>FR997804.1:0-5000000 GCA_905475355.2 Clostera curtula | reverse complement strand
TAAAAGACAAAGCATGTCTTGGAAACGACCATCCTCTCCATCCATTAAGAAATTTCGAGTTGCTCCTTCCGCTGGCAAAGTTATGGCCTCTGTGTTCTGGGATAGTGAAGGAATCCTTTTTATTGATTACATGCCAAAAGGCCAGACGATAACTGGACCCTATTATGCAAATTTAATCCCGAAAGTGCGTGAAGCGATTAAAGAAAAACGTCGTGGAAAGCTGTCGTTGGGCGTGTTGTTCCTTCAAGATAACGCTCCTGCCCATCGATCGGAAGTTGCGCTCAACGCAATCCGCTGTGCTGGCTTCAATCTCCTTGACCACCCACCATATTCTCCGGACTTAGCCCCAAGTGATTTTCACTTATTTCCAAAATTAAAAGAGGAAATTCGTGGAACAAAATTTCACGATAATGACGCGGTTATAGCTGCCGTAGAGGACTTTTTCGAGAGTCAAGAAAATATTTTTTTTTCACAAGGAATAAGGAAGTTAGAAACGCGTTATTCTAAATGCATTGCATTGGAGGGAGATTATGTAGAAAAATAAAATATTATTATTTAAATCTTTGCATTTTTTAATATTGATTCCAAGAATTTTTTGATTCACCCTCGTATATACCACTAATATTATAATGATTCTCATAGCATTTGACATCTTTTCATCAGATTATTTAAATAAAGTAAGATTCTGTAATTAACCCCATCTACTTTCTAAATTAACAGTTACTTTAAATAGCAAAGTCTCAATTAAGCGTAATATCAATTAAACGAAACCGCATTGGCGTAGGCTACTCATCAACACACATTTACTGCATCCTTTCATAAATGCGAGTTTGATGTAATTACGAATTGAAATGAAAAAGCTATTTGAGCACAGGATAGAAGAATTGGACCGATTCCTCTAAATCAATTGTCTTTGCATCACTGGACAACAGTAAATCATTGTTACCAACAATAAATCAGTGTTACCAACACTAAAGTTTACATTTAAAATATCAAAATCAAAAATAATGAGTAAACAATGCAGTATTTAAACAATAATATCCATGGTGACGGATTTAGAATACCGACAACCCATTCCATCCTTAGCGTGCGCGTAAGAGGCATCTAAAGGAACGTAACAGGCAAATTACCTAGCTGTAAAAGAAGGAAAAGTTTATGCAAACTTTGTGCCAACTTGTCTTGCAAGCGTATTTTTTGTACATATATGTTATACAGTTCCTTTTGTTCACTAATACTACCCAGCTCAGTGTTCCCAACCGTACGATAATTATCGTACATGTACGATAATTTGGACCTACGTACGATAATGTACGATAACATATTATTATCGTACATCGTACGCAGATTGTACGATAATTTCCATCATGATGTAGAACTTTCAATATTCGACTACGCTGATAGTCTAGCATATTATTTACAAAAAAGGTAGTCTAAAAACAACGTGGTAGACAAGAGTGGAGGTCTAAAAAACAAAAGCTCGTCGGAAAGCGTGGAAGTCTAAAAAAAAGGTCGTACGATAATTTTGGCCGATGTACGATAATTTTACGCATTTACGCCCCCTTGTACGATAATCAGTCCGCTTCAGGTTGGGAACACTGCCCAGCATTATCATACATGACCCATTTTGAAGTGGTTTTTTTTAATAGATAGAGTGATTCAAGAGGAAGGTTTTTAGGTATAAAACATGCATAATTGCACCCGTGCGAAGCCGGGGCGGGTCGCTAGTTGTCAATAAATTAACCAAATCTTGTACATGTGTTATACTCGCTTTTGCACAAGTTATTTGTAATTATTACGTAGTAGAAACCAAAATCAAATTTACATAAAGGTTTTTTTTTGTAAGAAAAATATAAAAGTCTAATGAATACAAATACCCAATTCGAATATTAACCCTTTAATAGGGTATTTACCCCTTGCATTTGGTGGCAAAGTTGGCAGCCCCGCATTAAATGCAGAAGCGTCAACGCGTAGCTAGTCCCGTGTAATGTAATTTACATCCAACAATGTCCCTTAGAAATCCGCCAACAATGCAGCCCAGAATACTTTGTTTGCTGCAAGTATTGTCGGCTACTTTAACAGATTATAGTTATTGTAGAACACAATTGTTAGGAAGCAGGTACAGTTATATTCATTGAGTGGTGGACTTCAACAGATGTTTATCTGTAAAACAATATTGTAAGTTTTGCAAACTGTCAGTTTTCGGAGGTTGGTCTTATCTGGGTATCTTGAGATGGCTTTGAGCCGCCGTGGCACCTATTTGTTAGGGATGTTATCTTGCGATTAGGAGCTTGCGTTGTCTCAATAAAGATTGCGATTTTAAACGGCGTGCATTTGAAACTGAATGGGCGTGCTATGGTGAATGAGTTTTAGCATTGTTTGTCTTCGAACGTGTAAACCTTAAAAGATATGCAATCAATTATTATACTGACAATGCTTTACTTTTTTCGATGACCACATCTATGTAGATTCTATATATTGTCCCCCTTTTTTAACCCCTTTTTACGAAAATTCTGCTAACTGAGGAGTATGAAATTTCCCACACTTTTCTTCTTGCATTATAAAAATTAATGTTTGTCTGTATGTAAAATCATGCGATGATCTTGAAGAAAAGTGTGGATGAGCCCATAAAAGTCTGTAAACCAAAAACAAAGAATATTTGTAATATATCATTCCTTCAAATTCATTTTACAGTATGGCAAGATACAGCTAGTAGTTGATATATAGAAGGAGTACAGAAAACTTTTTTTAATTATATTTAAAAAAATCATAACATATCTGCCATGTATTTGACACTGTGTTCAAATTGAGAATAGAACTATAATTTAAATTTATTATGGTCGATTTTCGAACGCTTTTATATGGACTGCGACTCGGAAAGCGGCTAGCTGGAGCAACGATCTGCGAAAGGTTGCAGGCCGCAGCTTGAGGTGTCCTGCTGAGGACAGCGCGTTTGACACTCATTAGGGAATACAGATATCCAGCGGTCCATATGGTGACAGAATAATAATACATATCGTCATCATCTGATTCTATCCTGAGGGTGTGGTAAGAGTCGACAAAAGAAAATTACAAGGTGGGAAAAAAATCTGCAAGAGAAGGAAAACCTGATACGAAACTCTATTATATTGATACCCGTCTGGCAAGCGTGGCAAAGCAGGCTAATCCCCCTCCATGTATTTGGAGGAGGCCCGACTCAGCAGTGGGTCATTTATGGGCTAGTAGTAGTATAAACCTTGACAATTGCGTACACAAAAATAGCTTAAATCCATTTTTTACTTCACAAACATTTCTTTATCCAACTATGTAGATAAAAAATCTGAGGTCACCGAAGTCCAGTCACTGTGGGAGAGTTGGTAATCAGTGGCCAAGAGGACAATAACCAAAACCAGTCCGGACAAAACATATGTCTACGTATGTTTAACGTGTCTGAGGCGATCTCGTTGTGTTGGGGCCATTAAAATTAGACGGATCTAGATCTAAATGAGTTCATTTTTTTCTTTTTGTAAGGATTTGCCGTGTTGCCGGCCTGTTGCATGTGTAGTTTATTTTGCGCGCCACTGTTTTGTTTTATGTTGGGAAATAAAAACTGATAGACTCCCAATATGTTTCGTTAATGTATGCGATACCTGATACATACTACTACTGCTAATCAACCCGTAAATGACCCACTGCTAAGTCGGGCATCCTCTCATCACAGGGAGGGTAATATGCCTACTGTGCCACGCTGGCCAGACGGGTTGGCACAGGGTTTCGTTTCAAGTTATCCTTCTCTTGCTGCTAGTTTATGGCCATGGTCATTTCAATTTGTCGACTCTTACGACACCCTCAGGATGGAATGGGGCAGTCCAACAACCAACAAAGCAGTCATTTTTAATGTATCTAATCTTGAACTATCAAGTTTTCCTTCTCTTGCTGCTAGGTTCGGCTCTTATTCATCAGGATGGAATAGGTTGGTGACACTATATATTCTTAATCAGTCACCACACAGACATCCATGTTAATTTAAATAGCATTAATGTATCAACAGTAATATCAAATTGTATTACTAACGAATAAGGCAAAAATGTGATTTAAAATGCCTTTGCCTTTTCACAAATGGAACAACGTCGTCATCGGGGAACACAAAGTGGCAAAAAGCTATAAACCGAACGCAATAACATATGTTTCCATAAAAATATCACATCCTCACAACTCGAACGCACCGACACAAAACACCAGTTAAAACTAAATCTCAAGTTATGTCCTTCGCTGATATGAAACCTGGATGTGAAAGGTTTACTAATGCGCAATTTCATATTTTACAACCAATAAAAACGGGTGCGGTTGAGATATATGCGTCGTAAATAAGCATGTTTATATGACGATAATAGATCGAATAATTGGGCGTAAAAACTAAATGGGTTCGGGCGCATGTCAGGATCGCCCCGTGTGAAATGTGCCGCAAGCGCTTATGCTCGTCACTGATTGGTTGATACAATGTTGACGATTTGTCATGCAAATTGTAGTATCCATACGGAGGGGTTTTTGTGAGGGGAATAACGGTTACATTAAAGTATCACTGTTCAATTGTATGAAGTAACAAATGCGCGTTTCAAAATGTTCTTTACTATTTATCTTAAAATCAGTCATCTTAAAATCAAATCAGTCAAAAAGTAAATGTAAGTAATGCATATTACGCGTCAGTAATAAGAAGATCAAAAATAAAATTATTATACCCATACATGATCCACTGCTGAGTCGGGCCTCCTCCAATTAAATTGAGGGCAATTAGCCTACTGTGCCACGGGTTGGCACAAGGTTTCCTATCAAGTTATCCTTATCTTACGGCTAGTTTTTCGGCCTTGTCATTTACTTTTGTCAACTCTTACGACACCCTTAGTATGGAATGGGGTGGTGACACAATTTATTATAAATCCGTCACCACACAATTTTAATAACTCAATTAACAAATTTTACAGGACTAGGTGAATAAACCTCTAAAGTATTTCATCTCGTGTGTACGCGGTAAGCCTTCGATGATTATCTTGTGTGATAAATGGACCACGTCAAAATTTATTGTAGGCTCAAACCCTCACTATTGTCTCAATGAATACTTTTTTATTGTCATAATATTATAAAGAGGCATTTGACAAGTGGCGTTTAGAATTATGATATACTCGTTTCAAATAACTCCATGTCCATTCCTCGGGAGTTATTTCTCGAGGGGTCGTAAATTGTTCCTGATGTATTTTTTATGGTAAATCTAAATCGATGTTTTTCATATGATAATCCATTGAATTGAGTGTTTGATTCCGTCTGTGGTGAAGGAATTTTCTATTTCATGACCGTTGTAACAGATTTTTTTTTTTTTAGATAAAACTATGTGGTATATTACGGCCGGCGTATCTTGGCGAGTGTGAACATAGGCTCTGCGAACTTTAGCGCATGTATATTCGTGAAGAAAACTGTTGTTATATTTTTTTTATTCTCTAACTAGCGACCCACCCCGGCTTCGCACGCGTGCAATTATGCATGTATTATACATATAAACCTTCCTCTTGAATCACTCTATCCGAAACCGATTCAAAATCCGTTGCGTAGTTTTAAAGGTTTAAACATACATAGGGACGGACAGACGACAGCGACTTTGTTTTATACTATGAAGTGAAGTGATGATACAGTGACCAATTAGTACAAATTAAATAAATATTAAAAAAATGATGTTTTATTCACGAGTGTACATGCGCTAAAGTTCGCAGAGGCTATGTTCAGACTCGCCAAGATACGCCGGCCATAATATACGATCAAATTGAATTATCTATACTAATATTATACTAATATTGGACTGCCTCGTTGGTCTAGTGGTTAGATGTGCCGCCTTTGGATCAACGGGCCCCGGGTTCGATTCCGGGGTCGGGCAAGTGTCTTTGTCTAAACTAGAGGCACTGGCTCGGAGTCTGGGTGTCATTTCTATCTATAATATGTATGTATTTACAAAAAAAAAATGTATAATAAGTAGTATATCATCCATCTCGTTACCATAACACAAGCATTAAGTTGCTTAACTTGGGACGAGATGGCGTTGTGAGAAATGTCCAAGGATATTTAAAAAAAAAAAGTATCATACTAATATTATAAAGATGAAAGATTTATAAATGTTTATAACAAATAAACTCAAAAACAACTAGACCGTTATCTGGTAGATTGTATGGGGCATATGTCCAGGTGGTGAAGGATTTATAATGCATAGTGTCACCACCCTATTCTATCTTGAGGTTGTTCTTACAAAAAATGAAAATGAGAAGGCTGAAATCTAGCCGCAAGAGAAGGAAACCCTGTCACGATACCCCTTTCTTTTGTTGTTGTCGCTGGCGAATTGCTTTACGCATACCACCGCCCCCCGGGGGAGAGGTCGGTGATTATGTGCTGATAAGATACCCTGTGCCAACCAGTCAGGCCCGACTGGCACAATAGTCTAATGACCCTCCAAGTAGCTGGATGAAGTCTTATTCAACAGTGGGTCATATATGAGCTTAGTATTTGTAGTAAAATACGCTGCGACGCCAAGGATAAGCACGGGTTTGAAGCTCAAGCGTATAAGCTTAATTTAATTAATAAAATCACATTTTTTTTTATTACGAAATCGAGACAATGAAGACACGTTAGCGATCTAATGCCATTAAGACAGCGACTATCTGTCGGACAAGTTATGTCAAACGTTAATACTCGAAATTTATTGGAGGCAGTCTTTATAACGTGTTCATACGTGACGAGCGAGCTAAGCGGCCGCCCGCTTTTTAATTTTCAACAAAAGAAGTTAAAATGACAAACATTATGTTTTTATAACTGTTATGGAGTATGAATACAAATGGGGTGCGCCGATTACGCTATATATTATACTCGTATCGGTTTTATGATACTAAATATTTGGACAGCGTTTTATTGGTACAGTAACATGATATTTTCGTGCGATGCTGCTTTGTTTCGTGGTTTTATGAGTATGCGTCTATGCGGAAAGACTGCTAAAATTATTTGAGAAGATATGTTTTAATAATACTACCCAGCCCTTACATGACATGAGGATTTATGTACTGTGCCACGATGACCAGAAGTGTTGGCACAGATATTTGTAACAAGTTTTCCTTCTATAGGTTATCGGCCTTGGCATTTCCTTTCGTCTACTCTTACGACACCCTCAGGATCGACTGGAATGGTGACATTGTGTATTCTGAATCCGTCACCACACGGTTCACGGATGTTTTAATAGGTCATCACTAAAACGGTTGATATAATAGGATAAAAGTTGAATACTTTTGTAGTGAAGTCATCATTATCATCACAGTAGGCTTTTTACCTTCCATGTCATGGGAGGCGGTCTGACTAAGCATTGGGTCATTTATGGGCTAATTATGAGTAGTAGTAGTATAATAATAAGTCATAGGTCTCCCCTAATTAATGGCATTGTGCCTTGATGTATCCAGCTCCTTCTGTCAACCATTTATATATTATCGTCACTCCAGCTTGCCGAATTTCCACTCAATGGCCAGCTGTTGTTTGTTCTAAGGTTTTAAACTAGGACTTAAGAAACAAATACGACAGACCACCGTCTGGCTGTGTCTAAGGTTAACGCATATGACCGTAATAAAATAAACTCTAAATCAGAAGCAGTTGCACTATGAAATCTTTGCGCCAACAATGGACAGTGCACACCTGTCTTGCGCATGCGCTGCCGCAGCTGTGGCAATCCTCGCATTTGGCAATTGTCCGTTTTTGCGATCGTCCTTGATATGTGGCGGCTTTAATCTGATTAGATTCGTACGTATATAAATACTTTGTTAAACTTATCACTATCCGCTTCATAAATAATCGAGGTGCAACGACGCGAAGAAGCTAGTTTCTGCGTTATGCTATCCAAAATAGTAGGTAATCGCGTTTGATGATTCATAGGTCATTTAAAGCGTAGTAAATTCTACGAATATCACTAAGAAAACTAACTATTCAATTATTAATTAGTAAATATAATGTAATTATAAAGTATAAGCCAAGCAAGATTTTTGCGCTCGTTGAAGTCTTTACTACGAGCCGTAGCTAGCTGTAGAAACTAGTAGCCTATTATAATAATAATTATTAATTATTTGTTATTTATAACTTGAATTTGTGTTAAATTTCGTTTTCATCATCTTAATTACATTTGTTTTTGACCTTAGAATTCATTTTGAAGTACCTACAGATAAGACGAATGAGAAAGTGGGAATCGGCCTGCCACAGACGTCTATAACTAGACATTTATCTTTCATCCATAGATCTCCAGAGACATCAGACCAAACTCTGTGGAAACTTATGATTTGTGAACACACACAACAACTACTCACTAAAAATACTAAAGTAAAAAAATGTACATTTAATTTCTCATTTTTACTATTATTGTCATCATCATATCGGTGGTACCCAACGGTGGTAACGTTGTGGTAACGGATTTAAAATACATGGTGAACGCCGTAATTGGTTTATTCAATAAAATATTTTTCTATTTTAATCTAAGTAGTGTAGACCATTGACCAATTAGTGTATACAAAGTAAGAGTCACATCCACTGTCAATATATACATAAAACTTTTACACGCCCTTTCATATTCCGAACAATAAACTGTCATATAAAAAATCTTATATTTGCAACAACGGAAATGCCACCAACACGGCCGGCATCAAAGCCGCCGCGGTCCCTCGTCGCCGCGCGATATCCTGCCAAAGTCATAAATAACACTGCAACGACCACGTCACCCACCGCACTATCGTATTGACGTCTAAATTATTGGCAGTAAGCGTTTTCAGCAAGCATACCGCCCCCTCACACCACCAGATGAACCCAACAATACCAACATATCAGATAAAAGAATTTTCAAAACAAACTCAAAATACTAAAGCGGTTGACACGAGCATCCGCTCGATGGAAAAAAAGCGTGACAAATCCACCATGGAAATTGAGCCCTGTGTCAATGTTTTGAAGGGCCATTTCGTCATGGCATAAACCCGCTTTGATCCCGCGATAGATCTCAATAGCGGTGATTAAAGGCGCCTGTGATTTTGGTTGAATGCTTTTTTTTGCGGTACCTTCATCGGCTACAAAACGGCACACTACTGTAAAAGAATATACAATTATTCGCTTTTGAATGGTTACAGCGGGGGTGAAGAAGCTCATAAATTGTTTTTTTTTCACGCTGTGTTGGGAATCGTTTTTGAAATCATAAATGTTTGCTGTATTGCTAGGTGTGCAAGCAATTCGTTTCGCGTCATTAATATAATGGTCACTTGGCTTTGAATCACTTGATGTTATAATATATTCCAAGTCATCGCGATTTTAGCCCATTAAATCCACTGATGAGTCAACCCTCCTCCATGCAATTGGACTCAACAGTTGATTCTAAACAAATACTACTACTACTCCTATTCAGCCCGTAAATGACTCACGGCTACACAGCCTCCTCCAACTACAAGGAGGGTACTTAGGCTACTGTGTCACATGTCGCGGGTTCGATCCCGCACGGAAGAAATATTTGTACGACCTACAAGTATTTGTTCCGGGTCTGGGTCTGGGTACAAAAAAAAATTTATATAAGTAGTTTATCATCCATCTCGTTACCATAACACAAGCATTAAGTTGCTTAGCTTGGGACGAACTGGCGTTGTGTGAAATGTCCAAAAAATTAAATATATATATTTATTTATTTCCTTTTTTCGGAAATAAATAAATATATATATTTAATTTTTTGAGGGTCAGGGTTTTTGAGGTTCTCAGGGTAGAATGGGATGGTGACACTATGTATCCGTCACCACACGGAAGAATGATTCTTGACTCTCCAAAGAAACTATTCTTGATAATTAAAACTATTAAAACCAGATCTAGACTGCCATCATCAAATATTTAACTGTTGAGAGTCATCTTCATATTCAATAAAAGACCCACTGCCGAGACGGGTCTTCTCCAGTTACATGGAATCGTCAATGACGAAACCCACGTGAATGACGCCACGAACTTCGTTTCTTTCTAACTCAGTTTTAATTAAAATCAGCCTTGTGTTGTCAATAAAAATATTTCGTATTTAATTATGTGGAGCATGCCATTGACGCTTCGGCTGGTTATGTTTGACGCTAAATATTTGATAATTAAGCCGAGCCTTCACTCCGTATAATGGTTATAAGTAACATATGCGGATTTTATGAACCAGTTAAAGTATTCTTCAATGGATTTGGGACGGTATAGCGGGTTTTTTAATAATTTTTAAACTCGTATCATTTCGTTTCGGTGGCCGCTAAGTGTGATAAAATAAGTTGCCATTTATATTTCTCACTAATTGATATGGTGTTCCTAATCGTGTAAATCGAATTCGTTTTTAGTATCGTATTTTATTTATAACGCGCCAGGGATGCTTGTTTTGGTCGAAAATATTTACTGTCTTCATCATCATAATTTCAGCCAAGAGAAGTCCACTACTAGACATAGGCTTCAACTTTTTACTAGTCCACTACTTTCCAAGGATTTCCAAAAAGCGCTTATTGCATCCATCGGACCATCGATTATCGATCCTTCTTGTGGGAGGCGTACAAGCACTGCGCTATCCGATACGTGGTCGTCTTCAAAAATCTTTATTTCCATCGGCCGTCAATGCTGGGAGTGGTTACGCTATGTGACTTGCCCAATGCCGCTTAGGCTTGGTAATCCCATTTGCTGTACCTTGAATTAATTTCCTTGCATCACCAGGCGTGCCTACTATTGTAATAGAAGTGTTCTCTGAGTCTTTAGGAACAGAGTTCCAAGACATAGAAATCATAAAATACTGAGGGGTATTTTAAAATGATAAGGTTATGTAAAAACTCAATTGGTTGTCTATTTTATCCATAGGTTTTATACTTCTTTTTATTAACTAAATAATGTTACTTTTAATATTTATCTTCAGATTACCAATAAATATAAAATTAATAAACAGAATCCACTAATAAAATAGCGGAAAAGAAATAATTGTCATGATTGTGATGAAATAACTAAGTAACAATGACATTGTTACATTCTCATTATCTAAACTTAAAATACATAATATGATTGTAATCTACATAATATTATATAACATCATGTATCATTATATAACAACAAGTGTTAGTATATAACATGTACTAGATTTATTTACAACAATTGTTTTCTTTGCGGAATAGAGTCGTCAATTTTTTATACACTTCATTGAGGAACTCAAGGTGTTAATAGCACTGCTGACGCTTATTATCCAAGCGCGAGGTGCGATCGTAAATTTGTCCTTCAAGGCCAGGACCAGGCTAACAAAAGGACCAAGTGTCGTTCAATCTCAAAGTCGATATTACAAGAGGCTGCCTGAGGCGCGCGTGTGGGCCTACGGACACGGTATACTTAGTATAGATACGACGGTAGTAAGAAGATGTTTTTTTTAAATTGGTTTCGTTATGTTGGGGTCTACCACCTAGCGTGGGACAAGGGCCAAAAAATGATGTTGAGTTTTAAACATGACGATTTATAAGAGTTTTGTGATAAAACCTAAATGAATAAATTTCTTTTTTGAATTTGATACCTGGTTTTAAGTATGTATTTGTGGGGCTCCGGGGCGTAGAAATATAAAATCAACAACATTCCTTGACTGCTTGAAACAAGCAGCTCTGGACGCTCCCCGACCGCTCCCGACAAGAAACGAGGCAAATGCCTCTTTCAGGCGCCAGAAGGCACGTCGATCAGTAGCTACTAGAGGTGGCAGCCCTGGCCTTTACGGCAATCGCCGTATGTCGCAGCAGTCTAAGTCTCGCTAGGCAACTCGAAAGACACAGGTACCTTGGAGTCAGGTCCACAACGATATCGTGTGTTTGTTTTTGTCAAGCCCCACGTGGGCCTGCCTGCGGCATGAGTGATCCAGAGACAGTATGGCCCAAACAGATTCGAAAGGCACGCAAGCAGTGGCAGCAGTTTTTATTAGCCGTCTGGCCAGCGGGGCACAGTGGGTTAATTACCCCACCATGGCATGCGTTGGAAGAGGCCTGACTCAGTAATGGGCAGTATTTTTATACGAGTATTTTGCTTATCTTCTATCTATCTTCTATTTCTATAATAAAATGAATCGTAAAATGTGTTGGTAAGCGCATAACTCAACAATGCCTGGACCTATTTGGCCAATTATTTTTTTTAAATGTTCGTTGGAGTTCAAGGATGTTTTTTACGGCAGAAAAAAATAAAATAATTGCCGGAAACCCCTAAAAACAGCCTTTTTCTTTTTCCCATACAACGATTACTAACTAACAAATAAAACAAAAAAACATCGTAATGCCTTCCGTGGCGTAGCAACGTACGCACCCATTGTAATTTAGCACAATTGATTAATTGTGTTATCTTGCAATTACAATTAATATTTTAGTTGTTAGTTGCAAATAAATCTGGCAACAGAGATATTTTATAAGATACTAGCTGACCCGGCGAACTTTGTTCCGCATTATATACGAGTATATTTAAAACAAAATGAAAGTTGGACATAGGATACCTGAGATTTTTATCCCGTCCGTATAAAACCTACTTTAACAAAACGCAACTGACAGCGAAACGTTATGTTGTCTATAGTTTAATATGGTCGAAAATTTGACAATTACAAATTTTGAATTCGACTTGTTTATACTGTTGTAATTCACATAATATCTTTATAACTTGTAGCCTATGTGTTATTCTGATGTATAAGCTATATTATTGTAAAGTTTCATTAAAATCCATTCAGTAGTTTTTACGTGAAAGAGTAACAAACATCCATCCATCCATCCATCCATCCATCCATCCATCCATCCATACTTACAAACTTTCACGTTTATAATATTAGTAAGACTGAGAATCAATAAATAAAAACCCGAATGATAATTTTCAGAATGTTTCAACTTTATTAAAACCTTAACTGGAACAAAAATAATGCGTATTAAAAAACAAATTGTTTTCTTTTTCATATATTCTTACATTTAATACCTTCCCTAAGCTTCCACGAATATTTCAAGACCAAAATTAGCCAAATCGGTCCAGCCGTTCTCGAATTTAAGCGAGACTAACAAACAGCAATTCATTTTTATTTATATAGATGTATATAAAATATCTTTTACGATATCATATACATATAAATTTACTGCCTAATTATGTCAACTGTAACTACAAATTCCAAAACGACATCTAAAATAGTTATAACTAAAAATTGCAAAGTCATATCCACAATAAGCTCATCAATCTTAAATCTCAATAGGTCACCACTGTCCTCATGAATGGGTGGTATCGTCGGGTGCTCTTTACAACGCGCGTTTTGTATGGAATGCTGTTACAAAAAAGCCTTAGATACACACCATGATAAACTTACATTTGTCTGTATCTCTTAAGCCTGGTACACGATTATTAATCTTAAAATGAACTGACTAGAGTCCTATGTTAAATATGATAGCAGACAAATTAAGTTGGTTTTCATGAAAAAAATAATGTAAGACTCAAGATCGTTCGGGAGTCTGGGAGGGGTTTGTTTTAGGCGCTTTATTAATTATGTCCAATTAATTCAGGGACGGTCTGTCTGACGCGCGGAATCGCCATTCCGACACGGTGGTCAGTTTGTGGCCATTTTTTATTAAGTCATAACTAAATGTTGAGTAAATTATAGTGGCTTAAATTGGAGATTATTTTATTATAATCTGGATATTGTAAGATCCATTTTAGTCCTTATTGATTTTTTTTACGATTTCCTAACTGGTGCTGTTTATTGTGTAACCTATTTATATTTGGTGACAAATTTATCTATATAAATAAAAATGAATTGCTGTTCGTTAGTCTCGCTAAAACTCGAGAATGGCTGGACCGATTTGGCCGATCATCTTGAAATATTCGTGGAAGTCTAGGGAAGGTTTAAAAGGTGAGAAAATATATATAAATATATATTGATTCTCAGGCGGTATGAAGTTATCCGGGTCAGCTAGTAAGAAATAAATAAAATTGCTTTAAAAAATTTCTGTTCTAGTTTGATAGTCTTCAGGTTCAATCTAATTCTAATTTCAAATTGCAGGTTTATTCTCAATCCTTAGTTTAAATTATTCGTAAAACATTCTAAAGTTATTTGAATCCCATAGAGTTATATGCATTTAAATACTTTATTGCTTCATTATCTCGAAAGATTGGCTCCTTTCATAACATCGCTCCAATAAAACTGACTAACAAGCGTAAGCCGTCCCAATCGATATAAAATTAATAGCCCTTTTATAAAAACTTCCAAGTCGAATGTAAACTTGAAACCCTACGTTTTTTGTTCGACTCATCGGTGTCACTGTGATTTCACACGTATATCTGTTATAATATTTCTAGTGGCTTTGTGCTAATACGCAAAGAGGCCGCCATTGTATTTGTTATAATTCACCGTTATTAGAGCATTGCAATTCTCTGCAAATTCGATATGCCTATACCTACTGTTCCAAAGATAAATAAACATTTAAACATTTTGAGTTTGATAGTTATAAAATTAGAATAATGATTTTAGGGCAAAGATTTTTTAAACATATCTCAAACTCAAAATTAACTTTATTTACGTAGGTTTTATCACAAAACTCTTATAAATCGTCATATTTATAGTTACCATTATCATCATCTTACGACCCCTGTCCCACGCTAGGTGGTAGTCTCTATACACACCTATCAGTCGTCATATCTAGAGTCTACATATGGTTGTAATATTACGTAATATGGACAAACTATGAGACATATAACTTAGTAATACCAACCATTTGATTATTTATACAAAATATTATTTTACAGTTTCATCAAATGGTTATTTAGGAATATGGTATATAGTATTTTACCTTACGTCGGGCAACATTTTGTCGTTTACCTTTATCTAATATTTGTGCTCGAAAATTTCATTTACCTTCGGTTAAATGACTGAGCCAAATTTAATTTTAGTACGTGAATGTAATTTCCAAAACTGTTGCATCTAACAGATATTATTATATTATATATTACTAGCTGATCCCGCAAACGTTGTTTTGCCAAATAATTAAAGAAAATTTATCGAAATCACTTGAGCAGCTTACGCGGTAATACGTAACAGACAGACGTTTAAGTGTAGGAATTATCCTTTTCGAAATCATGTATGATATTATAGTTTCAACGTTCACTGCTGCCACTACATGCGATCGCCGGGTCGGCGCCGGCGCATCCGATTATGTTATTGTTAAAGGACCGAATTCTTTTATTTGACCTAAGCGACATTCCTACGATGGATTTTGTGTTTTGCGGTACCACGGATGTTTGGACGTGGCTTTGTTTGTTATACATAGATGTTAGAGATATGATACGCTGATAAACGATTAGTTATGGTCGTTTTTTCTATGATTAAGGACGGTGCGTTAAGTTAATCGTTCGAATGTTGAACGTAATTATAGGGAGGCTGGTGATGAATTTTATCGAAACGAAGTTTTTTGTGTTGGTCATACTTTGGTAGTGCGAGTAATAGATAAGAAATGATAAAATTGGTAATTGATAGTTTTAACTTTCACGAATTCGTCCATATGTAATAGCCTAGTGTTAGTTTTTTGTGTTAGATCTTTTAAATATGAACAAGGCGTGCTAAATATGAAAAACCTACTGTTGACGAAAGGCCAAATTGATGGAGAGAAATTAGAATACCATGCAACCCAAGCCACACGGGTTGGGTGCACAGATTTTCTATCAAACGAGTTTTAATTGTGCGGCGAAACTATTAATTTTGAATATAAAATACAATCTCTTGTAGGGTGATATAGATTCACTCAATTGCCATTCAATATAATGATCAGATCGCAGTGAAGACAGGAAAAGGACCATGTGAGATTGAATGAAGAGTACGGAATGAAAATGGGTGCATGTAGGGAGAAGAAAGTGAGTGATATCACTGAATGAAAGAGGCACATTACGGAGAACAACGTGCAGGAGAGAGGATAGTGAAGACGACATTTAAAATAAGAAGGACAATAAATAAATCCACAGATAGATGGATCTAACTATGGGTTTATTTATTGTTCTTCTAATTTAATTCCTTTGTTAAATAAACCTAATTGATAAACTCTTCATGATACATTATTTATCAACATTTTAAAATTGTATAACATTTAACGGTTCAATTTTCTGCTGCATTTAATTCACAAAAGGGCGCCGCTGAGTTTAATGTGTAACCAGATCTTTGCGGTGCAAACAGATCATTTACCTGTCTGTGTGTATTTGGCCCAAGAATGGAAACAACCTAGTTATAATATTACGTTACCTTCCGGAGTGCGATTGCAGTAAAGTGAGGTTAAGATATTTTTTTGCTACACTCGCCATTATTATCAAAATTAATTGGAAAAAGAGGTTTTTTATATTACTAGTATGGCGCTCAAGCGAACGTTTTAGTGGGTAACTGAGGTGCAACCACCATTTGCCGCGCCTCGGACTCCCACATACCCAAGCCCTGTCTCAATGGCTTGGGTATGTGGGTACCTTTATAACCTTTTACCCACGGAATGAAAGGTGGCACTCACTAAGTTGACATAATCCTACGAGGTGGATCCTTCTTTTATGGGACAGATGCAGCGTGCTATCTGTGTTATGTATTGACAAGACAAAAGTCAGTTGACAACTATATTATTCATAAAACCATAAATCATAAACCAAAAATTAAATATAAATTGCTTCAACCACAACCACATCTTCCCTTTTTATAAAAACGCCATCTCGATACAAGTAGCAGAAGTTGCTAGCTGCCGCCACATGATCTACTTTTGTTCTCCATCTCACTTCCGTGGGAGTGGCGGTAGTCGCTACCCGCCGCCACCTCGCGCCATGGCCGCTGCGCGCTGCCCCGTGGCACGCTGGTGCTGCTTGCGCCTCATAACGCACACCGTGTTCCCGTGAGCTGATCCCAGACCTGCTTCACACCACATAAGCGGCTCCCTTGAGCATCCCTGATGCTTTATGGGATGGATTGAACTTCTTTTTCCGACATCGCCATACGTCAGCGCCGCTGACGTCGTTCCCTTCAGTGTTTTTCAGATATTGGTAGGGGGTTTTTAATTTCTTCAAATCAAATTCAAATTTTACAGTTATTCCAACACTTTGTACAACACTTTGACAAATAATTATAGCAAATAAAGTAAATCAAAAGTTAAAAATAATTATTTTCGCCGCTGTCACCATGTTATATATTGACACGACGAGAGTCAGTTGACAACTATATTATTCATAAAACCATAAATCATAAACCACTACAATCTGCAATGTTTTTTTTCCGCTGGCTTGTTCTGCTGCTTCACTATTCTGCTTATATCTATAAGTTCTGCACTATTTGCTTGACTAGCAAATAGTGCAGAACGCAATTGTCACATACTTGCATGGTTTTTTTATTAACACTTCATTATTCTTTATTATTATTATTATTGTACGTCTAATTCACTTGTCAAATAAATGTTATTTTCTATCTTCCTTAAATTTATCTGAAGATTAACAATGATTGTCCGATATAGGTTAGGTATAGGTGTCACCAACCCATTTCACCCTGAGGGTGTCGTAAGAGCCGACAAAAGGACATTACAAGGCTGAAAACCTAGCCGCAAGAGAAGGAAAACTTGATAAGAAACCCTGCGCCAAAACGTCTGGCCAGCGTGGCATAGTAGGCTAATAACCCTCCCTGTGATGGGAGGAGGCCCGACTCAGCAGTGGGTAATTTATGGGCTGAGTAGTAGTAGAAGTCAGTCAGCTCAGACGGCTTGTATTTATTTTTTCTTGCTAGTGTTCCTATTTCTTAGATTTTGAATATTAAATGATGATTAATTAACAAGTTACGATTAATTTCATTACGATTACCTTCGATAATGATGAGCATTAATTTTTAATTCTAATTGCGAAAATTTATAAACTAAAATGTGTCTTACCCCTAGGCAAAAAAAATCTTTACAAATAAAATCTATATTTATCATATGAAATTTATGATATAAATACACCGTTACTCGGTGGTCCAACACCTTAAAATGTGCCAAATGAACACAAATACAAAAAAAAAACTGTAACATAGAAATAGCACACGGCAGCCTAACAAAACAGGCGGCGTATCATCGGAGACTACTCAAATACACGATAGACCAAGAGATGACTACTGATACTACTGCCAATAATATTCGTCTTTGTTACATTTTCTGGCCATATTTTTATGATAATTGATCATAATCGGTTTTCGGTGATACTAAGAAATTATTTATTGCATGGTCAACACATTTTATATTTAGGAAATCATATGCTGGATATATTTTTAAAGTATTGAAAATATTTAAAAAGAATTTTAATGACAACATTTCAGAAAAGATTCGTTAGCTTACATTTTAACTGCACATCAGTTAATTCTAGTTCAAGTTAGTAACGTAAATATACACACCCACTGACTGAAATGTCGAAAGCATAAAAAATTGCTTTTGTTATTAAAAGCAATGAGTTAGTTGTAATTAATAAAGTATAAACATTTTGTATCAGTATCTATAACAAAAGAGAGCACTGAAATTGAATAAGATACACAAATACATCGTTTAATTACATTCCAGGTTCCAGCTCCCGAAATAAGCATTAAAGAGTAAACACACATGTGTGTGTCAAATACATCGTAGGGGTAATGCTTTTTTATTGATTTAATGTATCTATTATACATGTTTAAAAATGCAAAATACACGTAAGCTCTCGGACTAGAGGTAAACACAGTGCGAAGGGACAAATCATATAGCATTCACACAAGCCCACATTATTGTCAATTAGCGCCCGGCAGAACAAACTCCGACTATGGGAAACTGTCGCCTCGTATTTATTTATTTTCACGCCACACGTTGTAAGCGGTCATGTTTGAAGTGTATTACCTTTTCTCGCATTATTTCTTCCCATTTTTTGTAATCAAACAAAGTTTAATGCTGATCAGCGAAAGATTGATATTCTAATAAACGAGTTGTCGTTTCAGCCCATAAATGACCCACTACTGAGTCCTCCTCCAAATTCATGGAGGGAAATTAGCCTACTGTGCCCCGCTGGCAAGATGGGTTGGCATAGAGCTGGTATCAAGTTTTCCTTCTCATAGGTGATCTGCCACTTACGATCCTTTAGTCGCCTCT
Organism: Clostera curtula; assembly: GCA_905475355.2. NCBI lineage: Eukaryota > Metazoa > Arthropoda > Insecta > Lepidoptera > Notodontidae > Clostera > Clostera curtula. Next base: position 4,980,852 of record FR997804.1, on the reverse strand, counting down.
TACGACACCCTCAGGATAGTGTGGGTTGGTGACATTGTGTATTCTAAATCCGACACCACGAGTGGTTTTAAAATAGTCAGTTTCACTTATAGTAAATTTACGACCGGTAAGGAAAGATACGGAAAAGTTCGGGAATGTAGATCTTTATTTACATGCATTTCTCTATCCTCAGTATGATTTTATACATTAGTTACACATATATTAAGCAATAAGGCACTTAGAATATTTAAACAGAAGTTTCGGGTCGCCAACCCATTAAACCTTCAGGGTGTCATAACAGCCGACAAAAGGAAATGATAATGCCGAAAATGTTGCCACAGGAGAAGTAAAATTTGATACAATACCAGCGTGCTATGTCAGCGTGGCACAGTAGGCTAATTAACCTCCATGTAGTGGAGGGAGGCCCGAATTAGCAGTGCGTCATAGGCTGAGAAGTAAGCAGTAGATAAAAAAATGGTTTAAGGAATCGCATTTTGATCCAATTTGGTATGTATATGTTACAAATAGACATTATGTTATAACCTAACAACTATTTCTTTAAATAGCTGTGTTTTAGTTATATTTTAAATGTAAGACTTATTTATGGTTTGACTAATGTCGACCTCTTTTTGTGAGCCTTTTTTATGGCCGACATAGCCTAATTATGACAACAATCACTAGAGGACTGGCGATCATCTTTTGTGCCATGAATCATCGCAAAGCATTCGAAATTCGCATGATTCATGTGTTCACCATACGGAACATTTGTGTATGGGATATTTGATCATGGTTTCGCTGGATCCGCTGAATAGATTAGATGTTATGGGATTTCCTATAGTGACTAATAGGATATGGGACATGAAAGCCCCTTGAATAATCGAATTTACTCGATTATTATTTGTAACACTTGATTAATCGAGTGAATTATATTTAGTCCCTGACATGCCTGATTTGGACTCTCCCTTATGATTATATAATACTAGGTGCTAGTTTTTGTTCAAACTTTCTCGTTTATAATATTAGTAGGATGCAATTCGAAGTTTCATTTATCAAGTATGGGAACCCGGAGAGTATTGTGATATTCACAACAAATCTATATATATTATATATATACATATATATCAATGAAAAAAAAACAATTATATGCTGGGTGATTATAGTGAAACCAAATATAGGTACATAATCAGTGACACTCTTGATTAGATGCGATTTTAAACTAGGCTGTAAAATATAGCTTATAATATGCATCACCTGTAGAAAATTGAACTAGACCAATGAATAATTAGTACGTTTATGATAGGCGCTCACAAACCCCTCCTCCTTTCCCACGAGCCTTTTAGACGTAGTGAGTATAATTATGGGGAGACATTCAACATAGTGGGCATTTAAAATCTTAATATAACAATAATATTCGTCAAAAACTTGTTGTAGTTTTTACCACGGTGGATTCCCGAACAAAACAAGTTGACCTGTGTGGGCTCTTTACCTTGTCCAACGATAATATATGTCATAAAAATACATTATACTTACTAGTTATTATCCATATAACAAATATGTACTATCAACATTTTCACATACGATGAGTGATATAATCATGCGTAAGCCGCAACTGAATTTCGGGCTACCTTAGTGAATCAGTTGAATCAGTATTGTTCATCATAGTAAACTCGGATAATATTTGTTGGCGTTTCTTACGACTATTCTCTTACTCATAAGTACGTTCGTCGTCGTAACCGAAAATTGTTAGGGTTTTGTAATCTCGATAATGCTTATACATGAATCGTGCAGATTAAGAAGGGGAAAATAAATATAAATAAATGATTTGAAATAATGATTGAAGTAAACATTAGATTTTTCGTTTACTATACATACTGCCTCGTTGGTCTAGTGGTTAGATGTGCCGCCTTTGAATCAACGGGTCCCGGGTTCGATTCCGGGGTCGGGCAAGTGTCTTTGTCTAAACCAGAGGCACTGGCTCGGAGTCTGGGTGTCCTTTCTATCTTTAATATGTATGTATTTACAAAAAAAAATGTATATAAGTAGTTTATCATCCATCTCGTTACCATAACGCAAGCATTAAGTTGCTTAGCTTGGGACGAGATGGCGTTGTGTGAAATGTCCAAGTATATTTATTACTAGCTTTTGGGCGCGGCTTCGCTCGCGTGGACTTCGAACCCGTGCTTATCTCTATGCATTTTTTTTATGAATATAAAAGTGGTTATTGTGACTAAACTATGATAGTTAGATATGTGCTCTCGCGCTTTTTTGTAGATTTTAATAAGACCTACAAACTCGTAGTACTTCATTTTGTTCTATTGTCAATCGTTTTTGCAGCGCACGCATAAATAGGTTTTCGATTTTACACCTTGGGTTACAAAATAGCAATTTTCATACGGATCCCTAATTCTTTTGAAAATAAAATAACCTTCCTCGATAAATGGACTATCTAACACTGAAAGAATTTTTGAAATCGGACCAGTACTTCCTGAGATTAGCGCGTTCAAACAAACAAACAAACAAACAAACTCTGCAGCTTTATATATTAGTATAGATTATTTATTTATTATTTATTGTTTCAGCCTTTTTACGCGCTATTGAGTCGGTCCCTCCAAATTCACAGGGGGAAATTAGCCTCGTGTGCGACGCTGGCAAGATAGGTTGGCCAAGCAAGTGGTTACAAACGTTTTGTATCAAGTTTTCCTTCTCTTGCTGCTAGGTAATGTCCTTTAGTCACCTCTTACGACACCCTTAAGATGGTATGGGTTGGTGATCAGGTGTAGTCTAAATCGTTTATACATACAAATATATAAACCATACATATACCGTCACAATATGCCTCATTATTATAAATTAACATTAACATCAGCAGCAAACATCCGTAACAACAAAACCCTAATAAATAAAATCATTATTTTTTTATCAGCGAGTAGCCCTTGAAATCATTAAATACTGGGCACCGAGATAACGTTCCCTCATCAGTTTTTGCCCATACACGGCCCATTTGCTGTCTGATTCACTTTCAATGCTAAGTTTTTATGCGACATCCTTGAAATATCGGAACAATTACACAATAAGTAGAAAATTTGGGAAATACCGAAAATTATTTGCGATCAATATTGCTCTTTGTATAGATTCCAACAAAGAACAGTTTTGTTTGACAATGTTTAGATATTGTTATATACTTAATGAACATATCAACAAGTGGTTAAACATATCTAACCTCTATAAAACTTTTGTCGTGTCGTAAATACCTCGACCATGCTGCCACCTTGCTGTAGTGACCCCTCACTACAGCAAGGTGGCACTTGCGTACCGTTGCGTACCGTTGAGAGTCGCTCAGACCATACCGGCTCAGGCTCACCGATGCTACATAGGCCCACGGGGAGAGACTTAGCAATGAAAATAAATAAATAAAAATAAATATCATTGGACATTTCACACAACGCCATCTCGCCCCAAGCTAAGCAACTTAATGCTTGTGTTATGGTAACGAGATGGATGATAAACTACGTATATACATTTTTTTTGTTGTAAATACATACATGTTATAGCTAGAAAAAACCCAGACCCGGAACAAATACTTGTAGGTCGTACAAATATTTCTTCCGTGCGGGGATCGAACCCGCGACATGCTGCGCAGCAGTCGATCGCTCAACCACGGAGCTTTTGGAGGACGTATTTGTTTTCGTTCGTAGTCGCTGGGAAATGCTCGATGTATACCGCCGTTCCTAGGGAGTGGAGTCGGTGGTTATGTGAAACTTCGGAAACTACTCGTCTTTACTGCCTAAAACCTTCACACGCCACGCTTGGGGCGCCACAGGTTTCCGAGAACGTATTCAACTGGGGAGCCTCCTCCCCCCGGCCTTCGTCTGCGGGCGGCACGGGTCTGCTGTAACAGAGCATGCTCTCTGACCCGTTCGGCCACCTCTTTCTGTGACATAACGTCCTCGCAGAAGGAGGCAATAGCTTCCCTGCCCTACTCGCTGTCGAGTACCGTCCGTATGCTCGACAGCGAAAGGTCGCTCCCGACCGTGCCATCAGAGCTCGCCTCTCAGGTTTCCAGATGGCATACCCTCAACCTTGTGTTGTGCTGTTGGACTGGCGTTGGAAATACACGGCCAATTCATACACTTATACATTACAGCGTGTGTACGCGTGTGTTATATGAACGTACAGCGTGTGTACAAATTTTCCAGATCACTATCACTACATAGTATAAAACAAAGTCGCTGTCGTCTGTCCGTCCCTATGTATGCTTAAATCTTTAAAACTACGTAACGGATTTTGAAGCGATTTTTTTAATAGATAGTGTGATTCAAGAGGAACGTTTTTAGTTACAATACATACATAATTGCCCCCGTGCGAAGCCGGGCTGGGTCACTAGTAATATATAATACACTCTTGACACAAAATTGTGTACCATTTATAATTAAATTGGGTCCAACGATTTGTGGGAACCGTCACACATTGTTCGCTTAAAATCTTGAACTTGGACAACCCGCAAAAAGTTGATTACAAACAAATCCTATCTATCTACTCAAACACGTAGTATCGTAGTCTATCGAATAGCAGTTTTTGCGCTGCTCACGTCAAACTGATTCTTAGAAGGCGCCTAGACTATCTTCTTACTGATACGCAATCAAATGATACGGCATCTTAAATAATCAGTTTTTAAGTACACTATTGGTGGACATTATTTACTATCAAGGCCCAGTGCTGGTAGGCCTCCCACACGGTGGACCGACGACCTGGTTAAGGTCGCCGGAAAGCAATGGATGCGGGCGGATCCGGCCTTTGTGGAGATCCTTGGGGGAGGCCTATATCCAGCAGTGGACGTCTTTCGGCTGAAATGATGATGATGACTTACTTTCAGCGTGACTTTAAAAAAATGTATATTTCATTAAACTGATTGGCTTCAAATTCTACCGCAATCCAGACAGGTGTGTTAGTTTAACATCAGTAAAAATCGCGAAAGCGCGTTGTACAATATATTAAAAAAAAACTAATATTTTTCACATTAAATGGTATTTATAGCAAATCCTTGTGGTGACGGATTTAGAATACATAGTGTCACCATCCCACTTCATCTTGAGGCTGTAGTAAGAGCCGAGAAAAGGAAATGACCAGGCCGATAAACTAGCGTAAGAAAAGGAAAACTTGAAATGAAACCTACAGTAGGCTAATTACCCTCCGTCTGATGCGAGCTACTCAGCGGTGGGTCATTTGTGGGCAAAATAGTATTAAAGCAATTTCACAAAAAAAAATGTTATTTATTTTTCTAAATCAGGTCCTAAATGAAGGGAAATTAATAAATCACAGAATAAGTTTTCACACAGAGCCTTGCGCTGAGAAACATAGTTAAATTGAAGAACCCAATCATCAACTTTTTTTTCCCCACTATTTTGACGGGGCTACAACTGCTACAAGGGACATAGTTACAATTCAGCAATTTGTTTACACTTTCTTTGAATTCCCTAATAGTCTAGTCAACAAGTTCGAAAACGTGAAAAATAGAGATGAAAAAACATGATATTTAGTTTTTTGTTAATAACTCAAAAAAGACTAATACTTATTTAAGACATTTTGAATTCTTTTCAATAAATAGCTGTTTTTATCATTTTTTTATGCTTCCGAAAATTTGTTTATATCAAATTGTTAAACTAATAAACAATTAAATAAATAATTAATAAAAAAATAATTTCTCCACACTATTTAGAAAAGTAAATTATGATTTGTAAAAACCAAATAATATTTTAATCAAAATAACTTCTTTGGATACCTATACTTGAAATCGACTTCAAAGGTGTGCATCAAGGTAGTAAAGAGAGAGGCACCTGAGTCATAGGCGCACTATAAGGGCCTATCCTTACTAATTTAATTTCATCTTACCCAATCAATTGCCTACTGTGAAATCATGCCTCCTCCAATGCTATGGAAGCCATGTGTACTTAAAGCCACTGGATTGGACCGAATTCTACATACTACTACTCAGCCCATAAATGACACAAGGTTTCGTGCCAAACTTTTCTTCTCTTTAGCGGCTAGGTTATCGGCCTTGACATATCCTTTTGTCGGATCTTACGACACCCTCAGGATGGAAGGTTCGAAATTATTCATAAATAATAGTAAAATATAAGATCAGCACAAATGGAATTAATCAATCGAATAAATTCGCACTTCGCACGGGTGCAATGATGAGACTCTAAATTTATCAATGTTTCTCTACAATATAATGCATTTTTATTCATATAAACCTTCCTCTTAAATCACACTATCCATTTAAAAAAACCGCTTCTAAATCTTATCCGTAGTTTTAAAGATTTAAGCATACATAGGGACGGACACACGACAGCAACTTGTTATAAACTATGTAGTGATAAATAATTTTGCACTACTTCAATGAGCATAGGTCTTAAGCATTTGCGCATATTATCTTAGACTAGCCTCCACTGTGTCCGGTATTGAAGAATTTCCACTCTTCCGGAGCATTAACAAAATTAGAGCAATGACGGGCATTAGTCATTGTTGTAATCAAGCATTAAGATCGAATCAGCAATGTGAAAGTGTATTGAGTTAATCTGTCTGACATATTTAGATCACTATTATGGTGTTGTCAAATAAACAACTGCTATTTCTTCTTGTCGATGATGATGTTGATGCAGTGACGAATTTAAAATACACAGTGTTGCCATCTCATTCCATCCTGGCTACTACAAGAGTGAACTAATAGAAATGACATGGCTGGAAAATGGAATGATGGCGGCGACGGATTTAGAATACATAGTGTCACCATCTCATTCCATCGTAAGAGTGTCGAAAAAGGAAATGACAAGGCCGAAAACCAAGGCGCTAGAGAAGGAAGACTTGATAATGAACACTGTACCAATCCAGCTGGCCAGCGTAGGTGGTAGTTTAGACAATTTCCTCACCGTGATTGCAGAAGGTCATTCAGTAGAGGTTCAGTTAACTGTTTCTTCTCATAGAGTCAACGACAACAAAAAAATACGGTAATCTTATATTTCTTTTGTAGCTGCCTCATTTCAGTATATTTCATGATCGTATGAGCTTAGTAAAGAAACTAAGTAGCCTTCTTTAGAAACTAAGTTCTTTTATCGAAACCCCTACACTAGGTTTTAACCTATATCGCGGGGGCTGTTAACAAACATGTAATTCATGACCCCCAGATACAGAGTACGTGTCTCTTACTTACACAAAGACAACGCTAAACGTCAGACGGTTTATGTGGGACTCTGGGGCGCGGAAAGATGGTAGTTGCGCCCCAACCTACCCACTAAAACCAATGGTGCCCCACAACTGCCCGAAACAGGGCCACGGGCTTACTTCCCAATGGGGAGCATGCTCCGTGACCCTGATGGGGTCGTGTAAATATGTCCAAGGGTGGAGGCCGCACGTGCCTCTCGGTGGTTTGGGGCACATTCCGCCGGATGGCCGGGTGAACTGGCACCTATCCACGCGGTTGCGGAGGCACCCGTGGCCCGCCTGCCTCTTTTCATAGACCAACGTGGTAGTTAGTTTGATTTATCATCTTTTCCCAACCCGTCAGATTAACGATGCACAACAGGCAAAATTTACTCCATTAAGAAAAAGCAACTTTTACTAGACAAACTAAGATACTAAGATTTGTCTGTACAAGTAAATACACTGTTGCTTGAGTATTTATTATTGTTATTATTTATTAAATTAAGTAACTGTACTGCGCATGTGGCTGAAAGACTATTGTTTGTACTTGTTTAAAATACTTAATATCTGGATGACCGTTTTTTTTTATATAAATTGGGTTTTTTGGAAATTATATTTAAGTACGAATTACGCAAATCTGCTGTTGTGCTCTCAAAAAAGTAGTATTATTATTCGCCAATAGATGTCAGGAATTAAGTCTAACCTCAAAGCAAACTCTCATTGACTGCTGTTGTGCTCACAAAAAAGTAGTATTATTATTCGCCAATAGATGTCAGGATTCCTAGCTAAATCGATTTATCCCCCCCCCCCCCAACCCGAATAAAATGACATTTTCTAAAAATGATCGATTACTTGGCGTCGTGCGACGGGTCGTTCTCTTCCCTGCAATATGGTTGAGGAGGGCGATGGCTGCCGCATGCGTCATGCTTGTGAACAGGTGCCGTTGCTGGGGGTCGGTTGGCTCGGGCGTTAGGTTAGTATTGTTGATTAGATCTGGCTGATGTTTGGCCCTTTGCGACTTTTGCGCGCGTTTGCTCTCACAAACTGTCTTATCACGGCCTTGTACCTAAAAATGGCGATCTAAAAAGAGCAACTACAGAGTTTCTTGCCGGCTCTTCTCTGTAGAACTGTATTCCGAACCGGTGGTAACTATGGTGACGATAACAATAAAGGGGCAGGCTATTGATACTACTACTCAGCCCATACATGACCCACTGGTGAGACAGGCCTCCTCCCGTCACATGGATTGTAATCTGCCTACTATGTCTCGCTTAAACGGTTTCGCACAGGGTTTCGTATCAAGCTATCCTTCTTTTGTGGCAAGGTCTTTGGCCTTGCGAATATTACGACCACATCAGGATGAAATGGGGTGGTGACACTATGTATTCTATATCCGTCACCAGTAAGTAACCACGTATTATGACAATTTCACTTAAGGTGAATGTTCCAGGGTAGCCCGCGAAATTCAAATTTTCTTACGTTTTTTGCAATTTGCTGGTCAGTGGTAGGTTGTATGTTGATTAAAATATTATTCGCGGCTATAAGACGTATATAGTTATAGAATTATAATCATCAAACACATCAATACAACCATCCAAGCTCATAAAGGTGCAAGAAAAACTTTTTCAAGCTCAAAGTCATTCTTGCACAATTTCGCGGGCTACCCTGGAACATTCACCTTAATATTTATCGTGATCGGATATGTTTATGAAAATTACACTACACACACACACGCGTGACGTGTTAGGTTCAATTTTCACTCTCAATCCATTCCGATTGCGTGACGATACATCAAGGTACAGATCAAGTCCTAATTATGTAGCTAGAGATGTGTCTATCACCCTAGACAAACCACTTTCTATTTTAAGTTGTCTTTACATAAATGGACATTATGGACATACTTGCACATTTAGCTAATTATTCCTTATTCGATCGTTAGTACAACTCGACGACAATTTTATGCGATGTAGTGCCTGATATCCATGTGGCGAAGGATTTAAAATGCATGGTACCACCACCCCATTCCATCCTAAGGTTGTCGCAAGAAAATGTCAAGGCCGAAAACCAAGCAAGAATATCCGCCGTGTACTTCGATACGGCCTGACTTAGCAGTGGGTCAGTTATGGACTTAGTAGTTGTAATAGTGGTGACGGATTTAGAATACAGAGTGTCACCACCCCATTCCATCCTGAGTACGTCGTAAGAGTCGACGAAAGGAATTGATATGATTGAGAACTTAGCCGCAAGCGAAAGAAAACTTAATACGATTCCCCATTCCAACCCGTCTAACCAGCGTAGCACAGTAGGTTAATGCCCCTCCCTGTGATAGGAGGAGGCCCGACTCAGCAGTGGGTTATTGATGGGCTGAGTGGTAGTAGGAGTAATAGTAGTAGTTAATATTTTTGGTAGACTGTAATACATTATATTTACTTACCGTGGGCTTCGAACCCGTGCTTAACTGCGCTTCGCATATAGCCTATCTTACTTAGAGATAATATAAGATTTAAATTGTGAATGGATGTTGAAAATAAAATAAAATGTTATACCTTGGGTTCAAACATTTTGAAAATTAAATTATAGGCTAACTAGCTTCGCACGGGTGCAATAAACCTTCCTATTGAACCACTCTATCTATTAACAAAAACCGCTTCAAAATCCTTTGCGTAGTTTCAAAGATGCATAGTTTACATAGGGACGGACAGACGACAGCGACTTTGTTTTATAATATGTAGTGATAGTGATAACTTTCCTCGATAAATGTACTATCCAACACTGACAGTTTTTTTTTAAATCGGACCAGTAGTTCCTTAGATTAGCGTGTTCAAACAAACATACTCTGTAGCTTTATAATATTAAGTATAGATTTGTGTTTAATAATGTGATTTAAGTAACATGTATTATTTTTGCAATAAACGTAGGTAAGTTCAATACGTCTGAAACATTGTGAGGTGTTGCGTTAATTACAGTTGGTACAGCTCTTTATCATTGTCAGGTGCTATCAACTGTTTTAAAAATATGTAAAAAACAGAGAAATACTTAAATAGCGATTTATTAAATCATCGTCATCCTTTCAGTCACAGAAATGAAATAAGAGGGCCACAAAATATTCGCAATAAACAAAAATCAATTCATTCAAATTTTATTTTATGTTTATTTTTGCTACATTATTTTTTTGCTGCCTTCAAATAAAAATGACTTAGGTAACTAGGTTTCCTATACTAAACTCCATAGAAAAATTTATCCATTTATAAAAAAAAACGTTTATAATAAAGAAAAAACATTTATAAAGAAAAATTCGTTAAACTATTCTATTTTTACCAGCTATTGTACATACTCACTCGTCATTCGTCGTATCACACATAACTGAGTCGGGCCTCCTCCAAATTCATGGAAGGAATTAGCCTACTGTGCCATGCTGGCAAGACGGGTTGGCAAAGGTTTTGTATCAAGATTTCCTTCTCTTTCGGCTAGATGATCTGCCTCTTGCGTTCTTTTAGTCGTCTCTTACGACACCCTCAAGACGGTATGGGTTGGTGACATTGTGTATTCTAAATCGTCACCACACGGACCTCACACATTCACTCATTTGCTAAAAATATTTAAAGTTCCCAAGACTATCGAGCCCTGAAGAAAGGCATGCGTCTGACTTCCTGTCATAGTTTTGAGAGCGGCGTCACCTCGCTTGAGTTAATGTGTCTTATGTCAATATGGAAATCCACGGCACTTATGTCGTTTTGTAAATTCAACGCCACGAGGTCGCAACTCTTAAACGGAACGAGTATGACCTTAGGAGACGAAATGATAATTGCAAGCAATCACTTGTCTTCAATCCCGTTTATATTTGTTAGGTCGTTAATATGTTCTGTTCCAAGTAAAACTGATGATTTAAAACATAACTTTGATGGAAGTCCAGATGAATAATAAATCACATTAATTTTATAATGGTCACAGTGTTGTATTTCGACAAATTAAAACGTCTTGGTTCATTTAGTACTTAATTTAAACCGTCTGCGTCCGTTGATTATTGTCTAAATTGGTCATTGTAAGATTATTATTTGGGTGAACTATATCCGAAATGTATTTTACGACCTTTGTTTTTGGAATGAAATGGGTCATATGACATATCATATTTCATTTTGTCGTAAAACTTGAAGAGGTGAAATAGGGAGAACATTTAACGCGAATATTCCGTGTGAACACGCATTTAGAATACGGTCCCATGCAATCCTGAGGGTGTCGTAAGTGGCGACTAAAATAACGCAAGTAGCAGATAAACTAGCCGCAAGAGAATGAAAACTTAATACGAACTCTGCTCCAACCCGTCTTCGTCGTAAACAGTCGATTTTTTTTATTGTATATCTGATTCTTGTAAGTGTCCATCGTGACCAAAACAAAATAAATTATTTGTATTTGGATCTTCCCAGCGTAGCATAGCTGCCTAATTATTTATCCTCCATAAATTTGGAGGAGGCCTAACTCAGCAGTGGGTCATTTATGGGCTGAATAGTAATAGTAGTAGTGATAAGTATAGTTATAAATGTAAGTCAAAATTGCTGCGGTGTAAAAGAAACCCAACCAAATCTCTATACCGATGAACAAAATGATTGTGCGCCAAACAATATTGGCTTTTTTTAGTGTACTTTACAATTTTTCCTTTGACACTGACTTTGTCTATCAATGTGGAATCTACTCTAGAGGAAGAGCTTCCATTGAATTACCAATATTCATCATTATCGTAATTTCAGCCACAATATCTGCTGAAAAGGAAGCCCAAGGATTTCCAGAAGGGCCGGTCCTGAGCTACCCACATCCATAATTTTGCGGCGACCTGAACCAGCTCATTATTCCGCCATGTAGGAGGCCTACCAGCACTGCGCTTTCCGGAATAGGATCGCCATTCGAGGAGTTATACCTAGGTTATTATGGTTATAAAAGAAAACATTAAAGACAATTCTTGTTCATTAATACTTTACCATTTACTTCAAAAGTTGGAAAGTAAACATTCGCAGCATAATTCTTTATGTTTGCGCTCGGCTGACGTAACTTTGTCGTCGACTTGACAAACTTTGCATAAAGGCTTGCAATGTATAAACACTATGCCTCGATTATGTATACCTATGCTTAGTGCATGTACTATTGTGTACCACACTTGTAGTTTGTAGTATTAGTTAGTTGTAGTTATTATTTAAATACATGTGTGTGTGTATACTTGTGCTGTGTTGAATAAAAATTTTTTCTTTCTTCTTTCTTCTTCTTTCTTACTAGTGCGTCTATCTGAAATACATACGTTTCAGTTTTATGAAAAGAACAGATAAAGTCAAAAAGTAGCTATTGAGTAAATTTAAGCCTTAGCCCCAGATTATTAAGTCTACATTCCACTGTAATATATTTATGTTACCTTCGAAGTCTTAAAGCTTATGACTTGATACATAGAATAACTATAGGACACTGTGATTCACTTCATCTTTTCTAATATAATGAAGTAAAGTTAGTGTACCTAGCATAGTGAAAATCTCGCAGTTGTGAAGTTCCTCGAAGCGAGCTTAAATATTATACAGCATGATATATTTAAGCATCTTAATGCTGCATATTTAAGCGTCTTAATGCTAATAGCTTTACTATTTATTCACAAAGCATTATTTTTTATACAACATTGAGATATTGTGAATATTGTGTGTGAATATTGTGAGCTGCAATAAAATTATTTTCTTTCTTTCTTTCTTTCATTCTTTCTTTCTTTCTTTACAAAAAAAGTCGATGCAACAATGTACTACTACTACTCAGCCCATAGATGTGTCATTGTTGAGTCGGGTCTTCTCCAATTACATTAATGGTAATTAGCCAACTGTGCCATGCGCGCCACATAGGTTGGCACAGGATTTCGTATCAAGTCTTCTCTTGCAGCTAGGTTATCGGCCTTGTCATTTCTTTTGTCGGCTCTTACCAATTATGTTACAAGTAAAAACTTTACTTGGAACATAATTTGTGTGATATTTCACTGTTTTTTATTTTAAATTTTTAATAGGCTACATGATTATGCGTGTTATTGCTTTCACAAATCTGTAAGACTTGTTTGTACCACCATCATTGTAATCCTTTTATTTAAAAGAGCAACCACAGCGTTTCTTGCCGGCTTTCTCTGTGGAATGGCGTTCCGAACCGGTGGTAAAAACTAGATGATTAGTTTTTTTTATATTTCTTTTAAATTTAATACTTTTTTTTTTGACTATTTGAAAGCATTCGCAAGAATTTATTCGAATAAAAAACATTTTGATTTTGTTTTTTTTTGAATTGGCTCTTAGCTCAGGAGGTGACATTATGTATTGTAAATCCACAAATACTGACGGTGTCTCTCAATTCAAACATTGATATTAATAGTGACGTCACTCAACGTGAATCGACTTGTGTTTTTTTAAATTTCTCATGACATCGTGGCTTTCATTTGTTTAAACGTATCTGTTATAGTTGAATGTCAACCAAGGCTTGTTGTCTTTGTTGGACATCTCGTGTTTGTCTGTGTGCGTGGTAAACACATGCTAAGTCTACTCGGTCACGGCAGTCCTGCGGTTTTGCGTAGGTCAAGTGCGATTGAAATCACTATCTTATGTTAGTTATTTCAATTATCGAGTACCCTAATGGCTGGGAATTACAAAGGTCGCCTTATTACAGTGTGACCTATAAAGATTTTTATAATTAATCTGTGTATGAGCTATCGACTTCCTTATGAAAGTCATTCAGTGCGTTTTTTAAACATGATCGCTTTTTGTCATAGATATACCGATGCCTTGTTAATCTAGAAATTAAGCTTTGGTCCAGTCCTATGTTCGACTGCGAGGTCGGAAAAATGTATATAAAGTCAAAAATATTGTAAGAAACTAATAATGTTTCTAATAAAATCACATATTTACATTAAGCTTCGTACAAAGATTTGTGTTATAATATTAATAATATGAATCACACACTTAATCGTTTCCAATATACACATATTTTCATAGGTATGAAATGTATAGTACAATAGAAGTAGTATTATTCATTAATTTGCCCATAAATACAGCGACGAATTTTATTATGTTTTGAAATTGAAAGACGACGTCTAAGAGTCAGCACTGACCAACGGAGTGGCGGCGAATGGCCATAGTTAGAGACGGACAATTTATAGCACTGGATTAAAGTGGCCAGTAATGAAGAATTTGTGCTTGGTGGTAAAATCTAATGCTCCGCCCGGCTAGCTACCACCTTCACATCTAAGTCTGGTGCCAAGTAGCTTTACTGTGTTCCGTTGTGTGTACGTGAGAGCCGGTGCCCGACAGGGTTTTTCCTTAATTGCCTGCTCCATCTTAGAACCTGACGTTGCTTTCCATCACGCAAGCCTAGGGTCAAAGGCATTCAAGTCATTGATAAAAAACAAACATTACAATTGAACCAATGTTTGCAACAAACATGGTAAATGGTCAATAATATGTACACAAGAATACATACCAAAAATCGATCGATACTCACGTACTTTCTTTAAAACAAAGCTGCCGAAAACAAAGAAATGATACTAATTAAACAAACACAGGAAGAGAAACGCTTGCGGTGACGTTAATTGTGAAGTAACTTCGACGATCGACGGAGAGATTGTCACGTGCGAAGACGGGGTGCATTACCTTAACCTTATGTTTAAGGTTCCGTGTGGTGTCGGATCAAGATACACAGTTTCATCGTGCCATTCGCTTTTGATGTCATTACAGCCGACTAAAAGACATATTATATGAAAAACCTGCAACCTGCAAGAAAAGGATACAATTTTTTTTTATATTGATGTGTCTGGCAGGTTAGGCTAATTTCTAAAAAATAAAGTCTGCACCCACGCTGCAGGTCGTACGAGACGGTGCACAAGGGGATGTTTAGTGGATATGGGGTCGCCGTTCATATTACCGACTAGCTTTTGAGCGCGGCTTCGCCCGCGTGGGCTTCGAAAACGTGCATATTTTTTATGAACATAAAATCGGTTATTGTGACTAAACTATGATAGTTAGATATGTGCTCTCGCGGACTTTTTTGTAGATCTTTATAAGACCTACAAACCCGTAGTACATCATTTTGTTCTATTGTCAATAGTTTTTGCAGCGCACGCATAAATAGATTTTCGATTTTACACCTTGGTTTACAAAATCGCAATTTTCATACGGAGCCCTAATTCTTTTGAAAATAAAATATAGCCTATAACCTTCCTCGATAAATGGACTATCTAGCACTGAAAGATTTTTTGAAATCGGTCCAGTAGTTCCTGAGATTAGCGCGTTCAAACAAACAAACAAACAAACAAACTCTGCAGCTTTATATATTAGTATAGATTAGTATAGATTAGCGGATCAGTCCCACACACTGACCTTTCCCCAAGCCGGTGAGAATTGTCCAAAAAAGATTTTCGCAAATAAAGGATAAATTTCTTTTTATGTCATTTCCGAAGGTCCCACTCAAAGATTGATCTTGAGATAATGATTATGAACATAATTTAAAACAAAATTAACAGTATATTAACCATTGACTGTAAAGATAATAATTTCCAAGTCCATAAATTTAAAAATGTTATTTAATAATTATGTTACTTTTATAATTTAACTAGTGACCCGCCTCGGCTTCGCATGGATGCAATTATGAATGTTTTATACATATAAACCTTCCTCTTGAATCACTCTATCTATTACAAAAACCCGCTTTAAAATCAAACTCAAACTCAAAATAAACTTTATTTCATCATCATCATCATTTCAGCCAAAAGACGTCCACTGCTGGACCTAGACCTCCCCCAAAGATTTCCACAAAGGCCGGTCCTGGGCCGCCCGCATCCATCGTTTTCCGGCGACCTTAATCAGGTCATCGGTCCACCGTGTGGGAGGCCTACCAGTACTGCGCTTTCCGGAACGCGGTCGCCATTCCATTCCAACTTTATTTACGTAGGTTATATAACAAAACTCTTATAAATCGTCATATTTACTGTTACCATTATCATCATCCTACGACCCCTGTCCCACGCTAGGTGGTAGTCTCCATACACACCTATCAGTCGTCATATCTACAGTCACACCTTTCATACACAATTTCCCATTCTTACAATCCATCCATCTCTCTTGATCCGTCCAATCCCTTGCGCAGTTTTAAAGATTTAAGCATACATAGGGACGGACAAACGACAGCGACTTTGTAGTATACTATGTAGTGACTAGTTTCCCTCTCCTGTTTTTCTCTAGTGTCACTATTAAAAAAAAAAAAATATCCTTGGACATTTCACACAACGCCATCTCGTCCCAAGCTAAGCAACTTAATGCTTGTGTTATGGTAACGAGATGGCTGATAAACTACTTATATACATTTTTTTTTGTAAATACATACATATTATAGATAGAAATGACACCCTGACTCCGAGCCAGTGCCTCTGGTTTAAACAAAGACACTCGCCCGACCCCGGAATCGAACCCGGGACCCGTTGATCCAAAGGCGGCACATCTAACCACTAGACCAACGAGGCAGTCACTCCAATTGCATCGCATGTGTCGTAAGAAGAGACGAAAGGAGCTACTAATACTACTGCTACTCAGACCATAGAAGCCCCATTGTTGAGCCTCCTCTAGTTATATGGAGGGCAATCAGCCTAATGTACCACGCTGGCCAGACGGGTTGGCACAGGGTTTCATATCAAGTTTTCCTTATCTTGCGGCTAGGTTTTTGATCTTGTCATTTCCTTTTGTCGGCTCTAACATCCTCAGGATAAAATGGGATGATGACACTATGTATTCTAAATCCGTCATCAGACGGTGCAGGGATTTGCTTCAAATTTTCCATCTCTTGCGGCTAGGTTTTCGGCCTTGTCATTTCCTTTTGTCGACTCGACTTGACTCGACACCCTAAAGGTGAAATGAAGTGGTGATGCTATGTATTCTAAAGCTTACGGGTTTTTTTATTTTAAAAACCCTTGCACTAGATATAACCTGTATCGCGGGGGCAGTTTACAAACATGAAATTCACGACCACAATTTACACCCAGACTCAGAGCAAATACCTCTGGTTTATACAAAGACATTTGCCCGACCCCAGAATCGAACCCGGGACCCGTTGATCCAATGGCGGCACATCTAACCCCTAGACCAACGAGGCACTCAAATTTCGTGGTAAGAACAACTAATGCCTGGTTTTATTAATTGTTTAAATTAATTAAGAAAAAAATATTCTTTGACTGTGGACTTTTAAAAAAAATAGGGACTTTGTTCTACAAACCCCTGTTAATAAAATGTTGCCACGGTCCTAGCCAGTTTTTTCTGTTCCAGATTCGTGACACATCGTGTGCGAGCCCCGTGGTAAATAATAAATCTTTCTAATAAATAAAACAAGGGAACGTGAGAGAGATAAAGCGCGCATGCGCGTTCGGTGCGCCTTAAACGCCATTGTACCAGCCGACTGATCGTTAAACGTATGTGAAAATATTTTTGTGTTTTCTACAGAGATCCTCGGGAAAATATTAAATTTACTTACTTTTTATATTTTATAACATGAAAGGCACAATATACTTATTACCTACCATTAAAATGGAAGAGGCCCAGCGTAGCAATGGGTCACTTTGAATAAGGCGATGATACGTAAACTTTTTTTTTTAATAAACGAAATGCCTTATGACAGCCGGGCTCGGAGCAATTAGTGCCTCTAATATACACAAAATCACTTGTCCGACTCCGGAACCAAACCGGGGCCCAGTTGATTTAAAAGCGGCACGGTCTATCTGGTCCCTAGATCAACAAGGCAAAACAACATGGCAACATTATAATACTGAATTTATTTTGATAAGGAATCAATAATTCTTTTATTATTTCAATAATTCTGAACAAAACATATTATACGAGGGTGAATCAAAAAATTCTTGGAATCAATATTAAAAAATGCAAATATTTAAATAATAATATTTTATTTTTCTACATAATCTCCCTCCAATGCAATGCATTTAGAATAACGCGTTTCTAACTTCCTTATTCCTTGTGAAAAAAAATTATTTTCTTGACTCTCGAAAAAGTCCTCTACGGCAGCTATAACCGCGTCATTATCGTGAAATTTTGTTCCACGAATTTCCTCTTTTAATTTTGGAAATAAGTGAAAATCACTTGGGGCTAAGTCCGGAGAATATGGTGGGTGGTCAAGGAGATTGAAGCCAGCACAGCGGATTGCGTTGAGCGCAACTTCCGATCGATGGGCAGGAGCGTTATCTTGAAGGAACAACACGCCCAACGACAGTTTTCCACGACGTTTTTCTTTAATCGCTTCACGCACTTTCGGGATTAAATTTGCATAATAGGGTCCAGTTATCGTCTGGCCTTTTGGCATGTAATCAATAAAAAGGATTCCTTCACTATCCCAGAACACAGAGGCCATAACTTTGCCAGCGGAAGGAGCAACTCGAAATTTCTTAATGGATGGAGAGGATGGTCGTTTCCAAGACATGCTTTGTCTTTTAGTTTCAGGATCAAAATGGTGGACCCACGTTTCATCCATGGTGACAAGACGACGGCAAAAATTATCCGAATCACGCTGGAACATTTCGAGATTACGCTTGGAAATTTCCAAACGTCGCTTTTTGTTTTCGTCGGTTAACATTCGTGGCACCCATCTTGCAGACACTTTTTTGAACCCCAGTGAATCAATTAAAATGGATTGAACGCTACCAAAAGATATCTTTAGGATCTCAGCTATATGTTTTATAGTCATTCTTCTGTCTTCCAAAACCAGATTCTCAACCTTTTTGACATTTTCTTCTGTAACGGAGGTTGAAGGCCGCCCAGAACGCGGGTCATCTTTACAGCTTGATCTACCTCTTTTAAATTCAGCCACCCAGTACGCAACCGTAGAATAGGGTACAGCATCACCCCCTAATGTCTGCTGAATGTCCAAAAAAATTTCCTTCGTAGACATTTTTTTCAAACTGAGATATTTTATCACCGCACGTAACTCACTTTTATCCATAATTTTGACTTTTTAGCAACTCGTTGCACAAAAAAATTTATTACATGCGAACGAACTGACAAAAACAAGTGACAGTCTGCATAAATATAGTGTGATAGACACTCTTTAATTTGAATATCGAACTTGATCCAAAAAGGTTTCATATATATGCACTTCTAAGAACTTTTTGATTCACCTAGGTATATATATATATTTTTAATTGGTTAATTATTACGAGATCAGTTAGTTATCCCTGACAGCTAGTTATAATATAAATTCGTGCTTAATGCAAACATAGGTACTACATACTTGTATAATACGCATACTGAACCTATTACCCAAAAGCCAAAAGTCACAGGCCACGAATATTTTTTTAAGAAAAAAATGTGTCCCAACTCGCTACACTATGTGGTAGGTCACTCAATGAGCTTTGCCTGTTAATGTGTAAATATGTGTTTCGTATTCACAGGGACGCCGCTGCCTGACATTAAACATGATACAGTTGTAAGTTTATCGAAGAACAGGTCAAGAGTGTGTTGCATAGCATGAGTCGTGGGTCTGTCATAGAAAACATTTTACACAAAAAAACAGACTTAAGAATAAATAAATAAATATCATTGGACATTTCACACAACGCCATCTCGTCCCAAGCTAAGCAACTTAATGCTTGTGTTATGGTAACGAGATGGATGATAAACAACTTAAATACATTTTTATTGTAAATACATACTTATTATAAATTATAGTTTCCCAAAAAATATTATAGCTCTGACTCCAAACAACCATTTGGAGTCGGAGCTTTACATATCCCTATATCTAATTCACTTCGGTTGTAATTTAAGTTGGCACCAATTTCAAATGGTTGTTGGTTGTTTAGTGCCATTAGGCTGTATCCACAGTAGGCAAACTGTTAGCAGCCGACTGAGTTTGCGGCGTATCGGTTTAGTACGCCCTTCCATATATTTGAAATGGAGTGTCCACAGTTTGCTAGTTTTGCGCTCACTGTACGCAGTTTGCAGCGTTACGTGCGCCGACTGTCTCGGTTAGTGGCTGAATCACAGCAAAACCGGTTTCCACGCATGAAAATCGATCTGAGTTTGCAGCTAACTCAAATTTCAGTTTGACACAAATTTGCGGCTCACCCAGTCGGCTGCAAACTGTTTCCCTACTGGGACAAAATCATCGAAATATTATAATTTTTGTCTCCTTACAAATCTTTGCTGACCACTCATTTGATATTTTTTTGGGAAACTATTAAATCGATTTTAGATACATTTATATGAGACCAATCTGAAATCAATCGACTATTTTTTCTAATCGGCTTACATAAATAAATATTTTTTTATCTGTTTCTGACGATATTTCTTGGGGTTTCTGCGCTTCAACTAAGTCTATCTAACGGTTGTCTGCAAGAATTTACTCTAAGCAATTAGTCTTATTGCTTTGTACCGTATAAATTGTTATCTATTTTTGACTGCCTCGTTAGTCTAGTGGTTAGATGTGCCGCCTTTGGATCAACGGGTCCCGGGTTCGATTCCGGGGTTGTGCAAAAGTGTCTTTGTCTAAACCAGAGGCACTGGCTCGGAGTCTGGGTGTCATTTCTATCTATTATATGTATGTATTTACAAAAAAAAATGTATATAAGTAGTTTATCGTACGTACTTGGGACGAGATGGCGTTGTGTGAAATGTCCAAGGATATTTATTATTTATTTATTATTATATATCATCCATCTCGTTACCATAACACAAGCATTAAAATTGCTTAGCTTAGGACGAGATGGAGTTGTGTGAAACGTCCAAGGATATTTATTTATTTTTATTAATTGTTGTACCATAAATGATATCTATCTATCTTATTTCGCAATAAATTTTGCAGAACTGTATATATCTATAAGTAGTACTATCGATCCTTTCGTTATAGCCATTTTACACCCTGTTTAGACAGACCAAATGCAGCATTTCCTTTGCAATTATTATTTGCAGCATCAAGGGAGTTGTCCCAGAGCTGGTTACACCAAACAGATATGATAAATACGTGTATATACTCGTACTATACATTGAAATAATGTACCTTTTCCAATTTTAACGTTACTCATAAAACTATTTGGTTATATATCAGCCCTTTAATTGCCTATAATGATACTTCTGGGTTAAATAAGGTGATTGATATCTGTTATTAATATTTTACTTACATGTCTCTACATTGCTATCTGATTTTGATACTATCAGGGACGATCACGACTTGTCAACATATTTACTTGTAGATTTGAGCTTCCAACCAAACTGACTTACCACCGAGAAAATTATAGCGTCTTCCTCACAACATAATAAACAAATATGTCGGGTGACTTTTGACAGGCGGTTTGTGATCAGTAGCGGGATATATTCAAAATATTCTACACCCCCAGGACTTAGTCGATTTTCAACTTTAGTCTAGTGCATTAAGGCTCGGTATTACTTTCGTGATAGCAGAATTAGCTAAGCTACGTCCTTTGGTATTATTTTTCAGCTCGCCGTCGTCGTTGGCCGCACTAATTTGTCGGAGTCGAGTCAACAATGCAAATATGTTTGCTGTCGTGCATAGCTTGTGTAAAGATATGAAATTGTTTCCGATGTGAACCTGTGGGAACTCGTGGCCGGGAGAACTGATAACTATTTTGAATAGATAAGTTTATCTATAAGCGAAAAGCATATGGTCATCAGCATGATCGCAGCCAATTATTGACAGACTGCTGGTTTGGGCATTTTTTTTTCCTCCATGTTCATCAGCGGGAATCAGCCTTCTATGCCACACTGACCACAGGGTTTTCAAGAAGTATTTATTTTCTGGCGGTTAGCCTTAAAGCCTCACTGAATGATGACCTCCCAGTTGCCAGGGATGCCCTCCAGGGGCTCCTCCTGCCAGGGATGTCGGCTGCCCATGTAGCGGGCATCTCGTCGGGGCGTCACAGTTAAATGCATTTACGCGCGTTAGCGCCCCAAGCGTGTTAGGTGAGGGTATACCGCTGGGGGTTTAGTGAGTAGACGAGGTAAGTGCGATCTTTTTCGTTGTTTCAGTTGCATCAAGTTAAAATTGGTTGGTTACATTATTATTTAGGTACGAGTATGCTCACCAGGGTCGCGGAGCATGCTCCGCGCTTGGGAGGAGTGAATCCTATGGCCCTGAAATCGGGTAGTCGAAGATCGCTATCGGTTTTAGTAGGTAGGTCGGGGTGCTATTTACCATCTCTACGCGGCCCGAAGTCTCAGATAACCCGGCCAGTCCTCAACAACCTAGTATCCATGATGAATTCCGAAGAAAAATAAATAAAAAGAAATGCTACGCGCATATTCAGTACGGACAGGGGAAAGCTGTAGACTTATTTCAAAAACTATTACACTACAATTATAAACAAAGGGTTTCTTTCCGCCACGCCTTTCCCATTCCATTGGGAAAAAATACGATACATTAAATGCTTGATATTGCAAAATAATATTTAGCTTATTACCAGTACTATTAATGCCCTCATGACTATTGTAAGATATAAGTGTATGGAAAATACTCCTAAAATAAAATAGAAAAAGACAAATGCCAGTTGTAATTCATCTTTTTACTACGCATCTATCCTAAGCGATAAATCCTCCGTAATTTACGCCATGTGCCTGGCCAAAGTGAAGATAATTACAGAAATGTAGGAAAATTATAATAAAACATATCGATAAAGGTAATAATAATTTAATCCCACAAACATAGACATTATGTTTTCGCAGCTATAAATAGGTACTATTTGAACTATACAAATAATGATTAAATTATAAATACACTGGCTCTGTATTTTACAATAATAATATAATTAATAGCTCTATTAAAGCTAGACATATTTCATTGGATTTCTGTAACATATAAATAGATAACAAAGAGACAAGTTATATTCTAAAGAAAGGAATACAATGTACAATTACAATTATACGTCTCAGCCTCCACTAACGAGTCGAAATCGATATAATAATCGATAAGACTTGAAGTAACATACTTCATAAAACACTATCATGTCAGATATAATAACTTAACAATTTTCGTTAAAGTGCTGGAATGAAGTCTACTATAATCTAAATTAAATAATAAAGAAATTGAAACTTAAGTGGAATAAAGCGAGAAATAAATAAACCTTGACTAGGATGATCGGGAAATTTAGAATGTTAATAAGCAGACAATAAATAATACACATTAAATTCGTCACTATTTACAAAAAGGAACTAATTCGTTCTAGACCAAATGGCAATGTAATGGCAAAGACATTTATTCGCTATTCAACAGCCAAAAGATTCAATTATCCTACTAAAAAGCGTTTTGACATTAACTGAATAGTTGCAACGGCTAGGCTCAGGTCCAATGAAATAAACAATATGGCGTATAAAAAAAGTACACATAAAATTTACACGACAGTCATTATGTTTAGCTACAAGTGATTTTAAATCTTCTTTAAGCTGATTATTAGTTGAACGATTGTTTTAGGCCTCGAGACCTAGAGGTTACACTATTATGGGGTAGCTATCAATGAATGATATATTTAGGCTACCACTAGGACCGGCACTTTTTAAGCACTATGATTAAGTAGCTGCCGATGCATGCACGCCGTTTCGCCAGCGAGCTTCTTCAGTCACCTTCGAAGCATTTAGGATTTACGTTCTATATACTTTTGGAAGAACTGTTCGAGGTACTGCAAGTAGTTTAGCGTATCTCTGTACACTAGTAGTCCAGTAGTAAGACGGTCGTCTGTCTTGAAGTTTGGCACTTCCGAGGTTGGGAGCAGTGACGTTTCTAGTTGGCGCGCTCTCATTAAGTCCTGCAACAAGAAAAATTGCAATTAATATTTTTTAGCGTAATCTGTTGAGTACTTAGAAAGGAAATTTATGATTTGTTGAAGATTATTTAGAAAAGGTATCGGAATAATTAGACATTGCGAGAATAATTTTGGAATGTGAAATACATAGTTATATAAATAGTTTCCTCAACTAAGTGTTTACTACTATTTACGCTTCGGCTCAAGCATGGATTTCTAATTGACTCTTATTATTTTAGTTTAACTGATGATTTAATTGCATTGTACTTACACTAAAATAACAGAGAACACCTCGCACAGAGTCCTTAGTTTCACCAATTTTCTCCCTTATGTCGTGTTCCGAGATTATTTCAGCTGTGAAGCCCTCGTTGTAGAAGGTGTGCAGTCCAGCCACGATCATTTTCAGACCTTTGAACATTTTGGGCAATACTTCGTCACTTCTTTGCTGTGAAAAAAAAAAGAATAATAGGTTAATGACAAATGAAAATAGGAATGATGGGACCTGGAATAAAACCTTACGCGACCCTGCAGATATTCCAATTCTAATTATTACGAATAACGTGAATAACTTCGATAAAGTGAAATTTCAGAGAATTATGCCGATAAGGCCTTTTGTAATTAAGCGATTATCACCCAAATTTCGATTACGATTTTGATTGTTGCGTTCTTATTGCGAAACCATTGTGTTCTCACGTAAACGATAGCCGGCGGACAACAATGACTGCCACCGACGATGTCAATTCCTTGAAATCGATTGAAAAACTCTTACGGATGCACGTTTTTGGCATCAGCGAATTTGCCGCCCTTCAATGATTGTTTTCGTTTGGGTAACGTCATGTTGGCAATGTGTAAATAATCATCATATAGAAAGTGGCATCGTAGTTTGTATGTTATCAAATTATCTAATTACATTCACTTTCGCGCCCGTGGACCCCTTTAGTGTAATCACATAAAATACACGCACGAAAATACATTTATGATGATGAATTTAGAAAAACAAATGATGACATTAATCTTACCATTATTTGATCCATGTAATCGTCTGGCATCTTCTGGTACAAGACTTTCGCTTTAGGAAACGCGTCATCAGGCAACCAGTCGAATTTCTTCAACCAGTCATAAGTCTCCCACGAATGAAGCAGCTCGTCGAAGCTCGAATAACTGTGAAGTTCTTTTGCCTAGAACAAAAAGACATCGTTCTTTAGGGTCGATAGTTATAAAACTTCTTTATAATATGTACGTATAGTAAGTAAGAGATTTGCCAAATGTTTCTGTTCTCTAGTATAAACATTCACGGGATGAAATAAATTATAATGGGCAGGGGCACAGACATCACGTTTTGGTATCATAGCATATTTGATAAGCTAGAGAAGCTTGCTCCAGATTTGTATGTCATAAAACTTTCATTGCAACTTTGGTAATAGCACAATAATACCTAATATAGGTAGTCTTTAATAAAAACACCTTCCCAAGCCATGAAATTTCTATAGCCATAAATACTAAAGGGTATTTCAATAACAATGTTTTATGCAATGGACACAAAGCGATTGAACATGAGTCAACACCAATTACTTCTAGTTGTATCCTATGCAACAGAAATAGATCAGCTTGTTAAAACTCACTTGAATATCTTGATTGATTTTCTTGGAATAGGAATCTTCAGTGAGAGATTATTTAAGGGCTAGAATAAATATGGCTTGTATTTCTAGATCATACCAGTAGTCAACAAAGACTGGTTTTATACATAATCAATCGTCAGTGACAGTGATATAAAGGTATGTAGTAATACTTGTGAACTAATTAAATTATTGTTCTATTAAAAACAAAATATGTACTTGTACGATAAAATTGATACTGGCTTACACTTATTAATAGTTTTGACAATAAAGGAAAAGGTAATGTAAAACATATACAATGTATTTCTATTTTAGTTTACGTAGAGAAATGAGATATGAAATAATCGAATCCAATTAAAATATTCATGGCCGAATAATTTTATTTCTTAGCAAATACCAAGAGAAACAAAAGTCAACGTTAAACCGCCTACGTATAGACGCGTTAGTTAGTCGCAAATTGTTCTGAGAATTGACAAAGCGTTCAGTGCCTTCCTCTTGACCATTGCAACTAGAACTACTATTAGCAATGGTCTTTTCCCAGTAATAGATCTTTATATTTTGGGCACGAGTAACATTAATATAAATACACATAACGTTGACAACGTTGCTGCCTTATTACTGAATTATCAAAAATATGATCGCTATATATAGAAATAGATGAGCACGTAAACTAGTATTAATGACCCTTGTTTCACTTTACACAGTAGAAAAAACGGTAGCTTTAAGAAAATTTAAATCTCTATCAATATTTGAATAAAACACAGTATTTAAAATGGTGAATCCTGTTACAAAAACAGACAAAGAAGAGCTGGCTCTATTAATTATAGAGATTGTTTTTTCCCAACCTTGTAAATAATATTTATCATATACCACATATGCGATTTCTAATACTCTAGGTAATTTGTTATTATATTAATAAGTGACATTTTTGTGATTACTGAAGATCTATTTGCCTAGTACTCGATACTGACTATACTGATACTAATCGATTAAGTCCAGCCAAGGTCTCTTGAAAGATGAGATTGGAACCAGAGTTATGCCGCCGACAACATTTCACGTAACAAAACCGTTTCGACATTAAAATTTGACACTATGGCCAGAACTTATCGACCAAAACATACCAAAACTAACTTTAAATAAATACGAATAAAGTCGCAAACACAATACGAGTAGAATCATTTGGTGATTGAGGTGGCAGATGTCACGCTACCGGGCCTGGTAAATGCGCGTTATCGATAAAATATTGTTATACAACAATGCGATTAATTACCAGTCAATGAAATCCAACAAACTGTTAAGCATTATACGACACCACAACTTATCAGTAGCAATCGAAGAATGTTTGTTGGAATTGAGCAAATATTAATTCTCCATTCAGATTGAGATGCTGTCGATGCAAAGCCGCCTGATAATGGGCGCAATGAAATAAATTTACGGTTATTCTTTTGGATAAAAACAGGCTGGCGGCGTATGAATGGACCGAAATTTCGATAATATCCGAAGATATGAAATCGGCAAACGATGAGGGCGAAAAGCAGTAGGTATTTTGACAGTGCAAATTGATCGGAATATTCTTTTTATACATCGATTTTTAATACAATAAATGACGAAAGCTGTATCCGCTAACGTGCCCATGGCACAATGGTTGTGCCACCTCATAGTGCCCCGCGATTTTTGACCCCGACTTCTAGCCGCGCCCCCCGGCTCGGATTTCACAAAACCACTAAATAAACATGAATTTGTTATTGTACTACCTACAAGTTTTATGTTTTTTATGTTTATTATGAATAAAGCTATATGATTGAGTGTTTTGTTTAGTATTATTTAACTCCATTTTAGAATTTTTAGAATTATTAAAACAGAATAAAAATAATTATTTTTTTTGATACCCCCTTTTGTTTAAAAAATCATATCTCAAAAATTAAAGCTATATCATATGGTTTTTTTTATTTATTTAAAATGTGTAAATTGTGTATAATATGGAAAAAAATAAAAGATACAATAGTATTATTTATTTAATTAAAAATAAATTGTCATTAAAATTTGGCTGCGCACGCAGTACTGACTTAGTTCCGCTATTTAAGTCATATTTTACATATTTTGCAAATATTTTTAGTAAAACGGCATGTAATTAGTTGAATTATCATATTAATAACATTTAATAGCATTTAGTATTAGAAACAGCCAAAAAAGTATCAAAATATGAACAAAACACAAAATATACAATCATAGCTAACCTCCAAATGTACTAAAATGCATCGGCTCTAAAAACGGGTGAATTTTATGTTTGAAGGTGAAATTATTAAATAAATGTAATAATAGATAACTCACCTTTAAATATGTCCAATATCACTCACTTTAAATCACTATTTCTATATTTAATCGAGTTTTTTCCGTATACGCGCACTCACTTTATCAAAACACGAATGCAACTGAATGTCGGTCATTGACCGAAAAAGTTCGAATCGTTAAAATTTACAATTTTGTTCTATGGAATGTGATTGGTTGGCTTTACCTCGTTCATTATTTAGCATAGAAGCGAGACAAAGAATACAAATGTACCTTTATTAAACAGGGATAGGAAATTTAACTGACAAGAACGAGTCGATGCGCGCGCTTTCGCGCCGAAATCCCGTGGCACAGGGGTTGTGCCACCGGACACTTCGCCGTCCGTTTTCCATGGCACAACCATTGTGCCACGGGCACGTTAGCGGGTATACTTAAAAACCATTACATGTTATTAAAAGGTATATCAACGAATTAAATAAAAATAATTTGAATATAATAGAATAGAGATAAGAAAAGAAAGAGAATGAACAATGATAAAGGAAGAGCATAATCAGCAGCTAATTTTCAATAAGGACTTTCAGTGTCATGATATCTGAGATACTCATTAATGTTTATGTAAACAATAATATTATGAAAGCTAATAACTAATTTATAATCGTACATCATAAAATTTAACCTTCGTAATCTTGGCACGTGCTTGATAATAAAAAAAGCTAACAACTTATTGTAAATACTGTGTTAATCACCAGTAAAAGACAAAACAAGTTGCCGAGTAGAGGACCGCAATGAAATTTATGATAAGGCAATAAGGATTGTTAAACTAGCTATTTCCAAAGCTCTGTAGCCACCAAGAACCAAATGACCTCTAGTTAAACAATTCAGAAAGAGTACAATCAAATCTACAAAACAAAAATGTTACAATGATGATCTAATAAAGCAAAACAAAGAATGTACCAAGTAATCAGGTACGAGAAAGGAATGTGCCATCTAGACATGTGCAGACACACATATGCATACCGTGAACCTTTCGCAAGCAGGTGCGCGTCTGGTACATCAAATCTTATCCAAAGCATTACTTAAACGAGTTATAAGCAAAGTTGCTGAAATTCAATTAATTCTGATTCTATATTTAAAAAATAACTAAGTACACCTTCATTAGCCTCCATTATTGAAGAATGTTCCTATAATAGAGATCGGTACTTTCGTTAGTGATCCATTATTGAGCTAATATTAAATAGTATTATAGGATTGCTCCCGATTTGTATAAAAATGTTCAGACGAGAGTGGTACGAACAAGAAAGATACTCTTTTCCGTTGTAGATAGTGTACCCACAGTTAAGTTCCCATGTACCAATACCTTGGCAAGCGACCGAGATATTCGATGACATAGCATCCGAATGCCTAGCTGCCTGCTCCATCGGAAGCTTATCAAATAAACATGCACTCACACACGTATACTATATTGATGTATTTACAGCACACGTGCGCAACTGGCATCGCAGACAGCATGTCGCCGTGTGAACAACGTTATCGTACGAACTATGTATATATAGTATACATTATGTACAACTCGATGTTTATATAGCGCTGTTATTGCGGAGATAAAACGACGCGTCGAGCGATGACCGGACCCATTCGAATATGATCGATCAGATTACCTACGTTGTGGATTGTCCCTTAATTTGTATTATAATCTCTAATTTAAGCGTCATTTCATTGTAAAATATTTAGTTTTTTAAGGATGTTTTGGATTTAGTAATATTATTCGATAATAAATACGTAAAACCGTAAGAAATGAATGAATGTGATTGGCTGATAGTGACCATATAGGTTCGACTCAGCAGTGGGTCTTATATGAGCTGGGAAGAAGAAGAAGAGAAGATAATTCTATAGTCAATCCAATAGAAGGATAAAGCGTATATGACGTAACGATCGTAAAATTTAAGGTACCAAAATTTCTTGAGACTTGCCGTGATGGTACCGGGCATTAACCTATATCTTTAGTGCTCTCTCTCTGTACAGGGTACAGCGTTGCTTCAGGCCAAGCAAATAAAAGAAAGGAGTACCCCGGACACTACGTCAAAAGTCGCTCACTAAGGCGACTCTTTTAAGGAAGCCACTCGAATTCCGCTGTCAAAAAATGCGATGCGATAATTCGACACCGGTGTGGTCAAAAGATTGTTATGACACATTCACACGGTGGCCAGTTGCGAGTCACGGTACCGCTCGAGTTCGTTGAATTTGTTATTGCGTTCTTAGTACAACGCGGCCAGTTATTATTTATACGGAATGGGCCTGAGGACAGATGGAGCGGTCTGATTTATTCGGGGATAATATTGTCTCTAAGTCACTCACACGTTTATCACCGCTTAATGGGGTGACTAAGAGAAATTTGACAAAATTTAACGCCCGAACAGAGATCTTGTGTTATGAATATTTACATAAGCTTGTATGGAATTTGCAGCTCACTTTGGTTCGATATTACATCAGTACCTACTTCTACTTCTCAGCACATACATTACCCACTGCTGAGAGCCTCCTCCAACTACATAAGGTACAATTAGTGTATGAATAAAATTGAAGCTCATTAAGGCATCTGCGCAATCCGATTTGCAAACCAGTATAAATATGTAAGTTATTGAATATAAAACAAATGCAGACTCTATGAAGTGTGCAAAGCTAACGTACATACTATACAAGTCATAAGAAGTCGAATATTAAACTTGGCAAAGGAAACACAAAATATCCCACAGTTGACTTGAGAATACCACTTGAGAGTACCATACCATATACATAAGGTTAAATAAAAGTAAGCTTTAACAGACAGGAAGAATAAGGATCGAATTAAAATGGCGCGGCCTTGCGTCGACAAAATCGGCTATCCGCCTCCGAAGAGCGTCTAAATCGCAATAAAATATGATACATTAGTGACGAATGACCGACATTAAGAGAGACAGAAAAAATCGTCGGGCAGGTGTGTCGTGCAATACTAATGGGTGATCAGTATTCAACGCGTGGCCACCACCGTCCTGTACTTCGTTCCGGCTACTGTGACTCGATAATGTCGTTTTACGAGGAGGCAGCGGACAGGACGTCGCCGTCGTTACGACCGACGAGCCTATTACAATACCACCATACCTCATACCCGAACAACACACGCAATAACCAATCAAGTTCGAAATAAACGCACACAATGCTCACTAACCATTGACCGTTTGACATGCAATCGATAGATCGTATCGACGACTGTCACCGAAATGTATTGCGTGCTAGTCCATTTAGACGTTCGGTTTGTTCGCTTGGTGAGGGGTCCTCCATAAATGATGCGAGTCGCGACGTCGACATTGCATTATTTCTCGTCGATCGCGCCTCCTTACTTCCGATTCGGAAATTATTTTATTCTTAGGATTAGAATTGGAGAACCGCCATAGGAGTATTGTATTAACATGCTAAACGTTTGTTTCTAATAAATTCGTGAATGTTTTATGAATTCTCGAATGTAGGTTGAGATGTCTGCCGTGCTCGTGTGGTAATATTACCATTAGTTAGGGATATGACCAACTTTAATATACAGATAACAATTTGGTACGAATGAGTGCCCTAGCTGGCAAAAAAATTCATCGTGTCATGAACAATATCGAGAGTACATAGTTATTTCTAAAAATAAACACGCGTTGCTGTGGTCTTATATGGTCTTATAATTCATTTGGTAATTTACAGACAGAGTTTTTTCGGAGGTTTGAGCAGTTTGATATTTGACTTAAGTATATTTTAAACCAACGCGCGCATTGCTATGCTTCTAACTGAAATCGATTGTTTTTTGTTCAGGAACCTTCTTGGGCTCATGCATTACGATTTATTTTTGTATACGTTTTTGTTACACCTTGCATAAGACTATAAGCTCATTTGTCTTATTGGCTTAGGCTAGCAACCAATCTAGTGTCATCATCATTATCGTTTCAACGCATAAATGACGTACTATAGAGTTGGTCCTCCTCTAAATTAGCCCAGAACCGAGTGTACTGTAATTAAAAAAAAAATGTGACAGCCTTTCCGCGAAGTCTAAACAATAAAATGTTATCCTCAAGGTTAGCACGGCGTCATACAAATGCAGTGCAAAATTATAATTAAAAAGGGAGGAAGCGGCGGACCGGACGTGTAGGCAAAACCGGCGCCCACGCGATGCAATCTGCCTTTCACGGCTGCGCCCATGCATCTCTATAGTGAGAAAACCGAACCAAAACCGTGCTCGCCGTGAATGCTTAATGGGTCAAAATTCGCGTAAAACTTTGAACCTCTTCATTTTGTATTATTTTCACAAGCAGCCGCGGCTTCGCTCGGGTATTTAGCAACAAAATGGTGAAAGGATTCATCAAATGAGTATAGTAGTATCAGAGCCTATTTAATGCAAACGAACAATGAAATCTTTCCTCTTTATAATATTAGTTTAGAAAACACGTGACTGATTAAGACCTGACCATATAAAATCTACATACGACATGAAATGGGAATCACTATCACTACATAGTATAAAACAAAGTCACTGTCGTCTGTCCGTCCCTATGTATGCTTAAATCTTTAAAACTACGGAACGGATTTTGAAGCGGTTTTTTTTAACAGATAGAGTGATTCAAGAGGAAGGTTTATAGGTATAATACATGCACCCGCGCGAAGCCGGGCCGGGTCGCTAGTGATTAATAAAGTGTGATTATGTGAAAAATAACTAGTGTAGAAAAAGAAATAAAACACAATGAGGGTACTGATCCATTTCATCCTGACGGTATTTTCAGAGATTTAAAAATAATTGACTTATTTAGAAGGAGCTCTTGAAGGCGTTTATACAAAAGACTGAATTCACTGATATTTACTAATTGCGGAGGCTTATAATGGCTTATTGAAATGTATTTTCCTTTTTATCTACTTATTGTCGGCCGCAAGCCCCCAAATAAAATAAAATAAAAATAAAATAATTGAAGATGATAAGTGATGATTTTTATCCGAGATATCATCGGTAAGATTAATTCCTAAAGATAGAGCAAACAATGTAAGTAATAAAAATGTCAGCAACAATCAATGCTGCTACAAATATATGAATCGTTAATTTAATTTACAATCAGTGCTATTAACAAGAAAGGAAGTCTAAAAACTTAATTACTTTCGGCCCATTCGCAGCTTTTACTATGCACGACGATAGAATATAGTGGCTTTCATACATGCAGAATCACATACATAAATCATCAATATCTGCGTAGATACAAACTGTAAAGGTATTCGTCGGCGGCAATACGCATTGGAAGGCTGGTGTAGAGTTTCCATGTATTTAGCAATTAAAACAGGACATATTTAAGACACGATATTGCGTCGCAAAATTTATAATACATAAGATATAATGTGTATTAGTGTATACATAATCAGTAATTAAACAAGCGCCACTATCGCCAACAAATCGTTGCAAAGTTTGGCGATGTTTATGTACAACACTAAAAGCATGTATAATTCGTGAATATAACTATTAATTTAAAATAAACAGGGTATTAGTCAGTATTCTTGTAAATTGTGAAGACCGAATAAGGAATTGCTTTCCCGAAATACCTTGAATTTTACTGATTGAAAACTATTATTCATGTGAAGAACGTATCAATGAAGTCTTAGACAAAAATATATAAAAGAAACTACGAGCTTTATTGATGACTTTATCGAAAGAAGAAGAAGGCTATCGGGTCAAGCATGCTGCAGTTTATTATAGGAAGTGAACATGTTAATTATTCCTTCTTTTGTTAAGTTCTCTTTTCTTAATCTCTTCTCATTCCGTCTCTTTTTGCTCTCATATAACCTATAATACATCTAGTTTATTTAGTCACCTATTCCATATTACAACTACTACTCAGCCAATTAAATTGAGGGTTATAAGCCAACTGTGCCACGCTGGCCAGACGGGTTGGCACATTCTACATTACACTCATCTCAAATTAAATGTAACAATTAATACAATTAAAAGTTCAAATAAGAAATATGGTGGTACGAAACTGAAGTTCCATTGGTATTGGCCGGGCTACGGAGTCCGTCCGTTCATTTAGAGCGACGCGGCGGGCATACAGATGCGTCCGCAAATACTACGTTTGTCTCGAACTGGACCCATGAATGAAAGCGAAGAAAGACTTGCAGCTAAGGTTGGTAACGAGTGTCTTAATACTTTTCAAAGGTAGATATTTTATTCCCTATGGTTTAGACAGTTCCTACAAATGACGTAACTATAACAAAATAATACGTAAAATTAACAACCACATCACATGACAGTCAGTTTGCTATTTATGCATAAACCTTCATCAGTAATTTAAAAAGAAAACGGGTAAATCTCATCAAATAGATCGCTTTTGCTTCATAAAAATTCTAGTTATACTTCATAATGACGTCGCACTCTTACAAACGTATTGCATACTTTGTTATGTCTATATATTAATTTAAGTACTAGATTTGTGATAGCGTACGCTTGATGTGGCTGCTAGAATCTATCTTTTAAGCTTTGGAATTTTGTACATAGACAACCAGCAGGCGCATTGCATACTATGTTAAAGTAGGCGTCATTCTACGCCTCTTTGGTACCAGCCTAACCCTAATTAAAGGCGTGTTAGAGGTACGAATAAAGTTCTAGGATAGCAGCCACGGAGGTGCGTAGCGGGGAACGACCTCTGACTAGACGGACGGATAACCTTATAATTAATCTAGCTGGGAGTTGATAGATGCGGTCTGCGCAAGACTGTGCTTTGTCGCGTTCCATGAAAGACGCCTATGTTCGACATTGGACTGATGGATGGATACATAGAGGTAGAAATAAAGTGTTTTGATAGAACATGCATACTGTATGTAACTACTTACAAATTCATCTTTATATGTTGCCGCAGAATTGTAGGCGTTTCTTGTTAAAACGACAAGTTTCGACGCAAGCTCCTTGTCGGAGTTGGACGGGTAGATTGGTTGTGACTGTAAATAAAGTAACATCGGAATTAGGTAACGAAATATCACCAACTCATTTTATTACGGGCACGTCTAAAGTCGACTAAAGGATGTTAAACCAGAAAGCCAAGCCTCGAGGAAAACTTGATACGAAAAACTATGCCAAAATGTCTGGCATGCGTGGCAATTTCCCTAAATGTAAATTAAATATGCCACTAATCTTACTCCGTCTGAGTAATCTATTACGTGAATCAAAAACATGGAACCTCTTTTTAAGAAAATTACGCAGACGGAGCTGTATGATTATCGATACAGATTAAATTTATAATATGGACAAGGAGTGTAAAAAGATAACAGTTTCATAAAATGTGTTATATAACTAATATAAGATAAATATAACTTCAAGACATTTTCATAGATTGTGGAGTAAGGAGGTTTCGCTTGTCTATTATTGTCGAATTTCGATAACGGGGAATCTCTAGTTTTCGTACAAAGAGTATTCATTAATAGTTTCTGTACATATAAAGTATGAGAACTCACAGTAGACTTGTTATAGTCACAGGGGTTCTCCCAATATTCGTTCTCCATGACTGTTCTGTGTGGTGCCGCTGAAGACTTCGGTGATGAGCTGCCGAATAACAGTAGCAAGCAAATTGCTGCGCAGGCGTTGACGTATCCTGTAATAAAGCAATAAAATTCTTAGTCCTATTCGATCCTGAGGGTATCAGAAGAGAAGCGGACATTCCGACTTAAATTGGTGATACTAATTATACTCAAAGTATAATAAGCGATGTGTAATGGTGGTTCTTTAAACTTCAGCTTAGTAATATTTCTCGCGTAATCATATTTGCCATTAAGGGCTATGTGTGGATGAAACATTTGACAAAAAAGTCATACAAAAAATATCAAACAAGGTTGGCACACATTAGTACCGCAAACGAATAGCCATGTGAAATAAAATAATCTCACAGTTTTTATCGAATAACGTATTTAAAGAAAAAAACCAGTGTTCTTTATTCAAAATATTAAAAATAAAGAACTTAATCGTACTTTGAAATGTATAGTAATGGTGTTGGTTAATGTAAGAATGCAAGCACGACTCACACCTCTTTTGAATGAAAGCACTCGTATTTTTTCAATGCATCTCATTCAATGAAAGCGCTCAAGACTCTTGTTCCGTATGCGGCACGCGCGATGCTATCGATTATGGTAATCGATGAACATCCGATGAATAAATACATCGTGGCCCAGAGGTGGACAGCCTTTGCTAATTGTCCAGTGAACTTGTGTGAATCACTAATACGGCATCATTTAACGGTTGAGCGATATCGGACGCGCTGTATTGAGATATCAACAACTACTGAATGAAAAAGAAATGTGTATGAAGGTGCGAATGAAAGGTGTGAATGTAGACATGAAGACCAATTGGAGTGTATAGAGACTACCACCTAGCGTTGGACAAGGGGAGAAATATGATAATGGTAGTTTTAAATACGACGATTGTGATAGAACCTACGTAAATAATGTTTTTTTTCAGTTATTAATATCGAAGAACGGTATTGATATAATTTTGAATTTCGAATTCAGGATACATAAGTCTTGCGTTGGTACATTTTATAACAAAACAATGGACGTTCACTGTGTAGGTAATTGCTTATTAGGTCATACGATCGGTATGTAAATAGAAGTTATTTCGTCAATAAAAAAGAAATATTCATTGAAACTAGCAACTGTCACCACCATCAGAAGGCATCGCTTGTTGACATCGCAATATTTATCGACTCTACATTCGCATGACTCGTTAAAATTGAATAATATTATGATCGCTAAAGGAAATAATTTGATGTGTGATTGACATAATTTTTTATTTATCAATTCAACGCGTTATGCAGCTGTCTCTGATATAGCCAAAAAAATAATAATTTGCACGTCATTTGAATAATTGGATGTTGTTAGGAGTATTTTTTCTTTCATATTATCTATGTATAGTTACGGGCATATTACAATCCGCGTGGGCAAGAAATAGTGGTCATTAAAAGGCTTTGCAACCAAGTAAAGATTGTATGTAAAAAATATTAATCTTTTTATTACGTCGTTTATGGTATCTATAATCATTCTCTTCTGTATCTATTAATGATATACAATTGACTCGGGCTTATTGGCCATATGGGCTTATTAGCTATTAAGTTACGAAATTAAGTGAAGGTAGCTGGAGTCAGGTCAGGTCATTTATAGGCCAATTTTACTTCTATGACGATGAGTAAATGCTCCAGTATTTCACTCAGTGACATGAGCAATAATTCTTAAATAACAACTAACATAGAAAATTGTTCAAAAGATACCCATCGACGTCGAAACCAATAAGCGGTGACCTTATTATATTCACGAGCACCACTGAATCAATTTGTAAGTCGACCCTTTAATATATATCTATTCGATTCATATGCATACACAAGGGAAACTAAATACTCATTGATAAAATGTTACGCACATATGAAACAACGTGCCGTCACGCGATTTTCCCTTGCGTTTTACAAACTGTTTACATTGATAAGCTTTATAAAAATATTATTACTGACACTGTGCATCAGTGATTAAAAAAACTACATGCAGATGTTAGGGAAACATTCAATTGACGCAAGCATTATACGTATACGTAAATTAAGTCATATCAGTAAGCTATAAATTTGTTTACATGTAATTACTTTTGCCTATCGATAGTCGACTTTAAACTTGTTGTCTGCCCGAGGAATACCTATGAGGCATTCCTGATATTGATGAGGAAAACGTAATCATTACAATATAAATCTAGGTCAGTGACAGTCTGTTATTGTTTATATAACATTTCATTACAAAGTTTATCTATAACGTATTTCAATTTAAATATCGAATCAAGTTCAATGTCCAGAAACCACATTGAGCAGATACCACAGCGCCGCATGTTCTAGAATATTTGTTGTCACTGAACCTTTTCATCTTAAGGGTGTCAGACAAGGGTACATATAGGAACTGCAAAAACGGAAAGCCTAGGCAATACAGAAGGATGACTTGATACGAACTCCAATGAAAACCCGTCAAACCAGCGTGGTACATTCAATTAATTTCCCGCCAATAATTTAGTGGAAGCCCAAATCTAAGACCTTATCATAACAGATGATACGATTAATACAGATATACCCTATGGGGCAGAAAAGTCCTTGATTGGTGACCGCGTTCCGGAAAGCGCAATGCTGGTAGGGCTCCCACACGGTGGACGGATGACCTGGTTAAGGTCAGTGGAAAACGACGGTTGTTGACGGCTCTATGGAGGCCATGTCCAGCATTGAACGTCTTTTGGTTGAAATTTTGATGATAATGGCTAGATTAATAAGGCGTCAATATACCGAGAGCGCTGTCGATAATACTTTTAAATTACCTCCAGACAAATAGAATGAATGATATTTAGATTTTCTCTGTTTTGACTCAGTGTTCGGTGAATCACGTATGTTGTGTTATGTCTGGTAGTTAGTGACTAACGTTGGTAAATAAAGCCGGATATTTCAAATTTTATCTCGCTCATCGGCGCCTTACCTATTCTAATGACTATAATAACTACTAGTGTGTTTTTTTTTTAAATTAACTTTTAATTATCGAGTAAATTCGTAAAACTACTTGTTAATTTAATATAATAAAAAAATCTACGATTGTTTATCGATATAAATGTGCCATCCTAAAAGGATTTTATTAATAGTAAAATGAAGTTTGTAATGAAAATATTCCTCATCATCATAAATCCAATACTGTACCAAAACAAATAAAAAATAATACATGCATATTTACCCCAAACATGATATAATAAATAATAACTACTGCTACATATCCCAATTCAAACTCAAACTCAAAATTAACTTTATTTACGTAGGTTTTATCACAAAACTCTTATAAATCGTCATATTTACAGTTACCATTATCATCATCATCATCATCTTACGATCCCTGTCCCACGCTAGGTGGTAGTCTCCATACACACCTATCAGTCGTCATATCTACAGTCACACCTTTCATACACAATTTCTCATGTTTACAATCCATCCATCCATCTCTCTTGATCTTCCACAACCCTTACGTCCATCCACATAATAATTCCTAACCTCAAATACATCAATACACTCTCACAATTAGTGCGAATGTGTGCGTGTTTTTTTTATAATCTCGTTAACAGACCGCGGCTGTTTTGCCGTGAGCCAGCGGCAGGGCGAACAAATAAAAGAAAATTATAGTTATAGGGCACCACACCGCTTGTTATTTAAATAAAGCCTGTGAACTGATACCGATTACCCCATCGCACGAGAAAAAGACACAAATATAACGCCGTCTCACAAAACAATTTGCATAGCCGAGCCCCCAATCGTTTTAACTAGCTCTTATTTAGTTGCTCCTATATCGCCTTCTAATTGACACAATAAAAATCTCGTACCAATTGGGTTACAAAAGGCGACCGCAGAAGTATAGCTGGGCAATAATGATCACACAACACGCGTTAAACACACGATCATAACATTTTATTAGTGGCCCGGTCAAAAGCAACCGCGATACCGCCGTCACAAGTTCATGTACAAAAAAAAAAGAACAGGTCAGATCGTAAAAGATGTAGAGTCACTGTGGGACAAATATTTTCACTGAGTAACCATGAGATGGAGATAAAAGTACGTGGCTAATTAAATATTTGTTTCCTTTTTTAATCTTGAATATAGAGTGTGATGTAAAAAGTTCAACACTCATATTGTTTTTCAATGCCCAGATTAGTTACAACATATTTCAACAAAAAAAAAACTAACCCTTGGCATGATTTTCAGATTGATTGTCATTATCATTTCAGCCAAAAGACGTCCACTGCTGGACATAGGCCTCCCCCAAGGATTTCCGCAAAGGCCGGTCTTGGGCCGCCCGCATCCACTGCTTTCCGGCGACCTTAACCAGGTCGTTGGTCCACCGTGTGGGAGGCTTACCAGGACTGCGCCTTCCGGAAAGCAGTCGCCACTCGAGGACTTTTCTGCCCCATTGGGCATCGGTCCTGCGCACTATGTGCCCTGCCCACTGCCACCTAAGTTTGGCAATCTTGTGTGCTATGTCGGTGACCCTGGTTTGCCTTCGTATCTCCTCACTCCTGATACGATCTCGCAGGGAAACTCCGAGCATAGCCCTCTCCATTGCGTTTTGGGTGACTTTAAACCTTCTGATGGAGCCCATAGTGAGCGACCACGACTCTATGCCATATGTACTTAACTACAATTAAAACAAATAATTGTTTTTATAATTAAAACGACGTCAAGTAATTGATACCCCCTTCATATTCCCGACCACTTAGACGTGGAGATATTTGAAATGAACAATGAGACTCGATCGAATTCCTTATCCCATTGAAGAACTGACCGGGCGGCCATAAAAACCGTAGATACCTACACGTAGGTAATACACAGGTTATAAGGGGCATAAAAAGTAGGGTCCGCGTCGGAGGTCGGACCGACTACCCGAGAAACAAAGAGTTCGTTTATTTTTTAACAGCTCGCCCGTTCACAAAAGAAGGCTTCGCGGCACGAAAAACGACCCAAACGAGAACATCTTGTTAGCCTTTAAAAAAGAAATCGCGCTTTAACTAGAATTCTGTATCCAAAACCGAGAAAAGATCGACACACGTTCAAAGCCCGGACGTCGCAGGCGCCTGCGTAGCCATTATGTAAATTGTGATTATTGATATAAACGCGTTCGAAAATCGGATCGAAGCATCGAGTAATTATCGTCCTTGCGACTCGAAAGAAATTTTATCGATATAATTTGACGAGTAATATTTGATAAGCAAGTGAGGTGCCAAGCAGGAACAAATTCGAAGGGTTCGGGTGTCATTATTGCCTGTGTGACAGTATATTTTAAAAAAGTCTTGGTAATAGTAGTTTAATTTGAGTCGGTTCATCATTTTGTTAGCAGCGGCTAACAACCGATGCGCTCGTAAAATTTGACTGCGCATAATAAGAGCTATTATCGCGCGGGGACGCTTGTTGCGGCGCATATCACACGGAACGCGATCTTGCGCCTCTTGATTACCTGAAAAGCGCTCTAAATGTTAATAGCAAGAGGATGGTCGGACGACTTTCTTGCTCCAGAATTAACGAAAAACACCGGCTCTTCTTGTATTAATTTTAACAAGACACTGATATTATAAATTTTCGAGTAACTGTATTTTATCGTGCGATTTTAAGTGAGATGTCTTGTGTGTGAATTTACAGCAGTGCAAATTCAGCGCTTGTTAGCAAAAAGGCTGCGGCTCCACGCATTTTCTTTTTGTTTTAAAATGATTTTAATTAGGGTTGTCTTAGCTAGGATCGACATCTCTCACTAAATGAGTGACAGCAAAACACAGCAATTATGAGATCCGCGTCTCACTGAAATAACTGTTTATAATTGAAGCGGCTGCCTTGCACTGCGTAAATGAACATGGCTTTATGTGAAAATGTTGCTAATGAGACAGTGGATCGCGTCCCTAATGACGCGGACATAGTTCATGAAATCAAGATTAGTCGTGCTATGCTTTAATTATTATTACGGAATAGTTCAAATGCAAGCTCAAAAGCTTCAAATGGAATACAACAGTAGGTAATCATAACAAATGAAACATTACACACACAAGCGTGCAAATAAATTCAAATGCAAC
Source organism: Clostera curtula (assembly GCA_905475355.2). Taxonomy (NCBI): domain Eukaryota; kingdom Metazoa; phylum Arthropoda; class Insecta; order Lepidoptera; family Notodontidae; genus Clostera; species Clostera curtula. Next base: position 4,939,331 of record FR997804.1, on the reverse strand, counting down.
TATCAAAGTAACATAATGCATTTTTCACTATATTTATCTACACGATAATTGCCTGGTAATTTAATTTCACACTGCAAATGTAATGTAATGACATTAGTTAAATGTAAAATATAAATTAGTTTTATTTACATAAATCGTAGTCGTTTCCCGATGCCGTTCTATTTTGAAATGTGACAATAATGATCAGGGCTGATACACGGACGTTCAAGCCTTATTAACGTTTACACTTGAAGGCACAATCATGTGGGAGTGAACTTCCGTTCCCTACGATTTATGAAAGAAGAATTTCATATCACAGATACAAAATTATTTACTGAACAAAAACGGTCGCATTATTATTGCTTGGACATTACATCATAAAATATCTATTACTATATTTTGATTAATGTTGGAGGGATTTAAAAATAATCTTTTTGTTCTATTTTTAAATATGTTCATGTGCTTTATTAGTGTACACGACTTCAATACTGTACTTCACACTTTTCAACCGTTCTTAAAAAGATAACCGTATGTCGGTGGGCGAGACTGCTTTGTTACGTTTTATGAGGTATACGTGTGTTTAGCAGTTAATGTCTGGTTATACATGGTTATATATGGTGTATGTCTCTTTGAACTGGAAATCAGAGCTAGTAGAAACACAGAAAAAAATATGACATGCTATTACTACTACTACTCAGCCCATAGAAGACCCACTGTTGAGTCGGGCCTCTTCCAGTTAGATGGGGGTGGCCACGCTGGCCAAACGGGTTGGTACAGGGTTTCGTATCAAGTATTCGTTTTCTTGCGGCTAGGTTATCGGCCTTGTCATTTCCTTTTGTCGGCTCTTACAACACTCTCAGGATGAAATGGGGCGGTGACGCTATGCATTCTAAAACTGTCACCACATGGATAAACACACACACGACATATTCTATTAATTATAAAATATATGCTTCCAAACGCATTTACGATCAAACATATATTTTCCAGTAGATATATTTTATTCTATTACGCTATGAAGCATGACACGCGTTTTCATTCAACATCCGGGAAAACTTGGACCGAACGAAATTTCATTGTGAATTTTTATACGCTACATTTTCCCTATAGTATCGCGGTTACCGGCGCATGCGCCGCCACATAATCGTTATTTAATCATGCCGATAATCTTGCGGTGGACTATGAAACCTTTTCATTTTATATTGATACATCTGCGCCGCAATATTAACAAATGATACTGAGGGTAACAATTTTGTTAGCTTTATTTAACTAACTTGGCGCTTGGCTTCGCCCGCGTTCTAGCAAGCCTTGGACCCTTGCTAGATAAGTTTCGCATAAACCCTATGTTACTCTCGTACAATATTATATACAAATGGAGTAATAATTTTTGAAATAGGTCCAGTAGTATTCAAGATTGCCGTTACAAACATGCAAAAAATATGTTTTCCTCTCAATAGAATATTATCGTAAAAAGTATAGATAATAATGATTGAATAATTATGTCTGAACTTTAGAATGTTAATTTAACGCAAGAAACTTTTTGCGTCCATCTTTTAGGGCAGTATTTAACAGTTTACTAATATAATATCTATAAAATGGCCCTTTGTATTATGTAAATTCAATATGAATATTCATATTACTTTAAATATTGAATTCTTTTGAAACATAATTTAGGATATAACAACTAATAAGTACTATTTCAAATTGCAGTGTGCCCCAAAATGTTCGCAATCTATAACTTAATGAAATCGACATAAGGTACAAAGTTTAAAAACAATATTATTTATTTGTAAATCATCTTAAATTTAAATACATAAACTAATCTATTACTACTCAGCCTACAGTTGACCCACTGCGGAGTGGGGCCTCCTCCAATTACGTGGAGGGTAATTAGCCTGCTATACAAAGCTGGCCAGACGTGTTGGCACATGCATACCAAGTTTTCCTTCTCTTGCGGCTATGTTTTCGGCCTTATCATCTCCTTTTGTCGGCTTTTACCCTCCGGATGAAATGGGATTGGTGACAATATGTATATACTAAATCCATCACCTCACATTACATAAATACAGAAGCAAATATAATTAATTGCGCTATACTAGATAATATATTATCGTATTTGTAAACTTGCAACAATTTGCATTTTTGTATTAAATAAAAAAAAATCGTCGTTTCAGCCTATTAATGACCCCCTAGTGAATCGGTGCCTCCACCAAATTCATGGAGAGAAATTTCAAGACGGACTGGCACAGGGTTTGTATCAGGTTTTCCTTCCCTTGCGACACCCTCAGAACCGTATTGGGTTTCCGTTACCACTAAAATGCATTTGGACAACCCTAATAGGTACTTAGTGTCAGTATACATATGAGCATAATAATTAAGGTTCGTTAATCAGACCGATCAAGTTCCGGTAGGTTTTACCCTACCCCATGTCAGTAATGAGCTGTCTACACGTTTTCCGAGCACTATCGTTACGCTTGAAGCTCATAAGGCGTGAATAATGGTAGTATTTACACTACACTACATATACTTTACCTAAGAATTTAAGGAATTTAAGTAATCCTTTAGAACAAAGACAATTATCTATATCTTCTCTCTAATTTTCGTAACTACGTGAAGCAAACAGTTTGTAAAGGGGTAACTTATAGTTTTTAAAGAGAAGAAGAGCAAAAAGCATTTATTTTTTAATACATTAAATTATTTATTTAATGTATTAACAAAATCATTACACACACTTCTATGTATTCTCGCATATATACTCTGTTGTTTATTGTTAAAGTCTGTGGTTAAATTGAGAATAGAGCAATATTTACAGAAATAGAATTAAAATTATTTATGATCGAATTTAGACCAATGTGTGACCAAATTTTTATTAAATAGGTTTCTGAAAATGGAATCTTGTCGCATGTATAGTATGCGCTAAATTTCCTTCCGATTTTTTTCTGTAATCCTAAAATAAATCAATTCCAACTCTGTGATATGTAACTTCTAAATAAATAAGATTTTTTAATGAGTTATATACGACCATTTTATTGTTTACATATAACTAAGTTTTGATCCAAGTTTAGGACATGATTATGTATGTAATTATTGTTAGTGTGGTGTTGAATTTAGTTTATGAATGATGAATTGACAACACCGTCAGGATGGTATGAGTTGTTTTAGAACAACGCATACTGAGGGTGTTATAAGAGGTGGCTAAAGAAACGAAATGCAGATGACTTAGACGCGAGAGACTAAAATCTTTTTAAACACCCTGTGGCAGCAGCGAGGCACTCTAGATAAATTTCCCTCCAAGAGACTCAGTAGTGGGTCATATACGAGTTGATATTATGAATTGAATAATTTTTGCCTTAAATAATGAGAAATTGGAAATCCCAAATTATAGCTCATGCTTCAATAAATTAAAAGCTCAGCCCTATTATAAGATAGTGTAATTGCGAAACAGCTCCGGCTGTCAGTAACTGTTTCACTATTAAAGGATTGAAACATTTAGCAAGACATGTCACTGCGGTAAGAGAACGCTGGTTTAATTACTGTTTAAGCCAGGTTAGTTGCTCCGATCATCGTGTTTAACATTGTACACAGGGCCCCGTTTTTGCGTCTAATAAAATTGTTAACGCAGTCTAATTAAGGATGTTAAGACACGCTTAGTTATGTTTCTGTCACCGGATACACCAAGTTTATAAATAAGTGTCGCTTCTTAGATATGAGAGAGCTTTATTGAGATAATGATGGAGGTTGGGGACTTTACCTGTTCCATTATCATTACAAAGCTGTTGTTACCGTCTATTCCGGATGTTATGTCAAGACTGTTTAATTATTGTTTAAATGAATCAACATTCGCGTGTCTTGATTAAAATGGATACAAAAAAAAAATAGTATTTCGCTTAGTTTCTTAATTACAATATAAGATTGAGGATAATTTTCAGATCAATTCGGTAAATTTTAGCGGAATTTTTTTAGTGTGTACTTTAAGCTTAAAATTATGTTAGTGGACAACAGTAAAATGCTTACTACTTCTCGCCGCGCTCGATCTGTATGTACGAGATTTTTCCACAACACCATTATCACAGTCACTGTATTTGCTAATTAACCTAGTCCTATTACATTGTTCACATCCGGACGTCCTTTGGAGCAGGGGGCAGGTGGACGGTGGACACACATTACCACAACACACTTCCATCTTAAGTCTTAATATAACAGTGCCTCTATTCCTGTACAACGCGCACGCTGGTATGCTATTATGATCCATAACAGTTGACGATCTTTGACATTCCCAAAATGCTACGATGTCGCACGCGTCAAACCGTGTGAGAGACTAAATGAAATTGTGTGAACGCGCGTAAGATAAAGGCTGGTGTACACTAGCCATGTGCCGATCGCAGTGGGGATACGAAATGACGAATCGCTGGGGTTCTCCCGTGTGGGCACGCCGCGGCACAGATGGGCGGCAACTTGGGAGGGCGGGTCGTGTTGCCTCCCAGTTGCAAGCATTATGTACCTAGGGGGTCCGTTTGACGCGTCCCGGTATACAAGGGTTGAAATGTATGGCTTTGCTATATTATGTGCCAATTAGTGTTGAAGATTAATGCGACTATGATAACATATTTTCACTTTGGTGATTTACAAGGACATATAAGATACGTGTAGATATATAAATAAGATTTTTTTTAGTAAAAAAATTATTTGATATCGATTTGTTCCGAGTTAACTTTTTTTCATAATGTTAATTTCAGATGTACCTAACAAAAAAAAACCACACAAAGAACGTCAACTTTTGATGCCTTGCTTAAAGAATTACGTTAAAGTTGGTAACTCTAAAATAGTTATGTGATCACCATCAAATTTATTTTAGCATCAATGATAATTTCTTCAGAGTGTTATAGACTGACTCACGCGCAGTTTTGCAGTTAGTCACTGAAATTCAGTTGACTCAATACCATCAGTTAATATTGTACATACTTATTAATTTCTAAAGGATTTTCTTCAGGTTGAAAACTGTCAATATCGACGTTTTATTAATTTATGTATGACTCATTGTGTTAGTCATATTTTAGTACTCGTACTAGCATACCGCTGCTGGTGTGAAAATATTTGTTTTATTATTCAGAATAATGGGACGTTTATTACAAAAGAAACAGGCATTTAATTAACCACAAAATCAGATTTTTTTCAAAGAAGTTATTTCTTTAACTCTTTAGAGATTTAGACATTAGAGATTAAGATGATAGGCTCAGAAATATTCTTCCATTCGTAAAGACGGGTTGGCACAGGATTTGTATCAAGTTTTCCTGCGGCTAGGTGACATGCGTCTTAAGTTCCCTTACTCGCCTCTTACGACACCCTGGGGGTGGTATGGGTTGGTGACACTGCGTATTCGAAATCCGTCACGATATTTAGTGGTTCTATTTGAAACGTTTAACATTAATTTTATGGATATTTCACAAAAAGTATTTCTGTTGTGTCTTAAGATTCTCTAAAGAAAAATCCTTCGAGCTTTTCACGACAATGACCATCAAATATATTCTCTAACCGCATACTTATTAAAATGTAGGTACGTGCGTATAAAAGCGTACCTAAATTACCAAATTCCGAAACTAATTCGTACCACTTTATCCATTTCAATTGTCTACCAACAGGTAAGCGGCTTTTAATCTTTCAAATTATAATTATTGACATATTTATTGCAGTAGCTTTGTATTAAATAAGCGACTTATATACAACCCATTACCAATATGACTAGGTAATTAGTTGCGTAATTTACAAATGGAGTAAGTTAGTTTGGGGTTAATTTGCCGGTAGTTCCATAAGGGACTGTTAAAGATGACTTAATGAGTTTCTGGAAAGAGGTAGAATGTGTTTGTAGAATGTGCGGTGACAGATTTAGAATACATAGTGTCACCAGCCCCGTCCATCTTGATGGTATCGTAAGAGCCGACAAAAGTAGTAGTAAGAGAATGAAAACTTGATACAAAACTGTGTGCCGGGCTGGCTAGTGTGGCACAGTGGGATAATTATCCTACACGTAACGGGAGGAGGCTTGACTCAGCAGTGGGTAGTAATAAAAACTAAAACATTAAAATGGATGTTAATTAACAAGTTTTAATTAAAATCCATTTTAATCCGTCACCACACAGATTTTTTCCGTGTGGTGACGGATTTAGAATACACAATGTCACCAACCCACACTATCCTGAGGGTGTCGTAAAAGGCGACTAAAGGATCGTAAGAGGCAGATCACCTAGCCGTATGAGAAGGAAATCTTGATAGAAACCCTGTGCCAACCCGTCTTGCCAGCGTGGCACAGTAGGCTAATTTCCCTACATGGATTTGGAGGAGGCCCGACTCAGTAGTGGGTCATTTACGGGCTGAAACGACGAAGAAACTCTATGTCAGATGAACGCATCCTATCGGTATACAGGAAAGCTCGTGATTATTCAAACGAAACTCTGCCCTCGTTATGCCTGTTTGAGGGTCTTTTTTTTCTCTGTTTGACATAAAATACTTGCCCGACCCAGGGCCCGAACCGTTGACTCGTAATCCAAAGGCGGCACAACCAACCCCTGGATCTTCGTATATTTGACGTTCGGAAGTTTGAGACATAAGGAGATACAAAATATTCTTTGAACCTCTGAAGGATATCTGCACAAACCGCTGTGCTGTGTCAATTACCTACTTTTTTTTAGATAATAGCTTAATAATGATTAAATATTAGCCTTGAATACGGAACTTCTTGATAACCTTTCTTTACAAAAGACTTTTTAAAACCAGGCATATATTAAGGCGGAATATTAATTACATCCGTTTTTTATAAAAAACCTGTTTATTACATCCGATAACTTCATGTCTCAAATGAGAACATATTATCAAAGAATCGACATATGAATTACTTTTAAATTATAATTTGTTTTTACTATTATGTTTTATTTTGTTCTTTACTATGAAATAATTTGAATAATGTAAAACACCCTTACATGAAACATTAGAACGTCATATTTTCTTAGCTTCAAATATAAATATCGGTTTGAATAACTCTTAAATTAACGAAACTTTTTCTGACTGGCTGCTTTAATTTTCGACCTAAATTAACTAAGATGCTATCTTTGAGACTATCTATGCATCTTCGAACCACATAGTTTAGGACTTTGTTTTTCTTAAAGAATATCATGATCATCATCATTTCAGCCCATACATGACCCACTATTGAGTCGAGCCTCCTCCAAAATGAAGGGAAAGTAGCCTACTGTACCACGCTGGCAAGACGGGTTATAGAATATAGTTATGGGATATATAAAGACGTCGTATAACTTTAACGTTAAAACATTCCACTGACGCATGTTGTCCTACAAACCCACCTACCATCAACAGGAGCCATGGTTCAAAGTTTCCATGGCAAAAAACGACCACACTGACTTCTGAGTACACGGGAAATATCCCAACAGCTCACACCAAGAAACATTCCGTTCCCCATGTCCGCTCCGTGTTCTGTGACTCATTAATTTTCTACAATTAAGATGTACTGCATATCATGCGAATCAAACCAACGGATCTACTTGATTTCGGTTATGGCCGGACATTGCGTCATAGATTTCTGTGAATGAACACCACACCTGTGCTGCATCAGCCTGGGGTTTCCTGTGCTAATAGCAAGAATAAATTGTTTGCTATTTGCTGAACTGATAAGACGACGACGAGCAGTCTAGCGTCGTCTGATTTCTCAAAATTTTGACGTGCGGAATTTATTGTTGTCGTAAGATAAATCTGTGCATGCTAAATTACGTGTAGCTGTATATCTAAATATATCAAGAATGTTGAAAGAAATTTGAATTTGGAATCGTATGTCCAAATTTAAAAACCGACGTTTTTTTACTACGAATATGACTCAGATATTGTATTGAGATAGAAAAAAAAGATAAAGCCATTATGCAAACAAATGTAAATAATGCCCATTAATTAACATACCGTAAGCATTGTAGTACCGGTTCGTTATGTTACAGTCTAAGAAAATAATAATGTGATACATAAACATATAAACCTTCCCCTTGAATCACTCTATCTATTAAAAAAAACCGCTTCAAAATCCTTTGCGTAGTTTTAAAAATTTATGCATACATAGGGACGGACAGAAGAATGCGACTTTGTTTTATACTATGTAGTGATAAAAGCTTGGACCAATACAAGGGATATGGATGGATGGATACAAATGAAGAAATAGAAAGCAGTAATTTCTAAGAAATTCATTTGTGGACTTACATTCATTGCTTTCCCCATCGCACTCTTGGTTGGTCAAAAATCTTCTTCTAACCATAATATACTACATTAATCGCCAAAAATAAATTAACTAACAACTACACATTTGAGTAACGCAATGAAATCATGAACTTATGAAAATATCAAAGTAAAACTACATAGGGAAATCTTCCGGAAATAGTAGTCATCGATATGAGCGCCATAACCCATTTATCAATTAACCGTTTTTCACACCGGACGACAACGTGACTCATAATCTCTATTTATACACGCATGCTATTTATGTAACTCTTGATTAATGCTATTCTCGATACCAATACATAAATATCGGTATTCCGTAGTAAATATACGGTGTTGGGGACGTTTGTTTAGATGACGATTGGTGTTTTCCTTGTTTATGTTTAAATAATGTTATCGTTCGAACAAGAATTCCCTGGGTTATCAACAAAAAAACACAGCGATACGAGTGCAACAACTTTACACACAATAATATTTAGGCGGAAATAAGACCAAACACATAATAGTGCTCTAATTTCTTGGATCGCTTTTCAAGTGCTGATCGGCTATCATTCTTGATGGAAGATGTTGTCAATGCGGCGACGGATTCACAATACTTAACCTCATCTTTGCATTAAAGCGGCACCAATCATACGACGTGTTTTTATTTTCGCTGGGGAAATGCTTACTCCATACCGACGTGTAGGACTTCAGACTCGACTACCCACTAGAACCCCAGCGGTATACCCTCACACGTCTTGTTTGAGACGCCAAAGGTTCGCGAGAATGCGTTCTTCTGTGGCGGCCCAACGGGTAACGACTGTTGGAAGGCATCCCGGGGCTTGTGTCGGTGGTAGGATACCCGGCCCACCACAGGTCTCTAAGGTGAGGGTAAAATCGGGGCATAACGTCACGTCGCCTCCTCATCCGCGCCGCCGGTAAGGGCCCAACGGATCATGAAGACACACAAGCTCCCTTACCACGGCAAGGTAGCTGCGCAGTCGAGAGGTAAACGGCTTTCGTCGCCTGTGCACGTGTTTGACACCTGTGCACGTATTTGACACCATGTCTGACTGACACTGCCAGAACATGGCTTTCCTCAGCTACCAACACCAAGCCTCCACTTATAGAACCCTGGAACCTTTACTAACATGCATGAACACAACACCACCCAATGGTAATTTGGTTGGGATATGCTGTAAGGTTCTCCAGTCAGCTCCAGGAAGCAGGTGGCAATCAGCTATTGTCTTGCCTTTTTTTTTTGTTGTCGCTGGGGAAATGCTTTATGCATACCACCGCCCCCCGGGGGAGAGGTCGGTGATTATGTGGGACTCCGACAAGGGTCGTCTACCCAAGAGTCGTCTATCCACTAAAACCCCAGCGGTATACCCACACACGGCGCGTTTAGGGCGCCACAAGTTCGCGTAAACGCATTCTACTGTGACGCCCCGGCGTGGTGCCCGCAACGGGCAAGCGACTGTCAGAGGGCGTCCCGGTACACTGGGACGCCCTCAGTCATCGAGGCTTTCGTCGGTGGCGGTTCCCTCGACCCACCCCCGGCCTCTCAGGCGAGGACAGAAGGGGTTCGCATCGTCATGACCCCCCTCCACTCCTGCCTCCGTCCGCGGCGCGAGTTAGCCGGAGCTCCCTCCTTTGCGACCCGCCCCGCAGCCCCCTTCTGCGACTTAACGTCCTCGCAGAAGGAGGCCCGTCAGCCCTCGGGTTAGCGACAACCCGAGATCGTTGGTGCACCGCAACGGTCCAGGACTCGCAGGGCAACTCTGCGGACAGAGGAGTCCCTGGAGCCCCGGTCCACTACGGCGCTGGGTGCCTCTCCCCGTGGGCCCGCCCGGCATGGGAGGCCCTGGCCGGTATGGCCCCACGGATAATTGAGGCACTCAAGCCCCTTCACCACGACAAGGTGGCAGCACAGTTGAGAGGAGCTATTGTCTTGCCTGAGTCAACAGTGCGTCATTGATAGGCTGAGATGACGATGTTTCAAGTATTCCTGAATAGTAGTAAATTTTTCTTAGTATTGCTTATTTGGTTACATTATACACCTTTAACCGGTGACTGTGTGGTCAGAGTCCATTAGGGCACGGGTATTTTATTAAATTAATACGCGAATTCAGGCACGACGTTATTTCAATGGAATAGATTGCGAGAATGAAGCTCCATTACGCAGATGAGAGATACTCAACGTGTAATGGAGAGGTCTACTCTCGGACTCTGCGTGATAGAAATAAAAATGGGAAAATCTATAGAAAAGCCGGTGTGATCGACATAACTCGAAGTATTGCAAAAAAAATATGTATATAAGTAGTTTATCATCCATCTCGTTACCATAACACAAGCATTAAGTTGCTTAGCTTGGGACAAGATGGCGTTGTGTGAAATGTCCAAGGATATTTATTATTATTATTATTAATTGCACAGTTCAAATGGCAGAGGGAAGTCCATCCTGAATAACAGATCGCCATGGGGATAAAAGAGAGTTAGAGCGGACACACACATATTTGGAAAAGTGAATGACTGTGTGGATAACCTCCAACTAGATGGAAGGACGATCTTGTTAAGGTAAGTAGAAGTCCGTGGATATGGCTTGCATAGGATAGTACATTCTAGAAAACTATAGAGTAGGGTCTACTCTATAGTTATCTCAGTAGGCCAATGTTGAACGGACGTTTCTGGCTTATAGACAGATTGGTACTGCTTGGCAGACAATAGCGCAAAAGTCGGGAAATGTTTCCAGTACCTACATAACTACTTCTTCACAAAATATGTTATTAAAATCCACAGCTACACAATCCATAAATGATCTACTGAGCTGATCATCGGAGAACAAACAAAACATAGTCAACTTCTGAACACTGCGCCACCGGCAGACCGGTTGGTACAAATCTCCATTCTCCTCATACGACCCATTTCCTTAAGTGCTCTCGTATAGCACCCTCAGGATAGGATAGGCTGGTGACACTCTATTTTTAAACCCATCACCATACTAACACTAAGTACTTCGCCAAACATCAGCCAAGTCGCACGTCTATTTTAAAAATAGAACAAGATCATCTACCCCCGACTAACAATCAATATTAGCCTACGTGACGGTCAGCCACACCTTCGACTAGTCTAAGATCCGTAATTCGTCACCTGACTACGTCATTGCCACATTTTGTAGTTCCATGTTAAGCAATGTTTACACGAATCCATAATGAGGTACGCAGCGTTATTTTTAAACGACCATGTGTCAAAGCAAAAGATACGAGATCACCAATTTAGCCAACAAATTAGATCTGCCATTAAAACTATTCGTGAGATACCTATTATCTACTAGCAGTAGGTACCCCGCGCGTTGCTACGCCACTAACTAAAATAAATTTGAAGGAAAGACCATATACAAATATTAAATTTTTTTGTTCAGGCACCTTCGTGGGCTTATGCACAACACTTTGCTGAAGATTGTCACATCATGATCACATGCATAGTTTACGATTCTATAAAGGACATTCATTTTTATATATATGAATAAAAATGAAAAGCATCTTAAGATGTAAATTAAGTAGATTTTCTTCTTTCTAGCTTCTTCCTGATTCCATTGGGGTCAGTATCAGTATAACATGACTTAGCTACCTACTAGTATTTTGTAACCAACAACCACGTGCTAACAACCACGAATTTTGCCATTTGCCCTCCGTGACCCAGCTAGTGGGACAACCGGTATTTATTTGTTTAAACCAGCTATCAGTTTCCACACTACAAAATACTGTAACGACTGTCATATCAAATCACAATATATTCCTGTGCCTGTGTCTACAAGCAGTTTTAGGACAAAAAGATCTTATTTTGTAATCAAACTACTGATAATATATTGATTGAAAAAGGCGATATATTTGAATGCAAATAGTCAAAGTCGAAATCGGTTCGTAAAAGGCGGAGTTATGCGGAAAGCCACATACCAACAAATAAGAAGACCAAATTGTGACCCCTTTCTTTTTTGAAGTCGATTAAATTAGAATAAAATAGAAGAGAAACACTTACTCCAAACTGAAGCACACAAACCAGTGAATAGCTAAATACTGAATGTAGGTGAATATTGTCGCGTAACTCTCGAACAGTATATTATCATCACAGATTGTAACACTTAGTCACAAACACGTGGAGGCAAGTCACGTAAAAGCAAAATCATCGTACTTGCAAACCATTCAAATTTTATTACCGTTAACTTCTTTGTAAATTTATCATGTGGGGTTTCCTTCAAATCATAATGAATGACACACACATTCAAAATGGCCTTTGGCTATTGGGATAATGCTGTCCGTGTGGTGAGGTGAGAGATTAAGAATACGTTTGTCACCACCCCATTCCATAATGAGGGTGTCGTAAGAGCCGCAAGAGAAGTAAAACCTGATACGAAACTACGATAGCATGTGCCGAACCGTCTGGCCAGCGTGGCACAGTAGGCTAATTAACCTCCATGTTATGGGAGGAGGCCCGACTCAGCAGTGGATCATGTTGGGCTACCAAGTAGTGGTATTGGTAAAATATCGGACAAAAGAAAAATAAGCTGTTCGATCGATCTAATATAATTCTGAAAGTGACCGTCAACTAGTAAATAGTCATATCGCATAAAAACATACCAGTAACATCTGATTTTGAGATTAAAATTCCGACTCGGATTCCTAGGCATAACACATACAATTTATTTTATATTCCTGGCTCCAAAACGAACCTCGGCCATTACGCCGCTGTACCAAGACTTTGTAGGCAATATAATATGTTAGCTAAAACTACGAACTTGGACATCTGTGAGTCTCTGTCCAAATATAAAAAGTGTTTATCTGATTTAACGTAATTTAATTTAATTTAAGTACCTATATCTAAATGTTATATTCTCCCATTTTTTTTGTTATTTTCCAAATTTTACTCAATATTAATGATATAACTTTTGGCTTAGTTTTTGAATTTAAAATTATTGTGCATGCTGTGGTCTCCTATAAGTGAAGGAGTACACTATTTAATACCTGATGTTGCCATATAACAATGTATCATGTATTGTGTATATCTTTTGTTGGAGATCCTTATTAATATAAATACATAAATAAATTGCAAAAATAATCTAATATAATTTAAAGTCAACGTATACTCTGGCTTTTAGGTTCAAAAAATCAGATCTGGGCACACGTAAACGTAGCTGCAATAAACAGCAGATTGTTCCTCGTTGGACTGCCTCGTTGGTCTAGTGGTTAGATGTGCCGCCTTTGGATCAACGGGTCCCGGGTTCGATTCCCGGGTCGGGCAAGTGTCTTTGTCTAAACCAGAGGCACTGGCTCGGAGTCTGGGTGTCATTTCTATCTATAATATGTATGTATTTACAAAAAAAAAATGTATATTAGTAGTTTATCATCCATCTCGTTACCATAACACAAGCATTAAGTTGCTTAGCTTGGGACGAGATGGCGTTGTGTGAAATGTCCAAGGATATTTATTACTACTTACTATACTTTTGTAAATACATACATATTATAGATAGAAAACACCCAGACCCGGAACAAATACTTGTAAGTCGTACAAATATTTCTTCCGTGCGGGAATCGAACCCGTGACATGCTGCGCAGCAGTCGATCGCTCAACCACTGCGTCAACCGTGTCGGCATCAAAATCACGAGATTTGTCAGGAGACAATGGTTGGTATCGAACTCTTACTAATTTCAAGTTTGAAACTTTACCCACTTGTTTAGATTGGTTAATTTCCACCATAAATTATGGAGGTGAACTGAAACCTGCAGCGAGTCCTTCATTTAATCTTTCATTTGAAAAAAAAGGAGAATGTAATAAATGAAGTTAGTATGAGTTACAACGATTTATGTTTGGCAATGGTTGTTCAATTCATTCAAACTGACATAATACGGCAGAACATCATATAAATGAGCACACATATTGTTTAAAATCTCACTAATAATACCTTACGACTAAGGGACTCCATAAATAGTTTAAGTAAATTTTTAAGCCTTTTCTCAAAACATTTACCGTTGCAAATTTGCTACTTTTTTACTCTTAGTAACATCGATTCTATTGCTTTATTTATCCGTTACTATTTAATATTTAGACTATACTAAAGGTGTCTACAATATCACTAACTATAAACAAAAGAAATACGATAGCCCATCTAAAAATGGTGTCTGCTACAAACAAAACTCATAAAAGTGCCATTAAAATTTCGCAAACTGTTTATTGGACCCGTAAAACAGACGACTTCTGTGCAAAAGGACAAAACCTTTGTTCTGATCCCGATCGTTTTGTTTACCGTTAACGAACATTATAGACAAATAACTCGGCAACTTTCACTACGTAATATATGATGCAATAAATTGCTGTATTGTCCTGACGGGCCCATTTCGAAGGTGCTATTTTGAAGTTTTGTTTTTGTACTAACGGTAGAGGATTTTACATCGCTCCGCGGAGGTCTAAATGGACCACAAAAACGAGCGTGCGACTCCTTTAAAATATCACAATTTGTTAAACTAGAGTTTCTCAAACTTCTTTCTTAGTGATTCTGAAAGGTGACAATTGGGTCTGAAAATAGACTAATTATCTAAAACTTAATACAAACTTTAGTAACACTGTATAAAGTTGACGTCGACATAAAATGTTGTTATGTAATTCATTTCAGTCAAAAGACGTCTACTGCTGGGCATAGGCCTCCCCAAGGATCTCCATGTAATAATGTCGCTTTAGGGCCTCCGCGCATTATGCGGCCAGGCCGCGCGGCCAAGTCGCTGCGGCCAACTAATTCTTCTACGATGTATATAGCTGCGCGCATTACGCGGCCAACGAAAAACATCGCGTCACATACGCGGCCTATTGGCCGCCGCGACCAATCCGCGCATTATGCGGCCAGGCCGCGCGGCCAGTCGCGCGGCCTGGCCGCATAATGCGCGGGGGCCCTTAGTGACATTAATAATGTTTATTGCCATATTCTCTTTATTATGGCGTTAGACATAAACAATAAAATACGAATTACTAAAAACTTTTTTCTTAATGTCTCTGAACGCGAATAACCTTAATATATAGCCCATTTATACACATCTTTGCTGCCCATAAAGACATTATGACAGGTCAAGTCACCTTTAGCCGCGTTATAAATAGTGACCCCACCATTCAGATGATGGAACATGTGTGTTTAGTTGTATATTTATTTGAGTTTATCCTTTGAGAAAAAAATAATAAATGTACATTACCACTACTCAGCCCATCGATGACCCACTGCTAAGTCCTCCAGTTACACGGAGGGTAATTAATTAGTTTGTTGTGCCACGCTGGCTAGACGGGTTGGCACAGGGTTTAGTATCAAGTTTTCCTGCTCTTGCGGCTAGGTTTTCGGCCTTGTCATTTCCTTTTGTCGGTTAGAATACATAGTGTCGCCATCCCATTTCATCCTAAGAGCTGACAAAATATCCTTAAATATAAATATCCTTGGACAAATTTACACAACGCTATCTCGTCCCAAGCTAAGCAACTTAATGCTTGTGTTATGGTAACGAGATGGATGATAAACTACATACATATATACATTTTTTTTTTGTAAATACATACATATTATAGATAGAAATGACACCCAGACTCCGAGCCAGTGCCTCTGGTTTAGACAAAGACACTTGCCCGACCCCGGAATCGAACCCGGGACCCGTTGATCCAAAGGCGGCACATCTAACCACTAGACCAACGAGGCAGTCAACAAAAGGAAATTATATGGCTGGAAACCGAGCCGCAAGACTAATTACCCTCCACGTAGTTGGAGGCTCGACTCAGCAGTGGGTGTGTATGGGCTGAACTGGACGCCCTCCAATAACATGGAGGCAAATTAGCCTACTTTGTACTGTGATATAATTGTCATACTCAACACTAAGGTTGAGAACCCTGTTACCAAACTGAGTTGTTGTGTCGGCATCATAAAGGCGCGCACACAATGACCTCCTTGTACGCAACACAATCAAAAGTCCAACAAGAGGAGCAACCGTGAAATTCGGTTTTTGAAAACGCGTGAATAGAGGCATCATTGGACGTTCATGTCTGATAAATTGTACGTCAATAATACGCCCCTTTTCCGGTACTTAAGATGTCAGGATTCGACAAGCAGTGTGATGTTATGGCTTCGCGCCAATTTCAAGGTTATTGAGTGATACATTGGTTGGTTTGTATTTTGGGTGTCGAACGGTATTTATTTCAATTTATTACCTTTTGTCGTATAAACTAATTAACAAAGGTGTCAATTTAAGTTGGCAGTGACTTCAAATGCATGTTTAATTTTGGCTGTTACTACCAACATTGAAGTCGGTTTACATTTAGGTTTAATCGTTTTTAATTTTCGGTATTTTGTGTAAACTTGAATAATAAAATAGTCAAAATAACAAAAAATTTGCATTTTATAAAACTTTGTTTTTAACTTTATTAGGTCATCATGTATTCTGCCAAACTACTGCACCGATTATGCTATAATTGATTTGGGACTACCTAAGAACGACTACTACTAAAATATTAATCGAATACAAAGAAAAAAAAACAAATCGGTTTACAAATGACGAAGACATGCTGTAACAAACATGAAAAGAAAAAAAATACAATCTATTTAAGACCTTCCACCTTTTTGAAGTCCTTTGAAAATGTTGATACTTATCGACACAGTAATTCTATATTAATGAGGCCGTGATTAAATAAAAAATAATTAATTTAATTGTAATCTTAAGAGAAAACAAACTTAAATGGTTGAAATAGAAATGCAACAAAATAACTGTCAAAACCTACTGCGGTTGGTACTTAACCGATGAATATCATTAGCTACATTTGACACAAATAAACCATGCAGCCCCATTACCAAACACGGATTAAGGAAAGTAATTATAATACGATACAAATCCAACGATTGCATATTTGACGTCAGCAACCTGCCGACTCCAATATTACTCAACTCTTGACATAACAATTGAATAACGCGATTCGAAAATCATATCAACAATCAATACTTATATCAGTTCAAAATAAGAATTCGAATTTAAACAACTAATGAAAGCAGATTAAGTTTTTTTTATGAAAGTTTGATGCTAAACAACACTTGGGTCACCCAATGGTGAGAGATCACCTCCGCCTATGTTCACCTGCAAAACCAGAGGGGCAGAAAGTGCGTTGCCGACGTTTAAATAATGTTATGGAAAGCTCTGGCGACATTACTAACCGGCTAAATGTAAGTGATATTTGGTTGCAGTTTAAAGTCATTTAGTCCTTATGGTGACGGATGTAGAATACATTGTGTCACCATCCCATTCCGTCCTGATGGTATTGTAAAAGCCGACAAAAGGAATTAGAGAAGGCCCGACTAACGGTGGGTAATTCATGGGCTGAGTAGTTAAGAGTCATGAGAGGACTAAACGTGGCAAGATTACGGTCAAGGCCACGTGAAAATATAGTCGGACCCACGGAACACTATGTTAAGTGAGTCTGGGGGATGTTAAGTAAAACATCTCTCGCAGTACGCAATCAGGAGAACCTAAGTCCCATACGCAACGGGCTGATGTGGATAGTCCGTCAAGGATTTTAACCCCGCAAAAAAAGCGTCACAGTTACGACATCTCTTTATCCCAAATTAAAACTAAACAAATCAAAGTACCTAAACTAAATTATTTATCTGGATACTATTGATAGCTCAGGCCTGGCGTTATGCGTATTGCCTAATAATTAAAACATTCGATGATCAAATATTGCAATGACTTAGCAAACCAGCTATTGATACGTTATGATGTAAAATATTGTAATAATGTGAAACGATTGGTTTTCAGAAAAGTTTCAAAACTCGAGTGTATAGTAGGACGAATATTTTACATTGTTAATTTGCCTGCCTTGTTGATCGGGGCGCAATTTACCATCTCTACGAGCCCCGGAGTCCCACATAACCCGGACCAGCCCCAACGGCCGTGTATCCAAGAGGATTGTCGACGTAAAAAAAGACTCAGTTCGATTCCGGGTTCGTCCTCCTTTTCTTCTTTACTTAAGTTCATCACCGTTATGTAATCCATAAAAAATCCGCTTTTAAAACAGACTTCCTCCAATTACGTGGAGGGAATTGGCCTACCTACACTGGACGGCCGTCTTTGACACAGAGTTTGCTATCAAGTGGTTGCATTACAGGTTCAAAATACACAATGTAACCAACTCATACCCGCTGAGGGTGTCGTTAGAGGTAACTAAAGGCACACAGGAGGCCGATCACCTCTAGACGCAAGAGAAGGATAACTTGATACAGACGGGTTGGCTGTGCCGATCCGTCTTTCTAGCTTGGCACAGTAGACTAAATTTCCTCCATGAATTTGGAGGACGCCTGCCTAAGTAGCTGGTCATTTATGGGCTGAAATATTGATGCTCCGTTCCCTAAGCCGCCAATTATTACAGTCTCAGGATATTATATTGGTCGATGATATTGCATATTCTAAATCTACCACACGGATACTAATATTTTCTACCTATACAAGGTCTAACAACAACCTTATAGCCGTGAAAGAAGGATCAGTTAATTTTAATGGTAAAGATAATGTGCACAAAATTTCCAGAAGTAAGCAACTTATTGTTTCAAAATGTTGGCCACCAGCAGACGGATCATAATTGGAGAAGACCGAACAGAGAAGACAAAGAACCGAAGAAACATAATCAGATCCAATATTACAAAGCTTGTAGTATTGCTAGTTGGTTGATTTTCACTTTAATCCCTTTTTATATTAAAACGATCTGTATTCCCCATCTCGCGTTGCTACGCTACGGAAGACATTATTATACGCGCGCGAGTTCATGTCCATCCTGAGGAATGCTGTAATGCTGTTACTTAATTAGTTATGGTAATGTCGATAATAACTACCGGGTTAGACAACAGCTGTCAATTTGGTCTATTGTAATCTAAGGTAATTTTGCAGATTATGAAATGACATCAATGTGATAAGTCATTATTTATTTAGGCCCCGATGGACATGAACTCGCGCGCGTATTATACATACCTTTTTGGGCTCATGCACAACACTTTGGTGAATATTATCACATGATCAAATGCATAGTTTACGATTCTATAAAGGTATATCCTTAGACAAATATTTTAGTTAGTGGCGTAGCAGCGTGCGCAGGGTATAGCTAGTTACAAAAAAGTTAAGATCTCTACATTTCGAATTAAACTAAAAAAAAATAACGATATATGATCACACCATTATTTGGAGCAATGTGTTAATGAATGAATCATCATATTGGATCCGTTTCATATAAGAACACGCGCCTTATGTCACGTCGTATGATTTTGCATCCACAGACAAAAACGTAAATTTAAGTTAAGAAAGTTGTTTTCTCCTTTATTGCTAAACTAGCTTTTGAGCGCGGCTTCGCCCGCGTGGGCTTTGAAACCGTGCTTATCTCTATGCATATTTTTTATGAACATAAAATCGGTTATTGTGACTAAACTATGATAGTTAGATATGTGCTCTCGCGGACTTTTTTGTAGTTTTTTATAAGACCTACAAACCCGTAGTACATCATTTTGTTCTATTGCCAATAGTTTTTGCAGCGCACGCATAAATAGGTTCTCGATTTTACACCTTGGTTTACATAATCGCAATTTTCATACTGATCCCTAATTCTTTTGAAAATAAAATATAGCCTATAACCTTCCTCGATAAATGGACTATCTAACACTGAAAGATTTTTTGAAATCGGTCCAGTAGTTCCTGAGATTAGCGCGTTCAAACAAACAAACAAACTCTGCAGCTTTATAGATTAGTATAGATAAAATATTACACGATATTTTTTGTGGAATAGACAATTTCACCAACCTATGTGAAACTGGGAGTGTCGTAGGAGATGACTAAAGGAGCGCAAGAGGCGGATAACCTAGCGGCAAGAAGAGGAAAACTAGACGTAACGTAAACCCTGTGCAACGCAGTGGTTTAATTTCCCTCCATCAACATGGAGGAGGCCAGATTTATGATGATTTGAATACTTTATGAAGTCTTCTGCATTTATAAATGTTGTGAACATCTGATTTTATATCTGTCAATTAATCTTATAAAAAATAAAGTTGTTACTTTATCCAGTGTTGGCGATGATGAGCGGTCGCCGATATTAATCACTATCACTAATCACTAATTAATATAAAACAAAGTCGCTGTCGTCTGTCCGTCCCTATGTATGCTTAAATCTTTAAAACTACGCAACGGATTTTGAAGCGGTTTTTTTTAATAGATAGAGTAATTCAAGAGGAAGGTTTATAGGTATAACACATGCATAATTGCACCCGTGCAAAGCCACGCTAGTTTAATATGTATAATAAAACCTATTTTTAGTTTTTTATTTTTCGTTTGGCTTTAATTTTTATATTATATTTATTTAATGTAAAAGTATGTGTATTAAACGGCAAGAACGGTATTTTCCATTCTTTATTATCATTTTCTTAAACTGCCAAGATCCCAGCGCCTCGTTGCTTACATCCAGTTTTTTTCTTAAATGCACACAAAAATGCAAAATCTCACTTGGTGGTATCTACGTAGACAACACACAAACGGACCGCTATTAAACAAGATATAACAGCATAATTTCGTTTGATTTGACATGCCGAAACAATTTAATCATTATCTCTGTGGGAAAATTAGTTGAGGGTATTGCAAAGGACTTTGAGCTTAGACTCGGAGGCTTAAAGTTGAAAATTGAATAGCAGTACACGTTTATAGGTCCTGTGGGCTAGTTTGTAGGTATGGCGAAGGAATTGGCGGTATTTGCCAACGACTGTAGTGGAGAGACGCCGGGAGCCGGTATATTCGCTGACTGGGTGGGCACCGACATTGGCCCCTCTCTCTCGCATTTTATCGACCATTGTCGATGTGTGAAATGACGCAGACATGTTCGTTGTGCAGTTATAATAAAACTAGTGGTAGCCCAGCGATCTAAATTCGATCATAATTAATTTAAATTACAATTCGATAAATATAGTTCTACTCTCAATTTGATCATATACTTTAACAATAAACATAAGAGTATATATTATTCTGCACTATTTCCCTATATAACCTATCATAGTCCTCCGTATTTTGTAAAAAGGCGTACATAGTTATTGCTTCCCGTGTTATTAAAAGATAGATAATAAATTAATGTTACATAAAAGAGTATATACTTGCTGGCTATCAAATAATGTTGCAGGCAATTTGTCTACTACTATATTCACGTTTAGAAGTTTAAAAAACTCTCTTGTAGTAAGTAGGAACTAAACAATACTTATTTATTTATTTTCACTTCTTTACACATAAATTTACAAAAGTAGAAACATAAAAGCAAACAAAAACATACAATGTGCAATACTTCTACTATTAAATACACTTTAATTGAAAATTATCAATAAAAAAAAATATAGGCGGTGTATTTAACTGTTACTTTATACTTGTAAAGACAACTGTCATCTAGTCTCTCTCGTGACCACGACTACAAAGTAAAATACACGCAATAAGTCCGTTAAAAAGTGTAAACACTTATTCGTTAAGGAATTCATAGTTGTTAATCAAAGTGACATGAAAATTTACGAGTATCTAAAACGAAGATTTAACGCAACCACGTTTAAGGTGGAAAGTTATGAAGTTAACAATAATGATCAGATATGCTATCTGAAAGTTATTAAACTGTTTACGTCATACATAACAATTCAAAGTTGGTAATCACACGAAACTATTTATAATTATATTTTAATTCAATAATATTTTGTTATTGACCTCAAATGTTACAGGTGATTTATCATACAATACTTTGTACTAATTGGCAAGAAAATAGAAAGAGAAGGGTGCACAATTAAAACATTACTTTGCCGACGTCAAATTATATCGTAATTAGCACGACAATTAAATCGAAGGTCATTACAGAAGTAAAAACTGGAGTGGGAAGTGATCCTCTTTTTGCCGCTGTTATAGATTATACAAGATACAGAAGGTTTCAACTTCAAAGATTTGAAGAACCCAATAAGGATGGTCGAGATTTCTTTATTTTCACTGCTGATACTTTGACATTCAGACTGTCTAGATGTCTAACTTACGACCCCCATGCTACTAGAGAAGGCTCGACTCAAGAGTGAGCCTTCTATGGGGCTGTCCATTAATCACGTGATGTTTTTTTATTTTTTAACCCCTCCGGTTATACGTGGTGAGGTTCACTAAAAGGTTACATAAACTACACGCCGCTTTTCGGTTTAAAAATCACGCGTTTGGCGTAAAAATAAATACATGTTATATCTTACTATACCCCCCTCCCCCCTTGTGATATTTCGTGATTTTTTCCGGATCCCTTTCGAACCTCGCGTGATTAATGGACAGCCCCTATGGGTGGAGTAGTAGTATAGTCTATATCTCGCAAACGTATAAGCTCCCGATGATGACTAATTGAGTAAATACTTGTAACGTAGACTGTAATTATTTTACACCTAGGAATTCGAGAACCGGAGATGTTACGAAGTTACCGAGTGAACTTGATCTTTAAAATAAGATGTGTATTCGAATTTTAAATTATACAGCCAATACTTGACTGCCTCGTTGGTCTAGGGGTTAGATGTGCCGCGGGTCATGAGTTCCCGGTTTGATTTCGGGATCAGGCAAGTGTCTGTGTGACCAGAAGGCCTGAATCTGGGTATCATTTTCTGTTCGTGAATTACATGTTTGTAAACAACACAGCGATACAGGTTATACCTAGACCATGGCTTTCTTTTACATATATCTGGACGCAAACAAAGATAATCGTGATTGAAAATTTTAATGACTAGAACAGCTGATTGGATGACGTTGAAACAGCTGGACTGGTTTTAAAAACTTAAGTTCAAATAAAAACCGCATGTTAATTGGCCCATTCGTTTAGCTATGGCGCCACAGATTATTCCGGGCCCTCATCAATTTGCGCCTTAGATCTTTGCTTTTTTTTTACCTGGAACAATGCTAATAGCCATACAACTAGATTGACATAATCAGGGTGAGCGCCAAAACAACTTGCACTCCAGCATCACATACTCGTAGCTTAGCGGTACAGTAGGTTGCAGGAGTTTTGGGCAGGGGTGCCCAAATCCTCATATCCCGACTATGACTGCACGTAAAAACATCAATCCGGGACATATTGGTATTACACAAACAAATACGAATAAATTTTACTGAGAACTTGGTGTCTGAAATAAAACGATTTCAGCATTCAAAAAGAAAAACAATAAAACTTGTTTTTACATTTAGTGATATAGAGAAACTAGTTTAGTGACTTATAAAAAAACGCTTAAGCGACGATAAACCTACATCGCTCAATAACTTAATTAATCGACGGGAACTTCAATGCAAATGAACCGATTTTAAGCCAACATACCACGTACAAATTCCGTTTGATATTCATTCCTAGATATTGCAACCACAATTAATATTCACGTAGGACTCACCTATTGAGAATATACGTTACTTTATTGGCTATTGTGACATTATAAAATGCATGGAATTAAAAATTAAGGAAACCTAGACCTAATTTATTTAGTAAAAGTGTTCAAGATAAATAAACGCTAAGGATCTTGTTGTGAAAGGTAGGTAATGTACTAAACAGTTCGGCAATTGACACATTACTTAATGGTCCGTAGCAATTTCGAAATGTATCGCGTAGGTACAATTACTAAATAAATTTGCTAAAGCCATGAAGCAATGGAAAATAAAAAATATGAATAATTGGCAAAGATCGGTAAAAGACTCCTAAACCCGATTTCAATCTAAAATAACATTGGACACAGTTTAAAAAAAACAATATTATGGGTAGAAAGGACGGATGGATTTTATGCCATAGTGTAGCTAAACACAAAAAAGACGACGAGTATTGGGACACAAATAATTATTTCAACTCATTTGAGGGTTTTGAAATGAAAAATGTGCATTCTCAGGGATGCCGCAAATTGGTGATCTGTGAAAACACATCGGCTACCGCCTGATGGTGTATTGTACTGCGTCATAGTCAATCTTCAGTGATTGGCGGAGAAAGGAGGCGTAAGCCATGCGATTGGTTGATGAGATGCGCGAACCTTCTACCGCTACGGAGATTTTGGTTCAATATATTTTTACATCTACTTTCCAGTCCATAAATCACCCACTGCTGAGTCAAGCTTCCTCCCAATACATGGAGGATAATTAGCCTACTGTGCCACGCTGAACAGATGGGTTGGCATACGGTTTCGTATCAAGTTTTCCTTCTGTTGCGCCTAGGTTTCCGGCCTGATTATTTCCTTTTGTCGGCTCTTTAAACACCCTCTGAATCAAATGGGGTGACATTGTGTATTCTAAAGCCATCACCACAGGGAATATTTAAGCTTCTATATCCTTGTTTGATAAACTAGCTCTCAAAACTTTTTGAGACCACGATGTGGAGTAATCACATTGTCAAAGTACTGTTTCTTATTACATTTTATTCTTCTCTTTCCTATTTGTAAGTTCATGGTTATTTTTTATACTCTAGTGTCAAACGTGAGGACTTGTTATTGGCTGTCCGATTACCGCTCAAAATTAAAAACATTCAGTGTTTTATTTTGCTGTAAGTCTTCCATGCTGTATAAACAAATAAATAAAACCTTCACTACAAAGTGTCGTAATTAGATGGCGGTCATTTCTGGGCCGTACAAAAGTGGCAAAAATATAGCGAACCACGCCAGTTTCGCGCGGGTTTTTTTTTTGCATATTTTGCAACATATTATATCTGCGACATTATTAGTCTATGTCAAGGAAAAGGGACTGTGTGAAAATACACATCGGCTGTCAACATGTGTGGGGCAATTATAACGGGACACGAAGAAAACGCGCAGTAACAAGGCGTAATGATGCTTAAATAACAATCATCGCATAATTTGATTTCTTAATTATTGTGCGCGCTTCATGCAGTAGAAAGCGCGGCCAATGTGAATAAAAAGTAATTCCTAAATATGAGGATAATATATTAAACTACCCTTTAAGACTATAAAGTAATTAGTTAACAACTACAAAATATAGAATACTAGCGACCTGCCCCGGCTTCGCACGGGTGCAATGATGAACCTCTAAATTTATCAGTGTTTCTCTACAATATTATGGAAGTCTCATACATAAAAACCTTCCTCTGGAATCACTCGATCTATTAAAAAAAACTGCTTCAAAATCCGTTGCGTAGTTTTAAAGATCTAAGCATACATAGGGACGGACAGACGACAGCGACTTTGTTTTATACTATGTAGTGATATAATAATAGAATTAAGTAAATACAGATCAGAAAAGAAATTGATAAGTAAAATATTTGTTACATGAAATTTTTCCGGGAGTCCTTACTAAGCAAACTTAGCTTTACTTCGAATTATTCGGCGATGATATGCGTCAGAAACGAATTACGCACATTATTAAAAAAAACCCTATGTGACAGATAAAGCTAATCAAATATGTCACCAATTAAAAATAAAGATCATCATCATCATTTCAGCCAAAAAACGTCCACTGCTGGACATAGGCCTCCCCCAAGGATCTCCACAGAGGCCGGTCCTGGGCCACCCGCATCCACTGCTTTCCGGCGACCTTAACCAGGTCGTCGGTCCACCGTGTGGGAGGCCTACCAACACTGCGCCTTCCGGAACGCGGTCGCCACTCGAGGACTTTTCTGCCCCATCGGGCGTCCGTCCTGCGAGCTATGTGCCCTGCCCACTGCCACTTAAGTAAAAGAAAAGAAAAAATAAAGATAAACATTATTAATACCGAATAGCATTAAACCACCAAGAGACAGCATATCACTGAATGAATAGTGTCTAATCACTTTATGAATTACTACCTATATAATATTTGTAGTTTTTTAGAATTCATCGCGTGGGAGGTGGATATCGGTGACATAATAATATGGAACAGAGAGTTGGTCGCTCACTATGGGCTCCATCAGAAGACTCAAAGTCACCCAAAGGGCAATGGAGAGTGCTATGCTCGGAGTTTCCCTGCGAGATCGAATCAGAAATGAGGAGATACGCAGGAAAACCAGGGTCATCGGATTGCCAGACTTAATTGGCAGTGGGCAGGGCACATAGCTCGCAGGACCGATGGCCGATGGGGCAGAAAAGTCCTCGAGTGGCGACCGCGTTCCGGAAGGCGCAGTGCTGGTAGGCCTCCGACACGGTGGACCGACGACCTGGTTAAGGTCGCCGGAAAGCAGTGCATGCGGGCGGCCCAGGACCGGCCTTTGTGGAAATCCTTGGGGGAGGCCTATGTCCAGCAGTGGACGTCTTTTGGCTTAAATGATGATGAAAAATGATGAGAATTCATCGTTTCACCATCCCATTTCACCCTGTGGGTGTCGTAAGATCCGACAAAAGGAAATTACAAAGCGGAAAGCCTAGCCGCAAGAGAGAGAAGGAAAACTTGAAACAAAACTCTGTGTCAACTCTACGTCTCTACGTAATGGGAGGAGGCCCGTTTCAGCAGTGGGTCATTTGGGTCATTCAGCAGTGACGACACGGTTGGCGCAGTGGTTGAGCGATCGACTGCTGCGCAGCATGTCGCGTGTTCGATCCCCGCACGGAAGAAATATTTGTACGACCTACAAGTATTTGTTCCGGGTCTGGGTGTTTTCTATCTATACTATGTACGAGTATGTATTTACAAAAAAAAATGTATATAAGTAGTTTATCATCCATCTCGTTACCATAACACAAGCATTAAGTTGCTTAGCTTGAGACGAGATGGCGTTGTGGGAACTTATAATAGAAAGAAATGACACCCAGACTCCGAGCCAGTGCCTCTGGTTTAGACAAAGACACTTGCCCGACCCCGGAATCGAACCCGGGACCCGTTGATCCAAAGGCGGCACATCTAACCACTAGACCAACGAGGCAGTCGAGTTAAAATAAAAAAGTCATTATGATATTATCTGGAATATTATATTACTAGCGACCCGCCCCGGGTTCGCACGGAGGTGTATGAGTGTTTCTACAATATTATGCATGTATTATACATATAAACCTTCCTCTTGAATCAGTCTATCTATTAAAAAAACGGCTTCAAAATCCGTTGCGTAGTTTTAAACATTTAAGCATACATAGGGACGGACAGACGACAGCGACTTTGTTTTATATTATGTAGTGATGATGATAGTGATATAATAACGCCTAATTTTTTTTCTATCAGCTAGTCCACTGGTACTCATATATCTTCCATAAAGCCCGCTCAGTACGAGCATACGCCCTTTAATAATAAAAATTATCGTAATATCAGCATCAGCAGTAGTCTACTGGACTAAGTCCTATGTCAATGATATTCACAACGTCCGGTCCCGACCGCCGGAATCCATTGGAATCCAACCTTTGGAATACAGCGAACTCAGGATTTTTTCGGTTCATCGTGTAGCCTACCAGCATTGGTCATAAGAAACGTGTTTACCTGAAAATCCTTTTTGTAAACTCCCTTTGTTCTTCGCTGAAACCATTCGTTCAACATGATGACAACACAAGTTCCGCCTTTCCACCGCGCCTAACCAATAATCCAATGTCCACCAATCCCAACAATTTACAACACATGATACCTTACCATGACCTACCACAATAAATAATTTCTTCCAAAATAGATTCACGAAAAAATTGTTAAAAAATCAAATTCGAAACTTCACATCTACACAAATGTGAGGTCGCAATTGAGTAAGTGTTTACAAGTCAAATGATAAGCCATAGACAATCGAGATGGTTGTTTGACAGAAGACATGCCATGCGTGCAGAAAAATAAATAACAAAAAGTTTGTAATGGAAAATATTATAATTAATAAGGTCTACTCTGGTTAGGTTAGATCCTTGGGGGAGGCCTATGTCCAGCAGTGGACGTCTTTTGGCTGAAATGATGATGATGATTCTGGTTAGAATTACGCAAACGCAATACGTTTAGTAGTGGAGCTTTGTAAAAACGCAATGAATATTTATACAATTTCAAAAATATAATTTTAGAAACAAATATGTTTCTTAGAAATAAATAATCCTTTCAAAAATTAAAATACATTAACAGCCTTAAATTTAAAAATAAAACTCATTTAAATAATTTGGGCCTATGGCATATTTTAGGAGCATTACCTCCTAAAATACTGGCAGCATTTTCCCTATCTTTGTAAAATAAATTTGTAGCTTATATATATCCCCTATTATTTACCCGTCACTTAAAACATAGTATTTATCATGATCTTCTTAGCACTTATGAGATTCGATACTAAGTTCGGCCACTAGCCAGACGCCGCATTAGCCAGACGGGTTGGAATAGGGTCATCATTTCAGCCAAAAGACGTCCACTGCTGGACATAGGCCTCCCCCAAGGATCTCCACAAAGGCCGGTCCTGGGCCGCCCGCATCCACTGCTTTCCGGCGACCTTAACCAGGTCGTCGGTCCACCGTGTGGGTGGCCTACCAGCACTGCGCCTTCCGGAACGCGGTCGCCACTCGAGTACTTTTCTGCCCCATCGGGCGTCGGTCCTGCGAGCTATGTGCCCTGCCCACTGCCACTTAAGTTTGGCAAATCTTAAGTGCCAAACTTGGAATAGGGTATCCCTAGGCATACCTGTTGGCTGTCACTGAAAAGTCCCCAACGATGGTCTCAAGACTCCGTTCTTTGAAACCTGCGGCGCGTTCCAAACCATATGTAAGACCCACTCTCCAACTACATGAAAGGTAATTAGCCTACTGCCACACTGGCCAGACGGGTTGGCACAGGGTTTCCTTTCAAATTCTCCTTTGCAGTTAGTTTTTCGGCCTTGTAAATTCCTTCCGTCGGTTATTACGACACCCTTAGACTGGAATGAGGTGGTGACGCTATGTATTCTAAATCCGTCACCACACGGACATCAGATCAGCATAAGCGCTGCCAATTTGTGGTGGAGGTAGAAAGATAGATTTGAGCACTAAACTATTGTATTATTGTGGTTGAAAATTTTAAGTAAAACTTACCTTAAAGTTGGATTGGCTTCTTAAGCTTTATGTTCGTTCTGAAACAAAAGATAACATATACATTAAATATAGCAACACAATATAGTGCCGTATTTAAAAATCCACAGACAATTTTATACTTTAAATCAGTTTTTGCATCCTAACTAATGATTAGCCTGCATTTGACGATAATTTAGTATTTAGGTCCGATGTTTAAGCCTGGGGGCTGCAAGCAATGGTTTTCGTGACCTAGATCTTTATGAACAGACTACCAATTTTAATAGAGCTCTAACTAAATTGTTAAGGATGCAGGACGTTTAGGACTTTTATACTTATGACTTACATCTTAAGGTCATATATGTATTTCATATTATGCAAGGCATAGGTCTTATTTTGGTGGTCAGTAATATCGAAATTACAACCTGTCATATGGCCGACACGATCATGAGGAACAAGAGAAGGTCATAACAAATAATTGTTGATCTTTTGTTACTATGAGCCATCGAAAAGGATACGATGAATATATTCAATTTAGAAGTAAGATGTAGGTATAAAACTACTAACCTAAAAATCAGTTTTAAAAGCAGAAGTCTAGATTGATGACATTCGCTATATATCTATATATTTCAAAATGAATGTTTGCCTGTGTGTCCTTTATAGAATCGTAAACTATGCATTTGGCATGAGCCAAGACAGGTTTATAAACAAAAAAAAATCGCTCCCCGGTTTTTTTTTCTATTTGTGGCTACTTTTATGTCTATTTCGACTGGACTACGAATGAAGCTACGAATATAATTGAATTTGACTTATACATATACAGGCTGTAACAAAAAACCTATAGCTATCGGAATAAGAGCAAAAAGCTGATCTTTAGAAGCAATTCTATATATAGAACGGTGTGTAGAATGAGTGGACATAGGTGTTCTATCTTAAGGTATTAGTGAGAGATTGATTTTCTACTGAACAGGGAGATTATACATGGGTTCCAGTAAAAAAAAACCAACTAGCTACAGTTATTTTGAACCCACAAGCTAAGTAATCTGAGTTCCATACGTTGTATGTGCTTATTTCTCTAGCTTTAGCACTATCGTCCATCTGATCTAGGGTTGCCAACTATACTGTTTTGAACAGTATTATACTGTTATTCACTAAATTATACTTTTTACTGTTGAACAAAAATAAAGTATACAAAATACTGTTCTCAGGATCAAAATGCAAACACTTTACTACGCTCACATATTTTCTTCAGTA
The DNA here is from genome assembly GCA_905475355.2 of Clostera curtula. Taxonomy (NCBI): domain Eukaryota; kingdom Metazoa; phylum Arthropoda; class Insecta; order Lepidoptera; family Notodontidae; genus Clostera; species Clostera curtula. The sequence continues at coordinate 4,908,889 of FR997804.1, read as the reverse complement.
ATGAATGCTAAGTGTCGCGAGGATAGAAATAGAGCGTCTATTAATTTAATAAAAAATGAGCTCCTCATTTAATTTATATTCAGTTATAAGTGTGGTAAGGCGTATGAAGTTTTTAAAAAAGATTTTAAATTAGTAAATTGTGCGAGAAACTCTAACATATGTATTTAATACAATAAATAAATAACATACTGTTCATTTTTCTAAAATACTGTTTAATATGCTTCATTGACTTAATTATACTTTATTTCCTGTAAAAAGAGTTGGCAACCCTAATCTGATCACCCAAATTTTAAGAAAAAAAGTGGGTATTGCTATTGGCCCTTTCGATTTAGCTATAGGGTTTTTGTTACATTCTGTATATCTATTAAAGTCCCATCCATCTATGTATACTGCTACTCGGCCGATATTTGACCCACTGCTGCCGTCCAGTTACATGGAGGGTAATTAGCCTTCCGTGCCACGCTGGCCAAACGGGTTGGAACAGGGTTTCGTATTAAGTTTTCCTTCCGGCTAGGTCTCTACCCTGTCAATTCCTTTTGCAGGCTCTTACGACATCCAAAGGATGGAATGGGGTGGTGACACTTTGTATTCTGAATCCGTTACCACACGGAGCTATCTATGTATAAATAACTTAAATTAGAAAAAAAAAAGAAGCTCCAATGGTGAAATTATCTGGTAGTGAACTAGATATCAATTTTAATTTCTTATTTTCTTTATTTAAATTTTAAATACTAGACACTCATTTACTAAATTGGGTTAAACTGCTAGACTTAGGGTGGATTCGACTAAACAAGAGTAAATCTTAATCTTAGAATAAATCGTCAGTTAATCGAGAATAAATCAATTTTACGTTTTATCATCTACAATTCTAAGAATAGTGTGCCTATTCGGGAATTGTTACTATACCGCCGACTCGCACGGAATAACGGAGCTATTCCTAGAATAATGTAATGGCGTCAGTCAGTCAAATCATCTGATTTCTGTCATTTCACAAATATTTATTCTGCTGTGTTATAATTTCAAGTCAACGCAACGCACTAAATTAATAGTCTGGCATTGTATAATGCAACGTTTAAACAATTTGATTGATGATAGTGATAGCGATGCGGAAATTATACCTAGACCATCCGTTTTTTTTATTTTCTATAATATTAAAATGAAATTCTACTAGGCCCAAAAGAAGTTCCTTTTCTGACGACAGCCAATTAGGACTGCGTTTACGCTTATCGTAACTCATTTTCACTTTCTAACGAAAAACTAACACCACACGACAATACTTGATAATTCCCTCGAAACAACAAATAAATTTAACACGTTTGACAGCTAGCTAGCTTACAGTACAGCTACTTTTTCACACTATAATACGGCAAAATCGAGTTGACATGATAAATGCTCTTACACTATCCCGTTGTAGAACAATATTTATTTTCCGGGTTTTATTTTCGTTCACCATTCACTCTGTTATTCGCGAATTGTTATTCCGAGCGCAAGTATACTATCGATTACGTGGAGAAACGACTATGGATTTACTCGAGATTAAAATCATGGAATAGATTATTCCTGGTATAGTTACTCGTGTTTAAATGGACATTTGGTCGAATCCACCCTTAATGAAAAGAGGATTTAGATTATGCACGCGGAAGCTCGTAGGTTAAAAAAACACATTCCCGTGAACTATTATGAACCAGGATTTCCTATAGCTCAAACACTTAAAGTAAACAGAGCAGTGTGATGCGTGAAGCCGTTCGGCGTGTCATTGTTCTTACTCAATTAACTAATTAACCAACGAAGTGCCAAGAACCTGATGACGGATCTTGTCTGGAGAGTCAGTCTGCACGCCCATTCTGCCGTCGTCGCTTCCTATTCCGGCTATTGTAGTGCGTCCTGTCAGTAACAGGCACGCGTACACGCATTACGCACACTGGCTAAGTGCACAATGGGACCGGAGGCAATTTTGTTCGCCTAAATTTTTTTTCAATCGCACGCATAATTCGAATTATGAAATTCACTTTGTTCGATAGAAATTCAAAAGACAATTCGAAAATGTTAATTCATTCGAATGGGTTTTGCAAATGTAAATGCTCTTGGGGCGCCGGTGTCGATCAACTTCGATTAACTGAGAAGAGCTTACAAGAGACACAATCCTTTATTAATTTTGTCAATTAAACTACTGATTATGAATTACTACCTAAACCGCTGCTAATAGTTTGTACATGTTGAAATAGAATCCATTTCTTCGACGGCTAAAAAAAGAAATTCATTATATTCAAATGAATGTAACCGACGCTTATGAATCATATGCCTAATTCTTTTCATACATCTAGGATATATGATACTAAAGATAGACGCTGTGAACATATCGGAACATTAATTAAAACAACGTTCAAAACAAAATGTAGAATCCAGACATAGAATATTACATTAACAAATTACTCCTGTGTGTAAAGTTAGAAATGTCACTCACACACACAACCTTACCATTCAATTCAAGAACCGAATCTCGCACACATGAACTATTACGTACAGACGTGACATCGCATTACGTGCGTACAGTCACCCCTACACGCGCAAATCATCAATGAACTTGACGTATCACTCAATGAATGAGGACCTTGAGTGAGGTTGTTTATCGAGGCGCTAACGTTCAATATCGAACAATGAACTTGGAGGGAAGAGGGAAAATATTCCATTAATATAGTATTATGGAAATAGAATATAAAGAAACCATAACTTAACACTGCCATTACCAGCAATATAAACCTATCGATCTTGCATAGCATATTATTGGACATAACTGGGACGTTATTTTACATCTTCAATATTCTATAGGTTTTGCTAAATATTAAAGTATCCAATTGTGCAGTTATTATGAAAATAAGTAAATATTTAAACTTTACTAAATGTCTGATTAGTTGTTTTTATAACAACGTATTTTCTACTTTTAGTTGCAACTAACAACTAAAATTTTAATTGTAGTTACAATTACAAAACTTTGCAATTACAATTAATTATTTGTTCTATATAGTGTTTTTAAGAAATTTTATCATGCATATCGAATATAGTAGGTAATTTAGTAAGGGAAGGAAAACTCGATGGCGTGACATAGTACGCTAATTACTCTCTATGTAAATGGAGGAGGCTCGTCACAGCAGTGGTTCATCTACGGACTGAGTAAAATTCGAATTACGAATGCTTTCAAATAGTCAAAACATAATAATACAAATTTATAATAGAAAAACATATGAATAATTAATGATGTAGTTTTTACCACCGGTTCGGAATGCCATTCCACAGAGAACATACGACAATAAACTCTATGGTTGCTCTTTTAAATAAAAAGGTTACAATAATAGTGGTACCATCAAGTCTGACAAATTAGTGAAAAATGCAGCATAGTAATAGTGACCATTAAGGACACCCTCAGGAAGGTATGGATTGGTGACATTATGTATTCTGAATCCATCTCGACACGGTCTTATTCTAAAAAGTGTTAATTTCAATATAGTGGAATATTGTTGACTCATATTAAGCTAGCAACATGTGCGATATGTCAATGGCCAGGTGTATTTGTAGTGACTTCATTCAAAACTACAAAATACGTAAGCACCGAGCAAACGTATACGAAACAATGTTTACAGTACCATAGAAGGCGATATGTAAGATTCTAGCTTAAGGGCGAGACATGACTCCCAATCCCGACAATTATTATAGCTCTTAATTTCAAATTCATAAGATATAAATTAGATTACTAGGCTCCCCAAAAATATGGGCCATCTGGACGGCCGAAGGCCGCTAGATTAATCGCAGTATCCATCTTGTTGAAAGCCTTTGTTCAGCATTAGATATAATTAATAACTTTAATGGGAATTTAATGTGAATGTAAGAATTATCCGTATGGTGATGGATTTTGATTAAATACCCCATTTCATACTGAGAGTGTAGTAAGAGCCGACAAAAGTAAATTATACGGCCGAATGCCTTTTTTCCTTTCGAGGGTGAAATCCCGGGAGAGCCGTGGGGACTTAGGTTCACCCCCGCGAGTGCTGCGGGGGGCGTCCCTTTATCCACCACACATCCACCGGTATCCCATCCCGCGCTGGCTGCCTCGTGGGTCCTGGATTACCCTCCATGTAATAAGAGGAGGCCCGACCCAACAGTGGGTATGGGTTGAATAGGAAATAATATGGCAAAAAATCTAGCCGCATTAGAAGTAAAACTTGATACGAAACCCATTGCCAACCCATCTGGTCACCGTGACACAGTAAGCTGATTTCCCCCCATGTATTTGGAGGAGGCCTGACTCAGCAATGGGCCAGTTATGGTCTGAGGTGAGATGTAAAGTATGCCTACAGCCTAAAATATGTTCATTACGTTGTCAAACAGCGAAAGTGCGCAAACGTGCGCGCTTGTCGGGTCCGTGTGTCCGCGGAACCGGCAGGTGCCGATATTTGCGTCATATCCGATGCTTCGTCGCCGCAGGAGTGCACGACCTTATTTAGTACTGTATTATTCCATACAGATATGCTTACGAGTTTCGGTGGTCGTGTCTTAATTGAATACAACTTTATGTTTCGTCTGTGGCTTAGTAACAGCTTCTAGAAGTAAACGGTGCTTAAATTAATTTCAAATCAAACAGTCAGTTTTCCTAAAAAGATTAAAAATTATAAAATAATTCATTTTCATAACAAAATGCAAGATGAATGCTAAGGCCTTGTTGCCATCGGCACAGACAACTGCAGCCGAGAACATGCCGTTCGTGTGTATGAGCGCTAAAGGGTGAAAATGAGAGAAAATGAAGGGGAAAGAAAGATACAGTAGACTACATTTTCTCAAATAGTTGGTGTAGGATCCATTTGCATGCAGTGGGCAGTTATATGTTAACTGGAACTAGTGTGGTGACGGATTTAGAACACAATATAGTGTCACCACCCTATTCCATCCTGAGGGTATCGTAAGAACTGACTGAAGGAAATGAAAAGGTCGAAATCCTAGGTACAAGGAAAACTTGATACGAAACCCTGTGCTAACACCGTCTGGCCACAGTAGGCTAATTACCCACCATGTAACTGGAGGAAGCCCGACTCAACAGTGGGTCATCTATGGGCAGAGTAGTAGTAGTGAGTAGCTAGAAAGCAATATCTATGAAATCATTAAAATAAAATATCACACACGATGTTAATAAGAAATTCCACAATTCCGGATTTGCGGTCCATTGTTGAGAAAAAGTCAAAGAAAACCCATAGCTCGATTATCAGAATCGATATCAATGACGACATATCGGAACGAAATCTGTGACGTTGCGCACGACTTGGGGCTTAACCGATTATCGATGACGTCGGTAAACCACATTTTCAGGAATCGAATAGGATATACTTAAGTTCCGTTCTGTTGGTGCGTGGGTTTTCCAAGGGCAACGATTATCATGGTTCAATAGAAATCTGTCCGTGTGGATTTAGACGGATACATTATGTTTCCACCCCATTCCATCTTGAGGGTGTCGTAAGAGCTAACTAAAGAAATGCTAGAAGCAGACAACCTAGCCCCAAGAGAAGGAAATACTGATAAGTTGATACAAATCCTGTGCCAATCAGTCTTGTCAACGGGGCACAGTAGTATTTTTCCACCAAGGTTGGCCCAGCAGTGGGTCATTTATGGGCTAAAATGCTGATTATGATGAAATAAAAGTTATTTAACCTTTACTGCAGCCTACCCTCGAATCTCTATGTTAAATGTACTGATTTTTTTGTTTCAAATACATCGTAACCAACAAAAAACTGATGTCATGATGACCTAAACTGCCTCGTTGGCCTAGGGGTTAGATATGGTGCCTTTAGATCAACGGGTCCCGGGTTCGATTTCGGGGCCGGGCAAGGCACTTGCTCTAAGTCTGGGTGTCATTTGTGTTCGTGAATTAAATGTTTGTAAACTTGGTTTGGGCTAAAGCAGGGGTTTCGTTATTAAAAATAAAATATGAGTTGAAACTGTAGTTACCACATAAGCCTGACATGAAATCCTGGTCAACATATGCCCAGTGTAGCACAGAAGACTAAAGTTCGACATCTGTAGTAGAAATGACTCAATCGGATTGTCCGTTTAAGATCAAGAGCATCGATTTCGAAACCGCAACCCTGAAAATAATTTGGTTAATCGTAGATAAAAGAATGACGTCATGTCACGCTCATTCTGTTAAGAAAACTAATGACGCAAAGAAACAACTTTCATTCACGACGCTCAAAGTTTCGAGGTCCGTTCCATGAAAACTGCAGAGATACAATCTACTGAAATTCCCCGGCTGACAAATAAAAGGTCAAAAATTGAGCCAAATACTTTTGAGGTATGTCATCAAACATATTTCATAACGGTTATTGTCGAATTAGAAAGGTTCGACCTTATTAGATGAAAATGACGTTCTGTTGCTCCAAATAGATGTTTGGCGTACTTACCGGTTAACGGTACGCTTGCAGGAATATATGTTTGTTACCCTTAGTAACGGTGCTAATTAGGGTAACCGTGTTTTATTGTAATACTATCTGTACCCTGCGCGCCACTAACTAAATAAATAAACACACCACAAATAATTAAACTAAAATAAATTTGAAGAAATACATTACACAAATTATTCATTTTTTTGTTTAGACCTTCGTGGGCTCGTGCACAATACTTTTCTGATGATCACCACACGATCAAATACATAGTTTATGATTTTATAAAGGACATACAGACAAACATTCAATTTTATATTAAAGAAGAAGATAAGATATACCGCAATGAATATCAGTAATATTTTAAATAAGTCATAAATTTTCAAAATCAAATTTCAAAAAATTCAAAATAAGTTAGCTCTACTTAAAACGCATAAGAAGCTATCACGCGACACCGGCAAAATACCGAAGATAACAAGATTGCCATAAAAAATAATTACACAAAAGCAATCACGGATAGCACACACACACACAGCCAATAGCACACAGGAATGGATGGTCATGTGAAGTGCCAATGTGAAAGAATCGCATGGAATCAATTCGTAATAATCAATTGGTGCAAGGTACAAAAATGTCGATGACTCAAACCGGATAAAAGCTTTCATTCACGAAGCTATCTGGCGCAGTTCCGTTTCGTGAAAACTATAACGAGATACATATCGAACTAAAATATGTCAGCGGACAATTATAGGGCAAAGAATATTACAACGCGAATACTAAAAGCATTTTTGTGTTCCGTACCCAATCCGCGTGGTGACGGATTTAGAATACATTGTGTATCACCAACCAATATCATCCTGAGGGTGTCGGATCAGGCGACTAAAGGAATGCAATAGGTAGGCAGAGGATCTTGCTTCCCTCCAAAGATTTGGAAGAGGCAAGACGCAGTAGATAATCAATTACGGGCCGGAACAACGACGACAACCGATACATTTGGTTAACAAAAAAAGATTTAGCTATATTTTAAAACCTTTACAGGTTTTATAGGCTACAACTTTCAAAACCTATTAGCATTTTTACGAAAAAAACAATGGTTTGAAGAAGATGAACAGTTATTTTTTTTATTAAGACAAATGGTTTGTTTATTTGTATGTAAATAATTTTCAGGATTAACTGTTCCTATCTAAATAATTAATTATCTTTGGATTGAATAGCATTTTTATTGAAGAGCACGAACCATAAATGACTGAAAAGTATAAGTGTACGTAATCTACGTGTTCGTTGTAGACCGAGCAATGAGTGTGAAAAGACTGAAAGCCATATCGGTAGCCAATCAAGTTAGGGGCCAAGAAGAAGACGAAGAAAAGTGGTGTTGAAACTAAACGCCGTAGCGCCTACCTCCCAATGGCAGTAGGGAATTTCTAATACCCTGTGAACTTCACTTTCGCGATGTAGGGTTTTCATATTATTTTCACGGTGATCCCTTACCATAAGTACCGCCATCACCTTTTTTAACACCATCGTGATATAAAGGTCACCTTAAATACTTATGGATCATCATATCACATCGATATCATTTGTTCTATAAATAGGAAAGCATCTAAAGACAATGACATCTTGTTTGAACCCTAAAGATGCATCAAATGCTTTAGCAATACGTCATCGAAATTAGTTCAGATGACGCATAGATCGTGGGAACGATTGCACCGTGTGTGGTTGCCACCTACCTAGAATATAAGTATCATACTCTACATTATCTAATTAAACAACCAATACCTAATCTAATAACTACGCAGATAGTAAGTGTCAAGAAAGAATGAGTAAATGATATCAGACTGTCAGACGCTCTGTTGGCAGAACCGAATACCAACATATTAACAAAGAATGTTCATAATGATTTCTTAGGCTTTCGCGATTATTACACATTGAAATTACACAGGGAACGTTATCAATAAAACAAAATTATAGGCGGTAAATTTTAACTGTTTCTTTGTAATTTTGGAGACAACTGTCATCTAGTCTCTCCCGCGACCACGACTGCTGCAAAGCATTTGAAACGTCGGGAATATACACGCGATAAATTCGTTAAAAAGTGTTTAATTTCAAAGAATGTTCACTTCATCATTATCTATTTCACCTCATTAATGACCCAATAATGGGTAGGGTAGCGTTTCCGTGTGGTAGCGGAGGAAGAATACTACCACCCCATATCTTCCCGTGGGTGTCGTAGAAGGCGACTAGGGACAACAAACGTTGGGCAGCAGCGACGTTCTGTTCAAAACACACCATCCATCACTGCGATCGCCAACCCGCCTGCCAAGCGTGGCGATCATGGCAAACCCCCCCATCATCATCATCATCAGCCCACATTAGTCCACTGCTGGACGAACCCCCCATGAAATGGACTAATCCTTGGGGAGGCCTATGTCCAGCAGTGGACGTCTTTTGGCTGAAATGATGATGATGATGAATGAGTAGGGTCTCTTCTGAATTCATGGGGGGAAATTAGCCTACTGTGCCGCGCTGGATGGCCTGGGGTTTGTAACAAGTTTTCCTTCTCTTGCGTCTAGGCGATCTGCCTCTTGCTTTCCTTTAGTCACCTAAATCAGTTGGGTTGGTGACATTTTGTATTCTAAATCCGTCACCACATGGGCGGTACGGTATCCTATATGAGTATATTTAGACTTGAGGAAACGGGAGAAATATATTAATGAAATATCGGCTCTGAGGGAATACCGTTTTTCCTCGCGCGTACTAATTGGGATAACTAATTACTTATTAATAAAAATAGCCTTTATTGTCGAAGCAAATTTTCCAAAGTCAAGATCTTCAGATAACACATCTGCTGGATGTTGGATGATGATAGACCTCCGGTCACGGAGGGCACGTGACTCCGTCAGTCCCGGTTGCCATAATATCACCTACGGCAGTCGTTACACTGTTGGCTGAACACTGACCAACTTTATACCCGATGTTGTCACCACTATAACATTCTAAGGGCGCTTCCAATTTATGCGTTTCGTGTCTTACCGCTACAGTGCGTTTATCGTATTGCTGACGGATGGTCAAATGTTTTCGTATAAAACGGTAACAGTGCGGCGGTGATAGCGCCGCACTACTAACCATAAGCGCCCTAAGGGTGTAAAAACTGAAACCCGTTTTTTTTTGGTTTCGCTGCGGATATACTTTATGCATACCTCGGGGATGGGGTCGGCGATTAGTGGGAATCCGAAAACGACTCGTCTACTCACTAAAACCCCAGCAGAATACCCTCATACGACACGCTTGGGGCGCTGCAGGTTCGGGAAAACGCAGTGTACTGTGAAGCCCCGAAGAGGTTCCCCAAGCTACTATCAGAGCAGGCAACAAGGATGCGTCAATGAGCCTTTCGTTAATGGCGGGTCCCCTGACCCTGTGGTAACTCATCTTGCCAGCCTGGCGTAGTAGGCTATTAACCCTCCACGTAACTGAAAGAGGCCTTAGCAGTGGTTCATCTATGGACTGAGATGTAAGACAACGTAAACTATTTATTATCTGCACTGATAAGATATTAACAAGTTAATTTACCCAATGCGAACTATTCAAAATGCCTTCCAAATTATATCATTAGTGCAGTTCCGAAGGCCTTCCTCTAGCAGATAGTATAGAACGCAATTATTTTACAAGTTAAGCAACGTCTGAGGTGTACATTATTACAAACAGCTCAGCACCTCCAGACCAACTCCGGAATTAGCCTACGGCGCCACGCTGGCAAGACGGGTTGGCACAGGGTTTGTAGGTATCAAGTTTTCCTTCTGTTGCGATTTGCCTCTTGCGCTCCTTTAGTCACCTCTTACGATACCCTCGGGATGGTATGGGTTGGTGACACATTGTATACTAAATAAGTCACCGTCACGGACAACACTTAAGCAGCGCCAAAAAAAAAACAAACAGCTGGTCTAACAATATAATTACATTAAAATATTATTAAAACATTAAATGACCCACGGCTGAGTCGGGCCTCCTCCCGTCACAGGGTCATTAGCCTACTAGTACAGTACAGACGCTGGTCAAACGGGTTTCGTATCAAGTTTTGTCTTACTCTATATACTTATACGGAATAGGTAGTCCACTAGCTAGAGGGTAAATACTGGTAGGTACCCTAATCAGGTCAAACGGTAAGAAGACATTGATGATAATCTATCCGGAACTCTGCGATCTGAACTCTCAGTTCGCTATTCAGAAAGCTGAGTCACTCATGGCGTATGTAACGATGTTTGTTTTGTTATTCGCCAGCGGCCAGTGAATGTGAAGGTCGCTTTCACCAACTGATTCACAACTGTTTTGGCTGCGATGCGCAATATTATGAAATGATCTTCTAACTATGGCACGTGGTACGCACGTGGCCCAAGACTGTAGTGACATACTTTACACAATTTACCCGAAAAATCTACAACATTAAGAAATATCGCCTACAAATATGCAACAAAACCCAGCACACTTGGTGGTAAGATTGAATGGTCCTAGCTACCACCCTCACATCTAAGTCACGCCAAGCAGTTTTATTGTGTTCCGTCGTGTGTATGTGAGAGCCGGTGCCCGACAGGGCATTTCCTTGAATTGCCTGCTCTATCTTAGACCCTGGCGTTGCTTTCCATCACGCAAGCCTAGGGTCAAAGGCATTCAAGTTACTGATAAAAAAAATACCATAAAGTCCTATACCGCGATAGCAAAGTTTACAGAGCAATTTGCACGGTTAAGAAATCCCCCACTACAGTTATCGGGGGATAGTCGCTGCAGCGCCCTGCCAGACACACCACCTCGTCTGGCTGGATGATCATCCCTTTGCGCCTAAAGGACTATGCAACTGTGTTATTACGCAACATAATAAAAAACACGGGCGCAAAAGTTCGAATAGCAAAGTCTAATTAACATTTCACAATGAGAATTTGTCTCTAATCAAACTAATACTCCTACTCAGCTCATAAATGACTCACTGCTGGGTCAGACCTCATCCAGGTATATGGAGAGTAATTGGCCTGCTGTGCCACGCTGGCCAGACGGGTTCGTATTAAGTTTTCCTTCACTTGCTGGGTTGTCAGCCGTCATTTCCTTTTGTCATCTCTTACGACACCCTCAGGATGGAATGGGACGGTGACATTATGTATTCTATGTCCGTCACCACACGGACTTTATGACAAAAAAAAAAAATTTACACCTAACTTGTTAATATATTAATCAGCCTCTGATGTAATAAGAAATCTAAGACAACTAAAACACGAACTTAATTCCTGTTCAATTAATTGAATATCGGTTCAAAAACTATGTTACCAGAAACAATCAGACGCATTAAATTATAAAAACCCTATTTTCCGCAGGGGTGACTTGCAAATTCCAGTCATTATGTCGAATTTAATAAAGTTTCCATAAAGTTATAGACGTAAATATGTACAAGTAATTACACCAATCCACTTACATGATAATTCGACTACAAATATTTAACTCGCAGTTCGACGTATAATTTGTCTTTAAAATTGGAATTTCCAACAATTACTCGAAAGTTTTTTCCCAACTTGCTTTATACTTTTCATGGTATTTCACACCTACGCAGACTACTTAGGAAATTTTGAGGGACGGCTTACACTTCGACGAAAATCTTGGGGCAGTACTGTTTCAAAGATCACTTACTTTCACATCCGTTCAATTACATGGAGCGTCAGATGATGGTTCAGTCCTCAAAGATTCACTGATGGGAATGGGCTGGTTCTACTAGTAAAATGCACTGTGAGAGTGATCAGCGACCCCAAATTCACAGACGATACTGAACCATTAAGCCTCAGGTTCTGTTGAAATAAGTTTCTATTTTCAAATCATATAGCGGGAAATGTACATACATATACAGAGTTGATATGACAGAGGGGCATTAAATTACACTACGTATAATATATGTGATTAGTATTCATACTAATAATGAATGCGAAACGGTAAAAAAAAATATACGTGATTTTTCATGGGGGGTATATATATATATATATATAAAACATCACGTGCTTAATGGGCAGCCCCTAAGGTTAATAAACGATGCGTTAGGCATAAACATCCGTTAGGAAAGATACATCATGTTCAAATGAGGCAAAAATTTTAAAAATCATTTGCGGCTAAACTATTGCTCCAATTTAATAGATTATTGGTACAGTGCCTGGAAATGATACCTAGTAAAAAATGCCCCTATGTCGTATCAACCCTGTATAATATTGGTTTCCATAGTTTTAAATTATACTACTCCACAAATGACCCACTAATGAAATGACTGAAATGCAAATTGAAAGACCGGTGGCGGATTTAGGATACATAGTGTCACCACCCCATTCCATCCTGAGGGTGTCATCGTAGGGAGGTAGTAGATCAAAAGAAGGAACACTTGATACGAAAGTACAGGGCAAACGGTCTGGCCAGCGTGGTACAGAAGGCTAAATACCCTCCACGTATTGGGAGGATTGTGTCGGGTCCTTCGGTTCCCTAAAATATGGTTGAGCTGGGGGATGGCTGGCACATGCGTCATGCTCGTGATCGGGTGCCGCCAGTTGGGGCCGGTCATCCCTTAACTGCTATTGACATACCTACATAGCTTTATATTGATCTCCTGGACACTTCTGTTGTGCAATATGTTACATTGTCCTCACATCTTAGCTTACTATAAATAAACACGAAATCAATGTAACCCAATCAGATGCTTGTAACAGAAAATATGATAAAAAGAGTGTCCATGGAGTTTCTTGCCTGTTCTTCTCCATAGGATCTACTTTTTGGAACATGCAACTAGATTCCTAACTTCACTTTTGACTTTTCAAAAACACCAGTAAATAGGTTCAATTGAAATAAATGATTTGAGTTTGAGTTTGAGTTTGGAGGCCTGACTCAACAGTGGGTCATCTATGGGCTATCTATGGGTATTAGTATTTTATACTGTGGAAGGTGAAGATCCTTTCCCCGTCGAGCAACGTCTAAGCAGTGATTAACGGCTGCCCATCTAAACATTTCCATTAGTCGACTCAACTGACACCCCTCAGGATGGAATTGGGTGGTGACTATATGTTTTCTAAATTTGTCACCACACGGATAAGATCAGTTACTTTCACATCCGTTTATTAAATATTTGGTTCATGAGTATTATGAGATGCGTGAGTTAACCGAAGTGTCAGGGTCTAAGAGTGTTAGTATTTAAAGGCTCCGGGATCTTATGACTAAAGGTGAAAAAATGTTTAATATCATAAGGCTGAATATGATGCTTAGTTTTATATTCTTTTTATATCACTACATATTATAAAACAAAGTTGCTGTCGTCTGTCCGTCCCTATGTATGCTTAAATCTTTAAAACTACGCAACGGATTTTGAAGTGGTTTGTTTTAATAGATAGAGTGATTCAAGTGGATGGTTTATATGTATAAATAAATAAATAAATAAATATCCTTGGACATTTCACACAACGCCATCTCGTCCCAAGCTAAGCAACTTAATGCTTGTGTTATGGTAACGAGATGGATGATAAACTACTTATATACATTATTTTTTTGTAAATACATACATATTATATATAGAAATGACACCCAGACTCCGAGCCAGTGCCTCTGGTTTACACAAAGACACTTGCCCGACCCCGGAATCGAACCCGAGACCCGTTGATCCAAAGGCGGCACATCTAACCACTAGACCATAGATTCATAATATTGTAAAGAAACACTGATAAATTTAGAGGTTCATAATTGTACCCGTGCGAAGCCGGAGCGGGTCGCTAGTATATACTAAACCACAAAGACTAATTAACTAATTGTACTACTACTACTACTTGGCCTCCTCCAGTTAGTCATCATCATCATTTCAGCGAAAAGACGTCCACTGTTGGACATAGCCGCCCGCATCCATCGCCTTCCGGCGACCTTGACCAGGTCGTCGGTCCACCGCGTAGGTGGCCTACCAGGACCGCGTTTTCCGGGCGCCACTCGAGGACTTTTCTGCTCCATCGGGTGAGACTCCTGCGAGCTATGTGCCCTGCCCATTGCCACTTAAGTTTGGCAATCCTGTGGATTATGTCGTTAACTCTGGTTCTCCTGCGTATCTCCTCATTTCTGATTCAAACGCACAGGGAAACGATCATAGCCCTCTCCATTGCCCGAGTGACTTTGTGTCTTCTGATGGCGCCCATAGTGAGCGACCACGTCTCTGTTCCATATGTCACTCTCCAGTTAGAACACAAGACGAATTGGCTTCGGGTTTCATATCAAAATTTCCTTCTCCTGCGGCCGCCTTGTCATTTATTTCGACTGCCTCAGCGTGAAATAGGGCGGTAACACTATTTAGTTAAATCCGTCACTACATGGTAATAATACAAGTAATTATAATTTCTGTCAGTCTGTGACATCACATCTACTGAACGGATGAACAGTCTTTTTGTTTGTTTTTCGTCGTTACAGCCCATAAATGACCCATTACTGGGTCGGGCCTGGGCCTGGGCTTTTTTTACTATTGATAGTCAGCGCCCGTTGTTAGTAAATTAATGTACATGTTATTGAAATAAGTTTCTCTATATAACAAAACCCTTGTTAAACCCCAAGTACATCCTTGTTCAAATTAAATACATAAGATTTAGTGCCAGTTTTTTTAATTTACCGTACCGTACCGTACCGTACCGTACCGTCCCATACCGTACCGTACCGTACCGTACCTCTGCTTTAGGCTGTATCGCGGGGGCACAAACGTAATGACCGAACACAAATGACACCCAGACTTAGAGCAAGTGCCTCTGGTTTAGACAAAGACACATGCCCGATCCCGGAATCGAACCCGGGAAACGTTGATCCAAAGGCGGCTCATCTAATCATTCATCAGCAGGTTAAGCAACATCTAGGTCATACTATCTTGGATGGATATCTTGGCCTTCGTATAAATGCTTAGGGGAGGCCTATGTCCAGCAGTGGACTGTTTGGCTGAAATGATGATGAATATCATAGCATCTGACCGCGTTTCTTAGGAGGAAAGTCATGCCATCAGTCCTGGAAGTCATTCTAGGATTTGGTTTGTCGTGATTGACGTCACAACTATGACGAGACGACAACCTTCTTTGATGTTTAAAGTTCAATGTACAATGATCATGAGTTTTAACATTTGGTTTCATTAAAGAACAACGAGAAATATGAGTCATTGTGATACTCCATAAGTTCCGTATGTATACATATAACGTGAGAGCTACGTTTTTGGATGGTCTACTCTCATTTTAATAAACAGATCTCAAATTAATCAGTTAATATGGAACTGTCCTTCTTCGCCATCTACCGGTCTATTCCGGTCTGGCAATTTATTACTATATAAATATAATATCCTTGGACATTTCACACAACGCCATCTCTTCCCAAGCTAAGCAACTTAATGCTTGTGTTATGGTAACGAGATGGATGATAAACTACTTATATACATTATTTTTTTTTGTAAATACATACATATTATAGATAGAAATGACACCCAGACTCCGAGCCAGTGCCTCTGGTTTAGACAAAGACACTTGCCCGACCCGGGAATCGAACCCGGGACCCGTTGATCCAAAGGCGGCACATCTAACCACTAGACCAACGAGGCAATATATATCGATCCATTTCGTGTGGTGACGGATTCAGACTACACAATGTAACCAACCCATACCAGGGAGTCCTAAGATACAACTAAAGGATAGAGACAGGTATCAAGTTAATGACTATCTATCAGATAGTGACGCATGAGAGTAACGTAGGCTATGTTATGGTCTAGCTCTGATCTTTCAGCCATTAGATTTGTGAAGTTTTGTGAACAGTATGTGAGTGCAGTTTCAGCACGCACTATGTAATTTGAGTAATTTCACAGATTTTTATATTATTCTAATTTTTGACTATGCTTTCACTAATCTGTCAGACTTGTTTGTACCACCATCATTGTAACCCTTTTATTTAAAAGAGGAACCTTGGAGTTTCTTACTGGCTCTTCTCTGTGGAATGACATTCCGAACCGGTGGTAAAAACTAAATTATTAATAATTTTACTTTAATTTTTTTTCTTAAATTCTTTGCCTATTTGAAAGCATTCGCAAGAATTTATTCGAATAAAACATTTTGATTTTTGATTGATTTTTTTTTCACCTAGCCGCAAGAGAATGAAATCTTGATACAAACCCTGTACCAACCCACCTTGCCAGCGTGGCACAGAAGGCTAATTTCCACCCATGAGTTTGGAGAGGACCTGGCACAGTAATGGGTAATTTATGGGCTAAGTAGTTGTTGTTGTTGTTTGAAAATCCGTCGAAAAAATGACGATCCGGCTAAAGTCTGGAAATTTCTTAGATCTCTAGGAGTTGGAAAAAGTCAAGATAAACTTCCTACGAAAATAGATATAAATTCGCTTAATCAGCACTTTTCTTCTTCTTCGAGCTATGCGTCAGCAAAAGCTCAAACTTTAGCGCATCTTTCATCTCTTCCAACTCCTAATCATCAACCACTTGTTTTTAATCAATTTACCAGTTGTGATGTTAAGAAAAGCATACTGTCAATATCTTCCCACGCGGTCGGTAGCGACAATGTCAGCCGTAATATGATAATTCCAATCCTTGATGAACTCCTACCAATTATTTGTCACATACTTAATTATTCCTTATCCAGTAGCTCTTTCCCGTCCGCGTGGAAAGAAGCTCAAGTTACTCCTTTGCCTAAGAATAAAAATCCCAGTTCCTTCTCTGACTACCGTCCCATATCCATCCTCCCCTTCCTGTCAAAAGTCCTGGAACGTCTTATCCATATCCAACTCAATTCCTTTATCTGTACAAACAATCTTCTTAATCCCATGCAATCTGGGTTCCGTCCCGGACATAGTACCGTTACTGCCCTAGTCAAAATTACGGATGACATCAGGGGTGCCATGGAGTGTGGCAAACTCACAGTACTTTTATTACTTGATTTCAGCAATGCTTTTAATACTGTAGATTTTGACATTCTCCTGGCAGTCCTGGGTGCCCTTAACATATCTCCAATGGCGATTGATTGGTTTCAGTCTTACCTGTCTGGCCGTCGGCAAAGAGTCCGTATTGATAACTCATATTCAACATGGTCAAATTTAATTGCTGGCGTGCCGCAGGGTGGCGTTTTATCCCCGTTACTATTCGCTATTTTTATAAATACTATTTCAAATAATCTTTCTTCTTCTTACCATCTTTATGCAGACGATCTTCAAATTTACTCTCAGGGTCCACTCACTATGTTGCCAGATATTATCGAGAATTTAAATGATGACTTAGCCAGAATAGGAGACTGGAGTCACGCATATGGCCTCAAAATAAACCCAGCTAAGTCGCAAGCCATCATAATTGGCAGCCCTCGTATGTTTGCCAGGGTAGATACGTTACAACTTCCCCAAGTTTGCTACGATGGTACGATTATACCATTCTCTAGTAATGTCAAGAATCTGGGTGTTATATTTGACAATACGTTATCATGGGCCCCACAGCTCAAAACTCTAAGTCGCAAACTATTCGCGGCAGCGGGATCTCTCAGGCGTCTTCGTAACTTTCTCCCAATTACCACTAAAATTGTGCTCGCACAAACGCTCCTTTTACCAATACTCGACTATGCCGATGTCAGCTATCTTGATCTAACTGAAGAGCAACTAAATAAACTTGAGCGTCTCCAAAATCTTTGCATAAGGTTCATATTTGGACTTCGCAAATATGACCACGTTTCCTCCTTCCGCGTAAAGCTCAAGTGGTTGCCAATTCGTCGTCGCCGGAATGCTCATATTGTCTCGTTGTTGTACAACATTTTATTTAATCCCATTTCTCCCTTTTATCTTAAAGAACGTTTTGAGTTCCTTTGTGACACACATTTGAGGTCCCTAAGATCATCGGAAAACCTTAAGCTGCATTTCCCAGAACATACATCTACGTTCATGGACAAGTCGTTCACGATTACTGCAATACGTTTATGGAATGCGTTACCCATAACAATAAGATGTGCACAGTCCTTAGAAACTTTCAATAAGCTAGTTAAGGAACATTACTTGCAGTTATAATGTTATCTTTATTTGTTATTTTTTCTAATAATTTAAATATGATATTTTTGTATATATATGTATAGTATCAATTTATTAAAGTTACATAGGATTTATAGTATTTAAAAGTTATATAATATGTATTAGAGTAAGGTTATATATGTATTTATTTTTTCATGTACTACATGTATTTGTCATATTGTATAAATTATTGCACACCCTACCTGCCGTTTTCAAGTTCACAACTCCTATCCATCCAAAGGTTGTCTGGAAGAAATCGCCCTGTGCGATAAGACCGCCCATTGTACATTTATTAGTTGTATTTCTCTGATGCCATGTTAACCTTTTCTGATATTGGTGTACAATAAAGAGTATTCTATTCTATTCTATTCTATTCTATTCTATTCTACTAAAAAGAATTGGTCAATGTCACCGTTATGACGTCACTCACGATCCACCGAATCATAGAATGACTGCATATCCTATACCTTGTGGTTTCTCACTGTTGGAACAAGCATAAGTTATTGATATATTAAAAGACGGCTCCAAGTCAGCCGATGTATCGAGTCAGCGCTGCATGACTTGCACATTTTGTACTAGCAAACAAAATTATGACTGTTTAAAACTACCCAGATACTAGAGATCGCTCGACTGTCAAAAATCGACAATAATACGTGTTGCAATTTGAATATATGAATTACTTTAACTTGAGAGTGTACCTACCTTTAAAGAGTCTAATTTCATCTTAGAATTTCAGATTAAGAAATAAATCTTTCTTCTATAAGCATTTTTGGTCAAACTGTAAACGTTTTTTTTCGTTTTCGAAAAATCACTATCACTACATAGTATAAAACAAAGTCGCTGTCGTCTGTCCGTCCCTATGTATGTTTAAATCTTAAAAACTACGCAACGGATTTTGATGCGGTTTTTTTTATGGATGGAGTGGTTCAAGATGAAGGTTGATATCAATAATACATGCAGAATATTGTAGAGAAACACTGATAAATGTAGATGTTCATCATCACAGCCGTGCGAAGCCGGGGCGGGTCGCTAGTATTATATAAAATTGAGAACATACATTATAAATATGACCAGCATCACAAACCCGTATTTCACAACCTCCTAAGTACGAAAATATATCTAAGAATGGTAATAGGGCAAAGAAGAGCCTAAGCTTAAGATTGTTACAACTTAAGTACTATACTATACTGTCCGTGAGGCGACGGATTTAGAATACATAGAGTTATCACCCCATTCCATCCTGAGGGTGTCGTAAGAGTCGACAAAAGGAAATGACAAGGGCGAAAACCTCACTGCAAGAGAAAGAAAACTTGAAACAAAACCCTGTGCCAACCCATCTAGCCAGCGTGGCAAAGTAGATTAATTACCCTCCCTGCGATGAGAGGAAGCCTGACTCAGTAGTGGGTCATTTATGGGCTGAGTAGTAGTAGGCACTTTACTGAAAAGTAGGCTATCTTAATAATATAGTTACCCTGTGTGAGTAGTTAGTCACAAATTACATAATTATTTGTCACTGTTGGTATTATGACTTCATCTCGTAAGATTGTTTGAAGGCGACAGTTATCTCAATAAATAGTCATAACATTCATGACATCATATAAAAAAAAAAAAATTGGCTCATGTGAGCTCTGTTGACAGGTCAAAATAAATATAGTAAATAAATATAATTATCCTTGGATATTTCACACAACGCCATATCGTCCTAAGCTAAGCAACTTAATGCTTGTTTAAAGAGATGGATGATAAACTACATAAATATATTTTTTTTTTGTAAATACATACATATTGTAGATAGGAAACACCCAGACCCGGAACAAATAGGTCGTACAAATATTTCTTCCGTGCGGGAATCGAACCCGCGACAAGCTGCGCAGCAGTCGATCACTCAACCATATTATTATAATATATTTATCATTTACCTCACATGAAGCCTGGAAGATATTGATCTGTAGCGATAAGGCCGTCTAAATCTCATACTATTGTACAATATAGATTTATCTATCTATCATCACTATCACTATCACAACATAGTATAAAACAAAGTCGCATTCTTCTGTCCGTCCCTATGTATGCATAAATCATTAAAACTACGCAACGGATTTTGAAGCGGTTTTTTTTAATAGATAGAGTGATTCAAGGGGAGGGTTTATATGTATAACCCACCCCCGCTTTGCACGGGCGAAGCCGGGGCGGGCCACTAGTGAATTATAAGTCAATAACAATGCTTTACAGATAAAATATGGTCTTGCTCTGATCTTCCAGCTAGTATATTAGTGAAGTTTTGTACACAGTATATGAGTGCAGTTTCAGCACGCACCATATTATTAGTGTAATTTAACTGATTTTATTATAATTTTTGGTTAAGCTACATGTTTAAGCGTATAATTTCTTTCACTAATCTGTCAGACTTGTTTGTACCATCATAATTGTAACCCTTTTTTTTAAAGAGCAACCATGGAGTCTCTTTCCGGCTGTTCTCTGTGGAATGGTATTCCGACTCGGTGGTAAAACTAAATTATTAATTATTTAAAAAAATTATATTTAAATTATTATATCTGTGTTATAATTTTTGACTATTTGAAAGCATTCGCAAGAATATATTCGAATAAAAGGTAAAAGTAAATATCTGAGGTACGGCGATTTAGAGATTTTCCACTTTAATTTAGCTAGAATTTAGTACTTACTGTGACGTTCTGTTGTCGTTCCTACGCTTTGAAGTCGATCATAAATATTACTTCCCGACATTCTTTCAGCCCCATTCACAATCAAATTGAATGAATGACTCATTCAGAAGTACGCCTACTCAATAAACAGATGGTTTACCTAAACCACAAATATTACCACAATACTTTTGGTATACTTTTGCGTTGAAACCAGGGCTTATTGTTTTCTTGAACGGATTTAGCGATAAGGTAAACTAATAAATAATAATAAATATTTATTTCTAAGTAGGTTATTTATTAAGTTATTTTAGTAAATGTTTGTTCTTAGTCTTTAGTGTTTTTAAGTATTTTAATGTTATTAATTTTTAAATAAATAAAGTTTATATAATAAATAAATATCCTTGGACATTTCACACAACGCCATCTCGTCCCAAGTTAAGCAACTTAATGCTAGTGTTATGGTAACGAGATGGATGATAAACTACTTAGATACATTTTTTTTTGTAAATACATACTTATAATAGATAGAAATGACACCCAGACTCCGAGCCAGTGCCTCTGGTTTAGACAAAGATACTTGCCCGACCCCGGAATCGAACCCGGGACCCGTTGATCCAAAGGCGGCACATCTAACCACTAGACCAACGAGGAACTGATTGGTAATGTATTTCCAATTTACAATGTGTAACTTTGTATTCGTGAATTTCATGTGTGTGACTTAAAATATCGTAAACGTTGCGAAACAGAGATTATAAAGTTTGTAGGATAGTAACTACCATAATTAAACAGGTCATTTTCGAGATAAAGCGTGTTCTAAAATATAATACTTTCTCCTTCTTCTTCAAAATAGAAAAATAATTTACACACGACTGCTCCTTTCGGTAAGCTCTAGGCTTCTTCGATGGCTAAAGAGATTTTGTTACAACAGGCATAGTACCGACACGCCATTTCATCCTAAAGATACTGGAAGTCCCGACTAAAGTAAATTACTACTGTTGGTTGAACTTCTCAGCCAGTTACAACTAACGTCTGGCCAGGCTAATAACCCTCCATATAATTGAAGGTGGCCCCACTCAGTAGTGATTCATGGCTATAGTAGTAGCTGGGGTAGTAGTATTATAATATTCTATAGTAATATCGAGGTATTCCTAGTATTAACGATTTGAAGTAATGACCGCAAGAGAAGGAAAACTGAAAAGAAAACTTTAAAAGCCTGTCTAGCCGGCGCCAGTGGCGGTTTAATTATCAATTATGTGTAATTTATATGTTTATGTTTTTTATTGTGTCTAAGAAAGTGAAGAAAGTGTCTAAGAAGATTTATAATGTTCAAAATATGTATAGCTAATCAAACTACCATAAAAATTAACTATGGAGATATAAAGTCATGTACTTGTGGCCTAAAATCCAAACTGCCTGCCACAACAACAAATACAAAAAGTCCTAAAAAATGTGGACCGAAAATGCAAAGTTCTTCGAAACTACTTATATATTTTATTTTAACATTAATCATAAGTATTTTAGGTTAAAGATTGTAGTAGCCAGTGATCACCGATCATTCGTATTTAAAGCTAAGAAAATGCGACGTCGCCATTTTGTTGTTAGGTTATAAATGTATAACATAGTTAAAATAAAATATTTTATTAAAAACAGGTATTAATTCTGTGCGCGATAAGTCCTGATAAGTTTTTAATTATGTGTTCAAATCGCGAAAGTTTAAAAATAACAAATGTATAACATAACAACAAAATGGTGAGGTTTTTTTCAAAATGGCGGCTATTTTTTATTTAAAATCTATGACTTGAAACATGCATATAAAAATACTATTAATAAAAAATCATATGCATATAAAAACATGTTGTATGTGTGTGTATAAAAACAATAAACACCGTACAAAACCTCCACCTTTTTTAAGAATACCCAATATTAGATCACTTATTGCGAAATATTCATGATACTGTTGTAGAGACTGCCAAACTGTGCCAAACTGTATCAATGGGATACGTGACCATGACTGTATGAGTCAGTCCCAGCATCCTATCTGACTCAGAGCAACCGATACGGTCCGCATCCAACCGTCTCTGAACATTTCACAATTGGGAAAACCTAGAAGCGACTAAATATCTAAATGAACACTGAAACAACCGTGAACATAGGTTAACAATGTCATAACTGATTCATATTACTCAGCTCGTAGATGACCCAGTGCCGAGTCGGGCCTCCTCCAGTTAAGCCAAAGTTAATACTGCCTCGTTGGTCTAGTGGTTAGATGTGCCGCCTTTGGATCAATGGGTCCCGGGTTCGATTCCGGGGTCGGGCAAGTGTCTTTGTGTAAACCAGAGGCACTGGCTTGGAGTCTGGGTGTCATTTCTATCTATAATTTATGTATGTATTTACAAAAACAAATGTATATAAGTAGTTTATCATCCATCTCGTTACCATAACACCAGCATTAAATTGCTTAGCTTGGGACGAGATGGCGTTGTGTGAAATGTCCAAGGATATTATATTTATTTATAATTAGCCTACATAACGCACGAGAAGAAAAACTTCATACAAACAATTTTTTTTTTGTTCACCCGGGGTATTATCCTTTATGGACTTCCTCGCTGGCCACGGGGATGGCCAGCGAGGAGAGTGTGGGACTCTCCCCCATAGTGGGGGCCTACCCACTAAACCTCCCCGGGGTGCTCCAATTCGCGTCCTGTTGCGGCATTGTGGGATCTGATGCAGAACCACTTCATACAAACCCTGTGCCAACCCGTCTTGCCAGCGTGGCCTACAGTTTAATTTCCCTTCATGAATTTATTTGGAAGAGGCCCGACTCAGCAGTGGGTCATTTATGGGCTGAAACAACTAATTAGCCTAGTGCGCCACGCCAGACTGATTGGTACAGGGTTTCATATCAAGTCTTCATTCTCTTGCCAGGTTATCGGCCTTGTCATTTCCTTTTGTCGGCTCTTACGACACCATCCGGGTGAAACGGGGTGGTGACACCATGTATTCTAAATCTGTCACCAGACACCACATGATTGATTCATACCTAATATATTGCGTAGTCCGTATGATAGATTTAGACTACATAGTGGTTAAGCGATCGACTGCTGCGCAGCATGTCGCGGGCTCGATTCCCGCACTGAAGAAATATTTGTCCGACCTACAAGTATTTGCTCCAGGTCTGGGTGTTCTCTATCTATAATGTGTATGTATAAATTTACAAAAAAAATGGATATAAGTAGTTTAGCCTACTGTGCCACGCTGGCCAGACGAGTTGGCACAGGGTTAAGTATCAACTTTTCCTTCTCTTGCGGTTACGTTATCGGCCTTATCATTTCCTTTCGTCGGCTCTTACGACACCCTCAGGATGGAATGGGGTGATAAATAAAAAATATATAAATATCCTTGGACATTTCACACAACGCCATCTCGTCCCAAGCTAAGCAACTTAATGCTTGTGTTATGGTAACGAGATGGATGATACACTAGTTATATACATTTCTTTTTTGTAAATACATACATATTATAGATAGAAATGACACCCAGACTCCGAGCCAGTGCCTCTAGTTTAGACAAAGACACTCGCCCGACCCCGGAATCGAACCCGGGACCCGTTGATCCAAAGGCGGCACATCTAACCACTAGACCAACGAGGCAATCAATCAGTCAGTCAATATCTTCCGAAACAAGGAGGTTTTATGATATAATGGAGACACGTCATCCAACAGAGATAGATCAGTTGAAGGCAACTAATGACATGACTGTGTGATTATATACATCATCATCATTTCAGCCTATAAATGACCCACTACTGAGTCGAATCTCCTCCAAGTTCATGGAGGAGTTAATTTCCCACCGTGATTTTATACATATCAACCAAAATTATTTTAAACGCTTATGAAGGTGGATTTTCCTAATGAAATCGTGTACTATCGTTTTTATGGCCGTTTTTGTTGTAATTTGTTGGATACCGTCATAAACGTTATGGTTCGTCCGTGATATGAGTTAAAATAATTAAAGGGATCGTATGCGTGTCTTAAACATGCACAAAAGAACATTTTCATTTATGTGTATTTACTTCTCCGCCCATTATTTACCCAATGCTGAGTCGGACCTCCTCCAACTACATAGAGGGACGGATTGGTTGGCATACGATTTAGTATCAAGTTTTCCTACCGTTGGGGCTAGGTTTTTGGCCTCTACATTTCTTTTGATTGCTCACCATGTATTCTAAATCCGTCTTAAGAAGATTACAAGGCCGAATACCTAGCCACAAGAGAAGAAAAACTTGATACGAAACCCTGTGCCAAGCCACCTGGCCAGCGTGGCACCATATGCTTATTACCCCCTATGTAATTGGAGGAAACCAGACTCAGCACTGGGCCAGCTATGTCCCGAGTAGTAGATATACGTACCCAGAGGTCAATTACCGTACGAATGGTAAACAAACAGTTACACATACCCAATGATAAAGTTTTCGTGGCACAGAATCAAGAATTTCGGTAACGAGTAAAAGACATACAAATAGCTTTCATGCAATTCATTCAACGCTTACTTATGTTGCTGTGGTTATCTATGTATGTAACGGAATCTTTAAACATGATTTTGACCCAGTTAAAAACGTCGGATTAACACGAAATTTGGCATACTTATTAGGGACCGATGACAATTCAATATTTTAATCATTTTGACCCGTTATCATTAATATAATAATAATAATAACGGTGATCAAAGTGGAACACCGCTCTTCGATGCAATAGCTATTTTTCATTCATTCATTCAATCATTTTTTCTGACACTATATTTAATTCAAATTTATTAAAATTTATTTTCTATTTTTTAGTTCGATTTTCTATATAAGCGTATTATTTTATTTATTTTTTAACTAAACCCCTGAACTACTATAACCTGTATCGCGGGGGCAGTTTACAAACATGAAATTCACGAACACAAATGACACCCAGACTCGGAGCAAGTGCCTCTGGCTTACACAAAGACAGCCCCGGAATCGAACCCGGGACCCTGTTATCCAAAGGCGGCACATCCAACCCCTAGACCAACGAGGCATGGTTTTATCTATCTATAGTATAATATTTAAATTCTTTAACAAAAATAATCATTAGCACAAAAAATTCTATTTTTGTACAAAGTGATACAAGCCCTGAAGCAATAACGAAAACATCGATAGATTTCTGATTTGGATACTGCGTGCAAAATTTCACTACAAAAGTTTCAAATGACGTCTAACGATCATGTTATTTTATTTAAATCTACCACCATGTTTTATTTACCACAATGTGCAAAGATCGTAAAAGACATCAAATGTTTCAATCTTTTATTAATTTATCAAATGTGAAAATACGAAATTGAGGTACATTTTATTATCAACAATTTTAGGTATTTTAGGTTGGACATATCATCACTACAGAGAGTCACAATGATCTACTGACCTAAAGTTCTCATTAAGTTCCTTAGAAGAACGCAGATTTTTCAGTTCAACCTCATGGTATAGTCATTTAAACATGGTACTTATTATCCCGGTACGTCCTGTCCTCATAAGCTATACGATTAATATAATTACTGCGAAAACAAAGTTCTAATTTTCTGAAATGCTACAACGTACGTATGTCTTTACCCGTAAATGTTTTGACTTATTGCAGCGTTGTGGTTTTCATTATCAGTAATACCGCATTTGATGCATTCATTTTGCCCGTATGGTGATTTAGAATAGTGTCACCACCCCTTTCCATCCTGAGGGTGTCGTAAGAGCCATCTAAAGAAAATTACACGGCAGAAAAACTAGCTGCAAGACAAGGAATACTTGATACAAAACCCTGTGTCAACCCGTCTGGCCAGCGTGGCATAGTAGACTAATTTCCCTCCTGTAATCGAAGGAGGGCCGACTCAACAATGGGTCATCATTCATCATCATTTCAGCCAAAAGACGATCACTGCTGGACATAGGCCTCCCCCAAGGATCTCCACAAAGGCCGGTCCTGGGCCACCCGCATCCACTGCTTTCCGGCGACCTTAACCAGGTCGTCGGTCCACCGTGTGGGAGGCCTACCAGCACTGCGCCTTCCGGAATGAATAATGGGTATTATATGAATAATGTATGAACAATGGGTGGGAATGAGCAATGGGTATTATAATAAAATTAGGTACATAAATGGTCATCAACACATTTTCATCTTAAGGTGTCAAAGCAACTAAAAGAGCTTAACAAGCAGATGATGTAACCGAAAAGAGGATTTAAAAACTAATTCTGAGTCAGTGCCTTAATATTGACCCCTGTGAAATAATTGGAGTAGGCATTGCTCGGTAGTGGGTATAAGACATGAGATGTTGGTGATACAAGCGCACCGCCTGGCGCAAGATTGAAACAAAATAATATTGATATTTTTGGTTGTCACGATTATTACACATTGAAATTAAACAATTCGTTAACGTAGGTAATCAATACAACCAAATTAAAGGAGGTTGATTTAACTGTTTCTTTGTTCTTTGCAGACAACTGTCATATATCTTCTCCCGTGACCACGACTGCTTTAGAGCATTCGCAACGTCAGGAATTAAATAAAGTACCTAATAGACACGCTATAAATCCGATCAAAATGTTAAATTTCAAAAGAATATTAGACAAATGAATTCCCTTCAAGACATGATGTGGAACCACATCGGTTTACGGGCTGAAAAATATTACACTGCTTCAATGGAAAGGTTTGGCGCCGTTCTTACTAACCGCTTATATGGAGCATGGAATATTTTCAGATGGTAAAACATAAACTAGTTATTCCATTGGGTTACAATAAGGAAAACCCAATACTTTTAACTCTACATGTGTACTTAATCGGTTATTTTGCAAATGAATCACTTGCAAGAAAATTTCCATATACTTTTTTATTCACGGTTTCTCTCGAGATTGACTTTATAGTTTCTGTCCATATTTTTTTGTCTTTCGACTCCCCTTCACTTGGTATTTATGGTGGGGGCACAAAGACACTTGCCCGGCCCCGGAATCGAACCCGGGACCCCGTGGTCCGGAGGTGGCGCGTCCAACCATGATAAATGAGTCAAGCTTCCTCTAAATTCATGGGGGGGGGGGGTCCATAGCGTCAGATCGATTGTATTGCGTTCCTGTAGTCTCTACAGGGACCTGGACAATAAATATCAGTACCTTAAACAATTCACAATTACGGTCCGTATGTTTTTTTTACGCGGTACCCGTGGTCCGCCGCGTGTGGGCGGGTGTCGGTGCCCGGCGGGTTGTTTTAGTGGGTGAGGGCCCCACACTACCCCGTAGTCTCCCCGGACGCGGGATGTGCGGTCAGGCATTTTTTCCCGCCAAACAAAAAAAAGGTTCGTATAAGTTTTCCTTCTTTTGCCTCTTGATTCCCTGGCTATATACACTCTCAAGATGACTGGTGACTTATGCACTTCATAGGTATCCGTCATCGAACAATATTTTGTTATGAAGAAGCATTCGTCTTTCCTCGTCCAATTAGTGAATGACGGCTACAAGGAAAAAGGAAATTATTACGTTACAAACAATTATCCTTATTTATATCACCATTCAACATTGAGGGCATTGACCTTTGATATAATAATACAAACCATTAGTAATGTAGATCACTAGGTCGGGTATTAATAGATCGATTAATTGACAATCAACACGATTCTGATACAAGTTTTTATATTTATTGATAACTAGTGGCCCGCCCCGGCTTCGCCCGTGCAAAGCGGGGGTGGGTTATACATATAAACCTTCCCCTTGAATCACTCTATCTATTAAAAAAAACTGCTTCAAAATCCGTTGCGTAGTTTTAAAGATTTATGCATACATAGGGACGGACAGAAGAATGCGACTTTGTTTTATACTATGTAGTGATATTAATCAATATTGAAATCACCGGTTTTGTTAGACCAAATTATTTTTGTGATTATCTGTAAACATCGTTCATTTTTTGTTGATACTTATTAAATATATGAGTAATTTGTAACCTATTGTAATATAGGTATTGTGCGTATGGTGACGCATTTAGAATATATTGTGTCACCACCCCATTCCATCCGAACAGTATTGTACGAGCCGACAACAGGAAATAACAAGGCCGATTACCTAGCCACAAGCAAAGGAAAACTCGATAGGAAACCTGTGCCATGCTGGCCAGACGGGTTGGCCTGTGCCAACCGTGGCACAGTAGACTAATTAATTACCCTCTATGTATTTAGAGAAGGCCTGATTTAGCAGTGGGTCATTTATGGGCTGAATTGTACTACTACAATTCAGCCCATAAATTGTGATACTACTAAACTACTAGGTAGCAATGCTAAAATGTAGCATCATCTTCATCAGGTCAAATCAAAATTGTCAAAAATCTACCTGTTTCTTTTTTATATCATCGTATACTACTACAACAGTTGATCGCATAATATCGAATACGATACAAATACAACAGAAATAAAATTATGTAACTTGACCGCATAATAAAGCTATACGTTCCAATTGACCTTGGCACCGCTGCTGGTGGGATGACGTCACGACATGGTACGTCACACACAATGTGGATAGTTACGCGTCATTTTCTACGGAACACGATGACGCGTCATTGAGTTTTGCCAGCTGTAAAGCGTGTACCATATTGTAGGGAAATTTTATTGAATTTGATGGGTATTTTTTATGCTTTTTGTTGAATAAATGTAACGTTTAACATTACTGGTGTTTGTTTGCTCCAGACGTTCTGTCATCACTATCACCATCATTAACATTATGTTTCCATTTCACATGGAACTGGAATTGGTAGGAGAATTATGTCTCATAGTTCCATATATCTCTATCTCTTGTCATATCTACATTCACACCCATGTATTTCATCTCTTCATTCACCCAATCTATCCATACTTTGCTTGGCCTGCCTTTCTTTCTACCACCATCATAAATATCATTCATCTATCTCGGTCAGATGCTCTTTAGCTATACTTTTTTATTCGTATCAATTATAGTTTTTGTTTTTGTTACGAAATTAGCTACACACATTATTTTCAAAGTGTGTTAATAAATGTTTGTCACAAACTTTCATATCATTTATCTTTTACCCAGTGGTATTTTTTAAGAAATCCTTCAATGAAATTGTGTTATTAAGTTTAAAATTTTAGTAAGGTTCTTATTTTAAATTAGCTGAATTAATATTTTCATGATATTAAGTTTCATTTAAATAGTATGAATGCACTTATCAATCAACAAATACGAGAATAATATCATTTATTAAACAAAAGCGCTACGGATTAACGTCAGTCTTCGAAGCTATAGTGGTTAAGAAATCTTGTATATATATTTATATAAAATATCATAAGTAGGGTAAAAAAATTGTGGTAATTGTGTTTTCAACTTGGCAACACTCATGACATTGCAACACACTGGCGCCGCGACTGGGATTTTACTGAATTAACGGAACGGCGCAGCATCACGATATTTCGTCACGAACAATCAAAAGTACTAAGAAACAATCTAAAGAAACCCTCATTGGCTAAGGTTGAATGGAAGATTTCTTGTCAACGATAATTACTGACTCATACAATTTTCCAACCTATGGTACAGAAAAATCCCCTTTAATTATATTAATGAGAGGAGGTTTACGCGGATTAGAGCTTTTGCTATAATTAATTCACATTTTAATCCATAAATTATCTTCAAGTAATAGACAACAATTCAGTAAATGTCACGTCTACAACAACATGATAGAAGCATTCATAGAACATAATAGAAGCAAGGAATTTTACATCAAGTTTTCCTCCTCGAGGTGCTTTGTAGGATCTTAGTTACCCGTACTTAAGTAACTCCCATAGATGTTAGAGTGTGATGATACTATACAAAGTATGGGAACCATAAAGCCATAAAGACAAATTAAATCAATAGAGACAAATTTTGGACTAAAAACGGCACATAGGTACATTATGGAGCTGGTCGGATAGTAGTCACGATACTAAACGGAAAATTTGCGAATGAACACAAATTTGGTGATTAAAAGTCGGATTACAAATACAAAATGTTTCTCCATCATACTTCAAAATAGATAAATAATTTATACACATGTAGCAACCAGCACGCTACATACCATACACCATTAACACAAAGAATCCGAACTATCAAAATCAAGAAATATCGCCTACAAATGCGAGAATTACCAAAAAACCTACACCGCGATAAAGAAGTTTACAGAGCAATTCGCATGGTTAAGAAATCCCCGACTACAATTATCGGGGCAAAGGCGTAGCGGCCCCCTGCCGGACATACCACCGCGTCTTGCTGGATGATCATTCAATTTTGTGATCATGGATGAACACACAAAAACTGCTTCTTTTCTTTGGCATTATGCCTTCACTTCGGATGGCTATAGGCTTGAAGTTGCAGTACGAAAATCTGCACAATAGTCATTAGGAGTTTGCATGGCGTCCCGATGTAATAATATTTCTAGTACCTACTCGTGGAGATACAGTCACTACCTACGAGGCATTCAACGCGGGACGGTACACCGGGGGATGTTCAGTGGGAAGAAGACGCCCCTCGCGGTACGCGCAGGGGTGAACCTGAGTTCCACACGCCCCTCACCAGCCCTAATGTGGGATAAAGGACTTAGGTCTTCGGCAGCTCCATGTCCAGAATAAACGCAACGTTAAAAAGAGTTTAAATTTCAATGTGTAAAAATCGCGAAAACCTAAGAAATCTAAACGCAATGTTAGTCGTAAATTTCGGTATTTAAAGCTATAGGTCAGTTATGAGGTAGGGCCCGGTATTATCGGATTAGTTCCGAGGCACAGGATGGTATGATAAAACCAAAATCACATCATACATACCTATAATTTTTTCATATTTTTAGAGCCAAACATGACCTTAGTTGAATAAATTAATTGTATTTTAAAGCAATTTTATTATTTATTTTATTAATTAAACAATTATTATTTATATCAAAATTTCATATAATAATATCATAATTACATGTTATATAAAACCAATATCATACTAGTTCCAACATTCCCAATTTCGTTTCATTCATAATAATTATTGCAGAATAATGTCACTAACGACATCTATTGACATTTTAGAGGTCATTTATCAAGCGTTAGCTGCCATCTGTCAGCGAGTAGCAGACTTATTGTACATAAAAATACTTTTTGAATTCCCAGGTTTTTTATTAATACATTAAATTATGAGTAATACGGTTATAAAATTCCTACAAGGTAACTGTAATTATCGTCAAAGTACAGTTTCTCACTCGGTTTAGAGTCATCTGTTGTATAATACAAGAACTATTTAACCAAATAGGTAGCATTTCATGTAGTCTGCTGTTCGTCTGTTTTTCGCTCAAGGTTGTGAAGTTCTTATGGTGGCGTAACATTAAGGTTTATGAGGAGTAAGTGTAAAACTAGTAACTTGAACTATTTTTTTTACAAAAGTGAGCCTTTAAGAAATTTTGGTCACAAATTTTGGTTACTGCTAAAATAAAATTGTGACAGTCGAATAAAATTATTTAATTATAAGTAAAATAAGATTAGAAATGTCCATGATAATATTGAATTTACTAAGAAATATCCATAAAAACAGTTGTTGTAAAATGGTCCTAAACCAAAAACAAAACCGAGATATGGCAAAAAAAGGTGTCTGCACCCCATTTTTCCAAGATGGCGGTGGGGGACAAGGGCGGCAAACCCAAAAACTTGGGGTTAAGCTTCTATTGTCCTGCTTATAGGTATGTCTTAAAATAAAAATTGCGTCCTCTAACAAATGCAAAGTTCATGTAACATTTCAATGGACTATTCTGATAGTTCCGTGAATGAACAAGATTTGTTATTGCTTGTTTTCTTTTCTTTTGATATATGTGTCAGTGTTACTCTTTAAACTTATCACCTAGCGCATATGTAGTGTTTACATTTAAGTGTTACACTCATGTATGTTTACTATAAACTTGTATTTAATGTAAGACTCAGTGTATCATAAACGTTGGAGAAACAAATAAATAAATAAATGTCCCAGGTGCCAAGGCGCTGGGTACGACAGACAAAAGGAAAAAAAAAGAAGAGCAAATAATTCCCATTCATTGCTAAAAAGAACACGGACTACAAGTCTGGTGTTCTAACAAAATAATAATAAAAAAATTAAAAAAATTGTACATATTACAAGGTAATGACCCTGCACCACACTCTGCTGTTTTTTTAACGATGGGATCCACATGAATACCTGTTCTCTAAGCGCTAGCTGGACTCTGGGGCCTGGGAAG
Source organism: Clostera curtula (assembly GCA_905475355.2). Lineage (NCBI taxonomy): Eukaryota > Metazoa > Arthropoda > Insecta > Lepidoptera > Notodontidae > Clostera > Clostera curtula. Next base: position 4,875,475 of record FR997804.1, on the reverse strand, counting down.
ATGGTCATTTGCGCTCCGACCTGCCCACTAAAACCAACGGTTTCCTGCAACTGACTGAAAAAAAGCCACGGGTTTTAATCCGCCGTGGGAGAATGCATCCACGACATGGTTCTTGGTCACGCGTTGATGGTGAGCTCTGGTAGAGACGGAGAGGGAGAGCCCTATAAAGAGGTACGTACAGGGCATTGCACATGCCACACCCTCAGGCGCCAGATGTAGAAGCATCCGATACTTGCAGCGCTCAGTTGCGGTGGCAGCCCTCGGCTACGTGCCAGGCCGTCCCTTCGATCCCACTATTGGCGGGGGATCTGAACCTTTAGTAGGTTGGACCTCCCCACCCCCGCGCCGTATGTATAAATGTAATATATGGCAACTCTCAGGACAGATAAATCCCTGCAACCAACACCCACCACGTCTCTGTGTGCTAGTCTTCGGCTGGCCTGTCCCTATTGGTTTTCCTGGTATGGACGACTGCAAGCGTTTGGTGTGGCATTATGAACAGATTCGCCTCGAATTACATTAGAAGCACGCGGCCCTTTTAATCATCGGTTACTCAAACTTTATTTATAAATAAATAAATAAATCACTACATACTATAAAACAAAGTCGCATTCTTCTGTCCGTCCCTATGTATGCATAACTCTTTAAAACTACGCAACGGATTTCGAAGCGGTTTTTTTTAATAGATAGAGTGATTCAAGGGGAAGGTTTATATGTATAACCCACCCCCGCTTTGCACGGGCGAAGCCGGGGCGGGCCACTAGTATATAGTATAAAACAAAGTCGCTGTCGTCTGTCCGTCCCTATGTATGCTTAAATCTTTAAAACTACCCAACGGATTTTGAAGCGGTTTGTTTTAATAGATAGAGTGATTCAAGGGGAAGGTTTATATGTATAACCCACCCCCGCTTTGCACGGGCGAAGCCGGGGCGGGCCACTAGTTTATAAATATAAAGATCCTATTAATCCCACCAATATATCTGATACCGGATCTCATTATTTAATCACATAAAATATGTACCAATTGATGCAAAAATAATCACGATAATATAACAAAAACTAGCGACCCGCCTCGGCTTCGCACGGGTGCAATGATGAACATCTAAATTTATCAGTGTTTCTCTTTACACTATTATGCATGTTAACCTTGAACTTGAATCAAAAACTTGAAAAACTTGAATCAATCTATCTATTAAAAAAAACCGCTTCAAAATCCGTTTCGTAGTTTTAAAGATTTAAGCATACATAGGGACGGACAGACGACAGCGACTTTGTTTTATACATACTACTACTACTATGTAATGATAATCACGATTCAATATACAATTAATACTTTTTTAATACTCAGTAATCCAACCAATTATAATATAGAATAGAATAGAATAGAATAGAATAACCTTTATTCTGATAAAACTACACACAACACAGAACTTATGGAAATACAAATAGTTATAAAGATACATATAAAATTTAATTCTTACAGCTAATAAGTATTTATATACAAAATGATGCACAAAAATTCTATGCTGTATACAGCATTGCCAGAAATGGTCTGAGCTCAGCATATGTTGTAGATAATATATTATCTACAACGCTGGTTTTCAGCTCAGCCATATGTAGCGCTAAACAAATGAAAAAAAAAAACACCAAAAAAATTACACCTAGTACACACCATACATTGCTCCTCCCAAATAATTTACGTAGAAAAATGCAATTTTAACTTCGGCTACAACAGATACTCCTCATAAATTTATTTTATTGACCATATAATGTACATGAAAATAAGCGAGAAAAAAAAAATTAATTAATTATGAAATGTAAATTAAGAAATGCTGGAATAATTAATTGACAATTTCAAATTCATTATACTAGAAGTGTATTGGGCAAAAATAAAAACATAACAATTACATTGTCATACAAGTTTGGAGACCTAACAAGAAGGTAAAAACTTTTTTTTTAAAACAGGCAACAGTATTTGCTTGAAGCAGAGGTGGCGGAAGACTATTCCAGCACTTCGTTGCACTAAACCTAAAACTACCTCGAAATGAGGCTGATCGATGCCTTGGCACACGTAACAGATGAGGCATGCGATTGGCATATCTATTGTGGTCTTTGAACCAATCCAGCTTAAGATATAAGTAGTCCGGTTTTTTTAACTTAACAACGCCAAACATCAAGGAAGCGAAATGAAGATCACGCCTGTGCTTCATATTCAATATCCTATGTTCGTTAAGGACAGGCGTAACGTGACTACGAGGTGCAACGTCAAAACAGAATCGAGTACATGCATTCTGGACTCTTTGAATGAGTCTCACTGTTTTGGAGAGGAGGCGAGGACCGTATACCGTGTCCATATAATTAAGTTTAGAGAGGACTAGCGAATCCATCAACATAACCCGAAGTTCCGTACTTAAGTACTTTCTGATTTTGTACAGAACCTTAAGTCGATACAGACAACTATTTACTGTTTCACACACGTGACGTTCGAACCTCAATGTTTCGTCTACGATAAGACCTAGATTCCTTGCTTCCTGTACTCTGTCAATTGTCACTCCATCAAGGATCAATTGGGGGCCTACTTCAGAAATCTTACGAATCAAGGACTTCGTACCTAAAATCATATATTTAGTCTTCGAAGCGTTTAAAGTTAGCGAGTTAGATAAAGCCCATGCCTGAATTCTTTGCAGGTCTTCATTTAACATACGCTCAGCAGTTTCCATATCCTGAGGTTTAAACGAAATATATATTTGTATATCATCAGCATAGATATGATATTTACAGTGTTTAATAATAGATACGATATCAGAAGTATATATAATAAATAATAGCGGGCCTAAGATTGAACCTTGAGGTACTCCCCTTAAAATAGTCTTCGATCGAGAAACCTGTACTTCCCCGTTTGCCTTTATCATCTCCACCATCTGTGATCGGTTACTCAAGTAACTATGGAACCATTGAATGACACAACTATCAAAACCATAAAAGCGAAGCTTTGAAAGCAATAACGGAATGTCAATTGAGTCAAACGCTCTTGAAAAATCTAATAGGACTAGTATTGTACCCTTTCCCTCATCTTGATTTGCGATAATATTGTCAGTCACGTCAAGCAGAGCAGTAGTAGTGCCTCTATTTTTTCGAAAGCCAGATTGCATTTCCGGTAGCATGTTATGTTTTTCTAAAAATTCGATAGTCTGCGAATATATTATTTTTTCCAAGACTTTAGAGAGGCAAGGTAAAATACTAATAGGGCGCAAATCTTTTAGTTCTACAGGATTTGACGTTTTGGGTATAGGCCTGACTAAAGCTACTTTCCAATTGGTTGGAAATATTGAGCACGCAATTGACTTATTAATAATATTTGTTATGCATTCTAAGGTCTGAGGAAGGGTAAGCTGTAACATGTCTAATGAGACGCCGTCTGTTCCTACTGCGTTTGATTTGATTTCTTTTAAATACTTTAGCAAAGTCACAGCCGTGACAGGCTGAAAAGAAAATGAACATGTACCGTATCTATGGTATTCAAAAAAGGTGAGATGAGAGATATTAACAGGCAAGCTTGTATGGTGGTACAGGAATATCAGTACCGGTTGTTATTATTATCATACCCTAAAATAAATCATACTTATTAAATTGATTGGCAGATTGTATAATAATGTGCTGACTTAATACGTGATATACTAAGTATATAATGTGACATCATTTATTGGTTTAATTCTCGACTCCTAAAAATGATATCACACCCATAATGACTCTATTTTTTTAATATACAGAGTGATTAAAACAAGACACCGTCACTCTAGTAACTTTTTTAAATCTTAACCTAAGTTTGCTGCTTTAAAAACTACTATTACTACTACGAAGAGTTATAAATAACAAGACTAGGTATTTACTTGATACTAGAAATTTGGTTAAGATGATAGAAAAATAGTTTTGGAGAAATTACCTTTCTACGTTATTTAATCATTAGCTATAGATCTATGGAGCTGGTTCTTAATTCCGTATGGTGACAGATTTACAATACATAGTTTCACCACCCCATTTTATCCGGAGGGTGTCATAAGACCAACAAAAGGAAATTATAAGGTCGAAAAAAGGAAACCGTGATACGAAACCCTAAAGCATCCCGTCTGGCCAGTGTGGCACAGTAGGTTAATTACCCTCTATGTAGTTGGAGAAGGCCCGACGCAGCAGTGGGTCATTTATGTGCGGAGAAGAAGAAGAAAGAACATTTTATGATTTTAATATTCATAAATAGCGGTTAGTCATAAGCATAACCATTTGATTTGAGACTGTCGTTTACGCCCAGCACTACTCGTAATAAAAGAAGTTTTCATTACCAGCCTTGAAATGTGGGATCTTATTCACAATTGTTTAAATACTGAATTTGTTAACTTTTAATATAAAGTCTGATAGTGAATTCGGCAAGTATGCTAGTATTTATTATATTAAAGCAGGGAGTTATTTTCTATTTACATACAGACGCCGTTGGAAAACCTAGAAGAAGTTTTTTTACCTTTCTTTTTTTTTGTCGAGGAGTAAAATGCTTTATTTATACGAAGTGGTTTTTTTTTTAGAAAAACGATTCCCCTTCAATTGCATGTATCGCGGGGACAGTTTACAGATATGTAATTCACGGACACAGATGGCACCCAGACTTAGAGCAAGTGTGTCTGGTTTACACAAATACACTTGCCAGACCCCGGAATCGAACCGGGGAAATACAGTACATCCAACTCCTAGACTAACAAAGAATGCAAACAACTTTGCTCTTGTTTTGATGCAGTTTTGGTAACATAATGCTGAAGTTTTTATTGATGTTTTGACCCATGCTATGTATGTTGTTTGACATAAAACAGATATTTTATTTAATACGTTACCCTGGTTCGATATTGGGCAAGTTCTTTGTGGAAGCCCGAGACACTTGCTCGGAGTATGGCTATCATTTGTGTTTTTTAATTATATGATTGAAGCCCCCGCGTTATAGGTTCGAAAAAATGCAAAAAAAACGACCCGCTACTGAGTCAGACCTCTTCCCATTACAGAGAGGGCCATTAGACTACTGGGCAACGCTGGCCAGGCGGGTTGGTACAGGGTTTCGTTTTAACTTTTCCCTCTCGTGCGGCTAAGTTCTCGGCCTTGTCATTTTGTCGACTCTGATGGAATAGGGTGATATAACCATGTATTCTAAATCCGTCACCACACTGACAATCCGTCACCACATGGATGCTTAAAATGTATTTAATGAACCTCAATCCAATAAGCGAAGTATTGGGTGTGGTCTTGTTAACTGTTCGGTTTAAATGCCGGATTTGACCAAGGTCCTACTTGAAATTAATAAACGTTCATAAACGGATCACTTGGTGTAATTTTTTCAGCACTGCTAGGTTTTATAATGAATATTTTTAACTAAGTCCTCCCCGCGGCTTCGATTTCCACATTCTTTTTTTTTTAATTTACGTAACTGAATATTCTTGAAAAGCAGGTGTACAATAAAAAGGGTTTTTATTTATGTGGTAACGAGTTTATGTTTTATTTTTCGCACAAATTACCTTATTTACATAATATTTGTCTAATGACATTGACATGCTGCTTTTTCATTTGTCTATTCGATATGAAATAATGAAATTGATGACTTTACCAATAATAGTCCAATGAAATGTTACAATTTAAGGGTCTAATATTTCACTTGTTAGAGGACGCAATTTTATTTTTGGGATATGTGTGGGGTGTCAATAGAAGCTTAACCCCAAGTTTTTGGGGTTAGCGCCCTTGTCCCCCAGCCGGCGCCATCTTGGTAAAGGTGTTTTAGCGATATCTCGGAAACTATGCGTCCTACAAAAAAATCGTAAAACATTATTTGTAGCAAATTGCTTTGCCAACCAATATGCTTATGATGACTTATGACTTTGTCAGTAAATTTAAAATTAAAGAAGTTATAAGCCAAAAATCACGGCAAAGGCGTTCTGTGAAAAAATCTGGCGCACAGAAATATCGCATACGGATGGCGAAGGCGAATGACAGCCATGCCAAATATGTGTAGTGCCGCATTGCAAAAACTTATTAAATATACACAGTATTAATAAATATAAATAAATAAATAAATATTCTTGGACATTTCACACAACGCCATATCGTCCCAAGCTAAGCAACTTAATGCTTGTGTTATGGTAACGAGATGGATGATAAACTACTTATATACATTTTTTTTGTAAATACATATATATTATAGATAGAAATGACACCCAGACTCCGAGCCAGTGCCTCTGGTGTACAAAGACACTTGCCCGACCCCGGAATCGAACCCGGGACCCGTTGATCCAAAGGCGGCACATCTAACCACTAGACTGCATTCCATCCTGAGGGTGTCGTAGGAGTCGACAATAGGAAAAGACATGGCCGAAAACCTAGTCACAAGAGAAGGAAAACTTGATAGGAAACCCAGTGCCAACCCGTCTGGCCAGCGTGGCTCAGTAGGCTAATTATCCTCTATGTAGTGGGAGAAGGCCCGACTCAACAGTGGGTCATTTATGGACTGAGTAGTAGTAGGTATGTGTAGCACGTACAGGGTGTTTATTAAACCCTATAGCCATAACGACACAATTGATAGTACAACTGATAAAGATAATCATCATCATCATCATTTCAGCCAAAAGACGTCCACTGCGGGACAAAGGCCTCCCCCAAGTATCTCCACAAAGACCGGTCCTGGGCCGCTCGCATCCATTGCTATCCGGCGACCTTAACCAGGTCGTCGTTCCACCGTGTGGGAGGCCTACCAGCACTGCGCCTTCCGGAACGCGGTCGCCACTCGAGGACTTTTCTGCCCCTTCGGGCGAGCTATGTGCCCTGCACTATGCCACTTAAGATTGGCAATCCGACTGATAAAGATACCATGTGCGAATTCATGGCTTTATTTGCTTTGAGTAAATAATATCTCTGTGAGCAAACCCCCGGATAGTAACTAGTCCAAAATATGATATTGGGAAATCGTGTACCTATTTAATTATCTGTCAATTTATCTATTAGATACACACGAGTAGGCAATCGGAAGCTGGATCTTATCACTTGTCTACTAATCAAAAGAGCTAACTTTAAGGTGGAAACTTCTTTTGTCCTTGTATCTCTATATATAAAAATGAATAGCTGTTCGTTAGTCTCGCTAAAACTCGAAAACGGCTGGAGCGATTTGGCTAATTTTGGTCTTGAAATATTCGTGTGAGTCCAGGGAAGGTTTAAGAGTCTAGAGAAAACATTGATATTGTAAGTAAAATAATAAAAACAACAATTTTATTTTCCCATACAAACTGTTACCTGTCAAACATTTGACGTTCGTCCCGACGGTTCGCTATTTTTGGCGTAATTACTTTTTTTCTTTTTTAATTACATTAAATAAGGGATTGGAATCGATAAGAAAAGGCGGTATATTAATTTATTATTAATTATTCCAATTCGAATTCAATATTCATGGTTCAGACAGGACAACGTCTGTCGGGTCAGCTAGTAATAAATAAATAAAAATAAAAAAAATAAAAATAAAAAAGCCTTTATTTGATCTTGCTACATTACTTCTTAATTACCTAACACTATGTTCAATTACTAGCAAGGTCCCCAGGTTGGGTAAAGGCCTCCTCCAATGATGTCCACTTCTCTCTATCCTGTGCTAATAGCCACCACTTTGGGCCACCGGCTTTTTTTATTTCGTCCTCCCAGCGTGTAGTGGGCCTTCCTCTTTTCCTTTTTCCTTGAGGTCCTCTCCATATGGTGGTGCTGTAGGTCCATCTTTTATCTTTAAGCCTCGCTATATGTCCTTTGTTTTGTCCTTGTATTTAATTAAATTATCTGGATTTTTTATAAATTGTGTTTTTTGGAAATTATATTTAAGTACGAATCACTACATAATATAAAACAAAGTCGCTGTCGTCTGTCCGTCCCTATGTATGCTTAAATCTTTAAAACTACGCAACATATTTTGATGCGGTTTTTTTTAATAGATAGAGTGATTCAAGAGGAAGGTTTATATGTATAATAAATCCATAATATTGTAGAGAAACACTGATAAATTTAGAGGTTCATCATTGCACCCGAGCGTAGCCGGGGCGGGTCGCTAGTTACTAATAAAATAATGAAATATGAATAATATTTTTCGATTTTACCGATTTTACACAAAGGCCACCTTCTTGTTATTTTTCTTCCAAGTTTAAAAAAATGATGATGATGATTCCTAGCTAGATCGATTTATCCGAAACCCCATATATACTAAATTTCATGAAAATCGTTGGAGCCGATTCCGAGATTCCAATATACAAGAATTACTCATTTTAAGATATAAGATAAGATTTTAGTTCACAATCTAGTGATCGCCTATAAAAATGTAACGGTGGCAACTGGCACTACTACCACCACTACTAATCCCACTGTCGAGTCGCGCCTCCTCCATTTACACTGGGGTCCTACAACATGCGTCGCGGAGGCCAGACCCCAAACGTTACGAAAGGGCCCCCTCGACCGTGCTGATTGAAGGGGCTTGCGTGCCTTAAAGATCCGTTGGGGCCATACCAGCTCAGGGTCACCTATACCGGGCGGGCCCACGGGGAGAGGCCAGACGAAGAGCGGCACACGGAGTCGTGATGGGTTTTGGCTCTGGGGACTCCTCTGCCCTCTGAGTTTCATCGGAAGCCTTAACCTGCTGCGACAAACGGCGTGGTGATGTAGTGGAGGGCGGCCAGGCGTTATGGCCAGGGCTGCTACCTCTAGCACCAGAGGGGCGGCCAGGCAGGCGTGCCACGGCTGCCGCTGCAACCGCGTGGGTTGGGCGCCACTTCATCTGGCGCCTGACGGACTCGGTTCGGAAGCGTCCAGAGCTCCCCATCAAAGCGTGGGGCCAGCTTCAAGTGGGCCTAGGCCCCATCATGGTCGCGGAGCATGCTCCTATGCACTGGGGAGTGAAACCCCTGGCCCTGTTACGGGTAGTCGAGGGACACCATTGGTTCTAGTTTTAGCCCAACCTACCCGGTTGGGGCGCAACTACCATCTTTCCACGCCCCGGAGTCCCACATAACCCGGCTGGCGTATAGCGGCGGGCGTATAGTTAAACTTAGCGTAAAAAAAAATACCTTTACCAAAGAATCCTTTTTCGTGAAATACTTATTTGTGCTTAGCTTCAGTACAAACCGTAGCACTCGTGTCTGTTATGTTCTTGTTATCACTACATAGTATAAAACAAAGTCGCATTCTTCTGTCCGTCCCTATGTATGCATAAAACTTTAAAACTACGCAACGTTTTTTTTAATAGATAGAGTGATTCAAGGGGAAGTTTTATATGTATAACCCACCCCCGCTTTGCACGGGCGAAGCCGGGGCGGGCCACTAGTTTACATATACAATAAAGAGTATTTCTATCTATAATTCGTTAATTGTCCCAGTAGTTTATGCGTTGTGTTGATATCAGTCAGTCAGTCGGATGAAGCAATTAATTACCTAGACTCTTAGATAAGTTACTTCACTTGCAATAAGCCTTGAACTCGCCAATACCTTAGTGTTCCAGATATCACTCTATTTGCTTTCCCTTTCGTCTTGGAATATTCAATAACCAAATTTCTGATATAGGAAGAACAAATAACTAAATATCCTTGGACATTTTTACACAACGCCATCTCGTCCCAAGCTAAGCAACTTAATGCTTGTGTTATGGTAACGAGATGGATGATAAACTACTTATATACATTTTTTTTGTAAATACATACATCTTATAGATAGAAAACAGACTACAAATATTTCTTCCGTGCGGGGATCGAACCCGCGACATGATGCACAGCAGTCGATCGCTCAACCACTGCGCCAACCGTGTCTTCGTAAGAGTTCTAGCGACCAGCATGCTACTTAGTTTACATAGTTTTCCTGGACAATCTGAATCATAAACATCAAGAAATATGAAATCCCCGACTACAGTTATCGGGGGGATAGGCGCCCTGATAACTGTAGTAACTGTAGGATGATCATCCCTTTGTGCCTAAAAAGTTCTTTGTCCAAAAGTGGTATACATTTTTATGATCTTAATTTCTGCCTAATTAACCGGTAGTGTTATATGAAGCTGCCACCGCATCACAATAGACTAGCGCCGTTTGTCCACCGGCACGTCAACGAGAACGAGATTATTTCGGGCCGAGTTTAAGATGACGTGACGGCGATCGTTTGTCCACCGCGACGATGTATCGGTGGTTCAGTTAAAGCAAATACAGGGCGAACGGCGTGGTGCGACGGTAGTGTGTGATCAAACCTGTTTTGTACTGCCGACACATCGGTCCGTCATAAAACCGTGCCGAGTTCTAGCGGTCACGCCAAACTACACGAAAAATCGGCGGCCGGGATGACGGTTCTCGGGTGACGGGCGTGCGGTGGACGCATGGCCATAGTAAATGAATGTATCGCTAACTCGGCGCCGTCATCTCGTTCTCGGTGACGGCGGCGGTGGACAAACGGCCTTATAATGTTTAGATGAACGGATACTTGCTTTAATATCAGGAACGAAATAATAAATCGTCAGCATTTTTCAGTAATCTTACAAGATTTTCCACAAAGAATGTTGAGATCGTGCCGATAAATACATAATATTCTATTAGACTCAACACAGATCCTTTATGTATATCATTGGTTATATGTATTTCTTGAAAGAACGCTATTTTCTCATGTCTTCATCTTATCACCTCTTCTTTTCAGCCCAGCATTACCACCTCATCTCATAAATTACCCATTGTTTGTGTAATGTCTTTCCTTCAAATTTATTTTAGTTAGTGGCGTAGCAACGCGCTTTAGTTAATTACCTAGTTAATTATATATTTAAAAAAAATATAATGTGGGATAGAAATATTTGTCAAACTTAATTTTGAAAGTTATTGAAAACCGTGCAAGCTTTACATATTATAGTAATAAACTACAATGAGCTATCGGCCAGCATTGATTAAGAACGAGACGGCATATGATAATGAGGATTTCCTCGATAAATTATACGGACATAACACTTACTAATATAAATTATATTTTACTAGCTTTTGCGCACAGCTTTAGCTTTGTGCCGAACGTCCATCGTCAGCTAAAATAAGTTAGTTTAGTTTAGCCAGTTTTTCATACATGTTAGTTCACCGTCGGTGGACGCACATGTATGAAAACTGTAACTGGCTCAAATATGCAAGCTAAACTAAACTAACTTATTTTAGCTGACGGTGGACGTTCAGTTTTAAACCCGTGCTGAACTTGGCATTGCATATGCTGATGGTGAAAGAATATTTTGAATTCGAGTCGTTTTTTAGTTTGTTATTAACATAGTTACAAACAAATATTTAGTCTAGATAATGTTAATGTTTTAAGGTCTATGTTGTTTTGTATGTTATGGCAAATGGGACTTAAAATGTTTGGTAATGTTATCAACATTACCAAACATATATATCATCTTCATAGTCTCAACCCAGCAGTATACATACGAAAAGTCATTAAATAGAAATAAGAACATCTGAGATAACATAGTGATATCACCAGTTTCCCCCTGAGCCTAATGCATAATAATAATAATAATAATAATAATAATAATAATAATGGTTTATTTCAGATTTATCATCCATATTTTTTAATTTAGAAGCGTTATAAAAGACTACACGACTGCGTGCAGCCGTATCCAGCGAGCCAGCATAGGAGAGTCCCACCGGTCCTTGAGCGCGCACAGGATGCTGTTGGGACTGCCACGCGTGCGTTGCATGATGGAAGCGCACCGCTTGCGCATGATGGCCGCGAAGCCGTCTGTGTCCGCTGCCGCAAACATCGCGGAGGCACTACAGAGGCGCGGCAGCCCCATCAGCACCCGGAACGCGTTATTGTACTGAACGCGCAGATTGCTGTATGCCCGTTGTGTATAGTCAACCCACAGGCTGCAGGTGTAAAAGGATTGGCAGTATGCCTTAAAAAGCGCAATTTTAACAGTCCTCGTGCACCTTGCAAACCTGCGGGCCAACATGTTACAACGGACAGACAGCGCTCTGCGCTCCCTTTCAATATCGACATTGTCCTTAAGATCCTCGGTGACCCAGTGGCCCAAATACTTAAATTGCTTGACTATGTTCAAAGCTGTACCGCATAGAGTGAAATTGGGAACGAATGTGTAACGCTTGTTGTCAGGCCGGAAAATCATTATTTCACTCTTTTTGGCGTTGTATTTAAGCCCATGAGCCACCGCATAGGACTCACAAATGTTCAGGAGACGTCGCAAGGCACCGATCGACGGGCTCAGCAGCACCATATCGTCTGCGTAGCTGATGTTATTCACGCACACACCATCTATGTGACACCCAATGCCGGCGCTGCTGAGCTCATCGATCAGTCGATTGACGTACAAGTTGAAAAGCGTGGGAGAGGTCAGCCCCCCCTGCCTCACCCCACATTCAAGCCTATACTCGCCCGAGAGAGAGCCTGCCCATCTTACAAAATTCTTCTGATTGTCATACCAATGCATAAATAATAACACAATCTCCCGCGGGAGATAAGTTTCATCCCTTAATTTACCCCATAAAATATCGTACGATACAAGATCGAAAGCTTTCGATAAATCTAGGTAGCAAGCATACACAGGGGTCTTTCTACTCGTATAGTACTGTACAGTCTGCTTGAGGCACAGGATAGCACTCTCGGTAGAAAGCCCGGGCCTGAAACCGAACTGCGCGTCGTTTAGCCGGACGTGTTTATCCAGGTGCTGACCAAGCAGACTGTCAAGTACTTTGGCGACCACTGTGGCCAGCGAGATCGGTCTATAGTTGTTTATATCGGATGTGTCACCAGTTTTATTTTTGATGATAGGTACAACTATAGTACGCATTAGTTTGTCGGGCAGATGGGAGTGGCCTAAACACAGGGTAAAAAACATAGAAAGCACTCTGGGTAGGTGAACACCTGCGTGCTGCAGGTGCTCGATGCTAAGGCTGTCGTGACCCGGGGATTTACCCCTCACCATGCCTTTGATCACTGCACGCACTTCTTTTGCAGTAAAATGTATACTACGCTCACTACCTTCCTCAACATCGAGAGCCTGCCGCGCTGGTCCCAGAGGAGATTCTACCCGGAAATGATGGGAGAACATAGTGGCGATCTCGTTAGGCTCATGCACACCCGCCACGCTGACAGGGAGGCCCGGCCTATGATTCATTTTATTGGTGTTTTTCCAGAACTGACCGAACTTTTTAGTTGAATGAAGTTCAGCTATAATATCCATTTTTATTTGCTGTTCATTATCCTGACACCACTTTAATTTTGATTTAAAAGCGCTCCTAGTTTCACACATATCCTTATAAAGACGGCCAACCCTGGGCTTACCCCCATACAACCAAGCCTGGAAACACAACCGAGCCTTCCCGTGAGCGTCGCGGACGTGCCTATTCCACCCTGTTATGTATTTACCTCTACGCTGTTCGGTAACATTATAACTGTGTAAAGCAGCCTCTGACAGTATACAAATAATCTCGTCATACATGTCATCTAAAAGTATTTTATGACTTTTGTTACGACACATGTTATCTGAGCAGTTTCTTACTTCTGAAGGAAAATCAACTTCACGAAGCCTAGAGTGACATACATCTTTAAATTTCGCTATCTGAGTCGAATCACGTTCACCCCAGACTATTCTGTTTGTACAAATAGTAGGTGTACAAATCTTGGGTTTAACGAAATTAAGATTACACAGTAAAGACACAGGGTAATGATCAGACCAATACGTGTTATACAGCACAGAGGCTGCGCACACAGAGTCTCGCGCGGCGCTAGTTACAAGACAGTGGTCGAGCCAGCGCACACAGCCGTGCGCATCGCTGACAAACGTATGACTGTCCGGCGGCAACATTTCCATGTCTACACAGGACCACGATTGTTCCTCACAAAAAGTTAAGAGTTCAGTTGCAAATGACTCACCAGGGTGCGCATTGTAGTCCCCTAACATAAACACCGCCTCTACACTGTGACTGTCAATTATGGCTGACATTTCACTGAGACATCCTGTGAATTCCACTAAGTTTTCATTGGACTCGGTAGGCATATACACGGAAAATATTAAGATAGAACGATCACGGAGCTCGATTCTTATCGCCGCGAGACGCACACTATTGCACTTTACTATGGTTACCGACGGAAACGCAACCTTTCTCCACAGTAGGGCAACTCCACCGTAAGGCCTACCGTGTAAGATCCCTGCCTCAGTATCCACTGCCGAGGTACCCGTGTAGGCAAAGTCGTCATCTATCGCAGCCAGGTACCCGAGGTCGTGCGGCAGTAGCCACGTCTCCTGCAACGCTACCACATCGGCCGAGCGACAAAGCTTCCGCACACATTCTACTGATCTCTTCACGTTTTTACAATTAAAACTAATTAAATTGATGTTATTCATAAATAAGAATTGCCGGTATTCTCACTAGTCAGACGGACATTTTCCTTATCACGTCTGATATTTATGAATCGACGATAAGCTACCCCCTTAGGCCAAAAGTCATCATTCAGGAAAAGTTTTAAAGAACTTTTAGGTACAAATATTTTGTATGAATCATATTCCTTCGTTAGCTTAATTCCTTCCATTTTTTCAATTTTAATATTATCTATTTTAGTTTTCTTCACCATGTAGGTAAGGATGTCACATACGGACACGCTCTTCGCCACATTATAAATGTACAGAGGAACCATAGTATCCGCTGCCATAAAATTGCTTCCAGGCTCAGGAATCGCATTTCCTCGCTTCCCAACGAAACGGTTTCGTAGTCTTTTATTTTGGACACGAACCCACTGGTCACTCGGGGGCTGTGTCTTCCATTTCCCTTCTCGAACAATTTCCGCCAACGATTTCTGCCTAGGTGCGATAGGGCCGGATCCTTTCTTGTCTACTGAGTGTGCCGCAGCCGAGTCGAGTGGTGGTGGTACCGGCACAGCATAGGCATTCGGACTAGATAGCCTCGTCCTCGGGGTGAGGGGCCGGGGACCGCGACCACCGGTTGCCGCTGGAGACAGAGGCGGTGGCGGTGAGGCCCCATCATCGACATCTAGCACTGGCGCTACGTCCGCGTCAGCCACGGGCTGTGTGGTATGGGATGCAAGCAACTCAATCAGCTGACCTGTGACGTGCGTCACTGTAGCTGAGTCTCGTAGTTCAGCGGCAGGATCACATTGCTTATTATGCGGCAAAGCTTCACAACTAGCCTCCGATACCTGATCCTCACCCACAGTGTGAAAACTGGATTTAGTTGTAGATTCCAATGTAGTTTGTTGTTGATAGCATTTACTAATACCATCATTGCACTCCATCGGTAATCCCATGGGATCACTGTCGCTCTCATAGCTTGCGATATATGCACCTCTTTTGGGGTTTACATTGCACCATCCTGATGAAAGATGCTGCACCTCACTTCTCAACTCGTCCATCTGCTTAACTGTAGCATAATCCTAATGGGGAATGCAATCGATCTACAGGTTAAGTAACGTCTGATAGTGCTCAACTTGGGATAGGTGTCCATTCCTAATACCTGACCTCCTCCAGGAGGAGAGCACGTCAGTCCCAACTGCCATTCTGCTATTTTAGGCGCAAAGGGATGATCGTCCAGCCCGACGAGCGCCTATCCCCCCGATAGTTGTTGTCGGGGACATCTTAACTCTGCAAATTGCTCTTGAAATTTCACTATCGCGGTGTAGGTAATTTGGCGCAGTGTTGAGTGATCGACTGCTGCGCAGCATGTCGCGGGTTCGATTCTCGCACGGAAGAAATATTTGTACGACCTACAAGTATTTGTTCCGGGTCTGGGTGTTTTCTATCTATAATATGTATGTATTTACAAAAAAAAATGTATATAAGTAGTTTATCATCCATCTCGTTACCATAACACAAGCATTAAGTTGCTTAGCTTGGGACGAGATGGCGTTGTGTGAAATGTCCAAGGATATTTATTTATTGTTTATTTATAATTAGCAGCATGTTGGTCGCTACACCATTATGGCAGATGCTACGCAGTCTGCTAATTGCATGAAATCTCATAGCTGATCTAAGCAAAATATTGTCCTACAAGTCAGGTGGCGGGAGGTAGTCGGTGACGGATTAGTATAGCTGTCCAACTGGGTTAGGATCTCCCCCTTATGGAATCATCATCATCATCATTTCAGCCAAAAGACGCCCACTGCTGGACATAGGCCTCCCCCAAGGATCTCCACAAAGGCCGGTCCTGGGCCGCCCGCATTCACTGCTTTCCGGCGACCTTAACCAGGTCGTCGGTCCACCGTATGGGAGGCCTTATGGAATACAAGTTGCCAAATGACTCTTCCATGTTGTGACGGACTTAGCCTGAGGGTGTCGTCAGAGCCGACAAAAGGAAATGACAAGGCTGAAGAGCTAGCCGCAAGAGAAGGATAACTTGAACCGACCCTCCCAAAGGCCAATCCCACGTCCGTGCAGAACATCTTAGCCACGTGGGAGGGGGACACTCAAAATGAAATTACTTATGAGTGGCTAACAGGGAAATGGCAAACCCATGAAGAAATAATATTGAAATGATACAAAGTGACTTGACATTGGCTAAACACAAACCGTGAGAGCCACAAAAAAACTTGAACCGAAACCCCGTTTGACCAGCGTGGCATAGTAGGCTAATTACCCTCCATGTAATTGGAAATAACTTTACCATCACCTCGTAACACCGAGGCACTGGGTTTATAAATAAAAAAACAAAACCCCTGCACTAGGTATAACTTGTATCGCAGGCACAGTTTACAAACATGACATTGACGAATACAAATCTGACTCTGAGCAAGTACCTGGTTTACACAGAGACACTTGCCCGACCCCGGAATCGAACCCGGTACCCATTAATCTAAAGGTGGCATATCTAACCCCTAGATCAACGAGGCAGTCGTTGATAGATCCCTTGAGAGATCTGAAGACCTTAAGCGCTGGAACACAATTCCAGCCTTGGATAGTGTTTTTGATTGTTGGTTTATCTTATCGAATATTGACCAGTGTGGGGTCAGGTCAGAAAATAAAACTTCCCCACCACACGCTGGTAAAAAACCCGTGTTGTAAAAGTCAACAAAACCCAGCACGCTTGGTGGTAGGACCGAATGGTCTGCCCGGCTAGCTACCGCCCTTGCATCTCAGTCCGGCGCCAACCAGTTTTACTGAGTTCCGTCTTGTGTATGTGAGAGCCGGTGCCCTGACTCCTTGAATTGCCTGCCCTATCGTAGACCCTGGCGTTGCTTTCCATCACGCAAGCCTAGGGTCAAAGGCATTCAAGTATTTGGTAAAAAAAAGATAGTCAAGCTAAGCGCGAGAAGATTTTTTTTTTTCATGGCTTGTCAAATATAAGGTATGTATAATATTATGTATTTACCCATGTATTTGGTAATAAAATATAGGTACATAATATTAGTTAATTCGCCTAATAAGCAAATATCAATTATTTTTTGTTATATTGAGAAGGTCATCTTATTACCTATTCCTTCACTTAATAAAACTAGCGTATCTCAATCGACCTACATTTATTAAATAAGTATCTCTTCATTTATTTACACATATACAATGAAGATATAAAGGAAATTGACGGTGTTCTCGTTATATACTTCAACATCTATTTTTGAGCGCTGTATAATCGAGTGGCGCTCAATATAGGTAATGAATGAGGTTCCTTACCCTTTCCATTGAAATCTACACAAGCGTTTAGACAAGCGTCTGATCTGTAACAAAATCTTGTCCCTAACTTACAAGATATTCAACTCGCTACTCGTATAACTTATAAGATACCTGACGACAACAAACCTGCACAATAATATTCTTATCACTAAAACCAACATAAATTTACCGTGAAACAATTATGGAACATAAAAATATAGTTATAATATGTATAATAAATCTTACCGTTAACGCTGCAAAGTCACCGATAACTTTGATGTACTTGTAGTTTACTTTCAAATTATATGCACAGTTATAACTAATTGGCGTAATAATAGCTTAAGTGCAGGGCGTAGCGTGTTCCTTCCTTTATGTGTAATTCATAAACTGATATAGATTTCAAAACACTCAGGTTAGTCATAAGCGTCAATAATGATATCTACTTTCACAATTGGTTATCACATAACCTTGAATGATCTCAGTTCCTACCGCCCGAGTTATTCGATTATTTATATCTCTCACTATTTAACCGAAATAGTACCACACTATTCCCGCCACAATCGAAAATCGAATGTCAAGTTCGAGTTCGGATACATAAATTGCAAATTTCGAAACACGTCGTCCGCGTTTTGTTATCGCAACTGAACTAACACGGGCGTATTATTATTTCACTCACACGTAAATCTTAATGACGGGGCACAATAGTAGCGAAATAGTGACGCCGAACCGGTCTTTCTATCTCGATGTTTTATGAATACTTTTTATTACAACAGCGAACGTTACGCAATAGAAGCGAGAAGCGTTGCTGAGGGCTTTCGCATTAGAACTACCGGCTTGCGGCGCCCACGCTACACATCATTTATTTTCGTCTGCCCGACTATAGTCAACATATTCTAATGAATAAGGCACAGGTCAGAAGAATTCCGCAGCCGCTGTGTTTGTATATCGTGTGACGCAACCAGCTGATATTGATACTTTGAATTATGTTTTTGCTATGGAAGAAATACGTGTTCGAAACCAATTTTTATTTTTAGGATCGTTTTATAAATAACGATGTTGTAAAAGTTTTAATAACTTTATGATAAGGTTCACTCACTGTAACAAAAACCCTCTATCATCCAAATAACCAATAGCTAATCAGAAGAAGAACTTATTTAATCAAATTGTTTTTCATATTAAAGTGTGTGTGAGCTATCGACGGTTTTATGAACCGTATTTTTATAAATAATAGTTTCCAATGCAAAATAATAATATAAATATGTTCTACAAACAAGCAAACATTTAATAGCCTAAACATCAAAGTAATTTGGGCGTACTCTATTATGTTTGATGTAGCTATTTATGGTTTCGGCATCTGCTAATTTTGAGCGGAGTGTAAGAGTAAAAATAAAACACAACCAGGCAGTTTGGTACTCACGGCTAATAGTTGGTGCGTTGATTTTCCTTCAATATTTAGTACAAATTAATAAGACTGACTTCATTGTTACTTAGCAGCCCATCTAGAATGACATTTCGATATCTGTCTGACTTTTTAGACTTACGTAGATAGACTTAAAATGGGACGGATCTTGCTTTTAAGGTGAGGAAACCTTTTGAGGAAAAAAGCAAAATCTATGCAATTTTTTCTCTGCTAAGCTTAGAACACTAGACTAATCTTTCCAAAAATTGACGGAGTTCCGGTCCCGTAGTAGGCATTTGAAATGGTAAGAAATCAGACTGATTTCAAAATGTTATTCTATATTGGCTGATACGTAACAATGAAGTCAGTTTTAAAGTAACTTCCAGGTATATTTTTGTTTTGCTGGCTTGGCTTGGCTTTTTATAATCCTAAGAATACAACGGCTTCGTGACACTGTGTATGTTTACACACAAATTTATATAATTATTTATTAGCTCCGGCAAATCTACGTGACAACTATTTATAATCACAAATAAAATAATCACAAATAAAATAACTGTACTCAGTACAATCACTTTTACGATCTCTTTAATATTAAAATTGGTCACAGAATTATGTTTTTCAGTTTGATTTGAACTGCAAGTATCAATTTGTGTTGGTCAGCGTAGTGGTGATAATAAGACAAAGCAGAGGCCATATAACGCAGCACCCAAGGTTGTGGCAGATAGCATTACCCAACAATAAAAAAATAAATAAATGCAGCCATCTTTTGATGATCTATTCCAATAAATATAATATACTTTAGAAACATACCTATAGGATTATTCTTGTTGTTATTTATACATAACAGGTTTTTATTTGAAACTTGTTGTTATTATATTATATTGAGTTTAGTGTATCGCTAAATACTGTGCGTGTGGTGACGGATTTAGAATGCATAGTGTCACCACCTGATTTCATTCTGAGGGTGTCGTAAGAGCCGACAAAAGGAAATGACAGGGCCGAGAACCTAGCCGCAAGAGAAGGAAATCTTGAAACTTAACCCCGTGCCAACCTATCTGGCCAGCGTGGCACAGTTGGCTAACTAACTAACTAAAGGTACCTTCCCTGTGATGGGAGGAACTGCTTTAGAACTAACCATGTACAGCCTTAGTTTAAGGTACCTTTAATGATGTCTTAGGTTTTCACGATCTTTACACATTGCAGGAAATGATGGCTTCACGGTTATGATCGTTTTATTTTATTTTATTTTATTCCCAACGTTTAATAAAAAATAAAATAAAACGATCATAACCGTGAAGCTATCATTTCCTGCAAGGTACCTTTAGTTAGTACCTTTACTCAGCCCATACATATCCCACTGCTGTGTCGGAACGCAGCAGTGGGATATGTATGGGCTGAGTAGAGTAATAATAGTAGTGTATCGCTAATGATAACTGGTTTAAGTCCTCATATTGGACCGGTTAATAATAAAAACAGATGTTTTATGCAGCCACCGACACAACTGGAAAAGAGTATACTCAGACACGACACGCTTGGGGTGCCACAGGTTCACGTAAATGCATTCCACTGTGGGCAAGCGACTATCAGAGGGCGTCCCCGGCAACTAGGATGCCCTCAGTCAGTGAGGCTTTCGTCGGTGGCGGGTCCCCCCACCTCTATGGGGCCTCTATGGCGAGGGCAGTGCGTCTCCTCCCTAACACACTCCGCCGTCTGCTTCTGTGACGAAACATCCTCACAGAAGGAGGACATGTATTCCCAGCCTTCCTCGCTGTCGATCCCCTACGACCATACCACCAGGACTCGCCTCTCGGGCTCCCAGGTGGCACACTCCTCCACCGTCTGGCGCGCCGTATCGGCTAGTGCGCTTCCCCCATGACAGACCGGCGTCGGCTCCAGGCTTGCGATTTGGTGCAGATACTTACCGAAACAGCCATGCCCGGTAAGCACCTTTTTCTTTTTGAAAGAAAACGCTTAATGCTTACCACTGTCCCTCGATGGTGGGGGTTTGTTTCCCAAGTGGTCTCCGGGAAAAGTAAGGCTGTACATGGTTAGTTCTAGTTTATAACTGTGGCAATGTCAGTATCGTGTTGACCTACTGGTTAAAATAGAATAGTGTGACTATAACCTAACTACATGATTGTAGGTTAGGGTAGATCTTTATCACAGTCGTCCTTGAGGCTTTCCAGTGAAGTATGCCGCATTTATGGCTAAAGCTTGTATTTCAATGGAACGCTATAGGCGTAGTAACTACCGAGCGTCGGTATCGATTGTAACTTGTTTAATATACCTGCAATTGCTTTTTGTTAAGAATTCGGTTTTGTAATAAAAAAGAGACTTTGAGTTGAGACGACTTTATAACCTGCAGATCATTATAACTAGATTTTCATAAAAGTATGCACTCCGAATTTTATTTGGTTTTGGACAAAAATTAAAACAAAGAATCTAAATGTCTGTACAGTGAAACAGGGTATAAAAATAATTTTGCTATAGATAACTAAGATCAGAAATTTTTTGGCAGTATAAATTTCACCTAGGTATTGTTGATTTCACATATGGAAGCCTAGGTCACTAATTGTTATTTTTTTCACATTGATGTAAATTTATTACATACTTAAAACAACTAATAAATATAATAATAAAAACTGTGTAAAACTAGTAAAAAAAGAACTTAATATAATATACTTCAAAGAAAAGAAAAATCTTACTTTTTTAAGAAAGGGAATCCTTTCTGAGGAACTATAAACCCATCTCACTCCCGAGCCATATACTGTGTTCGAGGGTCTGTGGGGGAGGCCTATGTTCAGCAATAGATCTCTGTGGCATACATACAAAGATGAATTTCACCGGGCCAGCTTTTTTAGGATTCAAATAGAAACGCCTCCTCCCGTTACAAGGAGGGTAATGAGCCTGCTGTGCAATGATGGCCAGACGTTTTTTCTTCTCTTAGGTTAGGTTGTCGGCCTCGTCATCTCCTTTTGTCAGCTACGACACCTTCAGGATGGAATGGGGCGGTGACATTATGAATTTTAAATCAGTCACCATACGGAAACTTAACTATAAAATATGTAGTTATGTACATGTTTCATCTTCCGGTTTTTTTTCTTATCACGAATTTGGTTTAGATACAGATAATATGGGAAACATGTCTTCCCTTGACAACAATCTAAAGGTACTGAAAATCACACATCAAGATAAAACAGTTGCTTATATGTAGGTGCATATTTATTTATTTGTTAAATAGGTGTGTTTCTTTAACAAATAAATAAAAAAATTAAATTAATTTTCAATAATACAAATTGTGCTACAAACCTATCATTCAATTAAATATGTATAATAAAGAGCCAGTGACGTGGCGGATTTTGAATACAAAGGTTCACCACTACATTCTATCCTGAGAGTGTCGTAAGAGCTATTGAAATTTGGATGTTTTTTAATCTGCAGACTTGGTCGAGCGTCTGTTTTTCATATCAGCTATATGTTCTTTTAAGTCTGCAGTTTGTGAGCACACATTCAATAAGACCAACCACTACATTCACTTTGATAGACCTCAAATCCTTGCCAAGGAAAATCATTACATTCCAAGAATGATCCGCGAGGCTATTGAGATTAAGAAACATCCAAATTTCAATAGAGAGGATGGTTGGCAAGTACCACCTGCCTGGGATCCAGTCATTAAATTGATCAAATCTCAAGCAAAATACTCATCTGCAAGACCTCTGGACACCGTGAGCGATTTCTGCGTGCACATGGAACTAAACTATAAGAGAGCTTTGTGGTTCGAATGAAGATATAGTGACTAGAATTGAGAACGGTATGCTTATATGGTTTGGTCATATTGAGAGGATGAGTGAAAGTAGACTTACGAAAGAAATATATAGCGGAAGTGTGAATGGAAACGTTGGAAGGGGCAGGCCAAGAAGGAAATTCCATGACCAAATAGGTGATGTCCTAAAGAAAGATCAGGTGAGAAGCACCCTAAACCAACGAGCATGCATGAAGAGGTTGATGAAAGTGGAAGAAGCGAATGTTGTGAGCCAGGATCGTGGCAAGTGGAAGGATGTGATCTCTGAATACCCATGCGGGAAAAAGGCGTGACTTTATGTATGTATGTATTTGTTGAAACATTGAATCATCATCATCACCATCAGCCCACATTAGTCCACTGCTGGACATAGGCCTCCCCTAAAGAGCGCCATAGCGCCCTTTCTTCAGAATAGTTACTAAATTATGGCACAAAAGCTTAGAAACAAAAGCACTTTTGCTATACATCAATAGTATCATACAGGAGATAGCGAGGAATCGGGCAATTTGCCAATTATCTGACATTTCTCATTACTCCATTAAAATATATCAAGCATTTTATTTCTCAGATATTATTAGACTTTTTAAATACAGTCCGATATAACAGTTGAACAGTGGCTTATTCTGTAGCATACGGTAGCTGTTGCCAAAGATTAAATATAATCATCATCATTTCATCCTAAAGACTTCCACTGCTGGACATAGACCTCCCCCAAGGATCTCAACAAAGGCCAGTCCTGGGTCGCCCGCTTCCATTGCTTTCCGGTGACCTTAACCAGGTCGTCGGTCTACCGTGTGGGAGGCCTACCAGCACTGCGCCTTCCGGAACGCGGTCGCCACTCGAGGACTTTTCTGCCCCATCGGGCGTCGGTCCTACGCAATAGTCATACGCAACTAATCTTCTTCACATTTTTCAAAATTATTATTATTAGGATTAGCACCAGTCTAACCTAGTTTGGCTACTGGTATTACTCCACCCATACATGGCCCACTGTTGACTCGTCATCAGCTATTCAGCCATGCCGAGTATATCTAGCAGTAGATATAAAGTTCGTTTACTTGAAACGTCAGATAGATATATCCTTTTGACATTTCACACAACGCCATCTCGTCCTAAGCTAAGCAACTTAATGCTTGTGTTATGGTAACGAGATGGATGATGAACTACTTACATACATTTTTTTTTTTGTAAATACATCACTACATATTATAAAACAAAGTCGCTTATTAGATAGAGTGATTCAAGAGGAACATTTATAAGTATAATACATCTATAATTTAGTAGTGAAACACTGATAAATCTAGAGGTTCATCATTGAATGGTCGCTAGTACATAATATAGATAGAAAACACCCAGACCCGGAAAAAATACTTGTAGGTCGTACAAATATTTCTTCCGTGCGGGGATCGAACCCGCGACATGCTGCGCAGCAGTCGAACGCTCAACCACAACTAATATAATATCTTTGTACTCATGCTGATGAACAGGTGTCGTTGTGTGGGGTCGCCCGGTCGGTTGGCTCTGCCATGCAGCTATAGATACTGCTGGAGTCTGCTGATTTTTGTGACTAAAGCGCTGGCTTGCCCTCAAAACTGTCTTATCAGTCATTGAAATGACGATTTAACAAAGCAACTACGGAGTCTTCTGCCGGCTCTTCTCTGTAGAGCAGCCTTCCGAATCGGTGGTAAATATTATATGCTAAATGTATATTGTCGTGTCACAGTACAAATTAGACTACTTAAATAAGTAGATTTTTGATTAGATTTGCATAAACACTAATTTGAACTTCTGAATAATAGTGTAACGTTATGAATTATTAATTCAAGTTAAAAACTCATTTAATCAAGTTGGCTTATTAGAGCTCTTTTGACAAGTCAAACAACAAAATAAAATTTAAAATTTACCATCTACCACCGTTTCGGAATGCAGTTCCACAGAGAAGAGGCGGCAAGAAACTCTGTAGTTGCTCTTTTTAGATTGCCATTTCTAGGTCAAGGCCGTGATAAGACAGTTTTGTGAGAGCAAACTCGCGCAATAGTCGCAAAGGGCCAAACAACGGGCAGATATAATCAACAATACTAACCTTTTAACGCCCGAGCCAACCGACCCACAGTAACGGCATTTGTAAGCACATAATTTGTGAAGTATTCGTATCCTTGCCAAATTAATGAATCGACATTGTCGAAATTAATTTGATTGTTGTACCCTTGCTTGGAGTTGTAGAGTGATTTATTAATAAATTGGTCTAGGTATCGTGATGTTTCTTCACACCTTTTAAGCAACGTTCCAGTGCAAAGTGCATGTTCCGAACAGAGTTCCTTCTCCGGAATGTTTACTTCGCTAACACATATTAAACGCAAAGGCCTATTTGTAGCCAAAATATGTTAATCATCGTTACAGCTTAAAATATGCTATTAGTAATTATCATTAATGATAATATATTTCTCAGTATTCACCAGCTTACATCAATTTCGAATACCAAGCAAATTAAGCCGATATTTACCTAATTAACTAGTTCTTCGTATTTCATTTTACACTGTACGTTGTAATTAGTACTAACAATGGGAACTGTAGTAAGCACGCTGTAAAAAATATTCTTATTAGACGGCAGCGCTTCCTAGAAATGGGTTCACTGTTCCCTTAGAAAGTGCATTCTCACTTTCGTTTGTGACGTCACACTGTCTGGTTAGCGTTGTGATCACAGTCGGGATGGCGAGGATTTCTAATTAACATAACTTTGACGATAAGGATGGTATCCGATAACTTATGTCTGTTATGTTTGTTGGGCACTTGTAATGTGCCGTCGTCTTTCGTCGTTTCAGCCCATAAATTACCCACTACTGGGTCGGGCCTCCTGCAAATTAATGGAGGGAAATTAGCCTACTGTGCCACGTTGGTACAGGGTTTGTATCAAGTTTTCTTTATGATCTGCCTCTTACGATCCTTTAGTCCCCTCTTACGACATCCACAGGATAGTGTGGGTTGGTGACATTGTGTATTCTAAATCCGTGTACTACTCTTTTATTATGGATCCACTTTTTACGTCATCATGCTAATCCTTTTTTTTACGTTCGAAATCGTCATGGGTACCCGACCCTTAAGCCACCCGGGTTATCTGGGACTCCGGGGTGCGGAAATATGGTTATTGCACCCGAACCTACCCACTAAACCTAACGGTGTCCATCAACTGCCTGAAACAGGGCCACGGGCTTCTCTCCCCAATGGGGAGCATGCTCTGCGAGTCTCATGGTGTCTTGGCCCTCTTGTACAAGCGTGCCGTGCCGAATGAAGTGGCGCCCGATCCACGCGGCGCTCCGTTGCGGCGGTAGCCCTGGCTTGCCTGCCCAGCCACCCTCTACAGCCAGCGATCCTGCCAACCCTATGTTAGTTCGGCCACTTCCTAGATATGGATGACGAGATCGATAGCTGCCACGCGCGTATGGAGTTGGTCGGCTTAATGGAAGCAAAACTTGTGATTCCATAAATATTTCTCTTCGCTTAATTATATTTTTATGAAACTCCTATTACAGTAGATTGCTTTTCGGAACCCACAGATTTAGATATAGTGTCACCACCTCATTCCAGCCTAAGGGTGTTGTAAGAGCCGAAAATAGGAAATAACAAGGCCAAAAATCTAGCTACCAGAGAGGGAAAATTTCAACCCATCTGCATAGCGCCAACCCGTCTGGCCAGCGTGGCACAGTAGGCTAATTAGCATCCGTGTAATGGGAGGAGACCCGACTCAGCAGTGGGTAATTTATGGGGTGAATGAATGATTGAAGCTCAATAGTCATCTCCAAGACACCGTAAGAAATTTATGCTTGCACAGGGACCGCGGTGAAAAGAAAATTAAAGTCAGTAGATTTAACCGTTTCTTTTTACTTTTGAAGACAACTGTCATCTAGCCGTCCCCGTCACTACAACTGCTGATATGCATTTCAGGCATTTAAAAAGTCCATTATTAACTGTTTAATTTCAATGTGTTTAATTTCAATCTTTTGATTTCTTGGGTTTGCGCTATTATTAAATCGCGAAAACCTAAGAAATCAAAAGAAATTTAGTTGTGTGTTTACATTAATTAAAGTGTAGTATTCATTAAAACATTTTTGAGAGAGAGAGAGAGAGAAAAAAAATCATTATTGTGCAAAGAATTCGGCGCACTACAGTAAATATACCTATGGGGTACATATATTGCTACATCTACTGTTCATCTATCTCCTGTTCAATTTAATACACCTAAAACTCGAATTCGGAACACTACTCTATTCTCAGTGCCTCATCACCGTACAAATTATGGTAGCAACTCTGTTGTAGCACGGCGGCTACTTTGAATATACAACAGCAGATTTAGTAAAATTGATCTCTTCTCCTTGACCAAAAATAGTTTCAACAATAACATCATTCGAATTCTGATGGAAAGTTCCTGTTACTAATACGCTTTTTATTTAAGTTATAACTAGTTTCATAGGATTAAGGTAATTTTTCTCTTCAATGTAGTTTTGAAAGTTTCTGTAATGTACAAATGTAACATCTTAATAAAAATTAAATTAAAAATTTCAAAAACGCCCGACACAATAACCTTTAAAAAGTAAAAAATAAATACATCGCGTTAGGGGAGCGCTTTAACCTGACCCCTGGTCCCCCAACGCGATGTATTGTGTCGGGGGTTTTTTAAATTTTTAATTTAATTTTTATTTTATACTTTTTATAGGTAAACACCTAATATAACGTAGATTTTGTTAAATTGCAGGTGATCCGCTTTTCATTTTGAAAAAAAGTGTAAGCCTTCTTATTAAACCTCTAACACACATATTCAACTTATGTTTTACGTCTGGGAAGTTTCCTAATGTGTTAAAGGACTCAATTATTATACCAGTTTTCAAGTCGGGGGAGAGAGACAGTATCACTAATTATCGTCCAATATCGCTTTTACCTACTATGGCTAAGGTCCTTGAGAAGCTAATAAACATTAGGCTTGTTAATTATATAGAGAAAAATAATGTTCTTTCCAATAATCAATTTGGTTTTAGAAGGAACAAATCAACAATAGATGCGATTGAACATCTAGTTAACAATGTGGCAAATAATCTCGACCACAAGAATAAGTGTGTTGGTGTTTTTCTGGACTTGGCCAAAGCCTTTGATACTGTCTCAATCCCTCTGCTAATTTGCAAGTTGGAGGCGATAGGTATTCGAGGTGTACCACTTGATCTTTTTACAGACTATCTTAGTAATAGGACACAGGCTGTAAAAATTGGTAATAACATTAGCGCTAAGCTTAGTGTTAATTTCGGTGTGCCACAAGGATCAGTACTTGGACCGACGTTATTTTTGATTTGTGTAAATAGTCTTTGTAACATTGAATTACCCGGTGCAAAAGTGATCACTTTTGCTGACGATACTGTAATCTTATTTCAACAAAAAACATGGAGTGATGTCAAATCGTCAGCCGAGATAGGTCTTAAAAATATAATTGAATGGCTTGATTACAACCTGCTTACATTAAATCTTAAAAAAACAAAATGTATAACATTTACTATAAAAAAGAATTTGCAACCTACCGACTTTAATATAAAAGCTCATTCCTCTAACTGTTCTGCTGCTAGTATTTGCAAATGCCCTGTCTTGTCTCCTAGTAAAAGTATAAAATACCTTGGAGTTGAGATCGATGAAAATTTAAATTGGAAACTACATATTTATAATCTGAAATCTCGCATTCGTAAACTGATACCGATTTTAAAAAAAATAAGAAGCTTAAAAGACACAGCTACGAACAAAACTGTCTATTTTGCACTGTGCCAATCGATAGTAACTTATGGTATCTCTGCCTGGGGTGGTGCTAGAAAAAGTACCCTTATACAAATAGAAAGGGCCCATAGATGTATTCTAAAAGTGATTAATTTTAAAAAATTTAGATATCCTACAACTGCGTTGTACAAAGAGTTTGGAGTCCTAAACATTCGCCAACTCTTTATCAAAAAAATTGTCCTGAGACAACATTTCCTTGAAAAACCTGATTCCAAATCTCTCAGAAGAGTGCATGAGGTATATGATGTCCCAGCATGCAAAACCACTTTTGCACAGTGTTGCTCTTATTTCTTGGCTCCTCTATTGTACAATCGCATAAGTAAAATTAAACCTCTTAAAGATTCGACTAGATTTGTGTGTAGAAGGGCTTTGGATGAGTTTCTGAGCAACCTAGATTATGATCAAACTGAAAATCTTATACAAATATGTCAGTAATTATTTATTTATAACATATATTATATTGAATATCTATAACTACTAAGTCTATACAAGTATAAATACATTTTATAAATATATGGAAGTAATATATATAAATATATACACTCTATATCTATAAGGTAATTATTATATTGAATATTAGTACATAAACATGATTTGTATTATATTGTATATACATATACATATGTAAAGTGAGTACATTACATTGGACCTTTTCGCTGTAACGTGTTTCTATGCTGAAAATACTGGGGTATATGTGTGTATATGTATATATATATATATATACCTATACTATACATACATGAATTTATATGTGAAAACCAAGTGCAGTGTTTTCAGAATTCAGGTTTTAAAAATTACAACTTTAGATAAGCTCTTACTTTTAATCTACTGCGCATTTTATTTTAGTTTTAGAAACACCTTTTGTTCCTTTTATTATTATTTTACACTACTTATTTTAACATGCTTGTCTTATTAAAATTATAATTATAATATTGTTTTATGAAAACACTTTGTTTACATTAAATTAACGTTAGTAGTGCATTGTATGTTTTCTTTGCATATACTACTTGTTTGCGCTAAGCATGTAACTCGTTATCGTCAATTGTAAAACAAATGTATTTAGTAAAAAGTGTCTTAATTTGTTTACATTACGACTGTTATTCCATGAGCGAGAATCTTACCTTGCCGTAACACAGTCTTTGACTAGCACGGGAGGTAAAGAACTTTTCTCTGTATACCGTCATTGGGCATTTATATATTATTTTATCAAGTATGTGAACCATTGATTTACATGTGACAGCATTATCATAATTTAACTGTTCTTCTACGCTACTTAGAAACATAAGTTCTAACTTGGTGTAGTGAACGTAAGTGAATGTGCCCTATACTTAAGTACTATGTAGATGTATTTCCGGTGTACTGTAACCTAAACGTATGGTCAATAAACTTTTATTTATTATTTATTTTTATTATTATTATTTGAGACCCCACTCGATTATATTTGCAGACATTCGGTTATTCTTCCCCACTTTCACCCGTCATAACTTTTAAACGGCTCAACCGATTTTCATCAAACATGTCTAAGAACACTCGCCCGTAACTCACCTTTCATACAAAAAACTATATTGAAATCGCTTCATCCGTTCGGACGAGCTACGGTGCCACAGACAGACAGACACGTCAAACTTATAACACCCCTCTTTTTGCGTCGGGGGTTAATAAAGCTGAGCTGAGATTCCTTAAAATAAAAGAATAATTATAAAAAAATACATGTGTTACAATAATAACTAAATAGGTAATATATTACGTGTGCACGCCGTATTCAGCGACAATAAACCTCCGACACAATCACCTAAGTATCCTTTAAAAAGTAAAAAATAAAAAAATACTCCTACTTATTTATTAGCTGACCCCTGGTCCCCCAACGCGACTTAGGTGGATACTTAGGTCATTGTGTCGGGGGTTTATTTAAATTATTAATTAAATTTTTATTTTCTGCTTTTTATTGGTACACGTTTATTATGACGTAGATGTTGTTAAGTTGTTAATACATATATTACCACATATATTTGCAGATATTGGGTATTTTCCCCCCCTTTTACCCCCAGAGCTTTTACAGGGCATATTATTTTGTAATGTGCACGTGATGCGCTTTCATTTAACACCCCACTCGATAATATTGGCAGACATTCGATAATTCTTCCCCACTTTCACCCCCATAACTTTTAGGCTCAACCGATTTTCATCAAACATGTCTAAGAACACTCACCCGTAACTCACCTGTCATACAAAAAAAACTGTAATGAAATGGCTTCATCCGTTAGCGAGCTACGGTGCCACAGACAGACAGACAGACAGACAGACATGTCAAACTTATAACAGCCCTATTTTTGCGTCGGGGGTTAAAAAGGTCCACAATCAGCATATTGTGCTGTGTTGCGACAAGGATCACAACAGGGCACACTGATTTTCAGCGTGAAGTTTACCCACTGCGGCGGGCCTCGTCCTCTTATCTGGAGAGTAATTTTGCCACCTTCCTTCTCTTGCAGCTAGGTAATCGGCCTTTTCATAACCATTTGTCGGCTCTTCCGACACCGTCAGAATGAAATAGAGTGGTGATACTATGTATTCTCAATCCGCCATTATCTTGCTCGTTACAAATAAATTGACAAGAATTGGAAATAGATTTGATTGTCAAATCCCAAAAAATATAT
The DNA here is from genome assembly GCA_905475355.2 of Clostera curtula. Lineage (NCBI taxonomy): Eukaryota > Metazoa > Arthropoda > Insecta > Lepidoptera > Notodontidae > Clostera > Clostera curtula. Next base: position 4,844,141 of record FR997804.1, on the reverse strand, counting down.
ATGCTAATTTATATATAAAGGTATACAAATAAATAAGACTTTATCTGGGCATATTCAAGGTCCAATTTTGTACATAGTTTTTGAGAGTGTATGTTTTTTGTAGACCTGGGTTATTAGTTAATGTACGGTGCATTGTTGGTCCATTAATATACTGCTCGCTCGTGACATGCTCGAACAAGTTAGTAACACATCGTGATCGTGTTTTGTTTTTGTTGCTTGTATATTGAATTAAGATGAAGATACAAAGTTGGTATATCTTACCAAACTGCGCCAATCCGTGACATAGTTGCTAATAATTTCACTCTACGAAGTTAAAGGAATCCCGACTTACTCACTGCTCAGAAACTCTACAGGCTTCAAATTCAATTCAATAGAGTCAAAATCGACAATCACCGCATACTAATATTATATCTTACACCCTTAAGATACAAGAACTTGGAAAGAACATTATAATGTAGCAGATCGAGGCTAGTTATTGCATCATGTTGAATGGGCGCTTCACAGAAATGGGCCTTTTGCAACCTTTATTTTTCGACGTTATCTAAAACCTTTATTAAATAACGTCGAAAGAGCATTTTGTTTTGCTATTTATTTTGAGAATATATTTTTTAGTTGTTATACAAAAATCAAACCCTGCAATAGGTATAAACTGCGTCACGGGGCAGTTTAGGAACATGTAATTCACATGTAGCGATCAACATGCTTCATACTTTGCACAATTTACCCGACAAATCTGCACTAACTAAATCGAGAAATATCGCCTACAAATGTGAGAATTATCTACCGAAAAAGTCCTACACTGCGATAGCGAAATTTCAAGAGCAATTCGAACAGTTAACATTTCCCCGACTACAACCTTCGGCGGATAGACGCTGCGACCCTTAGCCACAGCTCGTCTGGCTGATTGATCATCCTTTTGCACCTAAACACAAGACACTTGCCCATCCCTGAATGGAACTAAGGACCTGTATTCCAATGGTTGCTAGCCCCTGGACCAACAATGCAATTAAAAGATTGGATCAAAAGTGTTATTGAGCTTATGCAAGCTGTCTAGATTTTGGAGCACAACATGCATGTCTTCATCCTGGGCTTACTTTCCTTCAACCAGTCCACGTGTGATCTACTGGTATACAGATCGTTCGACCCTAATGAGCCACATTCCTCTACACTGCGTGACCCCAACCAATTACAACGATAATAACGCACTGCAATTTACAAAATGACATTCCGACTCTCGATACATGTCATTTGTCAGGGAATTATGTAGCAATTTGCCGCCGGGTGGGATAACTAATGATGGTAAGGATACCATTATAATAAGTGCATTTTGTCATCATAATGAACCACATACCCTTTTTTCGCGGTTAATTAATGTCCACAAGCTGTCTTAATTTTATTCTCTTCGATTCTAATCAGGTAAGTACCTACTTTAACTTCACTTTAACATCGCCGACTTATAACTAAAATCTACAATTTTAAGGTGCGTTACCTTAAAATTGTAGACTTCGTATTCAAATACATCACATATCTCGCCATTTTCTAATAACAAAAGGGTCTAAGTTTTTTGGATCCTATTCAAAGGTCGAAATCACACAGATACACCGAAAGGGAGGCGTTCTAGAGAGTTTTTATATTACGCATATTCGTATGAGATACTCAACATTTGAATCGTCGTTTTAGCCTTTATAATATCGGGGCTCCTGTTAATGCAAATAGTATTAACTGGCAACTAAAAAAGCGTACTAAAGCCTTCTTAGCACTTTAAATTCTTTCCTTCCAATATGGACGACTTGTCGTAGTACTTGATTTAGTTTTTTTCGTATATTATAATCTATTTTAAAGCACAGAGAAGAGTAATTCTTTATTATCATCCAAATACATGAAGGGAAATTATGCACGTTGGCACAGGATTCGTATTAAATTTTCTTTCTCTTGCAGCTAGGTTAGCGGTCTTGACATTTACTTTAGTCAGTATAACTTGTAATGAAACACGTCTGGTCAGCGTGGCACAGGATAATTACCCTCGATGTAACTGGAGGAGGCCCGACTCAACAGTGGATCATTTAATGGCTGAGTAGTAAGATAAAAATAAATAATTATATAGGCACTAAGTATATTTATCGGTTTCTACATGGTGTTCTTATTATAAATAATATGGTGGCAAACATGGTATTAGTGTAACGATTAGATACGTTATTACTACCATAATGATTAGGTCTCCATTCTGTCATGGCTGCGTAAGCGCCTCCCTATATTTTCCACCAATGAGTGAACAGCACTTTTGCACATAATGAACGCAAAATTACCCCCTCGAGAGAAACGTCACCCAGATACTAAATTGAGAAATGTTTTGTAGAACTGTAGATGGTGTTGTTGATATTCGACCTCACTATAGGAGAATAGGGTTCAATATATCTTAACGGATTTAGTAGGTTGGGGGAAATGTATATTTACAAAGCGCAGTATAATCGTATTTACGCATAAACTAAAATTGTAATCCGAAGCTGATGACCAATTTGAGAGATTTGTAAAAAATATTCGAAATCCGAAGGATTTTTTGTCTGGATGTACATTAGTCCATTCAGCCATACAAAGCTTATAAGACATTATTACTGCTTTAAAATTGTCTACTATGAGGCCATGGACGTATATGAGGCGGTGTATTTAGCGAATTATTTCTTAATATGCGAAAGTCGTTTCATATAGTGGTCTCGTTGCTTACGTACGGAACACATGGGATTAAAAAATCTAGTTAATTTCAATCATAAACACCAGCAACATTTATAGAAAAGCCATACGTATACATTTTCCGACCTATTCATAATTTCCGATCACAACTGTGCCACCTAGTGGTGAATAGTATGTATAATGAAATATAAAGCGCCATCTAGTCAATAACTTTGAAACTAAATTGGCAGCTCTCTATTCTGCTGCATACGCGGTATTTGTATTTGAACATAAAATACAGATGGCACTGTATAATAAAACTAGCGACCCGCCCCGGCTTCGCACGGGTGCAATGATGAACCTCTAAATTTATCAGTGTTTCTCTACAATGCATGCATTATACTTATAAACCTTCCTCTTAAATCACTCCATCTATTAAAAAAAACCGCTTCATAATCCGTTGCGTAGTTTTAAAGATTTAAGCATACATAGGGACGGACATACGACAGCGACTTTGTTTTATACAATGTAGTGATGATAAATTAGTGTTCAGCTGTCTAACAGGAAAACTATGAAAAATAACAAAACATACATGGGGGGTGATTCGAGTTCCTCAAGCGTTGCTCAATCTCTGGACTTCCGCTTGACACTATTTTTGGGACAACCTGTATAAGTTGTGTCGACAGATTTAAAATACACGGTGTCACCACCTCATTCCACCCTCAGAGTGTCGTAAGACCACGGGGTAAGGGACAAAATGTAAGCAAAGCCGATAACCTATCCACAAGAGAAGGAAAACTTGGTGCCCCAGTGCCAACCCTTTTAGCGAGCGTGGCTCAGTAGCCTAATTAGGCTCTGTACCTAAATGGAGGAGGCCCGACTCGGCAGTGGGTCATATATGGGCTGAGTATTAGTAGTAGTAGTAGTATTTTTAACCCCCGACGCAAAGAGAGGGGTGTTATAAGTTTGACGTGTCTGTCTGTCTGTGGCACCGTAGCTCGCGAACGGATGAAGCGATTTAACTATAGTTTTGTATGAAAGGTGAGTTACGGGCGAGTGTTCTTAGACATGTTTGATGAAAATCGGTTGAGCCGTTTAAAAGTTATGACGGGTGAAAGTGGGGAAGAATAACCGAATGTCTGTAAATATAATCGAGTGGGGTCTCAAATGAAAGCGCATCACGTGCAATTTAACAAAATCTACATTATATTAAGTGTGTACCTATAAAAAGTATAAAATAAAAATTAAATTAAAATTTTAATAAAACCCCCGATACAATAACCTTTAAAAAGTAAAAAATAAATACATCGCGTTGAGGGACCAGGGTAATAAATAAGTGGGAGCGGTCCCCCAACGCGATGTATTTATTTTTAAATTTTTAATTTAAGTTTTATACAAATAATGTTACAAATAAGAGGCCGATGTTAAGAATTACCCGAGCGATGTGAGTTCTTTCTAAATCGTATTTTAAATATTCGAATTAGACAAAGAAGAACCACATTTTGTTTTCAAATGTATTCAACCAATATTATTGTTGGGTTCTCTCATTGTATCTGATTGTTTGGAACTGCTAACAATGCCAAATCATTAATCGTTGGACAAAACGGTTTATTGTTAAATTGATTCTCCTATTGTGTATTCCGATCCGATGTCCCAATCGGAGCTGTACAATATATTGAATATCCTTTTTGTTTGTTAAAGTTAGTATAGTAAGGTATTTTATGTAGCTAAGTGGGACCCGCCCGGCTACAAAATATTTAATGGTATAATTTAAAGTTTTAAGTATGGCTTAGGAATAGCTACAATGAACAAGTCCTCACTTAAAGCTATTGTAAGGAAATATATGACTTGTTACCTATCGCTGTAGAAACATATGTTATGTTCGTCTACTTAAAAAATAAGGTTGACTTAAGGACTTTCTTGCCAAACAAACGGATCATTATCATGCAGCTCACACAGATCATTAAACTATATTTTAATACTTATATAACTAGGATTTTCAATTTATCAAAGGGTTTATTCTCAATCACAAAAGTTTGTAGGTGATAGTTTCTTGTTGTAAGTAGTTGTTATATAATTAGACATGTTCATTCGAGAGATCCGGGAAATAGGAACGGAGCTCGCACTTCCATGTATAGTAGAAATAGACGTGTGTGGAAGAATCACTACCAAATACTTGGAAATGTAAACTTTGGAGTAAGATTTCATCATTACGACGCGAGTAGATTAAGTGACTCCAAATAATAAAGTGCCGTGTTGTCCGTATGGTGACGGATTTAAAATACACAATGTCACCAACTCATACAATCCTGAGGATGTCGTAAGGTGCGACTACAGAAACCGGCATGGCAAATCATCTATCTAAACATGATATTTACAAACAACAATTTTCAAAAAACAAAACATGTCCGTGTTATGACCGATTTATTAGAGTTAGAATCAATATGTATTTCAACAACTCGCACCATCCTGAGGATGTCGTAAGAGGTGACTAAATAAACATAAGAGAAGGCAATCCCATCTTGCTAGCGTGGCACAATTGGCTAATTTCCCTCTTTGAACTTGGAAGGAGAAACTAGCTTGGAAATCATAGTCGTAAGCCCGACTTAGCAGTGGGTCATTATATAGAAATGATTACGAATGATAATAAAAAAAATAGACGTTTATGGTAATTTAAACGAATTTCCAACCAATTAAAATAAACTTTAGCGTTTTAACTGTCTGTTATGTTATCTATAAGTTGAGGAAACGAGGCTAAGCGATGCCAGATAAACGATTTTCCCTAACATTGTATATTCATAGGCTTCTTTTATCGCCTAATGCACTTTGGCTATTTACATGAAACGGTACTTTCTTTATAAGATTTAATGCTTTTAAAGAAGGTATATTTTGTTACAACTTTCTGTTGTTTCTTTCTTGTAACCTACAATGAAGAAATTGTATCACGGCACTGCCACTTTTAAACGGTATCATAAACTTCGCCCAGTTATCTAGGATAGTATCATGTTGTGGGCGTGGTTTAACAGGCCTGGATTGACATCGGCTGATATGCCACCTCGGCGTCACGCTTGACCCTCCTTTGAGGAGCACTTCAAGAGGTTAGGGCCCAAGCTAATAAAAGGCAAGGAAAAGAACAACGTACCAATGCAGCTGCAAACAAAGACATGAAGGAAGGAACACCCTGGGGGTTTTTATGCCTCAACGGATGGGAGTCGCACCCGTCGGCCATTAGGCGGGGATAGCCCATAGAGGATTTTACCCCGGTTAACAAAAAAAAAGATTAACAGGCCACATGCCCATAAAATGAAATGAAAATGGATGGATGGAAGGATAATTTCTTTAGTCTAGGATTAAGATGACGATATATCTATTAACCCTTAAATAAGAATTTGGATTTAATGCTCTTTTGCAGGTTTACAAACTTTGCATCAATAATTTACCCTCGTGATACTTGTGGGGCCAAACACTTTGATACCCAAGCCTGTTGATGTTAACAATTATACTAATACATTGTAAGCTTTCTGCTCAGTAGCTCCAACCAATAGTATTTATTGGTGCATGACTGCTGGTGAAAATGCTTAAGCACCAGCAGCCGCCTTTGGATCAACGGGTCCCGGGTTCGATTCCGGGGTCGGGCAAGTGTCTTTGTCTAAACCAGAGGCACTGGCTTGGAGTCTGGGTGTCATTTCTATCTATAATAAGTATGTATTTACAAAAAAAAAATGTATATAAGTAGTTTATCATCCATCTCGTTACCATAACACAAGCATTAAGTTGCGTAGCTTGGGACGAGATGGCGTTGAGTGAAACGTCTAAAAAAAAAAAAAAAGTTACAAGCTAGTTAAAAAACCGTTATCTTATGTTTACTTAAGAATTTAGTGTAAAGTAATTCTACACCGGAACCTTTTAATTTGTGTTAATCTTTATTTTGCATAATCTCATAATTAATCATGACCCAGAGCCGAAGATAAAGCAAAAATACAAGGTTTTATTTTGAAAGTAGACAGATACATTGCTAAAGGAAAGTGAAGTAAGTAAATCTGCGGATAATCATTAGTTTCAAAAACTGTGTCGTTTATAATACACTAGCGGCCCGTCCCGGCGTCGCACGGGTGGACATTTATATTTTAATATTTTATTGCAATTTAAATTGCATAGATTATTCAGTGATATTCAGCAATGTAGCATTCAGATGGTGAAAGAATTTTCACCGTCCCATTCCATCCTGATGGTGTCGTAAGAGCCAACAAAAGAAAACAACAAGGCCGAAAATAAAGACCGCAAGAGAAGGAAAATTTTATACGAAACCCTGTGCCAACCCGTCTAACCAGAGCGTGCGCAGTAGGCAAGGTACCCTCTCTATAATGGGTGGAGGCTTGAATCCGCAATGGGTCATAAATGGTCGTAGTAGTTTTAAAAACGGAACGCAACTCTAATAGAGAAGACGTGGCGGAAATCTCTGGTCTGGGATAGAATTCTGACTAATGCCACATTTTCCTTCAAAATGCTTTTATTATTGTAACAAAACTGAGCTAGCTATCTAAACTGCTAGCTATCTAAACTGAGGGCACAAACCTAAACAAATGGAGAAGATTTTTATCTTCAAGAATGAGAAATCAATCGAAATTTGTCTTAACGAGCATTTTACAAAACTGGGCGGTTCCGGCGAAAACCAACCAACTAGCAATTGTAGTAACCTTACAAGCTTAGTAATTTGAGTACGGTTGTAAATGTTTATTCGGTTATGTGTGGTTATTTCTTAAGTTGGCAACCATAAATGTAAGAAAAAAGTTGCGTAATTTTACTGTTTTTTAACGAAACCCTGCACTAGTTATATCCTGTAACGCGGGGGCAGTTTACACACATGATATTCACGAATACTAATGAAACCCAGACTCAAAGCAAGTGCCTCTGGATTACACAAAGACACTTGCCCGGCCCCGGAATCGAGCCCGGGACTAAAGGTCCGCCCGGCTAGCTGGCACCCTCACATCTAAGGCCTGCGCCAAGCAGTTGTCTTAGACCCTGGCGTTTTCAGCACGCAAGCCTAGGGTGAAACACATGCAAATCGGTGAAAAAAAAACCACCCCTAGACCAACGAGCCAGTCTATGCACACAGTATCTTCATCGGTAGTAGGTACTCACCATAATTTTTATGTAACTAAAGATTTTTGTACCATTCTGTGTAAGTACTTTGTTGCTACATTGAAAAAATCCCACCGTGTTTCACCTGGTGTTTGGCATCATACACAAAATTTACAGTTCGTTTACGTCATATTATATTTGTGGCACGTAGGCCCGTATGAATAATTCAGCGGTTCTTTGTATTCAACCCTCCAGAGGCGGTAAAAATAATAAAATAGTGCTTCGATAGGACTATGTGAATGCACATTTTCACGAAAATATACCGCGCAACCATTTCTATACATCATCATAATTTCTGCCAAACCACGTCCACTGCTGTACATAGGTCTCCCCCGAAGACCTTCAAAGGCCGGTCCTGGGCCTTCCGCATCCATGGTTTTCCGGCGACCTTAACCAGGTCATCGGTCCACCGTGTGGGAGGCATAGGCATACCAGCACTGCGCTTTCCGGAAAGCGGTCGCTACTCAAGGGCTATTCTGCCCCATCGGGTCAAGTCAGGCCTCCTCGAACTATATGGAGGATAATTAGCCTACTGTGTCACGCTTGCCAGAAGAGTTGCCACAGAGTTACGTATCAAGTTTCCCCTCTCTTGCAGCTAGGTTTGGGGCCTATCATTTCCGACATAGCTCAGAGAATTAGCAGACTGAAGTGGCAGTGGGCTGGTCATATCTGTAGAAGAACCGACAACCGCTGGGGTAGACGAGTTCTTGAGTGGAGACCGCGAATCGGCAAGCGTAGTGTGGGACGGCCCTCTGCTAGATGGAGCGACGATCTGCGAAAGGTTGCGGGCAGCAGCTGGATGCGTCAAGCTGAAGACAGGGCACTATGGCGCTCTTTAGAGGAGGCCTATGTCCAGCAGTGGACTAATGTGGGCTGATGATGATGATGATGATGATGATTTCCCTTTGTCGGCTCGTACGACAGCCTCAGGAAGAAAAGGGGTGGCGACACCGTGTATTTGGGTGACTTTGAGCCTTTTGATGGAGCCGTAGCCGCTGTATACATGAACTAATAAATAACCGAAATTATCCATGTAGGGTGTCCGTATGGTGACGTATTTATAATATCGCAAGGACGTTGTACGTAACTAAAGAAACAGTGTCATAGCTAGCAAAATAAACAGAACCAAGACAAAACTTAGAGAAGCACTGCTTATTAGGCTTGTAGGATAACAATACCAATAATTAGGGCACCTTTCTAATTCAATAGAGTCAACAACAACATGCTATGAATTCTTGATTTTTACAGATTTTTAACTTACTAAAACTAAACTAAGACTGCCTTGTTGATCTAGGGGTTGGACAACAACAAAAACGACTTCAAAGACGGCACCAATAACAGAAAAAATGCTGATGAATGAAATATTTGAAGTCAAGGTTACAACCATGAAAAATTTAAACAACGAAATTGAGCACGTTCGCCTTGTTAAACTTGGTTGAATAGAATAATCTAAATATTTTGGTCCAAAATATTCTACGAAAGATTTTCCCCATTTTAAGGAACATAAAATAGTGGATCTCTTAGGATTCCACATCTGATATCTGGAAAAAGCCAGCGACTGTAATGCGGATAACATAACATGGAGCTTCCAGTTGTGTAAAGCGGAGTTTCTTTAAACAACTTTTAGCATCACAAAAGATATCGTCGCGCTCAAAAGCATCTTTCAAAGAAAAGTTTAAATACGAAAGAAGTTCGGTAATCAGTCTTTTGAGCTTTGCTCATTTTTTATTATAGCTTCCGCCGGAATTTTTGATCAAGCTTATTTAACAAACAAAGCTAGATTCGAATTTGATGGTGCTGATCCCACCAATTTTTTTATAGATACGTTACCCTTGCACTAGTTATAACCCATCCTCCTCGACCGTGCTGCCACCTTGTGGCTTGCGTGGCTTTTCGGATCCTGCTGGGGCCATACCGTACCGGGTTAGGGTCACCCATGCCAGGCGGGCCCAAGGAGAGAGGAAAGTCGAAGAGCGGCACATAGGGGCGTGATGGTTTTTGGCTCCGGGGACGCCTCTGTCCTCAGGATTTCCTCGAAAGCCTTAAACTAATGCGAAAAAGGTGGCTGTACCTCTCGATGGGTTGGGGAGCGTCCAGAGCTCCCCATCAAAGAGTGGGGCCCGCTTGTATAAGGGGGCCAAGGCTCCACCAGGGTCGCGGAGCATGCTCCTCATTGGGGAGTGAAACCCGTGGCCCTGCTTCGGCCAGTCGAGGGATACCGTTGGTTTTAGTAAAAATGAATGTTTGCCTGTATTTCCTTTAAAGAATCGTAAACTATACATTTGATTAAATGATGATCTTCATGAAAATTTATGTGCATGAGTCCACGAAGGTGGCTGAATATAAAAAAATGCTTTGAGTTAGTGGCGTAGCAACGCGCGCAGGGTACAGCTAGTTCTAAATAAACATGATACAGTTTAAAAGCCGCTTTAAGAAAACCCTTTGCTAAGGAAAGCTTCTTGTAGCTTACTTCACAAACGGTAATGAAACTTCAGATTCATTCTACAAACACAGTAACTTTACCATGCAAGATTTACTTACTCGAACATTAAGAACATAACATGGAATCTTACAGACCTTATTATAATTATCTTATTATTATATTTCAGCAGTTAATTCATCATCAGTTCAACCCATAAACGACCCACTACTGGATCGAGTCTCTCCCAAACATCTGGAAGGAAAACAGCTTACTGCGCAATGCTAGCAAGATGGGTTAGCACAGAGTTTGTATTAAGTTTTTCAGCTCTTACGGTTACGTGGCCTGCCTTTTGCGTTCTATTAGTCAGCTTTTACAACGGACACCCTCAAGATGGTAAGGGTTGGTGACATTGTGTACTCTACATACGTCACACAGAAAAGTAGCATCGGCAACTAAGTATCGATTTATATTTTGTTAGCATTTTCTCTTTACCAGTACCTGCAGTAAACTGTTCCAGTTAGAACTGTTAAAAGACGTTTGGGGGTACTGTCTGAACGCCGGTGTCGGTATTGTAAGATCGCCAACATAGTTGTGTCGACAGTACAGCGAAGTTGGCAATAAGAATAGCGCTTAACAGGAATTTGCTTTACAATTCTGTGCATTGAATGAAGTTGGGAAGGTCATCTCTAGGAGTCTTTTTTTGCTCTTATCTATACAAGAGGTCTTTGTCCAGCAATGAGACCTTAAGGGATTGGTAGCTCGAAATAAAAAAAAACTTACAGTGTCAGGGTGGTGGTGTATTTAGACAAGACAATGGAGTCAGTGGATATGTGGGACTTCGGAAACTACTTGAATAGCCTCTACTCAGCAGTTTTTTCCCAACACGTCTCGCTTGTGACGTGACAGGGTCGGAAAAGCGCAGTCAACTGTGCCGCCCCGAAGGGTTGCCCCTTATGTGGATAAGCGACTGCCGGATAACATCCCGGATAACCGTTTCTCAGTCAATGAATCACTTGTCGGTCTCTGACCCGCTCCACCGCCTCCTTCTCCGACATTACGTCCTCGTAGAAGGAGGCCATGGCTTCCTAACACTTCTCGCTGTCGAGCTTTCGACGGATTAGGCTTCAGGGTAGCTTGGCTAGACTCGAGAGGAGCCCAAACATGGCAGTGGGTCATCTTTGGGCTGATGTAATTTTCTACTACTAAGCCCATAAATGACTCACTGCTCAGTCGGGTCTCCTCCAATTACATGGAGGGTAACAAGCCTATGGTGCCACGAAGGCCATACGGGTTGGCACAGGGTTTTGTACCAAGTTTTCCTTCTCTTGCGGCTAGGTTTTGGGCTTTATCAATTTCCTTGGTCAGCTCTTACTTGGATTACCGATGATGTACACCCATCCAATATCAAACATTGCCAGACGTTGCTTAACCTGCAGATAGATTGTATTGTACACTGTCCGCTAAGCTATGAGATTTAACAAACAACCAGAGACTACGCTTGTAACATTAAACCCTCCTCCTTTGCATACATTTGTTTCTGTCTCCGGAAGAAAAATACTTTGCAGTAACTTCCTATATCCGAGGAACATAAACTGCTCCACGGTCAGATGTTCCGTGCCGTGGAACAAAAATGTCATGTTCTAGAGTAGGGAACAAATCCGGACATAAAAGATTTTGAGGATCATTGTAGCTCCGCGCGTCATATGGCGGACAATGCGCTTCAGAAAATACGCGTCCATTTAGATACTGAATTTATGTTTGTACCTAAAATGGTGTCGTAAGAACCGACTAAAGGAAATGACAAGGCTGATAAACTAGCTGTAAGAGAATCAAAACTCGACACGAAACCTTTTTTTTTTTTTTTTTTTTTATTTTACGTCGGAGATCCTCATGGATACCCGGCCGTTGGGAAATGGCCGGGGTATGTGGGACTCCGGGGCGCGTATAGATGGTAAATTGCGCCCCGACCTACCCACTAAAACCGACGGCGATCCTTAACTGCCCAAGCCAGGGCCACGGGATTCACTCCCATTGCAGAGAGCATGCTCCGTGTCTGATACGAAACCCTGTGCCAACCAGACGGGTGGCCAGCGTGGTACAGTAGACTAATTTCCCTCCATCTAAATGGAGGTAGCGCGACTCAGCAGTGGGTCATATATGTACGCGGTAGTAGTAGTAATTTATTGAACTTTAAACGATATCTTCCAATAATAAGGCGTATTTAAATTTTGAGATAAATTGTTCTTGAAAATTGGCATTTTTTGCTATTTGTTGTCACAATGAGATTTAAAGACTAACTACATTTAATAAAATGAACAAGATGAATTTACTAATGTAAGTTTGTTTGTAAATTTGACAGTTTTGATGATAGAACCATGTATCATCATCATCATCATCATTTCAGCCAAAAGAACCGAGTATATTGGTACCTATTATTGGGCAAGAATAGTTGGTCTAACTATATCGTTAGACCAACTGACAGCAGGCAAATATATATACATTTATTTTATTTATATATCTATTCGTAGCAAATACATAGATTGGCTACATTGAGTGGAATAGCGCAACATAAACTCATTCGAGTTTTTCTGTGCGCTAGTATCGTTGTTTAAAACTAGATCATCTCACAAAGTAGTCACGAAATAGTTTTCTTAAAATGTGAAGGTACTTAAAAACTAAACAGAATTACAATATATTATATTAATGATATATATCATCTACCTACATATTATATAACATCGATTCTATAATGCTCCGATAGATACTACAATATTGACACTGGTGGTGGCTGCAGTAATAGCGAAGTATATGAACTGTAAGCAGTACCCTAACTTTGACTTTTGACCTTTTTAATAGATAGGTACGTGGCAGTATACTTGTAAGTAAATATGTGTATACATGATGGGCCAGTGATCATTTAAACAAAACACTGTACAGAGTTCGTGAGAGCATTGTGACGTCTGAATAGGGCTATTAAATTCCTAAGTCGTTTTGACTTTGATTTATAGTTTTATTTTAAATTTAATTTACCTTCTCTGCGTGGCGAACTCAGATTATCTCACATTTTTCTTCATTCTTTGTAAAATGCAATTCGAAAAAGCTACAACAGAATTATTACGTGCCAGCTGTTGCCTGTAGCCAAATCGATGACTTTCAAACTATTTAAAAAGTTTTATAAAAGTCGTCTTATTGGGTAAAAAAGCTTTCTTTTACCTCCCACCAAATACTTGCATGCAATTATTTATATTATTCATTGTATCTACGTAGCTGTAAGTTTTCTTAAATTTAAATGAAAAATGAAGATAAATTCCTCGTAACATAATGCGCATGTGTGAGTTGACTATTTGTGAGGTCAGTATGAAGTTAGTTTACTCTGAATATTTCCTGTGGCAGAAGTACACAAACATAGAATACTTAGAACTAAGCGGATTGGCTAAGTCGGTCTAGTAATGGATAAGTTCTGTTTGTAGCAGACAGTTGGCGAATTCGGCTGGCTTGACTTCTGATCTTCCGTACCAGGTCTTTGTTTACAAGTTTTGTTTGTTTGTTTACCCCATATACGGTGTAACAGAAACCTTATATAGTTTGTAAAGCTGAAGTGAGGGCAACGGAAGAGTATTGAAAGGATAAGTATTGGCCCGTAAAGTGATTTCTCTCACTTGAAATTTTATTACAAAATTATGTTTTCTATCGGTAATTAGTCTTATGATTATTGTATAATTTCTGTTCGAAATATTTCATGCGCGCGCTATTTTTTTCTGTAATAAGTTGTAATCATAATGTTTAACGCCATCATTAAAATAATATCAATAAATACATTTCATTTTATCATTATCTCCCCATTTAAACGCTCACTGCTCAATTACATGGAGGGTAATTAGCTTCCACGTCAATGTGGTGACGGATTTAGAATACATAGTGTCCACCTTATTTCATTCTGAGAATGTCGCAAGAGCCGCCAAAAGGGGATGAGAAAGCCAAAAATCTAGCTGCAGGTGAAGGAAAACTTAGGATGAAAACCTGTGGCTTCCTGTCTAGCCAGCGTGGCACAGTAGGCTAATTGCCCTGTTATGAGAGGAGTCCCGACTCAGTAGTGGGTACTCGGACACAGTAGAGGTAAGGTAACCGGCTGAGTAGTAGGTAGTAGTAATTAGCCAACTGTCGTACCACTTCAATATCCGTTGCGTAGTTTTGAAGATTTAAGCATACATAGGGACGGACAGGCGATAGCGACTTTGTTTGATAATATGTAGTGATGATGCATCTGTGTTCCTGTGCTTAGCTAACAGTCTTTAAAATATTATTCTTTGTGTGTTCCTGTGGATAGTGACGTTTACTAACATTTTTTTCAGGAAAACAATACAGTCATTATTCGGACCGAAACTAATTTTATGAATATAATCTCTACTCCCGGTGAATTTTGATCAATCCCCAACATTTATTTTCAACGCGTGATATTGGCTGAATCGTGTCAAAAGACGCAACAAGCCAGTCAACCAAGAGAAAAAGAAGTAGAGATGGTGATCATTATAGATATACTATTTTTGTTACATCCTGTATTTCTTAACCTAGCTTGAGAAGAAAGACGTGTCAAACAAACTCAGTTGTTGGCAAAATCATAAAGCGATGATGGAAGTCACATTGTAAACGAAGAAGTTGAAACACAACCCGCCTGACTGAAGCCTTGTGCAAACCCGCCTAACTAGCATGGCACATTAGACTCATTTTCGTCTAACACACTGGAGTACCTTTTGTAGTCCATTTATAAACCAAAGTTGAGACATTTATTCCATAATAAAATTCTTTTTTCAGTATAAGTGAGGTGAAAATGAGATGATAAATTGTATAAATCAAACTTCCACTGATGTTATACAGGTGGTGTTTCTGTGATTACGCGATATACCAAGAAACAGACAACAGAAGTTTCTAAACAGTCGAATTTGGACTCTAACTTAATGGATGACTATTTAAATTTCCATACAACATTGTATCAGTTTAGCTCATTTTTGTTTAAATAAGTTTGCTCAAGTATTTGCCTATTGGGAGGGTGGCACAGACGTTTGTTTATTCAGCTCAAACTTGGAGTTTAGAACAAGAAGACATAATTCCGAGTTGAGCGTGCAACTTTGGCAATTTTATCGGAATTGCCACTTTCTTTTGTCGCTCAATTTGTTTTACTCATTCCCGTGATGTTTTGGAATCACAACCAATTCTTACATATTATATTAGTTAAATGTTTGTTGAAATCCTGCCTGCCTTGTTGGTTAGATGATAGATGGGCTAGATGTGCCGCCTTTATATCAACGGGTCCCGGATTTTATTTCGGATAGTCTTCTCCTAAACCAGAGGCACTTGCTCTGAGTCTGGGTGTCACTTGTGTTCGGGAATTACATGTTTGTAAACTATCCAGAGGTTACGTTTTCCTATTAAATAAATAAATAATATATTAATTCATCCGTCCAAGTGGTGATAGATTAAGAATACTTAAAAAAATTGTGTCACTACCCAATTCTATCCTAAGGGTGTCGTGAGCGTCAACAAAAGATAACGACAAGGCCGAAAACCTGCCCGCAAGAGAAAGAAAACTTGATACGGAAACCTGTGCTAGCCCATCTCATACTCTGGCCAGATGGCCCACGTGGCACAGTAGGCTAATTACCCTCTATGTAGATAGAGGAGGTCCGACTCAGTAATGGGTCATTTACGGGCTGAGAAGTAGTAGTAGAATTGCTTGGGTGTCACTGAAGCTGATCATGAATAATCTATGTTCCGAGGGTACCATAAATCACATTAAGAAAAGTTTGAGCGGCCATTCGGGAAATCTTAAAAAATTTCCACCCTTATTTTTGCGGTTCTGTATTGAGCCTTTATATGAATACCGCCTTAATTTGAGTTGTGCCTCAACCCACAGAAATTTCCAGCGAATAAGGGGCAAAGTTCGAGATCTGATATTCATGTTCCTGACAAACAATCTTTATTATTTCGTTTTAAGCTTTTTATTACTATTAAGGTAATTTTATGTCCAAGTATTTTACTGTATAATTAAAGAAATAACTCTCTGGTACTTTGTAAAGAGATAATTACCAGCGATAAATGGTTTGGATATAACTAGCGATCCGCCCCGGCTGTGCACGGGTGCAATAATGAACTTCTAAATTAATCAGTGTTTCTCTACAATATTATGGATGTATTATACATATATGTTTAATGTATTATACCTTCCTCTTGAAACACTATCTATTGAAAGAAACCACTTTGAAATCCGTTACTTAGTTTTAAAGATTTAAGCATACATAGGGACGGACAGACGACAGCGACTTTGTTTTATACTATGTAGTGATAGTGATGATGATAGTGATTATGGTAAATTTATTTCCGAGTATTTTAGTGAATTATTAAAGAAATAGCTATGTGGTACTTTGTAAAGAGATAATTACCAGCGATAAATGGTTTAGATATTATTTAATATTGATAAAATTGCGTCAGCACACGAATTCAGAATTTCTTTGTGTCAAATAAATGGAAAATAGTATTGCCGGTCAAATAAAATTAATAATACATCATTTTTCTATTAAGATCTCATGGGAAATTTTGTCGTAAAGTAACTGAAAAGACATTCTCTACTTAGATGTGTTAGCATAATCCTTCAGCAGTTCGTCTGCTCTGGAATATAGAACGAAAGTCAATAAAGTAAGCCGAGATAGTCGGAAATGTAGGAATTCGATATTTTAATGTTTAAAAAAAGAGGAAATTCCAAAATGTAGGTAAGTTTATCTTCGTCTACGTAAAACATTGGAAGCTTGTATAAAAATTACTGCTAAGTCGGGCTTCCTAATACAGGTAGGCTAATTAGCCTACTGTGCCACGCTGGCCAGACGGGTTGGCACAGGGTTTCGTTTCAAGTTATATTTTCTCTTGCGGCTGGATTATCGGCCTTGTCATTTCCTTTAGTCGGTTCATATGACTCCCTCAGGAAGGAATGGGCTGGTGACACTATGTATTCTAAATCCGTCACCACACGGACAATGACAGTGATTTTGTAATTTACTCCTATATCCTTTGTACTATGAAACACAATACCTCAAAATCAACATAGTTAGATCCCATTGTCACTCCGTCATCAAATTGTGTCATTACATTATTAAATGCCTTGAATAAATTAAGCGCTTATACTATCACTGTCTCAATATTGCTACGTCGTATTTAATTATGTTTAAGCAATCCGATTATGTCAAATATAAATACGGTAACGCTTTTATTGCTGTCGTTACCAGGTAAAGACTTGTTAACCATGAAGATTGCGACTGCCTCCGTCAGTACATTGAGTATAAGATATGCCGGATTTAGTAGATATATTGTTTTGTTACAGTGTTGACATCAATCCACATGTGTGGACTAGCATCATGGTGGCATTTTAACCGATGGTCCGTATGGTGGATATAAAATACTTAGTGTCATCACCCCATTCTATCATCATCATCATCATCAGCCCACATTAGTCCACTGCTGGACATAGGCCTCCCCTAAAGAGCGCCATAGCGCCCTGTCTTCAGCTTGACGCATCCAGCTGCTGCCCGCAACCTTTCGCAGATCGTCGCTCCATCCCATTCTATCGGTTTAACGAAATGATAAGGCCGAAAACCTAGCCGCTAGAAAAGAAAAACTTGAAACGAAACCTTTTTTTATGTTGATAATTCTCAGGACACTAAGCCTGCTATGTGCCACCCGGGTTATGTGAGACTCCGGAGCGCGGAAAAATGGTAATTTATATCATTCACTAGACATTTCACACAATGCCTCAATGTCACTATGTCTCAACCTACCCACTAAAACCAACGGTGTCCCTCAACTGCCAAAACAGGGCCACGGGTTTCAGTCTCCAATGGGGGAACATGCTCCGCAACCCTTGGCTCGCTTTTCAGCGGGCCCCAAGCATTGGCGAGGCTGTCAAAGCTACCCAACCCCACTGAGAGGCACAGTTGGGACATTGTATGTGCCTCCGTCAGGCACCGGAAGTAGTGGCGCCCGATCAGCTATGGCGACAGCCCTGGCCTGCTCCTGCCCCACGCCTGGCCGCCCCTCTACTGCCAGCGGTGGCAGCCATCGTTTCAATGCCTGGCCGCCCCGCGCTTTGTGTCGCGGCAGTTGAAGGCTCCTGAGACAATTCTGAGGACAGTCCCGGGAGCCAAAATCCGTCACAAAACTGTGTGCCGCTCTTAATTTGGGCCACCCCCAGTGGATCCCCAGTGCATCCTAAAGGCACGCAAGCCCTCTCCCCACAACAAGGTGGCAGGACAGTCGAGGAGGTGAAAGGAAACCCTGTACCAGCCCATCCAGCCAGCGTGGCACAGTAGGCTCATTACCCTCCATGTAATGGGAGGAGGCCCGGCTCGGCAGTGGGTCATTTACAGGCTGAGTAGTAGTAGTTGCGATGCTTACGATCTTATAAGATATGTTTACTCACCATATCTACTGCAGCAGGGACCGAGGTTAATGTATCTACTGTAGATTTATGTTTTCATTGTATTTTTTTGGATTCACACGTAGCGCAAATTCGTAAAAGGTCGAGGTCGAGGAAAACGAATGTTCTCGTCAAAAACATATTTGATACATCAAATCGTTTGCATGATGAATTTAGAATATAAAGTGTCGCCGTCGAATTCCAATCTGAGGATATAGACATAGACATATTCTTTATTGTGGCACAAGACAAAAAAAATACAATGACAAACAAACACATGACATAGATTTTAAAATTAGATTATACAGCAATTGTATTTTAAAGTCTTGCCACAATTCGACCCAGACTCGATTTCGTATGAGGGACTAAATAAGCCAGAATAAAAATAATATTTATAGAAATAAACAAATATTTATTTGTCCTTCTTTCGTCATCTTGTGTTGCAATAGATATTTTAAGATATACAAAAATACTCTTTGTTGCACACCGAGATCTTGACGATAGACAGAACGTGTTGTATATAACCAATGTGTACAAAGCAAAGTACCATTCCCTTTATATAAACAAGACAATCGAACAAATTGATCAAAAAAGATACTGCGTATAATTCGATGTTTCATTTCACATACCGACCACAAATAAACGCCTCAAGGGAAAAATGCTCCAATTTCCTGTTGTAATTGCGCTGCTTAATACGCGTTTATATATTTATCGCGAAGTCCACAAGGTCTCGCTAACGTCTTACTTAGTGTGACGTTAAGTGTTTTCGAAAGTCGCCATTAGTGTGAAATATGGATTAATGGGCGCGGTGCGACGCCGCGGCGTCATCGGCGTACGGGTGTTCAAGAGGTGTCTAAGGAATTGGGAAAGGAATAGAGATTATTGTCAAGATATTTTTTTGACGATGATGATTACTGTTTCCAAATTTACTGCAGCGTACTGCGTTAAAATTTACTCAAATTTGATGCGACCACCAAATACGATTATTTGTTAAATGATTTTAATTTCGTATTTTATTTACTACCAAACATTTATATGAATGAGATGAACTTATAGCAGAAGTCCATAAAAAAGTATTCAATTTTAGTAAAAAGTAAAAAAGTAAGTAAGTAAATGTAAAAAAATGTTTCATAGATTTTTTCCACCCAAAAATATCATCATTCATAATTTCAACCCATACCCCGAGCCTCCTCCAAATGCATAGAGGGAAATTAGGCTACTGTCAAGGCTGGCAAGACGTTGGTACAGGGTTTGTTCAAGTTATCCCATTCTTGCGGCTATATAGTCTGCCTCTTGCATTCCTTTACACTTACACTTTTATTTTATTCTTACACTTTTAGGTTGGTAACATTGTGCCAAAAAAAAACCATACCTTTAATAATGGGCTGAATATTTCGCTAACATTTAATGAAACTTAAGTATAAATTACTGTCTTGTATAAATTACTTTTCATACAATTCTCTTTGGTTAACATTGTGACCACCCTGGACACTCTGATGGTTTTTGAATATTTTACGATTCTATGTCAATTTGCATTTCCTTATATTTTCTACTAGCGACCCGGCCCGGCTCCGCACGGGTGCAATTATGCATGTATTATACATATAAACCTTCCTCTCGAATCACTCTATCTATTTAAGAAAAACCGCTTCAAAATCCGTTCCGTAGTTTTAAAGATTTAAGCATACATAGGGACGGACAGACGACAGCGACTTTGTTTTATACTATGTAGTTATTTTATTCCCAAATACACCACGCTCTGCTAAACACCATATCTTTCAGCGTACGCCCTTGCCTAATAGCTTATTATTGATTTTCATACAAAATTGTATATTATCCACCCAGTATTAAAATAATTATATAGTTAATTTTCTAAATTTAAAAATAGTTTATATTAATTGAACGTAACTTTAGAAATGGTCGTTTTATTCTATATTTAAAAGGAAAAGAATCATTTAACGCGTTTAATATTTTATGGTTGTTTTGTTTTTCTATTTCCAATAACATTTTCAAAAATATTTTACGACCAATCGACTCCACGCCTCTGTTCTAACAAATGCGTGTAACCAAGTAAGCCGAGACGGGTGGGTTATGATTGATTATTGCCTATTCTATTGCCTGAGGCTTTCAGTGAGCTCATTCCACGTGGACCAGGGGCTGAGCACAGTCCCTAAGCTTCCCGTTGCTATATTCGGAAACAATAGCGAGCATGAATAAAGAAACACCGAGATTTCGAGTCTACAATCCGAACCAGAAGGATGAGATACGAAATAAGGATATGTTCGGAAGACAAAAGGACTTAAGAGGTACAACACTAAAAATAACATTTATACGCAAACAATCTGGCAGGGACGGCGTGGTGTGTCCGTATGGTGACGGATTAAGAATACACGTTGTAACCATCCCATTCCATCCTGAGGGTGTCGTAAGAGTCGACAGAAGGAAATGACGAGGTTGATAACCTAGCTGTACGAGAAGGAAAACTTGACACGAAACCCTTTTTTTTTTTTTTTATCGCCCGGGGTGAAATCCTTTATGGACTTCCTCGCCGGCCACGGGGATGGCCAGCGAGGGGAGTATGGGACTCTCCCCCATAGTGGGGGCCTACCCACTAAACCTCCCCGGGGTGCTCCAACTCGCGTCCTGTTGCGGCATTGTGGGATCTGATGCAGAACCACCGTGCCAACCCGTCTGGCGAGCGTGACACAGTAGGCTAATTACCCTCCATGTAGTTGGAGGAGGCCTGACTCAGCAGTGGGTCTTCTATGGGCTGGGTAGTAGTAGATTTTTAATTATAGCACGTCTTTTCAGATTTCGACGCAAAAGAACTGTACGGCCCGGAGATCACTGACAAAGATGGCGCACTACTGGATGAGCACGACAGTTTCTACATCAACACAAAAAGCTTACTAGTACTCTTTCAGATCATGGGTGTCATGCCTATTATGAGGGTTCCTAGAGGTATCTGCTCATCTAGTACTCAGCCTATAAATGACCCACTGCTGAAGGTCCCTCCCATTACATGGAGAGTAATTAGCCTGCAGTGCCACGCTGGCAGGCGGGTTGGCCCAGGGTTTTTGTGTCACGTTTTTCTTCTCTTGCGGCTAGCTTATCAGCCTTGACATGTCCTTTTCTCGGCTCTTATGACACGTTTAGGATGGAAGAGAGCTATATTATTATAAAGTTTCATCAAAATCCATTCAATTGTTTTGCGTGAAAGAGTAACAGAATACATTCTTACAAATTTTCACGTTTATAATATTACTAGGATTAAGATTAAGATCGTAAGATTATAGTCATTTTCAGTAGCTATTGATCTAAAATGTAAGTCTACTTATAAATAGACGTTCATTTTATATTAATGTGCCATAAAACTTCCAACACCCGCCTTTAATACGACCGATAAACTTTTAAACTTTGAAAGCAAGAGAATGGGATGAGCGATGTACTTGATCCACAGTGTCATCAAATCTGACCGAGACAAAACTTTGTTCATTACAGTTCCACAGTGTGTGAAAATAGTTCGAATCGGCAAGCGTAGTGTGGGACGGCCCTCTGCTAGATGGAGCGACCATCTGCGAAAGGTTGCGGGCAGCAGCTGGATGCGTCAAGCTGAATACAGGGCGCTATGGCGCTCTTTAAGGGAGGCCTATGTCCAGCAGTGGACTAATGTGGGCTGATGATGATGATGAAGAAAATAGTTAGGGACACCGATGACGGTTTAATAGTATCGTATTTGTTGTTAGGGACTTTTGTATTTGTCTCAACATTATTTCTAAATTAATATTTTAATCACCCTTCAATTGCAATTTCAATTGCATCAACTTCAAATGCAGTTGAAGGCGCTCTTGTGTATTTTTTTTTAAATTGTAGCATAACATGAAAAATTATAAAATAAAAAAAAAATGGCAAGATTATAATATAGAATTGAAGATAATATCTTCAATTCTATATATTAAAAATGGAATATTAAAAGCAAAAAATTATTACTAGCACTTCACTCGATAGAAAATATAATTCAAAACTTAATTATTTAGCACTTTAACACATTGATCACTTAAATCCGGATTAAAACAGACACTAAATTATTTTTGTGCCAAGGGAAGCTACTTTTTTACCTAAGGTGCAAATGCAATTAATTAAATAATTTTTAATGTAATATACACGCGATAAATCCGTTAATAAGTGTTTAATTTCAATGCCTGTAGGAAATTTCAAAGTATTGGCGTAGATAAAACTGTACAACATGTTCCATCAAAATGTTCTGGATGGATTTCATCTAGTCAGAAATCGCATTTCTGCATACCTTAAACAGCTTTGTTATATCTTTCCTATATACTCATTTTATATATGTTTGGCATTAGGTAATCTACTAGGCATCTTATAAACCGACTTCAGAAAAGGAGGAGGTTCTCAATCGTCTGTATGCGTGCTACCGCATATCTCCGTCATTTAATAACGCCTACAGATTTATCTCTTATAAATGTTATCTAAATTGAAATACATGCTCAAAACGATTTGTAGGGTGGCAATTTTGGGTTATTTTGGACGACTTACTAGTTGATAGCTCCGTGTTATGTGTACTAAAAATGTTTTTTTTTAACAAAAAAGGTAAACCAACTTCAACAGCAACCAAAATTAACCAATAAACAACCATTTCGGTGACAACTTAAATGGACACCGGCGTTAACATAGATATATGTCATCATCATCATTTCAGCCAACAGACGTCCACTGCTGGACATAGGCCTCCCCCAAGGATCTCCACAAAGGCCGGTCCTGGGCCGCCGGCATCCACTGCTTTCCGGCGACCTTAACCAGGTCGTCGGTCCACCGTGTGGGAGGCCTACCAGCACTGCGCCTTCCGGAACGCGGTCGCCACTTGAGGACTTTTTTGCCCCATCGGGCGTCGGTCCTGCGAGCTAAGTGCCCTGCCCACTGCCACTTAAGTTTGGCAATCCGGTGGGCTATGTCGGTGACCCTGGTTTGCCTGCGTATCTCCTCATTTCTGATTCGATCTCGCAGGGAAACTCCGAGCATAGCCCTCTCCATTGCCCTTTGGGTGACTTTGAGCCTTCTGATGGAGCCCATAGTGAGCGACCACGTCTCTGTTCCATATGTCATCACTGGCAACACACATTGGTTGAATGTTACATCATTTTTAATATGTATGTGACATCATTTTTACAGTCGGCGTTAAGTTTATTTGAAGTTTATTTTGTGCAGATGCACGGACTACTGAGCGTACTACATACAATTGGATATCTAAAGCGACTGTATGGGCGTATATAGTTTGGAGCTTAGAAAGCATTATTGTGATCAAAGGTAAAACGTAATTTAGTACGGTGACATTGATAAGACTTTAAACAAAATGCGAACGGCAACTATCAGCCCTAACAAACTTCTACTACTATTCAGCCTATTTATTTATTTATAACTAGCGACCCGCCCCGGCTTCGCACGGGTACAATGATGAACATCTAAATGTATCAGTGTTTCTCTACAATATTATGCACGTATTTTATACTTAACTTAACTTCTATACTTACATAAAAACCTTCCTCTTGAATCACTCAATGTAATAAAAAAAACAGCTTCAAAATCCGTTGCATAGTTTTAAAGATTTAAGCATACATAGGGACGGACAGAGACAGCGACTTTGTTTTATACTATGTAGTGATAGTGATATAAATGACCTTCTACTGAGTTGAGCCTACTCTAGCAAGATGGTGGTTAATTTATGATTAACTTACTGTGCCTCGCTGGACAGACAGGTTGGTATAGGGTTTCGTATCAAGTTTTCCTTCATATGAGCTCCCCTTCAGTTTTCGGCCTTATCATTTCATTTAGTCACATAGAGTTACCACCCTTTTTTTTTTTTTTTTTTTATTTCGGAGATGTTATTGATACCCGGCCGTTGGGAAATGGCCGGGGTATGTGGGACTCCGGGGCGCGTATAGATAGTAAATTGCGCCCCGACCTACCCACTAAAACCGACGGCGATCCTTAACTGCCCAAGGCAGGGCCACGGTATTCACTCCCATTGCAGAGAGCATGCTGCGTGTCCCTGGGGGCCTCGGCCCGCCTCATAGTGGAGCCCCATGCTCCGAGGCGGGCCCCTCCGATTATGAGGAGGGGGGGGGCTGTATTGCTCTCCCCCATTCCACTGCTGGGAGGCGCGCGCGCCTTCCTCCCGGGGCCTGTTTTGCGCAGGCGACGGACTTTCGTAGCCGACGGACTTTCATAGTGTTGCCACCCTATTTCATCCTGTCGTAAGCCCCCTTACGCACTAGCGGTTGAAACGCGCGGCCAGCCGCCTTTCCGCCTAGGCGGTTCGTTTGAGCGGTCCAACTGCTTGACGCGGTTGCCTATTAAAATCCGCGGTTCAACCGCTAGTGCGTAAGGGGGCTTACGAGAGGCTGAAATAAGGTGGCAATACTATGTGTTCTAAATCTCACATTCTTTTTCAGTTGGCCAAGAACGCTTAGCGAACTTTCAGAATAGCAGCAACAAGCGGTTCGATGAAGTCATCTATAATATTATATTCCTGAGCATTCTCATACCACATTTTCTTTTGCCCATTGCATCCTGGAGACATGGGCCTCAGGTGGCAATTTTCAAAAATATGTGGACTCATTATCAGGTATGTTAAACTTCATTACACATACTCGCACGCACTCACACACATACCCGCACACCAATGCTATCTACTTCATATTTTTCAAAATACAGCTACAAATACATCCTAACAATCATCCTACAAATACAGCCCAGCCTAGGCTAGTTTTCTCACAGATTACCATTATGTTGCCTTGATAATTTTTTTTGAAATAACAAATGTTTGGTGAGGTATTCATATATGCACGTCGGAATAGCTCGCTTGTTAGAGGTTAACGTTTAAAATGTATATTGACAATGTTAAACTTACAATAGCCCTACAAAAACCCGTGACAGCATAAATCTTTTATGTTTAAGCCATTATCGCCGGCACCGAGGATAGCTTAGATTCACCACAAATCAGCCCGACAGACGGCGCTGCAGTCGGTTAACGAATATCATGCAGGACAAAGTCTGCGCGGTCAGCTAGTACATTATAAAATCATAATTTGTTTCCAACGCACATGTAGTAGTAACAAGTTGATCTATATACATCAACATAGACATTTTTATCGCTATCTTTTTTTTTTTTTAATTCGTCCTCGGACGAACCACCTGGCGTAGGGCTTAGTCTCAACAGATCGCAGCACGACGCTGCTATAAGTAGATAAACTTTGTGTTTGGCACTACATCATTGATAAACAATTGGGTGCGCGATATTATAGAGTCCAACGGCGGGCGCGCGTTCATATACGGATCCAGACCGTTCTGGACTGAATTTTAATTTGTTGAATTTGTCTCTATCTGGAATAGCAGAAAAATATAAAAACATTGAAAAATTTTCAAAATATTAAAATTAACTTTCTATAATAATTATCACAATATTCCACTATCTCGCGGGTGAAACTGCAGGACGCAACTAGTGTGTCAATAAAACAACTGAACTGTATAAAGCGCAACCACAACATTCCATCGGTTGGTCTTTTAATGAACAGTTAATGCAATTGCAGATTTAAAATGAGTCCTCATTATAACCACGTTTATCATTTTCAGCTTTCAACTGAGCACTTTAATTAAGCATTCGTTAAAAGAATGTTTGTTTTTAATGAATACATGATGGGAAAAACATTATGAACAGAACCCAGTTGCATTCAAATTATTTTCGGTTATGGATAATATTTTTATTAAGAACATTTTATCTTTTATTGCTTCGTAAATAATGCATGTTGCGGGTTCGATCCTCGCTCGGAAGAAATATTTGTACGACCTACAAGTATTTGTTCCGGGTCTGGGTGTTTTCTATCTATAATATGTATATATTTACAAAAAAAAATTATATAAGTAGTTATATATAAATAATATATAAATAAATAATAATATATTATATATAATAATATATATAATAATAAATTATATAGTAACGAGATGGATAATATCCATCTCGTTACCATAACAAAAGCATTAAGTTGCTTAGCATGGGACGAGATGGCGTTGTGTGAAATGTCCAAGGATATTTATTTATTTAATCTTTTTTTGTTTTTTTAATGTGCCACACATAGCTTATACATATAATGGCAATGTTTCTCAAACAAAAGTTTGTTGAAGACAGACAGAGTACACTTTATTGATAACCAAATATTACGTATCATCACTACTCACTACATAGTATAAAACAAAGTCGCATTCTTCTGTCCGTCCCTATGTATGCATAAATCTTTAAAACTACGCAACGGATTTTGAAGCGGCTTTTTTTAATAGATAGAGTGATTCAATGGGAAGGTTTATATGTATAACCCACCCCCGCTTTGCACGGGCGAAGCCGGGGCGGGCCACTAGTGTAATATAATAAACAAGTAATAGATTTTTTTTTTGGGAAATAAGTAATTAACAAGCGTAAATTCCAACTAACGGTAATGAATAATAATTGTATAAAGTTTTACACAATATATACAAACTAAAATAATCCCTTTTGGCGGAATAACAAACAAAAACATTAAGTTCTAAATAATCCAATGTACTATGATCATCATTCATTTTAGGCCCATAAATTACCAACTACTGAGTCGCGCCTCTTCTAAATTCACGGAGGGAAATTAGCCTACTGTGCCACGCTGGCGACACGGGTTGGCACAGGCTATCAAGATTTCGCGAGTTGGAGCACCCCGGGGAGGTTTAGTGGGTAGGCCCCCACTATGGGGGAGAGTCCCGCACTCCCTCATAGTCCTTAAAGGACTTAACCCCGGGCGAACAAAAAAAAACAAAAAAAAGGCTATCAAGATTTCCATCTCTTGTGGCTAGGTGGTCTGCCTCTTGCGTTCCTTTTAGTCACCTTTTACGACACCCTCAGGACAGTAGGGGTGATAACATCGTGTATTCTAATTCTGTCACCATACGGATGAATCATCGTTATATCAGCCTAAAGAAGTCCACTACTTGACATAAGCCTCCCCTTTACCCCTAAGTACGAATTAGTGTTGCGTACCTATATTAAATTTTAATTTAACGTTATGTAATTCGTCGGTATAGGTCTGGTTGGAAACCAGCGCCAGGCATTCCGTCTGGCATATGCTGAACCAGCGCCGTTTCAGCGCAATTTATATTAGAGCTTAAGTAATTATAGATAGTATATAAGGTAAATTGTGCTGAATAAACCATTTTTCTTTCTTTCTTTTTTGTTGACGCTGGGGAAATGCTTTACGCATACCACCACCCCTCGGGGGAGAGGTCGGTGATTATGTGGGACTCCAACAAGGGTCGTTTACCCGAGAGTCATTTACCCACTAAAACCCCAGCGGTATACCCTCACACGGCGTGGACATAAGGCTCCCCGAAAACTTCTGATGACGAGCCAATCATTATTTTTTTATTTTAAAGTTCACCTTCACTAGGTCTTACCTCAATCGCGGTGGCAGTTTACAAACATGGAATTCACGAACACAAATGACATATCATCATCATAAATTCCTCTCTCATCAAAATCATTTATTTTAATTTTTTAGTTGAAATATTTGAAGATCACAGGAACCCCAATAGTGTTCCCAAACCTACACTCCTTGACTTGGGGTCTCTGCGTGTTCTCATGGGCCCTGAGTTTTGCTGTGATACTATCCCAGTATTACTTGCAAGATGACTTTGAATTATGGCATACGTTTGCCTACTATCACATTATTGCTATGCTCGATGGATTCTGCTCGTTGTGGTGCGTATGAAACTTTTTCGCTTTCTTATCATGATTTTATGGAGTACTCTACTTCTACTGCCAGAGACCCTTGATCCACTTTGATTTCGTTGGGGATAGTGCAAATCCGCGAATCTACCATACGCAAAGTGCGCGTATCTGCACAACTTGTTGGTTTACTGGAGATAGTTTTAAGTTTATATTTTTTGTTATATCAACGGTTATTGACATATGTATTTTTAACAATATATTTATTTCTAAGAAACATAAAAAAACACTGAAATAAATTACTAAAATAAATTAGATAACTAAAATTATAACTAATTCTACGCAATGCTAATTCGCTGAGCGAAGTAATAACCAGCCTTCTGGTCACCGGTTAAAGGTCACATTGTTAACTATGTATTGTTAACAGAAATATATTAGTCTTATTAAAAATTTGTATTTTGCGTGTATTTTCCGCGACATTCCAAATTGGCAACATTTGCCAGATACGCGTAATTATCCAATGCTAGTTCCGCGGATTTGCACTATCCCTGACGATTTGACTTTTGATTTTGACCATTGACTTTTGATTCACTTTCGGGGTTAGCGAGTGTTTTTGTGTGAGCCAGTGAACTAGGTGACATATGTGTCCGTGTATTACACGTTTGTTAAGAGACCTCGTGGACCACCGCCCTATTCCATCCTGAGAATGTCGAAAGAGCCGACAAAAGTAATGACGAGGCCGCTGAGCTAGCTTAAAACTTGATACAAATCTACCCGTATTTCCAGCGAGGCACAGTAGGCTAATAATTAAAATAATTATAATTAAATAGGCCTGATTGCGTTGTGAGTCATTAATGCGCTTAAATATTGATGATGACATGTTACTGACATAACCTGTTCTTTCATTGGATATAGAACGATTTTATATTTAAAATTTTACGCGATGTGTTCACAGTATAAAAGTTTCAATCAAGTACGTTAGTGTTTATGATATCATTTTAGGTACATAAACTGCAACGCGTTTGGCACAGCCTCAAGAGGCTTAGCGATGAATCTTCACAAGGCACTTGAGGCTGAACATCCCGCACTCAAAGTGGCTCAGTACAGGCATCTGTGGGTAGATCTCTCGCACATGATGCAACAGTTGGGTATGAACATTACGATTTATACAAGCGTAACGTGCGTAGATATTGTTATCTTCATGATGATGATTTATAGACGAGCGGCCGTTCTGATCTGTACGCAAACTTTAACAGTACAAAACTTTTATATATATAACTCTATTGTAAGTGTGTATGTCACTGAACTTAAAAAAAAAAATCCTAAACGGCTGGATCGATTTGAATGTTTTTTTTGTATGCGTTTGGGTGGCACCGAGGATGGTTTGGACTCACAAATCAGCCCGACAGATGGCGCTGCAGTCGGTAAACGAATATCATGCAGGACAACGTACTGACATACGACAGACGTACAGACAAACGCCTGGTCAGATCGTAAAATATATTGTTCATTTAGTATCATTTTTTATATAATACCAAAACGTTTTTGTAGACCTAATGTAGTGTGTCTGTTAATCTGATGATGATTGAACAATGCATTTGGACCACATATTCTAGGCTTAAGATGTTAGGGTTACGGTATATTTAAAACACGTTTTAGAATAAAATACTAATATCAACTCTCCTTATAATTCTTAAAATTATTGTCTTTTATACTAATATCTGTTGTGGCATGTACAACCCGCCAGTATCATAAAAACAAAGAGACCATTTTCCAGCAACTGGCGGGTCATTTGGAGTCGGGAACAGATTTTGAATCTAAAATTTTAGAGAACCGTTTATAAACCAAAGTTGTGTTAAGCGTGGGGCCTGCTTGTAGAAGCGGGCCAAGGCCCCATCGGGGTCTCGGGGCATGCTCCCCAATGGGGAGTGAAACCCGTGGCCCTGTTTTGGGCAGTTGAGGGACACCGTTGGTTTTAGTGGGTAGGTTGGCGCACTACCATCTTTCCGCGCCCCGGAGTCCCACATAACCCGGCTGGCGTTCAGCGGGGGTATCCATGAGTATTTCCAACGTAAAAAAAAAGGGGGTTAGATGATCACCTTCGGACCACGGGTCCCCGGTTTGATTCCGGGGTCAGGCAAGTGCCTTTGTGTAAGCCAGAGGTAGTACGGAATTACAGGTATTTTCATTGTTTTATAAAAATAAAAGTAAAACATGACTAGGCTGATTCTGATCTCTGTGACAATTAAAATTAAGAGCCTATAACTTAGTTTTACTTTTCGTACTTTTGAATCATAGACCTCCAGTAAACAAGAGGTAATTTCTCTATGATTGAATCTCATTTTGTGTCCATCAATTGTCTATCTGTAAAGACACCCACGATATAAGAATACCGAAAGGAAGATCAAAGTTTTAATATTTAAAAAAAATGAGTAGTACTTCGAATTTTAAATCTAAATTTGTTTTCAGGTCGTGCATACTCTAATATGTACGGAATCTATTGTATGGTGATTTTCTTTACAACCACAATATCATTGTATGGCGCGCTCTCTGAAATATTAGAACGAGGTCTTAGTTATAAAGAGTTGGGCCTGTTTATAATCGTGACATACTGCATGACCCTGCTTTTTCTAATATGCAACGAAGCTTATCATGCTTCTAGAAAGGTAACTTTATGCTTACATGATTAAATTTGAAAATTAAAATGTTTAAGGTCATGGTCGCGTGTATTCCATTCGACTTTTGGAGGAGACTTTCAGTAATGCCTTTAATTTTCTTTTATTAAATTTATTTCACTTTTTTTATAAATTAATGTGCAAACGAGATAATGGCTTCTAATCCAACATCTATACTGTTTTGTTTCTAATCTGTATGCTAATCAAGAAAAGAACTAAAATTATATTAATTATTATTTTTAATTATTATTTAATTGTTTATTTAATTATAAATACTTTCTCATTTCTGATACCAAAATGCAATGTCACAGTGTCCAACGTTCAAATGAAAGAGTCAAACTTGTAATTATTATTAGAACTTTCAAATGAGAATTGAATTTATTTATAGAAAATTTCACGTTATTATGTATAGACTTAATTTTTGAGTAATTTTTGAGATTTTTGGCAGAAGTTGGCCGAACTACTCTTGATAGGATAGATTGCCATTATTTAAAAGAAAAACATCTTTCAGCAGCTAATTTCCATTTATTTAACATTTAAAATGTTCCAGTTAAGAGTCTTTAGGATGTTTGCTCAATATAATGGTAACATTATTTTAATACCAGGTGGGTTTAGAATTCCAAGTTCGACTTCTTAACGTGAACCTGGGTGCTATAGATAGAACTACTCAGCGAGAAGTTGAAATGTTTCTAGTAGCTATAGCCAAAAATCCACCAATCATGAACTTAGATGGATTCACTAATATCGACCGAGAGCTATTTACTGCTGTAAGTATCAAAATCTATCGGGAAAACACGACATTGGCATCGAAAGGCCACCACATATCTTTACTATACTCGTACACTACATGAATTCAATCCCAAGAATTTTTCTAAATATGCCAGAAAAGATAATCACCACATAAAATCGGCTCAAAGTCACCCAAAGGGCAATGGAGAGGGCTATGCTCGGAGTCACCCTGCGAGAATTCGAGATTTCCAAGTGGCAGTGGGCAGGGCACATAGCTCGCAGGACTGACGCTCGATGGAGCAGTAAAGTCCTTAAATGGCAACCGCGTTCCGGAAAGCGCAATGCTGGTAGGCCTCCCACCCGATGACCTGGTTAAGATCGCTGGAAAATGATGTGTGCGGGCGGCCCAGGACTGGCCTGCGTGGGACTCCTTGGGGGAGCCTATGTCGAGCAGTAGATGTCAGTAGACAAATGAGCAAGTGTGTAACCTGATAATGAGTTATCACCGCCACCCATGTACTCCTGGAACACCAGAGAAGCCGTAAAGCAGATGCTTTCCTGCATAACGCTGGCAGTAAATAGGAAATACTTTTTCTGCTGCCAGATCCATGATTTCGTGTGGTGACGGAATTAGAATACATATTGCCACCATCCCATGCCTGAGGGTGTCGGATGAGCCGACAAAAGGAAACAACAAGGCCTAAGCTGCAAGAGAAGGAAACCTTGAAACTCTGTGCCCCATCTGGCCAGCGTGGCACAGTAGACTTATTACCCTCCATGTAATTGGAGGAGGCCTGACTCAGTAGTGGGTTGAATGGTAGTAGTAGATCCATGCTTCCTCTGATGGACAAACAGCAAGGATGGTGTTCTTTGACTGCGGTTTTCTCTAAGGAGGTGATTCCCCAGTAGAACCAAAGCAGTCCTAAGCTTAGGTTCGAGTGATTCTCCACTATCCCCATCTGGAGTGTATTCGTTATAGGTGTAGCACAAACAAAAAAAAGTTATCTGGTTTCTTAATTTCAGAATATCTCGTTTATGTCCACCTACCTCATAGTGCTTATGCAGTTCAAGTTGACGCTTCTAAGACAAAGCGCCAGGAAGACTTTCAAAGCTATCGCTGAAGCTATATTTAATATAACTACAGTTTTACCTGAGGATGATGACGATGAAGAAGAATAATCGTGTGAAACCACGAAATTATAGAACCTATTTTACATAGATTAAATCTAAGAAATCATTTAATTTACAACTGACTTCAAAAAGGGAATATTTTATATTTGTTTTATTTACAGTTTTATTTTTATCACCGCGTATCTCCGTAATTTATGAACAGATTCGTTGTTTTTTTGTTATTAGATTGGTATTAAAATACATTCGATTACGTATTGGTCCTAAGTTTTATTGAAAGCTGTTGTTTTTGTTAGGTATTTTCAGGACGAATACCGCAAGAGAGCGAAAACTTGATACGAAACCCTATGCCAACTGATCTGGCCAGCGTTGCACGGAAGGCCCGACTGAAAGAAAGAAGAAAGAAAGAAAACACATTTATTCAGAAAAACACACAGAACAATCAAAACTGAGTACAACTCCTTAACCGACAAATAAATACCCCATATTCCCAGGCTGACACAGGAGGTAGGAGATTCCTCCATACAATTGAAAGAGGCCACACTTAGCAACTCACAAGAGAAAGATCACTTAGCTGCAAGAGAAGGAAAACTTGATACGAACCCTGTGCCAGCCCGTCTTGCAGGAAATGATATCTTCACGGTTATGTTCGTTTTATTTTATTTAATGGCCAACGTTTCAGACACTTTGCAGTGTCCGTGGTCGCGTCTTGCCAGCGTGCCAGCCTGGCACAGTAGGCTAATTTCCCTCCATGAATTTGGAGGAGGCCCGACTCAGTAGTGGGTCATTTATGGGCTGAAACGACGACACTCAGCAAAGTTCATTAATGGGCTGAGTGGAGATTTACTGAATTAAAAAAAAAAAAATCTAAAAAATTTCTGCTCTTGGTAGGTCTGATTTACCCAAAGACACTTGCCCAGCCCCGCAATCAAACCCGGGACCCCGTGATTCAAAGGCGGCGCGTCCAACCCCTAGACCAACAAGGCAATCAAGTGTTTTGTAATTAGAGTCATTTCAATCGAAACTTGATATAAATTTACTAAAACAATTTCGTTAGTAACACCGCTTTTCATTTTTAACGTACCTATTGTATAAACAATAAGGTAATGACAAAAGTAACAAAGGGAAATTAATTTAATTTGCGGTGGCGCCTAAATGACGTCACGCGCCTAATTAACCTAAACCAGATTAAAATAACAGTAAACACATTGTTATGTGGCTTTATTTCATAAGCACCACGTTTTCCCATTACGTTTAATATCTCTTTGACGCCAATTTTGTTAGTCCTGCGCCCTACATATTAACGTAACAATATTACCATGCAATTCAAAGTAAATATATTCTTCTTAGATAACTTGTTGCTTTAGAGCTTTATTATAAATGTTGCTGTTCTCTTTATCACATATCCCCGGATCAATTTTATAGTCAGTCTACCGAAGAAGTGTTTTATAAACCAATCAAAAATGTTAAGTATTCATAAAAGCTGATATAAATTTTTCGTGTATACATAATCATTATCTTCATTCCAGCCCACAAATAACCCACTACTGAGGGTCTTCTCCAAACTTATGGAGGGCTAGCTTAGCGAAGCTCTTACGACATTTTTAGGATGGAATGGGCTGGTGACACTATGTATTCTAAACCAGTCACCAATTTACTATCAAAGACAATTAACAAAACAAAATTTCATAAATACGAGTATAAGCCTCGCTCACAATTTCCGAATTAACTTGTTAGCGTATACGATAACAGAACATCTAAACATAACCTTTATCGCAGATTTTGCCTCGGAAGTAATAAAATTAGAAACCACTTACTTGGAGAACATCACCTGAGCCTAAACCAACAGCATGGTAGGAAGAATTACAAGCCCATAATAATTGAGTAAAAACAGAATTGTATTGTTTCTGTACGAATGATAGTACAAAGTTGGTTAAATTGTTCATATTTTGAAAAAAGACAGTTTTCTACTTTTGTCCCCAATTCATATTTCTGTTCGTAGGATTTAGAATGATAAAATAATTGTGTGTAATAAAAAGTGGCTTTAATTTCAAAGTCTACCATCACATTTTATTTTGAACCTAACAATTACACTTTTTTATCGACTTTCCAAAATAATTTGTCTATTTTCATTGAAAATTTCCAGCGGTTTTCCAAAGTTTAACCGGGTACAATTGTAGTTAGTGTAGTAGACCGTACTCCTGGAACTTCTACACCACGTCTGGCCAGTGTGGGAAAGAAGGCTAATTACCTTCCATGTAATTGGAGGAGGCCTGACTTAGCAGGGGGTCATGTCTGCGCTGAGTAATAGTAGTAGAATACACAAAGACACCAGCTCATTGCAAACTAAGGGCGTCGCAAAAGGCCAAGAGGAAGCCAACCTACCGTCAAGAGAAGGAAATCTTGTAGCGGCTATCTTTTATAGCTAGCTTTAAAGAATAGTCGGGCCTCTGCCCAGGTCAGGGTGAATAGTACACAAACCAACGAAAAAAATGGGTATATCCGAGGGTGGGGCGGAAATATGTAGAAGTCCACGGGGGGAAATCGTGTCCCTCCATGAACTAATAGGAGGCCCGAATCAGCAGTGTTAGGGGCTGATATGGAATTGATATTTTGCGCGTTCGCAAACACATGAACAAACCTCGCGTAACCTAGCGGATAGCACAGAGTAATACAGAGCGAAACCTTCTAAAGAGTGACCAAAATTGTTACCTAATCTTATAGGGTTGGCACAGGAGGATTAAATTAAATACACAAAAGTTTGTTTACATCTATTTGTTATTTAATAATTTGAGAAATACTTTTAGTCATAAACTAATCACATTATTGCAAAAAGTCTTCATTGGTCTTTGGAATAATTAAAAAAGATATGTTTTTATTTTTTCGTTAGCTGTTCATGCACACAGTATAATAAACCATATTTACACTCTTTCTAATTTATTCAAATTTCAATTTTAAACAAACACGCATGACGCGATACGCAGCGAGCGGTGAGGTAGCCCTAGGACTGGCCGAACCAGTAGAAACCGGTTTCGTTCCGTACGTGACGATCCGCCAGTGGCCTCGCACACGCGCACCGTGCTTGTAGTAGTGTACAGCTACCGTGGCGCTGTTCTTAGAAGGTTTCGCTCTATATTACTCTCTACTCCTGTGCGGATAGTGCGAACCGCGTTCGATATGTAGGATCGACAATTTGTGTAAGAGAGTTTGTTTTTTTATACTTATACTAGCAGACTCGGCCACTCGTTGCTGTGTCTGTGCTAAGGTTTTTGTTATATGTATTACATTTAACATATATAAATATAAATTTATAATAAACGTATATAAATTTCACTTTTAACATAGCGCCATCTATTGAATAATTACTGAATCCAGTCAACAGATATCGCCATCTGTAAGAATCATTTGTAAGTAGTATATAATAAATGTGTTAGCTTATTAATAACTTTTAGATTTATTAGGTGGTGGTATATTTAGTTTTAAATAAAGCTGTCAGCTATACTTAAAAAAAATGTGTAAGAACAAAACTAGTAGGATCTAAATATAGTACTAAAATAGTTATTACAAACTTAAATGTAAAATGTTATCTTATTTTTAACCAAATTAAGGAAACGGCGATAATTTCAGATCACTCTCATCTGTCACAGCTTTTTACGTGTCAAAATGAAAAGTCCATTAATGTCAATCAAACAAGCTTTTGGAGACACTGTGGGTGGTTAACTTTTAACAGAAATTGACCGCTGCGCTAGAAGCGTATCTATAAAAGCTGCCTATAGTAGTTTAAAGACACAATAGTTATACATTTAAATGTATGTGCACATTTGTAATTAATAGTTGGGGTTTCCGAAAACTAGGTAACGATAAATAATCATTCAATTTTATTTCCAAGGGGTCACTGATTTAGAATACACAATGTCACCAAACCATACCATCTTGAGCATGTCGTAAGAGGCGACTAAAAGAATGCAAGAGGCAGATCCCATGAGAAGGAAAACTTGATATAAACCCTGTGCCAACCCGTCTTGCCAGCGTAGCACAGTAGGCTTATTCCCCTCCATGATTTTGGAGGAGGCCCGACTCAGTGGTGGGTCATTTATGGGCTGAAACAACAACTGTTGTTTGTTTTTTTGAAAATAATAGAAGACATTACACAAGTACAATCAAATTCAGAATGATTTGTAACATCTGTTCCCTTTAGTTTCAAAGGTACTTTGACGACAAAGCTACAGATGGGTTTAACGATTAATGGCATTTGGATATCGAGTTGAATAACAGCCGGACATCTTTGAACGTTTCAAGTTTTGTATCATCATCATTAATTGTTGAAATAAAGTTGTTTATTTTCCGGGTGGTGACGGATTTAGAATACACAGTGTCACCAACCCATTCCATCCTGAGGGTGTCGTAAGAGCCGACAAAAGGAAATGACAAGGCTGAAAACCTAGCCGCAATAGAAGGAAAACTTGATACGAAATCCTGTGCCAACCCGTTTGGCCAGCGTGGCACAGTATGCTAATTACCCTCCCTGTGATGAGAGGAGAACCGACTCAGTAGTGGGTCATCTATGGTCTGTGTAGTAGATAAAAATATTTTGTTTTTATTACTTATTTATTACACTTATCATACTAAGCTTTTACAAATAGATAAGACAAGTTCTGCTTTTGGAAAAAACGTGTTGCCGAACGAAAAATTGCACAACAAAAAATTTGGAAGCGCGCAGTAATAAACGAGTTCTTGACAATTAATCATCGTCGCGATTTTTCTTACAAATAAAATTGGGCTCTTGTGAAAAATCGCCTATTTATCTTTGTCTTTCAAACAAATTGAATATAATGCTTTGATATCTATTTATTTTGATCTTATTATTTTACGGGTGTAAAACGTGTGTTGTCTGTTCACAGTTATTTAACTTTGCTGTTAAGTTCAATGCCCATAATCAGTTTCTATGACTCTCATATTTTCAGTGCCTTTAGTATTTGAAATATTACGTGTAGTGATGAATTTAGAATACTTAGTGTCACCATCCCATTTCAACCTACTAAGCCAACTAAAGGAATAGACTAAACTGAAGGTCAAGGTTTTAGCTCACTCTTGA
Organism: Clostera curtula; assembly: GCA_905475355.2. Classification (NCBI taxonomy): domain Eukaryota; kingdom Metazoa; phylum Arthropoda; class Insecta; order Lepidoptera; family Notodontidae; genus Clostera; species Clostera curtula. The sequence continues at coordinate 4,806,056 of FR997804.1, read as the reverse complement.
AAGACAAATGTGATGTACCTATATATAACATGTGTTCGCCTGGCATTACCTTAGATACTCTAACGCATAGTATCCAGCCTCATAATTTGAATAAAGACACAACTGTAATAATTTTATTTGGTAACAGCATTTCAGTTAAGCGGTTACACATCATTAATTTGGTAGATAAATTATTGGAGCTCAATGCCAAGTATGGCTGTAAATTTATTATAAATGCCCTTCCTTATTCGCAGTCTTTAACAGTCAATCAAAATAGACACATATTTAATTTAAATATGCTTATTTATAATCTAACTCATCGCTATGACAAAGCGATATCATTTTTTGACTGCAACAAATTTATATCTAGATTTAAGTTGACAAAGGATACTATGTACCTGCCCCCTAGAGATAAGAGACAAATGGCTACGTTGATAGCTTATAATTTACACCCTGTTGACTATGTCACAGGAATTTTTTTACATACTTCTAGTAATAGGACACTGACAGACTGTGCTATTCGCAGTTCATCGGACACATCTGGTTGTTTAAACAACTAGATAAGACAACAGTCATGCCCTCTCACTTACGCATTGTACACCAAAATATACAGGGCATGACTAGCAAACAGTTAGAGGTTGATCTTTTTCTGGACTATCACAAAGTTCAGGTATTTTGTGTTACAGAACACTGGTTGAGAGATCATGAGCTTGGGCGCAATAACATGAGCCACAAAGTAGTTAGTGCTTTTTGTAGATCATCTGCCATCCGTGGTGGGTCTCTTATATTAGTGTCAAGTTATTTAAAATGTAAAGAACGCAAGGATATTGTGCAGCTCTCAATAGAGCGCACGATCGAATTGTCTTGTGTAGAACTTGACATGTATATAATTATTTGCGTTTACCGCCCTCCATCAGGTATATACAGTCAGTTTGAAATAGTAATGGAGGAAGTTTTAGGAAGAATTACAGTAAATAGCGGTAAAGATATAATAATATGTGGTGATTTCAATATAGATTTGCTTGTTGAATCAGCGTCAACTTCTCGCTTTATTAGCCTGTTTAAGTCATTCGGATTGACTCACGCTTTTTGTGAGCCAACTAGAATTACTAAAACTACATTTACTTGCCTGGATAATATTTTCTGCAGCTGTGATATGGTCGATAAATCAATTCTAAACGACCTATCATCAGATCATAGCGGGCAACTTATTGTTCTACCCTTTCTAAAAACAGCCGAATGCCCTAAGTTTACTACTAGACCAGTCACATGTAGCAGATTAGAATTATTCAAACATAATATATCCAAGATGACTGGTGGCATGACTCTTGCACGTGGCGATCCAGATACTTTATATAGGAACTTATTTGATATTATTAAAAGGCAATACGATGATGTATTTCAATTAAAAACTTTTACTATGAGAAATAAAATTAAATTTTGTGATTGGGCTACACCAGGCATTTACAAAAGTAGGAATACTTTATATAATCTTTATTCCATGAAACAGATGAATTTTGATTCAGTGTTCCACGATTATGTAAGGTCTTACTCAAAAGTTTTTAGGAAAGTTTGCAACACAGCAAAGTCCCTACACATAAGCCGTAAGATTAAAAAATCCGAGGACAAAATAAAAACAACTTGGAAAATTATTAATGCTGAAACTGGAAAATCAAAGCCACAAGAATCCATGTTCCAATTAACTGTAAACAACAAATTAATAATTGATAAGTATGAAGTGGCTCAAACCTTTAATAACTTTTTTGCATCTATACCGTGTCAAATCACTGCTTCGTTGAATTCTTCTCCTGTCGATGCCGAAGATCTACTCAGAAATAATGTTAAGGAGTGTTCAGCCCTGTTCAGTTTCACTCACGTTACAGCAATTGATATTATAAATACTTTTAAAACCATTAATTCTAAGAAAACCGAAGATTTGTGGGGTATGTCTACACTAGCCATTAATAGCATCATTTACGAGATTGCCCCATACCTTGCAGATATTTTTAATGAATGTATAGACGTGGGTACTTTTCCTAATTTAATGAAACATAGTAAAATCACACCATTGTTCAAAGCTGGTAACAAAAAAGAGCCTGGCAATTACCGTCCTATCTCTATTCTGCCAGCTCTAAGTAAAATTTTTGAAAAACTAATCTTAAAACAATTACTTCGTCATTTCGATTTACATAAATTATTGCATAGTGAACAATATGGTTTTACCAAAGGTCGTTCTACGACGAATGCAGGTGCTGCGCTCTTAAAACATATTTATGATGCCTGGGAGAACTCGCAAGATGCCATAGGTATTTTCTGTGATCTATCGAAAGCTTTCGACTGTGTGCATCACGAAACCTTGTTAAGAAAGCTTCAACACTATGGCGTTAAATACAATGCGATCAATTTATTAGCGTCGTATCTGCGTGATAGAATTCAGTTCGTTGACATTAATGGAGTTAAGTCTGATGGATCGCCTGTGTCTATGGGCGTGCCACAAGGGTCCATCCTTGGTCCTTTCCTATTTCTGGTATATATTAATGACCTTGCATTTTTTATTAATGACATTTGCGATATCGTGCTTTTCGCTGATGATACATCTCTTGTATTTAAAGTTGACCGGAAAAACGTTAATTATGACGACGTGAATAGCGCGCTTAGTCAGGTATCTTACTGGTTCACAACAAACAATTTGCTACTGAATTCTGTAAAAACTAAATGTATTCGATTTGTAACACCGAATACTAAGATAATAGATACCAAACTAGATTTGGATGATAAGGAAGTAGACATAGTAGATTCGACCAAGTTTCTAGGCATCACTCTAGATCGTAAATTGCAGTGGAAGCCTCACATTGCAACTCTTACGGGGAAGCTTAGTTCAGCCGCCTACGCTGTTAGACAGGTTAGGAGACTCACTGACGAAGACACGGCAAAACTCGTTTACTTTGGTTACTTCCATAGCGTTATGTCGTATGGGATCCTACTCTGGGGTAATGCTGCTGATATACAAAACATATTTATTGTACAGAAGCGCGCGCTACGTGCAATTTATAATTTAGGACCTAGAGAATCACTGAGAGAACGCTTTAAAGATATAGGGATTTTAACTGTAGCGTCACAGTACATTTTTTCTAATATAATTTTTGTTAAACAAAATTATAGTAGCTTTAAAAAAAATTGTGACGTCTCGTCCTCCAATATCCAGACAAGAAATAGGCATAAGTTAGTTACACCATTCCACCGGCTACAAAAAGCACATGGTTCTTTTGTAGGTCTCGGAATTCGCCTGTTCAACAAATTACCGGAAGCAGTTTTGGATTGGTCGTTCGAGAAATTTAAATGTTACGTTAAGTCCGGTTTAATTAAAAAAGCGTACTATCAAGTCAATGACTATCTATCAGATAGTGACGCATGGGAGTAACGTCGGCTATGTTATGGTCTAGCTCTGATCTTTCAGCCATTACATTAGTGAAGTTTTGTAAACAGTATGTGAGTGCAGTTTCAGCACGCACCATGTAATTTGGGTAATTTCACTAATTTTTATGTTCTTATTTTTTAATGTGCTACATGTTTATGCGTGTTATTGCTTTCACTAATCTGTCAGACTTGTTTGTACCACCATCATTGTAACCCTCTTATTTAAAAGAGCAACCATGGAGTTTCTTGCCGGCTCTTCTCTATGGAATGGCATTCCGAACCGGTGGTAAAAACTAAATTATTAATTTTATTTTATGATTTTTATTTTTAATTTTTTTTTTTCTCTTTAATCTTTGACTATTTGAAAGCATTCGCAAGAATTTATTCGAATAAAAAACATTTTGATTTTGATTTTGATTTTGATTTTGAAAAACTAGCCTCAAGAGAAGTTTTGTCACCCGCAAGCGTCCTCGCCACCCGCGTGTTAGTGTGAGTAAGCTACGTTCGTATTGGTTATGAAATGTACGATGAGCAAGTTCGTACCCACGGCTACATTCAGAGTAGCCATAAAGATTGACAATGACTGTACTTAAAGGAAGCACAAAACTTATCAATGTCAGAGGTACAATAAATGTGAACGGTCTTCATCTATTTAAAAGCAAGCCTTATTTTTTTTTTTTTTCGCTTGGGAAATGCTTAATGCTTACCACCGCACCCCGGGGGAAAGGTCGGTGATTATGTGGGACTCCGACAAGGGTCGTCTACCCAAGAGTCGTTTACCCACTAAAACCCCAGCGGCATACCCTCACACGACGCGCTTGGGGCGCCACAAGTTCGCGTAAACGCATTCTACTGTGACGCCCCGTATTTAAAAGCAAGCCTGACATAGGAGCACATATTTTTAGTTTTAAATAAAATGAAACTCCTGCACTAGGTATAACCTATATCGCGGGGGCTGTTTACAAACATCGACTCGTAGGCAAATGACACCCGGACTCTGAGTAAGTGCCTCTGTTTTATACGAAAACACTTGCCCGACCCCAAAACTATACCGAGGACTCGTAATCCACAGACATCGCGTCCAACCACTAGACCATTCCAACATCGACACCTTTTTTAATCACGGATGGTCTACCACTAACTCATCTTTTTGTTGTGTTTTGTCTCGTGAACTGAATTAATTATTGATTACCTTTAAAAAATTAAGTGACGTCATAAATTCTATTAGTGAAAAACTAAATACTGTTAAAATTCAAGAATAAATTCATAAAACATTCCCCACAGGAATAAATTCGTTAGGCAAATTTGATTCAGCACTCCATATTTCAAACTTCGATTGAATAAAAAATTCAGCTGACAGCCATTAAAATATTCGTCGGGTAGCACAATTAATTGATTCGTATTGAACATTGAGTTTTTCAATATTGATTACGTACATTTTCAGAAATTCAGTTTGACTACCTATAAGCCTTAAGTAGCTTGACCAAATGTATATGTTGTAACAAAACCTTAAAATGGATTACTAAAGTATCAATAATAATACTAAGAGAGAGGCCGTGGGTTTTACGAAAAATAAAGCTTCTTTTTTGGGTGGGGAAATTGTCGTAGCTAGATCAATAAGTACAGAGAACTCTGGAAACATCATAGGTCTCAAATGACTTAACATATACGTTATTAATTAATATTGTAAAAGTTTCTTAAAAACGCAGGAGGAAAGCGTTGCTACTTTTTACGGTTAGCTCTTTAACCGCACTTTAAATGACGGTAGGCTTTTTATTACACTCTGTAATATTCTTAGACTAATGATGACCAAACAACGATTATTGAATTAACTATTTCATGATAACAATTCATTGGTTCATTAATTGTCACTTAGGTCTTACTAATCCGAAAGAACTGTGCAAGAACAGTGCTACGGGATATTTACGTAGTATACCGCTACGCCGTAGCTAATTCGCTGTAGTCTACTATTAAAAATCGTATAGCTGGGCTTAGTACTTGGTTAAGTTAGATCTGCCACAACACAACCTATCAAATTCCATTACATGCAGTAGTAATTGTACAAACATACACATGCAGCAGGAATTAAGTTGATTTTTTTTAATGTGTTATTATTTTCATTGCAATGAAGAGTATTCTGTTAGTATATATATTATTATATATTAAATTATATAAAATTGAATTTTAAAAGAAACATGATTACTATGTATTTTTATATAACATTGAATAAATTAATGAGATAGGTCAAAGAACAAAATGAAATGATGTAAACAATGGCAGAATTAAAATTTAGCTCCATATAAAATTGGTTTTTCTCAACAAAACAATCTACTAAGTGTCTGTCATTGCCCATAGAGCCCACAAAGGTGTCAGAAAAGCTTTTATCTTGTCAAATGAGAGAGTACAGAAAAACAAATACGCACGTGAGTTTCATATTTCTTATTACGTCTAAGATTGGACGTACGTAAGGTCTGATCGGTAATATGGGAAATCAGATTAGTTTTTGGTAATACGATCAAAGCTGTAGTGGATTGTTGAGAGTTCCTTTCTTTTTTCCCTTGATTATGAACGCCATAATTATTGGTTAATACAATAAAGCATTTTTATGAGATGTTCATCATGGCACCCGGCTTCGCACGGGTGCCATGATGAACCTCCCTGTGATGGGAGGAGGCCCGTATCAGCAATGGGTCATTTACGGGCTGAGTAGTAGTAGTGTAGTGCTTATGGTGTACAGCTTCTCTTTGCCCTCGTTGATAGAGCAAGGGCAATTGAACCCGCTGGCCGTTGGTAGAAACCTTGAAAGGCTTTGTTCCTCAAGGTAATGCGGAAACCACAGTCAATGTTTGTACCACCATCATTGTAGCCCTCTTAAAGAGCAACCATGGAGTTTCTTGCCGGCTCTTCTCTATGGGATGGCATTCCGAACCGGTGGTAAAAACTAAATTATTAATTTTATTTTATGATTTTTATTTTTAATTTTTTTTCTCTTAAAATCTTTGACTATTTGAAAGCATTCGCAAGAATTTATTCGAATAAAAAACATTTTGATTTTGATTTTAAATGGAGACATTTGGTGTTTTCTTCTCGCGACCTACGCTCTATCGTGCGGGGAGCGAGCAGCTGCCCCGATCCGGAGATCCTTGTCAGGTTAGTAGGTCTCTATTGCTCTGGAGACCTGATATGCTACGGTAGCTTGAGTCCTTTGGTGACTACATCGTTTCACAAAACACTACAAAGATAAATATATATAAATATCACTATCACTACATAGTATAAAACAAAGTCGCATTTTTCTGTCCGCCCCTATGTATGCATAAATCTTTAAAACTACGCAACGGATTTTGAAGCGGTTTTTTTTAATAGATAGAGTGATTCAAGGGGAAGGTTTATATGTATAACCCACCCCCGCTTTGCACGGGCGAAGCCGTGGCGGGCCACTAGTGTAGTATAAAACAAAGTCGCATTTTGCTGTCCGTCCCTATGTATGCATAAATCTTTAAAACTACGCAACGGATTTTGAAGCGGCTTTTTTTAATAGATAGAGTAATTCAAGAGGAAGGTTTATAGGTATAATATAATTGAACCCGTGCGAAGCCGGGGCGGGTCGCTAGTATTATTATAAAATATGTCTAAACCTAGAAAAAAACAGCTGTAAACATATATCTATCTTACATACTTATAATTTTGCCACAAATTGTTAAAATTTACCAAATTCAGTCACCAACGCATTCTAAAAAGAAAGACATCACGAGGGGATTAATGTACATAGCTAAAATAGATAGCCGATATATTTCTATTTCTAATGGCTCTCTCATTCTGGTAACAGAAATAAAACATAATTGAACATTTTAAGACGCCTTAGATACGACTAGAAAATAGGATATTCAAATAAGTTGGTAAAATATTTAAAAAAATAACTACATTTTACCCGAAAAAAGAAACATGTTTGGTTTACCCATTCATACAGATAGATACATACGAGAAAAAGTCTCTGTCTGTAAGACATAATAACACACATATGAAACTTACTACACCTCTTGTTGTGCCGGGGTTAAAGTATCTAAAGTTGGTACAAATTGCTGAGCCAAACAATTTGGCGTCTATCAGCGGAATAGACGTTTCAACAAAATCGGTTGGACTTGAGCGATGCCCGCAGTGCGGTAACTTCGTAGGTAACACTCCCCTTTTGCAGACTACATCGGAATACGAAAAGAATTCGAAGATAAAATGAGTCCAGAATAACAACGTGTAGGTAAACAAAATGGATAAATATAATATTTAGATAAAATTATTTATTTGTTTTATATTTATCATGTTTGTTCATAATTTTAATCCTCGACAAAAAGAGGGGTGTGATATGTTTGAATAGTGTCTCTGTATCTTTCTGTGGTATCGTAGCTGCTCAAAATAATTAACCTTGATGCGGTTGTTTTTTTTTTGTTTTTTAGTATTGGTCCTTGACTTTTTTTTAATTTATTTCAGCCTATTCGAGGTTGTCAGCTCATTGGCTGACGTATCGTATCTAAAAAATTTTTTAAATAACCCACTGCTGAGTCAGGCCTCCTCCAACTACATATAGGGTATTTAGCCTACTGCGCCACGCTGGCCAGATGGGTTGGTGACGGTATGTAGTCTAAATCCGTCGCCACACGGACTAAGATATAAATGTGTAACTCAGTAATAGGTTTGTGATTTTTGCAAAATACCCGTACGAAGCCATGGCCGCTTTTAGTCAGTAATAATGTCGATGCTTTCCATAAGGCAATAGGGTTTTTGTTACATCCAATATATAATTATACGATAAATATAATTAGAATTATATAGAAATACTATAGAATATTATATAGAAACTAGCGACCCGCCCCGGCTTCGCACGGGTGCAATGATGAACATCTAAATTTATCAGTGTTTCTCTACAATATTATGCATGAATTATATTTAAAAATCTTCGTCTTGAAACACTCTATCTATTAAAAAAAAACCGCTCCAAAATCCGTTGCGTAGTTTTAAAGATTTAAGCATACATAGGGACGGACAAACGACAGCGACTTTGTTTTATACTATGTAGTGATGATATAGAATTATATAGAAATACAAACCATTATTTTCGTGTATTTGTATTGTATACCGTTGTATTTGGTACAACGAAAATACAATGACGGCGAGCGACATAACGCGCAGCGAGCGTCAGAAATACAGATGTATTCTGAAGCGTTTCAGGTTGAATTTAAATTGTTACTGAATTAGTCTCTTCGCCGCCATTCTGTTGGTCGGCACTGACCATTAGGCCTACGCATGTCGGGACGGCATGGCAAGGGACTTTGCCGTCAGTTAGCGCACAATAGCCGCTTTCGATGCCACGGCATCATTTTAAAGCATAGCAATTTATGTTGTATTTCTTTATCTATACGTTTGAATGTCCATTAGCATGATATTAAATCACCTTGCCTTGCTGTCCCGGTCTGCGTAGCCCCTTAGAGCCCATAGGATTATCATGTAACCTCTATTACACGGACCAAGCAATAACTCAAGTTCAGCTTGCCTTGAGAATATGGGTAGGCTACCGAGGTAACCACTTGTTGCTATGGTTACAGCAAAGCTTCAATGCAAAACTATTTTTGTCCTTACTACCTTCTGTTAGAGTAAATTTTCGATTGTGCAGATAAAATCACAGCGGTGTTTGCTCAACTTACATGATCTGAAATTATGTTGAATGTTATCGGGCGTACACAGCTGGTGGAGAAAAATATATTTTTGGGAATATTTTTATTTGCAACAGGGATGATATTAATCTATCATCATCATCATCAGCCTATTTCAGTCCACTGCTGGACGTAGGCCTCCCCCAAGGCTCGCCACTGAACCCGGTCTTCGGTTCTATGCATCCAGTTGCTGCCGGCTGCCCGTCGCAGATCGTCGCTCCATCTAGCAGGGGGGCGTCCCACCCTACGTTTGCCAGTACGTGGTCTCCACTGTAGCACCTGTTTGCCCCAGCGGCCGTCAGTTCTACGACAGATGTGGCCAGCCCATTGCCACTTCAGCTTGCTGATCCTATGGGCTACGTCGATGACACGCGTTCTCGCTCGGATGACTTCATTACGAATAAATGTATAAGAGCCTAGTATAAGAAAGCCGTATAAGGACCTATATACTGACTTGTACTCGACCCACTGCTGGGTCGGGGCTCCATGCTGGCCAGACGGATGGGCAAGTTTTCCTTCTCTTACGGCCAGGTTTTTTGTCAGCTCTTATGACTCCCTCAGGATGAAATGGGGTGGCGACATTCTATAATCTAAATCCGTCACCACACAGAAAGATATTTAAAAAAAAAATTTATTACAATCTAAACATTTCTAAAATGTTATCTTCTAAGTTCTAGATCTTATCTGTAAAACACCTTTCGAACTGTATCACGGAAATAATTTTCATTTGGCGAGAAGATATCTAAATTTGGATGACTTTAACATAGGTACATTATAATAAGATGTATTTGGTTTTATAAATATTAAACGAAAAGGTCTAATAAGTTTACTATAGGTTTTAGATGTGTTGAAATTTAATAAGTTTATCTTAAAAGATAAATGAACCAATTTGATTGTGTAATAGTTATAAATACATTATTACATTGCAAGCGATTACAAACATCAGCTTAACGACTATGCAAGGATTGGTTGATGATATGTGCGAACTTTCCACCTCTATGGCACTATCTGTTTAAGTTATTTAATTCTACTGTCTACGACAAATAACTTGCTCTACAGGCGTAGTCTACTAGGTACTTAGTGCATTTGAGGTGCCTACAAATTCCTAAGTGAAACTAACCGCGTACAATATTAATGTACCCATACACGATCTAGCCTCTACATTAACAACAAGATTAGCCGGTTATCCATTACCACTGGCAACATTCCAACTGCTTGTCTGACCTAATCTGAACTAATATAATACTAATTTCAACCTAAAATACATCCGCTTGGTGACGGCTTTAGAATGTCACCAACCCGTGCCATGCAGGTGTGGTAAGAGACGACTATAGAAACACGAAACGAAAACGTTAGCCATAAGAAAAGTAACTCGCTGTTTAACTCGTTTTGGCAGCGTGGCACAGTAGACTATTTTACTCCATTGAACTTGACACTTGACAGCATCCCACGCCGGGCAGTTCGCATTGTCGACGATCCCTTACTCACAGTCGAATTAGAGTCCCTTGGTCTCAGGAGACACGTTGGATCTCTTTGTGTCTTATACCGACTGTACACTGGGGAATGTTCTGAGGAATTATTCAGCTTGGTGCCATCGTCACTTTTCCGCCATCGCACCCTGCGGCACTCGGAGAAATTACATCCACATCGGCTGGATATACAGTTTTCAGCAACTGTACGTGCATCGCGAACCTTTTTACCGCGCACGTGCAAGATGTGGAATGATCTACCTCCCGAAGTGTTTCCTCTGCGCTACAACAGGCTCTTCAATAGAGGTGTTTACAGGTATCTTAGAGGCCGGCATCGCATCTTCTCCCGTTAGGTTGCAGATGTCCTGGGCGACGGTGACCACTTTCCATCAGATGGACCGCCTGCTCGAGTGTCGTCCTATTATATATAAAAAAAACTTGCAGATGGTCCAACTACTAGGTGGTGTAGGGAATAATTAACCTTAAATACAGGTTGGAACACTCCAGGTATAAGCGAACGCGCTACCTTGCTCTCACAATTAATTGTTTTTTTTTTATTAGTGTATTCAATAAATATGTATAACAATGAGTATTTAAATTATGGAATGAAGTTTCATTTTAAACTTCCATGGGGAGATGGATTTAGAATACATGACGTCACCACTCAATTTCATCCTGAGGGTGTGTAAGAGCCGACAAATAGAACCCGCACGGAGGAAATATTTGTACGACCTACAAGTATTTGTTCCGGGTCTGGGTGTTTCCTATCTATAATATGTATGTATTTACAAAAAAGAAATTTATTCAAGTAGTTTATCATCCATCTCGTTACCATAACACAATCATTAAGGTGCTTAGCTTGGGACGAGATGGCGTTGTGTGAAATGTCCAAGGATATTTATAATATATATTATTTAATAACCTAGCCGCAAGACAACCCGCCTGGCCAGCTTGGCGCAGTCATCATCATCATCATCATTTCAGCCAAAAGACGTCCACTGCTGGACATAGGCCTCCCCCAAGGCTTTCCACAAAGGCCGGTCCTGGGCCGCCCACATCCACTGCTTTCCGGCGACCTTAACCAGGTCGTCGGTCCACCGTGTGGGAGGCATACCAGCACCGCGCCTTCCGGAACGCGTTCACCACTCGAGGACTTTTCTGCCCCATCGGACGTCGGTCCTGCGAGCTATGTGCCCTGCCCACTGCCACTTAAGTTTGGCAATCCGGTGGGCTATGTCGGTGACCCTGGTTTTCCTGCGTATCTTCAGTAGATTAATTACTAGTGGCCCGCCCCGGCTTCGCCCGTGCAAAGCGGGTGTGGGTTATACATATAAACCTTCCTCTTGAATCACACTATCTATTAAAAAAAACCGCTTCATAATCCGTTGCGTAGTTTCAAAGATTTATGCATACATAGGGACGGACAGAAAAATGCGACTTTGTTTTATACTATGTAGTGATAGTGAAGATATTAGCCTCCATGTAACTGGAGGAAGCCCGACTTAAGCAGTGGATCATATATGGCTGAGTAGTAGTATAAAAAATAGGGTCAATATCTGTGAATCGGCTTAAAAAGCTCAGCCTGTATACTCACGCCATCAAAACCCTAATACCTAATCTTTGGCCAGACCATATCTATTCGTGTTCAGTGAAACATTAATCTATTTTAGGTAAAGTAGCTTTCTGCTGACCTGTTTCATAAACGATTAATCTTAATGTTTCTTTAGCAAAGGTTCAGGATCTGACAGCCTTTATGTCTGCGGTACATACTTCTATTGCAGAGATAGAATATAGCCACTCAACTGATAAGATGTATATGAATATCACTATCACTATCACTACATAGTATAAAACAAAGTCGCATTCTTCTGTCCGTCCCTATGTATGCATAAATCTTTAAAACTACGCAACGGATTTTGAAACGGTTTTTTTTTATAGATAGAGTAATTCAAGAGGAAGGTTTATAGGTATAAAATAGCTGCACCCGTGCGAAGCCGGGGCGGGTCGCTAGTTTCTATTATAACTAAAATAAGATCAAAATCAATAAAAGTTTTATTGTTCTTCTTCTTTAGTGTTTGCCATGTGATATAAACAATTATTCGAATAAACTAGTAAGAGTGCTTTCAAATAGGCAAAATATTAAATGGCCAACATTTAGTCTTTACCACCAATTTGGAATCTTACAGAGAAAACCTTGGAAGAATTACCATGGTTTATGGTGTGTATGTTTAAAAAAATTAAAATGGCCAGACTCAGTAGTGGGTCATTGATGGGCTAAAACGAACGAAGAAACTCGCGATTCTCTAGAATAGATACTGAAATCTCTCAATCAATTACGACGAAAATAGTGCTGACAAACATTATGGTATAAGAGAGTTTCAAAGAGAGAGTCTCAATCGATTACGTTTTGAAAAGCAGAGCAGAAAATATTTGCATAAAAAGGTGTAATAAGTAAAGAATAATAGATAGTATTGAGCACTCAGAAAATCCGCGACCCATGCTGCCATGCAAAGGCCGTATTTCATGAATGAATGCATTATGGATGGACTACAAAGCGGTCGGCTCAGCACTGGGCTTTGTGGAAATTTTTGAGAGGACTATGTCTTCAGTGGACTTGGTTTGGATTCAAAAAGCAGATAATCATATTAATTTACACAGAAAATGTATTTATTTAACAAGCATTCACAAGTGTTAACGCCTCACAAGCATGGAACTCCTTCCATGCTCATATATTTCCACCCACCTACAAGGGGTCTATCTTGCGGGCCGACAGGGTGAAGATGGCTAGTGCTATACGTATATTTTAGTACTAGGTACTTCCCCCACTTCTGTACTGCATTTCTATTGCAGTCATATACCTGCACCTACATAAAAAAAATACAAAGCTTAACTTACTTTAAAGGAAAAACCTAAACACCATATTGTGAAAGAACCACACACGCGGTAGCCCAAAAGGCCAGCGGCATTCCCTTGCTGAACAGCGATGCGAATCACTCACTCAAGGCTGGCCTCACTCGCAGGTTGTGAGTGAGGCCAGCCTTCTGGTCCCGGGTAACTTCTAACAGTCTAGATGAAAGATCTTTGAAAAAGCAGGCCCCATGGTTCTTAAATCACTACCGCAAACGGCTCCGATAAACTGCCTTTTTTCCAAATACCTTCAATCGCCCTAATGTTACTGCAGTACGTAATATCGTACTCGGCTCGAAATTAGAACTAGAACAAACTTTTTCGGTGATCGGAAAAAAATGGCTAACTATTACTTCTATCAGCGAATTAACGTTGTCATACATAATGTTAGATAATTGTATGTTTTTATTTTATAATATTTTTAAGACTATTTGTACCTTATACCTAAATAAAGACAATTCTGTCATTTCCAATTAAAAGTTAAAGTTTCTTGTACCCCGGCTATTACTTACCTGAAACTTACAGACGTGTTCACTGAAAGGTTCGGGTCTGACTGTAAACAAATAAATCCCAACGTTGCAGAAAAACAAACGGATACCTGTTCTCAACATTTATTGCTGCCATTAATTCGGACCTTTTCGATTTGCGGAATCATTTTTACGGCACGTTCAGCTGATCTAAGGCCGATGTTTCACTGTAATTGTACGGAATCATTGATTATAAGTTGGTATCATCAAGTACTTGTATACTGGGTGCAAAAACAACCCTATAAGAATTGGAAGTGGACCGAAATGAGCAGTTCTGTTTATAAATAATTTTTAATATTTTTTAATACGCTTTTATAGAAAATCGAACTAAAAAATAGAACCCACGCTTTTACAATAAAATCATTTTTTCTGGCACAATTTTTAAATCAAATTTATTAAAATTTTATTTTCTTTTTTAGTTCGATTTTCTACAAAAGCGTAAAGTTTTTTTTTTACTTTTTAAAGGGAACTTAGGTCATTGTGTCGCGGGTTTATTTAAATTTTTAATTTAATTTTTATTTTCTGCTTTTTATATGTACACGCTTATTATGATGTAGATGTTGTTAAGTTGTTAATACATAGATTCTTGTTGCATCCTCGTTTTATCCCCACCACATACATTTGCAGATATTGGGTGCTTTTACCCCCACCCAGAGTTTTTTCAGCGCTAAACTGATTTTCATGGAACATATTATTTTGTAATGTGCACGTGATGCGCTTTCATTTGAGACACCACTCGATTATATTTGCTGACATTCGGTTATTCTTCCCCACTTTCACCCCCCATAACTTTTAAACGACTCAACCGATTTTTATCAAACATGTCTAATAATACTCGCCCGTAACTCACCTGTCATACAAAAAAAACTGTATTTAAATCGCTTCATCCGTTCGCGAGATACGGAGCCACAGACAGACAGACACCCCTCTTTTTGCGTCGGGGGTTAAAAAATGAGGAGATACACAGAAGAACCGGAGCTACTGACATAGCCCTCAGGATTGCCAAACTTTAGTGGCAGTGGGCAGAAAAGTCCTCGAGTGACAACCGCGTTCCGGACAGCGCAGTGCTGGTTGGCCTCCCACACAGTGGACGACGATGACCTGTTTAAGGTCGCCGGAAAACGATGGATTGGGGGGAGGCCTATGTCCAGCAGTGGACGTGTTTTGGTTGAAATTATGATGAATAAGATTACAATAAATACGTTGTGCGGTTCTTAGTGCATTCTATCATCAGGTAACACATACGAATAAACTAAGGCGCAGCTCACATGCACTGAATATTATAAAACGTTAATGCAAAAAACCTTAAAAAAAGCCTTAAATATCATATATCTGACTATGATATAAAGTCATCATCCTCGTAATTTCAGTCCGTAAATGACCCACCACTGAGTCAGGCGTCCTCCAAGTTCACGGAGGGAAATTAGCGTACTGTGCCACGCTGGCAAGACTGGTTGGCACAGGGTTTGTTTCAAGTTTTCCTTCTTTTGCGGCTAGGTGATCTGGCTCTTGCCTCCCTTAGTCGCCTCTTACGACACCCTCGGGATGGTATGGGTTGGTGACACTTTGTATTTCAAATGCCACACGGAAAATTAAAAAGTAATTATTATCTAATCAGTAACTAGCTTTACAGTCTTGCATTTTCACGGCGGCTCGTTTCCTCACTTTCAGTTCCTCGTAAAGTATCAACTGTACGTTATAAAACATAAAAGGTCAACGTTTACGACCGATCAAAACAATTATAATTTATAGATGTTTTATTATGGCATTTCGCCCTAGATGAATTTGTCCTAGATGGGTTGAAAAAGGAAAAACAAAGATCAGAATAAAATATGATTACATAGGTATATATTGCGTCTCCCTGTGGTGACTGATATAAAATACACTGTATCACCACCCCATTCCATCCTGAGGGTGTCGTAAGAGTTGACAATAGGAAATGACATGTACCATGTCATGTAGTCAACGGTAGCCTGACGGGTTGTCACAGCCTTTCGTATCAAGTTTTCCTTCTCTTCTGGCTAGGTTATCAGCCTTGTTAGTTACTTTTGTCGGCTATTACGATACCCTCAGGACGGAATGGGGTGGTGACCACACGGTCAGATGATTAGAAGGCAATCGCTCTGTGTAAATACTGTTAGCCTAATCAGGTTGGACCAGACATGACAGGAGATAAAAGGGAAGAAGTTGAGAGATGATGACCTGATATGAAACAATAGAAAACAAAGACCCATAAAGAGTTTGGGATACACATACATAAATCATTAGTTCTTAACGGTTCGGGCAGTAAATTGAAACTCCTCTAAGTAATATTTACCTCGAGTTAAGTGCATTCGTTAAAACGATTTAACTATGAATTATTAGCAATCTTAAATCTAATACTACTAGTCAGCCCATAATGACCCATGACCCATTGCCGAGTCGGCCTCCTCCAGTTAATTGGAGGGTAATTAGCCTACTGTGCCACGCTGGCCAGACCGGTTGGCACAGGGTTTCTAACGTATCGAGTAACCCAAATCAAACTAGGTAAAAGCATTGCTGTTAGAAAATAAGACAACGACATTATGTTATACAAGTTACAATTGAATATAATTTGAGAAGCACCCTACTACTTCATATAGCTTTTTAATTTTTTGGCAACATCTAGATATTCATAGAGAATTATATCATTGTCCGCTTTCAACACCCACGAGCAAAATTTATACGAAAAGTATACTTCATTCGGCTGTTAATAAAACTCAGTACATTTTTATGGTTCAAGGTATTTACTTAGGATTAGAGAAAATTCATTGTCTATGTGATGAAGGATTTAGAATACATAGTGTGACCACCCCATTCCATTCCAAGGGTGTCGTAAGGCCCGACAAAAGGAAATAACAAGGCCGCAAGAGACCGATAACCTAGCCGCAAGAGAAGGAAAACTTGATAGGAAACCTGTGACAACCCGTTTGGCCAGCGTGACGCAGTAAGCAGTAACCCTCCATGTATTTGGAGGAGGCCCAACTCAGCAGTGGGTCATTTATGGGTTTTTATTTTTTATTTATACATAGTGCTAGTTACAAACAGAGATATAGTATAAAACATAGTCGCTGCCGTCTGTTCGTCCCTATGTAGGTATGCTTAAATATTTAAAACTACGCGACGTATTTCGAAGCGGTTTTCTTTAATAGATAGAGTGATTCAAGAGGAAGGTTTATGTATATAATTTGAGCCGTGCGAAGCAGGGGCGGGTCGCTAGTGATACTATAAGATTAAGACAATTTGAAATGATGACGATGATTCGGAAAATAATGTACCACAGCAGGGATGGTCCTCGTGTGTGCTAGACAAACTAATTAGGTAGTTGATAGTAGATATACAGTTAGCTTCCGGGTTCTACGCTCGTCCACTGGAAATTTAATTACAGGCGCCTGTTTACTTTCGGTACCGTCAGAAGAGGCTGTAGAACTTACTTCACAAAAATAATCCGTGGTAGATTTAAAATACCAACATTATAATATGCGGGTAACAGTCCAAGTGTCCTACGAGCTGCAGATAACCTAGCCGCAAGAGAAGAAATACTAGAAACGAAGCTCTGTGCTACCCGTCTTTTTGGAGCACGGGGTCCCGAGTTCGATTCCAGGGTAGGACAAATGTCTTTGTGTAAATCAGAGGCATTTGCTCTGATTATGTGTGTAATGTTTGTTCATGAATTTCATGTTTGCAAACTGTAAACCGCAATACTGGTAAACCTAAATAATGGTTGCGTTGAAAAAAAAATTCCATAAAGATTATCCATGATATTCCATACAGAATATCATCATCACTATTATTTATATTAATTAACAAACTATTAATTAATAATTATTAAGTAATAGTGCATGAGGTGCTTACCTATAAGAAATTGTTGCATTAAGCTTTAAATCACGTGTGTATGATATATTTATTAGTTTTTTTAAGTGTGAACAGTTGTTGGTGAGCCTAGAATAAATAAATAAATAAATCACTATCACTACATATTATAAAACAAAGTCGCTATCGTCTGTCAGTATGTATGCTTAAATCTTTCAATCTACGCAACGGATTTTGAAGCGGTTTTATTTTTAATAGATAGAGTGATTGAAGAGGAACGTTTATATGTGTAATACATCCATAATGTAGATAAACACTGATAAATTTAGAGGTTCATCATTGCACCCTTGCGCAGCTGGGGCGGGTCCGGGTCACTAGTAATGTATAATGTAATATTACAGAATATATGGACAGGTATAGAGAAATACAAGGGTTAATACTAAATGAATCCACAAAACTGTTATTTTTGTTGGTTAATACCACAAGTTGCAACTAGGTAGAAGTCTACCTCATCTTGACGAGAAATGTAATTACTTAGGTAACTCGGCTGCATAGGCCACTTTACGAGCCACTTTGCTAGAAATATATACGGCGCGGCTATTCTGTAATATAACTGTAATATGCCGCGGCTATTTTGTAATATTGCAGTCATATTTATTTTCTACTACTACAACTTACCAGCCCATAAATTACCCACTGCTCAGTCGGGCCTCCTCCAACGACATGGAGGGCAATTAGCTTACTGTGCCACGCTTGCCAGACGGATTGGCAATGGTTTCGGATCTAGATTTCCTTCACTTGCAGCTAGGTTATCGGGCTTGTCATTTTTTGTCGGCTTTTACGACACCCTCAGAATGGAATGGGGTCATAACTAATTAACAAATGTATAATAATTTTTAAGGAAAACATTTGAGTATTGATTAAAGACCCGTTAGGCGGTAGAGGTGGTTTGTGAGAATGTGTATTATTGTCTCAGCTATTTTTGTTTATAATAGGTATTGTATATATATATCACTATACAGCAAATCACAATATGTATCCCAGAGTTCCTATGCACTCCCTCGACTGTGCTGCCACCTTGCTGTGGTGAGAGGGCTTGCGTGCCTTTAGGATCCGTTGGGGCCATACCGGCTTGGGGTCACACATGCCGTATGGCCCACAGGGAGAGGCCAGATGAAGAGCGGCTCACAGAGGCGTAATGGTTTTTGGCTCCGGGGGCTCCTCTGTCCATAGAGTTACCACGAGAGCCTTAAACTGCCGCGACAAAGGCGGACCAGGTCTGCCGCCGCTGGCAGCGGAGGCTCGGCCAAGCTGGCGGGCCAGGACTGCCACCGCTAGCTACGGTGGGGCGGGCCAGGCACCTGCCTGCGTGCCTGGCCCGAAAGGTGGGTACGTGCAATGTCCGGTACATGCATCTCAATGGGTTGAGGAGCGTCCAGAGCTCTCCTTAAAGCGTGAGGCCTGCTTGTACAAGCGGGCCAGGGCCCCATCAGGGTTGCGGAACATGCTCCCCAATAGGGAGTGAAACCCGTGGCCCTGTTTCGGGCAGTTATGGGACACCGTTGGTTTTAGTGGGTAAGTTTTGGTGCAGCTACCATCTTTCCGCGCCCCGGAGTCCCACATAACCTGGCTGCTGTTTAGCAGTCGGGTATCCATGAGGATTTCTAACGTAAAAAACAAGAAAAAAAAAAGCGTTTTTATGCATTTTTTTCTAGAACCTTCGACGTTGACGCGATAGGCAATCAATCAAAATCTCATCTAACCGCGTCATTTTACGAGCGTCGTGCTATCCATCTTATACAATTTAACTACATATTACTCGATGTATGGCACGTCGTGAGTCATGGCATTTTCATCATGTTATTTGATTAAATTGATTTAACATACTTACAATGCTTCTTTGTGCGAGAATACTTGATGATACCTTATCGACTCCTATGAAGTTTTGTTACAGCGTAGGTGCCACTAACGTGTCATGGAACATGCTCCCCCATTGGGAGCAAATCCCGTGGCTCTGGTTCAGGCAGTCAAAGATCATTGTCAGTTTTAGTGGATAGGTGCAATTTACCAAATCTAAGACCCCCGGGGCGTATCAAGAATAAAAAAACCCCTGTAGTAAATGAGAGTATAACGCTGCCAGCCGTAAAGCGCATTTCCTGATCTACAACGAGTTTGTCCTGAGATAACTCTAGTGACACTACTCCCAATACTACCCAAGGCTCATAGGATATGGCTGCAGTTAGCTCGAGTTTAATCGAGTACGAGTATGTTATGTTGCAGAAGGTGGCGGCGGAACGGGTCAAGGAAGAGGATGCTCTAGCTAACCCGCGCCGCAGCATCACCTTTGCATCAAAATCCCAGGTTTAATTCTGACTTCGGAAGTTCTTTAACCAAAGGGATTTTTTTTGTGTCATTGTGTGAATTTTATGTTTATAGAGCCTTTGTGATGCAGGTTCTACATAGACCTAACCTCTCAATCAGCTCTAAAAAAAAGATTATAAAAAATCGAAGAAAACAATTACTTTAACTCTTCTGAAAATTTATTAGACATCTTCGTTACTATAATTTAAAATAGATCTAAAATAGATAAAGGAAACGTAACTACGAGCAGTTATTTGTTTACCTTAGTTACGAGTACTTCTATATTATTTTAGTTTCTTCAGTACACGAGAACCTATTTAATTATTATTACTTAAGTACCAGTTTAGTACTACTTTCGTTTTATGAGTCGTACGAGAGAGCCAATTATAGACATCCCCTATTTACAGACGGTAATGGAAGTCCGGAGGAGGCAAATCAACTTGCCACAAGGAAAGAAACTTTATAAACCTACCAACCCGTCTTTCCAGCTAATTTCACTCCATGAATGTGGAAGAGACCCGATCCAGTAGTGGGTAATTTATGAGCTGACTTGTGTTTTTAAGTAAACTTAAACATACTAAAATACGTTTAAATGAACGGTCTAAGAACTTATATTGAGATACAATAATAATTGTCGCTAAATTATTATTGTATCTCAATATAAGTTCTTAGACCGTTTATTTAAACGTATTTTAATAACGGCCCCCATACTATAAAACATGGTCCATGTCCATCCATGTATCATGTCTAAGAACAATCGCCCGTAACTCACATGTCATACAAAAAAAAAATGTATTGAAATCGCTTCATCCGTTCGCGAGCTACAGTGCCACAGACAGACAGACCCTCTGTTTGCGTCGGGGATTATAAAATAATAGCAATCACAACAATTACCCAACAAGCTTAAATATCTCAGTTCCATAATGATTCCTTGTGCTCAGTTCTCGAGTTATGGACACAGTCGTCAACATAAAATTTTGAGAGATTTTAGTTGTTTTTTTTTCTGAAAAGTTGCACACAGTATCTATATCAGCACTGTTCTACATCACATCTACCTTTCCGACAGGGCTATGTTTTTTTTTGTTACGTACTGTATTTCATACTGCATAAAATATTTTATGCCTATAGTTTGGGCATAAAAACCTCTAAATAAATAAAAATCGGAGATTTATTAAATAAAATACAGGGTTATTCTCAAACATTTCAATGTTTTTTTGCAAAAAGTTATCTAGAAATTTTGCAATTCATGACATCATCATTAATAAATTTACTATCAATAGCTTATCTCTATACACGGTAAGAGCTTGCATAATTATTTAAAAATCGAAGAGGAAGTACATTTGGCAAAGCTACTGCAAAGCGAGCCGATAACCGTCAGACAGGGCGTCAACTAAGACAGATGAGAATGTGACGTCGCTTCAATGCGTTACGTGAAACCAACGTGGCCTTGGTGTCACAAAGATAAGGCTGAATAATATCGTCATTTCAGCCCGTAACTGACCCACTACTGAGTCGGGCCTCCTCCAAATTCATGGATAGAAATTAGCCTGCTGTGCCACGCTGGCAAGACGGGTTGGCACATTGTATGTTTTGCGTCAAATGTTCCTTCTCATAGGCTAGGTGATCTGCCTCTTGCGCTCCTTTAGTCGCTTCTTAGACACCCTCAGGATAGTGTGGTTTGGTGACATTAAGTATTCTACCTCAACACTTACAACGCTCTCAGGATAGAATGGGGTGGTGACACATATGTTCAAAATCGGTCGCCTCACGGAACTAATGAACAAAAAAACATCAAACACCTGTCATCACAAACTACATGTAAAAGAAAAATAAACAAACCTTCGAAGTATGTACCAGGGGCGTTTAAATATGTGTTTAATGGACGTCGTTATAAATTTCAATTATAACTGTCACTTGTACTCCGTACTCGTACCGTACCGTACTCCCTAGTACCTAGCTATCGAATTAAAAAATATGTTTTCGAATCTATTTTAGACATATGCGGTAACAAAATTAGAAAAACCGCCTCCTTACATGAAACACATTGTCATATAAATTCTACGACTAAGGTTTACCGTAATAGTCAACAATACCGCTACAATACAATATATTTGAGAATTTTTTTTAGAAAGTGACTTCACTATCACTATCACTACTTAGTATAAAACAAAGTCGCTGTCGTCTTTCCGTCCCTATGTATGCTTAAATCTTTAAGACTACGCAACGTATTTTGAAGCGGTTTTTTTATTAGATAGAGTGATTCAAGAGGAAGGTTTATATGTATAATACATGCATAATCGCACCCGTGCAAAGCCGGGGTGGGTCGCTAGTTGATCATTTAATATACCAATTTTCCATCATTCTTTGTTATTTTTAACACTAATCATGACTACAAAATGAACAATTAATTAACATCAATATTGTATCAATCAGTCATCAAAACAATCCTCGACAACATTTCAATCACACACAAATATCAGAAGC
Organism: Clostera curtula; assembly: GCA_905475355.2. Lineage (NCBI taxonomy): Eukaryota > Metazoa > Arthropoda > Insecta > Lepidoptera > Notodontidae > Clostera > Clostera curtula. Next base: position 4,783,376 of record FR997804.1, on the reverse strand, counting down.
ATTATATCGGGAAATTGCCGAAGAGCTATTACAGACTGGCTATATGTTAAAGTAGGTTGCTTGTAGGGCGGTGGCCTCTACTCTAGCAGGGGGGTTGGGTATCGTAGCAACGAACAGCATCCCTACCAGTCGGGTTTCGGAGCCCGTCGCGATCTGACGTGCGGCAGTCCCCGACGACAAACTAATATCTCTCACGCGACCAGTGCAACCGGTGGTAGGCAGAATGTTCATACTATTTATTCTGGTGACTGTGTACTTCATAACTCTTTGTCACGGATAATCGATGGATTTCGTGTGAAATAATCGAGAAAGGACTGCTGTGTACCTTTTCAGGAGCTGCGACAGTTTGGTGAGTGATTTATAATCGAATTTCTCCTACTTATTGATTTTTATTCTTATTCTACTTAGTAGAACGGAAAAGTAAGCGGATTAAATGGAATTGAGACTTTGGCTTTATTATAAACACTAAACACAACCTTACACATGTATTAGACGATTTAATCAAACACAAACATTCAGGCTCCGTGTGGTGATGGATTTAGAATAAATACCAGTGTCTTTTATATATTTATGACACGGGTCTGCCTTGCGGAAGTATTGTGAAGCTACCTTTATTTGCCTGACGTTTCAGCGTGGATTGCTACCCTATTCCGTCCTGTGGGTAAATGAAATGTGAAGGTCGATAGCTAAACCCTATGCCAGCCCATCTGGCATTTCAAGGATTAAAATCAAACTTCTCTTATCTTGCAGTTAGATTTTCTGTCGTAATAGTTCTTACAGTACGTTGAACGCCCACAAGATGGAATAAGGTGGTTTCTAAAACCACCACCATGCCTTCTTTGGTGCGTAAAAGCTATCGCTTGTGAATTTTACGTATAAACGCTTGAATAATTTCAAATGTTATGTAAATCAAAAATTATATCGACTGAAGTCCTTATCATACAAGAAGATGTACTAGAGAAAAGATTTTCAATGCTGCGAGCAAATTTGAATTGGAAATCATTGTTGGAGCAAATTGAATGTCCTTTATGTCGTCTTTCTTGGAATTCTTCTCAATATTAAAAGCCGAATATATCTTTGACCTTAGTCGACAGATACCATGAACACTTAACCGATGATTTGATGTTACTTTAGCTCGTGATTAAACTTGCTTTTTATAGTGCTTTATATTATATTTCTAAGAAGCAAACCATAAAAAACCATGTCCAACCCATCTTGCCCTGCAAGGGGTCCTGAAATGTGGGAGGGTGTGAATAAAAGTAGCATAAGTTACTCCTTGTTACAAGAGCTTTTGGTATATACAATACATATACAAAAACATTTTTTTTTACATCCTATTTCGTTAGTTTGTTTCAGCCCATAAATCACCCACTACTGAGTCGGGCCTCCTCCAAATTCATGGAGGGAAATTAGCCACTGTGGCACGCTGGCAAGATGGGTTGGCACAGGGTTTGTATCAAGTTTTCCATTTCTTTCGGCTAGGTGAATTGCCTCTTGCGTTCTTTTAGTCGCCTCTTACGATACCCTCAAGATAGTATGGGTTGGTGACATTGTGTATTCTAGAATCCTTCACCACATTCTAATTTATACATCCAAATGAAGTGCATTTGCAGTAAAAAACGGTTATTTTTATGTGTTTGTAACATTCACTCTAATTTTGTTTATCTGAACACTCTAATTTTGTTTATCTGAATAGATTGCAGAATTCGAAGCTATTTTTTCTTTACCAGCTTTCAGCGATTATTCACTAATAGTAAATATTCATTCATCGCATTATTAGTAAATATTATAGTGAACATCAAATATTTTTTAAGCTATGATCATACAAGCATTAATTGTACTTACACAGAAGAAAGAGATACGAAATACTAAGCCCAGTTTTTCAATTAGCAGATATACAAGCTAAACTAAACTTATTACTTTAATATGCTAAGCTACTTATCAGATATTCCATAGCATTTGTTCAATCATAATTTATTTTATTGAGAACTCTCTGACCAATATAGGTCAAATCTATTGTTGTACGTAATAAGTAAGGGCCCCCGCGCATTTAAGCGGCCAGGCCGCGCGGCCTGGCCGCATAATGCGCGGATTGGTCGCGGCGGCCAATAGGCCGCGTATGTGACGCGATGTTTTTCGTTGGCCGCGCGACCAAAACTTGGCCGCGCGGCCTGGCCGCGTAATGCGCGCAGCTATATACATCGTAGAACAATTAGTTGGCCGCAGCGACTTGGCCGCGCGGCCTGGCCGCATAATGCGCGGAGGCCCGAAGAGTAAGAGTAATCTATCATTCAATTTTTATCTTAAGTCATAATTATATATGTCGGAGATAGCGACGGCTGAGCAATAGAGTCGTCATCATCTTGACTTGGTACGAGGTTTATTACTTGTAACTTTATAATTCACAATATTAACCACAGTATAAATAACAATGTTCAGTTAACACACTTAGATAGACAAACCGACAGGTTCGCAACGGAGAAGTGTCTCGGTCCGTGTCCCAACGTCGACTGACTGATCGAGCCAACCTCACTTTCCATTACGACTCTGTCCACGTGCCGCCATTGCAAAACAACTGACGTCACCGCGTTTGCCGCACTACTGTGTTAACAATCAATTGAGAAACTTAATAAAACGATATCGTTATCCACGACACGGCCAGCCTGACGAAGCACACGTCCTCGTGTGTACTTGTAACAAAATAACCAACTGAGGCACATTTTCACGTTCGGCCAACCTGACGGTAATGTTCCGTAATCGTATCTTAAGAATCAAGTTAACAGAGATCACGTTAGCATACAAATAATTTTAACAACTTTAACACGAAAGATTCCTCTAAGCCCATAATCTTTAAATCTCAATACTGATACTTTAAAACAGTAGGTTTAAAGTAATAATTACACAACACATGGCCCAGCTGTCCCAGCAGCTAGTGACAATTCACATGTCACCCATATCGTCATCGCTCCAAGCGATACGACCAACACTTTAACTAGAGTTCACGACTCCCAGTACACAGGACCATACAAATAGTCTCGAGACCCGGGTCCCCGCCACACCACTAGCTGCCCATCGCGCTCTGTACAACTCCCAGAGTTGCAGTTACGACTACAGACTAGTGCGTGTAGTGCGACCTAGCCAAGGTATGTGTTCTTTTTTTACTGTTGGAGGCAACCTCCTCACCATCTTCATCAGACAAATTTAACTCAACGGGCACACTGCTTAGTGGAATCTCCTTATACAGTCGTGAGCGTATTTTTATGTTCTACTCGTATTACCGGTCAAAGATTTCAGCAAATAACGATCACCATCAAGTAACTCCACAATTTTTAACGGTCCCTTGTATTTCGCGTCTAATTTAGTTTGGTTTCTCTTCGTTCTGAATTTAAACTAAATTACCAACATCAAACTTTACCACTTTAACTTGTAGTTTTATCAAATTTTACTTTTTCGTAAACGGCACTATTTTCTATGTATGTGGCCGCTTGCTCTCTTACTAATGTCTACTGCCGGTCCGGAATCATTCAAAGTTAATAGGTTAAATGGTCTAGCTAAAGGTCCTATCAGAAACTCGAGTGGACTCGCTTGTATTACACGGTGGACAGAGGAATTCAAAACTAATTGCACGTCTTCTAACGCTTCATGCCGGGACCTATCAGACGCTTCTATCGCGGTCAGCATACTTTTTAACGCGCTCATTGTTCTTTCTACTTGGCAATTAGCGCGACTTGAACCCGCAGCTATCAAACGTAATGAAACTGACAAAAAAACTTTGAATTCTTTGTTGGAAAAGCATCGTCCCAGATCTGCAATTACTTACTGGAGCTCCAACTAAAGACGCTTAATTTAAGGGATTTAATTGTTCTAGCCAAATCTATTCTCAGGGTATGATACAAGGGAACAAATTTTGTGACCGCATCAATTAAAACTATGACGTACTCCTTGCAATCGCTTTTCCACTTAATTTGCCAGTTAAGTCAACGTGCACAGTATGCCACGGGATACTAATGTTAAGAATTGGATGAAGTCCCGCTTGTGGGCGACCCGATTGCGATTGAGATAGTTTACAAGTAATACAACCATAGACAAACTTACGAACGCACTTAGCCATGTGCTCGAACCAATAGTGATCAACCCTGTATATTTGGCCACCTCGCCCTTTATAGTTCACAGAGCCACCTCGCCCTTGACTGTATATTTGGCCACCTCGCCCTTTATAGTTCATAGAGCCACCTATTACAATTGGGACTCGAAAATTAATCCAGCGTGTCGAGGCATAATTGCTGCTGACCACACCCTCAGGTATTAAAGGCGTGAAGTTACATAAGCACATAGCCATATGATGTTTTAATTAAAGAAACTATTAAACTAGTCCCAATATCTTACCGTCATTATTATCTAATAAGCATGGATCCAGCCCAGTAGGGACATATGATTGGGGGAGTGGACGTTGGCGTTCTCTCGAGTATTTGTAAGTGCGTTCAAACTCTTATGATATCTGTCACCGTCAAGTACCTCAATGACTTCATAAGGTCCGTTATATTTAGGATCCAATTTGGTTTGATTCCGTTCATGATTTTCGACTAAAACATAATCTCCCACCGAAAATCTAGTCACATTTGCCTTATTTTTATCGAATCTTAATTTATCAAGCTGTGCATTATTTTCCATTAATTTGTCAGCTTGTTCCCTAATCTCTCAAATTTATCTCAACCTCATGATCGTCAATAGTTAATAAATTTAGTGGCCTAGCTACTCTACCTATTAACAATTCTAATGGACTTGCCTTAGTTACCCTATGAATCGTGCTATTTATAGCAAGTTGGACATCATCTAACGCATCTTGCCATGACCTATTTGGACTAACTTCTACAACAGTCAACATATTTTTGAGGGTGCTCATAACTCTTTCCACTCGGCTTCGGCGCAACACAATGTTTGATGAGAGAGCACTCTGCACCAGAATCAGAATAAAATGGATACGACTCACAAGCGTTCATCAGCGCACCGCTGGGATTGCTAACATAGCAAGCTTCCACATGCCTCTCGTTACTCGCCGCCGCCGCAGGCGCTGCTCCGAACTGCTTGCGCCTACTGCCGCGCCAGCTCCTCCGCTGTTGCCACGTGGACACTTCGTTGCCAAATGTCCGGCGGTGCCGCACCTGAAACAGATTAAGTCCGACCGCGGCCTCGGTCCCGCAGAGCTTGACGCTGAAGTGACAGCACTGGCTGCCTTGCCTTTCACCTCGCCTTTGGAACGGCAATCGGACGGTCGGTGACCTATTTTACCGCAGTTGTGAAATTTCACCGTTGCCGACTGAAACTTCGATCGCCTGAAGTCTGGATCTGCTGTCCTATCGCCTTATGTTTATGCTCTCAATCTACCTCACCGATGCAAATCAAGGCATATAATGGTGCCATAATCTTGGAAAACTGATATAACCTGCCGAAAATATGACGCTAGACCGATGAACTGTCAAGCTAAACAAGCACAGCAATCTAAACTTCGTATCGCAAGTAATTAACAGGTAAACATGTAAAAGAATTTCAAATAATATTTTCTTACACCGGTCAAAGCCACACTATCGTAAAGTCGTATACCATACAATATACCCGAGTAATAAAATGGAAACTGCTCACCGGAGTGACGTAAAATTGCAGCTGGTGCGCTTACTACAGATACACTCACTATTCTTTGACCTGGCTGACCGCAGTACTGTTGCTCGCCTTCCTGCTGCTCCGCTCAGGGCAGTTAGACGCATAGTGTCCTTGTCCATCACAATGAAAGCAAGTGATCCCCACTTGGTTAATCGCCGCACTATGACTGCAGCTTGTGATCTTCAGTTTAGAACAATCTTCATGTAGCTTAATGTCTCCTTTATAGTGACAATGAATCGCCATTATCGGTTATTTCCATCGCGTACAGAAGCACACACATTATCACTACACTGTTTTCTCCACGTGGGCTGAATGAGTTACATCCCACTTCTGATGTCGGAGATAGCGACGGCTGAGCAATAGAGTCGTCATCATCTTGACTTGGTACGAGGTTTATTACTTGTAACTTTATAATTCACAATATTAACCACAGTATAAATAACAATGTTCAGTTAACACACTTAGATAGACAAACCGACAGGTTCGCAACGGAGAAGTGTCTCGGTCCGTGTCCCAACGTCGACTGACTGATCGAGCCAACCTCACTTTCCATTACGACTCTGTCCACGTGCCGCCATTGCAAAACAACTGACGTCACCGCGTTTGCCGCACTACTCAAATTCAAATTCAAATTCAAATCATTTATTTTGTGTGGGTCACGATGGACACTTACAAATAGTCAACACATTGTCATATTATACAATAAAAAAAATCGACCGTCTACCACCAGTTCGGAACGCGACCACTGCTGAGAAGAACTGGCAAGAAACTCAGAGGGCTTGTCATTTTTTTTTTCATTGCGGTCCTATTTGACTAGTAACATAAATAAAGAACATAAAAAATACACTGACACTGAACAGCCTAGTCCCAAGCAGCTGGGTCGTTTAAATAATCAGCAATGCGGTAATATGCTTTTTTGAAAAGTTTTGTCTTAACAGTCTTTTTAAAGGCATTGCGAGGCAATTCTCTAAGTTGCATGGGCAATTTGTTATAAAAGTGTATACATTGACCCATGAATGAGTTACTTATTCTGCGGAGACGAGTACAATGGATAGCAAGATTATTCTTGTTTCGTGTATTAATATTATGTATATCACAGTTTTTTCCAAAGTTATTAATATTTTTATGTACATACATCAAATTTTCAAATATATATTGAGATGGCACAGTTAGAATATTTATTTCCTTGAATGTATCTCTGAGAGAAGTTCTAGGAGCAAGGTTGTATATAGCCCTTACAGCCCTTTTCTGTAATATAAATATGCTATTAAGGTCTGCACCGCATCCCCAGAGAAGTATCCCGTAAGTCATGATACTGTGGAAGTAACTGAAATAAACTATTCTAGCCGTATCAACATCTGTCAAAAGTCTAATTTTTTTAACAGCAAAAGCCGCCGAGCTAAGTCTATTACATAGCTTTTCTATATGTGAGCCCCATTGTAGTTTATTATCAATGGTTATACCTAAAAATACGGTTGACTCAATCGGTTCCAAAATTGTTCCATTCAGTTGTACGTTGGTCGGATTCTGAACAACATTGGGCAGTGAAAATTTGATGCATTTAGTTTTCTTTTCATTTAAAAGCAAGTTATTCATACTAAACCAATGGACAACCAAAGAAAGTGCATTGTTCACTTCGTCAAAATTTTGTAGCTGTCGTTTAATTTTAAACAACAAAGAAGTATCATCCGCGAACAGTACAATACCGTGGTTATTTCTCACATAATAAGGTAGGTCATTAATGTAAACGAGGAACAAAAAAGGACCAAGAATCGAACCTTGGGGCACACCAATAGTGACCATGGATCCTTGTGATTGTATGCCATTGACATCAACCCTCTGAATTCTATTACTAAGGTATGATTTCAGTAGGCTGAGGGCTTGTTTGCGGATACCGTAATGGTGTAACTTCCTGATGAGGATTTCATGATGAACACAATCGAAAGCTTTAGACAAATCACAAAATACGCCGAGTGCATCATGTGAATCCTCCCAAGCCTCAAATACGTACTTCAATAGTTGAATTCCAGCGTCAGTAGTAGAACAATTTCTCGTAAATCCGAACTGGTTGGGATGTAACAAATTGCAACTATTGAAGTGCGTTAGTAGTTGTAATAAAACAATTTTTTCAAAAATTTTCTAAGCGATGGTAGTACTGAGATAGGTCGAAAATTAGCGGGATCTGAAGTACTGTGTTAACAATCAATTGAGAAACTTAATAAAACGATATCGTTATCCACGACATATATATACTTTACAGTATTCTTTCCTTATCCGATCTTAAAGATCGGTGTCAGTTCTCCTGTGACACACATTCATTGTCCTTAAGATCATCAGAGAGCTTAACACTGGCATTGCCAATGCATTCCACGTGATTTTACGATAAATCTTTCACTATCCAAGCTGTACGTCTGTGGAATGCCTTGCCATTGTCGGTGAGGTGCGCTCAATCCTTGACGATCTTCAAGAGTATGGTGAAGGAGCATTACTTGACCTCCTGTTTAAGTCGTACTTAATATGTTTAATTATTTATATTTATGTATATCATATTTTCTTGATATTATCTATAATATGTACACTTTAATTACCCTAAACGGATACTTGTTCCAGCTAAGTCCATCCAACGGTTGTCTGGAAGAAATTGCTATTAGCAATAAGAACGCCATTTATACTGTAATTTTGTATTTTAGTTCATGTTTAAGTTTCTTTTGTGTACAGGTACAATAAAGAATATCTATCTATAGTGATTTATAGTGTATAAATAGTTAGAAAAAATGGTAAACACACTTGGGCAATGGGTTATGCTATACAGACATATGACTATGTACAAATCCACAAGTAACCTAAACTGCCGCGGATAGAACCAATTGAGCGAACCAGTCAACAAATACACACACATACGCAACAAATACGTACACAATTTCTAATTTATATAAATACTAAGCATCAAAATAAATATTTATCTAGTATCCTAATTGGTTCTATTTTCGTCTCACTCAAACAATGTCAATGTATCTAAGATAATGATTGAAATATTGATGCGTGAACCTGCCTCCTTTGTAAAGGTCACGTTACCATTTTGTACAATATTGCCTACAGCCTACGCAACTACCTATTATACAGGTTAAAATAACAACCCTATAGCTGTAACGAAACGATCGATACTACTGATGTAGTCACCATCTTCCAATTATTCCATTTCAAAATTGCAAAACAAAAGTACTTTCGTGCTGGAACTTTTTTGTTTTTGTCAGTTGTTATATACCGTTGAGATATATAAAGCCTCAAAGGCATATAATGTATGTATATTATTCATTAGACATTATGTATTTACAGTTACCGACATTTATTAATTATTAACTGTAATTGTAAATGTGCATCCAACAATTAAAAATTAATTAATTGTAATTGCAAAGTTTTACAAGCACAATTATTTAATTGTTAATTGTGTTATCTTGCAATTACAATTCATATTTTAGTTGTTAGTTACAACTAAATCTGGCAATTTAATTGTTAGTTGTTAATTGTTTTCACAATTAATTTTTGCCCCACACTGATCGCTTTATTAGAGTTTACTAAAAGAGTTAAAAGTACATACGTATTAAATATCATAAGACATTATTTACTTTATATTTTTATGTTTTAGTTAGTAATAATGTTATATTTTAACGTTTTTAAGTATTTTAATGTTTTATCTAATAGAAAATAGTATATAATCTAGAGATATCTAAGTACTAACATCAGACGACATATTAATTGCTCCGCCATTTTTTATTTTAATGAAATGCAATCATTGTTCTCAATTAACTTCAAATGCCTCAAGTTTGCTTCTGTTTTAAACTTGAATCAAATGTTAATAGTACACATGTGCTAACACTTACTTAGGGTGAACAAAACATTTTACTCCCCAGTATCTTCGTTATTTATTAAGCTTACTACGTGCTAACGTTGCAGTCTTACCTAGTCTCGTATTTCACATCAATAACGACAACATATCTTTCGTATTAAATTCTCATAAGGTGTTCCACCCTATTATATTCGTACATCCAAAACTGATTCTTATATACTAACTAGCTCACCGGAAAACAGGGGTTGATCGTAGAGGTGTGAAAATTTAGGGTATTTGTAGATAAACATTGTATTTGTAGATAAATAAACACAAAAAAATATGTCAAAAAAAAAAAAAAAAAATAGGGGAACCCTTAACAATTAGAAGGATGAAAAATAGATGTTGTCCGACTCACACACCTACAAAATGTGAATATAAAATTTCATCAAAATCTGTCGCGCCATTTCGGAGGAGTTTAATAACAAACACTGTGGCACGAGAATTTTATATTTTATATAACAGGATCTCATTTATAAAAAGAATAACGATTGATCAACACTTTTTCATGCAATCCAAATTTAGCTTAAACAATAAACAAATATGGAAAGTTGTTTCTGGCGACCTGCAATGTTCGGCAAGGTTTACCGTTTACATTTCTATAACATATTCAAAGTTATGGTTTTTAAAAGTTTCCTTTTTATTTTATTTTTTACTCTAGTAGATATTATTGTAATTAATTAAGCCATTACGAAGGTTTGTCACACCCATCCATCATGTCTATCTACTACTACTATTCAGCCCATAATGACCCACTGCTGAGTCGGGCTTCATCTAATTACATGGAGGGAAATTATCTTACTGCACCCCGTTGGCAAGGCGGGTTGACACAGGGTTTGTATCAAGTTATCCTTCTCTTGCGGCTACGTGATCTGCATCTTGCGTTCCCTTAGTCGCCTCTTAATTTTTTAATCAAACATTTTTTGTTTGTGGAATAGACCTAGGACTAACCTACTTCTAGTGTCGCTGTGGCGTGCCTTTTTTGGGACACCCTGTATAATATTTCTACACAACATTTTTATCAAGGATCAGACATATCAACATTGTATATCGATTATTGGTACGCTTCTGTGAAGTACATACATTATTATACTCTGAAAGGACTTCAATATTCAGAGGTGTGAATATCGCTGTATTTCTAGAAATAACACTGCAATCACCTCTGCTATATACTCTATTGTGTCGCTTAGGAATGCATAATTTTACCAATGTAAGGATGTGACTACGAAACTCAACAAACAGATAAACTAGTCACACGAGAGGAAGAAGTTTTGCTTTTACTTTGGTAGGATCGAATCACCGTCACTTCTACCCATATAACCTACTGTTTTTTCGCCCTTAATCTGAGTTTATTAAGGAAACTAAAGTCTTCTGTAATATGGGGGTGAGTCCGGATCTCTTCTCTTGCATCTAGATTATCTACCTTTCCGTTTCTTTAATCGTCTCTTACGATACTGCCGTCAAGTCACTTACCGTATGGGTTCCTTTAGTCACCTCTAAGGCATTCATATAAAATGGTATGGTGACATTGTTTAAAACCTAATATTATGATCAGTATAACATATCTCTTGAGTCAGAGAAGTTGAAATTAACAGTACCATGCAAAATGTCACGTGTCGACACATTTTAATTACATTAACATTCATTCTCAACTTTGAACATATCTGTCGCTTTACTTGACAGCATAAAATATTCACTTTAATAATACAAAGCGTTGAGTGCTCTCGAATAAAATTACAGTATATCCATACGGTAAAGCAATAAATATTTTATATTGAAACAGCAAAATTAATGCTTTGCAGCACTCGTGGTTACGGAAGAGACTAGATGACAGTTGTCGTCAAAAGTACAAAGAAACAGTTAAATATACTGCCTATATTTTTGTTTTATTCATAAAGTTCCATAAGCGCGCAGAAATCGGGAATTAACGGAAACTTCGGTAATTAAATAATGTAATATACACGCGATAAATCCGTTAAAAAGGGTTTAATTGCAATGTGTAATAATCGCGAAAACCTAATATAAGAAATAATTAGGAAGTAATGTGTTCATATAATAGTTAAACACAGCAACCTTTAGAAAGCCGCCTAGCTGGGGTCTCTGGGTCTTTTCTATATTTAGTCGTGGAATGTGACAAAATTGAAACATTTTTTTAAATTCTATCTTAAATAGTCTGTTAGTTGCAGCTTATTATAACACATTGTCTACGCCCAATAGTGTTGAAGTCTGTACAATATACAGACTGGCATGTACAAAATTGTATAATTATAAACCAACGAATAAATATATTTTTTATTCAGATTTAAAGGGGTCACCATCATCCGTGGATTGCTATGGACTGTCTCACTCGTCGGCAACCCTGTAAAAGTATAAGTAACCAGTGTTTTTCGCTTACAAAACCACGCACAACGCCCAAGGGTACGGTGTTCTGTAAGGTATACGTCCTTTCTCATTTGAGCAGCTCTATCGACCGAGTAGTAATCCGCTATAGGTTAGGTATAGCCGACCCACTCAATGGTAAGCTTTCAGTCAATGTACTACGACAACTCCAGCCTTGAATTACCCACTTGTGAGTCGGGCCTCCTCCCATCATAGGGGATTGGCACAGATTGGCACAAGGTTTCGTATCAAGTTTTCCATCTCTAGTTTTTGGCTGCTATTTTCCTTTTGTCGGCTCTTACTACACCCTCAGGATATTGTGGGTTGGTGACATTGTGTATTTTAAATCCACACGGACATCTATTTATTCGCTAAATGAATATGTCACTCCGTTATTTGTTTTACTACTCAGCCCGTGTCGTCAGCCAGAAACGACTAAAGGAGCGCAGAAGGCAGATCACTTAGCCGTATTAGAAGAAAAACTTAATACAATAGTGGGTCATTTATAGGCTGAAACGACGAATCACTACATAGTATAAAACAAAGTCAGTGTCGTCTATCCGTCCCTATGTATGCTTAAATCTTTAAAACTACGCAACATATTTTAAAGCGGTTTTTTTAATAGATAGAGTGAATCAAGAGGAAGATTTATATGTATAATCATCATCATCATCATCATTTCAGCCAAAAGACGTCCACTGCTGGACATAGGCCTCCCCCAAGGATTTCCACAAAGGCCGCCCGCATCCACTGCTTTCCGGCGATCTTAACCAGGTCGTCGGTCCACCGTGTGGGAGGTCTACCAGCACTGCGCCTTCCGGAACGCGGTCGCCACTCGAGGACTTTTCTGCCCCATCGGACGACGGTCCTGCGAGCTATGTGCCCTGCCCACTGCCACTTAAGATGTATAATACATCCATAATATTGTAGAGAAACACTGATAAATTTAAAGCTTCATTATTACACCCGTGCCAAGCCGGAGTAAGTCGCTAGTAAATAAATAAAAACCAAATGATTAGTGACATGCCCCGTCTATAGTCAGTTGATAAATAAGGTGACGATAATGAAGGAAGTAAATATAAATAAATAAATATCCTTGGACATTTCACACAACGCTATCTCGTCCCAAGCTAAGCAATATAATGCTTGTGTTATGGTAACGAGATGGATGATAAACTACATATATACGAGTATATGTCGGCGTAACAGCAACGGTTCATCACTTTGAAAGAAGATTATTAATTAAGTAACTTGTTTAATCATTTGTTAGAGTTAAAACTAGTGTATAACCCGTTAATTATGATTATTCCAATGTAAAAATAACGTAAATTCACATTATTCAGTACTCAACCTGAACATTGTAAACACGTGCTCGGACACTATAAATACGACCGCACAGCCCACGATCGAGGCATTCTTGCTCGAGCCGTTGGACAGTGCGGACCTCTCTCATAAGTCGTTACGCTGTCAGTTGAGTAAACGAAGCTTTGGTAATACTTTTGGTGTTTTCTTTGAAAATAGAAGATGAGTGATCGCATAGAAAACATTCGTGACGTCAGCATTTCTGACGTCACAGTTTTTAAAAATGCAACCGAGGCTGTTTCTCCGTCATATTTATATATATTTGTAAATACATACCTATTATAGATAGAAAACACCCAGACCCGGAACAAATACTTGTAGGTCGTACAAATATTTCTTCCGTGCGGGGAATCGAACCCGCGACATGCTGCGCAGCAGTCGATCGCTCAACCACTGCGTCCCACAACATCCCAATATCCATCTATAAATTTGGAGGGTCTAAATCCGTAAATTATAAATGGGATGCGGTGACGCCTCGGCCATTCAGCAGTTCTTTAAAAGGTGACTGTATAAAATATCTTTGGAATAAAACCTTCTGCAGCAGTATAAATCAAGGCCTTTATCGGAATTCGCACTGGCCCAGCGTTTAATTAATGATTGTTTGCCCAAATGGTAATGACATGTAAATTGCCATTGTTCGGCTCTATCGTTCGCTCAGTTCAATTGCAATCGCCAACATTTGTTTATCCTTTGACTAGATTAGAATCTGCCGATACCATTTCAGTAGCTTTTAATAAAAATAAAAAAGGCTTTAAAGTCGTCGTCGTTACAGCCCATAAATGACCCACTACTGGGTCGGGCCTCCTCCAAATTCATGGAGGGAAATTAGCCTACTATGCCACGCTGGCAAGACGGGTTGGCACAGACGGGTTTCAAAACGTAGTTCCAGAGTATTTTTAGTCTTATAATTTCTTTAGACGGATTTTGAATACATAGTGTCGCCACCCCATTCCACTCTGAGGGTGTCTTAAGAGCCGACTATGGGAAATGACAAACCCCGGCGGTATAACTTCACACGTCTCGTTTTAATTCCCGAGGATGCATGCTACTGTTGCACTGATACTTTTGGCGACGGTAGGTCCCCCGACCCACCAAGTGGCTTATAAGGCGAGGGCTTAGCGACTAGTCAGGTTGACCGCCAACCCGAGCCACTGGTGCACCGCAGTGGTTTAGGACTCGCAGGGCAACTCTGGATACAGAGTAGTCCCCGGGCCCGAACCGTTCTGTTCTGGCTTCTCCTCGTGGGTAACACTGAGCCGGCATGGCCTCAACGGATCTTGACGCCCCCTCACCACAGCAAGTCGACGGGGTACCAATCAATCTCTGTAAATACTGATAGTAAGCCTGATGCTGATCTCAATAAAGTTGGGAAAGAGAGATGATGTTGTCCGTAGTACCAGAACTAGGGGTAAACAATGCTATTAATATGGATTTTACGATGAAGTATCATATTGGGTTAATTTAAGACAAAACTTCTTCGTCCAAATATTAATACGTACAGCAAGGACACTACTATTTGTTTTTGAAGAGGGCTAGAAGTATTTAAAATTGTATATTTTTAAAAGGTTCACTGTCAAATGTACGGTGCCCAGAACACTACTACCGTGACTCATGTGTTTTTATTTAATTTAGCCTTTATTTCACCTTTAACCTTAGTTAAAGGTGAAATAATTAGATTTATAAAAATAAAGGTTCTTAATTAAATTAGTTAGTTAAAGGTTCTTAGTTCTAACCTTAGTTAAATTTCACCTCTAACCTTTTTATCACAGAGATTTATACTAAAATATTGCAATCTGACGTGACGCCATCTGTCATGTCGTATTAAATATATATCCAAACGTCACAACACGTCAGATAAATATAAATCCGGCTTTATCGTTAAAACGTATGAATTAAAACATATTCAATCAATTAATGTGTATGGATGTCCATCAGGTCCTTAATTTGTGTGTAATATCTGACCTCCTCGCTGCAGAGGGTACGTAAATCCCTCTTCCCCGACATCAATCTACCGTCTACGCCAATCAATACACGTTGTCAGTAGCGTAAAAACTGACAGCTGGACTGACCATATAATTACCGGCCCACTAGATGGGTTGGCCTGGCAGACAGCAATCGCTCCGTGTAAAATTGGACCGGTGCCAACCCTAATGAAATTGGGAAAAGGCAGTGGGAGAAATAGTGACAATAATTCCCAGGCTAATTTGCTGAATGGTCATAAAATGCCCGTCGCTGCTTTAATGAAGTTTTGTAAAACATATGTGGGTGCAGTTTCACCACGCACTATGTAATTTGAGTAATTTCACAGATTTTTATATTATTCCAATTTTTTACTATGCTACATGTTTATGCGTGTTATTGCTTTCACTTACCTGTCAGACTTGTTTGTACCCCCATCATTGTAACCCTTTTATTTAAAAGAGCAACCATGTAGTTTCTTGACGGCTCTTCTCTGTGGAATGGCATTCCGAACCGGTGGAAAAATTAATTATTTAAATTTTTCTTTTTAAATTTTTCTGTTATAGTCTTAGGCTATATGAAAGCATTCACAAGAATTTATTCGAATAAAACACATTTTGAGTTGATTTGAATAAATAAATGTTATTATTTTTGGGGTATTCTTTTGACAATATAATTAGTGCACGGAGTGTCCACAGCAAGACAACAGCAACTTGTCTAGTGAATTATATACTTAATATCCGCTATCCTAAAAGGATAGCCAAAGGTTGAAAATAAAGGGCTTTCGTGTCCTTTTACTCTATATAAGTATTTCTATCTTCTACTTTCATAGGGTTTCTGAGCAATTTATGTCGCGAATACTGTAAGGTCGTGTACTTAATGTTTAGTATAATGTGATATAAACCGAAGTTATTGCGTATCGTAAACTTTTATGTACTTGGTTGCGAAGCATGTTTGAACCATACGTTATAGGAATCTAACAAGACTACACGAGTTGCAGGCATGATATTAATAATAGTGTTTTGTCCTTTCCCACTCTTATGTAGCATTTACTTAACGTCATCATCATGAACTTTACTTAAAATTACTTAAAGTTTCAATGTTTGCTTACGTATGATACACACACTACGCTTGTAGCTTTCCGAAAGGCAGCACTGAAGCCCCAAAGTTATTCTAAATCCATAAATGAGACTATTTCCACTGCTTTCCTATTCTAGTTAACCTGACTATGCGTAAAGCATTAGACTTGTAGGTATAGCAACGTCTCACTCTTCTGGATGTTAGATGGGTCTACTTGATGTTCATAATTTTGTGTAATACCTGACGAAGACACGTAGTCAGTAGCGCGATAACGGACGGTATGAGGTTTTCAAAGACAATGCAATGAAAACGTTTGTGTAGATGTGCAGTCTTGGCCCAGTCGTCAGACTTACTTACAAGTGAAATGAAATGTTGATCGGTGTAATCTAAGAGCATTTTTTCAATACCACAACCACATTACCTGGAACTTGTATCCTATCCGAAAGTGCGGAATGCAATCCAACTTCAGGATATGTAACGTCTGGGTCAGATAGGTGCTGTATTGGCGTCCGACATCAGACCAGAGGTCTATGGGGTGCACATTACCACCCGCTTGCTGGAGCTACCTGGGTGGGGAAGAACTTCAACGTCATAGAATGTCTCAACCAAGTAATATCGTCGTTTGGTGTGAATCTCGTGGCCCTTGTTTGAGCAGTCTAGGATCACCATCGGTTTTAGTGGGTAGGTCTGCGCGCAATTTGCAACTCTACGCGCCCTGAAGGCTCAAATGACCCGACCGTTGGGGACAGACCGGATATGAGGATCTCCGAAAAAGAAGGATTTGAATCATGTTTTCTTTAGTCGCCTCTTATGACACCCTCAGAATAGTATGGGTTAGTGATATTAAGTACTCTTAATCCGTCATTACACGGAACCTGTAATTAAAATGCTTTAAAAATATTATGTTATGCATTTTATTCTTTTTTGTTTTTTCATGAGTGTCTAGTCTAATAAACATTTTCTTTCTTTATTATCGCTATCAGCTTATACCTTGCACGATATTCTAATAAATGCAGGAGCCCGAAGGTAGTTGTCTAAGCGTCTAGCTAGTTTAATGAAACTACTAATACCATTTTAATTAGATTGCTACTCGTTCTACTTACTGTTTCAATTCCTGAGATCACAAAGTTATTATTGGAAGTTTAATATAGAGTGGAAACAATAGGTAGATACAAACCGTTGGACTAGTTTGTAACATACCGCCCACCAAGGACATATTATAACCAAACCATGTCGGCGGGGAACTTGACGCCAGCGCCATCTAGTTACATTAAACACAACTCGACATTCAACATACCGCCCACCAAGGACATATTATAGAATTAATGTCCTTCACTTAAGTCAAAAATACTGCATAAGTTGATAAAAAATGCTATGCAATAATAGCTTTATCGCGGCAATCCCCGAGCTTTTCTTCTTTCCTCTCATCCCGTAAAAGACTCGCTGCTAATTTGGGCTTCCTACAATTACAGGAGGCCAATTATCCTTCTCTATCACGCTTCCAGACGGGTTGGTACAGGGCTGTGTTTCAAGCTTTCCTTCCCTTGCGGTTATATTTTCGGTCATGTTACGAAACCCAGTGGAATGGGGTGGTCACATTATGTATTCCTAATCTGTCCCCAAATGTACATTCTAAATTCGTTGTGACGGTAATCCCTTTTTACCCCCTGCATAACCTATATCGCGGGGGCCGTTTACAAACATGAAATTCCCAAACACAAATAACAATATGACTCTGAGCAATTGTCTCTGGTTTACAAAGACACTTGCCCGGCCCCGGAATTGAATCTGTGATCCAACCAACGAGACATTACAGGAGCGACTATGGATATTTTTCCATCATCCAAACCCAAAAAAATATAGTCTGATAGAGCAAAGTAAACTTTATGACATAGCACTAATTTTATAAAATCAAAATTATGTCTTGTCCTGCTAGTGTTTTTTTGTTTTTGCCTAAGCAGATAAGCCAAACGTCCACCGCCAGCCAAATTAAGTTAGATTTGTTCAGCTTGCATAGTTGAGCCAGTTATTCATACATGTGCGTCCACCGATGGTGAACTAACATGTATAAAAAACTGGCTCAACTATGCAAGCTAGACTAAATTAACTTATTATCGTGGTGGACGTTCGGCTTTATTGTTTTACTCGGATAAGATTATTAGGTAAGATTAGCAAGCTACGAAAATATAGCCCTAGATAAGACCAACATTGATTGAAAACATCAGCTCCAATACAAAGATCCAGTGTGACGGCTGTATGAAAAATGAACTGCAGGAATCTTATACGGAATATTGTTTTTTGGTTACAATGAGGTTATACTATACTTGATGCACATCTTCGCCACATGTGGTAGTGTTTATGTGGGTGTGCAGAACACGCGGCGTGTACCGGCTACATTCTAAAACACCAGTGGTATCCCTCACACATCTCGTTTTGGGACCTCACAGAGATAACGTATAGAATATCATCCTCGGTAACCGGGATGCTAGTCCATGAGGCACTTGTCGGTAGCGGGTCAGCCCACCAGGAGCACAATGCTCGGATACGGTATAATACTGGGCCCAACCTAGCAGATATATGGCCTAGGATAAAAATAAGAAAATACACCGCCTGGCCAGCGTAATATAAATAGTCTATTAATTTCCCTCTGTCTGTTAAAAGAAGCAAATCTTACTAATATTATAAACGTGAAAGTTTGTAAGTATGGATGGATGGATGGATGGATGGATGGATTGATGTTTGTTACTCTTTCACGTAAAAACTACTGAATGGATTTTAATGAAACTTTACAATAATATAGCTTATACATCAGAATAACACATAGGCTACAAGTTATAAAGATATTATGTGAATTACAACAATATAAACAAGTCTAATTCAAAATTTCTAATTGTCAAATTTTCGGCCATATTAATCTATAGACAACATAACGTTTCGCTGTCAGTTGCGTTTTGTTAAAGTAGGTTTTATACGGATGGGATAAAAATCTCAGGTATCCTATGTCCAACTTTCTTTTTGTTATAAATATTTATAATGCGGAACGAAGTTCGCCGGGTCAGCTAGTTGTACATATATTGTAGTTCTATTGAACCTATTTGGTAAATTGGTAATTATAATTATTTGTCCTAGGTTTAATATTTCAACATCATAAGCCACACCTAATAATTACTCCATTCAGATTTCAGCAACAATTTAATACACTTAGTGGCATGGAATATTGCCAACGCGATAATGAACTGTATTCTTGCCGTACAAATAGTGCACAATATACCACTCAACCTTTAACATTGTTATTTCTTTGACAAACGCGTAGGAGCACGCCATTACTTGTGGGAGTATAATAATATATTGTTACGCCCACTACTGGTAAATTAATATTCTTATAATGTTAAATACTTCTTACTTACTTCATAGTTTCACCACCCCATTCCACCATGGGGGTGTAGTAAGAGCTGACAGAAGGAAACTATAAGGCCAAAAACCAAGCCGCCTAGAGAAGGAAAACTCGATACGAAAACCTGCACCGACTCGGCTGGCCAACGTGACACAGTTGGCTAATTACCCTCCATGTAATTGGAGGAGGACTTTCTTTTTTTTTTGTCGCTGGGCAATTGCTTCGTGGGAGCCCCTCGTGGGAGAGGCCGGTGATTATGTGGGACTCCGACAAGGGTCAATTGGAGGACTCACTCATGAGTCAGGCCGACTCAGGAGTGAGTCATGTACTGAGTAGTAGTTAAAATACATGAAGGGAATACATGGAGGGTAACTGTGCCAAGCTGGCCAGACGGGTTGGCACAGGATTTAGTATCAAGTTTTATTTTTTTACGAGTAGGTTAATTGCCTTGTGATTTCCTGTTGTCGGGTCTTAAAGACACCTTCAGGACAGAATGTGTTGGTGACACTAGCATTGCCAAATCGTCACCACACGGAAAGTGTATATCGTCTTTGTAGAGGAAGAAGTAACTAAGTCCTAAAAAATTGTTTGGCCATTTTCAACTTAAAGTGCTTATATAGTAAGTTGAAAATTAATTACATACTTATAAAGACTTACTTAATTCTCGCTCTACGGGGATGATATACCCTGTATATAAAATAACACATTTAAATTGGCTCATTAATCTTAAGAGTATCCAGTTATCTTCATAAATTAGGCTGTCTAAACATTAGCCGGGTCCCTAATAGGGCCTTGTACTGAGCTTAGGCACTAAACTTGGGTGACATTTAAGTTTGGAGACACAATTAATTAATGCGTACGATTTGTAATCTGGCGCTTTGTATTAATTGAGACAATATCGCTATACTACTACTCATCCCACAAATGACCCACTGCTGGGTCGGGCCTCCTCTCGTCTCCCAGACTAATAAGCCTACTGTGCCACACTGATCAGATGGGTTGGCACAGGGTTTTGATTCAGCGTGGTTCTGCACCAGATCCCACAATGCCGCAACAGGACTCGAGTTGGAGCACTCCGGGGATGTTTAGTGGGTAGGCCCCCACTCTGAGGGAGAGTCCCACACGCCCCCCCTCGGCCATCCCCGTGGCCGACATGGGTTAGTCCATAAAGGATTTTATATCGGGCGAACAACAAAAAAAAAAAAAGGGTTTCGATTCCAGTTTCTCTTCTCTTGCGGCTGGCTTTACGGCCTTGTCACCTTTTGTCGGCTTTTACATCACCCTCGGGATGGAATGGGGTGGTGACAATATGTATCCTAAGTCCGTCACCACACGGAAAAATCTCACATATCCCCAATAATATGCCCTATATAATATTACGAAAACTGACAAATATTTTGCGAATTTCAAAGCTACTTTTAACTGAAAGTATGAAAATGAATTTTAGACGTGCAACCACAAATTTCAATTAATAAAGTTATGAAATCGATGGAATGCACTCGTGGCCTCGATGCCTCTGTGACAGTCTAAAATACTCTTACTTTCCTGGGGATGGCTGGAGACGGCATATAATAAAAGAAATAAAATATCTAAAACAGTATCAAATATACTGTTTTAGATAATATTTTAGGGACAACCAACAGATACAATATATAAATTACTTAACAGCTATGATTTGTAGAATTATTAATCCACGTATTACAGTTGGCGTACATAATTCGTACATGGAGGGAGTCTTACCCGGTCAGCATGCTGATGCTAAGATACCACAGAGAGGATTCGCAGTTGGTCAAGAAGCTATTATGGACGGATGAGTCATAT
The DNA here is from genome assembly GCA_905475355.2 of Clostera curtula. Classification (NCBI taxonomy): domain Eukaryota; kingdom Metazoa; phylum Arthropoda; class Insecta; order Lepidoptera; family Notodontidae; genus Clostera; species Clostera curtula. The sequence goes on along the minus strand of FR997804.1, from coordinate 4,761,837 downwards.
TTTAGAGGAATGGGAGTACTCAATATTCACAATTCTCTCTCGGATCTGTTCTCGGAGCATGCTGACCGGGGAAGACACCCTCCATATACGAATTATGTACGCGCATAAAGAATACACAATATCACCAACCCATACCATATTAAGGGGGTTTCGTAAGAGGCGACTAAAAGAACGCTAGAGACAGATCACCTAGCCGCAAGAGAAGGAAAACCCTGTGATACAAACCCTGTGTCAACCCGTCTTGCCAGTGTATACTAGTAGACATACTCACTTTCAACTATGTACTTTTCTTGATGAAATTTTTTTGTAATTATTTTATTTATTTACTAGCGTCCCGGCACGGCTTCGCCGGGTGCAATTATGCATGTATTATACATATAAACCTTCCTCTTGAATCACTCTATCTATTAAAAAACCGCTTCAAAATACGTTACGTAGTTTTAAAGATTTAAGCATACATAGGGACGGACAGACGACAGCGACTATGTAGTGATAGTGATTCATAGCAAATACATTGAGTGGAATAGCGCAACATAAACTCATTCGAGCTTTTCTGTGCGCTAGTATCGTCGTAGTAGTAGTAGATATGATGATTTTACATCTCAGTTATTGGAGGTTACCACGTGGTCGCTGAAGCTGGCCAACTGGGGAAAGACCTCCTTACAGTATCTACTACTACTCAGCCCATAAATGACTCACTGCTGGGTTGGGCCTCATCCCATTAGGTACATAGATGGTAACTAGACTAATGTGCCACGTCAAACGGGTTGGCACAGCGTTTCGTATCAAATATTCTTTCCCTTGTGGCCAGGTTTTCGGCCATGTCATTTCCTTTTGTCGGCTCTTACGATACCCTCAGGATGGAATGGGGTGGTGACACTATGCATTCTAAATCCTTCACCAGACGGACAAGCAAGCAAGCAAGAGCAAGCATGGTCATGGAATATTTTTTAAAAGCCGGCAACGTACTAACGTCTCTTCCGGTTTTGCAGTGTACGCCTGTACATGGGCGGGGGTGATCGTTTACGATGATTTGAACCAATTTACCTGCCATTTTCATAATAAAGTGACTTTATTTTTCTTCTTAAGACAACCTGTTAATGTAATACAAATGTCTTGCCAAGCCAAAGAGCAAACTGGTTAAATCAAAACACTGACCAGTGAACTGAAAAAGCTTTCACTGTTGATGTAAAAGAGGGGATTTGGCGCACAAAGGAAATTATTCAATACGGTGGAAGCTGTTTAATTTTTCATCAACTATTTATAGATTTCGTTGAATGTCAATTTAAACTGTCTGGAATATTTATAAAATGGATAATGACGTGGTCTATCTTAGGGACAGCCTGATGGTCAGTGGTGAGAACTACACTAACGCCAATAACTCTTTTTTTTCGTCGGAAATCGTCATTGATACTCGTTGAGGTCTGGCCGGGTTATGTGGGACTCCGGGGCGCGTGGTAAGCGAGATGGTAAGTTGCGCCCCAACCTACCCACTAAAACCGACTGACCGAACCAGGGCCCCGGGTTTCGTTCCCCATTGGAGGAGCATGCTCCACGATCCTGGGGACCTTGGTCTTCAACGCCACTAACACAATCCTTCAAAAGTGAGATGTTCCCAGCAGAGAAAAATGAATTCCCTGGACTACTACTCCACTACTACTCAACCCATAAATGACCCACAGCTGAGTCGGGCTTCCTCTCATCACAGGGAGGGTAATTAGCCTACTGTGCCAGGCTGACCAGACGGGTTGGCACATGGTCTCGTATCAAGTTTTCCTTCTCTTGCGGCTAGGTTTTCGTCCTTGTTATTTTCTTTTTCCGACACCCTCACGATGGAATGGGGTTGTGACACTATGTATTCTAAATCTGTCATCATACGGTATTCCCTCGACTACCACAGGGGAAACCCTGATAGAGTTCTGGTAACATTACTCACGCCCAGGAACACAACAACACCCGTGAGCTTGCTACAGTACACTGTAAGGTCCCTGTGGTGACGGATTTAGAATACATAGTGTCACGACTCCATTCCATCGTGAGGGTCTCGTAAGACCCGACAAAAGGAAATGACAGGCCGATAACCTTGCCACAAGAGAAGGAAAACTTGATACGAAACCCTGTGCCAACCCGTCTGGCCAGCGTGGCACAGTAGGCTAATTAGCCTGTGAGACGGGAGGAGTGGGTCATTATGGGCTGAATAGTAGTAGTAGTATGCTTGCTCTGATGGAGTAACTCACGCGTAGGAACTCAACACCAGTTAAGGATTGTGTTATTTGACTGCGACTTTTGACAGAGCGGTTTAGCTAAAGTGTCGACTCCAATATTTTGAGTCGGTGTCTTAGGCATACTTGGTAACTTTCCTAATCAGCGTCGTTGTAAATTAAAGTTGGCACCGACATCAATTAGGTACCAATTGTTTAAAACACTATTCGTTTTATTAACCATACCACTTAATTAGATTTAGATAAATCTGGACCAATCTGGAACTAATAACGCTCCAATAGAAAAGAATTTAGAATATAATGGAATACTCATTATTGCACCTTATAGAACAACCAGAACAACACAAATAACACAAATTAAATCACTACATAGTATAAAACAAAGTTGCTGTCGTCTGTCCGTCCCTATGTATGCTTAAATCTTTAAAACTACGTAACGTATTTTGATGCGGTTTTTTTTAATAGATGGAGTAATTCAAGAGGAAAGTGTTTATCTTGCCCGTGCGAAGCCGGGGCGGGTCGCTAGTAAAAAATAAAACTAAATTAAACAGAAAGTAGTGCAATTGCCTGCCTTATTTATTGCTAAAAGCAATTTACCCAAATTGGTTTAAAAGGCTAGGTGTAATAAACACTAAAAACATGCAACCAAATAGGGCCAAAATGACTTCTTTCATTGTTAAGCCGTTTGAGAATGGAACGTTTTATTTAAGATATTTTGCCCAAAGTGAGGCATAATATTCTGTATCTTTTAATTGTAGGTTTACTTTCCCGTCTCTCAGCCTATGAGGTCTCCACAACCAAATCGATACAGCTATAAGCTTCATAAGGTTTGTTTCTAAATTCCTTCTCTCTTTTCGTCTCGTTATTGGTCCACCGTACTTCGAAAAGCACGTAAAATCAGTCCTGGATGTCATTTGAACATCTGTAGCAAATGTCATATGAATTCAGCAAATGATTACCGATGGCCCTATTACATGGGTCATACAGATCAGACGGCAGTTGCGTAAAATCGAAAAGGATGTTACATAGTCAGCCAATGGCACATACTGAAACAATAACTTCTCAAATTGATATTGGTGTTTCTCTCATCTGGCGAACATGATCTCACTATGTGCTTTTTGTAAACAATCATTTGAAAAAAGCAACTGCAGAGTCTCGTTTCGGCTCTTCTCTGTAGAGCAGCGTTCCGAACCGGTGGTAGTTTCAGCATGAATGTGGGTGGACGCAAGGGTTGTGGGAGATTAAAAGAGATGGATGGATTGTAAGAATGAGGAATTGTGTATGATAGCTGTGAATGTATGAAGGCATGTATGGAGACTACCACCTGGCGTGGGACAAGGGCCGTAAGATGATATTGGTAATTTTAAATACGAAGATATAAAAGAGTTTGTGTTAAAACCTACGCAAATAAATATCCTTGGACATTATAAATATCCTTGGACATTTCACACAACGCCATCTCGTCCCAAGCTAAGCACCTTAATGCTTGTGTTATGGTAACGAGATGGATGATAAACTACTTATATACATTTTTTTTTGTAAATACATACATATTATAGATAGAAATGACACCCAGACACCGAGCCAGTGCCTCTGGTTTAGACAAAGACACTTGCCCGACCCCGGAATCGAACCCGGGACCCGTTGATCCAAAGGCGGCACATCTAACCACTAGACCAACGAGGCAGTTCCTTTTGAGTTTGAATACAATTATTCACATTCTGATTCCTATAGTAAGTTCGTTGCGGCTTTAGTTCGGCATTAAGTTTTCGTGTCACGCAGTTTCGGCGCAGTGTACCACTTCACTGTATCGGTATTCACTAGTCGTACTTGTGGTCTGTGGTTCGTGCTGACTAACAATGACCACTGAGATCTCAAGCGATCTGCTTTGATCAGCAACTTAAATATTTGGCTATTGATACACGCTTACACAATGGTCGGCACCAATGGAACGCAAGAGGAAGATCACCTAGCTGAAAGAGAAGGAAAACTATACAAACCCAGTGCCAACCCGTCTTGCCAGTGGTCTTCCCTTCGTGAATTTGAAGGGGAGTTAACTCATTAGTGAGTCATATAAGAACTGAAATGATCTTTTGTCCTCTGACCTCAGTTGGTATTTAATAGGCTGAGACAATAATAATATTTTTACAATAACTTTTTTTTAAATTTATTTTCTCGTTATACAATCGTCGAATATTAAATCCTACCTCCAAATCTATTCAGACACACCTGTGTCCATTTGGCACCTACCAAATGACTGAATTGCCTTATAAGATATCATCGTCAATGATTCGATTTCGATGATTCTTTATGTGATATGGCTATATAATACATTGTATAGAGAAATCCAGAAATTATCTTAATTTGAATTAGTAATACTGTTGTTTGGAGGAGTTTTATACACTAATTTATATCTTGATCACAAAAAAATCACAACTGTAGTAAATACATATTCTCACATACTCCATTTCCCCCACTGTGAGTCCTTAAGATTTGGCTGACAAGATTAATCATGTTTACGGGGGAGAGAATAGGACAAAACTTTTGGCTTAAGACACAGTTTTTAAAATATACAAATTTAAAATCAATTATAATTCACGTATTAATTTTGACAATAATCTTATAGCAAAAACTTTTTGGATGTCCAAGGCATGAACTATACATTAAATCACGTTGTTTTAATAAATCTTGTCGCTCCTAAGACTACATCGCAGTACTATTCACGGTCCAAATAGATACGCTTAAGTTCAACGCTTCGCGGTGCTCCTTCTTGATGCCTTTCCCCCAATGTTGACCCATTTTATCCAAAGTCCTCCCGCGCGAGTTTTGTTTCGCACTTGCGTTTATTTTATGGGTGCTTACATTATTATGTTACATTGTTGTTGTTCACTGAACTGCTGTGTATACATTTTCCCATAGTAATACTTTTTGTTTAAAAGGTTTTATAGATATTTTATGTGACTACTTTTTTGTTTCACACACACAAACAAAACTTAGTGACAGGATAAGAAAAAGTGAGATAAGAAAACGTTGTGGTGTAGTGTAGTGACAAAAATTGTTAAAGGTATGCTGAGATAGTTAGGCCATGTCGAGAGAATGAATGAAGAACGATTGACGAAAAAAGTGTATGGGGCGAGTGTGAATGAAAGTGTTGGAAGGGGTAGACCTAGGCAGACGTTTCATGACCAAATCGGGGACGTCTTTAAAAAAGGCCAGGTCCAGTTTACCCTAAACCGAAGAGTATGTATGAAGGATATAATGAAAGTGGACGAAGCGAGACAAGTATCGTAGCAAGTGGAAAGAAGTGGTGCCTGCCTACCCCTACGGAAAAGAGGCGTGATTATATGAAAGTATGTACTTTTTTTTATTTTATTTGCCTTGAACTGGCTAACAGTATCTGCAGGTTAAGAAACGTCTGGCTCTACTGAATGTTGGATGATGTTGGCAATTAGTCTTAGCGGCTATGCTATCGTCTATAGTAGTTGTTACTCTTACGCGGCCCGCGCCTCGACTTGTCGGCGCCTCCGCCTCGACTCTTCGCCGCCTCGGCCTCGACGCTTGCTGTGTGCGATACTCCTTGCATACTCGTAAAATTTTAAAGAAAAGTTAGAAGCGGCGCGCGCTTCCGCCTCGACCGCGCCTCGACTCCAGTTCTGTGTGCTACCCGCCTTAGGAACGTGACAATTGGCAGCTGGTCATTATAATTTTATGTATAACTTTCGATAATCCCACTGTACTGAGTGTGTCGTAAGAGTCGACAACAGGAAATGTCAAGGGTTTGAAAACTGGCGTAAGAGAAGGAAAACTGGATACGAAACCCTTTGGCAACCTAGGGTAATGACCGTCCCTGTAATGGCAGGAGGCCCGACTCAGCAGTGGGCCATATAAGGGCTGAGTAGTAGTAGTATCCTAAATCCGTCTTAACCCAGAGTCTACATTACATATTACATCTTTTTGATACCTTGTATTGCAGTATTGCAGTGTTCCTGCAGATTTTAAATTATGTAGTTGCACGTAATACATAGACTGCAAGTTTGGGGCCTAATTAATTAGTGGGACGTGCTTGTAAAGTGGTTTCTGCGCTCTGACGTCATACATTCTGCACTCTACGTGCACCAGGATTTTGGTACGTATTTAGAGCAGAGCCTATATTATTATAGAACAGACTTAGCGAAAGCAAAAACATGTCTAAGGCGTTTTGTTGTGATTGTTCTGAAATATTTTAAATGCAAAAATGAAATTATTTGCAACGTACTATAGAACAAATTGGACCGATTTTTTCTATAATACGTTGCATATGTCTGTGTGACGACGGACTTAGAATACACAATGTCACCAACCCACACTAACCTGAGGATGTCATAAGAGGAGACTAAAGAGGCAAATTACCTAGCCGTATGAGAAGGGAATCTTGATCCAAACCGCCTTGCTAGTGTGGCACAGTAGGCCAATTTCCTTCCATAAATCTGGAGGAGACCTAACTCAGTAGTGGGGCACTTATAGGCTGGCAAGACGATAAAGCATAGTATTTAAGTGTGTCTGTCCATCTGATGACATACGACATACTCATAGCTGAACAGATTTTAATAAAATTTTCCTCCATTACCGAATTTAAATAGTTGATTGAAATATGTGGAACACACGTGTTTGCCACAAACAAATTAGAAAACCCCTCTCTAAATTTAGCTGAACATCATTTCAGTCAAAAGACGTCCACTGCTGGACATAGGCCTCCCCCAAAGATTTCCATGAATGCCGCTGCATTCATCGTTTTCCGGCGACCTTAGCTAGGTTGGCGGTCCAACTACCAGCACTGCGCTTTCCGGAACGCGATTGCCACTTGAGGACTTTTCTGCCCCTTCGGGCGTCAGTCTTGCGAGCTATGTGCCCTGTCCACTGCCACATAAGTTTTGCAATGCTGTGGGTTATTGCGTATCGTCCCGATTCGATTGCGCAGGGAAACTCTGAGCATAGCCTTTAGGTTTTCGGCTCTCCATTGTCCTTTACGTGCTTTGAGTCTTTTGATAGGGCCCATAGTGAGCGACCACGTCTCTGTACTATATGTCATGACTAGCAACACCTATTGACCGAGGATTTTTGTCTTCAAACACTGCGGTAATGTGGACAAGAAGATCTTTAATCTAATAAATTTAAATAAAGTCGGTTAAGTTTTGCTTTTCAAGGTCAAATTAGAAGATTTGTTAAGCTGACCACTTGCAGTGTCAGGTCCGTAATGTAATGAAATTTATTAGGGTGCCAGTAAAACTGTCGCTGTCACAATTTATAACCACTGCCTAAGAGCTTACTGAGTTTCCATAACCTTTGTTCAGTCGTAAGAACATTTGTTAAGGGGCGCGATTATGTTGCGAATTGAATTAGGTTCTGCAAAATGGCCGGTAAGAAAAGTTCTCCATTCCAATGATTTCAAGTAAAGTTTCATAATGACGAAACTTTTTATATCGCTTAAGTAAATTTGGAACTTTGATATATATTACTAATTTAAGGTGGTTTTTGTTGAATTCGTTGGAAGTATATTTTTATTTGTTATAAATTCAAAGAATATTAATGATAAGAAATGTTTTTCGAACTTAAACCATGTTATTCTCAATCATTGTTTCTTCAGATTTCCTTTATTTCTATGGTAGGGCCTACAAGATTTACTCCCTACTTGGTAGGGATAGGAGTTTTCCTTTGTTCGTGTTTAAATTTTCTGCCTATCTAGTTCATTTAACCTCTTCTGACACCCTTCCTAGATCTACACTACGTATTATTGGCACTTTGTGTTCTAAATTATTGAAATATAGACAATTGCAAAAACACCCAGTATTAATTTTTGTACATATATATTCAAATATTGTAACTGCAATAAATGTTTGTCACTAAAATCCATATTGCATATTTAAAAGTACATCCTAGATATTTTGCAAGACTTTCGAATCAGTATCACAATAGTTATTTGTGCAACAAGAGAGCAAAGTCGTTTTTTGCTGCGAGTGCTGATATTGAATCCCGAGTAAGCGAAGGAATCAATGATTGAATCACGAGCGTAGCGAGTGATTCTAAAGTTGATTCCTGAGTGCTGCGAGGGATTCAAAGGCACGCGATGCGAAAAATTTTGCTCTCGTGTAACACACATAACTTTTCACTTCAGCAGCGAGAACACTATAGGAAATGAAATATATTACGTAACATTTTTGAAACTATAATTAAATATTTTTAAGTTAAATATCAGTTTTTTAAGCAGTAAATACTTATTTTAGTTTAAATACAACAATAAGTTAAAAATTCAATGAATTACAATAAAAGATATAATTATCATTTTTGCTAAATTTCTTTAGTTAGTACGAAATTCCGAACGTGTTTGTCTTTAAGGTCGAATTAAAAATCGGAGTAACCCCATAACGAACTCCTTTCATCCAATCGAACTGTTAAAAGTACGTCTAGTTTGTATTTAATCAAATATAGTTCCCATAATATTGCTCTATCAATTTAATATTTATAATCTGTACTTTAATGTTTTGTATTGTTTTCTATAGCGCTACCTGCTAACATTTAACTTCATAACTCTAACGCAACTTATAACCAATTAATTTAACTTTCATAATCACACGAAATTTCTAACACAACACACTTGTCATTGGCAAAATCATCGGTATAACGATGGAAACCAAAACCTAAATGAAAAAGAAGAAGAAAAATCGGAGCTGTTGGTACTGGCCACTTGGTCTCTCTCTCTTTTCTATTGGCGGGAAAGAGATAGTGTCAATGTTTCGAATTAGAATTAAAAAGTTACTTTGTCTCACTCAGTGGGCAAAATCGCATTTTGTCCACTGTTTTCAGTGAGCAAAACCTACATGTTTGAGCTACTGAAGTGAAAATACTATTTCGTCCTGTATTTGTGCTTCGTACTTTCACTGTATTTGGTCACATCATACGTGAAGATTTTCGTTGAATAAGGCTATTACGTACCCTAGAAAAACTTCCCTAGCCTCATTGAACCGAAAATATACCAGCCAAGCAGAAATCCTTCAACATCGGCATAATTAATATAGCCTGCCAAACCTCCACACAATTTTCCCTAACTTTGGGTAAGAAAGTTCATTCTGATATTTCAAGCGTCATTTCTCTGCCCAACAGACCTAGATCTCGGGAGTTTTACGACCCAATTATAACGAAACAACGCTTGTAAAAGACATATTTTTATGAAAACGTATTACCGTCGTCTTAATTCGTACAGCAAAGTTATCATCTTTTACGTAGATTGTGATAAACATTGTTTTCGTAAAAATGGCTTAAATAATATCAGGAACATTTTAACAAAAAGAAATCGTTTTAACAAAATCGCCTAAAACTCGCGAACAAATCTTTAAAAGTGAACTATTATTATTGGAAGTCCATACTGAAGTCAAATAATTTATGATTGCATTTTGGTGAGATTTTTCAAGTCGTTTTGGGTTTGGCAAATATTTTTATAAGCCAACTTGATTAAATTAGTTTTGATTTGGATTTTGTATATTTGAGACCATATCAAAAATACATTGAATTGATCTACAAATGATGGAAACAAAAAAAAAACAGATACAACAAAAAAATACACAGAACCGAACCCAAAACTAAATTTGTAAAGTGACAAAATACAAAATATCACTTAAAAACCTCAAAATGATAAGCAGTTTACTAAAACTGCTTTTTTAAATTGAAAAAGTGTTAATTTGGCACAAGAGCGCAAAAGCTCTTAATAAGCTTATCTCGTTTGCAGAAGCATTTTGGCACCTCGAATAAGTGGATTTAAGAGGTCGTTTCCAAAAGCGTTCGCGTCTAGAGAAGCGTGTATGTCGGGGATATTTGTCTGTGGAATTCTGATTAAATTATATTTTTTACTAGCGACTTGCCCTGGCGACGCACGGGTGCAATGATGAACATTTAAATTTATGCATGTATTATACATATAAACCTTCCTCTTGAATCACTCTATCTATTAAAAACCGCTTCAAAATCCGTTGCGTAGTTTTAAAGACTTAAGCATAACTACATAGGGACGGACAGACGATAGCGACTTTGTTTCATACTATGTAGTGATACATATGTTTCCCTCACCTTTTTTCGCAATTTCGTTGGGGTCAATTCCACTCTAACCTAATTTAGCTAACTACAAGTAATATGAAGAAGAAGAAATAAAAAAGTGAGTCAAAAAACGTATAACACGTTTCATTTGGACAGTATTTTTACCACACCGTAAACGAACCGTGAAATCCAAATTCTTTTGTGTTAAATTATTCGAGATATTTTTCACCTAAAATGTCACGAATAGGTCTCATACGACAGCAAACTCAGAAGCCACTGATAAGATTAGGGGCGAACCATTAATCACGACGCAGCTGGGCAATTAGGGGTCTTTTGATTTTCTAACACGATTCAATGTTAAATCGGACGATTAAGGGCAACGTTTTATTTTTAAATAAAAACTTTATATCTGTGTAGTGACGGATTTACACAATGTTACGAACCCATACCATCCTAAGGTATGCACTGAAAAAAAGATTTCTAATCAAGTGCAATTTTTGCTTTATTGTGTTTTTTATGTCTAAATCTAAAAATAACATTATTGATTGTAAAACTTCGCTTCTTAATTGAGAATAAAGTCAAAACGATTCACGAAACACTTCATAAAGGATCTTAATCACTACATAGTATAAAACAAAGTCGCATTCTTCTGTCCGTCCCTATGTATGCATAAATCTTTAAAACGACGAAACGGATTTTGAAGCGGTTTGTTTTAATAGATAGAGTGATTCAAGGGGAAGGTTTATATGTATAACCCACCCCCGCTTTGCACGGGCGAAGCCGGGGCGGGCCACTAGTTTTTACTATAAATTATACTTGCTCAAAGTCGTCAGGTCGTTAGGTCGGACTTTTTCAATTCTTTATAGTGTTATTATTGGCAGGATATTTAACTTATAATCAGATAAGTCTTGTTTAGATGTAGTAAAACCAATATCAATGTTCACCAAGTAACTTAACAGAGACAATAAACACATTTATATCAAGCTAGCTTTTGCGCGCGGCTTCGCCCGCGTGGTCTTCGAACCCGTGCTTATCTCTATGCATATTTTTTATGAACATAAAAGTGGTTATTGTGACTAAACTATGATAGTTAGATTTGCTATGTGCTCTCGCGAATTTTTTTTGTACATCTTTAAAATACCTACAAACCCGTAGTACATAATTTTGTTCTATTGTCAATAGTTTTTACAGCGCACGCATAAATAGGTTTTCGACTTACGGTAACTCTGTCTGTATGTCAAGCTTTCACGCCAAAAAACTACTGAACCGATTTAAATGACATTTAATAGAGAGATAGTCTAGAGGCTGATAGGCTTTTAGGCGCAAAGGGTTGATCATCCAGCCAGATGAGGTGGTATGTAGGCAGGGTGCCGCGGCGCCAATCCCCCGATATCTGTATTCTCTAGTCGGGGATTTCTTACCCGTGCGAATGGCTCTGTAAACTTCGCTTTCGCGGTGTAGGACTTTTTGGTAAATCTCTAAATTAAATTAAATTGTTATATAATATGTCAATTGATTGTGATACTAGGTAAATTGTGTAAGTACAGTATGCTGGTCGCTACAGGCAACTTTTTATTGCGAAGAAAGATACGAAAAGAAAGATATATATTTTTATCACTTTATTCATAGTTTTAAAGGTTACGTTTAAAAAACCCCTATTCTATATAGGATAGTCGTGTTGGCCGGACTAGAAAATTCAATTTACTTTCCCACGGGCATCAAACGACCTTTATTTTCAGTAGGCAGTAACGAATGAGTAGAAAACGTGACTTATGGGTGTAACAGTCTGGTTCAGTTATTTGTAGAACAATATATATACTATTGAAATCAGATAAATAATACTTATGGATGTGGTGACAGATTTGGAATAGAAGAGGCAACTACAGGTACGAAAGAGACAGAATAGCAACAGAAAGAAATCTTAAAACAAACCCCGTGCCAGCCCGTCTTGCTAGCGTGCCGTGGTAATATTCCTTAACATCCTTTTTTTTTTTTTTTTTTTTTAAAGTGGGGGAAACCTTTTATAGGTCCCCAGCCGGTGGGACGGGGCTGGGGTATGTGGGAGTCCCGGTCGCGTTGAGATGGTGAGTTGCGAACCGGTTTACCCACAAAAACCTACCACTGTTGTCACCGCGTGTCATTCTGCCGTACGGGAAACTACATAGCCTTTCCGTGTTGGCAGTGACGGACAGGGGAGCTTGGCTCGAACCCTTGGTGTTGTGCACTACTTATAACCTGTATCGCGGAGGCAGTTTACAAACATGTAATTCACGAACACAAATGACACCCAGACTCGGGGCAAGTGCATCTGGTTTAGTCAAAGACACTTGCCCGACCGTTGATCCAGAGGCGGCACATCTATCCCCTAGACCAACGAGGCAGTAAATTTGGTGGAGGTCCCACTCAGTACTGGGCGAACTAACGACACCCCGCAGGGTGAAATCCGTTTCGTATGTCCTGAAATTACGATGAAGTAATTTTACGTTTGATTATTGGGTTCCTCTAATTACACTGAAATTAGCTAACTGTGCCAGAAATGAGCCAACCAGACTGCTAACCAGCTAACCGGGGTCATTTTTTCACATCAAGTTTCCTTTCCACACATCTTCCGGAGGGGAGGGGCATATCGACGCTTCCAAAGAGGACTACGACACCCGAAATCCTTCAATCAATATTGAAATAGCTCAAATTGTCTATATTTTATTTACGTCTGACCGGCCCGTCACGTCAACGAAGAGTTTGGATAGGAAAATAGTTTTTTAATAATTCCCTTTTTTTTACAACATTGAACCATTAATTTTTTGAACCCAAAATTTGCCGTACCAGTCCAACCGAGATATTGTGAAACTAACAGACGTCAATTCATTTTTATAAATGTACTATCAACCCGGCCACGCGTTGCTTTGGTGGTTATCGTATTAAATTGTAGCTTAAATGAAATGATTATATTTTTAACATAGCGCCATCTATTGAATACTTGCTCAATCCAGTTAACAGATATCGCCATCTGCGGGAATCGTTTGGAGTGTATATAATTGTGACTGTCAAATATTACATACATAACATACATAAAGTCACGCCTTTTTCCCGCAGGGGTAGGCAGAGATCCTTCGACTTGCTACGATCCTGGCTCACAACTTTCGCTTCTTCCACTTTCATTAACCTCTTCATGCATACTCGTCGGCTTAGGGTGCTTCTGACCTGACCTTTCTTTAGGACATCACCTATTTGGTCATGGAATGTCCTTCTTGGCCTGCCCCTTCCAACGTTCCCATTCACACTTCCGCAATATATTTCTTTCGTAAGTCTACTTTCACTCATCCTCTCAATATGACCAAACCATCTAAGCATACCTTTCTCAATTCCAGTCACTACATCTTCATTCAAACCACAAAGCTCTCTTATAGTTTCACTCCTTATCCTATCACTCAACTTCACTCCTAGCATACTTCTGAGTGCTCGCATCTCCACTGCGTTTATCCTACTTTCATGCTTCTTCTGCCACACCCAACTTTCACTTCCATAAATTAGTGTCGGGACTAGCACTCCCTTGTGAACAGCCAGACGTGCCTTTTTGGACACCTTCTGACTATTCACAAAGGTGCGCAGTGCACCATTCACTATATTACCAGCATTCACTCTCCTTTCAATATCGCTGTCGTATAATCTATACTTAATATATAAAGCTGCAGAGTTTGTTTGTTTGTGTGTTTGTTTGTTTGTTTGTTTGAACGCGCTAATCTCGGGAACTACTGGTCCGATTTCAAAAAATCTTTCAGTGTTAGATAGTCCATTTATCGAGGAAGGTTATAGGCTATATTTTATTTTCAAAGAATTAGGGATCCGTATGAAAATTGCGATTTTGTAAACCAAGGTGTAAAATCGAAAACCTATTTATGCGTGCGCTGCAAAAACTATTGACAATAGAACAAAATGATGTACTACGGGTTTGTAGGTCTTATAAAGATCTACAAAAAAGCGAGAGCACATATCTAACTATCATAGTTTAGTCACAATAACCGATTTTAGTTTCATAAAAAATATGCACGGGTTCGAAGCCTACGCAGGCGAAGCCGCGCACAAAAGCTAGTAGACAAATAATTTGCAATAAAATACTATTGTGTCTTTAAATTAAGACGTAAGCTATCTTATCTTTCAAGTTGGATCAAACTGCACACGGTGTGCAAATATTGCTTATATTATATTGTGTTCGATCCTGAGAGTGCCGACGGAAGGAAATGACAAGGCTGAAAACCTAGCAGCAAGAGAAGAAAATCTTGTCACGAAACACTATGCTGACCCGTCTGGCCAGCGTAGTACATTAGGCTAATTACTCTCCACGTAACTGGAGGAGGCCTGACTCAGCAATGGGTCGTGGCTGAGTATTAATAGTAGTATTATTCTGTGAAGCAGTTTACAATTGTAAATATTACATTTATTTACAAATAGTTCATAGGATCGTCTTTGAATTGAATACCTACTATTGCAAATAGTTCGATACATACATTTTACCTATCTACTTGCATGCCAATAACGATTGGAATGCAATATTGACTAAACTTTACGGTAGCTGTATAGTTCCCGCAATCCAATTAATAGTATGATGTGTGGTGACGGATTTAGAATTAATAGTGTCACCTCTCTGTTTTATACGAAGGTGAGAGCCGACAAAAGGGACTGATAAGACCGAAAAAAGAGAATGAATACCTGATATTGAACCCTGCGCAGTTTGCTAGCGAGTGTGGCACAGCTGATTACACTCCATGTAGTTGGAGGAGGCCCGACTCAGCAGTGGGGTCACTAATGGACATTTATGAGTATAGCATAGTAATAGTATGAAAGGCACTATATCTCTAACTAGCAGCCCGCGGCTTTGTTTGCGGGGAGCTAGATTGTATTGATATATCCTATTATACGAAATCATTGCTCAGTGCAAAAGGTTTGTTATAAAACTAACGACTTCAACCAGCAGCGAATAATCGATCAAAGTCTCTTCTTTATTATAATATATAATAGTTTGTTATAATCTAACAGATGTCTCTGCAATCGAGTGAAAAGCCGATGTCAGAAAAATACAAAGGGCTGAATATTGCAGAATTTATGGTTCCTAAGTCACTTTAAAATTCAAGAGGTAGGTTTACATGCATAATTGCACCCGTGCAAAGCCGGGCCGGGTCGCTAGTTACAAATAAACTCAAGACCGATTCCATTTGTTTTTCACCATTAGATTGCGATACTATCCCTTTTTTGTTTTCGTCGGAAATCCTCATTGATACCCGGCCGTTGGTGTCTGACCAGGCTATGTGGACGCGTTGAGATAGTAAGTTGCGCCCCAACCTACCCATGTTAAACCAACGGTGATCCTCGACTCCCCCAAAACCACAAAAATAAAATTGATTAGCCTTCAAAACTCCTTACACACCGCAGCGTCAATTATATAGTTCCGAATTTAAAAAATCTAAGTAAATTTTCAATGTATTTTTTTTTATTTATGCTTTATCAAAAACATTCGATATTTTATTCCATTTGCGAGAAGCTTTTTAGTCACCAACATGCCTTTATCACTATTCCAAAAGCTTTTAAGCGCCAAACCCTTCTGAATTGTTAATGTGACCAGACAATCGGCTTTCATTTGACTGTGAATGTCTACTTAGTTGGTTTCAATAAATCCCAGTCTGGTGCCATCCTCGAAACTGGCACATTCTTTTCATCACCATCATCAGCCCATAAAAACTCACTGCTGACCGGGTTGGTTCACGTGTTTATAATAAACTAGCGGCCCGCTCCGGTTTCGTATGGGTGCAATTATGCATGTATTATAAACCTTCCTCTTGAATCACTCTATCTATAAAAAAAAACCGCTTCAAAATCCGTTGCGTAGTAAAAGTAGCTGCTATTAAACTAAACAAAAAATCGACATGAAAGAAAACGTTAAATTTATATTATCTTAACTTACAATAAAATTAGAATCACACCACAATTTTGGCCTGGTTATTTAGAAAAAAAACAACTTAAATCTTGTAAACAAAATAGCTGCTATAAAACACGAAAGAAAACTTTAATATCTTAAGCTCAGGTAGAATGAAAATGTTAATTATAATTACATTACAATCATAGCACCATTTATAACATGTTAATCACTATCACTTCACTATCACTACATAGTATAAAACAAAGTCGCTGTCGTTTGTCCGTCCCTATGTATGCTTAAATCTTTAAAACTACCTAACGGATTTTAAAGCGGTTTTTTTTAATAGATAGAGTGATTCAAGAGGAAGGTTTATATGTATAATATATCCATAATATTGTAGAGAAACACTGATAATTTTAGAGGTTCATAATTGCACCCGTGCGAAGGCGGGGCGGGTCACTAGTTAGAATATAAGCAAATTAAAACTCTGCTAGTTTAATTTCTACAAACGTACATGACTTCTCGAGTTCTCGACTTTTCTCGAGCTTGATTTCCCGGGAACAAAGCCCAACGATTTCCCGGGAATGAACCCTAGTGAGAACACTAAGAAATAAAGATGGACTACTACTACTAATCAGCGCAAAGATGCCTGTTGAATCGGGCTTCCTCCAGTTACATCTACGGTAATGAGCCTGCTATACCACGCTGGTCTGATGGGTCTGTAGAGGGTTTCGTATCAAGTTTCCCTTCTCTTGCGGCTAGATATTCGGCCTTGTCATTTACTTTTGTCGACTCCTACGACACACTCAGGACGGAATGGGGTGGCGACACTATGTATTCGGGCCTCCTCCCATCACATGGAGGGTTCGTTTTTTTATTTAGCTTCTAGTTACCGTGCCACGGACTACGTTGCCATGAATTACTAACTATCACTATCACTAATAAGTATAAAACAAAGTGACTGTCGTCTGTCCGTCCCTATCTATGCTTAAATCTTTAAAACTACGCAACGGATTTTGAAGTGCTTTTTTAGATAGAGTGATTCAAGAGGAAGGTTTATAAGTATAATAAATTCATAATATTGTAGAGAAATACTGATAAATTTAGAGGTTCATCATTGAAACCATGCGAAGCCGGGGCGGGTCCCTAGTAAATTTATAAAACTAAAACCACATTTTAATATGCTGCGATGTCATAATACGTCATTCAGATAACATTGAGGTCAACGCTACTATCACGCTTATATGGATACAACAGTTAATCTCTACCCTATCGTGCCATTCTCATAATTAAAAATTGTGGTGTAGGTTAAAAAATACCGGTTTTAACGTATTAAAAACGGGCATTAAAACCTTTTAACCAGTTAAATTCATTTAACGACAATATATTATACAACAAACATGGTTTGGATGTATTAATTTTTTGGAAATTAATTAATTTGACGAACATTCACTAAAATGAATCTAATAAAAGCGTATTAAAAATTATTTCGCCAATATCATTTTAAAATATCCGTGTCGTGACGGATTTAGAATTTAATGTCACCACCCCATTCGGTCCTAAGGGTGTCCTAAGAGCCGACAAAAGGAAATGACAAGGCCGAAAACCTAGCCAAAAGAAGGAAAACTTGATACAAAACCCTGTGCCAACCCGTCTAGTCAGGCCTCCTCCAATTACATGCCAGCTTACTGTGCCACGCCGGCCAGACGGGTTGGGCTTGTCAGTTCCTATTGTCGACTCTTACGACACCCTTAGGATGAAATGGGGTGGTGAATAATGTATTCTAAATCCGTTACCATATTGACTAATGAAGAGAAATTACTACCTCCATGAAATTAGAAGAGGTAAAAATCAGCAGTGGATATGCCCATATGTTGAAATGATTATGATATCGGCCTGCGGGCACAAAACACCGGTTTGCACTTTTTCGTCCCACCGGGCAGTAGGTCCCACGTTCAAACGACGAGTTCATTACTCACGGTGGTCGATTATCGAAGGTTAGACTATTTGGGTGGGCAAACAAAGAGTATATGGGAAATCGATATTACTTTTATAGAGAAGTTTCACCGATGGGCTGCCGAACCGTCCGGGTCTGTGTTATTTACTTGGTAACTTAATAGTGTGCTTGTATCTATACAATTTCCGTGTGGTGACAGATTTAGAATACACAATGTCACCAACCCACACCTGAGGGTGTCGTAAGAGGTGACTAAAGGATCTTAAGAGGCAGATCACCAAGCCGTTTGTGAAGGAAAACTTGATACAAGCCCTGTGCCAACTTGTCTTGCCAGCATGGCACGCTAGGCTAATTTACCTCCATAAATTTGGAGGAGGCCCGACTCAGTAGTGGGTCATTTATGGGCTGAAACGACGATCTATACAAGGTGTAACAAAAACCCTAAAGGCGATAGTTTTACTGATAAAGCTCACAATTTCAGCCAAAAGACGTCCACTACTGGACATAGGCCTTCCCCAAAAATTTCCACAAATCGGTTCTGAGCCTGCATCCATCGTTTTCCGGCGACCTTAACTAGGTCATCGGTCCACCAGGGTCATGGAGTGAAGAGAGTAAGTTTTCTTTTCTTGTGGCCAGGTCGGCTTTTTCATTTCCTTATGTCGGCTCTTACTACACCCTCAGGACAGAATGGGATGGTGACACTATGTATTCTAATTCCGTCACCACACGAGCAACAGTTCAGAAACAATTGTAGACAGCCGAATGATTTATCTGGGCGATTAATGAGGGTTGACGGATGAAATATTAACTGTTTAAATGACTTGGAGTAAATATCCACTTTGTTTGTTTCAGTGTTTGTTTAGGTTCTTAAAACGTTTATTTCATGATAAAATTTACCCTCAAAGTTTCCGAACGTGGCCACGTATTCATTTGTGTATAATAAAGTCATCATATGACTTTGGAGTTTATCCTAAAGCTAGCTGCGCCCCGCGGTTTCACCCGCGCTTATTTATTGTGATAGCGCGGGAGAAGCCGGGGGGCAAAGCTAGTCTAAAAAAAGTAGCCTTATTTACTCCTTATATAAGTAGCTACCTATCAGTGAAAGTCCCGTTAAATCGGTCTAGATGTTCCAGAGATTAGCCGGAACAGACAGACAGACAAACAAAAATTTAAAAAAAAGTTATTTCGGTCTATCTACTGTGTATAAATACTTACGGATTTAGTAAAAAGTGGTTATTTTATTATTACAAACAGACACTCCAATTTTATTTATTTGTATGTATAGATGTATAGATAATGAAGAACGATTTTATAATTTAGGATATTGACGGAAAATAGTACTACTAGCAGAATTGCTACATATTTGTTGCGCTGCATCACTACTCACTACATAGTATAAAACAAAGTCGCTGTCGTCTGTCCGTCCCAATGTACGCTTAAATCTTTTAAACTTCGCAACGGATTTTGAAGCGGTTTTTTTTTAATAGATAACATGATTCAAGAGGAAGGTTTATATGTACAATACATCTATAATATTATGGAGTAACACTGATAAATTTAGAGGTTTTATAAGTATTGTGTTTTATAATATGTAGTGATAGTGATGATAGTGATTGTTTGCGCCATATATACTCTTTTCTTTTCCTTCGTCACTGGCCGGCGAAGGTATAGACAACACCGAACTGACGGTGTATGTCACAATCGCATATTCGCAATAAACGCCATACGTATAATTAGCTATATTTATATTCGTAATATACGGGGTGGTCAAAAAGTCGTGGATCAAACGAAACCAGCCGTTAGATGGGGCCATCAGCAGCAACGACTTTTTGACCACCCTGTATAAATAACTAGCGACCCGCCCCAGCTTCGCACGGGTGCAATGAATAACATCTAAATTTATCAGTATTTCTCTACAATATTATGCATGTATTAACTTAAAACCTTCCTCTTGATTCACTCTATGTACTAAAAAAACCGCTTTAAAATCCGTTGCGTAGTTTTAAAGATTTACGCATACATAGGGACGGACAGACGACAGTGACTTTGTTTATTACTATGTAATGATAATGATGAGGCACTCATAACCATACATAGAAGATATTTATCCGCACATAAACCTGGAAGGGCGTTACGACAGGCAACATAAATCTGTAGTAGACATACACCGAAGAGAGGAGTCAGGTGAGTCTTACCACTTTTTGCTGGCCAAACACCATCCATAATTTTGGTCCTATAACCATCCAGTGATAGTGAGACTATTTTCATACTTGCCGATCGTTAAAAGCTTACACATTTTGGTTTTGTGAGATAAAGTTTAGATCTTAGGCGTACTTCACTCAACTAGTAGTCTTAATTATAATGAACTAAAACACTTATATGCGGGTTTCCATTATGGAAAGTTCTAGAACTAGTTTCTTGGTAATCTAACCACTTACAATACCGAACTCATATTCGATAAAGAACTTAACTAAGTTGTTAATTATATGTCGACCCGGCCCGGCTTCGCACGGCTGCAATTATGCATGTATTATACATATAAACCTTTCTCTTGAATCACTCTATGTATTAAAGAACTCCGCTTCAAAATCCGTTGCGTAGTTTTAAAGATTTAAGCATACATAGGGACGGACAGACGACAGCGACTTTGTTTTATAATATGTAGCGGCCGTCCCCACACGGAAGTTAAAATATGAT
This sequence comes from Clostera curtula, assembly GCA_905475355.2. Taxonomy (NCBI): domain Eukaryota; kingdom Metazoa; phylum Arthropoda; class Insecta; order Lepidoptera; family Notodontidae; genus Clostera; species Clostera curtula. Next base: position 4,740,986 of record FR997804.1, on the reverse strand, counting down.
TGATTTAGGCTGAACCGAGTCTCAACAATAAGTTGTGTACAAAAAACCTGAATGATAATTCCAGAATTTTTCAACTTTATTAAAATATGTTCGAACCTTAACTGGAACAAAAAAGTCGTATTATAAAAATGTGTTTACATTTTTTCTCACCTTCCCTGGACTTCCACGAATATTTCAAGACCAAAATTAGCCATATCGGTCCAGCCGTTCTTGAATTTTTGCGAACTAATGAACATCAATTCATTTATATATAGATAGATATAAATTGTGAATGTAAATGACTACTGAGTCGGGCCTCCTCCAAGTTCACGGAGGTAAATAAGCCCACTGTACCACGCTGGCAAGACGGATTGGCAGAGGGTTTGTTTCAAGTTTTCCTTCTTTTGCGGCTAAGTGATCTGCCTCTGGCTTTCCTTGCGCATTAATGTACATTAAAAATAAAATATTTTATGGCCCGCATCATACTCGCGTATTAAGTGCGTCGTATGTAGTTTCATAAAGGTTGCTCTTATAACATTGGCAGGTATATTATCTTATTATGTAAAGGTCTACCGAAAGTGGTAGACGGTCACCAATCCGGTCCGTGGAGAATTGACGATGCTATTTTGTGAGGAACGTTAATGAAAGAGAGTGGAAAAATTTCCTATTTCTAAAATTTTTAATAAACTGAACTAAAATACAGCTATGATTTTTTTTCATTTGCAATTCCGGTAAATTTGAACCAATTACTGAGTCATCTCTATAAATATACTGTGTAAGATACAACATGTTTAAAATCTTTTATATTTTTTATAACACTATTTTCAATCTGTGCTAAATCAGCAACACAACTGATAGTGGACCCTCAATGACTAGTAAGTAGGCATAGTTTGGCTAAACACTAATCTGGATATGTATGTTTAAATCTGAAGAATGTATGAGCTACTTCAATTAATAGTTCACAGCAAATAAGCCTGTTTAGTATTTCCTATTTTATAATTAAGAAATTTTAAAATGTTCAAATCTTAAAATGTTCAGGACCTAGCCGACTTTTATAACAACTGCCTGTTTACTGAGCAGTTTAATACTTCTGAAACTCGGAAACTCAATACGTGTCAACCTTGTAATAAAAGTTCCATTCAAGCTGGCATTAATTCACGCCTTAACTTTTAAGGTGCGGTCATGATCGGCTGTGAAATAAATAGAGGAATGATGCTTCGGAATTGTTCTTCACAACTTATTATTCATTTATGTTTTGTTAGAAACTGCAAATGGGCTAACTAATTGAAATGATCTGTCGTCGAACTTCATATGAATCTTATATTGAAAAACAACAATGAATATAATAAGATAACGACTATGTTCATTTCGAAGATTTGTCTTTTTTATCCCGACTAATTTCACGATACTAGGAATCATTTCTTGTTGGTTGCTTAACTCATACTAGTTCAGTGTTTGAAGACAAAAGACTTCGATCAATGTGTGTTGCCAGTGATGACATATTGTACAGAGACGTGGTCGCTCATTATGGATTCCATCAGAAGGCTCAAATTTACCCAAAGGGCAATGGAGAGGGCAATACTCGGAGATCGAATAAAAAATGAGGAGATACGCAGGAGAACTTGAGTTACCGAAATAGGCCACAGAATTGCCAAACTTAACAAGGCACATAGTTCGTAACAAAGATGCCTGATAGGACAGAAAAATCCTCGAAAGGCGATCACGTTTCGGAAAGCGCAGTGATGGTAGGGCTCTCACACGGTGGACCGACGACCTGTTTAAGGTCGCTGAAAAGCGATGGATGCGGGCGGCTCAGGAGCAGCCTTCGTGGAAATCCTTGGACTATGTCTTGAAGTGGACGTCATTTGGCTGAAATGATGAATGACCCATTAATCACCCACTACTAAATAAATAAATATCCTTGGACATTTCACACAACGCCATCTCGTTCCAAGCTAAGCAACTTAATGCTTGTGTTATGGTAACGAGATGGATGATAAACTACTTATATACATTGTTTTTTGTAAATACATACATATTATAGATAGAAATGACACCCAGACTCCGAGCCAGTGCCTCTGGTTTAGACAAAGACACTTGCCCGACCCCGGAATCGAACCCGGGACCCGTTGATCCAAAGGCGGCACATCTAACCACTAGACCAACGAGGCAGTTGGTCCTCCTCCAGTTACGTGGAGGGTAATATACCCACTGTGCACTGTGCTTTCGTATCAAGTTTTCCTTCCCTTACGGCTAGGTTATCGGGCCTGTCATTTCATTTTATCGGTTAGTGTTGTTGATTAGATCTGGCTGTTGTTTGGCCCTTTGCAACCATTGCGCGAGTTTACTCTCACAAACTGTCTTATCACGGCCTTGTACCTAAAAATGGCGATCTAAAAAGAGCAACTACAGAGTTTCCTGCCGACTCTTCTCTGTAGAACTGCATTCCGAACCGGTGGTAGATGGTAAATTTTAAATTTTATTTTGGTTGTTTGACTTGTCAAAGGAGCCAACTTGATTAAATGAGTTTTAAATTCTAATTTGAATTTGGTTCTTACGAGACCCTCAGTATGGAATTGGGTGGTGACACCATGCTTTCTAAATCCGTCACCAGTCACAGTTAGTTAATATTCTCGTATTATACAGCTCACGCTCGCGAAATAAAGTAGACATGCCCATTTAATTTCGGCTTCGGGTCGATAAGGTAAATTTGTGGGAAACTAATTTGAAAGGCTGAGCAAAATAGAAACACTCAACGCGCTCTTTTTGGGGAAGGGGAGATTAAATTAATAATGTACGGCCTTTTGAAATGTCCACAAACTGAATTGACGAAAAATCGATTACTAAGAATTCTTATACAGGCGGTCTTGTGGTAAATCAAATTATATACGACGTTGGCGGTTTTTTAATTAAAATCGTAAACAACTGGGAGACATTGTAGAGCAAGAGCCCATGACGGCCAGACCTTCGTTATTTTATAAAAGTTGGAAGTTCTTCTGTGCATAGCCCTTAAACAGGTAAGATCGACCAGAGACTATAGAGTTGGGGTTGTGGTTTCTTGGGCAGGTAACAGGTAGTAAAGGTATTTATACACCTTTACTACCTGTTACCTTAATAATAGTGCCTTAATTTCTAATAATTTTTATATATGTTACCTTGGGACCTATGAAAAAATTTTACCTCAAAAGCTATAGCTATAGCTCTATAGTTTCGTCTCAAACTCTATATTGAAGAGCTATGCACAGAAGAACTTTCAGCTTTTATAAAATAACGAAAGTCTGGCTGTTGTGGAATCTTAGGCTATTTTTTCATAAGATTATGAAGGTTAAGATTTTGTTTGAAAACAAATGAACGCCATCTAGCACTACATAAATACAATTCTTGCCCAAGATATGTTGACCTATAAACTCACACTTATAAAACTTACCAACGTCTTTTAAATGTTCAACATTTACGCTACTTAAACTACTATTACTACTACTCAGACCATAGATGACCCACTGATGAGTCGGGTCTCCTCCAGTAAAGTAGAGGGTAAATAGCCTACTGCGCCACGCTAGCCAATTGGCTCAGGGTTTCGTATCAAATTTTAAATAAATATAAATAAATAAATAAATATCCTTGGACATTTCACACAACGCCATCTCGTCCCAAGTTAAGCAACTTAATGCTTGTGTTATGGTAACGAGATGGATGATAAACTACTTATATACATTTTTTTTTTGTAAATACATTCATATTATACATAGAAATGACACCCAGACTCCGAGCCAGTGCCTCTGGTTTAGACAAAGACACTGGCCCGACCCCGGAATCGAACCCGGGACCCGTTGATCCAAAGGCGGCACATCTGACCACTAGACCAACGAGGCAGTCAATTCATCTTGGACAGTCAAGTCATTTTCCCAGCTAAGTTTTCGGCCTTCCGTTATCTCTTACACCCTCGGGATGAAATGGGGTGGTGACACTGTGTGTTGTAATTCCGTTACCACACGTATCAATAGTATTATGGTGACCCTAATTTCTATTGCTTGTGCGGCATATAGAAGCCACATGTCGGCCCTGGGGCATAATGAACACGCCCAGTCCATTCAGATGATAATGGACACGGCCGCGCCCGGAAACGCGCCTTTTTAGTTTTACTTTATGCAAAATCAGCTGTACATCATCATCATCATCATCATCAGCCCACATTAGTCCACTGCTGGACATAGGCCTCCCCTAAAGAGCGCCATAGCGCCCTGTCTTCAGCTTGACGCATCCAGCTGCTGCCCGCAACCTTTCGCAGATCGTCGCTCCATCTAGCAGAGGGCCGTCCCACACTACGCTTGCCGATTCGCGGTCTCCACTCAAGAACTCGTCTACCCCAGCGGTTGTTGGTTCTTCTACAGATATGACCAGCCCAGCTGTACACCACGGCCAAATCAATTTGACGACACGGTTGGCGCAATGGTTGAGTGATCGACTTCTGCGCAGCATGTCGCGGGTTCGAATCCCGCACGGAAGAAATATTTGTATGACCTACAAGTATTTGTTCCGGGTCTGGGTGTTTTCTATCTATAATATGTATGTATTTACAAAAAAAAAGTATGTATGTAGTTTATCATCCATCTCGCTACCATAAATCAAGCATTAAGTTGCTTAGCTTGGGACGAGATGGCGTTGTGTGAAATGTCCAAGGATATTTATAAAAAAAAAAAAAAAAAAAAAAAAAAAACAGAAACTATTTTAAGACGTAAACTATGCATTTGATCATGTGATGATATTCACCAAACTGTAGTGCGTGAGCCCAGGCAGGTTTCTGATCAACAAGAAAAATGAAAATTTGTGTCAAGCGTAGCAACTTGCGCAGGGTACAGCTACTACTACTACCCAGCCCATAGATGACCCACTGTTGAGCTGGACCTCCTCCATTTATTTGGAGGGTAATTAGCCCACTGTGCCCCGCTGGCCAGGGTTTCGTATCAAGTTTCCTTCTCTTGCGGCTAGGTCTTCGGCCTTGTCTTTTCCTTCTGTCCGTTCTTACGACACCCCCAGAATGGAATAGGCTGGTGACACTATGTATTCTAACTCCCTCACCACACGGAATAAACCCTTAAACAGTTACTTCCAAAGCAGCAAAGCAGTATTTATACCTTGATTTCTTCGGTGAGACCTGAACTAATTTGGTTAACATATTTTATATTATGTAACTATTAGTGAAGACCCATAATTGGCTTAACATAAGTTTTTTTCTTGTACATAATATATTTTATTAACAATTATTTTTTAGTTAAAGATTTGTGTGACTTAGTATTATTAGGGTATTAAATACAGTTATTCAGGTATTAAATAAATTGACTAATTTAATAAAATAAAATTGATATTATTCGCTATCCACAATATTTTTTTAACAATTACATAAAAACTAAACGTGTGAACGTGAAAATGTTCTCAAAGACTTAATTAAAAATATCAGTAATGTCTTCCGCGTTGGAATGCAGAACTGTGTTAAATGTTATAACGTAAATAAACTTAATTGGAACACCAAACAAGGGTTAAATTTTAATTGCGCCACTAATGTCGTTGTAGAAGATAATTAGCTCCACAACTGTCGGTGGTAAAAAGTGCTACCACTGAGAAATGGTGGTTCACCATTTTACACAGTGATTACTTGATTTTCAAAATGATCTGTTAGTTTTGTATTATAAACTAGCTGACCCTGCAAACTTCGTACCGCCTCAGAATCATTAAAAAAAACCTGAATGCTAATTCCAGAATGTTTCAACATTATTAAAATATGTGCAAACCTTAACAGGAACAAAAATAATGCGTATTAAAAAAAGCGTTTTTTCATATTTTCTAACCATTTAAACCTTCTCTGGACTTCCCCAAATATTTCAAGACCAAAATTAGCCAAATCGGTCCAGCCGTTCTCGAGTTTTAGCGAGACTAACGAACAGCAATAGACGTGTGCTTCACCCACGCAGGCTTTAAAGACTGGCTTGTTGGTCTAGGGGTTGGATGTGGATCACGGGTCCACGGTTTGATTCCGAGGTCGGGAAACTGTCTTTGTATAAACCAGATGCACTTACTCTGAGTCTGGGTATCTTATGTGTTCCCGTGTTTGGTTTTTGTATGTGCAGGGTTTTCGTTTCTTATATTAAAAAAAGAAACCCATTCAGGATCAATGCCTATGTTACTAAGGAATAATATAGCATAATTTTATTATAATTTTTTTGGCATGTTTGTGTTAGGTGGTATCTTTGGTTTTTACGATCCTTACACATAGTGGTGTGCTGTTTTGGCCAAACCGATCACAACCGTCAAACCATTATTTACTGCAATAACTTATAACTGGTATTCTTATGATGAAAGATTTTTTTCACTTCAGTAGCTCAAACATATAGGTTTTGCTCACTGAAAACAGTGGACAAAATGCGATTTTGCCCACTGAGTGAGACAAAGTAACTTTTTAATTCTAATCGAAACATTGACACTATCTCTTTCCCGCCAATAGAAAAGAGAGAGAGACAAAGACCAAGTGGCCAGTACCAACAGCTCCGATTTTTCTTCTTCTTCATTTAGGTTTTGGCTTCCACCGTTATACCGATGATTTTGCCAATGACAAGTGTGTTGTGTTAGAAATTTCGTGTGATTATGAAAGTTAAATTAATTGGTTATAAGTTGCGTTAGAGTTATGAAGTTAAATGTTAGCAGGTAGCGCTATAGAAAACAATACAAAGCAATATAGTACAGATTATAAATATTAAATTGATAGAGCAATATTATGGGAACTATATTTGATTAAATACAAACTAGACGTGCTTTTAACAGTTCGATTGGATGAAAGGAGTTCGTTATGGGGTCCGATTTTTAATTCGACCTCAAAGACAAACACGTTCGGAATTTCATATTAACTAAAAAAATTTAGCAAAAATGATAATTATATCTTTTATTGTAATTCATTGAATTTTTAACTTATTTTTGTATTTAAACTAAAATAAGTATTTACTGCTTAAACAACTGATATTTAACTTCATCATCATCATCATCATTTCAGCCAAAAGACGTCCACTGCTGGACATAGGCCTCCCCCAAGGATCTCCACAACCTCAAAGGATATTTAACTTAAAAATATTTAATTATAGTTTTAAAAATGTTACGTAATATATTTCATTTCCTATAGTGTTCTCGCTGCTGAAGTGAAAAGTTATGTGTGTTACACGAGAGCAAAATTTTTCGCATCTCGTGCCTTTGAATCCCTCGCAGCACTCAGGAATCAACTTTAGAATCATCGATTCCTTCGCTTACTCGGGATTCAATATCAGCACTCGCAGCAAAAAACGACTTTGCTCTCTTGTTGCACAAATAACTATTGTAATCGTTACATTAGCTTTAGGTGTATTTGCTACAAACATCGTCATCATCATCACTTCTGCCAAAAGACGTCCACTTCTGGACGTAGGCCTTTCCCAAGGATTTCCACGAAAGCCAGTCTTGAGCAACCAGCATGCAGCGTTTTCTGGCAATATTAACCAGGTCATCGGCCCATGGTGTGGCCAGGCTTACCAGCACTGCGCTTTCCGGAATGTGATCGCCACTCGAGCACTTTTCTGCCCCACCGAGTGTCCGTCCTGCGGGCTAAGTGCCCTGCTCACTGACACTTAAGTTAGACCATCAGGTGGGATATATCGGTAACTCTGGTTCGCATGCGTATCTCCTTACTTCTGATTCTATCTCGCAGGGAAACTCTGAGCATAGCCCTCTCCATTGCCCTGTAGGTAACTTTGAGCCAAAGCATTGAAAAAATGTAGTAACTATAATGTTATTCTCCATTTTCATCATGTTTACTCTCTCAATATGATACTAAGAGTTTACAAATTTCGTTTCACAAAGGTTATTTTATCACTGTTGCCGCTCTCATATTCGCCAGCGATGATATATCGAGATGATGTCGTCACATATTTCATTACAGCGACTCGCAACCCCCTTCTAAGCACCAACGTTAAGGACATTTATCTTTGGGACGCTCCTACTCCTACTAAAATCTAAATAAAATTTTAGGCCTGTTTTTGTCTCAAACTCTTAAAAAAAATTCCGTCTGGTGTCGGATTTATAATACATAGTGTCACCACACTATTCCGTCCTGAGGGTGTAGTAAGAGCCGACAAAAGGAAATTAGAAGGTCTATAACCGAGCCCAAAACGGAGGAGGCCCGACTCAGCAGTGGATCTGTATGAGCTGAGGAGTACAATAAAAAGTTACCAACTCTATAATCGATGTCGTTATTGCTATATTTTAGTTTCTGACATTATTTATCTACAATGTAGGTACATTAGATCACTATCGCCATATTGATCATCCAAATAGAATTTAAAATAACTCGACTATAATATATACTCGAAAATAAATAGTCGGATTATAAGTATTGCTTGAACTCCTGTTTAGACACCGGCTATGTATTTGGTTAAACTATAATGCATCGCACTAGATTGCCCATAATATTAATTTAGCATATTTGAGACAGAAAAACCTTACAGAAAAACAAATCTTGTCTTTAGTATTCAGAGGCATTGTGCTCTCAATTTTCAACACCCGTCGACATTAGTACCATAAGGCTGCACCAGGCACCCTTATTATGTGAACCAAAATAACACTTCAATGATTTAATATTAAGAGCATTCGTTCCTTTATCCGTGTAGTGACGCATTAAGAATACACAGTGTATCACCCCATTCCGTCCTGAGGATGTCGTAAGAGCCGACAAAAGGAAACGACAAGGCCGAAAACCTAGAAAACCGCAAGAGAAGGAAAACATGACACATTATCCTGTGCCGCCTTTTAAAACCCGCCTGGCTGTCTTAGCACAGTAGGCTGTTAAAATTTAAAAGAAATATAAAAATAATTAATCATTTAGTTTTTACCACCGATTCCGAATGCCATTCCACATAGAATAGCCGGAAGGAAACTCCATGGTTGCTCATTTAAATAAAAGGGTTACAATGATGGTGAGTAGAGTTCTGTTAGCACCAAAATGAGTCTCGTTACGTACATACAAAATTTGAATCACGTATATTAAATCCCTAGATACTTTTGTCTAACGAAAATTTGGTACAGATTTCAAGGTTGAATGCCTAAATAATAAACACGATTGCAATTTTCTAGTCTAGTACCCCTAAATTACATTTCCTCCAGTGCATTAGGCACTACATTAACCGATTACGCGCAAGATTACGTTTGGCATCTAATTACACAGCAAATGCCTGTAACATTAAATACCTACTTACCTATATTTTGATTTTGATAAGTAATAGTGTATACCGTTCTAAATTTCATAATCAGCAGCAGTTGAATCTTATTTGGCTTTTTAAAATCGTAATATAGTTATTTATAATCAACTGTGACTACAGGTTTTCTCTGTGTTACAGACATGATTAGTCAGAGCCAATGGCATTACATGCTTTCCAAAGCAGAGAAGATTTTCCAGTACGATGGTCACTCTTCTAATAAATAGCTGAAACGGACTAAGTTTAACCTTAAAATCAATTAAATATTTCACACTACCTGCTAGGATACGTTTCCTTTCCCAAAAGTATCTACTACTCAACCCATACATGACCCACTGCTGAGTCAGGCCTCCTCCAAATTCATAAGGGTTATGCGCCTACGCCTATGCCACGCTGGCCAGACGGGATGGCACAGGGATTCGTATCAAGTTTTCCTTCAGTTTTCAGCCATCATTTCGTTTTGTCGACTCTTACGACACCATTAGAATGGAATGGGGTGACACAATGTATTCTACATTGGTCACCCGGTGGTGACCAATGTAGAATACATTGTGTCTTCCGAAAAGTGTTTATTGCATCAACATTAATTTAATAGAAATATAAAATTAGCACAAAGACCAATATACCCAAATAATGTACAGTAGAAGTGACTCTCATAAAATTCTTACTTTTGGCGCACCACAAAGAAGCACATAAAATTTAAGACAGCAGTAAAAAGCAACTTTATAAGCACTTATTCACCCTCTACCACTGTTCTATAAAACAAATTTCAGAGGAAAAGAAATAAAAACAGATAAAACGATACTAACGAATAGGGGTGGGACACGGAAATCAACAAATAAATAAATCGATTTCTCTTATCTAAACTGGATTCATTCGATTGTCAAGAAAAGTACGGATACGTATCGCGAGTTCAACCAACCGACAAATTAATAAAAAACGCGTCTGTTTTTTACATAATGAAATACAATATGCAAGCATTTGTTATTTGTATTAGTTGTAAAGAAAGCAAACGCTTGTTCTGTGTGTGTATTGCATTGCATTGTTAGGTACATACGCTTTTTTACTATTAGTACAAAATTGATTTACCATTGTTTTTATTTAACGGAGTGCAAATAACATCAATTACTTTTATTGAGCACTAGCTAAGGTGGCAACTCAGCTCGCGTGTGTCTGGATTTCCAAACTTAATAGTAATAAAATATTTGAAACGATACATACCGTCTTCCCAACAAATAGTGGCAAAATTCACGACTAAAATCCAATAATTCAAATTACCTTCATCAATCAAATATTAGAGGACCCTTCTATCGAATAAAAACTCTAAGTTAAAATTTACAAATGGCTGTATATAAACCAATAAGTTATTGTTCAATCGCTTTCAAATTTATTAATTGATATAGACTGGATATGCGCGGATAAAACGCGTAGGTGAAAAAAATCTCACATTCAGCACACATACTTGATAAATACGAGTATTAACGTGGCTACTTGTTGTATAATAATGTTTTCTGTTGCTTGCATAAAACTGCTACAACTGAGTTTACCGATTATTTTATACATCGATTAAAATTAATTTGAGTCGGATCCCGTATCGATTGTTCATGACAAAATGCCAGCTCTAATCACGAATATTGAAAAAGTTAGGTGGGCTGACCCTATCTTGATTCTCGTCACGTGCACCTTCACAGATTCTGTTAGATCGAATGAAAGCGGTGCTTGAGATGTGATCTTCGATCGATGGTGTGAAATTACTTGAACTTCGTGGATTGAAAAGGTGTCTTTGTATTGAATTAAGAATGCTGTTAATTAAATAATAAGGTTTAGTCTGCCCTTAATATACACAATTATAACAAGAAAATATGTTATGTATATATTGTTTACTTTTACAATAGTTTATAATATTAAAATATATTGGTTACTATTTATTAACATAAAAAATATATAGAGGATATGGAATACATTGTATCACCACAGTCCATTCTGCGGGATTCGTAGAGGATACCAAGGCTAAAAAACCTCCAGGTGTCTGGTGGTACTGGAGTTCTACCGCTCATCCCACCCCTGAAAAACTAAAAATAGCTAAAACATAAAAAGAAACTCTTCTTAATATTTAATGCAAAATAGGTAAATAAAATCATAATTAATTTGTAAGTTTAGAATAATGTAGTTTGGTCGTCATAATTAAGTATTTGTATGTTACATATTTATGTTTGGTCCAATCTATTTCCTTTTTCCTTCAGTATACATAAATTATACTATTCGCTGTTATTAATTTATTCTTAACTTACAAATTCACTATAAACTATTGCATTACAAACAGGCCATTTCCACACCAAAACCTCGCCTCCCATTAAAACCTTTGTTTCATTTCAATATTTCGCTTGCAATCTCTACAGAGCTTAAATAATAGCGTTCGCGAGTGTAATTATAGCACGTCATTATTTACACTGCAGCATAGGGTAGGCCCCACACGGTGGACCGACGACCTGTTTAAGGTCGCCGGAGAGCGATGGAAGTCTTTTGACTAAAATGGTGATGATAATAGGCAGTTCTTAGTTTATAGGAGATTATAGTTTATTATTTATTTTTTATCATAGTGAACTATGCGTAACACAATCGATCCGGATGTTGGATCGAGGTTCATCACGTCCATCACTTGTGAGTACTATCTGCCCTCCTCCGTGCTTCGGACGGTACGTAGAGCCCTCGATCCAGGCTACCATATAATTAACGGTGGTTTCACTAGATGGGTAGATGGGACCCAATTTAAATTGGTTAAAAAGCGAGGGAGATATACAATTGGTTTATACTACTACTAGGCACTGGCTCGGAGTCTGGGTGTCATTTCTATCTATAATATGTATGTATTTACAAAAAAAAAATGTATATAAGTAGTTTATCATCCATCTCGTTACCATAACACAAGCATTAAGTTGCTTAGCTTGGGACGAGATGGCGTTGTGTGAAATGTCCAAGGATATTTATTTATTTATTTACTGTACCACGCTGGCCAGATGGGATCATATCAAGTTTCCTTCTTTTGCGGCTAGGTTATCGGCCTTGTCATTTCCTTTTGTCGGCTCAGGAGGAAATGGGATGGTGCCACTTTGTACTCTAAATCCGCCACAACACGGATTTCTCTATCTATTGAATTGTGATTTTATTAGGAGGATTTTTTAATGTTACACAGTTAGATCAGTTATATAAAGGCAACATCTTGTAATCATTATTTGCTTGTTAAAATGTAAGGTAAAGTAAAGTGAGGTATAATTAACTGGTTTTAGTTTCTATCAAAATCAGACTAGGGTTACGAATTCCTCCTCCCAAGCCGTCGTTTACAGATAAAACTTAAAAAGCAAACGATGCAAGGGTTTCGATTTTCGATGCGAAACCCTATGCCAGGGTTTCGCATCAACGGGGCGTCACAGTGGAATGCGTTTACGCGAAGCTGTGGCGCCCCAAGCGTGTTAACTGAGGGTATACCACTGGGGTTTTAGTGGGTTGACGAGTAGCTTGCGGAGTCCCACATAATCACAACCCTACATCCGAGAGGAGGCGGTATGCATAAAGCATTTCCCCAGCGAAACAAAAAAAGGGTTTTATGTCAAGTTTCCCTTTCTCACGGCTAAGTTATCGGACGTGTCATTTCCTTGTATTGGCTCTTACGATATTCTCAGGATGGGATGGAGTGCTGAAATTATGTATTTTAAATATGTCGCCACACATAAACTTGGTATAGTTTCGTTTAATGTTTAAAATCATGAAAACTAATATCAAATCAATACACTGCTGTAATCAAAGCTAGATTAAGGTTAAAGGGTGCATTAATTTAGATAAAAAAATAGTATTCAGTATCATCATCATTAAATGATGATGATACTGAATACTATTTTTTTTAATGATGACGATGACAACTAAAATGATGACGATACTAAATTTTAGTATCGTCATCATTTTAGTATCGTCATCATTTAGTATCGTTATCATTTAGTATATAATGATTAGTGAGTTATCTATAGGCTGAAATGATGATGATGATTTCAGGCTTCTGAACTGCAATTTAAATGAAAACTGCAACTCAAATGACTCTGCCATTTGTTCGGACGCCATTATCGCCGTGTGAAAATTTACATGCTGACGTAGCGAGTGTTTCACTGATTTCGTGAAATTAACGGAATGGTTTTCTCTATAGTGCAATACTTAATTCATACGGTTGATTAAATACTCCATCATGTGAACATGAAATATTACCAGAAAACTATAGTAAAAACATTGCAGCTGAAAGTTAATTACAGTACCATGTGGTGAGGGGCTAAGAATCATTGTGTCACCACCCTATTCCACCCTGAGGCTGGCGTAAGAGCCGGCAATAGGTGAATAGGCCAACAAGGCTGAATTCTAGCCCCAAGAGAAGGAAAACTTGATACGAAAACCTGTTCACACCCGTATGTGGCTTATTAGGCTAATTACCAAGGGTATAAATTCATCATCATCATTTTAGCCAAAAGACGTCCACAGCTGGACATAGGCCTCCCCCAAGAATCTCCACAAAGGCTGGTCCTGGGCCGCCCGCATCCAGTGCTTTCCGGCGACCTTAACCAGGTCGTCGGTCCACCGTGTGGGAGGCCTACCAGCACGCGCTTCCGGAACGCGGTCGCCACTCGAGGACTTTTCTACCCCATCGGGCGTCGGTCCTGCGAGCTATGTGCCCTGCCCACTGCACATAGCTCGCTGGAGGCATGGAGGGTATAAAATACCCTCCTCGTAATGGGAGGTGGCCCGACGCAGCTGTGAGTCATGTATGGGGTCAGTAGTAGTAGTAGTAGATATTGTTCATGACTCGGAAGGCAAGTAAAGCCGTCGGTCCCGACGTCAAATCAGACTACCGGTCAAAAAACATAATTGGCAGACGGTAACTGCTTCGTGTTAATACTGGTAGTCAGCCAAATCAAGTCGGACAGCTGACGACTTCAATGAAATTGGGAAAAAAGGAATAAGAAGAAGTATTTGTATCACGTGGTTGTACCAAGGGCTTTTTCAAATTGTTTACGATTTACTAAGAAAAAAATAAAAGGCTTTAAACAGTAAATAAAAATACTGTACAACTACCTTCATTGTTAGCAAACTGAGCTCTGAATCAGTCCTAAATTTCACCCAAAATGCCCTTGTCAAGGGAGCATGACTCAGCCCAAATCCTTGCGTGTTTTTAAAGCGACCGCACGGTTAATTTGCCTAAATTACGAGGACAATGTCCGGGTGTATCCTATAAAAGTATAGCAGAGGTTGTACTATTTTAAATTAATTGCTTTCGCCTATTTTCTGATATCTCCATCATCATCATCATCAGCCCACAATAGTCCACTGCTGGGCCTTCCCTGAAGAGCGCCATAGCGCCCTGTCTTCAGCTTGACGCATCCAGCTCCTGCCCGCAACCTTTCGCAGATCGTCGCTCCATCTAGCAGAGGGCAGTCCCACACTACGCTTGCCGAGTCGCGGTCTCCACTCAAGAACTCGTCTACCCCAGCGGTTGTCGGTTCTTCTACAGATATGACCATCCCACTGCCACTTCAGTCTGCTAATTCTCTGAGCTATGTCGGTGACCTTGGTTCTCTGTCGAATAGTCTCGTTATGAAGCCTATCTTTCAGAGAAACTCCAAGCATAGCTCGTTCCATAGCACGTTGAGCGACTTTAAGCTGGTGAACTAGTCTCACCGTGAGTGTTCACGTCTCGGCGCCGTAGGTCATGACGGGTAGAACGCACTGTTCGAAAACTTTATTTTTCAAACTCTGCGGGATGGGCGGCGAGAAGACCCGACGAAGTTTTCCAAATGCTGCCAAATCTCCGAAGTGTGAATATTTTTGTTCTTTTAATCACTTAGTTCTTTCTATTTATTTTATTGATTTTAATGTAATTTAACACCCTCAGGATGGTATGGGTTGGTAACATGGGGTATTTAACCATCACTCTACAGTTTAAATTAATTAACGACAGTAAATAAAATTTTGATCACATAGGTGTTTAACTTATACCATGCATATTAGCTCTGCTTAATTAAGGAATCTGCGCAACGTATTATTCCATGATGTTCAATTTAAGCCTATACATATATATACCTAAATATCCATAATGATACCAGATATAAGATAAAAGTATTAATTTGAGTTTTAAAGTACGCATATGTTTTGTTTCATCTATAATTTAAACATTATTAAAATGTAGTTTCCGACAAAGTTATTGGAACTTTTCAGTCTAAACTAAAACTAACCTAAACTAACTAAACTAGTTCTACTTGAACTGATCTATAATGTTAATGCAAATAATGTTATTAGACTCACGTGTTATGTACACAATTCATTTATTTATTTAAAACTAGTGGCCCGCCCCGGCTTCGCCCGTGCAAAGCGGGGGTGGGTTATACATATAAACCTTCCTCTTGAATCACTCTATCTATTAAAAAAAACCGCTTCAAAATCCGTTGCGTAGTTTTAAAGATTTATGCATACATAGGGACGGACAGAAGAATGCGACTTTGTTTTATACTATGTAGTGATAGTGATGATACGTGCCTGGATCGCGGAATTATTGTAAAGGCATGTGTATGTATGTACCTTTATTTGCCAGACGGTGTGGATCACACCAACCGTGGTCACAGGCGGACTGAGAGGCAGTCAGAAATCTTTATCTTTACATAGTATAAAACAAAGTCGCTGTCGTCTGTCCGTCCCTATGTATGCTTAAATCTTTAAAACTACCAAACGGATTTTGATACGGTTTCTTTTAATAGATAGAGTGATTCAAGAGGAAGGTTTATATGTATAACCCACCCCCGCTTTGCACGGGCGAAGCCGGGGTGGGCCACTAGTAAATATATAAATTACTAGCTGACCGGGCATGTCCTGCATGATATTCGTTTACCGACTGCACCGCCATATTCTGTAGGTGACACCCAAACGCATACAAAAAAAACATTTAAATCATACACACGTATAGTAGAATTATATATTTAGGAAGATAAACGGCTTCTTATTTTCAATCATTTGTATAGGGTGCGTCAAAAACCCTACAACCATTCAAAGTGAGGGCACAGAACTTACCAGAAGGAGTAATTTTGCGTATACAGTATTTATATATTTCGAAGTATATTGGAGAAACAGACTTTTGTGAACCAATTTGTATGACTGACCATAATGACTGCCATGACTGCATCGTTGGTCTAGGGGTTAGATCAACCTTTGGATCAACAGATCCCGGGTTCGATTCCGGGGTCGGGCAATTGTCTTTGTCTAAACCAGATGCACTTGCTTTGAGTCTGGGTGTCATTTGTGTTCTTGCTTCACTACAAGCGTCGCAACCTATCTTCTTTCTTCTCATTAGGGTTTACGAGTATGTGCTGACTATAACCAAAATTTCAATTGAAAAAGGTTTTGTAAAGAGCATCTATATCATTAGTATTAGGATTTGTTACACCCTGTATATACGCCTTTTTAAATTTGAAAGTGCCCTTTGGCCGTAACATTCTTTCAGTAGTACGAATTAGTCTAATTACCTAAGAAATATTCAACTGTCTTAAATGTTAATATTTGAAACTCTACAAATTATGTTCTTTAATCCAGTTAAGTCGTACCTTCTTAATGGTACTTAGACACTTCGTAATCGTGGTAAAGGCCGTAAAAAAGCAGCGAGCAATCTGGCGAACAGATAAAGAAAATAACCCTGTTAACAGGACTTTAAATTCATTGACTGCACTCATTTCAACTTCACGAATGGGAAGAAGCGACCTTCAATCTTAACAAACTGAATCGAATGTCTATGTCACGTACAATCTCTTGCAAGTTTGAGAATGCAACTGAAAAAAAAAATCCTTGGACATTTTACACAAGGCCTTAATTAATGCTTGTGTTATGGTAACGAGATGGATGATAAACTACTTATATACATATATTTTTTTGTAAATACATACATATTATAGATAGAAAACACCCAGACCCGGAACAAATACTTGTAGGTCGTACAAATATTTCTTCCGTGCGGGGATCGAACCCGCGACATGCTGCGCAGTAGTCGATCGCTCAACCACTGCGCCAACCGTGTTAATAATAAAGATTTTTGGAAATCGGACCAGTCGTTCCTGAGATTAGCGCGTTCAAACAAACCAACTCTGCAGCTTTATATATTAGTATAGATAGATAGATATAGATATTCTAAATCTGTCACCACACTGCACAGACTTGTAAACATTTACTCAAACAGTGAACCTTATTTATGAATTTTACAATTTAATATTAGTTACTCTTATCTTGTAAAATGTTTAAAATTCATACAGAAGTAGAGATGTTGACTAAAAGACAAATTTCCCTTTTAATTAAGTTTGTACTCTGACTTACAATGTTTATTCGGTGTACCATTACGTCGCAGTAACTTTCCCTACATTTTGCTCAGCAATATTCTCTTTGAACTTTAATATTACGCTTAGTTACGCAATTTTAAAATTGAATATTTTCAAGTGATGTCAACGAAATTAACAACATTCATTTAAAGATAAATTCTTTGTTTTCTGTCTGTCTGTCTTTGTTTATTTCATTGTCACCACCCCATTCCGACATTTATTAGGTGTATGAGTCGGGCCTCCTCCAAATTCTGGACGGAAATTACTATGCCACACTGATAAGACGGGCTGGCACAGGATCTTTATCAAGTTTTCCTTTTTTTTCGGAAATGTGGTCTGCCTCGCGCGTTTCTTTAGTCGGCTCTTACGACACCCTCAGGGGGTGTGGGTTGTTGACATTGTGTATTCCAAATCCGTCACCATACGGACAACCGAGCCAGTTTGTCTCTGTCTAAACTGAGATGAT
The DNA here is from genome assembly GCA_905475355.2 of Clostera curtula. Lineage (NCBI taxonomy): Eukaryota > Metazoa > Arthropoda > Insecta > Lepidoptera > Notodontidae > Clostera > Clostera curtula. The sequence goes on along the minus strand of FR997804.1, from coordinate 4,722,882 downwards.
GATGAAAACTTTATATTTTCCTTGAACAAACAAATCTCCACAAAATAAATTTAATAACTTAACACTGGCAGAAAAGTCACGACATAAGAAGAAGAAACAATCTCGGCTTAGTTGACAACCCCGCACTCCAATTTTGTTTTTGTTTTTCACCATAACCTTGCTGTAATAAAATAATAAAATGACGTCACGTTATGTCGACGTCATTTTGTAGTACTCGCAGAAGCCCGCCCGAGGCCGTATTTGCTAATTGAGGGGATGTTTACAATCAATTTAGTTCACTCATACGTTGTATCATAATTTTCAGTATATTATCTTCATCAATCTAATGAAAAGATATAAATAAGTTGGTGAAAAATTTTACTACTTCTACTTACTTACTTAGCCCATATATGAGCCAGTGCTGAATCGGGCCTCCTCCAATTACATGGAGGGTAGTTAGCCTACTGTGCCACGCTGGCCAGACTGGTTGGCATAGGACAAATTTTACAGGGCCCACGGGGAGAGGCCAGGCGAAGAGCGGCACCCAGCGCTGCACTGGTATGGGGCTCCAGGGACTCCTCTGTCCTCAGAGTTGCCTTGTGAATCCTGGACCGCTGCGGTGTACCAACGTCCTAGGGTTTTCGCTAACCCGATGGCTGACGGGCTTCCTTCTGCGACCCGCCCCGCAGCCCCCTTCTGCGACATAACGGTCGCAGAAGGGGGCTGCGGGTGGGTCACAAATCAGTTAGATCAATACCATGAATAAATTACATCTGGTCTAACCAAATAATGATCGGTTGTTCCACTAGTTAGCGTCTACTGGAAGTTAGGTAGCTTATTATTTATTTAAAAAAGGAAGATCTCGCACTTTTTATAAACATGTAATTCACGAACACATATGATAACCAAATTCGGAGCAAGTGTCTCTGGTTTTCACAAAGACTCTTGCCCCAGTCCCGGTATCGAACCGTGAACCCCTGATCCGAAGGCGGCGCATCCAACCAACAAGGCAGTCAAACACGCTAACCCCAAAGAGATTAGGAAAGACCAAGTAGACGATGGTATAGCGATGACTCTCAATCAGCTCACTTTTGTGTGGACTTTGAAGAAAGCAGGTCTGTACTATGGGTCGGAGGACACCTCTCGCTGTCGAGCCTAATCGGACGGATGCTCGACAGTGAGGAGGCTTGGGAGGCCGTGGCCACCTTCTGCGAGGACGTCATCTCGCAGAAGGAGGCCGCTGAGTGGGTCAGGGAGGAGGACGTCCTGGCTGACCCACGCCGCAGACGGAGGCCGGAAGGAGGAGGCGACTGTACGCCCACCTCCTTCCCCCGCCATAGAGGCCGGTGGTGGGTCGGGGGACCCGCCACCGACGAAAGCCTGAATGACTGAGGGCGTCCCAGCCGATAGATCACCATCAGAAGGAAACCTTGTTATCAACTCTGTACCAACCTGTCTGGCCGGCGTGGCAAGGTATACCGATTTTCCTCCGTGAATTCGGAAAAGGCGCTACTCATTAGTGGGTCCTTTGTGGGGTGAAATTACGATGATGATGATGAGAAACAGACAGAAGCTATTAAAAATATATCGACATCAGTTTCTAGTAAATAAAACTTATTAGTCCTCGTAAAGTTCTGAAGCATATACATAATTCAAATGGTTAACGGTCTGCACTCTAATCGTTCTCAGAAGTTCTACAATAGGTATCTGGACACTATAATCTCGGGAACTTTGTTAAGCTTTGGACCGCGGTACGCCGATTAATCCGGGTTTAGCTTCTATTAGGGTTAACTATTAGGGTTAGGTTTTTACGATATATCTCTTAAACTATTTATCTGATAAAAAATAATAATATCATTTTTTGTTGCAAATTAAATTCTCTATAACTTTGGTCCAGTAACTTTTTGTCGTAGTAACTATAAATAAAAAAAAATTAAGCGAAAATGTTCAGAAATATTTTGTTATTATAATTCTTTTAATTAGTAATTTTGCAATATTATTAATAATTAATTATTGATTCTTTTCCCCACCACCCACGAGGTACAGTCTGGAGGCGCGTTTTTTTTTACGTGGTATTTTACGCCTAATCCACGGTGATTTTCTAAATTTGAACTACTCCGTCCTCAGTCTTTTCAATGGACCAGGCTGCAGCTCAGTATCTGATCGGTTTTCTGAATTAAATATCAGTGGGAGAACTGGAGAAGGAAGGGGAGGATGTGTGGATGTCGAAAAGCAGGGCTAAAATGTTCCGCAGTGTGCTTCCATTGTTCTGGAGAGACTTGCAGCAACGTAATGGAGCTCTCAGAATTAATAAATTAAAATGACTTTGATGATGAACCGCCGACATTACACACACATACACACAAAAAACGCAAGGTAAGGCCTAAAAAAAGTAACATTTCAATGGGGTAATAGGACATTATGGATACAAGCTTACAAATTGTCAACACATTGATAAAAATTATAATGCAAAGTACGAGTAATATAGTTTACCAACAGTTCGGAATGCGGCCACTGCAGAGAAGAACTGGCACGTCATATTATTTTTTATTACTTTGCGATCCGGTCCGATTTAATAACGCAAATATTTAATATTCCCAACAAATTCCATATAACAAACGGTTCTATTCGATCCGGAAGGCGTCAACTGAAACGTGAATAATAAAACAATACAAAATAAACTTGAATAAAAACGGTATTGGTCCGGTGAGCGGACATACCCATACAGCAGTACCTGTTCCCAAGTATAACGCATGAGACAGCCATTGATCTCCTCAACCATATTAAAGGGAAGTGACCGACCCGTCACATGTCGCTACCGCTTCGCAGAGTGTTTTAGTGAGTATGACAACTCACAAAACCAAAGCCCATAAACAAACGGAATTGTCATTGAATTGGAATCATCGTCATTGTCGTTTCAGCCCATGAATGACCCACTACTGAGTCGGGCCTCCAAATTAGCCCACTGTGTCACGCTGGCAAGACGGGTTGGCACAGGGTTTGTATCAAGTTTTCCTTCTCTTGCGGCTAGGTGATTTGCCTCTTGCGTTCCCTTAGTCGCCTCTGACGACACCCTCGGCATGGTATAGGTTGGTGACACTGCGTATTCTAGATACGTCACCACACGGAAGATTATTGGCAGTACATTATTATTAAAATCAAAATAACTTAGTCGAAGCGGCACTTTACTCTATGCATATAAACGCAATGGGAACTTCATTCGGCGAATGAATGAATGAAGTCTCGGAAAATCTTTAATCGTGAATCGCAAGTCAATAGACATGAACTGGACATTAATCTGTGGAATCCTGGAAATCCTTTCTGATTGGCTCCGATCCGTGAGCCGCAATGCGCCGATAAACCCGGAACGGTTGAATACGTCCCCGGTTTATGAAATCTAATGGGCACCTATATTGTTGGTTGTAATTGTGTGATACATGATTTTACGACACAATATTTTCCTCGTGGTGATGGATTGAAAAAAAACATAGTGTCACCACCCCATTCCATCATGATGTTAAGCGACACTGCGACCTAAGATGGAGCACTTGCTTGGAGACTGGGTGTAATTTGTATTCGTGAATTTCATGTTTGTAGACTACCGTCGCGATACAGGTTATAACTACCGCAGGGGTTTTGTTTAAAAAATAATCTTAATTTCCAGTACACACTTCAGTCGATATTTAGTCTTCGTACTTTTAAGTCTTCGTACTTTATCGAAAATAGCGCAATGTTTTCGGAGAATTGCGTACACTGGTAATTAAACTACTCGTTTGCCATAACAAATGTCAAAACACACACACACACAGATCAAAATCATAGCGTGTTTACAACTCGCCACGTTACTAGCGGCAATAAACGAAAGAACGATATATCTCGCTTTTAATACCGATTCCTCGGGAATCGCCCGCGTCCATCAGGATTGTATCGATCTTGTACTCAGTATTCGCGTATCGGTCAACGTTGAAATATCCGGTGACCGATAAAAACGATTGTAAGTGGGCGGAGGATAGGATTCTGTTTATTTCGGTACGTATTGTACTAAAATGGATTTCTTATTGCATGTGTCTACGGAATTAGAACTCATTGCGTCACGTAATTTCGTACGGCGGGCGTCGTAAGATGCGAATGTGCTCATGGACAAGCAGTGGCCTGCAGACTGCGTGAGGCCTGTAACCTTCCTTCTTACATTTGGCTTTTGTTTTTTAGCATTAAAAATCACTTACATTATCATCATTTCAGCCATATGACGTCCACTGCTGGACATAGGCTTCCCCCAAGGATGTCTACGAAGGTCGGTTCTAAGCCGCCTGCATTCATGAACCGGCAACTTTAACCAGGCCGTTGGTCCACCATGTGGGAGGCCTAACAGCACTGCGCTTTCCGGAATGCGGTCGCACCTCGAGGACTTTTCTGCCCTATCAGGCTTTAGTCATGTAGCGTATCTCCTCATTTGTGATTTAATCTCGAAAGGAAACTCCGAGAGGGTTATCTTTCCATTGCCCTATGGGTGACATTGATCCTTTTGATGAAGCCCATAATGAGGGACAACGGCTGTGTAACATATGTCATCACTACCAACACACACTAATCGAAGACTTTTGTTTTCAAACATTGCGGTATTGTGAACGAGAAGATCTTTCACATATATAAATAACTAAATGCGTATTACCAAATTATGAGTATTATACAAGTGTGCCCCGCCGACATCTTACCGTATCATGATGTGGCCCTTGAATGCAAAAAGGTTGCCGACAACTGGACTTGAGGATCTAAATAGGAATACAATATTTTGCAGCTTGCCGTAAGGAAAGGAATATCTGATACAAACTCTATGCCAACCATTTCGCTAGAGCGACATAGCTCTTCTCCTTATAATTAGAGAATGGATCTTCTCCGGACAGAACCAGCTGTGGGTTATTTATGGGCTAAGATTAAATAAATCTAGCAGGAGATTATTTACAGAAAGAGAGTTTAAATGGAACGTTAACAATTTTCCCAATCTCATCTACCCACTGAAACATCCACTAAATTATGAAGTTACGACGTGAGTAACATGAGCAACGTGCAAATATACAGAAATACACGTACGTCGTACGTACGGTGAGCGAGGTTATTCTGTAATCTCGGCCACATCGCACCTCGCTTGATTGATGTTACTGCACGGCCTTGGGCGAAAATTAACTGTCACTTGTCAGACAAAATATGAAAGCTTTCGAAACGAAAGTTACGCGACAAAATTTACACGCTGTGCGTCGCGTAGCAAGGGTGCCTTTAAGGGTTTGAGTGCCCCACCATGCACTAAAAGAATTTATTGAGTAACTTTGTGTTTTTTTTAAACATACCTCATCCTTCTCACAAGAAATCTATCGGAATTTGATGGAAGAAATGGTGTCAATTTTATATCCTATGTTAGGATGCCAATGTTCGATCACATTATCTTAAGAACTAATTATTATTATCAATAATTGGTGGATTATTAAATTTAGTTTTCTTCAGCATTTGTTACTAGATATTGAGCAATCCCGGTGGTATGATTATACTCACTCCAGAAATTTATTAGGTACAACTTATTTACACTCAAACACAAAAGGAACTTTATTTATGTACGTTTTATCACAAAACTATTACAAATCGTCATATTTAAAATTATAAATATATCGTGCCCGCATTGGGTGGTAGTCTCCATACACACCTATCAGTCGTCATATCTACATTCACACCTTTCATACGCATTTCCTAAATCTCATAATCTATCCATCCCTTTTGATCTTTCCATCCAAATTCATACATAACTACTACCATTTTGGAATACTGCTCTACAGAGAAGAGACGGCAACACACTCAGTAGTTGCATTTTTTTTTTCAAATAATCGGCCTTGTTTACAAGAAACACTAAACAGCATAGTCAGAGCAAGTTCGCCAGATGAGAGAAACTTAACTTTAATAAAATAATAGCCTTTCTTTACATATCGCAGCGCATGCATTGTACATTGCATCTCCTTAATAATATTGCAAGCACTGTCACAATTTTCCTTATACCCCCAAGGGAGATATTGCCAGCGCTTGCAAGAGACTACAGATAATGCTTTTGTAAAACAAAGATGCTCTGGTTTTATGTCCGTGAATTGTAAAGAGTATGATGCAAAATAATTTTTAAGTATACATATATATATATATATACTTATATATCGTATCGTAATATAATCATAATTCGTATTAGTAAATCAGCAAATAACGTTTGTTTTAACAGAAAACCCGCGGGGGCTACGATTTAAGTTTATAAACATGTATTCACGAACACAAATGACACCCAGATTCTGAGCAAGAGCCTCTGGTTTAGAAAATGACACTTGCCCAACCTGGAATCCAAGATCGAAAGGCGGCTTGAAATATGCTCGGCTGATTTTAATACGAAAGCAGCAATACCCATTTGCCATCAGATTATCAAAACGTTTAATACATATGATTGCGCCGTCTTCTTCTCGATTCTTCGGAAGGGACTTAGAAGTGAAACTCCTTGAATACTGCTATTTTAAACCGTTTACTTTGAATTTGTAGACAATAATATAAAATGATATTAACAGTACGGAGATCAACTACGCAATGTTTGACACTTAGCCGGTACTTAGCCGGACACAGTGTAAAACAGACTGATTCCCAGAGTTTAATATTTCCATACCCCCAAATATTTGTATAAATAGCTAACAAAACATAGCAAGGCACTTAACATTATTATTCGATCAATACCTGGTACTGTGTTGGATGGGTGTCGTGACGACAATAGGTCTGCGGTCACATCTTGGTTCACTATTCCGCATAGACCCATTGTGATACTACTCGTATGTATTCATGATAATATACCCCCTTAATGGTGGTCGAATTGTAACGATCAAGTGATTTCGTATTTAAATGTCGAATTCAAATACGCCTATGTTTATATATTTTTCAGTTAAGTGGGCCTGGAGGTATGTAATATTTTTTTATCCTAATATTCATAAAAACGAAACAATTATTTTACGAAATTATCTTTAAAAATAAAAATGAATTGCTGTTCGTTAGTCTCACTAAAACTCGAAAACGACCGGATCGATTTGGCTAATTTTTATTTATACGCATTATTTTTGTTCCAGTTCAGGTTTGCACGTATTTTAATGAAGTTGAAATATTCTGGAATTATCATTCAGGTTTTTTATTCATTGATTATATTATAAATATTAATATAGCATTTTATAAAAAATTGATAAATAGGTCTACTTATTGTTCCATACATAGCAATATCTGAAATTATTTCTAGTTATGTCGTTAATGACACCAATATTATGAAACTAATAATATATGGATATTTAAGATTTCGTACTTGATGTTGATAAGTCGAGGAATTTAGAGTAACAGATTTTTCTGAGAACCATCTTGGACGCTGTTTAGATTTGTCTCTTTCTATACTTCTATCCTGTCTGCTATCAATCAAAGTTATTATGACTAAACAAAAATCATAGATATATTATATCCAAATACAGCGATAAGTTATTTTCTATAAAAGAATAAAAAAATATTTAATACAATTTTAAACTGCCAAAAAGTTTATTAGACGTTTTTTGAAAGCTCTTGAACTTTAGGACAGATATCGAGTGTTTATAACATTTACTCACTTTTTATTTCAGCCGTTGATTTACCATAACAATAAATAAGAAAAGGCCGTGTGGTGACGGATATAGAATACATAGTGTCACCAACCCTTTGCATTCCAACTTTGTCGTAAGAGCCAAAAACGCAATTACAAGGCCGATAACCTAGGCGCAAGAGAAGAAAACTCGATACAACACCCTGTTCTAACCCGTTCAGTCAGCGTAGCACATTATACTCTATGTAACTGGAAGAGGCCCAACTCAGTAGTGGGTAAGTCAAGGACAGAATATATAGTAGTAAAAAATCAGTCTCTTTTTCGGAGCAAATTCTAAGAACGGACATAGCTGTATTATTTTCCATTGACAGAACTCATAATTTTCCTACCCACATAGTAGGTTAACAAATGATAAATAATTAAGGTAATATCCTTGACAGGGTCATATTGACCCAGAAACCGCCAACCAGGGTGAGGCCACGGAGTTATTACGGTTATCTTTTATAGGGTTGAACTATAGTGGGAAATTGGTGGGTGGTTATCTGTGATAAAGATCAATTAACGTTTTAATTGATTATGTGAGATACTGTGATGCAAGTTGATAAAGGATGACCGGTCTATTTTCGTTTTTGTTATAATAATGTTTGGTAGGTGTTTAATGAGCATGATTTTTGCCTACTGCGCCACGCTGGAAAGACCGGTTGCCCCAGGACTAGGTTATCGGCTTTGACATCTCCTTATCGAGTTGTCGCATCTTACAACACTGTAAGGTTGGAATGGGGTGGTGACACTATGCATCCGTCACCTCGCGGTATTTTTTTTATCTAGGTGTATCCAAGACTATTTACTGGATGTACAAAAACTCATCAGAAATAAACTGCTTCTCTCAATAGTTTCGATGCTTATCGTTTTTGTTGCACTCTGTATATTATATATAGAGGATTTATTTTACACCCTGTAAAAGAAATATTGCCTTGACTTTTTTCTTTTTCACTAGGTATTATCATATTGTCGCGGGGGCAATTCACAAACATATTATTCGCGAACACAGATGACACTCAGACTAAGAGCAAGTACCTCTGGTGTACACAAAGACACTTTCCGGGACCCGTGATTCTATGTTGGCACATCTAAGTCTAAGACCAACAAGGCAGGCAAATTTTAATATGCAAGCGGTTCATGTAGTTATATCACAAAGTAGATAAAGGCCCAGAGACATGGATACAAAGAACAGCGTCATGGGTGGTACACCACTACAAGTATGATGCGCGTCTGTGCGGGAGCACTAGCGGCTCGTCACGTACGGAACGAAACCGGTTTATACTGGTTCGGCCAGTGCTTTAACAAAGGGCTACCTCACCGCTAGCTGTGTGTCGCGTCGTACGTGTTTGTTTAAATTTGAAATTTGAATAAATTATAAAGTGTGTAAATTATGGTTTATTGTACTGTGTGCATGAACAGCAATCGAAAAAATAAAAACATATCCTTTTTTAAGTATTCCAAAAACCAAAAAAGACTTTTTGAAAGTATGTAATAAGTTTATGACTAAAAGTATGTCGCAAATTATAAAATGACAGATAGATGTAAACAATATTTTGTGTATTTATTTTAATCCTCCTGTGCTAACCCTATAATAATAGGTAACAATTTTGCTCACTGGTTAGAAGGTTTCCCTCTGGTCTTTATCTACTCCTGTGGTTATATTGCATTCTGCCGTTATCTAACTGAATGCACAATTACTGCTTCTATTGTGCATGGCATAGGCTATTGTTCGTGGACCCGCCTGTAGCTTTAAAGCTTAACCTGGTAGCATAATGTGTAATGTTTGGGGTAGAATAATGTTTGTAATTGAAAATATAATAATACATTTTGGGTTGTTCGTTCCAGCGTGTCCTCCTTGTAGTTCCGCGGCGATTGACACTACCATCGTTATCCTCCGGTTTTACCTGGAATAAATAACATACAATTTAGTAGGGTCAGTAACCTATCTCAGCCTCTCGAACCGATATGCCCATCGCATCCATCGCTGGCAAACGATGGATGCGGACGGCCCAGGACCGGCCTCAGTGGAAATCCTTGGGGAGGCTTATGTCCAGTAGTTGACGTCTTTTGGCTGAAATGATGATGATGATGATGATTGTTCCATACAAATCGTACAAGTGGCTGTATTTTCAATATAATTTAATGCGACATATTGCAAACCTAACTTTTTAATTATAGTATTTTGGTGACAATAAAAACATTTTGGCACGATTCGAAATTTTTAACTAATTTCAGTCCATGGACTTAGTTAATTTTGACATTTCTGCTGACAGTACAATTATTTATTTATTTGTTCCCCTGGGGTGTTATATTGTGATTTTCCTTTGTTGCTTATTTGATTCGTTTCGTCACTATAACCTTTTTAATTCAAAGACACCTAGATTGACCTCCTCGCTGGTTTATCATCTCCTACTTCTCCGCCCATAAATGACCCACTTCCGCTGATTCCACAGTTCTTTTCTAAGTTGGTAACATTTCTCAATAAAGATTACCTTACTGCTGAGTTTCTGCTGCAACTACAGGTATTATCAAATTGAGCCACGCTGACCAAACGGGTTGGCATAGGGTTTCGTATCAAGTTTTCCTTCTCTTGCGGATGGGTTTTAGGCTCTTGTATTTTTCTTTTATCGGCTCTTACGACACCCTCATGAATGAATGCGGTGGCAACACTATATATTCTAAATTTTGTCACCATAAAGTCTAATACGCTAATACTCAATCTTATTTGCTGGCGATATTTTATATCAAATCTTTATTTAACACACTTCGAAATCCATACCACGCAATTGCGCAAATATAAATAAGCGGAGCAATAAATATTCGTTTTCTCTTATAAAACGGCTAAGGCTTTATCGGCAACACCTGGATACCATTGCATTGTTATAGATGTCTGTTTAAGCTTCAGAAAATATGTAGCAATAATGTTCTAAAATATATTAAGGTGGATGCTCCAGTGTAGCCCGCGAAATTCAAATTTTCTTACGTTTTTTGCAATTTGCAGATCAGTGCTAGGTTGTATGTTGATTAAAATGTTATTCGCGGCTGTAAGACGTATGTAGTTATAGAATTGTAATAATCAAAATCATCAAGACAACCCTCCAAGCTCATAAAGGTGCAAGAAAAACTTTTTCAACGTCAAAGTCATTCTTGCACCTTTATGAGCTTGGAGTGTTGTATTGATGAGTTTGATGATTATAACTCTGTAACTACATACGTCTTACAGCCGCGAATCAAATGGTCATCATCATGCAACCTAGCACTGACCTGCAAATTGAAAAAAACGTAAGAAAATTTGCATTACGCGGGCTACCCTGGAGCATCCACAATTTGTTTAAAAATCTAATACAATGGAATTAATTTCTCAAACGTGCGATGACTGTTTTAGAATACACAGTGTCACCACTCCTTTCCATCCTGAGAGTGTCGCAAGAGCCGACAGCAGACTATGCCACGCTAGCCAGACGAACAGTAAGCTGTAGTAAGAGCAGGAAATTTGATACCAAACCTTGTGCAAATCCGTCTGGCCAGCGTGACACAGGGTTTCGTATTACGTTTACTTCTCTTGCGGCTAGGTTATCGGCCTTGTCTTTTGTCGGCTCATACAGCGCGCTCAAGATGGAACGGGGTGGTGACACCATATATTCTAAACCCGTCACCACATGGATTCAGAATCAGATTTACGGGTAATTAAATTTTAAATCTCGCTTCAAATATATATTTTGCTACAGTCTATGTGTATTGTACGTAATCCATAGAAAGTATTATGGTATTTTAAATCTTAAAATCTCAAATTCCACATATAACATACGCTCGACCTTTTTGCCGTACAAGAAGGTCGCCCTCGGAACCTACAGTCCGTCAGGTGTGAAACGAGATATTTTATTCATGAGCACCCGAAATACTTTCCATAGTAGACAATGATGAAGGCCCTAGACAATGCAATTCAAAAGGCTTGCGGTTACGAAAGCCTTTTCGCTAAAAGCCAGTGTAGAACCCTTAGTATGGGATCAAGTTGCAGTTTTGTTTTGTTTTCTTAAAAAATGTTCAGAATGGTTTTACGTATGATAGATAAATAAATTTTAGACCCCGTTAATAATCAAAAGTGTTTTATGTTTGTTCGTTGAGAGAAAGCTTTAAATTAAAAAAACTATAAGTACGGTTTTATTTATTTATTTATATACTTTACTGCACAGAAAAACAAAATTAACATTATAAATGAGAAACCATATGACATTTTGTACAAAACTTTTTTTTAAACGTAATCCCTGCTGTAGGTTAACCTGAGTCGCGGGGGCAGTTTACAAACATGAAATTCACGAACACAAATGACACCCAGACTCAGAGCAAGTGCCCCTAGTTTACACGAAGACACTTGCCCGGCCCCGGAATCGATCCCGGGACGGGACCCCGTGATCTAAAGGCGGCACATCCAACCCCTAGGCCAACGAGGCAGTTTACGATCATTTATTTTGTTTGGGTTACGATGGACACTTACATATATAAATAGAAACAATACAACGTTAAATAGTGTTCCCAATAATGAACAAACTCTGAGTATAAGAAGGAAAAACACATTGTTTAGGTATGTAACATAAATATTTATTAATTAAGTTTTTTATCAAGTTTTCACCTTTTTATTATTATTTTATGATCTCGGTTAGACTTTACATTTTTGTAGCAAAGGAGACCATTTTTGTTAGGCCCACTGGATATGGTGACGTTTAATAACCGTGTGATGCTAATAAAACTGTAACTAATTTATTATGGAAAACAGGGCATATTTTTTGTAAGTCTATGTGTTTTTCCTTCTTATAATAAACAGACCTAAGTACTTACTTACAAGACCTTACCTGGCTAGTATTTCCATGAAATACTTATTATAAGAGACGACTATGAAATTATAATGATGGCTATTAGGTATTTTTGACAAGCCCTCTAGTTTGGATCCGATTTTTAGGTTATTTTGATGTTAACATTTTTGTCGTATTTCTCAGTATTCCGGTTAAACCATGTCTATGTAACTATACCATTGTAATCCAATGATTATAAGGAATATATCAATTTAAGTTACATTACTATACTCCGAAATTTTATAGGGGCCTATTCATCGAACAAGCAAAATTGTCTCCTTTCGTCATAATTTTAACATAATAAAATGTAGGTATATATTTCTTGCCCGTGTGACGAAGGATGCAGAATGCGTTGTGTCACCACCGCATTCCATCCTGAGAGTGTCGTAAGAGCCGACAATAGGTAATAACAAGGCCGAAAACTTTGCCGCATGAGAAGGAAAACCTGATACGAAACCCTTTTTTTTTCTGTTCGCCCGAGGTAAAATCCTTTATGGACTTCCTCGCCGGCCACGGGGATGGCCAGCGAGGGGAGTGTGGGACTCTCCCCCATAGTGGGGGCCTACCCACTCAACCTCCCCAGGGTGCTCCAACTCGCGTCCTGTTGCAGCATTGTGGGATCTCCACGCCACCGCAGACGAGGAGGCCCTCCTCCTCTCCTCAGGCTCCTTACGAGCACTCGAGCACTCGACGTCCTGCCGTGAGCTGATAACGAAACCCTGTGCCAACCTGTCCGGCCAACGTAGCACAGTAGGCTTATTACTCTCCATGTAGTTGGAGGAGGCTCGGCTCAGCAGTAGATTATGTGTAGTAGTTCCTTTAGGACTCGTTGGTCTAGTGGTTAGATGTGCCGCCTTTAGATCAACGGGTCCCGGGTTCGATTCCGGGGTGGGGCAAGTGTCTTTGTCTAAACCAGAGGCACTGGCTCTGGCTCATCCATAATGTGTATGTATTTACAAAAAAAAAAATGTATATAAGTAGTTTATCATCCATCTCGTTCCCATAACACAAGCATTAAGTTGCTTAGCTTGGGACGAGATGGCGTTGTGTGAAATGTCCAAGGATATATTTTATATATATATTATACTATAGTCAATACCGCTTAGTATTACATTATATATAATGAATAGGCATATTCCCACTAAATGTTTTCTTCTGTGATCTAATAAAAAGCTTTTAAATCCTTTTTCAAGTTAAATTATTTCTCATTCACTATGCAAACTAATTATAGTCTGGGTTTATCTTCAAATGGTAGATAAATAGCTTTCAAAGTTAGAAAAAAATAATATTATACACAGTTTATTGCTACAATTATTGTGTCAAAGCGTAAGATAAATTGTGTTTTTCTTTTATGTGCAACTTTTTAAATACACATTGAAATAATTTTACTTCAGAACGTAAACGTGTTTATGCAAGCACTATGCTGTTTAGTGCCTTTTGTAAACAAGGTCGATAATTTGAAAAAAAGCAATTGTTAAGCTATTTGCCGGTGCTTCTCTGTACGCAATCCTAGGGTCAAAGGCATTCAAGTCACTGGTAAAAAAACACACTGCTGTTTTTTTATGAATGTGGGTGGACACAAGGGTGGTTGGGTTGAGATCAAAAGAGATGGATGGATTGTGAGAATGAGGAAATGTGTATGAAAGTTGTGATGATATTGGTAATTTTAAATATGATCGGTAATTTTAAATATTTTTGAGTTTGAGTTTTGAGACTGAGCATACATACATTTTAGTCTAAAAATCCTGTTATGTATTTTCTATATTTTTTTTTTTTTATTATTGCCCTTAGAGGCAAACGAGCGGCGGCCCACCTGATGGTAAGTGTAAGCCGCCGCCCATGGACTTTAGCAGTGCCAGGGGCACAGCCAAGATGTTGCCTACCGTGAAGTGAAGTTTTAAATTATTGGTCTCGTATAACAATATGAGACCAATAACATTACAGGATTTTTAGACTAAAATGTATGTATGCTCAGTCTCAAAACTCAAAGTCAACACATGTACAAAAAAAAATGCAACTACGGCAACTCGAAAATCGAATAGATTCGAATCGATATGTAATTACAGGAGCCACACGCGATATAGAGAAGCGGCGCACTCGTTATTTCTGTCCACGGCGGTGGAAACACTGGATACGTTATAATCACACGAGATTTTATCGGTACTAAAAATACCTAATGTGACACAATACCTTTATTATTACGAAAATTGAACGGGTAAGATGTAAGAAAAAAATGTTTGCCATTATTAGTACCTGATACAATAATCTGTAAAATACACTTAAGTGAAACGTAACTTAACACTTCAGCGTGACATTCAGAGTAAGCAGTTTCATCAACTAATTTCAAATAAGCAGTATCATACGAAACTGCAATAAAAGTTGACGATCTGACTAAAAGGGAATGAAATCGTATTTCATACAGTTGACTAGCTTATTATCCTCAATATTTCATAGTAAGACCTGTCGTCTAAGGCAAAAAATTGAGAATATGAATCCTATCTTGTGGATTTTTTATATAATACAAGCAGAAGGCTTTTGTTATACATATTACATTAATTAAACTTTGAATATAGCGCCATCTATTGAATACTTACTCAATCCAGTCAACAGATATCGCCTTCTGTTAGGATCATACATACAATTGTGACTGTCAATTAATAGACACTTAGTAATGGTCAATTAATAGACGTAAAATAATATTGCGACTATAAATTGAAATGTAAGCTCTCCTATCTTTCAAGTTGGATTAAACTGCACACGGTGTGCAAATTTGATTAAAATCGGTTAGTAGTTTAGGAGTCTATTGCGGACTGACAACCTGGCTCGCAATTTATTTATATTAAGATAAGATGACTACATTGTCACCAACCCATACCATCCTGAGAGTGATGTAAGAGGCGACTAAAGGAACACAAAAGGCAGATCGAGCCCCAAGATTTGGAAATCTTGGTACAAATGCTCTGCCGGTCTGGCCAGCGTGGCACAGTACTCGAATTTCCCTCCATTAACTATTACACACATCTACACCACTCTTAGGCCCGGTTTCCACCAAAGCAGAGAGAAGAGAAGACGAGAGGAGATGTGTTTTGAATAACCAATCTGGTGTTGTTATGTCTGGTGGAGAATAGATGTAGAAATACCGAAACCTGATTGGTAATTCCAAAACACATCTCCTCTCGTCTCCTCTCCTCTCTGCTTTGGTGGATACCGGGCGATATAACAACTAAGAGAATTTTGACGGCCTGAAACGCTTTGAATTAAAAAAAGTGATGGAAACGATGTATGACAACGTTCCGTGATTTAGTAAGAAAGCGAACACTATGAAACTGTATCTATTGGTATGGTTACTGTGGCTAATAAAGACTTCATGTACTTCTTATCTCAGCAGAGGGTATTTTATGGGCCGAGCTAATCTATCTTCTATCTATCTATCACAATGAAATTTTCATCGTGGATCGGTTTAATCGTATCGGAACAATTTGACTGGCTTTGTTGTTCTAGGAATTAAAAATGATTTTGAATTGCTGTTCGTTAGCTAAAACTCGAGAACGGCTGAACCGAATTAGCTAATTTTGGTCTTGAAATATTCGTGGAAGTCCAGGAAAGGCTTAACAGTTTTGATAAAATAAGAAAATTTCTTTTTTTAATACGCGTTATTTTTGTTCCCGTTAAGCACACATTTTACTAAAGTTGAAACATTCTGGAATCACCATTCAGGTTTTTTATTTATTGATTCTGAGGCGGTACGAAGTTTTCCAGGTCAGCTAGTAACAGATAAAGAGATGGAATATTGTATCTGTTACGGACTTTAGATATGCGACGCTATCTGCACAAATACAAGAATTAGTTTTATACTGCTACTTCTACTTCACAGCCCATAAATGACCCACTGCTTCATCATCATCATCATTTCAGCCAAAAGACGTCCACTACTGGACATAGGCCTCCCCCAAGGATTTCCACAAAGGCCGGTCCTGGGCCGCCCGCATCCATCTTTTTCCGGCGACCTTAACCAGGTCATCGGTCCAGCACTGCGCTTTCTGGAAAGCGGGCACCACTCGAGGACTTTTCTGCCCCATCGGGCGTCGGTCCTGCGCGCTATGTGTCCTGCCCACTGCCACTTAAGTTTGGCAATCTTGTGGGCTATGTCAGTGACTCTGGTTTGCCTGCGTATCTCCTCATTTCTGATTCGATCTCGCAGGGAAACTCCGAGCATAGCCCTCTCCATTGCCCTTTGGGTGACTTTGAGCCTCCTGATGGAGCCCATAGTGAGCGGCCACGTCTCTGTTCCATATGTCATCACTGGCAACACACATTGGTTGAAGACTTTAGTCCACACACTGCTTAGTCGGGGATAATTAGCCTACTGTGCCACGCTGGCACAGAGTTTTCCTTCTCTTGTGGCTAGGTGTTCGTTTTTATCATTTCCTTTTGTCAGCTCTTACGAAACCTTTAGGATGGAATGGGATGGCGACACTATGTATTCCAAATCCGTCACGACACGGAGTTTTATAGGCTACATAAAACCATTTGAACCTTTTCCCAGACCCAGATTTTGCGGTAAGTGGAGCGGAATAGTGCCTATCTAGATGCCATTGTTCCGTTATAGGAAATGGGTTTTGTTTCTTTTTTTATTCGAATCTTTGTATCGGATCTTAACGATCTGCCAGTAGTTTTGTTTTATTACTATCTGGAGCCCTATTCATTGCCCTTTGGGTGACTTTGGGGGCAATAGAGAGGGCTATGCTCGGAGATTCCCTGCGAGATCGAATCAGGAATTAGGAGATACGCAGAAACTTAAGTAGCAAAGGGCAGGGCACATAGAGTCCTGAAGTGGTGAACGCGTTCCGGAAAACGCAGTGCTGGTAGGCCTCCCACACGGTGGACCGATGATATGGTTAAGGTCGCCGGAAAACGATGGATGGGGCGACCCAGCACCGGCCTTTTTGGAAATCCTTGGGGGAGGCCTATGTCCAGCAGTGGACGTCTTTTGGCTGAAATGATGATGATGTCATCATCATAGTCATCTATATGGAGAAGGAAATATGGTTTTTGTAATAGGTCTCAGCAGATTACAGCATCTTGATTGGCCCTGTCAAGGTCTATCGGTCATTCATTGCGGAAACGTGTAGCGTGTTTATTTATTTATTTAATTTTTTATGCAAAAATGTACATTTCTCTCATCTTGCGAACTTGCTCTCACTATGCTGTTTAGTGCTTTTTGTAAAAAAGACCAATAATTTTAAAAAAAGCAACTACAGAGTTTCTTGCCGGCTCTTCTCTGTAGAGCAGCCTTCCGAACCGGTAGTAGTTTCGGCATGAATGTGAGTGAACGCAGGGATTGTGAGCGATCAGGGGAGATGGAGGGATTGTAGGAGTGCAGAGTTGTGTGTGAAAGGTGTGAATGTAGGTATGACGACTGAGAGGTGTGTGTGGAGACTGCCACCTGGTGTGGGACAGGGGCCGTAAGATGATAATGGTGTTTGTAAATATGACGATTTATAAGAGTTTTGTGATGAAACCTACGTAAATAAAGTTCCTTTTGAGTTTGAGTTTGAATTAGGTTTCAACCGCATGGTGATGGAAAATTGTGACAATGATGATAGAAAGTATTATATGTAGTGTAAAAGACAAAGTTTATTTTGTCTTAATACCAGTTCCATAACGCTCATCGCGCATATAATTTTTCAGTCAGCGCCGGGAAATTGAATGTGGTCGCGGTATATTTTATCTGCATAAAAAATTCTGCGTCACATTTCCCCAGCGATCATAACGCATGTGCCATAAAAGTACGACGCTGAGTGCATTATCCTATTAGGCATAACCTACATGACATTACCATTTTATTTGCATCGTGTGTAATTTGCCTAAATTATTACCAGCCAGCAAGAAAATATTGTTCTTTTTAAACGCGCTCTTACGCTGCGTATTGCGACCCGCTTTCATCGTTCGGCAAAAGTATATTTAAGGCCCTTATAATACTATTAACTTTTAGATTACTTGCGTTTTATCTCCTGTAGTGTCTAATAGATTTATGTATTTTAAGTGACTTTGTATTGTTTGAGATTGCGGTAATATATTTTTAACTTTTCTCATATTTTTATGCGTTGGACATTATGTATTTTATAAGTTTGGATTAGCTTTATGTTCTATATTACTATTATTATCTCTCAGCTGAAACTTATGACGGAGACATGATATTCATGATGATATTCATGATTGCATATTAGCTAGCACAAATGGCACTGTCAATGTCATTTACAATTAAACTTTTAGCACAAATGTCAATACGTACAATAAGAGAAGCATATGGTAATAATAACATCCAACCTTATCTTAGTTCAAACGTGCCCTATTTGAAAGCATTGAAATTCATTCATTTCTTTAAGCTATGTCCACGCGATAAGGTGGAAATAGCCCTGGCCGCATTGCCAGCCGACTAATACTTGTAATGAAACCCGTCTGGCCAACGTGGTACATTAGGCTAATTTCCCTCATGTAAATGGAGGAGGTTTGTCACAGCAGTGGGTCTTTATTGGCCAAAATGATGATGATCATTGTCAGGTTCAATCACTGCGGCTAGATGAATGAACAGTAAAAAAAACAAAGGAACTACAGAACTCAAGATGTGGGATTACGAGTCCCCGTTTCGATTCCAGGGTCGGGCAAGTGCATTTGTATAAACCAATGGCACTTACTCCGAGTCTAGGTGTCATTTGTGTGCGGGAATTTGTAAACTGACCCCGCGATAGTGATTCTATGAAGTGCAATTTTTAATATTAAAAAAAAGAAAATAGACATATGAAACTAATAATCTAATAGCCTCATTTTTGGCTATGGTTAAAATCTTAAATACGCTCAGCGCGGTAACACCTGAGACAAAAGAATATCGTTATTTTCCAAAACTAAAACAAAAGTGTCGGCTCCCATTCAACGTTCTATCCGAAACAATGAATAATAGTACAAAGGAAACGTTTCAAGGCAGTTATCTCTAAAAGCTCGTCAAATACTCTTAAAATATATCTAGCTTCACTGTTTACGTTGACGAATATTGTACTCTGTGTCCTTTGGTTTAAAGCTTCAAGTGTAATGTGCAGTTACATAGTTGCATTCAGTTAATAAGATTGTTATAGGAGTAGCTAGAAGCGTAATATTGTTAGGAGTAGTAACAATGTAGAGACGATTTTCATAATAAGAACATGAGCAATTCTTAATTAATTAAATGGATGAGGTAGAGAAACTAATTAATTAATTAATTGAATTGATTTTGCTTAACTAATTTTCCGTGTGACTATTTTATGATTTGCGTTTAAGTCTTTGTTCGTTTTCGTTTATAATGCGTAAGTACAAACCAAAATAACAATTTTTAATTTTTTTGTGTCTGTCTGTTTGTCCCAACCAATCTCTGGAACGGCTGGACCGTTTTTGACGGGACTTTCACTGATAGGTAGCTGATGATACAAGGAGTAACTATATTTGCTCCATGTGGTGACGGGTTCAGAATACATATGTCACCACCCCATTCTATACTGAGGGTATCGTAAGAGCCAACAAAAGGAAATGAGCCGCTAGAGAACTTGATACTAAAACCTTTTTTTTTTTTTTTTTTGAGACGGGTAACCCTTTATGGGTACCCAGCCGCATTGGGGTCACGGCTGGATTATGTGGGACTCCAAGGCACGTTAAGATGGTGAATTGCGCCTTGGTTACCCACTAAACCCCCGTCTATGTCCCGACCCGCGCTATATCCCTGTGGGTCCTGTTTCTCCACTGGTGATGATACTAAACCCTGTGCCAACCCGTCAGGCCAGCATGGCACAGTAGCCTAATTACCTTCCCTGTGATGAGAGGAGGCCCGACTCAGCAGTGGAATAATTTATGAGCTGAGTAGTGTCACCACCCCATTCCATACTGAGGGTGTAGTAAGAGCTGACAAAAGGAAATGGCAAGGCAAACCTGGCCGTAAGAGAACTTACTTGTTCCTAGAAATAAATGTTTTCGAAAATAGGCAGAAGCATACAATGCGAAAGCAAATTAGTTCAGCAGTACACCCACTGTGGTTAATGTATAAGCAACCAAATTGCAATGTCCCCGCCTCAATTGGTAGTAGGTAGCCATAGACATGTGTTACAATTAGCAGACTGAATTTCAGCCTGGAGCGAGCGATCCCATTTATTAAGGACTAATTGATGTTGCAATCGCTACTGCTTCGTCATCGTGACGACGTAGATAGTACTTGATATTAAGGCATGGAAATGGCTGTGCCAGTGAGAGATATCACCATCATCTTAATTAAGTCAGGAGGCTAAGTGGGTTCATGTAGGGAAATTCACTTAATCTGCCACGTTGGCTCGCCATGTTGCCACAGGGTTTTGTCATAAAGTTATTTCGTGTAGTTTTTTTTTAATAACCATTCAAACTCAAACTCAAAGGAACTTTATTTACGTAGGTTTCATCACAAAACTCTTATAAATCGTCATATTTATAAATACCATTATCATCTTACGGCCCCTGTCCCACACCAGGTGGCAGCTTCCACACACACCTATTAGTAGTCATACCTACATTCACCTTTCACACATAACTCCTCACTCCTACAATCCCTCCATCTCCCCTGATCGCTCACACTCCCTGCGTTCACTCACATTCATGCCGAAACTACCACCGGTTCGGAAGGCTGCTCTACAGAGAAGAGCCGGCAAGAAACTATGTAGTTGCTTTTTTTTTAAAATATTGATCAACTTTACAAAAATCACTAAACAGCATAGTGAGAGCAAGTTCGCAAGATGAGAGAAACACGCAGACCTTGACATGGACAATCAAAAAACAAATACGCGAATAGAGGTCTCCATTGCGTCATTGCTCACACTTACAGTGTACAATATATGATATTTTATAAATGCTACGTACAAATAATTTCGCCAATGAGATATTACTGAAGGGGCCAAAGGAACAGAGCACAGGCACAAAATGACAGTTACTTCCATGCATCATTATCACACAGATAGTCGATGACGCGATAGTACCCTTTAATAATTAATGTAGTTTTAACAAAATTTGTGAACTTTATGAAGTGGCTTTTTGTGATTTTCTCGCAGTGAAAGGGGTTGAGGTTGGTAGTTCTGTCACCTCCCAGACTGTTCCTTATATTCAACTTGCTTTTGCAACTTGCACTTTGTAGTTCAGGCCTATAGTACAAAATCATATGATATATTTAATAGTACCACTCAGCCCATAAATGGTCCACTACCGATTTGGGCCTCCTTTAATGACAAGGAGGGTGATCCACTGTCCAAGCTCGCCAGATGGGTTGGCACATGATTTGTATCTAGTTTTCCTTCTGTTACGGTTTTCGGCCTGTTCATTTCCTTTTGTCGGCTTTTCGACACCGTTAGGATGGAATGGGACACAATGTATTCTATACCAGTGACCAGACGGATTAGTGATGTATTCATAACGAAACTATAATGTTCCGTATATCCGTCTTACTGTCGATTATTGTGTCGTTCGTTTTTTCATTTATACGGCAGTGAAAATGATGTCAATAAGAATTTGACATGAAATGTGTCACGATATATCGAGTATATCGTTTTTATGAATATACCCCTTGAGTTGATTTTATTGGAGCCGAAAAACGGATAATCATCTATACAGGGGTAACACAAACCCTTTATCGATACGAGATGAGGGCCTACTGAAATGGATAGTTCAATGCATAAATATTTTAAATTTAAGTTCCAATTTTAATTACAAATTTATTGTTCTATCAGAAATGGGGCGTCCATTGTGATTCTTGCTTATTTTTCTAGCCCAGCCCTTGCGTCACCATTTGGTGACGATAAAAAAAGGAAATTGGCTAGATTTTTCTAGTACTGTCGATCCTTTCCATAGAATAGGGTTTGTTTGTTATACCCTGTATATAATAAACTGTGTATATAAAGAACTGTACACTACCATTACGAAATACGTGGAAAAATATTAATATACCTGCCACAACAATGTGGCAGGTATATTAATATTTTTTTCCACGGACAACCGTGTTGACTGATAATTGAGTTTAGCGTAAATAAGTTTCAAATGTATTGGGCCGTATTTAGCGACCTTAGAGAAAATTTGGACGAACTTTTTTACTAATAGATGTCGTTTCTGCATTTTTTACCATGATACACACATTTCTATTTATGACGAAACGATTTTTAGATCAGTAAAGTTCAGTATTACGATACATATTGGTGCTTTATCTTTCCAAAATCAAACTCTTCAAAAGTGTTTAATTTAAATGTCGGATATCCTGAAAATACTAACCTCATAGACAACTGTGTCTACCGAAAGAAATTGTCTGTGGCTATATTACTTTTCTGTACTTATTTCTCGAGTCACAACACATAAGTCACTTTGGGCAACATATAAAAAAATGGAGATTTACAAAATAAAATTGTACACTGCTTCATAATCGTACAAGACTAATACCAATAATTTTATGTATAGGGTTTTTATTACACCATGTATAGTAATGTAATTTAAATTGACGTGAAAATACATTATTTACTTCTTAAAACCGTTGACATGAACACACTTAATAAAGTGGTATAAAAAATAGCTCAATACTCTACATGACGGTGCAAATTATACAGAAAATGTCGGTCTAAAATATAATAGGTACACTTTGAGCCCTCCCTTAAATCGAAGATAAGCCGAAGGATATTCTAAGAGTCTGTAACCTCCATTTTGTCCATTGAAAGGGATCTTATTGTTAGTGATTGGGCCTTTGTGTTCGAGAAGATTAAGCCCGTTCTCTTCATTTTACTGCACGCAAATTTGATAACTATCTAGATGTTGGATGGAATGTAGGTGGTGAAACGTGATTTCTCGGAATAGGTTCAGATGCTAAACAAGTGAGAACTGTCCAGGGATAAAATGACTACAAAAACAATAAAAAAAGCGAAAAATAACCAATCAACAAGCATTTGAAGCCAGTCCAAATTAACGGCGGTGCCCATTTAAATTTACACCGACTACATAAATAATAAAAAGACTAAGAAACAAATATTTAATAATTTAAAAAAATATTTTTGGGCAATCGAGCATATCGTCTCGGTAGAGGAAGAAGTAACTAAGTCTTAAAAGAATGACAAGAATGAATGTCAACTTAGTTACTGATATCTTAGGTTGAAAATCAATTACATAATTATGAAGACTTACTTAATTCTCGCTCTACGGGGACGATATTGGCTACTACTAACTACTAATACTCATCCCATTCATTACCCACTGCTGAGTCGGGCCTCCAATTTCATGGAGGGTAATAAGCCTACTGTGCCAAGCTGTCCAGACGGGTTGGCACAGGGTTTCATTCTCTTGCGGCTAGGTTATCGGCCTTGTTATTTCCTTTTGTCGGCTTTTACGGCGCCCTCAGGGTGGAATATATACACAAGCCTAATTTAGTTGAGAGAGTTAGGTGTTGGTAAATGGTAATTTGTCCGTGTAGTGGCTGATTTAGAATATACAATCACGCCGTAAGCGGCGACTGAAGGAACGCAAAAGGTAGATCACATAGCTATATCACATAGATACAATCACTGTGCCAACCGTCTTGCCAGCGAAGGACAGTTGGCTAATTTCCTACCATAAATTTGAAGAAGGCTCAATTCAGTAGTGAGTCATTTAAACGACGATATCTATACTGATATTAATTTCTGTAAAGGCTTTATTACTTTTAATAAATCACCACTGTGCAATCTGCAGTGTTTTGTGACTACAAATAGTAATTAAGAGTAATTACCCTCCATGCAACTGGAGGAGGCCCGACTAAGACTGACAATTTATAAAATTTAAAACAAAATCACGTGACTATAAACGCGCCAAGACCGGTCACCATAGTTGTGACGTCATAATGTTATGGCTATTTAATAACAATACAGCTATTACACGGAACTAGACAATAATATTAAAAATTTATTGCTATAAACGAGTTGAATAACGAATGATCTTGATATGTTTAAGGAACATCGAAAAACATTTTGTCAGGGGTTGTATTTGTAGCATTCGTACATAATGGTACAAAACCAGAACGATAACGTTTGAGGTTCGACATTTTCAATATAAATTTGAATATTTTACAATGACATTAAAATTAAACAGAACAAAAAACTATTTTTTATTATATCTATATAAATTGCAATGAGTAAAAATTACCATGAAGACCATGATGAAAGATACAAGTTTTGTTATGGGACCTATGTAAATTATCTTTCCATTTACCACAAAAAAAAAATCAACAACCCGATTCATTCTCTAATGTGATCAATATTTATTGGCATAAAACTAAACCTTGTGACTCTGTGCTTAGTTTAAAAAAAGAAAATTCCCCATCGTCGCGCCAATTCTCACTGCGAGTGTTGTTCGCGGTAATTGGGCGGCGCACCTGCCTCTAGAACGTTCTAAAGCCACTTGACACAGATCCCGAACGCTGTTTCCATTTTGGTCATATTTTGAGAAAAAATACACGAAATCCTCGTAGAATCATTTTGAAATTTAGTTCTTTTATTACTGGATTCGAAAGTTAAAATTATAATAACTATATTGCTTCCGCACAGCCCATAGATGACCCGCTGTTGGTAAGGCCTCCTTACATGGATGGTAATTAACGTACTGTGCCACGCTGGCCAGACGTTGGGGCAGGGTTTTGTTTCAGGCGTGGTTCTGCATCAGATCCCACAATGCCGCAACAGGACGCGAGTTGGAGCACCCCGGGGAGTTTTAGTGGGTAGGCCCCCACTATAGGGGAGAGTCCCACACTCCCCTCGCTGGCCATCCCCGTGGCTGGCGAGGAAGTCCGTAAAGGATTTTACCCCGGGCGAACAAAAAAAAAAAAAAAAAGGGTTTTGTTTCAAGTTTTCGTTCTCGTGCGGCTGTTGTCGGCTCTTACGACACCGTCAGGAACGAATAGGGTGGTGATTCCAAATCCGTAACCAGGAAGGTTACGTGGTATAGTAAGCTAATTTCCCTCCATGAATTTGGAGGAGGCCCGACTCAGTAGTGGGTCATTTATGCGCTGAAGCAAGACGACAACCTTGTAATGGAATGGGTTGGCACCATTGTGTATTGTAAATCAGTCTTCATAAGATTTTATGTCTGGACACAAATGACATCCATACCACAGATAATAATGAATTTATGTGCATCAGTTTGTATAGAAATACTAATTTAGCTGTAAGAATTTAATGTTATATGTATCTTTATATTTGTATTTCCATAAGTTCTGTGTTGTGTGCAGTTTTATCAGAATAAATGTTATTCTATTCTAATGTGTCTCTGGTATACACAAGTACACTTGCTCGACTCCGGAATCGAACCGCGGACCCATGACCTAACAGAAACTATTATAACCACAAGATAATTAAGGAGAGGAGGATATTCAGTGAGCTTATGAAACAAAATAACATAAAAGTCTGTTGTGCGAAAGTTATACTGGATTTGTTCCGTGGAGTAATTGTGAAAAGTAATGTACGCTACGCATCGACTGCTTTTATTCTATAGCCGTTGAATAATATTGGAAGCCGTTAGTACGGGAGCAAACTAAGTGGTAATAATTACTTTAGTCAACTGCGTGTCTGATTTGTAAATTACTGTCTACGTTTATAATTTTAACCCCACTTTCTGTTTCACCAAATGTAGAAATTACGAATTTGGCGACGCATATTTGGTAAAAAATAATATTGCTTTTCTTCATATTGTAATATTTTGCAACTGATAAGATATTGTCAGATATCCTCACCAAGCTTTTGCCATTTGAGACACGAATTTTCATCAAATGAATTAATTGTGTGTGTGCGGACTTAAATTGGTTTTCAGGCGTTGAGTTCATCTCAACTTCCCCACCGCACGCTGGGAAATAGCACGTGTTGTACAAGTCAACAAAACCCAGCACGCTTGGTGGTAGAATCTAATGCTAGAGCATTAAGCAGCCAAGCAGATTTACTGTGTTTCGTCGCCGTTTCGTGTTTAGTCGCCTCTTACGACACCCTCAGGGTAGTGTGGGTTGGTGACATTGTGTATTCTAAATCCGTCACCACACGGACAAACAGAAGGCGTAAAGGAACGGATTAGGCAGAAAACCTCTTCAATCAAAGGAAATGCCTGGGCCATGGCCTTGAAGGAAGCCTAAGTTAGTAGTGGGTTAATAATGATCTGAGATGAGATAGAATAGTAATTCATGGTACGGCGCAGTAATTTATATATTTATTACAAGCGACCCGCCCCGGCGTTGCACGGGTGCAATGATGAAAGTCAAAATTTATCAGTGTTTCTCTACAATATTAAGGATTATTATACTTTAAAACCTTCCTCTTGAATCATTCTATCTAAAAACCGCTTCAAAATCCGTTGCGTAGTTTTGAAGATTTAAGCATACATAGGGACGGACAGACTACAGCGACTTTCTTTTATAATATGTAGTGATAGTGATGATAATCTTTACAAATGGTCGAAAACATGTGGTCTGAAGTCAATTTATTATGTACACGTCATCCATTCCAACGGGTTTGTTCTGTCTACCGTGACTTCTAATGTTACTATCTTAGAAAGTTAGTTTACAACTTTATCCATAACAGTAAATTCTCACTTAACTCCAAAAACTATACATGAATATTTATTACCGCGTGGTTTGTTTCAGATAACATAAATTCCACAAATGAGCCAGTGCTACTTAGAATGTGAGTATGCAAACTTTTTCATATTCTTCTTACCGCCGGGCAATTTCTTTTGTATTAAGTCTTAAGCGCTTGGTCCAAACAAGTCGAAAGAGAGAGAAGTTGTGACAAGTTTTTTATTACTTTTTATTTGATTCGTAATGGAACTTGACGTAGGATCGGCCAAAAATCTTGGATTTTATTATATTTAATCTGTGGTTTTATACGAAATTCAATTATATTTAAAGCTCGTAGGTTTCATTGTCCTATTTGCAATGGCATTGGAGCCTATCCTGATTTGGCTTATTACTAATACTAGAAAGTTCGGCCATAATTAATTAAAATTGGGTGATGATAATTATGATGATAATTCTATAACTATAGTTCTCATAATTTAACCACAGACTATAACAGAAACAAAAGATTATTTCTATGTGTGTGTGTGTCAAACACATGGTGTGTGTAGTGTGTTTTTGATTGATTTAATCTATGTTCATTAATAATATTTAAAAAATTATACTCCTCCGTCTGCGCAATTTTCGTAGAAAGGGGTACAAAGTTTATGCCTCACTTATTAATATATCGATTATATTATCCAATGTGATCACTGTTTACTCTACTATTGGGACTGTTTTTAATTATTTGGTTTGACCAGCGGTACTCGGTTAGACTGTATGTGTGCAGTATCTTCCATAGATAGTAGAGTGGAAGCCG
This sequence comes from Clostera curtula, assembly GCA_905475355.2. NCBI lineage: Eukaryota > Metazoa > Arthropoda > Insecta > Lepidoptera > Notodontidae > Clostera > Clostera curtula. Next base: position 4,694,983 of record FR997804.1, on the reverse strand, counting down.
GGACTGGCAGATTAACGTGTTCTCTATTCAGGTAACAGTCAGGTTGAAAATAATGAACACCCAACCAACATCCGACAGAGATGAAGCTTAGATACATATCAATTCTGGATTATTCGCTCATCATTTTATACGGTTTCAGCTATGCTTAAAATATACCACTGGCAAAGAGCGCCAAATTATAATATTCGCTATTCATGTGTATAATATAAAAAGATCAACTAGAAAAATGGAAATAGCACCGTCTGTTCTTATACATGCATGGACTCATAGTCTTTATTATTTGAGTTACTTGACTTTGTATTTCTTGTGTTTCTATTCGAAGTAGTTACCTCATGACGTTTATTTAAGGACACAACCCCAGAGGTGATTGTTGTTGGAGTGACGATTCCATTCTATCATAAGGGTGTTATAAGAACCAACTATAAAGGCTAACAAGGCAGAAAATCTACACTCTAGAGACGCAAAAATCCGGGCTATATGAGACTCCAGGGCGCGAGAAGACAGCAGTTGTGTTAACTTTCTCATAAAATCCACAGCGTCCTTCGACTGCCTAAAACCAGGCCACGGGGTTTAATCTACCCTACTTGGTCTTGGCCGGCCTGGCTTAGTGGTTCCCCTTGCTTTTAGCCGAGGCCTTCTGCTAACGGAGAACTGATACACAGACACTTTTTTTATATTGGAAATCCTCATGGATACCCGGCCGCTAAATGCCAGCCGGGGAATGTGGGACTCCGGGGTGCGGAAAGATGCACCCCAACCTACCCACTAAAACCAACGGTGTCCCTTAAGACAGGGCCACGGGTTTCACTCCTCCCGATGGGGGAGCATGCTCCGTGACCCTGATGGGGCCTTGGCCCGCTTGTACTAACGGGCCCACGCTTTGATGGGGAACCCTGGACGCTCGGCATGGGCCCACCCAGCGTGGGTGACCCTGAGCCGGTATGGCCTCAACGGATCCTAAAGGCACGCAAGCCCCTTCATCACAACAAGGTGGCAGCACGTTCGAGGGTGTGATACGTACCCCGTTCCAACCCTCCAGGTTCAAGTCATACTCTATTAATGCCATCAACCAAAATACCCTATTTATACATCCTTTTTACTTTCAACCCCAGTAACTTAATTACCATTTTTTTGTATTTAGAATATTCTTCCTTCCCAAGAGATTTAAAAAGAAATTCTTCGCATTTTGTGTATATATTTCTAAAAGGGTCGTAAAAGGCATAAATTATATTTAAACAAGGCCTTTCCTTTGGCCTGAAATCCAATATGTTACAGATTGTAATTAGTTTACCGTTCGTCCTTTAGATTCTTTTTAATTAAAGAGTTTTAATGTTCTGCTAATGAGCAGAGTTCGGGAAGCTACGTCATATCTTCTCATCCAATATTCCTCAGTGCCTGAAGCCAAAAGTCTTCGAACAGTGCGTGTTGCCAGCGATGACATACGAATCAGAGACGTGGGCGTTCACAAGTTCAATGGGACTTGCGCCTGAGAGTCACCCAACGTGCAATGGAAAGAGCTATGCTCGGAGTTACTCTACGTGATAGAACCAGAAATGAGGAAATCCGTAGAAGAACTAGAGTGACCGCCGTAGCTAGAAGGATTGCACAGTTGAAGTGGCAATGGGCAGGCCACGTGGTCCGAAGAACAGATGGCCGCTGGGCATAAAAGTCTAGGAGTGGCGTCCACGTATGGGAAAGAGGAGCGTGGGAAGACCCCCAACTAGGTGGACGGACGACCTTGTAAAGGTCGCTGAAAGTCGATGCATGCGGTCTGCACGAGATCGCACATTGTGGAAATCTATGGGGGAGGCCTATGTTCAGCAGTGGACTTCTGTGGCTGATAGATAGATAGAATGTTCTGCTAATAAAGAGTATAATGGAAATGACTGTGCCACAAGAGAAGGATCACTTGATCCGAGACACTGCACCAACCCACTTGGCCGGAGTGGCACAGTAGGCTTATTACTCTCCATGTAATTGGAGGAGGCCTGACTCAGTAGTGGGTCATTTATGGACTGAGTAGTAGTAGTATTAGTAGTAATAGTATGGCCAGCAGTCATCTTCTTTTTGCTGATATAACTATGATGATAACAGTATTAAAAAAATATATTCATAGTAATTAACAAGTGTATTGTAGCGCTACATATACCGAGAAGATGACAAAAATGATCCTTGGTTTAAATTAGAAAAAGTTTGACAGTAATTTTGACAGACGAAGGGCAAATATGCACATTGAAAACTGGTATTAATGCCAGTTTATTATCATCACTATCACTATCACTACATAGCATAAAACAAAGTCGCTGTCGTCTGTCCGTCCCTATGTATGCTTAAATCTGTAAAACTACGCAACGGATTTTGAAGCGGTTTTTTTAGTAGATAGAGGGTTTCAGGAGGAAGGTTTTTAAATATAATACATGGATTATTGTACCCGTGCAAAGCCGGACCGGGTCGTTAGTATAGTATAAACCAAAGTCGATGTTGTCTGTCCGTCCCTATGTATGCTTAAATCTTTAAAACTACGCAACGGATTTTGAAGCGGTTTTTTTTAATAGATAGAGTGATTCAAGAGGTATGTTTATATGTATAATTCTTGCATAATTGCACCCGAGCGGCGCCGGGGCGGGTCGCTAGTTTTATAATAAGCAATTCAATATAAGACTCTTTCCTACTACTACGAATCAGTCCATATATGCCCAGCTAAGTTGGGCTTCCGCCAGTTGATTGGCACAGGGTTTCTTATCAAGTTATCCTTCTAGGTAATCGGCATTGTCATTGCGTTTAGTTGGCAATAACAACATCCTCAGGGTGGAATTGGGTGGTGATACTATGTGTTCTTAATCCGTCGCCACACGCACTACACATGAATGTTCCATAGATATTGTCTCTGGAGGAGTATCTCACAAATATTATATTCAATTCCTCTTCCCTATCTATATTTGGTACTACTAGCAAACGGCCACATCTTTCCATAGCGGCCATTATCTAACTCGTTACTAAGTAATAAATTTAGTTCAACACGGGTTCCACAGGTAATGAAATCAAATAACTTTAGTTGGATCATCCTACCTCTCTTGGGAAACCCTTATCTTAACATAGATGGCTACTTTCCATAATTTTCTACAATTCGCTATCTGCGCGGCAGATTTACGCTACAGTATTTTTTCTTAGCGTTAGCTTTTCTTTTGGCATGATAAAAATGTTTCGTATAACTTCAGAATACTTAGGCATTGAATATAAAGTTAACCCTTTTTATCTGCTATGCTTAACTTATTTTGCTTTTTTCTCAAATGTAAAAGAAAAAGATCAGTAGTATATTCAAACATTTGACCTTAACACTTTGAATACAATTTTGTACTGTGTTTTGTGGTTTGCCCCACGGGGATAGTACGGTATGGAAGCCAATACAACCCGGTCATGTTGTCTGGCCGGATGACAAACTCATTTTCCTGGGACAAAATCGAATAGTTAGGTTGTACCTTGGGAGAAATATAACGTACTTGTGATAACGATTACAAATAAAACAGAAATCTAATGTATGTTTATTCTGTGCAGACACTTTCCTCGCTCATATAACTCAACTTCTGTCCCGGTAACTCAAAGTCATGGTCTGTATTGCTAACTAACCTGGGCTCTAAGTCTTTAGTGTAGTGATTATTTTCTATTGAAGTGACATCTGACGCAAAGCATTTTTTTTACTTCTTTTTATTTGACCGCCCATCGTGGGGTCTCTTTGTAAATATGTAATTCACGAACACACACACGACACCCAGACTCGTAGCAGAGTTGTTGAAAACGCCCAGCAATACCTGTAAGAAAAAAATGACAAAGAATATAAAGGTGAGACAAATTGGCGAAATGCAATTTAGCAACTAGTCAATTTTCGAACAAGCCTGTCTAAATTCCTAATCTGCTAAGTTTAAAGTTCTTGCCAAGTATTGTTACAAGACCGTGTGGCATATGTCCCTAACTTATATGGATTATATTTGACTGCCTCGTTGGTCTAGTGGTTAGATGTGCCGCCTTTGGATCAACGGGTCCCGGGTTCGATTCCGGGGTCGGGCAAGTGTCTTTGTCTAAACCAGAGACACTGGCTCGGAGTCTGGGTGTCATTTCTATCTATAATATGTATGTATTTACAAAAAAAAAATGTATATAAGTAGTTTATCATCCATCTCGTTACCATAACACAAGCATTAAGATGCTTAGCTTGGGACGAGATGGCGTTGTGTGAAATGTCCAAGGATATTTATTTATTTATTAGCTGTATTAGTAGAACTATCAAAGAGAGCTATCATCTTGGGGCCCAGGGGTGACAAACACTTACCACTATAAAACATCCAAACACACACAACAAAAAGTTAAAACCAATAGTTTTACAAATAAATGTTTTTGTTTTGTACAGCCATCTGCACCTATTTTTTTTATTCAATAAAAAGACTTTGTTGGGAAACAATAAATATGCTCTCTTGAGTTAAGAAAGTCATTATAAAGTAATACTAACTTGGACAAATTAAAATACGAGCTGGAAGAACAAAGAGTTAAAAACTGTCGTCCTTAATACTGCTCGCTTAAGGAGTTGAGATAGTTTGTGATGGAGTTTTCTTTGAGAAAATTCTGCCTTAGCTTTTTAATAACCTTTAAAACGTCCAGCTTCTTAATGATTTTCGCTACTATAATTGCAGTTCTGACCTGGTTTTTCGTGATAGTTCCGTGTGCTTGAGAACAGTTGCCATAAAATAAGTAAGTATTGAAAAAATACCTTTGTTGATGTGTACAAAGAACATTTTAAATGATAAAAGTACACAACTTTTTTACTTTTAATGTAAGTTACGTGGGGAAGTTTCTGTTGATAGATAACAATGATATTTTGTTTAATATATTTTACAAAACGAAGCAGGTGTTCATTATTGTGAATTGGAAGCAAACATGGATGTATTCCAAACTGCTTCTACTGCTAATAGAATAGATTTTACGAAAAATTCGTTGCTTTAAAATTAAAGGTCACAACCAAAACTTTTGTTTATTTTAGGAGTCAAATAGGATAGAAGAGCCAATCGAAATCTGCATTTTTTTATATTGGCCTATAAGGATTTTTAGGATGTTTTCGACAGGTGTCTTTGCTAAAATTAAAATAAGGGCCATATTGCACTGATTTCAATATAAAAGTATTTTCGTGTAATTTCGTTTTGTGGCCCGTTTTTTGAAGCTGGAAGCTTTGAATATCTAAAAACTTAAGCATACTGGAACGTAAACGAAAACTTTAACGCAAATGTAAATGTAAAAGTTATATAAACTATAAACAACTGAATGCGAGGAGTCATCTATATGTACTTAACTAGAGTTTTCTCTGAGCAATAATTCTGAGACGCCGACTTGTTTCCTGTCGAATAAAGACTATTAACATATAAAGCAGGAAACTTCAGGGAGTATACGGTTGCGGAATTTGAATAGTGCGGTAAAACTGATACATGATACTAGGGTTTGGATGTCTCGCCTTTGGATCACGGGTTGCCGGTTCGATTCTGGGGTCGTGCAAGTGTCTTTGTGCAAACCAGAGGCACTGGCTCTGAGTCTGGGTGTCATATGTGTTCGTGAATTTCATGATTGTAAACTGCCCCAGCGATATACCGAGAATCAGGGGCACGTTCTAAAAAAACCAGACTTTATAATATTTGTCTTAGTTATATGGAAAGACTTGTATATTTTTTCTGGGTTTTTAAGATTGCTCTTACAGTCTGTATTCATTTTTGTAACTGTCTCTTGCTTTTTTTTAAGTTTTGTCTGTAAACGACGCGGACGGCTTGGAGGAGGAATTCGTAAACCCCGTAAGCCTGATTTTGAAATGCCAGCAATACACGTTGGCCGAGCTTAGGCCAACGCGAGCGTATGCAATTTAATACAAGGCAAGTGCTACTTGGGCAAGTGGGCAAGTGTATCGAAACCAACTAGGCGAGCGACACCGAGCGATGGCCAGACAATGCAAATATACCGTCTATACGTTGTTATTGGCGTTCACTCGGCAATACTAGGCCAAAGAATATTGCTGGCTATAGAAACTAAAACCAGTTAATTATACCTCACTTTACTTTACCTTGCATTTAATCAAGCAAATTGCCTTTATCTAACTGATCTAATTGTGTACCATTAAAAAATCCTCCTAATAAAATAACAATTCAATAGATAGAGAAATCCGTGTGGATTTAGAGTACAAAGTGTCACGACCCCATTTCCTCCTGAGCCGACTAAAGGAAATGACAAGGCCGATAACCTATCCGCAAAAGAAGGAAAACTTGATATGAAACCCGTCTGGCCAGCGTGGCACAGTAGGCTAATTACCCCCCATCTAGCTGGAAGAGGCCCTACTTAGCAGTCTATGGGCTGAGTAGTAGTAGAAGATAAAGAAAAAATATTTTAAATAAATAAATAAATATCCTTGGACATTTCACACAACGCCATCTCGTCCCAAGCTAAGCAACTTAATGCTTGTGTTATGGTAACGAGATGGATGATATACTACTTATATACATATTTCTTTTTGTAAATACATACGTATTATAGATAGAAAACACCCAGACCCGGAACAAATACTTGTAGGTCGTACAAATATTTCTTCCGTGCGGGGAATCGTACCCGCGACATGCTGCGCAGCAGTCGATTGCTCAACCACTGCGCCAACCTTGTCGTATGTACTAGTTATATATATGTACTATATATGTATAGGTACTAGTTGATAATGTACTAGTAGAGCGTATAAGGGTTTCATCTTTAAAAGACGAGTGAAAGAATTTTATCTCTCCTTGACCTAGTTATTGATTTTATGAATATGTATGTGTGTATGTTAGTACCTGTTATATATAATTACATTACATATACGATAATATTTGTTTTTATTATTATATTTTATATTATATTATATGTATGTATACACTACACCCCAACATGTTTTATTTCAATGTCTCCACTCCCGGGCCCGCTTGAAGAGATTTCTTTCTAAATAAACTGCGCCTTTGTACAAATGGTCTAGGGGTTAGATGTGCTGCCTTTGGATCAACGGGTCCCGGGTTCGATTCCGGGGTCGGGCAAGTGTCTTTGTCTAAACCGGAGGCACTTGCTCGGAGTCTGGGTGTCATTTGTGTTCGTGAATTACATGTTTGTAAACTGCCCCAGCGATACATGTTATAACTAGTACAGGGGTTTCGTTTAAAAAAAAATTAAAAAAAAACAATAGTGTCCTATATTTACATGTGTTCGACTTATGTTATGTATGTATATGTCAACGGAAAACAACAAGAACCGGAAATTTATAAATTTCCTAGGAAATTTATAAACGTCCGTAGGATTCCAAACGAGAGATAAATTGTATTATTTTACGCCTACATTTTCGGAAATTTATAAACTTACTGAACTGACGCGTAAAATAATAAGTAGCAATAACCGAACGCCATGGGCGCTCTGATTGGTTGAATAAGTCACATGTTCCTTCTTCGTGCTCTCCGCCGCCATTGTTCGATATTGTCTACTTGTGGTAACCTAGACCTGATACTGCTGCGTCATCAGATATACCTGCTGCATAGTCAGGAATCTATAGGATACCCAACTCCTTACCAAATTACAGTAGATGATCGTGTTTGGACTCATTGTAAGGGTATCAATGAAACAGATATAAAAAAGTTAGGTACCTGACATTTATGGCTGAGTAGACTCTTAATGTAGTGAACATTGTGTGTGTACTCAGCCATAATGCAGTCCGATGTCAGGGGTTTTTTTAAGTTAAATGCTTATTTTATTATGTTTAATTTGTTACATGTTTTTAAGCATTTTTTTTATTACTTAGCGTTTGGCAATTCGCCAATCACGATCGCTCGCAATTTTTTTTTTTTTTTTTTTTTTTTTGTTTTTTTTTTTAAATTAAACTTTATAATGTTTGGTTTTTTTTGGCAGAAGGCCGGCTTTATTGTTTTATGATTGTTTTTCTTTTTAATAAAACTTTTTAACTTTGCGTCACTCTATTTTGGTAGAGTGAATGACCCCTACGTCATTAGCATATTATGTAAAACAGTAACCCTGTATTATAGGTACTTACTTAGTTTTAAAGTAAAAATACTGTTACGTACTGATAAATTTATAGTTTGGCAAGTCTAATTGTACCTATGTCTATGGACACAAGCATGCCACTATCAACATCGACCAATCAGAGAACAGTGTGTTATTTGCCGTATCTTGTAGAAGCGTAAAATTAAAAGCTCTACTGTCTTACGTAATCTTACGAATGGATATCCGTTAGTTTATAAATTTAAGACGAGACGTCGTAAGTTTATAAATTTCCGAAAATATGGGCGTAAAATAATACAATTTATCTCTCGTTTGGAATCCTACGGACGTTTATAAATTTCCTAGGAAATTTATAAATTTCCGGTTCTTGTTGTTTTCCGTTGACATATACATAAATTGTTAAATAAATAAATAAGGGTTGTTATTTGATGTTCAATAACGAAAATATGTTTCCAACCCAAACTCCTTAAAGTATCAATCGACAACACTCGAGGCAAGACAAAGCGTACTCTATTCGAGCCTAATTATTTGCTTCGGCATTCGCTAATACTACATTAAGCGGTCCATACATCAATGCGGCAAGTTTAATTGTGTGCAATTTACTAAAGCACTCAATTACTCGGCAAATTAAACCACTCATATATAAGCCCGATGAATAAATGTGTCTGGGCATTTGAAACTTAATCAAAGTTCTCTTTTGGTTAAATTGTCTGTCCATTTCAATCTTTTGTCTTCTCGTATGACACCCTCGGGACCGAAAAGGTTGTAGACTTTGTAGATGTTTAAATCTTGCCGCTTAGACAACTAAGTCAAAAGATAATTTAAAAACTAACCAACTGATGACAAGACTTATATATCAACTTGTTCTCCAAACAAAAACATAAATATACTTAAAAAAAAATGTATAATATTAACACTGCTTACGCACGTAGCTGCCCTCGTGTGCTTAGAAACTGTGAAACTCGCAAGTGTGGCATTTATATTTTTCCAGTTATTTCGTATAACATTAACTATTTGCCACTGAGTGTCTCATCAGAACCTGTTTAGCCTTATTGATACTCCTCGTTAACCATACACACAAACCGAGATATAAACGATATTATTTTCTGTATAGGTACTGACCGGTATCTTTTAATCGATTTAAAAAGTAGTTATGTTGACATTATCACTACTACTTTGACTGCCTCGTTGGTCTAGGGGTTAGATGTGCTGCCTTTGGATTAACGGGTCCCGGGTTCGATTCCGGGGTCGGGCAAGTGTCTTTGTCTAAACCAGAGGCACTGGCTCGGAGTCTGGGTGTCATTTCTATCTATAATATGTATGTATTTACAAAAAAAAAAAGTATATAAGTAGTTTATCATCCATCTCGTTACCATAACACAAGCATTAAGTTGCTTAGCTTGGGACGAGATGGCGTTGTGTGAAATGTCCAAGGATATTTATATTATATTTATTTATACTAGGTATTAAAATATTTATACGTAACGATAATAACTACTACTACTAACAACTCAGCCCCACTGTTGATTCGGGCCCCCTCCAGTTACATGGAGGGCAATTTAGCCTACTGTGCCACGATGACCAGACGGGTTGAGGCACAGGGCTTCGTATCAAACCGTTTCAAGTTTTCCTTTTCTTGCGGCTCGGTTTTCGGCCTTATCATTTCCTTCTGTAGACTCTAACGACACCCTCAGTATGGAATAGGGTTATGACATTATGCATTCTAAATCCGTCACCACACAATAAGGTAATTATATTAAGAAAAGTGACACTAATGTGTAACGAGTTTAGGTCGCCGGAAAACGTTGCGGGCGGCCATGGACCGGCCTTTGTGGAAATCCTTGGGGGAGGCCTATGTCCAGCAGTGGACGTCTTTTGGCTGAAATGATGACGATGATGAATGTGTAATGAAAGTAAAATAACAGCTAACCCTGGCAGCAAGTGGACTTCAAACGTTCATTTCACAGGTTATTGCGTTCTATCCTTTAGTTTTCTCAGTGACAGTGATGCATGTTCTAATTTATACACTTACAAGATATAGTGTGCTTTTAAAATCTTCCTATCTCAATTGTATAAGGTTCACATTTGTCTGTGTTGTTGATAAAAGGATTGGGTTTGAGTTTGTATGGCGCTCGCGAGCCTATTGTCCCCGTTGACATAAAACTGCGACTGGCTCGAGTGAGTTCTTCACGTTGTGATTTATATACGCGCGTGCGGTTAATATCACTTATTTACACTTTTGTGGGCAGTGAGAAAATTCTGAAAAATATTTTTAGCAAATGAAGTTTTACGTGATTTTTTTACAGGCATATGTTTTTTATTACTACTACTGCTGAGTCGAGCCTCCTCGACTCAGCAGTAGTAGTCTCCTTTGATTTTGCTGTGCTCCACTCCATACTGACAACCAGTAGTACTTAGAATATTTTGTTAATAAAGAACATACAGTGATATCTCTAAAACTTTACACGTATTTAGGAAAATTGCGCGGACAGAATATGAGTATGAAATTTCCCACACTTATAGTTTATAGATAAGGAGTGCAGAATGCTAATATTTTAATAAAAGTATACATAAACCATATGTTAAATCGATAAAAAAATATTACACATACTACCATGTATTTGACACACACACATAATAAATACTCTTTTGTTTATTTTTAGCCTGTGGTCAAATTGAGAATAGAACTATATTTATAAAACTACTAGCAGACCCAGACACGCGTTGCTGTGGCTAAGGTTTTGGTTATAATAACATACATTAATTTAACTTTTCACATAGCGCCATCTATTGAATACTTACTCATTCCAGTTAACCGATGTCGCCATCTGTTAGAATTGTTTGGACATAATAATTGTGACTGTCAAATAGTAAACAAATAATTTGCATTAAAGTATTGCGACTATAAATAATTAATATTAATAATTTATAGATAACTTTCAAGTTGTATTAAAATGCACAAGGTGTGCAAATTTGATTAAAATCCGTTACGTAATTTAGGAGACCATTGCGGTTAAACAACGTAACGCGTAATTTATAGAATATCTGTAATGACGTAATAAATACACTAATCTTAAAAAAAAATCAGCTCAAATTTGCATCGACAACTAGAGCTGTCAATCTTAGTTAGTTCTTATTAGTTTTCTTCATTATAATTTTGGCCCATAGATAACCCTATGTTGCATACCTATGCTAGGAGGCAAAGCGTAACTCGTAGCTAGACGCATCTGTGGCGAAAGGATGATCAAAAATCATATTTAATCCACTCGTTATTCGTTCCGAATAAATGACAATGCTGTTGAAGCGACAACCAAATTTTCCTTCGATTGGATGCCTTAAATATTTATCAAGTCTTTTCTGAACATTCAAAGCCCTTTAATGGTCAGCGACTGTAGACTAAGACAAATTATGCGGCGAATTTGCATTAGCTTCGAGCATCAGAAAGCAAATTCAAACATTACGTCTTTATTCAGCCAAGGTTATAACAGCTGAATATAAATAAATAATAAATATCCTTGGACGTTTCACACAACGCCATCTCGTCCCAAGTTAAGCAACTTAATGCTTGTGTTATGGTAACGAGATGGATGATAAACTATATATATGATGGATGATATACATTTTTTTTTGTAAATACTTACATATTATAGATAGAATATGTACATTCATATTATAGATGGAAATGACACCCAGACTCCGAGCCAGTGCCTCTGGTTTAGACAAAGACACTTGCCCGACCCCGGAATCGAACCCGGGACCCGTTGATCCAAAGGCGGCACATCTAACCACTAGACCAACGAGGCAGTCAAATATCAGAATATAATCAGTCAAGTTTACAGGCATGGCTGTTCGGCGAGATAAAACTTGCAATTGAAATTCAACTTTTGAAACAATTAAAGTAAATTGTATTTTAGGTCCGTGTGGTCACGGATTTAGAATACATTGTATCACCGCCCCATTCCATCCTAAGGGTGTCGACAATAGGAAATGACAAGTCCGAAAACCTAGCCGCAAGAGAAGGAAAACTTGATACTAAGCCCTGTGCCAACCCGTCTGGCCAGCGTGGCAAAGTAGGCTAATTACCCCATAATATTATTTTAATACATAGCATATAATTTATTTTTTTCTAAAATTAATGTCTACTGTGCACCTACCTTTTGGCTTTCTGCACCACTTATAAGTTGACTAGGGAGAGAATGCCGAAGAAAGTTTTTATAAATGAAAAAAAAAGTAAAATAATCAAAATACATCACTGTTGAGGATGAAATAAGTATTATAGTATTACTTCTCAGCCCGTTAGAGACTTACTTCAGAAGGCCTCCTCCAACTTTAGGAGGGAAAATAGACACAAGGTTTTCCTTCCCTTGCCGCTAGGTTTACTGCTAGGTAATTTTCTTAAGCATGCTCTAACGGCACCCTCAGCGTTGAATGAGGTGGTGACATAAAAATCCTTCGTTCGTTCATTCGTTCGTTTCAGCCCATGAATGACCCACTACTGAGTCGGGCCTCCTCCAAATTTATGGAGGGAAATTAGCCTACTGTGCCACGCTAGCAAGGCGGGTTGGCATAGGGTTTGTATCAAGTATTCCTTCTCTTGCGGCTACGTGATCTGCCTCTTGCGTTCCCTTCATCATCATCATCATCATTTCAGCCAAAAGACGTCCACTGCTGGACAAAGGCCTCCCCCAAGGATCTCCACAAAGGCCGGTCCTGGGCCGCCCGCATCCACTGCTTTCCGGCGACCTGAACCAGGTCGTCGGTCCACCGTGTGAGAGGCCTACCAGCACTGCGTTTTCCGGAACGCGGTCGCCACTCGAGAACCTTTCTGCCCCATCGGGCGTCGGTCCTGCGAGCTATGTGCCCTGCCCACTGCCACTTAAGTTTGGCAATCCGGTGGGCTATGTCGGTGACCCTGGTTTTCCTGCGTATCTCCTCATTTCTGATTCGATCTCGCAGGGAATCTCCGAGCATAGCCCTCTCCATTGCCCTTTGGGTGACTTTGAGCCTTCTGATGTAGCCCATAGTGAGCGACCACGTCTCTGTTCCATATGTCATCACTGGCAACACACATTGGTTGAAGACTTTTGTCTTAAAACACTGCGGTATTGTGACGTTAACGTTCATTACTACTAACGTTCCCTTAGTCACATGGAAATCACAATATTTAATAAAACTAATCATAATACACTCGAGAGCAATGAATCCGGGTCACTCAAAGAATCCTAAAAATCTCGGAAACTAAAAATGCTAGGTTAATGCAATAAATCGTATTTAATAGACAATGTAATACTCCTTAAATGAAGGTATTAAAACTTCTTAGTTATTGTAAAGTTATATCATAAAAAAATCAAACTTGAAAAAGGGCCACTTTCGAAGATGGAACTACGAAATTACAGCATTTGGTTTTGCTTTTGTTTGTAATCTGTCATTTATGTGGGTACATAAACCATGTTGATAGTGCTCTATGTTCATTATTCAAGCTGAAATTATGTCGCTTACGCCTGAAGAATGCACCAGAATACTTACAATGCTGGAAACCGGCCGGAGTCAGCGCGATACAGCCAGGACTGTCGGTGTGTCGCTGTCAACAGTACAAAGAGTTCTCCGACGTTACGAAGAAACTGGTTCTAACCTACACAGACCAGGAACGGGCAGAACCAGGTGTACCACAGCACGAGAAGACCGATACTTGGTGAACACCATGCTTCGAAATCGCTTTCTCACAGGAACTGAACTAACAAATCAGTTTCGACGCCTCGGAGGAAGTAACCCAAGTGCATGGACAGTAAGACGTCGGCTTGCTGAATCTAACTTAAAACCCCTTAGACCTGCAAACGACCCTAAACTGGAGCGTGGGCATCGTATTTCAAGACTAAGATATGCCCAGAGCCACGTAAATTGGAGTATTGAAGATTGGTCAAAAGTAATGTTCTCCGACGAATCAAAATTTATGCTGTACAAGCACGATGGAAGACACAGAGTGTATCGAAGACCAGGGGAAAGATTCAAGCAAGCATGCATCGAAGAAAAAGTAGCCTACGGTGGTGGGTCTGTACTTGTGTGGGCCGGAATTTCTTCTGAAAGTCGCACAGAGCTGGTGATAATAGAAAACGGCTCTTTAACTAGCGTAAGATATGTGGAAGAAATCCTCAATGATCACGTTGGTCCATTTATGGTCAATTTAGGTGAGGATGCTATATTTATGCATGACAATGCCTGACCTCATACAGGTAGGATTGTGAATGACTACCTTCAAGAGATGAACATTACTCGTATGGAGTGGCCAGCGCGCAGCCCGGATATCAACCCGATCGAGCATGCTTGGGACGAGCTAGGCAGATGCGTAAAACAACGAAACCCTCCCCCAATCACGCTTCGTGAGCTCAAAATTGCTCTCACAGAGGAATGGGAGACTATTCCCCAAAATCGTATAAGGAACTTGGTGTACAGCATGCCAAACCGCGTAAACGCAGTAATGGAAGCACGAGGAGGCAAGACGAAGTATTAAAATTCAAGAAAATCGTAATAAAGTTCAAAAATTTCATGTTTCCTATTTTTGTTTTAAGGAGAGATCAGCAGTTTTTTTCTTTATGTAATTTTGTGTTAATAAAATGTATGGTGACTCATATTTTTTTTACTTTCATTTAAGGAGTATTACATTGTCTATTAAATACAATTTATTGCATTAACCTATCATTTTTAGTTTCCGAGATTTTTAACATTCTTTAAGTGACCCGGATTCATTGCTCTCGAGTGTATAAATTGAATTAGGTAACTACGATTAAATAAATTTAAGGGTGCTAAAATTTATTTAATTACAGGCTACAAGCAAGAGACAAATTTAACAATGTTTCGGGTAAAATTAAACTATACTACAGCTGCGAACCAATGCTAAAGACCACTTGTGCTCTAACCTTTGCACGATCGTTTATTCCTGGAATATGGTAATACTCGGAGCATCAACCCTCTCTGAAATAAACACCTCTAGCATTGTAATTCCTTCGTGCATTTCTTTTTAATGGGCTATGATCAAAATATCGTACTACTACTAACTGTAGCAATATCCACATCATGCGCCGCCCTATGGAGTACGTTGGTCGGAGATGCATGAATATGGCTGTCCATGGGGCTAGGTCCCGCGGTCACCCTCGCAAGCGCTGGATGGACGTCGTCAAGTCCGACATGAGAGCCAATGGCCTGTCTGAAAAGGGTGGAGAAGATCGGGCAAAGTGGAGGAAGCTCAGCCGGAAGGCGGACCCTGGCAATAGCCGGGATTAACGCCAGGTAGAAGAAGAAGACTAACTGTACCAACATCCTACTTCCTACTAATATTATAAACGCGAAAGTTTGTAAGTATGGAAGGATGGATGGATGTATGGATGTTTGTTACTCTTTCACGTAAAAACCAATGAATGGATTTCAATGAAACTTATGTTAACTTATAATGTCCTTATACCTTATAATAAATATTTTGTGTGAATTGTCCAAAATATAACAATTAGTGTGAAGAAGTAAAAAAAAAATTTGACGAAAAAATTTATTCCCTCACCACGCGGGTAAACCCGCGCAGCGCAGCTAGTAGACAATAAGAATATAGTTAGCACTACCAAATTACTAATATCAAGCGATCCAAAATATCCTTCTTACAATTTTATAAGAAGCAGAATTAAAGTGAGTGATTGGTAATTCATTAGAAACCTGAAGCATCGCATCTTAAAAAGCTAAAACAGAAACAAAATAAAATTCCTTTATATCTCAGAGCACTTTATTTTCCTTCAACGTTGATCAATATCAATAAATATGTAAGAAAATCTATCAAGGGGAATTCCCTCGGAGAAACACAATAGTGCAAAAAGACTTGGTAGCGACGCCTAAGCTTGCCACAAAGAGACCTCGGAGGATCGATGCGGTAAATGTTAGTAGAAAGGTCGATCCTAAGATATGCGAACGTTCAGTAATGTTCTCATTGACAAGTATAGTTGTGCCTATTTTGATGACGGATTTAAATAACATAATGTTACCAATTCCATGTGGTGACAGATTTAGAATACAACCCATACTACCCCGAGGGTGTCGTGAGAGGCGACTACGGAAAAGTCAGCGAATCTAGCCACAAGCGAGGGAAAGCTTTACAAACCCAACTCTGGGAACCTGACTTAGCAGTGACTCAATGGGCTTAGATGATTTTGATAATGTTACAGTGGTCATCAATATTATGCATATACGTAACAACGGATTTAGAATACATAATGTCATTATCATCATACAAGGTGACATTACAGTTGTTAGGCTATATTTGAAAATAACCTTTTATAAGAAAACATTTCTAGAAAATTCAAATTCACTAACCACACTCTTTATGCAATTTCGTACAAACATACCTGTTGGCTACTGGCTGATAATAAAAGAGTATTTTGATGTTGGTGTTCGTTTTATAAAAATATTGTCATTGTTCCTATTGTCAAATTAAGGTCTACTGCTCAAACCGAACGGACGTTTGTTTTTATTACACATAATTTATTACGACTCGTCATTTATTAATATTGCCATCATCCTTCTGAAATATAAACCAAATATATTTATGTGAAGGTCAAACAAAGGAAACACTATTAAAAATAGTTTACGTCAAAAGCATTATTAAACATTAATTTCTCAGATAATGTTAGGTTATACTCATAATAATAAGCTTTTCCTTTGCTTCCCTGGCGCCAATAAAGCTCCAGCTTCGCAAATAACTAATGAAAAGCATCCGCCAACTCGAGCTTTCCTAACAAGAACTAATTTGAACATCTTCCACCACTAACAAGACTAACAACTGTCGTTTCTTTGTTCGCAGATTGCCGCTTCCTTTAACGTTTGCCGGTCTAAAAAACTAACAAGAAACTCTATCTAATTACTAGCAGTGAAATGAAATTCTAAATGTGAGAGTGTCTTCATAAAAGTGACTGGCCGGCGGGGTATACTAGTCACTTAACATTTGACCTCTGCGAATGCTCTATGCATTATTAAAGAGGTCTAAATATCTTGAGGGCGAAATAGCTGAACTAAATGTATAGCCCAAAGGAGTGTTGGCAACCGTTTATGTGACTAATGTTTAAGTGACATGGGTGAACTAGTGTACCGATGTCGTGTGTGGTAATGGTGCGGTGACATTAGCGGGAGCGGAGCGTTTTGTGTAAAGCTGGGTGCTCAACGCCACGGCGTCGTCGGTGGAGGGTCGCGGGGGTGCGGGCGGGGCGGAATCGCCCGCGCCCTCGCTTGCGCCCGACGCAGAGGCTCCGGCTCGACGTCGCCGCCATCGCCCGCTGTACCGCCGGCTCTTCCACTATGTCCGCACCGCGTGGACTGGTGTCAAGTTTGCACTAGGTAATCATCATCTTTCTAACTTTAACGCACGAGCAATAAATCCTTCACACATGCTTTGCTTTTGTTAGATTTTATTGCGTCAATATTTTATGACTGTTAAGATTCCAAATTACAGGTTCATGGGAACAGAGCCTTGGGATTATTTAAGGGCCTATAGTATGTAAGGGATATGTTCAAGGTATATTATCTAACGTTACCGTCTAACCAACGTACTACAAAATAATTAATACATAATATCCATTGGCCATCCATGGCTAGATGTCATTTTTAGATAGCTGCGTAAATCTTTCTCATTTTTTGCATCACTGGGAGCTTAAACTTTAAGCACGAATCACATGAAATAGCACAAACAAATAAAACTCCACAATAAACCTTTAGCAGAACGAAACAGTAAAACTGTAGCGGTAACATTCAGATGGTAGATACACAAACAGTAAAGCACCACACTCCTGCTTCGGATAAACTTGAAATTGAAGATATTTTCAGTATTGTTTGACTCGAGGCTTGTGAATTTTCAAACAACACCTCTCGAGGTTCTGCAAACGATTCTCAAGTTTACACTCCGACGGAAATCCCCTTTCGTCCGGTTCAATTAATATTTCTTAAGGTGAATGTTCCAGGGTAGCCCGCGAAATTCAAATTTTCTTACGTTTTTTGCAATCTGCAGGCCAGTGCTAGGTTGTATGATGATGAACATTTGATTCGCGGCTGTAAGACGTATGTAGTTACAGAGTTATAATCATCAAACTCATCAATACAACCCTCCAAGCTCATAAAGGTGCAAGAATGACTTTGAGCTTGAAAAAGTTTTTCTGGCACCTTTATGAGCTTGGAGGGTTGTATTGATGATTTTGATGATTATAATTCTATAACTACATACGTCTTACAGCCGCGAATAACATTTTAATCAACATACAACCTAGCACTGACCTGCAAATTGCAAAAAACGTAAGAAAATTTGAATTTCGCGGGCTACCCTGGAACATTCACCTTCTCTCTCTCTCTCTCTTTGCGTCGTATTCCTCAATGTTGAGGGTCGTGACCACCCTTCAGCATCACTTTCTCTTGTATGATGTTCTTCCATCTGTTCCTGTTTCTGGCGGTGTGGAGCGCATGGTGGACCGTAGAATTGAGAGTGGTGCGGATTTGATCGGACCAACGTGTAGGGCTGCGTCCTCGAGGTCGTTTTCCATCTACTTTGCCGATCACAATGAGCCTTTCGAGGTTATCACCATCTTTCCTTGCAATGTGACCGAAGTATTCGAGGACTCTGCGTAGGCATTCAGAAGATAACCGCGAGGAAATCTTGAGCTCGTGTAATATAGAAACGTTGGTCCGAAATGCTGTCCAAGGAATGCGAAGCATCTTTCTCCAGCACCACATCTCAAAGGCGTCGATGCGTCTGCGGTCTGCAGCTTTCATCGTCCAGGTTTCAGCGCCATACGCAAATATTGAGAACACCAGGGACCGCACCAGTTTGGTCTTGGTCTTTTTCGAGATGTTGTGATCTCTCCAGACTTTCTGAAGTTGGGACATGGCACTTTTAGCCATGCCAATTCGTCTGCGCACTTCTCTCTCGCACGAACCGTTGTTGCTGATGTTGGAACCCAGGTAAATGAAATTGTCCACTATTTCTAGGTCTAACGCACCAGTGAGTTCCAACTTTCCAGATCGATCTACCACCATGACCTTCGTCTTGGATCTGTTTATGGAAAGTCCCATCTCTTCACTTGTCTTCTCTAAACGGTCAAGAAGTGTAACCATCTCCAGCTCACTCGCCGCAAGAAGAGTGGTGTCATCGGCGTAACGCAAGTTGGTGATTTTTACGCCACCAATAGTGACGCCCCCCTCCCAATTCTCGCAGGTTCGTCTCATAATGTACTCGCCGTATGCATTGAATAGAATAGGCGATACAATGCACCCTTGGCGTACTCCTTGGTTAAATTGGAAGGGTTTGGAGGTAATTTTATCCACTCTTACAACTCCCTGGCTTGAGTGATACAGGGTGCGTAGCAGAGCGATGAGATGATCTGGTACACCAAGGTCATGTAGCACTTTCCACAAACAGCTCCAGCTGACACAGTCGAAGGCTTTGCTATAGTCCACAAAACACATTATCATCGGCGTGTCGAACTCGTATGCCTTCTCAATGAGCTGCCTGACATTGAGGATCTGTTCTCGAGTTCCTTTGCCCTTCACGAATCCCGCTTGCTCCTGTGGAATCTGCCAATCCAGGTAGTATCGGATGCGATTGTTCAGGATGTGGAGCAAGACTTTGCTGGCATGTGAGATGAGGGACAATGTTCGGTAATTGCCGCAGACCTTGGTTGAACCTTTCTTGTGCAGCGGAAGAATCACGGATTCAGACCAGTCCCGCGGCCAGTCGCCGTGTTGCCATACGTGTGAGCAGATCTCAAAAAGTGTCGTTTCCCCGATGTCACCCATAGCTTTAAGCACCTCCGCTGTTATTTGGTCACTTCCTGGCGCCTTCATCTTCTTCAAGGATTGCAGAGCCTTTGCTATTTCCGAGCGAAGAATCATGGGTTCCAGAACTAGATCCTTCCAAACCGGTTCGACTGTGGATGATGAGCGGGGATCTCTGTACAATTTGTCACAGTAATCTCTCCATCTCTCGGTAACGCGATCAATCTCATGTAGCACTGTGCCGTCATCATCCTCTATAACCCATGATTTAGCTTTAAACTGCTTGGTCAGAACTCTAACTTTTCTGAAAAGGTCCGCAGTTTGTAACTTGTTGGAATGTCGCTCAATATCTCTGCAGATGCCCTCAATGAATTTGTTCTTATCGCGGCGACAACTAGCTTGGATGGCTCTGCTGAGCTCAGAGTGCTCGGCCCTTCTTTCGCGATTTTGCTGGTCCCTGCCTTTCAAGCCTTTCCTGCACTGAATGAGCTCCCACGAAGAATCGGAGATCCATGAAGATTTCCTCGGCTCTGGCTTTATCTTCCCAGCAACCTGATGTAGCGCATGGTTTATCTGGCATTTCAAGTGTTTCCACTGTGTATCAGCGTTAGCGTGTTTGTACGATGGGCAGCTCTTCATTTTAGCCTCTATGGTCTCTCGGAAGAAGGATTCTTGAGAGGGATCTAGCTTTCTAGGCTTGGGTGGCTGCCGCCTAGGTGCCTTTAACCGCAGTGAGAAGTTGGCGACGAGCAGGTTGTGATCGGAGCCGCACTCTGCGCCGGGAAATGTTTTTACGTTAGACATCGAGGATCTCCAGCGGGTGTCTAGAATTATGTAATCGATCTGATTTCTGTGTCTGTCGCCTGGGGATCTCCATGTATATAGGCGTCTTGGGTGATGCTGGAAGAACGTGTTCATTATACTGAGATTTCTGTTTATGCAGAACTCGATCAGTTTTTCACCCCGTTCATTTCTAATGCCGAGTCCAAATTTTCCAACCGTGCCTCTGATGTGATCATCGCCACGTGTACTACCGACTTTGGCGTTCCAATCACCAAGGATCATTTTAATTTCCCTGCCAGGAATAGAACTTAGAGTTTCCTCGAGTTTCCCGTAAAAGTCGTCAATTACGTCATCTTGTGCTTGCGCTGTTGGTGCATATACCTGTATGATATTCAGCACGCAAGGTTTGGTGTTCAGCTTCATTGACAGGATTCTGTCAGACACCGGGTTATAACCAAGGACGTATTTATTCATGTGTGGTGGCAAAATGATTCCAACCCCATTCCTACTCGAGTCCTTACCGCCCGAAAAGTACATGGTGTTCCTTTCTGCAGTCGTGAAGTGGCCGTTACCACGCAAGTGTGTTTCACTGATGCCCAGTATAGAGATGTTGTGTGCTGCCATTTCTCTTTCGACGATGGTTAGTTTACCCGCCATTAGCAGACCTCGGACGTTCCAAGCTCCAATGCGATGCTGGGCACGCATTGCGACCTTCTCGTTATTAGATGTTGTGGTACCGACAGTAGCATCTCTTCCTTCTGAGGCCTGTCGATTCGCCCCAGGGGAAGCTTCGGTCGCCAATTTCACACCAACCAGCCCGGACACTGGGTGGCGCCGATGGTTAGTCGGGTCGTCCAACAAACTCACTTTCTTAATTTCTGATGGCATAAGGGGGTTTTCTTGGGAAGATAAATGCGGTGGGTTCCCACGTCCTTCCGCTTCAGTCTTTTTGAGGATATTTAGGTCCTCACGGTCACTGGTTACCGCCCTGCTGACATTGAGTGCTCACAGGGATGTCGGGCTAGTTACCGCCGCCCGATTCTCGGCGTTGACTGTTTTACAGCATGGGTAGGTCTCCTCCACACCAACCCTCCTCCTTTTTCATTCGGGCTTGGGACCGACAACGGCGGAGTTAACATTCACATTCATTCACCTTAAGACACCATATTCCACTGGATAAATTAAATATATTATTTGAAGTATTTCATAGACACCCGATATTTTTGTTCTATTTCTGACTACAACAGGTTGTGGCTACAACCCATTATATCCTATTTTAAAGCGATGAAAATATTGTAAAAATAAAAACCTCTCGGTTATTTTAGTTGTGGTGGTGATAGTCCAAACTTGTCCATGTGGTGTCGGATTTAGAATACATAGCGTCACCCTATTCCAGCCTGAGAGTGCCGTAAGAGTCAACAAAAGGAAATGACAAGGCCGAAAACATAGCCGCGAGCGAAGGAATACTTGAAACGAAACCCTGTGCCAACCCGTCTGGCCAGCGTGGCACAGTAGGCTAATTACCCTCCCTGTGAGGAGGCCTTGAGTAATAGTAGTAGTGATAGAGACAGAAGAATGGTATCGCGATAGCCGTTTCGTCTGTAGACTTACACCGAGCAAAACCTATTGTCGAATTGCAAATGAAAACTTGCTTTTAAAATTCCTCTAAACCCGACTGTCGACTGTAGTTTCCAAATCATTATCAAAAAATTAAATTAAAAATTTAAATAAACCCCCGACACAATAACCTTTAAAAAGTAAAAAATAAAAATAAATACTTCGCGTTGGTGGACCACTCCCACTTATTTATTACCTGACCCCTGGTCCCCCAACGCGAAGTATTTATTTTTATTTTTTACTTTTTAAAGGTTATTGTGTCGGGGGTTTATTTAAATTTTTAATTTATACTTTTTATAGGTACATACTTATTATAATGTAGATTTTGTGAAATTGCACGTGATGCGCTTTCATTTGAGACCCCACTCGATTATATTTGCAGACATTCGGTTATTCTTCCCCACTTTCACCCCTCATAACTATTAAACGGCTCACCCGATTTTCATCAAACATGTCTAAGAACACTCGCCCGTAACTCACCTTTCATACAAAAAAACTTTATTGAAATCGCTTCATCCGTTCGCCAGCTAAGGTGCCACAGACAGACAGACCGACAGACAGACACACGTGAAACTTATAACACCCCTCTTTTGCGTCGGGGGTTAAAAACTATTACTTTTCCTGTTATATGAGTACTATAGATATTTTCAGTATAAAAAGTAGATAAATTTTGCCCACAGCAATTATTGCATCAATTTAAGAGAAAAATAATTTTCCGCCCGTGTGAATCCAGGTCGAGCTGCTAAAATTTTCATAAATTGTCATCTCACTTTATATTTAGGATTTTTTGTTATCTGCTTCTAAATATAGACTACTTCGCCAAAATACACCACGAAGGGTTTCGTATACAATTTGATATACGCCAACATCAATAGCATAGCTTATATCAGCACCATTACTTGTGATTGGGTCCCTTGTTATCGATACACGACCTTCCATTATACAAACGTAGAGAATAAGTTGGATGCTATCAGTACCCTAAATGGACACTCGAATAAAAATGTTCCGAGTAATATAAATGATTTTCGAGGAAATAGAGGAGGATTCGAAAGTGACATTTTGATGTAAAGGTGTCGAACCTTTATGAAGGTCAAGGGGTCGTTATAATTGGTATGTGACTTGTTGACAGGTCCTACATAAGTGTTGACTGTCCAAGGCCCCTATGTAAAGAAGGTCGTATAAGCTTTATGGTTGTTTTCTAAAATTATCATCTTGTCAAAAAAAATTTAGCATTGGGTACGGCACCATTTCGGTGTACTAGAAGTAGAAATATTTGGAGAAAGACCCCCAAAACTTTTAGACTCTGTGCAATTTTTATACTATTACTAGAAAATTTCTATTATCTTGTCATGAAGTTTAAACACCTTCTTCATTAAGCATCGATGTTCTTGCTCCCAGGTATTTTTATAATTTACTAGCAGCCTGTCCCGGCTTTGCACGGGTACAATGATGCACATCTAAATTTATCAGTGTTTCCCTGTATTATTATGCAAGTAAATGTCCTCTTGAATCACTCTATCTATTAAAAAAACCCGCTTCAAAATCCGTTGCGTAGTTTTAAAGATTTAAGCATACATAGGGACGGACAGACGACAGCGACTTTGTTTTATACTATGTAATGATGATTTACTTTTGGACAACATACAACATAAAGACTATAAGAATACTCTCTCACTAGCAGATGTTAGTGAGAGAGTATTCTTACTTAGATATTTATATCTGTGAGCTTTTTTAATTACTCAGGATCACAAGCAATTAACCGTGTAAAGAAATTAAGGAGAGTCCCATACTTGATAATTCAAATCATCGTGCTTTTTATTGGTATTTTTAGTCTTGTTTTATTACTAAGTTTAGTGCTCACCAATTAAATGTCACATGAATTATTTACATGCAACTTTCAACCTTAATACCCACTATATTGAAAACGTTCTGTAACAACATAATGAAATCATAAAAAGCCGAGGTGCGGAAAAGCGGTCACCCACTGATTTGCCGTAATTTTCGATAAAGGAGACCACCGTACTAATAACATTAAACTTTGTAGCGTTGTTTGTAGCTTTGTTGTGGCTAAGTCCGATCAAACGTTTTATTAGTATCGCTAATAAAAATGTTGTATACAATGTTAGATAAAATAATAATAAAATTGTTGCATACAACGTTGGATAAAACTACATTCAAGTAGAAATAAATAATAATAAATATCCTTGGACATTTCATACAACGCCATCTCATCCCAAGCTATCCTATATAAGCTAGCTATCCTAATGCTTGTGTTATGGTAACGAGATGGATGATAAACTACTTAAAAACATTTTTTTTTTTGTAAATACTTATTATTTTATATAGAAAACACCCAGACCTGGAACAAATACTTGTAGGTCGTAAAATATTTCATCCGTGCGGGAATCGAACCCGCGTCATGCAGCGGAGCAGTCGATCGCTCAACCACTGCGCCAACCGTGTCGTCAGAAAGAACGGTCGTCATATTGGTTATGGTAAAAACTATAGATGCAAGCGACTCAGGACCAGCCTCGTGGAAGTCTTAAATACTTGGAATATATGTGCCAGATAACGTAATTTTGATTTAGGTTTCTTATAAACATGAATACTCGTAATCACCCGAAATGACCTGTGTAATATGCGTAGGTTAAATGTTAAACGTACTCATTGAAACACTTAGGACAATGTATATAATCCTTTGTAATATTGTGCCATAATGGCCTAGGGTTTAGATGCTTTGCTGCCTTTGGATTTCGGGTCTTTGTATACTAGGGGCACTTGTTCCGAGTCTGGATTACATGTTTGTAAACAGCCGCGCAATACAGGTTTTACAAAGTACAGGTTTATATAATATTGTCCCGTGTTGTGGGGGGTGGAGTTGACTTATGCAACTTCATGGAACATCAAGATATGACCCAGAGAAATATCTATGGCGTTTACATAGACTCAAAAACAGTTGAGGTTAAGAGAAACAAATAAATTATGGTAGTATACAACAAACAATGTGTTTCATTTCGGCCATAAATGAGCCAATATTTAGTCGGCCAATATTTAGCCAATATTTAGTAATTATTGTCCCGTGTTGTGGAAGGTGGAGTTGACTTATGCAACTTCATGGAACATCAAGATATGACCCAGAGAAATATCTATGGCGTTTACATAGACTCAAAAACAGTTGAGGTTAAGAGAAACAAATAAATTATGGTAGTATACAACAAACAATTTGTTTCATTTCGGCCATAAATGACCCAATATTTAGTCGGGCCTCCTCCAAACTCATGGAGGGAAATAAGCCTTTTGTGCCATGCTCGCAATAGGGTTTGTATCAAGTATTCCTTCTCTTGCAGCTAGAAGACGGCTTTAGTCGGCTCTTGCGACGCCCTCAGGGTGGAAGAGTTTTACTAAAACATTCTAAATCCCTTACCACACGGACGAAAAAAAAAAAATTTATTAACCGATACTTAAAAAAAAAATTACAGTATAGAACCAATGCATTAGTGTAGAACTTTTTTCTGACTAACCTATAAATAAACAATGTAAATTCATCCGTATGACAAGCCATCTTTACTCTAAAAGAAGCCCTTTAAACTATTCTAATCGACTACACTAATTACTAAACTAAAGCTAGTTTGATACTTTTACCACCAGAATATCAAAACCAGAAAATAGAAATTCAATGGTTCAGCGTGCAATTGTTTTACACAAGTCCTTGAAGCTCAAGTACACTGCTTAAATATTTCACTGTGAAACTTCCAGAATGTTCAGGTATATTCAGCATTGTCGGCCAACTCAGCGGAACTTGCACTGGGCGGGGACTTAATTTGCCAACTTTATTAAACGAACGTCTTTGAGAAGTTTACCCTACTTTTGGTTATTGATAAATTACTTTCATACAACCGATATTGTCGTGGCAAAGACAATTTAAATTAGGAGAACCATTTTTGAAAACACAGAGAAAGAATTTCTACACTCTATTTATTTTTCATTATGAATTTTTTTTTTTTTTTTTTTTTAAACGAAACCCCTGCACTAGGTATAACCTGTATCGCGGGGGCAGTTTATAAACATGAAATTCACGAGCACAAATGACACCCAGACTCCAAGCAAGTGACTCTGGTTTAGACAAACCCTTGCCCGATCCCGGAATCGAACTCGGGACACGTTGATCTAAAGGCGGCACTAACACTTGTTCATTTTTTTTTCCGTCGGACATCCTCATGGATTCCCGGCCGTTGAGGACTGACTGGGTTATGTGGGACTCCGGGGCCGACCCTATATTATTATTATATCCATAACAATAGTAATCTAGTCGAGATAGACATTTAAATAGAAAAAAAACCGGGGAGCGATTTTTTTTTAAACGTCGTGGTTGGCCGCTGTTGGAAATATAAATCTCGATTTTCGAACTAACTAATCCCGGTAGAGGGTTCGCCGCCATCTTGTTTTAAAGTTTTTTTTTCGTTTTTCTGAAATATCTCGTTAATTTTCAACTTTAGAGCAAAAATGGTGTTATCCAAAGTCAATTCCCACAAGTTTGGTAATTATCATTTTTACGCTAGGATCCATATTTGCAGAGTTATACTTTTATGTCTATTTCGACTGGACTATAGGTTAAATCCGGGGAGGGACTGATTACTGATTTCAAATGTAACATGCAATCCCATCTTGCCAACGTGACACAGTAAGCCAATTTCCCTCTATGAATTTGGAAGAGGCCCGACACAGTAGTGGGACATTTATGAGCTGGAATGATGAATGCATTTTGTGATTAACTTGGAGCACAAAACGTCTGTTCTAAATCCAAAATATTTTATACACAGACTTACTTCACTCGGCAAGCTATATACGCTCACATTCGATAGGTATAGGTTTTCAGTTACATCCTGTATCTTAACTGTATAAAAGATTAAAGGAAACATTAATTACCTGCAGGTAAAACAAAACATAAATCATTTTTCCCCCGTAGATTCGGCAGCCAGGCGTCTAGCCGCATTCCCTATAATTCCTTTTTAATTTAGATAAAGCAGTCACTCGCACGGTTCGTTTGGTGGCGGATATAAAATACATATTGTCACCATCCCATTCCATCTTGATGGTGTCGTAAGAGTCGACCAAAGAAAATGACAAGGCCGATAACCTAGCCACAAAAGAAGGAAAACTTGATGTAAACCCTGTGCCAACCCGTCTTGCCAGCGTGGTACAGTAGGCTATTTTCCCTCCATTTTGGAGGAGGCCCGACTCAGTAGTGGGTCATGTATGGGCTGAAATGACTATAAGTTGGTGACATTGTTTATTCTAAGCCAGTCACGACATGGAGAGCCAGTAAAAATTAGTTATTAAAATCGTTAAATATCATAAAACTGCCCATTTCAGTAGATATGTTAATTGCCCATTGGGCAAGTGCCTCATCATCCGATTTCAATCGGTAGACAATTTCGACGGTAAAAGGTACTCTTTTATCGCAATTTCGGGTGTAAAATTTATCAAAGACATTTCTTTTTCAATTTAGTGAAATTCCTTTCAAGGCGTTCAGTTTTAATTGGATTTTTTATTCTTAAAAATTCATTAGACCTTTCTGTATCTCACCATTGGGGATGGAATATTACATTTATCAAATTTTGTAATACATTTACATATCTGTTCCTTCGTTGTATCGATTAGTTCGCCATCTTTTAAATTATTGCACCAGAATCAAAGTTATTATTGATACATGGCAAATATCCAAATATAGAATATGCCACCTTTGAATCAACGGGTCCTGGGCAAGTGTCTTTGTCTAAAAAATCAAAAATCAAAACTCATTTAATCAAGTTGGCTCATTAGAGCTCTTTTGACAGGTCAAACAATAAATTAAATTTAAAATTTACCATTTAAAATTAATTATTTACCATCTACCACCGGTTCGGAATGCACCTCTACAGAGAAGAGCCGGCAAGAAACTCTGTAGTTGCTCTTTTTAGATCGCTATTTGGGTACAAGACTGGTTTTAAGACAGATTTGTGAGAGCAAACTCACGCAATAGTTCTAAAGGGCCAAACATCAGCCAGATATAGTTGACAATAGTAACCTTGTAATGCCCAAGCCAACCAACCCCCAGCAACGGCACCTGTTCACAAGCATGACGCATGCGGCAGCCATCGCCCTCCTCAACCATATTGCAGGGAAGAGAACGACCCGCCGCACGACGCCACCACTGCCATGAGTCTTTAAGTGAGCATGATAACTCGAGCACCAAGGAATTGAACATTTCAAAAGTTATACTAATAACGCGTTAGGATGCTCTCACATACTGTGTATAAATATCACATAACAAGAACACTATTTCTAATTAATTTGTCATTATTCTAAAAGTATTTAAATAAGAGCATCGGACTAGCAACAACACCGATCAGTTATTCCCAAGCATTTTTGTCTGAGATATAGTCGTTAACTTTATAGTACCCCTTAAAGATTAGCCGACTTTTAATGTAACACTTAAAGTGTTCTAAAGGCAAGTCTTGAATGCCTTTAGGTATTTTATTAAATAATCGAATACCAAGACCTGCAAAAGTTTTGTGAACTTTTTGCAGCCTGTAATAAGGGACTATTATGTGGTGTCTATTCCTAGTGGACATTTTATTTTTATTGATATCGCCACTCTTTTCTTAATCGCAGATATTTTTACGAATGTACATTATATTTGTAAATATGTACTGCGATGCGACTGTAAGAATCCCAGTATCCTTAAAAAGTTCTCTTAGTGATTCTCTAGAATTAAGATTATAAATTGCACGCACCGCTCGCTTTTGTAAAACAAAAATGGTTTCGATATCGGCAGCATTTCCCCACAATAAGATACCGTAAGACATAATGCTGTGAAAATAACTGAAATATATTAATCTAGCTGTGTCTACATTAGTAAGTTTTCTAACTTGTCTCACAGCATAAGCCGCAGAGCTCAGTTTAGCTGCGAGACACGTTATATGTGCCCCCCCTTGAAGTTTAGGGTCTAAAGTAATGCCTAAGAATTTTGTTGATTCTACAATATCTACGCATCTATTGTCAATCATTAAATGGGTATTACTAATTCGTACATTGGGCGTGACAAACGTAATACATTTCGTTTTTTGAGCATTTAATGCAAGGTTATTCGTCTCAAACCAGTGGCATACTTGAGAGAGTGTGCTGTTTACATCGTCATATGAACTTTTGTCTCTGTCAACCTTAAATATTAACGAAGTGCCATCTGCAAACAGCACAGTATTACAAATATTTTCCAAACCAGAGGCACTGGCTCGGAGTCTGGGTGTCCTTTCTATCTATAATATGTATGTATTTACAAAAAAAAATATGTATATAAGTAGTTTATCATCCATCTGGTTACCATAACACAAGCATTAAGTTGCTTAGCTTGGGACGAGATGTCTTTGTGTGAAATGTCCTAGGATATTTATTTATTATTTATTTATACAGGCAGACCGAAAACCAATTATAAAAACAACAGGTGCTTGATGTCTTTTTTAAACAAAAAATCCTAACTTTTTTTTAAAGTTTTCATTGTTGTCAAACAACCTTTTTTTTAAAGGCCACATATTATTCATATTAGTCAAAGAAGGAGAAATTAACGCAGCACGCAAATACGACAAAGTCCATTGCCGCGCAGAAAAGGGCAACTATGAATAGATTGCCCGATGTAATAGCAATCGAAATATATCTCACTTATGCCTAAACAAAAGCTTGGCAAACCACCAAACACAATATTATCGACTTTGATTCCGAAAGCAGCTTGATAAGTCGCTGTCACCAGAGAACAAAAAACATTTAATGTTCAATCACCCAGTGGACCGATCGCTTCAGAAAGGGTCTAGTTCGATACTACTACTCAGCCCATAAAAGACCCACTGTTAAGTCGGGCCTCCGCCCATCACAGGGAGGGTAATTAGCCTACTGTTCCACGCTGGCCAGACGGGTTGGCACAGGGTTTCCTTTCAAGAATTCCTTCTCTTGCAGCTAGCTCTGCGGCCTTGTCATTTCCTTACAACACCCTCAGGTTGAAATGGGATGGTGACACTATGTATTCTTAATCCGGCACCACACGAATGTTCGATAGTGAATATAATATCGTATAACTATTTCAAGGATTTGCTTTCAATTCACTATCACTGTCTCTATTTTATTTCCGTGTGCTGACGGATTTAGATTATGCAATGTCTCTATTTTAATTATGATGATATTATATTATGGTTTGGTGATGGTTTTTTTTTTTTGCAACGCCATCTCGTCCCAAGCTAAGCAACTTAATGCTTGTGTTATGGTAACGAGATGGATGATAAACTACATAAATACATTTTTATTTTTGTAAATACATACATACTCGTATTATAGATTGACCCAGACCCAGAACAAATACTTGTAGGTCGTACAAATATTTCTTCCGTGCGGGGATCGAACCCGCGACATGCTGCGCAGCAGTCGATCGCTGAACCACTGCATAGTGTCACGACCCCATTCCATCCTGCGGGTATCGTACGAGCCTACTAAAGGAAATGACTAGGCGGGAAACCTAGTTACAAAAGAGAAATAGTTGAAACGAACCCCTACCACCAATCCGTCTGCGAGGCCCAGCTAAACAGTGGGTCATGTATGGCCTAAGTAGAGTAGAGTGAGATAGAGAAATTTCACTATCATCATCTCAAATGTGTATTCCAATACCGAATAGCATGTCATTTTTAAATAATTATGGTAATGATTTAATAAAAATATTATATTGATAATTACTTACATAAACACTAACTTAGTAATAAAACAAGACTAAAAATACCAATTAACCTAAAACTTAAATACTAAAATATATTATTTAAAGGAGTCCCTTTAGGCACGGTTCTGAAGATACTGGCAGCGAATCGCTAGACTGATTCTTTGTCCGAGGTAGCTACCAGCTCTTCGGTCTCCTGTGATGTCGACTAACCTTTTTGCTATTTCCTTAAAAAGGCTTATAGCGCTAGGACCACGGACCAAGGGTCTCGACACCGAATGGCACAAATTCATATTCGAAGCCTAGACCCCTGTATTTGTATGCTGTTATGGAAATTGTGTAAATCTACGTGGTAAAATTTAAGAAATGAAAATTATCTTTTTATTCTAAAATTCATACATATAACTGATTAACTGATTGAAAAAAAAAACATATATTATAGCCATTTTTTGTCAAATTTCTGCAAACCTTTACGTGACTTAAAAGAATATGGCCCGATATTTTCATCATAATAGCTCCAACCGTTTAAATGTAAAGGTTATCTAGTCACCCCGTAGACTAGTTTCACTTGAATAAAAACTTAATTGACTGCGTGTTTAGCTTCGCAAGAAACAAAACGCTCACTGAATGTCAACAACACTACTATGGTACTAATCAT
Source organism: Clostera curtula (assembly GCA_905475355.2). Taxonomy (NCBI): domain Eukaryota; kingdom Metazoa; phylum Arthropoda; class Insecta; order Lepidoptera; family Notodontidae; genus Clostera; species Clostera curtula. Next base: position 4,663,346 of record FR997804.1, on the reverse strand, counting down.
GATTATTATACGTAGGTGCGTTTGAATAGAACCATTCGTCTTGAAACATCGCCAAGTGTCACGACTCGCCAGACGAGTCGTCGTACTGCAAATCATATCGCCACTCAGTATCATACTGTGTGTCGCATATATTCAACAAAATTGCTAAAACAACCCAAATACGGCGTCAAATAAGCGGAAAAGTGTCAACGTGAGGCCGCTCAATTTTACTGAGCGCTCTGTTAAAAATGTAGCTCTTAAAGACAACGTACCAGCTGTGTCGGGCGTCGAGTTTCCTAATGAAGTGAAAACGAAACCTAGCTTAGTGAAAAAAAGACTGGCAAGGAAGCGCAAGAAAAGGGTTCGGTTTTTAGATATTGAACAGACTCTAAGGAGAGACTCGCTATTTGAACGGTTCTCTCATTTTTTTCAATTGCTTTGGAGCTGCTCTCGGAGTGTGCGAAGTGTTCTGAGTAAGTTACAGTTTTGACTAACGCGTGTTCTAATTATTAATTTGATGGTATGAGTGGATCATTCTTGTTCAACCTATTTGAATTTTTAGAGACTACTGAGTTCATAAATGTCCGTGTGGTGACGGATTTAGAATACATAATGTCACCAACCCATGCTATCCTGAGGGTGTCGTAACCCGTCTTGCCAGCGTGACTCAGTAGTGGGTCATTTATGGGCTGAAACAAACGAAACGAGTTCATAAATGTTATTTCATCTGTGACCTGCGGGATAAACAAAACATGGCAAATAAAATCACTCATCAAAAGTTTCTTCACAATTATAAAAACATTCCTATTCTTGAACCTAATCAATACTCTTGTTTTTGTTAAATCACACAAATTTTGTGAAATCAATTATGGATATTAATACCCGAGGCTAATAAAAATGAATGTAAATTATACATTCAAAAATAATTAAATACCTGTATATGTCTTAACTTTTTCTTTCGTACCTTTGTCTAGAATTTAGATTTAAAGTAACATAGACTGTATACAATATCTTTTTTTAAGAGTAGATAAGTACTGAATTTACTCATCATATAATTGTTAACGGGTTCATGGTCCACAATTAAGCGTATTTCGTTGAAATTACATTTTTTTGAAATCATAATTGTCATATTTAAAAAAGCGTTCATAGAAATGTAATGAGTGCTATGATAAATATAATTATATAGTAGTAAACAGTTTGTGTTTTCTAAACGTGAAATCAATTTTGTTTTGATTAGGGTGCTTGCAAACTATGCAAGTAACTCGCGCGTGTAAAGATGCAGATTACATGCAATATCTGGTGCCAAAACCGGTGCAAGTAAAGGCTATTTTCGCGAGCAGTACACAGAACGTGTGAAGTTGAATTGCGAGAAATGTGTCGACGAATTCTTTTTTTGAAGTCATTTGTTGATAAGTATAATCTTACCAAAAATAATAAAGCCAAATATATCGTTTCATTAAAATCCATTCTGTTTTTTTAAACTTGAAAGAGTACCAAACATCTATCCATACATCGGTTTTATAATATTCGTAGGAATAATCCATTTCGGTAGGATAAACGCCTAACCGGTATAAATACTGCAAAATGCCATAGCCTACCCAGACTGAAGACCACTGGAACGTACTCTAGTGATACGCGTGATTAACCAACGCGTTACTTCCGCCTGCCGCTTGTCTGTACGTGACCCATCATGCGAGGGTTACTTGCACCGTGTACAAGTACCCTTAGAAACTAGAATGATAGATCAAGGTCAATTCTTTCAATTAAAATGTTGGCGTTTCTACACATTGAGTATGACGTATTAATTTTATGCGATAACACAAGTTTTTAATTCGTGACTGGTATTCCCCTGTTCATTGAACCTTTGACAGATTTTGTTCTTTGGAAAATATAAACTTGTGTTAAGTATATTATACACTTAAATTCTGGTTCCCTCGAGCGAGGTTGATGTCAAATGTAAGCCTATTTTGTATATTAAAAAAATATCAACGCAGACAAAATTTTATTCATAATTTGCGCACTTACTCGACTTTATTAGTTTAAATTTAACTTAGAATCTCAAGATGATAAACAGTTTTTTTTAACGTAACTTAACCAAAAGCCTTTCCCTTTCGGTCCCCTTTCGTGAGTACTTAATAAATAATTGAAACGTTCACATCAACATTCTCGGGCTTTCTTTAAACTTACATAATTTATTGGCTGAACCCGTATTGCCAATATAGTACACATTTAATCTTGCGCCTGCTGGCTTTAGTGAACACGACAGAAGAGGATGGTATATACGGTTTTGTGTGAGAAAAAAACGGTGCGTTTGGTGATAAACTAAAAAGATACACACTAATTTATTTCATAATGTGATTATCGTATAAAGTGACTAAATGTACTTGACAAACCGAAACGAAGCATGAGCAGTGATGGATTACTTCCTATATTGAACGAATAGTAACATTTTGATGTATATGACAGAAAATTAAATCTACACTTCTAATCATAAAAATCGAAACGTTACGAAACGAAACGTAGTGTTTTCTAAGGATTATCAGAAAAAAATGTATTGAATATATGTCCAATATCGTTTAATAGTGAATAATATGAGGATTTCAAATCCTAATGTTAATGTTCTAAATTCAAATAAAATTTTCATACGTTTCGTATTTTGTTTAACAAGTAATTTTTATGTATGGAGTATGAAGGAAAATGATTAAACAACACACGTTAATGAAAAAAAGCTAATAAACGTTTATTTATTAACTTGTATTCCCTCCCCGAGCTCTTATTACTGCTCCCATACGGTTCTTCATCGATCGGATGAGAGTCACGATCAAATGTTGTGGCGTGGTGTTTCGATTTTTCTGATGAGAAGTGTATATTATTGTGAACTATGATGTGCTTTGCGAAATTGTTTGGGACAGACAGGCGTACCGAAACCCAAGCGACTGCAAGAAGTTCCCACTAACGGCCCGCCAGAGACATATGAAAACTGTTTTTAGAACTGAGGGATGAACACGGGACTGGCCACAAGATCCAGAGTGGTTGAAGTGCCCGTGCAGCTGTCCGCATGATTAAGATAAATGTGTATCCTAAAACCGTCCGTGTAGTGACGGATTTAGGATACACAGTTTCACCAGCCCATACTATCCCAAGGGTGTCGCATGAGGCGACGAAGGGAACGCAAGATCACATAGCCGTAAGAGAAGGAAATCTTGATACATATCCTATGCCAACCAGTCTTGCAATTCATGGTGGGAAATTAGCCTCATGTGCCAGGCTAATTTCCCACCATGAATTTGGAGGAGGCCCGACTCAGTAATAGGTCGTTTACAAGCTTAAATGATGAATAAAGTAGGTGCCTAACCCTGTTAATAATGTTTTGCCACGTATTGGTGTAGGTTTTATTGTTTACTAGTGGCCCGCCCCGGCTTCGCCCGTGCAAAGCGGGGGTGAGTTATACATATAAACCTTTCCCTTGAATCACTCTATCTATTAAAAAAAACCGCTATAAAATCCGTTGCGTAGTTTTAAAGATTTATGCATACATAGGGACGGACAGAAGAATGCGACTTTGTTTTATACTATGTAGTGATAGTGATTTCTCTTTTGAATATGCAAGCCACGGATCTTTCACGTGCTATTTTTATTTATTTACTCTCTATGTACAAACACGGTATACAAGGTGGACTTTTTTTTCATTTATTTTGGCAACAAACGGTCGTTTTTTAAACGTAAATACAATAATTCTAGCTTACATATAAATAGACCTATAGTGCCGAAATTTACATAATATAATATTTGTGTTTAAATGCCAGAACATAAGATTTTAGTAGTTAATAGAACTTATAATATAAATTAAATTAAAAATTGTTACTTAATGCCATGCGGCATTATCTACCAGTCAACCTACGGGTTAAAAGGAGGTAGCATATGGGGTACAAAAAACAATTCTTTTTTTTCTTGTTACCTTATTATTACTACGTTCATTAGAATTTAGTTTTAGTTCAGAACACCAAAACAGCGATCAAGTAACACTTCTATGAAACTGCTAACTGACTTTCGCCCTAATGTACGTAGGTCGTTAACGTCACGTCTCGTTTTTCACGTACCGCAAATTGAACCAAGCTAATTTTCCTTAGCTGCAAGATAAGGAAAATTTTATGATACGAACGCTGTGCCAACCCGTCTGGCCAGCGTGGCACATTACCTTCCATGTAACCGGCGGAGGTCTAGTCTAAATACAGTTTGCATATATCTCTGGAGTGCCGTCAGTGGCAGCTTCTTGCAGTCTTTTTTTTTGTCAGTGACTTGAATTCCTTTGAGTTTAACGTGATGGAAAGCAACGCCAGGGTCTAAGATAGAGCAGGCAATTAAAGGAAATGCCCTGTCGAGCACCGGTGATCACATACACACAATGAAACACAGTAAATGTGCTTGGTGACTTAGATGTGAGGGTGGTAGCTAGCGGGGCGGACCATTAGATCCTACCACCAAGCGTGCGGTGGGGAAGTCTTATATTCTCCCCCATCCCCACACGGGGAAAAAGTCACTTGACCTTCGGAACGCCTGTCTCAAATGATTTCCAAAACCGGACAATAGTTCACAACACGGTTGGCGCAGTGGTTGAGCGATCGACTGCTGCGCAGCATGTCGCGGGTTCGATTCCCGCACGGAAGAAATATTTGTACGACCTACAAGTATTTGTTCCTGGTCTGGGTGTTTCCTATCTATAATATGTATGTATTTACCAAAAACATGTATATGTATAAGTAGTTTATCATCCATCTCGTTACCATAACACAAGTATTAAGTTGCTTAGCTTGGGACGAGATGGCGATGTGTAAAACGTCAAAAAGAAAAAAAAACAAAGAACATTATATATAGATATAATGTTCTATATATAGATATAATGTTCTTAGCAGAAATACACAGGCTCTTGTAAGTAAAAGTTCCTTTGGCACATCGGTAAAGCTGTATTGAAGCGTAACTACCACCCGGGCACAAGGGACGTTCACTAAGGAAATTGTTTCCATTACAACTGTACTGTCCACAAAGGGGTCAAATGCACAAAGTTTGCTTTATAAGGACGCAGCTTGTTTGGTGCAATTTCTCTACAAAGTTCTTTATGAATCTTTAATATTAGATTCGAAATGGTATTATAAACGCCAATTTTCTTCAAAATTTTCCTAGTTTTTCGATATATCGAATAGGCTAAAGCTGGCCTTAGTATTTCTTTACTGTCACTGACCGTTCTCCTGAACGCGCTGGTTTCGGTGCCAAATTACTTGACTCGACACCGCGCATCTAGTGACACCTGCCCGGTCCCCTGCATTTCAGGAAATCTTAGATACTGAGTTTTCTTCGTTTTTGAGGTTAGTTTTGGAAAAAATTTCGAGTCTTTTGGCATTTACCTTGTAAAGGTCGTTTCTGTTTTTTGGTTATGTAAAAAGCCAGGCTATGTAAAAAAAATATGTTTTTTTTAATATATAAAGCCTTCTTTTCTCATTACTTTCTTTAACTCATCTTTTCTAATCAATGAATTAAATCAAAAGTATAATTCTTCCGATTAACAGATGGAAAAGAGTTATAGAGTATAAGAGAGGGAAGTCGGCAAATTGGACCTTTTTTTTGTTTTTCTGAGGAAATGCTACCTGCAAATACTATACTTGTCTACCCACTAAAACCCCAGCGGTATAGCTTCATACGTCACGCTTGTGGCGCCACAGGATCAGGCAAATCTGCCTCATGGTTTCCCTTTCTACAGCGTCAGTATCGTATAAGTACCTCTCGTGTTGCACACGTTCACAATCGTTTGCCATCCGTGTACATGAACCCTCAATCTCATCATTGTATTTTTAAACTCAATATCTTTTTTATTCAACTCTAAGTTATGGAATGAGGTGTTAATTTACAATACCATCCTTTTAAATTAGCCGAGTAATGTCTTTCCTTAAATCATTTTAACACTGCCTAGCTGAATTACGTCGTAATTTATTATTACAAGTGTCTTGCCCGACTCGTTTTGTTAAATTAGGGAATTGTCGAAGGGCCCTTGTTTTTGGGCACAATTATTTTATTTGTATTGAGACCAACTGGCGGCTGTAAATGTTTTTCTAATCAATTTATTTGATTTAATGTAAACTGACGCGCTATACCTGTGTGTGAAATCTATCAGTAATAATAAGAAACTGAAGATCTTTCGATTTACGTTACTCATTTTTAGTGTTGCTTTTGGTTACTTAAAAAAATAGTTATTCTTTATCTTTACTTTACGGCCCTTCAATCAATGTTAATCTTCTATACAAATTTGAAAGTGACTGTAAAAAAATTAATTCCTTCCTATAAATACGTTTCAAATTTCTAATATCGGGTTTTAATTTGATACAATCTAATAATAAAGATAATTCCGATTGTAACTAGCTGACTAGATGACGCCACCGTTTATTTAAAGGCCCAATTATTAGTTCGTCGTCGTTTCAGCCCATTACTGACCCACTACTGAGTCGGGCCTCCTCCAAATCCATGGAAGGAAATTAGCCTACTGTGCCACGCGGACAGATCCTTATTAGTTGTACTTATTTGCAATTAAGAAATCTACATATAGTTGCTAGTAAAAGCTAGTTATTATTAAACCTTTAGCATTCGAAATAAGCAAGGTAAAATATGCTCAGGGATTCATTTATTTGAGCCTCAAACACAACCGATCAGGGTTCTATTGTGCGCCAACCATAGATCCACTTGCTTAATATAATTTTGCTCCCAACATGCATGTTAATGTTATAAATCACTTCAGAATCTATTTTCCTGCAAATACTGTGTGCTAACTTGGTTATGGTCGCCGGAATCTAGTGGATGTGTGCGTCTCAGAACTGCCCTTTGTGGAAATTCTTAAGGCCTTTATGCTGCATCCACTGCAGCATAAAGGTTCTTTTGGCTGAAATGTTAATGATATAGATGACTATAAGGATATAAAGGTTGTCTGGAAGAAATCGCCTAGTGCGATAAGACCGCCCATTGTAAATTTCTTTGCTATGTTAAGCTATGCTGATGCTATGCTTTAATATTATTGGTGTACAATAAAGAGTATTCTATTCTATTCTAAATCTCTTACCAATGTTTTTTATTTTTATTTTTCTACTTTGTTATATTAGTTGTGCAGGTTAGATTTAGTACAAACAAGCGAAGTCAGTACAGTCTTTTACCGGACCATCTGTAAATAAATAGACATATTACATCTCTTAACATCATCGAAATACGCGACTGAAATCCAGATTAATTGGTATAATCAGTAGCCAATTATGTGGCGGTATGCCTAATCAGGGCACGTTTGTGTAAATCAAACATTTCTATTACAGCAACTGCATTTGATACGTGTATAGAGTTTTAGATGAGAAAGTTCTACCACATATTTTTGTCGAATATATCACAGAGCCTGAAGACAAAAGCATTTGCATTCCGAAACGGTCGTATTTTAAATTGTTCTTCTTAAATTTTACTGTTACACTCTTTGACTATTTGAAAGCACTAGCAAGAATGTATTAGATTAAAAAACATTTCGATTTTGATTCAACCTGTGCGGTCTCCCTGTAATAACATATAGAGCTGAGACGTGGACACTGACTGTGCGGTTAATCCATAAACTAAAAGTCGCTTGACGTGCTCTGCTGGCTTGGAGTCTCCGAAGGACAAAATTCGAATCATAGCTCTGAAGTTTAATAGGTTGAAGTGGCAAGGCACTTGCCACATTGTCGCAGAACGCTTGTAGGCGAGTACGCGTATTCTTGAATAGAGTCCGCGTCTTAGCAAACGTAGTGTGGGGCGCCCACTAGCCAGATGGCGATGGCGGGACGACTTGCAAAAGGGCCTTCGGCGACTGGATCCACGAAGCAGTGGCCCTTGACGTGACGTACTTTGGGACATGCCTATTTCCAGCAATGCACTGCAGCGGGTCGATAATGGAAGAATTGGCATGTGCCATAAGTGCCAACAATCTCAAGCTTAATGCAGATTTTTTAACGAATTTATAACATCTGCTCCTTAAAAACTTTAACTGTGCCGTTCATAGTTACGGATACAATTTGTTTGCTTCACGTATTAAAAAGCAAAAGATTCCGTGAATCAAGTAGAGTTGCTATTCCTTTTTGTATATGTCGTCTTCGTTTCAGCCCATAAATGACCCACCACTGGGTCGGGCCTCCCCCAAATTCATGGAGGGAAATTATCCTTCTATGCAACGCTGGCAAGACGGGTTGGCACAGGGTTTGTATCAAGTTTTCCTTCTCATACGGCTAGGTGAACTGCCTCTTACGATTCTTGTATATGTAGCTAGATTTAAATGAAAGTGGGTAGGGCACATAGCTCACAGAACTGACGGCCTACGTACTGGTAAGCATTCCACACGGTGGACCAACGACTTGGTTAAGGTCGGTAACCGGCCTTTCTGGAAATCCTTTGGGGAGGCTTATATCCAACAATGGATTTCTTTTGAATAAATAAATATATAAATATCCTTGGACATTTCACACAACGCCATCTCGTCCCAAGTTAAGCAACTTAATGCTTGTGTTATGGTAACGAGATGGATGATAAACTACTTATATACATTTTTTTTTCGTAAATACATACATATTATAGGTAGAAATGACACCCAGACTCCGAGCCAGTGCCTCTGGTTTAGACAAAGACACTTGCCCGACCCCAGAATCGAACCCGGGACCCGTTGATCCAAAGGCGGCACATCTAACCACTAGACCAACGAGGCAAGTGAATGTTAATGATAAAATCAATTTAAACATCCTTATTAGGTACCGAAAAAGAGAAACTTACCAAGTATCTCGATCTGCCGATAGTCGTTTCAGTAAACGGTCCTATCGCGTACAGTTTCGACCAACTCCCCCATCCCAAGAAAATTTCGCAAATTTACTGGATGGACTCGGCAAAGATTGTGAGGATGTTCCTCTCTCTGGAGCCCTGAACCGTCCGTAGCTCTGCCGACCTCATTTCCGACGGGTTTTATATATTTATTTAAATAAATGTGTTTTTAGGAATGAATGAATTAATACCTTTAATAAATTCCAATCAATCATAAAATGTAGTGCAATAAGAAGATCCATTATTCCCTTTATGTACAAGTTCCAAAGTTGTAACAAGCCAAAGTTGCAAATGGCCATTATAATCGTGTTTCCGGAGGCAAAGCGAGCCCTCCCAATTTCCGACACTTGATATCGTCAGAAAATCGAAGCACCGTGGCGGCTACAGTGTCGTGTTTATGCTGCATACTAATTTTGGTGTCATTTCTGCTTCTATAGCGCGATGGCACGAAAGCGGAGAAAACTGTCTCGGTGTTTATTCTGCACATCATCACTATCACTACCTATTAAAATACAAAGTGGCTGTCGTCTGTCCGTCCCTATGTATGCCTAAATATTTAAAACCACGCAACGGATTTTGAAGCGGTTTTTTTAATAGATAGAGTTATTCAAGAGGAACGTTTATATGTATAATGCGTGCATAATATTGTACCCTTGTGTATTCGCACCCGTGCGAAGCCGGGGCGGGTCGCTAGTTACAAATAAAGCAATTTTACTTAAACTTTTAACTTAAACAAATTAGTTAAGCTTAGCTAAAAATGTAAAGAATCCACGACTGAGTCGGACCTCCTCCAAATTAGTGGAGGGAAATTAGCCTACTGTGCCAAGCTGCCATGGGTTGGTACGTGGTAGGTTTTAGTGGGTAACCCGGGCACACTTTACCATCTCTTACTCCCGCATAACCCAGCCCTGTCCAGCTGGCTGGGCACCTATGAAACGTTCCCCCCACGTTATAAAAAAAGCCAGGTTTGTATCAAGTTTCTGGCTTAGTGGCTTATGCCAACCCGTCTGGCCAACGTGGCACAGTAGACTAAGTACCCTGGATGTAGTTGGAAGAGGCCTGACGCAGCAGTGGGTCATTTATGGGCTAAGAAGTAATATTTTTGTTTTGAAAACAATATCTGTCAGAAAAGGTTCGTTTATCAGTGACTATACAATTTGAAATTATCTAACACGAACACTTAATAGTTAAATGGTTTATAAAGTACTAGCGACCCGCCTCGGCTTCGCACGGGTGCAATTATATTATACCTATAAACCTTCCTCTTGAATTACTCTATCTATTAAAAGAAACCGCTTCAAAATCCGTTGCGTAATTTTTAAGATTTATGCATACATAGGGACGGACAGAAAAATGCGACTTTGTTTTATACTATGTAGTGATGATAACAAAAGAAATTGTTAACTTGGTGTAATCTGACTTTGTGCTATATGAATTTTTATATTATCAGAAGGAAAATTTTATTAAAATGCAGGATGCATTTTAACATTACACTTTCAACTTTTTATAGAACACTTAAATATTGATCCATGTATTATACTGTTCACAAAAAGAAAATATAGTAAGAAATCGTTTTACGAAATAAACTTTCATTGACAAATATTCTTAATTATATTGACTTTTTAGCGAATTGGTCTCTGATTGTTAGAAGGGTCAGACAAACCATTGTTGTTTGGTTCTGCTTTTCGGGTGACACTCAAAACGATACGAATGTCAAAGAGCCATTTTTTTTCCAATGGCTTTTGCTGCCCCATACCATGCAACTATACACACAATTGTAACGATACTGCAAACTAGCTTGGGATTATACTGACATGGGCATTCGCATTAAAATCTATTGGAAAATGCGATAAGATTAGGTAATCCAGGTTTCAAATGCCGCGACAGTAGCATTTGACAATTCTAAGCTCCGACGTAATGCCGAGCATGGGTCGAATGCAATGGCATTTACGGAAATCCTTGGCACAGTGTTTGCATTGCAGATAAATTCGATAAAACCGTGAATTATGAACTCTAGATATTATCTTGTTGATACGGCCAACATATTGAAATTGTCAATGGAGCATAAATTAGGAACTCGCCTTTCCGAATAAATACTGTAGACTACGGAGATATTTAAAGTACCTTTAGGCTTTAATTACCATTTGATGGGGAGCTCTGGACGCTCCCCAACCCAACGGGGAGGCACGTTATGGCAGCAATCCTGGCCTCCGTGCCTGGCCGCCCTTCAGCTCCCCCTATTGATGGTGGATCCGGACCATCCTCCACCGCGCTGTGTCGTGCGCAATAACTGGCCATGAGCCGGTATGCCCCCAAGAGGTCCTACAGGCACGCAATCCTCCTCTCCACAGCAAGGTGGCAGCACGGTAAAGGGAGAGGCGTTCGCGGCTCGTGACTCACTTTGTTCAATAGATGACCAATAATATAATTGATAAAATCTGATCACTTCCATGCTTCGGACAGCTCGCAAATTCCGGTCACGGCTGTCATGATCGACTGCTGCGCAGCATGTCGCGGGTTCGATTCCCGCACGGAAGAAATACTTGTACGACCTACAAGTATTTGTTCCGGGTCTGGGTGTTTTCTATCTATAATATGTATGTATTTACAAAAAAAATATATGTATATATGTAGTTTATCATCCATCTCGTTACCATAACACAAGCATTAAGTTGCTGAGCTTGGGACGAGATGGCGTTGTGTGAAATGTCCAAGGAAAAAAAAAAGCTATGGCAGTAGTCACATGAATTCAGTAGTTTGAAAAACTGCCATTAGATGATTCCAGGATGACGGTAATCTCAATTTATTATGGAAAAAAGCTGAGTCCATATTTTACTAAAGAATTAGATAGTGTCTCATATATATATAAAAAAAACTAATTGTGGCACTCTGGGACTGCCGGGGTAAAGCATAGCATTTTTTATCAACTTATGCAGTTATAATTATTTATTTATTAGTTATGCATTTAAAGTGAAGGACATTCATTTTATAATATGTCCTTGGTGGGCAGTATGTTTAATGTCGAGTTGTATTAACTAGATGGCGCTGGCGTCAAGTTGCCCTCCGACATGCTTTTGATTTATATGATATACATACACTTAGGTCTTAATTTTTTCGTTACGGAATTTCTTGATTCGATCGCCGCGCTCAGTGCCCACGATAAAAGCTATACAATAGCTTAAAACTATTAAAACTAAGAAGGTCAGTCATAGATTTTCTACTATCCTTAGTTGCTTGTATTGTAATCAACCATTGCTACCAGTACCAAACCAAGCAATGTAATATGATGATAATTAAGTTCTATAATAATAAAAGAAAACATATTTTGTGCAGCTTTTCCTGAAACGTACAAAAAGCTTTGTATCTCGAAATCCATTTAAAGTAAATTTTAAATTACCTCTTGTGACCCAAAATTGTCATTACTCATGCAGATTTGTACGTGGATATTAGGTCGGCTTCTATATTTCAGTATAATTTGCCTCTACAAAATTGAAGATACAAATATATACAATATTTATATTAGTCACGTATACCTGGCCAACCCGTCTGGCCTGTTTAGAACAGTAGGTTAATTTTCCTGCATAACTGCATAACATTGGAGGAGGCCCGACTCAGCAGTGGGCTGAAATGATGATGATACCTGAGGTGGATATCCAAATTTTTTTCTGCTGATTACCTAAACCTAGTACCTACCGAAATTGTTGAACATCATGACGTGACTGTAGGCTTAGCCAAGTGGCTTCCGAAAGCACGCTTTGGTTGAATAGAAGAACAAAATGTATAACATTAATACGACCTGTCAATGTCAATCCAGTATGTCAAGCCTTCTGGCTCCCAATTGTTGTTTTATTTTTGGTGGCATCGCGGCCAAACGCCATAACCGAAGATGAAAAAGAAGTTATTTGATCGTGTCTGTCATCAGATAGTAACAGATCATATAAACTACTGTGTATAGTCCTTTATACAAGGTGTAACAAAAATTCTAAAACCATCTGAAGTAAAGAATATAGAAAGGACCAGTTCTATTTTTTTTAAACGCAACCTCTGCACGCTATATGCATAACCTGTATTGTCGGGCCAGTTTACAAACACGAAACTCACCAATACAAATGACACCCAGACTCGGAGTAAATGCCTCTGGTTTACACAAAGCCAGCCCCGGAATAGAACCCGGGACCCCGTGATCCAAACATGCCGTCACAAATCGATTTAGCTGTTAAACGTGGAATTGTATTCAAACGCATGCATATTATACTAATATGTAAAATTCTTAACACGATCCAGACTACAAATGAAGCTACGCTTTAAAATGGTGAAAATAAATAATACTCGGCAGCTCACCGTCTATTTACACAAATGTATTCTTCTCAACAAAATTTGCTTTGCCAACTTTTCCCTTACACGTGGAGGATTTATGTAAATACAATCTTTGTTTTGATGTGAATTGTGATAACATACGAGTACCTTTTTCAAATACTCATTGTTAGCTTTCATAATAAAAAATTTCTTTGCCCTTTAATTTTTGTTAGCAAGTAACCAAAAATATTAAACAAAAAAAGTAATCAACGAAAATTTCAAACTTTTTTACTTAAAAAAAAACTCATCGAATCCATTCCATTCCTTTGATGGAAATCAAAGGTTTTAGTAGTTAATAGTTAAGTGCCACATACACACACGTCACACGGATTCTAGCGTCAAGTTAGACAAGCTTGGCACCAATTGGCGTGTGGTGACGGATTTAGAATACACAGTGTCATCAACCCATACCATCCCGAGGGTGTCGTAAGAGGCGACTAAGGGAACGCAATAGGCAAATTACCTAGCCGCAAAAGAAGGAAAACTTGATACAAACCATGTGCCAACCCGTCTTGCCCGTGTGACACAGTAGGCTAATTTCCCTCCATGAATTAGGAGGAGGCTCGACTCAGTAGTGGGTCATTCATGGGCTGAAACGACGACGACGATCAACTTTTAAATGAGGGTGACGTACCTATCCCTGGACATTTCACACAACGCCATCTCGTCCCAAGCTAAGCAACTGAATGCTTGTGTTATGGTAACGAGATGGATGATAAACTACTTATATACATTTTTTTTGTAAATAGATACATAATAAAGATAGAAAAACACCCAGACCCGGAACAAATACTTGTAGGTCGTACAAATATTTCTTCCGTGCGGCGATCGAACCCGCGATATGCTGCGCAGCAGTCGATCGCTCAACCACTGCGCCAACATACATGACACACATTCTATTAAATTTTACATCTTATAAAGTTACGACTTTTTTCTTACATTCATTTATTCTATAATGCTGTCTATGTAGTCTTAGTATGTTTTTGTTAAAGTGAAGTATGCCTCGAATGCTATCTAGCATTTTCATTTTAAAAACATATGTGTACATATGTATACTACAATGTCACAGTATAATTAAACATCTTGTAATTAGATTTTTTAAATACACATTTAAGTCGCTCTAGTAACACGAAAATATATTTTGGGCAGATTTGTTAACATCACACACAACAATACACTTGTTTATGTATGTAATTTGTTGTATTAAAGATAAGAAATATCAATAATTTAACTCGCAGCTTACGTCTCACCACAATAAAATTGATATCAATCAAATGAAATCTGTTCTTCCCTAGTATACAAACTCGGCCTAAAGTTATGACGTGGGATAAACAAAAATAGGTGCTTTATACGTTCAATCATAAAACTCGAGCATTGTTCGCGAGGTCTCGTAAACTCGTCGTTTGATAATGAACCTGGTCTCCGGACAAGAATAGAATGTGTTTACCTCACGCTCCATTGTTTATACAATCTATTCTGCATCACACTATCCAGCGCGAAATGGAGATTAAAATTATCGGGTGCTAATATGATACGACGGGAATGATTGAGGAAGAAACGCTCTGATTTATATTAGCGAAAACATTTGAATGTCTTTATGTGTTAAACTCGAACTCAAATCATTTATTTCAACTGAACCAATTTACAGGTGTGTTGACGCTAGTTGCTTGTTCCAAAAAGTAGATCCTATGGAGAAGAACAGACAAGAAACTCCATGGACACTATTACCTAAGATTTACTAATTAAATCGAATTCTATTTTGAATACATAGTCACATAATACATATCACTACCCTTCCATCCTGAGGGTGCAGTAAGAGCCGACAAAAGGATTTGTCAAGGCCGATAACTGGGTATTTATACTGGTAATTATCCAAATATAATATACCAGGTATTACTTACCGGTATTACAGGCCGCCCTAATACATTTCCTCATTTTAAACGTATCTTCTACCTTGCTATTATCTTATATCTTTAAATGAGCAATTATTGTATACTAGCTTTTGGGCGCGGCTTCGCTCGCGTGGACTTCGAACCCGTGCTTATCTTTATGCATTTTTTTTATGAATATAAAAATGGTTATTGTGACTAAACCATGATACTTAGATATGTCCTTTTTTGTAGATTTTACTAAGACCTACAAACTCGTAGTACTTCATTTTGTTCTATTGTCAATAGTTTTTGCAGCGCACGCATAAATAGGTTTTCGCTTTTACACCTTGGGTTACAAAATCGCAATTTTCATACGGATCCCTAATTCCTTTGAAAATAAAATATAGCCTATAACCTTCCTCGATAAACGGACTATCTAACACTGAAAGAATTTTTGAAATCGGACCAGTAGTTCCTGAGATTAGCGCGTTCAAACAAACAAACAAACTCTGCAGCTTTATATATTAGTATAGATTATCCAAATATAATATACCAGGTATTACTTACCGGTATTACAGGCCGCCCTAATACATTTCCTCATTTTAAACGTATCTTCTACCTTGCTATTATCTTATATCTTTAAATGAGCAATTATTGTATACTAGCTTTTGGGCGCGGCTTCGCTCGCGTGGACTTCGAACCCGTGCTTATCTTTATGCATTTTTTTTATGAATATAAAAATGGTTATTGTGACTAAACCATGATACTTAGATATGTCCTCTCCCGGACTTTTTTGTAGATTTTACTAAGACCTACAAACTCGTAGTACTTCATTTTGTTCTATTGTCAATAGTTTTTGCAGCGCACGCATAAATAGGTTTTCGCTTTTACACCTTGGGTTACAAAATCGCAATTTTCATACGGATCCCTAATTCCTTTGAAAATAAAATATAGCCTATAACCTTCCTCGATAAACGGACTATCTAACACTGAAAGAATTTTTGAAATCGGACCAGTAGTTCCTGAGATTAGCGCGTTCAAACAAACAAACAAACAAACTCTGCAGCTTTATATATTATACTAGCTTTTGCGCGCGGCTTCACCCGCGTGGGCTTTGAACCCGTGCATATTTTTTATGAACATAAAATCGGTTATTGTTACTAAACTATGATAGTTATATATGTGCTCTCGAGAACTTCTTTGTAGATCTTTATAAGACCTACAAACCCGTAGTACATCATTTTGTTCTATTGTCAATAGTTTTTGCAGCGCACGCATAAATAGGTTTTCGATTTGACACCTTGGTTTACAAAATCGCAATTTTCATACGGATCCCTAATTCTTTTGAAAATAAAATATAGCCTATAACCTTCCTCGATAAATGGACTATCAAACACAGAAAGATTTTTTGAAATCGGACCAGTAGTTCCTGAGATTAGCGCGTTCAAACAAACAAACAAACAAACAAACACACAAACAAACAAACTCTGCAGCTTTATATATAGTAATATTAGTATATTAGTATTAGTATTTAATATGAATCACCGTGACTACGCGTCTAGTCAGGATGGCACAGTGGATTAATAACCCTCTTCAAATGAAGAACGGCTCAAATAGTTAAATGAATAATTTTACAGCCGTATTTACAATAGCTGTAAATTAAACGAAGCTATAAAAAATCCTCCATTAACAACATTAGACAGCCAAGCGAAAGGATCAGCAAAAGATATAGTACCTGTTTAAGTTACTAAACGCTTATCAAACTATTATAAATTCAGTCTTAATGTTTAGGACTTCAAAACTGTAAAAATTTGCTTAAGCTTCTAACATAAAAATGTCGTTCGTCGTTTCAGCCCATAAATGACCCACTACTGAGTCGGGCCTGCTCCAAAATGAATGGAGGGAAATAAGCCTACTGTACCACGCTGACAAGACGGGTTAGTACAGGGTTTATATCAAGTTTACCATAAAAATGTAGATAACTCAAAATCCAGACACTTGAAATACTTCAAAGATAAAACAATATAAAATATCTGTCAATACGGCTACAAACTACAAAAGCAGTTATGCAATACAAGACAGTTCTAGAACACGAATAATTTATAAACCTAAAGTTATAGTGCCGTAAAATACATAAACTAAAACATTTTAATATGTAAACATACAATTGCTCTTGCCAAACTACTTTTGAAATAATTTGAACACCTCAATGTATTTCACTGTTCGTTATAAAGTCTTTGAAGCCGAGACTGATATGCATTTACGCGCAGTATATTCTGGGCTTCCGAAACAAAAGGTGTTCAATACCGTTCAATTTATGAGGCATAACAATATAGAGCTTTATGTTACAAGAATAGAGTGTAAAGTGCAATGTCAGTGAACATCGATATGGAAAACTTTTCGTCGAAGAACAACTTAAGAAGACGGACGCTCAATACTATAAAATCGGCTGTGAGTGCGCTCAAACAGATTGCGAGTAAGTACCCACATTTGCTTATCAAGGGTACAGGATAAGGTGCAATCGCTGGATTTTGGCCAGAAAGAAACGCGTTGAAAAGATTTATTTGTATAGTCTTTCTATAAATTTCCTTTTGTTTTTAAACCAAACCACAATAAAATTGATCATCTGTGAAACTACTAATATACAACTTAAACATCACTATCACTACATAGTATAAAACAAAGTCGCATTCTTCTGTCCGTCCCTATGTATGCATAAATCTTTAAAACTACGCAACGGATTTTGAAGCGGTTTTTTTTACTAGATAGAGTGATTCAAAGGGAAGGTTTATATGTATAACCCACCCCCACTTTGCACGGACGAAGCCGGGGCGGGCCACTAGTATTATATATTTTATAAACAATATAAATATAAATATCATTGGACATTTCACACAACGCCATCTCCTCCCAAGCTAAGCAACTTAATGCTTGTGTTATGGTAACGAGATGTATAATAAACTACTTAAATACATTTTTTTTTGTAAATTCATACTTATTATAGATAGAAAAACACCCAGACCCGTAACAAATACTTGTAGGTCGTACAAATATTTCATTAATTCCAATAGTTAAGAAAAAAAGGGATTATAAAAAAATTCGTCTACTATTATATTACTTTTACTTTAATAAAAAACTTTGTGAATTAATTACCACACATCTAGCCTAAATTTCTTTCTGAATGTTTACAATAAAAATGGGAAAGTTAGTATAATTTTAGTCAAGACTCACGTTAAAGTACGATAACGTAAAAATTTATTCAAATGGGTTTACTGAATGCTTTTACATCTACAAGTTGTTGGTACTTAACAGTATTTTTTATATCAGAAGTTGACTACCCTCTCCATAGTGGTAACGGTTTCAGCATTAACAGGGTGTAGGTAATATTTCATCGAGGTCATACCGACGGGTTTTAAAGCATATCGGATTTGGATTAATATACTAAAATATCCCTACTACTATGTATGACCCACTACTGAGTCGGGCCTCCATAATTCATTTAAATGGAGGGTAATTAGCCTACTGTGTCACGTTGGCCAGACGGGTTGTCACAGAGTTCCGTATCAAGTTTTCCTACTATTATGGCTAGGTTATCGGCCTTTATATTTCCTGTCGTCGGCTGTTACGACACCCTCAGGTCGCAATAGGGTGGTGACACCAAGTATTCAAAATCCGTCACCAAACGGATAACACTTCTAAAAAGAAATTCTAGCTCCGTTAAAAATGTTAGTTAATGTGGCAGCCCTGCGAGAAACGCCCGCGCACGTCGTTTCTCCGACTCGGCAATCTTACTCGCCCTCCACCTGTGTCTCCCGCCCTGTGGCCTTGGGTCTCGATGAACGATTTAATTGTTCTTGTTTACGTATTTGGCACATATGACGCTAGGGTTGTCTCTTCTTAAAACTTTAACCTGTGATTATTTAGCACCTATGCACAGGAAGATGAAAACTTTTGAGTTCGATTCTACATATTCCGAGGCTGTCACTATTTTGTTGGTCGCTCACTATGGGCTCTATTAGAAGGCTAATGTCATCCAAAGGGCAATGGAGAGGGCAATGGTCGGAGTTTCCCTGCGAGATCGAATCAGAAATGAGGAGATACGCAGGCAAACCAAGGTCACCGACATAGCCCACAGGAAATTGCCCACAATTGCCAAATGCAAGAGGCAGTGGGCACGGCACATAGCGCGCAGGACCGACGCCCGATGGGGCAGAAAAGTCCTCGAGTGGCGACCGCGTTCCGGAAAGCGCAGTGCTGGTGGACCGATGCCCTGGTTAAGGCCACCCGAAAACTATGGATGTGGGCGGCCCAGGACCGGCCTTTGTGGAAATCCTTGGGGGAGGCCTATGTCCAGCAGTAAACGCATTTTGACTGAAATGATGAAAAATAACAAAGCCATAACTCCTCTTCGCACACAATCATCAATTCCATTCAAAGCACCCAAAATTATTTGTAGAACTTTGTAGGGGGCTATCCTGAACTCATTAATTTTTCCTTGCCATTTATTCAAATTCCAATAACGCAAACTCAATATTTACACATCGCCAATAACAGACTTCAGAACTCCCATTACGGCACGGAATATACACAGGACGGACACTCCGTTCAATAACTTGACACTTAACTTTTGACGTAACGTCGCGGCGGCGGCGTTTTGACAAAGTTCAAATTTTGACGACCCGGTTAAGATCGCTAGA
The DNA here is from genome assembly GCA_905475355.2 of Clostera curtula. NCBI lineage: Eukaryota > Metazoa > Arthropoda > Insecta > Lepidoptera > Notodontidae > Clostera > Clostera curtula. The sequence continues at coordinate 4,643,581 of FR997804.1, read as the reverse complement.
ACACAACGAATGCGGACAGCTCAGGACTAGCTTTCGTGGAATTCCTTGGGGAGGTCTACGTCCGGGAATGTACTTAATTTGGTTGAAATGACGATGATATATCTCAGTTATTAAAATTTATCAGGCGCCATTATTAAATGAAAGTACAAAGTGTCCGTTCTGGTGGCCACTGAAAACAAACTTTGAAAACCATTAGTCGCTTCCACTTTTCATAACTCGAGTGGGTGGAGTAACAACTCCTCGAGCATTAGATGACGTCAGCGTCCATAATGAAGGTGTCATTCAAAGCTTAAGATGTCTATTGTGTTTGTCTCCACGGCTCCGAAAACAGGGCTCTTCGCGAACTCTTGAAAATCCTGTTTGTTAGTAGCAGTCATAATTTGTTTTGAAGCCGACACACTTGACGATTTCGTCCCCTTTCTTGTGCATACCTGACGATCTTATCTTGCTTTACTAAATAAAATTGCCAGCTCTTGTCGAAGATTTCACCACTTGAAGAGATCTCAGGTTTTGTAATCTTTCACCCTCTGATACCTGTCTATGTTTTCTAATACGATATCTAAATCAATTCTATTTTGGCAATCTGCATCTTCTTCTAATATATGAAATTCTTGTGTCAAAGCTTTAATGTTTATACTCCTCCGAAACGGCATGACCGATTTTGATGAAATTTCATATGTATATTCAGTAGGTATGAGAATAGGTTTATAACTATTTTAACACCCATAAGTGTTGGGGTGGTTCACCCCAAAAAAAAAAATATTTTCTGTTCAATTTCTTTTTGTGTTTTTTTTTTATGATACAACATACTAAAATACATCCAACCCTAAATTTTCACCCCCCTACGATCAACCCCTATTTAATTACATGGCAAAATAACGTTTGCGTGGTCAGCTAGTAATATTATAATTTTAGATGATGCTGAGGACGTGCTCGAACCAAGATATTTCTTGAAAATATCGTTATGGAATTCAGACCTCCTTGCAACTTTTACGAAACCCTTATGTTCCATTGCTGAGATTAGACTTTCCATCCTGCTTTCTCCCAGATTAAGCTGTTCCTTTATTAGCCCCCGATGCAAAAAGAGGGGTGTTATAAGTTTCACGTGTCTGTCTGTCTGTCTGTCGGTCTGTCTGTCTGTCTGTCTGTGGCACCGTAGCTCGCGAACGGATGAAGCGATTTCAATAAAGTTTTTTTTGTATCAAAGGTGAGTTACGGGCGAGTGTTCTTAGACATGTTTAATGAAAATCGGGTGAGCCGTTTAAAAGTTATGAGGGGTGAAAGTGGGGAAGAATAACCGAATGTCTGCAAATATAATCGAGTGGGGTCTCAAATGAAAGCGCATCACGTGCAATTTAACAAAATCTACATTATAATAAGTATGTACCTATAAAAAGTATAAAATAAAAATTAAATTAAAAAGTTAAATAAACCCCCGACACAATAACCTTTAAAAAGTAAAAAATAAAAATAAATACTTCGCGTTGGGGGACCAGGGGTCAGGTAATAAATAAGTGGGAGTGGTCCCCCAACGCGAAGTATTTATTTTTATTTTTTACTTTTTAAAGGTTATTGTGTCGGGGGTTTTTTAAATTTTTAATTTAATTTTTATTTTTCTTTGAAACACTAACTGTCACGGTTGTCGTACCTAGAACAATAAACCATAGTTTACTGCAGTAAAGAAACTACAACTACTACTTCTTTTCAGCCTAAAAAAGACCCACTGCTGAGTCTGACCTCCTCCCCATTACATGGAGGGTAATTAGCCTACTGTGCCACGCTGACTAGGGTTTCATGACAAGTTTTCCTTCTCTTACCGCTATATTATCAGCCGAGTTATTTCTTTTTGTCGGTTTTTACGACACCCTCAAGATGGAATAAGGTTGTAATACTATGTATTCGAAAACCGTCACCACACGGACTAGTAACACTAAGCAGTAATTTTAATCTGTCCGTCACTATGTATGCTTAAATCTTTAAAACTACGCAACGGATTTTAAAGAGGTTTTTTTTTAATAGATATAGTGATTCAATAGGATCGTTTATAAGTATATTACATCCATAATATTGTAGAGAAACTGATAAATTTAGAGGATCTAACACCAAGAATTGACTTCTTAAAAATATATTATATAATACTCAAAAACCAACTTTGGCGCTTTGCCATTAAGGTCAACTTCCTAAGACATCACTATATTCTAACCACGACTTGCCGCTGCCTGGATTTGAGTTTCAATGTTGGCAAGTGTAAACTCAATTGTGATTAAGCTAACCGCAAACTTTGTTGGGCAAATACTGTCGCCCACCATGGGACTGCCGACGATTAAATTATAAACACGCCTTCAGCTCAAATCACATAAATATTCATGTGTTCCCTCTACTTTCGTACGAGCACTGTTTACATATAAGGATCGCAAAAACATTTGAATTTAGACCATGTTTTAATTGTACTACGCTTGGGCGGCCCAATTTCGCTGCGGGATATTTGCTTGATGAACAATATTGTCAGGTTTAATTGCGTTGATAGTCAAACACGAATAAGTAAACAGTTGTATTTATTGTGATAGGATTGCATGTAGGTCGAATTCATTCAATGCGGCTTATAAATCAAGGATTTTAGGATGGCATTACTGCTATTTATTTTACATATAGCGAAGAATGCTCGCATAAAGGTCATACTGGTGGTGTCGTGTGTGTCGGTTCCCTAAAATATGGTTGAACTGGGGGATGGCTGACACATGCATCATGCTCGTGATCGGATGCCGGTCATCCCTTAACTGCTATTGACATACCATAGCTTTGTATTGATCTCCTGGACACTTCTGTTGTGCAATATGTTACATTGTCCTCACATCTTAGCTTCACTATCACTATCACTACATAGTATAAAACAAAATCACTGTCGTTTGTCCGTCCCTATGTATGCTTATTATATCTTTAAAACTCCGTATCGGATTTTGAAGCGGTTTTTTTATTAGATAGAGTGATTCAAGAGGAAGTTTTATATGCATAATACATGCATAATATTGTAGAGAAACACTGATAAATTTAGATGTTCATCATTGTACCCGTGCGAAACCGGGGCGGGTCGCTACTACTATAAATAAACACGAAATCCATGTTACCCAACCAAAAGTTTTGTAACAGAAAATATGATAAAAAGAGTGTCCATGGAGTTTCTTGCCTGTTCTTCTCCATAGGACCTACTTTTGGGAACAAGCAACTAGATTCCTAACTTCACTTTTGACCTATAAAAAACACCTGTAAATAGGTTCAATTGAAATAAATAATTTGAGTTTGAGTTTGAAGAAGAGATAACAATTATTTAATCTTAATTGTTCAATTACTACTACTCAACCCATACATGACCCACTGCTGAATCCGTGTTATACAGAGGGTAATTACCCTACCGTGGTACGATGGTCAGACGGGTTAGCACAGTAGTTAGTACCAAGTTTTCTTTCTCTCGCGGCTTGGTTTGCAGTCGTATCATTTTATTTCGTTTATACAACTCCCTCGGGTTGGAATGCGGGATCACTATGTATTCTAAATTCGTCACTACACGGATCATCGGATCGTCATTGTACTTAAGTAAACAGAAAGAAAAATATCATCAAATTTATCTAAATCATAATTAGAATATTAAAATCTGAACCCACAAGGGCCTTTTTCAGCGAATTAAAGAAACTGGACATTCAATGTGATTAATATCTACCTACGTCTCGTTATTGGTTTTACATAAATAAATATATTATATAGGAGCTTGTGCTTTAAATTCATGAATATATCTGAAACCAAATTGTTCCATTTAAGTTGAGAGCTGCTCATTTATAATAACTAAACCACGGAAGCCAAATGAACACCTCCAGGCCCGACCATTTGTTAAAAATATGCTACAAAGCTGCTCCTAGCTCGTGCAGCGCAAGTAAAATTTGAATTCACAAAAACATCCTCGCACACGTCATCTGGTGCTCTCTTTGGCTCGTTTTTAATCTAACATCTCCCCGTCGGTCGAAGTACGACATGTTTTTCCATCACAAACTTGTAGCGAAGCAATTAAAAACTAGCCGAGCGCACGGAGACATTTTTAGCCAATTTATCGACAAGTTTGTAAACTGTCCCGCGATACAGGTTATATCTAGTGCAGGGTGTCGTTTTTAAATAAACAAAATCTATACTAGATATAGTAAGCAATTGAGAGTTTTAAGACAAAACATACAATAAACACAACGAACGAACAACAATAAACAACTGAACGTTGCCATTCATACAAACAAAAGATCCTCTAAATTACGCTATAAATGAAAAAGCTCAAACTAAGCTTCCAATTAAAAAAAAACAATTGTCAAATTGACTGACATTTTCGTACATCATCTTTGTCATTAATATTACAAAACCTTTGTCATTATTAAGTGTGGTAACGAATTTAGCATAAGTAAAAAAATAATATCAATTTCGAAAACAAATGGAAATGTAGTGTATATTCATAAATCAATTAGAAAAAAAAATAAGAGGCAGATTTTTAGTTAGTTTATATTCGTTTAGTTCGAATTAAGAACCTCCTCCTTTTCTAAAGTCAAGTTAAGTCAAGTATTTTTGACTCTGCTAAGCCGTCTAGCTCTTTGCCATTAATAAGTAAATAATATCCCTTCATCGAATTGCAGCAGGATTGAGTTATCCGCGAGTATTTATAGGCAGAGAAAGGAGTTCTCGTAAATTATAGGTGAGAAATGTTGATAGCGTACAATATCAGTAAACTGGATCTTATTGTCGAGCCCGATCTCGATTTTCTTACATCCGACAATTCTATAGAAGTTAATTCTATAGGGTTTTTGATGGAAAACAATTAGTTCTTATGTGCCGCCAATTTTTTGGCTAAAATTATGTTAACTGATGCGTTAATAGTCGACGTTAAACTACTTTTAACCAGGATGCTTCTTATTTTTGTGCCATTTCACCATAGGACGCTGGCGTTCAAAGAAGCATTTGTTTGAGTATACTACGCTTACCAAGGCTTTTTAATGATGCTGTGTAAGATGAGTGAATGCAATACCAAATTAATTTGTGTTCGTGAAAATCGTGTTTGTAAACTGCCCCAGCGATACATAAAATATTCTCCATTCATCACTCTGCTTAAAAGTATTATGATTAAAATGTCTACGGGTTCCCGTTACAACCACTTTTAATAAATTACACAGCTTCTATTGCTTGTAAGAAAATTACTTTCGACCACTTATTTACTCCAGTCAGAAAAACTTCAAAATGCTAGCATACCTTAGTATTTTAAGAACACATTTTAATAAAGAAGTTAATATGTAGCTCCGAACCAGAGAAAAAGCAAGTAATTAGCCATAAGTAAAACGATAGGACCTTTTTGGTCAAACTCCTTATGTTTAAAATACTTGACCTCCTTGCATTGTTGGCTGGCGCTGGGCATTGTTTAAAATGTCCGTATTTCCAATTACCACAGGGGAAATACCTCGCAGCTATTTAACGTAAAGGTTCTACACAAAGCCTTTTCGATCTCAGATGAGGGGCACTTGAGGTTAAGAATTTTAGGCTATTCAGGCTCAGGTTGACCGCTCCAGGAAATATTTAGCTAACTTCTGATTCTTAACGGTTATAAGCTGTAATGAGACAGATTTCCATCATAGACCATAGCATATTTTATAGACGACTTAGAAAGTGAAATGACACTTTCTCTATGCCAGCATATAGATGTGTTAATAGTTTTACAATTATACTAGTCATTCAATTACAAAACCGCAAGAGAAGGAAAAGTTGATGCGGAAACTATTTTTTCTTACTTCGGAGATCCTCGTGGATTCCCGGCCGTTGAGGCTGGCCGAGTTATGTTTTACTCCGGGGCGCGTAGAGATGGTAAATAGCGTCCCGACCTACCCACTAAAACTGACGGGATTCACTCCCCGATAGGAGAGAGGCTCCATGTAGTTGGAGGAGGCCCGACTCTGCAGTGGGTCATTTATGGGCTGATTAGTAGTAGTGAGTGTGAGTAATAAAACATTCATTTATAAATTACATCATAATCCATGACTAACAAACACCTTTTAGACTCCTTTTAAAACGTTTAATCTCTAATGTAGTAAATTACAAGCTACCCACACGGTGTCTGGTGAGCGTAATTGCAGTTCACTTCAAATTAATTGTCTGACCTTTGTTACTGCCAAGGGGATTAAGCGTTGCGTTATAACAAATCAAAGCTACCTTCTCGCGTATTTTCTTGTACGTAAACATTACACTGAATACATATATAACAACAATGTCTAAATATGGTACAGTACTAGTGGCACTAATATTACTAATGATTACTACTACTCAGCCTAAAGATGACCCACTGCTGAGTCGGGACTCCTCCAGTTACTTGCAGGTTAATTAGCCTACTGTGCCACGCTGACTAAACGGGTCGGCACAGGGTTTTGTTTCACCCCGTGGAGATACAGTTAGGTAAGTCCAACTTCGAGAAAGAGGTCAATCGTCGGATCCAACTCGGCTGGGCAGCGTTCGGGAAGCTGCGAAAGATCTTCTCGTCCACAATACCGCAGTGTCTAGTGGGTATGACTCCGTCTCCTGACAGAGGCGGAGGGGATTCCCACACACCCTCTGTTGGCCATCTCCAGGCTGGCAGGGATAGTCCATAAAGGATTTAACCCCGGGCAAAAAAAAAAGAAAAAAAGGGTTTTGTTTCAAGATTTCATTTCCTTGCAGCTAGGCCTTGTCTTTTATTATTATCGGCTCTACACCCTCAGGATGGAATCGGTTGGTGACATCATGTATTCTAAATCCTTCACCACACGGACTATTTAGTGATCGATTATACAATCGATTTTCAACCTGATTGGCTGGACGCTGCAATCAATTCTAGTCAATAGGGTGAGGGATGAAAGGAATCCTTTATTGCACTGAACACAAAAACTGCTTTGATCTTTCATAGGTCTAAAAGGAACGAAAATGGCGTTAAGTAAACCTTTTCTTTTTCCATATCAATTGCGTAGAATTCACAATTCACGCCTCTGTGCCATCGTTTGAAGATAAGGCATTTCATTTAAATATTTTACAGTAGTTATATCTCATCTCTATCTCTATCTCTCTCTTTATCTCTGCTTGGTTTTAAAGTACTACTGGCGTAACCTAGCCTTAAGGGACGGAAAACTTGATACGAACCTGTAGCGCCCCAAGCGTGTCGTGTGAGGGTATACCGCTGGGGTTTAAGTGGGTAGACGACTCGTTTTCGGAGACCCACACCCCGAGGGACCGTGGTATGCGTAACGCAATTCCCGAGTCAAAAATTCCGATTAAAAAAAAGTTCACCTAGGCGCACGATGGAAAACTTGATACAAACCCATCGTACGAACTTGGCACAATATGCTAATTACCCTCCATATAGTTGGAGGACCCGTCTTAGTAGTGGGTCATTCACGGCTGAAACGAGAACGCACAAATAAAAAAATTGTCCGTTGTTTTATACTTCCCAACATACACGATCAAAATTCAGCATCCAAGTTTCAATATTACTGCCGCGATTCAATAAGCTCTGACTGCGAACTGATTTCCATTCTACATAATGACGGCAGCTCCCGCCTATCGATCACGTTTTATTGACGGCTGAATATCTCAGACGGAATGATAGTGCATTCTACACAAAAGTGGCTATGTGAGGGTAACTATTGGATATTCTCAACTACAAATATATGGGCCAAATGTATTGTTTAATTTATCCGTGTGGTTTGGATTTAGAATACTTGGAGTCACTACCCCTTTTCATTTTGACGCCGATTGGAGGAAATTGTAAAGGCCAAAAAAGTTGCCGCAAGAGAAGAAATAAATAAATAATAAATAAATATCCTTGGACATTTCACACAACGCCATCTCGTCCCAAGCTAAGCAACTTAATGCTTGTGTTATGGTAACGAGATGGATGATAAACTACTTATATACTTTTTTTTTGTTGTAAATACATACATATTATAGACTAGCTGACCCGGCGAACTTTGTTTCGCCTTAAAGGCAATAAATGAGCAGATTTTTGATTTTATTAACTTCAATTTTTTATCAGGATAAATATAAATAAAAAATCTAGTTATAATTTTAATTATACTTTATTGGCCATCTATTTTAGTAACTGCACTTTTCAGTGAATCACCTTGTGACAGACGACATTTTTCGGTTTATTATCAGGCGCATGAACAAATAACGCAGATGGTCTTCTGACCCGGAACATGCCACATATAATTGATCTTGGGAAATACATGAATTTTCTAGATTTAGGCCACAAACTTTCCAGGATTGGCCCTGTGATTTATTAATGGTCACGGCGAATGCACGACGGATCGGAAATAATTAAAACTGAAACGGTATATCAACAACAATAACTTAACAACTTTAATTTGAGTATATTCCATTGTTCATCAATTCACTTACCACCAAACGCGTTCCGTTGCACAGGTTTGGTGGTTTTGGTTTATATTTGGAAGCAAACTTAGTACGTAGCCAACCTTTAGTCGTAAATTGTGCGGTGGTAAGCCAGGCACATCCAAGGAGTCTTTTTTTACACAGTCAATATATTTGAATTAATGCAAGTGTACCAATGATTTCATTCTGAATTATGTTAGTTACTTTATCTCATCTACATATTTATTCTTTGCCGCCAAAATTGCTCGCTCAGTCAACCATTCATTATTTTTCGTGTTTGTGAGTTCGTCCTTCGATGAACAGAAATTCTGAGAAAATAAAATCAATCCACATATTTCGATGATTTGAGGCAGAAATAGCCAGGCAGTAAAATAATTGCGCCTCCAAAACATCTCGAGTCATTGCGTAGGTGTTCGGTCGGATCGGATAAGTGCTTCCAATGCACGTGTATGCGCTATTGTACATTCGTCCCAGATGACGATTTTCCATTTTGATAAAACTTTAGCCGCAGAGGAGTGTTTTGTAATATTACATGACATCTATTGGTCCAATGCCTGCCATCGTATCGAAACGTTGCTAGATCCAAATTCAGTATTTACTCGAAATAAATACATCAACCGGTCAACTTCAAAATTTCTAATTGTCAAATTTGTCAAACTATAGACAACATAACGTTTAGCTGTCAGTGACGTTTTGTTATTCCAGCAATTGTATTTTGATATACGATGTTTTATATCACGGAACGGGATTACACACATTTACACTTTCACGTTTATAATATTAAGTATGATTTTATGAATTGTCCAACGTCTTTATATAAAAAAGAAAGTCGGACATAGGATACCTGATATTTTTATCCCGTTCCCGTAGAATGTGATATATTACGTGGTATAACAAAACGTAACTGACAGCGAAATCTTATGTTGTCTATAATTAAATATGGCTGAAAATTTGACAATTAGAAATTTAAATTTAACTTATAACTCCATAAATTTACACACAATATCTTTATAAATTGTAGCCTATGTGTTATTCTGATGTATAAGCTATATTATTATAAAGTTTCATTAAATTCCATTCAGTCGTTTTTACGTGAAAGAGTAACAAACATCCATCCATCCATCCATCCATCCATCCATCTATCCATCCATCCATCCATCCATCCATCCATCCATACATACTTACAAACTTTCACGTTTATAATATTAGTAGGATAGAAAACACGCAGACCCGGAACAAATACTTGTAGGTCGTACAAATATTTCTTCCGTGCGGGAATCGAACCCGCAACATGCTGCGCAGCATTCGATCGTTCAACCACTGCGCCTCACTCAATTCTGTGCCTCGCTGGCCAGGCGGGTTGTCATAGGAATCCCTGTGACAACCCGCCTGGCCAGCGAGGCACAGAATTACCCTCCATATAATTGAAGTAGGCCTCACTCAGCAGTGGACCGCTTATGGCCTGGTTCAGTAGTTCCAGTAGAGCGAGCTTTAGGAGTTATCCCACAAACATAAAACAAAACAAACATAATTTAAACTATTCGTGCGGTAAGTACGAGTAGTTAACTACTTTTAAAATAAAAATATTTAAAACTTGGAGCAAGTAACAAAAACAAAATTTCCTGTCTCTACCTTCAAATCAACGTTACAGAGGCTTCGTTTAAATTGCTACCGTTATCCTTCCTTCTTTATTTTCCACCTCTTTCCATGTGCAATTACCCTTAAAATGGAAATTATGGGGCAGATGACGGATCGCCTTCCTAATTAAATAAATAAATAATAAATAACCTTGGACATTTCACACAACGCCATCTCGTCCCAAGCTAAGCAACTTAATGCTTGTGTTATGGTAACGAGATGGATTATAAACTACTTAAATATAATTTTTTTTGTAAATACATACATATTAAAGGTAGAAATGACACCCAGACTCCGAGCCAGTGCCTCTGGTTTAGACAAAGACACTTGCCCGACCCCGGAATCGAACCCGGGACCCGTTGATCCAAAGGCGGCACATCTAACCACTAGACCAACGAGGCAGTCAAAAGCTTAGCCTGGGTGAGCTATGTTACTCGGAAATAATGTAGCATTCTAATTATGAGAATTTTTCGAATCGATCCAGAAACTTTTAAGTTTGTTTATTAGAAACATAAAATATTTCTTCTTTATAGTATTAGTATCCGGGTAGTGACGGATTTAGAACACATAGTGTCACCACCCCATTCCATCCTGAGGGTGTCGTAAGAGCCGACAAGAAGAAATGACAAGGCCAAGAACCTGGCCGCAAGAGAAGGAAAACTTGCAACGTAACTTTGTACCAACTCGTTAGGCCAGTGTGGCACAGTAGGCTTATTGCCCTCCATGTAATGGGAGGATGCTTAACCCAGCAGTGGGTCATTTATGGGCTGGGTAGTAATAGTATACAGCGTGATCTGCAGGATGGGATATCAAAAAATCACGCTGTATACAAAATACAAAAAGTCCAATACAAAAAAAAAGATAACATCAATCCTCGACCGCGTGGCGAGAGCCGCATTTGGGGCCCTGGCCAGCTTGGCATACAGCATTATTTCCCACCATAAAATTGGAGGACGCCCTGATCAGCTGTGGGTCATTTTTTTTTATTTAAAACGTAACCCCTGCACTAGGTATAACCTGTATCGCGGGGGCAGTTTACAAACATGTAATTCACGAGCACAAATGACATCCAGACTCCGAGCAAGTGCCTCTGGTTTAGACAAAGACACTTGCCCGACCCCGGAATCGAACCCGGGACCTGTTGATCTAAAGGCGACACATCTAACCCCTAGACCAACGAGGCAGTCAATATTATTAATATTCCTTTGTTCAACTACTTCATAATGCAAACAAAATGTTCATGTGGTGGCTCATCCTCGCGAGAATCTTTTAATTAAAAAAGTGTGCGTTCACCACACGATATTACTGCAGACAAAACCGTATCTGCAAATGGGACACGCAAAAAAGGAAATGTACGGAATATACAGATTGGTCTAAGAGATTAGCTCTACTATTCAACATGATGTTTCAACATATTTAACATTTACACAAACAAAACAAAATTTTGACATATCTTATACTAGTAATAGCGGCCCGTCCCGTCTTCGCACGGGTGCAATGTTACCCGCGGGTAACGCTGCGGGGCGAAGCTAGTAAAAAATAGTAGCCTTAGTTACTTCTTATATCATCAACTACCTATCAGTGAAAGTCCCGTCAAATCGGTCCAGCCCTTCCAGAGATTAGCCGGAACAAACAGACAGACGGACACACGAAAATATTTAAAAAAAAAATTTGGTCTATGTACTGGGTATACATACCTACTTACGCATTTAGTAAAATGTGGTTATTGTATTATGACAAACAGACTCTCCAATTTTATTTATTTGTATGTATATTTGTATAGATATATCATCTTACTAATATTATAAACGTGAAAGTTTGTAAGTATGGATGGATGTTTGTTACTCTTTCACGTAAAAACTACTGAATGGATTTTAATGAAACTTTACAATAATATAGCTTATACATCAGAATAACAGATAGGCTATCTTACTAATATTATAAACGTGAAAGTTTGTAAGTATGGATGGATGTTTGTTACTCTTTCACGTAATAACTACTGAATGGATTTTAATGAAACTTTACAATAATATAGCTTATACATCAGAATAACAGATAGGCTACAAGTTATAAAGATATCATGTGAATTACAACAATATAAACAAGTCGAATTCAAAATTTCTAATTGTCAAATTTTCGACCATATTAAACTATAGACAACATAACGTTTAAAGTAGGTTTTATACGAACGGGATAAAAATCTTAGGTACCTATCCTATGTCCAACTTTCTTTTTGTTTTAAATATATATAATGTGGAACAAAGTTCGCCGTGTCAGCTAGTATCATAATAAAAATTCTTAATTGTCTATAATTCTCGGAACAGATTAACCCAAGCTTTATCGCGAGGCCAATGTTCGAAGAAATTTCCATTCAAGGGAAAATGAAGGGTGCTTTACTCAAAAACTGATGACGTGTAAAAGCCGATAGAGCCATCAGGGGTTCATTTAAATGTCGTGAATGGGACAAGGAGCTCTCCAGTATAATGCTGGATAATGTGACCCTTGCGATAGCCCAGATATTTTTGCGACATCAAAGCATCGCCTGTTAACTAATATCGCTGATGTGAATATTTGTGATTTTTCGTGTGACAATTCCGTGTGGTGATGGATTTATGATACATAATGTCAACATCCCATTCCATTCTGAGGGTGTAATAAGAGCCGACAAAAAGAAAAAAGAAATGACAAGGCTGAAAACTTAGCCGCAAAAGAAGAAAAACTTAATAGGAAACCTTTATATTTTCCCCAATTTTCCCACTTTTTTCTTAGACTTACTACAAATAGTTTAAAACCAAAATTAGCCGAATTGGACCAGTCACCTTGATTTTTTGTCGTATCGTACTCATAAGCACAATTCATTTTTAAATAAAATATGTAAATAGAAGAACATAGAAGTTATAAATATGTTTTATGGTAATCGAATTTCCGCGAGCCCAACAATACTTTTTAAATACTAACTGTGTTCTTAACCTGATTGGGTTTTTTTTACCAAAAGTAGTTTTCATACGACCTCCTCGGTTTAAACATATTATGATGCCGACGAAAAAGTTTAATTAAACTCGGAGTAAAGCCGACCCGCTTGCAAATTCTACGGGATTTTCATTTAGTCACGTAAAATATTGGGGACTGGGAAAGAGATACAATTCTATAGCCCAGTGAGTACAAATAAAATGTATTTTACATACGTCCAACAATCAATCTCGTTTAAATTAAGTGACATGATAAATATACCATTTTAAATACATTTACGCTTTGCTGTCAATTAAAATTGTTCCTTTGGTGACAGAGCAACCCCTGAGCGTTCAATTATGAATTATCTTTTTAAATACCGCAAAATAATGAATACGGCTGGACCGATTTGTTTTTTATTTTTTTGTATGCCTTAGGTGGCACCCAGGATGGTTTAGATACAGAAATCAGCCCGACAGATGGCGCTGCAGTCGGTAAACTAATGTCATGCAGGACAACGTCTGCCCGGACAGCTTGTATTTATATCAAAATAGACTTTAAACCGCCGAAGACGAAGTTAATGACCCAAGCCACGGCGGTTAGGAAGCAGCAGAGACCAATCTTCTTACGATCCGCGTATTGGAAGGACCACTTTCTGTACCAAGTGCTTAACCCAACAACTAAGCGAAAGGTTTAGGGTTACATCATTTAGTTCGTTTTCTCTCGGAAATGGGTAGTTTCTAATTTAACGACGTTTTCTCTGTTTTTACTCCTTACAATTAATAGACGCAGAGCTCGCCTCTATTATTACTCATAATAATCTTCGTATTGCTACTCATAAAAGTGGTGCTCGTAATTTTTTTTTATCATTGATTCGAATGTGTTTGACCCTAGGCTTGAGTAATGGAAAGCAACGCCAGGGTCTTAAATTGAGCAGGCAATTTAAGGAAATACCCTGTCGGGCACCGGCTCTCGTATACACACGACGAAACACAGTAAAACTGCTGACTTAGATGTGGGGGTGTAGCTAGCCGGGCGGAGCATTAGAACCTACCACAAGCGTGCTGGGTTTTGTTGACTTTTACAACACGCGTTAGTTAGGAAGGTTAAGCAGCGTCTGGCACTGCTAGATGCAGGTGCGGATAAATACCGGTACTACTGCCGTATTTATCCGGAACGATATGACGGTGATGTGACGGTGAACGGTAAAAAGACAATTTCATCGACCCATACAATGTTGCGGGCGTCGTCTATATGATTAAAGGAATGCAAGAACCATATCACCTATCCGCAAGACAAGGAAAACTTGATTCAAACTTAGCCTCGCCTCACGCCTCGCCGGCTTCGTGCCAGCGTGGCATCATTTGAAGGAGTAATAGTGGGTAATTTATGGGCTGCAATGATGAAATACTGGAAGTTAGCCAAACCACGCTACACTGGTGTCGACCCCAGTGAGATTGACCAAAGTTGAGGTAGATATAGATGCTACCAAGCACCGAGGATAAAAAGAGATAAAAAAATTAATGAAAAAATTAAATTAATGACCTAGCATCTGCATGTTAGGAAACGTCTGGCTGCTGGAAGTTGGATGGTTGTTCATCATTGGTGTAAATAACTGACCATTTGCTTAATTAGGCAAATCGAAAAAAGAAAATAATTTCTTGTACAAATCTTCTGACATATACCATTGACCAATACATGAGTTAAATAAAACTTATTTTAATCAGTTTCTTATTACAAATGGAAATTCATTATTTTAGTGATAAGGCCGCCAATTGTATGTGTTGTAAGTAATTTCTATAATGTTTTAAATTGTATGTCGCATAAGTACAATATAGTGTTAACTATCTATCTATTAATGTATATATTAAAAATATGTTAACGATAACTATTATCCATCCAATATCACGCTTGTCATATCCATATTCCCGGCCGTAATGTTTACAAATATACACAAGTTTCGTTTAAAAAACAAACAATAAATCGTT
Organism: Clostera curtula; assembly: GCA_905475355.2. NCBI lineage: Eukaryota > Metazoa > Arthropoda > Insecta > Lepidoptera > Notodontidae > Clostera > Clostera curtula. Next base: position 4,628,576 of record FR997804.1, on the reverse strand, counting down.
CAGGGATTTACCAAATCGCCACGTGCCACTGGCAGTTCCGTGGTTTGAAATTTCCAACGGTAACAAACATCATGACCACAGACCGCGAATACGTCATACGAAATCTAGAATATATTATAACTTAATTCAATATTTCACTGCTACATAAATACTATAATTTTACTACATAAAAAATAAATTCTATTTGTGAGATGTAGTAAAACATAATATATAAATTTTAGCTATCCAAGTTCAATATTTAATGTTTGTGTAATAAAAATTATATAAAAAAAAAATAATAGTCAATTAACAATCATTAATTCTGGATCAAATAAAATTTCAACAATTAACTCAAACTTATCCCCTGAGGGTGTCAACTTTACCCGCTGAAATAAACATTGTATAGTGACTGAAAAACATCTTGAACTAAAAGCTCCTTGGCGGGGAAAAGCTCACGAATGTAATCATCATTCGCGTGGCTTACTCCGCTAAACCTAAAAATCGACTAAAAACCTGATTGGTTCACATTTCATTTTCTTAAAGACCTGGCAAAGTCCTTTCATTTACAAGTGCAAAAATGGAATGTATGATTGAAACATTTTTGCAACGGCATCTTGGTCTACTGTCCTTATTGCAACTGGAGAAGTTATTTTCGACGTATCAGCTATTTATGTGGACTGTCTGTTAAAGTATTGTCTGGTTCAGTTCGTAAAACAAACATATTGAGTGCCGATAGTTTCCTAATGGTAGTTTAATAAATTGCACGGTCTTTTACGTTTTATAGGGAACAGAGCTCTTTTCCTTGAATGATATTGATTTGTTGTGTCATTCCGTATGGAGAAGGATTTAGAATAATACATAGTGTCATCACCCCATTTCATCTTGAGAGTGTCGTAATAGCCGACAAACGGACGTGTTAAGGGTGATAACCTTGCCGCAAGAGAAGGAAAACTTGATACGAAACCATATACCAAAACCATGCTACCATCTACTATCTAGCCCATACATGAGCCACTGCTGAATAGGCCTCCTCCAATTACATGGAGAGCTAGCCTACTGTGTCATGCTGGCCAGACAGGCTGGCACTGGGTTTCGTATAAAACAAATATTAAAACACAGATGACCTGAATTCCGGAGACTAAACCTCGACCTTAAATAAATTTGCGAAGTTTTACTGTCGAACACGAAACAGACAAATCAATCTCAATGCAATCGGGTCACGAAGACATTCCGAAGTTGCAAAGTTTAGTTGCGTGATAATACGGTTTAAGTTTTCTAGTAAAACATACAGTATTGCATGCGGCAACGCCATCTACATTGTCGCTGTCATTGTTTTAGTGATCATAATGTTAACGATACGCTTTGCTTGTTGTAAAATAATTATGACGTTACGTTGGCCTCGTAATAGTTCATGACTAGAAAATAGTTTTAGAAGATACGTGAATACGTGAAGCAGGGCGGAGGAGTATAAAATTTCCCACACTTACAATATACAAAAAAAAATATAAAGAGATAATAATAATATATTTAGATAAAGAGTACATAATGCTTATAATTTTCTTTTAATAATGCATAAAAATACTTAAAAATTAATAAGAAAATCATTACACATACTACCATATTTGACACACACGCATATATAATCTTTTGTTTATTGTTAAAGGCTGTGCTTAAAATGAGATTCGAACTATAATTTTAATTAACTATCGTCTAATTTCGATCGCTGGGTGCTACTGTTCTAAATAAAATGTCAATTTGTAGATTTTTCCATGCGAAACCAAAAAAAAAAAACAAATTATTGGACTTGGGCCAAAATGAGGTTGATGACAAATTATTGATGATAGATGTTGTTAGTGAATTAAATAATTTTTGAAAGATATATGTCGGTTTTGATGTTGATATTGACCGTACTAACGGTCGTGCAGTCGTTATCCTCAATGAATCGGCCACTATGGGTTGGGCATCTCTCCGATCCGCGTGGTGACGGATTAAGAATACATTATGCCACCCTATTCTATCCTGAGGGTGTCGTAAGAGCCGACAAAAGTAAATGTCAAGGCCGATAACCTAGTCGCAAGAGACGGAAAACTTGATATAAAACCCTGTGCCAACCCGTCTGGCCAGCGTGGCACAGTAGGCTAATTACCCTCCATGTGACTATTGGAGGTCCGACTCAACAGTGGATAAATCTATGGGCTGATTAGTAGTAGTATCCGTCTCTTTCAATTAGGTGATTCTGCTTCTAACGTGCCTTTAGTCGCCTTCCTACGACACCCTCAGGATAGTGTGAATTGGTGACATTGTTAATTCTAAATCCGTCACTACACGAATAAATAATATGTACAATTTCCTAATACTATCTTTAAGTGTTTGACCCTCTCCCATTATCCCAAACTATGTAAGCCTAATATATGTAAGCATTATATGACCCGAAATAGTTGTCAAGCGGAAAATATCTGGTCCAGTGTCATTATGCTTTTAGATGTTACGTATACGAGCATGAAGTTATTTATATGCTAATTCATTTAATTTCTACACACCGCTGACAAAACATGTCTGTGTATTTGCGGCTTTAAAGAATGTAACAAAACCGCGGTAATCACAACGGCAAGATCGATAGTACTACGATATAGTGTGTGTACTATACAAATATTTATAATATAGAAAAATACTGTGTACTACTCAGCCCACAAAGACCCACTGCTGAGTCGGGCCTCCTCCAATTACATAGAGGGTAATAATCAGCCTACTGTGCCACGCTGGCAAGATAGGTTGGCACAGGGTTTTAAATCACGTTTTCCTTCTCTTGTGGCTAGGTTGTGGTCTTGTCATTTCCTCTTACGACACCGTAAGTGTGGAATGGGGTGATGGCACAATGTATCCTAATTCCGCCAAACTGAAATAAATATATTTATTTCATGAAATTACTTATCTACAACCCAAAATAGTAATACCTTTGGAAATGATCAGCACTTTTCATATTGATTTAAAGCAAATTCCACCAACAATCAAACCTTTTTTTTTTTTTTTTTTTTTGATGCCCGGGGTAAAATCCTTTATGGACTATCCCCGCCGGCCTGGGGATGGCCAACGGGGGGCGTGTGGGACTCTCCTCCGAAGAGGCGTACCCACTAAACATCCCCGGGGTGTACCGTCCCGCGCTTGCTGCCCCGTGGGCCCTGACTGTACTCCACGGGGACCAACAATCAAACCTGCCATGTTATATTTTTCCATTTTTCTTCTCTTTGTTTACCTTTCAATCTTTATTTAAAGGATTTTTATAACCACGCATACCTTTGCGGTCTGAATTTGACAAGAATAGAAAATATTGATCTATGACACACCAGAGCGTCCATTGTCCGCAATGTAATAAATGCCTCACATTTATCCCCGTCACCAACAACTTTCTCTTCTATCAGAATAATATGACTGGATCTGTGTTTATTTGAATACATGTCACACAGTAAAATCTATATCTATAGTAATATATAAAGCTGCAGAGTCTTTTTGTTTGTTTGTTGGAACGCGCTAATCTCAGGAACTTATTTTAATTAAATATAAATAATTACTACAAATAATGGGCATAGGGCATCTTTAATTTTAATTTCCTAAATAATTAACTTTTTATAACGTACTGATACCTAAACGTAATCGCGCTTGACCTTGCATTAGGCCATAATATGAGCGTACGCGGCGCACTCTTCGCGGTCTACCGCAAAAACGGTTGATCGTATGAGAAAACAGTTCAAACAAAAGTTGTAGAGAATTTTATACTCTACAATTCTTATTTAGGTGCAAATCTCATTTAATCAATAGAAAGCGAGATATTCACGAAAAACCTGTTTTTACTACCTTTGACCTTCAATATCTTAAGACGCGGTCACGATAGCACTTGTGACTTTTGAGACAACATTTGGAACGACAAAACAAAGGTTTATACCAATTTGCAGCTTATTATCTTTATTTCCGAGGTCAAACCCCTAATATGACTGGGCTAATAACATTGCTATAGTAATTATGGTAATTACAGGTATGCATAGCATTTTTAGAAGGATAAGCATAGAGTTGAGAATTGAGATACACATTTTACTCGTAAATACAAATGTTAAACAAAAATATTGCATATTAAATTCGTTTTTAACAAAAGAACAAAAAAGGCTTAATAATATTACTAATTAGTTAACAATGCTACAAGTTTACACAGACCTCCCTGACACCGGAATCGAACCGGGGAGACGTGATCCAAAGGTGGCACATCCAAGCCCTAGACCAAACATCCAAGATCGCGTCCAATAAAACGTTAAACCCTGCTGGGATAAAAAATATCTTCTGATAATATTCTGAAATGAAAATGAAAAATATTCTCTGAAATATGTGACAAATCTATAAACAATAGAAATCAATGCCACTTTTCGTTGTAATTTAATAACTCAAGAACAAAATCAAAATTAATTTAATCAAGTTGGCTCATTAGAGCTCTTTTGGCAAGTCAAACAATAAAATAATATATATCTACCATTTAAAATTTATTATTTACCATCTACCACCGGTTCGGCATGCACCTCTACAGAGAAGAGCCGGCAAGGAACTCTGTAGTTGCTCTTTTTAGATCGCCATTTTTGGGTACAAGACTGGATATAAGACAGATTTGTGAGAGCTGGAGGGCCTCACTACGATGCTCGATGGCCTCTGTCGAGCCTCCGAACGAGTCGGCCTTAGGATGAACATGGAGAAGACGAAAATCATATCTAATATCCATGTTCAAGCCACTCCTGTTAACATCGGAGGTTCTATCAGGACCGACGCCCGATGGGACAGAAAAGTCCTCGAGTGGCGACCGCATTCCGGAAGGCGCAGTGCTGGTAAGCCTCCCACACGGTGGACCGACGACCTGGTTAAGGTCGCCGGAAAGTAGTGGATGCGGGCGGCCCAGGACCGGCCTTTGTGGAGATCCTTGGGGAGGCCTGTGTCCAGAAGTGGACGTCTTTTGGCTGAAATGATGAAACATCAGCCAGATCTAGTCAACAATAGTATAGTCAACAACAGTAGACTGCCTCGTTGGTCTAGTGGTTAGATGTGCCGCCTTTGGATCAACGGGTCCCGGGTTCGATTCCGGGGTCGGGCAAGTGTCTTTGTCTAAACCAGAGGCACTGGCTCGGAGTCTGGGTGTGATTTCTATCTATAACATGTATCTATGTATTTACAAAAAAATATGTATATATGTAGTTTATCATAAATAAATAAATAAATAAAATAAATATATATTTATACCTTTTAATGCCCGAGCCAACCGGCCCCCAGCAACGGCACCGGTTCACAAGCATGACGCATGCGGCAGCCATCGCCCTCCTTAACCATATTGCAGGGAAGAGAACGACCCGCCGCACGGCTGAACCGATTTGAATGATTTTTTTGTATGCGTTTGGGTGGCACCAAGGATGGTTTAGATTCACAAATCAGCCCGACTGAAGGCGCTGCAATTCTGAACTGAACTGAACGTCTGCCCGGTCAGCTATACCCTGTACAAGATAGCATGATCGATTTGACAGATGTCAATTTTTCTGATCGACATAAAGGTATGATTCCGAAGTACGTCGCGGTAATGGGGACCAGTAGTGCCACTTTTGCGTGCAGCGTAGTTCGGAATCATACCTTTACTTTGCAATGACGAACAGTTTTGAGAAACGGATAATATCTAGTATTCTAAAAAATAATGTTTTAAAATACTTGTAACTGTGACAAGATGGTGGTAATACATCCATTATGTGTGTAATTCTTTATCACTTTTTCTTGACTTTATAAGACAATATTCGAATAAAACACATTTTCATTTTGAAATAAAATTTGTTAGCTTTCGCACATTGTTATTTAACAATTATTATTTTCTTTTCTTTTTTGTTTACATTCATGGTCTGAACCACCTATATAAATTTATCGGGAGGTCCAAAAATGACCCTGTAATATTAAATAGGAACTTATTATGAATATTGACCAACCTTCGCTAATCTATTCAATGGTTTATATGTCTAGTGCAATAAAGAATTTCACACATAATACACCCACGCCAACTTGTCACTGTTACAAGTATTTTAAAACGTTATTTTTTGGACTACTAGATATTTTCTGTTTCCCATCACTAGCCCATCTGTCAAATCAATCACGCTATCTTGAACAGGGTATAGTTAATATATAATATATTGAGTAAAACACCAATAAATATCACAAAATACCCTGGTTGACTAATTCATATTGAAATCTGATTTGCAAAACAAATTGCGTTTACAAAGCGAGGATTCACAGAAGTGAGGCCCGGCGTCATTAGCACCATTCACTTATTAAATCCTCTACAAAAACGATAAATGAATCCATCACAATAATTGACCTATTGAAGTGCAATATGACACCATTGCTGTCACTGTTAGCATGATTGATCACCAAAAGAGGCTGTAAAAATATGAAAAAGTCGGAATTCTCAATCTTTCAGCTCATAAAAGTAATTTAACCAAGGGCCTGCGGAGTAAACTCGCCCAGTTAGTGTAGCGGTGTGTGGTTTTTCAGTTTCATAGGTTTGATGGCCTCTCTCGTCTTCACTATCACTACATATTATAAAACAAAGTCGCCGTCGTCTGTCCGTCCCTATGTATGCTTAAATCTTTAAAACTACGCAACGGATTTTGAAGCGGTTTTTTTAAATGGATAGAGTGATTCAAGAGAAAGGTTTATATGTTTAATACATTCATAATATTGTATAGAAACACTGATAAATTTAGAGTTTCATCATTGCACCCGTGCGAAGCCGGGGCGGGTCGCTAGTTTATAATAATTAGTCCTTGTGGTGACGGATTTAGAATACATAGTGACACCAGCTCATTGGAATGAGTTGAGGGTGTCGTAAGAGGTGGCAAAAAGAAATGACAAGGCCAGTAATCTAGTGGTAAAAGAAGGAAACTTGATACAAAACCCTTGTTTTTTTTTTTTTTTTTTTTTCGCCCGGGGTAAAATTCTTTATGGACTTCCTCGCCGGCCACGGGGATGGCCAGCGAGGGGAGTGTGGGACTCTCCCCCATAGCGGGGGCCTACCCACTAAACCTCCCCGGGGTGCTCCAACTCGCGTCCTGTTGCGGCATTGTGGGATCTGATGCAGAACCACGCCGCCGCAGACGAGGAGGCCCTCCTCCTCTCCTCTGGCTCCTTACGAGCAGTCGACGTCCTGCTGTGAGCACCCGGCAGGACGTCGCTTCCCCTCAGATCCCGTGTGGGGCGAGACATCCCCGTACCCCGCCCAACGTGGCACAGTAGGCTTATTACCCTTTTTTTTTTTTTTTTTTTTGGTTTCGCTGGGGAAATGCATTACGCATACCACCGCCGCCCGGGGGAGAGGTCGGTGATTATGTGGGACTCCCGGGACGAACCCGTATACCCACTAAAACCCCAGCGGTATACCCTCACACGGCACGCTTGGGGCGCCAACGGTTCGCGCGAGCGCAGTCAACGTTGACGCCCCGACGAGGTGCCCGCTACGCGGGCAAGCGACTATCAGGGAGGGCGCCCCCGACCCACCACCGGCCTCTAGGGCTTATTACCCTCCATTAACTAGAGGAGGCCCTAGTCAAGTAGTAGTATTAGTAGTCCCATTGCCTAGCTAAGGGTCTCCCCATAAAAATTACCGATCTCGGTTGCTGATTTGGCGTGTAGCTGAAAAAAACATGCTCTATCCGTTTTCCATTTTATATCGTTCATGTTGCAAAGACTCCGACAGTACAAAGAATGTTGTACTGGTAGTTTTATTGGAATAAAAATGTACCATCAAAGAGAATAACAATAAAGCACATTCTGCCACAGTGAAAATACGGCCTGGTACATACGCTGTCACATGAATCACAGTTGCTACAGAAGTTAGCTGTTTAATTAATTACTTTTGGATCAATATATCTCAATGATTTATAACATGCCGTGATTCTCTAAGCAATGTTATAATTAGTTATAATAAGTTTGACGGGTCGGTCTGTGGTATCGTAGCTACTAAACGCATAAACCGATTATAATGGGGTGTTTCTTATTAGAAGCAGGTTTACTAACGAAGGTTCTAGGATGTTTTATTAAATCACTTCAACCGTTTCAAGGAGCCTTGGATCAACGAGTCTCGGGTTCGATTCCGGGGTCAGGCAAGTTTCTTTGTGTAAACCAAAGGCACAAACGGTTGAGGTGATTTTGATAAAACATCTTAGCTTTCTGATTAAAACATCCCATCATAATCGGTCCGCTCGTTTAGCAGCTACTAGGTTTACCACAGACAGACCTGTCAAACTTCAAACGAACACCCCTCTCTTTGTTAGGGGTTAAAAATTAATGTTTAGCAGACATTGCGTCAGCTTTCACAATACTTTATTGTAAGGTCAACGGTTTTGAAAGAGATGCGCCGTTGAGTGACGCGCGCAATAAATCCACGTTTCGAACGCGGTTTAATCTGAAAGGGGCTTATTTTTGAGTGACACTGTTATTTTTAACAAAGGATTGTTTCCTCTGGTCGTATTATGGACCGACAAACGTACGACAAGGGTACTTTTTTTTAATCACTTACGTATACAATTCTGCTTCAAAATCATTATCATTTCAGCTAAAAGATGTCCACTGCTGGACATAGGCCTCCTCCAAGGATTTCCACGAAGGCCGGTCCTGAACCGTCCGCATCATTTGCTTTCCAGCGACTTTAACCTGGTCATCGGTCCATCGTGTGCGAGGCCTACCAGCGCTTTCCGGAACGCAGTCGCCGTCTCGGATTTTTCTGCCCCATCTGGCGTCCGTCCTGCGGCCTGCCCACTGCACGTTCAGTTTGGCAATCCTGTGGGCTATGTCGGTAACTCGCATAGAAACTCCGAGTATCCCTCTCCATTTCCTTGGCTTGCTTGAAAAGTACATATTATGTTAAGGTGAAAAGCAATTTAGTCGATGGAACTTCGTAGGTTGTAATGATTGCAAAATGTTCTTTACGCTATAGTCGAAAAGTCGTTTCTTCGATAGTACGCAGTTATGCTCCGCTGAATTACACAATAACAATGAATTCTCATTGGCTTTTATATCGTAAACCGTGTGCTCCACCACGCCGTTGATGCTCGACATAGATTCCCATATAAAAGTACAAGGGATGTTAGTCTAACCTGTATTAAAGAAAAAAAAAAGCAGCCACCAAGTTATCAACTTTTTTTTTCATTTCAGCTAATAGCTGAAATGAAAAGCAACCCGCTACTGAGACGGCCTTCCTCTAAGTTCGTGGAGGGAAGTTGACACAGGTTTTTGGATTAAGTTTCCCTTCTCTTGCGGCTACGTTTTCTACTTCTTTCATTATGTTTCATTACTTTAGTAGCCTGTTACGACACCTTCAGGATGGTACGGCTTGGTGACATTGTGTATTCTAAAACCATCACCACAGATAATGTATTTAAACACCGTAACCATCGCAACTAAGGACAATGATGACAATGATTGTACAAAAATCTATTTATTTTATAATATACCTAAAATACTTACAATACTAACACATTACTATATTTCCCAGGTCTCACTACGCAGTCAGAAAGTAAGCCTCCAAACTTCGCATGAACTGATGTAGATGATACACGATACCTTAGACCTCTGACTTACTTCAATACAAACCTCTCAAAATCCATTTATGGACTGCTTCATAGTCATGTGGACCCTTTAGCTGTTAAATTACACTAAAAATTCAAAATATGCACTCGAAATCGAAAGATATTAATACTAAGATACCAAGCAAAATAAAGTTAACTAAGCTTGTAATAATCATGAAAGTACTCAAATAGAAATGGAACACACACATGTAATGTTTTTTTTTAAATAAATCTAGTTCAGTCAGTCAGTTATACGTTAACGTAGTAAAACTAATTTAAACATAGAATGCACAGATCATACTCAAGTAAATTACAAAAATTAAGCCATATCTGTAAAATACGTCAGACCTGCCATTGTAAATAAAACCTTATTAGAATACGTAATGAGCGTGATTGAATTAACAGCTAAACACATGATTCTGAATACGCCCTTGAACTTCACTTTCGTACTTTCACACATCCCCTGTAGCCAATAGTATCAAGATATTAGAACACATTAATTTAAATTCCGTTTACATTTACACTTAATTGCAAATCGATACAAACGCGCGTCGCACGCTAATTAATTTCTCTACACGTGGTGTAACAATAACAACCCACCTTATATAATTTACGTGTTATGTTTGCAAGTGCAAGTGACAGTTATGTTTGCAAGTGAGTGTAATTCAACCCACGTCATATACATTTTAGAAATTTTATTCTAATTATACAAAATTAGTAGTCTGACATATGAGAAAAATTTAGAAGACAGTCTATGGAAAAATCATATTATCAACAATTTATTTGTCTAAGTCGTAGTCACGTAGCAATAGTGGGCGAGAAACACAAATTATATAGGTAATAACGTTGAAATACCGTTACATTATTTCATAGCATCCTCAGTAATTGAACATTATCTACTCTCGGGGTATTCAGCAAAAGAAGTGAAGGTATTTTTAGGATATTTGTGTATAATATTATTTAGAACAAAACTTAAAATTACGTAATATTGATTTTAAAATTCACAGTAATGATTAGCTCAGCAAATTCTAAAGCACAGAATTTACCAACAAAACATAATGTAAAACATATACATGCAATCTAATTCAAGTAAAAAAAACTCTTTATGATTGTTATTATGGTACAGTACAAGATCGTAAACTGTTTTATAAGTTGATTACATTTTTAAACGCGTGTAACATCTAACGTCATTTTGATGATGAGCGATTTTGACAGCATAGTAATATATAATAATAATAATAACATATGATATACAATAACCTCACAATTTATAGCATATAGATGACCAATCCAAATTAATAGCAATCAATTGTATGCTTGGACGATATTAAAAATTAAGAGGTGAATTTTAAAAAGATAAATTCGTTGAAATAGAATTCAATTTATCAAACCAAGAACCTGTTTTGAATCAAACACAAATGTGATCGATTACAGAAACAGCGTCCATTTATGTATTACCAAATATTGATAAAGAGTTCATAGGCTATTATTTTTTCAATCATTACCTATCAAAGAACTCTAGCAATCGATCTACATCAGTCGTTACTTCGACCGTAAAATGAGGCTATTAAAGTAACGATTTGCCAAACAAAGTTTTGTATTCTCGCCCTCCTAGTTATTGCCGAACCAACTCTTGCGTTCTCAACCTTCTAGTTTTTTCATACATGGCTTATTAGATACCAGTAATTACGCCCAAATACTATTTTATTAATATAAAATACAGAGCTTTTACATGTAAACACCTAGAACACAAATTCATTCTGGAGTGATATTAGAAAAGGACTTCAAGTTTGGTGGCATGATTAAGTAGTTGAATACATTTGATTTCGTGAAACAAACATATTTGGTTTATATTAGTCGTAGTGTTTCTTTACAGAAGCCTATGAAGATATTCAAATGCTCTTCACTTCCAGGTAAGTATGTGTTTTGATAATAGAATATTGTTGTTGAATGATTAGGACCAGCTATTACGGTTTGTGGTAATTTACTGACATTTCGTTTGTGGTAAGCATATTTCATCTTTCAATAACTGCTAGAAGAGAAGCGTCATTGCGTTTCGAAAGGTTTAGTTCATTATTTTCTGCATACGGCTTCAGCCGCTCGAATGTCAAATCTACTGGAAGTATTACTACTACTACTACTATTCAGCCCACTGCGAGTCGGGCCTCCTCTAGTTACATGCAGGCTAATTAGGTTGGCACAGGGTTTCGTATCAAGTTTCCCTATTCTTGAGGCCAGATTATCGGCCTAGTCATTTCCTTTTGTCGGCTCTTACGACACCCTCAGGACGGAATGGGGTGGTGACACTGAGTACTCTAAATCCGTCACCAAATGGACATTGGGACTAACTGATGTCTTAGGTTTTCACGATCTTTGCACATTGCAGGTAATGATTTCTTGACGGAAATGATTCCGTGGATTTCCTGCAATGTTAGTTACATCATCACACATTTAACTTTTCGGCGACATTTAGTCCACTATGCGTAGTTTTTGGTAGATCTCAGTAAAATATTTTACATAAGAGTTATTTCTACTGATACACACCTAGGTTTTGTCTTAATTCTTTCTATTGTTGCGCGTGACAAAATATTTGTTATTAATATTTAGAACACTACTATGATACATGTAATGATAGATTCAGAATATGCAATGTTCATCATCCTGAGGGTGTCGTGCAGCACCGCAAGTGGCAGCCTAGCTTAAGACTGAAGAAGGAAAACTTTATACAAACCCTGTACCAAACCGTCTGAACAGTTAAGCTAAGCAGCGTAGGTCAATTTGCTCCATGACCTTGAACTAGGCCCGACTCTACAGTGCGTTTTAAGGGCTGATAAAAATATAGGCGTTTTTTATAAAGATAGTGATGATGAATGAGATAATCATCATGAACGCAATAGACCTGCAGGGCAAAAAACGTTTGCATTGTCACTATGCATATTATAAAACAAACTCACTGTCGTCGGTGATCGTCCCTATGTATGCGTAAATCTTTAAAACTACGCAACGGATTTTGAAGCGGATTTTTTAATAGATAGAGTGATTCCGGAGAAAGGTATTTATGTATAATACATGCAGAATATAGGAGGGAAACACTGATACATTAAGAGGTTCATCTAGATCATCGGGTCGCTAGTTTATAATATTTGACCTACTCCGTTCTTCGGAGGGCGCATAAAACCATCGGTTTCGGCTGCCATTTCACATAGTCAGTAAACAGTAGCATGAAAACTGACAGCTAGTCCAAACACTAAGTACCGGTTGTACCACTAGGGTTGTGGAGGGCAGATGGCCATCGCTCCGTGTAAACTGGTAGTTGGTAAATACTGGTAGTTAACTTAATCAGGTAGGACTGGTGACGAGCGCAATGAAATTGGGAACAAGACGAGGAAGAAGACGAAGATGATGAAATGAAGAAGTGACCTCATTCTTTATACTACTACTGCTCAGCCTATAAAAGACCCACTGCTGAGTCGGGCCTCCTCCAATCACACGGAGGGTAATTAGCCTACTGTGCCACGCTGGCCGGGTTGGCAAAGGGTTTGTGTCAAGTTTTCCTTCTCTTGGGACGAGGTGATCTGCCTCTTACGTGCCATTAGGGGCACCTATTAGGGTTATATTCAGGGAGGCTTAGTGGGTAGGCCCCCACTATGGGGGAGAGTCCCACACTCCCCTCGCTGCCATCCCCGTGGCCGGCGAGGAAGTCCATAAAGGATTTTCCCCAGGGCAAAAAAAAAAAAAAAAACCTATTAGGGATTTCATCTTGAGGGTGGTGACACTCTGTATTCTAAACCCGTCACCACACGGACTGACTCTCACTCTTTATATGGTATCCTAACCTGGAATTCGCAGTCAGTTTAGAACGAAATAACGATAAATTTCTCGCCGAACATAGACCAACGTTAAACAAGACAAATTACTCCGTCAATGGTAAAGAAAATGGATTGAGATGTTGCTTTCCATGCGGGTTGGAACACTAATTCATTATGTTTGTTACGCATTGGAAATGGGTTACTGAATATATTATTCTATTTTGAAGTATGAAAGAAAGAAAGAAAATAAAAAAAACATTTATTCCGCAAGGCACACAGAACACAACACGCGCACAAACCGCAACAACAAACCAAAAACTCAACAAAAAGGTAATAGTTACTTAAATAAAATCACTATCACTACTACATAGTATAAAACAAAGTCGCTGTCGTCTGTCCGTCCCTCTGTATGCTTAAATCTTTAAAACTACGCAACGGATTTTGAAGCGGTCCTTATTTACAAATGACTCAGTAGTCGTCGTTTCAGGCCTTAAATGATACTGAGTCGGGCCTCCTCCAAAATTATGGAAGGAAATTACTAAGTGCGTAAAAAAAAAACAACCAACAACATGTATTATACATATAAACCTTCCACTTGATTCACTCTATCTATTAAAAAAACCGCTTTAAAATATGTTGCGTAGTTTTAAAGATTTAAGCATACTTAGGGACGGATAGACGATAGTGACTTTGTTTTATACTATGTAGTGATAGTGATTTATCTAAAAATCGTATAGTATGTCGGTGCCAACTTAAATTGACAGCAATGTTAAATAAGATATACATAAAGCACTGACTTCAAATTGATCTTAATTTTTTATTTCTTCTTCTCAGCCCATAAATGACCCACTGCTGTGGCAGACTTCCTCCACCTAAATGGAGTGTAATTAGTCTACTGTACCACGCTGGCCTGATGGGTTGGCACAGGGCCTTGCATCAAGATTTCCTTATCTTCCGGATCTGCCTTATGGTTTCCTTTTGTCTCCTCTTACGACACCCTCAGAATGTAATGTGGTGGTGACACTATATATTCTAAATCCGTCGCCACATGGAATGGCAATTGTTCCGTTTAACTACTTTAATACTTGCCAGCGTGGCACAGAAGGCTAATTTCTCTCCATGAATTTGGAGGAGGCCCGACTCAGTACTGGGTATTTTATGATGATGATGAAATACTGCTACTTTGCCAAATCAATTTAGATTGGTGCTGCCCAAACTTAAGTGGCAGTGGGCAGGGCACATAGCTCGCAGGACCGACGCCCGATGGGGCAGAAAAGTTCTCGAGTGGCAACCGCGTTCCGGAAGGCGCAGTGCTGGTAGGCCTCCCACACGGTGGACCGACGTTAAGGTGGTTAACGTCGTCGTCTGGTTAAGGTCGCCGGAAAGCAGTGGATGGGGGCGGCCCAGGACCGGCCTTGGTGGAAATCATTGGGGGAGGCCTATGTCCAGCAGTGGACGTCTTTTGGCTGAAATTATGATGATGATAATGATGATAGAATGAAATTGGAAAAACAGCGACGAAAGCGTCTCTGATAACAGCAAGGAAACTTAATATGTGTGTGGCTGGAATCGCACGACGCCATTCCAAATTCCTGAACAATAGTTTCAAATGCGAACCCCAAATTCTGTTACAAAAGGACACAACATTACACTTGGCAACTCCTATTGAATTACATTGTGTCGGAACGGTCAAAATTTACTTTTGAACTAAGACGTCGTCGTCGTTTCAGCCCATAAATGACCCACTGCTGAGCCGCGCCTCCTCCAAATTCATGGAGGGAAATTAGCCTACTGTGCCACGCTGGCAATACGGGTTGGCACAGAGATTTTATCAAGTTTTCCTTCTGTTTCGGCTAGGTGATCTCTTTCGCCTCTTGCGTTCTTATAGACGCCTCTTACGACACCCTCGGGATGGTATGGGTTGGTGACACTGCGTATTCTAAATCCGTCACCACACGGACTTGAACTAAGTAATGCTATACTATGGTCTTCGTGTACTGAAGAACTTTGTGGTAGGATCGAATGGTCCGCTCGGCTAGCTACCACCCTCACATCTAAGTCCGACGCCAAGCAGTTTTACTGTGTTCCGTCGTGTGTATGTGAGAGCCGGTGCCCGACAGGGCATTTTCTTGAATTGCCTGGTCCATCTTAGACCCTGGCATTCCCTTCCAGCCTAAGGTGAAAAGACACTGAAAAAAAAATTGGAATACATATTGTCTACAGCTCATTATATCCTGAGGGTGTATGAGATGACTAAAGGGAGGAGATAAGCTTGCAATTGGCTTTTTATTCGTATTGGTGGGCGTATATGCAAACCAATAGATAAATAAGGCTTAGTTTTCATAGTGGTATGTACTTCATCTAATCTCGGCCCATATTTGTGCATACTTGGTACGTTTGCTCTAATTTGTATACACACATTATGTTTTATAATTATTAGACACGCTACACGAACGTAGATACGTTGTTTAAAATTTTCAGGTTAAGTATTCCTGGATTGACGAAAGAGGGACATAGTTTAATATAACTGAATACTTTTATTTTGCCTAATATGTAATGTTTTATGTTTAAACTAGCTGTAAGTTTTATAAATAAAAACAACTACATATTATAAAACAAAGTCGCTTTCGTCTGTCCGTCCCTATGTATAAATAATAATAATAAATAAATAAATATCCTTGGACATTTCACACAACGCCATCTCGTCCCAAGCTAAGCAACTTAATGCTTGTGTTATGGTAACGAGATGGATGATAAACTACTTATATACATATTTTTTTTCTAAATACATACTTAATATAGATAGAAATGACACCCAGACTCCGAGCCAGTGCCTCTGGTTTAGACAAAGACACTTGCCCGACCCCGGAATCGAACCCGGGACCCGTTGATCCAAAAGCTTAAATCTTTAAAACTACGCAACGGATTTTGAAGCGGTTTTTTTAATAGATAGCGTGATTCAAGAGGAAGGTTTATATGTATACACACATCCATAATATAGTCGAGTAACTGATAAATTGAGAGGTTCGTCATTGCACCCGTGCGAAGCCGGGCGGGTCGCTAGTAAAAACAATAAAATGCAAGGCCCTCTTCTGAGGCGGGGCTCTTCCACCCTCATGGAGGTAAAATAAAGTGGCCCACGCTATCCGTATAGACACGGAAAGACCAGGGCCGGATTAACCGTTACGCAGATTAGGCGTCTGCCTAGGAGAGTTTATTGTTATATTTTTAGTTGTTATTTTAATAAAGTGTAAAATAATACTTGATTCTATTATGTATTCCAAATCTAGACAAGATTGTCGTTCCGGCCCATAAATGACCCACTACTGGGTCGAGCTTCCTTCAAATTCATGGAGGGAAATTAGCCTACTATGCCACGCTGGTAAGACGGGTTGGCACAGGGTTTGAATCAAGTTTTCCTTCTCTTGGGGCTAGATGATCTGCCTTTTCCGTTATTTTAGTCGCCTCTTACGACACCCTAAAGACGGTATGGGTTGGTGACATAGTGTATTCTAAATCCGATACATAGATTGTAAACAATAACCAAGTCTTACGAAAGTAAGTAATAAAAAAAAACTCTACACAAAAGTTGCCTTCATTCCAGTCAGTTTACAATGAAAGTGGCTTTCTCATTTCCACGATTTGTTTCATGAGACTTTAAGAAAAATTGTGGAAATGATATGGAGTCTGAAATAATAAATTCAAAAGCTAACGACTATTTCATATCTTCCAGTGAGGCAATTCAGCGCCTGCCCTCAACTTTGTTATTTGCTAAAACGCGAATTGTGTACTCGTCGTCTTTGTTGTGAGAAAATGTACCTCAGAGTGGATTTCACATCTTCATTAGACGCGAAGTACCAATGGTTAGGACTACGCAACTTTGGGACGCGATTTCATACTGTCAAAATCGTTTACAGGTTAAATGACAATTTTACAGAATTTGTGAGGTTCTTCCCTATAACATATGTATGTAAGGGTTTCAAGTGCAAGAACATCGAAGGGTCGGATATATTTGTAAAATGCAGAGATGCTTCTGAATCCATGAGGTGACGGATACAAAATACATAGCGTCACCACCCCATTCTGTCCTGAGAGTGTTTTAAAAGCCGACATAAAGCCGCATTTTCATTAGGGCACATTTGTTGCGCGACTCTGTCGCTCGACACGAAATTCACGTGTCCCGCGCGATGTCGCCCGACGTCGTCCGACGCCGCTTGGGACATTTACGGGTCGCGCAACTAGTCGCTAGTCGACGGTCTGCGAGCGTCGACTTCGCGCGACTTCATACTTTTTCCCACTACTTTCTCGAGCGACATACTGATCACGACTGGCTAATGTAAACGAGTCATATGTCGCGGGACATTGTCCCACAACTTTTGCAGAGACAACTACGTGAATGTTGAGCGACAAGTATCTGCGACATGTCGCCTAGTGAAAATGCGCCTTAAGGAAATGCCCAGGCCGATAACCTAGCCACAAGGAAAACATGATTCCGAACCCTGTGCCAACCTGTCTGGCCAGCGTGTCTAGTTACCCTCCATGTAATTAGAGGAGGCCCGACTCAGCAGTGGTTAGGTTATGGACTGAGTAGTAGTAGTAGCAATAGAGATGCTTACTCTGAAACAGGGAGTTTGAGTCAGACAGAGAACACAGAATTTTAGTCTCATAATCACTTTTTGCAACTTAAGTGGCAGTGGACAGGGCACATAGCTCGCAGGACCGACGCCCGATGGGGCAGAAAAGTCCTCGAGTGGCGACCGCGTTCCGGACGGCGCAGTGCTGGTAGGCCTCCCACACGGTGGACCGACGACCTGGAAAGCAGTGGATGCGGGCGGCCCAGGACCGGCGTTTGGGAAAATCCTTGGGGGAGGCCTATGTCCAGCAGTGGATGCCTTTTGGCTGAAATTAAATGATGAATCACATTTTGACGTCTTTACAAAACCGAAACTTAATAATATCTTAATATCAATAATTACACAAATATATTTCATTTGCAATTTACAGTTGAAATCCAAGTGAGGGTGAGTCATAATTTTATTTAATAATAGTTGAATGTTATTTAAATAAAATATTGTAAAAATATAGTTTAAATATTAGATTGTCTTAAAATTATTACACTAATAACCTCTTAAATTTTACATATAAAAATATTCTTTAATATACTGACTATAGTGGGATCAGTGTACTACTGATCCCACTATAGTCGGTATTAAAGTATATAATGTAGTATAAATGTCAATGTCAAGAAATGCTGTAGTAGAGTTAAGTTCATATAGCCGACGACTATAGTCAGGCCAACGAAAGCTGTCCAATTATTAGACACACAACACAAACGCAGACAAGTTGTTTTGCATTTTCAGGTTAAGTAGTCCTGGATTGACGAAGGAGGCACACCAACAACGGTTTATTAAGCAAATTTTCTTCAGTTTGCGCAACGTGGAACAAACGTAACATAATCCCTCAGAAACTTTATGAAATATTCACGTTCCCCCTCGATGCTTTTAAATTATATTTTCTTACTTGTTATTCTTTTTATTTTTACTCATGCAGTACAAAGTTTGAACTGAATTAACAAATGAAACAACAAAAAAGTCATTAACATTTCAGTATTAGCCGAATTGAATAATTGTCATATTTATATTAAACAAGCAAAACACGCACCGATACTGGTTGTAATTACAATTACACAAAAAAACGCTTTCAACATAGGTGCCAAAGCTCTTCTTCTCTCTTTTCTAAGATATCAGATGGCATCCCTTAAACACGGATAAAAAACAGCTCTCTTACTCAATCTCAATCAGCACACAGCAGACCGTGTGATGACGGATTTAGAATACATGGTGTCACCACCACATTTCATCCTGAGGGTGTCGTAAGAGTCGACAAAATGGGGATTCCAGGGTCGGGCAAGTGTCTTTGTCTGATTTGTGTTCGTGTTCGTGAATTACATCTTTGTAAACTGCCCCTGCGATACAGGTTATGCCTAGCGAAGCGGTTTTTAAAAGAAAGAAGAAATGAATGCAACATAAAAAAAAACAATTAATTAATTAATAATTGTTCTGAGTCGGATTATAATTTGTAACGTATACTTTCTCCAGTGGCAAAGATTTGAACGGAAAAATTGAAATTCGACCATAATTAATTTAAATTATAGTTCTATTCTCAAGTTGACCACAGACTTCACTATCACTTCACTATCACTACATATTATAAAACAAAGTCGCTGTCGTCTGTCCGTCCCTATGTATGCTTAAATCTTTAAAACTACGCAACGGATTATGAAGCGGTTTTTTTTAATAGATAGAGTGTTTCAATAGGAAGGTTTTTAAGTATAATACAACCATAATATTGTAGAGAAACACTGATAAATTTAGAGGCTCTTCATTTCACCCGTGCGAAGCCGGGACGGGTCGCTAGTCAACAATAAAAAAGAGTAAATAATATGAGTGTGTGTTTAATTTATTTTTATGCATAATAAAAATAATTATTTAGCCGTCTGCACTCCATCTCTATGTAAACTATAAGTGTGAGAAATTTCATACTCTTCGGTCTGCGCAAATTTCGAAAAAGAAGATGTTGAAAGTTTTTGCTTCACGGATTAATTTATAGCACAAAAGGCCTTATAGTTATGAAGTATGCTAGGGTGCGGTAGGTATAGGCATGTTGCGTCCTTTTAGCCCAAAAGACTTTCAGCTATGTGTTTCGATCTCTAAAGAGAAAAATGGCCACCACTCCAGTCTACCCTCAGCCGCTGATTAGCATCATATTCACATCGGGAGAGTCGAGAATATTCAGACTTAGAGTAGCAAGGTAATACATGCAAAATACGAGTAAATGTTAAATTATACGAAGAAGCCAGCTCTGCGGGGCATTTTAAAGACGAACATCTTGGCACGCGTGTGTTTGGAGACTTACAATTAAACATTCTGTAAGAACTATGTAAATGCTGCCGATGACTTCTTATACACAGCCTTTGAACTTTTGGTTCAAAAGTTTGTTTCTTTAAATGATAATCAGGTTAATTTGTGTGCGAGCTAAGGGCCACCAAACAAAAAAAAATGTTGCATTCTTTTTTCAGGAAACCAGATTTAAATTTTTCATCTCGTTATTTTTTTATTATATGACGGATACAAGGGACTTATAGGCCGTTTCGACACGTGTCTATGCTAAAATGAAAATAAGGGCAATATTAGCCTGAATTTTAAATAAAAGCATTTCATATAATATATATTTATATTTGTCGTCCTTTCGAATTTAAGCAGTTATATGCATTAAAATATCAAATATGTTATTATTTATTCCATCTTGCATAGTTCATCTATCGCAATATTGCGTTCATTTTATTCCTCGATCTTCCACCCCTGACGTTCCCCACGTGCATTAACCGTACCATTTTTCTTTCTCGTATAAACCGTATTCTACATACAATGTTCAATTAATAATCTATGGTCGTTTCAACTCTAGTTTAATTATGCAGAAGTGAAATCATTCAAACGGTTCAGGAAAACGTAGTCGAACCAAAAACATTCGTATTATATCTCGTGTCTTCCGAAGCACGGTTAGGTTTTACAAATGATTTACATCATCCAACACGTTGATTACATACATAGTAAAATTATTTTGACACAACACATCAACGGATTTCACCAAATTTCGAACAGAGACGAATAAAACAAAGACACGGATAATAGCCTTCATGTATCTAAATCGTCCGTGTGAGTCTATAAGGAAAACCCTTCAAGCACCATTTTATTAAGTCACTCACACACTCCGGACCCATCTCGTTGGCGATGGCAAAACAATAAAGCCACACTCGCGTTCCACATTCATGAGACGAGCGACCCATTCCAATAATTGACACATTGATTTTCTATTGAGCTAAAAAATATACGTCAAAGTTTGTGCCTATTTTTACTATTAATTACAACTCCTGAAATAATTGTATTCATTTCAATCGAATCAGTTTAAATCGATTTTCAATACGATGTCCGCCGAGTTTGGTAACGATATATTCGTTACCAAACTCGAGGTGCTCTACAGGTACTCTACAGCCATCCAAAATATAAAGAGTTCTGGGTACAAAATATGAATTGAAGTATGAGAGTCATTTTGATTTTGGAAACTTTTGCTTGCAGTTTCCATATCAGTAAAATTAATCCTTTTTCGTGTATAGAGGTGTAACAAAATTAAGCTACCCGAAGTGATGATACGGAGGCTACAGAGAGGAGCAGTTCTATTTAGAAATTATTTTTATATTGTCTCTTATTATTTTTATTTATTTATTTATAATTCTTTGCACATTTAAAAAAAACACAAGTAGAATATACCGAACAGACAATGTACAATTAGGCGGTCTAATCGCTAAAGCGATTTCTTTCAGGCAACGTTAATTTCTTCCAGGCGAACTTAAACCAAATATTAAGAAAAAGGTTGCTTATTTTTCCTCCGATTTTTCGCACAGTTCATCAGTACTGCTCGATCTATTCGTTTTGCTATAAGATTTTCATTACATCCTGTATTCTTATACAGGAAGAACTATAACAAAAGAAACAACTGTATGTATTGAATTATTTTTTTAATATGTGGAATGAAACGTATAATTGTTAATCTTTAACTGAAGTACCAAATAAGAGAAAAAACAGTAAAAGACGATTCCCCTCGAATTCTTAACAACAAAAAAACATACATTAGTATCTTAAGATTATATAAAAAATCATATTTCTTTGGAATTCTCATTCCGAATGCCATCCACATTTGACATTCAAACTTAAAACACTCCTGCCGAAAATATAGGATCGACATGACAAATTAGCGGTGGAGAGCCATCATGGAACTCTATGTAAGCATTCCCTCTGTCCCCCTTCCTCAAGGGTCGGGGATCGAGTGCCCACTCTGCTTACGTAAGCATTTCGCTATTTCACTACTTGTTAGAATTCCGTCTTTGGTCGCTTCTTTTTTCTTGTAATTTATGACCGTTATGTACATTTTTTATATGGAGTTACATTGTGTGTTGTTTTCTTTTAAACTTCGTGGAACTGCGTAAAATTGAGTAGAAAATACCCAGAATATTATCTAAGAGACGAGGTTCCTCTTAAATCAAAATCAAAATTTGGCACAATCTTAAACTTAACTTGCTTATCCGCGTAGTATAAGTAGTTCGCCAAATTACATATATATATTTCAAATTAAATTATTATAGTTAATGTGTTATTATTACTATGTGTAGTTTTCGGGATTATTACACATGGAAATTAAACACTTAGAGATTCTCCCGCTACCACGATTGCTGCAAAGCATCCGAAACGTCGGGTATTAAATAATGTATATTACATACATACGATAAATCCGTTAATAAGTGTATAATTTCAATATGTGTAGTTGTTGTTGTACTACACACACATACGTACACATATGTGTGTGTAGTTTTTGCGTAGAGTTTCGTGAAGACTGAAGGTTTTCAGTAATTGCTCAGTTACATTTAATACAGGTCAAAATAAGTCGTATGTGGATAATACATTATGTATTAAGTATAATAAAATGTATTTCCATTCATGGTTTTTTAGAATCCCAAATAGACGGTTCTATAAAGTCCAGTTAATATTACGTATAAACCAATCTCAACGGTACCATCCATTTTGCAGAGTTCAAAAATATTTATTTTAATTTTCCTCGCCCATCTCGTTCTCGGCTCATTTACGCGATTCAAATGACCGTGAAAATTCATTGCCCCAATACTTTTCAACCGTAAAGGACAAATTGGGCGGTCGTTGGAAAAAGCGTAAAATAGGGGCCTACCATCAACTAACATAAACTTGCCTATATAAAATACTGTATTTCAAAAATTATTTCACTGATTCCCTGTCAACTTAACCAATAATAGTCTGTAAAAATAACAGTAACAGTAGCCTCAAGAAATTAGTCAGAAACACTATTATTTTGTCTAATTGCTTCAGGTACCTCTGTTGATGTAATGTATTGATGACACTATAATTTTTTTTTATGTATATACGTAATATAAAAAAAATATTTATTCCATAAACACTAACTTAAATAATATGTACTTACATAAACACTAACTTAAGTCATAAAACAAGACTAAAAATACCAATTAACTTAAAACTTAAATACTAAAATATATTATTTAAAGGAGTCTTTAGGCAAGGTTCCGAAGATACTGGCAGCGTTCCCCCTTTGAATCGCTAGACTGATTCTTTATTCTTATACTATAATTATATTTATCATCATTTATTCTAATTTGTTACCACTGTGTGGTCCGTATCACTATCACTACATATTATAAAACAAAGTCACTGTCGTCTGTCCGCCCATAAGTATGCTTAAATCTTTAAAACTACGCAACTGATTTTGCAGCGGTTTTTTTAAATAGATAGAGTGATTCAAGAGGAAGGATTATATGTATAATACATGCATACATAATATTGTAGAGATTTAGACACTTAGAGATTTAGAGGTTCATCATTACACCCGTGCGAAGCCGGTGCGGGCCGCTAGTAAATAATAATAAGAAATACCGCCTTTGGATCAACGGGTCCCGGGTTCGATTCCGGGGTCGGGCAAGTGTCTTTGTCTAAACCAGAGGCACTGGCTCGGAGTCTGGGTGTCATTTCTATCTATTTTAAGTATGTATTTACAAAAAAAAATGTATCTACGTAGTTTATTATCCATCTCGTTACCATAACACAAGCATTAAGTTGCTTAACTTGGGACGAGATGGCGTTGTGTGAAATATCCAAGGATATTTATTTATTTATATATAATACGTATCGTATAAAAGGTGGCGCTAATAAAATAATTATTATCTATTTGAAGTAGGTAGTAACTCCTAAGCTTAGTTATTTTACAAAGCAACAAGTAGTATCCCTTTTGAATGACATGAATATTATTAGTATATGAAATAATAGTTTCCGAACTTCAAAAATACGTTCTTTAAATTTGGACCTGCAGATATGCATGTCTTGCAACGGTGACAACTTAAAATTCGGTGTTCCACTACCCGAAATTGAAATTACTACGCCAAAACTCCTCTGAACTTACCAAAGAGTAACCACTACTAAAAACTTTATTCTTTAGTTTGTTAGTTGTATTTAGAATCTTTCCGGGAGTGCTGAAAATTAATAGATTATACAACGTTTCCAATTCATATCTTTACCGCCCACCCCGCGCAAAAGATAAAAAGAACAATTTAGAAAACATATTTCAGGATAGATTCTGATTTATGCATTTTTAATAAACAGACCATTTCAATTGTTATCAAAATACGTCATCGTTCCATATGTACCATCCTTAGAGTGTTGTAAAAGCCGATAACCTAGACACAAAAGAAGGAATAAATAATAAATAAATATCCTTGGACATTTCACACAACGCCATCTCGTCCCAAGCTAAGCAACTTAATGCTTGTGTTATGGTAACGAGATGGATGATAAACTACTTATATTTTTTTTTTTTGTAAATACATACATATTATAGATAGAAATGACACCCAGACTCCGAGCCAGTGCCTCTGGTTTTAGACAAAGACACTTGCCCGACCCCGGAATCGAACCCGGGACCCGTTGATCCAAAGGCGGCACATCTAACCACTAGACCAACGAGGCAGTCGAGAAGGTTTTATCCAAAACCCCGTGCCAGACCGTTTGGCCAGCGTGGCACAGTAGGCTTATTAACCTTCATGTCACTCATTCCAGTAAAATGACTGTAACACTATACGTATTGTGCGAATTTTGTCCTCGTTTCTGACAAACTACACGATTTTTCATCGGATAGGAAAGAATGTAGATATATTGATCGGCAATTTTGCAGCCTGCTTTCGTTCAATGGAGGATATAAATCCTTATGGTGTTTGCAGACGTATCCTGCAATTGTGGCAATAAAACTTTCGCGTCAATGAAATATGAGAATACTTACTATTTTTGATACATACTTTATTGAGAGGTTCCGATATTCCGTACCTACCGTGTTGTGTCGGATTTAGAATAATACTACTAGTACTACTACTCAGCTCATAGATGACCTACTGTTGAGTTGGGCCTCCTCCAGATAAATGGAGGAAACCTAGCTGCAAGAGAAGGAAAGCTTGACACAAACCATATGACAACCCGTCTTGCCAGCGTGGCATAGTAAGCTAATTGCCCTTCATGAATTTGGAGAAGGCCTATTCAGTAGTGGGTCATATATAGGGTTGCCAACTTTTTTTACAAGAAATAAAGTTTATTCAGCTGTATGAAGAATATTAAACAGTATTTTAGAAAAATGAACAGTATGTTACTTATGTATTGATTTAAATACATATTTTTAAAGCTTCTCGCACAACTTACTAATTTATAATCTTTTTTAAAACCTTTATTTGCCTCACCACTCATAAATCTGAAATTATAATAAATGAGGAGCTGCTCTATTTCTACACTCCCGAGCATTTATTACTGAAAAAATGTGTGAGCGTCTAAGTATAACACATAGTAATGTGTTTGCATTTTGGTGCTGAATACAGTATTTTGTATACTTTATTTTTGTTCAACAGTAAAAAGTATAATTTAGTGAAAAACAGTGTCATACTGTTCAAAACAGTATAGTTGGCGGCCCTAGTCACATATGGGCTTAAACGACAACCGTCGTTTACCGACGACTTTATTTCGTCTCACGTAATTTAGCCCTAATAGAAATTTATTTGTTTTATGAATTTACAAATGTAAAAGCATGTACCCTTTTAAATGTGCGCTACACACATTATTTGAACGTGGATTTATAATCTTTGTTTGCTTTCAAATTTTGGGCAGCAAATAAAAAATCTGATTTTAATATGGATTTTCTTTGTTAACGTACCCAGCCTATAGGTATGTGTACATATATATTACATCTCTCAACTAAAACGAATTTTACTAGTGTTTTTGTAACAAAGATATGTATTATAAGCCTATCTATACTAATCTATACTAATATAATAAAGCTGCAGAGTTTGTTTGTTTGTTTGTTTGTTTGTTTGTTTGTTTGAACGCGCTAATCTCAGGAACTACTGGTCAGATTTCAAAAATTCTTTCAGTGTTAGATAGTCCATTTATCGAGGAAGGTTATAGGCTATATTTTATTTTCAAAAGAATTAGGGATCCGTATGAAAATTGCGATTTTGTAACCCAAGGTGTAAAATCGAAAACCTATTTATGCGTGCGCTGCAAAAACGATTGACAATAGAACAAAATTAAGTACTACGAATTTGTAGGTCTTATTAAAATCTACAAAAAAGTCCACGAGAGCACATATCTAACTATCATAGTTTAGTCACAATAACCACTTTTATATTCATAAAAAAAAATGCATAGAGATAAGCACGGGTTCGAAGTCCACGCGAGCGAAGCCGCGCCCAAAAGCTAGTAGTACATATTTATTGCACATTACATTACATTTCATTGTTATATAATGTTGAATAAGATTTTAAAACAATCTGTCGGATATTTATACAATATTATGTAAACTTGTGTCTTAAACTCTCAATAAGTACGTTATATCCAAATTTTTAATGCACCTTAACGTAATAACTTCAATAAGCAAGATTCCAAGGTATACAAAACAAACGTTATACTCGTATAATAATATCCCAGCCATTATTATTTCTTACGTACCGAAAATTCCTGCGATTCCAGACGATATCCAAGAATGTTTTTCTTATTTTTGACGAGCGAGCCAGATCCTTTTTATTTAGCTATCTAAGCAATCCTCATGTAATGGAAGAATCAATTGTGTAGTTGTCATTCAACTTGGGCACACGGTGCTGTGGTGGGAGAAAGTTCACGCATATCATCAACCAATCGCGTGGTTTACTAGTCCCTTCTCCACCAAAACCAAGGTTCGTTGCAAGTTTTCCTCTCTTACAGCTAGGTTTTCGGCCTTTTCATTTCCTTTTGTCGGGTCTTACGACACCCTCAGGATGAATTATGGTAATGACACTAAGAATTCTAAATGCACCACACGAATGCCGAAGATTTGGTTAAGAATAATTATTATTTTCTAGTTTTAGCATCAAAATATTCTCAGCTTGTAAGTCAAAGCCGGTATTACATTAACATTCGGAAAGGGATAAGAAAGGATAGACGGTTGTGCCTTATCGCGGCCATCGGGACATGACAACAGACCCGGCAAACGTGTCCCATCTTGAAATATCGTTTAGTAACAGGACTGTCAGATAAGAAATAATGTAATATTGAACCTTCTGAGATTGATATAGTAGGCGAGAAGAAGGGTTTATATTCTAATATGAAATGTATTTATTGGGTAAATAGTCTGGACGAGAGCAACTCACAGCTAAGTTAGTTGGGCCATTAGATGATTTGCGATTCAGCCTATAAATGAACCACTACGG
The DNA here is from genome assembly GCA_905475355.2 of Clostera curtula. NCBI lineage: Eukaryota > Metazoa > Arthropoda > Insecta > Lepidoptera > Notodontidae > Clostera > Clostera curtula. The sequence continues at coordinate 4,600,785 of FR997804.1, read as the reverse complement.
AGTCGGGCCTCCTCCAAATGCATAGAGGAAATTAGACGAGTTGGTATCCAGTTTTCATTCTCTTGCGGCTGGGTCATCTGTCTTTTGCGTTCCTTTAGTTTAACTTGATACAAGCCGTATGCCAACCCGTCTTGCCAGCGTGGCACAGTAGGCTAATTTCCCTCCATGAATTTGAAGGAGGTCCGACCCAGTGTCAATTATGGGCTGTAACGACGAGGGACAGCCGTATGCATTGAGCATTTCCCTAGCGAAACCAAACAGAAAGATAGAATGGGTGAGCACACAATGTTATCATTCCTAAACCCCACACAGAGGTGTGGTGACGAAGAATACATCGTAAGAGCCGACAAAAGGAAATGACAAGGCCGAAAGCCTATCCGCAAGTGAAGGAAAACTTGATACGCAACCGTGTACCAACCCATCTGGCCAGCATAGCACAATAAATAAATAACCTTGGACATTTCACACAACGCCATCTCGTCCCAAGCTAAGCAACTTAATGCTTGTGTTATGGTGACGAGATGGATGATAAACTACTTATATACATTTTTTTTTTTTGTAAATACATATTATAGATAGAAATGACACCCAGACTCCGAGCCAGTGCCTCTGGTTTAGACAAAGACACTTGCCCGACCCCGGAATCGAACCCGGGACCCGTTGATCCAAAGGCGGCACATCTAACCACTAGACCAACGAGGCAGTAGGCTAATTAAGCTAAATTTAAGTAGTAGTTTTCTTAAATCCACCGCATGGTACATTTCAGCGTAAAAAGGAGATCAACGTTTTCTTTACGTAGTTTATTTAGCGAGTATCTTTTGAAAACTTTTTAAATTTCCGTTCTATTAATTCAAATTAAAAGAATTGCAAAGTGGCCAATCTTGGAAACGTGCGACGTTTGGGCAGACCATTACTTTTAAGCTTCTATTATAAATGGAAATTATTTTGCGCTCGAGTCGTTTATAATTGCGTCGTTATTTAGTGAGACGTGTTTAACAGTGGCCTTGTGAAATGAGTGCAAAAATCATAGAAACAACATAGGGAGTGTAAGTGTATATAACTACTACTACTGCCCATAAATGACCCACTGCTGAGTCGGGCCTCCTCCATGAAGGGTATACCTATAGTGCGTTTCAAGTTTTCCTTCTAGTGGCTAGTTGGAAGAGAAGGAAATGGAGTTACAAACCCTTTTTTTTAGTGTGAGGCCCTCACCCACTAAAACAACCCGCCGTGCGCCGACACCCGCCCTCACGCGGTCGACCACGGGTACCGCGTACGTTGCTACCGTGGTCCGCAGGCGGCAGCCCCATCGGGCACCCTCTCCCGTGCGACGGCCCGCTCACTTGGGCGTCACACCTTCCCGGTAGGCTATACAGGCGGACGGTGGACTTCGTGATACACACCCGTTTTTTTTTTTTTTTGTTCGCCCGGGGTGAAAGTGCCAACCCATCTGGTCAGCGTGGAGTGGTAACTCCATTTCCCTCCATGTAAGGTGCCAAGAAGGCCTGACTTACCCAGTGGATCTTTCATAGGCTGACATGGTGAAGATATATAAAAAATATCTATTGAAGCTGAACTCATTAGTTAGTTCGCAGTAGATAGATTTCGAATACATAGTGTCACCACCCTATTCGATCCTGAGGGCGTCGTAAGAGCCGGCAAAAGGAAATGACAAGGCCGAGAACCTAGCCTCAAGAGAAGGAAAGCTCGACATGAAACCCTGTGCCAACACGTCTGGCCAACGTGGCACCGTAGGCTAATTACTCTCCCTGTTATGGGAGGAGGCCCTACTCAGCAGTGGGTCATTTATGGGCTGAGTAGTAATAATAATAACCTTTTATTCCTAAACAAGATGTCCCTAAGTTCGGTGTGCCTTTTGGCATAGGCCTCCTCCAATTCCTTCCAATGGGTCCTGTCCCTTGCTCTTAACCAAAATGGGCTGAGTAGAGTAGATAGATAATAATTGTCCGTGTGTTGACGGATTTAGAATACACAATGTCACCGACGCACACTATCCTGAGGGTAAGAGGTGACTAAAGGAGGAAGATCACCTAGCTACAAGAGAAGGAAATCTTAATAAAACCCTGTGGCAACCCGTCTTGCCAGTGTGGCACAGTACGTTAATATCACTCCATGAATTTGGAGGAGGCCCGACTCAGTAGTAGGTCGTTTCGATATTTGTGTATTAGGTCCCACAATACAAGGGCATCGCCAGTTCCGCAATCGATAAATCTATGTCGGTCCCGTGATAAGAAACTACGGGGACAGGGAAATAGGGTCGTAAATTTAGTTGGTGCACGACCTCAAACGCGGTTTGCACCATTTGTTTGCACACTAGCGGGTGTTAATCCTGCAAATATATAGAAGTAAATATACAACGCAAAGTTACCCGTACTATCCTGAGGGTGTTTTAAGAGGCGACTAATGGAACGCGATAGACGGCAGATCACCTAGCCACAAGAAAAACGCTCGATTAAAACGCCTTTTCTTACTTTGAAAATCCTCATGGATACCTGACCGCTCAACGCCAGCTGAGTTGTGTGGGACTCCGAGGCGCCAAAAGATGGTAGTTGCGCTGGATTAAAACCCTGTGCCAACCCGTCTTGCTAGCTTAGGAGAGTAGGCCAATTTCCCGAATGAATTTGGAGGACACCCGACACAGCAGTGGGTTATATATCAGCTGAAATTATGATTAGTTGCTTCCAACTTCTTGCTAGTTGTGTCAGCCAATGTCATCTTCAAAAATATATATACAAAAGTAAGGCTGAATTCATGGCTACATAAATTTTGCCGTGGTTAGCACCTCGCTGAAGGCTCCTCATAATTTGTACGCACATTCTGCACCCGTTCCCTTCCGTTATCGATAAACGCGTCCGCCTTTTGATATAATGTCTCGTTCGAATTCATATCGCGAATTCATAATTTTTTGAATCACATTTTATTTCGGGGTGTTTGAATATCGAATGATTTTATTTACTACTATTAGTATTCTAGTACTAGTTGTAGTTGTAAATAACGAATGATTTTGGCATTACGTGGCCTACGTAAAGCTGTGAATCCCAGCTGCATTTTACTATTTACTATTATTCAGTCTAACCATATAAACGTTGTCCCACTAGATATCGCGGAGGCCAGTCAGCAAATACAATAATACTGGTAGGTGCCCAAATCAGGTTAGACTAGAGCCGACCACAATGGTATTGGGAAAAAAGGGAGATAGAAATAAAAAAGAATTAAACTCTAACTCAAATCGATCGAACCTATTTACTGGTGTTTTTGAAAAGTCAAAAGTGAAGTTAGGAGTCTAGTTGCATGTTCCAAACAGTAGATCCTATAGAGAAACTCCATGGACACTCTTTTTATCATATTTTCTGTTACAAACATCTTATTGGGTTACATTGATTTCGTGTTTATTTATAGTAAGCTAAGATGTGAGGACAATGTAACATATTGCACAACAGAAGTGTCCAGGAGATCAATACAAAGCTATCTAGGTATATCAATAGCAGTTAAGGGATGACCGGCCCCAACTGGCGGCACCCGATCATGAGCATGACGCATGTGTCGGCCATCCCCCAGCTCAACCATATTTTAGGGAACCGAAGGACCAAACCATAAGCAGAAAGACAATCTCCAAAAACAACCTTATTCCCCCTGTTATAAAATTACATCTCACGTGACCCCAGTCAGTAGCCGGTGGTATTTTTAGCCAGAACGAAGAAAGAGAGTTCCTAATTAAAAATTGCAACACAGAAAACAATTTACCGCCAAAACGAATTACACTTAAACCAAATGCAAAACCGAGAATTCAGTAAATTATACGCTGAAACCATTTCGTAGCGACTGCCAACATACTCGCAGCACTTTACTAAGGTAAGAGCACTTAATTCCTAACCTAAAAAAATGTTAACATCAGTTATAAACTTCTTCTTCTTCTTTTCCTAATTTTATTGAGGTACGGAGCGATGGCCGTCTGCTCTAGTCGGACCACCTGTCTATTGTCACACTGCTACGTGTAACGAATGCGATAGCCTTCCCAAGAAGGTCAAATTCACGAAGAAGTTCATATTCGCGGAGAAGGTCATATTCACGAAGAAGGTCAAATCATGGTCACCCAACCAACATGCAGCAAAGCCGAAGACGGATATCCACTATGTTACGTTACAACGTTACGTTACGTGCGTCTCCCCGTCTTAAACTGGTGACGATGATGACGAAAAGCAACACCTACTTCGTGTGATGGCGGATATTCGAATACAAAGTCACCACCCGTGAGAGCGTCGTAAGAGCTGACCGAAGGAAATGACAAGACCGGTAACCTAACCACAAGAGAAGGAAGACTTGATAGGAAACCAACCCATCTGGCCAGCGTGGCACAGTAGGCTACTTACCCTCCATTTGATGGGAGGCCTGCAGTGGGTCATGTAATGGCTGAGTAGTAGTAGTATCGTAGTCTGTGTAAGATGTATGGATGGATCTTTTCAATTCTACGCCGAAGCTACACACACACACACACATACAACAACAACTGCACATAGTAATTAATTTTTATAATTACCCTCCATGTAATTTGAGGAGGTCCGCCTCAGCGTGGGTTATTCATGGGTGGTATAGTAATAATTCGTTATGATAAATAGTGAATATCTCAATAATTTTAGAAGCCACGGAATAATGTACGTTTACCTCGTGCCTCGCCCTTTATTTTAACTTCAGTTGCAGCTACTGAAGCCGAGTACACATTCACTGTTTAGTATGTTTTATTCAGTAAGTCGAGTCCCAGTTGTAAGTAAAACTGGAAAGCTGAAGTCTCGAGATGTCAAGATGGAAACAAGTACGATACAGTGCTCGATTTCATTCATCATCATCAGGGTCTCTTCAGCCCATAAATGACCCACTACTCAGTCGGGCCTCTTCCATAATCATGGAGGATTCAACTGTGCCACGTCAAATATGCAAAATTACAGAAAAGAAATAAACATTTTATTTTCGTAAAATTTTGGTAATTGACGAGTTATATAGCTCGAAAAATAAGCCCAGAAAACCCTAAGAAACCTTGTGGGACTCAGATTACTAAGCTTTTAGGACAATAATAACAATAACTAGTTGGTTGATGTTCCTTGGACGCCACGTTTTGTGAAAAAAATCAGGGTCGGAATAATATTGTAGCGATCAGCATATTTACCCGCAAAACCTGAACTAACAACATCAATAAATTACAATTGCGAGAATTACCAAAAAGTCCTACACGATAGCGAAGTTTACAGAGCCATTCGCACGGATAAGAAATCCCCGACTACAGTTATCGGGGGGATAGTTGTCCTGGCACACAGACTACTCATCAAAATATATCTAAAGACAGAGAACTGTCCTCGAGTGGCAGACGTCTCCAGCGGTGGAGCAATGGCCTGGTTAAGGTCGCCGGAAAATTATGGATGCGGGTGCATCAGGACTATGTTTGTGGAAATACTTCAGCATATGATCAGAAGTGGAGTTTTGTAGCTGAAACATAATATACATAAAGGGGTTTTATTACATGCCATAAATTCTTAAAAAAGTTTTCTTCTGGAATTGGTCACAATATTTCTCTCTACATTTGACACAATTTATCAGCGCGGAATGAATGAACAGATTTTTGCTTACAAATTGAGAGACGCAAAACTCCGGGTTCCGAAGAAAATGATAAATTGGAAGACATTTTTTTGTTGTTGTTCCAATGGTTTTGCATAATACAACATGTATTTTAACGTGCTAATAAATTTTAAAGGGAGAAAAAACATTTTATAAAAAATGAATTTTGAATTTTATAAAGTAACTACTAGCTGACCCGGCAAACTTAGTACCGCCTCAGAATCAATAAATAAAAAAACCTGAATGATAATTCCAGAATGCTCCAATTTTATTAAAATATGTGCAAACCTTAATTGGAACAAAAATAATGCGTACTATAAAAGAATGTTTTGTCATATTTTCCCACATTATAAACCTTGCCTGGACTTCCACGAATATTTCAAGACCAAAATTAGCCAAATCGGTCCAGCCGTTCTCGAGTTTTAGCGAGACTAACGAACAGCAATTAATTTTTATTTATATACTAGCGACCCGGCCCGGCTTCGGTGCAATCATGCATGTACTAAACATATATACCTTCCTCTTGAATCACTCTATCTATTAAAAAAACCGCTTCAAAATCCGTTGCGTAGTTTTAAAGATTTAAGCATACATAGGGACGGACAGACGACAGCGACTTTGTTTTATACTGTGTAATGATTTTCGATTGGTAAATGCGCCTCTGTTAATACCTGTACCTGGACTTTACTACCACTACCCAGCCCATAATTTACCCACTGCTGAGTCGGGCCTCCTCTCATCACACGGAGGGTAATTAGTCTACTGTGCTACGCTGGCCAGACGGATTGGCACAGGTTTCGCTCTTGCGGTAAGGTTTTCGGCCTTGTCTTTTTCTTTTGTTGGCTCTTACGAAACCCCGAGGATGGAATGGGGTGGTGACACTATGTATTCTAAATCCGTTACCATACGGTCTATTTCCATTAGTTTTGTAATAATGTAAACAGTTCATAATGATGTCTTAGGTTTTCACGATCTTTGCACATTGCAGGAAATAACTTCAAAACGGTTCTGATCGTTTAATTTTATTTATTTCAAAACGTTTCAGACATTTTGCAGTCGTCCCGCCATCCAGTCATCCCGCAACCACGCCACGGACACTGCAAAGTGTCTGAAACGTTTGGAATCATATAACATAAAACGATCAGAACCGTTAAGAAGTTATTAAACAGTTGATGTCAATAAAAATGAGTCAATTTGACTATTTTTTTTAACGCGTGTACTTAATATACTCGTATATAGGGCGAGTGTAATACGTTAATACTCAAGAGTGTAACGCTTTCGATTCTTTTAATCGAACGGCTAACAACTTCCAGAATTACATGAATCGCTGTTCCCATTACGGCCAATCGGTCCCTAAGGAGACAAAGTGCTTACAGCAAATTGTGTGTGCCCTATCCGCTCTCATCAGCGGACCAATGTTTTATTCAGCCACAAAGCCGCTAAACTGTGGCGCAACAGGCGAGATAAGGAAGGATTTCCTACCACGATGTTCTTCGGTACTTTCCGGTCTTAAAATCTTGTTAATCTAAATTTAATATGAATATCACTTCCTTCAGCCTCGCATTAACCCAATTTCAATAGAGTTGTTACCAGTCTCGTCATTTCAGCCCATAAATGACCTACTACTGAGTCAGGCCTCCTCCAAATTCATGGAGGGAAATTTGCGTACTGTGCCACGCTGGCAAGACGGTTTGCACAGGGTTTGTATAAAGTTTTCGTACTCTTTCGGCAAGGTGATCTGCCTCTTGTAGTCACCTCTTACGACACCCTCAAGACGGTACGGGTTGGTGACATCGTGAATTCTAAATCCGTCACCACACGGAACAGTCCCGGACGTTACCAGTCTAACCTCATTCAACTAACTACCAGTATTTACACGGAGCGACTACCGTCTGCCATCCGCGATTGCTGGTCAAACCATGTAATTACGATTATATGGTTAGACCAGCTGTGAGATGACTCCGTGTAACAACTAGAGAGTAGAATAGCAGCCGGGACTGGCGGCTTTATGTGCCCTCAAAGAAGGTTAGGTGGAACAAATGACGGACACTCATCAAAAAATATCTAGCGGACCCAGACGTTATAAATAAATAAATAATAAATAAATAAATCGTTTATTTTCATCAAAGTAGTTACATCGACTGTAGGTATACATTAAAATAAAACTTAGAAATAGTCTGCGATAATGCCGTTGTAATCATAAGGAACTCTGGTACCCATTGTAAGATTTAACTTGTGTTATGGATGCCAGGATTCTTCGTATCATATGCTTTGGAAAATAAATAATACAGACATTAAACACATGTGGATATTCACCCATATCGATGTTTGCTTAAATATGACTAAAACTAAAATTTGTACTAAGTATATCTAATTAAGTATGTTAAATGAAACAGATATATGCAGTGTGTTCGTGTGTGTATGTGTGTGTGTGTGTGTTTGTGTGTGTGTGTGTGTGTGTGTGGTGGTGCGCGCGCGTGTGTGTTTGTGCGCGTGTATGTGAGCGCGTGTACGTGCGTGTGTGTGTGTGTGTGTGTGTGTGTGTGGTGTGTTTGGTATATGAGTATTTGTATTTGTTGCTTGGAAATTTAAATCCCTTTATAGTTTAAGAAGATCTTCAGTATCTGAATAGGTTTTATTTAGAAGCCATTTGCTCGTTATTTTTCTACAAAAGTGATTACACAGTGGGAAAATATTACAATACTTGTTTACCATATTATATAAGTGATTGCCAATAACTAGATGATGTCGGCTGGCAAATGTAGTTTTGTATCTTTGTACAGGGCATACATTAAAGCCTCGTCGTTTATAGGTGATTTTAATCTTCATATTTGTGTAGTTTAAGGAGGCATGCTTTCTTAAAACAGTTTGAAGCACATACAATTGGCGCACCGTAAGTACCTGGCATTCACCATAAAGCGTAGTAGTAGGATATTTGTAGGGTCTGCTGGTCATAACCTTTAGTATAGCCCTCTGTGCCCGTTCTAATTTCAAGAGAACCGTTTTAGCAGCACCACCCCATACTGCAATGCAATATCCTAGGATTGACTGGCCTAACGCAAGATAAACAGTTTTGAGCATACTTGCATCTGCTGAGCTTCTTAATTTTTTAAAGATATATATAAGTTTACGGACCCTCTTAGTTAGGTTTTCTATTTGATGTTTCCAATTTAGCTGATTATCAATATATATCCCTAGGTATTTAACATTATCAGATCTGCTTAGAGTTGGGCAATCACAAGAACTGAGAGGGGAAACTGTCATACATGAATGAGTCTTTAGTTGATAATCTATATTAGGTTGAGTGCCAGATTTTAGAGAAAAGGTTAAGTAGGTTGTTTTAGAGGAGTTGAGTGTTAATACATTATTCGAAAGCCAGCCAATTACTTTGCTAAGCGCATTTTCAGCTATTTTAAAAGTGGTAGGCCAGTCAATTCCATGGACTATCAAGGCTGTATCGTCAGCATATGTAAAAATAGAACAGTTGTCAAGGGGAAGGTTACACAGAGCATTAATATAAACTAAGAAGAGAGTGGGTCCCAAGACTGAGCCCTGCGGTACGCCAAAAGTAAGAGAAGTTTCATTACTAACTGTTGAATCGATTTTTACACTCTGTGTTCTGCCAGATAGGTAGTCTTTAAAGATTTTTAGGACATGGCCACGTACACCCATCTGTTCCAGCTTAGTTAGAAGATGCGGCAAAGACACGGTATCAAAGGCCTTAGTAAGATCCAGGAAGATGCCTATACATTTCTTGCTGTTATCTAGCTTGTCGACCACATGGTCAACTAGGGAGGTCACTGCATCTTCCGTAGACTTACCACCCCTGAAACCGTACTGATTTGGGGCCAAAATATTGTTGTCATCTAGGAAGCCAATGAGGCGAGAGTTCAACAATTTTTCAAGCACCTTAGAGAGTGCCGGCAATATCGATATTGGCCTATAATTGTTGACCTCATCTCTGGTGCCATTTTTAAAAATCGGGAAAACCGTAGCTCTTTTAAAAACCTTTGGGAATTTACCACATTCGATTGACACATTACAAATATGGGTAATGACAGGAACCAGCTTGCCACTACATTGTTGCAAAAGCCTTGCTGAGATGCCATCCCATCCCACAGCAGCATCGCTTCTAAGATTAGAAATTATCTTTGCAACTTCATACTCATCGGTAGGTAGAAGAGTAAGGGAATTTACAGGAGAACTTATATTTATAGGTATGGGAGAAGTAGACTGACTATTATTATGTTTACGAGCCAAGTCACAGCCGATGCTTGCAAAAAACTGGTTGACTGTATTTATAGATTGCGATTTGTCTGGATGTAGCTTAAGTAATTCTAAGGGGGGATTCACTGTGCAGTTGGTGTTTATAATCTTCTTGATGACTTTCCATGTAGCTTTGGAATTGTTTTTTGCCTTATAAAATTCTTGCCTTTCGTACGCCTGTTTCAAATTTTTGAGCAATTTGTTGCAAAAATTCCGGTATCTAGTATACGTGATTTTTAAAGTATAGTTATTTGGTTGCGATTTCAATTTAAGACCCATTGCGCTTCTATTTCGTATGCATCTTAACAAACCCAACGTTATCCAAGGCTTTATCAATCGATTTTTAGATGGAATATGTCTTATCATTGAATGTTGTTTGATCACTTGCCTAATTGAGGATACAAACATTTCTGCAGTTAGGTCAGGATCTTTGCAATTTAGTACTTGCTCGAAATCTAATCCAGTTATTGTTTCGTACACAGCAATGTAGTCTGTTTGAATACGAGTTTTGGTACATTTAGTGACTATTGATTTGCATTCTATGTTTAGGAGGATTGGAGCATGATCAGTTATGTTCGTTTCAAATACTATAGTTGTACTTTTACGTTCAGACTTAAGAAAAACATGATCGAGGCAGTTGTTATTACGAGTTGGCAAGACGTGGGTAGGTAGTAAACCATGTGATGCATTTAGTGTAAGATATTCATCGACTGAGTGGTTTTGGTATGTTGAAGAAATATTTATATTTATATCTCCCATTAAGATGATGTCATTGATACTGGCGACAGACTTTAAGACATTATCTAGGCTATTCAGGAAGTTGCTAGTATCACGGAAACTAGGTGGACGGTAAAGTGCTATAACAACCATATTATATGATTGTAATTTACATGTCAGGCAATTTGCATCCAGAAACACAGGTTCTGTAACCGAATGTTCTATATTTATTTTAACATAGAAAATAACACCATCATTCTGGTTTATATTATTTTTTGTGTGATAGGGTATATAACCTTCCATTATTGGAACAATAGGAGTTTTGCTGAGCCAACACTCGGATAGAATTATTAAGTCTGGTGATGTCTGGATGTTGGCCAAAAATACTTCAAGTTCATCAATGTTATGATTTACGCTCCTAATGTTTAATTGTAAAATTTTTATTGCATTTTTTGATTTTTTAAATAAAGTTACATATTCTTCCGGTTTACAAGATAGTGAAAGTTTGAGGCCAATTGTATCTAGTTCTTCAGTTATAGTATTTATATCAAGCATTTTTAAAGATATTTAATTCTCCAAGTATGTTACGCAAGGGTTTATATGTTTGTCTTAAGTAATTATTCGTGAAACGAAACGGGTCGATATAAAAAATAACAGTAGTTAACAGCATGAAATTATTAAGTGGGTATTTGTGTATTTTTATTGTCGTAATGTCAAGTGATACTGATATCGCTTGCTGTCGGCAGCGCATAGATTTTGTACTTTTTGTGTAGGACATTATACAAAAATAACATTTATTGTTTTTGGGCATGCATTTATTATAACAGTATGATGTAGGGATGTGGAAGTGTGGCTTAGTGTTATGTATAGTATGTTTGTTAGTGCAGAGGTTCTGTTTAGTATTGATTTTACAACATTTCATCTGAAAGTTATGCCTTTGGACTGTAAGTCTCCAAACAAAGCTTCTAAAACATAGGTCCATCATGTACTTGAGGGGAAATGACTGTATATTGTTTGACAAACTTAGTAAATATTGGTAAGTCCAGTTCTCAGCTGAGTTTATGATAAAATGTTTTTTTTTCGGATTTAACCATATAAACAATCTTGACAAGTATACTATGTGATTTAATTTCCTATAATATTTACTATTAGGGATATTGTTTACAATCTGTCTGGGTTGATTTATAGTTAAATAATAGCAAATATGTTTAGATAGTAAAACTAAGTAGTAAGAGTACTGTGACAGGATCATAGCGGTAATATGTTTACTTAAAATTATAACTATAAGTAAAAAGTAATCAGAAGATAAAATTAACCAGTAGGTGTGTTTAAAACCAAGTATAAATAAAAACGGAAATAATATAGGGGCTACATTTAACATGTTTATATAAACAGAGTTGCTGTAGGGTAAATTATTCAGTTTTCTGCAACTTTTTAAGACATGCAGCAGAGTTAATACAAATAGATTCCATGCCTTCTCGTTCTCTAAGAAAAATCTTACCATTTTGGTACCAACAAAACTTAAACTTATGAGTTTTACAGTAGCTTCTTGCTTCATGGTACAATTGTCTGCTGCTCCCTGGTAAGTATTCCGCGACATATATGGGTAGAAGTGGACCACTGATACCAATGTGTCTAGTGTTTAGTTTTTCGGATGTAGGCAGCCCTTTGTTGAAGGTGCGAGTAGCATTGAGTACCTGCGTTTTCATAGGTACACTGAGGAATTCTGCAACTATTGGCCTGTTTAATCCTTTTTTTCCGGGTAAGCGATAGACATCGCGCAGCTCAGTTGGTTTCAATGGAATCTGTACTGCATTACAGGTCTGTACTACTATGGATGATAGATCATTAATAGTTTCCTGATTATTTAGAGGCACATTTCTTATCTCAATAGCTGAAGAGCGGGACACACGCTGCAGGTCACTAACCTTTTTCTCCAGTTCCAGAATATAAATTCGTTGCTCTAGTTTTTCTTCTTCCAGTTTTAATATAGTATGTCTCATACTTTCATAGCCCTTATTCATAAATTCAATTGATTTCTCGATTTCATTGTTGGTAGCCTGAATATTTTCATTTTGTTGTTTTACCTCGGCTAAATCAGATGTTAACTTTTTTAGAACGACGTCCTGATCAGATTTCCATGATTTGAGCATGTTTGTAATTTTGTCCTCAAATGACCTAAGTTCATTTTCGGGGGAGAAGTTAGCTCGAGGGCGTTTTTTCCTAGCCGTAATATTTGTTGATTCAGACTCAGAGCTCATGTTGTATGTTTCTGGAGTTTCTGTTATAACCCTTGGATTTTCTATGCTTGCCGGGGGGGTTCGAATAGTTTTCGACATCTTCGCAGGCGGGGAACCTCAACTTATTATTTCGCAGGTATCGGTATTCGTAAAAATGATTATAGACTCGACCGTGCGATACTTCACCACTTTGTACGCCGTATTCGCGCTTAAGTCGTACACCCAAGAGCGACAATTCTGTGCGCTAGTCTTTGAAAATGGACACGATGATTGGCACTTTAGAATAATTTGTAGTTTAAATCATAGATTTAAGATAATAATCACTGTTTATGGGTACACTTATTCACACAACTTTTCACTTGGGATTTTAAGACTTCCTTTCGAAAAGATTTAGTATTTAGAACACCAAAAACATTTACTAAAACGGAGCACGTTTAAAGACTGTATTGACAGTTGTATGCGCGACGAAGTTAGACCGACAGATAGGTATACGGTCAGTTAGATAACAACCTCCATAACTAATTTATCATAGAGTTACTCGTAAACCGATATTGCATACTCAACACGATTAACACGAATCATCATCATCATCAGCCCACATTAGTCCACTGCTGGACATAGGCCTCCCCTAAAGAGCGCCATAGCGCCCTGTCTTCAGCTTGACGCATCCATAACACGAATATTAAACGTAAAACCAGTTTATAACTTTTTTTTCAAATGGATAACATGCGATCTATACTAATCATATGACTGAAAGAATCAATCCGTGTGGTGACGGGTTTAGAATACACAATGTCACCAACCCATACTATCCTTAGGGTGTCGTAATAGGCGACTAAAGGAACGCAAGAGCTAGAATGCCTAGGCGCTGGAGAATGACAACATAATAAAAACCCTTATTTTATTTATTTATTTTTTGTTCGCCCGGGGTAATATCCTTTATGGACTATACCCGTCAGCCACGGGGATGGCCGAGGGGGGGCGTGTGGGACTCTCCCCCAGAATGGGGGCATACCCACTAAACCTCCCGGGTTGCTCCAACTCGCGTCCTGTTGCGGCATTGTGGGATCTGTACACAGTACCAAACCCTGAGCCAACCCGTCCTGCCAGCGTGGCACAGTTGGCTAATTTCCCTCAATGAATTGCAGGAAATGATCTCTTCACGGTTATGGTCGTTTAGTTTTATTACCTGCAATGAGTAAAGATCGTGAAAACCTAAGACATCATTCCCTCAATGAATTTCAGAGAGGCTTCATTCAGTAGTAAGTCATTTATGAGTAGTAGTACCAGATACTTTCTTACGGATATTACACGAATTGCAAGCAAATCATAATATGAATCGTAAAATTGTTAAATAGAGTGCGCGGTTCCACCCTTTTTGGTGTTATTCCACATAGCTTCCACGCTTTATATTTCCGTTTTAGGTTAAAAATATATTGCTAATGTTTCTCTTTCAGATTTTCTGGATATTGGATTGAATATTTGAACCTTTTTACCAGTAAACGCAACGTTTGCTTATCGAAAATTATGTGTGCTTTTGTAAAAAAATACGGTATTAATAACACAAATGGTAGAATGTAAATGTTTGCGCGTACAAAACAGCGTATGAGTTTTATAATATTATCAGTGACCGTGTGAGAAATACGTTTGTTTTGTTGTAAGGTTTAGTCAAAAAACACATCCAATAAGAAATTTTAGACTTTAAGGTTACTAGCAACCCGCCCCGGCTTCGCGTGGGTGCAATTATGCACGTATTATACACTAGCTTTTGCGCGCGGCTTCGCCCGCGTGGGCTTCGAACCCGTGCATATTTTTTATGAACATAAAATCGGTTATTGTGACTAAACTATGATAGTTAGACATGTGCTGTCTACAAACCCGTAGTACATCATTTTGTTCTATTGTCAATAGTTTTTGCAGCGCACGCATAAATAGGTTTTCGATTTTACACCTTGGTTTACAAAATCGCAATTTTCATACGGATCCCTAATTCTTTTGAAAATAAAATATAGCCTATAACCTTCCTCGATAAATGGACTATCTAACACTGAAAGATTTTTTGAAATCGGACCATTAGTTCCTGAGATTAGCGCGTTCAAACAAACAAACAAATTCTGCAGCTTTATACTCGTATATTAGTATAGATATAAACCTTCCTCTTGAATCCCTCTATCTATTAAAACCGATGCAAAATCCGTTGCGTACTTTTAAAGATTTAAGCATACATAGGGACGGACAGACGACAGCGACTTTGTTTTTTATTAAGTTGTGAGTAGTGATGATAGTGCGTAGTGATAGTGATAGTGCATTATAGAACTAGCATGCTACTGCTTTGTAGAGGTTCGGCCAAATCACACAAGGGAGTGTGGGGTAAACACCCTGTTACCGGAGAAGCCGGCTTTGGAGAATGGGGCTGTTTTCTATGAGTCACTTGAATCCCTTTGACCCTAGGCTTGCGTGGTGGAATGCAACGACCGTCTAAGATGGAGCAGGCAATTCTAGGAAATACCCTGTCGGGCACCGGCTCTCACATACACGCGACGAAACACAGTAAAACTGCTTAGCGCTTGACTTACATGGAGGATCGCCGTTTGTTATTGGTGTGTAAGTCGGGGAACAAGTTGTGCTTACCGCGCCCCGGAGTGCTACACCACGAAACCTAGCCGGGGATTCAAGAGGATTTGCGACGAAAAAAAAAATTCTTTCATTGATTTTCAGCAGCGAAACATTGAAAAGCATTCTAGTCCCTATGGAACATCCAATTACTGGTGCTCGCTGTAAAACGCCTCATGAATGGGCATCGTGGTAAAAAATCGAAATAAAACTCAGTGTTCTCTCACATGGATTCCGCTGATGCAATCCAATGCTCGCTCGCTCCCTTCTGCACATCTAGGGCTGACACGTAAATAGTTAAATACTTGTCGCTGCTTTGCAGCAGTCGTAGTCACGGGAGAGCATTCAAAACGTCAGTAATTAAACAATGTAAATTACATACAATAAATGTGTTAAAAAATGTTTAATTTTAACGTGTAATAATCGCGAAAACCTAAGATAGATAGATATATATTCTTTATCGGACCTGTACACAAAAGAAACTTAAACATGAACATAACACATCATCGTTAAAGTTTAAATAGAGAAGGAGAGCACAAATACATTTTTCTTTTAATTTTCTGTTGCGATTATAAATAATTTCAATTATTAAAGAAACACTACCACTGACACACGCAGTGGACTTAAAAATGAAGTCATGCACATTATGAATAATATTCCAATATTTTTTTAAAGTTATAACTGTTTAAGGAGGGATTTTCCATGCAGTTATTATTGTGATCTGATGGCTTAATTAATAATAAAATACTAGAGGTTGTCTAAATTCGACCATAAGTCGACCTTTGTCTGAAGGTTACAATTTTTTGTTCTGTAGCGTAGCTTTCCCCAGCCGCAGTTAACTTGCTTAAAAACAAACACGACTGCTAGACGTAGGCCTTTGCGAAGAATTACCACGAAGACCGGTTCTAAGCCGCCTAGGGTCGTAGGAGCCGGCAAAAAAAATCACAAGGCGAAAAATACCCCGCATGAAAAAAAAAACCTGTGCTAACCTGTCTGGCCAGCGTGACACAGTAGGCATTACCCTTCTTGTAATGGTAGGCACGACTCAGCAGTGGGTCTTTTATGGGCGGAGTAGTAGTGTATACACAACAAATTGTATTGGGAATGGCACCAGTCAAGTCATGCAGTCTAGCCATGTCATGCAAACGATTTGGCTAACTACCAGTATTTTCATGGAGCGATTGCGGTCTGCCCTTCGCAACCTATCTTGTGGGACATTCGGCAATTATTTTGTTAGACCAGATGTCAGAATTTTACGCTACTGATAACGTGTACAAAGTCGACCGTTGCTTAACTTGCAGATCATTTGCTTTTCGCTCTCTCCATTAGGCTATGAGTTGATACCGTGGAGACACAGTTGGGACGAAGGGGAAGTTCGAAGTTCGGTGTGGGACCAGAGTCTCCCCCCTTCCCCAGGCCCGTGTGAATAGTCCATAAAGGAATTTACCACCGCAAACAAAAGTTTACAAGTTGACAACCCTACAGTCATCATTGCGGCGTACAGTCGTGGAATAAATTGGTACCGTCCGTCTATGCAAATCTGAAGCAAATTCGTTCGTATACTCACAGATTGCAAGCTGCGAACAAGTTAGTACTGTTATGAATTTTAACGTCTTTGCCATTTCATATGCCATTCTATTCTGAGGGGTGTATGACATACACTTCTGTGATGGAACAGATTGAGGATACGATATATTTGACATCTATCACACACACGACTGGGTATTAGTTATATTCCCTCCGCTTAATGGTTAATGGAGGAGTTCGGACTCAATATTGGGTCTTTTGTGGGCGGTGAAGACGACAATCAATGGCGTAAAAAAAAGGTTCCAACTTACACACACACATTAATAAGTCAGAACGTGTCTTTATTCCCGCAACCCCAATTTATCAGAATACGAAAATATGAATGGGAACACGGTATCAGTATACAGAGGACATGCTTACTTTTATCTCACTGTGCAAAAGCTATCTAAGCTCTGTCCCCAGTTTCGTTTTGTCTCCCAAAACTCGTTACATAACCTTTTTATTGTACGGAATAGACCACGTGATCGAGCAGTTATCTATGGGAGGGCCGAATTATTTTTTTCACGTTTCGACCCATCTTTCTTTGAGAAAGTGTTTACTTTCATGGTCTGAACCACCTATTTAAATTTGGCGGGCGGTCCAAAAATCACCCTCTATACTTTTAAGTTGACGCAAAGCTAGAAAATGTAATTGATATGATAGCTTTTCAGCATAGGCTCAAAATCCATGCGGCATTTTCTACAAACAACGTTTTTGAACGAGCAGAAAATAGTGTTGAGACTCACGCAAATAAAAATTTCGTAATGCCCTTTGGTTTCAATCTTTTATGGTTTATGGTAAGCCTATGGTCAAACTGAATCATTGTTTTTGTCCTACAAATGACATATGCATGAAGTTCGACCTCTAGTATTTATAAATAATATGACAGAGGTAATAATATGGTCGGATAAGTTTCATAAAGTTACGAATTTTATTAGAGTCTTCCGAGAACATCACGACATCTACACTATTTTTTGTTTTCACTCCGTCATGTACACTAATCTTAGGGCTGTGCCAAATCCAAATTGACTTGAATTTTTATACGAACGTCATTTCTAATTGTAATAATACTATACGTCATTTAATTTTTTTTTCTTGATTTATATTGTTACCTCAAAATCACGACGACGAGATTTCCAAATATTGTTTTGTTGTGTCAATAAATGTCAAATGAAACTGAGAAAAGCGAACGATGAACAAGATTATTTAATCGACATCAAAAAAGGATCATGTATGTTTTGTTCCTATCTGTTACTGCGGAACGTCATTTGTAAATCGATTTGGATTTTATTTTTATTTTATTAGTCACTACATAGTATAAAACAAAGTCGCATTTTTCTGTCCGTCCCTATGTATGCATAAATCTTTAAAACTATGCAACGGATTTTGAAGCGGTTTTTTTTAATAGATAGAGTAATTCAAGAGGAAGGTTTATAGGTATAATATAATTACACCCGTGCGAAGCCGGGGCGGGTCGCTAGTTTGCTATAAAACTTGAACCATTTGCCGTAAGGCGAATTTGTATTGAACGTGTTGTATGTTCCGGATTATATGCAGAATATACATAAAAAATTCTTTGCAAAACAATTAAAATTAAATAAGAAGCGAAAAATTACTAGTAAGCTACTATTTGAAGTCAGTGCCAACTTAAATTGACATCGAAGTTGAGTAGGATTTTGGTATATCCAAGACTTCAAATAACCTATCGAGTTTCTTAACAGCTCTTCTCAGCACTAGCATTATGTACTGGTGGTAAACTATATTACTTTGTATTGTATATTCTTTATCAATATGTTGACAATTCGTAAGTATCTATTGTGCCATATCCTGCTACTATTATAAACGCGAAAGTTTGTAAGTATGGATAGACGGATGGATGTTTGTTAGTCTTTCACGTAAAAACTACTGAATGGATTTTAATGAAACTTTACAGTAATATAGCTTAATCATCAAAATAACACATAGGCTACAATTTATAAAGATATAGTGTGAATTGTCCAAAATATAACAATAAGTATCAATAAGAAAAAAATACAAAAAATAAATTCCATCACCACGCGGGAAAAGCCGCGGGGCGCAGCTAGTACAAAATAAATGATTTAACTTTGAAATGATTGTCTATTTGTTATGTTTCACCTTATAGTATTCTATTATTTTTGTAGTCATTTAACATATCTATTATTATATAAAAATCAATGCCACTTTTCGGTGTAATTTTATAACTCAAGAACGGCTGAACCGATTTGAATGATTTCTTTTGTAAGCGTCAGGGTGGCACAAATCAGCCCGACAGATGGCGCTGCAGTCGGTAAACTAATATCATGCAGGACAACGTCTGACAGGTCAGCTAGTTTTTAATAATCAAAAGATACCGTTAGTCTGTACAAACTTTGTGACATATCTATTCGAATTGCTATCAAATCTATACTAATATATAAAGCTGCAGTTTCTTTGATTGTTTGTTTGTTTGAACGCGCTAATCTCAGGAACTACTGGTCCGATTTCAAAAAATCTTTCAGTGTTAGATAGTCCATTTATCGAGGAAGGTTATAAGCTATATTTTATTTTCAAAAAAATTAGGGATCCGTATGAAAATTGCGATTTTGTAAACCAAGGTGTAAAATCGAAAACCTATTTATGCATGCGCTGCAAAAACTATTGGCAATAGAGCAAAATGATGTAGTACGGGTTTGTAGGTCTTATAAAGATCTACAAAAAAGTCCCTGAGAGCACATATCTAACTATCATAGTTTAGTCACAATAACCGCTTTTATGTTCATAAAAAATATGCATAGAGATAAGCACGGGTTCGAAGCCCACGCGGGCGAAGCGCAAAAGCTAGTGTATAATAATTGTTGATTTATTTAAATGAACAAAAGATGACAACCCTTTATTCGATATTCAACTATCATAGTTCTACTTTTACTTCCAAGGTGATTCTCGTGGGAATTTCCCTTAGTTTGCGCACGTTCAGTCGGGACACAGTCGAGGCGCTCTTCTTAAGCGAAAAATGAGCGATGTTTGTTTACCTTGCTACCGTAACCCCTTTTATGGAAAGCATACAAGGAACAATCGTTCTTGATAGTTGAGATATCGATAAGTCGAAGGCAAGATATTTCTCGATACGTTTGAATTTCACACTATCTATTATCTTCAAATATGTTGGGAGTTTTCTTTGGTATATTTAAGAAGATCGTCGCTACTCGTATACCCAGCTCAGTTGGAGTAAAAGATGCCAGTCCCTGATCCTGACAACCATACAAATAATTAAAATTGGAGTCTCTGTCCGTAATCTGTAATTTTTACTCAGTGCATTTGTATATATTCAGGGTACATATACCAATGTACTATATACCATATACTTTTCCGCCCGATGGGGCAGAAAAGTCCTCGAGTGGCGACCGCGTTCCGGAAGGCGCAGTGCTGGTAGGCCTCCCACACGCTGGACCGACGACCTGGTTAAGGTCGCCGGAAAGCAGTGGATGCGGGCGGCCCAGGACCGGCCTTTGTGGAGATCCTTGGGGGAGGCCTATGTCCAGCAGTGGACGTCTTTTGGCTGAAATGATGATGATGATGATGATGACATATACCAAAATTTATTTTATTACCATTTTGTTTATTTGTTTTGGCTAATTAACTTAGGATAATTTTATTGACACTATTATTCATTTCAAGGTAACATTCTACTACTACTCAGCTCATAAATTACCCACTGTTGGGTAGGGCCTCCTCCCATCATAGGGTGGGGAATTAGCCTACTGTGCCACGCTTGCTTACGCCTGACGCTGGGTTGGCACAGTGTTTCAAATCAAATTTTCTTTCTCTTGCACCTAGGTTTTCAGTATTGTTATCTCTTTCTCTCGGCTCTTACGACACCCACAGGATGGAATGGGGTGGTGACACTTGTATTCTAAATCCGTCACCACACGGACTGCCATTTAAAGGTAACATTCAACTAATATCAATTACATTCGGGCATCGTGGCCGACGTCACGTATACCCAAAATGTGTTGTACGTGCGTGGCATACCCCCTTTTAGCTAATAGGATTAACGTTATGCGACACAGTGGGAAGAAGGGACTATGCTGCGCCTGAATAATTTGTAATACCATTTTTAGTTTCACTTTATTTATGGGCCCTTAGGCCATCGCAAAATTACGATGAAACATGTCTAAGAATAATTGCAAGAAAACCTGCCTTAAAAATCAGGGGAGTCAAATACAAGAATCATCTATCTGTAGGCTGCGTTCTTAATTCATAATTATATAAAACCTTCGCGGTGCGCGAGCGTACGAGCGCGCGAAATATGAAAATTAAAAAATATAAATTCTATTATTATTGATTTTTTACAAAACGGGTTGGTCATGTATGTAATTTTTCTGTGTCATAATATATATGTTATTGTTTTTAATACGCATTCGTCATTTCTTGAAATATAGTAACCCTTCTATACAGGGTGGTCAAAAAGTCGTGGATCAAACGCAACCAGCGGTTAGATGGGATCATCAGCAGCAAAAAAATTTTCTACGGGAGGTCCTTAAGGTCAACCCCTGCAGAGTTATAATTGATTTTGTGTTTTGCGTTTGATCCACGACTTTTTGACCACCCTGTATATTCGGCGGTGAGGATTTCATAATATACGACAGTCGCAGCGCCGCCAAAACTTTAGCCGATTTTCACCCATCAGCCAAATATGATACTTTACTCAGCCCATATATGACCCACTGTTTAGTCGGGCCTCCTCTAGTTTTAAGGAGTGTAATTGGTCAACTGCTGGTTGGCACAAGGTTTCGTATCAAGTTTTCCTTCTCTTGCGGCTAGGTTATCAGCCGTCATTATCAACAAAATCAAATTTGATGAAAAATAAATATTGTCCGATTCGCAGACCTAACCGACATGCACACAAAATTTCACAAAAATCGGTCGAGCTATTTCGGAGGATTATAATAACCAACACCGTGACCTGATAATTTTATAAATTAGATAATAGTTACACACAATAAAAAGATACAATAAGATGCCACATAAAACATTCACGTTTTACCGTGCATCATAGTGTTTTACACGTGGCCATCAAGGGTAGCTCCCCTATCCATCGCTCAATGTACCGCTCAGTCACTGTCACTGTAAATACCCACTTCTTGAACTCGACATATCTTGGAAGTACTACGCAATACCACCACTCTTATCTCAACTTGTTCGACACCAAAGTCACTTGGCTACAGCTCCTGGTATGTCGCCTACTACGGTGCTACACTGCTACAAAATTCGTAGGAAACTCGTAGCACTATTCGTAGATAGTGTCCAACGCTCAATCTACGAATAGTGCTACGAGTTTGCATTACTGTACTGACAAAATGTTTAATCCAATTTCAAACAATTTGTCAGTGTTATCAAATAAAGATTTTTTGTATTTATTAAATTAAATAGGCAATTTAAAGTCGTAATGTTATTTGTATAAGCTTGTCGACAGGTGCGTTTGACGATTGTAAAAGTATTTATTAATGCCGATGGCAAATTACTGAATGTACTCATTTTCCACATTTGAATTTTCATAATGGAAAACTGATACCTCACGAATGGCTTAAACTCATTTGGACTCGAATAAATTTCAATTTGGCAATTCGCTTCGGGCTGATATCGTACGGCCGCTCCATTTAAATTCCTGTGAGTAATACAATCTGATAAATACTCGTATTTTATCAAGAGCATAATCGTTCTCATTTAAAAACCAAACTCTTTTACAGTGTGACACAAATGGCTTAAGTAGGAGCCATTCGTGTCACTTTGTAAAAGAGTTTGGTTTTTAGCCAGTCAAAATCTCAACCATCAGATGAAAAATAATAAGTTATTTTAATGGTTTTTTTTTCATAGCCTATTTGATGTTCGCTATTGGACAAAGGCCTATTGGCTTATTGGACGAATGCTTAAGGTTATAATCTGCCAGATATTTCCCGTTAAGATATCCAAGTAATTTTCAAAAGTCAATTGTCAAATTTTGAAAAAAAATATTGACAATACTCGTACATTTCTTTCAAACTTTTCTTTAACTTTCATTCCAAACAAAACACAAGCTACAATTGCGCCTTATAAACATCTTATATCGAGCACCGCCAATGCGGTAAAACAACTCCTGGAAAATAAACATAAATAATTCATAACACGGACGGTTGCTCGCCGAACAGCCGCTGCTGTGGAAATATCGTGCAACTATCGCGCGATACACTTGTTGCTATCGTACTTATCAATTTACAGTAGGCCTGATACACAACGAGCGAAATTTACAGGTTTAAATTGGTAAGTAAATGGTAGTAAATTGGTAGTAAAAAGCTGGTAATGATCATTTATAACCAGACTAACGGCCTGTCCCGGCTTCACACGGGTGGACATTTATTTTGCTTGCAATTACAATTGCTTTTATTAATCAGTAATAATGTAGCATTCAAATGGTGAAAGATTTTTTTAATTCCGTCCAGTACTTTTTTAGCCAATTCGTTATAAACATTCGTTACATACAAATCTTTCCTCTCTAAAATATTAGTATGGATAACGTTTTCAAAATACATAATAAATATCACTATGTTATTATAAGAGGGTCGACACAGAAGTGTATCTTAAATGGGGAGCGATGATGGCGATGAGCAATGGCACTCTTTCCTCCTGAGGGTATCATAGGACTTAAGGAATTAAAAAAAAGTAAAAGATGGATAACTTCATAAATCCCTATACCACCCAGCGCCAACACCAGGGCCGGCGTGGCTTAGTAGGCTTTTCCTCGATGTTATTGAGCATTCCCCACTGCTAAGTGTGTGTGTGCCTACTGTGTCGTGTGTGTGTGTGTGTGTGGAAAACTACACACACACACACACGACTCAGTAGGCCAGCGTGACACAGTAGGTTAATTACCCTCCTTTTATTTGGAGGAGGCCCGACTCAGCAGTGGATTATTATGGGCTGAATAGTAGTAGTAGTAAATATAGTTCCATTCTCAATTTGACCACAGACTTTAACAATAAAATATATTTTATGAATAATTAAAAAAAAAAAATATCATTCTGCATTCGTTCTCTTTATAAACTATGAGTGTTGGAAATTTCATACTTCTCCATACGCGCAATTTTTGTAAAAAGGGGATTTAGCTCTATCGGAAAACTAATACTAGGACTTTTGTTACATCCTGTATATCTTCAACTAAAATACAGTACGAACTTATGTCGTTACAGTATTACTACAATATAAACTTTAGATCTCCATGAGAATTCGAACATCATTACGCATTTCTGCAATGAACTCTATCAGTACAGCCTAAAATCGAATATCGGTTGACAGTTTACATGTAACAAGTAAATTACTATCGATATAATTCCAACACTAATTGTGCAAAGGGCGTTATCTCCTGATTTACATTTCACTGTTCGCTATTAACTCGGCTTATTTTGCTTTACGCATAGTTAACGGTTGATTGTGGATCATTGAATATCATCGACGTGGTCGTCAAACATTATGTTGATATATTTAAATTTGGAACAATAACTCGTTTCATTCACATGTCTCTTGGTACAGTATTAGTCATGACCCACTACTGAGACGGAACACCTCCAAATTAGCCTACTGTGCCACGCTGGCAAGACGGGTTGGTACAGTAGTATTGTCATGATAAAATGGTCGGTCACATCACGGTTTTCATTTTAAATACATTTACATATAAAATTAATTGAAACTTCATGCGTTATTTGTACATATGAGCTGTACTTAGCATAATCTATCTATATATATAAAACTCAAAGGTGACTGACTGACTGACATAGTGATCTATCAACACACAGCCCAAACCACTGAACGGATCGGGCTGAAATTTGGCATGCAGGTAGATGTTATGACGTAGGCATCCGCTAAGAAAGGATTTTGATAAATTCCTGCTGCAAAAACTACAACTAATTAATAATAATACTTGATAACGCGAGCGAAGCCGCGGGAAAAAGCTAGTTTACATATAAAATTAATTGAAACTTCATGCGTTATTTGTACATATGAGCTGTACTTAGCATAAGCGTGTTTGTACCGCCTATGCTAAGTTATTTACACATGATTCATAGATTCATTCATTCCGTGTAGTGACGAGTTTAGAATATATATATATAGTGTCACCACCCCATCCCGTTCTGAGGGTGTCGTAAGAGCCGACAAAACAATATGACTAGGCCGTAAAACCTATTCGCAAGAGAAGGAAAACTTGGTCGCGAGACGACGAAACAATGTGCCAACCCGCCTGGTCAACGTCGCACAGTAGGCTTACCCTCCATGTAATTGGAGGAGGCCCCACTCAGCAGTGGGTAAGAGCTAAGTAGTAGTATTCATTCAAATGGGAAATATAACCATAATATACAGTGATGATAATTTCTACAAAAACGGTTCAAACACATGCTTCAAGGCACAAATAATAACCTTTTAACACTGAATTTGCCCTATAAACATATGTTGTTACTCTTTGTTTGGTCTAGTTATTTGCCTAAACGATTGCATCAACCTTTTTTCCTAAACGATTGCATCAAATAGATTCAATTAGGATAAAAAAATAGCATGGCATATTTTTTTAGGATACAGCAAGTGCAATCTAAATTTAAATAAGGACAATGAAAACCCTGTTGTCATTACAACAAACGCTTCACTTCCCGCCGAAATCTGCTAAGTTTTTAAGGTTCAATTTAAATTTTACAACAAAGTTCCCGTAAACAACATTTTATGGCGAAAGTTGGATTCAATGTTGAACCTTTTCAGTAGTCGGTTGGTTCCTCAAAGGAGCTCGTGAAGTTCCGCGAAAACGACAAAGTTCCGGTCAAGTAACTCGAGTACCGTTGAGTCAAGCTGCGGTTAGACTCTTGCTTTATAAGAACAATATAAAATACGTACACACGGCAATAAGAGTGTTATAAGTTTATCGGTCTGACTGTACATCTGTTCACAGACAGTGACAGGTGGGGTTACTACTCAGCGAATGACTCAACGCTGGCCAGACGGGTTGACACGTGATATGTATCAAGTATTCCTTGTCTTGCGGCTAGGTAATTGTCCTTATCATTTCCTTTTGTCGGCTCTAACGACACCCTCAGGATGGAATGGAATTAAGTCTTAACTTTGGTATCTCAGTCCATAAATGCTCTACTGTTGTGACGAGCCATCTCCATCCTCATTATCATCGTTAAAGCCAAAAAACGTTCACTGCTGGACATAGGCCGATCCGAAGGATTTTCACAAAGGCCGATCTTGGACCACCTGCATATATCGTTTTCAGACGACCTTAACCAGGTTATCGATCCACCTCCATCTTGATAAAGGGAAATTAACGTACACCCTGGCCATATCACAACGTTGCATATCTAGATATCCTTCTCTTGTGGGTAAATTTGCTGCCCATCCAATTCCTGTTATTACCTTCGACGTCACCCCCCATGATAGGTCACCAAGACTCTATTTTAAAACCGTCACCACACGGCCTTTTGGTTTATAGTAAAAATAGTTTTTCCTTGACTTTCCCAATTTTTTTTGGGTTGACACTAGTCTAACCTTGGACCTTGGACATCTAACCACTAGACCTCGTTGGTCTAGTGGTTAGATGTGCCGCCTTTGGATCAACGGGTCCTGGGTTCGATTCCGGGGTCGGGCAAGTGTCTTTGTCTAAACCAGAGGCACTGGCTCGGAGTCTGGGTGTCATTTCTATCTATAATATGTATGTATTTACAATAAAAAATGTATATAAGTAGTTTATCATCCATCTCGTTACCATAACACAAGCATTAAGTTGCTTAGCTTGGGACGAGATGGCGTTGTGTGAAATGTCCAAGGATATTTATTTATTTATTTACTTAGTCCATACATGACCCATTGCTCTGTATTGCCTCCTCCAATTACATTGATGGTAATAAGCCTACTATGCTACACTGGCTAGACGGATTGGCAGAGGGTTTTCGTATCAAGTTTTCCTTTTCTTGCGGCTACGCATTCAACCTTATCATTTTCTTTTGTCAGCTCTTACGACATATTTATAGTCACAATATCATGCAAATCATATATGAGAATGAAATTAACGACTGCTAAAACATGATAAGATTAATCAACTGTTATAGCAATAAAAAAATTGGGTGACAAATTTCAACACCACGCCGGATTTTTTTAAATAAGCAAACATATTAACTCCGCAACATCGGGTTGCTCTCTGAATGTAAATTTGGTGCGCAGAAATAAACAAAGTGGAAGTATAAGTCTGATATAAATGTGGAAATAATTGCTGCGATTTATCAAAAAAGGTAAAATATGTACGGCTTTATTTTGACATTTTTGACGGTAATTAACTGACAAACAGATTATAGCTAAAGGAATGACTACTTAACCCAAACATTTTCTACTGCTGAGTCGGGGTTCCTCCCATTACATCGAGTGTAATTAGCATACTATGCCACGCTGGCCAGACGGGTTGGCACAGGACTTCGTCATTCCCCCCTCGACTGTGCTGCCACCTTGCTGTGGTGAGGGGGCTTGAGTGCCTTAATGATCCGTGGGGCCATACCGGCCAGGGCCTCCCATGCCGGGCGGGCCCACGGGGAGAGGTGAGACGAAGAGCGGCACCCAGCGTCGTGGCGGGTTGCGACTCCGGGGACTCCTCTGTCCTCAGAGCTGCCTTGGGAGTCGTAAACCGCTGCGGCGCACCATGAGGTCCTCGGGTTGGCGCTCAACTTAGTTGGCCGTCAAACCGAGTCCTCACTCAACGTCCTCGGGTTGGCGCCGGCTGAGGGCTGACGGGCCTCCTCTGCGAGGCCGTATGTCGCAGATGGGGGCTGCGGGACGGATCGCTGGTGCGCTGCGGTAGATTGGGGCTGCGGGGACTTGGTAGGTGGGGACCCTGTCCCCAGTGTCTCGCTGCGAGCCCTGGACGGGGGCTCCGGGGACCTGGGTAGACGGTGGACCCTGTCCTCAGGGTTTCCCTGCGGGCCCTGGACGGCTGCGGTGCGCCGGTGTCCTTTGGTTGGCGCCGGCCCGAGGGCTGACGGGCCTCCTTCTGCGGGGCCGATGTCGCAGAAGGGGGCAGCGGGGCGGGTCGCAAGGGAGGGAGCTCCGGGTGACCCGCGCCGCGGACGGAGGCGGGGGTGGAGGGGGGTTCGTGACGGTGCGGGCCCCTTCTGCCCTCGCCTAGGAGGCCGGTGGTGGTTCGGGGGAGCCACCACCGACGAAAGCCTCGATGACTGAGGGCGTCCCAGTGTACCGGGACGCCCTCTCTGATAGTCGCTTGCCCGCGTTGCGGGCACCACGCCGGGGCGTCACAGTAGAATGCGTTTACGCGAACTTGTGGCGCCCCAAGCGCGTCGTGTGAGGGTATGCCGCTGGGGTTTTA
This sequence comes from Clostera curtula, assembly GCA_905475355.2. Lineage (NCBI taxonomy): Eukaryota > Metazoa > Arthropoda > Insecta > Lepidoptera > Notodontidae > Clostera > Clostera curtula. Next base: position 4,572,369 of record FR997804.1, on the reverse strand, counting down.
GTGGGTAAACGACTCTCGGGTAGACGACCCTTGTCGGAGTCCCACATAACCACCGACCTTTCCCCCGGGGTGCGGTGGTATGCATAAAGCATTTCCCCAGCGAAAACAAAAAAAAAAAAAAAAAAAAAAAAAAAAAAAAAAAAAAAAAAGGACTTCGTCATTCGCCTTATCATTCCCTTTTGTCGGCTCTTACGACACCCTCAGGTTTGAATGGGGTGGTGACATAATGTATTCTACATCACTACATGGATGAACGAGTAACTTAAGGTACTATTACTTTGAAAAATGATTGGTACTCAAGGAATGGTGTTTAGGAGGGTTTTACATTTACGCGGACACACCTGCTGCCTGAAACTAGATTTATATCGTCGTCGTTGTCGCCGTCGTCGCCCGTTTCAACCCTTAAATGACCCACTACGTCGGAGGAGGCCCCACTCAGATTTATATGATTCACATTTATATGCTTAAAGAGATAGATGGCTGCCACATGCATTATGGGCGTTTGGGGTTGATCGGCTCACTGGATTCAAGACTTAATAATTTCATTCTTAATTATTTTATCTTTTTTCATTATGTTTTTCAGTTAAGTGCATTTCGGAACCAAACTAAAGTTCAGTTATATGTACACGGTCATTGAAGGCGTTTAAAAAAAGACAAGCGCGCCAAGTTTCTTCCGCTAGGTCTTCTCAGTTGGTGCCGCGTTCCGCCCTGGTAGTAGTGTTATAATATTGATGTAACCATTGATTATTGTGAACACCATATTTGGTTTATAAAGCATTTTTCTTGTTTATGAATAAAGCATTTTTCTATTCTATTCACCACTCCTAACTATATTTCCAACAAATATAATATTCTTTCTGAATATAATATTAAACAAAATCAGAGCCAATATTGCCCCGGGGATTGGGCAAAATTCTTACGAACTTCGCATAAGCCAGTCAAGAAAATCTTCAGATGGTGTAAAATTTTCATTACTTTTTTGTAACCCTTAAAATTAAGTTTTCGCTGTTCTTTTAAACAGACTAAATATTTTAACATTTTATATTAGGTACATATATTAAAAAAGTTTCTTTTTAAATTTACATAAAAATCGGATGGAACTAGCAAACCTTTTTTTTGTTTCACTTGGGACCTGCTTCATTCATACCGCCACCCGCGAGGGTGGGGTTAGCGGACTCCGAAAACTTCTCCTCTACACAGTAAGACCCCAACGGTATACCCTCACATATTTCTTGGGATGCCTCAAGCTCGCGTGTACGTGGGCAAATGACTATCGAGTGACGTCCCGGCCAACTGGGATGCCCTCACTTAATGAGGCTTTCGTCTGTGGTGGGTCCTCCGACAGGCCACCGGCCATTATGGCTGGGGCAGGAGGTGTCCAAGAGCTCATCCTCCCCGTCTCCGTCTGCAGCGCGTGTCAGCCTCCTCTCTGGCCTGCTCTCCCACATAAAGTGGCCATTGCTTCCCAGCCCACCTTGCTGCATCCGTCCGATTAAGCTCGACAGCGACAAGTCGCCTCCGACCGGTGCCACCAGGGCTCACCTCTCAGTGACCAGGTGGCACACTCCTCCACTATGTCCCGCACCGTAACGACTGGCGCGCGACACCTGTCATTCACGAACACAAATGACACCGAGATCCGTAATCCAAAGGCGGCCTACATCTTGACCAACAAGGCAGTCAAATCAGTTTTAATATACCGGGTGTCCCAAAAAATAGTGACAAGCGGAAGTCCAGAGGTAGAGCAACCCTTGAGGTACCCGAATCACCCCCATGTATGTTCTGCGATTTTTAGTGCTATTCGTGATATAACTGTTTCTGTGATTCTGAATTTTCAACAAAAAAACTTACATTCATTTTTTTAAAGTAGAAGACTTTTTGAATTTTTCTTTCTCTGACTGTATCATCATCTTGATTCATACTTTTAATCATAAAATAATCAGCTTCGTAACTACATATTATAACACGAAAACTATGAAAAATCGCAGAACATACATGGGGGTGATTCGAGTACCCCAAGGGGTGCTCTATCTCTGGACTTTCGCTTGACACTTTTTTTTGGGACAACCTGTACTTTGTATGTGGAACAGGCTTAAACACTACGCACGTGAAGTCACTGGCAACACCTGCTTAAAGAAGCCATGGCCCATAAGCCAGATACGTCACGCGGTTATATTGGGAGGACAGGGTCAAACCGTAAAACTGTTTATGGCTCTTCCAACTTCCCTCTAGGGTCGAATCGAGCCATAAAACAAATGTCAATAGCCTCTGACTGGACTCTAAGGCATTCACGAGTTACAGTTACCGAGGGATATTGACTATTCGGGGTTTTAATACGCTGAAAATTTGTACAGGGAATTTGGAATAAAAGCACACAAAGGAGTCTTCAGCCAGGTATTGGGAAAACAAAAAAAACGATAGAACGTAATTATATTAAATGTTAAACTAAACTCATATAAACTTGCTTCATCATTCATCATTTCAGCCAAAAGACGTCCACTGCTGAACATAGGCCTCCCCTAAGGGTTTCCACAAAGGCCGTTCCTGGGCCGCCTGCAGTATTTGTATCCATTCATGGGGGGGGGGAGTTTGCCATAATCGCCACGCTTGGCAGGCGGGTTGGCGATCGCAGTAATGGATGCTGCCCAACGTCTGTTGTCCCTTAGTCGCCTTTTACGACACCCACGGGAGGATATGGGGTGGTAGTATTCTTCCTCCGCTACCACACGGAACTTGCTTAACTTTTTGAAATTATCTAACATGTATTTATTTAGGAAAACTTTACAAAATTTTGTTCATTAAATCTTTAAGCTTGTAAAAAGCCTTAATTATTAACATCTAAGCCCCAAATTTCGCACACAGGTACTCACAGTACATACGATCCTGGGTATTTAAGTCTTAATGACGAGAGTTCGCGACGTGCGAAGCATTAGGTGAAATGGTGAATCGTGGCGTGAAAATTGAGATTGCGTCGGAAAGGTTATTGTACCAAATATATTAGAAGTACCTTCAAATTATCCATGTGGTAACGGATTTAGAATACATAGCGTCACCACCCCATGCCATCCTGAGGGTGTCGTAAGATCCGAGAAAAGGAAATGACAAGGCCGACAACCTTACCGTAAGAGAAGGAAAACTTGATACGAAACCCTGTGCCGACCCGTCTGGCCAGCGTGGCATAGTAGCCAAATTACACACCATGTAGGTGGAGGTGGGGACGGGTCAACATCGCCACCGAACGCTGGGAAAAAACGCGTGTTGTAAAAGTCAACAAAACCCAGCACGCTTGGTGGTAGGATCGAATGGTCCGTCCGGCTAAGTACCGGACTTAGATGTTAGGGCGGTAGTTTTACTGTGTTCCGTCGTGTGTAGGTCAATTACCCCCCATGTCACTGGCGGAGGCCCATCTCAGCTGTGGGTCATATATTTGCTGAGTAGTAGTCCCATACTTAGACTGATGCAAATTCTTTTTGTCAAATTCTTTGCCGCCTCGACTTGTAAGTGTTACTTGTTGTAGGTCCGAATCGATTAGTTTCACTTACATGTATTTTTTAAGTTTATTATTGGAAAGCGTTTACAAAGAAAGCCATCTGAACCAAAACATTGTTATCTTTGAGTTACAAATCCCGAGACAAGACAAAGCAATTTCTTTCAAATTCTGCACGTATTAAGGTAGTAATGACGGCTTTAATTTCCCCAGCGGACGCCTGTGGCGCGGGGAACAGACGGCAGGTGACAAGCCGGCGTGTTGACATCCAACGGTTTACCGTTGGATATGCGGATTAAATTGTTCGCTTTCACTTCCAACTGCTCTATTCCACTGATTGGCATTCACTATTGCGTCAGTTTCGTTTGTGGTCGACTTACGACCTTAACTAATTTAAATGACTACAGACTTCATCACTATCACTTCACTATCACTACATATTATAAAACAAAGTCGCTGTCGTCTGTTCGTCCCTATGTATACTTAAATCTTTAAAACTACGCAACGGATTTTGAACCGGTTTTTTTAATAGATAGAGTGATTTAAGAGGAAGGTTTATATGTATAATATATCCATAATATAGAAGAGAAACACTGATAAATTTAGAGGTTCATCATTGCACCCGTGCGAAGCCGGGGCGGGTCGCTAGTTAACAATAATCAAAAGAGTATATAATATGTGTGTATACTGCGTGTAATGTTCTTGTTATAGTATTCTTAATACATTTTGTTGATGTTGACTAAAAACTATAAAATTAAACAACCATTCTACGTTGTCAATTAAAGTTGGCTCCAACTTTTAATAGTTGTTTATTTATCACGACATAGACGATATTGATATAGCTTTCCAAGAGCCCATAGTTACTGAGTTTTCCACGTTGTTAAATACAACGCGGACGAAGTCGCGGGTATCATCTAGTCATTTATACGCAATGAGTAAGCAATACTGCGCATATAAAGTCGCGAACAGAAACTAGTAAGAAAATAATTTCATTTGAAACGAAAACCGTCGGCACTATTAATGATTTTTCATTCTAGCTGGCGACAAAAGCTGACATTGAAAAATTTCTGGTACGACGAAAACAATTAGCGCTTGAAAGTTCATTATTCACTAAACTTTAGTATTTACTCACAGACGCCAATTGAGTACAAAGCGCCAAGTGACTTGAAAAGCGAAACTTTGCTTGGAACATTGGTTTTTGTGACAAAGTGCTTAGAGTTCAATTTTGTTTATTACAATTCACAATAATACTAAGTCTTCACAATGTTCTCCTACGTTCTTATCGACTCACTGTTAACATCATGTGTCGCATATACTTCTTTGTGCAATCCATACGTCTTTGGAATGTGCTACCTCTGAAAATCGGATGGTCAATAGTCGCGATACTTTCAAGAGGAATCTTCGGATGCATTTAGTCATCGCGTATAAGGCGCTTCACACACTGCCCCCGCGCTCCGTCGCCTGGCGCGGTGTGGCAGATTTTAATACCACAGAAAACGCGCCACGGCGCGTATTCTGTGGCAGTGTGTGAAGCGCCTTAGCCAGTCTTTTGGAAATCCACACACCATTGCGTATATTAAGTCCACAAAGTATGTAGCATATGTATTATATTATTATGAGTAGGTATGCGTATATTATAGTACCTATTATAGTCTTTAGAGTAATAGCATTTTAATACAATACCGCTAAGCCTAATGATGCCTAAGGGATTAAGTCCGCCTTTGTGCATGTCCTATGTGGAGAAAAATAATTAAATGTCTTATAAATATCTGGTGTAAAATATCTTCGGTATATTGACATTAAGCTCTTTTTAACAGATTTATCGCATGAAAAATACGTTATTTAATTGTCATCAAGTCAACTGTCATCTAGTCTCTCCAATGACCACGATTGCTGCCAATCATTCGAAACGTCACCAAGCCATTCCATGCGGAGGGTTTCGTAAGAGCCGACAAAAGCAAAAGACGGCTGATGATAACCTAGCCGCAAGAGAAGGAACTTGATACGAAACCCTGTGCCAACCCATCAGGCACAGTAGCTCAATTACCCTCCATGTAACTGTAGGAGGCCCGACTCAGCAGTGGGTCATATATGGATTGAGTAAGTAACACGCGATAACTAAAAAGTGTTTAATTTCAATGTGTAAGAATCAAACCATAAGACATTATCTTCGTTATATCCAAGTGAATGCTGTAATGGCTGTAAAGTAGTCGATAAAAGTTATATTGTGGAATTACTAGCGTCAATATCAACAGTGATCAAAACCTTTATAGCAAAGTCAAGGGCCTGGCTCCAGACACGCGATCGCGTGACTAAACACTGCGAAGTTTATCGCTTGCCGTGGCAGACAAGAGATGGTTCAACTTCAATCACAATATTGGAACATAGTTACACTACGGCGACACGGTTGGCGCAGTGGTTGAGCGATCGACTGCTGCGCAGCATGTCGCGGATTCGATTCCCGCACGGAAGAAATATTTGTACGACCTACAAGTATTTGTTCCGGGTCTGGGTGTTTTTTATCTATAATATGTATTTACAAAAAAAAAATGTATATAGGTAGTTTATGATCCATCTCGTTACCATAACACAAGCATTGAGTTGCTTAGCTTGGGACGACATGGCGTTGTGTGAAATGTCCAAGGACATTTATTTATTTTATAGTCATGCATACATTTTATTTTCAACCCTCAGTTTAAAAAGTGTTGATGATGATACAAATTGTTCGTTAAAAAGGGTGTGTCATTAATAGTGGTCCAGATTAAAGGAGTCGATACACTGTATTCATATGTATCACACACCCAAACTAAAAAAAAAAAAACATAAATCGTGTTATTTTTTATTTCTGTACCTTGCTTCTGCTTTTTTATTATTAGTCTTGAATATGAATACTGTTTGACTTTATAACAAAAAAAGGGATTGGATATGATAATACACATATTCAAGACTAATATGAAAAAACAGAATTACAAAATATGGATATGTGTTGAAACAGCTACAGCCAAATTCGTGAAGCAAGGTACTACATAAATTAAAAAAAGCACGGGCTTTTTTTTACGGAGACACAACTTTTTTTTGGGCATATGAATTGAACTGAAAGTCGTTAAAATTTCGGTTTGTGATACATAAGAATACAGACCACTATTTACGACACCCTGTATATCTCCCCCGTCTTCCTCCCATTTCAATAGGGTCGGCTCCGGTCTAGACTCATTTGGCTAAGTACTAAATACTGGTGCATTTACTCGGTTCATTTCCGCCCTCTGCGATTATGTATATTGATACGTGAAGCAAAGTTTTTGTACCTCTTTAACTGAATATTGCGCGCACGCTGGAGTATGGAATTTTGCACACTTTTAGTAGATATTTTATGGAGAAGTGCAGAATGCTAATATAGTTTTATTAGTATTATGCACAGAAAATACATTCAAATCATTTATTTTATTTGGGTCGCAATGGACACACAAAAAAGTCCACCGTCTACCACCAGTTGCCAATGCGACCACTGCTGAGAAGAACTGGCAAGAAACACAAAGGGCTTGTAATTTTTTTTGCATTGCGTTTCTATTTCTTATATTAGAACAATACTCACACAACCATGTATTTGACACACACGCTTATTATATACTCTTTTGTTTATTGTTAACGTCTGTGGTCAAATTGAGAATAGAACTATAATTTAAATTAATTACGGTCGAAATTCGACCGCTGAGCGACCACTTGTAGTCGATAATTATATATTATGGTTATCCCGGTTCTCAGTTTTCCCTCCGAACCGATGGTAATGACTAAATGATCAATTATTTTTAATTTTTATGTTATTTTTAAGATAATTTTTCATTTTCACATTTTGGCGTGTTTAATTAGTGTGTGTTGATATCTCTCTACGTAAAACGACTTGATTTATAAATAAACAAATTTGATTTCGGTGCCTTGGATATATAGCTATACCCAAATTAACGTTGCTGACTAATTAATTAATTTATACTTATTAATTTAAATATAATAATAAATTAATTTATTTAAACTGTCACCATCTACAAATGGTTGTGTAATTGTTATTTTATAGTCATTTTAGTATGGAAATCAACAGAAGCGAAGCCGCATGCTCAAGCTAGTATAAAGCGTAGCTAGGATAGCGTGAACGCCATACCAGATAATTAACTATGTTCCTACTAACGGCTTTGAGCTCTCACGTTTTCCGTGTATGTATGTTGCTTATAAGGAAAATGTTACGGTGTTAAGATAAAGGGAAAATCAAGACAAGAGATGTCTCTAATAAGATTAACCGCTAAATTATGAGCGGATGTTGACGAGCGAAACATTTATGTAGATATTGCCGCTCTAGTAAACACAATAAATATTCGATTGCATCTCGCGTGTAGGCGAACACTTTAATTTATTATTAACTGACTTCAAAAAGGAAATGGTATTTAATTCGTCTTTATGTTTTTAAATGTTTGTTGAAGCATGACGCCGTCATTTAAAAAACGATTAGATTTTTTTATTTATTCAGGTTTTTCATAAACGTTTCAGTAATTGTCTATACAACTTTAACACATTAAAAATAAGTTAACAGAACTACTATTTGCTGAAAAGTGAATTTGTGTATTCTTGAGCTGCTTACCGATCGGCGTTATGGGGCGTAAGGTAACGTGTTACACAGCGAACATTCGTGCTGTCAGTACGTCGTTGGTCGCTGATTTCCCCGTAACATGACGTACTGACAGCACGAATGCTCGCTGTGTAACACGTTACATTACACGTCGTAACGTTGGTCAGTACCCACCTTTAGACGACACAAAGATTTCAGAGTTATATGGACAAAAAACTGTTTAACAAAAAATCTTAATCGACTTCAAAGACAATAAAAAAGCGAAACATAGCCTTTAAAAAATTTCAAGTCAGTGCCACTTAAATCGACACCGAGCTTAATTAGGATATAAGTATACATACTCAAAGACTTCAAGTGGATGTTTATTGGTTAGAAGTTTTGTAGTAATATTACGTATACTGTGTTGTATGTCTCCTTTGTGCCGAGTAATGTGTTTTTTCTATCCAGTTGTGAGTTTATGTACCAACCAAAATTCCTATTGCCACTCAAAACGTCACTTGAGTGAGAAAATTTTACGCATAAGTTTTTCTAGTAGGTACCTTTATAGGGTTGATACGACATAGGGGCATTTTTTTAACTGCCTGTACTAGGTATCATTTCCAGGCTCTGTACCAAAAATCAATTAAATTGGAGCAATAGTTTAGACGCAAATGATTTTTTAAATTTTTGCCTCATCAACAACGTGGCTGTCCATTAATCACGTGATGGCTTTTTAACATTTTTAACCGGGGGGAGGTCCCCCTTGGTGATACCTAGTGAGTTTTAAGACTACCCCTCCACCCCCCATGAAAAATCACGTGTATTTTTTTGTACCGTTTCGAATTCATACTAATCGCATAATAGTATACGTAGTGTAATTTAATGCCCCTCTGTCATATCAACTCTGTATAATCCGAATAACCTATTGTTTTTGTATTTTTGTTCAAAAACTCCTGCACCATAACTTATAAACTTATAAAGAATGCACCTCGAAGGCAGTTAAAAAACATGTAATTGACCAACACAAATTCTCGTTGACACAAAGACACTTGTCCTACCCCGGAATCGAACCGAAGAGGCACCTTTATAATCTAGGAGAGTAGGCTCAGCTAGCTTTAATCCGTGTTCATACAAAGAAAAACACTTGAATCAGCCCCTCCTCCTTTCTACGCGAAAGGAGGACAAACAACCCTCGTTCATATTTATTAGTCTAGCTGACGAGCACGCGATTTCCGTGGTAAAAATACACAGAAATCCTGACAAGTTGGTCTCTAATGTTATAAACAGTTTTATCAGAATTTTTGTAACCATCGTCTCGCTAAAACTCGAGAACAGCTGGACCGATTTCGCCAAAATTAGCCAAATCGGTCCAAAGTCGGTATTGAAATATTCGGAAGGTAAATATTTTGTTCCAGTTAATGTTTGCACATATTTTAATAAACTTGAAACATTCTGGAATTAAAATGCAGGTTTTTTTTATTTATTGATGCTGAGGCGGTACGAAGTTTGCCGGGTCAGCTAGATTTTAATAAAAACATGATTTTTTTCCGCGTCATAATGTTGGCGAAACCCACGACCGTTGATTCACCAAAATATTTGCTACAGAACATTATGATGTTAGTATTTGTATCACCTGCGTACCTGCGGTGGCAAAGATGCGTTGTTTTCCACGCCACACATTGTAAATCAGCTGTCCAACATGTTTTTCCGCGGAGCACCGCACATTTTAAAATGTTTTGTCAGCGGGTTTCAATTTTGCAAACGATTTCACGCCGCGCTGAATGAGTAAACAAATAGATTCTTTTGTGCCGCCAGAATAAAAACTAAATTTGTTACATTGGCACATTATAAAGAATGCTCATTTGGTAACGTTTTCTACAAAAGACGTTAACGGTTAAGTGACATGGACACATTTTACTGGTCTTATCTTTTTTCTTTGTTTTCTTTTTTACTAACCACGGTTACTTGATTGTTTTAGTACGAGTATGTTTAAAGCGACTAGTTGCAATAAATGTTCGAGACCATTATTTATCATTTCATCAAAGCGCGGTGGATTTTTTTTTGATCCAAATAAAATACATCCATACGACAAAGCTGTCTGGAAAACTAAAAAGAAATATTTTTGGAGGCATTATTTTAGTACCTTTATCACTGTGTATTAAAATCGCTGAACATGCTGTGGAAAAAGCTATGCTCGGAGTTTGTCTGAAGTCCAAAATTCAGATCTAAGTTTGATCAGAGAACGAAGGTGAACGGGCAATGGACTGACCACATCGCAGATCCGAGAACCGCTGAAGAGCGCGTGTTCTAGGGTAGAGACCACGTCTTAGTAAACGTAGCATGCAACGCCCTCTAGCTAGATGGCGGGACGATTTGCAGTAGAGAGCCTTTTTATAATCCTTTATGGACTATTCCGGCCTGGAGAAAGCCAGATTCTGTTCCGCCAATCAATAATATCCGTGTGGTGACGGATTTAGAATAATAAAGTCACCATCCCATGCCATTCTGATGGTGTCGTAAGAGACGACTGGATCGTAGATCAACTAGCCGCAAGAGAAGGAAAACTTGATACAAACCCGTCTTGCCAGCGTGCCATAGTAGGCTAATTTCCGTCCGTGAATTCGGAGGAGGCCCGACTCAGCAGTGGGTCATTTATGAGCTGAAATCACGATGACGAGGAATTAGTATGAGCGGCGTCCAATAAACACCGCTTGCGTCATGGGTCCCGACCGGTCTCCAGGTCAGTATGCAATCTTTTAGCAGTAAGAAATTACTACGTACTAACACTGCAAACAAGTTGTAAGGAAACTTTGTAACACCTATGCTATAGAGAATGTTTAGTACTTAAATCGTTTACACCCTCAATTAAACGTCAAGGTGAACTTACCACGTCGGCACTTAATTTATTCTGTCTACCAGTGGAAGGGCATTTGCATGGATATCAGGCTAATAGTAATTAGTAGACTTGATGGCCTCTACTTAATATGAGGCGTAATTTAAGTGGGCATTATACTTTCATTACCTTAATTACGCAGGTGATGTACGCTATTAAGAATTTAAGGTCGTTTAGCCAAGGTTGATGCAGTGGACGTCGCTGTGCGTGCTTTATCTGCTATTAAATTAATTCTGACCCAAAGCTATATTGGTATCTAGGTGTTTTCATAAAACCCTTACAAATCGTCATGTTTGAAACTACCACCAGTTTGCAATGCTTAACAGACTAAAGCCGGTAGGAAACATTGTACTAGTTTTTAGTAGTTTAGTATATCTTTTTTTAATATTTATAATACACAATGTCACTACCCCATTTTAAAGGAAATGTAAAGACCGAACACCTAGCCGCAAAAAAAGGAAAACTTGATACGACGCCCTATGTCATCACGTCTGGCCAACGTCGCTTAGTGGGCTAATTAATGCTCCATGTAATTGGAGGAGGCCCGACTCATTAAATATTATTAAATATATATACTCTTTTGTTTATTGTTAAAGTCTGTGGTCAAATTGAGAACAGCACTACATCTATAGAACTGTTATTTAAATTAATTACGGTCGAATTTCGACTGGTGGGCGACATCTAATAATTACTATTTGTACTGTCACGAATTTCACTAGCTTATGGCTAGTTTTTTTGACGATTAGAGATTGTAACACTACCTTACCACTACCAATTTCGTCTTATAGGTCTAGGGGTTGGATGTGCCTTTTGATGACGGGTTCGGTTCCGGATAAGTGGCTTTGTGTAAAGCAGAGGAACTTGCTCTCAGTCTGGGTGTAATCTGTGCTCGTGAATTACGTGTTTGTAAACTGCCAGTAACGAAGTAAAAAGCAGATTTGGTTAACGCACTGCTAATGATTCTGGAGTCAGAAAATCTTTACTTACTACTGCACGACCCACGGGTGTCTGGCCGCCTCCAACTATCAGCCTACTGTGCATAGGGTTCCGTATCAAGTTTTCCTTCTCTTGCGGTTAGGTTACCGCCCTTGTTATATCCTTTTGTCGGCTCTTACGACACCCTCAGGGTGAAATGGGGTAGAGATGTATTCTAAATCCGTCACTACACGGATGCTTTTCTAGCATTTTTTGAGGAAAAACAAACCCACTTTTTTTTTAATCACTAGCCGGTGGCTGAAGTGTCATGGCTTGAGAAATAGCGACAGAAAAACCAAGGCACATAGCGAAACTCGGATATCGGTACTGTTAAGCAACAAGCATGGAAGTAGCTTAACAGTACAGTCAAATCTTCGAGTGGCAAACACTAAAGGTAATAAAAAATCTAAAACTCTAAAAAAACTTTACACGGTTAGCGCAGTGGTTGAGCGATCGACTGCAGCGCAGCATGTCGCGGGTTCGATCTCCGCACGGAAGAAATATTTGTACGACCTACAAGTATTTGTTCCGGGTCTGGGTGTTTTCTATCTATAATATGTATGTCTTTACAAAAAAAAATGTATATAAGTAGTTTATCATCCATCTCGTTACCATAACACAAGCATTAAGTTGCTTAGCTTCGGACGAGATGGCGTTGTGTGAAATGTCCAATGATATTTATTTATTATTTACTTTAAATATCGTCTAGATCTATTTCCACACTGAGCTGATACCGCTAAAGTTTGTTTTCGAAATACCCTGTACTCTTAACTTAATCCGAAAATGTGTTGCGGACCGTGGGGAGGTTGCTGCGGTGGCGGCTGCTGCGGATGCGGCTGTCCGTGTATCACCATCTACACGTGCTGCACGAAGATCTGCTAGCACTGTGTGCCGTTATGTGCCGTTATGTGGAAATAAACTAAAGTACCGAGAGCTAGTTGGTCATATTTACAAATATTTACTATAAAACTCATGTTTTAAAGTAAAGATTTGGTTAAAAAACGTTGATATTTAGATTATTATACATTGAAACATGGACGTATAAAAAAAGGCGGACGGAACTCTGGCTAAGACAAAAGTGAGACGCCAAAATGGCGGCAGCTCTGTATGTGTGAGTTAATTTTGGGTTTGCCAAGATACACAAAATTTTGCAATAAAAACAAGGTTAAAATATAAAAAAAAATTGTTCGAAATTGTTATGTTTAACTTTAACATCCTAAATGCTGAGTATTTTTTTTTATAATAATGTCTTTTACTTTGAGAGGTTTTTGAAATTTCCTCTAATTTCGAGATGTGTTAAAAACGATTCTAAATTAAAAGAAATGCTTTCATTACCAAAAATTTTTTTGTGATAATATATTTATGTTGCCTAACTATAATTATAATTTATTGCGCACCTCTTGAGAAGCACTGGTATTAAATGGTACAGTAACAGTTTATTCCTCTGCCACGTGTTTTGACTCAAACTAATATTAAAACAAAATAAAGCACTGGGGATTAAAATAATGTATGAATATTTTTACGATTCGACGACACGGTTGTCACAGTGGTTGAGCGATCGACTGCTGTGCAGCATGTCGCGGGTTCGATCCCCGCACGGTACAAATATTTGTACGACCTACAAGTATTTGTCCCGGGTCTGAGTGTTTTTCTATCATTAGTATGTATGTATTTACAAAAAAAAATATTTAAATAGTTTATCATCCATCTCGTTACCATAAAACAAGCATTAAGTTGCTTAGCTTGGGACGAGATGGCGTTGTGTGAAATGTCCAAGGATATTTATTATTATTATATACCGACACAATAGCTACATTGTACATTTAAAGTTTGAAAAAATAAGCGGCATAGTTTAATTTTTTTTGTATTATCCATGTCTTGGTAGATTTCTAATTTACCTTTTAAGGTACTGCATAAGTAACAACACGCCGGAGTCCTCCTTTAGTTGTTTATAAGTCATCCGCATCAAAATGTATACTGCAAATGACACTGTATTTGTTTGGAATCCAATCGTTTTCACCATTACAATTTCTACTAAGTAATTTTAATTCAATCATTTCTCCATACTTAATTTTCCTTACAAAATCTAGCAAAAGGAATATAAAATAAAATACCCAGTAGTAACTATTAAATAATTAACCATAATAATATATTGATTTTTATAATAAACGAAAAATTGCCCACATTTCGGTTAATTTGCACACGTGAATATTGGCAACACTGAACTTAAAATTAATTGTTTTGTTCTAGCAAATACAAATTGATTTTAATGTATATAATCTGGAAATAAGTGATTGAATTATTCATTTACGTATGAAACGTGATTCCTGAATTGTTTTTCTTTCGGTCACTACGGTTTTTACACCATTTTACCACGCAAGACATGATTTATAGTTTTTATTTTTTCGCCGCATATTGCGTCTTTAAGCATCAATGTTCACGCGTGTAATGGCCGACTAATGTGTGAAAGTGTGCGTGCTGGCCTGTACATATAGCTGATCTGGCCGACTATGATGTCACAGTTTTTAGTTAGCGAGACTCTGTCCGACTTTTTTTATACGTCCATGCATTGAAATTCAATATTTTTAACGGATTTATCCGTATAATTTTACGGATTACATTACACGCGATAAATCCGTTAAAAAGAGTTTAATTTCATTGTTGATATTTCAATTATATTTAAATACTATCTGCCCCGGCTTCGCACGGGTGCATTAATGAACCTCTAAATTTATCCTCACATAAACATTCCTCTTGAATCACTCTATCTATTAAAAAAAAAGCTTCAAAATCCGTTGCGTAGTTTTAAAGATTTAAGCATACATAGGGACGGACAGACGACAGCGACTTTGTTATATACTATGTAGTGATAGAACATCATTTTAATCAGCAGCAGTTCCGTGCTTCTTTATTTAGCTTCATGTCCTCACTTCTATGGGTGTTGGGCGTTTGTTATATTCGCACTACCTGCCGTTTAACTACAGGTGTGGCGACACATAAACCTACTTTCTAATCAATTAAAATCTGCTCCCAATAATGGATAGCCCATCAAATTATTATTATCTAACTTTGCCCACCCCACAAGTTCGCAGGGTAGCCGTCTGACCTATTTCAATTCGTCCGCCCCTTTCGCCGGACTGAACGCGTGGGGTTGAACCGGTAGGTATTTATGGCTCCCCAATTCATCTATTTTGGTACCATTATTATTTAATCCATAATTTGGGTGAAGAGTCCCAACATTAAAAACTTGTACTTTTGAAATGTGTGACTGTGTTCCTTCTTCATCGATCTAGGTAACTTCGTCGTATCGTTCGTCGTTTCAGCCCATAGATGACCCACTACTGAGTCGGGCCTCCTCCAAATTCATGGAGGGAAATTAGCCTACTGTGCCACGCTGGCAAGACGGGTTGGCACAGGGTTTGTATCAAGTTTTCCTTCCCTTGCGGCTAGGTGATTTGCTTCTTGCGTTCCCTTAGTCGCCTCTTACGACACCCTCGGGATGGTATGGGTTGGTGATACATGATCTTGATCTCTGCACACTGCAGGACATGATTTCTTGGCGGTTCTGGTGGTGTTCATTTATTTAAGTCCCAACGTTTCCAGTACTTTGTAGTGTCCTTGTTTCAGTCGTCCCGGACCCCGGATACTGCACAGAGTCTAAAACGATCAGAACTACCAAGAAATCATTACCAGCTACATTTTTCTTTTTTAAATAAAAACCCGATCCTCTTTGCCAGGAGTTTACAGTGTCGAAAAAGTCTGTTTGTGCTGAATCCAAGCACATATCGACCAATTTGAACGTGGAACATTCGTGTTGAACAATAGATTATCTCTGATATTTTTATGGCAGTCTGCCGATATTTTCGTCAACTACTGCCAGTTTGGTCTGACTCATAGGTAGGTATGCGTGAACCATTGATTGCGCAATGATTAAATTACATTAAACTTGTGGAGGTAAAACTCAGATATTACATTAAACTATTTAACTTATATCGACATTACCGTGATACAGTTTTTACTAGTACGGGGGACAGGGTGAATCTAATAAAACAACCTGAAGTGACAGTTTACTACTTTGTGGTTACACTTTTCAACTGTAACAACATGTAAGTAATTATATTCAACTTTAAATTGTATAATGACGTAATTAGCTACGTAGTTATTTAGAATTTAACTCGTTTATGTAAGTAAGTACATTTTGGTTGTTGAAAACATTTTGATGCAATAAAGATATTTATTATTATTATTACATAAAAAAATCACGCGCCTATTTAAGGAACTACAATTATTTACTCAGTAAATTGTTTTCTAGATTCTGAGCTGAGAACTTCACAATAGGCCCAATATTTCACGTCCCCAAAACTTGGCAGCGTAGCTGAACACCTGGCTTTTGGCAACACATTTTGAACTGCAAATTGTTTCTATCAGATTCTACGCTTGAATTCTACGATCTCAATCAGGAGACGCATTGCGGCAGACTGGATTTATTTTTGTTTTTATTTTGAATAGTAGTAAAAACTTACATGATTAAGTTCACCTCTTGGGAGGCGTTGCGTAGACAACTTTTAGTTTAGGACAAACCTAAGCTAGAACCATTGAGACTATTCAACTGTCTGAAATAAATGTACCCCGAGGGAGCTCGTGTAATATAAAATTCGTACTCTTGTATCTTGTCTATATATAAAAACTAGCGACCCGCCCCGGCTTCGCACGGCTGAAATTATGTATGTATTATACATAAAAACCTTCCACTTGAATCACTCTATCTATTACAAAAACCGCTTTAAAATCCGTTGCGTAGTTTTAAAGAATTAAGCATACATAGGGACGGACAGGCGACAGAGACTTTGTTTTATACTATGTAGTGATGAATAGCTGTTCGTTAGTCTCGCTAAAACTCGAAAACAGCTGGAGCGATTTGGCTAATTTTGGTCTTGAAATATTCGTGTGAGTCCAGGGAAGGTTTAAGAGTCTAGAGAAAACATTGATATTGTAAGTAAAATAATAAAAACAACAATTTTATTTTCCCATACAAACTGTTACCTGTCAAACATTTGACGTTCGTCCCGACGGTTCGCTATTTTTGGCATAATTACTTTTTTTCTTTTTTAATTACATTAAATAAGGGATTGTAATTGATAAGAAAAGGCGGTATATTAATTTATTATTAATTATTCCAATTCGAATTCAATATTCATAGTTCAGACAGGACAACGTCTGTCGGGTCAGCTAGTAAACAATAAATACCTAGCTCTCTAGCTCGTCGATTCGAAGCTTTATTAGCAAATTAGTTAATACTGAACTTAAACACCCTTAGCGCATATATATCTTTCTTATTTGGTTGCAAAAGCCTAAAACATAATTATGTTTTAAATATTTGGATGGAGTTATTAGCTGATTATTATTATTATTTTGTGATTCTACACGAATGTAGTCTTTAGTACCGTGTGGTGACTGATTTAGGATACATCGAGTCACCACTCCATCCCATCCTGAGGGTATCATAAGAGCCGACAAAAGGAAATGACGAGGCTTAAAAGTCTAGCCGCAAGAGAAGGAAATGTTGAAATGAAATTATGCGCTAACCCATCTGGCCAGAGTGGCATATTAGGCTAATTACCCTCCATGTGGTGGGAGGAGGCCCGACTCAGCAGTTGGGCATTTATGGTAGAATCTACCGGGGGGGGGTCCTGCAGATTCTACTAATACTACCCAGCCCACTGATCCTCTACTAGGAATAGTATAGTACCATAACCAACTAATTGTATGTTTAATTTTAAATTCACAGACAATTTTTTTTTGACTGCCTCGTTGGTCTAGTGGTTAGATGTGCCGCCTTTGGATCAACGGGTCCCGGGTTCGATTCCGGGGTCGGGCAAGTGTCTTTGTATAAACCAGAGGCACTGGCTCGGAGTTTGGGTGTCATTTCTATCTATAATATGTAAGTATTTACAAAGAAAAAAAAATATATAAGTAGTTTATCATCCATCTCGTTACCATAACACAAGCATTAAGTTGCTTAGCTTGGGACGAGATGGCGTTGTGTGAAATGTCCAAGGATATTTATTTTATTTTATTCGTATTTCGAACACCTAACCTGACCTAACGAACATTTCATAAAAAGAGTTACGTGCCAAATCACGCGTTTTCACGGTACTGGGAGCGTGAAACGCGCGGTTGGTATTCATTGCGGTGCTTGGCACGCGATGCACGTAATCCGAACTTCGAGGCGTCACCTCATGAGCATCAGATATTGGAACAGATTGCTACGATTTAATCTGATCCTGCCTGAAGAACGTAGTCTTTACTTTGTTACAGGCTTTGAAAGATTTTTAACTTAATGTAGGCATACGGCTAATAGACATTGTTTACTTGTTTTTTTACCAACTAGAGTAGGTAGGCCATAATTTCATATACAGGGTGCAACAAAAACACTAAAGAATCGATAGTACTGCTGATGTAAATAAATAAATAAATATCCTTGGACATTTCACACAACGCCATCTCGTCCTCGTGAACTTGATTAATGGTGAAGGTTGTTACCCCGTCTGATAGCTCCAGGTGTGACACTTAGCTCCTATAAGGTAGCTGGTATCGTAAACTAATTCTAAACCATGAATATTATAATAATATTTTATTAAATCTCCCCTAATCCCATCAATTTATTTTCGTAATCCATTAGGCGACATTTTCGGGATTTTGCACCTGTAATATAAATGAGAGTAAAATTTAATTACGTCACTGTCACGAGTTTTCCGTGTCGCGATACCCTGAAAATAGGGCGTTCATAAACCGGATATCTTATAAAATTTAATGCGAGGATTATAATTGGTTTACCTTTATTATTAACGCTCATACGATATTGTTAACCTTCCCTATTTATTTACGGGTAGTATTTAAGCCTACAACTGTTAATCCAATGATTTATTTTAAAACTAGCGACCCGCCTCCGCTTCGCACGGGTGCATATATTATACATATAAACTTTCCTCTTGAATCACTATATCTATTAAAAAAAACCGCTTCAAAATCCGTTGCGTAGTTTTAAAGATTTACGGAGAGACGGACGGACGGAGAGCCGACAGCGACTTTGTTTTATACTATGTAGTGATATTCGAAATTACCACTAAAAGTTACTTAGTAGTACTTACTAGTTAGATAGCTGGTCTAACTAAATAATCCGTTTTCACGGTACTGACTACGTGTAACTGCCATAGTTGGTAGCATGGCAACTGGTGCAGACGGATAGATACTACCAACTTGCGCGGTACAATGGTCGAAGATAATGTTTCAAACATGACGATTCATAAAAGTTTTGTGATAAAACCTCCACGAACGAAGTTCCTAAAAACCACAGATAAAAATAATATTTCATAAAATCTGTTTGCAGGCACAAAGCTTCGAATGGCATTATTCTCTGCATTACAAGTTGGTAATTCAATTTTCGCTCCATCGCTTTGCATTGTATCCCAAACAAATATTACACAGAGGTAGAAGACGTTATTTTAAATTAGAATATTAAACTTGGTAGACACGCAATTAAGGTGGAAGATACGGTCTGTTCCCAGGCATTTTGCCGAGAGATGGCGTTCAAGTCAACATTTACAGTTTATTTGGGCTTTGTAAAATTATTAAGGTGAATGTTCCAGGGTAGACCGCGAAATTCAAATTTTCTTAGGTTTTTTGCAATTTGCAGGTCAGTGCTAGGTTGTATGTTGATTAAAATGTTATTCGCGGCTGTAAGACGTATGTAGTTATAGAATTATAATCATTAAAATCATCAATACAACCCTCCAAGCTCATAAAGGTGCAAGAAAAACTTTTTCAAGCTCAAAGTCATTGAATTTCGCGGGCTTCCCTGGAACATTCACCTTAAGTCGTAGGAGTAGCGATCGCGGTTATCGGATATTACGCTATATTTTACTAGGTCATGTCATTGCCTCAAAATACACCCAATTAGACACAAATTGAGATTTAGCCATAATTCATAAAAAAAAATTATATACTCTAATAATTAAGTTACTCTAACATTAATATACTTTATCGGTATATCGGAAATCTTACAGTATATTAATAATCTAAGATTATCATAATCTAAGATTAATATTATATATTAAAACTAGTGACCCGCCCCGGCTTCGCACGGGTGCAATGATGAATTTATTAGTGTTTCTCTACAATATTATGCATGTATCACTACATATTATAAAACAAAGTCGCTGTCGTCTGTCCGTCCATATGTATGCTTAAATCTTGAAAACTACGCAACGGATTTTGAAGCGGTTTTTTAATAGATAGAGTGAACCAAGAGGAATGTTTATATGTATAATACATGCCGCCGTGCGAAGCCGGGGCGGGTCGCTAGTTATACAGCGACTTTATTTTATACTATGTAGTGATGAATCTTTGTCTGTATGTCCTTTATAGAATCATAAACTATGCATTTGAACATGTGATGATCTTTAGCAAAGTTTGAAAGAAAGAAGAAAGAAGCGTGTTGTCTGTGATAACATATGATACAGAGATGTGGTCGCTTACTATGGGGAATGGTAAAGGCTCAACGTTACCCAAAGGGCAATGGACGGGGCTATAACCGGAGTACCGCTGTTTGTTTTTTTCGGGGGTAATATCCTTGATGAACTATCCACATCAGCCCGGAGCTGGTGAGCATAGTGTCCCCGCGCGTGTTGCGGGGACGTCCCCTTACCCACTAAACAGCCCCGGTGTACCGTCCCCCGCTGACTGCCCCGTGGGCCCTGACTGTATCTCCACGGGACCCGGAGTTTCCCTGCGAGATCGAATCAGAAATAAGGAGATACGCAGGCGAACCAGAGTCACCGACATAGCCCACAGGGTTGCCCAATTTAAGAGTCAGTGGGCAGAGCACATAACTCGCAGGACTGACGCCCGAAGGGGCAGACAAGTCCTCGAGCGGCGACCGCGTTCAGAAAAGCGCAGTGCTGGCAGGCCACCCACACGGTGGCCCTACAACCTGGTTATCGTCCCCGGAAAACGACGGACCAATCTTTGTGAAAATCCTTCGGGTAGGCCTATGTCCAGTAGCGGACGTCTTTTGGGTGTAATGATAATGATGATGAGGTAGAAGAGTGATTTTTAAGGATAGTAGGTCACGATCCCTTTAAAGTCAGGTGTTATAGTAAGATGGGCATCCATCTTGCAGCAGACCTGTTGATTACTAGACCAGCAGATTAATTGCGACTCATATAGTGCACTATGCTACTACCTAGTTTAGGTACTAGACTAGTCTGCGCTGATCAAGCTTCATAATTAATCCACGTGAAGTGGGGCGGTGAGATTATTCTTACGCGGTAGCGGATATTATGCACTAAGATTATTCTTAGTGTATGTTAACCTCTAGCGTACAGTGCCTAAAATATTCATACAGTCAAAATGCACCACTCGCGTTTCTTCTAAAAGCTGCAGGTTTTCATTTCGGTTTCGGCTAATCTCTGAAGTGGCTGGACCGATTTTGACGGGACTTTCACTGGCACATAGCTAACGTAACTCCTTTTTTTTGGTACCCACAACCTAACCCCTAAAATATTTGCGAAGTAATATCCTCAAACATAAAACTCACTAAATAGATAAACTATTTATTGTACACCAGAAAAATACAAATAACACAATATACACGGTTGGCGCAGTGGTTGAGCGATCGACTGCTGCGCAGCATGTCGCGGGTTCGATCCCCGCACGGAAGAAATATTTGTACGACCTACAAGTATTTGTTCCGGGTCTGGGTGTTTTCTATCTATAAAATGTAAGTATTTACCGAAAAAAATGTATTTAAGTAGTTTATCATCCATCTCGTTACCATAACACAAGCATTAAGTTGCTTAGCTTGGGACGAGATGGCGTTGTGTGAAATGTCCATAGATATTTATTATTTTATTTTATTTGTACAAGGAGCGGTCTTGTCGCTAAATGCGATTTCTTACAGACAACCTTCCAAGTCAATAAAGCATTATCATTTACAAACTCGGCGAACCGCCCATCGGTTATAAGGAACACTTTACCTGGGATGTCGTCCTTATAATAATTCTCTTAAACAAGTTGTCACTCTACAGAAGATCGCTCATACAACCCTTTATGGGTAAGCCTTACCAGCTAAATCTCGCTCAGAACCCTTTGAGGATTAGTTCTATCATAAATCCGACTTGCTTGACAAACTACTCTTGGTCCCATCTCCTAATAATACCAAGGTCTAGTTAAAGGGAGTGTTCTTGTAACAAAGTGGAAACTTAATGGCACGTCTCTGATATATTCGCGTATTTGCTATATTTGACATGCCTAGATTTGTCAATACAGAGCATTACCATCCCATTCTATTGTTCTAAGAGCCGACAAAGGAAATAATGCCGAAAACAAGAGCAAGAGAAGGAAAACTTGATACGAAACCCTATGCCAACCGGTCTGGCCAGCGTGGCACTGAAGGTTTATTACCGCCCATGTAGTTGGAGGAAGCCTGACTCAGCAGTGGGTCATGTATAGGCTAAAAGTACAAACAGACATTTCAATTAGATTTATATGTGCAGATAAGCCTCGATACAAGTTTGACAATGGGTACTGATTTCAGCAGATACTTGGAGATTGGAACTCGGAACTATCCCAAGAAGTTTGAAATTGAGTTACAAGAGGAACAGAAATGGCTGTTGAAATGGCATGTTCACTAACTTGGAATACAATTGATCCTAGATTTCATGTTCGTGACGGATTTAGAACACATAGCGTCACCACCCTAATCCATCATGCGGGTGTCGTAAGGAAAACTTGACACAAGCCCTGTGCCAACCCGTCTGACCAGCGTGGCATACTAAGCTAATTACTCTCCATGTAATTTGAGGAGGCCGACTCATCAGTGAGTCTCTTATGGGCTGAGTAGTAGTATAGTAGATTCGAATGTCACCGTTGTTGGGATATCACAACGGTGACATCCGATGTCACAATGATGAAATTATCTTTTACGTTTTGAACGAAATGCTGTGATGGTCAATATGTTTGTACCTGTGTAACTTGTTCGATTCCGGGGTCGGACAAGTGTTTTGGGTCAGGTCTGGGTGGGTGTATCGGGTCTGGGTGTGTTTGTGTTCGTTGTGACGGAACGGAACGCAAAAGGGGGGGGGGGAAACTGACAGATGTTATGATAGTGTGTTTGGAGGTTATTGGCTTTTTCCCGTAAAATAAATAATATTCAAGTTATTAGTCGGTGTTTTAATTAATAACAAGTGGCTGGAACTAGGATATTATATTCGTGAATTATTGTCTTTGGAAAGGGAATACGGGATATAGACGACATGTCATGTCGTCTTTAAAAAAACATAAAGAAAGTATGGCTCAACGGATCTGGATAAAATTTGGTACAGGATTGCTTATATGTATTTAGGTACTTAACTCGTAAAACACCTTCAGAATACGTTGGTGACTTTCTACCCTAAAGCCGTCACCACAAGCCATATCATGTCACTTTTTTAGATAAATTAAGTCTATCAAATAAATAAGCCAACATTTGATACAGAGTAGATACTTAATGAACTCTGTTAGCTGTTTCAAAAGGCAATACGATTGGGAATTTTCATAATTGCTTTACTAAACCTAATATAGAAGTTGGTGAGTTACAAACTACTCGATTAATCCTAGAGTTGATAACAATGTGGTTTTCAAAAGTTTCTCTCCAACTATCTAGGACGTCAGGCAATCAAAACTGTGCTAAATTTAATTATCTTCTACTAGCGACCCGCCCCGGCTTCACACGTGTTTCTTTTTTAATAATTATGGATGTATTGTACTTATAAACCTTCCTCTTGAATCACTCTATCTATTAAAAAAACCGCATCAAAATCCGTTGCGTAGACGACAGCGACTTTATTTTATAAAATGTAGTGATGATAGTGATAGGTTATTAGAAGTAGGACCGTCGACCCAATATGATGGATGCGGGTGGCTCTATGTACAGTGGTGTGTCGACGATAGCCTCATGGACTGAGGGTGTCCCAGTTGACCGAGACGACCTTCCGATAGTCACTTGCCCGCACAGCGGGCACCTCGTTGGGAGTCACAGGAGTCACGTTTAAGAGAACTTAACTTAAGATACTTGTTAATCTCAAGCGTAAAGTTTTATTAACTCACATATACCACACCGGCCACAACCAATTTCATCAGATACTTTAACAGTGTTTTGTTTTATTTTTTATTTTCTCTTAACCTGAGTATGTCGATTATATATGTATGTATCTATAAGATATGTATTATACTTTATGTATGCATGTCTTAATAAACTATATATTATATTATGTACGTATATTTAAGATAAATCTTTGTCAATGTATGTAGTAGTGCACCTGCCACGCTCCGTTTCTGCACCACCCTAAGGCTGGTAGGAAATGCCTGAGGTATTAAGGCCGCCTTTGTACATAACTGTATATGTATGTGCAAAAAGAATTCATATATAAACAAAAATATCAACATTATTACATTTATTACACTGAATCCTCCGAAATTTTCTCAGATCCAAAACATCATAGCAACACGATCATCTCCAATATCCAAGCTAACCCGTAAATCCAAATTCAATAAAGGATTTACAAGCCTGTTCATACAACTCAAAGAGATTGAAATAAACTGCAGGCCTTTGGGTGAGTTTGTAAATCCAAGTTGCCAGTGAAAAGCTCTCGGAAATATCCAGGAGTGATCGCAAGATTCCGCTCAAAATAGACACCGTATTTTACGTTGAGTTATCGTTATGTTTTTCGATCACGAGCCACTACAGCGTTTCTTTCCGGTGCTTCTCAATGGGCAGCATTTATATTTAGAGTTTATATAGAGTAATATGACATTTTATAATTATATGTAAAAGCCCTAAAGAGCTACTGCTTAGTAGGGCCTCCGCCAATTACAGGAGGGAAATTAGCCTAACTATGCCACGCTGGCCAGACGTGTTGGCACAGGTTTCGTTTCCAATTTTACTTTCTTTCAAACTCAAACTCAAATCATTTATTTCAATTGAACCTATTAACAGGTGTTTTTGAAAGGTCAAAAGTGAAGTTAGGAATCTAGTTGCTTGTTCCAAAAAGTAGATCCTATGGAGAAGAACAGGCAAGAAACTCCATGGACACTCTTTTTATCATATTCTCTGTTTCAAACATCTGATTGTGTTACATTAATTTGTGTTTATTTATAGTAAGCTAAGATGTGAGGACAATGTAACATATTGCACAACAGAAGTGTCCAGGAGATCAATGCAAAGCTACGTAGGTATGTCAATAGCAGTTAAGGGATGACCGGCCCCAACTGGCAGCACCCGATCACGAGAATGACGCATGTGTCAGCCATCCCCCAGCTCAACCATATTTTAGGGAACCGATGGACCCGACACACACGACACCACCAGTATGACCTTTAAGCGAGCATGACATACACTCAACTGTTATGTTATTTATATACGGTGACTACATAGTGCTCCCATTAACAATTCCAAACTTCGAAACAATTATCTTTATCTTTACATAGTATAAAACAAAGTCGCTTTCGTCTGTCCGTCCCTATGTATGCTTAAATCTTGAAAACTACGCAACGGATTTTGATACGGTTTTTTTTAATAGATAGAGTGATTCAAGAGGAAGGTTTTTAAGTATAACCCACCCCCGCTTTGCACGGGCGAAGCCGGGGCGGGGCACTAGTACAAAATAAAGTGATGAAATTATATATTTAAGTAATTGATGATTCTGATGAAAAAGGTCCTGCATACTCGAAATAAAAAAAAAACAAAGACAAATTATTCCTACTCAATGGTAAAAAAAAGAAACTTGTATCACTACATAGTATAAAACAAAGTCGCATTCTTCTGTCCGTCCCTATGTATGCATAAATCTTTAAAACTACGCAACAGATTTTTAAGCGGTTTTTTTTAATAGATAGAGTAATTCAAGAGGAAGGTTTTTAAGTATAATATAATTGTACCCGTGCGAAGCCGGGGCGGGTGGGTCGCTAGTATTTAATAAATCCATGATGTCAAAATTAATATTATCAGATAGGTACATGTCAATAAAAGACCTAGTGAAAGTCCGGGATTAAATAATAATTACAAACAAAGGAGTAGCGGCTAGATTTCCTGTATTGTCCTTTAGTTGGCTCTTACGACACTCTAAGGATTGAAAGTGGTCGCAAGCATGTCGCGGGTTCGATTCCCGCACGGAAGAAATATTTATACGACCTACAAGTATTTGTTCCGGGTCTGGGTGTTTTCTATCTATATTATGAAAGTATTTACAAAAAAAAAAAATATATAAGTATTTTAACATCCATCTCGTTACCATAACACAAGCATTAAGTTGCTTAGCTTGGGACGAGATGGCGTTGTGTGAAATGTCCAAGGATATTTATTTATTTATTTATTTATCGCAAGAAACTCAGTATATTGGGTATCAGTATATCAAATGTCCTTCTAGGTATAACCTGTATCGCGGGTGCAGGGCTCAAAACAAGTGCCTCTTGTTTACCCAAAGACACAAGCCCGGCCCCGTAATCGAACCCGGAACCCCGTGATCCAAAGGCATACGAGCGAATACGTCCTTAGACGCGTTCCACATGCCTACACATAATAAAACCCATTATT
Source organism: Clostera curtula (assembly GCA_905475355.2). Classification (NCBI taxonomy): domain Eukaryota; kingdom Metazoa; phylum Arthropoda; class Insecta; order Lepidoptera; family Notodontidae; genus Clostera; species Clostera curtula. Next base: position 4,545,788 of record FR997804.1, on the reverse strand, counting down.
AAATTATGCTGTTATGAAGTATGAAAGCTGTTATGAAGTATCAGTTACGAAGAGGATTGATCGGCAAGAACTGCACCGAAATCCAATTTGGAGCCAAATCTCAATATCGAATAATCGGCTTAAGCCCAGCCAAACGTATCGAATGTGCGAACTTGACAACTTCGTACAGATTTTCTCACTTTAGCTTATTGAGTTTGCCAAGGAGTTTTAGACTTTACCTGTTGGAGAAGTAAGTTCAGTAAACTTATATCAACATTTCCCACTGCTGATTTCTATGAACAAATGCTTGCCACGTGATGGCCACACGTTAGTTGTGGGGCCGGCTTTCACATACGTAGTGTCAAGACCCAATTTCAGCCTGAGGGTGCCATAAGAGTTGACGAAAGGAAATTTCAAGGATGAAAACCTAGCTAAAAGAGAAGGAAAACTTGATACGACCTGTGTCAACCCGTCTGGACATCATGGCATAGTAGGCTAGTCTCCCTCCTTGTGATTGGAGGAGGCCCGACTTGGAAGTGGGTCTAAGGTCTTTTAAAACATATACATCTAAAATTTACTACTATAGTAGGAGACTGAAGAATGAACACTTTCTTAAAGATCAGTTCACACACCAGGTTCTTAATTGCAGACCATAAATGACCCACTACTGAATCGGGCCTCGAAATTCTTGGAGGGAAATTAGTCTGCTGTGCCACGCTGGCAAGACGGATTGGCACACGGTTTGTAGCGGATAAGTGATCTGCATCTTAAGTTCCTTTAGCCATCCTCTTACGACACGCTCAGGATGAAATGGGTTGGTAACATTGTGTATTCTAAATTCGTCACCACATGGAAAACCAAACTAGGTTTAATATATCTTATTCCTCGAAAATATCAGGTTTAATATCTTCAATATGTGACGTAAATACGAACTATACAGTTGAAGGCGAAGATCAAATGCAGGCTTTCACATATCAAAAGGTTTTCAGAGTAAATATATTTCAAAAGCAACTTTCTATGAACTGCAATACACTCACAGCGTATTAGTAGTGAAGTAAGTTGATTGCGAAGACTCGCTCCGGTTCATTAAATTCTCAATCAAATCTTAATTTAGTATTCCTGTTGGATTCTATTAAAATGTACACAACATTCATTAAAAATATCCCTACTCATACCTCCTCGGTGTCAATCTACGACTGAGTGAAGCCACCTCCAATGTATTTAAGGACAATCAGCCTACGGTTTCATTTTTTTTTTCTATATATACAAGATTCGTTCGAAGATCGACTGCCTCGTTGGTCTAGTGGTTAGATGTGCCGCTTTTGGATCAACGGGTCCCGGGTTCGATTCCGGGGTCGGGCAAGTGTCTTTGTCTAAGCCAGAGGCACTGGCTCAGAGTCTTGGTGTCATTTCTATCTATAATATGTATTTTATTATTATTATTAAAATAAATTATTATTATTATTATTATTATTATTTACAAAAAAAAAATGTATATAAGTAGTTTATCATCCATCTCGTTACCATAGCAAAAGCATTAAGTTGCTTAGCTTGGGACGAGATGGCGTTGTGTGAAATGTCCAAGGATATTTATTTTATTTTATTTTTAAGATTGTCATACTGACTTGATCCTTTAGTCATGTTTATGTTTGTAATGAGTAAACTCGAAAACTACTGGACTGATTTCAAACCATCCGTATGGATATATTTAGAATACATAGAGTCACCATCCCATTCTGAGGGTGTCGTAGGAGCAGAAGGGAATGAAGTGGCGCCCGATCCACGCGATTGCAGCGGTTAACCTGGCCCACCTGCCTGGCCGCCCCTCCGCTGCTAGGGGCGGCAGCCCTGGCCTCAAAGCCTGACCGCCCCTCTACTCCGATTACCACGCCGTGTCTCGCAGCAGATTAAGGCTTCCGAGGCAACTCTGAGGACAGGGAAGTCCCCAGAGCCAAAACTGACCACGACTCCGTGTGCCGCTCTTCGTCTGGCCTCTCCCCGTGAGCCCGGCTTGGGTGACCCTGAGCCGGTATGGCCCCAACGGATCCTAAAGGCACGCAAGCCTCGCCACAACAAGGTGGCAGCACGGTCGAGGGGCCTAGTATTATCCCTGAGTAACATATGCGAACTTAAGTGGCAGTGGTCAGGGAACATAGCGCGCAGGACCGACGCCCGATGGAGCAGAAAAGTCCTCGAGTGGCGACCGCGTTCCGAAAGGCGCAGTGCTGGTAGGCCTCCCACACGGTGGACCGATGACCTGGTTAAGGTCGCCGGAAAGCAATGGATGCGGGCGGCCTAAGAACGGCTTTTGTGGAGATCCTTGGGGGAGGCCTATGTCCAGCAGTGGACGTCTTTTGGCTGAAATGATGATGATGGTGAACATATCGATGCCGAGCCGCGCTCGTAAGCTAGAGGTATATTTAGTGAATTGTCTTCCTTAAATATGTAAGCGTAAAATACAAACAGTCATTAACTTAACCCTGTAAATTTACGTCCTGAAATCTCGCCAAGCACTCAACGTTTGGCATAAAAACTTTCGAACTGGGTCACCGTATCACGCTGTGGAAAGTAACAGAAGGTTTAAAGTTAATGTTTCGCTTTACTATCGGAGATTAATACTACTACTACTCAGCCCATAAATGGCCCACTGCTGAGTCGGGCCTCCTCCAATCACACGGAGGGTAATTAGCCTACTGTGCCACTCTGGCCAGACGGATTGGTACCGAGTTTGTGTCGAGTTTCCCTTCTCTTGCGACGAGGTGATCTGCCCCTTATGTTCGATTAGTCGCCTCTTACGACACCCTCAGGATGAAATGGGGTGGTGACACTATGTATTCTAATTCCGTCACCACATTGCAACACTCCTCTCATCACAGGAAGTGCCACGGTGGCCAGACGGGTTGACACAGAGTTTCCTATCACGTTTTCCTTCTATTGCAGCTAGGTTTTCGGCCTTGTCATTTCCTTCTTTCGGCCCTTACGACACCCCCGGGATGGAAAGGGGTGATGACACTATGTATTTTAAATCCGTCACCAGACGGACGATTGAGTTGTGAACCAAAGCTTAAATACATCCTAATCATCATTGTCTTGGCACAGAGTTGGCTCAAAATTGGCATCAGGATTTAGGCACAAAGGGATGATCATCCAGCCAGACGAGGTGGTATGTCTAGCTAGGGGTCGCAGCACCTATCCCCCGATAGTTGTTATCGGGAAATGCTTAACTATGCGAATTGCTCTTGAAATTTCGCTATCGCGGTGTAGGACTTTTTGGTAATTCTCGCATTTTTAGTCGATATTTCTTGATGCATTTAGATCAGATTTTTGGGGTAAACTGTGTAAAGTATGTAGCTTGTTGGTCGCTACAAGGTAATGATGCAAAAATACGAGTGTCCTAGTATTCAAATTTGTACCCTCAATACAGCGCAGTGCGGAACACGTGTTCGAAATCCCCAACTAGAATCCCGAAAAACTGTTAGACCGGAATGAAATGCGGTTAGCAATCAATGGAGACTAAGCCTTATATTGGGAGTTCCTGTCCCTTTTCAAAGTAAATCGAATTCTTAGGTCTCCTGGCAATGTTACAAAGAAAATAGCAAATACGAATTGGCAATATGTTTAAGCAGTTTATGTGCGATTATATAAAAAGTGTTTAACAAAAAAAAACTACTTCAAAATAGACCATTTGAAGTCGCTTTATATTGACAGGTCCTTTAGAAGTCGGTGCCTTAGGCATGCCTACATTCTAAATAACGAATGATTTAAAATTACAAGTACGGTCAACGCAACCAAACTTAAAAATGGCATTTTTAGGTTTGGTTGGCCTTAGACAACATTTCGTCCGTGAGGTAAGGGGCTGTCCTTTAATCACGTGATGTTTTTTTTACATTTTTTAACCCCTCCCTCCCCTTGGTGATACGTGGTGAGGTTTAACACTAACCCCCCACCCCCCATTAAAATCACGTGTAATTTTTTAGTACCTACAAAGAATCTTACACTCAAAGGTCACACGCCACTTTTCGGTTTAGAAATCACATGTTTGACGAAAAAATACCTTTTGAACCTCACGTGATTAATGGACAGCCCATAACGGATTTGGAACATATTGTGTCACCACCCTATTCCATCCTGATAGTGTCGTAAGAGCTGACGAAAGGAAATGACAAGGCCAAACACCTAGCCGCAAGAAAAGGACATCTTTAAATAAATAAATAATAAATATCCTTGGACATTTCACACAACGCCATCTCGTCCCAAGCTAAGCAACTTAATGCTTGTGTTATGGTAACGAGATGGATGATAAACTACTTATATACATTTTTTTTTGTAAATACATACATATTATAGATAGAAATGACACCCAGACTCCGAGCCAGTGCCTCTGGTTTAGACAAAGACACTTGCCCGACCCCGGAATCGAACCCGGGACCCGTTGATCCAAAGACGGCACATCTAACCACTAGACCAACGAGGCAGTCATAACCCTGGGACAACCCGTGAGGCCATCGTGGCAGAGTTGGCCAATTACCCTCCATGTAACTGGAGGAGGCCCGACTCAACAGTGGGTCATTTACGGGTGGAGTGGTAGTAGTAGCAACCTAACTATGACAGCATGCGTATTAAATACGAAATATAAATCAGAATCACCGGAATTTAAAATTAGGTGAATTTCCGGAACCGACCGCGTAGCCATTTTGACCCGCCAACTAAATTAAATTTTACTGACGGTTTTATGAAGGTGTGAGATATTAAGCTTCACCATCAGATTATGACAATATTATACTTTATTGTATTTTTTTTAATGCTGGCAATGTGTAACCTGTGGAATATGAACACTAGCGGAGTAAAGAAACAATTTGATACATACGATTGGCGTAGCTCACTGATTTATTTATGTTATTTTATCAATATTAAATTGTAACTAATTATCGTTACTAATATTAGAAAGTGAATGTAAGTTTTTTCTTATGCTTTCACACGAAAACTACTTAACCGATCGTCATGAAACCTTGTTAACGTTTTCTTGGACGTTTCTTGGAGCATACATAATTGTTTTTAATTAAAAATTATTAATATCTTCAATACTAGCGATGCCGCGGGTGAAAGCTAGTTTTAAATAAGAACTCAAAGTACAATAAAAAAATGACAAACACTCAGAGTTTCTTGCCAGTTGTCACCAGTGGTCGCATTTCTCACCAGTGGTCGCATTTCTCACCAGTGGTCGCATTTCGAACTGGTGGCAATCTATCGAATATTATGTGTATTGTGTAATGTTTATTAAATCGGTTTATAATTTGTAGGTGGCCATTGTGTTTTATACAAAATAAAAGATTTGACTTTGACTTTGTTTCCAAATACATAATGTTCTATCCTACCCAATTATACGAATAACAAGCAAGCAGTAATGTTATGTAGTGTTTCTACTGTTGTGTCGCCAATATTCACCATCTATCGACCTACTGTTTTTTACAGAACCTATGTGTGTTTTCATTACCATATACATATTTAAAAAAATATATTACATTATTTCACGAGTTTACTTAACTAAACAACAACATCCAAATTAATGAAAATGCTATTATTGTATTTTTTATACGAAACTCCTGCACTAATTATAACCTGTATCGCGGGGGCAGTTTACAAACATGTAATTCTGGAACACAATTGACACCCAGACTCAGAGCAAATGCCTGGTTTAGACAAAGACACTTGCCCGACTCCGGAATCGAACCCGGGACCCGTTGATCCAAAGGTGGCACACCTAACCCCTAGACCTATTTATTTTAAGTGCCTCAAAACTGTAGAAGAGACATTTTTGAAAAAGTACTTTTTTATCCCCAACGCAATAACAACAGAGCCCGTAGCCAAGTGGCTTTCGTATCGCACGCTTTGGTAGAATAGAAAAACAAATGTATGTCATTGTCACGACCTATCAATGACAATGTCAATCCCATACATTTGTCTTTCTATTCTATCAAAAGCGTACGTTTCGAAAGTCACCTACGACCACTGTCACCTTTTACGAGAGGGCCTTCTCGTAGGCAGAACTGCTATTTTTATTTCTATCTACCGCTGGATAGCAATGCTATGTACCATTCAATTGATTTTGAATTATAAACCAGTGGAAAATTACTAATAAAAGTAATTACTAAATTCAAAAGGATGCTCAAATAAAATTCTCATTTATATTAATTACAGCCTTGATTGCGAGAGAACGAGACGCGAACTTAAGTAAATTCATTCAGCAATTAGTCTTGTCATATCGCTGACAATTTGCCGCGAATTTCATTAAATGTGATGGAAACTCAGACATGGTAACCTGACGTAGCTAATCCATTAAATTCAACCTTTGAAATGTAATGCAAGAAGGCAGACTCGAATTTATACAGTTGTAACCACTGAGCCCATAAAAGACCCACTGCGTAGTCGGGCCATTAATTAGTCTACTGTGCCATACTGTACTCGTCGTTTAAGGTGAATGTTCCAGGGTAGTTAAAGAATTATAATCATCAATACAACCCTCCAAGCTAATAAAGGTGCAAGAATGACTGAGCTTAAAAAACTTTTTTAAGCTCAGTCATTCTTTAACTACTTATGTCTTACAGCCGCGAATAACATTTTAATCAACATACAACCTAGCACTGACCTGCAAATTGCAAAAAACGTAAGAAAATTTGAATTTCGCGGGCTACCCTGGAACATTCACCTTAAAGTGTTTCTTCTCTTTCGGCTAGGATTTGGGTCCGGTCATATTCTTGTCGGCTCTTACGAGGGATTGGGTGTCACGGTGGAATGGGGTGGCGACACTATTGTGTATTCAGGTGTATTCTAAATCCGTCACCACACGGACAAACTTTTAATGATAACCAAATATTAAAAAAAAAACATATCTACTCTCTTTAGTAACTCTACGAAGTCACGAGAATAACCTCGGCAATCGAAGAGAATCTTCAGTTTGTTAAGAATTCACTTGATCATTATACAATTTGCGCTTAAAATTACCTCATTTATTCCTTTTCCATTTATTCCAAAAAGCATCCGGAAAATAGAGCAGCTTGATAATCAGTGGCGTCGCGGACAACGGCAAAGACGGCGTGATTATTAAAGGCGTATTGTTTTCTCCAGACGACAAGACAATATTTGAACAATCAGATAATACTGCCTTTTGACGACACGGTTGGCGCAGTGGTTGAGCGATCGACTGCTGCGAAGCATGTCGCGGGTTCGATCCCCGCACGGAAGAAATATTTCTATGACCTACAAGTATTTGTTCCGGGTCTGGACGTTTTCTATCTATAATATGTATGTATTTACAAAAAAAATGTATATAAGTAGTTTATCATCCATCTCGTTACCATAAGGGTCAGCGCCGACTGGCGGAGTGGCGGCGAAGAGGCTAGTTCAGTAACAATTTAAATTCAACCTAAAACGCTTCAGAATACATCTGTATTTAGAATACGCTCGCCGCGCGTCGCTAGCCGCGCGTCGCTCGCCGTCATTGTATTAGTTGTATTCTGAAGCGCTTTAGGTTGAAATTAAATTGTTACTGAAATAGCCTCTTCGCCGCCACTCCGCTGGTGGGCTCTAACCCTAACACAACACAACACAACGCATTAAGTTACTTAGCTTGGGACGAGATGGCGTTGTGTGAAATGTCCAAGAATATTTATTTATTTATTTATTTTTGGTCTAGGGTTTGGTTCACGGGTCCCCGGTTCGTTTTCTAAGTCGGGCAAGTGTATTTGTGTAAACCAGAGGCATTTGCTCTGAGTCTAGGTATCATTTGTGTTCGTGAATTACATGTTTGTAAAGCGCTCCTGCGATATAGGTTTATACCGAGTACAGGAGTTACGTTTTCATATTAAAAAAAAAATCAAAGTAACATGAACCTTAACGTTTTGCCTTTTTGAATATTTTGGAATGGCAGGGAATAATTACACACGAATTGCTTGATTTATCAGTTATGTGGTTAAATAGAATATTTATTTATTGCGCTACCGTGACACAAAAATGACTATTTATATTACTTATAAATGTAACACTTCATAACTATCACAATTACTATATTATTTCCTCTGCTACGCCGCGCCAGCCGGTATACTCTCCCTCCGTCTTTTTTTTTTTTTTTTTCTTCTTTTTTTAGAATGATAGAGGGAGGCAAGCGGGTCACCTGATGGTAAGTGATCACCGCCACCCATGGACACCCACAACACCAGAGGGGTTGCAAGTGCGTTGCCGGCCTTTAAGGGTGGGGAGTTGTTCCTCCGGCCCTCTCGCTCACCGTACGAAGCGCAGTGGCTGAAAGCTACTACTCAAAAGTCGGTCTTCTGCGAGAGTGTGGTACTTACCCGGTCACGGTCACGTGTCCTGACGCGAGTTTGACATTTTATACTTCTAAAAATTCTCACATCCTTCGTTTAACTTATGTCAATAAAGTCTATGAAGTTACTAACAAAACACACGCCTAACAATTCGACTGATTGTCCACGTAACCTTATCAAACCAAGTTCTCGAATATAGCTTTAACATTGCTCCCACCTGCGTGTCCCATATTAGTATGTATTATCCTGATTGCCCTTTATCGACTGAATCTTAATTAATATTAGTACCGCGTTTCGTACCGCACCCCGACAAAATAAACTCCAAACTAATATGCAAGTCAAATGTGTTAATCTGTGGCGAAGTTCGGCCACGTCTGCAGGGTTGCTGCATGTGTGTTCCAAAGTATTTTGGCACACGCTTCCTGCATATTTATACCCTATTGCAACCATTTAAGTCATATTTTAGTGTGTGTGTGTGTGTATTCACTCACCCACATATTTTATATTTTTATAACCCAATAATTACCAAACTTGGTGCAGACGTTCGAAAGTTACGCAGATGACCCACCCAGCCCATCTTTCTTCTTCAATTTCATCATCATCATTTCAGCCAAAAGGCTGCCACTAATGGAAATTGGCCTCCCTCAAGGATTTCCATGAGGGCAGGTCCTCAGCCGCCCGCATTAATCGCTTTCCAGCTACCTAAACCAGGTCGTCGTTTCACCGTGTGGGAGGCCTACCAGCCCTTCGTTTAAAGAAAATTAGCGTAATGTACTGCGCTGTGCAATCGCGCCCATAGGGTGAAATGTTTCAATCCATAAAGTTAATTATACCCAGTTGGCTAGGTTACTATTAAGTTGGCTAAGTTACTTGCCCCAGTGCTCGGGACGTCCTCGGACAGTCGCTTGCCCATGGCACTTCGTCGGGGCGTCACATTGGAATGCGTTTACGCGAACCTGTGGCGCCCCGAGCATGTGAGGATATACCGCTGGGGTTTTAGTTGCTTGCCCCTCGTGTTCATTTGCCAATGACCTTGACAGTAGTCCCGCATCAGAGCCGCCGGTTGCGCTCTCTAGTGGGGAACATGCTCCGCGTCCCTCCAAGGGAAATTACACTACTGTGATATGAGAAGAGCCGCCACTGGGTTTCATAAAATAAAGCTTTCCTTCACCAAATTACCTTAAGTCGTCTCATATAATATCCTCAAGATGCGATAGGTGTTAATACGTGTTCTAAATCCCACACCACAGTGACAACCGCTTCATTAATGCGACGTAAGCCGGGATATTGGCAACCCTGCGCCTCTATTTAGGAGCAAAGGGCAACTTGGGTCCCATCAACTCGTTTGTTGCTGTGTACTATAGAGAGGGGGGAGACAATACATTAAAGAGCTTAATCAAAGTTTATTTGCTACTGTTTCGCTATAAGCAAATTGTTTAACATGTTTTCATTACCTTAACGCGTGTAACTAGTTCAGTAATTTAGGGTTTTGTAGTAGGCTTATTTGTCCGCGTGGTGACGGATTAAGAATACATTGTGTCACCACCCCATTCTATCCTGAGGGTGTCGTAAGAGCCGACAAAAGGAAATGTCAAGGTCGATAACCTAGCCGCAAGAGAAGGAAAACTTGAAACGATACCCTGTGCCAACCCTCTGCCCAGAATGGGTTAATTTACCCTCTACGTTAGTGGAGGACGCGCGACTCAGCAGTGGGTAATGGGCTTTGTAGGTAGTAGTAGAGCTATCTTAACCACACGCAATGATGCTATTTGACTGTCGTATTCTGCAAGAGACCATCAATAGTCGTGTTATGCCGGCTCTACACTCACGCGTGACGTCGCGCAGAGAATTCATGCCGTGAATAAACGCCGTGATCCGCGTGTTAGCGACTATGATGGCCGACGACGCGATTTCTAAAGCAAATCCTTTGACACGGGCCAAAAAACTGACACTGATCGGTGAACGGTGCGAAGCGCGAACGAGAAGGCGTGAACAACATCTACACTCGTGATTCGCAGTTGTCGCGGGCTATCGCGGCAGTTCGAGGCGTGAGTGTAGAGCCGGCTTTATACTTCAGGCGGTACCAATCTAACCAAATCAAATCAAAACTCATTTAATCAAGTTTGCTCATTAGAGGTCCCTTGACAAGTCAAACAATCAAATAAAATTTAAAATTTACCCAAACCAAAATCCCTGGTAATTTCTATTTATCATTTTTATTTTATTTTTATTAATTTAGGACATCTTATTATCTCATCTTATTATCTCATTTCCTTCCAGATTCGGAACTCGAGGAGTTGGGTGAGCAGCTGCCTCGGTACCGACCGGATTCCATTGCTGCATTACGACGAGCCACAAGGTTCACTGAACCCGAGCTCAAGCGGCTGTACCGAGGGTTCAAAGCGGAGTGTCCCACTGGCGTCGTCAAAGAAGACACGTTCAAACTTATTTACTCACAGTTCTTTCCACAAGGAGGTAAGTCCTACTCATTCCAGTCTACAAACCCTTTGCACCTAAACTCCTAATAGTATTGGCTTAATTTCACATCCAGCCAGACGAGGTGGTATGTCTGACAGGGGGCCGCCGCGGCTATTCCCCGATAACTGTAGTCGGGGATTTCTTAACCGTGTGAATTGCTCTGTAAACTTCGCTATCGCGGTGTAGGCCTTTTTGGTGATTCCCGCATTTGTAGGCGATATTTCTCGATGTTGATATTTCAGATTTTATTTTATTTTATTTTATTTGGGGGGCTTGCGGCCGACAATAAGTAGATAAAAAGGAAAATACATTTTTCGGGTATATTGTGTAAAGTATGTCCTGCCATATATCCTGCTGGTCGCTACCAGCAGGATATACGGCTACGCTATTAATTCAGTATATCGCGCGAAAAGCACTCAAAAATGTGGAAAAACGAAGTATGGTCTCCTGAACTGCGGGGGGGTCAACAAAAGTAGCATAAGTTACTCCTTGTTACATGCACTTAGTAATAAGCGGTTATTATAACGTTAAAAACAGACACTCCAATTTTATTTTGGTAGGTATAAATTAATAGCATTTTTCTTGTATATGAATATAAAATTATATTCATGTATAGGAAATTACTTAAATATAATGTAATGCCCTTTTCTACGCACCCACCCATGTTATTCAACGAATATGTGTACTTGGAAACATCTTGGAAATCATATGTTTGACAAAAACAACGTGTTTGCCACAAGGTTATATGAAATTCACCTTTGATTGGGTGTCTTCGTGAATTATATTTTTGTAAAGGGTTGTAAAAGGGCTATGTATGAGTTACCACCTTAGTATCTGTTAAATTTGTTTATTAAATTACTCTCGCAAAAAAACCTAAACCTACATTTATTAACGTGACTAACTCCCATAAACTGAGTAAATCAGATCGTCATATTTAAAAGAACAAATCTAAATCGATAGCTACTCAATTGATATAAAATTTTCCCTGAAGAGAACATATTTTATATCTTCCCCCAAGAAAACTGCTCCACAGGTGTTCCATTTACTAAGCGGGTCAACCGGAAAACAATAACGTAAAGCGCTTTATAGTTACGAACAAGTGAACATCTTACCATTTCGCGAACATGCATACGAACACATATCATTATGATCAAGCGACATCAAGCGGACTAGTTAGAATAGAATAGAAATGTATTATAAAAACCAACTACCATACCCGGCCACGCGTTGCTGTGGTGCGCTATTAAATTGTAGCATAATAAGCTATAATATAAAATAATAATATAAAACCTTTGTATTTTTAACATAGCGCCTATCTATTGAATACTTACTTAACAGTCAACAGATATCGCCGTCTGTTAGAATCGTTTGGAGCTACTTAGTATATAATTATGACTGTCAAATAATAGACAAAATAATTTGCAATAATATAATATTGCGACTGATAATAAATTGAGATGTAAGCTATCCTATCTATCTTTCAAGTTGGATCAAACTGCACACGGTGTACAAATTTGGTTACAATCGGTTACGTAGTTTAGGAGTCCATCGCGAATAAGCAACGTGACACGTAATTTATCTAAATTAAGGAAACCCAGTGGGTAAGTCTTTTTTTAAACGTCATTAATATAACTCATTAGTTATCTTTGGTCCCGAAAGGGAATGAAAAATGTATTTGAAATGTAATGAAATTGATTAAGTGAATTACCTAATAATGCAATAAATAGCCTTGAATCTAGCTCCTAACAGCGGCAACTTTGCACAAGTATAACGCATGTGGGAGTCATCGATCTCCTCAACCAAACATAAATATATTAAGTATAAAAGACCCAGAGCCTTTCTTTCAACACGATAATGTACGAAATATAGACACACACCATATATCATCATCTCATACTGATCATCTGCGCCCCTAAAGATCCACTACTGGGTCAGCCTTCCTCTAATTACCTAGAGCGAAATTAGCCTAGCTGGCTAGACAGTCCTATCCTATCCTGCTATTTTCTGTTGAAGTGCCCATCTGAAACAATGCAATTGGGTAAAACCGTGTGTCGAAAGGGTGTGAGCTGACATTATAGTATTAGTAGGTTAGAATTGTCAAAATTGTCGAATAGAAGCAAGGTGATTGTTGATTTTGATTCCTAGCTTGGCACAGGGTTCCGTATCAAATTTGAATTTTCTACTCTGATATTTCCTTTTCACGCATGAATTTTATTATGGTGTGCAATCATTAATACTACACACATGGGTATTATTTTCAACTAGCGGCCCGTCCCGGTTTCGCACGGGTGCGATGTTAACCGCGGGTGACGCCGCGGGGCGAAGTTAGTCAAAAAAGTAGCTTATGTTACTCCTTATATTATCAGCTACCTATCAGTAAAAGTCCCGTCAAAATCGGTCCAGCTTTCCTGAGATTAGCCGGAACAGACAGACATACATACTTACAGCATTTAGTAAGAAGTGGTTATTTTATTATTACAGACACTCCAGTTTTATTTATTTGTATAGATATGTGCTCCTTTTGCCTAGGTTTAGAAAGAATGACGAGTCGTTTAATTTTCGTTAATAAATAATACGGCAAGCAATAAATGTTCTAAATGACAGAAAATAACTCTTTTTTTTATTTACCTTGTTCTCCAATTGTGACTAAGAAGACAATTCATAACACGTGATGTACAGCGCATAGAGAGCAGGTAAGTGATTGGATTCATAGAATACTTATTTTATAGTTAATTAGAAAGTTATCTTTTGCTTTCTAAGTTTGAGGAAAAAGGAAGAAGAAGAATATTATCATGTTTTATCAGCAACGTATTAAATTACTGTGACATCTCCAATACTATAGTATTTTGAGACTAAACCACTTTTTAACCATAGATGTAGATAATGTGCCCCTATTTCCGTTTTAATTGGTTTTATTTTATGGAAATGGAATTAATGAATTTGGAAAAGAAATCGCCACTTTGGTTTTGAATTAGCAACAAACAAAATAAACCATGACAACGACATCTATAGAAAACAATATCATCGATGCGATTTAAGTTTTCCTATAAATATATTTTCAAAATACAGAACTATTATTAAAAAATATTGGCGCCTAATGCTGAGACCAGCCTCTTCCAAATTCTTGGATGAAATTCGTCTATTAAACTACGCATACATATTGCGGCTATTACTTTTTTGTATTCGGCTCACAGTGGAATAGCTTTTCTTTTGTGTAGGTATTTTAAATCAATCATCACACGGACAAAATGGTTATTGGTGTGCAATTCAAACACTTAATATGTATCCAATTTAGTACGATACAATACTGTCACTTAGTTTTAATAAATGGTAAAGGTTTTGTGGGCTTAAATAATATTTAAAAGTTTCATAAACATACGCAGCCGTTCATTAGACAGAAATAATCACAGGAAGTATATAATAGGATTTATAAATTAGTTTTAAATACTTATGAAATGATAATGTATTCAAATTGAGGACGTAAAATACTTATTAGTCGTGGAATGTCGTTACATATCACTACATATTATAAAACAAAGTCGCATTCTTCTGTCCGTCCCTATGTATGCATAAATCTTTAAAACTACGCAACGGATTTTGAAGCGGTTTTTTTTAATAGATAGTGTAATTCGAGAGGAAGGTTTATAGGTATAATATAATTGCACCCTTGCGAAGCCGGGGCGGGTCACTAGTCTATTCAATATATTTAAAAATAACCATTACCATAACTATGATTGATTTTCTTTAATTTATGTAATACTCATATAAAAATTATCTAGCATAAATTTCATAACGTGTAGTTTTATTACTCTGTTTAATAGCCATATTACCTTATTTAATTGAAAGTTACAAACAAAAACTAAAACCTTTACGTGAAAAGGAACTCATATTATGTCGACTCTGAGCAACACTATCAACTTCCGTCTAGACGTCTATCGACTCAGCACATCACTACTAACGGAAGTATTTGTTCGGTTGGTAAATAGTCAAATATACATCTTATACCTGAACATTATGCCAATCTTCAAATTATTTAAATGTTTTAATATGAAAAACGACTACAAAAGTCATTATTTGAAAATTATTGTAACATCTAATTGGGTATGAGTTTTATAAAATAATTATCATTGATATAGTATCAGAATTTGTAACTTCCAATCGGTTTAATTCATTTTACAAGTATTATGTTAGTACAAAATAACGAAGATGGCTTAATTGCTCATTGAAACTTAAAATGTAAAACATCGAATGCTACTGAACATGCGCAAAAGCGCGCCATTTTGTCGTCATTGCCGCGCATGTGTTGGTAGCACTGTGCTGTTTCCTCCAAGCTGCAGGCGGACGCCATTACCACGCCATCGAATTTAGAATCTGTCAGCAGCGCGGTTTACGGGTTTTTACTCTGAATTTACTTTTCAGTTAGTGTTCGTGTGTTGTTCATTTTCAAAAACAATAATAACTCAAAATGTCTGACGAGAAAAAGGTACGTGAATTGGTATAAAATCAGTGAAAAAACGGAATATGTGCTACACTGTTCACCGACATGGCGTTGTTGAATAAAATATGGTTATAATCTTTAGAAAGACCGTATTTTGTTATATTTAACTCGTTTGTTAATCAAAGTATTGATATTATCGTCCGATTATTCCAGGGAGAAAGTGAACACATCAACTTGAAAGTATTAGGTCAAGATAATGCTATTGTCCAATTCAAAATCAAAAAACACACACCTCTGAGGAAATTGATGAACGCCTACTGTGATAGAGCGGTAAGTGCTTCTACCAAAATATATAGATCCTAAAAAATCCAGATGCTCAAACTAATCTTTCAATTTCATCAAATGCCATAGCTGGTACCCTAAGTTCGAATTGTTTTTCAAATGTAATTGCTGCAATGTTCTGATACAATTTGTCACAATAAATTAACAAGAAAACAAAATATAGTTTGAAAACTTAAATTGAAACTGAGTATGTGTACCTCAAGATCAAGTGTAATTTTCTAAGGCAAAGCTTTCTTTGTGACCTATCTCGAAACTTTCATCTGTTTATACCATCTTTAAAATGGTTGGAGTACATGAAGCTTTAGAACATAAACATTATCATGTAATGTATAAATAAAGGCAAACCTCTGGAAGTCTGTGAAACAAATGCTAACTCTTGATGACTTAAATGTTGGTTGAGATTTTGCTTTCCATAACATTGAAATTAAAAACCAATTGTCAAAGTTTTAGAGCTGTAGTTATATAATTTAGTATAATAATACTTAATATTTGGAACTCACAGTAAATGTCTGATGTAACTTGTTTTCTCTAAAATATTACTAATAGCGGCAGTAATTATCTTACAGTATTAAATATTTTATTACCTTCTACTTAAATGCTTAATTACTTTAATACTTGTACTGCTTGTCCTCTAAGTTGATTTTATTTTTTTGTTTAATTATTTTACTCCTAAAATTTATATTCAGCCTAAAGTATTTATGTGGCACTTTCTTTAAAAAACATATTTGTATGAAATGGTCACTATAATTTCATAATTGTACTTTGATATGTTACTGCATTTGTCAATGCGTTTTTAATATATTTAATATTGTTACTATTAAACTTTTCAGGGTCTTTCAATGCAAGTGGTCCGGTTCAGATTTGATGGCCAGCCAATCAATGAGAATGATACACCAACGTCACTGGAGATGGAAGAAGGAGACACGATAGAGGTTTACCAGCAACAGACCGGAGGGTGCACAATGTCACTAGTGTAATTCTTACTTTAAGGAACTGTCAAATTCCCCTGGGAGGATCGCTGTGGTGTACCCATCTCAAACTTAAGATTAAGTTAATTTTAAACAACAACATTGTACTTGGACTAGGAAGTCAGAAAACCTTTGGGATACACAGTTGCTGGCTGAGCTTTGTATACCTTTGCACTGTGTACCCCAAAACTTTTATATTTAATTAAGATTAAATTTGAGGTAAACCAAATGCTGTAGGTAACTTCAACAATTATTCCATTGTGATAAATCTTTTAGTTGACACATTTGAACAGAACATTTCTATTTTTTAAGTGCTACAATGAGGAGTTTTGTGAGGTATAAGTTATTGGACTTTGTCCACCCCAGTGTCAAGTCTGTAACCATTAATGTACCTATCTGAAATAAAATAAATTTAAAATCATGAAAGCAGTTTCTCTTTATTTTTTCCTAATGCTGGTTGACCTGCATAGAAAGAGTTCAGAATGAATCTAATGAATCTTGTTCAAACCTGAAGCAAAATATAGGTATGACTCATTTTGAATATCTGTACTATGACTCATTCATTTATCTATAGGTTCTACGACGCGCAGGCGAAATGAGATATAAATAGCAACTTGCGAAATTTGTAAGTAGACTATTTTCATAGAGAATTACCTGCATTTCTACGCAATGCTTAGGGGTCTACTTATTCAACTTGATGTCAAAGCAGACCTATATTTAATTCGCATGGTATTTCTCAAAAACAAAATATTGTTCAGTTGGCAATGCTAATTGGACAACTTATTAATAACGGATTCCGATTTCCGCGCAAAAAAATTGGAAAACTGTAACATCAGCTATCTGCCAGTCATGCAATATCCCGCACGTGTCTCTTGGTGGGTTGGAGAGCGTCCAGAGCTCCCCATCGAAGGGTTTGTAAAAGCGGGCCCCATCAGGGTCGCGGAGCATGCTCCCAAATGGGGAGTTGAGAGACTTTATTGGGCGGCAAAAACCATCTTTCCGCGCCCCGGAGTCACATATAACCCGGCTGGCATTCAGGGTTAGGGTATCCATGAGAATTTCCAACGAAAAAAAAAGCTATCTGCCAGTAAAACAAAAAATGTTGTTTTAGTATATGTACCTCCTGGTACCTCCTTTTATAAATCCAAATACACTTAGTAACAATCTGTTATTTTAATATTACAAAAAGGAGCTCCAATTTAATTAAATTTAATATCAGTAAAGTATCTTGTGGCAATAGTATATTGCCATAATTGTTTCGACCCTTTGCTGGGTTATCTACCACAAACAGACGGTAAAATGTTGCTTCTTCGTTACGAGTAAATTTCTTCTGGACCATTATGTCCATTTGGTAAAAATCCATAATTCTACTATGAACACATCCAATTTGTTTTTTGCTTATCCGCCTCAGAAATATCATATACCATGTTAAATTCATTAAGTACCTACTCATTTTGTTTCAGCAAACACTGCTCAATATGCGCATTATGTTTTCAATACATTGGACCAAGACCGGAGTGGCCTGTTAAGTTTTGAGGTTGGTAGATTCTATATATTGTCTCTGCTTTCTTCCATATCGAAAAACATCTGTGTGGGAATGAACCCAGCTTTTCTATGTAGTCGTGCCCCAAGAAAGTTGCGCTACCAACTTCGAATCATTCGCATCAGGCATTTGATTAAGAAAAAAATAATTTGACATAATTGGAGAACCAGCCTAACAGAATAAGTAATCTTTATTATTAAAATGGGAAAATTACCATTCTACTACTAAGCCTGGGTTGGCATGGGGTTTCGTATCATGTTTTGCTGCTCTTGCGGCTAAGTTATCGGCCTTGACATCTCCCTTTTTCGGGTCTTACGACACCCTCAGGATAGAATGGGGTGGTGATACAATGTATTATAAATCCGTCACCACACGATACATTCATCTCAGCCAATAGAAACACCAACTGCTGGGGCTGGTGTCCTGCAATTTAATGGAATGTAATCAGGCTGTACCACACCGTTGTGACAGGATTTCATATAATGCATTCCTTCTCTCGTCTAACTGGTTCCATTACTCCCAATACAACACTCCGGATAGAATGGCGGGTATGCGTAAACATGGTATACGTTCTCCATGGTGGACCACTAGATGCGGGTGACTCAGTGACCAGCCTACATGGAAATCCTTGAGATGATGATGATCGCTACTTACTCAAGTTATTCAACATATCGATTTCTTAGGTTTTTGAGATTATTACACATTGAAATCTGAAATTAAAGACTTTTTAACGGAACTACCCACCACGACCGCTGCAAAGCATTCGGGAATCAAATAATGTACCTAATATACACGCGATTAATCCGTTAAAGAGTGTTAAATTTCATTTATTCAAAATCTACATATGTAACTGTTTTGCGTAATTGAACCCAAATAGTCTAGTCCACTGTCTAGAAAATCTCATCTTCCATAAAGAATGTTGCAATTGAAACACACTTCCAAAAATGGTGTTGCAGGAATTTGTAACGGGACTATCAATACTATCAAGAGGGACGCTGGAGGAGAAACTGCGTTGGACATTTTCTCTCTATGACATCAACGGAGACGGATGCATCACCAAGGAGGAGATGACAGAGATCGTCACAGCCATATACGACTTAATGGGGAAGATCGTTGAGCCCATGATTGACGACGACGTGGTACAGGACAAAGTCGAGAGGCTGTTCCAGGTAAATATTTCGGACCTTGGTATGCTTTGAGCGTCATCATTTCAGCCCATAAATGACTCACTACTGGCCTCCTCCAAATTCATGGTGGGAAATTAGTCTGTGCCATGCTTTACATAGAGCTAACCATTCCATTCCATCGTTTGTTACCCGTATAGTTTGTCGAGGGTAGCAACGTTTCTAATCAGGTAGTAAAATAGCTCAAACGGCTTTATGGAACCACCTATCAACTCGGTGTGGTGACGGGTTCAGAATATACAATGTCACTAACCCATTGCATACCATCCTGCCGGTGTCGTAAGAAGCGAATAAAGGAACTCAAGAGCCAGATCCCCTGACCGCAAGAGAAGGAAAACTTGATACAAACCCGTCTTGCCAGCGTGGCACAGTAGGCTATCGTCCATGAATTTTCAGGAGGCCAGAAGCAGCAGCTTTTCAGGCTCTTACTTTGGATGGAATGGGGTAGTGACAATATGTATTCTAAATCCGTCACCAAGATTATTATAACGATAGCTTATTGATTAACTTTCAGTGAAATCCATGTTTTAAGGTAAAAATCTGCTGTAGAAAAAATCTTTATCTCTTAAACTTCAAAATGACGAACATTTTATACATCGAACTGCTTCCTTCTTTTGGTTAGCTCTACGCCCCCGCCGAGATATTGTTACGCCCTGTTTAATTAAAGAAACTAATCCAAACCGATTTCATTATAAGTGATTAATTGCATTTTTCCAGAAAATGGACTTGAACCGTGATGGCGTGTTGACTCTGGATGAATTCTTGGATTGCTGTGTCCGTGATCAGGATATCTCCCGTTCCATGGGAGTCTTCGACAGCAATTTCTGACGGCCTGCGGTCGGCGCACCTCATCGACGCGTCCCGTGATACTCATCGATTACACTTATGCCTACTCAGCAATATAAATAATAACGTACTTTAGGTATATTCTCAGTTTCCCTGTGAATGTGTCACGGAAAATTATTTCTGAACGCATCGGATTAAAAAAAAAACTTTGATACAGGTGGCGCCACAAGGCAAACGTTATTTTAAACTATCTGCCACTATAAAAAAATAATTGTCTTTTTTTGTTACAATTACCGTTTTGCCAGGAATAGTCTCATAAATATATGTAGAATCAAATCCGATTTTAACTGAAACTTAAAACATTCAATTAAGTTACCCACAGATACTCGCTAGGTACACGTCTGACAATGAAATTTTCCGTAATTTATTTGACTTCGTTGACTACTCTCAAGTCGCTGCGCGGTTTCCTGCTGGCTGTAGTTTATCCTTCTGATATTATTTAGAATAAAGTACTGCTGACTTCACGCAAATTGGAGGTTTTATTAAAGTAGGCATTATAACTATCAATATCATTCTCTTTCTACCTACATCCTCTTTACATTTAGGTGAGATGTAGGTATGCTTACTGTACATAATGCAAATCAATTTCATTGAAAGGTGTATTACTTGAAAAACTTATCATTAGTAGGATTATAACTTCAATATTAAATGGACTGTCTTACAAATCCAATAGTCTTATAATGAATAACCATAAAAACTCACAAAGTCATTTTCATGTGGTAGGCAACATATAAAAACTGGGGCGGTTCTCGCTTTTTCATAGGACCCTTCCGTTTTCTAATATGCCTCTGGTTCCTTTTACGTAAATCAAGCTCGATTTACGTAAAGGGCTTCTTCTGGATTCAATAACTATTTTACCGGTAAAGAAATATTTACAATAATTTATACATTATATCAGGCGTCTAGTTTTATGCCATTTCGTTTAAGAGTCATTAAGCTGATAATTTACTAAACGGATAAATAAAGGAAATGTCGAGAAATTATTGTTATTGCCCATTCTATAATTAAAGCCGCCGTTTGTCAATCTTTGTGACTTTTTATGAGCTGCAAACCTTATAAATTCATAGTTTAAGCCATGGATACGTCCATGGTTTAAGCATATACTTCGTAGATAGGACAGTAAAAAATATTGAAATGTGTGGTGTTAGGTAAATAGCGTGGAATTCTTCGAAAGTGGGTGATCATTATAATATGGATAAACATTTAAAGTCTGTTATTGCACCTAAAATTGAAAATGGAATTGATCTGATTTTTTATTCTGTTCGGAATTTGAAACCTTCCTGTGCTTTAATATTTTGTTAGGTAGACAGGTTCTACTTCTAAAGTATCAACATCATTTGAGTACCTATTATAAACGTTGATTTTCCATTTTGGTTCATATCTCAATACAGATTAATCTGAATACTAATATGTACCTACTAATTTTTATGAAGCCATTTTAGAAGCTGCGGATTTGGGTGCTTTTACCTAAGGTATATCCTACTTAACTATTAATAATTTATCCTCCTAGAAAACCTAACGTAAACCATACGTTATCATAATTTTTAATAGTTCCGGCCATTTTTCATAGACTAGAAAAAAATTTACAATCCTTCAATAATACCTATTAGGTAGTTATGGTTAAATACCTAAATTTTCGCAATTCGCAACAACCTTAATCTTGTTCTTCCCCCTCCATTCGACTTCTTATTCAGTCATAGCATATTATGTAGTCTGCTTTCATTATTTTTAAGGTTAAGATATTCCAAAATACTGCCAAATAATGCTTACACAAGCGTATTTTCATGCTCAGATGTTGACAGTAATTTATAAATACAACATCCAAAATTGTCAATATCATCAATATATATTCATCATTATATACGAAAGGTGCCTATGAAATAATTCATTTTATCAAAAACAAAACAAGAAACACGTTTGTTGTCACATTCGCACACACATAGCTTAGACAAGGAAAGGTACTTTCAAATAAATTATTTTAAGTGTATATAACTTGTACATAGTTACTGGGTATAATATTTTAAATGTGTATATTTTCATAGTGAATGTTAAATGGAACCAAATAAGTAGAAGGCATTAAAATATTATATATCGTAAAATAACACGCATTTCACTTACTTGCGTATAATTGTGTGTAACGCGATTAAAAAGCGATATTACATTTTATAAAATTTGATTGCTGTATGTGTTAGAATAATTCATTAAAACGAAATTAGTGTGACAATTCCTATGTAATTGACGTCTGTAGCATTAAGTATCAAATCCAATCGTTTACGTGATTAACTACGAGTAAACATCATTTTATTCATCGAGCTTACGAAATATTAAATATTTAATAGGTACGATATTTTATGTCTTCCCAAAAAATACTGTTATTTCATACCGTTTCACTTCTGAGGTAAAATGCTACTAAGAGCACAATTCCTTTTTTAAGATTATTTTAATTTGACGTCTTATAATTTAAGAATAAAATATGATGATTTGAAGTTACTAAATTAAAATATACATAGTAACACGTAATTTTCCCAGTTTCCCACTTAAGTTTACTTGTTACGGTTAAGTTTTGTATCTTTATCAATGTAGGACGTTGAAATAAGCTATATCTGTAGTTATAATATCAGTGCCAAATGAATGTTTTCTGAATACTTTCTATGAGTAGTATTTTATGCTAGCATGAAATGATTCAAGCTAGTATATCATTGAGTGTATTTCATGCTAGCAGGAAATACTCAGAACAGACCCGACATATGTGAGATAGGTCATACAGGACCTGATTTCCGCCCAGTGTCGTCCCGGGGTATTGTAAAATTACCGCCTTTTTGATTTCGTTTTATTTGTCAAACTTAGGTAGGTACGACTCCGGGAGAACCGAGCGTAAATCCAGCAGTCGGCGCGAAGCTCGATGTAGGCTGGAACTAGGTGGGCAAAACCGAGCCAAAACGCCACGAGTCAAAGGTGCACCTGACATTTGAGTCCCAGTAAACATTCCACCTTTAAGTATCTCTTGGTACTACTTACTTTACATAACGAAGGTTCTAGTTGTACTAAGAGAAATCTCCGCAGACCATTGTTTCGAAAGCGTACACCTACTCAAATACGTCATTATAGTGCATAGAAATAACGGATCAACACAATTAGTACGCGTGCGTATTCATTTTGTTGTTTTTTTTTTTAAACGGAATGATATTGTTTAAAACATCGTTAGTAGAATGCTCTATCCGTACTTCAGCATCTAAGGTTTTACTCAAAACATATATGCCTACTTGTAGTGATGTAAGACAAAACCTTATTAATTTTACCTGATGTCCATGTATTAGTTAGGATGTAAACAAGTACTTGGTGTTAGTTTACTTAGTGTAGACTCTGTTTCATCGAATTAAAGCGGCAATTATGGTACATATTTGCTTTTTGTAAAAGTCGCCACCAAACTAATTATTATTCAAAAACAATTTAATGTGCTAAATGAAAAGGGAGCCGCGTATCATTTACACGGATATAATTTCCCGAGTGGAATCTATATATTAATACGCGAAGCAAAAACTTTGTACCTCTTTTTGTGAAAATGGCGCAGACGGGAGGAGTATGGAATTTCCCACACTATTGTTTTTAAATTATGCTTAGAAAGTAAATTAAATTAACAGAAATCACACACTATGGTAGTGTGTACTCGTATATGGCACACACGCATATATATAAGTATACTCTTTTGTTTAATGTAAGTCTGTGGTCAAATTGAGAATATAACTATAATTTAAATTAATTATTTATTTAATTTCGATCACTTGTCGACCACCAGTATGAATAATCATACGAAGGGAAATAGTCATGTTTTTGTGTATAGATAGGTCTCAATACAGATGGCGCTATAGTGTAAGTAAAGACAACTGACACTATTATTGTTCAAACGATCCATGCATGCGCGTAGTAGACCTCAAGCCGCCATGTATTATCTAGTCCCTTATTTCTGCTTGAAATAAACTACATATCAGCTCAAGATCATCTATTTGCTGCTACAACTTTGTTTTGTGAATTATTTTGATGTTGTGAGAATCGCTGCATAATGGGTTGGCATCCATGTTATACTCATAATAAATGGTGGACGTAATGAATAGGTATTTAGGAATGGAATCTGTAAATTAGATATTTGAATATTGAATTGGTTGGTTATTTACAAAAATGTATGTGTATTTTATAGTAAAATAAATAAATGGAGTTAAAGTTGGTTTTATTTCAATTTCCAGTTATAATTAAATACAAAGTTCGACTTAGCAATAAAACGCACCCTTAGCTTTACAAAACATTTATTAAAACAAACGTCACCACATTGATACAATTCGATATAAATTTATTAAATGTCAAATTCGAGAAGAAATACTTAAATTTAAACGTCACAAAATACGTGACAAAATATCTAACTTCATATCTATCAATACATACACATTAAAAATAATATTCTCCCTAACATTCGATTGCAGTCACGTAGACTGATATGTAGCAAAATTAAATACATTGCTATTACATACTTCAACTATCATACTACTCATGATTTGTTCACATTTCACAACACAATAGCCCTTTATATGCATACAGTAGGTATGTCTACGTCTTATTAAAAACGTTTGACAATTCACAGTACACAGTTAATTGTCAAACGGGGAATAACTGTTAATATTGTTGAACAAAATAATACTTGCTGGTTTACTGGATACAGGTGCATTAAGTAACGCACTTATTGGTCCATTAAACAGTATGATACGAAACTAGTTAAACAGTATTTTATCGATAAAATATTTAATTGAGCAACATGTCTTTGGAAATTCTATTGCTAAAATAAAAGAAAACAATTGTCTATTTTGCTAATATTGTCAAGAATTTTTAGGCACATTCCACATTTTATTGAATAATATTAGGCAAGTATAAATAATGATCACTCGAGTTATTTTAAAATGAGATGTTACAAATTTCGCTTGTACAAAACAGATCTAAGTAGATTGGGTATTTTTAAACTATCTTAGAACGATTATATTAATGTTAATTAATTAAATTAGACTTGCACCGCTTAATGATAAAAATATAATCTCGATCTTCATCACCTCTTCGTCATTTTTGCATCTACACAAATTACTTAACTGGTAGATACATTTTTCAATAAATCTGTGCCAATCGTCCCAAGTCCCGTTAATTCAACGATATAACTAAGTCTCCTTACAATTTAGAATTTAGACGGTTTTTGCATATATCCTAATTTATATGTACTTAAATGTACTACATATTAACTTTCACAATTCCGTAAATTGTGGCAATTACTTAATTTTACTTATTTTACCAAATTAAAAATATATCCAAACAATATTTTCAGAGAGCATTAAGTATTCAGAGTGTTACACGGTGGTTTCGTATGGCAGGGACTTATATCAAATAACAGTTATTCTAAAATACATAAATCCTAAAATTATCTTTAAAAAATAAATTCTACGCGAGATCTCTAAAAAAATATCTGAATAATTTGTTTGCAAACAGTTCCAACTACAGTTGTCATTTTATAGAATCTTATTTACATAATACACACATACAAATAAAATTCTCTGCCTACATAAAATTTAAGACAAAATAGAAATGTTATTAATCTACCTTGTGAACAGCTCTTCTGTTCTCTAACTTAAGGTTCAACATAGCGAAACTGTGTTTCAGACATTTATATAAAATGTAGATTCAGTTGTTGCTTACAACATCTAGTGCAGTCTTAGCTCCTGACCTTTCTCAGGCACAATGACACGTTTGTCTGAAACGTCATCCAGTAGTACGCTTGGTTGCAAATTATTAAAGTATGTTTATTTTAAGACAATAACTTCGGATGTTTTCTAGTAGGTTTTTTTATATTGAGTTATGTTATGGTAGGTCTACTGTCCCACACTAAACTACAGTTCAGTTCAGCTCACATTTAATAAGACAACGATACGACTAGGCGGCAAAATTATATTTGGATTTAGAAAAATAATTTTTCTTAAATATTGTCCCAACTAATCCAATATGTGTAAAAACAATATACAAATAATATTTCATTTTATTACAAATCCAAGCAAATTACAAATCCGTTTATTGTAAAGAGGATATTTATACGAGTGTTGAGTAGACCATTAAACCTCTACATTGCGAATTTCGTTACACCCGACTGCCAAAACCGTTAGGTCTCAGCTCTGGCGTAGACGGACAAAAAGTTTGTACGAAAATTGACCTGATTTGGAGCAACGAACTTAAGTTTAAAATATAATGACAAAGATATCTCAACAATTTGGTAAAATTGAATGTGATTGACATTCCTTCTTGATACAATTATATTTACGTCGAAAAATAATGAGAACGAAGAGGGGACTAAAATTGTATTCCGATTGAACGATATAAGTTTAGATTAAGACCTTATTATGGTCTTTCAATAGGTAAATTACAATGTACAAGTGACAATGTAAAGGTTACAAGTTGTGCGTTGCAAATGCTTTGTGATGATATAAATATTATGTTGACTTGTAAAATATAGTAAGACAATACATTCAAACTTGCTACTATTGCATTACCATGCTACCAAATGATAATCTACAAAAATCTATTACCATAGCAAAATATTTCGTCTGTTCTGAAGAATCAAGACCTATATTGTCATACTGCTTTGAACACTTTAAATAATATGAAGTTCAAAATGGTTTCAAAGCAGTATTGCAGATAGGTCTTTATTCTTCGGAACAGTCGATTATATTACCGCAATATTTCTATTTCAACATCATAAAAGGCTTCACTACTATTCAGAATAAACAACGATGTGTAAAATCAACCAAGTTTATAATACCTTTGGTATTAGGACTGAGGGTACTCTATTACAATACCTCTGCCACGCTGCTCCGTACTTCCGCTTGCAGCGTTCATGGTCCCGCCAAGCCCGGTGCAATAATATTAAGATGGTGAATAAAGCCGGCAGCGACGCTATGTAGCTTCCCGTTACAATCCCAGGCAACGCTAGAGCGATATGAATCAATACATCGCCTGTATAATTCGGGTGCCGTAGGATTCCCCAAAGGTTGGACACTAAGATCTTGTTGCCGTGGAAGGTTGGTATTATGTCTATGTCTGAAAAAAAAACATACATTAAAGGTTGATTGGAAAAATCGCGAAACTAGTTAAGGCTGCTTGCATGATTCTCCCAATGA
The DNA here is from genome assembly GCA_905475355.2 of Clostera curtula. NCBI lineage: Eukaryota > Metazoa > Arthropoda > Insecta > Lepidoptera > Notodontidae > Clostera > Clostera curtula. Next base: position 4,518,490 of record FR997804.1, on the reverse strand, counting down.
TTTGTTGCTTGCAAATAACCTTGTATGTATCAGATAATGTTATAAGTCTATCAGCTATGAAAATAATCGTCTAATTAAAGTGGGGAAAAAAATAATAGTTTTTAGCCGCATGGATTTCATACGTAAATATTCTACACCATAAATTCCATCATAATGAAATCAGGAGTTACAGTTAAAACAGACAGTTACTTTCGTAAAAGTTTATGAATGCGAATTAATATTGTGAGCTTACGACACTAAGGGCCCCCGCGCATTTAGGCGGCCAGTCGCGCGGCCTGGCCGCATAATGCGCGGATTGGTCGCGGCGGCCAATAGACCGCGTATGTGACGCGATGTTTTTCGTTGGCCGCGCGACCAAGACGTGGCCGCGCGGCCTGGCCGCGTAATGCGCGCAGCTATATACATCGTAGTAGAATTAGTTGGCCGCAGCGACTTGGCCGCGCAGCCTGGCCGCATAATGCGCGGAGGCCCTAATATGTACTAGGCTAGTGAAATAGGTAGTGTATATAGTAAACAATTCTTTGAAATGCTGAAAAATTACAATAAATGATATAAATATTTTTTGAAAATTAAATAAAGATATAGACTTTTTGCAGATATTAATAATAGTAATAATCGAGATTTGCCAAAATTAATATTATTAATAGTTATAAAAAGCATTTGTGAAACTTACTTGCCAAGCTCATGTGTGGATTTTTTCGAAACTCATGTTTGATGTTGTTACTGATTAGCATTAATAAGAATCCCACAGAATAAAGTACGGAAGCCGTTATCAGAATGTTAGTGGACAAGACGACACCAGCGTCTGCGACATATTTAGATATTGTTGTGAAATAGTAAGGGTAAAGTGCGTGTGCCACAGTCTGTAGGTACCCTAAGCCTTCGGACTGCCAGTAGAATGTGGTGGTTATCTTGTACTCCTTCATTATGAAGTTTAGAATGTAGACTATTTGCATCATCGAGAATACCAGGATTGTTGGTTGCAACTGAACTTTATTTAAGAACTCTCCTTGTTTGTCCAGAGTTAAGGTCTCATTCTTGTCAAGCTTAAACCGGATCCCATGTGCGAAGATGAGTAATAATAAAATAAGCTGAAACAAAATTATTTTTTTATTTGATATCACAGAAATGGAAATTTCAGTTCATGAATCTATTTCTGCCAGGTTAATGGAAGGAAATCAGCCCATTATGCCACACTGTTCTGATGAGCTGGAATAGGGTTTTGAATCTCCGGGACGCCCTCTGATAGTTGCTTGCCCTCGTTGGGGCGTAACAATGGAATGCGTTTAACCTGTGGAGCCCCAAGCATGTCGTGTATACAGCTGGGGTTTTAGTGGGTAGTTTCCGGAGTCCCACATCAATCGACCCTATCCCCGGAGACGTGGCGGTATGTATTGCAGCATTTTACCAGCGACACACATAAAAAAGGCTATGTAATGTTTTTTCTTGCAACTAGATTTACTGCATGTTGGTTTATTCTAGTAATTCTTAAGGCATCCTGAGTTTGGAATGGTTTACTGACACAATCTTTACTGCTAAGGTCGGCGTCCACTACATCGCCTCGGCACCCTATCAGTGCCGTCTCGATTTTCTTTTTTTTAAATGTTGTATAAGTCCTCGCCAAACTTTATAGCCGCATTACGCTGCGCAGCGGGACGTACGCGGGTGGTGGAGGCAGGCGCGCGTTAGTGTGAGTGTGCTACGATCTTATGGTTATGAAATGTACGGCGCCTACATTCAGAGCGGCCATAAAGACTGGCGAGGACCATATTAAACTGGAGTTTGCCAGACTCCACAGTGGGCTGGGTCATCCATGGGCTGACTAATAGTCATAATTTTTTCTTAACATAGACATACAAATGTTCAGAAAACTCTAATTCATCCGTTAGGGTCAGCGCCGACGGGCGGAGTGGCGGCGAAGAGGCTATTTCAGTAACAATTTAAATTCAACCTAAAACGCTTCAGAATACATCTGTATTTAGTATACGCTCGCCGCGCGTCGCTCGCCGTCATTGTATTTCGTTGTACCAAAAACAGTTGTATTCTGAAGCGAATTAGGTTGAAATAGCCTCTTCGCCGCCACTCCGCTGGTGGGCGCTAACCCTTACTCGTTTTAATGAACTCTGATATAATGTTTGCGTAAAGTTATGAGTTTAAGAGTAAAACAACAACCAAAAGTGACACTTAAAATTTGAAATCCCTATCTTCAGGTGCCGTTTTTGTACTAAGTTTGCCGCCTCGACTGTTGATTCGTTTGCCCAAATTGTACATTAGGCCGTGTCGCACAGAATACAAACATACATACATACTTACACATTTTACAGATAACGTTTTTAGTTACAAAACTAAAATAATAAATAATGTAGGATACGTGGCCACAGTACAGGGGCGCACAGGGTTTCGTTTCAAACTTTCCTTCTCTGGCTCCCATGTTTTCTGCCTTGTAATTTCCTTTAGCCGGCTCTTATAACATCCTCAGGGCGGAATGGGGTGGAGAATATGGTATCATTGGATGCAGTAAGTGATTCCACCAGCTCAATCCCAATAGAAAAGTGCCACAATTAGTAGTTAGCAGTTGAGAAGTGAATTGGTGAATGAGCAAGAGAGGATTCTACGACTACTTAGCCGATATATGACCCACTGCTGAGTAGACAGTAGGCCAATTATCCTCCATGTAACTGGAGGAGGCTCCAGTTACATGGAGGATAATTGGCCTACTGTGCCACACTGGCCAGATGGGTTGGCAGAGGGTTTCGTATCAAGCTTTCCTTCTCGTGATGCCCTTACGAAATCCTCAGGACAGGATTGAACAGTTAAAAAAAAATGTATTAAAGTTTTTGTCTACACATTGCCTAAAATAACCAAATATTTATACATATTATAGTAATTGCATACTTACAGAGGTGATATTAGAGAATCTAGAAAGCCATATCTTGGTGTCCAATTTATGAATAAATGGATGGATTTCTTTCCCAATAAAAAAATCATACACAGTGTATCCGGTACTACCATATGGATTCAGTTCATTTTTTTCAGTCTTTTGGCTGTTCAAATATAACATAATACTCAGATGAACAGCAAATAAATAGGACAATACCCCCAGCTTCCAGTACTCAGTCAATAGAACATCTTTGTTGATAACTTGCAGGAAATCCAACCCGAAAAGTATCAATACAGTAATAATAGTTGAGAATAAGCCGTTGAAACAATATTTTGTACCAGTTTCATCTAAACGGTCAGCTTTTGTACCACATATTGGTAACAATGCAAACACAGCTTGAATAAATAGCTGAGATACAAAGAAACCAACAATTGGTACACTAAACCATGTTGCCAGCTTTTCATACCCTGACAGATCTACCGATGTAGTTAACATACATGATTTCTTGCATGAAAAAAGAATAGCAAACACAGTCAGAGGTATTAAAAATATCAGCAAAGCTGTACCAATTCTCCCACCAAACTCCCATTTACTCGCAATTTGTGTCAAGCTACTAATACTGCTCCTTAGAGGTGTTGCTAGCTTTCTGGTCACAGATCTGGACTTTCTTTTAAGTTCCCCATCAGAATTCTCTTCATCCGAGTAATCAAGGGATTTACTGACAGAATTGCTAAAAGACTTACTACTTATAGACTTGCTAACACTCCGTCTTATATCTGGAACACTGTCAATAAATTCTCTTAGCCTACTAGACCTACTTGGCGCAAACCCATCCAATACTTTCCTGTTCCTAAGACCGAACACATCATCAGATTCTATTCCATTTATTGTATCTTTAGACAATTCTGTATCTGGCAGACTTGATGTTATGTCATTAACAGTAAATTCAGACCGTCTCGAACGTGTGTTTCTGTATAGTTCGAATTTAGAGGCAAAGTTTTCCAATTTAACTGCCACATCTGTCTGGATTGGTTGTCTCTTGGTGGGTGATTTTGGAACGGATGGCGCAGGTTCTGCTGTTCCTTTGGTAGCCCTTGAGGGTGACTTCCGTGCCGGGAATTTTGAGGTCGGCTTACGGCTGGGAGATTTGCGAGAGGGAGATTTACGCGCAGAGGGACGCACAGGCGGAGGAGTTTTAACTGCGGGTGGTGAACTTTTGCGTGTTCTGGCGGGAGATCGCGTCGGCGACACACCTTTACGGGGCTTAGATGAACTCACTTCTATTACGCTGGTTCTTATTCGACCACTTCTAGTCGACATGTTGTATTTTTATAAAAACAACGCTGTGTCCGATTTATTTCTAAAATTAATTCAAATGTCACACGCAAAGAATATTTATTTACATGTTACACTACTAAGACACATTGAATATTATCCCGACGACTTTTCACAAATTACCTGACAATTGCATTCAAATTCAAATATTATATCAATAAACAAAAACACGCAACTAAATTCAAAAATACGCAACGTAAACACAAATTCCACAATGAATGAAGGCCTAAGGAAAAAGCCAAGCGCCAACGAACGACGCGCTAGAATGAATTCAAAATACTCTTTCCGATTGGTTAAAAATAAGTGGCGTAACTTTTTGGTTTTCTCTTTCTTACTTCATGTACAGACCGAGAAACAGTTTTATTTTATTATGTTGGTTAACTGTTAAATATAGTGTGGAGAATGAATATTCTTAGCAACCGATACGTTATTTTTAAGTTACTTACCATATATTTATTTACAAAAAAGAAGTGTATTTCAACTTTATTTTTTAAATATGTAACTTATACAAAAAGTTGTAGTGTAATAATTGGAATTAGATACGTAGACAGTTTCGCTACTGTTCGTGGATTGTATGTTATTACAGCTGCAATTTATTTTGTATGAAGTCATATTATTGTTTGTTTTATAATTAATTATTTGATATAAGGACATAATATATTAGTATTATTTCTGTGCTATAACTATAATAGTATTTTAACTGTGCTATAACTATATATAATTTAGTCAGTTATTTTGTTCTCCTTATATCAAATAGTTAATTAAAAATCAAATAATATCACTTCATACAAAATAAATTGCAACTAACTGTAATAACATTCATTCATCATCCATTAAGAAATACTATAACTACTGTATACTATTATTAGACAGTAGTTATAGTATTTAAAGAGATAAAAGGTTGAATAAAAAGAGAATACATAACATTAAAATATGTGCAACCCCTTGCATGGAGTTTAATTAATTATAAGGGGATTATAATAATTCAAAATTGAATGTTTTTTATTAATATTTATTTTAAGTAACGTCACCACACTTTTTGCAAGGAATTCGTTAGGTCCAAGGGTTCTGTATCTGGGTCACAATGTTCTACGGGAATCCCATCTCTGTTCACAATAAATTTTGCGAAATTCCACTTGATGTCCACAAGATTTTGTGTGTTCTGTAAAAGGCAAATGTAATCCTGATAAAAATTCACTTAATTTCACTAACCAAATGTCTGTTTAATATAGTTCCTTACCATTTTGTGTACATGAACGTTCGATATTATCCTAAAAAATGACCTACCAAAGGGTATATTTTAAGCATGAAGTGAATTAGTGCATAGTGTAATTTAATTATGATCATTCGTCATTTTTCGCCGGAAAAATTCCACTACTAGATATTGTAAGTAAAATTTTTGAGAAAATCATTTTAAAACAGCTAGGTACTGCAACATTTCCACAAATATAAATTGTTACATATTGAACAATATGGGTTCACTAAGGGTCGCTCTACGGCTGATGCCGGTGCTGTACTCTTAAAGCACATCTTTGATGCATGGGAAAACTCACAAGATGCTATTGGTGTTTTCTGCGATCTATCTAAAGCTTTCGATTGTGTACATCACAACACTCTTTTGAGAAAGCTACAACACTATGGTATCAAGTTTAACGCGCTTAATCTCCTTGCGTCATACTTGAGTAGCAGAATGCAGTTTGTGGACATATATGGAGTTAAATCTACTGGATCGACATTAACAATGGGCGTGCCACAGGGGTCTATTCTGGGTCCGTTATTGTTTCTTATTTATATAAACTATCTCGCCTTCTTTGTAAAAGATATTTGTAACATTGTTCTATTTGCTGATGATATCGCTTATTTTTAAAGTTGACCGTAATGAAACAAATTTTGACGATGTAAATAGCGCACTTGTGCAAATATCTCAGTGGTTCATTATAAACAATTTATTGTTGAATGCAGCTAAAACCAAATGCATTAGATTTACTACCTCTTACTCAAAAAGTATCGATACTAAATTGATATTAAATGACAAAAATTTGGACCTAGAAGAATCTACAAAGTTTTCGGGCATTACTTTAGATTCCAAGTTACAATAAATATAAATATCCTTGGACATTTCACACAACGCCATCTCGTCCCAAGCTAAGCAACTTAATGCTTGTGTTATGGTAACGAGATGGATGATAAACTACTTACATACATTTTTTTTTGTAAATACATAAATACATACACTTGCCCGAACCCGGGACCCGTTGATCCAAAGGCGGCACATCTAACCACTAGACCAACGAGGCAGGCAATGGAGGCCCCACATTCATAAACTCGCTGATAAACTTAGTTCAGCAGCATAAGCTGTGAGACAGGTAAGACAGCTCACAGACGTGGATACCGCGAGACTTGTCTACTTTGGTTACTTCCATAGCGTCATGTCATATGTATGGTATTTTGCTTTGGGGCAACGCCGCAGACATAGAAAAAGTATTTGTGAAAGCGTGCTGTGCGTTCCATTTACAATCTAGGACCCAAAGAATAAGTTTTGTGACATAGGAATTTTGACTGTGGCATCGCAGTTTATCCTTGATAATATCTTATTTGTGAGACAGAATATCAGTCAGTATAAGACCAACTGTGATGTCACTACGTCCACTATCCGTAAAAGAAATGGGCATAAACTAGTGATACCTCACCACAGACTGCAAAAAGCCCATGTATCTTTTGCAGGCCTCGGTGTTCGCCTGTACAATAAAATTCCTGACGCTATTGTAGATCTACCCTTCATAAAGTTCAAAAAATTTGTTAAAATACCGTGTCAACCGTGTCAACGACTATATGTGTGATAATGATGCCTGGAAGTAACTGTCATTTTGTGCCTGTGGTCTGTTCCTTTGACCCCTTCAATAATATATCTCATTGGCGAAATAATTTGTACGTAGCATTTAGAAAATGTCATATATTGTACACTGTATGTGTGAGCAATGACGCAATGCAGACCTTTATTCGCGGATTTGTTTTTTGATTGGCCCTATCAAGGTCTATCCGTTATTCATTGTGTAAACGTGTAGCGTGTTTCTCTCATCTTGCGAACTTGCCCTCACTATATGCTGTTTAGTGCTTTTTGTAAACCAGACCAATAATTAAAAAAAAAGCAACTACAGAGTTTCTTACCGGCTCTTCTCTGTAGAGCAGCCTTCCGAACCGGTGGTAGTTTCGGCATGAATGTGAGTGAACGCAGGGATTATGAGCGATCAGGGGAGATGAAGGGATTGTAGGAGTGAAGAGTTGTGTGTGAGAGGTGTGAATGTGGGTATGACGACTGATAGGTGTGTGTGGAGACTACCACCTAGTGTGGAACAGGGGCCGTAAGATGATAATGGTGTTTATAAATATGACGATTTATAAGAGTTTTGTGATGAAACCTACGTAAATAAAGTTCCTTTTGAGTTTGAGTTTCGCAATTTCCATAATCACCGGTCCTACAAACACTGGAAAAACACGCGACTCGTTTGGCAACGATTTCTCAAAGTGTTTTGTCTATTAGGACAAACTCAAGCGCCAGCGTTAAAACTTTAACATAAGCAACAAGGCTTATTAGCTCAGAGTTTACTGACCGGTACATGTAATGTAATTTTACCTTCAGAAATTGCCACAATACATTTGCACTGCTACCATTGACGTCAATTTTTTCGAATATATCAAACTTCACTTTACGTTCACTTGCAAAGCAAGCGATTTCATCAGAACTCCCCGGCTCTTCTTCAGCAAATTGGTTACAAGGAAATGCCAGTATTCGTAGTCCTACAAATTATCACTGTTTTAACCTTTATTATTACTAATACATGCGCAAATAAAACTATGATAGTCGGTATGAAAAGAGGAAGTACTTTTAAACATACACTGCTCTAAAAAATGGGTTGAAAAAATCCTGATCATGAAAAAAATAACTGTTACATTTCACCGGTTTGTTTATTATACAAATTCTATACCAATCGAAAGTATGAAGCTCATAGAATATGCAAATGTTACATTGCCTATTCTTTTCCGGTCACAACTCTCGGGTGGCCAGGTACGGGTAAATCAATACTAGCATTTTGCACCGGTCATTTTATCACGTTAGCATATTCTATGGGCTTCATACTTTCGATTGGTATAGAATTTGTTATACTAAATGTATAATAAAATAATTTTCATCCATTAAACATATCTGTGAAGGTCATTGTAAAGCGGGATCAAAGACTATTTGCAAAAAATAGACGGTTTTGCCAACGTTGAGAACGCCGTCAACGTGTTTCGTTGTGTTGGCTAAAAATCACTCAACGTGTAACCGTACGATAATTATCGTACATGTACGATAATTTGGACCTACGTACGATAACATATTATTATCGTACGCAGATTGTACGATAATTTCGCAGATTGTACGATAATTTTCGCAGATCGTACAATAAAAAAAGGTCGTCTAATAACGTGGTAGTCAAAAAGAGTGGGCATCTAAAAAAAAACCTCGTCTAAAATAGTGGACGTCTAAAAACAATCCTCACAATAAATACGATAATTTCGGCCGATGTACTATAATTTTACGCCCCCTTGTCAGTCCGCTTCAGATTGGGAACACTGTCAACGACATGTCTCGTTGCGTGATTGTTTTTCTACACTTTGTCGATTTAAAAAAAAAAACTAATAAATATAGGTGTAGGTATTTAATAAGTAACCGTTTTGATACCGGTTATTTTTAGTTAGGTTAAAGGAACAGGTTTATTATTTCCGATTAATTTATTTATTAACGTACTGTTCTTCTGGACGAGTGTAGAATAATAGGTTGCTGATCGACCTTCATAGGATTACAATAATAGCTTGTAGTTATTGTTCCTGAATTACTAGATACTAGTTTTTAAACAATAGTATCTACTGGTACTCATAAGACTAAATTAAATTACCTTTACTCTCAGCGTAATTCTCGTACAACTCGTTCAGCTGATCATAATTGATAGCAGTAAGACCGCACTTAGACGCTACATTCACAATGATACAAACATGACCTTTAAAAACGTCCAATTTCACATCTTCTCCTTTGAGGTTTTTTACAGTAAACTCGTGGATAGATGACGCTTTCATGTAATCAGGATTATTGGCCATATTTATAAACACAATAGTCACTGTGATTATGTGTTTTGAATTGAAGAATAATAGGTATGAGCTAGTAGGTAGATACTATTGATTATTTAACGTGATGAATCACGAGGCAAAAGCGATTACTTGATAAGTTGACAGTATATTTTATACGTATTACAAAAACAAATGCGCTGACCAGATAAGAATGACGTAAATATAGATAAGTATTTATTTTTAGGATGAATTCGTTGCACTATGCATCAATGACGTCGAATGCTGTGGGGTAACTAAATCGGTATACTACACTAAACTTGTCCCGCGTGCTCACAGATGTAGTGTACACAACGTCACCAACTCCTTCCATCCGGACGGTGTCGATTAAAGGATACCTAAGACAAGGAGAAATCCTAGCCTCAAGAGAAGAGGAGGAAATCTTAATAGAAATTTTGTACAATACCTGCCTGGCCAGCGAGCCGCAGAGGGTGATTTCTGTAGAGCAAAGATAAGAAGGATCCTATCCTAAATCTATAAATAAAATAATAAAGAATAAATATAAAAATATATAATCGACAGTATGCCTTCAACTAAAACGAGGTTTAAAAAGAGCACTCACTTCACGGTAGGCAACGGCTTGGCTGTGCCCCTGGCACTGCCAATGTCCATGGGCGGCGGTCAACACTTACCGTCAGGTGGGCCGCTAGCTCGTTTGCCACCAAGAGCAATAAAAAAAAAAAAAAAAAAAACTAGTTAAAAGGGCAATGGAGAGGGCTATGCTCTGCGAGATCGAATCAGAAATGAGGAGAATCGTAGGCAAACCAGGGTCACCGACATAGCCCACAGGCTTGCCAAATTTATATGGCAGTGGGCAGTGCACATAGCGCGCAGGACCGACGCCCGATGGGGCAGAAAAGTCCTCGAGTGGCGACCGCGTTCCGGAAAGCGCAGTGCTGGGGGAGGCCCATGTTCAGCAGTTGACGTCTTTCGGCTGAAATGATGATGGTTACTGTGAACTTAACTTTCTAACTAAGAACGATTTGATGGTTAGGGAGCGTAGGCTGGCGTTTAATGACGACTCACTGACCTTGTGATTTATATGTATATGAGCGCTTTCTTTCTAGATGACCTTCTGCGGTGCATTAGATGAAATGCGCTCCGATTACCGTAGTCTTTTTTTTACAAAACGCTCCGTTTATTCGATTTTAATGGGGATTAACGAAAGGAAAGGTCGCCATCCAAATGAATACATAGTGTTACTATCAGGGCTAGAGACGTAGCTTTACTATCCCAAGTTACTCCGGTAGAGTAATAATCCTGAATTTCGTATGTATCAATATCCCAATAGCAGCACAAAATAGGTTCATTTATCAGTCACAGCTGTATCGCTTACGATATTTTTGATAAGATAGATGATAAAGTTTCATACATCGAGAATCTAATCAATATTACAATGAAACACCTGTATAACTTCAGAATAAATATATTTTAAAACAATGCAGCCTTAACCTAAAACAGACATCAACATTATTAATTACAAAGAGCTAATTAAATTTACGACTTGGAATTAATACAAACAAACTTAGAACCCCCGCGGCGGCCAATAGGCCACGTGTGTGTCGCGATGCATTTCGTTGGCCGCGCGGTCAAGTTTTGGCCGCCTAATGCGCGCAGCTACATACATCGTAGAAGAATTAGTTGGCCGCAGCGACTTGGCCGCTTATGCGCGGAGGCCCTTATCAGTTTGAAAAAGAAATGCATATTTATACCAAAATAACGTGTGTGTGTGTGTGTGTGGAAGTGTCTAAATATAAATGCTCAAGATGTAATAAAATGTTATTAAAAACATGAATACAATTCAAAAATAGAATGACTTTCGCTCTGAAGCAGCTTACAACGACGTAGAATAAATATAGTGCCTAAATTGTCTATTGTCTTTTAAAATATTAAATTTTTGACCAGTAATTTATACTGTGCCAATTTTTAATGTGATAGCATAGAATGGAATCAAAAACTGCTCAGTAATCGCTACCTAACTTACTACTAAAACTTACGAATTTATACAATTGAATCACCAATATTTCTCTAAAGATTTGACCAACTCCAGCGGTTCGGTGTTAGGCCCGTGGCGTTCTACCGGAACGCCATCTTTGTCAATGATGAACTTGGAGAAATTCCACTTGATGAAGTTGCCGAGGGTTCCGCCTTGCTTGTGCTGAGAAAAAAGCGCGCAATTATACAGATGTAGCAAAAAACGTAAATACATAACGAACGAAATACCGTGTCATAATTAATAACTACAGTGTATGTATAGAAGAAACATATTACGACCACATTAGTCGTAATTTCTCAAGTTCAACACTTCTACTTCTACAATTTTTCACACAGTATTTATATCAGTGCCACGCTGGCCAGATGGGTTGGCACAGGGTTTCATGTCAAGTTTTCCTTCTCTTGCAGCTTAATACCATCCATGTAACTGGAGGACTCCCGATTGAACAGTGAGTCATCTATGGACTGAGTTGATATGTAATAGATTTATATCAGTAGTGCTGTTCGTTTCGTTATAGATATAGGGTTTTTGTTGCACCTGTATAAAACAATGGGCCATTACTGTTATGTTATGCCTATCCAAGTTGCTAAGTAATGAGTAAATGATAGTTATTGATTCTCCGTAATTTTCCACTAGCCGTGTCTATTTTCGACACCTGCTATATTTCCACATGAATATTTTATTAATCTTGATAAGCTTTTTAATGACTAGCTGGCACGATAAGATATAACGTTATAGTCAAATATATATTTGTCTGTGGTGACGGATTAAAAATTCATAGAATCGCTACCCCCTTACATCCCAAGTGTGTCATAAAAGCTGACAAAAGAAAATAACAAGGCCGATAAATCTGTGCCAACCCGTCTGGCAAGCATGGCACAGTAAGCTAATTACCCTCCATGTAACTGGAGGAGCTTTGACCAGCAGTGGATCATCTAGGCCTAAGTAATATACAGAGTTGATATGACAGAGGGGCATTAAATTACACTACTTAAACTATGTGATTAGTATGAATTCGAAACGGTACAAAAAAAAATACACGTGATTTTTCATGGGGGGTGGAGGGGTAGTCTTAAACCTCACCAGGTATCACCAAGGGGGAGGGAGGGGTTAAAAATGTTAAAAAAACATCACGTGATTAATGGACAGCCCCTAGGTTAATAAACGATGCGTTAGGCATAAACATCTGTTAGGAAAGATAAATCATGTTCAAAGCGGCTAAACTATTGCTCCAATTTAATTGATTTTTGGTACAGAGCCTGGAAATGATCCTTAGTATAGGCAATTAAAAAAAATGCCCCTATGTCGTATCAACCCTGTATGTAGTAGACGTAGTAGTAGATATAAATTTGATTGATCAGCATTTTTACAATAATAATATACTAATGATCTAAGTTCATCTACCTATACTAAAAGATAAAGAAACCGATTTTGAGTGTTTGAATGCACTGTTTGCCATCAAAAATTACTTAATTTTATATTTGCAGAAAAAGATTGCGTTGCGAAAGGCTTGCGTTTCGACTATTAATTTCACAATTTTTTATCACCCTGTTCAAGTTCAAATGTGGCGATCAAGTACAAAAACACAATTCATGAAATATTTGTCTGTATGTCACTGAAAGGTCCTTCTAATGGTTTTTTTTATCTTTTGTTATACGTTTTGTATAAAGTTTACCTTCTCTTGCGGCTAGGTTATCGGCCTTGTCATTTCATTTGTCGGCTCTTACAACAGAATGGAATAGGGTGGTGACACCATGTATTCTAAATCCTTCACCACATGGACCGGACCTTATAACAGTTATTTGAAAAGAAGAAAAGAAATCCAGACTGTGGCTTATTTACAACATTCGTCTGCCAGAACGCTATTCAAAATTTGCCGACCCTACAGAACTCTACCATTCGATACGCTAGTTCTTTGATGATTATTTTTGCCAATCATATTATGTATATATAAATACGCGTCACGTTGTTTGTCCGCGATGGACTTCTAAACTACTTAACCGATTTGAATCATATTTGCGCACCGTGTGTAGTTAGATCGAACTTGAAAGATAGGATAGCTTATAACTCAATTTATAGTCGCCATATTATTTTTTTGCAAGTTATTTAGCTATTATTTGATACAAGGTTAACCGATGGTGATATCTGATGACTGGATTGAGTAAGTATTCAATAGATATGTTGATATTCAATAGTTATGTTACATGTAATATAACAAATACCTCAGGCACAATAATGACTGGCTTGGTCTTCTAGTTGAATATATATTTTTATTGTATGTGCTATGCAGGTAATAATGCTACCTTTTGGCTGCTTCAGTAAAACATGTGGGACCTGATGTTAGGATTTAAAACTGACTGAATATATAAGAATGTATATTTGCTAAAATACTCTCTATAGAGACAGGGCTTTTTCTATATACAATAGCTGAATGAGCATGAAAACAAAATTAGACACACATAAAAAATACTACAAGGATTTAAAGAAACACGTAGATTTGGTATTAAGTATTGAAAAAAAGTGTTATTTTAACTTACACATAAATAATCATTTAAAAAACCCCAAATTACTTTGGAAGAATTTAAAAACGAAGTTAAATCCGCCTAAATCGTTGGAGATCCCCTTGCATTTAAATGAACCTGACTTAATTAATCAGCATTTCATGAATGTCCCAGGGGACACAAATATTACTATATCCCAACTATCTTTCTATGAGTTCCATTGTCATAGTACTAGTGCTACGTTTAGTCTGAAACCCGTGGAGTCTGAGGCAGTACTCAAAATATTGACAGAACTAAAATCTAATGCATTGGGTGTTGATGGTTTGTCGCTGAGTATGATTGAGATGATGGTACCTAAAACACTAAATGTAATTACTGCTATAGTGAATAAATCAATCATGACGTCAAAATTCCCAACGAGTTGGAAAACCGCAATAGTCAAGCCCATCCCCAAGAACAGCAACGTCACAGATTTCAAAGATCTTCGTCCCATCAGTATACTGCCGTGCCTGTCTAAGGTAGTGGAGAAAGTTGTTGCCTCTCAGTTGCGAGATTACATGGAGACCTATAATGTCTTGCCGGATATGCAGTCGGGATTTCGGAAGAATCGTAGCACGACAACAGCTATTCTTGATGTCATTGATAATGTCTTAGTTGCACAAGATCAGGGAAAAGGTACATTGCTTGTTCTGTTGGATTTCTCTAGGGCCTTTGATGCATTAAATATTTCACTCCTACTCTCTAAACTCAGCTACTATGGCTTTGACATTAACACAACAAACTGGTTTAATTCTTATTTAAGCAACCGAGCTCAAACTGTTGAGATCCACAACAGTGATGGCAGTACCGTTCGCTCCACTCTTTCTACAATTAATAGAGGTGTCCCGCAGGGGTCCGTGCTTGGCCCCTTGTTGTTTACATTGTATAGTGCGGATATAGTTCGGGTCATTAAACATTGCAAATATCACATATATGCTGATGACGTTCAAATTTATATATCTTTTAATACCGGTGAGCTCTCAGAAGCCATCAACAAATTGAACGAAGACCTTGTTAGTATCTGTAATTGGGCCCGTCAGAACTCACTAGTACTGAATGCAACCAAAACAAAGTATCTGATATTAGGCTCCAAACACCAGGTGCAACAGATTGTCGCAAACAGTCCTAAAATTATTGTTGACAACGTACTTATTGAACGTGTTCATGAAGCCAGAAATCTGGGACTGATAATGGATGAGGGGTTACGGTTCGAGCGTCATGTTGCGGAATGCGTGAGAAACTGTTTTTACCGGTTAAAAACTCTGTATAAGATTCGGGACTATCTGAATGTTGACCTCCGGGTGCACTTGGTTGACTCACTAGTTATGTCCAAGTTTAATTACTTGGACGTAGCATATGGTCCTAGGCTCCTAGTTAAAACCGCAAATTTAATTCAAAGAGTGCAAAATGCGTGCGCTCGTTACTGTTACAAAATCCCTCCTAGGAGCCATGTCACTCCCTTTCTAATAAAGGGCAATTGTTTAAAAATGAAATACAGGAGGGAGTTGCACCTGGCGGCTCTAATGTTTGGAATAGTCGGAACAGAAAAACCAGCATATCTTTATTCTAAACTCGAATGGCTGCATACATATAGTGAATATCCTACGCGAGCATCCAATAATACCTTGCGCATCCCGCAACACAAGACTACTGCGTTTCGGGGTAGTTTTAGGTACGCAGCTACTAAATGCTGGAACAATATCCCCCCACCATTACGGACCCTAAAAAATGTAAATACATTCAGGACCACTTATAGGAAGCTGCTGCTTGACAGACAGAAATCCAGCGCATAACTTAGACATTCAACTTACGTAAATAAAATTAATATTAAATATATATACATACATTATTATACCCCAGTATATTTACACTCCTTGACTTTGGACTTAACTTTCCTAGCTGACACAAATAGTAATATTAAATAATTTACCTACTTCAGAATTGCCTACTGCTGTCTTCTTGTTTTCTCGAAATATCAAATAATAGTACCTATTTTTTATTTACTTATTTATCTATACAAATTTCAATTAATAATTAAAATAAATATTAATATATGAACAGACTTGTTTACAGAGTTATCGTATCACAATAATCTCGGAAAGATACACGGAATTAATAACGCCAATCAGCTACTTGCGGTCTGTGGCTTCAGCTGAAAATCAGCGCTGCAGATACCTGTAGCATATGCTGAGCTGCGGCCTTTTGAACGCATAATTCCACACCAAGCCTATCGTTTGCGAATACCCAAATTATGTATTTTAGTAGTAAGTGGTAGTTTTATTTGTATTTGTCTTTGTATTTGTCTTTGTTTTATAATAATTATATAATGTCTTGTGTGGATTGTGTGTGTTCATTAAACTTACTTTCTTTCTTTCTTTCTTCTTTCTTTCTTTCATGTGTGGAGATGCTACAGCTAGTGCGGGCTAGCTAGCACGAGACGACGATAAACAATCTTACCTTCAAAAATTTCCACAATGGACTAGCATTATCCCCATTGACATCAACCTTTTCGAATAGGTCAAACTTGACCTTGCGTTCTGATGCGAAGCATACAATATCTTCAGCATTACCTGGTTCTTGGCCAGCAAACTGGTTACATGGAAATGCTAGGATTCTAAGACCTGAAAATAGAAAGACAAAAATCATCAGATGGGTGAAAACAATATTTATGTTTTCAAAAACATCAGACAAGCAAGGGATTTGTGAAAATGCACCTAGAAAGGATGCCTGGTACAAGTGCCAAGTTAATTTTCAGCATACTCCATACCAATATTACTGTAACCCTATTATTTAACAGAGCAACCATTGAGTTTCTTGCTGGTTCTTTTCTGTGTGGCTTTCTAAACAGTGGTAGAGACTACATGATTAATTATTTCTATTTGCTTTTATTACATTTGTTTATTATATGACTGTTTGAAAGCATTCTTATTTAGAAAACATTTTGATTTCCCTTTTTTGGTAATAATCTATAGCTTAGTATTAATCATTAAGTGTGTGAAAATTTAGCAAATATTTTTTGTTCTTTAAAAACAAATTTATAATATCTCATTTTTCAGTGTAATTCCATCAAATGAACTGTGTCACTCACACTATTGTTTCTTTGGTTGGACTAATGTTAACAACTCTGACACATATAAAAAATAACTATAGAAATTACAAATTCAAATTTGTTGTGTCTACTTAATATCATTTTCCATTCCATAAGTATTTTATACACAGATTGACTCATCACAATATCTCTGGAACCATAGGACCTAGAAACTTGAAATTTGGTAGGAATATTCTTTTCGCCGAGTAAAGGTCAGCTAAGAACGGATTTTACGAAATTCCAAAAAAGGGGGGGTTGCGGGGTGTTAATTATTTGGCAAAACAACATTTACAGGATCAGTGTAATATGAAAGGATTGTAGGTTTTAGTATAGTAGGTAGTTTTGTAGTGATTTGGATTGGTAATGTGTATTTAATAGTTTTCTTCTAATACACCACTCTAGTAACAGGGTATACAGTAAATCTAGTTCTGGTATAACTTACCTTTGCTCTCACCATACTTTTCGAACAACTCATTCAGCTGTTTGTAATTATCAGCAGTGAGACCACACTTAGACGCCACATTAACGATGATGCAAACATGACCTTTATACACGTCCAGTTTCACATCTTCTCCCTTAATGTTTTTCACGGTAAACTCGTGAATTGATGTTGCGCTCTTGTAATCGGGATTATTTGCCATTTTTCTGAAAATGTATAGGATATTATGTAATTATAAATATCGAAAAATATGCATACCGTACCGGCCGGTATAAACAAAAAGGTTTGTTTTTAATTTGACATTCATTTGACAATGTAGTATGATCTTTAGCAGCACACTAAAAAGCGTATTTGTTGCATAATCATTAAGAAAAAATCCTCCGAATAATTAAATTACGTATAGAGAAGCGAACTCACACTGCACTATGTTGAAACCTCGATAAACAAATAAAGTTACCAAAGCTAGGCGCGAGCAACTTGGCAATAGCTCGAAAACCGATTGTCATGATGATAAGTAACGACGAAAAATATATTTTATACTAGTACCGTCGTTCGGAAACCGTGTAATGATAGGAATCTACTAGTAGTAGCTCTGTAATGTGTGGCGACCAAAGAAGAATCTGACTCCAAATAAATTGAACTCCGTGTAGTATTTACAATTTATAATATATATTTACAACAGAAGGAGTTAGGACATAGGCAGAAAAATAAAAGCAATAAAAATTTACAAGACAACAGAAAAGAGAATAAACCAAAAGTGACAGTCAATAAAATTTGGTTGCCATAGAACCCGCGCACGGAATCTGTAAAGGACTCGCGTGCGCGAACTCTACGGCAGTATATATATAAAACAAAGTCTGTCGAGTCTGTCTGTCCATTAAAATAATAAATTACACAAAATAATTTAGACTTAAAATATGTTCATGCTGACACGCCACATCACCCCCTTCCAGCTGGAAAGCGCCATATTTTCAGCGAAGAAAACGCGCTGGAAAGTGCACGCGTCGACCAGATCGAGTTCTTCGGACATTGTCTTCTTCGACGGCGTCGGGTGGCGTGTGATGCTGTGATGATGGAGATGGAATTGTGTGCTGTGATGAATGTTGTGATGATGAATGAGAGGAAGGTGAAATGAGCTGTGAGTGTGTTTGACTGTGCGATGGGTGGAGTGAAGTGTTATCACTCAACACGTAGGCTGGTTTTAGCCTGTCTATAGACACAGTAATCACATTACCACGAACTCGAATCTTGAACACCTTATCACCTCTGTCTACAACCTCGTAGGGACCAGTGTATGGAGCAGTTAACGACCCACGGACCTTATCATCCCGCAGAAAAACGTGGGAGACGGTAGCCAAGTCTTTAAAAACAAAGACCGATTTGTGTCCATGGCGTGAAGCTGGTGATGGCTGTAAATCGTTAACAATCTTACGAAGTTGGGCTAAGTAATCACTTACATCAGGAAAATGATCACTAGAGTTAGGCTGTAAAAGTTGACCGGGCAATCTCAGTGACTCACCGTACGTGAGTTCGGCTGAGGATGCGCGTAGATCTTCCTTGAAAGCACACCGGATACCCAATAAAACTACTGGTAGAGTGTCAACCCAGTTTGTAGTTTGATGACAGACAATAGCAGACTGGGTTGACACTCTACCAGTAGTTTTATTGGGTATCCGGTAAATCATCAACTATAAATCGCCAGGAGAAGTCACGCCTTAAACCTATATTTACAGAAATATTTACAAAACCGTATGTATGAATGACGGTGCCGTTTGCCGCACACAGCTCGTATGCGGTTTTCTCTCGTCGTCCTTTGGCAGCAGATCGTGGGAAGACGCAGACATCGCTTCCGGTATCGATGAGGAACTGCGTCTTCGTTACCCGATCTGTGACGAATAGGCGGCCTTTGCTGGAAGAGCAGTCATCAGCCGCGCTCACTGACTGCTGTCCTGGTTTTCCGGCGTGAAGTTGCACGGCTTATTGCACATTTCTGCTTTCTTACCAAATTTGAAATGGTACCAACATGTTCCTTGCCGTGATCTCGAACGCTTACGTCTGTGCGTGCGATTCGGCGTCCGCGATCGATGTCCTCTTTTAATCACCTCCGACAAAGATTGTATGCGCTTTTTGAGTTCGCAAATTTGTCGGGACATTTCTACATCCGAAAGCGAAGAGGTTGAGGTGAAATCTGCCTGGGCCATAATTTCGTGTTCTTGACGGTGGTCACCAGTGTAATGTGTGGCGACCAAAGAAGAATCTGACTCCAAATAAATTGAACTCCGTGTAGTATTTACAATTTATAATATATATTTACAACAGAAGGAGTTAGGACATAGGCAGAAAAATAAAAGCAATAAAAATTTACAAGACAACAGAAAAGAGAATAAACCAAAAGTGACAGTCAATAAAATTTGGTTGCCATAGAACCCGCGCACGGAATCTGTAAAGGACTCGCGTGCGCGAACTCTACGGCAGTATATATATAAAACAAAGTCTGTCGAGTCTGTCTGTCCATTAAAATAATAAATTACACAAAATAATTTAGACTTAAAATATGTTCATGCTGACACGCCACAGCTCCATACATTTAATAGGGTTCCACAAAGTTTATATGAAAAACGATACTTGGTGAGTTTTGAAACAGCTATCTATAGGTTTTTCTACTATTTACTTTAAGTGATTTGTTTGCGGGTAACCATAACTTTTACTATAGTATAAATAAACGAAATAGATACGATTTTAGCCACTGGGTAAAGTGAAGTGAAATCATCTGAAATTACCAAACTTACCCTAACGTCATGTTAGGGTAATATAGTGTCAAAAAAAAAACACCTACGTTTATAACAATCTCTGTCCAAATATTATATGGCTTGGCAAAATAATTGAAAGTTTCTCCCCTTACTACGATATTTTTATTATTAAATTGGATATAGGGAAATGTATTTTTTTTACTGTGTTATTATTGCCCAGGTGATGTCATGTTTCATGCTCATTCCGTTACTTGCATTCCATACTTGTGTAATTTTTTATATGTGTACCATGGACGTATAAAAAAAGGCGGACGGAACTCTGTCTAAGACAAAAGTGAGACGCCGTAATGGCGGCAGCTCTGTATGTGTGAGTTAATTTTGGGGCTGCCAAGATACACAAAAAATTTCCACAAAAACCTGGTTAAAAAATAAAAAAAATATTTGTTCGAAATTGTTATGTTTTACTTTAACATCCTAAATGCTGAGTATTTCTTTTCTAATAATGTCTTTTACTTTGAGAGGTTCTTTAAATTTCCTCTAATTTCGAGATGTTGAAAACGATTCAAAATTACAAGAAATGCTTTCATTACCAAAAATTTTTTTGTGATAATATATTTATTTTGCCTAACTATAAATATAATTTATTGCGCACCTCTTGAGAAGCCCTGGTAATATAGGGTACAGTAACAGGTTGTTCCTCTGCCATGTGTCCTGACTCAAACAAATATTAAAACAAAATAAAGTACTGGGGATAAAAATATTTATGAATATTTTAATATACCGACACAATAGCTATATTGTACATTTAAATTTTGAAAATGTAAGCGGTATAGTTTCAATTTTTTTTTGTATTATCCATGTCATGGTAGATTGCTAATTTACCTTTTGAGGTACTGCATAAGTAACAACACGCCGGAGTTGTATATAAGTCATCCGCATCAAAATGTATACTGCAAATGACACTGTATTTGTTTAGAATCCAATCGTTTTCGTCTTTACAATTTCTACTAAGTAATTTGAATTCAATCATTTCTCCATACTTAATTTTCCTTAGAAAATCTAGCAAAAGGAATATAAAATAAAATACCCAGTAGTCACTATTAAATAATTAACCATAGTAATATATAGATTTTTATAATAAACGTAAAATTGCCCATATTTCGGTTAATTTGCACACGTGAATATTGGCAACACTGAACTTAAAATTAATTGTTTTGTTCTAGCAAATACAAATTGAGATTCCTTAAGCTCTTTACAGGCAATTTGTCAAAACCCATTCCATAACAAATCCCAAATTATGATAATTCTACAAATAAAGGAACTCCTTCTTCAGGTCCAATCTCTTAATCGTAGTGTAGTACTCGCGTGGATTCCAAGTCACTCTGGGATTACGGGTAATGAACGTGCTGACACTCTGGCAAAAGAGGCGGTTACTTGTGGCGACGTATTTCCTTTTAAAATACATCCTCACGATTTACTTGCTCTTCCAAGGCGCCACTTAAATGAATCCTGGTCAGCCTTCTGGGAACAATCGAAACAGGTTAAAGGTAAATATTACGCCAAGATACAACCAACCCTTTCCTCCAAACCTTGGTTCTTCAAAACTCACCTCTCCAGAAGTGCGACATCCGTGATTTGCCGACTGAGAATTGGTTTTTCTTGTACACAGGCTTTCCTTCATAAACTACGCATAAAAGACTCGTCAATATGCGAGTGCGGTCTAGATGAAGGTGACGCCAACCACATTTTTTTCTCTTGTCCATTACATGATCGTTCGGAAATGTTGCAAACTCTATCAAAATTAAAGATTCCTTTTCCCATAAACATCCCCTCCCTACTCGTCTTGGCGAATAATAATTCACTAATAATTAAATGCGTAGCTAAATTTATTTCTAACAATAACATCAAAATATAAACCCATCAATCTTCCCAAAGTCAAATTATTTTATTACAGTAGTTAAATTACTAACAAAACATCACTGAAAAATCTGACCATCTTAATTAATTTTGCTCATTCTATGTCATTTTATGCTGTCTGTTTTTTTAATTTAAATATAATTATTTGAATACATGTATATCTTGTAGACTGGACGCTGGCAGTAATGTTTTAAACGAGTTGCCAAGAGAAAGAAAAAAAAAAAAAAAAAAATACAAATTGATTTTAATGTATATAATCTGGAAATAAGTGATTGAATAATTCATTTACGTATGAAACGTGATTCCTGGATTGTTTTTCTTTCGGTCACTACGGTTTTTACACCATTTTACCACGCAAGACATGATTTATATTTTTTATTTTTTCGCCGCATATTGCGTCTCGATGCATCGATGTTCGCGCGCGTCGTAATGGCCGTGTGTGAAAGTGTGCGTGCTGGCCTGTACATATAGCTGAGTTGGCCGACTATGATGTCACAGTTTTTAGTTAGCGAGACTGTCCGACTTTTTTAAACGTCCATGATGTGTACATTATCTGTGGTTAATTTCACGTCAGTTCAATCAAGATTACTTTTTAGTTTTTCCAGTGCTTTTTCCATGGCATACCGCATGCATAGGCAATGTCATGTCACCTTTGGATCACGGATCGCCGCCGGTTCGTTTCCGGACGGGCAACGAAGATCTTTTCATCGTGTAAACCAGAGGCACTTGCTCTGAGTCTGAGTGTCATTTGTACTCGTTAATTACATTTACAACCTAGCTAATAAACTAAAAACTTTTCTATGGATTGCTAGTATATCATACAAAACACATCTTAGCAAGCTAGAAATGTAATTGTTCTTTTTACACATGAAATGATGTACAACGGCAAACATAATGCAGGCATTTTCTGCTAGTTTACAATATAGTGATGCAGATATTATGCTAACGATATGTTTTTAACATTTTGCATAAGAATATCTTCAAAAAGCGAACATTGCTCGATTTACATTTAAAATAAGAAAGTTATAATAATGAGAAAAAAATACTATTAAAGATTGTTTTAAAATCGTTGGTTCGAAAACCTTTGGTGCGACATAAGACAATGACATAGTCTTTTTTCTTTTTCAAGATTTTTTTCAAGTAGGTTTAGATACCTAACATAATCCTAATTTAAGCGATGAAAAATATTTGAGTCATAGAAGCTAACTTATGGTTTCCGGCGCCGTATCGCCTTTCGCCTCGCCGTCAAACAGGCGTCAATCTAAAGTAAGCACGTAACAAAAGCGGATCAGCAGCTCCAATACGTCGCCTCTGCTACGGCTAGGCGACGCTAATATGGCTGGCCCCAGATCAGTTTCTAGAAATTCAATTTCAAAACACGAGCGCAACACAATGGGATGTTGCTTTATATATGATATGATAGCACTGGGAAGGGAAGTTGGCTCCAGGCAGGCTACGGGAGCGCGGCGGTGGAGAGGCGTAAGCGCGTGAACGGCCAGCCGTAAGACCGCTGGTTGACCACGCGCTGTACGGCGTTCGTGAGCTTGTCCCGAGGCGAGTCCTTTACGTAACGATTTCGATTAGTGTGCTTTGCAGTAGGGAGTTTCATACAAATTATAGTGAACCCCTCGAGTTGATACGGTGCCTATCCCTTTCAGAGTTGATATGTGTGATAGATCCCTAAGACTGAACTGAAACACTCAGACGGGCAAACATATCAGCCAGAGGTAAAATAAAGCCCGATCCACGCTACAACGGGTCGTGCGTGCCCCATACGGGGCACGTTCGAACTTTATTGGTATACATTTCGTATGAAGTGATTCATGCTTGAACGTGGCTCGGCCGTGCCGTGCCCCGGCCGGGACCACTTCATACAAAATTCCCCGCACGGGCCCCATACGGGGCACGGCGTAAATGGACGTAAGTTAAATCAGGCAGGAGTGTCAGTCAGCCGTCAGTCATTCAGTGAGTCTCGTAACTCGTTGTACTTGCTGTTTTTTCATAAATTTTAATTTCGTGCCAATGCCAAACAATTTGGTTACATAGGTCTGTCAGTCGTAATATCAAAAGTTTAAACTTAAATTTGTATTTCTTCAAATATAATGGCTCATTTAATATCATGCGTGCGTAAATGCATTTGTGTTAGGACTCTTAGCAGTCCAAGCGTTATACAAACAGCGGCATATCATGCGAATGTAAGTACAATTTCATGCAATGTCAAGGTTTCGATTATTGATTTCACAACAAATCGACGCAATTGCACGAATAGTCTTTTTATTATTATTTAAAAGTAATACATAACCGCTGCCTAGTTGAATAATCGCATATTCTAAAATATTAAGCTTTAGAACACACTTGAAGCGGGTAATATATTTTAGACCAATTCTGTAACTTGTATGCTATGTTGAGCGTTTTCAAGATAAATATTACAACATTTTTCAACTTGATTAGGCAACTTATACAATTAAACTCATGAGCCTAGGGACATATTTAAAAGAAGTCAGAAGAATAACATTCTTAAGTCCTATAAAATAGTCTATTTCTAGTCTCTGTCAACAGTGGGACATCTTAAAGCTTAACTATTTGATACAGTACCAGGTAAACTATTTTTCCTCTTGGATTATTGACAAAATGCTTATCTTTTATTTTACTTTTAATGAAGATTATACCTCATGTAAAATAAAAATTTAATAAAATTCTGTTATATTCTCTACTAGCAACCCGCCCCGGCTTCGCACCGGTGCTATTGTGCATGTATTGTACACATAAACCTTCCTCTTGAATCACTCTATCTATTAAAGAAAACAGCTTCAAAATCTGTTGCGTAGTTTTAAAGATATGAGCATACATAGGGACGGACAGACAACAGCAACTTTGTTTTATACTATGTAGTGATAGTGATACTTAAAAGTTCATTCGAAAGTTGGTCTTAGACCTATTTTCCTCTGCGTACTGCACAGTAGGCTATTTTAATCAAATGAATTATAATTACCAAACAATTGAACAGCTTTATTAAATGATTCTTTCAGGTAATTGACCATTATGAGAATCCCCGTAATGTAGGTTCATTGGACAAGAAGGACAACAGTGTGGGCACTGGCTTAGTAGGAGCACCAGCCTGTGGTGATGTGATGAAGTTGCAAATCAAAGTTGATGAAAATGGAAAGATCATTGATGCTAAATTCAAGACTTTTGGCTGTGGTTCCGCAATTGCTTCCAGCTCTCTTGCAACTGAGTGGGTGAAAGGCAAGACAGTTGATGAGGCTTTGAAACTAAAAAATACAGATATAGCTAAGGAGTTGTCTTTGCCTCCAGTCAAGCTTCACTGCTCTAGTGAGTATACAATTTTAAATTATTTTATTTATTACTAGTGGCCCGCCCCGGCTTCGCCCGTGCAAAGCGGGGGTGGGGTATACATAATAAACCTTCCCCTTGAATCACTCTATCTATTAAAAAAAACCGCTTCAAAATCCGTTGCGTAGTTTTAAAGATTTATGCATACATAGGGACGGACAGAAGAATGCGACTTTGTTTTATACTATGTAGTGATTTTTAAATTTCTTCTTACTTCTCAGCCCATAAATTACCCACTGCTGGCCAACAAGGCCAGATGGGTTGGCACAGGGTTTTGTATCCAGTTTTCCTTCTTTTGCAGCTAGGTTTTCGGCCTTATCAGTTCCTTTTGTCAACTCTTATGACAGACACCCTCATAACATCATATCACCATAACCATTGTCAAGAGTGTCTGAGTAGAAGTGAGATTTAGATTGGAAATATGCATCTAATTTATATTTATTGTTGTTCTAGTGCTTGCAGAAGATGCCATCAAAGCAGCCTTGTCAGACTACAGGATTAAACAGCAATCAAAGAACGAATAAAAAATATAATTTGGTATATTGGATTGGAACAGATCTGTGATTAAAGAAGGAAAATGTGTAGACTGTAAGATATGGAAAGCAATTATCATTTTAAAAGTTTATATTTAGGCATAGTGCACTTAAAAAGTTATTTGTATTAGTTATCAGTTTTGTTATTAGAAAGCAAATATCTGTAAAAGATGTAGTAAGCTGTTTGAATAAATGTATATCAGCAATATTTAATCTTTTTGTGATCCCAGCACTTACAAAATGGACCAATATCTGGTGAAGGTTGCAAGGAATTTTGTAGTTATGTCAGAAGGCTTATAATTTAAAATGTAAATTTAATATAATTAAATTTAAAATGTAAAACCTTCAAGAAACGAGCCTATTCCTTTCCTAAAGGCCGGCAACGCACTTGCAACCCCTCTGGTGTTGTGGGTGTCCATGGGCGGCGGTGATCACTTACCATCAGGTGACACGTTTGCCTCCCTCTTTCATAAAAAAAAAAAAAAAAAAACAATAAAACGTAAATTATCTGTTATGATGGAAATCAGCCCTATCTAATTCATTTTCAAATTCTCATTCTTCAGACATGTAGTATTGACACATATTTATCACTAGTTAGGACTGCTACTACTATTAGAGCCCCCACGCATTAGGCGGCCAGGTCGCATAATGCGCGGGTTGGCCGCGTATGTGTCGCTATGTTTTTCGTTTGCCGCGCGGCCAAAACTTGGCCGCCTAATGCGCGCATCTACATACATCGTGGAGGAATTAATGCGCGGAGGCCCATACCTCTTATGTGTAGTCATTCTCTTTTATTGAGGGTAATTAGCCTACTGTAACACTGGCCAGACATGTGCCAGCCACAGGCTTTCGGTATCAAGTTTACCTTCTCTTTCGCCTGGGTTTGACATCTGCAGGATGGAATGGGTTGGTGAAACTGTGTATTCTAAATCCGTCACCATACAGATGTACTGTAGTGAAGACTGCAGCTATTTTAATGTCATGATGATTACAGTGACTCATCATCATTTCAGCCAAACGACGTCCACTGTTGGACATAGGCCTCGCCCAAGGATTTCCACGAAGGCCAGTCCTGAGTTGCCCGCATCCATCGTTCCGGCGACCTTGACCAGGTCGTCGGTGCACCGTGTGGACCTACCAACACTGTGCTTTCCGGAACACGGTCGCCACTCGAGGACTTTTCTGCCCCATTGGGCGTCAGTCCTCCGAGCTATGTGCCATGCCCATTGCAGCTTAAGCTTGGCAATCCTGTGTGCTATGTCGGTAACTCTGATTCTCCTAATTTCCGATTCCATTGGGTGACTTAGGGCCTTCTGATGGAGCCCATTCCAGTGACTGCATAAACATAAATGTGGCTAAGATCGGGGTTTCGGGGAGAATACAATAAAACATCAAATATAATGAAGCTTACATATTTATATCCCTAACCTAAATGAACATCACAATTTTGACCATATCATTACAACACTAAACCTAGCTTCTGAAGCGCCAACTGTGCAGCATCCGCCTTAGCTTGCTTCTTGTTTGCACTGGCCACTGCTGGTTGATATTCCACACCAGCTATCTTGACCTGAGTACAGAAAACCAAAAAATAATTGATAAATAATGGTGAAAATTACCTTGGCATTAAACATGTCAACAACTATCTTCGGTTTTCAATATTGATTGTTTTTAAATAATGGCTTTTACAAGGCTAGTAGATGTTGGTCTGAAATATAATTCTACTAATTATTTTTAACGATAATTTGTCGTTCTGATTATAGAATTAGCTTACGGACAGGAAATATTTGGTATTGGGCACATAATTAAAATCTACGCGAGCAAAGCTGCAGGCAAAGCTAGTGTAACATAATCGGGATAATTATGTAGGTAATTGACATAAAAGTGTGGACAAAAGAAAGAAATAAAAGTTAACCATTATAGTTTCAAGCAAAAATTGTGTTAGCTGGAAAGGATTCTCAATGGATGAAATGACGTTTCAAACACTGCAGTGCAATGTTATTAAATATAAATTAAATATTTTTTTTTAATTAAAACATGATCAGAGCTGTCAAGAAATCATTTCCTGCAATGTGTAAATATCATGAAAACCTAAGACATCAAAAATTGTGATTTAATGAATACTTACAACCAAAACAACACGTACACAAACCTTGAACAAAAAGTTCTTCTTGTGATCAGGGCCGCACTCGAAGCAGAGGTCGTATTCGGGGGGTCCCAACTTTTGTTTGGAGCAATACTCTCCTAATAGTGATACAGGGTGCTTTCCTCCTGCTATCAGAGGCGCAGCTGCAATCCCACGGCTTCGGCCTGCCCTCTGCATTTTCATCTGCAAGTAAATTTACCCCATCTTAACTCGTGAATAAGGGCCATTTGATATGCGCTGCACAAATAATATGGGTGGTTATTTTTAGTTTATCTCACGAATGTATGAGTTTTATTAAGGCCCATTTAGACGGGAATAGTTACTCGTCTCGAAGATACGATTATCGAAAGAATATAAAAAAGTTGCTTCGTCTAAACATTCACACCCCTCGCTCTTTTACTTTGGCGAGAATTGCCTCGCATTACAATATTCATAGTGTCTGTCTAAACAGAATTTTAAAGCAATAATCGTATTTTGTGCCAGTTGCTGCACAAGATTTTCTTCCTTATCTACACTATATGGATGCTGAAACCTGAGAGGTTCGTACAGTTCATATACTCTACAGCTGATACATATTATTTTCTATTATTACAAATCACTCACCCCTTTACCACGTCTGCCACTCGTTGCTTCTTCTTTAGCTTGCAATCCTCTGGTGTCAAGCTTGACTTCAAGCAATAGCGGTTGCAATGTCCCAGTGCCTTCCTTGCCGAGGCCCCGTCCCGGTTGCCAGCCCATTTTCTGCAGTAAATGCATGCCCATACCGCCTTCGACGGGCGCGGCTCGGACTAATTGGTCCTAGATACAGATCTTGCCTTTAGATGAAGTTATAGAAAGAGAAAGTTTATAAAATAAAATAAGTTTGGCTTTTTCTAAATT
Organism: Clostera curtula; assembly: GCA_905475355.2. Taxonomy (NCBI): domain Eukaryota; kingdom Metazoa; phylum Arthropoda; class Insecta; order Lepidoptera; family Notodontidae; genus Clostera; species Clostera curtula. The sequence goes on along the minus strand of FR997804.1, from coordinate 4,489,469 downwards.
TTTTTTTATTCAATAGTGATACTTTAGCATAAACTCCACATATATAATAACATATAAATAAGCCTACCCCTGATATAATCTACCCTCCTTAACAGGGAAAGGAAGGAATCTCGCAGCAATTTGCAGTCACATGAGACAGAAGCGATCAATTACATTTAACTATAATATGCCTTAGCCAAATAAAAATAATATATGAGAAGAGAACAACACAAAAGAAATTGGTTTGACTATTAATAATACGACAATCGAGCTTTTATGTATAACAATCCCTATATGAATAGTCTCTGCATCAGATATCTCGAACCAATATTCCATGCTTCCGAAACGGCACATATTATGGCTATCAATTCCAATCTGCTCTCCGATATCATACTTACCTCTTGGTCACGCGTACACTGTTAGCACCTATCATCGTAGACCGATGCGTCTAACGTAGCGCGCGCGTCACCTTATCACTTAAAAGCTGCAACAAATATTCATGAATTCCCCATCTAGGCCATACTATTCTAAGAGCCATTAAATCATATCCATAGTTATAAAATTGTGTTTACGTTTTAATTAATTACGTATGTACATTTTGCGTGCTATTGCGTAATATCTTGTTGTCATTATTATATGTACTTATAATAACATGACAATGACATTCATTACTTTTTAGATACTTAACATGTCTATCGTACCATTTAAATACTTGAAAATAATATTAATATCATTAGTGTTAATGTATGTATCGGATAAAGAACAACGTTATGTGAAACCTTGGTTGTTTCACATAACGTTGTTCTAGAACAGTTCTATCACTAGGAAATGTCCTATATATTGATTGTTGAGCTTTATTTTCAAAAACACACAAAATGTAAAATACTTATCTATCGTATGATTTAGAATCCATGATATGTATGCACGAATGCATTCACATAAACATTTATATTGACTATAGAAGGAAAAATATATGACTGCAAAATAAGACGCAAAGGCATTGGCGCAGTTAATATGGTATTTAAATTGTATTTGCTCAAAGAATTGCTAGGCCGATGTTAGACTGACTATAAGGGTCACCTTGTAAATATATAAATAGGTAAATCATACAAAATTAATTGGTTCAAAATTGCCATTTGTATACATGTTAGAGTAAGTAAACCAGTTGATTATGTCCACAAAATTGACGTATTTACAGAATAGTAAACATGTATACACGTATTTACGTGTGATATGTTATAAAGTGAGTATACTATGGTGGTATCATGGTTGTATCAAACTAAACAAACAGTGTAAAAGTGCGGAATAATAATATCATAAATTATATTTAAAATAATGATATCAAACTAAAAATGACTGCACTAACAAAGTATTGCCAAAGATAAATACAACTAATAAGAAACCACAAGTCAGTCAAAATAGGGGAAAACTGAATATTTGTAAGCAACACAGTAATGATGATTGGCATGCCACTAATCATGGCATGGGAATTACCATTACAATTTCTTTACCAGACGGTTAGGCGTGTAAAGAGCGAACTTTAAGAGTTCTCTCTTTACACGGGTCTCGAAAATCACGGTATGGTAATGGTTGCAACAACTTAACTAATACACTCTAATCCAAAAGAATGTTCGCGTATTGAATTTAACTTTTATCATGTCACGTGTAAAACTAGTTTAAAGGATTAAACAACACACAAGCGATGAGTAAGTAGAGTTGAGTGAGTAAGACCGTTTAAGTTATTACTTTAGCATTGGTGGGTACATTTAGTTAATAAATCACTATTTTTGCTAAAACCTTTACCCAAAACATATCATGTTGGCAAGTTAATACATTTCGTTTCAATCAACAGATTAAATGCCAAATTTGGCGATACAAATTTAAAGAAACGCATTGTGACACCGAATAATTAAAAATTACCTTCAAAGTTTTAACGCAGTGCATGAAATTCCATTTGTATATGGCAATTGTTGCAACCATCACAAAAAAAGTATAACAAGGTCAGAAAGCATAATACTGAGTATTATAAGTTCTGACCGCGGCTCGCTCAGTGTACGTCGATCCAAACGGGCGTCGCATTCAGCTGAAAGAAAAGTCATTGCCAGCACATCAAAGTATTGAACGAAACCAATATTTTTGGGTCCATATTCCGAAAATACATGCCTGTCAAACCATGCCAGGACCGGGACCCCATAGTTCTCGGGGTCCCTAGTACAATATCGGGGACTCGGGGACCCAAGATTATGGATAAGCCTTCCGTGTGCTGATGGGTCTTAATTACAATTACGATTTTCGGAGTAAGGCTTCGTGTAGCTGTATGTATTTGCACTACAAAGTATATTGTTATACATATTAAACATTCAGATTATTGTTGTATATTCCGTCTCATTTCGATCAATGTACAAAAATAAATAAATCGAAAGAAACACTATAGTTATTATTACAAAAAAATACTGTAGAATATTTTATAATTATATTAAAATTTTACTTTACTACGCCGTTTTATTACATACAAAGTAGTGCACAATATGACAGTTTGGTTTCGTTTGATACTTTAACATAGTTTTTGTCCAAACAAATTGAAATTATGGGTCTTTCATTACCACAGGAATTATAAACAACATCAATAAGATTTTTAGTACATTACAATTCTTCTTCTTACAGTGATGTGTGTATATTAATGAAAACATTCAGTATAGTGCGTCTATGTTGTAGGAATTTCTTTATTTAAAAGAGGAATGTGGTGTTAATTAACACCATTTTAGGCGTAATAATTCCAATAAAAAAACAATTAGGACAGTTGCACTGGCATCAACTCATTTTGTATTTGATAAGCAATGCCGGGCCCCGAGTCTAGTAATTCAATAGGTTTCAAATGGACCATCCTTACTCGCCGTGCCTTCGAATGTCAATTTCGATAGTTTTGGTAAGCTACTAATAACTTTACCACAAGCTTTAGCACAAGCCGAATTTAGCAGATGAATGCTAGCAATTACATCGTGTCGGATGGACACTTCTATAGAGAATAGCAGGTTTGGAGCTCAGGTAGAGTACACTATCGTTAATACAATGTGGCATTAGTATAAATTATTTTAATGTGTAAAAGACGATTACTCCAAAATTACGTACATTTTTTGTCAGTATAATACAGTACTGGCATTTTTTATGAGGAGAAAATGGCCGACGATGTTTTGACTAAAAAATATTGATTAATGAAAAAATTGTATTCGGATCTGTGATAATGAAAGTCCTTCAAATAAATGTATATGCCAGGACTATGATTGTTAACAAGTCACCAGCTCAACTGTGGATAGTAATACCTTTTTAGCCCAAGCTTGTGTGCCGCTGGCGAGTTCTCTAGGTGTCAGTATCTGGGCGCCCGTCGACCCCGTAAATTGTCCTAAAGACCTATCAGTTGCCGACCAACCGAACTGGGGGGAAGTTGCATGTTATTAAAAAAATCTTTGGTCCATTTCATTGAGGTCAGCTGAGTCTCATCTGAGTTAGCAATCTACCGGAGCGAGGGTCGTGTGTCCGCCGTGGTCCATCCGAGCTCTCAGTTTCCACGTTCCATTATTTTGCGTGACGACTACCATAGGTGCTTTAAACAAAACCGGGACCTAAGGCACACACCTTATAATCGCTACTATTACCACTATTCAGCCCATAAATCACCCTCTGCTGAGTCGGGTCTCCTCCAATTACATGGAGGGTGATTATCCTACTCTGCCACGCTGGCCAGATGGGTTGACACAGGGTTTCTTATAGCTTTTCTTCTCTTGTGATATTAGTATTTTCTTTATTCCGCTCTTTCGACGCCCTCAGGATGGAATGGGGTGGTGACATTATGTATTCAAAATCCATTACCACATGGGCAGAATTATAATAACCTTAATACCTGATTTAACGTATAAAACGTTTCCTCTACAGCACTGAGGTCAGATATTATAATATTATGGTCACCTTACTAACAATCGGCTAATAGCCAATAGTTGTTTAACTTACAGATTACTTGCGTTTCGCACTTTGCGCTAAGAAACGCTATTGACATCTACAACGTTCGTGTATTGGCGATTACACAAAATAAATAACGCGTGAAACTTACCCCATGCACACCAGTGCCTTCAGTCTCTTCTTGTTCCTTGCGTATCATCAACAACTTCTGTGACACAATGGACGCAACATCCTGTTAAAAAAGGCTTATAAATATTTTGATATCATTATAAATCGCCGTCTTCTATGGAATTTAGAGTACAAAGTGTGACCAAATCATTGCCGACATCAGTTTTTAACATAATAACATTAGTAGTACTTTTCAAATTGTGGTACTTTCATTAGTGGCGTAGCGTACTCAACGGCAACGAAGAATGAATAAAGAATAATACTTTTATTTAAATCTAAAGTTCGGGGCCCTCGTATCTGGGGGGCCGTATCCTAGATACGCCCCTGACTCAGTTTGTACAAGAGGAATAACACGAGTACAATCGCCGTATTTGTTGTTATAGATTTCCATAAATTTTAGAATGATTGGAAGTAATTTATTAAAAGTTACGGCTCAATTTTCACAGATTATGGGACTGCGTACGGCTGTACTACCATTTAAATTAAAATAAGAATACGTACTACTTTCGGTGTATCAACTCCAGGGGGATACGCTTGTGGTCCTGGCGCTGGCAACGCTGGCAAAGACGTCACTGTGTTCAGTTCTGTTTACCAACAAAACTCTCGTTAGACGACTCTCGGGAGTAGGCCAAATCAGACGACCGACCCGCAGTGAAATTGGGGATAGGCCGGGAAGATATAATAAAATATAATCCGCATTTTCCTAAACACCGTTAGTTTATAACCTATTTTAGTTATTAATCTTTTAGCATAACTTTAGTGTTGCTTTTATTTTTAACTAGCGACCCGCCCCGGCATCGTAAAAACCTTCCTCTTGATTCACTATCTATTAAAAAAAACCGCTTCAAAATCCGTTGCGTAGTTTTAAAGATTTAAGCATACATAGGGACGGACAGACTTTGTTTTATACTATGTAGTGATGTTATATGTATTATAATGTCTTTTATGTTCTAAGTATTTAACCAATATACAATTAATGGTGGCCTTAATCACGCGGTCGTAGTTTATCGGATATTTCGGAACGCACTTGTACTGCTGGTTAAGTAATGTTTGGCTCCACTAGATATATGATGGCTATGGACCATACCAAACAGGATGGCTATGGACTCATCAATTCTGAACTCCCCTTGCTAGGCTAAGCTCAGTACTTACGGGATCCAGAAGTAAAACTCCTCATGTAGGCAGGTGGCGAATTGGGAGGACTCAGACTGGCCTCCAATCTGTAATGGAAAATTTGAATTATGTTTTTTTAATATAGTTTAATTTTTACACTATTATTTCAGCCCTTAAGGTGAATGTTCCAGGGTGGCCCGCGAAATTCAAATTTTCTTACGTTTTTTGTAATTTGCAGTTCAGTGCTAGGTTGTAGGTTGATTAAAATGTTATTCGCGGCTGTAAGACGTATGTAGTTATAGAAATATAATCATCAAAATCATCAATACAACCCTCGAAACTCTTAAATGTGCAAGAAAAACTTTTTCAAGCTCAAAGTCATCCTTGCACCTTTATGAGCTTGGAGGGTTGTATTGATGAGTTTGATGATCATAACTCTGTAACTACATACGTCTTACAGCTGCGAATCAAATGTTCATCATCATACAACCTAGCTCTGCCCTGCAAATTGCAAAAAACGCAAGAAAATTTCAATTTCGCGTGCTACCCTGGAACATTCACCTTAAATGACCATCTACAGCTGCGGGCCTCCTCCAAAAATTAGTGCGGTGCCACAATGACAAGACATGTTGGCACAGAGTTTGTATCAAGTTTTCCTTCTCTTGCAGCTCTGCATTTAATCACCTCTTACGACACCTTCAGGAATGCGTTGGTAACTTTTAGTGTTCTAAATCCACAGACGCTTTGGTACTATGTAAATGTAGAAAAGAGGCTAAAATGACACCCATGTAATTAGAGATGTAGCTATGCAGGTTTATCTACAACAAAGTTCTGTTAATACTAATCATAATGACTTTGTCATGATAATACAAATTTTACTTACTTGGCCATCTCAGTGGAAGTCTCTGATTTTGTCGCCCTACTGGCTGATGTTGAGTTCAATTTTGCTATTTGCTGAAATTGAAATAATAGTGTACATTTTTAGTTGCTTGGAACATACCACTAAACTGCTAGCAAAGATAAAGCAGATAGCAAAATACAGAATGCTAAGACAAAATACATTTTTACGAAATCAATTTACTACTCATACACATATATTATTGCATGCATTAATACCTGATGTTTTATTAAAAAAAAATACCATATTATCCTTCTTCGGGGAGACTGGCACCCATTCTGAAGCTTTCTCTCTGTGTTGTGTGCCCGATGACACGGGGAACTGAAGTCTTAGCTCTTCCTTATTTGCTATTGGCAGTGGGTTGGACTTAATTGGTAAAGGTGCACCACCCTGGTAAAAAAAGACAGACACAGTAACATTAACATAAAAATTTAGACTTGTGCTACATATGGATCGATCCTCTAGGGGTTTGATGTGCCGCCTTTAGACCAACGGGACGCGGATTCGATTCCGGGATCAGGCAAGTGTCTAAACCAGAGGCACTTTCTCTAAGTGTTGCCAGTGATGACATATGGAACAGAGACGTGTTCGCTCACTATGGGCTCCATCAGAAGGCTCAAAGTCACCCAAAGGGCAATGGAGAGGGCTATGCTCGGAGTTTCCTTGCGAGATCGAATCAGAAATGAGGAGATACGCAGGAAAACCAGGGTCACCGACATAGCCCACTGGATTGCCAAACTTAAGTGGCAGTGGGCAGGGCACATAGCGCGTAGGACCGATGCCCGATGGGTCAGAAAAGTCCTCGAGTGGCGACCGCGTTCCGGAAAGCGCAGTGCTGGTAGGCCGCCTCCCACACGGTGGACCGATGACCTGGTTAAGGTCGTCGGAAAACGATGGATGCGGGCGGCCCAGGACCGGCCTTTGTGGAAATCCTTGGGGGAGGCCTGGACATAGGCCTCCCCCAAGGATTGGACGTCTTTTGGCTGAAATGATGATGATGAAACTGCACCCGCGAAACAGGTTACAGGTTTAATAAATAGCCATATACATTATCATTTATAACTTCAGCTCATAAAGGACCCACTACCGAGTCAGGTCAAGAACTCCTTCAAATTCTTGGAGAAATTAGCCTACAGTGACAGGCTGTCAAGATCTTGCTAGCATGACACTGGTTTTGTATCAAGTTTTCCTTATCGTGTGTTCCTTTAATCTCTTATTAAGACAAAAGGTTTACAGCAAAAGTTTTTGAAATATGTATATGTGACTCCAGAGCGCGACACTTTGCCCCGATCAGCAATGCGTCGTCGGGACTGGTTCCAAGCCAAGTATAACTCAACTCTAAAACAAACAATTGTTAAATCGACACAAAATATCAGATAATTGTTTGCCATTAATGAAAGAAAAATAAAACTTTGATTCTTCATTTAAAGTATTTTAACTTACCCTTATATTCATAACTATTGGGGCTTTCTCCTTGACTAGGAAAGGGTGGTGGAACGCGATGGTGTCTTCGTTTTCACTCATGCCATCATCGTTAGACGACACTGATGACAGTTCACCAAGGGCTTCTTTCTTTGACAGATGCTTGCAGAAATCAGTCAGCTCGTCTACCGACTTTCCTGTGGCAGTATGGAGTAACATCTTATTTTTTAGATAAGATATATTTTCTCAAAAGATAGATTTGTATTTAAATAAGAATATCCTAGCTAAATGAGAACAACAATTTAAAACATTTAATATTAAAAAAAAAAGTAAGTTGATACAGATTTTAAGAGATATTTCTTTCGAAAGTACTCTACTTTTATTTATTCTTAATGCAAACAAACTTACTGCTACAATTCAGGCCTCCTCCATTTAATTAGTCTACTGTGCCATGCTTGCTGGACAGGTTTTATATCAAGTTTTCCTTCCCTTGTGGCCAGCCTTGTCATTCCTTTTGTTGGGTCTTACAACACTCAGGATGGAATGGGATGGTCACACTATGTATTCTAAATTTGACACCACACAGATACTAAACTTACTAAGGCACACTCAATGTCACAAGATATTTGTAGTAAAATATTAATATAAATTTAATATAATAGTAAAAAGTACATTACATTTGTTGACAGTGCGATGAGACCCCTGAGTGCAACTTATGTGCTATTTTAATTTTAAATTATAAATAATAATTTAATCCTATTCAATATTAATATTTTAATTGTTACATATTTATTTAAATTAATATTTGATCTTATTTAATGAGTGATAATAGGGGTGTTTGTGTGTGTGTGTGTAATAAGTATAATAATGCCAACCTCCTGATTGTATAGCAGCCATGACTTGATTCCTAGTATGGGGTGGTAGGGCAGCTGCACCGGCAGGCACGGCTCCATTCTTCAGCATGTTGATGGCATTCCGCCTTGCCACTTCCAGGAGACGTTTCTTTTCACTGTCTGCTAGTTTCACACCATTTGGTGATCTATGGAAAAAAGGCACTTAAATGTATTAATATTTACTGTGGATGTGTTTGAAGAGATTTTCTACATGATTTGGAAAACTCTGGATGCTTTATAGTGTTGAGTAGGATTTACTTACTGTAAGAGTGGCTCAACAACTTCAAATTTAAGTCTCTAAATATTTTGTCATTATTGTATCATCTTTACACACATGAGTTGTGATAGAGAGGGGCACATGCCTCAATATGACCTCAATCATGATGTGGTGACGTAATGAATTTGAATGGGATATTTGTTCTTGGCATGCAGCACAGCGTGTGACAGTGATAGACGCCGGATATTTGACTCCTACTTCTTCAAATGTACTGGCTCATTACAAAAATGAGGGTCCTCTTACAAAACTATGTTCGTTGTGTGTCATACTCAACACTAAGGCTTTATTTAAAAAAAGTACACATGGTGCCGAGATAGGGAATTAAAAATAGCGCCAGCTCCGCATACAACAGTATCCTGACAGCCCGGATAAGAAAATAAAAAACAACACTGTACCTCGATCTCCTGCTTCCTCTGTACCTCGGCGACCTTGAACGATGTCTGGTAGATCGATGGCGTGACCTCGACCTTGTTCTACGTGATCGCGACCTCGACCTTCTCCTGGATCGTGACCTCGTCCTTTTACGTGATTTTGAGCTGGATCTATGTCGCGATTTGCTTGTATGTCGTGACTTAGAGCTGGAGCGATGACGGCGCTTCTTTGAAGGAGAAGCAGACCGTCTTGATTTGCTTTTTGACCTAAAATATGTTACAAATTATAAAATATATGTTTAAATTTATGTGTCTCAATAAAGGCTTGCGATAACCAATGTTCGTCCTTCATTAAAGAAGGGGTACATGATGACAGGCCCTCTGATTTGGTTGCAAATTCTCTCAACAGCAGTTGTGTTCTGAACTGTTAGTAAGCTGTCATATTTTGTATTATGTGTCATATTTTGTATACAAAGGCCGGTCCTGGGCCGCCCATATCCATTGTTTTCCGGCGCCCTTAACCAGGTTGTCAGTCGAACAGTCCACAGGCCTACCAGCACTGTGCCTTCCGGAACGCAGTCACCACTCGAGGACTTCTGTGCCCCATTGGGCGTCGGTCCTGCGAGCTATGTGCCCTGCCCACCGCCACTTATGCTGCCATAATTTTTTAAATATTTTTCTGATAACTGTTATGACCTTATCCATCCATCATGCAATTTCGGCTTGACATTAACTTTTGGGACACCCTGTATACATGTTATCAATAATATATTAAGCATTTGTAAGTGTGAATCATGACTGGCAGAACAAATGATTTGAATTTGATTATATATTTCCACACAATTTCTGTGTTAAAATTAAATATAAGATGTAAAAATAATAATACCTTTTACTAGATTTGCTCTCTTGTTTCTGCGGTTTTATTAAGATTTCCAACTGTTTAATTTTCTTGGAACTAATTTTTTCCTCTTCAGACCTTGAAGAAACACAAAAATATTTTTCATGTCCTTAAATTTTATTTCCATTGTGTACAAATGAAATAAAAGGAAAAAAAAACAAAAACAATTGGTTTTTTAGTATGTACTCTAGCTATTACCTGCACTCTTAGTCTGCATAATTCCTTTCTTTTTAACAATTTGCTGCAAATATGGAATGAATAATTTTTCTGTTCAGTTTCAGAATTAAAATATTACTATTGATATTACCTTTGATTATCTCAGATTTGCATATAACCTTTTTTACTCAAGGATAACATAGCATCCTAACGGTGAAAGACTTGAGTCAGGAGATTTTGTTTTTATATGTTGCAATCATACATACATACAAATTACCCTTTATAATATTAGTATAGATTTTCCGAATAAACAGTAGCTGTCTTTACAGATATGGTGTTTTCTATATATTTTATAATGTTGCAAAATAAAACAACTGGGTGCCAAATAACTCAACAGAAAAATCTGTTTTGATACTTACAATCTGGTTTCTTCTTGTCTCTTGAGAATACCGCCTGGGTCAGATGACTTGGGAAAGTGCGAGTTAGTTACCACATCATGAAGAGTACTGCTGGATGAGTCAGTGTATTCCCCATCCTCATACTTCTCAGCCTTCTTCCGAGCTTCCTCCTCTGCTTTCTTAACTGTTTCCTCAAACACTGCACTAAATTTCAAGTTCTTAATTTGAATTTTACCCTTGGACTTGTCATTTTCAAGAGATTCATTCTTTTTATTTTCTAGTTTTATCCTCAAATCAGTGGAGTCCAATTGAGGTGATGTTTCTATTGGTGGCATAGGTATAGTCTCGTAAGGTTGACCCGGTGGCGACTGTATGTCTTCATATTTAATAGCTTTCTTGTCTTCTTTCTCTTCTTTAACTTTAGTTGCTACTTTCCCATGTTCTTCCTTAATTATAAATTCGGGATCCGGTTTAACAAGTACTGGCGTTCGAGGACTTGGCAACGAAGGAGATCGAGTTTGTCTCCGTTTTTTGGACTTGGCCTTCTTTCTTTTTTTGTGTTTGTAAGAATCACTATCTTCGGAGTCACTGCTGTTGGAACTTCGACTACGTTTTTTCTTCTCCTTTTTATGTTTCTTCTTACTTTTTTTAGATTTCTTCACAGGCGTCTCATCGATTTTAGGTGGGTCTGCATTAAAAGCACTAAATAATTCAGAGAGGATTTCATTAGACGATTTTTTGGAATCATCTTTTTTACGGTCGGGAGTTGTCTTCTCTCTTTTGATTAGTTTTTCAATTTTGTCTATTAAACTTGTCATTTTAACTATACTTTGGTTAAACTAGCGTTGATAGTATACAAGTGCAGTGAACTGTTTTTAAACGATAGAAAATTATGGAAAGATACAAATACAAGATATCGCCATTTTGCATGCGGCTTTTTTTTTTTAATGGCATGGGTGTTAAAGTTTTCGTTTTGGCTCCTATACATTTATGACATTCATTATTAAACTAGATAAACGATGTATAGCTTAAGTTGCTATATAAATAATACTACCAGACTTTCTATTTAACTATTGTAAATATTTTCAAAAGTAACATTAACGCAAACCCTATAAAAGCGCCATCTATTTATACACCTCTTTATTATTGAACCGCCCATAACGGTAATCTCCCTTAAAAATATCCTCAACCTGAATAATGTACTATACCTATTGGACCTTGGCGTTCTGCACCAGTATTAGGCGATGAAAACACTGCTATGTTATGGTAGACAACTATTTTTTTTAATATGAATTGTATTTTAACGTACCTTAAATCCTCAGTATTTTTATGGCAATCTGCCGATATTCGCGGCGTCTTCTGCCAGTGTCTCCATGGCAATGATTAAAATATGGTTGTGTGGAGGTTTTTGGAGTCGCATCGCAAACAAACATAGAACATTGAAGTTAATTTATGTTAGTATAACCTGTGGTATAGCTTAATCTGGAATAAATAGGTACTATTCTACTAATATACTCTACTACTACTACTACTAATATAATACTTATTCTAATGAAATGGATGCACTGAATTTTGGTTAAAGTTTAATTTTGTTAGTTGTTATAAATTTCTAGAAAGACGAAGTCTAGAAGGTGACGGACATTTGCAGGGAAATGAATTTGGATCTTCGATATAACTTGATCTAGACTTAACGGTCTATTTAACCTGCAATTTAAGAAGATGTGGTCAAGGAAACTCCGGACTATCCCACTGTAAAAAGTTGCTTCCTCTTCTTAAATTACCCCTCCAATTTTAACTGCCTCGTTTATTGGTCTAGTGGTTAGTTGTGCCGCCTTTGGATCAACGGGTCCCGGGTTCGATTCCGGGGTGGGGCAAGTGTCTTTGTCTATACCAAAGGCACTGGCTCGGAGTCTGGGTGTCATTTATATCTATAATATGTATGTATTTACAAAAAAAAATTTATTTATGGTAACGAGATGGATGATAAACTATATCATCCATCTCGTTACCATAACACAAGCATTAAGTTGCTTAGCTTGGGACGAGATGGCGTTGTGTGAAATGTCCAAGGATATTTAATTAGTGAAAGTTGACAAGCAGTTAACTGGATATATATTTGTCGGTTTTTGGCAAGGAGCTCTGCTGTTCTTGTAATTCCAATCCATTCCCGATTGTTCCTTAGACAGGATTTAACCATGCGCACAACAAACCACATCCACGGAAATATAGTGCAAACCGTAGTCATTGGTCAGCTTCCCCTGTACTGTGGCTTACTACACTTGGCTACATTCAGTCGCTACTGAATTCAGTCAAGTGTAGGTAATATAGCATTCAGTAAGCTAGCATACTAAATTCAGAAGCAAGGATGGTTTCTGACTGTCTAAATCATTTAGAAGCCTTCTTTGTCTAAACCAGAGGCACTGGCTCGGAGTCTGGGTGTCATTTCTATCTATAATATGTATGTATTTACAAAAAAAAATGTATATAAGTAGTTTATCATCCATCTCGTTACCATAACACAAGCATTAAGATGCTTAGCTTGGGACGAGATGGCGTTGTGTGAAATGTCCAAGGATATTTATTTATTATTATATATTATTATTTATTTATGAAGGTGTAATTGCATTTAGTTAATTATTGATTTCAGTCGTACCATAGCTCTCCGTGCGTGAGGACGTTTTAGTTTGTTTTTTACTACGGAATAAAAAAATAAGGTCTGAGTGCGTTGCACAGTTACGAAATGTCAAAGCAAAAAGAAGTTATGCTTATTTTTTTAGAGCTTTTGGGACAAAAAGACCAAAAAATGTATTACTGTTTTTTTTGTGACGGATTTATAATACACAATGTCACCAACCCACACCATCTTTAGGGTGTCGTAAGAGGCGACTAATGGAACGCAAGAGGCAGATCACCTAGCCCCAAGTGAAGGAAAACTTGATACAAACCCTGTGTCAACCCGTCTTGCCAGCGGGGCACAGTAGGCTAATTTCCCTTCATGAATTTGGAGGAGGCCCGACACAGTTGTGGGTAATTTATGGGCTGTAACGAACGAACTGTTTTTTTTTATGACCAATTTTTGGGGCCATCCTCATACACACACGACACGTCCAACTTCATCGCGTTTAAACTGGCAATTGATTCAGTACATAGCTGAACTAAGAACAGTGTGATCAAAAGCTTCTAACTTGCTTCTGAATTCAGTCGACTGAATTTAGCCAAGTGTTATAAGCGCTTTATTTGAGTCATGACTAAATGTAGTTTTGTCTTAGCTAGTGGAAAAAATAATTAAAGTCCATTTATGGAAAAAATAAAACGTCGATAATTTTAATATTTTTTTATTGTTTCCTCAAAACCTTTGTAAGGTTGTTATTCGTTAAACTGATAAACAATACAGTATGGATCCTACATCTTCATAATTTTCTGTACGAGTAAAATATACTGCGATTTCATTGCCAACTGCAGATAATAATAGGACGGAAAATTATGTCCTTTGAGTTTATTATTATTAACTTTATAAGGTAATTTGAAGTAATGTTCAGAGAAAATATCTTATCATTAGTAATTTCAAGAAATTCCGATCTACTTAGTCGACATGACCTACTTGTAAGTAGGAAAGCTTTTAGCATGATTGCATGGTGGATATGAGTGTACTGAATATATTCGTATACACAGTTGATATTTAAAAAATATAATAATAAATAAATTGCTTCTTCACGTATCAAAGCTCATCATGTATCAAACTTATAAAATTTACTTTAAATTAATATCTGTATTTATGAACAGTTGAAGAAATATAGTCACTAAATGATTATAAATCCACTGTAGCTGCTGCACAGCTTATAAAACTAGTAATTTTATTTATTCTAGTAACCAACAGCACGGCTTTAAAATATTATTTAAACTCCATAAAATCACAATATCAACTGTCTATATGAAAAAATCGTCAGAGATGAAAAATAATGCATAGTAGATAGTAATAATAAACGTTCTTATTCATATCATTCTGTTCTTACATTCATAATTTAAATACAAACTAAGACAAGCAAAATAAGATAATACTAATTATAACAACAATATTTGGCATTTGTTTTTTAAATAATTGGAAGCTCCAATTATTGAGCAAAACTTTAAGACAAACATAGGTACCTAGTTATAATACGAGGCCGTTGCCAATAGTTTGCAAATCAGTCTAGGTAGGAAAACCTACGTAAATGGAATTAAATTTAAAGGTACGTATATAAAAAACGAATTCTTCTCGTCACTAAACTTGTCCTTTTTCTGGTTGTTCGTACATATGTGTTATAGCTAACTCAAAAATAAAAGGGTTCTAAATTTACAAAATATACACGAGCCAAATGAAATATGTACTTATAAATAACCTGACAAATCCATTTCATACAATTACATCCAATAAATCCATAAAATATTTCAATATACATAAGTTCATTAGGTACATTATGAAATTCTAAACATTTTCCAATTTCCATTGTTAGATACGTGTTGCCATAGTCACAAAATACATTTCCGTATTAAAATTCCTACCTAACTACGTTTCGTATCAAATTTTATATGTTTTTCTTCTCAAATGCATTATGTTTATAAAACGTTCAGCTATAAAACTAATACATTACTAGATAATTAAATGAAAACTAGTCATAGAGTATTTTGACTAGGATGAGGTACTTAAATATAGTAGCAGGGGATTGTTTAAGTCATATCTAACCAAAATTTTAAACGTTTTTTCCCATTTTCAATATCAGACCCGCTTATCAAGTAATTTACTGGATTAACAGAATGTTTAATATATTTTAATCTCATTAGTATTAATTATAAATTTTTAAGATCATCGCATTAGTTAGTTGAAGGTGCTTAAATTTTCATTTGAATTGTGCAATTTGATGGTGCAACGTCGGCAACCTTTCTTTCTCATGTACCTAGACTACCTACTTTGTCAACATTTCAAATAGATACCTCGATGTCAATGCTAACATCAAGTTTTATCACACAGATCAAAACAGGTCCCAAAATTTTATAAACCATGAGACAGAACAGTTTCCGCTCTATCAACGAGTGTTAATTATGCTTGGCTAAATGAGTATTTGCTAAGCGTGGCGACGACTTTGGAATATCGCGATCCAGTTTCTATGTCAACGTGAGGAGTGGAGTTCTCGGAAGGACAATGGGGAACGTAGTGGATATTTTGTTGGTAGGAAGTACGATGCTTAGTTTTTCCCGGGTCATGCGTAAATGCGTTGTTCTCTAAAAAGAAAATTGCAATGGGTTGCCGGATTATATGATGTCCAAAGCACGAGATGTTGTACCCTGGGTGGGTTTAGTGCGAAACCTTATTGTAGAATACGAACTTGGGTACTGCGAAGTACACTCCCGACTAGGGACCGGAGATATTCAGAATAAATAGATTTACTGTTAGTCGAGTGTACCCAACTTCGATTTGATAAGTACTTATAGGTATACATATATTATAAGAAGGTTGTTTTAATAGACCAAGTTCTTTTCATATCGCTCTGTACTTTGTATTAAACTGGTAGTCTTTGCAATTTAGCTGACCCAGAGCTATTCCTTGGTAGTGGTAGTGGGTCGAACATCTCATGGTTCCAAGTGATGTGCCACGTAAGTATGGTTGAGTTCAGTAACTAGGCTAACGTCATAAAACGCGGGAAACGGCTACCGCTCTCGAACTTGATTTGATGGTTCACGAAAGGCTCTAACTAATCTACCAAAATGGAGTCAAAACTAATGACATAATATATCTACCAAAAAAATGAAAAAATAATCCATATAAAAATAGATGTTTTTGGAAAAGTATACATATTCGTGTTCATTTGCTTTTTCACACATTGTCATGACCTTTGTGCAGGTTATTAACTGTTTTTTTTTAATCTAGAATCCACAGGTATAGTTACTTATTGTGTTTTTTAAATGTTTTGCGTTCATCCTCTATGTTATGTTCTCAAAAGCCTGCCGTTTAGTTACCGTTTTATTTTGCTTTTGGGGACATCAAGTCACTATTGGGGGTAGGGCTGCAATGTAACTGTAATGTAGCGATTAGCAAAATTCCGACTATAATCTGCAATGATTTATAATTAGTTCTCTCATTTACACGCCTTATCCGGTTCTTACACAGTCCTTCAACTTTTTCTTGGTTAATTATGGCTGTAATGTGGAAGCAATGCGTTCGAAAGCTATTCGTTGTCATAAATTTGAGGTATTCTAAGAGTCTAAAAGTACTAGCGACGACTGGTAAATATGTCTGAGTTTCTACCCGGTTATATTAATGAGACGTTCCGAAATGCGCGACAGATATGTACCCGGTCACCTAAGATCATCACATACATATGTCGTTAAGATGCGTCAGGCCACTGTCAAGAAGAATAGACAGGGTTTTGATAAAATTAAAAGCAATGGGCATCGTTTAATACCCACAGCTTAAAGAGTACACGATGACAGTTGTATCAAACAATAAACAAGGCCTGTAACTTTTAATATTAAATAGATCGCTACTAACAAAACCATAAGTTAATACTATAGTGTGCGCGGAAGCGCTAGTCGCCTGAGGTATGTGTGCGGCAGGGCAGGGAGGTAGACAAACGTCTAGCTAACTCAGTCTGCCATGACATCTTATTCTGAGATTTATCTGCACTTAAATATGTAATGTATGCGTCTTGTCAATCGCGCCCTCCCCCGTCGCACCCTCCCAAATACCTCAGAACAGAAGGTGACTACCGCTTCCGCGCGCTCTATTTCATAATGCGTAGATCTCGAACCGTAATATTATCGCGAGATATTTTGATGTCATACTTACGCCATCAAATATATTACTGCTGTAAGTACTGAACTTTGTTTAACGGCCGAGCCGAGAATTAGGTTTAATTCAGTAATGCGTTTGTAGAATTAATCTTGTTATAAAATATCCATTATGTTTGTAGTCCTTATAATACGAGTACCTACGTCAATAATTCATAGCAAACCTACGAATCAGGTGTGCATTTGTTTTTGTACATTATCGAGATCATTATTTGTACTCTGCAGTTATTTTGTATTTTATCCGTTTAAGTCGCGCATTGCGGAACGCTTTTGGTTCGAGTTTTAGATACAGATGATTAAATAGACGAGACTAATCTCCTGCAGTATTGAAAGTAGACTTGACTAGTCTAACGTCCTGGCACTAGTTAGAGAACTAGTTTCCAATCTATACACTCATCAATTATGCCTACTTAGAGTCAATTGTATCTAGAGCTTTCCCAAAATAGTTATATTTCTACGCAGGGTTTACCCATTAGGACTGAATCCATTCATTCATATTTCTCTTCTGTCCCTACGTTTATGAAATGTTAAGGGGCACTTGGCCTAGACTTAGGCTGGTTCGCTGTCATTCCTATGCTCCGTTCTCCACAGACCTATAGACTTATAGTCTTTGGTGTTGGTCTGTAGATACATTATATTGGTTATCTATATCTCAGTGATACCAAAATGTTTGTCACTACAGTAGCACGTCCAGTAACGTAGGGGTTTGATATTGGCAAGATTTAAATGGACTGGTAAATGGTGTGTAAGCCCACTTCTAGTTTTCTTAATGTTTTTGGGCGTCATAATCGGTTTCTGTAGATTCCTATGTTATGTAAGAACCATAGGTGCCATAGTGTTAGCTCATCTTGTGGAAAACGGAATTTGGGGATGTTGCCAGAGCATCAATACGAAGATGACAGTTAATTATGAAAGTGCCCCATTCTCAGGGCGATTTCTCTACGTCCAAGCGGTTACCTACGCGAGACCGAGAGCACTAGCCGCTCGTACCTTAAAGCTACTACTAAATTTCTCTAAGCGATCAAAGATCGCAAGCTAAATCTGGTTATTTTTCAAAAGTCTTAAAAAAATAAAATCTGCCAGTGTTCAACGTTAGCACGCTAGCGGGGACGCAGGACGGCGCGGACCGTTCTGAAACGCTTCTCGAAGCCGAGCTTCGTGTAGAGCGAGCGTGACGCGTCATTCTCCGGCCGGATGACCACGAAGGGCTTGTAGCCTCGCGCAGCCACCTCCTTGGTGAGCCTCCGGGCGAGGTAGATGCCGTAGCCCTTCCTGTTTGTGGAAATATAAATACGTAGTGTTAATTATGTTTCAACAAATCCCTTAGGCGCTTCACACACTGCCCCCGCGCTCCGTCGCCTGGAGCGGAGTGGCAGATTTTAATACCACCGAACACGCGCCACGGCGCGTTTTCGGTGTGTTGGAATTGGCGTGTTTTCTATACTAATCGATGTACTTGCATACAATATTAAAATCTGCCACTCCGCGCCAGGCGCCAGGCGACGGAGCGCGGGGCAGTGTGTGAAGCGCCTTAGGTGCTCGTACTATTGTGAATTTATATTAATATATATTTATACTGATCTGAATAAATAGATATCCACCATTCTAATATGTAAGAAACTCCCAATTATAGTATTATTATAACTATGCCCCAATGCATCTGGAGACGAGGTTGTAAATTTCAAACATCCGAGTAGAAACTCAGAACCTTCGAGTACAAGATATTAAAAAAAAAAAACAATATCATAGAGCCGACGCCACACAGTTCTAATATTCTAGGTCCTGCGTAGTTTAAAAAATGAGTTTAGGAAAAATCATGTTTAACCTGCGGAATTCCGGCTTCGTTTGCATAGAGAACATCGCGCCGTAGTAAGACTGCACCATCCACGCAGCCAGCTGGCCCTCCACGAAGATGCCGTAGGCTGGCAGCTCGGCAACCAGTTTCTCGAACACCTCCCGACATTCAATGTCGCTAGCCGGGTACAGATCATGGACCGCTTTCATGTGTTCTGGCTGCAGGCGAACTAGCTCCACGTCCGGTGGCAATCTGGAGACGTAACAATGTGACAATTGTATGCTATTCCTCGATTGTAATTATGAAGTTTCATAATTATGTCTTACGTTTACGCGATTATTACACAGCTTATACAGTAAACGTTATTAATAAAATTCATTATACGCGGTAGATTTAACTGTTCTTTTTGTACATTTAAAGCCAACTCTCATGTGACCGGGAAAGCATTACAAACGTCGTCGGGAATTAAATAAATTGTAAAAGTGTTTAACTTCAATGAAAACTTTTCATTTATTTTCTTTCATACATTCTACATGTTGTTCTGTTTCTTCCCAGTTCTTCTCAGCATTAGTCGCGTTCCGAACTGGTAGTAAATGGTCGAATGATGTATTGTATAAATTATATGAATAGTCCATCGATAGTTCATCGTGGACTAAGAAAAAAAATGATTTGAATTGTGTATTACGATTGACGCAGACCCTTAATACTACCTTCTTCGCTTCTTCCTTTGCATCTTGTATGTACCTAAGGCTAGAAGAAGATACTCACCCATCAGTGCTAGCGTCCTCCGGCGGGTTATCACAGACGTATACATCACCAGTGATCTTGTCATGCGCCTCATAATACTTCTCGAAGCGATTGACGATCGCCTCGTGCGTGAAGTTCAGGTACAATGGCTGCGTCAGATCGAGGAGTTGGTCTTCTGTGGTCACCAAGTCCACGAGCTCGGCGCGATCAGGCGGACAGAAGACTGTCACGCTTTCGTATGTGAGGCTATTAGGCTGGAAACGTTTTTTTGTTTATACTAGTGAAATATCGAATGCAATCCAATCAGTCTGATTATAAACACGACGGGCTAGTCATTTTTTTCTTGTCACATTAACGTAAATAAAGTACCCTGAACAGCTTAGTCCCTGGCAGCTGGGTCATTTACATAATCGGCAATGCGGTGATAAAAGTTTATATAAAGCTTTGTCTTGACCGTGTTTTAGAGGCGAGACAATTCTCGAACTTGCATGGGCAGTTTGTTATAAAAGCGTATACATTGAAATCCCCATTGAACATCCATAAAAGAGGCTAGGAAATCGTCTTGACGACTTTTTCAAAGATTTTTATTATTTCGTCTTTAATTCATTAAATAGGATGTTTCTTATAACCAGTGGTCGCACAGCGATTGTTCTTCTCATCTGGTAAAGCTGATCTTAGCCATCTGTGGCTATCAGCATTGTCCCAGATCAAAAAAAAACTCAATTTGAAGATTGACTATGACAATTAACAACTTTAACAACAAAAGAGTGTGTGTGTCAAATACATGTTAGTTTGTGTAATGTTTTATTTTGATTTAATGTATTTTGATGCATAATTTAAAAACAAGCATTTTACACTCCTTCTTTAAAGAAACTTTAAGCGTGGGAAATTTCATTAACCGCGCCATTTTCGTAAAAAGGGGAACAAAGTTTTTGCTTCATGTAATTATGTAGATAACTCTAGACCCAGTTTATTTTACCGGACACTACCTTTAAAGAAGAAGACAGTTAAATGTAAGATTCAATTGCAATCGTCATTGGAAAGAAAGAAATATAAGCGACTCCTTCGGGGAAAACTCATTAAGTGCTAACACAGAAATATTGCCCACAGAAAATAGTGGAAACACATAATATCCACTGCATTTAAAAAAATATGCACGAACACTGCCCTTTAAATTATATGTATTATGTTAAAAAACAATGCTATCGACGTAAATAAAGATTTCTTATTTTTTTTGTCCAGCCGTTACACTTAGGGTGCGTTCCACTTGGCGTTCACAACGCTTAAAATGCTCATTCGGGCGTTCCACATGGCAACCACGATCGTTGTGGTCGCGGCGAAAACGTCATTGATGACGTCATTACCTATGCTCACGCCAACCTCACGACGCCCCATCTCAAGAGGTGGGTCGTTGTGAGCGTCTTGAGAATTTGAGCGCCAATTTTAAAAACTAAAAGCAGAAACATTGCGACAATAACAATATCGTTCTATTGTGCCGAACAAGATCGGACAAGACATTATCGTAATCCATAATACGTGGTCTAACTTTTCGTTTTTCACGATAATAGATTTGTAAAATTGTATTTCTTTCTTCATCTGAGCTGGACGAACTAGTACTTTTATTTTGACGCACCAACTAATTTCCAACTGCCGCCGACGTAAAAGGCATTTATCTTAACCGATATTTAATAGAATTTATTGATACCACTTACAAATTGTAATACAACCTCATCAACCCTTTTTTTCGGTTTTTTAGACGCGCATCTTTATATTATTTAAATGAACGCCCAAAACGCTCCAAAATCCATTCCACTTGAGTAAATGATTGTGACGCCCAGAACCAAGTGGAACGGCGAAAACCGTGGTCGTGAGCGTGGTCGTTGTGAGTGCTAAGTGGAACGCACCCTTAGTGAAATCGAAAAAAAACCAGAGCATAACGCTTTTCGTATCATATTTGACATTTAGGGCTATTTGTGGATGAAACAGTTAGTTAATAGAGAAATGTGGCTCACACAAATACCGCATACGAATAACAAACACGAACGGCCGGCATTATTGAAAAAGGCAATAAAACGTTACACCTTTTTAGTGGCAGCTTTAGTTTTAATCTACGGGAAGTTGGAAGCGGCCGAGACACAAAAGGTGTCTATTGAATAATTTAGGATACGAGCTTTTTGCCGGAAAATAGATGAAAGCCGTTTTGAATTTTCTTTTAAGCACAACAATCAACATTTTTGTTGTTATTGTTTCTGAATTGAATATGTTATGACAACAGCTTATTGTGTCAGTAGGTACTTGTAGTTATATAGCTTAGGTATTTAAAACGAATATTACAGTACCTACCTACTTTCGAAACGAATAAGCAAAAAATAAAACACCAAGCCTCGTGGCTTGTTTCTATCATCAAATTGGTTTTCCTAAAAACTTTGATCCCGCTGAATTAAACGTGTCACTTTGATGTCAATTTCATCCTCCAAAAAGCTCTAACAACCACCGTAGCTGTACAGTTTTGAGAAACGCTGTTATAGTACGTATAACAGCGTTTCTCAAAACTGTACAACTGTACTCTAACTATCTATTAGCCAGGTCTTACAATTCAGAATTAAGTGTATCTTTCACAAATTAATTAATTTCAAATTAATATCAATTTATAGTTTAATTTTTGGATGCCTTCATAATTTAATTAAAGATTACACAGTGTAGGCTGTGCGTAAATTATTCATGCACTTAACAATCTATAGATGGTATTCATGCTTACCGTACTGGTGCAACCAGGAAAGTGTAGACAAATCGGATCCTCAGGCCAATTCTTCGCTACATAGAAATGAAAGTCCCACACTTTGTTGTTTAAATATGTTTGAATCGTCTGATGGAACTTGAAACAAAAGAACATCAGCATTATACATTGACGTAAAACGTAATGTTCTCGGAGGACTCACATTTAGCATTACAGCAGTTAACAAGGAAGCGACTTGTGCTGCACGATTATCTTGTTGTATTGTGTGTAGGGTAAGATCAGCTACCAAATGCAAGCATTTTTTTTATTAAAAGTAAACCTTATGGGACCGTATATACCTACTATCGTCTAGGTTTATAAACGAGTTACTATATGCATTTAGAAACACAGTACGAACCTTTATTTGGCGTAAATTTTAAATTGGATTCAACAATGGCCTGATTTGTTTTTAAATTCCTCAATTTCCTAAAGGATGTAGCACACTTATCAACTCGGAAAGGGATCGGGTCTCGGGCGATTGCCTAAGGATAAGTTCAGGTTTGTTAACCCGTTTGTGCCGTGTATTAAAATAGGCGATGTTTTTTTGAAAATGTTTATTTGCGCATGAAATTAATTGGGCAAGAGGCAGACCACCTAACCGCGAGAGAAGGAAAACCTGATACGAACCCTGTGCCGTCCGACTTTAATTATAAAACTATCTGTTGTCGAGAGAGAATTTAACCATCTCAAAGATAGGTATAATTCTGTCCGATAGAGGGTCGGAATTATATCTGTCTCAAAGCTATCGTCCGTACACATTGCTCTAAAGTATGATTAGCGTCTTGTATTTTATTGAAGGCGGTACAAAATATTATAAAAAAAAATGCTGCTGATATCCCGAACGTAGTCTCAATAACAATATTGCATTCCCTCTTTATAAGATACATTTAATAATTCATGTTTATGGGTTCTGATCGTTTTGCACCAAACTCTTGACCTAAGGAATCCGGGGGCTCTTTACTTAGGTGCATATAAATGTCAGTCTCAGGGCACGACTTCACTGGTTTACACACAGACACTTGCGACCGACTGATGGAAATCATTCGCGTTTGAATTGGATGACTCAGTTATAGGCCGTTATTGATGATAGAGAGAAGAAATAATGTATTTTACTTATATTTGTAAGTATAAATACCTTAAGAGATTCAGGCATATACTGCACTAAGATATCGGCCACGGCTGGAAGCTCTTCCTCTGAGACCAATCTAAAGTTTTTCGCTTCGGGCACGATTTCCATGTCTGGAACAAAAAACCACTCATTAATTGGTTATTTCATCTTTTGGTCTACTGTCATCGTTACTCGAAGTGTACTGGTGACACGGGTTTATATTTAATACACTTATCTCACATTCAGTGTGGCGATGGATGTAGCGCATATAGTGTAACCACCCCATTCCATCCTGAGGGTGTCGTAAGCGCCGACAAAAGTAAATGACATGATAACCTAGGAACCCCTCAGAGAAGGAAAACTTTAAATGACAACCCTGTGCCAACCCGTCTGGCCAGTGTGGCACAGTAGGTTAATAAAATTGTCTCCATGTAATGGGAGGAGGACCGATCAATGGAGGCTCAGCAATGGGTTATGTATAGGCTGAGGAGTATTGGTAATTACTAATATATCTTATCTTATCTTATATCTATAAATGATCAATTCTTGTATATATATAATTGGAATCTCGGAATCGGCTCCAACGATTTTCATGAAATTTAGTTTAAAGGGGGTTTCGGGGGCGATAAATCGATCTAGCTAGGAATCACTTTTAGAAAATGTCATTTTATTCGGGTTTAGGGGGGGATAAATCGATATAGATAGGAATCATGACATCTATTGGCAAATAATAATACTACTTTTTTGTGAGATGGATGGCAGATGGCGTTGTTAAGTAACACGAAGTCAATGAGTGTTTGCGTAATTCGTACTTAAATATAATTTCCAAAAAACAAAATTTATAAAAAAAAATCGGTCATCCAGATATTATTATATTATGCGACAGACATGTCGGAATCCGTTCTTTTTATCGGGGTAAAAAATATAACCACAACTGAATTGACTTTGCAAATTATGACATGATATTCGTCAAAAAAATATGAGAATTGAACCAACATAAGTAAGTATCATTTTATCTCAGTAACTTAGTTATCAAAGTTACTGTCAAGTATGGAGCGAGCATTAAAAGTTCGTTATTGACTTTTATATGCTCATTTTCATTTGATATTTGATACTTATCGAATAAGTAGGCATCAAATTTCTTCGTCATACCAAGTTTTATCGAATTAGATCCATACGAGATTTTGTATTTTGACTTGTGGAAGCGGCGGCGATTTGAGAATTCGATTTAATATGTACTTCCGATCCTTATTTTGTTTATTAGTTAGCTCTTATAAATCTGTATGACTATCAATCTTTAAGCCGGAGACGTCCACTATTGAATCTAGGCCTTCCTTTTGAATGATGTTGTAATTATATATTTTTAATATGAGATATGAAGCTGTTCTTGTTGTTGTAAGTCTTGCATTATTGTATTTGGTCTATCTGTGATGATTATGTATAGTACGGCAATAAAAAATAATGTTTTCTTGTCTATTTTTGTACATTGTTATTTGAAAGCATTCGTAAGAATTTATTCGAATAAAAAACATTTTGATTTTATTCCAATAATAGCGTTCACAGTCGTCAAATGATACATCTTCTTTACATAGTATAAAACAAAGTCGCTGTTTCTGTCCGTCCCTATGTATGCTTAAATCTTTAAAACTACGCAACGGATTTTGATACAGTTTTTTTTAATAGATAGAGTGATTCAAGAGGAAGGTTTATATGTATAGCCCACACCAGCTTTGCACGGGCGAAGCCGGGGCGGGCCACTAGTATTTTATAAACTCGGAACGCGGCACCAACTTAGAATACCTGGCGGAAGAAACTCAGTGGGCTTGTCTTTTTTTAAACGCCATATTACCAAGCTGTTTTAATTTTATTTCCGTTAGGCGCTCAACTAAAATATGAACTAAATAAAAATGGATAAATAAGTCTTGGGTCCAGTGAGCCAACCAATCCCAAACAGCGGCACCTGTTTACAAGCATAACCATATCACAGTGAAGTAGCCGTCCCGCCACACGTCTCTACCACTGCTCGATGTAATACGACTTACCTATCTACGATAAATAGTAAAATTGAGTTAAATCTAGCGAAGCGATAAGGATTTATTCACCCCGCACGATATCCGAATGTACCAGACCGATAAACGACTGGGCAATTTACCCTTCGAAGATTGGATCATCACGGCGATTGAGGAACAGCTGAAAGCTTTAACATAACGATATCTTCAAAAGAAAACATTACAGACGAAACATTACAGACGACACGGTTGGCGCAGTGGTTGAGCGATCGACTGCTGCGCAGCATGTAGCGGGCCCGATCCCCGCACGGAAGAAATATTTGTACGACCTACAAGTATTTGTTCCAGGTCTGGGTGTTTTCTATCTATAATATGTATGTATTTACAAAAAAAAAATTATATAAGTAGTTTATCATCCATCTCGTTACCATAACACAAGCATTAAGTTGCTTAGCTTGGGACGAGATGGCGTTCTGTGAAATGTCCAAGGATATTTATTTATATCTGCTAAATATTACTCATACTCTTGTTGGAACGTCATACACACCGGGAGTCTGGAACGGAATGACATCCTTCGGTGTCCTCACATGCCTGGTTAACTTGGATAAGGGGGTATACACCCAGACTCCCGGTGTGTACAAGGTGGATTGCAGCTGCGGTAGTTCCTACATCGGTCAAACGAAACGTACCATTGCGGAAAGGATCAAAGAACACATCGCAGCTGTCAAAAATCACCAGGTCCAGAAGTCTGCTATTGCTGAGCATTTGCTTGAGGCGGGTTCTGATCACTGGATCGAGCTCCACGATCCGAAAGTCCTCTCCACTGAACGGCATTACTATGCGAGAACGGTTCGTGAAGCGGTTGAAATCAAAAAACACCGTAATTTTAACCGAGAAGATGGTTTCAAGTTGGCGGCATCGTGGAACCCCGTTATAAGCAAATGTTTAGTTCGCGGTGTAGGTACTAAGTGTTCAACCGATACCGTCAGTGTTGTGTGTCGTAGTGACAACCCTACGTGTGTGCAAAACCAAGTGAGGGTAGGAGACCAAAGTACCCTCACTTCCCACCGAAAAAACTTGCGGTCTGCAGTCAGCTCGCGACCACGGCCCTTGTAACATGGTCGAAACGTCGAGCAAAAACAGGTATTCATTCTGTGCGCGATAAGTCCCGATAAGTTTTTAATTACTCATACTCTGTCGTGTACCTATCTAATTCATAGATTGAGAATTGTTACCGAAACAACCTTTGCAAAACATTTATTAACCCTTAATCGGGCACAGGGAACTATTTTCCCACCCTCCCAATCTAGCTAAATTTCCGAATATTTTTGAATTGGCAACCATTTATGTAGTATTTTTTACACAAACACAATTTTAGATAATGACAGAATTATTTTACTGGCAACCCCACCCTTTCAAGTGTCAAGTGTCAAAGTCAGAATCAAATAAATGTCACATTCGAAAAATTCGCGCGATTTTCACGTATTGGCGACATAAATGTACATAGTTTCTTAAAAAAAGATTCTGGTAAGTAGATATTTGGTTCAATATGTATTAATTTATTATATTCTGTGTAACTTGGTAATGATATTCAATGCAAAAACCTAGTGTTTGTGTGGTTTTGATTCATTTGAAATATATTCTTGCAAGTGGGAATATAGTTCCCTTTGTCCGTTCCTGAACTCAATTTTGCGTCACTATATATAAAAAGTGGGGATTTCTTTTTGTCAACTTTTTTAAATTTTGTCTATTTATTTAGTTTATTTTTAAAATGTTGGTTTCAATTGTTTTAGTTATTGTCATATAAAAGGAGCAAAATTAATAAAAAAAATTTTTATATATACGACATCGATACTGATGATAACGATAATAATGGCGATTGCCTGATAAGTCCAACGGATTAATTTTACCATACAATCATGTGGTCATCATGCAAAGTGACATTAAGTCCGCAAGATTGCTTTTAAACAATTTCATTTGTCTGAAAAAAGTCTTAAATAAATATCTTTAAAACATAAAATATTTTTTTATAATGTTTTTATTGTTTATTGGTTTCATTATTTGCACACTGACACTTCACCTAACATTTAATGAGGAAAATAAATTCAAAAGTAGAGTCAGGGTAAATAACTAGTCTATATAAATTGATAGACGT
The DNA here is from genome assembly GCA_905475355.2 of Clostera curtula. NCBI lineage: Eukaryota > Metazoa > Arthropoda > Insecta > Lepidoptera > Notodontidae > Clostera > Clostera curtula. The sequence continues at coordinate 4,461,527 of FR997804.1, read as the reverse complement.
AATCGGGCAAAGGGAAATAATTTCCCACTTTGGTTGTCCATGAACAGGCAAAGGGAAATAATTTCCCACCCGTAAAACGTCATTATTTTCAGGCTTCAGTAATATATATATGATTTTATGTACACCAATATCCAACATGAGCCTAGAACATTTACATATGCCATGAAAAACATCTTTTTTGGTTCTGCCCGATTAAGGGTTAATTTCCTCATAGAGCTATTATTACAGGTGCACTAACTTCTAATAGTCCAATACATCCATCGAATCTCTGCGTAGCAAATTACACATATGGCAACCCTTGTGAAACTTTCAGGGTCAGCGCGCACTATCGGAGTGGCGGTAAGGAGGCTTTTTCAGTAACAATTTAATTTCAACCTAAAGCGCTTCAGAATACGACTTGCGGTCGGAGTTCGCTAGTGCGCAGTCGTTCGTCGTTTCAGCCCATAAATGACCCACTACTAAGTCGGGCCTCCTCCAAATTCATGGAGGGAAATTTGCCTACTGTGCCACGCTGTGAAGACGGGTTAGCATAGGGTTTGTATCAAGTTTTTCTTCTCTTTCAGCTAGGTGATTTGCCTCTTCCGTTATTTTAGTCGCCTCATACGACACCCTCAAGACGGCATGGGTTGGTGACATTGTGTATTCTAAATCCGTCACCACACGGACAGTGCGCAGTGAAGAATGTTTTTTTTTGAGTTGTGACTGAGCGATATCTACTTCACATTTAGGTACTATTTGATATACTTTTTATGTAAGTAGTAATTAGAGACTTAAGCTGTTACCAACGCTAATAAAATATACGGGTTTGGATTAGCACCTTATAACTTTTATCGAGGTGAACTTACAGTACAGGTCGCTTACCCGGTCGTATTTAATCACAAAATCTAAATGATTGAGTGGGCACACGACAAATTTAAGCGTTTTATTTTTCATTTTGGTACTTTGTGATGGGGTAAAAGTAATTAATAGCTGGTTGTTGCCTCTTAGCAAGTACGTGTTATTGAAATATTATATTTTACTTGGGAATCTTAATATTTAGTTTAACAGATAGGCAATGGACGAGACGAGTGCCAGCTGAAATATTTCCCACGACGTTATACAATTTCATTGCAGTCAGATCGTCTGCATTTAAAATGTACAGTTATTAGAAATGTACCAATTCAAACATTAAATATAAACACACGGCTGCATATGAAAGCCAATTAACGAAAATGTTAATGGGTGAAGCTATTTTCCAAATCGGTTCACGCATTTTCGAATAATCTGTGGACATACATAAAAACAAGTATTACAGAAAACACACACTTTTTTTTTAAACGTAACCCCTGTACTACTTATAACAAAACAAACATGAAATTCACGAACACAAATGACACCCAGGCTGCTTCTGGTTTACACAAATAAGTACACTTGCTTGGCTCTGGTATCGAATCCCGGGCCTCGTGTTCCGAAGGCAGCGCATCCAACCCCTAGACCAACAAGGCAGTCAAACTCTAAAAGTACACTTAGAATTACTAAAGGACAGCGACGTATGTGTGTGTGTTTTGCCTTAGTTTGTTTAGGTAAATAATGGCAAACTTCCATTGGGGTCAGCCAGCAGTGACGAGGCATTCGATGTCTACAGGGTGTAACAAAAACTCTATAGCCATAACAAAAGGATCGATAGTACTGGAAAATATCAGTAAAAACAAAAGCATTTTTATTTCTTGTTTTATCAGTCACTACCCAGTGACGAAAGTGACTTAACTCGAGAAATAAGCACAGAAAACCTAGGAAATATAATGAAACCCGGATAAAAACAACAATAGCTATTTGGTTGGTTTTCATTAAAAGTCAGGTTTATTAAAACGTTGATATCTCACGCATACTTAAAAACAATAAACAATGTCACTAACCCATACCGTCTTGAGGGTGTCGTTAGAGGCGACTAAAATAAATAAAGAGGCAGATCACCTAGCCGAAAGATAAGGAAAACTTGATACAAACCCGGTGCCAACTCGTCTTGCCAGCGTGGCACAATAGGCGAATTTCCCTGCATGAATTTGGATGAGGCCCGACTCAGTGGTGAGTCATTTGTGGGTTGAAACGACAACTTAAACACAGAGAAATTATTTATACACAGAACTGCTTCTCTCGATAAGCTCTATGCCCTCACATTTTCATGACTGTATGGTTTTTGTTACACCCTGTATAATGCGTTCGCATTTCCGAAATGCCGGTATTTATTCATCTCACTTTCAGTCTACTATTGAGACGGACACCTTGAATATATGTAAGGTTAGCTGTCTCATGGCGGTCCAACGGCCTGGTTAGGGTCATCGGAATCCGATGGATGCGGGCGGCTCGGGAACGGCTTTAGTGGAAATCCTTGGCGGACACCTATGTCCAGCAGTGGCCTTCAATTGGATGAAACGATGATATCATTTGCATGATCAACGTAACGCACCATGTAATTTGTGTAATTTCACTAATTTTTATTTTCAATTTTTTTAATATGCCACATGTTTATGCGTGTTATTGCTTTCACTAATCTGTCAGACTTGTTTGTACCATCATCATTGTAACCCTTTTATTTAAAAGAATAACCATGGAGTTTCTTGCCGGCTCTTCTCTGTGGAATGGCATTCCGAACCGGTGGTAAAAACTAAATGATAAATGATTCTTTTTTTTTTTATTTTGATTTATAGTAATATTTTTTTGAATATTTTTTTGATAAGAATTTATTCGTATAAATTTTGATTTTGATTTTGATGATAACTGTCTAACGCTGGCTAGCACAAGGTTTCATATCAAGTGTCCCTTCTCCTGCGGCTAGGTACTCTCCCGTCCCGGGATGAACGGCGCCATGCTATAATAAGAATAACCAAGGAGCCACAAATAAAATGGGTTGCTCTGTCCTACGCGCTCCCCTAGGGCACATTGATGCTACAGTCAGGATCAGTCAGAGGGAGACGGTACACGGGGGGATGTTTAGTGAGCAGGTTTGGTTAGGTCCCAGCCCACGCTGGAGAGTTCCAGGCGGAGGTTCTGAGAAGGAGGGAGCGCTACCCCTCCTCGACGGTGGTGTGAGGCGGATCAGGGAGAGAGCCCGAGAGGCCCTGATCCGCCGATGGGAGAACCTAGATTCCCCGGTCGCCGGTGGAGGCTGTCCGCCCCCACCTTGATCGCTGGCTGTGTCGGTAGCATGGGACTCTGTCCTATAGATCGGTGCAGGTGCATACCGGGAATGGCTGCTTCGGTAAGTACCTGCATAAAATGGCAGGCCGGGAACCAAAGCCGGTTTGCCACGAGTGTGTTGTGGTATCAGAGGGCGTGCCAGTTGCCCGGGACGCCTTCTAATAGTCGCTTGTTCTCGTCGGGGCCTCACAGTGGAATGTGTTTACGCGAACCCGTGGCGCCCCTAGCGTGTCGTGTGAGAGTATACCGCTGGGGTTTTAGTGGGTAGACGAGTAGTATCCGGAGTCCCACATAATCGCCGGCCTCACCCCCGAGGGTCAGCGGTATGCATAAATAATTCCCCAGTGAAACCAAAATAAAAGGTCCCAGCACGCGCAGGTGTGAACCCACACGCTATCCAACACTATCCACACCAGCGCTCCGCGGCCTGATGTGAATAGGATCCAAAATCCATAAAGGATTTTATCCCTAAAAAAAGGTTCTCTGCTGTAAGTCGCCTCACCAACCTCATGCATTTATTTATTAATTTGTCGCGTTTGAGTACTTCATACATAACATAATAGAGTTGTAGGCAGAAAAAATCTTGCAACTATTTATTTACGTAACTTCAAAAGACTATTTTGAAATTTATTAAAAAGCGAATGTGAATGAGTGTGCATATTTTATTTATACGCTCATTTATTTCGGCTGTGACACTTTCCACTATTAACTGCATGCGTTCGGTTTGCTTAGTCACAGTTTAAAAAAAGCTGTAGATGCCCTTTACAGTATGCGTAGGTAAAAGGCTATTTATTTGACTAATTTGTTTACACTAACATGAACATGAGGATTTCCAACGTAAAAAAAACTGCAGTCATATGTAGTGAGGCGTCGTCGTATGCGTTAACGGTCTAATGTTACTAGATTTTCCTCTGCTATCATGTTGGTTATTTTAAGTGAGCCTTCTGGATGTGTTCATATCAATATAATCTAGACAATGATTCGAATTTAGCGACTTTATCGCAAAAACTGGTGACTTTAATGCCACCAAAGCAATTGCCACTGCACATTTACCCCCCAAACCAAACTCCTGAGTTCACCCCTGGTATCAGACGTTTAATACTACATATTCTAAACATCTATTTAATACCAAAACTAAGAACCTACTATGTACTACTACTAAGAACCACTAGTAAATCAATTATTTAAATTGGAAAGTAGAGATCTTTTCTATCTTTCTTAGATAGAAGGGTTTTCTTTCAATTAATTCCAAAATATTAACGAAGCCCTTAGGGTCTTCTTAATTCACAACTCTAATTAATATCTTACCGGCCATTATTGTCGTTTGAATTTGGGCCATCTTAATGACCGCCTTAGGCACGAGTACGGTTTGTTCTTCCTACCGATTCGGAGCTAAGTGCTATAATTTTCATATAATATTACTTCTATTCTCAGTCCATAATGACCCACTGCTGAGTCGGGCCTACTCCAACTACATGGAGTAGGTTCGAGAGTATGGTTTTGGGATTCCAAGAATCTTGAATGATAAATTATTCTTATATATTGTTTTTTAATTTTGATTTAGATTATTTTTTTTTGACTATTTGAAAGCATTCGTAAGAATTTATTCGAATAAAAAACATTTTGATTTTGATCTTGTGGTCTTGTGTAGTAAAATGAGGAAGACCAAATATTGTATCAAATTGTATTCCGGAATTAGAATACATAGTGTCACCACCCCATTTCACCCCAAGGGTGCTGTAAGAGCCGACAGACAAACGATGGTGGAAACGATAAGGCTTAAAGCCTAGCGACAATGGAAGGAAAACTTGACACGAGTCCCGCCCGTCTGGCTAGCGTGGCGTAAAAGGCTAATTATCCTTCATGTAATTGGAGGAGGCCCGACACAGCAGTGGGTCAGACAGTGGTATGGACTGAGAATAGAAGTAATATTATATGAAAATTATAGCACTTAGCTCCGAATCGGTAGGAAGAACAAACCGTACTCGTGCCTAAGGAGATCATTTAAGATGGCCCAAATTCGAACGACAATAATGGCCGGTAAGATATTAATTAGAGTTGTGAATTGAGAAGACCCTGAGGGCTTCGTTAATATTTTGGAATTAGTATCAAGGAAAGGTACTATTTCAAATTACTGTTCAATTTTCCCACTAAAGAGAAATATCGGTAAGTATGCTAATATTTTGCGTTGGCGTGGCGGTTGGTAGCGCAGGGAGTTATTTACCCATAGCAAAAAAAAGCTTTGGAAGGCCAGTGTTGGGTGTGGACTTTTCTTGTCCGCAATCAATTAAATGACCTGTACTGTTCAGCCTATAAATGACCCACTGCCGTGTCGGGCATCCTCCCATCATAGGAAGGGGAAATTAGCCTATTGTGCCAGGCTGGCCAGAGGAGTTGATACAGGGTTTTATATCAAGTTTTCCTTCCCTTGCAGCTAGGTTGTCAGCCTTGCCATTTCCTTTTGTCGGCTGGTACACCATCAGGATGGAATGGGGTGGTGCCACTATGTATTCTAAATCCGTCACATGGACCAAATCATATGAACAGCGTCGCCATACCCACTAAACACCCCCCGGGGACTGTGTCTCTACGGGACCCTTGGAAAACCTCGCCTTAACGTGATATAACTATGTATCTACAGGGTTGATACGACATAGGGGCATTTTTTTTAACTGCCTATACTAGGTATCATTTCCAGGTTCTGTACCAAAAATCAATAAAATTGGAGCAATAGTTTAGCCGCAAATGTTTTTTAAAAATTTTGCCTCATTTGAACATGATGTATCTTTCCTAACAGATGTTTATCGTTATCGTTATCACGTGGTGTTTTTTTAACATTTTTAACCCCTCCCTCCCCCTTGGTGATACCTGGTGAGATTTAAGACTACCCCCCTGAACAATCACGTGTATTTTTTTGTACCGTTTCGAATTCATACTAATCACCTATAGTATACGTAGTGTAATTTAATGCCCCTCTGTCATATCAACTCTGTATATAAACCTTCCTCTTGAATCACTCTATCAATTTAAAAAAACCCGCTTCAAAATCCCTTGCGTAGTTTTAAATATTTAAGCATACATAGGGACGGACAGACGACAGCGACTTTGTTTTATATTAAGTAGTGAGTAGTGATGATAATGAAGCCAAATTTATATCGCTGGGCGACCACTAACTAGTATGTAATATTAGCCTTTAGCATTAGGAATCAGCTCAAAATTTAACCGTAACATGCAATTTTTGCATTGCAAATATGGCGCTGGCCTACCCCTGCATTTTAACCGGAAAGGGTTGCACCGATGCATGAGGCGTTCAAGGGCGCGACTGACGTCACTTCCTGCTGCTGCCGTGCGAAATTAGAAAATATTATGGACCTTCATAGACTGAAGCTTTATAGCAAGGAGGTAACTAAGACTTAACTTCAAATATAAAGAGTATTTGGTCAATTCAATAACAAAGAAAATTGACGATACCTACATAATCTGGAATGGAAATAACGGTTAATTGTTGAGCATAAGTATAATTCAATACATAGCTAACCAAAATTGAAGCATTTTCGCAGTCATTAGTTTCAAATTTGATAAAATAATATTTTGTGACTGTTTTGTAGAATCACTTCACGGTAGTGATCTAACCTCTAAGGTTTCGGTCTCCATTATGATTAAAGTAATAACATTTTAGTTCATTTTTTATTTTAGTCCTTATGTAGTGTAGTATTTGTAAAGGAGTTAACAAAATTGTAAGGTACTGAGATAATCATAATTGTCACTTGTATGTGGGTAGGCCATTCCGTGATTAAACTTGCTTGGTATAAGTCCTTGTGTCTTATTACTGCGATAATTCCCAAAACATTTCATTGGCGACGAGGAAAACAAAGTCAAAGAACGCGTGTGTAAATAACAGGAGTGATTAAATAAAAAGAAACGATTCCTACAAATATGTCGGTCGGCAAAATTGCGGAATTTAACATTGAAAGTGATAACTGGCGTTTGTATGTAGAAAGGTTGGAGCAGTACTTTATTGTGAACAATATCAAGGATGATTTGAAAGTACCAACATTAGTGACAGTGATGGGCGCTAGAAGTTACGAATTGCTCGTGAATTTGTGTACGCCAGATAAGCCCGTTGCAAAAAAATTCAACGAGCTAACCGACATTTTGGAGCGACATCTGCAGCCACGCCCGAGCATACTAGCGGAGCGTTACAAGTTTCACCACAGAAATCAAGGTGTTGGAGAGAAAATATCGGATTATATCGCAGACTTAAAGAAGATGTCAAGGACGTGTGAGTTTGGCCAAGGGCTGAACGAATGTTTAAGAGATCAGCTGGTATGCGGACTGACAAACGAGGCGATTCGCCAGCGGTTATTCGCGGAAGACAAGCTCGATTTCCATAAGGCTTGCAGTTTGGCGCAGAGTATGGACAATGCAGAGAAGAATGCCGCTTTGGTGGAACCGCGAAACGGCCTTCCAACAACGAGCGATTGCCAAATGGTAATGTTGGCTCGAACAAATAACAGGGAGCGATCTCAAGTTTCATCAACAAACGGCATACGCAAGGATACGGGGGTTCGAGCGCAGCGGGACACGGGCGCGCGCCGCAGCGGCACGGGGATTGTCGCCGAGCACGGCTGGCGGCGGGGCGAGCGCAGGCAGTGTCGAGTATGCGGAGGTGACCACGAACCAGCCGCGTGCAAGTTTCGCCAGTACGTGTGTCGGGTCTGCAATCAACCGGGACACCTGCGACGAATGTGCCCGATCGTAAGGAATAATGGACATAACAATCTAGTGGAGGTGGTTAATTCGAGTGGTTATGATATCGACGAAGAGGTAATTACCATAAATCAGTTATCAATATCTAATTATCCACCCATAGTCGTGACGTTGAATGTTGGGAATAAAATTATACAAATGGAGTGTGACACGGGGAGCGCGGTGTCATGCATTAGCGCTGATTATTATAAACAACATTATAGACATATAAAATTATCTAAATGTAATCTAATTTTAAGATATTACACTGGGGAAATGATCCGACCTTTGGGTGTAATTAGGCCGCTAGTAAAGTTTAAAAACATGTGTAAACATTTGGACCTCTTTGTTATTGATAACGGAAAAACAATATTACTAGGACGGCAATGGATGACAGAGTTAGGTATTACGTTGAAAGCGACCAATGATTTAAAGTCAGCAATGTACAAGGTGTCAAGTGCGAGTTTTGATGTAAATGATTTCATTTCCAGATACTATAATGTATTCGCGGACGGCTTGGGACGTTTTACGGGTGGCAAGGGCAGTATTCACGTGCGCCCCGACGCGCGGCCGGTGTTCCTGCGCGCGCGCCCGCTGGCGTACGCGCTGCGCGAGCCGGTGGAGCGCGCGCTGGAGCAGCTGGTGCGGGACGGCGTGCTGACGCCGGTGGAGCGCTCGGACTGGGCCACGCCCATTGTGCCAGTCATCAAAAAGGACGGTAACATTAGAATATGCGCTGACTATAAACTTTCCTTGAACAAAGTGTTGGAAGTCGACCGTTATCCGTTACCTAGGGTTGAAGACTTGCTGGCCCGCCTCCATGGGGGGGAGCGATTTTCAAAAATCGATTTGTCCCAGGCCTATGCCCAAATTGAGTTAGACGAGACTAGTAAATATACGGTGATAAATACACATAAGGGATTATTTAAATACAACCGTTTAGTTTACGGCCTCGCATCCAGTCCAGGGATATTTCAGAGAACTCTGGAACAATTATTCGGGAACCTGCCATATGTTGGGGTGTTTCTAGACGATATAATCATAAGTGGAAAAGACACAACATCACATTTAAATAATTTAAATAAGGTATTTAGTATATTAGAATCTAACGGACTCAAGGTCAAGAAAGAAAAGTGTTGTTTCTTCCAAGAATCTATAACATATTTAGGGTACACGATATCCAAAGACGGGGTACACACGTGCCCAGATAAAGTTAAAGCCGTTAATGACACCCCCACACCGACGACGGTTAGTGAGCTACGGTCGTTTCTAGGCATGGTGATGTATTACGCAAAATTTGTTAAAAACATTAGTTTTATTTTAGCACCCCTATATCGGTTGTTAAAAAAGGGCACCAGATTCGAATGGTCGGAAGAATGTGACCAGGCTTTTCAAAAAGTTAAACATTTACTGACTTCAAGTGAAGTGCTAGTACATTACTCTCCAGATTTAGACATAGTTTTAACCACGGACGCGAGTAGCGTAGGCGTAAGCGGAGTAATCGCGCATGTCACGCCTAGTGGAGAACGACCTATCGCTTACGCATCGCGAGCTCTTACCAACGCTGAACGTCATTACTCGCAAATAGAGAGGGAGGCTCTAGCCATCGTGTACAGCGTGAAGAAATTTCACCAGTACCTCTATGGTAGGCGGTTCACGTTAAGGACAGACCATAAGCCATTAACAGCGATTTTCGGAAATAAGACGGGCATACCGGTAATGGCTGCAAGCCGGATGCAACGCTGGGGGGTTTTATTATCAGGGTATCATTACGATATTGAATATGTTTCCTCTTCAAGGAATAGTGCAGATGCGTTATCTAGATTACCATCGAAAACAATTACCGAAGACTCGCATAGTGAGGTGACCTATTTAAATTTCGTTGAGGATTTTTTACCAGTGAATCACTCAGATATAAAAAAGGCGACTGCTGCAGACCCAGTGGTTAGCAAGGTGCTTCTCTACACCCAAACGGGGTGGCCGGCACATTGTGACGACGAGGCTATTAAGCCATACTATATTCGGCGCAACGAAATTTATTCAGAGGGAAACTGCGTAATGTGGGGATATAGAATGGTAATACCTTCGTCGCTACGTCCTACAATTCTTAAACAACTTCACAGTAGTCATTTAGGAATCGTAAAAACGAAATCATGGGCTCGTAGTTATGTATGGTGGCCTAAACTGGATGCGGAGATTGAAGACATGTGTCGACAATGTTCTACATGTGCGGTAGAATTACCGGCGCCCTCTCGAGCACCGCCACGACCGTGGCCGTACGCCGCTCAGCCCTGGTCGCGACTTCACATAGATTTTTTAGGTCCAATTAGAGGACTAACTTTTTTAGTGGTCGTAGATTCCACATCCAAATGGATTGAAATTTTTGAAATGTCGCGAACCACTGCTAGCTATGTCATTAAATGTTTAAGAGGGCTGTTTGCAAGGTTCGGACTACCAGTCGAAGTAGTATCGGATCAGGGACCACCTTTTACTAGTTTAGAGTTCAGCTATTTTTTAAAAAACAATGGTATCAGGCAGTCCTTTTCGCCAATTTATCATCCGGCATCGAATGGCGCGGCGGAAAATGCAGTTAAGCTGTGTAAAAATGCAATTAAAAAGGCTTTTACGGATGGCAAGGATATTGATGCGGCTTTACAGACCTTCTTGCTTTCGTACCGAAACAGTATTCACAGTACGACAGGGGAAACGCCTGCACAAATTTTACAAAAACGTTCGCTGCGTTCTCGTTTAGATTTAATACGCAGCGACAGGGCTGTACTGGATAGGGTCAGCGAGGCCCAGCGGCGTCAGGTTGAATATTCCGGGGGTAAACTGAGGGAACTCGCACCAGGGGAACCGATTTGGTTTAGAAATTATCGTGGCCAGCAAAAGTGGGAAAAGGGATACATAGAACGGCAGGAAGGGTCTCGAAGGGTCTCGATTCGTGAGAATAGCGATAACGGTCGACAACACACAAGACATATAGATCAGATTCGTCGTAGGTCCCGTATGTCTAATGTTACGTGTCCTAGTGATGACACAGAGTCAGTAAACGGTGCCGAAAGGGATGAACCGGTGCTCGGTGCATCAGGTGAATTCACTGACCCCGGTGGAAATAGGGAGGAAGGAGATGAGTTCAGTTCCTCACCGGGTGGTGAGGCTCGAGGTCCCGAGGAAGTATTCAGTACCCCCACACCCGTCCCAAGGGCAGATATTTCATCGGAGCTTCGAGTTACACCAGCTGACACCACAGCACCGGTGTCACCTGTACAACGTCCCAGGAGAACGCGCAAACCTGTGATTAGGTTCGCTATTGAATGATGTGGATAATAATATATATTTATTTTTGTAGAATTGTTAGCATAGTCATCATAGTTAATAATCGTGTTTAACATTTAAGTTTATGTATTAAGTTAAAATTAAGGGTGAGGGTGTAAGGTACTGAGATAATCATAATTGTCACTTGTATGTGGGTAGGCCATTCCGTGATTAAACTTGCTTGGTATAAGTCCTTGTGTCTTATTACTGCGATAATTCCCAAAACATTTCAAAAATAAATGCAACAAACTACAATACCTATTACGTCTTTATGCGACCAATCCAGCCAATAAGAATTGAAATAGCCATTTGAATAAAAATTAAAAATAAATGCCACAGAGTTATGCGGTACTTATATAAAGAACGTGTGGTACGTTGAATTGACTCTTTTTTAAGTCTATTGAAAATGTCCCACTAAAAAGTATTATAGTATTAAAAACCTATCCCCTCTCAGACAGACCAGACTTATACGTGCCTACTTGTTTAAATAATCACATGTAGCACAATGTTAGTAGAACGAGACGGCGGCTAGCCTTGAGTCTGTGAGACCACTGCAGTGCGATCGATTTTCTCTAATCTCAATCTGACTCATATGTTTTCCTATTAAATACTTACTGCTACTGGCATAATTAGATATACTTTAATTCCCGAGGCGATTTCTGAACGTGCAGGTTTCTGTCATTGCAAGGGTATAAAGGTATCGCGCAGTATATTGAACAGTTATCTAACATATACAACAAAAAACATTTTATGTATCTCCCTCGTTTTTTTTTCCTTTTACCATTGTCACTGGTCTAACCTTATTTGGCTAACTACCAGTATTTAGATGGAGCAATTGCCATTTTCCCTCCGCGACCCATCTAGTGAGATTACCGGTAATGACCAACAGTCAGTCTAGTTTTCAGGCTACCTCGTGTAACCACTGCCATAAAGGGTAGAATGACAGCAGTGACCTACGCCTTTACGTCCCTCCGAAGCACAGAGGTCAGATATTACACATAGATGATGGTCATGATGGGATATTTTGTGGACGATTGCAGGGTTTTGGCTCGGGACGGAACTATAGCGCAAACGAAGCAATTATGTTGCAAATTTTCTTCGTTTTCGATCACTAAAAGTGACATAAACAATTTATACAGTTTTACATAACGAGGGCTTGGCCAGGCCGAAAAGGTCAATATTTAGCTATTACATGTATCAGTCAATAAGTATACAGGTTGTAACATAATCCCTGTAGCTACAACAAAAGGATCGATTGTACTACTGACACTACTGATAAAGATAAATAACTTTTTTTTTCCCTTAAGGTGACGAAATGGTCCACACTTGAGAAATAAGCACTGAGAATCGAACAAACATAATGAAACTCAAATTACTAAGCTTGGAGGATAATGATAACTATAGCTGGTTGGCTGCCTGCAACCATTATTTCCGGTGACCTTAACCAGGTCGTCGGTCCACCGTGTGGAAGACCTTTCCTGATCACAGTCGCCAGTTGAGGACTTTTCTGCCCATCGGGCGTAAGTACTGCGAGCTATGTGCCCTGCCACTTAAGTTTGGCAATCCTGTGGGCTATGTCGATGACATGATCATTTCTGATTCGATCTCGTAGGGAAACTCCAAGCATAGCCCTCTCCATTGCCTTTTGAGCGACTTTGAGCCTGTTGATGGAGCCTGGTCAAGACATTACTGCACTGAAGGGATGAAGTGCCATGGTTCTTTCACTTTTGGTACCTATTTTAAGTAAAGATGAATCTTAATCCTCTCCTTGACTACTTTACATTAGTCTGACTCCCTATAATGTCTTCGTCGATCACGCTGACAAAGTCACGTGCGAAAGCTCAAGCATATTGTAAAGAAAAGATATCACACCAAAGTCATAGCACGTTTATCTGTACCCGTCTAGCGGTAATAAAACACTTTATTCCTTTTGCTCGTAATACTGTCAAGGATAATCTCTTTTTATCTGCCCATTTCTTCCAATGTCAGAATCAAAATGGCGGACAATTTTACTGGCATAATTCGGAATTAAAAATGTTAATTTTTTTGGAATATAGATTAAGCGATACAATAAAAACGAAAGGCGGAACTTCAACTAGAATAGAAACTCTTATCCGATTTTTTAAATAACATAATCTAAAAATAAAAGCTTTCAAATAAAAGAACCGCATCGCAATCCGTCAATTTGTTTAGGAGCTATTATGACATTTATGTACTTTAGTCGCGAATTAAAATTATAATATACTAGCTGACCCAGCAAACTTCGTACCGCCTCAGAATCAATAAATAAGAAGAAAATGATATCTATATGCATTGAATAGACATTGTGTCGTCGATTCAGCCCATAAATGAGCCACTACTGAGGGAACGGACAATGGCAGCTTCCCATACATTGTTTTATTTGATATAAAATACCTACGTCTTTTAATGAAAAATATTTTATTTAACTCGGCGTCATCTTCTGAGTTAGTTACTGCAAGATTTTTTGTGAGGGAAGGTCGAGATTTAAAGATATCCTGATAGATAGCCCTGAATATTCATGAATCCACTGCATCCACAGATAACGCATCATTTGTAGAGATGTCCGATACGTATCGATATTTTGGGGTATCGATAAAATGGCCTGCGATACAATAATACTATAAATGACAATGCAATATCGTTTGGCAGGGCCGGTATATAGAAACAACAATATCATGTTCTTCTTTTGCACATATAATGCGGCTTAGATTTTTTTATGTAAAACAATGCAACTATGTAGGTAGATGAAATTGATTAGATCCGTAATCTGATATATCACAAACATTAAGCTTAGTTTGTAACCAGAGGTCGTTGTGTGATATGACCGTGAATATTTATTAATTACAATACGAAATATCGATACAAAGCGGCTTAAAGGACGTCCCTAATTATTTGTATTATGCAGATGACAGTAGTCGTCAGTTGTTGTCAATTGCCATGGTAGATTCACTATTCTCATCTAAAAAATAATATATATAAATAAACTACAAAACGAAACTGCTTAATTTATTAATTTGTGTTTATAAACAAAGTAATTATTGCAATACCATCAGACGGCTGCGAGCTGCTAGTAACTATTTTCTTACCACATGAATTCTCCATATTCTTATGAATTTATACTGGCAACACTAAACTAAATTGTAAGTCTATTGTTGAAGAAAATAGTCAATTAACTTCTTATTTATATGTAATTTTTTCTCCGGCCATGACTAGACAGTGTGATAGTTTGATAATTCATATTTAATTAATAGAAATTCTTTTGCGTTTAAGTCGTTTTTAGACGCTCAAATTTAAGTCACATAAAAATTCGCCATTGTCCTTTGCCTTTGTGCCACGCTAGCAAGACTGGTTGGCATGGGGTTTGTATTAAGTTTTCCCTCTTTTGCAGTTAAGTCGGCCTTTTGTCGTGTGTTACGACACCCTCAGGATAGAATGGAATGGTGCCACTATCTACTCTACAGTCTACACGGGAAATGACAACGATATATGGAAATGTAGAATACAGTTTTAGTATTGGCCAATATGTTAAATGAATTCACCTTAATTAATCGTGTTTTTTATTCCGTGTGGTGACTGATTTTATTTAGAATACATAGTGTCACCACCCCATTCCATCCTGAGGGTGTCGTAAGAGCCCGACAAAAGAAAATGTCTGTAAGAAATCGCATTCAGCGATAAGACCGCCAGTTGTACCTACAAATTGTTGCATATTATTGTGTTCTGTCTATTTCTCTTGTGTACAATAAAGAGTTTATCTATCTACTAGTGGCCCGCCCCGGCTTCGCCCGTGCAAAGCGGGGGTGGGTTATACTTAAGAACCTTCCCCTTGAATCACGCTATCTATTAAAAAAAACCGCTTCAAAATCCGTTGCGTAGTTTTAAAGATTTATGCATACATAGGGACGGACAGAAGAATGCGACTTTATTTTATACTATGTAGTGATAGTGATGTAGTGATAGTGATAGTGATCTAGCCGCAAGAGAAGGAAAACTTGATACGAACCCTGTGCCAACCCGTTTGCAAGCGTGGTACAGCAGGCTAATTTCCCTCCATGGACTTGGAGGAGGCCCGACTCAGTAATGGGTCATTTATGGGCTGAAATGATGATGAATCGTGTTTTTTTACGTAAGTAGTAAATAAAAAACAGACTGTAATTGCCAAAATTTCCGTTCACTTTACAGGGGTTGAGTCTCGCAATTATCAAGTTAGAATATTATGTAAGTAAAACTTTGGTGGGAGTCGTCGGTCGACTATTGTTCCACCGGATTTCAAATTTCATTTCTGTTTTTAAAAACAACGGGGCTTGTTACCTAACACCCTTAGGATGGAACCTACTCCTTCTTGGGCTATTATAAGGCTGACTAAGACAAAAAGTCTGCCTTCGGAAGAAGAACAACTTGGAATGAAATTTAGTGGACTTTTCACGGACGGCTTGCGTCTGTGAAAAGTAGGCGAATTTTGCTTCAGCTTGACTCACAGTGCGTTATGTATGAGCTAAAATGTTTTTTTTTTGTAATAGTGCACTCTTTATAAAACTGCACCATTCTTATTACAATCTAGCTTAGGCTAATAAGTAATTTGTATCTGTCCTAAAGTACTACTGAAATGAATAAACTAAGGCAGTGTCCACTAACACTTGTCTTATTGTCTCTAGAATTCAATCACTTTGTTCATGTGATCTTCAAGATGATGATGATAAAATCGTAAAGGCTCTTGAATCTCTCTTCTACTAATACTCAGCCTCCTCCAATTACATGGAATTAGCTTACTGTGTCACGCTGGCCAGACGAGTTTCGTATCAAGTTTTCCATGACTTGTAGGCCAGGCTCTACACCTGCTAGAGGCGTGGTAACACCATGTATTCTTAACCTGTCGCCACACAGACAGTCTTTTTTTTTATTTCAGCCCATAAATCAGTAATTGGCCGGTGCTCCTATTTATGGAACGAACATAAACAATTCTGGTATGTTGGCTAGAAGTTTAGCTTCTGCTAGGTGATGCGGGAGACTGAAACCAGACATTGTGATCAAAGTTTAGTTGCATTGTGTAAATACTAGTAGTTATCCAAATAAAGTAAGACCGGTGCCAACCCTAATGGAAATGGGAAGGGACAAAGAAGATGATGATGAAAATCCTTAGAATGCAAAGGGCTGATGATTACAGCCTTCACTTCAGACAAAAGTAGTTGGTAACTACTACATTGTGAAAGAGAAACATTATCCCAACAAAACAGCAAGAACGGACTTCTTTGCTATTCATTACGAGCTTAACAATAGACTCCAACTAGGTCGGTTTGTTCAGGTTGAGTCGGTTCAGTGAAATGGATGAATTTCTTGTGAAACTAACGACGCACTCTGGATTTTTAAGGCATTAATCGATCTAGAAAATTTTGTTCTGTATGTAATATGGCCACACAGAAATCGCCGGCACCGAAGACGTAGAATTTGCTAGAAAGGGGTCGGAATCTCTTTTTTAAGTACCGGAAACATTTATAGGTAATAAAGCCACAGTAGAGCATAATAAATGATATTTATTATGCTCTACTTGCTTATAATGATATTTATTATGGGCTTAAGATACTCCAAACTATTTTTACCAGGAGAAGACAAAGACTGGACGTACAACTTATTATCAAGGTAGAGTGTGAAGCAGGTAAGATTAATCGTAGCAATCTTACTTTTTCCATCAATGCCACTTCCACAAGATTAGACTGATGAGATGAGACGTGAGAGCAGCCCGACTTGCAGAACCTATAGCTATACCTAAGCAAATGAGTCCATGCTCCATCTGCCTTGTGACTGTAATGCATTGGCCAATTCACCGAATGACTCATCTGGGAAAGGCATAAACGAACACTAGTGACTACAATAAGCTCCCGTCGACAGCAATCCAAGATACCCACAAACAATTTTGGGAGAAGTTCAGGGAGAATAAGGATAACGGGACTGCTAAGCTCAAGAGTGGTCGAAGTGCCCGTAATAAAGCATATTTTTTCTGTTGATGAAAACTATCAGTATATTCATCTACGTAAAACCATCGAATTAGCTAATGAATGCAATTTATCTATTAATCACCAAAGAACCCCGCCTCTTGCTGTTAGTATTCAAATGGATTTCAGGGTGTGATTTGTTTATTAGTAACACCATTTTTTTTAAAGAAGCCTATCAGGTTGCGTGGGGCATTGTACCAAGCAGTCCTTTGTTTAGTATTTTGCGTCTTTCAGATCCATGTTCGCTAGATGTACCTTGTATTTGGGTTGGTACATCTATACTATACAAATTAATAAAATTGGAGTGTCTGTTTGTAATATTAAAATAACCACTTTTTACTAAATGCATAAGTATGTATACACAGTACATAGAACAACATTTTTTTTTATGTTTGTCTGTTGGCTAATCTATGGAACGGCTGGACCGATTTTGACGGGACTTTCACTGACAGGCACACCCCGGGGAGGTTTAGTGGGTAGGCCCACAATGCCATGTCACCAACCCATAACATCCCGAGGGTGTCATAAGAGGCGACTAAGGGAACGCAAGAGGCAAATCACCTAGCCACAAGAGAAGGAAAATTTGATTCAAACCTTGTGCCAACCCGTCTTGCTAGCGTGCCGCAGTAGGCTTATTTCCCTCCATGAATTTGGAGGAGATCCGACTTAGTAGTGGGTCATTCATGGGCTGCAACGAGATAGAAGTTTAGTCCGTATAAAGAATGGGTTTTTATACACCAACCCATTCCATCTTGAGGGTGACGAAGAAGATTTGATGGTACCAATCTAGGTAGAGTGGCACAGTGGGTTAATTTCCCTACGGAAGAAACGGAAGAATGGTTCCGTGTGGTGACGGATTTAGAATACATAGTGTCACCACCCCCAATCCAGTCTCCGGGTGTAAGAGCCGACAAAGGAAATGACAAGGCCGAAAACCTTTTATTGTTTTTTGGTTCGCCCGGGGTCAAATTCTTTATGGACTATCCCCGTCGGCCACGGGGATGGCCGAGGGGGGCCGTGTGGGACTCTCCCCCAGAGCGGGAAGGCCGAAAACCTAGCCCAAGAAAAGGAAAGCTTGATGATGATGAAAGCTTGACATATGTCGTTCGAAACAACAAAGTTTTAAATATTTCTTTTAATCCCCGTAAACGGTTTAGGCATGGATATATATATAGCATCCGTGCTGCTGATATAAAAATTCTGAAAATGAGTTCAGTCACTATTCATTCCGAGTTATGCAGCAATTTGAAAAAAGTTACCACACGCTGCAGAGACATCTGTTTGTAAATACAAGAACTAAGAACAAGAATTTGAATTCAACGCAGATTTTCTGGCTTCGCCTCAGTAACATCTGGTAGTTCGTATTAAGTGTTTTAAGCCTATAATTAATTTTCTTGTCGCATGCTAAATGCTAAGCAAACTAACCAACACCATTGTATTGCATGACATTTCCATTCAAACGGTTCGACTTCCTACTTATTATTCGACGGTCATGGACATACTTTTACCCAAGGTTAATGGATTAATATACATTAATCTTTATATTAATACGTGAAGCAAAACATTGTACCCCTTTTTAACCCCCGACGCAAAAAGAGGGGTGTTATAAGTTTGACGTGTCTGTCTGTCTGTCTGTCTGTCTGTGGCTCCGTAGCTCGCGAACGGATGAAGCGATTTCAATATAGTTTTTGTTTTTGTATGAAAGGTGAGTTACGTGCGAGTGTTCTTAGACATGTTTGATGAAAATCGGTTGAGCCGTTTAAAAGTTATGACGGGTGAAATTGGGGAAGAATAACCGAATGTCTGCAAATATAATCGAGTGGGGTCTCAAATGAAAGCACATCACGTACAATTTAACAAAATCTATATATATACTAGCTGACCGGGCAGACGTTGTCCTGCATGATATTTGTTTACCGACTGCAGCGCCATCTGTCGGGCTGATTTGTGAATCTAAACCATCCTCGGTGCCACCCAAACGCATACAAAAAATTTCATTCAAATCGGTTCAGCCGTTTAGGAGGAGTTCAGTCACATACACACGCACACAAGAAATATATATATTAAGATATATATATATATATATATATTATAATAAGTGTGTACCTATAAAAAGTATATCTAAGTATATAAAATAAAAATTAAATTAAACATTTTTAAAATACCCCGACACAATAACCTTTAAAAAGTAAAAAATAAATACATCGCGTTGGGGTCTACCTGACCCCAACGCGATATATTTATTTTTTACTTTTTAAAGGTTATTGTGTCGGGGGTTTTTTAAATTTTTTAATTTAATTTTTATTAAGAAAATTGCGCTGACGAATGGCTATGAAATTTCCCACACGTAAGCGCCTCGTCCACGATAGATTAAAATTACGGAGAGCGACTGTCATAGGGCAATCTACGACGTGTACACATTAGCGAGACTACCCTAGCTAATGTGTCACTACAGTCTGCGTAGACAGGCTCGGCTACTCTCGGAAGGTGTCGTGGACGCAGGTTCGAGAACGAGACAAGCGATGCGAATACAGAGCTCTCGAATTATCTACATGTCTAGCTATAGTCGTATTTTTAATTAGACGTAGTCAACTGACGTTTGCTGTTTATACATGAATATATGTACAGTCTACGAGTAGTGTAGTGTACGCAAGCCAAAATGTCACTATTTTAGAGCTCCCCTACGATTGGGCAAAAAACTGCAATGGACGCTCTATTGATCTCTACGTGTACGTAGAAATTAGAGTATAGATTATATTAGTTGTCAAGTTGTCTAGCTCTATTCTCTCTGCGTGGACGATGCGCTCTATAGTTTATATACAGAAGGAGTGCAGATACCTATTTTTTTTTAATTATGCATAAAGATAAATTAAATCAATAACAAGTGAAGCTAATAAAAGCGTATTAAAAAGAACATTACACGCACGAATTTGTATTTGACACACACATGCATAAACTCTATGTTTTAGTCTGTGATCAAATTGAGAACAGAACTTTATTTGTAGAACTATAATTTTAATTAATTGTGGTAGATTTTCGACCGTTGGGCGACCACTAGTTATTATAAATACGTCGTTGGATTCATGGTATTCATTGTGTAAGAAAGCATTGTAACGGACAGGCTTCAAGGAAACATTCTGTCTTTGTGGTATTCTTCAAATAACGTTAATAACGCTCCACAACCTCGTTATTCATTTCAGTTATTCTACAATGGTAAGTACCTACGTTGTAAGTGGATCAAGATGTCTTTTGAGTCGTTGGTGTCGAGAATACACTTACGGACATAAGATGCGCATCGTGAGAATATTTGGTGCCGGCGACCTTTTGTCGATTGTTAAGGGAAATGTCAAACCGAAACCGAAACCTAACAAACTTTTCTGTGTATTGACGGGTTTAGAATACATTATGTCACCACCCCATTCAATCCCGCGGGTGTCGTAAGAACCTTTTTTTTCGTTCGTTTTAAATATATCGCGTTGGGGTCAGGTAGACCCCAACGCGATGTATTTATTTTTTACTTTTTAAAGGTTATTGTGTCGGGGTATTTTAAAAATGTTTAATTTAATTTTTATTTTATATACTTAGATATACTTTTTATAGGTACACACTTATTATAATATATATATATATATATATATATATCTTAATATATATATTTCTTGTGTGCGTGTGTATGTGACTGAACTCCTCCTAAACGGCTGAACCGATTTGAATGAAATTTTTTGTATGCGTTTGGGTGGCACCGAGGATGGTTTAGATTCACAAATCAGCCCGACAGATGGCGCTGCAGTCGGTAAACAAATATCATGCAGGACAACGTCTGCCCGGTCAGCTAGTATATATATAGATTTTGTTAAATTGTACGTGATGTGCTTTCATTTGAGACCCCACTCGATTATATTTGCAGACATTCGGTTATTCTTCCCCAATTTCACCCGTCATAACTTTTAAACGGCTCAACCGATTTTCATCAAACATGTCTAAGAACACTCGCACGTAACTCACCTTTCATACAAAAACAAAAACTATATTGAAATCGCTTCATCCGTTCGCGAGCTACGGAGCCACAGACAGACAGACAGACAGACAGACACGTCAAACTTATAACACCCCTCTTTTTGCGTCGGGGGTTAAAAAGGGGTACAATGTTTTGCTTCACGTATTAATATAAAGATTAATGTATATTAATCCATTAACCTTGGGTAAAAGTATGTCCATGACCGTCGAATAATAAGTAGGAAGTCGAACCGTTTGAATGGAAATGTCATGCAATACAATGGTGTTGGTTAGTTTGCTTAGCATTTAGCATGCGACAAGAAAATCAATTATAGGCTTAAAACACTTAATACGAACTACCAGATGTTACTGAGGCGAAGCCAGAAAATCTGCGTTGAATTCAAATTCTTGTTCTTAGTTCTTGTATTTACAAACAGATGTCTCTGCAGCGTGTGGTAACTTTTTTCAAATTGCTGCATAACTCGGAATGAATAGTGACTGAACTCATTTTCAGAATTTTTATATCAGCAGCACGGATGCTATATATATATCCATGCCTAAACCGTTTACGGGGATTAAAAGAAATATTTAAAACTTTGTTGTTTCGAACGACATATGTCAAGCTTTCATCATCATCAAGCTTTCCTTTTCTTGGGCTAGGTTTTCGGCCTTCCCGCTCTGGGGGAGAGTCCCACACGGCCCCCCTCGGCCATCCCCGTGGCCGACGGGGATAGTCCATAAAGAATTTGACCCCGGGCGAACAAAAAAAAAATAAAAGGTTTTCGGCCTTGTCATTTCCTTTGTCGGCTCTTACACCCGGAGACTGGATTGGGGGTGGTGACACTATGTATTCTAAATCCGTCACCACACGGAACCATTCTTCCGTTTCTTCCGTAGGGAAATTAACCCACTGTGCCACTCTACCTAGATTGGTACCATCAAATCTTCTTCGTCACCCTCAAGATGGAATGGGTTGGTGTATAAAAACCCATTATTTATACGGACTAAACTTCTATCTCTTTGCAGCCCATGAATGACCCACTACTAAGTCGGATCTCCTCCAAATTCATGGAGGGAAATAAGCCTACTGCGGCACGCTAGCAAGACGGGTTGGCACAAGGTTTGAATCAAATTTTCCTTCTCTTGTGGCTAGGTGATTTGCCTCTTGCGTTCCCTTAGTCGCCTCTTATGACACCCTCGGGATGTTATGGGTTGGTGACACTGCGTTTTCTAAATCCGTCACCACGCGGAATATAATTATATTTGCTCGTTTCAAATTCAACAAGACGAAATCGTGATTGTGTATTTTTAGTAGATTGCCTTTTAGTAATTTGAGGTTGATTTGTACGGGGCTAGAGTGAGCGTTATAGAAGCCATTTATTTGATGTCTCCGTGGAATTATGGGGCAAAACGAGCTTTAGGATATATCGTTAGAGGGAAAATATACCTTAAATGTTACATATTCGATGTTTTTTGACTTGTCAAACTCAAACTCTCAAATTCAAAAGGAACTTTATTTACGTTGGTTTTATCACAAAACTCTTATAAATCGTCATATTTATAAATACCATTATCATCTTACGGCGCCTGTCATACACTAGGTGGTAGTCCCCACAAACACCTATCAGTCGTCATACCTACATTCACACCTTTCACACACAACTCCTCACTCCTACAATCCCTCCAAAAGAGCTCTTAAGAGTCAACGTGATTATATTAAATTTGAATGGACATTTCATTAAACTACGACAATAATAAGTAAAATGGATAAAACATAGTTAACACCCCATTTTTGTTAGGGGATAATAAGGTATCATTTGGTGAAATTCCCTCACTATAGGTACTGTGTCAGTGCTTTTTAAACACAAAACCTAAGAATTGGAAAAAGAATTGGATGAACGCATGTTTCTATGAGACCTTCATTCATGCTCATGTGTCATGCTCAATAAAATATTCTAAGCAGCGGTAGCGACGTGTGACGGGTCGCTCACTTCCTCTGAGTATGATTCTGAAGATGGCTGTCACATTCGTTATACTTGTGACCAGGTGCTGTAGTTTGGAGTTGGTCGGCTCACAGAACAAGGACTTATTTATTCAGGTTTATTTTGTATGTATTGTTTCAATATACATGTTTCAGTTGACGCCTTCCTTAACCAATAAGGACAGTTTGTTATACGGAATTGGTTAGGAAACTAAATATTTATAGTATATAATCTTAAGTAGAAAATTTATAAAAAAATATGTCAAGCTTTCTGAGTTTCTTGCCTGTTTTTCCAGCAGTGTACGCTTTCCGAACTGGTTGTAAACGGCATTTTTTTTTATCAATATGGCATGTTAACTATTGGTAAGAGTCCATTGTCTCCTAAAATAAATTATGTCTCTTTGACCTCGCAGTCTACGAGGGATAGAAGTAGTCTTTGTTTAGTCTTAAGAGCAATTTATATGGGAAGGTCACGGACGAATGGATAGCTTCAGTATCATGTAACAAGAGCAAAAATTTCTGAGAGAAACAAATTTCGCCACCTAATTACGTAATTGCATTTTTACGCAAGACCTTTACGTTTATATTGCTTCAGTTATCTACTATTGCTACTACTCAACCCATAAATGACCCACTGTTGAGTCGGGCCCTACATGGAGAGTAATTAGCCTACGGTGCCACGCTGGCCAGACGGGTTGGCACAGGGTTTTGTATCAAGTTTCCCTTCTCTTGTGGATAGGTCATCAGCCTTCTCATTTCCTTTTGTGGGCTTTGACGACACCCTAAGGATGGAATGGGGTAGTGAGACTATGTATTCTAAATCTGTTACCACAAGGACTAGTTTTATTCAAATATAGCTAAATAGCAGTTATGTGTTTAAAATTATTTTCTATCTTTAAGCATAATAGGTATTAAGGGAAAAATATTTCGTTACAAAATCGCCTGAAACGTGGAACTAATTTCGATGTACTCCCTCACTACCATATCAATTGAGGTAGGTTCAAACCGCTTTTATCAGCACTGCATTGCAAAGAGCATTCAAATGCGCGTGAATGGATATTACGTCTCAGAATACGGATGTTTGCAATTTATATGAATTCCCTGTTCCGTGTTAAGCTATGGCGGCTCAGAGGATTAGACACTGACGGGTGTAGAATCTATAGTTTCACTAACCTATTGGAAGGAGTTAATACGAAGCTTGCCCACCCGCTTGACCAGCATGGCATAGTAGGCTAATTAACTTCCATGATACTGAAGTACTCGGTCAGCAGTGGGTCTTTTATATATTACTAGCTGACCCGGCGAACTTTGTTCCGCATTATAAATATTTAAAACAGAATGACAGTTGGACAGGATACCTGAGATTTTTATCCCGTCCGTATAGAACCTACTTTAACAAAACGCAACCGACAGCGAAACGTTATGTTGTCTATAGTTTAATATGGCCGAAAATTTGACAATTAGTAATTATGAATTCTTGTTTACTAAAAAAACTTGTTTATATTGTTATAATTCACATAATATCTTTATAACTTGTAGCCTATGTGTTATTCTGGTGTATAAGCTATATTATTGTAAAGTTTCATTAAAATCCATTCAGTACTTTTTACGTGAAAGAGTAACAAACATCCATCCATCCATCTATCTATCCATCCATCCATCCATCCATACTTACAAACTTTCACGTTTATAATATTAATAAGTAAGACTAGCGACCCGCCCCGGCTTCGCACGGGTGCAATGATAAACATCTAAATTTATCCGTGTTTCACTACAATATAATGCATTTATTATAGGTACATAAAAACATTCCTCTTGAATCACTCTATCTATTAAAAAAACTGCTTCAAAATCCGTTGCGTAGATTAAAGACATAGGGACGGACAGACGACAGCGACTTTGTTTTATACTATGTAGTGATGATGATAGTGACAATACTACTACTCAGCCCATAAATGACCCACTGCTGAGCCAGGCCTCCTCCCATCACATGAAGGGAAAATAGCCTACTGTCCCTACTGTGCCACGCTGGCCAGACCGGTTGGCACAGGATTTCGTTTCAAGTTTTCCTTCTCTTGCGGCTAGGTTATCGGCCTTCTCATTTCCTTTGTCGGCTCTTACGACACCCTCAGGATAGAATTATTATAGACTAGCGACCCGCCCGGCTTCGCACGGGTGCAATATTGACATATAAACCTTCCTCTTGAATCAGTCTATCTATTAAAAAAAACCGCTTCAAAATCCGTTGCGTACTTTTAAAGATTTAAGCATACATAGGGACGGACAGACGACAGCGACTTTGTTTTATACTATGTAGTGATTACTTACAATGATAACTGCTAAATATTTCCTTAATCCAATAAAGCACGATACTAAGAATAAATTAAAAGAATAGAAGGGAAAGGTTACTTTATTGATAACTAGTGGCCCGCCCCGGCTTCGCACGTGCAAAGCGGGGGTGGGTTATACATATAAACCTTCCCCTTGAATCACTCTATCTATTAAAAAAAACCGCTTGAAAATCCGTTGCGTAGTTTTAAAGATTTATGCATACATAAGGACGGACAGAATAATGCGACTTTGTTATACCTAAACTATGTAGTGATAATCCGCAGATACTCATTCCTTACTAACATTAGAAAAGCGAAAGTAGATCTGTCTGCCTGATATGCTTTTACACCTAAACTGCTGTAGATTTTTTTGTACACTACTTATGTACAAACAATTATTACTTTTGGAATGAAATTTGGAACGAAATTATTTTTGGATTGACCGAGGTTTATATTATTGTATAAATAAATAAATGTATTTTTTATTTTAAATTTAACGAATCGTCTACTATACTAATTAAAAAGTGATGGAAGTTGTACCTTGACTGATTGGAATAAGGTTGTTACCCAATCTGACAGTTACCCCTCAAAGTATAAACAAAGCGAAATTGGAACTGTCACGAATATCATAAAATAAGTTGGTATCAAAAATGTTTTAGTTGACTTACCATGTTTTTCGGCACACCCATCTTGCGTCTTTCGCGTTATATAAATATTCCACACAAAGGCAATTGTTAGCAGCATTTTCTACTGCCGTTTTTCCAAATAGCGTTGTTAACACGCTCAGCATGACAAGCGAATATATAACATTATGAATTATATGTCATAAAGAGACGACATTTTAGACAAAGTTGTGTTTGTTTCCAGGACAGAATTTATTTGAAAAGTTTTGAAATGAGGAGGTTATTTTAATTTCGTGTGACCTTTCGACGAAATTTCCTTTGTAACTTTTTAAATCAAGAATACAGGTATCGAACACTTTTTGGAGGTATATTCAAATTATTATTTTTTTTATTGAAAATATAGAGGTTTTGTGACTGTAGAACTGATTTAAATAAACGGATAATAACTTTTCGAATATAAATTTAAATTCAAAATTTTAAATATTATTTTTTATAAATTATGCAAAGAGTATTGGCAATGTTCCTAAGTTATAAGATGAGTCTGCAAACTTCAGAAGCTACGAGAAAGGTCAGACTGCTCACGCGGACGAATTAGTACTAACGACAGCTGACAAACGGCTATTGATATTGGCACCCTGGCTTTGTCATAATGCAGCGATTTGTGTGGTCCTTTTTGTGAAGACCTTTAGGGACGTTTTTTTCTTTTCCGTAGCACCTGGCTTCAATTGAGTACTTATACGAAGGACGGCACGTAATATCGCATCTGGAGTCCAAAGGTCACGGGAGCGAATCCAGTTTCTGATCGTAAATAATAAATATCCTTGGACATTTCACACAACGCCATCTCGTCCCAAGCTAAGCAACTTAATGCTTGTGTTATGGTAACGAGATGGATGATAAACTACTTAAATACATTTTTTTTTAAATACAAACATATTATAGATAGAAATGACACCCAGACTCCGAGCCAGTGCCTCTGGTTTAGGCAAAGACACTTGCCCGACCCCGGAATCGAACCCGGGACCCGTTGATCCAAAGGCGGCACATCTAACCACTAGACCAACGAGGCAGTCAAATGAAAGCATATGTTTGATTAAGAGTTACAGTTTCTTAGGTAAAACCTCCTTTATTTTCATTCGGCTATTTTTGAACTATTTGTGCCAATACGTGTGGCCAGTGGGGCATCATCATCGTCACAGCCCATAGCGACCCCATGCTGAGTCGACCATCCTCCAATCATCGTCGTCGTTTCAGCCCATGAACGACCCACTACTAAGTCGGGCCTCCTCCAAATTCATAGAGGGAAATTAGTCCACTGTGCCACACTGGCAAGACGGGTTGGCACATGGTTTGTACTAAGTTGGTAGGCCCCCACTATGGGGGAGAGTACCACACTCCCCTCGCTGGCCATCCCCGTGGCCGGCGAGGAAGTCCATAAAGGATTTTACCCCAGGCGAAAAAATAAAAAATAGGATTTGTACTAAGTTTTCCTTCTCTTGCGGCTAGGTGATTTGTCTCTTGGGTTCCCTTAGCTGCCTCTTACGACACCCTCGGTTAGTATGGGAAAATACTCTTAAACTACTACCTATTCAGCCTATAGATGACCCATTGCTGTTTCGGACCTCCTCCAGTTACATGGAGGGTAATATAGTCACATTGGCCAGACGGGCACAGGGTTCAGTGTCAAGTTTTCCTTATCTTACCACTATGTTTTTCACCGTGTTAATTCTATTAGTCGGCTCGACGACACCCTCAGAATGAAATGGGGTAGTGACACTATTTACTAGAATACAAAATAACTAAAACCGAAGAACATGTAAGGTACTCCCAAACCTACCTACATAAAGACCCGCTTCCAATTGAACCCAATACTTCATGACCTATTGACACTGTCTGCCGATTTACAGCGTGTTCGGAATTCCCATGATCCATAGCAGTGAACTGTTACATGCAATTACTGACACGATAGGCGTGTTATAAAATATCTGGAGCTGTTAAACATTCAGCACCAAAAACATAAACGTTTTCTTTTTAATACTATAGATACACATAATCATCGCCAGTACTATTACTCTTAAACACACACTCACATAAATATCGGCAGACAGTGTCAATAGGCCATGAAGTATTGGGTTCAATTTGTAAGCGGGTCTTTATGTAGGTAGGTTGGGGAGTATCCCTACATGTTCCTCGGTTTTAGTTATTTTGCGTTTTAGTACATACTACCCCATTTCATACTGGGGGTGTCGTCGAGCCAACTAATTGAATTAATACGGCGAGAAACCTAGCGGTAAGAGAAGGAAAACTTGACACTGAACCCTGTGTCAACCGGCGAACACAACACAGTAGGCTAATTACTCTCTAAGTAACTCGAGGAGGCACCACACAGCACTGGATCATGGGCTGACTCGTAGTATTCTAGTAATTTCCTTAAAATGCATGCGGATCGATAAAGGTTCTGTAACTTTAGGAAGAACTGTAACACATATTATAATTATCTACTTTTCACACATACACACAAATTTTATCTACTTATTATATGTCTTTTTTATATAAATATGTGCAACCTGGTATTTTGAAGTAAGTACAGGCCTAGGCTTAGTTTAGACCCCAGATATCCCACAAATTACATTATGTTACCTTGAGTTTTATATGTATCAAATGTTTAGTAACTGTCTGTAACTTTGTGGAAATAAAATCTTCAGCTATCGAAAACTCAAAAATGACCTCATTATCGCGGCTTACAAATAACATAGCCGAATTTAATTTCCCCCAATTTGATGAAGATATTCCACTCGGCTAAGCTGGCTACCTAGGTTGGCACGTACCCATTAAGCGCGCTTCTGGGCTTGCCTAATTTACTTAGTCACCGCGTAGGTATATTTCTCCCCAATTGAGTGTTAATTCCTATATACAATTTGAAATGGAGTAGCATGGTGACACTATGTTTTCTGAATCCCTTAAAAGGACAGTACATCGAGGGATTAAATAGTAATTTTATGTATTCGGTGGGAGCCTTAACCATTTCGAAACCATAATCAGGGTAATGCATATCTATCCATTAAAAGTCATATAAATAAATAAGCAAAGTTCCCCTGATTGTTTAGTTAGAATAGAATAGAATAGAATACTCTTTATTGTACACCAATAATATAAAAGGTTAACATACCATCAGATATATATATGACAAAGAAATGTACAATGGGCGGAAATGTTCAATACCAAATGATGTTAGGAAGGTTACCACACTAAACGGACCCATAAGAATTAGAACATCTATCACTTTCGCACGTTCGGCAACTTCGTATAAATTCCAGTAGTTCAAATTAATTGCAATAACTAATAAAAATGACCCCGCTGCCATTCCACCACATAAGACAGTCATTGCACGTTGTCTGTGGCGTGAAAACTGACAGCTGGTCTAATCATGTAATTACCGGTGGCCCACTAGATGAGTCGCGAAGGGCAGACGACCATCGCTCCGTGTAAATACTGGTAGTTAGTCAAATCTGGCTAGACCAGTGCCGAACCCAAAGAAATTTGGAAGAAAGACGAGGAAGATACTCATTATAAAAAAGAGATTCCAAAAAAATTAAGACAACTATTTTTGAAGTTGGTTAGTAAAAGTTTTAATACAAAAGGCAGAATAAACGAACCTAAGGATACAGCATAATGGTCAAGTTCAATCCAAAATTTTGCTCCGTATTTCTCGTGCGTCTGACGGTAACAGAATAATCTTTGTGTTACTAAATAAAGTTTGTTTCAACTACAGAATCGTTATCAAAGTTTTGTAAATGTTCTAATTTTCCATTTGGGCCTGCGTGGACCGCATACTGCAGTTTGATGATCGCTGAAAAATTGTGGGATATATTGCACGAGCCATTACAGCTTCAAACATTTGAGTGATGCAAACTCATGAATATGCGATTTGACACTGACGCAGACTCTCAATTACACGAATTGTGTACCCAATTATTATGCCTATTAAGAATTGATAAATATGTATCTTCGTAGAACTTCCATAGCGCGATAACGTCTGTAGAACCCCAACGTGACGAGATGGCATCAATATGACAGTGGCTTACTTGGACACAATGCAGTTTAGTTTCCAAGGATGCTCATAATAGGCTTATACAAAATAGTACAAGGCTATTCTGAGTTCGAAATTTGCCGGTGCGCATTTAAACCAGGACAAGGGGACTGAAGCAAACTGCTCTTACCAATCTTTCCACAAAAGCACGGTACTGGATATGACAGTTCCGAACGCTAATTTGTTTCGATCTGTCATGTCCATACGTTTTTGTGGGGATACCTAAGCAGTTGCATAGGGGGGAAGTTGGTGTAGAGGACTTACCTTAAAGGAGTTAGGCCCGTCGTGCGAACGCCGGCGACCGTGGCTCTTGTGCCCGGTGGTGGTGTGAGGTAGAGCGCCGGGCTCCTTCCTGGCCGCTGGGGCCGGCGTTGCTTTCAGCGGGCGATCGCGTGTGCCTGGGAGACGGTTTGCCGGCGGAGTGGGCCGCTGGTGGCTCTGACAGCCGGTATGCGCGCGCCTGCACCATCACGCATGCGTATTCTTTACCGCACCATACAGACGGGCCATCAGTGCTGAGTGGCTCTACGCCCCGCGGCTGCTATGACGAGGTAAGCGGTTTCCTTTTGTTCTTGTCAATGTCGTTTGAATACTAGGGTGTTCACGTTCACTTAGTTTCTTGTAACTTTTCTGCTTCTCTACAGTTCTGAATAGTGCTGTCATATTGCAATGTTGGTGCTCTACGTGGTTTTCTGCGTGGGGCAGTTTTGGGTGTCAGCATACTTTTTGGTTTTATCCGCAATAACTCGTATTTCTAACCTCGTGGCACAATTTGTTTTCTAAACGTTTTGTCTGGATTCGCAACATAATGCAATGAACCTCAGTTAAGGACATTTGTAAGGTGGTGACCCTATTATATTCTCTCAAATGGGTTTACACCGAATTCTAAATTTAGGTTTCCGTTGTCATGTTTTTTCGCAATAAAGTTGCGAAATCAGGTGTTGTATGGGTGCTCTTAATAATTTATTTGTCACTTTTAATGTATTTTTCTTTACCGAGCAATGAACGTTTTCTTGGAGGTTTTCTCGAGCAAACTTTAGAATGTTTAAAAATAACAGGAAACTTCTCATAGATACCTATTATTTAAATTCTTTCTCCAAAGACAGGTCAAACCACCAAATCAAAAGTTGGCATTTTCAGAAATATTAATCACGCCTTGTATTTGTGAACGGAAAGATGTCAAAAGAGTAATTTCAGATTTTTTATACACTAATGACAGGAATATCGTATACATGGAAAACAGGTAATTTAATTTACCTTTGATCATACAGTTTACGAAGTTCATAATCAGCTGATAACGTGGCGCGGTATCGTATCGATTGGCGGCACTTTCCCTGGATGCGAAATTGACTTTGGCGCCATTCCAGCAATGGTGCCCTCCCTGTTACTAAGCGACGTGAGTGCGTAACAATGATTAGGTACCTGAATTAATCAATTAGTTTCTTTTATAACCTTCAATATTTTTATTGTTGGGCGACTTGTTGGTGTGCTTGCTCCCTTGCATGCTGCCTATATGCGCCGTCCTATTACCATCGCTCGTGCGATGTCGCGATGCTATTTTATCGTGCGATGAAACCGATCGCGCGATAAAATAACGTTCGTCGTGCGATGATTAATAATAATATTGTAAGTTTTATCAATCAATAATAATATTGTACGTTTTATTTAAATATTTTCTTATTTTATTCATTCATTGCAATAATAGCCCACTCTTTGTCATTTTTAAGCCTGTTTTTATAGTATTAACTCCATTTATTCCAAACAATGGGATGAGCACGCATTTTATTAATTAATTTCTCTTCAAATATCATCTTATGAATCCATGGAATCGAACCATATGACATTTAGTAAATATCTGAATATTTGACCACACGGTCCCCCGATCAATACGATGGGTTTAAACAATTTGGTTGCATCGCATGATCGCACGACCTTCAATAGAACATTCAGTAGATATCAGTATGTTTGATCGCACGGTCGCACGATCATTTTTGTCGGACGGACGCATCATCGCGCGAGCGATGGCAATAGGACGGCGCCTTAGACCAAGGGACCGAGGTTCGATTCCGCTGTCATACAAGTGGCTATGTGGTCTCTCCGAAGCACGGGGAAGTCAGATGTCCCACCTTGTTGTTGTCCTAGATGCATCATAACCTGTGCATTGTACACATGTTTTGCTAATACATTCAGGTTTAGGTTCAAAGTGTCGATTTATACCTAATACTTCAATATGTCAATTGTTTTTATACACGGAACTGCTCGCTGGCTGTAATAAAACACATAAGCTGTAATAAAAACACATTTCACACATTACTGCTTCTTTTGATTAGGTCTTACGGATGGTTATAGAGTTTATGTTGCGCCTGTACCTATAATCTTTTATAAATACATATAGCTTCAGGGATGAGATGAGTTGATGAGACTATTGTATGTTAAACAAGAAGCGATTTGTCCTGACCTTATTGAACCGTAACAAGGAATACACTCGAGAGCAATGAATCCGGGTCACTTAAAGAATCCTAAAAATCTCGGAAACTAAAAATGCTAGGTTAATGCAATAAATCGTATTTAATAGACAATGTAATACTCCTTAAATGAAGGTATTAAAACTTCTTAGTTATTGTAAAGTTATATCATAAAAAAATCAAACTTGAAAAAGGGCCACTTTCGAAGATGGAACTACGAAATTACAGCATTTGGTTTTGCTTTTGTTTGTAATCTGTCATTTATGTGGGTACATAAACCATGTTGATAGTGCTCTATATTCATTATTCAAGCTGAAATTATGTTGCTTACGCCTGAAGAATGCACCAGAATACTTACAATGCTGGAAACCGGCCGGAGTCAGCGCGCTACAGCCAGGACTGTCGGTGTGTCGCTGTCAACAGTACAAAGAGTTCTCCGACGTTACGAAGAAACTGGTTCTAACCTACGCAGACCAGGAACGGGCAGAACCAGGTGTACCACATCACGAGAAGACCGATACTTGGTGAACACCATGCTTCGAAATCGCTTTCTCACAGGAACTGAACTCACAAATCAGTTTCGACGCCTCGGAGGAAGTAACCCAAGTGCATGGACAGTAAGACGTCGGCTTGCTGAATCTAACTTAAACCCCCTTAGACCTGCAAACGGCGCTAAACTGGAGCGTGGGCATCGTATTTCAAGACTCAAGACTTCAAGAAGAGCCACGTAAATTGGAGTATTGAAGATTGGTCAAAAGTTATGTTCTCCGACGAATCAAAATTTATGCTCTACAAGCACGATGGAAGACGCAGAGTGTATCGAAGACCAGGGGAAAGATTCAAGCAAGCATGCATCGAAGAAAAAGTAGCCTACGGTGGTGGGTCTGTACTTGTGTGGGCCGGAATTTCTTCTGAAAGTCGCACAGAGCTGGTGATCATAGAAAACGGCTCTTTAACTAGCGTAAGATATGTGGAAGAAATCCTCAATGATGACGTTGGTCCATTTATGGTCAATTTAGGTGAGGATGCTATATTTATGCATGACAATGCCCGACCTCATACAGGTAGGATTGTGAATGACTACCTTCAAGAGATGAACATTACTCGTATGGAGTGGCCAGCGCGCAGCCCGGATATCAACCCGATCGAGCATGCTTGGGACGAGCTAGGCAGATGCGTAAAACAACGAAACCCTCCCCCAATCACGCTTCGTGAGCTCAAATTTGCTCTCACAGAGGAATGGGAGAATATTCCCCAAAATCGTATAAGGAACTTGGTGTACAGCATACCAAACCGCGTAAACGCAGTAATGGAAGCACGAGGAGGCAATACGAAGTATTAAAATTCAAGAAAATCGTAATAAAGTTCAAAAATTTCATGTTTCCTATTTTTGTTTTAAGGAGAGATCAGCAGTTTTTTTCTTTATGTAATTTTGTGTTAATAAAATGTATGGTGACTCATATTTTTTTTACTTTCAGTTAAGGAGTATTACATTGTCTATTAAATACAATTTATTGCATTAACCTATCATTTTTAGTTTCCGAGATTTTTAACATTCTTTAAGTGACCCGGATTCATTGCTCTCGAGTGTATTTAAATTGATAAAATACTTTAAATGTAAGTCTAGGTTATTCCATCTGGTTTTGAAGGCCAATGGTCGATTAGTAGCAAGAGCAGCGAATGTTATAGTGCTCGCGCATACAAGGAGAGAGCGCTCCAAAGCTTTCTGACCTTATAAAAATATCAATTCGAAGCATACTGTTTTGTTTTAGAAAAATATTATGTTTTTATTTTAAAAAAGGAAAACCTACTTGTCTTCTTCTAAATCATCCGACTTAACATCTTACGGCCAGCTATCGACAAATAGGATTAACCCTACTTCTTTTGCGGAGGACAAAATCTTTGACACTGGCCTGGGATAAGCCGGTTTGGGGTGTGTGGGATTCTGACCATTTAGTAATAAGAATGGCGTGCCCATACCCACTAAACATCCCCCCAGTGCACCGTCTCGCACCGCCATCCTTGTAGGCCCCGTCTGTCTTCCTGGAAATTCACTCATTTCACGGACACAAAATTAAATGATTCCAAGAACACAAATCTACTTGTGCGTCAGAAATCGAATTGACTCACGATCCATTACATGCAATTGGACTTATTAAAGAAATACTTTTTAAGGTTCATACCGCACGCACGATTTGCATTCGCGTGTTCTATCTGCCTATGAATATTTTGTTCTTATTTATTGTTTTAGGCCCCTACAAAAAGGTGTGTTTTAAGTTCAACGTGTCCGTCTGTTGCACCTTAGTTTCTAAACCAATAGACCGACTAGTAGTTATGATTTTTGAGTTTTATTTTATTAGTGGTTCTTAAACACATTTGACCAACGTCGGTTCACCTTTAGTAGATGTGTCGGGGTGCATTAAAACTCTCAATTTTGGTTATTGATAAGTTTAGTAGCTATTAGCTATGTTTTTGGGGTTATGGATGCGAGTCTGTTAAAATGAAAGTAAAGACTGTAAAAAATATTCGTGATTTTCGACAGTAGTCCATAATGTCAAACACATTAGGAACAATAAAGGATTGTTGATTTCATTTAATATTTTTTTAATATGACAATTGGCTGCCTTGATTTCTAGTGTCTTATGTGAGCATGCTTCCATTAGTCCATCCAAAAGTAAACATTAAATAATAGCAATTTAAAAAACGCCATTTAAGTTGGCGCTTAGTTTCTCTATAAAGCAGTTGATATGATAGATATTTAGTTTCGTTTTAATTGGCCTTTGAAAAACATTTATTTAACCCCTTCCTTTTTACGAATGTGTGAAAGTGGCTGTTTTTAATTGTTGTCTATGTAACGGAATCTGCATATATACTAATTAAAGTGTTGTTTATGCTCGCTGCGTTTATCCGCATTGGGCCAAGGACGCTGCACATGCCCGCAGTCCTTTGACGCAGAGTATGTTCAAAGCTACCGAATATGTATACTGAAATACCAAACGCCATTTCTTTTTTAGAAGCTGATATTTAACTTGTTTGATTTTTTCAGCAAGTCTAGGTTTAGAATATAGTGTCTCTGCCCCCTTCCATGCTGAGGGTGTCGAAATCAGCAACAAAGAAAGGAAACCTTGATTTAAACTCTATATCTGCTTCTCTGGTCAGAAGCATGGCACAGTAGGCTATTTTGCCTAGACCGAGTAGTAGTAGAGGAAGAACTGACCTTCACCCCTCTAGTCTAGCAGCCTTGGTGATACCGTGAGGCCCGTTAGCGGTTACATAGTTAATTTCCCTCTATTTAATTAAATGAAATGTAACTCAGGAATGCGTCTTTTAAAGGCTGAGATTATTATGACGAAGTATCAAATGTAAAGGATTGGTTAGTAAGTTAATACGTTCAAAAATAAAATTATGTAACACGACTTGTGACTTGTGTGTGATTTATTCTTACACATACTCATACATACCTACTCATCCTGCATATAAACGATGTTATTTTCTAATTGTTTTCAGCATTGACATGGAATTATCTAAGAAATCACTGACATGATCTTATTACTAATAATAAGTATAGGAGTCGTGGAAGGTAACATTTTATTTAAGAATTAAAAATTAATAAAGGAACAGTGATACATATTTAGCAAATGACACAATTTACTCAACATATCAAAGGTAAGTAATGCACAGGTAAAGTTATTTAAGTATGTTTATTACAAGGTGTAAAAACACATAACGAAAGGATCGATAGTATTACAGGGGCCGTAGGCTAATAAAGAGGCTACCCGACCCAAGTGACTTTCGAAATGTACGCGACAGTTATAGGGGATTGATACGACCTCAATGTCAATGTCAAAGTCTTTCTATTTACCCAAGCATACGTTTTGAATTTCGAAAGTCAGTTGGCTAGGCACCCTGATATAGATACCTACTATTAGTCCGGGGTCCCCCGTACATTGATTTCACTTGATTACTATCAAGCTAATTTTTCGTGAGTAGCTTCATTTTCATGAGACGCCCAACATTTTCTTGTCGACAACTCATGATTGTGGTAGCTAACGGAGGTAGCAAGGGTGAAATATGTTGATTTTATGATTCTAAAAAAATTATTACTAACCGGGTGCTTTTTGGTATATCTGATGATAATAATCTAAATTATTCGAAAATGTATTTGTCCTACAAAATGTATGGTTTGATCAAAGAGTCCTCCACTTACAATATGTATCGATAACGAGGTCATCAAAAATGATTACTAACCAGCTGGTTTTTTTTTTATTTACTTAATAAATATGTATATTATTTAACCGTCATATTGTCCTACAAGTTGCGTGGTACGTTATCCCGGTCCTACACTCAAAAGTTGTTCTACAGATCATAGAAAAAAAAATTACTATCAAGCTCAATCTTTGTGAATAACTTTGTTTTGATGAGACGCCCAACATTTTCTTGTCGACATCTCTTGATTGTGGTAGCTAACAGAGGTAGCAAAGGTTAAATATGTTGATTTAATGATTCTAAAAAAATTATTACTAACCGGGTGATTTTTGGTATATCTGATGAGAATTATCTAAATTATTCGAAAATGTATTTGTCCTACAAAATGCATGGTTTGATCAAAGAGTCCTCCACTTCCAATATGTATCGATAACGAGGTCATCAAAAATTATTACTAACCAGCTGGTTTTTTTTATTTACTTAGTAAATATTTATATTATTTAACCGTCATATTGTTCTACAAGTTGCGTGGTACGTTATCCCGGTCCTACACTCAGAAATTGGTAATACCACAAGACCCATTTTGTCATCACTAACTGTAGGACACCAATTTTACACGATAGGTTAGTATTCTCTGCCCAAATGATACAATGTCCTACAAAAAAACAGGTATGTATCATGAGTCCGACAGAAATTGTCATTTTTCGTTTTCCTACTTATAACTTATGATACAGTGAAAACATCTTTTTTATTAACTTAAATAACTTTATTTTTACTAAAGTAGTACAAAAAAATAATTATTTACTTAAAAAAAAATGTATATTCATCAGATTCATGTGATAAATTTTCAGTATCATCACTGTCATTTTCATCTATTTCATTTTCCTCGTCTTCTGACTGTAATAACGTAAAAAATTAAGTATTTTTAACATAAAATGAATCCACTTCGTTTTATAGTGTACGAAACTTTTTATATAGTACACTAGCTGACCGGGCAGACGTTGTCCTGCATGATATTTGTTTACCGACTGCAGCGCCATCTGTCGGGCTGATTTGTGAATCTAAACCATCCTCGGTGCCACCCAAACGCATACAAAAAATTTCATTCAAATCGGTCCAGCCGTTTAGGAGGAGTTCAGTCACATACACACGCACACAAGAAATATATATATTAAGATATACGGATCCCGCTATACAACGACCACCGATATGTTTAATGGATGAAAATTATTTTATTAGAAATTTAGGACTTTTTCAGGCAACCCATTTTTTAAAATTATTTTTAACATACTAAATTTCTAATAAAATAATTTTCATCCATTAAACATAACGGTGAATGTCGTTGTATAGCGGAATCCGTATATGTACTATATAAAAAGTTTTGCACACTATAAAACGAAGTGGATTCATTTTATGATAAATAATACTTAATTTTTTACGTCATTACAGAGACAGAAGACGAGGAAAATGAAATAGATGAAAATGACAGTGATGATACTGAAAATTTATCAGATGAATCTAATAAATATTTTTTTTTATATGTAAATAATTATTTTTTTGTACTACTTAAGAAAAATAATTTATTTAAATAAAAAAAAAGATGTTTTCACTGTATCATCACTACATAGTATAAAACAAAGTCGCTGTCATCTGTCCGTCCCTATGTATGCTTAAAACCTGAAAACTACGCAACGGATTTTGAAGCGGTTTTCTTTAATAGAAAGAGTGATTCAAGATGAAGGTTTATATGAATAATACATGCACCCGTGCGAAGCCGGTTCGCTTCGCAGGTAGGAAAACGAAAAAATTACAATTTTTGTCGGACTCGTGTTACCTGTTTTCTTGTAGGACATTGTATCATTTGGGCAGAGAATACACTAACCTATCATGTAAAATTATTGTCCTACAGTTAGTGATGACAAAATGGGTCTTGTGGTTTTAACAACTTTTGAGCGTAGGACCGGGATAACGTACCACGCAACTTGTAGGACAATATGACGGTTAAATAATATAAATATTTACTAAGTAAATAAAAAAAAACCAGCTGGTTAGTAATCATTTTTTATGACCTCGTTATCCATACATATTGGAGGTGGAGGACTCTTTGATCAAACCATACATTTTGTAGGACAAATACATTTTCGAATAATTTAGATAATTATCATCAGATATACCAAAAAGCACCCGGTTAGTAATAATTTTTTTAGAATCATAAAATCAACATATTTCACCCTTGCTACCTCTGTTAGCTACCACAATCAAGAGTTGTCGACAAGAAAATGTTGGGCGTCTCATGAAAATGAAGCTACTCACGAAAAATTAGCTTGATAGTAATCAAGTGAAAACAATGTACCGGGGATCCCGGACTATATACCTCAAGATAGCGTGATCGATTTGACAGATGTTTCTGATCGACAAAAAGGTATGACTCCGAACTACGTCGCGGTAATGGCGACCAGTAGTGCCGTGGTAGCACTTCTGCGTGCAGCGTACTTCGGAATCATACCTTTACTTTGCAATGACGAATAGTGGTGGGAAACAGATAATATTTAGTAGTCCAAAAAATAACGGTTTAAAATACTTGCAACTGTGACGAGATGGTATGTGTATATTATGTGTCTGTCAAATCGAGCATGCTATCTTGAATAGGGTATAGCCTACTGTATGCGAAATAATAGGAAAAAATAAGCTTTTTCGTTTACATTTTGGTTACGAGCTGTTGATGAAAGTATCATCACTAGATAAACAATCAATCTAACTATAATTCAAACTAAAGGCTTACACGCTCCATACTTAGCAAGTGCTCTAAGGTTATTTATGACAAACAAGCTTTTGTGCGCGGCTTCGCCCGCGTTGGCTTCGAACCCGTGCTTATCTCTATGCATATTTTTTATGAACATATAAGCGGTTATTGTGACTAAACTATGATAGTTAGATATGTGCTCTCGCTTTTTTGTAGATATTTATAAGACCTACAAACCCGTAGTACATCATTTTGTTCTATTGTCAATAGGTTTTGCAGCGCACGCATAAATAGGTTTTCGATTTTACACCTTGGTTTACAAAATCGCAATTTTCATAAGGATCCCTAATTCTTTTGAAAATAAAATTTATGCTCCTCAATAAATGGACTATCTAACACAGAAAATTTTTTTGAAATCGGACCAGTAGTTTCTGAGATTAGCGCGTTCAAACATACAAACAAACTCTGCAGCTTTATATATTATTATAGATATAGATAACCTTCCTCGATAAATGGACTATCTAACACTGAAAGATTTTTTGAAATTGGTCCAGTAGTTCCTGAGATTAGCACGTTTAAACAAACAAACAAACTCTGCAGCTTTATATATTAGTATAGATTTGACTCATCGTGGCACTCGGGCAACTCTCTTAATTTCTCAATGAGCGGACTAACTATTTTAATTTGGATAAATAAATGAAATGGTCAAGGATGAAAGACTGTTGGCCTATTCTCTTTTCACGAAAAAAAAAAAGACTGGCGGTGAGGGGTGTGTCTGACTGACACATCGTTGACGGTTGACCGACAGTGGCGTTTGTAAGGAAGTGTAGTGTAGTTTGGTTTAAATTGAATTTTGAATTTGCATTACGCAAATATAATTCGTGAATTCATTCGATCCTATTTGAATGACAATTTATTATATTCTTCTTAATTTGTGGATTAAATCATTTACATAAACAAAGTAAAGTAAATAATGAGTTGATTTGTATTACTTATAGCCATTAAATAAATTGAGACAGAACATAGGATTCAATTTTAGAAAATATACATATAATTAATTGAAATGCGATCCGCAATATTGATACCAATTTCTCCAGTGTTCAGTATTTTTTTTGCAGTCAGAATTTTATAACTTAAAAGTGTTATGAACGAATAAAAGCGATAATTTTGAATTGTAGGCCACATACTATGTACTTACAGATGCTATGTGTGGGCTAAGCTTTTCCCAACTAGGGATGATTGATATTTGAAAAACATCGATGTTGAAAACGATGTTAACATCTAACCATAAGTATCGATGTAAAATAAATATCGATTGAAAAACATAAACTATCATTACATTAAAATTAAGAAAATGTATTAATTGTTTTAGAAATTAAAAGTTTCAAGAAAAAAATAACTTTTTTCGTAGTTTTTGGGCACACACTGTAAGAAAATTAGCTTTGCGAGGAGTTAACCTGTTACATCTAATGCATACTAGATGGTGCTCAAAAGAATTATTGAGGTTTTGATATTTTAATCCTTTAACATCGATGTGCCGATGTTATCGAATACAAGACATCGATGTCAAAACATCGATGTTTTTCAGATAAACATCGATGTTTTTCAGATAAACATCGATGTTTAATCAACATCGTGTTTAATCAACATCGATGTATATCGATCAACCCTATTCCCAACCCTAATATTCCGTTTTCCGACTATGATTGGTGATACTGACTGAATCAATATTCTTCTTCATTTATATGAAGAAGAATATAATAACATCATTTTATAGATTTCCGTTAATGATTAATTTTAACGTTCAAAACATCTAAATGAGCTATTTTGCATAAAGATCGTTTAGCACAGAGTTGCTCTATATTTATTCCAGGTAACGTAACCATACTTTTCAACTCTCTCTGTTCATTACTTAAATTAAATACTAACTTATTCCTTCCTTACACTTTGAAAATTTTAACGATGCCGCCGGTCAGTGCGGTATTTTAAATCATTACAGCTTACTGAGATATGTATTATTATTGTAATTTATCATTCTGTTATTGTAATAACTGCAATGTTTAGGCTAAAGAAATCTTAATTAAACCATTTTTTCCAGAACACCTGAAAACGTTAAGAATGTCTCGCTTCAGATTTGGTCGTCAACACGATGGGTATCGCCTAGTATCTAATGATGACAGTGGCTTCTCTGATGCACAATTTGAAGCTCCACCTCCAAGAATACCATGGAAGGCCATTTCTTTAGCGGGATTCTTATTTGTAGTTGGCACATCACTCTTAATAGTTGGAACTTTGATTGTCACTGGATATATAGATACTAAGTATTCAGATAGGCTTTGGCCAATGATAGTTTTAGGGTGTATTATGTTCCTGCCAGGGGCTTACCATATTCGGATAGCATATTATGCATATAAAGAGTATCCAGGTTATAGTTTTGCTGACATTCCAGAATTTGAATAGTTATTAGGCAGTTAAGGTCTTGGCAACTTTCATGTGTTGATTAAGCAACCATCTATTAATCTTTTGTTGTTTACAAATTATAATTAAATGGTCTCGGTTTTGTTAGACTTAATTGTTGACTGTTAACTGACTTTTATAACATTTTCTATGCTTAGGATTAGAATGGTTATTATTGGAATTACAACAGAAAAAAATCTGTACTTATTGTATTTGCTGGTATTTTAATTCATAATGAAGGTATAAAAATAACTCTCATGGACTAGTTTGAATGAAATAAAATTTTATTTGTTTAACAATAATTTTAAAATGTATCTTATTATTATAACACATTATGTATAGTTATTAGCAAATGTGCAATTTTTATGTTGTTAAAACTAACTTGAACTGTTACATATACTGTATTTATTGTAAACAAATGTACAAAATAGCTCTAATATATAACATAATTGTTAAGGTTTGTTTATTAAATTGTTATAAGTATATATTAATATTCTGTATTGTTTTTTATTTCAAGAATTTAAATAGTACTGGTTCTGTATGTTTGCTGTTTACTTCAACTTCAGTATCAAGTATCTGGCACGGTGTTAATTCACATGGTGAAAAATAAAAATATTGCCCTAAAATAAGGGTTATGACAATTACATAAAAATAATAGTTTTATTAGAACCACGATCATTAAAAAACCTTCCAAACATTCCTACGTCACAGGGGGTTACCTTACCATAATGCTTATTTTTCAATTTCGCCTCTAGTTTGGGACCGAAATTTTATGAAAAAAGTTGTATCTGTTAGAGTAATATCGATGCGTGCTTTAGGTGAGCGTTTGTCACACCATGTATTTAAAACTACGTACGTAAGAACTAGGCTGTTCTTACGTCATGTTTAGGGCATAGTCATTCCAAAAATTGTTACAATATCGTGCCGCCGGCACCACGTATCAAATTTATAGATACATTTTACTACGTCACAGTAGGCGTTATTTATTTATTACACCCTGGGGTTACACCTATATACACTACATCATCCATCCAAGGCGGCTAGACTAGACCGGACGGGATTCGTTAAGGGAAGCGTGAAGTGTGAACAGTGCATTGAAAGTCTATTGCGCAATGCGCATGGCAACTAACAAACTGTTCATGAATAGGTACCTATATATGGTAGTGTTGCGTATTTCGACGAGATTTGCCGGTATTATCTCTTCTTCCGCAGGTAAGTGAAGCAAATTTATAATATAGAGCAAAAGAAAGGGTTTAATTTTGTAGCGTTCTTGTTATATTACTAATATCAAAAATGTGAAAGTTTTGATGTTTGTTACCAGGTAACGCAAAAAACAGGGCACGATATTTAGAGTTTAAAATGCGGATTAAAACTCGGACAGGATTTTTTCATTATTACATAAATGCTTAAATTCGTCATAATAATCATATTTGTGTAGCGCTATGCATTGTTATTGCACGTTGTCATGGCAACCAATTAAAATAAAATTAGTACGTCGTCGCGGTTATAAATAAAATAAATATCCTTGGACATTTCACACAACGCCATCTCGTCCCAAGTTAAGCAACTTAATGCTTGTGTTATGGTAACGAGATGGATGATAAACTACCTAAATACATTTTTTTTTGTAAATACATACCATATTATAGATAGAAATGACACCCAGACTCCGAGCCAGTGCCTCTGGTTTAGACAAAGACACTGGCCCGACCCCGGAATCGAACCCGGGACCCGTTGATCCAAAGGCGGCACATCTGACCATTAGACCAACGAGGCAGTCAAGGTTAAAATTAGTTTGTGTGTTTCCGATTTTATTCCTATAATTTAACTAGCTTATGGGCGCGGCTTCGCTCGCGTGGACTTCGAACCCGTGCTTATCTCTATGCATTTTTTTTTATGAATATAAAAGTGGTTATTGTGACTAAACTATGATAGTTAGATATGTGCTCTCGCGAGACCTACAAACTCGTAGTACTTCATTTTGTTCTATTGTCAATCGTTTTTGCAGCGCACGCATAAATAGGTTTTCGATTTTACACCTTGTGTTACAAAATCGCAATTTTCATACGGATCCCTAATTCTTTTGAAAATAAAATATAGCCTATAACCTTCCTCGATAAATGGACTATCTAACACTGAAAGAATTTTTGAAATCGGACCAGTAGATCCTGAGATTAGCGCGTTCAAACAAACAAACAAACAAACAAACAAACTCTGCAGCTTTATATATTAGTATAGATTTCTTCATATCGATTAAATAAAAAGTAATTTAGTTTAATTAACTCCGCCTTTTAATTCTTTCAATCTTGCTTTCCCATGAGTAAGTAATTTATTTTCACTGAGCGCTAAGAAAACCGATTTTAATTGATCGATTGTTACATAAAACGTAATATCTAAAACACGTGTTAGTGACAATTAGCTTCTTAAATTTATAAAAAAAAATGTTTTAAGTTTTAAAAACCTATTTCGATGTGGGTTAAAAC
This sequence comes from Clostera curtula, assembly GCA_905475355.2. NCBI lineage: Eukaryota > Metazoa > Arthropoda > Insecta > Lepidoptera > Notodontidae > Clostera > Clostera curtula. Next base: position 4,416,898 of record FR997804.1, on the reverse strand, counting down.
TTTGTACATAACTTGCCGATTTGCCCATGATCATAACAGTAACTGGTTACCACAACCTTCTCCGGTTGGTAAAAAGAACAGGATTAAAGTAAGGGTAAAACTATTTAGTCTTAGGCGCATGCTATGATAATATTAGCGAACCTACAGTAAAACTAAAAAGTACAATTAAGTTAATTCAAGTATTGGTTATTGCCATTTAGAAGTTGGTTTACAATTCTTTTGTTTAAAATATTTTATAAAGTTATATAAGATAACGAATAATTATTCGAGAACCTTTTCAAATTATTTTCAGATTACCATCGAAAATGATGCTTCGCCATCGATTCCAGCCGCTTAATAACGCTTTGCAAAACGGCCACTGTCCCGTCGAAAGTGACAGCAGTTCTGAAGAGGAGATCATAAACCCCCTATTCAAGGTGCCATGGAAGTCCATCTCACTGGCGGTCATTTTGCTGTTAATTGGGACAGCATTGTTGTTCGCAGCCATTGTCATCTTATTGGGGAATGTTAACAAGCGGTACTATGACAGAGTGAGGCCCATGGTCATATTAGGAACGGTTATGCTGTTTTCCGGAGCGCATCACGTGAAGGCGGCGTATGGTGTGTTCAAGGAGTTTCGTATCGAATATGAGGAGTTATAACTACACAGAGTGTAACTAGTGTTACACAATAAATAAAAATCTTGTTCGTAGACTGATTCTGACGACAGAGCCAAGTGGACGAAAAAAGGTGTGTGTGTGTGTTGGTTGACTGATAAACGAGTGAACCTTGTTCGGAAGGTTATATAGAAAGCATCCAAGCTTTTTTTATTTAAAAAAAAGGGCCCTACCGATAGTACACATACTGATTTATCAAAATACCTTCAGCTTATTCTCGTTGTTTCCGGGTTTTTAAAATGTACAATTTTAGTACTGATATTTTTTAAATATACGTTAAACCATAACATATTACTGCATAATTTTCGCGAAATAGTTATTATACTGCGATCTACAGTAGAAATAGAATAATACTTTTTGTATACCATGTATAACTGTGTGTATCTGTAGTTATATAGCGATCAGTTTAACATTAGTAGAGGATTTGTGTGGATATCTTCGGGACCGAATGAGTCGGTGAGTGTTTGCAAGAACTTCCACCAAATTGATATAAACGCAACAATACGACAAAAATGGTAGTTTATAACGTATTATATTCGAAGTTATTATACTGTGTAGAGGGTGTGTAAGGGTCAACGTCCATTTACCGGATTAGCGCCACCTTATTCTATGAAAGTTTTTGGAACTATCGATCGGGTTTAAACATATTGGCTAAATACGTACGTCTTAGATATACTATAAAATAATGATAATTTATTTCAGACACCAAAACGCTCAAAATCAGATTACACTAAACAAAACTATTTTAATTAAATTGTACCTCATCTACTCCACGCTTTAAACACAGGTGCGTGCAAAGACCCCCAGTATTGAATAAATAGCCCATCCAGACTGTCGGCAACGACACTAAGGACATTATGTACAAGCAACTGGAAACAAATAATAAAATGATTTGTGATGGTTGTAGATTGGTTGGCCACTTTCGCTTCCCTCAGCGTTGCGCTTACGCCAAGATACACGAAGAATAACAATAAAATAAGCACTCGTTTTCTCACAATTTACAAATAAAAGACTTTTAATAAAACATCATGTTAAGTTTATATTCGTGCTTCTCGTTTATTATTTACAGATCACCTAAGATATAGATGCAATAATACTAACAAATACTAGGTAGCTTGTTATTATGCACGGAAGTGTACTGTAAAAGTAGGTTATTATTTTCTAACTGAAAACTCGTTTGGTGACGGTAAATGGACGCAGCCCCTTAAATGATTTTTGTAACGTAGCAGTATTTTTGTATATTTGTACGTAGAAACAATGGATGTATTAATAAAAAGAAATTTAAAAAAAGACAATGTTAGTTTAAGTATATTTTAATGATGACATTGATCACAATTTCAATAAATAGATTGATAAAGTCACATTGTTTACAACTTGTAGAGATTTCAATGGAGAACCAAACTGATTCCCAACGATAAATTAATAGTTGCGTCCTATCTAAATTGCACGTATTTACCTATTGCCCTTTTTGCCTTTCCTAGTCGGTGCGAAGCTAGTATGCGGTAGTGGGACGGAGTGTCCTGTCTGTTTTAAATGGTCAAATAGTTTATTCTTTGACGGAAAATCAGTTTCGCAGACAGCACACCTCAGCAGTGCTGTACTGGAATCTTCCGTCTCACTTGTCTTCGTTCGCACTGGTTTTCGTTCCATTACCTGTAGAATGAAAAAAACAAAAGATAATTAAATTTAAACACTAACAGATTTAATAGCGTATGTTTTGCATTAACTGCCTCGTTGGTCTAGGGGTTAGGTGTGTCCTGAGGGCGGGTGTCGGCGCACGGCGGGTTGTTTTAGTAGGTGAGGGCCCCACACTACCCCGTAGTCTCCCCGGACGCGGGATGTGCGGTCAGGCATATTTTCCCGCCAAACCAAAAAAAAAAAGAAAAGGGGTTAGGTGTGCCCTTTGGATCAACGTGCCCCGGGTTCGATTAAGTGTCTTCGACGAAACCAGAGGCACTTGCTCTGAGTCTGGGTGTGATTTGTATTCGTGAATTACAATGTTTGTAAACTTCCCCCACACTGGTAAAGGGGTTTCGTTTAAAAAAAAACATTATCCACATTTCAATAGAGCATGAGCTCTATTGAAATGTGAGGTTCACTAGTGCCACCTCTCATTGTTTTTGAAACCTTCAAAGTGACATGTGGTATGAAAGTAGAGATGAAAACAGGTTAGAAAACGACGCAAACGTAGTCGCGGGGAAAGCTGGCATAACATTAATTTTAGTGGAGACGAAATTGCCAAAATATTTTTAATCTTCATTCCTAGACACCCCCACCCACTGCTAGATCGAGCGACCATCTGCGAAACGTTGCGGGCAGCTGGATTGACGCTTCCAGCAGAAGACGCTCTTTAGGGGACGCAGTGTACTAGAGTGGGCTGATGATTCCCAGACTTCATGCTTCGGAGGGCACGTAAAGCCATCAGTCTCTGCTGCAATTCCACCATCTATGTCTGTAATAAGGTGCAGTGCTGGTAGGCCTCCCACGGTGGACCGACGACCTGGTTAAGGTAGCCGGAAAGCCGTGGATGTGGGTGGCCCCGGACCGGCCTTTATGGAGATCCTTGGGGGAGGCCTATGCCCAGCAGTGGACGACTTTTGGCTGAAATGATGATGATGATGTCTGACGGCTGGATCAAACTGCTATCGAACTGTGTAAATAGTTAACCAAATCAGGTACCGTCCATAATGAAGTTGGGAAAAAGGCTAAGATTTTAATTTTCATACCTTTTTTGGCTTTACGTTCCTTTGAGTCTTAGGCAAGGCCGGCTTATCCCTGGGCAGGGCCGCTTCCCCCAACACTTCATCTGTAGGCGTAGTGCTTGATACCTCGTACAAATTCTCTGTGGATGTCTGCGACTGTGAACCCTTCTTGAGGTCCGCTTCCTTCTTCGCCTGTATCTGACTTTTCAGCATGTTGAATTTCTTAGCTTTCCTACTGCGAGCCGGCCCTTCGATTTCGTTGAAGCTCATCTCGTCATGGCTGTCGTTGCCCTCGCTCTCTGGCATTGGTATGAATGACTTCTTTTTGTTCTTCTTCTTCTTATGCGTTTTGGGTAGAGCCTGGAATTGGTGAAGTAGCGATATAGTATCTTTTTCGGATGTCTGATAGAAATTAAACTTTATTTACTCCGGTTTTATCACAAAACCCTTATAAATCGTCATATTTATAATATTACCATAATGATCTTACGGGCCCTGTCCTACACTAGGTGGTACTCTTCAATCACACCTACCCAATATTGATGATATTATAATCAACCCTAATGATATTATAATTTTAGAAGTGACCAACAAGTTCTGTGTTAAGCAGCAATTGGAAATAGTAATCTCGCGTTAAAATTTAAGCAGAGACATCTATTTGCAGCAAAAGAGCTAATCAAATTTAAAGTCAATGCAGATGATGTCTCGGGTAATCTGATATTCTTTTTTGTTTCCTGCTATGATTCATAATAGATCCCTATCTTTTAAATATATATGATTAATTTTTTTACACACTATTTTCGTGACGGAATATTAAAAACTATTCAATAATTCGAAAATAATTATATTATGAAAAATAGTTCACAAAGCACATAATTAATATGTTTCAAGTAATTTGCCTAGTGTCGAGAAAGTAAGAACATACGCGCCATTTAAAGTAAAAAATACTTACTTGCACTTTATCAGAATCATCACTCAAAGTCTCTCTGATATCATTATCCTCTATATCCGACGTAGAATTGCCCAACCGTTCCTCATCACCTCGACCGTTCACTCTGCTCTCATCATCACCCTCATTCACCGGATCATCAACATCATCATCATTATCCGATATTTCTATTTCATCATTCATCGTCATATTGGCAACATTCTCTTTATGTTTCTTGCTGTTCTCGTGGTTTTCGAAAGAGTTCACGTTTTTGAATAGCTTACTACAAGCCGAGCAGTATAGATTTTTGATAGCCGGTGACTTTTTGGCTGAAGACTTTGCAGTTGCTTTTGAATTCTCGCTTACCTGCAATGTTTTATAGAAAAAAACTTTTTGACGTCAAATATAATTATTTAAAGTTGGTACAGCTATGGCCCCTGTTAGCGAAGGGCTTGGGGCTCCATAAATCTAGGCGGACCAAGGCCCCCATGGTCACGGAGTATGTTCCCCATTGGGGACCGCAACCCGCGGCCCTGAACAGCAGCTCGGGAAGCCGACACCGTTAGTTTTAGTGCGCTAATTACCATCTCTCCGCGCCCCAGAGTCCCACATACAGTCCGCGCCAATCTTTATGGCCGGTCTGAATGTAGCCGCATTACGGGAAGTACACGGGGCGGGGAGGCAAGGCACGCCCGCGCGCCGTTAGTGTGAGCGGGCTACGTTCGTATTGGTTATGAAATGTTCGTAACCACGTCTACATTCAGACCGGCCATAAAGATTGGCGCGGACTGTACCCGGCTAATCCCCAACGGCATCCATAAAGATTTTCAAAGAATAAAAGGCTTACCTATGTCCTAAGTAAAGTGAGTGTCAGTTGCAAGTAGCAAGTTCAAGTAATGTATGCTTTGTAAAGGATTCGAATGGCAACAAAACCGTCATAATACACAAATTTATTCGTCATAATTTCATGAAGAAATTAGATGTGCCATGCTGGCCAATTGGATTGGCTTAGGGTTTTATAATAAGTTCATTCTCTTGTTAGTTATTTTGGTCGCTTGGTCTTGCCAGCATGGCACAGGAGGCTAAATTCCCTCTATGAAATTGGTGGAGGCTTGACTCAGTAGTGGGTCATTTATGGGCCGAAATAATGAAAAGTAACTAGTAAATCTAGTCCAGTACTGGACAGTAGCTCCCATTACAAATACCATCAAGATCTCTTACCTCTTCAGTCTTTGAACTCTCTTCATTGCTACTCTCCATACCACCTTCACTAATGGTGTCGTCATCAGATGACAGACCAAACTCTTCAGCCAAGAGTGATTCAATCTCACTTAGCTTCTTCTGATAATCCTCGCTTTGCAGGAAAGACGTCTCACCTTCCCTTTTCTTCGCTTCTTCTATCTCTTTCTGTCTTTGCAATATCCTATCCCTCCTCATTTGCTCAGCCTGCAAGCATGTACTTGTTTTTATACCAAACACAACCTATTGCAGAATACACCAGTGTCTTCTGTGATATTTTCCAGGCTGCACACAAAGCATTGCTAAACTAAGAAGAACTATAAATTAAAAAAAAATTACAAGGTAGGTGAGCTCAATGGAACTGGCACAATCGACTGAGAGCCTCAAAAATAAAAAAGAAATAAATGATTTTATTTTTAAATACAACTGTGTTGGCGCGCTCAAGCCACCTGATCGTAAGCGCTTCCCGTTACCTATGGATGTTTGTGTCGGACGGAGGTCTCACTATTACATGTCATCCTGTAAGACGTGAAAGCATGAGGCAGGCAGCAACATGCTTCCAGACCAACATGATATAGCTCTGAACTTACTCTCACACAGGATCACAACACTGGGGCGAACGGTGCCATGCTATATGTATCTCCCTGGATCTCTGGACTCAAACCATACTAGCTCAAACTATTCAATTATAGGATACCGATAAACTTAAAAAATATAATTACCTTCCTCTTATTTTCCTCAGCTTTTTCTTGAAGCAATTTAGAATGTTCTATGACCCTCTTGTCCTTCCTGCGTACAAAGCTGACAAGCCTCCTGATTTCCTCATTTCTCTCTTTCCGAGCTTTCTGCCGAATTTTATTATTTTCTTTTTCCATAAGCTTGATTATTCTCCTGTTGTCTCCCTGTTGAATTTCATGCTGATCAAGCCATACGTAGCCTGAAAATGCATTGTACAAGATGAATAACGATATCATAGCCATAAGGATAGCATAGCATGATGAATTGATCAGCTCACGGGATGACGGAACCCATTCAGTCCATAATTTATTATTTCTAGTCTTTGTGCTTTGGAGAGCATGAAAAGCTGTATGTCACTGCTGCAATTCAAGTTCATGGAGGGAAATTAGCCTACTAATTAGCCTACAGAGTGGCAACTCTGGCAAGAAGGGTTGGCACAGGGTTTGTTACAAATTTTCCTTCTCTTGCGGCTAGGTTATCTGCCTCTTGCATTATTTTAGTCGCCTTTTACAACACCCTCAAGAACACACACAAGTCACTACATGGACAACAGATAGTTGCTATAAGTAAATGACTACAGGTTATTCCAATAGATGGGTTACAAATGCCAGACTAACTCTCTGTATTTACTGGAAATTAGGTTAAGAAATGTACATAATAAAGACTCACTTTTATTAGTTGAGAATGACATCCAGTATGCATAGAACTCATGGACATCTTCATATTGTGTGGAGGAAGTACCGAATTTTGGTATCTTGGCCACATCTTCAGGGTCATCTAAGAAATCTGTTTCTTCAGAAGCTAATTTGGAGAATACCTGAAATAAACACAAACACATTATTTTTATTTGCACAACTATTTTATTATATTATTGTGTAATATGTGTTGAGTCTTTTACTTTTAGTCTTAGGTACAGAGAAGTTCTATTTCTATTTTATGTTCTCAAGAAATAGATGAAAATATGATGGTAGTAGAAATAATATATTTTCATGACTCTTGGGCATCACAATCCGCAAATTGTTATTCTGAAATATCGAATATGATCTGTTCACAAAGCATTTTTCCTTCCCAAAACAATAAAAAAAAAAGAGATTAAAGATTAACAAGTAATAGTGGAAAATCATGGAGGAGGCCTATGTCCAGCAGTGGACAGCTTTTGGCTGAAATGATGATGATGAACAAGTAATAGTTTGCAATAAAGATCTTCCAAGCCTATAAATGAATTTATTTATAGCACCTCTGAGTAAACCCCATAGAAGCCCTGCGGATCATCATTGAAGCCCTTATAGCAGGAGGGGCTAAAGTATGGGTACACATCAAGACTGTCATCATTGTATGAGCTGCCTGCTCCTCTCAGTAGTTGCTCTCTGTGGTTATCATACCTACAACACAAGGAAAAAAAATTTAGTTCACAAACTGTGGAACAGATTTTTATAAACATGATAAATATCTTTGAATGTCAAAATATTATTTGGAAGCACTAACATATGAATCAATTTACATTCATAAGCACTAATTGTAAGATTGTATTTATCAAAATAGTGCAGAGGAAAGTAGGTAACAAAGTAGATTTAAGAAAAACTGTATGTAAAGTCAATGATGCATCTTCTTTCTATCATGTAATATATGCAGCATAACTAAGTAATAAAATTAAAACAAATCAAATAAGTTTAATAGATTATCATAAACAAGAATTTAAATAAAATATTCCAGAAACAGATTAAACCAGAACAGAGAGGCTGAAAATTGTTTGTGAATTAGTGTTGTACAAAAACATTTTGACTGAGAGCAATAAGACTTTACAAAAATGCACAGCTAGCCAAATATGGTTGGTTACTTATGCTGTATGTCACTTGGTAATTAATTTCCCATATAAATTGTAAAATTTTGGATAAAAGTTCCTGTCAATAAACATTATAACAAGATTTTCAGATACAAACAAATGGTATTATTATTTTGTGAGTAAAAAAATTACAGATGTTACCAAATCTAGGCTAATATGTACCCAAACTTACCAAGCTCTCTCCTGGGGGTCTGAAAGTACTTCGTAAGCATTTTGCACGAGTTGAAAATGTTCTTTCGCTTCTTGCAAATTTTCCAAGTTTTTGTCAGGGTGCCATTGCAACGCTAATTTTCGATAAGCTTTCTTTACCTCAGAGGCACTTGCCTCTTTTGTTAAACACAATACTTCGTAGTGGCACTTCATTTTATGAACATTCTCTATAAACTTTCACAATATTTCGCAGTCCATTAGATGATAACCTGACTTGCCGAAACACTTTTAGAAACGCGCAAATATTGTAAGCGTAACTGCCGAAGACACTCCTACAGTATTGTAGAAAACTAACAAATATCCTGACAACTATTTTAATTCAGAAAAAAAGAATTTCAGTACATATCGATTTGTTTTCAAGATTTCAGAAAAGTCGCAATGGATTGACTTCCATGCTCTTTTTTTTTCTTGCGATTGTTTTTTTCTAAGGAATCGTACTTTTGTCAGTGTTGCCGTTCTATTAAACTGTATTTTACACCGTCTCTATTTCTCTGGATAGGACACAGGGTTTTTAAATTTTATTTATGAGCATAATATTTAGCATACTTCGTTTTTACATATTTCCTATAAGCTAATTTAAATTATTTCTTAACTACAAGCCCGTATCGCGATGTTTTTAGAATTCACAATGTCATCCAGAGTCAAACGCGTGAGTGAGACAGATCATCTAGCCGCAAGAGAAGGAAAACGATGCAAACCCTGTGTCTACCCGCCTTTCCAGCGTGGCACACACAGTAGGCCAACTTCCCATGAATTTGGAGGAGGTCCGGCTTAATAGTGGGTCATTTAAGGGCTGAATTGATGATGAATCGATCTCAGCCCCTAAAAACACCCACTGCTGAATCAGGATTTGGCTTCCTCTAATTACAAAGAAGGGAATTGAACTAATGTGCCACGCTGGTCAGATGGGTTGGTCAAGTTGTTCTCGTATGGCTAGGTTTTTTGCCTTCAGTCGGCTCTTACGAAAAGATCTTCAAGATGGAATGGGTTGGTGATACTAACTATATATTCTAAACCCGTCTGCATACGGACTTTCTAAATACCCAAAACTAAAAAGTATAGCAATACCGTCAGATACAAATGCTCACTATCCGTTATTAAAATTAGCTGTATGGCTGTATAAACACTGTGGCGGAATTACACATTTGCCGCCAGTAGACATTCATTCAAATGTTGCCACCAGCCTGTTCAGTTAGGGCGGCAAAATTTATAATACGATATTCACTCGGTACTTCACAATCATATTAATTCATTTTTGTGAAGGATTTTAGGTTTTTTTAGTATTTTCTTTATGCCAGTTGTACCTAACTCAATGTTTATGTAGGTATCCATCTAGATGTTGCCCAATAGATGAGCGGTATCATCTTCTCCAAATTTTCATTATCGTCTTCTCCCCATTTTGTTTGGGGTCAGCACGAGTCTAAGACCGGTATTTACACGGAGCTATTGCCGCCTTCCTTCCAAGACTCACCTAGTGGGATATTTAAATAATTAGACCAGATTTCGGACGGATTTAGAATACATAGCGGCACCATTCCATTCTATCCTGAGGGTTTCGTACGTAACAGATGACAAAATGCTGATAACTTAGCCGCAAGAGAATGAAAACTTGAAACGAAACCCTTTTTTTTTTTTTTTTGTTTTCGCTGGGGAAATGCTTTATGCATACCACCGCACCCCGGGGGAAAGGTCGGTGATTATGTGGGACTCCGACAAGGGTCGTCTACCCAAGAGTCGTTTACCCACTAAAACCCCAGCGGCATACCCTCACACGACGCGCTTGGGGCGCCACAAGTTCGCGTAAACGCATTCCACTGTGACGCCCCGGCGTGGTGCCCGCAACGCGGGCAAGCGACTATCAGAGAGGGCGTCCCGGTACACTGGGACGCCCTCAGTCATCGAGGCTTTCGTCGGTGGTGGCTCCCCCGAACCACCACCGGCCTCCTAGGCGAGGGCAGAAGGGGCCCGCACCGTCACGAACCCCCCTCCACCCCCGCCTCCGTCCGCGGCGCGGGTCACGCGGAGCTCCCTCCCTTGCGACCCGCCCCGCTGCCCCCTTCTGCGACATCGGCCCCGCAGAAGGAGGCCCGTCAGCCCTCGGGCCGGCGCCAACCAGAGGACACCAGCGCACCGCAGCCGTCCAGGGCCCGCAGGGAAACCCTGAGCACAGGGTCCACCGTCTACCCAGGTCCCCGGAGCCCCCGTCCAGGGCTCGCAGCGAGACACTGGGGACAGGGTCCCCATCTACCCAAGTCCCCGCAGCCCCAATCTGCCGCAGCGCACCAGCGATCCGCCCCGCAGCCCCCTTCTGCGACATACGGCCTCGCAGTGGAGGCCCGTCAGCCTTCGGCCGGCGCCAACCCGAGGACGTTGAGTGAGGACTCGGTTTAACGGCCAACTAAGTTGAGCGCCAACCCGAGGACCTCATGGTGCGCCGCAGCGGTTTACGACTCCCAAGGCAGCTCTGAGAACAGAGGAGTCCCCGGAGCCGCAACCCGCCACGACGCTGGGTGCCGCTCTTCGTCTCACCTCTCCCCGTGGGCCCGCCCGGCATGGGAGGCCCTGGCCGGTATGGCCCCACGGATCATTGAGGCACTCAAGCCCCCTCACCACAGCAAGGTGGCAGCACAGTCGAGGGGGTGAAACGAAACCCTGTGCCGACCCGGTCTGGCCACCGTGGCACAGTAGGCTCATTAAGCTCCATGTAATTGGAGAAAGCCTGACTCGGCAGTGGGGCATCATGAGTTGAGTAGTATACCCTGTTCAAGATAGCAAGATGTCAATTTTTCTGATCGACATAAAGGTATGATTCTGAACTACGTCGCGGTAATGGAGACCAGTAGTGCCGCGGTAGCACTTCTGCGTACAGCGTAAAGAGGAATCATACCTTTACTTTGCAATGACGAATAGTGATGGGAAACAGATAATATCTAGTAGTCCAAAAAATAACGGTTTAAAATACTTGTAACTGTGACGAGATGGTATGGGTGTATTATGTGTGAAATTCTTTATCACTTTTTCTCCACTTCCTAGGACAATATTCGAATAAAAAAAATTTTCATTTCGAAATAAATTTCGTTGGCTTTAGCGCATTGAAATTTAACACTTTTACAACTATTATTTTCTTTTCTTTTTTGTTTACTTTCATGGTCTGAACCACCTAATAAAATTTGGCGGAAGGTCCAAAAATAACCCTGTAATATTAAATAGGAACTTATTATGAATATTGACCCACCGTCGCTTATCGACCCAATGTTTTATATGTCTAGTGCAATAAAGAATTTCACACATAATACACCCACGCCAACTTGTCACTGTTACAAGTATTTTAAAACGTTATTTTTTGGACTACTAGATATTTTCTGTTTCCCACCACTAGCTCGTCTGTCAAATCGATCACGCTATCTTGAACAGGGTATAGTAGTTGTAATTATTAATGTACTTATTATGTACTATTCGGCAGATAAGTCGCAGCACTGATTGCCGATGGGGCATAAAGGTTCTCAAGCGGTGGCCCCGTTACTGGAAATCGCGTGCTTGGCCTCCCACACGGTGATGATGATGCACCATTTTATAATTAATTCACTATTCATAAATACGCCTGTAATAAAAGAAATTCAATTAGCACAAATCGCGTTCGTAGAATGCAAATTGGCATCTTAAGTGTTCCCCAAAAGGAACAAGGGTTGGCCTCGGTAGCCGTGAGCTATTTGGGAGTAATTACCTTTCGCAAAATTAATGTGCGCCGGTGATAACCGTCACGATTGAACGTCACGAGCTCGTGATGTTTACGCCAACTGCTACGCCTAGACTTGCGGTTGAAATACAGTGCGAGCGTCAAGCGGGCAAACTTTAAATATGTGTTCTCCGTGTGATGACGGATTTAGAAATAAAATAGGATACAAATATGACAAGCCCTCGGTGTTTCTTAACAGTTCTTCTCAGCTGTGTCACGTTCCGAACTGGTCGTAAACGGTCGAATACTTTGCATTATATAATATTTATTATTAACTTTTGACTATTTTGAAGTGACCTTCGTGTCTTAGGCAAAATAAATGATTTGACTTTGGACTTAGAAAACTTCCTTATAATGATTGATGTTTCTTGGCTCCAGCAGTAGTCTATACGGTGAAGGGATCCCTGGGGCCCCCCCAATCGCCAATCGGGTATCTCTAGTCTGAGCTGAGTTCACTGAACGAGGACTAAAGATAAGGGTCGACAAATTTGCGTCGGTTTACAATCTTGCGGGACCGATTATCTAAACTATTATTGTTGATATCGGCACTATAGTGCTTTCAATTGGGATGTCTCTGCAATAGCAATAGGCGATCCCTAATAGGTACATTATGTACTCATTGGGTTACGAAACAATAGAAAAACTGGGAGTTGATCTTATATTTGTTTGTAACAAATACATAGTTCAATATTTTTTCTATGTAATCAAGGTACATAATAATAACAAATTCTTGTAGAGTGCGTTGGTATTTTTTTTAAACCGTACATACCGTTTTGTGTACTGCCCTAACTGTCAAAACATTCTCTTACTGCTGCATTCATGTTGGATTGTAATCCTTTAGGACAAGGAAGAACAAGAAAGGGAACAAGAATAAACCTCAAGATTCAGGCCTAACCTTGTCATCATTTTTCCGAGGTATTATGAATAAACGGTTCTATATGAATTTTATTGCTACATGGTTTTGATTAGGTTTATAAAACTCAAATTAAACTTTAGTCTGGGGGAAATTTTCAAGAGTGCCATAAATTTAATTAAAATTTCATATATTTTTAATAATTTGCTATATTGGTCTTGTTATAGGTACACACACGTGTGTTCCCGCATTGGCTGTGACAAAGAGCAATGTGAGCAATGTATGGACAGAGAGAGGACTGAGTAGTGCTATAATACAGGGTATTTAATTATTTTAACTAGAATAGGAAAAAATTGATTGAATTGGCATCAAATACGAGCTCGAGACCACTGTGAGCGCTTTTCGCGATTCCTAAAAAATTTGGTTATGACCATCCACGCACAATTGAAATATTCACGATGTATTTGTAATGAATTCCAAATGAAGTATCCAGAGTCCAGTCCATCAGTAGTCCAGAGATTTGATAATAATATGTGTAGTTTTCGTGGAAATACCTCGGAAATTGGTTCTATGACCTAGCTCTAGCAGACTAGTCCGTGGTATTGTTTTTTTGGTTGCTGAAACGTCTATTTACGGCCGTAGAACCGAAGCCCATAAAACCGAATTAAAAGACAATTATGTATCCCGTTTCCAAGGCATTTGCAACGGATTTACGCCAACGTAAGACTTGGTGGAGAATAATGACAAATTATCATCAGTGACATCGGTTCTGTTCTTCGTGGGCGACCTATCTTCAACCTTATCTGTTTTGTCGAGCAAAGTGTCCCAAAAACTGCCACTATCGGCGTCCCAGCACATTTCAGTGTAGCTATCTTCAGTATTAAACGTTATGGTGGGGTGTTGCGTATGTTTATCGAAACATTTTTTTTGGTTCTGATCAGAATTTTCATTTCCATGGTAGGGACGACTTGGCGTCTGTGGATGAGAATAAAGAATTTAAGTAAACCAGTATTGATTATGGCACTATTACTTACAATCCTGAGATATATTTTTTAAAGAAAACTCGACCTGTTTTTAATCCTGCCGAAACTGAACTTCTAGGATTCTTATATTCAGGGGTAGGTACGAAAAAAGCTAGAAACGGCACCTAGTATCAAAATTTTTCTTTTTTTTTAATAAAACGCATGTTTAGCTATTCATTATAATATAATATCCTATATTTGATATGAAATCTATTATTATTCTAATAACCTACCTATAGTACTTAAAGTATGTCAAAAAAGGCGTCAAACGCAAAGTAAGTTAATGAATTACAAACTATATTTTAAATTAAAAATTGTTCATCACTGGCGCTTGATGATGTGTCTTGTTCTAAATTTCGAAACTCGACTTGATGTATCTCCTGTAAAGTAAAAAACAGAAATGAATACAGCGAACACACATTATATTTTGTAAAATTTGTTCGGAAATAATACCTATCCATCTTTGACTGTATTCTAAACGAGTATCAAAATAATAAAAATAAAATTTATATAAGTAGTTACCTTTAATTTCAGACTGTTTTCAATACCTGCTTCGAACACTGATTATTTATTTATTTAAATAATAAAAGAATATATGTTCACAAAATTGTATTTCGAACAATGACTTCATGATACTTTCTTATAAATTAGATTAATAAAGTTTTGCTAGTTATTGTTATAATCTTATTAAATGTTTGCTGTTTCAGCAGCTGTTCAATAATACTATAGCCACAAAATTTATATCAATACGTTTAGGCACATTTTATAGAAATAAAATTACAGTAAAAGAATAATTCAGGTACATGGTGCTTTACGAGCAGCAACATAACAAAAGTGAATCAACAAAAAATAAATCTCAAAGAAGGCGGAGCAAAACGCGTGAAAATACATATTATATTGCTTAAACGTTATCATAGGGAATGGGACAATATTCACAATTTCAGAATCCCTTTCCGAGAAGCGTGAGTTGAAGCTTGCGAAAGTTCTTTTGGTGGACGTTCCAGGCTGTGGCATCGAATTAGGATCTGGATCCGGCTTCGACCATGACTTGTAAAGATCCTGTCGTGGTCCTAATGGCGCATCGGGGCTGACGCGACAATTATCCATGATCCATCTTTGCTCTTGAGCTTTGGGTGCTCTGTGAAATATCAAAATATTTAACACTTTTTTCTTTTTTTTTAATAAATGATGGCCTTGCACTTTATCGCGTGGGCAGTTTACAAACTTGAAATTCACCAATACAAATGATACCCAGACTCCGAGCAAGTGCCTCTGGTTTACACACAGACACTTGCCGGCCCCGGAATCGAATGATCCGATGGCGGCGTAGCCAACCCCTAAACCAACAAGGCAGTCTTCCTAGATTTAGTTTACAACAATGTAAACTAAACATTTCTTGAATAAACTTTCGATTATTAATGGAATTGCACATACTACTAAAGCATACAATCTACTGAAAAGCCCATAAACTAAAAGCAAGGAAAACACACAAAGAAAAATGAGGCTTTCATAAAAACGCTCATTTACTTAGTAGACGTGGAAATATTTATGCAGCTTGTGCCATTATTTTCTTTCCTTTGTTCAGTTTATTCTCTGGAGAAAACATTTGTAGTGAGCAAGGAGAAAAGAGGCTAATAGGTGAGCATCAAATCCTAATAGACTTAGACTATCAGGGTTGCATAACTAAATGTCGACTCTAAATTCATGTTTAAGTGTACTTAAGGTGAATGTTCCAGGGTAGCCCGCGAAATTCAAATTTTCTTACGGTTTTTGCAATTTGCAGGCCAGTGCTTGGTTGTATGATGTTGAACATTTGATTCGCGGCTGTAAGACGTATGTAGTTACAGAGTCATAATCATCAAACTCATCAATACAACCCTCCAAGCTCTTAAAAGTGCAAGAATGACTTTGAATTTGAAAAAGTTTTTCTTGCACCTTTATGTTCTTGGAGGAATGTATTGATGATTATAATTCTATAACTACATACGTCTTACAGCCGCGAATAACATTTTAATCAACATACAACCTAGCACTGACCTGCAAATTGCAAAAAACGAAAGAAAATTTGAATTTCGCGGGCTACCCTGGAACATTCACCATAATTACCAACATTTTACAGGATATCTAACTTATAATCTTCTCGACTAATCCTTTGAGTTGCACCTAGTCTATTTGACCCATGTATAATTTAGTTTTAAGACTGGTGAAAGGGTTGTGAAATCATTTCCTACAAGGTGTTCCCTTTTTAATACGCTTACAATAGCTTCAGACGTACGAGTATGTATGTAACTGAATCTTTGAAGATGATTTTAACCCACTTCGAAACGTCGGATTAACTCGAAATTTGGCATACTTATTATGGACAATTCAATCTTTTAAACATTTTGACCCGTTATCCTTACTAGGATAATAATAATAACGGTGATCAAGGTGGAACACCGCTCTTCGATACAATAGCTAAATAGAGATGTAAATATCATAAAGATATTGCTATATTTTTTAGTGATTATTTAGCAATGGCTATAGGATATTTCAACTAAAAAACAATAATAAAAAAAAACGCTTTTATAGAAAATCGAACTAAAAATTGAAAATAAATTTAGTTTTTTTTAAATTATTATTTTTCGTCTGTCTTTAAAAAGTACGAGGTCCTCAATTCGGTTGTATGTTTTTACCACATAAATCCGTCATTGGTAAATTCGAAAAAATCTCGATTGTTATTGGTTTAGATTAGTCCCATATAAATTTATCGCAATCGGTTCAGTAGTTTGGCAAAAAACTAGTGATCTACT
Source organism: Clostera curtula (assembly GCA_905475355.2). Taxonomy (NCBI): domain Eukaryota; kingdom Metazoa; phylum Arthropoda; class Insecta; order Lepidoptera; family Notodontidae; genus Clostera; species Clostera curtula. The sequence goes on along the minus strand of FR997804.1, from coordinate 4,400,179 downwards.
AATAAATGATCAAAATGTGTATTAATTCGGGATTTTTGTTGTTTGAGTCCTTTACAAAGCATACGCACTAAAATTGCGCTGTGGAAATCTATGGGGAGTCCTATGTTCAGCAGTGGACCTCTGTGGCTGATAGGGGGCTGTCCATTAATCACGTGAGGTTCGAAAGGGGGGAGGGGTTTGGCAATAATCACGAAATATCACAAGGGGGAGGGGGGTATAGTAAAATATTACATGTATTTATTTGATCGTCAAACGCGTGATGGATAGATACTCTACATATTATATTTATGTCACTGTTCTCGAACATAAATATATATGTAGAGTGGTAGAAAGTTTTACTTACTAGACGAGTCTAGTAAGTAAAACTATTCTCAAAAACTTATCACTGCGCTTAAGTAGTGTTTACCTTCAAGTGTGTGTTACACTAATGTAAGTTTATCATATACAATAATCACTATCACTATCATCACTATCACTACATAGTATAAAACAAAGTCGCTGTCGTCTGTCCGTCACTATGTATGCTAAAATCTTTAAAACCACGCAACGGATTTTGAAGCGGTTTTTTAATAGATAGAGTGGTTTATGAGGAAGGTTTATAAGTATAATACATGCATAATATTGTCGAGAAACACTGTTAAATTCATAGTTTCATCATTACACCCGTGCGAAGCCGAGGCGGGTCGCTAGCTAAGACTCAGTCAGAAAAACAGAACCAAAAAAAAATATAAATTGCAGGTAAATAAATTAACAGAGTCATTGAACCATTTGTTGAAGCTACACGCATTTTCTGCTAATTTACGAAGTTTTCCGCAAAATTTGGGAACGTACAACATTAAAATAATTCCTGCCTGTTTTCCTAATTCCAGGCTTATTATTCTCGACAGGCCACGTTACCGCGCTTAATGCTGAATCACATTTACTAATGAGTTTTGATAAAGTAACTAGGAACTCCCAGGCCTACGCATACCGGGACGGCATGGCAAGGGATTTTGCCGTCGCTCGGTCAGCGCACATTAGCCGCTTTCATACCGCGGCATTCCAGCGCCTTGCCACGGGGCGCGACAAAGCACGCCTCGACTGCTCCTGCCTTACACTTCAGTTGCGTTTGATAGTGGGTTGATGTGCCTAAGTTTTAAAATGGTAGATTGGGATTTGGTGTTAATATCGATTATTGCAGACGAAGAAGTGCACAGGCTAATAATAGGGATATAAGAAGATTTTGGGTTGATAATCTATGGAAATCCTTGGGGGAGGCCTATGTCCAGCAGTGGATGAGGTGAGTAGTTAAATACATTTATAAGTGTATTTTTTATAAATTTATTATATTATTCAATTAGATTTATTCAATTTAGATATTGGAGCTGGAGTTGGAGGAGAAACTGGTCGTGTATCATTTCCCTCTATGCAGTTAAATTCAGCGTCAGTTACAATATTAAATATTTGTCTCTTTATTTGGACCTGCACTTTCTCCGGTAGTTTTTTTGTTGTGGCAGCCATTGTACGAAAAAACGAATCAATGTGGTCCCCCTCCTTTTTCGACTCAATGTATTTATTTAGTTTTTCATCAGTTGTTGTAGGTTCTGCTCTTGTTAAGGAATGGTGTGAATGATTGGTCATTCGCGAAACTGCACGTTCTTCTTTACCATCGACTGCGGATTCTGCGAAGGAAGTCTGCTTATCCTCTGAAGACGAGTCCAAATGCGAAGTTTTTTTCTCTGTGCTGAATGATTTTTTTCAAAAACTCCAGCTCTTTTTCATACTTGATAGGGCGTCGCTTTGTGTACGGGTCACCACTCTCACTCTTTGATTTTCTGTTAATCAGAGCTTTCCTAAAATTATTACGTATATTACCCCATATTTTCTGGCATTCTTCACCTAAAACAAAACATAAGCGAAATAAAACAAAACATACGTAGGTATTTCCTTTCTTTGAAACTCGTTGAAATGACACAGGACCAGAATAAGTACTGGGAAAACGCCCTAGATAGTGACTAGCTAGCTAATCTTAACACCGTGTTAGCTACCTCTACCTACCATTTCTCAAGCAAACAAATCTATTTCATTTCATTGATAAGTACCTAAATACCCTGTGAAGCCGAAAACTGTATCGCTATATAGGTCACCAAAAAATTTCGTGTTAACAAGTTTACTTACGAAATTGGTGACCTATTTATTATATTATATGATGAAAGTGTTCTCGATCCCACAGTTTGACTACCCTCGGGAGGCATGATTATCTGTATTTCGTTATCGATACGTTTGAATGTCTATTAGCAAGAAATTAAATCCCTTGCCATGCCGTCCCGGTCTGCGTAGGCCATAAAGATTATTTTAACTCTGATGAGGGATCTGTTCCATGGCAAAACGATATTGTGAATAGATAATAATATCGTGATATACGTAAGAATTAATATCAAAATAATACCTACTACTAAAATACTACTGTCATTGCATATGTACTGACTGGCAGCTAAGATTAATTCTAACATGAATTTTTAACAATAAGTTGCTGTCATTTTAGAAGTGTAAAATTGATAAAATGTGTACGATTTTTCTTCTAGCAAAATAATCTAATGTTTAATAGTAATCAATTCTTGTGTTTTATCCTTGAAATATAATTATATTGCAAAAATATTTACCTGTTTTATTCAATTCTATTCCAATCCTATTCCACGCATTGTTCTTCATTTGTGTGTTCATATAATGACTTGATGACATATTATACAAATAACTATAGGCTTGAACTAAATTTATTAATTTTTCCTCCATTTTGGAATCAATATACGTGGTCTCCGAAAAAATCAGGTACACAGTCTTCAAAGACGCGGGCCCAAATGGTGTGCCTTGCAAAAAGCAATTTATGTAGTATTTCTTTGTCAATACAATTGAATGTCCATTAGCAAAAAAATAATCCCTTACCATGCCGTCTCGGTCTGTGTAGACCCTAACTAATACAATTATTGAGGGAATTTCCATCGCTTCCGAGTACAAAACCGCATTTAAAATGGTTTTCGATTAAACTTTAACTTTCTTAAACTAGGATTTTTAAGTCTGTTAATTAGTGAATTTGTTATGATTTGATTAAAGGTAGCCTAAAGGGTACCTAATGAAAATATTATTACGTATTGTTTATAGGCGTAGTAGAGGGAGCCATTCGACGAGTCAATTAACACAGCAATTAACGAAGGTTCCGACGGATCAGGGGTCTACCATTGGAATATCTATTACTGTAATCTCAAAATATCAATGAAAATGAATTATCAAAACTCGATCCAAAGTGCTATAAAAATTATATTAGTTTGAATATCTTTAAAATAATAGATACATACTTGTACTCGTTTAAGTAACGTATCTTTTGTTGGTCATGGGACAGTTTTGCGAAAATCCACGGGATTTTCGAAACGACTACTACGAATCACACAGTAAGCAAGGTCTTTCCTATTTAGTCTGTAATATCAAATTTCTTTGAGTGTTTTTGTAGAGACAGATCATCCGCCATCTGTATCCCTGTATCGCTGGGGAATCTTTTCAATCATGTCATTCACAGACACAAATAATACGTAGGTACTTACTTCCCATCCCGTAAAATACCCATTGTTAAATGGGGCCTCCTCCAATTTGTCGTAGTGATTTATGTGCCACCATGACATCTAGTGCGGGAGAGATAGAGATAAAAAAAAACCAAAATGGAACCCTAATTAGTATCCCTCCCGTAATTATTCTCGTGCACCGATGTTACCGTAATATTTATTTGGAGTCATGAAATATTCCGTCTGTTTTTATTTGCGCACGGGATCATGAGTTTATTTTGTTTGTATTAAGGAAATCCTTTTTGGAAACATGACGCGGTACGCGTGGGAAATAAAAAAAAACATAATACACCGAATAATATAGATGCCTTTAACTTTTTAAATTGATAATGTCCAGATTTATTTCCGTACCAATTTGACCATAGTGTTATTAGTATTAATCTATATCCATATCTTACACATATACGAGCTTTCCAAATATAGGTATACTAACTCATCACGATATATCTGGAACCGTAAGGCGTAAGTTGGTAGATATTTCTTCAGGTCGTCTAAGAAGGATTTTACAACATTTCACCCGCTGAGCGCGCGTGGTCATTCTCAAACTCAAAAGGAATTTTACCTACGTAGGTTTTATTACAAAACTCTTATAAATTGTCATATTTAAAATTACCAATATCATCTTACGGCCCTGTCCCACGCTATGCGGTAGTCTCCGTACACACCTATCAGTTGTCATATCTACATTCACACCTTTCATACACAATTCCTCATTCTTACAATTCATCCATTTATTTTGTTCTCCCACAACTCTTGCGTCCACGCACATTCATGTTGAAACTACCACCGGTTCGGTAATTATTTAAGTTTAACGCAAAACAATGTTTGCCGAGTCAGATAGTATATAATAATCCTCTGAAATTTGTTGGTTCATCTGGGGACCGATTTAGGATACATTATGACAAAAACCAAAATCTTTAACATTAAATTATTGTGCCACAGTACAATAATTTCCCTTCCCACTTAAGGGTCACTTAATTTTGTGCTAATTTCAAAGGTTACAGGAAGTGGGGGATTTATACCTTTGCCGCCAGTTAAATTTTGCTAACTAAACTAGATTTTTATTATTTGTGCACTCTAAGTAGGACCCCAGCCATCGTTATGAGCTGATATAATAATGACGATGATAAGTAGTCGTCTTATTGTAGTGTATCCTTTTTAAGACAAAAAGAGTTAGGGATCAAATTGCCGCCCTTTGAAATTTGCAGTCCCTTGGAATTTGACGCCCTAGGCTTCAGCTTACTCAGCCTGCTGGTAAATCCGCCACTGGTTAACGGGAACAGTGGAACTGAGTGGTCTGAACTCCCTCATGATGGAGAATGCTAATGGGTGTGTGTTTTTTAAGTCGCAAATGAAAGCTACCCACCCATATTATGGTTATTTGATATCACGTGGCACAGAAGGCCAATTACCCATTCCTGTGACAGGAGTGGGCCCGACACAGCAGCCGGTATAATTAGCCGAGTAGTAATACACCACTATTATGTATGTGATAAAATAATGATTTTAAAAATGACAGCTATTTAGTCTAGTGGTTAGATGTGCCGCCTTTGGATCAACGGGTCCCGGGTTCGATTCCGGGGTCGGGCGAGTGTCTTTGTCTAAACCAGAGGCACTGGCTCGGAGTCTGGGTGTCATTTCTATCTATAATATGTATGTATTTACAAAAAAAAAATGTATATAAGCAGTATATCATCCATCTCGTTACCATAACACAAGCATTAAGTTGCTTAGCTTGGGACGAGATGGCGTTGTGTGAAATGTCCAAGGATATTTATATATTTATTTATTTATTCGCACGATATGATGATCTCAGGGAAGGCATAATGAAGTATGCAATGGTCGCAGAGCATGGGAGCGCAATCCGCGGCCCTGAAGCGGGCAGTCGAGGAACGCCGCTGGTCTTAGTGGTTAGTTCGTGGTGCTAATTACCATCTTTACCGCCCCGGAGTCCCACATACCCCGGATAGTCCCCAACGGCCGGGTATATCCATGAGGATTTCCAACGAAAAAAAGGCAACTATTGTTACAAGATCTCTCCCTCTCTACATATAGAGAAGAACATCGTTAGCAGAGATGATGATTTGAGGAAAACAAACAATGTAAAAACCCGTTCATAGATATTTTAAGATTGCAAGTAGCTGCCAAACTTCAAAGGCGTGTACTGAACTCAAATAATGCGTCATCAAAGATAAAGGCTCAGCTATTTCGGGGTTCGATGGAATTTTACCAAGAATATTTAATCCCCGTCTATTGCAAGTGCCCTTTAATATTGTCAGTTATGACGCAAAAATGCATGTTGGCTTATATAAATAACAAAAGAGTGCCTTGTGACCTTGTGCCGACCGGTCCAGCACTGCGGCCTGATTGCTGATTTGAGACGATGTCATGATAACTACCATCAATGAAGCACTGCTAATTCGGGCCTCCTCATTGGCCTACTGAGCCACGCTGGCCAGACGGGTTGGCACAAGGTTTCGTATCAAGTTTTCCTTCTGTTGCGGCTAGGTATTCGGCCTTGTCGTTTCCTTTTGTCGGCTCTTACGACACCTTTAATGGACAGGACATATGTTAAGAGAGAAGATAAAAAAAAAAAAAAAATTCTCCTTGGACATTTCACACAACGCCATCTCGTCCCAAGCTAAGCAACTTAATGCTTGTGTTATGGTAACGAGATGGATGATAAACTACTTATATACATTTTTTTTTGTAAATACATACATATTATAGATAGAAATGACACCCAGACTCCGAGCCAGTGCCTCTGGTTTTTAGACAAAGACACTCGCCCGACCCCGGAAACGAACCCGGGACCCGTTGATCCAAAGGCGGCACATCTAACCACTAGACCAACGAGGCAGATAGAAAAATGGACTAGAAAGTAACAGAATGGTACCCCATAGACAGCAAAAGGAAAAGAGGTAGACAGATTAAGAGATGGGAGGATGACGTCAGAAAAGAAGCGGGTCCGATAGGGACACGTACATCTAAGAAAAGGACATATTGGAGATCTTTAGAGGAGGCCTTTGTCGGAAGACAAGACCGTTTGCCAATGTTCAATATTATAATAGCTATATGAATTATTTATTCCTTATTATCTCATTGTTAGATATATCTTTACAAAAAGGAATATATATGGAAAGGAATATGTCACGATAAAGTACCTGATAACAACGCTCAATTCATCAGGCTTCAACACGGTCTTTCTTTCAGGATTGTAGAAGCCATCGCCAGTGTCATAGTGCCCTGGTGGGATCTCCCTGGGAGGCTGTTCTGCAGTGATGAAGGACGCTCCAGCCGGCTGTAGACCAACTTCATGTTCTATTGCATATCTGCATGAAAAGTGATAGAACTTAATGTATGTATCAGCTTAACAGTCATTCACATCAACAACTGACCACGGGTCGAGCCAACGAACCTGCCAACGATATATCGCCATACCATACGGTTTTGAATACAACTGATAATGTGACTTTGAAACAGCTGAACCAAATGTTGATAAAACACAATAAAAATCTGCCTTTAAATAAAAATAACCCCATCCTAATCGGTCTCATTTTGAAGCAACGCAGCACACACAGAGACACAAGACTCGTAAGCTTACAACACCCCACTTATATGTTGAGTAATTGACTGCCGGTCAGATGTGTCGCCTTTGAATCAACGGGTGCCGTGTTCGATTCAGGGGACGGTCTTTGTCTAAACCAGAGGCACTTGCTCGGAGTGTGGTTGGCATTTGTGTTCGTGAATTTCATGTTTTTAAACTGCCCCCGCGATACAGGCTTATACTTTTTTTAAATTATGTTTGTATTTTATATAGCTTGACATTTTACTGACGGGGTTACATTATATATTTTAGTATCAGCAACCTTCCTATGTTGAAATCGGTATACTACTGCTACATAGTGTCGTTATAGCCGACAAAAGGAAATGACAACGCCGAAAACCTAGCCGCAAGAGAAGCAAAATTTGATACGAAACCCCAGGATAATTGCCCTCCATGTAGTTGGAGGAGGCCCGACTCTGCATTGGGTCATTTATAGGCTGAGAAGTAATGTAGGCAAGTAAAACAAACGCTCATGATGTGTGATTAGTCTTCGGGCAAAAAATATTCGCGTGGCCCCAGCAGTCACGATTCCCACAATCCATCCACGCCACGTCCATTTTTACAGGAAAACATGACTAATATCACCCCAAATGAATGCGGACGATAAACATCCCTTTTTAAACAGGTTGCGACAAAAAATCTGTAGCTATCCGAATTGAGGACTTGAAGCTAATCGAAAGAACCAGGTCGGTGTTACTACTAGTACGAGTACTGATCCACAGCTGAGACGGGTGTCCTCAAATTACGTGGAGGGTAATTAGCCTACAGTGCCAAGTTCAGGCGTGTATCGATGAAACTTTACAATAATCAGAATATTACACTTCCCCACCGCACGCTGGGAAATAACGCGTGTTGTAAAAGTCAACAAAACCCAGAACGGTTGGTGGTAGGATCGAATGGTCCGCCCGGCTAGCTACCACCCTCACATCTAAGTGCCAAGCAGTTTTACTGTATTCCGTCGTGTGTATGAGAGAGACAAGGGCCGACAGGGCATTTCCTTGAATTGCCTGCCTCATCTTAGAACCTGGGTTGTATTAAGTTGAAGTTAGCATATGTTTAAGCAAAATAAACGTAACATCTAGTCCAAAGCTATTTTAGGACCATTCTCGTTTTCGTAGAAATATCTCGGGCGGAATTTCATAGGAGGAAACAAGAATATAAACTGGTCTCATTTCCTAATCTCATTTCACATTCAATGTGGAAAATGTGGTACCATCGCGGTTTTCTTTGACAACTTTCCGAATGTAGACCTTATTTCCACTGTGCTTTGAGATATTAATGTCAACCTATTTTATTTATGAGTATTTTGTGGTTACTAAATGTACAAAAATAATTGTAAAGCTATTTTCAAATGATTACTGCTTACTAATAGATATAGTCCAGGATCCACAGTCTATGTTTGAACTTGATTACTATGAAGCAAATCTTTCGTGAGTAGCTTCATTTTGATGACACGCCCAACATTTACGCCCATAACATTTTATCCTTGTTACCTCTGTTAGCTACCACAATCAAGAGTTTTCTTACAGAAAAATGTTGGGCGTGGGGAACAGTTAATACGATAATATATAATTAGATACGAAGCAAAGTGGAGCAAAAGAGTCGCGGAATGGTACCACAGAGATGGAAAAAGAAGAAGAGGAAGACAACATAGAAGGTGGGAAGACGAAATAAAATTGACAGTCGGACCGAAGTGGAGAAGGGTAGCTCAGGACAGGCACCAATGGAAATCGTTGGAGGAGGCCTATGCCAACAGAAACGCCGAATTAAGAGGCCTTTTTTAAATAGCAGGTTTTTTTTCAGTCAAAATTAAGTATTTAAGTTTTAAATAAGTGCAATTAAAAAGAAAACTGTATAAATGGCTATATTATTATAATAGACTAGCTTTTGCGCGCGGCTTCGCCCGCGTGTGCTTCGAACCCGTGCATATTTTTATGAACATAAAATCGGTTATTGTGACTAAACTATGATAGTTACATATGTGCTCTCGTATAAGACCTACAAACACGTAGTACATCATTTTATTCTATTGTCAATAGTTTTTGCAGCGCACGCATAAATAGGTTTTCGATTTTACACCTTGGTTTACAAAATCGCAATTTTCATACGGATCCCTAATTCTTTTGAAATAAATAAAAATATAGCCTATAACCTTCGTCGATAAATGGACTATCTAAAACTGAAAGATTTTTTGAAATCGGACCAGTAGTTCCTGAGATTAGCGCGTTCAAACCAACAAACAAACAAACTCTGCAGCTTTATATATTAGTATAGATTAGTATAGAGTATAGATATAGTTGGATTTTGGCAGTTACGAAATTTGCCGTCTCTTCTCGTGGAGTGGCATTCTCACTCAGTGGTATAGAAAAATGACATAGCTGACTATTTGAAAGCACAGTTTATTGAAATAAAAAAGACTAATAACTGATGTTCTTTATTCAAACGATAAATAAATGAATACATATTATAATAAGAATAATACATATTTAGGGAAGTTTAAAAGAAAGACTGTCTGTGTGGCGAATTAAGAACACACAATATTATCAACCCATCCCCCCTGAGGCTGTCGTAAGAGGTGACTAAAGGAATGCAAGAGCCAAATCACTGAGCCGCAAGCGAAGGAGAACTTGATATAAACTCCGTGCCAACCCGTCTAACCTGCGTGGTACAGTGGGTACCCTACATCAATTTGGAGGAGGACTGACTTCCGGATCCTCCGAATTTGGCATTATGCTTATGGATGTACTTGGATAATATGTTTGAGAGTACCTTCGGTCAGGCGCTTTGCAATACATCCAGTCATCTGCCTCGTATTCAAGTCCATCTTCGAAAACTAAAGTTCTCTCGATTAAAACATCCTTTCTCCATGTGCCGCGCACTACTGTCCCATCCCTATACCGCATCTCCCCATGGCCGTGGAACATACCGTCGGCAAATTCACCCTCGTAGACCACACCTATAGTTTTATTTTCAATTAATATATATACTCCTATAACAACACGCGAGAAGCCAGTTTCTGAATTTCGAATTTTTGTGGCTTGAGGAGGAAAATTCGTGGCCCTCGGGCATTCGCCCCCCCCCCGTCCTACATATCTTAGCAAACAATGGTCGGGTATCCATGAGGAATTTCAAAGTCAAGAAGATCTAACCAAAACATTACTTTAGGGTCACTAAGATCAGACTGCAGTCGCTCCATGTAATGAAATTGTGATAAGATTTAACTTCATCGCCTACATTCTAGCTGTACACGTTTTTCTGCTATAGTTCTCGGACAGATTTAGAATACATAGTTTCACCATCCCATTCTATTCTGAGGGAGTTGTAAGAGCCGACAAAAAGAAATGACAAAGCCGAAAAGCTAGCCGAGCAAGAGAAGGAAACCTTGAAACTAAACCCTGTGCCAACCCGTCTTGCAAGCGTAGCACTGTAGGCTAATTACCCTCCATGTAATGAGAGGAGGCCCGACTCGGCAGTGGGTCATTTAAGGGCTGAGTATTAGTAGTACTGTAGTAATGTTATTTTATTATACCATTGGGAAATATGTAGATTCCATTGCCACTCATTCCCAGAACATCCCATGTTCCTTCGTACTGGGATCCTGAAGGAAAGAATTTTCTGGTACGTGGCACTCTCGGCATGTCTAAGGGAACTGACCTGAACGACAAAATGTTTTTTTTAAACTTTCTCTTCGGACGCAACAGTAACAGGTTGGTCTTGACTTCTATTAACCAACTTCAATTAAAGTCCAGAAACCAAGGGAACGGGCCAAAAAATACACATATCAAAACAAAACAAAAGCGTTCCTTTCATGTCTATTAGCTGTTTTCTGTTTCTGTTTTTCTGTTGTTACCAATTATGCTGGCTTCCCTGTAATACTCATCTCCACCATGTTTGGAATACAATAACAATTCTTGATGTTCACTCTTTTCTAATTTCGTTATTTGAAATACATACTTGCATTCCTCTTTATGTGACTCTGAGAACTTCCTCATGATTTCTTCCCATTGCGATACTCGTTTCTCGGAACCGCTGGAATAAATTAGATGTGAAGTATCGTGCTCAGATCAGATCTATCTGTCAGCGTGATATGATCAACTTCTTAATAATGGTAGATATGGCACAGTAGTTAGCCTTAACGAAGAGAGTTCCAAAACATAAAAATAATTATAGCATTTTAAGATGAGATGGATTTTGTAAAAAGAGTAGCTAGAATCCAGAAAATCAGAGTAATCAATAAGAAATTTAGTAAACAGAGTAAGAATCTCATACTTTGGAAAAGAAATAGGTACATTTGAAGAAGTTTAAAAAGCAATTGCGGTGTTAAATGTGTATGATCCGAAAATATCGAAGCTTTGTTGAACTTTCCATTTCGGGCCAAAAATGCTGGAATGGTAAAATAGTGAAAATGACCTAATCCAATCCATTCGTAGATTTAACACACCATTGGACACGTATATTATGAAAGCTATTAGAAAAATACTAACACCGAATCAGTCTGTTTCTCTTTCTTCTTGCTTCTCAGCCGATCTCGTGTCAGGGAAATTATAGAAACAGCTGCAACAAAATGTTGTATATCAAATATTTACATTACTTATCTGTGTGCACTTGTATCTACAAAGAAATCAATATCCTCAACTAGAGGAATTCCGATGGAACATCTTGATCTACGAAGGCCATTCTCGAAACAAAAGATGGGAAATCCGTTGGAGAAATGCAGTCCATTGTCGAGGAGATTAAGCATTCGCCTCATGGTTGCGCGGTCACGGTCAATACTGTCCGTCGCATGCATTATTTATAATGTACAAGTGAAACCGCCGGTAGTGTAACGACAACAATGAGTTGATCGTGCCCTCACCACGTGTCCGGTTGGGAGAGATCAGTAGAAATCATTCACGGATCTTTATTAATAAAGTTTGAAGAATACCTTTAATAATAAAGTTTGATGACATATGGAACAGAGACGTGGTCGCTCACTATGGGCTCCATCAGAAGGTTCAAAGTTAAAGTTTCCCTGGGAGATCGAATCAGAAATAAGGAGATACGCAGGAAAACCAGCGGATTGCCAAACTTAAGTGGCAGTGGGCAGGGCACATAGCTCGCAGGACAGACGCGATAAACCTCATAGGGTTCATAGAGCGGCTTCTTCTAGAATTTTGCTATGTGCGCGATAAGCATTGCTAATTAGACTTGCGTGATTGGATTTTCGTTTCTGTACCGGTATTTTGATTTTGTAATCAGCATGTAAGTCACATGAATAGTATCCAATGGTCTTATAAATAGTGTAGGCTGCAGATTTGAAAACACAAAAAAATGTTATTTTCGGCTTTGCATCGCTGACGAGGTAACTGATACATTATTTACCTTTACTCATATTATTAAGGATACACTTTTACTCCGCAATAGTTTTATAAAATAAAATAAAACAATAAGAATGCATAAATGTTGATCACTCAAAACAATAATAAAAATTGTAATAACTCCAACAAAATAAACTTATGAAAGTAAATTCAGAATGACAAAAGCTTCATGGCTGTCATTATAGGGTAAAAAAACATTTACTTTAAATTATGTCAATCGTGATACATAACCAACAGGTTAATTTATTCATTCATTTAGATGTCAGCTATTTAAAAGAGTTTTGTGATAAAACCTACATAGATAAAGTCCTTTTGAGTTATTTACGAATCCTTCATCTATTTAAGAGATACATCTAATATATAAAATTCTCGTGTCACAGTTTTAGATGCCAAGCTCCTCCGAAACGGCTTGGCCGATTTTGATGAAATTTTGTGAGCATATTGGGTAGGTATGAGAATAGAACAACATCTATTTTTCATCCCCCTAAATTTTAAGGGTTTAAGGTCAAAAAAAAACGTTTACTATTTAGAGATTTTTTTTTGCTTTAATTTTTTAAGATTCAGCATAAAAAAATACAAACAACCCTAAATTTTCACCCCTCTACGATCAACCCCTATTAAATTACATGGCAAAACAACGTTTTCGATAGGAGATGTTCACGATATCCTGGAACCATAAGACCTAGAGGGTTGCGCGGGGGTTGCGCGGGGTGGGGGTTGCGCGGGGGATGGTTAATTATTTGGCAAAACAACGTTTGCCGGGACAGCTAGTTAGATTTATATTATTTAAACAAGAAATTTCCACTTCTATACGGACTCACGGTGCTATAATGGCATCACGATTACTAAATAGCCCTATAAAGACTTGACATTTGGTAGGAATAATTCTTTCGTTCAGTACAGGTCAGCTAAGATCGGATTTTACAAAATTTCACCCGCGAGGGGTTTCGCGTGATCGTTAAGTATTTATATGGCACAACAACGTTTGCCGGGTCAGCAAGTGAATAATATTTGTTATTCTACTAAAGTAATGGAACCTTAGAATAAGTCCTTAGAGGAGGTCTATTTTTCAAGCTGGACAAACAGTTATAAAAGTCTATAAATAAATAAATAAATATTGTAAACTGGACGTCCTTTCCCTGTGAGTAACTCCTGTTTGAGCAGTGGTTCTTCTCTCCTATTAGATCTGAGCGTAGAGTATTTGCCTCAACAATTGGGCAACTGCAGTTTGTAAATGTTTTATTCCTTAGGAAACGAGCTCATAGCAACCGACGGTATTGTTTCCGCACGCTTTGTCCACACGACGCATTAATGATTAGTTACGATGATTGTACACGATTCGTTACGGAGAAAGTTTTTACTCTATACAGGTCGAAAGAACTAACATTGCCGTATGATAATACATTACAAAGGTATTTCACGTTCTATAAAGCCAGCAATATACGTTGGCCCAGCTTTGCCGAGTGAACGCCAATACCAACGTATAGACGGTATATTTGCATTGTCTGGCCATCGCCCGGTGTCGCTCGTTGGTGTTGGCCGAGTAAAGGCAAGCGTCAACGTGTATAGAACTCTTTTGGCGCAGCTGGTCACAACTGGCGCTCGCTCGCGAACACTTGGCGCACTTCGGAGCGCTGTCGGTTTTTCTGCACAGATCAAAGGCGCTCGCACGCTCTCGGCCAATAGTGTCCACACGTTTGCCAGCGCGCCATTACGCGGTTGGCGTCGGACGATTTCGGTCGTGTGTACGCGTACAAAATGTCACTCTCAACAAATCAACCAAAAAATGATTTCACATTTTTGGAATTTTACCAGCATGAAGAGGTTGTCTGGAACCCTATACTAAGCTCAGATAGTTGATTTTTCATACTATTCATGTAAAAAAAAAATCAATAAAAAAAATTGCAAGCTAGATCCATCTCCTTCTTTTTTGTCTTTACATTTTCACAACTTTCGTGCGGTATACACTGGCATAATAATTTTTAGCGCTCATTAAATAAATTGCAGCAGCTGCAGTAACTTCTACGTCGCCATCCATTTTGTTTCAAATCACAATACAAACTGACTGAGCCCAACATGTGGGCATCTCGTCAAAATTCGTCTACATTGGCCATTTGCAATGGTTTTCAATACACTTGCCCAACGTGTAGGCAGTAGCACTTGCCTTGTATTAAATTGCCTACGCTCGCGTTGGCCTAAGCTCGGCCAACGTGTATTGCTGGCATAAGCGAATATTAGTCGATATGTTTAGAACAGGCGGTGTTACTATCGTAATGATTTCTGAGGTTTCCGACATGTATTACACATTGAAATTAAACACTTATCAAGAAAAACTGATGAATGATTTAGTTCACTATGGAACCAGAGAGTACTATAAATTCGTCTATAAGTCTCTTTATTTTTGTAAGTTGAACAGTTCCTTTAACGGTGAAAATTGTGCTGATTAGATATCTTTTGTACCATCGGATTCAGTCTACACTAGAAATGGGAAAGGAAATGTATGTTTAGTGGCAATGTGCGGTAGTTTTATGAGTATAGTGCATATTATGGTTTTAGCCGCGTTTTCTGACGTTAACACGTTTTCTTACTGCGTACTATGCGGGTTTGCATAGAATATTAATTAGTATGTTGGAAGATGTCACAGCTTTGGTCTATTTATTAGCATGTTTATGATAATGCGGTTTGTCCAATGCGACAATGGTAAGATTATGTATTATGTAATGCATTAAGAACATATAAATAATGATTCAATTCGTATATCTTCTTTTCTTATCTTAATATATATATAAATTACGCATCAACTTGTTTGTCCGCGATGGACTACGTAACCGATTTTACTCTTAAACTACGTAACCGATTTTATCAAATTTGCACACCGTGTTCTATCTGATCCAACTTGAAAGACAGGATAGCTTACATCTTAATTTATAGTCCCAATTTTATTTTATTGCCAATAATTTGTTTATTATGTGACAGTCACTATTATCTGTTAGCTCCAAAGGATTCTAACAGATGGCGATATCTGTTGACTGGATTGAGTAAGTATTCAATAGATGGCGCTATGTTAAAAGTTAAATTAATGTATGTTAATGTTAAATGTAATATAACAAAAACCTTAGTCACAGACACGCGTGGCTAGTGACCATATAAAACTTAAAACGAAATCCTGTGCCAACCCGTCTCGCCAGTGTGGCACCGTAGGGTAATCACCCTCCCTGTGATAGGACGACGACCGACTCAGTAGTGGACCATTTATAGTAGAAGTCAGTCAGAAACAATGTCCAGTAATATTGTACATATTATTGGTGTAATTTTATGGAGGGAAAGAAAAGAAAGAAATAATTTTATTACAGGACAGAAAGACATAACAAATTAAACTATAAAAATAACAATTTAAAAAGTCCTGTAATTGGGCCCAAGCTCGGCATTTTGCTGGCCAGCTAAGACCAGCGCTGTTCTTCCGCCAGGGACCAATTTTGTTGAGGACACGGACGAAAATACCAACAACAATTAAAGGCCCGTCTCAGTATATTTATGTAGTACATTTATGGATATAGATGATGAGTATGCAAAGAACCAACTTAATTTGCTCTACATTGTACCTAAGAGTGTATAGCCTATAGCCCTACGCAGGGTTATAATATGTTGCTCGTCTAAATTTGGTCGGGTTTACCATTGAAGCAAACAGGTCACATCTAAACGTGCAATATTCGCCAACAATTGTTATGCCACAGTGAAGCTATTACCAATTGAATTAGTCTGTGAATTGCCAAAATGGACTCTAGTCACGTACCATTTAGAGCGGTGGGCGTGTGGTTCTAGGGTTGTCGCATATTATACCCATGGAATATGATTTCAACAATATGATAACTTTTTCTTAATGTTATTTATCATTAATTACTACTACTACTCAGTCCATGGAAGACCCACTGCTCAGTCAGGACTCCTCCAGTTAAATGGATAGTAATGAGCCTATTATGCCACACTGGCCAGACGGGTTAGCACAGGGTTTCGTATTAAGATTTCCTTCTCTTAAGGCTGGGTTATCGACCTTGTTTCCTTTTGTCGGCTCTTACGACACCCTCAAGATGGAATGGGGTGGTGTAGTACTAGTAAAAGAATTTCATCTTGCGCCGCTCGTAGCCATTGGGTTTCAGCGATTGGGTCGTCGGACCATCATGTGCGAGGTCTACCAGCACTGCGCTCTTCGGTAAGTGGTTGCCACTCGAGGTCCTTTGCTCCTGCTCACTGGCAAGTAAGTCAGTAATAAAAGTTAAATAGTTAATAAACATTATAGCTCTATTCCTTTATTAAGTTCACAAGCCGTGGCTTTAGTAGGCGAGTGGTCACATCGATAGTGATTAAAATACACTTAAAACATTTAATCAAATGAGTGACATCCTTATAATGTTAACAAAAACGCGCGCCGGACTGGCGCAGGCGCATCATTTCTCACGATGATATGGATTACAGCACTTGCAAGCACGCGATGCAAGATCCTTTAATTAATTGTATAAAAATTGCCTTTAATCTTCAGATATGATAATAAATCAATCTCATTAACACTGAGCATGATATAGGCAGCATTAGTATTTCTTAGTAATAATAAATTATATACAGGTTGTAACAAAAACTTTATAGCCATCACGCAAGGATCGATAAGTAATATGTCTATGTCCTTTGTAGAATCGTAAACTATGTATTTGATCATGTGATCATCTTCAGCAAAGTGTAGTGCATGAGCCAACGAAGGTTGCTGAACAAAAAAAAAAAGAAAATTTGTGTAAATTCTTTCCTTAAAATTTATTTTAGTAGAGGCGTAGCAACGCGCGCAGTGTAGGTACATCTAGTTATGTGATAAAATTAGGTTCAGAAAAACATTGATTTCGCAAGATCGTAAGAGGGGACTAAAAGAAGCAGAAGCAAGAGGCAGATCACCTAGCCGAAAAAGAAGGAAAACTTGATACAAACCCTGTGCCAACCCGTCTTGCCAGCGTGGCACAGTAGGCTAATTTCGTCCATGAGTTTGGAGGAGGCCCGACTCAGTACTGGGTCATTTAAGGGCTGAAACGACGATGCCCTCATTTATGATGGTTGTAGGGATTTTGTCACAAGCTGTACTATGCTTGCATCGAAAGCTTTTTATTTAGATACTTAGAAATTTTGACAGTAAGAATGAAATAATAAGAAGGTGGGACACAGTAAGAAGACAACTACCAGTATTTACTGCTACTGATTGGTGTGTACCATCCGTGACCCTTCTAGTGGGATCATTGGTAATTATATAGTCGAACCAGCTGTCAGTTTCTTTTTATTTTTATCATAAAATTTATTAGGCTTACGCTTCGAAGGTATCTGTTCACTTTGGCCTCAAAGAGGTCCAGATTATATCGTTCCGGAAAGACAGACCTCGGCAGAGAGTTCCACTACTTAGCTGTCCGCTTAATGTAAGAAGAAGCAAATCACTCAGTTTTCACGCTACTAATTACAGTCCACGCCTATCTATATGGCCGGTCTGAATGTAGCCGTGGGGACGAACTTGCGCATTGTACATTTCATAACCAATACGAACGTAGCTCACTCACACAAACATGCGGGTGGCGAGGGCGCTTGCAGGTGAAAAACGGCGCGCCTCCTCGCCCCGTGTACGTCCCGCTGATACCTGATTTTGTGTTGTGCGCAGCGTAATGCGGCTACATTCAGACCGGCCATAAAGATTGGCGCGGACTGTACATGACACGACCATAGATGATAGGACGGCAGCCAAGGCCAACGGCTTTTTAGGTCCTCCGAAACACGGAGAAGGTCGTATATTATAGAGCTCTAGCTGTAGTATGTGGGATTCCGGGGCACACAACCTACTAAAACCAACGATTCCCTTCAGGGACTTTAATGCTCCTCTCCAATAGGAGAACATGTTCTGCGAACTTAATGGGCTTGGCCAGCCTTCAGTTTTATCCTTTCTTTTTCGGGGGCTATTCACACCAACCTCTGGAAGGCCAGTGTGGGGTGTGGTGGCTATGGTCCGCCAATCAGTAATATGAACGGCGTCCCCATATCCACTAAACATACCCCGGTACACTGTGCTGCCTGCCTCGTGGGTCCCGACTGTGTCTCTGCAACCGTTAGTCGACCCTGGAGCAGATAAGGATTGACTTGTTAATCACGTTTTTATAATGAATACACTGGTTCAGATATGCGTCATCACATGTACTACACTCTACTTAAAAATTTTAGCTTGAAAAAATGGAATACATTGTTTATTTCGAATGTGTTTACACATTTCTTTAAAAAGTTGTTTTGCCATATTAATAATTAAAGGCCCATCGACCCCCTGTGGGTGATTTTTAGTAAAATCCGTTCTTCGCTGACCTCTTCTCGACGAAAGAAATATTCCTACTCGAAAAAACGACAGTAACTACTGGGTTTTCTTGCGATTTCTTCTCCGGGCAGTTTCAATTTTTCACCTTTCAATTTTTGATTGAAGTCGACGGATAACTCAACGAAACAGTGGTCTTATGAGTTGTGCAAAAACATGCAACAGCGCATTACCGTACAAGTAATATCCGCACCAAAATAATTGTAACGATATCCGAAACAACTGAGTGCAATCTAATGTTATGAACTTATTGCAAGATTTATCGCTGAGAGCATCATATTGTTTCATAATGTTATGTAAAGATGTGTGATGACCTGGTTCAAATGGCATGAGGTTGCGGTTGGTATCGTGATTGCCAAGTTTAAAGTATTTTATGTATCGGTGGGAGAGGTAAGCGGAGCTGATGGGTAGCGAAAATTTTCACACCACACAACACAGGACCATCGCAATTGCGCCTTAGGAAATAACTTATTCTGTGTCACCAAACGATTTAGATTACATAGTGTCATCACCCCATTTCATCCTGAAGGTGTTTTAACAGCCGACAAAAAAAAAGGACCATGCCGAAAACCAGCCGCAAGTGAATTAAAACAACCCTGTGTCAAACCGTCTGGCCAGCATGGAAACAGTGGGCTTATAACCCTCCTTATAATGAGGGACGAGGGCTTTTAACAAATCCTTGTTTTGGATGGGTGATAATTAAAACCTATGACATTCTTCTTACTTCCGAGGGCTCTTTAAACCACCAGTCTCAGACGTCATTACCTGCAAATCCCTTCAATATACACAGAGAAAACCCTCTCTGTCTCTCTCTCTCTGTCTTCTTTAATTCTAATTATCGTAGTCTAACAACTGTGGTCACATTGTTTATTACCTTAGTGCTTCAATACCCGCTTTTGCGGCTCACACTCGTGAATAAAATAACAATACATTCTAATGAACAGTAAAATTAGGTAACGACACTAAGCCGCTTAATTGTTCTTGTTGAGTTTATAAATCACTGATTGAGCCACGTCTGAGAAGTATACGCGTTAGTGAGTGATGAAAATTTTAATGAGTCAAGTATTGCGCAGAAAGAATGCTGATGTTCCATTGTTAAAAATGGCAGCCATAAAATTAGAGCTACATTTTACGAAATAAATATTTGTCTTATAAAATTGTATTGTTACAAAACGGTTCTATTAAATAACTAACGTGTAATAATCTATTACTACTGTTATAAAATAAAGCGTGTTTTGTTAGACGAAAGGGTTTTTAATAATTAACAACGGTTGTCGCTTGTTTGAGTTAATCTTTATTTGTGTTTGAGTTTAACTGGCGTGCTTTTAACCGAATTATAATTTAGAGGTTAGTAGATATACTTGTTTCTAGGAAATCCGTTTTACTTTGGGCAGTAAACTAGATTGTGACCGAAGAACTTTTAATAACTCGAGTTAAGGTTGCCCGTCGGTATTTCTCTTCACATTTTGAAGCCAATTTTGACGAGTTTTGGAAATATTTCTGAAATGAAAGTACAAAGTTGAAGTATACAGATCGACAGAGCATAGAACTGTTTAAAAATTGTTTGCTTTAGAGTACGGCGTAGTTTGGCTTCCATCCAAAAAGTTTGGTCGGTGCAGGCTTAGAAATCTGGTTTTATGGATGTAATATAAACGTATGTTTGAAATCTACGTATATTGTTATGGTCGGGTAGGGGCTCATGGCAGTGGTGGCGTCGTGCGGCTGGACGTTCTCTTCCCTGCAATATGGTTGAGGAGGGCGATGGCTGCCGCATGCGTCATGCTTGTGAACAGGTGCCGTTGCTGGGGGTCGGTTGGCTTGGGCATTACAAGGTTACTATTGTCGACTAGATCTGGCTGATGTTTGGCCGTTTGGAACTATTGCGCGAGTTTGCTCTCACAAATCTGTCTTATAACCAGTCTTGTACCCAAATGGCGATCTAAAAAGAGCAACTACAGAGTTTCTTGCCGGCTCTTCTCTGTAGAGGTGCATTCCGAACCGGTGGTGGATGGTAAATAATTAATTTTAAATGGTAAATTTTAAATTTTATTTTTTTGTTTGACCTGTCAAAAGAGCTCTAATGAGCCAACTTGATTAAATGAGTTTTGATTTTGATTTTGATTGAATGTGCCGTGTTTGGTCCATGAGCAAGTGTCTTTATGTAAACCAGAGTTACTTCCTCTCATTTGTCTTCGTGAATTTCATGTTTGTAAACTGCACTCACTATAAAGGTAATTGAAGTAAAAATAAATTACTTACCACTAGAAAATATTTTAGTTTAAAGAAAGCCCATAGACTCATAAAAGGCCCGATTAGGGTTTCATTTTGATAGGCAACGCAACTGTCCGTGTGGTGACGGATTTATAATAAATAGTGTCACCATCCCATTCCATCCTGAGGTAGGCGAAAGAGATGACAAAAGAAATGACAAGCTCAAAACCTAGCCGCAAGAGAAGGAAAACTTAAAACGAAACCCTGTGCTAACTCATCTGGCCAGCATGGCACAGTAGGCTAATTATCCTCCATGTAACTGGAGGAGGCCTGACTCAGCACTGGGTACTGAGTAGTAGTAGTAGTACATATTATAATAGGGTTAAATAATATTTAACTCGAAGAAACCTGCAGTGGATTTTATTTCACCGTAATATCCTCTTTTTGGTATCAATATAGGTATCTGAACAATATGTTATAAACGTTCTTAAACAGATGGTTCGCCATAATATCCTATTCACGGTTTGAAAGGATGCTTTGCCAGCCTATTTGCTAGGGTTGCCAGAATCGCGTCAACAATGGAATTTGGCAAATGGCACGATCGTGTTCGACTAAATTGGAGCGTTTGTGACCACGTTGCCTAGAAAATAAGGAATTCCTTTTTGGTCCTAATAACTTTTACGTTTAATTTAAGCTACTACTCCTACTACTACTTAGCCTATAAATGACCTACTTCTGAGTCGGGCCTCCTCCCATTAGAAGGAGGGTAATTAGCCTACTGTGCCAAGCTGGCCAAACGAATTGACACAGGGTTTCGTATCAAGTTTCCCTCCTATTGCGGCTGGGGTGTAGGTTATTTCGGCTTATTTCCTTTTGTCGGCTCTTAGGACACCCTTGCGGTGGAACGGGGTGGTGAGACTATGTATACTCTAAATCCGTCACCATACAAATATATATTGGTAATATAGCTTGTAAGTAATTGTATATTTTTGAAGATGTTTTTATGCATCTAGGGTGGTGTTCCTTTGCATCAGCGTTTGTTTATTGAAATACTTATACATATATATTTTTATTTATATTAACTACTAAGTACTGTTTCTTAGTAATTTTTATTCTTCTCTTTCTAAATTGTAAGTTCATGGTTATGTTTTTTATACTCTAGTCTTAAACGTGAGGACATGTTATTGGCTGTCCGATTACCGTTCAAGATTATTAGCATGTGTTATATCTTGCTGTAAGTCTTCCATGCTGTATAAATAAATAAATAACACTCACTTTTACCCGCGATTTCGTCGAATATTAAGCGAAGGGATTGACAAACTTTTATTATTTATTCAAAGTACATATTTAAAACCAATATCTCTGAATCTGAACCAAAGAGATTGACAAACTTTTATTCCTTATTTAAAGTACATATTTAAAACCAATATCTTTGCATATGAACAAAGAGATTGACTGACTTTTATTCATTATTCAAAGTAACTACATAATTTAAAACCAAAATCTTTGAACATGGATGAAACAGTTTATAACATCCATCAATTACACACATTTCTTAATTTATAGGGATATGATATGGAATAGCGGAAAATTAATAAATAACATGAAAAATCCATCAAATACATAAATGTTGGTAATAGTACTGCAGTTACGTACATAATTTATGGTTTCAATTTAGAGACGAATACACACTATAAGTGAATAATATTGCTAAACTCATTATTAATGATATTACCAATGCTCAGGTTACTAAGTGACTCGGTTCCTCTCCGAAAACTCTAAATGTGAAATCCGAATTGATACGAAGATACACGAAGTGAATATTCATAACATACAATCGCATACACTGAAGTTCGTATGCGATTGTATGACACGAAGAAAGAATTGACTCTATTAGTTATTTTTGTTTTGTTTAAATATATTTTTTACAAAATAATGTTAGAATGAAAATCATTGGCAGAAAAGTCCTCGACTGGCGAACGCGTTCCGGAAGGCGCAGTGCTGGCCTCCCCCACGGTGGACCGATGACCTGGTTAAGGTCGCTGGAAAACGATGGATGCGGGCGGCCCAGGACCGGCCTCTGTGGAAATCCTTGGGGGAGGCATATATGTCCAGCTATGTACGTCTTTTGGCTGAAATGATGATGATGATGGAAATCATTATATTTTCTCCTCTTTACTAGTATTCAGTGCTCTCGACTACTAAGTTGAAAGCCTTTTTTGCCTCGGTTCCCATTAGCCAGTTTTTTTGCCTAGGCCATTTGGGCTTGGCCTATAAGTATGCGGGAAAGGCGCGGAAAGATGTAAAATAACGCCCCGATCTACCCACTAACCGCAACCCGCTCCAGGGCCACCACGGTTTACGATCCCCAATGGGGACTTAAAATCCACGACATTAGGAGCCTTTGTCCGCCTCAAATAATGGAGCCACAAACTCCGAGGAGTAATGCTAGTGAAATATTCATCAATCTTATTACAAAAAAAAAATGTGTTTGATTGTTTCCATTTTATGAGTCGTACGGATGCAATAACTAATATCTAATGTCGGCTCTACACTCACGCGTGACGTCGCGCCGAGAATTCACGCCATGAATAAACGCTGTGATCCGAGTGTTCGCGACTATGATGGAAGACGACGCGATTTTTATAACAAATCCTTTGACGCGGGCCAAAAAACCGACACTGGTCGGGGAACGGTGCGAAGCGCGAACGAGAAGGCGTGAACAACATCTACACTCGTGATTCGCAGTTCTCGCGGGCTATCGCGGTCGTTCGCGGCGCGAGTGTAGAGCGGGCTTAAATAACGTATTGGTAATACTTGCGCGAAGGTTGTACGCAAGTGGCCCCCGTGTTGCAACGTCATTGCTATCGCACCCTTGCTACTGCTATTACTATCAAGCCCATAATTAAAACACTACTCAGTCCTCCTCCCATTACATGGAGGGTAACTAGCCTACTGTGCCACGCTGGCCAGACGGGTTGGCACAGCGTTTAATTTTACCTTCTTTTATGGATATGTATTCGTCCTTGTCGTTTAATTTTGTCGACTGTAACGACACCATCAGGATGGAATGAGGTGGTGACACTATGTTTTCTAAATACGTCACCTCACGGGCATTTCGTAACAAGCTTATTCTGCTAACAATACATTTGTCTTTCTAAGTATAGCCCGAGAGTTAAACCAAATATAAAAAAAAATGTTTTTCTTTGAACTTTAATACTGCAATGTGAAAGTGGACGACAAAGGAGTCACGGGCCCGACAGTGATCTATCACGAAACACCGTTTTGCTGGAAGGTGGAGCCAGGTATTTTGAAACTGATGTTATTGCGAAATCTAGGTCATTATGTCATTTTGGATTGGACACAATCAAATAGATGCTCTTAAGATAGAACCCTTCTGAATATCAGATGTTGCATAGTGTCTAACGTAAAGAGCTTTTCAGGAATGACTTTAGACAACATACAACTTTTAATTTAGTTTTCTTTTCAACTGACTTCGGAAACAAGGATGTTCTCAAGTCGGTTGTATGTTTTCTTTTTTATTTTATTCCTACTGTTTTGGTTTTTTTTTATTTGAATGCTTTCTCAGTGCCAACTTAAATTGACACTGACCTTCGTTTGTTTATTTTTCGCATGGCAGCATACTATCCGATTAAAAAGAATTTTCGAAATCGGTTCTCATATGCTGGACATATGTGGTGTCAAACATTACAAAAAACAAAACACACATTAAAATTATTTGTGACACCATGGAGATTCCCAAAAAAAACATTACTTTTTAAATTCGGTTAGTGGAACGGTCATAATATAAGGTTTGAACCGAATTTGCCGCGTCTAGAAAAGGAAAAAGACAGTGTACATTCAACCTTTTATTTGGTGTAACAGGTTCTCTAACCCACTTGATTGAGCAAAACCAACCGAAGTGAAAGATAAACTTATTGTTTCATTTTTTATCTGTGTATACCCTTGAGCTAATCAGGCGTGAAGCTTCGTTGTCTTTACCGCTAGCTTTCGAAGTTGGAACCAAAATCGCGGCAAAATCGTTTTGTAGTGTTCACAATTTAAATGCGATATTTTGGCTAACGCAAGCCAGATCATACAGCCAATATTGTAAATTTATTTTTATTGTATTTTTTAATATTATTATTAACTACTCTGTTGTTTGATTATTTGATATAAATCACAATTTGCTGCCATATAGCCAGCTATCAATCCCTTTTTCATGCCCTTAGAGTTTTACTGTCTACGTATGCACTTAAAAACAACTAAGTTCTTCCTAAATTAGTTTTTTTTAAAACAAGTGAAGTTGGATTTCGTTATTTAGATATTGAAGCTGTTTTTTGTTGTAAATCCTCATATATAACCGTTTGGCTGCTGGGGACTAGACGGAGACTCCAGGGCATGGAAAGATTGTATGGAACGGCCTTCCTTGACTGCTCGCTTCAGGGCCGCTTCTCATATATTAAATGAATACGAAGGTTTCTGCACAAAAATAAAATGAATATTTGTGTAATTTCTTACCTGTATTTTTTTTTTACGCGTGCAGGGTACACTTATTACAAAATAAATTTACTATTTGACTTTACTTATCGCTTCACAAATCGCCTTAAAGGCTAAAATAGCAGTTTGTAAAAGCGCCGTAAATTCCAAATAGAATTTAAATATCGGAAAACTAATTAAAATAAACAGCGACGAAATGTTTGCCAAACAATTGTTATCATTGCCTGACATTTTACATGTTGTAAGTTTTGAGCAACGCTTTTTTTTTCAACAGATCACAGAATTTCAAAGAAAAGGTCAACAATGTGAGGTTTGGATTTCAACAATAGGTACGTATAGTGGACATTTTCAATATTACCATAGCATTTTCGAAATATTTAATAGATTTCATCAGCTGTCAAGGGCTTTGTCAAATCAACCTGAATGTCACATGCTTACTACGCAAAATCCTGACGTATCGGCATCAAGGAACATTGCCTACAAACGCTACAACCAAAATGACTACATCGGGATTGGGAAGTTTACCGAGCACGGATCAAAAATCCCACCCAGCTGTGAGATTTTATCTTTGCACCTAAACATCTTACTCGCAACTGTTACCAACCCATACCATCCGGAGGGTGTCGTAAGAGGCGACTTAACGAACGCAAGAGGCAGGTGGGTGGAGGGTGTCTTAAGAGGCGACTAAACGAACGCAAGAGCATTTAGCCGAAAGAGAAGGAGTCTTGCGAGCGTGGCACAGTGGACTAAGTTCTCTCCATGAATTTGAAGTAGCTCCGACTCAGTAGTGGGTCATTTATTATAGGTTGAAACGACAACGCAGAATTGTATAATTGATCTAGTAAATCCGCGGGAATATTTTTTTTTTAACAAAATATGTAAATAAAATTTAAACTAGTTTGTTGCATGACGGGTAACTTTGCATTTTTTACGACTGTTGCAATTCGATTATAAATAAAAACACTAAACTGGCTCTTTAATAGGCACTAAAATGCGAATATTAAACAACTATTTAAAGTCAGTGCCAACTTTAATTGACACTGACCTTAGTTTGTTTATTTTTCGCATGGGAGCATTACTATTCGATTATGAAGAATTTTCGAAATCGGTTCTCAAATGGTGGACTTATATGGTGTCAAACAAACATTACAAAAAACAAAATACACAAGTTATTTGTGATACCATGGATATTCCATTAAAAAAACTTTTTAAATTCGGTTAGTGGACTATAAAAATGTAAACTAGTTTGTTGTTTATTGACTATTCCTCCGGAATGGAATCAGTGTGTGTGTATGTATTCATCATCTATACGGATCTCGGTTAAGGTGCCACAAAAATATTTGATCACGGAACCATGTCTTCATATTTTATCGCCCGTCTCTTCCCAGGGGAAATTCCTTCGTGCAACGTGTGCAAGCGAGTGTGACCTGGTTTCACTCTTAGAGGCAATGATCCTTGTGTTTATTAAAGCTTCGTCTTAGTATCGAATTTAATTATTACCTATCTTCAGAATTATACAACATTTAGGTATCTTTGGATTGATACTTTCCCCGTGTTTGAACATTATCCAACCTTTTTGAATGTGTCCAGTTTTCACGGATGTCCGCTACTAAACATAGGTTTACTTGTAAATTGACCGTCGAAGATGACACACATATAGTTGCGTCAAACAAAACACAAGGCACTATGGCCCTCTTTAGGGGAGGCCTATGTCCAGCAGTGGACTAATGTGGGCTGATGATGATGTTGAGATGACACTCACTGATGTCAAGACATTTTTTGGTTTGCCTTTATGTAGATTCTATCGTATTCACATTATCATAATTTCGGCTACTAGAGGACAAGAAAATCTAATGTGACCAGTCCCAGTCATTGGATTCTAGTTCGAGTCCTCACCGGCAGCCGTGAACCCGGTTTCTACCCTATATAAAATCTTCCTCTTAAGTATTGCGAATCTTCTCTTAGATAATTTCATTTTTTGGATATACTGGTACAAAATGCGGCTAAGAACAGTCCTCTAACAAGAATGCTGAGGGCTTAATAATGAAAAAACTATAGATATATTTTCAATGTCGATTAGCGTTTTCAGACAACTCTTATTTAAATGTGTATTTGTTAAATTCTAGATTGTAATTCTATTCTTTAATTTATTACTGATTTTATTGCCTCATCAATGCAATTATTTTTTATGCTGTTGCATGCGTTTGGTCCGTGTGATGACGGATTTAGAATACGCAATGTCACCAACCCGCACCATCGTTAGAGTGTCGTAAGAGGCGACTAAAGAAACGCCAGAGGCAGAATATCTAGCCGCTAGAGATGGAAAACTTGATACAGACCATGTGCCAACCCGTCTTGCCAGCGTAGCACAGTAGGCTAATTTCCTTCGATTTTGGTAGAGGCCCGACTCAGTGGTGGGTCATTTATGAAATGATGATGATGATGAATTTGTATAATTGAATTTGTATATTTATTATAGTAGACAGTTTAATCCAATGAATTGTATTAAGGTAATTATGCAGTTGTTATGTGTTAAATAAATAAATAAAAATCGTTTCGCTTAAATGAAACGTCGTAAAATCAGAATTACCTATCTCTAAAATGTATTAGGCTTTAAATGCTATTGACGTTGGCCCAAATTCATTGGGGTTGAAAGCAGTCTAAGCTCTTTTTTAAGAAGCCATTACGGTCTGCTCTTTTAATTTATTGCGAGATTTCTAAATACTACAAGTTTTTTTATAATTAATTGTTTTTGTTTTCTACTCTAATTAAAAATAATGCTAAAATATCCCTATATTATGAGAACTGTCCTTAAAGCCATGTGTGGGTTGCCTGGAAGAGATTGCTCTTTAGCGATAAGGCCGCCTATTGTACAAGTCACCTATAATTGTACACTTGAGTAAGTTGTTAATTATTGTACAATATAGAGTTTTTTTAGAAAAAATGTTTCCGTTTAAAATAACCTTGAGCGCAATGCCTTAAGACAGTTACATCCCGAATCTTCACTACATAGTATAAAACAAAGTCGATGTTTTCTGTCCGTCCCTATGTATGCTTAAATCTTTAAAACTACGCAACGGATTTTGAAGCGGTTTTTTTTATTAGATAGAGTGGTTCACGAGGAAGGTTTATATGTATAACCCACCCCCGCTTTGCACGGGCGAAGCCGGGGCGGGCCACTAGTAAAATATATAATATACTGTAAATGTAAATAAACATTTTATCAAGTAGTCAAATCTACTATTTCCGATCCCTGGTGGGTGAAAATAAAATGGAAAAGTTTGTGAGGTAGCGAACAAATTGTAATCATAGCTCAGTGGAAACTCGAACAAAAGTTGTTACAGAAATTTTACCTATTTTGCTGTCCATTTCTCGCTTTAACGAGGTGCTTGTGAAGGTTGAAGATTATTGTGCCCTGGCTTCTGGCCGCATCTTCGCTAGAGTGTACCTTAAACCAATTACTTTTACTTGATTGAAGGATTGTATATGATTACACTATCAAGATGGAGAGAGCTATGCTCGGAGTTACTCTACGTGATAGAATCAGACATGAGGAAATCCGTAGAAGAACTAAAGTGACCGACAGTTGAAGTGACAATGGGCAGGCCACGTAGCCCGACGAATGGATGGCCGTTGGGGCATAAAAGTCTTGGATTGGCGCCCACATATGGGAAAGAGAAACATGGTTAGAACACCTAGGTGGACGGACGACCTTGTGAAGGTCGCTGGTAGTCGGTGGATACGGTCTGCACAAGATGGTCTGCATTGTGAAAATCTATGGGGGAGGCCTATGCTCAGCAGTGGATTTCTGTGGCTGATAGATAGACACTATCAAGGTAGCTGCAGATCATTAATACCAGGCTGTTGCTAAATAAAAAAAAATTGCGGTCCTTATTGACATCTCTTAATATTAATTTGTATTTTTAGCACAGTCGAGGGGGATTATGTCTTGGCCTGAAGTTTTCTCATCCAAATTCCAATCTGTCCAAGGCAACTCTGACAATGTCTGCCATCTGACAGGTGTCATAGTATTTATATTTTAGTACCTTTCACGGATTTCAATAACTCACCAACTTATGATATCAGCGATGATACAGATAATAATCAAAATGAATTTTAAATTTTAGGAATTGCCGACCTTCCAACGCAAATAGATTTGCCTCAAATATTCTTTATTCAAACCGAACCGAGTAAATCAAACTAGGTTAATTCGTTCGTGAGCTAATTAATGTATGTCACACTGTCACGTAAAAACTACTGAATGGATTTTAGAATACATACATCAGAATCATTCATAGAGATATACTCGTATGTCTAACTATAACACAATTTTGTACTTTTTGTTGAATACCCGTGGGAAGTCGGGGTGGGGCGTTAGTTGTCGTATAAATAACACACATACAAAGACACGTCAAACATACCAGATTCCTCATTCTGTGTTGGAATAACTATTGACTTAGAAGCGAGGAAAAATTAAGTACACAGAATCAAGTCTGCGCCATACTCTGGGGAAATTTAACACGAACTTATGAATTCTTGCACGATCTTCATCATAAGAAATAATCCCGACAGGGTAGTGTCACTGGGTATAAAACTTAGTTAATTTAATCTTATAGGTTTTGTATCAATATCTATCTATCTATATAATTGCTCTTCGTTAGTCTCGCTAAAACTCTAGAACGGCTGGACCGATTTGGCTAATTTTAGTCTTGAAATATTCGTGGAACTTCCAATACTAAGAGAAATAATGTGAAAATATGAAAAAACATTTTTTTAATACGTATTATTTATGTTCCAGTAAAGGTTTGCAAATATTTTAATAATGAACATTCTGGAATTATCATTCAGCTTTTTTATTTATTGATTTGGAGGCGATACGAAATTTGCCACGTCTGGTAGTTAGTAATAAATATAATGGATTAAATTGTATCTCTGTTTCCTTACATGTATACTACGAAATAATAGTTAGTAAAGATACTGTGCACAAAATTTGTCCGTGTGGTGACGAATTTAGAATACATTGTGTCACCACCCTATTTCATCCTTGGAGTGTCTTAAGAGCTGAGAAATAGAAATAACAAGGGCGATAACCTAGCCGCAAGAGAAGGTAAATCTTGATACGAAACACTGTGCCAACCCGTGTGCCAGCGTGGCACAGTAGGCTAATTACCCTCCTACATGAAGGGTAATTAGCCTACTGGAGGAGGCCGTCTCAACGTAACTGAAGGAGGACATCAATAAAATTAGTATTTAATTCCCGACGTTTCGAATGATTAACAGCAGTACAACTGTCATGTAGTATCCCCCGCGACCAGGTCAAAATCAAAACTCATTTAATCAAGTTGGCTCATTAGAGCTCTTTTGACAGGTCACACAAAAAATAAAATTAAAATTTACCATTTAAAATTAATTATTTACGGTCGCGGGGGATACTACATGACAGTTGTCTTCAATGGTACACAGAAACACTTAAATCTGCCGCCTATAATTTTGTTTTATTGATAAAGTTCCCCGCATGCAGAAACTTTATTTCGAAAGAAATTATTTTCATGGGTGTACCTAATAATCGCGAAAACCTAAGAACCTTCTTTGTCTTTGATCTACAAGTCAAATATACATCCGTTACTGCATGAAACAAATACAAAGCAGGCTGTTAATATAGCACCGTGAATATTATTTTGTGAACAACAGTAAGCTCAAAATTTGTTTGAGCCGGCGCTAATCACGAGAAGGGCAAAGTTTAATCACTTCAGAACAACTTAGTACAATTGTTAAGAAAACAGAATTCACGGTTGCCCCGTGGGCATACCTCTTTTACAAATTACAAGCCAATCAAATGTAGGCCGAGATACCGTCTGTAAATTGATCATGGTAAAAAAACCACTTAAATGTTTTTGTAAGAATGTATCTTGTGACGTCGAAAAGGCTTATAGATAATGGAATACTACTTAATGGAAATGGAGTGACCGTGTGGTGACGGATTTAGAATACGCAGTGTCACCAACCCATACAATCCCGAGGGTGTCGTAAGAGGCGACTAAGGGGACGCAAGAGGAAAACCACCTAGCCGCAAGAGAAGGAAAACTTGATACAAAACCTGAGCCAAGCCGTCTTGCCAGCGTGGCACAGTAGGCTAATTTCTCTCCATGAATTTGAGAGGAGGCCTGACTCAGTAGTGGGTCATTCATGGGCTGGAACTGGAACGATCTTAATGGAAGCTCGTGGTAATGAATTATTGGTAACGTATTCTGCAACTTTTAGAGCAACTAGAGCTCACGCTGCCTTATTGTATTATTTTATAGTAGGTGAAAAGCTCTGAAAATTTCTTGAAGACTTTTTTTGATTTGTGAATAACTTAATTTAAACAGTGTTGTGGCTTGAAAGCAATGTCCGTTTCCGCCTAGTACAACAGAAATATATAGATACATATAAATACAATGAACCTTCTGCTTAGAATATTTAAATGCCGGTTTAAATTTCTAAATATACTTAATGAAAGTACGGTATTAATGGTAAAAACCCAATTTATGTAAATAATGTAATAATAATAAAATGTGTTTGTTGTTGGTAAACTCCGAAAGAGCTGTTTTTCCTTTTAAAGAGTAACTTAACCTACTTTTTATCTTCATTTTCCGCGAACACGGTCATTCACTCTAAATAAATGAACTCTTTAATAAATAATAGGGTTAAAAGTATAAAGTACCCGTTCGAGTGGAGCCATATACACAATAAACTAATACTTAAAAAAATGTGGTATGGCATGTAGAATAGCGTCAGCAGCTCTTGCAGGTGCTGCCTGTCTGTTCTAATAAATCAGTGATTTACCGAAGGCTCAAGTCGAAGCGTGGGCGCGTAATATTCAAATTTCCATATATTTGAAGTAAGACGCGCCATGCATACCTTCAAAGTTATCTTCGCCAGGAAACTTAAAAACATGATTATTGAAGTTTGAACATTTTGAACATGGATTTTTCTTTGGTATTTTTACAAAATTTTGGAAATATACTTCTCATCAGAAAATAGAAACACTTCCTTTTTATGGTTGTTAAACAAAATACGAAACTTATAAAAGTTTAATTTGAATTTAGAACATTAACATTAGGATTTGAAAACCTTTTATTGTTCAATAATAAACGAGATTGTACATATGTATATTCCTAAATATATATATACATTTTTCTGATAATCCTTACAAAACATAAACTTGCAAGGTGTTTCGATTTTTCTGATGAGAAGTGTATGTTGTACCCCGCTAAACTAATAAAAGAATTCCCCATTCCATCCTGTAGGTGTCGTAAGAGGCGACTAGGCTGAAAACTTAGCCGCAGGAGAAGAAAAAATCGAATAGAAACCCTGTGCCAACCCGTCTGACCAGCGTGGCACAGTAGGCTAATGACTCTCCAGTAATTGGAGGAGGCCCTACTCGGCAATGGGCCTTTCACGGGCTGAGAAGTAAGTAAGTCATGTCAGTCGTGCCATGTAAAATGGCAACGTAGGTAATAATTCGTTTTATGTCGTTACATCACTACATAGTATAAAACAAAGTCGCATTCTTCTGACCGTCCCTATGTATGCATAAATCTTTTAAACTACGCAACGGATTTTGAAGCGGTTTTTTTTAATAGATAGAGTAATTCAAGAGGAAGGTTTATAGGTATAATATAATTGCACCCGTGCGCAGCCGGGGCGGGTCGCTAGTAAGTAATAAGTCGGAGTTATTTTAGGGAAAAATATTTGCGACTTCAAAATAAAATGGTTGAAAATCGATTTACTTTTAAATTCTATGCTGACTTTTTTAAATGGGGTAGTCCATTAATTATATGATGTTTTTTTTTTTATTTTTTCACCTCTCCTCCCCCATGGTTATACCTGGTGAGGTTTAAGACTACCCCCCACCCCCCATTAAAAATCACGTGTATTTTTTAGTACCTACAAATAATCTTACACTGAAAGGTTACATAAACTACACGTCGCTTTTCGGTTTAAAAATCACGCGTTTGACGTAAATGATATCTTAATATATCCCCCCTCCGTTATTTTTGCCGGACCCCTCCCCCCTTTCGTACCTCACGTGATTAATGGACAGCCCCAATGAAATAAATGGAAAGTTTTCCAGAATTGTTTTTAACAAAGCTGCAAACGAAAGGTACCTTTAAGGCACTTGTTCAAATTAAGTTCGGGAAATGTTATCGACTGTGTGAGTTAATCAAATTTTCGAACCTTTGAGAGCTTCGCTGATCAATTGAATTATTAACGCCAATAAATAATTAATAGTACTTTATACTGTTCGTTGAAACAGTAATAATTCCTTTGCTGTCTGTTGAAATAGAAAAGTGTGTTGTCTTTTTGTATTGCCAAAATTAAGGGTAAAAATTTACTCATCATTTAAGTCATTTTGCCAGGTACGCCTGTACGGTATAATCCAAATACAGTGCAACCTTAATATAACGCACCTCAATGTAACGACTTCCTCGATTTAACAAATTCTTCGTTATCCCCTTGAATTGTCCTTAAGAGTCAATATAAAATATACCTTTACATTGCGAACATTCTTTGCGTACAACCTCTTTATAACGAATTTTCAACTATCAAGAAAAAGTATTCATACCTCTAATTAACGAATTTTGCCAACCCAAAACCTTTTTATAAAGTTTCCACCAATAATATAACTCTTAATCATATAATGTGATTCATGTCTCGACATGTTTCGACACGCTTTTGTTTGTACAGTAATCATTGTTGTTTTGATGGAAAGTAATGTAAACACCTCTGCTCGTCACTATTGTTAAAGATTTAAGTTAAAATGGCTCAGAAACGTAAAAGGTGTTCCTTATCGGTCGCAGAAAAGCGAAACATCATTAATTATGTTGACCAAAATCGCATGACGAAAAAATTAGACATAGCCATGGACGTATAAACGTCCATGGACATAGCTAATAAGTTCGGGATTCCCGCAAGTACATTGGCTACAATTTTAAAATTTAAAGATAAATTTTCAGAAGAAAGTGGTTTGAATGTAAGCAGTAAAAGATTAAAATCATGCGAGTTCAAAGACGTAGAGGAATGTATACTAAACTATTCTTTTACCTCTTTATAACGAATTTTAGACCAATCTAACCTCCACTTAACAAACCTCAGTTCAACGAATTACTTGATATTACGAATATTTTCTTGTTCCCCTCCGATTTGTTATATCGAGGTTGCACTGTAATTACCGATTGTCCCACTAAATAAATAGGTCGCGGAGGGCACACGGCAATGACTCCCGGTATATATAAATACAAATATATATTACAATCCCGGGTTCGATTCCGGGGTCGGGCAAGTGTCTTTGTCTAAACCAGAGGCACTGGCTCGGAGTCTGGGTGTCATTTCTATCAATAATATGTATGTATTTACAAAAAAAAAATGTATATAAGTAGTTTATCATCCATCTCGTTACCATAACACAAGCATTAAGTTGCTTAGCTTGGGACGAGATGGCGTTGTGTGAAATGTCCAAAGATATTTATTTATTTATTTACTTATCTAATATATAAAATTGTCGTGTCACGGTGTTTGTTATTGAACGCTTTATTGAAATGGCACAACCAATTTTGATGAAATTTTATCTTCACATTTGTCAGGTATGGGTATTTATTTTTTAGACAACATTTTCCTTTTTTTTGGGTACAGCATACAAAAATATACATACAACCCAAAATTTTCGCCCCTCTAAGATCAACCACTATTTTATTAGAAATATTTATAAGGCAAAACAACGTTTGCGGTGACGGATTTAGAATACATGGTGTCCCCACCCCATTCCATCCTGAGGGTGTCGTAATAGTCGATAAAAGGAAACGACAAGGCATCGGCCTGCCTAACTGCCTCGTTGGTCTAGTGGTTAGATGTGCCGCCTTTGGATCAACGGGTCCCGGGTTCGATTCCGGGGTCGGGCAAGTGTCTTTGTCTAAACCAGAGGCACTGGCTCGGAGTCTGGGTGTCATTTCTATCTATAATATGTATGTATTTACAAAAAAAAAAATGTATATAAGTAGTTTATCATCCATCTCGTTACCATAACACAAGCATTAAGTTTCTTAGCTTGGGACGAGATGGCGTTGTGTGAAATGTCCAAGGATATTTATTTATTATTTATTAACCTAGCCGCAAGAGGTGAAAAACTTAATACGAAACCCAGTCTAGCCAGGGTAGCACAGTAGGCTATTGACCCTCCATGTAACTGGAGGAGGCCCGACTCAACAGTGGTTCATCTATGGGCTGAGCAGTATTAGTAGTTAATGTTTGGATCCCAAGCACGAGGTGAAATGTCGGTTTGACAAAAATTAGTGGTGAACTTTACACGAAGGTCATAATTATGCGGTTTACTTGTGCCTTGTACCACAAAATGAGTGTGGGAAATCTACCAGTCTATGTTTTATAGGTAGTCTGCCAACTTTTTGATCATTATCATAGCAGTCCATAAATGATCTGATTTTTTCCTGTGGGGACGGGACAGAATATAAAACTTCCCCGTACAGAAATAACGCGTGTTGTAAAAGTCAACAAAACCCAGCACGCTTGGTGGTACGATCTATAATGGTCCGCCCGGCTAGCTACAACCCTCACATCCAACTCCGGCGCCAACCAGTTTTTCTGTGTTTCGTCGTGGGTATCTGAGAGCCGGTGCCCGACATTTCCACCTTAGACCCTGGCGTTGCTTTCCGTCACGCAAGCCTAGGGTCAACGGCGTTCAAATCACTGCTAAAAAAAATGACTTCTGCTGAGTCAGGCCTCCGCTAAATTCTGGGAGGGATATCAGCCTGCTGTGCCACGCTGACCAGACACAGCACAGGGTTACGTATCAAGTTTTCCGAAGGTTCCGGAAGGTTTATATGTATAATACATGCATAATTGCACCCGTGCGGAGCCGGGGCGGGTCGCTAGATTATATAGAGGAAAGATTTGTATGTTTGTTTGTAACGAATTGGCACAAAAAGTAATGGACTGATATTAAAAATTCTTTCACAATTTGAATGTTATATAATCACTGATAATTTGCTATTTTAATTGCAAGAAAAAAAAATGAAATGTCCACCGGTGCGAAGTCGGGATGGGCTGCTAGTAGTTATTAAAGGCGTAATATTTTCCGTGTGGTGAAGGATTTAGAATACATTGTGTCACCACCCCATTCCATCCTGCGGGTGTCATAAGAGCCGACAAAAGGAAATGACAAGGTCAAAAGCTAAGCCGCAAGAGAAGGGAAACTTGATAGGAACCCTGTGCTAACCCATCTGGCACAGTAGGCTAGTGGCCCTCCCTGTAATGGGAGGAGCAGTGGGTCGTTTGTGGGCTAGTATTAGTAGGAGAGGGAGAAGGCTTGACTCAACAGTGGTTCTTTTACAGGCTGAGAAGCGAAAGCGAAAGTATACAAAAAAAATGCAAAGATGTAAAATTCAACGCTTTAGTTATGGCAATAAATAGGCTTTTTGTTCCACCTGGTACACTCATTTTGTTGTGCACTATTTTACTATAGTGTTTCACTACAGAACGTCTGAGGCTCCGAGACTCCTTTCCATACAAATGTGACCACTTGCCATGCATTCAGGTTGGCCCATTAGAGAAATTTACTTTCGTCTGGTGACAATGACTTTGCGGCGGACACTGGGTTAAAGAATACACGACCATGTTTAAGTATACACTGTATACAATACAGTAGTCCGCATGGTGACGGATTTAGAATACAGCACTAGGTCACCACCCAATTCCATAATAAGGGTGTCGTAAGAGGTGACAAAAGGAAATGACTAGGCCGAAAACCTAGCCGCAAGAGAAGGAAAACTTGTAACAAAACCTGGTGCGGGTGTGCCAGCGTGGCACAGTAGGCTAATAACCCTCCCTGGGATGGGAGGAGGCCTGACTCAGCAGTGGGTAATTTATGGGGTGAGTGGTAGTAGTTTAAACAGCAATCGAACTTTCGAGATAATCTTGGCTGGTTGTATTGTATGTTTTTCAAATCCATATTTATTACTAGTTGGCTCCAGGTGAGCTTTATCTACATTTTCATCATCATCATACATTTCAGCCCATAAATGACCCACTACTGTGTCGGGCCACCTCCAAAATGGAGGGAAATTAGCCTACTGTACGACGCTGGCAAGACGGGTTGGCACAGGGTTTATATCAAGTTTTCTTATCTATATTTTGTACGTTCTAAATTCGTAATCACTATGATTATCTCAGTTCATTGAACCCACTGCTAGGTTGATCCTCCACCAACTACATGGAGGAAAAATAGCTTGCTGTGCCATGCAGGTCATACAAGTTGGTATAAAGACTAATATCCAATTTTCCATATTTAACTCGTTATCTGACATGACACAACTGATATTTTGGACAGCAGTTGATGGATCGATTTAAATTAGTATGCAACATTGCACTCCAACAATCGGAGTAGTAATCAAATCGGAATATCAGTGTCAGAATGAATAACAAAATGCTTTTATCATTATCTCTTACTTTTATAATAACTTTTAAATTAATCTTAGAACAAATTTAAATTATATTGTTAAATATTATTAATTTAATATCGGTTACCTACTTTTCTTACCTGTTTATTGCTGTAAAAATGCAGAGAATATCTTGTCCTGTTTAGTTCAACAATGTCAAGTGGGTATTAAAAAAACAAAAACCTAATTTCCGAACGATTTGTTTACAACTAATGTGTGTTTTACATGACCGCACCGTTGTAACTGGACTGACGCCGTGCGAAAGTTCAACGACCTGTCACGCCGGTCGCAGTTATGAAACTTATAAAAAAATAATTTTTTCGCCGAGCTTCAATTGCAGTAAGTAAATAGCCATATTCGGCTGACGAATAATTGTCTACCTCCGAACTCATTACCCGCGACATTCCGCGGTCAGTGACGTTTCTTTGGATCGTCGAACGCGCCAAAGCGTATAAGAAAGATGGCGAGGTAAACCTCGGTTGAGTCTAGATTGTCAGGGAGCTAACACAGATACGCCACCGTGATAAATCGGCCTGTCTCGGGGGGCGAGAGAATTACCGAAAGTAGAGTGATAGCCGGAGGGGGCAGTCGCGCAGCCTGACGATCTCGCAGTGTGTTGCTGCCTTTACTCGCCGAAGCCCGCGCGCGAACTTCACCGCGTACAACGCATGCGATATCCGAGCGCTTTGACATAAATAAAAAAATAACAATTCGATTTTCAAATAATCAACGTGTTTTGTTTGGAATTTGAAGATGATATAAAAATCTGCCGAAAGTATTGACCAGAAACAGATAATTTAACGGTAAGTTTATTTTTATTTTGATTGTTTTTCTAATTAATATTACTTTCCTTAAATTAAATTAAGTTTGTTAGTAGGTGTTAAATCTTAAATTAATATAACTCTTTTATGTTAGTTAGAACTCGACTTTTTCAATTAATTCCTTCGGAAATTTTGAACAGCAACAAATTAAACATTTTTGCAGTGTACAAGTATATTAAAAAACAAAACATTATATTCTCTTTTAAATTAAAAAGCCTGACCACGTTTTAAATGTAACATTACACCTGATGTATTTAAGATAAACACAGTTTTAGCAGCGTAGCCGGCCATGCAAACTTTTATAAGTTACGACAAGCTTTTATGAAAATGTTCCGTGAGCGTCCCATAAAGTATGCTTCATGAATTTTAATTTTACTATTTTACTTGCATAAAACTGTTTTGTCTTTTTCGTATTATGTTAAAAACCAGTTTTAATAATACTTAGACTATAGCTACATTGCCTGTTTTTTCTATTAGATTATGTAGCCATTAATTGGGATGACATCACGATAAAGGGATTCGAATAGTAAAATTATGAGGCTCTGTTAACTGTATGCATTCTTTTAGATGGTTCTTAGTTTAGACCATTGACAATAAACACGTTACTTAGATAAATATTAAAATTTCTTAAAAGGAGCAACGGTGCAAGAACATAAAGATGCTGATTATTAGAAGAAATTAGGATCGAATAAAGTCTTTACTCGGCTCCTAATATACAGAGCAGTGAGGAAAAATGTTTAGAAAGTATAATCTATACATCTACACAAATAAACAAAATAGGAGTGTCTATTTGTAATAATAAAATAACCACTTTTTAATTAATGCGTAAGGTTCCAACATTCAGTTAATACGTTGGCATAAATTTACCAACACACAATTCAACCCCGATTCACTCCTGGCTCGGGCTTTGAAATTGATGCAAAAGCTTATTATATATATTACGCTGGCCGGACCGGCTGGCTTAAGTTTACATTTGAAGTTGGTAGCTTCCCGCTAGATTGTACACTTAATTCGCTTGTTGACTCGCCTTCTACGATCTTAATCTATCACCACACGGATCCATCAAACATTATGTAATTAACAACAATTATTTTAGTAATATACGAGGAAGAGACACTTGCTTGATTACCTTAGAATAGAATTGAATATATATGATACTAGCGGCCCATCCTGGCTTCGCACGGATGCGATGTTACCCGCGGTAGAGGCCGCGGGGCGAAGCTATTCAAAAAAAGTAAGTTAATCCTTATTTAATCAGCTACCTATCAGTGAAAGTCCCGTCCAAATCGGTCGAGCCGTTCCAGAGATTAGCCAGAACAAACAGACTCTGATGATGATGATGATGACTCTAATTTTATTTATTAGTAAGTAATAAGTAAGGAGGTTGTTAGAACCGAAAAAATGAAACGGACTAGGCTGAAAACCTAGCTGCACGAAAACCCGTCTGGCCAACGGGGCACAGTATGCTAGTTACCCTCCATATAATGGGATGAGGCCCGACTCAGCAGTGGTTATTTATGGTAGTGGCAGTAGTATAAACAGATAAAACTCCATGCAAATTTATAATAGTTTGCAATGCAAGTGTGAAACAGCTTATTTAGTCCTTCAAAACGGTACAAGGGCCAAGTGTGCTCTAGTCTCGTTCACGTCCATTAAGGAGTCACGACTTCGCGGGTCGTGAGCTCACATTTCTTTCCCAGAATTCGCTCTGAGATTTATTAGCAAAAACGCGTTTCGTGCACCTGTAAGTGTGTTTCTGTATTATTCTTGGAGTAAAAGTAGAGTATATAATACTTACTTCCCAGCCCATAAATGACCCACTGCTTAGTGGGGCCTCATGGAGAGTGAAGGGTTGGCACACGTAAAAAATAAGATTTCGTATGATGTTTTCCTTCTCTTGCGGCTAAGTTATAGAGCACATAATAATGGTCAATTAAATCTGCTATTTATGGAATTGTGTCTTGTTAGCAGTAATTTGGTGTCACTTTTTTTTTAAATTAAATATTTAAATACACCACTGACACGATGACCTAAGTAACCTATAAAAAGTAAAAAATAAAAAATACATCGCGTTGGGGGACCAGGGTTTCAGGTAATAAATAAATAGGAGCGGTCCCCCAACTTTTTATTTTCTGCTTTTTATAGGTACACGCGTATTATGATGTTTGTAATGTGCACGTGATGCGCTTTCATTTGATACCCCACTCGATTATATTTGCAGACTTTCGGTTATTCTTCCCCACTTTCACCCCCATATCTTCTAAACGACTCATCCGATTCTCATCAAACATGTCTAAGCACACTCGTCCGTAACTCACCTGTCATACAAAAAAAAACTGTATTGAAATCGCTTCATCCATTCGCGAGCTACGGTGCCACAGACAGACAGACAGACAGACACGTCAAACTTATAACACCCCTCGTTTTGCGTCGGGGGTTAAAAATAGGTTGAATATTGCTGAACCTATAGTTAGACAAAGTCATCATAATCCGTTCGTATTTCATAGTTACGATTTTTTTAAATTTTGTAGGTTATTTGTATACTCATTTTCTTGTCTAGGTTTTCTTCCTACCTAGGTGGTTCTTCTAATATCATCACCTATGTAATCGTCGGGATGGTAGAGCTTGCTGCAAATATTCTATATATTCATTGCACGGACTTTACCTTCTGTAATAAATTTACCTTCAAATTGAAACTTGATTTTAGTATATTATAGATTACGTAGCAAACTTGAAAAGACGTTTCGTTATCAACAAACACATCTCCACTAAAGACATAGTACTGACGAGTAGCCAGAGCTGCAGAATCTCTGGAGTTTCAAGTTTTCCTTGAAACAAATCACTGTGCGAACCCGTCTGGCCTCAAGTTCTTTTGTGGCTAGCTCTTCGGCCTTGTCATTTCCTTTGGTCGGTTTTTGCGACACCCTTGGGATGGAATGGGGTGGTGACACTGACACTATGTATTCTAAACCCGTCACCACACGAACCAAAATAACTAATCCACCATAGTCCAGAACCTAGTTATCCAAATAAAGTTTGCTGCATCGGTTACATTTAGTTACCTTTACGTAAGGTATTACCTTCCATGCTGACCTTTGACTCTCAGATTAAGAGTTGAGACTTGATCTGGAAGTTCTAAGCTCAAGAACTCCTTACGTAACAAAACTTTCGCTTAACTTTTCTCTCAGTTATACCTACTAAGTTCTGATATCAAAGAGTAAGAGATCTTAGAAGTCGGTATTCCAATTTTAAAAAGATTTTTTTTATATGTATCTCCTAAATGTATAACCTGTATCATAGGGGCTGTTTTTCACGAACACTAATGACACCCAAGCTCAGATAAAGTGCCTCTGGTTTACACAAAGAGACTTGCTTGATCCCAGCATCGGACTAAGGATCCATGATGTAAAGGCAGCACTAACCACCACTAGACCAACAAGGTACTCAAAAATTGGCTATATAATTCGAAATTCGAATCCACATTTTTTTTTTAAAGATCAAGTTTATCTAAGTTCGTAACATATTCTGTTTTGGAATTCGTACGCGCAAAATAATTATACTCTAAGTTACAAATTTACCCAATTAGTCATGTTAGAGAAGTTATGCGTTTGGAAGTTAGAGGCTATACGGATATAATAATAATTGATTAATAAGGAAACCTTGTCTTGATTGAAGAAATAAATTTTATTAGGAACAACAATAATTCTAGCAAACTTGCTCTCACTATGCTGTTTAATGCTTTTTGTAAACAAGACCAATAATTTGGAAAAAAGCAACTACAGAGTTCTTGCCGGCTCTTCTCTGTAGAGCAGCCTTCCGAACCGGTGGTAGTTTCAGCATGAATGCATGAATGTATTTACTGGGGAAATTAGGCTACTATGCAAGTCAGATGGATTTTATGCGAATATAGGCTGAGAAAGTTTAGTGTTTTTATAACTGGTACAATTTATGTAGTTCTAATCCGAATAATAGAAAGACAAATGCAATTCCATTAATCGAATTGCGACCTGCATAATCTTACTCGTAACATCATACATTTAAGAACGACACAAAACCCAATCATATTTTCACGACATATAAACATCAATCCGAAATTTACGATACGAACAACCTTGGATGGTATGAACAATGGTATCCCACAAGATCGTAAAGCAACCTCATAAAGACTTACTCGCCTTGGAGTCTACTACGAAATGAAAGAAAACGACAGTTACTCGAAAGAAATGCACCAACACTGTAACATTCGTTTCTTTTTCTTCTCAGTCCAAATGACCCACTGCTGAGATCGGATCTTCTCCAAATACATTTAGCTAAAGATGTCCATACCGGGAATAAGCCTTTTATACAGCTACCTTTGTTGCTTTATGCCTCCAGAGTCTAAACGGCACGCTTTAGATTTTCCACGAATAGCTGGTAAATTTTATGGAGGTTTATGGATGGGCAGTCCTCTAACCAAGAAACGCCAGGGTAGACAAGTTATTGAATGGAGACCGTGGCTCGGCAAGCCTAGTGTGTACTCTGCTGATGGAAAGAAAGAAGATCTGTGAAAGGTTACGGGTAGCTGGATGCTGAAGGGGAGACCTTAGCTCAGCAGTAGACTAGATTAAGCTGATGACACCGCACTGCGTAATTATAAAATCCAAATTGAAAGCTATAATTATATTGCTTAACATTGTATCAAAAAAAAAACAAAAATCTAGGAAAATTTCAATCGGTCCCATTCGTAGGGTTCACTTACTTTCCTTGAGTCATTACTGGAGACCTAAACTCAACTGTTGGGGTGTGTAAGTGATTGAAACAGAAGATAATTAATTTTAAAGCTGGTAAATCAGACAACTTTATCCTCTTTGAATGTTAACTGTATTCTAATTGCAGCGTTGCTAAGAGGGTTCAATTAAAATCATTAATAGCATAATCCACTCAATGAGGACTGCTTCATGACCTACATACCCACACAACAATTAAATTTGTATTTAAAGTCACTAGTAACGCCCCAGCACATTAGAGAGAAAAGTGAAAGATGCATCCACCGGCTTTTACCGCAGGAGTGCACTGTGAACGTTTTATAGGTCACTCGAGAAATCGTTTTCGCAAATAAAATATATGAGATGCTGGCTGTAAAAATACTCATCGGCCTACATTTCATAAAACTGTGACTCGATGTTAGTGATATTTAAGAAAATATGGCTTGGAGGACGTACTAAGCTTGTTTTATTTTATAGTGAAACTTTTATTAGCCAGGGGACGGGCTTGGGTATATGGGAATCCCGGTCGCGAGAAGATGGTAGAAGTCGACCGGTATACCCACTAAAACCTACCACTTATTGTTCGCGGGCCATCTGCTATTCGGGAAACTACATAAACATTCCATGTGGTTGTGGTTTCTTAAGAGGGGAAGGGGGAGTTTGATTCTCTTCCCCATATTTGATAAATAGCGCGACGCGCCTTATTCTCTCTGGGATTCTACTATGGAGATAGGGTGTCCCCTGTCATGATTCCGTCTGTCCATGATCAGGTCGTACTAAGCCTAGAGGCAAGAGTGCAATGCTGGTCTAGTCTTTGGATCAACGGGTCCCGGGTTCGATTCCGGGGTCGGGCAAGTGTCTTTGGCTAAACCAGAGGCACTGGCTCGGAGTCTGGGTGTCATTTCTATCAATAATATGTATGTATTTACAAAAAAAAAATGTATAGTTTATCATCCATCTCGTTTCCATAACACAAGCATTAAGTTGCTTAGCTTGGGACGAGATGGCGTTGTGTGAAATGTCCAAGGATATTTGTATTTATCGATCTCCAGGTTAAGAAACTTTTGGCTCTGCTGGATGTTAGATGGGTGTCCATTACTTGTAATATCTGACCTCCCCTGTGCTTCGGAATGAACTTAAAGCCGTCGGTATCACTTTTACCTAATTGCACAAAATTAAATGCAGTTCTAATTT
This sequence comes from Clostera curtula, assembly GCA_905475355.2. Classification (NCBI taxonomy): domain Eukaryota; kingdom Metazoa; phylum Arthropoda; class Insecta; order Lepidoptera; family Notodontidae; genus Clostera; species Clostera curtula. Next base: position 4,355,281 of record FR997804.1, on the reverse strand, counting down.
TTTTTTCGCCAGTAGAACTTATAACTGATATGTTCATTTTGTTTAATTATCTACTGTAGATTGACTAATCCTGGATATTTAATAATATCATAAATGTTTAATTTTATATTATTACTAGCTTTTGCGCGCGGCTTCGCCCGCGTGGGCTTCGAACCCGTGCATATTTTTTGTGAACATAAAATCGGTTATTGTGGCTAAACTATGATAGTTAGATATTTGCTCTCGTCTTTTTTTTGTAGATCTTTATAAGACCTACAAACCCGTAGTACATAATTTTGTTCTATTGTCAATAGTTTTTGCAGCGCACGCATAAATAGGTTTTCTATTTTACACCTTGGTTTACAAAATCGCCATTTTCATACGGATCCCTAATTCTTTTGAAAATAAAATATAGCCTATAACCTTCCTCGATAAATGGACTATCTAACACTGAAAGATTTTTTGGAATCGGACCAGTAGTTCCTGAGATTAGCGCGTTCAAACAAACAAACAAACAAACAAACTCTGCAGCTTTATATATTAGTATAGAGTATAGATTCATTAGATACATATAATAATAATTACTTTTTATAGTTTATTTCACGGAAAACGCAATAATATTTCTGATTAAATTCGCCTAAAGTTTCTCTAACGCGTTAAATGCTAACGTGTGGTGACGGATTTAGAATACATTATGTCACTAGCCCATTCCACCCTGAGGGTGTCCTAAGAGTTGACAATAGGTAATGGCAGGACAAAATACGCAAGCAAAGGAAAACTAGATATGAAATTCTGTGACAACCCGTCTACCCAGCGTGGCACAGTAGGATAATTACCCTTAGTGTAATTGGAGGAGGCCCGACACATCAGTGGGTCATGTATCAGCTGAGTAGTAGTAGGTAGTATGGAAAAGCAAAAATAATAAAAAAAAAAGATAAATATTTACTCTTTTTTGACAGCTGATACACATATTTAGTACAGGTTTGATTCCATTCAAGGGAATCCACGGGGAGTATCGTATCCTGTGACAGAACGTCATAAAGTAGGGCGTACAAAAGACACTCACTATAAAGTACATTTTAGTTTCATTTGCTAGACAGAATTCTCGTGGGCTGCGATCCATTTTTACTTTATCCCCGCCTTTCCTCATTTCTCTCATAATTTTATCTATACGTTCGATCTTACTATTAGTTAGTTCGAGTTTATCTGAAGGCTACGGCGGTTTACTGTTTGGCTGCTTATTATTGCTAACGTTATTGATTATCTCAGGTTAAATACTATTATTACTCAGCCCATAAATGACCCACTGCTGAGTCAGGCCTCCTCCAGTTACATGGAGGCTAATGTCGCCGACTGTGCCACGTTGGCCGGACGTTAGCACAAGGTTTCGTATCATGATTTTTCCTACAGCTAGATTAACGGCCTTGTCATTTCTTTTTTGTCGGTCCTACAACACCCTCAGGATTGAACGGGGCACTATGTATTCAAAATCCGTCACCACACGGACGTGTCAAACATGACAGTTGATTAATTTTGTTTACTGTAGGCTAATTTCCTCCATGAATTTGGAGGAGGCCTGACCCAGTAGTGGGTAATTTATGCGCTGAAACGACAAATCCGTTATCTGACAACGTGTTTATGTGGTGACGAATTTAGAATTCATAATTTCACCAGCCTATTCCATCTTGACTGTGTCGCAAATGCGACATAAAGAACCAGGCATCTTAGCTGTAAGACAAGAAAAAATATATTATTACAGTGTATATCAGGCCTGTATTATTGGGTATTGATGTATAAACTGCATTCCCTCAATAAAATTGGGTCAGGTCCCAACAGTGTTCTCCATAAGCTGACATAATGAACTCAAGAAGTTTGGGTACTAATGCTTAATACGATACGCCATGCTGCAATGCAGGTTACCTAAAAATTGGGTCACAGTTCTGACGGACTGCAGGTTTCTAGATTTGATAGCGTTCCAATATCAAATAAATAAATAAAATATACAGAGACTAGATATAAATCTTTCATATATGAAGAGGAACAACTTTGTCAACACACAAAAATCTTTAGTTATTGAATTATAGGTAACTAGCGACCCGCCCCGGCTTCGCACGGGTGCAATGATGAACGTCTAAATTTATCAGTGTTTCTCTGCAATACTATGAATTAATTATACATATATATCCTCAAATCACGATAAACACCTTCGGTCCTCAAATAATCGACTTCTCCAATGTCCCTCTCACAGCTCTGACTTTGTACACTCGATTTTTTGGTGCAGTCTGTTCTTTTATGGAACGCGCTTCCCCTCGAAATCAGGATGGCTGACAGTCTTCAGTCATTTAAAATTAAGGTACGAAACCTTTTTCAAAATAAGTTGAATATGTCTCAAACTACTTAATACAGTGGAATATATATTTTATATATTTATGTATATTTGTCTCTTATATATACACTTATATATGTATGATATATATGTATGTTTATATATGTATATTATTTATTTGTAAGTAAGTTTATGTTATTAGATATACAATATTTTCGCAATTTCCCAGTGCACACATTTTTGCATAAAGGATTAAATAAATAAATAAATAAAACATCCTCTTGGGTCAATCTATCTATTTAAAAAAACCGCTTCAAAATCCGTTGCGTAGTTTTAAAGATTTAAGTATACATAGGCGACTTTGTTTTATACTATGTAGTGATACTGGTTATTTTTGTACAGCATAACAAATTTGGTTTTACAAGTGAATTTATTAGTGCGTTTAGAAATATAAATACTTATATACTAAATATAAATCCGAGAATATGGAGCCCCATCCGGGCTCCAAATTTTATAAATACCTAATGATTTCTTAGGTTTTCGCGACACATTGAAATTAAACACTTTTTAACGGATCCGCATAAAAGAACACATAGCTGACATGAAAAACAGACGCTCGACCAAGTCTGCAGTTTGTGAGCACACATTCAACAAGACCAACCACTACATCCACTTTGATAGACCTCAAATCCTTGCCAAGGAAAATCTTTACATTCCAAGAATGATCCGCGAGGCTATTGAGATTAAAAAACATCCAAATTTCAATAGAGAGGATGGTTGGCAAGTACCACCTGCTTGGGATCCAGTCATTAAATTGATCAAATCTTAAGCAAAACACTCATCTGCAAGACCTCTGGACACCGTGAGCGATTTCTGCGTGCACAGGGAACGTTATCAATAAAACAAAATTATAGGCGGTAGATTTTAACTGTTTCTTTGTACTTTTGAAGACAACTGTCATCTAGTCTCTCCCGCGACCACGACTGCTGCAAAGCATTCGAAACGTCGGGAATTAAATAATGTAATATACACGCGATAAATTCGTTAAAAAGTGTTTAATTTCAATTTATAAATACCTAAAAAAAATCGAATCAAATGTTTTTTATGAATATAAATAATCAAATCACTACATATTTTAAAACAAAGTCGCTGTCGTCTGTCCGTCCCTATGTATGCTTAAATCTTTAAAACTACGCAACAGATTTAGAAGCGGTTTTCTTTAATAGATAGAGTGATTCAAGAGGATGTTTTATTTATTTATTTATTTATACATCTATGATATTGCAGAGAAACACTGATAAATTTAGAGGCTTATCATTGCACCCGTGCGAAGCCGGGGTGGGTCGCTAGTAATAAATAGAGCACAAAAAAAAGCCATTTAGACTTTACCACCGGTTCGAAATCTACACAGAAGAGCCGGCATGAAACTCCATAGTTGCTCTATTAAATAAAAGGGTTGCAATGACGGTGGAAGACTCGATGCAAGTGCTAGCATTAATAAAGTTCTTGACAAGTGCTTGTGTCGATGCGTATGTCATTCATCGCGAAGTGACAGCCTAGTATTAGTAACTTTCAAAATCGAATATCAATTGAAAGTGGATTGTCAATTTTGACTCTTTTGATTGAGCAATTTTGGAGGCCTGGTAGATGCTTTACTATTGTGTGCTGCCAATCAACATAGCTACCAAGCCGTTAAATTACATCAACATAAGCTTAGATCTGCATACGCCCTACACGCAAGGCGTAGTATGATGATTAGATGTGAAATATTAAGCACTAACTAAATAGAAGTTGCTAAGTATATTCAAGATACATATTACATTTGAGTAATAAAACTACTATTTTATTATCCACCTCTCCATTCCCCCCTGAGGGTGTCGTAAGAGCCGAGAAAAGGAAAGAACAAGCCCTTGAAACGGACCCCTGTGCCGACCCGTCTGGCCAGCGTTGCACAGTAAGCTAATTACCCAGGACCGGCCTTTGTGGAGATCCTAGGGGTGGCCTATGTCCAGCAGTGGATGTCTTTTGGGTGAAATTATGATGATGATGAATGAGAGGAGGTCCGACTCAGCAGTGGGTCATTTATGGGTTGAGTAGTAGTATGTGATAATATCCATAGTGCTTATTTACCAATTTGAAATCCCCAGTCGGTTTGTAACTGTGCAAGAGGTTTTATAATGTATGAAACTTAATAGACTAATATAATAATTTTGTCATAGGATATTAGTTTAACTTTTTTCCTGCAACAAATTCTGAAGGAGAGATACGGCGATTCATATCCGCCCCTTTATGGAAGTTATATATTACTTTTATGTGTTCAATTCATTTCGAAACCTTTTTTATCTTCTCATTGCCAAAGGCAGGCGCGATAAGTTATGAAAATGGGCTTGTGATTGACTCATATTTCATTGTAGTTTCGCGCATCCGTTTAAAGATTTATAGATACTCTTTTCTTGCCAAACAGAAATGGCAGTGGGTAGGGCACATAGCTCGCCGGACTGACAAAATAGGACAGAATAGTTCGCGACGACCGCGTTCCGGAAAGCACCGAAAAGCGATGGATGCGGACGGTTCAGGACCGGCCTTCGTGGGAATCCTTGGGGGAGGCCTGTGTCCAGCAGTGGTCGTCTTTTGGCTGAAATGAAATTGATCATGATGATACTCTTTAAAGAACAAAAAAAATTGAAACAAAGAACAGGCCTTATTATAGAATCTACCTTATTTAGAACAAAGGGCGGACTTATCGCTGGGTTGCGATTTCTAACGACAACCTTTGTGTGGAAAATAATTAGACGAAATAAAACAGATGTAACAATTTAAAGTAGCTATTATTATAAAATTAATTAGCTATTAAGTTTGCCGTAAGAAGCCACAAAAATGACATATTGTGCCATTTTGAAGGAAACCTCGATACGAAATTCTGTGCTAAACGGCTAACCTATCTGGCTGGCGGGCAAGACCGTATTAATCAAATTGAGACCCGTAGGCAATGCAATAATCGGCGCCTCGTTGATCTAAAGGTTTGACGTGCCGCCTTTGGATCACCGGGTTCTGTGTTCGATTCCGGGGCCGGGCCACCAAGGCTGAAAATTAGCCAACTGTGCCAAACCGATTGGCCATCGTGGGAGTTTAATTACTATCCATGTAATATGACCATACCTTATAGTGTCCCAGTCGCATTTATCGCGAGTGCAATGTAATAAAAAATATAAAACAAGACATTCCAGAGTTGAAGTTGTTATAAAATTACGATCTAATACTGACACACATTGATGCCAAAACGCTATTACTATTATGTTGTTTGTTCCTCTAGAACCGTTGAGTTTAATGTTTCAAGTTAAATTACAAACAGTAAAACAGCAATAAAAAGTGGTCCGGCAGGTTTCCAGAGTTCTAAAGGGTAGAAAGAGAAAAAATCACGTTATTTTTGCGTCTCAATAATCCTGTGGTATAATCTAAGCTATCTGTACTACGCTCACTGCTGCCATAAGAGTCTGACTAAATGACGTCAGACAGCCCCGGACTTGCTATTTTCTATCGACGTGCTCCTCCTACACATAATCGGTAGCAGTCAGTCCATAGATCAACCACTATTGAGTCGGGCTTCCCCCAGTTGCATGTGGGGTAATAGCATAGTTAGACCAGCTGTCAGTTTTCACGCCACTGACTACGTGTAATTCGTGTAAACGTGTGTTTAAGAAAAACCTATTGACGTTGCTTAGAAATATATATTTAAAACTACATAAGCGCATGCACGATTGAATTAAAAAATTGCATTTGTATGTACCCTAATGAGTGAATAGCAACGCAAACAGCAATCGAACACAATATATCTAAATTCAAATACCGATTGCTATTGTAATGTTGAGCAAACATTTATTCAACGGCCGTTTGGATTTGAACCAATCGAATTCGAAATTGAATTATCCCCGTCCTAAACCAAAGAAAAAAAGTCGAGTATGCATTTGTGAGAAAGGCGCGCACACCGACTCAATAATCGTGGTAATCGAATCACGAATGAGCTTTTTTGTTATCATTCGAATGAGATAAAAATGGTCGTGGAGTTCTTTCACATCGAAGTCAAACAACCGAGGAGTTGTTTTATTTTTTTGGCGGGCATTGTCGACGTTTCATCGTGGACGCGGTACATAGCTTTTGTCATTGGTAAGTCCCGTTTTATAGGCTCGGAGAGCACCAGACGGTGAGCCTTTTAAAATTTGCTACTACAAATTTAATGACGATGAACTATAATAAAAATACAAAGAGGAATACGGTCCATACCATCTGCGAGTGTCGTAAGAGCCGACTAAAGGATGGCTAGGCATAAAACTTAGTCTAAAGAGAAAGAAATCTTGATTCGAAACCCTGTGCCCACCCACCTGGCCAGTGTGCACAGTACATTGGATATTTGTGTAATGTCTTTCCTTCAATTTTATTTTAGTTAATGGCGTAGAATTGCTCGCAGGGTACAGATAGTTGGTTTATAAAAATAAGCAATTCTCTATTCTATTCAGTACGTCGTTTAAAAAAAATAGAGCATCGAATTCTATTTGCAAAAATACAACTAAGCCAATTTGAAGTCATCGCAGACAACTTCACAGGCTATAGCTAGTTTATCACACTTTAAGGAAATATTTTTAATCAATTTTATGCACATGATATCATAAGCCACGGAATACAAAGGTTCTATTATTTTTCTTTGTGGGCCAAGATTCCTTTACGTAATCTAATTCAGGTGTTCTCATTTCATGGCGTATTTTGGTCACGTTTCTTCACAAATCTCAAGATCGGTTATTAGCAACTTTGATTAGCAGAACTTGACTTGAATACTTGACCGAAAAACGTTGACCTTTTTCTTAAAAATATTAGAATTCTACAAACGTATACTTCGTTTGGAAAATTGGGTTAACCTTCCCTACAGTATTTCTATCTGTCCATAATGAACTAGGACTGGTGTCTTTCTTGTAGTAGGTACTGTGATCACTAAGTAGAATGTAGATAATTACTAAGTAGGAGATACCAGATGACCTAATACGGTACAGATTCGTGTCCGCTCACTATGGGCTCCATCAAAAAGCTCAAAGTCACACAACGGGCAATGGGGAAGGCTATGCTCCGAGATTCACTGCGAGATCAATTCAGAAATGAGGAGACACGCAGGCGAACCATGGTTACCGACATAGCTCACAGGATATGAATGGCAAACTTAAGGGGCAGTGGGCAGGGCGCATAGCTTGTGGGACTGACACCCGATAATTCAGAAAAGTCTAAAATAGACCTGGTTAAGGTCGCCGGAAAACGACCGATGTGAGTGGCTCGGAACCAGCCTTCGTAGAAATCCTTGGCCTATATACAACATTGGACGTCTTTTCGCGGAAATTATGATGATGTACATAGTGCGGTATGCAATCGTTATGCATGTTCAGCATCGTCTGGTTCTGCTAGATGTTGGACGGGGGCCCATCATTCATCATTCGGCGAGCACGTAAAGCCGTCTGTCAGTTTATGTGAAAACTACAGTTTTTTTTATTACCTCGGGATCCTCATGGCTACCGTAACTGGCCGTTGGGGATTGAGTAGATTATGTGGGACTCCGAGCGAGTAGAGATGGTAAATTCCGCCCCGACCTACCCACTAAAACCGACGGCGATCCTCTACTGCTCAAACCAGGGCCACGGGATTCACTCCCATTGCGGGAGCATGCTCCGTGACCCTGGAGAAGTGAAAACTGTTAGCTGGTCCAACAAAAAAAATGCCGGTTTCTCGCCATGAATTTGGGGCCATATAGACTCACCACTGGATCAGGCTTCCTCCAAATCCATAGAGGGAAATTAGCCTACTGTTCGACGTTTACCAGACAGGATGACACAGGGATTGGTTTCAAGTTGTTTCATTTGTCGGCTCGTACGGCACCCTTAGGATGGAATGGGGTGGTGACATTATGTAATCTCCGTGTAAGTAAAACACTAGTGCCGACCCCAATTTTATTAAATCGTGCGTGGAAAAAGATATATAACCGCATAATAAACGCTACGATCCCATTACACTTTCCTACAAAGAAAATCAGTTTGATCAAAATCTCCAAAGTTGTAATTCATTCCCGTGGATATAAGATTACGTCAATATGCCAGATAGCACGGAATACGGGTTCGAGTGCCAAGTTATCGGCCAATACGGACATAATTTATTGGGCGTTGTTCTTGGGATAGGGGTATTTTGTCTTCGCCTTTTGACGCACGGCTGTTATTCGTTCCATATTTCATGAGGAAAGTTTTAATAGTAGACAGTATGTTTCTTTATATCCTTACTTCCCAATACCATTTTTATTGTAAACATTGGTTTAACATTAACTTGTTGGTCTAGACGTGGTCTTTAGATCATGGCTCCCCAGTTCCATTCCGGGGTCGGTGACATTTGTGTTCGTGGATTTCATGTTTGTAAACTATCCCCGCGATACAGCTTATACTATACAATGAATGGTTTAGAAAAAGTGTTCAGAGCACGGAGCTCGACAGTTACGTAGGATAAATATCTTCCATTCAATTGGAGGTCCGTCCGAAAAGCAGGTCCTTTATAGGTTCAGATGATGGTGATGATGGAATTACAAAACATTCTGATCATCTTAGTGCATTTTTAACCCCCGACGCAAAAAGAGGGGTGTTATAAGTTTGACGTGTCTGTCTGTCTGTGGCACCGTAGCTCGCGAACGGATGAAGCGATTTCAATATAGTTTTGTATGAAAGGTGAGTTACGGGCGAGTGTTCTTAGACATGTTTGATGAAAATCGGTTGAGCCGTTTAAAAGTTATGACGGGTGAAAGTGGGGAAGAATAACCGAATGTCTGCAAATATAATCGAGTGGGGTCTCAAATGAAAGCGCATCACGTACAATTTAACAAAATCTACATTATATTAAGTGTGTACCTATAAAAAGTATAAAATAAAAATTAAATTAAAAATTTAAAAAAAACCCCGACACATTATCATTTTTAAAAGTAAAAAATAAATACATCGCGTTGGGGGACCAGGGGTCAGGTAATAAATAAGTGGGAGCGGTTATTGTGTCGGGGGTTTTTTTTAATTTTTATTTTAATTTGTTGTCGTCATCGTTTCAGCCCTTAAATGACGCACTACAGAGTCGGGCCTCCTCCAAACTCAACATTAGCTACATTTTGTACATATTTAAATTTAATGATGTAGCATCAAATAACTTGTCAGTTCCAAGTAACAAAAAAAAATAGAAAAATATACATAAAACATGAGGAAAATTTGCGGCAACAAAATTATAAAGTAGAAGCCCCTTAGTGTAGAATATTCACGGAGCCACGAATGACTGATCAAAGACGAGATAGCGTACCGCTTTGAGGCGCGATAGGAAGGGCCTCTTTGCTGTCACTGATATAACAAATTCGCTTCAACGAATCTAAAGATAGTTTTGAGAGTATTATGTACTGTTATATACTTACTAGCTTCTACTTACACTCCTAGTAGACAAGGCGGGAAATAACGTATCGTCTAGATACAGCATGAAGCAGATAGATTAATCGTAGCAATCTTACTTTGCCGTCAATGACACCTTAGGATGAGATTGACGAGAAGATTGACTTGCAGAAATTGAGAAGAAGCAAATGAGTCTTTGCGAATGTAATGCATTGGTAAGACACTGAAATAAAACATCTGGCACTGGCATAATCTAACCAAAGTGACTAAAAAAAGCTCCCGTTCACAGAAATCCTGAAATACGCGAAAGCTATTGGAAAGACTTCGTCCTCTCTAATGTAATATTAATTTTCAAAAGTGTTTAAATGTAGTTATTATAAAAGTTATATTTTTTAACTAGTTATCTATTAATTAGTATAAGCATGTAGTGTCCACATCCAGTAGATTTATAATATATTAAGGTACTTTACAAAAGTACTTTTTTTAATGTAATTATATACATAAGTTTCGTGAATCTAATTAAAAAATGACACTTGGCTAGGCCGCCAGGAGAGATAGTGGTCAAAAGCTTACATATGCAAAATTAAAAAACAACATAGTTCCATTTCGTTTCGTGTATGAAAAAGAAATAAATATTTACTGAAGAAGTCATTAATATTTGATGATATTTTCCTAGAGCTTGCTTTATTACTTGTAAACTAACAACTTGCCTTCTAATAGCAAAGGAATCTCATTACTTATTTACATTAAAATATGTTTGTGTATGTCATAGCAAATATTCTACGGTTCTAATCGTATAATGATATAATGTTTTGTGTGAATTGGTTAAAATATAACGAAAATTGTTGAAGATGGCGGAAAAAACGAGACCTTTTTGGAGTTTTATCGAAAACATGCCTATATACCAAAGGGTGGTATATAAACAAAACAATGTTAAGTGCTATTGGTTCTATAGAGGACATAAATAATTTTATATGTATTCTCTACTTTAAGTGAGAAGGCACTGCTGGTTTATAGTGCGGTACTTGGTAAAACGAGCATGACAAATCGGTCCTAGTATAGTCCAGTTGTCATCTAGCGCCGCACTTCAATTTGAACCATTTGACAACTCAACGGAACGAGGAGCACAATACGTGTCACCACCTTATTCCGCCTCGAGGGTGTTGAAGCATACTAATGACCAAATTTAAGGAAGAATGCTTGAAATGAGATACATTTGTATCCAGTGTGTCTGTATCCGGAACCGCAGCTCTTAGACGGGAATTCTAGACTTATTGCCCGTGTGGTGACGGGCTTAGAATACATAGTGTCACCAACGCTCCCCATCCTGAGGGTAAATGTACAAAGGGAAATGGCAAGGCCGAAAACCTATCCGAAAGAGAAAGAAAACTTAATACAAAACCCTGTGCCAACCTGTACTTACCAACTGTAATTGCCCTGTATGTAATGGTAGGAAGCCCGGTGTAGTAGTAGTAGACATATTGTACAAAAATCGGATCAGCCGTTTCATCGTCATAAATACTTTTCTAGTAGTAACAGTTCAATGAACTTTTCAACTTGTATATTCGTCCTTGTATTTGTAGAGTTGTTTACAGGCTGAAATTATAACTTTAAATAAACTCTCCCTCTACTAACTGTCTCTGCAAACAGCAATTAGTCTCTTGGTCTTAAACAAAAACGGCGCCTCTACGTCTGAGAGAGATAAGTAATGAGAGACGTACAGATTTATGGGCACTATCCTTTAACGTAGAAGCTCTAATATTTAACACTACACACGGGTAGTTCAGATTACACATACTAATCTTTGCCTTTTCTGTCCTCTGTCCTGTATTCCAATAGGAGTAAGAGAGGGAGGATGAGAAAAGCCTTTGTCTGTAGCAACAAGGAGTAGGAAACCTGCCAATGTTGCTGCACACACATACACGAAGGATGAGCACTCCGAAGACGTTTACTGGAAATGAAGTCGGCCCTCACGTCACCGGGGAGTGGATCAGATTTCCACATACACCACATCAGTCTTCCCCAAGCTGGAACAGATAAAAATAAATTACTCGGATATAAAAAAGAAACAAAATGGAATAGGACAGGCAAACGCTTCATGTAAATCCCTGCACAATTACTTTACCAATTCTAATGTGGTTTTTATTTGAAAGCAGGATTTCTAGCATTCTTACTGGATGATTAACGAAATGCCAGCATAAGGTTCCAGAAACATCTATGTATGTTCAATGTTGTGACTAAGTTGTATTTTCCTTTAAGCTTTGCTGATTAAATGTGTTTTGTTTCTTTATTTTAAGGGCATTAACTAAAACAGATGATGTTTTAATTTCGTCGTGTATAATAAGAGTTTACCCTTCTTGCTGGCAAGACGGATTGGCACGGGGTTTATATAATAATAATATTTTTATTGGCACAAAAGAGGCATACAAACAATTATTCTTAAATTAACACATTTGTAACACATCGCTTGTATACCCCATGGCTGCGCCAAACGGAAACAAATTCAGCATATGCCAGACAATTAGTAGTCTGGCGCTGGTTTTCAATTGTTCCCCGTTTGCCAATAAGAGCAATTTACGAGAGAAAAATAAATAAATTAAAATTAAAACCAAAGGACAGAAAATGAAGCACCCACCAGTTATTGCTTGGACATATAACATAATATAAATGAACACATAAATAGATAAATATAGTAAACATACATTTGTGTGTGTGTGTGGTGTAGTAGTTGATGTGAATGTGTGTGATATAAAGCTCCTGTAGATTGTCTGTGCCCTAATAAAAATACATTATAAAACAATAGAATAATTCAAGTTTTCCTTCTCATACGGCTAGGTGATCTGCCTCTTGTGCTCCTTTAGTCGCCTCTTACGACACCCTCAGGATAACGTGGGTTGGTGACATTGTGTATACTAAATCTGTCACCACACGGACAATTTTTGTGATGTTTTCATTTACAAAACTATAATATACTGTATGCCACACAGCAACATTGACAACGTAGTGAACACTGACAACGTAGTGAACGCCTTCCTTTATAAGTTTGTAAAGATGTATGCTGGCTGTGTGGAAATCCCATGATCAGCTGTGGACATGTAAGGACAACCTTGATGATGTTCATGATAAAATCCCAAGAGAACAGCGAATAAAAATAGGCTAAGAGTGAATGTAATGAAGATAAAGCGAAGTATCGTTGAAGTTTAACAAGGAACCATCAGAGCGTATCGAGCGAATTCTGATGCACTTCATCTGAATCGTGAAGTGGCCGTGGGAATTTCTGCGGTCGGTCATTAACGCGCATTGTTGTCATAGATTATGTGGGTACAGAAGGTTTAATTCGTAAAAAGTGGGTTAAAGTTCTTGTTCAGTCTTTTAGAACTATTAGGACCAAAGTGTAATTTTTGATTGTAGATAACTATCAGAGCGTTCCGGAGTTGCTAGCTATTTAATTAGTGATTTTTTTTAAACAAGGGATAATATTATTTTTTTAGCAGATTTACGAAAAAGGTTTAAGTATCTTTCTTTGTTTTTAATAAAGTTTGATGTTTCTGCATGTAAAATAATTGAAAAAAAACCAGTAGGTACTTCAAAACCCACACAACATTTCGAAGCACCAGGCGTCAGTGTAGAAAACCAGTCAGTCGATATTAATGTTTTTTTAAGATGTTGGGATCACTTTCAAAGTCATGGCAGTTGTTTTTATCATCGCAATCTTCTCTTCTTACTATTCAGTGCTTAGTCTCAACTCAGATATATACCGCGTGATACTATCTGAAGGTACTTTTAAACCTCCTATACGGTCAGTGCAGAGACGGATTTGAAACCTGTTGAGGCCCAACTCAACAGTAGGTCACCTATGGGAAGAGTATTAGTAGTATTTATACCTATAGCTTCTGTACGCTAGGTTATCTTTACTTCGGTAACGTTAACTGTTAATTAACCGGGACGTACGCTGATATGCATAGAATGGATGTCGAATACTTTTTTCAAGTAACAGGTTTATTTGTTGGTAAACAATAGTTACTGTAACGGTCTTGTTTGTGTGTTGATTATGAGAAAATTGTTTCAGTAGGGCTGTCAATTACAAAATGTATTTATTTTAGAATCCACGTACCACTACAGGCCATATATGACTCATTGCTGAGTCAGGCCACCTCCAGTAACATGGAGGGTAATTTGCCTACTGTGCCACGTTGCACAGACTGGTATTTGGCCCTAAAAGTTGGCCAAAATCGATTTTTTAAAATATGGTTCTACTCCCTCCAAACTATTTTTTCTAAAAATTAGTATAACCGCTCCAAACAATAACAAAAAACACAAATCGCTACTACCATCCACCACGTGGTGGGCTCAGTCGGAAGTTACCGTTCGCCTACAGCCTACAGTGTGATTGTTCGATGCACACAATTTCATTGATTTGAAATATTAGCTATCTTGTGATTTAAAGATTATGTGTTGGTTTTCACTATGGATTGTGCACAACCAGGTATGTACTTTATTTGGCACTTAATTTTAACAACTAATCTCTAGCCTTTTGCCATTTATGTCCTTGGAATGTAAGTACTAAAAAATACTGCTACAGAAACACATTTTGGAAGATCAAAGGGGGTTTTAATATGTTTCTCACCATTTCTAAGCCAAAATTGTAATTGGTAGTTGTAGGGTAGACCTTATAGGATATAATGAAGCAAGAAACAGCCACCCCAAAGCACCCCCCTATTTTTGGTGAATTTTTTCCGTCGGTACTTACGATACTCAGTAAGTTAAGTTTTACTTATATTTTGTGTATTTTTGTTATAGGCTCTTCTGGAATGAGTCTTTTGATTCCAAATGATTCATTTAATATAATGGAGCGCTTTGTATCCTTAACATTTATTAAAAAGTTGCAATTTATGGAGCGGGAACTACTCAATCAATATTCCGGAAATGACCAAAATATTTCTTATTTAAAGCAAAAAACTGACGATTATCAGACACCAGTTAAAACAAAAATGGGCAGCTGCTCGCAATACAAAGGCCAAACCCCTAAAAAATTACGGTGAGTGCCTTAGCGGATGCATCTGGCTATCGTAAGCAGGATTAAATCCCGGTAGACCTCAAAAGTCGTTCTCAGACTTGAATAAAAGAAGTAAAAGTCGAAATAATAACTTTGATCACCTGACACACAGATGAGTTGACGTATGCAACACAGATGAAATTGCAGGTGACAGGCAAAGTAGATGCATCAAAAATTGTAAAAGACTTGACAAAAATGCCCAGAAGAGCAATGAAATATGCAGCAGCGATGAAAAAAAACAGGACAGTTCAAACAAATTAACACATTTACGTACCTTGTTAATGTAAACGGAAGCAGGACTAACACTGGCCGAAAATGAAATAGTGCAAGAAACTAATCCAAGCTTTTATCCGTGCTATTTGATATTGCAAATGCTAAAGAAAGAGTGGTATCCTGAAATCCACCGTGTAACTGAAATTGTCCGAAGAAGCGGCAGAAGTACGCAACAAACATATTGGAATGTTCCGGCAACGCCGATGTTCTAAATAGACTCCTCTATTTAGAACCCCTCTAACCTCTGACCCTCCCCTGATGGACATGAGGAAGAGGAGGTAGAGTAAAAAAATCTACCTTCGGACGAAGTTTTATAGTTGATAATAGACACTTTCTAGTTAACATTTTAATGCTTTTAGCTACATTATTATTGTAAATTTTGAAGATGACGACGAAAATGACAAATAAATGCTTGTATATATTACGTATGCCTTTATTTTACCTTTTCCAAGCTAAAAATGAAATAAAACCATTTAAGACAGCCATTAAGGGTATCAAATATTTTTGGCCAACTTTTAGTACCAAATACCAGTCTGTGCGTTGGCCAGACGGGTTGACACAGGGTATAAAGCTGTCCTTCTTTTAAGGCTATGTTTTCGTTTTGTCGGCTCTTACGACACCCTCAGGACGGAATGGGGTGGTGACACTCTTAGTCAATTCCCAATTGATACTACAAATGTAGTATTATCGTCATTATAAATAGTTTTAGATAAGATCCAAATATAGATACACATATACGGGTAGTGACGGATTTACAATACTTAGAGTCACCACCCCATGCCATCCTGAGGGTTTCGTAAGAGCCGACAAAAGGAAATGTCAAGACCAAAAACCTAGCAAGAAATGGAAGACTTGAAACGAAACCCTGTGCCAACTTCTCTGGCCAATGTGGCACAGTAGGTTCATTACCTTTAATTGAGGGCGGAGTCCGGACTACCAGCAGTAGTAGTAGTTTTCAATTAAAAATCCACCGTCCATTCTTTTAGGGGCTGCGGTCACATGCATATACATGTCAAACTTATAACACCCCTCTTTTTGTGGGTGGTTGAAAAACAAAGTAATGCCGATTGCCTTCAAACAATTTAACTGAATTCTGTCCCCTTTGAGGCTTTCATTAACCACGTCCGGTTTTCCTTCCTTCGCAGCCAGGTCGTTTATTCAGTTATCACCAAAGCTGAAACAACCTCCGCGTTTTCTTTTTAACCTTTAACCCCTTCATTTCCTGAAAAGCTAAAAGCTTTTTAGTTGGAGCGTGTGTGCTTTTGAGAGAATTGTCAGAAGGCAACATTTTTAATATTTCGACGACTTAATTATTCGAAACCTTTACAAAGCATAGGTACTTTTATTGTCACTAAAAATGTATGAAATTATTACTTGAAAATAGGCTCTCGAGTAAAGTTTAAATGTCGCAGTTGAGTGCCTGTTTTGAATTTGGTTAACATTATTTGTTAAAAAGTATTTGTACAACAAAGTACAGTTTACGAAGGAAATTTAACTAAAAAATTCAGGATTCATTTCATTTTATATTACTCAGGGTGATGAATTTTTCGCCGCTGTTACAACGTACCATGGACGCAGACAGTCAAGGAGAGCATGATATTTTTTATTAAACTCACTTAAGTTCCTGTTTGTTCTTTAGGGAAATTATAAATGGCCTCTGCGGCTCAGGTCTAATTTATTTCATACATTTATATGCAAGACGACGAAAACAGGGAAAAAAGATTTTTACATAACATAATTCTACTCCCAGGATGTGAAGCTAAAATATCTATCCGTATATGTAGGAAAACTTGTTAAGAAACCACCTCTAAACCTATCTCGGAAATGGCGATATCTCCCCATTGTTGGAGGAGGTCCGACTCAGCAGTGGGTCTTTTATGAGCCGAGACGATAAATTTATTTCAGTTGTTTCTTAGAGCAGATTGAAATAGTTATTTGTGCAACAAGAGAGCAAAGTCGTTTTTTGCTGCGAGTGCTGATATTGAATCCCGAGTAAGCGAAGGAACCAATGATTGAATCACGAGCGTAGCGAGTGATTCTAAAGTTGATTCCTGAATGCTGCAAGGGATTCAAAGGCACGAGATGCGAAAAATTTTGCTCTCGTGTAACACACATAACTTTTCACTTCAGCAGCGAGAACACTATAGGAAATGAAATATATTACGTAACATTTTTGAAACTATAATTAAATATTTTTAAGTTAAATATCAGTTTTTTAAGCAGTAAATACTTATTTTAGTTTAAATACAACAATAAGTTAAAAATTCAATGAATTACAATAAAATATATTATTATCATTTTTGCTAAATTTCTTTAGTTAGTACGAAATTCCGATCGTGTTTGTTTTTGAGGTCGAATTAAAAATCGGAGTAACCCCATAACGAACTCCTTTCATCCAATCAAACTATTAAAAGTACGTCTAGTTTGTATTTAATCAAATATAGTTCCCATAATATTGCTCTATCAATTTAATATTTATAATCTGTAATTTAATGCTTTGTATTGTTTTCTATAGCGCTACCTGCTAACATTTAACTTCATAACTCTAACGCAACTTATAACCAATAAATTTAACTTTCATAATCACACGAAATTTCTAACACAACACACTTGTCATTGGCAAAATCATCGGTATAACGATGGAAGCCAAAACCTAAATGAAGAAGAAGAAAAATCGGAGTTGTTGGTACTGGCCACTTGGTCTTTGTCTCTCTCTCTTTTCTATTGGCGGGAAAGAGATAGTGTCAATGTTTCGAATTAGAATTAAAAAGTTACTTTGTCTCACTCAGTGGGCAAAATCACATTTTGTCCACTGTGAAAAGTAAATTGGCTTGCGGATCAAAGGAGACAATTTTTGTTAGGCCCACTGGATATGGTGACGTTTAATAACCGTGTGATGCTAATCAAAATGTAACTAATTTATTATGGAAAACAGGGCATATTTTTTTTGTAAAGTCTAACCGAGATGACTATGAAATTAAAATGATGGCTATTAGTTATTCTTGACAAGCGCTCTAGTTTAGATGAGATTTTTAGGTTATTTTGATGTTCACATTTTTGTCGTATTTCTCAGTATTCCGGTTAAACCATGTCTATCTAAATAATACCATTGTAAGCCAAATATGATAAGGAATAGATCAATATATGTTTCATTACTAAACACCGAAATTTTATAGGAGGCCCCCTATAAAATTTCGGTGTTTATCATCATTCATCGAACAAGCAAAATTGTCTCCTTTATTTCAAACACACGCAAGAGGCAAATGATCTAGCCGCAAAAGAGGGAAAACTTGATACAAACCCTCTTGCTGCCAACCCGTCTTGCCAGCGTGGCACAGTAGGCTAATTTACTTCCATGCATTTGGAGGAGGCCCGACTCAGTAGTGGGTCAGTAATAGGCTGTAACGACGAACGAAATGCAAGGAGAGATCTCTGCTTGATGTTAGATGTTGTCTATAATTTAACATCTACCATCTATGGCAGATGATACAGGTAGCCAGTAACGGGAAATCTGATTAATGACCCAACAAATGATTACCGGTTGTCCCATTAGATGGTTTTTGGAGGGCAGTCGGTAAATCATATTACCAAAGTGAGGTTAGGAAAAGGCGCGGTAGATTATGATAATGATATTTTTAAGCAAAGTTAAGCAGATCTTAGCGTGGAAGAGCATTAATGTAGGCGATAATTAATGCAAATAAGGCACAATATTAAATGACAGATAATGTAGATGAATATTCATCAATATTTGAAGACGAGCTTACATAAGGCGGGATGAGAAACTTGATGTTTGAGGTTAGGTTACGTGTTTTTACGGGTTTTAATATAGCACGTTGTCAATTCAAAAAGCTTTTACGTGTGTAAACTGTCCGAATTTTAATTTGTCATCTTCATTTTATAACTTACGTGTAGTGACGGGTTTAGAATATATAGTGTCACCACCCCATTCCATCCTGAAGGTGTCGTAAGAGCCGCCAAAGGCCTAAATCTGACCGCAAGAGAAGAAAAACTTGGAGCAAACCATGTGCCAACCAGTCTAGCCAGCATGACACAGTCGGGTCCGCTCACCGACTCGGCAGTGGGTTATTTATTGGCTGAGTAGTATAGTAATAATTTTATAACGAATGTCATTAATAAATATATAAATAAATATCCTTGGACATTTCACACAACGCCATCTCGTCCTAAGCTAAGCAACTTAATGCTTGTCTTATGGTAACGAGGTGGATGATAGACTACTTATATACATTTTTTGTTTGTAAATACATACATATTATAGATAGAAATGACACCCAGACTCCGAGCCAGTGCCTCTGGTTTAGACAAAGACACTTGCCCGACCCCGGAATCGAACCGGGGACCCGTTGATCCAAGGCGGCACATCTAACCACTCGACCAACGAGGCAGTCAATTATAAATATTGGCTGAGTAGTAGTAGTAATAATTTTATAACTAATGTCATTGCAATAGGCAATCACGGAATTTCTTTCTGGCTCTTCTCCATCAAATGGTTTCCAAAACCTTGACTAATATATTTGGAAAACACGCTCAGGAAACATTTTGATCATACAATTTCATATTCTTCTCACGCAATTTTCATATCTTCCGCGTGTTTAAGGTACTTATATCCGTCGGTTTACGCTAACGGACTCTTAGCGTAATATTACGCTAAGTGCATTCATGTTCTACGTCCTAAGCTCCAGAATCCTAGGGGCTTTTAAAAGGCAAAGTACAGCCCACTCGCAGCCAAACATCGTCATTAAGGCACACCCACACTTGCGTTTTACACTCGTGACCCACATTTTGACGTCGTAATTTTAGTATTTTTTGTCCCCAGGTATTTGAAAAATAAAACCATATTTGTTGAGATTTTTTACATATAATGTTCCTCAGTGCCTCTTGTGGCCCCTTTACGTCTTTTATTGTAATATGTTTTATGCGGATTGGTCATGAAACCGCCAATAGTACTGTAGTAACTTTGATAAACTCGCCGTAATAAAGTTAAAAGACGCCATATTATCTTTTAACATATATCAGATATCTTTTATTTTTATTATTCCTGTGTGTCCTGTGGATTTAGAATTTATAGTGTTGCCACCCGATTACATTATGAGGGTCGTAAGGGCCGACAAAAGGAAACCGATAAGGTTAAAGTCGAAAACCTAGTCGCAAAAGAAGGAAAACCTTAAATAAAATTTTGTGCCAACCCGTCTGGTCGTCTGGCCACAGTAGGGTTACTCTCCATGTTGTTGGAGGAGGCCAGACTCAGCAGTTGGTCATTTATGGATTGAGAAGTATGGGCTGGCTACTAATAATAAATTACATGTAACTCGTACATGTAAATTGTATTATATTCATACATATTGTCGAGGCAATGGCATCGATTGACTATAATATTTTATTTTATGTATATAGTAGGTAATTAAGGTTGTGTGTATTTTTGCATGTTGTACAAAAAAAATGTCCAAAAAGAAATGGGGGTGAACCACCATTACCACGTAGGGGTGTTAAAATATACATATGAAATTTCATCAAAATCGGTCAAGCCGTTTCGGAGGAGTATAAACACTAGAAATGTGACACAAGATTTTTATATATCAGATTTATATATTAGATAATTCTACTGTACATGTGTATGTCACTGAACTCCTCCTTAACGCCTAGACCGATTTGAATGATTTTTTTTGTATGCGTTTGGGTTTGCGATGGTTTCCAATTAGCCCGACAAATGGCGCTGCAGTCGGTAAACGGCTAGTAAAATTATATAATCATTTTACTACTGGAACTCAACTGGAATTAGGGATATCCGCCGCATTTGGAGTTACGAAAAACAAGCCAAGACTATAAAACAGCTGCCAGAGTTTGCGCACCCCTTTGAAACTTAATTACTGTTAACAGGTATAATTTGTGCGCCCTTTAAGTCGTTATACAAGTTTAAAAGGCAGAATTCAAATTTCAAGACTTCGCTACGGTCCGGAATTTAGTTCCATCATTTTGTCGATGTTATGGTTATTTTATCGATGTTATTATTTGACTTCATAGAGTAATTATTTTATGATAGTTTGGGTTATGATAATGTCTATGCATCTGTGTGGTGACGGAATTCAAATACGTGTCACCACTACCACCACACACGGAAGTAACAAGGTCGACAGATTAGCCGCAAGAGAATGGAAACTCGATATGATCCCTGTGCCAACCCGTCTCGCCAAACGTGGCACATAATTAAAAAGAGAAAAAAAAAACAATAAACTATATCCAAATTAACGTATACGTCAATTCAAGTTGGCACTGACTCAAGTGGTCGTTTGTTGGTTATTTTTTGCTTGTTACTTATTTTATTCTGTTTGAAGTCGGTTTACATTGATTGTTTAAAGTTTGTATTTTATATGCACATAACTCGGAAACGACAGCGAGTAACTCGTTCTGGAAAATGACACTTATTTCGAGATTTATAGCAAAACCAGTTTCGACAGAATTTCTAAAAATAAATAAGGAATTTTCCAAATCCATTTATAAATAAAGGAGTACAGTGACACACATATAGTAAAAAATATGCCGTTAAATTGAAAACCTCTCCCCTTTTTGAAATCGTTTAAAAACCTGCGCAAATTTATCAGAAGATTGTTGTACAAAACAAAATGATGCAGTGAGACATTATATCCGATATTTGTTGTTATTTCAAAAATTAAAATATGACTGATGCTGATGGGGGCCTATCAGTCCCCCATCAGCATCATTCATATTTTTAGGAAAGGAAAGGTAGGCCAAACATTAGGCTCAGGACCGGTATTTGCAGGGAGGCCTAAATCCAGCAGGATTTTATTTTATTATCTTCTAAGGATTAAGTTTTTGAATGTCGTTAAAATATACTACTACTACTCAGTCCATAACTAAAATAAATAAATATCCTTGGACATTTCACACAACGCCATCTCGTCCCAAGCTAAGCAACTTAATGCTTGTGTTATGGTAACGAGATGGATGATAAACTACTTATATACATATTTTTTTTTTGTAAATACATACATATTATAGATAGAAAACACCAAGACCCGGAACAAATACTTGTAGGTCGTACAAATATTTCGTCCGTGCGGGAATCGAACCCGCGACATGCTGCGCAGCAGTCCATCGCTCAACCACTGCGCCAACCGTGTGGTGAGTCAGGCCTCCTCCAACTACATGAGGGGTAATCAGTCTACTGTGCTAAACTGGCAAAAATGGCACAGGCTATCGGATCAAGTTTTCCTACCCTTGTGGGAAGGTCTTCGGCCTTATCATTTCCTTTTGTCGACTCTTACGACACCCTCAGAATGAAATGGTGGTAACACTGTGTATTCAAAATCCGTTACCACATAGACAGTTTAAATAAAATCTCCTTTAAATGTTCAAAATACGGAACTATAGACCATAACTATAAACACTCTAATGAAATATGCGGTAGTGCCTATGAAGTGTATGCTTCATTATTTAAGCTATTAAATTTCTTGTATCCTACCATAAAATGTTTTCGCATGAGAATGTGGAATTCACCATCTTTGAAGCAAGAAAATGTATCCAGTAACATCGCATACCGCGTCCGTTTGTGTCCACTGACGCCTGAATAGCGGGGTATTTATTTATTAAAAGGTAACTATATCTGTGTCTTTAGATTGACACCTATATTGTTATAAGGTTATGTCAGATCATCATTTATCATCATTCCAGCCCATTAATGAGCCACTACCGAGTCGGTTCTCTTTCTAATTCATTGAGGGAATTAAGCCTATTGTGCCTCGCTGGCAAGACGGGTTGGCTCATTAGAGCTCTTTTGACAAGTCAAACAATAAAATGAAATTTAAAATTTACCATTTAAAATGGATTATTTACCATCTACCACCGGTTCAAAATGCAGCTCTACAGAGAAGAACCGGCAAGAAAATCTGTAGTTGTTCTTTTTAGATCGCCATTTTTAGGTACAAGGTCGGAATAAGACAGATTTGTGAGACCAAACTGGTGCAATACTCGCAATTCGCATTGCAGTTAACTAATACAAGAAGGTGCCATTTTAAAACATGCGGTAATAAAAGCTATGTACCATATCAAGCTGTCTCGTCTCAAATGTGTAGCCTGTCAGTATACACGCGGTTATTTGAAGAATGAATAGGAAAACAGATTTTCTTTCAGTTTTCACCAACGAACCCAGTAATAGGCTTACTCTGTTCGTTTTAAATACCCACAGATAATAATGAACTACGACGAATTTTCGCAAACCTACCATCAAATTAAGTATTTATAACCGTAAATTATATAAAACTGCGCTTTCATGCCTCGGAAATTGGTGCAGTTTTAACATCCACGGAATAAGGTTTGTTACTTTGTTAATTTTAATACAGCAGTATAACTTTGTAAACTTCCGATAGCTTGCACCACACAGTGTTACTGTACAGAGATTGTACTTAGTATTTATACAGTAGTTGAACACAAACTGCAGTACCCATTACACTGTTTGCTTACACCAACGCAAACAACGTTTGTGTGGTCGACGTATTGGTTTTTACAGCCTTTGGTATCGTATGACGATGACCTGTTTACCTATACAAAGACAAAGACCACACAAGCGGACCTTGTGTTTTAAATGTGTTTTTTACTGAACGGCGAAAGAGAAGCGCACCATATTATTATACGGTTTTCACATTGTTCGTTCATAGACTGAATACTTACTACATTTGGACGCAAAATTATAACTATGAACATAAAGATATATCACATAGAAACGCCAGCTAATCCACAAAATCTAGATCGCGATATCGAAGTTTACAGAACAATTCGCTCGGATATTCGTTGTATAACGGATACCAGGTATACCAAGTTCCTGGCTATATGATCATCCTTTGTGCTAAAAATGCTTTCATCAACCTGAGTATATTATAACAAATCCGTCCATGGTGCATAATACCGTCCATATGATGACACATCACTATCACTATCACTACATAGTATAAAACAAAGTCGCTGTCGTATGTCCGTCCCTATGTATGCTTAAATCTTTAAAACAACGCAACGGATTTTGAAGCGGTTTTTTTAATCGATAGAGTGATTCAAGAGGAAGGTTTATATGTATAATATGCACCCGTGCGACGCCGGGGCGGGTTGCTAGTTTAGAATATAACAAAGTAAGAGCCGACAACCTGGCCACAACAGAAGGAAAACTTACCGAACCCTATTCAAGCCCGTCTGGCCAGCGTGCCACAGTAGGCTAATTATCTTCCTTGTAGTTGGAGGAGACTCGACTCAGCAGTGGGTCATTTATGGGCTGAGAAGAAGAAGAAGTACATGATTCAGCTATAATCTATGGAGCTCACTTCCATAGAGCTATTTAAATATACTGTCTTGGTCAATGCATTACGCAGATCATTATTGAAAATGAGATAGAGTAATGAGTCTTAATTATCTTCACAAAATTAATTTAAACCTCCTACAGTTTAGTTATTAATCTATCAAAACTTTCGCAAGGTTACTGTCTAATCCGTCATTTGTAATGATCATAATTACTGCAATGATAGTTCATTAAAGTCTTATATTGCAATATTGCGTCCATCTGGATATGTCTTATGAAATGCTATTTCTTCTGGCAATCAATGAGATTAATACGTTTGTTTTGAGCAAGTTTTCAGTTACTTGAAGTTTATCTATTCAGTTACGTTGCAAATCGTTGCCTATTTGCGCGTGTGCAATATTTGGCTCATGTGTGGTAATCTTAAATATGTTTTACGTATAGTTACATAAAATATTGTTAATTAAATCTTTTTAAGTACATACACATAATATGTACTTCCATTTCTTTAAGCTTTGTTTTTGAAAATTTCTTTGGTATTCAGTCAAAACGTGGCAAATTTTCACGTTTGCTTTTAGTTATAAATTTGCAATGACCTTTGTCAGTGTTGCCTGTGTGGTGACGGATTTAGAATGCACACTGTCACCACCCCATTCGAAGTAAAAGTAAAAGCCGACAAAAGGAAATGAGACGGCCAATAGCCTAGCCACAAGATAAGGAAAATTTCGTACAAAACCCTGTGCCAGCGTGGCACAGTGGGCTATTTACTCTTCCTGTGATGGGAGGTCTACTCAGCAGTGGGTCATTTATGGGCTGACTAGTATGAGTAGTAATGACAATTTTGACTGTCTCGTTGGTCTAGGGGTTGGATTTGCCGCCTTTGGATCACGTTCCTGGGTTCGATTCCGGGGCCGGGCAAGTGTCTTTGTGTAAGCCAAGAGGCACTTGCTCTGAGTCTGGGTGTCATTTGTGTTCGTGAATTTCATGTTTGTAAACTGCCCCCGCGATACATAGTAAACATAATGCAGGGGTTTCGTTTAAAAAAAAAACCAAATTCATTATTATCAGGAATTGAGCATAATTTTGATTTGTGGCATTTTGTCTCAATGTCTTGAAAGGAGTTTTAACGGCGTTTTTGTCTGAAACAGTTGCTTATTTATTTCATGAGCACACCAACAACATTATATTACATTGACATTAATATTATGACGTTTACAGCATAAAACATTGCTATTGTAATTATTTATACCTGTAAAGGTATGCATAGCATTTTTAGAAGGATAAGCACAGGGTTGTTAAAGACAATGTGAGTACAAATATTAAACCCGTTACGTTACAATGTTACGAGTATATATGCAGGTCATTTCTAAACTTTTATGATTAAATGTTTGATATGTAGCCCACAATATTCCTTCAGATCATTACACGTCTTAACACCTAATTTACCATAAACTTATAATAGGTTTTAAACTAACGCAACTGGAAGTAAATTGCAGTTTGAAACTTCTATAGACCTTGGTATGTATTTGCTTAGCAAATAAAGTTGCATACATCTAACTCATAGCAATTTATACATAGCCGTACAAAGATTTTGTGCAGGTGTAGCAATAATATTGGTTTTCAACTGCAACAACTTAACCTAACAATGGACGGTTAGGTTAGGTTCTTTGTTTGTTAAACCTTGTTCTCGTAACAATTGTGATTGATGAGTTAGATGCTTTGGTCTAGTCTAGCTATTGTATTGTATTAGAATGTCTACATTTGCAATGAACTTTTGTGTGAAACTGAAGAGCTTTCATAGACTGAAATACTATTGCAATGTGATTATATTTTACCAGTGATTAAAGCTGGATACTGTA
Organism: Clostera curtula; assembly: GCA_905475355.2. NCBI lineage: Eukaryota > Metazoa > Arthropoda > Insecta > Lepidoptera > Notodontidae > Clostera > Clostera curtula. The sequence continues at coordinate 4,329,030 of FR997804.1, read as the reverse complement.
CTGTATTTGAAACTATACATATTTGAAACTAGCGGCCCGTCCCGGCTTCGCACGGGTCCGATGTTACCCGCAGGTGAAGCCGCGGGGCGAAGCTAGTTAAAAAAGAAGTAGCCTAAGTTACTCTTTATATTATCAGCTATCTATCAGTGAAAGTCCCGTCAAAATCGGTCCAGCCGATCCAGAGATTAGCCGGAAAAAACAAACAGACAGACAGACAAACATTTAAAAAAAAGTTATTTTAGTCATGTACTGTGTATACATACTTACGCATTTAGTAAAAAGTGGTTATTTTATTATTACAAACAGACACTCCAATTTTATTTATTTGTATAAATGTATAGATAATACTGCATTCTTAAAAGATAAAGACTTGTACGTCGGTATTTGTTTCATGTAGTGATCGTAAAATACCGGTATTGGCACGGTTGCGAATTGGAAAAACTGTCCTAGCCATTTGTATCAGAAACCGCAGAAAGTGGTTTATGGCTAGTCTTACATTGCGCTGTGTTCAGATACGTAGGATGTTAACTGAGGATTTTATTTTTAAGTCTTTTTTCATACAATGTTTGTAAATTGATTGTTATTACAAATCTACACATGTGTACAATAAAACACCTTAAGCTCCGTGTGGTGATGGATTTAGAATACACAGTGTCACCAACCCTTACCATCCCGAGGGTGTCGTAAGAGGCGACTAAGGGACCGCAAGAGGCAAATCACCTATCCGCAAGAGAAGGAAACATTGATACAAAGCCTGTACCAACCCGTCTTGCCAGCGTGCCACAGTAGGCGAAATTCCCTCCATGAATTTGGAGGAGGTTAACTCAGTAGTGGGCGTTTTATCGGCTTTAACCATTAACAGAGGAATTATTATACAGAGGTTTAACAAAAACATAATATAGTCATTAAAAATGAGGGCGAAATTGATGACTTTTTTATTCACTTTGAGTGGTTGTAACTTAGATAAAACCTTATAATATAATAACATAAACGAGCATCTGAATGAGCAAGATGTAAGACAGAAGCATCCGCATGATTGTTTGGTCAGGCCTATATCATTGGCATGACTACCAATTTGCTCACGTAAACCGCAGGGCATATCGGCTAGTCTAGTCACGTAATACCCTCATTGATTCATGCGATAAACACGATGGCGATTTGCGGGAGGAATTGCTTTGGAAAGCGGCTTTAAGCTCTTGCTTAAATCAAGAAATTATACATGTAATTCCTTTCCCATATTGCGGATGGATAAAGTGAGTTAGGAACATGCCTGTGGAAGATAGAATCCGAAGTGAAAGGTTATCATGGTTTGGTTAGGTGCTGAAAAGAGATGAAGAGATTCCGACTGGAAAGATGATTAATATGAATGTGGATGGTGTTAGACGGAAAGGCAGGCCAAAAATTCGTGAATGTAGTTAAGAAAGAAACGGGCGTGAATAAAGATATGACGCGAAATGTATGGAAGGATGTGTCTTACATTGCTCCGACCCCAATTTATGGGAAAAGGAACGGATAATGGCGATTGTTCTTAATGTCTTAGATCTTGTTAGTCTCATTGGGCCTAAATTTTTTCTCTAATCTTATCATAGTCAGTTCTCAGGTCAGAAGGGTTGCTGAGCTTCATATCAAGTTTAAACGTGTCAAATATTTAATCTAAAAGATCACACATGTCTAAAATCTCTCGGAGAAAAGACGAGAAAATACCACGGGCAGCTATTACAGACAATATGAATAAAATTTAATGCCACAGTGACATTTATTTGAGAAGTGATAAAATATCTTTTATTTTAGTCATCATGCGCAAAGTTTTTAAAGGAATTTTGTTGCCAGTAATTTAATCTTGGCAGTAATTTGGCGAGATGAATTCGCGGGCGCTACTCTCGGCGAACAAGTAATGAATAATAAATGCGCTATGCATAGTATTGCTTGAATACACACCGGCTGGTAACCAGGGTATCTCGCTTAGAGGTTTTCGTACTAAATTCCTTAAGTACATAAGAAAATCAAAATATTAAAAATGAAACACTCTTGTGCGCCAAATGAAAAAAAATATCACCACACCAAAAAATCTTCAACAAAATCTTTTCTCAACCAAAATATGGTTCTTAATTTAAAAGTGATAGTATTCTATTGGCACAAAATAAAAACGTGTCATAAGTAAACATATTTCATTTATATAAAAAATAACGCTTTTGGCCGCTCACTATTGCCAACAGTCTGGTTGTCGCGTGGTTGTCCAGCATTTGTACGTAATAACTGACCTCCTTCGTCTTTCGGAGGGCACGCACAGCCGTCAGTTAGGCGTAAGAACTGATAGCTGGTCTAACCATATAATTACCGACAATCGCTCTCTAAATACAAAGTTAGCCAAATCAGGTTAGACAGGTGCGGACCCCAATGAAATTGGTAAAAATTAAATTAAAAATTTAAATAAACCCCCGACACAATAACCTTTAAAAAGTAAAAAATAAAAATAAATACTTCGCGTTGGGGGATCACTCCCACTTATTTATTACCTGACCCCTGGTCCCCCAACGCGAAGTATTTATTTTTTACTTTTTAAAGGTTACTGTGTCGGGGGTTTATTTAAATTTTTAATTTAATTTTTATTTTATACTTTTTATAGGTACATACTTATTATAATGTAGATTTTGTTAAATTGCACGTGATGCGCTTTCATTTGAGACCCCACTCGATTATATTTGCAGACATTCGGTTATTCTTCCCCACTTTCACCCCTCATAACTTTTAAACGGTTTCCGATTTCCGATTTTCATCAAACATGTCTAAGAACACTCGCCCGTAACTCACCTTTCATACAAAAAAAACTTTATTGAAATCGCTTCATCCGTTCGCGAGCTACGGTGCCACAGACAGACAGACAGACAGACAGACAGACCGACAGACAGACAGACACGTGAAACTTATAACACCCCTCTTTTTGCGTCGGGGGTTAAAAAGGCGAGAGTCGTATGGTTACAGAAAGTCGGAATATAAAAATATATACCGCATAATCATTACCCACTGGCCGCTCGGTCGATACGGACGTATAGAAACAACATTTGTGTGTTCTTCAAGATTTGTCAAAGAAAAATAAACTGTTTATTCTCAAGTGACATTATCATAAAATCTTAAATTTGCTAAAATAAGTTACAATCAGTGTGGTGTTTTCACTAGCTGGGATTGTTTTTTAGCGTAGAAGCAGATCGAAGTAATTAAATAGTACCCTCAGTGTGTTTCGTGCAAAGTTAAACAATGATGCGATCACCGAATAAACATAGTTCCAGTCCCGATATCTCAAATAAAAGCGAAAATGATAGTTCGAAGGTAAGGAAACGGAAACATAACGATGATACGATGGATGCACTCCAGTCTTTTACCAAGGAAATTCTTGCAACAATTAATAGTGTAAAGAACGAACTGGGACAAAGTATTTCCAATATGAATAACACCATCGAAAATGTTCTTGTTAAGAAAATTAACGAACTGACTAAATCCTCAACAGAAATGAAGGCAGAGATGGATAACCTTCGCATAGACTATTCAGAAGTAAAAAACCTAGTTATTGCCTTAGATGTTACCCAAAAGGAACTCCTGAATGAAACTTCTTCACTGCAAAGTTCAGTTCAGTTTCTTGGTGAACAACATGATGAATTCAAGAATAAGGTAGATGTAGTTTCCAAAGAAGTAGAACAAATCAACCAACTTAAACTCCAGGTCTGTGGGCTACGTAACGAATATAATACAATTAAAACGGCGGTTAATGCAGCTGATCAAAGGGAGAGATTACTGAATATTGAATTTATAGGTATTCCAGAGCAAAAAGATGAAAATTTAACTGACATGGTAATCAGTCTTGCAAAGCATATTGGAATCAGCATTTTGTCACAGGATATTGTTCACGTAAACCGAATTGCTACAAGGATTAAGCTATCGGGTCGACCGAGAGTGGTGGTTGCCAAAATGAGAACTAGACTGATTAAAGATAATATTATTGCCCGTTCGCGGAAAGCTCATATAAATACAAGTATTTTTGGAATTGCTACCGCTGATAAGCCAATATTTGTTAATGAACACCTGACACCTTATAATAAGCTGCTTTTAAAACAAACCAAAGAAATTGCAAAAAACAAGGAATATCAGTACGTTTGGATAAAAAACTGCAGAATTTTTGTCAGGAAGAACGACAAAGCTCCCTTTCTACATATATCAGAAGATGCAGATTTATCAAAAATCATTTAACAGTTTGTGTCACCAATAAATGTATCCTTTCATTTTACGTAGTACAATGTGTTTATATCATTTTGCATAAAAGATTACATTATTATGGTATCCATTATCTGGTCTCGAGTGTCATTTCTTATAATGTTTATTCTTTGCCATTGAAACAGAAAAACATCTTACAGGTATTATTCATCTGTAAAATGATGGTGCACTATGGTAAGTCATATCACTGTGCACATGTTCTCGGATTATTGGCATATTGTTTCTTATTACATCTATACTACATAGCACGTTACTATTCGCCTTGTCATTTTATACATATCTATTATATCCATGTCCTTTTTTTATATGTGGACACTGCCATAAAGCCAATTATATTTAACTTACAACATAGCATTAGCGGGTATTGTCACAAACATTGTGTTCACAGATTATCTCTTCTTTTAAATAGTAACAAAAAATATAATCAGTTTAATGATGTTGGTGGGTGCGGGATTTTTGTTGCACATGTTTGGAGCGTATCACTCATAATTAATGTTAGTAAATGCGGAACGAAACATCCAGTGTCCCTTATCTTGTTTGCCGTCTACCTGCATTTGGAATTTAAAAAAACATTGTTACTTATTAACTATTGTTTGTTCGGTAAATTGACGTTACTCTTTAGTGTAAATGAATCAAAAAGCGTACAAATTGCAATTATTATATTAACGGTACAGCACCTTAGAGTAATGGCTCATGCCTTGACCTCCGGATGGGAATGTAACTTTTTGTTTGGTATAGTACCTACTCGATAAAAGTACTTGTTATTTTTCATACTGTCTTAGATTAAATAAATCCCAATGGAAGCTAGTGACCGGAAATTAAATGTTTACTACCAGAATGTTCGTGGATTACGCACGAAGTGTCAGAACTTATATAGTAACATACTCTGTAATACATTTGATGTCATAGTTTTGACTGAAACGTGGCTGTATGACGGAATTTATGACTCTGAACTATGTGACAATCGGTATGATATTTTTCGAAGGGATCGGGATATTAGTATAAGTGGCAAAACGATGGGTGGTGGAGTTTCCATATTTGTTAAAAAGGAGCTCACGGCAACGGCTAATCAAATGAATTTGAACTCTGTTTCAGAGATCTTATGGGTGACTATACCGAAAAAGATATTATCAGCATCCTTTGACTTATGTATTGCCGCTGTTTACATACCCCCAAACCCGCACCAAATACCCAGGGACATAGACAATTTGATTAATATGGTAACCAGTCTTTTTAACCTCTATCCTAATAACTATTATTTAATTATAGGTGATTTTAATTTACCCTGTGTAAAATGGAATTCTGAGAATCCTATTTTTACTAAAACTGGGCCAGTTGAAGTACAAAACGCAAGTTTAAAACTCATAGAGGAACTGACATTCCTAGGTATCACACAATTTAACACAGTTAAACACTATAAAAACAATACATTAGACTTAGCCTTCAGTAATCTACCGTTGAATGTGTCTAAATCTCTAATAACACTTACAGCAGAAGATCCCGCCCATCCGGCATTGTCATTAGAAGTTCTAGACCTTAATATTCGTCCTTTTATTGAGTTGCCCACTAATAAACACAATTTTTTTAAAGGAGACTACAATAATATTAACAAGGAATTTGAAACTGTAGAATGGTTTTCTATAATTTCATCAGCCTCTTCTATTGAAGAAGCGCTAGAATTTTTTTATAAATGCATTTATCAATATATAGATATCCATGTCCCTAAACAAATCAAACGTAGCACGCGAAAGTATCCAATATGGTACAGCCGTGCGCTTCTCAAAATTTTGAAGGAAAAGTCCAAGGCTCACAGGCGGTGGAAAAAATATGGTAATTTAAGGGACTACGACGAATTTGCATTGTTACGGTCCAGACATAAACGAGTCCAAGAAGAGTGTTTTAAAAGTTACACATCTAATATGGAGACTACTATCAAATCCAACCCAAAGGCTATTTGGTCTTATATTAAATCATTGAAGGGTAGTTCTAATAGCTACCCGAAGATAGTAACATTACAGGAAATTTCTTACTCGGGTGGTAACGCGATATGCGAAGCATTTAGCAAGTTCTTTGAGAGTGTCTTTGGTACTGTATCTTCATCTCCTGATGTAGTTGATTATTCTGACTCCGTTAGTAATGGCATATCTAGTATACAGGTAAATGTAAATCAAGTAGAACGTTCACTTGCATGCTTGGATATCACAAAAGGATCTGGTAACGATGGAATTCCCTCTGTATTTTGGAGAAGGTGCTCTAAGTCACTAGCTTTGCCTCTCTGTTTGCTATTTAATCGATCTTTGCGTGAAGGAGTATTTCCAATCACTTGGAAAAAGGCACACATAGTACCCATTCACAAAACTGGTTCTAAGGTTAAAGTCGAAAACTATCGAGGAATCTCGATACTGAATACGGTTTCTAAAGTATTTGAAAAGCTTGTGTACAACGTTGTTTATCCGATCTTACACAGGGGGATTCCCAAACAACAACATGGTTTTCTGAGAGGTCGGTCGACTGTAACTAATCTTGCTTGTTTTTCCAATTATGTCCTGAAAAATATGGACCGCGGCGGTCAAGTGGATGTCATTTACACGGATTTCGAAAAGGCGTTTGATAGGGTAGATCACGATATTCTTCTCAGCAAGCTTTACAAATTAGGAATTCATGGTGATCTACTTCGGTGGTTTAAATCATATTTGTTCAATCGCTCTCAGGCCGTAATAATGGGAGGTTATAGATCTAATTTTATTGCGGTGCCCACTGGTGTTCCTCAAGGTTCCCACCTAGGGCCTTTATTGTACAATTCATATCTGTACGACATAAACATTTGTCTTCAACACTCTATGCATTTGGTATACGCAGATGATAAAAAAATCTTTAAAAAAATTACAAGTCTTCAGGATTGTGTCTCTATTCAAAATGATCTTAATCGGTTACATGATTATTATGAAGCTAACAAAATAACAGTCAATATAAAAAAATGTCAATTCATTTCACTTACACACAAGAAGCAACCAATTGTGTTCCAGTATTGTTTCAATAGACAACCTATACAACGGACATCCCTCATAAGGGACCTTGGGGTATTATTTGATCAGAAGATGTCACTCTCTGACCACATCGACATGATAACCTCAAAAGCCTTTAAAAATCTCGGTTTTATTTTAAGAACATCACAAGGTTTCAACGAAATAAATTCATATAAAATTTTGTATTTTGCATTTGTAAGGAGTATAATCGAGTATGCGTCTCCCATCTGGTCTCCTCATTACATAATTTATAGTGAACGCTTAGAGAGAATACAAAGAAAATTTATTAAAAATCTTAACTTCCGTTTTCGCAAGAGTACCGAGAATTACATTGATGGCTGCCAACAACACAATCTGTTGACATTAAAAGAAAGGCGCACAGTTTTAGATATGGCATTTTTATACGATATTTTACTCAGCAGAATGGACTGTCCAGATCTTTTATCAGAACTAAGTTTATGTACACCACGGCGACGCTCACGACACACCCCACTCTTACACGTTCCCCAACGTTTCACTAATTACTCTAATAATGCTGTTATAATACGTCTTGCCCGCTCCTATAATAAATATTTTGCAGATATTGACCCATTCATATTATCTAAGAACACATTTAAAAGCGCTGTAATAGGTAAAATAAGGAATAGTCGTATTAAATAATTTTTACCATTTCTATGAATATGTAGTAAGTACACACTTGCTGTTTGACACCGTTTTTTTACAGAGATTTAATTTTATTTCTACTATAAATTATTATAGGCAAATCACATTATCCTGTTAAATATGGCTATGAATACTCATCATTGATTTCATTGAATGACATTGAGACTGGATTTACTTGGAGACCTAATTCAAATAGAGTGTATTGTTTAGTTAATTTTTCTTATTTATTAATCACATACGATGTAATATTAATAACATTGTTTAATAACTCAAAATGTATATTTCTAGGGAAACCTGTAACTGGCCTTATAATATTTAAGTGCTTTGTTGTAATTTAATTTAGATACGCTGTTGGTTTTCTTAATAAATAAATAAATAAATAAATAAATAATCATTTTCTTTTATGTGGATGGGGATCTTCTGTTATAAATGTAAATAAGTATAAGTTATATATTATATAATTTAAATAAGTATATGCTATAACATATATTTAAATAAGTATATGTTATAGTAATATGTTATAAAATGAGAAGGAAGTAAGCTTAAAATAATGTAAGAATAAAAAAATATATACCGCATAATCATTTTCTTTTATGTGGATGTGGATCTTATGTCGTAAATGTATTGGAAGGGTGAAACTTTTTAGATTTTTTACTTAACTTATGGGGGAAATATTTTTAATAGGTGGTAACACTGCTGGTAACCACATCAGTACTGGGGTAGATGCCTTGCAATGACCGCCTAGGGCTCTTGCGGTTGAGCTAGGAAACGCTGTTAAAGATGGCTAACGCTTATGGTAACTGACACTTATGCATGAAAAACCGTTTGTCGGTGTGAACTGGTTTTGTATTCGTGTAGAACAGTCACGATCTTAAATTATGGGCTGAAGTTTATGAGTAATAACACTACGGCACTTATAAAAGTGAAACCATTATGTTATCTTTGTATTTCATACGACACAAACCCAAAGAGTGTGAGAGTGTGCGAGATTAACGAATAAACTCAAAAACGTTACGACCGTTTTCGAAAATCGCTCTTGCTAGCTTTTAAATAAAGTGTTTAATTTTTTGTCAACTGCAGATTATGTAGGAATATCTATATCCCAATAATTTGTATGAGCCTCAGTGTCAATTTAAGTAGGCACCAACTGTTTTGAAGTCTGTTTAAATTTTTTGTTTATAGTACAATGAAGTCCAGCCCATATAACTTACAGGACTTACAATATAAAAAATATGTAGTGATGCTCACATTTGTTTTTATATATTTAGTTTCATAATAATTTAAGCCCCGTTTATTAGTTACAGCAAACCTTCTTCGTCGTATACGGCTAAACATGCAAACAGAAAACCGATAAACGATACGAAACGCGATTGCAAGCGATTTGCGTTTCCACGGAGACCCACAGATTACATTTATGCATCGGGCAAAGCTCACGGATATTCGTTCCTTTACAAACAGTGGTGTGTGTAAAGCAAACGCAGTGTGCGTTTACGTGTGTGTGCCAGTCGGGGTCTTTTTATAAATGATATTTGCGGATTTTGATAGCAAATTATTAAAGATTTACCATGTATTACGGGTACAGATATACGATCTCGTATGAGAAGTTTCATAAGACACTTACACGCATATTCGATGATTCATTTTATCCAGGGATATCGTAAGTGGGGGGACTAAAGGAACCAGATTGTGCCGAACCGTCGCTTGGTCCAGTAGGACTCACTCCAAACTACTGGCGGGAGTCTGATTAGATCCGGTAGATCATAGAGTCTGATGAGAACTTCGTTTCGAACATTTAAATTAAAAAAAAAACAATAAAAAAATAAGTCGACGCCGTGTGTGTATCTATATTCTAATTAACGTCGGTGTCATTTTTAAGTTGAAATGGTTGTTTATTGGTTATTTTTCGCTTTTATTTCCGAATAGAAAATACTAAACGAATAAAAATCACATTAAATTGATACAGACGTACGTAAGAAGTAGAGAGCACTTCTTCCTTTTTTGAGGTTGGTTAAGATACCTTGCAAGCGTCATCTTCGTACGTGTATACGGATTAAGAAAAAAAAACAAATACTAAATTCAAACCCTGTTAATACAAAGTAACAGACGTATCAGATTATGTAAGACAACATTCATGAGGTAACAGCTTGTTACATTGAATTCAGTCGCTTCGTTGAGATAACGTATCTTGCACGCGATGTTTTCGATTTAATGATCGCCTTGTCTGGCTGCTCTCCTATAACCGTCTAATAATGCAATTTTGTGATGCTATCTCTGTCATCCATTTTTGTATCTTCCTTGTCGTATATTTTTAGTATTTATTTTTAGTATAAAAATAAATGATTTCTCTGTATTTTTAAATGAAATGGTGGTTGCCCAGCGAAATTCGACCATAATTAAATTTAATTATGATTTAAAAATATAGTTCTGTCCTCAATATTTGAGACTTTAACAATAAACAAAAGAGTATATTTGCGTGTGTGCCAATACATACAGTGTGTTTAATGTTTCTTTAATTAACTTAACGTATTTTTTAACAAATAAAAAAATACCATTCTGTACTCCTACTGTATATAAACTATAAGTATGAGAAATTTCATACTCCTCCGTCCGTGTAATTTTCGTAAAAATTAAATATTAAAACTAGATAGAGTGTATCTATGTTTTTTTCTTACGAAACAGTTCTGATGTAGAGTAAATTTTTTGAGGCCTTTAATGTTAATTCCATTTTTCTTTTTAATATGTCCGTGTAGCAACGTAATTAGAATACATAATCCTGAGGGTGTCGGAAGAGTGGACAAAAGGAAATGATGAGGTCAAACACATAACCGCAAGAGAAGGAAAACTTGATACGAAACCATGTGCCGACCCGTCTGGCCAGCGTGGCACAGTAGGTTAATTATCCTCCATGTAAATTAAGGAGGCCCGACTCAGCCTTTTACGGGCAGGTTATCGGCCTTGTCATTTCCTTTTGTCGGCTGACGACACCCTTAGGATAGAATTGGGTGGTGACACTATGTATTCTAAATCCGTTACCACACGGAGATAAATCTAAATAGAGTTGATTCTAATTTCATCAACAAAAGTTTACTCGAAAAAGAGAATATTCATCCGATCCCATTCCGGGAATAAATATTCAATCCGTCAAACTTGTCAAATGCAGTATTCGGTTAACCTTTGAACATCTGACGTACCTACTGATCTACGAGGAGAAAGAATTTAATAGAAAAATGCTTAACTGTATAACTCTATTATGGAGTTATAATATAATAGGTGGCAGTGGGCTGGTCATATCTGTAGAAGAACCGACAACCGCTGGGGTAGACGAGTTCTTGAGTGGAGACCGCGAATCGGCAAGCGTAGTGTGGGACGGCCCTCTGCTAGATGGAGCGACGATCTGCGAAAGGTTGCGGGCAGCAGCTGGATGCGTCAAGCTGAAGACAGGGCGCTATGGCGCTCTTTAGGGGAATGTCCAGCAGTGGACTAATGTGGGCTGATGATGATGATGAATATAATAGGGGCAGTGCTGGTAGGCCTCCCACACGGTGGACCGACGATGCGGGCGACCCAGGACTGACCTTTGTGGAGATCCTTGGGGGAGGTCTATGTTCAGCAGTGGACTTCTATTGGCTGAAATGATGATGAATATACCAGGTCAGAACGCGGCATCAACTTTCAAGCTCAAGCTCAACAATCAAGCTTTTCTTTTTTTAAACGCTATATTACACTGACCGTGTGACGTAACTAACTAGCTTCGTTTAGTTCCGAAAGGGGCCCAGTGAAATATTAATTATATAAAAAGAAACACCAAACAGCGGCACCTGTTCACAAACATAACGCACGTGGCAGCCGTCGATCTCCTCAACCATATCAAAGGGAAGTTATATCATCCTATCATATTATTATCACACGTTTCCCAAGTTCACTGCGGTTGACAACCAGTATAGTTCACTAACTTATATCTCACACTTTTCGTAACGCTCTCGTCACGCATTCACCTGCTTAGGGCCCCCGCGCATTTAGGCGGCCAGTCGCGCGGCCTGGCCGCATAATGCGCGGATGGGTCGCGGCGGCCAATAGGTCGCGTATGTGACGAGATGTTTTTCGTTGGCAGCGCGACCAAAACTTGGCCGCGCGGCCTGGCCGCGTAATGCGCACAGCTACATACATCGTAGAGGAATTAGTTGGCCGCAGCGACTTCGCCGCGCGGCCTGGCCGCATAATGCGCGGATGGGTCGCGGCGGCCAATAGGCCGCGTATGTGACGAGATGTTTTTCGTTGGCCTCGCGACCAAAACTTGGCCGCGCGGCCTGGCCGCGTAATGCGCGCAGCTACATACATCGTAGAGGAATTAGTTGGCCGCAGCGACTTGGCCGCGCGGCCTGGCCGCATAATGCGCGGATGGGTCGCGGCGGCCAATAGGCCGCGTATGTGACACGATGTTTTTCGTTGGCCGCGCGACCAAAACTTGGCCGCGCGGCCTGGCCGCGTAATGCGCGCAGCTACATACATCGTAGAGGAATTAGTTGGCCGCAGCGACTTGGCCGCGCGGCCTGGCCGCATAATGCGCGGATGGGTCGCGGCGGCCAATAGGCCGCGTATGTGACACGATGTTTTTCGTTGGCCGCGCGACCAAAACTTGTCCGCGCGGCCTGGCCGCGTAATGCGCGCAGCTACATACATCGTAGAGATATTAGTTGGCCGCAGCGACTTGGCCGCGCGGCCTGGCCGCATAATGCGCGGATGGGTCGCGGCGGCCAATAGGCCGCGTATGTGACACGATGTTTTTCGTTGGCCGCGCGACCAAAATTTGGCCGCGCGGCCTGGCCGCGTAATGCGCGCAGCTACATACATCGTAGAGGAATTAGTTGGCCGCAGCGACTTGGCCGCGCGGCCTGGCCGCGCGGCCTGGCCGCACAATGCGCGGAGGCCCCCGAGTGGAGCGTGCGTAAAGAAGCTTTACTTCAATAATAATGATTGTCAATAATAAAATACGAATTGACAAAACAAATTTTTCAACAAGTGACCTTAAAGTATTTGTTATAGAACTTCACGTAGGAAATAGATTAGTGTTTACTGGGATCGCGTCGAAGCGAGAAACGGCTTTTTAATAACTGTTATTTATTGCGCCATGTAGCGGAATAACGATCGTTTATGTTAACTTTTTAACTGAATAAGATTTATGGTAGCTTACTTTTTATTAATAGCATGGAAGTGGCAAGCTTTTGGACATATTTCCACAAAGTATTGAATCCAAATCGTTGTTGTTTGCGTTGCTCTGTATATTATGTTGACTATCTTTTGTAAAAAGGTTTTTTTTTGTTACAGGTTACCGCTTGACTCCTTAGCGTATGTAAAAAAGTAAATTTGAGTAAGCTGAATAACGTTGAGTTTTCTAAGTTAATAAGGCTCATTACTCTACGAAACAAAAATTACATTATATTTTGCGCAGTTACTTAAATTACCTCTGTTGTAAAGAACGTTAGCGTACAATGTAGCTCGTTTTATTATAAGTAGCAATACATTTGCATTTTACTAAAAGAAAGTTGGTTGAATACAAAAAAAACTTAAACTAGTTAAATTTTTAGAGGGTTTAACTGTAGAATTGGTTGCGACGAACCGATCTTGTGTCAAAATGTCACCAACCTATACCATCCTGAGGGTGTCGTAAGAGACGATTTAAGGAACGCAGAACACCTGGCCGAATAAGAAGAAAAACTTGAAACAATGTGCCTGTGTGGCACAGTAGGTTAATTTCTCTCCGTGATCTTGGAGAGGGCCTGACTCAGTAGTGGGTCACTTATGTGAATGATGACGATGATGAACCTATCTTGCGTCCCTTAGTGGCCTCTTACGACACCCTCAGGATAGTAGGGGCTTTTATTCTAAATTGACGCAAATTGTGTAACTTTGTGTTACTGAAGTCATCGGAATAAGGTTTCATGGCCAGTAAAATGTAATTTCAGATAGTATGATTGCGCAGCCATTACGGCAGTGTACAAATTTGTTTTATTATAATCAGACGCTGGTCCTTGGAGGGCAGTTACGTTTTATTGTTCTGTTACGGTGTATTACTGTGAGATTGTGTAGCCTGCGTGTTTGACGTATATTAGATCTGGGAATTCGTTTCTACTTGAGTTGGAGAGATTTAGTTTAAGTTTCCCTAATATGGGTTTTAAAATACCGTAATGAATAAAGCCTAATTCTGTTTTCCAAAATCTTTGTAACTGTCCTAATTCTTTTTGTTCTATTTCAATGTAACTTTGTCGGAAATTAGTACCTGCTTGTTTTCGGTACTTCCACAGAGAGACAGAGTTATCATAATCATCATTTCTGACAAAAGACGTCCACTGCTGGACACAGGCCTCCCCCAAGGATCTCCACAAAGGCCGGTCCTGGGCCGCCCGCATCCATTGCTTTCCGGCGACTTTAACCAGGTCGTCGGCCAACGTGTGGGAGGCCTACCAGCACTGCGCCTTCCGGAACGCGGTCGCCACTCGAGGACATTTCTGCTCCATCGGGCGTCGGTCCTGGAAGCTATGTGCACTGCCCAATGCCACTTAAGTTTGGCAATCCGGTGGGCTATGTCGGTGAACCTGGTTTTCCTTGGTTATCTCCTCATTTCTGATTCGATCTTGCAGGGAAACTCCGAGCATAGCCTTCTCCATCGCCCTTTGGGTGACTTTGAGCCTTCTGATGGAGCCCATATTGAGCGACCACGTCTCTGTTCCATATGTCATCACTGGTAACACATATTGGTCGAAGACTTATCTCTTGACAGAGATATAACTCAGATCAGCATCTGGCGTTCCTTTGGTCGCCACTTACGATATCCTAAAAATGGTATGGGTTGGTGACACTTTCTATCCTAAATCCGTCACCACACAGACACTATACTTATATTTGTGTACGGTAACGAATACATTAAGCAGACATCATCCAAGCAGTACGTCATACAGTAAAACGTTTTTGTAAAGCAATAGAAATTCAGGCTGAATCCCAAAGTAGGCAAAATTAGAACACGTAGAACCACAGTGTAAAGAAAACAGCCTGGAGGCGTTTGAAGAGTGAATTGGCTTCTTCAGTGTGAGTAGGGCTTTGTTGTAGCTTTAGAGGACACTTTTACACTGTGTCTTAAAGCGTATTCCTTAGTTTTTTAATAAGATTTGTTTCAATGTCTAATTACGTGCAGAATATGGGATATTTTCAACTCCTACTAAAATAATGATGTTATAAGTTTGACTTGTCTGTTTATCGATCTATGGAATCGTAGCTCTGAAATGAAATGATTGAATATGGTGCGGTTTTTTTATTTGAAAGCAGGTTTACTAGTGACACTCTGTATCGTAAATGCTTACCCAAAGCTGGCGAAACATCGATTAGTATCGTCGTGAAAAATAAAAGTAATTAAATATACTCAGACAAAGACGCTCCAAATATTTTAGTTCTAAATAAGCAAAAGTTAAAAACAATGACTTATTGTATTAATACAAAGGTGTGCTATCAACAAGAGCAAATATATTTGATCAATCTTTCTTTAGCAAATTAACTTTCACAGATCTACGATGTTCTGTCGAGTTAATCTATTTTTTTTGTTTTCAACAGCGTGAACAGAATTAAGCAACCCGCACTAGTTTCTAAATCTCATTTCACGGAAAAAAAACTTCCTGAAAGTCCGTGCGACCGCTGAAATGGACCGAAATGGCTTGTTTGTTTTAAATTTTGTTTTGTTTGTTTTCAATTTTCCAACCAGGTTGAAGGTTAATCAATAACCGTTCTCATTGAAAATGTGTTTAATTTTGTGGTCAAACCAAATGAAACATGGGTTAAACATTTTTAAATTAAAAACAAATTACACATTGTAGCAGATTTTATATATTGCGTAAAAAGAAAATAAGAAATCTAATGTTTTTTTTATCTTAGCTTTTTTCTGCACTATCACTATCACTACATAGTATAAAACAAAGTAACTGTCGTCTGTCCGTCCCTATGTATGCTTAAATCTTTAAAACTACGCAACGGATTTTGAGCGGTTTGTTTTATTAGATAGAGTGATTCAAGAGAAAGGTTTATAATGTATAATACATTATAAATTTTGTTGGTCACTAGTTACCAATAAATTCATGACCTAGGCTTCACCAAACGAATCAAGGGATTGCACTAATTGCGTTACGTCAGACCGATTAGTACAAAGTTTTATAGCAATTTTACCCTTGTGAATAGTTTTTCTGAGAAGGCTGTTGACTGATTGAGTGCCTCGTTGGTCTAGGGTTAATATAATTACCATAGTTTAAGTTCCTACTACTAATACTCAGCCCATAAATGACCCAGTGCTTAGTCGGGCCTCCTCATCATAGGGAGGGCCATTAGCCTACAGTACCATGACTGGCCAGACGGGTTGGCACAGGGTTTCATATCAAGTTTTCCCTCTCTTGCTGCTAGGTATTCGACCTTGTCATTTTCTTTTGTCGGCTCCTTCGACACTCTCAGTGGTGACACTATGTATTTTAAATCAGTAAATCCACATGGAATAAGTTTAAAGAATTAATCCTCCTCCTTGCGTCGTGTGTCCTCAGTGCTGAGGGTCGGGACCTCTATGGAGTATTTTATTGTGAACAATTTCACGCCATGACGCTCTGTCTTCTGCAGCGTGAATTGCGTCACATACAGTGGTGTCAAGTTCGGCGCGTATTTGGTCCGACCATCGCATGGGGGAACGGCCCCTCGGTCTTTCTCCTTCCACCTTTCCGGTCAGCAGCAGTTTTTCGATGCTGTTGCTGTTCTTGCGCGCTATGTGGCCAAGTCGAACACTCTACGGAGACATGTGGTGTGGAGCCTGGTCTTGATTTTCAGCGCAGCTAGTATAGATTCATTGGTCCGATGTTCTGTCCAATGAATTCTAAGCATTTTTCTCCAGCACCACCAAGGAATTAATACGCGGGTAAAACTACACTATCTGTAATGATAATAGCAGGCTTTACTTTTGGTACGTGTGATTCCATATGTAATAAGGAAAGTTGATATAGAACCTTGCCCCCGATTGCTCTCAGGGGTCTAATTAGGAAGTAGTGCACCGACCCGGGTAAATATCGGATAAGATAGTGTTGATTAAATGAGGGCCACCCTTCAAATAAGTTTGGGATATCTGAAGGTTCTGATATCACCCGGGAGATTAATTAGGATCAATTGATATCCTTGTCGGGAAGACCGGGTGTGTTTATTCCTATGTTATCGGCAATGCCCTCCTATTATCATTTCTATTCTTAACTAAGCAACTCGCCTCCTCGTTTTTTTTTGCGATTAGAAGGCCACGCAGAGCGCCACATGAGGTAGCATAGGGTCTGCATGTTTTCAGTAATTTTTAATCCTTGTCACACTGCCATGTATGACATGTTTTAAAATAATCGTGTGGCCGAAGTCAATAAACAAAAATATTATTGTGATATAAGTAAATAAATAACACACAACGCCATCTCGTCCCAAGCTCTGTCTGTTTGTCTGTCTATCTGTTTGTATAAGAAAGAAATAATACTTAAAAACAAAAATGGATCCAGGAACTTTTCATCCTGACTTCAGACGGGTTGGCACAAAGTTTCGTATCAAGTTTTCCTTCTCTTGCAGCTAGGTTTTCCGGCTTGTCATTTCTTATTTTCGAATCTTACGATACCCTCACGATGGAATGGGGTGGTGACTCAAAGTATTCTAAATCCGTTACCACACGGACTACATTATACATTTTAGATATACATATTTTAAAAATACGAACACAAAATAAAGAAGCCTTCGAATTTTCATTCAAATTAATCGTCATTTGTCTTGTCTGACGCGACTGAAAAACGGAGTACAAACTCGACGTAAAAACGCTTAGCTTATATGAATACGCTCATCAATGTTCATTAGAGCTGAAATGGTTTTCGTGTAGTAGCGTAATGGGCCATTTCACTCACTGGCTTCGTAAAATACTGAAGCATTTCTATATATTTTTTTCGTTCATACATTTTGCATTTGAGTTTAAAAGTCAATTATAATTAAGTTGCTTCGTTTGTAAATCAGAAATAAGCTGATGTATGTTTTATTCTTCCATCTGTATTTAGTCATATTAAAGAAATATTCTTAAATATTATTTTGAAACTGTCCTAAATTTAAGCGTAAATAAAAAAAGACTGTGCTGATTTCTTAGGTTTTCGCGATTATTACACATTGAAATTAAACACTTTTTAACGGATTTATCGCGTGTATATTACATTATTTAATTCCCGACGTTTCGAATGCTTTGCAGCAGTCGTGGTCGCGGGATAGACTAGATATAATTACTCTCCTCATAGATGATGTTGACTCGTGTCTCCTACATTTACATGTAGGGTACATTAGCCCCCCGTGGAGATACAGTCAGAGCCCACGGGCACAGGAGATGAGAGTAATACAGAGCGAAACCTTCTAAGAACAGCGCCACGGTAGGTACACTACTACAAGCACGGTGCTCGTGTGTGCGGGGCCACTGGCGGCTCGTCACGTACGGAACGAAACCGGTTTATACTGGTTCGGCCAGTGCTTTATCAAAGGGCTACCTCACCGCTCGGTGCGTATCGCGTCGTGCGTGTTTGTTTATAATTGAAATTTGAATAAATTATAAAGAGTGTAAATATGGTTTATTGTACTGTGTGCATGAACAGCATTCGAAAAAATAAAAACATATCCTATAAAATAAAAAATAAAAACATATTTTTAATTATTCCAAAGACCAATGAAGACTTTTTGAAATGATGTGATTAGTTTATGACTAAAAGTATTTCTCAAATTATTAAATGACTAATAGATGTAAACAAACTTTTGTGTATTTAATTTAATCCTCCTGTACCAACCCTATAGGAATACGTAATAATTTTGCTCACTCTTTAGAAGGTTTCGCTCTGTATTACTCTGTGCCACGGGGCAGCAAGTGCGGGACGGTACACCCCGGGGACGTTTAGTGGGTATGAATCCATCTCCTCACAGAGGCGGAGGGGACTCCCACACACCCCCTGTTGGCCATCCGCAGGCTGGCAGGGATAGTCCGCAAAGAATTTTACCCCGGGTAAAAAAAATACAAAACAAAAAAAAGAAGTCCTACTGTGCCACGCTGGCACGGGGTTTCGTATCGAGTTTTCCTTCTCTTGCGGCTAGGTTTCCGTTCTTGCCATTTCCTTTTGTCGGGTCTTACGATACCCTCAAGATGGAATGGAATGGCGACACTATGTATTCTAAATCCGCCACCACAAGCGACTAGATTGTAAAATTAGCTGACATGAGTCTGGCAGATAAGGCAGATCTTTTAATTCAAATTCAAAACTCATTTAATAAAGTTGGCTCATTGGAGCTCTTTTGACAAGTCAAACAATAATAGTTTAAAATAGAGCTACAGAGAAGAGCCGGCAAGAAACTCTGTAGTTGCTCTTTTTAGATCGCCATTTTTAGGTACAAGGCCGTGATAGGACAGATTTGTGAGAGCAAACTCGCGCAATGGTCGCAAAGGGCCAAACATCAGCCAGATCTAGTCAACAATAGTAACCTTCTAATGCCCGAGCCAAACGACCCCCAGCAACGGCATCTAATAATTACGACTGCCTCGTTGGTCTAGTGGTTAGATGTGCCGCCTTTGGATCAACGGGACCCGGGTTCGATTCCGGGGTCGGGCAAGTGTCTTTGTCTAAACCAGAGGCACTGGCTCGGAGTCTGGGTGTCATTTCTATCTATAATATGTATGTATTTACAAAAAAAAAATATAAGTAGTTTATCATCCATCTCGTTACCATATCACAAGCATTAAGTTGCTTAGCTTGGAACGAGATGGCGTTGTGTGAAATGTGCAAGGATATTTATTTATTATTTGATATTTATTTATTTATTAGGTTAAGTCATCTAAGTTACTGCAACGTAGTTAGCTCGAGCAGAAAATTCTGTGCTAGGTTTTAGTGTGTAGCCAGGCCGCAACTGCCAGCTATCGCGGCCCCGGAGTTCCACATACTCAAATTAGGTTACGTAACCTATTTTCTATCATCGCCGAACAAAATAAATTCTGCAGGTTATTGCCTGTGGGATCTATGTCATACCAAGAATAGCGGACCCGGTAAATGTTGTTTTGGCATATAAATAATTAGCGACACACGGGTGACTTTTTTTTAACTCCATACTTAGCTGACCCTGACTCTGCGAAAGACATATTCCTACCAAATTTCAAGTCTCGGGGCCTTATGGTTCCAGAGATATCGTAATGAATCAGTATATACATAGATGGAAAGCTCTTATATTATATGTATATCATCATCATCATCATTTCAGCCAAAAGACGTCCACTGCTGGTCATAGGCCTCCCCCAAGGATCTCCACAAAGGCCGGTCCTATATATATATAGTGAGATAATATATAGCAACTGGATGCATAGAACCGAAGACTGGGTTCAGTGGCGAGCTATAGGGGAGGCCTACGTCTAGCAGTGGACTGAAATAGTCCGATGATGATGATGATGATAGAGAGATAAGAAATCACGTATGACTGCCGTTAGCAGTATCCGTGTAGTGACGGTTTAGAATACATAGTGTCACCACCCCATTTCATCCTGAGGGTGTCGTAAGAGCCGATTAATGGAACGTAAGAGGCAGACCACCTCGTCCCAAGAGAAGGAAAGCTTGACACAAAGCTGTGGCAACCCGTCTGGCCAGCGTGGCACAGTACGCTAATTACCCTCCTTGTAATTGGAGGAGGCCCGACTCAGGAGTGGGTCTTTTGTGAGCTGAGAATTAGTAGTAGTAAGGGCTGTCGCCTTTAGATCACGCGTCCCTGGTTCGATTCCGGGGTCCGACAAGTGTCTTTGTGTAAAACTTTGTGCACTCTGAGTCCGAGTGTCATTTGTGTTCGTGAATGACATGTTTGTAAATTGCCCCCGCGATGCATGACATACCCAGAGCAGGCGTTTGGTTTTAAAAAAAAAATCACGCACACACTAGAAGATGTCCATAAGCTATAAAATCTCTCTACGGTGTGATTATACTGCGTGAAGTACATAAAATTTTATGCTCATTACTTAATTATGCGTCCCAAACGCCTCCATAGAATATCCTTTTTATTAAAACTTGGTAACGATCAATAAAAAGACTATGATACCGTTGCCTTAATATCCTGTCATAATTTTTCATGGTTGCTATGAGAAAGGAATAATAAATGGGTATATTGATACAAATGAAAATGCTGTTTAGGGATAGGCAATTAAGGAATCTTTACGAGTACTTCAACTTATAATAACCCACTGAGTTCGGTCTCGGCCAAAGAGAGACAGAGATAGAATATAATATATAATTATTACTACGAGTATATATGTGTGTTGACTGGTAGAGAATACCTATGGCATTAAGTTCGCGTCTGTACATATATCATGTGCACAAAGTTTTAAATAAATAAATAGAACACTGTTGCTAGAGGAGCGTGTAATGATTAATTATGTCATTATGAATGGCAACACATGCATTTTTTTTACAAAGACTTTCGTAGTTAAGATGCTTAGGTATTCGTGTGATGACGGGTTTAGAATACATAGTGTCACTATCTCATTTTATCCTCAGGGTGTCGTAAAATCCGACAAAAGGAAACGATAAGTTCGAAAACCTAGCTGCAGGAGAAGGAAAACTTGATAAGAAACCCTAATTTTGTTTAATTTTAATCATTAGTTATTAGTTTGTTTAGTTTTTGAGCCGTAGTGGCTGTACTAAACGTGTTTCTTTCTTTCTCTTTTTCTTCCTATGCCGTCTGAGACATGTCTGTCTCACGACACACGACTGAATGAAACCTCCTCCAAATTCATGGAGAGAAATTAGCAGACAGAGCTACGCTGACACAAGGCGGGATCTCGATGACGAAGGTTCCCGCTGGTGGTTTGGCAAGAGACCGGAACGCTAGTGGTAGGTTTTAGTGGACAGCCCGAGCGCACTTCATCATCTGCTCGCGCCTCTTCCAATTATAGTCGCAATATTATTTTATTGCAAATAAATTGTCTATTATTTGACAGTCACTATAATATGTTAGCTCCAAACGATGCCCACAGATGGCGCTTCGTTAAAAGTTAAAATTAATGTAATAAACGCGCGCGAGTTCATGTGCATCCTGAGGAATGCTTTTACCTTATAAGTTATGGTAATGTCGATAATAAATACCAATTTAGTCCACAGCTGTCAATTTGGTTTATTGTCATATAAGGTAATTTTGCAAATTATGAAATAAAATAAATGTGATAAGTAATTATTTATTTAGGCCCCGATGGACATGAACTCGCGCGCCTATAATATGTTATTGTTAAATGTAATATAACAAAAACCTTAGCCACAGCAACGCGTGGCCGGGTCTACGAGTAAGCGAATTATGCGAATAAGTGCTGTGGATTTACAAATATAACAAATTTAAAAGTAAATTCACAAAGTGAGAAGCAAGTCTTCAGTTGGTTACTTATGGCGATCCTCCGTGATATAAGACAACCCTGCGTCCGACGTCAAGATATGGGCTTGATTGTGGTCCCCAAACGGAGGAAAGGTCTGCGAGATTAAATCAGATCACTAAAGCTTGAAATACGGCGTGAAAAATTACAACGGCGTTAAACGTGTGGTGACGGACTTAGAATACACAGTGTCGCCACCCTTTCCATCCTGAGGGCGTCGTAAGGTACAAAAGAACAACGCCGAAAACCCAGCCAGTAGAGAAGGACATCTTGATACGAAACTCTGTGCCAACCCGTCTGGCCAGCGTGGCACAGTAGGCAATTACCCTCCATGTAATGGGAGGCGGCCAGACTCATCCTTTTGTCGGCTCTAACGACACCCTCAGAGTAGAACTTGGTGGTGACACTATGTATTCTAAATCCGTCACCACACGGACCTCTCGACTAGTAAAAACTAATAAAAGTAATCCATTCCAAAGTGATATTCACTCAAACAATTCCGTTCAGTGCGTTTCAATTCGTAAATAACTGTTTCGTTACAGTGAACAATCAACTTAATGGAACGTAAATTGAATCATTTCGAAGCTGCGAACGTGGATCCATCTTCGTACGTTTATGTTCACATTAAAGTTATTTCGAAATTCAAAATCATTAGGCGAAAGCTTTGTAATTAGTTGTGTGGGGATTTCATTTCGATATTAGTTTTATTGAGCTTTATCTCTTTTTTTTCTTAATCTATACAAATAAATAAAATTGGAGTGTCTGTTTGTAATAATATAACCACTTTATACTAAATGCGTAAGTATGTTTATACAGTTAATAGACCAAAAAAAAAAAACTGTCTGTCTGTTTGTTCCGGCTAATCTGTGGAACGGCTGAACCGATTTTGATGGGACTTTCACTGATAGGTAGCTGATGATATGAGGAGTAACTTAGGCTAGTTTCGCCCCGCAGTGTTACCCGGGGTACGACAATAAACGCGGGTAACATCGCGGGACTCAGCTAGTTTTTTAGTATGAGTTTAGAACATTTAAGCATCGGGCTTAGGATAACTTCTCCTCTACCACTACTATAGAGCCTAACGATGACCCACTGTTTAGTTGGGCCTCCTCCAGTTACATGGAGGGTAATAAGCCTACCCGCTGGCCAGACTGGTTAGCGAAGAGTCTTGTATCAAGTTTTCCTTATCTTGCAGCTAGGGTTTCGGCCTTGTCATTTACCTATGTCAGCTCTTACGACTTCTCAAGTCTTTGTATTCTAAATCTGTCGGCACACGGATTAAAACAGTGAAGAAAGAAAGAAAATAATTTTATTGTAGCTCACAATTGACATGAAGTTACAATCTCTATATATAAAAATTAATAGCTGTTCGTTAGTCTCGCTAAAACTCGAAAACGGCTGGAGCGATTTGGCTAATTTTGGTCTTGAAATATTCGTGTGAGTCCAGGGAAGGTTTAAGAGTCTGGAGAAAACATTGATATTGTAAGTAAAATAATAAAAACAACAATTTTATTTTCCCATACAAACTGTTACCTGTCAAACATTTGACGTTCGTCCCGACGGTTCGCTATTTTTGGCATAATTACTTTTTTTCTTTTTTAATTACATTAAATAAGGGATTGGAATCGATAAGAAAAGGCGGTATATTAATTTATTATTAATTATTCCAATTCGAATTCAATATTCATAGTTCAGACAGGACAACGTCTGTCGGGTCAGCTAGTCTTCTATAAAACTAAAATATAATTACATACTAATTAGAAGGACACTGTTATATTAAGTAACCGAAAATGTTTGTGTTCTTGAATTTGTATTATTTTATTTGTGGCAACATGCGGGATGGCTATGCGGGGCGATTAAATGTGTTCATACATATTCATACGATCATCCGTTTGCAAATGAATAAACTGCAATTCAAATCAATGCGGACGGTGAAAGTAAATTTCATGTGACGTTAAGTCATTGATAAAAAATTTCTTTCATAATATTGATTACGCTTCATAATCATCATCATCATCATCAGTTCAGCCAAAAGACGTCCACTGCTGGACATAGGCCTCCCCCAAGGATTTCCACAAAGACCGGTCCTGGGCCGTCCGCATCCATCGTTTTCTGGCGACCTTAACCAGGTCATCGGTCCACCGTGTCGGAGGCCTACCAAAACTGCAATTTCCGGTACGCGGTCGCCACTCGAGGACTTTTCTGCCCCATCAGGCATCGGCCCTGCACGTTATGTGCCCTGCCCACTGCCACTTAAGAGTGGCAATCCTGTGGGCTATGTCGGTAACCCTGGTTTGCCTGCGTATCTCCTCATTTCCAATCCGATTTTGCAGGATAACTCCATAATCGATAGCCCTCTCCAAAATCAACCATACCCAAAAAGGAGGTATGTATGTTGTGTTTTTTTTGTTACCATGTAACTCTGTAATTTATAAACCGATAGTAGTTATACTTCCGTGTGGTGACGGATTTGGAATACACATTGTCACCACCCCATTTAAGCCTGAGGGTGTCATAAGAGCTTAAAACAGGAAATGACAAGGCTTTCGGCCTAGCCGCAAGAGAAGGATAACTTGAAACGAAATCCTGTGCCGACCCGTCTGGCCAGCGTGGCACAGTAGGAAAATTACCCTCCATGTAACTGGATGGGGCCCCACCCATCAGTGGGTCATATACATTTATGTGGCTGATGTTTGGCCCTTTGTGACTAAGTACTGCGCGAGTTTTCTCTCACAAATCTGCCTTATATCCAGTCTTGTACCTAAAAATGGCGATCTAAAAAGAGCAACTAGAGAGTTTCTTCCCGCCTCTTCTCTGTAGAGCTGCATTCCGAACCGGTCGTAGATGGTAAATAGTCAATTTTCAATTTTAAGTGGTACATTTTAAATTGTTGTTTGACTTGTCTAAATAGCTCTATTGAGCAAACTTGAATAAATGAGTTTTGATTTTGATTTTAGCAGTAGTAGTATTAGCTGCAGACGTAGGAATCCAAAAGAAAATGTATAAGATTGGGTCTCCATTAACTGAGGCGATCCAAGGGCTACCAGGGTCTTGGGCCCCTACTGCCGAGGAACGCTATGACCTGACAATGTCCCTCGGTTGTTGGGAAAGTACTGAATATATCATCTATAGGCTTAGTAGTATTATATGTGTTGATTAGTCGTGATCGTGTCTCAACCGCTCAGCCATCATAAACCGGCGACAAAAACCGGCTATTATAAAATCTGGGACAGCAATCAAGTACTCCCTTTGAAATAGGTGGACAGGAAGTGAAATCAGGTTATGCGTGGAACAATGTGTCAGAAAGAGCGTCCGGCTGGAAACAGGTTGCAGTAAAGTGTGAAACAAAAATCCAAAATCTACTTTTTTTTTAATATTTAAGTCAACAAAACAGGTAATAAATAGCAACAAAACAAGTGGTTCTAATAAACGGATCTAACCTAGGTTGGAACTCATAATTATGTGCCATTTAGTTACATATTATAGTACCACTCTTAAAACTGTAGGTTTTTATGGTGGTTAATCACATAACCCAATACTTAACACGATAAAGTAATACAAGGTACTAGCTGACCCGGCAAACTTCATACCGCCTCAGAATCAATAAATAAAAAACCTGAATGATAATTCCAGAATGTTTCAACTTGATTAAAATATGTATGTGCAAACCTTAACTGGAACATAAATAATGCGTATTTTTTTTTCTTATTTTCTCCTTCCCTCGACTTCCACGAATATTTCAAGACCAAAATTAGTCTAATCGGTCCAGCCGTTCTCGAGTTTAAGCGAGACTAACGAACAGCAATACATTTTTATTTATATAAATAATAAAAAAATTAAAAGTAACTAAGTATAAAGATAAAAATACACCACCGCAAAACTTATCCGGCCAGCTATGTTAGTATAAGTTATTATGAATAATTCGAAAAGTTTCAGTAACTTTTGCTTTACTTCCAACTTTCCAACCCTTGGGCTTTCTGAGACAATATAACCAGCAATCGAATGTGGCAGTAACTTAACCCTAACATAACGATGCGTGTTTAGACATCTCGGACATTGGTAATGTTAAAGCTACTTGTGTCATTAATTTATTCGTTACTTGTTTCGTTACTTGAGGATTATCATCTCAATCCGAAACTGGCTCACTGTTGAGTCGGATTTACTCTATGTTCTCGGGGGAATAGTGGCCTACTTTGTCATGCAGTCTATACGGATTGACACAGGGTTTGATTCAAACTTTCCTTCTCTTGAGGCTTGGTTATTTTCGTCTTGTATCCCTTTAACCCGTCATTTATGGGCTGAAGTAATCTAATTAAAATAAAATAACTTTCAGACCTTTAAAACAGATTAAAAATAAATGTTGAAATCATCTTTTGTACTTTTACTCTATGTACCATGTTATTTTAAACGAGAACTGCCAAGTAAACCGCACAATATCTTATAATTGAAATAGGTCCATTATTTTTATATTTAGAACATTTTACACAAAATATTTCTTTTTGCCTCCTACAGATCTTATTGAACAAGTTATTGTAGAATAAAATATTTTTATTTACGAAGGAGCGTTCATTAAGAACACCATTTTTATATTTGTTTCAAAGGCTAACTCGTTACGCTTTACCTTAACCTCTCGACGCCTCGTTTCTCGTTAGCGAGATGACTAAAGTCGATATTTTAGGAAATAGTATTTTATGCCACAAAATAATTAAGATAAAGTTACGATTAAAGGAATCATTAATTAATTCATCATCATAATCTCAAGTGAGACAGGCATATACAGGAGATACTACTGAGATACAACTCTTTTTCCCCATTATAATGTAGCTTATGTTCTTTCATAGGCTTTAGACTCTCTGTGTACCGAATTTCATTTATATCGGTTATTCGGTTCTGTAGATTTGGCGTGAAAGCACGGCAGACAGACAGAGTTACTTTTGCATTTATAATATTTTTAAGGAAAAAGGATTATTGTAAGTAACAGTTTTCGTATACGTTTAGTATAAATAATAATACAATTATTTTGATATTAATAAAAAATCATATTAAAACAAACACCATAATAACCATTTTAAAGTTAAGTGCTAACTTAGACATCACAGACTGACAGTAACATTGCACAAAGACATTAATTTAAAGGGGACTCGGTGCGTACTTAACACAATTAGGCCCACCATTATCTTAAGTGGCTACCGATAATTTCGTTATACTTAAATTATTAAGTACTTGGCCTATTTTGTGTTCTATTAAGATTAATGATCCACAGTTTCGAAACAGCAATGGATTAGCTGTCAAGTGAAATTCTCGCAATAATTTACTTTAATTTGCTGAGGTAGTTTCTGATAGACATTATTATGTTTGTGTGAATTGTTAACATTATTCATGTAAGAAATATGTATTATGTGTAATGTATTGGCATGAGCTAGTTTTTTTTAAATGTAATGTAGGCTAACGTTTGACTTCAATCTTGCTCTCGGCGAAGATGAGGTCTAAGATGGTACATGTTTGCCTAGAAGGTGTTTGAAGTAGATCAACAAACCAACGAAAAATAAATGAATGTTTACACGATCAAACAATTTTTTATAATACTATTTATCATTCTAATATAATGTCATCTACCTTTCTGTGTGCGGAAACCTGATGTAGTAAGAGCCGATCCAAAAAGAAAACTAATAAGAAACGAAAGAGATGGTAGGAAATCTCCAAGAGTCATTATTACATTCCTAAAGTCAGAAAATTCTATCGTTGTTTCTTAGACTACGATTACACACTACCGTAAATATTATGAAGCTTAAAAAATTATACACGATGCGAATATTAAGGGTCCTCGGCCTCGTATCGAGGCCCTTAGGCGACTCCCGCGTTCCCGGTATGGTAGGTAATGAGAGTAGTTACCCAAATTAGGGCGCAATCTCCGGCAATTTGCAACTTGTCTAACTACACAATATTGCCGAGCTTTATGGTTGACAAGCATTCTACATTTGAGGCTACTGGAACTAGAGGGACTTAAAATTGAATAGAATAGAAAAATGTTTTATTTCATAAACCAATTATATCGTTCACAATCGTCAACGGATATATCATTTTTATAACACCAGGTTGGAATGCGGCAATAACTGCGAAGACCTGGCGGAAGAAACTCAGTGGGCTTGTTCTTTTGTTTTAAGCCGAAACCAGATGCATTAAGACCAGGCCAAATGTGCCACGCTGGCGGGTTGGCCTAGGGGTTCGATTCCGGGGTGGTTTAAGTGTCTTTGTGTAAACCAGAGGAGCTTTCTCTGAGTGTGGGTGTCCTTTGTGTTCGTGAATTACCTGTTTGTAAACTGCCCGCCGTATAGGTTATAACTAGAATCGATTACAAAGTTTCCCAAACGACAGATGGCCCGCGCAGACAATTAGTGGTAGGTTTTAGTGGGTAAACCGTTCGCATTTACCATCTCATCGCGACCGGGACTCCCACATAGCCCCGTCCCTGGGCTTGGGACCTATAAAAGGTTTCCCCTAAAAGGTTTTCACTACAAAAAATAAAATAAAAAAAGGAGTAAGGTAAAACAAATTCATTTTCTTTAGTCGCTCTAGCGACACCCTCAGAGGTGGGGACATCATGTATGTATGTGTAGATCCGTCACCACACGGACCAACAAATAACTAATTAACTAAAAATCCTTTGCGAAGTTAGACACAGATAGCCAAGCGTAAACCTCTTTCAATCAGATTTTTGCTCGCCACTATACGAACATTGCTTTTTGGAACTGTTTCCTTTCGTATGTAACAAAGGAAAGGTGGGCTTTTACCGAAATGCCATCTCATGTAGGCAACGTTGATATATTCTCTGTAAAATTGTTTTTAGATTTATTTTGTGAAATACTAGAAAATTATCTTTATTTTCTTTTATCGACTGCTGCGCAGCATGTCGCGGGTTCGATCCCCGCACGGAAGAAATATTTGTACGACCTACAAGTATTTGTTCCGGGTCTGGGTGTTTTCTATCTATAATATGTATGTATTTACAAAAAAAATATGTATGTAAGTAGTTTATCATCCATCTCGTTACCATAACACAAGCATTAAGTTGCTCAGCTTGGGACGAGATGGCGTTGTGTGAAATGTCCAAGGAAGGATATTTATATTTTTAAATTAAAAATAATCATAAATAATAAATAAACCGGAACAAATACTTGTAGGTCGTACAAATATTTCTTTCGTGCGGGAATCGAAACCGCGACATGCTGCGCAGCAGTCGATCGCTCATCCACTGCGCCAATAAAGACTCCCATTTATTTAAAAGAGTCCCCTGTACTAGACATACTATAGACATACTAATACACAATACTATTACTCAGCCCATACATTGACTCACTGCTGCCTTGACTTGACTGCCTCGTTGGTCTAGTGGTTAGATGTGCCACCTTTGGATCAACGGGTCCCGGGTTCGATTCCGGGGTCGGGCAAGTGTCTTTGTCTAAACCAGATGCACTGGCTCGGAGTCTGGGTGTCATTTCTATCTATAATATGTATGTATTTACAAAAAAAAATGTATATAAGTAGTTTATCATCCATCTCGTTACCATAACACAAGCATTAAGTTGCTTAGCTTGCGACGAGATGGCGTTGTGTGAAATGTCCAAGGATATTTATTATTATTTATACTGCTGAGGCTCCTCCCGGTACAGGGATAGTATTGCATTAGCCACCGTCCCACGATGGCTAGACGAGTTGGCACAGGGTTTAGAATAAGATGTCCTGGCTTGGTTTTTCGGTAT
The DNA here is from genome assembly GCA_905475355.2 of Clostera curtula. Lineage (NCBI taxonomy): Eukaryota > Metazoa > Arthropoda > Insecta > Lepidoptera > Notodontidae > Clostera > Clostera curtula. Next base: position 4,298,857 of record FR997804.1, on the reverse strand, counting down.
TGTCATTTCCTTTTCTCGGCTCTTACGACACCCTCAAGACGGAATGGGGTTACAAAAATAAATCAATACTTATGATTTTCAAAGTCCGATGTCCAATCTTTACACGAAGCGTTGCAGATCTTAAAGCATACCTTGTGGTTAATAAAGCCATTGTTACACCGAGGTCCAAATACGGTGCTCTTTCTAATAGGACGAGTGACTCGGCAGAGAAATCGCCGTGCATTGTCGAGATGCCCTCAATGCCGTATTGTCGTATACGGCAGTGATGACACATCTCAGTGTATCACTGGCCTAATACCCTATATTTCCTTAGCCGGAGTTGGTGTAAATCACAGTCATAAATATACGAGTACATTCTTACGTGCCGTTGGAAAAAATGTTAGTCACCAAGAGAAACCATTGTTAAGGTGGATTAGGAATATTAACTCTGTTGTTTTATTGTAGTAAAACTTTTTTACGCACGCTTGGGGAGGAAGTTTGCGAAGAGCATCACGAAAAGTGTGATCGGGCGAGGCGAATGGAAGTTGAGAGTGAGCTATAAGCTAATGAATATAGAAAGAGAGGTAACCCTGAGAGTGTCGTAAAATACGACATAAGGAATGCAAGAGGCATATCAGCTAGCCGCAAGAGACGGAAATCTTGACACAAACCCTGTGCCGGCTGAGTATTAGTAGTAGTAATACTAGTGGCGCTTACACTAATAATATGAAACAGTACCCTGTGTATATGTCACCTTGTTAGTCGCGCGCTACGGTGTTTCGAGTCGAGCTTTTGTGTAGATACATGTTTGGTCTTGGGTCTCATTTGTGGTTAGTTGTTTACAAGAGGCCCCGTATTGAAAGCTGGAAGCCGGCTTTTATAGTAAACTAGTTGTATCAAGAGCGGGTTGCTACGCCACTAACTAAAATAAATTTGACATTACACATTTTTTTTTGTTCAGTAATCATAGTGGCCTCATGCACAACACTCTTCTAAAGATCATCACATGATCAAATGCATAGTTTAAGATTCTCTGAAGAACATACAGACAAACATTTATTTTTATACCTATATAAGATAAAAAGTATCATCACTCAGTGTGATTTCACACATTTCAGTGTGAGTGACGAATAAGAGTAGTGAAGCAGACACAAAAGTAGTAGTTGTTTAACGGCGTGGTGATAGATTAAAAGTATACAATATTAGCAACCCACACTATCCTATGGGTGTCATAGGAGACCTATGAGACCGAAAGAGTCAGTCTGCCTCGACACAATAGAAAGAAATCTTGATACATTTACGGCATCCATAAGAGGGAATGTATTAGTACTTAGACTTTTTTTTTTTACTAGTTTTTTTTTATGGGCTCTGTCAAGGTCTATCCGTCATTCATTGCGTAAACATGTAGCGTGTTTCTCTCATCTTGCGAACTAGCTCTCACTATGCTGTTTAGTGCTTTTTGTAAACAAGAACAATAATTAAAAAAAAAGCAACTACAGAGTTTCTTGCCGGCTCTTCTCTGTAGAGCAGCCTTCCGAACCGGTGGTAGTTTCGGCATGAATGTGAGTGAACATATAGGGATTGTGAGCGATCAGAGGAGATGGAGGGATTGCAGGAATGAGGAGTTGTGTGTGAAAGGTGTGAATGTAGGTATGACGACTGATAGGTGTGTGTGGAGACTACCACCTAGTGTGGGACAGGGGCCGTAAGATGATAATGGTGTTTGTTAATATGACGATTTATAAGAGTTTTGTGATGAAACCTACGTAAATAAAGTTACTTTTGAGTTTGAGTTTGAGTTTGAGACAATTTCCCTTACTGTAAGACCCACTGGTTGGCATAGATAGTATCAAGTTTACCTTCTCTTGCGGCTAATTTTCGCCTTTAACATTGCCTTTTATCGCCTCTTACGGCAACTTTAGGATGGAATATAGTGGTATGTAATTTGTATATGTAATTTAAATACGTCACCACTCATACTAAAAAGGTACAAAAAAGGTTCTCAAACTCAAACTCAAAATTAACTTTATTTACGTAGGTTTTATCACAAAACTCTTATAAATCGTCATATTTACAGTTACCATTATCATCATCTTACGGCGCCTGTCCCACACTAGGTGGTAGTCTCCATACACACCTATCAGTCGTCATATCTACAGTCACACCTTTCATACACAATTTCTCATGTTTACAATCCATCCATCTCTCTTGATCTTCCACAATCCTTACGTCCATCCACATTCATGCTGAAACTACCACCGGTTCGGAATGCTGCTCTACAGAGAAGAGCCGGCAAGAAACTCTGCTTTTTTCAAATCAATGGGTTTGTTTACAAAAAGCACTAAACAGCACAGTGAGAGCAAGTTCGCCAGATAAGAGAAACACACAACACGTTAACGCAATGAATGACAACTAGGCCTTGGGTCAGGGCCAATCAAATACAAGTCCGCGAATTATGTTTTTTATAACACTTTTCAACTTTAATAAAAGCACAAATTTAACAGATGCAAGTAGCACAAAAATACATTAACATTAGGAAATTGGCGGCAAATTGCTGTACCTCTAACAGAACTGCAACATTTTTGTTGCAGCTTCTATTTTTAAGCAATAAAAACGATACCGATTTATAGAAACAACTACAACATTGAGCGATTTCATAGACGAAGAAATAACACCCAGTATCCTTTCGCCAGATTAATAAATAAATATCGCTGTGATATTATAAACACAATTCACGCAACAAATTCAAAAAAAGTTCTAGTTCGTTAATCAGGAATTTTCAGCTATGTTTAGTTTTTCCGCCCATGAATGACCCACTACTGAGTTGGGCCTCCTCCAAATTCATGGAGGGAATTTAGCCTACTGTGACACGCTGGCAAGATGGGTTGTCACAAAGTTTGTACAAGTTTTCCTTCTCTTGCGGCTAGGTGATTTGCCTCTTGCGTTCCCTTAGTCGCCTCTTACGACACCCTCGGGATGGTATGGGTTGGTGACACTGTGTATTCTGAATCCGTCAACACACGGAAAGTATTTTAAGTAAATAAGTAGTATTTTAAGTATTTTAGTTAAAATAATTAGATTGCAGGAAATAGGTCACCTGATTTATGTCTTAAAGCGGAGCTTAGCTCTATAGTTACGTTTTTATGCAGAAAACAGCTGTACTGAGGCCGGTTCAATGAACTCTGTCATAACTAGTACCGTTATGAGAAACTAAGACTGCCTAAGGGAACGCAGTGACAAGGGAACTCGGTTACCCTCACATCTCACCTAATAAGGTAATGGGCAACTGATTGCCTCGTTAGTCTAGGGGTTTAGATTTGCCGCCTTTGGATCAACGGGTCCCAGGTTCGATTCCGGGGTCGGGCACGTGTCTTTGTCTAAGTCAGAGGTACTTGCCCTGAGTCTGGGTGTGTTGTGTTCGTGAATTTCATGTTTGTAAGCTGCCCCAGCGATACAGGTTAAAATTAGTACAGCGGTTTCGTATTTAAAAAAAAAAACTCTACTTGTACAGGGAATGTCATTAGTAATATAAGTGGTAGGCTGTTTCTTTCTACTTTTAGAGACCTGTCATCTAGTCTCTCCCGTGCCCACAACTGCTGTAAAATACACGTCATAAATCCGTTTTAAAGTGTATAATGACATTACGAAGCAAAACCCAAAACATAAACAAAACAAAAATATTGCCTTCATTAATTTCTGTAATTCAGTTGTAAATCAAAAGGTTATCTGTGTTATTTTTTACGTTGCAATCAAGAGTATTCTGTTCTACTGTATTCTAAAACTGTTATAGCCGGGGATATTATAAACGGTTCTTTTTAAACCATAGCAAATCATGTTATATTTAAATGGGTCGTGTAATTAATTAAGGCGTGCCTGTCAATCTATGACCTCTATTTGGGGATGCTGCGGAAAGACTACGTGTACCGCTCAGTAATTTCCGACTCGATATGGTTCAAATTGATAATATTTGGTACAAATGTCTATGGATACTTCACGGCAGACATGACGAGAGTGTGCTTTGCTAAATATCGTTATAAAAATCATACGGGATGAGATTGTAGTGTGGTTTGTGTGGTGACTGTTTATAATACACAATGTCACACTCCCACACTATTCTGAGGGTGTTGCAAGTGGCAGAAAACAGCTACAAAGGAAGGAAAACTTGTAACGAACCTTGTGCCAACCCATCTTGCCAGCTTGGCACAGTACCCTAATTTGGCTCCATTAATTTTGAGTACAGGCAGTGGGTAATTTATAGGTTGAGTGTGGCTGTCATTTCTATTCGTGAACTACATATTTGTAAACAGTTTCCGCGATATTGGTTATAAGTAGTGCAGGGGTTACTGTCCACTGGAGTCTACGGAGTTTCCCGAATGACAGACGGCACGCGCTGACATAGCGCACTTTAAACATAGGGGTTTCGTATAAAAACGTTCCGAAATTCAATTCTGGTTAAATGGTAAATGTAAAGGTAAATGCCAGAAGATGTCGCGCCGCTTACGTTACAAGAGAAACAAACACAGAACATCGTTTACGACCGTAAAAGCAACGTACATTTTTTCCTTAATCAGAAGCAGAAATACTACTCATAAATATAACTCGAAGACTGGGTTTTCTTTCAGGAAGCTCGCATTTATTCCTATAATAGTGACATTATTCACAACCTTTGTAATTCAAAGGCTCTTTGTAGCGAGTCTGAACTTCCGAACTCCGCTAAAGTACTACGACAAACTTGATCCGGGATTTGCCCAACAGTTTGTAACGTTATTCTATTTGTGTTTTGGGATATCGATCTCTTGAAACATGCTAATCCCAGTTTTATTAAATAATATGGCCTCATTTAATAGGTTCAGAAATAAATCTTCTTGAAATTCAACACAAATCAGATTTATCGCGTGTGTTTTACATTATTTAATTCGAGACGTTACGAATGCTTCGCAGCAGTCGTGGTCATTTGACTTCTGGGTTAAATTCCTCCAATTTCATGGAGGGAAATTAACTAACGCTATTACTGTCCCTGTATAGTCACCGTTTTTAAGTTCCAGACGGTAGGTGTATCTAATGCATTCCGGGACTAGCTTCTGCACGCGACGTCACTAACAAGGATTTCGCGTATGGATTTCGAGACACGACCTTGTTCCCTTGAGTTCGTTCGTTACAACCCATAAATGAATCACTACTGAGTCGGGTCTCCTCCAAATTTGTGGAGGGAAATTAGCCTACTGTGTGACGCTAGCTAGGCCAGTTGGCACAGGATTTGGTCATGTTTCCTCACGGCCAGATGATCTGCCTTTTGCGTTCCTTTGGTCATCTCTACCGACACCCTCAGGAAGGTATGGGTTGGTGACATTCACTCATTTTATTTACTTGTATTCTCAATCCGTATTTATAGTATACCTTCTTTAATAAGCGGAATATACTCCTGAGATTAGTATATTCCGACAAACACCTTCTGTCTATACATTAGTTTAGATCAAGCGCGTCTACGAGTATATCGCTTTAAAAGACTGAAGTCAAAACTTCCAGTAACATCTTCACTGTCGCTGTTTCAGGGCAACTTGTGAAGTCAAACTGCCAAAGTATGCTAAATTTAGATTTTGTGAGGCAGCCGGTTTTAACCGATCTTTGAATAATTGAAAAGGCCGACTCTGCTAAATTAATGACAACCACATTCTATAGATCGTTTGCTACGTGAATCATTGATAGTTTACATTATTAATGACTAAATGCTAGAAGTCTTAGTGAAGGGAATTTTAGTCTATTTAGTTGGTAGCTGTTTATTATCTATCAACACTACTGATCTAACTAATCTGTATGGTGACGGATATACGTGTAAGATAGACAGTGTCCCCACCCCATTTTAACCTGAGGGTGTAATAAGAGCCGACAAAAATTAATTTTAAAATTTCAATAAACCCCCGACACAATGACGTAAGTTCCCTTTAAAAATAAAAAAAAAACATCGCGTTGGGGGACCAGTGGTCAGGTAATAAACAAGTAGGAGCGGTCCCCCAACGCGATGTATTTTATTTTATTTTTAAAGGGAACTTAGGTCATTGTGTCGGGGGTTTATTTAATTTTTTAATTTAATTTGTATCATCAAACATGTCTAAGAATACTCGAACGTAACTCACCTGTCATACAAAAAAAAACTGTATTGAAATCGCTTCAACCGTTCGCGAGCTACGGAGTCACAGACAGACAGACAGACCGACAGACAGACGGACAAGTCAAACTTATAACAGCCCTCCTTTTGCATCGGGGGTTAAAAAGGAAATATTAAGGCCGAAAACCTGGCCGCAAGAGAAGGAAAACTTGATACGAATTCCTATGCCAACCCGTTTGGCTAGCGTGGCACAGTGGACTTATTAACCTCCATGCAGATTTTGTTTTTAAACGATGCTCCTGCTCGTATATCGCAGAGGCAGTTTACAAACATGAACTTCACGAACACAAATGACACCCCAGACACAGAGCAAGTGCCTCGGGTTTACTCAAAGAAACTTGGCCGACCCCGGAACCGAACCGGGGAACGGAGATCCAAAGGCTACACCACCTAGACCAATGAGGCAGTCGAGTCAGTTGGAGGAGGCCCAACTCAGCAGTGAGTCATTTATGGGCTGAGAAGTAGAATTGGTAGTTTAAAAATACGACTCCGAGTGGTGACGGATTTAGAATACATAGTGTCACCACCCCAGTTCATCCTGAGGGTGTCGTAAGAGGCAACTAATGGAACTTAACAGGCAGATCACCTCGTCCCTAGAGAAGGAAAACTTGAAAAGCCTGTGCCAACTCGTCTGGCCAGCGTGGCAGAGTAGACTAATTTTCCTCCATGTAATAAGAGGAGGCCTGACTCAGCGGTGGCTGAGTAGTAAATACGGCTCAACACTAATTTGCGATTAGATTGCTCTTCAGTGTATAATATGTTGTGAACTTAGAACAAGCAGCTCAGCGGTCCTCCCTCATCGCGTCATTTTCCTCATTACTCGGTCGGTCGGTTCGTGACTCCTCCGCTGCATCAGTTTCCCTTTTACGATTTACCTCCATCTGCTGCGATCCTTAGCTTCATGAAGGGCATTGTGGCAGTTGATATTCAGATCAGATCGTATTTGGTCCGACCATCTCGTGGGACTGCGTCCTCTGGGACGTGTGCCATCTACCTTGCCAGTCACCATCAGCTGTTCCAGATTGTGACCCTCTTTACGGGCAATATGTCCGAATAATTCCAGCACCCTACGAAGGCAGATAGTGGAGAGTCTAGTTTTGACATTAAGCTCTCTCAGAATAGGCACGTTGGTGCGAAATGCGGTCCATGGAATCTGCATTTTTGGCCATCCCTATACGTCTCCTTATCTCTTTTTCGCATGAACCTCTGTTATTAATGTTAGACCCTAGGTAGACGAAGTAGCTCACGATATCAAGGTTCAGCGTTCCCGTTCAGCTCAGCGGTATATCAAGTTATAAAAAGTCTCATTAATATATTACATTCCTGCTAATAAGTATACGATCTTTGGGCGCTATACGTTTCGTAACATCGTATCGTTCATCAAACTACATCACAGTACATTAATATAATTATATCATTACACTGCCTCGTGATAACATCGAATTGCTCGTCCATCTGTAGATAACATCGGAATGGTGATTTAATTCGCTCATTGTTTGGTGATGCAGTAATCGGTGACCCACTTCCCTATTGTGTCATATATCAATGTCATTGTACATATACGAGTATATTATCTCGTAAGACGTTGTGGGTCATAAAGTAGGTACTTTAGAATTTATACTACAAACCTAAAATATATAAAATTTTATATAAAAAAATCAACATTAACATTTGCATTTTTGATATACTCCGCCCACAGACGACCCGCTGTCGAGTCGGGCCTCCTCCACTTATATGGAGGGTATTTGGCCTACTGTGCCACGCTGGCCAGACGAGTTGGCACAGGGTCTCATCTCAAGGTTTCCTTCTCTTGCAGCTAGGTTTTCGGCCTTGTCATTTCCTTCTGTCGGCTCTTACGACACCCTCAGGATGGAATGGGGTGACACTGCGTATTCTAAATCCATCACAACACGGATGTTTTTTTTAATTGCTTAACGCATTTTATTGTATCATTCGAAGATACAACGTGTTGTTGAGAGGTTTCGGTGAAAAAGGTTGAAATAAAGGGTTCAAAAGTGTGATAATTGCTATATGAGTTACCTACGCAAAAACCTGATAAAATATGTAGAGCTGAAAATGTTATTCGAAAACGTTATATATATCTTTTTTTTCTGGTAAACTAAGTTAGGGAGGTTTTTAGGTTTAAGGGATTACCGTAAATGGAAAAATAGCAAATAAAAAATTTTAAATAGAATATAGCGACTCTTTAACCGCCTTCCAAACTAGAAGTTTTTTGATGTTACATAAAAAAATCCACCGATGTATAGATAGCATCGCGTATACTAATCTCCATGATTACACGGGCCAACTATATAATAATCAAAACTAATCATAGAGTTGACCACAATTCGGGCAGCAACTGAAGCAGTGAGACGTGGTGGCGAAGATTACAGAAATCCGCCATGGTTCGCTGGCTGCCGACAATCGCGACCCGTTATCGAGAGATGCGCCTGCGACCCGCAACAACTCGGCTACGGTTGTTATTATTGTTAGCTGAGAATTAAAGAAAATATAGTCTTTGTCCGTGTGGTGACGGATTTAGAATACATAGTGTCACCACCCTATTCCATCCTGAGGTTGTCGTAAGAGACAAATGAAAATGAAAAGGCTATAACTTAGTTGCAAGAGAAGTTGCATATTTTAAACGAAAACCCCATGTCAACCCATCTAGCCAGCGTGGCACAGTAGGCTAATTACCCTCTCCGTAATGGGAGAAGGCCCAACCCAGCAGTGGGTCATTTAAAGGCTGAGTTGGTGATGGTGATATCTTTAGTTATTTGCATAGTCAGGTTAGGATCATTTGACTACCCATGTTATGTTAGCTTATTTCTTATTAGGTCAATGTCATGTTATGTTCTTAATTGGCGATCATGCTCTCAATATGCTGTAAATGCTTCTTATAAACAAGAGATTATGATTTGAAAAACGTTTTTTACTGGTTCTTCTCTGTCGATCAGCATGTCAGTAGTTTCAAAAAACTCACGACCATGTTGAATGATTTTTTGTTGCTGAATTTTATTGACAAAAAACCTTGAGATTGTATGCCATATGAGTCCGGTAGGAGAGATAAACTACATCGAGAATGGTAAAATATACCAAAAGTAAATGATTGAACACAGAATAACATGAATTAACTAAATAAAAATCTCACAAGATTTTTTAATGGGATTGCTCATTAGTATCTTATTGTCAAAAGAAAATCGGGGAGATTAGGACAAACAACATGATGTATAAGTAAACAATCTGCAATTTTAACTGTATTTCAATGCTTACGTAACACAATCATATGTCACCAATAAAGTTGAGTGACCTCCCATCTCGCAGGTGTCCCACATTTTGTCCACTTGTCAAAACAACGGAACCACTCGGCCGCTAAAAAGGTGACACGTGTTTTTTTTAAAGAACGGCTTACATCGCAAGTTCGACAAGGTACACAGCAAAGCCTTGTTAGCAAAAAGAGTACTGGAAATAAAAGAACTCGTTAAGATTGTCATCGCATAGAACTAGTCCTAGTTTGCGCGACAATGACCGTGGATTTACTTGTTTAGCCGGTTTTTACACTTTTACAGTTCATTTTGTGTAAGTCAATGTTGGTATAATGGTTGCTAAGGAATTCGAACATTGTTTAATTAGTTTTATCGGATCTATGGAAACTGTTTCGCTGTTTATATAATACAATACATTAAAAACAGACATAATGTTTTTTTAGTTTAGGAGTGGCGATGTATGTGACATACAGAAACCCAGGCACTTTATACTTCCAACACTCCTCTTTTTGTAGGGGGGTTAAAACCGGATCTGTTTAGCCCAACGGTTTATACAAAGGCCACCCTGAGCCACCCGCATGCATCGCACTGTGGCGTCCTTATTTTTTCTGTCCCATCGGCAGTATTGTTTCAGCAAAATCAAAACTCAAATTTAATCAAGTTTTTTGACAAGTCAAACAATAAAGTGAAATTTAGGTACCATTTAAAATTGAAAATTGTTTATTTACCATCTACCACCGCTTCGGAATGAAGCTCTGCAGAGAAGAGCTGGCAAGGAACTCTTTATAGATCGCCATTTTTAGGTACAAGGCCGTAAAGGGCCAAACATCAGCCAGATCTAGTCAACAATATTAACCTTCTAATGCCCGAACCAACCAACCCCCAGCGATGACACCTGTTCACAAGTCCAAACATTACCCACTACGAATTCGGGCCTCCTCCAAATTCATAGATCGAAATAAGCCTTCTGCACCCCACGCCAGCAAGAAGGGTATCAAAGTTTTCCTTCTCTTGTGGCTTAGTAAAAAAGGGTTTGTTGTGCCAAACATACATACAGAAACAACAATATCTATTTAATAAAGCTGTTGTCTATTTAATAAAACCATCAAACTCTTGTCTGTATGTCAAATACAGTTTGAACTTAACTTCGGCAGTGATTGATGTATCTATCTGTTATTTATGTTCTACTGAATGAACATGTTACTACAATTATAACAGCATCAGTCATTGCCAACGGCGTCTATCTTTTGATACCGCTACAACTCTATCAGAGCATGCACAACGTAATAGTGGGTAATATTTAATACTAATATCTTTGTCTTTTTGTTCTATTGTAACACTGTTTACTTGAATTTGGATTTGGATATGTAGATGACGAAGTTACAAGTATATCTATATATTAATACATGAAGCAAAACTTGGTACTCCTTTTTAAATTTATGCGGTCGGAGGAGTATGAAATTTCCAACACTTAAAGTTTATGTAGATCCAGTATGATATATTTATTTAATTATCACTATTACTTCACTATCCCTACATATTATAAAACAAAGTCGCTCTCGTCTGTCCGTCCCTATGTATGCTTAAATCTTTAAAACTACGCAACGGATTTTTAAGCGGTTTTTTTAATAGATAGATTGAATCACCCAAGGTTTTTATGTATAATACACACACTACCATGTAGGTATTTCACACACACACAAAATCTTTTATTCATTTTAAAGGCGGTGGTCAAATTGAGAATAAAACTATATTTAAAGAACTACAATTGGAATTAATTATGGTCGAATTTCGACCACTGGGCGACCACATTTGTAAATCTGATTATCACCATATACGAATGGACGATAAAAGCAGTTCTATCAAGGGAACAGATTAATATACAATTTCAGTAATTAATTAATTTGTCATGGACATGCTGAACATAAACTTCAGTACCTACCTAATCTATTGTAGCATGTGTTTGGAATGTGTTCTGTGGTGGTATCACAATTTCGACACATGAATTATTTTTAACCTGGCTATTTTTCAGTTTCAGGCTTATGTCGCGTGTATGGGAGGTCAAGATGCGTGCGCTGCTCTGTTTGCTTCTCGCCGCATGCGCATTCGCTGATAAAACTAGCGAAAACAGGTAATATTTCCAATATTACTTAGTGTATATACTTATAACATAATGTTTTTGTTTGTATAATACAGCTCAAGTTAATTGTTACTACTTAGTCTGTAGGCTGGTATTTTATATTCACTGAATATGAATTCATTGTTGCAATATCGAATGTTTTTTAATACACTGAGTACCAAAGTTCAGTCGTAAGATATTTATTATTATTAAAATTATAAAATTTGATTTTATTATACTTTGATATTTTCATCAAATGACAATAAATTGTACTTTTTTTATTACGATTTTTATAGATATATCCCTTTTTTAATTTTCAGACGTACCAAGCTACCGTTCGTTGCTGATGCTGTTGGAAATACTTTGCCACCACCATCAAGTGTTCCAGCAAGCGTGGGATCGCCAGTGAAGCTTCTCACACCTGACCGCTATGAATTCTACACATTCGACGAATCTGGAGAATTAGTCAAGCGACTCATGACTTTAGAAGAAATCCAAGCTATAGTTGCAGCAGGAGAGGAATCTGAGGGATTAGTTACATTTGCCAATGAGAACCAACCCACGATTGCTTTCAACTTTAGTCAACCATCTAACACAAAGGTTCATAGTGTAGTAACAAATGTCCAAAATGTTTTGAAAGCGCAAATGGAAGCTCATAAAAATAAGCCTCCTCTACAACCTACGTTAGACACTCCCGATGTGTCTGATTCTTGGAGTCTTATTCTGCCTTCGATTTTTGGAAATACTGGTGTTGATATTGTCCCAGATAAGTCTTCAGGTACGTTTACAACGCCAGAAACAGAAACATTTGATTTAGAACAAGCTGCTGAAGTGGAAGAGAACTTATTAGGTAAAGAAGATATTATTCCTACAACGATTGTCATGGAAAAAGTTCCCGTCACAGAGGAAACAATTTCTAATAATGATGAAAATGAATCTGCAACAACAACAACGACGTCGACATCTACTAGTACTACGACTACCACTACAACTGCTAAACCTTTAACTACGACTACGAAAAGAGTCATTGTTTCTACAACACCAAAAATAAAACCGAGCACTACTAAAAAACCTATTACAGCAACGCAAAGACTGCCAATCAAAACTACAAGAAAACCTAGCTCTACTGTCACTATTAACCAAATCTTGACAACGTTAAAACATGTGAATAAAACAATGACAAAAACAACTACTAGTAAACCAGAAACTACTACAAGCAAAAGAATTGAAATAAATTCAATAATCAAAGATGTCGATAACCGAATCAACGTTCAGATTCAACCGAATTCTAATACTGTTTCCAGTACGGAAAAACGAGAAGAGTTTTTTGAAAAAATAAGTACATTTATTCCTGTTTCAACGGTAAAGTATGTGACCACTCGTGTTACTACATCCAAACCAGTAACTACTACAAAAGCGGTAAATTCAATTACAAGTACAACTAAAAGATCAGTCCCGACAACTATGAAGGTTCAAGTCACGTCTACGACTCCGCTGTCCACCACTTCTTTTAAACCTACAATAAGCACCACGCCTTACATGTCATCTACGACAAAAGATTTTGAAAATGAAAAATTAAATATCACCACAATAACAACGCAATCGGTCTCACCATCTACAACTGTGTCGTCGACGGAATTTTTATCTGCACAAAATTTTGATTCAGCTAACAGCATTCCGGCAGTTGAATTAAACAACGAGGCTGGTTTTGATAACGATAAAGACAATGAACCTATACTCCCGATGTTTGATGTAGCTCAAAGTATCAGTCAAATTGCCTCGGACTTAGGCAATAACTATCAACCTATTCCTACGACCGCTGATATATTAGATGCCACCAAAACGAATCCCTTGGATTTAGAAAGCAAAGAAAATATGGATTTAGATATTTCATCTGTGACTGAAAATGAAACTGACATATCAAATACTACACCAAAAATTTATACTGGAGATAGTGAAACATTTATCAAAATATCCACCTTGGATCCTCGCAATAACTTTACAAATACAGAATCAAAAACTGAAGATGACACGATAGAGATTCAAAATAAAACTGTTGCTGATGCTATCTTAGAAGTAGTTCATAAGTTGGAAGTAACTACAATTTCTAATGATGAAACTACAATAGATCCTGTTTTATCAGAATCTATGGGTGACCTTTTATCCCAAGTATCAAATGAAAATCCACAAGCTGCTGAATCTGATAACAATGACGACGAATCTAACAAAAATGAATCATTTACTACTACAGAGAAAATATTAGACACCACAACAGTAGACAACATAGAAAAAAATACAGAAATATCTTCCATGCTCGAAGAAGAGGCTATTTCAGTTACTACAGATGCTCAGATTGAACAACAGACGGTAAAAGATTTACCTATATCTACTACTACTCCTATAGTTATTTTTTCTCATAACAGGACAAAAGAAGATGACTTAGAAATCAAAAATATTGAAACTACAACTCTATTACCGGAGAATAGTTCATTAAACAAAGAATCAGCAGAAAATCTAGAAACAAATGAAGAAGCTGATAACTTTGTACAAATAGCAATGTTTAGTGACAAAAATGAAACTAAATCAAAATCAGAGGACAAAATTGAAAATGTGACAGCTATTTTAAACCACATTAATAACACTGTAAATAGCACAGATAAGCCAGAAGTTGTAAAAGAAAATAATGAAAACATAAACAATTTGGAGTCAGTCCGTATTGAAACAACAACCATTGCATTTACTGATGAAACTCCAACTACAAAAGTATTCATGATTAATCAAAGCAAATTCTCACCTTCAAAAATTAATAAAATAAACTTGAATGATAAATTATCTAGTGTCAAAAAAGACAAACTACCGGAACCATTGCCAAAAATTGATGACTTTAAGAAAAAAATACAAAAGGTAAATATTGAGGAGGAGGAATTGATCAGCAAAAGGAACAGTTCCTGGAAACTCGTACCTACACTTTCACCTCCGAAGGTCAACGAGATATCCAAAGAAAAATTGAAGTCAGAAAATCACTACGTACCTGACAATGAAAGTAAAGAAATAGTTTTAGATTATTCTCAGGAAAATCAGGGCTTAGAAGTAACTACAAGAGATTTAGGCGAGGATATTGCACAGTTTACGGAACTTTGTAACGAGTTAGCATTCAGATATTGGAATGTGATGGTTCAAAATATCGACAAAAGAAGAAGTTTCGTGCTTTCACCATATTCTATTACTTCTATGCTAGCTATGATGTTTATGGGAGCTAGAGGAGCTACATCAGGGGAAATGAATGAAATTCTAAAACTGGATGATATGGTTACTTTTAATCCTCATTTCACATTGAAAAATATTTCCGATTCTATTGATACGTCAACTAACTCCGGCGTAGCTGTATCGGCTTTTATAAGAGAATTATACAGCGATAGAACAAAGGGCAAAATATTGACTTTCTACAAAGAAAGAGCTCAACATTTCTACAATGGCCACGTCGAGGAGATCAACTTTAAGTTGATTAGTGATATCATAAGAAGAAGGACCAATTTGTTGGTAAAACGTTACACTTGGGGAAAGATTCCAGAGTACATTAAAAGCAATAATATTGTTATGCAGCCACCATTGGCTGCGTTTTCGGCTAATATCTACGAGGTTAGTTTTATTTTTAAATAACTTATACTAGACATTTAAAATCATATTTAAAAATATATTATACATCACATTCCTTCCCCTTTACTGCTCTAACAATCATAGGCTCTTTGCTGTTTTACTCTAAAAAAAATATACTCGATCTATGTAAACGTAAAATAGTTAATGCGAATCATGCCTGTAAATTTATATACATTTACCATCTACATTGGGACAATCGGGACAATCGAGTTCCGTTATTGCATTGGTAGCTTATTTGTAGTAGCAGTTTCTGAATCTATTACCTAGACTTTAAGGAATCTTATACCTAAACGTGTTTATATTATAGTCGCAATTATTGTTTTTACATTATAATCTTTAAAATGCTCTATTTATGAGTACGGTAATTAAAGTAACTAACATTGTTTTCTATGATTTCAGACTGATTGCACCGGAACATCTGTAGATGGAAGAGACGGCGAAATGTACTTCGTGGTATCACCAAGCGTTCGCCAAAGACGCTTGGTCCCTGTGCCAGCGGTTGTCTACAAGAATGGATTCTTAGCTGGATACGATCCTGTCTTAGATGCTACTGCTGCAGCCCTAGGCAATACCAACTCAATTGTTAGCACCTTATTCCTTATGCCAGGTCAACAGGGTAACGTGGTTCACGCTGACGATTTGGAAAAGCTCGAGCAAAGGCTACTTGATAGCAACCCAACCACACCTACCTGGAGTCGTTTGCTACGCAGTTTACTCCCTAGAACGGGCTTGGAACTACAAATTCCGAGGTTCTCTCACAAATCAAACTTCAATGTGTCATCAACTCTAAGGAAAATGGGCCTTAAGGAACTTTTTGATTCCGAACATGCTGACTTAGGAGGGCTTAACGGACCGTCTAAAGATCTGTACCTATCTGACATGATACAGTTGACTACCTTTGTAACATGCGGCGAAGGAGTGGTGGGCGACCAACATCACATTGAAGAGTACCCTGAGAATTTAGCATTTAATAAGAAGAGACGTTCCTCGCGATGGGCGAACGATTGGGATGAGCCAAGGGATTATCAACGGGCGTTCCACGATCCTCACGACGTCGGTGACGCGATGCATTTGCCTCTCCACCTCAGACCAAGACAGGCGCGTTTGCCTTCAAGGAGCGCACAGCCAGCGAGATTAAAATACGACAGACCTTTCTTGTACTTCGTGAGACACAATCCATCAGGGATGATACTTTACTTCGGACGGTACAACCCCCGATTGCTCCCATGAAGCCGCTAAAGACTGTTTACTTAGTTTAATTAACATTCCTTAAAGGAACGTGATAGGGGGAATACTGGTTCGTGTGATATTGAAAATTGTTCTATGAGCATTTACGTGACAGTATTAATAAGTGTAATAGTACGATGTTGGTCAGGTACAATGTTAGCGTTAGCAAAAAGGTGATGGTACACTTTCAAAAGAATAATGACAAAAGAGGACGTCAAAAAATCTTGCTCAATTACTATTAATCAAATGTAATTGTTAGTGGTCACGATTCCATTTTAAATATTTTTTAAAGTTACTTAGTATTTGCTAATAAAATATCAATGGTCTATGATTTACCGGATCGTCCATAAATGCTCTTACCGGTTTAGACCCATGCATTGCATCACAGTAACTTAGATGTAGAACGTATAGTAAAAAAGGGATTAGCTCCCAAATCTTTTAAATTAGCTAGACTACTAGAGAAGTTTATAGTGAAGTTGTTACTGAATAAAATCAAGTGCGCGATCACCTTGTAATTAGTTATTGTACGACTGACCGTACTTTTACTCTTCATATCAATTGTGCATGCCGAGTATTTGGAAAAGGCGTATTAATTATTTAGTCAATCTAATTCTCTACTGTGTATCAGAAATATTTTCTAACTTACAAAAATATCTACAATTCTAATTTTTAGTGTGACAAAAGATTGTTTCTTTCTGTAACGAAGTTTTCATTGTCTGATTAGTACAACTCGAAGCGATTGTTTAAAGAAGGCTCGACTAAAGAATTCATACGGCGATACATTATGCTGTAATGGTATTGAAGCACTATTGATTGTATGAATGTGGTGTATTGTAGCAGTAAATAAGTTAAGCATGGAGTCTTGGCATTCCACTGCCGTAGGTTCAAAATTAGAATAAACGATGTTTACAATATTGTATACTTTTATTGCTTTTTACCAGAGGGACGTGGTGTTAGTTGTTCAGAGTTAAAAATGTGCAATTATGGATTACTTCAAGACTCCATAATTATCTAGGTTAAATGCATTTCATTATTATAAATAATAATAAATAGCCTTGGACATTTCACACAACGCCATCTCGTCCCAAGCTAAGCAACTTAATGCTTGTGTAATGGTAACGAGATGGATGATAAACTACTTAAATACATTTTTTTTTGTAAATACATACATATTATAGATAGAAATGACACCCAGACTCCGAGCCAGTGCCTCTGGTTTAGACAAAGACACTTGCCCGACCCCGGAATCGAACCCGGGACCCGTTGATCCAAAGGCGGCACATCTAACCACTAGACCAACGAGGCAGTCAAATTCTTAAGTTGCTCATAGTGTCACCATCCCATTCCATCCTGAGGGTGTCTTGAAGGTGTAAGAGCCGACAAAATAAAATGACAGGGCCGAAAATCTAATCACAAGAGAAGTAAAACTTGAAACGAAACCCTGTGCCAAACCATCTGGCTAGCGTGGCACTGTATGCTAATTACCCTAAAACTGGAGGAAGTCCGACTCAGCAGTGGGTCATATATGGGCTGAGTGGTAGATAGTAGTAGAAGTATTCCCAGGTTCCGCGACTTGTGAGTGACACATTGCAAACATCCATGGGAGACCAAGAACTGCTCAACAGGCGTGCTGCATAAAATAAATGATTAGCGATGAAAGGAAAGTAAAATCCAAATAGAAACGAAAGTTTAATATAATATTTTTCTCCTAAATGTATCTATATATAAAACTCCTTGCATCGATTATAAAATTCGGCCAATTCTTGACATTCTGGTGTTGGTCGTCTTTCAGGACAGTTCTGTAATATAAGTTTATATTTATACAGGGTGTCCCAAAAATAGCACGCCACAGCGACACTGGTAGTAGGCAAGTCTTAGGATACAAAAAAATGGCTTAAGAAAAGTCTCATGGATTTAGAGATATTATAATTATTAGTTTTTTTTTAAATTAGCAAACATCCTTAGGGTTAATTAATGTTAATGACATAAAGTTTTTTTTTTGGTGTAGTTTATTTATTTATTTATTGACTAACTTAAATAACTACTAACTAACTAACTTAAATATTAACAGTGTATCATAAACCAAGTTTGGTTTTTCCGTACACCGTAGTGTTTTTTTATTTCAACCATTTTATTGTGGAATAGACCTAGGTTTAGCCTTCTTCCAGTGTCGCTGTGGCGTGCTACTTTTGGGGCACTTTGTATATAAAAAAACTCTTACTTTAAAATATTGGCATATTAGAATTTTAGCATAATTATAAAACAAAGTCGCTGTCGTCTGTCCGTCCCTATGTATGCTTAAATCTTTAAAACTGCGAAACTGATTTTGAAGCTTTTTTTTTAATAGATAGAGTGATTCAACAGGATGGTTCATGTGTATAATAAATGCATTATATTGTAGAGGAACCCTGATAACATAATTGCACCCGTGCGAAGCCGGGGCGGGTTGCTAGTTATCTGATAAAACTAAAGTCGCGTACCACATTAATATAATTCCGAATACATTGTAAGAAGTCGTAGAATGTGCATGTGGTTATTGGGAAAATGAACCCATTGCTGTATCTGCAGTTAACTTTGGCTGCATTCGTGACTTCTTTGAAGCTCGGGTTTAGTTCTACCCAGACGTCCAAGTGATTGTAAAACTTTTCCAGTTCCAAATTGAGATTTGCGTCGATTAAATCGTAACTGGCTAGTATGCATCTATATGGCACACACTGAAAGAACACAACATATCCTTATAACTTATAACATATCCATATCCAGATTGACTGCCTCGTTGGTCTAGTGGTTAGATGTGCCGCCTTTGGATCAACGGGTCCCGGGTTCGATTCCGGGGTCGGGTAAGTGTCTTTGTCTAAACCAGAGGCACTGGCTCGGAGTCTGGGTGTCATTTCTATCTATTATAAGTATGTATATACAAAAAAAAAATGTATATAAGTTTATCATCCATCTCGTTACCATAACACAAGCATTAAGTTGCTTAACTTGGGACGAGATGGCGTTGTGTGAACTTAAGTTATGAAGAAACTTAGTAACTTAACATTATAAGAAACTTAAGTAACTTATAATGTTTACTTTATGCAAAGACTTGAGAATTGTGAGACCCAAAATTGTGCTAATTGTTACATTGCAATACTTACTCCAGATTTCATCTCCCTTACACTCATAGTCACATTGTTGTTATCATCTACAAACAGTAATCTGGTCTTGGCGCCGCATTCTTGAGCTATGTCACGTGCAAAAAATGGAGGGAAAATGCAACACCGTCTTGTCTGAAAAATTTAAAAATTACTCAAATATTTTATCGTTCTCCATATTCTTCTAACACCGTTAAGTTGTCAGTCAAGATAAAAGCATGCTCATCCAATGGATATGGAATGAATGTTCCCACTTTTAAATTATTTTTTTTGGGTAGGCAGTATTTAAATATTTCGATTGCCGTCTGACCTCCGTGATTCATTAAGTGGGGCAACCGATAATTATTAGGTTTTCAATGGTGGTAAAATGTGATTAAAGCAAGAAAGATACAAACTCATTCTTCGTGTCCCAAGCACTCTGGCTTGGCCTAATAGTGGTAAAGAAACGAAATACAACAGCCCAACATACGGTTTTCGTATTGTCTAGAACACTGGCAACATGAATTGTTTGGTTAAATTTGCTGACCCGAATAAATAGGAGTAAGTCTGTGTACCACTTTTCTTGAAAAAGAACATTATATTATATTTGTGGATACAACGAAGCTAGTAAGTGACCGAGATTTTTTTGCATATTAAATTTTAGTTTTGGTAGGGTCGATATTGAACCGGTGCTAAATTCACGTAAGTTATCCCTTCTTAAATTTAAATTCATTAATATCATAAACTATTTTTGTTTTGACATTACGAGCAGATACAGTCCGCGCCAATCTTTATGGCTGGTCTGAATGTAGCCGCATTACGCTGCGCACAACACAAACTCAGGTATCAGCGCGACGTGCACGGGGCGGGGAGGCAGGGCACTCCCGCGCGCGTCCTTTTTCACTCGCAGGCTGACGCCACCCGCATGTGTGTGTGCATTCACACTAAGTGAGTTACGTTCGTATTGGTTATGAAATGTACGATGCGCAAGTTCGTACCCACCACGGCTACATTCAGACCGGCCATAAAGATTGGTGCGGACTGTACTTGATAATGAAAAGCTGAAGATATGAAGTATTTCTTCGAAACTTGAAGGTTTGCAGTATTTCTTCCAGAAACCGGGTAACCCCCGGTTTCTGGAACATTTGAACATGGATTAGATAACATTAGTGTATGTGTATTAACTTACTTGAATATCTGCGTTAGGATAGCAGCCTGGTGAAATTGGGTTTCTTTGCATTTCTTGACAAGTAACCTTTTAGGATAGAGTTTGATTTAAAAAAATCATTGATACGCCGGAAGGGTCAATGGGTAGATGCTTTTATTTTCAAACTGATGCAGGCGTAACGTCAAACTTCACTTTGGTCATACTTCATTTAGTACACAAGAATGTATATTACCCACTAGTCCTACTTGGTATTGTGACATCTGTTTGCAAACTAGGTTCTACTACTACTCAGCCCATAAATGACCCACTACTGAGTCGGGCTACCTCCCATTACAAGGGTACTTAGCCTACAGTGCCACGCTGGCCAGATGGGTTAGCACAGGGTTTCGTATCAAGTTTTCATTGTTTTGCGTCTAGCTTTCGACTTTCATTTCCTTTTGTCAGCTCTTACGACACCCTCAGGATAGAATGGGTGACACTATGTATTCTAAATCGGTTACCACACGTCAAAAATTGGTCTAATCTAATTTGAAGTCAATGCAGACGAATACTGCGAGTGACAGCTAGTGCTTTATTACGCAATACTATTTTTTGTTAGTATCTAATCATGATAGTATAGGTTTTTAATCTTCATACTTACATAAGATATTGACACCAATATCAGAATTACAACCATATTTAGTTAAAATACTTTTTTTGTCAAAACACGAACTGTCAGACTCTCACAAGTAGTTAGTTGAAGTAATCTTATTAAACTACGGTTTTAAACGTTACTTCAACCTCGGTTGTTTTAGAAAATATCCATTACAACTATGATACATTTGGTACTGTTTACTAAAACAAACATGACCTAAAACATGCGAGTTTGCAAAACATTAGAACTAGCAACCTACCCTCTGTCGGGTAAAGTAAATATATAAATCATATTCTACTATTGGTTTATCTTAGTTACTTATATAACGTTTGGCTTTTTGTGTGGTGACTGATTTAGAATATACTGTTATCGTCCCATTAAAACCTCAGGATCATAACAGGATATATAAGTAGTTTATCATCCACCTCGTTACCTTATCACAAGCATTTAGTTGCTTAGCTTGGGACGAGATGGCGTTGTGTGAAATGTCCAAGGATGTATTAAAAAAACACACAGACACAAAAATCTATTAATCTATAATCTAATCATATTATGATAATTTGCCTCTAACTACAGGCATTTTATAGCTTTTCCAACATGATTATGTAAAAAAACGTAGCCTTATGGGGACGTGATCTTTTAAAGTTACCAGCTATTTACATGTTATACGTGATACATATAAATAGTATTTAGTCGATTTCGATCGTCATATATTAGCTGTAGATATTCTATAAAATATCTACAGCGCCATCTAGTAATAAATTTGTAGCTTAAGGTAAAGCGCCTAAGATAAATTTACGGTAAGTATCACAATAATATTATGTGCTTTGCCAAGCAAATTTCGTGCTTCACTATCACTACATAGTATAAAACAAAGTCGCTGTCGTCTGTCCGTCCATATGTATGCTTAAATCTCTTTAAGTACGCAACGGATTTTGAAGCAGTTTTTTTAATAGATAGAGTGATTCAAGAGGAAGGTTTATATGTATAATACATGCATAATTGCATACGAGCGAAGCCGGGGCGCGTCGCTAGTTTTCAATAATTTCGTAACGAACTGGCCATAGAATATATCTGAATGAATATTTAATATAACAGTAATTCAAACCACAAAACATAGACGGCAAGGCAGTTGACGCATGCAACGATGGAATTCTGGAAATTAAGTGAGGTAACATAGCTTTTACTAACTCATGAAACGCAACATAGTGTAACTTCATGTATATCCCAGGATTTATTTAATATTGGCGGAGTTAACGCAATATCGGATGGTAAAAGAAAGGATATTCTTCGGAATTGCTAAAATTTTAATAAATTAATAACTAATAATAATCAGCAACAATTTATTTGTTCATTTACAAGCAGCTTAGAAATATTGTGAACATTTTTCCACTTTAGTTTGTACTTCCGCACATTCATCACCCTCCTTCCAATTGGGACAGTTCTGTAAAACAAAAAAAAAATATATTTGATCTAGCAACTCCATGCAATATTTATATCTGCATAGAGTGGTAATTTCAGCTTTTACGATATTTTGTTGTAAAAGCTGAAATTGCATGTAAGTTTATCTTGATGCACACACACACTAACATCCGTGCCAATATCAATTAATAATATACTCAACATATCACAGATATCTCACATCCTCAGTGTTTGCTATACATCTTACAATTTCATCTTAAACTTTTCGATTTGCGATACAAAAGTGTAACCGCAGCTAATCTTCATTCAGCCTTCCTTAGGCAAGATGAAAAGAATTCTATAGTCATAACAAAAGGGTCGACAGTACTACTACTAGCTTAACATTCTGTTCATCAGCTGGTGACAAAAGTATCATAGCTTGAAAAATAAGCACAAATAACAGAACTGCTTATTTTGATTGGCTCTATGCACCTCGGATTTCTTTTACACCCTGTATATGAGCTATTGATTCCTCGGATCACTTACAAGCAATATTTTCCCAGTGAAGCAGTAGAACAGTTTATCAATTTCACAAAACTGAGGAGGCCCAGGCGGTCCATCTTCTTTCATGCAAGTTGTTTTAGCTAGGGCCATAGCATTTTCGTATTCAGGGTTTGTTTGTACCCAGATGTCCAATAACTTTGACAACTCTTTCATCTTGATTTTGTTGTCTTCATCGATGAGACCATACTTCTTAAGCACGCATGTTTGTCGTGAACACTGAAACGAATTAATAATTACTGTTTAAAAAGTCTCACACTGTG
Source organism: Clostera curtula (assembly GCA_905475355.2). Lineage (NCBI taxonomy): Eukaryota > Metazoa > Arthropoda > Insecta > Lepidoptera > Notodontidae > Clostera > Clostera curtula. The sequence continues at coordinate 4,275,300 of FR997804.1, read as the reverse complement.
AATACTAAGACCATAACTCTACATGGAATCTGTTTTCGAGTAGTGTGCATTGGAAACGGTGGGTTATCCAAAAGTTGTCAAAGATTATTAGGTACCTTTTTGGTATCACGTTCGCGCTTAGAATGCAGTTATTAAAGATGTATTTTATAACACAAGGACAGGGCACAACTGTTGCGTTCGATAAGGTAAACTATGAACGTGACTTTTTAATTTGGAAAGATTATGGTATTATGTATCATTGATAGAGTGTCCTAAAGAGAGCTCACTTACGTTTTGTGCTGAATATGGTGGTTCGGATAATTGCTTCTGTATACCGCATTCGCTCAAGACGTCATCTTGGAACAATTTGGGAATCTCGCAGCAGTCCTTCAGTTGTGCCTATAACCGATAAAGTTTCAGCATATTAAGAATCTTCATTGCCATAAAAACGAAACAAGTAATGCTCATATTTCTAGATTGTATAATAAAAAATATTAAGACGCTTCTTGTTAATCCCTGATTGAAAGTGTTTAAGTTATCTTTGTCTATGGGTTTTATTTTTTAGATTGATTGAGAGATTAAATTAGTTTCAATGAAATGTAATTGTAATTACATATTGTTTTTACTAAATATATAATAATTAGTAATATCAATTAAACGTATTCATTGATTTCGTTTTCGTATTTCTGGTAAAAAATTTTTTTTATTAAAAACCTGTAAAATGTCTTACTGCTGGACTACTGTCTGCCCTTTTTTCTAGATAGTAAAAGTATTCTAGATATTTTACTGCGAACACAGTAAAGAATGTGACCATGTATCATCCTGCTTTATTATTCATAGCCAAGTGGGGTAAATAATTAAAAAAAACCTTGATTATGCGCTTCTTACTTACTTTTGGTGGTGTTAGACATTCAGATGGTATGCCTGCTAAATAAGGATCTGGGGGCTGCTGAAATGATACCTGTTAAACAAGAATAAGTTAAAACACTATATATACATCTGTTTTATGTCACATGAGCTAAAATGTAGTGCTTCTCATTAAAAAAGGCTCATAAACTCGGGAAATTTTATTTCCCGACAACTTTGTAAACTCATACTCAAAACTCAAAAGGAACTTTATTTACGTAGGTTTTATCACAAAACTCTTACAAATTGTCATATTTAAAATTACTATTATCATCTTACGACCCCTGTCCCACGCTAGGTAGTCTCCATACACACCTGTCGTCATATCTTCAGTCACACATTTCATACACAATTCCTCATTCTCACAATCCATCCATCTCTTTTGATCTCACACAACCCTTGCGTCCACATTCATGCTGAAACTACCTGTTTGGAGTACGAAGTAACAACCAAGGGGGCTTCAATAATTTATTTATTGTCCCTCTAGAAGTGTTTTAGAAAAAGAAGACGAAATGCCGAGATGGCAGGGCCACAAACGGCTATTTTCTATTGAATAACCCATCTATTTCGGTGTGATGACAGATTTAGAGGAGATAGTATTAAAACCCCATTCCATCCGGAGGGTGTTGTAAGTGCAGCCAAAAGGAAATAGCAAGGCCGTAAGAGAACGAAAACTTGATACGACACCCTGTGCCAACCCGTCTGGTCTCCTTGTGATGGGGGAGACCCGAATCAGCAGTGGGTCATATACAGCAGTGGGTCTTCTGTTAAATACATCCTTATACCAAAACACTCAAAATCGATATGAAAGACATAGTGATTGTCGATTTTGACTCTGTTAAATTACTAGAATAAAGGCAGGATTTAGATTGTGCAAAGAGCTTGAGGAGCGTAAAGGAAGAATGATTCACTAATGGCATTTCTGATAATTTAAAAAAGCCTAATGCAAAATTTAACAAATCTTAATGCAATAACTCGCAATTTAAAATGAATTTCCTCTTACCTGGAAGGCAGCGACTAAAACGACAAGTCCAGTTCCTCTCAACATGGTGTTTCTATGTCAAATGGTGACATGACGAAGACCTTCGTCCATTATATACAGCCACTATTGCTTAGCACCACGGCACAAGAAACAATCGTATCAGCGTCACACAGGAACGGAAAACGATGAAAATACTTCTATTGTTTACGGTATTTAAGGAATTTATTGTTGAATTACGGATTCATTGAAAATATTGTGCAGCAGTTAGTTGTTTATTTATTTGTTATTGAATAATAATGCGGATGTATAGAATTTACGTAAAGTAAATGAAATATTTCTGTCGGGGTAACTTTTTAAATCGGTTGTTATATAAGGTTCTTAAGAAGTCTATATGCATGCGAATTGGAAACTAAAAACTAAACCGATTCGCAATTTCTCCAGCAGATGTTATAGGCATTTTGGCTGTGTCACTATCATAACGACCAATTACTTCTCAGCCCTTAGATGACTCACTGATGAGTCGGGCTTCCTCCAGTTACATAGAGGGTAATTAGCCTACTTCGTCGGTTTCGTCTCCTTCTAGTTGTAGTCTTCCTGCTACTCCGACTAGGTTTTCGGCTCTTAAGACAGAATAAAATGGGTTGCTGATTATATTTAGACCTACTACGTAGCTCGCAGGACTAACAACCGTGTTTCGAAAAGCGCAGTGCCTGTAGGCCTCCCATAAGGTGAACCGACGACCTGGTCAAGGTCGCCGGAAAGCAATGGATGCGGGTGATTCAGGACCGGCCTTCGTGGAAATCTTTGGGGGAGGCCTATGTCCAGCAGTGGACGTCTTTTGGCTGAAATAATGATGATGATGATGATGAGTAAAGGATGGCCACTGTTATGTCGTAAATTTTCGAGAATGTGTTATTTCAACATATGTTTATATAACCATAATTTACGCTGCTACCGGTGAATTGATAATTAATTAAAATCCACTCGAACTAACAATAGACGTGGAAGTGTGTCGGATGTTCCCAAGGAGACTTAGCATCACGCTCAATGAATCAGTGTCAAGTGCTCTTAGGACCTTGAGTGTTGTGCACTAGCGTCAAGTATCTACTTAATGCATGTCAATGAACCTAGGATAGTGGTGTTTGTATTTAAGGTCAAGGAGATAAAACAATCGGTGTGCCTCAGGGAGCTATACTTAGCCCTGTGTCGATGATAGCTGGAATTAATGTTTGGTTCAAGTTTAGAAAGCAAATATTTATTATTACCCGTTTAAATAAATATGGCTAGGTCTCCTTTTTTTATCACAATGAGACTCGGTGTAAGTCTCATTTACCACGTTTTCAATGTCATGAACCAGAATTATATTATTAGAAATTTTATATACATTTTACATTATCTTAAGATTTTATTACACCGTTAACTTTTCTTTTGCTTTTTTAAATTCAATATGTACCGAAACAATGTATGCATTTGATACAAAAACGGTAATTACTGAAAGCAGATAGTAACCGTTTTTGCAATACCCTTTAAAAGACACTATCAAAAAAGATAAAGAAGTTCACGATGATAATATCACAATTTTATAAAAAATACAATTGAATTATACTGCACTAGTAATATCTACTGTATATCTTGTAGTAATATCAAAACATCTTTACTTGGGTGATTCAATAATTTCAGCTGATCACTGTCACCTTTTTAAAAGTCGCTACTATCTAGATCGGAATTCGGGTGCGCTTCTATAGAAAATGAGTCCAAATCTTCCTTTTTTTCGTAATACAAACTATATTTTATCTTATGAGACATAAAACTTACGTTGATAAGTAGACAAATAAAAGTCTATCTCTTTAGTCCGTCCACTTTTATTAATTTTCTAAATTTCTTCTGTCACCATTTACCTTTTTTGCATTTGGCAATAAACAGTTTTCCTAGACAGTTGCAAACTGTCGATGATAGTTGTACCTGATGTAATGATAGTGAATTTTATAATTATTTGTGAAAAGTAAGTCACTAAATACAGGAGGGAATGACTCGCAGTGATTACTATGGCTATTTGTAAACCTAAGGCTAACACTTCCACGCTGAATCCGGACATTTCTGCAACAAAGAAAGTAGAGTTTAGAGCCAGAAGCTACCTTTATAATGATTTGAACAAACTGAAATAAAGTTAGATAAGAAGTAATTAGGATAAACATGTTAAAATAAGAAATCTCTGTTTTCTTTTATAAAATGAAAGTAACTTTGACGCATGTATACTTAACTTGTGTCTCAGAGTATTTTAGATACCTTTGTGCTCGATCTAATGCTTCAAGTGATTTCTTTATCTTACGCATCACAAAAGCAATGTAATGCAAAGGCTGGTATCGATACACCGTTTAAAATTTTGTTTATAAGGACAAGGAGATTAGTATCTAAATTCTGCGATTCACAATTTTAGATGCAGTATATTTCAGTGCACAGTTTGCACAATCAAAGTGATCCAGGAAATACTGTCGGAATATAATTAAAAATTACCTTCAACATAGCAATTCCGCTACAAGTGAATACGTCATAAGCCTTGCAAGGTTCGTCTAGGTATTGTCTGATGTCAGTGTCAACGCAGTCAGTGATAGCCTTCTCAATAGCTGCTGTCCACTTCTTGTTATTTTCAGCCCATTTCCTCAGATGTTTCTTATAAGCATCCTTATTGAGACTGTTCTTGTCTGATAAAAATCCGGACTTTTCGAACACACACTGAACTTCGTTGCACTGTAAAAATGTAAATGCAAGACCGTTTATTTTTTTAAATTTTTATATATTTGCTCAATACTTGAATTACAGTTCTGTTACAAATACGTACGAGACCTGACAGTTTAGGTTTCGAACAAGTCAACAAAGGTTCTGCATCTCCCAGCTCCGGGATGTCACAACATGCTGATATTGGTTTCTGCAAAAAAAATAGGTCGAGTACCGTTTTGTTTTGAGAACACTAAAATATTACTAACCTATGACAACGTTTTAATAACAAGACCAACTAAAGACTGCCTCAGAAGTATCACAACCATTACTAATAGAACTAACAAATCGTTTTTACTAACGACTTAATAATAATAGAAGATAAATGAGGAGATACGCAGGAGAACCAGAGTTACCCAGCCCTCAGAATTGCCAAACTTAAGTGGCAATGGGCAGGGCACATAGCTCGCAGGGCTGACGCCCGATGGGGCAGAAAAGAGCTCGAGTCGACCGTTCCGTTCCGTTCCGGAAAACGCAGTCCTGGTAGGCCTTCCACGGTGGACCGACGACCTGGTTAAAGTTGCCGGAAAGTAATGGATGTGGGTGGCTCAGAACCGGCCTACGTGGAAAGCCTTGGGGAGGCCTAAGTCCAGCAGTGGGCTTCTTTTGGCTGAAATGATGATGATGATAAGAAATCGGGAAACACTCAGACAGGTTAATAACATTGCGACAAAATTTTAACATTCCATAAGTATTAATTTGTCACCTAACTAAAAATATATTGAAATTTTACCAAAGTAGCTCCTTTGTTTCTTGTTTGGTTTACAACGTCAGCACTTATTATCTGAAATGGTAAAAATATTTTTATAGTATTTTCGTGTGGTGGGATTTAGAATACATAATGTCACTACCCCATTCCATCCTGAGGGTGTCAAGTTAAGAGTTAAGTTAAGAGCCGACATTAAGTCAAGGAAATCATTAGTTAAGACGCGGGCAATACTGGACCGAAAACCTAGCCGTATGTACAAATGGAGTATAAATTAGATTATTACCGTGACTTCGATTTACATGAAGCATTCCTAACGTTACTAATTAAATTAATGTAAAATACGCTCAGCAACTCCTTAATCTATGAAGAAAGATTTATCACTACATAGTATAAAACAAAGTCGCTGTGTCTGTCCGTCCCTATGTATGCTTAAATCTTTGAAACTACGCAACGGATTTTAAAGCGGTTTCTTTTAATAGATAGAGTGATTCAAGAGGAAGGTTTATATGTATAACCCACCCCCGCTTTGCTCGGGCGAAGCCGGGGCGGGCCACTAGTAACGAATAAACTCCAAAACTACGGAACCGATTACTCATCCCTTAGCCCCCTTACGCACTAGCGGCAGACCACGCGGCTAGCCGCCTGGGCGGCCAACCGCTAGTAATTACGGGTACTTAGTCACATAAGCTATATTCGATGACTATTTGAGGTCGGTACCTTAGGCATACAGCTACTGCTACTCATACAATAAATGACTCACTATTCAAACCCCCTCCAGTTACACGCAGGGTATTTAGCCTACTGTGACGCGCTGGCCAGACGGGTAGGCACAGGAATTCGTATCAAAATTTCCTTCTGTTGCCGGTTATCGGCCTTTTGTCGATACCCCCTCTGGATGGAATGGGGTTGTTACACAATGTATTCTAAATTCATAATATTCGGTATAAAATTCTTTAAAAGTATAGAAATACGTATTTAACGATAATACTCACAGCAACGAATAAAGACACAAATGTAAACAACTTAATCATCTTGTCTTTAATACTATCACATGTGACCGACACCGTTGTCTTATTATGACTGATTTATAAAATTGTGTTCCTATCAATTAATTGTGTTTATAATTTCCTGATTTATCGCATTCACAGTGCTATCACTTACTATGTTCTTGGAACATATTTTATTCTGCCACATAAATAAGACGTCATCAAATTTATGCGAATTGTTTTGAAACTATACTCAAAGATAACTAGAGAGTGTGTCCGTATATTGGAGATGAAATTGATTACTGCTTTCTTTATTGCTTTTTTTTTCGTCGGAATTTCTCATGGATACACTGCCCTTCAAGGACTGGCTTGGTTATTTGGGACTCTACGGCGATTGCATTTTGCCCCTGCTCACCAAAACCGACGATTATCCTTGACTGCCCGAACCAGGGCCATGGGATTTATTCCCAATGGGAGAACATGCTCCATGACACTTGTTTCAGCCCATAAATGACCCACTACAGAGTCAAGCCTCTTCCAAATTCATGGAGGGATATTAGCCTACTGTGCCACGCTAGCAAGACTGGTTGGCACAGGGTTTGTATCAAGTTTTCCTTCTCTTGCGGCTAGGTGATCTGCATCTTGCGTTCCTTTAGTCGCCTCGTACGACACCCTCAGGATAGCATGGGTTGGTGACATTGTGTATTCTTAATCCGTCACCACATGGAATGCAACCCTACCTACGTGAGCCTTAATTAATGCTAACGTTTTGTCTTTCTTCCTGTTTGCCTGTTTAGCGCTTACGTCAAAATCGCTTCATTCATACTAATGTTTCATTCATTCATTCATACTATAATTAAGGAGAACAATCTTAAATACTTTTAGTTGCGAAAATTTAACTGAACGAGGTGAAACGGAGAATGGAAATTAATGTATAGACGATAACGAAGCAGGTACAGTTAATTAAAAAACAAGTAAATGGGTCTTAAAACTGCATCAAGTTTTATATTATGGTGTCAATATTTTGTGGCAATTACAAATCAACTACGTCTGTGACTCAAGTCGTGCTTGATCGACGATGGGTAAAGTGGCGTGCAAACACATGTTGAGGAGAACCCAAAAGATTATTAATTGAGGAAAACGAATGTATGTTTATTTGTGCCTAACTATTGCATCATAGTAGGTCTAAATACATAGTGTCACCGTCCTATTCCATCCCGAGGGTTTCGTAAGAGTTGATAAAAGGAAACGAAAAGGCCGAAAACCTGGTCGGAAGATAAAGACAATGACTCAGAAGTATGCTAGGAGTGAAGTTGAGTGATAGGATTAGGAATGAAACTATAAGAGAGCTTTGTGGTTTGAATGAAGATGTAGTGACTAGAATTGAGAAAGGTATGCTTAGATGGTTTGGTCATATTGAGAGGATGAGTGAAAGTAGACTTACAAAAGAAATATATAGCGGAAGTGTGAATGGGAACGTTGGAAGGAGCAGGCCAAGAAGGACATTCCATGACCAAATAGGTGATGTCCTATAGAAAGGTCAGGTTAGAAGCACCCTAAACCGACGAGCATGCATGAAGAGGTTGATGAAAGTGGAAGAAGCGAGAGTTGTGAGCCAGGATCGTAGCAAGTGGAAGGATGTGATCTCTGCCTACCCCTGCGGGAAAAAGGCGTGACTTTATGTATGTAAGATAAGGAAAACTAACCCTGTGCCAACCTGTCTGGCCAGCGTGGCTAATTACCCAATAAATCCTCTCCACATTGTGTAGGAAAGGTGTGACTGTAGATTTGACGACAGATAGGTATGATGTGAATGTAGATTTGACGACAGATAGGTATGATGTGAATGTAGATTTGACGACAGAATACCACCTTGCTTGGGACAAGGACCGTAAGTAAATAAAGTTTCTTTTGAGTTTGTTGTACGAGGGCTAAGAAACCAGAGATGCAGGCAATCTAGCCGTAAGTCCAATAAAAAATATTATATGCCCTGTGCCAACTTACTGGCGTTGCACAATAGATAGTTTTCCTCAACACAATAGTCTTTAATGGGCTTAGATACTAATGATGAAATGTGTTCCTGCTCCATTCAAAACTGTTTTTTTTTAATAATAAATATCACTATCACTATCACTACATAGTATAAAACAAAGTCGCATTCTTCTGTCCGTCCCTATGTATGCATAAATCTTTAAAACTACGCAACGGATTTTGAAGCGGTTTTTTTTAATAGATAGAGTGATTCAAGGGGACGGTTTATATGTATAACCCACCCCCGCTTTGCTCGGGCGAAGCCGGGGCGGGCCACTAGTAATAAATATATCTTTGGACATTTCACACAACGCCATCTCGTCCCAAGTTAAGCAACTTAATGCTTGTGTTATGGTAACGAGATGGATAATAAACTACTTATATACATTTTTTTTTGTAAATACATACATATTATAGATAGAAATGACACTCAGACTCCGAGCCAGTGCCTCTGGTTTAGACAAAGACACTTGCCCGACCCCGGAATCGAACCCGGGACCCATTGATCCAAAGGCGGCACATCTAACCACTAGACCAACGAGGCAGTCAAATGTTTTAACGTGACTTTACCTGTTACTTTAAAAGTACATTGTTTCTTTAAATTACAAGTAATGTTTTTGTACCATTGTCACTCCTTTTGCCATGTCAGAGGCTTCATCATTGCCAGGAAATTAATTCTGGTTTTCCTAGTTTTGCCATTACTGAAATGAAAATCACACTGTAATTAAAAATATGTGATTCGTATTAATAATTTCTGTTTTATATTTTGCGCTGCATCCAATAAAGTTCAGCTAGATACAATTCGAATTGTAATAATGTAAATTTGTCTAAGTGAAACATAAAAATCAATGCATTGCATTGTGCTTAAGAGCTGTGAAGTAAATTACTATTCTAGGTCGCCTTGCGCCTTAAGTTGCCCATAGATAAGTCTAATTAGTCTTAAGGGGGCGGTTTATGTAACTTGCCAGTGTGTTGTGTTAAGAACAACAATACTAAATTAAGTTATCTTTGTTCTGAGTTTTGTTTCTTTGTCTTCTGTGGTGACAGATTGGGAATATACTTGTGGTCACCCTCACCCGACTGCCCGACCATAATTTATTTAATTTGACCACACACTCACATAAGATAAACAAAAGAGTATAATAATATAAGCATGTGTGTCCAAAGCATGTGTAACGTTTTTTATTGTTTTTTTATGCGATTTTTTTATGCGTGAATTAAAATAAAATATTAGCATTCTGCACTCCTGCAAACTATAAGTGTGGGAAGATCTATACTCCTCCGTCAGCGCAATTTTGGTAGGAAGGGGCACAACGTTTTTGCTATAGATAATGACAACAAACACACCTGGAAAGTATCGCAAAAGTGATCGTTTTCTATGACTTGCAGCTATGCAAGTCAAAGAAAACGATACAAACTTTGTATCACAGTAAATACATGAAGTGACATTACCCTACTGTGGTCTAACTGTCCCCAGTTGGATAATGTCGTGCCTACCCCAAGTGATCCTCTATTCAAGGCTCCACTCAGCACTGGGTAATTTATCTGCTGAGATGCTCATGAATTAATTTAGCTAGAAGGCCCACTCGCTTCTAGCGCTACCATGCACACAACCTTTCCACTATTAACACAGCTTTACGTCGCGTAGACGTTCGTAAGTGATCGCTTATTGTCGCTCATTTTATGTGCTATAAACAGATCCTTAGTTGTGGGACGATTACGAGAGTTAGTGACGCATGTGTTCTGGAATTAGGTGTCTTATAGACCTTTCCAGTACCCACAGGAATGTTCGAGACCGTATGAAGAGGATCGTGTGCGAATTAGCTTAGCTCTTGAAGAAATATTGTTTTTTTTAAATTACCTTGTGGTACTGGCTTAATGGTATTTATGAATACCATAAAGCCAGTCATTTTGAAATGACGAAATGACTGGCTTTACGGTATTCATGGTATATAAATAAAGATCTGAGTTACTAAAGAAGATAATTATTAAAAATTATTACACTATCGTCAACTCAGTACAGTGATTATAAAAAAAGACATTTATGGCGTGACATAAATAATAATGATGATAAAAGGTGACAGATATATAAAATTTAACAAAGCGATTTTCCTTCTCCCGTGAAAGACCCACTGCTGTCGTCGTGATTCGGGTCTCCTCCAATTACAGGAGGGAAATTAGCCCACTGTGCCACGCTGGCCAAACAGGTTGGCACAGTGTTTCAAGTCTTACTTCCATTCCACTTTTCCGCCATGTAATTTCCTTTAGTCGGCAGGGTGGTGACACTTTGTATTCCAAAGTCGTCACCAAACGGCAAAGTCGTCGTATTAATCCCGCCTTGATAAAACTCATTATACGCGTTTCATTGAATCAATAGTCACTTAGTGCTACATAGGAACCTTTTAATCTATTTAGATTTCACTAGCTTTTAGTCCGAAGGATTTTTACTTTCTTTTTCAATGCAAATCCGACTGCAAATCCTATACTATCCCTTCCTCATTCTGAGGGGGTCGTGGTCATGATAGACATACTACTACTGAGCCCATACATGACCCACTGGTAAAGCGGGCCTCCGCCAATAACATGGAGGGTAATTAGCCTACTGTGTCACACTGGCCTGATGGGTTGGCACGCAATGGTATTGAATCCCATGGCCCTGGTTGGCCAGTCGAGGATCGCCGTCGGTTGAGGCGCAATTTACCATCTCCACGTGCCCTGGAGTCCCACATACCCCGGCCAGTCTCCAACGGCCGGGTATCCATGAGGATCTCCATCATAAAAAAAAAGGATTTCCAATCATGTTTTCCTTTTCTTGCAGCTAGGTTTTCGGCCTTGTCATTTCTTTCTATCGGCTCCCGGCAAGGAACGTGGTGGTTCGTTTCAGCCCATAAATGACCCACTACTGAGTCAGGCCTCCTCCAAATTCATGGAGGGAAATTAGCCTACTGTGCCACGCTGACAAGACGGGTTGGCACAAGGTTTGTATCAAGTTTTCCTTCTCTTGCGGCTAGGTGATCTGCCTCTTGCGTTCTTTTAGTCGCCTCTTACGTCACCCTCAAGACGGTATGGGTTGGTGACATTGTGTATTCTAAATCCGTCACCATCTCCATCATAAAATAAAAATTAAATTAAAAATGTATTTTTTTACTTTTTAAAGGGTACTTATTGGTCATTGTATCGGGGGTATATTTAAATTTTTAATGTAATTTTTATTTTATGCTTTTTATATGTACAGGCTTCATATGATGCTTTTACCCCCAGAGTATTTTCAGGGCTCAACTGATATTCATGGAACATATTATTTTGTAATGTGCAAGTGATGCGCTTTCATTTGAGACCCCACTCGATTATATTGGCAGACATTCGATAATTCTTCCCAACTTTCACCCCCCATAACTTTTAAACCACTCAACCGATTTTCGTCAAACATGTCTAAGAACACTCGCCCGTAACGCCCCTGTCATACAAAAAACTGTATTGAAATCGCTTCATCCGTTCGCGAGCTACGGTGCCACAGACAGACAGACAGACACCTGAAACTTATAACACCCCTCTTTTTGCGTCGGGGGTTAAAAAAGGATTTGCTATCATGTTTTCCTTTTCTTGCAGCTAGGTTTTCGGATTTGTCATTTCTTTCTATCGGCTCTCGGCATGGGACGTGGCGGTACGGTAACACCATGCATAGTCGCAGAAAAACATAGTAGCACATCTTATGCCATCCCATCTGGCCAGCATAGCAGAGTAAGTTATTTGCCATCCATGAAAATGGGAGACGCCTGCCTGAGCAGGTAATTATGCTGAAATGTGGATGCAGGTGATAAAAATAACTGACTGCCTTGTTGGTCTAGGGGTTGGATGAGTCGCCTTTGGATCACAGGGTTCGATTCCGGGCAAGTGTCTTTGGATCTGAAAATCTGAGGCGCTTGCTCTGAGTCTGGGTGTCATTTGTGTTCGTGAATTTTATGTTGCCCCCGAGATACAGGTTTTTAAAATAAAAGTAAGGTATAAAATAAAGGGAAAAAAAGAAAAGAGTTTGTACAGCATTTTCAAAATTGAAACGAAACATGAAATGAAAATGAAAATAATGTAATTCAATAAGCTACTGTCCTATCGTGACGCAGATACCTACGGTAAAAAATTGCTCCGACATTTTCTTAAGGGGAAGTCATGATTGACATCTTCGGATTTTAATTTAAAAGTAACGCAATGGTACATAAATAGGTACTTCCAAAAAAGTCATGTTTGGTCTGGAGCAAAAATGTAAGGGTAAATATCATCATTTGTCGAATGAAATATCCAGTGTTTAATGCTGTGCAAAGCTCTATATTTTAATATTACAAAGTTCTTTTTTTCTTTTTTATTTGTTTGCATTTATTTCGTCCAGTCGTATACTAAAGGACTGTGCGGTATGCAATCCTTCTGCGAAGGTACATTTATTTATTTATTCTTTATGCAACAATAATACATAGGCGTACATTAATGCCTTTTCCAGTCAACCTTTGGGTGATTTAGAGAACGACATGGTAGGCGCAAATAAAAGAGACTGTAATTTAAAAAAGCAAACCACAAGAATAAATATTATTATTACAACTAATTATATAAATATAATACATAAATTATATACTTACATATATACCTATGGTGATATATATGCCTACATAATATGCTATGCATAAACTAACAAATATTTTTAGCATATTATCTAACCTCATCCTTTATTCGGTTAGTACGTAACGCCGTCGGTCTCACTTGATATTCTACCATGTATAGCAGTTGTTACACGTAGTAAGTAGAGTGTAAGATACATTACTGTTTAAAAAAAATTATCGACAAACTAAAATGTACTAAAATAATTAAAATTGTTATGCTACTGCAAGATTTATTTCGAATACATAGAATAATGTTAAAGTGGATAATAGGTTTAGTATAAAATACACGCGTAAAGAAACCTCAAAAAAAATCTCATAGTTCTACCGTTCACGAGTAAAAAAATCAGCAACCACTTCGTATAGCTCCTGTAATGAAAGCGATCTGAAAACTTGCTTCGAAGTGTGTACGTCACACGATTCACGCTCTATCGGTCTTATGTATGGCGGAGACCTTAGAAGTATTAGGCTCAGAAGCTGAGCTGGTGTTGCTGAGTGAAACCATTTTTGGGTTCGTCTTAAGGCTTACTTGGAAATCTAGTTTTTTTCTTCTATTAGTTTTCGGACTAAATTTCTACAAGACGAAAGGTCACAATTTGTACATAAATCTCTGAAAAGTTAAAACCTTTCGTAAAATGAATTAGACAAAGTTTGTAGGCCCTAGAATTCTTTACAAAAGTGTATCAGAACTTTTTTCCCTACAAACCACCATTCGCGATTTCAAACCGTGAAAATAACTAAATGCGGCCTGTATACATATTGGTTACACTTTAAAGAGAATCAGTAAGAACTCGAATGTCTGTTTAATCTGGACTGTGTCTACTACTACTACCCAGCCCATAGATGACCCACTGCTCTGTCGGGCCTTCTCCAGTTACAAGGAGGGTAATTCAGCTACTGTGCCACTCTGCCCAGACGGGTTGGCACAGGGTTTCGTTTCAAGTTTTCTTTCTCTTGCGGCTAGGTTATCGGCCTTGTCATTTCCTTTTGTCGGCTTTAACGACACCCTCAGGATGAAATGGCCTGGTGACACCATGTATTCTAAACCCGTCACCACGGATGACTGTGTAAATATAAATAAATAATGTCGTGGCGCTCACTCACACCCGGATAAATTAACATAAAAAAAGTTTTTTATGAAATTATCGCTCTATATGATTTTGCTCTAAGGCGGAGACGAATTCAGGAATCACACGCCAGTAAGTATCGCGATTGAAAACGCACAAAAGCCTCCTCGAAGTGTGGGTATTGTTGACTCGATTTCAGATTGCATCACCAATCGATACCCAGTTTTTGTTAGGAGCGAGTGTAGGTGATAGGTTTTAATACGAGTAAGTATCGCCGTATCGATACGTTTAGGTATAACTCGATTTTATGAAACAGGGAAATGATTGGTTTTGGCATTTAGTAAGGTGCCACGCTAAATTGACATATCGATAATACTAATAACATATCAAGAAGAAACGTCCAGAGCAGCCAATCCTATTCGTTTTTGTTCAACTTGTGATATTTCGTATTCAAAATACTGGTTCTTTCTCCCATTTATTACAAGGAGTGGAATTCTCTGCCGAGGTCTGTTTTTCCGGATCGATATTATCTGGTCCTCTTTAAGACTGAATTGAACAGACACCTGAGGCAAACGTGTACCATCTTAGCCCTCATCTTCGACTTTCATCCAGTGAGATTGAGGTTAAAAGAAAAAAAAACAATTTCATTGGGTTCGGCACCGGTCTATCTTGATTCGGCCAACTACTAGTATTCCGTCGTTTCCGCCCATAAATGACCCACTACTGAGTCGGGCCTCCTCCAAATTCATGGAGAGAAATTAGCCTACAGAGCCACGCTGGCAAGACGGGCTGGCACAGGATTTGTATCAAGTTTTCCTTCTCATACGGCTAGGTGACCTGCCTCTTACGCTCCTTTAGTCGCTTCTTACGACACCCTCAGGATAGTGTGGGTTGCTGACATTGTGTATTCTAAATCCGTCACCACACGGAGTAGTATTTACATGGAGTGATTGCCATCTGCCTTCCGCAACCCGTCCAGAGAGACCACCGGTAATAATATGTATAGAGCAGCCTGTTCTCTGTGTGCTGACGGATTTAGAATACATTGTGTCACCCCCCTAATCGGATTTAGAATACATTGTGTCACCCCCCTAATCCATCCTGAAGGTGTCGTAAGACTCAACAATAGGAAATGTCAAGGCCGAAAACGTAGCCGCAATAGAGGGGCAATATTGATACGAAACCCGTCTGGTACGCCCGTCAGTAGACTAATTACCCTCCATGTAGTTGGAGGAAGGCCAACTTAGTAGTGGGTCGTCTATGGGCTGAGTATTAGTAGTAGTGTAGCTACCAGCATGCTACATACTTTACACAATTTACCCGAAAAATCTATCGCCTACAAATGCGACAATTACCAAAATTTCCTACACCGCGATAACAAAGTTTATAACACAATTCGCACGATTATGAAATGCCCGACTACAGTTATCAGGGTATAGGCGCCGCGGGCCCCCTGCCAGACATACCACCTCGTGTGGCCGGATGATCATCACTTTGCGCCTAAAGTAGTATCCATATAGTCACATATGGCCGGACATAGGCCTCCCCCAAGGATTTCCACAAAGGCCGGTCCTGGGCCGCCCGCATCCACTGCTTTCCGGCGACCATATCCAGGTCGTCGGTCCACCGTGTGGGAGGCCTATGTCCAGCAGTGGACGTCTTTTGGCTGAAATGATGACTTACGGCCAGTTTTCATCCTATTGACTACAAGTAACAACTGCCATAGATGGTATATCGGGAGTCAGGAGCGACGGCTATAGGCACAGAGTTTAAATATTATACATAAATAATAGACGTTGCTTATCCTGCAGATAGATTGAGTTACGCTCAGTCCGCTAGGCTACTACCACGCGTATCTGTCATTTTTGTCATTAGTGCCATTAGTGCCAGTATCACAGTGTCCCCAAACATAGCCCATGTTTGGGTGGCACTTTAGTCAGAAAAGCCTTACAGAAAATAGCAAATACCATATACGAATAGCGAATGACACAAATGTTAATGGGGAGTGCCGGAATTACAGTCTTGTTCATGTTGATGGTCTTTCTTTATACATACACTAGCGGCCAACTCCGCCTACGAACGGATTTGGAACAAAAATTATTAACCTTTTTTAAATATTCAATCGCCTTTGTTCGTCATGGTCCAGTAATTTCAGACCCTTTTCAATGAAACATTAAATCAACTAACAAATATTTCGTCTATAAAATATTAGTTTAGATTACTCCGACTGGGTTGACAAAATAATCAGTAATGATTCCTCCGTATCTCCTCATTTCTGATTCGATCTCGCAGAGAAACTCCGAGCATAGCCCTCTCCATTGCCCTTTGCCCTTTGCTCATATAAATCTTAATTTTTACACGTATAACTTATTGCAGGAAATGATTTCTTGATGGTTCTGTTCGTGTATATTTTAATTCCAAACGTTTCAGACACCTTGGAGTGTCCGTGGTCGCGGGAATGGCAAGTGTCTGAAACGTTGGGAATAAAATAAAATATACACGATCAGAACCGTCAAGAAATAATTTCCAGCAAAGTGCAAAGATCGTGTAAGCCCAAGACATCATTACATTTAACTTAGGTTCTGTATTTTATTATATTAATGTAGATTTTAGAAAATGCAGATTAAGCAACCCAAAACAAACCAGAGTAAACAGTAAATCCTTTGGTTTATGTTATTTTGAAATCAAAGTATTGAATTTTGCTGGTGGCAATGGAGCAGCTGGGAATATTGAGCAAATGCCCCCGAGCCGTCAGCCCTTTAATCTGTCAGCGCAAAGAAAATATTTACATACTATTCCTGACCCGCTGGACACAAAGATTTCTGCTGATTATATTTACAAGGTAAACTGTGACTTAAAATCACGTACGTCTGTAAAAGTTGGAGAATTCCAAGAAAGATAATACATAGAGTCCGTGCGGTGACGGATTTAGAATACATATATTCACCACCCCGTTCCAGCCTGCGGGTGCCGACAAAATGAAAAGGCCAAAGAGCTAGCCGCAAGAGAAGGATAACTTGAAACGAAACCGTGCCAACCCGTCTAGTCAGCGTGGCACAGGAAGCTAGTTCCCCTCCATGTAATTGGAGGAGGCCCGACTCAGTAGTGGGTACTGTATAGGCTGAGTAGTAGTCGTGGTAGTAATAGATAGAAATTTCGGGGCTAATGTTTATCAGTGACTGATATTAGATATCAAACAAAGACCATCTTTTGTGTCGCCCCATTTCATCCTGAGGTTGTTTTAGGAGAAAACCTAGCTGGCGTGGTTCTGCATCAGATCCCACAATGCCGCAACAGGACGCGAGTTGGAGCACCCCGGGGAGGTTTAGTGGGTAGGCCCCCACTATGGGGGAGAGTCCCACAGATCCCCTCGCTGGCCATCCCCGTGGCCGGCGAGGAAGTCCACAAAGGATTTTACCCCGGGCGATAAAAAATAAATAAAAATAATAATAATAAAAAAAAAAAAGTAGGAAACCTAGCTACAAGGGACAGAAAACATGATATAAGACCCTGTGCCAACCCATCTAGCCAGCGTGGCACAGTAGGCTAATTACCCTCCACGTAGTTGAAGGAGGCCCGACTAAACATTAGTTATACTAAATATTGTTTGGGTTAAAGCAAAGGCGAAAAAAAAACGTTGCGGCACGAAAAGGAAAACTTGACCTACCTATATCAAATTTTCCTTCCCACACAGTTGAGAGAGGCCCATTTACACATATCAATTGACATGCATGTTTTATCTCTAAGCGTATCGTATGTCGTCGTCATCGTTTCAGCCCATAAATGACCCACGACTGAGTACTAAATAATGCTCACTACTAAATAATGCCGTGTAAACTTGATACAAACCCTGTGCCAACCCATCTTGCCAGCGTGGCACAGTAGGCTAATTTCCCTCCATGAATTTGGAGGAGGTCCGACTCAGTAGTGGATCATTTATGGGCTGAAACGACGAGATGAATGTGTGTGATGACCGCTGTTCCGTGTGGCAATGAAATATATATCGGCACCATTCGATTCCAGCCTGAGGGTGACGTAAGACCCGACAAAAGGAACGCAATAAGCAGAGCACCTAGACGCAAGAGAAGAAAACTTGATATAAACCCGTCATGCCAGCGGGGCACGGTAGCCTAAATTCCCTCAATTCATTTAGAGGAGGCCCGACTCAGTAGTGGGTCATTTAGGCACAGGGATTCTGTCAAGCTTTCCTTCTCTTGCTAGCCGCTTGGTCTGGCTTTTGCGTTTTTAGTCACTTCTTACGACACTATCAGGGTGGTGTAGGTTGTTGACATTGGGTATTCTAAATAAATTAGGAGATCTGATCCATGTGTACTCTGATACCTAAACTGGCCATTTCTCATAATGGCAACAATCTTTCGCATTAAAATAAAAAGGATAGTTACAATTTGTACAAGGATTCCTTGTAATGGGAATGTTCTCCAATGTTTATCGGCAGTAAACGTGTAAGTGTTGCGATCGTCAAGGCGCCGACACTTATTTTATTATGCTATTTATTGCAACTACATTTTACACGCAATAAATTGTTCGCATTTGCATGTCCCGCCATATTACAGTTCCTACATTTTGTAACATCATCTCAGCCACTTTAATTCTCACTGTTCAGGACGTCCTCTTCCAATTATTTTTTGAGAAACAAGCCTGTTTTTCCATGCTGGTTGTATTTAAATCTTATGAGGTGGATAAAATATGTAACGCTTGATCTCTAAAGCCAAATGTCCACCGCCAGCTAACATGAGTTAGTTTAGTTTAGCTTGCATAGTTGAGCCAGTTTTTCATACATGTGCGTCCATCGACGATGAACTAACATTAATAAAAAACTGGCTCAACTATGCAAGCCAAACTAAACTAACTTATTTTAGATGGCGGTGGACGTTCGGCTTTAACATAAAAGAAACAATAGAATAACAATTTTGTTTAAAAAAAATTACACAATATTCTGTACTTTCTGATTCATCATTGCTGGTATGCCAGTAAACAGTTCTGGGAAGACAAAAAAATGAACAAACCTGCTAGATCACCGAAGCATATACACTACAAGTTTGACATTTTAGGATATCGACAGTTATCAAAAGTAATCTGTGTGCATACTACGAATTTTCGATTTATAGTCACTCGAACGATTTCTCACTAGATTTTGTTTATTAGGGTATTTGTAAAATGTAGTTATTATACACGAACTATGAACATTTGTCCATGTAGTGATGGATTTAGAATACATAGAGTCACCACCCCATTCCGTCCTCACAGTCTCTAAATAAAAGATATCAGAAATAAAATACAATTGTTGGCGACCTGCAACCTTTTTGGTCATTGTAATACTTTTCCAATATTTTTAAAAGCTACTGGTCTTTTTGACTGTCGATATGTTTCTACTTTTTACCAGTTGGCAAATATAAGTGATAATGAGTGTATGTGGCAATAAACTATTAGAAAATCACAGTCCCAATATTTTAATTTACAAGCCCCGCCAACGTATGCCTTCCGAGAATATAAAATGTATATATTTATGAGAAATACACCCTCGACACATGATAATATAAAATACACAGGTAATGAAGCACGAATTTAATTTTAAACAAAATAAATTATTTGTTTTCCCCCATTTCGTGTATAATACATAAGTGTAGATGCCACAAATCGGCCCTAACTCAGCATAATGCCAGATAGCCAACGCTGGTCTTTTGTTGGAATCGTTTGGTGACATCACGCGAAGGCAACTAAAGCACAAAAACATAAACTTAATAGTGTGAGACTAACATTAAAAATAACTCTACTTATGAGGAAAGTATGTTGGGCATAGGCGATTCAACTTGTAAAGCCAATAGTATCCCTCTTGTACCTGAACTAATAACAAATCTGTATTGTTTCTACCAGCTAAATTAGATCAATTGGTACTTAAAAGTATGTAGATTATCAGTCTGTGATAAAAACTACATGATGTTTGATTAGGATATCCGTTCGTAAAAAAATATGCATTTGACATTATCGTATCAGTGATTCAATATCCTGTTCAATATCCAAATTTAGATTTAGGAAATGAATTTTAGCCTATGGTAAAAAACAGTGGTCTTGAAAGTTTGATGTGTCTGTATCTGTGTAGCGTCATATAAGGTACGAATTTACTGATTTTGGTGTCTTTTCTATGTTTGAAAGGTGTGCTAATCAAGAGCGTTCTTAGATCATCTTAAATTAGGTACACCAAGTTATTTTTAGTAGGTTTTTCTCTGTAGAACAGCATTCCGTTAATAATCATAGCTTCACAAGCGACGAATTAAATATTTTGACCCCACATGTCTTTGAATTAAGTCGATTTTTGTTTACGAGTTCTATCTACTCCAACAAGAATTTTAAGAGACATGATCATAAGACAATAACGCCCTTCGCTTATAGGTCGTATACCATGATGACCGTTTCATGTCTCATTTGTAATAAGTCTTAAAAACTCTATTTCGTGAATAATAAAAGGCGATTTATCATCTCATAACCACATTCCGTAACCCCGCTAAGTAAAGAATAAAATAGAATATCACCATTGTTATCCATATCGTTCTTCCATGTGGTGACGGATTTAGAATACATAGTGTAACCACCCCATTCCACCCTGAGGGTGTAGTAAGAGCCGACAAAAGGAAATGACAAGCCCGAAAGCCTAGCCGCAAGAGAACAAAAATTTGTAACAAAACCCCATGCCCACCCGTCTGGCCAGCATGGCACAGTAGGCTAAATACCCTCCATGTATTGGAAGAGGCATGATTCATTAGTGGGTCATGAATAAGCTGAGTATTAGTATACTCATATTAAGAAAATAATACGACATATTACGCCTATAAAATAAGTGCTTCGTAGACGGTGACGTCACTTCCACAGCGTCGAACCTGAACTATCTGGCGCTATTCTTGCGGCAACCTTTTATAGGGGCTACATGGCACGTGGGCGCCCCACGACCGACATCTCGCCCCAATCATATTTTCTTTTGTTTGCCTAGCGTCTCCCCGTAGTCGGCCGCTTGTATTGTGCGTACGAGAAAAAAGGTCCCCTACTTCTTGTTTCATGGGAAAAGTATTCTTCTTTCTTCTTTTTTTAATAAACGGAACCCCTGCACTAAGTACCTATAACCTGTAACTCGGGGGCAGTTTACAAACATGTAATTCACAAACACAAATGACACCCAGACTACGAGCAAGTGCCTCTGGTTTAGACAAAGACACTTGCCCGACCCCGGAATCGAACCCGAGACCCGTTGATTCAAAGGTGGCACATCTTACCCCTAAGAGAGTGTCGTGAGTAAGCAATGGAAAACTTGGAACAATTTGCCGAAGCGTCTGGTCAGCTTGGTATAGTAGTTAGGTTACTTTACTATCTATAGTAGTCCCCAAAGGGAGGAATCCCACGAGGATTTCCGATGAAAAAAAATTGTTAGTTTAGTCTACATAAAGTCCCTTAGTTGAAATATGTCAAACCAAACATTGTTGAGCATTTAATAAAGCCAGTTAATGCTTTAGAAATATAGTCACAACAAAGTTCACGTAATTTGTTGTAAACAACTTAATAAGTCTCACTTTACGGGCAAGATCTTACTTAATTTTGAGGTTAAACTTTTATAAACGTGGACACAAACTGTCACAGGTATTCGACTTTGGTGTAGATAGGGACTTGGTAACTTGATTGGTGTAGGTTATTATAGGTATCAGTTACTTCCCCCTCGACCGTGCCGCCACCTTGTTGTGGTGAGGGGGCTTGCGTGCCTTTAGGATCCGTTGGGGCGATACCGGCTCAGGGTCACCCATGCCGGGCGGACCCACGGGGAGAGGCCAGACGAAGAGCGGCACACGGAGTCGTAGCGGGTTTTGGCATGCTCCCCAATGGGGAGTGAAACCCGTGGCCCTGTTTTTAGGGACACAATTGGTTTATACGAAACTACGAAAAAAAAAAATGTATATAAGTAGTTTATCATCCATCTCGTTACAATAACACAAGCATTAAGTTGCTTAGCTTGGGACGAGATGGCGTTGTGTGAAATGTCCAAGGATATTTATTTATTATTTATTTATTTATTAGTGGGTAGGTTGGGGCGCAACTACCATCTTTCCGCGCCCCGGAGTCCCACATAACCTGGCTGGCGTTCAGCGGTCGGGTATCCATGAGGATTTCAAAGTAAAAAACAATCCAACGTAAAAAAAAAGTATCAGTTACTTCAAAATTAGTTAAGCCCATAAATTACCTACTACGGAGTCAAGCTCCTCCGTTCATGGAGAGAAATCAGCTTACTGCGCCACGCTGGCATGACGGGTTGGCATAGGTTCTGCATCAGATCCCACAATGCCGCAACAGGACGCGAGTTGGAGCACCCCGGGGAGGTTTAGTGGGTCGGCCCCCACTATGGGGGAGAGTCCGACACTCCCCTCGCTGAAGAAGGTATGTATTAAGTTTTCCTTCTCTCGTGGCCAGGTGTTCTGCCTCTTGCGAAGCTCTAGTTGCCTCTTACGGCACACACAGGATAATATGGGTTGGTGATATTGTGTTTCTTAAATTCGTTACCACACGGACAAATACATACATTTTTTAAACGTAACCCCTGCATGTGTAAACCCTGTTGGAAACACCAACAAAAAAACATAAAATGTAATAAGGTAGCTATTCTAATTTTAAGATGGTAACATTTACTATTTTCCATTCACTCGCTGTACCTTATTTGACTCTCTCGGATTTTGGATCGCCGGCAAGGCAGACGTGTTTCTATAAGTGTGTAAAAGTATTAAACAGTTAAGTATAATAAAATACCGTCGTTTGCATTATAAATCGTCATCAAGCCAACCGCCCACTATCTACCAGCAATAAAAAATACAGTCCACTCAAGACCCCAAACCGTATCGCGGGGGCAGTTTACAAACATGAAATTTACGATCACAAATGGCACCCAGACTCAGAGCAAGTGCCTCTGGTAAATTAATTTCTCTGACCAAATTAACTATTACACTAAGGTACTATAAGGATGTTCTTTTAAAAAAAATATTGATTAAATACAATCAATAACAAAATTTGAACGCAAATGCCTACTTTGTGTCACTGAATGTCAATAGGCCTTTTTATAGTTCGATTAGTTCGCATTGCGCAGGCGCGTCCGCCATGTCAAAAACGCAGCAGTGTGACAGTTTCGGGCACTTTTCATAACTATGGCTGTGCAACAAGCATGATTACACATCACATTTTAAAATAAAATGCTCGAAAAACATGACGGAAATTCGGGCATGCGCACAACATATTTTCAACTATTACAAGGACTATGAAGTCACTACTTTGTTGTAATTCCTCTATTTTGGTGGAAATTAGTCAAACGTAAAACACATTTCAGAATTTTATTTTACTGGCTTAAATGATGATGATGAATAATTGTTTTACAATGAGAATCGTAGCCTAGTAGGTTAAGCAACGTTTGACTCTGCTGGATGTTAGATGGGTGTCAATATTATATTAGGTCCTCCTTCAGGTCAGTCCTCCTTCGTGCTTCGAATGGCATCTAAAGCCGTCAAACCTTGTTACTTTCTACCATAATTTAAGGCCGTCGTTACATACATGTAGTAACTTGCGTAAAACTATCAACTAGTGTGTCCGTATAATCACTGATTGTTTATATATTTATTTATTTATACTTTAGGTACAGTAGCGGTACATAAAGCGGACTTAATGCCTTGCAGTATTCTCTACCAGTCTACCTTTGGGTTAGAGGGAAAGAAAAAAACCCACTAGATGGATGGCGGGGGGCAGACGGCAATTGCTCCGTGCAAAAGCTGGTATATAGCCAAATCAGATGGTATCAATGCACCACCCCAATGACGGAAAAGTCGTGTGGGTAAAAGGTATCTAATTTACTAATCTAATAACTGACGTAGTTGTTGCGAAGCAGAGCAGAGGAATTAGAATACGCTGTGTCACCAACCCATACCATATCATAAGAGGCGACTAAGAGAATGCAAGAGGCAAATCACCTAGCCGCAAGAGAAGGAAAACTTGATACAAACCCTATGCCAACCCGTGTTGTCAGCGTGGCACAGTAGGCTAATTTCCCTCCATGAATTTTGAGGAGGTCCGCCAGTCATTTTTGGGCTGAAACGAACGAAACGAGTTGTTGAGTAAATGGTTTACGTAAAAAGCGCCTTTGAAATGTTTTATAGCAAAACCTTAAGTTAGACTTTGTACATATTATTAATTAATTGTTATACATCGGTATTAGCTGAAGCCAAACGTTCTGCGTTAAGCCTAAGTTTAGTTTTCCTGATTATTATATTGTGAAACATTTCTTGTTTCAGCCTATATATGACCCACTGCTGGGCCCCCTACAAATTCAAAGAGGGAAATTAGCCTACTGTGCCAGGCTTGCAAGATGGGTTGGCACCGGGTTTATATAAAGTTTTCCTTCTTTCACAGCAAGGTGATCTGCCTTTTGTATTCCTTTAGTCGACTCTTACGACACCCACAGGATGGAATGGGGGGGGGGGGGGCACTACGTATTCTAAATCCGTCACCACACGGACTATGAAACATTTAGGTTATACAATTTAGCCTAAATTAAATATAATTAAATGAAATATTTATTTGTATTTAAATTTGGCTAAATTGTGTAACCTATTTCTACCGATCCGTTTTATACCATATTAGTGTATAATACAACAAATGAGGTATCCTAACCTTTGATATAAACCTATTTGCTTAAATAAGACGAAAATTGTAAACTATTATATATCAAAAGCAATTAGGTATGTATATTGAAAGAAAGAAAATATTATTGTTGCGGTAAACCTTGGGGGAGGCCTATGCTCAACAAAGACTCCTCTGTCCTCAGAGTTGCCTCGGAAGCCTTAACCTGCCGCGACACACGGCGTGGTAATGCAGTGGAGGGCGGCCAGGTGATGAGGCCAGGGCTGCCACCACTAGCAGCGGAGGGGCGGCCAGGCAGGCGTGCCACGGCTGCAGCCGCGTGGGTCGGGCGCCAGTCCATCCGGCGCCTGACGGGGGCACATTCAATGTCGCGCACGTGCCCGTCGGTGGGTTGGGGAGCGTTCACAGCTCCCCATCAAAGCGTGGGGCCCGTTGTATAAGCGGGCCAAGGCCCCATCAGGGTAGCGGAGCATG
The DNA here is from genome assembly GCA_905475355.2 of Clostera curtula. Lineage (NCBI taxonomy): Eukaryota > Metazoa > Arthropoda > Insecta > Lepidoptera > Notodontidae > Clostera > Clostera curtula. Next base: position 4,250,068 of record FR997804.1, on the reverse strand, counting down.
CTTCCCAATGGGGAGTGAAACCCGTAGCCCTGTTTCGGGCAGTTGAGGGACACCGTTGGTTGGGGCGCAACTACCATCTATCCGCCCGGAGTCCCACATCTTCCGCGCGGGTTCGATCCCCGCACGGATGAAATATTTGTACGACCTACAAGTATTTGTTCCGGGTCTGGGTGTTTTCTATCTATAACATGTATGTATTTACAAAAAAAAATGTATATAAGTAGTTTATCATCCATCTCGTTACCATAACACAAGCATTAAGTTGCTTAGCTTGGGCGAGATGGCGTTGTGTGAAATGTCCAAGGATATTTATTTATTATTATCCATGAGGATTTCCAACGTAAAAAAATATATGATTATAATAATATTTTGTTTTGTAGGTGAACTTTAGTAGGGGTAATGGATAGATAGGTGATCATAATAATTTTATATACTTCGCATTAACGGATCGCATTCATGGCCATTTTGGGTGAACACATTTTAATACCATTGGTATTTCGAATAAACAAAACTCGGGATATATGTTTTTATTATGAATCGTGGAATCTGAACACTTCATCATTAATTCTGTTATTTTGGTAAATCAGTTTGTTTTGACTTCTGTTTGTTTGGCTTGAACTTACAAAAGTATCATTGGCGGCTTTATTGTGAAAGAAATTTCTTCCAGGCAACCATTTGGACTGCCTCGTTGGTCTAGTGGTTAGATGTGCCGCCTCTGGATCAACGGGTCCCGGGTTCGATTCCGGGGTCGGGCAACTGTCTTTGTGTAAACCAGAGGCACTGGCTCGGAGTCTGGGTGTCATTTCTATCTATAATATGTATGTATTTACAAAAAAAAAATGTATATAAGTAGTTTATCAATCGTCTCGTTACCATAACACAAGCATTAAGTTGCTTAGCTTGGGACGAGATGGCGTTGTGTGAAATGTCCAAGGATATATTTATATTTCTTCAAGGTAACAATTTTCATGGCAACCGCGTTCCGGACAGCGCAGTGCTGGTAGGCCTCCCACTCAGTGGACTGACGACTTGGTTAAGGTCGCCGGAAAGCGATGGATGCAGGCGGCTCAGAACCGGCCTTCGTGGAGATCCTTGGGGGAGGCCTATGTCCAGCAGTGGACGTCTTTTGGCTGAAATGATGATGAATTAAAGTTTCTTTTGAGTTTGTGTTTGTGTTTGGAGTGTTTCAAAAGTCTTCAAAATGACATGTATACACGGACTTACATATGACCTTGGAATCAAACCCACCTTGAATAACGCCTAGACCAAAAAGGCGACGAAAATAGAAAAATAATGAATACCCCGAACTGCGTATTTTAGAATGCCTTCTCACTTTGGATGGCTACAGGGCTATGCTACTACTACTCAGCCCACAAAAGACCCACTGCTGGGTCGGGCCTCCTCCAATTACATGGAGGGTAATTAGCCTACCGTGCCACGCTGGCCAGACGGTTTGGTACAGGGTTTCGTTTCAAGCTATCCTTCTCTCGCGGCTAGCTCTTCGTAGTTTTCGTTTGTCGGCTCCTACGACACCCTCAGGCTGGAATGGGTGGTAGCAATATATGTGCTAAATCCGTCACCACACCGAAAGATATGCTACATCCTGTAAAAGAGTATCATCTTCCTCGTCTTTTCCCAATGTCTTGGATGTATGCAATCTAATCAGATTAGGCTAAATACCAGTATATGTTATTTAATATTATTTTTAAAGAGCGATTCTCGTCTCTTCCATGTGGTGACGGATACTTAATACATAGTGTCACCACCCCATTCCATCCAGACGGTGTCGTAAGAGCCGACAAAAGGAATAGACAAGGCCGATAACCCACCCACAAGAAAGTAAAACTTGATACAAAACCCTGTGCCAACCCGTCTGGCCAGCGTGACACGGTAGGCTAATTACCCTCCATGTAATTGAGGGAGGCCCGACCCAGCAGTGGGTCTTTTGTGGGCTGATTAGTAGTAGTAGATTCCCGTCTGCCTCCTACGACCGGTTAGTAGGGCAACCGATAATGGTTAGACCGTGTGTGTGCCATTGATCATAGGATAGTAGTCGGCTTACTACTCAGCCCATAGATGACCCACTGTCGAGTCAACCCTCCTCCAGTTACATGGAGGGTATTGGTCTATTGTGCCATGCTGGCCATACGGAACGGTACAGGGCTTCGTATCGAGATTTCCTTCTCTTGCAGGCTTTCGGCCTTGTCGTTTCCTTCCGTCGGCTTTTACGGCACCCTCAGAGTGGAATGGGGGAATCGAACATTTAGTGCATGCAGCCTTACACATCAGCTAATTAATTTGTGCGTAACAAGTAATAAAACAGAGATATTTAATTGCTTTGACCAGTCAATTTATTACTAGTTACTAACAACTGATATAGTTCCATCAAACTGATTGCTTTTTCCAAAATAGCCATAGTCATAGCCCATATATTTTATCTCATATATTTTGACTGCCTCGTTGGTCTAGTGGTTAGATGTGCCGCCTTGGGATCAACGGGTCCCGGGTTCGATTCCGGGGTCGGGCAAGTGTCTTTGTCTAAACCAGAGGCACTGGCTCGGAGTCTGGGTGTCATTTCTATCTATAATATGTATGTACATTGTGTTTACATGTATTTACAAAAAAAATATGTATATAAGTAATTTATCATCCATCTCGTTACCATAACACAAGCATTAAATTGCTTAGCTTGGGACGAGATGGCGTTGTGTGAAATGTCCAAGGATATGTCCAAGGATATATATAGCCTTCGTTTCCCAAAAATGACCCCCCACTGACCGTCGGGCCTCCTCCCAACTCATGGAGGCAAGATGGCTGGGCACAGGGTTTGTATATTTTTTTTCTTCTTTCGCAGCTAGGTGATCTACCTCTCGCGTTCCTTTAGTCGCCTCTGACGACACCCTCAAGATGGTATGCGTTGGACTTTTCCGTGTGGTGGCGGATTTAGAATACAAAATGTCACCACCCTATTCCACCCTGAGGGTGTCGTAAGAGCCTTACAAAGCAAAATATAGGGCAGAAAATCAAGCCGCATGGGAAAACCCATCTGGCCAGCTCCTTTCCCTTCTGTAATTGGAGGAGGGCCGGCCCAGCAGAAGGCCTTTAAAGCTACGAAATGTAATCAATAAAATATGTTTAAAGAATATTTGGTTACCATAAAACAATGTATCTATCCTGAAAGCAAAAAAATACAGAACATTATCTTAAAGCTCATACAATATACAAAAAATAACCAAAAAAATCCTAAGAAATCATAATCAGTTATTATTAGAATCACGATTAGTAAATCAAATAAAAATATTCCTGAACGTATAAACGATTATATAATTTCGTTTTCGAAAATTGAAAATGCAAAGTATGTTAGTGGTGTGAAGCGGTTGGGCGGTGGGCGGTTGGGCGGGCGGCCGCAGTATATAAGCGGGTTCAGAAGCGGCAGACTGCACAACACCACTTGTTGCCGACTCCAGTGCCTGCCTGTTGACAGCTGCTGAAACACACTCCAGGTAAGTGACGAAACTTACAGAAAAGTGATATTTATCCATAGAGGGATTTCGGAGTAATCATAATTTGAAAAAAAATTATGTACTGTAAATAGTGAAAAATAAATGCATTAAATCGTAACAAAGTGTTTTATAACGAAATATGTATTTTAGAATACAAATAATATTTATTAAAAAAATATTTCGTTTATAAAATTTATTCAATATTATAATTAATTAATTATAACGTTGTATCCTTTTATTATGTTGTTATTAAAATTATAAAACTTGATACATTCCATAAATTAAAATACCGATTATAAAGATATTTATTTTTAGAAAATATGTTTATTTAATGCAATGTCACCCGGGGTACTTTTGTAACTGTTAATGAAAAACTAAGCTTTATTTTTGAGTAATCGAAGCGTATTTTTGTATCTTGGACGGTATTTATAAAGATGTAAGAAAATTGGAAATCTCATGTTGTTAACTAACCTTTATATTAATGTTATCATTATAACTAAAGTTTTAGATTACTTTATAAAATACTATTAAATAACATATCAAATACTACAAACATCGTATTACATTAATTTGGTAGCTAAATAGTTACCATTAATAAAAATTTTCTTATGAATAATATTTTAAATAACCGCTTGTTCAAAAAACGTACGTAAGGGGAAAATTCCCTCGTAGTATAGCTAATAAAAACCAACAACGTTTCCTAGATTTGTAGAGTAGTCAAGATTTAATCCATGAGATAATTATCTAATATAATAACATTAGAGAACGTTTTAAAACTGGATTATGCTCTGTTAATTTAGACAATATTACTTATTTTGGATACTGCTATTTTTTTCTTATCCCAAAAACACTTACTGGTTCATTCTACATTACACATTTCCGAATTAATCTCCTTGTATAAAATATGCTAGGTATTATTTCAACCATGTCAGTCACATTACAATTATTTTCTGTTACAAAATACAGTATTCAAACTCAAAGCCTGTAATCACCCGCAACCATCGAGAATCATTTAAAACGTGCGTTTCATTACTCGTAAGAAAAACATTTTAAATGTTTCAAAAATAAGCAAGTGAAATTATAAAGTAAAAACATGATGGTTAAATACATATAGTGTCTCAATAGCTTTTAATTACATAAGATTACCATGACCGACTCATTAAAAAAGTGTAAGATTTAACAGCACAGCCGCTGTGTTACTAACTCGCAAAGTACTACACTCAGTGGAGTGAAACTATAAAAAGTTCACTAAGCGTATATAAAACGTCCATTGAGAAATTATTAGAAAAGTTACCCGTTCAACTTTTTTCGATCCTTTTGATCACGTCTTTGAATTATGGAACGAGAAAGTTTAAAGGTTAGTTAAAGTACTAGATAATTTATTTTAATTGGCGTTAAGGAAAAGAAGAAATACGTAATAGAACAAAATTTGTAACGATCATCAAAAAAATTGTTTTAAAAGGAATTGCTTTCAAGTGAAAACCAAGTTCAAATAAACTTCCAACATCTAAAAAATAAATCAAACGGGTTTTTGTAACGCTGTAGGCTTATATACCTACGTTAAGTTAGAGGAGGTCCGACTCAGCAATGGGTATTTTAATTCAGAAAAGTTGTTTAAATATTTGATATTCTTCATCAGACTAGGTTTTTTAAGTGTTTTTCATTCGCGAAGGTATTTAATCCAAACGATATCAATTTACTTATAGACTGTTTGACAGTATCTGTGTACAATAACGAAAAAGTTTTTCAAGCTCAAAGTCATTCTTGCACCTTTATGAGCTTAGAGGGTTGTATTAATGAGTTTGATGATTATAATTCTATAACTACATACGTCTTACAGCCGCGAATAACATTTTAATCAACATACAACCTAGCACTGACCTGCAAATTGCAAAAAACGTAAGAAAATTTGAATTTCGCGGGCTACCCTGGAACATTCACCTTAATAAACCACAATTTAGTTTATGGTCCTATTTCAGCTACTACTACTACTCAGCCCATAAATGACCCACTGCTGAGTCGGGCCTCCTCCCATCACGGGGAGGGTAATTAGCCTACTGTGCCACGCTGGCCAGACGGGTTGGCACAGGTTTTAATATCAAGTTTTCCTTCTCTTGCGGCTTTGGGGTGGTGAAACTATGTATTCTGAATCCAGAAATAATATTTTAGCTACGTATAGCCAACTGTCAACATAAAATGTTATACGTATATTAATATATAAAAAGTGCATTCATGGCCCTGCCAGCGGAAGAAAAGCGGATTTCTTCTGATGCCAACATCATGCTTCCCCTAATAGAGTTCTGATGACCTTACTAACGCACAGGAAGTCAACACGGTCTAAGGGCGACTTTAGTTGGCTGTGGTTGTATTTACAGTCACATTTATCGCCTTTTAATTCTTACCTAAAACTAAACCCATGTGGTTTCAGACTTAGAATACATAGTGTCACCACCCCATTCTACCCTGAGGGTGTCGTAACAGCCGACAAAACGAAATGACAAGGCCGAAAAGAGAAGGAAAATTGATATCAAAACCTGTGCCAACCCGTCTGGCCAGCGTGGCACAGTAGCCTGATTACCCTCCCTGTGATGGGAGGAGGCCCGACTTAGCAGTGGGTTGTTTATGGGCTGAGAAGTATTTAGTTGTAATATAACAAAATTCATTTCTTCTTCCGCTACGAACAAAACGTTCACCATGCTTCAACAGATTTTCATTATGAAGCGAACACAATGAGAGATATAGAACAATACTGATTGCGGACAACTGATTAACTTTAAACACGATTTCTTGGATCATAGTAAAATTTTGATTATCCTTCTATTCGTGAGCGTATTAGCGAGAGAGCTTGCGAGTTGAAGACCGAGTCTTTATTTCCAGTTTCATTACAGATGGTCAAATTATTTTTTTGGTTTTTAGAAAACGAAACCATTTTACTATGTACAACCTGTATCGCGGGGCAGTTTTCAACAGGAACCAGACTCAAAGCAAGTGCCTCTGGTTTACACAAAGACCGGACTCGGAATCGAACCAGGGACTCGTGATTCAAAGGCGGCACGTCCAACCCCTAGACCAACGAGGCAATCTAACCTGATTACCAGTATTTACATGAAATTATTTATATCTGACCATTTAATGGGACTATACGTCCGTGTGGTGTCGGATTAAGAATACATGGTGTCACCATCCCATTCCATCCTCAGGGTGTCGTAAGACCCGACAGAAGGAAACGACAAGGCCGATAACACGGAACCCTGTAACAATTCGTCTGGCCAGCGTGGCACAGTAGGCTAACTACCCTCCATGTACTTGGAGGAGGCCCGACTCAGCATTTGGTCATCTAAGGGCTGAGAAGTAGAATGGGACTACCGGTAGTTTAGAACAGTTGTCAGTTTAACGTTACTAACTTTGTACATAGACTGCTATAGCTGTCAGAATGCGATAGCTTTACATGCACGGCTGTCATATGATGGACACCTCTCCGACATCGAACTACGCAAGGCTTTGATGAAGCTGCCGATCAATTTCTTCTCCTACAAAAAGCTTTGACTTGTTCGCGATGGAGATTATGTATTGAAGATAATAAATCACTGACCTGTCTTCACCTACCCATCAACCCTTTTGAGCGTAATTTTAACGAAGCTTATATAACGTAAACAATAATAAAGAAAGCATCTCTTTATAAGTTATGCAGCACAGGAAGACACTATCAGAGGAATAACCCTTGTTATAGCTACATTTCGGTATTGGCGTCATAAATCACTAACTGCACTCTGCGGTTTCACCCGCGTGATGATGGTAAATTGTGATAAAGACGAAAAGTATTTTTATTTTTGGTCAGATTTTTTACCTATTACTTGACAATAATATTGTTTAACTAGAAAGCTGGTTATTACTTCGCTTAGAAAATGCAACTGACCTTCTTGGCACCGTACCCGGTGACAGCGATCTGGCGCAAATTCCTATTTTATAATTAACCCCCGACGTAAAAAGAGGGGTGTTATAAGTTTGACGTGTCTGTCTGTCTGTCGGTCTGTCTGTCTGTCTGTCTGTGGCATCGTAGCTCGCGAACGGATGAAGCGATTTCAATATAGTTTATAATGTATGAAAGGTGAGTTACGGGCGAGTGTTCTTAGACATGTTTGATGAAAATCGGGTGAGCCGTTTAAAAGTTATGAGGGGTGAAAGTGGGGAAGAATAACCGAATGTCTGCAAATATAATCGAGTGGGGTCTCAAATGAAAGCGCATCACGTGCAATTTAACAAAATCTATATTATAATAAGTGTGTACCTATAAAAAGTATAAAATAAAAATTAAATTAAAAATTTAAATAAACCCCCGACACAATAACCTTTAAAAAGTAAAAAATAAATACTTCGCGTTGGGGGACCAGGGGTCAGGTAATAAATAAGTGGGAGTGGTCCCCCAACGCGAAGTATTAATTTTTTACTTTTTAAAGGTTATTGTGTCGGGGGTTTATTTAAATTTTAAATTTAATTTTTTTAAGCTAGCTAATATAAGCTAATGGCGCAAAGTGAATCTAATTAATTACACTTGTACTTTTTAAGTGTACTCGTAAATATTGAAAATTTGGGAAAATATAGAAGTCAACCTTTAACTCGCAAGCTATTTCCGAAAAAATATCGAACAGAAGCATAATTAACATTTTACTGTGATACAAGAAATCGTGTTTATAGTTAACTAGCGACCCGCCCGGCTTCGCACGGGTGTAATGATAAACACCAAAATTTACATATGTTTCTCTACAATATTATGGATGTATTATACATATAAACCTTCCTCTTAAATCACTCTATCTATTTAAGAAAACCGCTTCAAAATCCGTTGCGTAGTTTTAAAGATTTAAGCAGACATAGGGACGGACAGACGACAGCGACTTTGTTTTATAATATGTAGTGATAGTGAAGAGAGAAGAATCATAAAATGCATGGGTTGTAAATGAGATATTTTCGGTAGCCTTACTGTTTGTTCAATAACAGGAAGATTTACGAAATATCAAGGACTTTTTTGTTACGTTGTTGCGCTGTATTTATAATCATAGTCAATTAATAGACATAAAAAAAGTATTTTTAACAAACCAAAATGACCTTTTTTATATAAGCGTCATTTTTGGGAACAGGTGCAGTTGCTGGGGGTCGGTTGGCTCGGGCATTAGAAAATTACTGTTGTTGACTAGATCTAGCTGATGTTCGCGACTACTGGCGAAAGTTTGCTCTCACAAATGTGTCTTATTCCAGCCTTGTACCTTAAAATGTCGATCTTTCTATTTTCGAGTTTCTTGCCGGCTCTTCTCTGTAGAGCCGATGGTAATAATCAATTTTCAATTTAAAATGGTAATATTAAAAATTTTGTTTTTATGTTTGACTTGTCAAAAGAGCTCTAATGAGCCAACTTGATTTAATGAGTTTTGATTATGTTTGATTATCGAAATAGGCCTCTCGGCGCTAAGAGCGAACAAACACATTTTTGCATTTATTGTTAAGTAGCGACCCGCCCTGGCGTCGCCCTGGATACGCCACGGGTGGAATTATGCATGTACTATACATATAAACCTTCCTATTGAATCACTCTATCTAAACCGCTTCAAAATCCGTTGCGTAGTTTTAACGATTTAATCATACATAGGGACGGACAGACGACAGCGACTTTGTTATGTAGTGATATTACTATTTTTATAACCAAACGAATGGTTCAGCCAACGACGCCAGCGTGTAGGCTAATTTGACTCCACTCAATTCGCTACTCAGTATATTTTTACATTTAAGTTCGTTTTATCTCTTAAACTACCCACGACTACTAGTGGGCCCACACCCAAATTCGTGGAGGGAAATTTGCCTATTGTGTCAAGCTGGCAGTACGGATTGGCACAAGGCGTGTATAAAATTTTCCTCTTGCGTTCTTTTATACACCTCTTACGACACACTAAGGATAGAATAAGTTGATGACATCATGTATTCTAAACCGTTAGTATACGGTTATTTTTTTCAGAAAGCATTGTCAATAAGACAATACGCTTAGACAAACAATGGGTTATTTAGAAATATATTAACTATAATATTATACGAAATATCTTATGTAAAATATTCAGCTTAATTTCGAATGCTAAGCTAAAACAACATCAAGTTGAAATATGATACTGTAGCTTTAAGAACATCGCTAACTAACGCCATCTGCTTAACGGCTATAGCAAGAAAATGCAAAACAGTCGTTCGTTATCGTTAAATTCGTAACGAGTACTCGTCACCGTATGTTACTGTTAAATAATAATAATAACTTCTTGACGTAAGTTTTTTATAGAATATATAAAGCTTTAATGATATTGAAGTTGGTTATTATAACTTTAGATGTGATGAACTTATTGGTTTAAATGTCAATCTATCCTTTATTACCATCATCATCGGTTTAACGTAATTCTTTTAATTAATTTGACATACACAATTTTAAGTGAAGCTTCAACCTATAAATGACCCACTACTGAGTCGGCCCTCCTCCGAATAAATAGAGGGAGGAAAAACCTACAGTACCATACTGGGATTGTATCAAGATTTCCTTCTCTTGCGGCTCACTCTCCTTTTGTCGACTCTTACGACACCTTCTGGATGGTATAGGTTAGTAACATTGTACACACATATAAACCCACTACAATACAAAACCACTTCCAATAGGGTTATGGGGTTTTCGAATAGGGTACATGATAGCCATTCAAATTCAACAATATGCGGCGCACATAATAGAAATTGACAACGTTGCTACGATACTACGTCGTAGCGTTGTAGCTTCTAATCAGTTCATAATACACTATTAGGGCGAAATTAAGTAACTCTGGCCATCAATAAAACATTGTCTCACCCATACAAACTGTGTTGTGTACACGATGTTTTATCTTTACATACATGATTTAATTGATATTTGTATGAAACGTGTGAAAATGAAATAAAATGAAAAAATATTTATTGAGAGTTATATTGGCGCAACTCAACAATTATTGCTTCCTACTTATTACGCAGTCTTTCAACTTTTATCTATTTCAAATGAAACTTAGGAATAAAGTATAACTACTTAACCGCCAAAATGCTTTATTCTAGCATTTCTAGTGAATTCATAACTTCTACCCGTTAGTTTTTGAGATTGGAACAAAAACATACGCAAGGTGGATTTATAGTTAGTTTTTGTAACCTTTGGTTATTTTTGTGATTACATATATTCTACACTAGTGGCCCGCCCCGGCTTCGCCCGTGCAAAGCGGGGGTGGGTTATACATATAAACCTTCCCCTTGAATCACTCTATCTATTAAAAAAAACCGCTTCAAAATCCGTTGCGTAGTTTTAAAGATTTATGCATACATAGGGACGGACAGAAAAATGCGACTTTGTTTTATACTATGTAGTGATATAAAACCAAATGAATTCAAACTTAAATGAAGTTTGAGCGAAGATGTAACTGTATTTGTTCTAACCATTTTATTCGTAGATTTTCGTATTAAAATTAAAATAAAATTCCACGTGTAGTGGACACATTCAAATATATGCTAAGTTTTGTTTAAAATCTTATACCAACTTAGCTATATATCTATATTTCCAAATCTATATTTTCGTCATTTCAGCCCTTAAATGTTCCACTACCGAGACAGGCATCCTCCAAATCCATGGAGGGGCTAGGTTTGCCATGCCCATTTAATCGGCTTTTACTACACTCCCAGAATGGAATAGGGTAGTGACATTGTGTAGAAATTAAATTGACAGATCAAAGTCCGGTGACATACACTATATTACATACATATAAATTATATTTTGTGTTAGTGTGATTACAGTATATTTTATATTGAGGAAAAGAAAAGGGAATAGAATGTCTATATCTTTACGAAAATGTGATGTTGTGGAATTTCAGTAGCTAGGCGACGATCTCTAGTATTAACGAAAAGCCTTCTCACAAAGATGATTATCAGAGTATTATGGTTCGACATCGACATATTTTATCCTCTCTATAGTAATATCATGTTATTAATAATCACTAGTACGGCTATCAAAGGAGATTGCCAAAATTATTCGCGTTCCAAAGGAAACATGACGTCATAATGTGTACACTAAGACAAGATATCACGCGCGACTTCCTGTGCTCCTTCTTATATTGAAGGTACTTATACAAATCTGAATATTCTTTTGCATTCTAGCTCATGAAAGACACATGTTCTTAAATTTTCTTATTAAAAAAAAATATTCATGGCCTCCGATTTGGGGGGAATTAAATTTATCGCTGCCCATAAATGACCCACTGCTGAGTCGGGTCTCTTCCACCTACATGGAGGGTTAGTAATTAGCCTACTGTGCCATGCTGACCAGGCGGGTTGGCACAGGGTTTCGCAACAAGCTTTCCTTATCTTGTGGCTAGGTTTTCGGCCTTATAATTTTCTTTTGTCAGCTCTTACGACAACCGCAGAATGAAATGGGGTGGCAACACTATGTACTATCAAAAAATCTGAAATTATATGTGTATTATAGGAGGTAGATACTCGTATGATACTCGTGCTATTTCGACAAGGAATTACAATGCAATGGCGCAAGAAAACATTTCATCACATTTACAAATCTGTGCTTTTCTTTTTTACCATTTTTGCATGCCATTACAATGCAATGCCACAAGAAAAAAATTCCTCAGATTTAAAAATCTGTGCCTTTCTTTTTTTTTCTATTCGAAGAGAGCAAAGTAGTCTACGGTACTGCTACGCTTAGGTGTTATTCAATTGGATAAGCCGGGATACGAAGAAAGTTACATAGCATTGACACATTATTTATTGATATGGATAGACTGAATAACATTTGGTACAGCAAGAGCGTGATATCCCAAATGGAATTAAAAAAATACGTCATGTTTCTATATAGTAATGGCTACCTGTTGAGAATTTCTACTGCTACTGGCACAAAACCGGAGTACATCACTAGGAAAGACGCCACCTAGTTTGTTTTAAATATTGCTCTTCGTTCATAGTAAAAATCTGGTTTGGAAAATCGGTATCTCAATGCAAATAACATCATGAAAGTCAAATTACTAAGTTTGTAAAATAATAATAATAGCTAGTTTCGGTTTTCAGTGAAAACCATAATTTATTTGAAAATATCTAGTAGCGACGAACGTAACGAAAACATATTTTATACAGAACTGTTGATTAGCTCTCACTTCAGAAGGCTATATGGTTTTATTACACTCTGTATACAAAAATCTCCTCAGAAGGTACGTAACGCTGTTGGTTGCCGCTGTCATTCTTACATCCATGGCAGTGGATACACGAAGTAGCTGGCGTGAAAACTGGCAGCAAGTCTAACCATCGTGATTATAAGTAGTCCCACTTAATGGCATTTGGAAGTCGGATGGTAATCTCTCGGAATGAATAAACCGATTTGGCTTATTACCAGTATTGTACACTGGCAATAAGCCAAAACAGTTTATTATGGTGCCAACCACAATAAAAAATGGGAGTAAGGAACGAAGGTAGTGTAGGACTTTCAATCCACGAAAATATCAAGATCCCGTGGGATGGACTTAATGTTGTTTACCCAAGCATAAGATCGCTGTACGAAAATGTATATTTAGCACGAGTATTGCCAAATTGGCATGAAGGTACCCGTGGGATAAAGCTTATACAAAATGTGCAGGACTACATTCTGCCCACGGCATAGTCTGTCTGGATTGAGAATCAAAATGTTTTTTCTTAGAATAAACTCTTATGAATTCTTGCAAATAGTCAGATAATAAAATTTATATTTATCACCGTTTGGAATGCCGTACAAAAGCGGCTAAACATTGTTGCTCTTTTAAATAAAAACCTTAAAATGATGATGGTACCAACAAGTCCAACAGATTAATAACAGCAATCGCACGCACAACTATGTTAAATATATAAAAAAAATAAGATAACAGCAATGCCTTGGAAGAAACACGCATAAAAACGTACTTAACGACTAATTTAATGGCTGAAAGATCAGTGCTAGGCAATAACAAAGCTGACGTTATTCCCATGCGTCAAAATCGGATTGAAAGTCTTTAACTTGATAGTTAGTACGCTTTTTTAATTAAACTGGCATTAAAGTTAGTTTAAAAATTCTCAAACGATTGGTCCAAAACTGAATCTGGTAACTTGTTCAACAGGCTTTGTAAAATGTAACGAGGTAATGAGTACAGTAGCAGTATTTTTTCTTCAATGAACTTTGTAAACGTCGCTCCTTATCGGTCGCTTTGTACAACATCCACAGTTATATAGTATTAGTGATACTGTATATTCTAGACCCGTCACTACACAGAAAGATTCAGTAAATTGTGGTTATTTTGGTTTTGTGTAAACGATATGCGATTTTATCTCTTTGTAAGATAAGATCTACGAAATCTTATTCCCACAAACACTTTGACAAAGTAGTTTCTGGTGAAACATAAATCCTTTGTCCTTAGCCAATATTGTATTGGGAAGGATACATCATTATCGAGATAAACTAAAGAGAGGGTAACAAAGCACCCATGCATGTCGTGAAATATTTTTTATAGAAAGTTGTGTTTTCCTTCCTTTTCATATATTTTGCTATGACATTTATGTCACCGGTTAGTGACCAAAGTTTAAATAAAACAGTGGCTTAGTGTTTTCTTAAATTTTACCTATTTCCATCAGCAGTACTATCGATCCTTTCGTTATGGCTTCAGGGTTTTGTTAAACCCTTTATAGGTCAATCCCGCAACATATTTTCCTATAGATCGCTTGTTCCGAAGAAAAGAGTTCCAAATGGTTTCAAGCAGTATTCCGGATAGATCTTTATTAATTTGAACGAATAGAGTTCAAAATGGTTTCAAAGCAGTATTGCGGTCTGTAATATTTGGAGCAGGCGAAATTCTCTAACTTCATATTGTGTATATAGTACACAAGCTTTTGCGCGCGGCTTCGCCCGCGTGGGCTTCGAACGCGTGCTTATCTCTATTTTGTGACTAAACTATGATAGTTAGATATGTGCTCTCGCGGACTTTTTTGTAGATCTTTATAAGACCTACAAACTCGTAGTATATCATTTTGTTCTATTGTTAATAGTTTTTGCAGCGCACGCATAAATAGGTTTTCGATTTACACCTTGGTTTACAAAATCGCAATTTTCATACGGATCCCTAATTCTTTTGAAAATAAAATATAGCCTATAACCTTCCTCGATAAATGGACTATCTAACACTGAAAGATTTTTTGAAATCGGACCAGTAGTTCCTGAGATTAGCGCGTTCAAACAAACAAACAAACAAACAAACAAACTCTGCAGCTTTATTATATTATAGTATAGATTAAGTAATTGAGTAAACACACCACAAATTAATTGTAGCTGACCGGTTTCCTAACATTGTTTATGGGATATACCAATAATAACAAATCAAATCTACTAGTTTTGTTCTTTTGCATGATCCTAGGTACTGCCATTGACGTCCTCTGCTGAACAAAAATCTCTAAAGATCATCATTATCATCTCCACCCATAAATGGCCCACAACTGAGTCGTTCCTCCTCCAACTTCATGGAGGGAAACTAGCCTACTGTGCCTCGCTGGTAAGACGGGTTGGCACAGGGTTTGCTACAAGTTTTCCTTTCTTTCGCGGCTAGGTGATCTGCCTTTTGCGTTCCTTTAGTCGCCTCTTACGACACCTTCAGGATGATATGGGTTGATGACATTTCGTATTCTAAATTCGTCACCACACGGACGCACCACAATAACTTTTTTTTTTACATTGGAAATCCTCAGGGATAGCCGACCGCAAAACGCGAGCCGGGTTATGTGGGACGTCGGGGCACGGAAAGATGGTAATGGCGCCCCAAACTACCCACTAAAACCAACGGTGTCCCTCAACTGCCCGAAACAGAGCCACAGGTTTCACTCCCCAATAGGGAGCATGCTCCGTGACTCTGATGGGGCCTTGGCCCGCTTCCACAACCGGGCACCACGCTTTGATGGGGAGCTCCCCCCCAATCATAACTATGTGTCGATTTTCCCCGCTGTTATCCTTCGTCTTAGTTTGCAGGTTCCTTTACGCGGTCGCTTATTCTGTTTTGGCACCCGGTCAACTTTGTTTTACCCATTTTGTAATATGAATTATTCGGTAATATTATCGCGGAGACTTTTCACAAACACATTTTCACCCACCTAAATGAAACTCACACCCAGAACGCGAAGACACTAATCCAACCTCCGATTTGAACTGAGAAGTAAAACGTGCCGTTTATTTATAATAGGTACATTGTATCACCACCCCGTTCTAAACTGCGTGTAAGATAGGCTGAAAAAGAAAGAACTATTGATATGAAACTCCGGGCTAATCCGTCTGACCAGCGTAGTACAGGCCTGACTTAACAGTGGGTTTTCATTATACTTTTCAAAGTATAATACCATCAAAGATACTTAGTTTCCAAAAAACGTTTGCAATCTCAATAAAATCACCTACAGCCTATTTAAGATTCTGAATTAATCGGATTAGGTTTCAATATCATTTGAATTGATGTTAGATGATCCTTATTTTAACAGACACTGTTGGCGTACTTGGCCAATTAGGGAACTTCGAATTTAACTTTGACCGTAAAAAATTAACTACTGCGGGTATCTAGTTCACGTCTTAGGGAAACTGATCTTAAATGGCAATATCATCATAACCACAAGAAAGAAATTAAAAAAAAAACTAATTTCAAATTGAAAAAAGAATTTCTTTTTCTTTTCATTTATCAGTTGCTTATAATTAAAGAATAGTTGCCGAATGACGAAAAAACTTTTTGACACCTTTGTTTCAGTTTAATGGGTCCACCTGCCAATTAAGTAATTGTTTTAATTAATACTCTTTATAAAAAAACGATCTATGGTCAACATAATTTTTAATTAGTACGCCTTTTTATTTGTGTATTTTATCGCACAAACCCGACACTGAAACATTATAGGCTACGGTGTCAATTAAATTTAATCACATAGGAAATGCTACTGTTCTTGTCAATTATTATGGTATGCGAAATTCACTGTAATTTTCATGTTTGCTTTTGAATTCTTAATGTTTACATATTGATATTTACTGTCCCATGTACGGGTAAATATTAACTTCGACTACCTTCTGTAGACAACTAACCTAACATTTAGGTTTTACGGTGTTTTATGTTTCACTGCATCTCCCGGTGAACTTCGTATCACTTACCTATATTTGTATAAAATGTGGCCAAACTATATACAATAATAAAGTTCTCGTGCTCTGCCAAACTGATGATACATTTTATTAATCACCTTGAAATGTATTTCGTTATTTCATTTTTTCGACAACGTATGTACTGGCGTTTTATTTTCTTTTTAACGTTTTATTTTCGAAACTGAACTTGGATTCCAACAAAACAGACCAAAGAGATCAAACCTAAAATTACCGCTATGAAACAGACACATTTTGAACACACCTATTGTTCCATATTCCGGCGTGTTTTTGAATATGACGTGATGCGGCATAGGCTTGCTCCTTGGCCAATGACCAGTATTCGAATGGCCAGTATACAAAGCGCGTCGGTGAAGAAAAAACAATTGAAAAGCGATTGTCTCTTGTTTTAACATTCGAGTGTATGGCGTACTGCTCCGTGTTGCACAATTAGATTTTATTTATATTCAATTATATTTCCGTGATATGTGTGTGTTGAACTGAAGTTAAGTGGACGTTGCTGACCGCCGTGCGTTTCAAGTCGGACACCACTTGCTGCCGATGTTGGCAAACTCCAGAGCGAAGGTGAGTGAGTTCCGTGTTGCTCGCGTTCTATTTTGCAATACTAATATTTTGCAATAATATTGGAGACGTTCTCCAAGGATAACCGTGTTATCTTGTACCGCCGTACCAGCTTACCATCCCTACATTCAGTCCACTTCTATCGTGTGAGTCCATGATTCACACACACCTATAAATATTTTACAATTAAGTGACACATTTTTATTTCGAAAAAGACAAAGGCGTCAAATGTTTCTTAGCTATGAAAAGTCTGCATTGGAAAATTAAATTGTCGTTTTTAGTATTTCCTTTTAAGACAGGGCTTCCGGTTCTGTTTTCATTAAACAACTTACAACACTCCCAGGCCTCATCCTGCTCCCAAGTGTTGTGACTATGTATCTTTAAAGCATTTCCAAGATAAAAGGAAATTTAACAACCGAACGAATATATCAATTAACACAAAATAAAAACAAATCTTTAACACGATGGAACTGAATTTAGGGAAATCAAAGGTCAGAAGTGCCATTTACATTTACCTCCAATATTGTGCGATATTCATGTTACAATTTCAAATGTATATGTTCCCCTCCCGTGAGACGGAGAAAATATCGGTGACATAAATTCTTCTACATTTCGATGGCGAATATTATTTTGTGCTACACAAAAATATGTAAACTAGGGTGAGTATTGTTGGCTGATTTTTATCGGCCACTGACGTCTAAGGTTCTGTTCAAACTGGGACTCAAAAGGCTTTATTACATTTGTAACAGTAACAGAGCCAGAGTAACAGAGAAAAAAACGAGACGCGACTTTTAATAAAAAGACTGCGTGGCACAGTAGATTAATTTTCCTCCTTGAATTTGGAGGAGGTCCGACTCAGTAGTGGGTCATTTATGGGGTGA
The DNA here is from genome assembly GCA_905475355.2 of Clostera curtula. Classification (NCBI taxonomy): domain Eukaryota; kingdom Metazoa; phylum Arthropoda; class Insecta; order Lepidoptera; family Notodontidae; genus Clostera; species Clostera curtula. The sequence goes on along the minus strand of FR997804.1, from coordinate 4,231,910 downwards.
TGATGAAACAGATGGCCCAATTTAATTTTTTTTGGTCGAAAGGAGATTTAATTAATACAGTTCTAAGCTAGTTTTATTAGACGATAATATTTTAGATATTCTATATTTTGAAGATCTTGGTAGGTACTACTGAGATATTTTATTATTTTAAATCAGTATAATGCAGCTTATACATGGTGTAACACCTAAAGCCATCTGAAGCAAGGGCCTAGTCAACAATAATACGATGATGGCCCTAAATTCAATACTGCTGTCTACATAACCTTTATTATGCGCATCGGAATGTAATACTAAAAGTTTTCCCTAATGGGGTTTATTCTAAACTAGTGGCCCGCCCCGGCTTCGCCCGTGCAAAGCGGGGGTGGGTTATACATATAAACCTTCCCCTTGAATCACTCTATCTAGTAAAAAAAACCGCTTCAAAATCCGTTGCGTAGTTTTAAAGATTTATGCATACATAGGGACGGACAGAAAAATGCGACTTTGTTTTATACTATGTAGTGATTATCAGTTATCCCTGTAGGCCAGTTGAGATATTTTGCTTAGGCTCTGCATTTAATGAAGAATCAGATAGGTGTTTTTCATGGAAATATCGACTATAAATAATAATAAATAAATATCCTTGGACATTTCACACAACGCCATCTCGTCCCAAGCTAAGCAACTTAATGCTTGTGTTATGGTAACGAGATGGATGATAAACTACTTAAATACATTTTTTTTTGTAAATACATACATATTATAGATAGTAATGACACCCAGACTCCGAGCCAGTGCCTTTGGTTTAGACAAAGACACTTGCCCGACCCCGGAATCGAACCCGGGACCCGTTGATCCAAAGGCGGCACATCTAACCACTAGACCAACGAGGCAGTTGCTATAAGATCGAGTCTCTGATATCTACAAAGAAATACATGGTTTTTCATGTTTTTATGACTGATAGGTTTTAACATTAAATATATATGGTTAATGTTTGTTAACAAAATAAAATCAAAGTTGGTACATAACTATTTGTCCCATAGAGTAGCCACTGCTGAGTCAGTCCTCCATAATTTACACGGAGGGTAATTAGCCTTCTGTGGCACGCTGGCCAGACGGGTTAGCACTGGGTTACGTATCAAGTTTTCCTTCTCTTCTATATAGATTTTCGACATGTCATTTCTCTTTATCGACTATTACGATGCCATCATGATGGAATGGGGTGGTGACACTATGTATTCTAAATCCGTCACCACACGAACTAAAGTGAATTCGTATTCAGTTAAATACACTCTTTCAAAATTAAACTCTCCTTAAAGGATAATAATAGAAACATTTAGGATAATAATAATATCTTCATAATAATAGCAACACATCTTATAATAGTTTGGGCAATACCTTCAGAAAAATAAATAAGAAACCTCTCCCATTGCGGGCTCAAAAACACCTTACATTATTTTAATGGAGTTAACAAGCATAACACTGAGCGTTTGCGACCTGAGCTCCACGACCCATCTAGTGAGACAAGTGGCCAATATTTGGTTTCACCAGCTATCAGTTTTCGCAGAATGACAGCCAGGACTGACGGCTTTACGTACCCTCGAAAGCACGAAGCAGGTTATATCTTACGAATAATGAGCACCCATCCAACATTCATATTTATCCCTAACCTCATTCGTCTAATAAGAAGCTTATAACACCCCCTTTTTAATACGCTTTTATTAGCTTCGCTTGTATGTAACGGAATCTTTGAACATTATTTTGACCCAGTTAAAAACGTCGGATTAACACGAAATTTGGCATACTTATTAATGGACCGATGACAATTCAATATTTTAAACATTTTGACCCGTTATCATTAATAGAATAATAATAATAACGGTGATCAAGGTGGAACACCGCTATTCGATGCAATATAATCTCTATTAGAGATGTAAATATCATATAGCTATTGCTATATTTTTTAGTGATTATTTATCAATAACTTTATGATATTTCAACAAAAAAATAAAAAATGACAGAAAAAATAATTTTATTGTAAAAAGCGTGGGGTGCTTTTCAGGATATTATTAAAATAACCCTTCTAGTCATATAAGTTCATAAGATATCTAGAACTATTGATACGACGCACCCCACGCTTTTACAATAAAATCATTTTTTCTACACTATTTTTAATTCAAATTTATTAAAATTTATTTTCTATTTTTTAGTACGATTTTCTCTAAACTATTATTTATTAAAATTAAAAGCAATGCGTTCCAACAATCATGAAATGCAAATAATATATCCGCATCAGGACGATCGTTTTATTACCCGCCCTTTTTTATATTCTCCTGTTGCCGAAGGTACTATTATTTCTTGATTAGACACACCGAGAATTCTGTATGAACATTAAAATTTCACAACTGAATTCGCCGGGGAACAGCTCAAATATTTCCAGGTAAAGATGAATTCACACGTAAAAATGCTCGACAAACAGCGGAGGGAATTTCGCACTTGTTACTTTTGTACATTCAAATAAAGAAGGTTGAGTATTATTTGATTTATAATTAAGACAATTGTAGCCAATTGTTCCATTTGTTAATTTTTTGTTCAACGGAGCTGTTATTTGAATAACGAATGTTAGCATTTTAGAAAACGAATCAGTCAAAAACACTTTTCAAATATCATAGTCCTGGATGCGAAAATAATTTAAAAATGGCAGCCGGGACTGGATGCTTTACTTGACCTCCGAAGCGAAGCTATTACTAATTATGGACACCCATCCAACAACCAGAACTAGACTTTGTTTAACCTGCTGATCGATCTGCCAGGCTACGACGTTTATTTACACAAACTAAACTAATCAAGACAATATGGCTGTAATAGGCATACTGTAGCCGACTGGTTCCGTAGATTGGATTAGCTCTTGGCCTATATTTTTTTTTTAAAGTTGAGTTTTACATATTCAACTTTTTTTATTCTCAGGTCCAACTGAGAAAGTAGTCGGTTATCCAGTTATTTAGACAATTATATAGCCTCCATTAGTCAAGTTGCAAATTCGTTTTTCGATTCCAGTGAAATCCTCTTCTAGGTAATTCTCAATTGTTACCAAACAATACCCGTTTGTTTCGGAAAGAAACAATGTTTGCAATTGTAACAAATATTAGTTTAGCCCCCAGGGTACCGGTCGGAGATTAAACCAAGCTGGCGAATCCACAGTATTCCGCCTGGACAGACGACAATGCCAACGAAAATTACTGTTCGAGCCACCATAGTGACAATAGATGTTCTCTTTTCAATAAACTATAATCTTCTAGAGACAGTTATAAAAAATATTGAAGTGCTTAACGTGTTTATTGAAATTATTGAATTAAAAAATGACAAATAAAACAAATGATAATGAAAATCATGGCATTACCCAATAACCATCATCATAATACAGTACCTACAAGTAACAATATTAGTGTAAATTCATACAATATTTGTGTATTGTAGAACAATTCTCATTTCAAACAATTCATTTAAAGAGTTAGCCTTAGTAGAGTACTACTAAAACGATCATCAAAGATGCACATGAAATATTATTATCTCTACATCAATTATATTGTATAAAACAAATTCCCTGTCGTCTGCCCGCTCTATGTATGCTTCAATCTTTAAAACTACGCAACGGATTTAGAACCGGTTTTTTTTTAATAGATATTATGATTCAAGAGGAAGGTTTATATGAATAACACATGTATAATTGCAACCGTGCGAAGCCGGGGCGGGTCGCTAGTTAAGAATATATCAAGGCAGAGGAAACAACAAGAATCGCACAAGGTCGAAGTGTATTTGGGACCACGATGAAGCCAAACCCCTTGATAAGATAAGTTCGCCTAGATTTGTTTCATTCCAATAGTAATGTTGACAATTGATAAAATACATATTTACCGCCACAAAAGTTTATTGGCAATAATATTACAAAAAGGAGCTATTTTCTGGATCAATCGTTCAGAAAGTCCCAAATCCTATTTATTAATAAAGAGACATTCGATAAAATATCGACTGTCAATTGTTAACGTGGTATTAAAAAAGCCGATACGCAATAAAGCCGAACAATTGTTATAATTGATTACAGGTTGGGATCACAAATCGTTATCACAAATTAACGGGCTTCAAATGAAAAATGTTTTAATTTACAATGTAGTTTGTGCAAAATGGAATGGCTTAGTTATCGACTGTAGATTTTGGTAAAACATCCAAAAATAATTCAATTTTGATAGAGAATTTATTCACAGGGTATACTTAAAATATGCCATGTTAGTAATTTAACATAATTATGCGTCCTATTTCAAAAGATTTACACATATTTCATATTTCTTCTAAACTAAAAGTAAAAAGTTGACTAAAAATAATTTGATGACTATACAAAATATGGCTATACGAGTGAAATCTGTGATGGATATATACTAGGTTCAATACAGATACCTAATATTTTATCGTCAGAAGGTGAACGAACTGAAACGAATAGGGGAGATTGATGACATAAATGATGACACACGTACGAGGGTGAATCAAAAAATTCTTGGAATCAATATTAAAAAATGCAAAGATTTAAATAATAATATTTTATTTTTCTACATAATCTCCCTCCAATGCAATGCATTTAGAATTCGCGTTTCTAACTTCCTTATTCCTTGTGAAAAAAAATTATTTTCTTGACTCTCGAAAAAGTCCTCTACGGCAGCTATAACCGCGTCATTATCGTGAAATTTTGTTCCACGAATTTCCTCTTTTAATTTTGGAAATAAGTGAAAATCACTTGGGGCTAAGTCCGGAGAATATGGTGGGTGGTCAAGGAGATTGAAGCCAGCACAGCGGATTGCGTTGAGCGCAACTTCCGATCGATGGGCAGGAGCGTTATCTTGAAGGAACAACACGCCCAACGACAGTTTTCCACGACGTTTTTCTTTAATCGCTTCACGCACTTTCGGGATTAAATTTGCATAATAGGGTCCAGTTATCGTCTGGCCTTTTGGCATGTAATCAATAAAAAGGATTCCTTCACTATCCCAGAACACAGAGGCCATAACTTTGCCAGCGGAAGGAGCAACTCGAAATTTCTTAATGGATGGAGAGGATGGTCGTTTCCAAGACATGCTTTGTCTTTTAGTTTCAGGATCAAAATGGTGGACCCACGTTTCATCCATGGTGACAAGACGACGGCAAAAATTATCCGAATCACGCTGGAACATTTCGAGATTACGCTTGGAAATTTCCAAACGTCGCTTTTTGTTTTCGTCGGTTAACATTCGTGGCACCCATCTTGCAGACACTTTTTTGAACCCCAGTGAATCAATTAAAATGGATTGAACGCTACCAAAAGATATCTTTAGGATCTCAGCTATATGTTTTATAGTCATTCTTCTGTCTTCCAAAACCAGATTCTCAACCTTTTTGACATTTTCTTCTGTAACGGAGGTTGAAGGCCGCCCAGAACGCGGGTCATCTTTACAGCTTGATCTACCTCTTTTAAATTCAGCCACCCAGTACGCAACCGTAGAATAGGGTACAGCATCACCCCCTAATGTCTGCTGAATGTCCAAAAAAATTTCCTTCGTAGACATTTTTTTCAAACTGAGATATTTTATCACCGCACGTAACTCACTTTTATCCATAATTTTGACTTTTTAGCAACTCGTTGCACAAAAAAATTTATTACATGCGAACGAACTGACAAAAACAAGTGACAGTCTGCATAAATATAGTGTGATAGACACTCTTTAATTTGAATATCGAACTTGATCCAAAAAGGTTTCATATATATGCACTTCTAAGAACTTTTTGATTCACCCTCGTATATCAGTGGTGCCCGGGCTGCATAATGTTGGCAGGATATTTTGAAACAGTTTGTTAACAAATGACGATACGATATTTTTTTAATAAAAAAAAATACGCTTTACTCCTTTTATTTCCTCCAATTACATGGAGGGTGGGGTGGTAAGTCATATAAATAATATAACCAAACACATTTCTAAAATTTAAAACTATTCTTAACAATTTATCTTTTCCATATTTCACATAGATTAGGCTGCGTACTATTGTTCATTCTATTGAATGTTATACACGAAGCTTTAAATCAATAACATAAATTATCACTAGCACTACATATTATAAAACAAAGTCGGTGTCGTATGTCCGTCCCTATGTATGCTTAAATTTTTAAAACTACGCAATGGATTTAGAAGCGGTTTGTTACAGATAGAGTGATTCAAGAGGAAGGTTTATATGTGTAATACATCCATAATATTGTAGAGAAACACTGATAAATTTAGAGGTTCATAATTGCACCCGTGCGAAGCGAATTACATTCATATCTGTAGAAGAACCGACAACCGCTGGGGTAGACGAGTTCTTGAGTGGAGACCGCGAATCGGCAAGCGTAGTGTGGGACGGCCCTCTGCTAGATGGAGCGACGATCTGCGAAAGGTTGCGGGCAGCAGCTGGATGCGTCAAGCTGAAGACAGGGCGCTATGGCGCTCTTTAGGGGAGGCCTATGTCCAGCAGTGGACTAATGTGGGCTGATGATGATGATGTTGAAGCCGGGCCGGGTCGCTAGTTACAAATAAATTAAACTCTCTCTCGCTCTCTCTTTCTCTTTGTGTCGTTTTACTCTATGTTGAGGGTCGTGACCATCTTTCAGCATCACTTTCTCGGATACGATGTTAGTCCATCTGTTCTGTAAATTAAACTTAACATACCAATATAAAAGAAATTGCACTTAGCGTTAGACTCTATACCAAACTCAGACCAAGTAATTGAACGTAAGGTGTGTTGGAATTGGAATCCACGACATGGAATCCTGTTACCAAAAATACTTTAACAATAATTTTCAGTACTTCACCACCCGTAATGAACACGTTGAGAATTTAAACTACTTGCAAAGGTAATCTGGGAAACTTTGCAAGAGATCTTGGGCGGAATAGTTTGGATTCCACATGTTTATCTACAACTCCTGTAGGAGCGGTAGGAATCCCTCTGTGTGGGGTAAAGGTAAACGAACGAACGAAGACTGTTAACTTAATTTTTAACTATTCTATCTTTTTTAATATAAAATTCATATTTCAGTTGAGCGCCTTTCGGAACCAAACGAACCTAGTTATATGTACACGGTCATTGTAATATGGCGTTTAAAAAAAGACAAGCCCACCGAGTTTCGTCCGCCAGGTCTCGGTTGGCGCCGCGTTCCGACCTGGTAGTAGTACATATTATAAAAGTGATGTATCAGATGACGATTGTGAACACCATAATTGGTATAAACAAAAAAGCATATTTCTATTTTAGGCTGAACGAGTGTTCATCAGCAACAGACTTTGACATGATCATTCACCATCATTAAACCTCGCTAATTGAAATTAAACACTTTTTCACGGATTTATCGCGTGTATAGACTCCCCCGTGATCACGACTGCTTCAAAGCTTTCGAAACGTCGGGAATTAAATAACGTAATATACACACGCGATAAATCCGTTAAGAATGTGTTTAATTTCAATGTGTAATAATCGCGAAAACCTACGAAATCATATCTCGCTATTTTATTTTCCAATTTCATTCGGGTCATCACTGCTTTATCTTTTTTACGCTAGTAATCTTCATGGACTCCGGGGCGTGGAAAGATGGCAACACGAGTAGTAACACTTAAGTGTCAAAATCATAATTCGATTAGTGTAAAATGAACACATAATAAATGCACATAATATTGTATTTTTGACTGCTTTGTTGTTCTAAGGGTTGGATGCGCAGCCTTTGGATCACGAGATCCCAGGTTCGATTCCGGGGCCGGGCAAGTGGCTTTGTGTAAACCAGAGGCATTTGCTCTGAGTATGGGTGTCATCGCAGGTGTTCGTGAATTTCAAGTTTGTAAACTGCCCCTGCTATACTGGCTATACCTAGTGCAGGAATTAGGTTTAAAAAAATACTCTAAATAGTTGTACCTAATAGTACAATGTGTCTCATTTGTACCAAGATCATTGTGACCCTTTTATTTAAAAGAGCAACCATGGAATTTCTTGCCAGCTAATCTCTGTTGAATGGCACTACAAACCGGTAAAGAAAGACTAAATCATATTTTTTTTATAGTTTCGTTCGAAAATCCTATCAGCCAGTTGCTGTGATATTCATAATATCCTAGCTTCATCACACAGTTATCCGACTTATGTCATATCTTGAAACGTCTTCACATTAACTTTGTTGCTTTACAAGATTTTGCAAAAATATGAAGCACATTTTCGCCAAAACCCGTTTAAGTAAAGCGTGACATTTTGCTCAAGTGACACTTATGAGTTAGTTACGAACATGGCTTGGAAAAAAACTCATCAATGAAAAAAAAAAAATCGAGGAAAAAAGTGATACAATGCAATTTTCCACCCTATTGAGGGATATGCAGGGCACTAGCGACAGTTTGTCAAAGTTATGGTGTCTTAAAGAGATAAGAGATGGATGGATTGTAAGAATTAGGAATTGTGTATGAAAGGTGTGACTGTAGATATGACGACTGATAGTTGTAAGTTGATAATGAAAATTTTAAATATGACGATATAAAAAAGCTTTGTGATAAAACCTACGTAAATAAAGTTCCTTTTGAGTTTGAGATACAGATTTATTGGACTATTTGGTTAAAATAAAAGCTGCTTTGCAAATGAGATGGTATTCAGATAATGTGTCCGTGTGGTGACGGATTTAGATTACATGGTGTCACCACCCCATTCCAGTCTGAGGATGTCGTAAGAGCCGACGAGAGGAAATGATAAGCAATATTTTTCCTTCTTTTTCCACAAAAGAAGGAAGATTTGATACGAAACCCTGTGCCAACCTCTCTGGCCAGCGTGGCACAGTACCCTGTATGCAGTTGGAGAAGGCCTGACTCAGCAGTATGATCAAGTATGGGCTGAGTCGTCGTTTTACCCCTTAAATTACCCATAACCGAGTCGAGCCTCCTCCAATTACATGGTGGAGAATTAGCCTGGTGTGCCACGTTGGCAAGACGGGTTGGTACACGGCTCGTATTGAGTTTTCCTTATCTTGAGCCTAGGTGACTTGCCTCTTGCGACACTCTCAGGATGGGTATGGGTTGGTGACAATGTGTATTCTATAATATAAGTCTTAACGTGTGCTTAATATCACCAGCTTAACAAGAGGTTAAAAGGGTTATTCCCCTAGTGCTTTGTATTGTCTAGGCAGTGTTGCCAATTTTAAATTTCTATCGTCATAATACTCATATCTTTTTTAATCGCAGCTAGTTTTTCCGTCGTAATTTTTAATTATTTTTTAAATAAGCACGCGGCGCGTTGTGACCTCGTTACATGTAATGCCAATCCCCTTTATTGGATCAACATCTCGGATAGGCTCTTAGCGCCATCTATTTGCGCTGCTTAGAGTACATACTTGTATTACGATTTTTTATCCTGTAAGTATAACATCTCTGACTTTTATGCTAAAGGTTTTGCAAACATTTGTTTTCCAAGGTGTTATTTCACGACGCAGCTTAATCATGTTGGAAGCCAGTTCCAAAGTAGCGTTAAAAAAAATATTGTTTTTTTAATGAAATTTATTTGTTTAAACACTTTCACGACGACGATATTTATATTTTTTAATTTTGTGTATTATGTTGGCTTATTCGTCATTACGTACACGTGTCGCGTATTTTCTCATCTAGCAAACTAACTCTCACTATACTGTTTTTTTTTGTATAAGGCAGATCATTTTATAGAAGCAACTACAGGGTTTGTGGTCGGCTCTTCTCTGTGGAGCGGAATTCCGAACCGGTGGTTGTTTCGGTATGCACGTGCATGGCCGTAGGATTGTGGATGAAGTGATGGATGGATTGTGTGAATGTGGACATACGTATGAAAGGTATAAAATGTAGACAAGGGCAATGCTGAACATCTAAATTTAGCAGTGTTTCTCTACAGTATTATGCATGTTTTATACATAAAAAACTTCCTCTTGAATCAAAGATACAAAAGATTGAAGCATACATAGGGACGACAAGCGACAGCGACTTTGTTGTATACATATATATGTAGTGATAGTGATAGTGATGATTATAATGATGAAGCATTTTCCTAAGTAAGCCAGAAATACTTTGGGTCAGAATTTAATTTGTGCCCGTCAATTACATACATACATGAAAAACCTGTGAGGTGACGTGAAAAAAAATGCAATACTACTTACATACCGTTATTTGCTATTTACCGAATTATTGTTACTGGCTGTGACAAAACACCTATAGGCCATCTAGCAAAGTGGCCACAAGTTTATTTGTAAAATTTTATCTCCTATTTTCCCTATCTTTTATCGTGGAAACTGTGTCAAAAATTGAGCAAACTGCAAACTTTTTTGGCAAATGTATCATCCACACATGTCCCATAATGTGAAATATGATAGATAGACTCATACGCACACGAATAGCAAAGTAACGTGCCACCATAAGTTTTTAAAAACGTTCCATACTTTGTTTTTTCGATTTGGCGATGGATTTGAATGTCTGATATCATTTTACCGAACTATTTAATCATAAAGGTAATTACTTACGTCCCACAGCAAGGTATTACAGTTTACTTTCGTAATTAACTAGAAACACCGCATATTTTTGCAAACATTTTTTATAGCAATTTCATTTATTTTTTATTCTTTTCATAATTCCCAATCGGCCGAATTTTAGTCCGAATCAACATTTGTACTTCTTCTTAAGCTCTCTGCGTGCCTATTGAACTGAAAATAAAATGTATTATAATTAACTATTTCAATACGTTTTATTTTCAGTTCTATGAAACTGCGTAATGAAATTAATTTTATTTTTGTTGAATAGGCACGCAGATGCCATAAGAAGGAATACAAAATGTTGATTTGGACTAAAAATAAAATATACTGAAATACTTAATTTAATTGAATTTTATTTTCAGTTCAATAAGCACGCATATACGCAAGTTTACTTAATTCAAAAAGCTATTCGGAATTACGTAAAAGTCAAAAGTACGCACGAAAACAGCAGGGGATTCGTATACATAAAGTATGTAGTTGGATATACATACGATACGGAAATGGGAAGTGGGAATAAAATTAAAGTGTTTGTTTGTCACATCAATAACTAAATAAATAGTGTTTTGTTTTTTGGTCCAGGATTCTGAAACTGTCCATCGATTCTGAAACTGTCCCCGATACAAAATACGGTAATAACCCCCGATAAAGAGGGGGATTTAAGTTTTACGGTTCTGTACGTTATATGTTGTAGAACCGGTTATGACGCGGTTTTTTTTTATTTAAAGCAGGTTTCGCTCCATGCTTTAGTGACATAGGGGCTTTTTTTTACAGTCTAGATAAAATTTATCGTTAATTAAATATTCTCCAATATTACCCATGCTGCAAACGATGTTTTATATGACAACATAGGACACTCTGATTTTCTGTCAGATATTGTCGAGCTCTTCGCAAAACGATATGTCTCTTGAAAGTACGCGTTTCATATTTTCAACGATAAATTTCCCAAAAGCAACCCTTGCCTGATAATATTTTTAACAGTCTACATCATAGTCCGGGAGCACATGAATACAAATTGTATTAAAAAAACCTGATCGTTGAACATACATAATATTAAATTCAACTTTGTTATATATACTAATATTATATAAAGGAAAGATTTATATGTAAGTATGTTTGTAACGAATTGGCTCAAAAAGTACTGGACTGATTGTAAAATTTTTTCACCATTTGAATGCTACACTTACACTGTTTTAATTATTTTAATTGCAAGAAAAAAGCTAGGACGGCCGGCTAGCCACAAAATATTTTAATAATAGTATTAATTAAATTATGTTTGAATATAGTTTACCAATTTTACCACTGTTCATATACCTTGTAAAGAATGTTGTCGGGTTACGGTACGGTTAAAGAATGTTGTCCATTTTTATGTGTACTAGTAACTAATTGAATTTAGTTTATTGTAAAATACAAAATGATGAACTGAACACACAAGTTAACAAACAGTTAATTGTATACGCCTTGCACGCGGACATTGTGTACAACAATACTTAAGCCTCCGTACTGGTATGATTTTATGTGCCAATGTAAAAGCGACTTTTTGTAGACGCCGGAAAATTTCTCGTTTGAACGCGTAACTGTTTATCATGACAATTAAGTCTCGCAGCGATGCCTCTGGAATAAATATTTTGTTAACGTATCACCAGAAGCGTACAACAAATAATTATAATCAACGGATTCGACCCTAAATAAACTCAGAAAGAAACACAGCGAGAAAAGTGAAAGTTTAAGTGAATTATTATGTTGTCTGAGTAGATTTAGCAATTAAAGTTTTAAAAATCGGCTTTTCATAATGTTCGATTTGTTGACATTTATTGGTACTAAGTCTGTATCTACCTCAACAAAGGTAGTTTCTGATAATAGCCAATTCAATCACAACAAATCTGTTCCTCTAAACAGTTACCTATCAAAATCCTTCAAATTCGCGCTATTTCTGCGTCTGCTATTTCGCGCTCCTGGTCCGATGATTTCAGGCTAACTCGGCTTGATTTACGGTGATTAAAGAGGAAATCAAATTTAGTCAGCGAGCCACTCAGACCCTGAACAGAAATAACGTTTTTTCCCTTACCCACAGACTGTGAGATTTATTGAGATTAACAAAATGATTAAAATTTATTTTACGACCTCGTATGACTGTGGTATACGTCTTTGCGAATTTCGGTCGATTCCAACATAGTAAATTGTATGTTTTAATTTCAGGCCACAAATCACCCACTACTGAGTCGGGCCTTTTAATATTTAAACTAGCAGACCCGGCCATGCGTTGTTGTGGCTAAAGTTTTTGTTATAAACATTTGACTGCCTCGTTGGTCTAGTGGTTAGATGTACCGCCTTTGGATCAACGGGTCCCGGGTTCGATTCCGGGGTCGGGCAAGTGTCTTTGTCTAAACCAGAGGCACTGGCTCGGAGTCTGGGTGTCATTTCTATCTATAATATGTATGTATTTACAAAAAAAAATGTATATAAGTAGTTTATCATCCATCTCGTTAGCATAACACAAGCATTAAGTTGCTTAGCTTGGGACGAGATGGCGTTGTGTGAAATGTCCAAGGATATTTATTTATTTATTATTTATTTAACATTCACAAACATTATATATTTTCTTTTCTTTTTCTGTTTTTTTTTTGCACTAGGTACAACCTGTATCGCGGGGGCAGTTTACAAACATGACAGACACTTGTCCGACCCCAGAATCGAACTGGAACCCGTGATCCAAACGCGGCACATCCACCCAACTACACACCCTGGACCAATAATGTAGTCTCTTACGGCACCCTCAGGATGTCAGTGTGGGTTGGTCATTTGCCTTTGCAACTGTATGTTGATTGAGAAATATGCAAGGAACAATTCCAAGTGAAAATAACCGAATTTGGTTATCGAAATTATGAACTATCGCTAAAACCTTCTTCCAAATAAAACATACATAAAACAACATTATAGATATATCATAGATGACGCAGTGCTCAGTCGGGCCTCCTCCAGTAACATGGAGGGTAATAAGCATACTGTGTCACGCTGGCCGGACCGGTTGGCTCAAGGTTATCGGCTTTGTCATTTCCTTTTGTCGGCTCTTACGGCACCCTCTCGATGGAATGGGGTGGTGACACTATGTATTATAGATACGTCACCACAAGAAGCTCCAACCCCCTTTGTCCAGGGTAAATTTTAAATGTTTTTTTTTTATTTATTTATTTATACATACAGGTTTACAGGTTTTTTTTAGTTTATAGATATCGCCAAACTGCTGTACAGTTTGTTGGCGACATAGCGCTCTCTTATAAAATATGTAATCTAATATGTAGTATAGTAACCGTTTAACATTATTATACAATTACAGTATTACAACCATATACATAGCAATGTTATATAAAACTATTGTTGCAGGAGTGTATCTAATAAATACTTTTTCAATATAGTTTTAAAATCATTTCTACCAGCACATTGATATTCCGAAAATATTTTATTAAAAATTTTTGGTTTTAAATACTTCCTTGTTCGTTGGCCATAATAGTTGATTATTGTGTGTTAAATGTAAATAGCTACAATATTATAAATCTATATTTGATCAAATATTCTACACCTACACGTAACATTACAAAAATATCACACTTTTATGTCATATCAGTCATTTTGTTATAGAATATTTTTTATACAACGATTTCAGGAACCATTTCGCGCCCTATTATTTCTATTAAGGCGGAAACTCGCCTGTTATGCCATGCTCAACCTAATACGACATAATATTCTCTGTCATATTGCTCTTTTATTCCTAACATCACGTCTTTAATCACGAAATTGGGTAGACAGATATCTCCACGCACATACTCGTAAGCTTATTAGGTTTAGTCGGAATAGATTCCGCTGAGTGAAACTTGTAAGATAGCAGACAGAGGTTTAACTGGCAGTATGAAACGGAATCGATAAACAGATTTTTATTTTTAATAAACGAAACCCCTACAATAGATATAACCTTGGGCGTTTACAAACATGTAATTAACGAACACAAAATGATACTCAGACTCAGAGCAAGTGCCTCTGGTTTAGACGAAGGCATTTGCCCGACCTCGGAATTTAACCCGGGACCCGTTGATCCAAAGGCGGCACATCTAACCCCTAGACCATCGAGGCAGGTTAAGCAATGTAGTTGTAATGTTCTACTACTACTCAACCCATGCATGACCCACTGTTGATTCGGTCCTCCTCCCGCCAGACGGGTTGGCAATGGGTTTCTTATCAGATTTCCTCCTACTCTTGCGGCTTGTTATTAAGACTTATTACGACAGGACAATGTCGGTCGGGTCAGCTAGTAGTATGTACAAAAAAAAAATTGTTGAAAAACAACTCATGCAGCCGCAAGCGAAATTCCACAAATTGTTCGACAGCGAGACATACAACAAGTTACAAACAATACAATTAATATTTTTTGTTTGTTTAAAAATATCATCGCAACATGCACTCGCAATTATTGGAAGATGCTTGATGGGATGGTTTCGCCTATGGGGTAGACGAGTTGTATGATTGCTTCGATTTTAAAAAACTACACTTTCCTCTAGACTAAATTACATGAACGTAACCATATTATCGCCGACTGACTCTGTGCTAGCGACATCTATTGCTCAACTTTATACTAAGTTAGTCACGTCTTAAAATACAAGTTCGCTATTTTGTTATCCATAGGTATTTGTATTTGACAAATACACCATCCATACATTGAGTTTGTTGTTAACTATGGCAAATACGCAAAGGTAAGGCGTTTAATGCCGTTATAGTAAAATCTAGAAAGGCAAATCATTATTTTGGCTCACGCTGCTAATTTTCCTTAAACATCATGTTACACCGACCTTTATGTCTGAACGATTGTTCAGGCTTAGGAAATATTTTTACGGAGTAACTTGATCTTATTGACTTTATGAAGTAGATCGAATATTACCGGTGCAGGGTAAGTAATTAAATTATTGAGTTGGCTATGTATGCGCTAAGTAAAATGCAGTAAAAGTAAATGCAGAACCGATTGTACAATGGATTTCAGGGCTGGCACAGGGTTCAAGTGCCTCGTTGGTCTAGTGGTTAGATGTGCCGCCTTTGGATCAACGGGTCCCGGGTTCGATTCCGGGGTCGGGCAAGTGTCTTTGTCTAAACCAGAGGCACTGGCTCGGAGTCTGGGTGTCATTTCTATCTATAATATGTATGTATTTACAAAAAAAAATGTATATAAGTAGTTTATCATCCATCTCGTTAGCATAACACAAGCATCTACATATGGGACGAGATGGCGTTGTGTGAAATGTCCAAGGATATTTATTTATATTTACATTTATTTCCTTCTTTTGCATCTCCATCATCTAAATCCGTCACCACACGGAGAAGAACCAGCATTAGTAATATAATAATTTCTAGCGTCATTATTCAACGTATCCACTGGTATTTTTTAAATTAAAAAAAACATGATTTTCATACACACATTGCTGGATGTTCCATGTTGGAACAATATTTGTACGAAAATGTCAATCCCAGGTGAAGATTGAGACCGATCCCAATAATGCAGTGAATTTTATTACTTAAAAAAATAATAATGACAATGATTCAATGGATCAGTGTGGTGGTGAATTTACAATACACAGTGTCACCACCCCATTCCATCCTGTGGGTGTCGTAACAGCAGACAAAGGTAAATGACAGGGCCGATTACCTAGCCGCAAAAGAATGAAGACTTGATACGAAAACCTGTGCCAATCCGTCTGGCCAGCGTGGCACAGTAGGTTAATTGCCCTCCTTGTAATGGGAGGAGGACATGACATGACATGGGTAATTTATGGGTTAAGTAGTAGAACTAGATAATTACTTTTTTTAAATTTTCTATAAATCTATGGATTTCGCTGCATTTTTAGTCTTGACTTTGTAGTTTGTAATAGTTAATAGAATATTTCTCGGCGAATGTAGCTTGTTTTTCTAGTATGGTGCTCTAAATTTAGTAATGGATCTGTACACGACCCGCCACTCTGCTGAGCAAACAGTACAAATGTTACCCATTTTGGGGTTTGTTGATAATGTCATCTATTAATTTGTTCTTTATTTTTAGTTGAATAACGAACAGTTTTTAACTGCCACTGACTAATTTTTTACTGAAAATAAAGCCTATTAATCATGGAAAATACCGTGAATAATACCCATCGGCTAAGCAGTTCATGTTGCGTACCAGACATTGCAACATGCTCGTCCTGTCATATTATATTGTTAGTTTTTGGTGGTAAATTTTAGGTTAAAAAGTTATTCAACTTTTATATTTGTTCTTAGAAAAATCGCTATTTTCAACGAAATATCTAAATTTACTTTACAAAGATTTATTGATCATCACACTCCTTATCTCATCAGTGACAATTGTTTAAATAATTATTAAAAAAAGTCTATCATACGTCATTAAACGTAAGTATCAATAATAATATCAACTTGATTTGTGTCAAGTTTTCCTTCTCTTGCGCCTAGGTGATCGCCTCTTACGACACCCTCAGGAATGATTGGAGTGGTGACACTATGTATTCTAAATCCGTCACCATACGGGCAGCTGTAAAAGCCTATGGTAGTGATAATTTTCTAAAATTTTACCATAGATACTTAAGCGCGTCGTCCACGCAGAGAGAATAGAGCTAGACAGCTTGAAGACTAATCTAATCTAGTAGATCTATCATAGTGTCATTTTGGCCTGCGTACACAACACTACTCGTAGACTAGATACTCATATATAAACCGTAAACGTCAGTTGACTACGTCTAATTAAAGATACGACTATAGCTAGATCTATGGCATGTAGATATTTCGAGAGCTCTCTATTCGTATCGCTTGTCTCGCTCTCGTACCTGCGTCCACGATGCCTTCCGAGAGTAGTCAAGCCTGTCTACGTAAACTGTGATAACTAGGGTAGTCTCACAAATAATAATAATAATAATTTGGAATAATAAATTCTCGTATCTTTAAAACTTGGGTCACAATGAACAAGAATTCGGTTCCGATCTTTCGATTTCTTTACACCAGTTGCGTATTTTAGTGATTTTGTTTGCTTGATGTTTTTCTGAAATTTTCCTGGTTAAGTAGGGATCAGATACGCATTAGACCCACGCATTAGCTATTTTTGACTCAGAACAGACTTTAAGAGAAATAATGAGGTTCTCAATCCGTTTTTTATCACATATTTTCGTTGATAAACCGATGCTTAAAATATAAATTCCAGGTAAGTCCCTTAAACGAGTACATTTATCGATAATTTCGATAAAAGTAATGTACTGGTCTTAAGTTTCATCAACAACTTGAAAATTAGTGATAAACAAAGATTGTATATTTTGTAACAATGTGCGTAAAAACCCACACCACACGGAAATAATCTCAGGAAATCGATCAAGCAGTTGACATCAATATTAAAAATATTTATTTGTAAAATATGTTTTAATTTAAACAAAAATCTCCAAAACACACAAAAGCAAATCGACGCACAAAAGTTACAGTGAAACTTAGGATTGAAAAACTACCTTTTGATTATCCTTGTTAAAACTTCAGCCGTATACGTAAACCAGTTTCATATGCTGTTGAAATTGATTTACTTACCTGCGAGTATCTCTTGCGGAAAGTTAGGCAGTAAAGACACTTTTTTTAACTTTCACTATTATTATGGTTTCACTATCACTAAATTACTCACTGCTGAGGTAGGGCTTTGTTGGTCTAGTGGATGGATGTGCCTTTGAATTGCGGGTCCTTGGTTCGATTCCAATTAACGGACCTAAATCTGCCTACATTGCGATTCTGGTTATTTGTATCAAATGTTCCTACTCTTGGTAGGTTTTCTGCAGCATAAATTCCTTTAGTCGATTCTTACGACACCATCTGAACATAATAGGATAGTAATAGTGGATTATATATATCATTAATATATATAATCCATAATCTAATAAATCCGTGGTACATATTTTCCAAATATCTTAAATATACTAACATCATCTTCAACTCAGCGAGATCGAATCAGAAATGAAGAAATACGCAGGCAAACCAGGGTCGACATAGCCCACCGGACCAATGGGGCAGAAAGATCCTGGCCACTGCATTCCGGAAAGCGCAGTGCTGGTAGGCCTCCCACACGGTGGACCGATGACCTGGCACAGGACCGGCCTTCGTGGAAATCCTTGGGGGAGGCCTATGTCCAGAAGTATTTTGACTTAAATGATGATGATGTTCTTAAATAACCATACATCATCTTCAGCTCACGTTAGTCCACTGCTGGAGATCTCCTAGAAGCACCATAACAACCATCCAGCTGCTGGTAGCTTTTATGCTCACCGAGCCGCGGTCGCCATTGAACGATCTCCACTGAAGTTGACACAATTTGGCGTAGATTTCATCAATAGACTTTTCAGCGACCGCGGATCGCGCCTTGCAATGCTGCCCCAATAGTTAGGACGCCATAAATCCATAAATAATAATACTTTTTACAGGCCGTTCACGCAGAGTAATATATCCTCCTTTACCTTTTCGTATTTGGAATTTCGTATTGTTTATTTTTTCACAATGGAGAAGAAAAAGAAGGACTTTTTTTACATAATAATCCTGTGCTATCCCATCTAGCCAGCATGACTCAAAAATACGTAATAAAGTCACGAGAGCTCTTCAACGAAATTAACTATGTTCGACAAAACCAAACCACAATTTGTTAGCTTCAACTTTTTCGCATTCCAGTAACTTTCTGAGACATAAAAACCAGACAGTGAAAGCTCGGAAACAAAATCGAATTAACGGTTAACTAATAACATTATTTGTTACCAATGAAATAAATCACTCCTGAACAAACATTGTTTGCTGGACTTGCCATATAGTTGGTATTGATTGCACCGAAAGGTTGTATGTTGGATACTATAGTTACATACGTATAAGTATAGTCCGTGTGGATTTAGAATATAAAGTGTCACCACCCTATTCCTATCTGAGGGTAAACAGCACATTCATACTGAAATTACCACTGGTTCAGAATGCTGTTCTACAGAGAAGAGCTGGCAAGAAACTCTGTAGTGTTTTGTTTTTTTTTAAGTTGTCGTTCAAGTTTTATTTATAACAAGCACTAAACAGCATAGTGAGAGCAAGTTCGTCAGATGAGAGAATAATTAATTTATTCCATAGTTTAAACATTGATCGATATAAAATTATACAGGTTTTATAGTAGTACCTACTAGTTAAAAAAAAGGAAATCACTATCATCACTACATAGTATAAAACAAAGTCGCATTTTTCTGTCCGTCCCTATGTATGCATAAATCTTTAAAACTACGCAACGGATTTTGAAGCGGGTTTTTTTAATAGATAGAGTGATTCAAGGGGAAGGTTTATATGTATAACCCACCCCCGCTTTGCACGTGCGAAGCCGGGGCGGGCCACTAGTTTTAAAATAAAATATATAAGTACCTACACATGCACCAAAGTCGAAAACCAAGGACTAAGGCTTCGTTGGTATAATTTAAAAACCTAAAAAATAAACCACATCTTCTAAAAAATTGTCAGGCAACAAACAACAAGCTGTTTATTGCACGAAATTGACCTAGAATAGTCCCTTTGTATTCGGAGTTAATGTTACGTGTTAAAAATATGTTCCTACAAGGAGTTCATGAAATTTCGCGTGTTTCCAGATGAGTTTTCCTCATCGCGCCCACCTTCGTGTATTGTCCAATTTAAATTTTAATCAACGCAAACTGACAGGGCGCGTATGAATGAGTTACGAACCGCCAGAATATAAATTATTAGACACCATTCGACAATTAATTTGTGAATGCCTGAATTCATAAAACTATTGAATCACTGATATTTTTAAATAGAATTACAAAGGAGGTGGTTTTGAATTCGTTTTATTTTTTAACTAGTGGCCCGCCCCGGCTTCGCCCGTGCAAAGCGGGGGTAGGTTATACATATAAACCTTCCCCTTGAATTACTCTATCTATTAAAAAAAACCGCTTCAAAATCCGTTGCGTAGTTTTAAAGATTTATGCATACATAGGGACGGACAGAAGAATGCGACTCTGTTTTATACTATGTACTGATGTTTGTTACCTTAAAACACTTGACTGCCTTTTTGGTCTAGCGGTTGGATGTGCCGCCTCTCGATCACGGGTCCCGGTTCGATTCCGGGGTCGGGCAAGTGTCTTTATGTAAACGAGAAGCACTTACTCTGAGTCTGGGTGTCATTTGTGTTCGTAAATTACATGTTTGTAAATGTTTGCCGTTTTTTAGTCTACCTATAACATAACTAAGTCATTGATAAACTGATTTAAATAAATATTCGAGTGGTATTAATTCTAGATTGATCCCATAGAAATGTTTAGAAATTAGTTCCGTAGTTTGATATAAAACTAAATACGACATAAATTAACAACATACATGTGGGTGAAGGTGAACTTTGTGTATTACGACAATTTTCAATATTCGAGATAAAATTGCAAAATTCGGCTTGTTTATACGAAACGATATTTTCAATTCATTTCAATACAAGGAAATGCCTTGTCGGGCACCAGATCTCACATATGAACTAAAAATTTAAAAAATAAAGCTGTTTCACAAAAACAATTGTAAATGGACATCGAAGTAGGCACCGAATAGGGTTAAGTACATAAATTACAAATATATTCATTTGAAGTCGGTACCAACTTAAATGGACACCATACAGTTTGCAATGACGTCTCTATTGCTGACGCTTTTCACTTCGCTGTGTGTATGCGTGCTTATTTTACCTATAAAACTAACTTATTAAACTTATTTTGTGTATTCAACAAGTGAAATAGTTCTCAAACACATTAGTAAAAAAAAAGGTCAAACTCATTGCTTGGGTTGAAAAGTTTCGCTGTGTGTCCGTGGTATTTATTTTAGTTACTTATTTTGCACTGTCATTTAATTTTATATGGACAGTGTCTATTACTAGAGCAGTGTTGTGGTGTATCACAGTATTTTTTTAAGCGATATCTCATTTTAAATTCGTCATCTGTGAACATTTCGAAAGGATTCCTTCTACGTCTCAAATTTCTAAGTATATATATTTGTTAAAAACTCGAGCATCAGAACCAAATCAGAATCTGATGAACTGCTTGTACATCATATAGATTTTTAATTTCACTGACACCTACCTATCTAAATACGTAAGAAGTCTTCATAACTTAAAAAGTTGACATAATGTTAAGAAATAAAACTTCAAATAAAGTTATGGAACCGATAAACGGCACACATTGGTCAGTTAAGTTAACCTAAGATTAATCCAAGTTTATCTTACAACCCGTTGTTCAGAAACGCAGTTTCATAAGTTATCGAACCAATAGCCTTATTGAATAGAAAACTGGCCGTTAGTAGTACCTCAGAAAACGGGCATTAGAGGACTATATGTAGATATCTATGTGTGTGGTGACGGATTTAGAATACAGTGTCACCACCCTATCCCACCCTGAGGATGTCGTAAAAGCTGACAAAAGGAAATGACAAGGGCAATAACCTAGCCGTAATAGAAGGAGAACTTGATACGTGCACGGTTAGGCTTATTACCCTCCATGTAAGTGAAAGAGGCCCGACTCAACTGTTGCCCATCTATGTATGGGCCGAGTACAGTATGGGTAGAATATTTATGAAAAAGTAATAACAAAATCTGAGACACAGAACTACCTCATATATTCGACCACGTGAAATGCGAGCATCACATGAAACACTCACAAAACTTTGATATCCTGAGAATCAACTGTTGGTACCTACTCAGGAGAGTACATCATTTGTTCGAAGCAAGATAACATTTAAGTTTAGTTATACTACAGAACAAAAGTACAATAATGAAATAGCATTTAAAGGCTACATTTTGGGTCCAACAAGACATATTGAACTAAAGTCGAATTTATTAGAAGCCAACGATGGTACAAACGCGTTCATAAACTTTGGGCATAAATATAGAGAGTTGAAAATGACGTCATATCTCAGCCCATAAGAACTCTTAATGGTCTACGTTTGTTGAAAATACTTTAATCATGCTATTTTTCAGACATTCGTTCGATAAAAGATAAATATATTAAAATGATATACAGTAAGTTAAGAAAAATCCATAATCACTACTATTATAAAAGAACGTAAGAGGCAGACCACCTAACTACAAGAGAAGGAAAACTCGATACAAACCCTGTGTCAACCCATCTTGGAGGAATTTTATTGCCTGAAACGTTGACGATAATGTTATTATCGTATTACAGTGCGACATATTTCCAAAAATTGAGCGAAGTTGCGAATAACATCTGCTATTTATATAACGTTTTAATTATCTTAGTAATCAGAGATATTCAAGATAAATATTATTTTGTAGTGATTTTTTTATCATGGTGTTTCCTATATTGGCTTATGTAAAATTTTACAGGCAATTAGAAATATTCAAGCATTGATAAAATTTAGATTTAATGACAAATTTTCTGCCTTGAAAAAATAGGGCTCACTTAAGATTTCATGATTACAGTTTATTTATTTTTTAAATATATATTATAAATTTTCATATTTCATAAATAACTATTTTCTTTAACTATATAAAGTCTAAAAAATACGTGCCATATCCAAAAGAACTGCCTTTTGGATCCGACTCTTCACCCAGGATAGGCTCCTGGGCGAGAGCTTCTGTAGGTGTTTGTCGGTCGGATATAACTATCGGTTCAATGATTGTCGAATCCATATTCCACATGGCACCAACCTCGTGAGATAGATCTAAGTACTTGCTGATCTTATCATGTTCAGCCTTCACGAGGTTGACATCATGGGGAATAGTGTACACAATCAGTAGACTTAAGAAAAGAGCAACGGTTGCAATGAAGATTAACTCAACAGCCATTCAAACACATCTTTACAACTATGATACCAGACACACAGCAGATGTACAGGTTCGAGAATGCTCTCGGAAATACTCTCAATTTTAATATAAAATTAAAACTCTATTTGTAATAACTGTTATGTCAGAGAATTGAAGGAAATTAATTATAATATCTACAGTAACGCAGTTTTAAACTCGCTTAGTAAAACAAAATATTGAGGCAATCAATCAACATACAACATTGATGGATTGTTGATGTTACTCATTTCTTAAAGGACAGCCAAAATTGTATTTCTGCGTTTACATTAAAAAATAAGTGTAAAAGAAATTATGTGAAACTTCTTTTTCTTATTAGTTTCTCAATGAAATAAATCTCTACTTATAATTTATAACAGGCATTCTGACCTTTAAATATATAGCTAGAATAAGGTAGATGTGAACATGTTTGTGTTAAAAACATGTTCACACACACACACACGTCTAAATCTTATACTCGGATACATTCGGACGCTGTATTAGGACATTAAAAAAAGAGATTGACAAGACATGTGAATGTTAATCCAATATTCCGATTCACCGATTCTACCAAAGCGTACCTATCGAAAGTCACTTGCCTCGGCCCCCAGGTAAAAAACGCCAAAATAAACGGACGCGTTCATTTATTAGGCAATTACTTAAACTTTTTTAACTTTAAATAAACTTTTTAAACTTTTTAAACTTTGGTCAGCGTGGCACATTAGGATAATCACCACTCTCCATGTAGAAGGAGGAGGCCCGACTCAGAAGTGGGTCATTTTTGGGCTGAGAAGAAAGTTTCAGTAGAGTCGGAAAAATAAAAGCATTTTTAAATTTGCAATAATTTTGGTCCATTAATGCACACGGAAAATAGGTTTTATAGAAATAATGCCCATTTTCGTTAGAGGGATGCGTTGAGTCTCTTAGTGTGTTGCACAGAAATACTTTAAAATTCCATTTCCACTAGCATCCAAACAATACTATTGTGAGCTGTTAGACAGAGTCGCAAGAACAACTATTGAAGTTTCTGATTTAGTTACCATTGAAATTTCGGAATGGAATAATGCAAAACACACTTCAGCTTCTATGAGATAATAATACTTTAATTACTTAAACGTGTTTTTTATCTACGACTTGATTGCCTTTGGCCCTAGGTGTGATGGAAAACAACGCCAGGGTCTAAGATGGAGCAGGCAATTCAAGGAAATGCCCTGTAGGGCATTGCCTCTCACATACACACGACGGATCACAGTAAAACTGATTGGCGCCGGACTTAGAAGCGTGATGGGTTTTGTTGTCTCTTACAACACGCGTTTTTTCCCAGCGTGTAATATGGGATGTGTAATATTCTGCCCCGTCCCCTCACGGGTGAAAACTGTGTATCTTTTGTCGGCTGTCTTATGACAAGTTCAGATATATATTATAAAGCTTTGACAAAATGCCAGCTATTATGAATGAGACCTTTATAGATTATGGTTGCTATGCCCGAACACTGCACGCTAAGCAGTTTCTTTATGTTGATCCTTCATTACATGTTAATCTTTCACTAACCACTTTTTGCCATCTTTAGAAATTACTACTTCTCAGCCCATAAATGACCCACTGCTGAGTCGGGCCCCCTCCAACTACATGGAGGGTAATAAGCCTACTGTGCACCGCTGGCCAGGTGGGCTGGCACAGGGTTTTATATCAAGTTTTCCTTCTCTTGCGGCTAGGTCTCGGCTCTTACGACCATTGTTCTTGCTTCTTAATAATTTAAGTAAAACAGAAGCAATTATAGTTAATTGCTTCTGTTTTACTTAAATAATTATTGTTCTCATTGAAAACAATCTAAATAAGACACGGGCACCTGCTACTTTATATTTCGATGCAAAAAGAGTTAAATTATTACAATTTTGATGGTTAGCTTTATGCCCATAATTGAAATGTGTTTAGATTCTTTTAATACACTATATTGTATGCTCTTTAGCGACCAAGACTCTTTAACGGCTTCGAATAGGCCAAGCTGCGAATAGGTACAGCGCATTTCTTTTAAAAGCAATTAGTGTTTTCCCAAAGCGCTCAGCTGTTAATTAAAAAGTTCGAGCATTTGGCTTGGTGCAGTGTAGTGGTAATATTAAATACATGTCATCATCATTTTTTTTCATCATTTCAGCCAAAAGACGTCCACTGCTGGACATAGGCCTCCCCCAAGGATCTCCACAAAGGCCGGTCCTGGGCCGCCCGCATCCACTGCTTTCCGGCGACCTTAACCAGGTCGTCGGTCCACCGTGTGGGAGGCCTACCAGCACTGCGCCTTCCGGAACGCGGTCGCCACTCGAGGACTTTTCTGCCCCATCGGGCGTCGGTCCTGCGAGCTATGTGCCCTGCCCACTGCCACTTAAGTTTGGCAATCCGGTGGGCTATGTCGGTGACCCTGGTTTTCCTGCGTATCTCCTCATTTCTGATTCGATCTCGCAGGGAAACTCCGAGCATAGCCCTCTCCATTGCCCTTTGGGTGACTTTGAGCCTTCTGATGGAGCCCATAGTGAGCGACCACGTCTCTGTTCCATATGTCATCACTGGCAACACACATTGGTTGAAGACTTTTGTCTTCAGACACTGCGGTATTGTGGACGAGAAGATCTTTCGCAGCTTCCCGAACGCTGCCCACCCGAGTTGGATCCGACGATTGACCTCTTTCTCGAAGTTGGACTTACCTAACTGGACAGTGTGTCCCAGGTAAATGTAATGGTCAACAACTTCGAGGGTAGAACTTCCGATGTTAACAGGAGTGGCTTGGACATGGATATTAGACATGATTTTCGTCTTCTCCATGTTCATCTTAAGGCCGACTCGTTCGGAGGCTCGACAGAGGCCATCGAGCATCGTATTGAGGCCCTCCATGGTCTCAGCCATTACGACTATGTCGTCAGCGAATCGAAGGTGAGTGATGTACTCGCCGTTCACGTTAATGCCCAGCCCTTTCCAGTCCAGAACCTTGAAAACATCTTCCAGTGCAGCGGAGAACAGTTTCGGAGAGATAACGTCTCCCTGTCTAACACCTCGCTGCAACTGGATCGGTTTCGAGGTCTGGTCCTGGAGTCGGACTGACATGGTGGCGTTTTCATACAAGCACTTCAACACTTCGATGTACCGATAGTCGACTTGGCACCTCTGGAGAGCCTGCAATACTGCCCACGTCTCGATCGAATCGAAGGCTTTCTCGTAGTCCACGAACGCCAGACAAAGGGGCAGGTTATACTCCTCGGTCTTCTGTATAACCTGCCGTAGCGTTAAAATATGGTCTACGGTACTGAAGCCTTTTCGGAAACCGGCTTGTTCGGGAGGCTGGGAAGCGTCGAGCCTGCATGCGAGACGATTCGTGATGACCCTCGAGAACAACTTGTAGACATGGCTCAGAAGTGAGATGGGTCTGTAGTTCTTCAATAAGGTGTTATCTCCCTTCTTGAAGAACAGCACCACCACACTTCTGTTCCATGCCCTTGGCGTTCGTCCTTCGAGTATGACGGAATTGAATAACTTCTGAAGGGCCCTAAGGATCGGTTCTCCACCCGCCTTCAGAAGTTCTGCGGTGATTCCGTCATCACCCGCCGCCTTGTTGTTCTTAAGTTGCTCGAGAGCCATCCCGATTTCACACAGGCTGACGTCCGGGAGGTCTTCTGTGAAGTGCCGGGTTAATCTAGCTCGTGGGTCGCTTGCCAGATTTATGACGGGTTCCTGTGTAGACGTGTACAGTTGTCCATAGAAACTCTCGACCTCACCCAAAATCTCGGATTTCGACGTGACGATCCTGCCGTCATCAGTCTTCAGCCTGACGAGCTGACTTTGCCCAATAGACAGATCCCTGGCGAAAACCTTGGAGCCCCTGTTGCGTTCAATAGCCTCTTCAACACGATTCGTGTTGAATCGGCGTATATCACGCTTCAGGGACTTTGATATCTGTCTATTGAGCATCCGAAGCCGCGTCGCATCATCTGAAGACTGCAGGACCATTTTCCGTCGTTCGTCCATGAGTTTGAGGGTGAGGTCCGAGAGTTTTTTGGCCGTTTTCTGGCGTTGGGTCTTACAGAACTTCGACCCAACTTTGCGGACAGTCTCCACGAACCCGTCATTATTATCGTCCACGTCAACGCCTAGGCTAATAAAGCGGTTCTGCAGTTCGAGCTGGAAGCTTTCCGGGTTTTGAATCTGAACAGGCACGGGACGCAGCGTAGACCTCACCATGCGCGACCTTTCAAGCTTGACGTCGATATTCAATGTGCCTCTTACTAAGCGGTGATCGCTTCCGGTTTTAACCATATTGATCACGGAGACATCATTGAATATATGCTTTTCCGTCGACATGATGAAGTCTATCTCGTTTTTTGTGGTGCCATCCGGACTCAACCAGGTCCATTTCCTCTGTTCTGGTTTTTTGTAGAAGGAATTCATCATATAGAGTCCCTCCTTCTCCAGAAAACCAGCCAAAGTCTGGCCCCGTTGGTTCCGGTGTCCAAAGCCAAATTGCCCCACTTGCAGCTCATCTCCGCTCCGCTTGCCCAGTTTCGCGTTAAAATCCCCCATGACAACGGTGTAGTGCGTTCTAGAGCCATGTATGGCCGAGGAAATGTCCTCATACATTATCTCCACCGCTTCGTCGGGGTGTGCCGAGGTCGGTGCATATACCTGTATGACCTTCAACGAATAACGCTTGGTTATTCTGAGTATAAGGTACGCCACCCTGGTAGACACACTCTCGATTTTAACAACGTTGTTCACAAGGGACTTGTGGACGACAAACCCAACCCCACCTTGGGACTGTTGGTCACCCTCCCGGAAGTAGAGCAAGTTGCCGGATTTGAGGGTTATCATGTCCTCCCCCTCTCTTCGGACTTCAGACAACCCCACTATATCCCATCGCAGCCTGCTCAACTCCTCCTCGAGTTCTGTGATCTTCTCGTCAGTCCGCAGTGTCCGTGTGTTGTATGTTGCCAGGTGCAACCGTCGTTTTGTATGGTAGCCGGATCTCTGCCGGAGATTATTGTCTCTGTCGGAAATACATGTATTATAAGAAAAATAATTAGACCAAGGTAACATAAATTCTCATGTCATACTCACTCTAGAGAGATTTCGTTCTTGTACACTCCCAAGCTCTTATTAGTTCTATTCACTTGGTAATATGTCAAGGTAGGTAATAAAAAGCCTTATATTCAAACATTTTACCCAAAGGTTCAAGCATTTCCCAAAATATACATGTGTGAAGTAGTTAGGTGCATTTGAACAAAAAATGTGTTCTGTTGAACAAATGGCTGGTTCAATGTTTTTTATTTATGAGTAGATCATGTCGTTATAAAATGCAACATTTTGTGGAATTTTTTATCACTTACCTATGATACTTTTCTAATCCCACAACGTATGCCTGTGGGTATATTTACAACTGCAATAGAGCATGAAATAGGAAAATCTGCGATATCACTCAGTATCTATGTATGTGAAAGGATGGGGCCCTTTCAATATGGATTTGGAATCTAATTATTAATTTATATCAATATTTGTCGCGAACTAAAGAGTCCTTTGAAAATAAAAATGTTGAATAACAGCTGTAGCTTTCTACTAGTTCGATGCCTTCGTACATTGCCTTAGAACCACCATGTTGTCAATTGTTAGAGAAAACTGACACGCCGCGACGTATATAGAGCAAAGGGGTTGAAACTGGGGTGAAAAATGTTTTTGTAACGAGAATTTATTGCGATGTGTCGACTCGTTGACGTCACTATTTGACGTTTTACTGATAAACTGAACTGATATAAATATTCTCGAAAACATGGTAATGATGATTTTTGGATAAACTGTTTGAGTAATGAAATATTTCATATTAGCAGCACCAGTAAATCTTTAGGGCACTGAGTTAATATGGTGTCTGATACGCTACCTGTTATTTTTAAATGTTAAGATACTAGTGCTCAACCCATAGATGACCCACTCTTGAAGCAAGCCTACTGTGCCACGCTGGCCAACCGGGTTGGCACAGGGTTTCCTATCAAGTGTTCCTTTTCTTTCGGCTAGGTTTTCAGCATTGCCATTTCTTTTAGTCGCCTCTTACGATACCCTCAGGATGGTAATGGGGTGGTGACATTATGTATTCTAATCACCACACGGACAGTGTATGCGAAGATAATTACGTTTAAAATGTTCTATACATACAAATATTATGATTCTTTTCCTCGCCGTTTCCCAATTTAATGGGAAGTCTATATTAGTCTTACCTCATTTAATAGAATATTACATACATACATATAATCACGCCTCTTTCCCGTAGGGGTAGGCAGAGACCACTTCTTTCCACTTGCTACGATCCATACATACTTGTTTCGCTTCGTCCACTTTCATTATTCCCTTCATACATGCTCTTCGGTTTAGGGTACTCTTGACCTGGCCTTTTTTCAAGGCGTCCCTGATTTGGTCTTGAAACGTCCGCCTAGGTCTTCCCCTTCCAACACTTTCATTCACACTCGCCTTATACACTTTTTTCGTCAATCGTTCTTCATTCATTCTCTTGACAATATTATCTGATCCAATATTTAAGAACGGAGGCCAGACGGTAACGCTTTTCACGCTACTGACTACATTTAATGACTGTGATAGTTGGTCGAATGACAACCGAGACCAACGGCTTTACATGCCCTTACACTTCATCTTCACTCCACCTCCAGATTAATTACGTTCCGCTCTTTACGCTTAGTAATGACCTTCATCTTAAATATAAAAATAAAACATTATTATAATATAATTAGAATAAATAAATATCCTTGGACATTTCACACAACGCCATCTCGTCCCAAGCTAAGCAACTTAATGCTTGTCTTATGGTAACGAGATGGATGCTATATTACTTATATACATTTATTTTTTGTAAATACGGTTAGCGCAGTGGTTGAGCGATGGTTCGATCCCCGCACGGAAGAAATATTTGTACGACCTACAAGTATTTGTTCCGGGTCTGGGTGTTTTCTATCTATAATATGTATGTATTTACAAAAAAATACTCCATCTCCAATATCATCCATCTCGTTACCATAACACAAGCATTAAGTTACTTAGCTTGGGTCGAGATGGCGTTGTGTGAAATGTCCAAGGATATTTATATTTATATTATAGATGGAAAACACCCAGACCCGGAACAAATACTTGTAGGTCGTCCAAATATTTCTTCCGTGCGGGAATCGAACCCGCGTCATTAGAGTTCAATGTCTTCTAAATGACCCACTACTACTGAGTCGGGCCTCCTCCAAATTAATGGAGGGAAATTAGCCTACTGTGCCACGCTGGCAATTGGCAACGAATTGGCACAGGGTTTGTATCAAGATTTCCTTCATCTTTTCCTTCTCTTGACTAAAGGACGACATCCACAGGATGATTTAGGTTGGTGACATTGTGTATTCTAAATCCGTCACCAACGAGGTCCTGTCACTATAGGTGCCATAAAAGTATTACAACAAAATTGCTGAAGCTTATTTACGTAATGGACTTTTTTCCCACATAGTCTTAATAAGTAGCAAGAGACATTTCCCTCAATTAACATTTAAATTGTTACTTACTCGTCACCATTTACGTTACTCGAGATGTAACCCTTAAATTTGCATGTTACAACTATTTACGTAAAGAACTGTTTTCCATTTAATAATTAAAGCGGAGGATTTGTCCTCTCCGGTCCCATTGTACGGATAAGGGAGCTTATTATTAAATTATTTTAAGGTAAATTCGAAAATATTTAAATGTAAACTACCTTTTAATTACGTTCTATTTTACCCCCGGCTCAAAAGAAGGACGTAATATGTTTGACATGACTATTAGTGGCATAGTACGGTGACTTTGATTTAGTTTCCTTTTTGTTTTGATTTGCATAATTCGAGAGTGATTAATATAAAAAACATAATAACATGTTTACATGTGCAAAGAAGAATAAATAAATAAATAATAAGCCAAGAAGAGAGTTTCACTTTCACCACCTCTTTCACCCCTTAAAAGTGGAATTTGCTAAAATTCTTCTTTCCTACCGGTTTACTTAATTACATAGTCTTTGTAAATCATCACTATCACTACATATTAAAAAACAAAGTCACTGTCGTCCGTCCGTTCTTATGTATGCGTAAATCTTTAAAACTACGCAACGGATTTTGAAGCGGTTTCTTTTAATAGATAGAGTGTTTCAAGAGAAATGTTTATACGTATAATACATGCATAGTTACACCCGTGCGAAGCCGGGCCGGGTCACTAGTAACAAATATACATTAACCTAATTGAACAATATGGATGAAAATACAAAAAACCCGATATACGTGTTTATTTTTGATCGAAGCTTGTGTCTAAATTAAGAAGTGTGTTACTTTGTAAATAATGGACTTACGTGCAAACTTTCAACCTCCTTTTCAGCCCCTTGGCGTTGAGTTGACAATTACCCTTTTAAACTTCTTCTAATCTTTTTTTTTTGGTCTCTTGTACACAAAGGCATTTTTCATTGTTTAGTGATTTTTTCATATCATCATCATTACATAGTATAAAATAAAGTCGTTGTCGTCTGTCCGTCCCTATGTAACTATGCTTAAATCTTTAAAACTACGCAACGGATTTTGAAGCGGTTTGTTTTAATAGATACTAGAGTAATTCAAGAGGAAGGTTTATATGTATAATACATGCACCCGTGCGAAGCCGGCGCGGGTCGCTAGTATTTTATATGATGAAAAAGTTTATTTGATATGAAAATATATGAAAGTCTGAGATAGTATTTGACCTCCGCCATTGCGCTAGTGAACAAATCTGTATATTCAGAATCTCAAATTGAACATTTTCTTGGACAATTAGCGACATTCTTGCAACTCTACTGATTAATGATAGGTAATATTAGATAGTATTATAACTTAATAATTATGAAAATCTATTGTAACTTGGCTTTTGAAGTACTAATTGACAATTAGTGCCTATTCGAAAACTTCTATAGATATACGTCCAGACATTTTAATAATGGACATAATCGTAACATTTATTTTAAATATGAATAGTTTAATCTAACGATTCCTACAACAGTCGTCTTTTAAATGTTAATAGGAGTAATTTTGTTGACTATTTGCCGCGTGTTGAATTTCATAGGTATTTTATTGGCAGTGAGAAAATTTCTATTATGGACAGTATTTAGCTATTGTACTTTCACACGAATTGCACAATTTTACCCGACTTCTAGTTCTTAATTCGACTGTATGTCTGTTGTGTAATTCAGTTGGATTTTTTTTTGTATTTTTTTAATTCTCAACAAATATTTTTTTTGATGTTGTATCACTGTTTTATTTTTAAAGTGTAAAACTACCTATAATACTAACAATACTATTTCTATTCTATTACAGAAAACCATTTGTAAATTTATTAATTCAAATAAGTTCATAAAGATATTTTCGTAGGGACATTCCCAACAGTGGGTGTTCTATTCTCTCGTACCTCTCGGGAGACTAATTATTTATTAAAAAAATTAAGGGTTATTGAAATGTGTTGAATTTGACAGCTGCCCGGAAAATTCTGAATATAATTATTGAATCGCAATCAGCGATGGAACATCCAATTAACTATATGGATGACGTGTTCATTATGAAAATCAGTATCTATATCATTTATCTGTACTCACCACTAGTGGTTTACACCAGAAATACTTTATCCGGTTCTGAATGTCTTTGGGAATTATTTATACGTAAAGAGACCCCGGGATGCAAGGTCACCCCTAAGTACACCAGTCTACAAGAGCCTTATTGACTGACCGTCGACAACACCTCCGAGCGGTGGCGATATGCATTTAGCATTGGCCCAGGGACCCACAGAAAAGAGTTTTGGTTTTCTACCTCGTGATTTAGTCTGCTATTATCACACCCTCAGGATAAAACTTTGTGCTGGGTGGTAGGATCTAATGGTCCGTCCAGCTAGCTACCACCCTCACATCGTCCGGTGCCAAGCAGTTTTGACTGCGTTTCGTGGTGTTTATATGAGAGCCGGTACCCGACAGGGCATTACCTTGAATTGCCTGCTCC
This sequence comes from Clostera curtula, assembly GCA_905475355.2. Lineage (NCBI taxonomy): Eukaryota > Metazoa > Arthropoda > Insecta > Lepidoptera > Notodontidae > Clostera > Clostera curtula. The sequence continues at coordinate 4,198,456 of FR997804.1, read as the reverse complement.
GTTTTAGACCCTGGCGTTGCTTTTCATCACGCAAACTTGGGTCATAGGCATTCTAGTCACAATTTTTTTAAAAGGGGCGGTGATACCTGTTATTCTAAATGTGTCACCACATGGACAAAATGTTTAATTAAAACGAACACTACGCTTTTGTAAGAAAATGTATGAGACCTCACATAAAAGCAATCCACTTGTCAACCTTTATCATGTTGAAAACATTCTGGAGTCATGACAAGAGGGAAGATTGTCACGAAGCCACTTCCCTCCAATCATATGTAAACGAGTAATAAATTGTGACATTTGAATAATGATCTGTCCGAAATCATTTTGACAGTGACAGATAAAGGTTCCAATTACAGGGAGTTGACGAAAAGAATTTTAAATTTTATTTAGAATTTTTATTGAATATTCACTTATCTATCTATAGGATGGGCTTTAATCTAGTATATCTAATTCCATTTTCAAACAATTTCGGCCGGGGTACCACATCCCTTAAGCTATTTTCCATGAAAAATAGATTGCTGATTAATATGATGGTTATAATTTAAGAGATAACGGGATAATATCGACGATTGATGGCCTAAATATCGAAAGCGACATTTTAGAAACTTTACAGGACAGTGAATTAATGTTTAAAATTATGAAAAATCGTCGGTTTTTCTGAGCTGTATGGCGCTAAAGGCCAGTTTTCTCCATCAAACTCTAGGAGGCTTGGCTAATCTATAGGTGGAATACGCCGCGCACTTTGGATTCGCACATCTCAGGGTTAACGTGCAAAGAGACCTTTGTAAACATGTAATTAAATAGACGACACAAGTAACACCTAGAACTCGAACAAGTTTCTCAGGCTACTCTAACCTAACACAGTTATCTCTTTACCAAAAAAGTGGCTGGAGACCGAAAAAATCATCCACAAAAAATTCTTCTCATTAAAACATTGTAAAAAAAATCGTGATCCAAACTTTTTCGCCCATAACTTACTCCCAGTTTAAGTCCTTAGCGTATTATTTAAAAAAAAAGAATATTTTGCACCTGAACATTTTGCAACTCGTACTTTTTTGACGGAGATTGATGAGATACAAATGTAATAACGAAACAATTCTTTAAAAAGAAAAGCAAATACATTCCGTCCTTTCCATTGATTTTCTTAGGAATATATAACGGAACAGGTAACGTAATTTGCATCGTTAACTTGCTGATGTTGACAAAACTTTGTTTGTCTAAAATAGGATATGTAATTACTATTTACTTAAAGTCATTTGTTTATTTTTTGGTAAATAAAAAGTGAATACTTTAATAATCCTTTAATAACTAGAATTTGTATGATATCTGTTACTATCCCTTTCGTTTGACTGTGCGAAAACCAGAGAATTTTTTATAAGTATTATGAATAAAGCCAAAGAATATAATAAACAAAAAGACAAAGTTTCGATTCTACAACAGGAGTCCGTACTAATTTTTTTTCTTGATACGGACCAACTTACAAGTATTTTAAGGACTGATTATGAGTTTTACTGGCAGCCAGCTGATAAAATAATAAACGGCTAACGTTAAATTAATTTTGGAATACATAAGTTACTCCTATAACAATACAAACACAAATTGAACCCTTAAGTACTGTTTCTCATCACTTTTTATGTTAGCAAAGTTGCAATTTTCCTTACTAGTACTTAGCAGTACCTTACATTACTGAAATATTTAAAAAAATACTGTTATTCTACATCTTGGATTTTCTTCTTTCAAAAGTACTAAACATCAATGCCTGAAAAAGCACAAAGATAGTTCACTTTCCCTATGCTACAAGTACGGATTTAGAATCACCAACCCATTCCATGCTCAGTGTCGTAAAGGCCGACAAAAGGAAACAACAAGGCCGTAAACCTAGCCGGATAAGGTAAACTTGAACCAAACCCTGTGCCAACCCGTCTAACCAGCGTGGCTTATGGCCCTCCCTGTAATGGGAGGAGGCCCGACTCAGCAGTGGGTTATTTGTGGGCTGAGTAATGTGTAGTATTTATTTATAAACGTTCTTAGTCGACGGTAAACACCTAAAATCAGTAGGGCAATCTTTTGAAAAATCAATAGTTTTTGTTACCTAAACTTGTCGTGACTACTGCAACGATTAGTAACTAGTAGTTACTAAGTATTTAGATAAAACTTAACGAAAATGACACAAACATATAACTAAAGTAACACACTATTGTTTATTTAATTCAATAATCCAACAGCAATGCCAGCCTTTAATATTAATGGGAATCGATTCTGTGAAATTGTGGCTGGAACAATTTATTATTGAATGATCAAGTCAACGCGGTTTTCAATTATCAACAATTATAATCGATTAATAAGTAGTGAGTTGGATACGAATTCACGAATGGAAAATTAATTAAAATGTATGCATTCTTTATTTCTAGACATAGTGAACCTTTAAAAGAGATCAATAACTTAACCAGTCTCTAATTAAAATCCCATTATTGTCTCTGCTCATGAAAGGCCCACTACTAAGTCGGGCCTTGTAGCACAGCTTGTAGGCCTAAAGACCGAGCGCCGCCAGACCAAGTTGCGATGTCAAATACTAATCTGTCAATTAATAATCTGTCATGATATTTACTATACTCAGCCCATAAATTACCCACAGCTGAGTCGGGCCTCCTCCAACTACATGTAGGGTAATTAGCCTACTGTGCCACGCCAGCCAGACGGGTTGGCACAGGATTTAGAATCAAGTTTTCCTTCTCTTGCGGCTAGGTTTCGGACTTCCTATTGTCGACTCTTACGACACCCATATGATGAAAAGGGGTGGTGACACAATGTATTCTAAATCCGTCTCCACACGGAGATGGTGTAGCAAAAGCTCCGAGATATGTGGGACTCCGGAAACTACTCGTCTAGTCTACCCACTAAAGCCCCAGCGGTAGTCCCTCACGCGTCGCACTTGGGGCGCTAGAAGGCATTCAACTGTGCCATCCCGGCGGGTAGATGTCAGGTAGAATGACTCTTGGCACTGGTTTCCAATTTAGCCTACAGGGCACACTTACAATTAAAACTGTGGATAATTTAAGTTACTCCAGTGCAAACTATCATTAAACTATTTTGAGTACACTTCAAAAGGGTTTGAGAAGTGAAACAGTGTATTCGCTCCTTAATTCGGTAATCAAACATTCTATTGTAGTCAAATGATTGTATCTTCAATTGTACTGAACGGGTTGGCAAAGCAGATTAATTGCAACGGACAAAAGTTGATTCAAGAGAGATTGAATAATTAAGATATTTAATCTATTGAATAGCCAAGCGTTAAGATTATTTAATCTATTTCTTAGGTAATATTGCTGTGCATATTAAGCTGCCCGTGTTATGATGGATTTAGAATACATAGTGTCACTTCCCGATTCCATCCCGAGGGGGTCGTAAGAGTTTTTACAAGCGGGCCCCACGCTTTGATGGGGAGCTCTGGACACTCCCCAACCCACCGAGAGGCACGTGCGGGACATTGCACGTGTCCCCGGTTGCGGCGGCAGCCGTGGCACGCCTGCCTGGCCGCCCCTCCGGTGCTAGCTAGCAGCCCTGGCCTCAACGCCTGGCCGCCCTCCACTGCAATGACCACGCCGTGTGTCGTGGCAGGTTAAGGCTTCCGAGGCAACTCCGACTACAGAGGAGTCTCCAGAACCAAAACCCACCAGGACTCCGTGTGCCGCTCTTAGTCCGGCCTCTTCCCGTGGGCCCGCCCGGCATGGCCCCAACGGATCCTAAAGGCACGCAAGCCCCCCTCACCACAACAAGGTGGCAGCAAGGTCGAGGGGGTGATACGAAACCCTGTGCCAACCTGTCAGGGCCAGTGTGGCACAGTAGGCTAATTACCCTCGTTTCAGTAGTCATCTATGGGCTGACTTAAATTGGACAGAACGCATTAGAGCTCATGAGTGGAACTGGTTTTTATTTAACTAGTGTCCCTTTTGTATGAGCGAATCAGTTCAGTTCAGTCAGATAATTTTAAAGCTCTAAGTCAGTTTAATCAGGGTTTCATTCAATAGTAGGATATTGATTATTGGTAATTTATTATATTTACGCTATGGATTTAAATGATAAATAGTATAGAGAGAAAGTTCAGTAAAAATGAGTACATAAAAATCATCACGGAATATTTGTTGTTTCAAAAAAGTATTCTCACGCAGTTTCACCGTTTAAATTTCCTTAACGTCGACTCTCCATGCAAATTGTAGGTGTGTTAACTTTTAGTATACGAGTAATTGTAAGTCTTCTCTTTGACCTTGCCATTTCGTGTCATGCTTTAATTTTGTTACTCGGGCAATACATAGTTCGTAGTCAACCAAGTATGTGCTGCTAGTCATAAATGTATATGTATGTGAATATACTAAATAAAGCTATGCTCGGAGTTTCCCTGCAAGATGGAATCAGAAATGAGGTGATACGCAGGCAAACCCGAGTTACCGACATAACCCGGAAATCCGAACGAAACGCTTCAAGTCCACATTTATCATGCGTACCGCGGAAATGTGGAATGCGCTTCCCGAGTGGGTCTTCCCCGATAGATATAACCTGGGTGTCTTTAAATCACGAGTGAATCGGTTTCTTCTAGGCAAGCGCGCTCCATCTTAGGTCGCAGTGTCGCTTAACAGCAGGTGAACTGGCGATCAAGCGTAAGACTATCAAGAATAAAAAAAAAAAAGCCACAGGATTTCTAAACTTAAGTGGCAGTGGGAAGGGCACATAGCTCGCAGGACCGACGCCCGATAGAGCAGAAAAGTCTACACTGCCACGCTGGTCAGACGGGTTAGCATAGGGTATCAAGTTTTCCCCTCTCTTGTGGTTAGGTTTTCAGCCTTAGCATTTCCTTTTGTCGGCTCTTACGACACCCTCTGGACGAAAAAGGGTGGCACCACTAGTTATTCTAAACTAGCTTTTACGCGCGGCTTCGCCCGCGTGGGCTTTGAACCCGCGTATCTCTATGCATTTTTTTTATGAACATAAAATCGGTTATTGTGACTAAACTATGATAGTTAGATATGTGCTCTCGCTAGATATTTTTGTAGATTTTTATAAGATCTACAAACCCGTAGTACATAATTTTGTTCTATTGTCAATAGTTTTTGCAGCGCACGCATAAATAGGTTCTCGATTTTACACCTTGGTTTACATAATCGCAATTTTCATACGGATCCCTAATTCTTTTGAAAATAAAATATAGCCTATAACCTTCCTCGATAAATGGACTATCTAACACTGAAAGATTTTTTGAAATCGGTCCAGTAGTTCCTGAGATTAGCGCGTTCAAACAAACAAACAAACAAACAAACAAACTCTGCAGCTTTATATATTAGTATAGATATAGAACTGTCATCACATGGAAATATAAAATGTCAGATATTGTCTGCTAACTTTCTAACGGTATCTATTGCTTACTAATACCTCAATTATCATAACATTTGTATTTTAAGTGAACCTTGATCCCTTTGTGATATTGGTGGAGGCCAACCCAGCAGACATTTACGGGCTAACTTGATGATGATGATAAATAGATGACGTAATTATTACAAGATGAAAGTTGTCAAGCCATTATGTGTTGGATTTATTACATTACAAGGGGATTGGCCGCTATCCTATTCTGCGAATTATAATCACTGTAACTACACAAAATTGAATTTGGGAGAAGTTTGAGTGAACTTAATTTGAGAAGAGTTACTCGTATGCTGAATAGTACCTTTTTATTAGCATGTCCGTATATGTATACTAGTATAGCTATTATGTATGAATTTAAGTACTAAAAATCATTAAGTCTTTAGCTGTCCCCACAAACGTTGTTTTGCTATATAAATATAGCTATAAAAAGTATTTTGGTATGCTGTACCATAAAAAAATAAAAAAACAATTCTAAAAAATTTAAATTAATATTTAGGGGTTTTCCCTAAAAAATTGTTTCCATTTGATGAATATTATGTAAAACATTTATGAATAAGGAATATACAAACCAAAAATGTCATTAAAACATTTTTGGTTTGCTTAAAGATCAACATAACTAATATAAATTTCTCGTGTCACGTTTTTTGTTATTGAACTCCTCCGAAATGGCTCAACCGATTTTGATGAAATTTTATATTCACATTTGGTAGGTATGGGAATCGGACAACATCTATTTTTCCTCCCCCTAAATGTTAAGGGTGGTTCATTTTTTTTGTTTATTTTTTAGACAAAATATTTTGTTTTTATTTTTATATTAAAATACAACCTACAAAAATAAGTACATACAACTATACGATCAACCCCTTTTTTTATATGGATATTTATATGGCAAAGCAACATTTGCCGGGGCAGCTAGTATACTTTAAAATAAGTTATTAACATTAATCAAAACTTATTAGGAAATAAGAATTTAACTGGTTTGTCAGAGTTTGTTACAGTATCCCCGAGTAAAAAGACGCAAGAAGGGAACATTAAAAAGTGCTTTTCTCTTTAAGACAAGGAACACCGAACTATTAATTGTGGTGGCAGAATCCATAGCTGTCAACAAGACGAATACGTGCTTAGAATTATGACGGGGTAAGCTAAGTACTGGGAAGGGAATATTTAAGCTTAGCTATACCAGCTGCGACATAGCCCACAGGATTGCCAAACTTAAGCGCTCATACACACGAGCGGCATGTTGTCTACGACACAGACGACTGCGCAGCTGTCGACGCGTCCGCGAGTGCCGTCAACGGCAGCCGACGGCTGAACTTTAATTTCAAATACGACAAATACGCGAATCAAACCAAAATGTTTTCTAAACGAATAAATTCTTGCGAATGCTTTCAAATAGTTAAAAATTATAACACAAACATTTTAAAAGAAAAATTAGAAATAATTAATCATTTAGTTTTAACCACCGGTTCCATTCCACAGAGAAGAGCCGGCAAGAAACTCCATGGTTGCTCTTATAAATAAGATGGTTACAATTATGGCGATGCAAACAAGTCTGACAGATTAGTGAAAGTAGTACAAATGTGAAGTTCCACCATTACAGAAAAGCAAAAGAGATGTGTAAAACTAGTTATGATTACAGGGATACCTTCGATGTTTCGCGATGCAAACAAACATAGCCCGCCAACTTCCTTGTTCATTAACCGTCGAAGTACCTAGTGCAAGCTTTAAGTTAAGTACAGTCACAACACTAGTTTGCGTTTTAACTAGCTGACGTGCCGTGTAACGAGCCAAAGTTGAGATAGTTTCAACTCGTGGAATAATCTCCAGCAAATTATCATTGTGACCGTGTGGTGACGGATTTAGAATACATAGTGTCACCATCCCATTCACAAGACATTACACAGATTTAAATTATTTTTTGTTCAGAAATCTTTGTTGGCTCATGCACAACACTTTGCTGAAGATCATCATCACACGATCAAATGCATAGTTTACGAGTAAGGACTAGTAAGGACATAGAGACAAACATTCATTTTTATATTATACAGGGTTGATACGACATAGGGGCATTTTTTTAACTGCCTATACTAGGTATCATTTCCAGGCTCTGTACCAAAAATCAATTAAATTGGAGCAATAGTTTAGCCGCAAATGATTTTTTATATTTTTGCCTCATTTGAACATGATGTATCTTTCCTAACAGATGCCTAACGCATTGTTTATTAACCTTAGGGGATGTCCATTAATCACGTTATTGTTTTTTAACATTTGTTAATCCCTCCCTCCCCCTTGGTGATACCTGGTGAGGTTTAAGACTACCCCCCCCCCCCACCCCCCATGAAAAATCACGTGTTTTTTTTTTGTACCGTTTAGAATTCATACTAATCACATATAGTATACGTAGTGCCCCCCTGTCATATCAACTCTGTATATGAAGAAGATTCCTTGTTATGAGTGAGATTCATTTTGAAATTCGAGTCCTTAGGGATTTACAATATAAACGTTTTGCAAGAAACTGAGTAACCAATTTTGTCCACACAAAGGCTTCTCTGATGTAACTAGTAAGACAAGAGATATGTAGAAAAGGCCGTATGAGAAATAAATCTTAATACGTAAACCACAACCATAACCAACAAATTCTAAAGATTGGGGGAAGCCTGAATTTACAGTGGCTCAAGATCATCATAAAAAAATACAGTCCAACGAAGAATCTCGTCCTCTTTTGGAGTGGGTTTTACATTAGGAAATTGGTCCTTTCCAGTTTACAGTAGAAAATGTATCAATTTGCCTTAATTATGTTTTCATTCTGTTTAAAAATATTATTATTGCCATAGTTAATCAAAGAAGCTTGCTCATCTGAATTTTCTATCTAACCCTTTGCGATCCTTTTCCTAATATTTAAAAAGATTTGGTTTATCCAGCTAAATTTTCCCAGCTATTATTAAATGGTAATTGCTCCAAAATAATTACGCCGTAAAGTGTACATTAATTCACGAATTAAGACGAATCATTTCAATTTATTGAAATAATGTTTCACAGGACCTAATTTGTCTTTATTATTGAAAACAAAAATAATAACACTAAAAACAGTACAAATTATTACTTCAGAAATCCATACAACTTTATACAACCAAGTAAACCAATAAAACCAAGTTTTCTTAGTATACGATTGTTTGATATCAACAAACAGGCTCCAATTTGTCTTTTGTTTCTTTAAAACTCTTTGTTCGAAATTCAAAAAAAGACTATTGAATGAAATTGTGAATGTGCCAGGTTCAAATCTGCATCAAAACTTTTTGCTCGACCTAATATAAAATTTTAGCTAGGACCAAACAAAACTGAAAATACAAGGTGAGCCAATAAATGTGACCAGAAGTGTATAATTTCCAAAAAACACAATTTATAAAATAAAAAAAAATACCGTGCAAAGCTGCCGAGCAAAGCGGTCAACCAAATATTAAGAATTAAATTAAAATTAACAATTATTTTCTCGAAGGTGTATAAATAATACAGCTCTACTTCTCAGCCTTTACATGACCGCCTGCTGAGCAGGGCCTTCCTCCAACTATATGGAGGGGAATTAGCCTACTTTGCCCCGCTGGCCAGACGGGTTGGCATGGAGTTTCGTATCAAGTTTTGCTTCTCTTGCGGCTTGGTTTTCAGCCTTCCAGAATTTCCTTTTCTCGGCCCTTACTCGACTCAGGATGAAATGGAGTGGCGGCACTCTGTATTCAAAATTCAATCAAATTCAATTCAAAATAAAACAAAGTCGCTGTCGTCTGTCCGTCCCTATGTATGCTTAAATCTTTAAAACTACGCAACGGATTTTGAAGAGGTTTTTTTAATAGATAGAGTGATTCAAGCGGAAGGTTTATATGTATAATAAATTCATAATATTGTAGTAAATTTAGAAGTTTATCGTGGCACCCGTGCGAAGCCGGGCGGGTCGCTAGTTAGTAATAAAGTGAAAATAACCACAGTAAAAACAATACCTCATTTTATTTACCATATACTTAGAAGTTGTCAAATGCACTGCTGATATTTTAGTGAAACTAAAACAAACACGAGAAATAGATCTGCTTGCACAACATTTTAATAACTTGAACTATACATACCCTTTTTAATAAACAAAAAAAAATTTATTAAAGCAGCCATTTGGAAGAAATTTTAATCGCGTTCATTTTCAGAAGTGCTTTTATCTCAGTCGTTTGACTATAACCCAAACGATGTCGCTTTATATAATAAACAGAGAAAACATATTTTAGCTTTATCTCGCGACCGTGTCTGTTTAAAATTATTATGAAAATTAATTTATGTGAGAACATTTTGGCCTGCTTGAAATAAACCACACAACCGGACAGATAACTTCTTAATTTGCAAAATAGGTTAATAAGCAAGACATTATTTATCATATTTAAAGCAAATGTCTTACTAGGAGTTAAATGTGCCGCCTTTGGATGACGAGTCATCGGTTCGATTCCCGGGTTAGCGAGTGTCTTTGTGTGAACCAAGACACCAATACTACTGAGTATGGGTGCCATTTGTGTTCGTGAATGACATGTTTGTATACAGCCCCTGCGATACAAGTTAGACCTGGAACAGAGTTTCGTAAAAGCCGACAAAAGGAAATGACATGACCAAAAACCTAGCCATAAGAGAAGTAAAACTTGAACCCTGCGCCAACCCGCCTGGTCAGCATGGCACAGTTGGCTAATTACCCTCCATGTAAATGGAGGAGCCCCGAATCAGCAGTGGGCTGAATAGTATTAGTAGTAGTATACGGATATAGTATATTTCATTACAAGTGCGGAAAGGCTGTAATTGCAAAGAGTTCCGACAAATGTCTACCCGAGCCGAGGCGCAGCCGAAGGCGAGGGTTGACAGCCGGAACAAGTTGCAATGACGGTTCCGCACGTGTACTGAACGACTATTTTTAATACAGTTGCGAAAAAATGAAGCAATTTATTAGATAATAAAAACACAATAAACTCAACTAACTAATCATTTATGACTTATAAACAAAAATGGCGCCAAGTAGAATATAAGCAGATTTTTTTTTCTTCACGCATTCTAGTAGGCAATAGCAACTATACAGCCAAGTCTTCAGTAGAATTTTTTTATTAATATGAAATGAAAATTAAATTTAATGAGATGAATTGAAATGAAACCTAACCTAACTCATTCAATCAAATCATTAAATCTCATATTGAAACAAATTAGTAAGTAGTTTCTTTTTAGAAATATACGTATTTGCATGAATCAAAAAAACTTCTATGATTTTTTTTTAGTTAAAACTTCATGGTTCGTTTTTCCTTTTAATAGACATTATTTTGACAGTTGGTAAAGAGAACGCACTAGTGCGGAATGGCAAAAAAAAGCACGAGCGTGTAATGGCCCACTTCCCGAACGCTATACGTCCCTGCAATACGCCACTTTTTGAGCAACTGTATTAAAAATTTTTTTTATTTGTTCTCCTTTGTCAACAAAATCTAGAGAATCTTTGTGTGTTTTGAAATGGACTTAAAATACATAGTATCACTCATTCTAGCCTGAGGGTGTCGTTAGAGCGGACACTTTGCTTAACATCCATCCAGGAGTAAGGAAGTCACAAACGTTTACGCCAAAAGCCATTAGGCCCCGCAGAGAAACTAAACTGAAAAGGGAGCAGGCCGTCTAAACTGTTAGATGGGAAACTATTACTCATTGTTATGTTTAGTCTCAGCTTTAAAGATACGACTAGATTTTTCCAACAGATTCTCATGTACAAGGCAGAAACGCTAATGTTTATACAACTGGTTGGTTAAACCCACGCTGGCCAGAAGGGTTGGTGCAGGGTTTCGTACAAGTTTTCCTTCTCTTGCAGTTAGGTTTTCGACCTTGTCTTTCATTTTTGTCAGCTGTTACGACACCCTCACGATAAAATGGGATGATGACACTACGTATTCTAAAAACACGGAAAGAAAAAAATAATTGTTCATAAGTAGCCTTTATAAGAGGAAAATATGCCGCCCATGTCAGTGGCCCTCATACTTATAAATAAATTTAGTTTGAGTAATACTGTTTCGTAGCTTGTTATCTTAGCGCAAAGTTGTCGTCAATCAAAATAAAAGCAAAGCAAGCTGTTTTAGCTGCGTCGTTACCGCAATATATGAATACTTATTCGGGACATAACGTAGGAACTAGGCTCAAATGAAAAGAAACAAAATATTTATATACATTTATGTGCCTATAAATATGTTGTGTACGCGCGTCGTGATTTAGAACCGGTGACTGAAACGAAACACTATTTTAAAAACCCCTTTTATCCTTACATTTGTGCGTTTATCATCGTTCCTTAAAAGTCTACTACTAATCAGCCCATAGACAACCCACTGCTAAGTGCAGTCTCCTCCAATTACACGGAGGGAACTGTACAAAGGGGGAATAGGGTTTCGTAACCAGTTTTACCACTTGTCATTTCATTTTTTTATTTTGAACGAAACCCGTGCAATACGTATATACTATATACAGGGTGTAAGGGACGGCGTCCCGAAAAATTCGTGAAATGGGCTTTCTATGGACACTTATTATCATGCAAAATTCAGTTCAGCAAAAAAATGAAGAATAAAAGATTTATCATTATTTAGTTAATTCGCACTACGCAATGTACAACGAACAATACAATTTATCGCTGCAGCGTCGTACCACACGCAAACGCGGAGTAGAGGTCAATGAACGCATGCCGCACGCGCGGCGCAGCGGCTCTTACCTACCTACACGGTGCTGTGGCTTAGAACTCGGCCTGTCGCTGTGCTCATCTTATGACTCAATTAACTACTCAGCTATTGGTTTAAAGTACATTTAAAATTTAGGCATAGACGCAAAGAAAATCTTACATCGATATTGTTTTAAGTAATAACAATACCACATTCAAAGATAAATTAGTTTGGTGAAAGTCAAACATACCTTAACGTCTCTCTCTTCTTATAAGATTCGGCTCAAAATGGCGTCCCCCAAGTTGCTCACAAAGCTGGGCGCGATATGACGTATTTGCGTGGAGACGAGACATCATCGTGGGATCGGCTGCGATATCACTTTTTAGTTTTTGAAATGCGTCACTTATGCGTTGACGCATTTCATTCGCAGTGTCGCATTCCGCTACAAACACCTTTTCTTTGATGTAACCCCATAAAAAAAAATCTAACGGCGTCAAGTCAGGAGACCGCGCTGGCCACGCGTGAGGCCCGAATCTGCCAATCCACCTTTGAGGGAACACATCATTAAGGTACTCGCGCACTGGTCGAACAACGTATGGTGGCGCACCGTCATGTTGGAACCAAATCCTTGGCAACCGTGCTGGAATTTGGAATTTGGAATTTGGAATTTCATCCATTTGGTCCCATTCCTGAGCCAAATCATTTTCTAACTCACGAAGAGTATTGGCCAGATCCTGCTGCAAAAATTCCAGGTACCTTGGCCCATTCATCCGCCCTGGTAAAAAGAAGGGACCCAGAATTTTGTTGTGGTAGATCCCCGCCCAAACTTTTACAGACCAACGCGTTTGATGTCCCGTCTGTTGGTACTCACGTGGATTAGTTCGTGCCCAAATGTGAGAGTTGCGTCGGTTCCACATGCCGTTCCTCGTAAACGTGGACTCGTCTGTCCAAATTATACGCGACACAAAGTCAGGGAAATACCGCTGCTGATTCCCCAACCACCTGCAATACGCAAGACGACGATTCTCATCCCCAGGCACGAGCGCCTGAACTTTGTGTAAACGATAGGGCCGTTGGCGCTCTCTACGTAGGACTTTGTGCACAGTCCAGTGCGAAACGCGTATACCACGACGCCTCAAAAGCTTTGCAGCAGTTCGTGTGCCAAGGCGGGGATTGCGTTGGATTGTCTCCAGTATTCGCTCCTGGTGTGGTACGATGGGCTGGTTATCGAGTACCCGTTGATAAGCCTGAGTGATAACACGGCTGTCCACCGGATGACGAGCGTTAGGGTAGCGCTGAGCGTAAATACGTAACGCTAGAGAAGCATTTCCTCTTGCTTCACCATATGCCATTAGCATCTCCCCGTATTCCCGCGCAGAAAACGGGACCCGATTCATAATGAAACACACAAAACGCAAAGACACAACACACAAAAGTACTAATCGAATTTCACTTCACAAGTCACAAGTCGCTAATTATTCACAAAACAGTTACGATTACTTCTGATTTCCGATGGAAGTCCCGGCGAACTGACGAATTTATCTATTATTATTTGAAAATTATTACAAACCTGCACATTGAAACAAATAGAGGTGAGATAATAGTATCATGTGAAAACTATCGATACTATCGAAAGTGCCTGAAACGTTGGGAATAAAATAAAATAAAACGATCATCATCGACGATTAGTTTCAAACGATTAATGAAATTAGACTTCGTGTGAAACTGTATTTGAAATAGCTTTAAACAATGAATCAGTGTCGTTTTCTTACATAAACGTAATTTTAGATGACGTCGAATTACAAAGTAACTAAAATAATTATTGTTATTTTGACATAAGTAAGTCCTAAACTAACAAGTTCTTAAAAGTTATGCATTAGGTATTTAATAGAAATACCGCCCTAATAATCGCTTAAATAAACGCAAGACTCAGCGCAAATTTGTTTCGATAATAATATCATATCAACTGATTGGTATTACTCTAGTTCCGAAGCTCACACGCTCCGTCTTGCCTGTGAGCATGCCGCCTGCACTAACCAGTTTAGTTTGCACCGGTAAGCGCCTGCGTGTGGACGTTATGACGGTCGCTCGCGGCGGCCTGCGTAATCGTTGACGTGCTGAAGATTGGACTGCGCGGTTCGATTCTCGTACGAGACAACTCTTTGAACAATCTAAAATAATGGTTCATGTATGGGTGTACAGTGTGTCCGTTAATTTAATGTTTCTAAAGATACTTGTGACATACGATTTATACCCGAGTTGTCTATTTAAAAACTAAAATAAAACCGTTTTAGCAAGACAGGCTGATCGTATAAAATATCGTGTACCTACACGTTTAGCAATGATTACCGAACAATAATGAAACAATAAGTATTTACCAGTCAAAACGTATGAAGTATTGAATTGGATTTTGTATTTCACCAAAATAAATACCTACGTTGTTCCTAGGTACGTCACAAATACTTCGGCAGACTAAATCTAGATTAATGAGTAGGTAGGTATGTAGTCGATCATCAAATAACACTAAGTAGGTGTTTCTAAGCTCTAATGAGCTACGTAATCGTAGGTAGGTTTGGAGCCAGGTAGGTAGTAATACAGCGTAATAACAAAACTGGATATTTATGTACTTGCATTGGGTATGCATTATTTAATACATTTCATTGAATTTTACACTGCCCTCGTCTATCTTTCTAATAATGAAATTTAGTACCTAGTTAACTTATTTACACATTCATCGTTACAGCCTATGAATGACCCACTACTGAGTCGGGCCTCCTCCAAATTCATGGAGGGAAATTAGCCTACTGTGCCACGCTGGCAAGACGGGTTGGCACAAGGTTTTTATCAAATTTTCCTTGCGGCTAGGTGATTTGCCTCTTGCATTCGGTTATTCGCTTCTTAGGACACCCTCGGGATGGTATGGGTTGGTGACACTGCGTATTCTTAATCCGTCACCAAACGGAGAGATCCACACATTAGTGTTGACCAAATTTTACGCAACTTCGTATATCTCTGGGGATTCTTCGGGAGACGTAGGTCGCGGACGAGGAGTAGAGGTCAACGAACGCATGGCACACGGCGCGGGCGGCATCGCGCGATAGTGTTATTGTACTTGCCGCCGTAACATCTGGTAGTGCGATTTTTCGTGTCTTAACTACATTGCGTTTTTTTGGGAAATTGTTTAATCTATACTAATATATAAAGCTGCAGAGTTTGTTTGTTTGTTTGTTTGAACGCGCTAATCTCGGGAACTACTGGTCCGATTTCAAAAAATCTTTCAGTGTTAGATAGTCCATTTATCGAGGAAGGTTATAGGCTATATTTTATTTTCAAAAGAATTAGGGATCCGTATGCAAATTGCGATTTTGTAAACCAAGGTGTAAAATCGAAAACCTATTTATGCGTGCCGATTTTATTTTCATAAAAATATGCACGGGTTCGAAGCCCACGCGGGCGAAGCCGCGCACAAAAGCTAGTAAAATATAATGAAGTAGTTACTATTGTCGAGCTGCACTTAATTTTTTGTAATATTATAAAAACTAGCTTTTGTGCGCGGCTTCGCCCGCGTGGGCTTCGAACCCGTGCATATTTTTATGAAAATAAAATCGGTTATTGTGACTAAACTATGATAGTTAGATATGTGCTCTCGCGGCCTTTTTTGTAGATCTTTATAATACCTACAAAGCCGTAGTACATCATTTTATTCTATTGTCAATAGTTTTTGCAGCGCACGCATAAATAGGTTTTCGATTTTACACCTTGGTTTACAAAATCGCAATTTGCATACGGATCCCTAATTCTTTTGAAAATAAAATATAGCCTATAACCTTCCTCGATAAATGGACTATCTAACACTGAAAGATTTTTTGAAATCGGACCAGTAGTTCCCGAGATTAGCGCGTTCAAACAAACAAACAAACAAACAAACACACAAACAAACAAACTCTGCAGCTTTATATATTAGTATAGATGGAAAAATAATGCCAAGAAAAATCGGAAAATTCATGAAAAAAAATCCGGAAAATTCGACCGCCATGGGCCTCAGTATCATGTACTGAATCGCTGGTATCTTTTTTCGGGACGCCGCCACTTACACCCTGTATATCCTATTTATATATATATATATATCCTTGGACATTTCACACAACGCGATCTCGTCCCAAGCTAAGCAACTTAATGGTTGTGTTATGGTAACGAGATGGATGATAAACTACATAAATACATTTTTTTTTGTAAATACATACATATTATAGATAGTAATGACACCCAAACTCCGAGCCAGTGCCTCTGGTTTAGACAAAGACACTTGCCCGACCCCGGAATCGAACCCGGGACCCGTTGATCCAAAGGCGGCACATCTAACCACTAGACCAACGAGGCAGTACCTTTATCGTGGGGTATGTTTACAAACATGTTATTCCCGAACACAAATAACATGTAGACTCAGAGAGCAAGTCCCCTGGTTTACACAAAGACACTTGCCCGACCCTGGAAACGAACCGGGGAACCCTGATCCAAAGGCGCATCCAACACCTAGACCAAAACTTACTTTGATATTAAGATTTCCTCAGTAGCTTGCTGTTACTTTATCAAAAATATTATTTTCCTTAATTAATTTTTCCACCTTTGATTCCATTCACATAATATTATCGATATTGTGGTAATAGATGGTACATTATACTTCCCTACTGATAATTAATTATATATTAATTATGATGATATTAATTAGTACGTAACATAGTGATTACAGGCAGTAAAGTAACTTCCTAGAAACGACACCAAACAGAAAAACTAATGTATGTGCGTCGCGAATGGTGTACATACAAACATACTCACAGTAGACCCCGAGAATATTGAGTTACCTGGGAGACTTCAAGTAAACATCAAAACAAACTTATATTTACTCAAGTTTACTCATGTGAGCTCCTTTGACACGTTTAACATTTAAAATTTACCATTGGTTCGGAAGGATGCTACAGAGAAGATTGTGTTGAGAGACTAGTTGCTTTGTAAATCGCCATTTTTAGGTACAAAGACGGTGACGGCAGTTTTGTGAGAGCAAACTCGCAGAACATTCACCTAAGGCCGAACATCACAAGTAGCAGTTAAACGGTTTCTTTTAGAACACCATTTGTTGCATTTAACAGTCAACATCTAAACGGCTAAACAAATAAATATTGATTTCCATTTACCACCACTATATTAAGCATGTGATATCTAATTAATAGATGAAATATTAAAACTGTACTTCTTGATAGTTTTAATCAGGCTCGTAGAAGTTTATCGGTGTTATAACAAAAGTTCGCGAACTAATTTTGATTTAAGAGTCCAAGTTTAATTTGCTTGCAATTATAAGAAAACTAAATTAATCTAGCAGGTAGATTTATTACAAAATTAATTTATTCAAAATATTGATTAGATAGTAACAACTGTATGGTAAAGTAATAGTTAAATCAATAGATAAAAGTGAAATGGATAAATAGGTTTTCGAAAAGATCATGCTTAATCAAATGCTATTGCACTTCAACATAAACAATATCCTGCATGATCAGCAATACGGCTTCACCAAAGGGCGTTGCACTACTGACGCCGGTGTGTCCTTGCTAAAGCATATTTTTACAGCCTGGGAGGAAGCACATGATGCTCTTGGGATCTTTTGCGACCTCTCGAAAGCATTTGATTGTGTAAATCATGAAACGCTGCTCCTCAAACTTGAACATTACGGCTTTTGTAAGCAGGCCATTTGTATAGTTAAATCATATCTGAGTGATAGACAGCAGCAGGTTCAGATAAACGGTGTCAATTCAAGGAGCTCAAACGTAATAATGGGCGTGCCACAGGGTTCTATATTAGGCCCGTTTCTCTTTCTAGTTTACATTAATGACCTTCCCCATTCATTGCATAATCAACCCAAGATAGTCTTGTTTGCTGACGACACCTCACTTATTTTTAAAGTAGATAGACGTGCTAAAAACTATGACGATATAAATAAAATTATTAATCAAGTACATGGTTGGTTCACTGCGAATAATTTAGTATTAAATGGGAATAAAACAAAATGTATAAGATTTTCTTTACCTAATGTTAAACATAGTGAGTGTGATGTGGTATTGAATAATGATAAATTGGATTTAGTAGAGGACACTGTTTTCTTAGGGATAACGCTTGATTCTAGATTACAATGGGGTCCCCAAATAACATCTCTTTCTAAGCGGCTAAGTTCCGCAGCGTATGCTGTTCGGAAAGTCCGCCAATTAACAGACATAGACACTGCACGACTGGTGTACTTTAGTTACTTCCACAGTATCATGTCTTATGGTATTCTGCTATGGGGACGTGCTGCAGACATTGAATCAATCTTCATTCTGCAGAAAAGAGCTATTAGAGCTATTTACAATCTACGCAGTCGCGATTCCCTTAGGGATCTGTTCAAAGAAATCAGCATCCTAACAGTGCCTTGTCAGTACATATATGAAAACATCATGTATGTTAGGAAAAATTTTCATTTATTTAGTAAACAGTGCGAACGACATCATTATACTACTAGAGATGGAAATAAACTAGTTCAACCAAAATTTAGATTATCAAAAGTGCAAACTTCATTTATGGGGAACTGCATTAAATTTTACAATAAAATACCTTCCAACATCCTTCAATTAAACGAGAAGAAGTTTAAAATATGTGTAAAACGCACACTATGTAGGCAGGCTTATTATAAATTAGATGAATATGTAGATGATAAAAATGCTTGGCGAAATGCTGGTCCAGCTCCGCAGCCACACTGAAATAGTCTTATGTGGTCTTCATATATTGCTACTCCTTTTTTTGTAATAATTATTTAATTCCGGACTTTCACTAGGTCTTTTATTGACATGTACCTATCTCATAATATTATTTTGACATCATGGATTTATTAAATATTCATGTTCCTTGTTTTTTTTTACCACTGAGTAGGACTAATTTGTCTTTGTTTTTTTTTTATATCGAGTATACAGGACCTTCGTATTATACAGGACCTTTATCATTTTATTTTGTATAATTGTTTAGAAGTTTGGAATTGTAAATGTGAGCACTATGTAGTCACCGTATTTATATAACTTATCATATAAACAAGCAGTTGAGAGTATGTCATGCTCGCTTAAAGGTCATGCTGGTGGTGTCGTGTGTGTCGGGTCCTTCGGTTCCCTAAAATATGGTTGAGCTGGGGGATGGCTGGCACATGCGTCATGCTCGTGATCGGGTGCCGCCAGTTGGGGCCGGTCATCCCTTAACTGCTATTGACATACCTACATAGCTTTATATTGATCTCCTGGACACTTCTGTTGTGCAATATGTTACATTGTCCTCACATCTTAGCTTACTATAAATAAACACGAAATCAATGTAACCCAATCAGATGCTTGTAACAGAAAATAATGTTAAAAAGAGTGTCCATGGAGTTTCTTGCCTGTTCTTCTCCATAGGATCTACTTTTTGGAACATGCAACTAGATTCCTAACTTCACTTTTGACTTTTCAAAAACACCAGTAAATAGGTTCAATTGAAATAAATGATTTGAGTTTGAGTTTGAGTTTGAGGTAAACCTTATCTATTAGGTAGAATATTTTGTTTGACATAGGAAAGAATGAAACATTATACAATCGCAAAAAATTTTGTAGCCTATTAAATTTAGAAACTAGCATCATCATTTCAGTCGAAACACGTCAACTGTTAGACATAGGCCTCCCCCAAGGATTTTCAACAAAGGCCGGTTACCACTATTACATCAATAGCAGTTCCTGAAGTCAGTAGGACGAAAACAGTTGGTCTATCCAATAACTGAAAATTAGCCTCTGCTAGATGGAGCGACGATCTGTGAAAGGCTGCAGGAAGCAGCTGGATGCGTCAAGCAGAAGACAGGGCGTTATGGCGCTCTTTAGGGGAGGCCTGTCCAGCAGTGGACTAATGTGGGCTAATGATGATAACGTCGTGTCTACAGATTTCAAATTTAGGTTTCTAAAAGCCTTATTGAAAGTTTCCAAACGGAATTTACTACTTCGGTCGTAAACCGTAATCTCAGAGGTCAAAACATAATTCCTACTGAGTGGACAAAATCTTACTTACTTAAGGGATTTTGAGAAAGCTTTCATTTAAACTGTTTTCCTTAAAGCTTTATAATTTAGCTAAAAGAAATCTAAATATTTCATCGTCTCATTCATTTCATCATCAATGCTTCCGCCCCAAAATACTATACTGACTACTACTGAGTCGAACGTCTGTCTATTTCCTGGAGGGAAAGCAGTCGACTATGCTACGCTGCTGGCCAGCGTTTATACGCCAACTTTTCTAGCTTTATACGTCGGCTCTTAACATATCGGAAGGTGTAGTAACAATACAACTCAGCTCACACATTACCCACTGTTGAGTCAGGCCTCCTCCAATTAGAAAGAAAATAATTTTATTGTTACATGATTAGTTAATTATGATCCTACTGTGCGACGCTGAGCTGGTTGGCACATAGTTTCTTATATTTTTTCCTTCTCTGACCGCTAGGTTTTGCAGCCTTAACATTTCGCTTTATCGGCTATTACGATACCCTCAGTGCAGGATGGACTCTTTATTCGTTAGTACAACTATATCGAGAGATTTAGATTTTATCTCACATATATAACGAAAATTTTAGTGCTATGGGTAATGGAAATAATCATAAAACGTTATTCGTATAACTCCCTCTAGCTGACCTTGAAAGTGCCATAAATCGTATAATGACTATTTTATTTCATTTCCAGAACATTTTGGTTCAATAATGAATCCTTTAATAATGTTGTTTATTGCTCTCAAGCTTTATAGGCTTTACCCCGGCATACCGTCTCTTAAATTTGTTTGGTGTTTATTTTTCAGTAAATCTCAGGTCATAAATGCTTCACAACAGTATATTTAGAGTAAGTTTCCCACATTTTTTTTCTTAAAATTAAAGCCGACTACGCTCTCTGTGTGACTGGGCGCCAAGTAATTGCTATAGCTTACACACAAAGACACTACTACTACAACTTAGCCCATAAGTGACCCACTGCTGAATCGGGCCTCCTCCCATTACATGGAGGGAAACTAGCCTACTATACCGTGTTTCACTACCAAGACAGTATGTCTTGCTTGTTGTATTACTGGTGTTAGTAGATTTACCAATAAAACTAGATGAACTTCAAAACTCAATACAAACTGAAATCATCATATATTTTTGCTGTATCTTTTACTTTGGTGTGCAATAAAGAGTTTATAAATAAATAAAATAAAATAAATCATTTATTTCAATTGAACCTTTTTACAGGTTTTTGAAAGGTCGAAAGTGAAGTTAGGAAGCTAGTTGCTTGTTTCAAAACGTAGATCCTATGGAGAAGAACAGGCAAGAATCTCCATGGACGAGTGTCCATGGAGATTCTTGCCTGTTCTTCTCCATACAGGCTTCTTCTCTTGTAACAGAAAATATGATAAAAAGAGTTTTTTATCATATTTTCTGTTACAAACATCTGATAGGGTTACGTTGATTTCGTGTTTATTATTAGTTATAGTAAGCCATGATGTGAGGACAATGTAACATATTGCACAACAGAATTGTCCAGGAGATCAATACAAAGCTATGTATGTCAATAGCAGTTAAGAGATGACCGACCCCATCTGGCGGCACCCGATCACGAGCATGACGCATGTGTCAGCCATCCCCCAGCTCAACCATATTTTAGGGAACCGAACGACCCGGCACACGTCACAACCAGTATGACTTTTAAGCGAGCATGAGCATCAATTAGATCATGTTTTGGCAACAGTCAGGCCAATAATGTCATTCAAACTGATTAATCAGATAATTCATTTATCTAATCGTCCATGTTTCGCGCGATTGAGCACGACATGAAACATTAGCGGCACGATGTATGTTAGAAGAGTGAGGAAGGCTGAAATTGTGAACACGCGCGTCACAAGGTCATGCTAATATGCTTAAATAAAGGAACCGAAAAGAAGACCATCATGAAAATTTATTGGTTGGATTGGTTGAACAAGTTGGAATTTAATCACATTTCGCAGGCGAAAAAAACATTTAAAATTTTACCTTTATGTCTCCAAATATGTCCCCATTAACAGCTAATAAAACGGCTATGTAAAAGCAATGACTGAGAGTGTTGTAAATGTGCCTGAAAGCAAAGAATATTCTCCTACATATCCCCAAGCAAGTACAAGTACTTCTACTATTCAGCCCATTATTGACCCACTGCTGAGTCGGGTCTGGAGGAGTCTGCCCTCCTCCAGTGACATGGTACCCTCCATGTACCCCTAGCCTACTGTGCACACGCTGGCCAAACGCACAAGCACTGGGTTTCGTATCAAAATGTTCTTCTTTTGCATTCCTATAGGATTTCGGCTTATTTTTCTCCACGTCATTCATGAGCTGAGATTAGGACAAGTCATCTGTAGACCATCTGAAATAGTAACTTGCTACAAACAACGTTAATATACCATATCGTTTTCTAAGCCTAAGCGCTTAAGGCTAAGGCGCTAAGGCGCGCACAAAAAGTTACACTGTAAGTAGTAACTGGCTCATCTAGTCCTCATCATAGCATAGACACCTCTTTGTTAATATGTGGAAAATGTTGTTGTTATTACATTGATTTTGTTTTATGAAACATATTGATAAGCTCTTTATGTAGTGTAATATCGTTTTTTTACCAAATACTTAAAATAAAATAAAAATAAAATAAAAAACAAAACATTTGTTGTTTTTCACATCTTTTAAAATATTATAATACTAACGGCTTAAAATCTTAATTATAAAAATACTTTCTACAAGTCATAAATAGTAATATTAATTTAAACACTGGACCAAAGCAATTTGTTATAACTAAAACAAATTGATCCCGTGCAAAAACTAAATCCGATAACGATAAATTTTGGGAACAACAACTTTTTGAATTGATTTCGGTTCACGGGCAATCCGGATAACTGGAATATCGGTCGTAAATCAGAGTTTCAAATAGATAGATTGTATTAGTTTTGATAGAAACAATACCACCAATTAATAAAAAAATGTTTAAATAGAAAATGAATACGAATTTGTGTTCTTATAATTATTTTCTAATTTATAGAGAAACTAATGACAGATTTAGAGTACACTATGTACTCATATGTCACCACTGCTGAGTCGGGCCACCTCCAATTAAATGTAGGGTAACCAACTGTCCCACGCTGGCCAGACGGGTTGGCACATGATGTCTTAGTTCCCGGAGCATGCTCTCCTATCGGGGAGTGAATTCCGTGGCCCTGGTTCGGTCGGTTTTAGTGGGTAGGCCGGGGCGCAATTTACCATCTCTACGCGTCCAGGAGTCCAACATAACCCGGCCGCGTATATCGAAATGATCATTCAGTACGTCCCCTCCGCCTGAGACGAACTCGATTAGCATTTCCAAGCTCTTTTAATGAAAAAACACGCGTAAATGCTGCTCCAATACGTCCCAGAGGGTGACGTACTGCAGTAGGATTTCTAAGTCTAAACGCAATAAAACATATTAGAAACCCTCATCCTATTCGTCACCCTCGCGGGACGTATTGGAGTAGGATTTCTAGTGCTATAATCACAATCACAATCAATCGGCGACGCGACGCTGGCGGGACGTGAAGAGTTGTAATGTATTAGCGTGTTTTTTCATTAAAAGAGCTTGGAAATGCTAATCGAGTTCGTCTCAGGCGGAGGGGACGTACTGAATGAGCATTTCGATATACGCAACCCGGCCAGTCCCAACGGCCGGGAATCCATGAGAATCACCGACGTAAAAAAAAATAGGATGTTTCTAGAATAATTGTAGAGATCGTCTGTTTAATGTTTTTTGTATGTTATATGTATTTCGATGTTTTTTTACTATTTAATATATTATGGTAAATTAAAATTTATCATGTTTCAAATACGTATATTTTTTATAATTTCAATTAATTATAATTTGGCTTACAGAAGAGGAAGCATCAAAATTTTTCAAACAGAAAATGATGTAATTGTTTTAATAAACAACAATATATTGTATCGTGACTAAACTACATTGATATGAAACGACAAATTGTGAAAATATAAAATCTTTCTTAAACTTGAATCTAAACATCTTAAACGATTGTTCCACACACGACAGTATACATTGTTAAGAAAGTGTGCCTTTGTGTTGCACAGCCTGCAATGTTTTATCAAAGTCTATCTACCTTTCACGCCATATTGGTTCGCTAGGCTTTGTTGTACCTGTTATTTTTAAATAAATTGTCAGTTGGAATTGTATCAACAATATCGTAAACTACTAACCTAGTAACAATCGGAAGATTTAAAGTATTCAGATTGAAACTGAACTAAATTTAGAAGTAGACCGATATCCTTTAGACTGTTACTACTTACTTCTCAGCCCATAAATGACCCACTGCTAAGTCGGACCTCCTCCAACTACATGGAGGGCAAATAGCCTAATGTGCCACGCTGGTCAGGCGGGTTGACACAGGGTTTCGTATCAAGTTTTCCTTTTCTTGCAGCTAGGTTTTTGGCCTTGTCATCTCCTTTTGTCGACTCATAAGATACCCTCTGGATGAAATAGTGGGCGACACTATGTTAATCTAAATCCTAACTCTATCACCTCACGGAATGGTTAATTATACTTACGTAATAATATCCATAATATCCATCAGAAGGCTCAAAGTCATCCAAAGGGCAATGGAGAGGGCTATGCTCGGAGTTTCCCTGCGAGATCGAATCAGAAATGAGGAGATACGCAGGCAAACCAGGGTCACCGACATAGCCCACAAGATTGCCAAACTTAAGTGGCAGTGGGCAGGGCACATATCGCGCAGGACCGACGCCCGATGGGGCAGAAAAGTCCTCGAGTGGCGACCGCGTTCCGGAAAGCGCAGTGCTGGTAGGCCTCCCACACGGTGGACCGATGACCTGGTTAAGGTCGCCGGAAAGCGATGGATGCGGGCGGCCCAGGACCGGCCTTTGTGGAAATCTTTGGGGGAGGCCTATGTCCAGCAGTGAACGTCTTTTGGCTGAAATGATGATGATGAATAATATATCAAATATAAATATTTACTATCTTTAATCTAGTCTATCTGAAACGCAGTTTTGTTAACAAAGTATTATACCTCAATATTTGAGGCAGCACCAGACAAGACGTTATAGAAATGAAACTATAATTTTATTACGTCATAGTATTGGTAAAAAATACAATTTGCATTTACAGTAGACTGGTTAATTTGGGAAACATTTAATGCAGTCTTCACCTAAAATGATGATGAATGTTAATTACAACTTGATTTGTAAACAGAAAACAGGCCTCGATTGTCTGCGAAATCTCATGGTGAGATTTCTTATTCAATTTGCAATAAAAGGTCTTTCCTTAGCGCCTTTGACATTTTTGTATTAAAAAAAGGAATTATTAAGCATGTTGTTATCTGCAAAGGTAATTGATTTGTTCTATTTTTTTAATTATACTTTGTTCTTTGAAACCCAATTTGAAGGAATTAAAAAAACAATTAACATCTACAAACATATTTCATAGCTATATCATTTATGGATTTGCTTCCCCCTCCTGATCCTTAACTTTCCAAATTTACGTCTAATCCAAATTTTATATTACTCTTTTATCGTTTAATAAGTTTCCCCGTTTTATATTAAAAAATTATTCTATTGAAGATTAAGTAATCGATGTTTTTCGAAAGTCAAGCTACATTATTGTACGATAAACGTTTATTGAAGAAATCACTTATAGAAACTTAACATTGCCTGAACACAAACCGAACAAACAAAATATTGTTACCACCCCATTCCATCCTGAGGGTGTCTTAAGAGCCGACAAAAGGTAATGACAAGGCCGATAACCTAGCCATAAGAAATGAAAACTTGAGATGAAGCCCTGTACCAACCAACCCGTCTGGCCAGCGTAGCACACTACGCTAATTACCCTCCATGTTACTGGAGGAGGCCCGACTCAGCAGTGGGTCATCTATGGGCTGAGAGTAGTAGTGGTTGTTAGTTGACGTTGTATTGTAGCCGATTTGATGCATCATCCGCTTTTGAAGACTTCAAAGTGAGGGAATAATAGTAGGAATGATCGCTACGGAGTCCCATTACTCGCGTTCTATGTGTATCTACGTAGCGTTCCATGCGGTTGGTAATCACGGATTACCTGATAGCAAGCTGTCGTGACTTGATGGATGAGTTGTGTGTTCGCATTCCTATTGTTTGATTGTACTTTTATTGGCTTTTGTTATGTGTTTGAACTAGTTGGGGTCGGAAATGAGCCTACGTGGGTGTATCTTAAGTTGAACGTAATTGTTAAACCTCTTTGGTAATTATTATTTTCTATAAATTAAAAGAAAAATTACACTATTGAAAATTAATAATATGCTTAACCTCCAAAAGTACCTCAATCATTTGTCATGGATATGGAAAACTGACCCACAGAGAAGATTAGAAGCTCTGTAGTAAATGATATAGAATACCAAATAGAAAAGCAATTTGTTAGTACCAGCTCACAAAATGGGCTTGGCCTAACATGACATGAAAATAAGATGAGATTTACTTTAGTCAATAAGAGTAAATCAGGAATATGTCATATCAGACATAAATACATAATGTTTCCACCCCAATCCATCCTGAGGGCATCGTAAGAGAGGAAATTACAAAGCAGAAAACGTGTTCGCAAGAGGAGGGACACTTAAAAAGAAACTGTGCTAACCCGTCTGGCCAGCGTGGCACCTAAGGCTAATTTTCCTCGTGTAATGGAAGAGTCCTAACTTAGCAGTGGGCTGGAATGATGATGTAGTACCATGGCTTTGCTATCTACTATAAAGTAAGTAAGTAAAGGCAACAAGTTACGTATATTGTGGTTCCACAATATGATTTTATAAAACAGTGTCGCGGCGACAGTACAGTTTAAATGTACTCGCATGTCTTTTTGTAGAATAGTAGAAAATAGACATGCGAACAAAATGAAGCGCACCGGAGTCAAGTTGGTGACAATGTACAGGAAAAACCGACGACACAGCTTAACGAGTGTGGAGTACCTGCCTGGCTATGCCGCTTTTATGACACTGTCACACTATAAGTACATTTCAGAAGCACTACTGGTTCGAAATTATATTTAAATAGACAATTATTTTCGCGAGCTTGCTGATGAGTTTCTTCTGTTGGAATATTTAAATAAAAGTATTTTCTTGGATAACGAATTAACTTTTTCAAAATAATAAACCTGGTTAGTATATCCTGATCAACAACTGTATTATCCTGAAACATTTTTTGTGATAGCACAAACAATGCTAATCACGAAAAGATAGGACTGAATTATAATAATAAATTGTTTATGCTTTTAAAATTGCCAGTATCACATCAAAATGACTGAATTCTCTCATAAATAGGTAAGGGCGTAAAGTTGCCAAATATTGGGTAAAGACGAACTAAGTAATAAATTCACATCACTCATCATTTCAAATTTGGAATTCAACTTTATTATAAAACATTTTCAGTGTAACAGACTATTATCCTACTAATATCCTACTTATATAATATTATAAACGTGAAAGTTTGTAAGTATGGATGGATGGATGTTTGTTTATTTCACGTAAAAACGACTGAATGGATTTTAATGAAACTTTACAATAATATAGCTCATACATCAGAATAACACATAGGCTACAATTTATAAAGATATTGTGTGTACATTTGTAGAGATATTAAGTTAAATTCAAATTTATAATTGTCAAATTTTCAGCCATATTTAAATATAGACAACATAAGGTCACTATATATACTAGGATAACCACATTCCACAGGAACGGTATAAAAATCTCAGGTATCCTATGTCCGACTTCCTTTTATTTAAAAAGATGTTGGACAATTCACAAAATGATACTTAACTATCACTATCACTACATATCATAAAACAAAATCACTGTCGACTGTCCGTCCCTATGTATGCATATATCTTTTAAACTACGCCACAGATTTTGAAGCGGTTTTTTTTAATAGATAGAGTGATTGAAGAGGAAGGTTTATATGTATAATACACACATAGTATTGTAGAGAAACACTGATAAATTTTGATGTTCATCATTGCACCCGTGTGAAGCCGGAGCGGGTCGCTAGTAATATTATAAACGTGAAAGTGTAGGTGTGTGTTATCCTTTTCCGTGATAACATCGTATAACAAAATGCAACTGACCTGGAATAACAAAACGTCACTGACAGCGAAACGTTATATCTATACTCTATACTAATATATAAAGCTGCAGAGTTTGTTTGTTTGTTTGAACGCGCTAATCTCAGGAACTACGGGTCCGATTTAAAAAAATCTTTCAGTGTTAGATAGTCCATTTATCGAGGAAGGTTAAATTTTCAAAAGAATTAGGCCCCCCCGCATTTAGGCGGCCAGGCCGCGCGGACAGTCGCGCGGCCTGGCCGCATAATGCGCGGATTGGTCGCGGAGGCCAATAGGCCGCGTAGGTGACGTGTGTGTTTCTCGATGGCCGCGCGGGCTGGCCGCTGGGCGCGGAGGCCCTTAGAATCCGTATGAAAATTGCGATTTTGTAAACCAATGTGTAAAATCGAAAACCTATTTATGCGTGTGCTGCTAAAACTATTGACAATAAAACAAAGTGATTTACTACGGGTTTGTAGGTCTTATAAAGATCTACAAAAAACATATCTAAGTATCATAGTTTAGTCAGAACACCCGTTTTTATGTTCATAAAAAATATGCATAGACATAAGCACGGGTTCGAAGCCCACGCGGGTGAAGCCGCGCGCAAAATCTAGTTGTCTATAGTTTGACAAATTTGACTATTAGCAATTTTGAAGTTGACCGGTTA
Organism: Clostera curtula; assembly: GCA_905475355.2. Lineage (NCBI taxonomy): Eukaryota > Metazoa > Arthropoda > Insecta > Lepidoptera > Notodontidae > Clostera > Clostera curtula. Next base: position 4,169,486 of record FR997804.1, on the reverse strand, counting down.
ATGTATTTGTTTCGAGTAATTAATATTTAACTTAATGTGCCGATATTATCAATAACAAAGACAAACAAAACGATCAAAACTTACCAGACAAAGCCGTAATGCAACTAGGATTCGACACATTGCGAAAGAAATTACTGAAGAAGGACTAAAAAATTCACGTGAAGATCGACGCATTAGTATGGCTCTAATTCGTGGAACAGAAGTGTGGTGGTGCTGTTCTTCAAGAAGGGAGATAACACCTTATTGAAGAACCACAGACCCATCTCACTTCTGAGCCATGTCTACAAGTTGTTCTCGAGGGTCATCACGAATCGACTCGCGTGCAGGCTTGACGATTCCCAGCCTCCCGAATAAGCCGGTTTCCGAAAAGGCTTCAGTACCGTAGACCATATTTTAACGCTACGGCAGGTTATACAGAAGACCGAGAGTATAACCTGCCCCTTTGTCTGGCGTTCGTGGACTACGAGAAAGCCTTCGATTCGATCGAGACGTGGGCAGTATTACAGGCTCTCCAGAGGTGCCAAGTCGACTATCGGTATATCGAAGTGTTGAAGTGCTTGTATGAAAACGCCACAATGTCAGTCCGACTCCAGGACCAGACCTCGAAACCGATCCAGTTGCAGCGAGGTGTTAGACAGGGAGACGTTATCTCTCCGAAACTGTTCTCCGCTGCACTTGAAGATGTTTTCAAGGTTCTGGACTGGAAAGGGCTGGGCATTAACGTGAACGGCGAGTACATCACTCACCTTCCACCACCCATGGAAGGCCTCACTACGATGCTCGATGGCCTCTGTGGAGCCTCCGAACGAGTCGGCCTTAAGATGAATATGGAGAAGACAAAGATCATTTCTAATATGCATGTTCAAGCCACTCCTGTTAACATCGGAGGTTCTACCCTCGAAGTTGTTGACCATTACATTTACCTGGGACACACTGTCCAGTTAGGTAAGTCCAACTCGGCTGGGCAGCGTTCGGGAAGCTGCGAAAGATCTTCTCGTCCACAATACCGCAGTGTCTGAAGACAAAAGTCTTCAACCAATGTGTGTTGCCAGTGATGACATATGGAACTGAGACGTGGTCGCTCACTATGGGCTCCATCAGAAGGCTCAAAGTCACCCAAAGGGCAATGGAGAGGGCTATGCTCGGAGTTTCCCTGCGAGATCGAATCAGAAATGAGGAGATACGCAGAAAAACCAGGGTCACCGACATAGCCCACCGGATTATCAAACTTAAGTGGCAGTGGGCAGGGCACATAGCTCGCAGGACCGACGTCCGATGGGGCAGAAAAGTCCTCGAGTGGCGACCGCGTTCCGGAAGGTGCAGTGCTGGTAGGCCTCCCACACGGTGGACCGACGACCTGGTTAAGATCGCCGGAAAGCAGTGGATGCGGGCGGCCCAGGACCGGCCTTTGTGGAAATCCTTGGGGGAGGCCTATGTCCAGCAGTGGACGTCTTTTGGCTGAAATGATGATGATGAATTCGTGCTTCTCAATCACAAGAGCAAATCGAGGCAGCTTGTGAACCTGATCGGTTGGGAATGCAAAATCGTCGAGCAAATTTAAGTGATTCAACAACTAGATAATTTTCGCGACACAAGAATATTTTTTATAGTAGGTACCTACTACATAATTTGAATCGAGCAACGTTTCGATACTTGCGTCCGCATTGGACCAATAGATGTCATGTAATATTACAAAACACTGAAAACGCTGATGTCAATGGCTAAAATTTTATCAAAATGGAAAATCGTCATTTGGAACGAATGTATAATAGCGCATACACGTGCATTGGAAGCACTTATCCGATCCGACCGAAGAGCTACCTACGCAATGACTCGAGATGTTTTGGAGGCGCAATGATTTTTCTGTCTGGCGATTTCTGCCAAATACTGCCACTAATTCCAAGACCGACTGCTGCCGCCGAAAAAAACGCTTGCCTCAAATAATTGAAATAAGTGGATTGATTTTATTTTCTCAGAATTTATGTTCATCGAAGGACGAACTCACAAACACAAAAATGATGAATGGTTGACTGAGCGAGCAATTTTGGCGGCTAAGAATAAATATGTAGATGACATAAAGTAACTAACATAATTCAGAATGAAATCATTGGTACTGCATTGATTCAAATATATTGACTGTGTAAAAAAAGACTCCTTGGATGTGCCTGGCTTACCACCGCACAATTTACGACTAAAGTTTGCTTCCGAATATAAACCAAAACCACCAAACTTGTGCAATGGAACGCATTTGGTGATAAGTGAATTGATGAACAAAGGAATATACTCATAAGAAAGTTAGAAGGTCAGGAAGTTCTCATCCGAGGATCCCGATGATATCAACTGATATACCGTTTTAGTTTTAATGATTTCCGCTGAAAATGTGATTCACTGAAAAGTGCAATACTAAAATAGATGGCCATTATAGTATAATTAAAATCATAGATGTTTTATATAAATTTATCCTGTAAAAAAATTTAATTAAATAAAATCCAATATTGCTCATTTATTGCCTCTAAGGCGGAACAAAGTTCGCCGGGTCAGCTAGTGAATGTATAAAATAATAAAAACTTAAATAGAAAGGAGCAGGAGCAACCCTACGCAACGCTGTCGTGCTGAAGTACCTATTATCCAATGCCCATTGTAGTACATATAATGCAACTGTAGTACTACTTACTGTAGCTATTATCCAATACCAACGTTTGGTGGAAAATAACTCTAATAAAAAATGTACGCTGTCCAATGAATGTTTCAAAAATAAACTTGGGCTAAGCAGATACTTGCGGCAAAATTGCATCAATGTATGTTCCATCTACCATAACTATCGGGCTTAGTAAGTGAGGTGTGCCAGTGTATTACCCAAATGCATTTATCGAAAAGATAATTTTCGCTTACATTCTATGACGTTTCAGATATTGTGAAGTAATAGTTATGACGTCATAAAGCTGTTACGGAACGTGTATAGATTAGAGATAATTTGACGGTTCAGTGAATGTTATTGGTCTCTGATAAAACGCTGCGAATATAGTAAAAATACAATACGTTTGTAGTTGTATCTTAGCCGTTCCATCACACAAAACCGTAAAGCGATTTAAAGTGGAAAATAACATGTCTAAACTTAAATAACTCTTAGGTTCGACCTGGTGAGATTTTTAGTTGACTATATGTATTTTTACCCTCCCTGTAATGGGAGGAGGCCCGACTCAGCACTGGTGACGATGATGATATGTATTTGAATAGTTTCCTTATTTGACAAATTGGGGTTTTTCACAAATATTGGCTTTCAGTATATTTGTCACAAAAACATTGAAATATTTACACCAATTTTATAACAACGATAGGTTTGGTTATTTCATGGTCAAACCCGAGATTTAAAAAAATTGATACGTCTTTTAACTTGCATGTTTCGAAGTTGTACTTCTGAGTTTTTCCATACACAATTTAACTCAGCCCTTGTCGCTTTGTCGACTCGTCGGTGTTTCAGTCTCTCCAATCAGTGGCATAGTTTTAAAAACAATACCTGCTTGTGACGAATTCAAAGGAAATGCACCTTTGCAGCAATACAAATCCAATATTTCAATTGAAGTATAGGCCTTATGGTCATTGATGTTTGTAATAGAGTTCATTTTTACCTGGTAAATATAAAGAATAAAACAGTGTCTTCTCGTCTGCATAAGGAAGCAATAGTGAGTTGGTCTTTTTTATATAAAAATATTATATTTTCTATTAGGACAACTCATCGTGTGTGTTAGTTTTATGAATATTGACGAAAACGTAAAATATATTGATGGTGGACCGGTAACTTTAACCAGGCTACTGTCACTGCACTTTCCGGAACGCGGACACCACTCGAGCACTTTTCTCCCACAGTTGGGCGTTAGGGTGACAAATCAACATGGAGCTATGCTGCGCTGTGCTATGTTTGGTCAACTCACTCGTCTAATATTTTAATGAGGATACAAACAAACCATGTTGTGCTGCGCTGTGTGAGGCTACGCTCTGTTTAAAAACGCAGCAGTCTCGAGCGAGGCGCGCTACCCGCCGTGCTGAGCCGCGCTGTGCCGAACTGTGCTATGTTTTTTATGGAGCTCTGCCATGCTGCGCTGTGTCGACCTTTATACTTTATACTGAGCTAGATTGTTAAAAAAACGTAGCTTAAGAAACACAGCACAGCACAGTACAGCGCAGCATCGTTTAATTGTTAAAAAATCGAAGCTTAAGAAACACAGCACAGCGTAGCGCAGCATAGCTCGATGTTGATTTGTCACCCTTAGGGTGACAAATCAACATCGAGCTGTTTGTATCCTCATTAAAATATTAGACGAGCGAGTTGACCAAACATAGTACAGCGCAGCATAGCTCCATGTTGATTTGTCACCCTTAGTCCCGCGAGCTGTGCCCTGCCTACTGCCGCTTAAGTTTGGCAATCCTGTGGGTTATGTAACTCGGGTTCAGCTGCGTGTCTCCTCATTTCTGATTCGATTCGATACTAGCGCTAGTTTACACTGCAGTAATATCGAGTAAATATCGGAAATTTAAAATTAGCTCTGTTGCTAAATCGATATTGTATCGATAATCGAATATCCACCTAATTAACACATACAAGGCTTTGCCTACAACTCGCTTGATCGAGGACACGATAATAAAAGCGTTATAAGATTATGAACGATGTATGTATAAAGTTTAAGCTTAGATAAGCGTCGTTTCATTTTGGTGTCTGCTGTTGTATAGGTTCGGACGGGTGAGCAGTTTTTTTTATTATTTTGTTCTGCAGTTATAGTAAACAGTCCAATTTTTATAAGAGGACATTGAAACCTTCAAATGATTGCACTCATTGTTAGGTAAGCTTGATACCTAAAGCTCAGTTTTCTTATTTCGTGATTTTATATATCAATGGTTCCACTTCAATATGAGTATGACTTTAAGTTACTGGCAGCTTAGCATTCTTGTGTTTCACGCATGTTCCATTACATGCAGATAATTGGTTAATGGGTAGACTTAAAATTCGATTTTCAAAATCTAATGATATTTTTGAAATAATGTTGACGAATGGTTTATTAATTGCACTGGCAATCAGTTTCATTAGCTCAGTGATGGTTTTCAACTATTTTCGAAAACCCTTTTGATATATTTAATTCATGTCGAGATGGGTTATTCTGCATAACCTAGGTACTTGGTTAAAAACTTGCATTAAGGTTTTATACAAGACAACATGTATCGTTACATGAATGCGATTTTTAACAAAAAAAAATTGAAACACAGTTGTTAATATATTATTGTATTTTATTTTTGATAGTTTCAGTTTATAATAAGTAAAATAAAATAATTAAATAACTTGTAGTGCAATATTTATAATTGTACCTAAACAATTATAAATATTGCACTACAAGTTATTTAATTAAATTCTGAACAAAAGTAAGTCCTGATCTTAGCTCCGAAACACGGCGTGAAGTTTAAAACAACACTTTACTTTCAAAAGAAATTGGTTGAAATTTAAAACTCAAAGATGTCAAGCCTATTTTACTTTGTATTTTCCGATAACACTTAAAAGTTGAAGAAACAACAACTTTTAACTCAGGTGTACAGGCATTAACAACACAAACAGGGGTCTATAGATTTAGGTGTGGATTAACGTATAAAAACTAACCAAAGAAAGAACCAACTAATGCTTGAATACTTACATTTTGTCTGAAATAAAAAAACGTAGAACATTTATGTAGCTTATTTATTTGGAATTGAATAGAATGTTAGCTTATTCTAAAAGTAGTCAATACAAAAGTAAAGAAATTTGGTAGTGCTTTTTAGACCTTTTTGGTTAATCAAACAAACTGCAACTTCATGATAGACTACAATTGTTGACGATGAAAAAGTCAGGTGGAATAAATAAATAAATAATAATAAATAAATATCCTTGGACATTTCACACAACGCCATCTCGTCCCATAATGCTTGTGTTATGCTAACGAGATGGATGATAAACTACTTATATACATTTTTTTTGTAAATACATACATATTATAGATAGAAATGACACCCAGACTCCGAGCCAGTGCCTCTGGTTTAGACAAAGACACTTGCCCGACCCCCGAATCGAACCCGGGACCCGTTGATCCAAAGGCGGCACATCTAACCACTAGACCAACGAGGCAGTCAATTAGAATAGTTGAAGATGTGTATTTTTAACTAGTATACTACTCAGCCCACAAATGACCCACTGCTGAGTCGGGCCTCCTCCCATTAAATGCAGGGTTATTAGCCTAATGTGAACGCTAGCAAGACGGGTTGACACAGGTTGTCCTTTTTTAGTTTTCCTTCACTTACGGTTAGGTTTTCGGCCTTGTCATTTCGTTTTGTCAGCTCTTACGACACCCCCAGGGTGGAATGGAGTGGTGACACTGTGTACTCTAAATCTATCACCACACGCACAATGTATTTATGTAATCACGTATAATGTCTTCTGGCCACACCTTAGATACATCTTCTATCTTCTTCTTCTATATATATAGAAGTAGTTATATATATATAACTCAAAGGTGACTGACTGACTGACTGCAATAGTGATCTATCAACGCACAGCCCAAACCACTGGACGGATCGGGCTGAATTTGCGTGCAGGTAGATGTTATGACGTAGGCATCCGCTAAGAAAGGATTTTGATTAATTCTACCCCCAAGGGGACAAAATAGGGGATGAAAGTTTGTATGGAAATTTGTCAATTTTAAACAGATCGGGCTGAAATTTGGCATGCAAGTAGATGTTATGACGTAGGCATCCGCTAATAAAGGATTTTTTTAATATATAATAAATATCCTTGGACATTTCACACAACGCCATCTCGTCCCAAGCTAAGCAACTTAATGCTTGTGTTATGGTAACGAGATGGATGATAAACTACTTATATACATTTTTTTTTTGTAAATACATACATATTATAGATAGATTTTGATAAATTCCTGCTGCAGAAACTATAACTAATTAATAATAATACTTCATAACGCGAGCGAAGCCGCGGGAAAAAGCTAGTATGATATAAAGTTGTTAATATTTTTAATGGAAATTATAAAAAGAGGCTTATGTTCAAAACGCCTGTAAATAAGTCCGTATCTTCAAGTTTGAAACATTTGTTCTAGATTGTGATGCCCCATCAGATAAACCGTCTGTCGAAATACACAACAATTTGCGTTTTTTCCGCTCAATGGTCGAGTAGTCCTATCGCGGCGATCTGAACGCAGCTCACCACTTTTGTTCAAACAAATTTATAGAATCTTCTATGGAGCGTTGTGCAAAAATATATTTGTTTATTTACAAACTAGCGACCCGCCCCGGCATCGCACGGTTGCAATGATGAACATCTAAATTCATGTAGGTATTATACATATAAACCTTCCTCTTGAATCACTCTATCTACTAAAAGAAACCGCTTCAAAATCCGTTGCGTAGTTTTAAAGATTTAAGCATACATAGGGACGGAGAGATGACAGCGACTTTGTTTTATACTATGTAGTGTTTTACAAAATTGTAGTATTTTTACTTTTTTGTGCCCTATTGGGCTGATGTGTATTCTTGGTTTATTAAAATAATCTGGAAAACATGTTACACGTTTTGCTGTGTTTATCTCCATCATTATGTTGACTCATAAAGAACGTACAGCGGACTAGAGTTGCTACCAGATTGTTGATATGTAAGTAACCCACTGTAGCACGTTGACCAGCCAGGGGTTAGTGTACCTGAACATTTTACTCCATCGTTTCTTGATTAAATATCAATTTGTACAATTAACTAAGAGTTGTATGTAATAATAAAATATTACAAGTTCTCTGAGTTTCTTGCCAGCTCTTCCCACCAGTGATCGCGTTCCGAACTGGTGGTAAACTTGTGGACAATTTGTAAGTGTCTATTGTGTCATATACAAAATAAATTATTTGAATTGTCTTGAACTAAACGCATTCTGCCGACTTCAAATCTTAGTAACAGTACACCTTAAAAGCTGCACTCTCCAGATTATTGTATGAGTATTATGCTCCGAATGGAAGCTAAGTGCTATAACAATAGAGCTGTATATATGAAATTGAGACATTGTATCAAGTGATGCGTAATGGCAGCGAAGTAAATACTTTTTTAATACAGTTGCTCAAAAAGTGGCATATTACAGGGACGTATAGCGTTCGGGAAGTGGGCTATTACACCCGCGTGCTTTTTCTTTACCATACCCGCACTAGTGCGTTTTCTTTCCCAACTGTCAAAATAATGTCTATTATGTATAAGGAAAAACCAACCATGAAGTTTTTACTAAAAAAAATCATAGAAGTTTTTATGATTCATGCAAATACGTATATTTCTAAAAAGAAACTACGTACTAATTTGTTTCAATATCAGATTTAATGATTTGATTGAATGTGTTTTATTTCATCTAATTAAATTTCATTTCATATCAATAAAAAAATTCTACTGAAGACTTGGCTGTATGGGCATTGTTCCTTTTGCCAGCAGAATGGGTGAAGAAAAAAAAACCTGCTTATATTCTGCGGTCGGCGCCATTGTTCAGAAATGATTAGTTACTTGAGTTTATTGTGTTTATAATATTTTATTAAATTGCTTCATTTTTTCGCAACTGTATTAAAAATAGTCGTTCAGTACACGTGCGGAACCGTCATCGCAACTTGTTCCGACTGTCAACCGTCGCCTTCGGCTGCGCCTCGGCTCGGGTAGACATTTGTCGGAACTCGTTGTAATGACAGCCTTTCCGCACTTGTAATGAAATATACTATTATTTTACTAAATCCTAGCCGCAAGAGAAAGAAATCTTAAAACCATCTCTGTGCCATCTGGCCAACGGGGTGAAGTAGACTATTTCCCTAATTACTAGATTTGATATTCGTGTGGTACATTATGTCTGCGTGACGCGAACCGGACGGGGAACATAGCTTCATTAATAGAGGTTTTTGGACACAGTGCGAAATAATGCAAGAAGTATATTTTAAGTATCTCACTTACATAAATAAGTTATTTATTAATGAAACTGTCCATGTGATGACGGTTATAGAAAACATAGTGTCACCACCCCATTCCACCCTGAGGGTGCCGTTAAGAGCCGACAAAAGGAAATAATAAGGCCTAACCTAGTTGCAAGATAAGGGAAACTTGAACCCTGTGCCAGCCCTTAAACCCACTGTAGAATAGGTTCTCCATTTACTTCTACTAAGCCCATACATGACCCACTGATGAGTCGGGCCTCCTCCAATTTCATGGGGGTAATAAGTCTACTGGCCTTACTTGTCCTGCACCGTTAATATTCGACCTACTTCATGAAGTCAATAAGATTAAGTTACACCGTAAAAATTGCTTCTAAGTCTGAACAATCGGTCAGACATAAAAGTAGGTGTATCATGATGTTCGAGGAAAATTTGCAGCCTAAGCCAAAATAATGATGTGTCATTCATCTAGATTTTACTATCTTTATAGGTATTCAACATCCGTTTTGTGTCTGATGGTGATGATTTTTTGTCCCGTCCCTAGTGCATTACCTTATGGCGGTTTTTGCATATTTGCCATAGCTCAATGTATGGATTATGTATTTGTCAAATACAAAATACACAAATATAGTTAACAAAATAATGAATTCGGACGTGATACAGTAAGTTATGGAAGAGATGGCGCTAGCATAGAGTTAGCCGGCGATATGGTTATTCACATGTAGTTCAGTCTAAAGGAAAGTGTATTTGATAACGTCCACCGCCAGCTAAATAAGTTAGTACGTTCGGCTTAGGACTCAGCGTGGTAGAAACTTACTTAACGAAGAATTCTTGATGAGATCGTTACGTTACACCCGTGGAGTACACGACGATATCCTATGATCTGGGTAATAAAATAACTGCTATTAAATACACTTTCCTTTAGACTGAACTACATGTGAATAACCATATCGCCGGCTAACTCTATGCTAGCGCCATCTCTTCCATAACTTACTGTATCACGTCCGAATTCATTATTTTGTTAACTATATTTGTGTATTTTGTATTTGACAAATACATAATCCATACATTGAGCTATGGCAAATATGCAAAAACCGCCATAAGGTAATGCACTAGGGACGGGACAAAAAATCATCACCATCAGACACAAAACGGATGTTGAATACCTATAAAGATAGTAAAATCTAGATGAATGACACATCATTATTTTGGCTTAGGCTGCAAATTTTCCTCGAACATCATGATACACCTACTTTTATGTCTGACCGATTGTTCAGACTTAGAAGCAATTTTTACGGTGTAACTTAATCTTATTGACTTCATGAAGTAGGTCGAATATTAACGGTGCAGGACAAGTAAGGCCAGTAGACTTATTACCCCCATGAAATTGGAGGAGGCCCGACTCATCAGTGGGTCATGTATGGGCTTAGTAGAAGTAAATGGAGAACCTATTCTACAGTGGGTTTAAGGGCTGGCACAGGGTTCAAGTTTCCCTTATCTTGCAACTAGGTTAGGCCTTATTATTTCCTTTTGTCGGCTCTTAACGGCACCCTCAGGGTGGAATGGGGTGGTGACACTATGTTTTCTATAACCGTCATCACATGGACAGTTTCATTAATAAATAACTTATTTATGTAAGTGAGATACTTAAAATATACTTCTTGCATTATTTCGCACTGTGTCCAAAAACCTCTATTAATGAAGCTATGTTCCCCGTCCGGTTCGCGTCACGCAGACATAATGTACCACACGAATATCAAATCTAGTAATTAGGGAAATAGTCTACTTCACCCCGTTGGCCAGATGGCACAGAGATGGTTTTAAGATTTCTTTCTCTTGCGGCTGGGATTTAGTAAAAGAATAGTTATTTGTTATACAAGAGTGCAAAGTTGCTTTTTAACCGCGTGTTCAATTTTGATGACCGAGCAAGCGAAGGATTCTAAAATTGAATCACGAGCGCAGCGAGTGATTCAAAATTAGAATCCTGAACGTTAGCGAGGGAATCAAAAGAGCACGAGGTGAAAAATCTTTGCACTCGAGTGCAACACGTAACTTTTCATTCCACCTCAGCGAGGAAATGACTAAATGCAAAAAAAAAACGTTTACAATCACAAGATAGGTACACTTATATTTCAGTTTAGGTATTAATTACTACATTATGACAGGTAAGTATTACAGAATAATCTTTACTTTATTCTCTAGCGAATAAAAACGGCTTTTGCACTCAGATATCGAAGAGCAAAAATACTTTATTCTCTAGCGAATAAAAACGGCTTTTGCACTCAGATATCGAAGAGCAAAAATACTCTTTCCGAGATGGGGGGATGAAAAAGTATTTACTTCGCTGCCATTACGCATCACTTGATACAATGTCTCAATTTCATACATACAGCTCTATTGTTATAGCACTTAGCTTCCATTCGGAGCATAATACTCATACAATAATCTGGAGAGTGCAGCTTTTATGGTGTACTGTTACTAAGATTTGAAGTCGGCAGAATGCGTTTAGTTCAAGACAATTCAAATAATTTATTTTGTATAAGACACAATAGACACTTACAAATTGTCCACCAGTTTACCACCAGTTCGGAACGCGATCACTGGTGGGAAGAGCTGGCAAGAAACTCAGAGAACTTGTAATATTTTATTATTACATACAACTCTTAGTTAATTGTACAAATTGATATTTAATCAAGAAACGATGGAGTAAAATGTTCAGCTATACTAACCCCTGGCTGGTCAACGTGCTACAGTGGGTTACTTACATATCAACAATCTGGTAGCAACTCTAGTCCGCTGTACGTTCTTTATGAGTCAACATAATGATGGAGATAAACACAGCAAAACGTGTAACATGTTTTCCAGATTATTTTAATCAACCAAGAATACACATCAGCCCGATAGGGCGGACGGTGAACTAACTTGTATGAAAACCTGGCTCAACTATGCAAACTAAACTAACTTATTTTGCTGGCGGTGGACGTTCGGCTTTGTCGTTGAAGGAGGACCTTTGGACCAATCTGGTAACTTGTTCTTAAACTACTACTCAGCCCATAGATAACGCACTACTGAGTCGGGCTTCCTCAAATTACATGGAGGGTAATTAGCCTACCGTGCCACGCTGGCCAGACGGGTCGGCACAGGGTTTCGATTTGTTTTCCTTCTCTTATCGGCCTTGTCATCTCCTTTTGTCGGCTCTTACGATAGAATGGGGTGGTGACATGGTTGTTCATTTTGTATCGAAGAAATGTAACTTACTGAAAATCTCAGTGTCTAACAATTTGTGGAATTTCGCTTGTGGCTGAGTTTATTCCCAACTTCAAGTGTTCTTTACCTTAAAACAAGTTGGTCAAAGTTTTCTGTAATTAGACAAGAAGCCTTGACAAGAGATTTGAGTGTAATGATTATTAATTTATATTATTCCTTATATTGAATTGTATGACCGTGCGGTGACGTCACCAACCCATACCATCCCGAGGGTGTCGTAAGAGGCGAAAACTTGATACAAACCCTGTGCCAACCCGATTTGCCAGCGTGGTACAGCAGGCTAATTTCCCTTTTTCTATGTAAAAGCAGGCAGATGACTGCATTCTGCCTGATGTTAAGTGGAAATGCAGTCTAGAAGTGGGAATACCTATTGCGAGAACTATACGTATAGCACTAGCCATCCTCACCTGAAACCTTGAATGCACCACAGCAACTAGCACAGTTACCAATAAAATAAACACTTGTGACAAATGTCTAACTGAAAATGAAAATATGCGTAATTCGCAGTACTGCTAGGCTTCCCACACGGTGTACCGAGGACCTGGTAAAAATCGTCGGAAAGCGATGGATGCAGCGGCTCAGCACTTGGGGGAGCCCTATGTCCAGCAGTGGACGTCTTTTGTCTGAAATGATGATGATGATAATTGCGCATAACAAAGAAACTACAAAAAAAAAAAATTTTTTTTTTTTTCAGGATGGTCCGAGCTAGCTGCCTGTTAGCGAGCTGCGCGCTCGTCGCTCTACTTCTTGTCGTACCTGCATCAGCTTACCCAAGGTAGTAGTACCACGCCCTATAAAGAAAAAAACAACAAATGTTTGCTTGTGGTTCTGAAAATGAAACATTATTTCTATGTTACTCATTGAACTTAAATAAAGTGGCGACCTTTAACTGTACTGTACTGTTAAACCTACGCACATAGTACATTCTTATAATATTCAGCCTTAGATGCCCCCCTGATGAGTCGGGCTTCCTCCAGTTACATGGAGGGCAACCATCTTACTGTGCCACGCTGGCCAGAGGGATTGGCACAGGGTTCCGTATCAAGTTTTTCCTACGTTTGCGGCCAGGTTATCAGCCTTGTCTTGTCCTTTTGTCGGCTCTTACGACACCCTCAGGTAGGTTTGCCAACCATACATTATAATAAAGTATCCTACGTTATTTTTGGTAATTATACGTTGAATACTTTTGCATACCAATAAAAGAGAAGGATTATTATTGATCATTTATTTAAATTTTCATTGTCAAACAAGCTTTGAAACGTTCAAAGATAGCAAAAAATTGTTTGCGTGAGCTAAAATCACATAAAAAAACATAAATTACAAAAATACTTTTGTCCTTCCAATTAAGAAATAATTTTCGATGCAAGCCATTTTATCCTTTTCTGTCAAAAAAGTTGGCAACCCTATCCTCAGGCTGGAATGAGGTGGTGACACTACGTATTCTAGATCGGTCTCCGCACGGACCCATAAGTACATGCTGTTGTAATTTAGGAGCAAAGTATTGAATTAACAGTTTTCTTTTTCTTATGTTTACAGTCCCAACAACTACTATCGCGATGAAGTTCAATATGAACCCGAAGAAATCATGGATATGTTGAACCGCTTGGGCAACCTGATACAGATTGAACGCAAAATGGAAAAGTAAGCTATAATAATACACACTTCAATGTGTAACTTTTTGAATCTATACTAATTTAAAAAGAGGAAAGATTTGTATGTAAGTTTGTAACGAATTGGCTCAAAAAGTACTGGACTGATTTTAAAAATTCCTTCGCCATTTTAATGCTACATTATCACTGATTAATATAGGCTTATTTTAATTGCAAGAAAAAAAATTCCACCCGTCCGAAGCCGGGACGCTAGTGTTTAAATAAAGTTAAAATACAAACTTCATTTTTCCAACAATGTGGAAGGAAATAGGAAGCTATTTCCTTCTTATAATTTGTACCTTTTCTTTCCAAGTGGAATACAGTTAATTTCTACTTTACTATTTTCTCTTTAACCATTAATACATTAATATTCAAACATATATTATTAAGTTAATATAAAACCATGTGTACTAAATAATGTGCCATTTAAACAAAAATCAACGTTCAAATTGACACTGATTTAATAATATTAGGGTTAATATAATGTACTTCTGTCTTCTCATAATATGTGTTACTGAAATTAACATTTTATCTTTTCAGCTATAAAGATGACATTTTGACTAGGTACGTTAGCATCGTACTTAGGTTTAAGTAGCCTATTGTCGTGCTCAGTTTTATTTTGTTAATATGTATATATACTATATATACTAGCTGACTCGGCAAACGTCGTACCGCCTCAGAAACAATAAATAAAAAACCCGTTTTTTCATATTATCTCTTTTAAACCTTCCCTAGACTTCCACGAATATTTCAAGACCAAAATTATCCAAATCGGTACAGACGTTCTCGAGTTTCAGCGAGACTAACGAACAGCAATTCATTTTTATATATAAGAAGATATAGTTAGATAAATATGAGCTGTTCTATAGATAGATAGACTCATCGCGACGTCTCTAGAACCATAAGACCTAGAGACTTGAAATTTGGTAGAAATATTCTTTTCACCGAGTAGAGGTCAGCCAAGAAGATTTTACAAAATTCCAAAAAAGGGGGGTTGCAGGCGTTTATATATTTGGCAAACAACGTTTGCGGGATCAGCTAGTCATAATATAAATGTCACAGAGCACATTCTAAAACTTTTCTGCATAATATTCGTATATTATTACAATCTTTTTATTTATACAATCTGCAATAGTATTCTGTAGTTGATGTATCACAATATCTACTGGTTTTTTTTCGGTTAAAAATATTGTACAAAAGAAGACCCTATTTGTCTGAAATGTTGCGTATACAGCTAGTTGAGTGCTTGGTATTGTCAAAGCTTAACTATGCTGATACTATGTACGAGCCCCGGTTACAATCTCGGACAGATAGTTTGGTTCAGAGGATTCAATATGCCTGTGCTCGGTTTTGCTTCACCATCCATCCGTAACCGTAACCATCCGTAACCGTAACCATCGGAGGCATGTAACATCCTTCCGCAGCAATCAAATATTATTAAAAATGAAATCACGACGCAAACTTCATTTAGCGTCTCTTCTGTTCAATGTTATCAAGTTTATGCAGCCGAAATACTAAAAACTGGTTTGGCTATCCGGGTGAACGGTCAATAACTCTCAATAGGCTCTCAATAACAGCCCATAAAACAGCTGCCTAAGAAAGAAAGAAAGAAGAAAGAAAGTAAGTTTAATGAACCCACACAATCCACACAAGACATTATATAATTATTATAAAACAAAGACAAATACAAAGACAAATACAAATAAAACTACCACTTACTACTAAAATACATAATTTGAATATTCGCAAACGATAGGCTTGGTGTGGAATTATGCGTTCAAAAGGCCGCAGCTCAGCATATCCTATATGGGAAGTTTTCGCTATGCTGCAACCAAATGCTGGAACAACATACCTCCACCGCTAAAGGATCTGTGTTGCACAGCTTACACTTTTTAAAGACGTCTGCGCCAGTATTTGGTTGATGCACAGCGAAAGCTAAATCACGTACATGCAAATATTTCTACTAAATAATTAAATTATTTTATTTTATTTATTTTGTCATTATTTTATCTGTAATATATCATATATAACCTATGAATGATGTAGCTGTAGCTTATTAGTATAAAGTTATCACTTGTAATCAACTATTTTTAAGATTCACGTAGTATTTTTTTTTTCTTTTTTTTTCTGTTCGTGCACTTGTCTATCACTCTGGCTATAGCTGAAAAATACAGCTCTACAGGAAACTGTAGTATTATGCTAAGATACAGTCATTTCGACACATATCAGTATACCTTACCTTCTGTTTTGTCATCTTTTTTTTTCTTTTTATGTGTCTATTAAACATTTTCTTACTTTCTTTTAGTTTTATTGAAAAGGTTTCAAGTGACCCAAAGTAGAAAATTAAACTATATTTTTATGAATTTAATAAACTGCGTGCTTGTAGTCTATTTTTTGCAAGTAGTACATTATCTAAATAAATAAATAATCTCTTTATTATACACTCATATATTCTCATGTATTTTCAGCGAGAAACGTGCTCTGGACCTTGGCCTCAGCCGTGGCTACTCTGGAGCTCTTCAAGCTAAACATCTTATGGGACTTGCCGCAGCCAACTTCGCAGGAGGACCTGGCCGAAGGCGACGAGATGCCCACTAAATAGCCCATAACATCGACAGCGATACTGAGATGATACGCATATAACCCAAAATCCTCATCTCATTGTGGTTATCCTAATTTAAGTTCATATTATGTAACCATCATCCTCATCTGTCTTGGCTGGCCTCATTAACATGTCATCTATGTAGATTAATCAACCATAATAAACATTAATGCTTGAGCAGTTACTATATCTATTTATTTTCGTGTACGGCGAATGATACAATCCAAATACACTTCAAATATTAACTTTAGAAGTAATTTACATGAAATTTAAGTCGTAAAAGTGTTGTGTAGTATAGTTAATTAATAAAGCAAAAATTTTACGTCAGTCCATAAATAGAAAACACTTTCTATACCTTTAACTTTAGCTTAATGATAGTATCAACGATTTCGATAAAACAAACATAAATGTATTTTCCGTCGCTGATATTGGTTGAAAATTATATTTTAAATAGATTTAGTTTCTTTGTCGAAATAATTCATAATAAATTATTGAATTAGTCGATATAATTGCAAGTCTGTGTGAATTTATTTTATCTAGTCTCTAAATCTAGTCAACCTGTTGTTATTTAAGTATTTTTTTTATTCTATTATTATAATAGTATTGTTATTAAGTTAATTCCAGCAATATTGTGGTCTCAAAATACTTTTTTTATGGTATATAAATAATCCTAATTACATTGACAAATCCTTTATAATGATTTTTGACATTCCAATAGTACATGTGGCAAATGTTACTTAGAAATAGTCTTAACTGATAAAATACCTTTTGTCTAGAGTTTATTGTTAATAAATAAAGAGATATTCATATTTACATCAATATGTTTAATTTTCCTACAACAGATCTATGGCAATGCCATGATTTATTGGGCTTTAGGTCGAAATCACTCGAATAGTTATGAAATTCCAATTATTAAAAAGCACATAAAATTCTTTGAAGATTCGTAAATAGCCAATCAATAGATCCTGGAATTACTGATTAAATTCATCCAAACAATACAAATAAATAAAGATAGACCACATTGTCAACTATAAAATTGTAGCATCATACAATTCTAATTGAAAGTGTTGATTGTAAGGGGTGTGAATGAAACAGACGAAAATGTATGGGATACACAAGCGGGATTTAGTAAGGGAATGAGATATACTGTTTAGGTCTTTTCCTTGCGGTGCATAGCCGAAAAGTATTTGTCTAAAACCAAGAAGGTCTATTGCGCGTTCGTGGATCTAGAAAAGGCTTATAATTTATAGGCGATAGAGTGGTGAGGAATGAATTGTGGTCAGCATTGTCCGTGAACGGTGTGAGCAGTATCCTCATGAGCATTGCAATATAAAGAGATTCTAATGTCCGGCCGCTGAAAGAATGCGTATCTCTCACCTGTCAATACGCCATGACTAGTGACGTACAACAAATATCATGAATAATATTTAGTAACGTGAAAATGAAATAAATACATTCATTATGCATATCTATTCAATTTAATTGTTCAATTGTTGTTTTTTTATAGGAATTATATTTCAATATATTTGTCTCAGAAAACTCATGGAAAATGGATGGGTGGCCGAGATGTGAAGCATCCGGTCTTCATCATGATCTGACATAGTTTAAGATGGATGTGGGCACTGACTTGGGTACTTGAACGAAAGATAATTTAAAGTTACTTTATTTTTCTTTTACTAACTTTTGCTTCCTACATTATGAAAACAAACACGTGCGTCGGCGCCGAGCGTAAGCCAAGAAAGACTGGACTAGTTGAGACAACGTTCCACGTCCAATAACCGGGCAGCGCTGACTGTCGAAAGACAGAGGTCCGTGCACCGCGACGCACTCGATGGAAATGCGTCCTGAGACCACTGAGCGGCCCCTTACTCGCTCTACCGACGATCGCGTCCAAGCGGAACGGCGCGGCGCCGCGCCACTTTCGTTTCCGGTAACAATTTATTGGTTCACTAAAATAATCCTTAGATAGCACTGTCTGTCGCGCCATAACTTCATCAATCCACGACACGGCCATCCCTGACTAGCACCCGTCCTCGGGTGTAGTACCTGTGGACAAAATAAACTCGGAGAGTAAACAAGCTCGTATATTCTGCTAAAGGTAGCAGTGTCTCATTGGTACTTGATTTCTCCTAAATCAAGGGACAATAATCAATTTTTCATGACTTTAAATGATTAAGTTTACATACACAGGTCTCTCTGCACAATATCATTTAATGGAAAAGATCCGACCAACAAGGTAATTCTAACAATTCTGTTATTTATTACCATGATTCACAAGCAATGTATACTCAACTCATGAAACTTTCACCATCACTGTGCACCAACACAGACAGAAATCGCACCAACGATTCCTTGAAGAGCTCTGTGCACCAACACAGACAGAAATCGCACCAACGTTTCCTTGCAGACTCATCGCCACATTTCACTCATGAGGTGCAGTCAAGACTCATCGCCTCATGCTACATGAGGTGCAGTCTAAAACTTCGAGTATGAGTATACAAGCCATTCCTAGTCAAATGTGGTGTCGCTACCACTGTCATCAACTATGACATCTAATTCTCGAGGAACTGGGTGATCGGGGTCTTTCTGACACGATCATGGGGGTATTTTTACGTTCGATTAGAGTCAAGCGCTTTCTCTTCGATCAAATAGATTTTTATCATAATTTGCATTTTTCTCAATATTCTGTGTCGCTTTGCTCTCTAATCGTAAATCACTAATCATAAAATATGTATGGTACTTTTCACACTACCATGACCGACACCTGTCAAACTGACAATGTTATTTACCCGCTTTCCACTAAGCTTTGACGCAACACAATCTTTGATGAGAGTGCATTCGGCACCCGAATCATGAATGGCGTCACCGTGGTTTAATCTGTTCATGAACAATTGCTTGACAGATTTAAAAAAGAAGGAAAGTGGGTTGAGAATGAATGAGTTACTCGTCAAATATTTTCTCTATGCTGATGACCAAGTATTACTAGCGTCTTCGGCCGAGGAGTTGCAGGAGATGGTAACTGCTTTGAGTGGAGCTTTTGTTAGAAAGGGATTGAAGATGAATGTAAAAAAGACGAATATGATGGTGTTAAGTGTAAGTGTTAAGATCCAAAAATGACTGGTATGGTTAATGGTTCTGGCTTGGGGATGTAGTAACAAATAAACAGAATTATATTTTTTAAATATTTGACACTAAAGATTGCATATAATGGATTTTTTTTTGTGTCATTTAAGACTTTGATATTCTATTGTAAAGGACAATGACGAATATTTATTTCACTTTAATTTTTACCGTCTAAAAACGACTTATACGCAAAAGAATTTCTATTAATTAAATATGTTTTATCAAATTATCAGACTGTCTAGTCAAGGCCGGAGAAAAAATAATATTTTAATAAGAAGTTAATTGACTATTTTCGTCAACTTTTATATTCATAAATTCATGTGGTAAGAAAATAGTCACTATACTTTGTGCGTTGTAGCATGGTGCGGGTGACAGTTGCCTGTATGACGTTGACATCTATCAGTACGACATGACTAGGGATGTATAACGTATGCAATTCATCTTTATCGCTAACGATCATCATCATTTCAGCCAAACGATACTCGCAGCATAAATCTAGTTGTCTTCATTATTGTTACGATATTTAGTGTGTTATTCAGTTGTGCAGTGTATAAACTGGTCAATATAAATGTTTTATGACTACATAATAGCCATAGCCCACCGGATTGTCAAACTTAAGTGGCAGTGGGCAGGGCACATAGCTCGCAGGACCGACGTCCGATGGGGCATAAAAGTCCTCGAGTTGCGACCGCGTTCCGGAAGGCGCAGTGCTGGTAGGCCTCCCACACGGTGGACCGACGACCTGGTTAAGATCGCCGGAAAGCAGTGGATGCGGGCGGCCCAGGACCGGCCTTTGTGGAAATCCTTGGGGGAGGCCTATGTCCAGCAGTGGACGTCTTTTGGCTGAAATGATGATGATGATGATGAATTATTTTTGTACTTAAATAAAATAATCAAAACTTTTTTTCGTGACCTGGTGTCGGCGCGGCGGCATTTACGGCAAATAAGATTTTGTCCCTATTACAAGAGGCCATCAACAATGTTCAACCTGAAGACTGGTCGAAGGTCGTGAATAAAATAAAACAGGACATTATGTATAATATCCGTCACAGATTCTGATGATGAATTGAGTGACAATTCAGATGTTACTGACTCTGATATGAGTTTAGACGAATAAAATGAGTTTTTCCTTAGCAGCCTTTTAATCTGCCTTACTTAAAAATTGACCTGCGCACAATATAAGTGTGTTATTATGAAAAATATCGAATATCTATCGTAGCAGTACATTCCATCACTATAAACGTCAATGGCGTTACGTTATATGCATACACCTTTGCTTATTTTTTCATTCAATTAGATTTTATTTGTAGACTAGAACATTCTGGTTGGTTTTATTTAATTTACTACAGTTATTAATGATTTTAATATATTATGAACGTGGTACAGTTGAAAAACTAAGTCATAATTTTTAAACCGCACCAACTTTCAAGAGTGAAACGAAATGTTACTGAAACTGTCACCCGCACCATGCTACAACGCACAAAGTATAGTAGTTGGCTATAGTTCTGTAATTGCAATCATAAATCAATAAATGTAGCAGTTTTGTTTCGTAGTGTGGTTAATATTTAAATATATTTAAATGAGAATAGTGTAAATAGAAGTTATAAATAAATCTACTATGGCAATTGACAACAACTGATGACTACTGTCATCTGCATATTACAAATAATTAGGGATGTCCTTTAAGCCTCTGTGTATCGATATTTCGTATTGTAATAAATAAATATAAGTACATATAGGTATAAATATTGACGGACATTTCTCTCTGGTCCCAAACTAAGCCTAATGCTTGTGATACTAGATTACGGATATAGTAAATAGTTCGTGAATATTTATTTTAGTATTTATTATTTAATACTATGCCACACTCATATCAAGAAATTTAAAGCCTAGACTTTTGTAGTAACTAATCATAATATAAAACAATTCTAACGGTGACTGGCTGCCAGATTAGTAGGTTTGTTCCCCTTAGAGTACATTAAGGGAAATATTGATGCAATATTGTTATTTTACTCGCTCGACGTATTGTTGTGTAAACTTATGAAGTGACCTAGGGATATAACCTACAAAAGTTCATGGCTAATTAGAGCAATATCTATAAATCTCGGCCTTCTCTGACAAAAAATCTTGCAGAAACTAGTTCAGGAGATGACGCCAAATTAATAAAGATATTTTTCATTTTATGACGTAGGTATTATAATATCTCAAATAAAACAATCTAAGGGGCCTCCCATTGTCCTTTAAATTTAAAATGTAATATTTGTACGCTTAATATGTAAGGAATTTTAATATTATCATAAGCAACACCTAATCTAATGTACCCAAAATCATACAAATAAATAAATTCTATTCTATTCTATAAATTCTAAGAGGCAACTAAGGGAACGCAAGAGGCAAATCACGTAGCCGCAAGAGAAGGAAAACTTGATACAAACCCTGTGCCAACCCGTATTGCCAGCGTGGCACATTAAGCTAATTTCCCTCCATGAATTTGGAGGAGGCCCAACTCAGTAGTTGGTAATTTATGGGCTGAGTAGTAGTAGCAGTAGTAAATTCTTATACGTTTTACACAAAAATGACAGCAGCGCCATCTAGTAGGATTACTAATAGACTCATAGTTCAATTGTAAAGATAGAGGGCAGATATGAAATCTCAATGACAGCGACATCTCTTAGTAACTTTGAAAACTACTTAAAATTGCTTTGGCAATTGGGCTGTTTGTTTCACATATATGATGATAGATGTCGCTACTTACAGTAAATGTATTTTCATAGAGAAATACAATGAATAAAGATATTATTACAATGAATACTTAAAGAAAATATCTTCTTTTATGTCCTGGGTTATGACAATATGATAATAATAAAAAACTAAATAGGTATTCATGACATTTAATTCCTTATTAAAGTTCGACCCATGGACGTATATTTTTTAAACGTCCATGGTTCGACCATATCCGCGTTTATCCGCGTTCTAAAACTGTTCTTGATCACAACTCAACTAACTCTCGAACGCGATTCCGATTTAACATGATAGTTGATTATTATTAAAATATATAAATTATTATTTAGCATATGCTTATAACATCCCGTATGGTCTAGTGGCTAGGATACCTGGCTTTCACCCAGGAGGCTCGGGTTCGATTCCCGGTACGGGAAACCTTTTTTGGATTTTCAATCATTTAGCCTAAGCAAGAAGTACAATTTAAGTATCTCACTTACTTGTTAAACTGTCCGTGTGATGACGGTTTTAGAATACATAGTGTCACCACCCTATGCAACACTGAGGGTGCCTATAAGAGCCGACAAAAGGAATTAATAAGGCCTCACCTAGTTGCAAGAAAATTCAAATTCTCCAATTACTCGTCTCCAATAACTCAGCCCATACATGACCCACTGATGAGTCGGCCTCCTCTAATTTAATTAAAATAAGTTTAATTTAATTTAAGGCTACTTGTTTTACTTGCCCTGCACCGTTAATATTCGACCTACTTCATGAAGTCAATAGGATCAAGTTACACCGTAAAAATAGCTCCCAAGCCTGAACAATCGTTCAGACTTAAGGTGAATGTTCCAGGGTAGCCCGCGAAATTCAAATTTTCTTACGTTTTTTGCAATTTGCAGGTCAGTGCTAGGTTTTATGTTGATTAAAATGTTATTCGCGGCTGTAAGACGTATGTAGTTATAGAATTATAATCATCAAAATCATCAATACAACCCTCCAAGCTCATAAAGGTGCAAGAAAAACTTTTTCAAGCTCAAAGTCATTCTTGCACCTTTGCTGAGCTTGGAAGGTTGTATTGATGCGCCAAAGCGAGTGAGCGAGAGGTTTGAATGTTTAGACGAAGCAACTTTTTTATATCCTTTCGATAATCGTATGTTCGAGGCGAGAAACTATCCCCGTCTAAATGGGCCTGTACACATGTCTACTAGGAATTCAGTGTTCCCAACCGTACGATAAATATCGTACATGTACGATAATTTGGACTTACGTACGATGTACGATAACATATTATTATCGTACGCAAATTTTACGATAATTTCCATCATGATGTTGAATTTTCAATATTCGACTACGCTGATAGTGTAGCATGATATTATTTTGCCCAAGAAAGTCTTGGGAAAACAACGTGGTAGTAAAAAAAGAGTGGACGTCTAAAAAAAAGGTCGTCTAAAAAAAGGTCGTCTAAATAGAGGACGAGTAAAAGTGGACGTCTAAAAAAGATACTCATAATAAATACGATAATTTCGGCCGATGTACGATAATTTTACGCCCCTTGTACGATAATCAGTCCGCTTCAGGTTGGGAACACTCTGATCGCAGCTAGACTAGGGATGTGACATAGCCCCCTCGACTGTGCTGTCACCTTGTCGTGGTGAGGGGGCTTGAGTGCCTCAATGATCCGTGGGGCCATATCGGCCAGGGCCTCCCATGCCGGGCCACCATGCCGAGCTCCCGTGCCGAGCCCCAGTCCACTGCGGCACCCAGCGCCGCAGTGGACTGGGGCTCCAGGGACTCCTCTGTCCTCAGAATTGCCCTGCGAGTCCTGGACCGCTGCGGTCCACCAACGCCCTTGGGTTGTCGCTAACCCGAGGGCTGACGGGCCTCCTTCTGCGAGGCCGTTATGTCGCAGAAGGGGGCGGCGGGGCGGGTCGCAAAGGAGGTAGCTCCGGCTGACCCGCGCCGCGGACGGAGGCAGGGGTGGAGGGGGGTCGTGACGATGCGAACCCCTTCTGCCCTCGCCTGAGAGGCCGGTGGTGGGTCGGGGGAACCGCCACCGACGAAAGCCTCGATGACTGAGGGCGTCCCAGTGTACCGGGACGCCCTCTCTGACAGTCGCTTGCCCGTTGCGGGCACCACGCCGGGGCGTCACAGTAGAATGCGTTTACGCGAACTTGTGGCACCCCAAGCGCGCCGTGTGAGGGTATACCGCTGGGGTTTTAGTGTGTAGACGACTCTTGGGTAGACGACCCTTGCCGGAGTCCCACAGAATCACTGACCTCTCCCCCGGGGGGCGGTGGTATGCATAAAGCATTTCCCCAGCGACAACAAAAAAGAAAGGGATGTGACATAGAGATGAGAGATGGGCTGGATGATGATTTTTCCGATAAATGACAAAAAAATATCGATGACGGGAACAATGACAATTAACAAAATCATCAATGATTTATAGTTAAGTATATGATCACGTCACTTCAATTATGCGTGCTGAAATGATCGTGGATCGTGATGTGAAATTATCATTAGTTATTACTATTTAGTATTTCATGCCGTTTTTGTTGACGCTTAATTGTTCCTGAACTGTTGGCTGAAAAACTCTTTTTTTTTTAATTTTTATTACCTACACTTCACTGTATTCACTAAAATATACATAACAAAAAGCCATTCTAACGAGCCAATATTATCTATTACTGCTGTGTTTTTCGCACGTGGAAAATTAAAAAAGTAAGGGTGGTCGTCCTCGTCTAATCAAAACAATGATTTACGAAACACTAAATAAATATTAGAAAAATATGTGTGAAAAAAGCTATAGTTTTTCGCGCGTAAACAACTCATTGTTGCCGTTCCGTGCGCCCAGCACTGGGCATTTTATTTTATCAAAAATCATCCATGACTTTAAAGCCGATCGCGTGGATTTGAACCGTGCCCGCCCAACCGAGACGCATCGTCCGAATCACAGTTCGGGACTTCGCATTCATTCAAATAATGATTTAGGCATTGATGATTTTGTCGTTGTCATTGCATGATGAAATGATTTTAAAATATCGATGATTATTACATGTGACTTTATATCGGTCTCAACTCTAATGTGACATTAATGAAAAAGAATCGATTAAATAAAAATAGATTTTTCTTTATTCGGAATTAATCGATTTTTGTAAAATCTAATAGATTTTTCCAAAAAAATTGCTTTTTGGGGTTTTTTAAAAAAAAACATTCTTTTCATATTCCATTAATAAACTAATAACCAAAATTAAAAATCAAAGGCAATGTTCCTTTCAAATGTCAAGGTAGCAATTAGGCAACCAAATAGTATTATTGATACAATTTTAGTAAAAGCCGAAAATGTCTAGTCCTGTTTTACATTACGGTTACATTTTAGGGTTTTTTACGCTTACAAGACATTTTTATTGTTTATCAATAACGGCAACAATGTTATTTCACTCACCACTACACTGAAACTACGTTAAACGCATACATAAAAGCCTATAGAGGACGCCGCCGTTTTTATTTAATCAACTTATTTCTGAAAAACCTGTTTCTGAAAATCGATTAAAACACATAATTAATTTAATAGATTTATTAAAAATCGATTAATATTACTATAAAAATCGAAAATAAAAAATCGATTATAAGAAAAAAAATATTTTTTCACATCCCTAATCGCAGCCACTTGCTGGCTTACTGGATCAATTCCATAGCCTAGGTCTAGCTAGGCCAGGCCAGGCCAGGCTTTAGGTGTCCCCCTCAGCAGAATCTCAGAGAGGAAAGTGCCACTCAAGCACTCATAACAACACCAGAGAGGGTAGAAGCAAGCTCCCCTCCAAAGCCGCTGCCAAAATGGACCGAAAAACACAATTTCCCATACGGCAGCAGGCTCGAGTAGAACATTTCGTGGTAGGTTTTAGTGGGTACACCGGTCGCAACTTACCATCTCCTCGCGACCGGGACTCCCACATACCCCAGCCCCCTGTCCCTCGGGCTGGGGACCTCTATAAGGTTTCCCCCACGTTAAAAAAAAAAAAAAAAAAAAAAGGCCAGGCTTTAGGTCTAGGACACTGAAGTAAGAAATAATATATTTTTTTAAAATTGTGATTTCGTTGAAAAAATCGAGTTTTATTTCGGAAATCTTTGAAGATACATGCTTTTTATATTCCAATAATAAACCTAAGACTATATATACATATATTAACAATTTATCAAATTAAAAATAAAATAAAATTTTAAGAACAACAAAATAACCAATTTGAAACTAAAAAACAAAGGCAATGTTTCTTTAAAATTTAAGGTACCAATAATAAACGTTTTAATTATTATAATAAAAATGAAATTATGAGCATCACAACAAAATGACACACTTATTGTGTCAAAAACTAAATTTAATATCAAATAATAATAATTGCCGAAAATGTCCAGTCCTATTTTACATTACAGTTACATTTTAGGTTTTTTACGGTTAGAAGACATTTTTGTTGTTTATCAACAACGGCAACAACTTTATCTGTCTCACCACTACACTAAAACTACTTTAAACGCATACATACATATATGCTTATAGATGGCGCCGTTATTATTTTTAAATGATTTTTCATCCTTCGCTTATATACGAGCTGTTTCCGAAAATCTATTAAAACACGTAATTTATATAATCGGTATCCTAAAAATCGATTAATATTACTATAAAAATCGAATATAAGAAAATATTAATCAATTTAATTACAAATAGATTATTTTTTGTCATCCCTACTTGACAGGCTTAGGCCAATATACAAGGACCTATATTAAAAATACAATCAATCATTTATAAATTAAGTGAAGTTAACTATATATTACACATATACAAACAAATTTTAATAATGGTTTATTTTATTAACAAAACTTTAAAATAAAATAATACCCCATCGCACCCAAACCAGACTTGAATCAAAAGTCATAGCAACCGACTAAGTCATAAAATCACAAGAAAAACCGACCTACTAAAACTATCACAATAAAATCAGTCCAGACTCGAACCGTTACGGAAGAGTTTGTTAACAAACACCGTCACTAGATTTATTGTTAGATATTAAGTACAGCGCATAACTTGACGTGATCGATGAATTGAATGGACTTTTTTTTTCCACTGGACCATAGTTTCGTTATTTCTCAACAGATGTCGCTACTTCATAAATTGTAACGCGGTATGGTTGTGTTACATTCATTTAGTAGGATCGATTTTGCTTTCATATTCATTAAGGAAAACTCCATGTGAAACTCAATTAATTTTGGAACGTACTAGGAGTGAGTCACAGTTACTGCGAGTAATGTGTATATTACTATATTATATTTTTATTTTTATTTTTATTTTATTTATAAACTCTACTAAATTAATTCGGATAGAATTGGATTGAACCGCATCGCCATCGGTCGATACTCGATAGACACCAATAGGGTTGAAATTAACTGAAATAATACTATACCTACCTAGCACTAATGATGACTAATTATAGTTATACTCTACTAATAGTACCCAAAAGTAGTATTGACTTTACTCAAAGTATCGATTCCATACCATACAATATGGTTATTAGGATTTAGGACTGTTATTCTTTTCAATATTTTCGTACACTGAACGAATAGTGAATTATATTTTGATTTTCCTTCATACTTTGCAGGCTTAGCACTATCATATATCCGTTTATTTTTTACATTAAGTTGTTTAGATATTAAAATTAAATTTAGCTTCATGAATCAGAGATCGAAATTGTCAAATGAATATTTTCATGCACTGATACCATAATCGTTGCCGCTCGTTTCGGTCTTCAGTCAGCGTCAGTCGCGTTCCGTGTTTCACGTACGACGGAGCACTAAATGAACGATGTCCTAAAAAGGAAAAGGAATAGTTTATTCAATTCAGTGTCGGGAATTTATTCCTTTTAGTACATAGTACTACATATGCCTAATATGTAGACTTGATTAAAAAAAATGATTACACAGTTTATAGTCCAGTATATCTATAAACAAGTTAAATTATAAATCTATATAGGGTGTTAGGTAGTAATTATTGTTTAAATTTAAATAAGACAATTATTATGAATACAAATATTTTTCAGCAAGAGTTTTTAAAAATACTCTTTGTTGTATGTTCAGCGTTTTGGCTACTACGAAAAATGGCACTACATCATGATTGTAGAAGCAACTCGTTCAGATGCTACAGGCGTAGCAGAAGAAATATTTAACAGCTATTTCTGATGGCACGGGAGCAATATCTTCAAATATTGATTTAAACGTCATGTACCAAAACTTCTGCCAGAGACTTAATTGGCATTGGCTATATTGTTCAAGAGCAATCTTCATGTTGATTCCTTATTGATGAAGTTATTCCTTTTTCTACACGTGAAGAAGCGCCTACTGTAGGTGAACAGAAGAAACAGAATATAGTGGAAATGAAATACGGTAAATTAATGCTAGGATTATTTTGTATCCTACTTCCTACTATTATTATATTATATCACTATATATATATATATCACTAGAAATAAAATCTGACGAAAAAATAAATTCCATTAAGTACTACGCGGGAAAAACCACGGGGCGCAGCTAGTATTAAATAAATTAGGAAAACAAATTAAAAATAAGACTATTTAAAAAAATATATCGACCATCGATATCGACATTTTGATAAATCGATATGTTATCAACAGTCCTAATCCCAACAAGCATTCTTCAATAAATGAGTTTGTGCCGCACCGAGTGTCATCATTGAGGACCTTTGGATCAATCTTTTTCATGTATGAGATGTGATAGCTTTAGAAGATGTATTTTCTGTAACGACGACATTGTTAGACATTGAAAATCTCATTAACAAACAATTTGTGGAATTTCGCTTGCGGCTGCTTAAGTTGACCAACTTCAACTTCACCATAAAACATGTTGGTCAAAGTTAATTAGACAAAAAGTGACTTGATTGTAGTGATTATTGTATATTATTCCTTGTATTAAATTGTCTGACAGCATGATGTGGCCTGGTAACTGTGGTTACCAATAAAATGAAAATTTGCTCATGTCTAACTGAGAATGAAAATATGCGTACATTTTGAAGAATGGTTTCTTTATGAATAACATGAAATACAAATTATAAGAATACTAAAATGGTGCAATGGCAATGGGCAGGGCAGAAAAGTCCTCAAGTGGCGACCCACATGGTCGACCGACGACCTGGTTAAGGTCGCCGGAAAGCGATGGATGCGGATGACTCAGGACCGGCCTTCGTGGAAATCATTGTGCAATACAATGCAACTACAAAAAAACATAATTTTATTGTTCCAGTATGGTCCGAGCAAGCTGCCTGTTAGCGAGCTGCGCACTTATCGCCCTACTTGTTGTCGTACCTGTAGCAGCTTACCCGAGGTAGTGGTACAAAGTCCTATAGAGAACAAAACAAAAACAAAAAAATATAAATGACCACTTTATGCATATCTGTTCATACTACTGCTACTACTCAGCATATAGACGACCCACTGCTGGGTCGGGGCTCCTCCAAGGAGGACAACCACCCACTGCACCACGCTGGCCATATGGAATGGCACAGGGTTTCGTATCAAGTTTTCCTTCTTTTGCGGCTAGGGTATCGGCCTTGTCATATCCTTTTGTCGGGTGGTGATAGAATACGTAGTATACTAAATCCGTCACCAAACGTACCCATAAGAACATGCTGTTGTAATTTAGTAACAAAGTATTGAATAAACAATTTTCTTTTTCTTATATTTACAGTCCCAACAACTACTATCGCGATGATGTTCAATATGAACCCGATGAAATCATGGCTATGTTGAAACGCTTAGGCAGCCTCATACAGATTAAACGCAAAAGAGACAAGTAAGTTAAATGAATACACACTTCAATTTGGAATTTTATAAACCTTTAAATAAAGTTGAAATTCAAACTTCATTTTTCCAACACTGTGTTTCCTTATTCCTTCTTACAATTTATGTGAGGTCCTTCTGTACCTCTAGGACCTTTGCATGTTTTCTTTCGAAGTGATTCCACTAACACAGTTAATTCCTACTTTGAATATTAATATTGCTATAAGAGAAAATAGTAAACGTAGTATATAATTAAATTACACTATAAAATCATGTGTACTAAATAATGTGTCATTTAAACATAAACAAACGTTCAAATTGATACTGCTCTAATGAGTATAAAGTTATTATAAAGTGCTTATTTCATGTCCTAGTATGTGTTACTTGAATTAACGTTTTATCTTTTCAGCTATAGAGATGACATTTTGACTAGCTACGTCAGCATCATACGTAGGTTTAAGTAGCATATTGTCGTGCTTATTTTTGTAATTCCTTGAACTATCACAGTTTTAATTTGCTATTTTGTGTTTTATAATTATAATATCTAGCACAAATTCTAAAAGTTTTCTGCATAACATTCGTATATTATTTCATATTTTATTATTACAATACAATCTTATATTTTAAACATAATGCAACAGAATTCTGTGTATCTTTATTGAACATTTTGCATTTAACAATCATTTTGCTTACTCCGACCTTTTCTATATTTAAACTGCGTGCTTGAAGTTTATTTGGTACAAGTAGTCCATTATCTCTATATTATGCACTGATATATTCTCATGTTTTTTTCAGCGAGAAACGTGCTCTTGACCTTGGCCTTAACCGTGGCTACTCTGGAGCTCTTCAAGCTAAACACCTTATGGGACTCGACGCAGCTAACTTCGCAGGAGGGCATGGCAGGAGGCAGGAGATGCCCACTAATTATTAAGCCCTTATCATCGACTGTTATACTGAGATGATACGCATATAACTAAAAATCCGCAGCTCATTGTAGTAATCCTAATTTATGTTAATATTTAACCATCATCCTTATCTGTCTTGGCTGGCCCCATTAACATGTCATCCATGTAGATTAATCAACAATACCATACATGAATGCGTAAGCAGTTACTAAGTATATTTAATTAGATTCATATTCGGCGAATGTTACAATCCAAAAACACATCAAATATTAACTTTAATAGTAACTTATATTGAAATTAAAAAGTTTATGTACTTAGTCTAATTTAATTAATATGGCAAATAGGTTACGTCAGTCCATAAATAGAAAACACTCTCTTTATCTATAACTTTAGCTTAATGATAGTAGCAACGATTTTGATAAAACAAACATAAATGTATTTTCCGTCGCTGATTTTGGTTGAAAATTATATTTTAAATAGATTTAGTTTGTATGTCAAAATAATTTATAATAAATTATCGAACTAGTCGATATAATTGCAAGTCTGTGTGAATTTATTTTATCAAGTCTCTAAATCTAGTCAACCTGTTGTTATTTTTAATAGTAATATTGTTAATACGTTTCTTCCAGCAATATTGCCATCTCAAAATGCTTTATTTATGGTTTTTTAAAATCATAATTACATTGACAAATCCTATAAAAGATTTTTGACATTCCAATAGTAGGTACTTACATGTGGCAAATTTTACATATGAATAGTCATAAGTGATCTAATACCTTTTGTCTAGTTTATTGTTAAAAATAAAGAGATATTCATATTTATATGAATATGTTTTATTTTTCTACAACAGATCTATGACACTGCCAACCATACTTTATAATAAAGTATCCTCCTTTATTAGCTTTATTTTTTATATGCATTATTCTTTATTTATGCCTCCTTTATTTATTATTTAAAGCATATAAATTCATAGACCCCTGGGTCTAGGTTCCGAATATTAATTTGTCCCATTCGGTGTCGAGACCCTTGGTCCGTGGGGTCCTAGCGCTATATGCCTTTTTAAGGAAATAGCAAAAAGGTTAGTCGACATCACAGGAGACCGAAGAGCTGGCAGCTAACTCGGACAATGAATCAATCTAGCGACTCAAAGGGGGAATGCTGCCAGTATCTTCGGAACATTGCTTAAAGGGACTCCTTTTTAACCCCCGACGCAAAAAGAGGGGTGTTATAAGTTTGACGTGTCTGTCTGTCTGTCTGTTTGTGGCACCGTAGCTCGCGAACGGATGAAGCGATTTCAATATAGAGTTTTTTTTGTATGAAAGATGAGTTACGGGCGAGTGTTCTTAGACATGTTTGATGAAAATCGGTTGAGCCGTTTAAAAGTTATGACGGGTGAAAGTGGGGAAGAATAACCGAATGTCTGCAAATATAATCGAGTGGGGTCTCAAATGAAAGCGCATCACGTGCAATTTAACAAAATCTACATTATATTAAGTGTGTACCTATAAAAAGTATAAAATAAAAATTAAAAAAACCCCCGACAGTTTGCGTTGGGGTACCAGGGGTCAGGTAATAAATAAGTGGAAGCGGTCCCCCAACGCGATGTATTTATTTTTTACTTTTTAAAGGTTATTGTGTCGGGGTTGTTTTAAATTTTTATTTAATTTTTATAATAATATAATTCAGTTTTCTTTTTAGTTTTAGTTTTATTGGTTTTTTAAGTATTTGTCCATTTGTTATGTTCTAAAAGTTTTTTAGAGGTTTTATATTGTGAGATATACCCTTTTCGAAATTTACGGTATTTAATACAAAAACAAGAAGACGAACTACTATTTTAAATTTGTGAAGACTAATTTATGTATCTTAAACTAAACATAAATTTTCTTTAAAAATCTTGCTCAGGCTTTCGGTAGTAGGTAGGTACATTAATGTAGTAAAAGGGAACATCTTTTCGAGACCTTTTGGAAATTATTTCTGAACATGCAATGATTTCTACAGAAAAATGAATACCAGAAATGTGCTCTTTTCGAACATAATGGGTGTAGATATGCCGCAGGACTACATTTAAATGAAAAAGCGTATTTGAAAAAATATGCGACTTGCGCCCTTTTCGAAATTGCATATTTATTTAAACATTACATAAACATTTAAATTAAAGAGCAAAAAACAATTAAATAATTGGAAAAAATATTTTGTCCTCCATATTATTCATTTATTTCGTAACTAAACAATATATTTTTTTTTCAAAAATGTTGGCAACTCTAAGTACTGCCATGATTTTTACTGGCTATAGGTCGAAATCACTCGAATAATTTTGAAATTCCAATATCTAAAAAGTACATCATTTCTTTTAGGATTAGTAAACTGTCAATCAATGGAGCATGGAATGACTGATCAAATTCATCCAAATCATACAAGTAAATAAACAATTGATTAATCATATTCTTCAATATAATATGGTATCATCAAGCAATTCTGATTGAACTTGTGTGATGGTAAAATACTTCTCTAAGGGCTCACTATAGTTAGCCCCCAAAAAAAATGTTTTATTACTATTTCGATTTTTTTTTCTATTAGTTCGTTTGTTATTATTTTTTACCTGTTAATAATGGTGTGTTCTCCACTTATTAATATAAAAAAATAATTAAAAATATACCTTTAAGTTGGCCCCCTACTTGCAATTTATAATATTTTTCCGTAAATACGGACTCGTAAATATTTATTTTTATTGTTCGTACATTTATTACGTTTGTTCTCTTTCGAAATTACTCAGTTTTTGTTTAATTAACTATTTTAATTAGCTGAATATATGTATGCAAAATACATGTACTGCGCATGCATGCGTCAACTAAACGCTTAAACTTTCAACGTGGTTTTAATCGTTATAAAAAACATGCATTATTATATATTCCTGATCCTTTTCCTAAATTCTGATCTGTAGGGATTTTTATTCAAAGTTTGATTTCCCTTTCTTTAAAAAATTTAATAATCGCTACATAGACTTGATATCGGCAATGCAATATTTGCCACAGAAGAAAAAAAACCATAAATATCCAG
This sequence comes from Clostera curtula, assembly GCA_905475355.2. NCBI lineage: Eukaryota > Metazoa > Arthropoda > Insecta > Lepidoptera > Notodontidae > Clostera > Clostera curtula. The sequence goes on along the minus strand of FR997804.1, from coordinate 4,135,349 downwards.
CTAAATAAAATAGTTAATTAAACAAAAACTGAGTAATTTTGAAAGAGAACAAACGTATTTTATGTACGAACAATCTAAAATAAATATTTACGAGTCATTATTGACGGAATTTTTTTATAAATTGCAAGTGGGGGGCTAACTAAAAGGAATACTTGTTTTTTTTTTAAAATACATATACTTTTTAAAATTAATAAATGGAGAACTAACAATTATTCACAGCGAACAAATAAGAACAAACGATTTACAAAAATACCATATTGAGGGTGTCGTAAGAAGCGACTAAAAGAACGCATTAGGCAGATCACCTAGCCGCAACAGAAGGAAAACTTGAAGCAAACCCTGTGTCAACCCGTCTTGGCTGCGCGGCACAGTAGGCTAATCTCTCAACATGAACTTAGAGGAGGCCCGACTCAGTAGTGGGTCATTTATGGGCTAAAACGACGATAAAGACCCTGTAGTCCGGAAAACGATCACGCTTAGGTAAGGTTAGGTTAGTAGGCCTAACCGAGTTATAGGTATGAATTAACTCTGGCCTTGCTACGAAAGATCGTCCTTGAAAGATATCGAAGTCACGCATAGCCATGTGTAATACCTTTATAGAATCCCTATTAAATGCGCCAAAAATTGTGATACAGTGGCACTTTTCTGTAGAGTATTTTTTATTCACAATGGGGTCCGAAGTAAGTAACAAGTTTTGATTTAAGAATTATGTCTTTCGGAAAACTTAATGTTATCTTTAACACAACCAATAAACTACCATAAATAGCATGTCTAACGAAAGGGCTCATCAGTACCAATCTATTGAATTTTTTAAAAAAGATACAGTGTGTAGATTTTGTAGAATTTTATCAAGTTTTAGTAAAAAAAAGACAATTTCTCATAAAAACACATAATCAATTATAACTCTGCAGGGGTTGACCTTAGGGACCTCCCGTAGAACAATTTTTTGCTGCTGATAACCCCATCTAACCGCTGGTTGCGTTTGATCCACGACTTTTTGACCACCCTGTATACATACATAATACTGGTTACGTTCAGCACAATATTTTAAGCAGCGCCATCTAGTACGATTACTAATAGACACATACTAAACCTCACTGACAGCGTCATCTGTTAGTGATTTTGAAAACTACTTAAAATGAGGTTTGGCAAATTGTTTCAATTTTATAATGATAGATGGCAATACTTACAGAGAACTTAATTTTATAAATAACCCTTTATTTCAAGTAGCATATTGAATGAAGAACATATCTTCCTTTAAATCCCAGATTGACATTCTAGTAAAGAATTAAATATTGATGATATTTAGTTCCTTAAATGGATAGAAAGTTCCACATATTAATGCTATGACCGCGTTCTAAAAATAAGAATAAAAAAATAAAATTAAAAGGACTAGTACTGTGAGCCCGTTTCCTAACGAAAGCTTTCCATAAATGAAGCTTAATAGTTATTTGTTATACAAGAGTGCAAAGTTGCTTTTTAACCGCGTGTTCAATTTTGATGACCGAGCAAGCGAAGGAATCACGAGCGCAGCGAGTGATTCAAAATTAAAATCCTGAACGTTAGCGAGGGAATCAAAAGAGCACGTGTTGCACTCGAGTGCAACACGTAACTTTTCATTCCACCTCAGCGAGGAAATGACTAAATGCAAAAAAAAAACGTTTACAATCACAAGATAGGTACACTTTTATTTCAGTTTAGGTATTAATTACTACATTATGACAGGTAAGTATTACAGAATAATCTTTACTTTATTCTCTAGCGAATAAAAAAGGCTTTTGCACTCAGATATCGAAGAGCAAAAATACTTTATTCTCTAGCGAATAAAAACGGCTTTTGCACTCAGATATCGAAGAGCAAAAATACTCTTTCCGAGATGGGGGATGAAAATGAAATGCATGGGTGACAATCCTGTGAGTAAAGTTTTTATCCCAAAAATACTACTATTACTACTACTCGGCCCATGTCATCATCATCATCATCATCATCATTTCAGCCAAAAGACGTCCACTGCTGGACATAGGCCTCCCCCAAAGATTTCCACAAAGGCCGGTCCTGGGCCGCCCGCATCCATCGTTTTCCGGCGACCTTAATCAGGTCATCGGTCCACCGTGTGGGAGGCCTACCAGCACTGCGCTTTCCGGAACGCGGTCGCCATTCCAGGACTTTTCTGCTTTGCTATCACAATACACCAGGTGTAAAGTCCTCGGCCCATGTGATAGGACGAAACCCGACTCATCCATTGCTGATTCGCGTTCCCTCCAATCGCATAGAGGGTCATTAACCAACTGTGCCTCGCTGGCACAGGGCTCCGTATCAAGCTTTCCCTGTTCTGCGGCTAGGTTACCGATTTTGTCATTTCATTTTCTTACGATACCTTCAAGATAGGATGGGATGGTGACACTGGTTCTAAATCCGTCACCACATACAACCTAATAACAAACTTCTTCAACAATCTCTTGACTGATTTATCAATAGGACTGTTTACTTCTAACAACATTATTTCTAGTACCGCGTGCTCTGGTTTCGTCAACGGTTAATTGCGCAGTTGGCTCAATAACACGACACTCATCCCCTATCCCGAATAGTAGTTGAAGGCTATTTCAAAGTGGCTTGTATGACAGCAATAACAACATAAACATGTGAAAATGGCTGATTGATGTTTGGCCCTTTCTGACTACCTATATCGCGAGCTAGCTATCACAATACACCAGGTGTCTCGTATTACAATTACGTATTACATTGCTTGTGTCTGTCAGTGTCTGAAGACAAAAGTCTTCAACCAATGTGTGTTGCCAGTGATGACATATGGAACTGAGACGTGGTCGCTCACTATGGGCTCCATCAGAAGGCTCAAAGTCACCCAAAGGGCAATGGAGAGGGCTATGCTCGGAGTTTCCCTGCGAGATCGAATCAGAAATGAGGAGATACGCAGGAAAACCAGGGTCACCGACATAGCCCACCGGATTGTCAAACTTAAGTGGCAGTGGGCAGGGCACATAGCTCGCAGGACCGACGTCCGATGGGACAGAAAAGTCCTCGAGTGGCGACCGCGTTCCGGAAGGCGCAGTGCTGGTAGGCCTCCCACACGGTGGACCGACGACCTGGTTAAGATCGCCGGAAAGCAGTGGATGCGGGCGGCCCAGGACCGGCCTTTGTGGAAATCCTTGGGGGAGGCCTATGTCCCGCAGTGGACGTCTTTTGGCTAAAATGATGATGATGATGATGATGATGATGATTACATTGCTTAGATGTAAAAAAAAGACACAGTTCATTCTACTGGCAATCATATCCAGTATGCTGTTAGTGCTAGTCCGACGAATATACCGGATGCACTACAATATTCCGTGTGGTGTGGGACTCCGGGAGGCGTAGAGATGGTAAATTGCGCCCCGACCTACCCACTTAAACCGACGGCGATCCTCGAGTGCCCAAACCAGGGCCACGGCATTCACTCCCATTGCGGGAGCATGCTCCGTGACCCTGGGGGTTTATACAAACCCTTTTTTTTTTTGTTTTCGCTGGGGAAATGCTTTATGCATACCACCGCCCCCCCGGGGAGAGGTCGGTGATTATGTGGGACTCCGACAAGGGTCGTCTACCCAAGAGTCGTTTAACCACTAAAACCCCAGCGGCATACCCTCACACGATGCGCTTGGGGCGCCACAAGTTCGCGTAAACGCATTCTACTGGGACGCCCTGGCGTGGTGCCCGCAACGCTGGCAAGCGACTATCAGAGAGGGCGTCTCGGTACACTGGGACGCCCTCAGTCATCGAGGCTTTCGTCGGTGGCGGCTCCCCCGAACCACCACCGGCCTCCTAGGCGAGGGCAGAAGGGGCCCGCACCGTCACGAACCCCCCTCCACCCCTACCTCCGTCCGCGGCGCGGGTCAGCCGGAGCTCCCTCCCTTACGACTCGCCCCGCTGCCCCCTGCTGCGACATCGGCCCCGCAGAAGGAGGCCCGTCAGCCCTCGGGCCGGCGCCAACCAGACGACGGGTTTATACAAACCCGTTTTTTTTTTTTTTTTTTGTCGCCCGAGGTAAAATCCTTTATGGACTTCCTCGCCGGCCACGGGGATGGCCAGCGAGGGGAGTGTGGGACTCTCCCCCATAGTGGGGGCCTACCCACTAAACCTCCCCGGGGTGCTCCAACTCGCGTCCTGTTGCGGCATTGTGGGATCTGATGCAGAACCACGCCGCCGCAGACGTGGAGGCCCTCCTCCTCTCCTCGGTTTATACAAACCCTGTGCTAACCCAAGACAGCTTGGCACAGTAGGCTAATTACCTCCAAGACCTTGGAGGAGGAAGGACTAAGCAGTGGGTATGTTACGAGCTTGGACGATAATTATGGTGATGTATAAGTTTTCAGACCTCCTTTTAAAGGAATCGATTGATAATAAGAATATAACTTCTACTTAGCTCTTAAATGACCCACTGCTGCTGAGTCGGGCGTCCTCCCGTCGCGAGGATAAGCCTACTGTGCCACGCTGGCCAGACGGGTTGGCACAGGGTTTCGTTTCAAGTTTTCCTTCTCCTGCGGCTAGTCAGCCTCGTCATTTCCTTTTCTCAGGTCTTATGACACCCTCAGGATGTAATGGGGTGGTGACACTATGTATTCTAAATCCGTGTGGATAATAAGAATAACGTCATCGAAATCACCTTAGAAGCCAAACTTCTGTTTCCACCCACTCGCTCGCTGTGAACGAGGGTGAACGACCACGATCGATACTGCACCCCACCCGTCCGTAGTGTTGTGCTTAAACAATATTAGCGAACAATTGGACTGTAACTATAAGTAAACGGTGAAATTAAACGATGATGATCACTTTAGGGTAATTTATAACTAAATACAAGAAACTAAAACACACATGACAATGTAAAAGGCAAATGAGAGACGGACAGAAAATCGAAGATAATGTCAAACTGAAGTTATGAGAACAAAGACCAAGTACAATAACTACATAAATAAATATAATTGGACTGCCTGTTTGTAACACTAGCTGCTACCCGAAACTATCTAAGTTGCCTAACTATCTAAGTTACTCCTGAAAGTGAAAGTCCAGCCATTTCAGGGATTGGCCACGGACAGACAGGCAAAATTCGGCTACCCCAAGGGGTGCTCTATCTCTGGACTTCCGCTTGGCACTATTTTTTGCGACATCCTGTATAACAAAACAATTCTTTTTACATTTTTTGCTTGTCTGTCTGTGGCCAATCTCTGAAACGGCTGGACTTTCACTTTCAGGAGTAACTTAGGCTATTTTTATTGACACCCACCGCGCTTTTCAGGATCCCATAGTTACTGAGGTTTCTACAGTGTTAAATAGCACGCTAGTATTCTTACCATTTTGAATAGTCCGTGTGGGGATGCATTGCGGATTTAGAATACATAGTGTCACTACCACCTTCCAACCTGAGGGTGTCGTAAGAGCGGACAAAGGAAATAACAAAGAAGATAAACTAGCCGCAAACGAAGGAAATTTTGATAGGAAACCCTGTGAAAACCCGTCTGGCCAGCGAGGCAGAGTAGGCTAATTACCATACATGTATTTGGAGGAGGCTCGACTCAGTAGTAGGTCATTTATGGGGTAAATAGTAGTAGGTATTGTAAACATAAATCATTTTTATCTGAAGTCAACGGCACATCACTATAAGAGGTACGCTTTTAGTAAGCAATTTAAGTGCGCGGTTTAGTGACGCTTCGAATAACTTTGCCACATTAAAGTCGCTCAGACCCCACATATTGTCTGTGTATCTGTAACTACTTAGAAACAAACAAATTTCACTGCACCGTTTGTCTAGGGGTTGGATGTGCCGCATTTGGACCAAAGGGTTCCCGGTTCGATTCCGGGATCGTGCACATGTCTTTGTCTAAACCAAAGGCACTTGCTCTGAGCCTGGGTCTGTTCGTGAATTACATGTTTGTTAACTGCCCCCGCGATACAGATTATTTCTAGGGCATTGGATTTGTTTTTTTTTAAAGTCATCTCTTGCCTTAGCCGACCTACTGCAGCAATGGCACGGGTTCACAAGCATGACGCATGTGGCAGCCATCGCACTCTTCAGCCATATTTCAGGCAAGAGAACGACGCCTCCACTACCATTAGACTTACGGTGAACATGACAACTCAAGTACCAAAGTAAAAAAAATAATAAACGAAATCCTACTAATAATATAAACGTGAAACTTTGTATGAATATTTGTTACCCTTTCACGCAAAAACTACTGAATAGATTTTGGTGAAACAATACAATAGCATTGCTTACATCGGAATAACAAATAGACTATAATTTATAAAGATATTCTGTGAATTATCCAAAATATAACGTCAAGGAAGCGCGGGCGAAACCGCGGGGAATAGTAGTAGTAGTAGTAATAGTAGCTAGTAATGAATAATAACGCGTTAGGATGCTCTCACATACTGCATATAAACATCACACAATACTGTGACGTCAGCATTGGAGAAACAAATAAAAGATTTTTACTTTTCACGTAATTTATTTATTTATTTAAACTTCATGCACATAAGTGTACAAAGGCGGACTTAATGCCATGGGCATTCTCTCCCAGTCAACCTATAAGTGGTGCAGAGAACCAAATGGTAGGTGCACAGTATACAATAAATTAGGAAAAAACTTATATTATATGCTAAAAATATAGTAATTAAAATTATTCTATATACATACTTCATTATACAATATATACTTTTATATACAATAAATAAACCTATACATACATATATTATATATTATATTATATATATATATATATATATATATATATATATATATATATATAGTATATATATATATTACAGTGAAGATTCAGCAAGCAATTCCTCTAAATGCTCACGACATCTCAATTTGAACGAATACCGACTATCAGCCATCCTGATACTAGTGGGAAGAGTATTCCACAGAAGTATATGTAGATTGCACAACAAAGGAAGAATGTACAAAATCAGTACGGTGAGAGTGACATTGGAGTTTACGATTATGATCAGAACGGAGATTTTTGGCATGAAATGAACCAAGATACTGGAACTGTGAGGTGAGATACCGATAGAGGGAGCCGAAGAAGAAGTCAGAAGGGAGAATAGTAAATTAAGTGCTCTTAATTTTCGACGTGGACGTATTGGGAGCCATTTCAGTTGGAATCGAAACTTGGACACATGATCATATTTACGAAGATTGAACACAATCTATTAGAGAAAATGTTTAAGTCACTACCGTTCCCTGCCTAGGAAATCTTACAAGTACCAACCAAATTCAATGCTATCAATTGATATAGAACTCTATTCCGAGTTTATTAAAGTCCCTTTTAGTACTCTTTTATGGGTAACTTTAGCAAAAATGCTATGCCAGGAAATCGATTGACAGTGTATTGTGATTGTGTTAATATTTAGACATTGACAAATGGATAGTACTGTCAGAATAGTGACGTCATAACATGTTTTTATCATTGTATGTAAACGTGTGTCTGTCTAGTGGCTCTTAAAATTAGTCTCTGTGACCTAATTTCTTCAATTTTATAATTTGTAGCTAGTTTCTTTCTTAGTATGAGCTTCGCCATTGTTTTGTTTGATTTTACTTGTATCCCGATAGATAACAAAGCATAAAACCTCCCGTATATTCGACCTTGAAACATGAATCTTTGAGTAGTATTAAGTTTCCGTCCACCGACAACCAATAAATGTGTGAGTGAGCACGCACATACTCGTAAGACACATTAACACACACAGTCGTAAGAGGCGACTAAAGGAACGCAAGAGGCTGGTCGCCTAGCCTCAAAAGAAGGATAACTTGAAACAAACCCTGTGCCAACCCGTCTTGCCACCGTGGCACAGTAGGCTAAGTTCTCTCCATGAACTTGGAAGAGGCCCGACTCAGTAGCGGGAAATGATGATAAATTATTTGGCCATAAGAGCCAACATAAGGAAATTACAAGGCCTATAACCTAGCTGTAAGAGAAGGAAAACATATAACAAAACCCTGTGTTTTGAAAATTGCCCTCCTTGTAACTGGAGAACTTGTACTCAGCAGTGGGCCTTGTATGGGCTGATTATTATATTAGATTAGATAAGATTATTATATAGATTACTAGCGAACCGCCCCAATAGGGTGCAATTATGCATGTATTAATACATATAAACCTTCCTCTTGAATCACTCTATCTATTAAAAAAACCGCTTCAAAATCCGTTGCGTAGTTTTAAAGATTTAAGCATACATAGGGACGGACAGACGACAGCGACTTTGTTTTATAATATGTAGTGATAGTGATAGTGAAGTGATAATGATGATGATAGTGATTATATATTATTGTTTAAGGTGGAGTTCCATCCCTAATTAGGAACTCGTGTTTAATTACACGCAAAGAAAATTGAGGTTTAATTTGCCCACATGCAACTTATTAAGAACTCTCTCTCATCCCGAATGGAATTAACATGGGGGCGTGACTCCCGTTTCGGTCATAACTTCGAAATGTGGGAGTTTAAATAATTTCACAGGTTCACTGAGAGCTTGGAGGAATTATAATTTTATTATGATTCAAAGGTCGCATACCTCCCAGCCATACTATCGTGTACAGTAAGCGTGGGCATTAGAGAAGGGTGACCATATTGAAGAGAGACAAATTGAACTATTTTATTGTAACTTTTTAACTATTTGAAATTTGAGTGGCAGTTATCTATACTAATATATAAAGCTGCAGAGTTTGTTTGTTTGTTTGTTTGAACGCGCTAATCTCAGGAACTACTGATCCGATTCCAAAAAATCTTTCAGTGTTAGATAGTCTATTTACCGAGGAAGGTTATAGGCTATATTTTATTTTCAAAACAATTAGGGATCCGTATGAAAATTGCGATTTTGTAAACCAAGGTGTAAAATCGAAAACCTATTTATGCGTGCGCTGCAAAAACTATTGACAATAGAACAAAATTATGTACTACGGGTTTGTAGGTCTTATAAAGATCTACAAAAAAGTCAGCGAGAGCACATATCTAACTATCATAGTTTAGCCACAATAACCGATTTTATGTTCATAAAAAATATGCACGGGTTCGAAGCCCACGCGGGCGAAGCCGCGCGCAAAAGCTAGTCAAATATATGAAACAGAACTTTTGAATAGATCCTTAAATCTGAAATATTCAAGCAATTCGCAAAAGCTACTGTTTTGAGCACTGAAGGAATAATATTTGTTTATTCAAAGACTCCTGGAGTAGGCCCAACTCCAGGCTTTCTTAGGAAAAAATGTCAAATCATCTTCAATCTACGCCTGCTGCTACTTTGTCGTCTGAATATTTGACTCTTAGTCAGTAAATGAATGAAGGTGTTTGCGCCATTAAAAAATGTTGTTCTAATTACTGTTCAACTTTTAGGCGTCATGTCTAAATAATATCCCATATTTATGGTGATACACTAAGAACTGTTTCAGTGTTTGATGCGTACCTGGGAAAGTATTAAAATGTAGCAACAAGATCAACAAAATTGGAAACGAAAATATATAGCGTCTGGCCAGCGCGTTATTAGACATAACCAAAGATAGATAGATAATTAGATTACTTTTTATTGTACACTAGCGACCCGCCCCGGCTTCGCACGGGTGCAATGATGAACATCTAAATGTATCAGTGTTTCTCTACAATATTATGCATGTATTATACATTAAAACCTTCCTCGTGAATCACTCTATCTATTAAAGAAAACCATTTCAAAATCCGTTGCGTAGTTTTAAAGATTTAAGCATACATAGGGACGGACAGACGACAGCGACCTTGTTTTATACTATGTTGCAGTGATTAAACACAACATTAACTCAACACAACAGCCAGATATGGCATCAAGGAGAGTTCTCTAAATATATTGTGGGACGTTGCCTCTTATAAAGATTTCCATAATCTGCAATGTCGCCATTCTAGGATATTTCTAAGCCTCATCCATTTCATTTTAAGTTAGAACTCCTCATTGATTCCTGACTGTTGGGGATAAATGGGTTATGTGGACCTCCGGGGCCTCGACCTCGACTACTTGAACCAGGGCTTCGCTCCCCGATGGGCCAACATTCTTCACGACCCTGAAAGCCTTAACTGCCATGCAACGTGCGTGTTACATACAGAAGGCTAGTTAACACGGCCAGAATTCAGTAGTGGATATACTATTTATATCTTATACAATGTCTCACTTAACACCAATTTCACGTTCACGGTCACGTTTCAAGCCCCCAAACCCTTCTGCGAGCCTACGCATCGTGAAATAATATTTTACCTTTTTTTTTCATAAAGTAAATTATAGACCTAGTCACTTTGTTATATTATAGTTCATAGACAGAGAAAGTGTATTTTAATGTTTTCTACAGATATTTTGTTTTCGAAACTAGCGTGTAACTGGAAGTAGCAAGCCTTGACAGTAACTGGAAGTAGCAAGACTTGAAGTAGCAAGTTCTTTGGAAACTTAAACTCGCTTCGTAATAAGAATGTATGCCAAAAGAAGTCTGCTTGCCATAGCCCTTCCCCACTGGCTTCCAAAAAGGACTGCCCTGAACCGCCCGTGTGGTGACAGTCCCACACGGATTTAGAATACATGGTTTCACCACCCCATTCTATGTTGAGGGTGTCGTAAGAGCCGGCAAAGGGGAATGAGAAGGCTGATAACCTGGCCGTAAGAAATTGAAATGAAATTTATTATTAGCTGAAAAACATTCACAGTATAAATTATTTAGTATTTATTAACTCTGATAAGGATAAAACTAATTATAATACCGAAACTCTCAGCCTCAAGACTCAGGCGGTCCTGCGGGGAGAAGAAGAGAAGGAAAACTTGAAGCGAAACCCTGAGCCAACCCGTCTGGCCAACTTAGGCACAGTAGGCAACTACCCTACTGTGCCTACCCTGGCCCGACGGGTTGGGCGTCAGTCTGGCCTCCTCCCGAAACTCTCCCTGTGATGGGAGGAGGCCCGACTGAGCAGTCGGTAATTCATGGGCTGAGTACTAGTAGTAGAACGGCATCTATCGGACGTCGGTGACCGTAACAAGAGCGCCTTTGGTAGCCATTTGAGGATCTTTCTACCCTATTGGCCTTCTTTGCTGCATGCTATTGTCCTCTCTGTCTACCTGCTAACCCTGTTGCCTGCTTCGCCAAAGCCGAGCTGAGCTGCGAAAGCCACTCTTACAACTCAAAAGTTCTACCTTCTTGACACCATGCTCGGAATACGTTACATGTCGTCGACCAACAAAATTGTGATTAGCAAGTGAGGGTAGACATGTAGACCCAAGCGTCACGAAGACTACGCGTTTTTATTAATTAACCATCTTTATAAATTATAGCATGTATGATATTCTGATATACTTTAAGCTATATTATTGTAAAGTTTCATAAAAATCCATTCACGCGTTGTTAAAGTGGTTCTGCAAAAGATTTAATAAAAAGTTTCGTTTATTTTCAGTGCCCTCATACTATTTTTTTTATCTGTCAATAACAAGTTAGCGTTATTACGTAGATTATGTAGATACTAGGCTATAAGCGGAGGGATGTTTCGTGCTCGTTGTTTCGGAAAACCGCCCACTCGCCACCTCCTGCCTGCTCCAGTTCACAAGGGCTGTCAATAAAAAAAAACTCTTAATGTCATCTCAGCTCATAAATGACCCACGTCTGAGTCGAGCCTACTATGCCATGCTGGCAAGATTGGTTGGCACAGGGTTTCCTATCAATTTTTCCTTGTCTTATGGCTAGGTTATCAGCCTTATCATGCTAAAAAAATGCTTGGTGAAAATTTAGGGTTATATGTATTTTTGTATGGTGTTTTAAAAAAAATAACAAAAAAAAATTACAAAAGAAAATTGGTGTGAACCACCATCATCATTTAGGGGTGTAAAAATTAGTTAACAACCTATTCTCATACCCACTGAATATACATATGAAATTTCATCAAAATGGGTCAAGCCGTTTCGTTGCAGTACAACCACTAAAACTATGACACAATATTTTTTTAAATCAGATACTAGCGACCCGCCCCGGCCTCGCACGGGTGCAATGATGAACCTCTAAATTTATCAGTGTTTCTCTAAAATATTATGGATGTATTATACATATAAACGTTCCTCTTGAATCACCCTATCTATTAAAAAACCCGCTTCAAACCCGTTGCGTAGTTTTAAAGATTTAAGCATACATAGGGACGGACAGACGACAGCGACTTTGTTTATACTATGTAGTGATAGCATATATTTATACAATATTGGAACAACCCTAACGCTCGACCTTCGTCCAGTGTGCTGGAAGTTAGCTCACCCATTTATGAAGTGGCTGCTATTTCTACTACTAGGTACAGAGAAACTAGTGGACATTTCCGCGATGAAATATAACTGTAACAAAAACCCTATTACCACAGGTTTGTATCAAGTTTTCCTTCTTTTGCAGCCAGGTGTTCTGATCCTTGCGTTGATTTAGTCGCCTCTTATTGCTCCAGCGAGATAATGTTGGTTGGTGGCATTATGTTAAATGTAAAATCAAAAAATCTAAATCTGTCACCATACGAACATACATTATCTTCTTAGACAGGGTGACCCAAAAATAGTATCAAGCGGAAGTCCAGAGATAGAGCACCCCTTGAGGAACCCGAATCACTCCCATGTACTATGTTCTGTGATTTTCATAGCTTTGGTGTTATGATTTTTTTTTCTGAACTTTAAATGTTTAGCTTTACACCAATATTTTCATAATTTTGGTCAAGGTTACGAAGCTGATTATTTAAGCTTAAAAGTATAATTCATGATGATACAGATCAACTAGAAAAAATCTTCTACTTAAAAAAAATGAAATTAAGTTGTGGAAGTCAAAAATTCTGAAAAAAAATAATAACACGGAAACTATGAAAAATCACAGAACATACATGGGGGTGATTCGGGTACCTCAAGGGGTGCTCTATCTCTAGACTTCCGCTTGACACTATTTTTTAGGACACCCTGTATATAAAAATGAATGTTTGTCTGTATGACCTATAATTAATCGTATCGTAAACTATGCATTTGATCATGTGATAATTTTCAACAAAGTTCAAGAGCATGAGCCCAGGGAAGTTACTGGACAAAAAAAAAATGTATAATGTCTTTCCTTCAAATTTATTTTAGTTAGTGGCGTAGTAACGCTCGATGTGTACAGCTAGTAATTTAAAAAAAAACTAGATTCTCGCTAATAAGTTAGGAAAATCTTTAAACTAGAGGATATCAGAAATTAAGTATAAATGGAATGCAAAAAATACAGCACGAAATCGACTGTAAAAACAGCGCACTTTGCAGAAAATCAGCAACGTCCGGATAATTTACAACAAAACGCTATACTGTACATATGGCATTATAACTTAAATATTTTCAATGCATTAAGGCCGCGTCTTATGAGGCAACAATGTACAGCCATTTAGGGATGCAATATATTCAACCAACTTCAAAAACCGGATAATACCAATTGAATAAAAAAAAATTAACCAACTACTTGAAGTCAGAAGACGCAATATTATATTTAAGACTAGCGGCCCGTCCCGGCTTCGCACGGGTACGATGTTAGCCGCGGGTTACGCCGCCGGACAAAGCTTGTCAAAAAATACCCTAAGTCAAAATCGGTCCAGCCGTTCCAGAGATTAGCCGGACAAACAGACAGACAGATAGTAAGACAAACAAAAATTTTAAAAAATGTTAATTTGGTCATACCTACGCATTTAGTAAAAAGTGATTATTTTATTATTACAAACCAAAACGTTATTTTTTAATAAAGTGAGAAACTTTGGGTGGTAGGGATTTTATTTATAAATAGTCACTCACCCGTCAACCTTTAAAAATAAACGGCATAATGGCTTCAAAATATATATTTTGAACCCCCTTTGACTAGTCAATCGTAACAGCGTTAGTGTATGCATGAACCAGCCATGTGTAGACAAAATGCTGTTAACCTAGCTCAGGTCATTTGTTCACTATAATCTGTGCGCTGTAGCATGGTGCGGGTGACTGTTTCAGTAACATTTCGTTTCACTCTTGAAAGTTGCCGCGTTTTACAAATTACAAAATGACTTAGTATTTCAGCTGTACCACATTCGTGATATATTAAGTCATTAATAACTGTTGTAAATTAAATTAAACCAACCAAAATGTACGTATGAACGTCGCGTCGTACAGGCAACTGTCACCCGCACCGTGCTATAGCGCAAATAGTATAGACTATAGATATCATCATCATCACTTCAGCCACAATTTTACCACTGTTGGGTACAGTCCAAAGACTTCCGAAGAATTTCCCTACACTTCCTATTTACCTAACGACGAGGCCATCCAGTCTGGCCAGCTTCACATAGGCTCCACATAGCCTAACTTTCCTCCATGTAATTGGAGGAGGCCTACCAAAGCAGCGGGTCATATAGGTGTTGAAATAATGACTTGATTTAGATGCCTGAGAAATTACCGATTTTTTTATGTAAGTAATAACACGATTCTTTTTAGAAAATATTCTTCATCCTATAAGCAACTCCTTTATTCGTTTCAATGTCATAGGAATTTATAATGAAACTCAGGCTTAGAGCGGATATTTCCCAAGACAGGCCATATTTCAAGGGATCACCTTTTGGAATATAAGAATTTGTTTTTGAAGTAGCTCTTGAAATCTTTTTCACATTATTACAAAAAAAGACCTCTTAGGGAGATATATAAGAATGCACGTACAATATGAACCTTCACAATACTTTAAAGGCGTTTAGAAGTATATAATGAGCCAATTTCTCTTTCGAGCAAATTTAAGATTTAAGTTTTTAATACATTATGTATGAATTGAGTAATCGTATATGCAGAAAGTGCCGCGTGCCGAATGAATAAAATATAATTTATTATAGTAGGTTTATAGCGAATTTTATTTTCTTACTTTTTTCCAGTGCGTAAATGTGGGCTGAAGTCGTCAATTATAAATCATCAATATACAGGGTGGTCAAAAAGTCGTGGATCAAACGAAACATCAAAAGACAATTTCTCATAAAAACACAAAATCAATTGTAACTCCGCAGGGGTTGACCCTAAGGACCTCACGTAGAACAATTTTTTGCTGCTGATGGCCCCATCTAACCGCTGGTATCGTTCGATCCACGACGTTTTGACCACCCTGTATAGAAATGGTAATAAAAAAAATAAACAAAATCAATCAAATTATGTGTCTAACTATTTTTATCTCAGTGTCACTGGTATAACAATATTTTTATTTATCTATGTGTAATTATAAAAACGTTTCTATACATTGTGCAAGACTCCTGCGCCTCTTCTCAGCGGGAATTGCTCTGGCTGCCTCTAACGCTATTGCCACTCGTTTTCCTAAATCAATATCAATAAGACTAAGCAACCATAAAGCTCTTTTTTCCAAAAACGGCGGTACTGTTACTAATGTCGCTGCAAAGTTATTTGCAATACGCTGTCTATGATCATCACTCTCAATAATTTCATTGTAAAACTCGGCCATGGGTTGCAAATCTACTGCATTGCTATGCAGCACCACTATTCGGTCGGTTGGCCGACCAGCGTCTACATAAGGCATTGGTCCGTTAAAAGAGTTACTGTAGAAATTAGGAACATCATTCATATTATCCAACACAGGAGCTCTTCCATCTCGACTATAACTCTTATCGTATAGTGGACGGTTGACTCTTATGTTATTGTGATTTACTCCAAGCCGATAATTTTGAGTGTCCGGGTAGAAAACCTTCCTAGCTTTGAATACAATGTCGGCTGGTCCCAAGATACCAGGGACTAAATTTGATGGAGAGAATGCACTCTGTTCTACATCTTTGAAGTCATTATCAATATTTCGATTAAATACCAAGCGACCGATTTCAACTGTTTTGTATGTCCCCCTTTTCCAAAGTCTTGTCATGTCAAAAGGATCGTAATCTACTTTCATTAAGTCATCCTTACTTAAGACATCCATTTCTAGCCTCCAAGCCGGATAGTTTTTCTCGGCTATAGCATTATATAAATCTCTGTTAAAGTAATTAGGATCTTCAATACCAATTGCCATCGCTTGTGCTGAAGTAAGATTGTATAGGCCTATTTCAGTTCTAAAATTAAATTTGACAAAATAACGTTCTCCATGGTTGTTGTATATTTCATAGGTATGTAACGGAAAGATGTTCATCTTTCTATACCCATCTGGCATAGCTAAGTCTGATAGCAAATACATTATTTCGTGCATATGTTCTGGATTTAAAGTAATAAAATCCCATCTCGCGTTTTCATCGAATGCGTTGGTTTTAGGATTTCTTTTGAATGCATGCAAGAATGCACGGAATTTTGTTGGATCCTTATATAAAAATACAGGGAAGTTTAAGCAAAGGAAATCTAGATTACCTTCTTTGGTATACATTTTCAAAGCTAGAGCTTTTGTTTCTCTTGCCAGATCACTTCCACCGACACTTTGTAGCGCTATAGAAAATCTACCGACAACTGCAGTCTTTTTACCGACACCATTGAACACATCAGCTTTGGTATACTTCGATACATCGTTTGTTACTTCAAAATATCCATAAGCGCCAAACCCTTTGGCATGAACTATACGCTCTGGGATCCTTTCTCTGTCTGCATGAGCAGAACGTTCGAAATGTAGTTGACTGCTAAACAATTCTGAATTCATTGTGACTGTGTCTCTCAGGTCTATCGGTTCTCCAGCTGTATTCGTCATTACTCCTACCGGCACCTAGAATAGATAAATTAGTATCTTTACATTCGAATATTTGTTGTAGCCTATCATATTGTGTGGAATTCAGAATACTATACTAGATATGTTAATATTTTAGGCAATGTGGGGTTCTATCGTATTATAATATCAGACCTTCGTGCCTTCGATTCCGTCTGTCTTTTTAATATCTGAAAACTGACACTAGTTGTGTCTCTGAGAGCAAACTGCAATCGCTTTGTATAAATACTTATAGTTAGCGAAAAATTTTTAACCTGATTCCTACCCGAAGAATACATTGGTATTGGGAAAGGGCACGGTAGATAAATGGCAGTGTCAGAGGTCAACTTTTACTGAACTTACTGGATGTTCTCGCCTAAAATCTTCCAGCTGTCGCGTGAATGGATCGGCCGTCTCATTCCCACAACAATGTCCGTGCACATGGGGAATAATCAAACAAATCCAGACGCATGTAAAGTAATACATAATGCTCTAAGTCTCTGCACAGACTCCAGTTCTGGCTCAACAAGAATCATATAAGTACACCACACCTTAATGAATACGAATAGTACAATTAAATAGGAACGTCCGGAATATTTTAAACGTTTTCCGATCATTATTGTATACAACGCAACATTAAAATAATTATAATAATATTTTTTTAAATCGTTCCATTTTCTTAATCTTTTTTTCTTATCTTTGTGAGTCTTCATTGATGTTTGGGACCACTCCGGTGATGTGGGGCTACTGTGTGCGAGAATAGAGACTTTCGATTGTCCTACTCCACTGATTACACTCCTCCCTACCGGTTTAAAGAGCTGTTTAATTACTGATCATCATCTTTATCTTAGCCCTTAAAATATTCATTGTTGAGCCGAGCTTCAAGGGAAATTAGCCTGCTGTGCCACGCTGGCGAAACTCGTTGGCAGAGGGTTTGTGTCTAGTTTTCCTTCTCCTTTCAGCCTAGTATTCTTTAAATAGAATAATACATCATTATTGTATCCAATTTATGTAAAATTAAGTTACAATACTAACGACATAACAGTATGTTGAAAAAATAAAAAACAAAAATTTCTTTGTTTATTATTTGAACTCTTATTTCGAACATTGTGATAATTTTAAGGTAATGATTATTTAAGAAAAGACCGGCTCAGTCGGAAGGTGGACCCTGGCAATAGCCGGGATTAACGCCAGGTGGAAGAAGGAGAAGAAAAAGTTTATTTAAGAAAAGAAAAGAAACGTTTTGTATAAAAAAACTGCTTTCATTATAAGTGAAGCAAAGATACAGTGAAAATATTAAATATTAGATCACAGCAAAACACACCGTGGCTAAAATTAAAACCTTTGATGATTCCTTGTAAATTTTCTACAAGGGAAATTAATAGGTATTTTCTAATTAGAAACCTATCTACAAGGTAATTAACTTTGAAAAACGGTGTATAGATAGGTAGATTGGCTATAATTTAGAATAATTGTTGTTTCGTAGTAGTACAGTAATAGTTAATTCCGTTCGATATTTCCGTTAACATTGTATCTTATTTGTAATCTTAATTTTACACAAATAAGCTAAATTGATGTATTCGCAATAATTAAAGATTATATTTGAACTACAATAAATTGGGCACCATTAAAAAATGGCATCAAGAAATATATCGCCTACAAACATAACCTATAAGCTACATCGCGATAGCGAAATTGACAGACCAATTCGCATGGGTTAAAAACCCCGACATCAGGCTGGATGATCATATCTTTGCGTCTAAAAAAACTGTCACTTATAATTTTATCTGTATGCTTTTTTGGATATTTGACAAACTGCTAGCTGGTGTACTCGCAGTGCTATGTATAGATGCAAGTCAAAACAATAGGGTTTGTAGATGTTTAGGGAACTCGACTCCTCACATATGCGAGATTCTAGAGTACCAAATATAGCCGCCATGCTGCCAAACCTGATTATCTGCAGTTATGTGTTTTAATACCAATCGATTCAGTTAATTGAATCAACTAGTCATGCCTTCAACAGAAGAATAAATAATGCATCAGAAAATAACTAAAAATATAAATCAATGCCACTATTTAACAAACAAATCTACAGGAAACTTTGAAATTGATTTCAAATTGCGTTATTGTGCATTTAACTAACTTCGACACCATTAAGACGATATAGCATCTACCTACGCTTTTCGTATAGGTACACCACGCAACGCCGACAGGCATGTACGTGTGTGGCACGTAAAGAATTTAGAATACAGAGTGTTAATACCACGTTAGATCCTACGGCAACACCTAAGAGCCGACAAAGGGGAAATTACAAGGCCAATAAACCTACCTTAAGGGAACGACAACTGTTACGATACTCTGTGGCAACCCACTCAGCAGCAGATCTATGGGATGAGTAGTAAGAAAATTCAGGTATGCGTAATGAAGCTCGTTTCGCAACACAAGAAAAAACGTACGTCGGATGATTGTCGTAGTTTTAATGTTATAAATAAATATAAATATGTAATGGTCATTCCTATTTTAATTTTTTTTAGGTACATTGTTTCTTGCTATCTCTCCAGAATAGGATGTGTTGGTGGTACTATGTTTTCGTGTACACTTATTCCATTGTCCAACATTTTAACCGCCAATTGTTATTTTCGCTGTTCGAGGGCCCTGTTTCGGGCATTTGAGAGACGCCGTTTGGTGGGTAGGTTGGGATGCAAATACCATATTTCCGCGCCCGGAGTTCCACATAAACCGGCTGGCGCTTAGCAGTCGGGTATCCATGAGGGTGATTTTAAACATTAATTACCTAGGTATATTCCGTACTAGCTTTTGCCCGCGACTTCGTCCGCGTGGAATAATGACTTCCGGAAAAAAAACAATTTGTCCCCCTTTTCTCCCCGATAGGAGGGAATTTCCAATAATCCTCTCTTAGTGGTAGCCTACTCCTCCCAACAAACACACAGGCCAAATTTCAGCTCTCTACTGCCAGTAGTTTCGGCTGTGCGTTGTCTGTCAGTCACTCAGGAACGGAAGAGTTTTATATATATAGATATAGATAGTTGGGCCCGCAACTCCGTCAGTGTGTAATTCCTTGTGTGTTATTAAGTTAATGTATTGGTAATATTGTTTAGATCACGTTCACATGAGGCTTAAGTACCTATACAACGAAAATACTTCAGCGCAAAGCTTCCGGGTAAACACAACAAAAGAAAACTAAATAAACTAAATTAATTTAAAGACTATATAAGTCGCGCTGATAAACAATATTGCCTATCAATAAGGTCGAATGCTCGGAACGTCTACTCGCATCAACAGCCAAATAGTGTATGAAGTTCGCCGCTATCCGTGGTCATCTCGCACACAAATGTATGTGCGGGGTGGCTGTTTAAGGGCTGAGGCCCTCTACAGCGGTTTCGACGCTGTCCATGGCTAAGGACAGGTCTATGGGTATATGTTTAGATATGTTGGGTCGCCGGCTAGTTAGTCGGCGGTCAACTCACGCTGCAGTGGTTTGCTGCGGCGGTCAGTCGGTCGCGCGTGAAGCGGCGCCAAGTCCCTAATGTGGGAGAGGCGCGACGCGTCCGCACGCTCGAACATCTTGGTGGTGAGACGGGTGATAAACTCGTCCAGGCTCTCAACTCGTAAGTCCCTCGAAATGGTCGCGTTCCTCACATAACGCGGGGCGGCGACGATCGTTCGGAGACATAAAGATTGCTGTGATCGGAGGCGCTTCTTGTTTGTCTCCGAAACGAAGGTAATAAAGGCTGGGGCTTGGTACGTGAGTCGGGATCTGATATATGTTTTATAGATGCCGATCTTTGTCCTGAGAGGGAGCTTCGAGGAGAGCATTGGGCGAAGAAGTCTTCTAGCCACTCAAACTCTCGAAATCACTGTGTCGACATGGTGCTTCAGGGTGAGGCCCCTGTCGATGGTGACTCCAAGGTAGAGGACTTGGGGTATCCAGGCGGCGAGGTCTTGACCGTTGAGGCGAAGCGCAGGGGGTAAATTGGTATATCCAGTAATTAGGGCCTGTGTTTTTGCGACATTCACTGACAACCTCCATTTTGCTAACCAGTCAGGTAAGGTGTCGAGGGTTGGCTGCAGTCTTTTAGCGGCGAAGGTTGGCTTGTACGATGAGGCGTAATACGCCGCGTCGTCGGCGTATAGCGCGAGCTGTACCTGACTGGTACATGGAATGTCATATGTGTACGTTGCATAACAGGCAGGCGATAGGTACCCCCGCGCGGATCGGACGCACGGAGGACAGGGCGTCTTCAACTTTCACTACGAAGGATCGGTTCGTGAGGAAAGAGGCGACAACTTTGATGACACGTCGTGGGGCGGTAGACGTCGACAGCTTGAACAGTAGTCCCTCATGCCATACCCTGTCGAATGCCTGCTCCAACTCCAACTGAACTCCTTCTTGTTGTGGTTGACAGCCACAAGAATTCAGTATTCACGCGCGATGGCTTATTAGCGTATTACATGTATAACTTTGGTACCGATTTCTATGATAATTTTTTTATTAATTAAGTAATAATGTTAACATTTATTAATTAGGGACGATTGAGAGTGTTATAAACGTAAGAGTAGACAAATATAATCAGAAAGCTCTGAACTG
Organism: Clostera curtula; assembly: GCA_905475355.2. Lineage (NCBI taxonomy): Eukaryota > Metazoa > Arthropoda > Insecta > Lepidoptera > Notodontidae > Clostera > Clostera curtula. Next base: position 4,114,044 of record FR997804.1, on the reverse strand, counting down.
CTAAGCTATCGGGAGTTACACGTGTTATTGTGAGTCAACCATAAAAGATAGACATTTTCTGTCGTGGAATATTTTTTATATAATTTTAGGAAGAACATTTCCGTCATATATGATTTCTGTGTAGCTTTAACTATTAAGGCTGCACACGCGACGGAAGCTTAAAAAATTGAGTAAGTTCTCCTGTTTCCCAACATTTCCCTTCACTGCTCTGCTCCTATTGATCGTAGCGTGATGAAAAGTATACTATAACCTGTGTCTTGGAATAAAAAGACCTCGTCGATGTAAGACGTATATTTTCAAGTAATTGGTACAGCTTTGATATTATTGGAGGACGGGACGCTTTGACGATATTATAAGGCGCGCTTCGCGATCCAGGTCCGTAGCTGTAATGGCGGCCGCGCTGGAGTGCGCGGCTGCGCGGGCGCGGGGAGGGCAGCCGCCCTCACCTCACGTCCCCTGGCACACCGGGAAGATGTGTGCGCCGACAACCTGCCCAGAAGTATGAAGAACAATTGTGCCAAGTTTTGTTGAAATCCGTCGAGCGGTTTTTGTTTGTGTAACGAACATACAGACAGACAGACAGACAGACAGAAAGACAGACAGACAAAAATTTTACTGATTGCATTTTTGGCGTCAGTATCGATCACTAATCACCCGCTGATAGTTATTTTGGAAATATATTTCATGTACAGAATTGACGTCTCTACAGATTTATTATAAGTTTAGATTAGATTAGATATAGATAGATAAGGAGGGGCCTTTCATATTTTTTTCGACGTTTGGTAAGTATATAACTATTTAGTGGAATATATATGTGCCTCACAAACCATACGAATTGACTTCTGTCAAGTGTTCTGATAAAATGTTCGTTCATTTGCCGCTGGTATTTCTACTTTTATTAAGAACAAGTAGCTGTTTAATAAATTCCTTTGGGTCTTACATGACAGCCCCTGCAAAGAACGGGATGGATACACTATGTATTCTAAGTTATGTTATGTTTATAGAAATATAATTTGAATTATAGTAATTTGTTCTCGGACCAGAAAACCATGTATTAGAAAATATTATCAAAAGATCGTTTGCGCATCTTTATTAGTTCTTTTACGATGTCATAAAGAAAACAAGTTAAGGTTGGCAGGCACATTAAATGTGGGAAATAACCATCGTAAGCCTTATATTACGGCAAATTAAATAAATAAATCATATTCCAGAAATTCAGAATCTATAATTCCGGAAGGCGCAATGCTGGTAGGCCTCCCACACGGTGAAACGACGACCTGGTTAAGGTCGCTGGAAAGCAATGGATGCGAATCCTTGGGGGAGGCCTATGTCCAGCAGTAGACGTCTTTTGGCTGAAATGATGATGCAATAAATGAATCAAGACACACCACTCAAATAATATCACGGTATTTTAGAATGTTCGGTCTAGCAGCCTAGTCTAGTCTAGAATCACTGCACCGGTCTCTTGATGCTGAGTGTTTCCTCGTTCAGAGTTATTGCACGCCACGATATAATTTCTCCATTGTATTCTACTATGACTCATGACCGAGTTGGAAACCTCCATGTAGTGGGAGGAATTGGCCTTCTGTGTCTCGTTAGCCTGATGGGTTAGCACAGGGATTCGTATCAAGTTTTCCCTCTCTTGTGGCTAGTATTCCGGCCTTCTCATTTCCTTTTGTCGGCTCTTACGATACACTCAAGATGGAATGGGTCGGACCTATGTGTTATAAATCACCTCACGGACTTTGTCTAACTCCGAGTAAATACATTTTATTTCTTCGTACTGGAGATTTCATTAAGATTGGCAGATTGTGAGGTAGACATTCGTATTTTTCACGCATTCAGCTTCCACGGTACTAACGACTGCCATGTACGGTAGTAATAAATGTTGAACACTCATCCAACATACAAGACAGCCTAACATGCAAATAAATTGTATTCTGGACGTATTCCGTTATCATTTGTATTATTTATTTCCACTCACACTCCCACACAAACACACCCTGTATTCTACATACTCGTATTCTATTATAATCTTAAATAATTTAATTCATCAAATCCATTTAGAATTATCATTAACATATATATACTCTACTAATACTACCTACTATATTTTACAATTAGTACAAACATGTTATTTTTAATGATAACCTAAGTACTCATATAGTTTCGAATAATTAAAGTATAAATTACAAAAAAAAAAACCTTGTTAATGTCTGGAACACACAATGATATTTTATAAATAAAAAGAGGTAGATATGTTTCAAGCGCACGCCAAGTGAAGACACGAATACAGGCCAATTATGACGTTTCGACTTTAGTCGCGTCTAACCACACACAGAGTTGTCACGTGTAGTGAATTTTAGAATAATAACAAAAATGCCGTCCTGTGTGTTTAGAAAGTGTACAAATTATTGTTCCAAAATTAATAAATCACAAGGGATTTCCTATCACATGTAAGTTCATAAAATATATTTCGATTTAATAGTGTATTTGAATAAAATTAGTTTAATAATATTCATAAATAATGCTAGTAAAGAAACGAGACAGTCAATACTTTTTGTCGCGAGCACGACAAGGACGCATGTACTACGAACATAGATTATAAGTACAGATGCGAACATCGTCGTAAGCACTAAAGTAAGAATTACCCTGTTGTACAGTTTCCTTTAACTGTTTTTTAAAATTAATTAATAATATTTGTTGTTTAATTATTTGTGATGTTTTAATATTTGTCATAGACCAGGCAGAAAAGAAATAAATTCGAAGGTGTTTAATTATTGACTATTGTGTTACTATGGTAATTATTTGATGGCGATGAAAATGGCGATCTAAAAAGAGCAACTACAGAACCGATGGTAGATGGTTAATTTTAAATTTTATTTTATTGCTCGACTTGTGAAAAGAGCTATAATGAGGCAACTTGATTATATGAGTTTTGAATTTGAATTTAAATGGATAATAAATAAATATCTATTACCCACCTATACATATCGACCCACCCACGACTGCTGCAAAGAATTCGAAATAATGTAATTAATAAAAACGTCCGTTCGGTGTTAAGCAGTAGACTGTAAGAAACGAGCATATTTGACATTAAGAACAAAGACAATATTTTTATAAAAAGAACACTAATATTAAAATACTCATTTCTTATCAGCCAGTAGCCAACATCCTGGACCCCCAGTGTGGAGCACGAGTTGGGAGTGGCTACTGAATAATACCGTTAGACGCCTAATCATACGTTGCCAGCTGTCACTAACGTTGGTCCAAAATAGTCCTCTTCCACCTAAGCAATTGGAGAGACGCTAGTTCAGCCCTCATTTGGGCTTGTTCAGCCTGTTCCTCCAGCTGAGCAATTGGAGAGACGCTAGTTCAGCCCTCATCTGGGCTTGTTCAGCCTGTTCCTCCAGTTGTGCAATTTGAGAGACGCTAGTTCAGCCCTCATCTGGGCTTGTTCAGCCTGTTCCTCCAGCTGAGCAATTGAAGAGACGCTAGTTCAGCCCTCATCTGGGCTTGTTCAGCCTGTTCCTCCAGCTGAGCAATTGGAGAGACGCTAGTTCAGCCCTCATCTGGGCTTGTTCAGCCTGTTCCTCCAGCTGTGCAATTGGAGAGACGCTAGTTCTGCCCTCATCTGGACTTGTTCAGCCTGTTCCTCCAGCTGAGCAATTGGAGAGACGCTAGTTCAGCCCTCATCTGGGCTCGTTCAGCCTGGTCCTCCAGCTGATCAATTGGAGAGACGCTAGTGCAGCCCTCATCTGGGCTTGTTCAGTGGTACTTATCTTGGGGAAATTGCGCAGCGCGGCGACTTCGTAGGCCACCAGCAGCTCCGGGCGCGCAAAGGTTTGCTCAAGCGCGTGTTTCTGGTACGTCACCAAATGTACAGACCCACGTGACCACGATGAGATAGAGAAAATGTTTCGCGTTCAATTTCAGGATCAGATTTGAAGAGTCGGTTAGTATAAAGGTAACATATCTAGTAATATAAAATTGGGCGTTGATAGCTGCACCACAGTTTTGAACTATTGTAGTATAGTATTGTATATCCGTTTCTATTCTTAGTTTCATTTGTTACAGTTCCCAAAGTTTATTATCTTATCTTGTAATTAAAAATAAAAAACAAATGACTATATTAAAAAAGTTCTCTTTTATACGTTGGTCTATAACACGCTTCGAGTCGGAGTCAGTTTCATCAAGACGCAGCCCTAAAATGTGTTCAAACTAAGTAAACAAATGAAAGCCTTTCATTGCCATTTTACGTCTTACAACGTTCTATTTTCAGATGGGCATGTCGTCGATAACATCTACAGCATTTGTGCAAAAAATGCTATAGATAAACTTTATAGCGGACGGGAATGAAGGTGACTGGCGAGTAAATGAAGAAACTCTGGTTGGCCTACTTAATGGTTTAGTTTCTGTACAGAAGTCAAGACTTTCTTGAACTTGACGAAACCTTACAATGCACATAAACCAGATGAGTATTTCCGTGTGGCGACATATTTTGAATTCATAGTGTTACCTCCCCATTCCATCCAGGGTATCTTAAGAACGGACAAAACGAAATGATAAGGCTGATAACCTTGCCGTAAGAGAAGGAAATCTTGATACAAAAACCCGGTGCCAAACCGTCTGGCTAGAGTGGCACAGTAGTTTCTCCATTGTACATGGAGTGACTTCAGTTTTCTAATGACTCCTATTATGAGCGAGACGTCTCAAATCTCTGACACCACGAGCAAGACGCACAGTTCGACGAAGGGTAATTCTGACAAACTATCCTTAAGAAATTATAGTTACAGGTAACTCCACTATAAAATCCAAATATAGCAGTTCACAACTTTCTTTATTGTTGATGTAAAATTGTAACGGAAGGTTTAGACATGATTAGTAATAAATAATAACAGACAAGGAAAGATCGTTGAATTAGAAAAGAAAACCAGCATTTTTTATTGTTTATTGTGAATTTGATTTGCATTTAGTAGAAAAAACATAGCGATAAGAAAAGTGTTGAAAGAGAATATAGAGCTTTTGCTAAGAGCATTGAGAATGCCTTAGAATTTCAAACGTGACACCAAAATCCACTAATTGAAAACAGACAAAAGTTTTACATCTATACATACATACAGAAAAGTATCATTTAAGTACATAATATGGTAGGTACATAGATTTATTTCAGATCGGGAATCACAATAGGTTTCATAGTGGTAGTTTGGGCCTTCTGTTCAGCTTGTGCTTGAATTAGAGCAGCTTGAAGCCCAATACTGACTCGCGTGCCTAAATCTTCGTCAACCAAATAAAGGAATCTAATGGCTCTTTTTTGCACGTGTGGCACAACTGGCACCAAAGATTGAACTAAATTATTCACAAATCTCTGTTTATGGTCCTCGCTTCCAAGAATGATATTGTACAGTTCCCAAAGAGGCTCTAAATCAATAGCTCTGTTTTCCAAGACTATCAATTTCTTTTTCGGTATTCTTTCATCAACGTATGGAATGACTCCGTTGAAAGTATTAGGATAATAATTTGGTGCATCTCTTTCATTATCTCTAACAGGCGGTTTTCCATCACGATTTATAGTCTTGGCGTATAGCGGCATATTTACTAATATTTTGTTATGATTTCTACCTAAACGGTAGTTGTGTGTGTCTCGATAGAATACTTTTCTGCCCTTGAATAAAAAGTCAACAGGTCCAGGAATACCTGGCACTAAGTTTGACGGATTAAACGCGCTTTGCTCTATGACCTTAAAGAAATTATCCACATTTTTATTGAGCACCATCCGTCCCACCTGTACAGTGTAATAAGTACCATTTTTCCATAATCTAGTAACATCAAATGGATCATAATCTACGTTTTTAATATCTTCTAGAGTCATAACATCCATTTCTAATTTCCACGCAGGATATTCCTTTCGTTCTATGGCATTATATAAATCTCTATTGAAATAATCCGGATCACTGCCAGATATTGCTGTAGCTTCAGCATTTGTTAGATATGAAAGTCCTTGTTCAGTTCTGAAGTTGAATCTGACATAGTGTCTTTCACCTTTTTTGTTTGCTAGCTCGTAAGCATGTATTGGAAATGCGTCCATCCTCCTGTATCCATTTGGAATGCCAACGTCAGTAAGCGTCCAAAAGAATGTATGGGCAAATACTGGATTCATTATAACAGCATCCCAACGTGCAGTCAGATCCATTAAGTTAGTTTTTGGATTTCTCTTAAAACTGTGAACTAGAGACACAAATTCATGTGGATTTCTGTAAAAATAAACTGGTATTTGTAGTGCGGTAAAATCTAAGTTGCCTTCGTTTGTATACAACTTTATTCCCAGTCCTTTTATTTCCCTGCGCAAATCAGATCCTCCAAGGTTTTCAATAGCTGATGAGAATCTAGCCACTAGGGGTGTTTTCTTTCCAATTCCATTAAACACGTCAGCATATGTGTATCTAGAAACATCATGGGTAACTTCGAAGTAGCCATAGGCGCCGCCACCTTTCGCGTGAACCACCCTCTCTGGTATTCTTTCTCCATTCAGTAGCGTCATAGAATCAAGAAGCAACTGATTATTGAATATGTCAGAGTTGACTGTAACTGTTTCTCGTACCTCTGTAGGGTCGCCTGCACTTTTAGTCCATAATCCTATGGGTAGCTAAAAAGAAAAGAATTGTTTAATCTTTCATATTAAAATTTAATCCACATTCATCATCATTGATGTTTAAGTGACCTTTTTATAGTTTATACTTTTTATTACATTACTATTGTCAATATGATGTTCCTCAGTTGAATATGAGATGTTTTCCAAGTATACTGCGGATCATAGAATACCCACTGCCGAGTCGGGCCTCCTTTAATCACATGCAGGGAAATTAGTCTACTGTGCCACGCTGGTAAGGATTTTCTTTAGAAAGCTTTGTGGACTCATGCACAGCACTTTGTTGAAGATGGTCACATAATCCAATGCCTAGTTTACCATTCTATAAAGGACATAACAGTCAAGCCATTTTTCTTTCTTTCTTTCGTTCAAGCATTCATTATTATATAAAATAATACCAACATTATCCTTAAACCTTACATTGTTTGAATGCCTAATCAAACTGCACTGCAATAAAAAGTATCCGTGTACAATGCTTTAACGTCTCCCTTTTCTTATTTAAACAGCCCTCTACTGCTTACGTCAATAAAGTCTTCTTCTTTATTTAATTATCATGGCTTCCATCAAAGTTTTGATGATTTTCAATACAGTCAAAATTGACATTCAACGCAGCTATTGGTAGTAAATTTTAACAGTTTTGATAACTTACTAATACTATAGTGTCAGAAAGGTCTGGGAAAGCAGGTCACACGCTTATGACACGAAAATTTGGCAAGGACTTTTGAATTTAGTAGACATGTCTACAGTATGCTAGTCATTGCATAGTGTCGGTTTGGCACGTCGAAAGAAACTAGCAAGTTTGCTTGTTTTTTTTTTTATTATTCTTTAGGGGGAGATGGGGTACATTGATACATGGGGCACATAGATACAGTCAATATTTATCGAAAACAAAACGCGTTAGACGAGCCGTCCGCCACAAATAAGAAGGTAGATACAACCAATGATGTTACAATTAAAAGGTGTAGATACGTTACAACAACACCTGTACAACATTCGATCTATAAAAATGGCAAGCCAATGCACACATAGTTAACTTAATATGCAATATGCACACTGCATTAGATGAGTCGTGAAAGTAGGATGGTATGATTTAATAATCACGTGCTAAATAGAGACAAATATAATTTGTCGCGATGCGTCGTCAGATGCACTAGAAACAATATAGATTAATTAAATCAGACATAACATTTTGCCCTACAAAGTTTAATGCCTATAAATATTTTGTAAAAACATTTTGTCTCGTTAAGTAAACATATATGTTAGAAACAGCTGTTTTTTTTCGCAATTTCAGGGTTGTTCCCATTGTAAAAGTGGTTTATAATCATGAGAACTCCACCTTCTGTGATGTATGTTAATTAAAAATTGCCCTGTATTAATAGTTTATTTATTACTCAAGTAACACAGCTCAAAAAAATAAAACAATTTAATTTAAATAACAACTGCATTACAAAAAATAACATCACCTAATAACCTTACCTTTGTACCTACTCCGTAGCCAACTCACATGTCTGTTTCTCTATAGTCTGTGATGCGTAATGACATCTATCTCTTTTGCACTTGGTAATGAGGATACTTTTGTTCCACTCATTGATTTTTACCGCCATATTTTTAATTTGTAAAAAATATTAATTATATTACGGAAATAGTGACAGTTACGAAAGATAAGTGATTCCTTGACTTTTAGAAGTTTTGTTAGTGTAGTTTGTGCAAGATCTCATAACACACGACGGCATTTTCCATTGTTTTAAAGCACTTTTTACACACGGCTCTTGACGTGCATTTGTTGACGCCAGCGACACAACACAGAGGTCAGGTTTGCTAATTAGCCTACTTTTTACGTGCCGCTTGCTGACCGCTTATAACCCATCTACACCTTTTTACTTATAACATCATTGGATACAACCTACACGCACACTAGCGCGGAGCAACGTTCACCCGACGACTAGCGACTGGCACGTATAAACCTGTTTCTGATGTACGCAAAAAAAATGTTCGTAGGTTTCTTTCGGATGTGGTTCTTCTTATTTATTTAGTGTTATTTGTGTTATATTATAACATTTGGTAAGTGCATTAACTGTCATTACATTATAAAGACTTATTTTTTTTAATTATTTATTGCTTTATTTTTTATAAAATATATATTTCGATTGTAGTAGGCAGGGGCACATTGATGCAAGTGCTCTCGGGGCACATTAATACGTATCAATGTAAGCTAATTTACTTCATAAAAATTAGTGATGACTGATTAGGCCAATTAGAGGATGATTATGTCTTATTGCCTATGTATAAAACTAGTCATGACTGATTAAACCAAATAAAGAATATCTTATTGTTGAAATATTTTTCATGGCTAAGTTTATTGCTTGGATTTACTTGTTCTATTTTTATATAAATACTAAAAGTATTTATTTTAATCAGTACTTCAGTGCACATAATTTACCAAAAAGTAAAAAATATAAGTAATTATTACATAAATATCATAAAAATCAATAAAACTACATAGTTTAATTTGTAGAAATATTTCTATGAATCAAAGTACCCCACATTCGGGGCACATTGATACATTTTTCATTTGTTAGTAAATGGGCTCTAATACATTTTCTGATTAAATCTAACGGTTAATTTGTATTTAACAAGTTAGCTGAATATATATTAATTAAATTAAAATTATTCAATTGGATGTTACTGTCGATAGATCGTATTTTATTGGGTCTAAGTAAAAATCGTATCAAGGTGCCCCAACTCCAATAGTCCAACTCCAATAGTCCAGAAAATAAATTACTAAAATATGTCATAAACTTCACAATCTCTGCATAATGTGCAAACCCTTTTATATATTTAACCAACAAAGAATCCCGCGACACTGCAGTATCTGAAACGTTAGGGCTTAAATAACAATAACACAAGCAAAAACCAGTTAAAGGTCATTTAAGACAATAAATAAACGATGGTCCGAACGATACCTGGTGGATGTTTGTAAACTGCCCCCCGATACAGGTTATAGGTACTGCAGGGGTCTCGTTTTTTAAAAACAAAGAAAAGAACTTGCTGGAATAACTATTTGTGGTTTTGTTTTGGTTCGCAGTTCCTAACATTCTATTGTTTTAAACACTTACAGGATGTTCGAGTTTAAAGTCCAAAAGCTGTCTATTCGCTGGCTCCAAAGTGATATTACTATACTTGACATTATAAAAGTCACATTTTGCGTAAGTTACAAAAAGACAAAGCAATATTATAGCACCCATGTCCTCCTTTAGCTTCAACAAAATGGCAACTAAAACGTATGTAAAGTATTTTATACATTATTGAATACATGCGTTTATTAAATTCAAATCGATAACAATTAATGGTAATGAAATTAAATGCTCTATCCGTTGTTTCGCACGATACTTCAGCTATTGAGTTTTGACCTTTGAATTCATTTAAGGATGTGAAAAAATAATCGATTTTTATTTTAATCGATAATTTTTTTCTTATAATTGATTGTTATTATCGATTTTTATAGTAATATTAATCGATTTTTAATAAATCGATTATATAAATTATGGGTTTTAATCGATTTTCAGAAACAGGTCGCATCTATGCGACGGATAAAAATCTTGAATAAATTTCATACGTATACGTTGATTAAATAAAAACGACGCCCTCTATAGGCTTTTATGTATGCGTTTAAAGTTTCAGTGTAGTGGTGAGTGAAATAACATTGTTGGCGTTATTGAAATGTCTTGTAACTGTAAAAAAACCTAAAATGTAACCGTAATTTAAAATAGGACTCGACATTTTCGGCTTATACTAAAATTGTATCAATAATACTATTTGGTTTCCTAATTGCAACCTTGACATTTTAAAGGAACATTGCTTTTTATTTTTGGTTAATTAGTTTATTATTGGAATATAAAAAGCATGATTTTTTAAATTAATACCACAAAAATCGATTTTTTTGCAAAAAATCGATTATTTCCGTATAAAGAAAAATCGATTTTTATTTAATCGATTCTTTTTCATTAATGTCACATCCCTAAATTCATTATACCTATTGCTTAGGAGTGGCACTTGTGGAAATAAATTTAATTTTTACGGTGGCGGGCGGTGGCGTAAGTGCTGACAAAAGGAAATAATTAGGCTGAAAACCTGTGCCAATCCGTCCAGTCAGCGCGGCACAGGTTACTTTCCGTCTAATGGAAGAAGGCCCGGCTCAGCAGTGGGTCATGAATAACGTGACCATACGTCCCGCTTTGGGCGGGATTGTCCCGCTTTCAGGCTGTCCGTCTCGCTGTCCCCAACGAGAACAAAAATGTCCCGCTTTACGAATAAACCTCTATATCCTTTGCACTTAAATATGATATCTTACGTACACCAACGTACTCTATATATGTATATATATTTATTTCTTTATACAAAAGTTAGTAGGCGTCCCGCTCAAACACGGAAATAAAATGGTCACGTTAGTATGAATGGGATAAAATATAGTAGTAGTAGTCTAAGGCACAGTGTAACACTGCACTTCAGTCACGGAGCACGCTTACGAAGTTTAGTAGGAAAACACTGGATATTCGTGTACTGTGGGTGGGTCATGTATGGGCTGATTAACCCCTTAAAGAAGTACTACTACTAATCAGCCCATAATTTACCCACTGCCGAGTCGGGCATCATACCATGACATGGAGGGTAATTAGCCTACTGTGCCACGCTCGCTGGCAAGACGGGTTTGCGCAGGGTTTGGTTTCAAGTTTTCCTCTCTTGCGTTTTCAAGTCTTCATACATTTATTAAATTCAAACAGTTACTAATTACTTGCAATCAAGCTAAACGCTTTATCCGATATTTACTACGATACTTCAAATATTTGGAGTTCGACTATGAAAACAATGTATCATTTAGAACCAGCTCCCGTATTTTCCAGGTGCTAATTTACCGTTTTAATAATAAATACCACCATCTTAGCCTTTTAAGGGGGCATTTTTCTTATTTGTTATGTTTTCATACCATGTTTGGCCGTATAATATGAGAAAATAGTTTTCATTGGTTACAGTTATAGTTTTCAGAGGAAATATTTTTCAACTTAATATTAAAATAATATATTATAGTATTCGTCATCCAATAAATTCCATGCCTTGTTTTAGATTGAAAGAAGTTGCCTTCCTTCCCTGCAGTAAAAATACTAAAAACATTTTAAAGTAAAAAACAAACCTGAAATGTTAAAAAGTTTATATCAAGTTATTGCCCAATTACATGCAGGGCTAATTACCCTCCATATAGAGAAAAGGCCCGACTCAGCAGTGGGCCCACATGTACATGGTAGCAGACAAATATTTTTTTTACTGGATTGCCGACTTACAAGTAAACCTTGTAGATAGTTGGTATTTTACTACAAAGTCATCACAATATGTCATCACAAAGATCACAGACGCAGGTTTGATCTGAATACAAACAGGCTCGTCTAGGTTGATAGGAGAATATAAACCTACCTTTATAAAGATTACACGGGTCAACATGAAATTTGACTTTGATTGCAAAGCATTAAATTTCGGTAGTTTAGGTCGTAATTAGACGGAAAAAAAATATATGGCATGAAAAATTTTGCTTTTGTGCTTAGAAGACTGATTGAACGAAATTTTTAAAAATCTCGGATTTTAATTTTTGATTGAAAATAAAACTATTGAAATAAAAATGTTTATTATTTTTATTAAGTTTTACTATCAAATTAGCTTACATAAAAGTGGAAAATAACTTAAAAGTGCACACTTTTACTTTTTCTTTTATGTTCATAGCTACTTTCTCTCAATAAACCCCAAATATAGTCGCCCATCATGTTTTCATTGTATTGGCCTTGATTTCAAAATTCATGATGTCCTGATGGAAACGTTCTCCTTGCTCTTCGGAATAGCTCCCATATTGTTTTTAAATTTATCCTTAGCATGCAGCATATGTACTTTTAATGACATCCTGCAGGCCATGGCCTTAAAATTTGTAAGCATATCCTCAACCAACTTTTCGTAGTTTTCAGCTTCACAAAAGCAAACTTTATACCGAAAAAAGGTATTTTCTTTTCGTTTTTGTGCATAACTAACTGGAAAATAATAGTATAAACTTTAGGACAAAGAACGAAATTTTTTTTGTAGAGTCGTGTTATCCTCCCTTGAAAAACGGATTGAATTTCGTCAACGTCTAATGTGACAGACTTCTGGTCATTTTTATCATGCAGAAGATATAGTTACGATATTATCCTAAGTGTTCGAAAGAAATTCAAATTATTTAAAGTTTAGTTTTTTATGTTATTTTCCTTTCCCCTGCTTTCCAAAATGACATAGGCAAAATTATGTTGTTGTAACATGGCAAGCTGCTAAGCAGGAAGTGAGGTGATGAACTATATGATTTATCAGTGATATTAGACGTTTTCAGTTTCTGTATTTTGTGATACCATTAATTCTTCCTAGTACAGTAAGCTAAGCTACTTCGCAGTCTCTCTCATCATCATCATCTTAGCCTTGTATCCCGGTTGCAGCCCAAACTCTCGCTTCGGCGCCCGGTGTCAGCTTTCCAGCTTTTTCTTCTCCACTTCGCACGGTCTTCAGCATCCCTGGTAGTGAGCCCATTGGCACGCATATCGCCCTTTACGACGGCAAGCCAGCACTTTTTGGGTCTACCCTTCCTGCCAGGGCGCGGGGAGGCGGCATGGCCAGACATTTGTTTCCCACGTAAGCAGCCGGTTGCCGCAAAACAAGGCCGTACCACCGGAGCCGACACTCCTGCAATTTATCCGCAATGTCACGGACTTGAAGACTGCCGCGAATGCGGGAGTTCCTAACGTGAACCTTCCGCGTTACTCCACACATCCACCGCAGCATATTCATCTCCGTGACACGCAGCTCTTGCTTGTGTCGCTCTGAAACCGGCCACGCTTCACAGCCGTATAAAAGGACCGGCCTAATGATGGTCTTATAGACCTGTCCCTTCAACTTTACCGGCTTTATCTTGGGGTCTCTTCGCAGTCTCTCTGACCTAGGTTAAATAGATATTAAATTGAAAAATGAATGATTAGTGCCATCGTTTGTAAATTTGTTAAAACATAACATGTAACGTATGTGTAACGTGTGGACGAGATCAATAAATCAAATAACGGCGAGAACATATTTATTCTAGAAATATGACAATATTCTTATAGGAATATCAATCAGTTTACTCACTCATTCCACCACAACTTATTTGATAAACAATCTCCTTATTGCAATTTATTTATTGTTTCAAAGGTGTATCTCTAGGTCTAGCTACTATAGCTACTGGGGGTGGTTGGGCTCTTTGCGCAGCCAGTGCAGGTACCAGCCCTTCTCTAACACGTCGACCTAAATCAGCGTCTATAAATGTCAACATAACAAGCACTCTTCGTCGTACCCTAGGTATTGCTGGCACTAGTGAGGATACTATGTTATTCACAAATCTCTGCTTATGATCTTCAGTTGCAACTATATTATTATATAGCTCAGATATCGGTTCCAAGTCAACTGCGTTATTATCTAATATTATCAACTTCTCTTTTGGAACTCGTTCATCTACATAAGGAATCACTCCATTGAATGAATTTGGATAGTAATTGGGGGCTTCTCTTTCGTTGTCCCTTACGGGTGGTTTGCCGTCGCGATTTATAGTTTTAGCGTAAAGTGGCATATTAACTGTAATTCTGTTATGGTTTCTACCTAAGCGATAATTCTGAGCATCTCTATAGAAAAATTTTCTACCTTTGAAAACGTAGTCTACTGGTCCTGGGATCCCAGGAACTAAGTTAGAAGGATTGAATGCGCTGTGCTCTAAATCTTTAAATGCATTATCCACGTTTCTATTTAAGACTAAACGACCAATAGTAGTCGTGTGATAAGTCCCATTTTTCCATATTCTAGTAACATCAAAAGGATTATAGTCTACTTTTTGTAATTCTTTTGGTGTCAAAATATCCATGTCTAATCTCCATGAAGGGTAGTCTTTTCGTTCTATGGCATTATATAAATCTCTGTTAAAATAATCTGCATTTAATACAGCTGCTTGAGCACTAGGTAAGCTTTCGAGGCCTTGTTCTGTTCTAAAAGTGAATTTGACGTAATGCCGGTGACTAGTTTTATTAGCTAGTTCAAAAGTATGAATCGGGAAACCGTCCATTTTTCTATACCCATTTGGGATTCCGAAGTCAGTCATTGTCCACAATAGAGAATGATACATAATAGGGTTCATTGAGATGGCATCCCACAACATAGTGTAATCTAACAAATTAGTCTTGGGGTTTCTCTTGAAATTATGAATTACAGAAGGAAAATGGACAGGATCTCTGTACAAATATACTGGTGTCTGTAGCGATAGTAAATCCAAATTGCCTTCTCGAGTGTAAAATTTAACTGACATTCCCCTAAAATCTCTAGATGCGTCATGTCCACCCAAATTTGCTAGTGATGACGAAAATCTGACCACCACAGGAGTTTTTTTACCAACTCCATTAAATACATCGGCATATGTGTATTTTGATACATCGTTGGTTACTTCAAAATACCCGAACGCACCTCCACCTTTAGCGTGAACAATACGTTCTGGTAACCTTTCTGCCATTAGGAGTGTGTTTCCGTCAAGAACAAGTTGGTTGCCCAACACATCAGAATTTAGTGAAATTGTGTCTCTTATTTCTGTGGGTTCTCCAGAACTTTTAGTCCATAGGCCGATATGTAGCTGTAACAGAAAAATAGACATTTATATTCTTTTGTTCATATTGAAAATTGTATACATGTGTGATTTTATAAATTATCTTTTGTATTTCATATTTTAACTTGGTTTGTTGTAATAACAAGCGCTTGAAATTGCAGAGTGCTTATTAACTTTAAATAAAATTAATCTTTTAACTGACTTATTATCTATAGATTTTTTGTTTAAAGTTTTTCTATCTTATCACATGAATAACCCACTTCTCTCGTCCATCCACCGATAAAGGATAGATCTAGAATACTATAATCTAATTTTGTATCAAGTGTATCAATCAAGTCACATGTAACGTTTGAAACTTTGTGTCAGTCGGGATCTATAGCTTTACCGCGTGGCCACAGCCAACAGCGGTGCGAATTGCGGAGCGTCTTGCGGCGCGGTAAGCGGTGAGCGGCGAAAACAAATGGTAGCTGTGGCATACTTCATAGATTGTCATCTATGAAGTATGCCACAGCTACCGGCGACGCGATCGGCGGCGCGTCTTGCGGAGCGACTAGCGGCGCGGTGTACGCGGCCGCGACGAGCTGCGCGATGTGCGAGTGAAACAAATGTACTAGCCAATATCGAAGTGGCCACAGCTCAGAGCGTTGCGCGCGGCGGCTTCGGTGGACGTATTGAGGCATCGCGCGACCGAAACAAATTATTTTGATTTTATCGCGCGTTGAGCTAATTAATAATGGATATGGAATATTTCTTTAGTGAAATACAAGTACTAGACCAGCAATATGGATGTCAAAATCCACATCATAATTAAAACCATGTTGTAAAAAAAATGTGGGACGTAATAAAACAACAATTTCCTGATGGAACCTAGTTAACTTTAGTTTTCAAGTCATCCTGTATGTGACCGAGTATATAATCAAAAGTATATATGCTTGCCTGCGTAGAATAAAAAAAATATCGGGATAGTTCTTATATTCATAATAGTAAAGAGTGTGTAATTCGCCAAGTTCTCTCCTTTTCTGGTTAACTGGGTGCGCTCCTATTTGTGACTAAATGATATCTTCAGCTAAGAACGCACTTGTTTCAAGGCAATATCGTGCCACTTTTGATATTTTAATAGTTTTGCCGTTCTCTAAATACGTGCCTGGCGACGCCACCGCGGTCGAAACTAGTCTAGCTGTGACATACCACCGCAAATCGCGCCGGCCGCCGCGCCGCTCATCGCACCGCGCAACGCACCGCCTGTAGCTGTGGCCAGGCCCTTACGTGTCTTCCTAGCACGCCTAGATGTTATTTCACTATGGAGGTCAAGGTTGGATGGTGATGTCCAACCCCTGCTTTAGCAAGACCAGAACTACACCCTAGTCTCCGACCGTCTCATTCTATTTGCACACAAAAATATTCACGATTTCGTTCACTTACTGTATGCTCCAATTGAAAATCCAATAGTTGCCTACTCGCTGGGTCCAAGGTATCGTTATCATACCGAATACACTCCACACATCCTAAGAATGCCACCCAAACCCAATAACACGTTTTGTTCCCTTTCATGATGAACATAATCTCTTTAAATTTCAAGGCAACACAGTTTTTATACCAAAACCTGCACACGAACATAATAGCAATTATCTGTTGCAGAGATTATGATTGATTTAACTTAATCTTCTATTAGTGCAGATAACAAAGGCAAGTCTAAGTTTCTAGTAGATACAAATCGGTATCACCGTAATTTGATTAGTTAGGTCTCATTTGTAGTCCATGAGGTTAATAACTTTTATGACGAGAAATTTGAAGAACATTATGTTTTGTTTACCCAATATAAAAACAGTTGTAGTAGTAATTAAATATTATTAAAATTATCTGGTACTTTTATACGAAATTGGTGTTGATGAAAAAATGCATACTGCAGTTAAAATTGATATGTTTTAAAATGCAGATTTCAATTGAGTATTAACGGCTGACATTGAACTAAGACAAGCATTTAGGAATAAAATTCTTGCAGATGAATGGATTAATTTGTATTTTGCATGAATTTTATAAATTAACTAAGTTATCACGCGAACACAGTTGTGTGTAAACTGTGTTCGCGTGATAACTTAAACATTAGAAAACACACAGGAATATGTTTCGTATTTAAAGCCACTTTTGCTTTTGTTTACGATTTATGAAATATTCAGGTTCCTAACGAAACAGGGTAAACAACTATGACATATTGCTATAAAAGAAAAAAAACTAATTTAATTTAATTATTGATCATTTTAGCCTAAAATAATACATTTGGAAACAATTTTCTTTACTTTCAGGTCAATAAAACCATCGCCGCACTTTATTTGTATATGTCATTCATCAGCATCATCGTCATCAACATCAACTCGTAAACAATTTTTTTTTTCAAACACTAGAACTGACATCGATTACCATAAATAATGTAACCTTTAATTCTGATCTCTATTTTACCTTGGATCGCTTACAAACTAATTATCAACATGAACGTTGTTACAACCTACTTTTGTGGGTTTTTTTTCGTACATGGTACTTTAAATGTCTGTTAATTATCTGATGGATTATTTAAAATGTAGTTAAACTTAAAATGTCTCCAACCTACTCCGTCTTTTTTTTAACGTGGGGGATACCTTTTATAGGTTCCCAGCCGGGGGACATTAGTCTGTCCCACATAAGGGTACCTGGAAGAAAACACTTTAGCGATAAGGCCGCCTAATTGTACACCGTCAGTTTTTTTTGCATGTATGTCTACTTGGGCGTATTGTATAAGTAAAGAATTATTAATAAATAAACAAAATGTGATGGGAGTTATTCCAGGGTTTTCGTTACACCCTATATGTCTAGAAGACATCAAGCTTGCAATCAGTAAAAATTGTTTAAAATGACCATAATAGAAATATCGCTTTACAGTTTTCATGGAACAATCGATATGGCCAACATCTAAATGTCTCGCAAATCTATTTCAGGGTACGACCGAGCCAATCTGAAGTCAATCCTATTCTGTTGCATTGAAACTTGAATATCCTCTGATGTTCTAAATCCGTATTGACCTGAGCGGGATCGGGAGCAGAAATAGGTCAGGCGGGGTCGCTGCCTCACTCCAATTCTATGCAATAGGTATGTAAGTTTATTAATTAACATCGTACGTAAGGTGATAAGCTCCACATTCCACAGGTTTTAAAAGGTACATTGGCAATGTTGGATCATAGAGACAATAGCTATCAAAAATATTTAAAATGCAACACCATAGGTAGTAATACTATTTATCCGTGTGGTGACGGATTTAGAATATACAATGTCACCAACCCATACCATCTTGAGGATGTCGTAAGAGGCGACTAAAAGAACCCAAGAGGCAGATCACCCAGCCACAATAAAAGGAAAACCTGATATGAAACCCTGTGCCAAAACCGTCTTGCCAGCGTGGCACAGTAGGCTAATTTCCCTCCATGAATTTGGAGGTACCTCGACTCAGTAGGGGGTCGGTAATTTATGGACTGAAATTACGATGAATGATGTATGTAAAATAATACAATTTATTCACAAATTAAGGGCAGTTGTCACAACACTAGGTGGCGAGGCGAAACTATTTGCATATCTAACTTGCATTCCACAGCGGATGCTATTTACATTAAATTTGATTTGTTAATCTTGTTTTGCTTGGTTGATTTGCCAATTCTCTGTGTTCAGATATAAAGAGATACAGTAAGACCTCACTTGTTAAACGTTGAAAAAAGAATGCCACAAAGTCTGTCGCTGGCGTTCGCCTCTTACGACACCCGTTAATGGATGGATGGTTTGGGTTGGTGACATTTTGTGTTCTAAATCCGTCACCGCACGGACATTCCCAATAATACCGACATAAGTCTTTAGTTTAGCTTTATGGCTAATCCTAATCATAGTCATCATTTCAGCCAAAGACGTTCAATGCTGGACATAGGCCTCCCCCAAGAATTTCCACGAAGGCTGGTTCTGAACCGCCGTTTGTTTACCGGCGACTTTAACCAGGTCGTCGGTCCATCTGAATACAAAGCTTTAATTTTCTTCTTCTGCATTTAAAAAAGTTATCCTCTGTAACCAGGCCGCTACTAGTTGTACATATCGCAATATTTTAAGAAGAATAGTTAATAACTTAGAATACACAATATCACCACCCACATTCTGACCTACGGGTGTCGCGAAAGCCTTCAAAAGTATAGAACACCGCTGAAAGCTTAGCTACAAAATAAATAAATATCCTTGGACAAATAAATATCCTTGGACATTTCACACAACGCCATCTCGTCCCAAGCTAAGCAATTTTAATGCTTGTGTTATGGTAACGAGATGGATGATAAACTACTTATATACATTTTTTTTTTGTAAATACATACATATTATAGATAGAAATGACACCCAGACTCCGGCCTGTGCCTCTGGTTTAGACAATGACACTTGCCCGACCCCGGAATCGAACCCGGGACCCATTGATCCAAAGGCGGCACATCTAACCACTAGACCAACGAGGCAGTCAAAAGAAGGGAATCTTAATGTGAAACCCTTTTTTGGCACCTGGGGAAATGCTTTATGCATATCGCCGCCCCTCGTGGGTGGGGTCCGCGGTTATGTGGGACTCCAAACGACTCGTATAGCCACTAAAACCCCAGCGGTATACCCTCACACGACACGCTTGGGACGCCAAAGGGTCGCGTAAACGTAGTCTACTGTGACGCCCCGACGAGGTGAACGCTACGCGGGCCGCGACCCAACACCGGCCTCTATGGCGGGGGCAGCAGGTGGGCGTAGAGTAGCCTCCTCCTGCCCGGCTTCCGTCTGCAGCGCGGGTCAGCCAGAGCATCCTCCTTCCTGACCCGCTCCGCCGCCTCCTTCTGCGACATAACATCCTCGCGGAAGGTCGTCGCTGTCCATCCCTCCTCGCTGTCGAGCATCCGTTTGATCAAGCTCTACAGCGAGTGCCACCAGGGCCCGCCTCTCGGGGGCCAGACACACTCTTGGCACACTCTTGATGCGAAACCCTGTCTCAACCCGCCTGGCCAGCGTGGCACAGTAGTATAGTTACCCTCCCTCTGATTGGAGGGGGCCTAACTCAGCAGTGGGTAATTTATGGGCTGAATAGTAGTAGTGAGCTGAGGAGTGCATGAATTGTCCAGATTGCGGGCCAAACAGACACCTATGATTCAAACAATTTCATTAAACTATGAAATAAAACAACTTCTCAATACATTGTTTAAAGTGCATGTTTTGCACTTGAAACAATATATTGAGAAGTTGTTTTTTGTGAAGAATACCATACTGGAATTTTAGAACGAAGAATTAGCATTTGAGATTCGCCACTGAGAACGTAAACGCTGCTACTGGAATAAGACTGTTGCCATCTAGAATTTCAAAAGCTCCATTGGATCATCAGCTACCATTGGAGACAGAGCTCTCACCTCCTAAAGTTGTAAAGGAAACGAGGCGGCACAGAGAGTGGATAATAAGTTTGCGTGGCTCAGCTTTCGTTGGACAATCCTCACGTTTGTATAGTAGAGTAGTAAAAGCGAACTGCCTTGACACCGTAAAAGCTTTCATTAAAAATAACTTACGTCGTTTGAATATAGTTGTTGAAATGGTGTAGTAGATAGATTTTTTATAATCATCATCAGTATTACCTCTGCTTACATTATTTCTTGCCGAGTCTTATTGGTCTCTACAGCATTTTGAACCGATGGTGGTTATATTATGAAGGTACCCACATTCAATCTGAAACTGGGAACGCAAAGGTTGTGGGAGATCCAAAGAGATTTATGGATTTTAAGATTGAGGAAATGTGTATGAAAGGTCAATGTAGATATGATAACCAATAGGTATGTACGAAGACTACCAACCAATGGGACAAAGGTAAATATGAAGATTTGCAAGAGTTTTGTGATAAAACTTACGTTACTAAAGTTCCTCATGAGTTTGAGTTATTACTTACCGCCGAGTTAGTCTCTGTCAAAATTTTATGGAAATATAGCTATCTATGTCCCACTGCTGCGTTGTAATGCTACGCACTAGATAGAGGGAACTATGAGTCATTAATCATCACCATTTCAGCCACAAGAAGTCCACTTCTGGATGTAGGGATTTTCCCGAAGGCCGGTTCTGATCCACCCACCATCGGGTTCAAGACACCCCAACCAGTTCGTTGGTCCACCAGGAAGGCTACACTGACTGGTACGCCATCGCATCGCTTGAAGACTTTTCAGTCCTGCAAACTATATGCCCTATCCACTGGCACTTAGGTTTAATAATCCTGGTTGTATTGGTAACTGATTCGATCTTGCAGGGAACCACCGAACATAGACCTGTCCATGGATGACTTTGAGCCTTTATATGAAGCCTTAAGTAAACGTCCACATCTCTGTACCTACAGCTTCTGCTACTACTCAACTCATACATGACTCACTGCTGAGTCGGTCCTTCCCGGTTACATGGAGGTTAAGAGTTGGCACAGGGCTTCGTTTCAATTGTTCCTCCTCTTGCAGCTAGGTATTCGGCCTTGTCATTTCTTTCTGTCAACTCTTACGATACCCTCGCTATGGATTGAAGTTAATGTATGTGTGTGTGTGTTCAATTTTTAATCCGTCACCACACGGTCAATTTCTGTAACATATGTCAATGTCAGTTAACAATAAGTTCTCCAGTTTTCCGTGGGAAGATAATAATAGGTGGAAGTTAGGAATAAATGT
Source organism: Clostera curtula (assembly GCA_905475355.2). Classification (NCBI taxonomy): domain Eukaryota; kingdom Metazoa; phylum Arthropoda; class Insecta; order Lepidoptera; family Notodontidae; genus Clostera; species Clostera curtula. The sequence continues at coordinate 4,091,999 of FR997804.1, read as the reverse complement.
TTACTCATCACACTTAACTGGTATCGACATCGGATAGATGTTCCGATTTTTATTCACAACTGCATATGCATATGGTATGCATAGCATATGGTTCCGCGTTTATTCACAACTGAACCTATCTGACACTATCTTCATAATGATCATCTGTCATGATCAATGCGACGTAAGTCCTAGTAATTGTCGAAGGGAATTATACTAATCAATCACCCCTTAAATAATCCACTGCCGAGTCGGACTCCACTGCTGAATCACAGTACGTGGCACAGTAGGCTACTACTGTGTCACGCTTTCCAAACGTGTTGGCACAGGGTTTCTAATCAAGTTTTCCTTCGCTTTAGCTTTTCAGCCTTGTTGTTTCCCTTTAACGGCTCTTACAATACCTTTAGGATGGAATGTATGTATAAGAATACAAAGAAACATTTAGGAATCCATCACCACACGGATCATCGGTGTTGAGGGTTGCGTCCGTGCGCGGGTTGTCAATACGAGTAACTAATTCACAAAACTGAAACAGGATTATTATTGACAACCATCGCTTTAAAGCAAGGTCTTCCAACAATTATATTGGTCGCCACCACAAAACGAACAATTCACAAAATTACGCAACGGTGTGACTGCCAGACATCAACAAAAGCTTTACGACTACAAATGTCTAGGGTACACTCTGCCGATGTCGATTTAAACGCCAATCACAGTGCGTTTTTATGTGTAACGAGTGGAATCTCAGTTGTCAGAAATATTTTTATGAACATTATTTTCCTCAGTAAGTTATCCTTCGCTTTTGTCGGAGACTCATGGATGGGGATGAGGACCGATGGGGATACTTGACTGCCCGAAGCAGGGCCACAGGATTCACTGCCCAATAGGGGAGCATGTACCGCGACCCTGGAGGTCAGAAAGTTATCTTGGTGTCAGCAACGTAGAATATAATATTATGCTGGCTGCTGCTGCTGGCTTCACATTCAGTTCTACCATTCGTGTACGCTATTCCTATTTTTTGTAAGACCTGTTTTGATAATATTCCATCCACACATCACCCTGAATGTCAAATATGACAGATACGCGAATATAATTCATCATCATTATCATCATCATTTCAGCCAAAAGACGTCCACTGCTGGACATAGGCCTGTTTCCACGATTACGATTAAAGAAGTGAAATGCCACCATGGTATTGAGTCATCATCATCATTTCAACCCATCATAAATTACCCACAACTGAGTCGGGCCTCCTCCAAATCCATGGAGGGAAATTAGCCTACTGTGCCACGCTGGCAAGACGACAGGGTTTGTATGAAGCTTTCCTTCTTTCGCGGTAAGGTTTACTCGACTCTTACGACGCCCTCAGGTCGAAATGGGGTGGTGACACTAAGTATTCGAAATCCGTCACCACAAAGGCTACTGTTGTTACTTAAATAAAACTTAATTAAAATTAAGTAGTCATAATTAACTCTAGAATTGGAGTGGCCACTTTACGTATAAGAGTTATAAAAGGGCCTTATTAAGTTACGAACTTGTTTTAAGTCATGCAATTAACTATTTTACTAAAACTAAGAATCCAAATAACTTTATGGAGCTCAGATTACTAAGCCAAAAAACGTCTACTGGTTGAAAAAAGGCCTCCCCTAAGATTTTCCACGGAGGGCGGTCCTGAGCTGCCCGCATGCATCGCACTTCGGCGACCTTAACCAGGTCAACGGTTCACTCTGTAGGAGGCGCACCAATACTGCACTGGAACCCATACTACTACTATTCAACCCATACATGACCCATTCCTGAGTCAGGCCTCCTCCAATTACATGAAGAGTAATTAGCCTACTGTGGAGCTCATTATGTGGTTAAGAAAAACGTTGATATCCCACTCATACTTCAAAGTACACAAATATTTCAAACATAGAACTAGATCTTTAGATTAACTAAGCCAAGGTTTTTGCTACACCATGTATAAACGGCAGTATAATTATAAATTGATGAAATTATACGTTAACTTTCCCAGAAACCATCACTCAGTAGGCCATTACCTTGTAACATACAAATTTGTAAAATATTAATCACTTCATTTATGCCGATAACCTAGCCGCAAGAGAAGGAAAACTTGATACGAAACCCTGTGTCAACCCGTCCGCCCAATGTGGCACAGTCAGCTAATTACTACTACTAGAAAGAAAGAAAGGAAGAAAGGAAGAAAGAAAGATAGAAAGAAACGTTTTTATTTTGTTCTCACATCTGAGCGGTACAAAAGACATGTTACAAATAAAAAAAAAACTACTCTACTCAGCCCATACATGACCCACTGTGGAGTCGGTCCTCCTCCAATTACTTGGAGGGTAATTAGCCTACTGTGCCACACTGGCCAGACGGGTTGGTCCAGGGTTTCGTATCGAGTTTTCCTTCTCTTGCGTCTAGCATTTCGGCCGTATCATTTCCTTTTGTCGACTCATACGACATGCTCAGGACAAAATGGGGTGGCGACATTATGCAACCTAAATCCACACGGATAGCTAATTACCCTCCATTTAATTGGAGGAGGCCCAACTCAGCAGTGGATCATTTATGGACCAGAAGTGGTAAGTGACCCAAAAACTGACAGATTGACGCTCGATTTTAATCAACTTTAATGCTCAGTCCATTTAGCCCCACCATGCCTGCAGTTCCCTGGTCAGTTAATACAGGAGAATAAGAGTTTAACAAGTTTATCAAGCACCCAAAATTGTTAACCAACTCTCGGGTCAATAAGGTCTATACATCGATACTTTACCTCGGAATTTCCCCTAATCTCCGAGGAAAAACTGACCCTATATGTAGTAGGCGCTCACTGTAACTGAGTATCGATCCCGCCCTTCACCTTGACGCGATCCCGGCTTGCCCGCGCCGACAAAGCGTGACGTCATTGGACCGTAATATTTAGGTACTACGGAAGACGAAGACAAAAAGAAATGTGAAGTGAAATATGTGGCGACTCATTGCAGGAGCCACTTTTTCAAGTAGGTGTTATGATGTGAATTGGCGTAATGTTGGTATGTACGTCCATAACTTCAGAACGCCAGCAACAAATTGGATTTTAATTGTGATTGTTATTGCCACGGCAAGGTTTGTATAAAAACAATTTAATTATGATAGCGAGGAAAATTTGAAAATTTAAGAATACTTAACCGACATATAAAATTGTTTCTAATCTAACCTTAAACTTTTTAAATGTAAACATAAGCCGTTTGACATAGAATTGACAGAATGCGTGCTACAAATATCGTCAAAGAGGTTAAAAAACTAAATATCGTTTATAACTGATGCTTTGGTCTGAGTTATTTTATTGATAAAATACATGGAAAATAATTAATGTATTATTTCTTACAAAAAGGATGTAAGAAAACTTAATTTCTTAGTGCACATCATAGTCCGGGGTCCCCCGTACATTGATTTCACTTGATTACTATCAAGCTAATTTTTCGTGAGTAGCTTCATTTTCATGAGACGCCCAACATTTTCTTGTCTACAACTCTTGATTGTGGTAGCTAACAGAGGTAGCAAGCGAAAAAAATACAATTTTTGTCGGACTCGTGTTACATACCTGTTTTCTTGTAGGACATTGTATCATTTGGGCTGAGAATACACTAACCTATCATGTAAAATTATTGTCCTACAGTTAGTGATGACAAAATGGGTCTTGTGGTTTTAACAACTTTTGAGCGTAGGACCGGGATAACGTACCACGCAACTTGTAGGACAATATGACGGTTAAATAATATAAATATTTACTAAGTAAATAAAAAAAAACCAGCTGGTTAGTAATCATTTTTTATGACCTCGTTATCCATACATATTGGAAGTGGAGGACTCTTTGATCAAACCATACATTTTGTAGGACAAATACATTTTCGAATAATTTAGATAATTATCATCAGATATAACAAAAAGCACCCGGTTAGTAATAAATTTTTTTGAATCATAAAATCAACATATTTCACCCTTGCTACCTCTGTTAGCTACCACAATTAAGAGTTGTCGACAAGAAAATGTTGGGCGTCTCATGAAAATGAAGCTACTCACGAAAAATTAGCTTGATAGTAATCAAGTGAAAACAATGTACCGGGGATCCCGGACTATCACGGTTAGCTCAGAGCCATCACGCCTAATATTAAAAGTTAAATTTTATATCGAGATTTGGTAAATTTGGATGGAGTAATAAGCCGTTAATTATAGGTGCGTGGTTATAAAGAAGAATACAATAGGTTTCAATAATATACAGTTGAATTATCGTTTTTGAAAATCCCAGCATTTAGACGTACAAACTTAAATCGCAGAAATCGCAATGCTGCGAGTCAAAGATAATTATAGAAGAGCAAGTCAAACTGATAAACAACGCGATGCGTGGAATGAAGTTTAACGGAATAGAAGGAATCAAAATCAGCAACATAGAAATGTTGCATTTAATCCCCGACCGAGCTGAACCCCTATCGAGCTGAATTAAATTATAACGTGGAAATCGATTTCAGTTCACAGCAAATCGTTGCTATTGGACCAAGGAACGTTGTGCTCCTGGATTGTGTTTTGGTTATTGGTACCGCCACCAGAGCTACTACATTAATTAGTTTCCGGAAATGAGCCAGCCTATATTTATTTTTTACTCATATCCGGCTATAGAATTATTGTTTTCTAATGACGTAATTTGGTGCAATAAAAGTTATTCAAGAAAATGTTATGCCAATTTTCAAGATTCAGGGTCAAAAACAGGTTCTTATTACCAACGCCGAATAGTAACTACAAATGTTTGCAAATTTATTTCATGGGCGATTCAGCAAGACAAGTCGAGCGGTGAAAAGACCCATTCTGGAACAGTTCCAAACGTTTCTTCATCTAAATAACGAATAGGTTGCAATAATCACGACCGCTTTGGACCTCATGCCGCCTGATAATCTCAAAATTGTCATCAAAGCTGTTATGACGCCTGCAGGACAATACGCGAGACGTAATACGCCTTTCTTCATTAATAATTCATTGTTGCCGACTCTTCTCTTTAGAGCAGCATTCCGAACCGGTGTGGTAGTATTAGCATGAATGTGAGTGGACGCAATGGTTGCGGGAGATAAAGAGATGGATGGATTGTAAGAATGAGGAATTATGTATGAAAGGTCGTCATCATTTCAGCCCATAAATGTACCACTACTGGGTCGGGCCTCCTCCAAATTCATGGAGGGAAACTTCCACCTAGCGAGGGACAGGGGCCATATGATGATAATGGTTTAAAAAAACTTTAATTATGACGATTTAAAAGAGTTTTGTGATGAAACCTACGTAAATAAAGTTCCTTTTGAGTTTGAGTGAATTAATAATGCGCCAACAATTGACATCGTCGTCGAATACGTCGCTATTATCATCGTGGATAAAAATTTTGCAAACCAAGATCCACCTAAATCCAGTTACAGGTTCCGAAACTAACAAAAAAGTTAGCTCAATGAATTATTATTCATACAGACTGACAGTTCGGGAAAATGCGGACAATCATATCTTAAAATGTCGGCTTCTTATCCACCAATATGCTGTGAATATGTCAATTTATTTTTGTATACGCGCAAGGTAAAGAAATAAGAATGATGTGTATCATAACACCAATTCGAATTCAATATTCATAGAAAAGTCGGGACAACGTCTGTCGGGTCAGCTACAATGTTATAAAATAAATGAAAACAAAACTTTTAGCAAGAAATGTAAACCAACTGCAAAACCGGCAATAAAAAGTGAAACATAACCATTAAATAACTATGTAAAGTACTTTTATAGGCATATATCCTAATTGACATCCGTGAAATGAAGTTGGCACTCTGAAACCATTAATTAAGTAGAATAAAAAAGGATTTTTTGAGTCGTATAAAACATAAAATAAAAATATACAACCTAATTAATTAAGTCGGTTAAAAAGACGAAACTACTGAGTTTTTAACTTGGCAGTAATGTATAACTACCAAACTTATGTCGTTGACGATTTTAAACTCTAAAATTGGATGCAATAACTCTGCATATTTTCTACTCTACTACCACTACTACTCAGCACCCACTGCTGAGTCGGGCCTCCTCCCATTACAGGGAGGGCCTACTGTGCCACGCTGGCCAGACGGGTTGGGACAGGGTTTCGTTTCAAGTTTTCCTTCTCTTAGGGCTAGGTTTTCGGCCTTGTCATTTCCTTTTGTCGACTCTTACGACACCCTCAGGGGGTGGTGACACCATGTAGTTATTCTAAATCCTCTCTGGTGAAAGATTTTCTACTCGTTTTTTCCTTTTCGAATTTTTCCTTCTGATGTGAATTTTATCGTAGGCTTTTTCTGATTCAGTTGTTCTCAGGATAAGTTGTGCAGGCGACAATAAAATTCCAATCCGTGATGAACACACTGAACTGTAACGCGTTTCGAATGATTTGACAATTTTTCTTTTCATATGTGTTAATTAAATACAACTGCGCAATAGTCACAAGAGGCCGATCATCTAGCCCTAAGAGAAGGAAAACTTGACACAAACCCTGTGCCCGTCTTGCCAGCGTGGCACAGTAGGCTAATTTCCCTCCATAAATTTGGAGGAGGCCCGACCCAGTAGTTGGTCATGTATGGGTAAACGACGTATAGTCACAAACGCCTAAGATATCATTTTCTCGTACCCACGGCTCAATTTGCTAGGAAAACGTCCATTTGCTCCACATTACAGGTCATTACGTCATTTTCATCCACATTACGGTGTTACAACATAAATGTCTTTGAAAATCCGGGACGTGCTTGTACCTACTCCCTAAATTACGGTACCCTGTCGCGTTCCATTCTCTTTTATTACATTTACGTATTCTATTGTGGTGCCTTCGTAGAAAAATATTGATTATCCGTGTGTAAGTGGTAACATTTGTAGAAAGAACTAATAAAATGGATATATCAAAGTGTGAACTAGTCCTGCTATTTAGCCCATAAATGACCCACTGCTGAGTCGGGCTTCCTCCAAATTCACGTAGGGGTAATCATCCTACTGTACCACGCTGACCAGACGCATTGGCTCAGTGTTTGTATCAAGTTTTCCTTCTCTTGCGGATAAGTGATCTACCTCTCGCTTTCCTTTACGTCACCCGCAGGATGATTTGAGTTGGTGACATTCATCATCATCATAATTTCAGCCAAAAGACGTCCATTGCTGTAGGGGAAGCCCAAGGATTTCCACAAAGGCCGGTCCTGGGCCGCCTGCATCCATTGCTTTCCGGCGAACTTAACCAAGTCGTCGGTCCACCCCGTGTGGGAGGCCTATCAGCACTGCGCCTTCCGGAACGCGGTCGCCACTCGAGTCCTGCGCGCTATGTGCCCACTGCCACTTAAGTTTGGCAATCCTGTGGGCTATGTCGGTGACCCTGGTTTGCCTGCGTATCTCCTCATTTCTGATTCGATCTCGCAGCGAAACTCCGAGCATAGCCCTCTCCATTGCCCTTTGGGTGACTTTGAGCCCATAGTGAGCGACCACGTCTCTGTTCCTTAAGTCATCACAGGCAACACACATTGGTCGAAGACTTTTGTCTTGGTGACATGCGTATTCTAAATCCGTCACGACACGGTTGACAGGTGTTTGTTACGCCCTGTGTAACTTAATACTGTATATAATTATCGTCTAGTCTATAAATAAACATTGTTATTGTGATCGACTTGGTGTCTTAAACTGAAGGGTAAAATGCGTGAATATGTATTGTTCAAACGCCCACCTAAAATTACGTCTTAAAAATACACAGCTACAAAATTACTGGAATAGCTCAATTTAAAAAAATATTATTTGACTTTTCATTTACAAAAGTTGCTACGCTATTATTTTCTCTACCTTTGGAGTACCTATTAATAAAATACGCACACGGAAAACTGATCAGAATTTCATCAACACAATCCATTTCGGAGGGTCTTTAAAGAGTACCTAAAGGAACGGAAGAGAATGACGACTTACTACGAATTTTTTTTTTTTGTTCGCCCGGGGTAATATCCTTTATGGACTATCCCCGTCGGCCGGTGATGGCCTAGGGGGGGTGTGTGGGACTCTCCCCCGAGGGGGCCTACCCACTAAACATCCCCGGAGTGCTCCAACTCGCGTCCTGTTGCGGAATTGTGGGATCTGATGCAGAACCACGCCTTACTACAAACCCTGTGCCAACTTAACTGGCCAGCGTGACACAGAACACAAATTACCCTCCATGAAATTGAAATAGTGGTGGGTCATAGCACTCGGTCATTTTATAAGCTGGTATAAAAGTAGGTTCCCTATCACTACTACTACTCATAAATTATGTTATGTTATAATTCTGAAAGTGACTGAACAAATATTCATTCCGACTTATCCACTTATTAAAATATGTTATACGAGTATTGCGTTAAAAATTGGAACAGCGACATCTTTTTGCAAAAAAGACCCAACACAATTTGTCAACGCAGACGAAATCGCGGGTATAATAATGATAATAGATAATAGATAATGAACATTTCATGAAATAGTGGTTCCGCCGATAGCCCCGCCGCACATGCTCACACTCGCATTGGCTGGCACGAGCCGCGTGCGAGTGGCAGTATTTAAAACCTATGCCGCAGTACCAAGCTCCGCATTTGCTCTCACGTGTCGACACACACGCGTACATTTGGTACTGCGTACTGCGCCTCGAACGCGGCGCGTGACAGCCAATGCGAGTGTGAGCATGTGCGGCGGGGCTATGTCTAAAGTCGTCCAGTAATTTTAGCTCTGTAACCAAAACGCCCTTATTAAGGACATGCCTACCGTTCTCGTACAGGCCAGAGATGTCGTCATAAGTAATATATATTCCTTCTTCAATTTACAACCTATTTTAAAAATTTCTCGTTCACAGTGTTTCTATTTAAATTAAGTTTTTTTTTTCATCCCCCTATATACCCCTAAATTTTATTTTTAAACAACATTTTTGTTTTTATTTTTTATGATACAGTATACAAAAATACAACCGACGATCAATACTATTTAAGAATAGCGAAATTTATATGGCAAAACAACGTTTGCGGGGTCAGCTAGTATTTAATTTAAAATTCTCCTATGGTAGCCGGTAAACGACCGTATCTAAACTGAGGCTTCCTGGTATACGACAGATACGTATCATTCGACCAGACTGTACAAAATCAAAATAATAACACTACTGGACATAAGGATCCACAATAAGCCATTCGATTTCACTTTGATAAAACTAAAATCAGGAATGGTAAAAAATACCAAGACATTCCAAATCGCGCAAGTGAATTTTACAGAGCAATTTGCTTAAATTAGTCACACCGATCATCGTTGTGAAGGCGCTTCGGCCAGTACTGGATCATTAGACCAAGGCGGAAGCCTGATAAAATGGTAAAAAAAAATAGTAGGATGAAACCCGTTTAAAAGGGAAGAGAATATGACAAAAAGAAAGATTAAATATTTTACGGGCGATCTGAGGTCTGGAAGTGGGGAGGGGGAAGTGAATTAATAATGCAAGATCTGGCAACATCGTGCCATGTTCGTAATATATAATAAAAGTTAAATCAGTAAAACAATTCATTACAATTGTTGTCATCATCATCATCGTCATCCCACTTTAGTCTAAAGTGGAAATAAGGTTTATAATTTACTCGATAGGCTCAGCTTTTGGCCGTTAGTCGCTCTATCTAGCAAAGGAATGTTCTACACTACTCTTAGTCGTTTCAGCCCTTATATGACCCACTGCTGAGTCGGTCCTCTTCCAAATTCATGGAGGAAAATTAGCCTACTCTGCCACGCTGGCAAGACGGGTTGGCACAGGGTTTGTATCAAGTTTCCTTATCATACGGTCAGGTGATCTGCCCCTTACGCTCCCTTAGTCGCCTCTTACAACTCCTTCAGGATAGAGTGGGTTGGTGACATTGTGTTTCTAAATCCGTCCCCACACGGACTTACGGACTACTCTTGCTGAGTCGCAATTTCCATTCAAGAATCCGTCTAACTCAGCGCAGTTGCTGTCGGTTCTTCTTTATACATGACCAGCCCACTGCCATTTCAACTATTTCTCTAAGTAATGTAGTGAGTTTGGTCCAACATAATTAGAGGACAATCAATTTTTGAATTGGAATAAAAACATTGATTGTTTACAAATACATACAATACATAAAATTTTTGGCATTATAAATAATCACGATAACTAGCAGACACGGCCACGCGTTGCCGTGGCTGCGGTTTTTGTTAAATTCAATTTAACATTAAAATACATTCATTTAACTTTTGACATAGCACCATCTATTGAAAACCTACTCAATCCAGTCAGCAGATATCGCTATCTGTTACAATCGTTTGGAGCTAACAAATAATTGTGACTGTCAAAGAATAGAGAAATAATTTGTATTAAGATAATATTGCGACTATAAATTGACGTGTAAGCTATCCTATCTTTCAAGTTGAATCAAACTGAACACGGTGTGCAAATTTGACTAAAATCGGTTGCGTAGTTTTGGAGTCCATTCCGGACAAAAAACGTGACACGTAATGTATTTAAATTAAGATATTACATGATTCAAATAATCAATCACCCGCATGAATACGAGTGGTTAATTTTTTTCATCACGTTTTGGCGTAATGGCATTTGGACTATCTCATTGATGGAACGATGTTACTCTTTCGATCTTGGACAGTTCTGGGAAAGTTGTCTTAAACCAGGGTTTACAAATAACCCCATGTTTACTATTTTCCAACTTTTTCTAAAGTAAGTAGTTTTTATGTACTAGCTTTATAATGTTTTGAGTGCTACAAATCCAAACAATTCACCATCAGACAACAGTTGATAAACGTTTCATTAATATTACTACTAACGCGCAGTGGTTGAGCGATCGACTGCTGCGCAGCATGTCGCGAGTTCGATCCCCGCACGTAAGAAATATTTGTACGACCTACAAGTATTTGTTTCGGGTCTGGGTGTTTTCTATCTATATTAAGTATGTATTTACAAAAAAAATGTATTTAAGTAGTTTATCATCCATCTCGTTATCATAACACAAGCAATAAGTTGCTTAGCTTGGGACGAGATGGCGTTGTGTGTAAAAAAAAAAAAGAAAAAACTATACTATTCAGTCCATATATGACCCACTGCTGAGTCGGGCCAACTTCAAATACATGGACGGTTATATGTATACATACATAAATATTAGCTGTAGTCCACCCTGGCCAGACGCGTTGGCACAGAGTTTCCTATCAAGTTTTCCTTCTATTCCTTTCCTTGTCTTCCTTCATCGGCTCTTACGACACCCTGAGGATGGAATGGTGTGGTGACACTATGTATTCTAAAACGGAGTTTACATAATAAATAACCTATACATATATAATTAAGTGAGATACTTTAATTGTACTTCTTGCATTATTTCGCATAGTGTCCAACAAACTCTATTATGTAGGTTTGTTCACCATCCGGTTTGCGTCACGCCCGCCGAGATATTTCAGTAATTATAGGCTTCATGGCCTATTTTGTATGCCGAATAAGTTAGAATATCGCCACAATACGTACAATTGGGTTATGTGTAAATAGGCGCCTTTTTGTGTTAATTTTTGTCTATTTGCATAACTATGGTGCCTGGCGAAGGATGACATTGACAATTTGATCATGGATCATCATTGGATTAGTTAACTATTTGGGATGTCGATGCCTACTGATTATAGAATACGAGATATTATTGTGAGCAGTATGTGACGGCATCCTAACGCGTTCCTTGGTGCTCGAGTTATCGTGCTTAGAAGGTTATATATTGTTGACTAGATCTTGCTGATGTTTGATCCTTTGCGACTATTGCGCAGGCATCTTACCCCGGCCATGTACCTAAAAATGGCGATCTAAAAAGAGCGACTACAGCGTTTCTTGCCGGCTCTTCTCTGTAGAGCTGAATTCCACCAGTGGCACGTGATATATTTTAATTTTTATCTGTTAGATTTTTAATTTTATTGTTTATTTTTTCAGATGAGTGGTGATTTTTATTGGTTTTGTAAGATGATATACTTACAAACTTTAATAGTTACATTAGATATTATAGTTTCCACTAAATTGGGTAAATCGTTATTACATTTATTATAATTACGCCGACGCTTGCAACGCGCGCGTTTAAAAATTTGAGAGCGCCTTTGGTCATTGCAATTCAATTAGAACTTTTGGTTCATAAGACGAGAAAGCAGAGAAGAAGACAAAGAAGCACTCGAATGCCTGCTAGCACTTACAAAATCACAAAAGGTAACGACGGAACTTCCTTAGGTCGAAACAAACACGGAACGTAATTAGACGGTACACGGCACAGGCAAAGTAGTTCGTAACAATTAGAGTCGTATTATAAAGAGAGATTACATTGTTACGTTTATTTACTTCGTAAAAAGGCCTTTTTACTAGGATAACATTATAATTACATTATCTGCGTAGTTACACATTTGGAATTAAATGTGTCATCGTCACATTCAAACTCACAAACTCAAAAGGAACTTTATTTACGTAGGTTTTTATCACAAAACTCCTATAAATCGTCATATATAAAGTTTGCATTATAATCTTACGACCCCTGTCCCACGCTAGGTGGTAGTCTCCACACACACCTATCAGTCGTCTTGTCTTGTTTACAAAAAGCACTGAACAGCATAGTGAGAGCAAGTTCGAGCTGTGCGAGTGCGAGAGGCGAGTGAGAGAAAGCGTGAAATACGCAACACGTTAACGCAATGAATGACGAATAGGCCTTGGGTCAGGGCCATTAAATCAAATTCATCATTTCCACCTAGGGTGGCGTAAGATACGGCTAAGGGATCATCATCATAAAACCAATTGCCAAATTCCAATTAAATAATGAAATAGATATAAGCGTCCAGAAACTTTGTTGTTGAAGGTTTTACTAGCCTTTGGATCTTGGATCCCTAGTTCGATTCCGGGGTAAGTGTAGTTGCAGAGACACTTGCTCTGGGTTTCGTTTGTGTTCACGATGTCGCAGGAAGGAGCCGACTCCGGGCTGTCACCACTGCGACTGCAGGGAGGACTCGGCGCAGCACACGCTCGAGTCGTGCCCGGCCTGGGCTGAGCAGCGCCGGGAACTCGCTGCAGTCATTGGAATGGACCTGTCACTGCCAGCCGTTGCGCGAGTGATGGTCGGCGGGGACGGATCCTGGACCGCGGTCGCCGCCTTCTGCAAGGACGTCATTTCGCAGAAGGAGACGGCGGAGAGGGCCCGGGAGGATTCACTCCTCTCGGACCCGAATCGCCGCCGGCGCGCTCTCCTGCGCCTGATGCCGCCCTAGCCAAGCCTGCGGATGGTTGGATCGGGGATAGCCCAACGTCCGCCGGTATAGCCTACTGCGAAGGTGTGACGCCCAAGTGCGCGGGGCGTCGCACGGGAGATGGTGCCCGATGGGGCTGGCGCCTGCGGACCACGGTAGCAACGTACGCGGTACCCGTGGTCCGTGGCGTGAGGGTGTCGGCGCACGGCGGGTTGTTTTAGTGGGTGAGGGCCCCACACTACCCCGTAGTCTCCCCGGACGCGGAATGTGCGGTTAGGCATTTTTTCCCACCAAACCAAAAAAAGGTTTTCGTTTGTGTTCATGAAATACAGCTCTCGCGACAAAGTTTACCAAGTACAAAGCTGTCGAGTTTTTTTTTATTTTAAACAATGCACAAAGTTATACCTGTAGCGCGGAGGCTGTTTACGAACAAGCAATTCACGAACACAAATGACACCCAGACTCAGAGCAAGGGCCTCTGGGTTAGAAAAAACACTAGCCCGACCCCAAAATTGAACCGGGCCCCGAGATCCAAAGGCAGCCCATATAACCCATATACAAGGCAGTCTACAGTAGAAAGTAGTGACTTTTTGCTTCGCCTTTTCCTAATTTCCTGGGCGTCGACATCGGTCTAACATAACATGCAACCCAACTGCCAATGCTACTGACCACGTGTAACAACTGCTATACGAGTATGGTAGAATGACAGCCACGAACCACGGCTGTGCGTGAGGTCCGAAGCATGGAGGATAACTTTGCTTAACGTTGCGTTCAACACTCTCCGCTAGACCAAGTTTAACTGTTGTTACAATAGTGTAAATATCAATCTGATTTAGAATACACAATGATGCCTGGAAGTAACTGTCATTTTGTGCCTGTGCTCTGTTCCTTTGGCCCCTTCAATAATATATCTCATTGGCGAAATAATTTGTACGTAGCATTTAGAAAATGTCATATATTGTACACTGTATGTGTGAGCAATGACGCAATGGAGACCTTTAATCGCGGATTTGTTTTTTTTTTTTTATTGGCTCTGTCAAGGTCTATCCCTCATTCATTGCGTAAACGTGTAGCGTGTTTCTCTCATCTTGCGAACTTGCTCTCACTATGCTGTTTAGTGCTTTTTGTAAACAAGAACAATAATTTTAAAAAAAAGCAACTACAGAGTTTCTTGCCGGCTCTTCTCTGTAGAGCAGCCTTCCGAACCGGTGGTAGTTTCGGCATGAATGTGAGTGAACATAGGGATTGTGAGCGATCAGGGGAGATGGAGGGATTGCAGGAATGAGAAGTTGTGTGTGAAAGGTGTGAATGTAGGTATGACGACTGATAGGTGTGTGTGGAGACTACCACCTAGTGTGGGACAGGGGCCGTAAGATGATAATGGTGTTTGTAAATATGACGATTTATAAGAGTTTTGTGATGAAACCTACGTAAATAAAGTTCCTTTTGAGTTTGAGTTTGAGATACCAACCCACACTATTCTGAGGATGTCGTATGAACAAGTAGGAATGCAATACCGGTGCAGAAGGTAAAATTCATAAAAAGCCTGTACTAGCGAGTATTGATCGTCGTGGCACTGTAGGCTAATTTCCCTCAATGAATGTTGGAGGAGGCCCGACTCAGCAGAAGAAGCATATATACGCTGATATGTAGATGTTGATAGAATATTTTTGTTCTGAAAGTGACTTAAAACTATTCAGTCAGTCTTATGCAGTAGTTGTGTCGTGTAAAAAAACTAAAGCATCGACATATATTTTGTATTAGGCACTATCCCAATTTGAGTTAATGCACATTGTTTGTAACAGCTAGTAGTTATTTAAATGATATGTAGCGACCATCATACTTTACTCGAAAAATCTGAACTAGAAATGTCGCCTACAAATGCGAGAATTACCAGTCTTACACCGCGATAGCGAAGTATATTGAGCAATTCGCACAGTTAAGTAATCATAATACAGTTATCGGGGGATAGGCGCCGCGACCCCGTTCAAATATTGGACATTGGGCCTAAAGATATAAGGTCTATACTTCATATTGATCCAATAAAGAACCACACCTCAGAAAACCCCGGATAAAACGTCTCTAGGGAAATTTTATTTCACTCAAACGCGTGTGGGGTTACTTGACAATCTTATATTGAACGTAGCTGTGTCACAGTAAATAAAACAGCACCTCATTCATACCTCATTAGATTAATGCCCATTTTCTCCAGTACTTCTTGAATATACAGCCGGTCTCATTCCAGCGGCTGTATTGACACGCTATACAGGATGAAGATGGTATACAGTAAAAATTGGAGTAAAGATTTTTCTTGGGAGGAGAATTATTTTTCTGTTTAAATATCAGAGTGCAGGAGTTGTATCCACTATTCAGCCCATACATGATCCACTGCTGAGTCCTCCTCCAATTACATGGAGGGTAATGCGACACTGGCCAGATGGATTGGCACAGGGTTTCGTATTCCTTCTCTTGTGGCTAGATTAATGGCCTTGTCATTTCGACTTCGGTTGGTTACAATGTCTAAATCCGTCACCATACTTGGTACTTACTGATGATTACATATTACGTACTGATGCTGTGTTTCTGCGCCTGAGAAGCCACCTAGCCGTAAGAAAAGGAAAAAAAAACCCTGTGCCAAACTGCTTGGCCATCGTGGCACAGTAGGCTAATTACCCTCCATGTAGTTAGCGGAGGCCCGACTTACCAGTCAAGTATGGGTCTGATTAGTAGTAGATGCATAGTGTAACACTGCACTTCAATCACGGAAGACGCTTTCGAAGTGTACCTACTGGTTATTCGTTTACTGTGGTCGTGCCAACCTTTGGTGGACCCAACTCCCGCTAGGTACATTATATATATTTTTTTAATTAAATGGGAGTTTAACTTCAACTTCGTCCAGGTCTGGCAGTTCACATTTTGTGCTAAAAAGTTTCGCTTCTGAGAAATCCTTTGTGGAGACTGCTAAAATGTATATTTAAAACATTAAATGCTTTTAAAGACGATGAAAGTTGCAGACCGCAAACGCATCGACACCTTTGAAATGTGATGCTGGAGAAAGATACTTTGCACTTCTAGAACAGCATTTCGGACAAACGGCTCCATATTGCGCGAGCTCAAGATTACGTCGCGGTCGTCTTCCGAATGTCTACGCAGAGCCCTCGACTTCTTCGGTCACGTTGGGAGGAAAGATGGTGATACCCTCAAAAGACTCATTGTAATTGGCAAAGTGGATGGAAAATGACCTGGACGACGCAGCCCTACAATTTGGTCCGATCAAATCCGCACCACTCAACTCTATGGTCCACAATTCGCTCCACACCGACAGAGATAGACGGCTGCCACATGCGTTAAGCTTGTGAACAGGTGCCGTTGCTGGGGGTCGGTTGGCTCGGGCATTAGAAGGTTACTGTTGTTGACTAGATCTGGCTGATGTTTGTCCTCTGCGACTATTGCGCGAGTTTGCTCTCACAAATCTGTCTTATCACGGCCTTGTACCTAAAAATTGCTATCTAAAAAGAGCAACTACGCAGTTTCTTGCCGTCTCTTCTCTCTGGAGCTGCATTCCGAAGCGGTGGTAGATGGTCAATTTTATTTTATTGTGTTGACTTTTGACTTGACAAAAGAGCTCTACTAAACTGGTGAGTTTTGAATTTGAATTTGGATAGGAACCGATACCAGAACATCATACGAGAGAAAGTGATGCTGAAGGGCCCAATACTGAGGAATACACAGAGAGATAGAGATGCTTTTAATAATAGGAGATCTGTGTGCTCAAGAATTTAGCTCCTCAACAAAGCGAGGTACCAGAAACCCTACTTTAAACAGAAGAGGCTTTATTTGCATTAGACCAAAGTTATATAAAAAAAATAGAAAAGCTAGTATGCATATACGAATCCGTCATTGCGTTGTAAAAAACACACACACACACAGTATAATGTGTATACTTCTACTCAGCTCATACATGACCCACTGCTGATTCGGGCCTCCTCCAATTACATGGAGGGTAATTAGTCTACTGTGCCACGCTGGCCAGACGGGTTGGCATAAGGTTTCGTATCAAGTTTTCTTCTCTTACGGGTGATAACCTACCCTTATCTCTTGCGACTCTCTCAGGATAGAATGGGGTGGTGACACTATGTATTCTAAATCCGCCACCGCACAGAAAACCTTGAAATCTTTTATAATACTCAAACGTTTTATTAAATCTTTTTTTTTTTCGTACAATCACTACATAGTATAAAACAAAGTCTCATTCTTCTGTCCGTCCCTATGTATGCATAAATCTTTAAAACTACGCAACGGATCTTGAAGCGGTTTTTTTTAATAGATAGAGTGATTCAAGGGGAAGGTTTATATGTATAACCCACCCCCGCTTTGCACGGGCGAAGCCGGGGCGGACCACTAGTACAATATACAATAACATGCATAGTACTTACCTACGAAACCCACAATCATGTATCACAAAGGGCATGGAAGAGTGTTAACCGAATTTTTCTACGTCACATTTCTTTCCATAAGTCATGCTAAATAGGTCAAGTAGACAAAGGGAGTTATCGATCAAACTACTGCACCATAGATGTAGTTGGAAAATCCATAACTTTAAACTGGATACGTTTCCAGAAAACATATCCAAATTTCAAAATGTTTTGGAACATCCATTATGGACTACAATGTAGAAAACAAAAAAAAAATTGATCCACTGCTGCCGTAAAGGTACCTAAGTGACTCAAGCAATTTCAGAGAAGCCCGCTGGACTACTAAGCAGCCCATATGTGCCCCACTGTTGAGACGGGCCTCCTCCAGTTACATGGAGAGTCATTAGCCTACTGTGCCACGCTAGCCAGACGGGTTGCCCCAGGGTTCCGTATCAAGTTTTCCTTCTCGTACAGTTAGGTTATCGGCCTTGTTATTGCCTTTTGTCGGCTCTTAAGATACCTTCAGGCTGGAATGGGGCGCTGACACTATGTATTCCAAATTCGTCACCATGCACACGGATAATTTTACTAGTTAGCGCTTAATGCAATACTGTAAACTTACTTACTTAAGAGAAGGAAAACTTGATACAAACCCTGTGCCAACCCGTCTTGCCAGCGTGGCACAGTAGGCTAATTTCCCTCTAAGAATTTGGAGGAGGCCTGACTCAGTAGTGGGTCATTTATGGGCTGAAACGACGACGACATGGATGAATGACATGTATTTTTCTTCCTTATTGTAATCGCTCATCTAGATATTAAACATATAAATCTTGGGCTTATATGAAAGAAGTTCTCCTAAGGCGTGGGTTTTGAAAGTTGGAAGCATTGGAATGGTTGTGAAAGCTTTTTATCCAAAAAATATTACGACGAGGTCACTCACTTAGATGGTTACAACAAAAACAATTGTGTGTACATCATGTGTCTTTATTTTAATATACATGAAACGTCAAAAACGAGGTCAATGACCTGTGATCATATAATTATGTCATCATCATTATTATTCCTCACACAAAAGCCACTCAAAGGGCATTGGAGAGGGCTATGCTTGGAGGGCCTGCGAGAACAGAAATGAGGAGATACGCAGGTGAAATAGTTACCGAAATAGCCCACAGGAATTGCCAAACTGAAGTGGCAGTGGGCAGGTATAGTTCGCAAGATCGACTCCCGATGGAGCAGAAAAGTCCTCGAGTAGCGACCGCGGAAAGCTCAGTGCTGGTAGGACTTCCACACGCTGGACTGATGACCTGCTTAGGGTTTCCGGGAAACGATGGAACGAACAATGGCCTATGTCCAGCAGTGGAAGTCTTTTGGCTGAAATGATGATGATAGGGTGTATGTTACACCGTCTATATAGGTGCCTGATATGTATCTAATACCGTAAATATAACATCTTTAAGCATAAAATAATCCTCAAATACAACTCATACAGTAATTAATTTGATATACAAATCGCACAAGCATCATAAATCATACTCATAATTTATTCTCATTACATTACCGTAATCATTTCCCATGTGATGTTACGAGAATATACATAACCCGGATTCCCGCAATTCTGACGCGTTGTTTGCACTGGCATTGCCGGATCTTGTGTGATGGACGTTTTATTCGCTCATAACCCTCTTCTGGGGGACTTACGCAAATATACATATAATATGAAACACGCTGATGTATCACCCCAGTGAAACTCTGGATCAGTAATCCAATTGAACAATACATATGGATTATGAGATTCATCTTACCTTGGGTAATGTACATTAGATTTAAAAAAACTTTTTAACTAGTATATTATTCAAATTTCGAACTATTATCACCAAAAATACAAAAAAGGTAATTGAAGTAAGATATTGAATGTGTTAGTGTTTAGTATGTATAAACACTAAGCGATAGCGCGCAGTGCTGGACCTCCCACACGTTGGACCGACGGTTGGTTAAGTCGCCGGAAAGCGATGGACGCGGGCGGGTCAGGACCGGCAGTGGACGTCTTTTGGCTGAAAGGATGATGATGTGTAAATAAGTTTAAGTAATTTAACTTGAAATAATAAGTTCATAAACATAAAACGGTACCTTCTTCAACGCCTTTTCCGAATTTCATTTGGGTAGGCATCAGTCAAACCTGATTTGGTTTACTACCCGCGACACAGGTTATAACTAGTGCAGGGGTGACGTTTATCTAAAAAAAAAAAAAAAAAAAACAATATACACGGTGCGTGAACCGTCTGCCCTCCACGACCCATGCAGGACAAATGAGGATATTTGGTTAAAACAGCTGTTAGTTTTTCGTGCTATTGACTATTTGTAACGAAAGATAAGTTTTTTTTTTTTTCTTTGTGGCTCTCACGGTTTGTGTTTAGCCAATGTCAAGTCACTTTGTATCATTTCAATTTCTCTCCATCATCATGGGTTTGCCATTTCCCTGTTAGCCACTCATAAGTAATTTCATTTTGAGTGTCCCCCTCCCACGCGGCTAAGATGAGATAAGTTTTTATACAGCGGAATACTCGTATATACGTACATACGTCAGTGTGGCGACGGATTTAGAAATCATACTGTCAAGAGCAGAAGGAAATGACAAGGCCGAATACCTAACTGCAAGAAAAGGAAAACTTGATACGAAACCCTGTGCCAACCTGTTTGGCCAGCGTGGCACAGTAGGCTAATTACCACCCATGTCACTGGAGGAGGCCCGATTCAACAGGGGGTCATCTATGGGCTGCGTAGTAGTAATATCTCAGAATATGGTGTAATTTTGTCTTGTCATCATTTCGACTATGCGATTTATGACTTACTGCCTTTTCTAAAACAGGACCTTGTGTCTTTGTTTATGGTCGGAATTGAATACTGAGAATATTTAAAAAATAATTCTGCCAAAAATAGAACTGATGCTACTGACTAGCTTTATAGATTTACTGTGTGAATTTTATTTATAGAATATCGGAGGCTATGGGATGAAATTGGAATCTACCGTTTCTTCCCCGTAACACAAGCCTTTCGAACACAAAGGTGTATAAATTGCTTTTTTAAGTTAGTATGGTGTAATATGTCTTAATCATAATTAAATAAATATAAAAATATTTGGCTGTTAGCGAAGTTGAACTCAACGGTATGATAATCGTCTGAACTCTTATCATAGATATAAAAACCACACCGCAAACTGTTGTGATAGGGGTTAACGAGTCTTCCTATATTTTGCACAAAGTTGACTTGTTATCTGAATCTTTAAAGAAAAAACCTTCAGATATTGTAGTACGAATTGTAAGGAAAAATTGCAAATAATAACATAATCAATTTTAACTTTAACAAAAAGGCGAGTTGCCGAAACCCGGGATTGAACCGGGGACCTTTAGATCTTCAGTCTAACGCTCTCCCAACTGAGCTATTTCGGCGATGGGCATAATGTTGAAATAAATAATCGTGTCATTTTCTCGTTTCTTTTTCAACATGTAGAGACAGAGAAGTTCTCGGATTTTTTTAGATACATACCTGAATATAATTTATGGAATATTATTTGTACCTCTAAATACTTTAAATATAACTATTTTAAATGTACTTACCTACACGCAGCTATGAAGTAACTAAAATGTTTTTTATACCCGGCAAATCTATACATATGATTGATATAATTATGTTAAAAGCTGGCCAGCGTGGCGCAGTAGGCTAAAATTACCCTCCATGTAATTGGAAGAGGCCTGACTCCGCAGTGGGTCATCTAAGGGATGGATATTAGTAGTAGTATGTTGACAGACAAGATGTTGCAATACGCGCATAAAATGACAGACTTAATTAATTATTGAGTTGACAGTGAACATTCATTCATACACACCACACACACACACAAACATAGATAACCTGTCACTGTGTTTAATAACAAACACCGTGATACGATAATTTTATTATACTTATTAGATTAAAAACGTTCAGATTTGCAATACCGTATTATCTCAGTGTTTCTGAAGTCCGTACATTTCATCTAGGTAATCTCCTTTTGTATTGATTTCTCAAAGTATTGATGGACTAACAAGTTGACCGATCAAAGACAAAAAAATATGTGTGATTTAGAATACAAGATGTCACCCCATCCTTTAAAAGCACCTCAGTTCATAAATGACCCGCTGCTGATTAGGGCCTCCTCCAGTTTTATGGAGGGAAATTAGCGTACCTACTGTGTTGGCCAGATGGATTGGACAGGGTTTGTATCAAGTTTTCCTTCTCTTGCAGCCGTTTTAGAAACCCTCAGGATGGAATTCGCATATTAAAATGCATAGTTTATGATTCTATAAAGGACATACAGACAGACATTCATTTTTATATGTTTAGCAATTAGGATTCATTTGTTTTCTCTTTGCAGCTACTATGATGTCTCTGCATTACCCAAAGGTTGACTGGAAATATTGTAATAAAATAAATTAATAATTAAAGGCATTAAATCCGCCTCTGTTCAACTCATTGAGTATGAAACTTAAATAAATAAATGATGATAGACAGAATTCCGTGTGGTGGCTAATTTAGAATACGCTGTGTCACCGACCCATACCATGCCGAGGGTGTTGTGAGAAGCGACTAAGGGAACGCAAGAGGCAAATCACCTGGCCGCAAGAGAAGGAAAACATTATGCATACCCTGTGCCAACCCGTCTTGCCAGCGTGGCTCAGTAAGCTAAATTCCCTCCATGAATTTGGTGGAGGCCCGACTTAGTAGTGGGTCATTCATCGGCTGAAACGACGACGACGAAACAGAATTAAATCAATTCCTCTTCCAGCATCCGCGGTATTACATAGGTAACGGCTTCGTGTAATTAATTATTTATATGCCATGTAGACTGTTATGTAGGTCAATACAATTTCTGTACATTTCTCACGCACCTTTAAATTCCATTCAGAGGATCTAATTTTAAGTAAGCCCTGTTTACGATGACAACAATGGCTGGTATTACCGTGCCGAGCGTTCAACGAAGACTGAGCAAATTTAAAATAACATCTGAATGAAAATCTTGGTGTGCTGGCAGAAAATATCGTGATAGATTTGAAACAGATTGAGATTACTCAAATCGTCGCCTTGCTTTAAATTATTTATTTTAAGTCTTAGGCCCTTCGTACACAAGGCTACGAAAATCTTCGATACTCGACGGATATACTCTTCAAGCGACTACTGCCCTTCAAATCCATTGAGGTTCGTACACGAGTTTCGTCGCCGACATTCGTCCCGCGACTCGATTTGAATGGTGGTAGTCGCTTGAAGACTAAAATCGTTGTTTAACGAAGATTTGCGTAGCCTTGTGTACGAAGGGCCATAATTACATTTCTTTACTAACTGGAGATTATTGTAATATCTAATTTATAAACTTTTGACTAGAAACATTTAACCCTAACGAGAACCGTAGATAAAACCCGGTCACGGTGGAGCGATGACCTGGTTAAGGTCGCCGGAAAACGATGGATACGGGCGGCCCATGACCAGCCTTTGTGAAAATCCTTGGGGGAGGCCTATGTTCAGCAGTGGACGTCTTTCGGCTGAAATGATGATGATAATTATGAGAACCGGAGATAAAAGAGTCACCGTGACGGATTTGGAATACATAATTTGACATCCGCATTCCATCATGAGGGTGTCGTAAGACCTGACTAAACGAAATTACATGGCATAAAACCTAGCCGCAAGAGAAGGAAAACTTGTTACAAAACCCAGTGTTGATCACACGTACAATCAACGTGCTATTAACTGTTGATCCTGACAGTTTTGTAACCTACTAAACTATAGTACCATACTACTTTCCCTCCATGAATTTGGAGGAGGCCCGACTCGGTAGTGAGTCATTAATGCCCTGAAACAAATACTTTGTAATTGGTGTTCTTTTTATATTTAAATATAAAAAGAACACCAATTACAAAATATTCTTTTCTTACCAGCCAGTAGCCAACATCAAAAGATCTAATATGTTTTTTTTTATTAAAGGAACTCCTGAAATACGCATAACCTGTATCACGTGGGTAGTTTACAAACATTTATTACACGAACACAAATGACACCCAGACTCATAGCAAGTGCCTCTCGTTGACACAAAGACACTTGCCGACCCCGGATTCCTGTATTCTTTTACGCACCCAAGCTGCGTTGCGAAAATACTGTCATGACAATTTCTTTTATTCTTCTCAAAACTAAATGTAATAACATAGTGAATTTATGTAGTAGTATTATTTTAATTATCCGCGTGGTCACGGATTTAGAATACACAATGTCACCAACCCACACCATCCTGAGGGTGTCGTAAGAGGCGACTAAAGGAGCGTAAGAGGCAGATCACCTGGCCGTATAAGATGGAAAACTCGATACAAACCCTGTGCCAACCCGTCTTGCCAGCGTGGCACAGTAGGCTAATTTCCTTCCATGCATTTGCAGGAGGCCCGACTCAGTAGTGGGTCATTTATGTGCTGTTAGTAACGAATCAAACTTTCAGAAACCAATACAACTAAAAACCAGCCAATACCTTTCAAACTAAGATCCAAACTAACTATTTTCTCCCGACGTGCCCATCCAAAGCGATGTAATTGCTAACCAATGGTATGGGTTGGTGACATTGTGTATTCAAAATCCGTCACCACACTGACAATCCGTCACCACTTGATTATAGCCTTCCAACCTGTAAGAAATAATTCAAAAAGTGACTTGTTCCACATTTCATCATTCAGCAAACACGAAATTGAATCAATAACGAGTCTCCGACGTCGATAGGAATTCAATCAGATAGCAAATGAACGTGAAATGTACGAAGGACATCCGAACTCAGACATTGAATTCCCAGCAGAAAGGAATGGAATTCGCTTCGCCGGCAAACTATTATAGTTATAAACGCGCATCTACACCGTACACAACTGGGCCGCAAATCCGCAAATTTATATTCGAATAGAATAGAAAAAAACTTTATTCTATTAACCATTTATGGCGTTCACAATCGTCAAAGGATACATAATTTTTATAACACTACTACCAGGTCGGAACGTGGCACCAACCGAGAAGACCTGGCGGAAGAAACTTAGTGGGCTTGTCTTTTTTTAAACGCCAATATGGCGTTAAAACAAAGACAAGCCCACTACATGACAATAATGACCGTATTCATATAACTAAATAGTTTCGTTTGACTCCGAAAGAAAGTAAATGGAAAAAAAAATTGAATTAATTTATTTATTTGAATGAGAAACCAGTGAGCCGACCAAACCCAAACAACGGCACCTTGTCACAACGCAAGTGGCAGCCATCGATCGTCGATTATATAATTTATTTATTTATTTAATCACATACCAACTGCAGCCACTTGCCCGGCCCCAGAATCGAACGGCAAACCCGTGATCTGAAGGCGGCACATCTAACCCCCAGCCGAACAAGGCTGGCAAATATACCCTAATACACACATATATAATGGAATATTTGATTACTTGGGGTTCGCCCATCGATAGTCCTATATTGGTAGGTGTGGCCGCAATCTAACTTGTGTTCTTGGAATCAATTAATGCAACTTAACATTGACTTATACACAAATAAACACTCAATTTTAAAATGAACTTTATTCGAATACTAGTTTTATTTATTCCCAAGAAACATAAAAAACACTGAACAAATTACCAAAAATAAATTAAATAACTAAAATTATAACAAAGTTATTTGCGCCAGATCGCTGTCATCGGGTACGGTGCCAAGAAGGCTAGTAGCATTGCCACGTTGAATGTCAATGCTAATTCGCTGAGCGAAGTAATAACCAGCCTTCTGGTCACCGGTTAAAGTTATGAGACGCCGGGACAATTCTTTGTAAAAAGATTTCAATTCCGTGCCCCACGGACCAAAAGTTTCCACCCCAAGCGGCACAAACATGTAACTCGAATCGAGCTATATTTGCGCCGCTTGAGGGATTCAGCAGAATCCGCAGCGCTGCCAGCCCTTTTCGCAGTACCCGGAATATGCGATGGCGCTAAGGTGTCAACGCATGTGACATCCCATACCAAGGGCCGTCCCATGCTCCAAGGTATAAGAGTCATCCCATCAGTTCTCTTGCCATCGTCACGCATCAATCCATTTGGCTCTAAAATGGATGGTACACCGGCAGTGACAAGAGTCCGATGAACTACGTCACTGCACTTCTGTAAAAGGAAAGTCCGTGGTGGCCAAAGAGAAAAAAAGAAGAAAAAAAAACTCATATTATGCTATAAATCGCCAGGGAACAAATTCTTCAAATTAAGTTATATAAGTATTTCCTATGTACCACCGGTACGGACCACGGGTTGGCACATGGTCACAATATCAAGTTTTCCTACTCTTGTGGATAGGTTTTCAGCCTTGTCATTTCCTTTTGTCGGTTCTTACGACACCCTCAGGATGGAATGGGGTGGTGACAACACACGGATAATGAAAGTGGTCAGCTGTTACTAGTGAAAGAAAGACCCCACCCATCGAACATCCAGCAGAACTAGAATTGCATCGATCGCGTTGTTCTCTTTCCGCTAGTCTAAAAATACGGTGTTAAAGTCAAATGAAAGTCTCTTCAAGACTGAATACAATTGAATATTCGATTGTCGAATTGCGTTCTCAGTTTATTGAACCAATGTTTTTCTTGACGTAAATGTCAGATCTAATTTGGATTGTATCGATTGCTAGTATCTTATTTGTTTATCTTCAACACGTGATATTGGCGGAATCGTGTCAAAAGACGCATCAAGCCAGTCAACCAAGAAAGTCAAGTCAAGTCGATTGCTAGTAGCAGAGGGTTAAGAGTAACTCGGAGAAACGAATATATTTATGGTGTACTAAAATTGAGGGATATTTTTGTTTGTCAATGTGATAGTTGTCTTCCTTCATAAGAAGAAAGATTAGCGAAATTCAATGTCACTGCACTTGAAATACGTGGAAAACGACAAGACCTACGTTACTTAAATAAACCAGTTGATTCAACTTATCTTTTATTTTTATTAAATTTAAACACCAGTAAAACTATCGTAACCCTAATAAACCTTTTTAATATTACCGTTTAAATATTTATAATTAAATACATCTGTTAATAATCCCATGGCAAGAATGTGTCGCCTCTATATTGAACTAAGTTGTATTCATATAAATTTAGATAATAAAAATTATTTTCACGATACAGTTCGCAAAGTGCTCTACAAGATAAGCGCGCGCTTAGAACCCCCGCGCATTATGCGGCCAGGCCGCGCGGCCAGGTCTCGGCGGCCAATAGGCCGCTTGTGTGTCGCGATATTTTTCGTTGGCCGCCTAATACGCGTATCTACATAGTTACATCGTAGAAGAATTAGTTGGCCGCGCGGCCTGGCCGCCTAATGCGCGGAGGCCCTTAGCTACCTCATAGGTGGCGTGGAAACGTGTGCATATTATATTATGACGATAACAGCAGAAGGCCGCATACAGCCACCAGTGGCTGTCACTGGTGGCGGCGTGTAGTGGTCTGACTGAACCACTGGTAGTTGCGTTTAGTAGCCTGGTACCTATAATGTGCGGGGGCCCTTAGACTTACATAAGAAAAACCAGCCCAGCCATTTGATGATTACTAATTTCTAGACGTATCGGAGAAATCTTAAAATGGCTAATGTTGTGAACCCCTTCAATAAGCTACATTCCACGTTCACTACTGATATGGCACAAAAAAACCGCAGCTAAAGTTCGATTAAAACACTAAAACATAGTATAAAGAGAGGGGAAGTAGGTTATCTTCATACAAACGCACCGCGCGCGGCTTGTATGTGTGCGCTATTGTATCTATGTGTCGACGCACGCATACTTTAACAAAATCTCGACCCGTTTCTCAGTGCGCCAGTCAGGGCTAACACTGCACAAGGTTCGCGCGCGCGTCACGGCTTTTCGGCACCGCTAAATGATTTATTCATCAATATCATCATCAAAATGTCTGATAATCGCAGAAGAACGTATTGCTGTGTGTTTGGGTGTCTTAATAATTCATCGATTCCAGACCTGTCTCTGTTCAGATTACCTATTGAACAGGAAAGGTAAGTTAGTCACTTATTCTAGCATAATATAATTTTACTTGATGATGAGATACCTACGTACTTACATATTTTTTGTTTGTATTAGTTTTCTATCACACAGGAAGTAGGTAGGTAGGCCTAATTTCCTACTAGAATGTATTAGGTACTTTTGATCTGGCAATTGGTTTGCCGCTATTTCTTTGTTTACGTTTAGTTATGCCGATTTCTCAGTATTGTAGGTATAGTAACTAAGTACCTACTTAATTACAGAAAATCGTAATTCAAAATAAGTATGTACGAGTACCTAATTGACTAATAGTAAATCAAATACATATAAAACAAAGTTCGAATCATAACAACAAATTCGATTATAGTCTAAGAGACAGTCGTTAGTTTTTAATGTTGTTTTTATTTCTTTTAATGATAATATTTCATTCACTTTATTCATTTTTTATTATAGATACCTAATGTATATTAAACGTGCTTTTTATTTCAGACGCCTTCAGTGGCTGCGCTTAATTGACTGCGAGGATTTGATAAATAAATCCCAACCCAAGCATGTTGTTTGTGATATGTTTGTATTAATTAAAAAATAAATGTGGTCCTTTATGTGTAAAAATACTACATTATGCATAATAAAAAAAATCTAAAAGCTGACTTGTATAAAGCACTAAGCAAATAAATTAAACACAAGCTCTTAGACTATGTTGCCGCCTGTACCATCTAGCGGCGACATGGCGATGGCGAGTCGGGACCGCGACTTGACGTTGCCGCTGTACATGCGGTTGCTAGCGAAGCGCGACCTAATATTTAGCTAAAAGTGACAACCCTAAGACAGTAGGCAATTATATCACGAATTGGGCCGGAGATAGCCTACTCCCTCTTCTTTATACTATGACTAAAACGTTCACTTACATAAGCGCCAAGGTTACAAAGAACCCGCTCAGACAGCACTGACCCGTCAAGTTTATTAAAACTTGCGCAAGCAGCTTATTGGAATCGGCTTAAAAACGCGGAGAGCGGCGACAATAGGGTTGTAATATGGTTGTATAAGGACAATAGGGTTGTAAGTTTTGACTGCCTCGTTGGTCTAGTGGTTAGATGTGCCGCCTTTGGATCAACGGGTCCCGGGTTCGATTCCGGGGTCGGGCAAGTGTCTTTGTCTAAACCAGAGGCACTGGCTCGGAGTCTGGGTGTCATTTATATCTTTATTAAGTATGTATTTACAAAAAAAATGTATGTAAGTAGTTTATCATCCATCTCGTTACCATAACACAAGCATTAAGTTGCTTAGCTTGGGACGAGATGGCGTTGTGTGAAATGTCCAAGGATATTTATATTTATTTATTTATATTTAATATACAGGTGTGTATTAATCACGGGCTCACACTGGTCGAAGTGGACTGTATGTAGGAAATGGAATGGCAAGCTGGTACGGCGGTACAAGATAACACGGTTGTGCTTCGAGGACGTCTCCAATACTCCGGCGTATTACGAAATAGAACGCGAGCATCACGGAACTCACTCACCTTCCCTCTGGAGTGTGCCAACATCGGCAGCTAGTGGTGTCGGTGTTAGATCGCACGGCGGACAGCAACGTTCACTTAACTTCAGCACATAACTCGCACGAAAATATATAGAAAGTTAATAAAATATAATTTTGCTGTACAGAGCAGTACTCCGTACACGCCAATGTTAAAACAACAGACGATAGCTTTTCAATTGTTTTTTCATGACCAACGCGATTTGAATACTGGCCACCCATTGGTCAAGGAGCAAGCCTATGCCGCATCACGTCATATTCAAAAACACACCGGAATACCGAACAACAGGAGTGGTATTTTTCGTCGCTATCATTTCACTTTTCATCGGTCAATGATGGAACCGATATCATCAAATGAAGAAGAAGCAAATATTTCAGTTCTGTCAGGGTTTTTGATATTATTACCAACCGCCGCTAATTTACGTATATCTGTACAGAGCTACAAATACATACTAACTACTAGTCAGCCCAAAAGTAAACCATTGCTGAGTCGGGCCTCCTCCAATTACATGGAGGGTAATCAAATCAAATCAAATCAAAACTCATTTAATCAAGTTGGCTCATTAGAGCTCTTTTGACAGATCAAACAAAAATTAAAATTTAAAATTAATTATTTACCATCTACCACCGGTTCGGAATGCACCTCTACAGAGAAAAGCCGGCAAGAAACTCTGTAGTTGCTCTTTTTAGATCGCCATTTGGGTACAAGACTGGTTATAAGACAGATGGTGCGTCACGCAATAGTTCCAAAGGGCCAAACATCAGCCAGATCTAGTTGACAATAGTAACCTTTTAATGCCCAAGCCAACCGACCCCCAGCAATATATAATCAGCCCATTGTGCCACGCTGGCCAGGCGGGTTGGCACAGGGTTTCGTATCAAGTTTTCCTTCTCTTGCGGCTAGGTTATCGTCCTTGTCATTTCCTTTTGACGGCTCTTACGACACCCTCAGGAACGAATGGGGTGGTTACACTATGTATTCTAAATCCGTAACCGCATAAAAAACGTTTTTTTTATTATTCTTGGACATTTCACACAACGCCATCTCGTCCCAAGTTAAGCAACTTAATGCTTGTACGATACAACGTTTTATTAAAAAAAAACTACATGCAAGAAACAAAAATAACTGTTTCGGAAAGTTGTTTTTTTAAATAGGTAAATTCAACTTGATGTCTCTTGGGGTACCCCCCAGGATGGTCTGCGTTGGTGATGTTGCGTATTGTAAATGCGGCTCCACAGATTGTGTTGTAATCTGAGGACAGAGGAGTGGAACCAGAATCCACTACGACACCGTCTGCCGCACTTCGCCTGGTCTCTCCCCGTGGGCCTGCCCAACATCCTGAGCCAGTTTGGCCCCACCGGACCTTGAAGGCACGGACGGCAAGGTCGAGTCCCTTCCCTTCACCACGGCAAGGTCGAGTCAAGGGGGAACGACTAATACCTGCCCCACTACATACAATCCACACAATT
The DNA here is from genome assembly GCA_905475355.2 of Clostera curtula. NCBI lineage: Eukaryota > Metazoa > Arthropoda > Insecta > Lepidoptera > Notodontidae > Clostera > Clostera curtula. The sequence continues at coordinate 4,061,268 of FR997804.1, read as the reverse complement.
ATAGTAAAAGGTTCCATCGATATAGTATACGAATGCCTTTGGTCATTTATAGCGTTGCGAATAAACCCCGCCAAAAGATATGTACGTTCCACGGCAAAGTAAAATGAATATTAGCTTTCAGTGTTAAAACTGAAAATCCTTCGACCACTGATAATGTTGCCAACATCAATCGTTCCCGGAACACTTCGAGTTATATCGTGGAGTGATTCAGTCGCGACGGTCAAACGGTTTTTCAAGTGTTATTTTATCTTGAACTTGATTAAGTTTAAGTGCTAGAGAGAAGAAGAATGAATGGTTTTATAAGTCAACCATTTTGGTGCACATTTTATATATCTTTTCAGCATTTTATATCTCTATAGCGATCGCATGCTACATACTTTACACAATTAACCAATTACAAATTAACTAATTGCATCAAGAAATATCGCCTACAAATGCGAGAATTACCAAAAAGTCCTACACCGCGATAGCGAAGTTTCAAGAGCAATTCGCACGATTATGAATTCCCGACTACAACTATCGGGGGATAGGCGCCGCGGACCCCTACCAGACATACCACCTCGTCATGCTGATCAATAAAGAACTATAGTATAAACTTTAACGATTCGCTTAGAATACACGATGACTTCAACCAATACCATCCTCAAGGTGTCGTAAGAGAAGACATGACACGAAGAGAACTCAAGAGGCAGATCACCTAGCCACAAAAGAAGGAAATCTTGATACAAACCCTATGCCAATTACTGCCTGTATGAGCCAGTGTATGTTGGCACAAGTTATCCTCCTATCTCTGCCTTTGACTGCCTCGTTGGTCTAGTGGTTAGATGTGCCGCCTTTGGATCAACGGGTCCCGGGTTCGATTCCGGGGTCGGGCAAGTGTCTTTGTCTAAACCAGAGGCACTGGCTCGGAGTCTGGGTGTCATTTCTATCTATAATATTTATGTATTTACAAAAAAAAATGTATATAAGTAGTTTATCATCCATCTCGTTACCATAACACAAGCATTAAGTTGCTTAACTTGGGACGAGATGGCGTTGTGTGAAATGTCTAAGGATATTTATTTATTATTTATATTTATCTCCTTCGTCTCAGACATATCGTCTGTCAGGAAGTATGTAATGGGATGGTTGTATTCTAAGTCCATCCGCAAACTGCACCTACTACTAGCCCATAATTGACCCACTGCTGAGTCAGGCCCCCACCAACTACCTGGAGGGTAATAATCCCAATGTGCCACGCTGGCCAGTAGGGTTGCCAACTTTTTTTACAAGAAATAAAGTTTAATCAGCTCTATGAAGAATATTAATCATTATTTTAGAAAAATGAACAGTATGTTATTTATTTATTGTTTTAAATACATATTTTTAGAGCTTCTCGCACAACTTACTAATTTATAATCTTTTAAAAAAACTTTATTTGCCTCACCACACTTATATCTGAAATTAAAATAAATAAGGAGCTGCTCTATTTCTACCCTCCCGCCACTTAGCATTAATTACTAACAAAATGTGTGAGCGTCTAAGTATAACATATAGAAATTTGTTTTCATTTTGGTGCTGAAAACAGTATTTTGTATACTTTATTTTTGTTCAACTGTAAAAAGTGTAATTTAGTGAAAAACAGTATAATACTGTTCAAAACAGTATAGTTGGCAACCCTAGGCCAGACAGGTTGGCATAGGGTTTTGTATTCGGTTTTCCTTCTCTTGCAGCCGCAAGAGCCTAGCCAGGTTTTCTGCCTTTTCATTTCCTTTTGCCGGCTCTCATGACACCCTCGGTATGAAATGCGGTGGCGACACTATTCTAAATCCGTTAACACGGAAAGTAGCCGAAAGCACCTACCTTACCCTAATTTGCTTTATGCCTAAGCAATTAAATATACAAATTGAGCAACAAGTAATTAACTCATGGAAATATCAGCGACAGAAATTAACATGCTGTCTCTTTCTAACGTGACCTATTTTTGTACGTGAAACGACAGTCCCTCGTGTGACGTAGAAGGCTTTTAATAAAATTGCTTGTCACACACACCCATGTTGTTTTAAATGCTTACGAAAAGGTGGGAAGGCGCGATAAGATTGTCAGTGATATAAAAGTGCGCATGCTACATTATTACGGGATTAAACCAAATGTCATGTCGTGTGGTCGGTCGGTTTTCAGTGACTTGAATGCCTTTGACACTAAGCTTGCGTGTTGGAAAGCAACGCCAGGGTCTAAGATGGAGCAGGCAATTCAAGGAAATGCCCTGTCGGACACCGGCTCTCACAAACAACGACGAAACACAGTAAAATCACGTAAAACTGCTTGGCGTCGGACTTACTCGTAGAGGTGAGGGTGGTAGCTAGCCGGGTGGATCATTAGATCCTACCAAGCGTGCTGGGTTTTGTTGACTTTTACGACACGCGTTATTTCCCAGCGTGCGGTGGGGAAGTTTTATATTTATATATAGGAGGGGCCTGCCTCGGAGCATGGGGCTGCATTAAACGAAATGAGGCGGGCCGAGGCCCACAGGGTCGCGGAGCATGCTCCGTGCGAAACCCGTGGCCCTGTTTCGGGCAGTCGAAGGTCGCCGTCGGTTTTAGTGAGTAGGCTGGGGCGCAACTTACCATCTCCACGCGCCCCGGAGTCCCACATAACCCGGCCAGTCCCCAAAGGCCGGGTAAACATGACAATTTCCGACGAAAAAAAAAAAAAAAAAGGGATTTTGTCAAGATTTCCTTCTTTTGCGGCTAGGGCACATCACCACATCACTCTTGCGTTCCTTTAGTCTTACGATACCCTCAGGATGGTATGGCTTGGTGACATTTTGTATTATAAATCCGTCACCACACGGACAATGATAAATGAATGAATGGAATTAAAACACATGCGATAAATTCGTTAAGTGTTTAATTTCATTTGAGTAATACCGCAATCAGTTGTGATCCATTCATCTAATCAGATGTAAACACGTGTCATTCCAATAAGCATCGTGAAAAAAACGTGCTTCCATACTATCGCGCGGGAGAAACCCAAGATTTGAATTTAGATAAAATCCATATCAGAAAACATACTTTAAACTACACATATATTGTTGGCTAGATACCAGTTCCTAGCCTAGCGCATAACTACTACTAATATTCAGCCCATAATGACCCACTGCTGAGTCGGGCCGCCTCCAATTATATGAAGGGAGGCTATTAGCCTACAGTGCCAAGCCGACCAGACGGGTTGGCAAAGAGTTTCATATCAAGTTTCTCTTGTGTCTAGGTTATCGGCCTTGTCATTTCCTTTTGTCAGCTGTTCCGACACCATCCGGATGGAATGGGGTGGTGACACTATATTTTCTAAATCCGTCACCACATTGAGCGGATATTGAATGGCAATTGATCTCCAGCTAAGCAGTGTCTGGGTCTGGGAGCTGTTGGATCATCATCATAATGACAATAACCTTCTCCCAACTTCCTGCGTCCCTGCTGACTGTACTATGTAAAGCCGGATTTGTATTTGTCTGACGTATTTTGACGTATCACATCAGAGAGGTATCGGTTTCATATATTTAATACGCTGAGATTTATACTAATCCTTTGCAATCTGACGTGATGCCATCCGTCATGTCGTAAGAGGCGACTAAGGGAACGCAAGAAGTAAATCACCTAGCCGCAAGAGAAGGAAAACTTGATACAAACCCTGTGCCAACCCGTCTTGCCAGCGTGGGACAGTAGGCTAAATTCCCTCCATGAATTTGGAGGAGGTCCGACTCAGTAGTGGGTCATGCAGTCGTTACTAAGCGTCGTCAGTAGCGTGAAATAACCTGGTAGCCATGCATGCTATTACCGGTTATCCCACTAGGGTTGTGGAGGGTAAATGGCAATCGTTCTATGTACTGGGGGTAATAAAAATCTGAAATTTGTAAAAGCTCGAGCTAGAAGATTAATGTAATTTAATATGCAATTTCTAAAAGGGCATAAGGCGCGTATTTTTCAAATGCGCTTTTTCATATAAATGAGGCTTAACTACACCCAATAAGGTCGAAAAGAGCACATTTCTGGTATTACTTCTACTGTAGACGGCATTGTCTTGTTTTTGTATTCAATAGCGTACATTTCGAAAAGGGCATATCTCAGAAATATAAAATCTATATCTTCATGAATATAAAAATGAATTACTGTTCGTTAGTCTCGCTAAACCTCGAGAACGGCTGGAGCGATTAGGCTAATTTTGGTTTTGAAATATTCGTGTGAGTCCAGGGAAGGTTTAAAAGGTGAGAAATATCAATATCATTCAGGTTTTCTATTTATTGATTCTGAGGCGGTACGGTATTTAAACTGACGTTTCAGATAATGATTCGAGTAATTTTCAAGTGCTAATTAACCCTAAAATGTATCATACATTTAATATTTTAAATTATACACTGCTTTAGAAAATAATAACTTTTTTCATTACCTGAACATGTTAAATTTAAGTTTAAGTTGAACCCTTTTCGAAATTGCATATTCAAATACAATCGAAATCAAAATGTTATTTAATCGAATAAACTCGTGAAAGTGGTTTGAAATAGTCAAATTAGTAACTTAAGCATAATGGGTTTGATTGGATTCGAATAAAGAAATTTAAGTCGTTGACATTATATATACCTACATAAGAACTATAAAAAGTAAAAACTCACTTGCCATTATTGAAAGTGAAATCTTCAACGGAACCTTGACGAGCCAAACTAGGCATGCAAGACCAGCATATCAAATGAATCTACACATCCAGCTCTTTCACACGCATTGAATATGGGAACGAGTAACAGGGACAGAGTTAATCACAATCATATCAAACTAGCAATACTGATCCATTGATCGGATCATGAGATGCGGTAACCAGGTAATCGATTATCAACCTTATATCAATAAACATTAAGTCAATTTTCGGACCGCATCGTGTTTAAGTATTCCTAGATACTCCCAAAACGTCGGAATTGAATATACATTATGCCATTGGTCTAGGAGATCGCTCTACAACGAAGAACTGGCAAAGGAATTCTCAAAATCACAGAATTATTCTCCACTCAACTCAAAAGGAACTTTATTTACGCGGGTTTTATCACTAAACTCTTATAAATCGTCATATTTATAAATACCATTACATCTTACGGCCCCTGTTCCACACTAGGTGGTAGTCTATAAGTCTTCATACCTACATTCAAACCTTTCATACACAATTAATAGTTCTAATATATGTTATATAGTTTTAGGCACAAAGGGATGATCATCCTGGCATACGAGATGGTAAACCTGGAGGGGGGCCGTGCCATTATTAAAGATAATATATATTACTTACAGTGACTATGAAAGGTATGAATTTCTTAATAGGCACATTATGTTAAGATAAGATTTTTTTTCCTTTATATCCTAATTATGTTAGGAAACCGTTTCAATTAGTGCAGCGTTATACCAGAAATATGAACTGGCACAAAAACGAACTCAATTTTCATTTGTATTGAAAAACGAAATTGATTGGCAATCTTCACCATTTTCCTTGTGAAAAACTGTCTTTATTCGTGAGTTGCTGTCTGGTTTGTTTGTGATATCTTAAAACATCGCAGCATTTATGTGGTTATAGGTATCCGACAGTGGTCAGAACATTCAAGTATCTAGTCAAAAATAAAAAAGGTGATTTAAAATCAAAACTCAATTAATCAAATTGGTTCATTAGAGCTCTTTTGACAAGTCAAACAATAAAATAAAATTGAATATTTAAACCGATTAACTATCTCCGGTTTGGAATGCAGCTCTACAGAGAAGAGCCGGCAAAAAACCGGTAGTGAATGAGTGAGATAATAATAACTTTTCCCACTATCCATTAAAGCCTAAAAATCTATCTTCTATCTATATCTTCTATGTTCTATACTTATAATAAATCTGTAGAGAGGTCAATTCTGTACATGAAATATATTTCCAAAATAACTATCAGCGGGTGATTAGTGATCGATACTGACGCCAAAAATGCAATCAGTAACATTTTTGTCTGTCTGTCTGTCTGTATGTTCGTTATAGAAACAAAAACCACTCGACGGATTTCAACAAAACTTGGTACAATTGTTCTTCATACTCAGGCAGGTTATAGTATACTTTTCATCACGCTACGATCAATAGGAGCAGAGCAGTGAAGGGAAATGTTGGGAAAACAGGAGAACTTACTCCATTTTTTAAGCTTCCGTCGCGTGTGCAGCCTTAATAGTTAAAGCTACACAGAAATCATGTATGACGGAAATGTTCTCCTTAAAATTATATAAAAAATATTCCACGACAGCAAATGTCTATCTTTTATGGTTGACTCACAATAACACGTGTAACTCCCGATAGCTTAGCAGTTCAGAGATTTCTGATTATATTTGTCTACTCTTACGATTATAACACTCAATCATCCGTAATTAATAAATTTTAACATTATTACCTATTTAATAAAAAAATAATCATATAAATCGGTACACAAACACCAAAGTTATACATGAAATACGGTTGGCGGGGGATCCAACCAAACGCGAACTTCATACAATACTTGGCTGTTCATGCGAGTAGACGTTCCGAGCATTCGACCTTATTGACATGCAATATTGTTTATTGTTTATCAGCGCGACTTTTAGTCTTTAAATTAATTTAGTTTTCTTTTTTTGTTATTTCATAAAATAGGTATTAGTTATTTTGGTAGCGTGTTATATTCGAGCCACTAATTATCCGATAGAATTTTTAAATTCTTTAAATAAATAAAATCCGAGCAGGACTTCCTTCTCATGAAATTTGTTTAAAAATTGGCATTCCTATAATTCTGCTGCGAAATTTAAGACCACCACAACTTTGTAATGGAACTCGGCTAAAAGTAACCCAGTTGCAACAAAATTTAATCGAGGCTCAAATTTTAACAGGTTGCGGTGCAGGAGAAGCCGTCTTTATTCCTAGAATTACCATAATACCAAACAATTCTTCATTCCAATTTAAAAGAACGCAATTCCCAGTATCGGTGTGATATGAAATGACAATTAATAAGGCTCAAGGGCAGACTGTTCGTGTTGCTGGAGTAGTTCTCAGTGTCAGTTGTTTCTCACATGGTCAATTGTACGTCGGTCTTTCCCGGGTTAGTAGTTCTAGAAATCTTTATGTTTACGTCCCGGACGGGTCGACTTTCAACATAGTTTACCCGGAAGCTTTGCGCCGAAGTATTTTCGTTGTATAGGTACTTAAGCCTCATGTGAACGTGATCTAAACAATATTACCAATACATTAACTTAATAACACACAAGGAATTACACACTGACGGAGTTGCGGGCACAGCTATCTATACGAGTATATATAAATAAAACTCTTCCGTTACTGAGTGATTGACAGACAACGCACAGCCGAAACTACTGGCAGTAGAGAGCTGAAATTTGGCCTGTGTGTTTGTTGGGAAGTAGGCTACCACTAAGAGAGGATTATTGGAAATTGCCTCCCAACGAGGAGAAAAGGGGGATTAATTGGTTCTTTTTTTCGGAAGTCATTATTCCACGCGGACGAAGTCGCGGGCAAAAGCTAGTAATTTAGCCCCTGCACCTGTATCGAGGGGGCAGTTTACAAACATGTTCATGAGCACAAATGACACCCAGACTTCGAGTAAGTGCCTCTGGCTTAGAAAAAGACACTTCCCGACCCCGGAATCGTACTCGGGACCCGTTGATCCAAAGGCAACACATCTAACCCCTAAACCAACGAGGCAGTCAAAATATTAAAATGTTAATTAACTTTACTCAGTATGTATTTTTAATAATATGTATTTTGTGGTATTACGGTATTTTTATTGGTTAATGTTGAATACATGGCAAATTGAAAGGTTTATTAGTCGTAAAAAAATAAACATTGATTTATTAATCATTTTGGAGCTAAGCTCATCTCAACTCAAATTCATTAGTGTGTAATAATGAATGGACTATTTCTCCTCTAATTGTTAGTTTCGTCTGTAATTATTACTTAGAATAAGCTGACTCTAATTACAGTCGCGAGTCAACTAAACAAAAGAGCTAGCTTCATTCAGCGAGAAATTAAACGAGCCTGTAAATAGCTCGAAAAAGTATCCCGATGACGTTTCTGCGTGTTGAATTCAGCGATTGTATTATGTTTTTGGCCCTCTGTTAGATGGAGCGACGATCTGCGAAAGGTTGCGGGCAGCAGCTGGATGCGTCAAGCTGAAGCCAGGGCCCTATGGCGCCCTTTAGGGGAGGCCTATGTCCAGCAGTGGACTAATGTAATAAATAAATAAATAAATATCCTTGGACATTTCACACAACGCCATCTCGTCCCAAGCTAAGCAACTCAATGCTTGTGTTATGGTAACGAGTTGGATGATAAACTACTTATATACATATTTTTTTTGTAAATACATACATATTATAGATAGAAAAGACACCCAGACTCCGAGCCAGCGCCTCTGGTTTAGACAAAGACACTCGCCCGACCCCGGAATCGAACCCGGGACCCGTTGATCCAAAGGCGGCACATCTAACCACTAGACCAACGAGGCAGTCAAATGTGGGCTGATGATGATGATGACGATGTTTTTGTACACACGTTTTATGAAATATCTGTAGAGCAGTATTGCGAACGGGTAGTACCTTCACACTCGACGATTTAAAAATACATATTTGTTTTCAAATTTTGAATGATGATATTTGAAACCCTACTGACCATATCGTGACGGATTTAGAGTACAAAATGTCACCACAGTGAATAAAGGAACGTAAAAGGCATATCACCTAGCCGCAAGAAAAGGAAAACTTGATAAAAACCTTGTGTCAACTCGTTTTGCCAACGTGAAAAGGTAGGTTAATTTCTCTCCATTAATTTGGAAGAGGATCGACTCAGTAGTGAGTTATCAATGGGCTTAAATAATGATGATGATAACTCGATTTAACTATATAGTTAAGAACTCCATAGTTTATTGCATCACCTGCTAAACCAGGTCACATGTGCTGAGCCTGATTGTACCGCTCCAATTAAACGTAGGCCTACAAGCAATTAAGTTTATCCGAATTAAACCATATACCAGCGTAATTGAGTCTCAAATAGAACGGGCGTCGTGTAATGGAAAACGCATGATTCATAATCATCATCGTCATCATCATTTCAGCCAAAAGAAGTCCACTGCCGGACATAGGCCTCCCCCAAAGATTTCCACAAAGGCCTGTCCTGGGCCGCCCGCATCCGTCGTTTTCCGGCGACCTTAATCAGGTCATCGGTCCACCGTGTAGGAGGCCTACCAGCACTGCGCTTTGTTTCATAATAAATCTAGTAAATTGAGAACATTCTGCGTGTGTGTGCTCTTTCTAACAAAGGATTTATCTAATACACGTAAATAAGTAATCTCTGTGTTAGCGTCCATTGCTAAACATAAGCCTCTCCCATAGATTTCCACAACGCATGATCTCGTGCAGACCGCATCCACTGACTCCCTTTTAAAGGTCGTCCGTCCACCTAGTCCGGGGGCTTCCCACGCTTCGCTTTCCCATACGTGGGCGCCACTCTGAGACCATAGTTAAATAAAGTTAAAATCGGCAATCACCGTGTTTTTGATTGCCGATTTTAACAGTTTGGTAACCTACTAACAATAGGTAAGTCAAACAATAGGTTTTAATTTTAGCAATAGCAATTTTTGCATTGGGTCGAATTTTAGCTCCGAGTTTAGTTTTTTTATTTCCTGCCATTGTCTTAAATATTATAACTACAACCTGTTTTTTATATCATACTAGCTGACCCGACAGACGTTGTTCGGTCATAACAATGAATATTGAATTCGAATTGGTATAAATTAATAAAAAAGTGTTTACTATTGGAATGCTTTATGATCGAAAGTTGTATCATTAGTTATTCATGTAAAACACCCTTACGAGAATAATGACTCGTATTTATCAATGCAACTGTCCCTGGTGCTACTATTTTAGATCAAAAGTAGGTAATTGATGATTGATAATATCTTAGAATCTTTTTATTACTGACCTCACCACCAAAATTGTAGGTCTTTTTTTAAAACTTATATAATATAATCAGAGCGAGAGTTATGGGAAATAAAAAAACATTTGAAAACTGTTTCGAACCAACATAAGAAAAACATATTTGTGTGACGGACTTAGATTAGAATACAGAATGTCACTAAACTATTCCACCATAACGGTGTCGTAAGAGTGGTGTTAGTCGTATCTCATGATGTATTCGACTTAACCTCAAAAAAGGAAAACTTGGTTCTAAGTCATCTCTACGCGCGGTAGAAAAAAAATAAAAAAAGTGCGCTTAGTTAATGGTTTTTGGAAATCTCAATTGAAATCTCGTTCTAAATTGAGAAATCAAATTAGCCGAAAAAATATATCTTCAATTTAGCTTCCAATTATGAATATAAATGCTTTTAAAACAGTTTTTACATTCAGGTAGGTACTAGACTTTAATTTAAATAACAAGCAATAAATAGTTATCATTGTCAAGCACTGATAAACACAACTATTTAAAGCCGCGCTCTGTTTTGTAAACATATTTTAATACACGATATAGTTTACGGGATATTCTACTTTATAAGTTGTTACTACGGTCCATTATATTGCGTCACTTCATTTTTCAGATATAGTAGAATTATTAGTTTTAACATGGTAGTACCTTTAACCTACAGGCAACATTTGCACGTATTTAGAGAAAAAAAACATATATTTTCTACCTTTGGGATCACCGGCTTTCTGTCTTCATTCCTTTTTCGTGCAAGGCAACGAACACACGTTCTCCTAACATGCCAAAACGAAGTGCATTATAAGGAAAATAAATAATAATAAGGACGCAAAATAAGGAAGATACAATATAAAGCGAAAAAGAAACGTCGAATAATATCGTCGAACTCATCAGAGGATGAAATTATAGAAGGTAAGCTACATTTTGTAATCCAAGTGCTTAAAATGTGTACATATATACATCGGAATTGACTGCGAGTCAATTTCGATAATGTGTGTAACTGCGAGTTACACACAGTCTACTATTCCAAGTAAAATATTTTACGGGAAATCATTATTCTATATTTTTACTGAGATCGACTCATTGTTTCTCTCGACAACGGGTGTATCTGCGAGATACCCCCGTATCAAAATTATTTTGACAAACGTTCTTAAAAGAAACAAGTAATTGTTGTGCAAAGATAAGACTGTCCAAGTACCCACAAAAAATAAAATTAAAAATAAATTGAAGTTTTAATTTAGTCTTTTGTTATCCAGAACCATGTGCGATGACTGATGAAACATCAGAACTACCGGCAGAAATACCGGAATGCCAGATGGTCGAGCCGGCGTCAGCACCGCCGCTACCGACAGCAACACCGCCTGCCGACTTAGCGTTGGACCAATTGGGCAATGCTTCGGAGGTTCTGTCAGAACCGCCATTAGACCCAGACCTCCTGTCTGCCCTGGGTGCAGGTACATCGGATACTCCTGACTTTGGTGAGAGCATACATAATAGCCTAGCTAGTCTATGGCTTCCTTTGTTGCGCAAAGGACTGTCCAAAGAGATTAAGGATAGCGTAACTAAAGAATATTTGATACCAGTGAATTGTACACTATTACAAGCACCAAAACTGAATGTCGAAATTGCAGCAGCTGTCTCCGACGTGGTTCGGGGTCGCGATAAAAAACTAACCACTTTTCAACAACAACTTGGAATCGGCCTATCAGCCATAAACCGAGGGATGGATGTCTTGCTTAAAACTGATAATAAGGCCTCAGCGTTAAAAAATCTCAGCGACGGCTGCCGTATTCTATCCGAATTACATTATTGCTTTACTAAGGATAGATTAAAATTGATCATACCGAGTTTGGAGAAGAATTTTTTACATTTCCTCCAAGATACCGAACGTGATGACACGTTATTTGGTAATTCGTTAGCGGAAAAAAATAAATCCTGCAAGGCTATAGAAAAACAAGGCCAACAAATTCGGAATAAAAGTAATACCAAAAAATCTGTTCCCTTACAAGAGACCAGCCGTCCCGCCCAGCAGGGAAACTGGACGGGATCTCCTCGTTACCTGTCGAACAGGGGGGGGCGAGGAGGTCGAGGAAGAGTAACGTCGACGGTGATTCGTCGACCCTACCCCAGGACCTGGACTCAGAACGCACCGAAGTCGTCGAATCAACCGAAGACTCGTGCCAACGTTCAGCATTAATACAGGTACATGCTGCTCGAATTATGTATTTTTATAATTGTTGGCTCATGGTAACGGATAATCAGATGGTTTTGACATGGATTGAACGGGGATATAAAATCCCTTTCAAAGACAAAGTGTCACAATCGGTAACGCCCCGGTCTAAATTTAGCCATGGCGAAAGTGAAGAAATGTTTAGGGCCATCAATAAACTAATACAGTTAGGAGCTGTATCTGCCTGTTCCCCGTGTAAAGACCGGTTTATATCTAATATTTTCCTAGCCCCTAAACCGAACGGGGGAAAAAGATTCATTCTGAACTTAAAATCGTTGAATAAATTTATTCATAATGAACATTTTAAGATGGAAGATTACAGAACAGCGGCCAAATTAATACCTCAGAATGGGTTTTTAGCCACCATCGATTTAAAAGAAGCCTATCTTTTAGTTCCCATAACACCGTCGGACCGGAAATTCCTAAGTTTCGAATTTCAACCTCCGAACTCTCGAAAAACTCTTACGTATCAGTTTTCCGCCTTATGGTCTATGCGAAGCCCCGAGAGTTTTCACTAAAATAACAAGGTCATAAATCTGTCATATATCTTGACGATATCCTATGTATCGGAAATGATTATGAACAATGTAGTAATTGCATTCATGCTACATTAAAATTAATACAGTGCTTGTGCTTTGTAGTTAATTTTGAAAAAAGTTCTTTAATTCCAGAACATAGCAAAAAATTTTAAGGTTTTGTATACGATTCGAAAGACTTTACCATGTCTTTGCCAGAAGAGAAACGTAATACTATTGCCCAGTTAGTCCATACATTTTCCAAATTACCAACTTGTAAAATTCGCGATTTTGCAAAATTAATCGGTGTGCTCATTGCGGCATGTCCCGCAACGAGCACACCAACTTATACAACTTATACACAAAAATTTTAGAACGTCAAAAGTTTTTGGCGTTAAGTAAATGTAATAATAATTACGAGACCAAAATAAACATTCCGGCCATAGTTTTAGAAGACCTAAATTGGTGGAAAGAAAATATTGCCACAACATACCACAGTTTAAAACAAACTAAATACAAATACGAAGTATATACTGACGCATCCACATCGATAGGATGGGGAGCAGTTTGTGGTGATAAAAAAGTTAACGGTCGATGGACAGAGGAAGAAAAAGAATATCACATTAATTATCTTGAATTATTAGCTATCTTCCTCGGACTAAAGAGCTTTTTTGCTCATGATTCTAACTGTGCAATATTGTTACGAGTCGATAACACAACAGCCATTAGTTATGTTAATAAAATGGGGGGGCATTCAATATCCTCATTTGAGTAACTTAGCCAGAAATATTTGGCAATGGTGTGAGATTCGAAACATTTGGTTATTTGCCTCTTACGTCAATACCAAATACAATTATGCAGATGCAGAATCTAGAAAAATTAACCCGGATACAGATTGGGAATTGTCCGATAAAGCTTTTCAGGAAATAATAAACCTTTTTGGTGTCCCCGAAATAGACCTGTTCGCATCACGGAACAATGCTAAATGTAAAACATTCATTTCCTGGAAACAGGACCCAGACGCTGTCACCGTCGATGCCTTTACCGTACATTGGAGGAATAAATATTTTTATGCTTTCCCCCCTTTTTCTTTAATCTTAAAGTCATTGCGTAAAATCATCGACGACGAAGCCACTGGGATTGTAGTTTTCCCTTATTGGCCATCACAACCATGGTTCCCTCTATTACAGGATTTATTAATTACAAATAGTTATTTGTGCAACAAGAGAGCAAAGTCGTTTTTTGCTGCGAGTGCTGATATTGAATCCCGAGTAAGCGAAGGAATCAATGATTGAATCACGAGCGTAGCGAGTGATTCTAAAGTTGATTCCTGAGTGCTGCGAGGAACTTATACACAAAAATTTTAGAACGTCAAAAGTTTTTGGCGTTAAGTAAATGTAATAATAATTACGAGACCAAAATAAACATTCCGGCCATAGTTTTAGAAGACCTAAATTGGTGGAAAGAAAATATTGCCACAACATACCACAGTTTAAAACAAACTAAATACAAATACGAAGTATATACTGACGCATCCACATCGATAGGATGGGGAGCAGTTTGTGGTGATAAAAAAGTTAACGGTCGATGGACAGAGGAAGAAAAAGAATATCACATTAATTATCTTGAATTATTAGCTATCTTCCTCGAACTAAAGAGCTTTTTTGCTCATGATTCTAACTGTGCAATATTGTTACGAGTCGATAACACAACAGCCATTAGTTATGTTAATAAAATGGGGGGCATTCAATATCCTCATTTGAGTAACTTAGCCAGAAATATTTGGCAATGGTGTGAGATTCGAAACATTTGGTTATTTGCCTCTTACGTCAATACCAAATACAATTATGCAGATGCAGAATCTAGAATAATTAACCCGGATACAGATTGGGAATTGTCCGATAAAGCTTTTCAGGAAATAATAAACCTTATTGGTGTCCCCGAAATAGACCTGTTCGCATCACGGAACAATGCTAAATGTAAAACATTCATTTCCTGGAAACAGGACCCAGACGCTGTCACCGTCGATGCCTTTACCGTACATTGGAGGAATAAATATTTTTATGCTTTCCCCCCTTTTTCTTTAATCTTAAAGTCATTGCGTAAAATCATCGACGACGAAGCCACTGGGATTGTAGTTTTCCCTTATTGGCCATCACAACCATGGTTCCCTCTATTACAGGATTTATTAATTACAAATAGTTATTTGTGCAACAAGAGAGCAAAGTCGTTTTTTGCTGCGAGTGCTGATATTGAATCCCGAGTAAGCGAAGGAATCAATGATTGAATCACGAGCGTAGCGAGTGATTCTAAAGTTGATTCCTGAGTGCTGCGAGGGATTCAAAGGCACGAGATGCGAAAAATTTTGCTCTCGTGTAACACACATAACTTTTCACTTCAGCAGCGAGAACACTATAGGAAATGAAATATATTACCTACGTAACATTTTTGAAACTATCATTAAATATTTTTAAGTTAAATATCGGTTTTTAAGCAGTAAATACTTATTTTAATTTAAATACAACAATAAGTTAAAAATTCAATAAATTACAATAAAAGATATAATTATCATTTTTGCTAAATTTCTTTAGTTAGTACGAAATTCCGAACGTGTTTGTCTTTGAGGTCGAATTAAAAATCGGAGTAACCCCATAACGAACTCCTTTCATTCAATCGAACTGTTAAAAGTATGTCTAGTTTGTATTTAATCAAATATAGTTCTTATAATATTGCTCTATCAATTTAATATTTATAATCTGTACTTTAATGCTTTGTATTGTTTTCTATAGCGCTACCTGCTAACATTTAACTTCATAACTCCAACGCAACTTATAACCAATTAATTTAACTTTCATAATCACACGAAATTTCTAACACAACACACTTTTCATTGGCAAAATCATCGGTATAACGATGGATGCCAAAACCTAAATGAAGAAGAAGAAGAAAAATCGGAGCGGTTGGTACTGGCCGCTTGGTCTTTGTCTCTCTCTTTTCTAGTGGCGGGAAAGAGATAGTGTCAATGTTTCTTATTAGAATTAAAAAGTTACTTTGTCTCACTCAGTGGGCAAAATCGAATTTTGTCCACTGTTTTCAGTGAGCAAAACCTACATGTTTGAGCTACTGAAGTGAAAAATTCATTTTTTTGAGCCCACTAAAAGCTTATTGCGATCTCACTTCAGAGATCATCACCCACTGCATGCCAGCCTTATCCTGGGTGCCGCGAAGCTCTGCGGACAGCATTCAGGCGACGCGGCGTGCCCCCGGCTGCGCTCGACCTACTGATGGCATCGCTAGCTGACAACACTCTCAAACAGTATGGGGTAACGTTACACCTTTGGTGGCGGTTTTGCGAGTCAAATAATAGTAATATGTACAATAATTCAATTTCGTTGGTTTTAACTTTCTTAACGGAACAGTTTAACAAAGGCTCTTCGTATGGGACACTTAACAACCATAGATCAGCACTGTCATTACTGTTAGGTGACACAATTGGATCGGACGATCGCATTAAACGTCTTCTTAAAGGAGCATATAAAATTAAACCTAATTAACCTAAATACACGTCCACGTGGGATCCTCAATTGGTTCTTAAATACATTTCTGACTGGCACCCTAATATAGAGCTTGACATAAAAAGTATCACTAAAAAACTAGTAACACTTTTAGCTCTATGCACTGCACATAGAGTTCAAACCCTATCTTTGATAAAACTTGAAAATATAACTAATTTAGAAAATGGTATCACAATTATTATATCAGATCCAATTAAGACCTCAGCTCTCGGCCGTGACCAACCAGTGCTATTCTTACCATACTTCAGGGAAAATCCAAGAATTTGTCCTGCTTCAGTCGTCACAGATTATATTTTTGTCACAAAAAAATTGAGGACCACGAACGCAGGTAACTTAATTTTGACGACCAAACCGCCACATAACGTTGCTACCGCTCAATCCATCAGTCGTTGGATTAAGGCTGTGTTGTCGGAGAGCGGCGTAGACACGCGTATCTTTAGCGCGCACAGTACGCGCCACGCGGCCACGTCAGCTGCGAGGTGTGCGGGACTAAGCGTTGACGTTATTTGAAAAACAGCGGGTTGGACAACCACGTCCAGCAGTTTTGCTCGTTTTTATAATAGGCCCATACTCTCCAAAAATGAAAGTGATTTCGCTAGGACGGTCTTTCTCCACCAAAACAACGGCAATACATAAGTGTAATTAATCAGTGATAATTTTTGTGATTCTAACTTTAAGACTGATTGTGTACCCCGGATTACCAGCAAAGGATTAAAATAAAACGTATCTTCTAAAGTGGTTATTTAATTGATCGAAAGGCACATCGTAATCTGCAAAACAAATTTCATTCTCTAAACCTCTACCATGTTAAAACTAATAATTCTACTATATCTGAAAAATGAAGTGACGCAATATAATATATGATCAAACGAGCTTCCAAGTGAAGTTCGATCATTATTATATGAGTCACTTCATTTGAAGATATAGTTACCCAATCCCACCCGAAGAACACACTGCGACGAGTTCTTAACCCAAACTACGAAATGTTGTTTTGCGTAACCTCTAAAGAATGAAGACAGAAAGCCGGTGATCCCAAAGGTAGAAAATATATGTTTTTTTTTTCTCTAAATACGATCAAATGTTGCCTGTAGGTTAAAGGTACTACCATGTTAAAACTAATAATTCTACTATATCTTCAAATGAAGTGACTCATATAATAATGATCGAACTTCACTTGGAAGCTCGTTTGATCATATAATAGTTATTTGTGCAACAAGAGAGCAAAGTCGTTTTTTGCTGCGAGTGCTGATATTGAATCCCGAGTAAGCGAAGGAATCAATGATTGAATCACGAGCGTAGCGAGTGATTCTAAAGTTGATTCCTGAGTGCTGCGAGGAATTCAAAGGCACGAGATGCGAAAAATTTTGCTCTCGTGTAACACACATAACTTTTCACTTCAGCAGCGAGAACACTACAGGAAATGAAATATATTACGTAACATTTTTGAAACTATAATTAAATATTTTTAAGTTAAATATCCGTTTTCTAAGCAGTAAATACTTATTTTAGTTTAAATACAACAATAAGTTAAAAATTCAATAAATTACAATAAAAGATATAATTATCATTTTTGCTAAATTTCTTTAGTTAGTACGAAATTCCGAACGTGTTTGTCTTTGAGGTCGAATTAAAAATCGGAGTAACCCCATAACGAACTCTTTTCGTCCAATCGAACTGTTAAAAGTACGTCTAGTTTGTATTTAATCAAATATAGTTCCCATAATATTATTGCTCTATCAATTTAATATTTATAATCTGTACTTTAATGCTTTGTATTGTTATCTATAGCGCTACCTGCTAACATTTAACTTCATAACTCTAACGCAACTTATAACCAATTAATTTAACTTTCATAATCACACGAAATTTCTAGCACAACACACTTGTCATTGGCAAAATCATCGGTATAACGATGGAAGCCTAAATGAAAAAGACCGAAGACGAAGAAAGAAGAAAATGAAGAAGAAGAAGAAAAATCGGAGCTGTTGGTACTGGCCGCTTGGTCGTTGTCTCTCTCTCTTTTCTATTGGCGGGAAAGAGATAGTGTCAATGTTTCGAATTAGAATTAAAAAGTTACTTTGTCTCACTCAGTGGGCAAAATCGCATTTTGTCCACTGTTTTCAGTGAGCAAAACCTACATGTTTGAGCTACTGAAGTGAAAAATATATTATCAGTCGCCTATGTTTTCGATGCCGAATTAAATATGAAATCGGCTGTAAACTAACTTAATTGCATTTCCTTATAGTTAAAAGGTACGTATTGTAAATTTTCTGTTTTATTTTCTGTAACAGTTTCCTGATTTTTTGCACAAACTCGCTGTATAGGCATCTTGTTTGTCTTCTAAATAATCTACTTGGTCACTTTTAGACGGTCGTAAAAAATAAGTGACCAACTGACCCATTTATGACCAAACAGTGTACCTAATTGTTTACATAATGAAATTTAGGAACGTATTTTCCGAAATAATGCGGAACATTAATGCATATAATATGTTAGCTCCGTCACACGATTGGATGGTGAAGTGTCAATAAGCTATATATTATCTATGTATGTATATTATGCAAAAACTTTGTAACCCTATTTACGAACGGACGGAGGAGTATGAAATTACCCACAATGATATTTTATAAAGAAGGCATTATACAGATTTATTTTTCAAATTATGCATAAAATATATTAAATCAATAAAAAGAAACATTACAAACTCTATCGTGTAAGTAATTGACACACACAAGCTATACACTCTTTTGTTTATTGTTAAAGTCTGTAGTCAAATTGAGAATAGAATTATATTTAAATTAAATATGGTAGAATTTCGACCGCTGGGCGATGACTAGTCATAATAATTACGAAAACATATGTACTATTAAATAAGAAAATAAAAGGAACATAATTATCAAATAGTCTTTGAAATCAAAAGTGAAATAATATTTATAAAAAACAAATTTTCAAGTCATCAGTCTTAATGTATATGAAAAGTTTGTGTATACTCGGCAATTTCGGTTATTACACATAAAGCAGCCAACATTTCCAAAACCAAAACTTATAAAATGGCCCAAGCGATTTTGGTCAAACATGGGAAAACACTGGATAAATAATGGCACGTGCATCTTTACGTGCTAAAAGCATGTCGTATTATATTCGTCGTTTTAAGTGGATGAATGAAAATTTTCTCCCCCTCTCTCTCTCTCTCTCTGTCTTTGATCTATTATTCACACTCTTGTCAAAAATAAATCAGCCACATTACACTCGTTCCATAAGTTTGGAATCTACGATGCCACAGAAAGACAGATACTTACACGTCAAACTTCTAACATCCCTCCTATTAACGTAATATGAGTCGAGATTTATAAATACTTACACG
This sequence comes from Clostera curtula, assembly GCA_905475355.2. Classification (NCBI taxonomy): domain Eukaryota; kingdom Metazoa; phylum Arthropoda; class Insecta; order Lepidoptera; family Notodontidae; genus Clostera; species Clostera curtula. The sequence goes on along the minus strand of FR997804.1, from coordinate 4,041,598 downwards.
GAATAATAATATTTTTTATGGGCTGAAACGACAAGGAATAATTTCATTGAAACCTCTGTGTTTTTGTTACAACCCGTACTTAAAGGATCATTCCCCGCCAACTTTAATTGCAGAAACCATAATTTATATCAACACCATTACAGACACACAATAACATTCCGGCTTGGAAATATTACGTTTATAGACATAGCACAAATATTTATTACCTTATAGAACGGTAGGCTTGGTTAGATTGACAGGACATAAATTCTTAGAGAAGGCAAAATTGCTGGTTGAAGTCAATTATAAATATATATTGTGGGGCATAGCCAGGTCTTGTTGTGGGGCACTTTCGAAACGGGAAATTCAAAATCAGTTATCAATACATACAACACATGCGGCCCTGGCAAAAATTGCCGAAGACAAAGGCAGAAAAACAATCTAACGCACGCTTTGCTAGAATAGAAAAACAAATGATGTCTTAGATTTCACGATCTTTACACATTGCAGGAAATGATCTCTTCACGGTCTTCACTGTCGAGGGACGACTGTCGTCCCGCGACCACGGAGACTGCAGTGTCTATAACTTTGGGAATAAAATAAAAGAAAACGATCATAACCGTGAATAGATCATTTCTTACAATAGAAAAACAAATATAATGACACCTGCTAACTGACACGACCTAGCAATGTCAGCTCCATACATTTGTATTTCTATTCTACAAAAGCGTGTTCAAACTGTACATTGCATTGCCGCGTACTGTCGTGTATTGTCATAAGATTTGCCCTTTTTAGCTGGATGATTTTCTCTTCTTTTCAACAAACAACTGATATCAGTTACCGATCAAATGTTAGCGTAACCGACCCTCTATTAATTTCACACTTGTTGTTCGCAAAATTATCGTACTAACGATAGAGCCAAAATAAAAAATAAATGCAAACATACTAAGGCTTATGTTTTGAAAGCCACTAAGTCGACACACGAGCTTGTAAAAACAATTCACATGATCATTCACCATTTCAACCCAAAAATGACCCACAACTGAGGGCTCCCTCAAACTCATAGCGGGATATAAGCCTAATGTGCTATGCTGGCAAGACGGGTTGGCTCTTGTGTTGGTAACATTGAGTATCCTAAATCCGCTAAATAGTAATAGGACAGGCTAAATTGCTTCCAATTTCCATAGCATTCAGCTGACTTCAGCCTTAATAAGAAACACATTGGTGTTAATTTGTAATCCACGGCGACATAAATATTATAGCTCCAACGTAAATGTGTTAGTGTATATTGCGCACGACGGAGAGACGCCTAGCAGCGGTTAAATTAACAATTCTATCGCCCTTCGATGCTCATGTTTTAGTGATGGGAACAGTGTACACTTTTGTTATTAAGTATTTATACGACTCAGAGTACCAAATAGTTACGGATTGTACTATTTATTAAGGCCTTGAAGCTTATTTGAAAGTAGGTTTTGCGCGCGGCTGCACCCGTTTGGGTTTCATACCCGTGCTTATGTGGGCTTCCCAGAAATAATCTAATGGTGAAAGAATTTTTGAAATCAGTCTGGTAGTTTTTGAGTTCAGTATTCATTACAAACATACATATATTTTCTTTTTATAATATTACTAGCAGACCCGACCACGCTTGACTGTGGCTAGGGTTTTTGTTAAATTTCATTTAATTTAACTTTTAACATAGCGCCATCTATTGAATACTTATTCAATCCAGTCAATAGATATCGCCATCTGTTAGAATCGTTTGGCGAATCTGTTGAATATTTTGCAGTGAAATAATATTGCGGCTATCAGTTGAGATGTAAGCTATCTATCATTCAAGTTGGATCAAACTGAACACGGTGTGCACATTTGAGTGAAGAGTGTATGACTAGGATGGGGTGGCACAGGGCTTCGTATTAAGTTTTTCTTGCCTGATCATTTACTTTTGACGGTTCTTACGACACCCTCATGATGCAATGGGGTTGTGACATTATGTATTCTAAATCCGACACTACACAGCTTTTCAATGATCTGCCTAATTATTTATCTAAGACGCCTCTTATGACACCTTCAGGATAAAAGGAGCTGGTGATACTGTTGTTTATTAAAATAGTGGACACATGGGTGGATATTCCTTATGTAATTCCTTGCCATTGTGGACTAGCCACTTGCATCGAACAAGCAATCAAGATAACTAATGTGAGTACGGCCGTGAAAACTTTTATTTGTTATTATCGTCGAGTCCCCCACACCATCATTATAATATAGCACATTGAAATTAAACACTTTTTAACTGATTTATCGCGTGTATTTCACTTGATTTAATTCCCGACCGTTCGAAATTCGAATGCTTTGCAGCAGAAACACACGCGATAAATACACACGTTAAACAGCGATTAATTAGAATGTGTAATAATGGCGAAAACCTAATAAATAATTATAATATAGCATTTCAAATTCTTAACTTGTAAAGGTTTGCAAATTAAGAATTTGTTAAATATTTTCATTAATCAGTCCTGTTTTTGGACAACATAATATAACTATATTTTGTTCATCATTTCAGCCAAAGAAATCCACTGCTGATCCAAAGATCCCCCGAGAATTTCCTGCACGACCGGTCCTGAGCCGGCCGAATCCATCGGTTTCCAGCGACCTTAACCAGGACGTCGGTCTACCGTGAAGAAACACTGCGTCTTCCACCACGCGGTCGTCACTCGAAGACGTCTATGCCCCATCAGCTGTCGGTCTTGTATGTTATGTAGGTACAACCTACCCTGGTTTCACCTACAGATAACCTTGTTTGTCTAGAGGTTGGTTGCGCCACCTTTTGATCACGGGTACGATTCCGGGGCCGGGCAAGTATCTTTGTATAAGCCAGAGTTACTTGCCCTGAGTCTGGGTGTCATTTGTGTTCGTGAATTTCATTTTTGTAAACTACCCCCGCGTTAGTGCAGGGGTTTCGCTTAAAAAACCTAGAGCACGGTAACATCACGGGAACTGTTTACAAACGTACAATTCGCGAACACAAATGACACCCAGACACATAACAAGTGCCTCTGGTTTACACAAAGACACTGGCCCCGTAATCGAACCCATCATCTAAAGACACATCCAACCCCTCGACCATCAAGGCAATAGCTTTAATGATATCATTTATATCTCAAATAAAGACTGAGGTTTCAGAAACATGAATTGCCTTGATGCGTCTCGACATCGACCCGCTACCCCTTCTTATCCGGACTCTTTCAGAAAACTGAACGAAATTTGTCATTGTGCTCGCAAAACCGTTCCCCTTTATCTGAAATAAATTACTTGCCGGGTCAGTGATCTTCGTGATTGAATAATTTGAGTTTCAACCTTGGAAGAAATTTTAATATTGAATTGATCTGGCTCTTTGTGAAAGCTCATATTTTTCCATAATTTTAATAGCCATAAACTCAAACTCAAACTCAAACTCAAAAGGAACTTTATTTACGTAGGTTTCATCACAAAACTCTTATAAATCGTCATATTTACAAACACCATTATCATCTTACGGCCCCTGTCCCACACTAGGTGGTAGTCTCCACACACACCTATCAGTCGTCATACCTACATTCACACCTTTCACACACAACTCCTCATTCCTGCAATCCCTCCATCTCCCCTGATCGCTCACAATCCCTATATGTTCACTCACATTCATGCCGAAACTACCTACTACATATTAAAGAGTCATTTCAGACCCAGATTCTGTAGCGTTCAAATTTCTGCGAGCTCGTGTTCAAACATTTTAGACACCTTTCCGTGCAGATTAGAAATACACCATGTCACCATACCATCCTGGGGGTGTCGTAAGAGGCGACTAAAGAAACAGAAGACGCAGATCAGCTGCGAAAGAAGGAAAACTTGATACAAACCCTGTGCCTATCCGTCTTGCCAGCCGTGACACAGTAGTCTGATTTGCCTCCATGAATTTGGAGGAGGCCCGACTCAGCAGTGGGTCATGTATAGTAGTAAAAGGTGTGTTGTCTTTGAAAATGCAATGATGTATTCGTTTATAGTATCTACCAGCCACAGAAGTCCATTGCTGAACATAGACTTCCCCATAGATTTCCACAACGCACGATCTCGTGCAGACTGCATCCGCCGATTTCCAGCGACCTTCACAAGGTCGTCCGTCCACCTAGTCGGGGGTCTTCCCACGCTTCCCTTTCCCATACGTAGACGTCACTCCAAGACTTTTGTGCCCCAACGGACGTACTACCTTTTCTAAGAATGTTAATAAAACATTGGCCAGACTCAGTCGGTCATCTATGGTCTGAAAGGACGATATACGATACGATACCTATGCCTTCTCTTATAGAGTCGAGGAGTCCCAACTTATTTAGCTACCTACCAGTATTTACTTGGTGTGACTGCCGTATTTCCTTCTATACCCCTCTAGTGTGACAATTACTAATTTGGCTACAGCTGTAGTTACTAACTTCGTCTATCAACGGCCATAGATGGTACGACGGCAGATAGAACCAACGCATACCTCCGCCATTTATAAATTATTTGGAAATTCAGATTATGAAGGAAAGATTATTTATCGAAAACGGTTCAATACTTCAAATTTTTGTCGGATGGCAAATTTAGGTATTCTTGAATATTAAAAAATAAAATGGTTAATGTGATGTCTTAGGCCTTCACGATCTTTGCACATTGTAGGAAATGATTTCTTGAGGGTTCTGATCTTTTTCATTTATTTAAATCCCAACGACCACGGACACTGCAAAGTGTCTGAAACGTTGGGATTTAAATAAATGAATACGATCAGAACCGTCAAGAAATAATAAAATAATAATTTCATTCATTGCGTTATTGTTTTCATTGCATATTGTTGTCATTCATTGCGTTAACGTGTTGTTTCTCTCATCTGGCGAACTTGCTCTCACTATGCTGTTTAGTGTTTTTTGTAAACAAACCCATTGATTTGAAAAAAAGCAACTACTGAGTTTCTTGCCGGCTCTTCTCTGTAGAGCAGCATTCCGAACCGGTGGTAGTTTCAGCATGAATGTGGGTGGACGTAAGGGTTGTGGAAGATCAAGAGAGATGAATGGATTGTAAGAATGACGACTGATAGGTGTCTATGGAGACTACCACCTAGTGTGGGACAAGGGTCTTAAGATGATAATAATGGTAACTGTAAATATGACGATTTATAAGAGTTTTGTGATAAAACCTACGTAAATAAAGTTCATTTTGAGTTTGAGTTAAAATAATAAAATTATATTGTTGGTTGCCAGTGTTTCCATCAACCACGTGACAGCAGGTGATCCCGCATGGACATAAAGTCTAAAAATAAAGGGTATTGTACATTCATTCAATGAACCAGAAAAAGGTCTCCAAAAAGCTTATAGAGGTGTCAGGCGACCCAAAGGCTGGCACCTTCCTGGGCCAGCGGATAAGCCTGGCCATTCAAAGGGGAAATGCTGCCAGTATTTTAGGCACATTACCACATGCGCCAAATTTATTAAATTCCTCCTTGCGTCGTGTCTCCTCAGTTCTGAGGGTCGTGACGTCTATGGAGTAATTTACTGTGGACAATTTCACGCCATGACGCTCTGTTTTCTGCAGCGTGAATTGCGTCACATACAGTGGTGTCAAGTTCGGCGCGTATTTGGTCCGACCATCGCATGGGGGAACGGCCCCTCGGTCTTTTTCCTTCCACCTTTCCGGTCAGCAGCAGTTTTCGATGCTGTTGCTGCTCTTGCGCGCTATGTGGCCAAGTCGAACACTCTACGGAGACATGTGGTGTGGAGTCTGGTCTTGATTTTCAACGCAGCTAGTATAGATTCATTGGTCCGATGTTATTAAATTAGAATTAGAATAATAAAAGAAGGACAACTTGATACGAAACCCGTCTGGTCAGTGTGGCACAGTAGGCTAATTAACCATGTAACAGGAGGAGGTCTAACTCACCAGTGGATCATATATGGGCGTAGTAGTAGTAATAATAATCCTTGTGCTACTTATATTACAAAGCAATATTGGGGTTGTATTTGCGTAAGCAGCATTTATTACAATAACCAAAGGCCATAAATAACAGTTTCAACACTCTTGGTTGCGCAGAACAATGCGCCCTTCAAAATGTTTCCCATTTATCCGGTAAACGCGAAGCCTTAGCAACGAAGAACTTTACGATGTTGCCATTCTCAAATTAAATTTTAGACTAGGTGTGCCAGTAAATACGTCATCATTTCAGTTAAAAGAAGTCCACTGCTGGGCATAGGCCTCCATAGCTGTCTCTATCGTAAATAAATACGCAAAATTTATTTTAAGTACATTACTGATTTTAGCTTATGCTTTCAGACACAAAGGGATCACTATGCAGCCAGACGATATTATATCGTTATCGTATCGTTACAGTCCATGAATGACCCACTACTGAGTGGGGCCTCCTCCAAATTCATGTAAGGAAATAAGCCTACTGTGCCACGCTAACAAGATGTGTTGGCACTGGGTTTGCATCAAGTTTTCCTTCTCTTGCGGCTAAATAACGCTAAAAACTAAATACGTTTCCAAGCGGACGTGACAGAATGTATGTGTAATGAATGTAAGGTAAAGAACATTCCGTGTGATAGATTTAGAATACATTGAATTCTGAGGGTTTCGTAAGAGCCGCAAGAGGCATTGGCTTTCGTATCAAGTTTTCCTTCTCTTCTCTAGACCTTCTGCCAGCGTGGCAAAGTAGGTGATTTTTTTTTTTGGACTGACGCCCTACTTAGCTATGGGTCGTCTATGGGCTGAGAAATAATAATGTATGTGCGTATCTACACTTCGATAATAATGTCAATTTGTAAGTGAGCTTGAAATATTTGTTCAATATATTATATATTTATTTATTTAATAAGTGATAAGGCCGCCAACTGTAAGTTTTATATAATTTCTCCTGTGAGCGATGTGTATGTCGTAAATGTACAAATGTACAAATTAATGAGCGTCATGTAACCTGCATTGGCGTCGAGGATTCAAATCCACCATCCACCAGAAAAACAATCATGACACGAAACCTATGAAAAATCGCAGAACATACATGGGAGTTATTCGGGTACCCCAAGGGCTGCTCTATCTCTGGACTTCCGTTTGAAACTATTTTTTGGGGCACCTTGTTAACCCCCGACGCAAAAAGAGGGGTGTTATAAGTTTGACGTGTCTGTCTGTCTGTGGTTTTGTAGCTCACGAACGGATGAAGCGATTTCAATATAGTTTTTTTTGTATGAAAGGTGAGTTACGGGCGAGTGTTCTTAGACATGTTTGATGAAAATCGGGTGAGCCTTTTAAAAGTTATGCGGGGTGAAAGTGGGGAATAATAACCGAATGTCTGCAAACATAATCCAGTGGGGTCTCAAATGAAAGCGCATCACGTGCAATTTAACAAAATCTACATTATAATAAGTGTGTACCTATAAAAAGTATAAAATAAAAATTAAATTAAAAATTTACACACCTATAAACATTAAAAAATTAAAATAAATACTTCGCGTTGGGGGACCAGGGGTCAGGTTATAAATAAGTGGGAGTGGTCCCCCAACGCGTTGACAGCACGTAGATGTCCCATCACTACAGTCTAGTCATAAACGTACCATTCACACACAATCACGTTAATGTGTGAATTGCTAAGTGCTTTAATATCAACGTTTATGTAACATTTTATCGTTCTGAGAAGATTACTCATAACTTTATGAAGTAGCTAGCTTATTGGGGCGGCGGCGTCGCCCGGCTTATCTCGGCTTCGCTTATACGCGTAGCTTTTGTTACTCAGGGACTGAATACTTGAATTAGGTTCTACAGTTTTTGAGTTTAATAGTTACAAAAATACGAATACTCTCATAAACAAACTCGCAGTTTGTGGAAATCACAACTTTTTTTTGTTCTTTTACCTTCCTGGGCTCATGTACAACATTATGCTGAAGATCACCACATGATCAAGTGCATAGTTTACGATTATATAAAGGACATTCAGGACAAACATTCTTTTTTTATACAGACATATTTATGTACAGGGTTGATACGACATAGGGGCATTTTTTTTAACTGCCTATACTAGGTATCATTTCCAGGCTCTGTACCAAAAATCAATTAAATTGGAGCAATAGTTTAGCCGCAAATGATTTTTTAAATTTTTGCCTCATTTGAACATGATGTATCTTTCCTAACAGATGTTTATGCCTAACGCATCGTTTATTAACCTTAGGGGCTGTCCATTAATCACGTGATGTTTTTTTAACATTTTTAACCCCTCCCTCCCCCTTGGTGATACCTGGTGAGGTTTAAGACTACCCCTCCACCCCCCATGAAAAATCACGAGTATTTTTTTTGTACCGTTTCGAATTCATACTAATCACTTAATATAGTATACGTAGTGTAATTTAATGCCCCTCTGTCATATCAACTCTGTATATATTTGTATCTAAAGATTATTTTGTTTATTACTTGTATTTGAAATCGATCTGCAGGTTAAGCGAGATTTCGCGCGGCTCTGTTGCATGTGGGAAGGGTATCCATCGTGTCAATCAATTTTTTTTATCCTCAGGCCGTGATTCGGATTGGTTGGATTTGGTTCACGGGTCCCCGGTTCGAATCCGGAATCGGGCAAGTGTCTTTGTGTAAGCCAGGGGCACTTGCTCCGAGTCTTGGTGTCATTTGTGTTCGTGCATTACATGTTTATAAACTGCCCCAGCGATACAGGTTATACATAGAGACAGGTTTCGTTTTTCTAAAAAATAAAAATAAACACTATACGCTTTTGACACATTACGTCGTCGTTTCGTGACATAAATGACACACTATTGAGCCGAGACGCCTCCAAATTCATAGAGGGAAATTAACCTACTGTGTTACACTGACAAGACGGGCTGACAAATGGTTTGTATCAAATTTTCCTTCTTTTACGTCTTGGTGATATGCTTTTTGTTTCCTTTAGTCACCTCTTACGTCACCTTCAGGTTGGTGATATTGTGTATTCTAAATCCGTCACCACAAAGAAACAACACACAATGTTTGACACAAGTACTTGAAAGCAAGATTCGAAATTTGTAAATTAATGTTAGCAATTGCATCGAATTATATATCCACTTCGATTGAAAATAGCAAGGGACTGAAGAAAATTATGAACAAGAAGATATTTAAAAGAATTAAAGAAAAAATATTACGAAATAAATTGTAAGCAATATAAATTTTACTACTCACCCACATTTTTACTACCATAGATAAGAACAGCCGACCTTTTCAAAGTTCAGTAAGGAGATGGGTCATTAATATTTATATTTGCACGCCATACTTCCTAAACTCAGTTCGTAAGTACTTGGGAAAATTCCAAATTTTCATTTGAGAGTTTATGACAATAAAGTCAACAATATAATCTCTCTCTTCCAATTTTAGGAGGGTAATTTGCCTCCTGTGCCACTCTAGCCAGCTGACTTGGCACAGGGTTTTATATCATGGTGACGGACTTAGAATACATAGTGTCACCACCCCATTCAATTCTGAGTTTGTCGTAAGTCGTGAAAAAAGGATATGGACGAAAACCTAGCCACTATAGAAGTCAATCTTGATACGAAACTCTATTCCAACCCGTCTGGCCAGCGTGGCACAGTAGACTCTAGATATAATAAGAGGAGGCCTGACTCGGCAGTGGGTCATCAATGGTGTGAGTCATCGTCGTTTCGCCCCATAAATGAGCCACTACTGAGCCGATGCTAATTAAAACAACAAAAACTGGAAAAAAAAAACAACATGGGCAATACTGTCGTGGTGAAACGTGCCCAGAAGGCTGGCTGCATTGCCAAACTGTATGGCAATGCCAATGCGCTAAGCAAAGTAGCCAGTCCTCCGATCACACAAACTTTGGCACAAGCGATGTCCTATATATTTGTAGTAAAACATCGCATTAGGACCTCACGCCCCAAGCGTTTCTACTCCAAAAGGCACAAATATATAACCTTTGGTAAGATAATGTGCCTAAATGTCTCACAACCTTGCTTACTCGATTATTACGGGAATGTATTATTTTTATTAGGAAACGAAAGAGAAAAATGAAAGAAAAGTAAATCCAATAGAAGAACAAAAGCGCGGAGTACGTAACGGAACAAAAGATTCGCACCATCCCACTCATGTAGGGTCACCCTATATAAATATATTTCTGGAAACGGACAATTCCTAAATTCGATAGATTTTAATTCTTTCATGTTAAAAGGTTAAATTCCATTTAGGTATTTAGGCTTGGTTCAAGACAATAACACAAAATGAATACACTCACAGGCACAATTAACCGCCCACCTATATAATTCGTCGTCCTGTTTGTTTACGTTAACTATGGCTTATCTACTGTTTTATTTTTTGTTAAGTGGGTACTCTAGCAATAAATTAAACTTATTCGGTTTCATAAATTTGTGTCACCGAAGGATTTTCTGAATTTAGTCGTTTTTTGATATGGTTGCCGTTGCATTACCTTGCTAACATTTCTTTCTCTTTTCTACCATAGTGTGTGAATATTGTTTAATTTGAGTTTGTAGTGTTCACTTATTGTTTGTGACTGTAAAAAATGCCACTCGTTGCGACTGGTGCAGCTAGGGCAGTGGCTTTAGCTGACGCTGGGTACAGCCAACGTCGCATCGCTCGTACACTCTGTGTACCTCGAACCACGGTACGGGATGCCATCAGACGATTTCGGGAGACAGGTTCATACACCCGCAGGATAGGTCAAGGCCGAAATCGATACACTTCAACTCGAGACGACCACTTCGTTGTCAGCAACGTGTTGAGAAATCGCTTCTGCACCGCTACTGAAGCTCGTACGCGCCTTTTTGAGGTGAGAAATGTCAGTGTGAGTGAACGTACCATTAGAAGAAGACTGGCAGAAAGAAATCTGAGAGCTTTTCGTCCAGCTCGCGCTCCACAACTGCTCCCACAACACCGTAGAGCTAGACTTGCTTTTGCGCGAGAATATGCTGACTGGACTGTGGAGGAATGGAAGGGCGTACTGTTCTCAGATGAAAGCAGAATAGCCTTAAGAGGTCCAGATGGACGTCAGCGTGTCTACAGGCGCCAAAATGACAGATTTGCTCCATGCGCTCTTACCGAAACAGTTGGTTACCAGGGAGGGTCCGTAATGGTTTGGGGAGGTATCTCTTACGAGGCTCATACCATCTTGTTGTGTTCGATAGAGGCAGTATAAACGGTCAAAGATACGTGGAAGAAGTTGTCCAAGACCATGTCGTACCTTTTGCACCCTTCATTGGAGACAACTTTAGATTAATGCATGACAATGCACGTTGCCATACCGCTAGACTCGTGACTGAATACCTTAATGAGGTCGGCATTCAAGTTTTACCATGGCCGGCACGCAGTCCCGATCTTAACCCCATTGAGCACATTTGGGACAACTTAAAAAGACGTGTTCGAGCAAGGGAACCAGCCCCTTCGACTCTAGGAGAGCTCAAGACGGCTGTGGTAGAGGAGTGGCACAATATCCCCCAATCGGATATCCAAGACATCATGGATGGATTGCCAAACCGGCTCCAAGAAGTTATTAGAGCCCGAGGCGGCAACACCCATTATCAATTTGTTTTTTTTTTAATTGGTCCACTTTTTACAAATTTAAAATTGTTAAATTTTCATCGAAGATTTTCACAAAATCGATTTTTGTTGTCCATCTTTAAATAAACGACTTTTTCTTTTCAAGAAAAGTTTTTTTTTTTACCTTATAGGTAGCTTCCAATGTACCTCTCATAAAATGTGTTCTAAATTTGACGGTTTCTGCAAATTGATAGAAATACAAGGTGGGCGGTTAATTGTACCTGTGAGTGTAGTTTAATTAAAAAAGCTTATGTAAAATATTTAAATATACAACACACAGCGTACAGTTTGCTGAAATGACGCAACTATTTTGTGGACAAATATTGACATTTGGACTTCAAATACTTAAATACTTTCTATTTTCAAAATTTTATTCCGAACTGAAGAATTAACCAGTGCTCTAACCCTTCTAGTTCAATAGAGTAAACATCGATTTGGCATTTTTGGTAACCTACCAATATTAAAGTGTGAGTTCAAGACGTATTCCACACGCTGTAGTCACAAGAACTTTTGAATTTAACAGATTAATGCTAACAATTGCAGTGTGTCGGATGGGTTCAATAGAAAATAGCAGGTTTGGGCACAGCGCCGCCTCGCCATTTCATCCTGAGGGTATCGTAAGAGCCGTCAACGGAAAATTACAAGGCCGATAACCTAGACGCAAGAAAAGGAAAACTTGATTACGAAGCTCTGTGCCAGCCCGTCTGGCCTGCGTGACACTGCAGGCTAATGGAGGGTTTATGTAGTTGAAGGGATGAGAATTACTTTGGACGTGCAAAATGTCTTTACCTTCTTTTTGTTTCGGTACAATCCCTCCCAGGGAACATTTTGGTCACCCTACTATTTGCCTCCTACACCTCGGGCAAAACGTGCCCTACATACCTTTGGCCGCGACTAGACGTTTTCTATGCCATATTTACTTACATATTCCGAGCTTAATAAAGACCTCAGGGTATGAGAAATGGTGCTGTTAATTCACGATTACGATTTAAAAAGGCAAAAGCTTACATTTTACTATTACTACTGCTCAGCCCATAAATGACCCACTGCTGAGTCGGGCCTTCTCCGATTACAAGGAGGGTGATTAGCCTACTGTTCCACAAAGGCCAGACAAGTTAGCACAGTGTTTCATATAAAAAAATCCCATGTCTACCGGCTAGATTATCGGCCTTGTCATTTCCTTTTGTTGGCTTTTACGTCACCCTCAGGACGGAATGGGGTGGTGACACTAAGCTGCCTCTGCTTGGCTGCACTAGGCTCCCTTTTTGGTGCCTATATACTGTTCTGCATTTGGATAACGGGCCCACGGTTCGATTCCGGGGTCGGCCAATTTGGCTTTGTGTAAACCAAAGGCACTTGCTCTGAGTCTGGGTGTCATTTGTGGTCGTGACTTTCATGTTTGTAAACGGGCCCCGCGATCCAAATCCGGGTATATTACATTTTAACAGTCGGCTAATCGCACGGTGGATGATTTGACTGAGTAGCCGCATTTTGTATAGTAGACAAATACAAGATATAACAAAAATAGTATACAAACTCAAAAGGAACTTTATTTACGTAGGTTTCATCACAAAACTCTTATAAATCGTCATATTTATAAATACCATTATCATCTCACGGCCCCTGTCCCACACTAGGTGGCAGCCTCCGCACACACCTATCAGTCGTCATACCTACATTCACACCTTTCACACACAACTCCTCACTCCCACAATCCCTCCATCTCCCCTGATCACTCACAATCCCTGCGTTCACTTACATTCATGCCGAAACTACCACCGGTTCGTAAGGCTGCTCTACAGAGAAGATCCGGCAAGAAACTCTGTAGTTGCTTTTTTTTAAATATTGATCAACTTTACATAATTATTGATCACTCATGGCACTCAGGTTGGAATGGTATGTTGACATTCTGTAATTTAAATCCAGCACCACACGGACCAGACATGGACAGTTTAAATTGTATGTCGATAAAAATATGAGCACAATCGATAATATAAATTCATCGATAACGCTTCGTCTCTCGAATCAATAATTGCCCACAACTTGTTTATTTCCCTACGCTACGATACGTACACAATCGTTGTTATGATTGAAGGTTTTATTTTGATCGTAAATATAATATTGTTTGATAATTTGATAGGTAAATAAGAAAAGATTTAGTCGAGGGAAAAAGCAACGGAAAAATTGTATATCATTTTTTCGTCTGTTTAGACTTAATTACATGAACGAGTCAATGCTTTCTTGGAAATCGGATAACATTTTCTTTATTTCGTTTATTGAATTTATTATTTGCCTGAAATTTGTTAAGTATCTTCTGAGACTTGACTGACTGCGTTGTTGGTCTAGGGGTTAGATGTGATGAGGGATTTATAATATATTGTGTCACCACCCCATTCCACCCTGAAGGTGTCGTAAGAGTCGTCAATTGGAAATGACAAGGCCGAAAGAGTCCTAGTCGCAAGAGAAAGGAACACTAAATACGAAAACCTGCGCCGACCCGTCTGGTCATCGTGGCACTGTATCAGTGGGTCATGTATATATGCCTCGTTGGTCTAGTGGTTAGATGTGCCGCCTTTGGATCAACGGGTCCCCGGTTCGATTCCGGGGTCGGGCAAGTGTCTTTGTCTAAACCAGAGGCACTGGCTCGGAGTCTGGGTGTCATTTCTATCTATAATATGTATGTATTTACAAAAAAAAATGTATATAAGTAGTTTATCATCCATCTCGTTACCATAACACAAGCATTAAGTTGCTTAGCTTGGGACGAGATGGCGTTGTGTGAAATGTCCAAGGATATTTATTTATTTATTTATATTTATATATGGTCCTCCTCAGAGTAGGAGAAAGCTGCATAAATCTACATAAAAGCAAAGGTCAATATAATCAAATGTCCATAGTTTAAATTGTTGATGTCATAGGATGTTACTGCACGCAACACCAATTCAGTACAATGACGTCACTTGCGCATAAATTTTCCAATATTTTCATCAATTTTAGCATCAGTATTGACTGGGCTACTTTAATTTTATGGATGGAAATATTATATACGACTGGTCTCTAAATATCTCGATTCAAAGTCCACCTGATAATTGTTTATACACCTTTTGATCATACATAAACATGCACGCTACATATAGTTGATAAAATAAATAACTAGAGATATTGTGGTAAAGAGAATCTTGTAAATTGCTGTATTTATTACGAACCTCTAACATACATAAATCGACTAGAACAGTTTATCTAAAAATCATCCTAACATTAGCTATAGGGTTGTCGAAAATCCCATAGGTGACCTGCTTTGAAATTGACCTCCAAGTTTCAATTTATTTATTAAATTAAAAAAGCGGGATAGCAACAAGTGATATTAAGAAAAGTGCAGTAAATGACGATCGTTAAAAAAACATTCAATTGTAATGAATCCAATTTTAAGCACAGTCCACGCCAATCTTTATGGCCGCTCTGAATGTAGCCGTGGGTACGAACTTGCGCATCGTACATTTTTTAACCAACAATACGAACGTAGCTCACACACACTAACGCGCCGGATGCGAGGGCGCTTGTGGGTGGGAAACGGCGCGCGCAAGGGTCCGCTGCCTCCACGCCCCGCGTTGGTCCCGCTGATACCTGATTTTGTGTAGCGTAATAATGCGGCTACATTCAGAGCGGCCATAAAGATTGGCGCGGACTGTAGATGGGGTTGTTTCCTATCGTAATCCGAGATCCATTTCCACTTACTTCTTCTACCTTGACTATTTAAGGCCTCTTTCGCGGAGTTGAGAGGTGAAGCCCACGCGATTGGTTGTGGACATGCGTGATCTTTTCCCCATTATGGCACTTTTCTCATGATGTTTGTCATAACACTGTAAATGCAAAAGTACTCGATAAATACGGACATTGAGTGATAATAAATAAGTATTTATTTTTTGCAGACCACAACCTGTCCAAAGATTTTTTACTTAATTGAACATGCAAACCTATTACATTTATTATTCTACTAGCCACCCGCCCCAGCTTCGCACGGACGCAATGATAAACCTCTAACTTAATCATTATTTCTCTAAAATATTATAGATGTATTATACTTAAAAACCTTCCTCTTGAATCACTCTATCTATTAAAAGAAACCGCTTCAAAATCCGTTGCGTACTTTTAAAGATTTAAGCATACATAGGGACGGACAGACGACAGCGACTTTGTTTTATACTATGTAGTGATTTAAAATACTATTTACCTATTTTTCTATATTCTTAAGAGTACCTCCTACCACTACTCAGTCGCTACATTGATGAGTCGGCTCTTCTCCAGTTTCATGGAGGGTAATTAGCCTAATGTGCCACGCTGGGCAAACGGAGCCATACTGGATTTAGTATCCTTGACATTTCCTTGTGTCGACGCTTACGACTCTCAGAATGGAATGTCACACAGGTTTTTTTAATAATGCCTCGTTGGTCTAGTGGTTAGATGTGCCGCCTTTGGATCAACGGGTCCCGGGTTCGATTCCGGGGTCGGGCAAGTGTCTTTGTCTAAACCAGAGGCACTGGCTCGGAGTCTGGGTGTCATTTCTATCTATAATATGTATGTATTTACAAAAAAAAATGTATTTAAGTAGTTTATGCCATCCAGTCGTCCCGCGACCACGGACACTGCAAAGTGTCTGAAACGTTGGGAATAAAATAAAATAAAACGATCATAACCGTGAAGCCATCATTTCCTGCAATAGTTTATCATCCATCTTGTTACCATAACACAAGCATTAAGTTGCTTAGCTTGGGACGAGATGGCATTGTGTGAAATGTCCAAAGATATTTATTTAAGTAGCTTTGACAACCCTAGCGTCGGCTCCAATAGGCTATCGTAAGGTCACCATGCGCCAGGGCATGCACGGAACATTACTGGGGATCGGCCAGTGACCGGACTAACAATCAACTTCTATGTATACAGAATTTTCCATGTGGTAACGGATTTAGAATACACAATGTCACCAACCCAAACCATCCTCTGGGTGTCGTAAGGGGCGACTAAAGGAACGCAAGAGGCAGATTACCTAGCCGCAAGAGCCCGTCTTTCCAGTGTGGCATAGTTAGCTTATTGCCCTCCATGAGTTTGGAGGAGGCCTGACTCAGTAATGGGTAATTTATGGGCTGTTGATGATGTACAGACCCTTCATCTGTAAATCCCTTCATCTAGCTATATTTATTTTTCCATCTATCTTTACATTCTATCTTTTATTCACATATTTTCCTGTTATTTTTCAGTTACAGTGCACAAGTGGGACATGGCGCTGACTCGCAAAGCTGTTGCCAAGGATATGGAGAACTAACTGAAGGAAGCCCTCCAAGAACTAAAGTCTAAAAAAATAATAATGAATAAATAAATATAAATAAAAATTAATTGCTGTTCGTTAGTCTAGCTAAAACTCGAGAACGGCTGGATCGATTTGGCAAATTTTGGTCTTGAAATGTTCGTGGAAGTCCAGGGATGGTTTAAAAGGTGAGAAAATATGTTTTTTAATTTACTGATTCTGAGGCGGTACGAAGTTCCGTACCGCCTCAGAAGTAGGGTCAGCTAGTATAAAATAAATAGCGGCAATATGGTGAACTATCCTGTTCCTTTTTTGCAAATAAATTTCGCTGTATGTTGTATGGCTTCTTACAAAGTGCTGCATAAGATGGAATAAATCATTTTAGTGAGTTTCGGTATTGTAATATAAGTAGTATATACATGCTCTTTTCTGTAACAGAATGAACTATAGAATCCCATTCTAAATTGTGTATTTCCTTAACTCCATTCTATTATGTCATAAAGAAGGTTCGTTTTGAAATAACTAGGTTTAATTGTCTTAATTTTCATAACTCCCTGTGTAAAATGAGGGGCCCCCAGTAAACACCCCCCGACATACCGCACTGACTGCACCGTGGTTCCAGACTGCATCTCCTCAGGGATGATCAGAATAGATCGGAACTTTACACCAACCCAGAAGACCTGGAGGTAGAAACGATGGCTTGTCTTTTTATTAAACGCGATACAACAATAACCATTTCATCATCATTTCAGCCAAAGGACGTCCACTGCTGGACATAGGCCTCCCCAAGGGTCCCCACAAATCTCCGGAGCCGCCCGCAACCATCGTTTTCCAGCAAAATAACTAATTTGCTTTTGTTTGATTCAGAATCAACTGAAATATGAATTTTGGAAGTAAAATTGGAGATTTTGATAAACCTTGCTAGTAACTACTACTTACTTTTCAGCCCATAATTGACCAACTGCTGAGTCGGGCCACCTCCAACTACACAGTGGGTAATTAGCCTACTATGCCACGTTGGCCAGACTGGTTGGCATAGGGGTTCGTATCAAGTTTTTCATCTCTTGCGGCTAAGTTATCGGCCTATTAACTTAGTATTACTAGCTGTCCCGGCAAACGTTGTATTGCCAAATAATTAACCATCCCCTGCGCATCCCCCATCCCCGCGCAACCCCCACGCCGCGCGACCCCCACCCCGCGCAACCCTCTAGGTCTTATGGTTCCAGAGATATCGTGAACATCTCCTATCGCAAACGTTGTTTTGCCATGTAATTAAATAGGGGTTGATCGTAGAGGGGTGAAAATTCGGGTTGTTTGTATTTTTTTATGCTGAATCTTAAAAAAATAAAAGCAAAAAATTTTCTCTAAAAAATAAACAATTTTTTTTCGACCCCCCCCCCCCCTTAAAATTTAGGGGGATGAAAAATATATGTTGTCCTATTCTCAGACCTACTCAATATGCTCACAAAATTTCATCAAAATCGGTCAAGCCGTTTCTTAGGAGTTTGGCAACTAAAATTGTGACACGAGAATTTTATATATTAGATTAAGTTCCTATTGTCGGTTCTTACAGCTCAGGATGTGATGGAGTGGTGACACTATGTATTCTAAATCCATCACCACACGTGCTAGTAAACAGTCATATAATTATAGGTAACGTAAATTGTCAAGAGACCTTTAACAACGTGGAACTAAAAACCTTAACAAGAGCTCTGAGTATCTATACAATATAACGCTTACACAAAAGAACGTTGTGACTGTATCAAATTCTAAATATTCGTTGCGAAAACTGGGGGAAATGGCTTGATTTTAGAAAGATATGGATACTGTACACTTTACAATACCCGGTTCACGTTAGTGAGTTAATACCAAGAATGTTAGAAAGCACGTAATTGGTCTGAGTCAAGGGCGACTCATGTGCAAACTGCCCTCGACATACAGGTGCAGGTACATAGCGCAGGGGTTACGTTTAAAAAAACTTCAGTCAATCTCTTGTACGATGTACGAGGAGATGAAATATATTACGTAAAATATTTAATTCTAGTTTCAAAAACGTTACGTAATATATTTCATCTCCTATAGTGTTCTCGCTGCTGAAGTGAAAAGTTATGTGTGTTACACGAGAGCAAAATTTTTTACATTTCGTGCCTTTGAATCCCTCGCAACACTCAGGAATCAACTTTAGAATCACAGGCTACGCTCGTGATTCAATCATTGATTCCTTCGCTTGCTCGGGATTCAATATCAGCACTCGCAGCAAAAAACTACTTTTCTCTCTTGTTGCACAAATAACTATTGTATAGCTAAATAGTTTTTGCATCAATGTAGCTTAGGAAACTTGTCAGATATGGGTATCTGCTCGTCTGAATTGTATTGTCATCGAGTATTTATCAGTTGGATGGATAAACAATGTACATTGGGACACGGAATATTACGCATATTGTTCTTGAAGAGGGCAGGCACTTATGTATACATGTTATAAATAGTGAGGCCATGTATTTAGATATGTATTGTCTTCTTTGCCTGATACACGGGTGAGACCGCCTGCTAGTTTAGTTTAGTTCATGGAGTGTAATTAACTAATTAGGCTACTACACGAGAAGGTTTGGCAAAAGGCTTATACCAAGGTTGTCTGTAAGAAATCGCATTTAGCAATAAGACCGTCCCTTGTACAAAGTGTTGTATTTTTTGTGTTCTGTCTATTTTCACGTGTACAATAAACAGTTTATATATCTATCTAAGTTGTCTTTCTCTTTTTACTAGATTGCCTGCCCCTTGATTTGCCTCTATTATTATATTCCTGCAATAATTTTTAACCCTGTATGGCGGGGGCTCTTCACAAAGACATCCTGACCCAGTGCAAATATCTCTTGTTTACATTAAGACACTTGCCCGGAATCAAACCAGCGGCCGATGATATAAAAGTGGCGTAGGTATGCAATCGCAATCGTATGGATGGAATGGGGTGGTGACACATATATTTTAAATCTGAACAGAGAGAGTAGATCAGTATATACTTTAGAGTATGTGAGTCGGTAATCTAGCCAAACGAGAAGAAAACCTTCCATTCTGCCCAGCGTGCTCGGCCGCTATTCTCAAGGTATACCTAATGCCGTTATCAGGTCAATTTACACATTTTGACGCCAATGCAGGCTCTTAGGCAGTAAAGGGATACCATTTTGTCTAATCATCATCATCATCACTATCATCATCACTATCACTATCACTACATAGTATAAAACAAAGTCGCCGTCGTCTGTCCGTCCCTATGTATGCTTAAATCTTTAAAACTAGGCGACGGATCATGAAGCGGTTTCATTTCATAGATAGAGTGATGAAAGAGGAAGGTTTATAGTACATGCATAATATTGTAGAGAAATACTGATAAATTTAGATGTTCATCATTGCAGCCGTGCGAAGCCGGGGTGGGTCGCTAGTTCAAACGATAAGTCTTGAAACTAAATAGTAAAACAAATGCTCCGAGGCAACGCCAATGTACAACGCCTTTATTGCAAAGACAAACGATCCCCGCATTGAAAGTTTGCTAGACGTAATCTCAAATAGACTTTGTGTAGAAAACTAGATTAGTTAGTCTTGGATGAATTAGAAAAAAATGAGCACTTTTTATACGGCCATATATCAAAATAAATGAATTCATGATGTATCCAAAGATCCCAAAAAGTTCGTAATTCGAAATTATTTATTGACAAATAAATTTGACTTTGTTTTAAACACTTTTATTGCGACCCCGTCTATAAATCCTTTTAGGATATAAAAAGTAATATTATAAAGCCAACATTTAAAATGAAAACAATATTCAGTGTTAAACAACTGGCGAAGCAGGATAAAAAACGGAAACCGAGATTACAAATAAAACAAAAAACTTACGCAAGGAGGACTTGGTTAATACATAAAGTTCCCATCTCATTCCACCCTGAAAGTATCGTAAGAATCGTATAAAGGAAATTACAAACCAGAAAACCTAGCTGCTAGTGAAAGAAAACTCGAATAAAATCTTGTGCCAACCCGTCTGTCCAGAGTGGCACTTTGAACTTATTTCCCTCCTATAATTGGAGTAGTCCCGACTCAGTAGCGGGTTTTTTATGGGCTGAAATGGTCATAAAAGTATTTTCGATTTCAAATTTCAAGTTTTACACCAAACTACTGGTCCTATGTGTGTTTCCAGTTATACCATATGGCACAGAGTCGTGGTCGATCACTATGGGCTCCAACAGAAGGGTCACAGTCACCCAAAGGGCAATGGAGAGGACTATCCTCGGAGTTTACCTGCGAGATCGAATGTGTGGAGTGGAAAATGTGGAGATACGCAGGCAAACCAGGGTCACCGACATAGCCCACAAGATTGCCAAACTTAGTGGCAGTGGGATAGCGCGCAGGACCGACGGACGCCCGATGGGGCAGAAAAGTCCACGAGTGGTGATCGCGTTCCAGAAAGCGCAGTGCTGGTAGACATCCCAGACGGTGGACCGATGACCTGGTTAAGGTCGCCGGAAAACGATGGATGCGGGCGGCCCAGGACCTGCCTTTGTGGAGATCCTTGGAGGGGGTAAATGTCCAGCTGTGGACGTCTTTTGGCTGAAATGATGATGATGATGACTGGTCATATTTCGACAAAATTTAAATGGGACCACCTGGGAAGTTACTTCTATATCGGTTCAGGCGTCTAGTATGTACATTAAAATAAATATTCCGGAATATTCCTCCTTATTGTAAAATAAATGTTACAGGTTAAAAATGCAGGTGTTTTCTAATTGTTTTCTCAATTAAACCTCTTACTAAAAGCGCATTTTCATTTTATAGCGTGTCTTTTGCATATTCTGTCTAGACAACGATATGTTCACCTTTTTAACTTCAACTGGCTTTCACCATAATCAAACAACGTTCTCATCTCGATTCAGATATCCAGCCGGTAATTTGATTTTCTATTCTTGTCTTATTAAAATTATAGTGGGACGAGAGAATGGTAGCACCACATTTTCGGTTTAGTGTGTGTGTTCGTGCTCATGTGCGTGTGTGAGTGTGTGTGTGTGTGTGCGGATTAGATGGGATGTATGTGTGTATATGCGTTTGTACGTATTATAATTCTATATTTTCTTTTTTAATATAAAATTATTAAGAAATCCAAAATAATTAAAGTATAATATTTCTTCGAGGAGCAAATGTTGCAGTTTTACATAGCAACGTGAAGAAAAAATTAGATACCATTAAAAAAACAAATTTAACGCCAATCTATTTTCTTTATTTTCTAGTCCTTTGGCTGAAATGATCAATTACAGAGTTTCTAACTGGCTCTTATGTGTAGACCAGCATTCTGAACCGGTGGTAGTTTCAGCATGAATGGCAAGGGTTTTGGGAGATCAAAAGGGATGGGTGGATTGTAGGAATGAGGAATTGTGTATGAAATGTAGATATGACGACTGATAGGTGTCTATGGAGACTACGACCTAGAGTGGGACTGGAGCCATAAGATGATATTGGTAGTTTTAAAAATGACGATTTTTAAGAGTTTTGCGATAAAACCTACGTAAATAAAGTTCCTTTCGAGTTTTGAGTTGAGAATATTGATAAAATCCTTGAAATGACAGTTAATCGTTGAAATACCGGACTGACTGAGGTATTGAAAATTCTTGAATTTTCTGATGATTATCTGATGATTTCTGATGATATGATTTACTGCCTTGTCATAATATTGTCAAGGCGGAACTCCAGCAATGTACACTTGAGCGATGCCCTCATCGTGGAATGGGTTGCTGACACCATGCATTCTAAATCCGAGCATCTCCGGTCTGTCAGTAAACCGCGTGTGAAATTTTAACAAGTGTTCTCCCGTGCGAACGCGTTTAGGAACCGAGGGGAAATTCGGGCCCCTGCTTTAGACAGTCAATTCGTGCGAATATTATTCGGTCAAAGCCAGTTTAAGGCCGAACGCACCGAACATTTAACGAACGTGTTAAACCAGATTTATATTTGTCTCACGTGTTGTGACGTGTCGCATCATAGAGAGCTATCGGTTTCATTTAATTAATGCGCTGAGAATTATACATGTCTGTTGCTATCTGACGTTACGCCACCTCTAATGTCGTATTAAACTTAAGTAAATGTTATCTCTCTGATGCGACACGTCACAACACGTCAAACAAATATAATATAATATTATCTGCATTTACTTTGGAACCACCGCACCGGGACGTTCATCTTACTAACATTAGAATTCTGAAAGTGACTAAACAAATTTTAATTCCGTATCTCGCTCACATTCTTCCAATTTCCAGGTCGGCACCAGTGTAACCTGATTTGGTTACAAATAATCAGCCCATAAATTACCCACTGTGCTGTTAGGCCTCCTCCCATCACATGGAGGATAATTAGCATATTGTGCTACACTGGCCAGACGGGTTGGCACACGGTTTCGCATCAAGTTTTCCTTCTCTTGCAGTTAGGTTTGCAGCCTTGCCTAGAATACTTTACTCTAACAATAAACAAAAGCTATATCCTATATGCATGTGTGTCAAATACACGTTAGTGTGTGTAATGTTATTTATATTGATTTAATGTATTTGTCGGAGAATTAACTGTTTAATTAAACCTTTTAATTTGAGCAGCGGGTTCAAGGTACCGATCTTAACTACACTCCAGCATTAACACACCGCACCGCAACCACTGTTTCTATCATAATGCGCGATCCACCGGGAATCGCGCTCCTTTTATAAGTTTTTGCCGAACGTCAAGATGGCGCCTCGACCCCGCTCGAGGACTACCCTCCGCTCTGACAATGTAAAATAATATAACGTCTTCTTTTAAAAATACGACAAACTAAATTGAATAGTAAAATCTAACAAATTAAACTAATTAAAAATTCTGACTTCCTCCGACATATTTATATTTATAATTAAAAAAAAAAAGTATTCTGTACTCCTTCACTATGTAAACTATAGGTGTGGGATATTTCATACTCCTCCGTCCGCGCAATTTTCATGAAAATGGTTGTACAGGTTTTGCTTCACACTTCAATATTATTTGTAAGGAGTTTTCAATCCATTTTCCACCAAAGCCTATTCCGTACACGGCTGAACGCAAACTTTTTTAAGAGCGCATTCTTTTTGAGTGTATTCTTTTTATTATTATTGCTTGCTATTTAGTGATCTAAGCTTTCTACTACTAACTCTGTTCTAGTCGTGAGAACCTGTTATTGGCGCTGTCTCCTTTTTTTTAAATGCTTTTCATTCGTTTTAGCTGTTGGTTCTCCTCTCAATAAATAATAATAAATAAATAAATATAGATTATAGACAGATAGATAGACCCACAGCCCACCTCTCAATATCTATGACCGGCGTATTAAATATCAATAAAAAATATTAAATATTCGTCAATTACATACATTGGCTCGAAGCTATTGAACGATGCTGATTGTCGCAATTTAATTTCTGATTGATCCGAATTGCTTGCTAATTGCTTTATGGCTATTCGATGGACAGTTAATCGATATCGATTGACTCTGTTAGATATTTGATGTCTTTTTGATACTATTTAGAACTCCTGCTTTGTTATGCTATCGCCATAGTAACAATAAATGATTTAACGTGCTAAAAGATGTACACAAGGCTCAAACACTGCTCAAACAAAGCTGCTAGACCGAGGGTTTTTTTTTGTTTTTGTCCGTGTGGTGACGTATTTGGAATACATAGTGTCATCATCCCATTCTACCCTAAGGGTGTCGTAAGAGCCGACAAAGGGAAAGGCATAAGGCCCTAAGCCAACCCGTCATGGCAGCATTGTACTGTAGGCTAATTACCCTCCATGTAGTTGGAAGAAGCCCGATTCAGCAGTAGGTAATTAAACTTAAATACATGCATATAATCACGCGTCTTTCCCGTAGAGGTAGGCAGAGACCACTTCTTTCCACTTGCAATAAGGATCTCTTGACCTGGCCTTTAAGACGTCCCTTATTTGGTCTTGAAACGTCCCCCTTTTTTTTTTTTTTTTTTTGTCTCTGGGAAATTCTTTATGCATACCACCGCCCCCCGGGGGAGAGGTCTGTTTATGTGTGACTCCGACCAGGGTCGTCTACCTACTAAAACCCCAGCGGTATACACTCACACGGCGCGCTTGGGGCGCCACAAGTTCGCGTAAACGCATTCTACTGTGACGCCCCGGCAAGCGACTGTCAGAGAGGGCGTCCCGGTACACTGGGACGCCCTCAGGCATCGAGGCTTTCGTCGGTAGCGGTTCCTCCGACTCACCACCGGCCTCTCAGGCGAGGGCAGAAGGGGTTCGCATCGTCACGACCCTCCTCCACCCCTGCCTCCGTCCGTGGCGCGGGTCAGCTGGAGCTCTCTCCTTTGCGACCCGCCCCGCAGCCCCCTTCTGCGACATAACGGCCTCGCAGAAGGAGGCCCGTCAGCCCTAGGTCTACCCCTTCCAACACTTTCATTCACACTAGCCTTATACAATTTTTTTCGTCAATCGTTCTTCATGTTCTCTCGACATGACCATAATATATAATTATACGGGCTGAATATAAGTAGTAATGGTGGCACACGGAACAAAGTCATAAACCTTCGTTAAAATATTAAAAGCAATAGTCAACGATCACTTGTAGCCTAGTTTACACAAGATACAGCGACTGGATGCAGTATGTACTATGTGACGTAGTGTCTAGTTAGGGTGACACGATTTATTGGAGAATATCAAGGACAGAGCGGAACAAAATCGAGTCGGAGGTTAAGCAACGTCTAGCTCTGCTTGATACTGATGGACACCCTCATGTATAACCTACATTATTTTCGTTTTTCAAAATCTTTTATGGGTTCCCAGCCAGCGGAATATGGCTGAGCTAAAAAGGACGTCGGGGCGTCATATTGGAATGCGTCTACGCTAACCTGTGGCGCCCCAAGCGTGACGTGTGAGGGTAAACCGCTGGGGTTTTAGTGAGTAGACGCGTCCTACATAATCACCGACCGAGATGCGGTAGGCATAAAGCATTTCCCCAGCGAAACCAATACAAAAATACGCAGCAAAACTGCTTAGCGCCGGCCTTAGGTGTGAGGGAGCTGCCACCCTCGCAACTTAGGCCGTGGCCGGGGTGGACCATTCGACCTTACCACGCCGTGAAGGGAAGTTCGCCTTTGGCCAACCCGTCTTGGTAGCGTGGCTCACGACGCAAGACGATTTGGGACAGGGTTTGTATCAAGGATTCCTTATTTTGCAGGCCTTATGTCACCACTTTGACAACCTCCTTGGAGATTAAGAGTGGTTACATTGTGTATTCAATAAATAAAAATCAGGAATATCCCACTCAAAAAACACGTTGGTCACGATGAGCACACATGGTATCATGTTCCGAGGGTCAACTGCTCAGCTTAATTAGCCAGTTTTCTGAGAAACGGGCGGACAGACAGCAAACATTACTTAAATATAGGCCAACAATAGAAGCTCGATAACGACACATGTTTGAGAATAAGATGAAGATGAGAATAAGGTAGTTAAATCATATAAACTTTGTTTTACATCAACGCATACATTTTGATAATTAGTAGGTTCAGGGGTTCTCGCGCAACAAGATATAGGCTAATGTGAATATCGCGAATGTTCAATAACTTAAACAAATGTTCGGTATAACTCATACAGTCCGCGCGCAAGCTCCGAAGAATTTTAAGGAATGTTGGCAAAATGAGCTACAGTTGTAATTTAAGCTACCATTACTTGCGTTCGCGCGTTTGAATTAAATTATTTATGAAATAAATCCACGAAGATAGTAAATTTTCTCATACAACTTATTATTTGTAATTACCTCTGAATATACGAGTCTATAAATGAAAAGTTGTGTTACAAAATTTAAAAAGAAATTATATTATTATATAGTCCTTATATTAAATACAGTTAATAAAACAAAACTATTTAAACATAATTTATAAAAAGTTTAGTTGTGCCCAATCGCTACCACTTGGCAAAGTGCCCAGAAGCAGCGTCCCGCGCTGGATAGCTATGCCAATCCTTTGCGCGAGATACGTGCTAGCCCTCTGGTCACCAAATTATGTATTAAATAAATAAATATAAATAAATATCCTTGGACATTTCACACAACGCCATCTCGTCCCAAGCTAAGCAACTTAAGGCTTGTGTTATGGTAACGAAATGGATGATAAACTACTTATATACATTTTTTTTTTGTAAATACATACATATTATAAATAGAAATGACACCCAGACTCCGAGCCAGTGCCTCTGGTTTAGACAAAGACACTTGCCCGACCCCGGAATCGAACCCGGGACCCGTTGATCCAAAGGCGGCACATCTAACCACTAGACCAACGAGGCAGCCAGTATTGTTGGTATTATATTTCTTCAATATAATTATATTATTACATACAAATACAAATACAGGGGTCTAGGCTCCGAATATGAATTTGTCCCATTCGGTGTCGAGACCCTTGGTCCGTGGGGTCCTAGCGCTATAAGCCTTTTTAAGGAAATAGCAAAAAGGTTAGTCGACATCACAGGAGACCGAAGAGCTGGTAGCTACCTCGGACAAAGAATCAGTCTAGCGATTCAAAGGGGGAACGCTGCCAGTATGTTCGGAACCTTGCCTAAAGGGACTCCTTTAAATAATATATTTAAGTTTTAGGTTAATTGGTATTTTTAGTCTTGTTTTATTACTTAAGTTAGTGTTTATGTGAGTAAAAATATATTTTTATTATATTATTTGTATGAAGATATAGTTTACGTATTGTTTTTGTCTGTTTGGCCCGCTTAATCAGCCCCCACTTCCGCGGAGGACATGCGCCATCAATAGCTTTAAACACAGCAACTTAAGCTAAAACAGCGTATAGCAACACACATTCAATACTTTGAATATTCGAATATTTAGTTACTACAGAAAGTGGGCGTTGGCAAAGTACCGACTCTTTTCGCCATTAAATGCGAAAATTATGGCAATGTGAACGGCTGAGACTGTATAAATGGCAAATGCGCCAACAGCGACATTCAACTTAGCATTTTTATCGGCCGGAAAATTACATTAATGTGTAATGTTAAGCAAGTAATTCCTAATAAATGTCAAAAAAAAAAAGCTAAATTTCAAAAATGAACTTTTCAAGACATAGCTGAAAAAGAGATTGTGGACCGCACGCGCATAGCGGCCACCCTATTAACACTCCTTTCAAACAAAAACTACTAAATCATAATCGGGTCTACCATTCATAAGCTTTCATGTCACATACAGACATGTCGAAGGTTTAAACACCAAAGTAAATATTCGATCAAATAAAATCTGCGTAAATAAGCGCAGTGCTGGGGAGCTCCCACACAGTCGACCGATGACCTGGTTAAGGTTGCCGGAAAGCGATGGATGCGGTCGGCTCAGGACCAGCTTTCGTGGAAATCCCATCCCATCCTTCAAAAACATTTAACGAAACTCTTTCTCGAAATGTTTGTAGTGAAATTGAATTTTTAAGCGAGCGACTATTGTATACCTGTTTTATACCTACACAAGCTTACAGCCGAACTGATGGTAAGTGCTTACCGGTGCCTATGGGCGTTTCTCCAGGTCTACTAACGTGTAGCCTTTAAGGAAAAGAAAACATTATTTACAAACAGTTCTTCTAGGCTTTCTTCAACCTATAACTCTCTGCGGAAGAGGATCTATTTAATGATTCACTGCCGAAATATTGAAGGCTGGTTTTATCGTTACTGCGCTGACAATAACCGTATTCCATTTTAGTAAATAATTTTGTTTTAGTAAGTTTAATAGTACTTACTACACAATATGGTTTGCTTATGTTATCGTTTCATTAAACACGCATGTCGTGGCACCTTGAATTATTGCGCATTTACCCAATATGACTAAGATAAATCTTTTTGTGAATAATAATGTAACAATTACTGGTACTCCTAAATTAATAAAAAAGAAAAAATGACATGACGCTGCCAGCCGTTGCCAAAACACAACCATACCCAAGGATGGTTTTCCCAAGGACCTTCTCCTTCTTTTCGTAATATCACTACCATCCTTAGATGGGCCCAGTGGCGTAGCTACCAAGGGGCTAGGCGGGGCAGTGCCCCGGGGCCCTCAAGCTCAGGGGGCCCTCGAATCCTTATCAGAAATCTCGATTGAATTTTCAAAATAAATATGACAGGTTGCAGCCCCACTTTAATCATGACAACTCAGTTGACAGAAATTCAAAAGTTATGCCAAGGGATTCCCCTAAATTCCCTTAAATTTCTGTAGGTTGGCAGTGTTGTCAATTTGACGGATAGTGATTTATCGACGTGTGTTTTATTGTTAATTCGAGTTAAGATATTTTTCGAGAACGGTTTAAAAATTATTGCTGTATCAGCAGTGCCGGATTAACCACGTAGCAAGAGTAGCAATTGCAACGGGCCCCGCGCGAAAGGGGGCCCCGCATATTTAAACCCACTCATCTCTGCCTGAGCGTATTTTTTTGAGTGAAACTTATTAAGATGTGGTATGTATTAATTACCCCAAAAATTTTAACTTATAGATAGCAAATAAACGGATTGAGTATTGAATTGTATTTTTACCACTATCACCCATAGCAGATCAAGGGCTCTTTGAAAGAATTTGCTACGGGCCCCACGTTTGCTCAATCCGGCACTGTGTATCAGGAACGGAGTAAGTAAGCTAATGTCAATAAACTTTTTTGTACTGGTCAATATAATGGTTTAAATTTATTAGATTTTATCACTCATATTGTTGTCCATTAGGTCAATAAATCGTGTAAAATCTATAGATTTTAGCTACAACTCATTGTATAACGCGAAATCTCGTGAATAAATGCAAGTCCCCTGCAGTTGATACCCCGCAGGCAGGAGATCGGTCATGGTCTCCACCGATAAATGTGGTAACACTAACGGTGATAATTCTTTTCCGGAGTTTCCCCACTTGTAGCGTATCATTGTCATCATTACCTTTTATTTTACTTTTAACGTCGTCAATGAACAGTGAGTACCTACATAGTCGAGCACAATCTAAAATTGTATTGTTTAAATAAATTAGTAAATTAAAATTATTGTTATAAAGAAGAAACCCAGTAGTGTATTTAAACGCAAACAACGCCAAGAAAGAGAGAAAGAAGATAGTAAATGAAAATTGACAAGTTTTTTAGTCAACCTTCTGCAAATACACATGGCCAAAATATTTATATTGATAGTTACTCAAATAATGTGGTAACTGCAGTGTTGGTTGAAAAATCCAAAACTTTACAAATTGTGACATCAATTTCGACGAGGCAAGTAAAGTTTTAGCAGAGCCCAAAGCAAAGTTGCTAATTTATTGAAATGATTTCGTATTATTCAAGTGCAAAGCCAGTGAAACTGCAAGAAAATAAGGTATTGATAAATTTTCAAGAAAAAAAGCAAAGAATAGTTAAAGAATATTTTGATGAATTGATTGAATACTAGACACAGTAATGTCTCAATTAGATACACATTTTATTGTCATGACTGCATTGCCGTCTGTCATATATTCGATTTTCTAACACCATCATTTTTATTACATGTTGATGAAGCAACTTTATTGCAAAAGTGTGACGAATTCCAAAGAAAATATTCAGATATAATAGGCCCTAGTGTTTCACTTCAATTTATTAATATTTGCCACCTAGTTTTACCTCAACTAACTCAAGCATGTACTGTTCACCAATTATGTAAGGAAATAATGAGCAAATATGGAGTGATACAGCAATGTTATTATTCTTTCCAATTCCTGTCACCTCTGCAGCAGCTGAAAAGTCATTTAGCGAATTAAAAATATTAAAAAAATATTGAAGAAATAATATGGGCCAAACTCGACTCCGACATTTATCGCTAATAGCAATTGAAAACAAAACCGCATCAAGCATGGATTTAAACGAAGTCATTGATACTTTTGCGAAAACTTGGTTGGTAGGCACAACCTTTATATAATAAACCCTTGAATCTTCTTTCAAGGTTCGTTTTATTAGCCAAACCTACACCAAGCATTAATTGTAATTTATGTTGTTACTGTTTAATATTTTTATATTACCTGCCCTGCAGTGCACAAAAAGAGCCTATGTAGCTTACTAGCATTTTTAAAGTATTTGTATATTTCATAATTTTATTTGATAAGACCTAATCAGTTTACATAGCAGTGGGGCCCCATTTTTTAATTTGCCCCAGGGCCCTTGGTTACCTAGCTACGCCACTGGATGGGCCCCAGTTTTGGTGAGCGAATCTGCTACATCTCTCTCAAAACAACATTCAACGACCACTATAGCTAATGACTTTGAAACGGTCATACCGATTTTGATAGCACATGTCTAAGAACCACCGCTAGGTAACCAACTTCAGTCCATTGGTTTAGGATCTGGATTCTGGACCCACGGACAGGCGCGTCGAACTTGGAACACCCTTGTCGAGAGTTAAATTTAATACTCGTAATATTAATGAAATTATTACTGTTGTAGCTAAAATAAAATTGAAAAATGTTGGACATTTGACTCAAGTCACGTTTCCAAGATGTCGTTGACCCGCTATGACTCGACAAGATAAATCTTTTAGATTTAGGATTTAAGGACCTTCCAGACTGCTATGTAGACAGACATTCATTTGTCAGATATTAACATTGTTGTTGATATCAGGGTTGCCAACTTTGTAACAATTAATCTTAGTAACGACACTAAAGGATTACAAAAACACAACCCGAAAAACAAAATTTATGCAAATTGTGACAAATACCGTAGATATATTAACATATCTTTTAAACTACTACAGATTTTCTAGAAATTTGGCTCGCCTATTGTTTCTATTTATAAACTTCTCGCCTGCTTTAAGTTGAAGAGTGTAGCATTGTACCGCGGGAGCTTTTTACATGCATACAATTCCAGAACAAATCTTGTGTGTCTTAATGCGTTTGTGTGTGTGTGTGCGGATAGATGGGATGTATGTGTTTATATACGTTTTAACGTATTATAATTATATACTTTCTTTTTTTAATATAAAATTACTAAGAAAACCAATAAAAAAAGGATATTATGTCTTCAAGGAGCAAATGTTGCAGTTCTACATAGCAACACGAAGAAAAAAGTAGATACCGTTAAAAAAACCCACGTACCCAGCGTGGCACAGTAGACTATTTTCCCTCCTGTTAGTGGCCAAACTCAGCAGTGGTTCATTTACGGATTGAGAAGAATATTATCGCGACTATTATACATTATTATTATAATAATTAAACTGTTAAAAAAAAGTGTTTAATATCAAGAAGAGTAATTTAAAAAAGCTAATGAAAGCCCTACACTTACCCTCCCGCATCGCCGTCAGACGCTATGTCAACTGAACTATGACGATCTCACGGTATTATTCATTATTTCTGTAGAAGTAAATGAACTGAACATGAGCTTCTCGTGGTTTTTTTTTATATTACTGTCTACACTGCGTACGTCATCTCGATTGAAACAGCGAAGCCACGTATTAAACAAGAATAAACTCCAACTTATTTTAAAAAATGAAATCGTCGAAATTTTAAATAACGGTTCATAATCACACAAATACTCGAGAATGGCATGACCGATTTCGCTAATTGCGGTTTTTAAATATTTGCCGAGAAGTCCAATCAGTAAGAAAATATAAAGAAATTGGAACGATAGTAGTGAAAGTGACTATTTTCCCACACAAATTGTTCGTATCTGACAAAAGGGATGCGTTCAGAAATTATTTTTTGCTATAAATAATTATATAATCCGATTTTATTTTATATATTAAATAGTTTCGCGTGGTCAACTATTCAACTTATCATCATCATCATCATTTCAACCAAAAGACGTCCACTGCTGGACATAGGCCTCCCCCAAGGATCTCCACTCCACAAAGTCCGGTTTTAATTTAAAAAAAAATATTTTTTATTTGATTGATTTGATTTGCCTGATTCAACTTATAAAAAAGTTAAATCAGGAAAAGTAATAAATTAATAAATTTAGTTTTATTAAAATTTTAACTATAAAAAATTTTTCATTGGCGTCCTGGTATGTTGACACTTTTTTCACATGCTTTTGAAAACCCTAAATATAATGAAAATACCATGTACAAAAATCTGCCTCCAAAAACGCCACATATCAACAAAATTACGATTAAATTTGACTACACTCGAGAGCAATGAATCCGGGTCACTTAAAGAATCCTAAAAATCTCGGAAACTAGAAATGCTAGGTTAATGCAATAAATCGTATTTCTCAATAAATAATAATAAATAAATAAATATAGATTATAGACTGATAGATAGACCCACAGCCCACCTCTCAATATCTACGACCGGCGTATTAAATATCAATAAAAAATATTAAATATTCCTCAATTACATACATTGGCTCGAAGCTATTGAACGATGCTGATTGTCGCAATTTAATTTCTGATTGATCCGAATTGCTTGCTAATTGCTTAATGGCTATTCGATGGACAGTTAATCGATATCGATTGACTCTGTTAGATATTTGATGTCTTTTTGATACTACACTCGAGAGCAATGAATCCGGGTCACTTAAAGAATCCTAAAAATCTCGGAAACTAAAAATGCTAGGTTAATGCAATAAATCGTATTTAATAGACAATGTAATACTCCTTAAATGAAGGTATTAAAACTTCTTAGTTATTGTAAAGTTATATCATAAAAAAATCAAACTTGAAAAAGGGCCACTTTCGAAGATGGAACTACGAAATTACAGCATTTGGTTTTGCTTTTGTTTGTAATCTGTCATTTATGTGGGTACATAAACCATGTTGATAGTGCTCTATATTCATTATTCAAGCTGAAATTATGTCGCTTACGCCTGAAGAATGCACCAGAATACTTACAATGCTGGAAACCGGCCGGAGTCAGCGCGATACAGCCAGGACTGTCGGTGTGTCGCTGTCAACAGTACAAAGAGTTCTCCGACGTTACGAAGAAACTGGTTCTAACCTACGCAGACCAGGAACGGGCAGAACCAGGTGTACCACAGCACGAGAAGACCGATACTTGGTGAACACCATGCTTCGAAATCGCTTTCTCACAGGAACTGAACTCACAAATCAGTTTCGACGCCTCGGAGGAAGTAACCCAAGTGCATGGACAGTAAGACGTCGGCTTGCTGGATCTAACTTAAAACCGCTTAGACATGCAAACGGCCCTAAACTGGAGCGTGGGCATCGTATTTCAAGACTAAGATATGCCCAGAGCCACGTAAATTGGAGTATTGAAGATTGGTCAAAAGTTATGTTCTCCGACGAATCTGAAAAATGTATGCCCTACAAGCACGATGGAAGACACAGAGTGTATCGAAGACCAGGGGAAAGATTCAAGCAAGCATGCATCGAAGAAAAAGTAGCCTACGGTGGTGGGTCTGTACTTGTGTGGGCCGGAATTTCTTCTGAAAGTCGCACAGAGCTGGTGATCATAGAAAACGGCTCTTTAACTAGCGTAAGATATGTGGAAGAAATCCTCAATGATCACGTTGGTCCATTTATGGTCAATTTAGGTGAGGATGCTATATTTATGCATGACAATGCCCGACCTCATACAGTTAGGATTGTGAATGACTACCTTCAAGAGATGAACATTACTCGTATGGAGTGGCCAGCGCGCAGCCCGGATATCAACCCGATCGAGCATGCTTGGGACGAGCTAGGCAGATGCGTAAAACAACGAAACCCTCCCCCAATCACGCTTCGTGAGCTCAAAATTGCTCTCACAGAGGAATGGGAGAATATTCCCCAAAATCGTATAAGGAACTTGGTGTACAGCATGCTAAACCGCGTAAACGCAGTAATGGAAGCACGAGGAGGCAATACGAAGTATTAAAATTCAAGAAAATCGTAATAAAGTTCAAAAATTTCATGTTTCCTATTTTTGTTTTAAGGAGAGATCAGCAGTTTTTTTCTTTATGTAATTTTGTGTTAATAAAATGTATGGTGACTCATATTTTTTTTACTTTCATTTAAGGTGTATTACATTGTCTATTAAATACAATTTATTGCATTAACCTATCATTTTTAGTTTCCGAGATTTTTAACATTCTTTAAGTGACCCGGATTCATTGCTCTCGAGTGTATTTATAATATAACAATGAAATGATGAAATAAAAATAATGAAATTCTTCAGAAAATTAGCTTCTATGTACCTGCCAAAACAACTCGTAGATACAATCTCATCCACACTCCCTCAGTCGCCACAAATTACCATCAAAACACTTATATGTTGCGAGCGAGTAGAAATTTAAATAAAATGTTTGACTTACATAACATTGATCTCTTCCATACAAGTATTGCGTCCGCGAGGGGAACGTTAAGCCGTAGTTTTTTCCAAACTTAGCAATTGTTAATTTCATAAACATTTTCGTTTTTGCAAACCAAACAATTATTTTGTACTTACATTTTTACAGGTATCCACGCCATGTTTAATAATTTACTACTATTAGTGAGGGCCTTTTATTGGCAACCTGTCATTTATATAAATGTTTATATTATAATTTTTTGCTGTTGGCCATCCTTTGTATAAATAAATAAATAAATAAATAAATAAATATACAACCCGCATATATCGCATTGTTTTTCTATGGCAATCTGCCGTGAAGTCGGTGTTCTAGCAATTGAAGTAAAGTGTAGATAGTAACAATGGAAAAAGATTTTAATTTTCGAATTTTAGTACAACTGTATATTTAGTACTAGCTTTTGGGCGCGGGTTCGCTTGCGTGGATTTCGAACCCGTGCTTATCTCTATGCATTTTTTTTTATGAATATAAAAGTGGTTATTGTGACTAAACTATGATAGTTAGATATGTGCTCTCACGGACTTTTTTGTAGATTTTAATAAGACCTACAAACTCGTAGTACTTCATTTTGTTCTATTGTCAATAGTTTTTGCAGCGCACGCATAAATAGGTTTTCGATTTTACACCTTGGGTTACAAATGGCAATTTTCATACGGATCCCTAATTCCTTTGAAATTAAAATATAGCCTATAACCTTCCTCGATAAATGGACTATCTAACACTGAAAGAATTTTTGAAATCGGACCAGTAGTTCCCGAGATTAGCGCGTTCAAACAAACAAACAAACAAACTCTGCAGCTTTATATATTAGTATAGATTAGTATAGATAGAATTGCTCCCCATCCCAATTTGGTCCCCATCCAAAAATCGTCTAGATACAAGAAGTCAACTCAAGGTCGTAATTTCATCAATTTACTGTGAAACGATTTTGATTAAATTTCTACCAAACTGTTTCGGAGAAAAGAATCATTTTGGTAAATACAAAACATACTCGTAAATACAACCGAAAATCGACCGGTCTCATTTTAAAAGTCGGTTGAAATAGGTGCCCCAATATGATTTTGGACAAACCAGTCGCACCTGGACATGCGCGAACTTCGGTCTTACGTCCCACCGCCTACCTTGACTCCATTTATCATACTAATAGCGCATTTGCGACTAAATGCATTGTAATTATGATTGAATGGCATAAATTATCTCTTGTCTACGTTGCTGGAATGACTAATTATTCAGATTCTACTTCATCATCATCAGAATTTCAGCCAAAAGACGGCC
Organism: Clostera curtula; assembly: GCA_905475355.2. NCBI lineage: Eukaryota > Metazoa > Arthropoda > Insecta > Lepidoptera > Notodontidae > Clostera > Clostera curtula. The sequence goes on along the minus strand of FR997804.1, from coordinate 4,005,142 downwards.
ACTGCTGGATTTAGGCCTCCCCTATACCTTGTCACAAACGACGATCCTGTACCCAACCTAGTTTGGAGTCGACTCACGCTTATTCCTCAACATGGTCGCCAGAACTTTTTGGCCACGTGGCCCACTGCCACTTTAACAGCTATGTCGGTCACTCTGGTTCTTTTGCGGACTCCATCGCCCAGAGTAACTGACCATACTACTAACTACTACCTACTCAGACTACATAGTGCCACACTAGCCAAGTTGGCACAGGGTTTCGTTTCAAGTTTTCCTTCTCTTGGGGCTAGGTTTGGTCATTTCCTTTTATCGGCTCTTACGGCACCCTCAGGATGGAAAGGGGTGGTGACACTATGTATTCTAAATCCGTCGACACACGACTCCGAGCATAGCTTTCTCCATTACACGTTGAGTGACTCTCAGGCGCCTAATAAGCCCCATTGTGAGCGAGCACGCCTCAGATCGATAAGTTACCCACAGTGTTCGAAGGATTTTGTCTTTTAAGCCATAATCTATCTACGAGTTTATATTAATACGTGAAGCAAAACTTTGTACCCATTTTAAAGAAAATTGCGCGAACAAAGGAGTATGAAGTTTCCCACACTTATTATATTAAAGAAGCAGAATGTTTTTTTTTTAATTATGCATAAAAAGTTAATTAACCCAATAAAAAAAGCATTACACACACTACCGCGTATTTGACACACATGCATATGTACTCTTTAAAATTATGGATAAAAAATACATTAACCCTATAAAAACACACTACCGCATATTTGACACACACGCATAAACTTATTATACTCTTTTGTTTATTGTTAAAGTCTTGGTCAAATTAAGAATATAACTTTATTTATAGAACTAAAATTTAAATTAATTATAGTACAATTTCGACTGTTGGGCGACTACTAGTAAAATATAACTCTACAAAATATCTAGTGCAGTTTACATCGTTTTAAAGTGAACTTAGTGGTATAATTAGTGCCCATCATCACTTCAACAGGGCTCACAACATAACAAGGCCGATGGACAATTAAAGCAAACTCCAATTACACTGCTGACAGGTATTCTCGTAAATCATTGGACGAATATCTACTGTCAATAACAGTGCAACAAAATTAGATGTTCTGTTTTTATACTGTATTTTTTTTAAGTAATACTTTCGCTCACGCACGCTTGACTTGAGGAGTGAGCTTGTGAATGCGTGACGAGAACGTTGCGAAAAGCGTGATCGGGCGAAGCGAACGGAAGTTGAGAGGGAGATATAAGTAAGTGAGGATAGAAAGAGAGAGTTGCGTGTTAAGTTTTACTTCAGTTGTGTGGTCTAAATCATACTATTTTTTTTTAATTTAGTGTCTTACGCTCAATCTTCCAGCCTGCGTGATCATAAGTGGATACTGACGCCAATGGTCGCAAACTCTATAAAATGTGAAAGCATGACGCTACCATTAGAGGAAACTGGATTCCGTCAGCTGCCAACCATACTTTCCAAGTGTTGACGAATTTAGAATACACAATGTCACCAACCCATACCGTCTTGAGGGTATCTGAAGAAGCAACTAAAATAACCTAGCCGCATGAGAAGGAAAACTTGATATGACTTGATATGATTTAATATTGGGTTACCTCCAACTTCATGGAGGGTTACTAGCTTACTGTGCCACGCTGGCCAGATGGGTGAGCACAGGGTTTCGTTTCAATATTTCCTTCTCTTGCGGCTAGGCTTTCGGCCTTGTAACTTCCTATTGTCGGCTCTTACGACACCCTTAGGCTGGAATGGGTATACGGAATTTAGTTACGGTATGATGGATGCCCATCCAATATATTTTAGTAATATACATCAAATTATAGGAAACGCAAAGTAAATCGAGAGCCGGGTGCAGAAAACCTGATTTACTACACAGAATAAATAGACATTCCAAAAATACATCCTTATTTCATTTTCTTCGTAGTCTTGTAGTAAAAGTCTCTTTTCCTATTTTATTTTTGCACGTGACTTTCCTAAGGTAAAGATATATGTATGGAAAACAGAGGGTGCTCGATACACGAAGAAGGCAGGACATTAGACACTGTAGAAGTCTTGGGCGTAGCGTGCCGCAATGTATGGTGTCTGAGAATCGTAATTCATCATCATCTCTACACCTAAATGACCTACTGCTGAACCGTGTAGTGAAGGTATTAAAATACACAGTGTCACCACCCTATGGTATCGTAAGACCTGACAAAAGGAAATGACAAGGCCAAAAAACTTAGAAGCAAGAGAAGGAAATCTTAAAAGAAACCCTGTTACCCCTTTTAGAGAGACACAGAGTAATGAGCCTACTAGACTAGACAAATTATTACAACACACTACTGTGTTATAATAAAGTGACATTGCGGATAAATTGCAGGAGTGTCGGCTCCGTTGGTACGGCCATGTTTTGCGGCAACCGGCTGCCTCCGTGGGTAACAAATGTCTGGCTATGCCGCCTCCGCCGGGCCCCGGCAGCAGGGGTAGACCCAAAAAGTGCTGGCTTGACGTCGTAAAGGGTGATATGCGTGCCAATGGGCTCACTACCAGGGATGCTGAAGACCGTGCGAAGTGGAGAAGAAAAAGCCGGAAAGCTGACCCCGGGCGCCGAAGCGAGAGTTTGGGCTGCAACCGGGATACAACGTTAAGATGATGATGATGATGACAGTGTTATAATAATTTTGCCGGTCACTCTGTTCATAAAAATGTTTCTATCTATTTAGTGAAGGAAAGCTTGATACTTAAACCTGTGCCAGCCCCTCTGCCCAGCTTGGCACAGTAGGCTAATTACTCTCCATTTAATTGGAGGAGGCCCGACTCAGCAGTGGGTAATTTATAGACTAAATAATTCTAGCAGTAGTGAGTCGGACCTCCTTCAGTTTTATGAAGGAAAGTACTATACCTCTTGCATCTAGGTAGTATCCGTCTTGATATCCTTTAACCGCCTTGGCAATCACACACCCGACCGTTGGAGACTAGCCGGGTTATGTGGGACTCCAGGGCGGGGGAAGATGGTAATTATGGCCGAACTTACCCAATAAACCAATGGTGTTACTCGAACCCTTGGGGGTATCACCAAGGCGTCGAGTAACACCATTGGTTTATTGGGTAAGTTCGGTAAGTATTTTATTGTGTATTCTTCGCATATCCGTGGACACATCGAGAATAAGGGATAAAGCACACTTATCAACTCGGATAGGGATCGGCACCGTATCAACTCGAGGCGTTCAGTATTATTTGTATGAACTCCCTACTGCAAAGCACACTAATCGGATTCGTAACTTAAACGCCTCGCCTCGGGACAAGCTCACGAACGCCGTACGGCGCGTGGTCAACCAGCGATCCCCGCGCTTACGGGACATAACATATTCGTAACATCTCATATCAACATATCTTACGGGCCATCCGTAAGCGCGGCGTCGACTAACAGTAGCCGAGACGACGTATGAGACGAAAGCCGATACGGTGCCGATCCCTTTCCGAGTTGATATATCTGCCACGTCAACACAAGTTAAGTAATTAAATCTTCTTCTTCTCGGCCCATACGTTACCCACTGCTGAGTCGGCCCTCCTACAACGACATGGAGGGTAATTAGCCTACTGTTCCACGATGGATTGGCACAAGGTTTCATAGCAAGTTTTCCTTCTTTTGCGGCCAGGCTTTCGGCCCTATTCCTTTTACCGGATCTTACGAAATTCTCAAGATAAAACGGGGTGGCGATATTCTATATCAGTCACGGTGTATTATTACAACATCAAATTACGCTTATACACTTAAACTGTGGTATGAACTGTCGCTCTTTTACTATTTTCCTCCTGTTAACCCCGATATTACCACAGAATCCCCTAAACGTCATAAGTCATTCCTTTGTGACGTCAATAAAGAGACAGTCATTGAGACACCAGCTTTCCCTGGTCAATGTGAAGTCCAATGCCAACCACGACTCAGCATTGTCACTTGCTATGCTGACATAATCACGCTAAACTTAATAACAAAAATATAATTTAAAGTTGATACTGAAAATATATATAAATATGCGTATACAACAATACATACCCATTTCCACCCTGAGGGTTTCGGTAAGAGAGGACAAAAGTAAGGGTCGGTTCACATCCGACGGAAAATGCGACGCGTATTATCGGTCGCATAACGCCAAAACAGACAAATGTATGGGCCTCCGCGCATTATGCGGCCAGGCCGCGCGGCCAAGTCGCTGCGGCCAACTAATTCTTCTACGATGTATATAGCTGCGCGCATTACGCGGCCAAGTGTTGGTCGCGCGGCCAACGAAAAACATCGCGTCACATACGCGGCCTATTGGCCGCCGCGACCAATCCGCGCATTATGCGGCCAGGCCGCGCGACTGGCCGCGCGGCCTGGCCGCCTAAATGCGCGGGGGCCCTATGACAAAACATTCAACCTTTCATACCTAACCGACGCGATGATGCGTTAGTGCGTCGAGCGTTCAGCGTCTGTTCCGTTTCCGTCAACGCATTGTTGGTCGACGTATGAGCGGCAAATTTCGTATCATTTTTAGTTATGTAAAATTTCATAATCGTAAGGAGATTTTTAGTTGATACAGATTCACTACTAAGTACTACAGGTGTTAGGCATATATTAAATTAGGCCTACTTAACTTTAAAACTTTAACTTCTATATGACTAAACCTTTTGTAAGTCAATAATCGCACGCAGTTTTATCACCCCATTACGTGAAATGTAATGTCGTACATAGGTCAGACTTCTAATCATAGATTAGACAGTATCAGATAAGGCTTGGTCAAATCTGGTATGGTGTGGATAGTTTTCGATAAGGTATAGAGCAATGACTTTTGTAGTTGTAAACGGTAGTATTTCAAAAATGACTTATTGTTCTTGATATTGGTGAAATTATATAATGGTTATAATGATGATAGAAAGTATTTTAAGTAGTGTAAAAATAGTTATTTGTGCAACAAGAGAGCAAAGTCGTTTTTTGCTGCGAGTGCTGATATTGAATCCCGAGTAAGCGAAGGAATCAATGATTGAATCACGAGCGTAGCGAGTGATTCTAAAGTTGATTCCTGAGTGCTGCAAGGGATTCAAAGGCACGAGATGCGAAAAATTTTGCTCTCGTGTAACACACATAACTTTTCACTTCAGCAGCGAGAACACTATAGGAAATGAAATATATTAAGTAACATTTTTGAAACTATAATTAAATATTTTTAAGTTAAATATCAGTTTTTTAAGCAGTAAATACTTATTTTAGTTTAAATACAACAATAAGTTAAAAATTCAATGAATTACAATAAAAGATATAATTATCATTTTGCTAAATTTCTTTAGTTAGTACGAAATTCCGATCGTGTTTGTCTTTGAGGTCGAATTAAAAATCGGAGTAACTCCATAACGCACTTCTTTCATCCAATCGAACTGTTAAAAGTACGTCTAGTTTGTATTTAATCAAATATAGTTCCCATAATATTGCTCTATCAATTTAATATTTATAATCTGTACTTTAATGCTTTGTATTGTTTTCAATAGCGCTACCTGCTAACATTTAACTTCATAACTCAAACGCAACTTATAACCAATTAATTAAACTATCATAATCACACGAAATTTCTAACACAACACACTTGTCATTGGCAAAATCATCGGTATAACGATGGAAGCCAAAACCTAAATGAAGAAGAAGAAAAATCGGAGCTGTTGGTACTGGCCACTTGGTCTTTGTCTCTCTCTCTTTTCTATTGGGGGGAAAGAGATAGTGTCAATGTTTCGAATTAGAATTAAAAAGTTACTTTGTCTCACTCAGTGGGAAAAGTCGCATTTTGTCCACTGTTTTCAGTGAGCAAAACCTACATGTTTGAGCTACTGAAGTGAAAACAAAGTTTATCTACTTTTAATACCAGATACGGTAAAAGTATTCGTTTTTATTTATGGATCAATTTGTTACTCCAAAGTGTGCGTTAGCAATAATTTTTAAATTATTATTTTAATTTATGTTTCACTATTTTCACGATAATGCCTTACACATAGGTAACTCAAACTGGCGTTCATCGACACATTGGGTCTGATCAAGCCGCAAAGAGTTGATGGGTGTACTATATCTCCATCGGACTGCGTAACAGAATCAGGCTAGGTTACCCATAAAAAGATAATACAAATCAAATAAACGCAGTGAACAGTCAATAATACCTATACAAACGAAACATATAGCGTGCTGGCTCTTGACTAAATGGGCACTAAATACACAACAGATTTATTCAGCAACTCAATATCAAGTTAACTGTATAGCTTGATACTCAGCTAATTAAAGGGTCTATGACTTAATTTTAAACAATAATTAAAGCACTAATGATGAAATAATGATAGAAATAGGTTCTTTGTTAGTTTGTCCTAACTCAACAATAAAGGCTGCAGTCTTAAGAAAAAAGGCCGTAACTCAGTAGTTTCGCTAACGGGGAAACGACCTCTGAATTATTTACAACACAGCCGTTTATTGAATATCATTTAAGCGAGTATAGCCTTTCATTTTATGACGGCATAAGGTATCTCAACATTTCTTGTGTATATACATTTTTATGTGAACAATAGTAAAGTGTGAGTGTGTAAGTTGAAGTGTTCTTTACATAATGCGAGCCAACGTTATCAGTGCTCTTACCAGGTGACGTTGATCAGATAACCGTGAAACATCTCCTATAGTACCGACTGTTACTATAGGATATATATATATGTATACGTCCTATGATCCTAAAATGTTAAAGGGACCAAACGAAGAATGTTAGACATCGTCGAGGGCAGATTTTGGTTTAGGTAAGATTTTTTTAAACCAAATCTCTGCACTTATTGCTTGCTGTATCGCAGCGGGAAACTTTTAATTCGCGAACACTACAAAATTGTGTTCCTAACCTGCAATGCATCCGATGGAATTTCTAACATTAATCTGCTAAATTCAAAAGTTTTTGCTCAGTACTATTGTCAACAGCGTCGGAGACTATATAGAATTCGTAGGTTTGACTGTGGATGTGGATTTTAACTCTACTGAATTAACAAACTTGACGCCCAAGGATTTATTGTAAAAGAGCGCCATAGCGCCCTGTCTTCTGCTTGACGCATCCAGCTGCCACCCGCAACCTTTCGCAGATCGTCGCTCCATCTACACAGGGCCGTCACATACCTACTACGCTTGCCGATACGCGGTCTTCACTCAAGAACTCAATACATTATACTTTCAATGATCCAACGTGATTATCGATCACACTGATCAAATGGTACCTTCCTGCTTAATTATTGATAACATCGGCCTCTAACCAAATCTTTATATCGATGTTGTCGCTATCCACTGAAATTAGAAAACTTATAAGGCGTCTAATTATAGGTCTTTATACCCTGTTTCGACAGTCTCCAACTATATTTTTACACCTAAAAATATTCTGACCGGAAAGTCTAGATGAATTGGTAATTGATTTTATATTATATTAAACACTACATCAATTTATTTGGGTTCAGATTTAAAAATCTTCTAATACTTAACTAAATAATCTCATAAGTTTACTGTCACGTATATATTGTTAATTGTGACATACATGATGTTTACTGGAAATGTAGAAATTCGTTTCCTTAAAGTATTTTTATAAACAAGATATGACTAAAGCGTGTGACCAAACAAAACTAAAACTAATGGATCTAGCGTGAATAATAAATAGTAACAATCGCTTTGCCAATAATGTTCCGCATGTATACATTGTCGATAACACTACCATAGCTATTCGTATTTTTGTATTGGCATAAATTTTCTCATTTCAGAGACTCTTTGAGAAACATTCTAATAATTATGATTAGTTGTCATATTTATTAGAACGTAGACAATATTTTTTAATGGATAATTCGATGAAGTATTGATCACATAACACCACCAAAATAACAAGCTCAGTCGACTTACAAATTGTCTCATTTTACGATTTGACGACAACATACATATTTAAGTAATAAAATAATCACCGAATGTACGTTGATAGCAAGATACACGTCTTTGTGTTTTTATACGTAGGTACTGCATCACTATCACGGGGACTTCTATAGGACATTATTTTCTTGATTTATTTACCTCTCAATTGCGTTTGACTTATTCTGGCTTTGCCGGTTGTTGGATGGGTCCATTTCTATGACTCCGAGATGGTTCCATAGAAATGTATCGAAATCGGTTAGGAAATTTGTATATTAAAATGGAGATAAGTGAGGAACTTTTATTTGTGTCCAAATTAATTTGCGTTTGAATATTCAAACTCAATCTCAAAAGGAAATTTATTCATGTAGGTTTTATCACAAAACTCTTATAAATCGTCATGTTTAAAACTACCATGATCCTCTTCTTCCACGCTATCGACGTCCTATCTATATACATCCACACATTTCATCGCATGTCCTAATTCACACAATCCACCCATCTTGTTACCACAACACTTACTTCCACCCCAATTCATACTGAAACTGTAACACTGCTCTACAGACAAGATCTATAAAAAACACTGTAGTAGCCTTTTCAAATGACCTGCCTTGTTTAAAAAAATATATTTTCATTATCATTATTAGAAGACCCAATCCGTATTTATTTATCAGTTTCTAGGTACGACGCACAATTGGATATCTTACTTATTGTGACTTTGACTTTGTGCAGAAAACGTTCCATACCAAGTGACCGATATCGCGTGACCACGAACACTTGTGCATATCAGGATAGCGTGGCATTCGGGTCTTTATCGATCAACGTTCGAATCTCGGAGAAATAAATAATCGAAATAGTCTTTTATAATGTAAAATATTGACTACTAGCGACCCGCCCCGGCTTCGCACGGGTGCCATTGTATTATACCTATAAACCTTCCTCTTGAATTACTCTATCTATTAAAAAAAACCGCTTCAAAATCCGTTGCGTAGTTTTAAAGATTTATGCATACATAGGGACGGACAGAAGAATGCGACTTTGTTTTATACTATGTAGTGATGTATTCTAGTGGTTACTTCAATATAACATAACGTAAAATTACAGGCTCCAAGCCTGTAATTAAATATGAATTGTATTAACATTAAATATGTTGCTACTAACACAATGGATTTATATTAGATTTATAATTAATAATGTTAAAATAATCCGTTCTACATTACAAACCGACACTCTGTTAGTTTAGATTAGATAGATAAATGCTCTTTATTGTACATGTACACAGAAGAAACCTAAACACGAACATTGTACAGTACAAATGGCGGAAACCAGACTTTCTTCCAGACAACCGCTGGATCGACTTAGCTGTAATGAGAAACCAATAAAGGTAGTTGGCATTTACATTAAAAAAATATAGTCGAATTGGGAACCTATTCTTTTATTTGAAGCCTATTAAAAAGAAATATCTCCGTAGCTGTAGCGCGCCCACACTATAGACAAATCCATTTTTGTCTGCGAATAGTATGAATTATTTCGTGGGCTGCTCCACTAATGACCACATTTTAGGTGTTACGGAAGGTTGTGCGTGCTTTATGGCCGAGTCTTAAATCATTGTCGTTAATTAAAAATAACCTCAGCTAGGCCGAACCTAGGCATAGGTGCCTAATAAGCCTCATTAATACAAAGGTCACTGGCAGGTGCTTTATATGGTATGTGTGGGGCTGTACTTTAAGGCAATTTTTATATTTTATAAGGCGGTTTCAAACTGGTATGTATCTTGGCATTGCTTAAAGCATATATTACTGCGGTCCTGTATAAATAGAATGATACGAATGTATGGGATTGATACCTACCCCTTTTTTTCGTCGGAAATCCTCATGGATACTTGGCGTTTGGGGTGGTATATTACACCCCGACCTACCCACTGAAACCGATAGCGATCCTCCACTGCTCTATTCCAGAGCTCGGGGTCTAGTTCCCCCGATCGGGGGAGTATGACGGGTTGATACGGCTGTCAAAGTCAATGAAATGTACGGATTTGTTTTATTTAATCGACTTCAAAAGACGGAAGAGGAATTCGACTGTAATTTTTATGAATTTTTACGTCCGACCTTTCGACTGGCTGAACCGAGTTTGATGTTAATTTTTTTATTTATTCTACCATGCGTACGTTTCAAACTGCCCTGGACTGGGCCGCCGGGGATAATATAGCATTCTAGTGGTGAAACATGTTTTGAAATCGTACTGGAGGAAAATTCCCATCAGGCGTTTTACCACGGTATCCCGGGTAACTGGGACACCCTCACTCAATAAGAAACACCCACGCATCTGCGGGAACTAGCAAACTCCCCTGGCCTGCAGGCACTGTCTGCAATGCCCTACATCTCTTAAAATCAATGCGAGAGCCCCCTCCCTCTTTCGCATTTGCTAAATCCACCACCACACTAACATATATTTATTCATTTTAATTATTTCTCAACGTTTGGTCACAATCAATCAGCAAATCGATTACGGTTAACCGCATTGACTTGGCTTCAATGTATGTAACTGATTACTTAGTTTGGAGCGTATGTGCCGCAGCTGAAAATCAGCGTTAGGTATTAGGGCCTCCGCGCATTACGCGGCCAGGCCAACGAAAAACAAAAACGCGGCCAACGAAAAACACCGCGTCACATACGCGGCCTATTGGCCGCCGCGACCAATCCGCGCATTATGCGGCCGGGCCGCGCGACTGGCCACGCGGCCTGGCCCCCTAAATGCGCGGGGGCCCTTAGTACTTGTGCTGATACCTAACATTATGCTGAGCTGGTGGTTTGGCGCTAACACAAAATGTTTATTTTATTTTTCATGTCACCTTTGTTTAATAATAGTGCCAATCAATGTATTTTCTTTCTTTCTTTCTTTCTAAACATCAAATAAAACTATTTGTATGTTTAAAAATAAAGCGTGATAACATCGGTCTATTACCGGAGCATATTTATGCCAAAAATCAAATAAATAAACGCGTCACGTTACACGTCTATAATGTTTCGGGTCAGGGTGACCTACTCGACGGCTTCAGCGCCAAACTTGGGAGATTGACTTTCAAGTCTGTCTATGAGGATTAGATTACTGCTACCTGTTTCGCTGACGCTGTTCAACTGAGAGAAGGATTTAAAAAAATAATAATCTTGGGGGGTGTTGTGTTCCTACGTGTGATGACGCTTAAACTTCCAGCCCGCCTTTAAGCGGCTGCCATCGTCTATGGAAGTTTGTTACACAAGTTGTGAGGTGTCGTCAACCCTGTAAAAGCATGACGTTGCCGACAGAGAGAACGTGAATTCAACTGCTAATATTTCCCCTGATAGAGCTCTATGCTTCGTTCGCGTTAAAAATGCAGTAAGTGATCAGCGCAACTGCAGAGTAAAGGACACGCAGGACAGGATATCACCGTTGCGTTCGAAAGTATTTCTACGACTGGTCACTGTGACCTTACTTTCTAATTAGAACGATTTGATCCGTTAAGGGGCGTGGCAAGGCTGGCGGGAAATGATGACTTACTGCGTACATAACGCGAACGAAGCATAGATCTATCAGCTATCAGGGGAAACATCAGCAGTTGAATTCACGTTGACGACACCTCACAACTTGTGTAACAAACTTCCATAGACGATGGTAGCCGCTTAAAGACGTGCTGGAAGTTTAAGCGTCATCCGGAGTATAAAAAAATCATAGAATGACCGCAAATTTTGCATCTTAGAATTCGTCTATTCTTTCTGGCACTGAGTACAGTATAATGTTGTTATAGTGTTGTTTATTGCTAAGTCGTGACGAGCATTTTATAGCCGTTACATTTACTTCCATTAATATGTATGTTAACTACTATATTATATAGTACTGTAGCGTCAAGTTCACTTGAAATCACATTCAACCAATGTGGAAAGATATGGGCCGTAATTGGCTATGGGGCATTTAAAATCCCCAGTGGACTTCTGTGACGGTATACACAACTAATATGTATTGTAAACTGGTTTTTTTTCTCATTTAATACTTACTTGCAAATATGACAAAATAACATATATTAGAACAAGTTTTTGACGGTAACTTTTATCGCCATCAATAAACATCCATAAATCGCTAGACTAGGGAATAATTCTCTGTACCCTTGTGGTTTTGACATTTATTTGACAAATTATCTGTAGGTTGGTATTTAATTTTTCTGGTAATCACATTTCAGGTGCTGGCAACCCCAATGTTGTCAGTTAACCGATAATAGAACATGCAAAAACTGAAGAATGTGGCTCGTTTCCAAAAAACTATAGCAAAACGTACACATGTACAAAATGCCGTCGGAGAGGCGTTGACTGATTGACTTTAATCATTCCTACGGTCGTTTCGTCGGCACACATCGCTAAGTCAAAGTATCAAGAACATTTCTAAATGAAAGTCAATGTTAAGAAATACTTTTGCTAGTCATTGTTCTCAGGTAATGTACAAGCCGGTTGCCATAGGCACCGGATGTTCTTCTAACATCTACAGCAGTCGACACAAGTTGACACATGTCATTATTGTGAAAACTGACAGCTGATCTAACCTGACGAGTTTAATTTGATGAATGTCAATAGTAGTTAGCCAAATCGGATTAACAGGTGCCAATCAAAATTATATTATATTAGGAAAAGGCAAAATGTTAGTTAATGATAAACAATTTTCTTCATTTCAGGTACAAGCAACCTTAACTTATAGATCACTACGGCTACATCGTCCCCGGCTATCGAGAAAAACGACTGGTATAGTACCCGCTAAACATCTTGATCCAATCCAACTCGGGTGGGCAGCGTTCGGGAAGCTGCGAAATATCTTCTCGTCCACAATACCGCAGTGTCTGAAAACAAAAGTGTTCAACCAATGTGTGTTGCCAGTGATGACATATGGAACAGAGACGTGGTCGCTCACTATGGGCTCCATCAGAAGGCTCAAAGTCAACCAAAGGGCAATGGAGAGGGCTATGCTCGGAGTTTCCCTGCGAGATCGAATCAGAAATGAGGAGATACGCAGGCAAACCAGGGTCACCGACATAGCCCACCGGATTGCCAAACTTAAGTGGCAGTGGGCAGGGCACACAGCTCGCAGGTCCGACGCCCGATGGGGCAAACAAGTCCTCGAGTGGCGACCGCGTTCCGGAAGGCGCAGTGCTGGTAGGCCTCCCACACGGTGGACCGACGACCTGGTTAAGGTCGCCGGAAAGCAGTGGATGCGGGTGGCCCAGGATCGGCCTTTGTGGAGATCCTTGGGGGAGGCCTATGTCCAGCAGTGGACGTCTTTTGGCTGAAATGATGATGATGATGATGAAACATACGTAGTAGGAGAAAGTGAGACAAATTTCGCCATTGAGACCCAAAAATGTCTACAGTTCACTCAAGGTTATGTTTCAAGTTGATTTTGTAGTATTCTGCGCAAGGAAGACGCGCAGGACGAAATGATAGTCATCGCCCTCCAGAACCACTATCACGAAACAGTACAAGCCGTCACACCTTGCCTAAAATGTTATATGGCTTGACCGAACATTCATTATAACCATAGCTTTTTGGCTGACAGCTCTTTGCGACAAAGGACAATATTGTTGTGACGAATGCCCACGATTTATGTGTGGCATGCAGCTTGACTACAGATCAACGTCAGTCACACCCACTGCTTCTGAACAAATCTTTTATTACTACAATTTATTGTTTCATATGATGGAAATAGCTAATGAACTTGCAAAACATCTGGGAACCAACGACCCTGTGTTGGGACGGAGTCCAAAAATATTTTAAAGGAATGGCTAGCACTTTTGGCCAATATTTGGCAAATCATCGTTTCAGCCAAAAGACGTCCACTACTGGACAAAAGCCTCAAGGATTTCCACGAAGGCCGGTCCTGAGCCGCCCACCGCGCTCAGATCCCACAACCGGATGCATCATGCACCGCTAGATTAACACCACAGCCGCTTACTTCGGCGATAGCAATTTCAGAGCGTAAAATAAAACATTACATTCATTAACGCTTTGTGGTAATGGTCCGCGTGGTGACGGATTTAGAATATAAAATGTCACCAGTCCACTCCATCCTGTGGGTGTCGTAAGAGCCGATAAAAGGAAATGACAGTAATTACCCTCCATGTGATGAGACTCCACTCACCCGACTCGGCAGTGGGTCATTTATGGGCTGAGTATTACCACAGTAGTACTAGTAGAGGTCATCTGCTGCCAACAGTTCTGCATGCATGTTCTACCAGCGCCGCTCGCTCTGATACTTTGTGGATATTGATCAAACGCTTCGTACTTGTCGATATCTGTTGTCCTTTTTTTTCAGTTCCGTCGATTAAAGTCCTATCTGCAATAATGCTTTGAGACCATTTTGAACTTCATATTATCTATATATGCGACACTGGAAATAGGCAAGCCCTAGATCTATTCCACAAAAAAAAATTGCTGAAGAAAAAGAAAAGTCTCAGGAATTTAAATATTTTTCATGTTTTTGAAAATTACCCGTTTTTTTCGTTCTATGTAACAAAATCGTCACAAATGCCTACTTAATTTGGTTTATTTTGGTGGAATAGACTTAGGGATAGCCTACTTCCAGTGTCGCTGTGGCGTGCTATTTTTGGGACATCCTGTATATAAAAATCAAAGAAGTGGCATTCGTTTTAATTTTATAACTCCAGAACGGCTGACCCGATTTGAATGTTTTTTTTTTTGGATGCGTTTGGGTGGCACCGACGATGGTTTAGATTCATAAATCAGCCCGAAGGATGGCGATGCAGTCGGTAAATGAATATCATGCAGGACAATAGTACAAAATGGTTTCAAAGCAGTATTGCAGATATGTCCTAATTCTTCGGAACAGTCGATAATCACGAGGGTTTTAACACAAAACTCTTATAAATCGTCATATTTAAAACTGTCTATTTTGTTCCAAAAGCAACCGCGGCATCGACTTCTGTTTTGGAAGAGATTCCCTCAACTCAATAGGTTATAAAAACAAGTTTAAATGCACGAACAACAGCATTTAACACCACTTTGTTGAGTCTATTCAGATTCTGACTCAACGTTCGCATATTTGAGTAAACAAACTTAATTCACGGAGATTACGACGTTGCAAAGCAGATTACCTAATTATTTGTTGTTGAAATCAAGAATTGACAAACAGCTGTCTCGTTTCTGCTCATAATAACGAACGGATACAGATAACATCATGAACGTATTATACGCGTTCGTATTTAAATATTCCCTGCGAGATCGCATGAGAAATTATACGCAGGCAAACCAGGGTAACCGACATAGCCCACAGGATTGCCAAACTTACACGGCAGTGGCCAGGGTACATAGCGCGCAGGGCCGACATCCGATGGGGCAGAAAAGTCCTCGAGTGGCGACCGCGTTCCGGAAAGCGCAGTGCTGGTAGTCCTAGTGTCACCACCCCATTCCATCTGGAGGGTGTCGTAAGAGCCGCCAAAGGAAATGACAAGGTCGCATGAAAAGAAAATCTTGATACCTACGTAATGCTGTGCCAACCCGTCTGGCCACCGTGGCACACGAGGCTAATTGTCCTCCCTGTAATGAGAGGAGGCCTGCCTCTGCAGTGGGTATTTATGGGCTGAATAATAGTATTTAAATACGCAAGGAGTGTTAAGAAGCACGGGCTACTCGGAGTTTCTCTGTGTGATAAAGTCAGAAATGAGGGGAACAGAAAAACAGTATCAACGACATAGCTCAAACAGAAACAGTTAATGTTAGGTAAGGAGAAAGTGAATGTTCGCGTCGTGTGAGGGTATACCGCTGGGGTTTTAGTGGGTAGACGACTCTTGGGTAGACGACCCTTGTCGGAGTCCCACATAATCACTGACCTCTCCCCCGGGGGGCGCTGGTATGCATAAAGCATTTCCCAAGCGAAACAAAAAAAAAAAAAGGAGAAAGTGAATGTTTCTGCAGAAAATCTCAAAATGAGATGGCAATGAACGAGTCACGTAGCTGGTAGATCGACCGTTGGAGAAACAAGGTCTGCATTATCATTTAAAGTCAAGGCAGACGAAGTCGCGAGTAACAGCTAGTCATGCTTATAGGACATCGTCCGTGTGGTAACGGATTTACAATGCACAGTGTCGCCACCCCATTCCGTCCTGAGGGTGTCGTAAGAGCCGAGAGAAAGAAATGACAAGGCCGAAAATCTAGCTGCAAGAGAAGGAAAATCTGATACGTACCCCTATCGTCTGACCAGCGTGACACAGTAGGCTAATGACCCTCCATGTAACTGGAGGAGGTCCGACTCAACAGTGGGTTGGCAATGGGCTGGGTAGTAGTAGTAGTAGTATGCATAAAGGGTTAAAAAATATAGATAAGCCACAAACCATAAACTGGCTATACACAGAAACGAATATGCGACAATAAAGCACAGACATAAATATAGTGAAGTTAATATTAAAATTGAAAATGTCGCCGGCCCCTACCACCCTGAGGTTGCTGTAAGGGGCGACTAACAGAAGACAAGAGGCAAACCTATCCGCAAGAGAAGACAAACTTGATACAAACCCGGTGCCAACCCGTCTTGCCAGCGTGGCAGGCCTGATTTCCCTCCACTAATTTGGAGGAGGCCCGACTCACTAGTGCGTCATTTATAGGTTGTAATGACAAAATATTAAAATGGTTATTAATATTGCACGAAATTAGCCAAGAATAAGACGATCTGCTGACGTAATCCCAGAGACCGTCCAACGTGAAGATCGCAAAACTAAATTGCCTTGAAACACGAATAAATGTGACTCTGGGGAAAAGCAGCTGAACAAATATTTATCCATTCGACACCACTCTGAAGAATATTAATCCTCACGATCTCTGCCACTGCCTCATCCGATATTGCGGAACGAATCACTCCACAGCACACCGGCCTTGTAAACTCAAACTCAAAAGGAACTTTATTTACGTAGATTTTATCACAAAACTTCTTGAAACTTGCATGCTGGTCGCTACAATGTTCATGAAGGGGAATATGCACCTTATGCCCGACGATTAAATTACACATTTGAATTATACAAGTATTTTGTTTTGAGTAACTTCCAAAACCTAAACCAACAGGTTTTATAAATTCACTAACGCAATGATATAAAGATGCAATTTTACACATTAACGTGTTAACGTTTACGCAACGGATTAACGTTAACTTGCGGTAATTCTTCTGAAATGCAACGCTATAACGTTTAACGAAGCTAACTTTTTTGTAGCGGATTAACGAAGTTAACTATTTCAATAACGGTGCCCAGCTATGCCAATATCATCTCACGTCCCTTGTCATACGCTAGGTGGTAGTCTCCATACACACCTGGTTGCAAATTGAATGTGTGAATGACATTTTTTATAGAAACGGAACCCCTGCAGGCGGTGGCAGTTTACAAACATGAAATTCACGAACACTTATGTCACCCAGACTCCAATCAAGTACCTCTGGTTTACACAAAGACCCTTGCCCGGCCCCGGAATCGAACCCGGTACCCCGTGATCCAAAGGCGGCACATCCATCCCCTAGGCCAACGAGGCATTCAAAAGTTACTTTAACTTAAGAGTGTAGAGTTAGTTACCTTAAAAGAGTCTAATTTAGTCTATGGACAACGTTTCTACACTCAGACCGTATCAGTCGTCATAACGACATTCAAAGAGCTTAGTTATAAGTTACTAGCGACCCGGCCCGGCTTTATGCAATTATGCATGTATTATACAAAGAAACCTTCCTCTTGAATTACTCTATCTATTAAAAAAACCGCTTCATAATCCGTTGCGTAGTTTTAAAGATATAAGCATACATAGGGACGGAAAAACGACAGCGACTTTGTTTTATAATATGTAGTGACGATGATAGTGATGTGATAGTGATACTTCTTTCCGCCTAAATTTAACGACATCTTATCGTAGTCGGTTATTTCTCAGCCCATAAATGTCCCACTGCTGAGTCAAGACGGAGGGTAATTAGCCTACTGTGTCACGCTGGCCAAACGGATTGGCACTGGGTTTCGTTTTAAGTTTTCCTTCTCTTACAGCAAGGTTTTCAGCCTTGACATTTCCTTTTGTCGGCTCTTACGACACCCTCAGGATGGAATAGTGTCACCAACACTGTGTATTCTAAATCCGTCACCACACTTCAATTAAATGTACACGTTAATAGTAAACACGAAATTACCCCCGAGAAAAAACTACGAGCTCCTGGCGAGTCGATAATATATTTCGGCTTTTTTAAAATTCATTTGTACACGACGTGTGACGTGTCATATTGATTTCCTCGTCGTTTACGTTTCCCCAGTAAAATATTAGCCGGCAAGCTGCCAACACCTTCATAAACCATCGTATTTCATCAATGCTATTCCAAAGTGAGGTAATGCTGATATATTATCAGGATGTTATGGAAATAGCTGCGCGGTAACTCGACTAAAATAATTATCACGTTTACATTGCGGCGAACATGTAAAATAAATCCAAATCTTACTAATATTATAAACGTGAAAGTTTGTAAGTATGGATGGATGGATGGATGGATGTTTGTTACTCTTTCACGTAAAAACTACTGAATGGATTTTAATGAAACTTTACAATAATATAGCTTATACATCAGAATAACACATAGGCTACAAGTTATAAAGATATTATGTGAATTACAACATTATAAACAAGTCGAATTCAAAATTTCTAACTGTCAAATTTTCGACCATATTAAACTATAGACATAGACAACATAACGTTTCGCTGTCAGTTGCGTTTTGTTAAAGTAGGTTTTATACGGACGGGATAAAAATCTCAGGTATCCTATGTCCAACTTTCTTTTTGTTTTAAATATATTATATAATGCGGGACAAAGTTCGCCGGGTCAGCTAGTCTTCAATATGAGAAAATTAAGACGCGTCCGCATGTCCAGAACTACTACTGCCATAAATGGCCCACTGCTGAGTTGGGCTTCCTCCAGTTATAAGGAGGGTAAGCCTACTGTGCAATGCAGACCAGATGGGTTGGTGTAGGATTCCGTATACTCCGTGTGGTGACGGATTTTGAATACATAGTGTCTTCCACCCCATCCTGATGGTGTCGTAAGACCGACAAAAGGAAATTATACAGCTGAAAACCTAGCCAAGAGAAGGCCCTCTGCCAACCCGTCTGGCCAGCGTGGCACAGTAGGCCAATTACCCTCCGTGTTGATGGAGGAGGCCCGACTCAGCGGTGGGTCATTAATGGGCTGAGAAGTAAGTAAGTAAGGGATCCGTATCAAGTGTTACGTCTCCTGCGGTTAGGTTATCGGCCTTGTCATTTCCTTACGACACCCTCAGGATGAAATCGTTGGTCGTTGGTCTAGACTGCCTCGTTGGTCTAGGGGTTGGATCTGCCGCCTTTGGATCAACGGGTCCTGGGTTCGATTCCGGGGTCGGGCAAGTGTCTTTGTCTAAACCAGAGGCACTTGCTCTGAGTCTGGGTGTCATTTGTGCTCGTGAATTACATGTTTGTAAACTGCCCCCGCGATACAGGTTATACCTAGTGCAGAGGTTCCGTTTAAAAAAAAAAAAAAGAAATGGGGTGACGAGACAATGTATTCATAATCCGTCACCACACAAATGACAAAATTCCTTTTACATTTAAAGCTGTACACATTTGTGTGTGGTGACAAATTCAGAATACACACCAACTGTGTCACCAACCCACACTATCCTGGGATCGTCAGAGGCGACTAACGGAGCGTAAGAGGCAGATCACCTAGCCGTATGAGAAGGAAAATTTGATACAAACCCTGTGCCGTCTTGCCAGCGTGGCACAGTAAGCTAATTTCCCGCCATGAATTTGGAGGAGGCCCTACTCAATAGTGGGTAATTTATGGGCTGAAACGACGACGACATTTGTTCTGATAAATCATCATCATCATCATCATCATTTCAGCCAAAGGACGTCCACTGCTGGACATAGGCCTCCCCCAAGGATTTCCACAAAGGCCGTTCCATTCTGATAAATGGTGGGTCAAAATTATAATTCCGTTTTCTACACGGTCGGTGTCATCTCCGGTTTTGCATACATCCACGGTAACAACCGACCGTCAAGCGCGCCGTATGCTTTTATTTCTTCATCAAGGACGTAATCCCCAAAAGTAAATATACTATAGCTATTAGACATAAAATTATACTACATTAGCATTCGTCCAAGATCAAGATTCGCAAGAAAACGTGACATTCAAAATAATTGCTACCAAATTAACATTTGCTGTTTCTCAATGTAATTTCATTTGGATTCGTAGATGTACGAATATTACACGGCACTCGCGCGAGGTCAGCACAGTAAATATATTGCCAACAGTAAAGTAACTGAGTAATGAATGACACACAAGGCGAGGCAAATATATAGTGATATTATAAAATGACTAACTGTTAGCTTGAAATTTTAGTATTTCGATAAGTACATGGGCCCAGACATAAAGAAGGAAAACTTGATATGAACCCCGTACCAAACCGCCTGGCAAGCATGGGGCAGTTGTCTAATTGCCCTACATGTAATGGGACTGTCCATCAACTGTCCATCAACAGTGGGTCATTTATGGGCTGAGTCGCAGTAGATAAGTACATAATATTTCGCTACTTTTGTATGGTTCCAAATTATGTAAAGTTTAATAAGGGATGTGTGGTAACTACACTCGAGAGCAATGAATCCGGGTCACTTAAAGAATCCTAAAATTCTCGGAAACTAAAAATGCTAGGTTAATGCAATAAATCGTATTTAATAGACAATTTAATACTCCTTAAATGAAGGTATTAAAACTTCTTAGTTATTGTAAAGTTATATCATAAAAAAATTAAACTTGAAAAAGGGCCACTTTCGAAGATGGAACTACGAAATTACAGCATTTGGTTTTGCTTTTGTTTGTAATCTGTCATTTATGTGGGTACATAAACCATGTTGATAGTGCTCTATATTCATTATTCAAGCTGAAATAATGTCGCTTACGCCTGAAGAATGCACAGAATACTTACAATGCTGGAAACCGGCCGGAGTCAGCGCGATACAGCCAGGACTGTCGGTGTGTCGCTGTCAACAGTACAAAGAGTTCTCCGACGTTACGAAGAAACTGTTTCTAACATACGCAGACCAGGAACGGGCAGAACCAGGTGTACCACAGCACGAGAAGACCGATACATGGTGAACACCATGCTTCGAAATCGCTTTCTCACAGGAACTGAACTCACAAATCAGTTTCGACGCCTCGGAGGTAGTAACCCAAGTGCATGGACAGTAAGACGTCGGCTTGCTGAATCTAACTTAAAACCCCTTAGACCTGCAAACGGCCCTAAACTGGAGCGTGGGCATCGTATTTCAAGACTAAGATAAGCCCAGAGCCACGTAAATTGGAGTATTGAAGATTGGTCAAAAGTTATGTTCTCCGACGAATCAAAATTTATGCTCTACAAGCACGATGGAAGACATAGAGTGTATCGAAGACCAGGGGAAAGATTCAAGCAAGCATGCATCGAAGAAAAAGTAGCCTACGGTGGTGGGTCTGTACTTGTGTGGGCCGGAATTTCTTCTGAAAGTCGCACAGAGCTGGTGATCATAGAAAACGGCTCTTTAACTAGCGTAAGATATGTGGAAGAAATCCTCAATGATCACGTTGGTCCATTTATGGTCAATTTAGGTGAGGATGCTATATTTATGCATGACAATGCCCGACCTCATACAGGTAGGATTGTGAATGACGAGCTAGGCAGATGCGTAAAACAACGAACCCCCCCCCCCCCCCCCAATCACGCTTCGTGAGCTCAAAATTGCTCTCACAGAGGAATGGGAGAATATTCCCCAAAATCGTATAAGGAACTTGGTGTACAGCATGCCAAACCGCGTAAACGCAGTAATGGAAGCACGAGGAGGCAATACGAAGTATTAAAATTCAAGAAAATCGTAATAAAGTTCAAAAATTTCATGTTTCCTATTTTTATTTTAAGGAGAGATCAGCAGTTTTTTTCTTTATGTAATTTTGTGTTAATAAAATGTATGGTGACTCATATTTTTTTTACTTTCATTTAAGGAGTATTACATTGTCTATTAAATACAATTTATTGCATTAACCTATCATTTTTAGTTTCCGAGATTTTTAACATTCTTTAAGTGACCCGGATTCATTGCTCTCGAGTGTATTTCGCGAATTACCTGACACAAATGTGTGCCTCAAATGGCTTCAGTTCTTGCTGACTTTTCTCTGTAGAGCTTCCTTCGGATGCTCAACGTTTTGACGACATTTCAAAAAGCTCTAGCATACTAACTAAATTTGTATGCTAGATCCAGATGTTATTCATGAACACAAATGACACTCAAACTCAGAGCAAGTGCCTCTGGTTTATACAAAGACACAGACCGACCCCGGATTCGAACCGGGGATCCGTGATCCAAAGACAGTACATCCAACCCCAAGACCAACGTGGCAGTTTTATTGTCATTGTTATTTAGTGTAAGAAATGTAATTCTATTAAAGTTTACATAACACTCACAGTTTTTTTAAATAGTTTGGCATTACCAACAAATAAACTGTCAACCACTCGATCAGGCTAGTCTAGATCTAGGCTAGGATCAGGCAGTCGAGGTTAGCATCCAGGGGCGGTGCCGCTTTCAGAAATTAGTATAGTGCCTGTGTGTAATACTTTTCGAGATAGTATTTATCCTCAGCTTATAGATGCTCCAATGGCGTCAGGCCTCCTCCATTTTAATAACGGAACATTAAAATAATATGTATAATAACAATATATGCTAACTTGTAGTTGCCCAGCGGTCGAATTTCGAACATAATTCATTTAAGTTATAGTTCTATAAATACACTGGGCTGCAAAACTAAGTATCACAGTTTTAAAATTGCAATAACTTTTTATGGACACAAGATTTTAGATATAGATTTTATGGACGAAAGTAACTATTTTCGAAATAAAAAGGACTCGAGTAAAGGTTCAATTTTGTATATAAAACCTTCATAGTCGCTGATAACATTTGCTATAAAACGTTTTTTATTTTAAGTCTCAACTTCTATAGGATAGTTTAGAACAAAATGGTATAATAAAAGTGTAGTATTTAATATTGCAAGTCAGTTTAGAGCAATCTGCACTCCTTCTCTGTAAAAACCAAGATAAGTGTGGGAAATTTCAAAACACTCAGTCCGCGCAATTTTAGTAAAAAGGGGTTCCAAACTTTTTGCTTTACGCATTAATAAATTGGATTTCTGGTTGACTGATTAATTTGGCCGCCTTTTACGGCACCCGCAGGTTGAAATGGGCATCAATCCGACACCAACCGGACCGTTTCAACACTCGACAAAAATAAGAGTATTAAAAGATTTGCTTGTATGTCTGTGGCTCCATTACTATAAAATATTCAATTTTATAACCATTTAATTAGAGGATGAAGGGCTTTCAGCCCTACTATATAAAAACGCCCAGACGACCGACTGTCTGTAAATAAATCTACAGAGATAGACGCTGGAACAATGCCGAGACAAGCTAAAAGTTTCCGTGTGACGAAATTACTGAACAACATCCACTAAGAACCCGGACATTTGGTCTGCTATATTTTACGCAGTATCATAAAAAATCCTTCACTAAAATAAAATAGAAAAAACATACATTTTCATCAATTCTACTGTTGTAAATCAAAATTGTCCATGTGGTGACTGTTTTAGAATACATAGTGTCACCAGCCCATACCATCTTTATGGTGTCGTGAGCGGCAACTAAAAGAACGCAAGAGGCAGATCACCTAGCCTCTAATTTCCCTCCATGAATTTGGAGGAGACCCGACCTAGTAGTGGGTCATTTACGGGCTAAAAGGACAAAACAAAATTGAGACCGTTTCTTTTTGTCTTTCTTAGGTATAATGACCTAGGAGTGCGTTAAAGAATTGATTGATCTTGAGACAATTTTCAAATTGGTGAGCTGACTTTTATGTTCTCAGCATCGTAGCTCCCGAAGGATTTGATTGCGTGCCGGTGACGGCGGCGGTGGACAAACGGCGTAAGGCCGTTTGTCCACCGCCGCACGTTAGCACGTCGGCACGTCACCGAGACCGAGATGACGGCGCCGAGTTAGCGATACATACATTTACTATGGCCATGTGTCCACCGCACGCCCGTCACCCGAGAACCGTCATCCCGGCCGCCGATTTTTCCAGTAGTTCGGCGTGACCGGTAGAACTCGGCACGATTTTATGACGGGCTGATGTGCCGGCAATACAATTGTAGATTGTATGACAAGAGAGTAAAGTAATATTTTGTGTGTATAGTAATAAGTTGGTGGT
Organism: Clostera curtula; assembly: GCA_905475355.2. Lineage (NCBI taxonomy): Eukaryota > Metazoa > Arthropoda > Insecta > Lepidoptera > Notodontidae > Clostera > Clostera curtula. The sequence goes on along the minus strand of FR997804.1, from coordinate 3,980,901 downwards.
ATGCATGCCCTGTAGTTCGTGTTTTGGAGTGTGATGGCACCTTTTATGTGGCATAGGATATAATCGAACGTAGTCGTGGACATTCTATAGTAGTTAAAAAACTTGTGTTCATACTGCCGCAACTTTTCGTGACGTACATAAAACGATCCTGCGATGTATCACGTATTAGCGGATGAATCCAAAATTCTTTGCATCGCCTACGCCTTCGAAAGTACAAAAGCAGAAGAAGCAATCGTCGCCGGTTGAAACTACCCATCCTCCTAGTTTGTTTATTTCAAATTGACTGCTTCGTTGGTCTAGTGGTTAGATGTGCTGCCTTTGGATCAACGGGTCCCGGGTTCGATACCAGGGTCGGGCAAGTGTCTTTGTCTAAACCAGAGGTACTGGCTCGGAGTCTGGGTGTCATTTCTATCTATAATATGTATGTATTTACAAAAAAAAAATGTATATAAGTAGTTTATCATCCATCTCGTTACCATAACACAAGCATTAAGTTGCTTAGCTTGGGACGAGATGGCGTTGTGTGAAATGTCCAAGGATATGTATTAAATAAAAAGGGAAACGCGACTACCATGCGCAAGAAATCTCTAGAACTGAGCCACCGAGATATCGGCGGCCAGCCCGGTGACGGCGGCGGTGGACAACCGGCCTTAGGATGGTGTGTGTTGGTGAGAGGTATTAGCACTTGTGCTGATACAATGGCTGATACCTAACATTATGCTGAGCCGGTGGCTCTTTTTCGCTACCACTCATTTTTTTATTTTTTTTTCTTGTTAACTTTGTTTTTTTATTAGTGCCAATTAATGTATTTTCTTTCTTTTTTTCATATCAGTACCACCGATCCTTTCGTTAGAGTTAGAGAGTTTTTGTTACACACTGTTTCGTTTCAGCACATGAATAGCCCACTACTGAGGCGGATCTCCTCAAATATATGAAGGGAAATTAGCCTACTGTGTATCAAGGTTTCCTCCTGATGTCTTCTGATCTTTGCACATTGCAGGAAATGATTGCTTAACGGCTCTGGTCGTGTTCTTTTATTTAAATCCCAACGTTTCAGACACTTTGCAGTCGTTCCCGACCACGTACAATAAGAAATAATTTCCTGCAAGTTTTCCTTCTCTTGCCGCTAGTTTATTGGGCATGTCTGGTGACTATACCTGACTGCCATGGCCACCTGCTACGTGTATCGACTGCTATAGATGGTAGAATGGTAGCAGATGGCGTTACGTGCCCTTCCAGCAGATACTAATGATAGACCATTCAACATCCAACAGAACCAGTTGCTTAAATCAACTTCCACTTCTACTTCTATTCAGCCCATAAATGACGCACTGTTGAGTTGGGCCTCCTACAGTTAAATGAAGGGTAATTAGCCTACTTTGCCACGCTGGCCAGACGGGTTGGCACAGGGTATCGTATCAAGTTTTCTTTCTCTCGCGGCTAGGTCTTCGGCCTTGTCATTTCTTTTTGTCGGCTCTTACGACACCCTCAGGATGGAGTTGGGTGGTGATTTTGTGTATTCTAAATCCGTTACAACACGGACCACCAACTTCCACACTTTCCGCTAATCAACGACCTCCTTGACTTTGCTAACTGAATTGTCTAAATAAACCTTGACTTTGGCAACAGTTTGGGCCAGTTGATCGATTCCGAATATTCAGTGCAATTCAAATGCTAGGTCAATGTTTCCACTCTGAGTCAAATCACACTTGTGATTGAGTCACGGTTTAAAAGCCGCATGCTCCACTGGTCGCTTTGGCTGGGAAGGACTTACATTACTCTGCTGTTTTAAGCCTTTTCAACCGACTTCAAAAGGATGAGGTTCTCAAAACAGTTGTGTTTATTTACTCTATAAATCACTTTCTGCTGGCGTGAAATGAGCTTAAGATTGGCGGCGCGGCATCCTGTACGTCTACATCTATACTTACTAATATATAAAGCTGCAGAGTTTGTTTGTTTGTTTGTTTGAACGCGCTAATCTCAGGAACTACTGGTCCGATTTCAAATTCTTTCAGTGTTAGATAGTCCATTTATCGAGGAAGGTTATAGGCTATATTTTATTTTCAAAGGAATTAGGGATCCGTATGAAAATTGCGATTTTGTAACCCAAGGTGTAAAATCGAAAACCTATTTATGCGTGCGCTGCAAAAACTATTGACAATAGAACAAATTGAAGTACTACGAGTTTGTAGGTCTTATTATAATCTACAAAAAAGTCAGGGAGAGCACATATCTAACTATCATAGTTTAGTCACAATAACCACTTTTATATTCATAAAAAAAATGCATAGAGATAAGCACGGGTTCGAAGTCCACGCGAGCGAAGCCGCGCCCAAAAGCTAGTTGTAGTATAAAATCAACACCGCCAAATTTGTAGAAGAAATGATATGCATAATAATTAAAATACCGTAAAATTAATATTTGAACACAGAAAACATAAATAAACGTGTACATATAAAACAATGGAAGTGAGAAAAAGTTTTATTGTTTTTTTTTAATGCGCCGGAGGTTTTATGTACGTAGCCTACCTACTACTGCTACTACTTCTCAGCCCATAAATTTTATCCACTACTTAGTCGGACCTCCTCCAACTATATGGAGGGTAATTAAACCATTATTCCACACCATGAAACAATTACCGAGAGTGAGGATTATGCTAATGTAAAGTGTACATGACCGATGACCTGGTTAAGGTAGCCGCAAAACAATGGATGCGGGCGGCCTAGGACTGGCCTTTGTGAAGCTCCCTGGGGGAGGCCTATGTCTAGCTGTGGACGTCTTTTGGCTGAAATGATGAGGATAAAGTGTACATTGGGCGGTCTTAGCACTGGCCTCTTTATGTTTGTTACTGCATAACTCCGTCATCTGTGAAGAATTTTATTCGATTGGTATTTGTTCCAAATTGGGATAAATTCTATCGAAATCGGTTTAGTAGTGGCAGAAAGCTTTATATAAGTAATCAACAGAGATTTTCTTTCGTTTAGTGGCTTAGTCTTATGACAACCTCAGGCTAAGGAAATTACCACCGATATTAAGCAAAATGGACCCGGATTACTCGATAATAATAGTGAATTAGGATTAATAAAATATTTCCTTGATCGATAACAAGCCCTTTTGTTTTCAAATCTCTAGTAAATAAGCTATGATCTCCAAATAAATAGTATATTTCATTACAAGTGCGGAAAGGCTGTCATTGCAAAGAGATCCAACAAAATTTCAAAAATTTCGGCGCAGCCGAAGGCGAGTGTTGACAGTCGGAACAAGTTGCAATGACGGTTGCAATATGCCACTTTTTGAGCAACTGTATTAAAATTAGTCGTTCAGTACACGTGCGGAACCGTCATTGCAACTTGTTCCGACTGTCAACCCTCGCTTTCGGCTGCGCCTCGGCTTGCCTTTCCGCACTTGTAATGAAATATACTATTTTAATACAGTTGCAAAAAAAATAAGCAATTTAATAAAATAATAAAAACACAATAACTCAACAAAACTCAACTAACTAATCATCTATGACTTAGAAACAAAAATGGCGCCAACCGTAGAATATAAGCAGAGATTTTTTTTTCTTCACCTATTCTAGTAGGCCCATACAGCCAAGTATTCAGTAGATTTTTTTTATTATTATGAAATGAAAATGAAATTTAATGAGATGAATTGAAAGGAAACCTAACCTAACTCATTCAATCAAATCATTAAATCTGATATTGAAACAAATTAGTAAGTAGTGTCTTTTTAGAAATATACATATTTGCATGAATCATAAAAACTTCAATGATTTTTTTTAGTAAATACTTCATTGTTGGTTTTTCCTTTTAATAGACATTATTTTGACAGTTGGTAACGCACTAGTGCGGGAATGGCAAAAAAAAGGACGAGTGTGTAATAGCCCACTTCCCGAATGCTATACGTCCCTGCAATACGCCACTTTTAGAGCAACTGTATTAAAAATCCTTTTAAGCAGAAAATTATTTGACTTAGGTCCGGTTGCTCGTACGATACAGTAAATTAATAGTTAAAACTTAACTATTGTTAATTTTGACCTTGGTAAAGAAAGTTACATCGGTTATATTCGTATTCAGTTGCCCAAAGATAATTTTCGCGGCGGTTAAATTAGACGAGGGTTAAAAGAGTTGTCAGTGCAACTCCATTATGTTTCCCATAATTTTTGACGGGAAACTTTTCTTTCGGCTGTCAACACTGTCATATTGGCATTGTTTGTTCTGACTTGTGACGTATCTGTGGACCACTGGGATGTCACTAATGTCAAATCATGATTAAAAATCGTTGATATTATTATACACATATCTTTATTTGTCTTATTTTACACATATTTTTTCTAAAAACTTTTATTTCACTCAAATAACAACATGCAATAAAATATTATATACTATGTCTAAAACTAGTAGAAAAAAAGCAACTTAAATATATACTTAAAAGAAAAAAACAAGAAGATAGACTAAACACTAAATAAATCTAAATTAAACTATGCACCGCATCCTCACCGCTGCAGGGGTTTGCAAAAGTGCCCAAAATGCTGGCAGCATTACCACGCTGGATGGCAATGCTTATTCGCTCAGCAAAATAAAGTCCAGACCTCTGGTCATGCGTGCAGTCGAACAGTTGATATATGTATGTGTTCAATGTTCGTAAATGTACACCACCATGTAGTGGTGGTGAAGGAAACTTAACACCCATAACTCAAGTGGTAAAAGTGAAACCAATAATATATTGTTTTTTATTGTATTCTTTGTTGTTGTAAAAAAATCTATACCCATTTGCTCATTTTTTTGTTTTATTTTGTAGAATATTGATGAAGTAATAAAATCCTCTGTCTTTGTGGGAATACTTGATCAAATATGAAATTATCATCAGAGGAACTATCTTCATTAATTAAATCCAAAACCAAAACGCTCTGATCCCATTTTAATAACTGTACTCGCAAAGAAATATTAAAAATAACCTAAAATCAGTAAACGATCACTACAATTCTACTAACGTTAAAATTTAAACGGCCCCCACACCAGCGGTTATTTTGACCGCCGTCAAACCCAAGATTTAACCCCTCGTTAAAGTAACCGTTGCTTCAACAACGCATTTTAAATTAGTCCACCGGTTAAATTTACTTTAACCATAACTTTACCCTTCAGTTGACGTAACCGAGTTTCGAACAACCGGACCTTAGTCACACAATAAAATATAAACGTTAATAGAGCGTAAAGAATTATATTTAGCTCTGTACTTGAACTAATACTTCTATTTATAGCAGTTCAACGCTTATAGTTTCCGTAAGTCATTACTTCCTAAGAATAAAATGTATACAGGATGTAATTAAAACTTTGTATTCAGAACGAAAGAAACCATCGTACAAATAATAAATACAGAAAAATCTTCTTCCTTGCAGTTTTCCCAATTTCGTTGGGATCGGCACCAGTCTAACGTGACTTGGGTAACTCTCAGTATTTACCTGTGGGACCACCGGTAATTAAATAAGACCAGCTGTCAGTCTCCTCGCTACTGACTAGGTGTTTCTACTTCCTTATGTGGTAGTATGGCAGCCTGGACCCAATAGTTTACCTGCCCTCTGAAGTAGCAGTCAGACGTCGTTTAACCCGCAGGACAATTGCGTTCCCCGCTCTCCGCTTTGTTGAATTTAATTAATGTCCTCCAGGCAACTTCATCGGCAAAAAACATCGCCATTTCGTGAACAGGAATGGCAGGCCTGGCACTTGCGTCTTTTTTGGTGTTGCGTACACATTTATAAGCTTTGCTTGCTTTAGACGCTCATTTATAACTGGCGAAATAAGCGGGCGAGTTTATAAGTATTATCGACTAGCGACCGGCTCCGGCTTCGCGCGGGTGCAATGATTACCTTATCAGTGTTGAAAATTTATCAGTGTTTCTCTACAATATTATGGATGTATTATACATATAAACCTTCCTCTTGAATCACTCTATCTATTAAAAGAAACCGCTTCAAAATACGGTGCATAGTTTTAAAGATTTAAGCATACATAAGGACGGACAGACGATAGCGACTTTGTTTTATACTATGTAGTGATGTTAATGTAAATACGTGGAAAATTTCAGCTTGCTTATAGGACCTTTTTTTGGGCCACTTGAGCATGTTTGGGCTTTTCAGGCAATACATTAAAATCGGAACAATCACGACCTATTAATTACTTATTAATTACGACTATTAATGTAATATACACGCGATAAATAAACTCAATTTTTTAATACAATTTATGATGATATGAAGTCAACAAATGACAAATGAAAATATGAGAGTTGTTTCAAGTTTAAATATTTAAGTACTATTGGGTTATTTATTGTCAAATATTATTTTGCTATGGCATTATGGAAATGGCATGCGCTCATTTTCCGCACCATTTTCCGAAATGACAATTTCATGCTGCCTGGAAGACCTTCCCAAAATTCTTTATCAGATCTCCATCTGTGAGTAATTTGGAATGACTAACAGGAACGTAATATTTTAATTAATACACGTTCGCTATATAAACAAAAAACAGTGTCAAAATATCATCACAATTTTAGCGTTACGTCAAAAATAATTTTAACAGACCGAACAAAACACAAGCGAGTTGAAGAAATAATGAACACTGCCAGTATTTTTACATAAGTCTTAACAACTTTTTTATGGACCGACGTCGTGCCGACGTTAAACTTGTGACCCAAGAGCTCGCCACAAAATGTCTAACGCCATTTGTTGATTGAACATGATTGTTTGTCTTCACAATCTATTAAGTGAATGTGGTGACCGATTTCGACAACACTGCAGAGTGTGAATATAATCTAAAATAGGAATGTATTTTATTTTACGGGGGATAAATACAGTATTTAATGACAAGACCCGTCTTGTCATTAAATACAAACCAAAACTAATCAGTCATCTATCATTTATTATATCATCATTTCAGTCCATAAATGAGGAATATCTTGGGCATCCCTAAGTTCATGAAGAAAAAATCTGTGTACGGTGACTGTATCTTTCTCACTCGGGTACACTCGGCGTTCCCGAGTTCACCCGTTCGAGCCTTTCACCTCAGAGCGTGACGGATCAGTCTAACTAACTACTTACGGAAAAATCTGTGTGCGGGGCGCCAAAAGAAGTGGAGAAACACTTGCACAACACCAACCACGATCCCTATTCCAACAATATCTGCGTCTGTGATTGCTTTTAATTATTTTTCGTTTATAATTCCCTTAACCTTCCAACCACTAGCTCTGCGCCTATATGCGAGTATTGCCCGTGTATTTTCGGTACGTTTGTCTCTGGCGGCGTCTTGGCACCTGCTCGCTGTGCCTCAATGACGGGTGTCTATTCCCGGATGACATTGCTTCGAGCCTAGTGCAAGGACATGATGGCCCTGCTCTTGGGGCCGTAAATACTCTAGCTCACTTCACATTGACGGCACCGTCACACGGAAGCCATGCAGATGATGATCTCTTATCATCATCCGAATATCTTCCGTGTCGTGACAGATTTAGAATACATAATGTCACCACCCCAATTCATCCAGAGGGTGTCGTACGAGCCAACAAAAGGAAATAACAAGGCCGCTGACCTACCCGTAAGAGAAGGAAAACTTGATACGAAACCCTATGCCAACCCATCTGGTCAACGTGACATAGCAGACTAATTACCCTCCATGTAACTGGAGGAGGCCCGACTCAGCAGTGGGACGTATATGGGGTTAGTAATAGTAGTAGTAAATCAGAATTTAACTGGCATAGATTCATTCTTATGAATATGTAATATTTTTCTCGATTGTCTGGCAGGTTGAGGGCCAAATTTGATATACCATATGAGGTACAACAGTTTGAAAATTTCAGCCTGTCTATCAACAGAACAAAAAACATTTTCTATTCTTCCAAAGCTAGTTGCTGCTTTAACCACAACCGATATGCTTTATATCTGCTCTCCCCAGTTAATGCAGTTAAATGTTTTCTTATCAAACATATAATCCGCATTTATGATATGTTATTACCAAGAGAAGCACTTACCCACAATTCACAGCCACCTCTTCTTCTTCTTCTCTTGGTTGACTGGCTTGTTGCGTCTTTTGACACGATTCCGCCAATATCACGTGTTGAAGAAGCCACCTCTTGTACTACATTTTATTGTTTGCCCTTTGAGCCTTTCAGATTAAGAATTCCATTGAATATTAAAAGAAATATACAAACAAGTACAAATAAATCTTTTTAAAATCATAACATTCAGTAACGACGTTCCAAATTACTGGCTGAAGTCTCCGTTACATGATCGCATCTAAATAATTTTTAATTTTTCCTCAATTAGACGTTGAATGCCAACAAAATGGCGTCCCTAAGGAAAACTCAATTGAATATGTTGACGAGTAATATTACTGTTATATAATAACGGATAATTGTTTCATATAGTTAATACTTATTACGAAGTAGTAACCCGCCTCGGCTCCGCACGGGTCGTAGAGAATACAAGTTAAACTCTTTGTAGACTTACAAAAGAGGATCAATCCCAGCATACATTGTGTTGTTATATCTCCATCGGCGTGAACGGCGAATACATCACTCACCTTCGATTCGCTGACGACATAGTCGTAATGGCTGAAACCATGGAGGGCCTCACTACGATGCTCGATGGCCTCTGTCGAGCCTCCGACCGAGTCAGCCTTAAGATGAACATGGAGAAGACGAAGATCATGTCTAATATCCATGTTCAAGCCACTCCTGGTAACATCGGAGGTTCTACCCTCGAAGTTGTTGACCATTACATTCACCTGGGACACACTGTCCAGTTAGGTAAGTCCAACTTCGAGAAAGAGGTCAATCGTCGGATCTAACTCGGCTCAGGCTCAGGTTTCGCAGCTGCGAAAGATCTTCTCGTCCACAATACCGCAGTGTCTGAAGACAAAAGTCTTCAACCAATGTGTGTTGCCAGTGATGACTTATGGAACAGAGACGTGGTCGCTCACTATGAGCTCCATCAGAAGGCTCAAAGTCAAAGTGGGCAGGGCACATAGCTCGCAGGACCGACGCCCGATGGGGCAGAAAAGTCCTCGAGTGGCGACCGCGTTCTGGAAGGCGCAGTGCTGGTAAGCCTCCCACACAGTAAACCGACGACCTGGTTAAGGTCGCCGGAAAGCAGTGGATGCGGGCGGCCCAGGACCAGCCTTTGTGGAAATCCTTGGGGGAGGCCTATGTCCAGCAGTGGAAAACTTTTGGCTGAAATGATGATGATCTCCATCGGCATAGCAGCATTTTCCGTAAAAGAACGCTTGGTTTTTCGGCAACTTGTTATCACATTTCAACCATTCACAAAAACTTTATCAATTATATAAAATGGTTTGAGATTATTGTGAACATGTCTGTGAAACTGGCAAACGTCGCCGGATACCGGCTGGGTGTCTTTTAGTTCGTGAATTTAATGTTTGTAAACTGCATCCACGATACAGGTTATACGCTAATACGTTTTCCCAATTTGGCAGTATTTCCTTTAGTCGGCTCTTAAGACAACCCTCAGGAATGAATGTAGTGGTGACCTTTTCCTAACCCAATAATTATTTTTTGTATGAGTCACAACTGACAGTTGTTTGAGAACAACAGTTGATGACGACCAGCCCGGCAGGCTGAGCATCATTTATCGTTATTATTTGACGTATGTAACGTTAATCAACGGTTTGAAATAACCGCCTTAATGTTAATAATGCCGGGCCTTAATGTTATCTACCATACTTGTATAGATTGCCCAATCTTCACTTCACACTAGCGCCATCTCTTATATGATTGCGTCCACGATCAATTACGAAAACACTGCATGTGTTATGGCGAAATTATTATGAAAACAAAACGAGCTGCAGGCCAGGGTTCCCAACTTGGGGCTTTACCCCCAAATTCGGGTGTAAAATAAGGGGTAAGTGACATATGAGGCCGTTCGGCCACTGGACATTATGTCTTAAATAAAGAGGTTCTTAATTCTACGGAATACTTCTTAGACCATAAATGGCACACTGAAGGGTCTAGTCTAGTCTAGTCTACTGTGCCACTCAAACCTGACGGGTTGGAATAGAGTTTCGTATCAAGTTTTCATTCTCTTTCGTCTAGGTTTTCGGCCTATAATTTTATACCAAGGGCCGTCCCATGGTTCAAGGTATAAGCATTCTCTTCTCATATTCAAGTTATTCCATCGGGTCTCTTGTCATCATAGAAACATCATAGAAATTTATTGTCCACTTATTGTTTTAATGGCTTCTGCGCGCGGTTCGCTCGAAGACCTAAATCTGGATATGATTGGTTTTGATTTGTACAGCGTTCTAAATTAACAATGGCGACATTCAGCCGGCCGAATCGTTAAACTATCGGCTTTAATAACATATGTTGGATCTATGAAATAAGCACACGGTAGCAAAAAATATAAAGTATGTTTTTGTTTAGCTACTTCCTAATTTATATGTTTGTATCGATAATATTTGTTTTTGGAGTTTTTGATTTGAACTGTAGGGCAAGGGGAAATATTCTCGCGTTAGCAACACTGCTACGACCTCGCCAACGCAGCGAAACCGAACACTATCACAGATAAGATATCAGTCTTTAGACAAGGCGGCTAAAGATAGTTGCCGACTGACGTATTCGTACGTTCAACTTGTTCAAAATTTACATAGCACTGAGGCAAGGACGGTGCGAAGGTCTTCGAGTACAAAAATGTTATAGGATTGTTTGAGGCTCAAAAGTTATTAGTAATTACACAAAGTGATACAATGTTTTTTTGTACAAATATGTTTGTAACAAAAAGAGGGTTGTTAAATTGGCTTGGCTGTCTCCGAGGCCCCCAGGGTCGCGGAGCATGCTCCCCTAACGGGGGAGCGAAACCCGTGGCCCTGTTTCGGGCAGTTGAGTGTCGCCGTCGGTATTACTGGGTAGGTCGGGGTGCAACAAAAAAATGCTGTCTGTGACTCCTGGTCACATACTGTTATGTTATGGTCACAGTATGGTAACTCCTGAACGGAAGAAACAATTTAGATACACTTACATTTAGAATTTAGAATAAATTCTTTATTGTCCTTGTGGTGATGGATTAAGTGTCTCCACCCCATTCTACTGTGACCGTGTCGACAAAACGAAAAGAAAAGGTGAATAACGAACTTGCTCTCACTATGCTGTTTAGTGATTTTCGTAAACAAGACCAATAATTTGAAAAAAAGCAACTACAGAGTTTCTTGCCGGCTCTTCTATATAGAGCAGCTTTCCGAACAGGTGGTAGTGTCAGCATGAATGTGGGTGGAGGCAAGGATTGTGGGCGATCGAAAGAGATGGATGGTTTGTAAGAATTGTGTATGAAAGGTGTGAATGTTGATATGACGACTGATAGGTGTGTATGGAGTCTACCACCTAGCGTGGTACAGGGGCCGTAAGATGGTGATGGTAATTTTAAATATGACGATCTATAAGTTATAAGATGTAGGTTTTATCTTCTAAATAAGTAAATAGTACAGTAAAGGAAAACTTAAAACGAAATCCTGTGCCAGGCACGTTGGCACAGGGTCAGCTTGGACAGCTTCTCTCGCGGCTAGGTCATCGGCCTTATCATTTCCTTTGTAGACTCTTACGACACTCTCAGGATGAAATGGGGTAGTGCCACTATGTATTCTAAACGCGCCACCATATGCAGACTAAATACAAAATCAAATAAATCTTAGATATCTTCCATTAACTAGTAACTTTGCGTGTTTTGAAAGAACGTTAACCATATCGGATCGTATCTTTTCTGGGACATGTTTGTGTTAATTGCAAGATTGTGGTTGTTGATATCAACTAAACAAACAGTGTACAGAAACAATATGTTCCCGATAAAGGAAATAGAGAACATTATCTACATATGTAACTCGCAAATTTATTTTTAATAACACATTTATCGGAGTCATTTTTTAATATTGCACGATTTACTGATGTATCCGTTGAAAATTATAGAATACATAGTGTCAACACTTCATTCCATCCAGAGGTCGTCCTAAAAATTGGCAAAAGAAAATGTCAAGACCAAAATCCTGGCCGCATGAGAAGAAGAAGTTGAAACAAAACTCTGTGCACAGGGTTCCATTTCAAGTTTACCTTGAACACAGTTCTGCTTTTTTATACTATTTCCATCTTATAATATGTATGTATTTACAAAAAACAAATGTATATAAGTAGCTTATCATCCATCTCGTTACCATAACACAAGCATTAAGTTGCTTAGCTTGGGACAAGATGGCGTTGTGTGAAATGTCCAAGGATATTTATTTATATTTATTCCTATTTTGTTCGTTTTACTATGTAAAACTGCAATTCGTAGTTTCAGCCCATAAATGACCCACTACTGAGTCGGGCCTCCTTCAAATTCATGGAGACAAATGAGCCTACTGTGCCATGCTGGCAACCCTGTGTCAACAGGGTTTGTATCAAGTTTTCCTTCTCTTGGGGCTAGGTGATATGCCTCTTGGGTTCTTTTATTCGCCTCTTACGACACCCTAAAGATGGTATGGGTTGGTGACATGTGTATTCTAAATCCGTACACGGACAAAACTGCATTTATTTTTCCTAAAACAAACATATCCCTTTCATTCGTTTTGTTTTTTTATGTAACTTTACAGAATATTAAAGAAAATGATGCAGTTTATTAACAAACACATTATATCGAAAATATGGTACTACCATACTCTGTTTCCACATACATGTGGAAATGTGCGGCCTTTGGATTAACGGGTCCCGGGTTCGATTCCGGGGTCCGGTAATTCACCTTTTACGGTTACACCTAGTGAAAGGCACTGTCGAATGGATCGTTTAAGAAGTTTCCCAAACGACAGATGGGTTTTAGTGGGTAAACCGGTCGCATTTACCATCTCATCGCGACCGGGACTCTCACATACTCCAGCCCCATCCCCCGACTGCACCTATAAAAGGTTTCCCCCACTATAATAAGAAGGTTTACGTTTTAAAAATAATAATAAAATTTGCACTAACTTCAATACAGTTCTGCTTATACCATCCATTTAAGAATCCGACTAGAAATTCTAGTTGCCAACTCTCTGACGTCGTTCGCATTGTTTTGCCTCGTCCAGGGCAGCCAAAAGTCCGATAGTATTAATGTGAGGTGACGTCAACGCGACTGCGATGGAGAATCCAATTGTCTACATTGACCTAGACCTTACTTTATAAACATTATTACTTTCATAGGTTCTGTAATAGGTACTAACTAGTTTATCGGGTTAGGAAAGTATTTAGGAATGTGTTTAACTTTTCAACTGTATTTGTTATGTTCAAAGATTAGCCTACTGCTGAGTAAAGGAATGGGGGGATTACAAGGAGGAAAATTAGCCTACTATGCAACGCTGGCATAGGGTATCGTTTCGGTTTTGCCTTCACTTGACTCGGCAGTGGGTCATGACCCACTGCCCTTAAATTTTAAGGGCTGAAATGATATTAAAGTAATTCGTCGTTTCAGCCCATAGATGACTCACTCATTTATGGGCAGAAACTACGACACTGTTTAAACTAAGATTACATTTGTAATTCCAACAATGATTTGACAAAGTAATGACAGGGGTCACGTTAAAGTGATTAGAGTTATTTATGAGGGCGGTATAGGAAAATTACCTAATAAATGAATGAATGATGTCCTATCGACATGGTACAAGAATCGACATGGTACATTTATTTATTAGTTGTTCGTGTTAAATGTTAGAATAGTAAGATATAAAAGACTTCATTATTTTCTGCACGCTAATTTTATTGCTTAAAAAAACACTTTATTTCAACTGTAAATTGTATTCCATTTCTACAAATATGTTGATCGTATTTTAAAGTGTGCGACTTAAACCCAAAAACGTCTAGTTGATATAAACTGATATTTAGACATGTCAGAATTGCTAGTCAATATTTAGCGCCTGTACGCATTAGCGACTGGCATTAGCGACTGGCGACTGGTTGAACCTTCTAGGCGGCTAGCTGCTAGTGCGTACAGGGGCTTAGGACCGACACATCTTTGTACTTGTTTTACAGGTAGTACCTATCTGCTCTTTGTACCTCTTTTCACAAAAATTGGGTGGACGAACGAGTATGAAACTTCCCACACTTAAAGTTTGTTTATAGAAGGAGTATAGCATGTTAATATTTTTTAAATTATGTATAAAAATACATTACACACACTACCATGCATTTGACACACACACAAATATATTATACTCTTCTGTTCATTGTTAAATGCTTTGGTCAAATTGAGAGTAGGTAATGTTCAAACTTATAATTTAAATTCATTATGATCGAACAAACGAAAACAAGAGCATCAAAACATCCAATCTGCGCGATTTAGACTTACCCTTATGTGTAAACTTGATTGTGAGTGTGGATTATCATACATTGGGAAAACAAAGAGAAGTGTTGGTATCCGCAAAAAAGAACATGTAGCTGACATGAAAAACAGACGCTCGACGAAGTCTGCAGTTTGTGAGCATACATTCAACAAAACCAACCACTACATTCACTTTGATAGACCTCAAATACTTGCCAAAGAAAATCATTGCATTCCAAGAATGATTCGCCAGGCTATTGAGATTTAAAAACATCCAAATTTCAATTTCCATTTTAAAGAGGATGGTTGGCAAGAACCACCTGCTTGGGATCCAGTCATTAAATTGATCAAATCTGAAGCACTTATCTGCAAAACCCTGGACAACGTGAGCGTTTTCTGCGTGCACAGGGAAATTTTAACTGTTTCTTTGTACTTTTGAAGACTACTGTCATCCGCGACCAGGAGCACGACTGCTGCAAAGCATTTGAAACATCCGGAACTAAATAATGTAATTTATCCGCTAAAAAGTGTTTAATTTCAATGTGTAATAATCGCGAAAACCTAAGAAATCATTACCCCTACACTTAAAGACTTGTTAGCCAACGCGCATAGCGACATTGTCGTGGGAAATACCGATGTTGACGTCTCGCTGAAGGCAGAGCGAGACGGCAATACCCTTGCCTTGGATTATGTGAATGTTCGAATGTGAAAATTAGCATGTGTTGTAGCTATGACGCTTGAGGCATTGTTGTTTGGCTGTTGTGCGAGATTCGTTATATGGAATTCTGTAAGCCTCTATATAGAGGCGAGATCTTTCTATAATTAGAAAACAAGCTGCTGTTTAAAACTACATGTTAATGCTCTGAATTTTAAAAATGTCTTAAAATACTACATTCAAAATGTTTGTATATTGAATCTACTACTACTTCCCCATCATAAATGACCCTCTGCCGAGTCGGGCCTCCTCCATCTACGTTTTAATTAGCCTACTGTGCCACACTAACCAGACGTGTTGGCATATGGGTATTTAGTTTGCTTTTTTTGCGGCTATGTTTTCGGCCTTATCATTTCCTTATGTCGGCTCTTACGACAAACTCAGGATGAAATGGAGTGGCGTCACTCGTTTCAGCCCATAAATGACCCACTACTGAGTCGGGCCTTCTCCAAATTCATAGAGGGAATTAGCCTACTCTGCCACGCTGGCAAGACGGGTTGGCACAGGGTTTGTATCAAGGTTTCCTTCTCATTCGGCTAGGTGATCTGCCTCTTGCGTTCTTTTAGTCGCCTCTTACGACACCCTCAAGACAGTATGGGTTGGTGACATTGCGTATTCTAAATCCGTCACCACACGAAATATATCGGGATTCGCCGACCATAAGTAGAATATACAATCAAAATGGATACATAATTATTTATAGTTTCTTACCAAATTCCTTCGCATTCTGTACATAATATAAATTGATTTAATATTCCTTCAAGTAACAACAATATTAGTAAAATAATCCTTTAGACTTATTACACAATTCTGTATTCATATAACAAAACTATTTAATCAAATGTCAATATTTTTTATTCAACTTTTCCAAATTTAAACCCCTATATTTCGAGATATTGTGATATACAAATTTTATTATTCTCTTGTCTGTACTTTTCATAAATAGACTGTTTAACTAATTATATACATATATACACTTTATGAAGACGGATGTTTATAAAAAACTAGCTGTACCCTGCGTGCGTTGCTACTTCGAAGGAAAGACATTACACAAACATTCATTTTGCACAATACTTTGCATGCACAATACTTTCCTGATGATCATCAAAGGTTCAAAAGCGTAGTTTACGATTCTAAAAAGGACATACAGACAAACATTCGTTATAATCTAAAAAAGATGTTGTATTGTTTGTAAATTAAAGCTAGAGTCCTACTATTTCTCAATTTCGATCTATTTATTAAAATGCCATTGAAAAGCACAAAACACATCCAAAAGGATGTTCAAATAGTCCAGCATACCTGAAGATTCCGAATGGAAACCGAAACATCTGGTACAAATAGCCACTTAACTTTTATGGTACGAATAAAGAAAGGATAACTTACCAACAGGACCTCGACTGTGGATAAGTGGTAATTACTGACTGGGTAATGATCCAAGCTAGCTGTGCTTGGAGCGGTCGTTTCAGCTATGGAACTAAGAACCTCCATCGCCTTTACCTTACCTTACCCCTTACTTATACCCTTTAACTTTACGCCCTTGTAGGAACGGGGCAGACTATAAAACTTAAAACTTACCCACCCCCACCCAGGGAAATAACGCATGTTGTAAAAGTCAACAAAACCCAGCACGCTCGGTGGTAGCATCTAATGGCCCGCCCGGCTAGCTACCACCCTCACACCTAAGTCCGGCGCCAAGCAGTTTTACTGTGTTTCGTCGTGTGTATGTGAGAGCCGGTGCCCAACAGGTGCTCCATCTTAGACCCTATTTTCACGGTGGAAATGCTAGTTTAGGCGTAAATGGATGATCAACTAGCCAGACGAGGTAGTATGTCTGGCAAGGGCCGCGGCGCCTATCCACCAGTAACTGTAGTAAATGACCCACTACTGAGTCCGGCCTCCTCCAACTACATGGAGAGTAATTCGCCTACTGTGCTACGTTGGCCAGACGGGTTGGCACAGGGTTTCGTATCAAGTTTGCCTTCTCTTGCGGATAGGTGTTCGGCCTTATTATTTTCTTTTGTCGGCTCTTACGACACTCTTAGGCTGAAATGTAGTGATGACACCATGTATTCTAAATCCGTCACCACACTGATAGTATGTTTTTTGTTTATTTCAGATGTCGATTCTCTATGCCACTGTATGTAATGATTACAACATAGGGAGTTGTATTCAAGTACCAACGCGACGCATTCTCGCTCTTCAAGGCTACTCCACAGTGTTGCAAGCCACATACACATAACACACCTTCTGTTATGTGTGATAATAATATTGATAATTCATCAATCTCCTGACAGAATGTTTTTTTTTTCAAAATTTCAGTCAATCTCAAGTCATTCAAAGGAATTGTCCACGCGGACGTCATTTGTTGATTTTTTCCCTTCCTTGCCTTTTCATTATGGTCGGCATCAGTCTAAGCAGATCAAAATCTGTAACTATGTACTACCAGTATACATTTACCGTCTACCCTCTAAGACCCATCTAGTCCCATTACATGCTGCAATGTCAAATTCAAAAGGAACTTAATCCATATAGGTTTTATCACAAAACTCTTATAAATCGTCACGTTTAAAACTACCATCATCATCTTTTGGCCTTTTCCCCACGCTAGGTGGTAGTCAAAAGAAAATTGTAGATGCTTTTTTTTAAAATGATTTGTCTTGTTTACAAAAAAACAGTTTAAAGCATAGTGAGAGCAAGTCGCTAGATGAGAAGAAACACGCAACATGTGTACCTACATATTAACGAATATGCCAACATAGCAGGTCCAGGCAAACAAAACTCAGCGGTTAAACTGGTCTTCGGGGCGTCATTGCTCACACATACTGTTTACAATAATATCACAATCCTTAATGATAAGATACCACCTATCGGTTCAGAGAGATATATGATGCAAGGGGCCGAAGGAACAGAGCACAGGCACAAAATGCCTTATTGGCCTTATTGGCCCTGCGAAGTAGGTCAGATATTACAATTGAGAGATACGATTGATCTCATGGATTTACAGCAATACACACACCGGAGTGTGTCTTATGAGTAGGGGTAAGGTTACATTACATCGCGCAAATTAGGTGTTTAACAAGGATGTGTCTTCTTCTTCTTATTTATAGGCGAGAGAAATCGGACGACTCCGCCAATAATGAGTGTTACGAATAAACGTGAGAGGTCGTGTGAAATCTTAGAGACTTAATCACGTAATTGACGACACGGAGGTAGTGATCGATGCACGGAGGTAATAAAGGTTTTAGTAAATTAATAAATATATAATGTGCACGGAAGAAGGAATATTAAATGTAAAAGAAAAGCAATGGGAAAGTCAACAGTAGTAGGAATTTAAAGTTGACGGCACGAGGTAGAATAGGGGGACATCATGTAGGGAGGAATGGAGCTTTGGCCGACAGAAGATGTGGTCTGTCATCTAATCCGCATTCTCAGAGGGAATGGTCTCGCACCCTGATTTTGGCAAGTGCGAGTACTCGCATGTCCTTTAAGTAGGCGACTTATGGTGGAGGTAGGTACGGAATTTCGGAAAAATCCTATGTTAAGGATGTGGCATAAGGAGGGCGTGACGGTCCAAAATATTTACCGAGAGGTCTGAAATATCTGGGTTTGTCCTATTATTTGAATATGATAAAACAATTCTAATATGTAACTACGTAGATTATTCAGTTTTCAATGACATACGAGTAGTAAATTTCCTTAGTATCTTTAAACCGTACTTTAAAAACATTTCGAAAAATACTACAGGATTACTCCAGCAACACGAAATGGGCAAATGTGAAATTGTTCTTCTCCCTTGAAAACATTAGAATACTTTTGTCATAACAAATATAGTGCACACCCCTGCCACTCTATAAACAACAATAAAGGTACTATATCGGGTTAGGAACTGAAAACGAATCGTTTCTGGCAAGTGCTTGGCAGTTGCTAAGCCCGTTTCGTGTTAAACGTCTATTGTGTTGATGGATAATGACACTGAGTACAGAACTTCAATTGCGCGGCAAACGCGGGCACAGATTATGTATCATCAACATCATTTTAGGCTGGATCAAGTTTTTGATTGGTAATATATGGTAGTGTTAATGGCAATAGCACATAATTTGGAGTCGTAATTACTTGAGGTATAAGATTGATTATGATCAAATAAATTCAGAACTCTAGATTAATGCTACCCATAAAACCAAAAGGGAAGCTACTGGTCAAAGAACTGTTTATTTTATAAATTCGTAAACAAAATATATAATGTTAATTCCAAATATACAATTCAAAACACTAATATAAATTGAAACTATCAGAGCCCGTAACACTTAATGTAAGTTTGTGTAACATTTGGCTTCGTGAATTACATGATTGTAAACAGCCCCTGCGTATTGATTAAGAAAATCAAATTCTTAATCAATATATAAGAAGAAAAAAAAATTGTCAGTCAGCAGATGACCACTGCGTGACGTACTAATACATTTATGTATAATGGCTAATTAAATTATTTTATGTCTTCAAATTCTACCGAGAAGTTCGACTGGTCAGAATGATGGTTATCTTTCCAATATCTAGCTGATTCAGATGTTAAATATCATTACATACTTGCATTCCTCACTCTCCATTATACAACAATCCTGTGCACTAGTAGTGATTGGAACTAAATTTAAGTATGTACTTTAAATAATATAAAAAAATATAACATGTGTACCATCATCATTATAATTTCAGCCAAAAGACTTCCACTGCTGGACATAGGCCTACCCCAAGCATCTCCACAAAGGCCGGTCCTGGGCCGCACGCATCCATTGCTTTCCGGCGACGTTAACCAGGTCGTCGGTCCACCGTGTGGGAGGCGTACCAGCACTGCGCCTTCCGGAACGCGGTCGCCACTCGAGGACTTTTCTGCCCCATCGGGCATCGGTCCTGCGAGCGATGTGCCCTACCCACTGCCACTTAAGGTGGATGCTCCAGGGTAGCCCGCGAAATTCAAATTCATTCAAATTTTCTTTCGTTTTTTGCAATTTGCAGGTCAGTGCTAGGTTGTATGTTGATTAAAATGTTATTCGCGGCTTTAAGACATATGTAGTTATAATCATCAAACTCATCAATACAAACCTCCAAGCTCATAAAGTTGCAAGAATGACTTTAACGTTGAAAAAGTTTTTCTTGCTACCTCTACTACCCTGGAGCATCCACCTTAAGTTTGGCAATCCGGTGTATAGTTTAAATGTGTGTGTATATCAAACATAATGTGTATAGTAGGATTATATTGGAGAAGGCTCGAGTCGGCGGGTCGGATGGGTAATTCATCGGCCGAGATGATGATGTACTACTGTGTAGATACACTGTGGCAGCGTTTCAGACAAGCACTTTTGTTTGGACTGAGTGTCCGTATACGATGGCTGACGTGGGTGAAAAATGTGTAAATTCGTCTTAGTCGAGTGAGTTTCTATCGGGTTCTAACCTAGGTACGTTAGAACCCGATAGCCTACTACGTATCTAACGATCATACCGCAATTTCTTGACAACAAACTGTCTCGGTGAAGTTGTCTATCTTTCTTTTTAATTGACTTCTTAAACAAAAGAGTAAGATTGGGAAAATGATATTTTATCGGAATCACTTGACTGTAAAACTTGTTATAGGTGTATGATATAGCGATATAGGAAAAATGGTGTATTTACGACTTCGTAGCACTAAAAATATAAAAGCTTTCTAACTAAAATATGTACTGCAACTTCAAGTACCGCAATAAAAATTAAAATTTGTCTATTTGAAGTCGACTTCAGCTGAAATTTACCCCGACGTTATTAAAAATATAATATATAGCTTTCAGTATAGCTGACTTCAAATGGAGACATTTCGGTTTTATATATATTTATATATGTCGTGGATAACGATATCGTTTTATTAAGTTTCTCAATTGATTGTTAACACAGTAGTGCGGCAAACGCGGTGACGTCAGTTGTTTTGCAATGGCGGCACGTGGACAGAGTCGTAATGGAAAGTGAGGTTGGCTCGATCAGTCAGTCGACGTTGGGACACGGACCGAGACACTTCTCCGTTGCGAACCTGTCGGTTTGTCTATCTAAGTGTGTTAACTGAACATTGTTATTTATACTGTGGTTAATATTGTGAATTATAAAGTTACAAGTAATAAACCTCGTACCAAGTCAAGATGATGACGACTCTATCGCTCAGCCGTCGCTATCTCCGACATCAGAAGTGGGATGTAACTCAGTCAGCCCACGTGGAGAAAACAGTGTAGTGATAATGTGTGTACTTCTGTACGCGATGGAAATAACCGATAATGGCGATTCATTGTCACTATAAAGGAGACATTAAGCTACATGAAGATTGTTCTGAACTGAAGATCACAAGCGGCAGTCATAGTGCGGCGATTAACCAAGTGGGGATCACTTGCTTTCATTGTGATGGACAAGGACACTACGCGTCTAACTGCCCTGAGCGGAGCAGCAGGAAGGCGAGCAACAGTACTGTGGTCAGCCAGGTCAAAGAATAGTGAGTGGATCTGTAGTAAGCGCACCAGCTGCAATTTTACGTCACTCCGGTGAGCAGTTTCCATTTTATTACTCGGGTATATTGTATGGTATACGAATTTACGATAGTGTGATTTTGACCGGTGTAAGAAAATATTATTTGAGGTTCTTTTGCGTGTTTACCTGTTAATTACTTGCGATACGAAGTTTAGATTGCTGTGCTTGTTTAGCTTGACGGTTCATCGGTCTGGCGTCGTATTTTCGCCAGTTTATAGCAAAGTTTTCCAAGATTATGGAGCCATTGTATGCCTTGATTTGCATCGGTAAGGTAGCCTAAACGTGAGGTGATAGGACAGCAGATCCAGATTTGAAGCGATCGGGTTTTCGGTCGGCAACTGTGGAATGTCACAGCTGCGGTGGAATGGGTCACCGAGCATCAAATTGGCGGTGAAAGGCAAGGCAGCTAGTGCTGCCACTGCACACTTCAGCGTCAGGCTCTGCGGGGCCGCGGCCGCGGTCGGACTTAGTCTGTTTCAGGTGCGGCAGCGCCGGACATTTGGCAGCGAGATGTCCACGTGGCAACAACGTGGCAACAGCGGAGGAGCTGGCGCGGCGGTAGGCGCAGGCGGTTCGGAGCGGCGCCTGCGGCGGCGGCGAGTAACTAGAGGCATGTGGAAGCTTGCTATGTTAGCAATCCCAGCGGTGCGCTGATGAACGCTTGTGAGTCGTATCCATTTTATTCTGATTCTGGTGCAGAGTGCTCTCTCATCAAACATTGTGTTGCGCTGAAGCCAAGTGGAAAGAGTTATGAGCACCCTCAAAAATATGTTGACTGTTGTAGAAGTTAGTCCAAATAGGTCATGGCAAGATGCGTTAGATGATGTCCAACTTGCTATAAATAGCACGATTCATAGGGTAACTAAGGCAAGTCCATTAGAATTGTTAATAGGTAGAGTAGCTAGGCCACTAAATTTATTAACTATTGACGATCATGAGGTTGAGATAAATTTGAGAGATTAGGGAACAAGCTGACAAATTAATGGAAAATAATGCACAGCTGATAAATTAAGATTCGATAAAAATAAGGCAAATGTGACTAGATTTTCGGTGGGAGATTATGTTTTAGTCGAAAATCATGAACGGAATCAAACCAAATTGGATCCTAAATATAACGGACCTTATGAAGTCATTGAGGTACTTGACGGTGACAGATAGCATAAGAGTTTGAACGCACTTACAAATACTCGAGAGAACGCCAACGTCCACTCCCCCAATCATATGTCCCTACTGGGCTGGATCCATGCTTATTAGATAATAATGACGGTAAGATATTGGGACTAGTTTAATAGTATGTGCTTATGTAACTTCACGCCTTTAATACCTGAGGGTGTGGTCAGCAGCAATTATGCCTCGACACGCTGGATTAATTTTCGAGTCCCAATTGTAATAGGTGGCTCTATGAACTATAAAGGGCGAGGTGGCCAAATATACAGTCAAGGGCGAGGTGGCTCTGTGAACTATAAAGGGCGAGGTGGCCAAATATACAGGGTTGATCACTATTGGTTCGAGCACATGGCTAAGTGCGTTCGTAAGTTTGTCTATGGTTGTATTACTTGTAAACTATCTCAATCGCAATCAGGTCGCCCACAAGCGGGACTTCATCCAATTCTTAAGATTAGTATCCCGTGGCATACTGTGCGCGTTGACTTAACTGGCAAATTAAGTGGAAAAGCGATTGCAAGGAGTACGTCATAGTTTTAATTGATGCGGTCACAAAATTTGTTCCCTTGTATCATACCCTGAGAATAGATTTGGCTAGAACAATTAAATCCCTTAAATTAAGCGTCTTTAGTTGGAGCTCCAGTAAGTAATTGCAGACCTGGGACGATGCTTTGCCAACAAAGAATTCAAAGTTTTTTGTCAGTTTCATTACGTTTGATAGCTACGGGTTCAAGTCGCGCTAATTGCCAAGTAGAAAGAACAATGAGCGCGTTAAAAAGTATGCTGACCGCGATAGAAGCGTCTGATAGGTCCCGGCATGAAGCGTTAGAAGACGTGCAATTAGTTTTGAATTCCTCTGTCCACCGTGTAATACAAGCGAGTCCACTCGAGTTTCTGATAGGACCTTTAGCTAGAACATTTAACCTATTAACTTTGAATGATTCCGGACCGGCAGTAGACATTAGTAAGAGAGCAAGCGGCCACATACATAGAAAATAGTGCCAGTTACGAAAAAGTAAAATTTGATAAAACTACAAGTTAAAGTGGTAAAGTTTGATGTTGGTAATTTAGTTTAAATTCAGAACGAAGAGAAACCAAACTAAATTAGACGCGAAATACAAGGGACCGTTAAAAATTGTGGAGTTACTTGATGGTGATCGTTATTTGCTGAAATCTTTGACCGGTAATAGAACATAAAAATACGCTCACGACTGTATAAGGAGATTCCACTAAGCTGTGTGCCCGTTGAGTTAAATTTGTCTGATGAAGATGGTGAGGAGGTTGCCTCCAACAGTAAAAAAGAACACATACCTTGGCTAGGTCGCACTACACGCACTAGTCTGTAGTCGTAACTGCAACTCTGGGAGTTGTACAGAGCGCGATGGGCAGCTAGTGGTGTGGCGGGGACCCGGGTCTCGAGAGAGACTATTTGTATGGTCCTGTGTACTGGGAGTCGTGAACTCTAGTTAAAGTGTTGGTCGTATCGCTTGGAGCGATGACGATATGGGTGACATGTGAATTGTCACTAGCTGCTGGGACAGCTGGGCCATGTGTTGTGTAATTATTACTTTAAACCTACTGTTTTAAAGTATCAGTATTGAGATTTAAAGATTATGGGCTTAGAGGAATCTTTCGTGTTAGTTGTTAAAATTATTTGTATGCTAACGTGATCTCTGTTAACTTGATTCTTAAGATACGATTACGGAACATTACCGTCAGGTTGGCCGAACGTGAAAATGTGCCTCAGTTGGTTATTTTGTTACAAGTACACACGAGGACGTGTGCTTCGTCAGGCTGGCCGTGTCGTGGATAACGATATCGTTTTATTAAGTTTCTCAATTGATTGTTAACACAGTAGTGCGGCAAACGCGGTGACGTCAGTTGTTTTGCAATGGCGGCACGTGGACAGAGTCGTAATGGAAAGTGAGGTTGGCTCGATCAGTCAGTCGACGTTGGGACACGGACCGAGACACTTCTCCGTTGCGAACCTGTCGGTTTGTCTATCTAAGTGTGTTAACTGAACATTGTTATTTATACTGTGGTTAATATTGTGAATTATAAAGTTACAAGTAATAAACCTCGTACCAAGTCAAGATGATGACGACTCTATCGCTCAGCCGTCGCTATCTCCGACATATATATAAAACCGAAATATATATTTTATATATATGATATTGTATATCGTAATAAAAAACAGTTAAGGCGTAGCTTCGGAAGCCTTATCACTTTTCGCGATTTCTTTCATTCAACCTTACACGGAAATCTAGGGAAAAATTAAGATAAAAATAATTTCGCCGAGATGAAGATTTTAAAGGTTTTAAATTATAATTGGTGGAAATGTTGTTTGACCAGTTTAGTTATTGTCGACAAAATGAAACAAAATTAATTTAGAGATCTGTTAATCTCCAAGGTCATCTCCAGGTCGCCTAGCAGTATTGTTAAGAAACCGATTTTTTTTGTAGCCATTTTGATACATATTTTGTTAAGATTTTTTTTTATATATTTGGACATGTTCCCTTACAAAAAAAAACCACCACGCGCCACGCCGCCGTGTCTGTGTCTCTAAATATCTTCGCTGAACGTAATCCATCGAGTTCGACTGAATTGAATTACCGCGCTTGGGGCCCAATTTTCACTGATCAATAGAGGGATGCCTGCTTAGCGTTTATGTGTATTCGTTACTACTTCTCAGCCCATAAATGACCCACGAGTCTGGCGTCCTCCAACTACATGAAGGGTAATAAGCCTGCTGTACCACGGTGGCCAGACGCAGGGCAGGATTTAGGGGTCCAGAGGCCTCGGGGCAACAAAGGAGTGGAGGCCCCCTTGCCCCAAATTATTTTCCAAATAAAATTAACAATTTTTTTCAGTTGAGTTTTTCAATAAATAATTTATTGTGAAACCAAGTAGATTCTCTTAGTATTTCACAAACACATATGAATATAACCGGAAACAAGATATTTGCCGGTTCTTGCGACATCTCAGGATGAAATGGGGTGGCGACACTATCACTACTTAGTATAAAACAAAGTCGCATTTTTCTGTCCGTCCTATAGATGTAAAAGATATAACAATATTATATTTTCATGATAACACTTCCCTAAATTGTAAATGTGAACCAATACGCAGAGCTAAGTCTGTAACTTACTTAGGTATGAAAATAGATGAACATTTTTCCTGGACCGAACACGTTGATCTATTAAGTAATAAACTAAGAATGATACTAGGTAAATTCTATCATCTAAGTTATAAGTTGCCTAAGGGAACTTTAAAGTTACTTTACAACGCCTTAGTTGCACCGTTACTGGACTACGCCCTTGATTGTTATGGTCTCACTTACAAATCCCATATAAGTAAGTTAGAGTACATTCAGTTAAGGATAGTGAAATTATTAGTAGACAAAAATATCAGAACCAAATACCAAAATGATTATTACAGACTATTCAAAATTTGCAAAATATTACCTGTTAGTGTAAAACATAAGTATTTACTTTTATGTAACAATCGGGAGCAGGTCCTATCGCATGTAAACAACAAATATACTACTAGAGCGATGAGCGCAAGTAATTATGTTGTCCCAAGAGTAAACAATATGTATGGAGATAGAACTCTGCGAAAACGAATACCATATTTACTGAACAGCCTACCCGTAAATATCAGAACCGAAAAGTGTACAAACAAATTTAAATTAGAATATAAGAAATACCTAATTAATATGTTACCATAACACAATTCGAATTTAGGAACATTATAAAGACTATGTGTTAAAAATTACGATCTCACAGACAAATTGCCTACGCAGTTTTGTGAGACAATGTTATAGTTTCAATGTCAATTTGTGCCTGTGTAAAAATAAAATAAAAAAAAAAAAAAAAAAAAAAAAAATTATTTGAAATTAAATTTCAATACTAGTTGAAATTTGAACATATTTTTTTTCCGAAGTCTCAATTGTGGAGGCCCCCTGCTTGTGGAGGCCCCGGGGCTTTCGCCCCGGTTGCCCCCCCCCCCCCGAAATCCGGCCCTGGCCAGACGGGATGGCACGGGGTTTCATAGGAAGTGTTCCTTTTGCGGCTAGGTTTAGGGCTTTATTATTTCCTTTTGCCGGTTCTTGCGACATCTCAGGATGAAATGGGGTGGCGACACTATCACTACTTAGTATAAAACAAAGTCGCATTTTTCTGTCCGTCCTATAGATGTAAAAGAAACTATTTTATACGTTTAAAACCAAATGAGGCGGTTTAAAACCCCTAATAAATCGTTTTAGACGATTTAAAACTCGCCTACTAAAATAAATAAATAATAAATAAATAAATATCCTTGGACATTTCACACAACGCCATCTCGTCCTAAGCTAAGCAACTTAATGCTTGTGTTATGGTAACGAGATGAATGATAAACTACTTATATACATTTTTTTTGTAAATACATACATATCATACAGAGAAATGACACCCAGACTCCGAGCCAGTGCCTCTGGTTTAGACAAAGACACTTGCCCGACCCCGGAATCGAACCCGGGACCCGTTGATCCAAAGGCGGCACATCTAACCGCTAGACCAACGATGCAGTCAAGCAGCAGTCAAGCAAAATAAAAGACATCTTCATTCTCGACAATATTTGGTCACCTGACGTTACGTTTCGTTTTAGTTATTTAGTTTATACTTATATCTACATTACAATACTATACATATTTATAAATAATATTACGCACACATACATAGACTTGTAACAGATCAGACAAATGTGTGTGAGTTTGGTTTTCAACCGTATTAAATCGAATCAAACTGATTGTATCTTTTGAAAACAACCCACACCAATAGTTTTTTATAACTTAGCTAGGTAATGCCTACGCTTGGTCGGTCGACTTGCACCAACTAGAACCTAACCAAGTCAGTGTACCGATCTAGGTATCACACATTTCATTTTACAGTATATAGGTTTAAATACCTACTCAGTTCTATTCCTTCTTTGGAATATTAAGAAAATGTGGTTATATTTTAACTAGCACAAAACTAGTATCTACTGCATCACGCCTCGGTATCACTATTCTTTCAATAATGAAGTCTGACGAAACAGCACGAACGCGTTACGAACTTGGTACCTACTACTTGAAATGATACCTTGAACTATCGGCTAAGGCAAACTAGTCTACGCAACCGAGAACATCTGTGACGATACACTCACCGTGGCGAGATAAAACAAATCTTCATCTGTCTGGCAATGATGTACTGCACGAAGTATTTTGCTTTATTAGG
Organism: Clostera curtula; assembly: GCA_905475355.2. NCBI lineage: Eukaryota > Metazoa > Arthropoda > Insecta > Lepidoptera > Notodontidae > Clostera > Clostera curtula. The sequence goes on along the minus strand of FR997804.1, from coordinate 3,952,907 downwards.
AAGCCACGTATTATGCGGCGGGCCGCCCCACGTGGTAATGTCGTGATAACCACGTCAGACAGCATTAGGCAAGATCCACATCAGCGAACAGATGTCAATTTTGATGTATGATAAATTACATCTAGACTCACGAACGGACGTGGTAGCCTTAGGTAGTCTGCCTACACCGTCGGAGCGGTTCAGGGAGGAAGATGTTGATGTTGTTGTAGAGGCTGACCCGCGCCGCAGACGGAGGCCAGTGGTGGGTCGGCGACCCGCCACCGACGAAAGCCTCACTGAGGGCGGCGCAGTTGCCCGGGACGCCTCCCGACAGTCGTTTGCCCGCGTAGCAGGCACCTCGTCGGGGCGTCACAGTGAAATGCGTCTACGCTAACCTGTGGCGCCCGAAGCGTGCCGCGGTATACCCCCACTGGGGTTTTTGTGGGTAGAAGAGTTGTTTCTGGAGTCCCACATAACCGCCGAATCCACCACCGAGGGACGGCGGTATGCGTAAAGCATTACCTCAGGAAACGAAAAAAGAAAAAGTGTCCTACACGGTCTCATACCATGATCATACCGTTTTCTGCATAATCACCAATATCTTTTACACAGATTTCCTTGTAGCTAATAATACTCTCGATGAACATCAGTGTCATTGACCCCTGACAAAAAGAAGGGATGTTATAGTATCAAAATTATCAAACCTCTTTTAGGCATTACACGAACTACTATGCCCACTATAACGTATCAAAATTCGGTGACAAATCGTGCATGGCACGCGACGGAGTTCGTCGGTGGTGGAACAGTATTTAAGGACACAGTATTGACGCAGAATGTATTTTTCCTGACACGGACTTAGCAGCCATGGCATGAGACAGTATAGTGGGCAGGTTCCCTAAAGAAGAGCATGAAACATTAAAATGATACAAAAATAACTAATCAAATAATGTGCAAGTTCATTTTTAAACAGCAACGATCGAAATAATAATTACCCCTGCTATCACTATCACTATCACTATCACTATATATTATAAAACAAAGTCTCTGTCGTCTGTCCGTCCCTATGTATGCTTAAATCTTTAAAACTACGCAACGGATTTAGAAGCGGTTTTTTTATTAGAATGAGTGATTCAAGAGGAAGGTTTATTTGTATAATACATCCATAATATTGTAGAGAAACACTGATAAATTTATCATTGCACCCGTGCGAAGCCGTGGAGGGTCGCTAGTAATATTTATTCGGAAATTGCTAGCCACGTCTAAACCCGGCCTTATTTGTACCGACGAAAATTATTGTATGTTCAATGTACCGTAGCTAACATATTTACGTCCGAAAACAGATGTGCCAAACGACTGGTTGGTAGTCGCAAGATTAGAAATAGGTATGCTATGGGGTTAGTGATTGATCAAACATTACTCAGCGTATGTTTGCAGTAGGTACAAGGCTCGTAGTACAGATGGCCGATGAAGCAAGAAGGTCTTCGACTGGCAACCTCGTCCCGAACAGCGCAGTGGACCGGCGACCTGGTTAAGTTTGGCGGAATTCGATCGGAAGGACCGGTCATTGTGGAAATCCTTAGAGGAGACCTGTGATGTCCAGCAGTGGATAAATAATTAAAAAAAAAGCATTATAAAAGCACGAAAGAAATATTTGTACGACCTACAAGTATTTGTTCCGGTTCTGGGCAAGCAATAAGTTGCTTAGCTTGGGACGATGGCGTTGTGTGAAATGTTCAAGGACATTTATTTATTTATTATGTAAAGAGAATTGGCTTGGAATACACGTAATTAAAGTAAAGACGCGAGTCACGTAAATATAGATATATGTAATTCCAATATATTGACTACGGACTGCATTGTTGGTCTAGGGGTTGGATGTGCCGCCTTTGGATCCTTAGGCCCCGGTTCGATTCCAGCGTCAGCCTAGTGTCTTTGTGTAAACAAGAGGTACTTGCTCTCAGTCTGGGTGTGATTTGTATTCGAGAATTTCATGTTTGGGAACTGCCCCGGGGAACGAAAACGGAAAGAAAAACGAAACCCCTTGTCTAGGCGAAACCTTTAATACATAGAAAAGGGGTACCGTTTTTTCTTAAAAATAAAAGATTATGTGAATGAAAAGTGTCGATTGTCCAATTCAGAGAGTAAACTTTCAGCCAACATAAACGGTGTTATTAGCAGTTACAGGTACTTTCCATCATAATGGGTAATTTTGTATGTATTAAAATTTCGATGGCAATATAGCTACATGGAGCGAAGAAGAACAAGCCCAGCAGTTAAGCAGAGTCTATTGCCAATTATTAAAATATATATATTGATGATAACACGTATTATAGTGGGATGTTTTAAATTCGATTACTTTTGTAATGTTTTTACTTTTGTGATTTTCCGTTTAAGGACGGGTGAGAAATCGATGGTTAAATATATTATTGAGTGATACAAAAGAATTTGTGTTACATACACACTGTTTATGCGTCAAATAATTGAGTATTCGTGATGCGACGCGCCCATTTTTTCCAAGACCAAGGTAATGACACCTATTTTCGCGCGTTTTAAAATGGCGCCATATACCGACCAAAGTACATTTAAATGGAGTCTTTTTATTATATAAATTACTTTATTATTATTTATGAATTATGACTTATTGTTTTAGGTTTGAATTACTAAATTAAGCTATATTAATAAACTGGCTGAACACAAATCATACAGAGCTGCAAAAGAAAAAAGCTATATGAATACCTTGGTAATGCTGCTATTTCAGTTTTAGGAATAAAGTGCAAAGACACATAATTCCTTATATTGTACAAGAACTATTACGGGTTATTCATTCATATTATTCTCTAATGTGAGATGCTCTTGAGTAATTGACCTGATAGCCAAACTTAAGTACCAGTGAACAGGGCTGACGGCCGAATGGGCTGAAAGATCCTTGATTGGCGACCACGCACCGGAAAGCGTAAGGCTAAGCCCCCACGGTGGGCCGAACGACCTGACTAACGTCAGCGGAATCCAATGGATGCGGGCCGCTCAGGAACGGCCTTTGTAGAAATTCTTGCAGGAGGCCTATGCTCAACAGTACAGACTTCTTTTGGCTCAAATGATGATTATGATGATTTGACCTGAGAATGGAGGCAAAATATCAGGGAGCAACAGAAATAAGAGCGATAAAAGTATAATTAACCGAATATTTCGATACGATTCGTATATAATAACAACATATTTTCATCGCGGGCGGATTTTAGTGCAATAGGAAGTTTCTAGAACATAAAATGATGCGCGTAAATCCATGAAGGTCGATATTCAGACGGTTTCAAGGTAAATCTCCAGCCACATGTGGTGGATTATCACTTAATTTTCCTCACATAATGATAAAACTAATTTCATGAGCGTTAATAGTTAATACTTACCAGCCAGAATCGCCGTGCCTTTTAATTTCGATTTTGACAGTTTGTAACCTACAAACACTATAGTGTCCGGTCAGGACGTATGCCAACGCTTGACATGAGAAATGAGAATTTTGTCAATAACTTTTTTTATCAACGTCGGATGGCACTTCCAGATACGGGGCCCTGCTGTCGTGCGAACAGAAACTATCCGTAACTACATTTTTGTTTAACCCCGTCCCGTTAATATAGGGGAGTTTGTCTTTGTATGGCATAACGCCAGACTAAAAAGCATTGTTTAGCCCTACGTGCACGTTGGATCATGCCCAAGTTCATTTCAGAAGTAGCTATGCGGCCTGCGGACAGTGTTTTGACTCCTTTTACAGAAGCAGCGCGGGCCCACCGTGTATCCTGGGCACCAGTGAGGAAGAATATCTTAAATACTTAATAATTATAGGCCTTTGCACATCTATACTAATATATAAAGCTGCAGAGTTTGTTTGTTTGTTTGTTTGTTTGTTTGAACGCGCTAATCTCGGGAACTACTGGTCCGATTTCAAAAAATCTTTCAGTGTTAGATAGTCCATTTATCGAGGAAGGTTATAGGCTATATTTTATTTTCAAAAGAATTAGGGATCCATATGAAAATTGCGATTTTGTAAACCAAGGTGTAAAATAGAAAACCTATTTATGCGTGCGCTGCAAAAACTATTGACAATAGAACAAAATGATGTACTACGGGTTTGTAGGTCTTATAAAGATCTACAAAAAAGTCCGCGAGAGCACATATCTAACTATCATAGTTTAGTCACAATAACCGATTTTAGTTTCATAAAAAATATGCACGGGTTCGAAGCCCACGCGGGCGAAGCCGCGCACAAAAGCTAGTAGTAAATATAATCATAGTTCTATTGAAATTGTTTTAGTCTATAAAAGCAGTAAGTAAGGAATGTTAATGGTTTCAGTCAAGGACCTACGAATTATATAGTTATAGAGATCATAAATTTCATAAAGGCAATTAAAAAAACAAAATTGAATGAATAAATGAATAATGTTTTTTGGAAACCGCTATATGGACCCTACTGTGACACCGGCGCGGCTCCCATATTGTATTCTTAATGAAATACGGTTTTCCTTCCCCGTAGACCGCGACGGACAGTGTAGCTGCCATTTGCGACTCGAAAAATAATGAGTACACCGCTATTTCCGAACGTCGGTCGTCCATAAATGTTAAGTTTTTTCCAGACAATGTCTGCATCGTCCATGGTCTACATATAACACGAAACGTGACGCAATTTCAGACGCAGTCAGCGTGTTAACGGATTCACTATTTTGATGGTGTATTTTGAAAGGTACGTTATTATATTATATGTTTTATGCTTTAGTATTAATGTACAAAAAAGTGATAAATAAATATATTAGAATCGTTTGACGTTTATAACCAGCCATCAATTTGGAGCGTGTTTTATTGAAATTGGTTTTACCTGTACGTACTTAATTAGGGTGGATATGTTGCAAGTAACTGCTAATGGTACCAGACTACCAATTACTCACGTGTACCGTGTACCTAATCAGTGTGCCAATAACTGGCGCAAGTAAAGACGCGGGCTACTTGCGCGGATTCGAATTGTATCAAAATGTCACGACGAACGACGCTGTTTCAAATACAAATATATTATGTTCCTCTAAAATGGTAAAGTTTAAGACGCAATATTATTTCCCCAAAATACATCATTTCATCAAAATTCGTTCAGTAGTATTTACACAAAGTAATCAAGATCAATGCGTACATAGACATATCCATACAAACTTGCGTGTTTATAATATTAGTAGGAGTATTCCATTTCAGTAAGACAAGCGCCAAATAGGTAGAAATACCGAAAAATCTTTAAGAGGCTGTCCATTTATCACGTGATGTTTTTTTTAAAAAATTTTAACCCCTCCCGGTGATACGTGGCGAGGTTTAAGACTATCCCCCCACCCCCCATCAAAAATCTCGTGTATTTTTTAGTACCTACAAAGCAGCTTAACACGACGCTTTTCGGTTCAGAAATGACGCGTTTGACGAAAAATTAAATACACGTGATATCTTACTATACCCCCCCTACCCCTTGGTGATGTTTCATGATTTTTGCCGAGACCCTCCCTCCCCCTTTCGAACCTCACGTGATTAATGGACAGCCCCTAGGCTCGATAACCTGCTCAACGACATGCTTCTTTGAACGATGCTGACACGATGCAAGTAACTTAAGGTACGCCCCTTCAACATACGCGGGTTACTTGCACTTGTACACGGTGCAACTTGCACCGTGTACAAGTGCAAGCACCCTTACATCTGTAAATAAAAAATCTAAACTTTAATTACTCAAGGAGACCGTTTGCGATAAATTTAGCGAATCATTTTGTATTACAATCAAAACTGTGTCATGTACCTGACTGATAACACAGCGTTGTAGGAGATCTGCGGTCAAATCCTCATATTACTTTCCATAGAAATACGGATCGTACTTAGCTAACTGTTTTCAAAAAGGAGTTTCTATGATCAGATGTATTTAGGGATGTTCAACGGTAGCTCCGTTAATTCTTGCCCGATACTTTTTATTTCATGTTCTCAGAGTTGCTGAGGCCAGATGCAAAACATCGCCAAGGTATTCGCAACGCTAAAATGAATTGGATGACATTTCAAAACGCTAAGTGTTCACGTGACTGTAAAATGTTATCCCATACATTTAGTTTTGCCGATACTGTTAACTTTCTGGTCCCTGGGCCCGTCAAATATGATGCAAATCGGTTCAGTAAGTTAATGTTAAAATTTCAATAAGTAACAACTTTGGATCTGTACCTACAGCGAGATCAAAACTTTGTTGCAATTAAACTTATTTCACAAAAAAACAAACAAAGCTCTTTTACAAAACTATTAGTAAGTTGGTATCAATTTACGTAAGCAACTTAAAATTGTATCTATTGACTTGTGTGTACCTCCTCATTTTAGTTTATTTATTTCCACAAAAATAGTGTTACCTACCTAATGGACGAACTTACAAATGACGAATCCCATCCTGTATTTCAATGAAGCGTTCACCTCAAATGTTGGCAAGTGTTACGCTGGTGATGTAATAATATTTAAATAAACCCAATATTTTAGTAGAGACGTTTTATATCCCAAAACAAGTAGTTATTAGCAAGAACTGCAACAGTAATCAGCACTCTATCATATTAAAAAAACACCCCGGTTGTCTGTGCTCAATTCTTGCATTGACGCTAGACATGTGTCGTTGAGTGATTTTTAGCCAACACAACGAAACGCGTTGACAGCCTTACCAACGTTGGCAAAACCGTCTATTTTTGCAATCCGTCTATTTTTGTTTACCTAGTTGTGAACTTGGGCTGTGACGTCACAGTAAACGCCGTTATAATAAAATAAACTGCGAAATAAACGATTAAACGAGCAGTTTTGGCGCACTGTCTAAAAATGGCTTTGTCTGCGTTATAGGTACCTTAGTTTATACCGAAACTAGCGACCCGCCCCGGCTTGGCCCGGGTGCAATGATGAACATCTAAATTTATCAGTGTTGCTCTACAATATTATGCATGTATTATACATATAAACCATCCTCTTGAATCACTCTATCTATTAAAAAACCCGCTTCAAAATCCGCTGCGTAGTTTTAAAGATATAAGCATACATAGGGACGGACAGACGACAGCGACTTTGTTTTATAATATGTAGTGATAGTGATAGTGATTACAGGCACACTAACCTAATACGATATTCTAATATTCCATTGCATCCAATTTAAATGGTACTCGGCATAAATTATTGCCTCTTAATCACTATAGCAAAATTTTGACCTTAATATCATATAAATAAGGTAGAGTTCCGCATACAAATCTTCAGCATCTCATGGGTCATTAAAATTTGGCTGCTGGTTAGCGTCATTTAAGTATTTCATTCACACTATACCGTTTATCAATAGTGCAAAAGAGTAATAATATTTTGCACGTTTTGAACACAGGGATACCATTATTAAATAATAAGAATAGGTTTTCTGGAGCGCTGGAGTTTTAATAAGTTCATTTTGATTTATATTTTTTAAATTACATTTTATGTATTAAAACAAAGGTTTATTTCAAGATAACATGTTTGATTTTAAAAAGTCTAAACAAAGAAACCTAACTTTATGATATGCTCTAATAAAAATATCATATTAACGCAATGATATTTTTATAAGGAATGATAATATTTCAAAACTGATGGACAATTACATCAATAATATTTTAATGAAACGTATTGTATAGTGGCGTTATTTATATTGCCTATGTTATTTACTAATAATAAATCTAGGTTGGTGTAATTTATTCAATCTGGATAAATTAACAAACCTCCGTTTCAAGCTAATTTATATTGCAAAGCAAAGGCGATACATGGCATGTATTAGTATGAGAAATATTTAAGTATATGGAATTATTTTTTGCCAACAATCTATATTGGCAAAATTGAATAAATACGTTACATTATTGTTTATGGCAAGCAACGTACTTCTCCTCAGTACTATATAATAATATCGACTTAGCTGTATCGCAACGAATCGCAACGTTGAGTGCTCAACGAATATCATAGCAACCATTACTGGCTTTAAAGCGCAACGGAATTCTTAGTTCTCTGAATACAACGCAATGTACAGTGATTAATTTTCGATATTGTATTGTAATGGTCAGAGTGAGTATGTAAGACAAGGATGAGTATATATTTGTGAATGTGACTTTTTAATTGCAAAATAAATATGTATTATTTCTGAGATAAATCGTTCGTTGGGACTTAGATGTTTAACAAATTTCTTGCCAACGCACAGTGGGGCATTTATCAAAATTAGGCGGTCAAAATTATTTTCTTTATTTTATGTATTATAAATAGTTTATAATTATTATATCTCAATTATATAAGCTTTTAGTGAACGTAAAAAACAATTGTTCATAAAAAAAAATCACGTTTTATTGATAAAACAAAAAAAAATCAGGAAGAGGAGTCCCACGTCTCTTCACCAGAGCTGAATCCTTTCGTTTCATTGTCAGGCCCTTCTATGCCACTTTCCTCGTCCGAGGAATTCTCTTCAGCCGTGTGTGGCTGAGCTGACATAAGCATTTTTATTGCTTCTTTGCTATGTGGCGTATACCTGTTTTTAGGTTTTGGTCTTATGCTAGATATCAAGGGATCAGAGCTGAGCAATAATCTGTTCATTACGTCTAAATTCTATTGCTCCCTAGAAAATTTTCTAGCGTAATCCTGCCGATACAGTCGAATATGTTTATTACGCGCCTTCTTCAGATAATAAACCTATAAGCAAAAGTGCATTTTCCATGACAGTTGCGCCATGAATTAATATTTTATGCATCGTGGGAGTCATCGGATGCCAGGGATATAATTCAATGTAAATCTTCGCTGTCTCATACCCATATAGAGCAAACTTTTTAAATCTACTTTATAAGAGCTGGATATGACTTCCAAAATCACTTTCAAGCGTTTTAATAGATTTAAATCCACGACGGTGATTTCAGCAGCAATTTCAGGATTGGCAAAAAATCTTTTACTAGTATTGCCATCGTTGTTATTGCCAAAACCAGCTTTCGGCACATCTACTAGTAGGCCCATTTGCTCTCAATTTTTTTTTGTATTTCTGTCTTTTTCTGTTTAACAATGTCTTTGTCATTTTCCGACCTTAACTGCCATTTTTGAACAGGAATCTTGTATGCCAAATGAAGTATGCTTTCAAAAAACCGAATCCTAGCATGCAACACGGATAGGCCAAACTGTAATGCGTCGCTATCAACAGTTTTCTTCGTATCGAGGTTATTACATTATTTTGATGTAGCACCACAGATGAAGCATCTCATGGTTGAAGTAGTTGAAGTAGCAGCGTTACACACTTTTGCATCAACCATAGTCAGAGTCATGACGTGCTTTGCACTTAATAACATTTCGCTCAGCACGAATTCACTGGTTTTCAATGCATTTATAGCCTGTTCGACATTTGCGATTTCAGACTTAGTGTTATCCACTGTTTCTTTAGTAAAACGGATCTTTATTGGTCGACAGAATCGTGGCGAAGAAGGAGTTGGATTTTGCCAAAGAACTTTTTTGTTTAAACCACATATTAACTGTAGCGGAACAAAGCAACTTTGGAAAATGTTGCTGTCACTCGCATCTCTATCTTGCATTTTTTGTTTGTATTGTGATTGTTTTTCTGCGTTGACTCCTTTCACTACTACTGAATCTATAAATGTCTTTCTTGGTCGACCAGAAGAACGTCTTCTAGCCCTTGGTATTTCAAAGGTTCCTTGCAACCACTTATCATTCTTTTGAAGGAAAAGCTGTGATTTTTTATGAGCTTCTATCCATTTTTTCTTAAATTGAGACTTCAAATAAGATAATTTATGTTTCACTTCCTTCTTTAGTTCTTCACAATACTCATCTTGCGATAAAATATCTCTCTCGAGATAACTCAACTTTTCGTCAAAATTATGCAAGTTTTGTTCCTGCATTTAGTTAAAAAGGTGTTTACGCGTTACTACTCGCATTCCTGAGGTACCCTCAGCTTCTGAAATGGAACGAAAACTGGTTTAAAAAAGGAAAATAAATAATTAGCAAATTCGATGAATTTCTACTACATCATTCATTGATGTTGAAAATGTTGATTTCACGGGAGATCACGGCCAATTTCCTCGTTTTCAATTAGCCTAAATACTCTATTTTATGTTACAACTGACAAACCCAATGGGACGAACCCTGAAGTATAACAAAAACCATTTTAAAAACAAAAAAATAGATTTCAATACAACAATCTCGAGCATGGTTTTTAATCTTCAAGTACGCTATATTTTTTTCTTACCATTGGCATGAAACTTATTAATATATATGTATTCTTACCTGTTATACCTGAAACCATCACAATATTCTTCACAACACATCCCAAAATAAAAATATTCACTTTTAAAATAGCAGTTTTTCCCAAAATGTCTAAACGCAATACAAACACTTAGAGCGACGATCAAGTTTAGACTGACATACCTCGGCGTGAGCTTCCAGTGCGGAAGCGGGTGGGGTCACCCATTGTTCTACGGTTACTCACCAGTCGCAGGTAGTCATTTTTTTTTACCTGAGACATATTTCAAGTATTGTATTTTTGACCGCCTAATTCGTAGATTTGCCCGTTCGTGCAACGTTGGCGTTTACATTTGGCGCCAACGTTGACTAAACGAGCTAAGTTAAATAACGCCCACTACTAATTGACGCAATAGTGCGAATTCACGCGCCAAAATCAAAAGCAGTAGGTAAGAATACATTTACTCTTCTTGCGGTAAATCAAAAATCAAACCAATATTATACTGTTACATCGATATTTTTAATTTCATCGTAATTTTATGGAAGATCAATACATGGTGACAAATAATTATTTGAAATTAACTGACTTTTTACACTTGAACCTTCGCTATAGGCACTCGATATAATAGATCTAAATGTGAACATTTGAATAACACGCACAGATATAAAAAGGTTGCTCGCAATTACACATACCGACACACTAATGTTTATAATATCCAAAATGGCATTTAAAATGTTCACATCAGAACGTTGAATATTGTGACGAGCTAGTTGTGAAGCTATTTGGAATGAAAGACTGCGGTTGTCCAAGCCGTTAACAAATCCTATTCACTAGGGGCATGATCACTACAGTATATACAATGACAGAAACGAAGTGTTTACATTACAATTATTATTTAGTCAATACAATATTTTCGATAACTAAACCAATGTTCACTAATAAACCGACGCAGATTTAGATAATGCTGAAATTGGAAACATTAAAATTGTTAAACAATGTCTAATTGGTGAATGTCGCTCGGTTGCGATGTACAAATACGTCGTTAGTCCATTGGCAAAATGCTCAGACAATGGAATACCTACAATAACGTCTTGTTGAAAAAACGTCAGAACAATGTCTTTGAAAGTTATCTGAGAATGTTTGCCTCCCGACTTCTAATAGATAGCACGATTTTCACTTAGACTTTGTCTACTCTCACTTTTAATCAACTAGACTATCTACTTACTAATTCTTATTAATAACATGCATGGACACTCAAGCATTGACATCGCCACTTTATACATTGTTTCTTTTTATTTATATATAAAAAGAATAGTGACTAGCTACATGGATATTGTTATAAGATTCACTGACACTTCGAGACTTATTACTTATGAACGTTGCGAAATGTAATACTGATATAATATGCGTAATAGAACCATATATAAAGCGTAGCAAATACAGAAGGGAGGCAATGATTCAAGTTATAAAGAGAATAATATATTAACAATATCACCTAATTATTTACACACCAGGTTGATTTTAAAACAATGTATATGGCACCAAAAGATAAGAACAACAAAAAGAATACATTTAAAACTAAATTTAATAGAATTGAAAACTCGTTTTTCGTACATTATATCTAGACATTTCACCGCAAGACATTGTTCATAGACTAGTGCTTAAATAATGTTAAACAAGCAATATACAAAATGTCTGTTGAAGGTTGAATTCATTAGAAAATATTAAGAATGATCTATATCATACACATGACTCATTTTTTTTTATTGTAGAGAACAATTTGATATGATTTCACAAGTTTTAGTAACAATAACTTGAAAGATGTATCTTTGGTAATGTGACCAGTTTACTCGAGAGCAACAACCTACGCTTCAAGCTTTCTGTCACATTCGTAACATTTTTTGATATACGTCCGATTAAGTAACCTTTCCCATGATATCCAACCTAATATCTATTACCACAGACTCACAATGTCCACAATGCACTACAAATACTAAATATTTTTGTACAGCCTGAATTCAAAGTCCTACCTCTAATAGCTAACAAATGTTACAATAAACATTGCCAAAACCGTCGCCTTATCACGTGACGGAAAATTGCGGGACCGAATATGATAAAACTGATTACAATGATATCTCTTTCTCATTACACATAATATTATTCACATTGATAACATCAGCCTCAATGCGGGACCGGTAAGGCTCATTACGGTACAACTTGAACCATTGATCATCATCATCATTTCAATTCATTTCAGTCAAAAGACATCCACTGCTGGCCGTAGGCCTCCCCCAAGGATTTCCAAGAAGGCTAGTCCCGAGCCGCCCCCATCCATCGCTTTCAGGCGACCTTAACCAAGTCGTCGGTCCACTGTGGGGACGCCTACCAGCACTGCGCTTTCCGGAACGCGGTCGCCACTCGAGCACTTTTCTGCCCCATAGGGCGTCAGTCCTGCGAGCTATGTGTCCTGCCCATTGCCACTTAAGTTTGGCAGTCCTGTGGGCTATGTCGATAACTCTGGTTTGCCTGCATATCATTTCTGATTCGATCTCTCAGGGAAACTCAGCATAGCCCTCTCCTTATAGCCTTTTGATGGAGCCCATAGTGAGCAGCCACGTCTCTGTAGCTTATGTCATCAATGGCAACACACATTGACTGAAATCATTTTTTTTTTTCAAACACTGTTATTGTGGACAAAAATATCATATGCAGCAACTTGAACCATTATTCATCACAATTCCATTTAGCAAAATTAGCTAGAAACTATGTATAGCAGTGCAGATTGATGCCATGACAGTCTGTTAGTTCTAAAAAGGAAGGCAAAGATTTTGACAACTTCTTTGTTTTGAAGTAATGCTAAACAATCAAGCAAATTGTTATCTGGGCAGTAGCTAGAATCAGTTACAGTACTGTGACCATGAATAATAGGAAACAGACTGGAACTTGGCTCTTAGACATAAAAAATGTGCATCAGCAATTTAAATCCACTTCTGTGTGAAGCAGTAATATTCATTGTGCATGCTGTAACACTTGTAGCAACTCACTAAACATTTTGATGTTATCTAATAGTTAGATCAAGGTAAAATTGAAACAAGTTTAATGAATGTATGAAGAAATAAAAATTATTCTAATTCTATCAGAAAAGTTGTCCATAGTATGTTGAGGTAATATTTGATATTATATTCAGGTTTTTATTATAGTGAGCTGTTATTATTGTATGTTTATGTTATTCATATAATATTCTATCTAGACACTGCCCAGCTAAAAACAATGACATAAAACATTCAGGTTTCAGCATAAAGTTTAGTATTTAAGGCTTCCTTCATAAACAACTTGTGTAGATCATGTATTTATCTGCAATTAAAATACTCTTAATCCTACAAAATAAGGAACCAATACAAAATACTCTTAAACAAACCTCACATCAGATCACAAACACATAGGTTGAATTGCACATTGCAAACACAAGTACAATGAATATACATTTACAAATAAATTAATCTCTTTAAAAATGTTATGTAGTTTATAGTTCCTTAGATACACAAAAATATCAACTGATAACTGATACAACAATACCTATATATATAAAACCAATAACGAAATGTCAATTAATATTAACCTACACATAATTTATAACATTCCATCAAGTTATGTAATACATAATTTTAGGTAATTCAATTCAGTAATCTAAAAATATTAGTGATGGTTGCCGTAATTGCTCTATTAACATACAGTTTTAGTGATGCACCTAGATAAATTGAGAACTTGATTGTGAACATTAAAAGCAAGAAAACTTGGATCAATATTACAAAGATTGTTTGATTTGTAAAAACAATAAAAAACATTACTATAATAAAGCTCACCACATCCCAATGCTATTAACAGCAAACTACCGTGTACCAAAATGAAGTCAGGTAGTGTGTGTATCAATTGCTGTGACATGCTGCACAAACACCAAGGAACCACTGGAACCAGGAGCACTCACTGTGGCTTCTCTAACTGCTCTATGTTACATCAACTTTAAAGGGCACTAAGCAAATGAACGCCACCGAAATATCGGAAATCATGTCGCCTACACTCCAATTTTGATCAACACGGGATGCCAGCTAGGGGCGCCTCAGCGTCTATATTCACCCAAAGCTTTTGGCATAAAGACGCACTCGTCACCATTCCACGACCACAATGTCACGGATGATTCACTAAAGACCTACTCACGGGAGTTTCCGATTGCAGGCACCATGTGTGCGCTCAGAACTCTGCAAACTCCTTCGCACACTTCTCAGTAGATGAGATACGTAAAGCTTCCTCCTCATAATCATCAAAGTTGCTGGTATCTCCTGGGCCTTTGCAGCGAGGAATAAATGGTGCTTCTATCCTCTTTTGGAATACAGCTATCCAATCGGTGGTTCCAAACCATTTGTGGCTTTTTATGTCATTGACACCAGCCTTAAGGTTGCCAAAACGTTTAGTTAGGTCAACCTGCAGCAGATTGCGCAGGAGATCTTTCAACTCGGAACCAAAGTGTGATGGGAAACGTACCTTACCAGAGACGATTTTCTCGTAGATTTGTATGGGCTGGTCAGCAAAGAACGGCGGATACCCTGCCGCCATTTCATACACTAGCACCCCTAACGCCCACCAATCAACAGCTTTGTTGTAACCTTTGGAGAGAATGATTTCAGGTGCAAGGTACTCAGGGGTGCCGCATAACGTCCACGTTCGACCTTTTACGCGCTTTGCGAATCCAAAATCTGTGACTTTGAGGTATCCCTGTGAATCTATTAAAAGGTTTTCGGGTTTGAGGTCCCGATAGATAAGGTCTAAATAATGGAGGTATTCAAACGCGAGAACGATCTGAGCCGCGTAGAACCGCGAGTGAGGCTCTGAAAATCGGCCTACCTTGCGGAGATGGGAGAACATCTCTCCACCAGGCACGTACTCTAGCACCATGTACAAGTTTGAGTTATCCTTGAAGTGGAACTTCAGGCTCACTAGGAAAGGAAAATTAATGGCCTGCAATATTCTCTTTTCGTTTAGCGTATGTTCTACTTGTTTCAACTTCACGACCTTCTGCTTATCTAATATTTTCATAGCGTAATATTCTTTCGTCGGTTTATGTTGGACTATCATTACACGACCGAACGAGCCGGTACCTAGAGTTTTAATTCGCTCGAAGTCATTCAATCCGGCGGTGTTGGTAGGATTCTTCTTCCATTTCTCCTCGAAATCTTCTTTGGCCTGATCGAGGAACTCCTTGACGCTTTCGGCGGCGTCCACCTTTTTATTGGCGGTGGCAGCATTGTTGCCCATGGCGCACACCAAAAACTGGCCCTATATCGTCGATTTGCCGTTAATAGAGGCCGCCTTGGTGAACTAATCGATGCCTGCTGTGCGACCGTGTAAGGTACGGAGCTGGTCAACACAATCCAATATGAAACACGTACATTCTCTATTTTGGTAGCACGATCACACGTCACAAAATGCACTCGTTGTAGGCACACATTGACACGATAACTTTTTGGATAAATTCACAAAATTCAGTCCGTCACATCCACAAGAATAAAATGGCTTCCACAACCGGACTCAATCGGCAGAGCGAGATCGAGCGATCTGCTCACGGGTGGCGGTCAATTAAAAAATGTTGCCAGTACAAAGAATTATATCTACCACATTGGTAAAAATACTACCAATTACAAAAAAATCTTTATTCCAGAATCTAGGACTCTTTTTTTATAATTAGAGAAGAGAAAAATAAATATACGGTTATGATTATCTGAATATTAATTTATTTATTTGCTCTTTCTGCAAGCAACATATTGCACAAAGGCGTACCTAATGCCTCCGGCATTTTTCCCAGTCTACCTTATTGGTGATGAAGAAACGGAGCCAGATGCACTTACTAAATTAAGCTTACGATATTTCATTACTTAATTAATATATTACAAAGATATAATAAGATGCATTAAGATAGATACATCATTTAATGTTTAGCTTTTTTCATATAAGTGCGAATAGATTAGATTGACTTAATTATGAAATATGTCAATCTTTTCTTCTTTCATTGATTGTCGCCCCCGAGTAAGGTACACATGGTATTGTTTTTGTAATTAATACGCAACGGAAAACTATAAAAGTACTGATATGTGGCTAATCATGGCTAAGTAGAGTATCCGTTTGTACCGACTCCATACGCATATATGCTCTTTTCTTGGCGTATGCTTAATCCAGTGAACCGCAAGTCTCTGTTTGCCAGACATGGCGGGGTTATCTAACTCCACAGGCTAATTAAGGTGATTCTGTCTGGCTTTGAATCCATTAATTAATAATCCACGATATTAATGCATTCAAAGTTAGGCTACCGACAGTGTAGAGACACATACACATTCCATTGCCCAAAGGGCAATAGAGAGGGCTATGCTCGGAGTTTCCCTGCGAGATCGAATCAGAAATGAGGAGTGGCGACTGCGTTCCGGAAAGCGCAGTGCTGGTAGACCTTCCACACGGTGGACCGACGACCTGGTCAAGGTCACCGGGAAGCGATGGATGCAGGCGGCTCAGGACCGGCCTTCGTGGAAATCCTTGGGGGAGGCCTATGCCCAGCAGTGGACGTCTTTTGGCTGAAATGATGATGATGATGAATGATGACTGTAGAGACGGTGAAGTCATATCACATCTTTTGTACATGGGTGGCTTCAAGTTGAATGAAACAAAGATATCTAATTTGGTATCATTAATAAAGATTACAGAAAATTTTAGTAATGCTTTTATAATGGAGTTTGGTGTCGACAAATGTGTGATCATTCATGTACAGAGGGGCAGAGTTGTAAATTCGGAAGAATTACAACTCTCGGAACATACGTCACTCAGATATCTCTCGGAATCAGAAACTTATAGGTACCTTGGAATGACAGAAGGACTAGGTATAGCTGACAAGAAGATATAACAGTCATTGATAGCATGTTTCTTCAGCCGCCTTACGAACGTTCATAAAAGACTTCTGTCTGGTATGTCTGCACTAATTTAGGTAGAAGAATACGTCGACAATTGACCATATAACGAATGCACGAGGACGTGGTTTTTTAAACGTCAAGAATCTACATAACGGCGCGTTTACCAATCTGTGGGAATTTTTAAGTGGTGTGCATTGAGATATGGTCAATGATGAAAATTCCTTCACACCTTTATCCTTGGAAAAACAGAATTGGCGCAAGCCTCAAGTGTTAAGCATTTGGTATTACGGAAGAGCAAGGCCTCCACCGAAGGTTCTACAGGGCTGTCATAGGGCCGGACGTGGACCAACTCGCTTCTGTGGCTTGGCTGCGCTTCAGTAACTCTTCGGAGAGTCTGAAGGGTTTGCCTGTGCAATTATGGACGAAGTAAGACGAACATATTCTAAAGGATAGGACAGCTGGTATTTGTTGAGCCCGTCATGGTTCAGGAGAGTTCATTAGGAATGTCGTCTCCGGCTGTTCTCGTCTTACGGAGAATACTTGCACAGACACAGCAAGTGGCCGAGATAGTCCATCAACAACTTGCCCTTAAATATAGTCTCGTGGATACTGAAGGGCCCTACTACCAATACCAGCCTGCGCCAGTTCTCGACAATGGTCATGTCGCGCTCTACTGGGATCGATCGATTATCACTGACAGGTAATATACCTAATAACCCTGATATAGTGATTTATAGTGGTAATTTAGCCGGGCAATGCCTGTCGCTATCACTTATGATGAGAACCTCGTTAAACCCCAAAACTTACCAAGTATCTCGATTTGGCTCACGAGGTTACCGCAATGTGGCATATTGGTTCAACAATAATTGTACCGATAGTCGTTTCAGTAAATGGTCTTATCACTAAGAGTTTTAACCAAGATCTCTAGAAACTCTCGCTAAGTTGCTGGATTAAGGGCCTGATACAAAGGCTGTCATCCTGGATTCCGCTTGGATCGTACGGAGGTTCCTCTCTCTGGAACCCGGTCGATGACCGAGATTAGTTCATCAACCTTGTCTTCGACGGATTTTGTCTATTTTTATGTACCTATATTCGTTGGTCTAGTGGTTAGATGTGCCGCCTTTGGATCAACTGATCCCGGGTTCGATTCCGGGGTCGGGAAAGTGTCTTTGTCTAAACCAGAGGCACTGCCTCGGAGTCTGGGTGTCATTTCTATCTATAATATGTATGTATTTACAAAAAAAAAGTATATAAGTAGTTTATCATCCATCTCGTGAAATGTCCAAGGATATTTATTTATTTATTTATTTTCATGACTTTGTTCTTATAAAAATATATGTAAAAATAAGAAATAAACAGGATTACGCCATGGTAAGTTCATTTTAAAGGTTTCTATATCAATAATATTTTAATTTTATGTGACACATATTGGCGGCCATAGACGGCCATTTGGCCAAGACCCACTCAGGGAAGGTCTCGAAACGTCCCTCCCGGAGGGTGTACCCGGTCGGTGGTACCTTTCAAGACGGCACAGTGGTAGCAGTTAGGAAGGTGGTCACGCCTCAAACTCTGGAGGCCCAGGTATCGCAGTCTATTAAGTTGCATGTTAAATTGAGTACTTTTTGGTTCTTTGTTCGCTGCAATAAAAACACGTAATTTAAGTATGTAAGAAGACGCTGTTTTAAAATATTTATAAAGACGACATTTTTAAATTTATTTAATCTCATATAGGCCAATCTGCGTTATTTTAATTACTATATAATTAAAACGTAATTGTATAGTTTATTTAATAATTGTTAACTAATAAGTATTTGTAAATGCTGTAAACTTGAAAATTCAATAAGTGACATGCTTTATTCAAATATTTTCGTTATCTTCATGCGCATGTTCTACCAATGCTTTATTATTTTCTGTTCTGTTAACACTAACTCCAAATGAATACCATACGTTCAAACTAGATGGCAGCTCTTACCACCTAAGCACTAAGCAAGCCAACTAATTTGGGACAAAAAAGGATGTTCTAATAGGGCGGCCCCTAGACGATCAATTTTAATTAGCAATATTACGAATTGTGCAATACTGTGACTGTATAAGGTTAACATTAATTGCGCAATGATTGAACAAAAGTTTGAGCAAGTTTAAATTTTATTGTACAATCTTTTTCAGGCTGTGTTTCGGAAAAAATTAACCCAGAAGTTAGATATGAAAAACGAATTTGTCGTCGAATGCATCCAATTGTACATGGAAGAAATGCAGACTTTCTGGAGGGTCAAGATCAAGTTTTATCATGACCGTGATAAAAAAAGCTGCTTATGAAACATTGTTGTTTAGATACAAAGATATGTTTCCATAGGCAAGCAAAGATGATGTAAAGAATTCCTTGAGAAGAAACTACCGGTAGGAGCTCAATAAACACCTCCAGTGCATGAAAACTGGATCTAGAACAGTACAGATAATACAATATACCATAATTTAATGAAATGTTTTAATACAAGTTCAGGAATCACATCGGATTCACAGTCTAGTATGGATACATACTCAGTCTAATATAGGTACCCAGCTTCAGCTACAGGTAAATCAAACGAAACCCCTGCACTAGGTATAACCTGTATCACGGGGGCAGTTTACAAACATGTAATTCACGAGCACAAATTACACCTAGACTCCGAGCAAGAGCCTTTAGCTTAGACAAAGACACTTGCCCGACCCGGAATCGAACCCAGACCCGTTGATCCAAAGGCGGCACATCTAACCCCTAGACCAACGATGTTGCTATAAGCACGGTACCCACTGCCCACGCCGTCAATACTATTCTCTGACTGAACGCGAAAACATCGTATTATCTATACAATTAAATAAAATTGGAGTGTATGATTGTAATAATAAAATAACCACTTTTTACTAAATGCGTAAGTATGTATAAACACAGTAAATAGACCAAATTAACATTTTTTTTAAATGTTTGTCTGTCTGTTTGTTCCGGCTAATCTCTGGAACGGCTGGACCGATTTTGACGGGACTTTCACTGATAGGTAGTTGATGATATAAGGACTTTTTCTGCTGATATATGGAGCTTTGAATTCAAACGATCAATTATATTGCACAACTAGCTTCGCCCCGCGGCGTCATCCGCGGTACGACATTATTTAAGTGCGAGTGCTAGTTGTGCAATATAATTGATCGTTTGAATTCAAAGCTCCTTTCAATCTTATTGTACAATGATATTCTAGGTCTATGGACTGCCTAAGTCTGACTTGCTATGTATCCGAGTGTCTGTATGTGGTACCTTTAAAAATATAATATATGCCTACGTCATAACATCTACCTGCATGCCAAATTTCAGCCCGATCCGTCCAGTGGTTTGGGTTGTGCGTTGATAGATCACTATGTCAGTCAGTCACCTTTGAGTTGTATATGTATCTATACATATAGATGGAATAACTAAAATATTAGGTCTATTTGCCGATGGAGGTTCCATCAAAATCCTTACAAATCAAGGCGTTTCGGAGAATAGCCGGAACAAACAGACAGTTAAAAGTTTAACGAAATTTATTGTGTTATATACAGGGTGTAAGGGACGGCGTCCCGAAAAATTCGTGAAATGGGCTTTCTATGGGCACTTATTATCATGCAAAATTCAGTTCAGCAAAAAAATGAAGAATAAAAGATTTATCATTATTTAGTTAATTCGCACTACGCAATGTACAACGAACAATACAATTTATCGCTGCAGCGTCGTACCACACGCAAACGCGGAGTAGAGGTCAATGAACGCATGCCACACGCGCTGCGCAGCGGCTCTTACCTACCTACACGGTGCTGTGGCTTAGAACTCGGCCTGTCGCTGTGCTCATCTTATGACTCAATTAACTACTCAGCTATTGGTTTAAAGTACATTTAACATTTAGGCATAGACGCAAAGAAAATCTTACATCGATATTGTTTTAAGTAATAACAATACCACATTCAAAGATAAATTAGTTTGGTGAAAGTCAAACATACCTTAACGTCTCTCTCTTCTTATAAGATTCGGCTCAAAATGGCGTCCCCCAAGTTGCTCACAAAGCTGGGCGCGATATGACGTATTTGCGTGGAGACGAGACATCATCGTGGGATCGGCTGCGATATCACTTTTTAGTTTTTGAAATGCGTCACTTATGCGTCGACGCATTTCATTCGCAGTGTCGCATTCCGCTACAAACACCTTTTCTTTGATGTAACCCCATAAAAAAAAATCTAACGGCGTCAAGTCAGGAGACCGCGCTGGCCACGCGTGAGGCCCGAATCTGCCAATCCACCTTTGAGGGAACACATCATTAAGGTACTCGCGCACTGGTCGAACAACGTGTGGTGGCGCACCGTCATGTTGGAACCAAATCCTTGGCAACCGTGCTATTGGAATTTCATCCATTTGGTCCCATTCCTGAGCCAAATCATTTTCTAACTCACGAAGAGTATTGGCCAGATCCTGCTGCAAAAATTCCAGGCACCTTGGCCCATTCATCGGCCCTGGTAAAAAGAAGGGACCCAGAATTTTGTTGTGGTAGATCCCCGCCCAAACATTTACAGACCAACGCGTTTGATGTCCCGTCTGTTGGTACTCACGTGGATTAGTTCGTGCCCAAATGTGAGAGTTGCGTCGGTTCCACATGCCGTTCCTCGTAAACGTGGACTCTTCTGTCCAAATTATACGCGACACAAAGTCAGGGAAATACCGCTGCTGATTCCCCAACCACCTGCAATACGCAAGACGACGATTCTCATCCCCAGGCACGAGCGCCTGAACTTTGTGTAAACGATAGGGCCGTTGGCGCTCTCTACGTAGGACTTTGTGCACAGTCCAGTGCGAAACGCGTATACCACGACGCCGCTAAAGCTTTGCAGCAGTTCGTGTGCCAAGGCGGGGATTGCGTTGGATTGTCTCCAGTATTCGCTGCTCAACTCGGGCACTAATATGTCTGCTGGAGCCTTCCTGCTGTGGTACGATGGGCTGGTTATCGAGTACCCGTTGATAAGCCTGAGTGATAACACGGCTGTCCACCGGATGACGAGCGTTAGGGTAGCGCTGAGCGTAAATACGTAACGCCAGAGAAGCATTTCCTCTTGCTTCACCATATGCCATTAGCATCTCCCCGTATTCCCGCGCAGAAAACGGGACCCGATTCATAATGAAACACACAAAACGCAAAGACACAACACACAAAAGTACTAATCGAATTTCACTTCACAAGTCACAAGTCGCTAATTATTCACAAAACAGTTACGATTACTTCTGATTTCCGATGGAAGTCCCGGCGAACTGACGAATTTATCTATTATTATTTGAAAATTATTACAAACCTGCACATTGAAACAAATAGAGGTGAGACAATAGTATCATGTGAAAACTATCGATACTATCGAAAGTGCCTGAAATGTTGGGAATTTAATAAAATAAAACGATCATCATCGACGATTATTTTCAAACGATTAATGAAATCAGACTTCGTGTGAAACTGTATTTGAAATAGCTTTAAACAATGAATCAGTGTCGTTTTCTTACATAAACGTAATTTTAGATGACGTCGAATTACAAAGTAACTAAAATAATTATTGTTATTTTGACATAAGTAACTAACAAACTAACAAGTTCTTAAAAGTTATGCATTAGGTATTTAATAGAAATACCGCCCTAATAATCGCTTAAATAAACGCGAATTTGTTTCGATAATAATATCATATCAACTGATTGGTATTACTCTAGTTCCGAAGCTCGCACGCTCCGTCTTGCCTGTGAGCATGCCGCCTGCACTAACCAGTTTAGTTTGCACCGGTAAGCGCCTGCGTGTGGACGTTATGACGGTCGCTCGCGGCGGCCTGCGTAATCGTTGACGTGCTGAAGATTGGACTGCGCGGTTCGATTCTCGTACGAGACAACTCTTTGAACAATCTAAAATAATGGTTCATGTATGGGTGTACAGTGTGTCCGTTAATTTAATGTTTCTAAAGATACTTGTGACATACGATTTATACCCGAGTTGTCTATTTAAAAACTAAAATAAAACCGTTTTAGCAAGACATGCTGATCGTATAAAATATCGTGTACCTACACGTTTAGCAATGATTACCGAACAATAATGAAACAATATGTATTTACCAGCCAAAACGTATGAAGTATTGAATTGGATTTTGTATTTCATCAAAATAAATACCTACGTTGTTCCTAGGTACGTCACAAATACTTCGGCAGACTTAATCTAGATTAATGAGTAGGTAGGTATGTAGTCGATCATCAATTAACACTAAGTAGGTGTTTCTAAGCTCTAATGAGCTACGTAATCGTAGGTAGGTTTGGAGCCAGGTAGGTTGTAATACAGCGTAATAACAAAACTGGATATTTATGTACTTGCATTGGGTATGCATTATTTAATACATTTCATTGAATTTTACACTGCCCTCGTCTATCTTTCTAATAATGAAATTTAGTACCTAGTTAACTTATTTACACATTCATCGTTACAGCCTATGAATGACCCACTACTGAGTCGGGCCTCCTCCAAATTCATGGAGGGAAATTAGCCTACTGTCACGCTGGCAAGACGGGTTGGCACAAGGTTTTTATCAAATTTTCCTTGCGGCTAGGTGATTTGCCTCTTGCATTCGGTTATTCGCTTCTTAGGACACCCTCGGGATGGTATGGGTTGGTGACACTGCGTATTCTTAATCCGTCACCAAACGGAGAGATCCACACATTAGTGTTGACCAAATTTCACGCAACTTCGTATATCTCTGGGGATTCTTCGGGAGACGTAGGTCGCGGACGAGGAGTAGAGGTCAACGAACGCATGGCACACGGCGCGGGCGGCATCGCGCGATAGTGTCATTGTACTTGCCGCCGTAACATCTGGTAGTGCGATTTTTCGTGTCTTAACTACATTGCGTTTTTTTGGGAAATTGTTTAATTTTTATAATATTACAAAAAATTAAGTGCAGCTCGACAATAGTAACTACTTCATTATATTATATGGAAAAATTATGCCAAGAAAAATCGGAAAATTCATGAAAAAAAATCCGGAAAATTCGACCGCCATGGGCCTCAGTATCATGTACTGAATCGCTGGTATCTTTTTTCGGGACGCCGCCACTTACACCCTGTATTTTATTGTGTTTCTATAGCCTATTCTGTCACGCTGGCAAGACGAGTTGGCACAGATGTGTATCAAGTTTTACTAGTTTAGTGTGTATTCTAAAGCCTAACACGGAATATTGTGTAAAAATGACTAAAGATCACATTGTAGGTAAAGCCATCAATATACGTTGGCCGACTGAACGCCAATACCAACTTAAAGATATTTGCATCGTCTGGCCATCGCTCGGTGTCGCTCGCCTAGTTAGTTTCGATACACTTGCCCAACGTGTAGGCAGTAGCACTATTGCCTTGTATTAAATTGCCTACGCTCGCGTTGGCCTAAGCTTGGCCAACGTGTATTGCTGGCTTAAAGACGTTATTGCCTGAAGTACGGGCGAACGACTAAGCCCTAATCATTCGATGGTCGCGAGGGATGTTCTTAGAATTCTTTCCTGTGACCCTGGCGCGGCAGGCGAAGACACGACTGCCGTGACTTTTAGTTGGTATGGTGACGGATTTAGAATACATTGTGTTACCATCCCGTTCCATCCTGAGGATGTCTTAAGAGCTAAATCGTCAGGCCGATAACAAAGCCATAAAACTCAAAACTCAAAAGGAACTTTATTTACGTAGGTTTCATCACAAAACTCTTATAAATCGTCATATTTATAAACACCATTATCATCTTAAGATATGGGTCATTTATGGGCTGAGTAGTTGTATTAGTAGTAGTACCTACTAGTAGTAATAGGTAGTATCCGGCTAGTCCCTAACGGCTGGAATCAATTTTAGTTTCGCCGTAACTTTATAGGTTAACTACGTATTGTAAAATAAATTATCTTTTTATAAAATAAACACAAATAAACATCTTTTAATATTAGGTAGTGACTTGTGAGCCGAGTCATACCACTATCCTACATTTTTCTACTACTTATCACATAGGTGACCCACTGTTGAGTCGGGCCTCCTCCAGTTACATGGAATGTATTGAATTAAATTGGAAATGGCCAGACCGATATTAAATTGGTGTATAAAACAGGTACTTGAAAAAATATTGCTAAGGTCTAGACCTTAGCAATATTTTTTCAAGTGCGTCTGGCATACCCCTAGAACAACAAGGCAATATAGTTTATCCGTGTAAATTACATAGACTGCAGTAATAGAAAAGTTTCGGTATTCAGGCAGTGTGTCAATGTCACACACAGCTATTAATTCACTATCGCACACTAACAAATAGTTGACAGTGCATACAAGACATATTATACACACTACTATAGATAGGCCCTTTACGGCCGTGAGAATTAGATCCATGAAATACTTAAAATGTACTATATGTGAATGTGATAAAGTTCATTTTAGCAAGCCGTTAAAATTAACTCTTAGATTCATTGATATTGCTAGCGATAGCAGACATTATTACACCTAAGGCCAATTACGTATTTACCTGAACGTACCTCTACGTAGGCCGTATGGCGACGAATTTAGGCACAAAGGAATGCAAGAGGGAGATCAGCTAGCTGCAAGAGAAGGAAAACTTTATCTTGCCAGCCAGCGTGGCACACTAGGCTAATTTCCCCCCATGAATTTGGAGGAGCCTCGCCTCGACTCAGCAGTGAGTAATTTAAGGGCTGAATTGATGGATAATGATGAGGCTAGTTTAATTGGAAAAGTAACCCGGTGAGTTTCCTATAGCTAGAAAGTATCTAGATTTTTAATAGACGTTGGTTAATATCTGTGGCTGCTATGATCACGCAACTTTAAATAAAAGCTTTAAAAGCCACTTAGAATAAAAAACTAACAAAGCTGTTCTTTTTCTACCTTTACCAGATTTAACTACCAACTACTTTACACAATTTACCCGAAAAATCTGGACTAAAAACATCAAGAAATATCGCCTACAAATGCGAGAAATACCAAAAAGTCCTACACCGCGATTGCGAAGTTTATAAGTTAATAAATCCCCGGCTTCAGTTATCAGGGGATAGGCGCTGCGGACCCCTACCATAGATACCACCTCGTCTGGCTGGATGGTCATCCGTTTACGCCTAAAATTTTAATTTCGCTATTATAAATAAAAGTGCCTGTATAATAAATATGGGCAGCATGCAACGTGCGAGGGAGATTTATTAACAATTTTGCAGGCGTTGCAAATAAAAAATACAGGATAGAAAAATAGTTATATTACGGAATGGATGTTATATCTATACTAATATATAAAGCTGCAGAGTTTGTTTGTTTGTGTGTTTGTTTGTTTGAACGCGCTAATCTCGGGAACTACTGGTCCGATTTCAAAAAATCTTTCAGTGTTAGATAGTCCATTTATCGAGGAAGGTTATAGGCTATATTTTATTTTCAAAAGAATTAGGGATCCGTATGAAAATTGCGATTTTGTAAACCAAGGTGTAAAATCGAAAACCTTTTTATGCGTGCGCTGCAAAAACTATTGACAATAGAACAAAATGATGTACTACGGGTTTGTAGGTCTTATAAAGATCTACAAAAAAGTCCGCGAGAGCACATATCTAACTATCATAGTTTAGTCACAATAACCGATTTTAGTTTCATAAAAAATATGCACGGGTTCGAAGCCCACGCGGGCGAAGCCGCGCACAAAAGCTAGTTATGGATAGAGCTAAAAGTACTTCAGCCCCGATCAATTATTCGCCTAAGTAACTACCATTACCATCGGGCAACTAACGGAATACCTTCTAATCCTGCCGCGATTTAGTCTCGTGTTGTTAGTTTAAACTTAGTATTTAGACGCTGAGTATAGTATGTAATTTGTTTCTATTAGGTTTCATTGACGTTGTTCTATTCTATTCAGCGTCATGCTATCGCACATGAAAAATAGCTACTGGAAGCAAACTGGAAGATTAAATATTGACTACATTTAAATATCATGGCCCCTGGTGACACGCAAAATCGTGAAGCTTTACAAATTTGTTTACCCACAAAAGAAGGAAAACTTCAAATGGAACTGGAATTAAGTTAATAATAATTTTAATTTTGATAGTGATGTCTTTAAAAGGTCCCAGGCCGGGCGCAGCGACCATTTTGAAATGAATTTAACGATACCTTTCATAATGTACCTACCTAGGGACACGTGGCGGGGATACATAAGGCAGGGCACGAACCGTTCTGCTTGACGAATTCATTTTCTGACGAAATCACCATCTACCCATCTAGTGCCAAGATTTCTTTTATATGCCATCGACCTATCTCTGAACAATGATATAAGTGCAATGACAAATAACCAGTACCTTTAAGCCCAACAAATAAGGTTTCAATTTGCTTGACAAAATGATCGTGGTGTAAAATGTTTTCGACTTACGCAGACTTACGCTTTTCTGACATAAATCGCATCGCGCATCGGTCGCTAGCTCGACGCCTAGCCGGCGAACGTGTTCGATGGCGGGAAAATGGAATGAAAATATGCGGTCTTGCAACTAACATGGTTATTGTAATAAGCGTTCTTTCTGTTTGTCACTTGTATAAACAGTTTTGTTTCTAGTCTAATTCTCGATTAGACTAGAAATAATACATCATGTTAAGCTTACAGCTTCTTAATCAGCAAAACTCAGGTCACACCTGCTTTACAAAAATACTTCATTATCTTGCCTTGTAAGGAAAAGTTCTGGGAACTAGGTAGGGGGCTGTCCATTAATCACGTGAGGTTCGAAAGGGGGAGGGAGGGGTCCGGCTAAAATATCACAAGGGGGAGGGGGGTTGTACCTATAGTAAGCGTAAGTATTTATTTTTTCGTCAAACGCGTGTTGTCGTTACCTTTGAGTCTGTGTAAGACTCTTTGTAGGTACTAAAAAATACACGTAATTTTTATTGGGGGGTGGGTCTTAGTCTTATACCTAACCACGTATCACAAAGGGGGATGGAGGGGTTAAAAAATTATAAAAAAAACATCACGTGATTAATGGACAGCCCCTAGGTAGATAGAGCAATTTCAAAATTATGACTACCATTCCTATATTAGCCACCTAACATGGTAGCAACATGGTATACGAAATAGACATCATTATATTTTTTGTACAAGATAAAATACATAGTTAAATTGATTGTAATATTGTTTTTCTTTTCTTACTCGTTATATGTCAGGTAGGTAGGTAATAGGTAACGTATTGTACTTGTTAGGGTTGTGTTGTACTAGGACTTAAGTACAGGTATTTTTTTAAATGTCTTATTACCCATGTTAAAACATCCACAGTATTTATCATTCAGGCAGGCGGCAAGCAAGATGCTACATAGATGAGAAAGAACTATTTCTCGGTACAAAATTTTCAATATAACAAACACCATGCAAACAAACACCATAATAAATTGCTGTCTTGTTGGAGAACATTTTTTAATATTTTAACGATTGTGAATTTAGTACAGGGTAGAAAAGGACAGGTGTATTATGGTGTGCTCCACGTTCTGGGTACTATTCAAGGTCATGCGAAACGCACTAAAAAAAATATGTTTATCTCTCTCTAACATATTTGAACTCAAATGAGCTTGTCTCTTTCAGTGTTGTTAGCGCGCCAACTTCACCATGAATCAGCGTCCCCAAGCGAGGCGTCGCGCATGATATTTTTTCTTTCTTCCTTCTCCATCATTTGGTCGGCGGTGTTTGTGCAGTGAACATTGTTTTACGTTGTGCGTAACACGTGCTTTTAATTATTTCTTTCTAATTTAAATTTGTCCTAAAATATAAATATCATAATGGCAGACGCAGCTGTTGAAAAGAAGTAAGTGGTTTTATTACTTTCAATTATTTTTAACGAAATACAATTTTGGCGGCTTCGTAAACGTGTGATCAAAATGGCTTCCTATTTAACTGGGAAAATCATGTTTTTCACATTTTCTCGTGTAGATGACATACATTTACGTAGTCATCGATTACTATTGATTACATGAAAGTTCTAGAATAAAGTTTTGTTATGGTTTGATAGTTGTCTGATGCTTAGTTTGTAAACGCCGGTTAGAGATAAGACACGCGGGAAAATACAAACTTTACTGATAACCGGGTTATGATTATTTTAAACATAGTGATGTGAATTTCTGGACGTGTATATGTTATATGAAGTAGGATTCGTCATTATGCAGTAGTTTTTCCTGTTAGGACGGCATTACACAATTACAAATGAACGGAAATTTTAAAGCACGCCGGTCGCGCGGGGAACGCTTATTCAAGATGGCGCTGGTTGCGCAGCGTGCCGGCGCGAAGCGTCTACGCGCGCTCGTTTGAATTCGTCGTGAGTCGACTGTCGAGGGCCCGAGCGAGACCTCGAAGCGGTGTTTTGCAACTCTTGTCGCTGATCACTCGTGAGAGTCGGTTACGTTATCGTGAGCAATGCGTGTTGTCATTAGTTATTTTTAACGTCTTGCCAGTATAGATGCGCTGGAGCGATTAAGGTGAATGTTCCAGGGTAGCCCGCGAAATTCAAATTTTCTTACATTTTTTGCAATTTGCAGGTCAGTGCTAGGTTATATGTTGATTAAAATGTTATTCGCGGCTGTAAGACGTATGTAGTTATAGAATTATAATCATCAAATTCATCAATACAACCCTCCAAGCTCATAAAGGTGCAAGAAAAACTTTTTCAAGCTCAAAGTCATTCTTGCACCTTTATGAGCTTGGAGGGTTGCATTGATGAGTTTGATGATTATAACTCTGTAACTACATATGTCTTACAGCCGCGAATCAAATGTTTATCATCATACAACCTAGCACTGGCCTGCAAATTGCAAAAAACGTAAGAAAATTTGAATTTCGCGGGCTACCCTGGAACATTCACCTTAACTCATGGAATATGTAAAGGTGATTTGGCATTCGTATTTACGTTGCCGCACTGTTGCAACTTTCCCACAATCAGCCTTGCGCAACAACGGTTTGTTTTTGTTCCGGCTTACTTTTCCTTTTATATCGCTCGACATAACTACCGAGTATTAAAGCAGCGAAGTGAATACCTACGTACACCTTACACATACAGAACTTACCTACACTACATACCAAGTTAAGCCGTATTTCGGGACTAAAGTGCAGTAATAATAACTAGCAAAAAGTCCGTCATAAACAGACTAGAAAAAGCTGTAAAAATTAGAGATTGTCGAATGTTGTTTGAACCGAATCCCAATTCCCAACTGCGGTTAAACATTCAGCAAAAATATCATGTTTTACACTTCTCTAGTGCGGCGGATTCTCTTTGAGCGCTTAAGTTTCATAAATGGAATATTCATAGAGAAAAAGAGTTAATAAAAACTTCATTAAGGATGAGGCGAACTTCGCTATTCGGCAAAAAATCGGTTTAAATGAATTCGGCACTAGAAAAAAATCTTGGCTGCAATTAAAAGTGGATCTGTCATACCTAACAGCAAAATACATACCGAAAAGTCATTATTAAACGGTCAAATTTTGCAATTCGAAAATTGTTCTTCACCTAATTAAAATTTCATTTGTTTTATTGGGTACATATTTATAAAGACTTAGCGAAATTGAACCGGAGTTCGACCGATTATTATATTTTTGCCGAACGTTCGGCCGTACGTACTTTGGATTCGATTTAATCCACATTCGCCTCATATCTACGGGTACGGATACTGCGTAACCGTTTCGGTCACATGATCCCAGATAGGTCGATATTCCGAACTAAATGGAAGTTAAATATTTACAGAGACGCCGCACCCGAGGAAGTCACCTCCACCGAAGTGAAAGAGTCGCCAGTAAAGAAATCTCCCGCCAAAAAAGTCGAAGAGAAGCCAGAGAGCAATGGCAAAGAGGAAAATGGCAGCGAAGAAAAGCCAGCTGAGAATGGAGACGCTGAGGAAAGCAATGAAGCCACCGAAAATGGTGATGCCACAGGTAAGATCTGAATTCTTCAATTTTGCGAGGCATTGTGCTATATTCTGAATGGTATGAAAACAAGAGTTCTTGTACATGATTGATATGTATTTATTAACTAGCTTTTGTGCGCGGCTTCGCCCGCGTGGGCTTCGAACCCGTGCATATTTTTTATGAAACTAAAATCGGTTATTGTGACTAAACTATGATAGTTAGATATGTGCTCTCGCGGACTTTTTTGTAGATCTTTATAAGACCTACAAACCCGTAGTACATCATTTTGTTCTATTGTCAATAGTTTTTGCAGCGCACGCATAAAAAGGTTTTCGATTTTACACCTTGGTTTACAAAATCGCAATTTTCATACGGATCCCTAATTCTTTTGAAAATAAAATATAGCCTATAACCTTCCTCGATAAATGGACTATCTAACACTGAAAGATTTTTTGAAATCGGACCATTAGTTCCCGAGATTAGCGCGTTCAAACAAACAAACAAACAAACACACAAACAAACTCTGCAGCTTTATATATTAGTATAGATAAGGTAACAAAAAATTGTTTTCAAAATTTAAACAGAAGGTTCTACTGTAACATTTTATTTTCGAGAAAATATTTTGACTGAAGATATGGTATGGTGTAACGACTGTCGACATAAGTTTGGTATCTTATCAATTACTAACATGAAACACCTTTTACACGAAACGCGCATTTAGTAATGTTTGATCCAGTGATAAAAATATAAATCGTGGTAATTTACACTAAGGTCGTTGACCGACCACGCCGGCTAGCAACCGCTTGCGGTCATTGTAAGTAAGCACCAGTGCACAGAGTTACCATCCATAACGTTTCGCATAATATTCCAATTTCAGTATAATAACATTGAGATTTTCGCTTTGTAGTTTTGGGCGAACACATTTTTTTTATTTAATTCTGAGTTTCAAATTAACAAAGGGATTTTGTATATGTACACTAAATTTACATGATTATTTTCATGGAAACGATTAAAGCTTATTCGCGCATTGTTTACGTCAGTCGCAGATGCTATTGCAAAACTCGTGTGACCGACGTGCACGATCTCGTCATGTATGCGGTCAACCGACAAGCGCAGTAACGGTCGTGGGTCGAACGTCGGGTACGTGCCAAGTGTAAACGAACTGTAAAAAAAGTTGTTGAACTAAATTAATTCAAAAACCGAATGTATTATGCACTTGGACATGGTCTAAAGCATTAACCGATCTCAGATGCACATGTGTGCGTTTTCGTCGCGATGTATTTTTACATCAATCTAAAAGATATACATAAATGTTGTCTTTTTCCTTAAAGTCTGTTATGTTTGAACAAGGTCTGAAAACTATTTAGTTGATTGTTGCCATTCTCTCATTAGAATTTCTTGTAGTAAAAATGTTGTTGTTAAATTTGATTATATTATTGCAGAAAAGAAAGAAACTGGTGTGAAGAGGAAATCTGTCGCCACCGACAATGGTGACGCGGAGACGAAGACCACTCCAGAGAAGAAGGCGAAAGTAGTGGACGAAGCGCCTCCGGCCGAAGAGGAGGCCGCCGCTTAAAGCTTGCAACATAGTACCTCGCTTGGTTTACTGCAATGCAGCAAGTTTCAGTAGGACTCAACTCATATATATGTCGTCAGTCTAGCATTGGCATCAGTCTGCAGATATGTGTCTTCTTAGAAACATTTGTGTCAAAATATTTTCATACTGCTTTCTATTCTAAGACAGACCCCGCCGGCGGGGTCGCAAACAACACGCCTACTGCTGTATGACCCAGCCGTCTTCGAATATGCGGCAAAATGTATGTTTACCACACTCTGGCTGGTTGGCGTTGAATGTATTTATGCTCCCAATTATTCAATATAAGAAGTACTCTGTATAAGAAATGTCCAGTACCTTCTATTAAGATCTTTTAGACCTGAAAATTATACAGTTACAATTTTGATCCTGTATCCCACATGTTGACCCCTACCAAACCTTTAGTAAAACTATGTCAGAAGATCTTATTAGTGTTCACTTGCTGAATGATATTAAGAGTTGAGCCCTCTTGTGACCACAATTAAGTTTAGATTAATACATTGTGTATTGAATCTTACCTGTGAAGTACCTGTAAATTGTAAATGTAATGTTACTATACGAATGAGGCACAAAGTAAATTGACACAGAGAGTCCAGTTCAATGTGTATTCCATGGATATGGATAACCATAGAACATATTCAAATGTTCATATTTAGAAAAGAACCCGTTGTTTCATAACAAAACTAGCTAGAAAGACTGCTGTCGTTCCTAGGAATGCCACTGTTATTCATTAGTTATAGAACAGGAGTTACCAAGCCTTGTAATGTTCATGCGTCATTGAACGAGCGAGCTGCTGGTGCTCTGTGTTCAGTTTCTTTGTAGCTAAGGTGTGCATCGCAGTGAACTGACCAAAATGCACAAGTCGGTCTAGGTGTTGTATGCTGTTTCGCGTATTGGTGTCTATCTCAAAGTTTTAGCGGTGATACTGAATTGATAAGGTGTCAGCACTATTCGCCAGTAAAATACTGCCAAAGTAGTTCACCACGTGTGAAATCAATTCACGATCCGTTCTGTGAACGATGCGTAAATAAAACAGCTTCCGAAAAACAAGGATTTTAGATAAAATAAGATTTAATGTTTAGATAATTAATTCAGTTGTAAATTTAAGTTTAGCAGATAAATAACGCACATTTTTTTGTATTTCATAGGCATTATTACTTAAACCATTTTTGAACATTCCTTTGACATTTTTGGTTACGGATCGCACTGTGGACGCGTAGCCGTTTCGTGAGTCGGTTGGAATTTAATTTTGATATTAATATCATCAAGTGATCCCAAGCTACAATTTTGCCGCGTGTTATGTTTGGAATTGGATCATTAGGATTCTATTAATATGCTATTTATCAACTCGTCCCTGCCATATTGTAAGATTTCAGAGCAATGTTTGTTTATCTTTCAATAATAATTTATATTTGGCGCATTCATATTATTTTGAGTTCTTTATATTCATATTATTCCTTCAAAATCCCAACCGACGCGCTAAGGAAACCATTTTATAAGAACTGTTCACAATGTGAAAATAATTTTAAGATTTTGGAATTTATAAAGTTCAAAGTTGACAAATAAGGTGATAGTTCATATTGACATACTAACGTTGAGTGCTATTTTTTGCATAACATCTTTATTTTTCTTTATATCCTGTTTTTCTAATTTATTTTTCTTTATTATTGTGATAGTTAACAGACCTCGAATGTAAGATAACTTATGTGGGAACGAATCTTCAAATTTACTATAAACTATAAGTATGACACATTGTGTTCCTTACATAGATTTAAAGTTGTGACTAACTTTCAGATTTATTACTTACAGATTCATAAATTTTTGATGCAAATTACATTTTAATATCTATTAGATTTTAATGTAGTGTGTACAGTTGGCACTTGACTTCTTGTGAAGAAAGTGTTTGTAAACATTTCTGGCAATAAAATAGTCCAATCCAGTAATGATTTTTTTTAAACAACTTTAACGTGCACAGGCTGGAAACGTCATTAAAACAAAATTATAATCGGTAGATTTAATTGGTTCTTTGTACTTTTGAAGACAACCTGTATCTTCCGTGGTCACAACTACTGCAAAGAAGGGATGTTATGGATATATCATTTCGGATTCAAATAGGTATATGAAAAATATTATTGTGTCGGTTACGGTTTTCGATATTAAATTATTTATATATATCCGATAGTTTCGGTTATGGATATGATGTTTTTATGTAAGTGTAAAAATAAAATGCATAAAGGAATACAAATGATTTGACGAAG
This sequence comes from Clostera curtula, assembly GCA_905475355.2. Taxonomy (NCBI): domain Eukaryota; kingdom Metazoa; phylum Arthropoda; class Insecta; order Lepidoptera; family Notodontidae; genus Clostera; species Clostera curtula. The sequence goes on along the minus strand of FR997804.1, from coordinate 3,917,928 downwards.
TTTTACAATCAGTCAGTCGTGCAAGCAAGTAATTGTTTCTCACAGCTAGCTACTGTAGTTTCAGCGAAAGGCCACTTCGCTGAAACTACTTTGCGTGAATCCATCTTCATAATTTTTGCCACACTTTACCTTTCGCTAAATCTACATTAACTTCATCAAAAAATGACTTACGATGCATATACAGGGTTGATACAACATAAGGGCTTTTTTTTTAACTGCCTATACTAGGTATCATTTTGGTGATGACACTGTTAGCGCAGTGGTTGAGCGATGGACTGCTGCGCAGCATGTCGCGGGTTCGATCCCCGCACGGAAGAAATATTTGTACGACCTACAAGTATTTGTTCCGGGTCTGGGTGTTTTCTATCTATAACATATATGTATTTACAAAAAAAAATGTATATAAGTAGTTTATCATCCATCTCGTTACCATAAGGTGAATGTTCCAGGGTAGCCCGCGAAATTCAAATTTTCTTCGTTTTTTGCAATTTGCAGGACAGTGCTAGGTTGTATGATGATGAACCTTTGATTCGCGGCTGTAAGACGTATGTAGTTACAGAGTTATAATCATCAAACTCATCAATAAAACCCTCCAAGCTCATAAAGGTGCAAGAATGACTTTGACGTTGAAAAAGTTTTTCTTGCACCTTTAAGAGCTTGGAGGGTTGTATTGATGATTTTGATTATTATAATTCTATAACTACATACGTCTTACAGTCGCGAATAACATTTTAATCAACATACAACCTAGCACCAACCTGCAAATTGCAAAAAACGTAAGAAAATTTGAATTTCGCGGGCTACCCTGGAGCATCCACCTTAATACAAGCATTAAGTTGCTTAGCTTGGGACGAGATGGCGTTGTGTGAAATGTCCAATGATATTTATTTCCAGGCTCTGTACCAAAAATCAATTAAATAGGAGCAATAGCTTAGCCGCAAATGATTATTGCAATGATTAAAATTTTTGTCTCATTTGAACATGATGTATCTTTCCTAACAGATGTTTATGCCTAACGCATCGTTTATTAACCTTAGGGGCTGTCCATTAATCACGTGATGTTTTTTAACACCCCCCTCCCCCTTAGTGATACCTGGTGAGGTTTAAGACTACCCCTCCACCCACCATGAAAAATCACGTGTATTTTTTTTGTACCGTTTCGAATTCATACTTATCACATAAATATAGTATACGTCCTAGTGTAATTTAATGCCCCTCTGTCATATCAACTTTCTCTTTTTCTTTTCAATAAAAGTTGTTTTGATCCTCTTTATGCGGGCCTATAAGTAGCTCTTTTCTGTTCTAGACATTCAGCGGGCAATAATGGGATTTGAATTTGGAACTTCATGTTCATTGAAATCGAACACAAATTGTTTCGACTGTTCCAAAGACAAAAAGGCCTATCTGCAATACTGCTTTGAAACCATTTTGAACTTCATATCTATACTAATATATAAAGCTGCAGAGTTTGTTTGTTTGTTTGAACGCGCTAATCTCAGGAACTACTGGTCCGATTTCAAAAAATCTTTCAGTGTTAGATAGTCCATTTATCGAGGAAGGTTATAGGCTATATTTTATTTTCAAAAGAATTAGGGATCCGTATGAAAATTGCGATTTTGTAAACCAAGGTGTAAAATCGAAAACCTATTTATGCGTGCGCTGCAAAAACGATTGACAATAGAACAAAATGAAGTACTACGAGTTTGTAGGTCTTATTAAAATCTACAAAAAAGTCCGCGAGAGCACATATCTAACTATCATAGTTTAGCCACAATAACCACTTTTATATTCATAAAAAAAATGCATAGAGATAAGCATGGGTTCGAAGTCCACGCGAGCAAAGCCGCGCCCAAAAGCTAGTTATATTATATTTATGAAGAATAGAGTTCAAAATGGTTTCAAAGCAGTATTGCAGTTGGTTTAGATTACTAGATGTAAGTGTTAGCTGTACGGTGCGAGGAGGCGCGGCAATATAAAAAACAAAAAAAAAAGCGCGCGATTTGCTTCTCTGTTTCTGTCTTGTAATCGGTACGGACTTTATTGAATTTTGCAAAAAGTGAGTTCTATGTCGAGTTCTGAAAGTGATAGTGGATTAACTCCTGAAGCAATAATGATAGAACCCAATAACGTTATACAAAACATAATACCTATGAAATCCCCGAGATATATGTAAAAGTCTATGACAATTGACAATTTCATAATTTGTGAAAGTGCATTTTGGCGTATTTTTAAGAATTATTTTTTAGATTAAAATTACTCATTATTTGCTTAATAGTGTCTCATAGTTATTTTCTCATAGAAGGGGATGAAAAGTAGAGTGTATAACTCGGGAGCAAATATATTTTTCCCGCGGGCGATGTACTTTGAATCCCTCGCTACTTTCAGGATTCTATTCTAGAATCCTTCTCTTCGCTCTGGATTCAAAATAGCGCCCTCGCCTTAAAAATATGACTTTACTCCCTTGTCAAACAATTACTATTTCATAAAAACGAAGCTCCTGCACTAGGAAATCACTAACATAAATTACACCCAGACTCTGAGCAAGTGCCTCTGATTTACACAAAGACACTTGCCTGGCGAACCCACAACCCCGTGGACCAAAGGCGGCACATCCAACCCCTAGACCAACGAGGCAGCAGCAGCACTGACAAAAACGTGTCGTGTTTAGAATCCGCCCTATCCGAAACTTTTATACCGAATTCCGGCAAGGCGGGTATTTCGGATTTCCAATAATTAATATAAACGAAACCCGAAATTACATATTCGGGTTTCCAATAATATCGGTTACGGATACGGAGCTCCATATCATCCCTACTGCAAAGCATTCGAAACGTCGGGAATGATATAATGTCGCGATAAATCCGTTGGAAGTTTTAATTTCAATATGTATTTAATAATCGCAAAAACGGCATAAAACGCCTTTATTTTTATTCATCCGTGTAACACGCCTTGAACATCAAGTAACTGCTATGTACCTAACTAGTAGGTACTCTGGTATGAATGTAACGCTGTTTATACTTGCAGGTACTAAGCAAACAGGTTATTAATGATAAACGAGACATCAATAGAGCTAGGCCGAACCAGCAAGGTCAGGAATCTCCCTGGTAACCCCACATATACAACAAGTCAGTCGCTCACCAGTGAGCTGACTGTCCAGTCCGTTAAGTGAAGGGGTACCAATTGAAGTACCGTCCGAAACATGTTTCCATTCGTAAACTTGATTTTGTTTGCGATATTACGGTTCACTTCGGCGCAGACAACTCAGAATATAAACGTTTGTAAGTGCACAAATAACTTTGATTTATGTGGGTTTGAGTTTAGATAAAATTATCAATTTTGTAGGGAGCGGGGGTGTTGAAAATGTTTTGTCGGTTTTCACTTCTCTATGTTATGAGAAATATTTATCAGGGTGGAAAGGTGGAAATTAGCGTTCCAACTTTTTTTTTTGTTGCCCTGAGTAAAATCCTTTATGGACTTCCCGTCAGCCTGAGGATGGCCGACGGGGGAGTGTGGGAATCTCCTCCATACCCACTAAACATCTCCGGGGTGTTCCTTCTCAGGGTTTTAGGTGCAGCGCCGTGGGAACGATAGTTAGAGTACTGCCTTACCACATTGCTGTAACCAGAGGCTTTGAATCCTGCCCACTACAACCAATGGCGACTCGACTTCCCGAACCTGAAACACAGCTTTCGCTGCCCAATGGCGGATCATGCTCCGCTATCGCTGTTGGTGAGGGATCGGCGGCGTTATGCCGGCTTGGACCTCCCCACCACCGCGCGGCGAGTCGCGGTAGTTTAAAGCTCCCAAGGCAACTCTAAAGACCGATCCATAACACACCACGACACTGTGTCGCTTTTCGCCCAGCATGTGTGGCCTCAACGGATCCTATAGGCACACAAGCTTCCTGCCACTACCCGCTAAAACCAACGGTGTCCCTACTGTCCCTTAACTGCCCGAGACAGGGCCACGGGATTCACTCCTCCCGATGGGGGAACATGCTCCGTGACCCTGATGGGGCCCCACGCTTTGATAGGGAGCTCTGGACTCCCCAACCCACCGAGAGCCACGTGCGGGACATTGAACGTGCCCCCGTCAGGCGCCGGATTAACTGCCTGGCCGCCCCTCCGCTGCTAGTGGTGGCAGCCCTGGCCATACCGCCTGGCCGCCCTCCACTGCATTCACCACGCCGTGTGTCGCGGCACGTTAAGGCTTCCGAGGCAACTCTGAGGACAGAGGAGTCCCCAGAGCCAAAACCCACCACGATTTCTCATTCTCGATTCATTCTCTCCTTCGCTCTTCGTCTGGCCTCTCCCCGTGGGCCCGCCCGGCATGGGTGACCCTGAGCCGGTATGGCCCCAACGGATCCTAAAGGCACGCAAGCTCCCTCACCACAACAAGGTGGCAGCACGGTCGAGGGGGACCATAAAATGAACCTTGTTTTAACCATTTGCAAGCGTAGGTTTACGATTCATTTTAATTTACACAAAAAGAATATACAATGTAATTTTACACTGCTTATCCCGCATCTTGTGTTAATTAGTTACGGTCGTGTAACATACTGTTTGAATAGTTATAAGGTAGGTACCTACCTAAATAATTTAAACCAATACATAGCTTGGCACATCCTATGTGGGAACATATTCCTTTGGATCGTATATTTACCATGTGATATTTTTTAAGTGCAAGTGCTTAGTAATACTAGTTAAAATCTACAATGATTCTTATAGGTACCTAATTAATAAGTTGTTTATAATAGAGTGATCGCTTTACTATATTAAAAATATGGGTAGGTAGGTAATGCAATGTATGTTTAAGTACAAACACGTAATCATGTTGCAGTCGTGACCTCATAACATTAGAAAGTTGCCAATTTCCACTGTGTTATCGTCATATCAGTTTGTGCACCCTGTAGAACCAACTTTCAATGATAAAAAATTAGAAATGGGTAATATGTTTATATACTAGTGGCGTCACTTAGACTATCATCACGGCAGACCATGTTTAATGGTTTTAACGTCGCCAAAAACGAAAGAAGAAGAGGAAAGTGCTTAAAATAAAAAAAATATTATATTTCCTAGTTCCTACTAGTACTACCCAGCTACGTACAGTTACTAACTAACTTTTAAGTCATTTATTAAAATTTTATGACTTAATTACACCGTTTAATTTCAGTATTGATAAACGAAGAAAGTAATGCACTAGCTGAAAAAGCTTTTGAAGTGGCAAAAGAATATGTCAGACGCAATCCTAGTTTGGGCTTGGCTGTAGACCCTGTGATTGTTGTAGGCAATAGAACAGATGCTAAAACATTTTTGGAGAATGGTAAGAAGAGACTGAACAGTGCTACTCCTGGTTCTTAAGTTAGAGCTTTCAAAGTAAACCTTTTCCAAGAAACTACCTCCTAAAAACTCACGTGTAGGAGTTTTGATTTCGAATATTGTCTTCAGAGTAGTTCGATTATACTCTTTAAATTCTTTTTTTTTTTATAATTAAATAATAGTGCAGCTATAAAAAATAAAGTTGACTTGATTGAAAAGTACCTAATTTATTGGTTATGTTATCAGTTTGCAGAAAATACAATGACATGCTCTCTGCGAAGAAGTCACCGCACGTCGTTCTAGACTTCACGATGACCGGAGTCGGTTCGGAAACCATAAAGTCTTTCACAGCCGCGTTGGCACTCCCCACAATATCAGGGTCTTTCGGTCAGATGGGTGACCTTCGGCAGTGGAGATCTCTCAATTCAAACCAAGCCAGGTTTCTGTTGCAAGTCATGCCACCAGCTGATATTCTACCAGAGGCGATAAGATCAATCGTTACGAAGCAAGATATTACAAATGCTGCTATAATTTTTGATGAATATTACGGTAAGCGAAGCACTTCCAAAATAGATATATCAACACTTTTTAACAGATTTATCGCGTGTATTTTACATTCTTTTATTCTCGACGTTTCGGAAGCTTTGCAGCAGTCGTGATTACGGAGAGTTTGTTTGCTTTAAAAGTTGTCAGAAACAGTTAAATTTACCGGCCAAACGGCAGATCTAGGCATTAATTTGATCAAATCTCAAGCTCAACACTCATCTGGCCACTGTGGGCGATTTCTGCGTGCATGCACAGGGAACGTTGTCAATGCACATTTAACTGTTTCTTTGTACGTTTAAAGCAAACCGTCATCTAGTCTCTGTAAAACATTCGAAAATAATGTAAAATACACTTGATAAATCTGATAGGTATGTGTTTAATTTCAATGTGAAATAATCGCGAAAACCTAGGACATCGTTAGATATAACGACTTTAATTGCGACATATGCGGGTTGTGTACTTATTGTGTCAAAATTTGAGCACAAACGATGCCCAACTATTCAAGTTTTTGAAATATACTTAATAAACCAACTTTATATTTTTGTAAAAACTTTTTCAAGCTCAAAGTCATTCTTGCACCTGAGCTTGGAGGGTTGTATTGATGAGTTTGATGATTATAACTCTGTAACTACATACGTCTTACAGCCGCGAATAAAATGTTCATCATCATACAATAGGGCACTGGCTTGCAAATTGCAAAAAACATAAGAAACTTTGAATTTCGCGGGCTACCCTGGAACATTCACCTTAAATATTTAAAACTACGCAGCGGATTTTGATACGGTTTTTTAATAGATAGAGTGATTCAAGAGGAAGGTTTTTAAGTATAACCCACCCCCGCTTTGCACGGGCAAAGCCGGGGCGGGCCACTAGTTACTTATATATCTTGAACTAAAATTAATTAAAAATCAACTGGCGCCTGTCATAAAAAAATGAGGTGGCTTACGCCTCCCTTGTCCACCAATCACCGCCAAAGAGATTTTATTTACTTGCGCTGGATAGATTTTGGCTCAAGATGTTTGAGGGATTATAGGTATAGTGACAATGTAATTGTAGACGTCGTCAGTGATAAAAAATTGTTTACAGTTATGGATCATAAATACAAATCGCTACTGCAAAATATTCCCACCCGACATGTGATTACGCCGGTCAAGAGTTTCGAAGTGAACGAGATAAAAACTCAATTGGAAAGTCTACGTAACTTGGACATAGTCAATTTTTTTATCGTCGGCAGTTTGAGGACAATAAAGAATGTTCTGGACGCTGCGGATAAGAACCAGTACTTTGGAAGAAAAACTGCTTGGTACGCCTTGTCTTTGGAGAAGGGGGATATAAGTTGTGGATGTAAGAATGCAACTATCGTCCATATAAGGCCTACTCCTGACGCCAACAGCAGAGATAGGCTCGGAAAGATCAAGACTACGTACAGTATGAATGGCGAGCCAGAAATCACATCAGCGTTCTACTTCGACCTTTCTTTGAGAACATTTCTAGCGATCAAGTAATGACCTTTTCTATTATCGTTCACGCGTGCGAGTTCCTTATTTAGTACACCTAGCGTATTGCGGTCTATCTAAATATATTCTGGCTTATTCCATGAGAGTTCACGTTTATGAATTTCCAGATCACTTCTGGATTCTGGCAAGTGGCCAAACGACTTGAAATATATTACATGTGATGACTACGACGGCAAGAATACACCAAACAGGACCTTGGATCTTAAATCAGCGTTCCAAGAGGTGTGTAGACAACATTAAGCTGGTGACAAGAATCATGGATCCTCGTGAAACTTCTAGAAGTCTACTAAGCCTGTTTTAAGAAATATTAAGCCTGTTTTAAGAGTAATCTTAATTTTTACCGTAGACAGACAAATTTACCAGAAGTGGTTCCGAGTACATCCTTTTTTAAAAAGATAGAATATTGTGGGTGTATCAATAAGTAGCATGCATTGTTGTATGAACATTTCAAATAAATCCAATTAACATTATTTATCGCCAAAAAGTTGTCTGCTGAAATATTTGGTTCATTCATACCAACCTTGCGATAAATTATAAAGTAGGTATTATTAATAATTGGAATACTGGTGTTATCAGAAACCAAGTTCATAACAACTGTATTTTTTATCTCGCTCTTCTAGACAACCGAAACTATTCTCATGAACCAAGGAAGAATCCTTAGCCCTAAGCCCTCATTTCGGAAGCATATACCTTTTTCCTATACCACCAGCATCGTCACTACTTACAGATAAAAGAGACGCCAACATACGCGCCTTTTTATGTCCCCCAAGATGACCCGATGAATGGAAGGAGCTTTATGGAATTCAGCACGGATATACTAGCAATCACTGTCAAAGACGGTGCGTCAATTAGCAGCCTCTCGCTAGGTTCGTGGAAGGCAGGCCTCTCCTCAAATCTGACCTTGGTTGACCCTAATAACATGAGCAATTACTCAGCGCAACTAGTGTACAGAATTGTGACAGTCGAGGTAAGTCAACGAACTCCTTCATTGTTTAAAATTCTGTTGTTAGCTTGATAACATTTCGTCAGTTTACTTAGCAACAGTATGTGCAAACATTGTCGCTAGTTTCCTGGTGTGTTGGATAAGGAAATTTGTGGAGCGTATTTTTAAATGTTACGTGTCCTAGTAGTGCCTACCTCATGTTCTTTACAAAAAATGCAAGGTTAAAATAAATTTATTCTAAACTTCAAATTAGTACAGCATTTATAGCATATTAAATCTTTCGGCCACTGACTTCCATTGATCTCCACAAAGTATGGTCCAGCTCAGACTGTGCCCACCGTCACCCAGGGAACTTTATGTGATCTTGGCAAAACTAGTTGAATGGCCTTTCACGCTGCACTTTATGGTCTATACATCGCTGGATGGTCTCCACTACAGAACTTTGCTGCCCAAGGTTTGCCTGTCCTCTGGGGTAACCCTACTTCATGCTAATGATAGAGCATCGCACTATCTTAACATAGTTAGGTTCTTCAACCCTTCTGACGTAGTAATTCCGAGCGTAGCTGTCTCTATAGCGCGTTGAGTGACACTCTGTCGCCAATGAGGACCATTGTGAACGATTGTTTACTTATTACATTTATAGTGATTGTTTGCAGTCTATGGCCCCATTGTTGCAGAATTTGTAGACATATTGCTTTTCAGGCAATAATGTTTGAGTCACCATTACAAATTGTCATAATTGTTATACCAAGTATCGTAAGTAGGTAGATAATGCGAGAATTTTCTGAGACTCATTGACTTCAATGAAGTCAAACTTTTTACCACTCGACCTTGTACCTTAAAGTTATGCAGGAAACGTTTAATAGGCATGGAAATGAAACCAGCGTTAAAAAAAAGATAAGGCTGTTTGTCTTCCGCTAGGTTCATTCTTGTTCGGAGTCGCGTTTCGACCCAGTAGTTCGTAGTCAATGACCAAATTGGAATAATAAAGTTTGTATGTGCTATTCTGGTGTAGGTAGTAATTAAGTACGTGTTTTAGAAAGGAATGGCTATGAAAAACGCGTATTCGAAAAAAAAATGTATGATGTAGCTGCGAAGAACCTTCTCGACCACAATATCGTACTTGAAGACAAAAGTCTTTATTAAGGTGGATGCTCCAGGGTAGCCCGCGAAATTCAAATTTTCTTACGTTTTTTGCAATTTGCAGTCCAGTGCTAGGTTGTATGATGATGAACATTTGATTAGCGGCTGTAAGACGTATGTAGTTACTAGGGTTCATGATTTCTCGAGCTTTTCAATTTCTCGGGTCTCGAGAATTCTCGAGGCTAATTTCTCGGGACTCTCGGGTTGTCGAGAAATTTACGTACGTTTTCTCATATTATTTGGTTCCAATTGCGTCTAAAAATCAGTGGTTTTCCTCTCAAATAAAAGTATCAAATTAATTATAATACTTTCATCGGTGTTATTCAAAAACATTAATCTTATAAATATTGTTTTATAAAATATTACGGAAAAATATATTATTCAGGCTCATAATCATAATGACAGCACCATTTTTAGTTGGTTATTTAGAACTTAAACTAAACAAAAAATCAACATGAAAGAAAACGTAAATATTAGGTTGGGGAAAAAGTCTTTTCGCATTATAGTATGTATGAACTTGTAATAAAATCTTCAGTCCTGATCTTGCACCTTCAGATTTCCACATGTTTCGGTCTCTTCAGAATTCTTTAGGCAGTGTCAGGTTAACATCACGAGAGGACTGCCAAAACCACTTGTCCCGGTATTTTGATCAGTAGTCCCAAAATTTCTATAGCAATCGGATCATGTCCCTACCTACAAGATGGCAAAAAGTTATCGAACAAAATGGTAGCTACATACTTTAGTTAAATGTAAATAAACGATATTATAAAGCTTTTTCCCCAACCTACATATTATCTTAACTTACATTACATTAGGATCACAGCACAATTTTGGGCTGGTTATTTAGAAAAAAAAAAAACAACTTGAATCTTGTAAACAAAATAGCTTCTGTAAAACACGAAAGAAATCTTTAATATCTTAAACTCAGGTAGAGTAAATTATAATTACATTACACCATTTGTGGCATGTTAATATAATATAAACAAATTAAAACTCTGCAAGTTTATTTTCTACAAACGTACATGATTTCTCGAGTTCTCGACTTTTCTCGAGCTTCATTTCCCGGGAACAAAGCCCAACGATTTCCCGGGAATTCTCGGCTCGAGAATTCCCGGGAATGAACCCTAGTAGTTACAGAGTTATAATCATCAAACTCATCAATACAACCCTCCAAGCTCATAAAGGTGCAAGAATGACTTTGACGTTGAAAAAGTTTTTCTTGCACCTTTATGATCTTGGAGGGTTGTATTGATGATTTTGATGATTATAATTCTATAACTACATACGTCTTACAGCCGCGAATAACATTTTAATCAACATACAACCTAGCACTGACCTGCAAATTGCAAAAACGTAAGAAAATTTGTATTTCGCGGGCTACCCTGGAGCATCCTCCTTAATTGGGTGTTACCAGTAATGAAATGAGGTTTTTAAACGTGGTCACTCACTAAGGGCTCTATTAAAAAGTTCTATGTCAATGAAGAGCTATGTTTGCCTGCGAGAACGAATCAGAAATGAGGAGATGTGCAGGTGAACGAGGGTTACCAATATAATCCACAAGATTGTCAACCTTAAGTGGCAGTGGGCAGGGCACATAACTCGCAGGAATGACGGCCGATGGGGCAGAAAGTACGGTAACCTGGTCAAGGTCGCCAGAATCCGATTGATACGGCTGGTTCAGGATCGGCCTTTGTGGATATCTTTGGGGGCTTTATGCAGCAGTGGACTTATTTTGGCTGAAATGGTCAACGAACGGGAAATGATAATTTTGGTGGAAAACATATTGGTTTTTTTTGCAATATCTTGCTAACGTAATAATTATTTCAATTTTAGCAAAAACCATTCATTGTAAGGGACGACAAAGCCCCCAAGGGCTTCAAGGGCTATTGCATCGATCTTATCGAAGAGATTCGACAAATCGTTAAGTTCGATTACGAAATAACGTTAGCGCCCGACGGCAACTTCGGAACTATGGACGAGAATGGAAACTGGAACGGAATTATCAAAGAACTAGTCGATAAGAAGGCCGATATAGGGCTAGCTTCGCTATCGGTAATGGCCGAGCGGGAAAACGTCGTGGACTTTACCGTTCCGTACTACGATTTGGTTGGAATCACAATTATGATGAAACTACCCAGAACGCCCACGTCACTGTTCAAATTTCTGACCGTTTTGGAGAATGACGTTTGGCTCTCGATACTGGCCGCATACTTTTTTACCAGGTAAGATTTGAAAACCTGTTTTTGAATCGTTGAATATGAGTTCCGAATGCTTTGCACGTGACCTCACTTTTTGTTCTTTAAGATTCGCATAAAGGCGAGTGTTTAAAGAGGCTTTTGTGTAGACTGGCAGTTTTCGTTTAAACGATATCTTTTGTAAGGGGTAATTGTAACATAAAGTTTTTGTAAAACGATACTTAAAATGGAAATGCGGGCTTGCGTTTGAACTTGGTAAACCCAGTGGCGGATTTACCAATAGGCTGAGTAGGCTGGAGCCTAGGGCGGCATATTTTAAGGGGCGGCAGATTTAGGACGTCTAAAAAAAGGTCGTCACACTCCCCTCGCCGGCCACGGGGATGGCCAGCGAGGGGAGTGTGGGACTCTCCCCCATAATGGGGGCCTACCCACTAAAACTCCCCGGGGTGCTCCAACTCGCGTCCTGTTGCGGCATTGTGGGATCTGATGCAGAACCACGGCCTACGTCACAGCCTACGTTAACTAGAAGGGCGTCTACCAATGACATTTGGGCATTTGTTAGATACTGTTACGAGTATATGGGTATGCGATCGATGAGCCGATATCCACCTGCCACCATTATTTCTTATCAGATTTAATGGAACGAGGTCGAATGGTGATGCCGAGTTTACTTGGTAGTATTTGTATTAGATTTTATCGTTGAGACGTAAGTAGTAGAAAAGCTTAACTAAACTCAAAGTACCTACGTGTTTTTTACAACATTGGTGATTCAAGTAATGCTTTCCACAATTAACAAAGCATGGTGTTGCTATCGACGCGGTGTTGCTATCGACGCGGTGTTTTTTTTGGATTCTGAAGAAGTTGTTTTTCTTCGCAGTCCGTTTTCTAATATTATACGATAACACATTATAGGAACACAATGCGAAGAGTTTCAAATAATATAGACGTTGATAGTTTTATGTGCATTTTTACTGCCCGAAACTGCGTGATAATTGTTTATTACCTGAAAAGCTAATTTTGCGTTACGTTCAGTGTGTCATTGAGATATTAGTCACATGGCATTAATGAAACAAAATGAGCACACGTAGCAACAAGCAATCCGCTGGCGTACTGCGTATATACAAGAAACAGTCTCAGATTCTCAACCTTATTTTACTGATTTTAGGGTTCCAAATAGAACAAAGTGTGCTTGGCATAAATTTTACATTTTATGTGTGTGAATTTACATCAGTGAAACATTTTGTACGTAATTACGTTGAATGGTTTGCACTCTAGCAATATTCGAAGTACGTATTGTTCCTTTTGAAAAAATCTTGATGCCAATTTCTGTCTCAAACTGCAATTTTCTCTCTACACATACACGTGTTATAAAAGAGATGCAGGTACTGTACATAGAAATGAAAGGCGATGTGAATTACCTAACCATATTTCAGCATTATAAATACATAATTTAAAACATCCAACGTTACTTATCGCGCACAGAATTAATTTAGGTTAATACCTAAGTATTAACCTAAATTAATTCTGTGCGCGATAAGTCCCGTTGGATGTTTTAAATTATGTGTTCCAATCGCGAAAGTTAAACATAACAATTACAAATACATTTGAAAGTGATTGTATAATATAATACTCTATATTCATGTTTGTAAATTCTTATGTCGTTCTTCATTTAATAGCAATTACATGTATTGTTAATATAATAAAATAAATGATCGTAAACGACGCAAAATTTTGTGTAACTCTATATAAAATTAGGACAACGCAAAACCAAAAACCTGATCTAGCACGTGAGGAAAGCTGCGAACAGTACCCAGTAAGAAAATATCAAATGTAATACATTTGACATATGTGCTAATCATATTTAGTTCTGCACGACCATATGGTAGAATAGGAGAGAATGCGTTAAGGTTAACCCCAAACTCAAACTCAAAAGGAACTTTATTTACGTAGGTTTCATCACAAAACTCTTATAAATCGTCATATTTTTATACACCATTATCATCTTACGGCCCCTGTTAACTACTACTATTCAGCCAATAAATTACCCACTGCTGATTCGGACTTCCTCCAGTTTGGATTTCGTGCTCTTTTTGTCGCCCGCCCCCGCGCATTTAGGCGGCCAGGCCGCGTGGCCAGTCGCGCGGCCTGGCCGCATAATGCGCGGATTGGTCGCGGCGGCCAATGGGCCGCGTATGTGACGCGATGTTTTTCGTTGGCCGCGCGACCAAAACTTGGCCGCGCGGCCTGGCCGCGTAATGCGCGCAGCTATATACATCGTAGAAGAATTAGTTGGCCGCGCGGCCTGGCCGCATAATGCGCGGAGGCCCTAATGGGTTAACACATCCTGTATTCTAAATCCATAACACGGACTAGATAGAATCTAGATAGAATCTAGATAGTACTAGATAGAATCTGCACATATTATTTAGAGGTCTCTCGAATCTCGATATCGATTCCTTACAGCCGTTTTCTTTTAAATGAATTGGTCAGTCATAATATCTTGACGTTGCAATCAAAATTGAAGTCTATTTCAATCGAGTTAACAGGCAGAATGATTTATCATTGAATTAATTAACATTCATGATTACGTGTTTACGACAATCTCGGTTAAAGGTTCATATACCTACGACCTGATTGCAACGTTATGTCAGAGTTTCAGTTGCCAATTAATGTTTAATTGGGACCTGTTATGCATATATGACAGGTCATTTAAGGCTAATACCCAGGGACACTATTCATCACAGGGAAGCTAATTACCCTCCCTATGATGAGAGGAGGCCCGACTCAGCAGTGGGTCATTTATGGGCTGAGTAGTAGTAGTATGCATATAAATCGTTTTTTTTTAATAAGAAGGCACATAAAGACTTCGTAGTATTAAAGCGTAATTAGGTGTCGGTCACTTTGCTGAAAATATAATTTATTCATTAATTATGAAACCTGTCATGTAGGCATATAAATTAATTAATGGTCATATTTTTGTTCTAAATGTAGACACACAGTACACTATTAAAATATATGCCGTAAAAGCGCCGGTTGCTATGTTGAAAATATATTTAAAAAATCAGCATCTGCATCATTTTGTTACATGCTGTATATTACAGATTTCATAAAACCCTAAAATTTTGCAGCTTCTTAATGTGGGTGTTTGACAAATGGAGTCCCTACAGCTACCAGAACAACAGAGAAAAGTACAAAGATGATGAGGAGAAAAGAGAGTTCACTCTGAAGGAGTGTCTATGGTTTTGTATGACGTCACTCACCCCGCAGGGCGGTGGGGAAGCACCGAAGAACCTTTCTGGCCGTCTGTTGGCAGCCACTTGGTGGTTATTCGGGTAAATAATTGCAGATATACATAAAATAAATTCTGTGTGGTGACAGATTTAGAATACGCAGTGTCACCAACCCATACCATCTCGAGGGTGTCGTAAGAGGCGACCTAACCGCAAGAGAAACATAACTTGATTCAAACCCTGTGCAAACCCGTCTTGTCAGCGTGGCACAGTAGGCTAATTTCCGTCCAGGAATTTGGAGGAGGCCCGACTCAGTAGTGGGCCATTCGCGGGCTGAAACGACGAAAATTGTTAGATATAGATATTCAAAGAGTTCAAACAAAAAGTATTCTCTATGGTAATTTAAAAGAATGAAGCTCACTTATGCTATATTTTACGTTACTACGGCATTATTATTTTAGCTCTTACCAGGAAGATACACACATCTATCTTAATAATAATAACTATTAAGGATGCGTCGTAGGACCGGTAACTAAAATAAAGCCCTTATGAAAATAATGTCTAAGAATCCCTTTTTCAATAAAACACCATAGCAAAGCCTGACACATACCATACTACATTGCAAGCAATGATTTCAATATTTAAATCCCAACGTTTCAGAATCTTTGCAGTGTATTGCTATCAGTGCACATACTCATTTAATTTTCATAATATAAAAAAGTATAATATAAAAAACGATAGGTGTAAAGGACGAGAACTAAAATCGGCGGGCTTGCTAGTCAAACATGTTGAGACAGAACATTAACACACTTTATTGGCACGTGCACATCTTACGACATTTTACAAGAGACTAACAAGAACAGAAAAACAAAGCAACTCGCATAAAAATGGAATCTCGGAATCGGCTCCAACGATTTTCATGAAATTTAGTATATAGGGGGTTTCGGGGGCGATAAATCGATCTAGCTAGGAATCCTGACATCTATTGGCGAATAATGGCAACAGCAGATGGCGTTTTTAAGTAACACGAAGTCAATGAGGGTTTGCTTTCCTGACATCTATTGGCGAATAATAATACTACTTTTTTTGTGAGCACAACAGCAGATGGCGTTGTTAAGTAACACGAAGTCAATGAGTGTTTGCGTAATTCGTACTTAAATATAATTTCCAAAAAACGCAATTTATAAAAAAAAAAATACGGTCATCCAGATATTTATAATAAAAAAGTATACAAAAGACTTAAGAGGTTGGACTAACGAGGTTGCGGGTCGCCAACAATAGGCATCCATCGTCTGTCGGCAACAATAACAAACACGTACTTTCTTGAACACTTATTTTATTTTAAGTATCTAGTATTACTATGGTGACGGGTTTACAATACATAGTCTCACCAGCCCATTCCATGCTGAGGGTGACGTAAGAGCTGACAAAGGGAAATGACAAGGCAACCTAGCCGCAAGACAAGGAACACTAGAAACAAAACCCTGTGCAAAACCGACTGGCTAGTACACAGTAGGCTAATTAATTATCCTACATGTAATGGAGGAGGCCCGACTCAGCAGTGGGTCATTTATGGGCTGAGTAGTAATACCATTAGTGTGGTGACAGACATACATCTTAATTACATCAATACCGAACCATTATTTATGGCTATAGGGTTCTTGGTCAGTGTGGTGACGCATTTAGAATACAAAATGTCACAAACCGATACCGGCTAAAGGAACGCAAGAGGCAGATCACCTAGCGGCAAAAGAAGGAAAACCTGAAAAAGCCCCTGGGCTAACCCGTATTGCCAGCGTGGCACAGTAGGCTAATTTCCCTCCATATAGTTGGAGGAGGCCTGACTCATGGGCCATTTATGGGCTGAAATCATAAATATATAGAAAAATGTTTTTACCTTCCAGCTTCATCATCATCGCTTCCTACACTGCCAACTTGGCAGCCTTCCTAACTGTATCCCGGCTGGACACACCAATAGAGTCCCTTGATGATCTCTCCAAGCAATACAAGATCCAGTATGCACCGCTCAACGGATCCGCAGCAATGACGTACTTCCAGAGGATGGCTAACATCGAGGAAAAGTTCTATGAGTGAGTACATATACTAATGACTGAGTCGGCCCCTCAAAATGAATGGCGGAAAATAAGCCTACTGTGCCAGGCTTGTCAGACAGGTTGGCAGTTGGCACATGCTTTGTATCATTTAGGTTTTCCTTCTCTTGCGGCTTTTTAGTTCTTCCTTCTCTTGCGGTTTACGACACTGTCTGCTCTGTATGGTAATGGATTGATGACCCTAAAACCGTCATCGTACAAAAAAATATTTAACACAAACCAACTCCTTAATATTAATTTTTCGGTCATTTGGAAATTTTAACGCCGAGTTTAAATTTTAATAGCGCACAGTGACATCTGTTGTTGAAGAAGAGAGTTTAATGTGTTGCTATCGTAAATGTCAATACCGCTAATTTAATAGTTTTACCTTTTTATATATTAACAACATCAAGTTCGTATTAGTCATTTCTAGAGCGTAGCATGGCGAGCGAGCAGCAGATAGTTCATGCTAGGGAGCGTCCATGAATTACGTGAGATTTTCTAGGAGGGAAGGGGGATCAAGCTAAATATTTTCAAATCAAACTTATGGGATCTCCCCCTTAGCTTAGTCTTAGCAAATATCACGTATTTTTTTTTACAGTAATTTTCACAAATATGAATGTCAAAGTCAAATCATTTATTTTGCATAGGACACAATGGACACTTACAAATTATCAACATTTAAATATGAAATTTATACAAAGCAAAGTAATATATTTTAGTTTACCACCAGTTCGGAACGCGACCACTGCTGAGAAGAACTGGCAAGAAACTCAGAGGGCTTGTCTTTGCTAGTCTTGAATAAAAGTAATGGAACAAGTTTTGTCTCCAGCCAAAACGTTAATTTTAAAGAAATTTGCATAAGATTAGAGTGGGGAGCTAGTCAGCAAAGAAAGGAAAACCAAAAAATCCTTTAATCAAATTATGTTTTAAACGCTTAATCAGACTTATTAAAAAAAACGTGTGCTCGATGTAGAGGATTCTTCCGTCGTATCAATTTGCAGGAAGGTCTTATTGCTTCCACAAGTTTATTATTCTTCATTAGCTGCTTCCTTTTTTTAATACTGCACGTCGTCATGCAAGCGCATCGGCGCGGAGCTCAGTAAAAAAATACAATTCCTAATTAATTTGATTTCATTGTAAACATTACATCGGCACCGAAATAATTCTTTAAAATTATTTATATTGGTCCTGCTGTTGTTTTATATACTGAAAGTAAGAAGAAAAGAATTGCTGTTACATAACGAAACGATTGCATTATCGTCATTGTTGCCAACTGGGGTCAGAAGAAAGTTTTACCAAAGACAATAAATCATGACACCTTATGTCAGCAGCTATGATTAATGTTCTAAATTAGGAAGGCTTCGTGATGTTGAGTAATTAGTCACATAACATGTATCAGGTGACCTTAAAGTTGGAAACATATTGAAAAGGGACGCGGAAAAGGTAGTTTTTTACATTCTTATTAATTTATTTTTCTTACCAGGTAACTATTGCATTTTTACCACCAAAAAAGCTGGATTAAGAAATAAATAAGTAGATATGGTGAAAAATAAATATAAATCAATTGTAAAACTAAGCAAGTAAGTATCTATATGTGAAAGATATCCTGGTTCTCCTCCTTGTCCATGTTTCAAAAGTATTTTCAACTAAACTATTTATCTGGATGCAGATTTGGTATACCATTACATTTAACAATAAATATTTTCGTATGTCTCAGGCCAGGCGCAAATACGTATGTCTATTGCACGTATTTGATAAATAAAACATATAGTATACTAGCAGACCCGGCCACGCGTTGCTGCGGCTAAGGGTTTTGTTGTATTACATAAAACATTAACATATTACAATAATGTAACTTTTAACATAGCGCCATCTATTGAATACTTAGTCAATCCTGTCAACAGTTTCAATCGTTTGGTAGCTCCAATCATTTATGTAATTGTAAACTGACAAATAATAGACAAATAATTTGCAATAAAATAATATTGCGACAATACTACAACATGACGCGTATTTTATATACTAGCGACCCGCTCCGGCTTCGCACGGGTGCAATGATGAACATCTACATTTATCAGTGGTTCTCTACAATTTTATGCATGTAATATACTTATAAACCTTCCTCTTGAATCACTCTATCTATTGGAAAAAAACCGCTTCAAAATCCGTTGCGTAGTTTTAAAGATTTAAGCATACATAGGGACGGACAGATGACAGCGACTTTCTTTTAAACTATGTAGTGATAGTGATAGTGAAGTTAAAATCCGTAAATTAGAAAGAAACATAAGTAGGTAGATGAAATTAAAATATAGCAGGCGAGCCTTAGCGGACTTATAAAGAATGTCCCATTTTTCGGTGTGACTGTCGCTTTAGGACTGCCAATAAGTGTGCGAGTCTCTCTTGACTTCATTCGTTTAGTGCCGACTAATTTGCGATCACCATAAGATCATATAATTTACTTTAACAATGGAGGTAGTTCTGGAAAACAGTTTGACAGGTGATGTTTGACGATGATTATCAATGATGTTACAAATAAAAGGTGTAGATACGTTACCTACCTGTACAACATTCGATCTGTAAAAACGGCAAGCCAACGCACACATAGTTAACTTAATATGCAATATGCACACTGCTTTAGATGAGTCGTGAAAGTAGGATGGTATGATTTAATAATCACGCGCTAAATAGAGAAAAATATAATTTGTTGTGATGCGTCGTCACATGCACTAGAAACAATATAGATTAAATAAATCAGACATAACATTTTGACAAGTCTGTGACGCGTAATGACATCTATCTCTTTTGCACTTGGTAATGAGGATACTTTTGTTCCACTCATTGATTTTTACCGCCATATTTTACGAATAACATTTTAATTTGTAAAAAATATTAATTATATTACAGAAATAGTGATAGTTACGAATGATAAGTGATTCCTTGACTTTTAGAAGTTTTGTTAGAGTAGTTTGTGCAATATCTCACAACACACGACGGCATTTTCAATTGTTTTATAGCACTTTTTACACACGGCTCTTGACGTGCATCTGTTGACGCCAGCGACGTAACACTGAGGTCAGGTTTGCTAATTAGCCTACTTTTAACGTGCCGCTTGCTGACCGCTTATAACCCATCTACACCTTTTATTTGTAACATCATTGATGATTATCATTAAATTATGGTGTCAGCGCAGAGAACAATCATTTACGAGTATTTCTGTTTGATTCCTTGAGTAGTAAATGTTCCGGTCATTAGCGAGGTGTTGCAGTGCAAGTTCGAGATTGTAGTTTCACTATGAGTCGTGATTCAGTTGGTGTCATGGCGAACGTGATGCATTCGATATCGTTGAAGATCTTCTAAACTGTGAGTTTTATTACTTGCATTCTTCAGGCTGTATTAATTAGCGGGTGGATTACATTGTGTTCTGTTGTGGTTTGATTTGGTGACGTGTGGTGGATTTAGAATATATAGAGTCACCATCTCATTCTGTCCTGAGGGTGTCGTAAGAGCCGACAAAAGGAAGTGACAAGGCCGATAACCTAGCTGCAATAGAAGGAAAACTTGAAACGAAACCCTGTGCCAATCCTAGCTCAGTTAATTATCCTCCATATAATTGGAGGAGACCCGACTCAGTAGTGGGTCATTTATGGGCTGAGGAGTAGTAGTAGTGGTATTATTTTGCGTTCTAGTAAGTTCTTTAATTATGTTCTATTCATATGGGACGACTCCAGACGCCATTACACCGCGTCTTGTGTCAGTGTGTTTCTGTTTTAATCTGCAACACACGCACACGGCGGCGGCGAGGCGGTCTATGCTGAGATCGGACGCGGTTAGGCATTTCAATTAAAATTCAATTCACCCGACGCGCGTCTTTTGTTATTTTCTTGTGTCATATTTTAATGATGCAATAAGTCTACACATTGAGTATCAAGGACCTTAAATATCTTCTGCATATATTATGAAGAGATAGAAAATCTAGTCATCATCATTTTTTTTTCATCATTTCAGCCAAAAGACGTCCACTGCTGGACATAGGCCTCCCCCAAGGATCTCCACAAAGGCCGGTCCTGGGCCACCCGCATCCACTGCTTTCCGGCGACCTTAACCAGGTCGTCGGTCCACCGTGTGAGAGGCCTACCAGCACTGCGCCTAAAATCTAGTATCATCACACTATTCGAGCCTGAGGGTACCGTGAGAGTCGAAATGACAAAACGAAAAGCCGGTAGGGGAGGAAAACTTATTCCGAACCGTCTGCCTAACATTGTACACTATGCTATGTGGTCCATGTTCCGCCTTTTTTTCTACAGCATTTGATCTTACTCAGGAGTGGGTCTTTTATAGGCTGAGAAGATGATGATACTATGCGCAAACACGTGTCTTGGCCTAAATAATTAATATCTGTGATCCATCGTATCTTATCACAGGTTATTGGCCAAAGACCTGGCAACTCCCCTGCATTTATCATGCTTCTTTTCAAATCTTGATCAAATACAAAACGGGGTTAATAAACTCAATGCAAATTTACAGTGATTTCAGATAACAGTAAATACGAGCATAATGTACCTGTTTTTGTGCGGATTCTTTGCGGAAGCGTAATAAAAATTAAAACATAAATTGCAGACGGATAAAACTTTTTGCCTTAGTTTGAACACTTTTTTTTTGTGTGTGAAGCATTCCGAATTTAAAATGCTATTATTTTTAAGCTTGCACAAGTCGTTTTATTCAGGAATTTTGATATGTTTTTGGTATGAGTTCCCATTTGAATAGAAACAGAAACAATTTAAAAATCTGAATCTGTTTATTCATTCGGGTGCTAATATACCTCATAAACACATGCAGACCGAAACATACATGTCATAGATTTGAAATGAAGTAAAAAGAAAAATATTGTAATATATATGTTTCACAGGTTTTCAATTACTTTCAGTACGACCCCCTGTTGAGCCGAGCATCACCCTATTACATCATCATCATTTCAGCCAAAAGACGTCCACTACTACACATAGACCTCCCCAAGGATCTCCACAAAGGACGGTCCTGGGCCGCCCGCATGCACGGTTCTCCGGGGACCTTAACCAGGTCATCGGTGCACTGTGTGGAAGGCCTACTAGCACTGCGCTTTCCGGAACGCGGTCGCCACTCGAAGCCTTTTCTGTAATTGGCGAACTATGTGCCCGCCAATTACAGAAAATGGTGTGCCCACTACCATTTAAGTTTGGCAATCCAATATTACATCTATCTATTAGCCACATAAGTCCACTGCTGAACATAGGCCTCCCCCATAGATTTCCACAATATACGATACAATATTACATAGAGGGAAGTTGTCAGACGCGTTGTCAAAAGTTTTGTATCAGGTTTTATTTCTCTTGTGGCTACCTGTTGCGTTCTTTATTCGAAATCCGTCACCAAATGTAAACAATTCTTTTTTAATTTTTATTTTATTCAGGATATGGAAAGAGATGAGCCTAAACGACAGTCTGAGTGAGGTGGAACGAGCCAAGCTAGCGGTGTGGGACTACCCCGTGAGCGACAAGTACAGTAAGATGTGGCAAGCTATGGAGGAAGCGGGATTACCCAATACGATTGAGGAGGCGATACAAAGGTTTGCGAACTGTCCTTGGCCGTCAATTGGTACATTGTTGTAGGGAATACTATAAATAAGTTGCCATATAAAAATAAAGCATTTCAATTTATGCAACAATAATTGCATTTTTTTCCATGGCAATCTGCCGGATTTAGCGATATTAACTATAATCTGTGCGCTGTAGCATGGTGCGAGTGACAGTTTCAGTATAATTTCGTTTCACTCATGAAAGTTGCCGCTATTTACAAGTTATTTTATAGTTAGTATATGAGTTGTACCACATTCGTAATATATTAAATCATTAATCATCATTAATCGATATAGACATTGTGTACAGTGTCAGTAAAAATAAGCTTCTTTTTCAAACATAACCTACGTCATAACTTGACACATAACAAATGGCTATCCTAAGAAGAAGGTGTGGAACAGACGTTTCGTAATTAAAACTTGTTTTTATTTTAATAATATACTCCCATAGTGCAAAATGGAAATTAATTTATACACAGAACATTTATACGCCTTTTGGAAGGCCGTATGCCCTAACTTCGGATGGCAATGGGGTGTGTTACTTTTAAAATATTTGATGGACGTTTGATTGAAACAACCAGGCAAAAATGCACTGGCGATTGTAAGAAAGTTATATTTTATTCACAGGGTTAGG
The DNA here is from genome assembly GCA_905475355.2 of Clostera curtula. Classification (NCBI taxonomy): domain Eukaryota; kingdom Metazoa; phylum Arthropoda; class Insecta; order Lepidoptera; family Notodontidae; genus Clostera; species Clostera curtula. Next base: position 3,894,698 of record FR997804.1, on the reverse strand, counting down.
GACTCGAAGACCTCTAGCGAAGGGTTTGCTTGGCTAGGTGACGCAACTGATGTTAAGTACCACGTGATGACCAGCTGCGACCTCCAGTCAGTTGGAGACGAGTTCTCAAGGAAACCCTACGCTATCGCAGTCCAGCAAGGGTCGCCGTTGAAGGATCAGTTCAATAACGCGTAAGTACACGCCGTTTATCCGTGTGGTGACGGATTTAGAATACATAGTTTCACCATCCCATACCATCCTGAGGGTGTCGTAATAGCCGACCAAAGGAAATTACGGCTGATAACCTTGATACCAACTCCTGTGCCAAGCTGTCTGGCCAGCGTGACACAGTAGGTTAATTACCCTCCATGTAACTGGAGGGGGCCCGACTCAGCAGTGGGTCATATATGGGCTGATTAGTAGTAGTAAGTAAACGTTGTGTGATAATTAGATTTTTTGAATTTACTTATGCCCGATTTCTGAGGTACTACTGACGGCAGTTTATCCATTCAATAAGGCTATTGGTTCGATAACTTATGAAACTGCGTTTCTGAACAACGAGTTGTAAGATAAACTTGGATTAAACTTAGGTTAACTTAACTGACCAATGTCTGCCGTTTATCGGTTCCATAACTTTATTTGAAGTTTTATTTCATAGCATAATATCAACTTTTAAGCTATGAAGACTTAATAGGTATTTAAATAGGTAAATTAAAAATCAATAAACAAAAAATAATACCTAAACGATGAATAGTTTCATAGATTTTGATACAAGCAGGTCATCAGATTCTGATTTCGTTCTGATACTCAAGTTTTTAACAAATATATCTTTAACTAGAAATTTGAGAAGTAGAAGGAATCCTTTCGAAATGTTCACGAATGACGAATTTAAAATGGGATAATTATAAAAAAAAGTGTGGTACACCTAAGTAATATCAACAGCCCTGCTCTAGCTCCAGTTATACACTGCAAATAGACACTGTCCATATAAATAAAATTACAGTGCAAAATAAGTAACTAAAATAAAATACCACGGACACGAAACACAGCGAAACTTCTCAACCCAAGCAATGAGATTGACCTTTTTTTTATAATGCGTTTGAGAACTGTTTCACTTGTTGAATACACAAAATAAGTTTAATTTATAGGTAAAATAGCGCGTGGGTATTAATGTACGCTCGGAAAAAATAATAGCACACATAAAAGTAGAAATTAGTGACGAATTAAAATGATAAATACAATTTTAAATTCGTATTTAAAACAGAGCCATCTAGTGGCAGAATAAAGAATAGGCTATCGGTTCAATAGTTATTGAATGGTGCGTTACGTATTCAGAAACGCGGTGGAGTTTATCGAAAGTTTAAACTAGATATAACTTTATCGAATCAATTGTTATTGAAGATATAACTGGGATCTTCAGAAACCGGGCATTATACTTTTTAAGATTTTTTTTTTAAATTTCGGATTCCGTTACTTCCTTAGTATATTTTGTTCTGGAACTTAGGTGCAACGACCTACCTAGGCATTCGGATTCTGACGTAATGTGGCCCTGTCCCAAAATATAAAAGGTGTTCTCACGCGTCAACAAAAGGCTATGAAACATGTTGCACACTTAATATCAGCTTAGCCAATAAAGTAGAAATTCTGGTGTACTTACAAAATACTTAAAAAATATATTTTTACTAATATTTTGGGAAAGAAAGTTTTATATATATCCAAATTTATCAGTGTTTCTCTCAAATATTATGGATGTATTATACTTAAAAACCTTCCTCTTGAATCACTCTATCTATTAAAAAACCCGCTTCAAATTCCGTTGCGTAGTTTTAAAGATTTAAGCATACATAGGGACAGACGACAACGACTGTTTTATACTATGTAGTGATTTTAACACTAACTTAGGTATATTCTAAACTCTCCTCTCCATATTCTTATTGAAAATGTACTAGAGTGCTGTCCATTAATCACGTCATGTATTTTTAACATTTTTAACCCCTCCCCCCTTGGTGATATGTGGTAAGGTTTAGACAAGCCCCCACCCCCATTAAAAATCACGTGTATTTTTAGTACCTACAAAGAATCTTACACGCAAGTAGTGTAACCTACTACACGCCGCTTTTCGGTGTAGAAATCACGCGTTTGACGAAAAATAAATCACGTGATATCTTACTATACCCCTCCCCCTTGTGATATTTTTCCCAAACCCCTTCCCTCCTTTCGAACCTCATGTGATTAATGGACAGCCCCTAGCGAAATGGAACAGAAGTTCGGTTTATTTTGCCGGTTCGGCTGAAGTTTGTATTCGATTCAAACCTCATTTAATCCATCTCTATTTAGTTTCCATTTACCGTAAAACCCTAAATACGTAGCCCGCCGTAGAATACATAGTGTGACAACCCCATTCCATCCTGAGGGTGTCGTAAGCTCACAAAAGCAACTGTCAGGCAGGTCCGATACGAATTGATACGAAACCCTGGGCCAACCCGCCTGGCTAGCGTGGCACTGTAGGCCTCCATGTAACTGGAGGAGGCTCGCCTCAACAGTGGGTCATGGCTTAGTAGTAGTAAAACCTTATGAGTTATCATGCATGACGTATGCCAAGAGAAAAAATATTTTAAAAAGTAGGTACAGTCTGCGCCAATCTTAATGGCCGGTCTGAATGTAGCCGTGGGTATGAACTTGCGCATCGTACATTTCATAACCAATACGAACGTAGCTCACTCATACTAACACGCGGGTGGCAAGGGCGCTAGCGGGTGAAAAACGGCGCTCGCGGGCGTGCCCAGCTTCCTCGCCCCGTATTTAGAATAAATAGTGTCACCGGCCCATTCCATCTTGAGGGTGTCGTAAGAACCGACTAAATAAAATTACAAGCTAGCTAGCCTAGCTGCAAGAGAAGGAAATCTTGACACGAAACCCTGTGCCAACCCGTCTGGCTAGCGTAGAACAGTGGGTTAAACGGGCAGAGCACGCCCGCGCGCGCTGTTGTTCAGCCGCAAGCGCCCACGCCACCCGCATGTTAGTGAGCTACGTTCGTATTGGTTATGAAATGTACGATGCGCAAGTTCGTACCCACCACGGCTACATTCAGACCGGTCATAAAGATTGGCGCGGACTGTAGTATACAAAGCCGGTTGGTTGGCGTGGCGGTGGAAGACTTTCAGTTGCTCATGGAAGGTTGAGAGAATTAGTAGTTTCTGAGGTCGTGTTCCGTGTGGTGACGGATTTAGAATACATGGTGTCAACACCCCATTTCATCCTGTGGGTGTCTTCGAAGTCGAAGGAAACGTATCCTGAGGGTGTCGTAAGAGCCGAAAAAAAGGAAACGATAAAACCGAAACCCTAGCCGCAAGATAAGGCAAATTTGATACGAAACCCTGTGCCTTGTATAATTACATGATAATGTCTATACCTATATCATCATCATCATTTCAGACAAAAGACGTCCACTGCTGGACATATGCCTCCCCCAAGGGTTTCCACGGAAGCCGGCCCTGAGCCGCCTGCATCCACATACCGAGGTATAGAAATGCTAAAAAAATTAAGGGCTAACCAAACAATCCGTGTGGTGAATGCTCTGTCGGAAGGCGCCTTTGATAACATCATCATTTCAGCCAAAAGACGTCCACTTATGGACATAGGCCGCCCCCAAGGATTTCCACGAAGGTCAGTCCTGCATCGCCCGCATCGTTGTGGCATGGTGTGGCGGGTCGTTCTCTTCCCTGCAATATGGTTGAGGAGGTTGATAACTGCCACATGCGTCAAGCTTTGATCCTGTGGGCTATGTCGGTAACTCTGGTTCTCCTGCGTATCTCCTTATTTCTGATTTGATCTCGCTGGGAAACTTGTAGAATAGCCCTCTCCAGTGCCCTTTGGGTGACTTTGAGCCTTTGATGGAGCGCTCAGTCATCGTAATCATCTTAGTAAAAATTATCCGTGAAGTAACTAGGCTGCAAGCGTAGAGGGAATGTCCTTGGATCTATCTGATCGCATTGTATAAAATAATGTTTAATATGAATTAATTAACTGGTCCGTATGAAACATGCTAAGGTCGTTGCTATATCGGTTCTCCTGCACTTGTATCAACATGTGGGTCATTCGTGCACAATATGTGTTGTTATAAACAGTAGGTAAACTACACAAAGTTGTCAAAGACTGGAAATTATATAGGTAATCGTAACTTTATTGCTACGCATTTTACGTATTTTTTTTTTGAAATCGCTGCGCTTTGTTTATCGCGGTGGCTGTTATCAAACATGTAATTTACAATTTACTTTCAGTTACTCATCCAATTCAGCCGATGATTACGTATGTATTATCCCTATTAAAAATCAGCTTGCCTAAAGTACTTTCTTTGGGCCCTCTTTTAGGTGTTTGGGCTATTAAAGCTTTAAATTCGACAAGAAATCAATTTTTAATTATATTTTTTCCTTCCCTGAATAGCTGCTATATGCCTATATGCCCATTATGTACCGGCCTTCTGGTCATGGGTAGCTTTTACCAGCCTAGGCGAAAGATCCTGGAAAAGGCATTTTCTCCCCAGGTTCCATGGACCCAACGTTTCCATTTCTGGAATATGTGATGTCGACGACGATGTCCCATAGTTCTTCTTCTTCATTTAATTCTCATGGCTGTCCCACAGTTAACAAAGTGACTTACTCTTTCATGAGAGGACCTTCGCAAAATTCGTCTTCGTTTCCCCAGCTATTCGCGGCAGTGTAATAAGATTTGTAATAAAATATACTATCTGTGGAGAATAATCCCGCGCGCCATTTTGTATCCAGTCCCAACATTTTAAAATAAGTCGCGATTTAAAATATACATTTCTAATAAAAATAAAATTGCAGTATTTACGTCACAATGAAGCTAGAGTAGGTTTTTTAAAATAATTAATTAAAAGTTGTGCTACTGGTTAATTAATAAAGGCACTGTGTTGGCGCTAATAATAATATAGTCAAGCAAATTTGACCTAATTCGCTAAAATACCAAAACACTGTCTAGTTATTTTTATATTGTATCGAACTATATATTATTTTGTAGCCTTTTATAACGAGTGTGTTGTTCTGTGACCATTGTAGCTCACTGGCTACACCAAAATTTAAATACATATTAACCCTAGGGCTAATTCCTTCAATCGTCACTTACGGCACCCACCGCATGAAATTTTTCATACAAAAAACTGCATTGGGGACTTTATTATTATCCTACAAGCTTAGTAATTTGCGTTCTATTATGTCTCTTTAGTTCTTAGTGTTTCTCACTAGATGGTGCTTATTTTTGCCTGAACCTTGAAACTGCTTATCTTTATTGTAAGTACTATCGATCTTTTCTTTCTTTATGCTTATAGGTGTGGGAAATTTCATACTCCTCCGTCCGCGCATTTAAATATATAGATACTGTGCGCTAAACGGTTGATTTATACCTACCATTAGTAAGAATTATAATTCACACACGATGGAGGAATAAGCGAATAAATATGAAAAGCAAATTGTGTCAAGGAGAGACGAGAGTGTAACAGCTTGCAGCCGTTTAGCCCGTTTTGCTACTACAAACACGTAATAATTTGTATAATCTTGTTATGAATCGCATAATATAGAATACGTTCTGATGTAAATTGAGAACTTTCAATATGAATTTAGAATACAAGTCTAAATTGTTTGCCAATAACTAGGTTAACTCTGTGAAACTCGTGTTAGCTGAAACTCAAAAGGAACGTTATTTAAAATACGTAGGGTTTAACACAAAACTTTAAAAATCTTCATATTTAAAATTATCAATATCATCTTACGGCCCTTGTACCACGCTAGGTGGAAATCTCCATGTCGGAAATATAAAAGATGAGAATGTAGATATGACAAGCACACCTGTCGGTCGTCATATCTACATTCTCATCATTTATATTTAATTTCTCATTCTTACAATCCATCCATCTCTTTTGATCTCCCAACACAGTTCTTCAGTGAATTTTCTACAAACTTTACTATCTATCTACTAAAGTAGTTTAAGTTTATAGTTTTGCTCAGCCGCCGTAAACGACAAGAAGACCACATCTTTTCTAGATACAATAAGTATTTATTTTGGAACCAGTCTAGCGGATAGCTTTACTTATTTTTGATATTCGGTAGCAGAATCAAGTACTCGTCAAACCAGTAACAATTTTAATCCAATGCCAATTCCGATCTAATTCATTTTCAATGCTGTCAAATTACCGTGCTGAAAATAATACTACTGTTTTAACTAGCGATTGTGTCATTCATTTAACATGAAGTTAGTTTGCACAAAATTCGCTGTCAAAGTAGCGTCAAGAGTTAGGCGATTAGTTCATCTAATGGCCACAAAATATTGACACAATTTGGCGCTAGCGTCGCGTTCAATTGTGCGAGTACGAAACGTCATAATTCCAATCCCTATCGATCGGAATCGCGTTCGACAGTAATCCCCCCTGACTACAGTGTGTACAGTCTATAACCGGTCACCCTGTATGATCCAAAATTCCTCTTTCAGAATCCTGCAGCTCCTGAACAAACGGAAACTAGAAAATCTCAAAGAGATCTGGTGGAACAACAACGCCGACTCCAAAAAGTGTGAGAAGCAAGATGACCAGTCTGATGGCATCTCCATACAGAACATAGGAGGAGTGTTCATCGTTATATTTATGGGCATTGGGCTCGCCTGCATTACTCTAGGCGTCGAGTACTGGTGGTACAAATGGAGGAGGAGACCACTGGTCAGTGACGTCACTCAGGTAACTGCACAATACAATTTTTGGTTCATTTACAATTGCTATATTACTGCTAATTCTACTACTACTACTCATACATGACCCACTGCGGAGTCTGGCTAATTAATCACAGTAGGCTTATTACCCTCCATGTGTGCCACGCTGGCCAGACGGGTTGGCACAGGGTTTCGTAGTAAGTCAGAGTGGAATGCGTTTACGCGAACCTGTGGCGCGAAAGCGTGTCGTGCGAGGGCGGTATACGCTGGGGTTTTAGTGGGTAGACGAGCAGTTTTTCTGAGTCCCATATAATCACCGGCCTATAGTATTTACACGGCAAAACAAAAAAAGGGTTTCGTAGGGAGTTTTAAACTTATCCGTATTAACCTTATCTAACCTGCGCCGACCAGCCCGTCTGCCAGTATGACACAGGAGGCTAATTTCACACACATTGAGCATAACCCTCAATGAACTCGGAGGAGGACCGGCTCAGTGATAGCTTTTTAAATGACTCATGACGATGCAGGTTTGAAAAGTTTGTTAACTATAAATTATCTTTTACCAGGTGGAACCTGCAAAGGCGAGCAAAACCAACGTGGAACCTAAAGAAGGTTTTAATTTCAGATCGAGAAACTTGGGAATATCCAATCTAAAATCGAAATTTTAAAACAATTATTTTACTAGGTAGGTAGGTGTGTGCTATAAATTCTTATTATTTAATTTATACTGTAGCGATCTGAATGACATACGTTTGGCATAGAGGGGTGATAATCCAGCCTATCGCACTCTATATAAGGTCGGGGATTACTGGGAATCGCTCTGTAAACTATGCTAACGCGATGTAAGACTTCTGGTTATTCTCGCTTGTCTATCCGATTTTAGTTGAAGCTAGTAAGTTAGATAGTTTAAGATGTGTGATTCTGGTCGTATAATACTAATATTTTTATTCGTTTTACATGTATTATCACATGATCTCAATAAGTAACTGCATTTGTTAGTAGTTTGAAGGTTTACGCTTATAAAACGTGTGCTTGTAATAAAGGAAAGTCTGTAAAATAGTTTTTTTTTGGTCGTTACCTACGTCTTTTCATCTTCCATGGCATAATGCAAAGTGTAATGGAAACTCTATATCCATAATAAAAGTATCGATAGTTGTCGAAGCTGTTGTTAATAAAGAATTGCTCTTCAGTGTTTAAAATATATTTTACTACATAAAAAATTACAACTTCAAGATAGAAATATATTTTGAACACAGAACTGCTTATTTATTTACGCTCATTTCGGATGGCTATACAATATTTGTTACACGCTGTATATATTATATCAAAACAAATGGTTTTCTTACTACATTTGTAAAACACTGTATTAAGGGTATATCAACTGGATTGAAACAGAACATGTGTCAACTTGGAGAATATATTATTAATGTACGACGTACTTATAGGACAGTAGATGGCGTTCTTCATACCAGATTATTATTCATTGAAAGTTAATAACACCATCTTCTGGTATTTAGTAACGTACGTTATGCAGAGCTTTTCTTTTAGATTACCTTGCTACTCAGTTAACTATGTCAGCAACATACAACGGTCTCGTCGTAACGCTATAGTAAGAAATTAAAACTTGTGACATTGGAAGAATCGAGAAGCAAAAGAGTTAATATGTTAGCTGAAATATTAAAAAATATTAAGCATTTTCATTTAGATTAAAACGGTCATAATTTCAATAATAAGACTATGTGGAGTAGTAGACTTGCCTACATAATTGCCCTATTAAAATCCTGCGCAGGTGAAAATAAAATATTATGTAAGTATTTGCAAATAGTTTTATTATCTACAATAACTTAGATGAAACTAACATAATAAAATATGATCTTAATAAAGCTTATATAATTTACAAAATCGGCGACAAAACTAGAACACTAACTTTATTGTTATGTCTTTTCCAACCACTTTTGATCTAGCTTTTACTATTTGAGTATTATATACAATTATTTAATTATACGTATAATTTATTGTCATTTTAAAGGCAAGATATTAGGTAAAACAAAACTCAAATTTAATATATACGAAAGAAAATGTATGGTAAAAAGTATTAGTAATAAATTTGTATTATAATTCGCCTTTCTTAGATTTATATTTACAAGAAAAGAAATAGCCTTTTAAATTTAAATATTAAATTTGGTAAATTACAGCTCGATTGTCTAGCTGTGTATATTTGTATTATATTATGTATATAAATTAATATTTGTTTTCACGAGGACTCTATCAGGGAATCTATCGTTCTATTATATTATTTTGAACCAAAACTCATGAAGTTATTTAGCCTCAAGTTCTATCTTATGATCCTTTAGCATTTCGGTTCTATATATGAAAACAGTCCCTTAATATCCATTTCTAGTTAAATCTGTCTCAATTTCCTTAGCAAATTCAAAAATGTCGAAATTGCCTGTCTACAGTTCAATAGTTTTACCATGTTTGTTGATATTTTTCATGTTTTTGTTACACAATTCAAGTTCTAACCTCAAACCGTCGACCTCCGCTTCCAAGGTGCGTGATTTCTTAAACATCTGCACATAGTTTAGCTGCAGTTGCTTCTGGTATCTAAGCACTTTGTCTTTCTCCTCCGACCACTTTCTCCTTTCAGTATTGAACTGGGTCTCTTTATGTTCTATCTCACATTTGAGTCTCTCTACCATCGCGCTAACCGGACAGGGCTCGCCACAAGCGTCTGGTAACTCTCCATTCAGTCTTTGAACTTCGGCGTCTTCTAAAGCACTGTCACTGGAATTCCAATGGTATTCATTGGTCTTGCATACTTCGTAAATCCCTCTCATTGTCCTCCCACATTCTATCCCCTCGTATCCGCTCAGAGATACGTCTGATAGCTCCTGTCTAAGTTCCTTTAGTTCAGTTTTTAGTCTTTCAATTTCGATTTTGCTCGTCTCCTTGGTCTTTTTTAGGTCAGATGTGGTCTCCATCAGGTCGTTGGTGAGTCTGTCCACTTCTGTTTGAAGTCGGTTGATGGAGTTTTGTTTCTCGTCCGTCTCAGCGCGTAGCCTCATCATTTCTTTCTCCTTTTTGTCGAGCGCTTCCCTAAGCTGGCGGCATTCGGCTTTTAGGGTAAGATACTCGTGGCCTTTTGTTGTTTGTTCGTTCTGTAATGAGTAATTAATTAATTTATTTTTTTGTATCATAAACCTAACTTTTAGTTTAATGATTGCCTAACCGTAATAATAAAAAAAACTTCATGTTCAGAGACTAATTGATTTGTAACGGTGTCTTAAAGTTAAAATAGAATAAGAATATTGACATATATTTGTAAATTGAACTTCTCTATACATGATCACAGAGCCAAAAGAAGTCCACTGCTGGACATAGGCCGCTCCCAAGGATTTCGACAAAAGCCGGTCTTGAGTCGCTTGCTTCCCTCAGATTGGCAACCTTAACAAGGTCGTAGGTCCACCAATCGGTGACATGAACGGGGTACCCACTAAGCCTAGGTCTCAACAGTGAAATGTGTTGGGGACACTGATCTCCTTATTTCTGATTCAACCTCTTAGGGAAACTGAGCGTAGACCCGTCTATTGCCCTTTGGGTGACTCTGAGCCTTTTAATGGAGCCTATAATGGGCAACCACGGTAGGCTAATTACCCTCTATTAAATGGGAGAAGGCCCGACTCAACAATGGGTAATTTATTGGCTGACTAGTAGGTTTTCATGATCAGTAACAGTATTTACCTGGGCATCTTTAAGTTGCGTCTTCAATAGCGCGATCTCCCCGGCTCTCTGGCATAAGCTCCACTCCGTGTCTTCTAGCCGTTGCCTGAGCAATGCTCGGTCCCTTCTGAGTCTTGCCAGCTCTGCGTCACGCTCGTCTCTAGATCTTCCGCCATAGCCCTGTAGCATGAGGCCACGAGGTGCACGCAGTCTGACCTCATGGTTGCGGAGGCGGTCTGTCGTGCTGGAAATTTGATCAATTCTTTTAGATGGGGACATGTAAACAAATGTAGAGACAGGTAATTGTAGTAAATATCCCTCAGGTAATCTCAGAATCCTGGATTGAGAATGAGTTGAAAATGGTTCTAGTAAGTTGTTGCCATAATTGCGCGTGTTCTCAGGTTCGAACCTAGATCGAGTGTTTTGTGTGTCCCAATTTAATGGGCGACTTTACTATTAATTTGTCTTTGTAAGATGATTTAAATAAAGGCAAATAGGTTTTTATAAATAATAGAAACTGCTATAAAAGTACACAATGTAAGGACTGGAGATCTCCGAAAATCAACGCAATCCTGCATTTTAAGGAATCTAGATAATGATAAAAGCTTCCTATTATTATCCACGAAGTAAACTAAGATTTCTGCGTTAGCGTTTGGATCAAGTTACATTAATTTCATCCGTTTGTTCTGCTGCATTTTGGTCTCTCATTAATGTAGTCGAGTAGTTTGAAGTTACCTGTAGTCATGCTGGTCCCTTTCGAGCTCGGAGACTCCAGAATCTGCAGGTGAGGGTGCCGGCACCGGTTCCTTGTTGTCCCCATTGAGGAGCGTACTGGATTTATTCCTGTAACGTAAAATGATGACAATCAGTGCCACAATTTTTCGTCGCATTCCAAAGATATGCAAACCTAGCAGCCCTATTTGTAGACTAGCTGTGTCTTCCGCGTGGAATTGTGTATTTTTTCGCATTGAAACGTAGCCTATGTCCTTTCTCAGGCTCTAGACTATCTGTGTACCAAATTTAATTTAAATCGATTCATTATTTTTGGTGTGAACGTTTAACAGACAAAGTTACTTTCGCATTTATAATAATGATTAGGACTTGGACACTTCACTAATCTCCTCCTAAGCGTTTCTAAAATAACCTCCTCCTTAAAATACGCTATAGAAAGAGATGAAGCGATATTCCTTCTTCTTTTTTGATGTTAAGGCTTCCATCACTATATTGACAATGTCATGATTCCTCGTTATCTTACAAGGGTGTCCTCATGAACCAGTGGGTCACTATGGTTTTAAGCACCGCAGGAATGGCATGATACTTTAGATAAATATTTGTAATAAAGTAATCTTAATCAAATGAAATGTTATTCAAATCACAGACAGATATCGGGGGCACACACGAGCTATCGAAATGAAGCAGTGAACCCGTTTGCGCGTATTTTATTGGTTTGTTTACATTCGGCCGTCTGCACTTCATTACCTGGATACCCAGTTTCGCTGTCTGCTCTATAACTAGATGATGTTTTTTTTAATATTGTTTAATAACTTCTAACTGCGGTTTCGCTCGCGTGAATTTTATACCAATGCTACTTTACTTTTTTGTATGACCAATTGTCAAGTTCACTGCGAAGCTTCTATGATTACAAGTTAATTTTCTGACAAGACGTAACCTATAAACTTTTTTGTTTAGGTTCATGTACATAGGGGCTGTCAATTAATCACAAGATGTTCGGGGGGGGGGGGGGGCAAAAGTCACGAAATATCACAAAGGGGAAGGGGTATAGTAAGATATCAAACGCGTGATTTCACGTGATTAATGGAAAGACCCATACTTAGATACGGTTAATTTTTTACAATGCTAACATTTAGCAGGACTTTGAATGGATTCATATATCCATAACAGAGGAACGGTCGAAACGGTTTTTAAAATTCATTCTCTAACACCCAAGGCAGGAAAATTTGAATCATCTTCTCCTTTCTAAGTCACGCTCTAATCTGAGAACGAGATTATTTCAAGAAGAGTGTAAGATGACGTGACGGGCGTGCGGTGGACACACGGCCATAGTAAATGTATGTATCGCTAACTCGGCGCCGTCATCTTTTTCTCGTTGACGTGCCGTTGACGGCGGCGGTGGACAAACGGCCTTAGCGTTGCCAGGCGTCCGGATAAAGCCGGACATAGGTAGGCTTTTTGATTGCGTGATGACGATGATTTGATTGATGAACTACGGGGGACCCCAGTAGTTCATCATCACATATAACATCTAATCAGAGCATAGTGTGGGTAAAATTTCTGTTTTACCCACACTATGCTGTGTACGAAGAATGGTTAGGAAGTGTCCATACCTCGTTAACTATTGACGATCTTTCCAGTAGCGGCACTGATTGAAATATCGACATCATAGATAACAAAGAGGCTACAAAACGTATGGTACAGCCTTAACTGAACAACAAGTGGTCTAATGGCACCTAATTCTCGTAATATGAAAGGTGCGTTGCGCTCGAAGGCGCGTCTTGCATCACCGACGGACCGTGATGGAATGGTCGGGTTAGCCTCTTATGAATAACTATTGTGTTGCCAGTAATTACACTCGACTTGTGCCAATGTCAGATAAAAAAAATAAGAGTGGATTTGATGGATGTGCGATGCAATGCGTCGAAGTCTCTGCCATTGTGAATCTTTGATAAGCGTGTCTGTACAAAAAAGGGTAACTAAGGATTTATTTAAAGCGCGCATATTCCAAATAAGACACACATTTCAACAGAAATCCAATCAAATTTGTTTTACAAGCTATTCCAAACACCTTTAAACACACACACGTATATATCTTCCATCCTCTTCCATATGTCGGGTGGCACCTGGAAAGGGATTCTCACATGACTTTCCCGCACGTGCCTGACTGTGGAGTTGGGGAGCTTCACATCAAAGCGTGCGGCTTACTGAGGCTTGCTGAAAGGGGAAACAAAGCCCACCCCAGTGTTGCGGAGCATGTACTCTCTTTGGGGAACCCGTGGTCCTGATTTGGGCAGTCGAGGGACCCACATAACCCGACAAGCACGTAACGGCCGGGTATCCATGAGTCACGAAATATAAGGCCCAATAATAACAAGCAATGCCAATAATGACGTTAATTTGTAATGGAGGCTGATGAAACGGACGCGGCCATGAAAGCCATCAATTTCAAATCACAACTAGTCAAATTGATGATTTACATTGAAATAAATCTATTAAATATTATGACGCTTTGTATAAAATGAATCAACGATGACCTTATGCGTAATAACTCTAATTTTATCCAAACCTTGTAGGAATTTTACTCTTGTCACATTGTTTGTTAGATGAAGGAACTTAAAAATTGCATTCAAATATGGTTATTTAATTGAAATGGAAAAAGGTTAAAAGTGTTTTTTATGATTACAAAATCCAATAGAACGTGTGCGTTATGAAAATATCAATTGCTTAATACAATAGTTATAGCTATTGCATGTAGCTATTAGTTAGGACGAATAGAACATGCTAGAAATGTGTATTTCAATCCAAAGAATTTTACAATATGTTAATCTTTTTGTAAACTATCAACATTTTGTTAAGTATGGGATAAAGTGAAAGAACGGGCATATTGACAGTCATTAATTTAGATCTAGATAAAAATAACTGCGTACTTGCATGAGGGATAAGTTCCCCTGCCCAACTACCCCTACTCTAGAAAACTAATTTACCTATTATTGCACATACGTGACCTGCAATATTAAGGCTTATTTGTTGTGTTATCAATGTATGTAACAACTAACATCGTAATATAACGTTGCAAGTTGCGTGCAAAGATTGTGTTGAAGCCTTGACAAAACACATCAACTGGCCAAAAACTTTTGACTACTGTTTTACCTTAAAACAATGTTATGTAAATTTCTGCTCCAAATGTCGGTAACTGAATAAATAAGTGTCGATTATGTGTAATTTGTAGTAAAGAAGTCTCATTGAAAGTGGAGCGTTTCGGTCAGCGGGTATAATTTGTAAGTGAATTCGTATGCTCAAAAAATCTCTGTAATTGGAATGCTCGGAAAAATGTTGATTGCTTTTCCTTGAAAATGAAAGGTAATTGGGATTTTTGGTGCGTTTAAGTAATTGTAATAGGCAGAGTGAAATTACCTAAACTTAGCAATCAAGATTCGGAGATATCCTTACGGTATTTTTCTTTCAACAGACATTTTTGCAACCAATATTTTAAGTTCAATTCCTTTTTGTATTGTAATTTAATTTTTAGATCCTAATTAAAAGACCAATCGAAGAAATGACTGATGTAGAATACACAATGAAACAACCCATACCATCCTGAGGGCGACTGAAGAAACGCAATAGGAATATCACCAAGCCGCAGGAAACCGTGATACAAACCCTTTGCCAGCGCGAGACAGTAGTACAATATCCCTCCATGGATTTGGAGGAGGACTCAGTGTGTGGGAGTGGGTCATTTATTGGCTGAAACGATAATGCCATAAAGATTTACTCAAAAATCAGTGCCTATTTATTATAAAAGTTACAGGCTGAAACGATAATACCAAAAAAAAATTACTCAAAAATCAGTGCATAGTATAAAACAAAGTCGCTGCCGTCTGTCCGTCCCTATGTATTTTGTCCGTCCCGTTTTTGAAGCCCGATTTTGAAGCGGTTTGTTTTATTAGATAGAGTGATTCAAGGGGAAGGTTTATATGTATATTAAATGCATAATATTGTAGAGAAACACTTAAATTTAGATGTTCATCATTGCACCCGTGCGAAGCCGGGGCGGGTCGCTAGTATATTATAAAATATAAAACAAATAACCTTGAAAAAATATTTTGCTATTAAAAAAAGTTGTAATTAAATAATGACATGGTTTAAATTACTTAATTTCCGGAAAAAATATCGTTATGAATTTCCGATCATAATTATTACCGGTTACGTGTACCCTGTGCTAAGCCGTCTGGCCAGTTACATGGAAGGTAATTGGCTTACTGTGCAAGCCCTCCATGTAACTGGAGGAGGCCCGCCTCAGCAGTGGGTCATTTATGGGCTGTGTAGTAGTAGTAGATGTGTCGCGGAGAGCAGTATTAGAGCTTGCTTGTCTTCTGTACCAAATTATTTTGTGGTGTGAATGATGCGAGCGCGCCGAACCGTGGTTCCTTACCCCATCTGTGTGCAACATCCTATTGTTCACTTAATTATGAACTTTGATGGCTTATGTACGAGTTGATGTAAATTAAGATTTATCTTGTGAGTCTATTAGACGATTTCGCCATTTCAAATTACATTCATTTCAATTTTTTACCTCGGGTACAAAGAATGGTTTTATAATATTCTCTACTAGCGCTTGAGCTTACGGCAAGCCTGACGGTAAAGGGGTTAATGTCGCCCGTTAATGTGTGTGTGTATGGACGTTTGGTACACCGGAGGTGCAACTAATGTGTCATCAGCCCTGTAAAAAGTGAAAGAGTGACTCTGACTCCTGAACGAATGCACCATTAATGATGCATTCTTTTGTAAGCATACTCTATAAAATATATAAAACGCGACTCGGCCGTTTCGAGGTCATCAGCTATTAAGTCCGTGTGGTGACGGATTTAGAATAAATTGTGTCAGCACCCCATTACCTCCTAAGGGTGTCGTAAGAGTCGACAATAGGAAATGACAAGGTTGAAAACCTAGCGAAGGAAAACTTGATACTAAAAATAAACCCTATGCCAACCAATCTGGCCAGAGTGGCACAGTAGGCTATTATCCTCCATGTAGTTGGAGAATGCCCGACTCAGCAGTGAAGTAGTAGTAGCTTCAGCAAACAACTTGATCAAAAAATGCCGTAGTGGGGATAAGTTCGCGCATGTCTTCAACCCAATGACACAAGACACAGGGCTGACAATGTATGGAATTGACATTGACAGGTCGTGTCAATTCCATACATTTGTCTTAATTCCACCAAAGCGTGCGTTTCGAAAGCCACATGGCTTTAAGGCCTTAGCCGTCTTCGCAAGTCATGGTGTAATCTAGCCGAAACGTGGGTAATATAATAATACAAATTCTACAGCGATTCAGAATCGTGTTGTGAGTTTAAAAAAATATTATAATTACTTACATATAATTATATAACTGTCTATGACTATTATGACCACTATAGGAAATGCGTTCTCATTTATTGATAAAGGACAAAGGAAATAACAGTAGATACTGGGACTGTATGGCAAGGAGATACGTGAAAAATAGCAGCAAATCATGTTTGCCTAAGAGACAAACTATGAATTTAGAGTCTGTATATTATTCGTGGAATAATAATTAATAATATAATCTTTGGGGGAGGCCTATGTCCAGCAGTGGACGTCTTTTGGCTGGAATAATGATGCTGATGATGATATTATACGTGAATCAAAAACTTTGTACCCCTTTCTACGAAAATAGCGCGGACGGAGTAATATGACATTTTCCACACTTATTTAAAAGAAGAAGGCCAGAAAGCTTTTTTTTACCTATGCATAAAAATACATTAAATACACCGTGTACAGTTTGATCCAACTTGAAAGATATTATTATATTGCAAATTGTTTGTCTATTATATCTATACTACTAATATATAAAGCTGCAGAGTTTGTTTGTTTGTTTGAACGCGCTAATCTCAGGAACTTCTGGTCCGATTTCAAAAATTCTTTCAGTGTTAGATAGTCCATTTATCGAGGAAGGTTATAGGCTATATTTTATTTTCAAAAGAACTAGGGATCCGTATTCCGAAAATTGCGATTTTGTAACCCAAGGTGTAAAATCGAAAACCTATTTATCCGTGCGCTGCAAAAACGATTGACAATAGAACAAAATGAAGTACTACGAGTTTGTAGGTCTTATTAAAATCTACAAAAACGTCCGCGAGAGCACATATCTAACTATCATAGTTTAGTCACAATAACCACTTTTATATTCATAAAAAAAATGCATAGAGATAAGCACGGGTTCGAAGTCCACGCGAGCGAAGCCGCGCCCAAAAGCTAGTTATAAATATAATAAACGTTTGGTAATAACATATTATGTTAGTACCAAACGTTTCTAACAGATGGCGATATCGGTTGACTGGATTGAGAAGTATTCAATAGGTGGATCTATGTTAAAAGTTCGAATATTTCTTAAAATAAGCTGAATTTAATAGCATAACCACCACGGCAACGCGGGTCTGCTAGTAATTAATAATCTGGCTGGACTGAAGAAGAAGGTGAAGACGAATGCTTTGCAGTGACGTGGAAACTTGTATCGCGGTGGCACATATAATTCACGAACAGAAATACATCTAGATCAAGTACCTATATGTTGCATACACAAAGACACTTGCCTGACCCTGGAAACGAACCGGGTGTCACCAAGAACCTGGACTACGGGTTTCACTTCCCGATGGGGTTTTATGCGCAAAGGGGTGATTATCTAGCCAGAGGTGGTATGACTAACAAGGGGCCGCGGCGCCTATCCCCCGTTAACAGTAGTCGGGGATTTCTTAACCGTGTGAATTGCTCTTTAAATTTCGCTATCGCGGTGTAGGACTGTTTGGTAATTCCCGCCTTTGTAGGCGATATTTCTTGATGTTATTAGTTCAGATTTTTCGGGTAAATTCAATACAGGGCTATACAAGTGCCCATCCGACACGATTAAATTCTTGTGTCAAAAGCGTGCAGTGTACTACCCGAACTGACTATTGAATTAGTAGGTCGTGTGCCCTCCGTATGGTGACGGATTTAGAATACATAGTGTCACCGCCCCATTCCATCCACAAGGTGTTGTAAGAGCCGACAAAAAAAATGACAAGGCCAATAATCTAGCCGTAAAAGAAGGAAAACTTGATACAAAACCCTGTGCCAACCCTTCTGGCCAGCGTGGCACAGTAGGCTAATTACCCTCCGTGTAATGGGAAGAGGCCCGACTCAGTAGTGGGTCATGTGTGGGCTGAGTAGTAGTAGTAGCGTGGGACAGGGATCGTAAGATGATGATGATGATGATAATGGTAACTGTAAATATGACGATTTATAAGAGTCTTGTGATAAAACCTACGTAAATAAAGTTAATTTTGAGTTTGAGTTTGAGTAGCCTATCGGACTGTGCGTCACCAATCAGTCCGCAGGTTAAGCAACGTCTGACTGGTGTATGTTGGATGGGTGTCCATCTGTGTAATATCTGACCTCCTCCAAGCTTCGGAGGGCACGTATCAGTCCCGCCTGCCATTCTACCATGCACTACAACTACCTCTAGTTGGCTGCCTCTGGCCACTTCGTCATCTTCATCACAATTTCAGCCAAAAGACGTCCACTGCTGAACATAGGCCTCCCCCAAGGATTTCCGCAAATCCACTTCAATCAATGTTAACTTGCAAGACTTTTAAGGAACTGGTTGGTGACCGTATAATTGTATATTATAAATCCGTCACCAAGACGCACTTGTAAAAATTTTAGTTTCAAGAAGGCTCTTCGTTCCAACTGCAATTCTTTGTTACTGCGCATACAATCTTTCCATATAAAACACTTTAAACCAACCGTTGTTATATTTACATAGGATCAAGGGCACTAAACGAAGGTTTAACATTGTTTAAACATTTAAACTAATATCAGCTTACCCGTACATATATTGAGAGTTCATTTCACACTAAACATATTTTCACATTTGATGTGTACTGAATAGCGTTTTATTTGAAAATATCCCGGTGTTGAAACACGCGCACGCGGCGGCACTGTACAATACGCGAATGCGCTATGCCTTGTGCGCAAGCTGTGCTTAGGGTCGCCACTCGTAAGATAGAGTAATCCAATAAAAAACATTAATTGGTTTCAACGGCAGTTCTATTACAAAAAGCAATTTGTGCCTTAATAATACGTAACAAAAAAAACCAGGTCTGATGTATGAAAGTCGTGTACGTATCGTCTTTTTGAAGTCGGTTAATACCTTCACTACTATACATTTGTACGGTAGGTAATATTATATTTGTATTATTACATTATTTCGGGCAGCGGCTGGATGCGTCAAGCCGAGGACAGGGCGCTATGGCGCTCTTTAGGGGAGGCCTATGTCCAGCAGTGGACTAATGTGGGCTGATGATGATGATGATGATGATGATTACATTATTTGGTTAAGGTCGCCGGAAAGCGATGGATGCGGGCGGCCCAGGACCGACCTTTGTGGAGATCCTTGGGGGAGGCCTATATCCAGCAGTGGACGTCTATGAGCTGAAAACGATGATGATGATGTTGATTATTTTTATAATTCATGTAAATATTATTTTAAATGTTTTGTCATATTTTTATTTGAATGATACACTAAGCGATGCGCGGGCATGCGTTAGAACGCCAATTGTGAAATACCAATGGAAATACATAGACAGGTTGTAAAAAACCCAACAGCCATATCGAAACGTTCGATAGTACTACTGACGTATACATTCTTTGCAAAATTTCAGGGAAATATAAGCAATCTCTTTTTAGTTTAAGTAAATCTGGAAATCAGATGATAAAAATCAGGTTCAGAAAAACATCGATAGGTATCGCAGTCATACTTCAAGATTTTAAACAGAGAACTGTTCTTTTAATATATTTTTTTAAATTATTTTTGAACATGTGTATTTCTTGGGGTATCTATGTAAGCAGATCCGTATTTCGTGTGTCTTTGGATAAAGGTGTGAACCCTGACTACTCTAGTGTTAAAACGTTGCAGCGTGATTGTACTCGATTGTTTATCGGTGTTTTTGTTTGTACCGAGTAAACACTGCATTCTTGAATGAACTTTTCTGAGCGCAAATTTTGTGCACTTGTGTGTGTAAGCGGTCACTGCTTATCGAAAATACGTTATACTTTTCGTCAAATTTAAAATGGTTCATGAAACTTTACGCAGTTTTGGAGTTAATTAAAAAATCGGATGAATCATATTGTAGGATACACTAGGTGAAACAATCATTTGAAGATCAATAACTGTCGATGTAATGACGATGATGTTCAAAGTAGCTGTTGTCAGTACCGGGTTTTTATTCACAATATTTTTTACCTCGTTCATCATCTCCTTAGTAGGTAGGTGTCAAGCCTCCTTCGAATTGATGAAGAGAAATCAGCATGTGTGACGTGGACGTTTTTTATATAAATTTTTCCTTCTCATATAGCCAAAGCTTTTACGGGGGCAACAAAAACCCTATAGCCATCGGAAGTAAGAACAAAAGTCATGACTTTTACTAAAAACATGGGTTTCTCTATAAATCATTATCATCATTCATCTTTAATAATATCTAAAAGCTTAGTACCTAATCTGTGTTTTATAAATGGCACTTCCATTACCAGTAGGTGATAGAAATTTCTAGAACCGCAGCATCTTTATCAACAGGTATGTGTTACACACTGTATAGTTTATATAGTTTTACGATACCAAAATGATGGAATATGTGCTTATTTACCGTATCGTATTTTACGTTGACTAGCAGCATTTTAGTGGCCCAACCAATTCACGACTCAGTAAGTCACACATCGTAGTACAGCTTCAACAGTTTTAATTACCATTTAACGAATGCATAGTGTCATTGACGTTTCAATTGGCGTGACAAATGAAGAAAGCTGGTAATCTATTGGAGGGGCTGATTATGATCAAAGACATTCAGTAGCAAGGGAATTCCAATCCAAGTGAAGTAGATTTAGAATTCAAATTTCAAAACGATCATTGGTGAGTGTTATGTTTAAAGACGTGAATGTGAGAAGTCATCGTTTTAATTTAAAGTGTCAGATGTCTGGGTCATTTGGGGTCAATCGATGATAGTTCTCGTAGCCTCAATTGTGGTAGTAATTAAATACATAATTGTTTATATTTTCACCAGTGAGGGATTTAAAATGGATAGGTATACCAAATTCATCCTTAGTGTAGTACTAGGTAGGTAAACTAACAGAAACACTGGTCACAAGAATCGAATAAAACATGATAACAAGCCAACTTAACTGGCTAATCTAAGCCGTAGGTACTACAAATTGAACAATATCTACCTCAGTCCTAGTAATAGTCAATGTAGTCCATATATTCTGGGGTGAGATAACAACATATGATATTTATAATGGTGTCGAGCCTTGGACTTAGAACTATAACCCTTTTTATGGAAATAGCAAAAACGTTAGTCGACATCACAGGAGACCTTAGAGCTGGCAGCTATCTCGGACAAAGAATCAGTCTAGCGATTCAAAGGGGGAACGCTGCCAGTATCTTCGAAACCTTGCCTAAAGGGACTCCTTTTAATAATATATTTGAGTAATTTTGTTAAGGTTTTTTAAGCATTTGTCCATATTTACATACTTAAAATATTTTGCTAGTAACTTTAACCTATTGTCCTGATGTCTCTACAATAAAAATTGACTTTAGAGATAGATAGGTACAGACTTAACTACATACCACAATTTGGAATGCTGTCCACGATGAAATTTCTTATTAGTTAAAAATTAAATCATGTACAAATAAAACCAAACTCACACTATAGCGGAATGGTGCCTCTGATGTAGCGGAGCGGAAAGCGTGGCGGGTGGCAGAGCGGACAGCGACGCAGGTTGCGGAGAACCACACCATCGGCCTTCGCGGACGTCTGAAGAGCCTGTGAATGTATATGTATCTATTTAAGATGAGCTATATAAAGAGGTAGGTAACAGGGTATAAAGAGTAGGTTTGAACAGTTTTCAGGGAGAGAGATCACAATTCACCATTAGAAATTATTTGCAGAAATGCAACAAATTAAATGGCACGAAATAAATTATTTAGTTGTTTACGATAAACGATGACAAATTGATCCAAATTAATAGTAACAATTAAGGCACCAGGTCAAAATCGGCGACTCTGGGAACGATGCTGCTCGTAATAAAATATTCCTTTGATGACTAGTTAGACTAACTGGACCCGCGTGCTTGCTCCAATTACATGATCTATTTGAATTTCATTAAGTTCATTAAATTACAAATGCACGTATTTATGTTAATTATTATGGTCAGCACTAAATAACGCTTTACTTGTATATGAATTGAAACTTATTATACTGTGTTTTTGTTTACGTGTTTTTTGTTATACATAGAAAAAAATGGCCCAAATATCAAACCATGTGGAACACTCATGGAAGAAAGTCTTTATCTACCAAACATAACCAAATATACTTTACATTATCTTTACTCTTAATTTATAATAATATGAATATAAACCACAGTATAATGTATCTATCGTATAAAAATAATGTTTTACCGGCGAATAAGATTGAACATAAAACAGTCAAAAGCAATGTGGAGTTAGATGTTGTTTTCAAATCATAACAAAAATTTGTTTGGCAGTACGTAGAATTTTGAAATTGTAGCGCGTTTTAACTTGCGTTGGCTTTTGACTAGGGTGAATTCAGTGAAGTAAATATAACTTTATAGAACCAATCTATACATACATACAAATAAATAAAATTTGAGTGTCTGTTTGTCATAATAAAATAACCACTTTTTACTAAATGCGTAAATATGTATACACAGTACATAGACCAAAATAACATAGTTTTTTATTTTTGTCTGTCTGTCTGTTCCGGCTAATCTCTGGAACGGCTGGACCGATTTTGCCGGGACTTTCACTGATAGGTAGCTGATGATATAAGGAGTAACTTAGGCTACTTTATTAGACTAGCTTCGGCCCGCGGCGTCACCCGCGGTACGACAATAGCTGCGGGTAACATTGCACCCGTGCGATGCCGGGACGGGCCGCTAGTTGCAAATATACATTCCGTCTGGCATATGCTGAACCAGCGCCGTTTCAGCGCAATTTATATTAGAGCTTAAGTAATTATAGATAGTATATAATTTTTTAAATTGTGCTGAATAAACCATTTTTCTTTCTTTCAAGTCCCTCAAAGTTGATAGATTAAACTACATTATAATAAAAATTCTGGTAAACCTACATTTTATCTCGTAAATATAAACCTTAACGAATAGGAAATGAAATGTCAGACAAAGGCCAGATATTTATATGATCTGTATGTGTGTTTCGTGTTTCTTAGATGCATAGGTATAAAGGTTACTCACTGCCGTAGAGTGTCATATGCGATGGTGGTCTGCTAGCGAGGACTGGAGTGGAGCCATATCGCTCCCCACCAGCAGAGAGTCGCCCACCAAGCGGCTTGAATGCTATCGGACGGATCACTGATTTGCCCTGAAACAAATTTAAAATGGTTACTTTGAGTAAAAACCAGCAGAGTACGCAGCGTGCGAATCAAGCGGAACGTAAATAGTCTTCATGTTATGTAACGTCCGGCGCTGCTGGGTATAGAAAATATTAAATATATTATTATAACATCGATATCATCTGTGCTTTGGAGGGAACTCTCATGTACTAGCTCCCACTCTTCTGTAGTGTTCTTTTTTGGAAACAAGACAGATCAATTTAAAAAAGCAACAGAGTTTCTAGCCGTTTTTTCAGTATTAATGTGGACGGATGCGAACATCCATATGAAAGACATGATTGTAGATATCACGCCGATAGAAGTGTATGGAGACAACCATCTAGCGTGGGACAAGAGCCAAAGATAATAATGGTAGTTTTATACTAATATTTTAAACTAACCGCTGCCACTCACATTAGCTGCGTGAATACTGAGAGCTGATCTGTCAAAGTAATTACCACTGGATGGTTTTGAACGGTAGACGTTAAATTCTGATAGTACGACAAAATAGGTTAGCCTCATACCGAAACCATTCGCTGAAAAATCCGAAGAGACTAGGAATACATCATGCAATTTGTTCTATGATCCACATTTTATTATTCAAATGTATGTGCAAGACAAATCAATTATACGTTAAATAAAAGAGCCGATTAAAATCGGATCCAACAATTCCATTTGCCGACGATATCGGACCAATTTATTATACCTAGCAAATCTGCCGTTACTCGAAACTCATCTAGATAGACTTTGATGTATAAGCACATCAAAAGCAGTATAAATCTGCATATCTAATTATTCGAGTAGCATTTGTATCATCTAGATTTGCATGAGAAACTGAGCCATTTATCTAGCGTATCTAATGGAGAATGAGTGTACCAATACACTATTCAGCTGCCAATAACAATCGCACGCAACGCACGCCTTATTTGGATTTTGAAAGGACTCATACAAATAATATATTACAGATACATTATTAATTGTATTTAATATGAATAAACTTTTATGTCTACATAGGTCAAGAAAGTGTTCTTCATATTTTTTATATTAACTACAATTAATGATCATTTTAAACTCCCGTCGATGACAGATTATACGTGTCTGTCTATAGGATCACGAGCAGATAACATTATTATGATTTATGATCCACTGCTGAGTCACGTCTCCTCCAAATTCATGGAGGGAAATTAGCATACTGTGCCACGCTGGCAAGGCGGGTTGGCACAGGGTCTGTATCAAGTTATGCGGTTAGGAAGTCTGCCTCTGGCGTTCCTAGAGTCACCAGTCACTCCTAGAGTAGTCTTACGATACCCAGCGGATGGCAAGGATGGTGACATTGTGCAATCTAAATCCTTCCCTTTCGGTTATCTTCAAAAATAGCTAAGTTTTGAAGATAACCAAAGCTGCTCAGCCGTTTAAACAGTATCAGCTCACACATGACAGAGGTTTTTATATGTTTTCTCGAAAATATTATCTGGTTGCAGTAGTAAAACCTATATGAAGCATCTTGTAAAATCAGGACCCAAATCTAGTATTTTTTATAGAAGGGCCTGTTTTTATGTCAATGGCATCTGGCATAACTCACACTTTATTGTAGGTGGTAGGTCACCCAATTGTCAAAATCGACAATGAAAGTTACGTTGTTTGTCGAGTTTGAAAACCAACCAATTTGCTTCTAGAACTATGTAGATTTCAATTGTCTCCACTTAAAAAAATGTCATTTAAGTAAATATCATCATTAGTTTAGATTGTCGTTTAGGTAATGGAATCAGCTGCTGTAGGTACTGCACTTAATTGGTACTCCTTATTATTTTCGCCTGAGCGCCTACACTGCCCTTCATATGTGTTTAGCCTTAATAAGTTGTGATTTGTCTGTGTGCACTTATCTCCGTAACGAAGCACGAATTTGACATTTCATACGCAACACAACGCAACGAAATGTCACGAAATAAAGGTCAATACTGCTTTACGAGTGTATCCCGACTGAGTGTTACCGTTAGTGTTGTAAAGGGAAAAATATGGGATAAGAATCATGAGACGCATATTAAAATTTTGGGTTAAACAGTGATGTCAGGTCGTGCCTTCGAATAATGTATGCAGTCTGAGCTTGATTTAAATGGCAGACCACTCAAGTGGAGTGATTAACTGGCAATAAATACGATTTAACGTTGTATGATAAACATAAGAAAAGTTTGTCCGTTAGAATACTCAATGTCACCTACTTACGAGTATATCATTTTGATGGTGTCGTTAGAGGCGAAAGCGCATGAGACAGAAGACCTTGCAAGAAAACAAAAACTTGACACAAAGCCCTTTATGCAAGAATTAATTGGCGACATATCTCACACGTACATAATAAGTGTATTATATTAATTAATTAGATGTAGTTACATAACTAACCTAATGCTCTTTACAAACAATAGCATTCCCCTGCTATGGTTTACGATGCCATCAAAACAGTTGAAGATATTATCTCATTCGTATTCACTTTCAGCTGCTATTGTTAGTTAGAAGAAATATTGTTCATAGATTATGAATTCTACATGCTTATGTCTATCTTCGATTAGGCCGAAACCAGGGGCGTAGCTACCGCCGTATCGGGGCCCCCGGAGCACGGGGCCCCCGACGTGCGTAAGCAAAAAATAATAAAAACATCCCAATTTTTTATTATTATTTCATAAATGACTAAAGTAAAAAAAGGAAATTCCATTTACTCGCGTGCAGCGTGCGTTCTAAAGTTGAAAACACCCTAAATCGGTAAAAAAAAAATTACACATTTTTTTTTCTTTTGTGAGAAATCTTTACGCTTTCTATGGGCCCACAAATATTTTTTATACGGGGCCCCACCAAGGCACGCTACGCCCCTGGCAGTTTAAAAAATATCCCATTTTACTCTATACTCACTTAATGAATATTGATACTACAGCAAAGCAAATGCCATTAACATATTCAACAGCGAAAACAATGTAGTCTCCAAACTCAAGACTAATAAAAAGTACACCGTCTTGATGGGACTCCCATAAATTTCTCAATTAGCAACGATTTTTAACATGAGTCTTTTAAGTAAGTGACAACGTATCAATCAAGCGGGATGGCGAGGTACGGCAGTACCGCAGACAGCCTCGTAAAAACTGAATAACTCACAATCAATGATGTTGAACAGCGTACTGGTGACAAAAAAGCCGATGACTTCGCAAACGTCGCATTTCTACCGCCAACTTTGTACATAATTATTCTTTACCTTAAACATTGCTGTAGTGCATAGCAGAATACAATCAGAAGCACCACTGGGGTGGTGTGCTCAAGCATGTGGATCACCTAATAGTAAGCGGTTGGTATCGACCGCCTAAGGACCTTTGCCACATCGAAGACTAGAACTAGACATAGAGGGAAACTGGGTCTGCCAACACCATGGTTTCTCAGAACTCTGTGCAAGTTTACTCATGCGCAGGAACACAACACCGCTCAAGGCTCATGTTATTTGGCGGCTGTATAATGTGGGGTGAAGTCGTTTCCCAATCGGGATCCCTATCAAGATGTAGAAGTAGAATATTGGAATCTAAATGTAAAAAGTTAAATTAAGCTATTGTACGCGTACCATGTGACGAATGCTATCGAAAACAAATTGTGTAATGTTTTTTGGAATTAACATCTGACCTCCTTGGTGCTTCTTTCTTCACTTTTATTTCCATACATTAAATGGGTCAGGTTGGTTACCATGGTACCGACCGTATCAATTTTGGAAGAATAACAGCCTAAAACCCTAAAAATACTTCCTAAAATAATAGTTTAAAGAATATGGAAGCGATGATACCAATAAATTTATTTGACGAGCCATATAAAAACTGTATCGATTTTTGAAATCTGGTTATTTATTTCAAAATAAATTAACGAATAACTTACTTCTTATCCGTGTTATTTAAAATACAATCGAATATATTTTACGATATGGTTTGTTACTTTTTACTCGTCCCATTTAAAGAGCTTGGCTTGGCTTCTGCAAATTAGTTTGTTTATTTTATGATGATTATGTTGACCTTTTGGAACAATATGGGTTTCTTAAGAATAACGTGTGTATAAATTAGTTTAAGCATTCCAAAGATGTAGAAGTAGAATATTGGAATCTAAATGTAAAAAGTTAAATTAAGCTATTGTACGAGTACCATGTGACGAATGCTATCGAAAACAAATTGTGTAATGTTTTTTGGAATTAGTAATTGAGTAGTATTAATTTTTATCTTAACCTTTCAGGTTTTGTCAAAATATGCTATTACATACCGGATGGTGACGGATTTAGAATACACAATTTCATCAACCCATACCATCCTGCGGGTGCGCTTAGTAAAGGAAGGCAAGAGGCAGATCAACTAGCCGCAAGAGAAATACAACTTAAAACAAACCATTTGCCAACCTGCCTAATTTCCCTTTGAACAGGACATAAGATATGACGTGGAACAACACTTCGGTAATACAACAAATTAGAAAGAACAAGCTTGTCAATAGCAGAATAGTTATGACAATTTGTCAGGAGCTACAAAGCTTTGTGGGCTAACCGCAACCAGGTCTATCTAAGCAGGTGACTACATTGTCGGTGTGACAAATCATGAGCGAGAGCGAGATTTAATATGGTAAAAAAATAGTTTTTACTGCAGTCACCGTAGGTCGTACAAATGGAAATTTTAAAATCCTTGATATGGTTTAAAGAATATTATGATCGACACATGGTTCAGCATATTTTATTTAAATATAGATTTTTAAACTATGTTTCAAAAAATATATTGATGATGATGCATGGAAGTCTCCAACACAAAATCAAAAGGAACTTTATTCATGTAGGTTTTATCACAAAACTCTTATCAATCGTCACGTTTAAAACTACTATCATTATCTTTCGGCTCTTTTCCCACACTAGGTGGTAAGTCTCTATACATTCCCATCAACGTATATGCATGTTCTCATTCACATAATCCATCCATCCCTTCAACCACAGCCCCCATGTCCATTCACATTCGTACTGAAACTACCATATAAGTTAAGAATTCAACTTTCTTATGTCTCGGTACAAGATCGTAAAGCTAATACAAGACCATTTGTTTACCAGTTGTCAGACGTCTTGTATTTTGTGGGTCACCGCTGCAAGGACGCCTACGTCTAGTTATTGAGGTGACGAGTATTGTATAAGCGAAGGCGATTGATTTTAAGAGCTCACACAGATTTCAATGTTTTGTTGTGTTTTGAAACAAGTCCATTAATGTCAAATTTGTTATAAGTTTTGTGAGATGTAATAAACGTATAAAGGCGCTATTGTTGCCCATCGAAAATTTGTTACAATACGGTAAAAATAAAAAAACAACAGACAGGTAAAAATAAAAAAAATAAAGTTGAAGATCTAGCAATAGCATGGTTTTTTACACTCACTCGGTAGAAAAAGTAATCGAAAACTGCACGGTTTTGTACTTAAAAACATTAAATAGTTAGATATAGTTATTTATTATTCTTTAGTATCAAAGAACGGTCCTTTTTTATTCTACTTTTTATTTCTACTAAACCGAAAAATCTAATGCACTTTAGACCACACGACCGAATCTTTAGCTCCATCTATACGTATGTATTCATATACATATTATATACTTTTCCGGAAAGAGAGAAAGATATGTGTGCTCGCCTCTGGCCTTAGGGCCCTAACAGTAATATAGATCACACTTTTCGTAACGCTCTCGTCACGAATTCACCACCTTAGCCCCCAGGTCAAGCAAGCCTAAAGAAGTCTTACTGTAAAAAAATATACAGTCTATAAACTTACAACTTGCACCACAGCCTCAATCTCAATTTGCCAGTTGCCAACCGGAACATATAAATAAAGCCTAATAGTGCGCCCCATTTGAAAGACGAAAGTCTTAATCGATACCTACTATTCGGCCATAAACTTATCGATTAAGACTCAATAATGATACGTGTCTCGATAATTTATGACAGTCTGTCCTCTTTTAATGCTTTTATTAGCGAGTTTTGATTGACACAGTTATGTAAATAAATTAGATTGTGATTTCTAGGCTAGATCCGTTTAAAAACTAGTTCCTACTGCATGTTTTTAAGTAGCTACTAAGTTTGTGTGGTGACGGATTTAGAATACACCGTGTCACAACCCCATTTCATCGTGAGGGTGTCGTAAAAGCCGGTACAAGGAAATGGCAAGACCGAAAATCTAGCCGCAACGGAAGGAAAACTTGATACGAATCTACTACTCATACATGACCCACTGCTGTGTCAGGCCTACTCCACTTACATGGAGGGTCAACTGAGCCAACTGTGCTACGCTGACCAGACGGGTTGGCAAAGGGTTTCGTAACATGAGGATTTCCGATGAAAAAAAAAGTGTGTCGTAACATGTTTTCCTTTTAAAAACATTCAAGAGTTTCTCTTACAGCTTGTGGCCTTGTCCCTCCTTTTGTCGACTCTTACGACACCCACAGGTTGGAATGGGATGGTGACTCTAGGTATTCTAAATCCGTCACCACACGGACACTGCGGGACATAACCGTCTGCGGGACATCTACAAAGGCCCATCGTGAGGTATCAGTCCACTGTATGAGAAGCCTACCAGCTATGGGCTTTCTGGTACGCGGTCACCACACGGTAAACGAATAGTTAATCTGAAATCGCGCTTAATGACATAAACATGGTTGGCGCAGTGGTTGAGTGCTCGACTGCTGCGCAGCATGTCGCGGGTTCGATTCCCGCACGGAAGAAATATTTGTACGACCTACAAGTATTTGTTCCGGGTCTGGGTGTTTTCTATCTTTAATATGTATGTATTTACAAAAAAAAATGTATATAAGTAGTTTATCATCCATCTCGTTACCATAACACAAGCATTAAGTTGCTTAGCTTGGGACGAGATGGCGTTGTGTGAAATGTCCAAGGATATTTTTTAAATACGAGGATCCGCATCCTTTTTGAGCATAGACCTGAATTCTATTGTGTAAAGGTAGTGTTGGAATACACAATAGGCGGTTTTAACTTACTATTGCCAATCGGAAGTCGAGTCCTACGTGAACCTTGCGAAAAAAAACTCAGCGAGTCATTCTTTTTTCTGTAAAGTTTTTGGTCCGATTTCGTTCTGTTTTACATTTTTTGCCAATGTACGCCTGTAATAGGTTAGTGACAGATTTAAAAACAAATAGACTTGACAAACAATTAAAAACAGTTAAAGATGCCATGGACTAAATCACCATTTGTTTACATTGCATTACTGTGACTGCAAAATACCATAAGTGTCCGTGACGGATTTAGAATGTATATACTTCTCATCAGAAAAATCGAAACACTTCCCTTTTTATGGTTGATAAACAGAATACGAAACTTATGAAAGTTTAATTTGAATTTAGAACATTAACATTAGAATTTGAAATCCTTTTAATGTTCACTATTAAACGACATTTGACATATGTATTCCTAAATATATACATTTTTCTGATAATCCTTACAAAACATAAACTTGCCAGGTGTGCAAGGTTAAGGATATCTTCGTTTCACCCCATGAATTACCCACTACTGAGTCGGGCCTCCTCCAAATTCATGGAGTGAAATTAGCCTTCTGTTGCTGGAAACACGGGTTAGCACATGATTGGTATCAAGTTTTCCTTTCCTTGCGGCTACTTGATGTGCATTAGCGTTTCTTTATTCACATTTTTACGACACCCTCATAATGGCATGGGTTTGTGACTAAACCTGTCACCACACGGAACGAATGAAAATATGTTAATTAACAACTTACTGCGGTTCTTATCCATACGTTTATGCATGACATTATATTTTATCGGTAAGCATATGGTAGTGTCCCACAAATGCGACGCGCGTTGGGTGGCATCGGGCATCGCTGATTTATAGTCAAGTTCCCACCTCAATCGCACGCCGTTACTGGTCGATGGTAACTACTTACGGGTATATTATAGCGATAATAGAGCGTTTGCGGTCATATTATGTCTTCAGTTCCCTGCTCAAACTAATATTTAAAACTTCTTTATTGATTTTAAATTAAATACGACAGTAATGGAGTAATAGGATAAGCTTGGACTTAACTTTAGTTTGACTTGATTTTGTATTTAGAATACGTGTCTGCCAACTGTTTCAAAATATTGTTTATTCAAACTTTGTTTATTAAATTCCAACGCAGTTATAGAATAGAGAATGGAACAGATTTTTTTGGGCGTGGTGTTCATAATTTTATTGTCATCATATATATATATTTTCCAACCGATAAGAGCTGGCGGAAGTAACTCAGTAGGCTTTTTTTAAAAGGTGTAACATATAACTGACGTGTCTATCTTTCTTTATATGTTCCTGATCTAAAGATTGTAGGTTCTACACTCCCTGAAACGTACCCGAAATTAAACTGTAGTTGCTGCCAGATGTAATGAAAAACGTAAAACTACTCCAACTAGTTGCTCAGGATAAATCCTTAAACATAATATACATTGAATACAACGGCGTCTTCTAACAAGTATTTCGTTATATCACCGGTCTATTTCCAGTAATTGGAAATGCTCTGATGAGATGCTGCCGAGGGGAATTATCCGTCCACTATTGCATGGTACGCAATCATTCGCACTTCAACAACTAGTAAGCTTGCAAAAGCCTGGGGCTTGCAGATCAAGTACAGGTACATCATACTACATTAAATGAGAAATTTATGAGTATCTATAATTTTGTTTAGTCTATGGATTTATGTGAAATCGTGATAGAAAATGTTTACAGCTTATAAAATTAAAACTGTTTAATGCTTTTAAATGTAGAACAGGAGGTAGAGTACAGGATGTGTATAATACATAATCTGCATTATCTTTTGTAATATAATGGTGTGTTTACCATCCAATACCCAGTAGACATTAATGCTTCAGACTACTAAGTATGTATATTAAAGACCTCTATTTTTTTTAAACAGACTACGAATCTATTTACGATTAATATAAATAATTTTTTTTTCATATTATTTTCATAGCATTTTTCTGTCCATAATATCTTCTATCTATAGGATGCACATCCCGTGACGCATTGCAGTGACTCACTTTGTTTAACAATTGTTTTAACTTCATGCATAGTCAATCAGCTAAGTGACAGATCACCAAGATTCCATAAGTCAATTGAGTGATTCGTCTGGGTAGCAAAGAATCTCAATTGTTTTATGTCAGTCGTCATCCGCGCATCCATTTTATTATGACACTCGATGTACATGTATACAGGAACCAGTAGCTTACTGGTCTGTTATGTTATGAAGCTAGGTGTTTACTTAATCCAGGTTTTAGGATTATATAGCAGGACGGTGTGTTCGGTAAAGATAAAACTGCTCACTTTATTTGTATTTTTTTAAACTCTATAACATAACACACTGCCGCCGGTTCGGTATGGCAGTCATTGAATCGTCTAGCAATGGATATACTATATCAACAAAATGTCTACAATACAACCGTTTGCAACACCATCACATTGTATTTAGCAATCCAAATATTTTATTTGTAACTTATGAATAAAGTTTATATTTTGTTTACAGCTTTAATCACAGACCTTACAGTAATGTAATGCACAGCACACTCATTGGAATAGTCTACAGGTTCTTTGCAAAATGTTTCGCTAATATGAATATGCATAAGAATACTAAGTATATATATATATATTCCGTGTCACTGTCCCATACCATCCTGAGGGTGTCGTAAGAGAAGGAAAACTTGATATAAACCTGTGTAGTGGATTATTTATGGGCTGAAATGATGAACTAGTGAATATTCTGTTCTAATTGGTTGAACAATATACGATTGAATAACTAAGTATTGACATGTTCATTTTATAACAAACGTACCTGACGATCATGTGAGTATGTGCTCGTTTTAAATTTGCATATATTTTGCCCAAGCGCCATGATAATCTAAACATTACTCAAACGAATAAATTCCTACTAATGTTTTGAATATGATTAGATAATACATTTTAATTCGTGTTGTGACTGAGTCAACACACGGAACATGTGTAAATGTTGCTTTTAGTTCATTATGTAGCGACCGCATGCTACATACTTTACACAATTTACCCGAAAAATCTGAACTAATTGCATCATGAAATATCGCCTACAAATGCGATAATTACGAAAAAGTCCTACACCGCGATAGCGAAATTTCAAGAGCAATACGCAAGGTTAAGATATCCCCGACTACAACTATCAGGGGGATAGGCGCT
Organism: Clostera curtula; assembly: GCA_905475355.2. Taxonomy (NCBI): domain Eukaryota; kingdom Metazoa; phylum Arthropoda; class Insecta; order Lepidoptera; family Notodontidae; genus Clostera; species Clostera curtula. Next base: position 3,860,863 of record FR997804.1, on the reverse strand, counting down.
GCGACACCTAGCCAGACATCCCACCTCGTCTGCCTGGATGATCATCTCTTTGCGCCTAAAATTAATTGGGTTCATGCTTAACTTGGTAACGAAAGGTGCGAGTTGCTGAAACACAATATTTTTTGCAAAAACTAAAGCTATTTATGCTAAACATGTTCGTGTTCCAGGATTAAAATCCCACATTCTGTGATCTTACTACGGTAATACAGGCGTTGGAAGTCTTGCGAAACCTCCAGGCGTTCTCCCACGCTCCGTTACGCATCTAAAACCACGTGTCGATTCACAACTGTTCTTTCGTCCTTTTCTAATTCTGCAATAACAGACAGGGATGTGGAACTGAAATTGCCTTAGGCTAAAATGTCAGACAGTTCGCCCACCCTTCCAACTTATTTTTTTATTTGACCATTGCCCGAAGGCTGATTCTGCACTAATTTCTGATAATGGGCAAAGCAATAAAATTATTGTATGTATTAAAATTTTTTATATCATTCAAAGACTATGAATAGAAAGCTTAAGAAGGAAAACTTGAAACCCTGTGCCAACCCGTCTGGCCACCACAGTAGGCTAATTACCCTCCATGTAACTGGAGGAGACCCGATTCAGCAGTGGGTCAACTGGCCGAGTAGTAGTAGTAGAAAGTTTAACCGTATTTGACTGCCTTGTTGGTCTAGTGGTTAGATGTGCCGCCTTTGGATCAATGGGTCCCGGGTTCGATTCCGGGGTCGGGCAAGTGTCTTTGTCTAAACCAGAGGCACTGGCTCGGAGTCTGGGTGTCATTTATATCTATAATATGTATGTATTTACAAAAAAAATGTATATAAGTAGTTTATCATCCATCTCGTTACCATAACACAAGCATTAAATTGCTTAGCTTGGGACGAGATGGCGTTGTGTGAAATGTCCAAGGATATTTTGCTAGTAACTAGTCTACCTTATCTAACAGTATCATCCTCATCATTTCAGCCAAAAGTCATCCACTGGTTTTCCACGAAGGCCGGTTCTGAGCCACCCGCATCCATCGCTACCTACCAGTGTACACGAAGCGATTGCTTCGTGTATACCGCGTCCCTAAGTGAGACTACCTGGGATTATTTGGTAAGAAACTATCTTACTCTCTCACTCAGTAGTCAGTCTCACATCAGCTGTTAGTTTTCACGCTACTGACTCTGTGTGTGGGGCTGCCCTAGGTGGTAGAATGTGTAGCCGGGAGCTTTACGTGTCCTGCCAAGTACAGGGAAGGTTATTATGATACAAATGACGAACTTATGTCCCTTTGCGTTTAGCAAATTTTTTATTAATCATATTTTTCTGTTTAAGTACTGCTGAAATGTATAAAGTGGGCTGTTCGGTTGTAAAGGTTGTTCGACGTAAGAATGATATCCGAAAACACGTTTGGGACCGTTATAGTGCAATCAGGAACTAAAAACACGATAGAAACAGCTGACTTTCAATTAAAATAACATAAAGAAAGTCTCCTCAATTAGCAGTCTGCAAACTTTAAATCTGGGACGGCAAAACATATAAAAAGATTAATACTACACGGCCATATACCGTTGAAGCTGTTTTATACCAATAAAGTTTTGACAAAATCATAAGCGGCATCGTAAAGGACACGCCGTGGGTTGTCGGCATTTGATTGTGGCATAATGAACACGATCGTAAATTAGCGATTACGATCTTGTCAGGACACGTAACAAGGCCGGACCTGAGAGGGATGTTCCTGTACAACGGACGAGACATATGGTGTGGCCTAAAGTCAATAAATTCAAGAGCCGTATATTTTTTACTTCGGATTCCTAGCAGGCCAATCGAAAGCTAAAAACTTCTAACACACAACCACTACATAGTATAAAACAAAGTCGCTGTCGTCTGTCCGTCCCTGTGTATGTTTAAATCTTTAAAACTACGCAACGGATTATGGAGCCGATTTTTTAATAGATAGAGTGATTCAAGAGGAAGGTATATATGTATAATAAATTCATAATATTGTAGAGAAACACTGAAAAGTTTAGAGGTTCATCATTGCACCCGTGCGAAGCAGGTCGCTAGTACCAAATAAATGCTAAACAAGACACATCAAGAAAGAACACAATGTCGCTGAAAACGATAAACTTTGCTTAAATTAAAATCTCACCTAAAACGAATTAAAGAATTCCATTCGTTAAACCGCTTAAAATAAAGCTACGAATGTAAATAAATGACCCATTTAGCACGGCTTCCTCATTCAACTAAATACCGGTTCTAGTATGAATAAACGTGACACGCGTGGCTAGCAGATGTGGTAATGTGGCCCATCTGCCGCTCTCTTTTGGGTGTCTACTGTCTATGGTCCTAAGGGTCTCTAAATAAACAAGGGTAGATACTTCAACTTAATAGCTTTTTGCACGGCTTTCAACACGGTTTGGGGTTGATGAAAATTGAAAATATATATTGCAATTCCCCAAATAGGGGAGGAAATAATTAAAACAATTTTTAACAAAAAACGACGCGACGATTTTAGAGGCCGTTTAAATTGTTTATCAAAAGTCTTTCGTATGCAAATAAATGTATCATTTGTAAAGGAATCGAATTACAATGAAATTGTCTAAATACATAAAACCAATCTTAAACATCTATGTTCTTAATTTTTTCGAGTTTTTTAACGAAATTGAACCGATTCCGATAATATTTAAATATTCAATAATATTTCAAATAAAATCAGTAACCAACAGATCTTTTACTATTGAAATTACAATTATGATTTCTCAAGATTATTGTTTGCAGATTAAATCTAGATGACAAAACCGTAATAGGAACCCGTCAACATTTTCCTCTTAGATAAACCTGAAGAACAGACAATGCTCGTAATTTATGCAATATCAACCAACGCAGTTAAGCCTGACAATATTATCAAGAGAAACTCAAAGCTAACATAACCGAGCCATTTAGATAAACATTCCATAAACGAACAAAAGATCGCAATTAGCGAAAAGATAACAGCACTATAACAAAGTTTGTGAGCAACGGTAGCTATAGAGATAACTCGTAAAGGACCGTAATTTGATACACGAACTGAATTTTAAGGAGAGTCCCAGGCTGGTAAAATGCGAAACGTCTGTTATTTTTATCACTTGTCACGTCTCCATTTAAAGAAATAAATTATTAGGTTTGCCAAAATCACGTGCTCTAAGAAAGCGATTATAATATTGGATCTTGATCTTAAATTTGTATGCATTTATTTAGAGATGATATTCGAAATTAGTCACCTCTTTCACTATCCTGACATGTTAGTCTAATATCAATGTAAACAAATATCTTGGAATCACTGTTATCGTGTTTGAAGCCAACGTCATCTTATTGCCTACGAGCATACTTGTTGATCAGATCTTTACACTTTCGGCCCCCACTTTTCTCTAAGCACTTTCAAATATATCAGCTTCGTCAATCTCCAGGTACACGAAATGTCTTTTAATTTCAATATTACAAAAGAATTTCACTTTTACGACATCTCATTTCAAACTTTTGAACAAAACACGGCTTTCTCTCAACCACCTGATGTTGTGTTGCTTTAAATCAATAGTCGAATTATTTTAAGACAATCGCTGAACCTTGTGACCCTGCTTTGAAAGACAGACAGCAAAACACAAGATCCGGTTGCACGATACTTTCTTACCAATCAGATTCGCACAAAAAATAACATCGAAGCGATTTGTCTCGTTGCTGGGAACATGAACCGATTTTGATCTTTATTGCTTCAGCTGTAAAGAAAATCAAAACTTATGTATTATCGATGAACGTAGTGAGAGGTTAAACACTTTCCTGAACAAGTCGGGCCCGAGTTTAAATATCGAGAGCAAAAGTACCAATTACATTTCGATGGTGATTTGATAGCTGTTGTAATTGGTTTTCGTGATTGGGTGAAATGCAGACGCGAATCGCGAAATTTTTACTCGCTGACATAGTTTGGATAATTTTAATATAGTCTACAAATTGCAGATGTAAATGCATAATCGTTTCCGTAAATGTGTTTTTGCGTGGATGACTCCTTTCAGCGCGTTAACGTTATAGTAGTTATTTATAACCAGCAGTATTCAGCAATTAATTTGTCATTAATCAATAGCGGTAAAAAATATGTAAAGCTAATCAATGAACCGGGACTAGATTGAGGTTTTGAATCGAAGCGTCATAAAAAAGTGATAGGTATAATTCAATATGGTTACATAGGAAATGGAATGTGCTATAGAAGTTGTTGTTTTTAATAGTTTTATTGTGGTAATAATGACTCTACGTAATGCTTCATAAGTAGATTAATTTTAATACATGTGTTTTTACAGCAAAGTGTTTATCCACTGATGATTGCAAGGATAGAAGCCATCTGCTGCAGAAATTATCTGCTTTATATAAACATAACAGAAAAAAAATTATAAATGCAGGACCAGTAAATAGTAAAGTTGAGCGCTAAGTAAAGTTAGTGTGATAAACGTATAAGTACGTACACAGTACAACCTTGCTACGAGAAAATACAAGATAGATTGGCGCAACAGGTTATATATTTGCAAATCAACTTTTTTTTATAAGCTGGAGAAAGCGAGCCGTCGAAACGAGCCAGCGAGACGCCGGCGATATCGAGATTATCAATTGAGATTTATGTCGAATATCGATATAGGAAAAGTCACGACTGGAAATGGGTTGAGATGAAAGCAGCGGAATCGCAAAGATTGTGATTCCGATGAGATTGTCAGTACGAGGTCAGGTTTGTATTGATTCTTTACCGGGTCAGTGGTCAGTGAAGTTTGATTTACTGCCGTGCTGTTCAAATACGAATGACGACAATCGTATTCGGTCCATTGTAAAATCGAGGTATCCCATAAATAATTGCGATGCCATATTTTTGTGAAAAATAATTGCACAGTCACTGCAGGCAGTCTTGATTACGGTTAAGAACTTTTAGCTTAAAACTGACTAGAAAAGGCATTAAAACCGATTGATGTCGTGATATTGTCTACGTGTGACTCTTATTTTTTTGAATATTTAAAGTAAATGACATGTATTACACTGAGAAATTTAGCGCGGTAATGGCGAATCATCTCTACTTAAAGATTAAACGACATCGGAGGTTCTACCCTCGAAGTTGTTGACCATTACATTTACCTGGGACACACTGTCCGGTTCGGTAAGTCCAACTTCGAGAAAGAGGTCAATCGTCGGATCCAACTCGGCTGGGCAGCGTTCGGGAAGCTGCGAAAGATCTTCTCGTCCACAATACCGCAGTGTCTGAAGACAAAAGTCTTCAACCAATGTGTGTTGCCAGTGATGACATATGGAACAGAGACGTGGTCGCTCACTATGGGCTCCATCAGAAGGCTCAAAGTCACCCAAAGGGTAATGGAGAGGGCTATGCTCGGAGTTTCCCTGCGAGATCGAATCAGAAATGAGGAGATACGCAGGAAAACCAGGGTCACCGACGTAGCCCACAGGATTGCCAAACTTAAGTGGCAGTGGGCAGGGCACATAGCGCGCAGGACGGACGCCCGATGGGGCAGAAAAGTCCTCGAGTGGCGACCGCGTTCCGGAAGGCGCAGTGCTGGTACCTCCCACACGGTGGACCGACGACCTGGTTAAGGTCGCCGGAAAGCAGTGGATGCGGGCGGCCCAGGATCGGCCTTTGTGGAGATCCTTGGGGGAGGCCTATGTCCAGCAGTGGACGTCTTTTGGCTGAAATGATAAAGATTAAATATTTTAATTTAGTAAATCTCGCACATGAGACTATGTCTGTGCACTACTAAACGTAATGTTTTCCTAGAACTGTTTTACTTTCCATTGTTACTACGAAGAGTTGAATTTAGCAGTCTCAGCGACCCGGCAAAGCGCTTGTTAAAGTATTCTGAAGCACATTATCGCAGACCTTGACACTAATCTAGTGCACTAGTCGTGACGAAGCAGTAACCAGATTATCGTTCACGATGTGACCATTACATGTTATGATTACCGCAAATCCGTAATGCCAAAAGATTTTCAAGCAGCTTCAAATGGCTTACTTGTCGCGCTGTAGGTAGATGACATAAGATTATGACATAAAGAATAATGAAGGAGAAACTTGTCATAAGTTGCAGTGATGTGAAATTGCTACACAATGGAACTGTACCGTCTGGTGATTAGATTGCTTTAGGATGAGGACACAAGAACGCGCGCATGAGCTGTAACTTTTTAAAAGCAGATGAATTTAAACCAAGGTTGCTTCTTGGTGCCAGTGAATAACAATAATCTGCGGATAAGTAACCTATCAGAAATCGCTCTTAGAATGACTGCGTGACAACTGCGACAAAGTTTGAAGAACATGAGGAATTAATATAATCAATAAAAAACCATTTCAAGTCGGTGCTTCGGGTATACCTATCTCGTCCGTGTCATTGTCAGTAATCCAAAAACATCACAAATTTACATTCCAGTTATTCATTAATGAATGAGACTTTATTCTTAGATATAACTAGCGACCCGCCCCGGCTTCGCACGGGTGCAATTATGAATGTATTATATATACATCACAAACCTTCCCCTTGAATCCCTATCTATTAAAAAAAACGCTTCAAAATCCATTGCGTCGTTTGAAAGACTCAATTATACATAGGAACGGACAGACGACAGCGACTTTGTTATTATAATAAGTAGTGATTTAGAGGTTTTGATTTCTAGCTTGCAGTTTTTTCCTGCTCGAGACAGTATGATGTATATTATATTTAAGCGATTTTTAAGGTTCACGTCAATAGAAGATCTCACAAGATTTACTTTGTTCACCGAAGTACCTAATGATGTGTCTTAGATTTCCGTTACGGGATATATAAAGGTCATGTATAAAGAAGAAAACAATGGTCAAAGCCTCCGCAGTTGAGACTCTGGTTTCGTTAGTGATACTTTTCATTTTAGCTTTCTAATATTTTAAAGCATAATCTAAAGCGCACTTCGTAAGTGTTAATTTTCGATACTATTACTACTGCTCAGCCCATAAAAGACCACTACTGAGACGGGCCTCCTCCAATTACATGGAGAGTAATTAGCCTAGGCCTAGGCACAGGGTGTGTGTAAATTTTTGATCTACCTCTTACGTTCTATTAGTCGCCTCTTACGACACCCTCGGGATGAAATGGGGTGGTGACACTATTATAAATCCGGTCACAACACGGATATTTTTGAAATTTCCAATAACATTCTGTCAAGTACACCAAAGTTCACTTAGAAAAAGAAATTCTATTCTTGCTGTTTAAATTCCCATTATTCGATACTTAATATGTCCTTTGTAAATATAGGTATGTTAGAAATATACGTGAAAAAGTATTTATAGCGGTTTTGAAGCTAAATCTTAAACTAACAATAAATACTAGATACAATTATAACAGTGGCTTATACTAGTAATTGTATATTTAAGTTATGTGGAGCCTTAGTTACACAACTTGTTACTAACAAGACAGCGTTATTAGTAACTGCCACAATAAACAATGTGTTTTATAATTTGAATGTGTTATAGTAAGACTTCTGTTTGAATAAGCGTCAAATCAATTAATGGATTTTTTACGTTATTTATTGTTGTAGTCAATGGTTTCAATCAAAATAGAGAGCTCAGAGAGAGAGAGAGAAGCTAGAAGTGTCCATTTTCCGAACTAGTTGTATATAAATAAATTATATCAAACATACTCTTCAATTTGCCAGGATTTTAGAGAATAAAGACGAAGAAACATCTAGTTATCTGTATTCCTGAAATGTATGTTCGGCTCGAAAGGCTATTCGAGACATTCATTAAAAAGATATTTGAATCACGCAGGTAATCAACACTAAGAACAAAACACATGAGTATTGTCGTAAAGACAACCTCAGAGATTACTGAGATAAATACTACAAGGAAATATGGACAGTCGCGGGATGCCTTAGTGGTTAGAGGCCATGAGAGCTTAGATCGCAATCTGGTTTGAAGCAATTATCTGTCAGACGAGATGTTAGTGTAAAAGTGAATAGGTAGTAGTATTAATATTGTAACGCGAACTTATGTAATTACACACTTTCTTCTTGAAGCACTTGAATGAATGTATTTGCTTCAAATAAGGAACTTAACTGCACAGAAGTATGGTGCAAATGGCAAACCACCTTACAAAAGTAATACGCAATATTCAGAGGGCCGTCTGATGTTGCGTTTTGTGTCTGGTAACGCTGACAATAGCAAACTGTAACTATCAGCACATTTCTAGGTAAAAACGCTGCGTTTATTCATATGTGGCCAGCACTAGAAGATTTTGCTGTAGGAACAGCATTCTGTTTCTGTACATGGCCTTCCCATTGCTATTTCAGCAATGAGCCCGTCGGTCACTTCTATTATTCTGTGTATTTCCCTGTACTGATGTTATCATATAGCGTTATTCATAGCCAAGATATCTCCATCGTATGTTCAGAAATTCTCAACCACTTAACGTGTACTTCTAAATGACGATGTCTCGGCTCCATTTGTCATTGCCAGTTGCATGCACTATTCATAGACGTTTATCTTGAAGGCATTGCGGTCTTTTGGTCCACAATATGACGCTATTGTTTGAAAGATTCCCATTTGATGAATAGATTTAACTTAGAATCTGTATATGGGTATACAATAACCGCAAATTTGCGCTTATCAAACTATAATATTCATCACCGGCTTTGCATCGCAGTTCAACCACTATAATATCGTAAATCATCACTAAAAATGAATTACGGAACTCATAAAATGAAAATGGTTCCTGATTGCCGGTCGCGATCGCCTATCGGTGATCAGGCGATGCCATTTATTTACAATAAGCACTGTTAATGATATACATTCAAGTTGCCTTAATTCACACCATTACGGAAACATACTACGTGACAAGACTTACAGAAGTGTGCCATTGAGTGAAGATTGAGAGTCCGTCATGGCAGGTCCTTTATTTTCATCGTGTTTTGGTAAAGTCCAATTTGTATTTTTCGTATTGAGATTGATGTAGTAAATGCTGGATCCATTTCAAAATTAAGAACCTTAAGGCGCCGTCATATTGCCGCTCGCGCGATGGTGCGTCCGTCCGACCAAAAATGATCGTGTGACCGTGCGATCAAACATACTGATTTCTACTGAATGTCCTATTGAAGGTCGTGCGATCATGCGATGCGATCAAATTGTTTAAACGCATCTTATTGATCGGACGACCGTGTGTTCAAATACTCTGGTATTTGAACACACGGTCGTCAATGTCATATGGTTCGATTCCATGGATTCGTAAGATGATATTTGAAGAGAACATTACTATCACTATCAGATTTATGCATACTTAAGGACGGACAGAAGAATGCGACTTTGTTTTATACTATACTATACTATCACTATCACTATCACTACATAGTATAAAACAAAGTCGCATTCTTCTGTCCGTCCCTATGTATGCATAAATCTTTAAAACTACGCAACGGATTTTGTAGCGGTGTTTTTTAATAGATAGAGTGATTTAAGGGGAAGGTTTATATGTAAAACCCACCCCCGCTTTGCACGGGCGAAGCCGGGGCGGGCCACTAGTAATTAATAAAATGCGTGCTCATCCCATTCTTTGGAATAAATGGAATGAAGACTATAAAAACAAGCTTAAAAATGACAAAGAGTGGGCTATTATTGCAATGAATTTGAGTAAATAAGAAGATTAAGTGAAATTTTTTAATAAAACTTACAATATTATTATTAATCATCGCACGATCGTAATAGGACTAAAGTTTTCCCATCGCGCGTCCGGTTTCATCGCACGATAAAATCACATCGCGACATCGCACGAGCGATGGCAATAGGACGGCGCCTAAGAATTTATTGTGTATGTTATACATATAATGTATTTTTCCATCCACGTGAAAATCCACAGATATGTTTGGCCAGCCTCAAAAGATCTGCGCCAGTGCGACTGTTATATTTGCAACTAGCGGAATCTACAAAGAGAAGAATGCGCATCTTCCATTCCGCGTTTCTGTATGCGATGTAAATCTCTTTCAATGTCTTACAAAGGTTTTGATATCAACCAATTACAATTTTACAATCACACACGTCAGCAAAAGTCTTTACATAATATAGGATCTCTAATCATGCTATGTAACAATGGCGCAACTTTAAACATCGACCCATCTTCATCATTGTTCGCAAAGACGAGTAGGCGTTTGTAGATGACTATCGCGGATTTGGTGGCGCCTTGTAGCACTCCCACTTGCTTAGAAACAGTTTAAATGTAAGCGATACGCGTATCACCAACCCAATAAGACTGCTGAGAATAAATTTTCGCTAAAACAATATTAGAACCAGAATTGCCTGGCCAAGTATTATTGTCTAGTTGTTGTGATATACCTCACCTACGTAGTCTGTCCTGTCTGTCTGTCAAGTCGTACGTGACAATTACCGTAAGAATCCAATAGATGTCGTTGTGCACAATAATGTGCCACAGCTAAGCATGGCAGGTCACAGCTAGTTTAACAGATATTTTGATGGAAATTGGTCGTAGTTATTTTAGTTTAGATAATCTAAACTTACACAAATTTATGAAATTACCCAAGCGGGCGGAGAATTAAATATGTCAACAAATAGCGTAGAATAGGTAGGTAGGGAATAGGGAATAGGTAGCGTAGAAAGGTCATGGGTAGGACATACGCGTCAGCGAAAAATTGTGAAGCGAAGCGCGGGCACAGGATAGCAAATTGATTACCGGAAAACATTGCAGTATTTCGTAATTAATACATAAAAATATAATAAGGAAACAAAAGCGTTCATAATTTGGACCAAAACACCGCATCCTCTACCCGTAAGTTGTAACAATACAATAATAATTGCATTTCATTAAAAACAAAGGTTACACAACAACAACAATGGCTGCTTAGTTTAACATACAACCTACGTTTATATCAAAACAACACGTTAATAGATTGGATTCAATGGAGCATGACCACGGTTGTTCTCATCTAGTATAATAATGATAAGTAAAGGAGAAAATTCAACAGTCAGAATAGACAATGGTTCATTAATTGATCACAATTAATTCTCTAACAACAACAATAGACATGAAATAGCAAAGACAAATATAGAAACAATAACTGGGATGAATATAAATTGTTGTGTGGACGCTAATGGTCATCCGACTGTATTGGAGAGTTTGAATAATTGATGTACCCATGAAAGTAATTAAATGGAAGGAACTTTGGAGATAAATTAAGATGTTAGGACATCGGCTGGATATACAGTTTTCAGCAACTGTACGTGCATCGCGAGCCTTTTTACCGCGCATGTGCAAGATGTGGAATGATCTACCTCCCGAAGTGTTTCCTCTGCGCTACAACATGGGGCTCTTCAAAAGAGGTGTTTACAGGCATCTTAAAGGCCGGCAACGCATCTTCTCCCGTTAGGTTGCAGATGTCCTGGGCGACGGTGACCACTTTCCATCAGGTGGACCGCCTGCTCGTGTGTCGTCTTATAATATATATAAAAAAATGTATTTTTTGAGAATTCATCAGATAGCCTTGGTTTATACTTGATACAGTCGGTTTAACCGATATTAGAAATCGTTGCTGAAAGGATACGATTGATCAATTAAATCAATTGGAAATAGTAACAAATTGAAAAGTAAAGCGAGGATCGATACTGCCTACGCTAGTGAAAGTGAGAGTGACATTCAGACCAAAATAATACGTTTCAGTTAATGGACCAACTTAGGATGCTAACACAAAAAAATACCTAAGACCACTTGTATTCATTAAGAATCGTGACCAAATTGTATTCCAAATGATAAACCCACACAGCAAAACTTTCTAGATATTGATAGAACTATTCGTTACATCAAAGATGAAATTGAAAACAATATTAATCATATTCGAAAGTCCAAACAGAAAAACAAAATAGTGACTGTTGCAAAAATGCCAACTCACAAAGAGCTGGTACGATTTCAACAAATGTAAATGCTGTGTAAGCTAATCTAAAGCATATCCAACAAAGTCCCGATCAAACGAATAGACTTGTCAGCAAATAGGCGCTTAATCTTGGAGGCGTAGGCGATGCAATCCGAGTCCAGCAATCAAGTGACGACATATCAGACAGGCGTGAATAATTCACAACGTTACACATATTGCGAGACATTTGCTGATCAACCATCATGCAAGTTTCTATAGGGTTGATTTAATTTATTGTTAGGAAGTACTGTTATGTTCCTGATCCATTACCGTAACTCCTTAACTAGATTAATTTTCCTCCATGTAACAAGAGGATGCTCGTTTCGGCTGTGGGTTATAAATTGGGTGAGTAGTAGCAGATGCTATCTTCTTTCTATAGGTTGGAAGAAACCACGTGATAGCGATAAAGTCGCCTAAAAACAGATATTTTATAAACAAAAATAGTAACCAATTAATATTAATCCAAGTCTTTATGTCATTAGTCATTACTCATGTTAGAAATGTGTCCTGAAACCTGACAAGGTATGTGGGTGATTTTTTGTTAAAAGTTGCTTAAATCAGTAATCGTATCCATAGTTATTTTATGTTATGGGTCTAATGGTCCGCCCGGCTGGCTACCACCCTCACATCTAAGTTCGGTGCCAAGCAGTTTTACTGTGTTCCGTCGTGTGTATGTGAGAGCCGGTGCCCGACAGGGCATTTCTTTGAATTGCCTGTCCCATCTTAGACCCCTGCGTTGCTTTCCATCACGCAAGCCTAGGGTCAAAGGCATTCAAGTAATTATAAAAAAAAATATAAATAAAAACAATACAATTCCAAAATTTAAAACGATTGTGTTAAAACATAGTTTATATTCATTTACGGAAACCAGCTGTTAGTATTCAAGAAGCATAAAAACATATCACGTTTTGCTTTGCAAATATCCTTTGTAATATCACAAAGGATATGTAAAGTAGACCAACAAAGCACAAGAATTAACATGATAGTAACTACCATATTACCTACAACATTTAAAATCCCAGTTAACTTTGTGTTGGGCTGAATAGTGATTTAAACAAATATTATTAAATTAGTACACTCTTAGCATCTTGAAAAACCACCTAAAATACTCAAACTTATAAATCCTCATTAGTGAAATAGTATTTACTGTGCTAATTACTCAAACATGTGATAGAAAAAACCATTTAATTCAATTTCAAAAGAGTAAGTACAAACATTTCCCGAAATTATTAATAGAACATCTAGATTGCTTTTGCTAGTGCATGTGCCGGTTACGCAAAACAAATTACAATCATTTGTCACGCTAATCTTGGATAGTTTGCAATCGGAAAGTAATTAACCGTTCGTTTAAAATAAATCCTATTTATACTGCCATTCGAGCAGTTGCAGTTTCTGACCTGTTAGTATAATAATGACTTAATCAGTCAAAGTTTATCATTTGCACAGATACAATAATACTATCATTGGGAAAGGAGCAACTAGTTTAAAAAGGAAATGAATATGGTTAAGCAGCATATAAATACCATAATATGATAATCATTATTCCATTCTGAGGGTGTCGTAAGAGCTGACAAAAGGAAATGACAAGACTGTTTACCTAGCCGTAAGAGAAGGAATACTAGGTGGCGTCGTGCGACGGGTTGTTCTCTTCCCTGCAATATGGTTGAGGAGAGCCATGGCTGCCGCATGCGTCATGCTTGTGAACAGGTGCCGTTGCTGGGGGTCGGTTGGCTCGGGCGTTAGAAAGTTAGTATTGTTGATTAGATCTGGCTGATTTTTGGCCCTTTGCGACTATTGCGCGCGCTTGCTCTCACAAACTGTCTTATCACGGCCTTGTACCTAAAAATGGCGATCTAAAAAGAGCAACTACAGAGTTTCTTGCCGGCTCTTCTCTGTAGAACTGCATTCCGAACCGGTGGTAGGTAAATTTTAAATTAAATATTATTTTGTTGTTTGACTTGTCAAAAGAGCTCTAATGAGCCAACTTGATTAAATGAGTTTTGAATTTTGAATTTGAATTTTGTGCCAACGCGTCTGGCCAGAGAGTCGCACAGTTGGCTAATTACCCTCTAAGTAAGTGAAGGAGGCCCAAATCATCATTGAGTCCTATAAGAGCTGAGTAGTAGAGAGATATTTTCATTAATTAAATAATAAGAGATTATATTATAAAGTTTCCATGTGAACCCAACCTTAGCTCGTAGATAAAAAAATTGTGTAGCTACAGCAATTTGCTTACACTGTGAGACCTCATGAATACAGGGTAGAAAAAAAAAGAAACGGTAACGGTGAATTTGCATAGATAGGTGAACCGCTTCGCAACAGGTCCCGACACGAGGCGATATGCAAATGCGCACGCCCCGGTGGTCCCTGATGCAGTGCGCCAGATAAACGTTCGCTGACTTGCTAAGTCGTAAGTACAGTCCTCGCCAAATTTTATGGCCGCTCCGAACCTAGCCGCATTACGCTTCGCAGAACACAAAATCAGGTATCAGCGGGATGTACGCGGGGCGTGGAGGCAAGGCACGCCCGCGCGCGCCGTCTTCCACCCGCAAGAGTCCTCCCTTCCCGTGCGTTAGTGTGAGTGTGCTACGTTCGTATTGGTTATCAAATGTACGATGCGGAAATTCGCACCGACCGCGACGGCTACATTCAGAGCGGCCATAAAGTTTGGCGAGGACTGTAATTCTTATTACTAGTTACGCACAGGTACGTGTAGATAGATCGGCTCTTCCGATTTCAGGACAAAAGTTCCCGTCACAAGATTTCATATCAAGTTTTCCTTCTCTTACGGCTAAGTTTTCTGCTGGTAAGGTTAGTTCCTTAGTCGCGTCCTACGACACCGGCAGCAATTCCGGACAAAGCGGTAAAATGACGTCATAAATGACTCAGTAATGTGCAGTAGCCAAGCTTAGTTTTGTAACAGCCGGGAATGTACCGCATTTTTTTTTATTCACCTTAGGTGTAGATTCTGCAACTTTTGGAACCGAAATTAGAATGGAATTATTTGCGAAGAACATTTGACAAATAGATATTATCAGTTGTTCGTTTAATCCCAATACTGACGTCATGTAGGACTGTAGGTTCGGAGAGCCTTCTGAAGAGGATTACTCAATTGTTGCCGCAGTTAACGTAGCATCCCGTATTTTATTCCTACAAGTTGTATTATTAGAAGCAAAAGTCTTATAGCAACTTGTTTGCAGAGTACTTTTGCATCTATAATAGTTATAAACCCTTAAATTCGCAGAAAAGTTTATTTCAATCGTTTTTCATGAATAGTCTAGTAAGCTCTATATGGCATCGACACAATGGGCGCGATTAATAAAACATTGTGTACCGCCTATCTTCGCTTCGCTATCAAGTGAGATTAGTATAAAGGCTTGCTCACAATATTTACCGATTGACTGGTAAATTATAGTGGGTATTCAGTACTCTATTCTGCGCCCAAATATGTATAAAAATAGGGGCTTAATATTTGACTTAATTACGATATTTTTACCGATAATGTTGTTTCCATTGTTTAAATTATTCTACTACCAGTCAGTCTACTACCAGTCAGCTACCAGTCAGCCCATAAATTATTCACTGCTAAGTAGGGGTAATTAGCCAACTGTGCCAAGCTGCTGGCCAGACGGATTGACACAGGGTGTCATTTCAAGTTTTCCTTCTCTTGCGGCTAGGTTTTCGGCCTTGTCATTCCCTTTTGTCAGCTCCTACAACACCCTCAGGATGGACTGAGGTGGTGACACTAAGTATTCTAAATCCGTCACCACACGGACAAGTGTGTTCAGTGGTAGAATGCTCGCTTGCCTACTTAATAACTTACCCAAAATATATGCAGAAGCAGTTTGTGGGTCAAACAACCAGGTCTCCGACGAATACTCGTATTTCTTTCAGGTGTATGATAAAATCGATCATTAACAGGAAAGAGGAGACACGTTGCAAAAACTGGTACCCACGATAAAGCATCAATTGAAGAAAGTTGTTTTTACTTTCTGCTGTAAAAAGCGCTCCTCAAACATGTCCAATATCTTTGTAAACATCAGATTTTGTTAAATATTTTTTTAACCACTGGTTTTTAAGGCCTTCAACGCAGTGGACTGATGACCAGGTTAAGGACGTTGGAATCCAAAGAATAGCAGCTTAAATCCAGCAGTGTTCTTCTTTAAGCTTTAGCTAAAATTATGTGTATTGTTATTTATTGCAAAATAACTAAAATTATCTAATAAAATTGTCGTGTCACGGTGTTTGTCACTATACTCCTACGAAATGGCTTGACCGATTTTAGTGAAATTTTGTGAACATATCGGTTAGGTCTGCAAATCGTACAATTTATTATTTATATTTTGTAGATAAAATGTTGTGTCTTTGATACAGAATACAAAAATACATACAGACCTAAATGTTCACCTCTCTACGATCAACCCCTATTTTTTAATAGCGATATTTATATGGATAAACAACAGCTAGTTTATATATATACTTAATTCTCAGCCCATTGATGACCCACAGCTGAGTCGGGCCTCCTCCAACTACATGGAGGGTAATTAGCCTACTGTGCCTCAGTCGCCAGACGTATCGCACAGGGTCACGTATCAAATTCCTTCTCAAGCGCCTAGGTTACCGGCCCTGTAGTTTCCCTTTGTCGGCTCTTACGACACCCTCAGTATGGAATGGGGTGGTGGCACCATGTATTCTAAGTCCGTAACCATAATTAATTCTTTCATAGTTGGAATGGATGAAGCAATGAATGAAGTTCAGACACTGACCTGAAGTAATTAAAAAACCGCAAGTCGTCATGGAAATAAAGATTGGATCTGTGCAATTCCGTAAAATCGCAATTTGCCACGGTGACCGGTCTACCACACAACCGATACTGCTCGTGACCATGACTGGCCACGAAGGTCTCAAGGTATGGACTAAAAATAAATGCCGAAATATAACTGATAAATAAGCGTGACTTTTTAATAAGTAGGTGAGATTGAAGCGTATTAAACAATAGTGTCCATAAATTCTGTAACCAACCCATTACGTACGGTGGGTTTTGTAAATGCCAACCAAAGGAAACATGATCCAAAGATGTGCCGCCTTTGGATCAACGGGTCCCGGGTTCGTTTCCGGGGTCGGGCAAGTGTCTTTTTCTAAAACAGAGGCACTGGCTCGGAGTCTGGGTGTCATTTCTATTTATAATAAGTAGTTTATCATCCATCTCGTCACCATAACAAGCATTAAGTTGCTTAGCTTGGGACGAGATGGCGTTGTGTGAAATGTCCAAGGATATTAAATATTAAATTAAATAACAAGGCAGAAAACCTGTATCTTACGTAACGCAGTAGGCTAATTCCCCTCCGTATAATTGGAGGAGGTCCGACTTAGCACAAAATCTAATATGGGGTGTGATAATGATGGCGATGAATTGATAATGCTAATATTTATGGAGAATGCCACTGTTTGCTGAAAATTTGTATAGTAGTAGTAATATAGTTATTTGTGCAACAAGAGAGCAAAGTTGTTTTTTGCTGCGAGTGCTGTTATTGAATCCCGAGCAAGCGAAGGAATCAATGATTGAATCACGAGCGTAGCGAGTGATTCTAAAGTTGATTCCTGAGTGTTGCGAGGGATTCAAAGGTACAAGATGCAAAAAAATTTGCTCTCGTGTAACACACATAAATTTTCAATTCAGCAGCGAGAACACTATAGGAGATGAAATATATTACGTAACATTTTTGAAATTAGAATTAAATATTTATATGTTAAATATCAGTTTTTTAAGCAGTAATTACTTATTTTCGTTTAAATACAGGAATAAGTAAAAAATTCAATAAATTACAATAAAAGACATAATTATAAATTTTGCTAAATTTCTTTAGTTAGTTCGAAATCCCGAACATGTTTGTCTTTGAGGTCGAATTCAAAATCGGAGCTGTTGGTGTTGGGGCTTCGTCTCTCTCTTTTCTATTGGCGGGAAAGAGATAGTGTCAATGTTTCGAATTATAATTAAAAAGTTACTTTGTCTCACTCAGTGAGCAAAGTCGCATTTTGCTCATTGTTTTCAGTGAACAAAACCTACATGTTTGAGCTACTGAAGTGAAAAACTAATAATTTATTACTACTACAACATTTTTGCCATATAATTCTACTAAAGTCGGATAGATGACGTCACTAGTTTTGAGAGCCAGCGAGTCTGTAGACTTGTTCAACAATACTACTCGACCCATAAAGGACCAAGTCCTGAGTCGGGAATCGTCCCATCTGCTCTCCGAAGCTTCAATACCGCGGGCTGACAGACAGTAAACATCTTTCACTCATTCAAACCTTATAGTCCTATTATATTTCTCAACAGGGGTCTTACAAATAATCCCAAGATCTATTGCTCAATTAAGCCTCGATGTCTTTGTGACCGCGCCCCCAAATGGGTTAATATCGCACTAATTTCTATACAGTACCGGTCTTATCACGCCTCTCGCAGGACAGCAATTATCAAAGATTTAAACCAGCTTCGTGACCGCCTGAGACAAATCCGTTACCAGTGGCTAACCTTGGGCTATTTTCATTAGGGTTGCAATACATATAGACATAAGTGGGAGTAGAGCTTTTTTCTATATGACCAAGACAGACCCAAATCTTCTACCATTCCCTAGTTGAAGATTTGGGCGGCATCATAAGAGAGAAATATATACCTTCTATGTATGCATCTATTGACCGGGATTTAGAACAAATAATGTCACCAACACCTAAGGGAGGAATTGGTTTGTGAAGCGACTTAGGAAACTCAAAAGGTCGACAACCTAGCCTGAATAGAAGATGAGCAGTCGACTGATGATCGTCCGACCAGCGTAGCACAGAAGAATAATATCCCATGAATTCTGAGGAGGCTCGACTCACCAGTGAGTCATTTATGGGCTGAGAAGAGGAAAAAGAAGATATATACAATTAAAAAAAAATCACTAAATTTACTCCTACTACTAAACTTGCTCCCACTATAGTGTTTAGTGTTTTTTGTAAACAAGACCGATAATTTGAAATAAGGCAACTACAGAGTTTAGTTCTGGTTCTTCTTTCGAACCGGTAGGAGTTCCAGTACAAATGTGGGTGGACGCAATGGTTGTGGGAGACCAAAAGAGATGGATGGATTGTGAGAATGAGGTAATGTGTATGAAAGGTGTGAATGTAGATATGACGAGCGATAGGAATGTATGGACGATGATGGTAATTTTACTCCTAAATAGGAGGATCCGATTTATCACAATACTGATAAAACTAACTTAAAAGAAGTTTCTTTAGAGCGTGAGTTTCTAAGATTTCACCAAACTTTAGGATCCAAATTTAACACACGCATATCGAATCGTTGTTTCAGCCCATAAATGACCCACTACTGAGTCGGGCCTCCTCCAAATTCATGGAGGGAAATTAGCCTACTGTGCCACGCTGGCAAGACGGGTTGGCACAGAGTTTGTATCAAGATTTCCTTCTCATACGGCTAGGTAATCTGCCTCTTACGATCCTTTAGTCGCCTCTTACGACACGCTCAGGATAGTGTGGGTTGGTGACATTATGTATTCTAAATCCGTCACCACACGGCTGAATGAACATTGCCAACCCTAACATCAGCACAACTTTGTATCAACTCCTAAAAAGGTCAGTGGGAAAGTATCGGTTCCACAGCCATTGTTCCATCGCTCTGATAAAAGATCGATCCAATTCTAATAGTATGATGCAACTTAATGGATATCCAAGGCAGATTAATTGCAGTATAAAGATAACCTTTATAGTATCTTCCTAATCGAAGGATTTTGAAATCATTTGGGAATCTGACCTCCTCGAGTGATTGTACGAATATTGGATAAGTATTTATCGATTATCGAACCAAAGTCACCGACATAGTTCAGAGAATTAGCAGACTCTGGTCATATCTGCGGAAGAACCGACAACCGCTGGGGTAGACGAGTTCTTGAGTGGAGACCGCGAAACGGCAAGCGTAGTGTAGGACGACCCCTGCTAGATGGAGCGACGATCTGCGAAAGGCTGCGGGCAGCGGCTGGATGCGTCAAGCCGAGGACAGGGCGCTATGGCGCACTTTAGGGGAGGTCTATGTCCAGCAGTGGAATGATGATGATGATGATATCGATTATTATAACCTAAGTTAATCGATTACTACGATACTATATCAGTATGACTCGAATATGTGTATTTTGAGTAAGAATAACGAATAATCGAAAACTTATCGTACGTAACATAACGTTATCGGATAAGTTTTCGATTATCCGAGCGAGTAAGTTATCGATTCGATTTCGATAGTTTCTCTACAGCGTTTCTCTACATAACTACATACATAGAAATTATAAATGACCCGTAACCACTAGAATATACCTTGAAACTTCTCATATTAATGATAAACCGCAACATAAAACAACTTTTGTTCAGTAAAGTAGTTATACGAGTATAGCACCAAGTATATACAAATAATGAACTCCCGATTTAAATAAAAGAATATAAAATTTGAATTTGTTTATCTAAAAGTGATTAGATACTACACTAACGATGAATATAATAATGATAGTATGAATGTATAATATAATAATAGTTTGCACCATAGAAATAAGACAAAAATAATTGCATGAGTAAGGTTTTATCGGATCAAAAAACAAACAATGTAGCTTATCGCTAATAAGATTTTTTTTTAAATAAGACCCTCCTGTTTTTATTTATTCATAGCAAATAAATTAATTTATTCATTAATTCATTCCCTCAATTAATGTGTAAGATTACCGGATAACCAAACGCATTGTGTCACCGCCTCACTCCATCTTAAGGGTCAACTCATCTGGCGATAAATCATCTCAACTCATCTGGCCAGTACAGTAGGCTAATTGTCCTCCATGTTATTGCAGGAGGCCCGACACAGTGGCTCATGTATGGGATGAGCAGTAGTATCAGTATCATCATCATCATCATCAGCCCACATTAGTCCACTGCTGGACATAGGCCTCCCCTAAAGAGCGCCAGTATGAGAGTATCAGTATGATTAGAATTATTTGACTTATCATAGGGCATTCGTTCAACGCAGACATTGCAGCAATCTTAGACGATGATCAGTGAGCCGAAGCGGCATGCATAATCAATTTACGGCTCTGCACTTGACCTTGTAAGCGTTCGGCTTATTACGTCACTAATGCTGCTTATGAGCTTTCCGTAAATGTAATCCTACTTGCGTAAGTATGCGCATATGTTTAAATAGACGTCATTAACCGCGTTTTGAAAAAAGAATGCTTTAAGAAAGTGGCAGTAAAATGGCCCTTTATTTTCACAGCAATTGGAAGAGGAAGAGAATTTTGTATCGTTAAATTATTTAGTTTATTACTATGTTATTTTGCTATAGTACACCGTACACAATGTAACGATGTAGCAAGAGGTCGGTGCTAACCAGAAGTGGCCTATGATGAAGACCTGGCCACGACATTAACATTACATTTTACAACCAGAACGAATCTGACAAGAGTGCACCACTAGGAAGAAGAATATTCATCTCACTGGCTTGACAGTGCATGACGCCTATGTAATAGAAAATGTGAATTTATATTGCTTAACAAGTTTGATTCAGCAAAACATTAGAGTAAAAAAATTGGTAATGCATAAATTTGGCTCCGAAAATTAAAAGACAGCTTTGCGATTAGCCAATTTTATAACATCATCATCAATGGATCAATCATGATCAAAATTTCTTCAACCGATCAATCAAGTTTCCGCTTATTCAACTAAACACGTGAAGATAAGACTGTCAAATGTGTAAATTAGTAAAAGTGATAATTATGATGAATAGAAAACCGACAAGCAACTTGTTTGTTGTAGAACCGGGTTCACGTTTATAGCATAAATTAATCAATTTCCTGTAGATTGTATTTTACATACTTTTCAAAGGAAATGTATAGTTTAAATAGCAATGGAATAATATATTACAAATCCCAATACATTTAAAAAGTAAATGCAATATATTTCATTCCATTTCATCCTGAGGTTGCCGTAAGGACCGACAGAAGGAAATGACAAGGCTGAACAACTTTCCTTCTCTTGCGGGCAGGCTCGCAAGAGACGGAAAGCTTGATACGAAACCCTGTGTCAACTCGTCTGGCCAGCGTGGCACAGTAGGTGATTGGCCCTCCATGTAATTGGTAGTTACTACGTATGAGATGAGTCGGTGACAAAACGTATTCAATATCCGTTACCACATATTTGTATCTTTCATTCCCAAGAACTTTACCGATGCTCAAAACTGTAACCCAAGCGAATAGAATAACAATAAATTAAACTGTGATTGAAATTATTTATTCATTCATTTTCAAAGTGTTCAATTTCAATGGGTAATAATCGCAAAAACCTAATACCATAATATTCATAAATTGTAATAAGACTTAATTACCCAATGGTGTGTAAGTTTACCTTTCTGGGAATAGTTGCGTTGATTCCGACCGTGGGAGTCTGTCTCCCTTGACGGTTGACTGATGTTACTGATCGCAAACAAATTAATGATCTCATGCCGTGAAGCAAACGGCTTAGAAAAAGCGGAGGCGAAACAAAGACGCCTTATTTGTTTAATTGAGAGGAACTTTGGTGGAGCACAGTGGGAAAATGATTGCCTTGTTGGGCTAGAGGCTAGAGGTGCGGCCTTTAGATCACGGGACTTGGTTCGATTCCAGGGTCGGGTGACTTTGTGTAAACCAGACGCACTTGCTCCGAGTCTGGGTGTCATTTGTTTGTGCGTTTCAGGTTATACCTAGTGCATAGCTCTTTTTCTATAGAGAATGCAAACAATAAACACAATATGGTTATACCGGACCTTTACCTATAGTCTAGATAGATAGATACGAGTCGATAGATACCGGACCTTTACTCGATCACGATGTAAGTATTTTCTTTTGTCGGCCCTTACGATATCCTCATGATGAAATGGCTTGGAATATGTATTTTATATCTAAATCACTATGTATTCTAAATCCGTCACCAGACCGAATAGTTACACGTAACCTTTTACTTGGGGCAGAATCATTGGGGAACGACGGTGCAATTATTTGTAAAAAGAAGAAGAAGAAAAGGTATAATATTCTAAGCCAATATAGGCTTTAGAGGCATAGGTTCTTTACCCACGAACTGCGTGCAACAACAAAAATTACAATGACTCATGGAGCGATGCTCGAATTAGTCGCAGGTCCAATTCTGCGTCTGACTTTTTTGTGGTTATACTAGTTTTTTACGGTTAGATAATCACAGCAATCATCGCGCACTTGCTATGGCTTCGAGGTTTCGATATAAGTAATTGGCTTATGCCTGAAAAAAGTTGCGGAAGTCAACACAACGCTGTACCGAAAGAACGTAGTCATTCAGTTCCATTTCTTGATTAACAATACCGTCTATAGTAGTTCAAGCATAGTACAATACGAAACTATTTTATCATTAAACTAAAAATGTATTAAACCATAAATTTAAGGTCACGTTCATCACGTTCACGTTGTTCGTATTTCGTTACTTTAGGAAATAGAACAGTCCCAATTTCATTTAGATATGGTTTAATTAAATATCGTGGTTGTTTTATTACAAACTAGCGACCCGCCCCGGCTACGCAAGGGTGCAATGATGAACATCTAAGTTTATCATTGTTTCTCTACAATAAAATGCATGTAACATAAAAACCTTCATCTTGAATCACTCTATCTATTATAAACCCGCTTTAAAATCCGTTGCGTAGTTTTAAAGACTTAAGCATACATAGGGACGGACAGATGCCAGCGACGTTGTTTTATACTATGTAATGATGATGATAAGTTGCGAAATTTATTCTGTGATACGATTTTCCTCCCAATTTGGCGGAGAAATAATATACTTAGGTACTTGGAGGACGTGCAACACGGGATGAATGTTGGTATAAAAATCCATATACATCTCTTATTTACTTCAGGCTCAATCCGCAACGAACGTGATGACTCCGGGTCCTCCCAATACATGGAGGGTAAATAGCCTGTGGCACGCTGGCCAGACGGGTGTCTTGTGGCTAGGTTATCCGCCTTCTCATTCCTTTTTGTCGGCTCGTACGACATCCTCAGGATGGAAAGGATGGTAACACTAAGATTAATTAACATTAGTTTTGAACACTTTAACAAGTTTCTTAACGTACTCTGAAAGTGATTGCATTTTAGTGATAAGACCGCCAATAGGGTTTATTATTTATTAATTTCTTTAAACTGTTTAAATGTCGCAAAATGTACAATAAAGTGTTATCTATCTATCTACCTTTTAAGTTTGCTCTCAAACTTACCTATCCATTACACTAGTAAGATAAGAACTTTGTAACAGTTTGGGTGGCATATCGGGCCTCTCGACCTCGTATTTGAGTTAATCGGTGTGACAAAAGGACGCACAAAGAAGCAAAAAACAGTGTTTAAAGACGCCAACAGAATGGGTAGAAATGAAGTGTGGGACAAGTTTGTAGACAGTAAACCTTTTGTGCTTATGTATTGTTACGGTGCAAATGTCACGGTCAATGGAAATAAGTGTCATTGAAACAACAGTTTTAGAACGTTATATAACATGTAGAACATGCTGCACGCTAGAGAAGAACATACAGTGACATCAAATAATTTCCATTACATGGTGTTGACTGTTGAAAGAGGCGACTGTCAACTTTACCAAGCTAGCGTTGCATTGGAGTAATTTCCTTACTCAGCATTGGTTATTTAAGAGGCCAGAGGCACTTTCTCCGAGTCTGGGTGTCATTTGTGTTCGTGAATTATATGTTTGTAACCGCCCCCTCGATACAGATTATAACTAGATCCTCCTCCTTAGTCGTTCACTCCTGACGGAGTGGTCGTGGTTGATGATGCTGCATTTTCATTGGCCACAGCAGCCCTCGCGATGCGTCTCCACTTGTTACGGTCTTCAGCGTCTCGGGAACTTTGGACTATAGTCGTTTGAGTCGCAGCCTTAATGAGGTCTGTGCAACGCGTAGGTGATCGACCACGTGATCGCTTGCCCTCCACATGCCCCCGGACAACGAGCCGCTCCATGGAGTTTTCGTTTCGAACAACGTGTCCGAAATACTTGAGATCAGGGGTATCGTTTAAAAAGGAATATTCTTAAATGTGTATTTTTATATTTTTACTCTTTAATTATGTTTTGTGCGCAGTTTTCATAAATGTTATTCTATCACTAGCGACCCGCTCCGGCTTCTCACAGATGCAATGATACCGCTAAATTTATCAGTGTTTCTCTACAATATTATGGATGTATTATACACATAAACCTTCCTCATAAATCACTTTATCTATTAAAAACCCGTTTCAAAATACGTTGCGTAGTTTTAAAGATTTAAGCATACATAGGAACGGACAGACGACAGTGACTTTGTTTTAAACTATGTAGTGATATACCACATTCATTAAACTCAAACAACACAAATAATACCTTCAGTTATAATAAAAAAAAACCTAAAAACTAAGGGTTTTGGGTAAAGTGTGTTATTTAATGATGTAATTTAAAAGTCAATAGGGTTTATATTTAAACGCCTTTCTGCCTATTTAACTAAGTATTTTTTACCGTTCAGTTTTGCTGGTGTTAGAGAGAGATAGCCGTTCTCACAATGTATTTGGGATCAATGGATATTAAGTGTGAGTCATCATTACGAACCCCGAGTTTAATACGCCCCTATGCTAACCAATTAATAACAGATGGGACAATTCTTCAACCTACCAACCAAGACGGTTCATTGGTATAGAATTATTATTGTTAGAAATCATCTAAGGCATCTAACTAAACAAAATTGAAAATTCTGTTTCGCTTTACCAATGTATTATTAAGGAAATGAGTTGCTATAAGTACAGAAAATCGGTATAATTCGTAAGTCTCTTAGTAATTCGTATGAATACTTAGTGTAACCACCCCATTCCATGCTGAGGATGTCGTTAGAGCCGACAAAAGGCCGAAAAGCTAGCCGCAATAGAAGGAAAACTTAAAACGAAACTCTTTGCCAACCCGCCTAGCCAGCGTCGCACAGTGGGCCATTTACTCTTCATGTAATGGGATGAGGCCAGACTCAGCACTGGGTCATTTATAGGCGTAGTAGTAGACCATAATTAAATTAACATTTAGGCATGCATTTAGGCTTAAATTTGTGTTAGATACGTCCAATGAAAGCTGTCCGGTTTTATGGCTTCGATTGTAGCTTACGATGTCGGGTCAGTAGAATTCATTACAAATCCCATCAAAACATTAACGGGAAAGGGGGACAAGTGTGAATTTATCGTGTGTTGAGAAACGTGTTTTAAGTTGCATCGGAAATAATATGCCACGCATTGTGACTGGCTGATCAGAAGTACTCGTTAACATAGAATATGTGATATTTTACTGATCTTGTATATTAATTCCTATTTGAAACGACTTATGTTTCTGAAAGAAGAAACAGTATATTATATATTAATAATTATTTATCTATTGGTACGAAAAAAGAGCGAATTGTTTTTTGCAGACTGCAAAAAGGAAGCGTTCTTTCTACCACTAGCACCATGCATGATGAAGGTCTTCTTTCTGGCAGAAAGAATTAGTTGAAATCTACAGAGCGACATTATTGTGTAAGCGAGAGAGCCCACCAAACTCATTCATCAATTAGATTAACTACACAAACTCAGACAGAATCTTTGTTCCTTCACAGTTCAGACAATTATTTAATAAACACACGTTAAAAAAGGTGTTCATTGAAACGGAAACGCGTCACACCAGAAAAATAATTCTACTACATACTGTCAAGCATCAGACCAGTCTACATTAGTACTATAAATAACATAAGCAGGGAAAAGGTGAATGGATGGCAGACTTGGGTATGTCGTGAGTCACTATGATGACGTCACAGCATGGGTAGGCCTTATGAACACAAACAACTACAGATATGTGTACACAGGACGCATTGTTAAAACAAATTTATCCAGCTCGGTCATTTGTTTTTATCAAACCCTGGCAATCACGTCTATTTTCACAGACTATTAACTTCAAGACGCTAACGGAACAAATTGCTTAAACGTTTGTACAGACCAAAAAGCAATTGTAGACTTTAGGAGCACTCACGAGTTTGGAAAGAAAATAAATTAATATTTACTCCACTAAAACGATATACATATAACAAAGGAAACTGCGACTTTTGCAGCAAGATGTCAGTTTATTCCGAAGCTAAGCTGATGTAGCTACAACACAACCATTTGTAAAGAAATCGGCAAATGATTTTTGAATTTGAACCTTAGTCACCTTGTTGAAACACGAGAGAATGGCATGATAGTCTATTCTTCATATAAATGTTAGCTATTTCAATAAATTTGTACCAACATCTTACTCAAATTATATTTCAGTGACAAGATAACGATCTAGTTTGGATAAAATCCATACGCTTCTCAGAAAGTGTATAAAGTTGTAAGCAGCGCTGCATCTACGGAAGTAATAAAATCCTTTTAAATAATCTTAACACAGATCTAACTTTAAAATTTATTAGCTTAACATCTTCCGCCCGCTTGAATATAAAAATCCTTGTATTGTGAGATAAAAATAGTAATGTATGCAGAACATAAACTATGTCCTGTCCATAAAAAAAAACAAGAATACGTTAAATTAGTTTAAATCAAGGTAATAAAACATTCTCACATCGAAATTCAGTACTGTTGCACTGCATAATTGTTTCCTTCTTGCTTTACAGAAATATAGTAACTCTTTACTGCGTTATTATCCAGCATTTGATTACTGATTTACTTGAACTACGTAACATCAGATAATTCGAACACATCCGTAAGAATGATTCTGTGAGTGGCACCTCACTACTGCTGGTTCTTCAAGGCGGAGTTGACCACGTGGTACCCGATCCGATAGACAGATTCCTTCAATTTAGCTCACCATTAAATTAATAGAGACAGGTGGAGGAAAATGACTTAAGCCTAAGATAAATTAGCGACTATAACCACGGACCACACAGTCAATAGTGATTGGCTTGGAATCTATTTAGCATCGAGTATAATACGATCGAACGAGACAAACGCAGCTGCGTTGATTCACAACCACGGGTCCCTGTCGGATTTCCGGGTCGATTAAATATCCTTCCATTAGCCATGACCCCAAACCTGCTATATGCTATTCGACTAGATGCGATTGCTAGCCTTTATCTGCTAAATTGTGTGCTTGTGTCAAAAAGCGTACGACTTATTTCGCAACCGACGCTATAATATTGGTAGGTTACCAAAACTGTAAAAATCGACAAAGGCACGATGGTGGTAAATTGTGACTCTATTGAAATATATGGTTTGGGAACCGGGTACACTTCCTCTGAGTCTGCGTGTCATTTGTGTCTGTGAATTACATGTTTGTAAACAGCCTTCGCAATAAAAGGTTTAAAAACGTCCCATTTGTCATCTAGAGCTAAGTGTCAATAAGAATGGATACAGAAATACGCCTCCAAATACCACGTCAAAGATTACAGGCATATGCATTCAAGTCTATTGTTAAAATAGGCTATATGTCATATCGATTACATTTCAAGTGAGTATCGCAAACTGATATTCATTGCCATGTAACAAAACATATTGCACAAGAACCATTCGAACTGGAGTGTGCATGACTATCTTCCATGCTAACTTTGAACAAGTAGGTGGTACCTACGTCTAACTTCAATGACGTTGTGAAATAAATTATTGTTGTTTCATCTAATTCTTCTTGTATGAACTACTTATTAAGTATAGTCTATGATCTTTTGAAACATACTTGTTCAATGTTTTTTCCAATGAGGTATTTTGGCATGTATTTGTTTCTCGTAATAATGTAAAGGCCCCACAAACGATGGGATGATGAGCTCACATTACAGGGAAAGTTTAGAGTAGCACGTGAGAGGCACAAATGGACAGAATTGGAAGAGGCTTTTACCGCTTCCGGCGGTCCTTACATCTAATTTAATTAGGTTTAACTTTAAATGCATACAGTATTTATGATAATGTACATACACATATTAGTTAAGTGAAGTTTCTCATGTAAGGAATCAATTAAAAGTTGTTATTTTATTTATTTAGCGTATATATATATATATATGTTATGCTTTTCTTAGGGTCATTATAGAACAATCTATTATATGATGATGATTATTATAATTATGAAACACTTGCGGACCGCTCGGCTTCGCAAGGGTATTTAACAAAAAATACAGCAGTCTGCTATAGTCAGACATATCATAACTATATCTTTAACAATATATATAGACTATATCTTTAAAAAATATATACTATACATAGCCTTTGTGTTATTCTGATGTATAAGCTATATTTGAGTAGGTATATCCTTTTATTTCATATTTTTATCTTAAAAAAGCATTGTTATTCAAAATATATATAAAACAATAGAAAGCTATATTATTGTTAAGTTTCATCAAAGTCCAATTAGTTAGTAATAGATATTTGCTATATCAGTAGGAAGTACGATGAAATATTTTTAAAGTGAAGTAGCCAGTCAGTAAATCTTGCGAGCTACGAGCAGCTTAATTATATCTAAAGCATGGTAATGCCCTCCCAAGTAGTAAACATACATATCGTCGTGAGTACCTAAGATCTTTCCGTGACCCGAGACGAAACCGTGATACGAAAATAATGGTCAAAATAACAATAATGATAGTGAAAGCGCTCCAATGGTCCCAAAACATTGGATAATGACGGGTATAGCACACGTTATCACTATTGGAAAGTGGTGAAAGTCCATCTATTATACAGTTATGTCCACCTGTTAAGTAAGGTCTTCTGATTTTATCTTTTATTGCCCGTAACAGTGTCAGAGATGGGCAGATATTAAGGCCACTAATTTGATAATGCTAAAGATAAAAAGAAAAATAACGTTTTACTACTTTAGATAACAATGCAATGGAGCCTTATTAACCCCGTGCAGGCTAAGAAAATGTATTTAGACCTGGCTCATGGCATACCTATGGCCGCCACGCAGAGTGTTGAGTCAACCAGTATTGTTCCGATCGTTGTATTAGTTTGATGTTGTTTTGATGAACATCTAAATCTACTCTCGATCCGGTTGTGTTAAGCGTCTGATACAAACGGCAGATATGCTTGAGTCGGAGCGCATTGTTGGCGGTTCCTCTCTTTGTAGCACTAACCACTAAGCGGCTGGAACAAGTTTGGATTTTTTTAATATTTTAAAAAATCGCTTGGACGAATATTATTTCCTTCATTCATTCTGCTTCCAAACATATTTATTAAGTTTAAATATAATGTGAATGAGGTACAGGACAATACGAGACCCGCATTTTTTAAATTATTTGAATTGGATTATCAAAATCTAATAAATAAGCTTTGTGATATATCATCGGGTTGTAATTTAAGCGCTTTCGATGTCATGGTATAATTTCTAACTGACTCGACTAACTCGGTATTATTCAGCTTGGCTCTGAACTAATAATATAGCCTAATTTTTTAACGGTATACTAACGACCCACCCCAACTTCACAGGGGGGCAATGATGAACCTCGAAATTGATCAGTGTTGCTCTACAATATTATGGATGTATCATACATATATCTTCATCTTAAATCACTCTATTAAATCAATCTATTAAAAAACCGCTTCAAAATCCGTTGCGTAGTTTAAAAGATTTAAGCATACATATGGACGGACAGACGATAGCGACTTTGTTTTATTCTAAGTAGTGATAGTGATATACTTATCTACCTCTTAATTTTTCCAATGATCTCATAAGCTCCGTGTTAGTATCGTCAGTTTAGTATTTTTACATACATACTCGTATATGGATAAATTCAAAAAGTGCGATAACGTTGAGCCAATATTTTAATATAGATAACCGAACCTACACAAATATTGAATTTAACTTTAACGGATCGGTTTCAATGGTCACTTTGTTATGTATCCGTATAAATTTGTTAGAAATGTTTTAAATGAGTATACATTTAAAACAATGAGTATATATTTAAAACATTTCTAACATTAGATAGGTTACTTTAGAACATTTTCCTAATATTATTGGGTAAATATTACTTTAGAATACATATACATATATATTACTATATAATATTCGACTAATTATTCGTCGTGTGGTGATTTAAAATAAACAGTGTCACCCATTCCATACAGCGGGTGCTGTCAGAGCCGACTAAAGGAAATAACACGGTGAAACATCTAGAAAGAAACTGATACCAACATGTGTCAACCATAAATCATTAAGAAATCATTATGTACCAACTAGTTTGGCCAGCGTGTCACAAGTAGACTATTTTTCCTCCATGAATTTAAGGGCTCGGCGCAGTAGTGGGGCATATAAGGGCTATAACGACGACCTGATAAGACTTCCAACAATCATAAAGAAGTCTCTGTAAAGGTTAATGCTAACATAAGAAAAGCAACTAATTGGCAGCTGCCACAAAGATAAGTTATTTACCATGCACGTAACAACCAGACACAAAATTCAACACCCAAAATGGAAGTTTCACAGGCAACATGCGTCCAATTGTAAACAAACAGTCCAATGTAAACATAGCTAACAAGCTAGACGATAGCACCCCTCGTTGCTTGCTTTTCTCATCTGATAATGAATAATGTAAATAGACGAAATATACGTTATGCTTTCTGGAACTTTGCCCACTGCCCGGTACGGAATCCGATGGACACAAATATTAATCATAACGTTTCCTTTGATAAGCAATTCGTGTTCGCTGTTAGTATGCCATATTTATGTCCGCTTCATTTTTTGTATGACTTTTTTTGCCTAGTATTTTAATAAAGAGGAATTTTTAAATTGATACATTTGAGTTTGCATTGAATATGCTCTGACATTACTGGACCTTTCACCATTTAACAATCCTATGATATATAAATATGATTTATGACCCGGAAAAAGTGGTTTTGCCATATAAATCGCTATTGAAAAATTGAGGTTGATCGTAGTGGGGTGAAAATTTTGGGTTGTATTTTTTTTTGTATGTACCTATGTAAAAAAACAATATTTTTGTCTAAAAAGTTGGGATATGCACCACCCTTAACATTTAGGGGGAAGAAAAATAGATGTTGTCTGATTCGCAGACCTACCAAATTGAACATAAAATTTCATCAAAATCAGTCGACCCATTTCGGAGGAGTTCAATAACGTGACACGAGAATTTAGTTTTAGCCATTCACTCAATAGCTGAAACCAGACAATAATGAGTTCTTTAACCAAGGTAAAAATAATTCCAGGCTTTAAAAGTAATCACAGACTGAAACGAAACTATCCTGATTGACAGTATAATATCGTTAAGTATTATGTGGGTATTAGCAAAAGCCAATTAAGAATTAAGTTGTTTAATGCAATTAGGCCAGCAGATTACAGTAAGCGCTACGTGGGTCAAAACCGTCACCGAATGCTGTATAACGTTAATAATTAACAAAAACCAAAATTCTTCAAGTTAAGGTAAAACTTTTTCAATGTCAAAGTCATTCTTGCACCTTTATGAGCTTGGAGGGTTGTATTGATGAGTTTGATGATTATAATTCTATAACTACTTAAGTCTTACAGCCGCGAATAACATTTTAATCAACATACAACCTAGCACTGTGTGTAACAAAACAAAACTGTGTATCAAAAAAAAGAACTGATTTGACATTTCATATCACATATCCTATCTTAACCTACTAATCCTTCCCAGTAATATTATAAACGAAAAGTTTGTAAGAATGTATGGAATTTTGTTACTCTTTAACGCAAAACTAATGAATGGATTTCGATGAAACTTTACAATAATATAGCTTACACATCAGAATAACACATAAGCTATAATTTATAAAGATATAGTGTAAATTATTCAAAATATTACGATAAAACATACTTTACATACCATCATTAACTCAAATTTCCATCACCACGCCACGGGTGAAACCACGGGGCGCAGCTAGTATATAATAATTCCCACTATATCCTATATTATAACCTACGTGTTATTAAGTTAGTAAGCAATATTTTTTGTAAAGTTTCACCTATATCCATTCGCAGTTTTTGCGTGAAAGAGTAAAAAACATACATTCTTACAAACAAACTTACAAACTATATTTACAAACTTTTGCGTTTGTAACATTATTAGGATTGGTTATCGTTTTGACAGTCAAAAATCAAAATCAAAACTCATTTAATCAAGTTGGCTCATTAAAGCTCTTTTGACAGGTCAAACAAGAAATAAAATTTAAAATTTACCATTTAAAATTAATTATTTACCATCTACCACCGGTTCGGAATGCACCTCTACAGAGAAGAGCCGGCAAGAAACTCTGTAGTTGCTCTTTTTAGATCGCCATTTGGGTACAAGACTGGTTTTAAGACAGATTTGTGAGAGCAAACTCACGCAATAGTTCCAAAGGGCCAAACATCAGCCAGATATAGTTGACAATAGTAACCTTGTAATGTCCAAGCCAACCAACCCCCAGCAACGGCACCTGTTCACAAGCATGACGCATGCGGCAGCCATCGTGATTACCGGGACAGCTTCAAAGCACAAAATTATTATGTGTAACGATTTCATTATGGACTACACTATATCATATGCATATACTCGTACATCTATGTTGAATCTATAATTGATTTTACCTACATAATAACTTGCCTCTCTTCTAATTAATAAAATAAATAGCTCCATCGTGAACCGATGATTATACCAATGACGAGTTTTGAAAATATCCAATACATTAAGTAACAAAATGATGGCCCACTAATTGCTGGGTCGGTAAACATAGTAATTTTAGTCGTGGATGCAGTAACAGTCAAAGTAGATTTAGTATTAACACACAAAATAACCATAATAAGATAGTACACAATAGCAAAATAAAATAATAGTAGAATTGTTTAAAGCAAGCACAGAATAAATTAAGAGGCAGCACTGGCATTTTTATACTGACATAATTTAAAAAAAGTAACAGTTTCCGATTTTGACAACTAGTTTACTTCCCTTCACTTCGTATACAATTCATAAAATTAAAAAAGATTAAATTTAATTAAATACACGCAGCAGGTTAACTCATTATTCGCATCTTTAAAAAACGTTTAAGCTGGCCTAAAGGCTTCCCAGCAAACGTTGGCCTCTGTGTTATGTAAAATAACATGTAATTGGAGTGCGCTACAGTTAAACACGCTGCTAATTAAACGCACAAAGGTTAACTCCGCGAGCGCAATTCACTCGACAAAAACATAAAAATGCCAAGCGGGAAATGTCGATCACTCACCTCATGGTACACAGACGTCATTTTATAATTTCAATTCTTGTATAAGATCACAATCTATCTAAACACACATTTCACTGTAGGTAACCGAAAATAAGGTGACGACGTTTTTTTTTTATATCAGAAATCAAATGTCATCTGTCAAAACTCCCGCCAAACGCTCGTAGGTATTTAAAAGTCAAGGTTTACGCAGGCCGCGTTCGACGCGTGTGACGCGTTCCGTGTTTAGGATCGGCACTGACTGCTGACTGAGCGTCGACTACGACGGTTGAATGGATGACGATACGCTCAGCTGTATGCTCAATGAACCATTCCAGTTCGGAGGTCAACATCGTAACCCGATGGTGCAGCTTAAAGTTTCTCTATTACCCTATAAACCCCAAAACGCAAAATGCGATGAAGATATTGTATGACAATTTAACAATATCAACACAACAAAATGTAATGTCCCAACATACATTCATTTAACATTTTAGTCGTCTTAGTGTTAATGGTATTGCATATTTGTTTTATTAAAACTTTTTATTCTTAGGCTTTATAGCGACCCATCCGTCAAATCATTTTCGGTCAGTAAAAATACGAACAAAAGTTTATTAAGAAACATTAAATGGCATTATTATAAAACCAGGTAAAATCCACACAACTAAATATCATGTATCGTTAAAACCATAAACAATAAAATAACGTGTGACAAAAGTTTATTGTAGACTAGCGGAGTGCTGACCCGGCGAACGTTTCTCGCCTATTTTATGTACTTTCCTTGGGCTACTGTATATAAGTTCATATTTCAAAATTTAGTTTTCGAGGTTAATAGACGAAATAGCAAAGATAGAAACCAACCAACAAATGAAATTGTCGACTTGTTTTCAGAGCCATAGCGACTAGTCGAAATGTTTTTGCCGATGACAGACAGCCATTCGAGTTCGTCGACAGTGGTCATCGAGATTATTTTGTCATAGAACCGGTATTATTGATCACGCCTGGATTTAGTACGGTGCGGAATCCGGAGATTTTAGTGAAGTTTCACATACCATTGCGCTTTTTCTTTGTAGACCAATGTCGGGGACTTCTACAAAAACACAATGCAATTTAAATTGAGAAAAACGTTATTGCACGCTGAATCAAGACGACGGATTTTTATGATTCCGTGCGGTTCCTTGCGGTACTTACTGGTCGCACACACAATTGATTTCGGAAATTATAGCCTATGTGTAAATTTCGATTGGCAATAGATCAACGAACGGGTTTTTGATGGGAATAAATTGAATCTGAGCGATTAAATTGACGAAACGTGCTAGGAGCGCAATAATAGATTGTTTCAAATTTCGGCTATGGATTTACAGCTAGAACTTTTTTTGGTAAACAATCACATTTATACAAAGGTATCTTAATATGGCTCTGCAAATTGATTGGGAAAATGTTGGCAAACTAACTAACTGTCTTGACTTCAAATCCCATCAACTAAAACAATGGCAACCGCCACGTAACTTACCGAGCTATTGCCGCTGTTATAATGGGAGTAACGGAACACTTCGTGGAGTAGACAACCAGTTACCCAATAGTTATACAAACAATCACCGTAATCTCCCATAAACTGAATCGGGTCTCCTCCAACTTTATTGAGGGGATTTCGACTACTGTGACGTGACATATTGGCCGTGTCTGCTCCTTGTTGTCTGTTACTACTTAATTCACCTGACGGACATACAGGGCCGCGCCCCAAACCACAATAGAAACCAACATTAAATACAGTCAAAATCGACAAACAACGTGATTTGTCGATTTTGACTTGGCTTGCACTTGGCAAGAACTTTTGAATTCAGCTGATTAATGCAAGCAATCGCATCGTCAATTATTTTTTATCTAAACTTAACGTCATGTATGCTATGTTTTCAGAGTCCAGAGCTATGTTAAATTCAGAAAGCCATGTTCCATGTACATGATCCAGGCATAACACCATCAAAGCCGTAGCTCCGTGACCAGGATGCTACAAGGTCACCACTATGCAGACGAGTGCCACAGCACTCGTCTGCATAGTGGTGACGCACACATCATGCACAAATCCAGTGATAAAAAGCTAGACCCACAGGCCAAATGCGAGAGACAGAACATAGTCAGGGTTTTAGTGGGTTACCAGAGAGCAATTTACTATATTGACGCGCCTCGTTTTTTTTTATTTGTCGCTTGGGAAATGCTTTATGCATACCACCGCTCCCCGTGGGAGAGGCCGGTGATTATGTGGGACTCCGACAAAGGTCGTCTACCCACTAAAACACCACTTGACGCGCCCCTGGGTGTGCCCATCCGACCGAGTATCCATACAGGATTTTCCTGACAGTAAAAAAGTGCGCATAGGCGTGTCGTTCAAGGACACCTATGACTCATAATATTTTTCTATTAAAATTTAATATAAGTATCCGAGAAACAAGTTTTGTATCTGTAGAAATTAACGTATATTTTTAAGCAGTTACTTATAAGTATGCTGTTAGGTTATTGGAACTTATGAAGCTCATTAAAAAATAACATAAACAGTCTATTGCTCATATTCATTTCAAAAACCGAACGCAATAAAGAGACCGTCGAGGAACTTCTCTTTACAAAAAAACAAACAAACGGCTTGATGGAATCTCTTGATTCTGTCAACAAAACATAACCAACCGCAAATACTCCTGTGGGTCGGAAATACTTCAACAAGCATCTGTTGTGGAGATTCTAAACAATAGATAAGCTTATTTGAAAACGATCTCAAAGAATGTCATTACGAACTATCGAGTGAATAAATGGATAGTATTAAAATTGATAATCGATTACAAAAGCTTACCGCTGATCATTGGCAAATGTAGGATGGATTACTGTCTAAATTGTACACCAAACATTTACGAAATTCAAAATCAAAAGGTAAATGTTCTAGAAGAAATTCTTAGGAATGCTAACAAATAGTCAAAAAAATAACTTTAAATAATGTATGATTGTCTTCACGGATTCGAAATTCCATTCCACAAAGAAGAGCCGGCAAGAAACTCCATAGTTTTGGTCTTTTAAGTAAAAGGGTTACAATGATAGTGGTACAAACAAGTGTGACAGCTTAGTGAAAGCAATTACACGCAATAGTTCAAGAGTTCTACTATGATAAACGCAAAAGAGACTGTCGACGTCACCCTATTCTGTAATTTAGGGTCAGGTACATGCTTAAACTTTTTTTCGGGACCTGGTAAACTATAGTAGTTACTCGGAGCATTTACCGTCTGCCCTCCATCACTTGGTTATACTAGCAGCTAGCAATTACCAAGTTCGTAACTGGCATAGATTTTCAACCGACTTCAACGAGGTTCTCATTTCGGTGGGTTTTTTTTAAATATTTGTTACCAATGCTGTAATCTCGTCATTTGTATTTTTTATTCGATTAGTAAGTATTTGTTCCCGATTGGTTTCATATCGAAATCGATTTGAGGGAAGGCATAATTTTGTATTATTTCGACGACTTTATTATTAGAGACCTTTACAAGGCAGCATTCGTATATTTGCACTGAAAATCGAAAAATAAATACTGTTTACCAAAAATGTACACGGGCTGATAACAATAATTTGAAATCGATTTGACACCAAGCAGACGCCCACACGTTAATCAGTTATTAGGATAATTTGTTTAAAAAAAACCCAGTTAGTGATTATATCTTAGCATCACTTACTGAGATTGTTTTTTAACATAATATCCCAATATATGGTTAAAACGATTATTACACATTGAAATTGAACACTATTCAACGGATTTATCGCGTGTCATTACGTGTGTTCTGCGTGCACAGGGAACGTTATCATTATAACAAAAAAATTCAATCTCAGTTAAGTACATTAGCTGAAAATAAATTTCTGTACTAAATTAAAAATTAATCACTACTCGAAGTAAACAAATAGTAGACCCCCTCAATATGATATGGATCTTGATTGATAGATAGGGACAATAGGCGCCGGCTGCAAGGGCCCGCAGTTGGTGAAACCAAAGAGGAAATAATACTAGCGATCAATAGGGGACAAATTTGTTTATTGTTTTCCTATATCTTCTTTGATAAACAAATATGTATATGGTATGTATGTCGCCACCCCATTTCATGCCGAGGGTGTCGTAAGAGCCGGCAAAAGGAAATGTTAAGCCAGAAACCAAGCTGCACAGAAGGAAAACTTGATAAGAAACCTTATAAACTATTGCTCAGTAATTATACTAACTAAAATTTATTGAGCCTAGTTGTGCACACAGTACATGGGATATTTTATTGTAAAGTACATACTACATACCGCAATTCACTTCTAAACATATTTCTGTTGCTTTTCAACAATTTTAATACAAAAATAACATAGTTGTTTTACAGAATAAAATGAAAGTGTTGGCGACCCGCAACCTCTTTGGTCTTTTTGTATACTCTTCATCACTACATAGTATAAAACAAAGTCGCATTCTTTTGTCCGTCCCTATGTATGCATAAATCTTTAAAACTACGCAACGGATTTTGAAGCGGTTTTTTTAATAGATAGAGTAATTCAAGAGGAAGGTTTATAGGTATAATATAATTGCACCCGTGCGAAGCCGGGGCGGGTCGCTAGTTTATTATAATTTTACATAGTGTTCCTTTTTGAGTTAGTTGTTTCTGTTTTTCTGGTGAGTCTCTTGTAAATATTGTGTGTTAATATTGTGTCTCAAGATGTTTAATTAACAAGCCCTGCCAACGTTAGTTCTCGTCCTGAACAGAAAGAAAAATATGGTGTGGCGACATTATATATTTTAAAGCCGTCACCACACATTATCGTAACAATGGTTCATTCCAATCAAGAAAACCAGACAAGATTCCTCGTATAAGTCTGCATACAAAGTCACAAACTATCATTCGATCTTGCTAAACAAAGCGCCTTGGCGCCGTCGCTACTAAACACGATTTTAGACAAAAAATTACATCGCATTATCTCCGGCGATTCATTATTCACCGTCCAAATTGTGTTTGTAAACTGTTTAAATGAATTGGGGTATACTATTTCACCCAGGAGACGACAACATACTTAACTATACAAGTCATAAAAAGTGGCGTCGAAACATTTTAAAGAACGTTATCAGAATGCTATAATTATGGGTCTGAATATAAAAACATGTTATAAATAATAAAACAGTATTCTAACAATGTTGAATTTTGTGTGATAGTGTGTGTGATTGATTAAATTTTGTGTGATAGTGTTTGTTATTGACCTCCTCGGAAACGGCTTGAAAAAATCGGTGTTATGATTTTGTTTCTGTGTTTTGGTAGGTCGGATATTTGGTAGTAGGTATATAGATTGGGAAAATGTTAATATAAAATCATTATATTTTCCCATACAAACCATTCATGGGCAGTACGAAGTTCGCACCGCTAGCTAGTGATTTATAGGTATTTGCTTGAAAATTGAGATGAGAGCAATTTAGTAATGTAAACTGCATTACTAAATTGCTCTCATCCTTACTGTAAATTAGAATATTGATTGGGTTGTTTATGTCCTCTTCTTCTTAAAATGTTAAAAACGTTAAATCTTTTATTACCATTTAGTATTCGCTTCTAGCTCTCCGAGTTGTTTGAATTTCAGTTTATACATTTATAGTGCCACGAGATTTACTAAATTGATATGTATCTTCTCCGCGGAGGGCGGCCAGGCGTGGGGTCAAGGCTTCCGCCGCAACTGAGCGCCGCGTGGATAGGGCGCCACTTCATCCGGCTTGCAATGTCCCGTACTTGCCTCTCGATGGGTTGCGGAGCGTCTAGAGCTCCCCATCAAAGTGTGGCGTCCGCTAGTACAAGTAGGCTAAGGCCCCATCAGGGTCGCGGAGCATGCTCCCCATTGGGCAGTGAAACCCGTGGCCCTGTTTCGGGCAGTTGAGTTGGGTTGATCCTTCCGCGCCCTGGAGTCCCTCATAACCCGGCTGGCGTTTAGCGGGTCGGGTATTCAAGAGGATCTCCGATGTAAAAAAAAGCTGTCTGTTTTCACGTGACTACTTGCAACAGTTGTCATAAATGGTAGAATAGCAGCACACATCCACGAGGATTTCCAAATTATTTTCTCATAATGTTCCCAGTAGCCACAACAGAAGCCGTTGTCGTGAATCAAAACTTGGTAGAAAAAATCTGTGCATGTTTTATGACTCAAATTAAGAGGGTATCCAATTACGTTTTTATTCTCCATTGACTTATTAACATTTTATTTTGATACCGTTAATTTGTAAATTAAATAGTTTAAATATTCAAATATTCAAAATGCAACATTTAACACAATTCTCTATCATCATAGACAACGAACTCAGCAATTTGTGTCATTTATTAATATAATATTTTCTTCTAATATATAAATGAAACATTGTATATCAACGAAAGTTAACACTCAAAATTATTTCAGAAAAGGTCTCGTATTGATCTAGTAATTTTAGCTACAGTTATCTAAGCGCTCATACACAGGAACGACATGGTACCAACGGCACAGAGCACAGACAACTGCAGCCGTTCGACGCGTCGTCGGCGTGTGCTGTCAACGGCAGCAATAACAGAGAACAAACATTTCATTTTACGATCACATTCTTTTCAAATTTAATCCAATGGATTACATTTTTGGACAATCAATAAAATTTTATGGTTAAAATTTTAATCGAATGGATTCTGGTTGTCTGTAAGAAATCGCATTTAGCGATAAGACCGCCCCTTGTACAAAGTGTTGTATTTTTTGTGTTCTGTCAATTTTCACGTGTACAATAAAGAGTTTATCTATCTGTCTAAATTATGATTATAATCAAATACATCGTTACACTTCGAGTCGTCAGATATTGATACAGCAAACGCTTATTAAGATTTTTGTGTGTATCTGTATACTTATGTTAAAATTAATATCAATCCAATTAGCGCAGATGGCATATATGGTTTCTAGCAAATTCGCGTCCAGCGTAATCCGGGTTTTGTCACAAATTTCTAGAGGTTATTATCAGTTACCTTAAAAGTGCTTAAAAGTACCTACCTACATAAAAAGTGGAAGCGTATTGTATGTCAAAATTACTAATAAACCAAATTAAAAAAAACTTCACGCACCAGCAATATTTATTTTGAAGCCTTAGGATTCAAGGGCTCTGGGAGGTTCTGTTGAAATAAGTTTCTTTTATCAAGTTTTATAGCTGGCAATGTATATACATTGCACATTATTTCCCCTCCATGTAGTTGGAGGAGGCCCGAATCAGCAGTGGGTAACTTATGGGCGGCGAAGAAGAATGTTCATACATAGATAATATTGGTTTTCATAGTTTTAAATTATTCTTCTACTTTTAAATTCTACTACTACTAGTCAGCCCATAAATGACCCACTGCTGAGTCAGGCCTCCTTCCATTACATGGAGGGTAATTAGCCTACAGTGTCACACTGGCCAGACGGGTTGGCACAGGGTTTCGTTTCAAGATTTCCTTCCCTTGTGGCTAGCATTTTGGCCTTGCCATTTCCATTTATCGGCCCTTACGACACCCTCCGCATAGAAATGGGTGGTTTGTAAATATTTCTTTGTTTGTTTGAAAAATTTATTCAATCAAGTCATCAGACATAGAACGTACAATAGAAAAATTTTAATAATTTACGTAGCAGGCTATAGACAGACAAATTATCTTTTACACGACTTATTTCAAGATAAAACGGTGTCAATTGTTAAAAAAGAAGATCATCTAACTAATATATAAAACTAGCTTTTGCGCGCGGCTTCGCCCGCGTGGGCTTCGAACCCGTGCATATTTTTTATGAACATAAAATCGGTTATTGTGACTAAACTATGATAGTTAGATATGTGCTCTCGCGGACTTTTTTGTAGATCTTTATAAGACCTACAAATCCGTAGTACATCATTTTGTTGTATTGTCAATAGTTTTTGCAGCGCACGCATAAATAGGTTTTCCATTTTACACCTTGGTTTACAAAATCGCAATTTTCATACGGATCCCTAATTCTTTTGAAAATAAAATATAGCCTATAACCTTCCTCGATAAATGGACTATCTAATACTGAAAGATTTTTTGAAATCGGACCAGTAGTTCCTGAGATTAGCGCGTTCAAACAAACAAACAAACAAACAAACTCTGCAGCTTTATATATTAGTATAGATTAGTATAGATTTATTTCGACAATCATTTATTTTAATGGTAAAGCATACAGAATACAACTCTAAATTGTCACCCCACGATCAACCTATTTTTAATAGCGATATTTTTAAGGCAAAACACCGTTTGCCGGGACAGCTAGTATTATTTATAAAAAAATCTTCCAAATCCGGATATTCATTAGCATTATAGTAACACATAAATGATGCTTATTGGCCATTGTCTGGCATGTTATGGCGAATTCCAAGGTTTTTTTAATCTTTGGCCCACGCAAATTTGATACAGGATGCGTTTAGCACGTAGGTTGATATAGTCTCATCTCAATATTCCAATTAGATCACAACGTGGGATCGTGTCATCGACTGTTTTTTACGGCCACATGTGCCTAAATTTTATTTCTTTACTTCGCATCTAATTCCTGAGCAGTTAGAATAATATTTCACTAGAGTGAAGTTCATTAATTCAAATAATTGTTTTAGACTAGTCTTTAGACTAAAGTATCCTAAGAGGCAGATCACCTAGCCATATGAGAAGGAAAACTTACTACAAACCCTTTTTTTTTTTACGTCGGAGATCCTCATGGATACCCGGCCGTTGGGAAATGGCCGGGGTATGTGGGACTCCGGGGCGCGTGTAGATGGTAAATTGCGCCCCGACCTACCCACTAAAACCGACGGCGATCCTTAACTGCCCAAGCCAGGGCCACGGGATTCACTCCCATTGCAGAGAGCATGCTCCGTGTCCCTGGGGGCTTGATACAAACCCTGTGCCAACCCGTCTTGCCAGCGTGGCACAGTAGGCTTATTTCCCTCCATGAATTTAGAGGAGGCCCGACTCAGTAGTGGGTCATTTATGGGCTGTAACAACGAACGACGATGTTTGAACGCGCTACTCGGGAAGTACAAACCCTCTGCTAGATGGAGCGATGATCTGCGAAAGGTTGCGGGCAGCAGCTGGATGAGACAAGCAGAAGACAGGGCGCTAAGGCGCTCTTTAGGGGAGGCCTAGTCCACGGCTGGGGACTATTGTGGGCTGATGATGATGAGCCATTTAATTAGGTTATTATAGACTTAGACAATTGGATAGATAACGCAGTTTTCCCGAATGGCAGATTTGTGGTAGACCGGGAGCACCTTACCATCTTCTCAGATCAGCTCGGGCATGCAGTTCAAATACTGATACCTTTCTGACTATTGCGCGGGCTTGCTCTCACAAATCTGGTCAGTCTTTGCATACAAAAATGGCGATTAAAAATAACTACTGGAGTTTCTTCCCGGCTATTCTGCGTGGAGCGACTTTCCGAACTGGTGTTAAAAGTGCTCAGATGAGACAACTTGAATAAATAGATTTTTTATTTGATTTGCTTTTGCTCCATCGAACTGCCGCCCCCAGTCTCTCGGCCTGGGGCACCTATAAAAGGTGTCCCATACAAGTGAGGAAAAAAAGGCTATACGGACCTACATC
Organism: Clostera curtula; assembly: GCA_905475355.2. NCBI lineage: Eukaryota > Metazoa > Arthropoda > Insecta > Lepidoptera > Notodontidae > Clostera > Clostera curtula. The sequence continues at coordinate 3,817,068 of FR997804.1, read as the reverse complement.
ATCATAACGTCACAGTACTACACAATAGGAGCAGTAATCATAAATGTCCAAACCATAAAACGTTCTCATAGTGATGTTCATAATATGTTCGATATATTTAGTGCATTCTACATTAATTGCAATTTGATTTTTAAATCAAACCTTGATAGATCGTGACTGCTAAACACGACTTTTCCGTGTAATCAGTAAAACGATTTTTACGACTGTAAAATTTGGTGCATCTATTTTGTACATGTATATACATGCTCTAGCAGACCCATCCACGCGTTGCTGTGGCGAAGGTTTTTGTTATATTACATTTAACACACATTAATTAAACTTTTGACATCCTCATCGTTTTAACAGCGCCATCTATTGAATACTCACTCAATCCAGTCAACAGACATCGCCATCTGTTAGAATCGTTTAGAGCTAACATATAATTGTGACTGTCAAATATGTCATAGACAAATAAATTTGCAATAAAATAATATTGCGAATCTATATTGAGATGTAAGCTATCGTAACCTTCAAGTTGGATGAAGCTGCACATGGTGAGCAAAATTGATTAAAATCAGCTAAGTAACTTAGCCGATTTTAATAGCGGACGAACAACGAGACGCTTTATCACTATCACAACATATTATAAAACAAAGTCGTTGTCGTCTGTCTTAGAGATAGAGTGATTCAAGAGGAAAGATTATATGTATAACACATCCATAATATAGTAGAGAAACACTGATAAATTGAGAGGTTCATCATTGCACCCGTGCGAAGCCGGGGCGGGTCGCTAGTTTATATATATTATATATTAAGATATACTTGTATGTTGTATGTATGTAGATCACTAAAAAGTATATCTATTCAATTTTTATACTGGTAGCCTAGCATTGCATGGGTAGCAGACAAAATAATGATGTGTTACTATAAATACTTAAATGTTTTTCACAAAAATGTAAACAGACTTGAGACAAACTAAGTAGGCACTAAAAAGCGAGAAAAAGGGTTTAGGGGTTGGGTCACGGGTCCGTGGTTTGATTCCGGGGTCGGGTCTTTGTGTACAGCATAGGCACTTGTTCCGAGCCTGGGTGTAATTATTGCTCGTGACTTTCATGTTTGTAAACTGCCCTCGCGGTACAAGTTATACCTAGTGCTGGGGTTCAGTTTTCATAAAATGAAAAAGACCATTTGAAACTTTTATTGGTGCTCCCCTTTTTATCAGGACTTTTGCAAAAGACCATGGGTAATGTTAGCCTCTTCCCACCAGGCGGATGGGTATACTATAGTGCGAGCTTATTGTAATAGAAAACTAATCATTTTATGTAAATGGCGAGACGAGTACACATAGAGATTCGTTCTATTAATAAAAGATTATGAATATTTCAAATCGATTAGACCATAGTCGATAGAGAGACAGCCAAGAAACCACTACCCTTAAAGCGAAAAGATGTAATCTCTGAAACAAATTACGCTCGTTCATGCGATCATCAATTATTTTTATCAATGCTTTTGCTATTAATTGAAGTCGTTGGATAATTTTATCGATAAGTTTTTGCTCCATTGCTGGAGGGCGAATTTGTTTCTTTATAGAAGACTAGCTTTTGGGCGCGGCTTCGCTCACGTGGACTTCGAACCCGTGCTTATCTCTATGCATTTTTTTTATGAATATAAAAGTGGTTATTGTGACTAAACTATGATAGTTAGATATATGCTCTCGGGGAGTTTTTTGTAGATTTTAATAAGACCTACAAACTCGTAGTACTTCATTTTGTTCTATTGTCAATAGTTTTTGCAGCGCACGCATAAATAGGTTTTCGATTTTACACCTTGGGTTACAAAATCGCAATTTTCATACGGATCCCTAATTCCCTTGAAAATAAAACATAGCCTATAACCTTCCTCGATAAATGGACTATCTAACACTGAAAGAATTTTTGAAAGAAATCGGACCAATAGTTCCTGAGATTAGCGCGTTCAAACGAACAAACAAACAAACTCTGCAGCTTTATATATTAGTAATAGATTTTAATAAATAATAAATATATACAATCCACGTGCATTGAATATTAAGATTACGATCGAATGTGTACGTTCATAATTAATTACTGTTATTATGTGACAGTAAAGGCGAAAACACACAGACACCGGAACGGAGGCGTGACGGAAAAAGTTTTGTTTACATTATAGTTAGTTCGCGTTAAGGATTAATTAAGTAAAGCGCTATTCAATGAGATATATATCCTGTGAAAACCAGTGTGGCCAACGAGGCACCTTTTCGGATCTCCTTTTAGTCCCTATCTATTAGTGTCTTTTATGGGCGGAGAAGAAGCTACCGCTGGACGTAGTGAAAGAGTGTCATATTCCAAAGAGTGTCCTGTCTTCAGCTTGACGCATCCAGCTGCAGCCCGCAACCTTTCACAGATCGTCGCTCCATCTAGCAGAAGGCCTTCCTACTTTCATTTGCCGAGTCGCAGTCTCAGATAACTTATTTTATAATGTAAACATCCAGTTTGTACAGACCAATCCTCAGTTTCAAATATGTACGCAAACTTACCTGAAACAAAAACGTTACATTAAGTAAAACTAGAAAGCCTGTTACAAATGTTGATTATTGCCTTTATTTATCGCTATCTGTCTCTCTAGTCTCTCGTGACTGAGGATCGTGATCATCAGTGGATGCGTTATATTTGGACCAGATTATCGCTATCATCATCATCATCATCATTTCAGCCAAAGGACGTCCACTGCTGGACATAGGCCTCCCCCAAGGATTTCCACAAAGGCCGGTCCTGGGCCGCCCGCATCCACTGCTTTCCGGCGATCTTAACCAGGTCGTCGGTCCACCGTGTGGGAGGCCTACCAGCACTGCGCCTTCCAGAGCGCCGTCGCCACTCGAGGACTTTTCTGCCCCATCGGACGTCGGTCCTGCGAGCTATGTGCCCTGCCCACTGCCACTTAAGTTTGACAATCGCTATAAATCAGTACAAATATATAGCACTATTTTTTTAATAAATACCAGAAAATCTAGGGGTGTTTATACAGTTTCTGATCATGCAGCATAAAATAGTCGGTTTTACTACTTTCGTTGCAATTACTTCATAATATGACTAAACTTTTGACCTTCGTCGGATTTCTAAAAATATTAGCGTAACCAAATTAGCCTCATCAATCCTGCCGTTCTCCAGTATTCGCGAGATTAAAACCTCAATAGTAAAATATGTATATGACAAAAAGATTTCAACATATCATCAAAGCTTTCCACTTTTTAAATTTCTGTTGAAAGAAAAAAGTCACAAAGATCTGGCTTACAATTCGTAACTCTATCCAACTTTGCCATTTCACGACCATCTGTGAATTAGATACAGCGATTGTTATCCTTCAACACAATAAAAAATAATAAAGCCGTGAAACTTGAAATGGCGAATCTGATATGTATAGCTATTCAAATAAAAGCTAGTTTCTCACGTTAGCTGATAGATACATTGATTTATACAATCTTTTTTTTAACACTCGCATTTACCTCTGCATTCGAGTAATTCACGTATTTGAGTACAACAACGAGATTCAGAACAAACATTCCTGACTTACACAACGGTATTTGGCCAACTCCAGAATCAAACTGGGGACCCATGAACCAACGGTATATTGGACCCTTGATCCTGCAAGCGTAACCTTAACGCCCGAAACCTTCTAATTTATTTATTTTTTCTCACAAGAACATCTTGTAGAAATAATTATTTCAAAATGACTATGACGAAAATTTCATATTCATCATCATCATAGGCCTCCCCTAAAAAGCGCCATAGCGGCATGGCTTCAGGTCGGCGCGTCCAGTTGCTGCACGCAACATTTCGCTCCATCCATCTGCACAAACAGGTGGGTGCCTTAAGACTATTTATACTGATTGACTAGTTATGCAGAAAATCAGAAACGTCGGAAATCTGAATACGGTATAATATATACAATCACGATAATCAGTTAGGCTAGTAATGACGTCAGACGACAAAATAGAACTTGATTTATCGCCATAACTAAACATGGCTTTAAAAACTATACCGTTAAACAATCAAAGTGTCCAACAAGCAAAACAAACACCAACTAATTAGTTAAATTAGTCCTAATTTATTGAAACTAGCTTTAGTTTGGAATTCTAATACAACAAACAGTGGGGGTCTTATATGAATATATTAAAAGGAATATAAAATGCTATTCGCTATCGACGACGACATTCATTTTTGGAAAGTATTTAAAAAAAAATATACATCGAAAGCCTGTATCGCGGGGGCTGTTTACCAACATATTTTAATTCACGAACATAAGTTACACCCAGACTCAGAGCAAATGCTTCTGGTTTACACAAAGGCACTTGCCTGATACCGGAATCGTACTCGGGACTCGTGAACCAAGGATCATACATTTAATAAAACACCTGATTGCTGTTGGACTGTTGTCTCAATTTATCATGATTTCAGCCAAATTATAACCACTGCATGGCCTCCCCCAAAGATTTCCACCAAGGCCAGTCGTGAGCTTATCTGAATCGAGCATTAGTCCTGCGAGCTATCATAAAAAAGAGAAATAAGAATTTATTCAGAGTTTCATAAAATACAGTCAGGAGAAAAAAGGACAACAACAATGTGACGTGTAATGCAGTAACTTTGAACCAGACCCCACTTAGCATATAGCTGCTGAACCGGGATGATGTCGAAAACCTAAGGGTAAGAGAAGGAAAATTTGATACGACACCCTGTGCCAACCCCTTTGGCCAGCGTGGCATTGTAGGCTAACTATGGGTTGAGTAGTAGTCGTAATTAATACATTTAAATACATATCATCTCAACCCTTACAGATCATGTCAGCTCCGATTTCTGAAGGTTGGAGGATGGAGGGAATTAGCCAACTGTGCCACGTTGCTCAGATAAGAAAACATAGGGTATGGACCTGGTTTCCTTCTCCTTCGGCAAGGTTGTCTGTCTGACTTTTGTGATACGTCCCTTAGAATGGAATAGGTTAACGACTACATAACGTCATATTATGCCGTCACAGTTTGTAACAAATTGAGAATAGAAAGAAAAAAAAACAATATTATTATGTGCGTATGTGTCAAATATTTACATCATAGTATGTATTAATGTTTTTTTATGAAATATATATTTTGGTGCGTAACTTTGAAATAAATATTAGCATTCTGCACTGAAAGAGAAAGACTCAAAGAGAAAGACTCTATAAAAACTTTAGGTGTCGGAAATTTTAATCTCCTACGTCCGCGCTATTTTCCTAAAAAGGGTTACAAACATTTTGCTTCACTTATTTTTAAAAAGATAAACTAAATAAAGAAAAGGCAAAGTTGACAAAAATTCAACTACACCTGAAAAAAACATAAAGACACCTGTGTCCAAAACCAGTTGGCAGAAATGACTCACTGGCAGAAAGTTAAAGACAAGTGGAGCAAAATTGCCACACCTAGCTCGATTTGTTCACACTCGTTTGGATGTTGAGTTTGTTCAGGGTTTTGATGACGAGTGAGAGATTAACTTTGTCTGTTGATATACATCTAAGCGTGATGTAATGATAGATATACCTAAGTAATATTAACGTTCAAGCGTAAGTACTTCATTAGGTTATAACTTTTTCCTTTCTAAACGGTCAGGTTGGAGAGACTATCAGCCGTCTGCGTGTTAAAATGGCCTCATAAATTAAATCATTGGGTTTGAATATCTGACGATTATCAATAAATCTTAATCACCTATATCTAGCGTGTGTATAAAATAAATAATAGATTTATTCAAAATTTATCTATATGTGAGCAAAGCTTGATGGGTCCTCGTATTATATTACACTTTTACAATAAAATCTTGACAGCAATAAATAAATTAGCATAAACAATGGTGAAGATATAAACTCTGTATTTTAATTCATTATTATCAATACTCAGCGTTTGCTTTTTACAAATTATGTTATTTCCTGTTTTTGGAAATAGGTCACAAATTCACAATAGATGTCACTGCTTAATATTTAAACTCCCGAAGGTATGGCGCAATACTATATTATATATGGCAAAGCAGATATTCTTTTAAAAGCTAAAATCCTACAACACACACACACGCGTCCACTTAGTAACCATAATAAGAAAAAGCGATTAAAATGAATTATATCACGGTTATTATTTACATATATCAAAATGTTAAACTGTCTATATTTGTTCACGTAATAAACACTATGTTGTCTACGGAAGTGCAGATGAAAGATAAAAATGCATTAATTGATCACGTAGTTATATGGAACAATACAATAAACGGTACAGAAAAAAAATCGATTCTCCCATTGTAACAATAACAATGCAGACATGGGAAACTGATAACATCGGTGTATGTAACAGATGGGTAAAAGCTGCTAACTATGCGGTGCAATGTCCGTGTGGTCACGGATTTAAAATAGATAGTGTCAACACCCCATTCAGTCCTGAGGGTGTCCAAAGAACCGACGGAAAGAAATGGCAAGGCCGAAAACCTAGCTGCAAGAGAAGGAAAACTTAATACGAAACACTGTGCCAACCCGTCTGGCCTGCGTGGCTGGAGGAGGCCCAACTCAACCGTGTGTCTTCTATGGGCTGAGTAGTATTAGTATATTCTTTTGTCAATGTTTAATCTGTTTTCTAAGTAATCAATGTCCCTTCTTCTTCAGACGCCTCTCCACACCTCCAGTCGGTATGACGGTTCCTTCACTGTGCATGCAATGCGTTTGTGGAATTCTCTTCCACATTTTGTTCGTGCTAGCTCTTCTCTTGAAGTTTTTAAGAAAAGAGTTAAAACATACTTCCTTTCATCCGAACGTGTGTAAGCTATTAGGCAGACAGATATAGGCATATGTATATAATTATAATATATATTTTTAGTTACCTATGTATTTTGTAATTATTTAAGTATATAGTATGTATTTTTAGTATGTAGGTATATGTAGTATATACTTAGATACCATTTAATAGTAACTTACTTTTATTTATTTCAATTTGTTGTGGACTGCCCATACCCATCTTCTACAGGTCTCACTCTGCCAAAGGTTTGCTGGAAGACTCCTATAAAGTTAAGCTCGCCTGTGTAAATTTTAACTCCAAGTGATCATATTTTTATATTATGTATCTGTGTGCAATAAAGAATTGAATTTCAAGTGCAGTATATTGCACTTTTCGATTACATTTTCTATTGAGTGAAATGTTAGTAATTATGTTTTTGCTTTTGTCGTTCACTACATAATATCTTCAACTTTATTGTGTATTTATTTCAGATGTTTGCCTTTGATCCTTATCGAGATACAAACGATACAATTTATTACAAACCAGAACAAGAGAAAGTAACATTTTTAACGAAGTATTGTTGGTGTTAATTTATTTCTTTCCCTACCACAACTTTTGACTGCTTTAATGGTCTAGGGGTTAAATGCGCCTTTGGATGACGTGTCCCTGGTTCGATTCCAGGGTCGGGCAAGTGTCTGTTAAGCCAGAGGCACTAGTTCTGTTTGTTCACACAGATATAGTGCCTTTTGACATTGTGTTCTCAAAATCTATGTACCTACCTAAGGCTAAGCCTAAATCAGAGACATCCGATGACATAAAAATCACGAAACCAATTGATGAATGCCACCATACTAATGTAATGGGAGATTCTTCACACGTGTGCTGTATATTTGTGAACATCGCATCACTAATAGGCTGGTCTTATTAGTATTCTTATGGAAAAGCTTATACGTGCGCGGGCACACGGAAGGAGTCAATTACTTGGCAACACAGACCTAATACATTTAATGGAAGAAACGTGTTTTTTTTTAATTTTAGATCTGGCAGCTTTTTACATAATATAACTACTCAGCCCAAAAATGACCCACTACTGAATCGGGCCACCTCCAACTACATGAAGGTTAACTGGAAGAAATCGCTTCACTATCACTACATAGTATAAAACAAAGTCGCTGTCGCCTGTCCGTCCCTATGTATGCTTAAATATTTAAAACTACGCAACGGATTTTGAAGCGATTTCTTTTAGTAGATAGAGTGATTCAAGAGGAAGGTTTTTAGGTATAATACATCCATAATATCGTATAGAAACACTGGTAAATTTAGAGGTTCGTCATTGCGCCCGTGCGAAGCTGGGGCGGGTCGCTAGATAAGGCCGCCTAACTGTATATTCCCTGTTTTCTTTTTTGCTTGCAAGTCTCTAGTTTTGTATATTTAAATAAATAATAAATATCCTTGGACATTTCACACAACGCCATCTCGTTCCAAGCTAAGCAACTTAATGCTTGTGTTATGGTAACGAGATGGATGATAAACTACATATATATATACTCGTATATTTTTGTAAGTACATAATATTATAGATAGAAAACACCCAGACCCGGAATAAATACTTGTAGGTCGTACAAAAATTTCTTCCGTGCGGGGATCGCAGTGCAAAGAAGTATAAATAAATAAATGGATGGTAGTTAATTAGCCTACTACTACTACTGTGCCATATTGGTCAGACGGGTTGGCACTGGGTTTCGTATTAAGTTTTCCGTCTCTTGTGGCTATGTTAATATTATAGTTAATATTACAATACTAATATATAAGATAAACGGACAAACATCGAACATCCTTCTTTTAAAAGTCGGGTAAAAACAGGCGATTGGATCATAAAAATAAGTAGTAGCTACTATAACACATCTTTCATTCCTATACTTATTGTTTTTAAAGAGAAAGAGAGCCGATATTTTTAATTTTTAAATTATGCTTGCGAGTAGTATTTACTTAGCAATAATTTTATTAACTTAATAAAAAACATTACACACCCTGCCATGTATTTGACCAGACACACACGCATTTATACTCGTTTTGGTCAAATTGAGATGTCATTATTTAATTAATTATAATTTAAATTAATTATGATCGAATTTCTACCACCATAGTTACCTACTAATTTCATAATAAATATCGCGAAATGTAGATTTGATACAAGCGTGTTGCAAATTTATTGTATAATAATAACCATCAACTTTTAATTGTAGATATTTTTGGTCATATCCAATTAACTGTGACCAGCAATTTAAATAACATTAACATTATATATATCTTAATCGGCAATTCCAATGTTAATATGTGTGTTAAATTAGCCCAACTTAGCACCGGTTATTTAAAATAACGTATAATTTTACATTAAAAGAAGATCATCGAATAAGATCTGGATCTAATTTATATAATCCGATTATTTATCTCTACATATAACTGCAGTTAATTTTATCGAATTCGCTCACATTGTTGACATCGGGCTCTTTATAAATTCCAGTAGGTTAACATAAACCATGACTTATGACATGATGACTTATGGAACAGAGACGTGGTCGCTCACTATGGGCTCCATCAGAAGGCTCAAAGTCACCCAAAGGGCAATGGAGAGGGCTATGCTCGGAGTTTACCTGCGAGATCGAATCAGAAATGATGAGATACGCAGGAAAACCAGGGTCACCGACATGGCCCACCGGATTGCCAAACTTAAGTGGCAGTGGGCAGGGCACATAGCTCGCAGGACCGACGCCCGATGGGGCAGAAAAGTCCTCGAGTGGCGACCGCGTTCCGGAAGGCGCAGTGCTTGTCGCCGGAAAGCAGTGGATGCGGGCGGCCCAGGACCGGCCTTTGTGGAGATCCTTGGGGGAGGCCTATGTCCAGCAGTGGACGTCTTTTGGCTGAAATGATGATGATGAATATAAACCAAATTAAATATCTCTAACACTACTACTAACTCCTCAGCCCATAAAAGATCCACTGCTGAGTCGGGCCTCCTCCAATTACCAGCCTACTGTGCCACGTTGGCCAGACGGGTTGGCATAGTGTTTGAGTTCTTAGTCTTCAATCAGTGAACATGTCAATTATACTAATTAAATTGAATTATAAAAGCCTTGCGTACAGCAGCTAACGTTGAACAAAAGAAAGCTAATGAATTTGACAACCTCGAATACTGAAATAGGGTTGACAACTTGACTAGTAGAAATTGTATTTACAACCAAGAAATCGGAAACTATCAAAGAACTGCATTTTTTGTAATAGTTACAATTTTATTGATATTATTTATAAGAATATTTGATTGAATGATTTTATTAGTAAGTAACACCTTATAAGTGAACCAAGATTTATTTTAATACTAACTCTTGTTTTTGCCCAATAACACAACCCCCATTTTTTGGAATTTCGTAAAATCCGTTCTTAGCTGACCTCTACTGGGGGAAAAGATTATTCCTACCAAATTTTAAGTCTCTAGGTCTTATGGTTCAAGATATATCGTGATGAGTCAATCTATTTAAAAAACAACTCATAAATATATATATATAGATTGAGTCTGTTAATAGACTCGCTATTTAATCCAAGATAGCATATACTAGTACGATCATTGTCAATAAATGGCAATGATGGTACTCCGTTCCAGGAGTAAAGTCAGAGCAAATATCAATGAAATGAAATGAATGTAATTACCAAGTTATGTTAACAATATATTGCAACTTTGTGAGTTTGGAAGACATTACAAATTGTATGAAAACGGCGTTGGTAAATGGCAAATGCACTTGCGGCGAAGAGCTACTGATATTACTAAACTATGTGTTTTTATTCCAGGTAAAACCGGATGACAGAGATAGCGGTGTCGACGAGTACACTGGAACGCAAAACAAAACATTTGGAAGTATTGTCAGAACAACAATATCAAAAACCTCAAAAAAATCGGGTAAATTTAGCAGTTTGCCACAAAAATGTTTTAATTACAACACCTACATCATTGTAAAAATAATGTTGACCTTATTTGTCTGATATGGTTGTATATATGTCATGCAATATTTCACTCACATAACAACCGTGATATTTCGAAAGTTAAAAAGTTGTTTTTTTAATATAACTGTGCGTAACGCAACCAATCTGCAGATTAAGCAACGTCTGGTTGGAGCCATCCATTTGTGTGTAATATCTGACGTGTGTCTATCGGAGGGCACGTAGTCCCCGCTACCATTCTACCATCTATGGCAGTCGTTACACTTATTAGCGTGAAAACTGCCCGCTATTCCAACCATACAATTACCGGTAGTCCCACTAGATGGGTCGAGGGCAGACAACAATCGCTCCTTGTGGATACTGGTAACTCAGGAAACATCAGGTTAGACAGATGCCGTTGAAATTAGAAAAAAGATACGGGATATTTGATATACTACGCAGGGCTGGATTTAGGGGTCCAGAGGCCTCGGGGCAACAAAGGAGTGGAGGCACCCTTGCCCCAAATTATTTTCCAAATAAAATGAACGATTTTTTCAGTCGAGTTTTTCAATAAATAATTTATTGTGAAACCAAGTAGATTCTCTTAGTATTTAACAAACACATATGAATATAATCGGAAACAGGAATTATTTGAAAAGAAATAAAGATATTTTTTTCCGAAGTCTCTATTATGGAGGCCCCCTGCTTGTGGAGGCCCCGGGGCTTTCGCCCCGGTTGCCCCCCCCCCCCTAAATCCGGCCCTGATACTACGATTCAGCCCATAAATTTGCCACTGCTGAGTCGTGCTTCCTACTTACCTGGAGGGTATTTAGCCTGCTGTGCCACGATGGCAGGGTATCGGCCTTATCATTACCTTTTGTCGGCTCTTACGACACCCTCGGTATGGAACGGGGTGGTGACACTATGTATTCCAAACTCGTCACCGCACGAACGTTTACATAAAACTAAGAAAATCCTCGACGTTTCCGTTTAATTCAAACACGATTGTGAGAAAAAACGCTTCCGTATAAAGTATTCCTTCTCGTCCGGCCTTGTCCCTGTCGGCTCTTACGATATCCTCAGTATGAAATGTCGTGGTGACACTATGGCATGGCTATCCGATCTATACTCTGTGCGCTGTAGCATGGTGCGGGTGACAGTTTCAGTAACATATCGTTTCACTCTCGAAAGTTGCCGCGATTTACAAATTATGACTTAGTATTTCAGCTGTACCACATTAATCATTAATAACTGTAGTAAATTAAATTAAACTAACCTCCAACCAAACATTCGTTCTAGTCTATATCTATACTAATATATAAAGCTGCAGAGTTTGTTTGTTTGTTTGTTTGAACGCGCTAATCTCAGGAACTACTGGACCGATTTCAAAAAATCTTTCAGTGTTAGATAGTCCATTTATCGAGGAAGGTTATAGGCTATATTTTATTTTCAAAAGAATTAGGGATCCGTATGAAAATTGCGATTATGTAAACCAAGGTGTAAAATCGAGAACCTATTTATGCGTGCGCTGCAAAAACTATTGACAATAGAACAAAATGATGTACTACGGGTTTGTAGATCGAGAGCACATATCTAACTATCATAGTTTAGTCACAATAACCGATTTTATGTTCATAAAAAAAATGCATAGAGATACGCGGGTTCAAAGCCCACGCGGGCGAAGCCGCGCGCAAAAGCTAGTTTACAAATAAAATCAAATTGGATGAAAAATTATGCAAAGTGCTATGCGTACAACGTAACGCCATAGACGTATTTAGTAATGGGATGTACTGCTACGATGGATAGTCGATATTTTTCATATTAAGAAACGTATATTGTGTGTTGGTCAATTTTTATTGTAAAAATTGGTCTTTAATTATACAACAGAACATTTATAGGCTAAAGTTGCTTTAAAGGCTGCTAAGAAAAAATAACGTATAACCGATTTTGATTATTTTATATAAGTACAAACATTAATATGTAGCCATAAAACATTTATATTGACAAGTTTATACACGTAGTTACACTATACAACTAAATAAAACATACATTTTCTTAATAATATTCAAGATAACTAGATTGATGCTGCGAGTATCGTTAGCGATAAAAATGAATAGCATAACGTCACATCCCTAGTAACGTCATACAGGCAACTGTCACCCGCACCATGCTACAGCGCAAATAATATAGCTATATGAAAATGTTCATAAAATGTATTCTAAATCCGTCACCACACGGAATATTTAAAGCTTACGAATACGACAGCCCTAATTTAAACAGCAGGCTTCTATAGTGAATGCATTGTAAATAACTCGCGACAGGAACATGATCGTAGAAAGCTTTGGACACACAAAAAATAACTGTAAACATCTAACACTGACAGTTTTAAGTGCACGGATTTCTCTCAGTTAATATTGTTTACCGAGGAATATTAATTATGGCTCTCAAGTGTATAATACCAAATCGCCGCCGGGGATAATCCAAATCCGCGGAACTTGCATTGTATAATTCCGCGTATCCGACAAATTTAGTCAATTTGAAATGTCGCGGGAAGTGCACGCCAGTTCAAAATTTATAATAAGACTATTATATTTCTACTGTTAACAATACATAGAACACATATACTTCAATACAACAATGCGCTGAGGGCGCTGTTGCGGCTGCCTCGCTTCTGTAGTGCATCGGGGATGTTCGCGGAAGCTCGTATTGATTGTTTTCATACAATTATGCGCAAGAGAGCTACTACCATTGCAGACAGAATACGGGAGAGCAGCAATAGCCTCCTTAGTGTCGTCGCCGACAGTCTGGATGGACCATTTAATCAGTACTGGGGGTCTTTGCACGCACCTGTGTATAAAGCGTGGAGTAGGTGATGTACAATTCAATTAAAATAGTTTAGTTTTGTTTAGTGTAATTAGATTTTGTGCGATATAGATGTTGTCTGAAATAAATTATTATTATATACTACTAGCTGACCCGGCGAACTTTGTTCAGCATTATATATATTTAAAACAAAAAGAAAGTTGTACATAGGATACCTGAGATTTTTATCCCGTCCGTATAAAACCTACTTTAACAAAACGCAACAGACAGTGAAACGTTATGTTGTCTATAGTTTAATATGGTCGAAAATTTGACAATTAGAAATTTTGAATTCGACTTGTTTATATTGTTCACTTGTTGTAATTCACATAATATCTTTATAACTTGTAGCCTATGTGTTATTCTGATGTATAAGCTATATTATTGTAAAGTTTCATTAAAATCCATTCAGTAGTTTTTACGTGAAAGAGTAACAAACATCCATCCATCCATACTTACAAACTTTCACGTTTATAATATTAGTAAGATTACTCTCTGTGTAAAAATGATGACAATAGCCATTGAAATAACAAAACATATTTAAAACCATCTCCGGTAAAACTACACGTTGTGCAGATACGCGCACTTTACGTATGGTGGAATCGCGGATTTGCTCTATCCCCGACGAAATAATGATATAGGCAAACACAGCTTGGCACAGAAGCCTTCGGTGTATGTTTATGTATTCAATATATCCAGTGTATACTCTCTAAACAGGAGTACCGACTACGCAGTGGTTCATTTATGGGCTGATTAGTAGTAGTAGTCGTAGTTACGCTTGGTGGTACGATCGAATTCCAGCGCAGTTTTACTGTGTGGCCGACAACCTGGTCGCCGGAAAACTATGGATGCGGGCGGCCCTTGGGGGAGGCCCATGTCCAGCAGTGGACGTCTTTTGGCTGAAATAATGATGATGCTGATGAAACAAACAGTGACTAATTCGATTACGATAATCGGCAAAATAACGATATGCGTAAAAAATATGGCAACAAATAAATTAAAATTCCAAACACACATTCCTTAGCCATAATGAATATCTTATTCATCAAACATTATGTTTAACACGGACAGACTATTAGGTATAACCTTAACAACAAATACGCGCTTAGGGTTGACAAACATCAAGAACCGGAGAATAAAAAGAGAACAGTAAAACTGCTTGGCGCTGGACTTCGATGTGAGCAAAATCAGCGTGCTGGTTTTTATTTTATTTTACAACACGCGTTATTTCCCAGCGTGCGGTGGGGAAGTTTTATATACTGCCCCGTCCCCACGCGGGGTATAGGGTTTAAGAGATAATACTCACAAAACTCGCACAAACAACCGTTCTTCATGACCACACCACCACCAGGAAGATTTATTCGATAATATCAATCTTATCACAGGAATACTATGTGATAATAAATATTAAATATACAGCCATGTGATAATTTAGAATAGAAAATGTCACCAACCCATACCACACCAAGGGTGACGTAAAAGATGAAGGAGCGTAGGTGGCAAATCACCTAGCCGCAAGAGAAGGAAAATTTGATACAACCACTGTGCCAACACGTCTTAGCACCGTGGCACAGTTGGCTAATTTCCCCCACTCAAATTAGAGGTGTACCTCCCCCTCCCCCGAAATTATCAAAAAAAAAATCTAATATATAAAATTCTCGTGTCACAGTTTTCGTTGCCATACTCCTCCGAAACGGCTTGACCGATTTTGATGAAATTTTGTGAGCATATTGAGTAGATCTGAGAATAGGACAACATCTATTTTTCATCCCCCTAAATTTTAAGGGGAGAGGGTAAAAAAAAATTGTTTATTTTTTAGAGAAAATTTTTTGCTTTTATTTTTTTAAGATTCAGCATACAAACAACCCTAAATTTTCACCCCTCTACGATCAACCCCTATTTAATTACATGGCAAAACAACGTTTGCGATAGGAGATGTTGTATAGATAGATTAAGTCATTACGATATCTCTGGAACCATAAGACCTGGTTGCGCGGGGTGGGGTTGCGCGGGCTGGGGTTGCGCGGGGTGGGGGTTGGGCGGGGAAGGGTGGTTGCGCGGGGGATGGTTAATTATTTGGCAAAACAACGTTTGCCGGGACAGCTAGTTAACTATAATAAAGCCGTATACTATTCAAACTATTTTATTTGACTAATATTAGGTTAATGGAATGGATGAAAGGGCAATGGAGAGGGCTATGCTCGGGGTATCCCTGCGAGATCGAATCAGAAATGAGGAGATACGCAGGAAAACCAGGGTCACCGACATAGCCCACCGGATTGCCAAACTTAAGTGGCAGTGGGCAGGGCACATAGCTCGCAGGACCGACGCCCGATGGGGCAAAAAAGTCCTCGAGTGGCGACCGCGTTCTGGAAGGCGCAGTGCTGGTAGGCCTCCCACACGGTGGACCGACGACCTGGTTAAGGTCGCCGGAAAGCAGTAGATGCGGGCGGCCCAGGACCGGCCTGTGTGGAGATCCTTGGGGGAGGTCTTTTGGCTGAAATGATGATGATGATATTAGGTTGTACCTATGGCATTATTTTTCCGGAAACAATGATGATGCTCGGTTTTAATCCAAGAAGGTACATCCCTAGCCAACTGTTGTTACTTAGCGTCGAGACGCCGGTTGGGTGCTAATTATAATTTAGGAACTGACGAACGAAAACTACTGTTAATTTGTAAACTGAAGGCTTTAGGTGCGCATACAAAATAATACATGCAACGTTGATGGGAATCTTCACATAATATGTAAGTAATATCTTTTTTTATTATCAGTGTGTGAATGCCTTTGTCCCTAGGCTTGCGTGATGGAAAGCAACGCCAGGGTCAAAGACGGAGCAGGCAATTCAAGGAAATGCCCTGTCGGGCTCTCGCAAACACACGACGAAACTCAGTAAAACTGCTTAGCCGGGCTTGGATGTGAGGGTGGTAGCCAGCCGGGCGGACCATTAGATCCTTCCACCAAGCGTGTTGGGATTTGTTGAGTTGTACAACACGCGTTAAAGTTGATTGACACTTAATGCAACAATTGAAGTGTGAACGATGAACTAACATGTATGAGAAACTAAACTAACTTATTTTAGCTGGCGGTGGAAGTTCGGCTTACGGGTGGCGTATGAGTCGTCCATGGGATATAACAAGGCCGATAACGTAGCCGATAACCTAACCGCATGAAAAGGAAAACTTGAAACGAAACCCTGTGCCAACCCGTCTGGGCAGCGTACAGTAGGCTTATTACCCTCCATGTATTCGGAGGAAGCCTGACTCAGGAGTGGGTCATTTATGGGCTTCGTGAATTACATGTTTGTAGCAGCATACCTAGTGCAGGAGTTTCGATTATCACTACATACTCGTAGTATAAAACAAAGTCGCATTCTTCTGTCCGTCCCTATGTATGCATAAATCTTTAAAACTACGCAACGGATTTTGAAGCGGTTTTTTTTTAATAGATAGCGTGATTCAAGGGGAAGGTTTATATGTATAACCCACCCCCGCTTTGCACGGGCGAAGCCGGGCGGGCCACTAGTAATCAAATAAGAAAGAAAAGCTAGAAGAGCTACATAATAATGTTGTTGTAATAATTAAGTGCTGTTGGCTCATCATCACTATCACTATCACTACATATTATAAAACAAAGTCGCTGTCGTCTGTCCGTCCCTATGTATGCTTGAATCTTTAAAACTACGCAACGGATTTAGAAGCGGTTTTTAATAGATAGAGTGATTCGAGTGGAAGGTTTATATATGTAATACATCCATAATATTGTAGAGAAACACTGACAAATTTAGGGTTTCATCATTGCACCCTTGCGAAGCTGGGGCGGGTCGCCAGTGATTAATAAATAAAATGAATAAAAAACAACATTATTGGATATCAATTCCTGTGCTAATAAAATAAAATGGCAGTTACATCATCGGGCATCAAGCTTTCTCAGCACTGCTTGATCTTGATGCTGTCAAAAAGAACCACAGGCCAGTTCCTTGCACTTGACCGAACACTGTAAACTTTCGCTGCGCGGGCGCAGTGGCATGCCATGACCTTCATTAGACTGCACGCAGTGTATATTGTAAGCTATGCAGTAAATAAAGATGGTATCTTTTCTTACATAACCATATATCGAACATTCTTACACTCGTTGCAAGAAACCGTATAAAAATGGCGAAGAAAACAAATTTATAAGTGGCCAGATTAACGTTTACTGAATGATAAAAAACACAACTGAACGTAAAAAAGGTTATGTATACACATTACAATGTACACCACTTATGAAAAAGACGTATCCATATTAACAGGTGTGTTATACAATTTACGTTTGTAAGGTCGGTGTGAAGTTAGCTTACTGCGTATGTTACGTATTCTGTGGGTTTGTCCCACAGCCTCCGGCGCAGGCTTTCACGGCTGATCGGATGATACAGTGGAAGATATGAGGTAAACAAAAATAGCCTACTTAAGGTGAATGTTCCAGGGTAGCCCGCGAAACTCAAATTTTCGTACGTTTTTTGCAATTTGCAGGTGAGTGCTAGGTTGTATGTTGATTAAAATGTTGAATGACTTTGAGCTTGAAAAAGTTTTTCTTGCACCTTTATGAGCTTGGAGGGTTGTATTGATGATTTTGATCATTATAATTCTATAACTACATACGTCTTACAGCCGCGAATAACATTTTAATCAACATATAACCTAGCACTGACCTGCAAATTCCAAAATACGTAAGAAAATTTGAATTTCGCGGGCTACCCTGGAACATTCACCTTAATATTAATTTGTCTTTTTCGTGTGGTGACGGATTTAAAATACATGGTGTCACCACCCCAGGGTGTCGTAAATGCCGAAAAAAGGAATTGCCAAGGCCGATGACCTAGCCGCAAGAGGAAAACACAGTGAGTCATCTATGGGCTGAGTTGTACTTTAATGTACTTTTAGAAAGACATTAAAAAGTTAAAAAAGAAGTTTTTTTTTAGAAACTATATCTTAAACGGCGCTGTAGCGGCAGTTTTTGCTGGATCGGAACACTGGGGAGTTTTAGACGGGGTGAGGGTCAATATATTTTGGCAGGGCCCTTGCTAATTCAATAAAAAAATATACCTTGCCGTTTCCTTTTGTCGGGTCTTACGCCACCCTCAGAATGGAATAGGGTGGTGATACTACGCATTCGTCCTTCCCCACACAGATTACGTACATAACTGAACACTGAACATAGAAATATACATTAAAGTGATGTACTGTTAAACCAATCGTGTTTACGACTATGCAACTGGATCACGATTCGTAACAGACAGAGATGCTACAATGCACCTGGTCCGTTAGTTAAAAAACAAGCTTTTTCTTGAGCAAAACAGTTCCTTTCTTAATCTGCAGTGGTCTAAAAAGCATGGAACTCGATAAGGTATTGAAAAGTATGGCAATATGAAAGTGCACACACACCCGATTGAACTTATCTATGACATGAGAACTAAAGAAAATAATAAATTAAACATTCATATATTTTATCAATTTGCCTATTGCAAGTTAGTTGGGGCCACTTACCTTCATGAATTTGGAGGAGGCTTTACTCAGTAATGGGTCGTTTGTGGGCTAAAAAGAACCTGTCAAACCTGATAAGTCTAACTAATTTCACATTACACGGAGCAAATGAAGTCTGCACTTCAATGTGTGCAACCACCATCGTAAGACCAGTTTTAGTTCGTGTATCGGCTACCAGAGATGTATCACAGCTTGGATCGACGGCTTATGTGACGCAAGGGAACGAAAGGGGTTAGATGTTATATCCAATCTTCCAAAATCAGCGTGAGTCTGACAATATTTATTTTGCATTCCGCACTATCCACTAGGCTCTCTAATTTTTTCATTCGCGACCTCAGTCGTAATGGCGGAGTCGGGAATTAAAATAATGCAACACATATCTACTACTACTATTCAGACCATAAATGACCCACTGCTGAGTCGGGCCTCCCCTTCATGCAATCGGCCTACTGTGCCACGCTGTACCAGACCTGTGCCAGACACATCCTGTCTTCACCTTCACCGGCTTTCGGCCTTGTCATTTACTTTGTCGGTTCTGAAGACACTCACAGGATAAAACGGGGGGCTGAGAATATGTATTCTAAATCCGGCACCACAAGGTGAAGATGCAAAACGTATATCGTGAAAACTTTAGGTACTCTGATTCCACATTTGAAATTGAAAATCCTACAGCGCCTACTATAGAACGTTCAGGCAGGTGTGTTAGCATCTTTACCCGACGCCATTGTTTCGAAGCATCGTGTACAATCGTAAAGACCTCCCATTGCAATTCACACAGTTCCAACTGTAAACTGGAACAAATCGGTATTGCCTGTTGATTTGTTCAAACAAATCAATTCCGTTAGCACCAAGACTTCCGTGTGAGAATGGGTTTGCCTTTTACTAGAAAGTAGGCCAAAGGAATTGGTTTAACAATACCTAAGGTTTCCACAAAATATTTATGCAGACCTAGGCAAACGGGTACCATCTTAGGCCTCATTTTCGCCTTCCATCGTGCGTAAGCCTATTTTTCTTTTAAAAAAAAAGCTAAGTGTTAAAATATGTATGTAATAAACATTAATTATACACCGGTGAGACTCTCCGATGCTGGCTCGCTGGATACGGCTGCACGCAGTTGTATAGCAATTTGGCACCTTCATGGGGAAGTCCACCCGGACCTGCCGCTTACTGTTCATATTTTTTTAAATACATATTCCACTATTACTAACACTAGTTTGTAAGATCGCTATTATACTAATAAATTTGGATGCAATCTTAGGATGAATCTGAAATAAACGATTATTATTATTGATTAAACTTAAACCAACTGCCCTATACCCACTTTTGTTAATAAGCCATCATCGATCGGTTGGAACGTGACTGTGAGACAAACAGAATTTCTTTCGCATTTATATTATCAAATCTGTCTATTTTTTCTAAGTCTTCCTCCAATTGTGTTGGGAAATTAGCCTAATAAGAAACGTAGATCGGACGGATTGGAATTGTATCAACTCTGTACCACCTGACTATAACCAATAGAGGTGGCGTTACCTCTCTTAACACAGTCTGTGCCGCCGATCAATAAGACTTTCGTACCAGCACAATGGGTGTGTCGATCGAAGCCACTTTCACTCGACTGGTGCATCAGATAGCCATTATGACACTGACATTCACCTATTTGGGAGCATTGTTGCTTTTATGTTCTTAATTGCGGTGGAGATTAACTGATTAATGTGATTGAGTGGTTAAATAAAGGGAATTCTTGTTAGAGGTTTTGATGGTTCTCTCTTTTTGTTGGTATTTTACGCTTTAAACCCATTTTTTAACAGACATTTAATTATACACGTACCTATCACTACTCGCTACATAGTATAAAACAAAGTCGCTGTCGTCTGTCCGTCCCTATGTATGCTTAAATCTTTAAAACTACGCAACGGATTTTGAAGCGGCTTTTTTAATAGATAGACTGATTCAAGAGGAATGTTTATATGTATAATTCATCCTTAATATTGTACAGAAACTGATAAATTTAGAGGTTCATCAATGCACCCGTGCGAAGCCGGGCGGGTCGCTAGTGTATTATAAGTATTGTTATGTATATAATGTGTGTGCTATTTTAGGTTCTAATGTTGTTTTCTTTTAATAAAGATATTTAATATTAATATCAAAGTGTCTCAATTGTTTCTATCTTTGTCTATCTTACAGTTGTGTGCATCTGCCGTCTACTACCTCTCTGCATCACCTAAAGGTTGGCTGGTAGATAATGCCTATGTACCACATTACTGGTCACTACAGTATGAATGTAGATATGACGCCGTTAAGAGTCTATGGAGACTACCACCCAATGTGGGACACGGACTGAAAGATGTTGAAGGTTGTTTCAAACATGACGTTCTTGAACTCGATGTAAGTTATTTTTTGATTTTGATATTAGTATGAAATACGTATATATTCAAAAAGAGAATGGATTTTTAATAGTCTTGATTTGCATAGTATATAAATGGTATTTGAATGCCAGATAATAAACGAAAGTATTACTTACAAAGGAGCTTTTTGACAAAAGGTCAAAAGTCTATGACGGCTATTTTTCATTCAGTTTGTGAATTCAAGCGTGCTTAACTATCTTGAATATTGCTGATCATTTTTGAGTTCCATACCTACTACTACCAATAGACGACCTACCGCTAAGTCAGCAATTACATGGAGGATAGTTAGCCTACTGTGCCACGCCGGTAAGACGGGTTGGCCCGGGATTTCGTATAATTTTCCTTCTTTTGCGGCTAGATTCTCAGCCTTGCCATTTCTTTTTGCCTGCTCATACGAGACCCTCGGGAAGGAATAGGGTGGTGACACTATGTATTCTAAATCCGTCACCACACGGACATTTCATTCCATTCCTAATTAAAAAGCAAATAGTTGTAAAATAAAGTGTTTTAAAACTGCTTTGCTTGTGCCCAGCTGGGAGTTATAGAAATTGATCTGAACATAGGCGAAATTTTCCTGTGTCATTAGACATTTACATAGTTTATCGATATGTATACATAAATTTATTATGAACACTAGTCTCTTAACTACGTATTGTTAATGTTACTATAGTCTCGTTTTAAGTAGAAAGGCCCACTAGAGGCCTCCCACGCGCTGGACGGATAACCTGGTTAATGTCGTCGGAAAACGATGGATGCGGGCAGACCGACCTTAGTGGAAATCCTTGGGGGACGCCTATGTCCAATAGAGGACGTCTTTGGTCGAAATGATGATGAAGAAAAGAACATAAATAAAATTACGAACATTTTATACGGACACAGACACAGACGCAGAAAAACACAAAATAAAATGCAGCGTTCATCTTAAGACAAACTATTATATAAGTATCAGAAAGCGATAACCAAAATCGAAATCATTCAGGAACCCCCGATGCAACTAGGAAAGAGTTAATGATTTAATGTGAATTGAAAACAGCTGATCCTATTTTGATAAACACGCTAAGAACTTAGTTAGATTTTTATTTTATTTTTTTGACCCCGGGTAAAATCCTTTATGGACTATCCCTGCCAGCCTGGGGATTGCCAGCAGGGGGTGTGAGGGAGTCCCCTCCGCCTCTATGAGGAGAAGGAGTCATACCCAAAGTTACAAAACCTGCTTCGAAATTTAAAAAAAAACGCCATCCGTAGGTAGGTATATTCGTTTACCACGACACCACAGACTAAAACACAATCACTTCAAATTTGTAAAACCTCTTTTTACCGACAGTTTAAAAAAAAACAATAGCATAGTGAAAAGTGAGAATTAGTTATTCAATATTGTTCCAAAAGGAAATTGTACGCTTCAATGTATTGAAAACTGCAATCTGTGAACTCTACGAAAGGTGACTGTAAGAATCTGTCCTAAAGAATTCATCTCGCGGATGTCATAATTTTATTGAATATCACAATATTTATGAGACGCCTTGATATCACTTACTTTTTGTTGTTATTTGGCTACAACGATGTAGCTTGCCATATAAAAAAATATTATTAAAAACTATTAACAAGTCTTTAAAAAAACTGTTGTAACACCAATATTAAATGTAGCTCCATTTAATATTATGAAAATTATATGATTATTACGTTATTTCAACAGTTTCATAATCACAATATAAATCAATAAAACTTAAAACGCAATCGAGTTATATTATTGTTTGTAAGACTCGGCCACCATAAAGTAACACCACACAGAGAACTCACTCAGTAGGTAGTTCTTTTTTATCCGCATGAAAATATTGAGATAAAATATATCGATGCCTTCTGTAATTCACTACCAAATCACGACTAGTGTGGGGATACTGAATGGTTCTGATAATAAAGTTGTACCTTTGTTTTTATTTTAATGTTTCTGGTGTTCTCGATGTATTTAACTTAAAACCGAATAATATGAAACATGTTTTTTATAAGTACTTCGTCGTCAGCCCATAATTATGCCACTACTGAATCGGGTCTGAGTGAGAATTTGAGTCGTATTAGTTTTTTTTTAAAGTTTTACTGAACACGGCCGAAAGAAAAAATCTTAGACATGGTATTCTAAACCTATCCCTGTCCAATTGGTGAGGGATTTAGAATACACAATGTCACCAACCCATACCATTTTTAGAGTATCATAGGAGGCGACTAAAAGAAAGCAAGAGGCAGATCACCAAGCCCCAAGATAAGAAGAACTTGATACAAACCATGTGCCAACCCGTCTTGCCAGCGTGGCACGGTAGGCTAATTACCATTTATGTAAATGGAGGAGGCCCGACTCGTGGGTCCTAAATGGGCTGTAACGAACGACTGTTCAATTCAAAACGCAAAATCCTACATTTAATTGTAATCAAGATTGTGTTATTCATTAAATAAATTGAAAACAATTGGGAGACTGTCTCTAAGTTCATTTACCTATCAACGGACTTGAACTAGACTGCCCTGGTCTAGGGGTCTTTGGATCACTGTTCCCCTGTTCGATTTCGGGGTCGGGCAAGCAGCGTCTTTGTGTAAAAATAGAGGCGCTTGCTCTGTGATTGGGTGTAATTCACGTTTGTCAATTTCAGCTTATACCAAGTTTTTTTTAAATAATAAATCATAATTGACTGCCTTGTTGGTCTAGTGGTTAGATGTGCCGCCTTTGGATCAACGGGTCCCGGGTTCGATTCCGGGGTCGGGCAAGTGTCTTTGTGTAAACCAGAGGCACTGGCTCGGAGTCTGGGTGTCATTTCTATCTATAATATGTATGTATTTACAAAAAAAAATGTATATAAGTAGTTTATCATCCATCTCGTTACCATAACACAAGCATTAAAATTGCTTAGCTTGGGACGAGATGGCCTTGTGTGAAATGTCCAAGGATATTTATTTTATTTCTTTTATAATTCGTGCTAAGACTGAGCTCTCTGTACGCATGTTGTCCCTGGCAATATACTGCATATGCAAATGGGCCTTTATCTGGGTAGTGGAAACGTGTCCCGAATTAGCTGCACAACGTGTGCGCCCTATGAATACGGGAAGTGTGTCGGCAGGTTTGCGCTCGTGTGGCCAGATGACCTACTTTTAGCGAGACTACGTTAGGCCTGTTGTACAAAGTTCTTGTTGAAATACACCAGTATTACTTCGTATTAAACTTCGTCTTAGCCCCCATATGACCCACTGCCAAGTCACACGTAGCCTACTGGGCTGGGCCACGCTGGCCAGACGGGTTGGCACAGGGCTTCATATCAAGTTTTCCCCGTCTTGTCCATGTGGTGACGGATTTAGAATACATAGTTTCGCCACCTCATTTCAACCTTAGGTTGTCGTAAGATAAATAGTGTGGCAACACTATGTGTTCTATATCCGTCACCACACGGAACAAAGTAGTATACAGGGTATAACATATAAGTACTAGAGAGGCACATGTTTTTCTAAACCAGATGTTTACACACACTCCAAAAAACATGGGTTCCACTAATAGCTATTATTATTATCACCTTATAAGCTTAATCGCTAAGCTGATATCTAAAAAAAATACACTCAGTATCTAGGTTATCCTATTATCGATTCTTTCTGTCATAGATTTATTATCGTTTTTCTTCGCTCTGTATACCGTCCACCGGCAAAAACAACTAGGAGTATTTCGAAGCTGAACCACAGACGGTACAAACGACTTACTAGATTTCATATATCTGTCCTTCTAATTAAAGGAATTTGTACACTCAAATTCAAAAGGAACTTTATTTACATAGGTTTTATCACAAAACTCTTATAAATCGTCATAATTAGCATTATTATATCTGCCCATAGAATTCGATCTGGTCACATCCCATCGAACAAATTCGCCTCTCTTATGGGCAAGCCTTCTCCTAACTGCGATCTACGTAACTCCTTGGATGATGTTTATCACTGGCTAATGGAATGTGACAAATTTAAACCGCAACGAACTAATTTTTTTCAAAATTCTGGCTTAAATAATGTGCACGTTGCCGCTTATCATAGCATTTTGTCTATACTGGCATGTACAAAATTGTATAAAAGTCCTTTTCTACAAATAGAGAAAAAAATAGCATTATCATCTTAAGGTCCTGTCCCACGCTAGGTGGTAGTCTCCATACACACTCTTTCGCATTAAGTCCAAATCATTTAACTTTAGTGCGTATCAAGAACGTAAAAGCGGAAGCACACTAATCCAGGCTGGGCTTCGACATGTCCGTCATTTCTTTATTTTCCGAAGGAATATTATACTGGTCCACGTTGAAATAAATATTTTACGCAGGAATTCTACGAAAGTGATCACTCAAAAGCACTCTTTTACGTACGTAAGCATTAAAGAAGAACTAAGCAATAAAACGCTCGAAAAGCATCAATTACAATGTTCCCACCAATAAAAACGGCGCATACAATGTAGAGCTAGCCAGAACTGCAATAAAACTTCTTTGGTGTAGGGCTGGCTGATAATACGGCGGGTAAGCAAAAAACATAGATAATTCTGTAACAGAACTGCTTGACGGTTCTTTTCAGTACATCATTATTTCATTGAAATTAAACACTTTTTAACGGATTTATCGCGTGTCGTTGTGAGCACACTTTTAACAAGACCAACCACTACATCCACTTTGATAGACGTCAAATCCTTGCCAAGGAAAATCATTACATTCCAAGAATGATCCGCGAGGCTATTGAGATTAAAAAACATCCAAATTTCAATAGAGAGGATGGTTGGCAAGTACCACCTGCTTGTGATCCAGTCACTAGATTGATCAAATCTCAAGCAAAATACTCATCTGCAAGACCTCTGGACACTGTGAGCGATTTCTGCCTGCACAGGGAACGTTATCAATAAAACAAAATTATAGGCTTAACTGTTTCTTTGTACTTTTGAAGACAACTGTCATCTAGTCTCTCCCTCGACCACGAATACTGCGAAGCATTCGAAACGTCGGGAATTAAATAATGTACTATACACGCGATAAATCCGTTAAAAAGTGTTTAATAACCATGTATAATAATCGCGAAAACCTAAGAAATCATTATCTTTATTTCACTTTACCTCCCAACAGCATTACTCCTATAGCCTCTAAAAACTCATTTAAAAGCACTAGATAATTGTATGCAAATCGGGGTTTAGGCATAACAGACACAAACTCCTTCAAATGATCATGATGGCGAAAATTAAGGAGAAAGAAACACCTGGAAGACTGAGAAAATCGTGTTTTTAGGCACATCCAAGAAGGAACAGGCATGAATAGCGCACGACAGATCTGTTAAGTGGGGTAGGAATTAAAGGATTGGATAGGGATTGAACGAAGTAGGTACCCACATCTTCAGGCAGAAAAAGGGTACCTACTAGTGGAAGAAAGTTACCCAAAATTCTATACGAAAACAAAGATTTTATACAATATTTATGTTTTTTTTTACAAACTTAGTACTTACGGCTCCAAATGTTCAAAGTTGCTTATTTGTTCTTTGTGCCGTATATTTGAGCACAAGAAACAAACACTGAACCAATGAGATTTGAATTGTATTACTTGACACCCCTGGTAATCTTAGAAGAGCCAACAACTTCAACAAATGTCAGTAACAGATGCCCATTAAGGCGAGCACGTTTGCACTTGTAGACAGATGCCAGCTTATTGATATTTTGCATGCGATTCCTTGGACTCTTATTCGAGTATAACAGAATGTAAAAAAGGAATACTGTGCCATCATCACTACATAGTATAAAACAAAGTCGCTGTCGTCTGTCCGTCCCTATGTATGCTTAAATCCAGGGGCGTAGCTACCGCCGTATCAGCCGTATCAATTATACGGGCCCCCGGGCCACGGAGGCCCCGCCGTGCGTAGGCAATTTTTTTTTTCTTTTGTGAGAAATGTTTACCCTTCATAAGGGGCCGCAAATATTTTTTTATACGGGGCCCCACCAAGGCACGCCACGCCCCTGCTTAAATCTTTAAAACTACGCAACGGATTTTGATACGGTTTTTTTTAATAGATAGAGTGATTCAAGAGGAAGGTTTTTATGTATAACCCACCCCCGCTTTGCACGGGCGAAGCCGGAGCGGGCCACTAGTATAATAATATATTTCTAATATATTTCTAACGTTATATTTACAATGCCTGGGACATAAACCAGATTATAAAATTTATGTGACGATGTCTCCCCCACGCTAGAATATAACAAATATCATATTCTAGTGCGGGGAATTAGAATACACTATGTTAACACTCAACAGCCTATACCGTACTGAGGGTGTCGTAAGAGGCGACCTAAAGGAACGCAAGAGGCAGACCATCTAGCCCCAAGAGAAGGAGAACTTGATACGAAACCCTATGCCAACCCGTCTGGCCACTGTGGCACAGTAGGCTAATTACCCTCCATGTACTTGGAGGAGGCCCGACTCAGCAGTGGGTCATGTTTGGGCTGAGTAATAGTAGCTTTATTTTTTTACGCCACTAGACACTTTGAACAGTATTAATATTATGAAGGGATTAATGACACTGTTACAAACATGATAAAATTATTTTGTAATGCTTATCGGTACGAAAATAATTTATCTTTATCGCTTTTTATACATTGCAGGTAAACGCTTTAAATATTACGCTCAACAAAATAAATGTGGTATGTAATTTGTAGTAGCGATCAGTAAATATAATGCCTTACTAATCGTTACAATATTGCATTATAATTCAGGAAATATAGTCTTTATACACTCCTATCTCGGTCACATCCACATACCTTTCACAGGCATATCTTCATTCACACAAACCATCCATCTCTTTACCCACAACACTTCCGGCCAACCACCCTCGTACTGAAACTACTACCGGCTCGGAATGTTGCTCTTCAGAGAAGAGCTAGCAAGAAACTCTGCAATTGTAGCATGCGTTGAAAAAATGTAATTCAGGTGAATGTAGGTAGATATGATATGACAACGACGACGTTTTTTATAAACAAAACCCCTGCGTTAGTTAAAACAAGTGCCTCTGGTTTAGACAAACACACCACTTGTACACATTAGCTTCGCCACGCGGCGCGGGTGGCCTCGCACCCGTGCGAAGCCGGATCGGGCCGCTAGTCTTAAATAATGTGCATGAAGTATGCCATTTAACTCGAGCATGACAAAAGCTACAAAACTTCATTTATCTACCAAAAAAACTAAATTGTGACACATTATAGACTGTGACCATAAACATATCAGGAAAATCCCAAATGTCATATGGAGTCTAATTCTGTGAGATGACGAACTCGAATTTCACGTCAAAGCCATTCTAACTTGATCAGATAGTAGAGCTATTTAAACTCGAAAGTAACATCATACTGAATAGTGCACAGTTCCAAATCATTTTTAGGCATTATCTGACACAATCGATTCCACCAACGCATTGCCTTTATCGATATTCTGTACAAATTTTGACAACTGAAGAGGTTTTATCTCCGAAAATAGAGACAATAAACTAAATCAATCTATTCCAAAATGAAATATAACAGTATTAGAAATTAGAAATCCGTGTGAAGGCGGATGTAGAATACATAGTGTCACCACCCCATTCCATCCCGGGAGTGTAGTCAGAGCCGACAAAAGGAAATGACAAGGCCGAAACTAATCTAGACGGCGGGGCACAGTAGGCTGATTACCCTCCATGTATTGGAGGAGGCCCGACAGTAAGCAGTGGGTCATGAAGAATTTAGAATTAATGGCGATTACTTTATCTCTATTTCTCAGGCCACAAATGACCCACTGTTGACTCGGGATGTGCGGTCAGGCATTTTTACCGACAAACCAAAAAAAAAATGGGTTTCGTATAAAATATTCCTTTTCTTGCGACTAGGTTTTCGGCCTTTAACATTTCCTTTTGTCGACTCTTACGATACCCACAGGATGAAATGGGGTTGCGACAATATATACTTTACATCCGTCACCACAAGCAAAAATACGCTATATCGTAACTATAAAAACACGCCACAATGCAGACCAGTAACACTTTTGCAGTTTATAAAAAATTGCCCGCGTTACACCGCACTGCTTGTTCCTTTCAACTTACAACCAGGTGAAGCAGTGTTGTGCAAAATAAACGTGCAAATAAGTATAATCTTGTGCTGTTTTGGGGTCATCCGTGCAGTGCCCTGCATTGTTTTCTACTCGGCCACTCATAACGTCCATTCGGGCTTTTTGCAATAGCCAAAGCCAAGCTGGAATAAAATTGGTTCCTTGTAAGGAAAATGGCGGGCGGCGCCATATTTAATATAATACCTATTTCATTTTATGTTATACTAGCGACCCGGCCCGGCTTCGCACGGTTTCAATTATGCATATAAACCTTCCTCTAGAATCACTCTATCTATTAAAAAAAAACGATCCATAATCCGTTGCGTAGTTTCAAAGATTTAAGCATACATAAGGACGGACAGACGACAGCGACTTTGTTTTATACTATGTAGTGATACGTCGACGATACTTTGTATTCCGATGAGCTTAATAAATACTATATGTATTTGTTAAGCTCTACTACTACTACTACTAATCAGCCAATAAATGACCCACTGCTGAGTCGGACCTCCTCCCAATACAAGGCACAGTGTTTTAATTAATCTATATTTTATACTATACAACGTACTTATAGATTCTATAATTACGCTTTTCTTAAGGTGAATGTTCCAGGGTAGCACTGACCTGCAAATTGCAAAAAACGTAAGAAAATTTGAATTTCGCGGGCTACCCTGGATCATTCACCTTAAGATTTAGCTTTTTCTACTAAGTAGTAAGTAGTAGTTACTCAGCCCACAAATGACCCACCGCTGAGTCAGACCTCCTCCCATTACAAGGAGGGTAATTTTCCTACTGTGCCATGCTGGCGAGACGAGTTGGCACAGGATTTTGTTTCAAGTTTTCCTGCTCTTGTGGCTTGGCTATTTCCTGATGTCAGCTTTAAAGTATGTATTGTAAACCCTATATTCCACCTATAGTTGTAAAATGTTAACTACACCAAATCGCAAGATGCTGTTGGTACATAATACGCAAGTTACATGTTGGTAGAAAGTTGCAAGTAAGGTAATGGCATCGAAAATAAACATTTAGGTATGTTAATCTCGGTCACGCACGATGCACCATGATGCAGGGGTGGCGAAAAGAAATCAAAGACCATTTTAATGTTGGAAACGGTTTTGAAAACCTGTGTGCTATTTTGTGGTAAGCTCTTTGACTTTGACAGGAATTGAATATACGTGTAAGGGTGTTCTTTGAAAAATAAAATATCAACAATAAAATATCTTTATCTTATACAGTGACACCTAGTGATACCACCTATTATTTGGCTCCTAAAACACAGGCCACTGGCCTAGTTTAGGAGGCAGGAGTTCTACATCAATATCTGACACATCTGTACTACTTGACAACATTTCAGTGTATTATGTTATTTCTACATGTTTAATTTGTACAAATAAAGATTTTATTATTAAAAAAATATATATTCCAGCCACGTTTGCACTGCTATTACTACTAGTCGGTTCATACATGACCCACTGCTAAGTCGGCCCTCCTTCAATTACATAGAAGGTAATTAATTAGCCTACTGTGCCAGTGCCACCTTGGTCAGACGGGTTGGCATAGGGTTTCGTATCCGACTCAGGCTAGAGCGGGTAACTCATAGGCTGAAATTATGACGAAGCCGTGTACGATATACCTATTTAATATTCCAAATATTTTATGAGAGACCTCTACAGGTCATCAATAGTCAGAAAGCTTAAAGAGCAGAATATGTATAGCGGTATCTATTTTACTTTCTGATCAAAAACAATATAGAATTTTAATTCTTAAACATTTTATAGCATAGTTTTAGATATAGTTAGTTTAGTATTTTATTATATCAGTATAAAAGTATGTGGTTATTAATAGATAATTCGTGTTTTAATCTATATTAATTTACCGTCAGCTATATAATAAATAAATATGGATGTTCTTTTTAACAAAACACGAATTATATATTAGTAACCACAAACATATATAAACTGACATATTAAAATACTAAACTAACTATATCTAAAACTATGCTATAAAATATTTAAGAATTAAAATTCTATATTGTTTTTGATCGGAAAGTAAAATAGATATCGCTATACATATTATTCAATGTGGCTTTATAACGTTGCTCAAGTTTAATATTAAACAAGAACAACGCTATAAACCTAAATTAATTTATATACTATAGTGTGATAGATGGTATAGACAGCTAAGATTAGACAATTTATCATATGGTTAACACTGTGCATTGGTGCATGAAAAATTTAAAAGCAAATATTTTTACCAGTTTGAAACCAACCTACTAGCAGAATTTATTGACTTAATCACTGGACGATTTTATATTATGTAATATGATTCCAATAATGCACCTAAAAATTGTATTATATGTCTATGTATGTATATGTATTTATAAAAAAACTGGCGCCTATTATAATAAAACTTACTAAGATGGCAAAACATTAACAATATTATGATATTATTTTTTTGTTTGTACTTACTTATCTTGTACTTACTATCTACTAAAGTACTTTATTATTGTGTCAAGTATACTACTTACTTGACACAATAATTTAGTTAAAAAAAAATATTGTATAAGTATTCAAAATACGTGAAGCCTTGATTTATTTAAATAATAAACGTAGTTTGTTGTAGCATTTTTTTTTGATAATTCACATAATGAAGAACATTATGGATATTAATTTAAATATCTTTACACAAGTCGATTAAACGTACGCAAATTTCCTTTGCGAACAACATATAATATTATATCGATTTTAATCTAATAAATTAATTCGATATTTCGAATAAGAGCTGTCACCCCTAAAGTGCCCTGCGATGGTATAACGGTATAACGCCAATTAGTGCCTTCAACCAACATCTTGGACAAGGCACATAATGAGCTGAAACGGAAATCCTTTAACGTGTACCGGGAGTCCGTGTGGTGACGGATTTTGAATACATAATGTCACCACCCCAGCCGATCCAGAGGGCCTTGTAAGAGCGGAAAAATGAAATAACTAGGCAACAGAAGGAAAATTAGATTATTAGAAACAAACCGTGCCAACCCATCTGGCCAGCGAGGACGGAGTACCACAAACTCCATACCAGGGTTTGTGGGACTCCGGACTAGCCGGGGCTAGTCCTCAACGGGAATTCATGAGGATTTCCAACGAAAGAATTTCTGTGGTTATAACAAAAAAGAAACTCAACATTTTGTACATCGTCTATAATATCAGTCCTTTCGTCATGGTTTTAGGGGTTTTGTGACACGCTGTATAACTCTATAAGTTGTTTGTACTAGTAATAACTTTGGAGTCCTAGTTACACCGTAAATAACGACCTAAGGAGAGCCGGATGAACCACAACCATACATCAAGTTGCAAAACGGTGTGTAAGCGAACCAATTGTTACTCAACGTCGAGGTAATCGCGTTGTGATTTATTGCACGTGTGACATGGTCCGTTTGATGTGTATCACTTACGAGTGTTTGAGAACAAGTGAAACTAATTAATGACATTCTTGTGCCTGTCTATTGCGACACCCTCCGGATGGAATGGGTTTGTGTTTTCTACGCTGCTTCTGCTCTATTCTGCTCGTCAAAAATGCCTGCGGGTGATGGGCCTGAAAGCCTGTCGCCTCCGCTTAAAAGCCCGGGAGGAAGGTTGTGGGGAGCTGTCACTTAGCCCCCCGTACACGGAGGGTCCCGCCTCGGAAATTAAGGCTCCACTAAACAAGGCAGGCCAAGGCTCACCAGCGACGCGGAGCATACTCCCCCATCGGGAGGAGTGAATCCCGTGGCCCTGGAGTCGGGCAGTCGAGGATCGCTGATACTTAGTGGGTAGGTTGGGGCGCAACATACCATCACCACGCGCCCCATAGTCCCACATAACGCAGCCATTGCTCAACATGAGGATTTCCGACGAAAAAAAATGTTTTGAGTTCTCGTTATTTACTCGGATTATGCAATAATGAGACGGGGTCTGCGGTAGTCATACGATGGTAAATAACGTCAGGATTACGAAGGAACTAAATCTTAGACCTTGGGGCTGTCCATGATTTTTTTTTAACATTTTTAACCCCTCCCTCCCCCTTGGTGATACGTGGTGAGGTTTAAGACTAACCCCCCACCCCCCATCAAAAACACGTGTTTTTTTTTTGGTACCTACAAAGCAGCTTAAACACGCCGCTTTACGGTTAAAAAATGATGCGTTTGACGAAAAATTTAATACACGTGATTTCTTACTATACCCCCCTACCCTTGGTGACGTTTCGTGATTTTTGCCGAACCCCTCCCCTCCCCCTTTCGAACCTCATATGTTTAATGGACAGCCCCTTAAAATAATAACCGCGCAGCTCCTCTCATTATAATAAAAAAGAAAAAGAAGATACATTTAAAAAGTGAAGATTTGATAAATATATCTCTCTCTCTAAATCTACGAAATATTCAAAGTATTTATACTGGATAATACTACTCAGCCCATAGCTGGCCTACTGCTGAGTTGGGCGTAATCTAAATTCATAGACGGATAATAACCACGGTGGCAAGACGGTTGCTACATAGTTCCAGAGTCTCCTCCTCTTGCGGCTAGCTAGATGACGTACCCATTGCGTTCCTTTAGTCGCCTCCACATAAAATGATATCATCATCATCATTATCAGCCCACATTAGTCCACTGCTGGACATAGGCCTCCCCTAAAGAGCGCCATAGCCCCTGTAAAATGACATAAAACAATCAAATACTTACAAAATATCAATCGTTTTGACGAGCGCAAATTAAGTCCGCCGCTTCAATATTTGAAATGGGGTAAGACGCTCTAAGATGGCATGAGCTGGTGACATTGCGTCTTCTAAATTTGTCACCACAAGTTTAAAACGAATTACCAAAGTTACTAACATCTTTGTCCGTGTGGGGTGACGTTTCCCTCCATAAATTTGGACGAGGCCACTAACATCTTTAAATTAGCCGTCTATAATAATTGAATATCTGGAAAGTATTCAAAATATTTACAGAACCCTAAACTGTTTTGTTTTTGCAATACCTCACACGGCGGAGTTCTATGAAATAAAAACTAGATATCCGAGCCATGCTAGAACATGATTAAATGATTACGAATGCAATCTGTAACAGCCGACATAAATGGCTGCAATCAGACAGCAATGCAAAATAACGTAATTCAAGCAGTTATTTACAAAACTAAGATTATTGGATCTAATTATAATGATTAGGCATTCGCCTAGGCGATTGACATGGCTAATGAATTCTTTATCTATACTAATATTTTATAGTGGAAATGTTTGTATGTAAGTATGTTTGTAACGAATTGGCTCAAAAATTAATGGACTGATTTTAAAAATTACATATATAATATACATTCATCAGCATTTCAGCCAAAAGACGTCCACTGCTGGACATAGGCCTCCCCCAAGGATTTCCACAAAGGCCGGTCCTGGGCCGTCCGCATCCACTGCTTTCCGGCGATCTTAACCAGGTCGTCGGTCCACCGTGTGGGAGGCCTACCAGCACTGCGCCTTCCGGAACGCGGTCGCCACTCGAGGACTTTTCTGCCCCATCGGACGTCGGTCCTGCGAGCTATGTGCCCTGCCCACTGCCACTTAAGTTTGGCAATCCGGTGGGCTATGTCAGTGACCCTGGTTTTCCTGCGTATCTCCTCATTTCTGATTCGATCTCGCAGGGAAAGTGCTACATTATCACTGAATAATATAGGCCATTTTATTTGCAAGAAAAATAATAATATCCCTACTAAAACTTTTCCTACTTACTACACAGCCCATAGATGAACCACTGTTGAGTCAAGTCTCCCCCCATTACATGAGGAGGGTCATTAATTAGCCTACTGTGCCACGCTAGCCAGACGAGTTGGGGCAGGATTTGGTATCAAGTTTTCCTTCTCTTACGGGTAGATTTTTTAAGATCTCATGACTGGGATGAAATGGGGTGGTGAGACTATGTATTAATACTCAGTCACCGCACGGACAAGTGACGAGTCACATAAAGAGTAGCCGATCAGTCGCCTCTAGCAACACCGTCAAGATAGTGTGGGTTGGTGACATTGACACGATTACATGGTAGTAGAGTAGTGCAAGAAGTAGTCTTTTAACAAATGTCACAATGGTAGCGGGCCTATTCCTTAGTATGGATTGACAATCGCTATGCTAGTACAGTAATCTGACGTTGATCCTAATTTCAATAACTATCTATCTATCTATCAGCCACAGAAGTCCACTGCTGAACATAGGCCTCCCCCACAGATTTCCACAATGCACGATCTCGTGCAGACCGCATCCACCGACTCCCAGCGACCTTCACAAGGTCGTCCGTCCACCTAGTCGGGGGTCTTCCCACGCTTCTCTTTCCCGTACGTGGACGCCACTCCAAGACTTTTATGCCCCAGCGGCCATCTGTTCTTCGGGCCACGTGGCCTGCCTATTGCCACTTCAACTGTGCAATCCTTTTAGCTATGTCGGTCACTTTGGTTCTTCTACGGATTTCCTCATTTCTGATTCTATCGCGTAGAGTAACTCCGAGCATAGCTCTTTCCATCGCACGTTGAGTGACTCTCAGCCGCCTAATAAGCCCCATTGTGAACGCCCACGTCTCGGATCCGTATGTCATCGCTGGCAACACGCACTGTTCGAAGACTTTTGTCTTCAATAACTGTTCAGCCTAAATTCGAATGGCATTTGTACACAGGACACAGGTACACAGATAAGCTTATGACAAACATAAAGTACATTTTATGAACACATTAATTCTTGAAGAAAATTTCGTAACAATAAAAGCCCATTAGCTACGCATTGCCCCATAGCCCTTACTCACGACTGAAAGCGAACTCCGCAGTTTGATTTACGTATCACTTTCGTAGAAATACCGTTAAGCTTTTAAACTGGCTGCAGATATAGGAAAGTCGGTGAAGCAAGACGAATGGACGCTTAATTTTTATGCTAATAGCAGGCGGCTGCGACGCCGCGTGTGAAATGGAACGTGTTCTGCCGTTTATAGTTCAGTAGGGCCCCCAAATATGTTGGGAGGTCTATTAGAATTACGAAGAACTAATTTCCGTCCGTGTAAGTTCTGTCCGTGTCATGACGGATTTAGAATACACAATTTCACCAACCTATATCATCTTGTCGTAAGATGCGACTAAAATAAATCACTATCACTACATATTATAAAACAAAGTCGCTGTCGTCTGTCCGTCCTTATGTATGCTTAAATCTTTAAAACTACGTAACGGATTTTGAAGCGGTTTTTTTTAAAAGATATAATATTTCATGAGGAAGAGTTTTAAGTATAATACATCCATAATATTGTAGAGAAACACTGATAAATTTAGAGGTCCATCATTGCACCCGTGCGAAGCCGGGGCGGGTCGCTAGTAAATATCCTTTGACACACAACGCCATCTCGTCCCAAGCTAAGCAACTGGATGCTTGTGTTATGGTAACGAGATGGATGATAAACTACTTATATACATAGTTTTTTTGTAAATACATACATATTATAGATAGAAAACACCCAGACCCGGAACAAATACTTGTAGGTCGTACAAATATTTCTTCCGTGCGGGAACCGAACCTGCGACATGCTGCGCAGCAGTCGATCGCTCAACCACTGCGCCAAGAGGCAGATCACCTAGCCGCAAGAGGAGGAAACATTGATACAAACCCTGTGCCAACCCGTCTGCCCAGCGTGGCACGCTAGGCTAATTTCTCTCCATGAATTTGGAAGAGGGCCATGTATGGGCTGAGTAGTAGTCTATTAGAATGAGTATCCGTGTGGGGCACCGTTAGGGTTGCCAACTATACTGTTTTGAACAGTATGATACTGTTTTCCACTAAATTATACTTTTTACTGTTGAACAAAAATAAAGTACACAAAATACTGTTTTCAGTATCAAAATGCAAACGCATTACTTTGTTTACACTTAAGATGCTCACAATTTTTTTCAGTATCTAATGAATGCTAAGGGCCCCCGCGCATTTAGGCGGCCAGGCCGCGCGGCTCGTCGCGCGACCTGGCCGCATAATGCGCGGATTGGTCGCGGCGGTCAATAGGCCGCGTATGTGACGCGATGTTTTTCGTTGGCCGCGCGATCAAAACTTGGCCGCGCGGCCTGGCCGCGTAATGCGCGCAGCTATATACATCGTAGAAGAATTAGTTGGCCGCAGCGACTTGGCCGCATAATGCGCGGAGGCCCTAAGAGGCAGGAGGACAGAAATAGAGCATATATTAATTGAAGTAAAATCAAAATAAATGAGCTACTAATTTATTTTAATTTCAGTTATACCTGTGGTGAGGCGAATAAAGTTAAAATTAGTAAGTAAAAAGTAAAATTGTGCGAGTAGCTCTAAAAATATGTATATAAAACAATAAATAAATAAAATACTGTAAATTTTTCTAAATACTGTTTTATATTCTAAAATACTGTTTAATATTCTTCATAGAGCTGAATATACTTTATTTCTTGTAAAACAAGTTGGCAACCATAGTATAGTAGGCATATAAAACAAATGCACAATGGTAGCGGTCCTTAGGAGGATCTATCTGCTCAGGCAACATGAGCTGGATGCAAAACGCAGAAGATCGGTCCCTGTGGAACTTTGGGGCCCAATTGATTTATTGAAATTGTGCTCATGTCCACTGCATCTGCAAAGATTTAAGACCCCAAACTAGAAAGTCTCAGTCATGGGCCCCAGCGATCGTACCGTAAGCGGCTCTGCACCGCAAGAGGATTGTCGGATTTGTCGATGTAAGCTGTTAATATGACAATCGTCATAATGGAACAATTGGTGCCGCGGTAATGATTAATGTAACGGAAGTATAAAAGTATAAGCTTAATAATCATCAGTTAACGGGTCACGACAAAACATTAAAACTATATAACTTAAAACCTCTATAACTCAAAGTATTTTGTGTTTCCCTTGGACTTTAACTTATCGAGGTACTTCTGTATTTTCAAAAAAAAAATATACATTAAAATAAGTAGTTTATCATCCATCTCGTTACCATATCACAAGCACTAAGTTGCTTAGCTTGGGACGTGATGGCGTTGTGTGAAATGTCCAAGGATATTTATTTTATTTATAGAGGGTAATTAGCCTACTGTGCCACGCTGGCCAGACGGGTTGGCACAGGGTTTCGTATCAAGTTTTCCTTGCGGCCTTGCGGCTAGGTATTCGGCCTTGTCATTTTCTTTTGTCAGCTCTTAGGATACCCTCAGGAAGGAATGGTGTGGTGACTCTGTGTATTCTAAATCCTACATACTGCTTGCCTTGTTGGTTTAGGGATGAATCCGGGGTCGGCAAGTGTCTTTGTCTTGTTTGACTGAGTGTCATTTGTGTTTTTGAGAATTTTTTTTCGCCCCCTCTGTACAGTTTATACTTAGCGCAGGGGTTACGTTTTTTTTGGATAGTAAATTGTAATAGAACTATCATTGCACCATTAAATAATTCCAAATTTAAAAAAAGACACAATTCACACACATTCAAATATTAGAAATATTTTGATTGATAAATAAGTAACTAACACAACTTTGAGCTGTAACATAAAAATATATGCATACATGGAACCATAATATTTAGATTAAATCTATTAGCAACAATGCCAAACTTTTTGCAATAACGCGATTTGTCGATTTGAACAACGCTAGGAAACACATTCTCATGGTCATGTTCACGCTTTCTATAACTTTTTTTAAAATTTTCCAACGGTGCCAGAAAACAGTAAAGCGCTAATGTTGCTGCATTTTCACACTCCATATGACATTTGCTGAAAGAAGAAGGAGAAACGCCAAATACTCACGTTTCCGAGGAAGCCGCCACATGGTTGTATGGGGGGCGGGAACTGCGGCGAGCGGCGCGCACGTGGACTTCTGCGCTCTTCTGTCTGCCCCATGCCTTAGTTCATCCCTGTAACAAGTAATAAGTACATGCCTGCATCATATAGGAAATGTATTTCATTTTTCTACGGAGGAAATTGCTGTGCTCACGACTGTCCGGGGTGGGTTCACAGGTTGATTTGACTTAACTCGATCTATACTAATATTTTAAAGAGCGAATACATTAAAACCTACTGGACCGATAACAAAAATACAATTACATTCATTCTTCATTCAAAATGAATGAATGTAAATCACGATTTTCGTATTATTTAGTATGTATAAAAATTAGAACAACGACAAAAACAATTCTTATGTAAGTTGATTCTTCGGTATGTTCTCATTCTTAACCTAGAGGTATGGAATATCGAAAAAAGCAGTTTTAAATAGGTTTTGTAATCCATGCGAGCGGAGCTGGGGGTATTGAGTAAAATATTACAATCCAATTTTATCCGAGATTTATTACCGATCACAGAACTATTTCACTACGATATAAATTGCACGCAAGATTTATTACTTTAAAGGTTAATTGTTCCGAAAAGAAATTTAGATAACCAAGATGGAAAACGTGGTCTGATTTAAGAAGATTTATCACAGCGTCGTAATAGATATTTGTGGCTAAATGGATGGTAAAAAATTAGTTTACTTTTTACTTAAGTCTAAATGTTATTTAGAAAGTACTGGCGTTTCTAGAAACTGCTTAGCAAATTGCTTAACTTGTACAGGAGAAAATAAAATATAGGATGTATAAAAATTTCGATACACTTGATCGTTGATTATTCTAGTTTAAAAGTAATTGCCCCTTATTACAAAAAGTTCGTTTTTTCGTCCAAAATACCGCAGTTTTTGAAGAGAAAAGTGAGAACAGAGACGTGGTCGCTCACTATGGGCTCCATCAGAAGGCTCAAAGTCACCCAAAGGGAATGGAGAGGGCTATGCTCGGAGATTCCCTGCGAAATCAAAAGAAATGAGGAGATACGCAGGAGAACTCGACCTCGAGTGGCGACCGCGTTCTGGAAAGCGAGGTGCTGGTAGGCCTCCCACACGGTGGACCGATGACCTGGTCAAGGTTGCCGGAAAGTGATGTTGCCTTTGTGGACATCCTTGGGGCTTATGTTCAGCAGTGGACGACTTTTTGCTGCAATGATGATGAAATGATGAAAATAAGTTCAAATGCCCATGGAATCCCCGTGGATACCCGGTAGTTGGTGACTACCTGAGGTATGTAAGAGTCCGGGGACCGGAAAGGTGGTAATTTGCGCCCCGACCAACCCACCAAAACCAACGGCGATCCTCGACTGCCCGCTTTAGGGCAGCGGGTTGCGCTCCGCAATGCGGGACAGAACGAAACAGCGCTACTACAGAAGGTTCATTGAAAATGGCCCACGACGTAAACACCATATCACGGCCATAATACCTGCCTACCACTAAAAAGTGTGTAATGATTAAAAAAGTGTTTAAAAACTGTACAGAAGTAGCATGAAATTTAATTCTCATTGTAATCACCACGATTACTAAACCGCCAAAGGATACCCGATCCTATAATCGCTTGTTTAGAATTCAAAATCGATAATGTTCCTTCGTATAGATGACCTCAACTACATTTTGGCACAATTAGACACACTTGCGTGTAGTATTGCTGAATCGGTCTATATCATTTCATTAGAGTTTATCACGAAATCGTAGGAGACCAGTAAAATATGTTAGTAGGTAAATACAAATAAATAATTAGAGGTAGTATACACGCAAGTAAGATCATTATCATCAGCTCACTTTAGTCCACACCTCGACATAAGCCACGCTTAATGAGCGCCACAGAGCCAGGACATCCGATACCACGCTTGCGTCGCGGTTACAACTCTAGGGGACTTAGGCAAGTGCCTTTCGAAACGCTTTGGTAGAATGGAATGACAAACCACCTAGTCAGTATCGTGGAACTGACAGTTGGTCTAACCAAATCTAACCCACGAAATCGCTCTGAGTAAATACTGACAGTTAGCCAGTAAAACAGGTTAAACTGGTGCCAAACCGAATGAAATTGGGAAAAAGTCGAGTTATTTAAATATATATATGTTGCAGATACCCTCATGAGATAATGGATGGATGGCCGAGATGTGAAGCATCCGGTTTTCATCACGATCCGACATAGTTTAAGATGGATGTGGGCACGGACTTGGGTACTTGAACGAAAGATAATTTAAATCAAAGTAACTTTATTTTTCTTTTACTAACGACTTCCTACATTATGGAAACAAACACGTGCGTCGACACCGAGCGTAATGCAAGACCGTCCGACGTAGACAGCGCACCACAATAAAGACAGTACTGATTGTCTGAGGCAGTGGTCCGTACCCCGAGACGTCTCAGATATTAATGCGTCTCGATTCAACAGCGCGGCTCCTTATAAAGACTATCGCTGTCAATGGTGCATCCGGTTCACTTTCTACTAGCGCCATCTAGCCGCCGTCTCGCTACATCCGCTCTATCGACGATCGTGTCCAAGCGGAAGGTACTGCGCCGCTTGCGTTTCCGGTGACGATTTATTATTTCATTTAAATAACTATTGGATGGCGCCGTCTGTTAAGTAATAACGCCATCAATCCACGACATATACATTATATTCTTACAATGTGGATCTTTGCAGTCAGAAGGCTACGTGAAAATACTGGTAGCTATGGGAATCAAGGAGGATTGGCCAGTCAAATCTTAGGTAGATTGGAGTTCTTGGGATGTTTGTTAACGATGTTTTGTAGTTCGTTATACAAGCCGTTCAAATATCGCTATTTTAATAAAAACAAGAAAAACATGGCTTCTTTAGGACCAGATAGGTTCTGGACTTGCTAAATCTACATTTGGTGGTCGTTTGCTCACATCAAAACACATAATTAAAACCTCGATCGATATCTTTCGTTTATCATTTTCAATTTTTCGAAGACCACATCGACAAACGATTCAAAATTAAAATTCTACAATTAAAAAAGGAATAAATCATTCTGATTTTAAATAAATTGCTGAATTTAAAAAGTGTTTAATTCATTGATATCTCGTTCGGCTTATGCTCTTTATGTA
Source organism: Clostera curtula (assembly GCA_905475355.2). Lineage (NCBI taxonomy): Eukaryota > Metazoa > Arthropoda > Insecta > Lepidoptera > Notodontidae > Clostera > Clostera curtula. Next base: position 3,774,493 of record FR997804.1, on the reverse strand, counting down.
TCGTTCAATCTAAGTTGCTCACGGAATTAGAATATTGTGTGTAGGTAGATATTTTCACTGACCATTCATACATACAACATATTTTGTTATATTTAGGATTTAACATATATATTTTTATTTAATTTGCTTGGATTTTTAATCATTTTCGATAAGAAATAAATACATACGAACATGTATTGTCTTAAGTACGATTTAACACAGTTTTCACACTACTGTATTTCGTCATAATTAGCTAATCGGATTAAACGAACTAACGACCTTATTATGTCGGTCACTTTTATGAGTTTACCAGTTGTTGGAAGGAAGTTGTTTTATTGTAGTTCCCACCTCATAACGCTAATTCTTCTTCTTTTCCCAATTTCATTTCATTTGGTAATACTACTCAGCCCATTAATAACCTGGCAGGTCAGACCAGGCAGTCGAGTAGGTTTAGTGGGTAGGTCGGGGCGCTAATTGCTATCTTTCGGCGCCCCGCAGCCTCCATACCACGGCTAATCACCACCGTCCGGGAGGATTTTCAAAGAATGGAAACTCAAAAGGAACTTTATTCGTGTTTATAAAACCTACATGCTCAAATCGTCATTTATAAAAGTTTCATCATCAGCTTTCGGCCACTGTCCCACGCTAGGTGGTAGATGCTCTCCTATCGGCGTCATATCTACATACATGTTCTCATTCACACAATCCGTCATCTCTTTACCCACAAACTTACGTCCATCCACGTTCATACTGAAACCACCACCAGTTAAGAACGACCCCAAAGATATTAGGAAAAGGGGGAGAGGGAGGATGCCAAATATATTTTGACCCATTCGTATTATAAAATCTATAAAAAGCTATATGAATGAATAGGATTTTATTCTGGTCGATGATTTAATGTTTGACGACCGTTACACGGTACACCGGACCAGTTGGATGTGGATGTGCCGTACCGAATTTTATCAATTGATTCTCATATGCTCCAAGGTCGGCACTTATTAACATATTAGTGCCTTGTTTATATTTGGAAACAGTGTCAAATCTTCGTTAAATTTAAATTTCTAAGGCTCCAGTTTTTACGGTTTAAGACGAACTTTATTTTTGGAGCACATTTAAAATGATCTTAGATTAAAATGTATGAAGTGATTAGATCCATACAAATATTCTATTATATCGACGACCTCACAAGCGCAGGCAGGCACATATCTAAGGTAGTTTTTACTATATTTTCACCGCAATTTTTTAATGCCATGAAATATAGGGGCTATGTGTTGCCGTTGTTATGTTATCTTAAGAAATGAGAAACTCGAGAATAGAATTAGGAAAATTATTCCACAAAAATCAAGCCAGTTTAGGTAGTAGATAATATCGTGGCCATGTTATTTGCCTAATCTTCACTTGGTTATTGTTAGGTAAATATAAAAATATACATCATCTAATCACTTTATGATATAAAAAAAATTGTAATAATTACAAAATAATATTGTATGTCGTATTAAGCAATCGCGAATCGCTTATGAAGATGTCTATAATTACTTGATGAGTGTCCATAGTTACTTTGTAATATCTGACCTGCCGTCATTTCCAGCTGCTATTCTACCATCTATGGTAGTTGTCACACGTAGATAGTAGCGAGTGTGACTTCATTCATATCTGCACCAGCCTAACCTAATTTCCTACAGTCAACACTCCGCGACCCATGTAGTGGGTTAACCAGTACCAAATTATTTGGTTTCGCCAGCTATCAATTTTCATGCAACTGAACGCTTAACGAAACTGAAAGCTTAACGAGCCCTCCGAAGTATGGAGGAGGTAAGGTATTACTTTAATAGTATTACTTTGAAGAAAACAGGTGATTTGTGGGATATATCAACTGTTGTGATTAAAGGGGTTATTTCAGATATAGCTCCTCAGCTTGCTAATATATTTAATGAGTGTGTAGATGTGGGTGTATTTCCAAATTTAATGAAACATGGTAAAATCATCCCACTCTACAAAGCTGGCAATAAGAAAGAGCTTGGCAACTATAGACCTATTTCCATTTTGCCAGTTTTAAGTAAAATCTTTGAGAAAATCATTTTAAAACAGCTACTGCAACACTTCCACAAATATAAATTGTTACATAGTGAACAATATGGGTTCACTAAGGGTCGCTCTACGGCTGATGCCGGTGCTGTACTCTTAAAGCACATCTATGATGCATGGGAAAACTCACAAGATGCTATTGGTGTTTTCTGCGATCTATCCAAAGCTTTCGATTGTGTACATCACAACACTCTTTTGAGAAAGCTACAACACTATGGTATCAAGTTTAACGCGCTTAATCTCCTTGCGTCATACTTGAGTAGCAGAATGCAGTTTGTGGACATAAATGGAGTCAAATCTACTGGTTCGACAGTAACAATGGGCGTGCCACAGGGGTCTATTCTGGGTCCGTTTTTATTTCTTATTTATATAAACGATCTCGCCTTCTTTGTAAAAGATATTTGTAACATTGTTCTATTTGCTGATGATACATTGCTTATTTTTAAAGTTGACCGTAAGAAAACAAATTTTGACGATGTAAATAGCGCACTCGTGCAAATATCTCAGTGGTTCACTGTAAACAATTTATTGTTGAATGCAGCTAAGACCAAATGCATTAGGTTTACTACCTCTTACTCAAAAAGTAGCGTTACTAAATTGATATTAAATGACAAAAATTTGGACCTAGAAGAATCTACAAAGTTTTTGGGCATTACTTTAGATTCCAAGTTACAATGGAGGCCCCACATTAATAAACTCGCTGATAAACTTAGTTCAGCAGCTTATGCTGTGAGACAGGTAAGACGGCTCACCGACGTGGATACCGCGAGACTTGTCTACTTTGGTTACTTCCATAGCGTCATGTCATATGGTATTTTGCTTTGGGGCAACGCCGCAGACATTGAAACTGTATTTGTATTACAAAAGCGTGCTGTGCGTTCCATTTACAATCTAGGACCCAAGGAATCACTTAGAAATAAGTTTTGTGATATAGGAATTTTGACTGTGGCATCGCAGTTTATCCTTGCTAATATCTTATTTGTGAGACAGAATATCAGTCTGTATAAGACCAACTGTGATGTCACTACGTCCACTATCCGTACAAAAAAAGGGCATAAACTAATGATACCTCACCACAGACTGCAAAAAGCCCATGGATCTTTTGCAGGCCTCGGTGTTCGCCTGTACAATAAAATTCCTGACGCTATTGTAAATCTACCCTTCATAAAGTTCAAAAATTTTGTTAAAACTACACTAATTAATAAAGGGTACTACCGCGTCAACGACTATATGTGTGATAATGATGCCTGGAAGTAACTGTCATTTTGTGCCTGTGCTCTGTTCCTTTGGCCCCTTCAATACTATATCTCATTGGCGAAATATTTTGTACGTAGCATTTAGAAAATGTCATATATTGTACACTGTATGTGTGAGCAATGACGCAATGGAGACCTTTAATCGCGGATTTGTTTTTTTTTTTTTTATGGGCTCTGTCAAGGTCTATCCGTCATTCATTGCGTAAACATGTAGCGTGTTTCTCTCATCTTGCGAACTTGCTCTCACTATGCTGTTTAGTGCTTTTTGTAAACAAGAACAATAATTTAAAAAAAAGCAACTACAGAGTTTCTTGCCTCCAGAGCTCTTCTCTGTAGAGCAGCCTTCCGAACCGGTGGTAGTTTCGGCATGAATGTGAGTGAACATATAGGGATTGTGAGCGATCAGAGGAGATGGAGGGATTGCAGGAATGAGGAGTTGTGTGTGAAAGGTGTGAATGTAGGTATGACGACTGATAGGTATGTGTGGAGACTACCACCTAGTGTGGGACAGGGGCCGTAAGATGATAATGGTGTTTGTTAATATGACGATTTATAAGTTTTGTGATGAAACCTACGTAAATAAAGTTACTTTTGAGTTTTGAGTTTGAGTTTGGGTGCTATAAAAATTTGGTTTCATTGCTCCACACTAACCGCTAGACTACACCCCCCAGTTATTAAAAAATAAATTAGACAAATACCTACACTTATCCCATGACTGATATTAAATGCATAATAAGTAAATTGCGCTGGCGCATACCAGACCCCCATTCATAAAGGCCCGGCGATCTTGAGGATCATAATTATAGAGGGTGTATCCTAGACGAAGCACGACCCATGAGGATGTTTATGCTTTTAATTTTATTGCATGGAGCATGGACTTTATAAGCCTGTAGCTGCTAAGGTGATTTTTTTTATATACTAATACAATACTTTTTGATCAGAAACCGTAATGAATCCTCGTTTCAAATATTAAAAATCGGTAGAAAAGATCACATTTTTTTATATACTGATACAATACTTTTTGGTCAGAAACAGTAATATATCCTCGATTCAAATATTAAAAATTGGTAGAAAAGATCACATAAATATTGTGAAAAAACTAGTGAAAACCCCGTGTGCGAAATTAGACCATAATCAATTGAAGTTATAGTTCTATTCTCGTTTTGACTACATACTTTAACAATAAACAAAATTGTATATATGCGTGTGAGTCAAATACATGGTAGTGTGGGTAATGCTTTTTTAAGTGATTTAATGTATTTATATGCATAATTAAAAAAAAAAAAATTCTGCACTTTGGTGTCCACGCAATTTTCATAAAAGGAGTAGAATGTATCTACTTCACGTATTTACAGACGTATTAATATGTGCCTTTAAACATAGGCATATTAACATAGGTACAAAAGGCAAATCTGACATCAATTCGACATTTTCATCAATAAGAAAGCCGCTTGCAATCGACATAATAATTTAATAATTTAAGTAGTATCGTCTGTGTGTCATAATGCGGCCAACCAGTCCCGGAGCAGATGTCTCAATGATTTGTTAATTTAAAGATTTATTCCAATTCCAACGTTTGTCCAGTATAATTAGTAAGACAAAATTATAGTTAAGCATGTCATCTGCCAAAGATACGAAAAATGGTTTTTAATTTTGAAAGAATCACGGCGGTGTGAAACACACGAGGTGTTTAGGAAAAAATCTTATAGGTTAAATTTTTGTTTTAATGTTCAAAATAAGAAAAATCGAAACACCTTGCAAGTTTATGTTTTGTAAGGATTATCAGAAAATAATTAATAATATGAGGTTTTCAAATCCTAATTAAATTATTATTCTAAAAATCAAATTAATTTTTCATGTATTTCGTACTTTGTTTAACCAGTAATTTTTTACCAGTATGGAGTATGAAGGAAATTGATAAAACAACACGCGTAAATGAAACAAAAGATAAGAAATGTTTATTTTTATTTTATTTTATTACTATTCGGGAATCTTACAGCTAGTACATATTTAAATACAACTTATAACAATAATGCTGGCCATTTATAAGTTTCCACTGATAAAACAATCTTTCATTATTCAATAACTTGTATTCCCTCCCCGAGCTCTTATTGCCGCTTCCATAAGGTTCTTCATCGATCGCATGGGAGTCACGATCAGATGTTGTGGCATTTGCATTTGGATTGCATTTTGCAGCTGGCTAAGTGTTTCTGGGGCAGGATCACTTGCACGAATTCGTCTCTTTAATTCATCCCATAGATGTTCAAACGGATTCATGACCAGGCTTCTGGCTGGCCATTCTTAAAATTGTTCCAAAATTTGGCCGGGGTATGAGATGATACCTGATACCAATATTAGTATCGTGCTTGTTTTGTTGGGCAGCCTGGTTTGGCCAAAACGGGAACACGCAAAGCTTAGTTCTCACGGGCATATGCACCGACCCGGTTAGATAGCTATTTATTTATCACCTTAAGCAACACACCGACCACCGCAGTGGATGACTTTCCGCCTTATTTATAACGACCCTATACATCTACAATGAAATTAAAGTTTATTTCAATTTTGTTGACGTGTTCCTTGGCTGACATGTAAAGGATGATAAAGATAGGCATTTTGTAATATTTATTCATTCATTTCAGCCCATAAATTACCCACTAATGAGCCGAGCCTCCTCCAAATTCATTGAAATTAAACACCTTTTAACGGATTTTTAACGGAGCACACATTAAACAAGACCAACCACTACATCCACTTTGATAGACCTCAAATCCTTGCCAAGGAAAATCATTACATTCCAAGAATGATCCGCGAGGCTATTGAGATTAAAAAACATCCAAATTTCAATAGAGAGGATGGTTGGCAAGTGCCACCTGCCTGGGATCCAGTAATTAAATTGATCAAATCTCAAGCAAAACACTCATCTGCAAGACCTCTGGACACCGTGAGCGATTTCTGCGTGCACAGGGAACGTTATCAATAAAACAAAATTATAGGCGGTAGACTTTAACTGTTTCTTGATACTTTTGAAGACAACTGTCATCTAGTCTCTCCCGTGACCACGACTGCTGCAAAGCATTCGAAACGTCGGGAATCAAATAATGATACACGCGATAAATCCGTTAAAAAGAGTTTAATTTCAATGTGTAATAATCGCGAAAACCTAAGAAATCACTCCTCCAAATTCAGTGAGCGAAATTAGCCTACTGCGCCACGCTTGCAAGACGGGTTGACTCAGAGTTTGTAACAAGTTCCTTCTTTTGCAGCTAGGAGTTCTGCCTCTTGCATTCTTTTATTCGCCTCTTCCGGCACCCTTAGGAGAGTGTGGGTTGGTGACATAGTCTATTCCAAATCCTTCACCACACACCACACAGACCATACTTTTATCAGTTACTAGCGGACCCGACAGACTTCGTCCTGTCAAAAAAATGACTCTTTGACGTTAGGAACACACCAGCATTGCTTAGACAACAGTGAGTCGTTTAATTTAATATGAACTTTATACAATAGCAATAAAGCTCAAATTGTCTCTACGTTTTAGTTAGAAAGCGTTTGTATGGGAAAAGGCTGTTTTTAGGGTTTTTCCGGCAATTATTCGATTTTTTCTCGCCGTAAAAACCATCCTTGAACTTCAACGAACATTTAAATAATAGAATTAGCCAAATTGGTCGAGGCGTTGTTGAGTTATGCGGTTACCAACACATTATGCGATTCATTTTTATATTATAGATATATAAATAAGTAATAAATATTAGATACTTATCAAAAAGTTACGTGGAACTTTTCTGAGTGTATAGTTTTCTGACTACTGATAATAAATAGAGAAGACAGTTTGGATTGCAATACTAGCGTATCGAAAGGCCGCATTGGAAATAAACCAGTCAGGGTTCCAAGACGCCTGCACTTAAGTTACACATCGTATAATTGTTACAAGAGACACTCTTGTAACTTTCTAAAAAAGTATATTACGTTACACTTTATGGTAAGTATAATTTGTTTCTGTCGATAAAACAATAACAGCCAGTATTTATTCAAGCTCAAACTCAAAAGGAACTTTATTTAAGTAGGTTTTATCACGCTAGGTGGTAGTCCACTCACATTCACGCGCCTGCCTCGTTGGTCTAGTGGTTAGATGTGCCGCCTTTGGATCAACGGGTCCCGGGTTCGATTCCGGGGTCGGGCAAGTGTCTTTGTCTAAACCAGAGGCACTGGCTCGGAGTCTGGGTGTCATTTCTATCTATAATATGTATGTATTTACAAAAAAAAAGTATATAAGTAGTTTATCATCCATCTCGTTACCATAACACAAGCATTAAGTTGCTTAGCTTGGGACGAGATGGCGTTGTGTGAAATGTCCAAGGATATTTATTTATTATTATTATTATTCATGCTGGAACTACCACTAGATTATTTTGAAACGTATATTTTACTGCAGATTTTTGTGGACATCAACACTTGCGTCTTGCCTGTCCCCAATTGCAATAGAGTCTGCTACCTAGCATTTATCACGATTCATCGTTTCGTAGTTTGCAGAGAAGCGCACTGCGCATTATCTGCTACGAGTTCATCCAAATTCACACCGACTTTACATCCTGCAAATATAAACATTCCGAAAGTGAATGAACAACTATTCATTCTGAATTCATCAAAACTTATCAAGTAAAACTAGTGATAGCTGCAGATAGAATGGAGTTGAGCTGTTGTCTGCTCCCCAGCGCACACTGACCCGTGGAGACGCAGTCGGGACCCACCAGGCAGGCGGCGCGTATTGGTGTACCGGGGGATGTTTAGTGGGTACGCCGTTCATATCACTGATTGGCGGGCCAGAGTCCCACACATCCCACAGTGGCTTTCCCAGGCCGGTGTGAATACATAGTCCACAAAGGATTTTACACCCTACCCGCCGTGCCGTCAAAATATGTAAGGTATTTTAGTTTCAAGCCTAGTCGACTTATTCTACAACTCATGGAAAAAGTGTACCTTGTATCTTTTGACTTTATTACTTGTACCCACTGTACTATTAAAATACATCTTTATTAAAACAATGTAAACCTTTTTTTCGCGTTTAGTGCTTTTAGTTTTAGAAGTAGGTTAGCCATTACCGCAATCTTACGCGCTGGACTACACCAAACTGGGTTTCTGAGAAAACCTACACGGAAACATTTCGCAACCGTGATCTTTTTTTGGATTCTGCGACGCACGAGTTTGACAGCGGCAGAGCGGCGTCCTATTGTGAGAAAAGCTTTTTGTCGCTATTCAATTCTTAGACTGGTCTGCAACTAGAGCGTCTTATTCCAACTAGACAAGACTCATAATCACACTAAGATTATTCGCGTTTGTGCCTGAATGTCAACTTAAAGTGGTCCGTAAGCTCGCGGTTTGACAAAGGGAGTCGATTTGGACGTATCTGATGATCGTTCGTGACTCATTTCTCTATAGTGATTATCTGGAAATAATATGGCGAGGTTCGTGAGTTGTGGTGTCCTCATCGCTAAGATGAAATAGTAAGTAAACCTTTGAAATAGGTAGAACTATTGTAAAGTTGGGAAACTTCATAACTTTTTCCATCAAAATTGAACCATCTACAACCTCGAGTTTGAATAAAATGTTCAAACGGCTACATCTTTTTTGAAATAGCTCAGATCAAATCTCATTTATGAAAGAAAAGATTTGAACCCCAGTCGATGCATCATATCAGGATACTAAACCAAAGACAAAACACCCCTTACTTTTCATTGTGGCTTAAAAATAGTTTCTTATAAAAAGATCCCCTTTCTGTACATACCAAGGGGTCTATCCAAGTGGTTATCGAAACGCACGCTTTGGTTGAATTTCTAAGCAAATGTTTATTATTAATTGACACGTCATAATAACGTCAATCCTATACCTACATTTGGCTCCAGTGCCAGCCAAGTACCTGTAAATGTATGGAATCGTCGCTTGTAAATATGTGCTAAACTACATTTCGCATTTAATTCGGGTTTTGAACGTTTTATTTTTGAAAACACATTCATCCCACAGTAACTTCCAGTGATTGTTTTATCTGTGCACCATATTTTGCCACATTGCGTGACACAAATACACAAATATCTAAAACAAGACAAAACCCCAAGACCCTGATATGATAAAACTTGTACCGGAGGCAATGTTTCTATCAAATAATAAAAAAAAACTCTTACATTTTTTTTTGTCTATTAGCCGAGGCCTAAATGAAAATGTTTGTGCTCTAAATATTTTAATGACACCATGAAAACGTACTTTTCGATATCCCAGATCTTCGAACAAGGCGTGAGATTTATATGAGCGATTAATCTTATTTGATCTTATGGATTGATTAAATTAGTACTCGTGGAATGGCGGTGAGATCAAAGTTAATTCAGAAAGACTTACAGCCATTTGAAGTCTATACAGAGAGATCTTTATGATATAAAATGCATTACATTAATTATAAGCAATAAATTTTAAAAAATAACAACAGTGTAACAGTATGCACCACAATACCCACTACTACCACTACTGACACTGCAGTACTGTGTGCAAAAATGCAGAGCAAAATGAATTTAATGTTTTCATACATTTAATAATCAAGTTACCTACGAAAACTAGAATCAATCTAATCTCAAATGAAGGTATAACCATCTCACAGTAAGAGTGTAGTGAGCTCTCTGTGTAGAGGTGCATTGTAGCAATGTGAGAACTTACACGACCCGTTTGATCGTGTTATTTGATACCTAGAAATGATATACGGTAGATTAGATGTGGCCGAGTGAAATTACCTCTCGTACTTTGGATAGAAACTTGACCATTACAATAGTATGTACCTACATATAAGTTTGAAATAAAACTACACTTGTTACGGGTGCCTTCGTCTCTTTGCCGATCATCATCAGCATCATTTCAGCCAAAAGACGTCCACTGCTGGACATAGGCCTCCCCCAAGGATTTCCACGAAAGCCGGTCCTTAGCCGGCCGCATCCATCGCTTTCCGGCAACCTTAACCACCGCCTTAACCTTATATATGATATTCTTAAATATTAACACATTACTTTGTGGCAAATATGCATACATATGTATTCAATATTTCAATTCCTGCACTGAATTCTCAGTAACATTTTTTGCCTAATTGTCTTTTGTCAAATAAATATGTTTCTTCTTTCTGTCTATTGACGCTTTATTTTTATACATATATGCCGTTCGTTAGGTGCAGCCTATATGATAATGTACATAGAAGGTAGGACATTGGTTTTAATGTCGCAATGCTTTGTATCGTTTAAGCACGTAATTTAAACTGAATTCTATCACTGCATGCATGTTCCTCAATCAATGTATATCGTAATTATAATGTAGTACTAATTAATTTATAAAGAACTAGCGACCCGCTCCGGCTTCGCACGGGTACAATGATGAACCTCTAAATTGAGCAGTGTTTCTCTACAATATTATGGATGTATTATACATATAAACCTTCTTCTTGAATAACTTGATCTAATAAAAAAAGCCGCTTCAAAATCCGTTGTGTAGTTTTAAAGATTTAAGTATACATAAGGACGGACAGACGACAGCGATTTTGTTTTATACTATGTAGTGATAGATGTTACACTTGTTATCGAGGAACTAGTTTAAATGTTTTATTAACGCCATGGCTGGTAAATATTCAGATTATTAGCGTTTGGAGAATTGAAAGAAAACTGTAATAAAATTATAAAAACATATATATTTTTAAGAGATACTTACATTTAGTATACAGTGTGTAACAAAATATCAATAATACTTACTACTGATATAGATACTCTATGCAACATTTTAAGAAAAAAAAGTGCAACTTCATTTTCTTAAATAGTTGGTCAGCAGCTGGTGACGAAAGCGACATAACTAGGAATCATATAGAACCCAAGAAACATTATGGACCACCGTTTACGAAGCCGGTGGGATAATAATTACGGTAGCGAAATGGCTCATTTGTCTTCAGTATTGGCCAGGTACCTGTAAATGTATGGGATTGACTAAAGGAATGCAAAAGGCAGATCACCTAGCCGCAAGAGAAGGAAAACTTGATACAAGCCCTGTGTCAACCCGTCTTGCCAGCGTAGTACAGTAGATCAATTTCGCTCCATGAATTTGGAAGAGGCCCGACTCGTTAGTCTATGGTCTAGTGGTTAGGTGTACCGCCTTTGGATCCACGGGTCCCGGGTTCGATTCCGGGGTCGTGCAAGTGTCTTTGTGTAAACCAGAGGCACTGGCTCGGAGTCTGGATGTCATTTGTGCTCGTGAATTACATGTTTGTAAACTGCCCCCGCGACACAGGTTATAACTAGTGCAGGGGTTTTGTTTTAAAAAAAATTAGAAAGGAAACTAAGAAATATACGTTTTTATTGTGCATTATAAAGTAAATTTAAAATCAACACTTATACCTATAACCTCCTTTTGGAAGTAGATTAAAAAACTAAATTCGAACAACAAAGTATGCTACAAGCTACAACGCATTCAAAGCAAAACGAATCCACTCGTAAGCCGTTGGCCCCATAAATCTTGCGCTCTTCAGCTGACGTAACGTATAATCCTAGCAGTGAAAGGATAACGAGGCCGTAAGGACCGCATAATGCCCAAAACACGATCTGGCTTAGGCCGGCTTTTCGCAATGCCCAGTTTTGAATTGAAATAGTTTTTACAACGAAAATAAAAACTTTAAAAATGTTAACCGACTTCAATGACGTAAAAATAAAAAGGCGAAAAATAACCAATAACCAACCATTTGTAGTCGGTACCCAAGGCACATAGAACCGGGGAATAGGTAGCCACGCATAGCCATGTGTAATACCTTTTTATAATTCCTATGAAATGCGCCAAAACTTGTAATACAGGGTCACTTTTCTGTACTGTATTTTTTTTCACAGTGGGGTCCGAAGTAAGTATCAAGTTTTGATTTAAGAATTATTTCTTTCATAAAACTTAATACTGTCTTCAACACACCCAATAAACTACCATAAATAGCATGTCTAACGAAAGGACTCATGAGTACCAATCTAGTGAAAATTATAAAAAAGATAGAGGATGTAGATTTTTTCGAATTTTATCAAGTTTTAGTTAAAAAAAGTCAATTTCTCATAAAAACACAAAATCAATTGTAACTCTGCAGGGGTTGACCTTAAGGACCTCCCGTAAATCATTTTTTTGCTGCTGATGAACCAGCGGTTAGATGGGTTCATCCAACCAGCGCTGGTCGGCATCACGGACAAAATGCAACGATCGCCTTTTTTGTCTGCGGAATGCGACAGCGCGCGTTCGCATGCGGCAGCATACTGCAGCACGTGGTAGCACAGGCGGAACAAATGCGATTCCGTGCTGCCAGATGAGATCCAACCCTAAGACATCATAATGTCATACACGCTTAGTAATGCGGGTTCCAGGAGGTTTCCTGGGTTTACCGTGTGATAAATTTAGCATTACTACTACTCAGCCCACAAATGACCGACTGCTGAGTCGGGCCTCCTCTCATCATAGGGAGGGAAATTAGCCTACTGTCTGTAATTAGCCAGACGGCTGGCACGGGGTTTCGTATCAAGTGTTCGTTCTTTTGCGGCTAGGTTTTCAGCATTTTCATTTACTTTTGTCGGCTCTTACGACACCCTCCGGATGGAATGGGGTAGTCCGACACCACACGGAATAAATTCAAAACAAATATCTTGCACGCTGTGTTAATATCAGCTGTGGGTACTTTGTTCACAGCTGTTCTTTTGTTGTGCATTTATGGGTTTTGTAACACCCTGTATACCTGTTCAGCTAAACAAAGTACACGTTAGTTGATCGGACGCATAAAAATATTATCGATATCTTCGTTCGATCTGCAAGGGGCTGTTTATGGGTAGGCGGAGACAATGGTCGAATGTGGGTAATTACTGGTTCGCGTGGGCGGCAGATAGGGTGCCGTCAGGCTTCCAGGGCTATCTCAGCATCTGATTCTACTAATAAGGCTGATTTGTGGGTAAACCTAAGCGTCAATTACGTGCATACAATTGTTAGACAACGCAGTTTATTTATACAGGTTGCAAGGGAAAGACTTTCTATAATACAACTACTACTGCACAACCGATAAATGTTCTCATTACATGGAAGTTAATTAGCCTACTATGCCAGACGGGTTGACACAGGGTTTGTTTCAAGTTTTCCTTCTTTTGCGGCTAGGTCATGTCCATTTGTCGGCTCTTACGACACCCTCGGGATGAAATGGGATGGTGACACTATTGGTTGAGCGATCGACTGCTGCGCAGCATGTCGCGGGTTCGATTCCCGCACGGAAGAAATATTTGGACGACCTACAAGTATTTGTTCCGGGTCTGGGTGTTTTCTATCTATATTAAGTATGTATTTACAAAAAAAAATGTATATAAGTAGTTTATCATCCATCTCGTTACCATAACACAAGCATTAAGTTGCTTAGCTTGGGACGAGATGGCGTTGTGTGAAATGTCCAAGGATATTTATTTATTTAATTCTAAATCCGTCACCACACGGATAGATTTAGCTTTTAGATATTAATAAGTTGATAATTTAGCTAAAGAAATGTTCTACCTCGCGTTTCCCAATTTAATTGGGTTAGTCGCCAGTCTATCGTGATTGGGTACTTACTACTACTATGTGCCTGTGACGGGAGGAGGCCTGACTCAGCGGTGGGTCATTTGTGGGCTGAGTAAATAGTAGTAGTAGAAACGTAAATCAGGGATATGTTCTGGAAATATATGCGTACTTATAGTCTTTAAGTACGCTATAAAATCTATAAGTAATATAGATTAATTAAAACACCGTGCGCAGTGATGTCAATTGATCGACCAATCCCCAAAGTTACAGTTCAAGCCTAAAATGATAGCTCATTATAATTTTGCCCAAGAGTTGCTTTAGTTTCGACGTTACCAAACGTTGACCCAAACTCGGAGCTATTAATGTTACCAATGTTAATTTTACAAAACTGTAGGTACCATTATAATTTAGCCTTAGCACCTTTGATCAAGAAGCTGGATTAATCAGACATCGCGAAATAGTTTAAAACCCACATTTATATCTTTGGACAATTGTCTACGAATGATATAAAGCTGAGTATGCGTCTGTCAATATCATGTAGTACTTAAATTTCTTATATTAGCGGAATAGGTATATAACCAAAGAATTCAAGAGGTTTCCCAAATTCAAACAGAATTTTTAAGCCGCGCTCGGTCGCAGGTGGGATTCGGGGGTTAATAAGTGAACTTTGACCCCCATAATTCCCCAGGGGAGCGCGAGATTTGATTTCAACACCATATTTTCTAACATTTAACCATTTTATTTTAGTGAGTGAACCGTGAATAAGAGGATGCCTAGTTCGGGGGTGTATCAATTGAGGTCTTAGTTGTAACTTATGGCAACTTGGTTCATTGCAAGTCCCGATAAACATAGTTAGTAAACAGTTATTCTAACTATCATAAATAGACAATGTGTGTATACCAAACAGAACGATCACAAGCTCAATAACATTGAAAACCTGCCTGTTTACTTGGTCTAAGATTGCAGAACACAATTTTGCTACAGACTGTAGAACTAGTTTCAGTAAAAGAGGGTATTATTTTTTAGAACCGTCTGTTTTATTAGCCGTGAACACTTGAATAGCGTACAAAATTGGCTAAAGCTTTATCCATCGTTTAGTCCATAATGGTTACTGACCATAGGATCGCATTATTCATTTAATTCCACAAGTTAGGAAGTTAAACACTTTAAAAGCATGTACCTATTTATTCCTGAAAAACTTAACTACAATAATTTGGTGTGTATGTTACAAACATTTTTCTTTGTTTACATTAGCGTCAAAACTAGTTTAATTTGAAAGGAGGCAATATGAACTTACCCTGACTTCCAGAAAAAAAGTTGAACGTCGATATCACTAAAACCGTTCAAAACACACACACGTGACTTCAGTTCGTAACACTGGCCGTTTATTATTTTATTTCGACGAATAAGTCCAACGGTTCGGTTATTTTGAAACAGCCGTCGCGCCCGCAGCGAAGCACCGCGTGCATTTCAATGGATGAAAGTGTAAACTGTGGTTTTTGTATAGCGCTCTCTCGTTTGCGCTTGCTTGTGAGAAAAGGAGAGCGACTGGCCTCCGTCAACTTCAGATTTTTGAGTGGAGCGACGACTTCGCCCACTAGTTACTTTATTGTTATTTTAATTTTCGACATCTTGAGACTCCTTAGTCGTACACGTTCAAAGGAAACCCGAATAAATACAGGTTCCCTATTGTGATATACGACAGACATTATTCTTCCATGATATTTTCTTAAATTGTGATTAATGTAATACAATAATTCCCGTTTAACCTAATAAATACAGCCATAAAATACTAGAATAGAAAAGGACATTTGTATCCCTCACCTCATTGTTTACTTTCAATTTTCCTGAAATTGTGTACACAGCTTATGTATATGGTTATCATATCTATCGTGATTAATTTCGTTGACTATAGTTTTTGTTCCACCCTGTATAAATATATACTCGACGTATAAATTGTTCATGTATAGATTTACTTAAAAACTGCTTACTCAGATTGTTACCAGCGGTGCTAAATGTGATACTATGATCAGCCTACTAGTCGAATTCCCACCATGATCTAATACAATTGTATTGTATAAGTAATAAAATCTATCTAATCGGTTCATTCATTTAAAGCTATAAGATGTCTAGGAGCCGTGTTCGGAAAAATATTTCACCCACAGGTATAATATTTACTTGATAACTTACATTTAACCCATACCGGAATGTGGATTTGCAAACCGAATGAATAATTTTTAATGTCAAAGCACATTGCATACGTCGAGTTCAGCTTTCAGAAACACTAATAGTCATCGTCTATTACTGTAATAATCTACACTAGAAGTGTGCAACTTTATCAGTTATAGTCATTCAAATTTCAGCAGCATGTGTAAGGCGGATGTAGTGTAGCTTATTTTACTATTAGCAGAATTATTATAATTTCTAAAAACAGAACTGTGTGGCATTATCTCGCATGAAACATTTGCATAATTGAATTCAAGTTTACTTAAGAAGAAAATAAGTTACCGAACGGAGAAAATGTAATTTGTCAAATTTAAAGTTCACCTCGTAGTGATTTATAAGTCCTTGCCAATCGTTATGGCCGCTCTGAATGTAGCCGTGGGTACGATCTTGCGCATCGTACATTTCATAACCAATACGAACGTAGCTCAATCACACTAAAACGCGGGTGAGGAGGACGCTAGCTAGGAAAAAGGCAGCGAGCGGGCGTGCCCTGCCTCCCCACCCCGCTGATACCTGATTTTGTGTTGTAGCGTAATGCGGCTACATTCACAGCGGCCATAAAGATTGCCGTGGACCGTAAGCTCAGCCAGCAGGATGGACTCAGTATTGAAATAAAAACTCGAGATGTGGATCGTTTACTTTTATTTTTCTTCCCACAGGTGGCAAGAACCAGAGTAGCGAGCACAAACTAACATAATTATGAAAATGGTAACTATTTTCAGGGATAACCGCTTCTAAATCAAACTAATAACATTTAAAAATACACAGGAGAAATATTGTAGAAAATATCTGTAATTGAAACATTTAATTTACCTAGCATTCACGAGACCCAAGCTAAACTCCAAGAAATATACGTAAATTCTATTTAAATGTAAGAATTGTCCATTTTAAATACAAATAAAAGTAATGATAGTACTGTTTATTCCAAACAGGTCATGAAACAGCAAATTTATAAAGAAATGCGTTATTGTATAATATTGTACAAATCGTCATTTTTGCCGGTCAAATAATTCCCACAATGAAATTTTAATATGGTGTAGAATAATATAACAAATGGTGAATTTTAAATGTACTTCGGTCTCGCGTCGTCCAGAGTTATTAACAGAACTATTATTTTGAATACAAACTAAAAGGTGATAAAAAACAAGACGATGATATCCCTCGTGCACTGCTCGTACCCCGGCCTATAAGATACTTTAAATTTCTAATGATTTTACGAAATTTTTAAATGAACATAACTGAATTATCTTGATATGAAATGTAAACAAATATGCATGTAACTAAGGCCACTAGTTGACTATCAGTTACAAGCGGACTTGTCTGTTGTCAGAGAGCAATTACATCAATTTTGAATTTACATTTCACTACATGCAAGTATATATTTATAATATTTTTTATCTTAAAACGTGTGCTGAATTGCTACGTGTCCAAAAACGGCTTACAGAACGTGTTGCTCTCATATCTGAAAGAAAAGTGTGTATAACAGAAAAATATTGATAATTTGGTAAAAAATGGTAAAATACCAATAATTAATAACGACAAATATGTTTCAAGCCATCGAATAAATTGGCTGTGATTATAGGGGACATAGTATCTTTACAGTCACTTGCAATAGATTCCAATTGGCACAGACGTGTTTTCCGCTAAATTTAATTCCATTTGTTCACAGAAAAGAAACGATAGAACGATAATTTTGATGAGTAAAAGGTGACGTTAGCGTAAATGAAACACTGTTAACTTCATGGTTGAAACTATCAAACTTGAGAGTTCCTCGTCTGTGAACAATCACTTACAAGAAAACTAATACAAGTTGACTCAAAGATTTGTATGTGGGATGGCAAAAGCACTATTAGGACCAAACAGCGATGGAAATGTGGGTTCTAATAAATTAAAATTACCATCCCTACATTAAGCGTGTGAAGCTTGCGATGCTGTGGCGTTATGTTAAAGTCCCCGTCATTGACAGCATTCGCAATCTTCACGGTTTTCTAACGAATGTCTCAAGCTCAACATTCGTTAAAAATACGTCGTCCACAGATCTTACGGACACACGGCACATTATATTTAATTATCACTTAATCAAACATAATATTATTATGCAAACTTGAAACTAGTACATTTTTTTTGGATTTTCTAATATTTTTATCGAGGTATTCTTTAGCGAATATCTTTAATGGTATAAGTACAATATAATAATGAACTTATGGCAGAAAAATAATGAAATACATTATGTGACAAGAAAATAATGAACGTGAATGGATTAGTGGACAGTGTTTAAAAATACCCAACCATACTAATGATGTAACTTTAGATATAGTATACCACGCTTCGATATCTGAAACATTTTATAACGTAAACCAGTGGTACTTGTCTACCAGTTTGCAACAGACACAAAATATTTCAGATAAAGAAATCGACGACAGAATTAGCGAACGTATAATAATATATCATTAAACAAAAACTGAAATGACTATACATTAATTTCACAATATACTAAATATATACAAAGATAGCCTTCCCTGCTGCAATTTTGCGATAACGTTTGTTCTTTTTTTTATTATTTTTCGTTTTGAGTTTTTAATACAAACAGAGGTAAATCACTAAAATAATAATATATAAAACACGACACATAATGTAGCGAGGGTCACACGGCTAGCACCGTGGTACCGTAGCTAGGCAAGGCTTCTCAGGTGAAAATAAATATGCAGTTGTTCGGAGGCGGCGGGCAGAGACGACATGCTACAAGGTCGACGCAAGCAAGGCGCTGCGACCGGACAACTCGCCGGGTCTGCCGCGCGCCCGCCGAACGAAACATACCAAAATATAACAAATACACTTATGTGTTACATGAACTATAATAACAGTTACGCCTATATGAACTGTTACAATCCATAATCGGAGCTGTAAATATGTTACAATTTATGACCGCCGCCGCTCGCGGTCGCGCTCCATACGCGTCCCGGACCCGCGCGGTCCACACAAGCGGCGGCGGCCGCACGTTTACTATCAAAGAGCACGATACAAAGTTCATCTCCCCGAAACACTAGGGGCGTACCCCTGGCTAATAGTCCAGCTTCGTACAAAACTGCTAACACCTCGGCTACCACTATCCGGCGGGTCGATGAAGGCCGGCCACTGGGCGGGCCCCGGGTCGCGCCCGCCGCTACGAACTATAGCGGCCACTCAATAGAATCGCCGCGCGTAAACTTAGACAACATCGGACAAGCGTCCGCCGGCCCCGAAGCGCTGGGCACCTCGACGCCCGACACCGACGACCGCGAGTGCGTCCCACGGTACCGCGAACCGTACTCGCGCTCGCCGCATCATCGCGATCGACAATGTAGCGACACAAACGGAACGATCGATTGCATCCGTATAAAAATTTCGAATGAACTCTCCATAAATTGCCAGAAAACGTGAACGAAAAAAATACTAACAAAAATAAAATACCTGGTCTACCTACATACTTTTTTATATTAACAAATATTATAATCGAGTGGGACGATATTATTGTAAGAATTATATAGAATCGTCCTATCGTGTTTGCCGTGAAATGCTGACGCGTCGCGCCGCTGCGGTAATCAACTAAAACAAATAATAATATAGATATACATTTTTTTTTCCCAACAAACGAAAAATATTTTTTTATAGCACAACAAATATTTTGGAGCCGGCAGAGCAGACGCGAGCATTCCACCAAACACTCTTACATCATTATGAAATCTCTACAAAGAAAACATTTATTGAACTAAAATTAACGTTACATTACCTCCTCCCACAGTATCTACAATCATAAGATATGTTAGCACTTCTAACCTTGCGCTTAGTAAGACTTCCATCACTCCCGGAGAAAGTAACGCTCACTAATTAATCCTACATTATTCCTAACCCCAATAATTTAATGCCACTTGAAATACTAATCGAGCCGCGGATGTCCAAGACGGATTGAGCGGCACGTCGTTTTCGTTAAGGTCGCGGGAATTTGATTTGACCCCATAAAGGTACACTTCAAAGGCGTATATACGATCATGCAGCACATCAACAGGGTAGGAACCGATCGATCTGGTCGAACCACCTCGACATACACGCGGTGCATCACCAAACGGATGAAAATTTCCTTTTGAATAACATCTGTAAGAATATCTTGACATTTTCAATAAATACCATTGGTACGTTATTGAAGAATAAATAAAAAAATGTTGTCCCTAACTAAACGGTGATTTAGTTAGAAGAATATTAATGTAGAAATAAAATATGAAAATTTTCAAAGTTGCAACCGCATTTTTTTCGACATAGTGTTGTCGAGGTGGTACGCCGGGTCTCGAGTCGACCTATACGACACTACCACCGCAATGCTTCGTTTTAGTGATTGGAACGGGAGACGCAGCGATGTAACTGTTTTTATACTAATACATCCTCCAAAATGAGCACTCTAGTTCACACTACTCATCTTTTTCTGTGAGAATATTTACACGCTTTGATAAAGCATCTGTAACATTTAGTATTCCAATCACTAAATAAAAACTTAATCATTAGCCTCTGGTGAACGACAACGCGACGCAAGTGTATAGGGACACACATAAACAAACTTATATTAACAATAACACATAATAACCAATAAGTGTGATGGAATTAAAATTTCAGAGCGCAGTAAATAAATTCTAACCTTTGAAGCACAATATGGTGGTATCCGAAACTACACCAGTTTATGCAGGTAGTATAAGTACCGCGACGTCATACTAGCGGTCATAATGTCCAGTACATTGCAAAGGGAACAAACGATTAGAAATCTACATTAGCATAGTGTGCAGATTAAGCAAGACCGCGTGGTCGCTCACCATCGGCGGCGAACCGGGGGACAAAACGGTTAGCGCGTGAGGGGCCGATCGAGCGCGATGTTGCAGCACGGGAGGAAGCGCGCGTGCGGGTGCGTGCACTGCGCGGCGCAGCGGAGCGCGGCGCTGTGCCGGCGCTTGCGGTCGCCGCGCACCTCGTCCGCCGCGCCCGCCTCGCCCCCGGCGTACTGCGCGTGGGCCGCGCTGATGTCGGACAGCAGCTCCTCCCACTCGCGGCACAGCTCGTCGGGCGGGGGGGCGGGCGCGGCAGGGGGGGCGGGGGGCGCGGGGGCCGGCTCGCAGGCGCGGCACGCGCGCTCGCTCCAGATGGAGCGCGCGGCGCTGGGCCTCATCTTCTTGGCGGCGCGACCGCACTCCTCGCACTGCGCCCAGCCGTCGGCGGGCGGAGTCGCGGGTACCTCGGCCCTCTCCGTCTGCACGCCCGCGTCGCTCTGCCGCAGCGGGAACCGCAGCCGCAGCCCCGGCTCCTCGGGCCAGGCCTGCGACGGCGACAGGTTGAACCGGCCGTAGTCGACGGTGCGCTCGCCGCGGTACTCGAGGTAGCGCTCGAGCGACGCCCCGATGTAGAGGCCGCCCGAGTCGCTGCGCCGGCAGCTAACCGGGTCGGGGTCGCCGCAGATGTCGAACGTGTCGCCGTCGGCGTAGCGCGGCGCCTCGCGCTCGGGCTCGCGCTTGATGGGGCGGAAGTGCGTGCGAGCGGACGTGAGCGGATCGTCCCGCTCCCGCTCCGGCGAGAGGTGGGGCGGGACGGCGGGGGCGGGCGCGGGGGCCCGGTCGACACGCACCCCGGCCCTGCGCGGCGGCACCTCGACGAAGCCGCTGCCGTCGCGGCTGTGGTTGATCGCCGTGAAGGAGCGCATGGTGGAGGCGACCGTGGCCAGCGCGTCATAGATCTCGTCCCCGTCGTAGAGCGCGAAGGAGGCCAGCTCGCGCGGCTCCGGCTCGACCGCGTCGGCGAGGTTGAGCGGCCGGAAGCGGTCGTGCAGCGCGTCGGCGATGCGGGACGGCGACTCGCGCTCGCGTTCGGCCTGCGAGCGGACCTCGGCGACGTCCGCCGACCAGATGCTCTCGGAGAGGGAGACGACGCCGCGTTGCTCGGCGGCCGGGTCGGCGAACAGGCGGTCGGAGGGCGACGAGAGCAGGTCCTGGAAGTCGATGGGCAGGTCCTGGTACTCGTCGTCGGGCGTGTTCTGCTCCTTGGACCAGAGCGCCTCGATGCTGCGGTCGAACTTGGCCTCGAACTTGGCATACAGCTCCTCCTCCGTGGGGGTGCGCACGCGAGGGTTGAGGTCCTCGGTGATGACCCACTCGGCGGCCAAGTCCAGCCCGTCGTCCCACTCCGGCACCATGCTTTCTTTGAGGGCGAACTTGACGTGCGCGATGTCCTTGATCTCGTCGGTGACGGTGTTCTCGCAAGTGCCGTAGCCTTCGTCGAACGCGATGGCCCGGATGAACTCCTTGACAGGGTCCTGCGTCTCCATGTCCCAGACGCCCTCGTGCGTCACCCACTCGGGCAGGTTCTCCTTGCTTTCGAATGACCTACTGTAACTATTGCAGCGCTTCCTGTTATTCTTCTTCTGACAGTGATACGAGTTGCGTCGCTCCTTGCAAGTGGAGAACTTCTTGTTTTTATTCCAATCCTTCCCCACTGAAAGCTCACTTTGCATCTTGACCTTGTCGGAAGCTGCCCTGCGACACCACGCCGGCGGTGGGAGATAATACGGAAGTGGCGACTCGCGACCCTTGTGCAGGGCCGGAAACGCAGCGTAATATCGACGTACAGCTTCTTCTTCGATAGAACACGTGGGCATGCCTACTCGTGACGCACCTTCTTGATCCTCGATGTCCTGGATTCCGACGCGCAGCTGATCAACAATGTTGTCAAGATTAGGTTCCTGGAAAAACACAATCAATATAAAAATATCTTTGAGTCACTATGTAAATAGAAGTCATGTAGGGTCACCAAACTGTGAATAACGCAAAATGACTATGCACAAGGATTGCAATATTGTGGTAGGTTAGGGGACAACTTATGTTATTGTTGTGTGATTAGTGATACGAAAAGCATATACAGGGTGTAACAAAAACCAATAGGCATAAGATAAGGACCAATAAGTCTGCTCAGATAATAAAAAAAACTGTTGAACAAAATGTTAACCAACTTCAAAATAGACACATTATCTTTAATATTAATAAACATGGCATATGTTTAACTAATAACAAAATCGCCGAAATAATACATAAATCTCGGTTAGTAATTTATTTGAACTAAATTGCTGAATTAATTTAATAATGATTTAAGGGACCAATCTGGAACCATACCAATCCAATACAATTTATACTATAGGTGAAGATTTAAAATAAAGTGATTATTTTTTAATAAATAAAGAAACTTTCTAATCTATATACACATGATAATAAACATTAAAATTACACACAAGTTGTATGACACATACAAATGTTTCATGACCTGTAAGTCCTATCTTTCGAGAGCTGGTCATGTTTTAGCCAAAATGAAACTAGCAAAACCAAATTATTTTAATCCAATAGATAGTATAGATAGTATAAGTATAGTATGTACCTTAATACAAAACAACATTTGAAACATTACAGAGTACAGACAGGGTCATAGTAACAAGCTAAGTATGAATAAACAATTCAATAGGTTATCATCAAATATATAAAAACCAAAACAGGGCTTACCAAGCAGTAAAATATGTTAAGTAAACACAGGTGCATTATTTATAAATAAAACTTTAATCTTATTGTTCTGACTATAAGATTCTACAATATTATGCAACAGACATGTGCCCTCATTATATAATGTGTTTTGGCTAAGATATTTCTTTAAAAAAGATTAAGTTCTTTAATTAATTTGGTAGTGGAAAGTTGAATAAACTTTGTTATGGTATAAGCCGTTGATCAAAACAACAGAATCAGAGAAATTATATTACACTATTTTATTTGAGGATAAATCTTCTTCAATCTGAGAAAATCTGTCAGCTATCAGATTATAATAATAATGCTGTAAATGTCTAACAGCCTACAAGGCAGAATTTTTGAAATAATTAAACTATATTATGTATTGAGTTATAATGACACACACAGTCAATTGTTTAAATAACCCACACTATCCTGAGGGTGTTATATGAGGCTACTAAACTAACACAAGATGCAGATTACTTAGCAACAAGAGAAAGAAAACTTGATACAAACTATGAAACCCATCTTGCCAAGGTGGCACAGTGGTATGCTACTTTCCCCCATCAGTTTGGAGGTGGCCCAACTCAGTAATGGGTCGAAATGATGATGACACAGTAAATATTTAATTATCTAAAAGAAATCAACCACTATCATTATTGGCACTTGCAGAATAGTGCAATAGTGTGATTAATAAATTAATTAGTCCTGTTTACTCTCCTTACATATCCATAAACAGCAAAAACGCATATATTTAAAAAAATAGCTATGGTTTACTTTCAGCGGCTATATTGCTTGACACATCTCTATAGTGCATAAAAGATAAATGCAAATTAATTATAATGAGCTTGCAACAATGGAACAAAGGAAGAATGCAGTACTCCCCTAAACTACAGTGCAATCCCAAAGGAGATATCACAAAATGTTTTTCATAGGCAACAGTCATTGACAAGGAAACTTCCTGTGTCATAGTATTTAATAAGGTAAAGAAATTGATTATGTTTGTCCTAAAATAGCACTATATTCAGAGGCATTGAAGAAGGAATGGCTTATTTTAAGCAATACACAACTTTACAGTTACCAAGCAATTGTTTTAGCTTTAAATTACCAATTATAAAGTGTATGTAATAATGTGTAATAAACATCGAATGTTGTAAAATACCATGAAATTTGGTGCCATTTTAGTAGCTTCCATATTATGTGTCTTTACATTAATAAAAAATCACAGGAATAATTTTGGGGGTGAATATAATAATCATCACAAGTTTCAAATTCAATCATATAGGAAATATGCATACTTTAATAGCGGAAGGATATAATTTATAAAATAAAAAACAAATTGAACATGTTAAAATGTGTACAGCCACAAATACTAAGTTACTTTACACTAAACAGCCATTTTAAACTCTTCACACACAGTAGATCATACATTTGTGTCAATTAAAAGCTATAACAACGAATTTGACCTTTGAACCAATTTGCATTAAAGTAAAATCTATTAACAGAATCTAGTTTTAACCCTGCATATTTCCTATCAACATTTCTTGTTGCCTATAAAACAAATCATAGTCTGAAGAGATGCAAGACCGACCTTGTGATTGTTCTTATTACTGTTAATTGTCTTCATTTTATCACCGTCACAGTTACCAGTTTCCAGTTTTACCAAGCACTGCATTTCCTCTTTACGGTAGAAAAAACAATAATTAGTTGAAACTGATTATTATTTCATCAACAGATTGGCTAATTGAAGTTTTCTAACAGTAATCTAATGACCTTTAATGGTGTGCTTTGCATTCAGTGATAGCTTTATTTAGCAAATGGATTACAATTAACAAGCACTAATTCAAATAAATACTTATTTGACTGATAATCAGTAGATTGTCCAGTTGATAATAATGAATAGAACATACAATTTTTAACAGGTATGGTAAAAAAATTATTCAAGGCTAAGATATCAATCATAGTGTGAACATTATTTCTTCACAGAGAAATAAGAATTATAGCAAAACCTGCCAACATGGAATAGAAGTACACTTATAGGCTAAAATAAGAACTTTTTATTTCCAACTCATTCATTCGCCTATTCAATTTACCTACTAGTAAAGTAAAAATTGATTGTCAATCTTAACTTTAAATTTAGAGATACTGAAATTATAATTTTGACTTATCAATAAAATGATGTTTGTAGCATGCTGATGTAATCTTAAGATTTTAATTGTCTTACCTTTCTGTGTGGTGTAAGTATCAGATGAGAGAGTGTGGAGTCTGGTGAAGTTCTCTCGATGAGGCAGGCCAGCAGGCAAACGCCTGGCTTTCTCTCTTATGCTTACGCATCCTGCCCCTGATAATATCTGTCGCTATCAAACCCCATCTTCATGTTTACAAATCGTGAGTCCATTTTACAATCGCCGTGGGCCGTGTGTTTTAAATCGATCCTTTTTGATTCCTCGTTACTAATACATTCTTAATTCTTTGGCCTATTCTTTGCTAGTGGGTTCGTTCTTATTGCAGCGCTTTGCTTCTATTTTTTAAGCAATCGCATTGTCACTAGCTTTCAACGAATGACGCACTTGGTACACCCCTTATTTCTGTAAATATAAATGTTCCTTTTTTACGTCGTCAAGCATAATTTTGATGTGGAGGTCATTGAGATTTCACAAAGAGTTTGCAAGACGTGAGTATCATGCCCGCCCCGTGCCGTGCTAAATGGGTCGATGGCGCCAAAACGTCACCCGAGCAAGGGTGAGTGTGCTTATACCACCGCAACGTCACCTCGATGCCTCGATTTACATTATTTTTGTTTTGCATCAACAAAGAGGAAACTCGCGCGCGGCTCGTATATCTCTAATCATCGTTTTGCATTGAGTCATACTACGATACGATGCAATTTCACAAGAAGGCGACTGTGTTACATGATGCACTTTCACTGAGGACGCGCGGGGCCTGCCCACTTCCGTATTGACACATTAAAACTTTCAGAAGCAACAGAATTAACTCACCTGTAATAGTTCAACGGGGTTAGAATCTCATGATATCAATACACACACCCCACATGAAAAAACATGGCAGCCGCTATGAGTGAGTGAGAGTCAAAAAAATAATTTATTTTTGCGCAACTCCGTCAAACTGATTGAAATGACGTTTCTTTTGTGGCCAATAGAATGCCTTCGAATTTCAAATTAATCTAAGATGGCAGCCACACAGCCTCTAAAAACTCTTCATGTCTTTTGTAATTCGTTAAAAAATATCTATTGGCTAATCCCGATAACTATGTTACTGTTTAGCCAATCAGCATCAATAACGGTTATCCGGAAACGTGCAACTTTCGCGCCACCTACAGCCGCCAAATTTGAAATTCAACGAATAAATTACAATTTATAGTTCTGTGACTATACTAAAATAGTTGAAGCGTATTTGTTTCATTTGATTCAAACGATATATTTTTAGTACACTTGGTAGAAATTCCTGTTCTTATATTTTTTCATCAAGCAAGAGGCAGTTCACCTAGCTGCGAGAGGGAAAACAAACCCTTTTGTATGGTTCGCTGGTGAAATGCTATATGCACACCGCCGCCCCTCGGTGGTGGGCCGGGGCGATTGGGACTCCAGAACTACTCGTCTACCCACTAAAATCCCAGCGGTATACCCTCATTCGACACGTTTCGAGCTCCACGAACACTGTGCCAACCATATTACCAGCGTGGACAGTTGGTTAATTTCCCTCCTTGTTTTGTAGGCCTGACTCAGTAGTGGATATTTTATGGGCTGAAATTATGATGAATCATCTTAATTAATGTCAATACAAAGAAGTCCACTGCTTGAAATGACCCTCCCCAACGACTGGTTGTGAACCGACATTCATCAAAGTTGGCGTTGTCATAATGTATCATCCGAGAACACCTACCTAGCCATCAAACTAGCCTCAGGATAATAACTATTTTAAGAAAATCGTGCAATCCAGAAATCAATCTAGAATGAAACTGTGACATTGCTTATTTTTTATTGAGGCTATTACCTTTCATGATAGCACCATTGCGGCAAAAACTTCCAAGGCTAAATTGCTCGTGGGGCCAAGGTTCAATTAAGTGTATAATAAAAAAAACAAGAACTGCAGAATCGATCTCTTTATTTCCTTACTTTTAAAACTTTATAACATTTCATTTCAGCACATCAAATAGCAACGTAATTAGATGCGGCAGTTATAAGAACAATGTCTTAAAGATTATTGTTAGATGGATACTGGACATTTTCCTCTAAAGAAAGTTCAGTTACTACAACTCGTAAAAGCAATAAAAACCGATATAGACATATATTTATCGGCAACAGAAAGAGATATAAGTTCAACTTTTTACAATGTTATAGAATGTATATGTCAACGGAAAACAACAAGAACCGGAAATTTATAAATTTCCTAGGAAATTTATAAACGTCCGTAGGATTCCAAACGAGAGATAAATTGTATTATTTTACGCCCACATTTTCGGAAATTTATAAACTTACGACGTCTCGTCGTAAATTTATAAACTAACGGATATCCATTCGTAAGATTCTAAACGGTTCGACCAATCACAGTAGAGCTTTTAATTTTACGCTTCTACAAGATACGGCAAATAACACACTGTTCTCTGATTGGTCGATGTTGATAGTGGCATGCTTGTGTCCATAGACATAGGTACATTTAGACTTGCCAAACTATAAATTTATCAGTACGTAACAGTATTTTTACTTTAAAACTAGGTAAGTACTTATAATACAGGGTTACTGTTTTACATAATATGCTAATGATCCCTACTTCACTCTACCAAAATAAAACAATAGAAATAGAGTGATGCGAAGTTAAAAAGTTTTATTAAAAAGAAAAACAATCATAAAACAATAAAGCCGGCCTTCTGCCAAAAAAAACCAAACATTGTAAAGTTTAATTTAAAAAAAAAAACGATAATTGCGAGCGATCGCGAGTGGCGAATTGCCAAACGCTAAGTAATAAAAAAATGCTTAAAACATGTAATAAATTAAACATAATAAAATAAGGATTTAACTTAAAAAACCCCTGACGTCGGACTGCATTATGGCTGAGTACACACACGATGTTCACTACATTGAGAGTCTACTCAGCCATAAATGTCAGGTACCTAACGTTTTTATATCTGTTTCATTGATACCCTTACAATGAGTCCAAACACGATCATCTACTGTAATTTGGTAAGGAGTTAGGTATCCTATAGATTCCTGATGATGCAGCAGAGGTATATCTGATGATGCAGCAGTATCAGGTCTATGTTACCACAAGTAGACAATATCGAACAATGGCGGCGGAGAGGACGGAGAAGGAACACGTGACTTATTCAACCAATCAGAGCGCCCATGGCGTTTGGTTATTGCTACTTATTATTTTACGCGTGAGTTCAGTAAGTTTATAAATTTCCGAAAATGTGGGCGTAAAATAATACAATTTATCTCTCGTTTGGAATCCTACGGACGTTTATAAATTTCCTAGGAAATTTATAAATTTCCGGTTCTTGTTGTTTTCCGTTGACATATATACAATTAGACTAATGACAACTTTTTTATCAAGATAATTTTGTGTAGTAGAATATAAAAAAAAATACTTTTAGTAATTTCGGGTGTTATTTCTGACTTTTGATGAGAGGGTAAATAAATAAACCAGCAGAGGATAATAGGGCTGAAGAATTAAATTTAAAGTCGTTTTTATTAGAATAGAACCGTAACTGCTATTTATTTTCATCTCATTCTTCATCAACCTTTTGAACTACAGTTGTCAACAACCCTCAGCACTCATATTCTAACACATATATAATTTTAATTACATAATATTTATACCCAATTAGGTATTAAACATAACATTCAGCATCAATGCTTAAGTTACAAACATCAATCCAATTTATAATTGAATACAAAATTACCAGGGCATACTCATGTCACTGTATTACTGTGAACATCGTCACTACATAAATCACTAGATTATAAACTAGGTATCTAAAAATATAGCTGACATCTCTGCTTTAATCTAAAATAAAACATTTTTAACCCAACACAAGTAATACAAATAATTCTTATTTGCCATTATTGCTCGAGGATAGGTCGATTGGTCAAACGTCACATGGCAAAGTTTGGCGAGGCCTGTACTTTTTCAATTAACGACGTTCACTGTAATAACGTGACATTATACAATTTGTGCTGTTTTGGGCATGCACCAAAAATAAAACTTACAACAGAAGAGTGATCACAGAAATGCATATAAAATATAATAAATCTCTGAAATTAAATAAACGAACCAGAAAATAAATTAAACACAACAAACCAAAGTTTGTATAATTGTGGAAATACTTCAAACAGGGGCATAATATTATTTACATAATATGTACATGACTACATGTACATATATGAAGCTGTTTATTGTCATTTAGTTAACAAAAAAGAGTATTATTTATCTATATAAATATGTATGTACGCCATATATTCTTATTTCCAGGACAGTTGTAAAATAAAATGTTTATCTGATTAAAATTCAATTTCAGACACTTAAAAATTGCCGCATTGGCAGAAGCCTTGATGTTACGACTACATAATATGTAGATATTATGTAACTGAATTATTTCGGATGTACTGATACAGAGCTACAGAGCTTTGTATTGAAATACAATTTCTCGGCTAAGATTTAGTCTCTGATAAGTCACTATTGAAACTCTACAGAATTTTAGTCCACAACTGTACCTGTTGTTAACTTTATAAGATATAATATTATACTAAACACAAAGACGAGACATGACTCGTTCGATCACTGACTTTTAAATATATCCATTTTAAAAAGTGGGCACATTAAGAACTTTCCATGGTGTAAAGCCAGCAAACAAAAAAGATATCCTGTAAATGAAAAGTGTTAATGTTTGGTGTTGCTCAGTCACGTAAATAAAGCTTCAACGTGTTTGGATTTTAAGCCCACAAATATGTTACGCACGAGGTCAGGTATTACAAATTACTAAACCTATCAAACATCATCTTTATAGGGATTAGGTCCACATTGGCCGATAGGCCGGAACCTCCTTTATTTATGTAAGTACTACAGTTATCACGCGATACTGGCCATGGAAAAAGACAAAAAAAATATAATATGGATAAAATGACTTGGGAACATACAATTATGGTTTCTAGGATATGAAGTCAGTCGTTAGATGTCATGCCATTGGATGTTATCATTAAGTCTATTCTTGAACAATTGCGCAAAGTTTGGTTTCTAGTCCAAAGCAGGTAACCGGTGTCAAATATCTAGACAGTGGGTATGTCTATTAAATGAAATGGACAAACTATCGCCTACAGATGGCGCTGTAAGCGGGTTATATAAGGTGTAACAAAAATCCTACAGCCCTAACAAAAGGATCGATAGAACTACTGATATAGATTTTTCTGTATGTTTGTTTGTCTATATGTCCTTTATTGAATCGTAAACAATACATTTAATCTTGTGATGATCTTTAGTGCCGAGACACACCGAAATGGCAGCGGCCGGCAGGGTCGCGGCGAGCACTTTCAGTGTGAAGTAATTAAACCGCCGGCCGCTGCCATTCCGGTGTGACTCGGCCCTTAGCATAGTATTGTGCATGAGCCCAAGAAGGTTTCCGAACAAAAAACAAGTGTACTGTTTTCCTTCAAATATATTTTAGTAAATGGCGTAGCTACGCGCGCAGGGTACAGCTAGTATTTTATTAAAATCAAGTTCCGTTAAACGCCGACATAACACGTGCACTTAAACAAAGCAAAATAATTTATTCACAGAACTGTCCCTAGGCTCTTTGCTCTCACTTCGGATGGCTACAGTATTTTAGTTACAACCTGTAGATGGTGCTAGGATTTTCCTTTGACACATTCCCGTGTAAATTATAAATAAACTAATGGAACTAAAAGTTATTAAATCACAATAGATTTCGCACGGACAATGAATCCGTTCCGCTAACCTCCGAAAGGATTAAATTTGTCCCATTGTATATTTCCCCTAAACGTATAAGCGCGATACTCTAATACTGAACTAGTGCCAGAGTATTAAAAAGTAGTACCTACAGCTTCAAGACATGCGATTTCCGGTCATCTGCTGCGGACATTAAAGTTGATCATTGAACGCCATCATTGCCGATTTATCGCATATTAAACCAGCACGAAGGATCCACGTGCAGCTATTTACACCGTGATCAGGGGTCACGCTCACTGGCTCTGCGGTCGCTTGGTGTTGTCCTCCGGCTTGGCGATACCATCGGCCTTGGGGATGGGAGTTTCTTCTATCAACTTCTCTTCAGCCTTCTTCTTTTCTCGTCTTCTCTGCGCCTCTCGAATTATGTCGAATAAACTCTGCGAAGTCAAAAAGTTGTATTCTCAATATACAGGGTCTACTGCCTATACTAGGTATCATTACCAGGCTCTGTACCAAAAATCAATTAAATTGGAGCAATAGTTTAGCCGCAAATGATTTTTAAATTATTTGCCTCATTTAATAATAATAATAAATATCCTTGGACATTTCACATAACGCCATCTCGTCCCAAGTTAAGCAACTTAATGCTTGTGTTATGGTAACGAGATGGATGATAAACTACTTATATACATTTTTTTTTGTAAATACATACATATTATAGATAGAAATGACACCCAGACTCCGAGCCAGTGCCTCTGGTTTAGACAAAGACACTTGCCTGACCCCGGAATCGAACCCGGGACCCGTTGATCCAAAGGCAGCACATCTAACCACTAGACCAACATGATGTATCTTTCCTAACAGATGTTTATGCCTAACACATCGTTTATTAACCTTAGGGGCTGTCCATTAATCACGTGATGTTTTTTTAACATTTTTTAACCCCTCCATCCCTCTTGGTGATACCTGGTGAGGTTTAAGACTACCCCTCCACCCCCCATGAAAAATCACGTGTATTTTTTTGTACCGTTTCGAAATCATTCTAATCACATATAGTATACGTAGTGTAATTTAATGCCCCTCTGTCATATCAACTCTGTATATAGCTAGTAGTAGTAATGTAGCTACTACTACTACTAGTACTCAGTCCACAGATGACCCGCAGCCGAGTCGGGCCTCCTCTAATTATGGGAGGCTACCACACTAGCCAGACGGGTTGGCACAGGGGTTCGTATCACCCGGGGCGGGGTACGGGGATGTCTCGCCCCACACGGGATCTGAGGGGAAGCGACGTCCTGCCGGGTGCTCACGGCAGGACGTCGAGTGCTCGTAAGGAGCCTGAGGAGAGGAGGGGGGCCTCCTCGTCTGCGGCGGCGTGGTTCTGCATCAGATCCCACAATGCCGCAACAGGACGCGAGTTGGAGCACCCCGGGGAGGTTTAGTGGGTAGGGGGGGAGAGTCCCACACTCCTCCCACATCCCCGTGGCCGGCGAGGAAGTCCATAAAGGATTTTACCCCGGGCGAACAAAAAAAAAAAAAAAGGGGATTCGTATCAAATATTTCCTATCTTGCGGTTAGATTGTCGGTTTCGTCATCTCCTAATGTCGGCTCTGATGACACCCTCATTATGGAACGGGGTGGTTCAAGGTGGTGTTATTTAGCTGTGCTATTCTCTCTTATAGCGCTTGAAGTCGACACCAAGGCGTATGGTGTTGACAGCAGAAGGAGTCCACGATCTCCATTACTACCACATAACTAAAATCATCCCATGTTACCGAGTGGTGACGGATTTAGAATACACAGTGTCACCACCACATTTCATCCTTAGGGTGTCGTAAGGCAAATGATCAGGCCGAAAACCTAGCCGCAAAAGAAGTAAAACTTGAATTGAAACCCTGTGCCCACCCGCTCAGCGTGGCACAGTAGGCTTATTACCCTCCTTGTAGTTGGAGGAGGCCCGACTCAGCAGTGGGTCATTTATGGGCTGAGTAGTAGTTATAAATGCCACCGAGGCCAGCATGTCGCGGGTTCGATCCCCGCACGGAAGAAATATTTGTAAGACCTACAAGAATTTGTATTTACAAAAAAAATATGTATATAAGTAGTTTATCATCCATCTCGTTACCATAACACAAGCATTAAGTTGCTTAGCTTGGGACGAGATGGAGACTGTTTGTCAAAGAAAACTATTGTTGATCATAACAAAAGAGAAAATAAATATTTCATGACAAGGAAAACATTAAAAATCACTAGATATATCTAATCTAATCGGAAACATCTTCTGGAAACAAAAATAAATACGCTTAAAATATGCCACAACTTTAGCACAATGACCGGGCATTGATCTTGTCAATCGGTCATATATGGAAAACGTCATAACTATGAATACATATACATCATCGCTACACAAAGAATGTCCGTACATAATGCAAACATATGATGTCTCCTTCCGAACGACTTTTCTGTTTGCTGAGTCAAGGCCAATAAACTTTTTTTTTTTTTAGTGGGGTAAACCTTTTATAGGTCCCCAGCCGAATTGGGACGGGGCTGGGGTATGTGGGAGTCCCCGGTCGCGTTGAGATGGTGAGCTGCGACAGGTATACCCATTAAAACCTACCACTGTTGTCAACACGTGTCATTCTGCCGTTCGGGAAACTGCGTAGTCTATCCGTGTCGCAAGTTTTTTTATATCATTTGTTATTTTGAGGCTTTTTCAGCCCCATCGAGCTCTCTAAGATACTCATATTTAATTTCAAACCTCCATATCCCACAGTAAAACCGCAAGAGAAGAAAAAACTTGATACGGGACCCGTCTGGCCGACGTAGCACCCTTCTAATTACCCTTCATGAAACTGGAGGAAGCCCGACACAACGTTGGGTTACCTATGAGTTGAGTAGTAGTAGTATGGGATTGACAATGGCAGGTCCCTTGGCCAAGCCCCGACACAGATGATTTGTATAAAATTCTTGGAAAAAAATAGGTTTTTTTTTATTGAAATGATGGACAGCGTCTGGTGACCATAAGTTAATAATAATAACGATAGCTAGTTAGTTGTGAGTTGTCATGCTCACTAAAATACTCTGAGCAGTGGTAGCGACATGTGACGGGTCGGTCACTTCCCTATAATAGGGTTGAGGAGATCGATGACTGTCACATGCGTTATACCTGTGAACAGATGCGACAAATAAAAAAAAACAGTTAAACTTATTTTCTTGCTACCGGTGCTAGTCTGCCTAAATACTTCGTTCGCGTAGCGCGGCCGCTGTTTGGGGTTGGTCAGCGAACTGGACCAAGGACGTTTTTATTCAAGTTTAATTTGTATTCACGGTTCACTTGACGTCTTCCAGGTCCAATAGAATAGTTTGAAAGTAGTAGTCATAATACCGCCTGTTCCAAAGAATAGAGACCTATCTGCAATATTGCTTTGAAACCATTTTGCACTCTATTCCTTCCCAAAAATAAAGACCTTTCTACACTACTGCTTTGAAACCATTTTGATCTCTATTCCTTCCCAAAAATAAAGACCTATCTACAATACTGCTTTGAAACCATTTGGAACTCTATTCTTCGGAACAAGCGATACATATTTACTTTATTAAATAAAGTAATAAAAAAACCTATGATGACAATGCACTAAAGTAGCTACATACCGTGCCGTCAGACTCAGCGGATTTATCACTCTCTTTGGCCGCCAAAGCCGCTTTGTCGAGCGCCTTCTGTATCTTGCTCTCCACCTCCAGGATCTCCTCCTTGTCCAGGAGATCGATCAGCTCGGCCATCTGCTTCTCTGACAGGTTCACGTTTTCGTTACCTATGATTTCTAACATCTGAAATTAAAAAATAACTGTTATATATGTCTATTTTTTTATGTTTTTATAGATGACTACCAGAGGGCGCCCATAGTCAGTCAGTCCTTTATGGTCTTCAATCCTTTATGGACGATCCCCGCCAGCCTTTTTTTTTATTTTATTTTTTTTGTTGCCTGGAGTAAAATCCTTTATGGACTTCCCGTCAGCCTGAGGATGGCCGACGGGGGAGTGTGGGAATCTCCTCCAGAGTGGAGGCATACCCGCTAAACATCTCCGGGGTGTTCCTTCTCAGGGTTTTAGGTGCAGCGCCGTGGGAACGATAGTTATAGTACTGCCTTAACACATTGCTGTAACCAGAGGCTTTGAATCCTCGTACGACTCTTGCTCAGACTGAGCATTACAAATCGGGAGCATGTTCGCTCCATCGGCGTCTCGCCAGGAACACGTGGCGAGACGCCGGGTATCCCCGCCAGCCTGGGGATGGCCAGCGGAGGGTGTTCTCCACCTCCGTGAGAAGACAGAGGCATAGCCACTAAACGTCCCCGGGGTGTACCGTCCCGCCCTTGCTGCCCCGTGGGCCCTGACTGTATCTCCACGGGGAACTAAATGGAGCCTGCTCCGAACTCATGGAGGGAACTGTATGTATGTATTAGCGCAGAGAACGGTTATTATGCATATCTGTAACAGGGCTTAGCTGAAAAACAGTGCTGTGCCGATGGCACAGATTATACTGAGCTAATGTCCTGCCGCACATGTTAACGTATCCACTATAAATTGTACAATAGTTTTAAGAAAATGTGTGGAAAATAAATGGTTTAAATGGTTTAAATTAGCCTACTGTACTGTGCCACGCGTGCAAGACGTATTGGCACAGGGTTTGTATTAAGGTATCTGCCTCTTGTGGTCCCCGCTTAAGACACCCTCAGGATAGTGTGGGCTGGTGACATTGTACATTCTAAATGCGTCACAACACGGAATACGGTCAGAGTACTTCCAGAAAAACATGGTGTTAGCGCAGAATTAACGGGAATGTCCCTCTACTGATACTGATAAACTTATCAATGTCAATCCTATACCGTATTTCCATTCTACCAAAGAGTACGTTTCGAAAGCCACCTGGGCCCATGGTTCTCGTAAGACCATGGACCCATGGTTATCGTAAGACCACCAAAATATAAATAAATTCGTACCTTCAATACATCGTCAATCTTTAATTGCCCATCGAAATCGTCGTCCAGTCTTCCCAGCACATCCTGAATAAGCTTCAATTTAGCCTCATCGGGGACCTTTTGGAGACTCTTAATGGAATGCATGAGTTCGTCGATGTGAATGAGATGCTCCTTGGCCTTCTGTGGTTCCGTCTTGGTTTGTTCCAATGTGGTGATTAACGCTTTCTCCTTGTTCTCCAGCTCCTCGAGTGCAGAGTCCAGTTTGCTTATCATGTTCCCGACGGCCCGGTATAACCTGTAAAATAATATAAAATACTAATAAAGATACTGCGAAAAGTTTGATGAACATCTAAATCAACTTTCGATACCTAAAAATGGCGATCTAAAAAGAGCAACCACGGAGTTTCTTGCCGGCTCTTCTCTGTAGAGCTGCATTCCGAACCGGTGGTAGATGGTAAATAATCAATATTAAATAATAAATTAAAAAAAATATATATTTTATGGTTTGACTTGTCAAAAGAGCTCTACTGAGCCAACTTGATTATATAAGAGTTTTGATTTTGATATCCGGTTGCGTTAAGCCTCTGATACAAACGACAATTTTGCTTGAGACGGCGCGTAATGTTAGGCAATTCCTCTCTTTGCAGCTCCGACCACTAGGTGGTTAAGACCTTTCCGCCCCTAGGGAAGTAATGATTTTTTTAAACAATATTTAAAAAAAATGTTTCCTTTTTTAAGAATATTATGCAAAATATATATGTATAAATATACAAACATAATAAGATACTACTACTATTCAGCTCATAGATGACTACTGCTTGATCGAACCTCCCCCAGTTATATGGTAATGAGCCTACTGCGTCACATTGGCCAGATGGGTTGGCACAGAGTTTCGTATCAAGCTTTCCTTCTCTTGCGGCTAAGTCATCGGCCTTGTTTTTTTCTTTTGTCAGCGCTTACGACACCCTCAGGATGGAATGGGGTGGTGACACCATGTATTCTGAATCCGTAACCACACGGATCGTTCCGATAGCACGGTATAAATTTGAGTAGAAAAAAAGTTTACCTGAGCGCTCCCTTGGTCAGCTTGATGTCCGCCTGCTTGGTTTTAACAATTTCATGCATCTCCTGAACATCTTCGTTGTAGTCAAGGAGCTCTGTCTTCAGCTCTTGGATACTTTCCTTCTCCAGGAGCAGGGACTTCTTTTGTTCAGCTGGAAGTGGCAATTATGTTATGATGACTTCTTTTTCTTCTCAGCCCATAAATCGCTTGTTCCGAAGAATACGAGTCCAAAATGGTTTCAAAGCAGTATTGCAGATAGGTCTTTATTCTTTGTAACGAATAGAGTTCAAATTGGTTTCAAACAAGTATTGCAGATAAGTCTTTATTCTTTGGAACAGGCGCAATGGCCCACAGCTGAGACGGTCCTCCTCCAACTACATGGAGGCTAATTAGCCTACTGTGCCACGTTGGGCAGACGTTGGCACAGGGTTTCGTTTCAAGTTTCCCTTCTGTTGCGGCTAGGGTTTCGGCCTTGTCACTTCCTTCTGTCGGCTCTTACGACACCCTTAGGCGGGAATGGGGTGACGACGCTATGTATTCTAAATCCGTCACCACACGGCAATAATTACACATTGAAAATAAATACTTCTTAACGGATTCATCGCTTCTATAATTTTTTATTTGAATCCCCACGTTTCGCATACTTTGCAGCAGTCGTGGTTACGGGAGAGACCAGATGACAGTTGTCTTCATAAGTACAAAAGTACAAACAGTTAGATCTACCGCCTAAAATTAGTTTGTTTTTTTTATCTGAAACCTTCGTGGGCTCATGTACAACACTTTGCTTAGGATTATCACATGATCAAATGCATACTTTACGATTATATAAATGACATACAAACAAACATCCATTCTTGTAGATAAAAGATCATTTAAATATTTTCAACTAGCTTTCGCGCGGAGGCTTCGAACCTGTGTTTATCTCTGCTTCACTTAAAGCCTATGTTACTTAGAGATAATATAAGATGTAAATTGTGAATGTATTTTGAAAATACAATAAAATTTTACACCTTGGGTTACAAAATCGCAATTGTGTTACGGAGCCCTAATTTTTTTGAAATTAATATATACCTTCCTCGATAAATGGACTATCCAACACTGAAAGATTTTTTGAAATCGGACCAGTAGTTCCTGAGATTAGCGCGTTCAAACAAACAAACTCTGCAGCTTTATAATATTAGTATAGATGAATATATTTCAATTTTTACATACATACATATAATCACGCCGCTTTCCCGTAGGGGTAGGCGGAGACCACTTCTTTCCACTTGCTACGATCCTTAATCCTTACATACTTGTTTCACTTGGTCCACTTTCATTATTCCCCTCATACATGCACTTCGGTTTATAACGTCCCTGATTTGGTCTCGAAACGTGCGCCTAGGTGCAGACCTAGGCGGGCGTTTCGAAAGTGTATAAGGTGAGTGTGAAGGAAAGTGTTGTAAGGGGCAGCCCTTACAACACTTTCTTTCACACTCACCTTATACACTTTTTTCGTCAATCGTTCTTCATTCATTCTCTCGACATTGCCAACCCATCTCAGCATACCTTTCTCAATTTTTGTCACTAATCTTCTTTCATACCACAACGTTTCCTTATCTCAATATTTCTTATCCTTTCACTCAGTTTAACTCCTATCATACTTCATAACGCTCTAATCTCAACTGCATTTATTCTGCTTTCTGTTGCTTCTGCCATACCCAACTTTCACTTCCATGCATAAGTGTCGAATCCAACACATGCACAGCAAAACGAGCCTTGTTAGACACCTTCCGACTATTCCTTCAATTTAGGTATACTAAACTTTGACGATGGGAAAATATGTGTTAATTATTGTAACTGTGATATATATAATTAGAGTTTTATTTTTGTGCTAATTGATTCACCGGTTATTATTAATGTTCATAGATAAAATTCAGTCAGAACACAAAATGTTTTAATTAAAAACAATGAACACCAAATAATCCGAGCAAATAATAACTGATATGATTTTAAACATTTAAAATGTGCATGATATATAAATGATAGTAAGATGCGAAAATCGCTATCAATAAAATATGTACTTTATCTTAGCGGAATACTTTGCAGGCAGATAATCTGTAGCGGTGTCGGGGACCGAACTGGGAATGCGTGGTCAAATACCTATCTTCTACATTGACAAGTAAAGACTTAAAATCACTACTTCTCAGCCCATAGATGACCCACTGCTGAGTCGGGCCTCCTCCAGTCCAGTTAAATTGAGGGTAATTAACCTAACTGTGCCACGCTGGCCAGACGGGTTGGCACAGGGTTTCGTATCAAGATTTCCTTCTTTTGCGGGTAGGTTATCGGCCTTGTCATATGGAATTGACGGCTCATACGGCATGATGGAACGGGGTGGTGACACTTAGTATTTTAAATGCGTCACCACACGGACATTCCATCTGGGGTGTGAAAACAAACTTTCGCGTTTATATTTTATATGTAGTCGGACTACGTATAAAATATAAATTCGCGGGAATTAACGCTATGTTAAGGTTAAGCTAAACAGTTAAGTTAAACAGTTAAGGTTAAGCTGCCTTCTTGCCGTACCCACAGAAACAGTTCCGTATACACAATTCCACATGAAATAAGAAAGTTATAAAATACCCAT
The DNA here is from genome assembly GCA_905475355.2 of Clostera curtula. Classification (NCBI taxonomy): domain Eukaryota; kingdom Metazoa; phylum Arthropoda; class Insecta; order Lepidoptera; family Notodontidae; genus Clostera; species Clostera curtula. Next base: position 3,734,222 of record FR997804.1, on the reverse strand, counting down.
AAAAGATTTTGTGGTATTACGTATGAACTCAAATTCATAGACCGACGAACTTTACATGTAATCTTAAAATAACAATAGTTCTGAGAAAATACGTACATCACGCTAATGTCCCTCATGAACTTGAACTTCCGTCTATCCAGAAAAAAAAATGGCTGTTCGCCAATAATATTCAATGATTTAACGACTTATTTAGTAAAATATATCTTTACAGTAGCTATTGTTAGCGATTAAGCAATAATATTATTTCACGCCTTTTCCTACGTGCTGCTCCATTAATCGGCGTGGACCAAGGCCTACAATGTTCCCCCAAACGGGGGGGGGGGGGGGCAACCCGTGGTCGCGCAAGTCGAGGAACGCCGTTGATCTTACTGGGTAGGTCGGGGTAATTACCTTCTTTCCTCGCCCCGGAGTCCCACATACACCCGCTAGTCAGGTATCATGAGGTATCCATGAGGATTTTCAAAGAGAAAATAAAAAAGCTTAGACTGGCCCCATGAAACTGAACGGAGACCGATATATTCGTAGGTCTTTATTTGATTGGCCCTGTCAATGCCTATTCGTCGAATTGGCGAATTAGCTCTCACTATGCCGTATAGTTTTTTTGTAAACAAGTCCGATAATTTGAAGAAAAGCAACTACAGAGATTCTTGCCGGCTCTTCTCTGTAGAGTATCATTCCGAGCCGGAGGTAGTTTAAGTATGGATTGTCGACGCAAGGGTTGTGGAATCAAAAGAGATGGATGGATTGTATGAATGAGGAAATGTGTATTATGAATGTCTGAAGGTAGATAGGTGTTTATGGAGACTACCACCAAGTATGGGCCGTAAGATGATATTGGTAATTTTCACAGAGTCACAACTCAACTTGCAGATCGACTTAGCGCTTCGTGATAAGCCTTTTTTGTTTCGGCATAAAAATATTTGGCAGCAGGCGTGTCGAAGCAAGCAAATTTATTATTTCTAATCGGAGGATGGAAGTACCAGAATCTTTCGTAACTTAGGTAACTAACAGTATTTTCTTGTAGCGTTAACCTCCAAGACCTATGAAGAAACCAAAGAAGACTACGGCTAAATGTGTGGTTAGGTCAGCAAACAAAGCAAAACCAATTATCTTACCTAATTTCTCTAAAGCATCTTCAATCACTTCTAGATCCGTTGCAGACAGTCCTTCCTCAGTCTTTGGCTTCGGTGAATCAACAGCTATAACCGGTGCTGGGTCCACCATTATTGGAGTAGAGTCAATGTCAATGATTGGAGCTTTGTCTTTAAGTTCTTCCTTCTCCCTCTTCTTGGCCTCGAGTATCTGTTTCTCTCTTTCTGCTTCTTCTTTCTCTTTCTTTTCTTCTTTGATCTTCATTTCTTCTAGTTTTATGGCATCAGCTTTAGCCTATGGAAATAATAAGGTGTATTGTAAAAAAATACTTTGTGTGGATTTTTATCAATATCATCATTACAGCCCTTAAATGACCCACTACTGAGTCGACATCCTCCAAGTTTATGGAGGGAAATTAGCCTACATCGACATGCTGGCAAGACGGGTTGGCACAGGGTTTGTTTCAAGTTTCCCTTCTATTAGGCTAGGTTATCGGCCTTGTCATTTCCTTTTGATGGAATAGGGTGGTGACATTATGTATCCTAAATCCGTCAGCACACTGATTTTCAAAGGTTAGGTTGAATTTTTTCATCTTCCAACCAATATAGGTGAAGAATAGAGTCACAACCATATACCATTCTAAGACTAGTGTACATAAGCCACAATTTAAAAAAAGGCATCACGCTCTGGACAGTCGGTCTAGTTCTGGATTATACTTTTTTATGTAAGACACAGATTAAAGGAAGTTATGGTTTTATGGCTTTTTAAGGCATGGATAATTTGCTTATCATCTTTAATGTTTATATTTGATGAGTCAATGTCACATGAATGCATGTTTACATATTCACCTGATTGATAATAAGATACCAAATTATATCAATGCCTTGTCTGAGGTTTATTTTGAGATGGTTCTACATAGAAAAATATAACAGCTTTGTCAAAGCTGATCATTACTTGATTTAAAACAACATTTAAAATTACATAATCAATTCAATTATTTCTAAATAGTATGACCTAACCTAACCCAACCAGTTTCATCTTAGTTTTGCTAACATTTAATTTTGAGACTTGCACTAAAAATTAAAATGAAATTTTGTTTTGTTTCAAGGCAAATATGAAGGCCTTAAAAGATAAAAATAAAATTACATTGTATTGCCTTAAATTAAATAACACTTCCTATTCAACATCATCATATCTGCCCATAATTGACCCACTACTGAGTCTGGCTTCTTCCAAATTCATAGAAGGAATTTAGCCCACTGGGAAACACTAGCAAAATGGGTTGGCACAAGGTTTGTAATAAGTTTTCTTTCTATTGCGGGTAGGTGCTCTGCCTCTTTCATTTCTTTAGTTCACTCTTACAACACCCTCAGGATAGTGTGGGTGCCCAATACATAATTGTTATTTCAACATGAAAACTAATCAAAAATTTACCTTGAAATCCAGTTTTCCTTCTTTCTCGCCAATAGCAGCCTTGGTCTGTGTAGCAACTTGTTCAGGCAATGCTGATATTGTGGCCTTGAGTTTGTATGTTGTGGGCACATGTTCTGGAACCATCAAGGCCCTAGACAACAGCAGCAATGATGGTGGAACTTTCTCATTTAATGATAAGTCTAGCCAGTTCCTCATTTCTTTGCGTAATCTTTCCTCAGACACACCATATGCCCTCATACCTCTTGCCTTACATGCATTCTGTAATTCACTGTAGTTCAAACTGTCCACACCTTCTTTTGCAATCATCTTATCATCTGCTGATAGAGACCGCAATTTCATTTTAAGATTGAAACGTAACATGGCACTGGTACCAATAGTGGAAACATTTAGTACTTTACATAGAGCTACTAAATGTGGACGTTGTAATGAATCTAATGTAATCTCATCTTCAAATAACTTGGAAAACTTCATGATCTCTTCACTGGTAGCAATGTCGCCAGAGGTTCTGATTTTGTTGAAGAAAATAGAAAAATCTTTAGCCAATTCTGAGTGTCTATTTTTAGCCTGAGGAGCCATCTGGTCTAGAGTCTCTTGGAAGAACTTTGCCATTTCAAGCTTCACTTTTAAATGTTGCTTCAATTTATCTTCTTTTTGACTGCCAGTCTCAAAAGTTGATGGCAACATATTGGGAAACAGTTTAATAAATATAGGCAACGTAAACTCCAAAAATGGAACAGCTATAAACACCATAAATGGCACTATTCTAAACACATCACCAATTGTGGTCACCAACAGCCTGTGTTCTCTCCGTGTCAATGATTCACCTTTCAAAACTTTAAACAGTAGCTTTGTTGAAATTCTGATTTCAATAAAGAGTAGCCTGAACCCGTGATAGTAGTGTCTCAGTTCATCCATTATTCTCACTTTAATACTCTTTTTCTTCTCTTCTTTTTTAGGAAGCTTCTCTTTTTCTTCAAGATCTTTTTTTATTGTTACTACAGTAGCCTCCACTTTTGATGAGGGCTTCAATGGCTCCTTTTCAAAATAGTATTGACTTGTGGAGATTGGCCTTGTGAAAAGTTGATGACCACATAGCATTACATTGAATGGTTTCTGAGTAACATCATGTTGGTACCCAATTGGTTGGGCTGTGTAATATGACAATGACCTTGAAAGTGTTATGTATGGAAAATTTCGGTATTGCCTGGTCTCCCATAATAAAGCTAGAAAATAAGTTTAAAGGTACATAGAGTAAAGGTAACAAAGAATCGGATAAAACAGACACTATTTTGCAGTCAAATATTTCACTAAACAATTTTTATCCAAAGATTACCATTTGGATTCAAATGTGTTTCGGACAAAAATATTAATTTAAACTTTCCTAGCACGCAGTAAATTTCCTAATACAAAGAAAACATTGCATGAAACATGTGATAGTAATTTAATAAATAGCTTTGTCTAAATTACATGTGTCATATGTTTCGAATTGGCGAATTATGTAAAGAAGTTTTATTTATTTACGATGTTGGCTCATTATATAAAATTGGAATATTTTTTACAGTGAAGTCATCCGTAATCAATCAAAATCGGCTATAGGTTATGGAGTACAGTAGCGGTGTTCTATTAATTTATGAGACTTACTTGATCTTTTCAAGCACCTACAGTTATCTAATATTATTCTGTTCATGTTTTTACTTCAATGTTAAGATTTATTTGCTGAAAATTATTGAAATTATTATCAAAAACAAAATCAACCTTTAGTACACCATGACAATCGAGAAAATACTCATTCGATCAATCAATCCATCAATCATTAATTCGTAAATTTGTTCATTTCATTCAACAGCCGTTTTTGAATTTATTTTTACATGGTTAGTAAGACCTTCGTGCCAAATTATGAGGTTACTATAACTTTATTTAAGTTATTTAGATTTAGCGAATATTCATGATGTGGTTTTTTTTAACATTGAATAATATAATCTATCTATACTATATCCATCATTCATTACTTATCATAATTCTCTGTAATATATACATAGACGTATACGTTAAAGAAAGAAATTATGATAAAGAGGAAATATTAATTATATTATTTAGTAGTAGTAGTATAATAATGAACTTAAAAACAACTAGATCTAATAAAAAAATATTTAAAATCCTTAAGATTTTGAAAAGGCCAGGGGTGTTATGGATATAATAATTTCGGATCCGGATATGGATACAGATATATGAAAATTATTATGTATAACGGTTTCGGTTACGGCTATGGATATTAAATCATTTCGAATTAACCGATAGTTTCGGTTAAGGATATAAGATTTTTAAGAAAGTGTAAAAATAATTCACACAAAGGAGGTGGCACCACTTGGGTGAAACTTCATCATATATCACAAACACAGTGATATGTATGAAGCAGGGATGATAAGGTTAAATAATTTCGTCCTTTGCGTGAAATATTTTTTGCTACACTGTTTACATTTGGTTAAATCTACATTCACTTCATCAAAAAATTACCAAAGTATACTACTACCTACTTACTACTACTAAACTTAGGACGCTATGTCCCAGACACTGACAATGTATTTGTTAATTTACATTGTAAATTTTATTCATGAGACTAAGGTACATTACAATTTTACAAGTTGTTACTAGTAGTAATAACTAAGCGCGCGGTTGATCTGTCGGTTCGGCTGGACTAAACCAAAAACATGTCACAACATGTCGTGTTTAGACTCCACCCTATCAGAAAATACCCGAATCTTTTATTCCGGATTCGGTTAGGTACGGATATTTTTGGCCATAAAGATGGGCGAGGACTGTACGAAGTGAGTTACAGCCGACTGAATGAGTACGTTGGGAGAGGGCGTTCGATGGACACGAAGACTACAACACGCGTACACACTAGAACCAAGTTACTGTAATAACTGTCCGGCCGGTTACAGTTCCTTATGGAGTACCCGGCTTTAGAATTTATCTTTGCCATCTTTCTGTTGGCACCACTGTCGTTATGGCTAGCTATACCCTGTACTACAAGATAACTTGATCGATTGTACAGACCTAGTAAAAGGTTGTAATAGGTAGAAGGAAAATATCTAGTAGTCCAAAAAATAACGTTTTAAAATACTTGTAACTGTGACAAGTACGCGTGGGTGTAATAAGTGTGAAATTCTTATTGCAATATTCATAATAAGTTCCTATTTAATATTACAGGCTTATTTTTGGACCTCCCGCCAATTTTATTATGTGGTACAGACCATGAAAGTAAACAAAAAAGGAAAGATAATAATAATTGTAAAAGTGTTAAAATTCAATGTGTGAAAACCAACAATTTTTTTTGGACTCGTGGATGTTATCTGTTTCGTCATTGTAAAGTAAAGATATGATTCCAAACTACGCTGCACGCAGCAGTACTGCCGCGGCACTACTGGTCCCCATACAATATTTTTAAAAGCTTATATTTAAGAGATTACATTCCGAGCTAGGCAGCAATGTAGCGGTTGATTGGGGATCAGTAGTGCCGCGACAACACTGCTGAAATTGCAGCGTAGTTTGGAATCATACCTTTATGTCGATCAGAAAAATTGACATCTGTCAAATCGATCAAGATATCGTGTACAGGGTATAACCTTGAAAAAACGGAACACTGCCACAGTGTATAATTGGAAATTGCGTACTCGTAAATGTATGTACTGAGTCTTACAAGTACGAGTCTTTGTAAATACGCGCTCCAATGACTGGCTCCACGCTCCTCCTCCGCGTTTACTTGAAAGCACTTACTATTACTGGTTACTACTGACTGAGGCTAGAAGCTACTAGCTACCTACTTAAACGTGAATATTCCATACGGCGTGGTGTACTTTCAGTTTTTCGTTTTGATTTTAAGCGATACATCATAGCTTATATCGCGGGCTCTGAGCGCGACGACCGAATCAAGAAATTCCGTAATAAAAAATAAAAACCTAACACCCCCACTCCATCTACACACCCTGGGGAGGTCTCGAAATACGTACGAGACCGGCATTCTTACTTTAGTTTAAGTTTAACCTAAAGCGTATTAAAGTCGAGTTCACGTTTGCTCGTACGGGTACTCGCAAAATGCATTTGGCTGTTGGTTGACGTTAGAAGTGTGGGAGTCTATGAAATCTTTGAGCTGCAAATCGGCATACAATCCGCACCAATCTTTATGCCCTCTGTAAATGTAGCCGCATTACGCTGCGCAGAACACAAAATCAGGTATCAGCGGGAATTACGCGGGGCGTGGACGCAGGGCACCGCCGTGCGCGCCGTTTCCCACCCACAGGCACCCTCGCATCCGGCGTGTTAGTGTTAGTTAGTGATAGTGAGATACGTTCGTACTTCGTATTGGTTATGAAATGTACGATGCGCAAGTTCGTACTTCGTACCCTTCTACATTCAGAGCGCTCATAAAGATTGGCGCGTACTGTACTAGTAAGTAAGTACTCGAGACGCGTTTGGTTGGACGTTATTTCACGTTATTGACGACGCTAATCAGTAGCTCGGTACGGTAGCTCCAATCCAATGAATACGCCTCACTTATTATAAGTATAACCTAACTTTTTTAACAAGGATTAAGGATATTTTAAATTCTTTCTTTTTAGTTAGTAGTAATATTTTTTTGGTCAACATAACTACAATTAAATGAACGTAACAAGATTAGGATTTTACTTACCAAAAGTGTCTACATTTAGTTTTCGAGCAATAGCAAGCAGTAAGTTTGCAGTAAAAAGTAAAGTGTACTTACAAATATTTATTTTAAGTTAGTTTAGTTAGATAGGTAATAGATATTTTAACGTGTGATGTTCATATCTATTCATTGTATCTCTTATTTTCAGAACATAAACTATCGCCACTCATGGACATTTCCACTGACAGAAATGCTGCAAAACGAATTGTATGGGTGGATCTCGAAATGACTGGATTGGATATTGACAAAGACCACATCCTGGAGATAGCTTGTGTTGTCACAGATGCAGAGCTGAACATTGTAAGGAAAGGCCCAGATATAATAATACACCAACCTGATGAAATTCTGAGCAATATGAATGAATGGTGCATTGCTCAACATGGTGAGGTATTTATTTGAAGATTTTTACTACATACTACTATCAGTACTATAAATGGATTATAATGTTTTATGAAAATGTTAGAAAGTCTTCTACTTATTAGAAGTAATTTGGATTTGCAAAATTATATTAGAGTGTGCTCCGTGGTCTGGAGTTTTGCTTTACACAAGTTCCTTTTTTCAGAGTGGCCTTACTGAAGCAAGCCGTAAATCAAAAGTGTCCATAAAACAAGCAGAAAAGCAAATTCTAGACTTTGTCAAAGCCCATGTGCCTGAGAAAAAGTGTCCATTAGGAGGTAATAGTGTTTACATGGATAGATTATTTATAAAAAAATACATGCAGAGTCTAGACCAATATTTGCACTATCGGGTCATAGATGTCAGCACTATAAAAGAATTGGCTAAGAGATGGTTCCAGAAAGAATATTCATATACTCCATCTAAAAAGTTTTCACATCGATCCTCAGATGATATATTGGAGAGTATAGAAGAGTTGAAGTATTATCGTGAACATATATTTAAAAAGTAGATATAATGATGTCTTAGGTTTTCACGATCTTTACTCATTTCCTGCAAGTAGATATAATTAATAGTTTTTTGGACAGAACAAGTCATTTGGAGAACATTACAGGTTTTTTAGTCTTACCATAATTTTGTCACTGCCCATGTGTCAATACAAACTCTGTTGTTGGCATAATCATGAATCCCATGATGGAAAACATGACAATTAAATGAAGAAGAACATTGCAGGTGTTCTGCTCTTGAAAAATAAAAATAATTTATGAATTGTGAAATATGTTGTTGTAATAAATAACTGTGCTGTCAGAGCTTAAATATATGTTTTTTTTTACATCTATTACAATATTCTAAATTGCTTCAATAATAATAAAAAACAAAACCATTTTTTTCATCTTTAATAACAATTGGCATTTTCTATCTGTACCAAAATCATTCAAAAACATTTTTCTAGACGTGATTCTAAATCCAATGAGCTATCACACAATTCTTTTAGGACCTTTCTTAGGTCTCTATTTTTCATGTTTATGAACTTGTTGACTAGACTATTATTAGATTTTTTGTTGGTTGTAGTATGTATGAATAAATAAATAAACATAATTTAAAAATGTATTAAGGCCTTCTTGACTTGTCTCTTCAACATTTTTTTTTATTGTTGAAATAAACGTAAACCTTTGTGCCAACTGGTTTTGACTACTTGGCACAGTAGGCTATATCGCTCCCGTGGAGACAGTCGGTGCCTATGAGGTAGTGGGCGCGAGTCGGTGCACCGAGACATGTTCAGTTGGTTTGCGGACGCCGTTTATTTTATTGCGGTCCCGGTGTAGAAATACCCCCACACCTGCTTTGGCACCAGCCGTTTAACCCCCCCCCCCCGCAAAGAAAGCACGTGTACGGTAGAGGTTCCCGGTCGATTAGCACCATTGATGGTAAACCGCTTAAATTTTAAAGCCTACTTCTCAGCCCATAAGTTTTGAGTAGGGCCTCCTCTAATTACATGGAGGGTAATTAATTACCCTACTGTGCCTCGCGGGACAAACGGGTTGGCATACGGTATCGTATCAAGTTTTTCTTTATTCAGCTAGATTATCGGCCTTATAATTTTACTTACGACACCCTCGGTTTGGGGTGGTTACACTATGTATTCTAAATCCGTCACCACATGGAATGTCACACTACTGACTCATAGATGTAACAAATGTAATAAAGCACTGTAGGTATTTTAGGCGCAAAGGGATGATCATCCAGCCAGACGAGGTGGTATGTCTAGCTAGGGGTCGCAGCGCCTATCCCCCCGATAGTTGTACTCAAGGAAATCTTAACTGTTAGAATTGCTCTTAAAATTTCGCTATCGCGGTGTAGGAATTTTTGGTAATTCTCGCATTTGTAGGCGATATTTCTTGATTTAATTAGTTCAGATTTTTCGGGTAAATTGTCTAAAGTTTGTAGCATGTTGGTCGCTACAGTATCAATAGGTACAGGAAGGTGCAATATCGCCAGTGTGTCCGTCTGAAAACCAGCGCCAAGCCAGAAGCATGAAGCCGAGATACTTTTTTGATTTTTTTTCCTGTATTTATTGCTATCAAATACATGGTACTATATTATTCTATTCAAAACACGTCCGATTTTTAACAAAATTTAATGCACATTGAATGTCTACCTACATACTTTAGGGTGGAATATATGTTCGATTTTCAAATTAACCTAAAGCACATTCGGAGCCACCAGACCGAGTTCCATTTAGAACTATTTCAGTGAACAAACTCCAAAGGGACGCCACTCACCCTTGAACGCCCATGAGATAATGCTATTGTGTTGGAGCACGCAAGTTATATAATTGTAATGAAATATGGTGTGTACTATAGCTACGTTTGACATGTACTAAATGGCGATGTTAACTATGCTTATAACCTTTGGTAGGTTAAGAATATGATCGATTTGCGGCGGATTCATAAATTTCCCGCCAGTAGGTAAGTTGGCCTTGCCTGGCACAAATTCACATTTTTTTTAGGACAATAAATGGTTTGCTTTACGTTTGCTGTTCTAGGCTTCAGTTTACTCAGCCGGCTAATTAATTACCCATTGTCAATTACGGTGTTAGGGTAAAAGCGCTATAGAGCGCACAAAATGTTATCTTTTTTTAAACTTCTGTGTTTTATATACACCTTGCAAATAGTACAGGGGTTCTCGCATAACTCTTCGAAGGGATCATTATCTAACCAGGCGAGATGTCCTTCAGGTCCTACACCTGTTAAGTAATGACCATTTTACAAAAATTCTTGTGCTTCCTGGTTCACCCGTCCACGGACATTTTGAATAGGTCAATCTGACTTATCAGCTATTGTATACAAAAAATAGCAACTAAAAAAGGAAGCAACTACAGAGTTTCTTTCCGGCTCTTCTCTGAAGAGCAGCCTTCCGAAACGGTGGTAAATACATAGTAAACAGATGCTTGAATATATATTTTTTTTATTTTTAAGAACAACATAACATACCTGCGAAACCCCATGCGCATGGCGCCGAAATGTTTTGCAAATGGAAGTCATTTGTCTTGTCTACTAACTACCTACGTCTGTTTAGACATTGCTTTCTCGGTCCACACTTAACCCCTGTCACAATTTTGCGAAAAGTCTGATTTATAAGCGCCCGTAATAAACATATGTTACAAATGATGCTATGTGTACGGCTTGTACGGTTTTTTTTCCATTTCAACAATTTTCCAAAAAAAGGAGGATCAATTCGGATGTATTTTTTCTGTATTATTATTTCATCTGGGGATCACAGGGGATCTCTGGTCTTAGGCCGGGGAGTAGATCGCTATGACCATTTTCCTATTTCCAGCGACCTTCTAAAGGCCGTCCGCAATTTTCCAATAACCTCTAAGCTATTCCTGTGTGGTGACGGATTCAGAATACATAGAGTCACCGCCCTATGCCCGGGAAACTACATAACCGAAAACCTAGCCGCAAGAGAAGGAAAACTTGAAACGAAACCTTGTGCCAAACCATCTGGCCAGCGTGACACAGTAGGTTAAATTACACTCCATGTATTGGGAGGAGGTCCGATTCAACAGTGATTTGTGGGCTGAGTATAGTTGGTGTTGGATGACCATACGAGAAAAATTCACTTATCTGTAGCCTGTAGTGTATATCAATTGCTTTTTTTATATAGTTAGTTTCCCTCCGTCATTTTGGTGGAGGATAGACTAATAATAGTGGGTCATGAATAATGCTTTTCAGACTACATATTCGAATACGATGTTGATGTACTTTTAAAAACATAGATGGCGACACTGCGCAGTGTCATGATTTTAACATAACCAGATGATAATGTTATTTTATAATCAATCGTCGACGATATATTTATTTTGTAGGTACTTAACCTACCTAAGTATATTTGTACGTCCCAGGCATCGAACTTGGGCCAGTGATTTAGAGGCAGAGCTTACTGGGCTAGACGATGAGGCATTTGTCATATTATTAATAATAAAGGTATTATTAACTTTATTAGAAATCAGTATGATAGGAGGAATTTCGTTATACTTACAGATAGTAAAAGCGCTCTATAGCATTTGACTCGATGCGCCTCTGGACATAGCAGAGGTGTACCGATAGTCTACAATACCTTATGAGTGATACACGAATTAAAAACTACGTGTAACATAAATCTGAGATTGAAGGGCAACGAGGAGGCTGACCGATTATCAAAATTAGCAGCTACTGACGGTATATCCATATTCATCTTGCCACATTACACGGAAGGACTTGTTAAGTTTAAAGAAAAGTGTTATTTTAAATTTAGAGAATACTTTGATGAAAGGAGTAAAGAAAAAGGTATATGGTTTAAAACAATTCAGTGTCAGCCTCCTAAAATAACTTGGTTTTATAATAGTAAGTCTAGTAGATCCTAAATTGTAGCATTAAATAGATTACGATCTCGACATTATCCATCGAAAAAGTTTGGATTTTTAATGAAGAAGAGTGATTCTCCCAATTGTGATAAGGTTGATGATGTCCAACACATTCTTGTGGAATGTATTAAATACCAGAGGGCGACAGAAACATTGATACAAAATTTCCACATAAATAGATATCATCAGGCAGGGAGCCTTTTTAAGTATATTAAGCGAGACCATCATCAATGTTGCAAAAAATTTAATAGATAATATGATTTTGCATCATTGATTCTTGATGTTCCTAATACATAAATAAATTATATTTAATAGTTAGTAAGGGTAACGCTGGGGCTGACATATCCACTGGGAGATAAGCCCCGAAATAAAGAGAGAAAAAAAGGTATTACATTATAATCAGAATTATACATCTAATTGGACTTGTTGCCTAGTTTTAATGAATTGCCAACAAGTTACACGAATCCAATCAGACACATAATATAATATCCAATAGCGTAGTTAGAGTAATAACTAGGGATGGGCCGAACTTGCTTGCACTATTTTGACTGAAATTAAAAGCATATCTATCCTAAAGCAAAAACACTATACGTCATACATATTACATAACAATCGTGGATTTCTATGGGACCAGTCTGGACCACCATTCGAACAGTTATTTTTTTAAAACCGGGTTATAAATGACGGGTTTATGTATTATCAACACACATTAAAAAGTTAAGTAAATTCGTAAATTGAATAAAGAAGATCATCTTTTTTTTACCTACTTTAATTTCACCATACTTATATAGTGTGTTCAAGAACGTTACAGCTATCGGGCATAGATATTATCGTGACCAGTTCACTGGATCTGCCTGAATGGGGAAGGGCCTTCAACTGGTAACCCAACGTGGTAACCCAGCGGCTAGGGCGGGTGATTTTTATTCCACCACCACCCTAGTAGCTCACAACCCGCTTGATAACATCACGTGTCCTCCCGCTGCCAATACCATGCTTCCTATCGTAGAGTTCTGGTGCCCTTACTTACCTCGAAGAAAACTACACACGCTGGAGTTGCGCCCTTCTTCAGAAGTTTATTACTGTAGAAATAATTTTGGTAGGTACGTAGGTACAGTCGGCATCGTAAGTAACTTAGCGTATGAAATTATCAAATGCTTGTTAGTTTAAATGGCCAGTATTTTCTGACATAGCTATTGAGTCAAGTGTATATGACCATCAGTAACTTCAAAAGAAATTCACTATCACTACATAGTCTAGAACAAAGTCGCTGTCGTCTGTCCGTCCCTATGTAGGTATGCTTAAATCTTTAAAAATACGCAACGGATTTAATAGATTAAACTTGACGGATTAAATATATGTACTACTAGCTGACCCGGCGAACTTTGTTCCGCATTATATATATTTAAAACAAAATGAAAGTTGGACATAGGATACCTGAGATTTTTATCCCGTCCGTATAAAACCTACTTTAACAAAACGCAAGTGACAGCGAAACGTTATGTTGTCTATAGTTTAATATGGTCGAAAATTTGACTATTAGAAATTTTGAATTCTACTTGTTTATACTGATGTAATTCACATAATATCTTTATAACTTGTAGCGTATGTGTTATTCTGATGTATAAGCTATATTATTGTAAAGTTTCATTAAAATCCATTCAGTAGTTTTTACGTGAAAGAGTAACAAACATCCATCCATCCATCCATACTTATAAACTTTCACGTTTATAATATTAGTAAGATACATGCATAATATTGTAGAGAAACACTGATAAATTCTTTAAAAAAGAAAAACCAAGAATTTAAAAAAAAATGTAGATGTTCATTATTGCGCCCGTGCGAAGCCGGGGCTAGTAAATTATAAAGTAAAAAAATATATATAATTACGTCGGTGTATTATTTATTACTATGAGTTATTTATTACATAAAGCGCAGTGCTGTTATACGGACGACCTGGTTAAGGTCGCCCGTCTAGGGAAAGGGGTGGATGCGGGCGGCTCGGGACCTCGTCCAGCAGTGGACGTCTGTTGGCTGAAAATACCGTATCATAGGTACCTGAAAGATTCAATAGTCTCTGGTTTGCATCAAAATGAAATAAAATTGTAAGTATTCTTGAAAACCAGACTACCACGATCAAGGGCGGATCCAGCTTTGGCGCCAGGAGGGGGTCACATAGTCGTGGTCAAGTCAAGAACTTATAATTTAATTTTGATAAAAATAGATACAAGTAAAGTACGGTTCGATTCCGGGGTCGGTCAAGTGTCTTTGTCTAAACCAGAGGCACTGGCTCGGAGTCTGGGTGTCATTTCTATATATAATATGTATGTATTTACAAAAAAAAATGTATATAAGTAGTTTATCATCCATCTCGTTACCATAACACAAGCATTAAGTTGCTTAGCTTGGACGAGATGGCGTTGTGTGAAATGTCCAAGGATATTTATTTATTAATGTACGTAAGTACTGTACTTAAAAATATTTATTCTTTATTGTACACTTGAAAAACTCCACACATAATAACTTGTACATATCCACGTACATATTGCCCTCTTGAAGACACCCAGAGAACCACTATCACGCACTGAATGAGGCAGCCTATTTATATTCCGTAACTGTGGTTAATGATTTTGTCATAACAGCTAGAGGTATGTCACCCCTCGACATGACATGACGCAAAACTCCGCAAAATTGAAGAGGTGGTACGACAAGGGTTTCAAACAAACAAAATAGAAACAGACAAAATACATACGTAGGTCACACTATAAGTTTTGCGTAACTTAAAAAAAATGTTATAACTATAATATTGTGTTTATTGCTTTTCAAAAGACTACATTTCAAACATTTTTTCATGCGATTGAACCGTTTTTTTAATTAAACAGGAGGACCACAGATCTGAATGCATGTTTTCTACGTGATGATTGAACGCTATCACTGCCTCTTTGGAGTTGGTAAAAGTGAAACCTCTCATGAAATGTTTGATTTTGGGGAAAATACAGAAATCACAGGGAGCAGATCGAGGCTATGCGCAGGATGGGTGACGAGTTGTACTTTTCCGGAACCTAAAATGACTTTGTTTTGTTGGCCGTGTGTGAAGAAGCGTTGTCATGATGTAGGAGAACGCGGCTTTTTGGTCGTCTTGCGCGAACTTTTTCTAACACCCTGGGCAAACAACTAGCTACCGACTATAAATAAAAAAAGAGATTATTACACAAATAACATTATTATAAAAAAATTAGTCAGCATTTGGGATATTAAATTAAATGAAATAGGACCGCAAATTATTAAAAAAAGAATGACGAACCCTCTGATTTTCTTGCCAGTTCTTTTCAGCAGTGGTCGCGTTCCGAACTGGTGGTAAACTACAATATATGTTTAGACGCAAAGGGATGATCATCCAGCCAGACGAGGTGTCATGTCTGGTTAGGGGTCGCAGCGCCTATTCCCCCGATAGTTGTAGTCGGGGATATCTTAACCTTGGGAATTGCTCTTGAAATTTCGCTATCGCGGTGTAGGACTTTTTCGTAATTATCGCATTTGTAGGCGATATTTCTTGATGCAATTAGTTCAGATTTTTCGGGTAAATTGTGTAAAGTATGTAGCATGCGGTCGCTACATATATGCATTCTATACATTTTTTTCATATGTTGACAATTTGTAAGTGTCCATTGTGTCCTATACAAAATAAATTATTTGACTTTGACTTAAACATTACAATTTCGAACAATACATATTTTTTTTATTACGTTGTTCGTGTTTTAATGACAAATTTTTGTGTAACTTGGCCACCCCAAAATTAACTCACACTTAAAGAGCGGCCGCCATCTTGGCGTCTCACTTTTGTCTTAGCGAGAGTTCCGTCCGCCTTTTTTTATACGTTTTTTATACAACCAAATAATAAAAATAATAATAAAACCAAAGAATAATACATTTTCTGAATTAGCTATGTGTCTCGAAACTGCACCGAAAGGGTATCCAGCTCAGCATATGTCAAGTGCAGTACCTGACGCTGATATTCTGCTGAATCCCAGTAGTGGCATACGGATACCAAGCTGCAAGCACTTGAGGTCTAACGTAAATCTAAGTATGGGGTCTATGCTTTTGCTTCGAATAGTTCGTGTGACGTGTAGTAGTTATATAATTAAATAGACTACAAAAAAAAATACAACAAATTCATTCTATAATAAAAAAAAATTATTACAATAAATAAAAAACCGACAATACTTAAACATAATGATTACATTTATATTAAAATACCAATAATATCTAATAAATTAATATAAATATACGACAATTTATATAAATAATGAAATCCCGACTGCATGCAATTATAATTACTTGAAAATAAAAATTAAATATGTGGTGGCAGCATATTTGTTAGCTTAGATTATAGATATATTTGTAATAATTAGTCCTTGTTTCTTTTGTTCCTTTATAAGGTATTGTTTTACATAAAATCTGTATGGTGATAAAATATAGTATAAATAAAATCATTATGTTCAATTAGTGGTCCACCTAAGTCCTGGAACCAGCCCAGGGAGGGGTCATGACCCCCATGACCCCACCCCTGGATCCGCCCTTGACCACGATAATCGTACTTTCAACCGTATTTTCAACGTAAAATGCTCGTGCCACCTCTAAAACCTCGGCATAAATTTGTTTCTAATCACCCGTGACAAAGCGTAAGGCGTCTAGGTAGTATTTGACTAAATACGAACAGTCTATTGTGAATTTTTGCACGTGTTGTTAATTTTGAAGTAACATTTTTTGAATTCTTGACATGCTATTGTCTACATTATAAATGGCTGACAATTCTGAATAGTTAATTTTGATGACACATTTTAGACAATTTCCTTAAATGTTACCTACATACCTTGCTTTTGTTCAAACTGTCACCATCAGAAAACCGCTGCACAAAAGAAACCAAAATGATTTTTTAACTAAATTTATTCTCAAAACTATTCCCATTAGAGTCCTACGAATCGAGATCAGGTCCAACACTGTGTTTGCTCTAGGTAAATAACAAGACAGTTAAAATAACAACATCACAACGGAGTCTTAAACTATTTCTTAATGTAAACTTTAGAATAAATAAAAATCTCAATATACATTTCTAGCATTAACATCTTTACGTCGATAATTTTCTATAATGCAAAAACGTACTAGTTTAAATGCCCATTACACTTTTATTACAATCTAGATAGTTAACGTTCTATCCCAGGACCGCCGAACGTAATTCAATGATCCTTGATATGACCTACCTAGCTAGCGCCAAAGGGCAACAATATGTCCCTAAACTCGATAAAATGTAGAGCTTAATGTATAACGAATGCCCAAAGACGGAAAGTATGCTTGGTAGCTAGCTACCCATGGTTTAAATTCGGCATAGTTGCTACAATGAACAGTTAATTTCACAAGTTTCATTCCACCGCAACTTGGACGCTGATCCTCACGCTAACTTATCGTTTCGGTCTGTCATTATATGTCATGCCATACATTTTAATGCTGCGTGAGCTTTTGAATAATGGTCAGTTGCTGAGCGAATTCCCTTTGGGTAAAACCTCTGCCCTTGTCAAGCAGTTTGTAGCAAAGTTTTGCGAGTCCAAGCGCAGTAACATCAGGCGTTCAGAGACCCACTAAACATTTTTGATCCAACGCCGATTAAAAGGATTTTCCTCGAAAAATATTCGTTAAACTGCGCAGTACCTCAACATATTGTGACGAATGAAATTGCCTACACTGGACTGTCTTATGAACGGCGAAGTATAGTTAACATCAGACGACCCTGGGTTCATTATTATATAGTATTTAATTAGGTAATTATATTCCGGACTTTCATAATCACATTTTCCAATGAATTTGTTAAAAGAACATTTGCAAATTATACAAAGGAAGCTCGCAAATTATTAACCTATGTAGTTTAAAATTACAAAAGTTTGTAGATATTTAATGATAAAAAATCTGGACAAATAAAAGTTGCTTTATCTGCCAGAAAAATAATCTAATATATGAAAAAGTTAACTAAACATATGCAATAAGAATTTTATTCAGAGAAGAGAAGAAATTGAAAACTCAAATACTAATAGAACGAGTATTCTATGCCGACGCAGAATCATAGGTATATATGTTTAAGGTTACGCCCGCTGTTTATATTAGTTGATTTCAAAAATTCATGGTATCCACTACACCCGGAGGCCGTTTGCAAAATGCCATTTAAACGAGGTCTAATATCTTTGGCTCACGACAAAAAAAAAAAGCGTGGTGTCAAGTATATAAAATGTTTACCAGCCGAATTACGGTCGCATATTATTATTTTTCTGCGTTAGGTGTTATCATTTTAACAAAATATTTTTATAGGTGTCGTGTCGTAGTTCTTTGCTTAAAGATTTTGGAAGATAGTCCAACGTCATCGCCCCCGTTGCGCTAGGAATAATGTAGTTTTAAGAAACGTGTAGTTATATTGTAATTTAATAAGTACCTACACCTAAGGCTATCTAAACGGGGATAACGTTTAAATGTAACATACACACAGTGTATACCTATTGTTTACCAGATTATTTTGTATTAAATACTAAACAAACACAAGGCTAATTAAAAATTTTTGTTCAAGAAATCTAGTTCGTTTGGTGAATTAATTAAATACTTACCGAAATTATAAGCTACAGAACATCTACGCAGGCTAGAAATATCTTGAAGGTTTTACTTACCTATATATACTCTAATGATATGGCTGCATAGCTTATAATCGATATAGCATGAAAGTAGGCATATCTACGTACATAAAGCAATGAAATATTGATTAGATAAAATACGTAATCGAACATTTTTTATGCTAACGACAGAAACTTTGTGCGGACGACAGCATTTCTTTCCGGTTTCCTCTGCCTTAATTGCGTCTTTATAGTTAATAAAAGTAAGACATCTTAGCGCTGCCATAGATTTTTCTTTACATTTATTTCGGGATGTAATTTCCCCTCTAGTTGCTAATTTTTCTGTAAGGTACATTTCACACGCGCTCTTAAATTAAAAAATTACACCATACTTAAACTATAAGAGACAACACTTCACTAGGAAACGAATAGATATTATAAATAAAGATGATGAAAAAAATATGAACGGATCCTTAGTAGGTAGGTTCAACAGTAATAAACTTTTTGGTCTATAATAATTTGGCGTATTTCATTATATAAAAAAGATGGCCCTATTTGTCGAAAATACTATATGAGAGAGTCGTTCAAAAATAGATTCTAGATACATCAATTTAAAAAATACCTTAGAAATAGGTAGGTACAGAAAATTAGGTATATAGGAGATAACTACTTTCATTTATATTTTTACATTTAACACTACCTATTTAATACAGGATTAAAATTAAAATTTATTTATCTACATTTAATGAAATATTATCTCGACGTAGTATTTGCAAGGTAGTAACTAATTATCTCGCGTTTTATATTCCAAGATAGGTCTATTCTAATCATAATTTAAGGACACAAAAAATATTCCAAGCCCGTGTAGGTACGCAAATATTGCGCATACACCTTACGTTAATATTTACCACATCTAGTTTCAGATACATGTGTCGCTACAATGTACAATGCACCTAAAATCGTGAACAGTTTGGCAAACGTAAAAGCCATTCCGTCAGTTGTTTACCACATATGACGGGAATGCGTATTATTCACGTACGAAAACGAATTCGTTGTAGTGATTCCAGCGGTTTTCTTCTGAGTCCACTCCAGGCTTCAACTCAGCAGCCCCACCGGCAGTGCCGCTGCCACAGCTAGCCGTCAGTTTGAATCCGTTTTCCTGCAGCATATCGAAAGCTTGCTCGATGAAAGAGTGCTTTAAGAAGAAACGTGACGTGTATCTGTCCGCCATACCGTGATCAGGATCCCTAGATTCATTCAGAGTTTCCCCGAAGACATCCCGGCATAAATTTACTTTACCACAAACGAGGATGCGAGATAACTTGCGGAACTTAACGTCGGCGAGTCCGTCGCGGCCGAACGCGAAGCTGCCCCGATATCCCACTGTGATGCATCCCTTTTCGCGGTTCGGAGGACGCGGGTCGACCTCTTTAACCGCGTTTTCCATGTTCACGAGCCTGTAATATTTCGCTTCGCGCGCTAATCTCAAGTGCTCCCTGAAACATTCCGGTAGAACGAGTCTCCCGTCCCTGAGATAATCCAAAACATAGCGGAAGAGTACACCGTCGCGATCAAAGAAAATTCTGCCTCGAGCATCGCGCGGATGGTCCGGGTCGTCGATCGCGGTCGCGGGGAGCGAAGTGGGTTGGTTGAGTAGCGTGTCGCGCGTAGTGGCATAGTGCACGCCGCCCACGTTCAGCTCGATCACGCTGGGCGGAGCGTCCGCCATGGCTGAGGGTCGAGGGCGCAATGTCGGAGCGGCTGCGCAACCCTCGCTCCCTCCCTGACCCACTTACCGCGCGTCTCGTCGCCTCCGCCCGCGAGCCCATCAATAACGCAAGCCCGGGTTACTGACTCGAACGTAATTATTTCCTACCCTTTCGGGGAAAACTGCGAAACCCTTCAAGGTCGCGTCTATTGTTAGCTAGCATTTTATTTTCGAATCGTCGAAACGTTTTCGTGGTTTCTTTTTTGAGGCCAATACATGTGTATCTAATGGAAATATAAACATAAACGTACGGACATCCTTGAATGAGACCGAGAACATGATATTTTTTGCGAAACTGCAAGTGCCACACTGTTTGAAGCGTTAATGAGACGAGTCCCGCGGTACGTTTTTTCCAGAAAACTTTTTTATCCCGCAACCGCAACATTATTTTCAATACCTTCGCGTTTCTCGGAACAACAACGAATTAGGGGAGGACCTAAAATGCCTCGTAATTTCAGTGTTGCCAGTAAAACAATGAATGTAATCAAACAAATGGTTGAACTATAAACCGACCACCTGTAGGTTCCCCTCGAGTCTCGCGCTTATAAGTTATGTTTGGAAGTCGATATCGGATGACTGATTGCGTATTCAAAAACAGGTTAAGGTCTCGGTTAGAGCTCTATTTACTTTGCAAAGATACCACTTATAAAGTGATATTGGGGATCGTGCTAGCTCATTTTATACAGGCTGGTCTACTTTATTTTCAGTCTAATCAAGTGTTATGTACTTTTTGTGGAAATCAATACTTTATGGGATTACTCTAGTTATTTGTCTTTGTTGTTTCCAAGTCAATTGCCATTGACAAAAATCACGTTATTCACCTTGTGTAGCAAAAATGTATATCAGGAACACATAATCAGAAACATTACATTACCCATAACTTTTAAATACAGCAGTCTCAAGATAACTTCCAATATCGTCTTCAGTAATATGTACTTACATAAACACTAACTTAAGCAATAAAACAAGCTAAAGCATACAAATACAGGGGTCTATGCTCCGAATATGAATTTGTCCCATTCGGTGTCGAGACCCTTGGTCCGTGGGGTCCTAGCGCTATAAGCCTTTTTAAGGAAATAGCAAAAAGGTTAGGTAGTCGACATCACAGGAGACCGAAGAGCTGGTAGCTACCTCGGACAAAGAATCAGTCTAGCGATTAAAAGGGGGAACGCTGCCAGTATCTTAGTAGTATCTTAGTAGTCTTCTAGTTGTTTGCATTTCGACACGTTACAAACAATTGATGCAAATTGCAAATACGTTTTGTCTACTAAAAGCCTGTTTATGTCTAAAAGCAGAATGCTTTTGAATTTCCCTAACGAACATTATCTGACATCATTCCAAATTGCTTCTAGTTGGTGCACAAACACTCGCAATGTCACTTATGTCCCCCGAAATTGGATCTCAGAATGACATCAACACCCAGCAAATGAAATTATGAGCCGAGTTTTATTTATTACTAGAGTACTCAGCAGCAGGATCCACTTTCTTATACCTAACAGGGATTGAGGTTGAAGGAGGCATAATTTAATCTAAATTCTTTGATGGGATTTCTTGAGGGTGATCTCAACCGCATTTACAATACCTACTTAAAAAGGACCTGGGGTCTGGAGGCAATAGTATGGAATTGACAGGTCGTTTCAATTCCATACCAAAGCGAAGTAGAAGATTAGAATACATGGTGTCGGGTGATTCCTACTATATACGAGGGTGCTTCCAAAAGTACCCGACCTAAATTATAAATGTGGGCGGTCAATTCAGTCCATAAATGACCCACTACTGAGTCGGGCCTGCTCCAAATTCATGGAGAGAAATTAGCCTACGGTGCTACGCTGGCAAAACGAGTTGGCACAGTGTTTGTATCAAGTTTTCTTTCTCATACGGCTAGGTGATCTGCTTCTTACGATCCTTTAGTCGCCTCCTACGACACCCTCAGGATTGTGTGGGTTGGTGACATTGTGTATTCTAAATCCATCACCACACAAAATGTGGGCGGTAGTTTAAACAAAAACTATTACTGTCATCGATAGTGTCATGTTCCGAAGACTTAACACATTATAGAACGCTACGATGAATAGCATCGTTATGTGATACAATAAGTTAATATGAAAGGTCTCATTCCAATTGATATCAAAGACGATTTGGAGTCTACTCCAGGAGAGTCTGCTCCTTCGTACTATAATTTCGAGAAGTAAGAAATATAGGAGGTATCCGTCTGAACAGTGTGGACCTGTAGGTCCACACTGTTCAGACTTCAGCTTTCAGCTTTCCTCTGTGTGATTGGAGGAGGCCCTATTAAGCAGCGGCTGTTTTATAGACTAAGATGATAATGATCACGATAACTGTAAGAGTTCAAAACAGATGTCTGGCATTGACAAGACCTGTCATTGTCAATCCCACGTGCGTTTCGGAAGCCACTTGGTTACAGGGCCTGGTTTCAAAGTCCCATAGTTCAGTCAAGTATTCTCCTCAAAATTTAGAAGAAAGCGGTCCACTGTCCCATTCTGGCCTGGTAGGTCAGGGCAGGGTTTCTTCATGATCAACAATAAATAAACAATTGTAATTAATTAATACTATTTTTAATACGGTAATGGCATTATGCTATAATATCACAACAAGTTCTTAGATATATTTAAGGACTGTAATAAAGCTAATCACAATCTGTGACAGAAAACCATTATTTAGTCTAAATAGCCTAACATTATGGGAAAGCAAGCAAAGTGCAGGCGCTCCGGACTAGGGATGAGCGATATTAGTAAAATATCGATATTGATATCGATAGCTTGATATCGATAGTTCGATATTATCGTGCACAAAATATCGATATTTTATAATATCGATCGAAAACCATGGTGAGAAACTCACTGTGTTAAAGTGTGGTATAAATTTTTGTGAGAAATAATGTACATCACATTTGTTTTCGTGGTTCACGTTAGAAGTTTAATCTCCAAATTATAATATATCCCACTCGAAAATATTGCACCTATATTCTTTTAAAATTAAACAATTTTTATTAGAACTGAGCTGACTACTGACTGTATTGTTATAATTGAATGAGTGAGAATTGACTGACTTTATTTTTATTTCATTTAAGGTGGATGCTCCAGGGTAGCCCGCGAAATTCAAATTTTCTTACGTTTTTTGCAATTTGCAGGGCAGTGCTAGGTTGTATGATGATGAACATTTGATTCGCGGCTGTAAGACGTATGTAGTTACAGTGTTATAATAATCAAACTCATCAATACAACCCTCTAAGCTCATAAAGGTGCAAGAATGACTTTGACGTTGAAAAATTTTTCTTCAATTCTTTCAATCAACTTACAACCTAGCACTGACCTGCAAATTGCAAAAAACGTAAGAAAATTTGAATTTCGCGGGCTACCCTGGGTCATCCACCTTAATGAGAAGGTAAAATAGGGATGCTTCTCTGCTGAGTTTGCGCATAAAACATTATACGGTATCGATGTTTATGAATACATGAAACATTTTTTGATCGAAAATGTGATCAGGTTTCGATATTTCGAGAATAACCCGATATCATGTTCAAAATATCGATATGGCGATATTTCAAACTTACAATTATCAATATTTTAATATCGATATTTTGGAGGTTAATATCGATATTTTAACGATATCGATAAAGATCGATCATCCCTACTGCGGACTATTAGGACGACCTGCAAAAGGTCGCAAGTCGCAACTCGGTGACGTGCTCAGCACAAGATCATATCATGGCAATCTAAGCACTATGTTCAAAGAATTCTTCAATTGATTATAGGCCTAATCTCGAATAATGCCAAAGTTATCATAAGTATACTCTGAAATTTCTTTTTGGTTTCTGAATTCAGCTTTCTCTATTTTACTGCTCGGGCTACCTGTAGTTTTCAGCCAATGCATCCTGGAAAGAAAATACGTCTTTTGTTCTCAGAAATTTAAAATTTCATTACCTGTACAAGCTCACTTGCTTTTTTTTAAAACCTCGTGACTTTACATGGACTCCGGGCCGCGGAAAGATTGTAATTTGCGACCTACCCACTAAAACCAAAGGCGATCCTCGACGGCCCACTTCAGACCCGCGTGTTGCGCTCCCTGATGATGGGGCCTACCACTCTTTGTGTCTGCACCACCCAAGGTAGACTGGCAGAAAATGCCTAACGCATTAAGTCCGCCTTGTAAATTTTGTGCAGAAGTGTAAATACATAAATGGGAACACGCTCACAAGGATTCTACCACAAGGGTACCACAAAAAAAACTATATCCATAACGAAAGGATTGATATCACTACTGATACAGATGCTGGGTACAAAATTACAGAAAATCAAAAGCAGAGACAAAAGTAACTTTTTTATTAAAATGTTAGTCACCAGGTGACGAAACTGTCATAACAGAGAAACCTAGAATAAAAAATCATTTTACATATTTTTAATTAATTGTATACGATCCAATAGGATGCTGGTGGCGAATTTAGATGGATAACACATTGTAATCATCACATGCCATCCCGAAAACGTAGCAAGAGATGACTAATGGAACGCAAGGGGCAGACCATATAGCCGCAAGAGAAGGAAATCTTGATAGTCCAGCGTCCAATGTTCTCGCCATGAACATTGGAGAATCCAGGACACATCAGTAAATAAATGGATTGTGATGATGATAATGATGGATTACCTACCTACCTTAGCAATTGCAATAAATAATATTAACATTTTTTTACCTATTGAAAAACTATACTCCTTTTTTATAGTGGGGCAAACCTTTTAAAGGTCCCCAGCCGCGAGCCGGGGGCTGGGGTATGTGAGAGTCCCAGTCGCGATGAGATTCTCCTTTTTTTTTCTTTAGTGGGGGAAACCTTTTATAGTTCCCCAGCCGGCGGGACGGGGTTGGGGTTGCCTGAATCGCGGGGGCAGTTTGCAGAATATGTTGAAATAGTCAAGTAAGTGAACATTGTTTCCTATGCAAAATAAACGATTTGACTGTAACTTTGAATGGCGGTGCCTCTAATCATCTCTAATTTCGACGACGCTGCAAAAACTGGGTCGAGAAAATTAAAAAAAAAGGCAAAGTGATTACGAGTGCTCGAGAACTCTCGTAATTTGCCCGAAGCTTTCAAATCGTCACTGTTAGTGATGTGCCCAGTCGTACCGGATTGGAATCCAGTCGCAAAGAAAAAACCAAATTTGTGCATTGTAAGTCTTACGGATATATTCAACTTAAGATTTTGAAATTTTTGTAGAATTGCATTGAAACAATCACATTAAAATTGACAAAGGTGGGAAAACCATAACGGCATAAGTGGTACCAAACCCACACTGTTGATACTTTACTTCTACACACATAATTAATAAAACGAAACGAAAGAAATATACAACAAGATCTCATAACCTAACATATCGGAGGATCCCAAAGGCTAAAATCCTCCTTCTCCGTGTATGGACGGATTTAGAATACATTATGTTACCACCCAGCATTTCCCGAGGGTGACGTAAGAGTCGACAATAGGAAATGACAAGACCGAAACCTTTGCGGGAGAGAAAGAAAACTTGATACGAAACCCTGTGCTGTACCGACCCGTCTGGCCAGCATGGCACAGTAGGCTGATTACCCTCCAAGTAACTGGAGAAGGCCCGACTCAGCAGTGGGTCATGTATGAGCTGAGTAGTAGTAGTAGTAATAGTAATCCTAAAAGCAAGTACTGATAATCTGATGGCGATAAGCTGGAGCTGGAGCCTAAAGCAGGCTTCATTTGTACTTTAGTTATTAATCAGTTCACGCAGCAGTGCGTTGCTAATACCGGAATAGAATCAGAATAATACGAACGGGAAATATACGAAAAGACATTGATAACAGCCTCGGAACGATTTCGTTTTTTTAAAGAAAGAAATTTAAAGAAAGAATTTTATTAGCTGCATACAAGAGACTTAATAACATTTGAGCTGTGATTTCGGGAATCAGAGCTTTATCATACGCAAGGCGCATGCATTCCTTTTTACAGGGTAAGAGACGGTGTCACAGATATGGTGTGAAGATTTTCTTAAATAACGCCAGCCGCTTACCACCAGACAGGCTTACAGTACGCTTGAACCATCCTAGATTTAAAAAAATATCCGAAATCTCCAACAATTAACAGCCGAACGGATTTATGTACCAAAAAGCATTTGGCACTTCCCTAGTGTAATCCTCGGTTGCGTCACTTTCCTAATGAAAATAGCAGTCCCATTTTGTC
This sequence comes from Clostera curtula, assembly GCA_905475355.2. Taxonomy (NCBI): domain Eukaryota; kingdom Metazoa; phylum Arthropoda; class Insecta; order Lepidoptera; family Notodontidae; genus Clostera; species Clostera curtula. Next base: position 3,707,552 of record FR997804.1, on the reverse strand, counting down.
TTAGGCAGACCAGACTATTTGATGTGATTTAAGGCTTTCGATTGAGTTCAAGGAAACTTTGGCGTAAAAATCGTCATCATCATCCCATTCCATTAAAGACCGACAGCTGTGACGCATCCTCTCCATAATACAACTGCGCTACGCTGTTCAGCTGGATTAGTATCTGGGTAGCGGAGCAAAGGATTGGTACATCGTTTTGTACTCCAATGGGTAAGCTGTCTTAAGGTGGATGCTCCAGGGTAACCCGCGGAATTCAAATTTTCTTACGTTTTTTGCAATTTGCAGGTCAGTGCTTGGTTGTATGTTGATTAAAATGTTATTCGCGGCTGTAAGACTTATGTAGTTATAGAATTATAGTCATCAAAATCATCAATACAACCCTCCAAGCTCATAAAGGTGCAAGAAAAACTTTTTCAACGTCAAAGTCATTCTTGCACCTTTATGTGCTTGGAGGGTTGTATTGATGAGTTTGATGATTATAACTCTGTAACTACATACGTCTTACAGCCGCTAATCAAATGTTCACCATCATACAACCTAGCACTACCCTGCAAATTGCAAAAACGTAAGAAAATTTGAATTTCGCGGGCTACCCTGGAGCATCCACCTTAACAAATCATATCCTTTAGTCGGCTATTATGACACCAATGCAATGAGATGGTGCACTATGTATTTCAAATGCGTCACCACGCATATACTGTAAAATAATGAATATGAAAATAACGAGTTCACGCCCGTCACTGGAATCCCGATAAATTCGAGTTCTGTGCATACCTCAAAAAAATGTTAACCACGTGAAACGCCTGATTTTCGGAATTAAGTAGCTTAGATATACGCTCTATCCCAGATCATAACCTACGTGCCCAATTTCATCAAAGTCGGTTCAGCCTTTCCGGCATGATTGAGTACCACAACATTATATTTTTTTTGCACTTATAGTACCTAATAATTTTTCGTAAGAGTTTTACCCACGCTGGCCATACGGGTCGGCCTTGTCATTTCATTTTGTCGGCTCTTCCGGCACTCTCAGAAAGGAATGGGGCGATGACACTTTGTATTCTAAATCCGTCATCACTCGGACATTACATTTAGCAACACCTCTGACTGACGAACGCAATCAGTTATGGCACCTTTCAAAGCAAAATCAGTTAATTTAGGTAAGTTGCCACGAACATTGACACAGACAATTTTTATTTGGACAAAATGATTGCATTATGAAAATGTTCACTCACATCGTCTCCACGCTATTAGCAGGGCCTTGCATGTGACCTATGACAGTTCCTTGTGCTGTATTCTTACACCATCCTCGTAGACCTAGTTTATCTGCTTGGTCCTTTGTGTGCTAGTAAAAATAGATTTAAAGGAAGTAAATAAAAATCTTACATAAAAAAATCAGGGATGTTATATATAATTTCGGATCCGGATATATGAAAAGTATTATAACGGGTTCGGTTACGGTTATGGATATAAAATTATTTCGGATTATCCGATAGCTACAGATATTTTCGGTTACGGATTTTTAAGAAAGTGTAAAAATACACTACAAGTGAGAATACAAATGATTTGACTTTAATTGTACTTTATAGGTTTTACAATCAGCCAGAGGAGTAATTCTTTGATCTTTGTCACAGTTAGCTACTTCACACCTAAAACTGTGTTGAGGTATAAGATGAAGTTTCAGCCAAGTGGTGCCACCTACATTGCGTGTTTTTTTTTTGTTACACTGTTTGCCTTTCGTTAAATTGACATTCGTTAACTTCATCAAAAAATAACTAGGTACATTACAATTTACAAGTTATTATTCCTTGTTACTAGCTAAGTACTGACTGAGCGCGCGGCTGATCAATCGGCTCTACCGGACTAAACCAAAAATATGTCACAACATGTCGTGCTTAGACTCCGCCCTATCGGTATTTATAGTTATATTATACCGATAGTTTCGGTTACGGATACGGAGCACCATAACATCCCTAATATAATGAATGTTTTTCTGTATGTCCTTTCATAATCATTTCAGCCAAAAGACCTCCACTGCTGGAAATTGGCCTCCCCCAAGGATTTCCACAAAGGCCGGTCCTGGGCCGCCCGCATCCATTGTTTTCTGGCGATCTTAATCGGTCATCGGTCCACCGTGTCACACGGTCCGTGTGGGAGGCCTACCAGCACCGCATTCAGTTTTGTCCTTTAGGGTGAAGCCAAACGAGCGTAATTTTGTGATTTGAGAGTCGCGTAATTTTGTGAGTTGAGAGTCGCGTAATTTCGGTCGCTGAAATGCTGTTGGGTTGCCAAACATGCGTAATTTTGTGAGTTGTGAGTCACGTAATTTCGGTCGCAGAAATTCTGTTGGCACGAACTGGACTTTTGTATGAAACCGAATGCAGCAGAAATTACGCGACTCACAACTCACAAAAATACGCTCGTTCAGCCTCACCCTATAAATAGAATCGTAAACTATGCATTTGATCATGTGAAGATCTTCAGCAATATGTAGTGCATGAGTAGCATAACTCTGCCAATGTTGCATTGTACATGTAAATGCAGGGTGCAAGGAAAATAACAAAGAATCTATATAATTATTTGATTTGTGCTGATTTCATCCCAGATTTAAAACGATTAAATTCCAGAAACCAAACCTTCAAAGACCTTAAACCAAATAAACATCATAATTGAATATTTTTTGATTTTGAACAAATGGTGAATCAAGAAAAGATAAAATACATTGAAAGTTGATTGAAGACTAAAGGTGGCAGAAGGTTCTTCTTCTTAGATTAATGGCAAAAGGTTCTTACTCATACAATAATGTCAGTTTGAGATATATGCCAAACGCATTTGACACAAGCTCTTTTAAATTGTGCCAAATTTGTTAGCAAATTGTATCCTGTTGGATAAGCATGTCAATAGTAAATAATAAGTTTGTGGGCCAGACATAACAAACTAGAGACATTCAAATTCTACTATCAGTATTCACAACAAAATATTCTATTGCATCAATAAAAAAAAATCTGTATGTTTACTATGTTTTGAAGCATAATTATTTTTCTCTGCTTAAGCCCTTGTTTAGTAGTTATTAGTATAGATTTTATTAATACAGTTTAGGCATGTTGAACTTCATTTTGATACCTAGAATTTGACTTGTAATTTGTAATACATAGTTGAAAAACTATACCGCACGGAAATAAACTCCCTGCACTACACCAAATACTTCAAAGTCCATATCTAGCAGCATATTTAGGTGTGATGTCTTAGATGGCAGGCAGCCCGTGATGGTTTAAATGAAGAATTAATCTACTTTTTATTCTTCATGTATTAATATGATAAGAATAATAATATGTATCAAGATCAAAAATATGGAATAGGCAATTTATATGACAGAATATATTTCTTTTTTATTTTTAACCCTTAACTAACATATGTCATATCCAAGGAGGTCTAAAACTTGAATTTTAGATCTATTTGTTAGTCTAGTTTTTTAATTTGACTAATTAGGTTAGATTATATCTTCATTACCAGGTATTCCTATAACAGGATATTAATCAGAAGTGTTCATAAATTATAACTGAATTAATGGAAACTACACTAACCCTACCTTTCGAAAGAAAACTCCTTGCACTCTCCCGAAAACTTCAAAGTCGACCGATTTTAAAGACATTTCTATCGTTGTTGTACTGCAACTAGCTCTGATGAATACACCAGTAAACAAGGACGTAAACAGCAGAAGTCGACGCATTTACCGAAGTGAAAAATTAAAATTAAAAAATTAATTTTATAAAGTCCCGCCCGGTGTTTAAATAAATCTTCAGAAGAAAAAGTATTATTCTTCAGTTTCTTCTTGTCCCAGTATGATCAAGTATGATGTGCCAAACGATTAAGAAAAACCATTTCTGCCAATGCAATATGGTGTGGTTTACACCATTTTCAATATGCATATAATAGATTACTGATATAATATTATGCATACAGTTACTTAAATTCTTAGAGAAATCAGGGAACTGTTTTCATTATTGTTATTTTTACTTGCAAAAGAATGTTTTATAGATCATTTTGTACTACGCGTTCGAGTTTGTTTTTAATTCTGGAGCTATGGCAGTTATTCCTTTGTGACATTGGGTTTGCCAAAAGCTCAGGCCAAAAGATAGATACTCAACTAAATTGCTGTCAAGTCAACGTCAACTCGTCAGGCTCAGTGGTGAGTGTTTGTTGTTTATTTTCCGAAAACTATAGGAAAACTCCAGGATTTATTCATAAAAAGTGCAATTATTATTTACAGAAGGCTACGAAGGAATAAAAATAATCAGGTGAAAATATAACATGGCTCTCTTCAGCTGTAGCAGGTATGTTGACAAAATATTATGTAACAGTACTTGTTTTACAAGTAATATAGAATTTAGCAATTTATATTCCTCTGATAATGTTTCAGATTGAGTAGCAAGCCAGTACTTGCTGCTTTAAACAGGTTTCCTGTGTCATTAAGTACTGCAAGCTACGCTACTGCAGCTGGGGTGCCTAAAATTGTTTACAAGAAATTTGAGGAGCCCAAAGTGGAGCATCATGACGACAGGAATACTCGTCTCCACCGTCCGCTATCTCCACATCTTACTATCTATTCACCTCAGTTGACAAGTATGCTGTCTATCACCCATAGAGCTGCGGGTATGTCCTAATTTCCTATTAATTTCTTCTTATTATAATTTCCTATTAATGTGATCTGACATTTTGAGATTGACTTTGATCTTTATTTCACAGGCTTCTGTGTTATTCTTGGTTCTAACTGTTCAGACTTGGTTAAAATATTGTGGAAATATTGAATATCCACACAAATATAATTTATTCAGGGTTTGTTAAGATTTTATATTGATTTTAATTTATTTTTCATGTAGTTAAATAGAAAATTATTTTACACATTGTAGCTATATTATAGACACATTTTTGTGTGGTATGTTCTATAGACAATCTGTATCATTTATGTAACCCATAGGCATTGAGCCCATACGTTGAAAAACCATAATGTATAGATAGTGTAATTAGATATTATGAGTTTTGAATTGTATTATGTTTTTTAAAACCTTGTTTTAGGTATGGCTTTGACTGCTTATGTCAGTGCATTGGGCATTGGAGCACTAGTGTTGCCAAATGATGTATCACACTATGTCTCAATAATTGAAGGCCTTAACTTGTCACCGGCAACACTGTTTCTGGCTAAGGCTGTCATTGCAGCACCGTTGGGCTACCACTTTGCCAATGGAATAAGGCATTTGATCTGGGATACTGCCAAAGGGTTAACAATCAAAGAAGTTTACACTTCAGGATATGCAATGTTGGCGACTGCTGCTGTGCTCACATTGATTTTAGCTGCATTATAAAATATAAAAAACAACAAATGTCATGTTGAATATTATTTATTGAATCATCATCATTGTAAGTGAAATAAAATTATTTGTTATTCGAAATCAGACTTATCTTTGTTAGTAATAATACAAATGTTGGTAATAGTTTGTCTTTGCTTTAATAAAATAATATAGGAATCATTATTTAATGTAGTTGCTAACTCAAGTATTTTGTTTTTCTTTAAAATAAATTACAATTTGTGTGGTTGTATTGTTGAGCTTCTCAATACATTAGTTTTTTTTTTATCAACTATGACCATAACATAGTTGAATGACTTAAAATGATTAATCAATTTTAACATAATATATCTTCATGATCAAATTTCTGTTTGATAAAAATACACTAGTGTGTCACTTTTCATATATGCTACAATATTAATAGTGGAATATAATAGCTATATCAATATTAAGGCATAAGAAGTTGTGAAAAGGATTCCTAAAGCAAATTTACGCGAAGCCACACGCAGTCACGACGTCATGGATTTGCTTGAACTTTTCGAAGTCGAGTTTTTCTACTGTGGCCAAACTTCTTGCTGCGTTCTGAAATAAATTATTTTTATATGCCTTTGTACATACAACCAGCTATGTTTTACGTACGTAGTAGTAGGGTAGGCTTATCGCTAACCAGCGATCTGTTCAAGGTAACCCAATTAATAAGGCGTTGTTGAGGCGTTATTTGTTGTATTCACATACACAATTCTTAGCTTATTCACGACGTCGGCAAACAATTTATTTTTAACTTACGTCGAAAAATAACCTAATTTGCCATTCGACCAATAATTTTGTTCATATAATTCAAGTTATAAAGCTTAAACTACTGAACCGATTTTGATAACATTTCTATGGGACCAATTCGAAGGAAATACTAATCGAATAGTTTAATAATGGACCTTAATGACTGAAGTTAGGTATGCGGTAACACACAAACACCAATTTGTATTTGAGTCCCAATAGTCTCTCCAACGTGCACAATTTTCCCGGGGAAAACAGATAGATAAGGCCTTTATGGGTATTTTTTAGAGTAAGGGACGCATTGGCGTTGAAGAACATAATTCTTTGACGATTCTGACCGTTTTTTTAGTGCAGAGTTTTCTGCCCATTCCCCCCTAAGAGGGCCCCAAAAGGGCAAATTATATTGCAGTAATCTTTATAGGTACTTAAGTTTTACAGAAGGGGTGACTTACATTGAAAATAACGTTGTTGTTCTTCAGGAACTCTCCGTAGATATTGAACAGGTCCGTCCTAGATTCCAATAGCTGGGCTAAGCTCAATGGAGTATGGGCTATGGACACGTCAGACAAGAAGTCTTTGGCCGCCACCCAGGTGCGGGATGGCGCCATGGCTATGTTGCATGTGGTGTAACTCTTGAGGTTATCTCGTCCGCCCTTTTCTCGATTTAGGCAAAGTAGCTCGTATTGCGATGCGTCGTACGAAGCAAGATCGCCGCCTAAGCGATAAAGGAATTGGAAATTAGATTTATTAGTAAACTAGCGGCCCGTCCCGGCTTCGCACGGGTGCGATGTTACCCGCGGTTATTGCCGTACCGCAGGTGACGCCGCGGGGTAAAGCTAGTCTAAAAAAGTACTCCTTATGACATCAGCTACCTATCAGTGAAAGTCCCGTCAAATTCGGTCGAGCCGTTCCAGAGACTAGTTAGTTTAAAAACACGCCCTTTAGGTTAAAACGGGAACTTTCTTGTTCGAGGGGGGGTAAAGGGCTATCACACTATATAAGTCCCTTTATCGTGCCGGGACTCCTTTTTAAGTTATACCGGCACGCACTTTTATCAACTTAGTTTTATTATATAAGTATAATGATAATGTCACCACCCCATTCCAGCCTGAGGATGTCGTTAGACCCGACAAATGGAAATAAGAAGGGCGGTAATCTAGCCACAAGAAAAGGAAAACTTGATTCAAAACCCGTTTGGCCAGCGTGGCACAGTAGGCTAATTACCATCTATGTAACTAGAGGACGCACAGTGGGGCATTTATCAAAATTAGGCGGTCAAAATTATTTTCTTTATTTTATGTATTATAAATAGTTTATAATTATTATATCTCAATTATATAAGCTTTTGGTGAACGTAAAAAACAATTGTTCATAAAAAAAAATCACGTTTTATTGATAAAACAAAAAAAAAACAGGATGAGGAGTCCCACGTCTCTTCACCAGAGCTGAATCCTTTCGTTTCATTGTCAGGCCCTTCTATGCCACTTTCCTCGTCCGAGGAATTCTCTTCAGCCGTGTGTGGCTGAGCTGACATAAGCATTTTTATTGCTTCTTTGCTATGTGGCGTATACCTGTTTTTAGGTTTTGGTCTTATGCTAGATATCAAGGGATCAGAGCTGAGCAATAATCTGTTCATTACGTCTAAATTCTATTGCTCCCTAGAAAATTTTCTAGCGTAATCCTGCCGATACAGTCGAATATGTTTATTACGCGCCTTCTTCAGATAATAAACCTATAGGCAAAAGTGCATTTTCCATGACAGTTGCGCCATGAATTAATATTTTATGCATCGTGGGAGTCATCGGATGCCAGGGATATAATTCAATGTAAATCTTCGCTGTCTCATACCCATATAGAGCAAACTTTTTAAATCTACTTTATAAGAGCTGGATATGACTTCCAAAATCACTTTCAAGCGTTTTAATAGATTTAAATCCACGACGGTGATTTCAGCAGCAATTTCAGGATTGGCAAAAAATCTTTTACTAGTATTGCCATCGTTGTTATTGCCAAAACCAGCTTTCGGCACATCTACTAGTAGGCCCATTTGCTCTCAATTTTTTTTTGTATTTCTGCCTTTTTCTGTTTAACAATGTCTTTGTCATTTTCCGACCTTAACTGCCATTTTTGAACAGGAATCTTGTATGCCAAATGAAGTATGCTTTCAAAAAACCGAATCGTAGCATGCAACACGGATAGGCCAAACTGTAATGCGTCGCTATCGTTTTCTTCGTATCGAGGTTATTACATTATTTTGATGTAGCACCACAGATGAAGCATCTCATGGTTGAAGTAGTTGAAGTAGCAGCGTTACACACTTTTGCATCAACCATAGTCAGAGTCATGACGCTCAGCACGAATTCACTGGTTTTCAATGCATTTATAGCCTGTTCGACATTTGCGATTTCAGACTTAGTGTTATCCACTGTTTCTTTAGTAAAACGGATCTTTATTGGTCGACAGAATCGTGGCGAAGAAGGAGTTGGATTTTGCCAAAGAACTTTTTTGTTTAAACCACATATTAACTGTAGCGGAACAAAGCAACTTTGGAAAATGTTGCTGTCACTCGCATCTCTATCTTGCATTTTTTGTTTGTATTGTGATTGTTTTTCTGCGTTTACTCCTTTCACTACTACTGAATCTATAAATGACTTTCTTGGTCGACCAGAAGAACGTCTTCTAGCCCTTGGTATTTCAAAGGTTCCTTGCAACCACTTATCATTCTTTTGAAGGAAAAGCTGTGATTTTTTATGAGCTTCTATCCATTTTTTCTTAAATTGAGACTTCAAATAAGATAATTTATGTTTCACTTCCTTCTTTAGTTCTTCACAATACTCATCTTGCGATAAAATATCTCTCTCGAGATAACTCAACTTTTCGTCAAAATTATGCAAGTTTTGTTCCTGCATTTAGTTAAAAAGGTGTTTACGCGTTACTACTCGCATTCCTGAGGTACCCTCAGCTTCTGAAATGGAACGAAAACTGGTTTAAAAAAGGAAAATAAATAATTAGCAAATTCGATGAATTTCTACTACATCATTCATTGATGTTGAAAATGTTGATTTCACGGGAGATCACGGCCAATTTCCTCGTTTTCAATTAGCCTAAATACTCTATTTTATGTTACAACTGACAAACCCAATGGGACGAACCCTGAAGTATAACAAAAACCATTTTAAAAACAAAAAAATAGATTTCAATACAACAATCTCGAGCATGGTTTTTAATCTTCAAGTACGCTATATTTTTTTCTTACCATTGGCATGAAACTTATTAATATATATGTATTCTTACCTGTTATACCTGAAACCATCACAATATTCTTCACAACACATCCCAAAATAAAAATATTCACTTTTAAAATAGCAGTTTTTCCCAAAATGTCTAAACGCAATACAAACACTTAGAGCGACGATCAAGTTTAGACTGACATACCTCGGCGTGAGCTTCCAGTGCGGAAGCGGGTGGGGTCACCCATTGTTCTACGGTTACTCACCAGTCGCAGGTAGTCATTTTTTTTTACCTGAGACATATTTCAAGTATTGTATTTTTGACCGCCTAATTCGTAGATTTGCCCGTTCGTGGGACGTCCGGCTCCGCAATGGGTCATCTATGGACCGAGTAGTAGTAGTAATAACACCACCCCATTCTATCCTGACTATCCTGAGGGATTCGTAGGAGCCGTAAAGGCAATCATATGGTAGAAAACCTAGCCGCAAGAGAGAAAACTTGAAATACCACCCTGTTCTAATCCGTATTCAGCGTGGCACAGTAGGCTAATAAAATCCTTCTACTGTAATAATTGGAGTAGGCCCGACTCGGCAGTGGTCTTTTACAAGCTGAGAAGACATTTTTATCATCATCATCATCAGCCCACATTAGTCCACTGCTCGACATAGGCCTCCCCTAAAGAGCGCCATAGCGCCCTGTCCTCGGCCTGACGCATCCAGCCGCTGCCCGCAGCCTTTCGCAGATCGTCGCTCCATCTAGCAGAGGGTCGTCCTACACGACATTTTTATGAGATACATTATTTATTTGACTCGCCCAGTTGTTTTTTGAACATCAGTGTCATAAACAGCCTATGCTGGCATATGAAAATCATAATACAATTTTTCATTAAAGTAGTATTGTATTCTTAGATATGACTCATGAGAATTCGTAAATTCCCCCACTATACAACATCCGTGCGTTCGTCCCAATTTGCTTTGACCTTTTCTTACCTTTCCCGAGATTTCTTTGCCTTCAGACCTTTGCCTATTCACACAACTTCAACCCACTTTCATTCAAATTTCCTTTTATGAGTTCTGCAGGTAAGTAGTTGAACTTTCGTCAAATACGATTTCTGAAGGTTATGGATTATAGGGTTAAGGGTACTGTTGGGATATATCGTGTAAGCTTTTTACCGTCTAAAACTATACAGTTTTGTCGTTTCTCCCTTTACTATACCTAAAGATTTTACATTAATATTGAAATTAATCGCATTTTTATGGATTTATCGCGTGTATTTTACATTAATTAATTTCCGACGTTTCGACGTTCGTTAAAACAGTTTCTTTGTAATTTTAAAGACAATTGTCCTAGTCTCACCCATGACCACAACTGCTGTAATGCATTCGAAACGTCGGGAAATAAATGACGTAAAATACACGCGATAAATCCATTAAAAAGTGTTTAATTTCAATGTGTGATAATGTAAGGCATATGAGCGATAACTTGGCATCAGTACCACCAAGGGGCTGTCCATTAATCACGTGATGTTTTTTTAACCTCTCCCCCCCTCGGTGATACATGGTGAGGTTTAAGACTACCCCCCACCCCCATCAAAAATCACGTGTATTTTTAGTACCTACAAAGAAGCTTAAACACGCCGCTTTTCGGTTCAGAAATTACGTGTTTGAAAAATACACGTGATATCTTACTATCCCCCCCCCCTACCCCTGGTAAAGTTTCGTGATTTTTGCCGAACCCCTCCCTCCCCTTTAGAACCTCACGTGATTAACGGACAGCCCCTAACGACTTGCGAAGTCATGGTTCCGTCAGGATCACTAAAATGTTCTCGTTCATGCAATTGTTGTCCTTTGGTTCTCCGTCCGTAGAGCATTATTTTGCGATTTTAGTTGGCCGATCTTGGTGGGCGACGTCGAGGAATGCCGTGGGTTATAGTGGCCAGCTCAGGGTGCAATTTATCATCTTACTGCACCTCCGAGTTCCACATTATCCGGATAGACAACCCAACGGTCGAGTTTTCATAAGGATTTCCAAAGAGAATTCTTTAATACGATACGTGACAACGTTCTTGAGGCGGTCTTTCTTCGACTTTTGCTTTCACAAAATCAATTAAACCCTTTGACGACATCTTAAGCCTGGGAGACTATGTGCTTACACATGTAGGTGAGCTCGATTAGGGTTACCAAATCTTTTGAACTTTTACCTAAACACGTTGGAAATATTTACTGACTATTGCGCGGGCTACCGTGATTATATGGATTTTTTATTCATCTGGTAACACTATATATTTTACGTCACACGGACAAAGACTGATAAATTGTAGGCTTACTAAAATTCTTGTATATCACGAACCTAATAGGGAAAATATATCAGAAAGTTATGATATTGCAAGAGTCCTAAATAGCTGGTACTTACTTGATACAAATGCCACATCACCGCGATTTTCCTGGAGACATTTCAGTGGGCTATTGTCTGAAGAGCATTGCTGCTTCAGCTTTGATATATCTGCACCTGTTAGTAAAATCACAGTTAATATTACTAGTATAGCATAGTTAGATAATAATAATAAACTAGTAATATTTTCACGTACAGCAGCGTCTATTATGAACCCGGGAACTTATTACAAAAAAAAGATATTTACGTTTAGATTGTCTATGGGATGTGCCAGTTTTAAACGCTAATTTGGCGCTTAATTATATCAATGCCATACACTTTCGTGTTGCGGTTACCGCTGATTGTTGCGAAGTCCCTGATTATTTCTCCAAAGGGCAGGTCTAGTTATTCTAAATCTCCTATGGATCAACCGTTTGGTCACATACCTGTAGGATTGTTCTCTGGCTTATCCACACCAGGCAAACATGATCCGCCCGAGAAGAAATCTGCGAAGTTCTTGAAGCACTGTAACGTAGCAAGGTGATTATTGGCAGACTATTTCAAATTAATTTTGTGTTGGTTAGCAAAAAGTTTAGAGGTACTGACCTGATCAGAGCGGATAACGTTCTTGTTTATGAGATAATAGAGAGGGGCGTCCAGGCCACTGAAGCTTCCGTAGGAGTTGTGGCAAGACCTGTAAAGATATCGTTTTAAAAAAAAACGAAACCCCTTTTCGCGGGGTTTAGTTTACAAACATGTTACTCATGAACAAAAATGACAACCAGACTCGGAGCAAGTGCCTCTGGTTTAAACACAGAGAATTGACCGACCTCGGAATCGAATCCGGGACTAGTTGATCCAAAGGCGGCACATCTAATTCCTAGTTGTTATGGGTGAAAATTTTATTTTAAGCATTAATTCAATTTATGTTTACTATAATGTTCACTTTATGATTTTGGTAGCATACTATTCGCAGAAGGTACATTCTATTAAGTTTTACAAAATTGCCAATATCCATCCCTTTTGTGTGGTGAATTGTCTTTACACCAACTCAATGCCGATTTATTTAAATCAACCCAATCGTTGCAATAATAGCCCAAGTGGAAATTTCCATTGAAAACTTTTCACGTAAAATTGTGAATTCTATGGCAAGTCAAGTTTGTTCGTCCTGGAATAGCGGGTTCAATCAACAGATATTTCACTACAGTGGACCCTTTGTTCACTGTACAGGGGGGAAAGGAGTATTTACATAACTTAGCATCAGTACTACTAATTCAGATAGTGAGTGCAAAATTGTAGACAATACTTTGCATATTCTTCTTTTTAGTTTGTTATACAGGATGTCCCTACAAATAGTGTCAATCGGAAGTCCAGAGATAGAGCACCCCTTGCAGTACCTAAATCACCCCCATGTATGTTCTACGATTTTTCATAGTCTTCATGTTAGGACTCGTTTTCTGAATTTTCGACCTCAAAACTTAATTTCATTCTTTTTAAAGAATGCAGTCTTTTTTTTCTTTTTAACTGTATCATCTTGAATTGTACTTTTAAGCATAAAATAATCAGCTTCGTAATTTTGACCAGAAATCTGAAAATATTGGTGTAAAGCCAAAAATTACAAAAACCAGAAAAAAAACCGTAACACGAAAATTATGAAAAATCGCAGAACATGGGGGGGATTCGGGTACCCCAAGGGGTGCTCTATCTCTGTACTTCCGCTTGACACTATGTTGTAGGACATCCTGTATAGTGTGTCAAAGGGAGATAGAAGCCAACAAATATCTTCACGTGGCTCATTATCGATGGCACACACATTTGTAATTTAAAAACGTTTCACTAACACGTTCGTTTCTCCCTCATACTTCAGGATAGAAGAACATCATCTATGGCAAAGAACTCGTTGAATCAGGATCAGCGCTGGATTAATGTCCACTAGGGAGCCGAATTTAGAAATACATAATGTTACTATTCTATCTGGAAGGTGTCTAACGGCAATTACATGGCAGAACACCTGAAACGAAACCTGGTGCCAACCCGTCAGGCCAGCGAGTAGGCTAATTACCCTCCATGTAATTGCAGAAGGCCCGACTCGGCAGTATATCATTTATGGGCTGAGAAGTAGTTGTAGTAAGCATTCTGAATCTGTCACCACACAGACTACTGAAATGGGAATACAAATATCGATAAACATATCTATATCTATACTAATAAATAAGCTGCAGAGTTTGTTTGTTTGGTTGTTTGTTTGTTTGTTTGAACGCGAAAATCTCAGGAACTACTGGTCCTGTGTCATCATCAGTGTTAGATAGTCCATTTATCGAAGAAGGTTATAGGCTATATTTTATTTTCAAAAGAATTAGGGATCCGTATGAAAACTGAGATTTTGTAAACCAAGGTGTAAAATCGAAAACCTATTTATGCGTGCGCTGCAAAAACTATTGACAATAAAACAAAATGATGTACTACGGGTTTGTAGGTCTTATAAAGATCTACAAAAAAGTCCACGATAGCATATATCTAACTATCATAGTTTAGTCACAATAACCGCTTTTATGTTCATAAAAAATATGCATAGAGATAAGCACGGGTTCGAAGCCCACGCGAGCGAAGCCACGCGTAATAGCTAGTATAGATATATTCTACTACATCTGCAAATGGAAAGCTATTCTACTATATCTAGCTTACCTCTTGCCCCTCAAATCATCGATCTTTTTGTAAGGTGCGCCCTTCTTCACGACTGCGACGGCGTAATTAGGAGTTTTGGCGTCACCGTAAACTTCGTGGAACACCGCATGTAGATTATACTTTTTCAGCGCAGCTGCCACCCTCTTTTCGTCAACGCTAGCCAAATCTGCGACGTTGTCTTGGACCTAAACGGGGAATTACAACAAAATAAACTTTCTCATTCCTAATTTCTTCCAGTATTACTGTGAAAAGTTAAATGAGTATTCCGATATGATCCTCAGGAACTTATAATTTGCCAGAATAAATTTATCATCATTATCATCTCAGCCTATAAATTTGAGACGGGCCTCCTCCAATTACAAGGAGGGTAATTAGCCTACTGTGCTACGCTGGCCAGACCGCTTGGCACAGAGATTTGTATCAAATGTTCCTTCTCTTATGGATAATGGATCTTTTGCCGTGTTATAATATCCTTTAGTCGGCTCATACAACACGGTCGGGATGACGACACTATCTTGACACTGCGTAGGACTCTACATCCATGTCCATCTTACATAATATATCTGTATTTTAATACTTGAAACGAAATTTACTTGAAACGAAAAATGTAAAATATTTGCATTCACAGTTATACGACGAAGAAAAGCTCTCACGTCGCAATATGCTAAAGTGCCCATTGCTAATTTAAAAATTTCCCGCAAATGGATACTGCCAAGACTGAAAAGGGCATTCCTTACAAATTTTAATCTGTGGAAAACATACAGTTTTCCTATGAACGTGGCTAAGAAAATGTATATGAGGTGGGTGGAAATACTGATATATTATTTAACTAGCGACCCGCCCCGGCTTCGCACGGGTGCAATTATATTATACCTATAAACCTTCCTCTTGAATTACTCTATCTATTAAAAAAAACCGCTTGAAAATCCGTTGCGTAGTTTTAAAGATGTATGCATACATAGGGACGGACAGAAGAATGCGACTTTGTTTTATACTATGTAGTGATTTAACGTGTGTTTGTCTGCGGTGTCATGGCCTCTCTTCAGTTATTATTCTAAGCGGGCCCTGAACGATTTTGGTTCGGTATGTTTTTAAAGATGTGTTAAGTTTTTAATCGACTGTGTTTTAGTAATGGCTCAAGAGCTAAGATGAGCCAACTTCAATAAATAGATTTTTTATTTTGAATCGCTCCGAACAAACACTGGTACTGTTAGCCGAATAAGCTTAGACTGGTGCTGGCTGACCCCAATGAAATTGGGAATAGGCAAGGTAAGAGAACCCTGCGATGCCGAGGCGGGCTGTTACTGTTAGTATGTAAATAAAGTCGGTGTGGTGAGGGATTTAGAATACATAGTGTCACCACCCCATTATATCCTGAGGCTGTCATAAGAGCTGACAAAAGGAAATGAGAAGCCCGATAACCTAGCCGTAACAGAAGGAACACTTGAAACAAAACCGTCCGTCTTGCCTACTCGTCTGGCCAGCGTGTCACTAGTAGGCTAATTACCCTCCATGTAATTGGTGGAGGCCCGACCCAGCAGTGGGTCATTTAAGGGCTGAGTATTAGTAAATAAAAATAAGTTTTCTAAATGGTGTAGGTACTTACGTTCCTGAGGCAGTCATTCTCGGAAGCCCCTTGGACGCAGTCCAGTTTCGGGCGAATATCTCGACTGAATGCGAACACCGACATCGCTTGGCATTTTGCTAAAGCTACGTTTGACGTCACACACAACCTGTGGGGAACGGGGAATATTTTGAATAAACTATCGATAAACAGTCACCGCAAAAATTTATATGCGGAACGGCCTACATAATTTAACCCTTAGTAGGGATTAAAAAATTTTAATCCTTTAAACTTTACACGAGTTTATACAAAAATGAAATACTGTTTGTATTTTCGTATCACATTTGACAGAAAAAAAATCGATCATAATGTTCACATTTTCTTTGTCCCCGTAAGCGTATATTTTCTTAGACATCGATTTAAGTAACAAACATCGCAGGTCATACTTATGCAATATTTTATTTTTAGATCGCTTTGGTGGGGAAAGGAAGCATATGCGTAGCTATTGGTAGATGACATCCACGAACTTTCCCCCAACAGGGCGCTATTGAATCAAGATGTTTTAAGCTGTACTATAAGTGTATAACAAAACAGAGGAGAGCCAGTAAGGAGCAAAAGGATAGCGTTTTTTAATATAGTAGGTTAATTGCCCTCCCTGTCACGGGACGAGGCCCGGGGAGTACTCCCACTAGAGAGAAGTAGTATCTCAACTGTGCAATGAGAGATATATAAATAGGTACCAATTCGATTCATGCTTAACGATACGGTTGGACGTTTCAAGCATACGGCATAATGGTTAACGTTTTTCCTATGGACTATTGCAATATCAGAGGTATTCCGAAAATAAACATTGCGCCCTAAATGTTTGAACTACTTTAAACAGTTCACAGTTCCACAAACCAACTAACAACAAACAACGTTACTGAGTAATCGTGAATTTTCAGATGCGCAGTCCTCAAGTGTCAAAATCAAATCATTTATTTGGCATATGACGTAATGGATCCTTGCAAAAATTGTCAACACATTAATAAAAAATATACAAAGCATAGTAATATATTTTAGTTTACCACCAGTTCGGAACGGGGCTTCTGCTGAGAAGAACTGGCAAGAAACTCAGAGGGCTTGTCAATAGGTAGGTAGTGTGTTAGGAGCGGACTCTTAAAAGATATAGGTCGCTGGTTTCAATGTAATGTACATATTGTGTTGCGCGTGAGACCGAGATAATATAGGCCAGATGCGCTGAGGGATCAGCCGCTTGGATTTCACTCGATTTCCTTTGTCGTTGAAAAATGATCGTTTCATTTGCTGAAAGGCGTGTCGGGTTTGGGTGTAGGGCTCAACAAAGGAAAATGTCTTGTGGATTTCTTTGCTTCACATAGTAAGGTATACTTTTGGCATCCATCTGTCTGTCGACGTAGGAAAACGTATTTGTGTAAGCCTCAAAACACGAAATGTTCAGCAGAGCCAAAAAACATTTCTAAAATTAGAAAAAAAATCATTACTCAAAAACTATACATCGTAGGAACATGATTTTAAAAACGTATTTTTATTTTTTCTTGTTTTACATGTTACTTAAATAGATATCCTTCTGAGTCAATTAATACCAGTGTTTTTGTGGCTTACAGCAAACAAGTTTTTTTTTACAAATCTATAAAACGCTGTAAGCCTGAAGAATTTTCTATGGCAACAAAACATTCTATTATGTTTAGAACTTTTAAATGCTGTAAGTGGCATACATATTTTTCTAAGTAAAACTAAATAGATGTGAGCCACAGTGAAGATTTTTTTTGATTTGATATTATTGTTTTAAGTGAATGGAGTGGGGAAAATATCGACGTAGGAAAACGTATTTGCTGTAAGCCTCAAAACACGAAATGTTCAGCAGAGCCAAAAAACATTTCTAAAATTAGAAAAAAACTCATTACTCGAAAACTATACATCGTAGGAACATGATTTTAAAAACGTATTTTTATTTTTTCTTGTTTTACATGTTACTTTAATAGATATCCTTCTGAGTCAATTAATACCAGTGTTTTTGTGGCTTACAGCAAACAAGTTTTTTTTTACAAATCTATAAAACGCTGTAACCATGAAGAATTTTCTATGGCAACAAAACATTCTATTATGTTTAGAACTTTTAAATGCTGTAAGTGGCATACATATTTTTTTAAGTAAAACTAAATAGATGTGAGCCACAGTGAAGAATTTTTTTGATTTGATGTTATTGTTTTAAGTGAATGGAGTGGGGAAAATTATAGTATTAAAATATAATGTTTTATACAATTAAAAGACAGTAAGTTTGGTATATTTATTCATTGTAAACTTTCAAAACGTAATTACATTATACACTGTTTTGTGCAACAAACGTAATTCATCATCATCGTCAGCCTATTTCAGTCCACTGCTGGACGTAGGCCTCCCCCATGGCTCGCCACTGAACCCGGAACGTAATTAGTAGTTTAATATATTATATAAAATAAAATTTAAAAAAAAGTTTATTAAAAAGAAAACCTAAAACTTGACATTAACATAACAAAAATTTTCATCATTTAAGCATGTACTAAAAAGAAAGATGTCTTCTAAAATACTCAATGAGAACCGATGAAGAGGATCGGTATCTGGTAGGCGGTCTACTGTTTTATTATTATGTTCTAGGTCCAAAAATCCGTTTGCACAGTTAGATGAAAAAAAAATTTAACAAGATTTTTCAGGTCCTTGTATTTTTGGGATAAAATCGGCAATTAATTTCACTCTATACAAATGTTCCTTTGGTTTGGCGTTACCCATATTTCCTAGTGGAATTTCGGAACTTTCAGCATCAACTGCCATAGATCTTTTTATAAAGATCACGTTTGGCTTGTTCTTAAAAAAATTACAACTTAGCTATAGTAGAAATGTGCAGATTTAGATTCTTTTTAAATTATTTATTTACGACATCATTACAACCCAAAAGTTTACATCTCCTACTTGAACTTCTTAGGGAAACTAGTTTATTTCTAGCCATTTCCATGATAGTTGGCCATTGAGAAGGAAATTGATCGCGAGGCTTAATGTCTGACAAAGATTTATTTTATACACCGCCGAAAACTCATCAGATGAAGGCTTCGCAAAACTGGATAACATGATGTAAGTTTTGGTATTAAAAAAACTCATCCTGCCAAAATGGCGTAAGTCTGTTTGAAGAATAGCGTAAGCAACAAATGCATCAAATATACTGGTTTTTGATAGACTTACAGCCAAGACCACATCAAAATTTTTCAAAAAACTTACGGCGTAAGCGATTTTTTTTCGTAGTTAGAATTATGAGAGTCTGACCAATCGACGTAGAATTTTTTTCTGATCAAAATGATGTAAAAAACGAATTTTCGATTTTTTGAGGCTTACAGCAAATACGTTTTCCTACGTCGCTGTGTACCGGTACAGTTTGTTGGCTATTACAATCATCATAAATATAAGCGATATTCATTATTTGCCGGCTATAAGCTTAAGTTTAATTTAAGTTTGGCGTATCATTGGCATGTGTAGGCACAATTAGATTAACGTTTTCCTAGACTTTGAGGTCTAGTCCGTTTGGTAACGGATTTCTTCGCTAAGCTGATGTTATTTTTTGTACCTTATTGTGAAATAGATGGTCGGGCGTGTAGATATATCAGGAAACGGTTTGGGATTCTACGCAATGAGATAAGGTAAGGGTGATGATAAGCGGGGTAAAATCCTTTATCTCCTCCTCTATCATTGTAATTGGTTTCAAGAAACATCTATGATTGGTTGTCTCTTAGTCAATAAGTGTCTAATTCTTATGAGCTAGAAATTATATATTTTAAGCAATTATAAATCTTTAAACATGATTAATAATTAAAAAAAAAGCAACTACAGAGTTTCTTGCTGGCTCTTCTCTGTAGAGTAGCCTTCTGAACCGGTGGTAGTTTCAGCATGAATGTGAGTGGACGCAGGGAGTGTGAGCGATCAGGGGAGATGGAGGGATTGTAGGAGTGAGGAGTTGTGTGTGAAAGGTGTGAATAGGTATGACGACTGATAGGTGTGTGTGGAGACTACCACCTAGTGTGGGACAGGGGCCGTAAGATGATAATGGTATTTATAAATATGACGATATGAAAGTACCTACGTAAATAAAGTTCCTTTTCTGCCATAAATGTTGCTATTATTTAGTCTGGCAGGTAACGAAAATAATATAACTGGTTATATATATACCTCACTACAGGTTCAGGTGGTCCGTGGCCACGTTCGATCACCTCCGTGTAGTTGGCCTTGTTGAGATAGTCCATAGGCTTGATGGGATTATTGTCTGCGACGTGATGTATCTTTTCAGAGAGGCCTAATACGCCTGTGAACCATTGTGGCTTAGTGCTGGCACCTACAACAGTTTGGAAGTGTATTTTCTTCGCAGGACACGTACATATGTACGTAATGTAATTTTACTTTTTCTATGTGTGTACATATATAAATAAACTAGCGACCCGCCCCGGCTTCGCACGGTAGCAATTATGACACATAAACCTTCCTCTTGAACCACTCTATCTATTTAAAAAAACCGCTTCAAAATCCGTTGCGTAGTTTTGAAGATTTAAGCATACATAGGGACGGACAGACGACAGCGACTTTATTTTATACTATGTAGTGATAGTGATATGTCCCGGCTGCCATTCTACTATCTCAGTCATTATACGTAGATAGTAGGAGGAAAACTGACAGCTGGTCTAACTGTAATACCGGCAGCCCCACTGTATATAAATACCGGATGTTATCCCTACATAGTATAAAACAAAGTCGCTGTCGTCTGTCCGTCCCTATGTATGCTTAAATCTTCAAAACTACGCAACGGATTTTGAAGCGGTTTTTTTAATAGATAGAGTGATTCAAGAGAAAGGTTTATATGTCATAATTGCACCTGTGCGAAGCCGGGGCGGGTCGATAGTAAATTAATAAAACATAATAATATTTAAAATACATAGGGTCACCACCCCATTCCATCCTGAGAGTGTCGTAATAACTGCCTTTGACTGCCTCGTTGGTCTAGTGGTTAGATTTGCCGCCTTTGGATCAACGGGTCCCGGGTTCGATTCCTGGGTCGGGCAAGTGTCTTTGTGTAAACCAGAGGCACTGGCTCGGAGTCTGGGTGTCATTTCTATCTATAATATGGATGTATTTACAAAAAATAAATGTATATAAGTAGTTTATCATCCATCTCGTTACCATAACACAAGCATTAAATTGCTTAGCTTGGGACGAGATGGCGTTGTGTGAAATGTCCAAGGATATTTATTTATTTAATAGCCGTCAAAAGTAAACGACAAGCCCGAAAATCTAGGCGGAAGGGAAGGAAAAATTTAAACAAAATCCTGTGCCAACCCGGCTGACGAGCGTGGCACAGTTGGGTAATTCCCCTCCCAGCGATGGGACGAGGCCTGACATTCTCTTACGGCTAGGTTTTCGGCCTTGTCGGTTCCTTTTGTCGGCATTGGGATACAATGGGGTGGTGACACTAGGTATTCTAAATCCGTCACCACACTTATACGACTTCCTCGTCTGGGCGATATTAATTCAAGGGTTCGACCTAGTTCAGTGAATGCCAAATAGCTTTTGAATAGTTAACCACTACATTGATTTCAGACTCAACTCAAGGAGAGTTGAGATTTAAGCTATAAATAAATTAACACAGTATCTTAAGTCCTACATAATTGAAATTCGGTAAGTTTTGCAAATTTTACTGTAGCGACCAGCATGGTACATACTTTACACAATTTACCCGAAAATTCTGAACTAATAACATCAAGAAATATCGCCTACAAAGGCCAAAAGCTCCTACACCGCGATAGCGACATTTATATGTCGGAGATACCCTCATGGATCATGGATGGGTGGCCGAGATGTGAAGCATCCGGTCTTAATCATAATCTGACATAGTTTGAGATGAATGTGGGCACTGACTTGGGTACTTGAACGAAAGATAATTTTAATCAAAGTAACTTTATTTTTCTTTTACTAACGACTTTCTACATTATGGAAACAAACACGTGCGTCCGACGTAGACAGCGCACCACAATAAAGACAGTACTGATTGTCTGAGGCAGTGGTCCGTATCCCGAGACGTCTCAGATATTAATGCCTTTTTCGATTCAACAGCGCGGCTCCTTATAAAGACTATCGCTGTCAATGGTGCATCCGGTTCACGTTCTACTAGCGCCATCTAGCCGCCGTCTCGCTACATCCGCTCTATCGACGATCGTGTCCAAGCGGAAGGTACTGCGCCGCTTGCGTTTCCGGTAACAATTTATTGGTTCACTAAAATAATCCTTAGATGGCGCTGTCTCTCGCGCCATAACTTCATCAATCCACGACATATAGATCAATGCGCACGTTCAGAAATTCCCGACTACAATTATGGAGGGGGACTGGCGCTGCAGCCCCCTGCCAGACATACCATCTAGCTCGGTTGGATGATCATCCCTTTCCGCCTAAGCTACTTTAACTAAGAGCCGTTTTTAATAGGTTATATTTTGTGCATTATGTTATTAGTTAGATCATTTAGAAGTTCACAAACGCTATGAGACTGCACTAAATACAGTGAAGTTGCTATGTCAGCTACAGCTACAGTTATGTCCCTCATCAGGTTTACCCTAGATATCCAAACGGGACCGAAAAAAGAGTTGATATTTATGAACTACACTTCAACTATCTACTGTTCAGCCCATAAATGACCCACTGTTGAGTCTGCCCTCCTCTAGTTACTTTCATGTGACTGGGGGATGACTCAACAGTGGGTAATATGGGCTGAATAGTGGTGGTTTAGAACTTACCAGCATCCGCTAATTGCCTAATCTTCTCTCTCAGGGACGGAAGCTTAGTCAGAACGTCATTGTGGGCTAAGAGACCTTGCCACGGCCTCGCGGCCCAAGTACAGGCCTTCTCTGTCACAGGGACCTTGCTCCCGTCTACGCAGAGGTAACTGAAGCCGCTGGGATTCTGTTCGGCTGTACCGGCGGGGATTTTTCCATGTGGTAACTAAATTGATATAATGTTTAATTATAAAACATCCAACGGGACTTATCGCGCACACAATTAATTTAGGTACATACGTCAATACCATTTTTTGCTCGACGTTTCAACCATGTTACAATGGCCGTGGTCGCGAGCTGACTGCAGACCGCAAGTTCTTTCGACGGTCTCCTACTTTGGTCTCCTACCCTCACTTAGTTTTCGCGATTATTACACATTGAAATTAAATACCTTTTTAACGTCGGGAATTAAATAATGTAATATACTATTACTACTCAGCCCATAATTGACCCACTGGTGAGTTGGGCCTCCTCCAACTACATGGAGGGTAATTAGCCTACTTTGCCACGCTGGAAAATGTTAAGGCTAAAAACCTACCCGTAAGAGAAGGAAAACTTGATAAAAACCCTGTGCAAACCCGTCATGCCAGCGTGGCATAGTAGGCTAATTTCCCTCCATGAATTCGGAGGAGGCCCGACTCCGTAGTGGGTAATTTATAAGATTCAACAAACGAAGATATTGATATTAGTTTTTCTTAAAACTATACACTTTGATGCATGAAAAATTGAACAGCGTTGAAATATTTCTTTTATGTTGGCTTTAATTCAAGCTGTGATTTCCCTAGAGGCAACGTGCATTGCCATACCGTCAGTTCTATGCTGAAGCAAATATTAAAATTCTTATCAGTATTACATATTTGTGCTTCTGAATGGAATAAATCGATAAGTAAGACGTTGATGATGACCAACATAATTCCAGCTCATAAATGTCCCAGTACTGAGTCGGTCCCCCATAAGTTCCTGGAGCGAATTAAGCCTACTGTTCCACGCTGGCTTGGGTTGGCACATGGTTTGTATTAAGTTTCCTTTTTTCAGACACTTGACTGAAACTGTGTGAAAGTTGGAATTTAAATAAAAGAAAACGATCAGAAACGTCAGGAAACCATTTCTTGCAATGTGTAAAGATCGTAAAACCCTAAGACACTATTCTCCCTCATACTTCAAGATACAAATACATATATTTTCAACACAGAACTACTTCATCAGTACAGTCATCAGTATTTTTACTAGTACTTACCCCAAAGAATTTCCGGACGTATATGACCTTAGTAAAAGCGACCTGACCGCCATTACTTGCCAGACACCTCAGTGCTCCCTCATAACCGCTGTATTTATCTGGGTAGTTGCATAAATCTGGATGTTCGCATAGCGCACATAACTGTCTATACTGCGCCTCTGAAAACGCGACCAACATAAAAAATGTGTTCAACTAAGGCTCACTTCAGGCGTGTATATTTTCGAAAAAGTCTAGTTTGAAGTAACAAAATAACTCTATTAGAAAACAGCACAAGTTACAAGGGTTCTATGTTTCATAAAGGTTACGCTGCAATATCTAAACGGTTTTGGACGAAATTTACCACATAGCAAATTACGAGAATGAGTATGTGAAGGTGTGTTTGTTAGAAGAATATTAATATTAAGCAACTTTTTAGATTGCTGTAATGCATAGAGCATTGTTTTAAAAAATATGATTGCCTCCGTCTGGAGGGAATCTTACAATATTTCAAATAAAACGAGCATTCGGCACCCCCAGGAGGCAGAATAATTCTAAAGAGAAAAAATGGTCACTGAATTGTGAAGGTTAGCGAGTGTTCTACGAAGGTCGTCTTTAGGGAGAAAAACTTGTGTGGAAAATTAATTTTATTTGATTATTCTAGCAATTTCATATTTATGCGGTCACCATGAGAAACATTTTTACTTGACTTTATTATAGCAAAACATTAACAGATATTATTAAATTTCACTGAGTATACAACCTGTTGAGAGATGTTTGAATGAAATTGTTTTCTATATGCCTCATTATCAGACGTCCACTGCTGGACATAGGCCTCCCCCAAGAATTTTCACGAAGGCAGATCCTAAGCCGCCCGCGTTCATCATTTTATGGCGACCTTAAGCAGGTCGTCGGGGCAACTTGTGGGAGGCCTATCAGGACTGCGCTTTCCAAAACGCGGTCGCCACTCGACGGTGATCCGGTAACTCTGGTTAGCCCTTTCCATTGCCCTATGCTTGGATCATTTACCGCGGGGGCACTTTACTAATATAATCCCCGACATAAGTGACAACCATAATCAGAGCACGTATCTCTGGCTTACATAATGCCACTTGCCGTACCCTGGAAACCCGGGACTCTACATCAACAAGGCGTCAACATGATTTCGAGGAAACCAAAGATCTTGTTACACAAGGTCAATAATCTAAATATATTAACAGCCTTCATAACTTACTCCATGCCGATGTGGTCTTAGAATCTGGCGACCATTTTCCAACAATGCATGATTGGGAGAAAAACGTCGAAAGGGCACGAAGCTCATTTTCTTTGGGTGATATCGTTTGATCGTTCATTTTGGGGAAAACTGAGCGCTTCATCAACATTGTCAAGGGAATCTAAAAAGAAAAGAATATTTAGTTAGTTTTGGCATTGAGGAGGTAGTAGAATCGATCTTCTGGTTAAGCAACGTCTGGCTCTGGTAAATGTTGGAGAGGTGTCCATCATGTCCATCATTTGTGTGTGATATCTGACCTAAAAAGCCGAAAACCTAGCCGTTAGAGAAGGGAAACTGGAAACTCTTTGCGGTCTGGCCAGCGTATCACAGTAGGCTTATTACCCTCCACGTAAAGTGGTACTCCTCGATGTACCCGTAGCACACACTACCTACAGACAGAATAGCTACATGATAAGGGTGGCCAGGGCATACAGCATTGCGTGTGAGAGGATAGACTTCGACCTGTTCTGTGATAGCTTAAGTATCCTGAAAAAGAATATGGCGGCAATTTTTTTTTTTTCAATAATAATTAGCG
This sequence comes from Clostera curtula, assembly GCA_905475355.2. NCBI lineage: Eukaryota > Metazoa > Arthropoda > Insecta > Lepidoptera > Notodontidae > Clostera > Clostera curtula. Next base: position 3,681,708 of record FR997804.1, on the reverse strand, counting down.
TTAAGTTACTTCCGGTGGTGGCTTCTGTCTTTGTTTCCTTTCTTCTTTTGTTCTTCTGTCTACCTTGTCGTTTTTACTTGTTCTAATGTATGTATTATATGTGAAAACTTGTAATTGGCCTTCGTCTACTATTTTATGTTCTATGTTTATTCTAGCTGTAAGTTTTCGAAATAAATAAAATAAAATAAAAATAAAATAAAATAAAGTGAGGATGCCCGAGGCAGCAGTGGGTCATTTATGGGCTGAGTAGTAGTAGTATATGAATTTTTGCTTAGCTTCATTCGATACAGGAACCATTAACTGGAACCCTCCATGAAAAGTCTCTATGACAGAAACCAAACTACACTCCGCACAAAGCTTGTTTGAAACCAAGTTTCCACCATCCAGAAGTTCGGATGTTACCCCTATATTCGTAACTCTTATTATCCTAGAGTTAATATTCCCCCTTCGTTTCATAATGGTCCCTTTAGGCGCGTTGTAAAAGTAGCTCGTTTGATATGCGAGTGGAGTGATTAGTCTGGGAGCGCATGCAATGGTTTAAATTTATTCTCGCGTGACTGGTTGTGTGTTTAGGTTTGGTTATTGGTATTGAACTTGCTGATAAGGTCATTTGGTTTATTGTTTAGCTGTTACAAATTGACTGACATATTCCTAGTCTAAGCAAAACTATTCGTCACTTTGTAGGAGATTAACTCTCAAATTCTACAGTGTTAAGAAGGCTTTATGTATAATTATGAAGTGTATGACGAGGCAGATATTGTACCTCGCTAATCTTTTGGTTGTGCTAAGTGTAAGACTTCCTATCTCAAAATAGATGAAAATGTCCTCTATGGTATTGATCAAAACTATTTCCGATATATATCCGATATATTTATAAAGGTATAACCTGTATTGCGGGAACTGTTTAGAAACATGTAATTCACGAATAACCAGAGTCAGAGCAAGTGGCTCTGGTTTACAGAAAGTCACTTGCCCGAACCCAGAATAAACCTGTGTACCAAAGGCGGCACATCCAACTCCTAGACCAAACAAGGCTAGCTAATAAGTCTTGAAATAAAATCTTGAATAAATCTTTGTTTTTAGTAGATGAGGACCCCACACTACCCCCGTTACAGTCTCTCCGGTGCGGTAGGGAATTTAGGCCCGCAAAACAAAAAAAACAACGGCATGACTCGGCAGGTTATATAAGGGCTGAGAAGTAACAATGTAATAAAACATTAATCCTTCTCTATGATACTTCTTCGTTATATTCGTAATTACCTTTATGAGGGTCCTCATTTAAGTAATTTTACGTGTCTATAATGCTAATGTTTTGGCAGCAAGCTATCTTGTTACGCGGCACTGAAGGAATGTAGACTAATTAATTTACGCGTAGGGAGCCTTATTTACAAACGCTGTGGGTGTGGCGAGGGCGACAGTTGTATAACCTATATTTCGTCGTTATTCCATTCCTTATAGCTTTGCCTTCAAACGAGACATTTACAAATAGGACAAAATCATAAGTAAGTTTTTATTTTGCTGGTATGTGTTTAAGGAGACTTCTCGATTTATAAATGTGTTACGAGAGAACCAAAACCATAGGATTTTTAAATCATTTTATTAAACACAGCTTCACATATAATTTCATAAGTTACAAGTGTTTCGAGGCAATGTAAAAAAGCGACTCTGTATCTAGCTTACGCTAGCTTTAAAACGACATTTTTAATACAGTTGCTCAAAAAGTGGCATATTACAGGGACGTATAGCGTTCGGGAAGTGGGCTATTACACCCGCGTGCTTTTTCTTTACCATTCCCGCACAAGTGCGTTTTCTTTCCCAACTGTCAAAATAATGTCTATTATAAGGAAAAACCAACCATGAAGTTTTTACTAAAAAAAATCATAGAAGTTTTTATGATTCATGCAAATACGCATATTTCTAAAAAGAAACTACGTACTAACTAATTTGTTTCAATATCAGATTTAATTATTTGATTGAATGTGTTTTATTTCATCTAATAAAATTTCATTTCATATCAATAAAAAAATTCTACTGAAGACTTGGCTGTATGGGCATTGTTCCTTTTGCCTACCAGAATGGGTGAAGAAAAAAAAAACCTGCTTATATTCTACGGTCGGCGCCATTTGACAGAAATGATTAGTTAGTTGAGTTTATTGTGCTTATAATATTTTATTAAATTGCTTCATTTTTTCGCAACTGTATTAAAAATAGTCGTTCAGTACACGTGCGGAACCGTCATTGCAACTTGTTCCGACTGTCAACCCTCGCCTTCGGCTGCGCCTCGGCTCGGGTAGACATTTGTCGGAACTCGTTGTAATGACAGCCTTTCCGCACTTGTAATGAAATATACTATTATTAGATAATTTTTCTATTGTTACACTGTTAGCGTTAAATGTAACTTATTATGTGGGAGTGTTTAATTTAAATAGGTAAGCACGTTCTAAATATTATTCACGTATGTAAATGACCGTAACTGGATGTTTGGGTCAAACTTTATATGGCTCTGAATATGTATGTTGCCATATTTCGTACATACTCGTATCACTGAAAATTAAAATGGCTGTAATATGTTTAAATGACCCACTACTGAGTCGGACCACGATTGCAAGACAGGTTGGAACAGGGTTTCTACATGTTCTCAATCACACAGTCCATCCATCTCTTTTCTCACAACCCTTACATCGACGTGCATACTGAAACCACCACTGGTTCGGAATGCCGCTCCACAGAGAAGAGCCGACAAGAAAATCTGTAGTTGCTTTTTAAAAAATGGTCTGTCTTGTTCACTAACGAAACGCATAGCTCACACAGAGGATGGTATATGAGGAAAAAATTAATGATTATTTAAGTAATACGTTCTTATAGCCAAAGGTAAACCTGAATATATTATGTACACTTAAGTTTTTCGTGAGTCTAGGTTAAATGGCGATTAGGCGTATCGACTTGCGTTGAAAGTGTTATAAGTCGTAGAGCAAATACCATGCATAGTGGACTGGACCACTTAAGTCGTACCAGTCCAAGCTCTGAGGCAAACTGAGTTATTAATCTTTGTATAAAGATTGCAAGGATATTTATTTATGGGGCCAGCGAGATCATGGAGCGGGATGACTTGTCTTAATGGCATTGTTCGGTATTCATAATCATGTAAACTTATATTTGCAAGGTTTAATAATCATTAAAGCCTAATTTATTAATATGAGTCATAAGCGTCCGTAAATGTAACGTTTTTTACAACTTATTTATCCTTACCTTATATCCGACATTTCGATTGATTCCAGTGTGACACGATTTCAAGCCTTTCAGTTGGTCCAAGTTGTTGATTGGCAAATCGTTGTGCACTACAATAACTGCCTCGTAGCGGAATGGTGCTAAAATAAAAAAAATATAGGTTATGCATCGTCTGGCTCTTTTGAAAGGGTGTCCATCGTGTCTATCATTTGTGTGTAAGATCTCATCTCCATGCTTCGGAGGGCACGCAAAGCAGTTGTACTCAGCTCGGGTATTGTTTTTTTTTATTGCCCTTAGAGGCAAACGAGCTAGCGGCCCACCTGATGGTAAGTGTAAACCGCCGCCCATGGACTTTGGCAGTGCCAGGGGCACAGCCAAGCCGTTGCCTACCGTGAAGTGAGTGCTCTTTTTAAACCTCGTTTAAAGGAGGACATGTCGTAGCGCTCGGGAAATTTAATATATCACATATTAAAACACATATTCCCTGCTCCATATGCTTCTAGACGAGGTAGCTTTGAAAGAAAACATGAATTGAAATATACAAAAACACATCTCGTGTAGGTACCCACACATGGAAACTAACAATTGTAGAGAGGACAATTGTAAACCCATCTTTATCACACCTTATTCCAGAGTTATGCAAATATTTTCCAAATCCATCAGGGTTATTTAATATTCGGGCTTATAAAGGTTTTTATTCAAAGCTCTGTGACGTAAACGGGGCACATTTCCCTATGTGGGTCCTAGACAAACCTTAAATATTCATAGACATTCCTGAATTGAGCTTAAATATTCATCAATTAGCATCGAAATGGATGGAGGTACATATTGAGAATACGCCTTTGTTGATGGATTAGACTCGTAGTTGGTAATGGTTCTTTTGGGTTCGTAATGTATCTTACTGAATAATGTAACGTTTATGTACATTGAACTATTATACAAATTGGGCAAATTTTTTTATTAGTATATTTATATATACAGGAGGATACCCGCCAAATTTAAATAGGTGGTTCAGACCATGAAAGTATACAACTTTCCCAAAGAAACATGGGTCGAAAAGTGAAAAATAAGACGACCCTCCCATAGGTAACTGATCGATTTCGTATGGAAGGTCTGATTTTTTTTTATTTTTCGACCCTTGTCTTTGGGAAAGTTGTTTACATTCATGATCTGAACCACCTATTTAAATTTGGCGGGTGGTCCAAAAACCACCCTGTACATATAATACTGTACATATAATAATAATTCAGATTCCGTTTCAGAATCATCACTATCTACCTATAAGCAGTAGAAAGGGTTTCGGAATTCTCGATAAAGGCTGGAGTGAAGATGGCGTTCAACATATTATTAAAGAGAAAATTTAGGATAATTCAGTCGGGTGAATAGGTATGCCTGGCGGTGATCGCGGCGTCTATCCTCCGATGATAATTGCTGGCGATTTCTTATCTGTTCGAATTGCTCTGTAAACTTTGCTATCGCGATGTAGGATTCTTTATTTTTCTGCAGTATGCTGTGGTCGCTACCCTACCATATTCGTTCTTTTTATTCAGTAGTATTTTCTTACATTACTATTTAGGCTTGTTTGCTTGACGGATTTAGGATACACAATGCCACCAACCCACACTATCCTGAGGGTGTCGTAAGAGGCGACTAAAGGAGTGCATGGGGCAGAACACCTACCGTATGAGAAGGAAAACTCGATAAAAACCCTGTGCCAACCCGTCTTGCCAGCGTGGCACAGTAGGCTAATTTCGCTCCAAGATTTTGGAGGAGGCCTGACTCATTAGTGGGTCAATTATGGGCTGAAACGACGACACGATAGGTAATGTAAGTTTTATCTGAAATATGTACCAATTATATTCAACGGCAAGACGTGATCGCGGGGACTGTCTATATGTATTTGCCCAACTCATGGAAATGGAAACTTATCTAAATGGTTTCACGTTCCCAGTTATTGTAATGGAACGCAATAAAGTGAGGCGCTGTTGTCATGCCCCGAAGACATATTGGAGACTTTCTCTCGATTAATGTTACGTAACCGTCGGTTTGCGTTATCAAAGTACTAGGTAAGTAAGTTGGGCGTCGTTTGATAAGCTATTTTTACGTTCGACTGAACGACTTTTGTTACGTAAAAGTTTGTGTTATCATTTATAGACTGATACATAATTTTGTTTTGATACTTTGCGGTTCGTTGAATTATGTACTTTTGAAAGTTTATTTCGTCACGTCATTTGTACAGTTACAAGTTAGATAATAATTAATGTTTTTTCTTGAATTCTTTTTAAGTATGTATGATACATAATATCACCTACCCATCCCATCCTGAGAGGGTCGTAAGAAGCGGTTTAAATAAACAGGCAGACAACTTAGCCGCAATAAAAAGAAATCTTGATACAAACCCTCCTGTTAACACGTCTCGCTGACATGGTTCAGTAATAAATAAATAAATATCCTTGGACATTTCACACAACGCCATCTCGTCCCAAGCTAAGCAACTTAATGCTTGTGTTATGGTAACGAGATACATACTTATTATAGATAGAAATGACACCCAGACTCCGAGCCAGTGCCTCTGGTTTAGACAAAGACACTTGCCCGACCCTGAATCGAACCCGGGACCCGTTGATCCAAAGGCGGCACATCTAACCACTAGACCAACGAGGCAGCAATTTCTTCCAGCAATGGAGGAAGCCCACCGCAGCAGTGGGACTTATATGGGCTGAGGTGACGAAACTGTTGATTCAATATAATGTTCATGACTACAAATGGAGTTGATATATCTTCCTCTGAGATTTTATGTTCACATTCTTAATTCTGGTCAAGGTTTTGCTGCAACATTCCGTGAGGGAAATTGGTTTTACCCATGTCTCCTAACTTTATGTACCCACTTTCTACGGAATTGGGCAACTGTTAAAATTTATTAAGGTACGTAAGGGCCACATAATGGAAGCATGCACATGGTGAAATAATATGTACGACGCCAATAGTGTGTAATAATGGAATTAATTAAATGTGTTATTTGTACGTCTGTATAAGAGTTTAAGCGGAGACAAAGATATCGACACTGTAATACTGTTCTGATAGTAGATTACGGTACAATTGTGCAGCATAGGTTCTCTGATTGTATCAACGGATTTGCTAGACTATCGATACTTTGTCGGGCTCATCACTTCACTACAAACTATAAAACAATGTGCGCGATAAACATAAAAACTACTGAATGGGGTCCGTAGTCCGTAGCCAAGTCGTTTCCCTTTTGCACGCTTGCATATAACAGAATATAATTGTCCGTGTGGTGACGGATTTAGAATACACAGTGTCACGAACCCATACCATCCCGAGGGTGTCGTAAGAGGCGACTAAAGGAACTCAAGAGGCAGATCACGTAGCCGCAAGAGAAGAAAAACTTAATACAAACCCTGTGCCAAAGCGTCTTGCCAGCGTGGCACAGTAGGCTCATTTCCCTCCATGAATTTGGAGGAGACCCGACCCAGTAGTGGGTAATTTATGGGCTGAATCGACGACATCGTAACTGAATAATAAATGTATGGGATGGACACGACCTGTCATTGTCAAGCAATCCGACCAGTCTTCTAATTTCAATTACCAAATTGTACTTTTAGAAATTTACTTCCGTGCAATGTCGGGTCGGGTCGCTAGTCAACTTAAATATTGAGAACCTGAACTGCACCTAGAGTTGCACTCTTATTTAAAATAATCAAACCTGTTGTCTATATAAAATGTCTATTGAAGTGTGAAGAAGGTAGGTATGCATCTGCTTAGATTACCATGCCACTAAGAAATGACCGTGGTTATAGAAATTTAGAGTCAAAAATGCTTTTACCATCAGGCTCCTCATCAGTTCTGTATTCTTGTACGACCACAAAGTCCTGGTTGGGTATCTTTGAAGCGACGTACATGTCTTCAGGGTCCACTGGCACGATATCTGCTTGTCTCTGTTGAACGAAGCTCAGACACTCGACTCTGTAACAAATATTTTACAAACTAAAGGTCAATGCGGAGTTTTCCGAGTTCTATGACGGCAGTCTCTGTGTGTCTGTCCATTTGGTGACGGATTTAGAATAAATGGTGTCACCAACCAATTCTATCCTAAGGGGCCGACAGAATGATCTGATAATGCAGATAACCTCAACAAGCGAAGAAAACTTGATACGAAACCCTTTTTTTTAAGTCGGGTAACTCTTTGTTATTACGCAGCCGAATTGTAACACTAATCACCCTCCATGTAACTGGAGGAGGCCCGACTCAGTAGTGGGTCATCTACGGGCAGAGTAGTAGTAGTCTGTTTAACGGCCAGAATTTGAGTTTTCCCAAGTGTTGTACCTGTAGCGACCAACATGCTACATACTTTACACACAATTAACCCGACACATCTGAACTAATTACATCAAGATATATCGCTTACAAATGCGAGAATTACCAAAATGTCCCACACCGCTATAGCGAAATTTCAAAAGAAATTCGCACAGTTAAGATTTCCCCGACTACAACTATCGAGGGATAGGCGCTGCGACCCCTACCCCTAGCCAGACATACCACCTCGTCTGGCTCATCCCTTTGCACCTAAATACCTATGGAGTTCGTGAAAATGACGCTATTTTATTTTCAATTGCTTTTATTCTGCCGCCTTTTTGTTTAAGCTTTTGTTGTGACACATCTATTTTGTGAGTAAGTACATATTGGATTATTGGTGTCAGGTCTGGTTATGTTGAGTAATTTGTGTTCGTCGTTCGTGCTACAGAGACCCTGCTCCCGTCTACGCAGAGGTAACTGAAGCCGTTGGTATTCTGCTTGGATATACCGACCGGATTTTTCTATGGTACCTAACTAAATAAATATAATTTGGTTTTATAATGTATTTACTATTACTACTAATCAGTCCATAAATGACCCACTACTGAGTCGGGTCTCCTCCGAATTCATGGAGGGAAATCAGCCTGCTGTGATACGCTAGCAAGGATTTGTATCAAGTCTTCCTTCTCTTACGGCAAGGCGATCTGCCTCTTGAGTTCCGATAGTCGCTTTTTACGACACCCTCAGAATCTGATGTGTTGGGACTTTATTTAAAATGTATTCTAAATCCTACGCCACAAGGACAACGTATTGGAGATTTTTGATGCTTTCCTTGTCGGCTGTAAAGAATTATAGGTTCATAAACAAAACTATATGAATGAATACTCAATACTTTACGGCTTTATCTACATATACTAGTGGTCGTTATTAATATAAATAATCTAAATTATAAGATAGTTATATTTTCAATTTGCTCTTATCCTTTTACAATAAACAAAAGACTATTTATACGTGTGTGACTCCAATGCATGGTAGTGTGTGTAATGTTTTTTATTGATTCAATGTATTTTAGCATATTCATAAAAAATATTAACATTCTGCACTCCTTCTATATATAATCTTTAAGTGTGGATTTTTTTTCGCTTTACGTATTGCTATTGCCTAAGATCTATTGGAATAGTCTAAAGTAATCATTTCCATAGCTCAGTGGGTTTTTAATTATTAATTTCGCCACCTCATTGCCTCCAAATTTGTCTTGGCCACCAACAAGAGCCAATATACTCTACCCGAATAATTACCGTCGCGCTCCAGATATCCTTGGAGAAATCAACTCCAGAAACGTGCTTAAACGTAGGCAAGTTACACATTTACCTTTGTCTATCTCAAAGTAAGCGGGCATAAATAATACATTACAGCTCCCTAGGCACATTTCACGGTCATGACAGGCGAGTAGATTCGCAATCTCATGCCTAATAACTCACCATCATTATTTTAACTAGAGGAAATCTTTCCTAAATGGCATAGGTCGTTGGTGCACCGCGACCGCGCGAAACGAAAATCCTGTACGAAGTGAGGCCATAGGGCTAATCAAAAGTAATAGGCCTGTGTTTAAAATGCTTTTATATGTCGAAGTACGAGTAAGATATCGTTGTTTTCTTGAACAGATTTATTAGGAAAACATTAGTTACACTGGAAATCAATTAACTAGCTATCGTTATTATTAACCTACAAGCTTAGTAATTTGAGTTACGGAACTTTGTACGCTACGTTGGATCAGCTATTACATCCGGCGCGCCTGAAAGATGCACGTGCAACGTTTTGATCCTATTTCGGGCATGCGGTACAACCAGTTTGTTTTAGTGGGTAGGTCGGGGCGAAAATTGTCATATTTCCCCGCTCAGGAATCCCACATAATTCGGCTAGTCCATGGCGTTTTAAAATCCTCATTTATAATGAGGATTTTAAAACGTAAAAAATGACTAGTTTCCAATACATAATGCGACCAACCTGCTCTAATTTGTGGGCATAGAAAGAAGTGTCTATCTATGTATCCTTGTATCATAAGTATCCTTAATTAAGACTTGTATCCATGTATCGTTAAGTAGGACAACGAATATTTGACGTGAAATATGTGCCAATTTGCCTAATCAGTATGGCGCTGTTATCTATCTATTGTACGTTATAATTTGTAGTAGTCATTTCTGGGCAGAGGGAGAAGGATTTAGTTCTCCCTCTGCCCAGAATCCTCTGCCCAGATCTTACCTATCTCTGGCTTGAACACATTCCAGTTGCACCTTGGACTTGGTTGGCACTTCCAGCATTTGCTCGCATGCTGACAGATACTGCGACGGCACACATATTTTGTCTGAAAAAAAAAACAACTGTCAGTTCTTTTCTATTGATTTCACTATACATGCGTTATTGCGGACGCTATCTGGAGAAGCACGTAACATTGAAACGAAAATAATTGTAGATAGGTTGGTGAGCCATCTCATACAGCAGGCTAATTCCCCCGCCAAATTTGACGAGAGTAATGTAAAGGCATAGTTCGTTAGCGGGCACATTTGAAAACTGTCATCCTATACGTTTTAGCATTAGCGATGTTTTTTTAAATAGTTGGTCCCAGGTTATTTCTGGTAAGGAACTCTTTGGGAGGGAATTAAAGTACCTACATATCAAAATATTACATCACATGGCGACAGATAGGTAAACAAAATGCCGGCAAAAAGTTAATATACTGCACGACGCCGCGTGATAAGGTTAAAATGTCAAAGATTTCACGTTATCCGCCAACGACGAGAAAGCTAAAATGTTATCTTTTTATTGTACGACTTTTATAAAAATTTATAACCACTTTTGTGTTATTATGACCCGAGATCTGGATACGATTCGTTTAGCCGTATTTCAAATTTTTAAATTTCATTCAAACTTTATAGGGTGTCTCTTTCGATGTAAGTGTGCCGTAGGCACTTAATATTCGTACTTACTCTTTGTAAACCTAAACAGATGTCACGTCTCTACAATGTGTATTCTATGTCGCCGATGTAACATTTAAGCAATCTAAATTTAACATTAACGCAATGTGTCATTGATCTCTATGATAAACGGTCGTATGTGTAACCATAAAACTAGTTCTCTGATTCTATCATCCCTAACATAGTGGTCGGTGACCCCGACGTGATGTCACCATTTGTGCCACGAGAGGCACTTAAGTTAAATACCTACTTAAAACAACGCTATATAGTAACGTTAGAAATAGTTTCTTACTACATTATTTCCCTGTTCATTCTCTTGTTAAACATGATGTAGATTATGTAGTTATGTACTTATTATTAATTACTTATTACAGACATTGATGCCATCTACGTTGTAAAGTATATTGAGGGTAAAATATGAGAATTTAACTCACAACATCCGTTGAAAAATAATTTACAATTAAATCACATGAATTGATAAAATAATATCAAAACATTTACATTAAAATTCTACACACAGCCAAAATAAATAAAATTCCCGCCAATTCACTTTTTTAAATAGTTGAAATTGTAACATTTTTAAATTACCGGTTTAAAAAAATAGAACATACATGTCGATTTTCCGTGGACACTAACACAAGTCAGTGCGATTAGGAATAAATAACATTTGAATTCCATGGTCAAGGCGACCACGTACGCTATCCGGTCTATACTAGTGACTCCCGTGCTAGCAACTTCTTTTATAGCAACGTGTATTTGCACTTTGATTGTTTGTGTTCGATTATGTGAATGGATGATACCAATACCAGGGTGATGACTAATTTTGAACGCATCGTACGACGCAACATTGTCGGTCTCCATGTCACCATTTACTATTCTTTTGGTGATTTTCAATTTATGATTTTTATGTCGATGTTAAAAAACACATTCTTTAAGCGAAATAAAAAATATTTTAGCATACAATATGTATATTTTATTACTATTTTATGATATGTTTATGATACTATTTATATAATGTCTAATGAGGTTTTGATGAGTTTGATTTTTTTTAAACATAGATTAAAATATAAATTCTGATTAGATTAGTGCTAATTTCATATTATTGTTAATCATCACAGTAGAATGTTGAAAAATTTGTTGAATTAAAGTGTTGTAATTAAATTTAATTAAGTATGAGAAAAATATTTTCTGTGAAAGTAAAATATACGTGAATTCGTTATCAAAAATGGATTGGATTCATTGTAACAATTGTTTTTCTCAGTTAGGGCCTGGAATCACACTACATTTGACATCATGTGGTCACATGTTTTGTAACAATTGTTTGGACAAAGGTATTGTACATTTCTTCGTTATATTTCTCTGAGACAATGTTAACCTTTCATATTATTGGTGTACTTACATTATAGAGCATTCTATTCTACTGTATGAAGAAATAAATATTTGCACTTATTTCACTTCATACTATCCTAATGTACTTTGTATGTTATGTCGTAGGTGGAAAAGACAGTACTTGCTTAGTATGTCGTGCACCATGTTCGATAATGAAACTTGTTCCTGACGTACGTAGTTTTACAAATACGCACTTATTTGAAAATCTTGACTGTCCACTAAATTCACAGTGTAATTTTAGATGAAACAAGAGGTGCAAGATTATTTTACGGACCCCGAGGAGTTAATTAAAAAGTCTTGCGAAGTGTTACAGTTTCAAAGGCAACATAGACGTCGGTTGCTCTCGTACTTATTACAATCGGTTTGTAAAGTTCAATTAACATAATAATTTAAATTATTAAAAATATCTTTAGTAACATTTTCCTTGTTTTGTTTAGAAGTTGTTTTAATATCTGTAGTACAATTAAATTTAAAAACTGTCACAAAGGTTATCGTTATCAAATTGGACAAACCATTTTTTATCAATATTTTTATTTATCTTATTCAATCATTTTTAGACTAAGAAATTCTACTCGGCAAGAAATGAGTTAAAAAGAATGACTGAAGTATGTCAAAAACAGCACACTCAGATAAAGGAATATCAGAAAATCATCAGGAATCTAGAAGCACAGCTGGCTAATCAAGGCACAAGTAAAATTGTGTTTCTGTATTTACTTTCAAAGATTTGTCTTCATCATCATCATTTCAGCTAAAAAACGTCCACTGCTGGATATAGGCCTCCCCCAAGGATTTCCACAAAGGCCGGTCCTGGGCCGCCCGCATCCACTGCTTTCCGGCGACCTTAACCAGGTCGTCGGTCCACCGTGTGGGAGGCCTACCAGCACTGTAAATATTTGTCTTATTAAGTCATAATTCAGCACCAGTTGGAGCCATTTAGTTCCGTATTGTAGCACCATATTTATTAGTAGCCATTTTGTTTACCTCGTTCGATGGTTCTAACGCAATCATATCTTTTAATCTAGTTAACTGTTAGTGTGCCAAAGTTCAGTTAGTCAACAATTAGTCCGTGTGGTTTCGGACTTAGAATACTATGGCATGTCACCACCTCACTCCAGCCTAAGGGCGTCGTGAGAGCCGACAGGAGGAAGTGACAAGGCCGAAAACCTAGCCCAAGAGAAGGAAAACTTGATACGAAACCCTGTACCAACCCGTCTGGCCAGCGTGGCACAGTAGGCTTATTACCCTCCATGCAGTTTTAGGAGGCCCGACTCAGCAGTTGATCATTTATAGGCTGCGAGAAAGAAGAACACCCTTCTATATTTACAAGTAGCGACCAACTTGTACCTTTATGGGACTCCAAAGAACCCTAGGTTTTATATCTCCAGTTACAGCAATACTATTCGTATCATACATACGATATATTTCAGAACAGGCATCCCCATTTAACATTCCGATATCACCGGGCAGTAATATTTCACCGAGTTTCATCCAAACGACGCCTACATATAAGCGTACAGCCAAAAGTACACCTTATACTGTAAGTATTATAATTCTTTATGTATTCTGCTAGAGCTGAGCTTGGCAGACAGATAGACGTGCCATTACTATATAGTATATTGAAATACCTTGACTTAGATTTTAGGTTTTCATATTGAACGCAATCATCTAAAAACATGTAGAGTCTTTTCAGGAATTACATTGCACGGTCCATAATCCTCAAAATATGTAATATCGTCAATTATCGATTAACACACTATGTACAACCGTCAAAAGTTCCCACAGTTAGTATTCAATTATGTAGATCAACTGTTATATTATGAATAACTATTGCTACTCAGCCCAAAGTTGACACACTGCTAAGTCATCATCATCATCATCAGCCCACATTAGCCCACTGCTGGACATAGGCCTCCCCTAAAGAGCACCATAGCGCCCTGTCTTCAGCTTGACGCATCCAGCTGCTAGCCGCAACCTTTCGCAGATCGTCGCTGCATTTAGCAGAGGGCCGTCCCACACTACGCTTGCCGATTCACGGTCTCCACTCAAAAACTCGTCTATCCCAGCGGTTGTCGGTTCTTTTACAGATATTACCAGCCCACTACCACTTCAGTCTGCTAATTCTCTGAGCTATGTCGGTGGCTTTGGTTCTCTGTCGGATAATCTCATTACGGAGCCTATCCTTCCGAGAAACTCCAAGCATAGCTCGCTCCATAGCATACTGAGCGACTTTAAACTGGTGGACTAGTCTCACCGTGAGGGTCCACGTCTCGGCGCTGTAGGTCATGACGGGTAGGACGCACTGTTCGAAAACTTTCGTTTTCAAACTCTGCAGGATGGGCGACGAGAAGACCCGACGAAGTTTTCCAAATGCAGCCCAGCCCAGCTGGATTCTCCTCTTGGCCGGGAGGAGACGAGTCCGATGTCCCTGACCCTTCTTCGACAGGGATGTCGAAGCTGTTTCTACCTAATTGCAAAATTTGCCCGAGGAATATATATTCTGAAACATGGCCATTTACGACGATAGGTCTCGGATGAATGTGATCATTCATCATGATTTTGGTTTTATCAAAATTCATGCCGAGATCCACCCGTCTGGCTGATGCTAAGCTGGTCAGCATCTGTTGCAGCTCCTCCAGCGACTCCGCCATTAGGGCTATGTCATCTGAAAATCGCAACTGGCCATTTATGTTAATGCCCTTGTCTTTCCAGTCCAGCGTTTTAAACATAATATCCTCAAAAGCGCTTGCATATCGCATATCCCCGAAACTGTTCGTTTCGGGGATATGACATCCCCCTGTCTCACTCCTCGGCATAGTTGGATAGGTTTAGTACGCTGGTCCTGTACTTGGACACACATAGAGGCCTCATCGTACATCTCACAACTCAACACTTGGATGTAACGATAGTCAAGTTCAAGAACAGCCCAGGCTTCGACGGAGTCAAAAGCTTTCTCATAGTCCACAAACGCTAGACACAGGGGCCGATTATACTCTTCGGACTTCTGTATAATTTACCTCACTGTGTGAGTGTGGTCTATGGTGCTATAACCCCTACGAAACCCTGCCTGTCCGGAGGCTGTCCGGACAGGCCGGGTAGCTTCATCGAGTCTTATGGCGAGACGGTTCGCAATTACTCTTGAAAACAACTTATAAACGTGGCTCAGGAGTGAGATGGGCCTGTAATTTTAAAGAAGAGTGGTGTCACCCTTCTTAAAAAAGAGTACCACCAAACTCCCGCAGTGAACTGCTGAGTCGCGTTCCTCCTACTACATGGGGTAATTAGGCTGGCACAGGGTTTGTAATCAAGATTTACCAAGAAAACTTAAAAAAAAGCAATGGGTCATCTATGGGCTCAGTAGTATATCTAAAAGTACCTACCCAATTAGCAGAATCATTTGTCTAGTATAGTTTATGGTTTCGGTTCCAACATTAATCTTTGAAATGATCATCGTTTCCCGTACCTATTGTTTGTCGAAATCAACTTCTAGTTACGCATATCTGTATAGAAAATGTTCCAACATATCCGCAGGGTATAAACGTACATTGATGTTGGAGATAATTAGGGTGGGCAATATGTGGTGCTTGTTAATAGGCAAATTGTTATCTATACCTCCTTAAATTGAAACCGCCTTTTGTTTTAATATTATGTTACTATTTATCTTAGCCTTTATTACCGAGAGAACAAAAGGGATGAATTAATGATTATTCACATCAAACACTGAACCTTCGGCAAGTAATATATTTAAGGAATGATTAATTATGAATCTAATATATATTAAAAAAAAACTAGACGCGGCTTCTATAGTTTATGCTATGGTATATTACAAAACGGCAAACAAATTTTGGTTGTGTTCCAAGTGTGTGTGATGACGGATTTAGAATACATAGTGGCACCACCCCATTTCATCCTCAGGGTGTCGTAAGAGCCGACAAAATGACCAGGCTGCAATCTCTAGCCGCAGAAGAAGGAAAACTTGATACGAGAACCTGTACCAATCTGCCGGGTCACGTGGCACAGTAGGCTAATTACTGTATTGTGATGCCCAACTTGACAGTGGGTCATCTATGGGCTAAGTTTGCTCAAACTTAACGGCTTTTGCATTCCTGAATATGTGTATCTTATTTATTGTCTTGATTATAAGGATAATAGTGAATCTAAGCTAGGTAATTATAGGAATTCATTGACAGGAGAGCTGTGCAGCTTGCTAAAGTGGTTATAGTCGTTTCCGATCGTCTTGAACTAAAAGGGAAAGTTCGCGTTCGTGCCTTCTTCACCAATCACCAGTAGATTTACTAAAAAATACTATTGCATGGGATCAAGATGTTTGTTAACTAAAATACCGTAAGGTGCCATCCATATATTATTTCACTCGAATTTTAGGACTTCTGAACCCCCAAGTCCTTGTCACAGGTTGTCACTTTTGTATAATCCCCCCCTCGTGATGTGACTTCACACATTTTTTAAGTGTATGCATGTATTTAAAAACAATCGAGAGAAATATTTTAAATTGATTTTTATGAAATACGCTACTAAAATCTACAACATGATGCCCAATATTTCAGATAACCAAATTATAATTATACATCGATGAAGTTTGTAGATTTTTAAACTTTTTAATCCAACTTTTGTCCCTCACCTGCCCTTTGTCACATTTCAGTGATACCCTCCCTCCCCATTAACGTGTGACGTAATATATGGATGACCCATAAGTAGATATTCTGCTGATAGTGTACTTATCAACATTTGGTGGTCAAGAATGCGACACGCGATGACTTTTGCCTTTAGAAAATCCACAAAAATACGTAACTTCATTTTCTCACGGTGCGCATACTGCACCAGTTGTAGAAATGCCCTTTCATTATCTGTTTCTGTATTAAATACTTCTTGAGTCTATAACCTTATACATTTATTATCGTTGTATGCTAATAAAAATGCAATGAAGATAACATTTGACCTCAAACAGCAGTCCTACCATTCAAACCTTGTCAGCCCAGCTCGGATAAGCAAGCAACGCTCAGCCAACATCAGCGCCCATAGCCAGGTAAGGTGACTTTGACCATATTAAAAAATATTGAGGTTTGGTACCTAGTCGGTGGATACACAGGTTGCTTCCAACACACCACTTCTTTTGCCAATAGATAGTAATGTATTCTTCTGTTTTTCAATCAGTTACTATGCGTAGTCCGTGTGGTGACGGATTTAGAATACACAATGTCACCAACCCACACTATCCTGAGGGTGTCGTAAGAGGCGACTAAAGGAGCGCATGAGGCAGATCACCTAACCGTATGAGAAAGAAAACTTGATAAAAACCCTGTGCCAACATGTCTTGCCAGCGTGGCACAGTAGGCTAATTTCCCTCCATGAATTTGGAGGTAGCCCGACTCAGTAATGGGTCATTTATGGGCTGAAACGACGACCATTATGCGCTGAAAAAAATATTCCGATTAACAAAACCGTTCATTTGTAATAATTAGTAACTTGAGGAACGTAATCATGAGTGACATGACACTGGCAGAAGTTGTCGAGAATAACGGCAGATTGCCATAAAAAAATCCTAATGTCAACATCACAACCATGCAACCCGACCAACCGTCGAACCTTTTTATCAAAACACACTGGTCTTTGGCAAAATCATCGGTATAATTACGGAAGCAATAAATTAATAAAGAATAAGAACCCGACTAACATTTGTATCTATCATGCTTGTAAGTATATCTAATTATTTAAATAAGTATCTCTAACAGCGATCAAACACGTCAAATAAGATATCGTCGACGGTCTTCACACCGCCTACTCCAGAGTCGGTTGGCTATAGCAATTTTTTAAAGAACCTTTAAATGGTATCATAAATATCTGATATACCAATGCGAATGTGAAGAAGAATGAAGTGGAGAATAAAAAGGGAGAAAAGAGTGCTTAAGCAACAATTGAAATCACCTTTATTAGGAGTACATTAGTTTAGAAAGAAGTTTTCTTCGTTTTCCATAGGGTATGATTTTGCATGTGTTTCAAAAATGTTTAATGATTTCTTTGTTGTGTTTCTTAGTATGTATTACAACGTATATTATATTGTGCAATTGGAGTGTATCGTTAAACTATTAAAAAATAATTTCATCTTTTATTTATGTTTTACTTATGTCCGGAACAGGGCATGACTTTGTAAGGTAAATTAAGGTCCAGTATCAAGATAAAAATTAAAATAATATATTGATTAAAATATAAACAGGATGACTTTTCGAGTTTTCATTTAACTTAACAATTGCGCTGTTCCAAAAATGAAAGATAGGATGACATAAGTAAAGAGAGCTTGAAGCGGAATCTATAACACATAGCTAGAACAAGCTAGAACACAAAGGCTTTAACATCCATCAGAGTTGGAGTAAGCTAGAATCTACAATTAAGTCATCTATAGGCAGAGAAAAGTATCCTAAGCCATGATGAGAAATGAAACAAGAATTCAAAAAATCCAAAAATTTTATTGATATCTTGACGATGCTCTTGGTAACAAATTGCGGGTATTAGCCACATATATTGCAAGCTGATTAGCGAGTATGAATGGGTAAGATTCCCTTGTTTTGCTGGTAGCCTCCGCTGGCTTCCTGGTGTCCATGTACGGAGTGAGCACCGAGATTGTTGAATTTCTCCAGCACTTCGGCACCACCCTTGTAGCCTTTTTGAAGAAACTCGCCCTGTTCAAAATTGAAATGAAATTAGTTATCGCATTTCTGGTCATTATAAATTGTGTCACCTTGTTCATTCTTGCGGGTGTCACTAGACTAGGCTAAATACTACTAATACTACTCGGCTCACACACTGTCAGGCCTCCTCCAGTTACATGGAGGGTAAAATATCCTACTCTGCTTGCCACACGAGTTGGCACAGGGTTTCGTATGAAGTTTTCTTTCTCTTGCAGCTAGGTTTTCGGGCTTGGTATTTCGTTCTGTCAGCTCTTAGGACAACCATCGGATGGAATGGCATGATGATAATTTGTATTCCAAATCCGAAATCACACGGAGGAATAAAAAAAGGGAAATAAAGCTAAAAAATTGCCGCAAGAGATAGAGACAACTTGAAACGAAACCAATTCCATAAGTGAATTTTAACAGTGACTTAAATTCCTTTGAAGCCTAGGGCTTGCGTGATGGAAAGCAACGCCAGGGGTCGAGCAGGCAATTCATGGAAATGCCCTGTATTAGTTTGCAGCTAGGTTGTCTCTTTAGTTGCCAGTTACGACACATTCAACATGGATTGGGTTCGTGACAATTTGTATTCTAAATCCATCATCACATGGGCAAATTTGTAACATCAAAGTTATGAATGTAGGTATTTAAAAATAATGGGTATAAATGGCTGCGCTAAAACGTCTGTGGGATTTGGATGAGATATTATGTGATTTGCCTTGAGTATGATGACAGATTAAATACATGTCCCCAGAGGCTATTAGTAGAGGGATTATCGTTTTTTCTATCAGGGCCGGATTTAGGGGTCCAGAGGCCTCGGGGCAACAAAGGAGTGGAGACCCCCTTGCCCCAAATTATTTTCCAAATAAAATGAACAATTTTTTTCAGTCGATTTTTTAATAAATAATTTATTGTGAAACCAAGTAGATTCTCTTAGTATTTAACAAACACATATGAATATTATTTTTTTTCGAAGTCTCTATTGTGGAGGCCCCCTGCTCGTGGAGGCCCCGGGGCTTTCGCCCCGGTTGCCCCCCCCTAAATCTGGCCCTGGTTTCTATAGAAAATAATATCACTGTTTCCTTCTTCAGTTACACTTGATTAAATCAAAATTGTATAATTGTCAATGCTCCTGTATTTTTATATTTAGCTACATAAAAATACAGGGCCATTGAACACTCATTGGCAGTTTCACCGCTATTTTCCGTCTTGAGATTGTCGTAAGAGCCGACGGAAGGCGATGAAACAAAATATGATACGAAACACCGTGCCAGCCCGAATGTCAAGGGCACAGTTTGATAACCATGCGACATGATGTTGATGTAGATGTTTGTTCCACAATAGTACATTCATCATCATCATTTCAGCCAAAAGACGTCCACTGCTGGACATAGGCCTCCCCCAAGGATTTCCACAAAGGCCGGTCCTGGGCCGCCCGCATCCACTGCTATCCAGCGATCTTAACCAGGTCGTCGGTCCACCGTGTGGGAGGCCTACCAGCACATACACTGTGGTTTATGTTACACATTATACATAGTGTAACATAAACCATAAAGCAACAACCAAATATCGTTATTACTGCTGACAAAGGGATTTATTTCATTTTGGTCAGCAGCTGGCGTATGACGGTTGTCCGCGTGGTGACTGATTTAGAATACATAATGTCACCAAGCCATTCGTAAGAACTGAAAAAATGAAAACTACACAACGGTAAATCTAGCCGCAAGAGAATGAAGGGAACAAAACTCTCTCCCAACCCGCCTGGCCAGCGTGATACAGTGGGCTAAGTTCCCTCCTGTAATCGGAGGAGGCCCGACTCAGCAATGGGTATTTTACGGGCTGATATGTCATGTGATTTTCAGCGGAAACCAGGATTTATAGTAAAAAACTGGTTTAGAAAACTCTTGAAGACATCTCACTCATACTTTAAGATGACTCATGATTTTTTTTAACAGAATTGCGTCTTGTGTGAGCTCTTTAACCTCACCTCACGGACGGCTATAGTTTTTGTTACACTCAGTATTACCGTTAATATTGTTGTAGCGACCAGCATGCTACTATACCTACTTTTATATAGACATATATCTTTCTTAAAAATAAAAATGAATTGCTGTTTGTTAGTCTCGCTAAAACTCGAGAACGGCTGGGCGGATTTGGCTAATTTTGGTATTGAAATATTCTTGGAAGTCCAGGGAAGGTTTAAAAGGTGGCAAAATATGAAAAAAAATGTTTTTTTTTATTGATTCTGTGACAGTACGTAGTTTTCTGGGTCAGCGAGTACTTTATACAATTTACCCGAAATGTCTGAACTACCAACATCAAGAAATATCGCCTACAATTGCGAGAATTACCAAAAAGTCCTACACCGAGCGAAGCATATTATAGAGCAATTCGCACGGTTAAGAAACCCCCGACTACAGTTATCGGGGGATAGGAACCGTGGCCAGACATACCACCTCGTCTGGCTGGATGATCATCCATTTGCGCCAAAATTGTAAATTACTTTTCTCGATGTGACGAGTTTAATTATAAAAGTTTTGCC
The DNA here is from genome assembly GCA_905475355.2 of Clostera curtula. Taxonomy (NCBI): domain Eukaryota; kingdom Metazoa; phylum Arthropoda; class Insecta; order Lepidoptera; family Notodontidae; genus Clostera; species Clostera curtula. Next base: position 3,660,577 of record FR997804.1, on the reverse strand, counting down.
TCCCTAGCCTTACCCACCCAGTCTGTAGGCTGTAAATTTTGCATGTCATAAAATTGTCGTAAAACGTGCCTCTTTTATAGTTCCGTCTTAAGAGCTGCTGTGTTAAGGGTTTTGATGATTGAATTTGTTATGACAAGTCGTTGAGTGTGTGCGACATGCGACATTCAAGGGATATTATGTCTTAATTCCTCATTCTTTACGAAAAAACAGGCTTTTGTTCTGCCTTCAGAAGTGCGGGCATGGAGCTAATCAAAAGAAGAAATTCTGTGTATAGAATGGTTTCCAGTTTTCTAGTTATTTTAGTATGACTGAGATATTGATGTTTTCCATAAACCAGGTTTTCACTATAACACATGAGTTCCACTGATAACCATTCGACTATCGATTGTTATTATTATTTGTTTTTATTATTGTTTTTCTTCTATCGCAGTCGCAGGCAGTCGTTGTAATAGATGAAAGAATATTTAAAGGATCCGATTTTTGCGAAATATGTTTGTGATATTTTAGTCAAAGCTTTTATGGACATTCATAATGAAACAATTTCACCTATCGATCTCGAACTTGTTTTCAATTTGAACAAAGTACAAAACAACAAAATAACTTTTTATGTATGTACTCGTATAATAAAAGTTCGCGGTTGTTAAGAAACAAATGTGCTATTTAAGTCTATGCTTCTCACCAAGCAAAACGTGCATGTGGATTTCCACTACACTCCGCTTCGGGAATATGTTCAAATATTTCTAAGAAACCGAGCAGTTTACGTAAGACCGCCAAAATAAGGTTGTATGAACAATATACATCTGAGATTTTATCTATGCGTATTTAAGACGGTGAATATTTTCATTTCATTGCGAATACGGCGTTTTACTAGGAATTTACTATGTATTACGTTTCTGTCTACTACTACTCAGCCCATAATATTATATGTCCCAATGTTGGGTCGGGCCTCCTCCAGTTACACGGAGGGTAAATAGCTTAATGTGCCTTGCTGGCCATATGGTTTGGCACAAGGTTTCATATCAAGATTTCCTCCTCTTCCGGCCTTGTCATTTGTCGGCTCTTACGACACCCTCAGGATGAAATAGGGTGATGACACTACGTACTCTATATCCGTCACCACACCGATGCTGACTGTCATCATTAACTTGACTTTTACGCATACGCATTAAGCTACTAAACATAATACATAGTAGAAAGGCTTACCTTATTTGCTTTAGCATCATCAATTATTTCTTGTGCACTGTGGTGGCCCTCCTTGCCTTGGGCATTAGCATCCAAGATTTTCTCTTCATGAGCTCCCTTGAATCCTTGTTGAGCATTCTCGCCAAAAGATCCAGCGTTATGACCATTGACCTTATGATCAGCTTCGTCATGCGCTTCATCATAGAAGGACTCCGATTTTTCTTCTTCATTTTTACTACTTGAAGACTTAAACCCTTTGCTTACATGACCTTTTTTGTGGCTTTTCGCCTTTTTCAACTGTTCCTCATTTGCTCCTATGAATATAACACAATATTGTTAATACATATTTTTAGAAAACAGTGTCATTGAGTGTGTAAATTAAAGGTCTATTGAATGAAATTCTTTGACAACTCACTACGACTAATAAAAGACAACAAAGCACCGTGAAATTGATTTCATAATCACTTATTCACAAAAACTGGTACAAAATAAACTATATTAGTCTACTGAAATTACCTTGCTTATCAAACTTCTGTCCACCTTCATAGAATTTTTCATCACCGGCGGCTTTTTTCTTTGCCTCTTCATCTTTGTAAAAACTGGATTCTCCTTTTTCTGCCTTCGCAGCTGCAGCGGCTTGCTGGAATCCCTCTTGGCCATGCTTTGCTTCTTCCTCAGCCTTTTTCTCAATTTTTTCAACATTCTCACCAGCGTCTTTCTTTTGGGCTGCATCAAACGCTTTTGTGTCTACGTAACCACCGCCGACTTGAGATCCGATTAGAGGATGATAGAGTAAGCCACCACCGATACCACCGACACCCAAGCCGCCGATTCCAGTGTGAAGTAATCCAATACCGTTACCAATAGCTCCGCCTCCAATTCCAGTACCACCGACGCCAATACCGCCCACACCACCCCCTAAGCCGGCAACACCACCAACGCCACCTACACCGCCTACCCCGCCAACTCCTCCGAGTCCTAGTCCAATTCCATGACCGAGGCCGATGCCATTGAGACCAATCCCACCCAGTCCCAATCCTTGGTTCAATCCATATCCACCATAACCACCAACTCCTCCGACACCACCAACTCCGGTAACGGTGTTAAGAACTGTGGACGCTGCTCCTTCCAAGTGTTCAGGATAGTCCTCACTTTCTTCCACTTCGTAGCCATCCGACACTGGCAGTCCAGTATTCAAATCAGTGCGTATAGAGTCCAACTTCTCCCTAACGTAATCGTACGGAGTCTTCTCATCAGCCAACTCAACTTGGTGCGCGTACGCCGCAGCAAGCAGTGCGAGGGTGAAAACTTGTGTCAACATCTCGCTGATGTGATTGTTACCGACGTTTCGAGACTGATGTCATTACGATATTGCAACTGTTATTTATAGTAAGGTTAAATTCGGTGGAACGGAGCCGTTTTTGTGTCAGCGTGTGATAGTTTTCACAGGGTGTCTGGGCCGTATCCAGTGGTTTCCTTCCTGTGGTATTGTTTCAACTAGCCCTAATGAGAACAACGGAGGCGAAATAAAACAATGAGGTCTGGTCGAAGACCTTGCTTTCCAGTTCATTGGTGGCGGCAGTGGGGCGTCGGTTTGCGCAACCGGTGGACCGTTACCTATGACTGACAAGTTTTCTAGATACATTTCTCAGATATATTTCTCCTGGGCTATTCAATTATTAGTAATCATTACATTAGATAACGTCATCACTTTTAAGTTTGGTGGACAATTATTCGTTATTGCCAATCTCATAGTAAAACTTGTAATCGCAATATTTGATCTTGTCATTGGATTATAAGACTAATTGAATCCAAATAATTGGGCATTTTATTAAACAATGATTAATGGTTATTAGTATGCCCTTGGTTCAGATCTCGACGATTTCACGTTTTGTTTTCTGACGCTCAAAATATATGTCGAGGGCTCTATCAAAGGTTATTTATTAGACATGAATCTGGCGACAAATGAGAGTGTTTATATGTTTACCAGATTCTTGAGTTATTGTAATGTTGTAAATTATAATATAATATCTACACAAATTCTTAGCTATTACCACTTATTCCATACATAACTACTAAGCCTACTGTCCCACGTTGAACAGACGGGTTTCGTATCAATTTTAGCTTCTCTTGCGGCATATTCTTAGCATGTACCTAATTAATGGATCGCTTAATCTGAGATGTATTACACAGATAACGAATATGTAAAATAATTTATATTGTGGCAGTGGCAATAAGTATATGTATAGGTTAAATAGAAATATAGATCAACAGTATAAAGATACGACCGTTATAGGAGAATAAGTGTTAACTGGTCAGAACAGTAGGTACAGACACATTAAATTTATATCACTATCACTACATAGTATAAAGCAAAGTCGCTGTCGTCTGTCCGTCCGTATGTATGCTTAAATCTTTAAAACTAAGCAACGGATTTTGAAACGTTTTTTTAATAGATAGAGTGATTCGAGAGAAAGGTTTTGATGAAGAAACACTGATAAATTAAGATGTTCATCATTGCAACCGTGCGAAGCCGGGGCAGGTCACTAGTCAGTTTATAAATCATCATGTACTTGTTTAAGGTTTAAATTGAATATTGAAGCAGTTTTTATTATTGGCATTCCTGGAGATTTAATTTAATGCGCTACGCTAGACAGACGGTTTGGCACAGGATTTCGTCAAGTTTCCTTGTTTTTAAATAGGTTTTCGGCCTTGTTACCTTCTGTCGACCCTTACTACACCCTCGTGATGGAATGCGGTGGCGACACCCTGTATTCTTAATCCGTATGGCACCGTTGCCACGCGAATAATTTGAAAATTATCATATATTTCGCTGGGTGATAATTGGAATATTCCTTTTTTTGTCTGGAGTTATGATAATAGGTTGAGATGGCTTTGGTCAGCGTTACTGGCTGAACAACTTGCTCTCCAGCCGGAAAACATCCGAATTATAATCATATTTTTCAATTCACCTGTATTTAAGGTTCCTGTTTTTATGAATATCACTATAACTACATAGTATAAAACAAAGTCGCTGTCGTCTGTCCGTCCCTATGTATGCTTAAATCTTTGATACTACGCAACGTATTTAGAAACGGTTTTTTTAATAAAAAGACTGATTCAAGAGGATGGTTTATATGTTTAATACATGCATCAATTTAGATGTCCATCATTGCACCCGTGCGAAGCTGGGGCGGGTCGCTAGTTTATAATAAACTAGCTGATCGGGCAGACGTTGTCCCGCATGATATTTGTTTACTGACTGCAGCAATCTGTCGTGCTGATTTGTGAATTAAATTCATTCAAATCGGTCCAGCCGTTTAGGAGGAGTTCAGTGACATACACACGTACAGTAGAGTTATATATATAACTAGCGACTCGGTCCGGCTTTGCCCGGGTGCAATTATACATGTACTACCTGACCCGTCGAACTCTGTTCCGCATTACACATAGGATACCTGAGATTTTTATCCCGTCCGTATAAAACCTACTTTAACAAAACGCAACTGACAGCGAAACATTATGTTGTCTATAGTTTAATATGGTCGAAAATTTGACAATTAGAAATTTTGAATTCGACTTGTTTATATTGTTGTTATTCACATAATATCTTTATAACTTGTAGCCTATGTGTTATTCTGATGTATAAGCTATATTATTGTAAAGTTTCATTAAAATCCATTCAGTAGTTTTTACGTGAAAGAGTAACAAACATCCATCCATCCAACCATCCATACTTACAAACTTTCACGTTTATAATATTAGTAAGATTATACATATAAACCTTCCTCTTGAAACACTCAATCTATTTAAAAAAACCGCTTCAAAATCCGTTGCGTACCTTTAAAGATTTATGCATACATAGGGACGGACAGGCGACAGCGACTTTGTTTTATACTATGTAGTGATAGTGATAGTGAAGATGTCATCAATAGGTCGAATCCTACGGTGTAGTGCGGAACGTAACCGATATGCACTTGGTAAAATCAGCCTATTGTGCCACACCGACCAGCCGGGTTGGCTTCAGGCTTTCGAACTCTAGTCCATTAACTTTCAACACAACCACGATAAATTCACCACTAGGCGGATAAAAGTCCAAATGTCATATATAAACGATGCTCTTAAATAACATATTATCTATGTTTTACTTACGAGGTACATTCCCGTTGTTATCATTAAAGTATTTTGAACTTAGATTATGAATGTCATTCCTAGTTATATTTATAATAATGTTGATAAGTAATTGCAGGAACGCAAGAGGAAAAATTTAACAGGAAGTTTTTTCATCCAACCACTTTACTAGTACTACTACTCACCCCATACATGACCAACTGCGGATTCGGGCCTCCTCCAATTACAGGAGGGTAATTACCCTACTGTGCCACGCTGGCCATACGGATTGGCACAGGTTTCGTATCAAGTTTTCCTTCGCTTGCGGCTAGGTTTTCGGCCTTGACATTCATTTCCTTCTGTCGCCTCTAAAACACCTTCAGGATTATAATAGGGTGTATGACACAATGTATTCTTAACCCGTCACCACACAGATACAGCACTGTTTAGGTTCTAATCATAATCCCATATCGAGTTGTATCTTCTCTACTTTTCTTTCAAGAAATTAGAGGAGATTCAACTCTACACTGCCAGCCTTTTTTGGTTTAGCTGGAGTAATACTTATGACCTTGTGGTGCAAGATTTAGAATACACGAATTGTTAGAATTATGGTGCAAGATTCAGTCACCTACTCATGCCATCCTAAGAGTGTACCATCCTAAGAGACGACTAGAGGAACGTAAGAGACAGGTCATCTAGCCGTGAGAAAAAGAAAACTTGATTCAAACCCTGTGCCAACTCGTCTTGCCAGCGTGGCACAGTAGACTCATTTCCCTTCATGAATTTAGAGGAGGCCTGACTCATTAGTGGGTCACTTATGATGTCCTAGGTTTTCGCGATTATTACATTAAATATAATATAACATTGCTATTAAACACTTTTTAACGGATTTATCACGTGTATTTTACATTATATAATTCCCGACACGTTTCGAATGCTTTGCAGCAGTCGTGGTCAGGGGAGAGACTAGATGACAGTAGTTGTCTTCAAAAGTACAAATAAACAGTTAAATCTACCGCCTACAATTTTGTTTTATTGATAACGTCATTTCTGACGAATATATAATATAATTTGATCATTCAGATTTACATATTTTCACATGTTTCATATTTTTTTTAAAACTATTGAACTGATTTCAATAAAAATAGTATGCGACCAATCTGGAACCAATTCCAATCGAAAGAAAAACCATATAACTGAATTGAGAACCGCCCCATTTTATAGTTTGTTGAACATTTTATTCTTCTTCTTTTATTAATATAGGTCTGCCTGTCTGTTCTTCAATAATTTTGTTAATAATACGAACATACTGGTTTGACCTGAAGGACCCACTGTAGAGTCGACCCTTAACGTTATCGGTAAGTTACCGAGATGTTAAAATTACTGGATAGTAGTCGTCATAATTAAATTTCCAAAATTCTTAGAAGCGGGTGCCAAGTACCAAACATTAGTACAGTAAACTTTAACTATTTGCATCTGGTTAAAATTTTATAGCAACGAGCGTTAAACTCTGTGAGAAGTTTTGCAGTAGGCGTTTAGGATGTTCGAATGTATATTCTTGTTCGGGTAATAAATTGGGAATGTATTTATTGCTTTACCACTTCAATGTTCTATATACAAGTAATACTTGTGGATAACAATGTACATTTAGTTTTCGATGCATAGATAGTTTATGGAGATATTATTAGAACGATTACTAAAACAAGGAGAGAATCAGTACTACTACTACCACCGACTGTCGATCCCGGGTGTTATCAAACAGACACTGAATTCTTTCAACTTAAACTGCGTGTAACAAAAACCCTTGGATCTGAAAACCCCTGAAGTTGGATCGTAAAAGCTTGTATCTCCGTCATACTTCACAATAAAAAAAAAGAGCACTCTGCACCTTTCTGTAGGGTCTATATACGTTTTAGTTACCTGACCACCCTGACTCTGAGTATAATAGAGTTCTTGGAGCCAAACCACCGCAGCAAGGTGGATTGAGGGTGACCCATTCCTACCTAATTTAAGGCACTCTCATTTCGTGAACTCTAGGCAGTCAGAAAATATAACTGCGTAAGAAGGAAAAAAAAAACCAAAGATAATGAAAAGGTTTTTGTCATCAAATTACGAGAGATTCAAGACTGGATCATTTTTGTCCCGAAATGATTGTCTTTTTCATTTGATTAAATGGCTTCCATCATTGGCAGATGATTTTCCCATCTTAATGATGATATCACTTTTGCCCCAGACCTCTGCTTTTGATTAATTTGTAACATCAGCCGCAATAAATCTATTCTTCATGCTATTATATTTCGTGCTGTCTATCAAAGTAAGGATATTGGATTGTCTATCACATTGACGGCAGGATGTCTGTCACTTCAAAACAAGGAGAATAGACGTGAAATGCGGAAAAGCAATTTTCCAGCCTATTTATCTCCTACATCGGGATGTTTCGTGAAATAAAATATCTCTGAGAAGTTTCGCTATAAGCCGGCCGTCTGTGTTTGGGAATGGTGTAATGGACAACTGACAGTTGGTATTTTTAATTAGGCAATTCGCTTTCTTCAATGTGTTTTTACATACACTACACTCCTCCACGTTTTCTTACGTAGATTATAAGCTTTAGAAATAAGCTGCGTCTTTGTTCAAATCTTCCGTGTGGTGACGGATTTAGAATACATGGTGTCATCACCCCATTCCAACCTGAGGGTGTCGTAAGAGCCGACAAAAGGAAATTGACAAGGCCGGAAACCTAGCCGCAAGAGAAGGAAAACTTGAAACGAATCCCTGTGCCAATCCGTCTGGCCAACGTGGCACAGTAGGCTAATTACCCTCCCTGTGATAGGAGGAAGCCCGACTCAGCAGTGGGTCATTTATGGTCTGAGTAATAGTAGTTGTACAAATCTGTCCTATATTTGTATAACTCGATAAATAAATAACTCACTGTATTAAGTAAAAGTATGACAGCAGTGGAGGGAGAGCCTTCAGTTACCAATATCGTCGTGGATCTTCCACTGTATTAAGCAACATTTGGCTCTGCTGGATTTTCCATTGGTGTGCATCTTTTGATATCTGACTTTCTTCTTGATTCGGAGGGAGTATAAAGCCGTCGATCCCAGGTCATTCTACCACCTATGGCAGCAGTGGCGGGGTTACAGAATTGCCGCACGTAGGCTATTTTTGTCACCTCTAAATATTAATTTCTTAGTCATTAGTGTGCCTTTATGATTCATGTTTTCTCACGTTAAACCGTACCTTACAAATATGATGTACCTACATGTATATTACTTAAAAAGCAAAATAATCACTGAGAGGATCCCGCCTCAGCTGTGGGTCATTGACGGGCAGAATAGTTTAATACGAGTAGATAGGACTATAATTCGATTTTTGTTAAACATTTAATTTTTGCTCCAATTTTCGAAATTTGTATTTTGTGTGTGATTTTTTTATTAATTTGTAAATCGAATTAAAAAAGATTATGAAACAATGTGCCACCCGTTAAAATTTGCCACCCTAGCCTACTCAGCCGGCTGCTAAATCCGCCACTAGTATAAAAAAACAGGTTTAATCACAATGATTTCTTAGGTTTTCGCGATTATTACACATTGAAATTAAGCACACATTCAACAAGACCAACCACTACATTCACTTCGACAGACCTCAAATCCTTGCCAAGGAAAATCATTACATTCCAAGAATGATCCGCGAGGCTATTGAGACTAAAAAACATCCAAATTTCAATAGAGAAGATGGTTGGCAATTACCACCTGCCTGGGATCCAGTCATTAAATTGATCAAATCTCAAGCAAAATACTCATCTGCAAGACCTCTGGACACCGTGAGCGATTTCTGCGTGCACATGGAACGTTATCAATAAAACAAAATTATAGGCGGTAGATTTTAACTGTTTCTTTGTACTTTTGAAGACAACTGTCATCTAGTCTCTCCCGCGACCACGACTGCTGCAAAGCATTCGAAACGTCGGGAATTAAATAATGTAATACCTATACACGCGATAGATCCGTTAAAAAGTGTTTAATTTCAAGGTTTAATCACATAATTACCGGTTGTTCCACTAGATGGAGATCAGAGACCAATGGCTTCGTGTAAATAATAGTAGTTGGGACAACCACAATAAGTATTTAAGCAAAATCAGTTAGACTGGATGGCGCTGAATTAAACTGGTAAGATCTGAGAAAGAAGGAGAAGAGTAAAACCAAAGAACGCTCGTTTTGTATTGAAACAAGTTACTATTGTATAAAGTTTTGAAATGAGCAAAAGCATTAGTGTGTCAGCTCTTATTGATCGTGTATCGAGAAATATTCAGAAGGAAAGAAAGTGAGGCGCCATCCAATGAATACATTCATAAGGTACAGATTTATTAGACTACGTATAAAGTTTGATCAGTAGTCGTGTCCCTAGGTATGTCTGTAATCGGATATGTATCCGAATACAAAAAGAGTTAGTTTAACCTATCTTGTCACACGCATTTTTTTTTATTTTATTTTAAGAAGCCTATGTTAATGTATAGAATATTGTTATTTTAAAGGATTTATTTTGTTTCGAAATTTATGGAACAAGGCATATTAGAATATTTATTTATTTTACATTTACTAATACATGTATGTGTCGTCGGAGGCGCAGTGCTGGTAGGCCTCCCACACGGTGGACCGAAGATCTGGTTAAGGTCGCCGGAAAGCAGTGGATGCGGGTGGCTCAGGACCGGCCTTTGTGGAGATCCTTGGGGGAGGCCTATGTCCAGCAATGGCCGTCTTTTGGCTGAAATGATGATGATGATGTATGTGTCGTACATGTTTAATTTATTGTACACCCTTACCTACTGTTTTAAGGTTCACTACGCGAAATCGCCTATTGTGATAAGACCGCCCATTGTACATTTATTTTGTCTGATGCCATGTTAACTTTTTTATTATTGGTGTACAATTAAGAGAATAAAAATTGTTTCTATTTCTAAAACTCTTTTGCTGGCACTATACATGGCCTTTCGTGTGCGCTATTCGTATGCGGTTTCTGTGCACGCTGTCCATGGTTGCTATTCTCTTTCTTCTTTATTTTGTTGCAAGCGATTTAAAGAACTCTGCCACTGGCGAATGGGATTGCTATATTTTGTATGTTTTTTTAAACTGCTCAATCCATGCATAGCCCATTATGTACACCATTAAATATTTATATAAAATTTTTCTTAATCTTTCCGGTGCATAATAGCAAGTTGAAAATATTCTCAAACGACACAAATACATCCTTAATCATTTGGTTACTTTCCAGCTCAAACATAATCTAGAATTTGCGAGTGATTAAAATACTAAAGTACGTGGCTGCCGTGGGAAAAAGATTGACAACGATTAGTATGCCTGACTAGGCTTCGGGATTTACTCAGTGTTTTAATATGTTGGACATTAAGCGTGTGAAAAAAGTCGTTTTGAACATGCAACGTATATTCTCTGTGTTTTTAAAATGTGCTTAAACTTGTTTAGTCAGTGGTTTATGTTTCAGCACATCAATGACCCACAGATTAGTTACCTCTTTCATTTCATCATAGTTTGCGGTGGATGAGTTGAGGGTGGTTACCTATTTAAGTGTTTTTATCAGTAAGAGATGAAATCTTTGTGGCACATTTGGTATCCGCAACTACAGTTATTTGCCAAGGCATACTGTCCTATTTCAATTCCAAACCTAAAATGCCACGTTAAATATTTTTTTTATTAAGTGGAGGACCTCGTAGGCTCAATTGATACGCAAATCAAGCAACGTTGGGCTCTGTTGAACGGTGGATGGGTCTCCGACACATTATAACTGTCTCTCTCATCCTACTATTTCTCAATCCCTAAGTAACACAGTGCTGAGTCGGGCCTCCTCCAATTACATGGAGGGTAATTGGCCTACTGTGCTACGCTGGCCTTACGGATAGGTTATCGGCCTTATCATTTCCTTTTGCCGGCTCTTACGACACCCTCAGGATGGATTGGGGTGGTGATACTATGTATTCTAAATCCGTCACATGAAAAGGGGCTGATTGGGTGCTAGATATTGTATATTATGAATCATAATTGGCCTACAAGTCTACAGCCCATCAATATCTCTTCATCTCAGTCTGTAAAATGTCCACCACTTAATCAGTGACTCTTCCAATTTCATGGAGGGCAATTACACACAAAGCACAAGGTTTCGTATGAAGTTTTTCTTCCCTTACGGCTACATTTCATGTCATATTATTAGCTTTAGTCGGCTTATACGATACCGTCAGGCTGTAATGGGGTGGTGACTATGTGTTATAAATCCTTCACCACACAGACAGAAGCCCTGAAGCCCAGAAGTACTGGCTCGGGCCTCCTCCAAATTCATGGAGGGTAAATAGCCCACAGGCAGGTAAGTTTTATTAATACTACTCAAAGCGTCCGCAGCCCTAAACCAAGAGACATCACACTTTCTTCCGATGTTCACAAACAATGCGACACAATAAACAGAGGAACCCTTTTAAGAAGAAAATTTAATATTTACTTTAACGTATAGCTTGCGTGACACAGAAGAGTGGCCTTACGATAAACAACTTACATTGAGTCAATTTACTTTGTGCTTTCGGTAAGGGTAGGTGTGAAAGGGGCCCAAAATTTAAATAACTTAAGCGACAGGCGAGCTATAAAATATACCGTCCTTTTTGTTGCAATGGTCGAACTTTAGTAATAGCATTATCGTTTCTATCGTGTAACGAACTGAATTCAAATATTATGGCCCTAATAAATAATATTATAGTTTTAAATTGGACGCAACTTTATTTTTATCCACATCAAAATCCAGCCATTTCAGAGATTAGCTCAAGCAGACAGACATACAAAAATGTAAAAAAATGTGTTTTGGTATCTAGACCGTGTTCACATCCTAATACACTTCGTAAAAAGCGGTTTCTTTAATAATACAAACAGACACTCTAATTTTATTTATTGGTATAGATGTATTTTAATCTCTTCACTACATAGTATAAAACAAAGTTGCTGTCGTCTGTCCGTCCCTATGTATGCTTAAATCTTTAAAACTACGCATTTTGGAGCGTTATTTTTTAATAGATAGAGTGATTCAAGAGGAAGGTTTTTATGTATACCACATGCATAATATTGTAGAGAAACACTGATAAATGTAGATGTTCATCATTCATCATGTCGTTGTTCTGTACGCTGCAAGAGCGGACGTGTGTCAGCTGCACTGTGATATATTTAATTTAAAAATCTGTGATTGGCCGGCTGCTTCAAAGTTGATTCCTGCTCTCTCCAAGGGCCTGCATATGGAGTAACCCCGCCCACTGGGCTGGCTTAGAGTGAGACAAAATCTTTTTGTTTAATTCACCTCTTAAGGAAATAATTACTACAATACCACAAAGAGTGGCTGCCGGTGGGCTCGAACGCGCATCAATCTGCCAACAAGCCGAGCGTTTTACCGCTGAGCTACCATAACGGTGAGGCGCACGGCAAATTTGTCTATTAATACCGGCACTAGATTGCAACAAACTAAATTATCTGAGCATAACTGATAGGATTGGACGGCGTGACATTTTGTAAAGATGCCACGAGTACAGCGTTCTCCTCCACAAACAAATGAAAAATCAAAAGACAATCCAAAGACAGTCAATAAAGCGGGTAAAGCCTCTGACGCAGATATCCCAGGCCCAGACTCAATAAATACATCCAGGAAAACTAAGCGGCAGCGTCTTAATGAGTCTAGTCTAGCAGATAATGAGTCCATAGAGGCCAATACTTATGACATAGCATGTGATACACACAATACTTTAATCACCCCAGAGTGGCAATCAGCGATTAATAGAGAAATTAGTCTAATAATTGAAACCCAATTAAAAACTGCTTACCAAAAGTTTTTCCAAGATAAACTGTCTGACATTGCAACAAAGCTAGAAACGCTGCAAGACCTAAAAGATTCCGTAAACTTTATGAGCAGATCGTTTGATGATCTGAAACAATCATTGGAAAAGAACAGAGAAGTCACAATGAAACTTACCCAAGAGAACGAACAATTAAAAAAAACCGTTACAGATCTGTCCTTCCGACTGAACGTATTAGAGCAGCATACCCGACAAGAAAATGTAGAAATTAGTGGCGTTCCTGAGAACCAGAATGAAAATCTTGTGACTACTTTAGTGCAACTAGGGAATGTCGTTTCCTGTAACCTAAAAGAAGAAGATATCGTGTCTATCACGAGAATCAGAAAAATGGATAGTCAAAGCACCCGCCCACGATCTATCGTGGCCAAGTTAAAATCAATCAAACTCAGGGACAACATGTTGGCGGCGGTATCAAAATTCAATCGTACCAATAACAATAACAAGCTGAATTCCGCTCATCTAGGTTATGCAGGTGCGAAATCTCACGTCTATGTGTCTGAACACTTGTCCCCTACAAACAAGGCAATTCACGCGAAAGTAAGGCAAACCGCGCGCGACAAAGGCTATAAATATGTATGGATTCGTGACGGGCGAATCCTAGTGCGGAAGGATGACAAATCACCGGCAAAGCAAATAAAAAGTATAGAAGGAGCCACTACACTGTAGCTAACGGAAAAAAGAAAATTACTCCAAAACGTCGAGCACATGCACACCATTCAGGATTTACTACCAAAATTTTAGAGGAATGAGAACTAAGCTAAGTGGTATTAACCTTGCCACTTGTACTTCAGGCTACGATGTGATAGTGGCAACAGAAACGTGGCTAAACAATAACATAAACGATGGTGAAATATTTTGTTCAAATTACAATGTGTACCGTAGAGATAGGGACTCTAGCGCTCTAGGTCCAAAAGAAGGCGGAGGAGTCTTGATCGCGGTCTCAAAAAATATCAGCTCTTATCGCGCGTGTCAATGGGAAACAGAAATCGAGGACATTTGGGTGCGTTTGAGGTTAAACGAAGGTGCGGGCATCCTTAAAAACATTTGCATCTGTGTAGTCTACATGCCCCCGCCAGTTAAAAAGGAGACCCTCAATGGATTTTTAGAGTCTGTATCAAGGGTTAACGAAACAATAAATGATGAAATAATCATAATCGGAGACTTTAACCTCGGTACCCTGAACTGGATACTGGATGACTCAGCGCCGAATTCACCATTTGCTGTGCTTACAAATTATCAAAACAACATCGGATACTTGATAAAGGATTTCATGTCCCTAAATAGCTTCGAACAATTTAATACAGTTAGAAATTCAAATGATAGGATACTGGACCTCGTTTTTTCCAATACGAAGAAAGTGTTAGTGCGAAAATCACTGGCTCCTTTGTCTAAGGTTGATGGGCATCATCCAACACTAGATATAGACCTACGTCTCGATGTCAATCTTCCTCTAACACCAAAATATGTAGTACGTCACAACTTTAGGAAAGCCAACTATACAGAAATTAAAAATAAAATTAACAAAGTGAATTGGGTAGAAGAATTTAACAAATGTGGAAACGTAGATTCGATGGTGAAATATTTTTATAGTTATTTGTACAGTTTAATAGAAGAGGAGGTACCAAAGAGCAAGCGTAATAACTCAAAATTCCCGGCATGGTTTTCAAAAGCCTTGGTTAAAGTACTTAACGAGAAAGAAAGAAAAAGAAAGCGATTCAAAAAATACGGAAATCCTCGAGACCAAATTGAATTCAGAATCCTTAGCGACCGATCTCGGAAATTAGTAAAAGTTTGCTATCAGGCTTATGTCCATGTAGTTGAAAACAACATACGTCACAACCCAAAAGTGTTTTGGACGTTTGTTAAAAGCAATAAACGCAATAAGTCTGTAATTCCATCGGAAATGAAATTAGATGATCAAGCAGCTACAACCGGTGACGAAATCTGTAGTTTATTTGCAAAACAGTTTTCTAGTGTTTTTTCAAACAATAGTATAAACTCACTCACCCAAGAGACTTCAAGTACAACCAACCTGGGCCAAAGTACCATTGGCAAAATTCAGTTCTCAGAAAGAAATGTTCTTAGGGCAATGAAAAAATCAACATCAACAAAAGCTGCGGACCTGATCAAATACCTCCAATATTTGTGAAGAAGTGTGCGACTGTTTTGGCGTTGCCCTTGATGCTAATTTTTAATGCGTCACTTCAAACATCACAATTTCCAAGGGAATGGAAGCGGGCCAACGTTACACCAATATTTAAAAAGGGAGACAGTGCCGACGTCCGTAACTATCGTCCGGTGTCTCTATTGTCTGTATTCGGTAAGATATTTGAGTCACTTGTTTGTGAAATAGTAACACCGCATGTTAGACCGCAAATCAAACAACAGCAGCACGGTTTTTGTGCAAATAAATCTACGGTCACTAACCTCACTGCATATATAAACGATATTTCAATATCAGTGGATAAGGGCACACAAGTAGACTCTATTTACACCGATTTTAGTAGCGCCTTCGATAGAGTCAACCATACTATTCTTCTGGCCAAGCTTTCTAGTCACGGAATACATGGACATCTACTGAAGTGGTTTCAATCATATTTAAGCGATAGAAGACAAAAAGTTGTATTGAACGGTTACGAATCTGCTGAATATAGGGTCACCTCAGGCGTACCGCAGGGCTCTCACACTGGACCTATTCTTTTTGTAATTTTCGCTAACGATATAGCAGACCGTATAACAAACAGTCAATGCTCCTTGTTCGCGGACGATGTTAAAATATATCGTGAAATAAAATCGTCTACGGACGTCAAAATGTTACAGAAAGATCTTGATTCTCTACAATTATGGAGCTTGGAAAACGGCATGACTCTCAACCCTGACAAATGTTATCACGTTACGTTCACGCGCAAGAGAAGAAATTATATAGAGTCCAGTTACACAATAAATAAAATTGTGCTTCAATCTGTGGACACTATTCGGGACCTGGGAGTTTTACTAAATGCAAATCTTTCGCTAGTACCTCACATAGATAATGCAATTGAGAAAGCAGCAAGAATGTTGGGATTTGTAAAAAGAATTGGCAAGCATTTCAGTAACGTGAGAACCTTGATAGTACTCTATAATTGCTATGTACGAAGTGGTCTTGAATACGCATCGCCTGCTTGGAACCCATATTATAAAATACATAAAAATCGAATTGAGAATATTCAAAGAAATTTCACTCGATTCTTGGCATACAAAGACGGTCACTGCCCATATAGAGCGAATTACTCTGAAAGATTACGACATTTTAACCTGCTTCCTTTAGGGCAACGTCGCGAGGTGCAGGACATGTTAATGTTTTATAAAATTATCAAAGGCACAACATCTATTCCAACTTTGCTCGGGGAAGTGAGACTGAAAGTTCCTCGTTACAGCTTAATGAGGCCCAACAAGCGGCTGGAAACTTTTTCATTACGACCTTGTCGCACAAATCTTGGACGTTCCGCCCCTCTTAACCGGATGCAGTGTTCATACAACAAAATTGTGAATGAAAACACCACGATAGATATTTTTGGTGATACACTAGAGACATTTAAGACTAAACTGATAAGGTGATATAAATAAATAAATACATAATTATTTCTCACACTTGTATTAGAATGTTATATAAACCTAGGTAAATGTATATTATTATTATTATTGTATCAATGAATATTATTAGTATGCGTATTGATCATAAATTAATTCTAACTATAATTAACTTCTTTATAGGACATACTTACTCTTTTATATAGGTAATAAATTAAATTAATTTCAATCCAGTAGATAAGAAATATTTTTGTACAATAACAATTGAAACAATATTGTAATAGAAATTATGCTTCACACGACAATTGAAGGTTATGTATACCTATAAGTAACGCTATCACAGAGCACGAATAAATTATGTTCTTTTATATTCTAAGATATGAATTGTGATACGTTGTTGGTATGCTGAATAAATAAATAAATAAATAAATAAATTGCACCCGTGCGAAACCGGGGCGGGTCGCTAGTTGTACTAATAAATGATTTCACCATGCTCAGTTATAAAAAGTAGAATCTAGTTTTAGAATGCCGTCAGGATATTACTAGTGCGAAATTTCTGCGTTACAAAGATATATCTTAATGCGTTTCATTTATAAGGTAGTCCATACAGACACCAAATAAACTTGCTCGTAGCCACCCAATTTGCTTAAGTAAATTAACAGGCAGACTTTATGGGGCGGCGCCCAGTTGCCTAATCAAATAAAATTGCTCTTTAAATTTGTGTTATTCGAGATTTATTTCACATTGGTGTAGTGAAAATTGGAACATCTATCTTTTGGCAAATCAGGGCTGAATAGACGCGGGATGAAAATGTTGTTAAGGTACTAGATTATAAAGGCTAGGATTTAAAATACATAGTGTCACCACCCCGTTCCATCCTGAGGGTGACGTAAGAGTTGACGAAAGGAAACGACAAGGCTGAATTACGTACGAATTACGAGAAGGAAAACTTGATACGAAACCCTGCACCAACACGTCTGGCTCGCGTGGCACTTTTGGCTCATTACCGTCCATGTACCTGGAGGAGGCCGACTCAAACTCAAACTCAAAAGGAACTTTATTTACGTAGGTTTCATCACAAAACTCTTATAAATCGTCATATTTAAAAACACCATTATCATCTTGGCCCCTGTCCCACACTAGGTGGTAGTCTCCACACACACCTCTCAGTCGTCATACCTACATTCACACCTTTCACACACAACTCTTCACTCCTACAATCCCTCCATCTCCCCTGATCGCTCACAATCCCTGCGTTCATTCACATTCATGCCGAAACTACCACCGGTTCGTAAGGCTGCTCTACAGAGAAGAGCCGGCAAGAAACTCTGTAGTTGCTTTTTTAAAAATATTGGTCTTGTTTACAAAAAGCTCTAAACAGCGTAGTGAGAGCAAGTTCGCAAGATGAGAGAAATGTACATTTTAAATGTGCATAAAGGATTAAATAAATAAATAAACACGCTACACGTTTACGCAATGAATGACGGATAGACCTTGACAGGGCCAATCAAAAAACAAATCCGCGAATAAAGGTATCCATTGCGTCATTGCTCACACAATGGGCAGTGGGCAACTCAGCAGTGGGTCGTGTATGGGCAAACGTTTTGTGTATTTATTTTAATCAGAAGGATTCAAATTCAAATTCAAAACTCATTTAATCAAGTTGGCTCATTAGAGCTCTTTTGACAAGTCAAACAACAAAATAAAATTTAAAATTTACCATCTACCACCGGTTCGGATTGCAGTTCTACAGAGAAGAGCAGGCAAGAAACTCTGTAGTTGCTCTTTTTAGATCGCCATTTTTAGGTACAAGGCCGTGATAAGACAGTTTGTGACAGCAAACTCGCGCAACAGCTGCAAAGGGCCAAACAACAGCCAGATCTAATCAACAATACTAACCTTCTAACGCCCGAGCCAACCACCCCCAGCAACGGCACCTGTTCACAAGCATGACGCATGCGGCAGCCATCGCTCTCCTCAACCATATTGCAGGGAAGAGAACGACCCGTCGCACGACCGTGGATTGGCAACCCTATCAGAATAGGTAACAGTATTGCTCGGTGTTTAGAAGCTTGGTCTCTGTACGGTTTATTTATTCATGTGATTATAACTACCTTGTTTAATACACAAAAAAGCGTAATGATGAAGTGTGGATTATCGATCAGTCACAACACAAGGGTTAAACGGTTTGCGTCATGCGGACGCTAGCACAAACCGCTTTTTACAAGTTTAATAGTAAAACTCCCTCAATTTATTTCCTACCACACAGTTGCACCCGTTATGCCAGGGGTACAATTATAACTTTACAAATGTCGGTACCATTATTCCTTTGGTACACCGTACAAATTACGTATTTAATTACAATCTAACATCTAGCGAAACAATGAAAGTTCACCAGAATTGCTAATTGGCTATGATTATGGATCGAGGATATTAAAGCGTCTAGATGTGGCTAGTCAGTAAACAAGTAAATATTGAATTATTTTAGTAAAAATCCCAAGCGAATATTAAAGAAAATCGAACCAGTGTTTAGACAGTTTGGTTAGACAGTTTAGTGTTTAGGCAGGGTTTAGACGAATTAAAGGATAGTGACTCTCAGCCGCCTAATATGCCCCATTGTGAACGCCCACGTCTCGGATCCGTATGTCATCGCTGGCAACACGCACTATTCAAAGACTTTTGTCTTAGCAGTTTATAGAGAGAGAAGTAATTCACGAATACAAATGACACCCAGACTCAGAGCAAGTGCCAAGTGGAATCAAACCCGGGACCCCGCGTTGTAGTATATGTATACACAACGCGGGGTGTAACAAAAACCATAGCATAAACATATGGACAAACATATAAAAATAATGTATACAAACATTAAGTAGGTACCTAAAACAATAGCTTTCCGTGTAGTTACGGATTTACGATTCATAACGTCACCAACTCATTCCAACTTGAGGGTGTCGTAAGTGGCGACTATTCAACCATTCTTGAGAGTGTGGCACAGTAACCTAATCTCCCTTTCAAATTAAAGGCTCTTACGACATCCACAGGATAGAATGGGGAGATGACACAATGTATTCTAATTACGTCACCACGCAGACAATAATGAGTAATCATTAAATTTGACACAACAAACGAATATACTTAACAATTAAATTTAATTGTACAAAAATAAAGCATTAATCGTCATCATCAATTAGCCTAGGTACTGTGTCATGCTGGCAAGTTGTACCTAATGGCATAGGGTTCGTATCACCCTCCATGTACATGGAAGAGGCCCAACTCAGTAGTGGGCTATATATGGGTTAATGGTGACGTTGTGTATTCTAAATCCGTCGACACACAGAATTAGTGCCATTCCATAATCTTTATATCTTTGTGCATTATAAACGGCGCGTGGTCACTATCTTGCTCACAGAATCGAACCGCTCAGAAAGCGGAGCTGACTGCTCTGATAACGTAACTATTCCTAGAGTACCGCTTCTCTACCTGACTATTAGTTATCTTAATAAACGGGTGAGAACAGGACCTCCAAATGAAAGAGAAGACAAGTTGAAATTAAACACTTTTTAATGGATTAATCGCGTGTATATTACACGACGACACGGTTGGCGCAGTGGTTGAGCGATCGACTGCTGCGCAGCATGTCGCGGGTTCGATTCCCCGCACGGAAGAAATACTTGTAGTATTTGTTCCGGGTCTGGGTGTTTCCTATCTATAATATGTATGTATTTACAAAAAAAATGTATAATAAGTAGTTTATCATCCATCTCGTTACCATAACACAAGCATTAAGTTGCTTAGCTTGAGACGAGATGGCGTTGTGTGAAATGTCCAAGGATATTTATTTATTATTATTTAATTCCCGATGTTTCGAATGCTTTGCAGCAGTCGTGGTCGCGGGAGAGACTAGATGACAGTTGTCTTAAAAATTACAAGGGATCCCGAAGCCCGAAGCCCTGGATCGGGCAGTCGAGGATCTCCGTCGGTTTTAGTGGGTAGGTCGGGGCGCAATTTTCCATGTCTATACGCCCGGAAATCCCACATAACTGGCCAGTCTCCAACGGCAGGGACCATGAAAATCTCAGACGAAAAAAAGAAAAAGTCCCGTGTTACAAACTTGTTACAAACCTTCCTCGATAAATGGATTATCTAACACTGAAAGATTTTTTGAAATTGGACCAGTATTTCCTGAGATTAGCGCGTCCAAACAAACAAACAAACTCTGCAGCTTTATAATATTAGTATAGATTATGTAGTATTTTCTAAATAGCACATAAATATTAGCTAGTAGGAACTAAGAATTTCCAGAGGAAATTGTGAGAGTGGTTTGTTCAGCTAATTATAAATTTTAGTAATTCAATAGCTAAATCTGTTTTGATTTTTAATTTGCTATTTCTATACACTGACATAATTATGCCAATATCAAGAATAAAGACAATTTTGCATCGACTTATAATTTAGCGCAAATTTTTATTACTGCATTTTTAGTTGTCGATGTACTTACTACTAATATGTACTACTAGCTTTTGGGCGCGGCTTCGCCCGCGTGGGCTTCGAACCCGTGCATATTTTTTATGAACATAAAATCGGTTATTGTGACTAAACTATGATACATACTATTTTTGTAGATCTTTAAAAGACCTACAAACCCGTAGTACATCATTTTGTTATATTGTCAATAGTTTTTGCGGCGCACGCATAAATAGGTTTTCGATTTTACACCTTGGTTTACAAAATCGCAATTTTCATACGGATCCCTAATTCTTTTGAAAATAAAATATAGCCTATAACCTTCCTCGATAAATGGACTATCTAACACTGAAAGATTTTTTGAAATCGGACCAGTAGTTCCTGAGATTAGCGCGTTCAAACAAACAAACAAACAAACTCTGCAGCTTTATATATTAGTATAGATTACCTAGCCCATAAATGCTCCCACACAGGGAGGGTAATACGCCTATTGTGCCATGCTGGCCAGACGGGTTGGACTAAGGCTTCGTTTCAAGATTTCATTCTCTGCCAAATTTTTCGGCCTTGTCAATTCATTTGTCGGCTCTTACGACATCCTCAGGATGGAATGGGGTACTGTGCATTCTAAATCCGTCACCATACGTTGTCGAGGTATAAATTAATAATTGATTTACGATATCTAAAACAAAAACCTATTTACATAATGTTATAATTCTAAATAGCTGTTAGGCGACAGTTGGTTTGTTAGCTTATTATTTAAATGAGTTTTTGAGAACTGTTGGCTAAATATGATAATTTATACTATACTCGTAATGGATGCAGGCAAAACTATATTGTTCAGACCATTCAAATACGTGGCGTGTGCTGTTATTAAATGGGTTCCGCAAAACCGTAAAACGACTCAATTTTTATATTAGGTTTATTCAGTTTAAATATTTCTTTCCATACAAATATTTTCATTTTATTGATTAACTAGTGGCCCGCCCCGGCTTCGCCCGTGCAAAGCGGGGGTGGGTTATACATATAAACCTTCCTCTTGAATCACTCTATCTATTAAAAAAAACCGTATCAAAATCCGTTGCGTAGTTTTAAAGATTTAAGCATACATAGGGACGGACAGACGAAAGCGACTTTGTTTTATACTATGTAAAGATTAAAGTTAAAACCCATGAAAAAAAAACTTAAAATAAATCTAATTCAAAGTTAATTAGTTACTTTTTACATGCGTTATACAGTAAAGTACACAGCAGGAGATTTTATGAATCTGAATTTTATCGGAAGTTAAAACCACATTATAATAATGGTAAATAAAATTAATAAAATCATTTCAACTAACTGGATTATTATTGATTATTATACATTAAAATAAAGAACAATGAAATAGCTGGTTCTCTATTAATTTTATGTTAAGAAAAACCTATTAGCAGTTACAATAGCTTTGTATTTTACACGGTTTTCCTTTTCTATCGTGCCTTTCTGTCAATTTCTTGACATTTTCCTGATAATAGACATTTGTTTATGGTTAGATCCAGATAATTTATTTGTGTAAGATTTCTTACAGGGAAGCGTTTATTTTAATTTTTCGACGGAATCCCAAAAATTACGAATCGCACCACGGTGGTCACTTTCTCTTGTACCGTGGGAAGAAAGCGTGATTCTAAATTAACAATCTGTAACACAAGATACCGCGGACATAAAAAATATATTAAAATATATCCAAGCTTTATAAAATGTTAGAGGTAAACTTCTAGGATAAGAAAATTAACTCCCTAACAATTAGGCCGCCTATTGCAAAACGGAACACGGCTGACGACTCGAGACTAACAATAGTGGTCGGTTTTAGTGGGTAACCCAAGTTCAACTCACCATCTTCCACGCCCGTGACCCTAAACATTACCCAACATCGTCCCCCGGCTGGGTGCCTATAAAAGATTTCAGCTACTTAATTAAAAAATGCCGACAATGCACTCTTATTCTAAGCTCATCTTTTACGGACTTTGCAATATTTGTCTTCATGATTAGCATAAAAGGCGTCATAGGCAAGTAATAATGCTATCGATTAGGGAACCTTTGAAACAAAACGATGACTTTGTTACATATTGTGATAAAAAAACATCAAAAAAAGCATGACTGAATAACAAACATCGGGAGCAAAAACATCCAAATAAATACCATGTAGGTATACTATTACTTGGATCCGATATATCAGAAATTAGAGAGATTTATTATCTAAGTTTCAACTATACAGTTACATGCTTAAAACCTTATTTTCAACCGTGACTACAACACGCTATGAATTTACTCGCTTGTTAAAATTGTTTCTCAATTAATTTTATGGCTTTGCGTAGTTTGGATAATGAAAGTGGTTGTTCAAACATTGTGTATTAATAGAATACAATTTTGACGGAGTCCGTAATTTAATAGATAATAAACCGGTTTGAATCGAGAAAGGATGCTTTTGGAATACACGATGTACTAGGTCGTGTGGTCACGTACATATTTAGAATACATAGTCTCACCACCCTGATGGAATGGAATACCACCCTAAGAGTGCCGTAAGATACAAGGCTTTCGGCCGCAAGACAAGGCAATCTTCATACGAAACCCTGTACCAACCCGTCTGGCCTGCGTGGCACAGTAGGCTAATTACCCTCCACGTAATGTGAGGTGAGCCAAAGGGCAATGGAGAGGGCTATGCTCGGAGTTTCTCTGCGAGATCGAATCAGAAATGAGGAGATACGCAGGAAAACCAGGGTCACCGACGTAGCCCACCGGATTGCCAAACTTAAATGACAGTGGGCAGGGCACATAGCTCGCAGGACCGACGCCTGATGGGGCAGAAAAGTCCTCGAGTGGCGACCGCGTTCCGGAAGGCGCAGTGCTGGTAGGCCTCCCACACGGTGGACCGACGACCTGGTTATTAAGATCGCCGGAAAGCAGTGGATGCGGGCGGACCAGGACCGGCCTTTGTGGAAATCCTTGGGGGAGGCCTATGTCCAGCAGTGGACGTCTTTTGGCTGAAATGATGGAATGTGAGGTCAGATTCAGCAGTGGGTCACGTATGGGCTGAGTTGTAGTAGGAAGTCAAGTGATTGAATTAGCGTTAATAATAGCGGTCAGAAAAATATAACTAGTTAATTACATAATAATTTTTTTTTTGTCTTGTACTGTGACCGCAAATGTTGACAGCTATAATAAATATGATGTCGTTTGAGACTGAGCTCATTAATTGGTTTCCGAGAAATTTTAATGTCAATTTTTTCCTTTATGTTGCCGCTTCTGTGTTACACAAACATTTTGTTGTTGTCAGTTTGTTTGTGGTTTTATGGAAGGAACATTTCTATTGTTTGCTATAGTAGTCGTTATTTTATTTTTTGCGAAACCTTTGGTACCTACACAACATTAGTCATTAGTGTTGTGTACCAAAGACTCCGCAAAAAAATAGAGATAATTTGACATTATAGATTACAACATTTATTCTTTCTTTCTTTCTTTCTTTCTTTTTATTACACTCTACATTAGACTTCAAATTCTTTATTTATCGGAACTAAAAACTAGGGATACATTAATTTATGTGCGATAAATAGCTACATTAGTGCTAGACTGTGTCGCAGCTATTAACGCCCCACTTGCGTGATGTGGCGTAACGTCCCTTATAGAGTGTGATGTGCAAGTGTGTGTGTGTGTGTGTGTGTGTGTGTGTGTGTGTGTGTGCGTGTATTTGTGTGTGTGCAAATAAAGTTCAAAATATAAAAAGCTTTAAAATTAAGGTCTGAGAAGGTTCTCAATATCATCATAATGATAGTGTTTGTAGCCAGTTCTTAACCCGTTTCTTACAATCCCTAAGAGTCCGTGGGTATATGTCAAGATTTTATTTTATTATATAACATGGAACTTAAGTAATAATATTGAAGTCTAGCAGTTTCAATTTATAAGATTGTATACTTGGAAAATATAAATTGTCTGTGGTATGCAATTTAAAATCAACATTTACTGAAATTATATCTGTCTAAGACATAAAATTCCTTGCCAAAACAGACAAAGCCGAAAGGAGACACGGTCGCGCGGTTATTAAATAAATCTAGGCGCTATCTGCTCCAGTCTCTCTAACGAGCATTTAAAGAATAGATAGTGTCTCTGATTAACGGCAATTAGAGCCAGCTCTACTATCCGTGGTTAGTCTGTTGCATGACGAAAATGTGTGCCCTATCTTAGTAAATAATGGGTGATTTTTAAGCGTAGTTTTTTTAATCAAATTAAACACTCAATGCATCATTATATTCGAATTTTTTATGGAAGTGGATCACTTGGCCTTTGCCATTTACATTTTAAAGATAACTTCGTGTAAATGTTGTCGCAGCTACGTTTCAAATGGTCCATTCGAAAGGTCCAATTTTGCGTCACTTTTTCGAGTATTTCGGCCTGTATCCCATGAATTACGCGTGTTATGTTATCCTGTATGGATTCAATCGTGTTCGGCTTGTCCACATACACTAACGACTTTACATAACCCCACAAGAAACAATCCAGAGGCGTCAAATCGCATGATCTTGACGGCCAATTCACAAGGCCATTTCGAGAGATAATCATCATCATCAGCCCACATTAGTCCACTGCTGGACATAGGCCTCCCCTAAAGAGCGCCATAGCGCCCTGTCTTCAGCTTGACGCATCCAGCTGCTGCCCGCAACCTTTCGCAGATCGTCGCTCCATCTAGCAGAGGGCCGTCCCACACTAAGCTTGCCGATTCGCGGTCTCCACTCAAGAACTCGTCTACCCCGGCGGTTGTCGGTTCTTTTACAGATATGACCAGCCCACTGCCACTTCAGTCTGCTAATGCTCTGAGCTATGTCGGTGTCTTTGGTTCTCTGTCGGATAATCTCATTACGGAGCCTATCTTTCAGAGAAACTCCAAGCATAGCTCGCTCCATAGCACGCTGAGCGACTTTAAACTGGTGGACTAGTCTCACCGTGAGTGTCCACATCTCGGCACCGTAGGTCATGACGGGTAGGACGCACTGGTCGAAAACTTTAGTTTTCAAACTCTGCGGGATGGGCGACGACAAAACCCGACGAAGTTTTCCAAATGATGCCCAGCCCAGCTGGATCCTCCTCTTGGCCTCCCTGTCGAAGCTGCTTCTACCTAATTGCAAAATATTCCCGAGGTATGTATATTCTGAAACAACTTCAACAAGATGGCCATTTACGACGATAGGCCTCGGATGAATGTGATCATTCATCATGATTTTGGTTTTATCCAAATTCATGCCGAGACCCACCCGTCGCGAGGCTGATGCTAATCTGGTCAGCATCTGTTGCAGCTCCTCCAGCGACTCCGCTATTAGGACTATGTCATCTGCAAATCTCAAGTGTGAGATGTACTGGCCATTAATGTTAATGCCCTTATCTTTCCAGTCCAGCGTCTTAAACACATCCTCCAAATTCATCCTTCAACATGTCCATTGTTTCACGAGCTGTATGGCATATGGCACCGTCTTGATGAAACTACATGTCAACCAAGTTTAACTTGGCCAACTGGGGCAAAAATATTGGTGATAAGAGCACGAATTGTTGATTCACTAGGTCGATTATGACGACCATAATGTGGTCGTAACAAACTCTACACATTTTTTACAGAGCACGGATTTTGATAGTTAATTTCTACAATTTGCAATCGTTGCTCGTTTGTAAGTCTTTCCATTATGAAATGGCAGGGTATATTGACTTTTTACTTTGAAAGATGACGTTTGGATGCCATTACCAACCAATGCCGCCAATCTGAAAAACTTAACCATTAAAAAATCACCCGTTATAATTTCCGAAGCAGCATCTTAAGACTGCCTCTTTGCCTAAGTGTTAACGTCTAGAGGCTTTAGCATTTTGTTGCCCTCATGTCTTATCATATCATTTAGAGTCAGCAAAATGGCTTGTACTTAGTAAAATTAATTTATATCACCAACAATCAAGCAACTATTTTTCGTCGTCGTCGTTTCAGCCTTTAAATGACCCACTACTGAGTCGGGCCTCCTCTAAATTCATGGAGGGAAATTAGCCTACTGTGCCACGCTGGCAAGACGGGTTGGCACAGGGTTTGCATCAAGTTTTCCTTCTTATACGGCTAGGTGATCTGCCTCTTACGATCCTTTAGTCGCCTTTTACGACAACCTCAGGATAGTGTGGGTTGGTGACATTGTGTATTCTAAATCCGGCACCCCACACACAGCCACTATTAAGTCCTTTTCCTATTTGTAGTCCATTTTATGGTACCAGCATGTATAAAATAATTGATGACCTGGAACGGCAGAATCTATTTTGATTACTTAATTAATTTGCTTAGTGTGTATGTATGTAGCATCATCATTTTAGGCCTTACAGCCAAGGGTGGGCCTTAGCCTGGTCCAGTATGTTCTTCCAGACAGATCTGGTCATGGCTTTCTCCTTCCAGCTTCCAACACCACTCACTTTGTGGTCCTGTATGTATGTAGCATACGTCGTCGTTTATTAATGTCCATTGGCTTAGAAGCTTCGATACACGTTAAACATATGGCACCCTTCTTTTTTCAGGGGTTAAAAATAGTTAAAGGATAGAAGTAACGGTTCGACAATATCTTAGGTTTTTACAATTGTTACTCATTATCAAAATTGATATAATTAAGATGACTTAATAGAGATCGTTTGACAAGTAAAAAATTCGAAATAATTGAAAATTTTCCATTAAAAATGTAACCTTTTTAAAGTTTACCATTTACCAATGAAATTAAACACTTTCAATGGAGTTATTGCGTCTATTTTACATCATTGCAACTGCTGCAGAGAATTCGATACGTCGGTAATTAAATGACACAAAATTCACGCTTATGAGTATGTGTTTATTTTTAGAGTTTTGGATTTGTCCGCTATTGATTGATTCGGGTAAAAATAGTATTCTCGATTATTATCATTGGGACAGATTGCGAGTAAGGCATAGAATATACCTAAGGCATAACATGGTAAATGCCTTATGTATGTAGGTATCTGCCTCGGACTCAAGCACGCTTGGAATATTTATAACCCTCATTCTAAACTACCACCAAAAGGCGGAACTGCATGTGCAATGGTATCTTCATTAAAGAGCTCTATTTATATGTTACAGGTGTGTTAATATCCGTGTGGTGACAGATTTAGAATACATAGTGTCACCACCCCTTTTCCTGAGGGTGTCGTAAGAGCCGACAGAAGGAAATGACAAGAAAAACTTGACACGAAACACTCAGCTGTGGGCTATCTATGGATTGTCGTCTGACCTCCGCGGTCCATCTAGTTGGACAACCAGGCATCAGTTGGTTGTAACAGCTGTCAGTATTTACGCTACTGACCTTTTCAAATTCAAATTCAAATTCAAATTCGTTTTTGAGCTTAATATCCTTGATCAATCGAAAATGGGTTAATATAAAACTTGCCTTCATACGATTCAACTGGATTGCAATGTGGTCACTGACTCACAACTTGCGACCTGTAGTGGTTTGTAGTAAGCGTTCTACAACATTAGCGATTTAAAACATTTTCAAAAATACTACAGGCAAATGGAAATAAAATATCTTGATACGTTTCGACTGGATTGCCCCACGATTAATAAACAAAATAACATTTATTTACATCATTACTCATACTTGAGTCCACTGCTAGGCTGAGATATCACCTAATAAGATGATGTTGATAAGGCCACATATTGAGTATGACACTCGGTTTTTTTTAAATTATACAAACACTTACTAAAAATTTAAAGTATCAAGAAATATTAAACGTCAAAATATTAGCACTATGTCATTTAATTTCAGTATCAACATTTGCCTGCGTAAAACCAGTTACAAAATCAATTTACCCACCGTTAAATTTTAATCAAGCTACTTACCTACCGTAGTTATGTTATGATCAGGCCTTATTTCGCACAAAGACATAAATCCTCCCTCCCGTGAGATGCAAAATGGCGCGCCTTTATAATCAGCAGCTCCATCAAATTGTGTAGGGATGGGCTAATAGTAGTAATCTATTACTCGTACCTGTTATTCTAATACTGTATTAGAGCCGGTTACAAAGTAATTGCAAGTAGAAATCTCTTTATTAATACAGTTCTTGTAGCGTCGTTTTAAGACTTTGGCTGATAAATGTGTATTCACGCGAAGCACGAAATAAAACTTTTGCTTCTAATAGTCCAAAAAAGTATATCTGTCTCTGTGCATTAGTATTAAGTGTGAATAAAATTAATGGTAGCGACTGCTTATGAAAAGAATTACAACATATTTGTTAATTCTATGAATTAATATTATTCACGGAATATTTCACAAAGAACATTACTATTCATATACACTAACTTAAGTAATAAAACAAGACTAAAAATACCAATTAACCTAAAACTTTAATACTAAAATATATTATTTAAAGGAGTCCCTTTAGGCAAGCAAGGTTCCGAAGATACTGGCAGCGTTCCCCCTTTGAATTAATTCTATGAATTAATTACATTTTATTTGTGTCTGTTGTATACAATTTTTATAGGGAATATTTCTGGTACAGTAGTAGTATAAGGTAAAATAAGAGACGTTATGTTAGGTCAACACAATATAATGATTATATAGATATATAGTTTATGCTATGTAAATCAATTAAATCTTTGAAAATGATTGGCAACTAATATGTTACTGATAATCATCAAAAGACAATAACTTTATTAGCGTATTCATAACTGCACTAATATTAGTACCTATAAAATACTTGTGTATTATGTACTTAGTGATAATAATATCAGTTTTTTAACAGTTCTCGTCAGTAATTGTGGAAGTTACTGGAAAGTATCCCAGCTCTGTTAATAATTCAACAATAATTCCAGCTTTCCAATCCTCAGTCCAATCGTAGTATTCGTATGCTTGTGAAAAGAGAGGTTTCAATGTAAGCGATTTATTTTATTGTTATGGGCCGGGCCGGTTTGTATCAACAAGTATAACTTTAGCACCGAATATACCCAATACTGCGTCGGAGTTCCTCAACTGCATGGTGCAACTCTGGCTAGACAGAGTTGGCAGAAGGTTCCGTATTACCCTCTCGACAGTGCTGTCACCTTACTGTGGTGAGAGGGTCTATAAAATCTGGTGGGGTCATACCTGCTCAGGGTCAGACTGATAGAGGCCAGGTCTGCCGCCGCCAACGGCAGCTGAGCGTTGCATGGCACCATTCATCCGGCGCCTAGTGGGTTGGTTAGCGGCCAGAACTCGTCATTAAAGTGAGGTGCCCGCTGAAAAGCAGGATTGTGGAGCATGTTCCCACACTGGGAAGCGAAGCTGCTGGACCTGTTTCGGAAATCGAGGAATGCCGTTGGTTTTAGTGGTTAGGTTAGGTTAGTTAGTTTCCAACGTAAAATTGTTTC
Source organism: Clostera curtula (assembly GCA_905475355.2). Taxonomy (NCBI): domain Eukaryota; kingdom Metazoa; phylum Arthropoda; class Insecta; order Lepidoptera; family Notodontidae; genus Clostera; species Clostera curtula. The sequence continues at coordinate 3,629,960 of FR997804.1, read as the reverse complement.
GTGCTAATTCCCTTCTACTTCGGCTATTTTTTCTGGTATGTGAGTTCCTTTAGTCGGTTCTTACCCAACATTCAGAATGTAACTAAATAAGCCTTTGAGGGAAAATTATTTAGTTACTATTGATATTCTAATTACTTTTTCTTGCCCTGATAAGTAAACCTTTACAAAGCCCTTAAAACTAAATTGATTTAAGCACGAATTTTAATCCTTCAATCTTTTATTTAATTTGTTATGTCCTGAGGTTCTATAAATATCTATCCATTTTAAATTATTGAAAGTGTACTACACCATAAGTATAATAACGTAAAAACAGAGTCACTTTTAATTTTTAATAATACTAGTTCGGTTCGTACAATATATAAACTGATGTAAAAACTAGAAAAGCGATAAGAACAGAATTTTTAATTACATAAGACAACACATTTTTTTTATATTGATGCAAATCTATAAAACTTCATCAAAATATGTTAAACCTTTCAAAAGCTGTAATGGTACCTCCCTTGTTTGCGCATCACTTTCACTATCACTACATAGTATAAAACAAAGTCGCTGTCGTCTGACCGTCCCTATGTATGCTTAAATCTTTAAAACTACGCAACCGATTTTGAAGCTGTTTTGTTAGTAGATAGAGTGATTTAAGAGGAAGGTTTATATGTTTAATACATGCATAATCGCATCCGTGCGAAGCCGGGACGGGCCGCTAGTTACGCATAAAGCAGACAGTAAACGTAAATTTAACTAACAATATGGTTTATAAAAGGCTGGACCTCGGTATACACTGCAGGTTTCTGCAGCATTGATTTTCAGCTGCAGCCCAGAGGAAACAGATACATACAGGATAAGTATTTAAAGCATAAAATTACAAATTGTAAAAATATGTCTTCAATAAATACGTAATTTTGCCAATGACAGATAAACCATTAATATTTTATCTCATTGTCATCTGGCATTTCATATCTAATGAAATCCGCTAACAGTATCGCTTCGCCTCAATGCCGAGAATTCAGGGAATGAGCAACATCTAGGCCGGCAATACTTTACCGCAGCTGTAGTCACTATCCTCATAGTTGAGTCAGCAATGCTGAAATATTTAGCAGTACACCTAATTAGGTTAATTGCCTAGCCAAAGCTTACTAACGCATAATTAAAATGACTCCGCGTAGTTTGTTTAGGACAACTTACTTTGTGTGGAAGGATTACTTTGTATTGTGTCAACCGTCTTCCCAGCGTGGCACAGTAGGCTAATTTCCCTCCATGAATTTGGAGGAGGCCCGACCCAGTAGTGGGTCATCCATGGGCTGAAACGATGTCTTTGGGTGGTTAATGTCTGTGTAGAGACAGATTTAGAATACATAGTCTGACTACCCCATTCCATCCTAAGGGTGTCGTAAGAGACGACGAAAGGAAGTTCTAAAGTCAAAAATCTAAAAGCAAGAGGGGGAAAACTTAAAACGAAACCACCATGATTATGCGCGTAAATGCTAGGCTCATTTTATAATTTTAAATTCCGATAGTGGCACTCGCCTTGCCTATTTTAAATTATATTATTTTTTAATATCCTTAGTTTCTCTTTTTTTTTTTCCCTTTTTTTCTGTTTGGTATTAGTTTACTTTTTTTAGTTTTAATAAAATATTATACAGCTAATAATTTTATATTAAGTAAGGCAGCGATCATGTTATCAGCTTAAAAACTAAATGTTACTCTTTGTTATAGAAACTATATTATGGCACTTCTGGTCAGCTTTCCTCCATCGAGCTGTTTGGTAGTATCATTTATTCCAAAATTCGTTTTCGAATAGTTCTGTTTTTTTATACCTTCAGAATGAGTTGGTATCAAAAATCGAAATTTGATACTAAAATAAAGAAGAATTAAATGATTTCCCAAAAACATCTACTATTACTATTCAGCCCATAAGTGACCCACTGCTGAGTCGGGCCTCCTTTCATTACAAGGAGAGTACTGTGCCACGCTGGCCAAACAGGTTGGCATAGGAAGACTATATCTTTGCACAAAAACATTACAAGACGCGTGTCTAAAGCGGATTGCACGCATGCTCGCACTGTTCCCAAGCGTACCGAGACATTGTGTCGGTGAGCGATGTCTATCTGTGCGTTGGTCGAGCGAGTGTAGTATTTAGGTTAATTTTTGAATCACACTATTTTGTGCTTCCAATCCGTTAATATACATAGCTCGAGCTTATAATTAATAAGATTCTGCTTATGAGGAATTCATTACATTGCAATAGTGGTTAGTGAGTTCCGGCGGCGGTTAGCTGACAAACCAACAAGTTAACCAATGGTTAATTAGGTCGATTAAATCATCGTATTGAGATGTGTAACCGCACGACACATTCAAATACACCAATGTATTGATAAATGACTTTTGTTACAATATTTCTTAAGGCCCAAGGGCTAATGACGAATTTGGCGAAGGTACTCCAGACAATTTGAAAAACTAAAAAACATTATTCCGTTTCATAGGCAATTCGTTGTGATTATTTACGTTGTTTTTAAACGGGTGCGCAGTATCAAGCACCCATTTATAAACTTTAATCGCTTCATCTTTTTTAAAACCGTTCAAATAAGCAGACGTTCAAATAAGAAAACCGTTCAAATATAGAGATATCGTCAGAATTAAATTAATAAAATGTGTTACAAAAATTACAGCTTGCGCACTATGCGGCTCATAAAAGGTAAAACTAATTTCAAATTGCCTAGGGGAATTTCTATCAGATTTTTTAAAACATTATTTTGCTAATGCTCAGTTGCAAAAAGCTATAATCCCTCGGTTCTTAAGGTAATTAATATTTTTACCCTTTCAAATTACCAAGAGGATTTTCCTAAAATTCTTCATCAACTCTCCAGATAATATCCAGATTTAAAATTACTCTAGATTTCTGTGTTAGTAATTTCTCACAGTCTCTAGACTAGTAATTTCTGTGTTGTCCTTCTTCGATTTGAGTGGAGGGGTAATCAATCTATTAAACCGCTGACCTAATTATCTCAGCCCATTAAAAAGGGGCAAGGCTTAGAGAAAGTTCAGGTCAGTAGCACCCTAAACCGACGAGCATGAATGAAGAGATTGATGAAAGTGGAAGAAGCGAGAGTTGGCGAGAGCCAGGATCGTACTTAGTGGAAGGATGTGATCTCCCCTACCCCTGCGGGAAAAAGACGTGACTGTATGTATGTATGTATTAAAGAGGGCTTCTTGCCATAATTAGAAAGAAAGTTAGCCAACAGTGCCATGCTGGCCCCACACACTGTGATTCAAATCACCAAGTTTTCCTTTTCTAGAAGCAGGTTACGTAGGTCAACTTATTTATATACTAGTATGCTGTTTTTTTATTTCGCATTACAAACTTCCACCAACAGATCGGCTATTGAAATGTCCATATCTCTATATCCATTTTCAAACGAAAGTTGAAAATTCTCTGGTTCGATAAGTACCTTCCTACGTTATAGTAGGATAAGTACCAATAGATGGCGCTGTAATTTACTTTAATGCGAGTAAGCGACATATTCACAAGCGCGGTTTTTAGCTGTTAGCCATCTAATAAACAGCTAGTAAAGGTTACCCTGAGAGCTGTTAATCTTTGGCAGATTTACGGAGACACACGGGAAGTACCATTTTGCTTTTTATCGCTGTGAAGCTGTAAATGATTGCTTGTCAGACAGTGATGTAACGTTCAGTAATTTGAATGTTGGTTTAGGCAAGGCTTTGTTCAATAATTATTTTTTATTTTATTTAAAAAATTAAACGAATCACCTCCACTAGGTACAACCTGTGTTGCGGGGGCAGTTTACAAACATGTAATTCACGAGCACAAATGACACCCAGACTCCGAGCCAGTGCCTCTGATTTAGACAAAGACACTTGCCCGAACCCGGAATCGAACCCGGGACCCGTTGATCCAAAGGCGGCACATCTGACCACTAGACCAACGAGGCAGTCTTCTTTTTATTTTGAGATGTTGCATTATGGCAAATATTAACTCGAATAGCATAAACTCCAGCAAAATTACGATGCAAAGAGAGAAGAACTGCCATAATGGCTGTAGCAAATTCACGGGAGTCAAAAGCCAAGATAAAAATCTCACCAACTTTTCATCCTTTGTTCTAAATTTTAGTAGGTAATGGCAATAAAATAAAGTTCGGGGTCTTACTGCCTTTAATAGAAAATAATCTACGACCAATTTATTTTAACAAATGATTATAACAACCTGATGGGGTTAACTACCAGTATTTACACTGAGATATTGCGGTCTGCCCTCCGCGACCCACTCTAGTGGGACATCTGGTAATTACTGTCAGTTTTCACGCTACTTACTACGTGTAATGGCTATCGGTAGAATGGCAGCCGGGCCCAAATGCTTAGTATGTGTGTGACGTAATTAACTCATTAGTATTACAGTTCGGTGTAAATGCAGTCACTCATCTAGCTAGTGCGACGAGTAAATTTGACAGTTGGCTTTCTCGAAGCGCGCGCGGCGCTATTCTGTGCAGGCGAGATGCGGCCAATACTTGCTATCACTTTCACTCGCATATGTTAGGGTTACCACGATCTATTTAAACTATACATATAAAGATAATTAAACAGTCTGTATGGCAACGTGGAGTGTAGAATACATGTCACCATTCTATGGATTTTAGTGAGGCGAATAAAGGAACCAGTTGAAATGGCATAAAATATGGCTGCGAGAAAGGGCAGCAGCGAGGCATTTGTTACCGCGAAGCAAACCTACTGTACTTAATAACATAATAGCATAGCATTTGCAATAGTTTTTTAATTGGACCATCAACAATTCTGGCGCGAATATCGATATCTTCTTTGATAGTCTTGGATCCATTAACGAAGCACTGTTTGAAATAGCTACATAGTTATTTTATATGTTAGTTAATAATTAAAAAAAAAGGCATCTTAGTTAATAGACTAGGTGGACGGACGACCTTGTGAAGGTCACTGGGAGTCGGTGGATGCGGTCTGCACGAGATCGTACATTGTGGAAATCTGGGGGAAGGCTTATGATCAGCAGTGGACTTCTGTGGCTGATAGATTGATGAATAGATAGATAATACAAACGTTTACTTACTATTTTTAACTAAATGTGGTAGCTTATCAACAGCTTTTAGATTTATTAGGTGGTGGTATATTTAATTTAAAATCAAGCGGTTAGCTATCCTCAATAAATAAATTAATTAACCAATTATTAGTATTGAAACTGACTGCCGTTGGGCTGGAGGTTGGATTTTCCGAACGCGTCCTCGCGAACTGGTGGCGTGTGACCAAATGAGACGTGTGAGGGTATATCACTGGAGTTTTAGGTGGCAGTCGAGTATTCCAGAGTCCAACATAACCTCAACCCGATAGGCAGCAGTGAATTAGGAATTCCAACCCAAAAAAGGGGGTTGAAGGTGCCGCCTTCGAATCACGGTTTCCTGGTTCGATCCCGGATTCTGGCACTTGCTTTGAGTCTGGGTGTCATTTATATGTATACAGCCGAGACAAAGGTAGTGCATAGTTCTTTTTGTCGATTGCGGTAGCCCTGCCAACAAACTTGACGTAGTGATGTCTTCGCCGTGATTTGCGATGAGCCCATAAAGGTGGGATTGATTTATTATTTGATAACGAGCACATTCGAAATCTCATGCAGCCGTTTGCTATAATTTATGGAGCTGATAGTAGCGCAGGTGTGAGCGAAAATAGATTTCTTGAGACTTCTTGACAGGATAAGAAATAGTGAGATAAGGAAGCGTTGTGGTCTGAAAGAAGATGTAGTGACAAAAATTGAGAAAGGTATGCTGAGATGGTTTGGCCATGTCGAGAGAATGAATGAAGAACGATTGACGAAAAAAGTGTATAAGGCGAGTGTGAATGAAAGTGTTGGAAGGGGAAGACCTAGGTGGACGTTTCAAGATCAAATCAGGGAAGTCTTGAAAAAAGGCCAGGTCAAGAGTACCCTAAACCGAAGAGCACGTATGAAGGGAATAATGAAAGTGGACGAAGCGAAACAAGTATGTATGGATCGTAGCAAGTGGAAAGAAGTGGTCTCTGCCTACCCCTACGGAAAAGAGGCGTGATTATATGTATGTATGTGTATATGTCAATCAAATTTTTCAAGCCGCGGTTTTGGATACTACTCGTACTACTACTACTCAGCCCGTAGATGACGTACTGCTGAGGCAGGCCTCCTACAGGGGGCCATATTAGGCCACGCGCTGGCCAGACGGGTTGGCTACGTGTTTCGTATCTAGTTTTCCTTCTCTGGTTAATGTTGTATTAATGACAACGAATGTAGATATGGACTGCGAAGAACCCTATAGTTGCAATTTTTACAAAACTGGAAATAAGGAACTCTCGATCAAACTAGACAGACACGAGGTTACATCTGAGCAAATTTTCTTTAAACATAGCTAACAACTACGATTCATAATTTTCAAAGATATAAGAAAATAGTTAAGGGGGATTAAAAAAAAACTTTCGGTGACTTATAAGGGTTGCGTACACTTTTATGGATAGCAGGTCCGCGGTTTGGATATCAGCACCTCACTTTAAAAAGACCTTACTGGCTTCCTGAAATTTCATGCCAGAATATTAGCTTACTATGCCACGCTGGCCAGCTGGGTTAAAACAACGTCGTTTCAGCCCATAAATGACCCACAACTGATTCCGGCCTCCTCCAAATTCATGGAGGGAAATTAACCTACTACCTAATGTTACGTATGATGTGATGCACAAATTACACTGTTTAGCACAGCGTAATGTGTGCTTTATTGACTGAGATAAATGAACTGTGTTTGTCCATCATATTTGCATTGCCATTTGCATTGCATGCCATTAGTCAATGCGCATAAGCAATGATGAATGCGTTGATGTCTTTTGAATGCAAGTTTTTGTTCTATGAAATTTCTATTGGTGTATCAATTTCAACAAGTATGAGGGTAGTTTGTAATTTCATTATTAAGGAGATTAAGCGACATTTGCTTCAAGCGATTATTTGCTGTCTAAACTTCTCCGTGCTTAAGATTTCACTTAAAGTCCTTGCTGTCAATCGATCTGTGAAATGATTACCCCGGGCATATGGCTGTGTAAATACTGATAATAAGCAAACTTCAGAAATTTGGTTTCTTTATTATGCAACCGTCTCTGTCTACCCCCTACAAATGCATGAATCGAAACGAAGAAGTGCAATTCGCAATTTTAAAAACTCCCGTCTGATCTTTTCACCGGCGCACGCGCATCGCACCATAGTGAGACGAGTTCAGTCGCGCGCAAGCCTCCTCACGGGACAGACGTGTCTTGCAAGTGCAGAAAAACATCGCGTACAACCGTCGCGCATCAAGTGCTACCGTAAACTAAATACATTTGTGACAGTGACATGGTTTTGTGCAATTAATTGGATACTGTGACGGTGTTTCTGCGTAAGTTTTCAATTTTTTTTTAATACTAGCTGACCCGGCACTCTTCGTACCGCCTCAGAATCAATAAATAAAAACCTGAATGATAATTCCATAATGTTTCAACTTAATTAAAATAAATGTGTAAACCCTAACTGGAACAAAAATGTTATTATTAAATTAAAAAACTGTGTTTTCATATTTTCTCACCTTTTAAACCTTCCCTGGACTTCCACGAATATTTCAAGACCAAAATTAGCCAAATCAATCCAGCCGTTCTCAAATTTTAGCGAGACTAACGAACAGCAATTCATTTTTATTTATAACAATTCATTTTTATTTATAAAGATTTATTATTATTTGATAATATACTTTCGGCATAATTAGCATTTTCCAAAAAAAATATGATGAAGATTACATTAACCTGTGTATTATCTAACATTGTTTGGTTGCGATACATTTCAGCAATCTTTGCACTGATTACGTTAAATTCGCAATAAACGAAATAGCAAAAAAAGCGACTTTATTTAGTAACAATTTACTTTAATTATTTCTTCTTGACATACAATTTTCCACTAGATATTCATGCGTTGAAACCCAAGTACTCGTACAATATGCATTATTTTTCCTACACACATTTATGTTACTAATTTTCTTCAGATTTTCCGTGACCATCATTACCAGTGTTTTAAGCCTGCTTATTAAATTACCATACATAACATTGAAGTACTATAACGTTATGAAACTGTGAAACCTGATCTGATTGCAGGATACTAAACAAAATAGTAGACATACCCCAAAGAAACTTTAAATACCCACTATTTATAATATATAATACTGCCTTGTTGGTGTAGTGGTTGGATTTGGATGGATCATCTGGTCCCGGTTCGATACCAAACCATAACTAAACCATACATACTTGGTCTGAGTTAGGGTGTAATTTGTATTCGTGAATTCGCTGACCCGGCAAACTTCGTACCACCTCAGAATCAATAAATAAAAAACCTGAATGATAATTCCAGAATGTTTTAACTCTATTAAAATATGTGCAAACCCACCCTATCTGGAACAAAAATAATGCGTCTTAAAAAAAATGTTTTTTTTTTAATATTTTTCCCCTTTTAAACCTTCCCTGGACTTACTTCCACGAATATTTCAAGACCAAAATTAGTCAAATCGCTCCAGCCGTTCTCGAGTTTTAGCGAGACTAACGAACAGCAATTCATGTTTATATTTAAGAAGATAGATACATAGATTACATGTTTGTAAACTGCCCCCGCGATAAAGATAATACAAAGTGCAGGGGTCTCGTTTAAAAAAATAGTTATTTTTTTGTGTATAACAATACAAGAGTGCAAAGTTGCTTTTTAACCGCGTGTTCAATTTTGATGACCGAGCAAGCGAAGGATTCTAAAATTGAAATCAAATTCAAAATTAGAATCCTGAACGTTAGCGAGGGAATCAAAAGAGCACGAGGTGAAAAATCTTTGCACTCGAGTGCAACACGTAACTTTTCATTCCACCTCAGCGAGGAAATGACTAAATGCAAAAAAAACCGTTTACAATCACAAGATAGGTACACTTTTATTTCAGTTTAGGTATTAATTACTACATTATGACAGGTAAGTATTACAGAATAATCTTTACTTTATTCTCTAGCGAATAAAAACGGCTTTTGCACTCAGATATCGAAGAGCAAAAATACTCTTTCCGAGATGGGGGGATGAAAAAACATATTTTTACATCTCTTATAGTTTCTTTATAGACATACAGTAAAATAATCCATGCTATTAACTTGGCGGGTACTCTGTCAATCTGTCTACCTTCTTACTTTGACATTTCATGCTCTAATGACTGCAAAATTAAGTGATTAGCTCCTAATGTGCTATTTTCACCGCCACTAACTGCCATAAGTGGTGCCTGTACAAAATTGGAAATTTCGCACAACAATCGCCTTTCGTTCGAAGTGCCTTTAGTCGAAAGTTATTATCTATTATGAGGTAAAAACAAAACGACGCCAAGAACGTTTTCTATTTACCTACATATATTATTATTGCACATATATGTGATACGTATACGCGAATCGGCAAGCGTAGTGTGGGACGGCCCTCTGCTAGATGGAGCGACGATCTGCGAAAGGTTGCGGGCAGCAGCTGGATGCGTCAAGCTGAAGACAGGGCGCTATGGCGCTCTTTAGGGGAGGCCTATGTCCAGCAGTGGACTAATGTGGGCTGATGATGATGATATATGTGATACTATTCCTCAGCGCACAAAAAACCCACTAATGAGTCGGGCATCCTCCAATTATATGGAGGGTAATTAGCCTACTGTGCCACGCTGGCAAGACGGATTGGCACATAGTATCGTATCAAGTTTTCCTTCTCTTGCGGTTAGGTTTTCGGCCGTGTCATTTCTAATTGTCGAGTCTTACAGTAGGTAAAAATTGGGGTTTCCAGATCAGATAAGATCTGAAAACCCCAATTTTCAATAAATGTGTATTCAAATATACGATTCCAGATCAGATAAGATCTGAAAACCCCAATTTTCAATAAATGTGTATTCAAATATACGAAATCTTGTTTTTGTAATAATGACCTACTATTTGAATATACTATTTATTGCATATTCATTCAATAGATTGTGATCTGTGTGATTGGTCATAGAGGTGTTGTTGTGATCATGTATCTATTTGAGAACTGGTGCAAAATAATCGGACCTAATCAGATCTGTTTCCGAGGTACTTAAAGTTATTATATTTTATGTATGGAATAATGTTCTAACCTGATCTGATCTGTTTTCTGTGGGTAAGTAGTCATTACATTTTAATTTTGAGTAATATTCCAGCCTGATATGATCTGTTTCTTGCGAAATGTTATTGCGAAATCTGTGGGAATTACTATACATATAATCAACCTTTTAATGAATAAAACAAGAAAATATTTATTTCAAAAATTTATTAGTTACTTAGAGTGTTTATACTACATTGTTTATACACCATTTATTTAAACAGAGAACGTTTTTCAAGGCACATACTGAATCATGATAAATACAACTATACACATCATGAGAGTTTTCATATTGTTTATATAAGTTTAATAAACTAGGACAACCTATATCTTCTAAGTTATTAACATTAGCACTATTTACAATTTTCCTTAACCATGACACTTTTTCTGAACCTTTGACATAAACACATTTATCTCTTAAAATATTTAAGACCAAATTCTGATAATTTGAGTAGGGCACAATTCCTTCCTTCCAGTATATCTTTCTATTGCGCTCAATCCAACTTACTTGTCGCCGTTCTTGTTTAGTCAAGTCGTAAAATGGGAATGGAGGTTTTATTAAAAATACCTGTATTTTTTTATCGCATAATATCGCAATTTCCTTTACTATAAATTCGTTAGCTTCTGATTTGAAACCTTGAACATCTACAATTGCAGTCATGATAGCCTGCGCACAATGTTACTTAACGGTTTGTATTCCACAAGTCGATCGTTAATAATTAAACAATAAGCAGTTGTGTTATCTGGTATCAATGTTGAACATTCAAATTCCAACCTTACGTCTACCGGGCCTGTTTTTAAACAGTCATTTTGCCTTGAACAATCTATGATAAAAAGTGGTGCTTTTTCTTTAAAATCTTTCAGATCAAGCAAGGGATCGACAGGGCTGTTATAATACGACTGACGAAATTTCACATACATTTCATATAATATACTGTACTTGTTTTCAGAAAACTTTAAGCCTAAAGGCTCATAAGGGTAATATTGAGAATTCAAAAATAGCGTTACGTTTGTCACATCGCAATGATCAAATACTGAGCTGTCTTTCGATTTATTACTTTTTCTATTAGTCTGCAAGCAAAAAATTACATACCGGGGCTTTTCTAATTGAGAAGCAGTTTTTACTGACCAAGAATGCTTTGTGGTTTTAGGTAGTAAAGGATACTCATATAAATCCCAATTTCTAAATGCCATCTGAATAGGTTTATCTCTTTCTAAATGCTTTAAAAGTGTTAAACGTTCTCTATCTGAAACTTTTACATGTGGTACTCTCCACTGAACCCTTTGTATATCTATTTGAAGCTGAACGACTTCATCAGTAAGAATAATACTATTCAAGTTAGAATTACTCCTATTCAATATAAGTTCGTGTTTACAATTTATCACAATTTTATTGTAATCCTCTGCAAACCCTAAAATCTTATTTAAAGGTACCACAACGCTAAAATGCCCATAACTTTCGAACCCGTTTAAATTCCAACCCCATAATGCAGCAACTTTACTTTCTGCTTCATTTAATGAGATGTATGACTTTATTGTTGATGTTATTCCGGAATTTTTTATACGATCTATTTCAATTCCATTCATTTCGTATCTGATGTCTTGAAACAAATGCATAACAGGGTTATTAGTGAACGTAACAGTTTTCTTGATTGGATGCCCATCCTTGCCGAACAGCTTTGCCTGACCTTCGATGTAGATTGAACTGGCTGATGGTAGTACATATATGTCTTGCTGGTGGATGGGGATTCTGATTTCATCGTTTTCTCTAAAGCTGTTATTGTAGGGATTGTATGAATGGACTTCATAACTTTCGATTGAACTATCAAAGTGTGGTAAATCAGTAATCTGTAGTATACTCATACTTTAAACCCTAAAGCTTTAAGAAAATCTTTATTTGTTTTAGTCAATTTCATCACGTTTTTCTTACGTCTGTGCACCTTAACGGTTGTTGACGGAATAGGACGTTTTATTTTCACTGTAGGGTTTTTATCATACACAATCATTTTGCTTTTCTTAAATGAAGACGTAATTGAATATGTTCTTCACCAAAGTCAATACAGTAACCAAACTGATCTACAATCCTGACAGATATGGATGAAATTATGTTTTTGTTTACTGGGAAGTAAATAACGTTCTGGGGTATTTCTGTGTACCCGTGACTTGGAGCAGTATCAGATATGAATTCGTGAATAAAATGAGTCGGTAATCCGTTGTAATATGAACCGTGCACAAGATCACATTCGATTCTGATTACAGCTGCTAAACTGCTGCTATTAACTGGCACATTCGATCTTTTTTTTAATACTGAAAAGTATAGTAAACCGCACTCGTATTGATCAGATAAATGAAGAGGTGGTTGAAAATACGAGACCAGTTCTGATTTATTTCCAGAGATGGTAACCGTAGTAGGCATGCTTGCATACTGAACTCTTTTAAATGATCCTGTTTATTTTATTTCTTGATTATACCAAAAATTCTTTAAGAAATTTAAACATAGATGTCCACAATTGAAGGGGTGATCACGTTGTATATTTTCATAATTATATTGAATATTAGAACCTACATATTTTATAAATTCCTTTGGAGGTTTAAGATTTCCATAACTGTCAAAATACTCAACATAATCATTATATTTTGCATAGGCTACCCAATGAGAACCAGGATTTTTAGAACTATCTAAATTAATAACTCCACATTCTTTTTTATAAGGACATTTAGGGAGCTCATCTCTCATAAAGACACCTCTAAAATAAGGAATTCTATTCCCGTACTTTAAAATGTCAAAGTTAGTTAAGGCCCGTTTGGGTAGCCGATATCTTAGTTTTTTTCTTTTGATACGAAAATTCCAAGACCGCCTTTATGTGGTTTAAGGTGTAGTCCTTTCCCAATACATAGAGCTTCCATTTTTTCATTGTGTCTCTTCGATTCTTCATACAGCTTTTTAGCCATTTTGAATTCATTTATGGTTTTAGCAATACCAGCTGCACCGCCTGCTAAAGCTCCCGCCGCTGATAATCCCGCAAAAATAGGAATCAAAGGTAATACTCCCCCAGTTTTTGGAATAGGAATAATACGAGGAAGCTTAATCGATGAGTCATCAGCTAATTCCCTGGCAGCGGCAATAGCTAATTCTATAGCCATTTTCTTGCTCTTAGGTTTTAATTTTTTTATATGTCTTTTTGCTTTTGTAATAACAGTTTTTAATTTACTTTTTAATCCTTTTCCAGATGTAACTTTTGGAGAAGGCTTTTTTCTCAAACCAGACCCAGTTTTAATTTTTGTTGACATAGCCTTACTTACTAAACGTGCCGCGACTTTTTCGCCTATACTAGCATCGGAAGCAACCGCTCGCTCTTTCGCCATTTTTAACAAAATTAAATCAGCTTTATGTCGATCCTTTAAGTTTGATGACTTGTGATATGCAATATCGTGATCTTTGCAATATTCGTCCAACTTATTTACACCGTTATCTCCTTGTGTAAGTCTTTTTATTAATTTAGTACCAGGGCCACAGTAATTATATCCTGGTAAATGTAATTCAAATGGTAAATTATTAATAAGCCAATTAAGAAGACTACTCTCTCCAAAACACATTATAAGACTGATGATTCCGGTTTGAATACTTTAATAAATAGTTATGTGATTCGAGTTTGTTGTTAATGTTATTTTATTTATAATATTACATTCGATTTATCAATCCAACTGCTTTCTGCTGAAGATAAACCTAACCATTTTACTAAAACCCTGTTACCTTTTCTTCTAAGAACTTTCTCGACTAGATATACATTGGGATGTTTTGTTTTTTGAAGTTCTTGTGTATAAAATGCACCTAAAATAGGTTGACCTCTGATAGTATCTTCGATTAAGTAAGTTATAGGAGTTGTATTTTGTATTTTACGAATTTTAAATATTTCTGTTGACCAGTTGGGAGTATAACCTTTTTCAAATGTTCCTTTGTATTTACTGATACGCACATAATCACCTTCTTTGTACTTACTTTTTAAATTATCATTTTTTTGCAATTTTAAATACCTTTCTAATATCAGTTTTTTATTAATATTGTCCACATTAGCAGGGATTTCATTAATAGTGCGATGGTGAGTGTGATTGTATTTGTAAATAACATCATTGAGGGTATTATTTACCCAATTGTAATTGCCTTTTAAACTAAATTCCTTATAAACTTTAGATTTCAATGTTCTGATAAATCGTTCAACTATTGAAGCCTTTTTAGTTGAGAAAGTTGAATAATGGTTAATATGATACGATTTCATAAGCTTCTGAAATTTGTTATTATAAAATTCTGCTCCATTATCCGTTTGCAGATTTTTAGGAACACGCCCTTTGTCCAACAAAGTTTTGAAAGTCTTACACACATCTTCTTTGGTTTTACTTCTCATAGGAAAGGCCCAAGCATATTTCGAAAATGTATCAATGACGGCAAGAATATATCTGTAACTTTTATTTTCTTTTGAAATTGATTGCATATCAATTAAGTCTGCTTGCCACAAGTCATCTATATCTTTCATGATAACACGTCTTCGTGGATAGTTCACCCTCGCATTTTTATGAATTTCGTTTACCACGTCAGCTTTACTCATATTCACAATTTAGTATATTTGTCTTGAATTCAGCTATAATACTGAATAAAAAGCATATTATTATGACTATTTATTATTTAATTATGCTAGCTTCTTTTAATTCTTCGATTATTGATAAAATTTCATTATCATGGTTTGAATTACCGGCATCTCGGGAAGCAATCAATAGTTTCAATCTGTCAACCAGTTCGTTAGGATCGTCCCAATATACCAAGTCAGTGTTATTTTTGTATTTCTTTAGTGTTGGTAAGCTTCTTCCAAATTTAGTGACAATATTATTGTTTAACGCTTCAGAAAACAATGGTTTGATTATTTCACGATATTTTATACCTTTATCGCCTCTTATTTGCCCATTAGGATTGAAATTTTTCTTATGGGCATTTGTATAATGCAACATATCTTTATAGACAAGTTTATCTTTGCTCGATATTAGTTTCAAATCAGGTTTTCTTCGAAGTAAAAGTTCTTTTAAACCTGGGGTTAAATTGTAGCTTTTGTCCCCAATTTTAATTAAAATGACATTATCATCATTCACACTATCTATTTTAGAAAATGAAACGTTTGAATTACCCATTAGTAATTTTTTGTTTGCACTCCTTATTCCAAATGGTATATTTACACCATCATAAATATCATGTATATCACGACCCTCTAATGATATTTCTAAATCATCCAGTAATTCCGTCTGGGTAGACTTTTTAACGATCTGTACAGAATTCGGTTCTGGATCGTAACATTCTTCGAACTTTGTAGATGAACTAGTATTAATGTCATCCAATTCCATGTCTTCAAAATTAGAGTGTGTATTTTCATTAGTTTGTATTTTCTCTATTGTCTTATTCGAATCAACTAGGGTTTTAAGGGGATCTGTGACAGGTTTTAATATTTTATCAAGTGACAAGTTCATTGAGTGTTCCTGGTTTTTCATTTGTTTTATTTTATTCTTTATGGAGTCTACAGACTTCATTAATTCTATTTTAATATTCTTTTCCATATTGTACTGTTACAAGTGTACTCAGCTAAAGAAGATATAATACTAAATCAGATTTATACGTTATTGATTTATATATAGGTATACATTTTTAGATCAAAATTTAAAAAAACTATCTAAATTCTGTCTGTACCTTCCATTGTTTAATGAAGAATCTTTGCAAATACTAACAAAGTTATATGGATCTCTCCAAGCTTTATTACAAAGGTTCTTGAATTGATTCCAGGACATATCAGAACTAACATGCTCTTCATAAATATGTTTCAAGTTCACATCGTCTTGTTTAAATATTATAAGAAAGTTAGCATTATCACGCAGCAGCTGTTTCGGAATTTTAGAGTATGTTTGACATAAATAAAAGCAATCGATTTGTTTATGTCTACCCATAGAAAAGTAATTACGAATGTTTATTTGATTTTCACATGCAACATCATCGAAAATAAATACAGAATTAGGTAGTGCTTCATCTGGGGCTATGACTTCTTTATTATCATTAAATTCATGAAACTTAACCTGATGCACCCTCTTTATAACTTCTCGTAAGAACCTGTATTTTCGTTGAAAGTTAGTTTTCGAGTAAAGATAAAGATTTTGAAATTTAAGACCATTCTCATGCAATAATAAACTAAGAACTACGTTTGTTTTTCCACAATTCGATGGACCACATATAATACAACGAATCGTATTTGGTAACAGAACGCTATGCCTAATGTGGTTATCGGAGTCACCAAGATTTATATGATTAACATTAAGTGATGTGTGTTGTTTGATCAACTTCATTTTGACTATTAATTCAATTTTACGCATACATAGATATATAAAGCCTAAATATAATAAAAACAAATGATTGAGATATAAAGTTGTCTCGTCAAATGTAAAGCGAACGTAGGTAATATTCAGAATACCTACATAGTGCATCCATTTTATGTTTAAACCTGCTGTAAATAAATAAATAAGTTAGTAAAGTATTTATATTCGTGATTAGTGATGTTATAGATTAATAGAATGAAGGTCATAGCAAAAATAAAAATCATACATCAGTTATACATTTTTTATTCAGATATTACATATTTCAATACGAAAATAATAATATGACAATTTATTCACATAAACAGATTTGTATTTAATTTTATAAATAAGTTCTTAGAATAAAGTTTCACAATGACCCCAAGGTAAAGTTTCATTAAAGTTCGTTTGTATTTGTCTCTTATCATCATTTCTATTTAAAACTACTTTATGAATTTCTTGCGAGTACAGTACATGCTTAAGTGATTTAATTATATTCATTTTACATTTAAAATTGACATTATTTGTTAAAGCTTTACTATAGTGAGATAATTTCAATCGATTAGTAACAGCTTTAGATATACCTTTTGCTTTTGCGATGCGAGTTTTTGAACTGATTATACAATATAGTTTGGCTCTCAGTCCTACAAATTCACTTATGATGTCACCCCCGAGTTCATCTTTAAACAGTCCTGGAATTTTAGTATTTACTCTTGGCATGCTGTAACAACTATCAGCCTGGAAATTACTTGTATCAAAATTTGCGATATCATTTTTTATGTCTTCATAAACATCCCCTGTATTTATAAAATAAAGAAGGCTGTCTGTGTCTGTATAACACAGTCTTGCGCGAGTATTATATTTATTTTTAATAAAGTTATAGTGAAATTTATACAAATGTTCCTTTGCTAATTCTAGAACTGTAAACCCAATGTAAATAGGGCGATCTAAAATTATTTTTTCAGGAGTTAATTGAATAGCAACAAAACTTTCAGAAAAGATAGCAATACTTTTCAGATTTGGTTTTGCAATTAATTTTTCAGCACCGTGGTGCTTGTTAGTTTTATTATTGTAATCATCCCACATGGTAACTAATTTGACGTTAACCTGTTTGCGTCTATTTTCAATAGTTTTTCCAAATATAGCATTATTAAGTAGTTTGAAAAAGTCTTTTTCAAATACGTTTGTTGAAGCTTGACGTAAAGTAGTATTCAAGTCAATATATTTTTGTAAATAATTTTCTTGTCTAAATATTAAAATACGGTGAATTTTTTTCAAAATTAGTCCATTTAATAAACATGCCTTTAAATGAATGTAATGTATGACATAGTTGAATTTGTCGTATAAATTAGCAATTAATTTAGGTGTTTTGCCTCCAGGAGGTGTGAACCTCTCGGGCGCAAAAGGTAAATCACTATGAGTATTATGTAAACTCTCAGGATATAGTAAATCAACTTCTAAAATAAACCCATATTCAGAATCATCTGGTATTGATAACACATTTAATGTTTTAATCTCATCGATTGTCATAAAACGGAAATCTGAAATAGGCATTTTCTTTGTCATTGCGTAACCATATAAATTGTTACAGTCAAGATAAATCAAATATGTTGATTTTTGAGAAGCATCGTAATTTGGTAAATATTTATTATTCGCTTGAGCATGGCGAAGAGAACATTGTGCCAAGCCTCCACGTATTCCCTTTTCCAAAAATTCATACATTTCTAAACTATGAATTAACTCTAATTTAACGCCTGTGTACAGAAGCATCGCATCCCAGCTTAAACTAGGTGCAGTAATGTAATACGCTGGATCAAGTTGATAATGATCCAGACAAGTCTGTCTAAATTTTTCGAATACGTCAGCAAGAAGTAATACGTCGGTCTTTAAATATAAATCTGTATATTCTCCAAGTGTTTTAATATTAAATGACTGCCAAATAGATTGAGCGTGTACGTATTCATCATCGCTTATATGCTGACAATTCAAACTGTTATAGAAACAAACTTTCGATGGAAGTTGAGTCTCGTAATATTTTGAGTATGCGTCCATATAATCATAGGGATAAATTCCTTTTTGTCGTAACAACTTTAACTGATTATTACTAATAGTTGGAAATTCTTTTAATAAATTAACAAAGTCAGGTTCATTCAAGTTATTTACTAATGTGCTTAAACTTGAATGAAGAAATTGATAAGAATCTATGAACTTAACTTGAATAGGCTTTGATTTTAATGTATTCTTAGTATGAAGTACTTTTGTGAATGACATATACCTTTCTTTGGTTTTTGGTATAATTTTAAAAGCACCTTCATACTTCGATAGTTCTTTTATAAATAGGTGAGAGTCATAGCCAGATAGGTTATGAAAAATAACAGGCACAAATGGACAAACTCTTAACATTAAATTACAATGAGAGTGTGCTGCGCCTCGGTATTGTGATGTAATGTGATCATGATCCATTACTTTATCGTCAAAGAGCAAATAATTACAGATATGACATGTAGTGGCATTTTTGTAATCGTTTTCTTGGTCCTTAGTTAAAGGTGCCATAGGTATTTTATTTAATAAGATACTGTGAATGTACTCCAAATCTCTTATTAAATATTTTATAAATACTTCTACACAATCAGCTCCTCTATAAGTAACAAACTTATTCAGATCTGTATTGTGTGAACAACAAATATAGTAACCAAAACATGAAGGTTCGTGAACCTTATAGGTACGAGTATTCTCAGTTACATTTATGTTGCAGTTCAGTAAAAGACTTTCAAAATCGGCGTATATAACGAAATTAATCTTTTGTCGTCTTTCGAAGTTCTTAAATTGAAGAATACTATTTTTTTCAGGTAAAACAGTCAAAACCTTAGGACATTTATTATGGTCATTATATTTCGTTTCACTCGTGAAAACTTGTAAGCATGTCTCACATAGGTACATTTTACCTTTATGTTTACTTATCTGACGTTTGATTAATCTCAATAGATTTTTTATTAAGCAATAATGCCCGTTACCTTTCTGTTCAAAGTACAATAAATTGATGTGCTGACTTTTTCTTAAACTTGCCACATATAAAGGTCCAGTGACCATGTTTTTGTTATCTAATCCATATATATTAATACTTATGTGGGGATTTAAATTTTCAAATATTTTAACATCTTTGTATGATGGGGGAAATGATAGCCCATCTGTATTTAAAACTTTTGAAAAATGCGGATATGAACTTGTTCTGCAAACATTCATTTGGCAGGGATATAATGCTGCGACAATACTCCATAAAAAGCAGTTGTTATCGCTGTTTTTAATATTTAAACAACTTTTAGTTTTTTTTATTACTTGTGGCAAATCTATATAGGTGCCGCCTTTCAAAGGAGAGTATTTGTTAATGTTAATTTCTAGATGACTTATAGAGAAACAAGTCCAGCCAGATCCACAATGTTGGAACTCTGAGAGCTTTCTGTCAAATGTATTTATTGTTTTCAAATATAATTCATTAATATCTGTATTATTATTATATACGATTTCATATTTTGTGTTAAATGATTTAAGCTGTTGCTCATCAGATGTTGGTAGAATGAAATAAGCAAAAAGTTCAAAGTTTAATTTAACACAATTATGTTTTATCAAACAATCATTAATTAGTTTTATAACCTTAAGTCGATTATCCATTAGGAATTCCTCAGGTGTTAGGTATTCCATTAATGGATTCAGTTTGAAACTTATTATTCTCTTTTTAAAAGCCGTGGCTATTATATCGATATTTTCAATTTCAGTTTTTAGTATGCAATTAGATTTATGCAAATTCGTTCTTAAATGATACTGATATTCAATTTTAGGTACTTCAATGTGACATTTTTGACATATTATTATATCGTTGTTATTTGTTCTGATTCCGGATCTAGTTGAAACTGTAATAAAGAAAGGAAAAAAACCATGAGCATTAAATCAAATGTAATATGATAAATGATTATACAACTTAATTTCTATAACTGATTACATGATTTATTTATATGCCTATGTAATAACTAAGTACCGCCTAAGGTATATAACATAATAGTAGATTTACATCTACATATTTATTCATAATGTAGATTACAAAAATAAAAAAAACATTTATAAACTAAGCTAGTAGGTATAGCAATAGTATAAACTTGAAATATAAAGATAATAATACCTAATATTTGAATAAATGAATACAAGATTAGCTTAATAATAGTCCACTAAGTAATATAGTAGGTACTACTGAATTATAGTACTTGTTTAATACAGTACCTACTATTTTAATAGTAGTTACTAATAAATGTTGGTGGGCACTTAACGTACTCTTTTCGTGTAGCTATAATAAAATTAGACAAATGTTGCCAAGCATCTGTATTGTCAAAAGTTTGATTTTTAAGCGTGACAATTGCTTGGCGCCATCTATTCATTGGCTGAACTTTTTCTATTTCATCGCACCGGTATATTTTTAAATCAATATAGTGCGTTCCCGGCTTTTTTTCAAAGGTTTGGCGCGAATGACCATTTGCAAGACGTCGTGATATATATGAAGCTAATGGTGTTTTACCAGTAACTGCAGGGGGCTCTTTCTCGTCGTCCTCGCTATCGTCTCCAAACAGATCGTATGCCGTGCACTTCCTCGGGGGAATGGGTTTGATATGCAGCTTCTTTGAAGCCGATGGATGGGACGACACAGACGGTTTCGCCGACGACGCATTACTATCACAGAAACATTACTCTATTAAACCACGATACTATAACACGCTAGATAAAACTATAAAATATAAATACAAGAGCAGGTCTATTAATTTATGTTTTATTAAAGAACTTGGAATACTTACATTTTTCGTAGGGGCACCGGACTTGCTCTCGATGGTGAAGACGTACGTGACGATGCGTGCTTCCTTTTTCGCCCGTCGTGCTTCTTTTTTTGAACCTGAGGTTCCTCGTCGACGTCAGAGGGAAAAAGGGTCTCGGCGTTTTCGTGCGACCTGAAATAGAGTGAAACATATTAATACAATCAAATCATTATTCAAGCGTACATACCACATTGAAATGTCACAGATAGGTACACTACTCTAATTTATTATTATTATTTTATTATTGTCTATGTATCTATCTATCTATGTTCATCTAATATTGAAATAAGTACATCTTTTTAGAATACTGAAACATAACTATCACAGAAACATTACTCTATTAAACCATGATACTATAACACGCTAGATAAAACTATAAAATATAAATACAAGAGCAGGTCTATTAATTTATGTATTATTAAAGAACTTGGAATACTTACATTTTTCGTAGAGTAGGTTGATTCTTGGTAAGTAGGTAGGTACTTGATGTTTATCTGGAGCTTCTGGTAGCTGAAGTGATGTCCCCTAAATCACCGTCCAATATTTATATAGCCGGGATTGCCGACGTGAGCTTTTTCCATATATGTAATGCATGCGTTAACCTAAAATCCTGAGTCAGGACTTCTTCACGCGACAAATGCTTTGCAATCATAACCAAATGTATAAATCTCAACCTTAAATTATGATACCTAAAGTGTACACTAATAAGAACCCGGAGTAATAATAGTATGTCGATATTGCAATACAATATTATTGTTTTGATCCATCTCCTTAAATAGAATTAGAACTTACGTTGCAAATTAGACGTACTACTTACATGCGATGGTTTCGCATGCCATTATGATATTGATCTTCTCAATAAAAATGTATGAAAAAATTACAGTGAACAAACGTACAGTAAGTGTTTGTTTTATCAATATAGATTTATAGTAAACAATAAAATGTTTGGCGCCGTGATGTCTTGAGGTTTCAATTTCACCATGCCATTTTTGTCCTACTGTCGGAGTACTTATCGAAATCTAACAAAATTGTACGATTTTGAACTCTATAGATAAAAAATCGATTATTATATAAATTGAAAAAAATATATTAAATCAATCATTTCAATTTGTACCCTTGCTGAGTCCTGACTGGCTAAAAACGGGGGATATCATCGCGTAATGTCGGTAAGTGGTAATATTTTCTTTAACAGTATTTTATCTATCAATTAAAATATAACATAATTATAAGCCCTTGACATTAGAGTTTTTGAATAAAAACGTATGTAAGTATACACTTAGTTCAACATGACTAATTGCATTCTGTTTTTTTTTTCAGGACTCCGAAAACGACTACTTCAACTTCATTCCTATGAATACTGTAGTAGGACAGAAAAATGAAAAACAATTGAATCTGGAGGGTCCCAGCAGCAAACAGCTCAAGAGAAGTTCAACAGCTGCATTCACCTGTATAAAAAAACTAACGCGTGGTGCTAAAGTGATCAGGATCGAAGTTTATGATGTGGAAAGTTACCCTGATATCATAAGTTCGCTATGTAATTGTGATGCTGAATTGTGCGTGCAGCATGTAGTTAAAAACATATTTATGGATGACATTTATAAATCGGTTAAAGAAATTGCTGTAAAGGTATCGAATAATATGTCGTAAAATAAATCATAGTACTTAATAAATGATAAAGTATTTTTATTTAACCTTTCACTTACATACTCTCATCTAATTGTTATTTTACGTCACGAAGCGATGACATGTGGTTTTAAAGTTTATGAGAGTAAGGTTGAAAGTCGCATCGAATAATGCACATACATCGCTTCGTGAGATAGAAGAACGCAATGACGTAAGTACGAGTATATCAAAAATCCGATATAAGATAACATCGGAGAATGTGTGAGCGCATTCAATTATCAGAATTAAACCTTGTGACATTCTAAGACCAATCACATAGTTTTACCTTTGATCATTATTCAATTTGAATGTAATGCAGATAAGAATCTATTTGAATAGGTGTTTTTTAATTCAATGAACGGTTTATTATAATAGTAGGTATTTGAATACTATGATGTAAATTAGGTGTTTATTGAAAATTGGGGTTTTCAGATCTTATCTGATCTGTCTAATAGTATCTAATAGTAGGCCATTAAGACAAACAAGATTTCGTATATTTGAATACTTACACATTGATTGAAAACTATGATATTTGAATACACATTGATTGAAAACTATGACCAATCACACAGATCACAATCTATTGAATGAGTATGCAATAAATAGTATATTCAAATAGTAGGTCATTATTACAAAAACAAGATTTCGTCTATTTGAATACACATTTATTGAAAATTGGGGTTTTCAGATCTTATCTGATCTGGAAACCCCAATTTTTACCTACTTCTTACGACACCGTTAGGATGAAATGGGGTGGTGACACAATGTATTATAAATCCATCACCACACGGAGATTACACATATCCTATATATGTATTGACTAGCGGCCCGTCCCGGCTTCGCACGGGTGCGATGTTACCCGCGGGAGACGCCACGGGGCGAAGCTAGTCAAAAAAAAGTAGCCTAAGTTACTCCTTAATCATCAGCTACCTATAAGTGAAAGCCCCGTCAAAATTGGTGCAGTCGTTCCAGAGATTAGCCGGAACAAACAGACAGACAGATACAGACAAAATTTAAAAAAAATGTTGTTTTGGTCTATGTACTGTGTATACATACTTGCGCATTTAGTAAAAAGTGGTTATTTTATTATTACAAACAGACACTCCAATTTTATTTATTTGTATAGATTTCAGTTGCATGCCTTGCGTATATTCGCTTCGTGCCGCGTTCCGAGCTGGTAGTAGTTTTATAGATTTGATGTATCCGTTGACAATAATTGTGAATGTCATAATTGGTTCTTAAAAAATAATAAAGCATTTTTATATTCTATTCTATTCATTTCTATCCTTAGATGTCAAGTCAGTGCAACCATCTTTGGTAAGCCTTACCTAATAAGAAAACTCGTTCTGTTAAAGTTCTGATTAAATTTAACACGAGATAAACTCGCATGAACAATAAGACTTCGTTATTACTTCAATTAAAAATATATCTTCACACATAATTTCATCCCATGAACGACCTACTGAGGGTAGTGCACTACTGAGCACTATTCATGGAGGAAAATTAGCCTAGTGAGCCACGCTAGCACAGGGTTTTTATTAAGTTTTTCTTCTCTTGCGGCCGCGGTTAGTAGCCTCTTGAATCCTTTGATTGGTGTATTTATAATTTGTTAGAAGAAAAATATCACGAATTTGCTGTCCGACAATAAATTAATCTATACTAATATATAAAGCTGCAGAGTTTGTTTGTTTGTTTGAACGCGCTAATCTCAGGAACTACTGGTTCGATTTCAAAAAATCTTTCAGTTTTAGATAGTCCATTCATCGAGCAAGGTTATAGGCAATATTTTGTTTTCAAAAGAATTAGGGATCCGTATTTTCATTATTTTATATGCGATTTTGTAAGCCAAGGTGTAAAATCGAAAACCTATTTATGGGTGCGCTGCAAAAACTATTGACAATAGAACAAAATGATGTACTACGGGTTTGTAGGTCTTATAAAGATTTACAAAGAAATCCGCGAGGGCACATATCTATCATAGTTTAGTCACAATAACCGCTTTTATGTTCATAAAAAATATGCATAGAGAGAAGCACGGGTTCGAAGCCCACGCGGGCGAAGCCGCGCGCAAAAGCTAGTAATAATAAATAAAATTACTCTATGACTACTGAGACAGATGTCCCAAGTTTAAATAATAAAAGTACCGTTTTTCTACAGAAATGTTTATTTATTTCAAAAGGCATATGCCTTAGAATTTACGCTCGCATCTGTATATTCGCTTAGCAAGGAAGCACTTAAAATTAGGAATAAAAAAACTGAGCTCGGATTGAATTCAAGATCGCTATCTTCTTCTTATTCTTCTCAGCCTTTAACATGTCCCACTGCTGAGTCGGGCCTCTACCAACAAGATCGCTTTACCCGTACATAAAAGCGTAAGGTTATAAATAGCAAGACACGACGAGATTAACACGCGACACACACAGCCCCAATTCATTGGAAGGCAATTAAATACAATCGGCGCGGGCGCAGGCGTCCGCTTCGTGCACGTATTTAAATTATTTAGAAAACAGCGTGGTCACTTGCAAAAAGCGGACAAAACCGCCGGAGCGAGCCGGCCCGCTCTACACTGTAAGATAAACACTCCCAGACTAAGAATAAGGTGAGCTTAAGCAGTCTAACCGTCAGTTCGTGTGGTGACGTATTTAGAATACACAGTGTCACCAACCCATACCATCTTTAGGGTGTCGTAATAGGCGACTAATAGAACGCAAAGGCAGATCACCTAGCCCCAAGAGAAGGAAAACTTGATACAAACCCTGTGTCAACCCGTCTTGCCCAGCGTGCAGGCTAATTTCCCTTCATTAATTTGGAGGAGGCCCGACCCAGTAGTGGGTCATTTATGGGCTAAATTTTATACACGCTCTATCGCGAGGGCAATTTACAAACATGACATTCAGAAACACAAATGACACCGAGATTCCGAGCAAGTGCCTCTGGTTTATACAAAAAAAAGCTCGACTCCGGAATCGAACCGGGGACTCGTAGTGAGTGCCAGGTTAGTCGTCATCGTCGTCGTTTCAGCCCATAAATG
Organism: Clostera curtula; assembly: GCA_905475355.2. NCBI lineage: Eukaryota > Metazoa > Arthropoda > Insecta > Lepidoptera > Notodontidae > Clostera > Clostera curtula. The sequence continues at coordinate 3,603,850 of FR997804.1, read as the reverse complement.
ACCTACTACTGGATTGGGCCTCCTCCAAATTCATGGGGGAAATAAGCCTTCTGTACCACGCTAGCAAGACGGGTTGGCACAGGGTTTGTATCTAGGTTTCCTTCTCTTGAGGAAGGTGATCTGCCTGTTGCGTTATTTTAGTCGCCTCTTACGACACCCTAAAGATGGTATGGGTTGGTGACATTGTAGGTTAGTACCGCTAGAATTCCATTGCGGGAAATCTACTTAGTATTTCTAATTACACATTATCTTGTATACGCTTATTTCGTCCCCATATTTCAATATAAACAAACTATTGACCCTCATCAATCTCAATTATAAATGCAACATTGTACAGTATTCTAATGCTAACCTTCTCTTCTTCAAAAGTAGTACCTTATTTAACACTCTATTCAATCATTATAAAATTATACAGCAGTGGTAACTACTTTTTCCACTTAACAGAGATTGTATCGATTGTATTGTAATCCTTTACAATCGAGTGGAGACTACAATCGATACGTTCGATTTATGATACCATCCATCAGGTTACAGTTAAGAAGTGTCATAATCGTATACTTTGCTCACATAGGCGTGGTAATATGATACACCGTTATTACTTAACAAATTTATTGCGATACTAACTTTCCGTTTTTATTCTGAGCTTGGAAGCGCTGTAGGCAATCGTTTCCAGCTCGATTTTTAAGTGAGGTAGTAATATTTTAAATCCCGGAATACGCAGTGTGGATGCGGCGTGTGTCCATCAACTAAATGTTATTTTTTTAAAGTGGGCCATCTCAAAACACAATAAGCTAATTTCCTTCCAACTGACTGGGGAGGCCTCATCCAACAGTGGCTATTTACGAGCTTTGATTAATTAAGAATCATTTCTCATCAATACTCATTTGTCCGTGTGGTGACGGATTTGGAATACACAATGTCGCCAACCCATACCATCTTTAGGGCGAATAAAAGAACGCAAGAGGCAGATCACATAGCCCCAAGAGAAGGAAAACTTGATACGAACCCTGTGTCAAACCGTCTTGCCAGCGTGGCACAGTAGGCTAAATTCCCTCCATTAATTTGGAGGAGGCCCGACCCAGTAGTGGGTTGAAACGGCGACGACATTACTCATCTTTAACAGATCGTTGTTTGGAAGACAGTTAACCAACAAAACCAACTGCAGGGTTTTATCAGTTGGTGATATCGTTTGAATTGATAATAATTCACAACATCTTCTCATTTCTTTGTGATTTCAGCTGTTTGTAGTGTTAAATTTATGCTTAAACTAGTGGCCCGCCCCGGCTTCGCCCGTGCAAAGCGGGGGTAGGTTATACGTATAAACCTTCCCCTTGAATGACTCTATCTATTAAAAAAAACCGCTTCAAAATCGGTTGCGTAGTTTTAAAGATTTATGCATACATAGGGACGGACAGAAGAATGCGACTTTGTTTTATACTGTGTAGTGATAGTGAAGCAACCAGGCTTTGGGCTAAGTGGAGTAATACAGTTAAAGCCGGCAAATGATTAATGACGCGATTATGTTAGGAAGTGAAACTAGTTAGCCTTTATTAGGAAGTGTACCAATTTTTAGTACATACAGTCATAAAACGATTTACTGAATTGATGGAGAAGACTGATTAGTTATTTAATCGGTAAGAAAATTTATAGCCTTGTGTTTATATAAGTTAGTGGAGCAAGTGGATGTCATCATCATCATCAGCCCACATAAGTCCACTGCTGGACATAGTCCTCCCCTAAAGAGCGCCATAGCGCCCTGTCTTCAGCTTGACGCATTCAGCTGCTTCCCGCAACCTCTTAGTGGATGTACCAGCTTCTAATTGTGACTTTGCTTGAGTGGGTAATCACTACATAGTATAAAACAAAGTCGCTGTCATCTGTACGTCTTTAAAACTACGCAACGGATTTAGAAGCGATTTTTTAAATACGTAGTTATTCAAGAGGTAGGTTTATATCTATAACTAGCTGCGCCCCGCGGTTTCATCCGCGCTAACTTATTGTCGTACCGCGAGAGACGCCGTGGGGCGAAGCTAGTCTAAAAATCTAAAAAAAGTTGCCTAAGTTACTCCTTATATCATCAGCTTCCTATCAGTGAAACTCCCGTCCAAATTGGTTCAGTCGTTCCAGAGATTAGCCGGAACAAACAGACAGACAGACGGACAGACAGACAGACAGACAGACAGAAATTTAAAAAAATGTTGTTTTGGTCTATGTACTGTGTATACATACTTAAGCATTTAGTAAAAAGTTGTCATTTTATTATTACAAACAGACAATCCAATTTTAGTTATTTGTACAGAGTACAGATTGCACCCGTGTGAAGCCGGGGCGGGTGGCTAGTTTTGGTATAAAATTATCCTTGTGTGTGTTTTTGTATGATTGAGTAAAAACATCAAGTAAACCATAATTGTTAAAATTTTTGACACCTGCTCATCAATATCATTTAAGCCCATATATTAACCACTGAAGCGGGCCTCTTCCAAATTCATGAAAGGATTTTCCTTTCATGAATTTGGTTTGCAGGGTTTGCAAGTTCTCCTTGCGGGAAGGTTCTTGCTTCTTGCGTGCTTTTAGTCTTAGACACCCTAATTAGGAACAATTTGTATTCTATTTTAAATACGTAAATATACCTTGATGGCCTAGGGCAAAAGTCTGTAACAGGCAAAGCTCGGTGGAAAACCGGACCTCTGAAGGCTGCCTAAAATCGTTGACTGTGCCTTTAAATAGTACATTCTGAAGCTAAATATCCGCTTTTTAGCCTATTCCTTTTGTCGACTTGTACGACAACCTGAGGACGGATTGGGGTGGGGACACAGTGTATTCTAACGCGTTTTCGTCAATAGCCATTGGTTTGGGAAAAGTGTCGTGCTAAACAGCATTAGTTTCCACATGTTAATTACCATACATTTTCACTCATACAATATGCGGACGCATGCAAATCTTCGTGCGGTCATATCTAGGTGATATGTAGACCGAAAGACGGTAAATTCTTAATGTATGTCATAACTTATTTTTTATTTCATACGCGTTTTGCATGTTTGATGTTGAAATATTTTATGGTTATTAAATAAATTCTAAAACTAACGATGTTTTATTTAACTTGATAACAATTTAGATTTCTATTGCAAATTCATGATTAAAAGTATATAAATCATTCTTACATTGATGTACGAAATTAAAAGTAAATCCTTCAATCCAAATTCCTAATTTTTTTTATGAACTTAAGAACTGTATGAATCACAAAAATATATTATTTATGATACATATATTAAAAAAAAATCAAAAATTTTAGGTATGGCTTAGAGATAGCTACGTTCAGTCAATAACAACTCCTCACATACAGTTAGTGTAAAGGAAATTTAGGAGCAATCAATGTAACAGTAGTATAAACATATTAAATCCGTGAACACAATTTTAAATTTAGGTAATGGTATAATATAGTTTTTAGGTTAATCCACTTTTGGTAATTAAACTCTTCTCACATCACAGTAACTGGAACTGTTTAACACTGTTTAACGGATTTATCGCGTGTTTATTATTGTATTCCCGACATTTCGAATGCTTTGCAGCAGTCTCGGTCACGGGTGAGACTACATGACAGTTGTCTTTAAAAGTAACTACAAAGAAACAGTTAAATCTACCGCCTATAATAAAATGCTGTGAAATAAAAAGAAGCACTATTAATTTTTACAAAATTAAAAAATGAATGTAATTTTTCATTCTGTATGTTCGCCGCTTTGCCTACTGTGTTAGCTGATATTTGCACGCCAGTGTGTTAGTGGACCGACGTGCAGTGAGAGTTTATGAGCGGCGCATGCGCATTCTACTAATGCTGAGAAAACTCAGCATTGTAGTGCGTGAAACAAACCCTTTCAATATTGCATGCTAGATACTTCACCTATACTTGGCCTGACAGCTTGAAAGTGTGGATTAGGTATTAAAAATAGATAATAATAATAATTAGTATATTTGATACAGTCCTCGCCAATTTTTATGGCCGCTCTGAATGTAGCCGTGGGTACGAACTTGCGCATCGTACATTTCATAATCAATACGAACGTAGCTCACTCACACTAACACGCGGGTGGCGAGGACGCTTGTGCGGGTGAAAACCGCTGATACCTGATTTGGTTTTGTGCGCAGCGTAGTGCGGCTACGTTCAGACCTGCCTTAAAGATTGGCGCGGACTGTACTTACTACTATTACCTATTATGGATATTAAAAATAGGCTTGTAATATTCCTTAAACGAGCTACTCGTACTTTTCGTTTATTGAATTTGATAATAAAACTAATCTCATTTGAAAATACATAAATGCTCTGGATTGCTAGTTTATTGAAAGTAGCAGTCTTAGTCACGGGCGACCGACGATTAAATTTCTATGTGTAATAATCGCGAACACCATAGACATTATTATATCAAACTGTTTCTGCAGCCCCCTCGAAGTCAGGCTACGTAGCCGAGGGCATTTGGCTGATGACCCCAGGGCAGGGTCGCCTGGTCCCCACTGGAGGGGGTCACGGTTCGATAAGCAGGGCACCGGGATGAAAAGGCTCAAAGGGAGGTTGTACCAAGCGGAGAAAATCCACAAAAGCTAATTACTACCCAGCCCTTAAATGACCCACTGCTGAGTCGGGCCTCCCCCAATTACAGGAGGGAAATTAGGCTACTGCGCCACTCTGGCCAGACGGGTTAGCACACGGTTTCGTCGCTTTCGCCTTGTCCCGTGGATTGAATGGGGTGGTTAATACTATGCTAAATAAAATAATAAATAAGAAGCTAAATATCAACAAAACAATCCTGATCATTAGCTCACTCTAGTCCACAGCTGGACATAGGCCTCACCTAAAGAGTACTATAGCGCCCTGCTATAGCTTCACGCATCCAGCCATCCAAACAATACCGTCGAATAATTAAGATAAAAAACTAACCTCAAATGTACATTAAATCAGCCAGTCGTTATTTTAAAGCTCAAAAGAGGTTAAAAGACGACTTGTGGGTTTCCTGTAAGCATTCACGTCAGTTTGTTTTGAGCAAATACATAATTGACAAGCTGACTTATCTTTGAACTTGCTGAAGATGGAAAAATTCAAAACACATTTCATCACAGACGTAATCTAATATTTGGCTGTCAATACAAGCAAATTCGTCTGAAGGCTCGTAAACTCCTCTAAACAAGGTCTAATCTCGTATTCGAAATTGCCTATCGTTTCTGGCATTTGGAAAAATTGAGAATTTTGTGAAGGACTACTTCTTTCGGAATTTTTAATCATTTAAGCACAATTTTTATATCTTCTGATTATTAACCGGATAGTATTTAATCCATTGATAGTATGAAGTTGAATTTTTTAACAGACTTTATTCGAGGAATAAACTTCTTAGCCATGTAAATTCTTAGCAAATTTAACTGTTCGTACAACCTTTTTCTACAGAATACTAATGTGACTGACACCTAACTCTGGACACTATGAAAGAATTATAAGGGCCTCCGCGCATTATGCGGCCAAGTCGTTGCGGCCAACTAATTCTTTTACGAAGTATATAGCTGCGCGCATTACGCGGCCAGGTCGCGCGGCCAACGAAAAACATCGCGTCACATACGCGGCCCATTGGCCGCCCCGACCAATCCGCGCATTATGCGGCCAGGCCGCGCGACTGGCCGCGCGGCTTGGCCGCCTAAATGCGCGGGGGCCCTAAGGACTAATGGTCGCCCAGCGTTCAAAATACGATCGAAATTAATAGGCCTTTTTATGGTTCGCATAGCGTGGACGCGTCCGCCATGTCAAAAACGCAACAGTATGACAGTTTCGGGCACTTTTCATAACTATGGCCGTGCAACAAGCATTATCACACATCACATTTTTAAATAAAGTGCCCGAAAAACATGACGGAAGTTCGGACATGTGCACAAAGTATTTTCAACTATTACAAGGACTATTTAAATTGTATTCTCACTTTGACCACAGACATGTTATATTATACCTATACCTACTCTTTTGTTTATGCAAACGTGTGTCAATTACATGGTAGTGTGTGTTATGTTATTTTTATTGATTTAATGTTGTTCAAGCATAATTAAAAAAAATAGGATTCTGCACTCTTCCTCTATATAAACTATAAGTGTGAGAAATTTCATACATCAACTTCCACGCATTTTTTGTAAAAAAGCTGCTTCACGTATTAATAAATAGATAAGAAGCTTCCTTAAGTATTGCCAACGTAAAAATGTTGAAGATTTTAAGATTTAAACTCATATCATTATAGCAATAGCATTGACTATTATCGCGTTAATGTATTATGACTTCGACCTACATAGTACCTAAATCTTAATTTATTTAACATAAATTACGAAACGCACACAGAGTATTAAAAAGTTGATTATTATCTCTCCAAGTACGATTCTCATGGTTAATTTGCATTTTTTTACTTTCTACATGCTCACAATAAACGTACGAAGTTAATTTTATTACGCAACAAAAGCCGCCGAAGTGTGTAGGCGATAAGTGATTAAAACCAACTTTTCTTAATAAGAAAGGTTTTCATTATCATTGAATGTTTTTTTTCTGTGATTTAAAATAATCGCTGGCTAATCGAAAGCTTAATGCGCGTAACGGTAGAATCGATAGCACTTTTAATGCTTAGTTAAAATGTTCAGGAAAAAATAAGCATCTTCATTTTTAGGTTTTTGGTCAACTGGTGACAAAATTGACGTAATAGATGTAATACGTAATAGGTACCGTAAGAAACATTGTGGAACGCATATAGCTAAATCTGTTATATAAAATTCTTGTGTCACAGTTTTAGTGTTTATACTCCTCCGAAACGGCTTGACCAATTTTGATGAAATTTCATATGTATATTCAGTAGCGGGGTCAGCTAGTGTCTAGCTAGTATAATAATAGGCAATGGCAGAAAAGCTGGGCTGGCTAGTCTAGGTCAGACGAAGCTTGGGTCGTCGACTAGGTGGACGGACCATCTTATAAAAGTCGCTGGATCTAGGTGGACGCGATCTGCGCAAGATCGTAACTTGAGGTAATCTATGGGGAGGCCTATATTCAGCACTGCAAATCTAGGTAAATAGAAGAGTCTACTTATTTAAAAAAATATTCATCATCATCATCATCATTTCAGCCAAAAGACGTCCACTGCTGGACATAGGCCTCCCCCAAAGATTTCCACAAAGGCCGGTCCTGGGCCGCCCGCATCCACTGCTTTCCGGCGATCTTAACCAGGTCGTCGGTCCACCGTGTGGGAGGCCTACCAGCACTGCGCCTTCCGGAACGCGGTCGCCACTCGAGGACTTTTCTACCCCATCGGGCGTCGGTCCTGCGAGCTATGTGTCCTGCCCACTGCCACTTAAGTTTGGCAATCCGGTGGGCTATGTCGGTGACCCTGGTTTTCCTGCGTATCTCCTCATTTCTGATTCGATCTCGCAGGGAAACTCCGAGCATAGCCCTCTCCATTGCCCTTTGGGTGACTTTGAGCCTTCTGATGGAGCCCATAGTGAGCGACCACGTCTCTGTTCCATATGTCATCATAAAAAATATTAATTATTCTAAAAAAAATCTATATAATTTGCTGAATTATATATAGATTTTTTTAAAACATGTTTAAGAACACTCATCTGCCTGTTCAAAGAAAAAAAACATCCATTTAGACATGTCACATCTTTAACTAAAACAATCCACCCTCGATGAGTTAAATAAATACGCTTTGTATTTATAACGAGAATAAACTTTATTTGAGTTCGTTAATAAAAAGTAATTGTTTTTCCAACTCCTGCGTTAATAAATTATGTAAATTTCGCATTTTAATCAAATTCATTGTTAGTTCTTTGGAGAGAACGTCGCTCTGACGCGGGGTTAATTAGGGGCCGGACGCAGAAATATTTCGCCAGAAATGCTTCGAGTAAAAATTAGAAAGGATTTTAATATTACCATCATAAAAATTCACGGCATTTACTTTTAATTAAGTATTTGTTTAAATATTTGAGTACGTGGAACAATGGTTTGCTCATTTTTGCAACCGATTTTTTTTATAGAATACCTACTAGCTGACTCGGAAAACGTTGTTTTGCCATATAAATATCGCTATTAAAAATAGGGGTTGATCGTAGAGGGGTCAATATTTAGGGTTGTATGTAATTTTGTATGCGGTAACCATGGACGTATAAAAAAAGTCGGACAGAGTCTCGCTAACTAAAAACTGTGACATCATAGTCGGCCAGATCAGCTATATGTACAGGCCAGCACGCACACTTTCACACATTAGTCGGCCATTACGCGCGTGAACATCGATGCTTAAAGACGCAATATGCGGCGAAAAAATAAAAACTATAAATCATGTCTTGCGTGGTAAAATGGTGTAAAAACCGTAGTGACCGAAAGAAAAACAATCCAGGAATCACGTTTCATACGTAAATGAATAATTCAATCACTTATTTCCAGATTATATACATTTAAATCAATTTGTATTTGCTAGAACAAAACAATTAATTTTAAGTTCAGTGTTGCCAATATTCACGTGTGCAAATTAACCGAAATGTGGGCAATTTTTCGTTTATTATAAAAATCAATATATTATTATGGTTAATTATTTAATAGTTACTACTGGGTATTTTATTTTATATTCCTTTTGCTAGATTTTCTAAGGAAAGTTAAGTATGGAGAAATGATTGAATTAAAATTACATAGTAGAAATTGTAATGGTGAAAACGATTGGATTCCAAACAAATATAGTGTCATTTGCAGTATACATTTTGAGGCGGATGACTTAAAAACAACTAAAAGAGGACTCCGGCGTGTTGTTACTTATGCAGTACCTTAAAAGGTAAATTAGCAATCTACCAAGACATGGATAATACAAAAAAAAATGAAACTATGCCGCTTATTTTTTCAAAATTTAAATGTACATTGTAGCTATTGTGTCGGTTTATAATAATAATAAATATCCTTGGACATTTCACACAACGCCATCTCGTCCCAAGCTAAGCAACTTAATGCTTGTTTTAAGGTAACGAGATGGATGATAAACTACTTAAATACATTTTATTGTTGTAAATACATACATTTTATAGATAGAAAAACACTCAGACCCGGGACAAATACTTGTAGGTCGTACAAATATTTCTTCCGTGCGGGGATCGAACCCGAGACATGCTGCGCAGCAGTCGATCGCTCAACCACTGCTCCAACCGTGTCGTCGAATCGTAAAAATATGCATACATTTTTTTAATCCCCAGTGCTTTAAACTGCTTTATTTGGTATAATATTTGTTTGAGTCAAGACACGTGGCAGAGGAATAAACTGTTACTGTACCATATATTACCAGTGCTTCTCAAGAGGTGCGCAATAAATTATAATTATAGTTAGGCAACATACATATATTATCACAAAAAAATTTTTGGTAATGAAAGCATTTCTTTTAATTTAGAATCGTTTTCAACACATCTCGAAATTAGAGTAAATTTCAAGAACCTATCAAACTAAAAGACATTATTATAAAAAAAAATACTCAGCATTTAGGATGTTAAAGTTAAACATAACAATTTCGAACAATTTTTTTTAAATATTTTAACCATGTTTTTATTGCAAAATTTTGTGTATCTTGGCAACCCCAAAATTAACTCACACATACAGAGCTGCCGCCATTTTGGCGTCTCACTTTTGTCTTAGCCAGAGTTCCGTCCGCCTTTTTTTATACGTCCATGGCGGTAACATAAAAAAATAAAATCAATTTAATTTGTCTAAAATTGAAAGAAAAAGGGTTAGTACCCTTAACCTTTAGGGGGATGAAAAATAGATTTTGTCTGATTCGCAGACCTAACCGATATGCACACAAACAAGGAGTTCATTAACAACACCGTGACACGAGATTTTTATACATTTAACCACAATAGAATGATTTGAGGACATCATCATCTGACCACTCTACTCCATTGCTGGACATAGGCCTCCCCTAAAGTGTGCCATACTCCATTGATAATATATACTCCGTGAGGGTCCATTAAAAATCACGTGAATTTTTTAGTACCTACCGACTGCCGCCATAGATTACTTAGAATGAACTGCCCTCCGAATTCCGTTACGAATGACTGAAGAATCCCCAATGCAAAGAAAAAGTGTACAAAGAATCTTACATTCATAAGCTACACTACACGCCGCTTTTCGGTTTAGTAATGACGCGTTTGACGAAAAAATAATTACAAGTGATATCTTACTATACACCCGCCTCGCCCCTTGTGATATTTCGTGATTTTTGCCCCCCCCCCCCAACCTCGCGTGATTAATGGACAACTTCCAACTAGTACCTGGTAAAACAGGCGTACACAGAATTTCATTTCCCAATCTAAATTGTGAAATTAATTAATGTGTAAGTAAATTGTTAACAGGTAATGTTCGAGCCAATCTCACTTCTAATTATCTGTTATCTCACTCATCTGCCCTGAATGTATAATGCATTTAATTACAGAGGTCAGTAACCCGGTCGTGACCGCACGGTGGTTCAGAGGTCATTCATTCATGCATTACCGGTAATGATTTTTAGGGTTCCATGACTTATTGTAAAAATAATTTGTTTTGGCCATATCGTTCAATTATAATTTAACTGAGCTGACACATTACGAGAATACGACATATACAGAGTTGATATGACATAGGGGCATTAAATTACAGCATAAACATCTGTACCTAAGGAAAGATACATCATGTTTAAATGAGGCAAACATTTTAAAAAAATCATTTGCGGCTGATCTATTGCTCCAATTTAATTGATTTTTGGTACAGAGCCTGGAAATGATACCTAGTATAGGCAGTTAAAAAAAATGCCCCTATGTCGTATCAACCCTGTATGTATCAACCCTGTATGTATCGGTATATTATGGTGTATTTAATAGTCATCCTTGTTTATATTAAGGAAATGAAATACACATAAAGGAAATGAACTTGACTTTTTCGCGACAGAAAGAATAATATAATTTTGAACCGCAAAGCTTACAGTTTTAAAACAAGCCAGTCGTCATTAGATTTCAGATTAATCAAAATTAAGGAGTTTCTGTTTGGCGATACCTGTATAATGTTTTTTTATGTACTTATGGTCACCAATATTTGCATGATTTGAAGACCGATTTCCATGAATTTTCGTTTGTTTAATACGGCTGTTCCCAGATGGTCCCTGTAATCCCGAAATCGATTCAGGAGCTTTGATTTAAAATTAACAAAAGGATAATAATTTTACATTATAAACAGACTCGACAGTATAGGGCAGTAATTTATGGTTTGATATAAATTTGTCAATTTATCGGTAGAAATACGGTTTTATCAATCAATGTTACATCCTGCATACTTTTTATATTTGACACTTCTCACTGCAGTCTAAGAACCATTTGCTGTTGACGAGTAGCGCGACAGTTAAAGTAATCGTAAACATTTGAAAGAATGGAAGAAAAAAGATTTAATGTCACTAATAAAAAACAAAGGTGACAAGCAAATAAAAATAAGAAATGAGTGTAAGCGCCAAAGGGCCACCAGCTCAGCATAAGTGATAATACCTAACGCATTTGAAGTACGTATGTGAACTTGACCAACCATTTGAAACTACCGGGCCAAATTAATTACAGGTGCGCGGAACCCAGCAGTATAAGGCGCGCGCATTTGCCTTTGCCGATTTTTTTTGCGAGAATCTAATGATAGACCACGCTTAGAAATTGCGCTACTGCTAATGCTGTTTTTTTTTTATATTTTTTACACATTCATTAAAAAGTATGACGAGTGAGAACAGGTGGTTTACGGCGTTTTTGTGTGACTTTATGTAATGTGCAATGTGTATTATGATGTATTGAGTTATTGCAAATTTACTTAAATCATATAACTGTAAACAAATGCAGTGAATGAACTTTTTGAATGAGTGAATAGTTAATCTTCTTAAACCAAGCTAATGGCAATAAACTATGATTTTTTTTCAAATTGGTTCCTACAAATCTTTCAATACAGTTACCATGTGTGGTCACGGATTTAGAATATACATAGCGTCACCACCCCATTCCACTCTAAGGGTGCGAGCCGACCAAAGGAAATGTCAAGGCCAATATCATTTGTGCCAGCAGAGCAAATGGCACCAGGAGGAAAAATTGATCGGAAACCCTGTGCCAATCCGTCTAGCCAGTGGGGCACAGTATGATTACCTTCCATGTAACTGGAGGGGGCCCAACTCAACAGTGGGTCAGTTTTGGGTTTTGGATGCCCAGCCGTTGGGGTTTTGCCAGGAAATGTGGAACAGAGACGTGGTCGCTCACTAGGGCTCCATCAGAAGGCTCAGTCACCCAAAAGGCAATGGAGAGAGCTGTGCTTGGAGATTCCCTGAGAGATCGAATCAGAAATGAGGAGATCCGCAGGAAAACCAGGGTCGCCAACATAGCCCAACGGATTGCCAAACTTAAGTGGCAGTGGGCAGGACACATAGCTCACAGGACTGACACTCGATGGGGCAGAAAAGTCCTCGAGAGGCGACCGCGTTCCGGGAGTGCTGGTAGGCCACCCACACGGTGGACCAACGACTTGGTTAAGGTCACCGGAAAGCAATGGATGTGGGCGGCCCAGGACCGGACTTTGTGGAGATCCTTTGGGACGTCCAGCAGTGGATGTCTTTTGGCTGAAATGATGATGATGGGACTCTGTGGCGGGAGAAGATGGAAATTAGCGTCTTGGCCCACTAAAACCAACGGCATCGCGTTAATATGCTCTCTGACCTTAGAGGCTCCAGTTTACACACCCTGGAGAAAGAAAACTTCCACTGGCCAGTGTGGCACAGTAGGCCTCATTTGTCTACGTGTAATTGTTGGTTGTTGTGTTGTTGGACTGAGATGATTTCCAAGAGTCTTCTTTAATCATCGCTGAAAATCCTCATAGCAACCAGGCCGTTTTTAACTAAAAGGGGTATGTGGGATTCTGGGAGAGATGGAAGGCGGAAAAATAGAAATTAGCCTCCGTAACACCTACTACAAACAAAGGCGTTCCTTGCTTCAGGGTCGGCGGTTGCACCACGGTGGCACGGCGGGTTGTTTTAGTGGGTGAGGGCCCCACACTATCCCATTGTCTACCTAGACGCGGGATGTTTGGTCAGGCATTTTTTCCCGTCAAACCAAAAAAAAGGGTCGGGTGTTGTGCTCCCCAATGGGGAAACACAGGAGCATGCTCCTCTTCTGAGTCGGACACTCTTGTCAGAGCGGTCGTGGTTGCACTGACGAGGCACATGAAGAGGCATTCTTGGCGATGCGCTTCCAATTCTGACGATTTAAAGCGTTCCTCGTACATTGGTTTATTAGGTCAGTCCAGCAGGTTGGTGATCGGCCGCGTTATTTTTTGCCTTCCACTTGGGCCTGAATCACCAGTCTCTCCATGAGTCCTCCTTTCTGGAGATCAACATCATCATTTCAGCCAAAAGACGTCCACTGCTGGACATAGGCCTCCCCCAAGGATCTCCACAAAGGCCGGTCCTGGGCCGCCCGCATCCACTGCTTTCCGGCGACCTTAACCAGGTCGTCGGTCCACCGTGTGGGAGGCCTACCAGCACTGCGCCTGCCGGAACGCGGTCGCCACTCGAGGACTTTTCTGCCCCATCGGGCGTCGGTCCTGCGAGCTATGTGCCCTGCCCACTGCCACTTAAGTTTGGCAATCCGGTGGGCTATGTCGGTGACCCTGGTTTTCCTGCGTATCTCCTCATTTCTGATTCGATCTCGCAGGGAAACTCCGAGCATAGCCCTCTCCATTGCCCTTTGGGTGACTTTGAGCCTTCTGATGGAGCCCATAGTGAGCGACCACGTCTCTGTTCCATATGTCATCACTGGCAACACACATTGGTTGAAGACTTTTGTCTTCAGACAAAGACATACTTTAGTCATACTTTCTGGAGATATGACCAAATAACTTCAAAGCTCCTAGGTATTACATCATCATTTCAGCCAAAAGACGTACACTGCTGGACATAGGCCTCCCCCAAGGATCTCCACAAAGGCGGGTCCTGGCTTAACCAGGTCTTCGGTCCACCATGTGGGAGGCCTACCAGTACTGCGCCTTCCGGAACTCAAGTCGCCACTCGAGGACTTTTCAGCCCCGTCGGGCGTCGGTCCTGCGAGCTATGCCGCTTAAGTTTGGCAATCCGGTGGGCTATGTCAGTGACCCTGGTTTGCCTGCGTATCTCCTCATTTCTGATTCGATCTCGAGCATAGCCCTCTACATTTCCCTTTGGGTGACTTTGAGCCTTCTGATGGAGCCCATAGTGAGCGACCACGTTTGTATCACGATGTATCACATATTGCAGTAAAAATATTGTTCGTTTAGTAAGGCTTTATGACGGTGAAGTTGCGTGTTGTCGGATCTCTATCAAAACGTCATTCAGTGTTTTAATGTCGTGAGTTAGTTTTAATGCATCGATAGGCATAAATTAGTGGCCAAACGAGCCATTTTATTCAGGTTTCGAAGCTTTGATAACCGATCATTATTGCGAATGAAGTTCTTGGTAGATTCAAATTGGAATTGTGAATAATGAATGCGAAATTGAAATAGCAGAACACGCAAATTGATTATGAGGCGGGTCATTATGTGAAGTTCTTGGATCAGTGTGGTGACAGATTTAGAATAATAGTGTCACCTCCCCATCCTGAGGGTGTCGTAAAAGGCGACTAATGGAACGTAAGAGGCAGATCACCTCGTCCCAAGAGAGGAAAAACTTGACGCAATCCCTGTGCCAACCCGTCTGGCCGGCGTGGCACAGTAGGCTAATTGCCCTCCATGCAATTGGAGGAGGCCCGGCTCAGCAGTGGGTCGTCTGTGGGCTGAGTAGTGGTAGTGGTGGAAGTTCTTGGCAAGTGCGTCTCAAACTGATGCTTTTATATTAGTAAGTTGTCTGTGTGGTGACGGATTACACAGTGTCACCACCCCATTCCATCCTGAGGGTATCATAAGAGCCGACAGAAGGTAATGACAAGACCGAAAACCTAGTTGCACGAGAAGAAAAACTTGATATGAAACCCTGAGCCAACCCGTCTGGCCAGCGTGGCACAGTAGGCCAATTACCCTCCATGTCACTGGAGGACACCCGACTCAACAATGGGTCATGTGATCATCATGTTCAAGTGAAGAAGTTTTCAAAACTGACAAAATAGACAAACAAAGGCACGTTGATTGTCGAGCAAGTTAACTTGCAAGTTTGGGTTCTGCAAAGTGTTTGTAATAATACCTATATTATTTGAAAGCCCCGAAATCAAACTCAAAATGAACTTTAGTAACGTAGGTTTCATCACGAAGCTCTTATAAATCGTCACATTTAAAATTACCAATATTATCTTACGGCCCTTGTCTCAAGCCTATCAGTCGTCATATCTACATTCACATCTTTCATACACAATTTCTCATACTTGCAATCCATCCATCTCTTTTAGAACCGGGTTATAGTAAAAAGTTTGCCTTTAATAAAAAGGATACACGGTTTTATTATCCTTTTTATCGCTTCAGACGAAAGCACTCATTTCATTTACCGTAAGTGTCTCGCATATTGTGGTTATGCCTAAACAATGGTTTATGAGCGCATATATGGGTCTCGGTAACCGAATTGCCTGGAATTTCCTTCGTTTCCCGGTATTGCGGTAATAAAAGTAAATTAGAGTGAATTGAGGTGGGAGTTGCTACTGGGTATAACTGAACGGTGCCGGTTTATTTAGTGTTGTTAGTTGATGACGTCATTAAATAGTTTAATTGAGCTTCAATATACTCTATTTAACCCCCGACGCAAAAAGAGGGGTGTTATAAGTTTGGCGTGTCTGTCTGTGGCACCGTAGCTCGCGAACGGATGAAGCGATTTCAATACAGTTTTTTTTGTATGACAGGTAAGTTATGGGCGAGTGTTCTTAGACATGTTTGATGAAAATCGGTTTAGTCGTTTAAAAGTTATGGGGGCTGAAAGTGGGGAAGAATGATCGAATGTCTGCCAATATAATCGAGTGGGGTCTCAAATGAAAGCGCATCACGTGCACATTACACAATAATATGTTCCATGAAAATCAGTTTAGCCCTGAAAAAACTCTGGGGGTAAAAGGGGGGGCAATTACCAAATATCTACAAATGTATGTGGTGGGGAGCAAATGAGGATGCGACAAGAATCTATGTATTAACATCTTAACAACATCTACATCTTAATAGGCGTGTACCTATAAAAAGCAGAAAATAAAAATTAAATTAAAAAATTTAAATATACCCCCGACCCTTTAAAAAGTAAAAAATAAAAAAATACAGGAGTCAGGTAATAAATAAGTAGGAGCGGTCCCCCAACGCGATGTATTGTTTTATGTTTTACTGTTTAAAGGGTCGCGGGTTTATTTAAAATTTTAATTTAATTTTTATTGCATGTTTTTTTCCGGTTTTACGGGGGTCTAACTAGGATTGGTCAACTGTAGCATTTCACACAACTATAGTATAACTAGTACTTACAGTGATCTACTACTATTACCTACTACTACTCCATAAATGACCCACTCCACAGACCTCATCCCATCACAGGGAGGGAAAATAGACTACAGTGCCACGCTGGCCAGTCTGGTTGGAACAGGGTTTCGTTTCAAGTTTACTTCTCGTACGACTAGGTTATCGGCCTTCTCATTTCCTTTTGTCTGTTCTCACGACGCCCTCAGGATAGAAAGATGTGGAGACACTGTGTATTCTAAATCCGTCATCATACGGACTGCACTAAGTTACAAGTCTTGTAAGACGCATGAAACAAGTCCTTTATTCGAACAAAGAACAAAAACGACTTTTTCGGCAAAAGAAATCCAATTTGCGTCGCATGCCATTAACATGAAGTCGAAAGTGTATCATTTCGAATTTGCAACGCGAAGTTCACGGCAAAAATAAAAGCGTTCCAAATGTGTGTTAGTATGTCTATCTGATGCGCCATACTAAATTGCTAGACACCGAATTGTCTAGCCGCTACTGTATAAAAGTTGTTGGCTTTCGGTTGGCGTCAAATTTAAAACCTATTTCATTATATGGGTGTGCCAGAAAATCTTGACTTACAAACTCCACCACTAGGCACTACTACTCAACCCATAGATGTCACACTACTGAGTCGGGCCTCCCCCAAAGTCACTGAGGGAAATTAGCCTACTGTGCCACGATGGCATGACGGGTTGGCACAGGGTTTGTATCAAGTTTTCCTTCTCTTGCGGCTAGGTGATCTGGCTCTTGCGTTCCTTTAATCGCCTTACGACACCCTCAGTATGGTATGAGTCGGTGACGATGCATATTCTAAATCCGTCACCACGCGGTCAGTGAAATAAACCAAAGTCGTTACAGCTCATAAATTACCCACTACTGGGTCGGGCCTCCCCCAAATTCACGGAGGGAAATTAGCCTACTGTGCCATGATGGCAAGACGGGTTGGCACAGAGTTTGCATCAAGTTTTCCTTCCCTTGTAGCTAGGTGATCTACCTCTTGCGTACCTTTAGTCTCCTTACAACACCCTCAGGGTTGGTGACGTTGCATATGCTAAATCCGTCACCACGCGGTCAGTGAAATGAATCAAAGTAATTAATAATATTATAAATATGTCCAGAGCTAATGCAAAAAAACGCTAAAACTCATTCGCGAATCGAGACAGTCTTATACGACATGACTCACATTAGAAAGTAAATCGCATAAAAAGCTTAAAATTACTTGTAATCGATGGCAAAACGAAATGCTGCGCCAAATTGGAGACATTATGGGAAAATTGACGGCTAAGTGAAGCTGAATCACGGGCAAAATATCTTGATTGGCCGCCTTTTTATTTCTTATTATTCGGCATTGCAAGTTGACTAATTTTGTTTGCGTTTGTTCGAGGTACTAAATAACATTGCTGCTTGCATTTTAGCGACAGCTGTTCAATTAAATTGTTAATTAAAGAAACAATTCCATAAATTAATCGCATGATGCATTTTATTTTATTAAATACTAGCGACCCACCCCGGCTTTGCACGGGTGCAATTATGCATGTATTATACATATAAATCTTCCTCTTGAATCACGCATTCTATCAAAAAAACCGCTTTAAAAATCTGTTGCGTAGTTTTAAAGATTTAAGCATACATAGGGACGGACAGGCGACAGCAACTTTGTTTTGTACTATATAGTGATAGTGATGCAACAGGCACTGCAATACACAACAAAACTTCAAATCATTGATGGAGACCAAGATTAGGAAAGTGCAATGTGGGAAAACCCTGGACTAGGCTAACAGACGACCTTATAAAGATCGCTGGGTCTCGGTGAATACGGCCTGCACATATTCGTTCGAAAAAAGCAACTACAGAGTGTCTTTACAGCTCATCTTTTCATCATTCACTCTGGCTGTAGCTGAAAATCAGCTCTACAGGAGACTGTAGTATGATGCTGAGATGCAGCCATTTAGACACATTAAAGTATACATTGCCTTCTGTTTTTATTCTCTTTTTTTATTGTGTCTAATAAACAGTTTCTTTCTTTCTTTCTTTCATTCCGAACTGGTGGTAGTTATACTCGTAGTATGGGAAAAACCTAAAAAGATTTACGAAATTATTCCAGTAACTATAATTTAGATTAAGTTATTTAGATTCATAATAGTCCATTGAAATGTTACATTTTTTAGGCCTTACCTTGCGTTTCTTAGAGGACGCAATTTTATTTTTTTGATGTGTAGGGGGGGTAAGTGTAAAGCTAAAATCAAGTTTGTGGGGTCGCCACCCTTGTCCCACGGCCGCCATCTTGAAAATATGGGTTGAAACGGTTTTTACGATATATCTCTTGAAGTATATATCTGATAAAAAAAAATTTTTAACGTTTTTTGTTGCAAATTAAATTCTCTATAACTTTGGTCCAGTAACTTTTTGTCGTAAAACTATAAATAAAAAAGTTATAAGTGAAAATGTTCAGAAAGTCGAGAAAACAATTAAAAACGCAAAAAAAAACCCGCCTCCAGACTACCTCGTGGGTGGTGAGGAAAAGAGTCAATAATTAATTATTAATAACATTGCAAAATTACTAATTAAAAGAATTATAATAACAAAATAAAAAAAAAAAAATAACTGATGACACATTATTAGTACCCACGTATAAAATATGTATAGTTAAGAGTACTGAAAAATAGTACTCACTTCGGAGCGCTGTAAAACCTTAGCTATTGACTTAATGAAAAAATGTTGCATATAAAAGTTGTTCCTTAAAAAACGATCTACAAAAATGGTCTGATATCGTTTTTTTCGTAAAATGATAAAAAAAAAGTTATATCGAAAAATATAATTTTTTTTCTCGACTTTCTGAACAATTTCACTTATAACTTTTTTATTTATAGTTTTACGACAAAAAGTTACTGGACCAAAGTTATAGAGAATTTAATTTGCAACAAAAAACGTTAAAATTTTTTTTTTATCAGATAAATAGTTCAAGAGATATATCGTAAAAACCGTTCCAACCCCTATTTTCAAGATGGCGGCCGTGGGTCAAGGGTGGCGACCCCACAAACTTGATTTTAGCTTTACACTTACCCCCCCTACACATCAAAAAAATAAAATTGCGTCCTCTAAGAAACGCAACCCCAAATGTAACTTTTCAATGGACTATAAGTGAACATTCATCTTTTCACCCAAAAGACGTCCACTGCTGGACATAGGCCTCCCCCAAGGATCTCAACAAAGGCCAGTCCTGAGCCGCCTGCATCCATTGGCTTTCCGGCGACCTTAACCAGGTCGTCGGTCCACCGTGTGGGAGGCCTACCAACACTGCGCCTTCCGGAAGGCAGTTGCCACTCGAGGACTTTTCTGCCCCATCGCCTGCCCACTGCCACTCAATTTGGCAATCCGGTGGGCTATGTCAGTGATCCTGGTTTTCCTGCGTATCTCCTCATTTCTGATGCGATCTCGCAGGAAAACTCGGAGCATAGCCCTCTCCATTGCCCCTTGGACATTAGAAGCTCTAATTGGTTGGATCAATATTTCTTCAATCATTTTTATTTATGGTAGGCTAAATTATTATGTTAACGGCCTAAAAGCCTGAAAACCAGTATTCTTTGTACCGCAAAACGACTAAATTTGAACAATCTCTCTAACCGTAACATTGCATTATTAAAGATCTCGCAACATTTGTACCAGTATGTGAAAACGTATGACAAAAATTACACAACTGTACATACAAATGATGGTAAAATAGGTTACGAAGATTACGCAGTCTGTTCTCAATCAGGCTGTTCTTCTGATCCAACTCTATAAAAAGATTTCTGTAACTATTGAAATATTTATTTTTTTTAAATTGGAAATGTAGTACACCCATAAAGATAATCAAATTACGTATAGAAAAATATTACTACTACTACTGCTACTACTCAGCCCAATTAGACTACTGTGCCACACTGGCCAGACGGGGCACAGGGTTTCGTAGCGTTCTCTTGCCGCTAGGTATTCGGCCTTATCATGTCCTTTTGTCGAATGATAAGGCCTTTAACCTAGCCGTAAGAGAAGGAAAACTTGAGACGAAACCCTGTGCCAACCTGTATGTCTAGCGTGGCTAGCACAGTAGGCTAATTTCCCTCCAATTAATTGGAGTAGGCCCGATTCGACAGTAGGCCATATATGGCTGTGTAGTAGTAGATAAATTAGTAATACATAAATTAAAGTTTTTGTCGAGACAGCAAATATTTTTGGTGCGAGTTACTTATGTCCTAATTGGTAACCTGCGTTTAGCTGTATACTATCTTTTGCAAAATATGCTCGCAAATACCTTCAAATGACGTTGAAGCACAATTTAGAGCAATAATGGCATAGAGTCGATAGTGCAGCGAAATATGTTTTGTTGCAAATTTAAGTGTCGTTATGGTGGATATAGATAACTTATTGTATATATTTTTCTTAATGATTCCCTACCCAGAAAATACAATCGTATATACACTAGTATTATAAAGAGGAATGATTTGTATGTTCGTACCAAATAAACTGAAAAACTAGTAAACCGATTTCATAAATTCACCATGTTAATTTTACAATATAAACCGAAATAAGCCCACGGTTTGAAATCAAACATATACATATACAAATCGTGCCTCTTTATAATATTAGTACAACCCATTTGGAACGTAAATTTGAATTATTAGTAATTAATTAAAATGTGAATGATTCATAAGTGTTCAAAAACAGGTATAACGATATCAATTGTATTTTAGATCCGGTAAAACAAGTTTCAAAGTCGTGATCACCAGCAATGAAAAACTCTAACAACATACTCGTAATACAAACATAAAGAAAAAATATTTTAATTTGGAACGCCCTAAATAAACAAATTACAACTTTCCAACGATAATTACCCCAGTATCAACAAAAGCTAAAAAACAAAACTAATATCTCAATACCGTCTGATAGCTTCCGTGCGACCGCTAGCCTAATGAATGTCACGTACAGTTATGGTGCGCGCGCGCCGGTCTCGCCTCTATTTACTGTATAGCTGAGCAAAAAGTAAAAAAAAACTAAGGTTCTGTACAATTTGTCAAGCTCACTGAGAGTATTATTTAATCTGTACTAATCAAATTTGACAAGTGTAAATTTCCTTCCCAGTACACGATTTTTGATAGTGATAGTGGTTCTCTATTTAGAAGAGTTTGGGCCAGTAATATAGTATCTTATAAGCCATTACTGATAGGTTATAGAGATATTACTACGAAAATTAATTAGCAGTAGGTTTTGTACACACCAAGCTCAAACTCAAACTCAAAAGGAACTTTATTTACGTAGGTTTCATCACAAAACTCTTATAAATCGTCATATTTATAAACACCATTATCATCTTACGGCCCCTGTCCCACACCAGGTGGCAGTCTCCACACACACCTCTCAGTCGTCATACCTACATTCACACCTTTCACACACAACTCTGCACTCTTACAATCCCTCCATCTCCCCTGATCGCTCACAATCCCTGCGTTCACTCACATTCATGCCGAAACTACCACCGGTTCGGAAGGCTGCTCTACAGAGAAGAGCCGGCAAGAAACTATGTAGTTGCTTTTTTAAAATTATTGGTCTTGTTTACAAAAAGCACTAAACAGCATAGTGAGAGCAAGTTCGCAAGATGAGAGAAATGTAAATTTTTGCATAACAAATTAAATAAATAAATAAACACGCTACACGTTTCCGCAATGAATGACTGATAGTAGTCCGGGATCCCCGGTACATTGCCTTCACCCGATTACCATTAAGCTAATCCTTCGTGAGCAGCCTCACTTTCATGAGACGCCCAACACCTTCCCGTCGACAACTCTTGACTGTGGCAGCTAACAGAGGTAGCAAGAGTGAAACATGTTGGTTTTATGATTCAAAAAAACCCATTACTATGCTGCTATGCTAAGCCATGCTGAACATCGTAAAAATGGAAAGAAACTGCAAGAGGTGTTGCGCACCAGAGGTGGCAGTCCTGAGCGACCGTCACATTTTACGACCACTCTGACAAGAGTGCAGCGCTTAGGAAGGAAACCACTCCTTTTTTGGGTTTTGTCTGAATCATCTCGGCCTATAATTTACCCACTGCTGAGTAAGAAAGATAATAGAAGGAAATCATTTATTCAGCACAGCAGTATGTTAAAATAACCGCTTTTTATTAAGTGCATTTGCATGTATACACGGCACATCGTTGTCTGTCTGTCTGTTTGTTTCGGCTTATCTCTGAAATGGCTGGACCAATTTTGACGGGACTGTCAGTGACAGATAGCTGATGTTACAAGGAGTTATTTAGCCTACTTTTCTTGACCCCCGCGTTTCCAGAGCACATAGTTACTGAGTTTTCCATATTTTTGTGCCAAACATAGCCCGTTTTTCATATTTTCGAGTTAATTCGAACTGAACAAAAACTTCCATGTTAAATACCACGGGGATGAAGTCGCGGGTAACAGCTAGTAATTAATGGACGTCTGACCCTATAAAACATGGACAACCATTCAATGTTCAGTAGAGCTCACATTACTTAGCTCGTATAATTATTAGTATCACTATTCGCCTCGTGGAACCCAGATCTGGTAAAACAAATCAGAATAATTGTATCATTCTAATCATACGTTTTAACGTAGATGGAAATTATTTACATTCAATATCTAGGTTATTATGAAACCGTTTCGAGTCGTGGCGAGTGTTCGTGTTAATGGCACATCTTTTTTCTCTGTCTTTTGTTGAGTTTTCGTGTCGTCAATTGACGTTGTGTGTTGTTTTTGTGTTCTGTAAAAAGCGTTTCGGTTTTGCTGATCAATTCTTATGTGGCATATATCCGGTTTATTTTCAAATGTAGGACAGGATAGATAGATGTCAATATTCATAAGTGAATTTTTTTTTTTTTATATAGGTGACATTTTTAGGACTTCAGGATCAACTTGAGAACCCAAACATACTGCTGTTTGGGTTCTCAAGTTTATTGATGGAAATTGCCAGTTATGGTGACAATGGGCACGCAATAGGTGTCTTAATGTTACTCATGCATTATAATATTTTTTTATATATGTATACTAGCTTTTGCGCGCGGATTCGCCCGCGTGGGCTTCGAACCCGTGCATATTAATTATGAAAATAAAATCGGTTATTGTGACTAAACTATGATAGTTAGATATGTGCTCTCGCGACTTTTTTGTAGATCTTTATAAGACCTACAAATCCGTAGTACATCATTTTGTTCTATTGTCAATAGTTTTTGCAGCGCACGCATAAATAGGTTTTCGATTTTACACCTTGGTTTACAAAATCGCAATTTTCATACGGATCCCTAATTCTTTTGAAAATAAAATATAGCCTATAACCTTCCTCGATAAATGGACTATCTAATACTGAAAGATTTTTTAAAATCGGACCAGTAGATCCTGAGATTAGCGCGTTCAAACAAACAAACAAACAAATAAACAAACAAACAAACTCTGCAGCTTTATATATTAGTATATTAGTATATAGATTAACTAGCGGACCCGACAGACTTCGTCCTGCCAAAAAGATAGCGGTATTAAAGTGCAATTTGACTCTTTGACGTTAGGAACACACCTACATTGCTTAGACAACTTTATACAATAGCAATAAAGCTCAAATTGTCTCTACGTTTTAGTCAGAAAACGTTTATATAGGAAAAGGAAAAAGGCTGTTTTAGAGGTTTCCGGCAATTATTCGATTTTTTCTCGCCGTAAAAGCCATCGTCTAACTTCAACGAAAATTTAAAAAAAAGAATTGGCCAAATTGGTCCAGGCGTTGTTGAGTCCAGGCGTTGTTAACCAACACATTTTGCGATTAATTTTTTTAATATAAGATTTACTTATTTTTCACAATCGAGATATTGGTGATTGACTGTCTGTTTGTATATTACACCCGCCCATAAATTACCCACACCTGCGCCTTCTTTTTTGGTTTCGCTGGGGATATGCTTTGTGCATACCACCGCCCCTCAGGGGGTGGGGTTGGCGATTATGTGGGACTCCGAAAAACCCCAGTGGTGTAGCTTGAGGTGCCACAGGTTCCCGTAAACGCATTCCACTGTGACGCCCCAACGTGGTGCCCGCGTCTATCGGAGGGCGTCCCGGGCAACCCACTCCTGGAACGTAATTAGCCTACTGTGCCACGCTGGCCAGACGGGTTGCAACAGGGCTTAGTTAGTATGGAACCGCCACCGACATAAGCCTCGTTGACTGAGAGGGCGTCCCAGTTACCGGGATGCCCTCTCTGACAGTCGCTTGCCCGCGTTGCGGGCACCACGCCGGGGCGTCACAGTAGACTGCGTTTACGCGAACTTGTGGCGCCTCAAGCGCGCCGTGTGAGGGTATACCGCTGTGGTTTTAGTGGGTAGACGACTCTTGGGTAGACGACCCTTGTCGGAGTCACCGACCTCACCCCCGGGGGGCGGTGGTATGCATAAAGCATTTCCCCAGCGACAACAAAAAAAAGGGCTTGGTTAGTATCAAGTTTTCGTTCTCTTGCGGCTAGGTTTATGGCCTAGTCATTTCTTATTGCAGACTCTTACGACACCCGTAGGATGAATTGGGGTGGTGACACGTCACCACACGCAGTACAACGTTTGAATTAAAAAAATCTATGCCATCTGTTGTAAATCAGATTATGATTATTTTTTTACTATCAATTATTAACATACTTTCAAAAAACAACTATGGGTAGAATCCCTAACAACAAAATAGGTATAGGTAATTGTTGTCCACGTAACTGGAGGAGGTCCGACTCGGGAGTGGGTCATCTATGGGCTCATTAGTAGTAGTGTGATTATGTACTTCAATGAGTAACATTTTTATTATATTATTTATGTCATTATGTTTTTTTTCAGAGTGTGCCAGACACAGCACGTGCGGTGATGCGCCGCGCGCGCCGGGGAGCCACACATGCATGCCGCCCGCGCACCTGGTAACTTATTCTTCTTCTCCAATTTTCACATTTAAGCTGTGAACGTAAATTTATCTACAGAAATGTGTTGTTGTTGTTGAAATGTTATGTTGAATGTCTATCTTGTAAGGTCGATGTCGATGGAATGTTTATACTGTAGATAAAGGGTCAGTTACAGGCAGAGCGTGGTTCAGAAGGTGGACCCTTAGACCGTTGAATATTATTAAATGTACATAGATACATAATGGTTTATGCGGCACGTACATACAATTTATTTTAGCAAAAAAAAAGGATCTCAAAGCAACTCTTAACTTCGCTAAAATCTAAAAGACCACCTCTGTTGTTAATAAGACTGCATAATATATGTTAGTCACATTCTGTTTATAACAATAAAAAAGATATTTGATTTATTTATTTTATTTATTTAAACACACACCAACTGCATAATTACCTAATTACAATTCATTGGAATATACAGTCTATTAAATTACATATCACAGCAATTATACAAATTATAGGCAATTTGTTATATTATTAATGAAAAAAAAATCTTTACATAGTATAAAACAAAGTCGTTGTCGTCTGTCCGTCCCTATGTATGCTTAAATCTTTAGAACTACGCAGCTGATTTTGATACGGTTTTTTTAATAGATAGAGTGATTCAAGAGGAAGGTTTATATGTATTTTACCCACGCTTTGCACGGGCGAAGCCGGGGCGGGCCACTAGTTAATAATAAATTAATGAAAAGAATTACAATTTATAATTGATGCATTAATGAGACAATAAGACAATAATGATGTTAACAACTAAAGTTTATTTTGGAAACCTCGTTTACAAGACCTCGTGGATTTATACCTCGGTTACAAGACTAACGTATTAAGGTATTGCTTGTTTAGGAATTATCTCAAAAATCCTATCCACGATAGATATGTAGTGTCAGTGGAATTCTGCAAATACTACGAAATACTTGAACGTTCTACGAGAATTGGATTGGGGCTAATCTAGGTTAGGCACATAGGCACTACAGTGTCAATAATTTGAGGACATTTGAGGACAGTTCCCTTAATACTATAAAACATTTGACGTTGATCACGTTGATCATTTACTACCGGTCCACAGTTTGATTTCGGTCAGTATTATCTTTGAGTAAGCCAGATAACTGCACTGTGTCTTGTGGCGTGTTTACGCGTATTACTTGCGTTTAAGGAGCTCTCGCGATATTGGAGTAAGTACCGCTGGCCAGTCATATTGGTAATGCAGTCAGTAGGGACAAAAAATCTTATTCATCTGTTTTGTAAGATGTAGATGTTGAGTAGATATTCTCTTATAATAAACTAGCGACCCACCCCGGCTTCGCACGGGTGTAATTATGCAAGTATTATACATATAAACCTTCCTCTTGAATCACTCCATCTATTAAAAAAAAAACGTTTGAAAATCCGTTGCGTGGTTTTAAAGATTTAAGCATACATAGAGACAGACAGACTACAGTGACTTTGTTTTATACTATGAAGTGATATGTCCCTTAAATATTCAAATGAAGTACGTGTCATTCGGTTCCGATTGTCAAGCCCGTTGCAACCCATAAAAGTGTTTTCTGTACTTTACTTTTATACGCTGTTTTTTTATAGTACTAGCTAATAATATAATAACTTCCACCACGCTACCGGCCCATAACCTGCAAGAGTGCATATCTGCATATTAATTCGTGAACCAAAAACTTTGTACCTTTTTTATGAAAATTGCACGGTCGGAGGAACAAGCAATCTCCCCCACTTAAAGATTATTTAAAGAAGGTTTATATATTTTGTTTAAAAAATGCATAAAAAGACATAAACACTTAAAAAAAAAACAGCACACACTGCCGAGTATTTGACACACACATATATCGACGTAGGAAAACGTATTTGCTGTAAGCCTCAAAACACGAAATGTTCAGCAGAGCCAAAAAACATTTTTAAAATTAGAAAAAAAATCATTACTCAAAAACTATCCATCGTAGGAACATGATTTTAAAAACGTATTTTTATTTTTTCTTGTTTTACATGTTACTTAAATAGATATCCTTCTGAGTCAATTAATACCAGTGTTTTTGTGGCTTACAGCAAACAAGTTTTTTTTTACAAACCTATAAAACGCTGTAACCATGAATAATTTTCTATGGCAACAAAACATTCTATTATGTTTAGAACTTTTAAATGCTGTAAGTGGCATACATATTTTTTTAAGTAAAACTAAATAGATGTGAGCCACAGTGAAGTTTTTTTTTGATTTGATGTTATTGTTTTAAGTGAATGGAGTGGGGAAAATATCGTATTAAAATATAGTTTTATACAATTAAAAGACAGTAAGTTTGGTATATTTATTCATTGTAAACTTTCAAAACGTAATTACATTATAGTTACACTGTTTTGTGCAACAAACGTAATTCATCATCATCGTCAGCCTATTTCAGTCCACTGCTGGACGTAGCCCCCCCCCCCCATGGCTCGCCACTGAACCCGAAACGTAATTAGTAGTTTAATATATTATATAAAACTAGCGACCCGCCCCGGCTTCGCACGGCTGCAATTATGTCATGTAAACCTTCGTCTTGAATCACAATATCTATAAAAAAACCGCTTCAAAATCCGTTGCGTAGTTTTGAAGATTTAAGCATACATATGGACGGACAGACGACAGCGACTTTATTTTATACTATGTAGTGATGAAATTTAAAAAAAAGTTTATTAAAAAGAAAACATAAAACTTGACATTAACATAACAAAAATTTTCATCATCTAAGCATGTATTAAAAAGAAGGATGTCTTCTAAAATACTCAATGAGAACCGATGAAGAGGATCGGTATCTGGTAGGCGGTCTACTGTTTTATTATTATGTTCTAGGTCCAAAAATTCTTTTGCACAGTTAGATGAAAATAAATTTCAACAAGATTTTTCAGGTCCTTGTATTTTTGGGATAAAATCGGCAATTAATTTCACTCTATACGTTCCTTTGGTTTGGTGTTACCCATATTTCCTAGTGGAATTTCGGAACTTTCAGCATCAACTGCCATGGATCTTATTTTATAGATCACGTTTGTTCTTGTCACTTGTTCTTAAAAAAAATTACAACTTAGCTATAGTAGAAATGTGCAGATTTAGATTATTTTTAAATGATTTATTTACGACGTCATTAAAATCCAAAAGTTTACATCTTGTACTTGAACTTCTTAGGGAAACGGGTTTATTTGTAGCCATTTCCATGATAGTTGGCCATTGAGAAGGAAATTGATCGCGAGGCTTAATGTCTGACAAAGATTTATTTTATACACCGTCGAAAACTCATCAGATGAAGGCTTCACAAAACTGGATAACATGATGTAAGTTTTGGTATTAAAAAAACTCATCCTGCCAAAATGGCGTAAGTCTGTTTGAAGAATAGCGTAAGCAACAAATGCATCAAATATACTGGTTTTTGATAGACTTACAGCCAAGACCATATCAAAATTTTTCAAAAAACTTACGGCGTAAGCGATTTTTTTTCGTAGTTCGAATTATGAGAGTCTGACCAATCGACGTAGAATTTTTTTCTGATCAAAATAATGTAAAAAACGAATTTTCGATTTTTTGAGGCTTACAGCAAATACGTTTTCCTACGTCGATATGTACATACTCTTTTGTTTTTACTGTTAAAGTTTGGTCAAATTAAGAATAGAACTATAATTTGAATTAATCATGGTTGAATTTCGACTGTTGGGCGACCACTACTTCTTTTAGGAAGGTTAGGTGGCCATATGCGGTAGATAACCTTTTAATGCAGGACGTTAAAGTCATAATTACTGAAAAAAAAGCGACACTGATCTACGAGTATTAAATGTTACACTTTCTTCAACGTGTCAATGCCTTATTTATTTCTCACCATACAATATTGTGAAGTGTTTTAAACACCAATAAAAACACAATTATAAAAATGCGTTCGTGGGCTCACATGTCGAACGAAAGTTATGAAAAAATTTAATTATAACTTCATTGTTCTCTCTTTCACTCCATAATATGCGTAAATTAATACACGGAAAGTATTTTTGCTGTGGGAGCGGACACCACTTTGTAACACAAAACTGTGTATATATGCGTATAGCATTAACATGAGCATTAAAATATGTGTTTATTTTTATGTAGGTATGTGAGTCGGGCCTCCAAATTCATGGTGAGAAATAAACTTCTCTCTATTTTCTATTCCTTCTCTTGCAGGTGATCTGCTTCTTGCGTTCCTTTTGTCGGTTCTTACGATAACCTGTATGGTGTGGGTTGGTGACATTGTGTATTCCAAATCCGTCACCACACGGATTGTATACTAATATAAAATTTGAAATGATATGATGGTGATCGCGTTATTTTTTTTTAATACTACTGGATGTAACAAAACCCCTTTAAACATAACGAAGGCATCGTTAATACTACTGATAGATACAGCATGTAAAAGTTAGGAAAAATAAAGCTTATTTTATTTAAATTTATTTTTAATAAGCACATAATAATTTGAATACCTTCACCACACGGACAGTGATAATAATTGGATTCTAAACATGCACTAACAAATCTGCGTACCTAACTGTTACACAATTTACACATCTCAAATATTCGTAGTTTCAACAGTTACGCGACAATACTAAAATAATAACATAGTCAGTATTCAAAACGCATACAACCTTGTAACATTTTTTATGCAAAATACGCGCTGTCACATTGCGTAAGTGTGACAAAACAGGATCCGAAGAAAGTGAGTCATTTCGTTACCAAATTGCTGACAGAATCCGACAAACATTCGTGTTATGTGGCAGAGCCAATTTAACGTACGGTGAAAAAGTTCTTTTGTTTCAACTGTTTATTTTTATATTCTTATGTAATGATGTGATTCAGTACGTTGACCTTAGATTCGTAAGGCCAATATCAATGTTATGTTGTTACTTGTGAAGCGTTAATTGTTGACTGCTTTGTTTAAAAAATACTATAGTATTGTGGTTCTCGGTATTGTGGATCGGGATGACAAAAATTAAAAAAATAAAAATTTTTGGTACCTACCTGTATATTTTGAGAGCTATCTGTCAAAGTATTCAGTTCAATTTATTTCTTTTTCTTTGTTTATTTTTCCACTTAATGAGAGGATATAGATTGCCACCAACCCAACCTGAGGGTGTGGTCTTATTTACTGATGGTAACTTATAACATATTGTTTGGCTTGGAAACCAATTATAATGAATAGAATTTGACTTTGACCATAAGAATAAAACATCGAAGACATTGACTATTCGAATAATTTTTACAACTCTTATCACTATATAATATACATATATATATACATGATCTATCTATATAAATAAAAATGAATTGTTGTTCGTTAGTCTCGCTAAAACTCGAGAACGGCTGGACCGATTTGGCTAATTTTGGTTTTGAAATATTCGTGAAAGTCCGGGGAAGGTTTAAAATGAGAAAATATGAAAAAACATTTTAAAAACACGCATTATATTAATTATCATTCAGGTTTTTTATTTATTGATTCTGAGGCGGTACGAAGTTTGCCGGGTCAGCTAGTCAAAAATAAAATCCAAATTCATTTAATCAAGTTAGCTTAGCTCATGAGTGCTCTTTTGGCAAGTGAATCACGATAAAATTTAAATGTGAACGATTCTGTTCACAGACTAGAAGACGGTCACAGACATTTTTTATTATTTCTCTCGACTAAAATTAAAACCAAATAAAATGTAAAAATCCCATTAAAACTTAACTTGAAGACACTATACGAAGAGTCAACGTCGCGCAGCGATACCAAATATTGGGCAGAGTGCAGAAATCCTATTGGAAATTTCAATGACTAACGATATTCTGGGAATATCTCGTTGAAAGATAGGATGTAAGAGAGAGAGAGAGAGAGAACATGCGGTCATTATGTGTGATGACAAACACTATTAAGTTATAAACGTTAGTATAAATTAGAAGAATTACTCTTAATACTAGGTCCTTTCCACATATTCACTCCTGTAGATTTCATACCCGCTGCACTAAACACAATAAACAGTGTTATTTACGGAAATCTAGCCAGTCAAATGTCTTTTGTAATTACAGTTCCGCAACTGATAAGTAGCCTATAACATTCTTCAATAACTACTACTAATGACCCATTGCTGAGTCGGGCGTCCTCGTATTAGATGGAGGGTAATTACACCCTTGTCGTTTCCTGTTGTCGGTTTTAGGACACCCTCAGGATGGTACGGGGTTCGGATTCTTCAATATATGCAATGCAAAGAAAACTGTCTTTTTAGTATGGATGTAAGGAAAGAACCAGATTAGAAAAAACTTTACTGAGGAAAAGAAAGCTTAGTTTTGAATTCAAAATCCAATATCTGCTACACATATGTATATGTTCCAGTAAGGTTTCTATATCATTAAAAATATTAGGAAACTCATAACGTGACTTGTGATCTACAAAGCTAACTCACACCAAACTCATTCCTCATATTAACAGAAGAAGAAAAATGCTGCGTAGGATTAAAAAAACGTCCTAACCGTGTCGTACCAAAATAGTTTACAATATGAATAAATGAACCGATTTTTTCAAATACCTGTAGCTAAAAACGATTGACAGACTTGTGACGTCAAAGAAATTTTAAGTGCGACATGATTTGTCTTCTGTGTGGTGACAGATTTAGAGTACACAGTTTCTTCATCCCACTCCATCCCGAGGGTGTATTAAGAGCAGACAGCAGGAAATATAAAATAAAAATATTTTATTACATTACGTCGGGGATAGTGCAAATCCGCGAATCTACCATACGTAAAGTGTGCGTATCTGCACAGCCTGTAGGTTTACAGGAGATGGTTTTAAGTTTATATTTTTTGTTATTTCAATGGCTATTGACATCATTTTTACAGAGAGAGTAATAGGTTATGTGTTCTATTTATTGTTAAAAGTAGAAATATATTAGTCTTATAAAAAATTAGGATATTGCGTGCATTTTGTGCGACATTTCAAATTGGCTACATTTGTCAGATACGCGGAATTATTCAATGCTAGTTCCGCGGATTTGCACTATCCCCGACGATTACACATTTACAATTACATTTATTATTATTTTCTAAAGACTATCAAGACAACAGAATGTAATCTGTGGGAGATCTGGAGTCTAAACTAAGCCTAGGCCTGTATTTTAGAACACCGGGCCCCCCTCCCATGATTATTGCAGATAAATTATTTAAGATGGAGAAACATATGTACATGTGCGTGCGTGCGTGTGTGTGTGTGTATGCGAGTGTGCTGTATAAGGGTACTGTCGGAAATTATCTTTATAGTATTTACTATATCATAATTTCCAGCGCTTTTTCTGTATTATTATAATCTAGAGTTAACAGCCATTTAGAAACTTTATTTTTGCATTTATATTTAAAAAGCATTTATATTTTAAAATGTCAAAGCCGAAATCCTCTGCAAGAGACTGAAGCTTGATACGAAACCCTGTGCCTACCCGTCTGGCGAGCTTGGCTAAGTAGGCAATTGCAAACAAATCACGAACACAAATGACACCCAGACTTCGAGCAAGTGCCTCTGGTTTAGACAAAGACACTAGCCCGACCACGGAATCGAACCCGGGAGCCAGGACCCCAATGGCGGCACCTCCAACCCCTAGACCAACGAGGTAGTCTTAATTACCCTCCATGTATGTAACTTAAAAAGGCCCGACTCACAGTGGGTAAAAACTCTTTTGTTATTTTGGATTTAATAAAAATGTACCTTACTTCCTTAAATCTTATATCTTTAAATGAGCTATTCTTGTATATATATTTCTTGTATATATATAATTGGAATAGCGGAATCGGCTCCAACGATTTTCATGAAATTTAGTATATAGGGGGTTTCGGGGGCGATAAATCGATCTAGCTAGGAATCATTTTTAGAAAATGTCATTTTATTGGGGTTTCGGGGGCGATAAATCGATCTAGCTAGGAATCCTGACATCTATTGGCGAATAATAATACTACTTGTTTGTGAGCACAACAGCAGATGGCGTTGTTAAGTAACACGAAGTCAATGAGTGTTTGCGTAATTCGTACTTAAATATAATTTCCAAGAAACACAATTTATACAAAAAAAAATAAGTACCATCCAGATATTATATATAAAACAGATGACCTTAGGCCGTGTTACCTACGCAACCGCGTTTGGTACACTCATGTTTCTGCACAACCGTCCATATTGCGAAATAAGGAAAAATTCTACGCGACTCACAAAATGTGGTCAACGTACTGCCAAATTAATGTACAAATGAAAAGTGTAGTGTAGCGCTGAGCTCGATACGATCGGAATCCAATATCGCCCGCAATTAATCGGGAATTCTTCCCTTTTCTGCTAACGAATTCATTTCTTAGCTGTTATTTTTCCAAAATAAATAATAGTAGCCTATATACTTCATTGATAATCCAATACTAAACATATACAAGACTAGCTAGTCTTTACTACTCCTTACTTTACTTTGCTACGCCATTAAATATATTATAATAAACTAGCGACCCGTCCCGGCTTCGCACGTGTGCAATGCTGATACGAAATACCCTTGCAATGTAAGCGCAAAAAAATATGTTTATGTAAGACATCACATTAGAAACCTCTAAATTTATCAGTGTTTCACTACAATATTATGCATATATTATACTTCAAAACCTTCCTCTGGAATCACTCTATCTATTAAAGAAAACCGCTTCATAATCCGTTGCGTAGTTTTAAAGATTTAAGCATACGTAGACGTAGACGCTGTCGTCAGTCCGGGATGGACTTTGTTTTATACTATGTAGTGATGATTTGAAGGAAAGACATGACACCATTTTTTTGTTCTGATTCTTTTCTGGCCTCATGCATAAAACTTTGCTGAAGATCATCACATGATCAAATACATGGTTTAGGATTTTACACATAAAAGACGTACAGATAAGCATTTTAAAATTTACAGAGGTATTATTGGCGGCCCTAATGCTTAAAGCAATTCCTTCCACGAAACCGTTTCAACTCCATGTGTCACCACTCTATTGCATCCTAGGGGTATCATAAGAGTCTACGATAGGAAACGAAAAGGGAAACCAGGCCGCAAGAGAAGGGCAACTATAGGAAACTCTGTGCCAACCCGTCTGGCCAGCGTGGCACAGTAGGCTAATTACCCTTAAGGTGGATGCTCCAGGGTAGCCCGCGAAATTCAAATTTTCTTACGTTTTTTGCAATTTGCAGGTCAGTAGGTTGTATGTTGATTAAAATGTTATTCGCGGCTGTAATACGTATGTAGTTATAGAATCATAATCATCAAAATCATCAATACAAGCCTCCAAGCTCATAAAGGTGCAAGAAAAACTTTTTCAACGTCAAAGTCATTCTTGCACCTTTATGAGCTTGGAGGGTTGTATTGATGAGTTTGCTGATTATAACTCTGTTCTACATACGTCTTACAGCCGCGAATCAAATGTTCATCATCATACAACCTAGCACTGACCTGCAAATTGCAAAAAACGTAAGAAAATTTGAATTTCGCGGGCTACCCTGGAGCATCCACCTTAATGCAACTGGAGAAGGCCCGACTCGGCAGTGGGACATCTAGGGGCTGAGTAGTAGGGAATCCTCAACTATTCATGACCCGCCATGTTAATTTGGACGACTAGCATTACAGGATATGATTCCAGTTATTAATTTTATTGCTGATAGATTTGCCATCTAACGCTTTAATCACCCTAAGATGGAATAGGTTAGTGACTGAATAGGTTGGATGTGTCGCCTTTAGATCAACGGGTCCCGGGTTCGTTTCCGGGGTCGGTTATATAAACCAGAGGCACTTGCTCAGAGTCTGGGTGTCATTTGTGTTCGTGAATTACATGTTTGTAAACTGCTCTCGCGATACAGGTTATACCTAGTGCATGGGTTTCATAAGAATGACACTTTTATCAATTAGCTAACTCACAAAAGGTTATAAATTGTTTTTTTTTAATTGACAAAATTAGCGCTCTTCACCGAATTATACGCACAGAAACGAGTATCAAAATATAAAGGCATACACACATACACACATCCTTTCACACACCCGCTCTTGGAAATTTCTAAATGTTTTTTTAAGTAGGCGAAACAACACTATTGATTCGGATGACGCTTTTAATTGCATCAATATGTGATTAGCTATTCAGCTAATATCGATTAAGTACTAATCGATAGATAAATCGTTATAATGGTTGATCGAAAACGAAAATTAACTTTCATCTAGAATTTATTGGTGTAGCCTTATTTATTATTAATCTGTTTTATTAGTGTTAATTACTTAAAAAATCCTGAGGTGCCGGATAATGTATACATAGTTGCCACCCCATTCCATCCTGAGGGTGTAGTAAGAGCGAACAAAAGGAAGTGTCAAGGCCGAAATCTTAGCTCTTGCGGCTAAGAAGGAAAACTTGATACAAAACCCTTTGCCAACCTAATTAGCTTTCTTTTAATTGGAAAAGGCACAACCCGGCAGTGGGTCGTGTATAGGCTAAGTAGTACTTATAATATCCACTTGAAAATTCGTCACCATAAATTAGTATGGCTTCGCCACCTTAATCTATATCTATACTAATATATAAAGCTGCAGAGTTTGTTTGTTTGTTTGTATGTTTGTTTGTTTGTTTGAACGCGCTAATCTCAGGAACTACTGGTCCGATTTCAAAAAATCTTTCAGTGTTAGATAGTCCATTTATCGACGAAGGTTATAGGCTATATTTTATTTTCAAAAGAATTAGGGATCCGTATGAAAATTGTGATTTTGTAAACCAAGGTGTAAAACCGAAAACCTATTTATGCGTGCGCTGCAAAAACTATTGACGAGAGAACATATCTAACTATCATAGTTTAGTCACAATAACCGATTTTATGTTCATAAAAAATATGCACGGGTTCGAAGCCCACGCGGGCGAAGCCGCGCGCAAAAGCTAGTGTGAAATAAGGAGACAGATACTTCTAACTTATAATACCCCTCTATTTAGGAGGATAAAACAAAACAATTATAAAAAAACTAGCGACCCGCCCCGGCTTCGCACGGGTGCAATGATGAACATCTAAATTTATGCATGTATTATACGTATAAACCTACCTCTTCAATCACTCTATCCATTAAAAAAAACCGCTGCAAAATCCGATGCGTAGTTTTAAAGATTTAAGCATACATAGGGACGGACAGACACAGCGACTTTGTCTCGTTGGTCTAGTGGTTAGATGGGCCGCCTTTGGATCAACGGGTCCCGGGTTCGATTCCGGGGTCGGGCAAGTGTCTTTGTCTAAACCAGAGGCACTGGCTCGGAGTCTGGGTGTCATTTCTATCTATAATATGTATGTATTTACAAAAAAAAAGATGTATATAAGTAGTTTATCATCCATCTCGTTACCATAACACAAACATTAAGTTGTTTAGCTTGGGACGAGATGGCGTTGTGTGAAATGTCCAAGGATATTATTATAATATGTAGTGATAGTGATTGTCAAGAAATTGATCCTTGTGACATGCCTGTTCTTATTTGCTGCAGGTTCACACCAGTAAGGTCGGATATAGGGTTCATGCCCGGGAATTCTCGGCTCGAGAATTCCCGGGAAATCGTTGGGCTTTGTTCCCGGGAAATCTAGCTCGAGAAAAGTCGAGAACTCGAGAAATCATGTACGTTTGTAGAAAATAAACTTGCAGAGTTTTAATTTGTTTATATTCTATTAACATGCCATAAATGGTGCTATGATTGTAATGTAATTATAATTTACATTTACTTTCTACCTGAGTTAAAGATATTAAAGATTTCTTTCGTGTTTTATAGAAGCTATTTTGTTTACAAGATTTAAGTTGATTTTTTTTTCTAAATAACCAGCCCAAAATTGTGCCGTGATCCTAATGTAATGTAAGTTAATATAATAGGTTGGGGAAAAAGTTTCGTCGCATTTTTTAAGAAATCGTTTATTTACATTTAACTAAAGTATGTAGCTACCATTTTGTTCGATAACTTTTTGCCATCTTGACATGATCCCATTGCTATAGAAATTTTGGGACTACTGATCAAAATACCGCGACAAGTGGTTTTGGCAGTAATCTCGTGATGTTAACCTGACACTGCCTAAAGAATTCTAAAGAGACCAGGGGCGTAGCGTGCCTTGGTGGGGCCCCGTATAAAAATTTATTTGCCCATGAATGATATGTTTCATTTGTTTATGTTATATTTTTATGTTATATGTTTCACTTCGTTGTTTTTTTTACCCATGGGCCCCATGAAGGGTAAAAAAACCAACGAAGTGAAACATTTCTCACAAAAGAAAATAAATTCCTTTTTTTCGGCAAACTGATTTATTAAATGATTTTTAGCTGATGATGACTTTAGACTTTATGAATTATATGATGACCGGTGGCCCCGTATAATTGATACGGCTGATACGGTTCTAAATAACCAACTAAAAATGGTGCTGTCATTATGATTATGAGCCGGAATAATATTTTTTCTCAAATATTTTAAAAAACAATATTTATAAGATTAATGTTTTTGAATAACATCAATGAAAGTTTTATAATTAATTTGATACTTTTATTTGAGAGGAAAACCACTGATTTTTAGACGCAATTGGAACCAAATAATATGAGAAAACGTACGTAAATGTAAATTTCTCGACAACCCGAGAGTCCCGAGAAATGAGCCTCGAGAATTCTCGAGACCCGAGAAATTGAAAAGCTCGAGAAATCATGAACCCTAGTCGGATATCATATATGTATATATATATCTTAAATAAATGTACCCCTGGACTGACTATAACCTGTATAGCGGGGCTGTTTACTAACAGGTATTTAACGAACACCAATGACAACCAAACTCAGAGCAAATGCTTCAGGGTTTACACAAAGATCCTTTTTAAAGACTCGGTTTTGTCTTAAAGTTTTGGCTAGTGTTCCTTTTACAAGGAGTTGTCGGCGCCGCGGCGTATGGCGTAATATGTCGAGCTCTTTGATAAAAA
Source organism: Clostera curtula (assembly GCA_905475355.2). NCBI lineage: Eukaryota > Metazoa > Arthropoda > Insecta > Lepidoptera > Notodontidae > Clostera > Clostera curtula. The sequence goes on along the minus strand of FR997804.1, from coordinate 3,565,432 downwards.
GAGTTCCTTTTTTTGTTTTCGTTGGAAATACTCCTAATAGCACAAGGAGTATAGTATGTCGAGCGACTTCATAGTGCCGATTGATAAGTAGAGTGCCTTTTTCCGTTTTTATCTAATTGGAAATCTTCATGGTCATGGACTAGCGTATGTGGGACTCCGGGGCACTTAAATATTGTAATAAGCGCCCCGACTTACCCACTAAAACCAACGGCGTTCCTCCACTGCCGGTTTCAGGGCCGCGTATTGTGCTTCCTAATGTAGGAGAATGCTCCGCGACAAAAAGAGTCCCTAGCTAAGCTAAACGGCTACATTCTATGCTAATGGAAAATTAAAACTAGCATGAGAATATCTGTGCCCTCAGTTGCTTTCTCAGGCCATAATAGAGCCATAAATGTTGCATTTAAACTTTCAGGCCGCTGTTATTAACTCGATTGTTGCTAAAATACTTTCACCATTTTATTTTACTAAGTAAGACATGTCTAATAATCATTTTTGTCGCATAAATAGGTTATAAGACTTATAGCAAGGCTCAAAAGTTTACTTTTATATTATAAAGTCTTTTACTTTATAAGTCTTGTCTGTGGCGGATTTAGTCACCAAACTACTATTCAGTGGGTAGTTGGGCGTAGTAGGAGGGGTAGATAATGTAGCTGCTAGATAATTTAAATCTTGACATAGAACCTTGTCAAATTTAATGAGGGCCATGTGTCACAGATGGCTAAACAAATCTTTATTTATTTATTTATTTACACTTTTCTGCACATATAAATTTACAAAAGTAGAATATAAAAAAAACAGACAATGTACAAATAGGCGGCCTTATCGCTAAAGCGATTTCTTCCAGGCAACCTTATGTGAGACAGACTAAAAAAAAAAAAAAAAATACAATGGGTAGTGATGCTAGAACAAAAAAAAAAAATAACAATCTACTAACTAACTATCTATTAACCCTAAATACATACGCAATAAATAAAATACATACATATCTATATAAATATGTACACATATATATATATATATATATATATAAATAAATAAATAAAGCATTATAATCAACAACCACGTGTAACCACAAGAAGAAGCGAGATGACAGTTTATTACAGCCAACGTTTACTGCAATTCTAGTTGTTGAAAGTGCGATTTCACTTTACACTGGAAAACGTCTAAACTACCAGCGCATCTTATAGTCTCGGGCAACGAGTTCCAGAGCCGTACGCTCTGTGCCGTAAAAGAATCTGAACCGAATTTGGAGGTTTGGAGAGGAATATTAAGACGGAGGGTATGTGAGGATCGAAGTTCACGGGTTTGAGAAGGAGTAACAAAGGAAAATCGATTTTTAAGGTAACAAGGAGCTAGTGGATTAAATAGGATAGAATACAGTAATGATAACACGTGAAGATTTCTACGATGGCGAACCGGAAGCCACCCCAACCTTGAACGATATTCAGAGATATGATCAAATTTACGCAAACCAAAAATAAATCTGATACAGTAATTTTGGAGTCGCTCTAATTTGTTCAGCAAATCAACAGTTATGTCAAGGAAACAAGAATCAGCATAGTCGAGAATCGGTAACATTAGAGATTGTGCTAGCGAAACTTTGGTGCGTTGGGGAAGAAAATTACGCAGTCTCCCTAGTGAACGACCGCTGGCAAAAATTTTCCTACTCACTTCCGCAATTTGGTCCTTCCAGGTTAAGGACTCATCAAATATTATGCCCAAGTTCCGCACCGACTGTTGGTAAGATATGCAGATACCATTAAAAATGACTGGTGGTAAAGTATCATGTTTAACTCGAGACGTGAGCCATGGGCTACCAAATATTATGACCTGGGTCTTACTGGGATTAACAGCTAGGCCATGTGCTTTACTCCAGCTGCAGATGTATTCGAGATCCTTGTTAATTGAACAAATTGCTTGGGGCAAGGAATCTAATTCTGCCTGAGCATAAATTTGTAAGTCGTCGGCATAAAGATGGTAAGAGGACGTAAGACCATCCACAATGGTATTAATAAATATTGAAAATAAAAGTGGAGAAAGCACCCCTCCTTGCGGTACGCCGGCTGAAATTAAACACCAAGAAGAAGTTTTGTCGTCAATGCGAATCCGTTGTCGGCGACCAGACAAGTATGTACAGAGCCAGTCGATCACAGGGGATGAAATATTGTAAGAACGCAGCGTAGCTAGTAGGATATCATGATCGACTGTATTGAAAGCATTGCTGAAATCGAGAAGAGTAAGAACGGTTAGCCGCTGCTTTTCCATTGCTTGTCGAATATCGTCAGATATATGGACCAGTGCGGTAGTCGTACTGTGACCTGGACGGAAACCGGATTGATAAGGGTTAAGGATGGTATTGACATTAACAAATTTGCTAAGTTGCCCTTGAACAATACGTTCAAGGACCTTAGACAGCAAAGGAAGGATGGTTATAGGGCGATAATCATTGAAAGTCACGGGATTGGACTTTTTAGGTAATGGGGTAACTAGTCCGTCTTTCCAACAAGTTGGAAAAACGCCAGTAGTGAGAGAAAAGTTTAGGATGTGGGTGATTATTGGGCAGAGGATGTCAAGGATAGGTAAGATCATCTTACGACTAACACCGTCACTACCAACGGCATTCGAGGATATGGAGAGAATAATTTTATGAACATCCTGTGCAGACACAGTAGAAAAGGCAAAGCTCCTATAGCTAGGTCTAGGTTGTGAAGCAAGATATCTAAGGGTATTAGCTTTGACGGTACCATCTAGAGCCGACGAATTAGAAAAATGCTTAAGAAGAGACTCTAGATCCATATTCAGCGCATTGTCCTGTCGCACTTTACCAATACCGAGACTCCGTAAACATTTCCAAAGCTTCGCTGGGTCACCGTTTTCCACGGCTTGGTGTATATTAAGTCTCTGAGCATCTCTACAAGCAGTGTTACAGCGGTTACGGGCTCGGACATATCGGGTACGGTTTTTATCAGATGCGTCGGTCTTAAATTTGGCCTTGGCTTGATTTTTCTTTTTAATAAGTCGTTTCAGTTCATCTGTAAGCCAAGGTGCCGGAAGATGCTTGTACTTTACTGGCCGAACAGGAGCATGATGGTCGAATAGGTTAATCAATAAATTATTGAAGTGTAAAACTTTATTACATACAGTGTCTGCCTGCAAGACGACAGCCCAATCAATATCCGCTGCATCTTTACGAAGAAGGTCAACATTCAACGCACCAAAGTTTCTCTGGAAGCGATATTTCGATTTCAATTTAGGAGGACGGATTTTGTACGAGAGATATATCAAATCATGGTACGAGAAAGCATCAGCACTATGCTGGCCATGCTTGGCGACGTGTTCAGTAGAGGAGACTATAATTAAGTCAAGAAGAGACGGAGAACAGTTAGGGGAATGATGTGTTGAAGATAGTGGTAAAATGTGTAAATTACACGAATCTATAAGTCTATTTAACTGCTGAGCACGGGAGTCTTGTTTCAATAAGCAAGTGTTAAAGTCCCCCATGATAATAGTATGATCATAAGAGGGACATAAGTCTTCAAGGAGTTGTTCAAACGAAGAGAAGTAATTGTTTCTAAGGGAAGGGCTATAGTATACGCCGAGAAGAACTTTACTGTGTTGAAGTGTAACTTCAATGAAAATGTGCTCCGCTGTATTTGCCGGAGGTGGCTGAGGTGACTTACTGACGAAAGAATAAGGAATGGTATCTCGAAGGTAAATGGCGACCCCACCATAGGAACTGCATGTGCGATCATTCCGAATTAAATGGAAGCCAGGGAGGGAATAAGTGGCAGAGGGAAGGCAGGGCTGTAGAAACGATTCAGACACAAGTATCACGTGTATATGTTGACAGTTCAGGGACATAACGAGACTAGGGTAATGTGCAGGTATGCTTTGAGCATTTATATGCACAACATTTAAATTGTTGGCTAGTCCACTAAACTCGGACTCAAGACAGTTCCGAAGAGAAGGTGTGGTGCTTGTGAAACTGTCATCACTCTCCGACGAAGAGCAAGATATAAATAAGTCGCTGCAATTTAGGTCCATTTAAATTATAATGCTTTACGATAAAATTTATAATATATAATTATATAAATAAATACAAGATATCTGTATCTATAAATCTAAAAATAGACTGGACTTAACTAAGGTGTCCAGCAATGCAATACTAATACCAGCAGTGGAGTGAACGACAAAAAAAAGTAATCACACACCCAAAGCCTCACAATATCATACACTAATGCATAACAAAAAAAAACAATACTACTTACACTACAATACCGTGTTCTTAGGAATATAAAATTATTACTATTGACTAAAAATACACAAGGAAAGTAAGTAAAACGAGACTAGTTACAACATTAAAATAAAAATAAAAACAACATTGGTAGAAAAAGAATCCATCACATGGCAACCCCTAATGACCATTCATTGCATAACTATTAACTATATTGCAAGTGTAAAAGGATTAGGTGTGACCTTGAGTCACACGTACACACGTAAGGAGAGTAGTAACGGCTGTGTTGAACACAACTACCCGTTATTTTCGATATTTTTATTAATAGAATAACAACGTCGGTACAACTTGCCTGCCAGTACAGCGTTAAATATTGTAGAATATTACGTAATACATCACAACCGAGGACATTAAAAGACAGAAAGGAAAGCATCACACAAATCAATCCTGTACCGGCACAGTGAATATTGTGTACTTATTCGTCGATAGTTTGTTTACGTACCATAGCAGTTGTATAAACACAATAGAAATAAGTACTTTATTTCTTGGTGACGGCCGCTGCCCGGCGAGTCCTAGTCATCCCAGGACCGGAACTAGAAGGAACAGCTGGTGTTGTGGTGGGATCCCGGATATTGTCCAGATCAACAACGCTTTGGATTCGATGACGTTTACCATCTGGGCTCAAAACAAACACGGAACCATCTCTGGTCCAGCATTTATTAATCCCGAACCGCTGCCTTGCCTGCAAGAAGATGTCGTGCCTCGGCTTAGTTAAGAACTCCGACAGTGTAATGCCAGAGCCCTTCAGCGCTTTTTTAGCGGACCATATATCATGTCGCCTGTTCAGAGTGTGCAATTTCACTAGTATTGGCCTTGGCTTATCCGAGCTAGGAATACGGCCCATCCGGTGGCAGCGACTGATGTCATTTGCAGAAAAGTCCGTGATCGCTAGTTTGTCTGTTACTGTTGACACAACAGCAGCGACAGGGTCTTCGGCGTTGACTTCGGGGACTCCATGAACAAGGAGTATCTTTCTCCTCGTACACATCTCTTGCCTGTCAGCCTCGAGAGCAAGCAGATTTATTTGGTCCTGCAAAGATTTTAACGTCGCCAGCATAAAGCTTTTGAAAGAGTTAAACTCTGCAGCCAGTGATGCAATTCCTGTGGTTGGAGCCGCCTTGTCCAGTCCTGCCTCAAATGCTTCCATCCTTTTCAAACAAAGAGCCTGAAGTTGAGCTTGAGACTTAAGTACTTCTTCCATGATGCCTGATGTGATGTGATATAGTGAAAGTGAGAGACGTGGTGAAGTTAAACGTAGGAAAACACTCCCTGACAGGTATTAGCTTTATATAATTACATAAGCATAACAGTACAATAGATTTGATAATATAGATTCGTTAATTAGCTAAAATAAATAGAACTCAATAAAATTAGTGTTTCTTTCATCAAAATTGAATTTGTACTAAATAACTAAATTAATCTTTGTCTTTGACACTGTCTAAGCAACCTAAGAATATTTTGTTATAAAAAATAATCTCACATCAATTCTTTTTGGTTCCCCCATTCATGTTCATAACCCCTGGCATTAAATCCTCACATTGAATTCCTCATCGCATTCTTCATATAGATAATTGAATTTGAGTATTGAATCTAGCACTCCTTGAATTTGAATAAACAGAGGCAATTAATACGATCTCTAATTATAAGTTAGTTTATGTAAATAATTACTAAGTATGTTAGCTATCGCAAATTCTCATTTTCACTATTATCATAACGTTACCTGTAAACTGGTTTCTTGTTAATTAGGACACGTAAAATTGTAGTGCTTTATTTTCAGGGTTCTCGGGACGAACGTGAGTTTAGGTTTTGGATATTGTAAAATTCATTCCGGTCTGCTAAATATTTAAATATTAAGGACTTTTACACTTGACATCTTTTTTAGGCATCCATTTCTTAACATAGGCTACACGCACCGGCTCTGGAAATTCTCTTGCAGTTCTCCTGGGTTATGTGGAAGTGCTGGGCGCGGAAAGATGGGAATGTCGCCCAAACCTACCCACTAAAAACAACGGCGTACTCAACTGCCTGAAAACGGGCCACTGGTTTCACACCCCAATGAGAGAACATGCTGCGCGACCCTAGTGACCCTTAGCCCGCCAACAGCCCCAGCTTCCAGTGACTGCTTCCAGTAACTTTTAGCAAGTCATCGGTCCACCGTATAGGGCTACAGCACTGCGTTTTTATAGCCGTCGAATATTCAAAATTATATCTTCCTTAATCATAGTTTACTTTAATATGCAAGATGACTCTGACTAAATATTTCAATACTACTGCTACTTAACCCATAATAATATGTTCTTCGTTTTTTTCTTTTGTCGGTTCTTATTAAACTTTCAGGATTGATGAATAGAATAGAATAGTGGTGACACTATATATTTTTAATCCGACATCTCCGACAAACTTCTAAATAAATTTCTAAATAGCTGAGCTCCAAAATCAGGCAGTGCTTAATATAGGTAGATGAAAGGGCTTTTTCCAGCCGGTTTGCTAATAAGGTTGACCTAACGGTAGCTTAAAAAATAAATTTTGCGATCCCTTCTAATTTTAGTAACTTAAAAAAATGTAACACAACGTCCTATGGCCGCGTGTCTTATTTGCATGCAGTTTTCACCGATCAATAGAATGATTTCGGAGCAATATTTTGGTTTAAAATTTGTTTATTATATGACCCCCTGTTGAGTCGGGCATCCTCCACTGGGGACATGAAAGATCATAAGCCTACCATGCCACGTTGGCCAGACGGGTTGGCACATAATTTGATGCAACTGCTACGCATAAATGACCCACTGCTGAGTCGCTGCTGCTTTCTCCAATCACATGGAGGCCAAATGTGCCACACTGGCCAGACGGGTTGGCACATATACATAGTGAACTTTTGTAACATAAATATAACTACGCTATTGTATTAGGTACCTTAACCTGTGAAAATAGCTGTAAGTATGTGTGGTTTAATAAATAAATAAATATAATTTTTAAGCAAAAATATATTAGTTGAAATACGGATAAATTTATTGGAGATCCCCACAAAAATCCACTGTGGGGCTTTTACTGGGAATATTAACTAAACAAAATAATGTTTGCACGGAACCCCGCTCTCCACTCTACAGTAACCAGTTTCACTAAATTGTGATCATTAGTGAAATTGCAAGATGTACGTGCGCCTAATAACGCGCAAATTCGTGCGACCTTGTTTACTTCGCTTAATTCTTCATATATAGCCTGCTTACCCTCGATTTACTAACCTCCATCAGTAGTTAGTATAAAAAGTAGATCTTAAGGCTTAAGACCAACCTCGTCATTCGTTCAATGTGTATTAATTAAGAATAGAGACAATGTAAACACTACTGTACAGGGCATGGTTTTTTTTTAAATAAACCCCTGCCCTCAATATACATACGAGGGAGGATCAAAAAGTAATGAGAACGACATACTCCTTGGTAAGAAATAAAATAAATACTGGCTGCCATGAACTATGCCTATAGTTCAGATACATATTTGTAATATTAATATAAAAACCAATATTTGATTGACTTTTGTTTTTTTCAGAATGTGGTCATTTGTTTGATTCATTTGACATTGACATTTGACATTTGTCAGACATTGAAAATGGAGAAAAACGAAGTGAGAGCCATTACATTCTCGATCATTCTCACTACTTTTTGATCCCTATATATCCTCCAGTACCTGTAACGCAGGGGCAGTTAACAGACATGAAATTCATGGATAACACCGGGCTGCGTCTCTGTTTTACACAAAGCCACTTGCCTGACCCCGGAATCGAACTGTGGGCAAATTATACGCCACATCTAACTCCTAGACCAACAAGGCAATCAGAATACATAGCGTCACCACCCCATTCAATTCTAAGGGTGTTAACCACTATAAATAAAAAACCAGGCAATATTTTATTGCGTTGTTTCACTTGCCCATTATTAAATGCCACTGAGGAGATATTGACCTGGCTCGCTGGTTGCTTAGTTTCGGTTTGCCCTCGCGGACCTAATTCACTTATTGGGCAGTGCAAACCGAGCAACGGGCCACGGTCCGGCAAGTATTATCTCAACATGTTTGCCTTTTGGTTGATCTTTTCTGCAATCTATTACAAAATATGCCTTATAAAGCCAGTTCAGAAAGTTGATAAACTTGGACAAGTTGAAATAATGAAAGTTGAATGTTTCAGTGTGAAATGAGATTTGAGGCTTTCCAAACTTTTCTAATTATTCTCGAAACAATCGTTCTGGGAATGAGCTAAAGGCAATTTGTTCCAGCTTTATCTTTACGATTTCAAACATTTATTGTACTTGAAAACTGAAAGTTTTGTTGTTCGGTTTAAATTGTCGGTGTTTAAGTTTATTGGTGTTCGTGTTGTCACTGAACATACTACTAGCATATTTTATTATTAGTTAAACCTGTATCGCGAGGGCAGTTTACAAACATGAAATTCACGAATACAAATGACACCCAGACTCAGAGCAAGTGCCCCTGATTTAGATAAATACACTTGCCCAACCCCGGAATCGAACCCGGGACCCGTTGATCCAAAGGTGGTACATCCAAAGGCATATAAAGGCCTTGCCGCCTCGATTTCTTGAGCCCCAAGATGAGTAAGAGAAGAGAGTCCGTGTGGCGACGGATTTAGAATTAATGGTGCCACCACCCCATTCCATCCTGAGTGTCGTAAGAGTCGACAAAAGGAAATGTACGCCGAAAACCTAGCCATAACAGAAGGAAAACTTGAAACGAAACCCTGTGCTAACCCGTCTGGCCAGCGTGGCACAGTAGGCTAATGGCTATCCCTGTAATAGGAGGAGGCCCGACTCAGCAGTGGGTCGTTTGTGGGCTGAGTTAATATATATGTCGGAGATAGCGACGGCTGAGCGATAGAGTCGTCATCATCTTGACTTGGTACGAGGTTTATTACTTGTAACTTTATAATTCACAATATTAACCACAGTATAAATAACAATGTTCAGTTAACACACTTAGATAGACAAACCGACAGGTTCGCAACGGAGAAGTGTCTCGGTCCGTGTCCCAACGTCGACTGACTGATCGAGCCAACCTCACTTTCCATTACGACTCTGTCCACGTGCCGCCATTGCAAAACAACTGACGTCACCGCGTTTGCCGCACTACTGTGTTAACAATCAATTGAGAAACTTAATAAAACGATATCGTTATCCACGACACGGCCAGCCTGACGAAGCACACGTCCTCGTGTGTACTTGTAACAAAATAACCAACTGAGGCACATTTTCACGTTCGGCCAACCTGACGGTAATGTTCCGTAATCGTATCTTAAGAATCAAGTTAACAGAGATCACGTTAGCATACAAATAATTTTAACAACTTTAACACGAAAGATTCCTCTAAGCCCATAATCTTTAAATCTCAATACTGATACTTTAAAACAGTAGGTTTAAAGTAATAATTACACAACACATGGCCCAGCTGTCCCAGCAGCTAGTGACAATTCACATGTCACCCATATCGTCATCGCTCCAAGCGATACGACCAACACTAACTAGAGTTCACGACTCCCAGTACACAGGACCATACAAATAGTCTCTCTCGAGACCCGGGTCCCCGCCACACCACTAGCTGCCCATCGCGCTCTGTACAACTCCCAGAGTTGCAGTTACGACTACAGACTAGTGCGTGTAGTGCGACCTAGCCAAGGTATGTGTTCTTTTTTACTGTTGGAGGCAACCTCCTCACCATCTTCATCAGACAAATTTAACTCAACGGGCACACAGCTTAGTGGAATCTCCTTATACAGTCGTGAGCGTATTTTTATGTTCTATTACCGGTCAAAGATTTCAGCAAATAACGATCACCATCAAGTAACTTCACAATTTTTAACGGTCCCTTGTATTTCGCGTCTAATTTAGTTTGGTTTCTCTTCGTTCTGAATTTAAACTAAATTACCAACATCAAACTTTACCACTTTAACTTGTAGTTTTATCAAATTTTACTTTTTCGTAACTGGCACTATTTTCTATGTATGTGGCCGCTTGCTCTCTTACTAATGTCTACTGCCGGTCCGGAATCATTCAAAGTTAATAGGTTAAATGTTCTAGCTAAAGGTCCTATCAGAAACTCGAGTGGACTCGCTTGTATTACACGGTGGACAGAGGAATTCAAAACTAATTGCACGTCTTCTAACGCTTCATGCCGGGACCTATCAGACGCTTCTATCGCGGTCAGCATACTTTTTAACGCGCTCATTGTTCTTTCTACTTGGCAATTAGCGCGACTTGAACCCGTAGCTATCAAACGTAATGAAACTGACAAAAAACTTTGAATTCTTTGTTGGCAAAGCATCGTCCCAGGTCTGCAATTACTTACTGGAGCTCCAACTAAAGACGCTTAATTTAAGGGATTTAATTGTTCTAGCCAAATCTATTCTCAGGGTATGATACAAGGGAACAAATTTTGTGACCGCATCAATTAAAACTATGACGTACTCCTTGCAATCGCTTTTCCACTTAATTTGCCAGTTAAGTCAACGCGCACAGTATGCCACGGGATACTAATCTTAAGAATTGGATGAAGTCCCGCTTGTGGGCGACCTGATTGCGATTGAGATAGTTTACAAGTAATACAACCATAGACAAACTTACGAACGCACTTAGCCATGTGCTCGAACCAATAGTGATCAACCCTGTATATTTGGCCACCTCGCCCTTTATAGTTCACAGAGCCACCTCGCCCTTGACTGTATATTTGGCCACCTCGCCCTTTATAGTTCATAGAGCCACCTCGCCCTTGACTGTATATTTGGCCACCTCGCCCTTTATAGTTCATAGAGCCACCTATTACAATTGGGACTCTAAAATTAATCCAGCGTGTCGAGGCATAATTGCTGCTGACCACACCCTCAGGTATTAAAGGCGTGAAGTTACATAAGCACATAGCCATATGATGTTTTAATTAAAGAAACTATTAAACTAGTCCCAATATCTTACCGTCATTATTATCTAATAAGCATGGATCCAGCCCAGTAGGGACATATGATTGGGGGAGTGGACGTTGGCGTTCTCTCGAGTATTTGTAAGTGCGTTCAAACTCTTATGCTATCTGTCACCGTCAAGTACCTCAATGACTTCATAAGGTCCGTTATATTTAGGATCCAATTTGGTTTGATTCCGTTCATGATTTTCGACTAAAACATAATCTCCCACCGAAAATCTAGTCACATTTGCCTTATTTTTATCGAATCTTAATTTATCAGCTGTGCATTATTTTCCATTAATTTGTCAGCTTGTTCCCTAATCTCTCAAATTTATCTCAACCTCATGATCGTCAATAGTTAATAAATTTAGTGGCCTAGCTACTCTACCTATTAACAATTCTAATGGACTTGCCTTAGTTACCCTATGAATCGTGCTATTTATAGCAAGTTGGACATCATCTAACGCATCTTGCCATGACCTATTTGGACTAACTTCTACAACAGTCAACATATTTTTGAGGGTGCTCATAACTCTTTCCACTTGGCTTCAGCGCAACACAATGTTTGATGAGAGAGCACTCTGCACCAGAATCAGAATAAAATGGATACGACTCACAAGCGTTCATCAGCGCACCGCTGGGATTGCTAACATAGCAAGCTTCCACATGCCTCTCGTTACTCGCCGCCGCCGCAGGCGCCGCTCCGAACCGCCTGCGCCTACCGCCGCGCCAGCTCCTCCGCTGTTGCCACGTTGTTGCCACGTGGACATCTCGCTGCCAAATGTCCGGCGCTGCCGCACCTGAAACAGACTAAGTCCGACCGCGGCCGCGGCCCCGCAGAGCCTGACGCTGAAGTGTGCAGTGGCAGCACTAGCTGCCTTGCCTTTCACCGCCAATTTGATGCTCGGTGACCCATTCCACCGCAGCTGTGACATTCCACAGTTGCCGACCGAAAACCCGATCGCTTGAAATCTGGATCTGCTGTCCTATCACCTCACGTTTAGGCTACCTTACCGATGCAAATCAAGGCATACAATGGCTCCATAATCTTGGAAAACTTTGCTATAAACTGGCGAAAATACGACGCCAGACCGATGAACCGTCAAGCTAAACAAGCACAGCAATCTAAACTTCGTATCGCAAGTAATTAACAGGTAAACACGCAAAAGAACCTCAAATAATATTTTCTTACACCGGTCAAAATCACACTATCGTAAATTCGTATACCATACAATATACCCGAGTAATAAAATGGAAACTGCTCACCGGAGTGACGTAAAATTGCAGCTGGTGCGCTTACTACAGATCCACTCACTATTCTTTGACCTGGCTGACCACAGTACTGTTGCTCGCCTTCCTGCTGCTCCGCTCAGGGCAGTTAGACGCGTAGTGTCCTTGTCCATCACAATGAAAGCAAGTGATCCCCACTTGGTTAATCGCCGCACTATGACTGCCGCTTGTGATCTTCAGTTCAGAACAATCTTCATGTAGCTTAATGTCTCCTTTATAGTGACAATGAATCGCCATTATCGGTTATTTCCATCGCGTACAGAAGTACACACATTATCACTACACTGTTTTCTCCACGTGGGCTGACTGAGTTACATCCCACTTCTGATGTCGGAGATAGCGACGGCTGAGCGATAGAGTCGTCATCATCTTGACTTGGTACGAGGTTTATTACTTGTAACTTTATAATTCACAATATTAACCACAGTATAAATAACAATGTTCAGTTAACACACTTAGATAGACAAACCGACAGGTTCGCAACGGAGAAGTGTCTCGGTCCGTGTCCCAACGTCGACTGACTGATCGAGCCAACCTCACTTTCCATTACGACTCTGTCCACGTGCCGCCATTGCAAAACAACTGACGTCACCGCGTTTGCCGCACTACTGTGTTAACAATCAATTGAGAAACTTAATAAAACGATATCGTTATCCACGACATATATTATAATAGTTAGTATATATTATAATAGTTAATATATATTATAATAGTTAAATATACTATTACCATACCAGTAATAGTACAGATGAGGAAAACTTGATATAAACACTGTAACAACTCCTCTTAGCTACTAACTAATGATGATAAATTGATAATTAATTTTATATACATTTTCATATCAATACTTGAATAAATGAATTTCCACCAAATGAAATCTCGGGTTTGCGAAAGTACCCACATTTCACTTTCATACAAAACCCAATCTTCGTTATGAAAGTCCATTAATGTACGGGACCAATTACCTACGACCGGTTCACGTAATAGCTGTTAAATTAATCGCTTCGTCTAAAATAGCCCTAATAAAAAGTGAAAATATTACACACGTGCAACAAAGTGTCGAGCGACATTATTCATGACCTCTCGACACCGAAATTACACAATGGTGTAATTATAAAGAAGTTTTTGCCCATGACTCCATCCATACGTCATCATGTTTAGCAATACGAGTACAAGACCATATATCTACTACTCGTCCCACACATGATCGACTACTATCTACTACAACTAGTAGGAAATGATCTCTTCACGGTTATGGTCGTTTTATTTTATTTTATTCCCAACGTTTCAGACACTTTGCAGTGTCCGTGGTCCCGCGACCATTTCCTGCAATGTGTAAAGATCATGAAAACCTAAGACATCATTACAACTAGTACTTTTTCAGCCCATAAACGACCCACTACTGAGTCGGGCCTCCGCCAATTACATAGAGGGTAATTAAACTTCTGTGCCACGCTGGCAGAGGGTTTATATCAAGTGTCCCTTCTCTTCCGGCTAGGTTTCGGCCTTGTCCGTCGGCCCTTCAGAATGGAATGGTGACACTAGTTATCCTAACAAGGCTCCCACAGGGTCCTAGGTATACCCTATGTCACTGTATATAATCTAGTGTAGCAGTTCCGTTTAAAAATCACTATCACTATCACTACATAGTATAAAACAAAGTCGCTGTCGTCTGTCCGTCCCTATGTATGCTTAAAACTTCAAAACTACGCAACGGATTTTGAAGCGGTTTTTTTAATAGATAGGGTGATTCAAGAGGAAGGTTTACATGTATAATACATGCATAAATTTACATGTTCATCATTGCACCCGTGCGAAACCGGGGCTGGTCGCTGGTATAGTATAAAACAAAGTCGCTGTCGTCTGTCCGTCCTTATGTATGCTTAAATCTTCAAAACTACGCAATGGATTTTGAAGCGGTTTTTTTTAATATATAGAGTGATTCAAGAGGAAGGTTTTTATGGTAATACTAGCTTTTGGGCGCGGCTTCGCCCGCGTGGGCTTCGAACCCGTGCATATTTTTTATGAACATAAAATCGGTTATTGTGACTAAACTATGATAGTAAGATATGTGCTCTCGCGGACTTTTTTGTAGATCTTTATAAGACCTACAAACCCGTAGTACATCATTTTGTTCTATTGTCAATAGTTTTTGCGGCGCACGCATAAATAGGTTTTCGATTTTACACCTTGGTTTACAAAATCGCAATTTTCATACGGATCCCTAATTCTTTTGAAAATAAAATATAGCCTATAACCTTCCTCGATAAATGGACTATCTAACACTGAAAGATTTTTTGAAATCGGACCAGTAGTTCCTGAGATTAGCGCGTTCAAACAAACAAACAAACAAACAAACAAACAAACTCTGCAGCTTTATATATTAGTATAGATTGCATGGGCGCGTCGCTAGTAAACTTAATAAAAGGAAGCTGCCAGCCATATAAAATTCATGAGGTTTTATCTTGAATGCCTACCACTTTGGACCAGTTGACTAGTCTAGATGTCGATTTCTATTGGTTTTATTACTGTTTGTAGTAAACAGTGTAGGTGGTAACATGATTCAACTAATCAAGGTTTAGATAAAATTGTTATCATAAAATAAGTTTAACGACGCCCTTGCCTTCTAACTAGTGATCTCGAATGTTAATTCAGCTTTATCAGGGCTGTAAAGCTCGAGTGACACCCGGTTTTATCAACTTCTAATCAATCGTATTATCAAACGAGCAAATCAGCTGCGAACCTTATCGAATAGTGATGTGCAATATCGCACTATCGATATCCAGTGCGAATTAAGTGTTATTATTTAATTTATAGTACATTCAAATCACGATTAGAATCACGTTATCCATTCACAGTTTCTAGGCTTCTTTATGACCGCAACATTAGGTGTAATAATAATATAGTCTAGAAATTACCACTGCTTTAATTTACAGGACTTTGCTAAAGATGTACAAAACTACCTCTCTGCTAAAATGCCATTGCTGCACTTAGTCCTCAGGGAACACACTTTCAGGGCGAGGGTCCACGTGGGTATGCTCCTTGACCTAAAAGTTCCCTGGACACGCTACTAAACGTATGCGATCAGATGGACAGTTTCTTCATCGCCTTTTTCCATTTACATTTAGTTTGGATGATTTGAATTACTACCAGATTATAGACAAAGTGATTGCTTTGCCCTCTTTGACCCATCTAATGAGACAACCGTTAATTATTTTGTTAGACTAGTTGCTACTTTTCACGCTACTGCTATGCACGCTTTCACGCTAGTAACTACCTTTAAAGACTGCCTTAGTTAGTAAAATGACAGCAGTGACTAACGGCTTTACGTGTCCTCCGAAGCAAGGAGGAGGTCAGTTATTACCAATGATGGATACCTATTCAGTCGTTGCTTAACCTACAGATCGATTGCGTTCCGCACTGTCCGCTAAGCTAAGCCTAGCTTGCAACATTAACATTAAAACTACATTCGTGTTTCTATCTACTCTTACTAGTACTACTCAGCCCATAGATAACCCACCGTTGAGTCGAGCCTCCTCCAGTTGCAGGGTAAATAGTATGCTGTGCCACGCTGGCTAGAAGAATTGGCACAAGGTTACATATCAAGTTTTCCTTCTCTTGCTTGGTTTTCTTAGGGGGGAATGTGTTGGTGACACTATGTACCTATTTCTTTACCACATGTACGCTCTACTCTTAATTAAATGTACTTGACTAATATATTTCTCGAACTTTTGATGGCAGGTGAACTCTTTATTTTGATAATTAAAAAGAAATTACGGTACGCTATCAACAAAAAGAAACAACCTTACATAAACAAAAAGAAACAATAGTAATTATAATCAAATTATTATGCAATCAAGTGGTCGAAGAAAAGCAAAAACATTTCTATAGGCATGAAGCACGATCGAACTTAACAAGCAATTAAAACCAATTATTTAAAACCAGTGAAAGTGATAAACGCTATGCTTTTTAGGGAAAAACTTTTCAAAATCTTGCAACGGACGTCGCTGTCGCCTGTTACGTAAAAAGTTCGTTTCTAGAATGATTAATAAGTTTTAATATTGAGCTGTGATAAACTATCGATAAAATTTAAATATAAAGGGTATCTTTATCGTGACTAGTATTAAAGCATGATAATGTCATCTAGATTAAAAGACTACCATAATTGTCCTACGGCGTGGTTATCCGTGGTGGAATATGAGGGACCGGTCTTATGCTTCTTGTTTCCAATGGACTTATGTCACTTTCACTTTCATGCGAGTCGTATGCCTCAGTTATTGAAGTCACATTATATATTCTTCTCCACTCTCTCCCATAAACTAATAAACCATAAATTATCTTCTGCTGAGTCGAACCACGTCCGGTTGCATGGAAGGAAACCAGCACATGTAATTCTCCCTCAAGTCTCTTATGTAATCCTCAATGACACCCTCACTCCCACACGGACCATAAGGAAGCATATTTTATACACTATAAAAGCCTCTATCTATTTCAATGCAATTTTTATACGGTTTCTCATAATTATGACTTAAAAAAGTGTATTATGATATACATTTAAAAGTATGCAGCTATGGAGTCCTCGAGCATTAATGCGAAATCCCTTTAAAAAGGCATAAAGATAATGCTAGTAAACTGGAAACATAATTAGTTTACATTAATTGTCCATTAAAACCCATCTATACCGGCATCGTGCTTTTAACTTTATATCATTTTGGTGTATCGATAATTACTTTCTGTTATAAATTAAAACATGCGGTTTTATAATTTCGTAGTCTGTATTTTTAATACAAGCATTTAGAAATATTATGTTCATATTCTAGCAAATTTTGTTGAATTTTAAAGCTATCATTACAATTAAAATGTAAGAGCATATTAAGGTTTTAAGTGCTTTTTATATTCCTCAAATGAATGAGAAAATACCTTACCCTCATTATGGTACCTGATAATGTACGGTCCACTTTACAATACCTGTTTTCAATATTGCTGTTTCAAATTGATGATACATTGATGGACAACGTGATAAAGTAGGAAAATTGGGAGTTTTCCTACAATTGGCAAGACATTTTGGATCACAAGGTTCATAGTAAGTTTATATTCTCTTCCAGCTAGATTAAAAAAAAATATAATAAAGCCATGTCAGATCAAAATTAACGCATACCAGTATTCTCGATGTAGATTAATTGCGTGTGTTCAGGTATTATATTTAATCCTTTTATAAATAATAAATAATGAAAAATAATCGTTCTAAAATAAACATACCGATTTTAATTTTATGAATTATTTTTATTAAAATTCAAGTTTATTTTTGGTTTATTTTTCCTACTCAAAGATCTCATTTTTAGTATTACAATAAAAATGTTTGAATTTATCGACAGTATTTTGTACATCACTATTTCAATGGCTCGTGACTTCATTACAAAGTACGGACTTGACTTTTTACGTGAGTAGCTACGTGACTTGGCAATAAGTGAAATTAAGAGTGTTAATTCTAAGCTCAAGAATAAATTAAAATTCGCGACCAAACTGGAATTTCTAGTTTTGAGAGTTAATGTTTCCGCAATTTGAACTACTCTAGTTTAAATTTAAGTTATTTCATTGTTTATTGTATGTAATAGTATACCCTCACCCTTTTCCTAATTTCATCCGTCTCTGATGTAGTTAACTACCAGTATTTACACGGAGATATTGCCGTTTGCCCTCCTCCCATTTAGTGGGACTACCGGCAATTGTCGGACCAGTTGATTTCACGCTACTGACAACGTGTAACGACTGCCATAGATGGTAGAATGACGACTTTACGTACCGAAGCACTAATGAAGTCATTAGGTTATGCACAAACGATTGACCTGATGGAAATCCATCAACCAGACCTGCAAATCGATAACCTACTCTCAGTAGGTGCTTCCTTAGCTCAGTAGGCCATGTTATGTTCCCTCCATGAATTTGAAGAAAGCCCGACTCAGTAGTGGGTCATTCATGAGCTGAAATGATGATGATGATGATGAATCAATAGCTCAATGTTTTCAGGCAGCTCCAGGCCGGATTTTCTGGACTTATTTGGCTGTAACGATGATGATGATGATTCATGACTCACGACATGCCTTAATCGGATAGGAATATTTCGAGTTGTTCGACGTGCAACCTGTTCTTAATCCTCCGTTCGTTTAAAGAATTTTTTAAAGCCTGGCAAGATGAATTAATAGAGAATTTCAATGTTTATTTCACTTGAGTAGGTTATTTTGGATATAAATTATTTTTTAAATTCATAAACGTACAAACCGTTGCACCAATGTGTCATTGTGTTGTTTTTGTCAATACACAAACATATAAATTTTACTATTACAAAAGTATTACATTTATGGTAGCAGTTCTCTCATTTGTCAAAAAAGTTATACAAAATATAGCAAATACTACTACTAAAATTTTTGCCACTGAGCCACAATGGTTTAAGTTATTAGATCAACTCGCCCATTCCATCCAGTGGGTCCGTAAGAGCTGATCAAAGAACATGACAATAAATAATAATATCCTTGGACATTTTACACAACGCCATCTCGTCCCAAGTTAAGCAACTTAATGCTTGTGTTATGGTAACGAGATGGATGATAAACTACTTATATACATTTTTTTTTTGTAAATAAAATGGTCAGATGGGCCGCCTTTGGATCAACGGGTCCCGGGTTCGATTCCGGGGTCGGGCCAGTGTCTTTGTCTAAACCAGAGGCACTGGCTCGGAGTCTGGGTGTCATTTCTATCTATAATATGTATGTATTTACAAAAAAAAATGTATTTATGTAGTTTATCATCCATCTCGTTACCATAACACAAGCATTAAGTTGCTTAGCTTGGGACGAGATGGCGTTGTGTGAAATGTCCAAGGATATTTATTTATTTATTTATTATAAATAGAAATGATACCCAGACTCCGAGCCAGTGCTTTTTGGTTTAGACAAAGACACTGGCCCGACCCCGGAATCGAACCCGGGACCCATTGATCCAGAGGCGGCACATCTGACCACTAGACCAACGAGGCAGTCAAGACAAGACAAGAGACAAGGCCGTAAACCTAGCCGCAAAAGAAGGAAAACTTGAAACGGAATCCTGTGCCAACCCGTCTGGCCAGCGTGGCGCTGGAGGCTAATTACCTTCCGTGTGACAGGAGGCCAGACTCAGCACTGGGTCATTTGTGGACTGAGTAGTAATATGTACTGGTAGTAAGTTACTTTTTACCCACTTTGATTGTTGTTCAAGTTTTTAAGTCGCCTTACGACATAATCACTATCACTATCACTACATAGTATAAAACAAAGTCGCATTCTTCTGTCCGTCCCTATGTATTCATAAATCTTTAAAACTACGCAACGGATTTTGAAGCGGCTTTTTTTAATAGATAGAGTGATTCAATGGGAAGGTTTATATCTATAACCCACCCCCGCTTTGCACGGGCGAAGCCGAGGCGGGCCACTAGTAGTGTATATACAGGTAAGACAGGCTGTATATACAGGTAAGACAGTAGGTATATTGAATTCCTCTCCATGCAGTAATTTTGTATGCCTGTCAAAAAGTAATAAAAATAAATTGTTCTAAGATCGGCTTACCGCGTAAATTATATGGATAATAAACATTTAACGCACCACGCTATTCGCGTGAAGCTGCTAAAGTATTCGTAATTTTACATATTGCTATCAAACCTAATCTCTTTTATCTTTATATTAGTTTTCTTCGTCATGGTATTTAAAACCGGGGTTAGATTTACAAAAATCCCTTTATTAGCACGATTCTACCCGACCACGTATTTCGAAAATGCATTTGACACAATTTTTCGTTTGTTTTTATTTAGTTCTTTCTATTTTTGCGTCAAATAAATGTTTTTTTTCTTACTTTCAAACATTATATGCATTTTTTATAGCACATAGCTCGCAGGACCGACGCCCGGTGGGGCAGAAAAGTCCTCGAGTGGCGACCGCGTTCCGGAAGACGCAGTGCTGGTAGGCCTCCCACACGGTGGACCGACGACCTAGTTAAGGTCGCCGGAAAGCAGTGGATGCGGGCAGCCCAGGACCGGCCTTTGTGGAGACCCTTAGGGAGTCCTATGTCCAGCAGTGGACGTTCTTTGGCTGAAATGATGATATTTTTAATTAAAAACACACGTCAACTGCATAATCACCGATATCAATTTAAAGAAAGCATTTTTTCTAAACGCATAAAAGGGCAATTATACAAATTACAGGCATGCTGTAACATTCAAATTAATATCGTTACAGCGAGACAATGTAACTTAAATTAACTTATACGTAATTAACTAAAAGCTTGACTAAAACGAGATACAATAAAGACATTTTAACACATACAATTTCAATATATTACTAATTTATCTACTAGATATTTATCTATTTTTTTCGGCTTCTTTATTTCAGCCAAAATAACTCAACCACTGGCTGGACAAAGGTGTCGAGAATTTTACAACCACCGGTCCTGTGCAACCCACATCCTTTAGCCACCATCGAAGTTAACCAGTTTTTTTTAAACGAATCCCCTGCACTTCACCCTGTATCAAGCACAAATGACACCCAGACTCCGAGCAAGTGCCTCTGGTTTAGACAAACCCACTTGCCCGACCCCGCAATCGAACCTGGGACCCGTTGATCCAAAGGCGGTACATCTAACCCTTAGACCAACCGCAGTGTGGAAAAGGTATTTTTAACAGCATTCGAACATTGCCATTTGCGCTCAACGTCGAAATCCGCACAAAGACCCATTGAATCCATTCAGACCATTCTCTTTTCTGCGACTAGCCCATTATCCACCAATTTTCCCGCTCGTCTTTAAGCTAAATTACGAATGAAAGAAAAAAAGCTAAAAACACCGAAGCACTTTCTATGGCGTTGTCTTATTGTGCCGGGACGTCCAATATTTGTTTTTGTCAAAACCAGATGCGTTGTTTGTACGCGTTTTAAGGTCATTTTCACTTTCATACTGGGTGGGTACAGACGGGCGCAACATTGTTTACAATTTAAATGTTTCATGTAATTGCAAATGACACGCTCGCTGTGTTTCGTTTAGTAATTTCAAGTGTACTAGCGTCGTCTGGGATTCGCTTTAAATAGTTGAAGTATTTATACCTTCTTATCCAAATCTAAATTATCACTATACATATTATAAAACAAAGTCGCTGTCGTTTGTCCGTCCCTATGTATGCTTAAATCTTTAAAACTACGCATCGGATTTTGAAGCGGTTTTTTTAATAGTTAGAGTGATTCAAGAGGAAGGTTGTGTATGTATAATACATGCATTATATTGTAGAGAAACACTGATAAATTTAGATGTTCATCATTGCACCCGTGCGAAGCCGGGGTGGGTCGCTAGTTACTAATATGGTAGTAAATCTATGTGACTGTCTGACTGATTAAATTTAGTACAGGTTGTATGACTATTGGTATCGAATTAGATATAATATTTTTGAACGAAGAACATTGTTTCGTAATTTCTAAATTATTACTTCCATAAGCATGCATATATTATTATAGTAATCTGTAGGTTTATAATTAAATTTAAAACTATATTGATGTTAGATTTATTTTATGAGTTCTAAGTGCTCGTATACGCAAATTGAAAGAATATTAGGGCATTTATATTTCGTGAACGACGGTACTTCGCGGAAAAGAGGACATGTACACAAACGTACCCAATATTACGCTTTAATATTTGATTTGCCTTTAACCAGGCATAACGTAATAACCTTTTTATTTTCATTGAACCATTTTTGTTTGGAACCCCAAACACGAATTGATTAAACCGAAAATGGATTGTCAACAATAGAATTAAAAATAAACATGTGGCTTTCGGGTGGGTTATTGAATATTATCGATACATCGATACAAAGGCTCATTCGATTTGTTTTTGGAATCGATAGCAATCGTGAGAAAGTCTGTACGAATGATTACCACGCGGTTTATTTACATTTAATTTTGTTTTATACTGACATTATGATTATAAAGATTTTTAATAAACACTAGCTGTTAATCGTAGAGGGGTGAAAATCTAGGGTTGTATTTTGTATGACGTATAAATAAAAAAATAAAAACAAAAAAATGTCTGGGATGGACCACCCTTAACATTTAGGGGGATGAAACATAAAGATGTTGTCCGATTCGCAGACCTAACCGATATGCACACAAAATTTTACGAAAATCGGTCAAGCGGTTTCGGAGGAGTTAAAAAATAAACACCGATATATGATTAATATATTTTAATAATAATTAATATATTCATTATTAAATTATTATTTAAATTAATATAATAATTTACATAATTAAAATTGCATGTTATTACAATACTTTTTAGTCTATGTACCTACTGTGTATACATACTTACACATTTAGTAAAAAGTGGTTATTCTATTATTACAAACAGACACTCCAATTTTATTTATATATTATAGAAGATGTTTTGTTTGAGAAACGTTATGAAAATATGGCATAAACCTTTTTATGTCTAGACTAATATTATAAAGAGAAGACTCTTTGAAATAATCTCCCATTATCCCTGATGAACTAATGATCCATCGCATATTTAAAAAAAGAGATTTTTTTTTCCTAAATACTCGTGCGAAGCAGGGACGGTTAAAATAAAAAGGTTTAATTAGAAAACATCTCAAAAGAGAAATATTTCGGCATCTTCGTCTTTATAATTGCGGCTGATATTTGTTCACGTTTAAGTGTGTCAGCTCCTTTGATAACTAACTCAATTTGCTAAGTGCCACTTTGCCCTATAAGGCAACATTTATTGGAGCTAAATTTATTAAGGGTGCCATGACGAACCTACCTACTACTAACCCCATATATGACCCACTTATGAGTCGGGCCTCCTACAGTTACAAGGGGGTATACTTAGCCTGATGTGCCACGCTGGCCAGACGGGTTAGCATAAGGTTCACGTCTCTTACGATACCCTCACGATGGAATGGGGTGGTGACACTATGTATTCTTAATAAATAATAATAAATAAATATCCTTGGACATTTCACACAACGCCATCTCGTCCCAAGGTAAGCAACTTAATGCTTGTGTTATGGTAACGAGATGGATGATAAACTACTTATATACCTTTTTTTTTGTAAATACATACATATTATAGATAGAAAAACACCCAGACCCGGAACAAATACTTGTAGGTCGTACAAATATTTCTTCCGTGCGGGGATCGAACCCGCGACATGCTGCGCAGCAGTCGATCGCTCAACCACTGCGCCAACCGTGTCGTCTGGTCCCTCACCGTTCGGTACGAATCTACATACCTACAAATAAAATAATGTTGACTTTGATACCTAAAAGTGTTGGAAGCTAATTTAATTTTGCAAGGTATCCAATAATAAATCTTCATGGATTTAGAACACACAATGTCACCTACCCATTTCTTACTAAGTGTGTCGTAAGAGGCGTCTAAAAAAATGTCAATGCCGATCACCTAGCCGCAAGAACGGTTAAACTTGACACAAAACCCTGTGCCAAACCGTCTGGCCAACGTGGCTTAATAGGCTAATTACCCTGCATACAACTGGAGGAGGCCCGTCTCAACAGTGGGTCATCTATTAGCTGAGTAGTTGTAGTTTTATATCGTTATGTATGACACCCTCGGAATGGAAATACTATGTGACCCTATGCTATATTAGACAGACAATAAGTGGCACAACTAAGTGTATAATTTATACAAAGTGTAGATAAGATCTAAAATATGTATTTAAAAAAATATTAGCTTTTAGTGGGTAATAAAACGGAAAATAAATTAACTTAATCTCACTTTCACTTTAAATATATTTGCAATTTATTTAATAGCCTTACAACGTTGTTTTGTGAAATGAGTTTATCAATAATAATATTGACAGTGCCCATTAGTTTAAAAGTTGAGGGTTAATAATTTAAATATGAGTTGGCAAACATGATATATGTTTGCAATTTATAAAGATACTAGCGACCCGGGTGCAATGATGAACCTCTAAATTTATCAGTGTTTCTCTACTATAATTATGAATGTATTATACATATAAAACTTCCTCTTGAATCACTCTATCTAATAAAAAAAACCGCTTCAAAATCTGTTGCGTAGTTTTTAAGATATAAGCATACATAGGGACGGACAGACGACAGCGACTTTGTTTTCTAATATTTAGTGATTGTGATTTTGTCGATGATACGTTCATATAATTAAAGATACCTGCGGTGTCTTGCCATTTTTATAGCTTAAAGATTTTTCTAATTCTATACTGAATATAATTTCACAATAAAATTAACATTTTTGTGAGCTATAAAATCTTTGAAAGAGACCTGTGACCGACATTTTAAATAAATTTGCCCGAAATTTAATTGTGTTTTAGCGAAATTTGCAGAAACGTTAATTTTTTTACTTATAAGGATGTGAAAGGCCATAAAAATTTGACAGTGGAGACCAATCTTCGTTATGACCGGCAAATTGAATTAGCATAATTGTGTTCCGCCTAAGATAGAAACTTTAATTGGTTTAAGTATACTAATCACTTTATTTGTGTGGTGAGTAATTTCGAAAAGCTACATAATTTCACCATCTTGACTGACTTTAGTGCAGAATATACACCTGTTACCATGACATCCCGTGGAGATACAGTCAGGTTCCACGGGGCAGAAAGCGCTGGACGGTACACCCCGGGGACGTTTAGTGGTCTCCGTCTCCTCACAGAGGCGGAGGGGACTCCCACACACCCGCTGTTGGCCATCACCAGGCTGGTGGGGATAGCCCATTAAGGATTTTACCCGGATAAAAAAAACAAGTACCATGACATGTCTTTCAGGCAATGATGATGATTCTGACCTTAAAGACCTGACTCATCGCTATGACAAAGCGATATCATTTTTTGACTGCAACAAATTTATATCTAGATTTAAGTTGACAAAGGATACTATGTACCTGCCCCCTAGAGATAAGAGACAAATGGCTACGTTGATAGCTTATAATTTACACCCTGTTGACTATGTCACAGGAATTTTTTTACATACTTCTAGTAATAGGACACTGACAGACTGTGCTATTCGCAGTTCATCGGACACATCTGGTTGTTTAAACAACTAGATAAGACAACAGTCATGCCCTCTCACTTACGCATTGTACACCAAAATATACAGGGCATGACTAGCAAACAGTTAGAGGTTGATCTTTTTCTGGACTATCACAAAGTTCAGGTATTTTGTGTTACAGAACACTGGTTGAGAGATCATGAGCTTGGGCGCAATAACATGAGCCACAAAGTAGTTAGTGCTTTTTGTAGATCATCTGCCATCCGTGGTGGGTCTCTTATATTAGTGTCAAGTTATTTAAAATGTAAAGAACGCAAGGATATTGTGCAGCTCTCAATAGAGCGCACGATCGAATTGTCTTGTGTAGAACTTGACATGTATATAATTATTTGCGTTTACCGCCCTCCATCAGGTATATACAGTCAGTTTGAAATAGTAATGGAGGAAGTTTTAGGAAGAATTACAGTAAATAGCGGTAAAGATATAATAATATGTGGTGATTTCAATATAGATTTGCTTGTTGAATCAGCGTCAACTTCTCGCTTTATTAGCCTGTTTAAGTCATTCGGATTGACTCACGCTTTTTGTGAGCCAACTAGAATTACTAAAACTACATTTACTTGCCTGGATAATATTTTCTGCAGCTGTGATATGGTCGATAAATCAATTCTAAACGACCTATCATCAGATCATAGCGGGCAACTTATTGTTCTACCCTTTCTAAAAACAGCCGAATGCCCTAAGTTTACTACTAGACCAGTCACATGTAGCAGATTAGAATTATTCAAACATAATATATCCAAGATGACTGGTGGCATGACTCTTGCACGTGGCGATCCAGATACTTTATATAGGAACTTATTTGATATTATTAAAAGGCAATACGATGATGTATTTCAATTAAAAACTTTTACTATGAGAAATAAAATTAAATTTTGTGATTGGGCTACACCAGGCATTTACAAAAGTAGGAATACTTTATATAATCTTTATTCCATGAAACAGATGAATTTTGATTCAGTGTTCCACGATTATGTAAGGTCTTACTCAAAAGTTTTTAGGAAAGTTTGCAACACAGCAAAGTCCCTACACATAAGCCGTAAGATTAAAAAATCCGAGGACAAAATAAAAACAACTTGGAAAATTATTAATGCTGAAACTGGAAAATCAAAGCCACAAGAATCCATGTTCCAATTAACTGTAAACAACAAATTAATAATTGATAAGTATGAAGTGGCTCAAACCTTTAATAACTTTTTTGCATCTATACCGTGTCAAATCACTGCTTCGTTGAATTCTTCTCCTGTCGATGCCGAAGATCTACTCAGAAATAATGTTAAGGAGTGTTCAGCCCTGTTCAGTTTCACTCACGTTACAGCAATTGATATTATAAATACTTTTAAAACCATTAATTCTAAGAAAACCGAAGATTTGTGGGCTATGTCTACACTAGCCATTAATAGCATCATTTACGAGATTGCCCCATACCTTGCAGATATTTTTAATGAATGTATAGACGTGGGTACTTTTCCTAATTTAATGAAACATAGTAAAATCACACCATTGTTCAAAGCTGGTAACAAAAAAGAGCCTGGCAATTACCGTCCAATCTCTATTCTGCCAGCTCTAAGTAAAATTTTTGAAAAACTAATTTTAAAACAATTACTTCGTCATTTCGATTTACATAAATTATTGCATAGTGAACAATACGGTTTTACCAAAGGTCGTTCTACGACGAATGCAGGTGCTGCGCTCTTAAAACATATTTATGATGCCTGGGAGAACTCGCAAGATGCCATAGGTATTTTCTGTGATCTATCGAAAGCTTTCGACTGTGTGCATCACGAAACCTTGTTACGAAAGCTTCAACACTATGGCGTTAAATACAATGCGATCAATTTATTAGCGTCGTATCTGCGTGATAGAATTCAGTTCGTTGACATTAATGGAGTTAAGTCTGATGGATCGCCTGTGTCTATGGGCGTGCCACAAGGGTCCATCCTTGGTCCTTTCCTATTTCTGGTATATATTAATGACCTTGCATTTTTTATTAATGACATTTGCGATATCGTGCTTTTCGCTGATGATACATCTCTTGTATTTAAAGTTGACCGGAAAAACGTTAATTATGACGACGTGAATAGCGCGCTTAGTCAGGTATCTTACTGGTTCACAACAAACAATTTGCTACTGAATTCTGTAAAAACTAAATGTATTCGATTTGTAACACCGAATACTAAGATAATAGATACCAAACTAGATTTGGATGATAAGGAAGTAGACATAGTAGATTCGACCAAGTTTCTAGGCATCACTCTAGATCGTAAATTGCAGTGGAAGCCTCACATTGCAACTCTTACGGGGAAGCTTAGTTCAGCCGCCTACGCTGTTAGACAGGTTAGGAGACTCACTGACGAAGACACGGCAAAACTCGTTTACTTTGGTTACTTCCATAGCGTTATGTCGTATGGGATCCTACTCTGGGGTAATGCTGCTGATATACAAAACATATTTATTGTACAGAAGCGCGCGCTACGTGCAATTTATAATTTAGGACCTAGAGAATCACTGAGAGAACGCTTTAAAGATATAGGGATTTTAACTGTAGCGTCACAGTACATTTTTTCTAATCTAATTTTTGTTAAACAAAATTATAGTAGCTTTAAAAAAAATTGTGACGTCTCGTCCTCCAATATCCAGACAAGAAATAGGCATAAGTTAGTTACACCATTCCACCGGCTACAAAAAGCACATGGTTCTTTTGTAGGTCTCGGAATTCGCCTGTTCAACAAATTACCGGAAGCAGTTTTGGATTGGTCGTTCGAGAAATTTAAATGTTACGTTAAGTCCGGTTTAATTAAAAAAGCGTACTATCAAGTCAATGACTATCTATCAGATAGTGACGCATGGGAGTAACGTCGGCTATGTTATGGTCTAGCTCTGATCTTTCAGCCATTACATTAGTGAAGTTTTGTAAACAGTATGTGAGTGCAGTTTCAGCACGCACCATGTAATTTGGGTAATTTCACTAATTTTTATGTTCTTATTTTTTAATGTGCTACATGTTTATGCGTGTTATTGCTTTCACTAATCTGTCAGACTTGTTTGTACCACCATCATTGTAACCCTCTTATTTAAAAGAGCAACCATGGAGTTTCTTGCCGGCTCTTCTCTATGGAATGGCATTCCGAACCGGTGGTAAAAACTAAATTATTAATTTTATTTTATGATTTTTATTTTTAAATTTTTTTTTCTCTTTAATCTTTGACTATTTGAAAGCATTCGCAAGAATTTATTCGAATAAAAAACATTTTGATTTTGATTTTGATTTTGATTTTGACCTTCATCTTCGTGACGCGCCTAGCTATCTTGGTGATAAAAAGGGGCACAATGGCTGCGGAGCGTCCTGCATCTGAGCTGGGGCTCCCTCTGATCGGGGTGGGCCAAGGGTCGCTGTGAAAGTTTCCCTATTGGGGAGCACAACTCGTAGCTCTGGAGTTGGCAATCGAGGAACGCCGTTGGTTTAAGTGGATAGTCCTCTAACTTGGCCACGGGTACCTGCGAAATTCTCGAGCATAGCCGTGGTTATGTTTGTTTGTACATTTCGATAGCGTGATACAGGACTTTTCCGTTATTATATACGATATGCGATATCCCTTGGCATTTGTTTGTGCCAAATTATTTAACGGCAACGTCACGGGCAATTCTCAGAGAAGCGTATTTCAGATCTTCAGTAGCCTCCTCAGAACATACTGTAGGGTTAGACAATTAATTATTAAATACCTTATTCCCATTCATGGCAAGGGTCGTGTCACATGCCATAACTGCCGACTTGAGCCCGGTTCAACACAGGATTGGGATCAGGGTTGTCAGGCGAAAGAAAATTTATAGCAGCTAATAAATTATTTTATTTTCCAATTCTAATGGATGTAGTCAATGTGCAAGTTTTATTTTTAGCAGTGGATATAATTTGGTTAAAATTATATTGGTATTATACAGGTTCTATAGTTCGAAGTGGTGTTTAGAATTTCTATAAGTTATATTGTCTAAAATTGTTGACATACGATGAGTATGTATGTGGATGATCATAAACTTTTTGAATCTATACGTAATAAAATCGGAGTGTCTGTTTGTACTAAATGCGTAATGTATACACAGTACATAGACCAAAATATATATTTTTTAATTTTTGTCTGTCTGTCTGTCTGTTTGTTCCGGCTAATCTCAGGAACGGCTGGACCGATCTTGACGGGAATTTCACTTTTTTTACTAGTTTCACCCCGCGGGGTCACGCGTGGGTAACATCGCACCCGGGCGAAGTTGGGACGGGCCGCTAGTTGTTACTAAATTATTAATACTAAAATGATACATGAAATTAATGTTCTGTTTTTAAGAGTCGATAGAGAATATAATAACTTACCGCTGTACATTAATAACTTCTAGTATAGTATATCTAAATACTACTTCTAAATCTAAATGTAATAAAAGTTCTTGACTTCTTATAAAAAAATGTATTAAGCCATTACTATTTTCTTTTTCCAATAATTTGAATTCTTCTTCTTCTCCGTCGCAGTCGTTCATTATTGACAGAAGATGCTGCATTTTATTGGCTGTAATTCAATTTCCGTGATTATCAATGATGTAGTGGTATCTCGTTGCTATCTACATCGTGGTACTACAGTCTCGGTATTCGTAGAAATCTGTTAGCGAACCAATGCAGAAAACACGGTTCCTTCTCAGAAAATTCTTCACTGCAGTGGTGGCTACCGCTGTTAAGTACTTATAGGCTATATACTATATTAAGGACTTATAAGTATTTTATCTATCTATATAAATAAAAAGAATTGCTGTTCGTTAGTCTCGCTAAAACTCGAGAATGGCTGGACTTGGCTAATTTTGGTCTTGAAATATTCGCGGAAGTCCAGGGAAGGTTTAAAAGGTGAGAGAATATGAAAAACCTTTTTTTTAATACGCCTTATTCTAGTATGTTCTAGTTAAGGTCAGCACATATTTTAATAAAGTTGAATAATTCTGGAATTATCATTCAGGTTTTTTATTTATTGATTCTGAGGCGGTACGAAGTTTGCCGGGTCAGCTTTTAAAAAATAAAACTACTAATATTCACAAAAGAAATCCTTACTATCAATATCTTCCTCACAATCACCAACCCTAACGTAAATAAGGTAAATAGCCACACGATTTCTCACACATAGTTAATTTAGCAATAGCGTAATTTTATTTGCATTCCAGTTACCTTCTCTTACACACAGGCAAATTGTCAGCATAATATTAAGATGAATATCTCGCATCATTATTTTATGTGCAAAACGTAAATTCTCTGCATTTACCGAGGGAAATGCTTGTATGTTGGCAACATTGTAAGGTAATAACTTGAAAAAAAAGTGAATTCATGGGCACATATTTTCTTAAGCTTGAGAGCTTGGCAATATTGGTTTACCCATAATGCCACAACCCAAAAAGGCGTATATACAACTAAGTTACCGTATATTACAATTAAATATTATATATATATATATATGTCGGAGGACCGTTAAGCTGGTTCATATCTGGTTCATATTTGGGCATATCTGGAGGTTGGTTGGACATCCTTAGATTGTGTGGACGTGTACGCACAGGTATTTACCATAATAAAAGGCTGGGTATATAGTTTGATCACCGTATTACTATTTCCAAATAACAATCACCGAAAATATTCAAAGGCTCCAATTATAAAGTACGATTAAGAGCAAATGGGTTTGCAAGCGACCATCACGTACGAGTCGCCCTCCAAGCCAAGACAACTCGCCCATCATGACACTTACAACTCCATTCGGGTGCCCGCTCTTAAAATAGTTCTAATTTACTTGTAACTATTATCGATTAAACTAAGCACGTCCCGTTATATATATATTAACTAGCTTTTGAGCGCGGCTTCGCCCGCGTGGGCTTTGAAACCGTGCTTATCTCTATGCATATTTTTTATGAACATAAAATCGGTTATTGTGACTAAACTATGATAGTTAGATATGTGCTCTCGCGGATTTTTTTGTAGATTTTTATAAGACCTACAAACCCGTAGTACATAATTTTGTTCTGTTGCCAATAGTTTTTGCAGCGCACGCATAAATAGGTTTTCTATTTTACACCTTGGTTTACATAATCGCAATTTTCATACGGATCCCTAATCAAAATCAAAATCAAAATCAAAATGTTTTTTATTCGAATAAATTCTTGCGAATGCTTTCAAATAGTCAAAAAAAGAGTATTAAATTTAAGAGAAATATAAAAAAAAAACTAATCATCTAGTTTTTACCACCGGTTCGGAACGCCATTCCACAGAGAAGAGCCGGCAAGAAACTCTGTGGTTGCTCTTTTAAATAAAAGGATTACAATGATGGTGGTACAAACAAGTCTTACAGATTTGTGAAAGCAATAACACGCATAATCATGTAGCCTATTAAAAATTTCAAATAAAAAATAGTGAAATTACACACAAATTACATGGTGCGTGCTGAAACTGCACTCACATACTGTTTACAAACTTCACTAATAAAATGGCTGAAAGATCAGAGCTAGACCATAACACAGCCGCCGTTACTCCCATGCGTCATTATCTGATAGATAATCATTAACTTGATAGTACGCTTTTTTAATTAGACGGGACTTAATGTAACCTTTAAATTTCTCGAACGACCAATCCAAGACAGTTTCCGGTAATTTATTGAACAGGCGAATTCCGAGACCTACAAAAGAACCATGTGCTTTTTGTAGCCGGTGGAATGGTGTAACTAGCTTACGCCTATTTCTGGTCTGGATATTGGAGGACGAGACGTCACTATTTTTTTTAAAGCTATTATAATTTTGTTTAACAAAAATGAGATTTGAGAAAATGTACTGTGACGCTACAGTTAAAATGCCTATCTCTTTAAAGCGTTCTCTCAGCGATTCCCTAGGTCCTAAATTATAGATTGAACGTAACGCGCGCTTCTGTAGAACAAATATGTTTTGTATATCGGCAGCATTACCCCAGAGTAAGATCCCATACGACATAACGCTATGGAAGTAACCAAAGTAAACTAGTCTTGCCGTATCTTCGTCAGTGAGTCTCCTAACCTGTCTAACAGCATAGGCGGCTGAACTAAGCTTTCCCGTAAGAGTGGCAATGTGAGGCTTCCACTGCAGCTTACGATCTAGAGTGATGCCTAGAAACTTGGTTGAATCTACTATGTCTACTTGTTTATCATCCAAAACTAGTTTTGTATCTTTAATCTTGGTATTCGGTGTTACAAATCGAATACATTTAGTTTTCACAGAATTTAGTAGCAGATTGTTTGTTGTGAACCAGTATGATACCTGACTAAGCGCGCTATTCACGTCGTCGTAATTAACGTTTTTTCGGTCAACTTTAAATACAAGAGATGTATCATCAGCGAAAAGCACGATATCGCAGATGTCATTAATAAAAAATGCAAGGTCATTAATATATACAAGAAATAAGAAGGGACCAAGGATGGACCCTTGTGGCACGCCCATTGACACAGGCGATCCAGCAGACTTAACTCCGTTAATGTCGACGAACTGAATTCTATCACTCAGGTACGATGCTAATAAATTGAGAGCATTGTTTTTAACGCCATAGTGTTGAAGCTTTCTAATCAGGGTTTCGTGATGCACACAGTCGAAAGCTTTCGATAGGTCACAAAAAATACCTATAGCATCTTGCGCGTTCTCCCAAGCATCATAAATATGTTTTAAGAGCGCAGCACCTGCATTGGTCGTAGAACGACCTTTAGTAAAACCGTATTGCTCACTATGCAATAATTTATGTATATCGAAATGATGAAGTAATTGTTTTAGAATCAGTTTTTCAAAGATTTTACTTAGAACTGGCAGAATAGAAATTGGACGGTAATTGCCGGGCTCTTTTTTGTTGCCAGCTTTGAATAATGGTGTAATTTTACTAAGTTTCATCAAATTAGGAAAAGTACCCACGTCTATACATTCATTAAAAATAACTGTTAGGTACGGGGCAATCTCATAAATAATGCTTTTAATTGCTAGTGTTGACATACCCCACAAATCCCCAGTTTTCTTTGAATTAATGGTAGTAAAAGTATTGACAATATCTATGGCTGTAACGTGAGTGAAACTGAACATGTCTGAACACTCCTTAACATTTTTTCTGAGTAATTCTTCGGCAACGTCAGGAGAAGAATTCAACGAAGCAGTGATTTGACTAGGTATAGAGGCAAAAAAGTTATTAAAGGTTTGAGCCACTTCATAATTATTAATTATTAATTTGTCATTTACATTTAATTGGAACATGGAATCTTGTGGCTTTGATTTCCCAATTTCAGCATTAATAATATTCCAAGTTGTTTTTATTTTGTCCTCGGAATTTCTTATTTTACGGCTTATGTGTAAGGATTTAGCTGTATTGCAAACTTTCCTAAAAACTTTTGAGTAAGACCTAACATAATCGTGAAACACTGAATCAAAATTCATTTGTTTCATGGAATAAAGATTATACAATGTATTCCTACTCTTGTAAATGCCTGGTGTAGCCCAATCACAAAATTTAATTTTATTTCTTTTAGTAAAAGTTTTTAATTGAAATAAATCATCGTATTGCCTTTTAATAATATCAAATAAGTTCATAAATAAGCTATCTGGATCGCCACGTGCAAGAGCCATATCACCAGTCATCTTAGATATATTATGTTTGAATAGTTCTAATCTGCTACATATAATTCTTTTGAAAATAAAATATAGCCTATAACCTTCCTCGATAAATGGACTATGTAACACTGAAATATTTATTGAAATCGGTCCAGTAGTTCCTGAGATTAGCGCGTTCAAACAAACAAACAAACAAACAAACTCTGCAGCTTTATATATTAGTATAGATAGATACGTGAAGAAAAAACTTTGAACGCTTACGAAAATTGAGCGGACGCAGAATTGAGAAATTTTCCACGCTATAAGCATTTATATAGAGAGTGCTGAATGATAATGTTATTTTTAATGATGCTAAAAATACATTAAATCAATAATAGGAACATCACCTACACTACACCTACTTCCCCATCCTTTAAAGAATACATTCATTTGCACTGCACTAAACATTCTTACGTAAACTATTTTTTAATACAGTTGCTCAAAAAGTGGCATATTGCAGGGCCGTATAGCGTTCGGGAAGTGGGCTATTACACACGCGTGCTTTTTTTTACCATTCCCGCACTAGTCCGTTTTCTTTCCCAACTGTCAAAATAATGTCTATTAAAAGGAAAAACCGACCATGAAGTTTTTACTAAAAAAAATAATAGAAGTTTTTATGATTCATGCAAATACGTATATTTCTAAAAAGAAACTACGTATTATTTTTTTTCAATATCAGATTTAATGATTTGATTGAATGAGTTTCATTTCATCTAATTAAATTTCATTTCATATCAATAAAATACTACTGAAGATTCTAAATTCTACTGAAGAATTGGCTGTATGGGCATTGTTCCTTTTGCCTACCAGAATGGGTGAAGAAAAAAAAAACTCTGCTTATATTCTACGGTCGGCGCATTTTTCAGAAATGATTGGTTAGTTGAGTTTATTGTGTTTTTATTATTTTATACATTGCTTCATTTTTTCGCAACTGTATTAAAAATAGTCGTTCAGTACACGTGCGGAACCGTCATTGCAACTTGTTCCGACTGTCAACCCTCGCCTTCGGCTGTAATGACAGCCTTTCCGCACTTGTAATGAAATATACTATTGATGATTGAATGTTTATTATTTTTTTCTTTCCTCTTTATTATTTGTTTATTTTGATGGCCAATTTAAAGTATTTTGCATAACATGTAATGAAAAGAATTACCTTAACTAATAGGTTGCTTGTTACCCTGTAAAATAGAGATAGGGTTCGTAGTTCACGCATAATAAGCCTGTGTAAGAAGCAAACATTAGGTATATTATCTATCTATCTCTCTATCAGCCACAGAAGTATGGGGGAGGCCTATGTTCAGCAGTGGGCTGAACATAGGCCTCCCCCATAGATTTCCACATTGTGCGATCTCGTGTAGACCGCATCCATCGACTCCCAGCGACCTTTACAAGGTCGTCCGTCCACCTAGTTGGTGGTCTTCCCACGCTCCTCTTTCCCATACGTGGACGCCACTCCAAGACTTTCATGCCCCAGCGTTTATTAGGTATACTGAAACAACAATCTCAATCAAAATCAATCAAAATAATTGAATCAAACTCAAAAGGAACTTTATTTACGTAGGTTTCATCACAAAACTCTTATAAATCGTCATATTTATAAATACCATTAACATCTTACGGCCCTGTCCCACACTAGGTGGTAGTCTCCATACACACATATCAGTCGTCATACCTACATTTACACCTTTCATACACAACTCCTACAATCCCTCCATCTCCCTTGATCGCTCACAATCCCTTCGTCCACTCACATTCATGCTAAAACTACCATATACCATGTCCATATACTGTTCCTAAGAATTATGTACCACTCGTTTTCCGATACATTCATGTTTTTCAATGATATAAAATATTTATGCGCGTATTCCTATGACAATAAATAGAGGCTGTGTCCTGTAGGCATCCTGTTGCATGTTTTCATGCACTTTATGGTTTTAATTAATATGTAGGTACTCATTTATGTTTGCAGTCGTTTGTCGGAATCGTTGTTGACTAATAAAGGATAAATATGATAAACTAACTTACGTAAATGTTTGAATATAATATAAATAGCTGCGAATGTTGTTTTTAACATAATATACTCGTATGTAAATACTGTAGAACTGCAACCATTTAGATAAGAATACCAATTCGATTATGTATTAGAAGCAATATAAAATACTAGCGCCCCGCCCCGGCTTCGCACGCGTGCAATGATGAACCTCTAAATTGTCAAAAATCTAATATTGTAGAGAACAACCAAATCTAATATTGTGGAGTACACAATTATGGATGTATTATACATAAACACTCCTCTTGAATCACTCAATCTATTAAAAAACCGCTTCAATATCCGTTGCGTGGTTTTAAATATTTAAGCATACATAGGGACGGACAGGCGACAGCGTCTCTAATTTATACTATGTAGTGATAGTGATTTTGAGACATTTTAAGTGATATTTGATTTTAAGTGTTTTGGGCATAGGTCTAAGTCAAAGTTGTCTTCTCGGTCTGGGGGGTTGCAGTTTCTGCCTTCGAATCATGGGTTGACACTGACACTTGCCCGACCCCGGTTCAATTCCGGGGTCGGGCAAGTGTCTTCGTCTAAACCAGAGCCACTTGATCCGAGTCTGGGTGTCATTTGTGTTCGTGAATTACAATTTTGTAATATACATAGAACTGCTCCGTCGGCTCTATGGATTGTTGGACTCTGTATACTGTATACGTCATACAGAGGAAGACACAGGTTTTAATTAGTTTCGACTACATTAATAGCATTTTCGCATAACTTAGGTAATTAGAAAGTAGTAAGATAAGATTAGATGATAATGTTTTCAAATGTTCATTACGGAATGCTACGCATCATAATGATTATATCCAATTATGTTCAGCCACAGTTGCGCGGGCTTGTCTTATGCAAATTTTATATTGCAACCTTATGACTAATTAGCATTTGAGCGTCTATCTGATGGTAGGTCCTGGTCTTATGAATTGTAATTTATGATCGTCTTTAAAACTGTCAACATGGCCCGATGTAAACTGGGTCTTGATTTCTTGATTTGTTATATATAGATATGTATATATTTAATATATCTAATATATATTCCAATATATATTTTGTTTCATCGAATCTATGAAACGAATATATACAATTCTTGTGTCACGGTGTTTGTAATTAAACTCCTTTGAAAAGGCTCAACCAATTTTCGTGAAATTTTCTGCGAATCGGACAACTTCTATTTTTCATCTCCCTAAATGTTGTGTGGGTTAACCCCTAAATTATTTTACACAAAACATTTGATACGTAACTTTGTGCCAACTTGTTTGGGCCAGCGTGGCACAGAAGGCTTGTTAATTACCCTCCTTGTGGTGCGAGGAGGCTGTTGAAAGTACAGCAGCTACACGGTCTTTGAAAACTTCTCTCAATAAAACATAATTTAAGAACGATAAAAAGAAGAAAAGACGTATCTAGTAGCTCTAGATAAAAAATAAGAAAATTGAATCTAAATTTACAGGTTGGACGGTTTAAATTTGGATAAAGGCTAATTAATGATTATTTCGACAACTTAATCTGTTTTAGTTCCTCTTTACACGGAACAACTTTCAAATAAGATGACATGTCAGATTGTCAAAAATTTCTCTTTCTAATGGCCTAAGTTGTCAAACTAGACTTAATGACCGGACGCTTGTTAGTTAGTCTATGCTTCAGATTCTGATCTATAGTTCGTTCGCGTTAGGAACTCAGCAAGTAAACGTGAATTTTATTAATATAAAGTATAAAAGACAGGACACAATCTTAGCGTTCGAATTTAAGCCTTCAACTGGTAACCGTAAACGTGACTTTCTAATACGGAAATTTAATTAATAAAATAAAACATAAAAGAAAATAAATAATAATTAAGATAATTTTATTGGTTACGGGCCGTGGCTAAGCGGGCGGACAATGAAAGCATTATTAACGTGAACGAGTTACAGTTAAACAACATTTTATAATATATTTGCTTTCGTTCACAAGCATGACGCATGCGACAACATCAAGAATATTGCAGGGAATATAGTTATTAAATAGCAATAGTATTTTATTTTAATTGACAGTCATATTAAAATTTATTGGCAGTAGTCACTGCAATCACTTTCTCCACAAAATGAACGGTAAGTCATCAACGTATAGTTAAATAATTGTGATAATACATACGATCGTGTCACGTAATTACAGCGCACAAATTGTCAGGCGTAAGTTTTTAATTTTATTAATGGATTATACAGCTGATTGAATAGTCAGCTATACGATTCATCATCTCGTCGTTTTAGCCTATAGGCAAACCACTACCGAGTCGGGCCTCCACCAAAACCATGGAGGGAAATTAGCCTACTATGCCAGGTTGGCAAGGGAGGTTGGCACATTGAAATCTAATGCAA
This sequence comes from Clostera curtula, assembly GCA_905475355.2. Classification (NCBI taxonomy): domain Eukaryota; kingdom Metazoa; phylum Arthropoda; class Insecta; order Lepidoptera; family Notodontidae; genus Clostera; species Clostera curtula. Next base: position 3,526,732 of record FR997804.1, on the reverse strand, counting down.
TATCTGTACGAGAAAAAAAGAATTTAAGAAAATTGCACGGACGGTGCAGTATGAATTTTCCGACAATTATGGTTTTTATAGAGTAGTATAGAAAGCTAATATTTAGTGTAAAATTATGCAAATTACACACACACATTATACTCGTCTGTTTATTGTTAAAGTCTGTGGTTAATTTGAGAGTAGAACTATATTTATTGAAAATCAATTATGGTCGAATTTAGAATACACTAGCGACCCGCCCCGGCTTCGCACGGGTACAAATACATATAAACCTTCCTCTTGAAACGATCTATTTAAAAAAAACGCTTTGAAATCCGTTGCGTAGTTTTAAAGATTTAAGCATACATAGGGACGGACAGACGACAGCGACTTTGTTTTAAACTATGTAATGATGATGTCACCAGCCATTTCCATCCTAAGGGTGTCGTAAGAGCCGACAAAAGGAAATGTCAAGACCTAGCCACAAGAGACAAAACCTTGTGCCAAACGGTCTGGCCAGTGTGGTGCAGTAAGCTAATTAGCCTCCATGTAATTAGAGGAGTCCCCACTCAAAAATGGTTCATTTATGGGCTGAGTAGTAACATCCATATGCCAACATTATCTATTAATCTATTAGTGAATGAGATAGTATATCATCATCATCATCAGCCTATTTCAGTCCACTGCTGGACGTAGGCCTCCCCCAAGGCTCGCCACTGAACCCGGTCTTCGGTTCTATGATAGTATATATCCATCCCTTATTATGTACCCGTTATAAAATACTGTCTTACATAAATGGCAAAACCTCTAAGCAACCTTTACGGAGTCGCCCGTTCAGTAAGTAAGTAAATATCTACCATTCATTGTCAAATTCAATACAACATTCGAATGATTGCTGCAATGCTAAACTTGTCGAATTGAATGAAATAAAACACCGATAACTAAATGAAAACGAAAGCGTTGAGCACTCTCTCGAAATATATCTAGTTTCTAAACTTATCTCGGTTAAGTCAGAATTATTCTAGACAGGCATAACTTAAATAAACAGAACAGATAACATTCTTTTGCGAGCACAATAAACGCCACGAGCTATAGAAAATCCGATCTATAAATAAAATTAAAATAGAAGTGTTCGTTTGTGAGATATTCGTAAAGGTTTTTATTAATACACACTGACGTATATTATTAAGTACTACTCAATATTATTAATCATTATTAAGAACCCAAAAAAAAAAAACCGGTGATAGTTTCAGCATGATTGTGAGTAGACGGAGGGACGGATAGGTGTGTGTGGAGACTACCCCCTAGTGTGGGAGAGGCGCCGTAAGATGATAATGGTATAAATATGACGATTTATAAGAGTTTTGTGATAAAAACTACGTAAATCTAAATAAAATAAACATAAATATCCTTGGACATTTCACACAACGCCATCTCGTCCCAAGCTAAGCAACTTAATGCTTGTGTTATGATAGCGAGATGGATGATAAGCTACTTATATACATTTTTTTTGTAAATACATACATATTATAGATAGAAAACACCCAGACCCGGAAAAAATGCTTGTAGGTCGTACAAATATTTCTTCCGTGCGGAGATCGAACCCGCGACATGCCGCGCAGCAGTCGATCGCTCAACCACTGCGCCAACCGTGTTCCTTCTGAGTTCCTTCTGAGTTTGAGTCAGCCCATAGATGACCCACTGTTGAGCCGGGCATGGCGTCCAGTTACATCGAGAGTAATTAGCCCACTATGCCACGGTGGCCAGAAGTGTTAGCACAGGGTTCCGCCCCTCTCTTTACTGCGGCTGTCGTAATAGCCGACTAAAGGACAAATAGTGGCTGATAACCTAGCCGCAAGAGAATAAAAACTTGATACGAAACCCTCCAATTTCCCTCTAAGTGATTGGAGGAGGCCCGACTCAACTATGGGCTGCGATGACGATGAAGAATATATATTTAACGCCCGCCCCAGCTTCGCAAGGGTGCAATGATAAACCTCTAAATTTATCAGTGTTTATCTACAATATTATGAATGTATTATACTTAAACACCTTCCTCTTGATTCACTCTATCTATTAAATAAAACCGCTTCAAATCCGTTGCGTAGTTTTGAAGATTACAACATAGGGACGGACAGGCGACACTGATTTTGTTTTATAATATGTAGTGATAGTGATAGTGATATTGATTCACTTTCCGATTATTTTTGGTTTCACAAATTAATGCAAGCGAAGCCACAGTTGAACTCTAGTTCCGAAATACCAATACGAAATGTATATTTTTTGCGTAGTTTTTGAAAGAATCTAGACATATTGATTAAACTTATGGATATCGTGATTCCGCAAACGCTAGATTTTATCCGAGCACGAATGAATCTTACTAATTCAATAGATGAATAGATTCGATATAAAAATGTTTACACTCGATTGAAAGAGTGGAGACGGAGAGTGGTGACCGATTTAGAATACACAATGTCACCAACCCATGCCATGAGGTGTCGTAAGAGGTGACTAATATAACGCAACCTAGCTACAAGAGAAGCAAATCTAAATATAAACCCTGTTTGAACATATCTGGCCAGTGTGGCACAGTAGGCTAATTAACCTCCATAAAAAGGGAGGAGGGCCGACTCAGCAGCGGGTCATGTATTTATTTATAAACTCTCTATTGCACACCAAAACAAAAGATACAGAAAGATATATACTTAACTGGCGACCCGCCCCGGCTTCGCACGGGTTCAATGATGAATCTCTAAATTCATCAGTGTTTCTCTACAATATTATGGATGTATTATACTTGAATCACTCTATCTATTAAAAAAAACGCTCCAAAATCTGTTGCGTAAATTTGAAGATTTAAGCATACATAGGGACGGACAGACGACAGCGATTTTGTTTTATAATATGTAGTGAAGTGTACATTGGGCGGCCTTATCGCATACCACGAAATGCATATAAACATTAGTAAAATGTATGTATGTATATTCTTCTTCTCATCCCATAAATGACTCGCTGCTGTAACGGGCCTCCTCCAACTTCATGGAGGGTAATTGCCACGCTCGCCAGGTTGGCACAAGGTTTCGTTTCAAGTTTTCATTCTCTTTCGGCGAGGTTTTCGGCCTTGTCAGTTACTTCTGTAGGCTCTGTTCTGTTTTCTAAATCCGTCACTACGCGGCCTTGTATAAGGGTTGTCCCAAAAATAGCACGCCTCAGCGACACTGGAAGTAGGCTAGCCATAGGTCCATTCCCCAAAAAAAAATGGCTGAAGAAAAGTCTCATGGATTTTGTGAAATCCGAACTTTTTGAAAATATCCCGATTTTTTAGTGCTATGTTTTTTCTGGAATAGCTAGGTCTATATGAATAGCTAGCTAGAATAGCTAGGTCTAGGCTTGCCTACTTCCAGCGTCGCTGTGGCGTGCTATTTTTGGGACCTCCTGTTTATGTAGGTATAGTACTTGATTGTTAAGCTGCTTAATATGACAAGTTGCTCAGTCAAAAAGGATTAATGAATACTTAATCACTTTACTCATATTTGACATACAAGTGGTTGAAGTGTATATTGCTTTCTCCTGATAATGAGAAAGTGACAAGCAGCTTGTAATTGCAATTAAAAATAATGGTAGAACGACCCAAATTTAACAATAATGAGAGTATAAGAGGCGTGAAGTGGTGCTTTTACTTAACAAAAGGCGAAATAAACAAATCAGTCCGGTCGACCGGCGCGATGGAAGGAAAGGATGGCCAGATTAAAATGTAGATGGGTGTGACAGAGACACAAAATGTTTGGACGTTGCGGGTGGTCGTGACAACAATAATTTCACCTGATATAAAAAAATGGTGATCGATTCCTTAAAATAATACTACTACTCCTCGGCCCATAAATGACCCACTACTGAGTCGGGCCTCCTCCAATTATATGGAGGGTAATTAGGCTACTATGCCACGCTGGCAAGACCGGTTGGCACAGGATATCCTTTCAAGATGTCCTTCTGTTGCGGCAAGTTTTTCGGCCTTGTTTTTTCCCATTGTCGGCTATCAGTATGGAATGGGAAATAATATATATTGCCCCCTGCCCGCGTGGGGCTGGGAAATAACACGTGTTGTAAAAGTCAACACAACCCAGCAGCTTGGTGGTAGGATCCAATGGTCTGCCCGGCTAGCTACCACCCTCACATCTAAGTCAGGCGCCAAGCAGTTTTACTGTGTTCCGTCGTGTGTATGTGAGAGCCGGTGCCCGACAGGGCATTTCCTTGAATTGCCTGCTCCATCTTAGACCCTGGCGTTACTTTCCATCACGCAAGCCTAGAGCATTCAAGTCACTGATAAAAAAAACATGTTTCATTTTATTTTACTTATCCCTTGGTTTACATGTTATACAGAGTAAATTGAATTACAGAATAGCTGTCCACTTTCTACATCTTGACTATGCCGTCTAGCCGGCTTCTTAAAGATAAAAGATAAGCATACATTATTCATTTTGCACGAAGCCGTCGTGAAATGTCGCGATGGGCATCGTCAGTACGCTGTACTACTCATTATCTGATCTCCAACACCGTGACATACGGGCGGTTGGCATTCCAAACATTGGTACTACTTGATGAAAATTAAATAAAAATAAAATAAAAGTTTATTATTTCACAAAATATTACAAAACATAGAAATTGAGGCAGCGCCAGTAAGTAATTAACAGTACTTGTGTTGGGCTGTCCCACATCTTCCCCTTTCTTTTACTAAATATAGTAGTTTAACAATATTGTGACAATCACTATCACTATCACTACATAGTATAAAACAAAGTCGCATTCTTCTGTCCGTCCCTATGTATGCATAAATCTTTAAAACTACGCAACGGATTTTGAAGCGGTTTTTTTAATAGATAGTGTGATTCAAGGGGAAGGTTTATATGTATAACCCACCCCCGCTTTGCACGGGCGAAGCCGGGGCGGGCCACTAGTTTATATATATTTATACTTTAAAATACAAAATAAAACAAAAGTACTTATTAGTTAACAGCTCAGTTTGTGTGTGTGTGTGTGTATTGTGTATATTGTGTGAAGTGAAAATTGTAATAGGTATTTCACGTGGTGGATTTAGAATACATAGTGTCGCCGACACAATATAATATAATAGGCGACAAAAGGAAATAAGGCCGACAATGTAGCCGACAGAGAAGGAAAACTTGATAAGAAACTATGTCTCAACCCTTCTGGCCAGCGTGGTACAGTGGGCTAATGGGATCTCCCATCACAGGGATGGGAGGAGGCCAGGCTCAGCAGTGGGTCATTTATGGGCTGAGTATTCAACTACAGTAAAAAATAAAGGACCATGTGGAGTAATAGACATAGAGCTAAAACAGAAGCAGGTCTGTGTTAAAAAAAAATGAAGTATAAGTTGGTCTAGTGGTCAGATGTGCCGCCTTTGGATCAACGGGTCCCGGGTTCGATTCCGGGGTCAGGCCAGTGTCTTTGTCAAAACCAGAGGCACTGGCTCGGAGTCTGGGTGTCATTTCTATCTATAATATGTATGTATTTACAAAAAAAAATGTATATAAGTAGTTTATCATCCATCTCGTTACCATAACACAAGCATTAAGTTGCTTAACTTGGGACGAGATGGCGTTGTGTGAAATGTCCAAGGATATTTATTTATTTATTTTTCTTTGCTTCGCTGCGGTAATTCCCCAAGTGTTTGCGTTTTTGTCAACACTTGAGCCAGCACAAGACCAAAGTTTCAACGAAAAAACAAATCTTCGATCAGGATTTACACTTCAACTGTCTTACGAATTTTTGATCAGGTCACGTGTCTTGACGCGAGTTTGACATTTTAAATACATCCCAAAAAAAAGCTCAACCCCGCTAAAGAAGTTTTCTCTTCAAAAGAAGGTTGTTTTGCGTTTACCGAAAACAGAGTATCGATATCAGTCAAACTATGAATCCTGTCGTAATGGATATTGTGGTTTTTGTATTTTTTATAACACTTCAGAATTGTTTCAGGTATTTCATGATTACGAAAATTTTGTATTAAATATCTTACTGGAAACGTATCATGGTTTCATATATCATAACTGGAACATTTTATTTGTTACAGGTAAGTTGCAATGTATTTACTTCAAAACCTCGGTTGCAAAGTAAGTATTGAAAATATCCAGTCATCATCATCACTAACTTAGGCCACCCCCAAGGATTTCCACTAAGGCCGGTCCTAAGCGGGCGGCTTAGGCATCCATCGATCTCCGGCGACCTTAACCAGGGTCTTCGGTCCACCGTGGGGAAAGCCTACCTTCACTGCGCTTTCCAGAACGCGGTCACCATTCGACGACTTTTCTGCCTCAAAACATTTCTGTCCCATGAAAATATCCAATACAATCTAACGATTTATAACAATCCAACATTTGTTTCTAATATCTCACGTTATTGCTTCGGAGGGCACGTAAAGCTGTCGGTCTCGGCTGCCATTCTACCATCTATGGCAGTAGGTATTCTGACTACGTAGTAGCGGAAAACTAACAGCTGGTCTAACCATATAATTACCGGTAGACCCACTGGATGGGTCACGGAGAATCGCTCCATGTAAATACTAACCAAATCAGGTTAGACCGGACGAGATCCCACATCAATTGTACATGTAAGATAATCGCGTTTTAGTAATTATTGATCCGCGTGGTAACGGATTAAGAATACATTGTGTCACACCACATTTTGTCTTGAGGGTGTCATAAGAGCCGACAAAAAGCAATGACAAGGCCGATAACCTAGACGCAAGAAAAGGAAAACTTGATAGGAAGTTTTGCTGTCGTTTCCTATCAAGTTTTCCTTGTCTCGTAGCTAGGTTACCGGCCTTGTCACCTTTTGTCGGCTCTTACGATACCCTCAGGATGGAATGGGGTTGTGACACTATATATTCTAAATCCGGCAACACACGGATATATGTCTTCTGATTCTGTCAACATTTGTATTTCTTTCTGTGTTTCTCAGCACAAGATAATTGTTCACGAGCAAGTGGACTGTATATTTTGTGTATGGTGAAATAAAACGATGTTGATCACTAGTAGGTAGTTTAATAATATAAACTAAATACAAAAACTAAAGCTCATACGACACCAAAGCAAATCGGTCATAACAGAAAATAGTACAATATGTCACACTTAAAATATTTTACATCTATCTATCTTCTCTCTGTCTAGTCTCGCTAAAACTCGAGAACGGCTGGACCTATTTAGCTAATTTTGGTCTTGAAATGTTCGTGGAAGTCCAGGGAAGGTTTAAAAGGTGAAAAATCTATTAGAAACTATGAAAAAACTACTTTTTTTAATAACCATTTTTTTCCCGTTTTGCACATATTTTAATAAAGTTGAGACATTCTGGAATTATTATCATTCAGGTTTTTTATTGATTGATTCTGAGTCGGTACGAAGTTTAAAATGTAACTAGTTTTAAATATAATAAAGGCCTTAAACCGGCCAGTCGCCAACAGCAATGTTAAATAATGTTTTTTGGTCAACCGCAATGCCAGTGTGTCATGTCTGAAGGATTAATCTGTTGCGTTTGCACGTTAACTTGCATGTTAAATAGCATATTATCTTATCACTGTCGGCTACTGTAACAGATTACTTACAAAGTACTTGTCGGCAAATATTTGCAGTCACGATCAACGTAACATGTATGTAGGCAAAAACTGAGTTACAAAAGGATATTAGAAGTATGATTGGGTTGTCTAAGTATTTGTCTTTATATATAAATACAGAGATAACTCGTTATTTTACAACATTTCAGAACAGTATACATTTGTAAGTACTAGTACAAACGCCGGCTTAACGCAAAAAAAAAAATATCTTCTAGGCTATTTATTGTTAGCTCTTAAACTGATGATCCGAATTCGATTGACCTTTTACCGATATACCTTTTACCCACTGCTGAGTCAGGCCTCCTCCAATTCCATGAAGGGTAATTAGCCTTCTGTGCCACGCTGGCCTGACGGGTTGGCACAGGGTTTAGTATCAAGTTTTCCTTCTCCTGTAGCTAGGTTTTCGGCCTTGTCATTTCCTATTCGACTTTTACGACACCCTTAGGATGAAATGGGGTGGTGACACAATGTATTCTTAATCCTATGTCTAAAACTTGTAAAAGAACCAAATTAAACGTAAACCAACCTATGAGAAAAGAAAAAGAGAGACTTAAAATAAAAGTTATCTAATTAAAAATAGAAATTAATTCATTATTCTGCCTCGTTGGTCTAGTGGTTAGATGTGCCGCCTTTGGATCAACGGGTCCCGGGTTCGATTCCGGGGTCGGGCAAGTGTCTTTGTCTAAACCAGAGGCACTGGCTCGGAGTCTGGGTGTCATTTCTATCTATAATAAGTATGTATTTACAAAAAAAATGTATATAAGTAGTTTATCATCCATCTCGTTACCATAACACAAGCATTAAGTTGCTTAGCTTGGGACGAGATGGCGTTGTGTGAAATGTCCAAGGATATTTATTTATTATTTATTTATTTATTATTATTAGCGATATGACGCCCAGGCGAGTCGCCAGTTTTGAATTGAAGACGACTCAATACAAGTGAAGGCTATTAAAAAGTTAGCTCTAACAATGCCGCCCACGAGCTGTCTTGATTAATTTATCTCCCAATTATTAATATAATGTCGAACTGGGTTATTGATGCAAATTAATACTAGGATTAGCCTCAATATAAAGTTATATGAAAGTGGTTCATTCATCGAGAGTTTTGTATTGAACTAGCCTTTGAATTAAATGTCAACATTCTATGATATCGCGGAATAACTGTGTGACTTAAGTTACGTTTTGTGTGCTTACAATTATAGACTTTATTGAAATTGACTTAGGTTTATTTTCGTATTGAGTCATGGCGCAAATAGTTTGCTCTACATACGTCTGACTATGGCATGGCCTTCTTAAGGCGTCGTCTCATGTGGACTTTTGAGTAAATTGGAAAGTGATCTTTAACAAAATGGTGTCTCAAATAGATATACTCGTATTATCGTAAATCTTTAAAATAAGTAATGTATTAATTAAATTGAACGTTCGTGTACATTTATCTTCGCCATTCAAATATTATTTTGGGTGATAAAGCTATTGTATATCGTATGTATCGGTGCAATAGAAGCCCTGTTTGTATTACGTCTTGAGTTTTCATGATAATCAGTCCTAGATATCTCAAACTCAAAAGGAACATAAAGTTTTATGTAGTGTAGTAGCGATCGTCTGCTGCGCAGCATGTCGCGGGTTCGATCCCCGCACGGAAGAAATATTTGTACGACCTACAAGTATTTGTTTCAGAGTCTGGGTGTTTTCTGGCTATAATACGTGTGTATTTACAAAAAAAAAATTACATAAGTAGTTTATCATCCATCTCGTTACCATAATACAAGCATTAAATTGCTTAGCTTGGGACGAGATGGCGTTGTGTGAAATGTCCAAGGATATTTATTTACATATCAGTAGTAATAACGTATTATTTATTTACCTAACAATAGTAATAACTCTTATGAATCATAATATTAAACTACCATCACCATCTTTTGGAACTGGCAAGCGGAATTTAGAAGGTATTTTTGCAAACCGTCGATCACGTCATCAAAGCATTTGTTTTCATAAATCTCAAATATTTAACATAGAACTTATTCATGAAATGATGTTGATTTATAGTAACCGAATAAAAACTATAAAGTCAGTGTGGGTTTAGAATACATAGTGTCACCACCCCATTCCATCCTGTGGATGTCGTAAGAGGCGACAAAAGGAATTGAAAAGGGCGAAAAGCTGCACGAGAAGGAAAGCTTGAAATGAAACCCTGTGCCAACCCGTCTGGCCAGTGTGGCACAGTAAGCTAATTACCCTCCATGAAATGGAAGTAGGCACGACTCAGCAATGGGAGATTTATGGGCTGAGATGTAATTTAGTAGTGGAATAAAATCTACTTTCAAGTGATGATATTCTTTTAAAAAACACTAGCGACCCGCCCGGCTTCGTACGGGTGCAATTATATTATACCTATAAACCTTCCTCTTGAATTACTCTATCCATTAAAAAAACAAGCTTCAAAATCCGTTGCGTAGTTTTAAAGATATATGCATACATAGGGACGGACAGAAAAATGCGACTTTGTTTTATACTATGTAGTGATAGTGATTTTTATTTTATTTTATTTTATTTTATTTTATTATTATTAGCTGCGAATATAGCTTATTTTAAAACTGTTCAAAATAGAATTGCTTCTGCTTCGAAAACCTGTAAGAGAAAGGCCGATGAAATTCAGTAATAGCTTCTTAATTGTAATCACTACATAGTATAAAACAAAGTCGCTGTCGTCTGTCCGTCCCTATGTATCCTTAAATCTTTAAAACTACGCAACGGAATTCGGAGCGGGGTTTTTTAATAGATTTAATGATTCAAGAGGAAGGTTTAAAAGTTTATTATGCATAATATTGTAGAGATAAATTTAGATGTTCATTATTGCACCCGTGCAAAGCCGGGCGGGTGGCTAGTTATTAATAATTGTGATGTAAAGATACAAAAAATAGGCTACAACCGTTAGATTTGGTATTCCTGAAACCGTTTTGATGTCTGATTACTCCAAGACAGCTCGTAACGAGTCAGGTTTATCAATCATCGGCAATGTTATTAAGAAAGTAAACGATCGATTGTATCGACAGTACAGTTCGCTTATTGGGTTTTCCCTGTGTATAAATATGACCCATTTTACAAGCAACTATGTTGAAACATCTGTTATATATTTGTTCGGTAATTGTTCGCAAACTGACATTCTAAAGCTTTTCAGAATGCTTGATTCTGAAATCAGTGACAAAAAGCAATCGGCTGGTGAGATTTCCGTCACCCATGGCTTGGTACTCACCCAAGAATAATAACATACGTCAATTTTTATTCTTTACTAGCTGCGCCCCGCGGTTTCATCCGCGCTTACTTATTGTCGCACCGCGGGCGACGCGGCGGGGCGAAGCTCGTCTAAAAAAAAGTAGCCCAAGTTACTCCTTATATCATCAGCTACCTATCAGTAAAAGTCCCATCAAAATCGGTCCAGCCGGTCCAGATATTAGCCGGAACAAACAGACTCTGCTGATGATGATGACTCCAATTTTATTTATTAGTCTTGAAGAAGTCTTGAAGATAAAAAGCGGTTTAGCCATTTAGCAGATCTCAGAGCTCGGCAGATCGACTACTACTTAGTACGTAAATGACCCACTGCTGAATCGGGCCTCCTCCAAATTCATGGAGGGTAATTAGCTTACTATTCCACGCTGGCGTCTGGCTAGGCCCAACTCAGCAGTGGGTCATTTATGGGCTAGGTATTAGTAGTGCACCGTCGTCTTCGTCGTCGTTTCAGCCCATAAATGACCCACTGCTGCGTCGGGCCGCCACCACGTCTGCGGCGCCGTGGTTCTGCATCAGATCCCACAATGCCGCAACTAGACGCGAGTTGGGGCACCCCGGGGAGATTTAGTGGGTAGGCCCCCACTATGGGGGAGAGTCCCACACTCCCCTCGCTGGCCATCCCCGTGGCCGGCGAGCAAGTCCATAAAGGATTTTACCCCGGGCGAACAAAAAAAAAAAAAAGGGTTTGTATCAAGTTTTTCTTCTTTTGCGGCTAGGTGATGTGAGGTGCGTTCCTTTAGTCGCCTTTTACGACACACTCAGGATGGAATGGGTTGGTGAACCTGTGTATTCTAAATCCGTCGCCACACGGAGTAGTGTATACTGCTATACAACATTTTCATTTATTTGGACTGGATGGTGTTTTTTTTAATATCATTGGACATTTCACACAACTCTATCTCGTCCCAAGCTAAGCAACTTAATGCTTGTGTTATGGTAAAGAGATGGATGATAAACTACCAATATATATATATATACTACTATATATATATATGTCGGAGATAGCGACGGCTGAGCGATAGAGTCGTCATCATCTTGACTTGGTACGAGGTTTATTACTTGTAACTTTATAATTCACAATATTAACCACAGTATAAATAACAATGTTCAGTTAACACACTTAGATAGACAAACCGACAGGTTCGCAACGGAGAAGTGTCTCGGTCCGTGTCCCAACGTCGACTGACTGATCGAGCCAACCTCACTTTCCATTACGACTCTGTCCACGTGCCGCCATTGCAAAACAACTGACGTCACCGCGTTTGCCGCACTACTGTGTTAACAATCAATTGAGAAACTTAATAAAACGATATCGTTATCCACGACACGGCCAGCCTGACGAAGCACACGTCCTCGTGTGTACTTGTAACAAAATAACCAACTGAGGCACATTTTCACGTTCGGCCAACCTGACGGTAATGTTCCGTAATCGTATCATAAGAATCAAGTTAACAGAGATCACGTTAGCATACAAATAATTTTAACAACTTTAACACGAAAGATTCCTCTAAGCCCATAATCTTTAAATCTCAATACTGATACTTTAAAACAGTAGGTTTAAAGTAATAATTACACAACACATGGCCCAGCTGTCCCAGCAGCTAGTGACAATTCACATGTCACCCATATCGTCATCGCTCCAAGCGATACGACCAACACTTTAACTAGAGTTCACGACTCCCAGTACACAGGACCATACAAATAGTCTCTCCGAGACCCGGGTCCCCGCCACACTACTAGCTGCCCATCGCGCTCTGTACAACTCCCAGAGTTGCAGTTACGACTACAGACTAGTGCGTGTAGTGCGACCTAGCCAAGGTATGTGTTCTTATTTACTGTTGGAGGCAACCTCCTCACCATCTTCATCAGACAAATTTAACTCAACGGGCACACTGCTTAGTGGAATCTCCTTATACAGTCGTGAGCGTATTTTTATGTTCTATTACCGGTCAAAGATTTCAGCAAATAACGATCACCATCAAGTAACTCCACAATTTTTAACGGTCCCTTGTATTTCGCGTCTAATTTAGTTTGGTTTCTCTTCGTTCTGAATTTAAACTAAATTACCAACATCAAACTTTACCACTTTAACTTGTAGTTTTATCAAATTTTACTTTTTCGTAACTGGCACTATTTTCTATGTATGTGGCCGCTTGCTCTCTTACTAATGTCTACTGCCGGTCCGGAATCATTCAAAGTTAATAGGTTAAATGGTCTAGCTAAAGGTCCTATCAGAAACTCGAGTGGACTCGCTTGTATTACACGGTGGACAGAGGAATTCAAAACTAATTGACAGACGCTTCTATCGCGGTCAGCATACTTTTTAACGCGCTCATTGTTCTTTCTACTTGGCAATTAGCGCGACTTGAACCCGTAGCTATCAAACGTAATGAAACTGACAAAAAAACTTTGAATTCTTTGTTGGCAAAGCATCGTCCCAGATCTGCAATTACTTACTGGAGCTCCAACTAAAGACGCTTGATTTAAGGGATTTAATTGTTCTAGCCAAATCTATTCTCAGGGTATGATACAAGGGAACAAATTTTGTGACCGCATCAATTAAAACTATGACGTACTCCTTGCAATCGCTTTTCCACTTAATTTGCCAGTTAAGTCAACGTGCACAGTATGCCACGGGATACTAATCTTAGGAATTGGATGAAGTCCCGCTTGTGGGCGACCTGATTGCGATTGAGATAGTTTACAAGTAATACAACCATAGACAAACTTACGAACGCACTTAGCCATGTGCTCGAACCAATAGTGATCAACCCTGTATATTTGGCCACCTCGCCCTTTATAGTTCACAGAGCCACCTCGCCCTTGACTGTATATTTGGCCACCTCGCCCTTTATAGTTCATAGAGCCACCTCGCCCTTGACTGTATATTTGGACTAACTTCTACAACAGTCAACATATTTTTGAGGGTGCTCATAACTCTTTCCACTTGGCTTCGGCGCAACACAATGTTTGATGAGAGAGCACTCTGCACCAGAATCAGAATAAAATGGATACGACTCACAAGCGTTCATCAGCGCACCGCTGGGATTGCTAACATAGCAAGCTTCCACATGCCTCTCGTTACTCGCCGCCGCCGCAGGCGCCGCTCCGAACCGCCTGCGCCTACCGCCGCGCCAGCTCCTCCGCTGTTGCCACGTTGTTGCCACGTGGACATCTCGCTGCCAAATGTCCGGCGCTGCCGCACCTGAAACAGACTAAGTCCGACCGCGGCCGCGGCCCCGCAGAGCCTGACGCTGAAGTGTGCAGTGGCAGCACTAGCTGCCTTGCCTTTCACCGCCAATTTGATGCTCGGTGACCCATTCCACCGCAGCTGTGACATTCCACAGTTGCCGACCGAAAACCCGATCGCTTGAAATCTGGATCTGCTGTCCTATCGCCTCACGTTTAGGCTACCTTACCGATGCAAATCAAGGCATACAATGGCTCCATAATCTTGGAAAACTTTGCTATAAACTGGCGAAAATACGACGCCAGACCGATGAACCGTCAAGCTAAACAAGCACAGCAATCTAAACTTCGTATCGCAAGTAATTAACAGGTAAACACGCAAAAGAACCTCAAATAATATTTTCTTACACCGGTCAAAATCACACTATCGTAAATTCGTATACCATACAATATACCCGAGTAATAAAATGGAAACTGCTCACCGGAGTGACGTAAAATTGCAGCTGGTGCGCTTACTACAGATCCACTCACTATTCTTTGACCTGGCTGACCACAGTACTGTTGCTCGCCTTCCTGCTGCTCCGCTCAGGGCAGTTAGACGCGTAGTGTCCTTGTCCATCACAATGAAAGCAAGTGATCCCCACTTGGTTAATCGCCGCACTATGACTGCCGCTTGTGATCTTCAGTTCAGAACAATCTTCATGTAGCTTAATGTCTCCTTTATAGTGACAATGAATCGCCATTATCGGTTATTTCCATCGCGTACAGAAGTACACACATTATCACTACACTGTTTTCTCCACGTGGGCTGACTGAGTTACATCCCACTTCTGATGTCGGAGATAGCGACGGCTGAGCGATAGAGTCGTCATCATCTTGACTTGGTACGAGGTTTATTACTTGTAACTTTATAATTCACAATATTAACCACAGTATAAATAACAATGTTCAGTTAACACACTTAGATAGACAAACCGACAGGTTCGCAACGGAGAAGTGTCTCGGTCCGTGTCCCAACGTCGACTGACTGATCGAGCCAACCTCACTTTCCATTACGACTCTGTCCACGTGCCGCCATTGCAAAACAACTGACGTCACCGCGTTTGCCGCACTACTGTGTTAACAATCAATTGAGAAACTTAATAAAACGATATCGTTATCCACGACATATATATACTTATATATAATACATACATATTATAGATAGAAAACACCCAGACCCGGAACAAATACTTGTAGGTCGTACAAATATTTCTTCCGTGCGGGAATCGAACCCGCGACATGCTGCGCAGAAGTCGATCGCTCAACCACTGCGCTAACCGTGTCGTTATTTCACTTTCATATAAATTGACGCAAGTTAACGCAATGGAGTTCGTGAAAAGTCGCACTTGGAACAAAGGCTCTCATTTTATCGCCTCGCAATTTCAGAACGGACTAACTTTCAACCGTAAGATTGAGATCTTTTACAACTTCCTGAAATCCCTTACCGCTGGTTTACGAGTTTTAATCTTAGTTAACTGATGAGATTGTTAATTACGTAGTAGTGAATTAATGTTGAGTTTGAACGGCGCCTAATTTCGATTTGTTTGAAACTAGGTACAAGAAAAACGTGACGTAAATGTTATTTTTTCATAGACAACACTGCTGCACTTAGTTGTTGCAATAACGCCGGGGCCATTTATCATCAACTAGCAACCCGCCCCGGCTTCGCAAGGGTGCTGTGATGAAACTCTAAACACGGTTGGCGCAATGGTTGAGCGATCGACTGCTGCGCAGCATGTCGGGGGTTCGATTCCCGCACAGAAGAAATGTGTGTACGACCTACAAGTATTTGTTCCGGGTCTGGGTGTTTTCTATCTATAATATGTATGTATTTACAAAAAAATCCATCTCGTTACCATAACACAAGGTTGCTTAGCTTGGGACGAGATGGCGTTGTGTGAAATGTCTAAGGATGTCCAAGGATATTTATCAGTATTTCTCTACTATATTATGGATGTATTATACTTAAAAACCTTCCTCTTGAATCACTCTATCTATTAAAAAACCGCTTAAAAATCCGTAGCGTAGTTTTATACATTTAAGCGTACATAGGGACGGACAGACGACAGCGACTTTGTTTTATACTATGCAGTGATAGTGATTATATCAGTCCTTATGTAACCCACTACTGAGTCACGCCTCCCCAAATTCATAGAGAGTGGCACAGGGTGTGTACCAAGTTTTCCTTCTCTTGCGGCTAGCTCTTCGGCCTTGTCATTTCTTTTTGTCGGCTCTTACGACAGCCTTGGGCTTGAATGGGGTGGTGACAATCATCATTATCATTTCAGCCAAAAGACGTCCACTGCTGGACATAGGCCTCCCCCAAAGGCCGGTCCTGGGCCGCCCGCATCCATCGTTTTCCGGCGACCTTAATCGGGTCATCGGTCCACCGTGTGGGAGGCCTACCAGCACACAATTATTCTAATTCCACACAATTATTAGATATAATGTCACTATCACTATCACTACATAGTATAAAACAAAGTCGCTGTCGTCTGTCCGTCCCTATGTATCCTTAAATTTTTAAAACTACGCAACGGATTTTGAAGCGGTTTTTTTAATAGATAGTGATTCAAAATACATGCATAATATTGTAGAAAAATACTGTTAAATTTAGAGGTTCATCATTGCACCCGTGCGAAGCCGGGGCGGGTCGCTGTTAAGAAATATAATTTATTGACTCTGCAGCCTCTGCAGCTACAGATTAAGTAATCTAAATTGCGTTCTGGTTCAATTTACATAAACACGATAAGGCAATAACTGAGTGCATCTAAGGCAACATAATGATGATGAATGTTCTCAACCCTTACAAATCTGTGGGTGTCTTATGAGGAAACTACTACTACTCAGTCCATATTATGACCCACTGCTGAGTTGGGCATCCTCCAGTTACATGGAGGGTAATTGGTTTGCTGTGCCACGCTGGCCAGACGCGGTGGCACAAGGTTTTCCTTCTCTTGCGGCTAGGTTATCAACCGTCATTTCCTATTGTCGTGTTATGTCACCCTCATGATGAAATGGGATGGTGACACTGTGTATACTAAATCCGTCACGGACTGGACGTAGGAGGCAACTAAAGCAATTGGCTGCAAGAGAAACTTTTTATGAAAAACCTGGCTTGTATGGGGCTGTAGTGTCTTACTTGACTTTGGAACAAGCTTTTTTACGGATACTTACGGATAACAGGATAATTCAACATTTTAACTATGAAAGAATGTTTAAAATCATGTGTAGTTTTTGAGTATATTATAAAAAAAAAATAGTAAAGCTATTATCAGCGACTTTGTTATTGATATTCATTATTTTTTGTACCATCATCATTGTCTTAAATTCGTTAAAAATTAATAATAATATTAGTATAGATTCAGATTATATACAAGCTATTATCAGCGACTTTGTTTTTAATAGTCATTATTTTTATCATCACTATTATCGTCGTCATTATTATCATAATGTCATTCACGAACTGTAGATCCGATTTATCAATTTGCGCCTCGTTCACCGTCGATAAATCGGATCAATTTGCGCCTCGACGGTGAACCTTTTCTGTCTCGACCCGCAGACGATAAAATTGGACTAAAATCTTTGACCTCAAATCGGAAGCCAAAATTTATAGGTTCTCGGAATTTCTATTAAAATAGGAACGCTATTTGCAGGATTTTAAGACTTACAGCTAAATTGAAATTGCTATAAATGTCCGGATTTTATTACTGTCGAATTGTGGTGAAGTTAATGGCAGATATTTTGTGTGATGACGGATTTAGAATTCACATTGACACCACCCCATTTCATCTTGAGGGTGACGTAAGAGCCGGCAAATAAGCAATAATAATAAGCAATAAAATAATAAGCAATGGCCTTATCATTTCCTTTGATTGCAAGTAGGCCGACATGTGAATACTGCTAGTTAACCAAACCACATACTGATACTGATACTGGACAGCAATGAAACTGGGAAAAGGCAAATCAGTTTCCCCACCATCCATTACATCCTTCGTCGTTTCAGCCCATGAATGACCCACTACTGAGTCGGGCCTCCTCCAAATTCATGAAACGAAATTAGCCTAGTGTGCCACGCTGGCAAGACGGGTTGACACAGGGTTTGTATCAAGTTTTTCTTCTCTTGCGGCTAGGTGATTTGCCTCTTTTGTTCCCTTATGACACCCTCAGGATGGTATGGGTTGGTGACACTGCGTATTCTAAATTCGTCACCACACGGAAGCCCATTATATCCTTACATCCCCATCCATTACACCATAGGAGGTGACCAAAAGAAAACAAGAGGCAGACCACTTTGGTGCTAGAGAAGAAAAACTTGACACAACATCCCGTTTGGCACAGAAGGCTAGTTCCCTCCATAGACTTGGAGGAGGTCCGGCTCAGTAGTGGGTTATTTACGGGCAGAGATGAACGATCCTTATACAGTATCAGATATCAATATTAATTGCTTCGTTTTCGCTGCCTCATAAAAACGGGCCGAGATATGGTCAGTCGGAATGGCGATTTTTAACGTCTTGTTTCGGCAATAAATAAGGATTTTATGGAAACATCAAAGTGCCTTAAGCCTGGTTTTATGAACCCCACAAGACTGCTGCTTGGTTTTTCTCAAAAAGACAATGTGCCGAGTATTTATTGTGGAATTGTAAACGGTCTTTCTCTCCATGAATTTGGAATGAGAGTCTTTCTGAGATGGTAATGTAAGCTGGTCATTTAACCCCCTAGAAAAAAGAGGGGAGTTTTATAATATGTGCTTTTTGTCTGTAGTAGTTCAAATTCTAGTTACAATTTCAAAAGGAACATTTTTCATGTAGGTTTTTTCACAAAACTTCTATAAATCGTCTTAATATTTAAAACTACTATTACCATATTTTGGCTCTTGTGCCACGCTAGGTATCACAACTCCTAACTTTAAAACAATTATTTATATTTTGCAAGTCACATTGAACAACAAGTAGATTTCATAAAATTTTGCCGAGATTCAAATATAGTCTCGATTAAGACACATTTAAGGAGTTATTATACCACAGAATATTGAGATTCACAGACACACAAACAGATAGACAATCTTATAACGCCTTTAGTCGCAAAAAGATGATCGGGTCAGGTATGTCTAGTCGAGTTCAGGGTTCTATGATTGTTATCATAATACCTTATTTTGGAGCTTATATTTCTCATTTTTGGGATAAGTTTGCATTCACTACGAAACTCTCGTTTTTTTCTTGCTAGTGCTTAAAACGATGTTCTCTTTAATACAAACGACAAAGTGAACAATTTAAATGCCGCATTTCAAACGCTCCGTCAAGCGAGCGTGTCCTTAAAGCCTAAATAAGCAAAATTATTCAAGAGTTATTCGCTTTGAAGTCTCATTCTACTCCTTATGTTAACGTAGGCAATTTATGAGCCAGAATATTTCACGACTCACTAGACGTTCTGATCCATATTCTGAATTTTAAGGTACTTAAGTAAAACAAAACAGTTTCATAAGCGTCTCATGTTAAAAAAAAATGCTTGTAATTGAAAATAACTTGCAGATCGATTGCGTTCTGCGTAGGGCAAAATATGTAAGCCATTAGCAAGCCACCAATATGTAACAAAATATGTTTAAATTAATAGTGGTACTATGTATAATATTATAAATAACTAGCTTTTGCGCGCGGCTTCGCCCGCGTGGACTTTGAACCCGTGCTTATCTCTATGCATATTTTTTATGAACATAAAATCGGTTATTGTGACTAAACTATGATAGTTAGATATGTGCTCTCGGGGACTTTTTTGTAGATTTTTATAAGACCTACAAACCCGTCTTACATCATTTTGCTCTATTGTCAATAGTTTTTGCAGCGCACGCATAAATAGGTGTTCGATTTTACACCTTGGTTTACATAATCGCAATTTTCATACGGATCACTAATTCTTTTGAAAATAAAATATAGCCTATAACCTTCCTGGATAAATGGACTATCTAACACTGAAAGATTTTTTGAAACCGGTCCATTAGTTCCTGAGATTAGCGCGTTCAAACAAACAAACAAACAACAAACAAACAAACTCTGCAGCTTTATATATTAGTGTAGATTAATCTTGATATTTGAATTATATTGTTATATTTGAATTATGTTTATATTGATGTATTTCAGTTAGTTTATTTTCCCCCTCAAATAACAATGATTTTGTATTAATGTCTATCAAACGCCTAATATGATTGTTTAGTTCAACAGAATCGTTTTGTATGCATTGTTTCAATAAGTTTAAAGTACCTATATATTCATGATATGTTACTTGTTCAATCTATATGATGATCCAAAAAGTATTAAACAGAATTGAAGTGAAATTAGAGACTATAAATATTTACATGTATACCATTATATGGGCAAATACATTATCACATGTTTTATATACTCTATTTACAGTAAAACCTGGTTGGAGAACTTGTAACCTTCAGCTAGACGTTGTAAATCCTAGTAGTATCCGTTGGCTCTGTAGTGATTCCGTGTGGTGACGGATTTAAGAAGAAGAAGAAGAAGACATTTTGGCACCACTCTATTCCATCCTGACGGTGTCAACTCTTGTGTCGACACCCTCAAAAAATTTCAAGGACGATAACCTAGCCGCAAGAAAAGGAAAACTTGATACGAACCTATCTGGCCTCCATGTAACTGGAGGAGGCTCCACTCATCAGTGGGTCATTTATGGGCTAAAATGATAATGATGATATCTGTTATTTTCTATATAAATTTCTAAAGATAATTATTAGTTCTCAGGTATAGGAGACGCTCTCTGCGTCGAGCATCGTTAATAAAGCAAGCGACAGTGGCTAACCGCAACTTTCCTATGAAATCCGATCGCAATCTTACGATCTATGAATTTCCCACCAATTTAGGTCTTGCGTTCAGTAGAGACAAATGTTGTGCCAAAAACGCCACGATTCAAGATCGATCGAAATGGCAGGACACATTTAATATGATGTTGGATTAGATGGATTTAAAATAAATAGTTTCACTACCATAATTGATACGACACTGTAGTGAATAGATCGAAGTATACAGTATGAAACATAACATCAACCAGTGTGTTGTAGTTAGCCTGGTTTAGTTCATATAATAAATAGGTTATGGGCTAGATCGCTATCAAAGCGCATTGACACATCATTATTAAAATATATTAGTCAGAGCTAATTACAAAATTTACTAGGATGTTAACTTAAATTTTAAGTCGCTAACTTATTACTATTACTCTAATGCTGAGTCGAGCGTCCTCCCTTTCTAAGGAGGCCAATTAATGATAATAAATAAATATCCTTGCACTTTTCACACAACGCCATCTCGTCCCAAGCTAGATCGTTATCAAAGCGCATTGACACATCCTTATTAAAATATATTAGTCAGAGCTAATTACAAAATTTACTAGGATGTTAACTTAAATTTTAAGTTGCTAACTTATTACTACTACTCTAATGCTGAGTCGAGCGTCCTCCCTTTCTAAGGAGGCCAATTAATAATAATAAATAAATATCCTTGCACTTTTCACACAACGCCATCTCGTCCCAAGCTAGATCGTTATCAAAGCGCATTGACATATCCTTATTAAAATATATTAGTCAGAGCTAATCACAAAATTTAATAGGATGTTAACTTAAATTTTAAGTTGCTAACTTATTACTACTACTCTAATGCTGAGTCGAGCGTCCTCCCTTTCTAAGGAGGCCAATTAATAATAATAAATAAATATCCTTGGACTTTTCACACAACGCCATCTCGTCCCAAGCTAAGCAACTTAATGCTTGTGTTATGGTAACGAGATGGATGATAAACTACATAAATACATTTTTTTTTTGTAAATACATGCATATTGTAGATAGAAAAAACCCAGACCGTACGTCATATTTAAAATTACCATTATTATCTTACAACCCTTGTCCCACGCCAGGTGGTAGTCTGCATACACACCTTTCAGAGTTTGTATCAAGTTGTCCTTCTCTTGCGGCTAGGTGATTTGCCTCCTGCGTTCCCTTAGTCGCCTCTTACGACAACCTCGGGGTCGTATAGGTTGGTGACACTGCGTATTCTGAATCCGTCACCACACGGATTAATTAAAACCAAAACAATTTGTCAAGCTAGTTTTCAGTTTTAAAACAAATATGAAAGTAATAGACGAGTTATAAATATTTAATTATCAGCTTAACTTTATAGCTATCGGTTTTAATGATCCACGGAAGTGACCACTGGAATTGGGGTGGCCATAAATCGACACAATAAACTTGTTTACGCTCGAAGCATAAATAGTGGACGTCATAGATGTGCACGATTGCAAGCGTAGCGCTAGAAAGTAGTAGACGCTTCTTGCTGCTTAATAATAAAGAAAATTGAAGGAAACTCTTTCAATAAAAATAATAACGAAGATGAATGAGTATGTTTCATGGCGTGGTTAACATTTTCAAGGATTTATTTAATTATTCTCCATGTAACAATAAGTTGAACATAGGCGGACTTTAATGCCTCTTTCCAGTCAACCTATAGGCGATAGGCAGTACAATTAAAGAAAAAAAAGAGACACTACAATTAAAAAAAATATTGATGTAGAACTCCAAAAAGGTAAAACGTTTATTTAAAAACTAGGTTTACCTGCGACTTTGTCCGCGTGGTATTTAACAAATAAATAGTGTTATGTTCGCAGAGTTTACGATAACTTATTGAGTCTGTATTCCGCGCGAGAAACACACAAAACTTTGGACAAACCTAAATATGCTACAAAAATGTGGAAACTCACTGACTATCGAGTCCTGAAAAGCAGGGGGGGGGGGGGGCAATAAAAGTAGCCTAAGTTACATCTTACATACATAGCCAGTAAAAGTCCCGTCAAAATCGGACAAGCCATTTCAGAGATTGAAACAAACAGAAGACATTCATTAATTTATCATTAATCAGTCAGTTAATTAATTATTAAATGATTTCATTCATTTAATAATTAATTAATAACAAATAATTAATTCTACTGCGAAATGTAATTCTAAATTTAAATTTGAACGTTAATAAGTACGAGTTCTATCTTCTTTTCTATCTGAATTACTTTCTTAGTCATTCTATTCGAATTATCCGGATCTATAACTGAGAAATTTCTTCACATACGCGTAGAAAATATTCTATGAGATAAGTAGCCACCTGCTACACGTTCAACTAGTTATCGTCTCGAGTGACAGCGTTCATCACAAATTATCCACAATTAAAATTACGCTCATACTCCTCAGTATTAGTTGGTTGCCTTATTGAATAACAAGCTTTAAAGTCGGAGTCCACTATTACATCTCAGCGCCCGTCAAGCGCTGACTCGCCTGTAAACTTGAAAGCCATTTTTGGTAAGTGAGTTCAGTGTGGTGACGAATTTATACTACACACAATGGCGCCAATCCAACCGACCTGAGAGCTCCGGTTCGATTTCGGAGTCGAGTAAGTAGAATAGAATAGAATATTCTTTTCACTTCAGTAGCTCAAACATGTAGGTTTTGCTCACTGAAAACAGTGGACAAAATGCGATTTTGCCCACTGAGTGAGACAAAGTAACTTTTTAATTCTAATTCTAAACATTGACACTATCTCTTTCCCGCCAATAGAAAAGAGAGAGACAAAGACCAAGTGGCCAGTACCAACAGCTCCGATTTTTCTTCTTCTTCTTCATTTAGGTTTTGGCTTCCATCGTTATACCGATGATTTTGCCAATGACAAGTGTGTTGTGTTAGAAATTTCGTGTGATTATGAAAGTTAAATTAATTGGTTATAAGTTGCGTGAGAGTTATGAAGTTAAATGTTAGCAGGTAGCGCTATAGAAAACAATACAAAGCATTAAAGTACAGATTATAAATATTAAATTGATAGAGCAATATTATGGGAACTATATTTGATTAAATACAAACTAGACGTACTTTTAACAGTTCGATTGGATGAAAGGAGTTCGTTATGGGGTTACTTCGATTTTTAATTCGACCTCAAAGACAAACACGTTCGGAATTTCGTACTAACTAAAGAAATTTAGCAAAAATGATAATTATATCTTTTATTGTAATTCATTGAATTTTTAACTTATTGTTGTATTTAAACTAAAATAAGTATTTACTGCTTAAAAAACTGATATTTAACTTAAAAATATTTAATTATAGTTTCAAAAATGTTACGTAATATATTTCATTTCCTATAGTGTTCTCGCTGCTGAAGTGAAAAGTTATGTGTGTTACACGAGAGCAAAATTTTTCGCATCTCGTGCCTTTGAATCCCTCGCAGCACTCAGGAATCAACTTTAGAATCACTCGCTACGCTCGTGATTCAATCATTGATTCCTTCGCTTACTCGGGATTCAATATCAGCACTCGCAGCAAAAAACGACTTTGCTCTCTTGTTGCACAAATAACTATTATTGTACACCAATAATATAAAAGGTTAACATAGCATTAGATTAAAAAACAAAAAATGTACAAAATAGGCGATTTCTTCCAGACAACCTTTGGATGGATAGGAGTTGTGCACGTTACAGCGGTAGGTAGCGGTGTGCAATAAATTATACAAGTATGACAAATACATGTAGTACATGAAAAATAAATATAGTATATTCTAATACATAAATAACTTTTAAATACTATAGATATATGTAATAACAATAATAAGATATTATACCTATATACCAAATATATTATACATAAAACATATTATATACAAATAGAGATAATAGATAACATTATAACTCTAAGTAATGTTCCATAAGAAGATTATTGAAGGTTTCTAAAGACTGTGCACATCTTATTGTGATAGGTAACGCATTCCACAAACGTATTGCTGTAACCGTAAACGACTTGTCCATAAACACAGATGTATGTTCAGGGAAATGCAGCTTAAGGTTATTTGATGATCTTAGGGACCTCAAATGTGTGTCACAAAGGAACTCGAAACGTTCTTTAAGATAAATGGGCGAAATGGGATTAAATAAAATGTTGTACAACAACGGTTCGGAATGCCATTCCATAGAGAAGAGCCGGCAAGAAACTCCATGGTTGCTCTTTTAAATAAGAGGGTTACAATGATGGTGGTACAAACTGTCAGATTAGTGAAAGCAATAACTTAAAAAAAATAAAAATAAAAATTTGTTAAATTACACAAATTACAATTAACCAGACAGGTTGGCACGGGCTTTCCTATCAAGTTTTCCTTCTCTCGCGGCTTGGATATCGGCCTTGTTATATCATTTTGTCGGCTCTTACGACACCCTCAGGATGAAATGGGGACAAGACACGGACAAGATAGCTTCCTTGGAATTTGGATTAACCGGAATCGAATGAGCGTATCTCCATCTTCATTTACGTTATCTTTAGATTCCTCTCGGCATTTTTATAATAAGTCCTATGAGTATATCTCCCTCTCTGTTCACAATTTAATGACAGTAGTGTTATCGAAGGAAGGCAACCGTTACTGAAGCTTCTTAAAAATATGTTTCTTAAATTTTAATTACCACAATGTACTTAAAGGCTTTTTTGGCAACTAACAAATAAAAATAATAGCAAGATATCAAAGGTCGCAAAGAACCATTTAAAAAATTATTACAATAAAAGAAGACCGGTCGCCAACAACCGGTCTAGCCTCATTTAGTTGACTACCAGTATTGACATGCAGCGTCTGCCCTCCGCAACTTATCTAGTAGGATCACCCGTAATTATATGGTTAGACCAACTGTCACTTTGTAGTTAGTAGTGGAGACCTATAATTGGCTTTGTAGTGTAAACTACATCTCATTGATTTTTAATAGCTATTGGTTTTCCTAATAAATATAATAAAATAAAAGTGGAATAAGTTCGAAACATTGTGTATCTTACTAATATTATAAACGTGAAAGTTTGTAAGTATGGATGGATGGATGGATGGATGGATGGATGGATGGATGGATGGATGGATGGATGGATGGATGGATGGATGGATGTTTGTTACTCTTTCACGTAAAAACTACTGAATGGATTTTAATGAAACTTTACAATAATATAGCTTATACATCAGAATAACACATAGGCTACAAGTTATAAAGATATTATGTGAATTACAACAATATAAACAAATCGAATTCAACATTTCTAATTGTCAAATTTTCGACCATATTAAACTATAGACAACATAACGTTTCGCTGTCAGTTGCGTTTTGTTAAAGTAGGTTTTATACGGACGGGATAAAAATCTCAGGTATCCTATGTCCAACTTTCTTTTTGTTTTAAATATATATAATGCGGAACAAAGTTCGCCGGGTCAGCTAGTTCTACATAATAATAATAATCCTTGGAGATTGCACACAACGCCATCTCGTTCCAAGCTAAGCAACTTAATGCTTGTGTTATGGTAACGAGATGGATGATAAACTACTTAAATACATTTTTTTTTGTAAACACATACATATTATCGATAGAAAACACCCAACCCCGGAACAAATACTTGTAGGTCGTACAAATATTTCTTCCGTGCGGGAATCGAACCGGCGACATGCTGCGCAGCAGTCGATCGCTCAACCACTTCACAGAGTGCATCTATGTAGTATAGTACTATTACTCAGCCCATAAATGACCCACTGCTGAGTCGGGCCTCCCCAGTAACATGGAGGGTAATTAGCCTACTATGCCACGCTGGCCAGACTTATTGGCACAGGGTTTCATATCAAGTTTTCCTTCTTCTACGGCTAGGTTATCAGCCTTGTCATTTCTATTTGTCGGCACTTAATGGATGCATGGCTAGGGGCAAGCTTAGTCGTTAGCGTGCCACACTGCCCTGGGACCGGGCGACCCAGAATTAGGCTAGCCTTACCCTGGCATGCGGGGCTCTGCTGGGGTGGACAAACCTTTCCCTTGCTATTCGTGGGAACGCTATGGCTAATAATACATTTAATTTAATTAACCAAAATGGCGGCGATGTGGTTCGCCACCCATCACGTCTCGTTTCTCGCGGGGGCGAAAAGCGGCCCATGGAGAGCCGCTTCGCTACGTTGAACGTGAGAGGAGGAATGGATGGTAAGGTAGATGAAGTATGTCAGATGATGGATGAGCGATGCATAGATATTTTGTTCGTGAACGAAACCAAGAGGAAAGGATGTGACACCACGGTTCATGGTTCCTACACGGCATACTGGTCGGGAGTCCCCCAAACCAGCCGAGGCTGTCAGGGAGTTGGTGTGATTCTTTCCTCTTGAATAGTTGAATGTGTGATGGAGCATGAATGTGTAAGCCCAAGACTCCTCTGGATTAGGTTAAAAGTCGGACTCACTCGCTTGTTTATCCTTGGGGCGTATGCACCGACGAATACACTTAAAAGCCCGACAAGAGAGAGAGGAATTTTGGGATAGCATGAGAGAGGTCTTGAATAAATGCGGAGAAAATGAACGGATCGTGATGTTAGGGGACTTTAATGGGTGGGTTGGAGTGAAGCGTGATGGGTATGAAGGAGTTCTGGGTACGTTTGGGGACGAGAGAGTGAATGAAAATGGGAGAAGCCTGCTTGAAGTATGCTTGGAATGGAATCTTTGCGTGGCCAACACAATGTTTGACCACAAAAAGATCCATTTGTATACAAGAGATGAAGGTGAGTCGAGAAGTATGATTGATTTTGTAATTGTGGATGAAAGACTGAGGAAGAAAGTGCTAGACACTCGGGCATACCGCGGTGTAGGCCTCGACACAGACCACTTCCTGGTGATAGCCCGTATGCGTGGCCTCTTTAAACGGTGGCGACACCGAGGGGCCGAGCCTACGAGTGTTTTGGACAGAGTAAAAGTGGAAAATCTGCAAGAAAAAGAAAAGAAAGACGAGTATGTAGAGAAACTGAAAGAAAGTGTTAAAGGTATAGAAGAGATAGGTGTGATTGAAGATTTTTGGAAGAAATTTAAGAAAGGGGTCGTGAATGTTGCTATTGACGTATGCGGGGTAGCTAAAAGAAGGAAAGGAAGAAAGAACTATGATGTGTGGATGGATAATGATGCACAAAGGGCGGTGCAAGAAAAGAAGAAAGCGTGGTTAGATTGGTTAGCTACAAAAGCTAACCAAAAAGCTCAAAAGGCGACGGATGACGAGGTCAAGGAAGCAAGAACGAAGTATAAAAGATTGAAATTAGCAGCGAAAGAAGTTGTGTCTAGAAAGAAAGAAGAACGAAAGGA
Organism: Clostera curtula; assembly: GCA_905475355.2. NCBI lineage: Eukaryota > Metazoa > Arthropoda > Insecta > Lepidoptera > Notodontidae > Clostera > Clostera curtula. The sequence goes on along the minus strand of FR997804.1, from coordinate 3,498,444 downwards.
TGATTTTGATAGGAGGCTCACTGAAGATTTCCAGTCAAATATCAAGTTTTTCTGGAAATCCATCAAAGCAGTAAGAGGAAAAACATCTACCTCGGAGCTGAGTACAATCAGGAGCCAAGATGGGAGCATTATAAAAGGAGAAGAATGTGTGCTAAAGAGATGGAAAGAGTATTTTGAAAGTTTGTTTGAAAGAGAGGAAGTGCAGGTACAAGATCCGGCACCTTCCATGGAAACTAGTATAAATGGTGATGAAAGAGAGATAAGCATGGATGAAATAGTGAAAGCGTTGAAAAGTATGAGATTAGGCAAGGCTGCAGGGTATGACAGGATTACCGTCGAGATGCTGAGGGCTGGACAGGGCATAGTGGCTAGCCAGCTGTACCGCCTTTTCAATTTGTGCTGGCGAAATGGGCAAGTACCGGGAGACTGGTGCAAAGCCGTAATAGTGCCATTATATAAGGGAAAAGGGTCACGGCAAGAGTGCATAAATTACCGCGGTATAAGCCTTCTCAGCGTCGTCGGTAAATTGTACGCGAAAGTGTTAATTGAAAGGGTTGTGAATGAAACAGATGAAAAAGTGTGGGATGCACAAGCGGGATTTAGAAAGGGAATGGGATGTACGGATCAGGTCTTTTCCTTGCGGTGCATAGCCGAAAAGTGTTTGGCTAAAACCAAGAAGGTCTATTGCGCGTTCGTGGATCTAGAAAAGGCCTATGATAGAGTGGTGCGGAATGAATTGTGGTCAGCATTGTCCGTGAACGGTGTGAGCAGTATCCTTATACGAGCATTGCAATCTCTTTATAGGGACTCCAGTGCTTGTGTAAGGATAAACGGAGCATACACTGAATTGTTTAATATCGAAAAGGGTGTTAGACAGGGATGTGTAGCGTCACCGTGGCTATTTAATCTGTTCATGAACAATTGCTTGACAGATTTAAAAGAGAATGAAAGTGGGTTGAGAATGAATGAGTTACTCGTCAAATGTTTTCTCTATGCTGATGACCAAGTATTACTTGCGTCTTCGGCCGAGGAGTTGCAGGAGATGGTAACTGCTATGAGTGGAGCTTTTGCTAGAAAGGGAATGAAGATTAATGTTAAGAAGACGAAAGTGATGGTGTTTGAAAGAGATGAGGCAGTGACAGTCTGCAATATCGTGATTGGAGATGAACAAGTTGAACAGGTGAATGAGTTTGTGTATCTGGGTTCAAAGTTTACAAGAGATGGAAAGTGTGAGAGTGATATCGAAAGAAGAGTGAATGCAGGGAACATGGTGAACGGAGCTTTGCACTCCTTTATGAGCAGTCGGAAGGTGTCTAACAAGGCTCGTTTGGCTGTGCATGAGGGAGTGTTGGTTCCGACACTCATGTATGGAAGTGAAAGTTGGGTATGGCAGAAGAAACATGAAAGCAGAATAAATGCAGTTGAGATGAGAGCGTTAAGAAGTATGATAGGAGTTAAACTGAGTGACAGGATAAGAAATAGTGAGATAAGGAAGCGTTGTGGTCTGAAAGAAGATGTAGTGACAAAAATTGAGAAAGGTATGCTGAGATGGTTTGGCCATGTCGAGAGAATGAATGAAGAACGATTGACGAAAAAAGTGTATAAGGCGAGTGTGAATGAAAGTGTTGGAAGGGGAAGACCTAGGCGGACGTTTCAAGACCAAATCAGGGACGTCTTGAAAAAAGGCCAGGTCAAGAGTATTCTAAACCGAAGAGCATGTATGAAGGGAATAATGAAAGTGGACGAAGCGAAACAAGTATGTATGGATCGTAGCAAGTGGAAAGAAGTGGTCTCTGCCTACCCCTACGGGAAAGAGGCGTGATTATATGTATGTATGTAAAACACCTTCAGGATGAAATGGGGTGGTGACACTATGTATTCTAAATCAGTCGCCACACGGACCGTTACACGGCTTTATATAACTAAATGTTTACCTTTCCGAGTAATCTATAATTATTTTCTCAACAAAAAACATCACGCCGGTGGTGTAGCCCAACTTTTATTTTTCGTGGGCCAAGAGCTTTTATTAGATTCCCGACCCCTCATACAGTATGAAAGGTCAATTTCCCAAGGTACATTTAGTAATAGAGTTTGCAAATATGATGAATGTCCTACAATACGTTCAAATTTATATTGAGAACCTTTAAGGTGCTTGGAGATAAGTCATCATCATCATTTCAGCCGAAAGACGTCCACTGCTGGACATAGGCCTCCCCCAAGGATTTCCACAAAGGCCGGTCCTGGGCCGCCCGCATCCACTGCTTTCCGGCGATCTTAACCAGGTCGTCGGTCCACCGTGTGGGAGGCCTACCAGCACTGCGCCTTCCGGAACGCGGTCGCCACTCGAGGACTTTTCTGCCCCATCGGACGTCGGTCCTGCGAGCTATGTGCCCTGCCCACTGCCACTTAAGTTTGACAATCCGGTGGGCTATGTCGGTGACCCTGGTTTTCCTGCGTATCTCCTCATTTCTGATTCGATCTCGCAGGAAAACTCCGAGCATAGCCCTCTCCATTGCCCTTTGGGTGACTTTGAGCCTTCTGATGGAGCCCATAGTGAGCGACCACGTCTCAGTTCCATATGTCATCATGTGTGTTGCCAGTGATGACATATGGAGATAAGTACTTAAGCCAAATTTGATTTGAGCCATACTGTTAATATATATATATATATATATATATATATATATATATCGGCTGCTGAACATAGGACTCCCCCATAGATTTCCATAATGTACGACCTCGTGCAGACCGCATCTACCTGCTCCCAGTGACTTTCACAAGGTCATCCGTCCACCTAGTCGGGGGTCTTCCCACGATTCTCTGTCCTGGACGCCACTCCAAGACTTTTATGCCCCAGCGGCCATCCGTTCTTCGGGCCACGTGGCCTGCCTATTACCACTTCAACTGTGCAATCCTTCTAGCTACGTCGTGTCGGTCACTTTAGTTCTTCTACGGATTTCCTCATTTCTGATTAATATATATTTAATAAATATATATAAATAAATATATATAAAGAATTTGGCACTTTTATCGGTAGTGGGTGTCGAATCATATTCCTTAATCAGGTTATAAAAACAATAAAAAGAAACAAATGACGGCAAGATTTGTATTCCATATAGCAGATGGTTGGTGCTGTGGTGGAGACCCCATGCGATTTTGAGCGTGGACACAAGGTAAGGACAAGGCCACAAGAGAAGGAAAACTTGATACTAAACCCTGTGGCAACACGTCTGGCCAGTGTAGCACAGGCTAGTTTTCCTTCAAGTAATTGGAGGAGGCCTGATTCAGCAGTGGGTCATTTTTAAGCTGAGCGAAATATGTATACAGTTGCGATCAAAATATTTAACTATCCAGAAATCGCATGTTAGAAAACACCGGACCATCCAATGTTCGACAATAATTCTTTACTCACACGATTTCCAGCAATCGCTGCCCGTAACGTTTTCACTCGATAAGGATGGATTCACATCACTACTGTGCAAAATTAAAAATAAACTCGCTTACAAGGTATTCGTCGATGTATGCCTGATCTATATTTTTTTAAGAATGGTGTAACTGTATTCACATCACTACTGGTAAAATCTATAGATCTATACAAATAAATAAAATTGGAGTGGCTGTTCGTAATAATAACCACATTTTACTAAACCTATACAATATACAAAATATTTTTTTTAAATTTTTGTCTGTCTGTTTGTCTGTTGGTTCTGGAACTAATCTCTGCAACGGATGGACCGATTTTGACGGGACTTTCACTGATAGGTAGCTGATGATATACGGATTAACTTAGGCTTTTTTGACTAGCTTCGCCCCGCGGTACCCGCAGTAATATCGCACCCGTGCGAAGCAGGGACGGGTCGCTAGTTTAAAAATAAAATCGTTTACTAGGTTTCCCTAGATGTACGCCTAATCTATATTCTTTTACGAATGGTGTGAATACAGCCTGTTCTGGAGGCGATAAGAAATGGGAGGGCTATATTTATAATAATAAATTTACCACACTTTTATCCCCATACAGCAGTAGATATCAAAATACAGAAGGACATATTGCAAATGTTTGAGTTTATATTGTTTAGTGTGATGTCTTAGGTTTTCGCGATTATTACACATTGAAATTACATAAGAAACAGTTGAACCAGTTGAAACTGTTTCTTTGTACGTTTAAAGACAACTGTCATGTAGTATCTCCCGTGTCCACAACTGCTGCAAAGCATTCGAAACGTTGGGAATTAAATAATGTAATAAGTGTCTAGGGGTTGGATAGGCCGCCTTTGGATCACGGGGTCCCGGGTTCGATTCCAGGGCCGGGCAAGTGTCTTTGTGTGACCCAGAGGCACTTGCTCTGAGTCTTGTTGTCATTTATATTGGTGAATTTCATGTTTGTAAGCTGCTCCCGTGATGCAGGTTATACCTAGTGCAGTTGTTACGTTTTATTGTAAAAAAGAAAGAAAAAAAAGTCCGTTAAAAACTGTTTAATTTCAATCATTTAGTGTGTTGTCGCCCTTATAAAACCGGTAGCTCACGTATGTTGAGAATCGGCACGACACAAATGGATCTCGGCAGATTGACCCATTTTGCCAGGAAAGAGTTGTAACTAGATCTTCAAGCGATATCATACTTGTCAACGACTAGCTATGGTTGTACCAGTATCACTAATATGCTGTAATTATATAGCTCACTTACGAACTGCGTGTAGCGATCAGAGTGGTTATGCAGACGTGATTGGAAGTTAATTATGAAAATTAAGTTACTAGGGTATAAACAAATTATACAGAGTGTATCTTGGTACATTCATCGTGGGACTGTCGGAGGTAAGGTATTTGGGCCACATAGTAAACAACTAATAACATAAATAATTCCTTTGTGATGAAAGTGATAAAATTACAAAACCCAGGGCATTAAAATAAGTCTGTGTGGTGACGGATTTAGAATACACAGTGTCACCAACCCATAACATCCCGAGGGTGTCGTTAGAGACGACTAAGGGAACGTATTAAGCAGATCACGTAGCCGCAAGAGAAGGGAAACTTGATACAAAACCTGTGCCAACGCGTTTTGCCAGCGTGGCGAAGTAAGCTAATTTCCCTCCATGAATTTGGAGGAGGCCTGACTCCGTAGTGGGTCACTCATGGGCTGAAACCACGATTAAAATAATAAATAGCTTTACAATTTTTTTTAAGTTAATTTAAATATCAAATTTAATATTACCAGAAAATTCTACAGGTGTACAAAAGCCCTATATTTACAGTTTCCCATAGAGCTAGATACTCAAAAGAAGCAGTCCGGTGTTTAAAATTGCTATCTATCTTGAAGTATGCCTGAGACATGGGTTTCACTGAAAATCAACAAACTTAACTTTCAAGCTTAATAATCTGGTCCTTAATGTTTCTTGGATTGTCTTTGCTAATTTCTAGAAATATAACACTTTCATTACCAACATTTCAAGAAAACAAAGTAGCGTTTTTTTCCTATAATTTCACTCACAGTATCTATATCAGGAGTACATCCTTTCGTTAAGTCTCTATGTTTTTTTACGTCCTGTATAAATTATTTGGCCGTATTTTTATATAGGAACTAAAGCGTTAGGACGGATTAAGTAAAATACCGGAAATGTCTAGAAATGCTCAGCAATCTTACTTCATATATATCGATCTCTGTTAAGCACCTTCTACGGTTCCGCGATTTAATTCTTCCTCGGATGTATTTGTAGTCTTGTAAAGGTAGGGCCGGACCAAACGTTTCCCTTTAAATTGGTTTTCACTAGACCATTAACCGAGATCCGAGCACCTGCGTGGAAATCTTGTCGACAAGTTAATCGGCCTGTCGATTATGCATTACTATAATTAGCTTGTATCAACTTTACCGCATATGTCAACGTAGCATGTTTCACACGTTTGTTGACAGACTTTTTGTTTACACGATTGTAATTAAGTTTGTAGCACGCTCCACAAAAATCTGGGGCAACGTTTAATGGCCTTTTGTCTTACAGCAATTATAAATAACGTGTTATTACTTCGTTGAAACTTAAACTGAGATTGGTGGACTGAGGGGTTATGAAAAAAGGTTTTAAATTCTCATATTTTAAAGGCTTAAGTATATATCGACTGGATTGCACTGATCGAGATATTGTGTGATATAACTTTCCAATTTATTTTAAGTATATATACCTCCTATATGCCTTCAATGTTTACAAAGAGTAGATCACATGTATAAAACTAATAACAGTTTAAATACGTGTTTCCATAGTACTGACTAAAAATAAACAACGTGTTTTTCTACCGCCCTTTTTTAATTTGTCTTTACAAAATATTACTTGAATTTAAGAATAATTAATCGTATGGTAAAGACTCACCTAGTTTCTGATAAATTTTAATGTCCTGTATGTACCAAATATTCCAACTTATTTAAATAAACCGCCACCCAGTCTTTAACAAAAATAAAATGTAGTTTGCCCAAACGTTGCTCACCTTATAAAATAACCCGACAATAAAATTATTGCAGTCCCAGAACTTACAACCCAAATTTACAAAGTAGGCCCAAGAATGTCACCTTTGGGTACTCTTGAACCTACTTTACTCCATAACTTGGGACATTGCAAATTGTTTCCACGCAATACGACGGCCGTAACTACTCGATGTTTTCCCTCGCATTCGCGTCGGCTGCCCTACTAGTAATAAAGTGGTTTACGTATGTAAGTGTGCACTGGGGCTTCTTCTTTACAAAAGTCATTTATCTTCCCAAGCTTTTCTTTTTGTTCTATTTCTGTTACGTAATCTTTGTTTGTATTCGGATATTGTGAGAATTTTCTTATACAGACGTCACAGATTTGTCAAGTTTCAATTTTGTTTTTCAAATTTTCGCTCACTTAATTTCAACATTCACTATAAATCTTGAGATTTTATGACAATGATTCTAGAATTCTCTTAAAAACAATATCAGTTAAAGTGCATCTAATAAGATACTTTTTTCACAGTTCATTAAGAACACAAAATAATTAATGGAATCAATAAAAAGCTTAGCGTATGAATTTAAGTATGTATACTAATCTTATTCATTGAAAGCAATAAAAGAAAATCACAACGCGTAACTGCCAAAAGTCCCTGTCAACATATATCAACTGTAATTGTAGCCATGTCAATTGTACAACAAGATAAACTGCCAGACAAAGGTGATTGTGCATCAACGAGCGAAAGCGACAGTTGCACCGTTGATACACCACTGTCAATCACCACCTGACGAGATGAGTTGAGAAAGCGTTGCTCGTAAGTACTTGAGCAAATATACTTGTCAAAACATATATGACGAAGAAGAAAGCAACAAACTGCAGTGCCCTTAGGTCAAACGTGACGCGGCAATTTTGGGAGCAAGAGTGATTTTTGATGAACTTTTACTCTCGGTCATTATCATGTCCGTTTTCGTTTTCGAATTGGCTGTGGATGGCAATTAAAAAGATTTTGGTGTGACAGGTTTTGCACGTGCGATGACTTAACTTTATCAATAACATACTTAAATTTTGTTGGTATTTTTATTATTAGATATTTTAAATAGATTATTTTGCTTTTCTCTTAATCTAACTAAATCAGTTTTATTTTTATGTTAGCTTATTATATTTACCATGATATAACACCATCTATTAGTAAATAATTTCCCACATAAGCTCTTTAATAAAAAAGACAGATTTTTCTTTATAAAGAACTTATGAAGGACGAAACCTTATGAAATCTTGTAAACTCCAATTATTTGCTGAGCATTTTGCTGAAGCATAAAATTTATTTATATCTATTATTAGTGACCCGCCCCGGCTTCGCACGGTTGCAATTATATATTATACACATAAACCTTCCTCTTGAAACACTCTATCTATTAAAACAAACCGCGTCAAAATAGGTTGCGTAGTTTTAAAGATTTAAGCATAAATAGGGACGGACAGACGACATCAACTTTGTTTTATAGTATGTAGTGATACTAGATTTCATTTATTAACAGGAATACAATATACATAGAAGTAGATGTTTGTATAAGAGTCTCATGAATATTTCATTTATTCAGATGTCTGTATACAGAACTAAGCAATTGCAATTTTGGACAAAAGATTTTAAAATGTTTTCCACGTCTCAGCTCGTTCAAGTTTCAGCTCCGTTTGGAATTGAAAACTTTGCTGGTTGCAATGCAAATCTTTTTAAAGTAGTAACTACTGGCGTTTTATTTTTCTTAAAAAATCATTGCTCAATTTATGAGATAAAGATTATTTTTCTACTTTCAGATTCTTTGGTTTGTTCACACAAATAAAATTAGAGACTATTTACGAGAATTGATTAGTTTAATCTGTACTTTTACGTGAACTGGAAAATTATTTTAACAAGATAATTATTAATACTAGAAAACAACAAAAACGTATTAGTTTGATTATTTCACGAAAGTGATGTATGCATGTATAAATATGTACAGGACGAAAATATTACTTGGGATCAGTACCCCACGCCTATCACCCAATATTTTTAAATACCACATATTATGTTACGTGATACTTGAGAACAAGGCGAGGTAATTGGATTGACCGATTTGATTGGTATCCTATTTCCTACTAATATTGTAATGCGAAAGTTTGTAAGTATGGATGGATGGATCATCATCATCATTTCAGCCAAAAACAGATTTTAATGAAACTTAACAATAATATAGCTTATACATCAAAATAACACATAGGCTACAATTTATAAAGATATTGTGTAAATTGACCACAATATAACAATAAGTGTCATAATCATTAACAAAATAAAAAAATCTGACGAAATCAATAATTCCATCACCACGCGGGTAAAACCGCGGGGCGCGGCTAGTATTTCATAAAGTACTTAATTCGTTTATAGTCCATCAAACAAAGTGTCCATAAGTGAGTAAGACTAGTAAAAGAGCATTTAATTACGCGTATAATCGCAAGTTACAGTAAAATACACCCGTTAATACTCCTATGACATATCTAATTTGTGTTCAAACGTCGATGTTTCCGATACCACTTAGATTTCCAATGAAAGTGGATTTTCACTCCCATTAAGTATTTAATCATTGTGGCTATTGATGCAGCAATCACTGCGGCTTTGCCATATTTAAGACAATTCTTAGTCGGGAATTTAATGAATTCGTAACAACTCTTCTACTCTAAAGTTAAAGTTTATTTCATCATGTTTCGGCAAAAGTGAAATAAGAAGATTTATGACTGATCAATGGGGCTAGTTTAGTAGATAGTGCTGAATGAAAATCGTCTGCTGGTTGAACAAATGTTGGCTTAGCTGATAACCAACATAAGCACGACTGTCATTTTAATATCTCTGGCAGTAGACAAGCGAAGGCGGTATTTTGAAAGTGGCAGGTAAAAGAAGTGATTACCGGTAGTCCACTAAACAGATCTGGAAGTGCAGATGGAAATCGTTATGTAAAATACGAGTCGTTACCGAAATCAGTTTAGACTCGGCACCGCAATGAAATTGAGAATAAATAAATAAATAAAATATCCTTGGACATTTCACACAACGCCATCTCGTCCCAAGCTAAGCAACTTAATGCTTGTGTTATGGTAACGAGATGGATGATATACTACTTATATACATATTTTTTTTGTAAATACATACATATTGTAGATAGAAATGACACCCAGACTCCGAGCCAGTGCCTCTGGTTTAGACAAAGACACTTGCCCGACCCCGGAATCGAACCCGGGACCCGTTGATCCAAAGGCGGCACATCTAACCACTAGACCAACGAAGCAGTCAAATAATTATAGTATCTTGCATTTAAGCACAACTCATCATAAATCTCGTAACGTGAAGAGATAAATTTAATGCAACAAGACCAAGTAAGATGATTGAACACGTTGCTAACTGGCGTGCATTTTTACCGCTTGCAAGCAATCAAGTGAAATTGTACTTTCATTGGAAAATCGCAGAAAATCGGAAGCGTATCGGTGATATGTTATAAATCACATTACAGTTAATAGTCTTTATCACATTATTATATATTATAAACTAGTGGCCCGCCCCGGCTTCGCCCGTGCAAAGCGTGGGTGGGTTATATATATAAACCTTCCCATTGAATCACTCTATCTATTAAAAAAAACCGCTTCAAAATCCGTTGCGTAGTTTTAAAGATTTATGCATACATAGGGACGGACAGAAGAATGCGACTTTGTTTTATACTATGTAGTGATAGTGATTTTCGATAATTTATTAATAAAATATTCGATTATTAATATTAAACTTACTATTACTACTCAGTCCATAGATGAACCACTGTTTAGCCGGGCCTCCTCCAGTTACATGGAGGGTTATGACTTATGACCCTACTGTGCCACGCTGGCAAGATGGGTTGGCACAGGGTTCAATATCTAGTTTGGCTTCTCTTGCGGTCAGGTTATCGGCCTTGTCATTTAATGTTGTCGGCTCTTACGATACTCTCAAGACGGAATGGGGTGGTGACATTATGTATTCTAAATTCAAAAATATCAGACTATTAAACAAAAATAATAAACATCTACAATTTTAAACGGGACAATATGAAAAATCAAGGTAGAAAAAATATTTACATCAACCCTAAATCTAATCTGTACTTAAATCTCCACTAAGTGAAAACCGTATGAAGGTTTCTAGCTTTAGAATCAGATTTCAGTACTTCCGAGTACTGGTTATCTCTTACGTTGATTTATTCCAATAATATCGTATCACAAAGGGCATTTTTTCAATAAAAATTCCGGCTTCATGTGGAAAGGACGTATATTTATGTCGTTGCCGAAGCGAGAATTCGTCGTCTCAGCGATCTATTGAACTCTCTCTTCCAATAAAAGTCGCGTTGAGAGATAGATCAGTTTACCGAGATATATGGAAGTGTGGCCACAGAACAAGCGACGTACTCGAATATTGAAAAAAAAAAAACATATTTTTATTTTACGTTGTGGACACTAGATAGAAAGGTAGGAGCTGGATGCGTCCATCTGAGAACAGGGCACTATAGCGCACATTATGAGTCCTATGGACTAAATTGGTTCGTAATTTTAATTCATTTAATGCATTTATTTGTCGAACATTGGACCCACTTTATGGTGTTAACAAATATCATTATAAACACTTTGTTTGGCCAAATAGCCTAAAATGTTATCAATAATACCTACATTTCAATAACAAAATATCAAAATTTCAAATATCAATATCAAACAAATTATCAATATACTACATAATACTAATATCCTAGTAAAATTATAAACCCAAAGTTTGTAAGAATGTGTGCATGTATGTTTCACGTGCTCTTTCACGCAAAAAATGCGGCATGACATCAGAATAAGACATAGGCTATAAATTATAAAGATATGTTGTAAATTATCCAAAATGTAACAATTAGTGTCCAATAAGTAAGAAAAAAATTGATGGTAATTGGTAATTGGATGATTAAAAGATGTTAATTTGGTCTATGTACTGTGTTTACATACTTACGCATTTAGTAAAATTGGTTATTTTATTATTACAAACAGACACTCCAATTTGATTTAATTGTATAGATATGTCGAGCGCAGTGCTGGTAGGCCTCTCATGACTCGATGACCTGGTTAAGATAATGATGGATGCCGGCGGCTCAGAACCAGCCGTTGTAGAAATCCTTGGGGGAGGCCTATGTTCAGCAGTAGACGACTTTTAGCTGAAATTATTATGATGATGATGATGTACGAGTATATATATCTTTTATTTACACCGCTTCTATTTATACACGCTTCTGCTTTAAAGATCTCATTTTTAATGGCCCAGATATTGAAATTTCGTTTAAAACTTAACACAAAATAGGAAGACTAGTAATGCGTTCTTAGCTCGTAAAAATTGTGACTTTCAATGGTTTAATGTATATACTTTCACCAGTGGTTCCGAGTTGACTTAGATAACTTCTTTTAGATATAATATGTTCGAGTCGTAAATATAATATGATATCTTTATTTTGACATTTATAGTGTTGAAATATGTATCATGTTTAAAGAGTTGTTTGATGTTTAGTTTCATTAATGGATTATGACTAATTTCATTAGTGCCATATCTAACTTTCTTTCCAAAAATGGGTAACCGCAAAAACATACTGGTATTGCAATAATCACTAATAGTTCTATCAAAATGTTTTATAATATTTACATATTAATATTTGATTTCGGATCTGTGTTCTACCCGTACATCAAAATTGGTACAGTAGTTTAGGCTAAGACCACTCTTAAACAGACAGGTTTCTTTCTTATGTATATTATTTGTTTGGATGAACAAACAATAGTTCTTAAACATCTGCCTTGCATTTTATCCTAACGCTACCATCAAGTCTATATTACATATAATTAAAAATCTCAAAGTCACCCAAAGGGCAATGGATAGGGCTATGCTCGGAGTTTCCCTGCGAGATCGAGAAAAGAGGAGATACGCTGGAAAACCAGGGTAACCGACATAGCCCACCGGATTGCCAAACTTAAGTGGCAGTGGGCAGGGCATAGCTTGGACATAGCTTGCGGGACCGACGCCCGATGGGGCAGAAAAGTCCTCGGGTGGCGACCGCGTTCCGGAAGGCGCAGTGCTGGTAGGAATCCCACACGGTGGACCGACGACCTGGTTAAGGTCGCCGGAATGCAGTGGATGCGGGAGGCTCAGGAGCGGCCTTTGTGGAAATCCTTCGGGGAGGCCTATGTCCAGCAGTGGACGTTTTTTGGCTGAAATGATGATGATGAAAAATCTCAATGTAATAAAAATTTCCCATGTGTATAGACGAGTGCCAAAGCAAAGTTTTAATACATTTTTGACATAGTTTGTTCTCAAACAAAGTTCTGAACTTATTGACGAGGGATGAAAGGGGGCGCGGATGTCGTTATGAGATTTAAAAGCAAATTTGGAAGTTTATCCTGCGATAAATTCACTTTACGCTGAATCTACACATAGAATAAATATCATTGGAGTGGATTGTTGTCTGCACCTGAAATACATCATTATAGTTTAGACATATTCTTTATTGTGGCAAGAGACAAAAATACATTGACAAACAAACACACGATATAGATCTTTAAAACAGCCATCCGCTGTATTTTATAGTCTTGCCACAAACCGACCCAGACTCAGAATAATACTGATTGTCAACCAACGCTGACATTTCAGCCAAAAGGCGTCCATTGCTGGACATTGGCCTCCCCCAAGGATCGCAAAGGCATCCTTCGTTTTCCGGCGACCTTAACCAGGTCATCAGTCCACCATGTGGGACGCCTACCAGTATTGCGCATTCCAGAACGCGGTCGCCACTCGAGGACTTTTCTGCCGTATCGGACGCTGGTCCTTTGAGCTATGTACCCTGCCCGCTGCCACTTAAGTTTGGCAATCCTGTGGGCCATGTCGGTAACTGTGGTTATCCTATGTATCTCCTCATTTCTGAATCGATCTCGCAGGGAAACTCTGAGCATAGCCCTCTCCACTGCCCTCTGAAAATTGCCACCTGAAATACAGATATGATGTTTATATCAATATTGCAAAGTTAAAATCAATTTATCCATTGGATGTTTGTTTCAACAAAAAGGAACGCTTACTTCACCAACATTAAAAAAATACCAACAATCTTAAAAGTCAGTGCCTCTGGTATATCTTCTTACCTAATGACGTCGGTGACTTCAAATGGCAGTTTAGATTTTTTTTTCATAAAGTGATTTATTTTGTATTAAATGCATATAACTAGGAACCAACAACTAGTGAGTCGCCAGAGCAAACCTTAATTTACTTAAATGTATAAATGGTTTTGTTCATTTATTGCAAGTTTAATAGGAAACTATTGAACCGAAATGGGGTGGTGCCGGATTAAGAATACATAGTGTCGCCACCCCATTTCATCCTGAGGGTGTCGTAAGACTCGTAAGGCCTCATAGCCACAAGAAGGAAATCTTAATATGAAACCTAGTGCCGACCAATCTGGCCAGTGTGGCACAGTAGATTAATGACCTTCTATGTAACTGGCTGGTGATGACTTATGGAACAGAGACGTGGTCGCTCACTATGGGCTCCATCAGAAGGCTCAAAGACACCCAAAGGGCAATGGAGAGGGCTATGCTCGGAGTTTCCCTGCGAGATCGAATCAGAAATGAGGAGATACGATACAGGAAAACCAGGGTCACCGACATAGCCCACAGGGTTGTTAAACTTAAGTGGCAGTGGGCAGGGCACATAGCGCGCAGAACCGACGCCCGATGGGGCAGAAAAGTCCTGGAATGGCGACCGCGTTCCGGAAAGCGCAGTGCTGGTAGGCCTCCCACACGGTGGACCGATGACCTGATTAAGGTCGCCGGAAAACGATGGATGCGGGGGGCCCAGGACCGGCCTTTGTGGAAATCTTTGGGGGACGCCTATGTCCATCAGTGTACGTCTTTTGGCTGAAATGATGATGATGAATGATGATGTAAGTAACTGGAGGAGGCCGGACTCCACAATGGGTCATCTATGGGCTGAGTAGTACTTGTATATTGGTTATTTTTAAATATTTTTTTAATAAAATAACCACATGGGCCAATTAACAATTCCGAGTCATAAACGTCCCTGTCATATTAAGTTACAAATTTAAATGTAATGTTTCGAATAGTTAAATCAATACGGAGTTGTGCGGTGAACAACATTAAATAACATACAACCGAATGGAGAACCTGCTTCTCTTTGCAGTCGGTTAACAACTGGAGACATACCCGTTTTGTAAACATTAACTGCACTTACAATACAACAATCAGTTTAACATAGCAGACCTCAGAGCGCAATAAACCTACAAACCATTAAACCTTTATACCCAGTTGTATATTTTTGCTGGCCCACTTTTGATACGGTCGCGGGGCTATTAAAGTCGTTGGGTCCGATAACGCGCGAGAAAGCACTCGCCTCGTTAATATTTACGACGGCTGTTGGCGTAATAAATTTATATTATTAGTGAATTATGAGTACAGTTCAAAAGAATGGGTATTAAGTCATTTTATTGCCGAAATAATCGTCTACCCAGTATTTCTTGAGCCTTCATCATCAAAATTAATATTGAGTTGACCATTACATAAATGACGGATTAAGAATACTTACTGTCACCACCGCATTCCATCATGACGGTGTCTTAAGAGCCAATAAAAGTAATTGACAAGGCCGAAAACCAAGCCGCAAGAGAATGAAAACTTGAAACGAATCCCTTTTTTTTTTGTTCGCCCGGGGTAAAATCCTTTATGGACTTCCTCGCCGGCCACGGGGATGGCCAGCGAGGGGAGTGTGGGACTCTCCCCCATAGTGGGGGCCTACCCACTAAACCTCCCCGGGTGCTCCAACTCGCGTCCTGTTGCGGCATTGTGGGATCTGATGCAGAACCACGCTGAAACGAATCCCTGCACTAACCCGTCGGGCCAGCGTGGCACTTTAGGCTTATTACCCTATCTGTGATGGGAGGAGGCCCGACTCAGCAGTGGCTCATTTATGGGCTGAGTAATAGTAGTATTGCTGAATATTACCCAGTATTTATTGATCCTCGTTACCTCGTTGGTCTAGTGGTTAGATGTGCCGCCTTTGGATCAACGGGTCCCGGGTTCGATTCCGGGGTCGATCAAGTGTCTTTGTCTAAACCAGAGGCACTGGCTCGGAGTCTGGGTGTCATTTCTATCTATAATATGTATGTAATTACAAAAAAAATGTATATGAGTAGTTATCATCCGTCTCGTTACCATAACACAAGCATTAAGTTGCTTAGCTTGGGACGAGATGGCGTTGTGTGAAATGTCCAAGGATATTTATTTATTTATGAAGGATAAATCATCTAAATTTATATACAATTAAACATCACTTAATGCGTGTGGTGTGGTGAGGATTTAGAATAATTAGTGTCACCACCCCATTCTATCCTGAGGGTGTCGTAAGCAACAACAAAAGGAAAGGAATGCATGATTCTATAAAGGACATACAGACAAACATTCAAATAATAGACAGAAAGAAATAAAAATATACAGAAGCGAATATTTCCGCCATACTTATGATGTTTTTTTAATTTCCAGGTGTGGTTGTGATGACATGGTGGTGGGCGCTAGCGCTGCTCGCGCTATCGGCGCCCGCCCGTCCCGCGCCCCGGGCGGGCAACGGTGAGATATTTTACAGTAAGCATCTTTTGCACTGTTTTCCTAGTCCGCACTTTTCACTATACTTTCACCATGAATTACCGACTTGTTTGATAAAAAAAGTGTTTAATTTCAATAAATTAAAGTATTGAGAGTAACCAGAGGTCTTGGAGATGAGTGTTGAGCTTGAGTTTTAATCAATTTAATGACTGGATCCCAAGCAACCGTCCGTCGTCCATTGAAATTTAGATGGCTTTTAATCTCAACAGCCTCGCGGATCATTCTTGGAATGTAATGATTTTCCTTGTCAAGGGTTTGAGGTCTGTCAAAGTGAATGTAGTCGTTGGTCTTGTTGAATGTGTGTTCACAAACTGCCGGCTTGGTCGTTTCTTTCATGCGGATACCGACGACACTTCTCTTTGTTTGCCCAATGAAATATACACGCGATAAATCCGTTGAAAAGTGTTAAATTTCAATGTGTAATAATCGCGGAAGCCTAAGAAATCATTATATTAAAGTAAATAAGTCGTTTGAAAGCGTTGAGAAAATAATCATTATAGAATAGAAAGATTGTCGTACATTGAAGATTCATCAAAGAACTCTAATAGATTTTTACTGTTGTGACTATGTTCTAAAATTCAAATATTTTAGACGATTGTAAGGTTAATTATTTTCGTTTTATTTAAGGTTGTTAAAAAAAATATTTTATATTTTTCTTTTAACACGCGGTAGTGTGTATGTTTTATAAACAGAGCCATAAGGTACAATATCGATCGCTTTGACTGCGCGAATGTTGCGAAAGTGCAAAGTTTTAAGCATTAGTGCCGTACAGTTCAGACCGTTCGCCAACTTTACGGAGACGTAAGTAGCTTTAGTTTGCTTACTTCTTTGCCCGTTACTTTGAGATTTTGCTCAATTGAAACTTTGTTTTGCGACACTTTGTTGGAGCCGGCGAATTGTTAATTGTCTTCTTTGTTGTCAATTTATGTCTGTTTAAGCAAACAATGGATGCGGGCGGCCCAGGGGCCAGGACCGGCCTTTGTGGAAATCCTTGGGGGAGGCCTATGTCCAGCAGTGGTCGTCTTTTGGCGGAAATGATGACGATGATGATGTATGGCAGCACTGGGAGTGTGGCATGACATGTAAACAAAGTAAACAAACAAGTAAATCTGTACTTTTTACAACCGCAGTATTCAATGAGTTAGTTCAATTATTTACTTCTACTCTTCAGTCCATAGATGACCCACTGTTGGGTCGGGTCTCCTCCAGCTACATGGATGGCCATTAGCCTACTGAGCCACGCTGGCCGGACGGATTGGCACAGTTTTCCTTCTCTGGCGGCTAGGTTTTGGGCCTTGTCATTTCCATTTGTCGGCTCTTACTACACCCTCAGGATGGAAAGCGGTGGTGACACTATGTATTCTAAGTCCGCCCTAAATTATTTACCCAAATAGGACCTACATTTTTGCAGATCGGTTCACCACCTACAACCTGTTTTATAAAACAATCAATCAAATTATTGTATTGTGGTATTGCCAAACTTAAGTGGCAGTGGGCAGGGCACATAGCTCGCAGGACCGACGCCCGATGGGGCAGAAAAGTCCTCGAGTGGCGACCGCGTTCCGGAAGGCGCAGTGCTGGTAGGCCTCCCACACGGTGGACCGACGACCTGGTTAAGGTCGCCGGAAAGCAGTGGATGCGGGCGGCCCAGGACCGGCCTTTGTGGAGATCCTTGGGGGAGGCCTATGTCCAGCAGTGGACGTCTTTTGGCTGAAATGATGATGATGATGATGGTATACATTTAAATGGGTATCGCCTTACGGGGTTAGTGGCCATACGATAGATGGTACACGGTGTCATGGTGGGTATTGGCTCCGGGGACTCTGTCCTCGGAGTTGTATTGGGAGCCTTAAACTGCTGCGACACACGGCGCACTGGTGGGTGGTATGAGCCAGCCATAATGGCAATGAGTTGGATCCCCCGCCAACAGTGAGAACGGAGGGGCAGCCTGGGAGGCCAAAAGTGGCACGTGCAGTGTCCCGTGCGTTTTTGTGGAGCGTCCGGGGCTCTCCATCAAAGCGAGCGCGTTCCTTCTGAGAACGAAAACTGCGGCTCTTTTACGGGCAGTTGAGGATTGCTGTTCGTATCCGAATGCTGATCCTAATCCATCTTGAGGGCATCGTAAGCGTCGAAACAAGAAATGACAAGGCCGAATACCGAGCCGCAAGAGAAGGAAAACTTGACACGAATCTTTTTTTTTTCTTTTTGTTCGCCCGGGGTTATATCCTTTATGGACTTCCTCGCCGGCCACGGGGATGGCAAGCGAGGGGAGTGTGGGTCTCTCCCCCATAGTGGGGGCCTACCCACGAAACCTCCCCAGGGTGCTCCAACTCGCGTCCTGTTGCGGCATTGTGTCCTGTTGCGGCATTGTGTCCTGTTGCGGCATTGTGTCCTGTTGCGGCATTGTGACCTGTTGTGGCATTGTGACCTGTTGCGGCATTGTGTCCTGACGAAACCCTGTGCCAACCCGTCAATCGTGGCTCGGTAGGGTGATAACCCTCCATGTAATTGGAGGAGGCCGGACTCAGCTGTGGGTCATCTATGGGCTGAGCAGTAGTAGAAACAACTTACCAATTTAATGGCGGATCGAATTGTAATTTCGTTGTTATAGACGTATTTATTAAAATACTGTTAAAGCAATAAATTTACGCTTGGATCTAAGTTAAATATACTAACAATTTAAACGCGGGCGTAAATAACAACTGTAACATATTGTTTAGGAATTATGGCTGCGCCAACTGCGAAGTGGTTTGTAACATCTGGCTGCGGTTAACGGCAACGACACATCTTCGTGACAAAAAAAATGTCACCGACAGTGTCTCTTTTTTTTAAAATTGAAATTGTCTAGAATTAGAATTTAAATTTAGTCTGTATCGTGAAGGATTTAGAATACATAGTGTCACCCATTCCAACCTGAGGGCGTCATAAGAGCCGACGAATGGAAGTGATAAGGCCGAGAACCTAGCCGCAAGAGAAGGAAAACTTGAAAAGAAAATAAAAATTAAATTAAAAATTTAAATAAACCCCCGACACTATAACCTTTAAAAAGAAAAAAAAAAAAAAAATACTTCGCGTTGGGGGACCAGGGGTCAGGTAATAAATAAGTGGGAGTGGTCCCCCAACGCGAAGTATTTATTTTTCTTTTTTTCTTTTTAAAGTTTATTGTGTCGGTTTATTTAAATTTTTAATTTAATTTTTATTTTATACTTTTTATGGGTACATACTTATTATAATGTAGATTTTGTTAAATTGCACGTGATGCGCTTTCATTTGAGACCCCACTTGATTATATTTGCAGACATTCGGTTATTCTTCCCCACTTTCACCCCTCATAACTTTTAAACGGCTCACCCGATTTTCATCAAACATGTCTAAGAACACTCGCCCGTAACTCACCGTTCATACAAAAAAAACTTTATTGAAATCGCTTCATCCGTTCGCGAGCTACGGTGCCACAGACAGACAGACAGACAGACAGACAGACCGACAGACAGACACACAGACAGACACGTGAAACTTATAACACCCCTCTTTTTGCGTCGGGGGTTAATAATGCCAACTCGTCTAGCCAGCGTGGCACAGTAGGCTGATGTCCCTCCCTGTGATAGAAGGAGGGATAGTATATTTAAAGAGTAGTATTTAAAGAATGGGCTCCATCAGAAGGCCCAAGGTCACCCAAAGGGCAATGGAGAGGGCTATGCTCGGAGTTTCCCTGCGAGATCGAATCAGAAATGAGGAGATACGCAGGTAAACCAGGGTCACCGACATAGCCCACAAGATTGCCAAACTTAAGTGGCAGTGGGCAGGGCACATAGCGCGCAGGACCGATGCCCGATGGGGCAGAAAAGTCCTCGAGTGGCCGCGTTCCGGAAAGCGCAGTGCTGGTAGGCCTCCCACACGGTGGACCGATGACCTGGTTAAGGTCGCCGGAAAACGATGGATGCGGGCGGCCCGATGAAACGATGGACCGATGAAATGATGATGATGATGATTTAAAGAATAGTATATACAATATCGCACCACTGGAAATTTTGACTGAAATTTTGACAGAGGACACAGTACATTACTGCCGCGCTACGCACACAACCCGATAGACATCTGGCCGTGTGCGTAGCGCTGCAGTAATGTACTGTGTCCTTGCACCCTCTTTCTCCAGTAATTGGAACCGGGTTGTGGTTAGATTGTAAATACTGGCTCTAATAACGAACCGTAACTGTAACTTGTAGCTTCTGCGATAAAGGAGTACGTGCGTGGTTGTAATGTTAATACGTCATTGGTTTACAGTGACGTATTAACTTTCGTTTCAGCCCATGAATGACCCACTACTGAGTCGGGCCTCCTCCTATCACAGGGAGGGACAGTAGCCTAATGCGCCACGCCAGGGTTTGAATCAAGTTTTCCTTCTCTTGCGGCTAGGTGATTTGCCTCTTGCGTTCCCTTAGTCGCCTCTTACGACACCCTCGGGATGGTATAGGTTGGTGACACTGCGTATTCTAAATCCATCACCACACGGAACGTATTAACATATAACATTGCAATTTGAGACCACTATCAACATCGTAACATCTGCCCATAATAGAACCACTACTGAGTCGGGACACCTCCAAATTCCTGGAGGTGAACAAACTAACTGGGTTTGTGTCAAATTGTTCTTCTCGTGCGGCATGCAACAGGCATTGCTTTAGTTTTTTTCTACGACACCCTCGTAACGGTGTGGGTTGGTGACACTCTATATTTTAAATCCGTCACCATATGGATAAAATTATGTAATAGAAACTATTTTCTTTAATACTAACTAACTATTTTATTCACAGTCCCACCAGAATATAAATAAATAAATAAATCAATATCCTTGGACATTTCACACAACGCCAACTCGTCCCAAGCTAAGCAACTTAATGCTTGTGTTATGGTAACGAGATGGATGGTAAACTACTTATTTATTTTTTTTGTAAATACATACATATTATAGATAGAAAATACCCAGACCCGGAACAAATACTTGTAGGTCATACAAATATTTCTTACGTGCGGGATTCGAGCCCGCGTCATGCTGCGCAGCAGTCGATCGCTCAACCACTGCGCCAACCGTGTCGTCAATTTAATTGTTATCAAAATTGAGGTTGAATATTATGGTGACATGGTTCACAGATATATGATTACTAAATATAGCGTATGTAGTGACGAATTTAGGAGACACAATGTCACCAACTCATTCGATCCTGAGAGTGCCGTAAGAGTCGGGAAATGGCAAGCCAGATAATTCGTAAAAGAAGGAAACCCTGTGCTTATCCGCCTGGGCAGTGTGGCACATTTTGCTAATTTCCCCCCATACATTTGGCGGAGGCCCGACTCAGCAGTGGGCCTTTTACGAGGTGAGACAATTATGGTAATGATGGATTATTCAAGTGAGATCAACAATGTACTCTGTGTGTAAAGAATTCAGTATGCAAATGTTCACTCCTTCTATCCCAAGAGAATCTTTGCCGTAATCCTCGTCGGCTCGTTCTGCCTTGTAAACTTGATATGAAATCATGTTACCGTGCAGTCCCACTCAGGAGAGTAATTGGCGTCGCAGTACAGGCTTGAGGAACAGCTCTGTTATTATAACCAACATTGAAAACTTAAGCGCTCATACACACGAACGGCATGTTGTCAGCGGCACAGACAATTGCAGCAACTGCGGCAGCCCCCGACCCGCGTCGACGGCTGCAGTTGTCTGTGCCGTTGAAAACATACCGTTCGTGTGTATGAGCGCTTAAGTTTTCAACGTTGGTTATCATGATTATCACTACATATTATAAAACAAAGTCGATGTCCGTCCCTATGTATGCTAAAATATTTAAAACTACGCAGCGGTTTTTTAAATAGATAAAGTGATTCAAGAGGAAGGTTTATATGTATGATACATGCATAATATTGTAGTGAAACACTGAAAAATTTAGAGGATCATCATTGTACCCTTGCGAAGCTGGGGCGGGTCACTAGTAATAAATTGATTAGATGCTAAATTCTTATGATTTTGAAAATTGTTGTTAATTTAATGATATTATATAAACGGCATGTCAATTTGTTTCCTTATAGTAAGTTTATACTAATCTGCGAATATCATATCGAATAGTGCACCTTTTAGGTTTCTAACTCAATCTCTTACAGAGAATCGTTTAGTTAATGTTAATCCTTAACACTTTCGTTTACGCTGAAACGTTAAAGAAAATCTCTGAAAATATAAACGGAAACTCAAGTAATCTTCCAGGAAAGCGCCTTAGCTTGAAATGGCGGAGATGAAAAATAAACTTAATTTTAAGGAGGTTGAACATGGCGTGCTCGGTTTGAAGTTTTTATACTTAAAATTATATTTCACGTATTTTTTTAGTACAATAGTCTATCTACAGCTTAAAGACATTAAAAAAGCAACTGTGTTAAACGTGAAGGCAGTAATGATGTCTTATGGTTTCTTATTACATACCACTTTTTCTTCAGAAGCCACTTCTTTCCACTTGCTATGATCCTTACATACTGGTTTCGCTTCGTCCACTTTCATTATTCCCTTCATACATGCTCTTCGGTTTAGGGTACTCTTGACCTGACCTTTTTTCAATACGTCCCTGATTTGGTCTTGAAACATCCAAATATTGTTTTTTTTTGTTGTCGCTGGGGACATGCTTTATGCATACCACCGCCCCCCGGGGGTGAGTTGGGTGATTAAGTGGGACTCTGACAAGGGTCGTCTACCCACTAAAACCCCAGCTGTATAGCCTCACACGGCGCGCTTGGGGCGCCACAAGTTCTCGTAAACGTAGTCTACTGTGACGCCTC
This sequence comes from Clostera curtula, assembly GCA_905475355.2. Taxonomy (NCBI): domain Eukaryota; kingdom Metazoa; phylum Arthropoda; class Insecta; order Lepidoptera; family Notodontidae; genus Clostera; species Clostera curtula. The sequence goes on along the minus strand of FR997804.1, from coordinate 3,475,451 downwards.
GGCGTGGTGCCCGCAACGCGGAAAGCGACTGTCAGAGAGGGCATCCCGGTAACTGGGACGCCCTCTCAGTCAACTAGGCTTGTGTCGGTGGTGGTTCCCCTGACCCACCACTGGCCTCTTAGGCGAGGGCAGAAGGGGTTTGTATCGTCACGCACCCCTCCACCCCTGCCTCCGTCCGCCGTTGCGGGTCAGCCGGGTCCCTCCTTTGCGACCCGCCCCGCAGCCCCCTTCCACGACATAACGGCCTCGCAGAAGGAGGTCCAAGACTCGCAGGGCAACTGTGAGGACAGAGGAGTCCCTGGAGCCCCAATCCACTGCGGCGCTGGGTGCCGCTCTTCGTCTCACCTCTCCCCATGGGCCCGCCCGGCATGGGAGGCCCTGGCCGGTATGGCCCCACGGATCCTTGAGGCACTTAAGCCCCCTCACCACGACAGTTAAAACATCCGCCTAGGTCTACACTCCAACACTTTTATCCACATTCACTTATTACATTAGGTATTAATATAATTATCATTAAACATGAGCTTATCGTCAAATGAGTATGAAATCTCTATTTATATTGTGACAGACATACAATCTGTATGTGATTTTTTCTTCATTTGGTCCCCGACATAGCCTATAAATTATCTGATCCTGATTTCACTCACCTCCTATAGCTGTGAAGAACCCTAATAAATAAATAAATATGCCAAAGAGACAGATTCTGCGCAACGTTTGCTAAACCATTTTTTGTGTCAGCGTAAATTGCCTCGTAAAATAGAATATTTTGTTCATATTAAGTATTTCATAATCATCACTTCACTTCTTTTTTATTCGTCTATTATTGTAATATATTATGTGAACAAACTTCTTTCGGCAGAATTTATGATGATGATAGGTACTATTTAAACATATTTTAGTGTAGCATTAGTCGAATAGCTGTCGAGCTCTCAGTGTATCTTGAGTTTTGTTGATTTATACGGCTTACTTTACACAATTTCGGTAATTCTGTGACGTTGTTAAGAACTTCTTATTTATTAACATGTCTTTTATAGATTATGTAAAATTAAATATTCCATTCTATGTTTTATTGCCTTAATAAAAATATGAGGAAAGATAACCTCAAACCTGCCTATTAAAATCGGTTTTTGTATTTGATCGTGTTGTTTACAATGTGGTAACGAATTTTAAATATGCTAATTCATAATAACTAATGGTATATTGAAGAAAGCAAATTATACGTTACTACTTAAGAAATACAATTTGTTTTTAAGCATCCGCACAAATCTCGGAATTCTTTTTACAATAGGCTAAAAACACCGATTCAGCAGTGGGTCTAATTAGGATTTATGGGCTGAAAGTAGCAGCGACAGCATTACACGCATAAACAGACAGTTCCAATAACTTGGAATCAGTTACATATACTATATCAAAAGCATTGAGATGCCATACAAAATCGTCTAAAGTGCAGTCCAATAGCCATTATGACAGGTCGGTAACATTTTTATTTACCCAGGATTTGAATTTAGAATTTCTCTACAAATCCGTCAGTTTTCTCTGACATCAAGAAGTATAAACCAAAACTATACAGAACTGTCCGCGTGATGACGGACTTAGAATACATGTTGTCACCACCCCATTCCATCGCGAGGTTGTTGTAAGAGCCGACACAAAGAAATGACAAGGTTGATAACCTAGACGAAGGGGAAGAAAAATTTGATACGATACCCTGTACCAACCGGTCTGACCAGCATAGTGCAGTAGCCTAATTACCCTCCATGTAACTGGAGGAGGCCCGACCCAGCAGTGGGTCATCTATAGGCTGAGTAGTATGCAGAATTGTTCGCTTTGGTAGATCTTACGCCCACAATCTAAATGTAATGTCCTGTTTCATATCATTACTCGTCATTGCCCGTATCCCGTAAGTGCGTTTTAAATGGTACAATCCGAAGAAGGCTTAGAAAGTGAAGTGGTTTCACTTTCATACAATCATGTGATGGTATCGAAACACGCCTTTATTTTGTTGGAGCCCTTTGCAGTAGGTTAACCATAAAATTAGGTTTTTGAGGATATTTCCTATTTAACTACGATTATAATTACCATACCAGTCAAGTGCCCCTGATATAGTCATTTAGACAAGAAATTAAAAAAGAAAAAAAAAACATTTTTATAGAAAATCGAATTAAAAAATAGAAAATAAATTTGATTTAAAAATAGTGCCGGTTTTTTTTAGTATATTTAAAACTATTATCTATTTTTTAGTTGAAATATCATAAAGCTATTGCTAAATAATCACAAAAAATATAGCAATAGCTTTATGATATTTACTAATACTAATATAATATATATGCAATAGCGAATAGCTTTATTCTATTAGCTATTGCATCGACGAGCGGTGTTCCACCTTGATCACCGTTATTATTATTATCATCCTAGTCCTTACTAATAACGGGTCAAAATGTTTAAAATATTGAATTGTCATCGGTCCTTAATAAGTATGCCAAATTTCGAGTTTATCCGACGTTTTGAAGTGGGTCAAAATCATGTTCAAAGATTCCGTTACATACATACATACGTCTGAAGCTAATAAAAGCGTATTAAAATAGCAGTTACATGGAGGATAATTAGTCTCCTGTGCCATGCTGGTCAGACGGGTTGGTAGATGGCTTCGTACCGTATCGTAGTTAATCAAAAGGTTTATATTAGCAACTAGCTGACCCGACAGACGTTGTCCTGTCTGAACTATGAATATTGAATTCGAATTGGAATAATTAATAATAAATTAATATACCACCTTTTCTTATCGATTCCAATCCCTTATTTAATGTAATTAACTAACTTATTTAATGTAATTAAAAAAGAAAAAAAGTAATTATGCCAAAAATAGCGAACCGTCGGGACGAACGTCAAATGTTTGACAGGTAACAGTTTGTATGGGAAAATAAAATTGTTGTTTTTATTATTTTACTTACAATATCAATGTTTTCTCTAGACTCTTAAACCTTCCCTGGACTCACACAAATATTTCAAGACCAAAATTAGCCAAATCGCTCCAGCCGTTTTCGAGTTTTAGCGAGACTAACGAACAGCTATTCATTTTTATATATAGAGATTATAATTCATTTGTTAGTAAGTTCTATACTACTACATCTCTCTCTCTCTCTGGGTACAGGCTTGCTCCAAGGATATCCAATGATCTATACTTTGCGCTGAACCACTATTTTACAGCAATTTAAATAGTTAATCGTTATATTGTTTAAGTTAGAAGTTGAAGCAGATTTGCAAAAAGGGAAATAACTGAATTTCCAATTAACTACACAATGACGCCTTAAATTTGCGCTGGGTATGTATAAATTGAAAATCGAATAGATTTGGGAATGTCCCGCAGTTCCACAAATTATGCTCAGTCTACAGCTGCGTGAGTATGGAGTTTTCAAGTTGTTTCGCTGGTAGGCTCGTTTCTTTAGATTACAGGTCTCTGTTGTGATACCCTTGTAAGAGCTCGTGCCAACATGCTAAGAACACTAAGCACTATGAAAGGATACTGCTACTATTACTTCCCCACCCATAAATGACCCACCGCTGAGTCGGGCCTCCTCCAGTTACATGAAGGGTAATTAGCCTACTGTGCCACGCTGGCCATATGGGTTGGCACAGGGTTTCGTATCAAGTTTTCCTTTCCTTGCGGCTAGGTGTTCGACCTTATCATTTCCTTTTGTCGGCACCCTCAGGATAGATTCGGGTGGTGACACTATGTATTCTAAATCCTTTTACATATATTTTTTATAATCTGTATCAAAATGCGTATTAAAAAAAATACACATTCAAACGTTTAACACGTTTAAAAATGAAACGAATATATTTTTAAATTGTTAATGGTACTATAATAGTGCCGGTATTGTAAGCCTCATAAGAATTAAGGACTTGGTGTTGACACAACTAGCATAAGCAACACACCTTTTAATATGCGCATAAATGCTTAATCTTAGGTATTCAAGTAAAATTTTCACGAGTCTTCTCGAGACCCGAGACACAAGTCTTTTAATCAGGGCAGGAATGTAACAGTTAAAAACAATGTACACCATTTTTAAACTTCAAAATCTTCCCACTTTAAAAGGATCGTAAACTGAATCTATAAACGTTAACGGGTTCTGTTGCAACATTGTGAGTTTATTTTTATACACAGTACTTACACCCTATGCGGTATCCCAAGTTGCTTTGGAAAAAAAAACTGTTACATGGATTAGCAGCAATGTTTATATAAACTAAACCTTTACGTCTGTTCTTCATTTCTCTCTACATACATTGTAATGCTAGCTGCGCCCCGCGGTTTCAGCCGCGTGGTAATGGAAAATTGCGATAATAATGATTGAAAGTATATTTTTTTTTTGTCATTTTTTACTTACCTGAACTTATATTTTGAAAAAATTACATTAAACCTTTATAAAAAATAGAATCGCAGCTGACTTTTTTATTTATACCGATGGTTCGGCTGAAGTCTGTATTTGGTTTGAACCACATTCGGCCCGTATCTAGTAAGTATTGTAAACATTTACTATGGGAATACATTTTGATGTCATATAGTTTCGATGTTTTTTTTTCGGATAACACTATCAATTGTAACATACTTTCCCCCATAGACGGTAGACGGATTTTTTTATTTTATAATATGAATATTGGTGAGACAGAAAAGAGTAAATTTGCGTATTTTGACAAGGTTGCAAAGCTTTTTAACTAAAAATGTGAAGTCGGTAATAAAATTAGGTTAAATTGACCCCGAAACGTTATTTAGTTAAAATAAACGTATGCCTGGCACTAACTTCAATCATTTCAAAATTTAAATTTGAAATTCAATTTCATATTGCCCGTTTTAAGTTGGTTTACGATCTTTTTTTTAAATCTTTTATAGATGACAATAAAAGTTTTATTTTTAAAAAGATCGTACTCAACTTTTAAAGCCTTTATTGACTAAAAAGAGTACAGTGTCTTTACATACTGCAATATTAACATTTTGAAATTAGCTTATTTCACACTAGTCCTCCCTTCAGCGTATCTTTTCAGCGATTTCCTTTTTTCTCTATCCTTTGCTATTCTTTGCCATAGTGGTCCAGCAATGAGTTTTAGATCATCAGACCACCTTTTGTGAGGTTTTCCTATTCTTCTTTTAGTGATATAACGTTGGGTCCAGTCAGATACTTCACTAGTCTTCTCATACTTTGCATTCTAAATTCTTCCCTACACGAAACCTATTTTATTCTCTCTTTCCCATGACAAATGGCCGCTAAGTATTTTCCACCGAGGTCGTTTGCGTAACCGCAACGTAATATTTTATTTCAATTTTAAAGCCCTCCTGACAGTATTTTTCCTTTGTTTGTATTATTTTTGGGAATATTACGAACTCTTTTTGCTCCTTTGTTTAGCGATTTAAGCTTCACGCTTTGTAGAACGGCCCCATTATTGTTTGATGGAATTCATCTCAGATTTGGTAACACTCCTTTGTGTTTCACACGATTGTTCCTAGTTTAAGCTAGCTTCTGCAAACCTTGACTTAGATAAGTACACGTTGTCAACAGTTCATACCGTCCCGTGGGATGTAAGAGAGAGACATCGATGTTTTGAGAAACAGTGCTGCTAAATCTATTGCAAAACAATTTATTGCAATCATTACAAATCATATTGTGACTCCCAGTACAATTGTTAGGGGTTTAAACATGCATTGTAATCAATAAATATTATTCATTATTTAAATTATGCGTGTGGTGATAGAATCATCACAAGGGTGTTGTAAGAGCCGATAAAAGGACACTACATGGCAGAAAACCTAGCCGCAAGAGAAGGAAAACTTGATACGAAACCCTGTGCCAACCCGTCTGGCCTTACGACGAATACTTACGACGACTCGGCCGTACCCACCGCTGAACCGACGTGCCTCCCCCTTTGCCCCGCCGCACATGCTCATACTCGCATTGGCTGTCACGAGCCGCGTGCGAGTTGCAGTATTTAAAACATATCGCGCAGTATCAAGCTCCGCATTTGCTCTCACGTGTCAACGCCCACGCGTACATGCGGAGCTTGGTACTGCGCCCCGCACGCCGCGCGTGACAGCCAATGCGAGTGTGAGCATGTGCGGCGGGGCTTTACATTGCGGTCTGAGTATTGCATTTATGGGCTGAGTAGTAGTAGTATTATTATTATTTTCTGCAATAATTAATCTGTTCTTCATAACGAATCTGTTTATTCTATAGTTCTTATTATTACACACTTTCGTCACAAGTTGTATATTAACACTTTAAGAAAAGTGGAAGTTTTCTACCTCTAAATATAATCTACCTCTAAACGACACGGATGGAATGGGGTAGTGACATTCTAAATGTTTATTCTAAATCCATTACCCACATATAGGGTATTTCATAATTTAGGCCCATAAATGTCCCACTACTGAGTCGGGCCTCCTCCAAATTAATGCAGGTAAATAAGCCTACTGTGCCACGCTTGGCACACATTGATCTGCCTCTTACGACACCCTCAGGATAGTGTGGTTTTTTGCCATTGTGTATTCTAAATACCTGCCTCGTTGGTCTAGTGGTTAGATGTGCCGCCTTTGGATCAACGGGTCCCGGGTTCGATTCCGGGGTCGGGCAAGTGTCTTTGTCTAAACCAGAGGCACTGGCTCGGAGTCTGGGTGTCATTTCTAACTATAATATGTATGTATTTACAAAAAAAAATGTATATAAGTAGTTTATCCATCTCGTTACCATAACACAAGCATTAAGTTGCTTAGCTTGGGACGAGATGGCGTTGTGTGAAATGTCCAAGGATATTTATTTTTATTTATTTATTTAAATACATCACCACAAGACCATTCTAGGCTTTATTTAAAGGCAAATTAAATACATAACTACATAAAACGAATGAACTGCAACAAGCTCTCCTACTGGTAAATAATTAGTCAAACTCTCATTAGATAAATTTATCTTCCCGCCAACAGCGTTCGTAGTCTGATTTAATGCGTTTCCAATAATGGCTTCATTATATTAATGTACTTTCAATCAACGTTATCCATTCTACGTAATTAATTTCAATTTTAATCACTCTCTTTGGTAGGATTAATAAGAGCCTATTATAATCTATTAACAGATGGCGCTATTTTTAGTTTATTGTCGCTTCATTTTAATTAGCTGATATTTCGCTTGAAAGGTAACTTAAAAGGAATTAGTTTTTTATAGCTTTTCTTTAATAACATTATCAGAATCTAAATGAAATTTGCGCTCCTCTTAATTTCATATTGTTTAAGTGAATTCAAGTCATCACTTGACTCCCTAGACGAGTCTTAACCATTCCACAAAAAAAATATGTTTTTTTTAGGTATTATCCACATAGGGTACCTAGTTAAAACCATTTTAATCAAATATTTTATAACTAGCGACCCGCCCGGCTTCGCACGGCTGCAATGATGAACATCTAAATTTATGCATGTATCACTACATATTATAAAACAAAGTCGCTGTCGTCTGTCCGTCCTATGTATGCTTAAATCTTAAAAACTACGCAACGGATTTTGAAGCGGTTTTTTTAAATAGATATAGTGATTCAAGAAGAAGGTTTTTAAGTATACCTAATACATATGCATAATTGTACCCGTGCGAAGCCGGGTCGCTAGTTATACATATAAACCTTCCTCTTGAATCACTCTTCCTATTGAAAAAACCGCTTCAAAATCCGTTGCGTAGTTTTAAAGATTTAAGCATACATAGGACGGACAGACGACAGCGACTTTGTTTTATAATATGTAGTGATTATAAGTCTATATAAATAATACAGGATCTGCGTCTCTGGTTTAAAACAAACATTGCAACATTATATTTTTGTTTTCAATTAGAATACCAAGTAAAAAGCCAGTACCGCACAAACAGTTATTATGTTCTTCAGTTCAGCATGGTATAGTAGTTAAATGATCTTTAGCCAGAATCTATTCTGCGCAAAAGTCTATTTTTGGATCTCTTTGGTTTGGCGGAGAAAGGACGTATAAACCAAGCGATTGATTGATGACTTTTCCTCATCAAACACGTATGGCATGTATAGTTCATGACACGGTTGGCGCAGTGGTTTAGCGATCAACTGCTGCGCAGCATGTCGCGGGTTCGATTCCTGCACGGAAGAAATATTTGTACGACCTACAAGTATTTGTTCCAGGTCTGGGTGTTTTCTATCTATAATATGTAAGTATTTCCAAAAAAAAATATAAGTAGTTTATCATCGATCTCGTTACCATAACACAAGCATTAAGTTGCTTAGCTTGGGATGAGATGGCGTTGTGTGAAATGTCCAAGGATATTCATTTATGTATTTATAGTTTTGTACAATAAACAAAATGTAGAGAATCCTTGAATATTAAAGGCATCTGATAAATCCAGGCAGAACACGATCAATTCCTATTAACTATTTTATAGTATTTAATTAATACTTATAGCTGGTATTTTACGATCTGATTTCTCATAAAGTTAAGCTTTAATACCATGAAATACACTGTAAGTCTGTAATATACATTTTGCGTATAATATAATTCAAACAAGCAAAACAGGATATCATACTACACATTCAAATTCAAAATAAAAATTTGAGAGTTTAATTAATTAATTAAATTAACTTTAGTCCCAATGCTCATGCCAAATGCCAATTAAGAATAATGGACTTGTATACGAATTTCCAGTTTAGCTTGCCGGAATCCGATGTAGGTGGCTCAGGACGGGCCTTTGTGGGATTTCTGGAAAGGCTTAATATGTTCAGCAGTAGATTTCTATTAACTGAAGTGGTTGTGATGCCAATAAAGTCAAAGTCAAATCATTTATTTTGCATATGAAACAATGGACACTTACAAAATCTTAACATATTAATAAAAATTACATCGCAAACATGGACGTATAAAAAAAGTCGGACAGAGTCTCGCTAACTAAAAACTGTGACATCATAGTCGGCCAGATCAGCTATATGTACAGGCCAGCACGCACACTTTCACACATTAGTCGGCCATTACGCGCGTGAACATCGATGCATAAAGACGCAATATGCGGCGAAAAAATAAAAACTATAAATCACATCTTGCGTGGTAAAATGGTGTAAAAACCGTGGTGACCGAAAGAAAAACAATCCAGGAATCACGTTTCATACGTAAATGAATAATTCAATCACTTATTTCCAGATTATATACATTAAAATCAATTTGTATTTGCTAGAACAAAACAATTAATTTAAAGTTCAGTGTTGCCAATATTCACGTGTGCAAATTAACCGAAATGTGGGCAATTTTCGTTTATTATAAAAATCAATATATTATTATGGTTAATTATTTAATAGTTACTACTGGGTATTTTATTTTATATATTCCTTTTGCTAGATTTTCTAAGGAAAATTAAGTATGGAGAAATGATTGAATTAAAATTACTTAGTAGAAATTGTAATGGTGAAAACGATTGGATTCCAAACAAATACAGTGTCATTTGCAGTCTATATTTTGATGCGGATGACTTATAAACAACTAAAGGAGGACTCCGGCGTGTTGTAACTTGTGCAGTACCTTAAAAGATAAATTAGCAATCTACCAAGACATGGATAATACAAAAAAAAATGAAACTGCCGCTTATTTTTTCAAAATTTAAATGTACATTGTAGCTATTGTGTCGGTATATAATAATAATAAATATCCTTGGACATTTCACACAACGCCATCTCGTCCCAAGCTAAGCAACTTAATGCTTGTTTTATGGTAACGAGATGGATGATAACCTACTTAAATACATTTTTTTTTGGAAATACATACATATTATAGATAGAAAAACACCCAGACCCGGGACAAATACTTGTAGATCGTACAAATATTTCTTCCGTGCGGGGATCGAACCCGTGACATGCTGCGCAGCAGTCGATCGCTCAACCACTGCGCCAACCGTGTCGTCGAATCGTAAACTTAATCATAAATTATTTTAATCCCCAGTGCTTTATTTTGTTTTAATATTTGTTTGAGTCAAGACACGTGGCAGAGGAATAAACTGTTACTGTACCATTTAACACCAGTGCTTCTCAAGAGGTGCGCAATAAATTATAGTTAGGCAACATAAATAAATTATCACAAAAAAATTTTTGGTAATGAAAGCATTTCTTTTAATTTAGAATCGTTTTCAACACATCTCGAAATTAGAGGAAATTTCAAAAATCTCTCAAAGTAAAAGACGTTATTTAAAAAAAAATACTCTGCATTTAGGATGTTAAAGTTAAACATAACAATTTCGAACATTTTTTTTTTTATATTTTAACCATGTTTTTATTGCAAAATTTTGTGTATCTTGGCAACCACAAAATTAACTCATACATACAGAGCTGCCGCCATTTTGGCGTCTCACTTTTGTCTTAGCCAGAGTTTTTTTATACGTCCATGATCGCAAAGTAATAATATATTTTTTAGTTTACCACCAGTTCGGAACGCGAGCACTGCGGAGAAGTACTGGCAGGGGGCTTGTCGTTCTTTCTTTTTTGCTATTTTGATCGTAATGGGCGTAAAAAGTACACAGATCCTGACGATCTAAAATATCATCATCATAATTTTGGCCTATGGCCCGACTCAGCAATGGGTCTTTTATGAGCCGAGAACTTGTAGTAAGATTCTTTAAACTTTGCTGCATGCTTTGTTTAGATTCGATACAAACCTTATTTTAGTTGTACACAAGTTTGAGATACTATCCACTTCATGTCAATTGTGAGCTACAATAAAATTATTTTCATTCTTTCTCGCCAGTGTGACACACTAGGTTAATTTCCCTCCATGAATTTGAAAGAGGCCCGACTCATTAGTATTTTATGGGCTAATAAAGGATAATTAAAGATTAGCCCTTTTAATAAGATCTACGTCCTGACTTCGGATGCATATAACCAAGTACACTAACTAAAAGTAGAAAAATGTAAGTTACGTGTCTTATTACTTGATGGTCTAAAATCAATAAATTTTCTGTCAAAAACTGTTAAGTAACGTTGTGTAACCGTCATTGGCAGGGCAAACTCATTTACATCACTTATCTTAACGAGTTGCCGTCATTTATCATTAGCCGAATGATTGATTATATCGATGATCGGTCACGTGGGACACCCATAAATGTCGCGCCCCACATCTTGAGTCCACAAAGTACCATGCAGAGAGTACAGTATATTTTTGACACGTAATTTTAATTATAAAAGCTATAATTATATTGTAAAACAAAGAGCCACCACATAAACTTAAATTATGATGATTTAATTTGCATGCAGTTTATTTAGTAATTTAGTAGTAGTGAAAGTTTTAGGTATACAGTTGTTTATGGTTGGTGTAATTGATTTGATTGAAACAATATGACGCTAAAAGGTCAGTAAGGCAATATTAAATACTTTTAACGGATTTGTCGCGTGTATGATACATTATTTAAATCCCGACGTTTTGAATGCTGTTGCGTTTGATGTAGCATTCGTGGTCACGGGAGAGACTAGATGACAGTTGTCTTCAAAAGTAGAAAGAAACCGTTATATCTACCCTACCGCCTATAATTTTGTTTTATTGATAACGTTCCCTGTACACGCAGAAAGGTCTTTTTACTAAAGTTGCTCAAAAAGTGGCGTATTGCAGAGACGTATAGTGTTCGGGAAGTGGGCTATTACACACTCGTGCTTTTTTTTGCCATTCCCGCACTAGTGCGTTCTCTTTCCCAACTGTCAAAATAATGTCTAATAAAAGGAAAAACCAACCATGAAGTTTTTACTAAAAAAAAACATAGAAGTTTATATGATTCATGCAAATACGTGTATTTCTAAAAAGAAACTACTTACTAATTTGTTTCAATATCAGATTTAATGATTTGATTGAATGAGTTAGGTTAGGTTTCATTTCAATTCATCTCAATAAATTTCATTTTCATTTCATATCAATAAAAAAAATCTACTGAAGACTTGGCTGTATGGGCTGTATAGTTGCTTTTGCCAACTAGAATGGGTGAGGAAAAAAAATCTCCGCTTTTATTCTAAGGCTGGCGCCATTTTTGTTTATAAGTCATAAATGATTGGTTAGTTGAGTTTATTGTGTTTTTATTATTTTATTAAATTGCTTCATTTTTTCGCAACTGTATTAAAAATAGTCGTTCAGTACACGTACGTAACCGTCATTGCAACTTGTTCCGACTGTCAACCCTCGCCTTCGGCTGCGCCTCGGCTCGGGTAGACATTTGTCGGAACTCTTTGCAATGACAGCCTTTCCGCATTTGTAATGAAATATACTATTTATTGACACGAGATATGTGGAAGCGATCAAAGCAGTCTACCAAAGTGCAACGCTGCAAGTGAAACTCCACCAGCTCACTGAGCCCATTCCGGTCGAGAGAGGAGTGAGGCAAGGCGACACTATTTCGCCAAAACTATTTACCTCATGTTTGGAAGACATCTTTAAGCTTCTTGACTGGTCAAACAGAGGTATTAACATCAATGGTGAGCGCCTAACTCATCTCCGATTTGCGGATGACATAATCATTTTTGCGGAAAACCTGCAGGACTTATCAGCTATGATCGGAGAGCTTTATGATGCATCAGTGATTGTTGGGCTAAAGATGAACACATCGAAGACGAAAATAATGTGCAACAGCTCCAATATAGATCACATTACTGTGCATGGGCGTGCGATAGAAAGAGTTGAGGAATATGTCTACTTGGGACAAACCTTGAACCTTGCCAAATTCGGACAAAATAGCGAGATTGAGCGCCGCATCCGCCTAGGCTGGGGTGCTTTTGGCAAACTGTCCGAAGTGTTCAAGAGCACAAGCATTCCCATTAACCTCAAACGTCGGACCTTTGAACAATGCGTCCTACCAGTCTTGGTCTACGGAGCCGAGTCATGGACGCTGACAAAGCAGGTGATGCACAAGCTCCAAGTCACCCAAAGAGCCATGGAACGGGCTATGTTAGGTATCTCTCTACGTGATCGAATCAGGAACACAGAGATCCGGAATAGTCCATGTGATCGCTAGCAGAAAGTGGAAGTGGGCAGGCCATATATGCCGTAGACAAGACAACAGGTGGGGAAATCGGGTGCTTGAGTGGAGGCCTAGAGTAGGGCATAGAAATGTGGGCAGGCAACCGATGCGCTGGACCGACGACCTTGTTGGAGTGGCCGGAAAGGATTGGATGCGAAAGGCGCAAAACCGAGAAGAATGGCGTGCATTGGAAGAGACTTACACTCAGCATTGGGTGTTGAAGGGTTGAAAAAGAAAAAAGAAGAAAAAGATACTATTTATCCGTGCTAAGCTGGCTGGGTCTTTTTTATGTGATGAGCTGCGATATGTGATGGGGGAGGCCCTACTCATCAGTGGGTCGTTATGGGCTGAGTAGTAGTAGTATATGACATGATGTTTTATTCAATTTTAAATCTTGTTACATTTATTTTGTAATTGGAATGGGTGAATAAAATTTGCCCTCGACTTCGTGCTTCTCAATCACCTAAACCTAAGAGGTCAACAACTAGATAGTTTTCGACACACAAGTACTACATAATTCGACATTAAATTATTTTAACTATCGAACATTACACACATGAACCCTGCTCAAATTAGGTGACAAGCGAAACAATAAATCGATTATATGGGTTCTAGAAAACATTAGTATTAACGTACATAAGAATAGCATGTGTGCTATTCTTATAGTGCTGTGGAATAGCGAATACAAATAACATACACGAATAGTCAGGCGAAGTGCTAATCTATCATTTGCTGAGATACACATGACGATTCTCTTTGTATATAAATACATTGTGGCACAAGTTTTCTAAAGATCGGTCATTGAACTTCTATTGTCTTTTTGAAGATATAAAAACCCAAAGAGCATACACGACTCTTACTTTTTTATAACGATAGACCAAGAAAACTAATCTCTCGTATCCGAATTCAATAGATTTATAGCCGCCGCTTTTAATAGTCTCGTTGGTCTAGGGGTTGGATGTGCCCCGGCCCGAGGGCTGACGGGCCTCCTTCTGCGGGGCCGATGTCGCAGAAGGGGGCAGCGGTGCGGGTCCGGCTGACCTGCGCCGCGGACGGAGGCAGGTGTGGAGGTGGGTTCGTGACGGTGCGGGCCCCTTCTGCCCTCGCCTAGGAGGCCGGTGGTGGTTCGGGGGAGCCGCCACCGACGAAAGCCTCGATGACTGAGGGCGTCCCAGTGTACCGGGACGCCCTCTCTGATAGTCGCTTGCCCGCGTTGCGGGCACCACGCCGAGGCGTCACAGTAGAATGCGTTTACGCGAACTTGTGGCGCCCCAAGCGCGTCGTGTGAGGGTATACCGCTGGGGTTTTAGTGGGTAAACGACTCTTGGGTAGACGACCCGAGTCCCACATAATCACCGACCTCTCCCCCGGGCGGTGGTATACATAAAGCATTTCAGCAGCGAAAACAAAAAAAAAAGGGCTTGGATGTGCCACTTTTGGATCACGGATCCCCCATTGAATTCCGTGGTCAGGCAAGAGTGTCATTATGTAAACCAGAGGCAGTTGCTCTGAGTCTGCGTGTCATTTGTGTTCGTGAATTCCAAGTTTGTAAACAGTTCCTGCGATACAGATACTAGATAGTGCATGAGATTCGTTTATAATAATATTCTTTCGATATTTGATCTAGAGAGCCAATAATGTAGCTATAACTAATTCCGTGTGATGGCGGATTTAAACAGATTCACAACCCACCATCCGAAAATGCCGAAAAGCCGCAAGAGAAGGAAAACTGGAAACGAAACCCTGTGCCAACCCGGCCAGCGTGGACAAATACCCTCCAGGAATTTGGAGGAGGCCCGACTCAGCAGTGGGTAATTTATGAGCTGTAATGATGAATGATAATAGTACAAACAATGCTAATTCAAACAACCCTCCTTGCGATGGAAAGAGATCTGACTCATCAATGGGTTATTTAGGGGCTAAGTGTATTTAGATTTTCTTATTGATGTACTTCTTATCGCATGTCGCGGGTTCGATCCCCGCACGGAAGAAATATTTGTACGACCTACAAGTATTTGTTCCGGGTCTGGGTGTTTTTCTATCTATAATATGTATATATTTACAAAAAAAAAAAAAAAAAGTAGTTTACTTTATATAGGTGCAGGTGTTAATAGTTCATTAATACAACGGATTAGATATCTAGCACACCGATTTATCCTATTAAAAAATATTATTCTAACATACACTAAATATGAGCGTGACCGCAGATCATCCATCTCGTTACCATAACACAAGCATTAAGTTGCTTACCTTGGGACGAGATGGCGTTGTGTGAAATGTCCAAGGATATATATATTTATTTCCTAATTGATGCGTATACATATATTTATTGTATACATACTAGCTGACCCGGCAAACCTCGTACCGCCTCAGAATTAATAAATAAAAAACATGAATGATAATTCTAGAATGTTGGATGTATACTCGAACAAAATAACGCGTATTTTTTTTTCATATTTTCTCACCTTTTAAACCTTCCCTGGACTTCCACGAATATTTCAAGACCAAAATTAGCTAAATCGGTCCAGCCGTTCTCGAGTTTTAGCGAGACTAACGAACAGCAATTCATTTTTATTTATATAATAATAGCGACCCGCCCCGGCTTCGCACGGGTGCAATGATGAACCTCTAAATTTATCAGTGTTTCTCTACAATATATAAAACTTCCTCTTGAATAACTCTATCTATTAAAAAAAAAACGCTTCAAAATCCGTTGCGTAGTTTTCAAGATTTAAGCATACATAGGGACGGACAGACGACAGCGACTTTGTTTTATAATATGTAGTTAAGTTATGTAGTGATAGTGAAGTGATATATAAATATAGAAGATAGATATAGGAGATTTCCACGTATATAATCACTCATCACGATATCTGTGGAACCATAAATATTTGGCTAAACAAAGTTTGCCGGGTCAGCCAGTATTATAATATTAGTAGGGCTTGAGTTTATAAAGCTAGATGCACATCACTCCGTGTCTCTGGTAAGCGGTCACAGCCCACCCGCCTAACTGTAATCAGATGAACGATAGTGAAATTACCGCTCGTTTGCTAACTCCAAATCCAGTATTTCATCGTGATGCGATCCGAATGGGTATAATCTGTTTCTCAGGCCATAAATTATCCTCTGCCGAGTCTGTTTCATTTTGATAAAGGATAATAAAGGTCGGAGCAGTACCGTGTGTATCTCTCTCTTTCTCTCCAGTCGTTCCATCGTGACTGAGGATCATCATTTCAGCCGAAAGACGTCCACTGCTGGACATAGGCCTCCCCCAAGGATTTCCACAAAGGCCGGTCCTGGGCCGCCCGCATCCACTTCTTTCCGGCGACCTTAACCAGGTCGTCGGTCCACCGTGTGGGAGGCCTACCAGCACTGCGCCTTCCGGAACGCGGTCGCCACTCGAGGACTTTTCTGCCCCATCGGGCGTCGGTCCTGTGAGCTATGTGCCCTGCCCTGCCATTCGATCTCGCAGGGAAACTCCGAGCATAGCCCTCTCCATTGCCCTTTGAGGATGGTGACAGTAGATTCAGTCCCTGATTGAGATGTCTTACTCCATCGGTTCCTGTCCAGGTTATCGGCAACAACTGACCGAAGGTTTGTTACTAGGAGATGCCCATTAATCGCGTGATGTTTTTTTAACCCCTCCCTCCCCCTTGGTGAGGTTTAAGACTACCCCCCACCCCCCATTAAAAATCACGTGTATTTTTAGTACCTACAAAGAATCTTATACTTAAAAGCTACACGCCGCTTGTCGGTTTAGAAATCACGCGTTTGAAGAAAAAAAAAATACACGTGATATCTTACCGCCTCCCCCTTGTGATATTTCGTGATTTTTTGCCGAAACCCTTTTTTTTTTTATGAAAGAGGGAGGCAAACGAGCAAGCGAGTCACCTGATGGTAAGTGATCACCGCCGCCCATGGACACCCACAACACCAGAGGGGTAGCAAGTGCGTTGCCGGCCTTTAAGAAAGGAATAGGCTCGTTTCTTGAAGGTTGCCATGTTGTACCGGTTCGGGAATACCTCCGCTGGTAATTGATTCCACACTGAGGTTGTACGCGGTAAAAAGTTTCTTGAAAAACGCACGGTGGTGGACACCCATTCGTCCAGATTAAATTGATGGTATTTCTGGCGGGTGGATCTGTGGCGGAAAGAAGCGGAAGGGACAAGATCGAACAATTCCTCAGAACACTCCCCGTGATAAATGCGATAGAAAATACAAAGAGACGCCACGTCTCTTCGCAGGGCTAGAGTATCAAGCCGATCATTAGGACTATCGCTATTGACGATTCGAGCTGCACGACGTTGGATGCGATCAAAAGGAAGGAGCTGGTACTGTGGAGCCCCGGCCCAGAGGTGGCAGCAGTATTCCATGTGTGGCCGTATTTGCGCCTTATATAATTGGAGGCGATGCGCCGACGTGAAATACCGCCTCGCTCTGTTGAGGACACCCAGTTTTTTGGAAGCCAACTTAGCTTTGTCTTCCAAATGACCGCGAAATTGAACGTCGCACCGAGAATCCCAATACTCGGCTTAATATCAAGAGGAGTGTTTTGAAACTGAGGAGGCACGACCATGGGAGCTTTTTTGGCAGAAAACGCGCAAACTTGTGTCTTTAGGGGGTTAAACTTCACCAAGTTGTGATGACCCCAATGCGAGACTTGGTCTAAGGTAGCCTCGATTTCAGACACAATTTTGCTCCGACACTCAAGGATGTGCGCCTGAGAAATATTGGGGTGGCCAAAGTATAAGGCATCCACCGTACTGTCGTCTGCATAGCAATGAATGTTATCAGCATGTAACATATCATTGATATGCCGAAGAAACAGAGTTGAGGGAAAGCACACAGCCTTGTGGGACACCAGCGTTCACGGGCTTAACGTTGGAGCAAGTCCCGTCGACAACGACTTTGATACTGCGCTCCGTGAGGAAGCTGGTAACCCAGTTGCAGAGTTTCTCAGGCAGCCCATAAGACGGAAGCTTCGAAAGAAGCGCCTTGTGCCACACCCGATCGAAAGATTTCGAAATGTCCAGACTAACGGCCATGGCCTCCCCCTTGGTCTCTATCGCCAATGCCCAGCGATGGGTCAAGTGGGCTAGAAGATCGCCAGCCGACCGACCCTGACGAAACCCGTATTGGCGGTCGCTAATTAGCTGGTGTTCTTCTAGGTATTGTAGAAGTTGGCGATTAATAATGGATTCCATTATTTTGGAGAGCAAGGAGGTGATGGCAATGGGCCGGTAGTTACCCGGATCAGAGCGATCGCCTTTTTTCGGGACGGGGTGCACAACAGCCATCCTCCAGGAATGAGGGACTACGCCTGTATCGTAGGAGAGTCGGAGAAGGCGCGTTAATATTGGAGCCAACTCTGGAGCACATGTTTTCAGCACAATAGGAGGGATGGTGTCAGGCCCACTGGACTTATGGATGTTCAGGGAGAGAAGCTCATTACGGACCGATTTTTGGGTAAACCGAATGCCCGACAAGGCGCTGACGCACCGGGGGATGGTCGGCGGTGGTTTCTCCCCATCGTCCAAAGTGGAATTGGATGCAAAAAGAGAGCCCAGAAGATCGGCTTTCTCCTTTGCATCGTAGACGAGATCATCATCCTCCCTGCGCAGAGGCGGAAAAGATGGTCGACAGAAGTTCCCTTCGACAGCCTTGGCGAGGGACCAAAAGGCACGTTTACCCGAGGGAAGACGAGCCAGTCTCTCACCAATCCTGCCGATGTGCTTTGCCTTTGCCATGGCCAAGGCTCTTTTGAGGGATCTGGAGGAAAAGTTGTATTCCTTTTTCAGGTGATCAGCTTTCGGATCCCCAGTAGCTATTGCATTTGCCCAGGCTTGGAATTTCTCCTTATTACTGGTTGCCAGTTTGCAAGAGGACTCAAACCAGGGCTGAGACCTGCCGCCAATGGGCACCAAAGTACTTGGAATGAAAAGTTCCATGCCTTGGAGCACCACATCAGCGACAGAGTCAGCAACAGCACTGGGGTCTTCCAGTGAGAAACAAACTTGTCCCCATGGGTAGGATGAAAAGAAGATCCGCATTCCATCCCAGTCCGCTGACCTGAAATGCCAAACACGCCGGAGGCCCGCGGGGCGAGACCGCAATCAACGCGTAAGTGGCATGACGCTCCGAATTAGGCAGTGGTCCGACGAGCCCAGCTGAGCACCGACGGACACCTTTACGCCATCGGGATGAGAGGTCAGTAGAAGATCCAGCAGTGAAGGCGTATGGTTTTCCACATCAGGTATTCGAGTGAACGACGAGACCATCTGTGTTAAACCATAGGCCATGGCAAGGGCATGAACAGTTATACCCGCGTGGTCAGTTTTCTGTGACCCAAGCCATTCAACGTGATGTGCGTAGAAGTCGCCGAGAACCACAATTTTGGCGGACGGGGTCTGTTCTAGCACGGAGTCAATGGCCGTTTCGACGTGCTCGAAGAGTCGGTCGGTTTCTGCATCGCCGCTGTGGGACCTATAGAGGCATGCGAATATGCGCGGATGATCGTCGCAATCTATACGCAGCCAGATGGAGGAGAAGTCCCTGACTTCAAGATTGCCTAGGCGGCGGACGCAGATATCGTCCCTCACGTACACGCATACACCGGCTCGTGACACAAATCTATGTTCAATTTTATAGCCTGGGTAATTTAGGTATGACGCATCCGTGGGGCACGATATCTGAGTTTCCGTTAAAAAGAGCAACGCAGGCTTCTCTGACTCAAGATGGTGGTGGACAGAGTTTAGATTTGTATGCAATCCCCTGATGTTGCAGAAGTGTACATGGAGTTCAGGTGGTGGTGCCGTGTTTATGTTGCTCTTGCCTCGGGCAGGTGTAACGAGCGGGATTTTGCCCTCCCCAGAATACGTAGGGCAGCCTGAGCGAGGATGCTCAGGGAGGGATTCTCCAGTGTGAAACGCAATGGTACCCTCCTGGGGTACTCTCTCTTTAAATTCCGCTGCCATGGTTGGAGGGGAACGAGGCGCAGTAGCTAAAAGCTACTACTCAAAAGTCGGTCTTCTGCGAGAGTGTGGTACTTACCCGGTCGAACCGGCCCATTCATGCTGCGAACAGCGTGGCTCTACCACCAAAAATCCACCCCTCCCCCCTTTCGAACCTCACGTGATTAATGATCAGCCCCCTAGATGATATTTGACTCCATCTAGTTGGGTGACGTGCCATACAGGACACTGGCAAGATTTCCTTCTCTTCCAGGTTCTCCTTTTTTTTTCGGTGACGCTGGGGAAATTCTTTATGCATACCGCCGCCCCTTTGGGGTGGGGCGTGATTATGCGAGACTAGAAACTACTCGTCTACCCACTAAAACTTCAGCGGGATACCCTCACACGACACGTTTGGGGTGCCACAGGTTCGCGAAAACGCATTCCACTGTGACGCCTCGTCGACGGTGGCCGCTACTGCCTATCTAGCTCCTAAGATAACTTCTTATGACACTTGCAGGAAAGAAGGGGACGGTAACACTACGATAATAGCATCACCATAATTTCAGTCAATAGAAGTCCATTGATGGACGTAGGCTTCCATCAAGGGTTTATACTGAGGCCTGTCCTGATACGGTGACAAGGGATCCACGAAATTCTAGAGGTTGACGACTGAGTTGAACCTTGGGCTATGAATAACTCTCTACTGAATCCGACCTCGTCTAATTTCATGGAAGGATAGAAACCCTGTACCGCCACCGAGGCACAGGGTTTCTTTCCAGTTTTCTTTTTAATAAGAATAAAAGAATAAAGAGGCAGATGACGTTTAGTCTTGTCTTACTTTTGTTGATTTTCGCCACTTTCAGAATAGAATAAATTTGTGATATTATTATGTAGTGTCCGTATAGCGACGCATTTAAAATACATAATGTCACCATCCCATTCCATTCTCAGGGTGTCGTAAGAGTCGACAAAAAGAAATGACGGCTGATAACCTAGCCGTAAGAGAAGAAAAACTTGATACGAAACCCTGTGCCAACCCATCTGGCCAGCGTGGCACAGTAGGCCAATTACTCTCCATACATTTACTAAAAAGTGGTTATTTTATTATTACAAACAGACACTCCAATTTTATTTATTTGTATAGATTAGACTGTGCGTTGCCACCTGGTAAATCAAGATCAGTGCGCTGCAACGAATTGTGAGGCATGCCTCAACGGGGTGCCCAACTAACTGTTTCACAGACGAGAGTGAAACTACAGGTCGTTTGCTAACTCCAGTTAGTAGACGCGGCCGAGTCTGATGCCGCGATACTGAGAACTGTCTGCATTGTTGACTACGGTACGATACGTGAAACTTATTTGAGGTCGCTTCGAGGGCACCAAACTTCAATACTGTCAAAATCGTAAATTTTCGTCCTAGTCTTCAAAAACATGTCCGTGTGGTGACGGATTTAAAATACATAGTGTCACCACCCCATTCGTTTCTGAGGGTGTCGTAAGAGAAGACGGAAGGAAAACAAGGCTAAGCTCTCTTTTGTATCATAAAATGCCGATATAAAACAAGCAACTGTAGAGTTTATTGCCTTCTCTGTAGAGCACCCTTTAGAACCGGTGGTAAATGGTAAATAAAATATATAGTTAATTTTATATGTGATTCGACTCGTCAAAAGAGCTCAGATCATCATAATCATCATCATTTCAGCCAAAAGACGTCCACTGCTGGACATAGGCCTCCCCCAAGGATTTCCACAAAGGCCGGTCCTGGGCCGCCCGCATCCATTGTTTTCCGGCGACCTTAACCAGGTCATCGGTCCACCGTTGCGTCAACTTAAATAAATAGATATTAGATAAAAATTTTATTCTGATTTTGAGCTACTACTACTACTCAGTCCATAGATAGCCCACTGTTGAGTCAGGCCTCCTCCAGTTACATGGAGGGTAATCAGCCTACTTTCACAGGATTTTCACAGGGTTTCGTATCAAGTTTTCCTTTTCTTGCGGCTAGGCTTTCAGCCTTCTTATTTCCTTTAGTCGGCTTTTACAACAACCTCAGGAGGAAATGGGATGGTGACACTGTTTATTCTAAATCAGTCACCACACTGAACGTAATCGCTAATCGGATTCTGATTTGTATTTGATTGGCCCTGACCTATTCGCCACTCGTTGCGTTAACGTGTTGTGTGTTTCTCTCATCTGGCGGCTCTCACTATGCTGTTTAGTGCTTTTTGTAAACAAGACCAATGGTTTGAAAAAATACAACTACAGCGTTTCTTCCCGGCTCTTCTCTATAGAGTAGCATTCCGAACCGGTGGTAGATTCAGCATGAATGTGGGTTATGGGAGATCAAAAGAGATGGATGGATTGTAAGAATGAGGAATTGTGTATGACAGGTGAGACTGTAGATATAACGACTGTTAGGTGTGTATGGAGACTACCACCTAGCGTGGGACAGGGGTCGTAAGATGATAAGGCGCCGTCCTATTGCCATCGCTCGCGCGATGATGCGTCCGTCCGACAAAAAATGATCGTGTGACCGTGCGATCAAACATACTGATTTCTACTGAATATCCTATTGAAGGTCGTGCGATCATGCGATGCGACCAAATTGTTTAAACGCATCGTATTGATCGGACGACCGTGTGTTCAAATATTCTGATAACTACTAAATGTCATATGGTTCGATTCCATGGATTCGTAAGATGATATTTGAAGAGAACTTAAATAATAAAATGCGTGCTCATCCCATTGTTTGGAATAAATGGTGTGAAGACTATAAAAACAGGCTTAAAAATGACAAAGAGTGGGCTAATAATGCAATGAATTTGAATAAAATAAGAAGATTAAGTGAAAATATTTTAATAAAACTTACATTATTATTATTGATTGATAAAACTTACAATATTATTATTAATCATCGTACGACCGTAATAAGACAAATGTTTTCTCATCGCGCGATCGGTTTCATCGCACGATAAAATCGCATCGCGACATCGCATGAGCGATGGCAATAGGACGGCGCCTACTAACGGTAACTTTAAATATGACGATTTATAAGAGTTTTGCGATAAAACCTACGTAAATAAAGTTCCTTTTGAGTTTGAATCGTTTATCGCCTCTGAAATCGTCCCAAGTATGTACGTATCTTTAGAATATGGCGTGCTACAATGGACTTGTAATCCGGCAAGCGGCATGAAATTAAACGTCTAGATCCCTCAGATACGCAAACAGGACTAAGACTAGTTGCCGACGCATTTATTCGCGTTAGCGTGTTAATGACTGCTGGTTTGCTGCGCTTCGTAGATTAACTCTTGCTGGCAATGATGATTAATATTGCTGCTTAGCAGCAATATTTATGGTTAGGTTACATATAAAACTTTCTCGTAAGTTTCTTTTATGAAATGTTTATTCTGATAGATGACCCACTTATGAGTCAGGCCTCCTCCAGATACTGGAAGGTAATAAGCCTACTGTGCCACGCAGGCCAAACGGGTTGGCACAGGGTTTCCTATCAAGTTTTACTTCTCTTTCGGCAAGGTTTTCAGCCTTTCCATTTCCCTTAGTCGCCTCTTAAGACACCCTTAGGATGGTAATGGGGTGGTGATACTATGTATTCTAAATTCGTCACCACCCACACGGATATAAATGGCTTGAAATTCTATTATTACGGAAATATTTATTAAAATGAACTAAAAATGGCTCTGGTGGATATTCGTAACCTAATTAAGCTACCTCTTTTTGACTGTGTACAAGATTTACTTCTTAGACCGTAAAATACCCACTGCTGAGTTGGGCTTCCTCCAATTACAGAGGGAAATTAACCTACTGCAACACACTGCCCAGACAGGTTATAACAAGGTTTGGTTTAAAATTTCCTTTTGCTTGCGGCTAGGGTATCCACCATGTAATTTCCTTTAATCAGCTCTTACGAAACCCTCAGGATGCAATGAGGTGACATTATGTATTATAAATCCGTCACCATACGGACATAAATGGCGTGAAATAACTTAAATAACATTCGCTAATAAAAACATGCGAGTTTGATGTGTGTGTCAATGTAAAATTTTGCTAGGGTGTGTAATGATTCTTTTCTTTTTTTTATCGAAATATTATTATTATTTTATCATCCTTATAAACTTCCGTGTGGTATAAATGTCCGTGTGGTAGCGGAGTAAGAATACTACCACCCCATATCTTCCCGTGGGTGTCGTAGAAGGCGACTAAGGGACAACAGACGTTGGGCAGCAGCGACGTTCTGTCCAAAAACAACATCCGTACTGCGATCGCCAACCCGCCTGCCAAGCGTGGCGATTATGGCAAACCCCCCCAATGGTACACACAATCAAAAAAACGGCCCCCAGTCCCCGGCAGCCCCGCTATTCCTTCGGCCACGGTAGCAGCCAAGGTAACGGTGGGGCAGGGGGTGCGAACAATCTCCGGCAGAGATCCGGCTACCATACAAAACGACGGCTGCACCTGGCAACATACAACACACGGACACTGCGGACTGACGAGAAGATCATAGAACTCGAGGAGGAGTTGAGCAGGCTGCGATGGGATATAGTGGGGTTGTCTGTAGTCCGAAGAGAGGGGGAGGACATGATAACCCTCAAATCCGGCAACTTGCTCTACTTCCGGGAGGGTGACCAACAGTCCCAAGGTGGTGTTGGGTTTATCGTCCACAAGTCCCTTGTGAACAACGTTGTTAAAATCGAGAGTGTGTCGACCAGGGTGGCGTACCTTATACTCAGAATAACCAAGCGTTATTCGTTGAAGGTCATACAGGTATATGCACCGACCTCGGCACACCCCGACGAAGCGGTGGAGATAATGTATGAGGACATTTCCTCGGCCATACATGACTCTAGAACGCACTACACCGTTGTCATGGGGGATTTTAACGCGAAACTGGGCAAGCGGAGCGGAGATGAGCTGCAAGTGGGGCAATTTGGCTTTGGACACCGGAACCAACGGAACCAACAGACTTTGGCTGGTTTTCTGGAGAAGGAGGGACTCTATATGATGAATTCCTTCTACAAAAAACCAGAACAGAGGAAATGGACCTAGTTGAGTCCGGATGGCACCACAAAAAACGAGATAGACTTCATCGTGTCGACGTAAAAGCATATATTCAATGATGTCTCCGTGATCAATATGGTTAAAACCGGAAGCGATCACCGCTTAGTAAGAGGCACATTGAATATCGACGTCAAGCTTGAAAGGTCGCGCATGGTGAGGTCTACGCTGCGTCCCGTGCCTGTTCAGATTCAAAACCCGGAAAGCTTCCAGCTCGAACTGCAGAACCGCTTTATTAGCCTAGGCGTTGACGTGGACGATAATAATGACGGGTTCGTGGAGACTGTCCGCAAAGTTGGGTCGAAGTTCTGTAAGACCCAACGCCAGAAAACGGCCAAAAAACTCTCGGACCTCACCCTCAAACTCATGGACGAACGACG
This sequence comes from Clostera curtula, assembly GCA_905475355.2. Taxonomy (NCBI): domain Eukaryota; kingdom Metazoa; phylum Arthropoda; class Insecta; order Lepidoptera; family Notodontidae; genus Clostera; species Clostera curtula. The sequence continues at coordinate 3,450,027 of FR997804.1, read as the reverse complement.
GAAAATGGTCCTGCAGTCTTCAGATGATGCGACGCAGCTTCGGATGCTCAATAGACAGATATCAAAGTCCCTGAAGCGTGATATACGCCGATTCAACACGAATCGTGTTGAAGAGGCTATTGAACGCAACAGGGGCTCCAAGGTTTTCGCCAGGGATCTGTCTATTGGGCAAAGCCAGCTCGTCAGGCTGAAGACTGATGACGGCAGGATCGTCACGTCGAAATCCGATATTTTGGGTGAGGTCGAGAGTTTCTATGGACAACTGTACACGTCTACACAGGAACCCGTCATAAATCTAGCAAACGACCCACGAGCTAGATTAACCCGGCACTTCACAGAAGACCTCCCGGACGTCAGCCTGTGTGAGATCGGGATGGCTCTCGAGCAACTTAAGAACAACAAGGCGGCGGGTGATGACGGAATTACCGCAGAACTTCTGAAGGCGGGTGGAGAACCGATCCTTAGGGCCCTTCAGAAGTTATTCAATTCCGTCATACTCGAAGGACGAACGCCAAAGGCATGGAACAGAAGTGTCGTGGTGCTGTTCTTCAAGAAGGGAGATAACACCTTATTGAAGAACTACAGACCCATCTCACTTCTGAGTCATGTCTACAAGTTGTTCTCAAGGGTCATCACGAATCGCCTCGCATGCAGGCTCGACGCTTCCCAGCCTCCCGAACAAGCCGGTTTCCGAAAAGGCTTCAGTACCGTAGACCATATTTTAACGCTACGGCAGGTTATACAGAAGACCGAGGAGTATAACCTGCCCCTTTGTCTGGCGTTCGTGGACTACGAGAAAGCCTTCGATTCGATCGAGACGTGGGCAGTATTGCAGGCTCTCCAGAGGTGCCAAGTCGACTATCGGTACATCGAAGTGTTGAAGTGCTTGTATGAAAACGCCACCATGTCAGTCCGACTCCAGGACCAGACCTCGAAACCGATCCAGTTGCAGCGAGGTGTTAGACAGGGAGACGTTATCTCTCCGAAACTGTTCTCCGCTGCACTGGAAGATGTTTTCAAGGTTCTGGACTGGAAAGGGCTGGGCATTAACGTGAACGGCGAGTACATCACTCACCTTCGTTTCGCTGACGACATAGTCGCAATGGCTGAGACCATAGAGGGCCTCAATACGATGCTCGATGACCTCTGTCGAGCCTCCGAACGAGTCGGCCTTAAGATGAATATGGAGAAGATGTTAACATCGGAGGTTCTACCCTCGAAGTTGTTGACCATTACATTTACCTGGGACACACTGTCCAGTTAGGTAAGTCCAACTTCGAGAAAGAGGTCAATCGTCGGATCCAACTCGGCTGGGCAGCGTTCGGGAAGCTGCGAAAGATCTTCTCGTCCACAATACCGCAGTGTCTGAAGACAAAAGTCTTCAACCAATGTGTGTTGCCAGTGATGACATATGGAACAGAGACGTGGTCGCTCACTATGGGCTCCATCAGAAGGCTCAAAGTCACCCAAAGGGCAATGGAGAGGGCTATGCTCGGAGTTTCCCTGCGAGATCGAATCAGAAATGAGGAGATACGCAGGAAAACCAGGGTCACCGACATAGCCCACCGGATTGCCAAACTTAAGTGGCAGTGGGCAGGGCACATAGCGCGCAGGACCGACGCCCGATGGGGCAGAAAAGTCCTGGAATGGCGACCGCGTTCCGGCAGGCGCAGTGCTGGTAGGACTCCCACACGGTGGACCGACGACCTGGTTAAGGTCGCCGGAAAGCAGTGGATGCGGGCGGCCCAGGACCGGCCTTTGTGGAGATCCTTGGGGGAGGCCTATGTCCAGCAGTGGACGTCTTTTGGCTGAAATGATGATGATGATGATAAACTTTAACTGTGCCAACCACAATACGTCGCGCAAAGTCTGGGCAAATCAGTTATACATAAAATCTTTAGCATAGTATTTATTACGTAATACAATAAATTCAAATTCAAAATTCATATATTTTAAGTTGGCTCATTAAACCGACCCCCAGCAACGGCACCGGTTCACAAGCATGACGCATGTGGCAGCCATCGCCCTCCTCAACCATATACTTTACTTAAACATACTTTACATAAACACAATACTTTTCTAATATTATGGTATATGTATTTTCCTTGTAGACTTTATCTAGAATTTTATACTTGAGCTTTAATTACGTAATTTACCATCTTAAGCAATAAAACTTTAAATGCCTCTATTAAGTAAAATTCCGAGGGTAATAAGAAGTATCCAGATAAGCAACAAAACGACACGTATTTGATTATTGAACAGCGACTAACCGATGCACCAAGAGCTAGCGTCATGCATTTATATTACTATTCTACAAGTTAGGCGAAATCTTATACTTATCTAGCAGACCAGGCCACGCGAAACTTTGGCTAAGGTTTTTGTTATATTACATTTAACATACATACATTTAACTTTTAATAAAGCGCTATCTATTGAACACTTACTCGATCCAGTCAACAGTTATCTCCATCTGCTAGAATCGTTATAATTGTGACTGTCAAATAATAGCCAAACAAATCATCATCATCATCATCAGCCCACATTAGTCCACTGCTGGACATAGGCCTCCCCTAAAGAGCGCCATAGCGCCCTGTCTTCAGCTTGACGCATCCAGCTGCTGCCCGCAACCTTTCGCAGATCGTCGCTCCATCGTCTCCAACTCGTCTACCCCAGCGGTTGTCGGTTCTTCTACAGATATGACCAGCCCACTGCCACTTCAGTCCGCTAATTCTCTGAGCCAAACAAATAATCTTCTATATATAAAAATGAATAGCTGTTCGTTAGTCTCGCTAAAACTCGAAAACGGCTGGAGCGATTTGGCTAATTTTGGTCTTGAAATATTCGTGTGAGTCCAGGGAAGGTTTAAGAGTCTAGAGAAAACATTGATATTGTAAGTAAAATAATAAAAACAACCATTTTATTTTCCCATACAAACTGTTACCTGTCAAACATTTGACGTTCGTCCCGACGGTTCGCTATTTTTGGCATAATTACTTTTTTTCTTTTTTAATTACATTAAATATGGGATTGGAATCGATAAGAAAAGGCGGTATATTAATTTATTATTAATTATTCCAATTCGAATTCAATATTCATAGTTCAGACAGGACAACGTCTGTCGGGTCAGCTAGTTTGCAATAAAATAATATTGCGATTATAAAGTAAGATGTACGCTATCATATCTTTCAAGTTTGGTCAAAACAAAATGCACACGGTGTACAAATCTTCCCTTCAATTTTTTTCAAGCGTAGTGTGGGACGGCCCTCTGCTAGATGGAGCGACGGTCTGCGAAAGGTTGCGGGCAGCAGCTGGATGCGTCAAGCTGAAGAAAGGGCGCTATGGCGCTCTTTAGGGGAGGCCTATGTCCAGCAGTGGACTAATGTGGGCTGATGATGATGATGATATACATAAAACTTATAACGGCAGTCGTTAGTAAATAACCACCAGTTAAGAATGCAGCTCTTTAGAGAAGAGTCGGCAAGAAATTTTGTAGCTGCTTCTTTTAGATCGTCATTTTTACAAGGCCGAAATAAGACACATTTGTGAGAGGAAACTCGCGCAATAGTCGTAAAGGGTCAAACATCAGCAACTTAGTCAATAATATTGAACTTAATGTCTAAGCCAACCGATCTCCAGCACCTGTGTGCACTGTTGCCCTAAAAATTTATAATTAGAAAGAATAAATTGTCGCCCAATCTATACGTTTTTAGTGCACCATCATCGTTATAGTCTACCTCTTTGCCTTAGCTCGTTTTTGAAGAAGCCGCCATCCATTTGGGTTTAATGAGATGACTGCAAAACTTTCATAACTCTATTTATATTTTTATAGGAATTATTCAACATTTTATTGCCATTGCTTCATCTACATACACCACGAAGAGTAACAAAACGAGTATCAGTGGATATCAAAAACATATTCATTATATTGTTTATTTGATTACTTGTTTTTACTATCGCGTTTTAGTAACTCCGGCCATACAGTGGCATCTAGTGGATGTCATGTGAATTAGGTGTTTCCTCACGAGCTTAGTTTTTTTTTCAATATTAAAAGTAAAGTTTTTGGCTTTAATTGCGACAAAATAATCAGTGAACTACGTGAGGTACAAAATTTAAAACACAAATATCATCACCCTATTTATGATGAGGGATAAGTACTGACAAAACAGTAAACCTTAGGCTCTGTTCGGGCCGAAATGATGGTGAAATGAATAATCGGCAAAATAAACATCATCATCATCATTTTATCGCATAAATGGCCCACTGCTGAGGCGGGCCTCCTCCGAATTCACGAAGGGAAAATGGTTTAGCAAGACGGGTTGGTACAGTATTTTTTCACAAGTTTTCCTTCCCTGCAGGTGAAATGCCATTTGCGATACTTAGTCACCTGTTACAACATCCATAGGAATATATTATGGGTTTGTGTCATTGAATAAATCTGTCACTTTACGAACAAACATATATTAAAACTATCCTTTAAGGCCCTAAGCTTCAGGGCTTCAGCTATCTGGATCCAATGAAATTTAAATTATATCGTTTTCCAATCCCGTATCTGAACGTAACAAGGCTGTTTTGCCGAATCCTACTGAAGTTAAATTCCGACCCCAATCAAACGTCCCTTGGGATCGAAGGATTAACTTAATAGCTTATCAAGGTTGAAGTGAGGTTACATTTAAATTCAATTTAAAAGAAAATTTATTCTAAGTAATAAATTTTGCCACGTTGAACTTTTTAGTGCCAGAGCTGCTACCATTGCTCTAAAAGAAACTGTAGTACTTTTTAAATGAAAGAAATACGTTTCGTGTTATTACAAATGTATTTGATCACTTCGTCAAATATTTCGTCAAATATTTGTAATAGGACGAAATGTATATAACTTCGACGGTATTCGAATCCTTATAGGACATTGGCCACTCGTGTAAGCTATTCTTAAGCGGTATTTATGTGCGATATGAGGATAGAAGATATTGTCTGGGTGTCATTTCTATCTATAATATGTATGTATTTACAAAAAAAAATGTATATAAGTAGTTTATCATCCATCTCGTTACCATAACACAAGCATTAAGTTGCTTAGCTTGGGACGAGATGGCGTTGTGTGAATTGTCCAAGGATATTTATTTATTTATTTATTTGTTAACAAAATCATACAAAAAATCTGGCGTACATACCACGTACAAATTGCGAACACGAGGGGCCATGTGAAATGCGATTGAAGAATATCGTATTCTTCAATATCATTTGGTTTAATGTTATTATAGTTAGTTTTGCACGGGCAGTAGAGAATACATATAAAATTGCTTTTCTCTTTTGAAAACCGCGGGGCTTTCTGTTTTTCATTTAGTGACGGATTTAGAATACAACGTGTCATCACTCCATGCCATCCTGAGGGTGTCGTAAGAGCTGACAAAAGGAAATAACAAGACCGATAGTAACCGTAAGAGAAGGAAAACTTGTTACGAAACCTTGTGCCAACCCGTCTGGCCAGCGTGGCACAGTAATTACCCTCCATGTAATTGGAGGAGTCCCGTCGCAGCAGTGGGTCATGTATGTGAGGCTGAGTAGTAAACCGCGGGAAACGAACAAACCCACAATATTTTTTAGAATTTAAAAATGTTTTTACTCTATATAGTGCCGTCATTGAAATTTGTTTGTTTAAGCAACTAGCTGACCTGCCAGAAGTTGCCCTGCATGATATTCGTTTACCGACTGCAGCGCCATCTGTCTGGCTGATTTTTCAATTGTCAATTGCCCCTATTGCGGTAGAAAAGCTACAACATTATCATTATTATTACATACATAATATCAAATATGTTGCCCTTATAAAATAACAACGAAAAGTGGCATTGTGTTGAGATTTTTCTTGTGTTTCCATAGGTGAGTTGTGAATAATAAATGCAGTTTTCTTGGTTTTGGTGTTTGTTTAATCCAGATATTAATTCGTTATACAGATTATTTGTTTCTAATAAGTTATTTACAATAATTTCTTTGTGACAATGCTAGCGGTCGAACGAAAGGTGCGTGAGTGAGTGATAGAACGATTGATTGAAGTGAAGGCCCTCGCCGCGTTCCGCTTCACTAAATAATGCGCGAACATGCTCCCCGCCTTGGAAGCAATAGGTTCCAATTTGAAAATGCTTCTCTATGGTTCTTTAACACTGTCAGGCAACGGTAGTGGACAGATCTTTGAAAAGGCACGTCTGACGATTCCATCCGCCTTGCGTACATCTGCGACACGGGAAACGCCGTCTTTTCCAGGATAAGTCTTGATAATTCTTCCCAGACTCCATTTCAAAGGTGGTAATCTATCATCTTTTATAAGTACAAGTGTGTTTTCTTGTAACTCTCCCTTTTGTTGGTACCATTTACTTCTGGTCTGCATTTCGGACACATATTCCTTAGACCAGCGACTCCAAAAATGTTGCCGAATCTGCTCCACCCTGTGATAGCGTGTTAAGCGGTTCTCGGGAACGTCGTGAAGATCAACAGTTACAGGTGCAGTCAGCGGACGGCCAACCAAAAAGTGGGCAGGACTTAAAGGAAGGAAGTCTTGCGGATCAGCGGACATTGGAGTTAAGGGTCTGGAATTGAGGACAGCTTCGACCTGTGTTAATACCGTGCTAAACTCTTCAAAAGTTAAGTGCGAATTGCCTACTACGCGACGCAGGTGGTGCTTACAGCTCTTTATTCCAGCCTCCCACAAGCCCCCAAAATGGCTAGCGTAATTTGGTATCATTTTAAATTTTATATTTTGAGAAGTTGCGTACTCTTTGATATCGTCAGAACAAGTATTTAAAAATTTTATAAATTCATTTTTTAATCCAACAAAGTTTTTTCCGTTATCGGAAAAAATCTCGAGCGGTTTTCCTCGTCGTGAAATGAACCGTTTTAGTGCTAACAAATACGCGTCTGATGAAAGGTCACTCACTAGTTCTAAATGACATGCACGTGTCACGAAACATACAAATAAACAAATATATGACTTTTCAAGTTTCGCCCCTCTTCCCTTGCGATTAAGGGTAAAAATTGGGCCAGCCATGTCAACTCCAGATTTGAGGAAAGGAAATCCAGGCTCCAGACGTTCCTGGGGTAGATTTCCCATAATAGGATTAACAGAACTAGGACGACATCGAGCACACTTGACGCATGTGCGTACAGTTTTTCTTGCGAGATTCCTACCACCGATCGGCCACCATGTCTCTCTCAAAGTATATAACAAAGTTTGAGGCCCTGCGTGCATCAGCCTAAGATGTTCCTCACGGAACAATAAAACTGTAAAATGATGATTTGTAGCCAACATAACGGGATATTTCTTATTAAATGAAAAATTTTGCGAATTTCCTATACGGCCACCTACTCGTATTATGTGGTCATTGTCCATAAATAAATGTAATTTTAATAATTTTGGATTTTTAGAAATAGTATCATTATTCAAAAGTAAATTATATTCTTAGGGAAATGATTCTTGCTGACTAAATTTTGCCAAAATCAATTCTGCATGCTGTTGCTCACTCACAGTCAGTGAACTGGTCCGTCTATGACCTTTATGTCGCGCGTTGTATATGAACCGAATTACATAGGCTGCAACCCGCTTCAGAGTTGAGAATTTTGAGTATCTATGAAACGGAAATAAATTACAATAGGCATTAGACGTTACGACTTGACAAACAGTATTAGATTTTAGCTCTGGTAACACATCTTGTGAAGTAATATGAATTTGTTTAATACAAGGCATTTCAAAGTTAGGATCGTGTAAAAACTGTGGACCGTTCCACCACAGCGACGATTCGTTGAGTGCATCTAAACCTAGACCGCGTGATACTAGATCTGCTGGGTTATCTTTTCCAGACACATGTCGCCACGGAAGGTTCTTAGTCAGTTCGTGTATTTCAGCAGTCCTATTTTGAACAAATGGCTTAAGTAAGTTCGTTGGCATACCTAACCAACCTAAAACAATAGTTGAATCGGTCCAGAATATAATGTGGTTAATTTTACTACGTAATGATTCATGAATCCTTTTATACAATCGCGCGCCTAGCACCGCGCCGCTTAACTCTAATCTTGGGATAGTAATAGGTTTAGTAGGCGCAATTTTACCTTTAGCACACAATAAGCGTACAGTTACAGCTTGTCGACTGTCAATCGTGCGTATAAAGGCGCAAGCTCCAAATGCTATTTGCGAAGCGTCCGTAAAAATATGCAATTCTATACGAATAGGGTCCAAACACATTACGTAACGTGGTATTTTTAATATGTTAAGTGATGCCAAACAATTTATAAATTTACTAAAAATAATTGCGACTTCAGTTGGAACCGGTTCGTCCCAATCCAATTTTAAAAGCCAACACTTTTGTAATAAACTCTTAGCTATTGTAATTACTGGACTAATTAACCCCAATGGGTCATAAATCTGTGACGCTGTAGATAAAATGATCCGTTTAGTAATGACGTTAACGTTTGGGTTGATTTGTGAAGAATAATTTAACTCATCTGACTTGTTGTTCCATCCAATCCCTAATGTTTTGTTATTTGCACTATCGCCAAATGACAAATGTTTACTAACTACTTGCGAATTATCATTAGGGTTGGCGTGATCGAAATTAAAAACCCATTTGCGTAAAACAAAACAAGCCGAATTTAAAACCACCGTAGTACCTTCACATATATTATTTAATTCTGAAATATTATTAGAGCCACATATTAAATCGTCAACATAGAAATTTGTATTAATAGTGTCTTTTACACACGGAATTTCACACTCAACAGCTAAATATTTTAAACACCGACAACTTAAAAAGGGTGCCGACGCGGTTCCGTATGTAACGGTGTTCAATCGATAGACATTTAAATCATGAGACGATTCGTCACGCCACAAAATTAATTGAAGGTCTCGTTGACTTTCATCAATTAATACTTGGCGATACATTTTTTCTATATCGGCACACGCCACGTACCTATTTTCGCGAAAACGTAATAAAATTGCAATTAAGTCACCTTGAATTGCAGGCCCTACCATCTGCAAGTCATTAAGCGAGACTCCCGTACTAGAAGGCATGCTTGCATCAAAAACGACACGCAATTTTGTCGTAGTAGCGTGTTCGCGAAACACTCCATGATGCGGCATGAAATAATGCGGAGTTCCATAATTATTAATAAGACTCATATGCCCTAACTTAATATATTCATTAATAAAATCCTTATACATATTTTTATAAGAAACGTTACGGTCAAGTTTCCTTTCTAATGCGTAAAAACGTCGTTCAGCTTGCGCGCGAGAATCACCTAACAACTCGGGTGAATGCATGAACGGGAATCGAACGCTGAACCGCCCGTTTGAGACGCGTTTCGTTGTCTCAAGGAAGTGCCTCTCACACGCGCGCTCATCTACGCTAAGCTGTGCAACTGAACTGGCAGGTAATTCCTCGATATCCCAAAACCTACGTACTAATTGTTCTAAATTAAATGTATCGTGTTCAGCGGATTGTATAAAATTACACTTAACATTTTTATTTATTTGTGCAAGAGATAGAATCGAACCTGATACGACCCATCCTAATTTAGTATTTTGCAAAAATGGCCCATTGTTAAGGCGCAATTTGCCTTCGTTAATTAGTTCCCAAAACAGATCTGCTCCGATAAGTAAATCTATTGGCAAACTTTCGAAAAACCCAGGATCTGCGAGAGTAATATTTTCGGGTATTACGAACTTATTTATATTCAAAGTAGTTGCGGGTAACCTTGAAGTGATTTGTGGCAAAATTAAACATTGGATGCGTGCATTATAATTGCCACTGCGAGATTTCAACTCAATATTACAAGATTGCGAGCACTTTGTAATTGAGTTACCTACTCCATGAATGTGTTGTGTGGACTGTAAAACTTGCGTGTTTAATTTGTCGCATAAAGACTGCGTTATAAATGACCGCTCGCTACCGCTGTCGAGAATCGCGCGCGCTTGTAGATATACTCCGGATGCGCTACGTATATCTACTACAGCGGTAGACAGCAACACCGTACGAGCCTCCTTCATATTATCGTCATTATATTGTGCGTAAACATTATGCGCCTGGAACGAGTGACTGTGAGGGTGCGCGTTCTCAACATTTGTCAGACGCTCGGCAGGTACAACAGCTGATTGTGACGTAATATGTGCTACGTTATGTTCGGTGTTGTTAACCTCGCAAAGTAAAGAATTGTGTTTAATGCGTTCGCACTTCCTACATGGCCCGTAAATACATGTTTGGACTGCGTGTCCAGGGCGCATGCAGTTTATGCATAAATTGTTATTTGTGACAAACTTTACCCTATCATGTACACCAAGGTCAAGAAATTTTTGACAAGAGTACAGTGGATGAGGTGCATTACACATTAGACACAATTTATAATTGTGTTTTGCCTTATTTTGTGAAGGCTTAGCATTGCACTTATTAGAAACTATATTGCAATAAACTCTGGATCCAACATTATTAGTATTATGTTTCCTATGTTCACCGCTACTATAAATATTTGATTTACTATGTGATACTATGAGTGTTTCTAACATATCTGCTCTATTCCTTAAAAATTGCAATAAATGATCTAATTTAATTGTACCAAATTCACTGTTATTTTGTAATTGGCATCTACGTTCCTCCCAGTTCCTTTCTGTTGTGGAATCTAATTTTGATACAATTGTATAGATAATCAATGTATCCCAATACTCAGTGGGCTCTCCTAGAAGTTTAAGTGCTCTTAAATTCTTTAAAATTAAATCTATAAGTTTGCGCAGTTGTACAGGAGATTCTTTGGTTAAGGCCGGCATTGAAAATATGGACTTAACATGGTTATGAACTAATAAGTGTGTGTTATCAAATCTGTTCATTAATAATTCCCAAGCCACTTCATAGTTGTTTGCGGAGAATTCAAGTGAATCTATTACTGACTTGGCAATACGTGTTAACGATGACTTTAAATAATGAAACTTTTGAATTTGTGTTATTGTCTTACAGTTATGTACCAAAGAAATAAAGGTATCTCTAAATTCTAGCCAATGTTCATAGGAGCCATCAAATTCAGGAATAGATATGGTGGGTAACTTGATAGAATTTGAACTTGCCGAAGGTACATGTATTTTAGAACTGTCTGTGGACCTTTCATCAGAGTTAGTCAAACATTCAGCTAATGCAAGAATAGAATAGTACTCCCGTTCAAACTCTTCGCGTGATTCGAGTTGTTTTTCAATGTCTGACTCGAGGCTATTCTCTTCTATTTCACTTTGGACTTTGTTAAAATCGTTTAACAAACCCTGTGACCCGGTCATACGCAGTTTTAATTCCGATTGTTGTTGTACAGACAAATCTAACCCATCAAATGACCTAACATATTTTTTTAAAAAGGTTAGGCGACACTTTATAGACCCACGTTTTTTAATAAGATCTTTATCTGATGTAGCCATTTTGCGGATTAATAAAGGGCAATACGCACGTTATTTCCAATAGGCACTTATCCTGGAATGAGCTGGATGGAGTTTGAAGCTTTTGCGAAACCAACCCGACGCGCGCGCATGCAGGCAATGGCAAACGTTAAGCACTGAAAATATAGCACAGTATCACACAGGGAAGAAATAGTGGTTAGGAAAAGGAAGTTTAGTTAGCACGTCTCACCAAAAGCACTGCAAACTGTTTAATATAATGCGATATAATGTTTCCACCGCGTGACTTGATCCTCGTATTCCTCGTGGTAGCTTTGAGGTTATATCCGTCTTGAAGGTCCACTAATTTATGTTGAGATTTTTCTTGTGTTTCCATAGGTGAGTTGTGAATAATAAATGCAGTTTTCTTGGTTTTGGTGTTTGTTTAATCCAGATATTAATTCGTTATACAGATTATTTGTTTCTAATAAGTTATTTACAATAATTTCTTTGTGACAATGCTAGCGGTCGAACGAAAGGTGCGTGAGTGAGTGATAGAACGATTGATTGAAGTGAAGGCCCTCGCCGCGTTCCGCTTCACTAAATAATGCGCGAACACATTGATTTATATATTTATAAAGATCTACAAAAGGAGTGATTCCGATAAACGCTCCCAGGGGATGATGTTTTATCGTCATGCTTCAACCAATTTACACAAACCCTTCACAAACCTAAAACATAGTCGAAATCAGTCTATTGATTGGTGAAACCTTCATGCGAATTTGTGCGGTATCATTAAAATTATATCGAACAAAATCTCGAATATACAGACAGACGCTGGACAACTTTGTTTACATATTCTACGTAAAGGTCTGCATTTGCATAGAATTTGACTAAACGATACAAATGGATGAATTTTCGGAATAAGCGGTTTTTTAATCACCGTAATATCAAATTAAAATCCGATTATGGTTTCGCATAAACATTAATGTACAGTTATTGAATTGTTTAATGTTTATCCAATTTCTGTTTGTTATATTTAAATTAAGCTATAGAATTTTTATTATTGAGTAATTAAGCGAGATATTTTAATATAATTGCTTATTTAAGGTAATAGATTTAATTATGAGGTAAATTCTTTATCTCAGTTCTCTACAATTTAAATTATCAACATCAGTATCTTAGCCCACCTAAGCCTCGTACCAGCAATGACGGATTGAACTGTGTAATGTCACCCACCCATTCCATCAGTAAGATGTCGCAAGGGGTGACTAAAGTAATGCAAGAGGCAAGAGCAGGAATGTTTAATACAAAATCTGGCGCCACACAGTCTTATTTTTTACGTTGGAAATACTCTGCTGCTAGCGGCGGTAGCCCCGGTAGGCCCGTGTTGGGGCAATTTAAGGCTCTCGAGGCAACTCTGAGGACAGAGGAATCCCCAGACCACCAAGCCTGTGTCCTGCTCTTTGTTTGACCTCTCCTCGTGGGCGCCCCCGGCATGGGTGACCCTTAGCCGGTATGGCCCCAATGGATCCTAAAGGCGCGCAAACCCTCTCACCACAACAAGGTGGCTGCACCATCGAGGAGGCTGCCACACAGTCTGGTCAGCGTGTTAAAACGCCCTTTTCCTTCCACTCCGGAGTTGGAGGAGGCCGGACGCAATAATAGGCCAGTTATTTTGATACACTAAACTAGAGTTGCACTCAGAACGGATTTTATTTGTCATAAAATTTCAACCAGTTCCATATTATTATAAATCTAGTAAAATACTTACTTTAACGGTGCTTTTACTCGTAAGAAAACATAATACACGTGATTACGTTAAAGTTACATCAATGACCGAAACCATACACGGTGTTGTCAGATATACCTTTAGGATTTCCAAGTTTTTAATATCAGTCGTTTTCGTATCAGTCATTTTAATTTATCTAATGTCCAAAGATAGTTTTTTTGTTATTACTTCAGAGTAACACTTTACACCGCTATTCGTATTTAGTGTTATGGAACATTTGTCTAAAAAGTACCGCTTACGAATAGGAAAAAGGAATGGTCATGTGAAATGCCAGCATGCAGTTATAATTTGTGCACCTTGCCAAACGAGCATATAAGAGTATTTACTTAGGCAGGAACCGATAAAACACTTTCTAAATTTAATAAACAAAATAAATAGTACATAGAAAAAAGAAATGGAATCTACAATTATTAATACATTATACAGGATACGATTTAGAAAACTAAACAATAAAACATTACTTACTAAACATACATAATTACTTTCTGCTAGGAGATGTATGGCAAAAGTTTATGATTAACAAAAACCAATTTAATATTTTAAATGTCAGTTATGTGCAAACGAACAAGGGCTATACACAACACACTACTCTCTTATTGACGGTTTACCATGAAACAAGGAAAAGTTAGTACCTGGCAACACAGCCCCCGAGTAATGATGTCATCAGTCATCGTACCACACGTTTTTGCAAGTAGAACGCGGATGCAATTTGTGCCGAGTGTTAAATCTGTTTGTTTAAAAGCGTAACCATAATGTATGCTTGGGAGTTTTTTCGCTACACAGTAAAAAGGATAGGTTTATGCAGAAATAAACGACTAACCCCAATACTATAAACAATTGTAATATAAACTGTGTGTGAGAAATTATTACCTATTTTTGCTTCGACAGGAAACCTTATTATTTTGATTACATACAGCTAGTCAGACCAATGACCGCCATAATAATGAGTTGTTTTGTGTTAATATACAGACCCAATATATACAACTAATCAAACAAACAATAATTATCTAATTTGGTGCAGTTGTTTGAAACATATATGCATATTAACATATTTTGTTAATTTTAATTTTTGTAAACTGGTTTTCCATCCGCTCGGCATTTAGAGGTCTGGTTGAAAACCAGCGCCAGGCACCCCGTCTGGCTTATGCTGAACCAGCGCCGTTTCAGCGCAATCTAGATTAGAGTTTAAGTAATTATAGTTATTGTGTAGTAGTGTATTTAAGATTGCGCCGAATAAATTATTTTTCTTTCTTTCTTTCTTTCTTTCTATCGGCTATCAGGAATCGACAATCGACTTGTTATTGAATGTAAATTTTGGCAGTTTTAGTAGCTTAATAATACTATAGAATCAGTTCGGGACATAAGCTATATGCTTGGTGCGGCAAATTTGAACCAAAATTCAATTCAATTCAAATCATTTATTTTGCTTGGGTCACGATGGACACTTACAAAAAGTCAACACAATATTCATAATGAGTCTATATAAAACAAATGGTCTACCATCTACCAACCAAACTTATTATTGTCTTATGAAAATTTTAAAAAGAACCTATATATTTTTATTGGAGGACAAGGTACAAAAAGAGTGCTCAAAAAACAAAATTATAATTAATTGTCAATACATTTAATTAATATGATTCAGGATATGACGATACCCTAATATCGTAGTGTAGTTGTCAGTAAGGGCTGTAAACCGCTGGTGTGTTCCACTCTCTGTTCCAAATTTAAATCGTCAGGCCAGCGCGTTGCTTAATTCCCTCCATCGAATTATAGGAACAAAGTTAAGTATGGAATGCGAGCGTCCTAAGAAACAGATAATAAAATTATCCACAGCATCATTGTATTGTATTTTTTTTGTATTTAAAATTAATCGATGCATAAATAAATTCAATATGCCGTTAGCTATTATGCTCCGATTTGCGGTATCGATAATTTTTATCGATGTTTTTTGTTGTTCACCTTTTTGTTACGCTATTGTTCGATAATGTTAATGTAAGCATGAAATCAATTGAACATCAGAGAAAAATATATAATGTTGAAAATAAACTTTAATGCATGTGTGTTACGTTCTATATCCTCTAAATAATATAAGTGAGCTACGCCTGTTTAGTAGTTTCTATCTAAATGCATTTTTGTACGAAAATATATATTCCAACGTCCCTGTTCATATACAACCTATTGCTGAATACGGGTTTTTTAATTGAATGACAGGACACAAATAATAATAATTGTAGTACGGTTAAAATGGTGGGTAAGGCCATCAATTTCAATAGAAGAAATGATAAAATTATGCATTCACACGACAATTGAAGGTTATGTTATACCTACCTTTAAGTAACGCTATCACAGAGCACAAATAAATAATGTTCTTTTTTAAATTTAAGATATGAATTGTGATAGATTGTTGGTATGCTGAATAAATAAATAAATATCACTGCAACGGCTGTCCTACTGCCTTGTTGGTTTATGAGTTAGACGTGACATTTTTGGGTGATGCGCCCCCGGTTCAATTTCGTGGGTGGGCAAGTGTCTTTGTAAACCAGAACCTCTTCATCAGAGAACTGCCCCCGTGGTACAAGTTACCCCTATAGCAGGGTTTTCGTTAAAAATGGTTGTGTCAGCGTGGTGCAGTTGGTTAATTTTCCCCTATGTTGTTGGAGGAGGCCCGACTCAGTACTTAGTCTTAAATGGTTTGGGAAATAGTCAATTAAAGTTCGTTCTTTATTTAGAATGTTTTTACTCCCGAATATTTTTAAAACGAGTTTAAAAAATGATGTAATTCTCATAGATAAGCTAGATATCGAGTTTATTGTCCTTTTTTATTGGTTGTTATAAAATGCATGGGACTCTGAAAATACAGGAGTGTAACGGAAATTAAGAACTTCGCCGCTAAGTCAAAGAGTCAGCGACTATGTTGAGTTTAAAAATTAACTACGCCATTATATGTAAACCATATAATACACAATATTAATATCATTAATACAAAGTTGGAGTAAACCAAACAAAAAGTGAATAACAAAATGTTACAAATAATAATGAGCGTAATATAAATCAATGCATTGGTATGTCACCATGTGATATTAGTGTCTCATTAATGATGTGTAATATACGAGTTTAACCCCGTGGAGTAATCTTGAATACTTTACATTATCTGTATTATAATATATGTGACAGTCTTCAGTGAAAGAACCAAATATATTTTATGGAGAGGGGCATCCATTTTAATATAAATTATCAAATATTCCTTTTGTCGTGAATATCAAGATTTTGCAAAAAAAAAAGGTCGCTCTTTACGATACGCACCGATACGCGCCCTTTTTATTAAGGAATTTTGCGATAAATTTGTAATTTGTCGTAGAATACCGAAACAGTTCTACTGCAATTACAAATTATATTTAATGTTTTGCCCTCTTTGACTACTTTGGTACTACTTACTGATTGAACAAAAGGAAAACTCAGTATTCTTTGTTTTTTTAACAGAAAGTAGGTTAAGGACTTCTGAATCTTCAGATATAAAAAAAGTCCCCCATTTCCTTTGATTGAA
The DNA here is from genome assembly GCA_905475355.2 of Clostera curtula. Lineage (NCBI taxonomy): Eukaryota > Metazoa > Arthropoda > Insecta > Lepidoptera > Notodontidae > Clostera > Clostera curtula. The sequence goes on along the minus strand of FR997804.1, from coordinate 3,433,305 downwards.
ATTTCTTTTTCCTCTTGTAACATCAAATATTCTTCACGTCTGTATAAATAAAAAACAGATAATTCAGTGTGTGTGTTCTCAGCTCATAAATGACCCATTGCTGAGTCGGGCCTCTTCCAATTAAATGGAGGATTGTACGTGGAGGGTTACTGTGCCTTGTGTGACCTTCTTGGTACCGTCAATTGTTTTGCCTGCATGAAATTGGAGGAGGCTGGCGCAGCAGTGGGTTGTTAATGGGCAGAAAAGGATGGAACCTGTGTTGGTACTGAATTACAACAGATGACATGACACAGACAATGTAATAACCTGTTCTCACTATTTTCCTTCCTAGAATTGCTCTGTCCCTGAATAATCGAGTTCCCCAGGCGACGTTGACATGTAACGGGTCTGGATTCACATTAATTACGAACACAGATACTATGTTATTCTACAAGGCGATTACTTAACCTAAGTTGCAAGACATTTGTGGCCTACCATGATTTCTCGATATCTACAACATTATACTCGTACAAAAGATGTATTGATTTCTGATCTAGTATTTCATTATAAATACTGATGCAATCCAAAAGTACATAACATGATAAAAGTATCGTACAAGGTGACAACTACTACTACTCAACCCATAAATTGATAAATAAATAAATGACCCACTGCTGAGTTGGGTCTCCTCTCATCAAAGGGAGGGTAATAAGGTCTTGGGTTTTCACGATCTTTACACATTGCAGGAAATTATGATTTCACAGTTATGAGCGTTTTATTTTATTGAATTCCCAACGTTTCAGACACTTTGCAGTGTGCGTGGTCGGTGACACTGCAAAGTGTCTGAAACGTTGGGAATAAAATAAAATAAAATGATAATAACCGTGAAATAATCATTTCCCGCAAAGAAAGGGCCTCCTCCAGTTACATAACAGGTTATTAGCCTATTATGCCACGCTGGCTAGAGGGGTTCACACAGGAGGTCGTATTAAACTTTCCGTTTCTTGCGGCTTGTCATTTCATTTTGTCGACTCTTACGATGACCTCAATATGAAATGTGGTGGCGACATGTATTCTAAATCCGTCACCACACTGAATACATTCGATATCTTAATAGGTACATGTTAACTAGTTTATCTCAAATCTATATAAGTTATGATAGTGTTAACGAGAAGAGCTTACTCAGTATGAAACCAGACAAATCATCCGGCATTTAGAGTATTGCGCGTAAACATGATATGAAATACACAAAAAAACAGAAATCTATACTAATATATAAAGCTGCAAAGTTTGTTTGTTTGTTTAAACGCGCTAATCTCAGGAACTACTGGACCGAATTCAAAAATCTTTCAGTGTTAGATAGTCCATTTATCTAGGAAGGTTATAGGCTATATTTTATTTTCAAAAGAATTAGGGATACACATGAAAGTTTCGATTTTGTAAACCAAGGTGTAAAATCGAAAACCTATTTATGCGTGCGCTGCATCACTATTGACAATAGAAGAAAATGATGTACTACGGGTTTGTAGGTCTTATAAAGATCTACAAAAAAATCTGCGAGAGCACATATCTAACTATCATAGTTTAGTCACAATAACCGCTTTTATGTTCATAAAAAATATGCATAGAGATAAGCAAGGGTCCGAAACCCACGCGGGCGAAGCCGCGCGCAAATGCTAGTATTTCAATAAACTTTAAGCGATAAGTAGGCAATAAAAAAGAAGTTGTAAAGTATACTCTCCCCGTCCATTCATGTATTATCGAGTTTGTGAATTTGTGTCGAGTTTATAGTCCATAGTATCGCCCAACCGACCATCCTGAGTATTCAACGGTATCCAGGATCTTAATAACTACTGGTTTTGACGCATTCAAATTATGACCACAATCTGACATACTTTGCAATGATAGAGTTGACACAGATTCCATGAACATCCTTGTTTAACGTTACACTAGCGTCCACCCTCGACTACGCCTGCGTGGATCTTGAACTTGAAATTCGTAAAGTGAAATCTTATAGTAAACAATACTAGCGATCCGCCCCGGCTTCGTACGGGTGCAATGATGAACCTCTAAATTTATCAGTATTTTTCTACAATACCACCCCATTCCACCCCGAGGGTGTCGTAAGAGCCGACTAAAGGGAATTCATGACATGGCAGAAAACTTGGCCACAAGAGAAGCTTATCGCCTTGTCAGCTCTTACGACACTCAAGGATACAATAGGGTAGTATCACTAGGTATGCGTCGAGTCGGGCCTCCTCCAGTTACATGGAAGGACATTAACCTACTGTGCCACGTTGGTTGAGGTTATCGGCCTTGACATTTCCATAAGTATAAAATAAATTAATAAATAAATATCCTTGGACATTTCACACAACGCCATCTCGTCCCAAGCTAAGCAACTTAATGCTTGTGTTATGGTAACGAGATGGATGATAAACTACTTATATACATTTTACTTTGTAAATACATACATATTATAGATAGAAAATACCCAGACCCGAAACAAATACTTGTAGGTCGTACAAATATTTCTTCGGTGCGGGAATCGAACCCGCGACATTTAGGGGTTGGATATGCTGCCTTTGAATTACGGGGCCTCGGTTCAATTCAGGGTTGCAAGTGTCTTTGTGTAAAGGCACTTGCTCTGAGCCTGGGTGTCATTTATGTTCGTGAATTTCATGTTTATAAACTGTCTCCGTGAAACAAGCTATACGTAGGGCTTATTTTTTTATTACTAGTAACTTGAATGCCTTTGGCTTGCGTGATGGAAAGCAACGCCAGGGCCTAAGATGGAGCCGGCAATTCAAGGAAATGCCCTGTCGGGCACCGGCTCTCACATAAACAAGACGGAATACAGTAAAACTGCTTGGCGCCTAAGGTTGAGGGTAGCCGGGCGGACCATTAGATCCTACCACCAAGCGTGCTGGGTTTTGTTGGCTTTTACAACACGCGTTGTTTCCCAGTGTGGGATTATGAAGTTTTATATACTAACCCGTCCCCACACGGGTAAAAAAAGTTTCGTTTAAAAAAAGTCCCAAGAACTCCACTGTAAGGTACATTGGACCATTCCTAATTTCACTGGGGACCAGTCTTCCTTGATTCGCTTAGCTACCAGTATTTTCACGAAGAAGTTGCCATTTATGCAAAATAAAAAAGTCTGCCCTTCGGATAAATGGAGTGGGGATACTATGTAGTCTATATCCTATTAAGAGTGTATTTAATACTGCCTCGAACAATAAACCGTGTCCGTCTCCGGCACGCCTTTCCACAGAGGTCTGTGTTAATGCAAAGATATTTCCTTCAAATAACTACGTGTTAACGCGCACTTCAGCAATAATCGTAACAGTTAAGTTAAATGTTATCGTTACTATTACCGAGTGTGTTTGGTTAATTTAAGGGAATAGTGTAAATACGGTTCTAGTCGCTGTTCAACCGTAATATGGTCGTTAGACCTAGGCCGCCGTTTAAAACTTTATGCGACTGTCATATACATTCAGTTTTTTATTATTTTTTTATCAGTGACCCGAATGCCTTTGGCCCCAGGCTTGCGTGATGGAAAGCAACGTCAGGGTCTAAGATGGAGCAGGCATTTCAATGAAATGCCCTGGCGTGTCGGGCACTGGCTCTCACATACACGCGACGAAACACAGTAAAACTGTTTGGCGCTGGACTTAGATGCGAGGGTGGCAGCTGGCCGGGCAGACCCTTAGATCCTACCACCAAGCGAGCTGGGTTTTGTTGACTTTTACAACACATGGTGGCATGCTCAGTTTAGGACGAACTCAAATGTCACACATGCACAGCCGCGAGTGACAATAGACTAGTCTAAAAACAGAAAATTCGTCTGAATTCAATTGATATTTATTCGCAAAATGTCCTTGGGTAAAACAAACCATTATGTTTTCATTTAATTATACGAACGGCTCACGTTTTTAAACAGTCCCTTGTTGTATATTTTGTTACTTACTGCCATTTCATTTTCCTTTTACACGTTGTAAAAAAAAGCTATTATCTATATTTTTCCCGCGACTCCGTCCGCGTGGTATTTATCAATGTGGAAAACTCAGTAACTATGGGCTCCTGAAATGCGGCAGGGGTGTCTATTTAAGTAGCCTTAGTTACTCCTTGTTTGATCAGTTACCTGCCAATGAAAGCCCCGTCAAAATTTTGGCCCAGGCATTTCAGAGATTAGCCGAAATAAAAAGAAGAATTATTTTTTATCGTAAGATCAATACTCCAGTGTCGATAATTTCTGAAACAAAAAACAATTATATTATGATGAAACCCGTTTAAGAAGAAAGAGAATATAACAAAAAAAAATGTTAGCGGGGGTTCCAATCCGCTTAGGTACAGACGCGGCGAGTCAAATTCAACTTAATTGTTGTAAGTTTTATTACAAGACTTATTAATCGTCATGTTTAAACCTACATCATGTCCTTGTCTCACGATAGGTGGTAGTCTCCATACACTCCTATCGGCGAATCAGTCAATATTTAATCATAACTTTGAAAATGCTTAACAAGAACTTTCTCTACGCTAAGTATATTGTTAAAAGAAAAGCCATTTTCCGACAGAGTAACCAGATAAACATAATACTCCGGAAACCATACAATACATTCAAGTGACGAATCGCGGTAATAACATAAATTATGTTTTCGCGTGTGTACCATGGAAACGAAATATTGTGGTGCTATAATAAATGGTGGGGAAAGTAAGAAATAACAGTGTAATAATGTTAGGAATGTTATTCCATGTGGTGACGGATTTAGAATACATAGTGTCACCACCCCATTTCATACCGGTGTCGTACGAGCCGACAAAAGGAAATGATAAGGCCGAAACCCTAGCCGCAAGAGATTCCTTCTCTTGCGGCTAGGGTAACTGATACGAAACTTTTTTTTTTTTTTTTTTTTATCGCCCGGGGTTAAATCCTTTATGGACTTCCTCGCCCGCCACGGGGATGGCCAGCGAGGGGAGTGTGGGACTCTCCCCCATATGGATAGGGAGGGGAGGCTGAGACAATAGTTTCATTGTCTTGTATTTTTACTCAATCTCATTTCTGCCTAAATATAAAAATTTGAATGCTGTGTTCTAAATCAAAATTGCTTAACCCCTTCAGGAGCTACGCATAGAGCCTTGCGACAAATTAAAAAAAACATCCCTGTGCTCACCTTAGGAAACGATTTATTTATTACGTAACTAAACCGTTATGACCAAGTTAAGTAATCTATTGGAACAATGGTAAACGCTATATTCCTTGTGAAACAATATGAGGAAGTTCCTACGATGCTGATGGATGCTTAAAAATTGGACTTTGTTTGTGACCAACGAGCCGATAGTATTTTTAATGATATTAAACCCTCTACACAAAGAAGGGTGTTATAAGTTTTACGTGCCTATGAATTTGTTTGTGGCATCGTAGCTTCTAAACCAATTGACATATTATTATAAGATTTTTAATTTGAAAGCAAGTTTTCTAGGTTCTTAGACATGTTTTGTCAAAACAGCTCCGGATTCCTTAAATTTATCAGTCTTGGTTATTTGAATAAGTACTACTACTCAGCACATACCGACCACATACCGACTAGGTGGACGGACGACCTTGTGAAGGGCGCTGGGAGTCGGTGGATGCGGTCTGCACGAGATCGTGCATTGTGGAAATCTATGGGGAGGCCTATGTTCAGCAGTGGACTTCTGTGGCTGATAGATAAATAGATAGACTCAGCACATAAATTACCCACTTCTGAGTCGGGCCTCCTCCAATATTATGGAGGGTAATTAGCCTGTGTGCCTGTGGCATGCTGGCCAGACGGGTTGGAACAGGGTTTCATATCAGCGTGGTTCTGCATCAGATCCCACAATGCCGCAACAGGACGCGAGTGTGAGCACCCCGGGGAGGTTTAGTGGATAGGCCCCCACTATGGGGGAGAGTCCCACACTCCCCTCGCTGGCCATCCCCGTGGCCGGCGAGGAAGTCCATAAAGGATTTTACCCCGAGCGATAAAAAAAAAAAGAAAGGGTTGATATCAACTTTTCCTTCTCTTGCAGCTAGGTTAACGGCCTTGTCATTGTCCCTTTCTCGGCTCTTACGATACCCTCAGTGTGGAATGTCGGTGTCACTCCCCAGTGACACTAGTATTCTAAATCAGCCACCACACGGACTATACTGTCTAATAGTTACCAACAACACATTACAACTATACTAATAGTTGATTTTTGAATGTCTTTGGAGGTGGCGTGGAAGGGAAGATGGAAGCCAAGCGATTGGTTCATAAGACGCGCGAATTTTCCCCCACCAAGACACTTTGGCTCAAGATGTTTTTATGCTAATATACTTGTAGCTTTCTCTTTTTATGGCAAAGAATTTGTATAACCTGCAAGGTGTTCGACAGGGGATTGAGCTTGGCACTGCGCAAAATCTGGCATGGCTAAGAGCCTTAAGCTGGAATTCTAAATTGCTTCTGTCCTGAATTTAACCATTAAATTGTTAACCACCCAACGACGATTTAAAATACACAAAGCCCTTAATTCCGGCCGAGTCGTGGCCTTAATAGGATTTAGGGATTACACAACAGGCTGGACACAAAACATCTTGCGTAAACACCGCAAACATTGTTTCACCCTTTACCCCACCCTTAGTCTAAGAGACCGCGCCAGTTATTAATATAACAATAAAAAGAAAAGTTTTATTATGACTATCACATATCCTACACAACATTTTATCAGAAGACCGTTACGAAATTTCCTTTCTCAATTTTATTGGTATCGGCTAAGCTGCACTTATTTGATCAAATACCACTATTTGTAGCACGTTTACCACTATTTGTGTTGGTATAGGATTCTATGTGCATACGTCAATTATTATGTGACTGCCCCTTGGAGTATAGAACAAACCGCAACATTTCAAAATGACAATTTAGATTTCCTTTGCTGACAATAACACAACTGAACCACGTTATTCAATTTTGGTGACGTCACTAACAGACGTCCCTAAGGTATTTTCCTCATTAATATGGAGGGTTGAGGCAAGGTGAATGAAATTTATATTTCAAAAATGTGGATACAAAGCCGTCAATTATGGACATAGGAAGAGAGAAATTCGCCTTGGACCGAAAAATATTGTGGAGATTTAGTGGACAGGTCGGGTCGTCTCAACGGTTGGATCCTCGGAGCCTTTAGATTATAGGACTTGCTCCGAGTGTGAGTGTCATTTGTGTTCGTGAATTACATGTTTGTGAACTACCCCCGCAATACAGGTTAGACATGGTACGGGGGTGTCGTATATATAAAAAAATACTTGAGACAAAGCTGAAAACTAGTGTCTCTAAAGACAAAAATAGCATTGATTGTTGATGATGACAAAGTGCTTATTTCTCCTTGTCTCCTTCCTTAATGATTACGTAGTCATTGAAAATTTTAGTAGATTAATTTCAGTCAGATTTCAATATTTGAATAATAATAGTTACAGTCTGTTGCTGAAATTTCTGCAATAAGTTATGTTCGGAAATCCCAGCAGGCAAAGTCGCGGGTTGTAGCAAGTGGTTGTAAATTGAAATAATAATTAAGGCCAAATTATGTCACAGTCTGTTTCGAATAAATTTGAGGTTTGAGTAACGTCTATTGTTTATGAAACGCTATGTTGATCATTTTGTAAGTCCCGGAATTATTTGTAATATTTTTAGTTATAATGGCATATTGTTAGCTAAATTACGTAACAGAATAATAATGGGATTTTAAAAGACTATCTCCTAACGAAACAAATCTCCAATATTGCGTCTTCTTCCAATTACGAAAATTAGCGCACTGCGCCACACTGGCCAGTTGGTTATACAATACTAGCGACCCGCCCCAGCATCGCACGGGTGCAATGATGATCCTTTAAATTTATCAGTGTTTCTCTGCAATATTATGGATGTAGTATAAACTTTCCTCTTGAACCACTCTATCTATTCAAAAAAGTCGCTTCAAAATCCGTTGCGTAGTTTTAAAGATTTAAGCATACTTAGGGACGGACAGACGACAGTGACTTTGTTTTATACTATGTAGTGATTTAGTAATCTGTGGTTATACGAGTATGTGTCTTGATTTTCGGCTTTTTGCTAATGTCTCCCTGAGAATGGAAAAGGATAATGACACTACGTATTACCATACTGACTGACATCAAGCCTGTTACATAGTCGTCAATACTCTAAAACCACCCTGGCTTATTTAAATTAAAAAAGTAACTGGAAAAAGTCTTTTATATCTCCTCATGACTATTCAAAGACGAACCTGGACAACTATTCCGCGTCATTACGAATTCATTGCTGTTAATCTTGCATAGTGTTACTCAACTGTGATTTATTAGCGGCAATGGATGGCCTGGATTAGGGATGGTAGTCACGTAAAAATTCGAAAGCGAAAGTTTTTATTCCGAAGGGAACCAACGGTAATTCTCGTGTTCATTCATAAATTAAACTCGACAAGGGACAGGTCCAGCCTTAATTGAGAATGTGGAATGTCTTGTCGTTTTAGGCTTTATCACGAAGTAATAAAGAGTATTTTTGAACAAAGTCTTTTTGTACCTTTTGTTTGCAAAACGATGTACAGACTGTACGTTTTGTTCCATTATTTTTCAGAATATATGGTAACATTTTAAATCCCTGTCCCAACCTAGGCCTTTTATGGTTAAGTAATCGGTATTATTTTTCCGCGTTTAAAAATATTATGATTAATCATGTTACTACTTACAGTTGAGTATAAGTAACTTATTTCCATAGATAAATGTTAAAAGCTTAATTAAAAACAAAACTAAGTATAGTTAATTCTCAAGTCCATTGCCAAGGGATATTAATATGAATAAGTATGAATTTTATGCTAAATACTATTAATAAAATTGATAACATGAAATACCGTGTGTGATTCCCTTTTTTAAGATAGATTTTGTATATCATCATCGGACTTCCTTCAAATTGATGGAGGAAATTTGCCTATTGTTCCACGCTGGCAAGACCGATTGGCACATTTCCTTCTCTTACGGCTAGGTAATCTGCCTCTTGCGTTCCTTTACTCGCCTCTTCCGACACCCACAGGATGGTTTGGGTTGGTGACATTGTGTATTCTAAATCCGTCACCACACGGTACAGCTGCAAGCGAAAGAAAAGTTGATACGAAACCCTGTGCCAACCCGTCGGGCCAGCGTGGCACTGTAGGATAATTACTTTTCATGTAATTTAAAGTGGCTTGACTCAACGGTGGTCTGTGTATGGGATGATTACTATTAGTAACGGTAGGTAGTTTATTCGAATAAATTCTTACGAATGCTTTTGCTATTTGATAGTCATTAAAAAATATATATATATAAGAATAATTTATCATTTAGTTATTACCACCGGTTCGGAATGCCATTCCACAGAGAAGAGCCGGCGGGAAACTCCATGGTTGCTCTTTTAAATAAAAGGATTACAATGATGGTGGTACAAACAAGTCTGACAGATTAGTGAAAGCAATAACACGCATAAACAAGTCGTATATTAAAAAAAATGAAAATAAAAATTTGTGAAATTACACAAATTACATGGTGCGTGCCGAAACTGCACTCACATACTGTTTACAAAACTTCACTAATAAAAAGGCTGAAAGATCAGAGCTAGACCATAACACAGCCGACGTTACTCGCATGCGTCACTATCTGATAGATAGTCATTAACTTTATAGTACACTTTTTTAATTAGACCGAATATACACATGTAGAAGAACGTTAATATATGTAGTAGATAGCAAATGGACGACAAGTTCTCTAAAACAGAATACATACATATGGCAGGTACTAAATTAAATTAAGCTAAAAATATTTACTGTAAATGTGTATGTGTGTGTCTTCTTAGTGGCAGAATGTCTTACTTTTAAATGAACATCTTACTTCTTCACTTACGTAATTTTCGTTCTAAAGGCAGGATACGATTATGACACATAGTGTCCAACCTATGATTGTAGTTTTCTAAAATATACAAAGTATCCAAATGTGTCCTCTTGCAAAGGCAGTGTCCAAAATGAGACATTTGAATTCAACTTTTAATTTTGTTATTTGTATTCTGTTTCACGTTTTAAATCCTACAGAAAATAATGGAATTTTTTCAATCCCATTCCGTGAATGGATAAAATCTCTCTGAACTCGTGTTGTTGAACCTTTTGACTGACTGAAGAAATTTTTCACCAGATCTTAAAGGAATTACACGTATCAAACAATGGTTATTTTTGCATTTTTTAATTAACTTAACGACTCGTTTTTATTGTATAAAAAACAGCCAACGTTCCAAAAAAAAAACACAAAAAAACAAAACTATGTCTCATTTCGCAGATTCCCCGTAGTTTTTACCCGTGTGGGGACGGGTCAGAATATTACACTTCCCCGCCACACGCTGGGAAAAACTGGTGGTGGTGGGATCTAATGGTCCCCCCGGCTAGATACCACCCTCACATCGAAGTCGAATTTTACTGTGGTTCGTCGTGTGTATGTGAGAGCCGTTGCCCGACAGGGCGTTGCTTTCCATCACGGCGTTGCTTTCCATCACGCAAGTTTAGGTTCAAAGGCATTCAAGTCACTGCTAAAACAAGGTTAATAAATACACTAAAAAAGTTAACCTCCTTTTTTAGGTAGTTTGTTATATGCAGCGTGACAGCAACATCCATATTTATTTTCATCGAAAGCTGTCCAGCCGTTCTTGAGATGTAAATGACGTCATTTCGGTTCGCTATTTGTATTCCCTTAAATATCAAATTTGACATTGAGGGTTATTTCTGGATGGAAAATTAGCTCCAAATTCATACTAAATAAATAAATAAAATGTCCTTGGACATTTCACACAACGCCATCTCGTCCCAAGTTAAGCAACTTAATGCTTGTGTTATGGTAACGAGATGGATGATAAACTACTTATATACATTTTTTTTTTGTAAATACATACATATTATAGATAGAAATGACACCCAGACTCCGAGCCAGTGCCTCTGGTTTAGACAAAGACACTGGCCCGACCCCGGAATCGAACCCGGACCCGTTGATCCAAAGGCGGCACATCTGACCACTAGACCAACGACCAACGAGGCTAATAATATGCGTCCGATAATACGTGTGCCTGCCGTGACGGATTTAAAATACATAGTGTCACCACCCCAATCCATCCTCAGGGTGTCGTAAGAACCGACGAAAGGAAATGACAAGGACGAAAACCTAGCCACAAGAGAAGGAAAACTTGAAGGGAAACGCCATCCCGTCTGGCCAGCGTGGCACAGTAGGCTAATAACCCTCCCTGTGATGGGCGGAGGCCCGACTCAGTAGTGGGTCATTTATGGGCTGAGCAGTAGTGGTAGTACATACCGCTTAAGAATACCAAAGAGGTATGATCATGTTCGGTGCATGCTGAGCTTTTTTTGTGTAATAAAAGTGTATGTTACACTGGCAGGAAAAGCACAATGGACATCGTTTTGTTAAATTAATGGACCTGAGATTGGCTTGTAAACAAAAGCCAGCATTGTTCGGACATATAAATTGGACCACTCGTTGGATATTTGTCCATTTTTCATCCGTCTAAACACTGATGTCACAGGACACTGATCGATAGCAGTACATGAACGCCGTACTGACCTCCAAATCACACTCATAAATATTTAGATTTCTACTAGCTTTTGCGCGCAGCTTCGCCCGCGTGGGTTTTGAACCCGTTTATATGAACAAAAGCGCTTATTGTGACTAAACTATGATAGTTAGATATGTGCTCTCGCGGACTTTTTTGTAGATCTTTATTAGACCTACAAACCCGTAGTACATCATTTTATTCTATTTTCAATAGTTTTTGCAGCGCATGCATAAATAAATTTTCGATTTTACACCTTGGTTTTTCATACGGATCCCTAATTCTTTTGAAAATAAAATAGCGTATAACCTTCCTCGATAAATGTACTATCTAACACTGAAAGATTTTTTGAAATCGGTCCAGTAGTTCCTGAGATTAGCGCGTTCAAACAAACAAACAAACAAACAAATTCTGCAGATTTATATATTAGTATATAGATATAGCAAGGCATAAACTGCATATTATTTGGTCCACGGACTTTTTATACACAATCTCACCAACCCGACGACGACCTGATGACGACTAATCTTGTAGACTTGATTCAGACCTATGTTGTCTGATATTATCTCACAGTAGACGCAGTTGGATTTCTGTTTAAAATTGTACTGTGGCCTCGTGTCTATAGTCGTTTCCAACTCAGTAACAAACCCTTATCAATCATTCGTTTGTAAACCTGTGAATATTGTAAATGATCCAACATTTTGTTGCGTATTTCTGAATTAAATAAGTTATGATTGACGACGGTACCTAGTCAAATGCCTACTTTTCGCCAATAGCAAAACCTTTGCAAAGGTCTTTTAATCGAGGAACACAAACAAAACACGTATTTTTTATATGTTATGACTTATAGCTATCCTACTAATATTAAGAGAATATCGCGAATTTTTAAAAAAAATGTAAGGATGTATGTTTGTTACACTGTCACGCAAAAACTGCTGAGTGGATTTTGATGAGGTTTTGCAATAATGTGTAATCAGATTAACGCATGCTATAATTTATAAGGATAAAGTGGGAATTATCTAAAATATAACGATAAGTGCCAAGTAGGAAGATATTGCGCCATCTGCGAGATACTCAGGTGTGCGCCACAAAAACCATCAGAATTACACGTTTAACACTACATACTATAAAACAAAGTCGCTGTCGTCTGTCCGTCCCTATAAATGCCTAAATCTTTTAAACTACGCAACGGATTTTAAGCGATTTTTTTAATAGATTGAGTGATTTATGAGGAAGGTTTATATGTATAATAAATACACCCGTGCGAAGCTGAGGCGAGTCGCTATTAATGTATAAAAAAAAACTTATATAGCGCTACAAAAAGCCCAGGATAGTGCTATATTTCACGCCAAAAGTCATTATCGCCAAAACAGAGAATCATAAATACAATAAAAAAATATGCTTTCTATCATCATTATTACAATTTTCCATCAGCACGCGGATGAAACCACAGGGTGCAGCTAGTAATTAAAAATCTTCTTTAGATAACAGCCTTTCGGAACGACTATCGTTTCTACCGGACTACTGTGAAATGTGACAGAAGTACATTATGGGATGATTTAAGGTTATTCTATTCTATTTAGATTTCACGAGAAAGTAAACACTTAAATACATCTAAAAAGAAAAATAATAAAGATACAATGTAAATTGTACACATCTCTACACTTTCTTCACGCAATCCGTCGCGTGAGCACTTGTTATCTATGAGGACTTGGAAGCAAGCTTGACCAGTCTATGACATAAGAAAAACGCGATTTCAATCAATACCAGCAAGCAGAAGCTTAGCTCACAAATGATCCACTGCTGGTTCGGGCCTCCTCCCATCACAGGGAGGGTTATTATCCTACTGTGCCACGCTGGCCAGACGGGTTGACACAGGGCATTGTATCAAGATTTCCTTCTCTTGCGGCTAGGTTGTCGGCCTTGTCATTTTAGTTTGTCGGCTCTTACGACATCCTCAGGATGGAATGGGGTGGTGACACTATGTATTCTAAATCCTTCACAACACGGACACCTTCACCCTCTGTCTGCAGCACCACGCAATTGAATAGCTGAAATGAATTTATAAACTCTAATAGAGATTAACTTTTTTCCGATTTTTTTAAGTACAAACTTTATATTTTAGTTTCAAGCCACAACAAATCTTTATATATTTTAGTTTTATCTATAACAGATCAGAATCCGTTGAGCCGATTAAAAGAGTAAGCATATCGGACAAATATACGTTCATATAAAAAAAAACCCTGCACTAGTTAAAACGTGTGTCGCGGGTACAGCTAACAAATATGAAATTCACGAACACAAATGACGGTACTGGTTCCGAGTTTCCACAATGACTTGCCCGAACTCGAAATCTAACTGGGACTTATGATCCACAGTCGGCACATTGACAATACCAACATAATAAACCTTAATATTCTTTGTAAGGAGTTCTCTTTCGATCCATTTTCCACCAATGCCTACGCACACAGCAAAATTCAAATTTTTGAGCGCGTAATGTTTTTTTTTATATTTTTTTACCCATGTCGCCGATGTCTAACCAAGTGTGTATTTTGTGCTTATTTTACTTTTTCTTATTTGTTATTATTATCGCTTGCTATTTAGTGATCTAAGATTCCTACTCAGTTTCTACTCGTGAGAACCTGTAATTGGCTCTGTGTCTCTTATTCAATTGTTTTTAATTTATTTTAGCGGTTCTCCTTTCATTAAATAAATAAATATTAGTTAAGAATTTCAATATTTTAAAACATTATAATCAAAAGTTTCTCCCTTGGACCATACCACACCAGTAGCGGCGTCATGTAACTCGCAATACATTGCAATTTATCGTCATCGGAAAATAATTTCTCGATGAAACTCTGTACGTAGCGTTATTTGTGAAACCTAACCACTACATGATAAATAGGATAACCGGCTCCACAGACAGATGGCTTATGATATTCCAATGGCTCAACAAACTAATATTTAAAGCTAATGTGGCTCGGTTATAAATTAATCTTCTTCCTCACCGTATTCCAATTTTCCATTCTAACTTGATTTGGCTACTAATTAGCCCATTGCTAAGTTAGGCCTCCTCCAATAATATAGAGGGGCATTAGCCTACTGTATCATGCTGGCCCGACGGGTTGGCACATGGTTTCATAAAAAGTCCTCTTACGGCTGCGTTTTCGGCTTTGTCATTTCCTTTTGTCGACTCTTACGGCACCCGCAGGATGGAATGGGATGGTGAAACGATGTATTCTAAATCCATCACCACATAGATAGTCTTCGTTTCAGCCCATAAATGACCCACTACTGGTTCGGGCCTCTTCCAAATTAATGGAGAGAAATACTGTCCACACAGACAGTATAGTATACTAAGTCTGCAAAAAAAACCGCCTTGGGCACCGTATTCCATTCTTAGGGTATCGTAAGAGCCGAGAATAAGGCCGATAATCTAGCCACATCTATCTATCTATCTTGTGAGTTGTCATGCTCACTAAAATACTTCGGACAGTGGTAGCGACGTGTGGCGGGTCGACCACTTCCCTTTGATATGGTTGAGGAGATCGATGGCTGCCACACGCCTTATGCTTGTGAACAGGTGCCGCTGTTTGGGGTTGGTCGGCTCACTGGATTCAAGACTTGTAATTTCAGTTTTTTATTATTCTATAAATTCTATATATTTTTTTCTATTATATATATTCATATTTCAGTTGAGCGCCTTTTGGAACCGAACGAAACTAGTTAGTTTTATGTACAAGGTCATTGTAATATGGCGTTTAAAAAAAAAAACAAGCCCTCCGAGTTTCTTCCGCCAGGTCTTCACGGTTGGTGCCGCGTTCCGACCTGGTAGTAGTGTTCTAAAACTGATGTATTTGTTGACGATTGTGAACGTCATGATTGGTTTAAACAATAAAGCATTTTTCTACAAGAGAACGAAAACCTGATGCAAAACCCTGTGCCTATCTAGAGGAGGCCTGACTCAGTAGTGGGTGATTTAAGGGCTGAATAGTAGTATAAATTGCGCTCTAAATTGTGTGTGTAGTTTTTCAGACTAATAAGCACAATACAGAAAAACCGTCGATAAATGTGTGTTTTCGCCTTTAACCTTCTTCGGGAATCACTCTATTTATAAAAGAAAACTGCATGCAAAGCAATGACTCGAACAAACCTAGACAGACAAACGCGATCTATGAGAACTGGCCAAAGGAATCTTCAGTAGTACCCATAGATAAAATAAAATATAAAAAAAAAACATTAATCATAGGTTCTTATAAAGGATGAAAGAGTACGTGCCTACGGCAGTTTATTTCAAGCCTCCCATTTTTAAATTTATTGGCAACACCCCTCTACCCTTGATTTACAACAATGGGACGCATTGGTGATACCAGATTATGAGATTTGTTCCAAATATTTTTGAGAATTCTGATGTAATAGTGACACTTGGAAATTTTTTGGACGACAAAAGAGTAACGAATAAAAAATTTAAAAACAAATTAACATTTCCTTTAAACAACCATTTGATGTCCGTGCCAAATTAAATTGACAAATTCGTTAATTAGGACAAAGTTATGCCCAAGGCACCGACATCAAATGGTTGTTTTTCGTTTTGATAGATTTGTATTGTTCTTGAAGATTTTATTACTTAAAGTCTCTAAACATATTTTCCAATCATCCCGCTACCATAAACTCTGAATTCCCGTCAAATTACTAGCAAGGACCGTTAAAGCCTAAGACATCGCATATGTAACATTTTACAAGTTGTAAGAATAGACAATAAACGCCTCCTCCACCGTACCACGGTGCCAGATGTTGACGTTCTTTGTGTCTTTCTATTTCTTTTGCAGCTATATTTTGTACGTATTTCATGCCTTTAGGTGCAACGATACGCCCAGTATGAATAGCGTAGGTGGTGATTTTAAGAATAAATTGTTATAAAGTATATTTTTTAATATTTTGACAAGGACAAATATATTTTTAGGGGAAAGATTGTTTCGTCTGGTAACCCCCAAAAAGATTGCTCCTACTTTTAGCACAGAAACCGGAGATTAAATTGTTGGCGGTACATTAGTACGCAGTAATAGAATATTCGCGAAATAGAAAGACAATGGTGGTTAACGGTTTTACCGGTAAGTGGCTAGCACGGGATTTGAGTGAGTTCGTCGAATACTTCGACTCGAGAGCACAGACAACGGTCTTCGGTACGGTAAAGCTGCGGTTAAGCTCTGTCTACTTTGGTTCCTTATTTGAAATAGACACACGCTGTAATAAGTGACATAACTCAAACATGAAAAAATATCGTACTCATAGTTACTGACAAAATATCGTAAATTGTCATGTTTAATGGTATCTGACATAAAAAAAAATTGACCAATTCGTACGGTTAAGAAATACCTGACTATCGTTATCGGGGGATAGGCGCTACGGCCCCCTGCCCGACATACCACCTCGTCTGGCTGGTAATTTTAAGACCTATGATGTTTATTCAGCCTACATGGAGGGTAATTAGTCTACTGTGCCACGCTGGCTAGACGTTTTGGCACAGGGTTTCGATTCAAGTTTTTCTTCTCCTGCGGATAGGTTATCGGCCTTGTCAATTTCCTTTGTCGACCTTTACGACACCCCCAGGATAAAATGGGGTGGTGATACTATGTAATCTAAATCCGTCACCACACGGATAGCAATTATTCTAGTTTAATATAATTGTACACCAAAGTCCCATCGAACCATCCGAATTGAGGGCATAGAACTAAACAAAAGAACAGGTCTGTGCTAAAAATATTGCTATCTTGAAGTTCGAGTGAAATATCAAAGTTTTTCTATAGCTGATTTTTTCTAAAAAAATGTCGTTCGTCGTTTCAGCCCATAAATGACCCACTTTTGAGTCGGGCCTCCTCCAAATCCATGGAGGGAAATTAGCCTACTGTGCCACGCTGGCAAGATAAAATATGTGTTCCAGTGAAAATAAACTATCGTTATTATATTTCTACAAGCTACAAGTCCAAGCTTAGTAACTTAATTACGACAGCAGCTGGTGACAAAAACTAAGTAGTGGGTCACCTATGGGTTAATAATGATAATGATGATAATTTTAATAATATTTTAATAATTTCTATTTTTCATGTATTTTTTTTAAATAAATGTTTTGCTGATAATTAGGTTATTTAAAAATATATTTGTAAAATATTACAAATAAATGGAGATGAGTATTGGTACTGTTTTCCTATATTTACTATGTTAGCCACCGCTTTTTTTGCACTGACTATCTAATTAGAGTCTTATTATTCTTATTTAGTTACTTTTGCACGTATTACATTAATTTCTTAGGTTTTCGCGATTATTACACATTGAATTTATACACTTGTTTAATGAATTTATCGCGTGTATATTACATTATTTAAGTCTCGATGTTTAGAATGCTTTGCAGTAGTCGTGGTCACGGAAGAGACTAGCTGACAGTTGTCTTCAAAAGTACAGAGAAACAGTTAAATACTCCGCCTCTATATTTGTTTTATTGATACTGACTTGAACTGCTACAAAGCATCGAAAAAAATGTTCGATTTTAAAATTTTGTTGTCTTTCTCAGGTTACCAGATGTCGCGACGGTCGTGCAGTGTAGGGGGCGCGCGCGGACTGTGCATGTGGGTGCAAGAGTGCAATCGGCTAGGTGGCTTGCACGCCGGAGTTTGTATGGACGGGTTCATGTTCGGTTCCTGTTGTAGGCTGCCGGACAAACCTTTGGTGCAAGGTTAGTATTGAAAAGCAGCTCAATAAATTCAATAATATAGTTGAGGGTTATCGACAAAGTTTATGGCCTGGTTCTTCTCTTTAGAGCAGCATTCCGAGACGTTGAATATTTTAATTCAAAATACTTCAAATAAACACTTCGTTTTTGATGAAGTTATTCAAATTCAAAATTCAAATTCAAAACTCATTTAATCAAGTTGGCTCATTAGAGCTCTTTTGACAAGTCAAACAACAAAATAATATATAATTTAAAATTTAAAAATTAAAAAAAAATTATAGTTATTATTAAGGTGGTCGGTCCCGGCTGCCATCTACCAGCTATGTCAGTGTTTATACCTAGTAGGTAGCGTGAAAATTGACAACTGGTCTAACCATATATAATTACCAGTGGTCGCCACAGATCTTAAATCAGGTAAGATTGGCGCTGATCTCAATGAAATTGTCGTGTGTTTGTTAGTGTTCAAAGTAAACAGAACGCAGGAGTTCGCTAGTCTACCAATAGTACCGATGATCGCAGATTGTCATTAAATATAGTAATTCCCTGCCATCTAGTATTAATATTATAAACTATTTGGTCCGTTCACTATCTCACGTAACTAAAACAGTTTTTGTTATTTTAGTATTGAGGTAGCGTTTGTATTTTCTTTTTATGTAATATTATTTCTTTATAATTGTAAATTGTTTGACTTTCTTGGCAAATTTTCCATCCATACTGAGTCTTTAATGTAACGTAATATTACAGACACAAATATTTTTCGTTTCAGATACAACAATGGCGGTAACAGAACAACCGTATTCAGCGCCATCTAGTACACCGCACCCTACAACTACTACAAAGCAACCAGAGACTACTATACAAACCATGTCACGGCCAAACTACCAAACGCCGAGACCATCATTCATGACGATAGATGGCACCCCATCGGCTTATAACTATCGGCCGCCAGAAATTAGCATACCATTAAGCAATTTAGATTCAAGTAGCGAAAAAAATAGTGATATAGTTAATAAAATAACTTATAACAGTGTAAATAAATACCAAAATGTAAATAGACCGACCAATGAAGCGGAAACTAGTCCCCAAAATAAGATTTCGTCTAGTCTTAGCATATTCTCAGGCGCACGGCCAATGGCCGTCTCGGAGCAGCATGCTGACAATTCTATTGGATCAGGTGAGTTAAAGTGAATTTTAATTTTAAGTATTTAAGTCAGCGTCATCTATGATAAATTACTAAATCCTACAATTACGCGTACAATTCCAAAAAACAAATAGTTTGGAATGTGTTCCAATTAGCGCCATCTGTCTTAAAACATGCAATAGTTTCATGAAGTGATTTTTAGTTTAGAACGTTGTCCATAGATGGCAGTTTTTCGTATTTGTTAAATGGAGATCGCTACCACTGATAAGCATTTTCAGGAGTACATAATTCAGATCATGTGATGTATTCTCAATCCACCACCACATGGTTTTGTATAGACAGACCAAATTGACAAAAAAAGTTTAGTTTGGGATAAGTACCGTTTACATCCAAATGCACATAGTAAAAAGCGGTTATTTTAATATTACAAATAGATACTCCAATTTTATTTATTTACTAGCTGACCCAGCTAAATTCGTACCGCCTCAGAATCAATAAATAAAAAACCTGAATGATAATTCCAGAATGTTTCAACTGTATTAAAATGTGTGCAAATCTTAACTGGAACAAAAATAACGCGTATTAAAAAAATGATTTTCATACTTTCTTTTTACCTTTTAAACCTTCCCTGGACTTTTCAATACCAAATTAGCCAAATCGGTCCAGCCGTTCTCGAATTTTAGCGAGTATAACGAACAGCAATTCAACCTATATCTCTCACTTCCAGCACAATTCTTATCCCGACCAAATATGAACACGATACACTGGCAAGTCACAACAGAGCCATCATTCATCACGAAGCCACGTCCTTCGTGGGAGAAGCCGGCGGGCAAGCCAAAGCCGACGAAGAAGTTCCCCACAACCACCAGCAAACCCCACAAGAACTACATGAAGCCCAAAGACCCGACGAACATGGTTAACAGGACAGTATCGACAACACCCTCGGTTCAGACAACGGCGTCTTCAAACACCAATGGTGATTTTTTTTTATAGAATAGTATGTACCTAAAATTTTCCGCGTGGTAATGCGTGGAGACTATATTGTGTCACCACCCCATTCCATACTGAGGGTGTCGTAAGAGCCGACAAAAGGAAACGACAAGGCCGAAAACCTAGCGGCAAGAGAAGGAAAACTTAAAACAAAAGCATTTTTCTTTTTTTTTTACGTCGGAGACCCGGCCGTTGGGGACTGGCCGGGCTATATGGGACTCTAGGGCGCGTAAAGATGGTAAATTGCGCCCCGACCTTCCCACCAAAACTGACGGCGATCCTAGACTGCCCAAATCAGGGCCACGGAACTCACTCCCATTGCGGGAGCATGCTCCGTGACCCTTGAAACAAAATCCTGTGCCAACCCGTCTGGCCAGCGTGGTACAGAAGTATGATTACCTTTCTTGTGATAGGACTCAGCAGTGGGTGATATATGGGCTGTGTAGTAGGTACGTAAAAGTAGTGCGGGAGTTTCTTTTTTTTAGCAAGTAAATTCGCTCTACCATCTCTACACGCTCTCCTTCATACTTACAATGTAATATCTAAAACATACCTCAATATCATGTAGCATTATCCTGATTAAATCCTGACCCCGCTGTGAAACTACGGCGAACGTGTTTGAGTAATTAATGCCATAGAGGAGCATTAATTTGCTTTTAGCTTGCGCTAAACTTGTACAGAGATGTTGTGTATACGGTATACCTAACTTCTAAGCTATAGTCTTCTAGTGACTAGAATGCATGCTAGCGCGCCTTGATTTTGAATTATGAGTCATAGTTCTACAGACCTAGCATATTTTATTGTTCTTTGCTAGACCTTCTATAAACATTTTGCTTTTTTAACCCCCGACGCAAAACGAGGGGTGTTATAAGTTTGACGTGTCTGTCTGTCTGTGGCACCGTAGCTCGCGAACGGATGAAGCGATTTCAATACAGTTTTTTTTTGTATGACAGGTGAGTTACGGGCGAGACATGTTTGATGAAAATCGGTTGAGTCGTTTAAAAGTTATGGGGGGTGAGAGTGGGGAAGAATAACCGAAAGTCTGCAAATATAATCGAGTGGGGTCTCAAATGAAAGCGCATCACGTGCACATTACAAACATCATAATAAGCGTGTACCTATAAAAAGCAGAAAATAAAAATTAAATTAATAATTAACCAGGGTTTCAGTTAATTAATAAATAGGAGCGGTCCCCCAACGCGATGTATTTTTTTATTTTTTACTTTTTATAGGTTACTTAGGTCATTGTGTCGGGGATTTAATTAAATTTTTAATTTAATTTTTATAACATAAAACGTAAACCGGATTGCCATTGGGTTTCATTTCAAGTTTTCCTTCTCTTACGGCTAGGTTTATGGAATTTCCTTTTATTAGCTCTTACAATATCCTCAGGATGATTTTTTGAATTGAAAACTTCGGATGGGAATAAAATGTCAAACTCGCCTCAGGAAACGTGACCTAATCGAAAATTCGTAAGACGATGGGAGAGTATACTCCAGGTATACTACAGGTAGGAAGTACCTAAAATAATAATAATAAATAATTGTATTAGTTCTATAGTGTCAAATTTGTTATCACTACATAGTATAAAATATAAATATCCTTGGACATTTCACACAACGCCATCTCGTCCCAAGTCCTCGTTACCATAACAAAGCTTGTGTTATGGTAACGAGATGGATGATAAACTACTTATATTTTTTTTTGTAAAAACATACATATTATAGATAGAAAACACCCAGACCCGGAACAAATACTTGTAGGTCGTACAAATATTTCTTCCGTGCGGGAATAGAAACCGCGACATGCTGCGCAGCCGTCGATCGCTCAACCACTGCGCTAACCGTGTCGTCATAAAACAAAGCCGCTGTCATCTTAAATCTTTAAAACTACGCAACGGATTTTGAAGTGGTTTTTTAATAGATAGAGTGATTCAAGAAGTAGTTTTATAAGTATATTACACCCGTGCGAAACATGCATAATTACACCCGTGCGATGCCGGGCCGGGTCGCTAGTGTAATATAAATTATGTTTTTTTTAATAGCTCAATAACTTAATGAAATATTTAATAGTTCAATAGCTCAATAAATAACTATTGTATTTAATCACATAAATTCTAGTACTTTTATGCTGATAAATAATGTAATTCGTGCGAAATTATTCCCCAACCATTTCAAAATATTCAGAAATGCACAACGATAAGGTTCAAGCTTTCCCTTCTGCCGGCACTCCCGAAGTGCAACCCGTTGCTTTTTTTTACTTTAAGTCGGGTCTTTCGTATAATAACATACGTGCAAAAAAGTACCTATCACTATCACTACAAGTATAAAACAAAGTCGCTGTCGTCTGTCCGTCCCTATGTATGCTTAAATCTTTAAAACTACGCAACGGATTTTGAAGCGGTTTTAGTAGATATAGTGATTCAAGAGGAAGGTTTCTAAGTAAAATATTGTAGAGAAACACTGATAAATTTAGATGTTCATCATTGCACCCGTGCGAAGCCGGGGCGGGTCGCTAGTACATAAATAAAATAAATATGTATTATAAACCCGTCAAAGAATTACTTGTCATAAAAAGCAAAAGCAAATTGTGGGTTTGTACTCAAAGTCAAATGCTTCGATATTTACTCGAAACTACTTTTAGTAACAAACAAAAAGTTTCAAGTTGGGAGCGTGGAAGACAGAGTGAGATAAATGTTGAAGGTATTGCACAACTTTCAAGTACTATTTAGGTATTTCACGAAAAAGTAAGATGTTACGTAATGTAGAGAGAATAATGTGGTAATTTATCGTCGTTTCCACCCATAAATAACACTTGTCATACATTTCTACTACTACTACTCAGCCGCTGCCTACCACTGATGAGTCGGGCCTCCTCCCATCACAGGGAGGGAAAAAAGCCTACTATGCCACGCTGGCCAGACGGGTTGACACAGGGTTTCGTTTCAAGTTTTCCTTCTCTTGCGGCTAGGTTTTCAGTCTTGTCATTTCATTTTGTCGGCTCTTATACCCTCAGGCTGGAATGGGGTGGTGAAACTATGTATTCTTAATCCATCACCTCACGCAATCATCTAAGGGTGATGTTATTTGACCCTTCTTCACTTAAAAGTTCCTGAGAGTGTCCTAAGAGTTGATTAAAAGATCGCAAGAGTTTCACATCGGTTTCGGGAAGGCCAGTGTGGGATATACTAGTAGGGGATATATATATATATATATAGGATATATATTATTAAAACGAAGCCCCTGCACTAGGTATAACCTGCGTCGCGGGGGCAGTTTACAAACATGTAATTCACGAGCACAAATGACACCCAGACTCCGAGCCAGTGCCTTTGAATTAGATAAAGACACTTGCCCGACCCCGGAATCGAACCCGGGAGCCATTGATCCAAAGGCGGCTCATCTCTGGTCCCCCAATTAGGCTAATTACCCTCCATGTTATTGCAAGAAGCCCGACTGCCCACTGCATGTTTTCCTGCACGTGAGTAAGTAACCTAAGTACTGTCAGGAGAAGCATTATGTTGGTAACTGAAATAGTCTACCTTCACTCTGCAGACAGCGTCATGCTTTCACGTATATAAACGCCCAGAGGTGTCGGACATCGCTTACTATCAAACAGGCTGTGCGCTCGACTAGAGACTTTAGCAAAAAATCGTAACCCCTGAAGTATGTTATGTATAACCTGTAACGCGGGGGCAGTTTACAAACATGAAATTCATTTTGTAAACTGGGACAC
The DNA here is from genome assembly GCA_905475355.2 of Clostera curtula. Taxonomy (NCBI): domain Eukaryota; kingdom Metazoa; phylum Arthropoda; class Insecta; order Lepidoptera; family Notodontidae; genus Clostera; species Clostera curtula. The sequence goes on along the minus strand of FR997804.1, from coordinate 3,409,115 downwards.
ACCCAGACTCTGAGCAAGTGCTTCTGGTTTATAAAAAGACACAAACCCGGCCCCGGGACCCTGTGAACGGCGACACATCCAACCCTTAGCTATATTAACTAACAAGGCATTTCTGAAGCTTCTTCTTCTTACCTTTTTTTCAGAATGTGGTGTCACAGCAATGTGGCCTCGGCCAGAGACTAGAATAATGGGCGGGAAAGACTCAAGCTTCGGACGCTGGCCGTGGCAGGTGTCCGTCAGAAGAACTTCTTTCTTCGGGTTCTCGTCAACCCACAGGTGTGGGGGAGCCATCATCAACGAGGGCTGGATCGCGACGGCGGGCCATTGTGTCGATGAGTAAGTACAACTTTAAAAAGCACGGTTCACATATACTACACGGCCCATAGATGTCTCACTACTGCGTGCGTCATGCGTCATGCTTGTGAACAGGTGTCGTTGCTTGGGGTCGGTTGGCTCGGGCATTAGAAAGTTACTATTGTTGACTAGATCTGGCTGATCTTTGGCCCTTTGAGACTATTGCGCGAGTTTGCTCTCACAAATCCTTCTTAAATCCAGTCTTGTACTTAAAAATGGCGATCTAAAAAGAGCAACTACAGAGTTTCTTGCTGGTTCTTCTCTGTAGAGCTGCATTCCGAACCGGTGGTAGATGGTTAATAAATAATTTTAAATGGTAAATTTTAAATATTCTATTATTGTTTAACTTGTCAAAAGAGCTCTAATGAGCCAACTTGATTAAATGAGATTAGATTTTAATTTTTGACTGAGGCGGTCTCTTCCAGTTACATGGGTAATTAGCCTTCTGTGCCAGGCGGGTTGGCTCAGGGTTTCGTATCATGATTTCCCTCTCTTGCGGCTAGGTTTCAGTCTTGATATTTAATTTTGTCAACTTCAAGATGGAATGGGGTGGTGACACTGTGTTTTCTAAATCCATTACCACAAGGAAATGAGGATCCTAGTCTAACAAAAAAATACAAAATTATGTTAGAGAATACGCTACTTAATTTCTCACTCGTTTAAACAACAGTGTAACACAACTTTATTTTATATTTTTACTAGCTGTCCCGGCAAACGTTGTTTTGCCAAATAATTAAATAGGGGTTGATCGTAGAGGGGTGAAAATTTTGAGTTGTTTGTATTTTTGTATGATAAATCTTAAAAAAATAAAAGCAAAAAATTTTCTCTAAAAAATAAACAATTATTTTTGTTTTGGACCCCCCCCCCTTAAAATTTAGGGGGATGAAAAATAGATGTTGTCCTATTCTGACCTACTCAATATGCTCACAAAATTTCATCAAAATCGGTCAAGCCGTTTCGGAGGAGTATGGCAACGAAAACTGTGACACGAGAATTTTATATATTAGATTTATTTTCATGGACATCCAGTAATTGTTAAATTTACATAAAAAACAATACATATTGTCAAAAAGTCATTAAATCTAAATGCACAACCCACTAACAGTATGCATGTTAGGTAACACTGTTCAGAATTAAAAAGATCTTTGGATCAACGGGTAGGGCAAGTGTCTTTGTCTAAGCCAGAGGCACTTGCTTGAGTCTGGCTGTCATTTGTGTTCGTGAATTACATGTTCGTAAACTGCCCCCGCCACACTGGTTACATCTAGTGCAGGGGTTCCGTTTAAAAAATATATTTAAAAGGAACATTCTAGTGCAATATATCTTCAATACATATTAGGACCGAAACAATTGGATACTTAAGTCTCTAAATTCATAATTACACGAGATAATTTTAAAGAAAAGAATAAGAAAACAAACATTGTATTTCAACCAAATAAACTGCCATTTTTCTATTCGGAAACTGGCAACGAAACCTGTAATACATGTATCTAACTGGAAAAGTGCCAATCCAATTTTCATATTGCTTACTTTACAATGTAAGTTTGTTATCTGCCTGGAAATTTCCTGGAAGTATGTGTAACAAGATTTTATTTGCGCCGTTTCTTCCGGTATTTCTACAAAATGTTGCAAAAGAAACACGGTATATACTAAATCAGTGTGAGTGTGTGTGAGTAGTGATTTAGAAATCAGAGTTATTTGATAGACTCTCTCTCTCTTCCACCGGCTCAGTGACGCGTGTCAGTTATACTATTTCTACTTTTCATTAAAAGCATTATCATCATCATCTTTTCAGCCCATAAAAGACCCACTACTGACTCGGGCCTCCTCCAAGTTCACGGAGGAAGTAATAAACGGTTTTCAGTATAATAAATACAGTTAACTATGTATATAATCAAGTGCTTTGTTTATATGTATCATTGACAATAGCAAAGACTGATAATGTTTAAAAGATGACATAGGGAACAAATGGCAAAGTTGCAATGAACCCGGGCTTAATTCAGCATAATAATAAATTCAAATTCGTAAGCAAATTTTGTAACCCCGTAATTTATTTCGAAGGAAAATAAGTTAAAAAGCCTTCGCATTAATAAATAATATTCTATCCCGTCTTTAAAGTGAAGTTTTACGAATTGCGAGTTTTCTCAAAGGACGCTTTATCAAAATCCATTTGGTAATCCCCGAGATTAACGCATTCATACGGACAAACAGACGCTTCCTTTTCATTTACTTTTTATGTATCTTTCAGTAGGGTTGACAAAGTCGCTGATGAAAAAATAAATACTTAATTTATTCACACATAAGTAGAGTAGGAATGGACAAATATCAACTAACCTAAAACTAAAAAAAAACTTTAAAAAGAAAATACTAAAATATATTATTTAAAGGAGTCCCTTTAGGCAAAGTTCCGAAGATACTGGCGGCGTTCCCCCTTTGAATCTCTAGACTGATTCTTTGTCCGAGTTAGCTGCCAGCTCTCCGGTCTCCTGTGATGTCGACTAGCCTTTTTGCTATTTCCTTAAAAAGGCTTATAGCGCTAGGTCCCCACGGACCAAGGGTCTCAACACCGAAAGGTACAAATTCATATTCGGAGCCTTAGATTTACGGAGCCTTATAATATTTTGGTACGAAGATATGGTATAATGTTAAGCCTCTAAGAGATTGGCGCAGTGTGTCTAGTGGTCAGATGTGCCGCCTTTGGATCAACGGGTCCCGGGTTCGATTCCGGGGTCGGGCCAGTGTCTTTGTCTAAACCAGAGGCACTGGCTCGGAGTCTGGGTGTCATTTCTGTCTATAATATGTATGTATTTACAAAAAAAAAATGTATATAAGTAGTTTATCATCCATCTCGTTACCATAACACAAGCATTAAGTTGCTTAACTTGGGACGAGATGGCTTTGTGTGAAATGTCCAAGGATATTTATTTATTTATTTATTATTTGCGAAAAACTATACATTTAGTTTGGTGAAATTTCATCGTCAAAAATAAGCAAAATAATGATTTACTCAGTCACAAATCAATATGATTTTATCTTTCAAGTTGCCTGCAGGACCTTCTCATACTAACTTACTGCTGCTGCTTAAAGCTCAGCCCATAAATAACCCACTGCTGAACAAGAAACAAATTAGCCTACTGTGCCACGCCGGCCAGATGGGTCGGCATCGGGTTTTAGTTTCAAGATTTCCTTCTCTTGTGGCTAGGTTTTCTGCCAAGTTATTTCTTTTAGTCGGCACATACGACACTCTGAGAATGGAATGGGGTGGTGATAGTGTGTATTCTAAATCCGTTACCATACGGACGTCACATAATTTGTCATGGAAGAGTCCATGAAAAATTATTAAAAAAGGGGGTCGTAAGGTTGAAAGGGGACGATGAAAATGCTACCAAAAGACACTATTCCACGCGCACGAAGTCGCGGCTATTTGATATTCTCTATACGATGCGCTTAGAGAGTCATAGCTACCTGTTTCAGGAAATTCCACGTATTTGTAGACATACAATCGAACGTAGCTTGACTCGGCCCTTTACCGTGGGTGACTACGCCTGTTTTAGGATCTTACGACACCCTCAGGGGTTTTATTTATTAATTAACTAGCGGCCCGTCCCGACTTCTCATGGGTGCGATGTTACCCGCGGGTGACGCGAAGCTAGTAAAAAAAAGTAACCTAAGTTACTCCTTATATCATCGGTCCAGCCGTTCCAGAGATTAGCCGGAACAAACAGACAGACAGACAGACGGACAGACAGACAGACAAAAATTAAAAACACTTTTCTGTGTACGCATTCAGTAAAAAGTGGTTATTTTATTATTACAAATAGACACTCCAATTTTATTTATTTGTATGTATACTTAGATAATATGACACAATGGACACTTACAAATTGTCGACACTTTAAAATAGACTATACAAGCAAAGTAATACATTTTAGTTTATCACTAGTTCGGAACGCGACCACTCCTGAGACGATTTCGTCGGCTCGTATCCTCAAAATAAAATGAGGTGGTATTCTACTATACTATAGTATACAGTATACTGATCTCCAAGAAAGAAACATGCTGTTTGTACACAGGGTGTTTGTATTAAATAACATTAATTACTATGCTTAGGTTATTACACCCCTGTCCCATACTGTTGTAAGTAGATTACTGTAAAAACAAAGTAAAGAGAACAGTCTAAAAATCGTAAAAAAGGGAATTAAACAGGAGTTCTTTAATGGAGTCCGCATTAAACGGGATAACCCGGTTTTGCTGGGAAACATTGAGGGTTAATGGTTAAGCAAATAGATTTTTTATTAATATTGCACTCAGGCACGGTTTAAGCTTTAGTTTATTACGAATTTCTAAGCCAGTTACTTATAAAATATTACCAAGAACTTCTGGAAATTTAAAATTATCTCGTGTTCTGGAGAGTAAGGCTGTGTCCCCAGTAGGCAAACAGTTTGCAGCCGACTGAGTGAGCCGCAAATTTGTGGCGAACTGAAAGGAGACAATTTTGCTTGTTCGATGAATAGGCCCATTATAAAATGTCGGTGTATAGTAATGAAACATATATTGATCTATTCCTTATAATCTTTGGATTACAGTGGTACCTATAGTTAGATAGACATATTTTAACCGGAATACTGAGAAATACGACAAAAATGTGAACATCAAAATTACATAAAAATCAGATAAATATTTATGAATTAAGTTTTTATCAAGTTTTCACCTTTTTATTATTATTTATGATATCGGTTAGACTTTACAAAAAAATATGCCCTGTTTTCCATAATAAATTAGTTACATTTTGATTAGCATCACACGGTTCCTAAACGTCACCATATCCAGTGGGCCTAACAAAAATTGTCTCCTTTGAGTTAGCTGCAAACTCAGATTGATTTTCGTGCGTCGAAACCGGTTTTGATGTGAGTCGGCTACTAACTGAGACAGTCAGCGCACGTAACGCTGCAAACTGCGTACAGTGAGCGCAAAACTAGCAAACTGTGGACACTCCATTTCAAATATATGAAAGGGCGTACTAAACCGATACGCTGCAAACTCAGTCGGCTGCTAACAGTTTGCCTACTGGGGACACAGCCTAATTCCTAGTTACTTGTTATTAGACCATTACTAACTACAACTTTGCCCATGCATGTTTTCCTTCTCTTCCAGATTGGTTTTCGGCCTTGTCATTTCATTAGTGGTTATCGGGGGTGGTGTTTTCACAATGTATTCTAAATCCTTCACCACACGGGACCTGGTACTGCTCTGACAGCTGATCTTAAATCTGACAGCTGATCTTGAGCAACCTAACCTTAAACCAACGACTGTTTTTTTATCTACGACTTGAATGCAAAAGCAACGCTAGGGTCTAAGATGGAGCAGGCAATTCAAGGAAATGCCCTGTCGGCCACCACCTCTCATAGACACACGACGGAACTCAGAAAAACTTCTTCTAGCCGGACTCAGTTGTGAGGTTGGTAGCTAGACGGGCGGACCATTGGATCCTACCACCAAGCGTGCTGGGTTTTGTTAACTCTTACAACACGCGTTTTTTTCCAGCGTGCGGTGGGGATGTGTAACACTTGTTTTATAACCTGTATAGACCTGACTCAGAGAAATTGCCTCTATACACAAAGTCACTTGCCCGACTTCGGGTTCGAACTGAGGACCCGTGATCCAAAAGCATTCAACCCATCAATTAGCGCTAGAATTTTATTCGATGACGTTACTAAAAAAAAAAGTTTGTAATAGTGGTATTAGTGACACACTTTACACTATTAATTTCACATCCAACTAATTGTGAGAACCTAAAAATACGCCGCCTGTAATCAGTAAATAACATAATGTCTGTTGACCCTCGTGTTTAGGAGAGCAGGATCGCTGGCGGGATGTTCACTGGAGAGAGTTCAGTAGCGGCAGGAGGAGTAAATGATAACGCTGGATTTTGTTTATATTTTGTTCTTATTTATTTTCCTTGATGTCTCTTCTTACACTGCTGAATTCCGAATGCACGACCACAGAAAATGCGCCTCTTTATAGGTAGACTAGCTTTTGGGCGCGGCTTCGCCCGCGTGGGCTTCGAACCCGTGCATATTTTTTATGAACATAAAATCGGTTATTGTGACTAAACTATGATAGTTAGATATGTGCTCTCGCAGACTTTTTTGTAGATCTTTATAAGACCTACAAACCCGTAGTACATCATTTTGTTCTATTGTCAATAGTTTTTGCGGCGCACGCATAAATAGGTTTTGCGATTTTACACCTTGGTTTACAAAATCGCAATTTTCATACGGATCCCTAATTCTTTTGAAAATAAAATATAGCCTATAACCTTCCTTGATAAATGGACTATCTAACACTGAAAGATTTTTTGAAATCGGACCAGTAGTTCCTGATATTAGCGCGTTCAAACAAACAAACAAACAAACAAACTCTGCAGCTTTATATATTAGTATAGATATAGATTTGCACATGACAACAATGGCACCTTGACTTCACTAACATGGTACAAGTGGCGCCACTAGTGTCTGGAATGCATAATACTTCAAAAAAGAATCCACTCATTAGCTTTTAGAAAAATATCACGGAAAAAATCCACGATGAGGGCAGAAAATACAACGATGAATTAATGAAACTATTTAGAAATTAAAACACTTAAATAAATAAATATCCTTGGACATTTCACACAACGCCATCTCGTCCCAAGCTAAGCAACTTAATGCTTGTGTTATGGTAACGAGATGGATGATAAACTACTTATATACTTTTTTTTTTTTGTAAATACATACATATTATAGATAGAAATGACACCCAGACTCCGAGCCAGTGCCTCTGGTTTAGACAAAGACACTTGCCCGACCCCGGAATCGAACCCGGGACCCGTTGATCCAAAGGCGGCACATCTAACCACTAGACCGAGGCAATAATAAATTGCATATAGTCGCTAACAATGTTTTTCTCTATCTTTTCAGTCTTCTCACATCCCAAATAAGGATCAGGGTAGGAGAGTACGACTTCTCTTCAGTCTCGGAAGAATACCCGTTCGTAGAACGAGGTGTTGCCAGGAAGGCTGTTCATCCAAAATACAATTACTACACATATGAATATGATCTGGCGCTGGTGAAGCTAGAATCGCCGTTGCAGTTTGCTCCTCACATATCTCCTATCTGCCTGCCAGCCAGTGATGATCTGTTGGTTGGAGAAAACGCGACAGTGACTGGCTGGGGGAGGCTGTCTGAAGGCGGAGTGCTGCCGTCAGTCCTACAGGAGGTAAGTCCAAGAATTGTGGCATTACAGCTGAGATCCCAACTCAGCTGAGATGGGATCAATTGTAACCAATTCAATTCAGCTACAATGCCACAAAACTACACAGCCCAAAATAGTGGTTGTTTTTAGTCTATTAATTATTTATTTCAAATGAGATAGATAACAGTTTATTATACATTTGCGACATACATATGGCTTGCAAGAGAAAATTATAGAACACATAATATTGGCGGCCTTTTTTTAATTTTAAAATATTTTAAAAAACTGTCCGTTGGAATGTAACGACTCTAAGCCATGGTAAATATGTCTGGATAATTGTTTTGATGGCTTTTAGGTTCAAGTTCCCATAGTGTCCAATGAGCGCTGCAAATCCATGTTCCTTCGAGCTGGAAGACAGGAGCTGATCCCCGAAATCTTCCTTTGTGCGGGTCACGAAAGAGGAGGCCATGATTCTTGCCAGGGTGATTCAGGAGGTCCTTTGCAGGTAACGCTTAGTTCAACAAAACCATATTAGTACACTGATGTACCTAAGATACATGCTTCAACTAAATAGCTACAATTTGGATCTGTAATATTTGTTGTAAGCGAATTTGATTAAAGTGTTTTACCATTCTGGCTTACATAGCCAGTAGCCTAAAGAAGGATCAGTCATTAAGCATTGCACTTTAAAACTTAATGACATTTACTAGCAGCAGTTTTGTTATACAATAACTATAAGTTCAACAACACACTATAAAATGTATTATTCCTTCTTGAAAATACTTCTGCCATCGCACTTTTTCTTCGCAAGATAACTCAAACAGATAAAAAACTTAACCAATGGAGGTTGTTTTCAAAAAATTCTTGTAAATCGTTAAGTTTAAAATTACTATCATCAGCTCTCGGCATTTTTCCCACGCGGTAGTTTGTTTATAGTCCTATCGGCCGTCTTGTCTACACTGACACCTTTCATATGCATGTCTTCATTTACACCATCCATCCATCTCTTTTTGGGTCTACCAGGACTCTGGACCCGTCCATTCCCATTAATATTGAAACTACCACCGGTTCGGAATACTGCTCCAAAGAAAGGAGCCAGCAAAATCCCTGTAGTTGCTGCGCATCATCTCGCCAGTTCTACTCGTCTTCTTACTTTATAAACCTCTTTTTACAGGTCAAAGGTAAAGACCAGCGCTACTTCTTAGCCGGTATCATCAGTTGGGGAATTGGCTGTGGTGAAGCCAACCTACCTGGTGTCTGCACCAGGATATCAAAATTCGTGCCTTGGATTTTACGGACTGTGAACTCATAGATATTGTTGGGTTTTCGTTACATTGTTTACAGTTGATGCTTGTCTTATTGAGAATTTAAAGTCACATTTTGATCAACATTTTTGCCATAATGCTTCCAGTTAAGTAAGACAAGTCAAAATTCTCTATCTACTAAATTAAAAAGTTCTTGCCAAGTATTGTGTCGAAAGCGTCGGCTGTATGTCCCGAACTTACCTAATTGTATTAGTAGATTACCATTAGTGTCCAAAAGTGCCGTAATTTAAATCGTATATGCGTCTAACGAAGTACATTACATTTGGGCAATTGAAGATTACTCCATTGAATTCATATTATTTAAAGTTCTAATAAGGAATGCATAGTCATCATTTCAGCCAAAAGACGTCCACTGCTGGACATAGGCCTCCCCCAAGGATCTCCACAAAGGCCGGTCCTGGGCCACCCGAATCCACTGCTTTCCGGCGACCTTAACCAGGTCGTCGGTCCACCGTGTGGGAGGCCTACCAGCACTGCGCCTTCCGGAACGCGGTCGCCACTCGAGGACTTTTCTGCCCCATCGGGCGTCGGTCCTGCGAGCTATGTGCCCTGCCCACTGCCACTTAAGTTTGGCAATCCGGTGGGCTATGTCGGTGACCCTGGTTTTCCTGATACGAATACGAATGCATAGTGCAGCGTTTCAAATGCTTTAAATTCTCAAAAAGATCAATAAAGCCTCAATATATAATTAATTATTGTTTCGTACCAACAATGGTTTATCTGCAAACATAGTGAAAAAGATCCAAAGCGAGACAAGTGCAGTAATTTACCTTCAAAAATGTTGATTTGAAGCAACGTTTTCTGAGGCGTTTCATGGAAAAGTCCACCAAAGGCTACACGGTACTCGTTGTTGCGAGGTCCTGTATTAACGCCTGTAATGGTGATCCTGGCTTGAACTTATAAACGCCCGACGAAGATTATTAAGATCTTAATTTAACTACTGTTGCTTTTTACTATCTATCGTATTAGATAAGATCTTCTTAAAAGCAATCTCTCATCATTTGCTGATTATATGAAGTCTCTTCGATCTTTACACTAACCATTATTATACACAAAATGTGAACCATAATTTTCCACTATCCTATAATGTACCCAGTGCAAATTTAAGAACCTATTCGATACTATTTAGCGTTATCTACATTTTTTATAATGTCGAAACAGCGCCATCTAGTTCTAATGTGATATAATGTATCCAATTTGACACTAATAATTTGACGCGATTGTTGATGTTTCAAAACTTGCATCAGACACACTTTTATTCCAGTGTTTAGTGATATTTTTCCGTTTAATAAACGTACAAGGACTGCAATGATAATTGATAATTACATACTGCGTCTGATCCCGACATTCGATTGATGACGATTTGTAAATATAAGTTATACGTAAATATATAATTTCTAAGCGTTTTTATTATATTAAACAATGTAACTCAAAATTATTGTAAATATATTCCCTTATTTGAATAAGTTTGTGTAAGTCTTGCCGGTATTTGACTATACATAATTATATATTACGTACATAAGTAAAGTATTATATAATTCGTGCTGACTGTGTTCGAGTAGATATTGTAAATATTTTTAAATATTTTCGTTCTTGGAGTAGAATAGCAATTACAAATGAAAACAAAATTATTATAAAGATCAAATTAATGTAACAGTTTCTTGTATTTTACATTTTTTATGAAATTAAGCCCCTTTTTTACTTTTTTATAGGTATATTTTTGTAAAATGTACATTGCGTTTAATTATTTTATGCTAATGAAAATTGGTAATAAAAGTGAATGTGAAATTCGTAATCGAACTAATGTGCAATTTGGGGTAGGAAATTTATATTTTACCAGCGCAGATTATGTACATGTTGGTTATTTTTATTTTTGGTGCATTGTAAATAGTTATACCAAAACGTACGTTGTTGTTTTATTTACTGCATTTAATAAAATGTCGTCGATTTTTGGTGATGTTTATTTTAGTGTATCTAGTTTTAGTGTATAATTATTTTATTACAATATAAATAATAGTTTATGATGACGTTGACAATGATTGTTTCACGATAATATTATTGTTAATAATGATTAAATATTGAAATATTTATTTAATTTTGTTTGATTATTATTTTACGTAATGATGAAAACTACGTGTAATCGGCAGTCAACAACTAAGATGACTTAATAAAGTTCAATTAGTTACTTTTTGTGCACATAGATGTCGCTGTTTCAATTATAAACGCGATATAACTTTATACTAATTACTACTTATGTCATTCTAAGAATCATACTGTAGCTTATACTAACGCAAATGGATGATGTTTAACACATTCACTGCCAACTACACGGCGCCGTGGAGATGTGTGTGGCCGAGTACACGGCGCCGCGGACGAGTGGGGAGCCAGGCACACGGCGCCGTGGTTTTCGACTGTGTTTTCTTTATGCATCAGTACCGCTCCAGCCGTTACGATAGTTGTATGTGACGACTGTGGCCAAACGCGTAAAGAAACGATCTTTTCAAATCAAGTGTTGGATTAGGGTTTGCACGATTATTTTGTATAATACCCTTGTTTGTAAAATACACTTTTTTACAGTAAAATGAGTGACAAGCCAGGTCCTTCTAAACGCTCTGGTAGTGTATTGCCACTATCTATGAATGCAAGAGCTGTAGTAAGTTTTGATAATATTTTTGATAAACCTTTATTTATTGATAAAAAAATGCATTTACACGGCGCCGTGTACTTGGCCTACGGAGCTATATAGCTAGCAGCTATAATGTTACTTTGCACAAAATTTATAGTTTTTGAAAATTCTTGTCATTATTGGATTTTTTTTCTGCAATTAAACTTGTGTGATTATTAAATTTGTTTAATTTGTAATACCTATGTTCTAATTTAAATAATTTAACACAAAAACACTATAAATACATCACATACTGTAACAAAAATAAAATACACGGCGCCGTGTGTTTGGCCACTCATAGCTCCGTAGGCCAAGTACACGGCGCCGTGTAAATGCAATTTTTTTTATCAATAAATAAAGGTTTATCGAAAATATTATCAAAACTTACCTATAATACTTAATTACAAATAATTAAAACACTTTAAACTTATGGCCACAGTAGTACATTCATTACCAAAAACTGCTTACAGAGATGCAACTTACAATGCATTTGGCAGTGAATGTGTTAAACAGTGTTTGTATATTGAAAATAGAAAGTGTGAATGTCGGATTTTGAACAGCTAGGTATATAGAACAGTAGGACACCAAAGTCTCCCATCTTATGAATGTCGTGAAAGTAGCTGTTGCATCGAATGTATACGATATTCCTCGTGACCATAAGAGTGTTATCTATCTCGCACAAAGGAATATAGCTGTCCGGCGCCTGGGCACATTTTATTTAAAAGCAGTGCCTAGGTGATGATAGTGATGACGACATTAAATGCGACTTACGTTTAACAATAGACGCCTCAAAATCAAAAGGAACTTTATTTACGTAGGTTTCATCACAAAACTCTTATAAATCGTCATATTTATAAATACCATTATCATCTTACGGCCCTTGTCCCACACTAGGTGGTAGTCTCCACACACACCTATCAGTCGTCATACCTACATTCACACCTTTCACACACAACTCCTCACTCCTACAACCCCTCCATCTCCCCTGATCGCTCACAATCCCGGCGTTCACTCACATTCATGCCGAAATTACCACCGGTTCGGAAGGCTGCTCTACAGAGAAGAGCCGGCAAGAAATTCTGTAGTTGCAATTTTTTTTTAATATTGAATAATGGCCATGGGCCGATACCTACTGAGTCATGTTGGCTTGGGTTGGCCAGATTCCTGGTTTCCGCGGACGGAGGCAGGGGTGGAGGAGGGTTCGTGACGGTGCGGGCCCCTTCTGCCCTCGCCTAGGAGGCCGGTGGTGGTTCGGGGGAGCCGCCACCGACGAAAGCCTCGATGACTGAGGGCGTCCCAGTGTACCGGGACGCCCTCTCTGATAGTCGCTTGCCCGTTGCGGGCACCACGCCGGGGCGTCACAGTAGAATGCGTTTATGCGAACTTGTGGCGCCCCAAGCGCGTCGTGTGAGGGTATACCGCTGGGGTTTTAGTGGGTAAACGACTCTTGGGTAGACGACCCTTGTCGGAGTCCCACATAATCACCGACCTCTCCCCCGGGGGCAGTGGTATGCATAAAGCATTTCTCCAGCGAAAACAAAAAAAAAAGATTACTGGTTTAAGAGGGTAGGTTGGCGGTCTACGCGCCCCGAAATCCCACAATACCGGGCCAGTACCCGAACGGCATCAGGTATCCATGAGGCCTTCTGCCGAAAAAAAAAAAGAAAAAAAGGTTTCGTATCAAGATTTCCTTCTTTGCACCTAGCTTTTCGGCCTTGTCATACGACACCCTCAGGATTGAATGGGGTGGTGACATTATGTTAGCAACGCCAGGGTCTAAGCAATTCATGGAAATGCCCTGTCGGGCACCGGCTCCCGCATACACTCAATAATATATTATGTAGCTGACAGTTAAAGAAACATTCCCACGAACAAAGCTACACGAATGTGACTATTCCCACTCCCTTGATTACTGCAAAGAATTTCTAAACTTACAACAGAGGCCGAATGAGGTCCAGGGGTGAATTGAATTCCCAGGCAGTGGGACCGCGAAATTTCCTGTTAGGCACAACGCACACACGAGACCAATTTATAATGGACATGGCCCCAAAAACCTACATGGATCCAGAAAACCAGCCACACAGTGATTTTTTCAGAACTACCATGAAAGAAAAACTACGGTGTTTAGGTGATTTTTAGGCGCAAAGTCGCGGCGCCTCTCGCCCTATAACTGAAGACAGGGATTTCTTAAACGTGCGAATTGCTCTGTAAACTTCGCTATCGCGGTATAGGACTTTTTGGTAGTTCTCGCATTCGTATCCACGTCGTATGACACCCGCAGGAAGGTTTGGTGACATTGAGGTGGTGACTGCCTTGTTGGTCTAGGTACTAGATATTAGATCATCGGGTCCTCGTTTCGATTCCGCGGTCGGCAAGTGTCTTTGGCTGTGTTTCGTTTTTATTTCATAGAAAAGAAAATAATCTTTTCTTCATTTACACAACACCACACCAAGCTTTATATAAGTTACTAGCGACCCGCCCCGGCTTCGCACGGGTGAAATGATGAACCCCTAAATTTATCAATGTTTCTCTACAATATTATGCATAGAAACCTTCCTCTTCAATCACTTTATCTATTAAAAAACCGAGTCAAAATCCGTTGCATAGTAATGATGTCTTAGGTTTTCACGATCTTTACACATTGCAGGAAATGATGTCTTCACGGTTATGATTGTTTCATTTTATTTATTTTTTTAAATAAAATAAAACTATTATTTTATTTTTAAAATAAAATAAAACGATCATAATAGTGAAGAGATCATTTCCTGCAATCCATTGCATAGTTTTAAAGATTTAAGCATACATAGGGACGGACAGACGACAGCGACTTTGTTTTATAATGATTTGGAATATGTTAAGCTATCCAAAAGGATCGGTATAAGTTTTCGTGTCAAGTTCTCGTTATCTTTAGGCTAGATTTTCGGGCTTAGTCGCCTCATAAAGCCCATACTACACAATGAATTGGATACTAAATAGGATGGAAGTATACCAATGTACGCTACGCCCAAGTCATTAGGGGCATCAAATTTGGGTCAGCGTGATTGTGACGAGAGAATGGGTGAAAATTACACCCAGTACAATAAACTGCGAAAGTTCGGACGTGAAATATGGGCAGGCCACATAACTAGCACTTGGCCTATAGCTTACTCACTACTGAACCGGGCCTCTTCCAATTACATGGAGGGTAATAAGCCTAGGAGTTGGATGTGCTGCCTCTGGATCAAATGGATCAGTTCGATGTCGGGGTCAGGCAAGTCTTTGTGTAAGAGGCACTTGGTATGAGTCTGGATGTCATTTGGATTCGTAAATTACATGTCTGTTAACTCCCCTGTTCCGTGTGGCACAGTAGGCTAATTTCCCTCCATGAATTTAGAGGAGGCCCGACTCAGTAGTGGGTATATTATGGGCGGATAATGTTGGTGATAAAACTGTCCCGCGGGACAGGTATAAACTTAATAAGGAGGTTATGTTAAAAAAAATATATATAAAAAAATATGTGTTTATTGATACTGATTCAACCATCGTCGGATGCATCATAGGGTCCCGTTCAATGTAAACCAGCCTTTATTGCTCACTAGCGACCCGCCCCGGCTTCGCACGGCTGCAATGATGAACCTCTAGATTTATCAGTATTTGTCTACAATATTATGCATGTATTATACATATAAACCTTCCTCTTGAATCACTATCTATTAAAAAACCGCATCAAAATCCGTTGCGTATTTTTTCAGATTTATGCATACATAGGGACGGACAGACGACAGCGGCTTTGTTTTATACTATGTAGTGATAGTAGTTACTGTTCGGCCACAGTAACTGTATAGCTTCTAATCAACATGCTCAAATCAATCCAAACTAAATGGAACTGTGTTCAATGAATTTGTATATTAATATATATTATGTCTGTGTCACCACCCCATTCCATCCTGAGGGTGCCGTAAGGGCCGACTAAATGAAATAACCATAACACACCAACCTAGCTGTAGGACAGAAAACCTAGCTGTAGGAGAAGGAAAATTTGAAACAAAACCAACCCGGTCAGCTTGGCATAGCAGGCTAATTTCCCTCCTGTTTTCTTGGATTGGAGAGAATGACTGAGCAGTGAGTTATGTCTGGATGGAAATGATGATGATGAATGTAAATATAAATGTTTCAGTACTAATTTTAATGTTAGAAGATATACCAACGAGATAAAGAAAGGAATCAGATAAGTAAATTAAATAAAAGAAAATCATAAAATGCATTCAAATTTATTAAAATAATACAATACAATTATAAAACTTATCATACACTATTTACAGTTTAAAATCATGCGCATGCTTCATTGCCTAGGGCCAGCACATGCCCAGTACCTGCATTGGAAAAATCAACCACGATTGGAAATTCTCAACGGATCGGTCGTAATTTATAACCACATAGCCTCTATACCACGCCGAGACAATGCAATCGTAATAAAACAAAAGAATTCTCTTGAAATCCGGCTCACAACTCTCAAAACCCGGGTGAATAGCTTCCGGGGTGTTCTTACAATTGATGCTATTAATTTTGACGTTATAAATCGGTATTGGCCGTGTTATTGGCGCCTTGGGAACGCCGAACTCCAAATCCAATAACCAAGGCATGTGTGTCTGAAAATCTGATATCTTACAAAATTCATCTATTACTAAATTTGGATCGAAACTGAGCCATCTTGCTGGAGGAAACAGTTCTCTTGGCAGTTTCATGTAAGACTCAAATGGATCCTTCTGATTTTCTACGTTATTATTTGCTGTTGTTTCGCAAATATTATCTTCTGTGCCATAACATATATGTCGATTAAATGCAACATCGTCTATAAGTTCAGTGCAATAGCTGGGTTCAGTATGTACCAGGTCAGTACTATAATTGGAAACAGGTATACCCTCTGGAACGTAATGTTGGATGATTGGTGACAATATTGGCTGACCCAAATTATCTGTGTATGGACAAAGCGTTGTGAATATTGGGCTCGGGTTGGCCACAATTATTGGTATCATTTTCAATGGAAGTAGGGAGTTTTGTAACGGCCAATCAATCATATTGTGTGCAGGATAGCTGAAATCTTGTACATTAGAGAAGAATGAAGATATCATTGATGTTGCTTCGCAAATCTTTGGACATGGTGTCATAACCATTTGATGGATCAATGTGTCCTTTAATTGGAGCAGCAATGAGTTTGAAAATGGATTATTTTCAGCTAAAATATCCATGATGCAATTTTGATTTTCAGACTGTAGCACTGAACCGTGTTTCCAATATAATGTTATTCAAAGAATCCAGAGCATGCCTAATTTTCCTAATTTGAATCGCCCTATTTGACATGCCTAAAACATAAGAAAAACAAATAAGACACAATTAAAATTTCTAAGTAGAAAATTAATTAGCAATTTAACAGTCCTGTAACATACAGTCCATAATTACAATGAATGTTTTTTTTTGTGTTTACTTTTCTCATGCAAGTTTGACAGTTGTCAAAAAAGTGAATTAATTTTAAGTGTTTAAGCAAAACATTCAGTCTACGTTTATATTTGCTCCAATCTATGTTAGTCTTATCTTTTTAGGAAAACTTTTTCTGCTTTTCCTTACTCATCTATCTGGAATACTAGTAAAATTATTTTAAAAATATGCAAAGATATAAATTGCCTGTCGGTATATATAAGGACAAAAAATCTTACTATTTCAGGAGTTTATTGTGAATTAGTACCTACTGTTTCAAAAGTACTTATTTAATTTCTTAATCTTAGCAGTGTAGGTTTGATTATATATGAAGTAACTTCATATTATTTTAATCACATCAAGTAACTTTTACTTTCGTCAATACAAATTTTAAAAACAATGTTTTTTATTTTTAGCGGGTACTTCACAAAAATGTTTGAACGGAAGTTTTTTTTGGTTTCGTACCTGGCGCACACGCCCTTTATTAAAATACTATATAAATTTATACAACATTTAAATAAATGTTTAAAGTGTATCACTGTGATGACGTTTAATAATAATACAATCAGTAGCACGTTTTACGCAGAAGTCATAATATACGAAGACCAAGTCTGTGACATTTTTACCTATTCTATAAAATATGTTGCTAACTGTTAAATGTAAATTTTAATCTTTTTAAGCATACGTACAATTGACACTAGAGTTATTTAGACAAAAACCGTCTCATATCACAAATTGTGAGTCTATTTTATTGACTGCTGTAATAATCCCTAAACTCGTTGTTGGCAGAATCAACGCCAAATATGGCCATAACAAAAAAAAAACTGTTTTTGAGTGTGTGTATGCGTGTGTGTGTGATAAGTTTTACTTCACTTGCGGCTATGTGGTCTGTCTCGTGCGGTCCCTTTTTCACATCCTACGATACCTCGGAATGGGTTTGTGACACTGTGTATTCTAAATCCCTCAGCTTGCATATCGTAAAGAAGTTTTATTATCTCTTGTGCAAATGGCAGGTCACATGTGGTATTGAAGGGAGAATACAATTCAATTGCAAATTGTTATTGCTTCCACAAGCATTGGAGGAAATCCAAACGACTTTACTTTTATTTTGCTGATTCGCTCAGTTTTACTACGCCTTTATGTATGTATTTAATCCATCACCACACACTCTTGTAACGATATTTTAAAAGGTATAATAAACATATTTAAACGTGGGTGGAGTTTTTAACCGCCAGAGTTTCGTAACAAGTTTTCCTTTCTTTTGCGGATTGGTTTCAGAACCTCTCTCGTTATGTTAGTCACCTATTACGAGTACGATACCCTCAAGATTGGTGAGTGTTTGTATTCTAAATCCGTCACTAAACGGAATTTTAAACTTCTGCGACATACATTAATTTCAGGATTTTTTTACTGACTGTAAAATGTAACATCATTTATATTAGTATTATTTTCGAACTAAACTCTGCGCGGCGCTAGGTTTTATAAGCTTTTCGCCTAGAAAATATTAAGTGCCCCAGTTGCAAAAATCCTTCGACCAGCGAGGGCGTGATGCCACGTACTATTGGATCGTGGTCTCAAATATAAGCTGAGGCGTAGTTGCACTTACACAATCGTACCACCTGTGATTTCCCTCTCTTTTCACACGTCGAACGCCACGATCTACCCACTAAAACTAACGGATTTCGATCCCCAATGGTGACAATGCCCCGTGATCCCGTGTGCATTGGCATACCTCGTTTAGTGGAGCACCAAGCTTATAAGGCGCCTGCGGTGATTGTGGTTGTGTGAGGTCTCGCCGCATAACTCGTCAGGCCAGTTCAATTCTGTAGATAGCAGTGCTATCAATTTTCTAGTATGTACGTTCTATTTTAAACAGAACTATGGTATGAAGTTCAACGCAAAGATTTTATGCCAGGTACAATTGGCCTTAAACAAAATTCAGTGGAAACGTGTGAATATATTGATAAAAAATTGTCAGTACATATGGTAAATATATATCTTTAGCAAACCCGGCCACGCGTTGCTGTGGCTAAGGTTGTTGTTATATTAAATTAAACATTAACATACATTAATAATTTACCTTGTAAAATAGCACCATCTATTGAATACTAACTCAATCCAGTCAACAGCGCCATCTGTTAGAATCGATTGGAGCTAAAATATGATTGTGACAAAATAATTTGCAATAAAATAACATTTCGACTATGAAATTGATTATGTATCTTTCAAGTTGGATCAAACGGTCAATACACCCCCTCGACCGTGCTGCCACCTTGTTGTGGTGAGGCGGCTTGGGTGCCTTTAGGATCCGTTGGGGCCATACCGGCTCAGGGTCGGGTCGGACCATATCGTCGGGCCCACGGGGAGAGGCCAGACGAAGAGCGGCACACGGAGTCGTGGTGAGTTTTGGCTCTGGGGACTTCTCTGTTCTCAGAGTAGCGTCGGAAGCCTTAACCTGCCGCGACACACGGCGTGGTGATGCAGTGGCGGGCGGCCAGGCGTTGAGGCCAGGGCCGCCACCATTAGCAGCGGAGGGGCGGCCAGGCAGGTGGGGCCGCTTGTACAACCGGGCCAAGGCCCCATCAGGGTCGCGGAGCATGCTCCCCCATCGGGAGGTGTAAAACCCGCGGCCCTGTTTCGAGCAGCTGAGGGACACCGTTGGTTTTAGTGGGTAGGTTGGGGCGCAACTACCATCTTTCCGCGCCCCGGAGTCCCATATAACCCAGCTGGCGTTCAGCGGTTGGGTATCAATGAGCATGATTTCCAAAGTAAATAAAAGGTCAATACAGTTCATCACCAACAAACAACGTGACGCTTAATTTACATTTTTAAGATTTATACTAGATTGAATTTAATCTATCAATTGCATTTCCGTTCACAAGTACGAATCGTATGAGAAAGGTCTAACTGCAATATAAAAAAATTGCTCGCTAAAAGCTTGTAACTTGCAGCTAACGTAGTCAACTGAGACCAATAGCACGGCGGTGCTTTGTCTCTTGTTCCCCTTTTCACGCCGAGCGAAGCTGGAAGACGTGATCATCATCAAAACCTTCTTGAGGCGTTTCGCAATAAAGTCATTTTTCATTTTCGCGATTTTTATAATCATGGTATGAGTACTTTACGATATATTACCTCCCATCACATGGAGGTTAATTAGCCTACTGTGACACACTGGCGAGGCGAGTTGGCACAGAGTTTCGTAGCAAGTTATCCTTCTCTTGCGTGTAGGTTATCAGCGGTCATTTCCGTTTGTCGACACCCTCAGGATGGAATGGGATGGTGACACTATGTATTCTAAATCCGTCACCACACGGACTACGCAAAGTTTCAGTAACATATCATCATCATCATCATCATTTCAGCCAAAAGACGTCCACTGCTGGGCATAGGCCTCCCCCAAGGATCTCCATAAAGGCCGGTCCTGGGCCGCCCGCATACACTGCTTTCCGGCTACCTTAACCAGGTCGTCGGTCCACCGTGTGGGAGGCCTACCAGCACTGCGCCATCCGGAACGCGGTCGCCACTCGAGGACTTTTTTGCCCCATCGGGCGTCGGTCCTGCAAGCTATGTGCCCTGCCCACTGCCACTTAAGTTTGGCAATCCGGTGGGCTATGTCGGTGACCCTGGTTTGCCTGCGTATCTCCTCATTTCTGATTCGATCTCGCAGGGAAATTCCGAGCATAGCCCTCTTAGTAACATATATCTATACTAATATATAAAGCTGCAGAGTTTGTTTGTTTGTTTGAACTCGCTAATCTCAGGAACTACTGGTCCGATTTCAAAAAATCTATTTTATTTTCAAAAGAATTAGGGATCCATATGAAAATTGCGATTTTGTAAACCAAGGTGTAAAATCGAAAACCTATTTATACGTGCGCTGCAAAAACTATTGACAATAGAACAAAATGATGTACTACGGGTTTGTAGGTTCGAAGCCCACGCGGGCGAAGCCGCGCGCAAAAGCTAGTCATATCATAATCAGACGTCGGGTAAATCATCTCAGTCCATGAAAGACCCATTCACCTGGAGGGAAACTAGCCTACTGTGTCACACAGAGTTTTGTTTGAAGTCTTCCTTCTCTGGTAGCTTGGTTTTTTGCCTTACATTTCGTGACTTGACTTGACTTCGGTTGGCTCATAGGATAGCGACACTGTGTATTCTAAATCTGTTACCACATGGTCGATCAATGAAACATTTTAATGAGCCCCTGCCGAACAAGTTATTATCCAAAAAAATATTACAATAAACCACACACCTACTCGATATTGACAGTTAAAAGATATAAATATCTCTTTATATTTTTCTTTTCATGTAGATGTTCAAAAGAAGCCTTTATTTATCTCCCTGTGTCTTCCCTGAGGCACCCTTAAAGCCTGATCGTTATTCCTTTAAATATCTCGTTTCCAGAATCTCGTCCTCGTCTCTTGTGTATTTTGTCTGTCGCTTAAAGAGATATTGGATGGTTTACTGGTTAAAAAAAGTGTAGAATTGTGTAAAAATAGTAGGAACCGTAAAATATCTCTCATCGCATGATCGTAAATAAAGTTAAACCAAAATTATTTCTTCTAAACGATCACACGACATAATTTTGGTTGTACAACAACCAAAATTAGTCGCACTCTGTGATACATTTTTTATATCTGAATATCTTGATATGCAGTAAATAGTTTAAATATGTATTAACTATGAAAACTGGTGTACGGACAAATCTGTGCAGGTTTTTGTTACACCGGGAATAATTATTGTTTTAAAGCGATGTAATTGTTAGTCACAATCACTACATAGTTTAAAACAAAGTCGCTGTCGTCTGTCCGTCCCTATGTGTGCTTAAAACTTTAAGGGTAGGCGCGCACGGGTGACTTTTGTCACCGTTACATTAAAGTGTTTGACAATGTCACGTCACGTTTCCAAAGTGGTGTGCGCTCACGAAGGGTGACAAAACTTTCTTAGAATCTAAGCGTCATTTGTCGATGTGGATGTCGTTTTCTGTGAGCATGTTTGAAAATTTAAAGAAAGCGAAAATGTTTTACTTGTTGCGACAAGTTACCCCAAACATTGGAAAATATTATTCAACATAATTAATATTATAAAGGCGAAACTTTGTAAGTACGGGTGGATGGATGGAAGTTGTTACTCTTTCGCGTAAAAACTACTGAATGGATTATAATGAAACTTTACAATAAAATAGCTTATACATCAGAATAACACATAGGCTATAATTTATAAAGATATATTGTAAATTATACATAATCTAACTAGTTAGTTCTACATATTTCTTCCCACGCTAAATTCGGCAGTCGGAATGCAAATAGCGAACGATCGACGCGGAGAGCGTCAATTTTGGTCACCCGTCGCAGGTTGGCGTACAAAAATGTCACCCAGATGTCACATAGTAACGTGCGCGCATCTTCATACTTAGCCACGGACTTGATACGAGCGACGAAACTGTCACGGTGACAAAAGTCACCCGTGCGCGCCTACCCTAAAAGTATGCAACGCATTTTGAAGCGGTTTAATATTTTTAATAGATAGAATGATTCAAGAGGGAGGTTTATATGTATAAATACATGCATAATTGCACCGGTGCGAAGCCGGGCGGGTCGAAAGTAAGAAATAAAATAAGTTTTTTTTTTGCACTGGAGACACCTCTGCCGTGCCATGTATCCTTTCTTCACTGTATCTCTGATTTACACAAACTCACCCTGGAATTAAAGCAGAAAACAATGATCGAAAGATAACGCTATAAATGATATCTAGATTAGCTGATACTTATGTTAGTTACTTTTAACTTCCGATGTGTATTCTTCCTAGATATACCCTCAAATTAACTGCTTCAACAAAGCAATGAAATATGAAGAATGAATGAAGTTAGTTATTTAGACCATAATACAGAGGATGGAATTATCATTATCATCAGAGCAAGAAATATTCTACAAAAAAAATACTGCTTTATACTATAAATATAATATAATATTATAATATACAATGTTATTTTAATAAAACTAAACTATATATACATAATTTATAAAAAGTTCAGTTGTGCCCAATCGCTACCACTTGAAAGTGCCCAGAAGACTAGCAGCGTTCCCGCGCTGGATAGCTATGCTAATCCTTTGCGCGAGATACGTGCCAGCCCTCCGGTCACCAGAAGTATCGACTAACCTACGCGACAGGTCTCTGAACAGCCGATGAGCACTAGGACTACTGCACTACATTACTGCTTTTTGTATTTACACTATACAAAAAAATATCTAAAGTTCTTCATCGTGTAAACTTTGTCCAGTTACAATCTTTCAAACTGTTTTTGAATATCGTTGATATAACAGAAATCTCATAACTTTTAACTGATTTTGTTCTGGGTGTCTCTAATCAAGTAAATAAAAATACAGGTTGTTCCAAAGCGTTGTATTGAAAAAACATAACAAATCTTTGAATAGCTGAAAATCTTAGGTACTAGTCAAAACAAGTTCTAAAACATTTTGGTCGTATATTACAACTTTTCTTACAGATTTTAAGCCAAAGTTTAAACATTCAATCCACGATATTAATTTTTACTTGTTCCAATAGCTTCGACTTGCTTCTACTGATTTTCTTATATTTCGGGTTAGCTTTCACAGATCTTCTGACGCTACTTCTGGTCATAACTCTATCAAATATTTCTTCACTGGTGTCTTCGCTCCCGTCGTCAGAAAAATGATTAACCATACTGTCATTTATTTTGCTTGACCGAAGTACAACAGTTTCTATACCTCTTTCTGTTTCATCAAATAAGTGTCTTTCGTCGTCACTCAATGGCTTGTTATCACCACAACTTCTGTGGAATACTCTGGAATCTGTCACAGGAACTTGTAGTTTGTTTTTCTTATCATCTTTCTTTTTTGTCGTCTCTCGGTTACATGGCTTATACTTTATAGGAGAGAAGTCAACTCTTCGCAAGAAACTTATAGTATCCCCAAATCTTCTACTACATTTCCGAGCAGGTTTTGTATCCGTTTTACCTTCTTCCGTCTTAGTTTCGTCATTGTCTAGTGCCACTCCTGAGTCGGAATTGGAATCGACAATTATATTAATCTCAGGTACACTGATGTTGAATTGATTGTGTAGTTTAAATTGTTTATTTAGCTCTTCTATTTCCTCCGCTTGTTTCTGTATTATTAGATCTTTCTGTGCCAATTGCTCGGCTACTGTTTCTGTTCGCAATGCTAAATTAATTTCGTATTTTTGTAACTCAGCCGATAAAAATTCCAATTCCTTTTTCCTTGTTGATTCCAATTTCTTTATAACTTCAGCCTGTTTTGCGTATGCTTCCTTTAGCCTTGCGACCTCCTGTTTATGTGTCGTATTCAGGAATTTAATAATGTTTATTGCCTCTTGAAGTGTCGTGGGCTGTAGTATATTTCCTTTTGTAACGTGCTCTGAGGTTATTGTTTCCATTTTGCGGGCCTGTAACAATATAAAGAGAATAAATGTTGAATCTTTACCATATTACATAACCAATACTTAAGGGATAATTATTGTTCAATTAGTAAATTATGAGTATTAAGAGTAATTTTCTGTAGAAAAAAAAGCGAGTTAAGTACGTGACTATTATGTCGTAACTATTAATTGGACTCATTTCGATTCCCAGAAATTATTTTTTTAATATCAGACGTCTTATTTTATACTTTCCTCGTGTGAAGGATTATGCTACTCAGTAGTTATTTCAAGTTTAATTCCTAGCATTCCATTGCGTTCTCAGAGATAGGTAAAGTAATTGTTATAACTATCTTCCACCACGTTTGCAAGCATCGATGTTATTATAAAACTACAGTAGATACAGGTGCTAGACAATGCTCTCATTCCTGACATGTCGCAGCATGTTTACATACTAGTCTGAATGGCGGTCACATAGCTACAATAACATTTAGGCATTGTCCGAGCAGGTGACCTTATAATATAACATATTAAAAATTGCGAATGTTCTAGATTCTTTTATAACAGTTAAAGAATGTCTTGACTTCTAAAAATATTTTTGATATGAAATCTTTCATTCATCGATTTCAATATTGTATCGTTTATTTAACAAAATAAACTATTACTATTTAAAATTACTATTTAACAAAAGGATCCCGGAATATTTTTTGTAATAGCACCTTTTTATAATGTGTAATAAAGCCTTATAGTCTTGTAGTGTTGTTCTTAAAATACGCCAGTCCTGCACGGAGACGAAGGCATAATGTCTCCACTCCGAATCATGGATGTAGATTTTATACCATAAAAGATCTACTGCGGAGTTAGTTAGTGCTTAGTAGATGTTAGTATACATATAGCGTATGCTACTTGTGTACTGTGTTGTGTGGAAGAATGCTGACTATATTCGTTACAAATATACAAACCCTATTTCCTTAATATAAAAATTGATATTTATAATTACAAATTATGAGCCGAAACTTGTATCCGTGTGACTTCCGACCCACTGTAACTGTATACACTGTAAATTGTAAAAAAAGAAATAAAAAGCTACACAATAGCTTAAAAACGAACACAATTTTAGATTTAAATAAAATGAGAGCCATATTATGATTTTATCTCATAATATGGCGGTACGGTACGGCAGTAGGAAGATTTCTGAAAAATAGGATTAAACTATTTTGCTAATCTTTTAACAAATAATGTAGAAATAAGCCGTTTTAGCTTTTTTCGCAGAACCAAAAATTTTTCCTCTAATAGTAATTAATAAATAGTTCTAGAATCTCTTGGACTGTTTATTACATTATGGTGGTAATAAAATTGTAATCCCTTTGACTTGTACCGACGAAAATTTGGTTCTAAATTGCTGATTGTTCTTTAAATCGGACAATAGACAGGATGGCTTTAGGCTTAAAAGGTTTTGCAGATAATTAATACTTGTATTATGGCCGCAATTGTAAACTAAACCTGGTTTAAAATATTTATTTTGGTTGTATTTTCTACTGTCTAAAGCTACTCAAACTATAGCTTTCTATGTGTAATATAAAAACCTAGCATCACAAATTGCTTAAACATTAAATACTAATCATACTTGTAGATCTGACTCAAATATAGTACGGTACTTCAGCGGCTGTTTTAAAATATAGGTACGCTAATGTAATATACAATAATGTAATTACTATCTATCTCATAGGCTATCATCAACATTCCTCCTTCAATTTCATAGAGGGAAATTAGTCTAACTTGCCACGATATTAAGATTCCTTCTTTGGCGGCTAGGTGCCACTTGCGTTCCTTCAGTCGCCTCTTACGACTCCCGCAGGATAGATTTGGTAGGTGACGTTGTGCATTCTAAATATGTCGTCACACGGACACCTATGACAGTAGGATAATTGCATTTAGACACTAGCCATCCTCAATAAATGTGCTAAGCACAATTTTAATATAATAGTTTGGCAAAAGCAAAAGAACGATTTAGTTATGTCCTAAAAATATTTAAAAAATATATCTAGCCTCGATTTCTTCAGAGCGCGGAGGTGGTTATTAATTTGACTGTATTTTTTGGGTTTGTTAACTTAGAAATATCGACTAAGTGATCCGATTTTGATGATACTTTTTTTCGTGAGGTCCTGTTTTACTTGGCGGCAGTCAAGTTTGGGTATTCCTGGGCAACTTAATAGGTGAAAAAAACCATTTGAAGTCATTGTCAACTTAAATTGAGACTAACATCAATCTATATAGGATGCCTAAGGCACCGAAATCAAATGGTTATCTATCGCTTTTAGGTTTTTGAAGTAGATATAATTTTTTCGTCGTAAAGAAACCATTCCTAATTAACATAATAGGCAGTAATACTGGCAATTATTAAAAAAAATGGAAATAATTTGAACACAGGCAATAATTCCGGGAAAATTCCTGCGGTAAGGATTTAACGGACAATTCAAACCAAAGCTGAGAATAAGAGATAAATCTTGCTGAAATCAAATTAATCTATTAAAGTTATTTTCTTTGTACTACAAAACTCGGGTTTCTATCGTGGCTTTGCAGAGAAATTGGGCATTTCCTTTGATAATGATTGGTGGAATTGTTTAGAAACGGATTGCTAAGATAATTACAAGTAGGCTGCCATCCGTCTGGAATTCCCCGGATTTGTCCTCCTCCGGAAGCGGTTTTGAAAAGTGTCCGGGACACTTTTGTTGACAAGGGAAATTATTTCCCCAATGCTCCCAATGAGAATGTAGAGAGAGTGTTTTCGCTAGTCACACAGCAATGGACGAAAGAAAGAAACTCGCTAAACATACACACGGTTTATTCTCTGCTCAAAATCAAGTATATTATAACAAGCTTTATTTAAGAGTAAAAATTAAACAAATATAGCGATGTTTATATTTTTGTTGCAAAAAATACGATATAATAAAAAAATCCGGGGGAAAAAATATATTTTGAATTGAACTTGAATTTAAGAGTCCTATTAACCCACTTTCGTTTTTGACACACACGATAAAATACACATCGTATACCCTATTCAAGATAGCGTGATCGATTTGGCAGATGTCAATTTTTCTGATCGACAAAAAGGTATGATTCCGAACTACGGTATCGTCGCGGTAATCGGGACCAGTACTTCGGAATCATACCTTTACTTTGCAATGGCGAATAGTGGTGGGAAACAGATAATAACTAGTAGTCCAAAAACTTGTAACTGTGACGAGATGGTATGGGTGTATTATGTGTGAAATTCTTTATCACTTTTTCTTAACTTTTTAAGACAATATTCGAATAAAAATCATTTTCATTTTGAAATAAAATTCGTTGGCTTTAGCGCATTGAAATTTAACACTTTTACAACTATTATTTTATTTTCTTTTTTGTTTACTTTCATGGTCTGAACCACCTATTTAAATTTGGCGGTAGGTCGTCAAAAAATAACCCTGTAATATTAAATAGGAACTTATTATGAATATTGACCCACCATCGCTTATCTACCCAATGTTTTATATGTCTAGTGCAATAAAGAATTTCACACACAATACACCCACGCCAACTTGTCACTGTTACAAGTATTATAAACGTAATTTTTTGGACTACTAGATATTTTCTGTTTCCCATCACTAGCCCGTCTGTCAAATCGATCATGTTATCTTGAACAGGGTATAGTTGAATTATGCTAATTTCCCTCCAAGAATTTGGAAGAAGCCCGACTCAATAGTGGGTTATGGGCTAAAACGCGTGTTTAAATTACTCCGCTGCCTTGACTCCTTTTTTTTACCGAATCACCTGTATCGCGGGGGCTGTTTACAAACATGAAATTCACTAATACAAATGATACCTAGACTCAGAGCAAGTGCATCTGGTTTACACAAAGCAACTTGCCCCTCCCTGGAATCGAAGCCGGGACCCCGTGATCCCAAGACAGCGCATCTAACCCCCAGACCAACAAGGCAGTTAATAAGTTTCCGGAGTCCCACATAACCGCTAACCCCACACCTGAGGGTGGCGGTTTGCATAAAGGATTTCCCAAGGGGAAAAAATCAAAAAAGGATCGTAGTTACAGTCGATCCAGCTGCGACCTGCTTTTAGCAGTGGACACAGTTTTACTAATGCCACATAAAAAACTTTGTTAAAACAATACTTGACGAGTACTTTTTGCTTTGAAATATGATCCACCAATTCCAACATGTTTTTACCACGTATCTATGCAATTTTGGATGGATAGAGCATATCACTCATGTCTTGTAGGCTACAATACATAAGTGTTAAGCTCTATCCAATTGGTGGCTACAAGTTGTAGCCACCAATTGTAGAATAGATTATTATGAATTTTGAAATCCACTACTCAGTTGAACCTCTTCGAAATTCATGGAGGGATATTAGCCTAGTATGCCACGCTAGCAAGTCTGGTTACCACAGGGTTTGTGTCAAGTTTTCTTTCTCTTGGGGCTAGGAGGTCTGCCTCTTGCGTTCTTATAGTCTCATGATTGATTGGTGAGATTGTGTATTCTTAATCCGTCAGATTCCAAGCTTAACTATTTAGGCACTAATATAAAAGTTCAATTTAAGTACCAGTACAATGAGATCAGTAAATGATGAAATAGTTAATAGTAATAGTTACCTTTGTCGCAAATCAATCCAACTCACAACACTATATCACTAGTATTTTAACTTAACAGGTGGACCGTCGTTCACAAACTGACTGTTATTAACAGCGGTTTGCACTAACTGATACTCATTTGAACAGGTAACAAATCAATCACTAATCGCCATATTTGCCAAGTCATTAGCACCCTTATCCCTGCGGCATAGACGCGTAATATACAACAATGGTATGCTACAACAAGAGACCGTGAGAATTACGAACGCCATTGTATTATATTGAAGCCTAGTGATTTTGGAGAATGTATTTCAGAGTTAAATGTTTTGGTCCCGATCGCGAGAAGAGAACGAAATTAGCATTCTTATTTTTAAATACTTATTTTTTAAGGTTCCAAAATCACTACATAGTATAAAACAAAACTACGCAACGGATTTTGGTGCGGTTTTTTTTAATAGATAGAGTAATTCAAGAGGAAGGTTTATATGTATAACCCACCCCCGCTTTGCACGGGCGAAGCCGGGGCGGGCCACTAGTAAAATATATAACAATTTGCGATTGTCATTTTAGACCAGTGTCGATAATTTCTAAAACCAATAAAAACAATAGTCCGATGAAAAAAATGGAAGAGAATATAACAAAAATGAAAGAAAAAATAATTTACGGACGATCTGAGTCGGGAAGTGGGGCGATCGGGGTTTAAGGGTAAACAGTTTATCTTGATTTCAGGAAAAACGACCACCGACACAAGCCTCGGTAACTGAGGGCATCCCAGTCACCCAGGATGCCCTCCGATAGTCGCGCACCTGGGGCGACTCAAACAAAACGTGTTCTCGTGACCCAAAAAAAAGCCGTTAAGTTTTTTGCCTTTTTCCTATCATCACTACATAGTATAAAACAAAGTCGCATTCTTCTGTCCGTCCCTATGTATGCATAAATCTTTAAAACTACGCAACGGATTTTGAAGCGGTTTTTTTAATAGATAGAGTAATTCAAGGGGAAGGTTTATATGTATAACCCACCTCCGCTTTGCACGGGCGAAGCCGGGGCGGGCCACTAGTATATAATAATTATACATATCATTGTGTTATCATATATGTATTTCAATAATATAATTTTTAAAATATTCCAGAATTAGTTATTCATGTAGTGCTGGTAAACAAAATTAAGTTCCGTAGTCCAATTCGTTAAAGTCATCGTGAAAATAGGTATATATTTATTATCCTCACAAAATATGTAAGTCCATATTGTATTTGTTCACTTGTGTAAATATGTAAAGGAGATAGGTACGAAACTGAAAAATTACGGTAATTTAAAGTAGGTCATCATTTTAGTAATAATTGTCTTATTTTTTGGTTTTAGTATCTAAAGTGCTTGAGATTAAGCTTGATTTGCCAAAATGTGTATATTGTTAATGGAGGAACGAATTAATATTCTCCCAGGGCACAAATTCTTTTTACAAGTTTTTTTACAAGTTTTTTTTTTATTCTATAAGCTATATGAAGAAACTAGAGGTATCGATGGACGGATGGATGTATGGATATTTGTTACTCTTTCACGTTAAAACGACTGAATGGATTTTAATGAAACTTTACAATAATATAGCTCATACATCAAAACAATACATAGGCTACAATTTATAAAGATATTGTGGTGGTGTCGTGTGTGTCGGTTCCTTCGGTTTCCTAAAATATGGTTGAGCTGGGGGATGGCTGACACATGCGTCATGCGTCGTGATCGGGTGCCGCCAGTTGGGGCCTGTCATACCTTAACTGCTATTTACATACCTACATAGCTACGCGCTGCCTGGGTTTCGATCATGGCATAAAATATTGCCCCGAAGCCCAGGACGCGTGTAGTCACTGTAGAGGTACAGCACCCACCTCAGAATGGACTGCCCAAACTGGTCCTCCGGAGCAAATGCTGAATACACGAATTGCAAAAAGGCCAGTTTCTCAGGGACAGGCCATAATGCCTTTAGCTCGGAATGGCCAGTGCGACAGAAATTGGACAAAATCGCCAGGTCCACTGTGGCATACTGCTAAAGGCAAGATGGGAATCGGGCTCGGGTTGCGCCCCACTTCCAAAGTGGAAACGAATAAAATAATTGACAAAATAATAAAAAGGATCCGAGGCCGAAGCCGACTCCAGCAAGAATGTTGGAGTCACAAAACAACAAGTGATGTGTAAAAACTTAGTTGAATCTACTACTCAGCCTATAAATGACCAATTAATGAATCAGGCTTACTCCCATCGCAGGGAGGGTCGGCCAGTCGAGTCTCTTGCGCCTAGGCATTCGGCCTTGTCATTTCTTTTTGTCGGCTCTTACAACACCCTCAGGATGGAATGAGTTGGTGACTCTGTGTATTCTTAATCATTCACCACACGGATCGCTAAGTCTACTCCCGTATCATTCAAAACCAGCCTTGTATCGGCAGTCATGGTATTGGGTGTTACACATCGAATACATTTAGTTTTCCCGGAATTCAGTAGCCGATTATATGTTGTGAGTATCTTTCTATACCAAGCGACTATTCACGTCATCGTAATTAACATTCCTCTGGTCAACTTTTAATATAAAATATATGCGTCATCGGCGAATAACACGACGACCTCGCAAACGTCTCTAATAAAAAAAATGCAATGCCATCAATAGCTACCGACAAATTGCGGACCTCTTTCTTTTTAGGAATTAGCGATAGCAGAGTTCGAATTTATTCTGTGGCTAACAATTTTACAACGGCTTAAAGTAGGTACCTAATTGAACTTCCTTACCTTGGTAAACTGCAAAACACTTTTAATTTTACACGGTGACAAGCCATTGTATTTTTCCGTGGCATCTGTACACATATTGGTTGCCAAACATGGAATAATTAAGATGAAATTTTATTTAATTTGTGGAAAATGTGTTTGTTAACACGATACCTTTCCGTTGTGCAAATAAACCGTTTGGATATAAAAGCACTACTGCAGTGGTCTGAATAAGGTTCGCGGATAGTCCTCGATTGCTGAAACATGATCTACGTCTTCGCTTTATTGTGCCTCGTCGCACCAGCGGCCTTTGGTAAGACTTAATAAATAATAATAATTTATCCACTATTACTAAAGTCCACCTTATATGAATGTAATATTGTACGTACATCAATTCAACAACTTCACAAATGGATCGTCATCAAAAGCCCACTCTAGTCCACTGCCTTCCATATAGAGCGCAATAGCGCCCTGTCCTCAGCTTGACGCATCCAGCTAGTGCCCCGCAACCTTTCGCAGATCGTCGCTTCATCTAAAAGATGTGCCTACACCCCTTACAGTACGAATGTTGAAAGAGTCTCCTCGATCAATATTCTTATTTCTATCTTAAAATGTAACTTGACTTGTTCTATGCGTGTACATAAATAAATACTTAAAGTATTTTTTTTAAAACAATCATTTTAAATTATTTTGTCTTTCTTAAAGAACCTTTCTATTTAAAAGTTTGCCAATCTAAGAGGACTTTGGTAATTTTGTATGTGTTTTGTTTCAGGTTATGATGCGATGCTTCCCAATAAGGGTAAGATCAATTATCATTTGTTACGACATTTTATTATTTGCTGCACTGTTCAAGTTTTAAAAACTTCTATAGGGTTGGCATTTACCAATACCTATACGGAATGACCCGTCAATAAGTGGGACAACGATAGTGTATGGTCAGACCAGCTGCCAGTCACGCTACTACTACTGTTGTAGAACAACAAGACTGCTAAATATGGTGTATTTACGTGTTAAACGTATTTATGTATTTATTACGTGTTGAACGACCTTAAAAAATGATGGACACCCGTCCAACATTCAGCTGAGTCAGATATTTCTTAACCTGCAGATAGATTGCGTTACGCACCGCCCGCTTCTATTATTTCGAAACGGATACAGTAAAATAAAAATGTTATAATAGTACTTTACAAGTGAGTGCAACCAAATATGATCAGTTGGGAAATAAAAACATTTTGAGATTTACTTTAGATTTACTTTTCACAATGCTATAGGGGTAAAGCATTGTGAAAAGTCGCGGCGGTAGCTGCACACTCGACGTATTTTGACTTTAATTTTGATATTTTAGTGCTGCATATGGAGGGGGAAGAAATTTCTTTTTTCGAGATCCCCAAAAGTCTAGCAGAAGTGAATAAGAGGAATTGGGTACAAAGAGAATGTCCACCCAACGCACAGACATTTTGCAATACCGATAATGTTACGCTGTGGACACATGAAAAAGGAGTTCGTTTGGGCGTCTACCTGAACAGTTCAGGAATAATTGTCGGCGTGAACATTGCTGTAAGTAACTTAAATATTATTGTTACTAGACCTGTGGGAAAACTAACAACTTTCGACAAACTGGGTTCATACAATGTACAATAAAAATGCACGTTATTATGTGTACAGGCTTCTACAAAAATCAGAAACTGTAAAAGGGCTCATCACCAAATAAATAAAATTGGACGAAGCCCGACGCAAAATTGGGTCCATTTCAATTTGTATTTCATTCTTCATTCGCGTAGGCTTTATCACAATGCTTAAAACTACCATCATGATCTTTTGGCCCTTGACCACGCTAGGTGGTTGTTTTCGATTGTTTTTGTTGTTCCGGAATGGAATCCAAAACTATGCAATGGATTTTAATCAAATTTGCACAACGTGTGCAGTTTGATCCAGCTTGAAATATAGCATAGCTTAAATTTTAATTTAATAGTATTAATTTCAATATTATTTTTTTGCAAAATCATATGTTAGCTTCAACAATGGCGATATCTGTTGACAGGATTGTAAATAGTGGAGTGAGTATACAATAGATGGCGCTTGTTAAAAGTAAAAGAGGTTTTATATATTAATTATAAAAATGAATTCATAATTCTATTTTTGTGTGTTCGTTATTGCGACGGCAAGGTTTGTACTAAAATTATTTCATATTTAACCTTAAACTTTATGTTACCTCATGACGTTTGTCATAGAATTGTCAGAATGCGTACTGCAAATATCGGCAAAGATGTGATGCTTCGGGCGGAGTTATTTTATTGATAAAATACATTTAAAATAATTAATTTATTATTGCTAACAAAAAGGATGTAAGAAAACCGAATTACTTACTTCATGGTTACGTCAGACCCATCACGCCTAATATTAAAAGTTCAATTTATTATGGAGTTTTGGTACGTTTGTATAGGCTAACATAAACGTTGATATATTTGGTTTTTCATTAAATTACAGTTAAATTTTCTCTCGAAATAATCACAATATTCGCAATGGCTATTGTCGTTGTGGGTTAAACATTTAGAAACCCGAGTTATAGGACACATCGGCGTAGGAATCAACTGCAGCGTGTGTCCGAAACACATCGACTATCATCATTTCAGCGAAAAGACGTCCACTGCTGGACATACGCCTCCCCCAAGGACATACGATCTCCACAAAGGCCGGTCCTGGGTCGCATCCATTGCTTTCCGGCGACCTTAACCAGGTCGGCGGTGCACCGTGTGGGAGGCCTACCAGCTCTCAATTGGATCGATTATATGATGCGTTACAATATTCTATCTTATTTTGGAAAGGTGAAGATGGATATCATTTACAACAACGGGTTGCACATCGGGAGTGCCGGCAGAAGTGAAAACTTGAAACTTAGTAGTTTTTAGTTAAGACAGGACAACGTCTGTCGGGTCAGCTAGTACATGAATATGTATGCTGTCATTCACACAATCTATCCATAGATAGCAGTCAGCTATCCAGTCATCCTTATGCCTGTTGATATCTTGTCGACACGTTGACGAAGGTTACGGTTAAAATTTCTGTTTTTCACATGTTTTCGTATATACACAGATTAACAAAGCAGAATTGACGGACGTGCAGACGAATATGACCTGGGCTGGCTTTGCTGAGTGGAAGCCGATTGTTAACGAAACCACTGTCGAGCTCTACAGCATTCTAGCAAAATACCACTGCTGGGGTACGTGTTTTAATGCTTTCGTGCATGCAATGTAATTTCTAGAGATTTTCTAGGATTAGCTTTTTATTTTCCATTTGCTAATCAATAAATAATCTTTAAAATGCTCAGCGTAATCTTAGACTACTCAAAAATATTTCAGAAATAAATGGTACGTATATATGTGATAAAGTAGAAATCCCGGGAGTCAACGGAGTATCGTCTGTCGTTTCTATGGATATGTCACAGAACCCGGATTACACAAAACAGAAATGCATGGACAGCAGAGGTAAGTACTGAAACAATTTTTACCAACTTATTTGTATTATTTGAGAATATTTAAAAAGTGTGAAATAAGTTTAAAAAGAGTATTGTCCGTAATTTCACAATAGTATACAAATGCGAGAAAAATGCTGCTCTAAGCGAGCATTCTTCTTCTTCACATCCCTTAGAGGTCCACTGCTAAGTCGGCAAAGTAGCTTACTACGGTACGATAGCCAGACGGGCTAGCACAGGGTATCGTATCAAGTTTTCCCTATGTTGGGGCTATGTTTTCGGCCCTGTCATTTCCTTTTGTCGCCTCTTACGACTCCCTCAGGATGGAAAGGGGTGAAGATACGCTATATAACCCGATATATAACCCGTCATACGGAGACTGAATACTGAGAGATGACGTCGTTTCAGCCCATGAATGACCCACTACTGAGGCGGGCCTACTTCAAATTCATGGAGGGAAATTGGCCTACTGTGCCACGCTGGCAAGACGGGTTGGCACAGGGTTTGTATCAAGTTTTCCTAGAGAGATGTAATTAGTAGGACAGTCGACGACAGTTACAATTATAAAATGGACAATTACAATTATTAGCCACCGTTTTCTTCTTGACCACAGCGCATAATTCAAAGTTACCCCGCTTGAGTGTAGTTAATTACTATTTGCAGGTATCCACCGTTTCTACAACATGAGTTCTGCTACGGATTGTAGCTCCTTGCGTCCATTCTTCTTCCTTACGGACTGTGACAACAAGATGATTGGTTTTGGCTTTTTAATTATTGCACGACGTATTCCAGTTACCCATTGGAACTGGAACGTCAGGTTCGGCGAAACAGAGGTATCGGTACGTACATGTTCATTTTGCTCTCAATATAATATTTCTCCTATATGATCATTTCCATTTTTGTATCTGTGTGACCCACCGCAGTGGAGAAACCGGTAATCTTTTGGATTTTTGTGTAACTACTGGTGAGTTTGCTATATTTCGCTCTGAAGTAAAGTCTATTGTTGAGTTTTATTCTTCCTACCCGACTTTTACTGCAAGTGTCTTAAGGTGCAATTCCAATCTCGGCTGCAGGCTGCACACGCAGCGGCTGCACGTAGCCGGCTGCAGCTGCACGACTGGTTGTCTATGTAGTATTGATTACTGTCAAAAAATTAAATAAAAAAATTAAATAAACCCCCTACACAATGACCTAAGTATCCTTTAAAAAGTAAAAAAATTCATCGCGTTGGGGGACCGCTCCTATCTATTTATTTATTACCTGACCCTGGTCCCCCAACGCGATGTATTGTTTTATTTTTTCTTTTTAAAGGATACTTAGGTCATTGTGTCGGGGGTTTCTTTAAATTTTTAATTTACTTTTTATTTTCTGCTTTTTATAGGTACACGCTTATTATGATGTAGATGTTGTTAAATTGTTAATACATAGATTCTTGTCGCATCCTCATTTGCTCCCCACCACATATACCTATTTGCAGAAATTGGGGAATTGCCCCCCCTTTTACCCCATTTTTAACCCCCGACGCAAAAAGAGGTGTGTTATAAGTTTCAACGTGTCTGTCTGTCTGTCTGTCGGTCTGTCTTTCTGTCTGTCTGTGGCACCGTAGCTCAGGAACGGATGAAGCGATTTCAATAAAGTGATGCGCTTTCATTTGAGACCCCACTCGATTATATTTGCAGACATTCGGTTATTCTTCCCCAATTTCACCCCCCATAACTTTTAAACGACTCAACCGATTTGCATCAAACATGTCTAAGAACACTCGCATGTAACTCACCTGTCATACGAAAAAAACTGTATTGAAATCGCTTCATCCGTTCGCGAGCTACGGTGCCACAGACAGACGCCTGTCACAGCACGTGCAGCCGGCCTCGGAATCACTCCCAGCTGCGAATGCAGGCAGCGGCTGCATGTCATGCGTGTGCTACCTGCATCTGCAGCCCGCAGTCGGGATTGGAATAGCACCTTTATCTTCTAATATTATACAGTTCACTTCAGTTCACTGTCATCGCCCCATTCCACTTTATGGGTGTCCGTCAGAGTCAACAAAAGGATATTACTATACCCTGTACAACATAGCTTGATCGATTTGACAGACGGGCTAGTGATGGGAAACGGAAAATATCTAGTAGTCCAAAAAATAACGTTTTAAAATACTTGTAACTGTGACAAGTTGGCGTGGGTGTATTAAGTGTGAAATTCTTTATTGCACTAGACACATAAAACATTGGGTAGATAAGCGATGGTGGGTCAATATTCAAAATAAGTTCCTATTTAATATTACAGGGTTATTTTTGAACCTTCTGCCAAATTTAAATAGGTGGTTCA
This sequence comes from Clostera curtula, assembly GCA_905475355.2. Lineage (NCBI taxonomy): Eukaryota > Metazoa > Arthropoda > Insecta > Lepidoptera > Notodontidae > Clostera > Clostera curtula. Next base: position 3,371,493 of record FR997804.1, on the reverse strand, counting down.
GACTTCAGACCATGAAAGTAAACAAAAAAGAAAAGAAAATAATAATTGTAAAAGTGTTAAATTTTATTTCAAAATTTTATATCAAAATAATACAGGATTTTTATTTGAATATTGTGAAACATAAAAAGTGAAGAAAAGTGATAAAGAAGTTTACACACAATACAACCCACACCATCTCGCCACAGTTACAAGTATTTTTAACCCCCGACGCAAAAAGAGGGGTGTTATAAGTTTCACGTGCCTGTCTGTCTGTGTGTCTGTCTGTCGGTCTGTCTGTCTGTCTGTCTGTGGCACCGTAGCTCGCGAACGGATGAAGCGATTTCAATAAAGTTTTTTTTGTATGAAAGGTGAGTTACGGGCGAGTGTTCTTAGACATGTTTGATGAAAATCGGGTGAGCCGTTTAAAAGTTATGAGAGGTGAAAGTGGGGAAGAATAACCGAATGTCTGCAAATACAATCGAGTGGGGTCTCAAATGAAAGCGCATCTCGTGCAATTTAACAAAATCTACATTATAATAAGTATGTACCTATAAAAAGTATAAAATAAAAATTAAATTAAATATTTAAATAAACACCCGACACAATAACCTTTAAAAAGTAAAAAATAAAAATAAATACTTCGCGTTGGGGGACCAGGGGTCAGGTAATAAATAAGTGGGAGTGGTCCCCCAACTTTTTAAAGGTTATTGTGTCGGCGGTTTATTTAAATTTTTAATTTAATTTTTATAAAACGATATTTTTTGGACTAGGAGATATTATCTGTTTCCCATCACTGTTCGTCATTGAAAAGTAAAGGTAAGACTCCGAACTACGCTGCACGCAGCAGTGCTACCGCAGCAGTGGTGTTGCGGCACTGCTGGTCCCCATACAATATTTTTAAAAGCTTTTAAGATATTACATTCCGAGCCAGGCAGCAATGTACTGGTTGTATGGGAACCAGTTGTGCCGCAACAGTACTGCTGCGGCAGCACTGCTGCGTGCAGCGTAGTTCGGAATCATACCTTTATGTCGATCGGATAAATTGACGTGTGTCAAATCTACCTATCAAACCTACAGTGCATGACGACAGTGAATGGGCTTGAGTAGTAGTAGTATTAATATCTGTTGACTACTGGCATATGGCTGGTGCTGGCGACGTTCAGAGAGGTAGTTAGCGCAACTAACGAACGACCAAGCAACTGAAAGATAAGTTGACATTGACAACTGACATTTCAACGATGTGTACGAAATTCTTTCGTTAAATGTCTTTTAAAATTTGTCGCAGACAACCAAGTAATGCATTTTTTTTCTCTTAGTGTGTTGTAGCTTTTTGTTTTGTGGTACTGTGTGCCCTCTCCGTAATTTATCTTCAAACCCCGACATTGGCAAAGTTGTTTAGATCGCATGGCAAACACTTAGTAAGAAGAAGTCTATATAGCTTTCGCTCAGCGCTTCCACACGTGACTTTTAAATTGCATTCTCTAACTTAATCATTAATTTTGTTTCGTTTCAGAAAATGTTGTCAGACTATCCTGCGTGCATGACTGAACATGCAACTTCGACTGGTTTCGAGGCATTCGAATTGTGGCACATAGCCGACCCACAAGGATTCAGTTGTTCTGCTTGTGCTTAAACGGATGCCTCTGTTCATTCTGACGCCAACGACTCTGAAATTCAAGATTTGATTACAGAAATATATGAACTGACGACTACAGTTCCTAATATTTAATTAACTATTATATATTGTTACGATCTAAATTTTTATTGTCAGATACATTTTTGTATATTAAATAAACTATATAACATATTTTTTAGATATTTTTTGTTTAATCATACTCGGGAGTCGGCAAATAATTTAGTTTAGTCAATTGTTGATGCCTGAACTTATATTGAGAAAGAAATGGGGGTCTATGATATGCTACTACTTAGCACATAACTGACCCACTGTTTAGTAGGATTCCCCTCCAATTACGTGTAGGGGCATTAACCTACAGTGCCCCCTGGCCAGACGGCTTGACACAGGGTTTAGAATTAAATTTTCCTTCTTGCGCCTAGATTCTCAGCCTTAGCATGCCATTTTGTCGGCTCGTAACAAAATCCATATAGCCATCCGAAGTGTTGGCATTGATCAAAAGTCTATATAGAATATCAGTTCTATGTTTGAAATCTTTGTCAACCTTGAATATAAGTTAGATAGAGACGTTATCCTGCACCAGATTTTTACTACAAAACGTGGGTTGCAGTGAAAATATTTTCTTTTTCATGAACTTCAACATGAAAAGACGAAAGTGTCATAACTCGAGAAAAAGCACAGAGAACCCTAGAAACATTATTATGATTATTAATACACGATACATAAACCGCCCATAGATCGATAGAAAAATCTATGGGGGAGGCCTATGATCAGCAGTGGATTTCTGTGGCTGATAGATTGACATAAACCGCACCGAAGCCATACAGAGATTTATCCAATTCCGGGCCGGGCTCTTTTTACCTGATTACACAGACACATGTAAAAGATTGCACATACTTCCGTTGTACGAGCAAAGGAAAATAGAAGATATAATGCTTCTTTACCGAATAGCGATAAAGGCCATCGACTGTTCTAAGCTATTAGAAAAATGCAGCAATGTTGAGAAAGCACAAACTCCTCGATGTACCTAGCACACACTACCTGCAGACAGCACAGCTTCATGATAAGGGTGGCCAGGCATACGGCATGGCGTGTGAGAGAATATACGTGTTCTGTGATAGCATAAGTAGCCTGAAAAAGACTACTGCGGCTTATTTTTTCAATATCTCAAACTTAAACTCAAAAGGAACTTTATTTACGTAGGTTTCATCACAAAACTCTTATAAATCGTCATATTTGGAAATATTATTATCATCTTACGGCCCCTGTCCCATACCAGGTGGCAGCCTCCACACATACCTATCAGTCGTCATACCTACATTCACACCTTTCACACACAACTCCTCACTCCTACAATCCCTCCATCTCCCCTGATCGCTCACAATCCCTGCGTTCACTCACATTCATGCCGAAACTACCACCGGTTCGGAAGGCTGCTCTACAGAGAAGAGCCGGCAAGAAACTCTGTAGTTGCTTTTTTAAATTATTGGTCTTGTTTACAAAAAGCACTAAACAGCATAGTGAGAGCAAGTTCGCAAGATGAGAGAAACACGCTACACGTTTACGCAATGAATGACGAATAGACCTTGACATGGCCAATCAAAAAACAAATTCACAAATAAAGGTCTCCATTGCGTCATTGCTCACACATACGTTATTTCGCTAATGAGATATATTATTAAAGGCGCCAAAGGAACAGAGCACAGGCACAAAATGACAGTTACTTCCATGCATCATTATCACACAGATAGTCGTTGACGCGGTAGTACCCTTTATTAATTAATGTAGTTTTAAAGTCAATGAGTTTTAACAAAATGTTTGAACTTTATGAAGGGTAGATCTACAATAGCGTCAGGAATTTGATTATACAGGCGAACACCGAGGCCTGCAAAAGATCCATGGGCTTTTTGCAGTCTGTGGTAAGGTATCACTAGTTTATGCCCATTTCTTGTACGGATAGTGGACGTAGTGACATCACAGTTGGTCTTATACGACTGATATTCTGTCTTACAAATAAGATAGTAGCAAGAATAAATTGCGATGCCACAGTCAAAATTCCTATATCACAAAACTTAGTTCTAGTATATCAATTAGTTTTAAGATAATTCTGGTGGTGGCTTCTTTCTTTGTTTCCTATATTTTTTTCTGCATACCCTGTCGTTTTTAATGTTATGTGAAAACTTGTAATTGGCTTTCGTCTACTGTTTAATGTTTTATGTTTATTATAGCTACGAGTTATGTCAATCAATAAAATATAATAAAATAATTAAGATTGTAGGATAATAATAACGAAAGCTAATTTATTGATATTCCTTGGAATCGCTTTGTTCGGGGCAGGCTAATGACCAAGATTGATACGAATAGTTAAAAGACAAGCGCGAGTAAGATCTAATAGAGCAAGTGCCCGTGAATCCCAGACGTACGTTATTTTATAAAAGCTGAAAGTTTGTCAGCATGCTAGGTAAGAACGATGGACCAATAAGAAGTTTGGGTTACAGTGGCTTTGGTAAGTAAACGTCACTAAAGGTGTGTAAAATACCGATCTAAATACATCAAATATCAAAATGCGATTTTTTGGCATTACCTTTAGGTTATTATTAAAAATCACGTTATTTATTAATATTTTTGTAAGAGCTTAATGGCAATAAATGGCAGATTTTTTATCTTATTAAGTAATTTCATTTATTTATTAGGATTATGAATAAAAGTAATTAGCTATTTTAACTATTTTTTATTTGCCATTCGTTTTTGTGCATTTGTTGCACTATTCATTGAATTACCTTTTGGGAGACGATATTTTTCGTTTTATAAACGAATGAACAAATACCGCAGATGGTCTCCCGATCCGTGGACATGTCACTTAAAATTGAAAAAGGAAAAAGCATAGATTTTCTAGATTCAGACCACAAACTTTCCAGGATTGGTCCTGTGATTTATTATTGGTCATGGCGAAGGCAAGACAGAGCGGAAATCATTAAAACTAAAACGGTATATGTGTTGGGATCAGCGTGATCGGCTGATGAGAATTTCCTCAGATTTGAATTTTCCTTTGAGTATATTCCATTGCTCATCAATTTACTTACCACCAAATCAGCCAAATCTGTTCAGCCGTTCTTGAGTTATAAATAGTGTAACTAACACGACTTTCTTTTATTAATTCAAATTTATTGACTGTGTAAAAAAGACTCATTGAATGTGCCTGCTGGATCACTACCGCACATTTTACGAATAAAGGTTGGTTCAGTAGTAAGTATGACTTGAGGCAGTAGCTGATTTTAACGGGGTCGTGTCGTAAGAAGATCTGCATTTTTCGACAGTGTAGTCATCCACGTGGGACAACAAAGTTGGCGAGGTTTACCTGACCCAGCTGACTTTGCAGCTCCCGGAGATTGATGCGACTTTTCAGCAACGACCGGTCTCGTGTCAGGTTTATGCTTTCCACCCTTTTCATTGGCAGGGACATTGTATTTACGGCTGTTTGCCAACGTATGCTAAAGTACTCCAAATCTTGAGTTGGCACCAAAACATATTTTTGGTAGTTGATTTGCCAGCCCAGGTGTTCCAAGTGCCTCACGGCTTCCGCAGCCTGAAGACATAACTTGGATTGGTCTTGGTTGACCAAAAGGAAGTCGTCTAGGTAGACTAGCACTCGACATCCCTTCACTCGCAAGGACTCCGCGACCCAGCAAGTTACGGTGGAAAAATCAGACGAAAACGTTTCGTTCTAACGAATTTGTTTTGGTACCAAGTCCGGAGTTGGCGCCAAAATAGATTTTTTGGTAGTGGATTTGCCAACCCAGGTGTTCCAAGTGCCTCACGGCTTTCGCAGCCTGAAGACATAACTTGGATTGGTCTTGGTTGACCAAAAGGAAGTCATCTAGGTAGACTAGCACTCGACCTCCCTTCACTCGCAAGGTCTCCGCGACCGCAAGTTATGGAGGAAAAACCAGATGAAAGCGTCTCGTTCTGACGAAATTGTTAAATTCTCGAAGATCGAAAATTCGGTGTATCGATCCTTCGCTTTTCTTCCGCAGAAAAAGCTTGGGGATAAAACTGGCCGTTTTCTTGGACACTAGTCACTGACAGGGGATGATTTGGTAGCTTAATGCGTCACGATCCTTCTTGTTGGCATTAACAGAGGAGGTTTTTTGTAAAGGGGTATGCGGAACCCAGAAATTCTGAAATTATAAATTTGTTTGCACCCAGTGCTTGCCAACGGTTCTTGAACATAGTTATATGACCTGCCCTGAAGAGTGTCAGGTAGTCACTTTTTACCTTTTTGTTTCGAAATGAATAATTTTTAGTTTGTTAGTTAGTTTTGTGCACCTGTGATGGTGATAACCAGAAGTGAGGCCCTCCGAGGGACTGGTTATGAGACATAAGTTTTGACTTGTCAATTAAAAACTCTCCACTAGGTATATTATTAAGCGCAGTTTGCACATTTTTATCCGGAATTACGGAAATTATTCTTGTAAGTCTAGTTTAAATACATTGGGCTCTTTCACCGCAAGTTATTTGTACGGTTTGTTCAGACAAGTTACACATATTTATACGACGGGCTAATTACCGGTTATTTAAAAAAAATATATTAAAAAAGTTTAATATATTTTAATATTATAAATCGGCATATTGTGAGCCCGATCGATAATACCCTGTAAACCGGATTATAGAAGCTCCCCTTGATGTAACAAGGCGTTATTAGTTCACAGTTCGACGTTAATTTTAAATTGCAAAAGCGTGGGTAGATACGCTGGCATTTCTACCAATGCCTTCTTTTATCGGATACGTTGCCACGTGGGGGTGTTAAAAAACTGAAAATTCTCGAAAATTTCTCGAACGACCAATACAAAACAGTTTCCGGTAATTTGATGAACTTAAAATGCCTATCTACTACTACTATAGTGACTGCCAGCTGGTCTGACCGTATACTATCGGTTGTCCCACTTTACGGGTCACTCCGTATATATATACTGGTAGATATAGTAGACCCCATAGAAGTTGGAAAAGGCAGAAAACAATAAAATGTCGTAACAAATGATAATTGATCTTACCCACATTGGAAAGCTCTACATATTACCTGAAACAATAAAACACATACAAATTTACCAAAGTCAGCTGTACATTGGCAAACTTTTAAATAGAAAGGTTATCTGTGAAAGACAATATAATTCAAAATGTTTGTTTTTAAAATTTTAACTTCAACTATTTATTTATGTACTTACAAGCATAGAACAAGTCAAGTTTCATTTTAGGAATTGATCACGGATACACTTTTCGACATACGTACTGTAGGGGGTGTAAGCACATCTATTAGATGGAGCGACGATCTGCGAAATGTTGCGGCGCTATTGCGCTCTTTATGGAAGGCAGTGGACTAGAGTGGGCTTATGATGACGATCCATTTGTGAAGTTGTTGGATTGATGTACGTACTATATTATATTCTTAAGGTTGACTTTAATAAAAGTGGATAGATTATTATTATTTATTAACTGTTACCAAAGGCCGCTGGTGTGGCGAGGCAAAATAAGGTTGTGGTATTGTGAAAACAAACATATTTCACCTAAATTAAATAAAATTTCATCTTAATTATTCCATGTTTGGCCACCAGTATGTGCACAAATGCAACTGAAAAATACAGTATTTTGTCACCGTGTAATTAAAACTGTTTTGCATTTTATCAAGGTAAGGAAGCGCAATTAGGTACCTACTATAATTCCGTTCCAAAAATTGTTAGCCACAGAATAAATTCGAACTCCGCTATAGCTGACTCCAAAAAAGGAAGAGTCTCTCAATTTGTCAGTTAATATTAATTACAGCATTTTTTTAATTACAGACGTTTGCAACCCCGTGTTATTCGATGATGATGCATGTTTTCGATTAAAAGTTGACCAAAATAATGTTAATTACGATGACGTGTCGCTTGGTATCCTACTGGTTCACACAAATAATCTGTTACGGAAACCCGTCAACACTAAATGTATTCGATGTGTAACTCCTAATACCAAGACTACAGATAGAAAGCTAGTTTTGAATGAAACTGCATGCTGGTGCCGACTGACCCCAACAACGGAACTCCTGTTCACGAGATTAAGGCATGCAGGGCAGAAGGCGACCCGCCACACAACGCCATCACTGCCATGAGTCGTTGATATTAAATAATCTTCAAATCAGTTCAAAGGAGCGTAATAACTGTTTGCAGGTATCCATCGTTTCTACAACATGAGTTCTACTAAGGAATAAAATATATAAATATAAATAAATAAATATCCTTGGACATTTCACACAACGCCGTCTCGTCCCAAGCTAAGCAACTTAATGCTTGTGTTGCTTACCTTGCGCCCATTCAACTTCCGTAAGGAGCGGTACAGCGGTACGTAAATAATAGGTTGGGGAAAAAGTTTCTACACATTTTTTCAACTAAAGTATGTAGGTACCATTTTGTTCGATAATTTTTTACCATCTTGTAGGTCCCATTGCTATAGTGACATGATCCCATTGCTATATAAATTTTGGGACTTCTGATCAAAATACCGTGTTCTGTTTCGGAAGGACATCCCTATTGCGGTCAGTCGTCTAGTGACACCAATAGTTCGCCATCTTTGATTGAGTACATACGTATCGTTGCTCTCGCGCCGGTTACCGCATATCCACTATTATCCACCTAATTATTAGGTACATCCCCTTGATATATTCGCCCTTCGCGCGCGCGGGCTGACCCCGCCAATAAGGTATAATGGATTACATTAAAGTTTACAAATTTAACGGAGTTTAAAGGCGTGAGTGAAGTTGGTGAGCAGACTACCGCCATTGCAACAAAAGGGTTCTCGCGAGGCTGTTCCCGTCGATCCTGAATCTTACTGTCGACTTAACTGACTGACTTGACCCTGACTCTATTACTCCGGGTGGATGCCACAACCCTGGTAAGTTGCTTGTCCCCTTCCTTCCGAATTTATATAAACGGAACTTATCCGAATAAAAGCCGCGAATCGCGAGCAGTTGTGGACTAGACGAGTTGGATGACGAATCCTTGACTCTGTCCATAACATACCGCGACAAGTGGTTTTGGCAGTCCTCTCGTGATGTTAGCCTGACACTGCCTTAAGAATTCTGAAGAGACCAAAACAGGTGGAAATCTGAAGTGCAAGGTCAGGACTATACGGCGGATGCATTCACACCTCCCAGCTAAACTCTCTTAATTTTTGCTGAGTGGCTAAAGATGTGCGAGGTCTAGCGTTATCATGATGAAAAACCACACCCCATGTTGATTAATTCCGGCCGCTTTCTCTCAACTTCTTGCTTTAATCTCATCAATTGTTCGCATGGTCCTGCCTGGTGGTAACAGCTCGTAATGAATAATGCCCTTCCAATCCCACCACACACACAGCATCACCGGATTTCGCCACAGTCTGTGAAGCCTGACCGGCCTTTGACCACGACCTTTTTCGCACGTTCTTGTCGTACATGATCCACTTTTCATCACTAGTTATCAGCTTCTTCAAAAATGGTTCGGTGTCATTACGTCGTAATAAAGAATCACAAATGAGTACACGGTTCATTACGTTTCTTTCAGTGAGCTCGTGAGGTACCCAAATATCGAGCTTTTTGTGTACCCAGTTTTTTTCAAATGCGCTAAAACTTTATTGTGGTCAATTCCCAGTTCTTCAGCTACGTCGTAACTACTGATACGCCAATCTTGCTCCACTTTATCCGAAAAGGGCGACCAGAGCGACGTGCATCTTTGACATCAAAATTTCCGGATTGAAGACCAAATTTAACTTAAACCAAATTTGTGCTACTCTCACAGACACTGCACTAGGTCCATAAACATCGCAAATTTATTTCGCGGCTTGCGATGCATTTTTTCCTTTTTTGTAGTAAAATATTAAAATGTATCAAATTTCTTCATTAGATTCACTCCGGGGAAACTACGGGGTAGTGTGGGCCCCTCACCCATTAAAATAACCCGCCGTGCGCCGACACCCGCCCTCACGCAGTGGACCACGGGTACCGCGTACGTTGCTACCGTGGTCCGCAGGCGGCAGCCCCATCGGGCTCCCTCTCCCGTGCGACGCCCCTCGCACTTGGGCATCACACTTTCGCGGTTGGCTATACCGGCGGACGGTGGGTTCATTCCGAGTACACAGAAGAAGGATTTGAGTTCATTTACATTATCGATGACAAGTTTCATTTGTACTGACGAGAGCGGAGCTAGTTAATTAAACGACGGAAGACAGAATAATACTGTTTATTGTATGACCAGTGTCACTATTATATAGCTTAGACTAAAGGGAATTATACACACACTACACCTTCCCCGTAAAATTAAAAAAAAAAAATGCAAAATTACATGTTTTTTTTTTTGTTAGTACTTAATATAAATTTAACACAATATTTGAAAATACAAAGCTAAAATTATAGAAAAAAATCATTACAAAGTTAAATACAATCTATGGATTCATTTAGCTACCTAGCAATAAAATATTTTTTTCGTTAACAAAACATAATTATTTTTATCAAAATCACGTATACAATTTTGTTCTATTTTTGTGAACAATATCTTCCTTATTATTAATTAGTACTTTTACATTTGTACCCATATCTTCTACAACTAAATAAGGACCCAAAAAGATTGGTTGAGTCTTATCACTAGAAGGGTTCCTTAACAAAATTTTATCGTTTTTATTATAGTGAACAGGGTTCATTCCTTGGTCATATACATTTTTCCTTAAAGTTTTACTTCTTAACAAATTTTCTCTAGCATCTTTTTGACTTACTTGTAGGCGATATTTTAATTCTAAAGGGTAATTATTAAAATTATATAAAGGGTCAACTGCACTATTTAAATTACTGGGTAAATTACAAGTTTTACCAAATACGAGTTCATGAGGGGTATATTTCGTCTCTGTATGAACCGTATTATTGTAAGAAAAACACCAATATGGTAACCAATTGCTCCAGGAGTTAGTGTAGTTTTCAGACTGTATTCTAAGATACGCACCCATAGTCTTATGACAGTTCTCCAGCGCTCCAATACTTTCATGATGATACGCACTTGAGGTCACGTGACTGATCTTTAGTAGACTACATACCTCTTTCATTGTGCTGGCTATAAATTCTGTACCACGATCTGTTGCTATTTCTTTGGGAATACCATATCTTAAAATAAACTGTTCGACAAATGCTCTCGCTACACTGACTGCGTCCTTCGATCGTAAAGGATAAGCTTCTGTGAATTTTGTAAGTTCACATTGTAATGTAAGTATGTAATTGTAGTTACAGTTGTCTTTATTTATTGGACCTACAATATCTAAAAATACCTTATCAAACGCAGATAATGCCGTTGTCGTAATTACCATTGGCTGTTTAGTACCCTGTGAATACTTTTGTGTTTGGCACTTAGAACATTTCCTAACGAAATCTCTAACATCTTTTTCTAAACCTATCCAAGTAAAATGTCTTTGTATATTGTTTATCATTCGTCTTATGCCTGCATGACCGCTTGTAGGCAGTAAATGAAAGTCTTGTAATATAAAAGTTTTCTCCTCACTGTCTGTTATTTTTCTTACTCCTCTTAGTACATGTACTTTTAATTCTGACCATTTATCTCTTTTATTTATTTCATTACTTATCTCTTTTATGAATAACGCGTTATACTCATCTTTGACTATAAATATTTCTTTAATATTTAATTTTTTACAAATTCGACTCGCGATAGTTGTGACTTGAAATTGAGATTAATGTATATAGTCATTTTACTTTGCACGTAGGCTAAACAATTATTTTCATATTTTATTAGTCCTTTCCGTCTTAAATTGTCAAGTTCATGTCCTTGTATAAAAGTTAAATCGATGCAATTTGTATCATTGCAATTCATGGGTTTCCTAAATAGATCTACGACTCTTGGTTGATCAGGCCTTTCATCAGTAGGTATATTAAGGTCATCCGTGTTTATGTCACATCTTTGTAAGTCGTCTAATCTTTTCTTCTGTCCTCTCGTCATAACCGAAATTATTTTCTCATTCATACACACACTACACATTGAATCCTGGTTAAGAACGAATAAACTGCCAATGTAAGTACAGTAGCCTCCTATTAACTCTGGCATCCATAGAATCGTTTTAATATCAACATTTTGAGTCGCTATCGCGACTCATTGTTATCTTGCATTTATACAATTTTCATAAACAGGTACCTGAGGCCCACCTAGTGGGGAACCGGTAAACTTTGGCGATGTTCACACACTGTGTGAAGAGCGATGGTAGAATACCAAAGCCTGGACCGAAGGTTTCAGGTTCCCCCCGTTGCACGGAGCAGGCCTTAAGTTACAAATGGTTGAATTCACTTACGTGATATGACTATCTAAATAACGTTATTGAACAACGGTACACAGACGTGACAGATTTAGAATACATCGCCGCGTTCCATTCTAAGGGTGTCCTTATGTGCCGACAAAGGGATATTACAAGGCCGATAACCTAGCCGCTTGAGAAGGAAAACTTGACACGAACCCTGTGGCACCCGGTTTCATACTCTCGTTGTAATGGATGGAGGCCCGACTCAGCATTGGGTCAACTATGGGTTTCGAGTAGTAGTATTATACTATAGCAATAGTTAATATTCTTTGCCGATCGGCGCTGGGGACTTGTAAAGGGATTGTGAGCTTAACTAACGAACGACCTCACAACTTATTGTCTTCACGAGTAATTACAAGGTCTAGTACGTTATTCATGCTATTACATATATGGTTTATTTGTACCAATCCGGTAGCTGATAAATATTCACGCAGCATGGACGATTTACTATCGGTGATTGAGTACGATAGATCACTTAAACGATCCCAAGATATAATATGTGTAAGTTAAAGTCGCCTAATATCAGATTCAAGTCATTTGATGAATTTAGAAGAAGTGAGAATCGTCATGAAATTCTCATTTGATAGGTAAGATGGCAAATATACTACACACAAATTAAAAAAAATACTACCTAAATTTACGCGAATCCACAGATCCTCAAGTGATGTTTGCCAGTCCTCCTTCACTTTGTAACTTAGCTTTGTAGATACGGCGATTTAAATTTGTTTAAATCTGCGACATATATAATATAGATATTTCCCATAAGTCAGTTTCTACTCTTTTTAATTTGATGCCTGTAAAGGCAATAATGATATCGTTACAAGTTACTGGCAAACGCTCAAAAGTATTACACTCATTACACGCTACACTCTGTTTGAAAATCAACTCGACTCACTCGGAGATGCACCAAGAAATTGATAATAATAAAGGAATTTTTTTTTTACTGTGACAGCAGCAGGGTGGCTATGTGATTATTCTTAAAAAAATATGCTATTGGAATTAACAGGACTAAAAGTAATACTTAACTTTATTACATGTTTTATTGGAAAATACGGCACTATGATCAGCTTCATAGTGGTCTGAGTATAAAGCACTAAATAGTACTTAATGACGTTTTATATTGCAAAAAACATTATCAATACTTGTTCCAGTAATCCCAGTGGGTTCAAGAAAAATTTTGTAATGGAAATCATTATGGAAACCCGACCGCTATACGCCAGCCGGGTTATGTGGGACTCCGGGGCGCGGAAAGATGGCAATTGTGCCCCAACCTACCCACTAAACCAACGGTGTCCCTTAACTGCCCGAAACAGGGCCACAGGTTTCACTCTTCCACAGTGGGGAGCACGCTCCGTGACACTGATGGGCCCGTGGCTCGCTTCTAAAAGCGAGCCCACGCTTTGATGGGGAGCTCTGGACGCCTCTCACCACCAAAAGGTGGCAGCAAGGTCGAGGAAGGGCTCGTCCAACCCCTAGACCAACGAGGCAATTTATATGTTACAAAACACTTTTCCAGTAAATTAATATTGAAGTCCCCACAGATCTAACTAACTAACCAAATTTTATATTAAAGTACTGAATCGATTTTGATCAATTCTCTAAATCAGTTTATAAATGCCAAAGTTATGCAGTAGCACACATACGGACGAATTGCGAAACTCCTCCTTTTTGAAGTCGGCTATAAACATATTTGAATTTATTCGCTTCAAATTTTTGGAACGCAATATAGTAGGTAATTCTACTTAATTACCTTGGTAAATGCAAAACACTTAATTTTTCACGGTGGCGAGCGACGGTTTTTTTTATGGTACATTTGTGCACATATTGGTTGGCAAACATTGAATAGTTAAGATGATACAGTATACTTACTTTAAGCTGCTGCCTACGTGTAACGACTGCCATAGATGATAAAATGGCGGCTTAACGTGTCTTCCGAACAAGGGAAGGAGCAGGATGAGATACAATTAATGATGGACGTATGACGGACCGCTACGCGTGGAACTCCTCGATATACCACTTTATATAGAACTAATTTACTACAAAATTCAGTTATATTAAAGACAAAGTCCCCGTCAGGCGCGTGGTTGCGTTGGCAGCCCTGACCTCAACGCCTGGCCGCCCTGCCCCGCAATAAACACGCAGTGTGTCTTAGGCAGGTTAGGGCTTCCGAGGCAACTCTGAAGACAGAGAAGTCCCCAGAGCCAAAACCCACCACGACTCTGTATGGCGCTCGTCGTCTGGCCCCGCCAGGTTGCAGCACGGTCGAGAGGGTAGCACGCACCACGCCTCTTTTTTTACGTTGAAAATCTTCATGGATACCCGACCGCCCGCTAAACGCCAGCCGGGTTATGTGGGACTCCGAGGCGCGAAAAGATGGTAATTGCGCCCCAACCAACCCACTAAAACCAACGGTCTCACGGGTTTCACTCTTCCACAGTGGGGAGCACGCTCTGTGACCCTGGTGGGGCCTTGGCCCGCTCGTACAAGTGGGCTCCACCATTTTATGGGGAGCTCTGGACGCCCCCCAACCCACCGAGAGGCACGTGCGGGACATTGCACGCACCCCCCTGCCTGGCCGCCCCTCCGTAGTGGCGGCACGGCGGCCTAACCGAGCCTCCGCTGCTATCGGCGGCAGCCCTGGCCCGCCTTTGTCGCGGCATCTTAAGGCTCTCGAGGCAACTCTGAGGACAGAGGAGTCCCCGGAGTCAAAAACCACCAAGCCACTGTGTGCCGCTCTTCGTCTGGCCGCTCCCCGCTTTCTAAGCTGTATCACCTCAGATGTCTGAATAATCCAACTCTCTGATAAAATATCGATGTATTAATATGGCGACAATCCTAATATAACGAGAGGGAAAATCACCCAAAAGACGAAGTAAGTCCTGCAAGTGTGCCATAATTGTTGATGTTGCTTTAGTATTCGTAGCTTCAGGCATCTTGTTAAGCAACATTATCATCTTCCTTCGTAGCTCCAAACAGCGCCCTCGCTGTTCTGCAACTTGTCTGATGCAGTCTACATTATTATCATTAAATCTTACTATGATCTATGGATTAAAGACTATCATCGTATTTGCACCCGAGTTATCTTGGATGATTTAATGTAGGTATTGGATTTCTGAGAGAAGAAGTGGCGGGAGGAACGATATAAGGCTGAGAAGAAATCAAACCTAAGCTTAGTCTGTCATATTGTCTTATTCGATTGGTTTATCTAAATAATCGAATTGATGCAAACGGGTAAGGTTACAAAATTGCTGTAGGCCAATTGGTTGCCTAAAATCCAACTAATTTGTCAATTGAATTCCGATACTATTACAGTATTTTATCAGATAAACAGTTAAATTTCGTAGCTATAACTTGAAATCTTCCTCAATAACGCGTTGAATCACAGTCGTTGGAAACATTAATAAAATTACCGGATTCCGAATGCATAAGTAAAGATAATTTGATAAAAGAAACTTTAAAAAAATCTTCCATTAGGTACGTGAGCTGTTCATGAACATGAAAAATGAATTTGACAAAATCATAATATTCCACTCGGTCCCTATGTACCCTATGCATTAGGTTGAACCAGCATTCAAAACATTTAATAAACGAATCGGCCTCGTCTGCAGTGCCTTCAAAATAGTTTCAGAAGATAAAGTATATATTGTAAACCGAATACAAACACAAAAAAAGCGTCTAATCTTTACCTAGTATCAGACAATGTCGCTATCATCTGTCCGTCCCTATGTATGCTTAAATCTTTAAAACTACGCAACGGATTTTAAAGCGGTTTTTTTAAATAGATAGAGTGATTCAAGAGGAGTATTACACCCGTGCGAAGCCGGGGCGGGTCACTAGTAACCATTAAACAACCACTTGAAGTTATTGAGAATTCTCAGATCCTAATTAACGTTGGTATCAATTTAAGACAGGCACAGACTTCAAGCAGTTTTTTTTTCACTTTTCACTTTTATTATTGTAGTGAAGTCGGTGTACGATATGCATGATTAATTTTAAATCCATAACTCGGTGACAGCAACTAGTAAGTCTTCCAAGAACACCCAAATTTGCCTTTCGACAAATAGTGTTGGTCACTTATTTCAAAATTACTGTTTAAACTACTGTAATAAACTACTGAATCGATTTTGATCAATTGAAAATGACATAATCACTACATATTATAAAACAAAGTCGCTGTCGTCTGTCCGTCCCTTTGTATGCTTAAATCTTTAAAACTACGCAAAGGATTTTGAAGCGGTTTTTTTTATAGATAGAGTGATTCAAGAGGAAGGTTTATAATATGTATAATACATGCATAAATGCACCCGTGCGAAGCCGGGGCGGGCCACTAGTTACTGATAAAGTGCTTTTTTTAGTCGGCCATAGAAGAGTTCGAATTTGTTCTATGGCTAAAAAATATTGGAAATGCATTATAGTAACTAGGTACCTAATTGCAATTCCTTACCTTCGTAAAATGCAAAACACTTTTTATTTTACACCGTGACAAGTTACTGTATTTTCAGCTGCATTTGTGCACATTTTTGTTGCCAAACATTGAATAGTTAAGATGAATTTTTTATTAATTTATGTAAAATTTGTTTGTTAACACGATACCTTTTCGTTGTGCAAATATACGATTGGGATATAAAAGCGAACTGCTGCAGTGCTCTGCATCAGTTCGCTTTTATATGATTTAAATATGATCAGCGTCTTCGCTTTAATGTGCCTCGTCGCACCAGCGGCCTTTGGTAAGACTTAATAAATAATAATAATTTATCCACTATTATTAAAGTCAACGTTATGAAAATAATATTGTACTTACATCTAGTTCAAAGTATTTAATTTCCGCATGATGGTCTTAAACTTAGGTACGCTCCACGTATATAATTATAAAACGGTCTTTCTATGATAACGCACGTACTCTTTCTTTTTGATAGGGTCGTGAGTATTTGTTTAAGGATTTACCTGCAGAATAACCTTTTAATTACTTCCGGTATAATATAATGTATATATTATGTTTATCTTATTTTAATATTTAGCATATCTATTATTTATATGTATTTTATATTTTATTAGTTTGTTAATAATATATATTATCCCTATATAAGTGTGCAACTACCTTGTTGTTCTCTGCACCACTTACAGTATGGCTGGTAGAGAATGTCTATGGCATTAAGTCATAAAGTTTTAAATAAATAAATAATCTTGATACAAACCGTGTTCAAACACGTATCGTGGCACAGTCGCCTTTATTTAAAATACTTCCATGAAAACAAATTAGATCCAACAACTTCACGAATGGATCGTCATCATAAGTACGTCCCACTCTAGTGTACTGTCTTCCCTAAAATTACAATAGCGCACTGTCCTCAGCTTAACGCATCTACCCACAACCTTTCGCAGACCGTCGCTCCAACTAACAGAGGGGCCTACATCCCCTGCTCGTACGTCTCTGTGATAAATCGTATTGTTGTCAATAAACATTAAAGTTCAATCTACAGAACAATCATTTCGAATTATATTCTCTTTATTAGAGAACCGTAATCTTTCTGTTTGAAAGAACGTACAGCCTGCTTTGGTAATTTTGTATGTATTTTGTTTCAGGTTATGATATAGGGCCTCCCAGTGTGGGTAAGACCAATAATGTTTTTTTACGACACCTTATTATTTCGGTATTGTTCAAGTTTTAAAACGTGCTTCCTGGCTTTTCCCAACTTCATTCGGGTTGGTATAACTTGACGTGGCTAACTACCAATACGTATAGGGAGTGACCCGTCTAATGGGACAGCCGATATTGTATAGTCAGCCCAGCTGTCAGTCATGCTACTGATAACCTGTAACGAGTGCTAAATATAGTAGAATGGCGCCCGGAACCGACCTCTTTACGTATTTACGTGTGTCACGAACGTAACAAATGATGGACACCCATCCAACGTCCAGCAGAGTCAGATATTTCTTAACCTGCACAGGGATTGCATTACGCACTATCCACTACTATTATTTCTAAACGGATACAGTAAAAATAACTATTTTGCGTATATTGCATGCACGAAAGATCGCATCCCTGTTAAAATACATCGTGTTTGAGTGTTATGTGCACAATATGTGAGAGCAAATTGACGCGACCAAATTCAGTTTTTTTTATATACACTTTTTTCTCTATATCAAGGATGTGGTAACGATTGTGTACTTTAGAAGTGTTTGTGACCCAATATGATCAGTTAAGAAAAATAAACACATAGACGATTTCTTGGCAGCTTCTCCCTGTAGCATTTTGAACTGGCGGTAGTTGCACACTCGACGGATTTTGATTTTGCTTTTTGTATTTTAGTGCTGCATCAACAGGGAGGACAATATTCCTTTTTCACGATCCCCCGTGATCTAGAAACTGTGGAAGAGAGAAATTGGATACAAAGTGAATTTCCACCCAACGCATGTAAATTATTCAATAAAACTGAAAATAATACGCTCTGGACAAATCCAAAAGGAAAAGGGCTCTCAATGGTCATGAACACTAAAGGAGAAAGTATCGGCGTGGTCATTGCTGTAAGTAACTTAAGTATTATTGTTACTAGACCTGTGGGAACTAGCAACTTTCGACCACAGGTGGTTCGTACAATGTACAATAAAACTGCACGTTATTATCTGTATAGGCTTCAAATCGGTATGGCTGTTTATTTGGAGTATTTGGCCAATAAATCGGCCTAACTAAATATTTCAATCAAATTTAAGAAATTAACGTAAATGAAGTTACATGTTGTCAAACCCGTTTCATCCTGAGGGTGTGGTAAGAGGCGATTTTAGGAATGCAAGAGAGGAAAATCACCGAGCTGCATGAAAAGGACAACTTGTATGTTTGCCAACGTGTATTGCCAGCGTGGCACAGTAGGCTAATTTCCCTCCATTCATTCGGAGGAGGTCCGACTCAAAAATGAATCATTTGTGGGCTGAATTGACCGCTCCGGGAATCCCTTAGAATAAATAGTAAGTTTTAGGCCCTAAGAGTAGATGCCCGGGAAAAAATAAAAAATGTGTATACCAGGGATCGATTCAAATCTGTAGAAAACAAGTCCATTTCGGTAGGCGAGGCGCCGTATCTGTAGAAATACCGAAAGTCGGTAGGTTTGATATTATGACTGTTTATTTCGTTCTGGTGAGAATAATTTTGTTGTGTTTTCCATGTTTTTCACATAATTTCCTATACACAGTTTGCTTTAAATCGATTGACGGACGTTCGGACGAATATGTCTCAGGCTGGATTTGATACTTGGAAGACGCAAGTTAACGGAACCGAAATTGAGTATGCCTACAATGTAATAAGATACAACTGGCGTGGTACGTGTTTTAATAAATAATAATAAATAAATAAATATCCCTGGACATTTCACACAACGCCATCTCGTCCCAAGTTAAGCAACTTAATGCTTGTGTTATGGTAACGAGATGGATGATAAACTACTTAGATACATTTTTTTTTGTAAATACATACTTATAATAGATAGAAATGACACCCAGACTCCGAGCCAGTGCCTCTGGTTTAGACAAAGACACTTGCCCAACCCCGGAATCGAACCCGGGAACCGTTGATCTAAAGGCGGCACATCTAACCACTAGACCAACGAGGCATGCTTCCATTAATTTGTCTGCAATGTAATTTGTAGAGATTTTCTAGAATTAGGTTTTTATTTTTCATTTACTATTCAGCAAGTAATCTTTAATATGCTTAGCGTAATCTTAGGCTACATAATACAAATATCGAAATATTTCAGATCAGGGTACTAAGCGTGTATGTGATAGTATCGAATACCTGGGAGCTGGCGGAGAGCCGACTAAAGCTTCTTTAAACATGTCGCAGAACCCAGGATACACAAAACAAAAATGCATTGACACGGCAGGTAATTACTGAAAATATTTGCTAATTTCATTAAAGTTCCTTCCTTATTGGAAGGAACTTTAGGAATATTTCATAAGTGTGAAATAGCGTAAATGGTGGGTATAACATAAGCCGCGTGGTTCAACGAATGTACACTAAAACTGTGCACTGCTAAACATCGTTTTACTGAGTATAGGCTGGTGAATATGGGGCGGGAATCCAACCCTGTAAGAAGTGAAAGTATGACGCTGGCTGCAAGACGAAAGCGGATTTAGCGTAGTGCTATAGTCACATAGAGCCAAATATCAGCAGTATTAAGTCAGTATAAGTTTCTTAGGTAAGTATTAAGGGAGCAATGGCACCTGTTCACAAGATTGACGCATGCAGGGAAGAGGGCGACCCGCCATACATCGCCATCACTGTCATGAGTCGCTGTTGTTAAAATATTTCTTTGCCAAAATAATTTTACATAAAATTGATTTTGATCTTCAAACCAGTTTTAACCAAAGGGGCATAATTACTATTTGCAGGTATCCACTATTTCTACAACATGAGTTCCACTACGGAATGTAGCTCCATGGACTCAATGTACTTCCTTACGGACTGTAACAGCGAGGTGATTGGTTGGGGCATGTATATAGTTGCAGCTCGTTCTGAAGAAGTTCCAGATTGGAGCTGGAGCTGCAGTATGAACGAAACCGCCGTATCAGTACGTGAATATTCATTTTGCTCTCATTATAATATTTCCCCTACCTTGCATTTTTACAATTTTCTTAAATAGTACCCGTGAGACCCACCACCTAGTGGGCAACCGGTAAACTTTGGTAACGTTTTACACACTGTGTGAAGATAGATATATATATATAGCCTGGACCGACGGTTTCAGGTTGCCCCCGTTGCACGGAACAGGCCATTTATGTTACAAATGGTTGAACTCACTTACGTGATATAACTATCTAAATAACGATATCGAACAACCGGACGGACGTGACGGATTTAGAATACATCCTCGCATTCCATTCTAATGGTGTCCGTAAGTGCCAACAAAAGGATATTACAAGGCCGATAACCTAGTCGCCTGAGAAGGAAAAGTTGATAAATCTCAACTTTGTAAGAAAGGCTACTATAGCGTTACTGATTATCTGACTGACCCGGTAGCCTGGGATTAAGCTGCTCGAGCTCATGTAAAGGAATAAATAATCATGTATTTTTACTAGTTTGGAAAGCGGCAAGCTTACTGGAAATTAATATTCGAATTTAACCTCATTTATTCTTGTGCATCAATCGCGTGAGTTGTCATGCTCACTAAAATACTTTGAACAGTGGTAGCGATATGTGGCGAGTCGAGCACTTCCCTTTGCTATGGTTGAGGAGATCGATGGCTGCCACATGCGTTATGCTTGTGAACAGGTGCCGCTGTTTGGGGTTGGTCAGCTCACTGGATTTAAGACTTATATAATTTCATTTTTAAATATTCTTTTATTATAAAATTCATATTTCAGTTGAGCGCCTTTCGGAACTAAACCAACGTAGTTATAAGAAAACGGTTATTGTAATATGGCGTTTAAAAAAAAGACAAGCCCACCGAGTTTCGTCTTCTCGGTTGGTGCCGCGTTCCGACCTGGTAGTAGTATTATAAAAGTGATGTATCCGATGACGATTGTGAACGCCATAATTGGTTTATACATTAAAGCATTTTTCTATTCTATTCCATTCTGATACAAGCCCTGTGGCACCCGGTCTGACCAGGGTGGCACAGAACTCGGCAGTGGGTCAAGTATGGGTTTCGAGTAGTAGTATTATACTACAACAATAGTTATTGCAGGAAATGATGGCTTCACGGTTATGATCGTTTTATTTTATTTTATTCCCAACGTTTCAGATACTTTGCAGTGTCCGTGGTCGCGGGACGACTGGATGGCCGCAGCGACAACCGCCATCCAGTCGTCCCGCGACCACGGACACTGCAAAGTGTCTGAAACGTTGGGAATAAAATAAAATAAAACGATCTTAACCGTGAAGCCATCATTTCCTACAACAATAGTTTTATTTTATTTTATTTATTAGGGACAACTAACAGATACAATGTATACATTACTTAACAGCTATGATTTCTAGAATTACTAACATTGTATCCCACAGCGTTATCCACGTATTACAGTTGATTACATTACGTATTACATTTAATATTCCTTGTTGGTCAGCGCTGGCGACGTTCAGAGAGCTAGTTAGCCTATCTAACTAACGGCCCCACAACTAAGAGATGGGTTGACATAGTCTAGTCGACAAGTTGAAAATGGTACAAAATAGAGATACTACTCTGAAAATTATATGCGATAGCTCATTGGATCCGGAATGACGCCTAGAAAAAGGTGCCATTGAATAATTTGCACATTGAAAAATAAGCGTGTAAAAGCACATACAAAATTGCATAAGTTATTAAAAAAAAAGATGAAATATATGATATTTCGTTTTTTGTTAAAAAATAAAAAAATACTGATATTTAAGACATTTTGAAAAATGCTCGTTAAAGAGGAGGAAATTGCCAATAAAAAACTCCAATCTCCCGGAAGTCTATCTCCATTATTTATAATTTTACTTTTTTGACAGTATTTTTTTCATTTCTTTTCGATTTAGTTTGTTACATCTTGTTTCTGGAACTATCTACCCTTTCCAAAGTTTATCTTGAACAATGTCGGGGCATTGCCAGAGGTTGTGTACTTGTCATGTCACACACTCAAGTGTGTGTTCTCATGAAATCTCTCTAAGGCATTCACTCAGTGCTGCTATACGATTACATGAAATATCTTATAAAAGTCGCGACTTTGTACATCCGTAAAAGTAATATTATACTCTAACTTCAATATGAATTTATTTTTGTTTCAGAACGCCATTGCAAACCCTCCTAAGTGCTTGACTGACCTTGGAACTTTACCCGGCTTTGAGGTATTCGAAATGTGGCATATCGATAGCCCTCAAGAATTCAGTTGTTCTGCTTGCGCTTAAATGCCCGTGACTGTTCATTCTGATACCAATTTGATTTGATCACGAAAATATATCAATTGATGACTACAGCTCCTAATATTCAATTAACTATCTATTGTATATTATTAAGATCTAAATTGTTATTGTCAAATTTATTTTTATTACAGTAAATAAACCATTTAGCAAGCTTTGAACTTTTGGTATCTTTTAATTTTACCCAAGAGAGGATAATAATCACACTCGGGAGTTAGTAAGTAATCTTATTTATCCACTTATTAATCCCTGAACTCAGCACATAATTGACCCATTGCTAAGTGAGACCTGCAGTCTTGTCATTTCATTTTGTCGGCTCTTACGATACTCTGAGGATGGAATGTTACTACCTGATACTATGTATTCTATATCCGCCATGCCACGAATACCGATATTTTACGTTATACAGCGCAGCCATCTAAGGTGTATAGAGGGCATAGATCGCAAGAAGCATTTCTATGTTTCAACTGTTTACCGATCTTGAAGTATGAGATAGTTATAGACGATAATATTCTTCTTTAAGAACCTAATCATGAAATGACGAGTGTCATAACTCGAGAAATAAGCACAGAGAACCCAAGAAACATTATGGGACCCACGTTATTAAGACCGCCTGTTGATGATCTTTGAGAATTAGTTGTCTCACAGCAATGATATTATCATCAGTGAAAGCTGATTTTTGGTGGCATTCGCGAGATTTTTCACTAACACTAGTACGTCCACGCTGGAATTCTAAATACCAGCGTTCGACAGTCCACAGACATGGGGCTCCATCACTGAACACAGGTGTTAGTGTAGTTATTATGAATCAGCCTCGTTCTTAGATCAAACGATTTGTTAGTCTTTCTTGGACACTCAACTGGCGGGTGGACAATGCACATACACGCGTCCCCCTTGACAGTATTGCACAATTGTATATCGTCCCCGTAGTTGGAAAATTCAATAACTCCGATTTTGGCGATATTGACTTTTCCCTATTTTCAAAACACCTAAAACATGCCGCATATTTGAGCCTTACAGGCATTTTCGTATCTTATTCCATTCCAAAAAGAAAGCCATTTTGTCGGACAGATGGAATAATAAATATCTTCAGACAAGCACTATTTTTTTTTAAGGAAAAATATATACCTCAGTAAATAAATCAATAACTCTGGTCAATGATAAGTTGAATGTGAAATAAATTAAATAACATGAGTTGTTGAATTTTTCCTCAACTTAAAAATTCTTTCACAAAACTAACTTAGTTCTAGGAAATCTAAATAACTCTATTTATTTAATTCTGCTATTCAGAATTCTGATTATAACGTACATATTTTATAAATACTTGATGTTATCTGTTTCTCCTACAACTATGTAATGATTAATTAATAGATGAAAGGCAAATAAACTTAAATAAATTATGTTTTTTTTAATTGCATTTTAATTTAAATAATTAAATTTAACAAAATGCACCTGAGGAAAGTTACCATTAAATTTTAAGAGAATTTGGAGCGAAATGCGGGGTGATTAGAATCCGCGGAAGAGATCCGGCTACCACCACAAACGAGGGTTGCACCTGGCAATATACAACACACGGACACTGCGGACTGACGAGAAGATCACAGAACTCGAGGAAAAGTTGAGCCAGTTGCGATGGGATATAGCAGGGTTGTCTGAAACCCCCTCGACTGTGCTGCCACCTTGCTGTGGTGAGGGGGCTTGAGTGCCTCAATGATCCGTGGGGCCATACCGGCCAGGGCCTCCCATGCCGGGCGGGCCCACGGGGAGAGGTGAGACGAAGAGCGGCACCCAGCGTCGTGGCGGGTTGCGGCTCCGGGGACTCCTCTGTCCTCAGAGCTGCCTTGCGAGTCGTAAACCGCTGCGGCGCACCATGAGGTCCTCGGGTTGGCGCTCAACTTAGTTGGCCGTCAAACCGAGTCCTCACTCAACGCCCTTGGGTTGTCGAAAACCCGAGGGCTGACGGGCCTCCTTCTGCGGGGCCGATGTCGCAGAAGGGGGCAGCGGGGCGGGTCGCCAGGGAGGGAGCTCCGGGTGACCCGCGCCGCGGACGGAGGCAGGGGTGGAGGGTGGTTCGTGACGGTGCGGGCCCCTTCTGCCCTCGCCTAGGAGGCCGGTGGTGGTTCGGGGGAGCCACCACCGACGAAAGCCTCGATGACTGAGGGCGTCCCAGTGTACCGGGACGCCCTCCCTGATAGTCGCTTGCCCGCGTTGCGGGCACCACGCTGGGGCGTCACAGTAGAATGCGTCTACGCGAACTTGTGGCGCCCCAAGCGCGTCGTGTGTGGGTATGCCGCTGGGGTTTTAGTGGGTAAACGACTGGGTAGACGACCCTTGTCGGAGTCCCACATAATCACCGACCTTTCCCCCGGGGTGCGGTGGTATGCATAAAGCATTTCCCCAGCGAAAACAAAAAAAAAAAAAAAAGGGTTGTCTGAAAGCCGAAGAGAGGGGGAGGACATGATTACTCTCCAATCCAGCAATTTGCTTTACTTCTGGCAGGACGACCAACAGTCCTAAAGTTGTTTAGGGTTTATCGTCCTCAAGTCCCTTATGAACAACGTTGTTAAGATCGAGAGTGTGTCGACCAGGGTTGCATACCTCATATTCAGAATAACCAAGCGTTATTCGCTGAACGTCATACAGGTTTACGCACCGACCTAGGCGCACCCTGACGAAATCATGTAAGAGGACATTTCCTCGGCCATATATGGCTCTAGAACATACCATTGTCATGGGGGATTTGAACGCGAAACTGGGCAAGCGGAGCGGAGATGAGCTGCATGTGGGGCAATTTGGGTTTCGGCATCGGAACCTTCATCATGTCGATGAAATAGCACATATTCAATTATGTCTATATGATCAATAAAGTCAAAGTCAGATCAACGTTGAGAGGAGAATAAATATTGAATATCAACGTCTAGCTTGAAAGGTCGCGCCTGGTGAGGTCCACGCTGCGTCCCGTCCAGGTACAGACTCAAAATCCCGAAAGCTTCTAGCTAGAACTCCAAAACCATTTTATTAGCCTACGCGTTGACGTGGACGACAGGTTCTTGGAAACTATCCATACAGTGGGGACGAAGTTCTGTAAGACCCAACGCCAGAAGACAGCCAAAACGCTCTTGGACTTCACCCTGAATCTGTGAATCGGAAGAACGACGGAAAATAGTTCTGCAATCTTCAGATGATGCGATGAAATATCGTAGGCTCAATAGACAGATCTCAAAGTCCCTGAAGCGTGATATACGCCGATTCAACACAAATCGTGTAGAAAAGGCTATTGAACGCAACAGAGGCTCCAAAGTTTTCAATAGGGATCTGTCTATTGGGCAAAGCCTGCTCGACGGGCTGAAGACTGATGACGGCAGGATCCGCACGTCGAAGTCCGAGATTTTGGGTGAGGTCAAGAGTTTCTATGGATGGCTTTACGCATCTACACAGAAACCCGTCATAAATCTAATAAACGACCCTCGAGTTACATTAACCCGGCACTACACTGAAGACATCCCGGACGTCAGCTTGAGTGAGATTAGAATGGCTGTCAAGAAACTTAAGAATAACAAGGCGCCAGGTGATGGCGGATCTACTGCAGATCTCCTGAAGGGGGCTCCTTAGGGCCCTTCGGACGTTGTTTAATTCCGTCATACTCGAAGGACGAACGCCAAAGTCTTGGAACAGGGGTGTGGTGGTGCTGTTCTTCAAGAAAGGTGATAACACCTTGTTGAAGAACCGAGCCATGCCATGTTGTTCTAGAGGGTCATTACCAATCGTCTCGCATGCAGGCTCGACGACTCCCAGCCCCCCGCCTAATCGTCCAGTTAGGTAACTGCAACTTTGAGAGAGCGGTCAATCATCGGATCCAACTCAGGTGGGCAGCGTTTGGGAAGCTGCGAAAGATTCTTTCATATACCCAATCTTTAATTTCTCTAAATTGTATTGTACTTTTCTATTTATTCCTAACTATAACTTAATAATCTATATACTAATATATAAAGCTGCAGAGTTTGTTTGTTTGTTTGAACGCGCTAATCTCAGGAACTACTGGTCCGATTTCAAAAAATCTTTCAGTGTTAGATAGTCCATTTGTCGAGGAAGGTTATAGGCTTCATTTTATTTTCAAAGGCATAAGGGATCCGTATGAAAATTGCGATTTTGTAAACCAAGGTGTAAATCGAAAACCTATTTATGCGTGCGCTGCAAAAACTATTAACAAGAGAACAAAATGATGTACTACGGGTTTGTAGGTCTTATAAAGATCTACAAAAAAGTGCACGAAACGAGAGCACTCATCTAACTATCATAGTTTAGTCACAATAACCGCTTTTATGGTCATAAAAATGCATATGCATAGAGATAAGCACGGGTTCGAAACCCACGCGGTTGAAGCCGCGCGCAAAAGCTAGTCATAATACAGCTTTCTTTTTTATATGAGACCAATAAAAGTTAAAAAATATCAAAGTAATAGTAACGGCCAAAGCCAATAAATTTTACATTGAAAAAGATTTTGGGTCCGATAAATTCAATAACTGCATTTATTTCACCAAATTTTATTATAACGTATGTATTTAGCTTGTAGGAAAACTAAATAAATAGCCGAAATAAGTAGCTAATTTTAGTTTCGCTAATAATAACAGGTGTGACAAAATTAAACAACTTGATTTTTTATGTGTTATTTAGTTATAGTTAAAGATAGAGTTCAGTTTGTTAAAGCATTAAATAAAAGGTAATCAGATCCATAAAATATAAAATTGCCGACGGTAAAATTGTCTCACATTTTTAAACAAATTTAAAATAACTGACAAAAAAACACTAAATCGCGTTTATCTCAGAACTACAAAATCAGAGTTATTTAGTTTTCCAACTACGGGGACGATATATATTTGTATTTTTATCATTTTTTATATCTATTGATATTATTATTATTTTATCTCCTGATGTCGGATCATGACACCGACGTCAGTAGCTTAGACGACTTCTTTCCTGCCGAAAGTGATAGTGACAGTAACGCCAGCACTCCAAACCTTGCTGATAACATGAATTCACTGTTTTCTGATGTACAAAAGAATCTGAATGTAGTTCACATAAACGCTCAAAATATCCCGGCTCATTTTTCGGATATGCTGGTCAGTTTTGACTGTAAGAATATCCATGCAATTCTTGTTTCGGAATCTTGGCTCAAGCCATGTTTACCGTCCTCGTGTTATACGCTCCCTGGGTTTAGTCTGATACGACATGACCGGACTGGAGGTGGTGGAGGTGGTGTCGCTATTTATTTGCGATCTTATATTCCTTTCACAGTTATAAGCACATCGCCTCAAATACCACCAAGTAATGGTGGTGAGCATCTATTTTTGGAAATAGAATTAAAACACACCAAAGTCCTTCTAGGCGTCTATTATTGTCTTTCAATGCGTATTAACTACTTCTCCTCCTTCGAAGGTATTCTCGAAAACCTCATTCCATCTTACAGTCATACGATCAATATGGGTGATTTTAACACGTGTCTAATTAAAAATGACTCCCGGTCTTCTTCCTTACGTACTATCGTGCACTCCAGCAATTTGTCCCGTCTACCATTAAACGCCACTCACCATTGTCCCAACGCCAATCCCTCTCTTTAAAGTAATATTTTATTTTATCTTTTTAACATATCTTAAAAAAGAAATTAAGATAAATCTAACTACTTAAAAAATAACAATAAAATTAAACTAAAACTATGCAGGTACTTACACACATCAAAAGTGTCTAGGGATCAACATATTTTTTTGCAATAACTTTTCTCCTGATTGATATTAATTAAAATTTTCTTTAAGGATTCATCAAATAAAGTGTTTTCGTTTGTCACAGTAACGATAAACCTAGTCACCTTTGCATTAATAAAGAAATTTGCCATTTTCCTAATAAAGGGATTTTTGACATTTGAACAACTAACATTAAAGTTCGAAAAAAAGACTAAAATAACAGTTTTCTTTAAAATTTTATTGGGCAACTTAAACAATTAATAATCCGTGTTTCTACCGCGAACACTAACAACACAAGAACATCGGTTTGGCATACTCAAAATGAGTTCATCCAAATCACGCTGTGGAATGGCCGCCCATGTTCGTTGCAACAACAAAAAAAGGTCTTCATGCGACTGGATACCCTCCATATTCGGCAGAGCTCTTCTCTGTAGCATATCCCATGCATGCTCAATCGGGTTCAAGTCTGGCGACTGAGCAGGCCATTGATGTTAGCTGCGGCGAGAGTCTGTCTTACAACTCTTGCGGTGTGCGGTCGCGCATTATCATGCATTAACTGAAATAAGGGACCGATTTGCACTTGTAGAGGAACGATGACGTCTGATACAATCGTCTCAGCATAAATTTGAGCGTTGAGGTTGCCTCTGATCCAAATCAACTCAGTTCTTCCGCCGATCCAAATACCCGCCCATACCATGATGGTTCCACCACTATAAGGATGGACTTCCTGGCAGGATTTTAATCGCCGTTGGCATCCAGGGGTTCTCCAGTGTCGTATACGTCTTGTATCCGGTCTCATACCAAAACGAGACTCATCAGAAAAACACACGAAACGCCATTGTTCTTCTGCCCAATTTCTGTGTTCAAGAGCCCATTGATATCGAATCCTACGATTGTGCATTGCTATAGGTGGTACCCGTAGCGGTCTTTGGGAATGAAGGTTCACTTCATGCAAGCGGTTTCTGACTGTTTGGTCGCTAATTAAGTTCCCTGAAGTGTGATGAAGCCTCACGGCTAACATCATGGCGGTTATTGTTTGAGCTCTTCGAGTTAAGATTTGAATGTATCGGTCTTGTCTCCGTGTGGTGCAGCGATACCGTCCTCCATGGCGCTCAGCCACGGTACCAGTGCTTCGGTAACGTGTCCAAAGTCGACTGATAACACTCTGACTTGTATTCAGAGCTAAAGCCACAGGACGTTGCCGGGAACCAGCTTCTATCATTCCCACGGCTCTGAGCATTTCTTCCCTGCTTAAATGACGTCGCCGCTCCATAATAACGTTGGTTTTAATCAGTAGTAGGTTAAAATTTTAAAGAAAACTGTTATTTTAGTCTTTTTTTCGAACTTTAATGTTAGTTGTTCAAATGTCAAAAATCCCTTTATTAGGAAAATGGCAAATTTCTTTATTAATGCAAAGGTGACTAGGTTTATCGTTACTGTGACAAACGAAAACACTTTATTTGATGAATCCTTAAAGAAAATTTTAATTAATATCAATCAGGAGAAAAGTTATTGCAAAAAAATATGTTGATCCCTAGACACTTTTGATGTGTGTATTTACAATAAAACTAAGCATCAAAAAATTCCTCCACATCGCTGTCACCAGGGAACGTTCCCAGAAGGCTGGAGGCATTGCCCCGCTGAATTGCGATTGCAATGCGTTGACCCAAAAAAAGTCCAGCTAATGTCCCTAAACTTAATACGCCTTCGATTAAGCTTCCGCCTATTAACTTACCTTCCTTCGATGGCAAACAAGAGAATTGGGCATTATTCTATGAGAGTTTTAAAACAAGCATACACGAAAATTCTCAATTATGTGATTCTCAGCGTATTTATTATTTAATCGGCAAATTAAGTGGCAACGCTTTAACAGTAATAGCTGGTGTCGTACCGAACGCTGAAAATTACCCCGCTATTTGGAAGGCCTTAGTTGACAAATACCAGGACAAACGCGTGCTGGGAGCCTTTTATTTGAACAATATTTTTAATCATAAAAATGTTTTGACTAATG
The DNA here is from genome assembly GCA_905475355.2 of Clostera curtula. Lineage (NCBI taxonomy): Eukaryota > Metazoa > Arthropoda > Insecta > Lepidoptera > Notodontidae > Clostera > Clostera curtula. Next base: position 3,340,909 of record FR997804.1, on the reverse strand, counting down.
TTAACCAATTGAATAATTTTATTGAAAAGTTTTCATCATCACTATCCGCTTTGAAACAACTGCAAATATCTGATTTGACGGATTTTATATTCTTGTACATCGCACAACGAAAATTAGATACCGGTTATGATTTTAAACAAAAGGGGACGAGGATCAAAATTAATTAAATGTTATAATGTGTATCTTTGTGTGTTTTCGGTACAAATGTGTTCATTTAGAACTGGTTAGTGATTTAACCAAGGACGCATTTGTTATGACTCTGAGGCGTTTCATTGCACGTCGCGGTAAGTCTGCAGAGATTTTTTGCGATAATGGTCGCAACTTTGTTGCCGCTTCCAAGGAAATTGGTATTTTTATAGATAAGGCCAAGGATCACCTGACTGATTTTGCAAGTCGTCAGGGTATTAAATTCAATTTTATACCGAGCTACGCACCCCATTTCGGTGGTCTTTGGGAGGCCGGGGTGAAATCGGCGAAATTTTGCATAAAGCGAGTTATGGGCAACACTCACTTATCACAACTTTGTTTGCACAAATAGAGGCGATTCTCAATAGTCGTTTTCTATCCCGCCTGATGACCTCCTCTCCTTGTCCCCAGGACACTTCATCATTGGTCGGCCACTAACCGCATTGCCTGCACCCAACACAGATGAAGAAAGACTCACAACCATCAAAACTACTGAGCCAGGTCTCCCCCCATCACAGGGAGAATAAGAAGCCTACTGTGCCACGCTGGCCAGTCGGGTTGGCACATGGTTCCGTTTCAAGTTTTCCTTCTCTTTTTCGGTTTTTCGGTTTTCAGCCTTGTCGTTTCCCTTTGACGGCTCTTACACCCTTAGGATGGCGTGGGACTTTAGGTATTCTAAATCCGTTACCAAACGTAACACTATGTCTATTAGCTTATCATTATAAGTTAGTTTTCAGTAGCAGATTATTTGTTTATTATTATTTATTTGATACCAAGCGATAAGATCGCTCCTTGTCCAAATTGTTGCATAAGACTGTGTTGTGTCTATTTCTCTCGTGTACAATAAAGAGTTTATCTATATATCTATCTATTCTTTCAATTCATTTTTCTTTTAAACAACTTTTAATAGAAAAGATGCATCATCAGCGAATAACACGATAGCGCAATGTTGAATTTGGAAGAAACCAGCAGAGTGGCAGTCCTGATATATTATTTTACTTTAAATAAATATCACATCATAAATATTAGACATATTTATTTTAACTGACATGCATAGATTGAGAAGTGTGTGTAAATATAATGGGTGCCCATTTGAATTACACACACTTCTCATGTGACAGTTTATACCTCTACCCTGTTCAAGATAGCATGATCGATTTGACAGACGGGCTAGTGATGGGAAACTGAAAATATCTAGTAGTCTAAAAAATAACGTTTTAAAATACTTGTAACAGTGACAAGTTGGCGTGGGTGTATTATGTGTGAAATTCTTTATTGCACTAGATATATAAAACATTGGGTAGATAATGATGGTGGGGCGATGGTGGGTCAATATTCATAATAAGTTCCTATTTAATATTACAGGGTTATTTTTTGACCTTCCACCAAATCTAAATAGGTGGTTCAGACCATGAAAGTAAACAAAAAAGAAAAGAAAATAATATTTTTTAAGTGTTAAATTTCAATGCGCTAAAGCCAACGAATATTATTTCAAAATGAAAATGTTTTCGAATATTGTCTTTTAAAGTTAAGAAAAAGTGATAAAGAATTTCACACATAATACACCCATACCATCTCGTCACAGTCACAAGTATTTTAAACCGTTGTTTTTTGGACTACTAGATATTATCTGTTTCCGATCACTATTCGTCATTGCAAAGTAAAGGTATGATTCCAAAGTAGGCTGCACGCAGAAGTGCTACCACGGCACTACTGATCCCCATTACCGCGACGTAGTACGGAATCATACCTATGTGTCGATCAGAAAAATTGACTTCTGTCAAATCGATCACGCTATCTTGAACAGGGTATAGCCAGCTGCATTTGTCTATACAACCTTCAAGGCGCAAAGGTCTATAATAAAAAATACGGGCTGCACTCCGGGCGTTCCGAAGTGAAAACTTATTTTTACGCGTTAGGCGCCAAATACACAGAAGCGATGAAAGATTCGGATACGATGCGGATGAGAGACGGATACGGCACCGATGCGACTTAAATTACATATAAAAGGCAAAGATCTGCTTAAGATCGTTGTATTCGTACTGTATAACAAGCGATACGTGCTCTTCGCACGGCGTTCGGTCGCAACTGCAAGCGAGGTGGCGCGGATTCTCAAGTGATAAATCCGCGCCGCATCCTTTCTGTGTAATTTACGACGCATCTCTTTCATACATTTTGTACGAATAAAATTTGAAGCGACAACAAATCCGATCCACATCCGCATCGTATCCGAATCTTTCATCGCTTCTGTGTATTTTGCGCCTTAGATATTTTTAGATGGGTACTTGGATTATTGGGTTATGAATAATAGCGATCGACTGCTGCGCAACATGTCGGGGGTTCGATACCCGCACGGAAGAAATATTTGTACGACCTACAAGTATTTGTTCCGGGTCTGGGTGTTTTCTATCTATAATATGTATTTATTTACAAAAAAAAATGTATATAAGTAGTTTATCATCCATCTCGGTACCATAACACAAGCATTAAGTTGCTTAGCTTGGGACGATATGGCGTTGTGTGAAATGTCCAAGGATATTATTACTAATATTTTATTTATGGATTGTATTTTATTAATTACTACCGACCCGCCCCGGCTTCGCACGGGGTGCAATGATGAACCTCTAAATTTATCATTATTTCTTTACAATATTATGGATGTATTATACATATAAACCTTCCTCCTGAATCACTCTTTCTATTAAAAGGAACCGCTTTAAAATCCGTTGCGTAGTTTTGAAGATTTAAGCATACATAGGGACGGACAGACGTCAGCGATTTTGTTTTATACTATGTAGTGATAGTGATTAGAAACTTTAAAATACATGTCGGAGGACCGTTAAGCTGGTTCATATGTGGTTTATATTTGGGCATATCTAGAGGTTGGTTGGACATCCTTAGATTATGTTGACGTGTACGCACAGGTATTCACCAAAATAAAAGGCTGCGTGTATAGTCTGATCACCGTATTACTATTTACTATTTCCAAATAACAATCACCGAAAATATTCAAAGGCTCCAATTATGAATTAAAGTACGATTAAGAGCAAATGGGTTTGCAAGCGACCATCACGTGCGAGTCGCCCTTCAAGCCATGACAACTCGCCCATCATGACACTTACAACTCCATTCGGGTGTCTATGCCCGCTCTTAAAATAGTTCTAATTTACTTGTAACTATTATTGATTAAACTGAGCACGCCCCGTTATACATATAATATTCTCTTAGGAACCATCGTTAACAATTTCGACAACTCTTGTATCATTATCATATCATTAAAATGATTACAATTTAAATTTAGAAACTATAGGTTCATGGTGACTAAAATAGGAAATAAAAAAAATTGATTCGAAGTTATTTAAATAAGTTACTTAGTGGTTAGATGTGCCGCATTTGGATCAACGGGTCCCGGGTTCGATTCCGGGGTCGGGCGAGTGTCTTTGTCTAAAACCAGAGGCACTGGCTCGGAGTCTGGGTGTCATTTCTATCTATAATATTTTTTTTTTTTTTTTTTTTTTTTTTTTTTTTTTTTTTTTTTAAAATAAAAGTAAATTTATTCAAGAAAAATGTTTACAGTATCTCCGCCGAGTTTTCCCAGTAAGTAATCATGGATACTTGTGTTGGGAATAACTCGCTTCTTCATTTGACACTATATTTCCATAACAATTAAACTAAGGGAAATCTAACAATAAGAAAAAAAAATAAAAAATAAAACTATTAGGCAAACAAAATGAAATCTTAGTAAGACTTATTTCATAGGGCTCGTAAGTGTGTGTGTGTGCGTATGTGTGTGTGTGTGTGTGTGTGTGTGTATGTGCGTGTGTGTGAGTGTGCGTGAGTGAGTAAGTGCATCTGGCTGATTCATATGTGCATGTTTCTATTATGTTATCTATGTTTACCCATAATTAATCTTGTTGTATGTGCATAGTTTTAACTAAATACCTATAATTTTTAGATTGCATTATTCGTATATGTGATGTAAGCGTTACAATAAACTTTCTATGTCGTCATACGAGAGCCTCATTATCCATTCCGTCACAGTTTTCTTGCACGAGTATTTATGCATGGGATATATTTGTAATATTCGATTTATTTTATTATACAAGGTAGCAGATTGAAAGGTATATTGTCGTTTAGCATAATCAGAACGTATGCTCATTCTAGGGGCAACAATGTCGTTACGTCTTCTCTTCAATTTGCTTTTGTCAAAATAAAGGGTTTGGTGACATTTTAATATTGTGTTTAATATATATAGTTTCCTTACAGACATTAAACCACTGATTTCATGTAGGGTGTTTGTAGGAAATCTGTACGGCTTAAAGTGCATTACTTTAATAAGGGCTCTTTGTGCTCTTTCTAGCCCAAGAAAATGGGATTTTGCCGAGCCACCCCAGATTGGGATACAGTACCCTATAACCGACTGCACAAGAGCTATGTAGGTTTTCTTCAGCAAATCCTTTTGCATTACATGCCTAAGAGTTTTCACCACCCCTGTTAATTTTCTAATGCGAGTCATTAGCAGCTCAATATGTGCCGTCCAACACAGTCTTTGGTCCAACATAACTCCAAGGTATTTTGTGTTAGGAACCTTCTGTAAGATGGGGCAATTGCAAGAAAGGGAGCCTCGCAGCGAGCATTTGTGGATTTTCAGGCATAGATCAGGAGATGGTTGTGTAGTCACATATTTTGTGAAACAGATGTAGTTGGTTTTTAGTGTATTCAAGGTCAGTGTGTTATCGCACAACCAGCTAGATATTCTTGCTAATCCGAGTTCTGCCTTATTTTTCACCTCCAACCAAGATTCGCCAGTGAAGACAATGGCAGTGTCATCGGCATAGGAAAATGTTATTCCACCAAAGCCCTGAAGTTCGCAAAGTTCATTAATATAAATGAGAAAGAGCGTTGGGCCGAGGACACTGCCCTGCGGTATACCATAAGTGACGTATTCTTCACTGCTCACATGTTCCTCGATCTTAACCATTTGCTTCCTTTCGGCAAGATAACTCTTGAATAGACTGAGCGCTTTATCTCTTACACCTATATGTTCCAGTCTGCGTTCAAGGGTGGCCAGACAGACCGTGTCAAAGGCCTTTTTCAGATCCAGGAAGACAACTAGACATTTGTTTCCCTTATCTACTTCTTTGGTTATGACAGATGTAAGTGCCAATATAGCATCCTGTGTAGATAACCCTTTCCTAAATCCGTATTGTGAGCTGGATAGGATATTAAGATCATTAAGGTAGCTTGTGAGCCGATTGTTCATTAGCTTTTCTATGATCTTAGAAATAGACGTAAGAACTGAAATTGGCCTATAGTTATTTACATCGGTTCTGTCACCACCCTTGAATACAGGGGTCACTAAAGACCGCTTTAGAGCTTTTGGAAAGATGCCTTCATTAAAGCATGCATTGGCTAAAGAGGTGATCAGCGGCACAATAACTGTTCTGGCCATCTTCAAAAATTTGGTTGAGATACCGTCCCAGCCTGGGGCGCTGTTTGAGTCAAGTCTCATGAGTATTCCATCCACTTCGTTAGGATCTGTGTCTATTAAAACAAATGATGATATGTTTGAATATTTGTTACAATGTGTCGTTGATGTGTTTTGAAACTGATCTGATTTGTAGATGATCTCCGCAAGGTTTTTGCCTATATTGACAAAATACTTGTTCACGTGGTTAACTGATTCTTGAGGAGTATTTTGTATTGCTAGTAGACTTGTATTTGTTGATTTTACTGGTTTATATTGTGCAATGTTATTAATGGTTGACCATAGCTTTTTTGGCTGTTTAATATATTTATTTATCTCGCTTTTATTATACTGTCTCCTCAGTTTGTTAATTAAGTTGGAGCAAAAATTGCGAAATCTTTTGAAAGTTATTTTTAGGATATTGTTATGCGGATTAGTCCTCATTTTTAATTGCATTAAATTTCTAAGCCTAATACAGCGCAGTACTCCATATGTGATCCATGGCTTATTAATTCGTTTGCTGCCTGGAATGGATACAGTACGGGTGTGTTTACACAAAACATCTTTAATCATATCTACTATAGCCATAGCATAATTTTCGGGATCCTTGTAAATATTGAGACAACGCACGTCTACGGCTATCAGAGAGTTATAAGCATTCTCATAGTCAATAATTGTTTTGATTTTGGTTAATCTTCTAGGCTTTAGTCCTTGAGAGATATGTAGAGCAACCATATTGTGGTCTGTCACGGTGGTATTCAGTACCGCTATCAAGGGCAGGTTGTGTGAATTATCAATTTTAATCATCACATGGTCTAGGCAGCTATCATCTCTAGTAGGTAACATGTGTCCAGGGAGGATTCCATGTGTAGAGAGGACGTTAAGATAATTTACCCTATTGTTTCGTTCCCAAGTCTTTTCTTTTGGTGTAGGTATCAGATCTATATTTAAGTCTCCTAGAATAAAAACATTACTAGACCTATTTATGCCACTTAGGTAATTAGTAAGGGAATTGATAAAATTGTCGGCATTTTTGAATGATGGAGACCTATAGATACCCAGTACAACATAATTTGCAAATTTTATTTCAAGTCCTGTAGCTTCATTAAAGTTCAGTTCAGTTACTTTAGGAATAATGTTATTACTTATATATATAACTACACCGTCGTTTTGGTTTAGTAAATTATATGTTTGAAAAGTCGAATAATTAAAAATGAGGGGGATTGATTTCGCTGTTTCTAATCTGCATTCAGTTAGTATTAAAATATCTGGGTCACTAGGTAGTAGAGACAAATTAATTTGTAAATCATTAATATTTTTAGTAGTACTCCTTATATTTTGTGTTACAATTGTAGTCCATTTTAAATTAGATTTACCTAGAAAATTCGGCAAATGTTGTATCTCACATTTTATTGAGTCTGCAGTTTTGCTCAAGTCTATAACGTTTAATAGATTTAAGTTATCGTCCATGTTCTAGAGACCTATTATTTTGCAAGATGTGGCTAGTGGCTATACCTGATTTTAGTTGTGTATAGTGTATTATCAGTGTACTATTGAAGATTATTAAATTGTTTGAGTAGAGTGAGGTGTCAAAATGCACAGAAAATAATGTTGATGTTTTGGTAGTCCTGTTTATTGTTGTGTATACGATTGGTGTGTAATGTTTAGTGAGTTTAAAGTTACATAGGTTTGGCCCAAACCCAGTTACATATAAATTCATATGGATTTGTATATTATAAATCTTAAGCTTACAGTATAAATAATGTAATGACAAAATAAAAAAGGTAAGTTCTACAAATGCAAACAAATTAATAAAGCCGGAAGCAAAATATCCAGATAGTCATATTTCGTGTTGTAGTTGCTGTATCTGCGCCTCGCTCTGAATCAATATTATTTTAGAGGTTTCATCCTTACGAACAAAAACCTTTCCAAATGCCGACCAGCAGAACTTAAACTTTCTTGATTTCACCAGATCCCGTGCCAAGAAGAATAGACGAGAGCCCTTTGCCGTAAGCTGTTCTGATACAAACACTGGGTCATCTTCGTTAGTAGTAAATCCTAGGTGTTTTGCTTGTAATTTAGATCTGTTTTCCATATTAAAATCCTTAATTTTCTTAAGTAAGTTCGTTCTTGTTAATGTGGAGGTGAATTCAACCACTATTGGAGGGCGTTTCTCAGATTCCTTTCTGCCACGTAGTCTGAATATGTCCTTAATGTCACGCATATCCAAATCCAATTTCATAGTACGACCTAAACTCGAAATCACGTTAACTAAGTCATTTTGGTTTTCTTGTTGCTTACGCGGGACATTTTTTAGCTCAATGCTAGATTTACGTGTGTATCTCTGCAGATCCTCTATTTTGTCCTCAAGGACGATGATATGTTCTCGGTCCTGTTGAACCTGAAGTTCGAGACGCTCGATTTTTCTACGAAATTCTTCATTTTGCGTCGTAAGTAAGGACATTTGCGATTCAATGTTAGTATTTACTTCTTGAATACTTTTTAAAGTAGTTGTTATTCCTACAAACTCGTTCTTTTGTGCACTAAGGAGCGCCGCAAGTGATTTTAATTCATCTCTTATGCAGGAGTATTCCGAGGGGGAGGAATCTTGTTCTCTAAGCCGTTTGTTACGATGAAAAACATATTGAGGTGATCTTTCGGTGTTTTTACTTAGTAACTCAGAGTCTGATTCGTAACTGATGATCCCACTCTGATCCGATTTCGAGTCTTGAGCAGTATTCATTGGGGGAGTGCGTTGTACTGACATTGTTCCAGTTGTACTATAAATTATTAAATACTAAAATAAAATTGATTATTAACTTGTCTCGATGAGGCACGACGTGCGGCTGTGAGTGTCGTAGTAATAGGCGTATAGTCGACCAGATGTTTACTACGTGATAGTAAACGTAGCACCGCGTAGTTATATAATGCAGTCTCACTCACCAAACCCGCGAGGGGAGCACCTTATATCCGAGTACTCTAAGTGCGAGCAGGAGGGGCCGATGCAATGTAGAAAACCAGTTGAGCAAGACACCGGGCGCAATACTTATACGCATACGACCGGGGGTCTTGTCGCTGTTCGATGCAGTGGTTAGCGGCGCGCTTGATACCCAGTTGTGCGAGACACCGAAGGCTAGGATAATTCTCGTAAGCGAGAGGTCTTGTGTACTGGTTGTAGCGAATAAATTGTCGTAGATACGTCTGAACGCAACGAAAGCCAAACGAAGAAGAAGAATATTGTGTGTATTTACAAAAAAAAAATGTATATAAGTAGTTTATCATCCATCTCGATACCATAACACAAGCAATAAGTTGCTTAGCTTGGGACGAGAAGGCGTTATGTGAAATGTCCAAGGATATTTATTTATTATATCTCGTGAATACCGCATCAATTGTATCTACTTTTATATCTCGTTGTGCTAATATTGCGTTGATTGGACCTTTTACTATTAAAATCAAATTCAATTAACTGCGGCTCGTAACGGTGTCGCGAGTAAAAGAAGTTTTCACTTCCAAAATGCAATGCCATTGGCAGAGTATTACACATCACCACCGCACGCTGCGAAACCATTTCCTTGAATTGCCGGCTCTATCTTAGACCCTTTTGTTTGTTTTTATAGTGGGGGAAACCTTTTAATGGTCCCCAGCCGAATTGGGACGGGGCTGGGGTATGTGGGAGTCCCCGGTGGCGTGGAGATGGTGAGCTGCGACCGGTATACCCACTAAAACCTACCACTGTTGTCAACGCGTGTCATTCTGCCGTTCGGGAAACTGCGTAGTCTATCCATGTTGGCAGTGACAGAAGACAGGGGACCTTGGCTCAAACCCTTGATGTTAAGACCTTTCTGACGCCTGAAGCGTTCCTCTACTCTGAGACTTTTGCTGTGGGGGTAGGGTGTCCCTGCCCTACTTCCAGTCTCATTGCGCATCGTGTGTGAACACGCCGCAATCCTGTTCGGCTCAAGGGCCTCGGTGCAAAGACCGACCGTCACGGGAACTCCTATCTGCTCCTAAGGCCGGAGGTGTTCACTGTGCCCCCGCCCGGAAGCTGCCGTTAAGGTGGCAAATCGGGCGTGTCCGCCAGTCTTCTGCGTCCTGTGCGGGCGGCGTCGGGTGCCCTCTCCCGTTCCCTTTCCGCGTCCTCCTTTCTTGCCATTACAGTTTCGGCGAAGGTTTGGAGCGCGCTCCAGGCTCTGTCGCATCTAGTTATGGTCGTATCCACCACCGAGGGTAGCGACAGGTCAACTCCGATCTCGGCGACTAGTGTCGCTCGCCCCGCAGACCAGGCCGGGCACTCCCCAATAGTGTGCTCGGCGGTGTCCTCCACGGCGGCACAGTGGTGGCAGTTTGGAAGGGGCTCCCGCCCCGCCACTCTGTGCAGGTACCTCCCGAAACAGCCGTGCCTCGAGAGGACCTGTGTGAGATGGTAAGAGAGTTCACCGTGCCGCCGCGTCAGCCAAAACTCCATGACCGGCCTTATCGCCTCAATGGTCCTGTGCCCGGCGCTGGGCTTGCAGCGTCTCGATCCATTCGATGGCGAGCGTGCTCCGTTCTTCGACTCGCCAGTTAGCGACAGTCTCTATCTTAGACCCTGACGTTGCTTTCCACCACACAAGCCTAGGATCAAATATATTCAAGTCGGTGATAAAAGAAAACCGACAGATTGTGGACTTTTCTTTTTTGGAATTAGCAGAGTTCGAATTTATTTTGTGCCTAACAATTTTTGGAACGGCAAATAGTAGGTACCTAATTGAATTTCCGTACCTTGGTAAAATGCAAAACATATAAAATTTTACACGGTGATAAGCCACTGTATTTTTCAGCTCCATTTGTGCACATATTGGTTGCCAAACATTGAATAGATAAGATGACATTTTTATTAATTTATGTAAAACCAGCTGACCCAGTAAAAGTTGTTTTGCCATATAAATTATTGTATCAATTCCTGTTATTAATTCATACAAATTCTACTGAATGAGAAGCGACACCGGCCGACGCCTAGCGGGACTAACTGATCTGAGATAATTGATCAGTCACCGACCGGGGTTAAATTACTAATATCGCTATTAAAAAATAGATGTTGATGGAAGAAGGTATAAAAATGTAGGGTTGTATTCATTTCAATCGGTCCGAAAAATGAGAACACAAAAATTTATTTGGGTCACCCTTATAACTTAGGGGGATGAAAAATAGATAACAACCTATTCTCAGACCTACCAAGTTCATCAAAGTCACCGTGGGGGAAGTCGTCCACCACCCTCCAACATATCAGCCAACAAAATCAAATACCCAAAAAGAGAAACAAAAACGAAGCAGCTTATACATAATTTACACTAAACACGAGAACCCTTTTTTTTTTGGTTTCGCTGGGGAAATGCTTTACGTATACCACCACCCCCCGGGGGAGAGGTCGGTGATTATGTGGGACTCCCGGGACAGAACCCGTATACCCACTAAAACCCCAGCGGTATACCCTCACACGGCACGCTTGGGGCGCCAACGGTTCGCGCGAGCGCAGTCAACGTTGACGCCCCGACGAGGTGCCCGCTACGCGGGCAAGCGACTATCGGAGAGGGCGTCCCGGTACACTGGGACGCCCTCAAACTCAAATCATTTATTTCAATTGAACCTATTTAGTGGTGTTTTTGAAAAGTCAAAAGTGAAGTTAGGAATCTAGTTGCATGTTCCAAAAAGTAGATCCTATGGAGAAGAACAGGCAAGAAACTCCATGGACACTCTTTTTATCATATTTTCTGTTACAAGCATCTGATTGGGTTACATTGATTTCGTGTTTATTTATAGTAAGCTAAGATGTGAGGACAATGTAACATATTGCACAACAGAAGTGTCCAGGAGATCAATATAAAGCTATGTAGGTATGTCAATAGCAGTAAAGGGATGACCGGCCCCAACTGGCGGCACCCGATCACGAGCAAGACGCATATGTCAGCCATCCCCCAGCTCAACCATATTTTAGGGAACCGAAGGACCCGACACACACGACACCACCAGCATGACCTTTAAGCGAGCATGACATACTCTCAACTGCTTGTTTATTTAATAAGTTATATAAATACGGTGACTACATACAATTCCAAACTTCTAAACAATTATACAAAATAAAAATAAAAAAAAATGATGAAGGTCCTGTATACTCGATATAAAAAAAAAACAAAGACAAATTAGTCCTACTCAGTGGTAAAAAATTAAGAAACAAGGAACATGAATATTTAATAAATCCAGTCATCGAGGCTTTCGTCTTTCTATCTTCTATCTTTCTATGGCGGGGGAAGGAGGTGGGCGTATAGTCGCCTCCTCCTCCCCGGCCTCCGTCTGCGGCGCGGGTCGGCCAGGACGTCCTCCTCCCTGACCCGCTCCGTGGCCTCCTTCTGCGACATGACGTCCTCGCAGAAGGAGGCCACTGCCTCCCATGCCTCCTCGCTGTCGAGCATCCGTCCGATTAGGCTCGACAGCGAGAGGTCTCCTCCGACCTGTGCCGCCAGGGCCCGCCTCTCGGTCACCCAGGCGGCACACTCCTCCACCGTGTGGCGCGCCGTGTCGACTGGCGCGCCACACTCGTAGGTACTTACCGAAGCAGCCATGCCCGGTAAGCACCTGCACCAACCTGTAGGTTAGGGTCCCGTGCCGCCGAGACAGCCAGCGATCCAGGTGGGGGCGGACCACCTCCACCGTCGCCAGCCCGGCGGCCGGGGACCCCAAATCCTCCTCCCAATGGCGGATCAGGGCCTCTCGCGCTCTGTCCCTGATCCGCCTTACACCACCACCGTCGAGGAGGGGCAGCGCTTCCTCCTCCCTCCGTGCCGCACGGTACCTGTAGACGGCCGCCAGCACCTCCGCCTGGAGCTCCCAGGGTGGGTCCCCGGCGAGCAGCGTGGCAGCCGTCCACGACCGGTTCCGAAGCCCGGTTCGCCCTCACCGCTATGACCCTCTGCGGCCTCCGCAGAAGGGCCCAAAAAAAAAAAAAAAAAACACGAGAACCCTGAGAACACCAGAAAGTATACATCAGCTAGAGTTAGCTATCGAAAACCTGAAGTGGGACATCTTTGGCATAAGCGAGATGCAACTGCAACTGCAACTGATTTTCATGGAACATATTATTTTGTAATGTGAACGTGATGCGCTTTCATTTGAGACCCCACTCGATTATATTTTCAGACTTTCGGTTATTCTTCCCCACTTTTACCCCCATAACTTTTAAACGACTCAACCGATTTTCATCAAACATGTCTAAGAACACTCGCCCGTAACTCACCTGTCATACAAAAAAACTGTATTGAAATCGCTTCATCCGTTCGCGAGCTACGGTGCCACAGACAGACAGACAGACAGACCGACAGACAGACAGACAGACAGACAGACACGTGAAACTTATAACACCCCTCTTTTTGCGTCGGGGGTTAAAAATGAACAGCAGGATAGCTGAACTTCAGGTACGAAATATCAAGACCGTATTTCGATCATCATTCCAAATATAAAGATTGAACACGGTTGGCGCAGTGGTTGAGCGATCGACTGCTGCGCAGCATGTCGCGGGTTCGATTCCCGCACGGAAGAAATATTTGTACGACCTACAAGTATTTGATCCGGGTCTGGGTGTTTTCTATCTATAATTATGAATGTATTTACAAAAAAAAATGTATATAAGTAGTTTATCATCCATCTCGTTACCATAAGACAAGCATTAAGTTGCTTAGCTTGGGACGAGATTTTATTTATTTATATTTATAACTATATTAGAAGAACTAGCGACCCGCCCCGGCTTCGCACGGATGCAATGATGAACTTCTATTTATCAGTGTTTCTCTACTATATTATGGATGTATTATTATACCTATAAACATTCCTCTTGAATGACACTATCTATTAAAAAAACCGCTTTTAAAAACCTGTTGAGTGGTTTTAAAGATTTAAGCATACATAGGGACGGACAGACGACAGCGACTTTGTTTTATAATATGTAGTGGTAGTGATACGTTTTATAGCCCGCATATATTTTTTTCACCCAAAATAGCTAGGCCTGCTTCAGTTAAGGATCCGATAGCGCAAAAAGAGTTAGATGTTTAACATTACATTGAGACTTATAAATAAATGTCAATAAACTAGTTGTATGGACCATGTAGTCAAATTCGATTGAATTTTTTGAATTAACATTTTTGTTTTGCTATAATTAATTTACTGAGGTAGGAATGCAACACTGTTGAACGTGGAACGTGCGGTTATACTAAAATAAAAAGTCGTTGATTTTTTATTTTAAGTCTCTAAAATGTAAATGGTATTAGTTTAACTTATACTGCAGATAATTTATCGATCTGAATATTGACAGAAGGGTTTCCCATCACTAGCTTTTCGAAGTCTTTAGTGCGTTGTGTGGTCAAAAATAACTCACAAATTGTTTCTCTTCTATAGCATAAACGAAACAAAGGAGCCGAAAACGCCGGTGGTAACATATACTCTATAAATAGGTCTATGACATGCATTAAAAAAAATTTCATAATCGCTATCACCACTGAATAAAACCCATATTAAAACTGATTTTTTTAAGGGTCAATATGACCGCACACGCACAATTGAAAAGTCCACCATGAGTCAATGTGACCTCACACGCACCAAATGAAAGTACACTAAAAATACCGCCGCAGCGAACGTCCTAGACGGAAAAGTCAGAAACGAAATCGACTACATAATAACTAAAAAAGCTATGGTATTTAGTGATACGGAAATAATACAAAACATATTTTTTCACACAAACCATCGTATGGTACGCAGCTGTCTAAATTAAAGAAGCCCTAAAACTCCTAGACATCATATTATATGAACAATATGCAGACAATTGACAACGATAGAAGACCATAAGGAAGCTGTTAATTCTGATATGGACTGGACCTAAACGAAAAATATAAAAAAATAGAAAACAAGATTAAAACACAGGCAGAAAAACAAACAAATAAGAGTACAGAAAACTTTTTGAGTGAAAAAACGTTAACACTAATTGAAGATAGAAAGAGCTTGTTATGAAACAAGGATAAAAAGGAAAATCAAAAGAAATATCTAACCTTAGTGACCAGATTCGTGAAAATATGAGGAAAGACAGAAAATTCAGAAGAAACAAATTAGATAATCATATTAATAAAAAGGGAGGCATGAAAAAGGCGCTTAAGGAACTTCGTAAAAAGGGGAAAGAATGGATACCAAAGTCAACTCGGAGTTCAATCCAAAATATAGCAACAAATAATTATAGGTTACTATATTCAAATCAATCAAGCTATATTACACACAATAGTGGATTCAAACAGAAACATTGATCTGAAGAAAATGAAGACATACCAGAAATATTAGTATCGGATGTAGAAAAAAGTATAAAAAGCCAAAAAATGGAAAAACACCCGGCCCCGACAGGAGCACAAACGAACTTATGAGAGGGACAAAACTAAGCCCACTATCAAGAAAAATCTTTAACGAGATTCTATACACCGGTAGCATCCCTTGCCAATGGGCAGAATCACATAAAACACTTCTTCACAAGAAAGGTCCAAAAGACGATATCGGAAATTACAGACCCATATCTCTCATCTCAAATGTATATAAAGTTTTCGCCAAAATCATTCATCACTCACTATCTAACAGCAAAACTACGGGAATTGAATTAGTCATCATCATAAGATGACTAATTCAATTTCCAGTACGTACCAGTTCAAGGACAGAATCTGGATTATGTAGAGGAATATGTTTATCTCGGCCAGATAATATCGCCTAGTGACCAGATGTCGAAAGAAATAGGAAAAATAATTGCAACAGGATGGAATACCTATTATAAAAAGCAAGGAAATATGCATTAAAATCAAGAAGAAGACCTTTCATACCTGTATTTTACCCTGCATTACATACGACTGCGAAACCTGGGCTTTGACTATAAACACCATAGGGATAAACTTGCAAGATGTCAGAGAAATAAATAATAAATAAATAAATATCCTTGGACATTTCACACAACGCCATCTCGTCCCAAGCTAAGCAACTAAATGCTTGTGTTATGGTAACGAGATGGATGATAAACTACTTAAATACATTTTTTTTTTGTAAATACATACATATTATAGATAGAAATGACACCCAGACTCCGAGCCAGTGCCTCTGGTTTAGACAAAGACACTTGCCCGACCCCGGAATCGAACCCGGGACCCGTGATCCAAAGGCGGCACATCTAACCACTAGACCAACGAGGCAAGTTTAAAAATAAAAGACAAAGTAAAAAGTACAAACATCAGGCACAAAACTAATTACCGGATATGTTAGCCCGTATTGATCAACTTAAATTGAGGTGGACTGGACATATTATTTGCTTTAGATACGCTGTTGGTTTTCTTAATAAATAAATAAATATTCGTAGGTGTAATAAAAAAAACTAAAAAATTAAATAAAAAATTTAAATAAACCCCCGACACATTGACCTAATTTCCCTTTAAAAAGTAGAAAATATAAATAAAATACATCGCGTTGGGGGACCGCTCCTACTTATTCCTGGAATCCCAATTATAATACGTACATTTACCGAATTGAGAGTATTCAAAAAAGATTTTTAAGATACATTCAGTTTAGATCGGGAGCATATAAATCTTCTTACACTTATAGATACTTTATGAACGGAGAAAAATATCGGACCTGACACTTCTATTGAAAATTGTGAGGGGAGCAAATAATATTTCTGAATTACTAAATAAAATTGAACTTCGGGTACCGTCTGCGTTCCTGCGTAAATCACATTTACTGCATATTCCTTCAACTGCAACCACATACAGGCAGAATTCATATATAGTAAGAGCAAGCCGTTTGTATAATGAGGCCTGCCTGGGAGCTGATATCGATATTTTTAACACTAGTACTACTAATCTAAAGATCATTTTAGCTAAAATTTTCTTTGACTGTTAGTTTTGGTGACTAGTTATATTGTTCAATTATACCCTTTGTCTTGCTTGATGCTACAAGCTTAAGTTTAACTAGATACCGTCGTTTACTTTCTTTCTTTTTTTAATTATACGGTAACAGTAGTGAAAACTTGTAATTGGCCATGTTCTAAATTATTTATATAGTGCACTGTACGTACCTAGCTGTAAGTTTTCCTTAAATAATAAAAATGCCACTACTCAATTAAGGAATACTTTTCGGATAACCCTCAAAAATGACTGGTCTGGTTAATGGTTCTGGCTTGGTGATGTAGTAACATAATTTTATATTGCTGACATAAAAATATTGTAATCAATTAAACATAATTATACATTTCTATTAATTGACATTTAACATTGCATGAAATGATTTTTTGACATTTAAGACAAGATAATAAAAAAAATATTAATATTTGTACGCTTACTTTAAGCAGATTTTGCAAGGAATTCCAATATATTTTAAGCAACATCTAATCCAATGTACCCAAAATCCATACAAATAAATAAATTCTATTCTATTCTAAAATAAAACTTTTTTTTCTGACACTATGTTTAATTCAAATTTATTAAAAAATATTTTCAATTTTTTAGTTCGATTTTCTATAAAATCGTATTTTTTTAGTTTTGATTAAATTTTTTTTTAGTTGAAATATCATAAATCTATTGCTAAATATATTGCTAAATATAAATTATTTATTAAATCTATTGCTCCGTGTGGTAGCGGAGGAAGAATACTACCACCCCATATCTTCCCGTGGGTGTCGTAGAAGGCGACTAAGGGACAACAGACGTTGGGCAGCAGCGACGTTCTGTTCAAAACACACCATCCATCACTGCGATCGCCAACCCGCCTGCCAAGCGTGGCGATTATGGCAAACCCCCCCATGTATGGATACAAATAGGAAAACGGCCCCCAGTCCCCGGCAGCCCCACTATTCCTTCGGCCACGGTAGCAGCCAAGGTAACGGTGGGGCAGGGGGTGCGAACAATCTCCGGCAGAGATCCGGCTACCACATAAAACGACGGCTGCACCTGGCAACATACAACACACGGACACTGCGGACTGACGAGAAGATCGTAGAACTCGAGGAGAGTTGAGCAAGTTGCGATGGGATATAGTGGGGTTGTCTGAAGTCCGAAGAGAGGGAGAGGACACAATAACCCTCAAATCCGGCAACTTGCTCTACTTCCGGGAGGGCGACCAACAGTCCCAAGGTGGTGTTGGGTTTATCGTCCACAAGTCCCTTGTGAACAACGTTATTAAAATCGAGAGTGTGTCGACCAGGGTGGCGTACCTTATACTCAGAATAACCAAGCGTTATTCGTTGAAGGTCATACAGGTATACGCACCGACCTCGGCACATCCCGACGATGCGGTAGAGATCATGTATGAGGACATTTCCTCGGCCATACATGGCTCTAGAACGCACTACACCGTTGTCATGGGGGATTTTAACGCGAAACTAGGCAAGCGGAGCGGAGATGAGCTGCAAGTGGGGCAATTTGGGTTTGGACACCGGAACCAACGGGGCCAACTTTTGGCTGGTTTTCTTGAGAAGGAAGGACTCTATATGATGAATTCCTTCTACAAAAAACCAGAACAGAGGAAATGGACCTGGTTGAGTCCAGATGGCACCACAAAAAACGAGATAGACTTCATCATGTCGACGAAGAAGCACATATTCAATGATGTCTCCGTGATCAATATGGTCAAAACCGGAAGCGATCACCGCTTAGTAAGAGGCACATTGAATATCGACATCAAGCTTGAAAGGTCGCGCATGGTGAGGTCTACGCTGCGTCCCGTGCCTGTTCAGATTCAAAACCCGGAAAGCTTCCAGCTTGAACTGCAGAACCGCTTTATTAGCCTAGGCGTTGACGTGGACGATAATAATGACGGGTTCGTGGAGACTGTCCGCAAAGTTGGGTCGAAGTTCTGTAAGACCCAACGCCAGAAAACGGCCAAAAAGCTCTCGGACCTCACCCTGAAGCTCATGGACGAACGTCGGAAACTGGTCCTGCAGTCTTCAGATGATGCGACGCAGCTTCGGATGCTCAATAGACAGATATCAAAGTCCCTGAAGCGTGATATACGCCGATTCAACACGAATAGTGTTGAAGAGGCTATTGAACGCAACAGGGGCTCCAAGGTTTTCGCCAGGGATCTGTCTATTGGGCAAAGCCAGCTCGTCAGGCTGAAGACTGATGACGGCAGGATCGTCACGTCGAAGTCCGAGATTTTGGGTGAGGTCGAGAGTTTCTATGGACAGCTTTACGCGTCTACACAGGAACCCGTCACAAATCTAGCAAACGACCCACGAGCTAGATTAACCCGGCACTACACAGAAGACCTCCCGGACATCAGCCTGTGCGAGATCGGAATGGCCCTCAAGCAACTTAAGAACAGCAAGGCAGCGGGTGATGACGGAATTACCGCAGAACTTCTGAAGGCGGGTGGAGAACCGATCCTTAGGGCCCTTCAGAGGTTGTTTAATTCCGTCATACTCGATGGACGAACGCCAAAGGCATGGAACAGAAGTGTGGTGGTGCTGTTCTTCAAGAAAGGGGATAACACTTTATTGAAGAACTACAGACCCATCTCACTTCTGAGTCATGTCTACAAGTTGTTCTCGAGGGTCATCACGAATCGCCTCGCATGCAGGCTCGATGATTCCCAGCCTCCCGAACAAGCCGGTTTCCGAAAAGGCTTCAGTACCGTAGACCACATATTAACGCTACGGCAGGTTATACAGAAGACCGAGGAGTATAACCTGCCCCTTTGTCTGGCGTTCGTGGACTACGAGAAAGCCTTCGATTGGATCGAGACGTGGGCAGTATTGCAGGCTCTCCAGAGGTGCCAAGTCGACTATCGGTACATCGAAGTGTTGAAGTGCTTGTATGAAAACGCCACTATGTCAGTCCGACTCCAGGACCAGACCTCGAAACCGATCCAGTTGCAGCGAGGTGTTAGACAGGGAGACGTTATCTCTCCGAAACTGTTCTCCGCTGCACTGGAAGATGTTTTCAAGGTTCTGGACTGGAAAGGGCTGGGCATTAACGTGAACGGCGAGTACATCACTCACCTTCGATTCGCTGACGACATAGTCATAATGGCTGAGACCATGGAGGGCCTCACTACGATGCTCGATGGCCTCTATCGAGCCTCCGAACGAGTCGGCCTTAAAATGAACATGGAGAAGACGAAGATACTGTCTAATATCCATGTTCAAGCCACTCCTGTTGACATCGGAGGTTCTACCCTCGAAGTTGTTGACCACTACATTTACCTGGGACACACTGTCCAGCTAGGTAAGTCCAACTTCGAGAAAGAGGTCAATCGTCGGATCCAACTCGGCTGGGCAGCGTTTGGGAAGCTGCGAAAGATCTTCTCGCCCACAATACCGCAGTGTCTGAAGACAAAAGTCTTCAACCAATGTGTGTTGCCAGTGATGACTTATGGAACAGAGACGTGGTCGCTCACTATGGGCTCCATCAGAAGGCTCAAAGTCACCCAAAGGGCAATGGAGAGGGCTATGCTCGGAGTTTCCCTGCGAGATCGAATCAGAAATGAGGAGATTCGCAGGAAAACCAGGGTCACCGACATAGCCCACAGGATTGCCAAACTTAAGTGGCAGTGGGCAGGGCACATAGCGCGCAGGACCGACGCCCGATGGGGCAGAAAAGTCCTGGAATGGCGACCGCGTTCCGGAAAGCGCAGTGCTGGTAGGCCTCCCACACGGTGGACCGATGACCTGATTAAGGTCGCCGGAAAACGATGGATGCGGGCGGCCCAGGACCGGCCTTTGTGGAAATCTTTAGGGGAGGCCTATGTCCAGCAGTGGACGTCTTTTGGCTGAAATGATGATGATGATGATTGCTAAATAATCACTTAAAAATATAGCAATAGCTTTATGATATTTACATCTCTATTAGCTATTGCATCGAAGAGCGGTGTTCCACCTTGATTACCGTTATTATTATTATTCTATTAATGACTAGCTTTTGCGCGCGGCTTCGCCCGCGTGGGCTTCGAACCCGTGCATTCTTTTTATGAACATAAAATCGGTTATTGTGACTAAACTATGATAGTTAGATATGTGCTCTCGCGGACTTTTTTGTAGATCTTTATAAGACCTACAAACCCGTAGTACATCATTTTGTTCTATTGTCAATAGTTTTTGCAGCGCACGCATAAATAGGTTTTCAATTTTACACCTTGGTTTACAAAATCTCAATTTTCATACGGATCCCTAATTCTTTTGAAAATAAAATATAGCCTATAACCTTCCTCGATAAATGGACTATCTAACACTGAAAGATTTTTTGAAATCGTACCAGTAGTTCCTGAGATTAGCGCGTTCAAACAAACAAACAAATAAACAAACAAACAAACAAACTCTGCAGCTTTATATATTAGTATAGATAACGGGTCAAAATGTTTAAAATATTGAATTGTCATCGGTCCTTAATAAGTATGCCAAATTCGCAGTTTCGAGTTAATCCGACGTTTTGAAGTGGGTCAAAATCATGTTCAAAGATTCCGTTACATACAAACATACATACAGACAGGCGAAGCTAATAAAAGCGTATTAAAAAGGAGAAACGGAGCAAACAGGTGACAATTTGGTACCCAAGAGATGGCATTAGGAGTCGAGGTTTTAAAAAGAGAAGAAGGATGACCTGAAAAAAACTTTAGGTCCGCATTGAACAAGAGTGGCAGCAGACAGAAAGCAGTGGAGATCTTTTGTAGTTTAATGTAGATTTATTTGTGTTTTAAATGTGTAAAATTGTGAAAAGTTCGGATTTTTTGAAAAAGTGAAAAGTTTCAGATCAAGGTGATCATTATTTATTTGAGTGTGCATGGCTATTATAGGGTTATTACAAGTTTCTTTACCAGTTTTGACATTACCCGATAGCACCCACCCAAACTTCGTATTATTTGCCATAAGTTTCCTGGTGGGCCCCTCATAAAACCTTCAGATATTATTTCCGAGTATATTTCAGCCCCGAGCAAGAGATCGATTCTATTTGCAATGTTAAACTTAGGATCTGCTAGCATCATAACTGGTAGTTGAGGCCATGGTTTAACTACAAATTTTCGTGCTGTTGTTAGTACCACTTGGTTGCTTGTATTTGAGAATGATGACGTAAGTAAATAAATAAATTAAAAATAAGAAAATATTAAATAATAGAATAATAAATAAAAAAGTAAAGTAAGTAACAACTTTTATAAGTTGTCGTCTATTGATGATGCGATGGTGGTTTTGGCAACATTAGTGCTATCAATTACTTCGGTATGTGTTCCCAAATTATTTGACATGGTGAGATTATGGGAGTGCAGTAAGGTGTGGTGTTTTTTTCCTACATATTTTACATCTGGTTGGCAACCGACAAACAGTGACTGAATGATTAAGACCTAAACAATGGTAGCACAAATTCGAATTTTGGACAAAATCTCGTCTTGTTCAGCGAAAGCCTTACAATTTCCTAACTTCGTCCTCCTTCGTCAGAACAAAAGACATACACACTATATACATGTAGTATATAGAGAAGATTTATCAACATTATCTAGAACATAACTTTTGACCACTTTATCTGACAAGTATTCAAGAGCCTGAAAACGATATTCCAAATATTGCAAAAATTGTTTCATTGAATTCAATTCATTTGTCGAGCGAGATGTCTCAGCTTCCCATAGTTTGCGTTACTCATTATCTAACTTTAAACATAAATGATAAATAACAAAAATATAGCAGTTTTCTTCAGACATTTACTTGTAGTATGATACTACAAGTAAATGTCTTAAGTTCTTTTAGACCCTTTGAGGATTGACTTGTTATTTTCTTTTGTCCTTACAATCTTTTAATATATTATCTACTAAGTATTTTTTATTATTATACCTACTTTCTAGCATGTTCCAACAGGTTGGATAGTTTTCGTTCGTCACTGGTAGATGTCGAAGGAGCTGCTCGGCTTCTCCCGATAAGTAACTTTTTAAGTAATGTAGTTTCTGCACGTCCGGTATCGACGGGTTGTTGTGCACTAGTAACAGGATATAAATCTTTGAACGTGCTCCACTCGGCATACTGCCCAGAGAATGTGGGTATAGTGATTTTTGGTAGCTTAATATTGACTTGGTTGTTTCCTGGTGGAATAAGTGATTTTGTATCTCATCCCGCTCCTTCCCTTGTTCGGAAGACACGTTAAGCCGCCATTTTATCACCTATGGCAGTCGTTACACGTAGGCAGCAGCTTAAAGTAAATATACTGTATCATCTTAACTATTCAATGTTTGCCAACCAATATGTGCACAAAATTTGTTTTTTTTAATGTACCATAAAAAAAAACCGACGTTCGCCACGAAGGCACGTCCAATCCCTAGACCAACCAAGCAATTTATATGTTACAAAACATTTTTCCAGTAAATTAATATTGAAGTTCCCACAGATCTAACTATCTATCTATCTATCTATCTATCTATCAGCCACAGAAGTCCACTGCTGAACATAGGCCTCCCCCATAGATTTCCACAATGCACGATCTCGTGCAGACCGCATCCATCGACTCCCAGCGACCTTCACAAGGTCGTCAGTCCACCTAGTCGGGGGTCTTCCCACGCTTCTCTTTCCCGTACGTGGACGCCACTCCAAGACTTTTATGCCCCAGCGGCCATCCGTTCTCCGGGCCACGTGGCCTGCCCATTGCCACTTCAACTGTGCAATCCTTTTAGCTATGTCGGTCACTAACCAACTAACCAAATTTTATATTAAAGTACTGAATTGATTTTGATCAATTCTCTAAATCAGTTTATAAATGCCAAAGTTATGCAGGAGCACACATACAGACGAATTGCGAAACTCCTCCTTTTTGAAGTCGGATATAAAATTATTAGAATTTATCCGCTTCAAATTTTTGGAACGCAATATAGTAGGTAAGTACAATACTTAATTACCTTGGTAAATGCAAAACACTTCATTTTACACGGTGGCGAGCGACGGTTTTTTTTTATGGTACATTTGTGCACATATTGGTTAGTAAACATTGAATAGTTAAGATGATACAGTATACTTACTTTAAGCTGCTGCCTACTTGTAACGACTGCCATAGATGATAAAATGGCGGCATAGCGTGTCTTCCGAACAAGGGAAGGAGCAGGATGAGATACAATTAATGATGGACGTATGACGGACCGCTACGCGTGGAACTCCTCGATATACCACTTTATATAGAACTAATTTACTACAAAAGTCAGTTATATTAAAGACAAAGTCCCCGTCAGGCGCGTGGTTGCGGTGGCAGCCCTGACCTCAACGCCTGGCCGCCCTCCCCCGCAATAACGACGCATTGTGTCGCGGCAGGTTAGGGCTTCCGAGGCAACTCTGAAGACAGAGAAGTCCCCAGAGCCAAAAGCCACCACGACTCTGTATGCCGCTCGTCATCTGGCCCCGCCCCATGGGCCGGCCCGCTCACCACAACAAGGTTGCAGAATGGTCGAGAGGGTAGCATGTAAATCTTCATGGATACCCGACCGCTAAACGCCTGCCGGGTTATGTGGGACTCCGAGGCGCGAAAAGATGGTAATTGCGCCCCAACCTACCCACTAAAACCAATGGTGTCCCTCAACTGCCCGAAACAGGGCCACGGGTTTCACTCTTCCACAGTGGGGACCACCCTCCGTGACCCCGGTGGGGCCTTGGCCCGCTCGTACAAGCGGGCTCCACCATTTGATGGGGAGCTCTGGACGCTCCCCAACCCACCGAGAGGCACGTGCGGGACATTGCACGCACCCCCCTGCCTGGCTGCGACTCCGTAGTGGCGGCACGGCGGCCTAACCAAGCCTCCGCTGCTACCGGCGGCAGCCCAGGCCCGCCGGCCTAGCCGAGCCTCCGCTGCTATCGTTGGCAGCCCTGGCCCGCCTTTGTCACGGCAGCTTAAGGCTCTCGAGGCAACTCTGAGGACAGAGGAGACCCCGGAGTCAAAAACCACCAAGCCAATGTGTGCCGCTCTTCGTCTGGCCTCTCCCCGCTTTCTAAGCTGTACCTCAGATGTCTGAATAATCCAACTCACTGATAAAATATCGATGTATTAATATGGTGACAATCCTAATATAACGAGAGGGAAAATCACCCAAAAGACGAAGTACGTCCTGCAAGTGTGCCATAATTGTTGATGTTGCTTTAGTATTCGTAGCTTCGGGCATCTTGTTAAGCAACATTATCATCTTCCTTCGTAGCTCCACACAGCGCCCTCGCTGTTCTGCAACTTGTCTGATGCAGTCTACATTATTATCATTAAATCGTACTATGATCTATAGATTAAAGACTATCATCGTATTTGCACCCGAGTTATCTTGGATGACTTAATGTAGGTATTGGATTTCTGAGAGAAGAAGTGGCGGGAGGAACGATGTAAGGCTGAGAAGAAATCAAACCTAAAGCTTATTCAATTTACGTAACCAGTCAGCTGTACTACAGTAAGCCTGTCATAATATCTTATTCGACTGGTTTGTCTAAATAATCGAATTGATGCAAACGGGTAGGTTATGAAATTGCTGTAGGCCAATTGGTTGCCTAAAATCCAACTAATTTGTCAATTGAATTCCGATACTATTACAGTATTTTAGCAGATAAACAGTTAAATTTCGTAGCTATAACTTGAAATCTTCCTCAATAACGCGTTGAATCACAGTCGTTTGACACATTAATAAAATTACCGGATTCCGAATGCATAAGTAAAGATAATTTGATAAAAGAAACTTTTAAAAAATCTTCCATTAGGTACGTGAGCTGTTCATGAACATGAAAAATGAATTTGACAAAATCATAATATTCCACTCGGTCCCTATGCATGTACCCTATGCATTAGGTTAAACCAGCATTCAAAACATTTAATAAACGTATCGGCCTCGTCTGCAGTGCCTTCAAAATAGTTTCAGAAGATAAAGTTTAAATTGTAAACCGACTACAAAAACAAAAAAAAGGGCCTAATCTTTATCTTTACATATAAGACAATGTCGCTATCATCTGTCCGTCCCTATGTATGCTTAAATCTTTAAAACTACGCAACGGATTTTAAAGCGGTTTTTTTAAATAGATAGAGTGATTCAAGAGGAGTATTACACCCGTGCGAAGCCGGGGCGGGTCACTAGTAACCATTAAGCAACCACTTGAAGTTATTGGGAATTCTCAGATCCTAATTAACGTTGGTATCAATTTAAGTTGGCACAGACTTCAAGCAGTTTTTTTCGCTTTTCCCTTTATTATTGTACTGAAGTCGGTGTACGATATGCAAGATTAATTTTAATTCCATATAACTCGGTGACAGCAACTAGTAAGTCGTCCAAGAACACCCAAATTTGCTTTTCGACAAATAGTGTTGGTCACTTATTTCAAAATTACTGTTTACTGTAATAAACTACTGAATCGATTTTGATTAATTGAAAATGACACACACAATTACTGATAAAATGCTTTTTTTAAACTCAAACTCAAAAGCAACTTTATTTACGTAGGTTTCATCACAAAACTCTTATAAATCGTCATATTTACAAACACCATTATCATCTTACGGCCCCTGTCCCACACTAGGTGGTAGTCTCCACACACACCTATCAGTCGTCATACCTACATTCACACCTTTCACACACAACTCCTCATTCCTGCAATCCCTCCATCTCCCCTGATCGCTCACAATCCCTATATGTTCACTCACATTCATGCCGAAACTACCACCGGTTCGGAAGGCTGCTCTACAGAGAAGAGCCGGCAAGAAACTCTGTAGTTGCTTTTTTTAAATTATTGTTCGTTTACAAAAAGCACTAAACAGCATAGTGAGAGCAAGTTCGCAAGATGAGAGAAACACGCTACATGTTTACGCAATGAATGACGGATAGACCTTGACAGAGCCAATAAAAAAAAAAAACAAAAACAAATCCGCGATTAAAGGTCTCCATTGCGTCATTGCTCACACATACAGTGTACAATATATGACATTTTCTAAATGCTACGTACAAAATATTTCGCCAATGAGATATAGTATTGAAGGGGCCAAAGGAACAGAGCACAGGCACAAAATGACAGTTACTTCCAGGCATCATTATCACACATATAGTCGTTGACGCGGTAGTACCCTTTATTAATTAGTGTAGTTTTAACAAAATTTTTGAACTTTATGAAGGGTAGATTTACAATAGCGTCAGGAATTTTATTGTACAGGCGAACACCGAGGCCTGCAAAAGATCCATGGGCTTTTTGTAGTCTGTGGTGAGGTATCATTAGTTTATGCCCATTTCTTGTACGGACAGTGGACGTAGTGACATCACAGTTGGTCTTATACTGACTGATATTCTGTCTCACAAATAAGATATTAGCAAGGATAAACTGCGATGCCACAGTCAAAATTCCTATATCACAAAACTTATTTCTAAGTGATTCCTTGGGTCCTAGATTGTAAATGGAACGCACAGCACGCTTTTGTAATACAAATACAGTTTCAATGTCTGCGGCGTTGCCCCAAAGCAAAATACCATATGACATGACGCTATGGAAGTAACCAAAGTAGACAAGTCTCGCGGTATCCACGTCGGTGAGCCGTCTTACCTGTCTCACAGCATAAGCTGCTGAACTAAGTTTATCAGCGAGTTTATGAATGTGGGGCCTCCATTGTAACTTGGAATCTAAAGTAATGCCCAAAAACTTTGTAGATTCTTCTAGGTCCAAATTTTTGTCATTTAATATCAATTTAGTAACGCTACTTTTTGAGTAAGAGGTAGTAAACCTAATGCATTTGGTCTTAGCTGCATTCAACAATAAATTGTTTACAGTGAACCACTGAGATATTTGCACGAGTGCGCTATTTACATCGTCAAAATTTGTTTTCTTACGGTCAACTTTAAAAATAAGCGATGTATCATCAGCAAATAGAACAATGTTACAAATATCTTTTACAAAGAAGGCGAGATCGTTTATATAAATAAGAAATAAAAACGGACCCATATTGTTCACTATGTAACAATTTATATTTGTGGAAGTGTTGCAGTAGCTGTTTTAAAATGATTTTCTCAAAGATTTTACTTAAAACTGGCAAAATGGAAATAGGTCTATAGTTGCCAAGCTCTTTCTTATTGCCAGCTTTGTAGAGTGGGATGATTTTACCATGTTTCATTAAATTTGGGAATACACCCACATCTACACACTCATTAAATATATTAGCAAGCTGAGGAGCTATATCTGAAATAACCCCTTTAATCACAACACGGCTGTCCAATTTCAAAACCAAGTATCTGACAAATTTTAAAAAAAGTGTGTTTTTGCAATTTTCGACCTTGTAGACCACTCTCCACATACTAGGATAGCAAAAACACCCAAAATATGGTAAAAAACGAAGTTGCACAATGTCGGAAATCTAGTATCTACAGTAAACGTTTTTAAAATGCAAATATTACAAGATTAAAACATAGTATCTAACATCAACCATTTTAAAAACCTAGTAAGTGCTTGTAGTTACTTGGATTTAAAATGGTTCATGTAGATACTAAGTCAATGAAATGGTTGAAGTAAACGTCAAAACTCTCGCGCAACTTTAGTAAGTGAGAAGAAGTAGTTGCAGGTGCGGGTTTTTGTCTATAAAAATGAATAATAATCAGTTTTGTAGGTCGAAATTGATCTTGAGTGCTTTAAAAGAACAACATGTTGAAATGTAAGTGCGCTTCAGTGTATAATATAGTCAAGGTCTTATGTTTTACAAGGTTTTTTATGAATAAAAGGCCTTAACTCAAAATAATTACACAAGCATGTAAGATTAATTGTTGGTAACTGGCAAGATTTTGTTTTGTGTTTTGTTTTAATGAATTTGAGATTGCATGGTATTTGCAAGTTAGATAATTTTCAATAACTAAAGTATAAAGATACCAAGAAGAAAAATAACGTTATCGATTCAAATACTATATTGAATTTTTAGAATCTGGATGTTACATCTTGCATAAGCACAAATATACTCTATTTCAATTCATTTTGCACAAAACATTTCTGTTTTAGCTATGATATGTACCATAATCTGCTACCTGCTACGAGGGTAATGATTAAATCACAATTTCTACTGCAACATACTACGACACATAAATAATAAATATCCTTGGACATTTCACACAACGCCATCTCGTCCCAAGCTAAGCAACTCAATGCTTGTGTTATGGTAACGAGATGGATGATAAACTACCTGTTATACTTTTTTTTTTGTAAATACATACATATTATAGATAGAAAACACCCAGACCCAGAACAAATACTTTTCGTCTTTACTCTGGTATTATATAGGTTGATTCTGAAGTTATATTTATGGGTTGTGTTGGGTAGGTGATGGGAGAAATAATATTGACGTTTACTAATACCCATAAATATGACCACGCACACACTAAAACACCATGTGGATACCTAATGCTACATCGAACGTTCTGTAAATTTATCTCTATTTTCTTTGCTTTTTGATTGCTACAAACTACCAACGCTTTGGTGATGGCGCATGGCTTTATAAAACATTTCATTTCAGATTTAATGAAAACACCCCAATTGCATTGCATAGCAATTTTTCACTCACTGATATACCCTGCAACAACATTTCGCTTACTAGCTCAACTGATAACACTTCTTTGGTAACTGAAGATGCCCCATTCAACATCTACGACAATCCGCCACCATGTTCTTCTGAGCAAGGTGATGGAAGGATGGAAGAATTTATTAAAAATATTTCAGATATTTCTAATTATTTGTACAGTGATGATTCGGTAGCGCATCCAAGTTTCTCAATTCGAAAGTATCTAAATATTAGATACAGTACATAGAAGAAACTAGTGAAACTGATGATGATACTAATTGCAACCCTTTAATTTCGAATAGCATTCCGGCTCTTCCATGTAACGTACCTCAACATTCAGTATTCTTATCAACTTACCCGAATTCACTTATATTTACTAACTAGCTTTTGGGCGCGGCTTCGCTCGCGTGGACTTCGAACCCGTGCTTATCTCTATGCATTTTTTTTTATGAATATAAAAGTGGTTATTGTGACTAAACTATGATAGTTAGATATGTGCTCTCGCGGACTTTTTTGTAGATTTTAATAAGACCTACAAACTCTTAGTACTTCATTTTGTTCTATTGTCAATAGTTTTTGCAGCGCACGCGTAAATAAGTTTTCGATTTTACACCTTGGGTTACAAAATCGCAATTTTCATACGGATCCCTAATTCCTTTGAAAATAAAATATAGCCTATAACCTTCCTCGATAAATGGACTATCTACCACTGAAAGAATTTTTGAAATCGGACCAGTAGTTCCTGAGATTAGCGCGTTCAAACAAACAAACAAACAAACAAACAAACAAACAAACAAACTCTGCAGCTTTATATATTAGTATAGATCAGGAACCTGCTGCATCGCATATACAAGCAAGGTACGCAAAAACAGTACATTTTATTGCAAATTATCCAGAGCCCATTTATATAAACACAGCTTTAAATTGCAATAACAACAACACTGCAGTTATAAATAAATAATGATAGCGATGGAGACGATCAACAAGAAGCGTCCGTCTTGCTCGTGCAAATATTGAAAAAAAACAGAATAACTCGTATTAAAGCTAAATACTCTTTCATACAAAATGGTTGTAGCGAAAAATGTAAAAGGGATTGTAATTTATTTACCGTGGATGAAAGAAATGCCATATGAGGAAAAGGATGGATGAAAACAAAGTAAAAAAAAAGAAAAGATAGTAAAAAGGAAGGCATCGTAAAAACTTTATTACAGCTTATGCCAACGAACAGAGGGAGTTTTATCTTTTTCATTAAACCTGCTTATTCCTGCCCAATATTTGAGTTCCTTTATTCTGTTGTTTCTTACTAGGTTTATAAAATTGCATTTAGTTCCTACTCAGTAAATTCAAACCTAAATGAAAACAAAGCAAGTGATCTTACTAGGTTTTGAAATTGTCACACTCAAAAAGTATGGTCTAAGAAAACAATTATTTTATTAGTAACTGCTTCTCTACGTACATGTTTTGTGATAGACGCATTAAAACTACATTTTTATAAAGCCTGTTATGTACCTCAAATTTTACAATCACTCCCAAGAATGTATGACTAATATTATTGAAACGGCACGCTATCAAAGGTATGAAATCGTTTTTTGCCTCTCCTATAAAATTTAGTTTTATGCAGATACTGGGTTTTGAAATTTCACAGCCGAACAGTTGATATATCCCACAAATCACCGTTTTCTTCAAAGTAATACTATTAAAGGCTGTAACAATGTCAGAAGGGGTCACATAAGTGAACCTGAGCAAGCCCGACGTCTCTCTAACATTATCCTTGAGCAGCATCTCAGCCTGGACAGAAGATGAAGCCAAAGACGTGGTGATTTCCTTCGGTATACTTTCAAAAAAAATATTAAAGCATTGAGCTACATCGAAGTTGGTATTTATTACACTACCATTATTATGCAATTCAAATTTAGATTCAGGTAGCTTTGCTTTGCCAGTTTCGTTATTAATAATGTTCCAGGTGGTTTTAATTTTGTTACTGGATTTTCTTATTTTACGACTAATGTGTAGAGATTTAGCCGTATAGCAAACTTTTTTAAACAATTTTGAGTAGGACCTAACGTATTCCTGAAAGGCTAAATTAAAATTAAATTGTTTCAAAGCGTATAAATTATATAATGTATTCCTACTCTTATAAATACCTGGAGTAGCCCATTCACAAAACTTCAACTTATTACCTTTAGTGTAGGTTTTCAATTCAAATATACGATTGAACTCGATCTGAATAATATTAAATAATTTTTCGTATTGACTATCCGGGTCACCACGCACGTGAGCCATTGCCACAGTTTTCTTAGCTACAATGTTTTGGAATTTGTCTATTTTCCTACCTGTAACTGGTCGAGCAGAAAATGTGAAACGATCGTCTGCTTTATTGTTGGGAAGAGTAATTAATTGCCCGCAATGATCAGATGATTAAGTCGGCCATAGAAGAGTTCGAATTTGTTCTGTGGCTAAGAAATATTGGAAATGCATATAGTAGGTACCTAATTGCAATTCCTTACCTTCGTAAAATGCATAACACTTTTAATTTTATACGGTGGCAAGCCTGTGGCGGAATGACTACCTTTTATTAATATTTAATATAATTTTTATTAAATTAATTTTAAGTAGTTTATAAGTAGTCTAAGTCTGTTTTGTTCGTATTTCCTATGTTAAATCATTTTTATTTATTTCACCTGTTAATATTTTTTATGAACACTTTGTCCGGCCTATTTTCTTTAATATAGATAACACAGCGTTGCGTGCCTAAGCTGCGCGTCAAGCTTCTATCGATCGCGCAGGCGCGGGCTCGCGGCGCTGTGACGTCACGCACCAACCGTTGATTGAATAGTTTTTATATGATTCCTGTAGACGACGAGGCGCTGGGTTCTTGGCAGTTTTTAGAATAATAAAGCTTGGAAAATACTAGTAAGTGGCTACTTCGCCCGTTTATTCACAGTTCACATCACATCACATATCACATATATTAAAATAAAAATATAAAATTAAAACCTAAAAATACGACCATTTTCTTCTGACTAACAAATAATAGAACACTCCTATTTTAAAAAGTGACAGCCCTTGTCCTTTTCTAATCTAATCAAAAAAGGTAAACTAAAAATAGGTTACAATATATTTATGCTAATAATTAAGGCGACCGCTCATCATCGCCAACATCCTGCCCCTTAGTGTCGGCTTTGCGACACTCATTACGTAGAAGTAACGCTACCCGGGTTGCCGGACGTTTCGCCATTCCAGCTTGTGTCCTGATGTCAACCGACCTAACTCGACCATCAGCTCCGGGATAAACGTTTTGAATTATGCCTCTAGGCCAAACGTTACGCGGTGACGAGGGGTCTACCACCACAACTAAATCTCCCCTTTCTAGCTGTGTTCCCTCTCGTGCCCATTTATTTCGAGGTGCTAAAGTGGGCAACACTTCCCTCATCCAACGCAACCAGAACATGTCCGCAAGGCGCTGAGCAATTCGCCATTGCTTCCTCAAACAAAGATCGCTGTCATCGAAAACGCCAGGTTGGGGCAAGTTCGACGACGAACCTAACAAAAAATGATTAGGCGTTAAGGTTTCAGGGTCACGAGAGTCAACAGAAACGTGAGTAAGTGGCCGACTATTGATCATATTCTCTACCTCGCATAAGAAAGTATACAGAGTTTCTTCTCTAGGAGCACGTTCTTTCAAAACTACTTTTAACGCTGTTTTAACGCTTCTAATTAGCCGCTCCCAGGCGCCCCCCATATGTGGACTGGCGGGCGGTATAAATTGCCAATTCACTCCCTTATTTAGTGCCTCAGATACAAGTGCCTGCTTATTACTAAGGACATCGCTATAGGCCTTCTTTAATTCTGTATCGGCGCCACGTAAGTTAGTTCCGTTATCTGAGAAGATCGTATGCGGCCAGCCTCTACGAGCGGCCATACGGCGCAGCGCCATGATCATTGCATCTGTAGTGAGAGACTGAACTACTTCTATGTGTACTGCCCGTACCGTAAGACACGTGAACAGCACGCCGTACCTACGAACTCTTTGCCTACCAACGGCCACCTCTATTGGTCCGAATAAGTCAACTCCGCACATCGTATACGGCCTCTGATGGTGCGTAAGTCTACAGCGAGGTAAGTCACCAAGGCGAGGTGGGTCAGGCAAAGACTTCCGGAAGCGACAGACTAGACATTGGCTTGCTACTGAACGAACGGTCGGTCTTAACCTAATGAGCCAATACTTTTGCCGCAACTCATTAATTACCATTTCATTGCATGAATGAGCAGCGGTCATGTGAAAATGCATCACTATTAATCGCGCTGTGTGATTTTTACCGTCTAATATTATAGGGTATTTGGTTTGATGATCTACGCCAAGCGTATTCCCTATGCGGCTGCCTACACGTAAAAGTCCGTCCTCGTCTATATATGGAGTAAGCGAATGTAAACGACTGTTACTACTTATTTGCCTATTTGTTCGTAATGAGTCAATTTCGTTTTGAAACGACTCTGCTTGAGAGTGACGCAGTAATAATACTTCAGCTTTATACATCAAGTCGTTGCTAATACATGAGGTCGACTTCCTTTTACACTTTTCAATAAACAACAAAACTGCAGCAGTAGTACGTAATAACCTCAGCCACCTAGAAAATCTACAGGGATCAGGAACAGGTAAGTGAACTTTATCGTTGTTATGTACAGTAAGTATTTTTTCTAGGATTTCATCATTAATCGGTTTTGTTTTAGGACGTTGAGGCCAGCAAGAACGCGGTTGGTTTAAGAATAATGGGCCAGAGAACCACGTACAATCACTAGTAAGTACATAATCAGTACTCTTTGTTCCCAGGTCCGCCACGTTCAAGTCAGTCGGGACATAATGCCAATCATCAGCGCGGCTTACGTCGTCAATCTCTCCGAGTCGATTAGCAATAAATACCTTATAAGTTCGATCGATCCGGCGATATAGGACCAACGATGTAGACGACGAGGCGCTGGGTTCTTGGCAGTTTTTAGAATAATAAAGCTTGGAAAATACTAGTAAGTGGCTACTTCGCCCGTTTATTCACAGTTCACATCACATCACATATCACATATATTAAAATAAAAATATAAAATTAAAACCTAAAAATACGACCATTTTCTTCTGACTAACAAATAATAGAACACTCCTATTTTAAAAAGTGACAGCCCTTGTCCTTTTCTAATCTAATCAAAAAAGGTAAACTAAAAATAGGTTACAATATATTTATGCTAATAATTAAGGCGACCGCTCATCATCGCCAACAATTCCCTTTTCGCGCGCTTCTCGCTGACTGTTCAAATTCTGTTTTACATTTTAAATTAATTTGGTTTTTACATGTTTTATATTACTTTATTCCTGCTATCTATTGTATACATTGTGCCATCGTTTCTCCTTCTTTTTATTTAATAACTATTTTAATATTTTATGTGTGCAAAGTGTGTCGTGTAATATATGAGAGTGACTTTACCAACAACCAGAGTTTTTATTCGGAACTTTAACTACTCCGCGACCGACACACCGCCCCATAATTGGTGACCTCTCCTGAACACAATACCGATGGCTAGCTAACGTAAACCGAAATCAAGAACCGATGATGGATACCTATACCTACGCCGCCGCAGCAGCATATCGGCAGCCTTCTGCCGACAGCCCAACCCTGCGTGCCTCATCAGTTTTACAGTTTATACGGATCATAAACCAATTTGTTTCGCTTTCCATTCGCGGAAAGACAATTGCTCACCTAGACAGTTCCGACATCTTGACTTTATCTCGCAATTTACCACGGACATTAGGCACATCTCAGGTAAGGACAACGTTGTTGCAGACAGTCTTTCGAGGATCGAGGAAGTTACCCAGCCAATAGACTGGGCAGTTTTAGCTGAGTCGCAGAAACACGACCCCGAACTCGAGACACTGCTGCGCAGCAACACATCAATGTGCCTTAAAAAAGTCAAGATGCCGGGAACTGACAGTGAGATTTACTGCGACACGAAAACTGATACCATACGACCATATGTCCCAAATGTTCTCCGCTACCAAATTTTCGATACTCTCCACTCTCTTAGTCACCCTGGTTCAAATGCAACTGCTCTACTTGTCGCAGAAAGATATGTTTGGCCAGGTGTAAGGAAAGATTGCAAAGAGTGGACTCGAAATTGCTCGGCTTGCCAGCGGTCTAAAGTCACACGCCACGTATCTACACCGCTCGGGAATTTTAAACCACCCAAAGCTCGTTTTCAATTCATCCACATCGACATTATAGGACCCTTGCCACTGTCACAAGGATTTCGGTATTGTCTCACGGCAATCGATAGATTTACTCGTTGGCCTGAGGCAATACCACTACCTGACATTACCGCAGAGACAGTGGCGAAAGCCCTGTTGCATGGATGGATTGCAAGGTTCGGATGTCCGACTGACATTGTGACAGATCGTGGTGCGCAATTCGAGTCGGCTCTTTTCAAACACCTTGCATCCTTGGTCGGTTTTAAACACAGGCGAACTACTGCTTATCATCCTGCGTGCAATGGGATGATAGAACGGTTCCACAGGCAGCTTAAATCTGCCATAGTGTGTCACGACAATATTAATTGGACAGAGACGCTTCCACTCGTCTTATTGGGCATAAGAAACACGTTCAAGGATGACCTGAAGGCTACACCAGCAGAACTGCTGTACGGTGAAACCCTCAGACTTCCCGGTGACTTTTTCCACCCAGACGCACAGACGACTTTCGACATGACCGACTATATTTCACGGTTACGATCTTTTGCCAGACGACTTCAGCCTTCTCCAGCTTCACGTCACAGCAATAAACCAGTTTTCATTTTCAAAGACTTACACTCATCGACTCACGTTTATCTTAGAGACGACAAAATAGCCTCAAGTCTTAAACCTGCGTACACTGGACCATATGAGGTCCTCGAACGAGGAGACAAAGTTTTCAAACTCCTTATCAACGGCAACTCAGTCACAGTATCAGTAGACCGTCTGAAACCAGCCTACATACTTGATGACTCACATAGCCACACAAATACAAGTACGCATACAAACACTCCAACAGTACTCAACAACACACATACTCCCAAAAGCATACTCACACGCAAACAACACTACCATTCCACCACCAAGTTACCCGAAACCCCAAGAAGCAGTATCAAGACGACGCGGTCAGGTCGAAGAGTACGTTTCCCAGACCATTATTCGCCTGAGTAACATTCGCCCATGTCGGTCTCTGGTAGGGGGTGTTGTGGCGGAATGACTACTTTTTATTAATATTTAATATAATTTTTATTAAATTAATTTTAAGTAGTTTATAAGTAGTCTAAGTCTGTTTTGTTCGTATTTCCTATGTTAAATCATTTTTATTTATTTCACCTGTTAATATTTTTTATGAACACTTTGTCCGGCCTATTTTCTTTAATATAGATAACACAGCGTTGCGTGCCTAAGCTGCGCGTCAAGCTTCTATCGATCGCGCAGGCGCGGGCTCGCGGCGCTGTGACGTCACGCACCAACCGTTGATTGAATAGTTTTTATATGATTCCCTTTTCGCGCGCTTCTCGCTGACTGTTCAAATTCTGTTTTACATTTTAAATTAATTTGGTTTTTACATGTTTTATATTACTTTATTCCTGCTATCTAAATAAACATAAACATATGTAAAACAATCGTCATAAATTTTATTTGTTATTGGAAATTTAAAAAGATAATTTAAAGTTTGTATGTAAAAAGCTTTTCTTATATATAGGAACGTATCAGATATGTATAAATCTTAGGTTAGTTAGATAGTACTCAACTTTTACTTATCACTTTTTTATGTTTGTAAGGAATAAAAGGCTTTTTTATTTTTTTATTTTTTATTTTTATTTATTTTTATATTCCTGCTATCTATTGTATACATTGTGCCATCGTTTCTCCTTCTTTTTATTTAATAACTATTTTAATATTTTATGTGTGCAAAGTGTGTCGTGTAATATATGAGAGTGACTTTACCAACAACCAGAGTTTTTATTCGGAACTTTAACTACTCCGCGACCGACACACCGCCCCATAAGCCACTGTATTTTTCAGCTGCATTTGTGCACATATTTGTTGCCAAACATTGAATATTTAAGATGAATTTATTATTAATTTATGTAAAATTTGTTTGTTAACACGATACCTTTTCGTTGTGCAAATATACGGTTGGGATATAAAAGCGATCTGTTGCAGTGCTCTGCATCAGTTCGCGGATAGTCCTCAATTACTGAAACCATGATCGGCGTCTTCGCTTTAATGTGCCTCGTCGCACCAGCGGCCTTTGGTAAGACTTATTAAATAATAATAATTTATCCACTACATATTATTATTACACTATTACATCTAGTTCAAAGTTCAAAGTATAAACATACGTACGCTCCACGTATATAATTATAAAACGGTATTTCTATGATAACGCACGTACTCTTTCTTTTTGAAAGGGTCGTGAGTATTAGGATTTACCTGCAGAATAACCTTTTAATTACTTCCAGTATGATATAATGTATATATTATGTTTATCTTATTTTAATATTTAACATATCTATTATTTATATGTATTTTATATTTTATTAGTATGTTAATAATATATATTAGCCCTATATAAGTGACCACCTACCTTGTTGTTCTCTGCACCACCTACAGTATGGCTGGTAGAGAATGTCTATGGCATTAAGTCATAAAGTTTTAAATAAATAAATAATCTTGATACAAACCGTGTTCAAACACGTATCGTGGCACAGTCGCCTTTATTTAAAATACTTCCATGAAAACAAATTAGATCCAACAACTTCACGAATGGATCGTCATCATAAGTACGTCCCACTCTAGTGTACTGTCTTCCCTAAAATTACAATAGCGCACTGTCCTCAGCTTAACGCATCTACCCACAACCTTTCGCAGACCGTCGCTCCAACTAACAGAGGGGCCTACATCCCCTGCTCGTACGTCTTTGTGATAAATCGTATTGTTGTCAATAAACATTAAAGTTCAATCTACAGAACAATCATTTCGAATTATATTCTCTTTCTCAGAGAACCGTAATCTTTCTTTTTAAAAGAACGTACAGCCTGCTTTGGTAATTTTGTATGTATTTTGTTTCAGGTTATGATATAGGGCCTCCCAGTGTGGGTAAGACCAATAATGTTTTTTTACGACACCTTATTATTTCGGTATTGTTCAAGTTTTAAAACGTGCTTCCTGGCTTTTCCCAACTTCATTCGGGTTGGTATAACTTGACGTGGCTAACTACCAATACGTATAGGGAGTGACCCGTCTAAAACCTATTCTACACGGTTGGGTCCAACCACCAACAGAGGTCACCTTGGTTGAGTTGGAGCAAAAAGCAACCGTGTAGAAGTTGGTTGA
This sequence comes from Clostera curtula, assembly GCA_905475355.2. Taxonomy (NCBI): domain Eukaryota; kingdom Metazoa; phylum Arthropoda; class Insecta; order Lepidoptera; family Notodontidae; genus Clostera; species Clostera curtula. The sequence continues at coordinate 3,302,310 of FR997804.1, read as the reverse complement.
TGTCAATATTTGGTTGACCAACCCAGTGGACTTCCAACCACCTTGATCGTGAGCGCATCCCTCACTACCAAGGACCAATAGAGGACATTGGGTTGAAGAGCGACCGTGTGGATGCTTGTTGGCCTGCGACCGTGCGTAGTTGCGGCCAGTGTTGCCATATAAACAGATTTATCTGTATCTTTATAAATATAATTCAACTGATCATGAACGTAGAAAGAACAGCGGACGGAATCCCGTAGGTATACCATTATTAAGAAGCATAATTGTAAATTAATATTATAATACTCCTGAAAATAAAATGAAGTAAAATTATATATTTAAGTGGCTTAGGAGTCGAATGATCGAATTTTTAGTAATTATTATTTATTTTATTTTATTGGACAACAAAACAGGTAACAGTTAATAACTAAACTTAATATCTAATAAACGAATCTATCCTAGGTTGGAACCCCTAATAATGTTTACACATCATGTCGTAAAGTTACATATTAAACATAGTACAAAGCAACTATTATTATACTTTATCATAGAATCTGAAAATGTCTAAAATTTATCTTCAAGTTCTAAATCTGTCCGAAAAGCATCTTTTGAACCGTATTATGGAAATGTGAATGTAGGTATGACGACTGATAGGTGTGTGTGGAGTATGGCGAGAAGATTTCTAGATTTGGGTGAGTTTAACATAAACTCAAACTCAAAAGGAACTTTATTTACGTAGGTTTCATCACAAAACTCTTATAAATCGTCATATTTACAAACACCATTATCATCTTACGGCCCCTGTCCCACACTAGGTGGTAGTCTCCACACACAACTATCAGTCGTCATACCTACATTCACACCTTTCACACACAACTCCTCATTCCTGCAATCCCTCCATCTCCCCTGATCGCTCACAATCCCTATATGTTCACTCACATTCATGCCGAAACTACCACCGGTTCGGAAGGCTGCTCTACAGAGAAGAGCCGGCAAGAAACTCTGTAGTTGCTTTTTTTAAATTATTGTTCGTTTACAAAAAGCACTAAACAGCATAGTGAGAGCAAGTTCGCAAGATGAGAGAAACACGCTACATGTTTACGCAATGAATGACGGATAGACCTTGACAGAGCCAATAAAAAAAAAAAAACAAAAACAAATCCGCGATTAAAGGTCTCCATTGCGTCATTGCTCACACATACAGTGTACAATTTATAGATAATTATCATTCATTATAATTGAAACTGAATCTACTAAACCGCTAGAAAAATCCACCAGCCACTAAAAGCAATATTTCGCCACTAAAAGGGGAGTCGAAACCACGAGTTTTAGTGGAAAATACCACTAAGTTGGCAACACTGCTGACGAGTTGTCTCAACTACACATCGTGTAGATTGAAAACCAACTTTGGTTGGAACAACCAAGGTGACCTCTGTTGGTGGTTGGACCCAACCGTGTAGAATAGGTTTAATGGGACAGCCGATATTGTATAGTCAGCCCAGCTGTCAGTCATGCTACTGATAACCTGTAACGAGTGCTAAATATAGTAGAATGGCGCCCGGAACCGACCTCTTTACGTATTTACGTGTGTCACGAACGTAACAAATGATGGACACCCATCCAACGTCCAGCAGAGTCAGATATTTCTTAACCTGCACAGGGATTGCATTACGCACTATCCACTACTATTATTTCTAAACGGATACAGTAAAAATAACTATTTTGCGTATATTGCATGCACGAAAGATCGCATCCCTGTTAAAATACATCGTGTTTGAGTGTTATGTGCACAATATGTGAGAGCAAATTGACGCGACCAAATTCAGTTTTTTTTATATACACTTTTTTCTCTATATCAAGGATGTGGTAACGATTGTGTACTTTAGAAGTGTTTGTGACCCAATATGATCAGTTAAGAAAAATAAACACATAGACGATTTCTTGGCAGCTTCTCCCTGTAGCATTTTGAACTGGCGGTAGTTGCACACTCGACGGATTTTGATTTTGCTTTTTGTATTTTAGTGCTGCATCAACAGGGAGGACAATATTCCTTTTTCACGATCCCCCGTGATCTAGAAACTGTGGAAGAGAGAAATTGGATACAAAGTGAATTTCCACCCAACGCATGTAAATTATTCAATAAAACTGAAAATAATACGCTCTGGACAAATCCAAAAGGAAAAGGGCTCTCAATGGTCATGAACACTAAAGGAGAAAGTATCGGCGTGGTCATTGCTGTAAGTAACTTAAGTATTATTGTTACTAGACCTGTGGGAACTAGCAACTTTCGACCACAGGTGGTTCGTACAATGTACAATAAAACTGCACGTTATTATCTGTATAGGCTTCAAATCGGTATGGCTGTTTATTTGGAGTATTTGGCCAATAAATCGGCCTAACTAAATATTTCAATCAAATTTAAGAAATTAACGTAAATGAAGTTACATGTTGTCAAACCCGTTTCATCCTGAGGGTGTGGTAAGAGGCGATTTTAGGAATGCAAGAGAGGAAAATCACCGAGCTGCATGAAAAGGACAACTTGTATGTTTGCCAACGTGTATTGCCAGCGTGGCACAGTAGGCTAATTTCCCTCCATTCATTCGGAGGAGGTCCGACTCAAAAATGAATCATTTGTGGGCTGAATTGACCGCTCCGGGAATCCCTTAGAATAAATAGTAAGTTTTAGGCCCTAAGAGTAGATGCCCGGGAAAAAATAAAAAATGTGTATACCAGGGATCGATTCAAATCTGTAGAAAACAAGTCCATTTCGGTAGGCGAGGCGCCGTATCTGTAGAAATACCGAAAGTCGGTAGGTTTGATATTATGACTGTTTATTTCGTTCTGGTGAGAATAATTTTGTTGTGTTTTCCATGTTTTTCACATAATTTCCTATACACAGTTTGCTTTAAATCGATTGACGGACGTTCGGACGAATATGTCTCAGGCTGGATTTGATACTTGGAAGACGCAAGTTAACGGAACCGAAATTGAGTATGCCTACAATGTAATAAGATACAACTGGCGTGGTACGTGTTTTAATAAATAATAATAAATAAATAAATATCCCTGGACATTTCACACAACGCCATCTCGTCCCAAGTTAAGCAACTTAATGCTTGTGTTATGGTAACGAGATGGATGATAAACTACTTAGATACATTTTTTTTTGTAAATACATACTTATAATAGATAGAAATGACACCCAGACTCCGAGCCAGTGCCTCTGGTTTAGACAAAGACACTTGCCCGACCCCGGAATCGAACCCGGGAACCGTTGATCTAAAGGCGGCACATCTAACCACTAGACCAACGAGGCATGCTTCCATTAATTTGTCTGCAATGTAATTTGTAGAGATTTTCTAGAATTAGGTTTTTATTTTTCATTTACTATTCAGCAAGTAATCTTTAATATGCTTAGCGTAATCTTAGGCTACATAATACAAATATCGAAATATTTCAGATCAGGGTACTAAGCGTGTATGTGATAGTATCGAATACCTGGGAGCTGGCGGAGAGCCGACTAAAGCTTCTTTAAACATGTCGCAGAACCCAGGATACACAAAACAAAAATGCATTGACACGGCAGGTAATTACTGAAAATATTTGCTAATTTCATTAAAGTTCCTTCCTTATTGGAAGGAACTTTAGGAATATTTCATAAGTGTGAAATAGCGTAAATGGTGGGTATAACATAAGCCGCGTGGTTCAACGAATGTACACTAAAACTGTGCACTGCTAAACATCGTTTTACTGAGTATAGGCTGGTGAATATGGGGCGGGAATCCAACCCTGTAAGAAGTGAAAGTATGACGCTGGCTGCAAGACGAAAGCGGATTTAGCGTAGTGCTATAGTCACATAGAGCCAAATATCAGCAGTATTAAGTCAGTATAAGTTTCTTAGGTAAGTATTAAGGGAGCAATGGCACCTGTTCACAAGATTGACGCATGCAGGGAAGAGGGCGACCCGCCATACATCGCCATCACTGTCATGAGTCGCTGTTGTTAAAATATTTCTTTGCCAAAATAATTTTACATAAAATTGATTTTGATCTTCAAACCAGTTTTAACCAAAGGGGCATAATTACTATTTGCAGGTATCCACTATTTCTACAACATGAGTTCCACTACGGAATGTAGCTCCATGGACTCAATGTACTTCCTTACGGACTGTAACAGCGAGGTGATTGGTTGGGGCATGTATATAGTTGCAGCTCGTTCTGAAGAAGTTCCAGATTGGAGCTGGAGCTGCAGTATGAACGAAACCGCCGTATCAGTACGTGAATATTCATTTTGCTCTCATTATAATATTTCCCCTACCTTGCATTTTTACAATTTTCTTAAATAGTACCCGTGAGACCCACCACCTAGTGGGCAACCGGTAAACTTTGGTAACGTTTTACACACTGTGTGAAGATAGATATATATATATATAGCCTGGACCGACGGTTTCAGGTTGCCCCCGTTGCACGGAACAGGCCATTTATGTTACAAATGGTTGAACTCACTTACGTGATATAACTATCTAAATAACGATATCGAACGACCGGACGGACGTGACGGATTTAGAATACGTCCTCGCATTCCATTCTAAGGGTGTCCGTAAGTGCCAACAAAAGGATATTACAAGGCCGATAACCTAGTCGCCTGAGAAGGAAAAGTTGATAAATCTCAACTTTGTAAGAAAGGCTACTATAGCGTTACTGATTATCTGACTGACCCGGTAGCCTGGGATTAAGCTGCTCGAGCTCATGTAAAGGAATAAATAATCATGTATTTTTACTAGTTTGGAAAGCGGCAAGCTTACTGGAAATTAATATTCGAATTTAACCTCATTTATTCTTGTGCATCAATCGCGTGAGTTGTCATGCTCACTAAAATACTTTGAACAGTGGTAGCGATATGTGGCGAGTCGAGCACTTCCCTTTGCTATGGTTGAGGAGATCGATGGCTGCCACATGCGTTATGCTTGTGAACAGGTGCCGCTGTTTGGGGTTGGTCAGCTCACTGGATTTAAGACTTATATAATTTCATTTTTAAATATTCTTTTATTATAAAATTCATATTTCAGTTGAGCGCCTTTCGGAACTAAACCAACGTAGTTATAAGAAAACGGTTATTGTAATATGGCGTTTAAAAAAAAGACAAGCCCACCGAGTTTCGTCTTCTCGGTTGGTGCCGCGTTCCGACCTGGTAGTAGTATTATAAAAGTGATGTATCCGATGACGATTGTGAACGCCATAATTGGTTTATACATTAAAGCATTTTTCTATTCTATTCCATTCTGATACAAGCCCTGTGGCACCCGGTCTGACCAGGGTGGCACAGAACTCGGCAGTGGGTCAAGTATGGGTTTCGAGTAGTAGTATTATACTACAACAATAGTTATTGCAGGAAATGATGGCTTCACGGTTATGATCGTTTTATTTTATTTTATTCCCAACGTTTCAGATACTTTGCAGTGTCCGTGGTCGCGGGACGACTGGATGGCCGCAGCGACAACCGCCATCCAGTCGTCCCGCGACCACGGACACTGCAAAGTGTCTGAAACGTTGGGAATAAAATAAAATAAAACGATCTTAACCGTGAAGCCATCATTTCCTACAACAATAGTTTTATTTTATTTTTTATTTTATTTATTAGGGACAACTAACAGATACAATGTATACATTACTTAACAGCTATGATTTCTAGAATTACTAACATTGTATCCCACAGCGTTATCCACGTATTACAGTTGATTACATTACGTATTACATTTAATATTCCTTGTTGGTCAGCGCTGGCGACGTTCAGAGAGCTAGTTAGCCTATCTAACTAACGGCCCCACAACTAAGAGATGGGTTGACATAGTCTAGTCGACAAGTTGAAAATGGTACAAAATAGAGATACTACTCTGAAAATTATATGCGATAGCTCATTGGATCCGGAATGACGCCTAGAAAAAGGTGCCATTGAATAATTTGCACATTGAAAAATAAGCGTGTAAAAGCACATACAAAATTGCATAAGTTATTAAAAAAAAAGATGAAATATATGATATTTCGTTTTTTGTTAAAAAATAAAAAAATACTGATATTTAAGACATTTTGAAAAATGCTCGTTAAAGAGGAGGAAATTGCCAATAAAAAACTCCAATCTCCCGGAAGTCTATCTCCATTATTTATAATTTTACTTTTTTGACAGTATTTTTTTCATTTCTTTTCGATTTAGTTTGTTACATCTTGTTTCTGGAACTATCTACCCTTTCCAAAGTTTATCTTGAACAATGTCGGGGCATTGCCAGAGGTTGTGTACTTGTCATGTCACACACTCAAGTGTGTGTTCTCATGAAATCTCTCTAAGGCATTCACTCAGTGCTGCTATACGATTACATGAAATATCTTATAAAAGTCGCGACTTTGTACATCCGTAAAAGTAATATTATACTCTAACTTCAATATGAATTTATTTTTGTTTCAGAACGCCATTGCAAACCCTCCTAAGTGCTTGACTGACCTTGGAACTTTACCCGGCTTTGAGGTATTCGAAATGTGGCATATCGATAGCCCTCAAGAATTCAGTTGTTCTGCTTGCGCTTAAATGCCCGTGACTGTTCATTCTGATACCAATTTGATTTGATCACGAAAATATATCAATTGATGACTACAGCTCCTAATATTCAATTAACTATCTATTGTATATTATTAAGATCTAAATTGTTATTGTCAAATTTATTTTTATTACAGTAAATAAACCATTTAGCAAGCTTTGAACTTTTGGTATCTTTTAATTTTACCCAAGAGAGGATAATAATCACACTCGGGAGTTAGTAAGTAATCTTATTTATCCACTTATTAATCCCTGAACTCAGCACATAATTGACCCATTGCTAAGTGAGACCTGCAGTCTTGTCATTTCATTTTGTCGGCTCTTACGATACTCTGAGGATGGAATGTTACTACCTGATACTATGTATTCTATATCCGCCATGCCACGAATACCGATATTTTACGTTATACAGCGCAGCCATCTAAGGTGTATAGAGGGCATAGATCGCAAGAAGCATTTCTATGTTTCAACTGTTTACCGATCTTGAAGTATGAGATAGTTATAGACGATAATATTCTTCTTTAAGAACCTAATCATGAAATGACGAGTGTCATAACTCGAGAAATAAGCACAGAGAACCCAAGAAACATTATGGGACCCACGTTATTAAGACCGCCTGTTGATGATCTTTGAGAATTAGTTGTCTCACAGCAATGATATTATCATCAGTGAAAGCTGATTTTTGGTGGCATTCGCGAGATTTTTCACTAACACTAGTACGTCCACGCTGGAATTCTAAATACCAGCGTTCGACAGTCCACAGACATGGGGCTCCATCACTGAACACAGGTGTTAGTGTAGTTATTATGAATCAGCCTCGTTCTTAGATCAAACGATTTGTTAGTCTTTCTTGGACACTCAACTGGCGGGTGGACAATGCACATACACGCGTCCCCCTTGACAGTATTGCACAATTGTATATCGTCCCCGTAGTTGGAAAATTCAATAACTCCGATTTTGGCGATATTGACTTTTCCCTATTTTCAAAACACCTAAAACATGCCGCATATTTGAGCCTTACAGGCATTTTCGTATCTTATTCCATTCCAAAAAGAAAGCCATTTTGTCGGACAGATGGAATAATAAATATCTTCAGACAAGCACTATTTTTTTTTAAGGAAAAATATATACCTCAGTAAATAAATCAATAACTCTGGTCAATGATAAGTTGAATGTGAAATAAATTAAATAACATGAGTTGTTGAATTTTTCCTCAACTTAAAAATTCTTTCACAAAACTAACTTAGTTCTAGGAAATCTAAATAACTCTATTTATTTAATTCTGCTATTCAGAATTCTGATTATAACGTACATATTTTATAAATACTTGATGTTATCTGTTTCTCCTACAACTATGTAATGATTAATTAATAGATGAAAGGCAAATAAACTTAAATAAATTATGTTTTTTTTAATTGCATTTTAATTTAAATAATTAAATTTAACAAAATGCACCTGAGGAAAGTTACCATTAAATTTTAAGAGAATTTGGAGCGAAATGCGGGGTGATTAGAATCCGCGGAAGAGATCCGGCTACCACCACAAACGAGGGTTGCACCTGGCAATATACAACACACGGACACTGCGGACTGACGAGAAGATCACAGAACTCGAGGAAAAGTTGAGCCAGTTGCGATGGGATATAGCAGGGTTGTCTGAAAGCCGAAGAGAGGGGGAGGACATGATTACTCTCCAATCCAGCAATTTGCTTTACTTCTGGCAGGACGACCAACAGTCCTAAAGTTGTTTAGGGTTTATCGTCCTCAAGTCCCTTATGAACAACGTTGTTAAGATCGAGAGTGTGTCGACCAGGGTTGCATACCTCATATTCAGAATAACCAAGCGTTATTCGCTGAACGTCATACAGGTTTACGCACCGACCTAGGCGCACCCTGACGAAATCATGTAAGAGGACATTTCCTCGGCCATATATGGCTCTAGAACATACCATTGTCATGGGGGATTTGAACGCGAAACTGGGCAAGCGGAGCGGAGATGAGCTGCATGTGGGGCAATTTGGGTTTCGGCATCGGAACCTTCATCATGTCGATGAAATAGCACATATTCAATTATGTCTATATGATCAATAAAGTCAAAGTCAGATCAACGTTGAGAGGAGAATAAATATTGAATATCAACGTCTAGCTTGAAAGGTCGCGCCTGGTGAGGTCCACGCTGCGTCCCGTCCAGGTACAGACTCAAAATCCCGAAAGCTTCTAGCTAGAACTCCAAAACCATTTTATTAGCCTACGCGTTGACGTGGACGACAGGTTCTTGGAAACTATCCATACAGTGGGGACGAAGTTCTGTAAGACCCAACGCCAGAAGACAGCCAAAACGCTCTTGGACTTCACCCTGAATCTGTGAATCGGAAGAACGACGGAAAATAGTTCTGCAATCTTCAGATGATGCGATGAAATATCGTAGGCTCAATAGACAGATCTCAAAGTCCCTGAAGCGTGATATACGCCGATTCAACACAAATCGTGTAGAAAAGGCTATTGAACGCAACAGAGGCTCCAAAGTTTTCAATAGGGATCTGTCTATTGGGCAAAGCCTGCTCGACGGGCTGAAGACTGATGACGGCAGGATCCGCACGTCGAAGTCCGAGATTTTGGGTGAGGTCAAGAGTTTCTATGGATGGCTTTACGCATCTACACAGAAACCCGTCATAAATCTAATAAACGACCCTCGAGTTACATTAACCCGGCACTACACTGAAGACATCCCGGACGTCAGCTTGAGTGAGATTAGAATGGCTGTCAAGAAACTTAAGAATAACAAGGCGCCAGGTGATGGCGGATCTACTGCAGATCTCCTGAAGGGGGCTCCTTAGGGCCCTTCGGACGTTGTTTAATTCCGTCATACTCGAAGGACGAACGCCAAAGTCTTGGAACAGGGGTGTGGTGGTGCTGTTCTTCAAGAAAGGTGATAACACCTTGTTGAAGAACCGAGCCATGCCATGTTGTTCTAGAGGGTCATTACCAATCGTCTCGCATGCAGGCTCGACGACTCCCAGCCCCCCGCCTAATCGTCCAGTTAGGTAACTGCAACTTTGAGAGAGCGGTCAATCATCGGATCCAACTCAGGTGGGCAGCGTTTGGGAAGCTGCGAAAGATTCTTTCATATACCCAATCTTTAATTTCTCTAAATTGTATTGTACTTTTCTATTTATTCCTAACTATAACTTAATAATCTATATACTAATATATAAAGCTGCAGAGTTTGTTTGTTTGTTTGAACGCGCTAATCTCAGGAACTACTGGTCCGATTTCAAAAAATCTTTCAGTGTTAGATAGTCCATTTGTCGAGGAAGGTTATAGGCTTCATTTTATTTTCAAAGGCATAAGGGATCCGTATGAAAATTGCGATTTTGTAAACCAAGGTGTAAATCGAAAACCTATTTATGCGTGCGCTGCAAAAACTATTAACAAGAGAACAAAATGATGTACTACGGGTTTGTAGGTCTTATAAAGATCTACAAAAAAGTGCACGAAACGAGAGCACTCATCTAACTATCATAGTTTAGTCACAATAACCGCTTTTATGGTCATAAAAATGCATATGCATAGAGATAAGCACGGGTTCGAAACCCACGCGGTTGAAGCCGCGCGCAAAAGCTAGTCATAATACAGCTTTCTTTTTTATATGAGACCAATAAAAGTTAAAAAATATCAAAGTAATAGTAACGGCCAAAGCCAATAAATTTTACATTGAAAAAGATTTTGGGTCCGATAAATTCAATAACTGCATTTATTTCACCAAATTTTATTATAACGTATGTATTTAGCTTGTAGGAAAACTAAATAAATAGCCGAAATAAGTAGCTAATTTTAGTTTCGCTAATAATAACAGGTGTGACAAAATTAAACAACTTGATTTTTTATGTGTTATTTAGTTATAGTTAAAGATAGAGTTCAGTTTGTTAAAGCATTAAATAAAAGGTAATCAGATCCATAAAATATAAAATTGCCGACGGTAAAATTGTCTCACATTTTTAAACAAATTTAAAATAACTGACAAAAAAACACTAAATCGCGTTTATCTCAGAACTACAAAATCAGAGTTATTTAGTTTTCCAACTACGGGGACGATATATATTTGTATTTTTATCATTTTTTATATCTATTGATATTATTATTATTTTATCTCCTGATGTCGGATCATGACACCGACGTCAGTAGCTTAGACGACTTCTTTCCTGCCGAAAGTGATAGTGACAGTAACGCCAGCACTCCAAACCTTGCTGATAACATGAATTCACTGTTTTCTGATGTACAAAAGAATCTGAATGTAGTTCACATAAACGCTCAAAATATCCCGGCTCATTTTTCGGATATGCTGGTCAGTTTTGACTGTAAGAATATCCATGCAATTCTTGTTTCGGAATCTTGGCTCAAGCCATGTTTACCGTCCTCGTGTTATACGCTCCCTGGGTTTAGTCTGATACGACATGACCGGACTGGAGGTGGTGGAGGTGGTGTCGCTATTTATTTGCGATCTTATATTCCTTTCACAGTTATAAGCACATCGCCTCAAATACCACCAAGTAATGGTGGTGAGCATCTATTTTTGGAAATAGAATTAAAACACACCAAAGTCCTTCTAGGCGTCTATTATTGTCTTTCAATGCGTATTAACTACTTCTCCTCCTTCGAAGGTATTCTCGAAAACCTCATTCCATCTTACAGTCATACGATCAATATGGGTGATTTTAACACGTGTCTAATTAAAAATGACTCCCGGTCTTCTTCCTTACGTACTATCGTGCACTCCAGCAATTTGTCCCGTCTACCATTAAACGCCACTCACCATTGTCCCAACGCCAATCCCTCTCTTTAAAGTAATATTTTATTTTATCTTTTTAACATATCTTAAAAAAGAAATTAAGATAAATCTAACTACTTAAAAAATAACAATAAAATTAAACTAAAACTATGCAGGTACTTACACACATCAAAAGTGTCTAGGGATCAACATATTTTTTTGCAATAACTTTTCTCCTGATTGATATTAATTAAAATTTTCTTTAAGGATTCATCAAATAAAGTGTTTTCGTTTGTCACAGTAACGATAAACCTAGTCACCTTTGCATTAATAAAGAAATTTGCCATTTTCCTAATAAAGGGATTTTTGACATTTGAACAACTAACATTAAAGTTCGAAAAAAAGACTAAAATAACAGTTTTCTTTAAAATTTTATTGGGCAACTTAAACAATTAATAATCCGTGTTTCTACCGCGAACACTAACAACACAAGAACATCGGTTTGGCATACTCAAAATGAGTTCATCCAAATCACGCTGTGGAATGGCCGCCCATGTTCGTTGCAACAACAAAAAAAGGTCTTCATGCGACTGGATACCCTCCATATTCGGCAGAGCTCTTCTCTGTAGCATATCCCATGCATGCTCAATCGGGTTCAAGTCTGGCGACTGAGCAGGCCATTGATGTTAGCTGCGGCGAGAGTCTGTCTTACAACTCTTGCGGTGTGCGGTCGCGCATTATCATGCATTAACTGAAATAAGGGACCGATTTGCACTTGTAGAGGAACGATGACGTCTGATACAATCGTCTCAGCATAAATTTGAGCGTTGAGGTTGCCTCTGATCCAAATCAACTCAGTTCTTCCGCCGATCCAAATACCCGCCCATACCATGATGGTTCCACCACTATAAGGATGGACTTCCTGGCAGGATTTTAATCGCCGTTGGCATCCAGGGGTTCTCCAGTGTCGTATACGTCTTGTATCCGGTCTCATACCAAAACGAGACTCATCAGAAAAACACACGAAACGCCATTGTTCTTCTGCCCAATTTCTGTGTTCAAGAGCCCATTGATATCGAATCCTACGATTGTGCATTGCTATAGGTGGTACCCGTAGCGGTCTTTGGGAATGAAGGTTCACTTCATGCAAGCGGTTTCTGACTGTTTGGTCGCTAATTAAGTTCCCTGAAGTGTGATGAAGCCTCACGGCTAACATCATGGCGGTTATTGTTTGAGCTCTTCGAGTTAAGATTTGAATGTATCGGTCTTGTCTCCGTGTGGTGCAGCGATACCGTCCTCCATGGCGCTCAGCCACGGTACCAGTGCTTCGGTAACGTGTCCAAAGTCGACTGATAACACTCTGACTTGTATTCAGAGCTAAAGCCACAGGACGTTGCCGGGAACCAGCTTCTATCATTCCCACGGCTCTGAGCATTTCTTCCCTGCTTAAATGACGTCGCCGCTCCATAATAACGTTGGTTTTAATCAGTAGTAGGTTAAAATTTTAAAGAAAACTGTTATTTTAGTCTTTTTTTCGAACTTTAATGTTAGTTGTTCAAATGTCAAAAATCCCTTTATTAGGAAAATGGCAAATTTCTTTATTAATGCAAAGGTGACTAGGTTTATCGTTACTGTGACAAACGAAAACACTTTATTTGATGAATCCTTAAAGAAAATTTTAATTAATATCAATCAGGAGAAAAGTTATTGCAAAAAAATATGTTGATCCCTAGACACTTTTGATGTGTGTATTTACAATAAAACTAAGCATCAAAAAATTCCTCCACATCGCTGTCACCAGGGAACGTTCCCAGAAGGCTGGAGGCATTGCCCCGCTGAATTGCGATTGCAATGCGTTGACCCAAAAAAAGTCCAGCTAATGTCCCTAAACTTAATACGCCTTCGATTAAGCTTCCGCCTATTAACTTACCTTCCTTCGATGGCAAACAAGAGAATTGGGCATTATTCTATGAGAGTTTTAAAACAAGCATACACGAAAATTCTCAATTATGTGATTCTCAGCGTATTTATTATTTAATCGGCAAATTAAGTGGCAACGCTTTAACAGTAATAGCTGGTGTCGTACCGAACGCTGAAAATTACCCCGCTATTTGGAAGGCCTTAGTTGACAAATACCAGGACAAACGCGTGCTGGGAGCCTTTTATTTGAACAATATTTTTAATCATAAAAATGTTTTGACTAATGTTAACCAATTGAATAATTTTATTGAAAAGTTTTCATCATCACTATCCGCTTTGAAACAACTGCAAATATCTGATTTGACGGATTTTATATTCTTGTACATCGCACAACGAAAATTAGATACCGGTTATGATTTTAAACAAAAGGGGACGAGGATCAAAATTAATTAAATGTTATAATGTGTATCTTTGTGTGTTTTCGGTACAAATGTGTTCATTTAGAACTGGTTAGTGATTTAACCAAGGACGCATTTGTTATGACTCTGAGGCGTTTCATTGCACGTCGCGGTAAGTCTGCAGAGATTTTTTGCGATAATGGTCGCAACTTTGTTGCCGCTTCCAAGGAAATTGGTATTTTTATAGATAAGGCCAAGGATCACCTGACTGATTTTGCAAGTCGTCAGGGTATTAAATTCAATTTTATACCGAGCTACGCACCCCATTTCGGTGGTCTTTGGGAGGCCGGGGTGAAATCGGCGAAATTTTGCATAAAGCGAGTTATGGGCAACACTCACTTATCACAACTTTGTTTGCACAAATAGAGGCGATTCTCAATAGTCGTTTTCTATCCCGCCTGATGACCTCCTCTCCTTGTCCCCAGGACACTTCATCATTGGTCGGCCACTAACCGCATTGCCTGCACCCAACACAGATGAAGAAAGACTCACAACCATCAAAACTACTGAGCCAGGTCTCCCCCCATCACAGGGAGAATAAGAAGCCTACTGTGCCACGCTGGCCAGTCGGGTTGGCACATGGTTCCGTTTCAAGTTTTCCTTCTCTTTTTCGGTTTTTCGGTTTTCAGCCTTGTCGTTTCCCTTTGACGGCTCTTACACCCTTAGGATGGCGTGGGACTTTAGGTATTCTAAATCCGTTACCAAACGTAACACTATGTCTATTAGCTTATCATTATAAGTTAGTTTTCAGTAGCAGATTATTTGTTTATTATTATTTATTTGATACCAAGCGATAAGATCGCTCCTTGTCCAAATTGTTGCATAAGACTGTGTTGTGTCTATTTCTCTCGTGTACAATAAAGAGTTTATCTATATATCTATCTATTCTTTCAATTCATTTTTCTTTTAAACAACTTTTAATAGAAAAGATGCATCATCAGCGAATAACACGATAGCGCAATGTTGAATTTGGAAGAAACCAGCAGAGTGGCAGTCCTGATATATTATTTTACTTTAAATAAATATCACATCATAAATATTAGACATATTTATTTTAACTGACATGCATAGATTGAGAAGTGTGTGTAAATATAATGGGTGCCCATTTGAATTACACACACTTCTCATGTGACAGTTTATACCTCTACCCTGTTCAAGATAGCATGATCGATTTGACAGACGGGCTAGTGATGGGAAACTGAAAATATCTAGTAGTCTAAAAAATAACGTTTTAAAATACTTGTAACAGTGACAAGTTGGCGTGGGTGTATTATGTGTGAAATTCTTTATTGCACTAGATATATAAAACATTGGGTAGATAATGATGGTGGGGCGATGGTGGGTCAATATTCATAATAAGTTCCTATTTAATATTACAGGGTTATTTTTTGACCTTCCACCAAATCTAAATAGGTGGTTCAGACCATGAAAGTAAACAAAAAAGAAAAGAAAATAATATTTTTTAAGTGTTAAATTTCAATGCGCTAAAGCCAACGAATATTATTTCAAAATGAAAATGTTTTCGAATATTGTCTTTTAAAGTTAAGAAAAAGTGATAAAGAATTTCACACATAATACACCCATACCATCTCGTCACAGTCACAAGTATTTTAAACCGTTGTTTTTTGGACTACTAGATATTATCTGTTTCCGATCACTATTCGTCATTGCAAAGTAAAGGTATGATTCCAAAGTAGGCTGCACGCAGAAGTGCTACCACGGCACTACTGATCCCCATTACCGCGACGTAGTACGGAATCATACCTATGTGTCGATCAGAAAAATTGACTTCTGTCAAATCGATCACGCTATCTTGAACAGGGTATAGCCAGCTGCATTTGTCTATACAACCTTCAAGGCGCAAAGGTCTATAATAAAAAATACGGGCTGCACTCCGGGCGTTCCGAAGTGAAAACTTATTTTTACGCGTTAGGCGCCAAATACACAGAAGCGATGAAAGATTCGGATACGATGCGGATGAGAGACGGATACGGCACCGATGCGACTTAAATTACATATAAAAGGCAAAGATCTGCTTAAGATCGTTGTATTCGTACTGTATAACAAGCGATACGTGCTCTTCGCACGGCGTTCGGTCGCAACTGCAAGCGAGGTGGCGCGGATTCTCAAGTGATAAATCCGCGCCGCATCCTTTCTGTGTAATTTACGACGCATCTCTTTCATACATTTTGTACGAATAAAATTTGAAGCGACAACAAATCCGATCCACATCCGCATCGTATCCGAATCTTTCATCGCTTCTGTGTATTTTGCGCCTTAGATATTTTTAGATGGGTACTTGGATTATTGGGTTATGAATAATAGCGATCGACTGCTGCGCAACATGTCGGGGGTTCGATACCCGCACGGAAGAAATATTTGTACGACCTACAAGTATTTGTTCCGGGTCTGGGTGTTTTCTATCTATAATATGTATTTATTTACAAAAAAAAATGTATATAAGTAGTTTATCATCCATCTCGGTACCATAACACAAGCATTAAGTTGCTTAGCTTGGGACGATATGGCGTTGTGTGAAATGTCCAAGGATATTATTACTAATATTTTATTTATGGATTGTATTTTATTAATTACTACCGACCCGCCCCGGCTTCGCACGGGGTGCAATGATGAACCTCTAAATTTATCATTATTTCTTTACAATATTATGGATGTATTATACATATAAACCTTCCTCCTGAATCACTCTTTCTATTAAAAGGAACCGCTTTAAAATCCGTTGCGTAGTTTTGAAGATTTAAGCATACATAGGGACGGACAGACGTCAGCGATTTTGTTTTATACTATGTAGTGATAGTGATTAGAAACTTTAAAATACATGTCGGAGGACCGTTAAGCTGGTTCATATGTGGTTTATATTTGGGCATATCTAGAGGTTGGTTGGACATCCTTAGATTATGTTGACGTGTACGCACAGGTATTCACCAAAATAAAAGGCTGCGTGTATAGTCTGATCACCGTATTACTATTTACTATTTCCAAATAACAATCACCGAAAATATTCAAAGGCTCCAATTATGAATTAAAGTACGATTAAGAGCAAATGGGTTTGCAAGCGACCATCACGTGCGAGTCGCCCTTCAAGCCATGACAACTCGCCCATCATGACACTTACAACTCCATTCGGGTGTCTATGCCCGCTCTTAAAATAGTTCTAATTTACTTGTAACTATTATTGATTAAACTGAGCACGCCCCGTTATACATATAATATTCTCTTAGGAACCATCGTTAACAATTTCGACAACTCTTGTATCATTATCATATCATTAAAATGATTACAATTTAAATTTAGAAACTATAGGTTCATGGTGACTAAAATAGGAAATAAAAAAAATTGATTCGAAGTTATTTAAATAAGTTACTTAGTGGTTAGATGTGCCGCATTTGGATCAACGGGTCCCGGGTTCGATTCCGGGGTCGGGCGAGTGTCTTTGTCTAAAACCAGAGGCACTGGCTCGGAGTCTGGGTGTCATTTCTATCTATAATATTGTGTGTATTTACAAAAAAAAAATGTATATAAGTAGTTTATCATCCATCTCGATACCATAACACAAGCAATAAGTTGCTTAGCTTGGGACGAGAAGGCGTTATGTGAAATGTCCAAGGATATTTATTTATTATATCTCGTGAATACCGCATCAATTGTATCTACTTTTATATCTCGTTGTGCTAATATTGCGTTGATTGGACCTTTTACTATTAAAATCAAATTCAATTAACTGCGGCTCGTAACGGTGTCGCGAGTAAAAGAAGTTTTCACTTCCAAAATGCAATGCCATTGGCAGAGTATTACACATCACCACCGCACGCTGCGAAACCATTTCCTTGAATTGCCGGCTCTATCTTAGACCCTTTTGTTTGTTTTTATAGTGGGGGAAACCTTTTAATGGTCCCCAGCCGAATTGGGACGGGGCTGGGGTATGTGGGAGTCCCCGGTGGCGTGGAGATGGTGAGCTGCGACCGGTATACCCACTAAAACCTACCACTGTTGTCAACGCGTGTCATTCTGCCGTTCGGGAAACTGCGTAGTCTATCCATGTTGGCAGTGACAGAAGACAGGGGACCTTGGCTCAAACCCTTGATGTTAAGACCTTTCTGACGCCTGAAGCGTTCCTCTACTCTGAGACTTTTGCTGTGGGGGTAGGGTGTCCCTGCCCTACTTCCAGTCTCATTGCGCATCGTGTGTGAACACGCCGCAATCCTGTTCGGCTCAAGGGCCTCGGTGCAAAGACCGACCGTCACGGGAACTCCTATCTGCTCCTAAGGCCGGAGGTGTTCACTGTGCCCCCGCCCGGAAGCTGCCGTTAAGGTGGCAAATCGGGCGTGTCCGCCAGTCTTCTGCGTCCTGTGCGGGCGGCGTCGGGTGCCCTCTCCCGTTCCCTTTCCGCGTCCTCCTTTCTTGCCATTACAGTTTCGGCGAAGGTTTGGAGCGCGCTCCAGGCTCTGTCGCATCTAGTTATGGTCGTATCCACCACCGAGGGTAGCGACAGGTCAACTCCGATCTCGGCGACTAGTGTCGCTCGCCCCGCAGACCAGGCCGGGCACTCCCCAATAGTGTGCTCGGCGGTGTCCTCCACGGCGGCACAGTGGTGGCAGTTTGGAAGGGGCTCCCGCCCCGCCACTCTGTGCAGGTACCTCCCGAAACAGCCGTGCCTCGAGAGGACCTGTGTGAGATGGTAAGAGAGTTCACCGTGCCGCCGCGTCAGCCAAAACTCCATGACCGGCCTTATCGCCTCAATGGTCCTGTGCCCGGCGCTGGGCTTGCAGCGTCTCGATCCATTCGATGGCGAGCGTGCTCCGTTCTTCGACTCGCCAGTTAGCGACAGTCTCTATCTTAGACCCTGACGTTGCTTTCCACCACACAAGCCTAGGATCAAATATATTCAAGTCGGTGATAAAAGAAAACCGACAGATTGTGGACTTTTCTTTTTTGGAATTAGCAGAGTTCGAATTTATTTTGTGCCTAACAATTTTTGGAACGGCAAATAGTAGGTACCTAATTGAATTTCCGTACCTTGGTAAAATGCAAAACATATAAAATTTTACACGGTGATAAGCCACTGTATTTTTCAGCTCCATTTGTGCACATATTGGTTGCCAAACATTGAATAGATAAGATGACATTTTTATTAATTTATGTAAAACCAGCTGACCCAGTAAAAGTTGTTTTGCCATATAAATTATTGTATCAATTCCTGTTATTAATTCATACAAATTCTACTGAATGAGAAGCGACACCGGCCGACGCCTAGCGGGACTAACTGATCTGAGATAATTGATCAGTCACCGACCGGGGTTAAATTACTAATATCGCTATTAAAAAATAGATGTTGATGGAAGAAGGTATAAAAATGTAGGGTTGTATTCATTTCAATCGGTCCGAAAAATGAGAACACAAAAATTTATTTGGGTCACCCTTATAACTTAGGGGGATGAAAAATAGATAACAACCTATTCTCAGACCTACCAAGTTCATCAAAGTCACCGTGGGGGAAGTCGTCCACCACCCTCCAACATATCAGCCAACAAAATCAAATACCCAAAAAGAGAAACAAAAACGAAGCAGCTTATACATAATTTACACTAAACACGAGAACCCTTTTTTTTTTGGTTTCGCTGGGGAAATGCTTTACGTATACCACCACCCCCCGGGGGAGAGGTCGGTGATTATGTGGGACTCCCGGGACAGAACCCGTATACCCACTAAAACCCCAGCGGTATACCCTCACACGGCACGCTTGGGGCGCCAACGGTTCGCGCGAGCGCAGTCAACGTTGACGCCCCGACGAGGTGCCCGCTACGCGGGCAAGCGACTATCGGAGAGGGCGTCCCGGTACACTGGGACGCCCTCAAACTCAAATCATTTATTTCAATTGAACCTATTTAGTGGTGTTTTTGAAAAGTCAAAAGTGAAGTTAGGAATCTAGTTGCATGTTCCAAAAAGTAGATCCTATGGAGAAGAACAGGCAAGAAACTCCATGGACACTCTTTTTATCATATTTTCTGTTACAAGCATCTGATTGGGTTACATTGATTTCGTGTTTATTTATAGTAAGCTAAGATGTGAGGACAATGTAACATATTGCACAACAGAAGTGTCCAGGAGATCAATATAAAGCTATGTAGGTATGTCAATAGCAGTAAAGGGATGACCGGCCCCAACTGGCGGCACCCGATCACGAGCAAGACGCATATGTCAGCCATCCCCCAGCTCAACCATATTTTAGGGAACCGAAGGACCCGACACACACGACACCACCAGCATGACCTTTAAGCGAGCATGACATACTCTCAACTGCTTGTTTATTTAATAAGTTATATAAATACGGTGACTACATACAATTCCAAACTTCTAAACAATTATACAAAATAAAAATAAAAAAAAATGATGAAGGTCCTGTATACTCGATATAAAAAAAAAACAAAGACAAATTAGTCCTACTCAGTGGTAAAAAATTAAGAAACAAGGAACATGAATATTTAATAAATCCAGTCATCGAGGCTTTCGTCTTTCTATCTTCTATCTTTCTATGGCGGGGGAAGGAGGTGGGCGTATAGTCGCCTCCTCCTCCCCGGCCTCCGTCTGCGGCGCGGGTCGGCCAGGACGTCCTCCTCCCTGACCCGCTCCGTGGCCTCCTTCTGCGACATGACGTCCTCGCAGAAGGAGGCCACTGCCTCCCATGCCTCCTCGCTGTCGAGCATCCGTCCGATTAGGCTCGACAGCGAGAGGTCTCCTCCGACCTGTGCCGCCAGGGCCCGCCTCTCGGTCACCCAGGCGGCACACTCCTCCACCGTGTGGCGCGCCGTGTCGACTGGCGCGCCACACTCGTAGGTACTTACCGAAGCAGCCATGCCCGGTAAGCACCTGCACCAACCTGTAGGTTAGGGTCCCGTGCCGCCGAGACAGCCAGCGATCCAGGTGGGGGCGGACCGCCTCCACCGTCGCCAGCCCGGCGGCCGGGGACCCCAAATCCTCCTCCCAATGGCGGATCAGGGCCTCTCGCGCTCTGTCCCTGATCCGCCTTACACCACCACCGTCGAGGAGGGGCAGCGCTTCCTCCTCCCTCCGTGCCGCACGGTACCTGTAGACGGCCGCCAGCACCTCCGCCTGGAGCTCCCAGGGTGGGTCCCCGGCGAGCAGCGTGGCAGCCGTCCACGACCGGTTCCGAAGCCCGGTTCGCCCTCACCGCTATGACCCTCTGCGGCCTCCGCAGAAGGGCCCAAAAAAAAAAAAAAAAAAACACGAGAACCCTGAGAACACCAGAAAGTATACATCAGCTAGAGTTAGCTATCGAAAACCTGAAGTGGGACATCTTTGGCATAAGCGAGATGCAACTGCAACTGCAACTGATTTTCATGGAACATATTATTTTGTAATGTGAACGTGATGCGCTTTCATTTGAGACCCCACTCGATTATATTTTCAGACTTTCGGTTATTCTTCCCCACTTTTACCCCCATAACTTTTAAACGACTCAACCGATTTTCATCAAACATGTCTAAGAACACTCGCCCGTAACTCACCTGTCATACAAAAAAACTGTATTGAAATCGCTTCATCCGTTCGCGAGCTACGGTGCCACAGACAGACAGACAGACAGACCGACAGACAGACAGACAGACAGACAGACACGTGAAACTTATAACACCCCTCTTTTTGCGTCGGGGGTTAAAAATGAACAGCAGGATAGCTGAACTTCAGGTACGAAATATCAAGACCGTATTTCGATCATCATTCCAAATATAAAGATTGAACACGGTTGGCGCAGTGGTTGAGCGATCGACTGCTGCGCAGCATGTCGCGGGTTCGATTCCCGCACGGAAGAAATATTTGTACGACCTACAAGTATTTGATCCGGGTCTGGGTGTTTTCTATCTATAATTATGAATGTATTTACAAAAAAAAATGTATATAAGTAGTTTATCATCCATCTCGTTACCATAAGACAAGCATTAAGTTGCTTAGCTTGGGACGAGATTTTATTTATTTATATTTATAACTATATTAGAAGAACTAGCGACCCGCCCCGGCTTCGCACGGATGCAATGATGAACTTCTATTTATCAGTGTTTCTCTACTATATTATGGATGTATTATTATACCTATAAACATTCCTCTTGAATGACACTATCTATTAAAAAAACCGCTTTTAAAAACCTGTTGAGTGGTTTTAAAGATTTAAGCATACATAGGGACGGACAGACGACAGCGACTTTGTTTTATAATATGTAGTGGTAGTGATACGTTTTATAGCCCGCATATATTTTTTTCACCCAAAATAGCTAGGCCTGCTTCAGTTAAGGATCCGATAGCGCAAAAAGAGTTAGATGTTTAACATTACATTGAGACTTATAAATAAATGTCAATAAACTAGTTGTATGGACCATGTAGTCAAATTCGATTGAATTTTTTGAATTAACATTTTTGTTTTGCTATAATTAATTTACTGAGGTAGGAATGCAACACTGTTGAACGTGGAACGTGCGGTTATACTAAAATAAAAAAATTTAAAAATAGTAAAAATTGTAGGTAAAAATTGGGGTTTCCAGATCAGATAAGATCTGAAAACCCCAATTTTCAATAAATGTGTATTCAAATAGACGAAATCTTGTTTTTGTAATAATGACCTACTATTTGAATATACTATTTATTGCATACTCATTCAATAGATTGTGATCTGTGTGATTGGTCATAGTTTTCAATCAATGTGTATTCAAATATCATAGTTTTCAATCAATGTGTAAGTATTCAAATATACGAAATCTTGTTTGTCTTAATGGCCTACTATTAGATACTATTAGACAGATCAGATAAGATCTGAAAACCCCAATTTTCAATAAACACCTAATTTACATCATAGTATTCAAATACCTACTATTATAATAAACCGTTCATTGAATTAAAAAACACCTATTCAAATAGATTCTTATCTGCATTACATTCAAATTGAATAATGATCAAAGGTAAAACTATGTGATTGGTCTTAGAATGTCACAAGGTTTAATTCTGATAATTGAATGCGCTCACACATTCTCCGATGTTATCTTATATCGGATTTTTGATATACTCGTACTTACGTCATTGCGTTCTTCTATCTCACGAAGCGATGTATGTGCATTATTCGATGCGACTTTCAACCTTACTCTCATAAACTTTAAAACCACATGTCATCGCTTCGTGACGTAAAATAACAATTAGATGAGAGTATGTAAGTGAAAGGTTAAATAAAAATACTTTATCATTTATTAAGTACTATGATTTATTTTACGACATATTATTCGATACCTTTACAGCAATTTCTTTAACCGATTTATAAATGTCATCCATAAATATGTTTTTAACTACATGCTGCACGCACAATTCAGCATCACAATTACATAGCGAACTTATGATATCAGGGTAACTTTCCACATCATAAACTTCGATCCTGATCACTTTAGCACCACGCGTTAGTTTTTTTATACAGGTGAATGCAGCTGTTGAACTTCTCTTGAGCTGTTTGCTGCTGGGACCCTCCAGATTCAATTGTTTTTCATTTTTCTGTCCTACTACAGTATTCATAGGAATGAAGTTGAAGTAGTCGTTTTCGGAGTCCTGAAAAAAAAACAGAATGCAATTAGTCATGTTGAACTAAGTGTATACTTACATACGTTTTTATTCAAAAACTCTAATGTCAAGGGCTTATAATTATGTTATATTTTAATTGATAGATAAAATACTGTTAAAGAAAATATTACCACTTACCGACATTACGCGATGATATCCCCCGTTTTTAGCCAGTCAGGACTCAGCAAGGGTACAAATTGAAATGATTGATTTAATATATTTTTTTCAATTTATATAATAATCGATTTTTTATCTATAGAGTTCAAAATCGTACAATTTTGTTAGATTTCGATAAGTACTCCGACAGTAGGACAAAAATGGCATGGTGAAATTGAAACCTCAAGACATCACGGCGCCAAACATTTTATTGTTTACTATAAATCTATATTGATAAAACAAACACTTACTGTACGTTTGTTCACTGTAATTTTTTCATACATTTTTATTGAGAAGATCAATATCATAATGGCATGCGAAACCATCGCATGTAAGTAGTACGTCTAATTTGCAACGTAAGTTCTAATTCTATTTAAGGAGATGGATCAAAACAATAATATTGTATTGCAATATCGACATACTATTATTACTCCGGGTTCTTATTAGTGTACACTTTAGGTATCATAATTTAAGGTTGAGATTTATACATTTGGTTATGATTGCAAAGCATTTGTCGCGTGAAGAAGTCCTGACTCAGGATTTTAGGTTAACGCATGCATTACATATATGGAAAAAGCTCACGTCGGCAATCCCGGCTATATAAATATTGGACGGTGATTTAGGGGACATCACTTCAGCTACCAGAAGCTCCAGATAAACATCAAGTACCTACCTACTTACCAAGAATCAACCTACTCTACGAAAAATGTAAGTATTCCAAGTTCTTTAATAATACATAAATTAATAGACCTGCTCTTGTATTTATATTTTATAGTTTTATCTAGCGTGTTATAGTATCATGGTTTAATAGAGTAATGTTTCTGTGATAGTTATGTTTCAGTATTCTAAAAAGATGTACTTATTTCAATATTAGATGAACATAGATAGATAGATACATAGACAATAATAAAATAATAATAATAAATTAGAGTAGTGTACCTATCTGTGACATTTCAATGTGGTATGTACGCTTGAATAATGATTTGATTGTATTAATATGTTTCACTCTATTTCAGGTCACACGAAAACGCCGAGACCCTTTTTCCCTCTGACGTCGACGAGGAACCTCAGGTTCAAAAAAAGAAGCACGACGGGCGAAAAAGGAAGCACGCATCGTCACGTACGTCTTCACCATCGAGAGCAAGTCCGGTGCCCCTACGAAAAATGTAAGTATTCCAAGTTCTTTAATAAAACATAAATTAATAGACCTGCTCTTGTATTTATATTTTATAGTTTTATCTAGCGTGTTATAGTATCGTGGTTTAATAGAGTAATGTTTCTGTGATAGTAATGCGTCGTCGGCGAAACCGTCTGTGTCGTCCCATCCATCGGCTTCAAAGAAGCTGCATATCAAACCCATTCCCCCGAGGAAGTGCACGGCATACGATCTGTTTGGAGACGATAGCGAGGACGACGAGAAAGAGCCCCCTGCAGTTACTGGTAAAACACCATTAGCTTCATATATATCACGACGTCTTGCAAATGGTCATTCGCGCCAAACCTTTGAAAAAAAGCCGGGAACGCACTATATTGATTTAAAAATATACCGGTGCGATGAAATAGAAAAAGTTCAGCCAATGAATAGATGGCGCCAAGCAATTGTCACGCTTAAAAATCAAACTTTTGACAATACAGATGCTTGGCAACATTTGTCTAATTTTATTATAGCTACACGAAAAGAGTACGTTAAGTGCCCACCAACATTTATTAGTAACTACTATTAAAATAGTAGGTACTGTATTAAACAAGTACTATAATTCAGTAGTACCTACTATATTACTTAGTGGACTATTATTAAGCTAATCTTGTATTCATTTATTCAAATATTAGGTATTATTATCTTTATATTTCAAGTTTATACTATTGCTATACCTACTAGCTTAGTTTATAAATGTTTTTTTTATTTTTGTAATCTACATTATGAATAAATATGTAGATGTAAATCTACTATTATGTTATATACCTTAGGCGGTACTTAGTTATTACATAGGCATATAAATAAATCATGTAATCAGTTATAGAAATTAAGTTGTATAATCATTTATCATATTACATTTGATTTAATGCTCATGGTTTTTTTCCTTTCTTTATTACAGTGCCAGTTAATAGCAGCAGTTTAGCAGCTGTAATCAGAATCGAATGTGATCTTGTGCACGGTTCATATTACAACGGATTACCGACTCATTTTATTCACGAATTCATATCTGATACTGCTCCAAGTCACGGGTACACAGAAATACCCCAGAACGTTATTTACTTCCCAGTAAACAAAAACATAATTTCATCCATATCTGTCAGGATTGTAGATCAGTTTGGTTACTGTATTGACTTTGGTGAAGAACATATTCAATTACGTCTTCATTTAAGAAAAGCAAAATGATTGTGTATGATAAAAACCCTACAGTGAAAATAAAACGTCCTATTCCGTCAACAACCGTTAAGGTGCACAGACGTAAGAAAAACGTGATGAAATTGACTAAAACAAATAAAGATTTTCTTAAAGCTTTAGGGTTTAAAGTATGAGTATACTACAGATTACTGATTTACCACACTTTGATAGTTCAATCGAAAGTTATGAAGTCCATTCATACAATCCCTACAATAACAGCTTTAGAGAAAACGATGAAATCAGAATCCCCATCCACCAGCAAGACATATATGTACTACCATCAGCCAGTTCAATCTACATCGAAGGTCAGGCAAAGCTGTTCGGCAAGGATGGGCATCCAATCAAGAAAACTGTTACGTTCACTAATAACCCTGTTATGCATTTGTTTCAAGACATCAGATACGAAATGAATGGAATTGAAATAGATCGTATAAAAAATTCCGGAATAACATCAACAATAAAGTCATACATCTCATTAAATGAAGCAG
The DNA here is from genome assembly GCA_905475355.2 of Clostera curtula. Classification (NCBI taxonomy): domain Eukaryota; kingdom Metazoa; phylum Arthropoda; class Insecta; order Lepidoptera; family Notodontidae; genus Clostera; species Clostera curtula. Next base: position 3,275,935 of record FR997804.1, on the reverse strand, counting down.
AAAGTAAAGTTGCTGCATTATGGGGTTGGAATTTAAACGGGTTCGAAAGTTATGGGCATTTTAGCGTTGTGGTACCTTTAAATAAGATTTTAGGGTTTGCAGAGGATTACAATAAAATTGTGATAAATTGTAAACACGAACTTATATTGAATAGGAGTAATTCTAACTTGAATAGTATTATTCTTACTGATGAAGTCGTTCAGCTTCAAATAGATATACAAAGGGTTCAGTGGAGAGTACCACATGTAAAAGTTTCAGATAGAGAACGTTTAACACTTTTAAAGCATTTAGAAAGAGATAAACCTATTCAGATGGCATTTAGAAATTGGGATTTATATGAGTATCCTTTACTACCTAAAACCACAAAGCATTCTTGGTCAGTAAAAACTGCTTCTCAATTAGAAAAGCCCCGGTATGTAATTTTTTGCTTGCAGACTAATAGAAAAAGTAATAAATCGAAAGACAGCTCAGTATTTGATCATTGCGATGTGACAAACGTAACGCTATTTTTGAATTCTCAATATTACCCTTATGAGCCTTTAGGCTTAAAGTTTTCTGAAAACAAGTACAGTATATTATATGAAATGTATGTGAAATTTCGTCAGTCGTATTATAACAGCCCTGTTGATCCCTTGCTTGATCTGAAAGATTTTAAAGAAAAAGCACCACTTTTTATCATAGATTGTTCAAGGCAAAATGACTGTTTAAAAACAGGCCCGGTAGACGTAAGGTTGGAATTTGAATGTTCAACATTGATACCAGATAACACAACTGCTTATTGTTTAATTATTAACGATCGACTTGTGGAATACAAACCGTTAAGTAACATTGTGCGCAGGCTATCATGACTGCAATTGTAGATGTTCAAGGTTTCAAATCAGAAGCTAACGAATTTATAGTAAAGGAAATTGCGATATTATGCGATAAAAAAATACAGGTATTTTTAATAAAACCTCCATTCCCATTTTACGACTTGACTAAACAAGAACGGCGACAAGTAAGTTGGATTGAGCGCAATAGAAAGATATACTGGAAGGAAGGAATTGTGCCCTACTCAAATTATCAGAATTTGGTCTTAAATATTTTAAGAGATAAATGTGTTTATGTCAAAGGTTCAGAAAAAGTGTCATGGTTAAGGAAAATTGTAAATAGTGCTAATGTTAATAACTTAGAAGATATAGGTTGTCCTAGTTTATTAAACTTATATAAACAATATGAAAACTCTCATGATGTGTATAGTTGTATTTATCATGATTCAGTATGTGCCTTGAAAAACGTTCTCTGTTTAAATAAATGGTGTATAAACAATGTAGTATAAACACTCTAAGTAACTAATAAATTTTTGAAATAAATATTTTCTTGTTTTATTCATTAAAAGGTTGATTATATGTATAGTAATTCCCACAGATTTCGCAATAACATTTCGCAAGAAACAGATCATATCAGGCTGGAATATTACTCAAAATTAAAATGTAATGACTACTTACCCACAGAAAACAGATCAGATCAGGTTAGAACATTATTCCATACATAAAATATAATAACTTTAAGTACCTCGGAAACAGATCTGATTAGGTCCGATTATTTTGCACCAGTTCTCAAATAGATACATGATCACAACAACACCTCTATGACCAATCACACAGATCACAATCTATTGAATGAATATGCAATAAATAGTATATTCAAATAGTAGGTCATTATTACAAAAACAAGATTTCGTATATTTGAATACACATTTATTGAAAATTGGGGTTTTCAGATCTTATCTGATCTGGAATCGTATATTTGAATACACATTTATTGAAAATTGGGGTTTTCAGATCTTATCTGATCTGGAAACCCCAATTTTTACCTACTACATTTACGATTTAGGTTAACGATTTTTTATTTTAAGTCTCTAAAATGTAAATGGTATTAGTTTAACTTATACTGCAGATAATTTATCGATCTGAATATTGACAGAAGGGTTTCCCATCACTAGCTTTTCGAAGTCTTTAGTGCGTTGTGTGGTCAAAAATAACTCACAAATTGTTTCTCTTCTATAGCATAAACGAAACAAAGGAGCCGAAAACGCCGGTGGTAACATATACTCTATAAATAGGTCTATGACATGCATTAAAAAAAATTTCATAATCGCTATCACCACTGAATAAAACCCATATTAAAACTGATTTTTTTAAGGGTCAATATGACCGCACACGCACAATTGAAAAGTCCACCATGAGTCAATGTGACCTCACACGCACCAAATGAAAGTACACTAAAAATACCGCCGCAGCGAACGTCCTAGACGGAAAAGTCAGAAACGAAATCGACTACATAATAACTAAAAAAGCTATGGTATTTAGTGATACGGAAATAATACAAAACATATTTTTTCACACAAACCATCGTATGGTACGCAGCTGTCTAAATTAAAGAAGCCCTAAAACTCCTAGACATCATATTATATGAACAATATGCAGACAATTGACAACGATAGAAGACCATAAGGAAGCTGTTAATTCTGATATGGACTGGACCTAAACGAAAAATATAAAAAAATAGAAAACAAGATTAAAACACAGGCAGAAAAACAAACAAATAAGAGTACAGAAAACTTTTTGAGTGAAAAAACGTTAACACTAATTGAAGATAGAAAGAGCTTGTTATGAAACAAGGATAAAAAGGAAAATCAAAAGAAATATCTAACCTTAGTGACCAGATTCGTGAAAATATGAGGAAAGACAGAAAATTCAGAAGAAACAAATTAGATAATCATATTAATAAAAAGGGAGGCATGAAAAAGGCGCTTAAGGAACTTCGTAAAAAGGGGAAAGAATGGATACCAAAGTCAACTCGGAGTTCAATCCAAAATATAGCAACAAATAATTATAGGTTACTATATTCAAATCAATCAAGCTATATTACACACAATAGTGGATTCAAACAGAAACATTGATCTGAAGAAAATGAAGACATACCAGAAATATTAGTATCGGATGTAGAAAAAAGTATAAAAAGCCAAAAAATGGAAAAACACCCGGCCCCGACAGGAGCACAAACGAACTTATGAGAGGGACAAAACTAAGCCCACTATCAAGAAAAATCTTTAACGAGATTCTATACACCGGTAGCATCCCTTGCCAATGGGCAGAATCACATAAAACACTTCTTCACAAGAAAGGTCCAAAAGACGATATCGGAAATTACAGACCCATATCTCTCATCTCAAATGTATATAAAGTTTTCGCCAAAATCATTCATCACTCACTATCTAACAGCAAAACTACGGGAATTGAATTAGTCATCATCATAAGATGACTAATTCAATTTCCAGTACGTACCAGTTCAAGGACAGAATCTGGATTATGTAGAGGAATATGTTTATCTCGGCCAGATAATATCGCCTAGTGACCAGATGTCGAAAGAAATAGGAAAAATAATTGCAACAGGATGGAATACCTATTATAAAAAGCAAGGAAATATGCATTAAAATCAAGAAGAAGACCTTTCATACCTGTATTTTACCCTGCATTACATACGACTGCGAAACCTGGGCTTTGACTATAAACACCATAGGGATAAACTTGCAAGATGTCAGAGAAGTATGGAAAGTTAAGTTTAAAAATAAAAGACAAAGTAAAAAGTACAAACATCAGGCACAAAACTAATTACCGGATATGTTAGCCCGTATTGATCAACTTAAATTGAGGTGGACTGGACATATTATTTGCTTTAGATACGCTGTTGGTTTTCTTAATAAATAAATAAATATTCGTAGGTGTAATAAAAAAAACTAAAAAATTAAATAAAAAATTTAAATAAACCCCCGACACATTGACCTAATTTCCCTTTAAAAAGTAGAAAATATAAATAAAATACATCGCGTTGGGGGACCGCTCCTACTTATTCCTGGAATCCCAATTATAATACGTACATTTACCGAATTGAGAGTATTCAAAAAAGATTTTTAAGATACATTCAGTTTAGATCGGGAGCATATAAATCTTCTTACACTTATAGATGCAAAAAATTTCATATACTTCCACTTTATGAACGGAGAAAAATATCGGACCTGACACTTCTATTGAAAATTGTGAGGGGAGCAAATAATATTTCTGAATTACTAAATAAAATTGAACTTCGGGTACCGTCTGCGTTCCTGCGTAAATCACATTTACTGCATATTCCTTCAACTGCAACCACATACAGGCAGAATTCATATATAGTAAGAGCAAGCCGTTTGTATAATGAGGCCTGCCTGGGAGCTGATATCGATATTTTTAACACTAGTACTACTAATCTAAAGATCATTTTAGCTAAAATTTTCTTTGACTGTTAGTTTTGGTGACTAGTTATATTGTTCAATTATACCCTTTGTCTTGCTTGATGCTACAAGCTTAAGTTTAACTAGATACCGTCGTTTACTTTCTTTCTTTTTTTAATTATACGGTAACAGTAGTGAAAACTTGTAATTGGCCATGTTCTAAATTATTTATATAGTGCACTGTACGTACCTAGCTGTAAGTTTTCCTTAAATAATAAAAATGCCACTACTCAATTAAGGAATACTTTTCGGATAACCCTCAAAAATGACTGGTCTGGTTAATGGTTCTGGCTTGGTGATGTAGTAACATAATTTTATATTGCTGACATAAAAATATTGTAATCAATTAAACATAATTATACATTTCTATTAATTGACATTTAACATTGCATGAAATGATTTTTTGACATTTAAGACAAGATAATAAAAAAAATATTAATATTTGTACGCTTACTTTAAGCAGATTTTGCAAGGAATTCCAATATATTTTAAGCAACATCTAATCCAATGTACCCAAAATCCATACAAATAAATAAATTCTATTCTATTCTAAAATAAAACTTTTTTTTCTGACACTATGTTTAATTCAAATTTATTAAAAAATATTTTCAATTTTTTAGTTCGATTTTCTATAAAATCGTATTTTTTTAGTTTTGATTAAATTTTTTTTTAGTTGAAATATCATAAATCTATTGCTAAATATATTGCTAAATATAAATTATTTATTAAATCTATTGCTCCGTGTGGTAGCGGAGGAAGAATACTACCACCCCATATCTTCCCGTGGGTGTCGTAGAAGGCGACTAAGGGACAACAGACGTTGGGCAGCAGCGACGTTCTGTTCAAAACACACCATCCATCACTGCGATCGCCAACCCGCCTGCCAAGCGTGGCGATTATGGCAAACCCCCCCATGTATGGATACAAATAGGAAAACGGCCCCCAGTCCCCGGCAGCCCCACTATTCCTTCGGCCACGGTAGCAGCCAAGGTAACGGTGGGGCAGGGGGTGCGAACAATCTCCGGCAGAGATCCGGCTACCACATAAAACGACGGCTGCACCTGGCAACATACAACACACGGACACTGCGGACTGACGAGAAGATCGTAGAACTCGAGGAGAGTTGAGCAAGTTGCGATGGGATATAGTGGGGTTGTCTGAAGTCCGAAGAGAGGGAGAGGACACAATAACCCTCAAATCCGGCAACTTGCTCTACTTCCGGGAGGGCGACCAACAGTCCCAAGGTGGTGTTGGGTTTATCGTCCACAAGTCCCTTGTGAACAACGTTATTAAAATCGAGAGTGTGTCGACCAGGGTGGCGTACCTTATACTCAGAATAACCAAGCGTTATTCGTTGAAGGTCATACAGGTATACGCACCGACCTCGGCACATCCCGACGATGCGGTAGAGATCATGTATGAGGACATTTCCTCGGCCATACATGGCTCTAGAACGCACTACACCGTTGTCATGGGGGATTTTAACGCGAAACTAGGCAAGCGGAGCGGAGATGAGCTGCAAGTGGGGCAATTTGGGTTTGGACACCGGAACCAACGGGGCCAACTTTTGGCTGGTTTTCTTGAGAAGGAAGGACTCTATATGATGAATTCCTTCTACAAAAAACCAGAACAGAGGAAATGGACCTGGTTGAGTCCAGATGGCACCACAAAAAACGAGATAGACTTCATCATGTCGACGAAGAAGCACATATTCAATGATGTCTCCGTGATCAATATGGTCAAAACCGGAAGCGATCACCGCTTAGTAAGAGGCACATTGAATATCGACATCAAGCTTGAAAGGTCGCGCATGGTGAGGTCTACGCTGCGTCCCGTGCCTGTTCAGATTCAAAACCCGGAAAGCTTCCAGCTTGAACTGCAGAACCGCTTTATTAGCCTAGGCGTTGACGTGGACGATAATAATGACGGGTTCGTGGAGACTGTCCGCAAAGTTGGGTCGAAGTTCTGTAAGACCCAACGCCAGAAAACGGCCAAAAAGCTCTCGGACCTCACCCTGAAGCTCATGGACGAACGTCGGAAACTGGTCCTGCAGTCTTCAGATGATGCGACGCAGCTTCGGATGCTCAATAGACAGATATCAAAGTCCCTGAAGCGTGATATACGCCGATTCAACACGAATAGTGTTGAAGAGGCTATTGAACGCAACAGGGGCTCCAAGGTTTTCGCCAGGGATCTGTCTATTGGGCAAAGCCAGCTCGTCAGGCTGAAGACTGATGACGGCAGGATCGTCACGTCGAAGTCCGAGATTTTGGGTGAGGTCGAGAGTTTCTATGGACAGCTTTACGCGTCTACACAGGAACCCGTCACAAATCTAGCAAACGACCCACGAGCTAGATTAACCCGGCACTACACAGAAGACCTCCCGGACATCAGCCTGTGCGAGATCGGAATGGCCCTCAAGCAACTTAAGAACAGCAAGGCAGCGGGTGATGACGGAATTACCGCAGAACTTCTGAAGGCGGGTGGAGAACCGATCCTTAGGGCCCTTCAGAGGTTGTTTAATTCCGTCATACTCGATGGACGAACGCCAAAGGCATGGAACAGAAGTGTGGTGGTGCTGTTCTTCAAGAAAGGGGATAACACTTTATTGAAGAACTACAGACCCATCTCACTTCTGAGTCATGTCTACAAGTTGTTCTCGAGGGTCATCACGAATCGCCTCGCATGCAGGCTCGATGATTCCCAGCCTCCCGAACAAGCCGGTTTCCGAAAAGGCTTCAGTACCGTAGACCACATATTAACGCTACGGCAGGTTATACAGAAGACCGAGGAGTATAACCTGCCCCTTTGTCTGGCGTTCGTGGACTACGAGAAAGCCTTCGATTGGATCGAGACGTGGGCAGTATTGCAGGCTCTCCAGAGGTGCCAAGTCGACTATCGGTACATCGAAGTGTTGAAGTGCTTGTATGAAAACGCCACTATGTCAGTCCGACTCCAGGACCAGACCTCGAAACCGATCCAGTTGCAGCGAGGTGTTAGACAGGGAGACGTTATCTCTCCGAAACTGTTCTCCGCTGCACTGGAAGATGTTTTCAAGGTTCTGGACTGGAAAGGGCTGGGCATTAACGTGAACGGCGAGTACATCACTCACCTTCGATTCGCTGACGACATAGTCATAATGGCTGAGACCATGGAGGGCCTCACTACGATGCTCGATGGCCTCTATCGAGCCTCCGAACGAGTCGGCCTTAAAATGAACATGGAGAAGACGAAGATACTGTCTAATATCCATGTTCAAGCCACTCCTGTTGACATCGGAGGTTCTACCCTCGAAGTTGTTGACCACTACATTTACCTGGGACACACTGTCCAGCTAGGTAAGTCCAACTTCGAGAAAGAGGTCAATCGTCGGATCCAACTCGGCTGGGCAGCGTTTGGGAAGCTGCGAAAGATCTTCTCGCCCACAATACCGCAGTGTCTGAAGACAAAAGTCTTCAACCAATGTGTGTTGCCAGTGATGACTTATGGAACAGAGACGTGGTCGCTCACTATGGGCTCCATCAGAAGGCTCAAAGTCACCCAAAGGGCAATGGAGAGGGCTATGCTCGGAGTTTCCCTGCGAGATCGAATCAGAAATGAGGAGATTCGCAGGAAAACCAGGGTCACCGACATAGCCCACAGGATTGCCAAACTTAAGTGGCAGTGGGCAGGGCACATAGCGCGCAGGACCGACGCCCGATGGGGCAGAAAAGTCCTGGAATGGCGACCGCGTTCCGGAAAGCGCAGTGCTGGTAGGCCTCCCACACGGTGGACCGATGACCTGATTAAGGTCGCCGGAAAACGATGGATGCGGGCGGCCCAGGACCGGCCTTTGTGGAAATCTTTAGGGGAGGCCTATGTCCAGCAGTGGACGTCTTTTGGCTGAAATGATGATGATGATGATTGCTAAATAATCACTTAAAAATATAGCAATAGCTTTATGATATTTACATCTCTATTAGCTATTGCATCGAAGAGCGGTGTTCCACCTTGATTACCGTTATTATTATTATTCTATTAATGACTAGCTTTTGCGCGCGGCTTCGCCCGCGTGGGCTTCGAACCCGTGCATTCTTTTTATGAACATAAAATCGGTTATTGTGACTAAACTATGATAGTTAGATATGTGCTCTCGCGGACTTTTTTGTAGATCTTTATAAGACCTACAAACCCGTAGTACATCATTTTGTTCTATTGTCAATAGTTTTTGCAGCGCACGCATAAATAGGTTTTCAATTTTACACCTTGGTTTACAAAATCTCAATTTTCATACGGATCCCTAATTCTTTTGAAAATAAAATATAGCCTATAACCTTCCTCGATAAATGGACTATCTAACACTGAAAGATTTTTTGAAATCGTACCAGTAGTTCCTGAGATTAGCGCGTTCAAACAAACAAACAAATAAACAAACAAACAAACAAACTCTGCAGCTTTATATATTAGTATAGATAACGGGTCAAAATGTTTAAAATATTGAATTGTCATCGGTCCTTAATAAGTATGCCAAATTCGCAGTTTCGAGTTAATCCGACGTTTTGAAGTGGGTCAAAATCATGTTCAAAGATTCCGTTACATACAAACATACATACAGACAGGCGAAGCTAATAAAAGCGTATTAAAAAGGAGAAACGGAGCAAACAGGTGACAATTTGGTACCCAAGAGATGGCATTAGGAGTCGAGGTTTTAAAAAGAGAAGAAGGATGACCTGAAAAAAACTTTAGGTCCGCATTGAACAAGAGTGGCAGCAGACAGAAAGCAGTGGAGATCTTTTGTAGTTTAATGTAGATTTATTTGTGTTTTAAATGTGTAAAATTGTGAAAAGTTCGGATTTTTTGAAAAAGTGAAAAGTTTCAGATCAAGGTGATCATTATTTATTTGAGTGTGCATGGCTATTATAGGGTTATTACAAGTTTCTTTACCAGTTTTGACATTACCCGATAGCACCCACCCAAACTTCGTATTATTTGCCATAAGTTTCCTGGTGGGCCCCTCATAAAACCTTCAGATATTATTTCCGAGTATATTTCAGCCCCGAGCAAGAGATCGATTCTATTTGCAATGTTAAACTTAGGATCTGCTAGCATCATAACTGGTAGTTGAGGCCATGGTTTAACTACAAATTTTCGTGCTGTTGTTAGTACCACTTGGTTGCTTGTATTTGAGAATGATGACGTAAGTAAATAAATAAATTAAAAATAAGAAAATATTAAATAATAGAATAATAAATAAAAAAGTAAAGTAAGTAACAACTTTTATAAGTTGTCGTCTATTGATGATGCGATGGTGGTTTTGGCAACATTAGTGCTATCAATTACTTCGGTATGTGTTCCCAAATTATTTGACATGGTGAGATTATGGGAGTGCAGTAAGGTGTGGTGTTTTTTTCCTACATATTTTACATCTGGTTGGCAACCGACAAACAGTGACTGAATGATTAAGACCTAAACAATGGTAGCACAAATTCGAATTTTGGACAAAATCTCGTCTTGTTCAGCGAAAGCCTTACAATTTCCTAACTTCGTCCTCCTTCGTCAGAACAAAAGACATACACACTATATACATGTAGTATATAGAGAAGATTTATCAACATTATCTAGAACATAACTTTTGACCACTTTATCTGACAAGTATTCAAGAGCCTGAAAACGATATTCCAAATATTGCAAAAATTGTTTCATTGAATTCAATTCATTTGTCGAGCGAGATGTCTCAGCTTCCCATAGTTTGCGTTACTCATTATCTAACTTTAAACATAAATGATAAATAACAAAAATATAGCAGTTTTCTTCAGACATTTACTTGTAGTATGATACTACAAGTAAATGTCTTAAGTTCTTTTAGACCCTTTGAGGATTGACTTGTTATTTTCTTTTGTCCTTACAATCTTTTAATATATTATCTACTAAGTATTTTTTATTATTATACCTACTTTCTAGCATGTTCCAACAGGTTGGATAGTTTTCGTTCGTCACTGGTAGATGTCGAAGGAGCTGCTCGGCTTCTCCCGATAAGTAACTTTTTAAGTAATGTAGTTTCTGCACGTCCGGTATCGACGGGTTGTTGTGCACTAGTAACAGGATATAAATCTTTGAACGTGCTCCACTCGGCATACTGCCCAGAGAATGTGGGTATAGTGATTTTTGGTAGCTTAATATTGACTTGGTTGTTTCCTGGTGGAATAAGTGATTTTGTATCTCATCCCGCTCCTTCCCTTGTTCGGAAGACACGTTAAGCCGCCATTTTATCACCTATGGCAGTCGTTACACGTAGGCAGCAGCTTAAAGTAAATATACTGTATCATCTTAACTATTCAATGTTTGCCAACCAATATGTGCACAAAATTTGTTTTTTTTAATGTACCATAAAAAAAAACCGACGTTCGCCACGAAGGCACGTCCAATCCCTAGACCAACCAAGCAATTTATATGTTACAAAACATTTTTCCAGTAAATTAATATTGAAGTTCCCACAGATCTAACTATCTATCTATCTATCTATCTATCTATCAGCCACAGAAGTCCACTGCTGAACATAGGCCTCCCCCATAGATTTCCACAATGCACGATCTCGTGCAGACCGCATCCATCGACTCCCAGCGACCTTCACAAGGTCGTCAGTCCACCTAGTCGGGGGTCTTCCCACGCTTCTCTTTCCCGTACGTGGACGCCACTCCAAGACTTTTATGCCCCAGCGGCCATCCGTTCTCCGGGCCACGTGGCCTGCCCATTGCCACTTCAACTGTGCAATCCTTTTAGCTATGTCGGTCACTAACCAACTAACCAAATTTTATATTAAAGTACTGAATTGATTTTGATCAATTCTCTAAATCAGTTTATAAATGCCAAAGTTATGCAGGAGCACACATACAGACGAATTGCGAAACTCCTCCTTTTTGAAGTCGGATATAAAATTATTAGAATTTATCCGCTTCAAATTTTTGGAACGCAATATAGTAGGTAAGTACAATACTTAATTACCTTGGTAAATGCAAAACACTTCATTTTACACGGTGGCGAGCGACGGTTTTTTTTTATGGTACATTTGTGCACATATTGGTTAGTAAACATTGAATAGTTAAGATGATACAGTATACTTACTTTAAGCTGCTGCCTACTTGTAACGACTGCCATAGATGATAAAATGGCGGCATAGCGTGTCTTCCGAACAAGGGAAGGAGCAGGATGAGATACAATTAATGATGGACGTATGACGGACCGCTACGCGTGGAACTCCTCGATATACCACTTTATATAGAACTAATTTACTACAAAAGTCAGTTATATTAAAGACAAAGTCCCCGTCAGGCGCGTGGTTGCGGTGGCAGCCCTGACCTCAACGCCTGGCCGCCCTCCCCCGCAATAACGACGCATTGTGTCGCGGCAGGTTAGGGCTTCCGAGGCAACTCTGAAGACAGAGAAGTCCCCAGAGCCAAAAGCCACCACGACTCTGTATGCCGCTCGTCATCTGGCCCCGCCCCATGGGCCGGCCCGCTCACCACAACAAGGTTGCAGAATGGTCGAGAGGGTAGCATGTAAATCTTCATGGATACCCGACCGCTAAACGCCTGCCGGGTTATGTGGGACTCCGAGGCGCGAAAAGATGGTAATTGCGCCCCAACCTACCCACTAAAACCAATGGTGTCCCTCAACTGCCCGAAACAGGGCCACGGGTTTCACTCTTCCACAGTGGGGACCACCCTCCGTGACCCCGGTGGGGCCTTGGCCCGCTCGTACAAGCGGGCTCCACCATTTGATGGGGAGCTCTGGACGCTCCCCAACCCACCGAGAGGCACGTGCGGGACATTGCACGCACCCCCCTGCCTGGCTGCGACTCCGTAGTGGCGGCACGGCGGCCTAACCAAGCCTCCGCTGCTACCGGCGGCAGCCCAGGCCCGCCGGCCTAGCCGAGCCTCCGCTGCTATCGTTGGCAGCCCTGGCCCGCCTTTGTCACGGCAGCTTAAGGCTCTCGAGGCAACTCTGAGGACAGAGGAGACCCCGGAGTCAAAAACCACCAAGCCAATGTGTGCCGCTCTTCGTCTGGCCTCTCCCCGCTTTCTAAGCTGTACCTCAGATGTCTGAATAATCCAACTCACTGATAAAATATCGATGTATTAATATGGTGACAATCCTAATATAACGAGAGGGAAAATCACCCAAAAGACGAAGTACGTCCTGCAAGTGTGCCATAATTGTTGATGTTGCTTTAGTATTCGTAGCTTCGGGCATCTTGTTAAGCAACATTATCATCTTCCTTCGTAGCTCCACACAGCGCCCTCGCTGTTCTGCAACTTGTCTGATGCAGTCTACATTATTATCATTAAATCGTACTATGATCTATAGATTAAAGACTATCATCGTATTTGCACCCGAGTTATCTTGGATGACTTAATGTAGGTATTGGATTTCTGAGAGAAGAAGTGGCGGGAGGAACGATGTAAGGCTGAGAAGAAATCAAACCTAAAGCTTATTCAATTTACGTAACCAGTCAGCTGTACTACAGTAAGCCTGTCATAATATCTTATTCGACTGGTTTGTCTAAATAATCGAATTGATGCAAACGGGTAGGTTATGAAATTGCTGTAGGCCAATTGGTTGCCTAAAATCCAACTAATTTGTCAATTGAATTCCGATACTATTACAGTATTTTAGCAGATAAACAGTTAAATTTCGTAGCTATAACTTGAAATCTTCCTCAATAACGCGTTGAATCACAGTCGTTTGACACATTAATAAAATTACCGGATTCCGAATGCATAAGTAAAGATAATTTGATAAAAGAAACTTTTAAAAAATCTTCCATTAGGTACGTGAGCTGTTCATGAACATGAAAAATGAATTTGACAAAATCATAATATTCCACTCGGTCCCTATGCATGTACCCTATGCATTAGGTTAAACCAGCATTCAAAACATTTAATAAACGTATCGGCCTCGTCTGCAGTGCCTTCAAAATAGTTTCAGAAGATAAAGTTTAAATTGTAAACCGACTACAAAAACAAAAAAAAGGGCCTAATCTTTATCTTTACATATAAGACAATGTCGCTATCATCTGTCCGTCCCTATGTATGCTTAAATCTTTAAAACTACGCAACGGATTTTAAAGCGGTTTTTTTAAATAGATAGAGTGATTCAAGAGGAGTATTACACCCGTGCGAAGCCGGGGCGGGTCACTAGTAACCATTAAGCAACCACTTGAAGTTATTGGGAATTCTCAGATCCTAATTAACGTTGGTATCAATTTAAGTTGGCACAGACTTCAAGCAGTTTTTTTCGCTTTTCCCTTTATTATTGTACTGAAGTCGGTGTACGATATGCAAGATTAATTTTAATTCCATATAACTCGGTGACAGCAACTAGTAAGTCGTCCAAGAACACCCAAATTTGCTTTTCGACAAATAGTGTTGGTCACTTATTTCAAAATTACTGTTTACTGTAATAAACTACTGAATCGATTTTGATCAATTGAAAATGACACACACAATTACTGATAAAATGCTTTTTTTAAACTCAAACTCAAAAGCAACTTTATTTACGTAGGTTTCATCACAAAACTCTTATAAATCGTCATATTTACAAACACCATTATCATCTTACGGCCCCTGTCCCACACTAGGTGGTAGTCTCCACACACACCTATCAGTCGTCATACCTACATTCACACCTTTCACACACAACTCCTCATTCCTGCAATCCCTCCATCTCCCCTGATCGCTCACAATCCCTATATGTTCACTCACATTCATGCCGAAACTACCACCGGTTCGGAAGGCTGCTCTACAGAGAAGAGCCGGCAAGAAACTCTGTAGTTGCTTTTTTTAAATTATTGTTCGTTTACAAAAAGCACTAAACAGCATAGTGAGAGCAAGTTCGCAAGATGAGAGAAACACGCTACATGTTTACGCAATGAATGACGGATAGACCTTGACAGAGCCAATAAAAAAAAAAAACAAAAACAAATCCGCGATTAAAGGTCTCCATTGCGTCATTGCTCACACATACAGTGTACAATATATGACATTTTCTAAATGCTACGTACAAAATATTTCGCCAATGAGATATAGTATTGAAGGGGCCAAAGGAACAGAGCACAGGCACAAAATGACAGTTACTTCCAGGCATCATTATCACACATATAGTCGTTGACGCGGTAGTACCCTTTATTAATTAGTGTAGTTTTAACAAAATTTTTGAACTTTATGAAGGGTAGATTTACAATAGCGTCAGGAATTTTATTGTACAGGCGAACACCGAGGCCTGCAAAAGATCCATGGGCTTTTTGCAGTCTGTGGTGAGGTATCATTAGTTTATGCCCATTTCTTGTACGGACAGTGGACGTAGTGACATCACAGTTGGTCTTATACTGACTGATATTCTGTCTCACAAATAAGATATTAGCAAGGATAAACTGCGATGCCACAGTCAAAATTCCTATATCACAAAACTTATTTCTAAGTGATTCCTTGGGTCCTAGATTGTAAATGGAACGCACAGCACGCTTTTGTAATACAAATACAGTTTCAATGTCTGCGGCGTTGCCCCAAAGCAAAATACCATATGACATGACGCTATGGAAGTAACCAAAGTAGACAAGTCTCGCGGTATCCACGTCGGTGAGCCGTCTTACCTGTCTCACAGCATAAGCTGCTGAACTAAGTTTATCAGCGAGTTTATGAATGTGGGGCCTCCATTGTAACTTGGAATCTAAAGTAATGCCCAAAAACTTTGTAGATTCTTCTAGGTCCAAATTTTTGTCATTTAATATCAATTTAGTAACGCTACTTTTTGAGTAAGAGGTAGTAAACCTAATGCATTTGGTCTTAGCTGCATTCAACAATAAATTGTTTACAGTGAACCACTGAGATATTTGCACGAGTGCGCTATTTACATCGTCAAAATTTGTTTTCTTACGGTCAACTTTAAAAATAAGCGATGTATCATCAGCAAATAGAACAATGTTACAAATATCTTTTACAAAGAAGGCGAGATCGTTTATATAAATAAGAAATAAAAACGGACCCATATTGTTCACTATGTAACAATTTATATTTGTGGAAGTGTTGCAGTAGCTGTTTTAAAATGATTTTCTCAAAGATTTTACTTAAAACTGGCAAAATGGAAATAGGTCTATAGTTGCCAAGCTCTTTCTTATTGCCAGCTTTGTAGAGTGGGATGATTTTACCATGTTTCATTAAATTTGGGAATACACCCACATCTACACACTCATTAAATATATTAGCAAGCTGAGGAGCTATATCTGAAATAACCCCTTTAATCACAACACGGCTGTCCAATTTCAAAACCAAGTATCTGACAAATTTTAAAAAAAGTGTGTTTTTGCAATTTTCGACCTTGTAGACCACTCTCCACATACTAGGATAGCAAAAACACCCAAAATATGGTAAAAAACGAAGTTGCACAATGTCGGAAACCTAGTATCTACAGTAAACGTTTTTAAAATGCAAATATTACAAGATTAAAACATAGTATCTAACATCAACCATTTTAAAAACCTAGTAAGTGCTTGTAGTTACTTGGATTTAAAATGGTTCATGTAGATACTAAGTCAATGAAATGGTTGAAGTAAACGTCAAAACTCTCGCGCAACTTTAGTAAGTGAGAAGAAGTAGTTGCAGGTGCGGGTTTTTGTCTATAAAAATGAATAATAATCAGTTTTGTAGGTCGAAATTGATCTTGAGTGCTTTAAAAGAACAACATGTTGAAATGTAAGTGCGCTTCAGTGTATAATATAGTCAAGGTCTTATGTTTTACAAGGTTTTTTATGAATAAAAGGCCTTAACTCAAAATAATTACACAAGCATGTAAGATTAATTGTTGGTAACTGGCAAGATTTTGTTTTGTGTTTTGTTTTAATGAATTTGAGATTGCATGGTATTTGCAAGTTAGATAATTTTCAATAACTAAAGTATAAAGATACCAAGAAGAAAAATAACGTTATCGATTCAAATACTATATTGAATTTTTAGAATCTGGATGTTACATCTTGCATAAGCACAAATATACTCTATTTCAATTCATTTTGCACAAAACATTTCTGTTTTAGCTATGATATGTACCATAATCTGCTACCTGCTACGAGGGTAATGATTAAATCACAATTTCTACTGCAACATACTACGACACATAAATAATAAATATCCTTGGACATTTCACACAACGCCATCTCGTCCCAAGCTAAGCAACTCAATGCTTGTGTTATGGTAACGAGATGGATGATAAACTACCTGTTATACTTTTTTTTTTGTAAATACATACATATTATAGATAGAAAACACCCAGACCCAGAACAAATACTTTTCGTCTTTACTCTGGTATTATATAGGTTGATTCTGAAGTTATATTTATGGGTTGTGTTGGGTAGGTGATGGGAGAAATAATATTGACGTTTACTAATACCCATAAATATGACCACGCACACACTAAAACACCATGTGGATACCTAATGCTACATCGAACGTTCTGTAAATTTATCTCTATTTTCTTTGCTTTTTGATTGCTACAAACTACCAACGCTTTGGTGATGGCGCATGGCTTTATAAAACATTTCATTTCAGATTTAATGAAAACACCCCAATTGCATTGCATAGCAATTTTTCACTCACTGATATACCCTGCAACAACATTTCGCTTACTAGCTCAACTGATAACACTTCTTTGGTAACTGAAGATGCCCCATTCAACATCTACGACAATCCGCCACCATGTTCTTCTGAGCAAGGTGATGGAAGGATGGAAGAATTTATTAAAAATATTTCAGATATTTCTAATTATTTGTACAGTGATGATTCGGTAGCGCATCCAAGTTTCTCAATTCGAAAGTATCTAAATATTAGATACAGTACATAGAAGAAACTAGTGAAACTGATGATGATACTAATTGCAACCCTTTAATTTCGAATAGCATTCCGGCTCTTCCATGTAACGTACCTCAACATTCAGTATTCTTATCAACTTACCCGAATTCACTTATATTTACTAACTAGCTTTTGGGCGCGGCTTCGCTCGCGTGGACTTCGAACCCGTGCTTATCTCTATGCATTTTTTTTTATGAATATAAAAGTGGTTATTGTGACTAAACTATGATAGTTAGATATGTGCTCTCGCGGACTTTTTTGTAGATTTTAATAAGACCTACAAACTCTTAGTACTTCATTTTGTTCTATTGTCAATAGTTTTTGCAGCGCACGCGTAAATAAGTTTTCGATTTTACACCTTGGGTTACAAAATCGCAATTTTCATACGGATCCCTAATTCCTTTGAAAATAAAATATAGCCTATAACCTTCCTCGATAAATGGACTATCTACCACTGAAAGAATTTTTGAAATCGGACCAGTAGTTCCTGAGATTAGCGCGTTCAAACAAACAAACAAACAAACAAACAAACAAACAAACTCTGCAGCTTTATATATTAGTATAGATCAGGAACCTGCTGCATCGCATATACAAGCAAGGTACGCAAAAACAGTACATTTTATTGCAAATTATCCAGAGCCCATTTATATAAACACAGCTTTAAATTGCAATAACAACAACACTGCAGTTATAAATAAATAATGATAGCGATGGAGACGATCAACAAGAAGCGTCCGTCTTGCTCGTGCAAATATTGAAAAAAAACAGAATAACTCGTATTAAAGCTAAATACTCTTTCATACAAAATGGTTGTAGCGAAAAATGTAAAAGGGATTGTAATTTATTTACCGTGGATGAAAGAAATGCCATATGAGGAAAAGGATGGATGAAAACAAAGTAAAAAAAAAGAAAAGATAGTAAAAAGGAAGGCATCGTAAAAACTTTATTACAGCTTATGCCAACGAACAGAGGGAGTTTTATCTTTTTCATTAAACCTGCTTATTCCTGCCCAATATTTGAGTTCCTTTATTCTGTTGTTTCTTACTAGGTTTATAAAATTGCATTTAGTTCCTACTCAGTAAATTCAAACCTAAATGAAAACAAAGCAAGTGATCTTACTAGGTTTTGAAATTGTCACACTCAAAAAGTATGGTCTAAGAAAACAATTATTTTATTAGTAACTGCTTCTCTACGTACATGTTTTGTGATAGACGCATTAAAACTACATTTTTATAAAGCCTGTTATGTACCTCAAATTTTACAATCACTCCCAAGAATGTATGACTAATATTATTGAAACGGCACGCTATCAAAGGTATGAAATCGTTTTTTGCCTCTCCTATAAAATTTAGTTTTATGCAGATACTGGGTTTTGAAATTTCACAGCCGAACAGTTGATATATCCCACAAATCACCGTTTTCTTCAAAGTAATACTATTAAAGGCTGTAACAATGTCAGAAGGGGTCACATAAGTGAACCTGAGCAAGCCCGACGTCTCTCTAACATTATCCTTGAGCAGCATCTCAGCCTGGACAGAAGATGAAGCCAAAGACGTGGTGATTTCCTTCGGTATACTTTCAAAAAAAATATTAAAGCATTGAGCTACATCGAAGTTGGTATTTATTACACTACCATTATTATGCAATTCAAATTTAGATTCAGGTAGCTTTGCTTTGCCAGTTTCGTTATTAATAATGTTCCAGGTGGTTTTAATTTTGTTACTGGATTTTCTTATTTTACGACTAATGTGTAGAGATTTAGCCGTATAGCAAACTTTTTTAAACAATTTTGAGTAGGACCTAACGTATTCCTGAAAGGCTAAATTAAAATTAAATTGTTTCAAAGCGTATAAATTATATAATGTATTCCTACTCTTATAAATACCTGGAGTAGCCCATTCACAAAACTTCAACTTATTACCTTTAGTGTAGGTTTTCAATTCAAATATACGATTGAACTCGATCTGAATAATATTAAATAATTTTTCGTATTGACTATCCGGGTCACCACGCACGTGAGCCATTGCCACAGTTTTCTTAGCTACAATGTTTTGGAATTTGTCTATTTTCCTACCTGTAACTGGTCGAGCAGAAAATGTGAAACGATCGTCTGCTTTATTGTTGGGAAGAGTAATTAATTGCCCGCAATGATCAGATGATTAAGTCGGCCATAGAAGAGTTCGAATTTGTTCTGTGGCTAAGAAATATTGGAAATGCATATAGTAGGTACCTAATTGCAATTCCTTACCTTCGTAAAATGCATAACACTTTTAATTTTATACGGTGGCAAGCCTGTGGCGGAATGACTACCTTTTATTAATATTTAATATAATTTTTATTAAATTAATTTTAAGTAGTTTATAAGTAGTCTAAGTCTGTTTTGTTCGTATTTCCTATGTTAAATCATTTTTATTTATTTCACCTGTTAATATTTTTTATGAACACTTTGTCCGGCCTATTTTCTTTAATATAGATAACACAGCGTTGCGTGCCTAAGCTGCGCGTCAAGCTTCTATCGATCGCGCAGGCGCGGGCTCGCGGCGCTGTGACGTCACGCACCAACCGTTGATTGAATAGTTTTTATATGATTCCTGTAGACGACGAGGCGCTGGGTTCTTGGCAGTTTTTAGAATAATAAAGCTTGGAAAATACTAGTAAGTGGCTACTTCGCCCGTTTATTCACAGTTCACATCACATCACATATCACATATATTAAAATAAAAATATAAAATTAAAACCTAAAAATACGACCATTTTCTTCTGACTAACAAATAATAGAACACTCCTATTTTAAAAAGTGACAGCCCTTGTCCTTTTCTAATCTAATCAAAAAAGGTAAACTAAAAATAGGTTACAATATATTTATGCTAATAATTAAGGCGACCGCTCATCATCGCCAACATCCTGCCCCTTAGTGTCGGCTTTGCGACACTCATTACGTAGAAGTAACGCTACCCGGGTTGCCGGACGTTTCGCCATTCCAGCTTGTGTCCTGATGTCAACCGACCTAACTCGACCATCAGCTCCGGGATAAACGTTTTGAATTATGCCTCTAGGCCAAACGTTACGCGGTGACGAGGGGTCTACCACCACAACTAAATCTCCCCTTTCTAGCTGTGTTCCCTCTCGTGCCCATTTATTTCGAGGTGCTAAAGTGGGCAACACTTCCCTCATCCAACGCAACCAGAACATGTCCGCAAGGCGCTGAGCAATTCGCCATTGCTTCCTCAAACAAAGATCGCTGTCATCGAAAACGCCAGGTTGGGGCAAGTTCGACGACGAACCTAACAAAAAATGATTAGGCGTTAAGGTTTCAGGGTCACGAGAGTCAACAGAAACGTGAGTAAGTGGCCGACTATTGATCATATTCTCTACCTCGCATAAGAAAGTATACAGAGTTTCTTCTCTAGGAGCACGTTCTTTCAAAACTACTTTTAACGCTGTTTTAACGCTTCTAATTAGCCGCTCCCAGGCGCCCCCCATATGTGGACTGGCGGGCGGTATAAATTGCCAATTCACTCCCTTATTTAGTGCCTCAGATACAAGTGCCTGCTTATTACTAAGGACATCGCTATAGGCCTTCTTTAATTCTGTATCGGCGCCACGTAAGTTAGTTCCGTTATCTGAGAAGATCGTATGCGGCCAGCCTCTACGAGCGGCCATACGGCGCAGCGCCATGATCATTGCATCTGTAGTGAGAGACTGAACTACTTCTATGTGTACTGCCCGTACCGTAAGACACGTGAACAGCACGCCGTACCTACGAACTCTTTGCCTACCAACGGCCACCTCTATTGGTCCGAATAAGTCAACTCCGCACATCGTATACGGCCTCTGATGGTGCGTAAGTCTACAGCGAGGTAAGTCACCAAGGCGAGGTGGGTCAGGCAAAGACTTCCGGAAGCGACAGACTAGACATTGGCTTGCTACTGAACGAACGGTCGGTCTTAACCTAATGAGCCAATACTTTTGCCGCAACTCATTAATTACCATTTCATTGCATGAATGAGCAGCGGTCATGTGAAAATGCATCACTATTAATCGCGCTGTGTGATTTTTACCGTCTAATATTATAGGGTATTTGGTTTGATGATCTACGCCAAGCGTATTCCCTATGCGGCTGCCTACACGTAAAAGTCCGTCCTCGTCTATATATGGAGTAAGCGAATGTAAACGACTGTTACTACTTATTTGCCTATTTGTTCGTAATGAGTCAATTTCGTTTTGAAACGACTCTGCTTGAGAGTGACGCAGTAATAATACTTCAGCTTTATACATCAAGTCGTTGCTAATACATGAGGTCGACTTCCTTTTACACTTTTCAATAAACAACAAAACTGCAGCAGTAGTACGTAATAACCTCAGCCACCTAGAAAATCTACAGGGATCAGGAACAGGTAAGTGAACTTTATCGTTGTTATGTACAGTAAGTATTTTTTCTAGGATTTCATCATTAATCGGTTTTGTTTTAGGACGTTGAGGCCAGCAAGAACGCGGTTGGTTTAAGAATAATGGGCCAGAGAACCACGTACAATCACTAGTAAGTACATAATCAGTACTCTTTGTTCCCAGGTCCGCCACGTTCAAGTCAGTCGGGACATAATGCCAATCATCAGCGCGGCTTACGTCGTCAATCTCTCCGAGTCGATTAGCAATAAATACCTTATAAGTTCGATCGATCCGGCGATATAGGACCAACGATGTAGACGACGAGGCGCTGGGTTCTTGGCAGTTTTTAGAATAATAAAGCTTGGAAAATACTAGTAAGTGGCTACTTCGCCCGTTTATTCACAGTTCACATCACATCACATATCACATATATTAAAATAAAAATATAAAATTAAAACCTAAAAATACGACCATTTTCTTCTGACTAACAAATAATAGAACACTCCTATTTTAAAAAGTGACAGCCCTTGTCCTTTTCTAATCTAATCAAAAAAGGTAAACTAAAAATAGGTTACAATATATTTATGCTAATAATTAAGGCGACCGCTCATCATCGCCAACAATTCCCTTTTCGCGCGCTTCTCGCTGACTGTTCAAATTCTGTTTTACATTTTAAATTAATTTGGTTTTTACATGTTTTATATTACTTTATTCCTGCTATCTATTGTATACATTGTGCCATCGTTTCTCCTTCTTTTTATTTAATAACTATTTTAATATTTTATGTGTGCAAAGTGTGTCGTGTAATATATGAGAGTGACTTTACCAACAACCAGAGTTTTTATTCGGAACTTTAACTACTCCGCGACCGACACACCGCCCCATAATTGGTGACCTCTCCTGAACACAATACCGATGGCTAGCTAACGTAAACCGAAATCAAGAACCGATGATGGATACCTATACCTACGCCGCCGCAGCAGCATATCGGCAGCCTTCTGCCGACAGCCCAACCCTGCGTGCCTCATCAGTTTTACAGTTTATACGGATCATAAACCAATTTGTTTCGCTTTCCATTCGCGGAAAGACAATTGCTCACCTAGACAGTTCCGACATCTTGACTTTATCTCGCAATTTACCACGGACATTAGGCACATCTCAGGTAAGGACAACGTTGTTGCAGACAGTCTTTCGAGGATCGAGGAAGTTACCCAGCCAATAGACTGGGCAGTTTTAGCTGAGTCGCAGAAACACGACCCCGAACTCGAGACACTGCTGCGCAGCAACACATCAATGTGCCTTAAAAAAGTCAAGATGCCGGGAACTGACAGTGAGATTTACTGCGACACGAAAACTGATACCATACGACCATATGTCCCAAATGTTCTCCGCTACCAAATTTTCGATACTCTCCACTCTCTTAGTCACCCTGGTTCAAATGCAACTGCTCTACTTGTCGCAGAAAGATATGTTTGGCCAGGTGTAAGGAAAGATTGCAAAGAGTGGACTCGAAATTGCTCGGCTTGCCAGCGGTCTAAAGTCACACGCCACGTATCTACACCGCTCGGGAATTTTAAACCACCCAAAGCTCGTTTTCAATTCATCCACATCGACATTATAGGACCCTTGCCACTGTCACAAGGATTTCGGTATTGTCTCACGGCAATCGATAGATTTACTCGTTGGCCTGAGGCAATACCACTACCTGACATTACCGCAGAGACAGTGGCGAAAGCCCTGTTGCATGGATGGATTGCAAGGTTCGGATGTCCGACTGACATTGTGACAGATCGTGGTGCGCAATTCGAGTCGGCTCTTTTCAAACACCTTGCATCCTTGGTCGGTTTTAAACACAGGCGAACTACTGCTTATCATCCTGCGTGCAATGGGATGATAGAACGGTTCCACAGGCAGCTTAAATCTGCCATAGTGTGTCACGACAATATTAATTGGACAGAGACGCTTCCACTCGTCTTATTGGGCATAAGAAACACGTTCAAGGATGACCTGAAGGCTACACCAGCAGAACTGCTGTACGGTGAAACCCTCAGACTTCCCGGTGACTTTTTCCACCCAGACGCACAGACGACTTTCGACATGACCGACTATATTTCACGGTTACGATCTTTTGCCAGACGACTTCAGCCTTCTCCAGCTTCACGTCACAGCAATAAACCAGTTTTCATTTTCAAAGACTTACACTCATCGACTCACGTTTATCTTAGAGACGACAAAATAGCCTCAAGTCTTAAACCTGCGTACACTGGACCATATGAGGTCCTCGAACGAGGAGACAAAGTTTTCAAACTCCTTATCAACGGCAACTCAGTCACAGTATCAGTAGACCGTCTGAAACCAGCCTACATACTTGATGACTCACATAGCCACACAAATACAAGTACGCATACAAACACTCCAACAGTACTCAACAACACACATACTCCCAAAAGCATACTCACACGCAAACAACACTACCATTCCACCACCAAGTTACCCGAAACCCCAAGAAGCAGTATCAAGACGACGCGGTCAGGTCGAAGAGTACGTTTCCCAGACCATTATTCGCCTGAGTAACATTCGCCCATGTCGGTCTCTGGTAGGGGGTGTTGTGGCGGAATGACTACTTTTTATTAATATTTAATATAATTTTTATTAAATTAATTTTAAGTAGTTTATAAGTAGTCTAAGTCTGTTTTGTTCGTATTTCCTATGTTAAATCATTTTTATTTATTTCACCTGTTAATATTTTTTATGAACACTTTGTCCGGCCTATTTTCTTTAATATAGATAACACAGCGTTGCGTGCCTAAGCTGCGCGTCAAGCTTCTATCGATCGCGCAGGCGCGGGCTCGCGGCGCTGTGACGTCACGCACCAACCGTTGATTGAATAGTTTTTATATGATTCCCTTTTCGCGCGCTTCTCGCTGACTGTTCAAATTCTGTTTTACATTTTAAATTAATTTGGTTTTTACATGTTTTATATTACTTTATTCCTGCTATCTAAATAAACATAAACATATGTAAAACAATCGTCATAAATTTTATTTGTTATTGGAAATTTAAAAAGATAATTTAAAGTTTGTATGTAAAAAGCTTTTCTTATATATAGGAACGTATCAGATATGTATAAATCTTAGGTTAGTTAGATAGTACTCAACTTTTACTTATCACTTTTTTATGTTTGTAAGGAATAAAAGGCTTTTTTATTTTTTTATTTTTTATTTTTATTTATTTTTATATTCCTGCTATCTATTGTATACATTGTGCCATCGTTTCTCCTTCTTTTTATTTAATAACTATTTTAATATTTTATGTGTGCAAAGTGTGTCGTGTAATATATGAGAGTGACTTTACCAACAACCAGAGTTTTTATTCGGAACTTTAACTACTCCGCGACCGACACACCGCCCCATAAGCCACTGTATTTTTCAGCTGCATTTGTGCACATATTTGTTGCCAAACATTGAATATTTAAGATGAATTTATTATTAATTTATGTAAAATTTGTTTGTTAACACGATACCTTTTCGTTGTGCAAATATACGGTTGGGATATAAAAGCGATCTGTTGCAGTGCTCTGCATCAGTTCGCGGATAGTCCTCAATTACTGAAACCATGATCGGCGTCTTCGCTTTAATGTGCCTCGTCGCACCAGCGGCCTTTGGTAAGACTTATTAAATAATAATAATTTATCCACTACATATTATTATTACACTATTACATCTAGTTCAAAGTTCAAAGTATAAACATACGTACGCTCCACGTATATAATTATAAAACGGTATTTCTATGATAACGCACGTACTCTTTCTTTTTGAAAGGGTCGTGAGTATTAGGATTTACCTGCAGAATAACCTTTTAATTACTTCCAGTATGATATAATGTATATATTATGTTTATCTTATTTTAATATTTAACATATCTATTATTTATATGTATTTTATATTTTATTAGTATGTTAATAATATATATTAGCCCTATATAAGTGACCACCTACCTTGTTGTTCTCTGCACCACCTACAGTATGGCTGGTAGAGAATGTCTATGGCATTAAGTCATAAAGTTTTAAATAAATAAATAATCTTGATACAAACCGTGTTCAAACACGTATCGTGGCACAGTCGCCTTTATTTAAAATACTTCCATGAAAACAAATTAGATCCAACAACTTCACGAATGGATCGTCATCATAAGTACGTCCCACTCTAGTGTACTGTCTTCCCTAAAATTACAATAGCGCACTGTCCTCAGCTTAACGCATCTACCCACAACCTTTCGCAGACCGTCGCTCCAACTAACAGAGGGGCCTACATCCCCTGCTCGTACGTCTTTGTGATAAATCGTATTGTTGTCAATAAACATTAAAGTTCAATCTACAGAACAATCATTTCGAATTATATTCTCTTTCTCAGAGAACCGTAATCTTTCTTTTTAAAAGAACGTACAGCCTGCTTTGGTAATTTTGTATGTATTTTGTTTCAGGTTATGATATAGGGCCTCCCAGTGTGGGTAAGACCAATAATGTTTTTTTACGACACCTTATTATTTCGGTATTGTTCAAGTTTTAAAACGTGCTTCCTGGCTTTTCCCAACTTCATTCGGGTTGGTATAACTTGACGTGGCTAACTACCAATACGTATAGGGAGTGACCCGTCTAATGGGACAGCCGATATTGTATAGTCAGCCCAGCTGTCAGTCATGCTACTGATAACCTGTAACGAGTGCTAAATATAGTAGAATGGCGCCCGGAACCGACCTCTTTACGTATTTACGTGTGTCACGAACGTAACAAATGATGGACACCCATCCAACGTCCAGCAGAGTCAGATATTTCTTAACCTGCACAGGGATTGCATTACGCACTATCCACTACTATTATTTCTAAACGGATACAGTAAAAATAACTATTTTGCGTATATTGCATGCACGAAAGATCGCATCCCTGTTAAAATACATCGTGTTTGAGTGTTATGTGCACAATATGTGAGAGCAAATTGACGCGACCAAATTCAGTTTTTTTTATATACACTTTTTTCTCTATATCAAGGATGTGGTAACGATTGTGTACTTTAGAAGTGTTTGTGACCCAATATGATCAGTTAAGAAAAATAAACACATAGACGATTTCTTGGCAGCTTCTCCCTGTAGCATTTTGAACTGGCGGTAGTTGCACACTCGACGGATTTTGATTTTGCTTTTTGTATTTTAGTGCTGCATCAACAGGGAGGACAATATTCCTTTTTCACGATCCCCCGTGATCTAGAAACTGTGGAAGAGAGAAATTGGATACAAAGTGAATTTCCACCCAACGCATGTAAATTATTCAATAAAACTGAAAATAATACGCTCTGGACAAATCCAAAAGGAAAAGGGCTCTCAATGGTCATGAACACTAAAGGAGAAAGTATCGGCGTGGTCATTGCTGTAAGTAACTTAAGTATTATTGTTACTAGACCTGTGGGAACTAGCAACTTTCGACCACAGGTGGTTCGTACAATGTACAATAAAACTGCACGTTATTATCTGTATAGGCTTCAAATCGGTATGGCTGTTTATTTGGAGTATTTGGCCAATAAATCGGCCTAACTAAATATTTCAATCAAATTTAAGAAATTAACGTAAATGAAGTTACATGTTGTCAAACCCGTTTCATCCTGAGGGTGTGGTAAGAGGCGATTTTAGGAATGCAAGAGAGGAAAATCACCGAGCTGCATGAAAAGGACAACTTGTATGTTTGCCAACGTGTATTGCCAGCGTGGCACAGTAGGCTAATTTCCCTCCATTCATTCGGAGGAGGTCCGACTCAAAAATGAATCATTTGTGGGCTGAATTGACCGCTCCGGGAATCCCTTAGAATAAATAGTAAGTTTTAGGCCCTAAGAGTAGATGCCCGGGAAAAAATAAAAAATGTGTATACCAGGGATCGATTCAAATCTGTAGAAAACAAGTCCATTTCGGTAGGCGAGGCGCCGTATCTGTAGAAATACCGAAAGTCGGTAGGTTTGATATTATGACTGTTTATTTCGTTCTGGTGAGAATAATTTTGTTGTGTTTTCCATGTTTTTCACATAATTTCCTATACACAGTTTGCTTTAAATCGATTGACGGACGTTCGGACGAATATGTCTCAGGCTGGATTTGATACTTGGAAGACGCAAGTTAACGGAACCGAAATTGAGTATGCCTACAATGTAATAAGATACAACTGGCGTGGTACGTGTTTTAATAAATAATAATAAATAAATAAATATCCCTGGACATTTCACACAACGCCATCTCGTCCCAAGTTAAGCAACTTAATGCTTGTGTTATGGTAACGAGATGGATGATAAACTACTTAGATACATTTTTTTTTGTAAATACATACTTATAATAGATAGAAATGACACCCAGACTCCGAGCCAGTGCCTCTGGTTTAGACAAAGACACTTGCCCGACCCCGGAATCGAACCCGGGAACCGTTGATCTAAAGGCGGCACATCTAACCACTAGACCAACGAGGCATGCTTCCATTAATTTGTCTGCAATGTAATTTGTAGAGATTTTCTAGAATTAGGTTTTTATTTTTCATTTACTATTCAGCAAGTAATCTTTAATATGCTTAGCGTAATCTTAGGCTACATAATACAAATATCGAAATATTTCAGATCAGGGTACTAAGCGTGTATGTGATAGTATCGAATACCTGGGAGCTGGCGGAGAGCCGACTAAAGCTTCTTTAAACATGTCGCAGAACCCAGGATACACAAAACAAAAATGCATTGACACGGCAGGTAATTACTGAAAATATTTGCTAATTTCATTAAAGTTCCTTCCTTATTGGAAGGAACTTTAGGAATATTTCATAAGTGTGAAATAGCGTAAATGGTGGGTATAACATAAGCCGCGTGGTTCAACGAATGTACACTAAAACTGTGCACTGCTAAACATCGTTTTACTGAGTATAGGCTGGTGAATATGGGGCGGGAATCCAACCCTGTAAGAAGTGAAAGTATGACGCTGGCTGCAAGACGAAAGCGGATTTAGCGTAGTGCTATAGTCACATAGAGCCAAATATCAGCAGTATTAAGTCAGTATAAGTTTCTTAGGTAAGTATTAAGGGAGCAATGGCACCTGTTCACAAGATTGACGCATGCAGGGAAGAGGGCGACCCGCCATACATCGCCATCACTGTCATGAGTCGCTGTTGTTAAAATATTTCTTTGCCAAAATAATTTTACATAAAATTGATTTTGATCTTCAAACCAGTTTTAACCAAAGGGGCATAATTACTATTTGCAGGTATCCACTATTTCTACAACATGAGTTCCACTACGGAATGTAGCTCCATGGACTCAATGTACTTCCTTACGGACTGTAACAGCGAGGTGATTGGTTGGGGCATGTATATAGTTGCAGCTCGTTCTGAAGAAGTTCCAGATTGGAGCTGGAGCTGCAGTATGAACGAAACCGCCGTATCAGTACGTGAATATTCATTTTGCTCTCATTATAATATTTCCCCTACCTTGCATTTTTACAATTTTCTTAAATAGTACCCGTGAGACCCACCACCTAGTGGGCAACCGGTAAACTTTGGTAACGTTTTACACACTGTGTGAAGATAGATATATATATATATAGCCTGGACCGACGGTTTCAGGTTGCCCCCGTTGCACGGAACAGGCCATTTATGTTACAAATGGTTGAACTCACTTACGTGATATAACTATCTAAATAACGATATCGAACGACCGGACGGACGTGACGGATTTAGAATACGTCCTCGCATTCCATTCTAAGGGTGTCCGTAAGTGCCAACAAAAGGATATTACAAGGCCGATAACCTAGTCGCCTGAGAAGGAAAAGTTGATAAATCTCAACTTTGTAAGAAAGGCTACTATAGCGTTACTGATTATCTGACTGACCCGGTAGCCTGGGATTAAGCTGCTCGAGCTCATGTAAAGGAATAAATAATCATGTATTTTTACTAGTTTGGAAAGCGGCAAGCTTACTGGAAATTAATATTCGAATTTAACCTCATTTATTCTTGTGCATCAATCGCGTGAGTTGTCATGCTCACTAAAATACTTTGAACAGTGGTAGCGATATGTGGCGAGTCGAGCACTTCCCTTTGCTATGGTTGAGGAGATCGATGGCTGCCACATGCGTTATGCTTGTGAACAGGTGCCGCTGTTTGGGGTTGGTCAGCTCACTGGATTTAAGACTTATATAATTTCATTTTTAAATATTCTTTTATTATAAAATTCATATTTCAGTTGAGCGCCTTTCGGAACCAAACCAACGTAGTTATAAGAAAACGGTCATTGTAATATGGCGTTTAAAAAAAAGACAAGCCCACCGAGTTTCTTCCGCCAGGTCTTCTCGGTTGGTGCCGCGTTCCGACCTGGTAGTAGTATTATAAAAGTGATGTATCCGATGACGATTGTGAACGCCATAATTGGTTTATACATTAAAGCATTTTTCTATTCTATTCCATTCTGATACAAACCCTGTGGCACCCGGTCTGACCAGGGTGGCACAGAACTCGGCAGTGGGTCAAGTATGGGTTTCGAGTAGTAGTATTATACTACAACAATAGTTTTATTTTATTTTTTATTTTATTTATTAGGGACAACTAACAGATACAATGTATACATTACTTAACAGCTATGATTTCTAGAATTACTAACATTGTATCCCACAGCGTTATCCACGTATTACAGTTGATTACATTACGTATTACATTTAATATTCCTTGCTGGTCAGCGCTGGCGACGTTCAGAGAGCTAGTTAGCCTATCTAACTAACGGCCCCACAACTAAGAGATGGGTTGACATAGTCTAGTCGACAAGTTGAAAATGGTACAAAATAGAGATACTGCTCTTAAAATTATATGCGATAGCTCATTGGATCCGAAATGACGCCTAGAAAAATGTGCCATTGAATAATTTGCACATTGAAAAATAAGCGTGTAAAAGCACATAAAAAATTGCATAAGTTATTAAAAAAAAAAGATGAAATAAATGATATTTCGTTTTTTGTTAAAAAATAAAAAAAATACTGATATTTAAGACATTTTGAAAAATGCTCGTTAAAGAGGAGGAAATTGCCAATAAAAAACTCCGATCTCCCGGAAGTCTATCTCCATTATTTATAATTTTACTTTTTTGACAGTATTTTTTTCATTTCTTTTCGATTTAGTTTGTTACATCTTGTTTCTGGAACTATCTGCCCTTTCCAAAGTTTATCTTGAACAATGTCGGGGCATTGCCAGAGGTTGTGTACTTGTCATGTCACACACTCAAGTGTGTGTTCTCATGAAATCTCTCTAAGGCATTCACTCAGTGCTGCTATACGATTACATGAAATATCTTATAAAAGTCGCGACTTTGTACATCCGTAAAAGTAATATTATACTCTAACTTCAATATGAATTTATTTTTGTTTCAGAACGCCATTGCAAACCCTCCTAAGTGCTTGACTGACCTTGGAACTTTACCCGGCTTTGAGGTATTCGAAATGTGGCATATCGATAGCCCTCAAGAATTCAGTTGTTCTGCTTGCGCTTAAATGCCCGTGACTGTTCATTCTGATACCAATTTGATTTGATCACGAAAATACATCAATTGATGACTACAGCTCCTAATATTCAATTAACTATCTATTGTATATTATTAAGATCTAAATTGTTATTGTCAAATTTATTTTTATTACAGTAAATAAACCATTTAGCAAGCTTTGAACTTTTGGTATCTTTTAATTTTACCCAAGAGAGGATTAATAATCACACTCGGGAGTTAGTAAGTAATCTTATTAATCCACTTACTAATCCCTGAACTCAGCACATAAGAGATACCTACTCCAATTACATGGAGGCAAAGACCTACTGTGCCCAGCCAGACGGGTTGGCACACAGCCTTGCGTGGTTCTGAGTACAGATCCCACAATGCCGCAACAAGGACGCGAGTAGGGAGCACTTCGGGGATGTTTAGTGGGTAGGCCCCCACTCTAGGGGAGAGTCCCACACGCCCCCCCTCGGCCATCCCCGTGGCTGTCGGGGATAGTCCATAAAGGATTTTACGCCGGACGAACAAAAACAAAAAAAAAAGGGTTTACAGCCTTGTCATTTCATTTTGTCGGCTCTTACGATACTCTGAGGATGGAACGTTACTACCTGATACTACGTATTTTAAATCCGGCATGCCACGAATACTGATATTTTACGTTATACAGCGCAGCCATCTAAGGTGTAAGAGGGCATAGATCACAAGAAGCATTTCTATGTTTCAACTGTTTATCGATCTTGAAGTATGAGATATTTACAGACGATAATATTCTTCTTTATGAACCTAATCATGAAATGACGAGTGTCATAACTCGAGAAATAAGAACAGAGAACCCAAGAAACATTATGGGACCCACGTTATTAAGACCGCCTGTCGACGATCTTCGAGAATTAGTTGTCTCACAGCAAGGATATTATCGTCAGTGAAAGCAGATTTTTTGCGTCCTTCGCGAGATTTTTCACTAACACTAGTACGTCCACGCTGGAATTCTAAATACCAGCGTTCGACTGTCCGCAGACATGGGGCTTCATCACTGAATACAGGTGTTAGCTCTTCAAAACACAGAAGCAGTGTCAGGCCTCTTCTAAAGATGTTGAAAACCCTTGCAGCAAAAAGGGAGGCAAGTCCAAATTTAAAAAAATGTCAGGTATTAAGAAAAAACGTTTTTAAAAATTATTGATAACACTTATGTCTAAGATTTATATGGTATAATATAATATCAATATATTTAGATATTTTACAAAAAAAAAAACTGTTACACACACAATTTATTCGATATGTTTCGGACACAAGCTGCAGTTGATTGCTACGGCGATGTAAAACTCTATCTAGGTTTCTAAATTTCCACTTACGACGACAATAGCGACTTTCTCAAATGTTGACGCATTAAAACGATTAGCGTGTTGTCCTGCAGGCATCTTATCAGTTTTGATGGCAATTTTGTGATTATTAGGCGGCATGGTCATGATTAATGCGACCAATGTTGATGAAGAAACGTTTGAAGTTGTTCCACAATTGGTCTTTCACCGCTCGACTTGTCTTGTTTAATCGCCCATACAATAAATTTGCAATAATTTGTAGTGACTTTTCAGCGTTGACCCTGAATCTTGAAAATTGCCATACATTATTCTGGAATAGCTTTTGTTGCACGTGCGCGTTAATTTTAGCTAACCAATTGGCATTTTGCAAGCTTTGAGCCATTTGATATATTTAGTTTCCTACTTCGAGCCTTACTTTAACGGCAATTTTCATTTGCACTAGTATTCGTTTATTTATACAAACTAATCGAATCAAGACAATATTGTCTTGATATAATTGTCACAGGCTCACTGCACTACAGCTGACTGGTTACGTAGATTGGCTTAGTTTTTATTTTGATATCTTCTCTAGCGTTACATTCTTTCTTGTTCCATTTTTTCTATCAGAAATCCAATCTATGTATATTTCCCATATTATCTCAGATAACTATAACGTAAGATATAATGATAATTAGACTGCATTAGACAAGATGCAAAACAGCGACGACGCTGTGTGGAATTAAGAATGAAGATGATAAAGTTCACTTCTCTGTGCCACTTTCTTAGGGAATTGCCTTAAAAAAATGTGCTGAAGAAATGGATAGTGCAGCAGTATCGAACAGTTATGGCACACTTGCAGTACTTACTTAATCTCATAGGAAATTTCTCTGTCATTATACTAAGATCTGTCGCCATAGGAATATTTTATCATTGAGTTGGAATTTTAAGCCATCTCATGTGAGTATATATAGCTTAGTGAAAGAAGCAGTTCTATCTGAAACGGCTCTATTTGGAAGTATGGACAAGACATCGATCCAACTTTTAAGCACAAACAAATGCTTTGTTCCATCGGTACCTATATATTTATTTATTTATTTATACTTTGTTGCACAGATAAACAAACTTATCACTATCATTATGAAACATATGAGTATTTGTACAATGGGCGGCCTTATTACAAACTGCAATCTCTTCCAGGCAACCTTATGATGGAAAATTCTGAAGAGAGAGAGAAGTGAAGAAGAGTTATATATGTCATTGCAGATAACGATCATAACCGTGAAGACATCATTTCCTGCAATGTGTAAAGATTGTGAAAACCTAAGACATCATTATATATGTCACTTAAATAAATAGAATACATACTAAAAAATTAATACTTAAACAGAGTACATAAATATATGTATACTAGCTTTTGGGCGCAGCTTCGCTCGCGTGGACTTCGAACCCGTGCTTATCTCTATGCATTTTTTTTTATGAATATATAAGTGGTTATTGTGACTAAACTATGATAGTTAGATATGTGCTCTCGCGGACTTTTTTGTAGATTTTAATAAGACCTACAAACTCGTAGTACTTCATAGTTCTATTGTCAATAGTTTTTGCAGCGCACGCGTAAATAAGTTTTCGATTTTACACCTTGGGTTACAAAATCGAAATTTTCATACGGATCCCTAATTCCTTTGAAAATAAAATATAGCCTATAACCTTCCTCGATAAATGGAATATCTACCACTGAAAGAATTTTTGAAATCGGACTTGTAGTTCCTGTGATTAGCGCGTTCAAACAAACAAACAAACTCTGCAGCTTTATATATTAGTATAGATATGTAAAATATGTAAATATGTAATATGTATATAACGGGACGTGCTTAGTTTAATCAATAGTAGTTACAAGTAAATTAGAACTATTTTAAGAGCGGGCATAGACACCCGAATGGAGTTGTAAGTGTCATGATGGGCGAGTTGTCTTGGCTTGGAGGCCGACTCGTACGTGATGGTCGCTTGCAAACCCATTTGCTCATAATCGTACTTTATAATTGGAGCCTTTGAATATTTTCGGTGATTGTTATTTGGAAATAGTAATACGGTGATCAGACTTTAAACTCAGCCTTTTATTTTGGTGAATACCTGTGCGTACAAGTCCACACAATCTAAGGATGTCCAACCAACCTCCAGATATGCCCAAATATGAACCAGATATGAACCAGCAAAACGGTCCTCCGACATATTTATTATAATATATATATATATAGTAAAAAAAGTAACTATGGTTAGAGAGATGAATAGTGCTCCTTCAGCAATCTTTTAAACTGCGGAAACGATTTAGCTTGTCTGACCGCAGACGAGCAGCCTGTACCGTGAAGGACTTGCTATAAATCGTGGTCGAGTTCAGAAGAATATCAAAAATTTAATTTAAGGAATATCTAATATTTCCTCAGTCCAACTATGAACCAAATGCAAAAGTTTTGGAGACGCTCAAGTTTATCTAGGAGGTTTTCAGAGAGATCAAGATAGCTGGTATCAGCATAGACAAGGATTGGGAGTAGTAAAGATTGAGCAAGCGCAATTTTTGTGGCAATAGGGAGAAAATTACGTATCCGTCTTAATGAACCAGCTGACGCAAAAAGCTTCCTACCTATTTCCTGAGCATGTGGTATCCAGGACAGATTCTTGTCAAGGAAATACCCAAGTTCCTGACGTTTTCGGAAACAGGTATTGTAGTGTTATTAAAGGAAATTTCAGGAACTTGGGACCAATCGACGTTAGCATATGACCTGCGACTGCTAATAATTATAGCTTGCGTTTTTAATGGGTTAACATTGAGTCTGCAGTCGCACCGCGAGTCTTTACTTCAAATTGTACAAAACATTTTTCTTAAAAATACAAAAATACATTTCGTGGTTAAAAGTTGGGTCAGAAATATATCGATTTCTTATTCGTACTTATCAACAGAACATACATTTTAAATAGAATTACTTTTTTCAGTAATTTATATGCTCTCACAGTGGAGTGCTGGAGAGTTTTTGTAACAACCTGTATAGTTGACGTGTCCAAATAAACCACTTGGCCAGAAAAAACTCATAGCAACTGTCACTGGATACTTTGTATATTTTGCAATTTTACGTGTTACAGCGTAATTTTTCTGTTTAAATAATGTTGTCATCAATACTTATTATGCGTGCACCTGCGTTCACATGGAGTTTGCTTTTAAATGTGGCGCTAAAGTTAACTACTACAGACAGTCTTCGAATACAGATCTGTCCTAATCGCAAAATTATTTGGTCCCAGTATAATCTTCGACTATGATCCGCTCCTGTGAGTTGTTATGTTGTCATACACTTCTCTTTCAATAATGTCGTCTCGCACGCGATCCACTCGTATTTTGTTTTGCCTCCCTGTACCATCCATCTTCTTTCTTATTAAACACTGACTTCAGTAAGCACCTTTCATCTCTCATTACATGTCTATACCAAGCAAACGGGCTCCGTCCGTGGCACCGGTTACCCAGAGCTTCCTTTCCGACACGCCACGCCACCCAATTCTGCGAAGGAAGTCACGCCAGCCCTCGGCTTAGTGACTAACCAGGTTGGCCGCTATACCGACGAAACTGGTGAACCCTGGTAAGCTGGAGCAAGTCCTCAGACCCCATACTCTCTACCACACTGTGAGTCGCTCCTCGTCTGGCGTATGTCCATGGGCCCGCCACGTAGCCACGTAACCACGTAGCAAGAGTAGCAATTGCTACGGACCCCGCATATTTAAACCCACTCAACTCTGGTTGAGCGTAATTTGTTGAGTGAAACTTATTAAGATGTGGAAGTATTAATTACCAACAAAATTGTAACTTATAGATTGCAAGTATACGCATAGAGTATTGAATTGTATTTTACCACTTTATACTTAAGAACCCATAGCAGGTCAAGGGCTCTTTGAAAGAATTTGTACAGGCCCCGCGCTTGCTTAATCCGGCACTGGTTACAATAAAACTTTACGTAACGTAAGAGAAAGTCGTCTAAATCGTACGATTATTTCAAACTCAAAAGGAACTTTATTTACGTAGGTTTCATCACAAAACTCTTATATATCATCATATTTAAAAACACCATTATCATCTTACGGCCCCTGTCCCAAACTAGGTGGTATTCTCCACACACACCTCTCAGTCGTCATACCTACATTCACACCTTTCACACACACAACTCTTCACTCCTACAATCCCTCCATCTCCTCTGATCGCTCACAATCCCTGCCAAAACTACCACATTCATGCCAAAACTACCACATTCATGCCAAAACTACCACCGGTTCGGAAGGCTGCTCTACATAGAAGAGCCGGCAAGAAACTCTGTAGTTGCTTTTTTAAAATTATTGGTCTTGTTTACAACAAGCACTAAACAGCATAGTGAGAGCAAGTTCGCAAGATGAGAGAAATGTACATTTTTGCATAAAGGATTAAATAAATAAATAAACACGCTACACGTTTACGCAATGAATGACGGATCCGGAGACCTTGACAGGGCCAATCAAAAAACAAATCCGTTTCCCATAACTCCCACAACCATATTCATCCATATCCATCCCATAACTTTATTTTCTAAATGCATTATTTAGAAATCTAAATTTATATAATTCGATATTATATTTTTTTCTTTTTGGAATCGTTATTTGCATGTGATTGTCAAACACATTTACTTACACCTGTGTATACTTTTTCTGATGGTATAAATTGGCGCCCCCGGAAAAACACATTCAGATAGTTTTTGAAACTGACAATGAGAATTGTAATAGCTTTATTATTTATATTAGCTTCATCAGCTCTGGGTATGTAATTTTTGAATATCTCTTTTATACATTACCAATTTAGTCACCAGTTTTACCACAACCCCGCAAAATCTCCAAGGTATGTGACTTAGTCTGCAGCTATGATACTTTGGTCAATAACACGTGACCAAATCCGAATGCTTATTTTACTGAAATTATATATACAATATCATCATTATCATTATCATTACATAGTATAAAACAAAGTCGCTGTCATCTGTCTGTCCCTATGTATCCTTAAATCTTTAAAACTACGCAACGAATTTTGAAGCGGTTTTTTTAATAGAGTGATTAAAGAGGAAGGTTTTTATGTTTAATACATGCATTATTGCCGCCGTGCGAAGCAGGGGCGAGTCGCTAGTTTATATTAATCGCCTCTTACGACAAAATCAAAACTCATTTAATCAAGTTTGCTCATTATAGCTCTTTTGACAAGTCGAACAATGAAATAGAATAAAAAATTTACCATTTAAAATTCATTTACCATCTACCACCGGTTCGAAATACACCTCTACAGAGAAGAGCAGGCAAGAAACTCTGTGGTTGCTCTTTTTAGATCGCCATTTTTGGGTACAAGACTGGATTTATGACAGATTTGTAAGAGCAACCTCGCGCAATAGTTGCAAAGGGCCAAACATCAGTCAGATCTAGTCAACAATAGTAACCTTCTAAAGCCAACGGACCCCCAGCAACGGCACCTGTTCACAAGCATGATGCATGCGGCAGCCATCGCCCTCCTCAACCATATTGCAGGGAAGAGAACGACCCGCTGCACAACTGCCATGAGCCATGAGACAAAATCAGGATGTGGGTTGGTATTCTAAGTCATCCTACACCACCACACGAACGTCCGGATTTCTATTTATTATGTATCAGCGGTCCGTCCCTGGCTTCGCACGGGTGGACCTTTTTTTTCAATTAAAATAGCTTATATCTATCTTACTATCTATCTATATAAAAAAAATTGCTGTTCGTTAGTCTCGCTAAAACTCGAGAACGACTGGACGGATTTGGCTAATTTTGGTCTTAAAATATTCGTGGAAGTCCAGGGAAGGTATAAAAGGTGAGAGAATATGAAATAGATTTTTTTTAAACGCATTATGTTTGTTCCATAAGGTTTGCACATATTTTAATAAAGTTGAAACATTCTGGAATTATCATTCAGGTCTTTTATTTATTGATTCTGAGGCGGTACGAAGTTTGCTGGGTCAGCTAGTTATAATATATTATTTAGTATCAGTGATAATGCAGCATACAAATAGTTAAAGATTTTTTTAAATCGGTTTAGTACTTTTTGAGCCTACTTACTTACATACTAATCTTTCCCCTTTGTAATATTAGTAAAGATGCATTTTCTATTTCAGCTCTTTGGCCAGCTGGATTTAACAGTAAGTCTAGTTTTATTTATAGTTATTACGAGTCTAGTAGACATTTATTTAAGTTGTAGAAATTTATGGTGTAAAGCTCGCCACAGTATTGGACATGTTAATCAAAGAAGTGTCACACACCTCGTTAATTAAGTGTCAGTATTCAACAATTATTTGCCTTTGGATATGCTTTGGATGTAACGAGTTGATGACATCTAAATCCGTCGTGATATGGACAAAGTAAGAGGGCGCGACTAAAGGAACGACAGAAGTCGGCTGGTTGTAAGAAAACGAAAACTTGACACAGACCTTCTGTTATATGTTCCGCTATTTTCACGCCAGTTGAAAGAAATAAAATATCATTTATTTGCCACATGATTTAAGTATTGAAAATTACAGTAATATGAAAGAAGTATTAGACCATCTCAGCTTTGCATCAAAGAGGCTTGATGTTGGTTTTCAAATGCATTTTGGCGAAATCACAAACGCCCAGCAACCAATAAATACC
Source organism: Clostera curtula (assembly GCA_905475355.2). Classification (NCBI taxonomy): domain Eukaryota; kingdom Metazoa; phylum Arthropoda; class Insecta; order Lepidoptera; family Notodontidae; genus Clostera; species Clostera curtula. The sequence goes on along the minus strand of FR997804.1, from coordinate 3,236,817 downwards.
TGACCGTAAACCCTCTCATTTCGTCGCTCTCAAACATTTTAGTTTTATTATGGTCGATTTACATCAGATGAGCGAATGCTCATTCTATCCCCACTGTATCAAATCATTTTAGTGTAAACTGGCGTAGAGCACTCTTTCGTTGTTTTTCGTGCGTTCGCAAAGATTCTATGGAATATTCTAAGAATGCTTGCTCGCTCGGTGTAAACGGCGATAGGGCGCGCGAACAGTTGCTTAAGGCCAGATCCTCACTATAAAGCCGTTCACAGTTCGTTCTCGGTCCAATCTCGGTTTGATAACATATTATGAAGTAAAAAATATATGCTTCAATTGTAATTATGATATCGCTGTCAGAAACAGACATAGCGACGATAGCGTTTACACTAAACGACCACAAAAGAATGATCTTGTTGTAGCTCTAGCGCTGACTACGAGTTTCCGTTGAAACATAAATATCAAGAAAGAATGCTCTTGTTCTAGCTCTTTGTTCGTTTGGTCTAAACCCACCTTTAAAATAACTTTATTATGTTTTAGTACGCTACGATGTCGATGGTTATGGGGTGACATCTTTCATAAATTTACCTAGAAACGTAACAGCGGCAAAGGCACTTGGATGGACTCGGTTCAACCGTCCTGAAGGCCCTGAGGAATACGCTTCACTTGAACTGTGGTGTCCAAGCGACGATGTTAATGTAGGTGTATTGGTTGATGATTTGGGATACACTTGTGGCCTGCAAATTGCTGTAAGTACTAAAACATTAACCGATACTATTACGGATTGTATAATATACAATGGAAAAATGCTTTGTTGTATAAACCAATTATGGCGTACACAATCGTCAATGGATACATATTTTTTGTTTTACTACCAGGTCGGAACGCGGCACTAACTGAGTAGACCTGGCGGTACCTTTTTTTACGCCATATTACAATAACCGTATACATATAACTATCTCTATCTAGTATCCTTTTGTTCCGAAAGGCACTCAACTGAAATATGTGTTTCACTATCACTATCACTATCACTATTCACTATCACTACATAGTATAAAACAAAGTCGCATTCTTCTGTCCGTCCCTATGTATGCATAAATCTTTAAAACTACGCAACGGATTTTGAAGCGGTTTTTTTTAATAGATAGAGTGATTCAATGGGAAGGTTTATATGTATAACCCACCCCCGCTTTGCACGGGCGAAGCCGGGGCGGGCCACTAGTATAGTATAAAACAAAGTCGCTGTCGTCTGTCCGTCCCTATGTATGCTTAAATCTTTAAAACTACGCAACGGATTTTGAAGCGGTTTCTTTTAATAGATAGAATGATTCAAGAGGAAGGTTTATATGTATAATACTTGCATAATATTATAGAGAAACACTGATAAATTTAGATGTTCATCATTGCACCTGTGCGAAGCCGGGGCGGGTCGCTAGTTATATGTAAACTAGTTGACCCGACATACGTTTTTTCTGCCTTATCTATTATTATTGAATTCGAATAGGAATACACAGTGTTTAGTATCAAGTTTTCCTTCTCCGGTGGCTAGGTTTTCGGCCTTGTCATTTCCTCATGTCGACTCTTACTACACCCTTAGGATGAAATTGGGTGGTGACACAATGCATTCCATTTCCAAATCCCACACGGATAACCTAATTGTTCGCAAGAACGCAATACCGTCATATGAAACCCTTTTCTTTTTGTCGCTGGGGAAATGCTTTATGCATACCACCGCCCCCCGGGGGAGAGGTCTGTGTTTATGTGGGCCTCCGACGTGGGTCGTCTACCCAAGAGTCGTCTACCCACTAAAACCCCAGCGGTATACCCTCACACGGCGCGCTTGGGGCGCCACAAGTTCGCGTAAACGCATTCATTCTACTGTGACGCCCCGGAGCGTGGTGCCCGCAACGGGCAAGCGACTGTCAGAGAGGGCGTCCCGGTACACTGGGACGCCATCAGTCATCGAGGCTTTCGTCGGTGGCGGTTGTCATGTGAAGCCCTGACCCAACCCTTCTACCCAGCATGGCATGTTTCCAAATATTCCTCAATCAAGCGAGAGGAAATCTAATTGTGTACCGTAATTTTTGGACTGAGGAGATAGATTACAATGCAAACAACTTAATAACTACTTGTTTTTAAACAATTACAGCTGCGCAAAGAAAATCTTACGGAAATAGCATTTGACTTGGATATTGTAGGCCTTACCAACTGGACTGTGACATTGAATGACGTATCTTACGAGTACTGGACCATTATACAGTACTTCATATCTGGAGGTATGATTATTTTAAATTTAACTTGTGCTGTTTATTATATAGACGACAAGCTACACTCACGTGGTGATGAATTTCTTGCCGGCTCTTCTCTGTAGATCAGCATTCCGAACCGGTGGTGGTTTCAGTATGGATTTGGGACGCAAGGGTTGTGGGAGATCAAAAGAGATGGATGGATTCTAAAAATGAGGAATTATGTATGAAAATTGTGAATGTTGATATGACGATTGATAGGTGTGTATGGAGATAGAAAGTATTTTATTTTTTACGTCAGGTTTTTGCCTACTTACTTTACACTTTGGAAAATTCTTATTATATCTTAATAAATTGTTATGCCTACGTATTATTCCGATGAGTAAGCTATATTATAAAGTTTCATTGAAATCCATTCTATAGTTTTTGCATAAAATAATAACAACCATACATTCTTACAAACTGTCGCATTTAAAATATTAGTAGCATGAGTTTATGAACATTTAAAAACTCTTTACAGTCATAGGACTTCAAACTGCTGGATTGGGGCCTAAAGCTAAATTAATTAAAGGTGTCTATCTATCTTCCCCCTAAAGAGGTCATATGAGTTGATATGATCTGTATGCCTGTGTATTGTCCGTCTGATGATGGATTTAGTGTTTATAGTGTCACCACCGCTTCCATCCTCAGGGTGTCGTATGAGCCAACAAAAGGAAATGACTCAGCCGAGTACATGCCCGCAAAGGTAGGAAAACTTGGAGGTAGGCCAAATTGATAGTGGGTTGTACATGAGCTGAAATTATTATGATAATGACGAATTGGAGGAGACTCGACTCAGTATTGAGTCCTGGATGGGATGAGTAGTAGTAGGAACTGCCATTCATTCATTAAGTCCTGCAGGTTGTGGTGAAGAATAGGCAATAATTTGCAGTAGACGGTCTGGGCTCATGAATAAATAAATATCCTTGGACATTTCACACAACGCCATCTCGTCCCAAGCTAAGCAACTTAATGCTTGTGTTATGGTAACGAGATGGATGATAAACTACTTATATAAATTTTTTTTTGTAAATACATACATACATATTATAGATAGAAAACACCCAGACCCGGAACAAATACTTGTAGGTCGTACAAATATTTCTTCCGTGCGGGAAACGAACCCGTGACATGCTGCGCAGCAGTCGATCCACAAGTGGCTGAATTTAGTACGTTTAATACTGCAGTACCTACTCGTATATGTTGGAAGCTTACTCCCTGAAGCATCTACTGAAACTCAAATCATTTATTTCAATTGAACCTATTTACAGGAGTTTTTGAAAAGTCGAAAGTAAAGTTAGGAAAATAGGTGCTTCTAGTTGATTGTTCCAAAACGTAGATCCTATGGAGAAAAACAAGCAAGAAACTCCGTGGACACTTTTTTTATCGTATTTATATTACACTCCTTGGCTTGTAGTTTAGTATATTTTATTTATATCATGTGCATATCTATGTATGTGCTCATCTATATTTAGAAATATGTCACATAAAATTACACTACGCCTTTGGATCAACGGGTCCCGGGTTCGATTCCGGGGTCGGGCAAGTGTCTTTGTCTAAACCAGAGGCACTGGCTCGGAGTCTGGGTGTCATTTCTATCTATAATATGTATGTATTTACAAAAAAAAATGTATATAAGTAGTTTATCATCCATCTCGTTACCATAACTCAAGCATTAAGTTGCTTAACTTGGGACGAGATGGCGTTGTGTGAAATGTCCAAGGATATTTATTTATTTATTTATTATTATTTATTTACAGAATCTTTGGCGACCGATTCAAAAATCCGCGCCGCTTCCAGAAATGCGTCCAATTTCTTGCAAGAGCCTTACATCTATTTAACAGGTCCCTACAAAAAGATCTCGAAAGTCTCAACTGATCCCAGCAAATTCGGAGAAAGTAACTTCACTAAACAAAAGTGCATTGCTGGCATGGGTAAAGCATTATCAAATACCATAATAATTATGTGCAGATTTGTAGTTACTTTAATTCAAATCTCATCTGTTCGAAACTGAAATTTGGTTTTATTTAGGTACTCATCACTACTACAATATGACCAAGGAAACAGTGTGTGAATCCGAATATATGTACCCGTGGTTCGTTATAGAGGATCGTGGGCAGATTACTGGAACAGGCTTCTTCATTCACGCTAAAAGAAGTTTTCCATCCACTAAATTGAACTATATGGAGCGTTACTACACAATCTCAGATCTCGAGGTATGATTTCGGAAGTATGATTTCAGAATAAAAATAGCTGAACTGCTAAACATAAATCTCTCGTCCGTTCACCAGGATCCAGTCATTTGAACCAATTGGACCCTCCAATCAACCATTATGTCTATGCAATTAAACACTTTTTGTCGGATTTATCGCGTTTATATAACATTATTTAGTTCCCGACGTTTCGAATGCTTTGCAGCACGGGAGACTAGTTACGGTAAGACTTTTTAACAGTTCTATTTAAAAGTACAAAGAAACAGTTAAATCTACTGCAAAAAAATATATAAAAAAATATTGATAACATTCCCTGTGCACGCGGAAATCGCTCACGATGTCCAGAGGTCTTGCAGATGAGTGTTAAGCTTGAGATTTGATCAATGTAATGACTGGATCCCAAGCATGTGGTACCTGCCCAGCATCCTCTTTATTGAATCAGGAGGAAGCATTGTGATGGCAGCTGAAGTCCCAAGTAAAAAAATGCAAAACCAAACTGTGTATAGTGTTATAAACGTCCACAGGAGACGGCATCTCCTTTTAGTCTAAGATCCCACTGCAGGATTACTACGCTCATCTGTTATATGCTAAAACCCATTTTTTTATATTTATTTATGATTCGGAGAATATATATCTACAGGTTGCCTATCAAAAATTGGCCGCAAGTATCTTTGAATAAATTTTGAATTCTTGATTTTTGGAAAAGAATTACGTTGACTTGTTATATCAATAAAAAAAGGTCTACAGCATGGCAATTTATATAAAGATTCTAAAAAATCACGGTTGCCCTTCCTCACTTGGCCGCAAGTCTTGGCAACCAGAGTGTAAACGGTGTCATTTCGACACGTTTATACGTTCATAACGTATATTTATTAATCATATATCAAATTAAAGCTATTTTTTTTCTATGAATTATGATATATGGTTGCTTAATTAAATCCGGCGGCAAATAAGGGTTGCCGGCTGCTAAAGATGATACATATTTAAGGTAGAGTGAAAGAGAGTTAGCGCGTAACATCATTTGTCAGACGAGAATAGCGATTGCCGGCTGTACGACGCTTTTAAGCCATTGCGCATGTGTCGAATGCTAGTGTTCTGAACCACTGGGGAGTAACAGAGACTTAATAAATACTCCAAAAAATATGTCTTCGTTTCAAAATGAAAAATTACCGCAAACATTTATATTCTTTAAATCCATATAAATATATTGAATCAATATTAGATTGATTCAATATATTTCTTTAATATGGATTTAATTTAGATATCATCATCATTTCAGCCAAAAGACGTCCACTGCTGGACATAGGCCTCCCCCAAGGATCTCCACAAAGGCCGGTCCTGGGCCGCCCGCATCTTTCATGCTTTCCGGCGACCTTAACCAGGTCGTCGATCCACCGTGTGGGAGGCCTACCAGCACTGCGCCTTCCGGAACGCGGTCGCCACTCGAGGACTTTTCTGCCCCATCGGGCGTCGGTCCTGCGAGCTATGTGCCCTGCCCACTGCCACTTAAGTTTGGCAATCCGGTGCAGTGGGATCTTAGACTATTTCACACGTTTTCCATAATTAGCTAATTAATACTTGAATAACCTAGCTGACCGAGCAAACATTGTGTTGCCATATAAATTAATAAACGCCCAAGCGATCCCCTTTGCGGGAAAACCTTTGAAAAATCCGTTCTTAGCTGACCATGAAATATTTCTACCAAATTTCAAGTCAAGTTATGGTTCCTGAGATTATCTGATGAGTCAGTATATAAATAATTATCTAGGGCAAATGATATTTATAATATAATAGCTGACCAGCCAGACGTTATCCTGCATGTTATTCGTTTACAGACTGCTGCGCCATCTGTCGGGCTGATTTGTGAATCTAAATCATCGTCGGTGCCACCCAAACGCATACAAAAAATTTCATTAAAATCGATCCAGCCATTTAGGAGGAATTCAGTGACATAAACGCGTACAGTAGAATTATACAGGGTGTCAAGTGGAAGGCCAGAGATAGAGCACCCCTTGGGGTACCCGAATCACATGATTTTTTTCTGATTTTTATATGTTTGGCTTTACACCAATATTTTCATAATGTTGGTCAAAGTTACGAAGCTGATTATTTTATGCATGAAAGTACAATTCAAGATGATATAGTTGGAGATAGAAAATAATTAAAAAGTCTTCATCTTAAAAAAAAATAAACTTAAGTAGTTTATGTCAAAAATTCAGGAAAACTATCAAAAATCGCATTTTCAAAATTTTCGAAAACTATGATAAACCTCAGAACCTAATCTAATGTTCTAAGGTTCTATCTCTGGACTTTCGCTTGGCACTATTTTTGGGGACACCTTGTTTAAAGAACTATTTTTTTCAGTCGGTGTTCCTGGCAGCTTCCGACTGCGTGTTCAAGTATGGGAACAATCCAGGGCTGTTGGAAGTTCATATTTACTACGTGGTAAACGCATTTAATATTCCATGCGATGCTTAAAAAACAACATGCTGTTACCGTACCAGATTCTATGACAATAAAAATAAGTTGCATTGTATATTTATTTTATCGTCAGCTATGTGAAATGTCCTTTTAAAAATAAGTTGCATTGTATATTTATTTTATCGTCAGCTCTGTGAAAAGTCCTTTTAAAAATTTAAGAAGCTTTTGACTTTATTGGAACTCAGTAATATAAATATACGAGTATTTCCAATAGCTAAGCATATGGTTAAAAGAAATCGATAAGAGCAATAACAGTGACAGATTTAGAATACTTTATGTCGCCACCCCATTTAATTCTGAGGGTGTCATAAGAAGGCCTGACTCAGCATTGGGTCCTTTATGGGCTGAGTAGTAGTTGTATTAACCAGAGTCAGTCTTCATAGAAATAAAAATTCTAAGATTGTTTGGTTTTACAGAACTGTATATGAATCACGGACTCACACTGGTCGCAGTGGACTGTATGTAGAAAATGGAATGGCAAGCTGGTACGGCGGTACAAGATAACACGGTTATCCTTGGAGAACGTCTCCAATACTCCGGCGTATTACGAAATATAACGCGAGCAACACAGAACTCACTCACCTTCCCTCTGGAGTATGCCAGCATCGGCAGCTAGTGGTGTCGGTCTTAGATCGCACGGCGGTCAGCAACGTTTACTTAACTTCAGCACACAAATCGCACGAACATATATACGTAGAAAGTTATTGAAATTATAATTTTCCCGCGCAGAGCAGTACGCCGTACACGCCAATATTAAAACAACAGGCAATCGCCTTTCAATTGTTTTTCATGACCATCGCGATTTTGAATACTGGCCACTCATTGGTCAAGGAGCAAGCCTATCCCATTGGTCAAGGACATCACGTCTATTCGAAAACTCGCCGGAATACGGAACAATAGCTGATACGAATATTTATTGGATTTCTCATTCCACTTATGGGAAAGCATAATATCTCTCGAATTGTGTCGATGGCTCCCTGTTATGTTGTGATGACACAACGATGGCTCATTTATGGGCTGAGTAGTAGTAGTACTTCGGAGGGCACAGAAAGACTTTCGTGTCGACTGTCACTCTATTGTCTATGGGAGTTGTTACACGCACTCAGCAGCGTCAAAACTGACAGGTGGTCTTAGATCTGATAAGTAGAGTCCATTCCACGAAAGAAGTCCCGCAGACGCGGCGCTGTATTCGCGCGACATAATGTTGCCAGGGTTATGTAAGAGGAAATCGGGGAAAATAATTTATCGTTCATTTGCTTATCTACTACGACTCGTATATTTCGATAAGTTTTTTTTTAATATAGTGTATTTTTAATTTAAAGTCCCTATTTGATATCCATACTGCCAAGGCCAGATTAGTGAAAAATAAATCTTCCAGTAATTTCTAAAATATAAAATGGAGTAGTTTGACAAACTATAAATTAGAAAAATAAAGTTTTATTCAAAGCTTTATTGAATAATTATGATCCTTCATACTATGATCACTGTCAGAAGAGTGAATAGAAACGGAATCAGATTCTGTTTCACTATCACTAGCCGTGGATATAATAAATCGATCCAATTCATCATCCATCACAAGACCATCATTTTTAAATGTTCTTCCTCCAAATGCTTAAAAACTGTAATTTTTTTTCCGTATAGCGCACACATCAGATCCCTCCAATTCGAACTTTTTGGGATGCGGTCTCTTCCCTGTGGTGACTATAACTTAAGAAGTACACGCCGCTGTTGCGCTTTCTTTTGTAACTCTTGTTAAATTTTCTCTGACACAACTGCAATAAAATGAACAAGTTTGAATAATTATTTTCGTATTTAATTACATTATTGTTAAATATAACATAACAATTGTATGTTGGGTTGTGTTAATTCTTATAAAAATCATGCATTAAAAAAACTTAATTGCAATCTGTATGAAATCAATCGGGGAAAAAATGACTATGGCAGCCCCAAAATTTACCTATCATGGCGGCAAAGATAGTCGCGAACATTGTTTATTGGTATTAAAACACTGTTATTCTTGTGCTCCGCTTCACAAAACTCCTTCACCTTCAATATCATTTCTCGACCTGCATTTTTTACAACTTTTGGCATCGTAAACAAACCTTATAACGCACTAATCCATTAAAACTCACAAAATATATACCACAACAAATGCACCTTGTTTACATCGACAAACGACAACATGGCCGATCTCCCGATCTGTCAAATTTAGTTCCACAATTGTCCGCGGGACTTCTTTCGTGGAATGGACTCTACCGGCTGCCCCAATGGATGGAAAAACAATCTCCCATTAAATCAAAAATGCATTTTCTTTTATAAAATTTAGGTTATAGGACAAACATGAAATATATTTTCACCAATAAATATCGAGCAAATTTTAGGCGAAACTATGGCTATTTAGATGTGCATTTCTGATGTCATATACTACTACTCAGTCCATACATGACCCACTGTTGAGAAGGACCTCCTCCACTTACATGGAGGGTAATTAGCCCACTGTACCACGCTGGTACACAGTTTCGTATCGAGTTTTCCTTTTCTTGCGGCTAGCATTTCGGCCATATCATTTCCTTTTGTCGGCTCTTGAGAAACCCTAAGGCTGAAATGGGGTGGCGACACTGTGTATTCTTAATCCGTCACCACACGGATACTTCATGGAATCATCAGCCTACTTTTTTTTTTAACGCAACCCCTGCATTAGGTATTACCTGTATCGCGGGGGCAGTTTACAAACATGTAATTCACGAACACAAATTACACTCAGACTCAGAGCTAGTGCCTCTGGTTTACACAATGACACTTGCCCCACCCTGGAATCGAACCCGGGACCTGTTGATCCAAACTACTAGACCAACAAGGCAGTCATTAGTCCACTGCAGGACATAGGACATAGACCTAAAGAGCGGCATAGCGCCCTGTCTTCAGCTTGACGCATCCTGCTCCTGCCCGCAACCTGTCGCAGATCATGGAATGCCCTTTATTACTACACACGTTGCAATGTCCGTGTGATGACGGTTTTGGAATACATAGTTTAACACGTTAAGTGCGAAACGAGGCCTAAATCACCCCTCATGCAACTTCCTTGTGGTGCGGCAAGGAAAAACGTGAACATTTCTATCGTGCGAAGGGCATAGGTTTGGTCCAGTATAGAAAATAGATAAATGTATATTTGAGATGCGCTAATGGTCCCGGACTCGGTGGTATACCTACCTTGGTACCGGATGTCTTAGGCCTCGTACCGCACTGAATTAATATAATTTTATTGCAGTGCGGAACGAGGCTAAAACGTCCCATATCCCCCCGGATCTCGTACCGCACCCAACGCGAGCTTCCTGCGACTAGTGTTGTGCATCACGTCGATTGGAGAGCACGTCCTTTTACATCGCCTAACATGTCTAAACGATGTCGGAAGAATTTAGACATTCAGTTTGGAGCGGAAACAAACTGTATCGAAACGAATTTATTTCTTCAGTAATGACAAAAGACAGATTTTTACTGCTACTTAAATGCAGGCATGTCAGTGATGTAAGTAATGAAGACAAAACTGACAAACTATATAAAATTAGAGATATGTTCACAAAAAATCTTATTGTCTACCCTGTTTCAATGACAAAATATATATTGCGATTTTTTATATAAAGTATATAGTTACTGATTTTTTTATGTTAATTCAAGTCCTAGTAAGTGTATTTTTAAAGCCCGAGGCAGAATACATAGGATAGTTTCTTTTCTACTTCTGGTTTTCTTTATTTTCTATTCTGTGAACCGCAGTAAGATTTCACACAAAAATAGATAAACGTCGTTGCGTTGATATTATTTTTCCCATCACTAATCTTAGAGAAAATTTACCCTATTTCAGTGCGTTACGAGGTGTATAAGAACCCATAATTTGTTTTGCCAATAATTCCTAAACTAGCTATCAGATCCCGGGGCGACGGTAGATTAGGGTTCATCAATTCACTGTCTATATCGATAAGGACCAAAATTTAAATTTATCTTTGATTTCGCGCCAGAAAATGGATTTTAGTCTGTTAAAGGAGGTGGGGTCTAATAGACTGCGTGTCGCCCTAACGTCTGGTCACGGTGCGGGCCGATAAGACCTCGTGCCGCAGGAACGGAAAGTTTGCAAAAATTGGTGCCGCAGCTAACGTGTTAAGGCACCGTAAGAGCCAACAAAAGGAAATGACAAGGCCAATAACGTAGCCACAGAAGCCACAGAATAGCCAGAGAAGTGTCTGTTTTTAGTTTCTCTGTGGAATGCGAATGCATACCACTACCCCTTGGGTGTGGGGCTAGCGGTTATGTGGGACGTCAGAATACTACTTACGTCACAACCCACTAAAACAGTAGCGGTAAAGAATAAAACAGAAACACGCTTCATTGTATAAACCAATTATGGTGTTCACAATTTTTATAACACTACTAGCGACCGGCCCCGGCTTCGAACGGGTGCAATGATGAACCTCTAAATTTACTTTATTATGAACGTATATTAAACATATAAACCTTCTTGTTGAATCACTATAATTATTAATAAAAACCGCTTCAAAATCCGTTGCGTAGTTTTAAATATTTAAGCATACATTGGGACGGACAGACGACAGCGACTTTGTTTTATAATTATGTAGTGAGTAGTAATAGTGACTAGCAGGTCGGCACGCGGCAACAACCGAGAAGACCTGGCGTAAGAAATTCTACCTACCGCTACCACTGTTTGAAGGATTTTGAGTACGCATGACAACTTACATGAATGACGCCCAAAAGTAAATGAAGTTAATTATGTAAATTTCCAGTAAGCTTGCGGTTCCGAATCCAAACTAGCAAAAAATACATGCTATAAATAAATAAATAATAAATATCCTTGGACATTCTACACAACGCCATCTCGTCCCAAGCTAAGCAACTAAATGCTTGTGTAATAAATACATACAATCCCAGGCTACGGGGTCAGTCAGATAATCAGTAAAGCTATAGTAGACTTTTTTGCAGTTGAGATTTAGCGGTCTTTTGAATCTATGGTTAAGTTTTCTACTTGTGACTTTATTATAGAAGCGAATACACTGACCTATAAATGAAATACTGATTCTATGGAGACGAAATGTAAAACCAGATTACTTTTATTCCTAGTATTCCCAGTATGAATGTAATTTAACATATCAAGCTGGAAATAAAATGGACCTCCGCAGCAGACGCTTTGAAAAAAAATAGATGGTTAAGTGACAAAGCTACGGCCATAACAGTCTATTTCAGTTACTTTCACAGTTTAGAATAAAATTAAGATTTTATTCTAAACGTACAATGTTTTCTTATATGTACTGACCAAGTACGGTAAGCCCTTTTCTCTCAAATTCTGAGTATAACAACAAAAGCAGGTCCCAAAGTAGTATACAATAAGACATTATACTGTGAAAGTAACTGAAATAGACTGTTATGGCCGTAGCTTTGTCACTTAACTATCTATATTTTTTCAAAGCGTCTGCTGCGGAGGTCCATTTTATTTCCAGCTTATCGATGTATCCACTGCAATTTTGTTGCCTATAACAGAAGACTCCACAGGTCCCAATTCATGTCCGTATAGTTGCACATTGTTTGCTAAGTGTTTAACATTAGACGTTGAGAACTTCAAACACTTAGTTTTACTGTTGAAATTAAAAAAAAATTAAAAGAAACAGTTAAAATCTACCGCCTATAATTTTGTTTTATTGATAACGTTCCCTGTGCACGCAGAAATCGCTCACGGTGTCCAGAGGTCTTGCAGATGAGTGTTTGCTTGAGATTTGATCAATTTAATGACTGGATCCCAAGCAGGTGGTACTTGCCAACCATCCTCTCTTACTGTTATTAAGTAATAGATTATTAGTGTTAAACGATCGCATAACTTTGGAAATACCCTCACACGACTCGTTTGGGAGGTACGCGGTGCCTCTCGCCCCGTCCTCAGTCAATTAATGTCGGTGGTAGGTCCCCCGACCCACCACCGGCGTCTTAGGCGAGGGTAGAAGTACGACGTAAAGTCACGTCTCCCTTCCCCCAGCCTGCGTTCGTGGTGCGGGTCAGCAAGAGTTCCGTCCTTTCAGATGCAACCCGCTGCCACTTTTACAACAACGCCTCGCAGAAGGAGGTCACGTCAGCTTAGCAACCAACCAGGTCGACCACCCACCCTAGGACATTGGTGCACCGCAGCTGTTTAGGGTTTGCAGGGCAGCTCTGAGGACAGAGGAGTCCACGGACCCCAAAACCCCTACGACACTGTTCCGGCTTGCAACCTCAAACTACGCAGTGCGTGGCACTGGCCACATACACTTTTTATTTATTTAAATGCAGTGATCTTCTTTTGTTTTTTATCGCATTATCCCTGTAAATATGCAGAAGAGTAAATGTATATTTTTCTGTCAATAATTATTTTATTCCTAGCATGATTACCAAAAGTATCATCATGTGTGGTCTTCAGTAACCGAATATTCATATGAAAACCAGCGACCTACGGAGAATGGATGGTAAAGGTCAATCGCGCACGATCGTCGTCGGAGCTCAATAAGGCATCGCAAGCTAATTGGTGAGACGAGCCAGGCCATCTCCAAGCTGAAATAAATATTGTATTAACCCTATTTGTGTCTTTTAGTGCCGAACTGCCTTCTGTGTGGTGTGCTTGCTTACTACACGTCTCTACGACGCGGCGCATCGCGAACGAAATCAAGAGACGGAAAACCGTGAGTACTTCCACAACACCAAAATGACTTGCACAAGGGAAAATTTAAAGGATTTAGTAAGAAAAAGGGGTTTTATAAAGGGTCGATTAACTTCTTTTAAAAAATATGTACTGTCTTTAGAGGGGAATCTTTTAACTGTAGAGCAACGGGCAGAAATAAAGCTAAGAATTCGCGGAATAAATAATTTGTTCTCCGAATTCAATGAGGTGCAGACAGGCATTGATGAGGTGATTGCTGATGAGGATATAGATAAGCAAATAGAGGCGAGAGACCATTTTGAGACGGAATATTACGCGATTCTGTCTAAGGCACAATGTCTATGTGACGACGATATCGGGACTACGTCAACTTTTCAAACGTGTTCTGAAGGGAATTCCTTGGGTTCCGTGAAACTCCCTACTATTTCCCTACCAGAATATGACGGGTCCATCGAAAATTGGTTACAGTATCGTGACACCTATATCTCTCTTGTACATAATGCAAAAAATATATCTAATATCCAAAAATTTCACTATCTTAAGTCCTCGTTAAAAAAAGATGCGCTTTTAGTGATAGAGTCCGTAGAGTTCTCCTCTGATAATTACATAGTGGCATGGGAACTTCTATTAAACCGCTATGATAATAGTAAGTTATTAATACACAACCATGTAAAAGCACTATTCAACTTGCCCATGGTTTCTAAAGAATCGTCCGCTCAGTTGCGAAAATTAATAGATACGACTTTAAAAAACCTCCGCGCGCTTAAAGTGCTTGGCGAGCCCACAGAACATTGGGATACGTTAATCGTTTTTATGATTGTCTCTAGACTCGACCAAAATACGGAGCGAGAGTGGGAGCAATATAAAAATGTATGTTTAAAAGCTGACGATTCTTCAAAACCTATATTTAAAGTCGATAACTTACTAGATTTTTTAAGAAATAAGGCAGACATGATAGACACATTAAGCGGGTCACACAATGATAATAATAGGCAGACTAAACGGTCATCTTGCTCTCAGGTTTTTTGCAATGTTGTTACTGAAAAGCCGGAAAGGAATTCTCATCTAGTGCATAAGTCGAAAACAGGTCAAAAACGAAAATGGCTATGTTTTTTGTGTAACGGTACACATCCTTTATATTCGTGTCAAAAGTTTCTCGATTTAAATTTACGAGATAGAAGAACGTTCGTAGAGGAAAAACAACTATGTGAGAATTGCTTTCGTTCAGGACATTCGCCCGAGCAGTGTAGGTATGGCCCTTGTAGAAAATGTGAGAAGAAACATAATTCTCTCATTTGTAATGTAGACCACAGTATCTCCGACACGCGCAAAGTCACCCGTCATTCACTGAACGAGGAATTGACAGGGGGTACTGCAGGACCATCTACTAACAATTCTACACATAATTATTCTGTTTATTTATATTTTATTTATACTTATTGCACAGTAATGTACAAAGGCGGACTTAATGCCTTAGGCATTTTCTACCAGTCTACCTTAGGGTGGTGCAGAAACAGCGCGTGGTAGGTGCTACTACTACATTACTACTACTACATTGAATTAATTACATTGGATAGGATAATATAGATCATACATATACGTACATAATATATCCTATAATAAGACATACATGCATATAATACATACATAACGTATAAAACATATGTTATAGATACATAAATATATATATATATATATATATATATAACAACATACTCAGATAAAGAGAAAATAAAGACTGATAAAATTCTACGACAAACATCAGGCTAGTTAGTTAAGCTCAAATGCTTGCGAACTTCTTTCTTAAACGTGTACCGACAGTCGACCATCCTGACTTCCGGAGGTAGGGCGTTCCACAATAGTATGGACTGTACAAAAAAAGAACTGTGTAGGAAGTCGGAAGAATGGGTAGGGCACTTTAGTTGCCGATTGTGAGAGGAGCGCAAATTTTTGTCATGAATGGAACAGGAGTATTCAAAAAGAGAAGAAAGATAAGTGGGTGGGGTGGGAGAACAAAGAAAAGAGTGAAGAGTGGTCAACGCCCGTACCTCTCGACGCTGCCGAATGGGCAACCATTTGAGTTGTGCTCTAAACTCTGAAACATGGTCATATTTGCGAAGGTTGAAAACGAACCGAATGCAGTTGTTAATAATCGGCAATACACGCAGCCGACATTGCAATCTGTTATTTTGTCAACCGCAATAGTCTATGTACCTGATAAATCGGGCAAATTACATAAGGCACGCGCATTATTAGACAGTGGTAGCGAGATAACTATTGTGACACAAGAGCTATGTAATAAGTTGAATTTGCAATTAATACAGTCCATTCAAGAAATCAAAGGTATAAGTAATACAGTTACACAGTGCACGCAAAGCTGTGAACTCGAAATCAGGTCTTTAACTGGAGACTTCTCATCACATGTACGCTCTATAGTGTTGCCAGTTATAAGTTCACTAATTCCGGCTGTACCGATTTCGAGAAAAGTTTATATTCCCGGTAATATTAATTTAGCCGATCCTACTTTTTATGAACCCCAATCAATCGATATATTGATAGGCGCAGATTTATTTTGGTGCTTACTAAGGGATGGTAGGATGCGGCTGGATAGTGGGCTTTATCTTCAAAGAACCACGTTAGGGTGGATCGTTTCAGGTTCGATTCCTGATTCGAAAACGGTGCCGACAAAAAAGTCTTGCTATAGTGCACAAGCACTTACAATGCAATCTATCGATGAACAGTTGAGAAAGTTCTGGGAGATCGAAGAACTGCCTGGTCATCTTCAATTCAATTATGCACGCGTAGATGAAGAAGGCCTATGTGAAAATCATTTCATTGATAACACTAAGAGAGAAGCAGATGGTCGATTCTGTGTTAGCATGCCTCTCAAACAGTCTCCGGGTATGTTGGGCGATTCATACGCGCAAGCGGAACGAAGGTTTTATTCTTTAGAAAAACGATTGGATCGCAGTCCAAATTTTAAAAAACTCTATACGGAATTTATTAACGAGTATGTTGCCTTAGGACACATGAGCCGTGTATTTTCGTATGGCACCCCTCACTATTTTTTGCCTCATCACGGTGTCTTTAGAGAACACGCTGTCACTACGAAACTTCGTGTGGTATTCGACGCAAGTGCCCCTTCTAGTAGTGGGGTCTCATTGAATGACATACAAATGGTAGGAGCCCCATTGCAAGGCGATTTGTTATCAATTTTGTTGCGGTTTAGGGAATACAAGTACGTCGCATGTGCTGATATTGAGAAGTTTTATAGGCAAGTTTTAATTGACGAGTCGCAACGAGATTTACAACTAATTCTATGGCGCGAACGGTCGTCTGATCCGCTAGGAGTGTACAGATTGAATACGGTAACATATGGAGTGTCATCATCGCCATTCCTTAGTTGCCGCTGTCTTAAGCAATTAGCACACGAGTGTTCCGATAGCGATGTCGCGAGACTTATTGCCAACCAATTTTATGTCGATGATTTGTCATGTTCGGCTCCGTCAAAAGAACAATTGTTATCTTTATGTGAAGGTGTATCGAAAACTTTAGAGTCGGCGCGTTTTCATCTTAGAAAATGGATATTTAACTTTGATACCGATACAAAGACCAATGAATGGGCGATATCACTAGATCTAACGTTAGGTGATAACGGTCATAGTAAAACACTAGGATTAGGTTGGTATCCTAAACAGGATGAGTTGTACTTCCACACGCAGCTAGTACATGAACTGACACCTACTACTAAACGCATTATTCTGTCTAGCGCTTCACAAGTGTACGATCCGTTAGGCTTATTATGTCCTGTAATTACAATCGCAAAAATATTAATGCAAAAGTGTTGGGTATTAAAACTTGGTTGGGATGAAGCTACGCCGGAAAACGTTTCTAGGCCGTGGCGGCGCTTTCTTAGCAATTTAGAGATTATTAATAGTATACGAGTACCTCGCCACGTTTTTAGCGATTCCGGGGAGATATTCAATACAGAGTTACACATTTTTACTGATGCATCATCTGCTGCCTTCGGAGCATGCGCATTTGTACGTACTATTGATACAACGTTTAACATTACAGTTAATTTACTCTGCGCTAAAGGAAAAGTAGCTAGTATCAAACCCGTAATGACAATACCTAGGTTAGAATTGAATGGGGCATTGTTAGGTGCTAGACTCTATGTGAAAATAATTAAAGCACTAAACGTTAAATTCGACAAAGTGGTGTTTTGGACCGACTCTACTGTTGTGCTAGGATGGCTGCATATGCCTGCATCGCAACTTAAATTGTATGTCCAGAGTCGCGTGTCGGAGATACTGTGGTCTACATTACAAATGAGAGAATTATGTTTCTTCTCACATTTTCTACAAGGGCCATACCTACACTGCTCGGGCGAATAAGTTCTTAGTCCGTGGGCCCGCTCGGCTAAGGCACTCAAGTCCCCTCACTAAGGCATGGTAGCAGCACAGTGAAGGGGTCAAGAGTGCCTGTACCAGCCCGTCTGGTTAGTGAGGCAGATTAAGTTACCCTTCATATCACTGGAGCACGCCCGATTTAGCAGTGGGTCATCTTTAGGTCGAGTAGTAGTAATGGTGTATTATGATTATGAACCCGTCATAAATCTAGCACATGACCCATGAGCTAGAATAACCCAGCACTACACAGAAGACATTCCGGATATCAGCCTGTGCGGGATCAGGATGGCTCTCGAGCAACTTAATAACAACAAGCCGGCGGGTGATGACGGAATCACCGCAGAACTTCTGAAGGCGGGTGGAAAACCGATCTTTAGGGCCCTTCAGACGTTGTTCAATTCCGTCATACTCGAAGGATGAACACTAAAGGCATGGAACAGAAGAGTGGTGTTTGCTGTTCTTCAAAAAGGGAGATAACACCTTATTGAAGAACTACAGACCCATCTCACTTCAGAGCCATGTCTACAAGAGGTTTTCGAGGGTCATCACGAATCGAGCCTGCATGTGAGACGCCTCCTCCTGCCCGCCCAGCCTCCTGAACAAGCCGGTTTCCGAAAAAGCTTCAGTACCGTAGACCATATTTACATTATACAGAAGACCGAGGAGTATAACCTGCCCCTTTGTCTGGCATTCATGGACTACGAGAAAGCCTTCGATTCGATCGAGACGTGGGCAGTATTGCGGGCCCTCCAGAGGTGCCAAGTCGACGACAGTACATCGAAGTGTTGAAGTGCTTGTATGAAAACGCCATTCATGTCAGTCCGACTCCAGGACCAGCCCTCGCGAAAGCGCGAAAGCGTAGTGAAGGCGCAGTGCTGGTAGGCCTCGCACACGGTGTACCGACGACCTGGTTAAGGTAGCTGGAAAGCACCCAGGACCGTCTTTTATGGAGATCCTTGGGGGAGGCCTATGTCCAGCAGTGGACGTCTTTTGGCTGAAATGATGATGGTGATGATTATGATTATAATATAACGACACGTATTGACTATTTTCTCAGAAAGTACTTGAAACAAGTGCATTACGCAGTCATTTTTAAAATTAACACTTGAATCTACAAATTATGAGCCATAGGGGTTAAACGAATGAAAAGTCGAATGGAAAATCTTAATAGGAAATTGGGTTATTGTGTCTTTGTGGTGACGAGTTCAAATAAATAGAGTGGCCAACTTATCTCCTTAGGTTGTACGGTAGTTTAAAGCTCATCATCATAGGCCCACTCAAGTCCAACGCTGGACATAGGGCCCAAAGAGCGCCGTAGCGCCCTGTCTTCAGCTTGACGCATCCAGCTGCTGCCTGTAACCAGATCGTGACCGGAATAGATGGGTTTTAAAGGTAGAAAGTTGTCCGTGTGGTAACGGATTTAGAATACATAGTGTCACCATCCCTTCAATCCTAAAGGGTGTCGTAAGAGCCGACAAAAGGATATGTCAAGGCCGATAACCTAGCCGCAAGAGAAGGAGAACTTGCCACGAAGACCTTTTTTTTTTTGGTTCGGTGTGAAAAAATGCCTGTCCGCACATCCCGCGTCCTGGGAGACTACGGGGTAGTGAAGCCCTGTGCCAAGGCGTCTGGCCAGCGTGGCACTGTAGGCCAATTACTCTCCATGTAATGACAGAAGGCCCGACTCAGCAGTGGGTCATTTATGGGCTGAGTATATATATATATATATAGAGTAGAGTAGTGAAGTAAAAACACCTTCATCATCATCATCATTTCAGCCAAAAGACGTCCACTGCTGGACATAGGCCACCCTCAAGGATTTCAACCCAGGCCGGTCCTGGGCCGCCGGGAGCCATCGCTTTCCGGTGACCTTGACCATGTCGTCGGTCCACTGTGTGGGAGGCTTCTAGCACTGTGCCTAAAGCCATAAAAACCTTAAAGCTACATAATATGTATTGTCATATAATATTATCAGGCTCCAATGTTGCCCCCGGAGTATACGGGCAGCAAATTATCAACCGGGGTACCAACTCGTACGACGAATATGAAGACGATTTTCCGTTTACAAAATGGTAATCAAATTGTACTGAACCAAAATATCTGTACGGCGGTTCTACATTACCAAATTGCAATGTTATTTGCACTATCATATGAATTAATTAATGCTATTTACATACAATGAATTATGGTTTTAATTTAAATTCGACTGCTCCTCATTTTGTACATAAGGAGAAAATTTAATAGCGACATCATATTCAGCGCCATGTTCCGAGTATTCGTTGTACTGTACGCTTTTACGCCCCTGGTTTTGGGTAAGTATTATTTTCAAGTGATTAAAGGTGGGGAAAACCCTAAACTAAAAATAAATTAATAAATAAAATAAATCACTGGCACTGTGTAAGTTACTAAATAGGCTAGCATTGCTACGTTGTATGCGAAGTAATAAGAAGAAGGCTGGCCTTCTGGTCACCGAACTCACTTGAAGTTAACAGACGCCTGTACAATTATTTGAAAATTGATTTGAATTCCTTAATTAATTTCAATCTGACATATAATGTATGTTGCATAATATTATAGTTCATTAGCTGTCCCGGCAAACGTTGTTTTGCCAAATAATTAACCATCCCCCGCGCAAACCCCCCCCCCCCCCCCCGCGCAACCCCCCAAGTCGCAAACCCCCGTGCAACCAACTTTCAAGTCTCTATGTCTTATGGTTCCAGAGATATCTCCTATCGCAAACGTTGTTTTGCCATGTAATTAAATAGGGGTTGATCGTAGAGGGGTGAAAATTTAGGGTTGTTTGTATTTTTTTATGCTGAATCTTAAAAAAATAGAAGCAAAAAATGTTCTCTAAAAATATAAAATTTTTTTTTGACCCTTTAAATTTAGGGCGATGAAAAATAGATGTTGTCCTATTCTCATACCTACCCAATATGCTCACAAAATTTCATCAAAATCGGTCAAGCCATTTCGGAGGAGTTTGGCATCTAAAACTGTGACACGAGAATTTTATATATTAGATTGTCGTTCGTCCTACTACTGAGTTGAGCGTTTTCCAAATTCACAGAGGGTCATTTTCCTACAGTTCCACGTTGGCAAGACGGGTTGGGTTTGTATCAAGTTATAGTTATCTGCCTATTGTATGCAGGTTATCTGCCGCTTCTTACGACACCCTCAGGATGGTATGAGTTGGTGACATTGTGTATTTCAAATCCGTCACCACACGGAATGCCCTATAGTGACCAACGCCAAATAATTACAGTCTTGGGGTAACATGTATTGTGGCGCCTATGAATCACGAGATTCGGTTTCGATTCTTTTGTGATCGTGAATTATTTTTATGTAAAGAGCCCCCGCTATACGAGACCTTAGTGCAGCCGAATCATATTTTAATTATTCGAGTAATTTTATTGGAATATAGTTTTTACAATCCTTAATAATAATCTAGCCATACAGAACCGTCGGTAGCTTAGGTCATCGACCTCGTTTTCGACGGTTTTTGTGTATATTTTATTTTATTTTTAAACACTTTGTATTTTTTTTAAAATATATGTAAAAATAAGAAGTAAATAGACATGAGAATCTAGCCATACATATTATTATCTTAGGTCATGCATGATTTCTAACAAGAACGTCAAAATGTGTGTCCTTTTTTTGTTGGCCACACTGGAAGTGGAAGTCAAAGTTAACGGTGCAGTAGGTTCCTTTAGCTGATAACTCCATGTTTTCTTTTCTCTGACCTACTTACTCACAAGCAGGAACACAACACTGCGCAAAGGTTAAATGGCTGTTATGTGCTATCCTGTCTTTGCACGTCTTCAAGCATTAGTTTAGGTATTAACTAAAGCAATACAAATCGCTATTACTATGTGAGAATCGATATTTTAAAATAGATTTACCATCCACAGGCCAATATTTCGATGCCTGCGACAAAACTGCAAACGAGTGTCTCGGTCTTTCAACAGCAAAGTTTCTTAAAACCTTTCATCGTGGCATTGAAGGTACGGATATAAAAGGTATAGATCCATACACCAAACAATCTTACGATTTGGTCCTGGACGAAGCCTCGCAATTTTCAGTACATTTGAATGATATACATGTATTCGGTTTGAAGGACCATCAATATCAAGACTTCAAGTAAGTAGCTTTAGTAGATGAACAGGTCTCAAAAAATATTTAAGCTATCACCATTAATTTCAAAGACAGCCTGTTAAGTCATCATCAGTCCAAAAATTACCCACTACTGCGTCGGGCGTCCTCCAAATAAATGGAGTGAAATTAGCCTACTGTGGGAAAACGGATTGGCACAGGGTTTGTATCAAGTTTTACTTCTCTTGCGGCTAGGTGATCTACCTCTTGCGTTGCTTTAGTCGCCTCTTACGTTGGTGACATTGTGTATTCTATATCCGTCACCACACGAAAACCTGTCCTGTTAAGTATAAATAAATAAAATAAAAATAAAAAATAAAAAAGCCTTTTATTCCTTACAAACAAACATAAAAAAGTGATAAGTAAAAGTTGAGTACTATCTAACTAACCTAAGATTTATACATATCTGATACGTTCCTATATATAAGAAAAGCTTTTTACATACAAACTTTAAATTATCTTTTTAAATTTCCAATAACAAATAAAATTTATGACGATTGTTTTACATATGTTTATGTGTATTTAATTGATTATAGGGTTTGTAAGAACCCCTCCTCGGGTGAAGGCCTCCTCCAAAGAAATCCATTTGTCCCTATCTTTTGCTATTTGCAGCCAGTTCCTGTTAAGTAATGGGCAGTAAATATTGACTGCCTCGTTGGTCTAGTGGTTAGATGTGCCGCTTTTGGATCAACAGGTCCCGGGTTCGATTCCGGGGTCGGGCAAGTGTCTTTGTCTAAACCAGAGGCACTGGCTCGGAGTCTGGGTGTCATTTCTATGTATAATATGTATGTATTTACAAAAAAAAAATGTATGTAAGTAGATTATCATCCATCTCGTTACCATAACACAAGCATTAAGTTGCTTAGCTTGGGACGAGATGGCGTTGTGTGAAATGTCCAAGGATATTTATTATTATTTTATTATTGTAGACTACATGTGTGCGCAATGACGCCACGGAGATCGATTTATTTTATCATCATCATTTCAGCCAAAAGACGTCCACTGCTGGACATAGGCCTCCTCCAAGGATCTCCACAGAGGCCGGTCCTGGGCCGCCCGCATCCACTGCTTTCCGGCGACCTTAACCAGGTCGTCGGTCCACCGTGTGGGAGGCCTACCAGCACTGCGTCTTCCGGAACGCGGTCGCCACTCGAGGACTTGTCTGCCCCATCGGGCGTCCGTCCTGCGAGCTATGTGCCCTGCCCACTGCCACTTAAGTTTGGCAATCCGGTGGGCTATGTCGGTGACCCTGGTTTTCCTGCGTATCTCCTCATTTCTGATTCGATCTCGCAGGGAAACTCCGAGCATAGCCCTCTCCATTGCCCTTTGGTCATTGGGTATCTTTATTGCGTATCTTTATTTGAGTCCTATTTAGGCTTATATAATATTGAGGCCCATTAATTATTATGTAAACGTATAGCGTGTCTCTCTCATCTAGTTGTCTCGAATTTGCTCTTACTGTTTAGGTTTGGGTTTCTCGCTGTCTCTCCTCTACAGAGCAGCATTCTGCACCTGTGGTGATTCAGTATGATTATGGGTGGACGTAGATAAGATGGAAGATGGTCTGGAAGAACCTATTGGACCAGGCTAAGACCCACCCTGGGCTGTAAGACCAAAGATGATGATGTAGATAAGACGTTAGAATAATCGATAGAAGTGTATGGAGACCTACACGACCTGGAGTGGGACAAGTGTTGAAAACAATAATGATTTTTTTTCAGAGTTTTTTTTAAATTTTATGTTCTTTGTGCTGTCATAACTGCCCTCCTGATTTTCCTTCCGTAATTAAGGAAAGACGATCGAAGATCATGGGTTGAAGAATTAATAATTAATTAAACTTGATTAGTACCAATAATACCTCAAAATAATTATTTCAGTATGAATTTACATGAAAAATCTATGACGATGAAAAGAAAAATCACTGTCAGTATAATCGCTGATATTACATTAAAAATGGATTCAGAAGAAATTAACGGCCATTATTTTGTGCTCGTTGGTAAGTAGGCATCATTTACTGAGTCGAGCATCCTCCAATTGCAGGCGGAAATTAGCATACCACGGAGGTCAGACTGTTTTATTTCAGGACTTCAGGGTGGAATGCAGTCCTAGACTAGTTGATCTAGATGTGCGTATAATTTTACCAGCATGCTATGCTACCAAACTATATGAGCACTTCGAAATTTATTTGATTTGGTTGTTTTTTTTTTTAAATATAGTTATCACGATTTGTTTATATTTGAACTAGTGGCCCGCCCCGGCTTCGCCTGTGCCACCGGGTTATACATATAAACCATCCCCTTGAATCACTCTATCTATTAAAAAAAACCGCTTCAATATCCGTTGCGTAGTTTTAAAGATTTATGCTTACATAGGGACGGACAGAAGAATGCGACTTTGTTTTATACTATGTAGTGATGATAACTAACAATACGGTGATAAATGCTGGTACAAATTTTTGGTCAAAGTACAAGGTGCATTTGAACCTTTGTTTGTCCAGCGTTTCAGCATTCATTACACCGCGCCGCCGTGGTCTTGGGATGAATGGCAACAGCTCAGCATCTCAAGAGCGGGTCTCAAGGCGTTCCCTTTCTTGTTGTTGATTTGAAAATTTGTTGTTGACTTGTTGGCAATTTGAAACGTGCTGGTTTGGGAGAATGTTCGTGCATATAATCAACCAATCGTGTGGCTTACGCCTGCCTTCTCCGCCAATCAACGCCACTGATACTGGCACTCCATATGGATATTCGTGTTCGATATTTTACACGTTATTCATATTTGGTACGATGAATATTCCATCCGTACGTGGTGCTTAATGTAGCTAGCTATTCTCACTTTATTTGTATCTTTTTCAATAAATTTAATTTTTATTTTGTTGTTTATTGAAAAAACCACAAATACAAAAAGAGCCACCGGCAATTTGTCAAATTTAAGTCATAGCCCGTAGGAATGACGGCCGATAGGCCAGAAATTTCCTTGAGTTGAGACCTTCAGGAAAGCGCAGAGCTGGTAGGACCTGGCTAAGTTCCCTCGATTTGGCAAATCCTTGGAGGAGGTTTGTCTTCTGGCTGAAATAATTATGATAACGATGATAATAAGATAGAAAACCATTTTCAACACGAAATTGCTTTTTTATTATACTCTACGCTCTCCTTGCGGTTGGCCCTGTATAAAATATGAGTATTTCATATGTCTTTTTCAGACGCTTATGTAACCACAAAAATGAACTATACGATGACTGTAAATCCAAAAGATAATTTAGAATATTTCAATCTTGGCGAAGAAACAAATATCTGCCAAATTATTGGACAGCCTGATATTCGGTTCGTCGAAGACTTTTTGGAACAATATAATCATGGTAAAAATACTTTTATGGAAATTCCACAAATTCCCCAATCGGAATCTGTCTTCACAACTTGGGGCAGTGAAACCCATGGCTCTAGAACAAGTAACGGCCACAGCCAGGGCAGACAGCAATCAACGGTAGCCTGGTACTGACCGGAACAAAATTGGGGAAGAGGCGAGAAAGTAGCTTATAATCAGTGAGGACAGAAGAAGGTTTGCGGAAGGTTTTGTATCAAAAGAGCCCTCTCGACTGTGCCGCGGGCCCCACGGTTGCAGACGTAGTACACCTAATTGACTTTTCTGTATTCTTAGCTAGGGTTTGGATCCATGCCAACAGCGAGTGCAGAGAACCAGTCCGGTTTGGAGGCCAGGGCTGCCACTGCTGACAGCAGATGAGCATCGTGGCTGTCTGACCTCCGAGAACCATCAAATATTTTAGAATAACAGTAATCGTTCGAATAGACCTGTCGACTGTCATGCTTGAATGACAACCATTTTTTTTTTTTTGTGCCCGGGGTAAAATCATTTATGGACTTCCCGCCAGCCTGGGGATGGCCGACGGGGGAGTGTGATGTGTGAGGAGTGACTCTCCCCCCCATGAGGGGGCATACTCACTAAAAATCCCCGGGGTGCTCCTTGCTCTTGACCTTTGTTTGTGGCGGCGTGGGTACGTTGCTATAAAGCACTTCCTTGCAGGACACAGACTGGAGGTTTCGACCCCCTTCGTACTCTTGCTCCAAGGGAGCGTGTCTCTTTTGGGCGATATTTCTCGCTCCGTTGACATCCTGCCAGGAGCACTCGGCAGGATGTCATTCTCTCGGGTTGAATGACAACCAAGACCAACCTTATCCAACCTTATTAAGGGGTACAAGGAGGGTGTTAATATACTGGACACCTTATCAATATTTTCTTTACAGGTGCGGATGTTCGCAACATAAAGTTACATTACATGTCTAATAAACTGGGATACGACAGGCACATTATTACCAAACTTGTGGAAGCTGTGTACGCAGGTTTCGTCCGCAACATGAGAGCATTATCAAAGGTTATGCCAGCGACAGCAATCTTTACCGATCATACGAGGACATAAAAAACTATTCCTAAAAAGAGAAAAAGAAATCCACAGCACTACCAGCCTTCACAAATATTCTAGAAAGATGAATAATGTTTAATTTAATAGATTGTGTTAAAATGACACTACAAAAATTACTACTTATGATGGAATTAACAGTTGGTTATATTCAGACTTATGGTTGAGGTTTTGTTCATTTCCAATTATAGAAAATATATGATTTATCCATTGTTTTTTTTGTTCATTATTTTTTACCCCGTATGGTGACGGATTAACAATACACCATGTCCTGCTATCCTGAGGGTGTCGCAAAAGGCAGATTACCTAGTCACAGGAGAAGGAGCACTTGATACAAACTTTCTTGTCAACATGGCAGAGTAGGTTTCATGAAATTACTCTGAGTATTATCATTACTATGAGTACGGTCATGCATCATCATCAGCCCACATTAAACCATTGCTGGATATAGGACCTCCCCCAAAGCGCGCCATACCGCCCTGTCTTCTGCTAGACGCATCCAGGTTGAGTCTGTCATTGATAGGCTGAAATGATAAATAAATATCCTTGGACATTTCACACAACGCCATCTCGTCCCAAGCTAAGCACGTAATGCTTGTGTTATGGTAACGAGATGGATGATAAACTACTTATATACTTTTTTTTTTGTAAATACATACATATCGATACCTCTGGCTCAAAGGGCGTATAGCACAAAACAGCTACTTTTCAGGAGAGCCAAAAAACCTAAAAAATAATACAAAATTTGCTATAACTTTTTTGTCTTAAAGATTATAAAAAAACAATCTATGAGAAAAGTACTTATACACTCGAGAGCAATGAATCCGGGTCACTTAAAGAATCCTAAAAATCTCAGAAACTAAAAATGCTAGGTTAATGCAATAAATCGTATTTAATAGACAATGTAATACTCCTTAAATGAAGGTATTAAAACTTCTTAGTTATTGTAAAGTTATATCATAAAAAAATCAAACTTGAAAAAGGGCCACTTTCGAAGATGGAACTACGAAATTACAGCATTTGGTTATGCTTTTGTTTGTAATCTGTCATTTATGTGGGTACATAAACCATGTTGATAGTGCTCTATATTCATTATTCAAGCTGAAATTATGTCGCTTACGCCTGAAGAATTCACCAGAATACTTACAATGCTGGAAACCGGCCGGAGTCAGCGCGATACAGCCAGGACTGTCGGTGTGTCGCTGTCAACAGTACAAAGAGTTCTCCGACGTTACGAAGAAACTGGTTCTAACCTACGCAGACCAGGAACGGGCAGAACCAGGTGTACCACAGCACGAGAAGACCGATACTTGGTGAACACCATGCTTCGAAATCGCTTTCTCACAGGAACTGAACTCACAAATCAGTTTCGACGCCTCGGAGGAAGTAACCCAAGTGCATGGACAGTAAGACGTCGGCTTGTTGAATCTAACTTAAAACCCCTTAGACCTGCAAACGGCCCTAAACTGGAGCGTGGGCATCGTATTTCAAGACTAAGATATGCCCAGAGCCACGTAAATTGGAGTATTGAAGATTGGTCAAAAGTTATGTTCTCCGACGAATCAAAATTTATGCTCTACAAGCACGATGGAAGACACAGAGTGTATCGAAGACCAGGGGAAAGATTCAAGCAAGCATGCATCGAAGAAAAAGTAGCCTACGGTGGTGGGTCTGTACTTGTGTGGGCCGGAATTTCTTCTGAAAGTCGCACAGAGCTGGTGATCATAGAAAACGGCTCTTTAACTAGCGTAAGATATGTGGAAGAAATCCTCAATGATCACGTTGGTCCATTTATGGTCAATTTAGGTGAGGATGCTATATTTATGCATGACAATGCCCGACCTCATACAGGTAGGATTGTGAATGACTACCTTCAAGAGATGAACATTACTCGTACGGAGTGGCCAGCGCGCAGCCCGGATATCAACCCGAACGAGCATGCTTGGGACGAGCTAGGCAGATGCGTAAAACAACGAAACCCTCCCCCAATCACGCTTCGTGAGCTCAAAATTGCTCTCACAGAGGAATGGGAGAATATTCCCCAAAATCGTATAAGGAACTTGGTGTACAGCATGCCAAACCGCGTAAACGCAGTAATGGAAGCACGAGGAGGCAATACGAAGTATTAAAATTCAAGAAAATCGTAATAAAGTTCAAAAATTTCATGTTTCCTATTTTTGTTTTAAGGAGAGATCAGCAGTTTTTTTCTTTATGTAATTTTGTGTTAATAAAATGTATGGTGACTCATATTTTTTTTACTTTCATTTAAGGAGTATTAGATTGTCTATTAAATACAATTTATTGCATTAACCTATCATTTTTAGTTTCCGAGATTTGTAACATTCTTTAAGTGACCCGGATTCATTGCTCTCGAGTGTATTTTCCTATATTTGAAGTGTATAATATTAAATTAAGTCTAAATATAATAGTTTCCAAAATAGTTTTGCTTTACTACCTAAAAAAAAACTATAAAATGTCCTTTACACCCATTTAAAAACAGCTTACGTTATTAACTTGGGTAGTAAATATATCCTAGCGTAAAAAAGTAGTATAATATTAGGTAGTAAATGATAAAAGAAATGTTTAATTGTGTTGTAAATCACAAAGTTTGCATTTAAAATAGTACAACTTTCCTAATAAAAAGGGTTAAACGGGGTGGGGGTATCCAATCCCGTGCTTGCAATTTTTTTTAAATGTTGTACGTACATTGTAATAGCTCCATTATCAAAAGACTCCAAAAGTTTGATGTTTTTTAAATCTCAATCATGGTTTTTTTTCTTTTATGTGATAGTCAAATACTTCTTTATCACTCACTCATTGTATCCATATTATATTCCGCTCTTGTGCATGTTACACATTTGTCTTTATTGGGAATGTGGAAACTAATATTATTACTTCCTTCTTTTTATTGGAACTGTCGCGCCTCCGTTGAGAATCTAACCTCTAGAAGTGTGCAAATAACGACCGATGTCTCTCTGCTGCCTTTTAAACACGGAGTATGTTTAATTTCTTTTTCGGGAACGATTTTCCCACTCCTGTTTTCGTGAGACATTTCATCTACCTTTAATTTCTTGATGATGTTACGTTAATTTCCTGGCTTTTCTTTCTTTTTAATTTCTACATTAGAGTTTTTTTTACTTTTCTCCTCCTTATATCCATTTCTTCTTCGCTACTTTTTGATTCTTTTCTAGACCAATTAGGAAATACTTAAACCAGGAAATACTTTATGTAATTAAAATAGTTTCCCTGAGAGATCGAATCAGAAATTAGGAGAGACGCAGGAAAACAAGAGTTACCGACATAGCCCACAGGATTGTCAAACTTAAGTGGCAATGGGCTGGGTACAGAGCTCGCAGAACTCACGCCCGAAGGGGCAGAAAAGTACTCGAGTGGCGACCGCGTTCCGGAAAAGGCAGTGCTAGGCGTTCCACACTGTGGTGTCCAGGCTCAAAACCGGCCTTCGTGGAAATCCTTGGAGGAGGCCTATGTCCAGCAGTGGACGTCTTATGAGTGCAGTTGCTGATTATGTTGAATGATTGTAAAGAACAATAACATTTTGAGAATTAATGTGTTACATTATTATGTGTTAATATGTCGAACAACCTAAGAGGGTTTTGACTTGCGAGCCCGATTTTGAGTTTTATTTTGGAATAGCGGTCCAAAATACATGGAATTTAAACAGCATTACTGTTAGAATTTTGAAACTTTGTGTATTTATACTTCATCATCATCATCATCATCAGCCCACATTAGTCCACTGCTGGACATAGGCCTCCCCTAAAGAGCGCCATAGCGCCCTGTCTTCAGCTTGACGCATCCAGCTGCTGCCCGCAACCTTTCGCAGATTATACTTACTAGTCATTAAATAATGAAAAACTCAATACAATTATTATGAACTCCATGAACCCTAAAATTAGCTTTACGCCTTTTGAGTCTGGAATAATGTGCTTTACACCCTAAACTTCGCTTGAATACTCATAATTGGATTCCTATACAACCTAGGGCATTTTTAACTTGCACACTAATGTAATTTACAGCCCGATTTCCTGTTTCATTTTGGTTTAGCAGCCCAAAAAATATGGGGTGTAAATAACATTTTTGTGCGAATTTGGCAACTTCGTATATACCAATCGATAGAGAAGGAAAAACTGAATATGATGGTATTATTAACTCCATATGCCCCAAAATGTGCTTTACGCCCTTCGAGCCCAGAGGTATCGATATTATAGATAGCAAAACACCCAGACCCGGAACAAATACTTGTAGGTCGTACAAATATTTCCGTGCGGGAATCGAACCCGCGACATGCTGCGCTGCAGTCGATCGCTCAACCACTGCGCCAACCGTGTCTTCCTAATGATGAATGACTTATTGACTTTACTGATAAACAAATGAAAACGAATAAATTTGACAATATGCATAGTTATCGTTGAGGTTGCTGGCGGAAACTATTTGCAAGGCACAATTTCGGGAAGAAACTAAGTGGTGGATGTAGTTTTAGTTAAGTACACATCGCCCTATTTGCATGATAACCTACTACTTCTTCTTGTACTTCTCAGTACATAATTGACCCACTGCTGACGGTCGGGCGTTCTTTCACTACATGGAGGGTAATTAGCCTACTGTGCCTCGCTAGCCGAGTGGCTAGACGAGTTGACACAGGGTTTTGAATCAAGTTTTCCTTATTTTTTGTCGGCTCTTACGACACCCTCAGTTTGAAATGGGGTGGCAACACCTTGTATTCTTAATCCATCACCACACGGAATGACAACCTGTTACATCAGTAACACAAACTACCGCGCACGCGCCTAAGCTGATTTGCATTACACAAGGAGCCCAATTGCACGAGGGCCAAAAATTAACATACAGTTAGCAATGATACAATCATATTCAAATTATAATTAACTAATCAAACATTCTGGCAACAAGAGCATGACGTGGAAATTTAAATTGCTTTAAGACACTGGTATTTTAAAGCTTTGTGTTATTTTTTGGGTTTCGCTGTGGAAATGCTTATTTCCGGAAGCTGGAATTCCACGTAGCCGCTGACACCACTCCCGAGGGGCAGTGGCTACGTGGTATTCGGGAAACCCCAACAACCCACTGAATCCCCAGCGGTATACACTCACACGTGTCGGGACGTCACAGGTCGCATTCTACGGTGAGACGGTTGCTTTGCCCCCATGTGGGGATGGGTCAGAATATAAAACTTCCCCATCGCACGCTGGGAAATAACGCATGAAGTAAAAGTCAACAAAACCCAGCACGCTTGGTGGTAGGATCGAATGGTCCACCCGGCTAGCTACCACCCTCACATCTAAGTCCGGCGCCAAGCAGTTTTACTGTGTTCCGTCGTGTATATGTGAGAGCCGGTGCCCGACACGGCATTTCCTTGAATTGCCTGCTCCATCTTAGACTCTGGCGTTGCTTTCCATCACGCAAACCTAGGGTCAAAGGCATTCAAATCACTGATAAAAAAAGACCCCGACGGATTGCGACTACTGCATCCCGGGTAACTGGGAAGCCATATTTTGTAATTAAGGCTTGTGACGGCGATTTGTGTTATTCTGATGTATAAGCTATAATAATGAAAAGTTTCATTAAAATCCATTCAGTAGTTTTTACGTGAAACATCCATCCATCCATACTTACAAACTTTCGCGTTTATAATAGTAGTAAAGTAATTTAATCGTTGACCTTTTACCTAAATGTACTCCGAGATTTATCAGCCGCCGAATTCCACTGCTGAACATAGCGTCCCCCATAAATTTGCACAACGCACGATCTCGTGCAGACTGCATCCACCGACGAATTAACTGATCTTTAATCTGACTACTAGTCACTATTTTCGTAATCCCTGATATGTAACACATAATATTTGTGAATTTAGACTGCGAGGCGACTGTGCACTGCGAGGCGAATGTGCTAAAGAAATGTCTATGCCATAATATAGTATTAGGATAATTGAATCCCACACGATTTCACAAAACCAGACCAACCTGTATTGTATAACCAACGTGGTTTGAGACTATTTATCTACCTAGAAATGAAGGCTTTAGTTAGTGGGTCTAATGGATTCAGATGATGTATAATAAAATAGTACAGAACCTACCGCCTACATGGCGACTCCGCATTACTTTGTATAAAATTATGATACATTACCATATGAATTTCGTAGAGCACCAACTGTGGCAACATACCATTGTATTATAAGTTATAATTATTTTAATAAATACATAATCATCTTTTGCTTCTGACTATATAAGGGGAATAATTAGCCGTCTCTTCATCGCCATGTTCGGAGTTCTCTTTGTGCTATGCGCTTCTGCGCCAGCAGTTCTGGGTGAGTATTTTTCCGGCGTGGGTTTAAAATGAAATATAATATTACTAGCTGACCTTCTTTTGCCATATAGATATCGCTATTAAAAAGTAGGGGTTGATCGTAGAGCGGTAAACATATAGTGTTGTATCACTATCACTACATAGTATAAAACAAAGTCGCTGTGGTCTGTCCGTCCCTATGTATACTTAAATCTTTAAAACTGCAACGAATTTTGCAATGACTTTTGAAGCGGTTTCATGAGGAAGATGTATACATGTATAATACGTCGATAATATTATAGAAAAAGACTTATAAATTTAGAGGTTCAGCATTGCACACGTGCGAAGCCGGGGCGGGTCGCTAATTTATCATAAAAAAATAAAAACAAAAATAATACAAAACAAAATTGTTGTGCAACACACTTAACATTTAGGGGGATGAAAAATAGATGTGGTCTGAATGTGAATGTAAAATTTAAAATGTGAATGTAAAGCCATTTCGGAAGAGTTCAATAACAAACAGCGTGACACGAGAATTTTATATATTAGAATTAAGATTCCCTTCCTTTGTGTTTCGTAAGTGGTAAACGAAGGAACGCAAAAGGCAAACCACCTAGCCTAAAGAGAAGAAAAACACGATATAAACCCATAGTTCTATTTCTTTTCTTGCAAGGGAATATTACCGTTGGTCCCCAAAGTTTCTAGCTCAATAGAGTAAAAATCAATGTGGAAATAGCTTTTTAAATTAATAGTGTCACTAATGCTGAAGACTTCATGCTGATACCATCCCATTCCATCCTAAGCGTGCCGTAAGAGTCACCATAAGGAAATAGCAAGGCCGGCAACCTAGTTGCAAGAAAAGGATAACTTGATACGAAACCCTCTGCCAACCCGTCTGGCCAGCGTGTCACAGGACCATCCATGTAATTGGAGGAGGTCCGACTCAGTAGTGGGAAGTAGAAGAGAGCCTGATCCAAAAGGCAGTACTTTTGGATACGGCACGTATTGTGAGGAGGTTCCTCACTCTGGATCCCTCACCACCGGTGGTTTGGGCCTTCGGCTCCTATGTATTTTTTTTAAATAAATGTATTTTTTATTTAGTTTATTTAAAAAAAAAAATCTAAAATATGATTAATAAAGATATGTGTATAATAATACTTTCAAGTTATCATCCCCTTTTTATCTCATGCAGTTTTTTTTAATTCTAGGTACTGCCTGGAGCCCTGGATTTAAAGGTATGAAACTTTAATAGCTTGTGTGGATGTGTGGGTATTGAGAGTTTAATAAAGGATCATGGTAGATTTGTACAAAAAAAAGTTATACTATATATACTTTTAGTTTTTAAACATTGGCTAGTAATATTTTTGTTTAATCAAAATAGTTTACACCCCTACGTTATTTTAAATTAATCATTTTTAACAAACCCAATGGGTTTTGATAGATGCGTTAATTTTGAATAGACTTAAACAGCTATATTTTATGTTAATTTTGCATCGATTTCGATTATCATTTGTGGCGTGATGGTACAAAAAGTCATACATTTGGTAAAAAATATACAGTGTCCTAAATTCTGTGTCACAATGCATAGCTTCATTATAAATCCATCATGAGTAATTTAGGTTTAAATTGTCACTTGTATGACGAGTCTTTACATTTACGACGTTGCCAAACTTCTAAGTTCACATTAATTATTTTCGGTTTTCCGAAAGTCCCACATAACCGCTGATCCCAACCCCCTCGGGGTTGGGATCAGCGGTTATGTGGGACTCCGGAACATCCCCTAAAACCCCAGCGGTGTACTCTCACAAGTCTCGTTTGGGACGCCGCAGGATGGCGCTCCGATGGGTTACGACAATCGGGGGGCATTCCAGGACGCCTTTAGTCAATGCGCAGCGCAGTGGTTTTGGGCTCGCAGGGCAACTCTGTGGTCAGAGGAGACCCCTGAGCCCAAATCCGTTACGACACCGAGTGCCGCTCTCCGTCTTGCCTCTCCCCGTGGGCCCGACCGGCATGGGTGACCCTGAGCGGGTACCGCAACGGATCCTGAACGGCATAAACTTCTAAGTTTACCTCCATAATTTGGATGCCTTATCGTATGAAATACTAACATTCAGACTCTCGATGTACATTGGTATCTAATGGAGAACGCACACGCGCTGTTATCATGCGAATTGTGATGGGCCTTGACGAGATTTTTACTGTCAGCGCTCTATTAATTAAAGAAATAGTACTCGCGCATTGCTCTGTCATACGCAACTCATAGAATGCTAACGCATCGGTTGAGGCGACCGCATAAGCAGCGCCGAATCTGATGACGTCATCCGAATTCGTCCAGGATTTCGGGGGTTCTTCCAGATTCGGAAGATTCGACGCGGGGAAGTGAGCGAGGTTTCATGAGATTTTATATACAGTATTCTAAAATTCGTTCCGTTCGACTCGTTCGGCGCTTTCGGCTCGGACAAGTGTGCGTTCACCATTACTTTCATTGACAGAGTATGACTCATTCAAACTCATATATCATATAAAATGAAACCTTTATCATTTCAGTTCGTTATGGATTATCGGGTTACGGTAACACATCCTTCATTGACCTGCCTCAGAACCTTACTGCGGCCAAAGCCAGAAATTGGACTTCTGTCACTCGCCCCAAAGGCCCTGCGGAGTATGAAGATGCTTCAATAACCATGTGGTGCCCAAGTACCCAGTATGACATGTGCATAATGTTTGATGATACTGAATTTGCCTGCGGTATTCTAGTTGGGGTGAGTTATGGCGCATTTACATTAGGTCGGTCACCGAAGGCGGCGGCCGCAATCGGTTTAACTGAAACGCTTACCTAAATTGAGTTGTTTACATTGGTCGGTTAACCGAATTCGGCGACTTGATTGATGCGGCGATTGTATATTGATCAGTCGAGTTGCAAGCATCGTCATGAACAGTCTTGTGTTAAACTGTCAACGCACTCGACACCGACAATGGGCTCGAATACGGCCAAACGAATACCTGTTTATATTAGTCGGTGACCGAATACGACCTGCAGCCGAATACGGTCTAACCGACTAATGTAAATCACCCATTAGTTTAATCTACTATACTACTACTATCTAATTGCCAGCGTGGCACGGTAGGCTAATTTCCCTCCATGTGTTTGGAAGAGGCCCGACTCAGTAGTGGGACATTTAAGGGCTGAAACGACGACTATACTACTACTCAACCCGTATGACCCACTGCTGAGACGAAACTCCCCCCGTCACATGGAGTGTAATTAGCCAACTATGCCACGCTGGCCAGATGGGTTGATTTCAAATTTTCATTTTCCTTGCGGCTATGTTTCCGGCCTTGTCATTTCGTTTTGTCGGTTCTTAAGACACCCTCAGGATGGAATGGGGTAGTGATACTACGTATTCTTAATCCGTCGGCCGATATACTTAAGAAAGCGAAGTAACTTTTAAATATTCAAATATATAAAATTCTCGTGTCACGTTTTTTGTTATTGAACTCATACGAAATGCCTCGACCGATTTTGATGAAATTTTATATTCACATTTGGTAGATATAGGAATCGGACCACATAAAACATGGTTTGTGGGGTCAGCAAGTATTATATAAAAATCATGAGGTTGTAGGGGCGGAAAAATCTTTAAGCCGCCTAACAGAATGAATGCGCGCAGTCTCAAGCAAAACTGCCTTTTGTATCAAATGCTTAACTCAACCAGATATCATCATCATCAGCCTACATTAGTCCACTGCTGGACATAGGCTTCCCCAAAAGAGCGCCATAGCGCCCTGTCTTCAGCTTGACGCAACCAGATATAGAGAGTTTTAAATAGTTTAGAATTTAATATTTTTATTTTTAATAATACGTTAGTAATAAACAATAATGAATGCCGACACGACTTGTAATGTTTGGCATGAAGCATGACCTACTAAGTAGATGGTACATCAATCAAAATAATTTCCTTAAACTGCAATCTCTTAACTCAACAGATCGACCAAGACACAACCACCAATCCGAAGTTTGATTTGCCTAGTGAAGGATTTTATAATTGGACTGTTAGCGTTAACGGTCAGACCAAACACTACTGGACTATTCAAGTGTTTTTCGTGTCCAAAGGTATGTGATCATCTCACAATGTAAACCAAATAATTTTCAAAATATTTTTATTACACACCAATAATTAATTAATAAAGACAATTATTACATATGAATTAAATATTCTAAACATAAAGACACAACAGCGAATAGCAGCTGATTGTTTCTTTCTCGGTCGGGTACACTCGGCGGTCCCGAGTTCACCCGATCGAGCCTTTCACCTCAGAGCTTACCGGAATAGTCTAAGGGCCTGGCCACAGCTACAGGCGGTGCGTTGCGCGGTGCGTTGAGCGGCGCGGCGGGCGGCGCGATTTGCGGTGGTATGTCACAGCTAGACTAGTTGCGACCGCGGTGGCGTCGCCAGGAACGTATTTAGAGAACGGCTAAACTATTAAAATATCAAAAGTGGCACGATATTGCCTTGAAACAAGTGCGTTCTTAGCTGAAGATATCATTCAGGCAAAAAAAGGAGCGCACCCAGTTAACCAGAAAAGGAGAGAATTTATTATGAGTTTAAGAACTATCCCGATATTTTTTTTATTATACGCGTGCAAGCATAGATACTTTTGATTATATATATATCCTTGGACATTTCACACAACGCCATCTCGTCCCAAGTTAAGCAACTTAATGCTTGTGTTATGGTAACGAGATGGATGATAAACTACTTAGATACATTTTTTTTTTTTTTGTAAATACATACTTATAATAGATAGAAATGACACCCAGACTCCGAGCCAGTGCCTCTGGTTTAGACAAAGACACTTGCCCGACCCCGGAATCGAACCCGGGACCCGTTGATCCAAAGGCGGCACATCTAACCACTAGATATACTCAGTCACATACACGAAGACTTGAAAACTAAAGTTAACTAGGTACCACCAGGAAATTGTTGTTTTATTTCGTCCCACATTTTTTTTACAACATGGTTTTTAATTATGATGTGGATTTTGACATCCGTATTGCTAGTCTAGTACTAGTATTTCACGAAAGAACTATTCCATATCCATTACTAATTAGCTCAACGCGCGTTAAAAACAAAATAATTTGTTTCGGTCGCGCGTTGCCTCAATACGTCCACCGAAGCCGCCGCGCGCAACGCTCTGAGCTGTGGCCACCTCGATATTGGCTAGTACATTTGTTTCACTCGCACATCGCGCAGCTCGTCGACGCTCCGCAATTCGCACCGCTGTTGGCTGTGGCCACGCGGTAAGGGCCAGGCCACGACCAATCCGCGCATTATCCTAAGGGCCCCCGCGCATTTAGGCGCATAATGAGCGGATTGGTCGCGGCGGCCAATAGGCCGCGTATGTGACGCGATGTTTTTCGTTGGCCGCGCGACCAAAACTTGGCCGCGTAATGCACGCAGCTATATACATCGTAGAAGAATTAGTTGGCCGCAGCGACTTGGCCGCATAATGCGCGGAGGCCCTAAATGCGCGGGGGCCCTAACTTACAACCTACGGAAAAATCTGTTTGCGGTGCGGTGGAAGTTTTCACTTAAAAATAGTGTCAGAAAACATGATTTTATTGTAAAAGCGTGGGGTGCATGGTATCAATACTTCTAAATATTTTATGAACAGATATGACTAGAAGGGTTATTTTGATAATATCCTGAAAAACACCCCACGCTTTTTAAAATAAAATCATTTTTTCTGACACTATTTTTAATTCAAATATAATAAAATTTATTTTCACTTCAGTAGCTCAAACATGTAGGTTTTGCTCACTGAAAACAGTGGACAAAATGCGATTTTGCCCACTGAGTGAGACAAAGAAACTTTTTAATTCTAATTAGAAACATTGACACTATCTCTTTCCCGCCAATAGAAAAGAGAGAGAGACAAAGACCAAGTGGCCAGTACCAACAGCTCCGAATTTTCTTCTTCTTCTTCATTAGGTTTAGGCTTCCATCATTATACCGATGATTTTGCCAATGACAAGTGTGTTGTGTTAGAAATTTCGTGTGATTATGTAAGTTAAATTAATTGGTTATAAGTTGCGTTAGAGTTATGAAGTTAAATGTTAGCAGGTAGCGCTATAGAAAACAATACAAAGCATTAAAGTACGGATTATAAATATTAAATTGATAGAGCAATATTATGGGAACTATATTTGATTAAATACAAACTAGAAGTACTTTTAACAGTTCGATTGGATGAAAGGAGTTCGTTATGGGGTTACTCCGATTTTTAATTCGACCTCAAAGACAAACTCGTTCGGAATTTCGGAACTAAAGAAATTTAGCAAAAATGATAATTATATCTTTCATTGTAATTCATTGAAATTTTAACTTATTGTTGTATTTAAACTAAAATAAGTATTTACTGCTTAAAAAACTGATATTTAACTGATATAGTTTCAAAAATGTTACGTAATATATTTCATTACCTATAGTGTTCTCGCTGCTGAAGTGAAAAGTTATGTGTGAAACACGAGAGCAAAATTTTTCGCATCTCGTGCCTTTGAATCCCTCGCAGCACTCAGGAATCAACTTTAGAATCACTCGCTACGCTCGTGATTCAATCATTGATTCCTTCGCTTACTCGGGATTCAATATCAGCACTCGCAGCAAAAAAGGACTTTGCTCTCTTGTTGCACAAATAACTATTTCTATTTTTTAGTTCAATTTGCTATAAAAGCGTACTTTTTTAGTTTATTATAAACTATTATTTATTTTTTAGTTGAAATATCATAAAGCTATTGCTAAATAATCACTAAAAAATATAGCAATAGCTTTATGATATTTTCATCTCTATTAGCTATTGCATCGAAGAGCGGTGTTCCACCTTGATCACCGTTATTATTATTATTCTATTAATGATAACGGGTCAAAATGTTTAATTTTCAAAGTCAAAATTTAAAATATTGAATTGTCATCGGTCCTTAATACGTAGTTATGCCAAATTTCGTGTTAATCTGACGTTTTTAACTGGGTCAAAATCATGTTCAAAGATTACGTTACATATATAGATACAAACGTCTGAAGCTAATAAAAGCGTATTAAAAAAAATATTGATTACCAAACCTTAATATGAATTGCTTTAATTACAGCCACTCTAGGGACTGATAGTGCAACGCGTATAGCATCAAGAAATGCGTCACAATTTTTGCAAGAGCCCAACTTGTACGTGACAGGTATCGATGGAAAATTGGACAATATTTCGACAAATCCTGCTTATTTCAAGAACAGCATCTTCAAACAGCACAACTGCATTGAATCAATGGGTTAGTACCTATTTTAGGAATGTAATATACTTAAAAAGAAAAGAAAAGAAATGATACTGCATTGCATTGTGTTACTGGGTAATTCTCTGTGGTGACGTATTTAGAGTACACAAGTTCTCAACCCATACCATCCTAAGGGTGTCGTAAGAGGTGACTAAAGCAACGTAAGATACGGATCACCTAGTCGCAAGAGAAAGAAAACTTGATACAAACCCTGTGCCAAGCCGTCAGTAGATTAATCTGTCATTCGTCGTTGTTTCAGCCAATAAATTACTGACTTGGGCCTCCTCCAAATTCAGGGAGGGAATTAAGCCTACTGTGTCCTGCTGGCAAAACGGGCTGGCAGAGGGTGTATACCAAGTTTTCCATTTTTTGCGGCTAGGTTGCGTTCCTTTACACGCCGCTTACGACACCCTCAGGATGGTATGGGTTGGTGACATTAGGTATGTATTCTTAATCCGTCACCATACATATAGCAATAAAAAATTTACTGATGAAACGCAATTTATTGTCACAAAGATGTGCAACGTTCTGCGTCACGAAGATATGCAACGTTTTTTATTTATTTACATTATCATCATTATACGCATACAGTTACTAAACAGAGTGTTCAATTTATAATTTTGTAAACTTTCAGGAAACCATTACTACTACAATATAACAGATTCCTTGGAATGCAAGTCTAGTAATATGTATCCCTGGTTCATCTTGGAAAATGGTGACTTCATGGTTGGCCTCGGTATGGTCATGTATGCAAAGAGGGACGTGCCAGTGAGCCTGTTTGACTGGCTTGAGGAGTATGGCAGGACCATTTTAAACGTATGGAAATATACCTTCTTTTTCAATTTCACTGGGTTAGGTACTATTTCCAGCCCTTCCATCATGAGGGAGCTTAAGAGTCGATAGAAGGAAGTAACAAGGCCGATTCCCAGCTGTAAGAGAAGGAAAACTTGACACGAAACCCTGAGCCAACTCGT
Source organism: Clostera curtula (assembly GCA_905475355.2). Taxonomy (NCBI): domain Eukaryota; kingdom Metazoa; phylum Arthropoda; class Insecta; order Lepidoptera; family Notodontidae; genus Clostera; species Clostera curtula. The sequence continues at coordinate 3,195,547 of FR997804.1, read as the reverse complement.
CTGCCCAGCATTGGCTGCTGGGCAGACGGGTTGGCTGTTGCGAGTAGGTTTCGGCCTTGTCACTTCAGTGTGTCGGCTTTTACAAAACCCTCAGGATGTAATAGGGTGGTGACACTATGTGTTCTTAATCCATCACCATTCAGAATCAGCCAATAAAGTAGGCTGATTTCCCTCCATGGACTTGGAAGAGGCTCAGCAGAACTTGGCAGTGGCTGAAATGATGAAATACCATTTCATCATCAGCCAACATTAGTCTACTGTCTGACATAGGCCTCCACAAAGGAGCGCCATAGCGCCCTGTCTTCTGCTTGACGCATCCAGCTGCTGCCCGCTTTTCGCAGATCGTCGCTCCATCTAGCAGAGGGCCATCCCACTTAGCATGATAGTGTAAGAAATATATAATATGTCTATCTATAATATGTATATATTTACAAAAAAAAATGTATATAAGTAGTTTATCATCCATCTCGTTACCATAACACAAGCATTAAGTTGCTTAGCTTGGGACGAGATGGCATTGTGTGAAATGTCCAAGCATATTTTTTTTATTTATGTGTATTAAATGGAAAAAACAATTTCTAAATTTTCTATTGTTTTTGTTCCAGATGATCCTGAGAGAGGGACCTGAATGCCTCTACGAATTAGGGGACTCACCCGGTCTGGTTATTATGCACCTCTTCTTTGTAAACAATCCAGAAGATATTACTTGCTAGATGTTGTAATTATAAAGACATAAGAAGCGCTTTTATAAATAAAATACATATATCTTTACCATGGCGTTTTAAAAAATCAAGGTTTCGGTTTCGGGCTGCAGCTGGATGCGTCAAGCAGATGACAGGGCGCTATGGCGCTCTTTAGTGGAGGCCAATGTCGAGCAGTAGACTAATGCTGGCTGATGATGATGATTATGCTCCTTTAACCGTCAACCATTTACAACAACAAGCATGCATATTATCTCTAGGAGTACAAATCTTTGGATCTACATAATAGGTTAGGGAAAAAAAATCTTCGCATTTTTTAGAAATTTTCAAAACATTTTTTAATATAGTTTATTTACATTTAACTAAAGTATGTAGGTACCATTTTGTTCGATAACTTTTTGTTATATTGTAGGTAGGGACATAATCCCATTGCTATAGAAATTTTAGGACTTCTGATAAAAATACCGCGACAAGTGGTTTTGGCAGTCCTCTCGTGATGTTAACCTGACACTGCCTAAAGAATTCTGAAGATACCGAAACAGGTGGAAATCTGAAAGTGCAAGGTCAGGACTATACGGCGGATGCATTAACACCTCCCAGCCAAACTCTCTTAATTTTTGCTGAGTGGATAAAGATGTGTGAGGTCTAGCGTTATCATGATGAAAAACCACACCGCTTCTGTTGATTAATTCCGGCCGCTTTCTCTCAAGTTCTTGCTTTAATCTCATCAGTTGTTCGCAGTAGAGTTCAGAATTGATGGCCCTGCGTGGTGGTAACAGCTCATAATGAATAATGCCCTTCCAATCCACACACACAGCATCACCTTGTTGGGTTAACTACCCGGGTTTCGCAACGATCTGTGAAGCCTGACCGGCCTTTGACCACAACCTTTGATCACAGACTCTGGAATGAACTACCTACGGCGGTGTATCCCGAGCGCTACGACATGTCCTCCTTTAAACGAGGTTTAAAATGAGCATTCACTTCACGGTAGGCAACGGCTTGGCTGTGCCCCTGGCACTGCCAAAGTCCATGGGCGGCGGCTTACACTTACCATCAGGTGGGCCGCCAGCTCGTATGTCGGTTAAACCCTGCTCCACCTTTTAAAAAATGGCATCCATTTTATCCGTAATAGGGCGACCAGCGCGGCGTGCATCTTTGATATCAAAATTTCCGGATTGAAAACGCTTAAACCAATGTGTGATACTCTCACAGACACTGCACTAGGTCCATAAACATCGCAATTTTTTTTCGCGGTTTGCGTTGAATGTTTTCCTTTTTTGTACTAAAATTTTAAAATGCATCGAATTTCTTCATTAAATTCACTCATCTTGACAGTACGAAAAACAAATGAAAATCACACATTTTCCTAATTTGAATTTGGAATTAAGTTCTTTATAATTTAAATTTCGATGATACCAAAACCAGCCAGATACAAATAGTATAGCCAAAGAGATTTTATTACAAGTTCATACATACTATAATGCGAAAATACTTTTTCCCCAACCTAATATATTAATATTGGTTGATTGAATCGGGTCCGTGTGGTGATGGATTTAGAATATGTCACCACCCCATTCCATCCTTAGGATGTCGTAAGAGCCGACAAAAGGAAATGACAGGGCTAAAAACCTAGCCGCATGTGAAGGAAAACTTGATTCGAAACTCTGTGCTAATTATGTCTGTCCAGCGTGGCATTTTGGTCACATCTTCAAAACCAGATACCTACCTATACATTTTCCCAAACTTATGTCGGTTAATTTCCACACGACAAACTACATGGACATCGACAAGTTCACACCTTCTAGGTGAACGTGTACCTTCTTAGCCCTCATTTTCGACTTCCATCAAGCGAGAATGAGGTAAAACGTAAGCCTTGTATTGAAAAAAACACACAAAGGAAAAGAAAAGGACAAAATCGGCTGCAAAAGCTAGTTACGATAATCATACGTATCGAATGTTCTAGCTGAGAAAGTCAATACAACAGTACAATATAATTTAATATTTACAATATTATTCAGTCATAATAAAATTGCATCTATGTCTACATATAACTCAACTTGATCCGTAGACAATGAAATGTTATGCATTGGTAATTGTTCGAAATATTATGTCCGTATGATGACGGATATAGATCACAAAGTATTATCTCATCAGACTCATCACAATATTTAGTTTTAGCGGGTAGGTTGGGGTGCAAAAAAGGTGCAAATGTAATTTTCAAGATGTAAGATAAACCGGCGCTGAGACGTGGACACTCACGGTGAGACCAGTCCACCAGCTTGAAGTCGCTCCCCGTGCTATGGAGCGTGCTATGCTTGGAGTTTCTCTGAAAGATAGGCTCCGTAATAAGACTATCCGACAGAGAACCAAAGTCACGGACATAGCTCAGAGAATTCATATCTGTAGAAGAACCGACAACCGCTGGGGTAGACGAGTTCTTGAGTGGAGACCGCGAATCGGCAAGCGTAGTGTAGGACGGCCCTTTGCTAGATGGAGCAACGATCTGCGAAAAGGGACGGGCAGCAGCTGGATGCGTCAAGTTGAAGACAGGGCGCTATGGCGCTTTTAGGGGAGGCCTATATCCAGAAGTGGACTAGTGTTGGCTGATGATGATGATGATTATGCGCTTTAACCATTTACATCATCAACAATAATATTATCTCTAGGAGTACAAATCTTTGGATTTACATATTAATATTGGTTGATTGAATCTGGTCCGTGTGGTGACGGATTTAGAATACATAGTATCACCACCCCATTCAACCGTGAGGGTGTCGTAAGAGCAGACAAAAGGAAATGACAAGGCTGAAAACCTAGCCGCAAGAGAAGGACAACTTGATGCGATACCCTGTGATTACGTAGATTGATAAAAATCTGTCTGGCCAGCGTGCTACAGTAGGCTAATTGTCCTCCATGTAGTTGAAGGAGTTCCGACTCAGCAGTGGGTCATTTATGGGCTGAGTAGTAGTAATAGTAGTCTGTATTTTGGTCTCATCTTCAAAAACCAGATACAAATTTTCTCAAAGTTATGTGGATTAATGTCCACACGGCAAACCACATCGACACCGACGCCGCACCTTCTAGGCAAACGGGTACCATCTTAGGCCTCTCAGTTCGTTTGCGGCGCTCGTACGGGTTAATCGCGTCTTGATCGCTGTCTGCATTCAGGTGTTTTCCTTTTGATAACTAATTAGTGAATGAGCGCACTCGAGCCGAGTGCAATCAGGAACCGGTTTGTTGTTTTTATAACTGCGATTAGTGTCTAAACGAATGCATTCCAATGAATGGCAACGAACATTGTGATCATACATCGGAAGATGTTAGACCAAATTATTTGTTGAATAGTATTGAAGAGTTAGAAATGAACGAAACAGTTGAACCTACATCAAATCAAGACGAATGGAGGCAGGTAACTCCTAAAAAGAGAAAAGAGATAGGGACTTTAACCGGGTTCGAAAATGCGGAAAAAAAATCAAAAGAAGAAAAAGATAGCAGCAGTCAAGTGTATCTGTCAAGTAAAAATAAAGTCCCAAAACAGTTCGCTTTAGCAAAGCTATTTTTGGATAATAACATTAATGATATAACCAGAGTCAAATATATTAGTCCTTACAAAATCAGAATTGATTTCGGAAGTGACTTAAGCGCCGAAAAACTGGAACAATGTGAAGCTATACGTGGAAGAGGTTGGAAAATTCAAAGAGCAATGGAAAAGTATAGCTCATATGGGGTGATTCGCAACGTAGAACTGGATATTTCAGAAGAAGACATGTTAAAAGTTATTTCGTGCCCTAGCCCTGGTAAACTAATTTCAATCAAGAGACTTATGCGACGTGATCCAGAAAATCAGGGATGGTGTACAAGTGAAGCAGTCCGCCTTTGCTTTTTAGGTTCATATATACCCCCATATATTCAAGTGGATAAGCTTCAAGTTAAAGTCGAGCCCTACGTATTTCCAGTTTCACAGTGCTCGCGATGCTGGAAATTCGGACATACGTCCAAGTTCTGCCCTTCTTCCAAAATAGTTTGTCCCAAATGTGGCGCAAATCACCCCAATTGTGATGCTACTACCTTTAAATGTGTTAATTGCGCGAAACAACACATGGCATTAGATCGGTCTTGTCCAATGTATATGAAAGAGAAAAAACCTCAGAGAACTAATGTCTGAATACAACTGTACCTACCGAAAAGCGCTGGAAGTCTATGTCCCTGAATCCCCCCCAGTCCATACTCAAGCGCAAAATACTTTTGTGGAGACAGAGATAAGTGGACCAGCACACTTTACTGGCGTCTTCAAGAAGTTGAGATGGATTCATCCATCGAGGAAGACGTAAGTCATTCGCAGAGGCCACGGTCTTATGCTGCCGTTACGAAGAACAAGCCCCAAAAAAAACCTAGAGGGTCCGGTAAATATCCTAAAATCGACCGACTCCCGACTCCTCATGCCCATTAACCAGATGAGTCAGTAGAGGAAAGCAAGAGCTACTCACCTCCAGAACCCCCACGTAGCTCCGAAGAGACAAATATCAGAAACGTTACTTTTAAACAGCTTTTGGTTAAACTGAAAAATATAGTGCTCTCAAAAGAAGGCAGCTTACAAAGTAAATTGAAGACAGGTATTAGATGTTGCTTGGAATGGTTAGCCCTAGTGGTTCTTGATAATGTATCTGATTGGCCTATACTCAACACCGTCTTTGATTTTTTCAATGGCTAGTAATAAATTTACATCGCAGCTCAATATTATTCAGTGGAACGCACAAAGTTTAAAGCCTAAACTAACGGAACTAGAAGGAGTTCTATGTCAAGAGAAAATTCATATTGCAGCTATCAATGAAACATGGTTAGTAGCGGATGACAGGATAAACATTAATGGGTATAACATATTTAGGAAGGATAGATGGGATGGTTATGGGGGCGTGGCCATCCTCACACACAAGTCTATTAAATGCCATACTTTTCCAGTGCCCTGTAGTAATCCTGGTATAGAAACAATATGCATTAAGCTTATTAATTGCGACCAGTTGCAGTTTATTATAACGGTGTATTGTCCCCCTTTGACACGTACTTCGCAAAGTGACTGGGACCAATTGTTCTCGTCTCTGAGTAGAAAGACGCTCATATTGGGAGATTTTAACTGTCACCACAGTAATTGGTCTAATAAAACGGATCAAAGAGGTATTCTTGTCTTTAATGCATTGATGGACAATTCTTTGATTACACTTAACAATGGACAACCTACGCGCATAAAGTTAGTCAATAGGATTTTACAAACATCCTCCCCGGATTTATCGTTAAGTTCGACCGATATTGCGCTCAAATTAAATTGGCAAGTTACAAATGAGTGCTTGGGAAGCGATCATTTACTTATTAAAATAAACTATAACATGAATGGAAACAATACTGGAAGCTCCGTTCTTAAAAGAAATTACAAAAAAGCTGACTGGGGTTCGTACACAACTTTGCTAGAAAAAATGTTTAGTAATTTTGAAATTTCTCATAATTTACAAAAAGGGTACGATAATTTTATTGATCATATGTGCTTAGCCGCAGACTTGCATATCCCTTGGATAAAAGTCAATACATGCCCTGAAACTAAATTCTCCCCAAAACCATATTGGAACTCAGATGTATCGAAGGCTGTAGCAGAACGTCGTTTGGCTCTTGCGAAGTTTAGACGCAATCCATCCCCCCACAATTTAAGTGTTTTAAAATCAAAAATCCGTCTCGCCCAAAAAGTTATTCGGAACGCCAAATCTAAAAGCTGGCAACAATTCTGCTCAAATTTAGATCATTCTATCTCATCTAAAGAAGTTTGGGATAAAATGAAATGGCTTAAGGGATACAAATTTTGCCGACAATTTATTAGTAGAGAAAGAGCCGAACATCTCCTTAAGTCTCTTACACCAGATTTTGTACAGTCAAAGGATTTGGTTTTCCCACCAGGTAACACTAAATTAGAAGTACCGATATCCTTGCACGAGCTGCACAAATGTATACGCTCTAAGGATACTTCACCCGGGCAGGACAATGTATCCTATTCAATGATAAAATATTTGCCTCATAACGCAAAATTTATATTAGTTTCTATATTTAATCAGTTTCTTTTTTATAGTTTTGTTCCTAAACAATGGAAACTCATATCTATCACACCGATCCCAAAACCCGGAAGAGATTCACTTAGACCAATTTCCATGATGTCGTGTTTGTGTAAAGTTTTTCATAACATTTTACTCAATAGACTAGAATGGCACATTGAAAACAATAATTTTATTTCTAAAAATACGACTGGCTTTAGGAAATGTCGTTCCACTATGGACAACCTCACCAGCTTAGTGACTAGTATTCAATTGGGATTTTCAAAAGGGCAATCCACGGTAGGTTGCTTTTTAGACATAGACAATGCCTATAACAACGTTGACATTTGTAGTTTGTTGTATAAGCTGGAAAGCATGGATATTGGTTCTAAGATTTGCTCCTACCTGTGGAACTTTCTTAAAGAAAGGACACTCATCATCCGAGGTGATGAAAACTCCATAATTTCACGTAGCACAGGTCGTGGTTTAGCTCAAGGAGACCCTCTGTCTCCTCTTTTATTTAATATTGTCACGAGCGATATTTGTAATAATATTAATAATAGTATAGGTGTTACTATGTCTCAATATGCCGATGATTTCGTTATTTACTCAACGGGTAAGAAACTGAACGAACTTTCAACAAACTTGCAAATAGCTTTAGACACAACATGTAAATTAATTATCAATATAGGATTGAATATCTCTGCTATTAAAAGGAAAGTATGTATTTTTAAGAAGGGCTTTTTGAGGGATCCAATATATCTAAAAATCAACAATACACAACTACAGGTAATGGAAAGTGTAAAATACTTGGGTGTTTGGCTCGATCGATCTCTGCGGTGGACAAAACACATTAATGAGCTTAAAGATAAGTTGTGCACTTATGTTAATATTTTTAAGGTTTTATCTAGTACTGAATGGGGCGTGCATCCAATTCATCTAAGACGATTGTATTTAAGCTTAATAAGAAGTCGAATAGATTATGCCAGTATCTTATGTGGTAGTTGCTGTAAAACTCGGTTAAATAAATTAGATATAATACAAAACCAGTATTTACGAATTGTGGGTGGTTTTGTCAGAAGTACTCCGGTACACGTGATGGAAAGTGAACTATGTATTCAACCTTTAGATGTACGGAGATATTTTTTGGCTTCAAAATTTTGGCTAAAATGTAAATCTATTAAGGATAATAACACACTAAAAATAATTGATGAATATTGTGGAACTGGTCAAAATTCTGCTAGGAGACGTAGAAATAGACCTCCTTTGTTTATTGCACACGAAAATCTTAAGTCTGTTCCTATTTATGTTAGTGATAAGTTAGACATGTTTTCCCTCGATACATGGGTTAACAATATAGATATGTCCTGTGTAGTGAGGCCTTTTATCGAAATAGTCAATTCAGCAAAACAAAACTATTCAAAATCAGAATTATATAATATATGCTCGCAGTATCTAGTCAATAAGTATAATAACTTCTATAGTGTATATACGGATGCATCCAAAGATGGCAATCTAGTGGGCGCAGATTTCTTTGACCCTCAGACCAGTAATAGTTTGTCTATGAAAATAAAAACACTCAATATATCAATAATGGTGGCCGAGTTCATCGCTTTAGCGGAAGCCATATCATATTTAAATTCTTTTGAAGCTGGAAATTACGTGATATTCACGGATTCCAGAAGTGCTCTGCAACACCTGCTTAAGTGTACATCTAGCTCTAGAGGAGTACCAATAGCGTATAGCATTATACAATCAATTAGAAAACTTATTAAAGAAAATAAAAATATTATGCTACAGTGGGTTCCGTCGCATATTGGTCTGACGGGTAATGAACAAGCAGATAAACTTGCAAAAACAGCAGCAGATGATGGACTCTCCTACTTACATACCCCATATTTCACGGAGGTACTTTACAGTGTTAAGGAAAGATGTGTTGACTTACGGAACGAGTATTTCGATGAAAGGTCTCGCGCTAAAGGTATATGGTATAAGACGATTCAGCCTAATCCTTGTCACCGATTGTGGTTTGGTAGTGCAAATTTGTCGAGGAAAAGTGTTGTTACGGCCTTACGGCTCCGCTCAGGGCACATTCCACTAAATAGTTTTGGATACATGATGGGAAAGAATCCTTCTCCTAATTGTGCGCAATGCAATATTAAAGAAGATGTTTATCATGTCTTGGTGGAGTGTGTCCGCAATAAAACCGTAAGAGAGCAACTGGAAAGAGAGAGAAATGTTGGTCTGAGTTCAGTTGGCACTTGTAACATTATACTGGCATCGCCACTGTCGAAAAAAGCTAGGATACTGTACGAAATGGTTGCAGATAGTATGAATAAGAGGACATAACGGGCTGCTTGTTACTTAGCCAGTAATTTATTAGTGATAGCTGCGACACTTTTGTTAAACATATAGGGGTGACGTCATCACTACGTGATGAAACGCTTCAATAAAGATTTAAAAAAAAAAAAAAAATCTTAGGCCTCAAATTCAAATTCAAATTCAAATCATTTATTTTGCTTGGGTCACGATGGACACTTACAAAAAGTCAACACAATATTCATAAAGATTCTATATAATACAAATGGTCTACCGTCTACCACCAGTTCGGAACGCGACCACTCTTGCGAAGAACTGGCAAGAAACTCAGAGGGCTTGTCATTTTCGCCTTCCATCAAGGTATTGAGGTGAAACTTAAGCCTTGTTTTGCAAAATAAAACACGGACAAAATCGACTGCAAAAGTTGTTACGTCATACTCAGTAGTCATACTTATCGAATATTCTAGCCAAAAAAGTAAGACAATATAAATATAGTAATATTTACAATATTATTCAGTCATAATAAAATTGCACCTATGTCTACACATAACTCAACTTGATCCGTAGACAATGAAATGTTATGCATTGGTAATTGTTCGAAATATTGTATCCATATGATGACGGATATATATCACCAAGTATTATCTCATCAGACTCATCACAATATTTAGTTTTAGCGGGTAGGTTGGGGTGCAAATAAGGTGCAAAGGTAATTTTCAACATGTAAGATAAGCCGGCGCCGAGACGTGGACACTCACGATGAGACCAGTCCACCAGCTTGAAGTCGCTCCACGTGCTATGGAGCGTGCTATGCTTGGAGTTTCTCTGAAAGATAGGCTCCGTAATAAGACTATCCAACAGAGAACCAAAGTCACCGATATAGCTCAGAGAATTAGCAGACTGAAGTGGCAGTGGGCTGGTCATATCTGTAGAAGAACCGACAACCGCTGGGGTAGACGAGTTCTTGAGTAGAGACCGCAAATCGGCAAGGGTAGTGTAGGACGGCCCTCTGCTAGATGGAGCAACGAAAAGGGTCGGGTAGCAGCTATATGCGTGAAGTAGAAGATGGCGCTATGGCGCTTTTAGGGGAGGCTTATATCCAGAAGTGGACTAGTGTGGGCTGATGATGACCTCTGCGCTTCTTTCCGTGTGGTGACGGATTTAGAATACAAAGTGTCACCACCCTATTTAATCCTGTGGGTGTCGTAAGAGCCGACAATAGGACATGACAAAACCTAATTAGAGGAGGCCTTTTTTTGTTGTTGCTTGTGAAATGCTTTATGCATACCACCGGCCCCCGGGGGTGAGGTCGGTGATTATGTGGGACTCCGACAAGGGTCGACTACCCAAGAGTCGTCTACCCACTAAAACCCCAGCGGTATACCCTCACACGGTGCGCATAGGACGCCACAAGTTCGCGTAAACACAGTCTACTGTGACACCTCGGCGTGGTGCCCGCAAAGAGTGCAAGCGACTGTCAGAGAGGGCATCCCGGTAATTGGGACGACCTCTCAGTCAACGTGTCGGTGGCTTGTGTCGGTGGCGGTTCCACTGGCCTCTTAGGCGAGGGCAGAAGACGTTTGTATCGTCACCCCCCCCCCCCCCCCTCCACCCTGCCTCCGTCCGCGGCGCGAATCAGCCGGGGCTGCGGGGCGGGTCCCTCCTTTACGACCCGCCCCGCAGCCCCCTTCCGCGACATAACGGCCAGGAGGCCCGTCAGCCCTCGGGTTAGCGTCAACCCGAGAACGTTGATGCACCGCAGTGGTCCAGGACTCGCAGGGCAACTCTGAAGACAGAGGAGTCCCTGGAGCCCCAATCCACTGCGGCGCAGGGTGCCGCTCGTCGTCTCACCTCTCCCCGTGCCCACGGATCATTGAGGCACTTAAGCCCCCTCACCACGACAAGGTGGTAGCACAGTCGAGGGGGAATTGGAGGAGGCCTGACTCAGCAGTGGGTAATACATGCGCTGAATACTAGTAGTAAAGTGATTTCCTTAGTTTTTATTTTATTCAAAATATTGGAAGTTGTCTTAAAGTTACCACTATTTTATCTCTTCCTATCAACCTTTTCCATTTTCCTTAATTTTAGTGTAGCCCACAAATTTAAGAAGGACATGATTAATGATAACTCTTACTAATTATTTAAGTTTGAATGTACATGAAAAATTGGTGAAGATGAAAAGGAAAATCCTTTCAGTATGGTCAGTGATACTAAATTGAAAATGGATTGAGAAAATTTTAACGGCCGTTAATAAAGGCACTACCGTCCATGTGGTGACAGATTTAGAATACTTAGTGTCCTCACCCTATTCCATCCTGAGGGTGTCGTTAGAGTGGTAAGAAAATGTCAAGGCCAAAAAACACTAAAAGCCGATTTGGTTAATTACCAGTAACTCCACGTATTTATCCCTTAGATTGCCGTCTGATCTCCAAGACTTATATCTATCCAACTATATATAAATATAAATAAATTGCTGTTCGTTAGTCTCGCTAAAACTTGAGAATTGTTCGACCGATTTGGCTAATTTTGGTTTTGAAATAATATAAGTCCAGGGAAGGTTTTAAAGGTGAGAAAACAGGGAAATGCTCGGAATTAAATAAAAACAACAAAAAAATGCTTTTCCTTTGACGTGACGGTTGATGATTCCTTTTGTTTGTTTTAAGTTTATTTTATACCAAAGGTCTTATAATTATCGATTGAGGCAGTTCGAAGTCTACCGGGTCAGCTAGTTTAGATTATTTTTAATATTTCTATTTAAGATGCGTATAAATTCAAATTACTGTTTATAATCGACAGGTACATTATTACCACCAACGCCGAACCAGAAGTTTCAATGGTTTGCCGAAGGCTTTATCGACTCGATTAAAGACGCAAGGTGGTAGTGGGTGAGCCGGCTGAAAATTACCATCTTCACGCGGCAGGGTCTCCCACATACCCCAGCCCCCCGGTTGGGGAGCTATAAAACGTCCCCGTTAAAAAAAGGTACAAAATTTTCAGTCTTGTGGAAACTACGACAGTTTTGAGAGCGCTAGCAAAGATTATGCCGACAACAGCACACTTTACGGACTAATTAGCCATATTATGATCCACCATTATAAATTCCATCGACAAATACAAGTGTTTCAAGTCTTTGAAAGAAAAAGCTTTTGTGCTAATTGAATTTAAATTTATTAAAAATGACAAGAATGAAACATCTGGATCACTAAATATATTGCTACTAGTACAGATTGTGGGTTTGCTTATATTACTGTGTGTCCATAAATGTAAACACTAAAGTTACGCGACTAGAAATTATTCTCAAGTTCTATTGTGTCTACAATAAAAATAATGCCCTTTCATTGAATTAAAGGTTTAACTTTACATGTATAGTCCGCAGGAGAGCTCTGATGAAGCGAGAGATGAGGAAGCGGGTGACTCCTTGTTTGATCGTCGCTGTGTACCCACACTCTCCTCTTTTAATTTTGCGACAGACTGTTATTTTGTGCTAATTGACGCACAGAAAATAAGTTGAATACTATTTGTATTCACCTCTTTATTTCATACTAGCTTTTGCGCGCGGCTTCGCCCGCGTGGGCTTTCGAACCCGTGCTTATCTCTATGCATATTTTTTACGAACATAAAAGCGGTTATTGTGACTAAACTATGATAGTTAGATATGTGCTCTCGCGAACTTTTTTGTAGACCTTTTAAGACCTACAAACCCGTAGTACATCATTTTGTTCTATTGTCAATAGTTTTTGCAGCGCACACATAAATAGGTTTTCGATTTTACACCTTGGGTTACAAAATCGCAATTTTCATAAGGATACCTAATTCTTTTGAAAATAAAATATAGCCTATAACCTTCCTCGATAAATAGACTATCTAACACTGAAAGAATTTTTGAAATCGGACCAGTAGTTCCTGAGATTAGCGCGTTCAAACAAACAAACAAACAAACAAACTCTGCAGCTTTATATATTAGTATAGATTTTTATAAATATTTATCTTATAAAAAACATACCTATTAAAAAATATATAAAATAATAGAAATCCCGTTACAACGAGGCTCCAGAGAGAGAGAAACCTCTTCATAATCCCTGCCAAATCCAGAATGATAGACTTTTGTTTTAGACCGTTAATCCAGCTACTCAGCGAGAGTTTCTTGAGATGTTGGTCGAACGAAACTCTTCGCGGTATGCAATTTTTTTCTGTGCCATCATATTTTAATTCTAATAAATATTGGAAATCAACGGATTATTTATTTGATTAATTACATATTTAGGTTAAGAAATAAATATATTTTAATAATAATTTACATTATTCCTTCAAACGCTACGCAATTCGCATTACTTAGCTTTTAAGAAATATATTATATATTATTTATATGTATTTTATATTTTATTAGTATGTAAATAATATATAAGTATTATTCCTATATTTGTGTGCACCTACCTTGTTGTTCTCTGCACCACCTATAGGTTGACTGGTAGAGAATGCCTATGGCATTAAGTCCGCCTCCGTACATATCATGTGCACAAAGTTTTAAATAAATAAATAAAAAGAAAAGAAACAGTAACCACTTTTATTCATCATCGTAGATCGTCGTTGTTTTGTTCAGTCATCTCTGGATCTAGCGATAGTAAGCGGCCAGAGCGTTTACTTTTTAATTTATAGTAAACCTTTCTTTGTAATTCTTTACTCGTATATTTATGGGCTAAGAATTAAGTCACAATTTTTTAATTGTCATATTACTATTTAACTTTATGTTAGGAATAATCCGGTTTAGCTATTCATGCTTGTATTTTATGCTACCGCCGAGCCAAAATCCAGCACCCCACGGTCTACAATGTCTGTGGGGTAATGGATGAAGATACACAATATCGTCAACCCATGATATAAACCCATTTTCTGGTTTCACAGCTGTAATGTTTGATGCATATTGCCGCCATCGCTTCGGGGGTGCATGAACTACTTGTCTACACACGAAAACCCCAACAAAATATCCTCACACGTAACGCTTGGGGCGCCACAGATTAGCGAGAACCCATTCAACTGTGACTATCGGAGGGCGCACCAGTTTCCCTGAATCAGATGGGGTACCACCGGCCTTTAAGGCGGGAATAACAAGTAGGTGTGGATTGCCTCCTCCTCCCCGGCCTCCGTCTGCGGCCTGGATAAGCTGAAGTATCCTTCTCTGTACCGCTCCGCCGCCTCCTTCTGTGATATATGCCCTGGTCATAAATATGACTTAGGATAAATAATTTAAAATTAATGTAGGTACAATTTTATTTTATAGTATCAAAAACTATACCGATCCCACCTAAATTATTAACGAGTTCCTTTATAATTAAGACAATAGCACATGACAATGCCTTCCAGGTACTTAATTTACATTTCGCATTACACGAAATTATCCATATTATATTTATGACGTCGTGCTATTATATTTTGGCTATAAAAGGTCTGAAGAGAATTAAAATTTTAATTATTATAAAAGACAGCGTCATGTACGGAATATTCGTAGTGATTTGTGTCTTTGCGCCAACAGTTTTGGGTGAGTACTATTTTGGACTATTGCATTATTCAAATAGACTGGACGGCTTCGTAAATCCTGAAAGGAGACCATGGAAAAAGTCGTGCTTCTTCGGTTTCCTTCTTCTTTCCGATTTCATTGGGCACGGCCCCAGTGTAACCTAATTTCGCTAACTACCACTATTCACACGAAGCATTGCCGTCTGCCCTCCAACAGGTAATTACAAAGTTAGGCTGTCTATTTTAAATGACTACGTGTAACGACTGCCATTCTACTATTCGGCGCATAATGACCCATTGCTGAGTCGGGCCTCCTCCAATTACGTGGAGGGTATAAGCCTACTGTGCCACGCTGGCCAGAAGGGTTGGCACAGGGTTTCTTACGACACCCTCAGGATGAAAGTGTGTATGGAGACTACCACCTAGTGTGGGACAAGGGTCGTAAGATGATAACAGTAATCATTTTAGGTGATTATTTTAAATATGACGATTTAGAAGAGTTTTGTGATAAAACCTACGTAAATAAAGTTCATTTTGAGTTTGAATGGAGTAGTGACACTATGTATTCTAAATCCGTCACCACACGGACAATCATAGTACGACGACTGCCTTGGAAGGCAGCCAGGACCTCCACAGCACGATGGATATGGCATACAATTGATGGAAACCTATCCAATAACCAGCAGAGCCCGACGTTGCTTAACCTTCAGATCGATTACGTCACATTCCGCTAGGCTACTATCTCCTACACTCCCGAGGGGGCGGCGGTATGCATAAAACAATTTCCCAGTGTCATGATTTTCGATTAGTAGAACTATTTTGGTGATTGAAAATTTAGTGTGTGAGTTGACTTCAGATATAGATTATACATAAAAAGTATTTAATTTGACTTGCTCTCAAAAAGAACGAACAGAACGTTGCCACCCCACTCCTTGTCAATATTCGTTCATGACATTTGGACTTCAGGCTGAGGAGAGAGGCAGTTCTTGCTGAGCGGTCGAACCAAGCGGTTCTCCCAGATTAATGTTTAATGTACAGTTGGAAATAAATGGGAATGACTACTGGAAAAAGTGTTTTCTTATCATATCAGAAGTGGCAGAATCCAAGTAAAAGAGAAGGTATGTATTTTAATTACTTCATTGTGGGTATTTTAATAATTTTGCTAATCCTATTACGGAAAATGAAACAAGGTCCATATGACAGATAGAATCGAAAATCATGACACCAGCGATACCAAAAAATATATGTAGGGCCACTATCTCCTCCAAACTCCTTCCTGACCTTTTTCTAAGTTTTGTTAAAAATAAAAGGTGAATTTTGAACCAAAGTCGCTGTCGTTTGTCCGTCCCTATGTATGCGCAAAACTTTTAAACAAACGCAACGGATTTTGAAGCGGTTTTTTTTAATAGATAGTGATTGAAGGGGAAGGTTTATATGTATAATAAATGCATAAAATTGTAGAGTACACTGCTAATTTTTGATGTTCACCATTGCACTCGTGCGAGGTCGGGGCGGGGCGCTAGTTATTGTATAAAATGTTGCGTTAAAAATGGAATAAAGTGCTCCAAGGTACTTGAAATGTTGACAGAGGCATTCGGCGAGTCTGATTTGTCTCAAAGAAGTGTTTTTATGAGGTACAAGCGATTTACAAAAGGCCGAGAAGTTGTTGTCGATCACGATGAGCGGCCTGAAGTTGCAGCCACGTCAACAAGTCAAAAAAACATTGAACTAGTAAACAAAATATTCTGGAAAATCGTCGCATCACTATTAGGGAAGTTGCAGAGGATTTTGGCATTTCAATTGGCTCATGCCTTGCAATTTTCTCTAATGTTTTGGGCAAGAAACGCGTGGCAGCGAAGTGTTTCAAAATTGCTAAATTTTGAGCAAAAGTAACGTCGCATTTGTCGCTCAGCTCAGGAGTTGTTGAACGACGTCAACGACGATCCAGGTTTACTTTTTTACCAGATTTGGCTACCTGCGACTTTTTCCTATTCCCGAAACTGAAGAATTAAGTCAGAATAGAGGAATGAGGTGATGGAGAGGAATGAGGTGATGGCCATACCGAAAAGCGTATTTCAAAAGTGCTCCGAAGATTGGAAGAAGCACTGGATTAAGTGCATTATATTATATGAGGGGGATTACTTTGAATGGGACAAAATTGATATTGCCAAACAAACCAAACTTTAAAAAAAATCAATATTTAACCTTTTCTTTTGACCAAACTGTGTAGTACACAAGGTCAATGTAGTAATTCGTATATATTTATTCAGGAAAACTTACTGTCACACAAGTAATATAAAGTTAGATTTAAATAATAAATAGACCTAATATTTCCATTGTATAGGTAGTAATTAAACGATAATTTTTACGAGTTATCAGTTTTCTGTTAAACGAAACCTCGGCCTCTGTAAGTTGCCCCTGCAATACAGGTTATTGCGGGGGCATATAATTCACAAACACAAATAGGTAATACCCAGACTCAGAGCAAGTGCTTCTGAATTACATAAAGATACTTGTCCGACCCCGGAATCAAACCGAAGACCTGAGGTCAACCCATAGATGACCCACTGTTGAGTCGGACCTTCTACATTTACGTCGAGGGCAATTAGCCTCCTGTGCCACGCTAGTCACATGGGATTCGTATTAAGTTTTCCTTCTCTTGCAGCTAGGCTTGTCATTTCCTTTCGTCAGCTCTTACGCCACACTCAGGATGGAATGGGGTGGTGGCACTGTGTATTCTTAATCCGTCACCACACGGACTCTTGTTAATAGTTATTGTTAACTTATTCTTAAATTACAGACGCCGCTTGGAGTCCTGGATTTAAAGGTAAGAAGATATTTTTTTAATATTTATTTTACGTCTAATTTCTTTTAAACAATTATAAAACACCATTAATTGACTAAATTAAGAAGTAAGTCAAATTCGGTAGATATTAGTAAAGTACTAACATATTATTATGACGACTTCAAATAGAAATTCTGAGTAATAAGTTCTTATTTCAGTTCGTTTTGGATTATCTGGTTACGGTGAAACATCCTATATCGACCTGCCTCAGAATGTGACGGCTGCAAAGGCACTAAACTGGACTTCTGTGACTCGCCCCAAAGGGCCTGACGAGTATGAAGGCACTGCTTTAGTCATGTGGTGCCCTAGAGACCAGTATACCATCTGCGTGCTGTATGACAACACTGAATTTGCCTGCGGTATTTTAGTTGGCGTAAGTTCTTTCTAAATGCATAGAGCTATAAACATAGACATAACCATCGCTGGTCTAGTCGGGGTGTCACATCCAACCACCTCGTCGGGGTGTCACAGTGGAATGCGTTTACGTGAACCTGTGGCACCCTTAAGGTGGTGTGTGTATTTTACTTTACACCAAAAACTATCAGTAATGAGATTGGAATAAAAAAAATAAACATTAAGTTGGTATTTGTGACGATTTTGGCATATAACGAAAAAAACGGGTAATTTTCAAAAAAATTGAAAATTCCGAATATCTCGGAATCCATTTATCAGCCATTTTTTTGTGTCGCTGTGGAGTGCTATTTTTGGGACAGCCTGTATATAGTAGTTTCCTGAGTCCACCATTATCGCTAACCTCACTCAAAATTATGGATGGACTATGTATATAGTAGTCCGTACTATATATCAGTCCGTGGAGAGCTGGTGTGAAGTGTGGGACTTAGGTTCAGCCTGCGCCTGCTACGAGGGGCTTCCCCTACGCACGAACCATCCCCCCGTGCACGTCCAGCGCTGACTGCCCCGTGTTCCCGTGTGCCCCACCCTCTTGTCTATTTTCATTAGTGATCAAAATCAGAATGTTTTTTATTCGAATAAATTCTTAGTAATGCGTTCATATAGTTAAAGAAAAAAAAATGGTCCTGACCATGGGTCGGAATGCCATTCCATAGAGAAGAGCCGGCAAGGAACTTCATTGTTGCTATTTTAAACAAAAGGGTTACAATTATGGTGGTACAAACAAGTCTGACAGATGAGTGTAAGCAATAACACGCATAAACATGTAGCGTAGCTAAAAATAATAATAGCATAATAATCATTAATGGCTGATAGAAGATAAATTCTAGAAGAAACTATTATGCTAACAAATTCTACAGTTAGACCAAGAAACAACAACTGATGCGGCATTTGATTTACCTACTGGAGGATATTACAATTGGACTGTCGCTGTGAGTGGTGTGACTAAAAACTATTGGACAATACAGCTGTTTTTCGTGTCTAATGGTACGTACTGTCTGGCTTGTGATCTTTTAACCGTCAATAAAAAAAGGTATTACATTCCTTATTTTGCATGTTACTCTGTTTGTGGCATCATAGTCGATTTTTATACGATTACGATTACAATCGAAATCAGTAACAGACTCCAAGAAGATCATAATGTTTAGTTAGTTTCCTCCCACAGTCCAGACTCACTATTGAATATTTTTCGTCAATGTTGTTTTTCTTCACAGTCAGTTTAACGGTCGATAAAACTACACGGATAGCTTCAAGAAATTCATCCCAGTTTTTGCAAGAACCCAATTTGTACGTCACAGGAATAAATGGAAAGTTGGATACTATTTCCACGACTCCTGCCAATAATAGGATCTTTAAACAGCACAACTGTGTCACAGGAATGGGTAAGTGAATATTCCTATACTACTGTTTTAATACTAAACGTCACTATCACTTCACTACATAGTATAAAACCAAGTCGCTGTCGTCTGTCCGTCCCTATGTATGCTTAAATCTTTAAAACTGCGCAACGGATCTTGATGCGGTTTTTTTAAATAGATTGAGTGATTAAATTGGAAGGTTTATATGTATAATACATCCATAATATTGTAGATAAACAGTGATAAATTTAGAGGTTTTGCAATGATGAATTGCATCCTTGCGAAGCCGGAGCGGGTCGCTAGTACTCATATAAAACATACTCATATCTTGTTATATGAAATGAGTTTTTGTTTAGTCACTTTACATTTATTAAATGAATAATTATTTTTTTCTCATCTACTGCGACAGTCTAATAATTTGTTTGGTCGACAATCTAGACGACAGTCAGATCAACACTTAGCTTCAAAATCAGTTTTTAAAACTACTATTTTTCGTATGATTTTAAAAACAATCAGTCAAAGTCAATTGTTTTCATCAATCAGTCAATCGCGTTAGCAATTTTAATCGCGACAATATTACTATTATCATTTGCCACTTCATTGAAAGAGTTATAAAAAGTGTCATATTTTTTTACTTGTGAAGTTTGATCCAGTTTTATCTTCTTTCTTTCCGATTCAAATTTCCGGCGCTCCAGCCTGATAGTTATCCGGTAAAATATCCGGTATCCGGCCAAACCACTATCCGTTTCATCTCTAGTTATAACGTTTCAGGGACTCATTATTACTACAACATAACAGCGTCCTTTGAATGCGCATCTTCCAACATGTATCCTTGGTTCTTTTTGGAAAATGATGACTACATGGTTGGATTTGGTTTATCTTTATATGCTAAGAGAGCCTTGCCAGACGGCCAGTTTGACTGGCTTGAGGAGTATGGCCGGCAAATTATTGAGGTAAGTGATTTTTTCCACTGTGGCAACACCGTAAATTAAGGAAAACCTGATACGAACCTCAGTGCCAACCCGTCTGGCCAGCGTGATACAGAAGGTTAATTTCCCTTTATAAATTTTGCAGTAGGTCCGACTCAGTGGTGGACAATTTGTGGGTTGAAATGATGATTAAAACAATATGGAGGGTCATTAGGCAGCTGAAAATCAGTCACAGTGGAATGGAGAAGCTATGATTGGAGTTACTCTGCGTAATAGTATCATAAATATAATAATAGATAATACCTAGTGAGACCACGGGATCCCGGTTCGATTCCGAGGTAGGGCAAGTGTCTTTGTGTAAACTAGAGGCACTTGCTCTGAGACTGGGTGTCATTGGTGTTCGGGAATTACATGATCGTAATTTAAAAAAAAAGGAAGGCAATTCACACTTCAACCATAGCAACCGACATAGCTTGAAGGATTGCCCAGTTAAAGGGGCAGTGCTTCGTAGCCCGAAGAACTGATAGCTGTTAGGGGAAAAAGTCCTAGAGTACGTGTCATTTTCCCATACGTTCTCACCGAACGTATGGGAAAATGACACGTAGAACAACCTCCGCCTAGGTAGACAGACGACCCTGTTAAGATTCTAAAGATATTTATGTGAGGCTTATATTCAGCAGTGGATGTCTGTGGCTGGTAAATGGATAGGATGTTTATTTTTATAGCGAACATAACGTCCTGGATGCTTGAATAGATTTAGGGTTTTTTTTTCAGAGCCTGCTTAAAGAAGGCCCTGAATGCCTTTATGACTTGGGAGACTCTCCAGGTTTCGTCGTTATGCACCTTTTCTTTGTGGACCACCCATATGAAATTACATGCTGATGCAGAATAATCACCCAGTGTTCGAAAAATAAATTGCATATTCTGATGTTGACGTTTTTTATTAACCGTTTGTCAAGTGTCATAATTTTAGCCAGAAGACGAAAATAGGCCTTCCCCATAGAATTCCACAAATGCCGGTCCGCATTCATCGTTTTCCGGCGACCTTAACCAGGTCATCGGTCCACCGTGTGGGAGGCCTACCAGCACTGCGCCTTAACGACCGTTTTGCCACTCGAGGACTTTGTTGAGTCTAAACAAGCTGAAAAGGGCTGAAACAAAAGGGGGCGTTGGTAGCTAGACAGTGCGCCAGGCCGTTAGATTAATGAGGAGTAGGTTCCCATTGATGTCCCACGGGCATCCAAATTCGTTTGTTCTTAGTGGTCTTCGAAATGTCGGTAAATATTTTTAATATATTCTAATAACTTAGTCAACGGAACACCACTGCAAAGAGTCAATAGTTAAAATACCTAGGTCACATTTTAACTTCCGATGTCAGAGATGCTGATGAATTGCAAAACGACACGATTGTGTGTACGCAAAATATTACTGTGTGCTCACACGAAATGGCGCAGCGTTGATTGGTGTAGATAAGGAACGAACAACCAATGGGCCTGATAGCTAGGCATTATTATATTAATGGGCATGGAGGTAGTATAAAAAAAACCATAGTAATAATAATAAATTTACTAAAGAATAGGACTGCCGACATCAGTCAGGGAGAATCAATTAGCGGATCGTCTCGGGCTGTTCTCGTTGTGCTAACGGAGACTACTTTTATCTGACAACCAAATGACCGAAATAGTCTATCAACAACTTGCTTTCAAATATAGCCTTGTGGATACTGAAGTGCCCTACTACCAGCTTGCGCCAGTTCTTGACAATGGTCACGTCACGCTCTACTGGGATCGATCCATTGTTACTGACGCGACTATTCCCGCTAATAAGCCTGATATAATGTTAACCGCTCTATTAGCGAGTTGGGCAATGCTTCTTGACGTGACTATCCTGCATGACGTGAACCTCGACAAAGCCGAAAAGAGAAACTTACCGAGGATATCGATATGGCTCACGAGGTTACCGCTATGTGGCATGTTGATTCATTAATCATTGTGCCGATAGTCGTTTCAGTAAACAGTCTTATCGCGAAGAATTTCAACAAACATCTTAAGAAACTCTCGCCGAGTTTCTGGATTAAGGTCCTGATACAAAACGCTGTCATCGTAGATTTGGCAAGGATTTTGACGAGTTCCCTCTCTCTGGAGCCCTGATCAGTCTGTAGCTTAAGACGTCAACCTTATTGTCGAGAGCTTTTCTAGTATTTTTTATATATATTTTTTTACTATTTTTCTGCCAAAATTTAGGGATAGGATAAATAGGGTAGGAATAAATTGGTTATAAGAAGACATTTACTTAGAATATTTTCAACAAATTAACTGCAGACGATGGTGTCAGCATCATCGATGAAGAATATATGGAGGACGGTAAGACCTGGAGAGTTTCCCAACTCAAAAATGCAGTCAGATCCTTCTCTCAAAATCGCCCTCTGCAACAAGTAAAAACAATACAATAGTATACTAGCAACACACAATAGACCCAAGCATAAAACTTCTTATGATAAATTAAAAAAAAAGATTTTTTGGGCCCACCCAACCAAACAAGTTACGCTTATGGATTTTGGAATACCTAAGCTGGTATTATAAATCATTATTTTGTTTTTCCGCTGACACCATGCTTGCTCTAATAGAATACTGTTGACCTTACGTCACAAAATAATAAGGAACAAAATCAAACTACATAAAATGCGCGCTCGAGCTACTAGGACAACTTGATATGAAACCTTGTGCCAACCTGTCTGGCCAGCGTGGCACAGTAGGCTACTGTGCCACGCCCTTCATGTGACTGGAGGAGGCACGACTCAACAGTGTGTCATCTATGGGTCACATATTTTTAGAATAGAATTGTCACAAATTTTAGTATTCACATACTGAGGGATTGGATCATTTCACGTACTCTTTCTTCTTATTTCTCGTAATCGTACATCATTTACCTTAAGTTTTGTTCAAGTTATTATGATCTACACTCATTCACCTCTCTGTAATGGGAAGAGGCGTAGGAGTATTAGTAGTAATATTTAAACGTACCAAGAATCTTTCACCGCCATAATATTCCAGCCAATTCAACTCCGAGTCTTCAATTAGTGTAAATATTTGTAAACTAAGACCAATAATTTCGTTTTGATGCTCAAGAATGACCCACGGAGAAACTTTATCTGAAGCGCATTCCTGATCTTTGGTGACGTTGTAATACAAGTGTCCTCCTGTAATGTACAAATAAGAAAGCATTCATTACCGCGTTTAAATTCTAGTTTTATAGTAATATTCCTGTAAGGACTAGTTCTAAATCCCCAATTTTTCTTTAATAAACCTACTGTGTTCCTTGACCGATGACATGGTTAAGGTCGCCGGAAAATGATGGATGCGGGCAGCTCAGGACCGACCTTGGCGGAAATCCTCGCGGGAGGCCTATGTCCAGCAGTGGACGTCTTTTGGCTGGATAAATAATATACTCAATTTACTTTTCATAACCCATGTCAAATGTATACAGACCCATTCCTGGATAGCAGTTCTCTTGGACGTATATCGGATTTTTTTCCACGTAATCGTAGAGAGCTATTTTTCTTAATTCTCCATTAAAACCAGTTACATACATATCAGTGCCTTGTACTAAGACAGATGAGTTGCGACTAGCAATTCTGGTAGCAGGCTCCTCTTTAAGAGATTCTGTGAGAGAGTAAAACAATTTGTAATTAGCCATTTTCGGAACAATTTTCACGACAGTGTTCGTCCATCTGAGCACAAAATAATTAGGTATGGAAGTGAAGCTCATGTTTGTAGCTCACTTGTCAAACATACGCTCGGTTGTCAGAAACAACAATAACAACTCTAAAACTGAACAGTTATAATAACTCCTTTCTTTTCTTCTTCTCCTTGGCATACCAAAAATCACAAAACGCATGTCTGAATTAGATGCTCGAAGCGCTTCCAGTGTTCCTAGCTGTTCTGAGATATTGTGTCGCCTAGTGAATTCTATGTGTACATTGCTCAGCGCATCTTCTGTATCTAATTGTTTTGAGGAGCCACTGGGGTGGCACGCAAGTATACGTCTGATGGAAAGCGGCCTACGGATATTACAAATAGCTAGTGCCAATCACGTGTCATCATTACCACTCCAAAGGGAAAGATGATGCTGCTGGTAGCAAATAGGTAAAGAAAGTTCCGTCCCCTGCCAATGCCCATATACAGGGTATAATAGCCCTATAGCCATCTGAAGTGAGTGCTTATAGAAAGGAGCAGTTCATGGGCTTCGGTTCGATTCCGGGGTCAGGCAGTCTTTGTGTAACAAGAGGCATTTGTTCTGAGTCTGGGTGTCTTTGGTGTTCGTGAATTTCATGTTAGTAAACTGCCCCCGCGATACACACTGATATATCCTAATAAATATCCTTGGACATTTCACACAACGCCATCTCGTCCCAAGCTAAGCAACTTAATGCTTGTGTTATGGTAACGAGATGGATGATAAACTACTTATATACATTTTTTTTTAAATACATACATATTTTAAAAAGAAAACACCCAATCTCGGAACAAATACTTGTAGGTCGTACAAATTGTTGCTTATTTCAATCAAATCTGTTTAATGATTTCTTAGGTTTTCGCGATTATTACACATTGAAATTAAACACTTTTTAACGGATTTATCGCGTGTATATTACGAGTACATTATTTAATTTATGCGTGCACAGGGAACGTTATCAATAAAACAAAATTATAGGCGGTAGATTTAAACTGTTTCTTTGTACTTTTGAAGACAACTGTCATCTAGTCTCTCCCGCGACCACGACTGCTGCAAAGCATTCGAAACGTCGGGAATTAAATAATGTAATATACACGCGATAAATCCGTTAAAAAGTGTCAAATCTATTTAATCAAGTTGGCTCATCTGCGCTCTTTTTACTCGTCTAATCAGTCAAGAAAGTATTGGGAAGGGAAGACTTTGTTTGTGGACCCAATTAAAAAAAAAAGTTTTTTTTTTGTTTGTGTTTTCCATTTCGGTTCGGAGTTTGAGTTGCATATTAAATGCAGTGATATTTTAGGTATATCATATCTAGTGTTTAATGCAAATTTCACAATGGAAAAAAACATCGAACAAACAGTTTGTCTTAAATTTTCCATCGCCAATGAAATATCGTGTTCGGAGTGAAAATGTTACAATACAATTTATCTATATCTCTGGAACCATTAGACCTAGAGACTTGAAATTTGGTAGGAATATTCTTTTTACCGAGTAGAGGTCAGGTAAGATGGTCAGCTAAGCCGAGAAGGTAAGCGGATTTTACGAAATTCCAACAAAAAGGGGGGTTATTTAAAAAAAAAGACAAAAAGTGGTGTAGGGTCGCGCGCAGGGTTCAGATAGTTTACCATAAGTGATTTTAGTAACAACTAGCGGCCCGTCCCGGCTTCGCACGGGTGCGATGTTACCCGCGGGTGACGCCGCGAAACTATAAAAAAAGCCTAAATTGCTCCTTATATCATCAGCTACCTATCAGTGAAAGTCCCGTCAAAATCGGTCCAGTCGTTCCAGAGATTAGCCGGAACAAACAGACAGACAGATAGCCACACATTTTTATTTTATTTTTGTTTTGGTCTATGTACTGTGTATACATACTTACGCATCTAGTAAAAAGTGGTTATTTTATTATTACAAAAAGACACTCCGATTTTATTTATTTGTATGTGTGTATGTATGTATTGTATGTATTGTATGTATGTATGTCTAAAGTATAGATGTATGTTAGCTACCGTTTTTTAGCTGTATACAGTGTGATAAGGGATTTAGAATACATAGTCACCATCCCATTCCCTGACAAAGCCGAAAAGTCTGAAAGCCTAGCTGCAAGAGAAGAAAAACTTGAAACTTTTCGTTTACTGAAATTCTAGTTGAGCCTGCAGAGCATGTTGCCGAGTCAGAGGAAATTAATTTTAAAGGCAGATTTACATTGAGTGAGTAACTAACGTCAGTGCAGTCAGTGCTGACCTGGCACTGCCATCGTGTAAATTGGTTTCAAGAAATACCCTCGACTACTGACGTAATACTGACTGCGTGTAAATTGTATGAGTCAGTTTTCGGCATCAATACTGGCGACAGCTACTGACACTGTGTAAATCTATACAAATAAATAAAATTGGAGCGTCTGCTTGTATTAAAAAAAAACACTTTTTACTAAATGCGTAAGTATGTAAGTATACACAATACATAGTGTATACTTACATACTTACGCCTTACTTAGACCAAAACAACATTTTTAAAAATGTTTGTCTGCGTGTCTGTCTATCTGTCTGTCTGTCTGTCTGTTTGTTCCGGCTAATCTCTGGAACGACTGGACCGATTTTGACGGGACTTTCACTGATAGGTAGCTGATGATATCAGGAGTAACTTAAGCTACTTTTTTTTACTAGCTTCGCCCTGCGGCGTCACCCGCGGGTAACATCGCACCCGTGCGAAGCCGGGACGGGCCGCTAGTCTGCCATAAATATAATGGTGTGTGTCTTGAATACCTACCAATGTACTATGTATAACATACTAGCTGATCCAGCAAATTAACACACTGTTCTTAGCTGACCTCTACTCGATGAAAGAACTGTTGCTACAAAATGTCAAGCTTCTATGCCTTATGGTTCCAGATATGGTAATGAGTTAGTTTACGTAAAATCCCTGCCAAATTATTAGACGCACGCTGTATTTTTTTGTAAATTGATGTGTCTTAAGAGTTTTTATGCAATAAAATAATAAAACGGTACAATATCTCTCGGCTAATAATATTGATATTATGAAATCTTGCAGTGCGTCTAATAATTTGGCCAGGGACGGTATAAACATATAACATAACATATTGTGTTAGAGAACATCGATTTTTGAACTTACCTGCTGAGACAAAATAAGCAGTTATTGCCCAAAGATTAGTTGTAACGCCATTTACTGATGTAGTCCAGTTAACAAATCCTTGCGTAGGCAAATCGAATGTCACATTATGTATTTTTTCTTGATTCAGCTGCAACAATATTCAGGAAAGCCTTTATTTGAGATAATATAAGCTTGGAGACCGAGAGCTATTAACCTTACTTTATCTATCAGACACAGCTGCTGATCATAGGCCCCACCAATAGATCTCAACGTACAATCTCATGCAGACCACATCCACCGACTCATAGCGATCTTAACAAGGTCGTCCGTCTACCCAGTCGGTGGTCTTCCTACGCTTCGCTTTCCAATTTATGGACGCCACTCTAGGACCTTTATGCCACGTCAACTGTCTTACTCCTCCTTAGTCGTTCACTCCTGACGGAGTGGTCGTGGTTGATGATGCTGCATTTTACTGGCCACAGCAGCCCCCGCGATGCGTCTCCACTTGTTACGGTCTTCAGCGTCTCGGGAACTTTGGACTATAGTCGTTTGAGTCGCAGCCTTAATGAGGTCTGTCCAACGCGTAGGTGATAGACCACGTGATCGCTTGCCCTCCACATGCCCCCGGACAACGAGCCGCTCCATGGAGTTTTCGTTTCGAACAACGTGTCCGAAATACTTGAGGATTCGCATTTGCACAGTCGACGATAATCTTTGCTTGATTTTTAGTTCCTCCAGGATCGAGACGTTAGTTCCTAGCGTACGAGAGATATTGTACCGTAGTGACGTTACTCATTATAACTTTAATAACTAAAAGATATATGTTGCTTTCCCTTTGGTTGCGGTCTGCAGTACTTGTCCACGTGGTGACGGATTTAGAATACAAAATGTATATGTATATAACTGCCCGAGCGATACAGGTTATACCTAGTGCAGTAGTTTTGTTTTATTAAAAAAAAGAAATGGGATATTACGAGGCAGCCGTAAGAGAAGGAAACCTTGAAAACCGAGTGCCAAACCGTCTGGCCAGTGTGGCGCAGTATTTTGATTTCTCTCTTTTATTGGAGGAAGGGCTACACAGTGGCTTTTTTATGGGCTTAGTATTCGTAAGTTGGTTTTTCTGTGTTTTGTCTGTCCAATGACGAGGTTAGTGAATACCGTTAATGATCTAAATGATGTAAATGATGGAGAAACCGAGATTTTGGTCAACAAAAAATCGGTATTCCTTGGAAACTAAACCGACTAGCTAATTTACAAGCTTACAGCTTAAATTACATGTGTTATCTGTACTTGTTTCACTATAGTGGTACCGTTACAGCTGTACCGCGCCCTCGGTATGTGCGGCGAGGCGGGGGGCGGGTAAGAAGACCATCACACTTTTCGTACTTAAAGAAAATCTCCCATGATATAATTAAAACAAAAAACATTTTCACTAATCTTTTTCCAATTTAATTGGAGTCCGCACCAGTTTTACCTGATTTGGCTAATTACCAGCATTTACATGGAACATTCCCACGACCTACAATTATTTGTTACCGCCTGCCATAAATGATAGAATGGCCGTCGGGTTTTATATGTAACCTCTGAAGCACAGAAGAAGTCAGATTTATAAAAAACTAGAGACCCACCCCAGCTTCGCAAGGAAGCAATGGTGAACCTCTAAATTTATCAGTGTCTCTCTACAATATTAAGGATGTATTATACATATAAACCTTCCTCTTGAATCACTCTGTCTATTAAAAGAAACCGCTTCAAAATCCGTTGCGTAGTTTTAAAGATGTAAGCATACATAGGGACGGACAGACAACAGCGACTTTGTTTTTTAATAATGTAGTGATAGTGATATGAAAAGCCATGCAACATCCACCGAAACCAGATGCAGCTTTACCTACTAATCAATGGCGTACAGTATTGCCCATTATACTATGACCTCATAATAGATACCTAGGTTTTGAAAAAAAACATGACTTACACTGATTTGCATTCCAGCGACGTAGTCGGTGTTATCAAACAGTACACAGAACAGGTTTTTGTCGGGTGGGCAGTACATGATCAAGGAGCTATACTCTTCGGGCCCTTCTGGACGAGTTGCCAATACCCACCCACTGGCAATAGCTGCTGAGACATTCTGCGGTACGTCGATGTATGAGGTTTTTCCCTTTTCACCGGTTTTATTGAATTTCACTGTAATTTTGTTTGGTAAAATAAATTTAAATTGACCGGAACAATATGGCAAATAAAATTCTATATATTTACGCACGTTAGAAGACTAAAATATTTTTACAGAAAAAAAGCTAGTATTAACATTTTCAAGCTTTCATGCAACACTTGGGTACGTTTCGGGCCAATTCTCCATAAAATGTTGATGGCGGACAGCTCAAGATGACGGGCGATATAAGATGGCGGGTGATTTAAGATGGCGGATAGCCTAAGATGGCGCACGGTTTAAGATGTTATGCCTTGATTACACCTAACGAGTACAGTGGCGAGTCAGTGTCCTCGGGTGGTATAAACACTTTTGCCTTGATTACACCTAACAAGTACAGTGGCGAGTCAGTGTCCTCGGCCGAGTGCTGTTCTGTGAATCTGTTAATGATTGGGATTCTAGTGACTCTCGCCTCTCTGCTCGACCTAGCACTCGGCCGAGCACTTGTTAAAGTGTTTATACCAACCGAGCACTCTGCCGAGGACACTGACTCGCCACTGTACTCGTTAGGTGTAATCAAGGCAAAAGTGTTTATACCACCCGAGGACACTGACTCGCCACTGTACTCGTTAGGTGTAATCAAGGCCTTAGAATTAGTCCTTGTAATAGTTGAAAATATTTTGTGCGCATGCCCGAATTTCCGTCATGTTTTTCGGGCACTTTATTTAAAAATGTGATGTGTGATAATGCTTGTTGCACAGCCATAGTTATGAAAAGTGCCCGAAACTGTCATACTGCTGTGATTTTGACGTGGTGGCCGCGCCTGCGCTATGCGATCTATAAAAAGGCCTATTGTTATGATTACAGTCTGTTATCTGTGGAAAAATTCATTCTGTTGGTAAAAAGCGTTACTGCTGGTAAATGGTTGAATTTATGAAATCAAAATAGCGGCTTATTATTTTATTGTTATTCCCAATTCAAGGTATGCTAACGTCCCAGTAAAATAAATAAAGTTATAACTAATTCATCTGTGTAATTATGTCTTACTTTTACTATAATCTAAAATCAAAAGAGTTTTTTTATAATACTTTTAATTAATTTATAATTAAAAGTATTATAAAAAAACGATATCACATACGTTATGTATTTTAAAATTATAGGAAATATTAATGGGATACATACCGTTAAAACCACTCCCAGCTGAAAATGAAAAAGGAAACAGGATTAGGTTATGAAATAATTAATACTACTACAACACTATTCAGCTCATAAATGACCCACCGCTGACAATTCTCCAGTTTGAAGTCAGTTAAAAATAATTATCATATTTCCCACTTCCCCATATGGGTCGGAAATTACTTCTTAAAAGTTTCGGTGGATAGCCAAATCAAGTTAGACTGCTTCCAAACACAATGCATCCGTGTGGCTTAGAATACATTACGTGTCGTAAGAGCCGACAAAAGGAAATAACCTGTATATATACAGGTTATTTATATATTTTTATTATTATTTATTTTTATTATACTTATATATATATATATATAACCGAAGGCCGATAACCTAGCCGCAGGAGAAGGAAATCTTGATAAGAAACCCTTTGCCAACCATTGGGCCAGCGTGGCAGAGTGCACTAATTACCCTCCATGTAAATTGGAGGATGTCCGATAAGAAATAAACACGTTTATTACAGTACAGCCACTACGGTTCAAAAACTAATAACTACTTAGTGAATAAAATAAAAATAATAAACTTAATTCTGTAGACTTACATACAAACTTATCTAACCTACACTACTGAAGACACAATGCCGAGGAAGAAGTCAGAAATCACTTACCATAAGCAGCTGGGAAAATTAAACAGATAAGTGCCAGTGCGGTTTTCATGATGATGCGTCTTAATCGAGGTCTCAAGGAAAACAGAGTTCTTATATATCCTCTTTCGTATGTACAGCTGAAACTATCAACATACGTTTGTTGGCCATATTATTATAATATCATTAATAATTATTAATTCAAGTCTAATATTTGTTGTTGGCAACAATGACTTGGATTTTTGTCGATCGTCCAGTACAGTACCTAAAGATATTAGGTACTGTATACAGTACCTAATACTGTATACAGTACTATACTGTATACAGTACCTAATACCTTTTACGTACTGTAAAATATAAAATTGCAAGGTGATTTGTGCCTGAGCAGAGACAAATGTGAATTGCTTCCGCTGCAAACACCATATTTACTTCCCAATCCATAAATGACCCACTTCTGCATGGCATGTTCAATTAAAGTGCAACATAGGCCATAGGACATACTCAGGAAAACCAGGGTAACCGACATAGCCCATCGGATTGCCAAACTTAAGTGGCAGTGGGCAGGGCACATAGCTCGCAGGACCGACGCCCGATGTGGCAGAAAAGACCTCGAGTGGCGATCGCGTTCCGGAAGGCGCAGGTATAAGGTATAAGGTAGGCCTCCCACACGGTGGACGACCTGGTTAAGGTCGCCGGAAAGCAGTGGACGCGGGCGGCCCAGGACCGGCCTTTGTGGAGATCCTTGGGGGAGGCCTATGTCCAGCAGTGGACGTCTTTTGGCTGAAATGATGATGATGATGATGATAGGCCATAGCAAAATCAGAATTTTTCAAAATCAACGTTATTTGTTTAGGAACGTTAAATGACGATGGCCGGGTAAAGGGGAATAAATAGAATAAACAAACAAAATTTCAAATTTATATATTAGTAAGGAGCTACTTCGTATCCGAAACAAATTGACGGAATCAACACAATACTTCTGTTTTATGTATAATTTAAAACGGGCTACGTGTAACGAATTCGTTCTGCAGGTCTGGTCTGCTACATCTAATTTTGCTGAATATGTATAATGTGATGTGACTTCCTTGTTGCTCTAGAGGTTGGTTATGCCGCCTTTAGTTTACGAGTCCCTGGTTCGATTCTGGGGTTGAGCAAGTGTCTTTGTAAAAGGATTCTTCTGAGTCTGGGTGAAATTTATGAATTACAAGTTTATAAACAACCCCCGCGATTCAGAATACAAGAAGTACAGGGGTATAGTTTCAAAGTTATATTTTTTAAGTGAAAGTTTATTTTGGCGCATCGCACACAGTTTTTTCGGTAGGTAGAGTAAGGGCCTCCGCGCATTATGCGGCCAGGCCGCGCGGCCAAGTGGCTGCGACCAACTAATTCTTCTACGATGTTTATAGCTGCGCGCATTAAGCGGCCAGGCCGCGCGGCCAAGGAAATACATCGCGTCACATACGCGGCCTATTGGCCGCCGCGACCAATCCGCGCATTATGCGGCCAGGCCGCGCGGCTAGCCGCGCGGTCTGGCCGCCTAAATGCGCGGGGGCCCTTAGGCTGATCCGACACGGTCTGAGGTGAAAGGCTCGATCGGGTGAAGTCGGGACCGCCAAGTGTAGTATTATTAAATTACTTCCTATCCTACCGGAACCGGCGGTCTACCATCCCTCCGTCTTACGAATTTTCGATCAGGTCACGTGTTCTGACGCGAGTTTTATTTTATACCCATCCTAAGAACGCCGCTAAAGTGGTTTTTACTTCACAAATAGTTCAATGAATTACAATAAATGTATGAATAATACAGACTGATGGTTCGAGAAAATGAGGATAATCATACCTAAATGTCGGCGTCTCATCCACCAATATGCTGTGAATATGTCGTTTTTTTATATAAGAAATAGCGACCCGCCCGGCTTCGCACGGGTGCAATGATGAACCTCTAAATTTATTAGTGTTTCTCTACAATAATATGGATGTATTATACATACAAACCTTCCTCTTGAATCATTCCATCTATTAAAAGAAACCGCATCAAAATCCGTTGCGTAGTTTTAAAGATTTAAGCATACATAGGGACGGACAGACGACAGTGATTTTGTTTTATACTATGTAGTGATGAAGTGTTTTTTATTCTTTTTTTCTTTATAATATCGTAAAGCATTAGAATAATAAACGCTTTTTTTTTATTAATTATACCAATTCGAATTAAAATATTCATACGAGTAGTTAAGGCAGGACAACGTCTGTGAAGTCTTTTAAATTAAATATAAACATCCTTGGACATTTCACACAACGCCATCTCGTCCCAAGCTAAGCAACTTAATGCTTGTGTTATGGTAAAGAGATGGATGATAAACTACTTATATACATTTTTTTTGTAAATAAATACATATTATAGATAGAAATGACACCCAGACTCCGAGCCAGTGCCTCTGGTTTAGACAAAGACACTTGCCCGACCCCGGAATCGAACCCGGGACCCGTTGATCCAAAGGCGGCACATCTAACCACTAGACCAACGAGGCAGTCGAGATTATATATGAATATAAATTAAAGTTAAATTTATTAAAGAGTGAAAAAGAGTGGCAAACGAGCTCGAGGTCGATCCCCAACAAGGTGGACTGATCAAATGAAAGACACGCACTCCTCAAAGCTTTGTTGTATTGCAAGGGAAGCCATGGACAGGACGCGATGGAGGCACATCCTCTACTCCAAATGTAACCAATCCACTGATGACCACGATCCTCAGTCATGAGGGACCGACTAGAGAGAGTAAGGGAGGAGGCCCGACTCAGCAGTGGGTAGTATATGAGCTGAGTGGTAGTGGTTGCTTTACATATTATTTTGTACCCCGGAAATTAAGATTTCAATACTTACGAGCGGAGCCACGGAAAGCAGCTAGTTTTGCTTTAATTATTATGGTTAAATACTCATAATAATGTTCTTTACACCTGTCACTGCTTTTAAAATATTATATTGGTTTAAGTGTTACAAGAAGAAAAGAATAATTAGCTTATTTTGAAAAACAACGATTCAAGTCTGTATTGAATGTAAAGTTTGCAAAATTTTGTTGTATAACATTTAGGCCTGTTTTAATTGGTAAATACCTGCAGTAATACTTAACTTTGGATTAGATTGCCTGTCTTTCAGCGATGCGTAAGAAAGAGGAAGGTGAGAGCGAGCGTAAAAGAGCTCCAGGTGCGCACCTTAATACCGCTATAATGTGGGCCTCCAGGTATAAATTATAGGGTTGAGCTGTTCTATTCGCTGACGCCGCGCTGTGGAGATATAGTCAGGACCAATACATACAATATTGGGTTGAATTTTTGTTTTGTCGAGTAAGGTTCATCTAAGACGGATTTTACAAAGTGTCATCTGTAAGGTGTTACTTTTGTATAGCACCTATTGTAAAAAGAAGGCTGGGTCGGATAGTTTTCTGTCACTAAATCTATAATAATTTTAGATTTATATGTCGCAGATACCCTCATGGGATCATAGATGGGTGGCCGAGATGTAAAGCATCCGGTCTTAATCATATTCTGACATAGTTTAAGATGAATGTGGGCACTGACTTAGGTACTTGAACGAAAGATAATTTAAATCAAAGTAACTTTATTTTTCTTTTACTAACGACTTCCTACATTACGGAAACAAACACGTGCGTCAACACCGAGCGTAATGCAAGACCGTCCGACGTAGACAGCGCACCACAATAAAGACAGTACTGATTGTCTGAGGCAGTGGTCCGTACCCCGAGACGTCTCAGATATTAATGTTTTCCGATTCAACAGCGCAGCTCCTTATAAAGACTATCGCTGTCAATGGTGCATCCGGTTCACGTTTTACTAGCGCCATCTAGCCGCCGTCTCGCTACATCCGCTCTATCGACGATCGTGTCCAAGTGGAAGGTACTGCGCCGCTTGCGTTTCCGGTAACAATTTATTGGTTCACTAAAATAATCCTTAGATGGCGCTGTCTCTCGCGCCATAACTTCATCAATCCACGACATTTAAATTATTGTAGACTAGCTGACCCGGCGAACTTTGTTTCGCCCTAATTAAAGGCAATAAATGAGCAGATTTTTTATTTTATTAACTTAATATAATTTTAATTATACTTTATTGGCCATCTATTTTAGTAACTGCACTCTTCAGTGAATCACCTTGTGACAGACGACATTTTTCGGTTTATTATCAGGCGCATGAACTAATAACGCAGATGGTCTTCTGACCCGGAACATGCCACATATAATTGATCTTGGGGAATACATGAATTTTCTAGATTTAGGCCACAAACTTTCCAGGATTGGCCATGTGATTTATTAATGGTCTCGGCGAATGCACGACGGATCGGAAATCATTAGGACTAAAACGGTATATCAGTTGATATCGTCGGGATCCTCGGATGAGAACTTCCAACTTTACTTTGAGTATATTCCATTGTTCATCAATTCACTTACCACCAAACGCGTTCCTGCACAGGTTTGGTGGTTTTGGTTTATATTTGGAAGCAAACTTAGTACGTAGCCAACCTTTAGTCGTAAATTGTGCGGTGGTAAGCCAGGCACATCCAAGGAGTCTTTTTTACACAGTCAATATATTTGAATTAATGCAAGTGTACCAATAATTTCATCCTGAATTATGTTAGTTACTTCATGTCATCTACATATTTATTCTTAGCCGCCAAAATTGCTCGCTCAGTCAACCATTCATTATTTTTTTGTTTGTGAGTTCGTCCTTCGATGAACAGAAATTCTGAGAAAATAAAATCAATCCACATATTTCGATGATTTGAGGTAAGCGCTTATTTCGGCGGCAGCAGTCGATCTTGGAATTAGTGGCAGTGTTTGGCAAAAATAGCCAGACAGTAAAATCATTGCGCCTCCAAAACATCTCGAGTCATTGCGTAGGTGTTTGGTCGGATCGGATAAGTGCTTCCAATGCACGTGTATGCGCTATTGTACATTCGTCCCAGATGACGATTTTCCATTATGATAAAACTTTAGCCGCTGAGGAGTGTTTTGTAATATTACATGACATCTATTGATCCAATGCCTGCCATCGTATCGAAACGTTGCTAGATCCAAATTATGTACTACCTACTTTATAAATTTATTTCTTGTGCCTCGAAAATTATCTAGTTGTTGATCTCTTAAATTTGCTCGACGATTTTGCATTCCCAACCGATCCGTTTCACGGGCTACCTCGATTTGCTCTTGTGATTGAGAAGCACGGATTCAAGCCATACTAATGCGGCGATCTTCACGTGCATTATTTAGTTCTTCTTCATTGTTCGGCACAATAAGCTAATATTTACTCGAAATAAATACATCAATCGGTCGACTCGACTTCAAAATTTCTAATTGTCAAATTTGTCAAACTATAGACAACATAACGTATAGCTGTCAGTGACGTTTTGTTATTCCAGCAATTGCATTTTGTTATACGATGTTTTATATCATGGAACGGGATTACACACATTTACACTTTCACGTTTATAATATTAAGTATGATTTTATGAATTGTCCAACGTCTTTAGATATAAAAGAAATTCGGACATAGGATACCTGAGATTTTTATCCCGTTCCCGTAGAATGTGATATATTACGTGGTGTAACAAAACGTCACTGACAGCGAAACCTTATGTTGTCTATATTTAAATATGGCTGAAAATTTGACAATAAGAAATTTGAATTTAACTTAATATCTCTATAAATTTACACACAATATCTTTATAAATTGTAGCCTATGTGTTATTCTGATGTTTAAGCTATATTATTATAAAGTTTCGTTAAAATCCATTCAGTCGTTTTTACGTGAAAGAGTAACAAACATCCATCCATCCATCCATCCATCTATCCATCCATCCATCCATCCATCCATACTTACAAACTTTCACGTTTATAATATTAGTAGGATGTGTGTAGTGTAGCGCCTACCATAGTGTAGTGCCTTGCATGGCACGATATTTTAATTGATAATGATATTTTTTTAATGTTTTGTTCCATTGGCTGATAGCACAGTTGTCCCAGTTCGGATAGCCTTCACGTTCACTTCAAATACGATTTCAATACTTGTAAAGTGATGGGGAAAGGAGCTGCGGAGATTATGAGGGAAGCCAGGATAAAAAAGAAAATTCGGAGGTTGGACGACCGATCACGACGGATGAATTGAGTTCAGATTGTTGTCGGTGTATTTGACAATAAATTACCCACACGCTGTGTGCGCGTAATCGCAAATCGTCGATGACGATAGATCCGATGGTGGATCAAGGTGAGGTTCGCTTTCACCATCTAGACACAACAAGCAGAATTCCAGTGCTCTAACAAACAACTAGAAACCACCTGTGTACAAGAGCCAATTCCTGGGCCATCCTCAGCCCCAGACTTGGTGGACGAGGTAACCGGCGAGTCAAATTAAATAATTACCACCGACAACATTTGCAAGGAAGGCCCTTTGGATAAAGACATTTTAAAAATATTGGGAGATACCCCCAATATTTTTTAAATGTTGTATGTTAAATATAATGGAGAGCCCTCTCCCTCTATGCTCGGAGTTTCCCTGCGAGATCGAATCAGAAATGAGGAGATACGCAGGAAAACCAGGGTCACCGACATAGCCCACAGGATTGCCAAACTTAAGTGGCAGTGGGCAGGGCACATAGCGCGCAGGACCGACGCCCGATGGGGCAGAAAAGTCCTGGAATGGCGACCGCGTTCCGGAAAGCGCAGTGCTGGTAGGCCTCCCACACGGTGGACCGATCTTTGTGGAAATCTTTGGGGAGGCCTATGTCCAGCAGTGGACGTCTTTTGGCTGAAATGATGATGATGATGATGAAAATATAGAAGACAAAAAGTAAACAAAGTTTTTTGTAACAATATTTAATACCAAGCAACTGTAGTTTTCTCTTGGCGCCATTTAGGATCCAGAAGCTAAAGCTGATATAACCGATACGCTCTCTAAGGGAGATATTTTAAAATCAAAACCAAATCTGAACAGTATTGGCTGTGTTTTCTCAAGTGATGGAATCGATACTCTCTAACAATGCATTCAAGCAAGATCTTTTTCAGCCATTAAGTGATACATGACGTAGTCGTTATACCGAAACAAAGACGCGTCGCAGTATTACTTTGAGTTCCATAAACGTGGGTTTAAGGAACACACTCGCTGAGGCTTGTCGAGATAAATGCTTATTTGTTGAAAAAGTATCGAAGAAATCTTTACAAAAATTACGCCAAAGCTAGGCCTTTAAAAACTTCGTGCTACCATGAAACAGCACCCATTTAAACTACAAAGCCCAACAGCGGAAAACTTTTCCGAAGAAGTGGGAAGCAGCACGCGGAAACGGCGTGGCACCGCCAGCGCCAAAGCGGAGTCGACCTCCACCGCAGCCCTCGGCGTACCCGAAGAGCTCACGCGTTTGCTCACTCCCGCCGCGGCGAACATATCGGAGGTAATTTCTTAGGTTTTCGCGATTATTACACATTGAAATTAAACACTTTTTAACGGATTTATCGCGTGTATATTACACTAGCTTTTGGGCGCGGCTTCGCTCGCGTGGACTTCGAACCCGTGCTTATCTCTATGCATTTTTTTTTATGAATATAAAAGTGGTTATTGTGACTAAACTATGATAGTTAGATATGTGCTCTCGCGGACTTTTTTGTAGATTTTAATAAGACCTACAAACTCGTAGTACTTCATTTTGTTCTATTGTCAATCGTTTTTGCAGCGCACGCATAAATAGGTTTTCGATTTTACACCTTGGGTTACAAAATCGCAATTTTCATACGGATGCCTAATTCTTTTGAAAATAAAATATAGCCTATAACCTTCCTCGATAAATGGACTATCTAACACTGAAAGAATTTTTGAAATCGGACCAGTAGTTCCTGAGATTAGCGCGTTCAAACAAACAAACAAACTCTGCAGCTTTATATATTAGTATAGATTATTTAATTCCCGACGTTTCGATGCTTTGCATCAATACAACCCTCCAAGCTCATAAAGGTGCAAGAAAAACTTTTTCAAGCTCAAAGTCATTCTTGCACCTTTATGAGCTTGGAGGGTTGTATTGATGAGTTTGATGATTATAATTCTATAACTACATACGTCTTACAGCGGCGAATAACATTTTATTCAACATACAACCTAGCACTGTCCTGCAAATTGCAAAAAACGTAGGAATTTGAATTTTTTAGGAATTTGAAAATTTGAATTTCGCGGGCTACCCTGGGACATCCACCTTAACGTAGAAAAATCTACAGATAATAATTGCGATTTATGTACAATGACAATTTATACGAGTTCAACTGTTTACCATTCGAATTAAGTTCAGTGCCTTATGTATCTACCAAATAATTAAAACCGGTTATCTAAGATCTGAAAATCTCCCATCTGTAATTTATTTAGATGATATTTTTTGTATAGGCAAAGATGAAAACAAATGTAGCAATAACAGCACTACGACAAATTTATTACTGACAACATTAGGCTTTGTCACAAATGTCGAAAGGAGTCGTTTTGTGCCTCAAACTGATTGCCGTTTCCTCGGTTTTATTTTAGACAAAAAGATGATTCTAAAACTACACCAATATATGAAAGAAAACATTAAAAGTGACATCGAAACATTTAGAAATTAAAATATGTGTAAATTAAGGGATTTATTTAGGCTACTAGGATACGCATTAACATTTTTTTGTAATGTTTTCAATGCAGAAATTATTTTTCTCTCCATGTGGATTTAGAATACATAGTTTCCTGAATCCATTCCGTAAGAGCCGACAAAAAGAAATTACATGGCATCATACCTAACCGCAAGAGAAAGAAAAAAATAACCAAAACCCTGTGCCAACTAGTCTGGCCAGCGTGGTACTGTAGACTAATTTCCCGCTCATGATAGGAGGAGGCCCAGCTCAGCAGTAGTGTTCGTAGACTTGTGGATAGTGCTGAATCCAATTCATAGGCAAATTCTGGCCTGTCAGTTGTTCGATGGGCAATCTCCTCCACGATTTGGAAGGCACTTAGTGTCAACCCCCCCTCGGTCTAAGAGTGAAATGCCAATAGCTCCATGAACACTTCATTACACAAAAAAAAAATCGAGGGTAAAAAAATAACGAGAAATAATGCAGGCAATTATACTGTATTCATTCCAAAAACTGTGTTTCTCTAACAAAAAATTAAAAATCGAGCAGTCTGCAACTATTTGACAGATAAAGACGATACGGGTACAAAACGTATATTTATCCTAAATCGAAACTACCGGGAATTATGTTATGTCCGAATGGTTTCAGAAAGAAATTAACATTTCGTCGTCTCAGGGTCGTCAATAAAGAATATCTTCAAGCCTATAAATCCAGGAAAGTCTCCCAATCCGTACAAGCAGCTTGGAGCACTGTTTATAGCTTCCTGCATAAATAACATGATTATTATTAGAAACCTTTACTTTTGAATGACGAGCTAGGCTTGATACGCAAAAGGTAGATTATCTAGCTGCGAGAGAAGGAAAACTTGATACCAAAACTCTTGGCACAGTAAGCTAATTTCCCTCTGTCTATTTGGAGGAGCTCCAGCTCAGTATTGGGTCATTTAAATGCTGAAATTATGATGATGACCGTCAAGCGTTGGGGTTTTTACCAATCAAGGATCAAGGAAATGATAACGACGATAAGCTAGCCGTAAGAGAAGGTGATATATACCTACTTCTGTTAACGGCCTGCTTGTTTGTTTTCATGCAAAGAAATAATAAATTCCGTGTAACATTTGTCATTAGAAAATTATAATTAATATGATTTACACCGAATGTATTTTATTTAACAAATTGGCGACGAAATGTCGAATTCTAATATAAATAGATAAAAACGAGTTCGTGCATCTTTACGAGGATTGCTTACGCGAACAGAAAATACACTACGAAACAAAAATGACATTACATTGGAAGAAATTGAAACACGACTACAATCACTACAAGAAAATTTACAAAAGTTTCAGGAAGTACAAACTGAAATTGAATTGGGCACTGACCAAAATGATTTAGAAGAAGAATCTGAATACAGGTACGATTTCGAAGAATTATTTACAAATCTGAAATGTAGATTACTGACGTTAAAAGTGAACATTGTAAAAAATTCACAGTCTGTTACTGATTACGGTTCTTGCATTTCTGTTTCCAACCAAGAAGGAAAGTCTTATCCGAAAATACATTTCCAGACTTTACAGGAAAATGAAACATTTGATAATTTTACTAAGAGATTGAATTTATTTTTCATTATGAATCAAGTGAACGAAGCCAGGGCAAAAGTGTACACATTGCCGGCATCCTTGAGTGTAGAGCTACACCAAAAGGTATATGATTTATGTGCACCAGATGACCCACTGGACAAGGATTTTAATGAATTGACGAAAACGTTAAGTAACTACATAGATCCAAAACCAAGTATATGGCATTTACAACATAAATTTATATCAAGAATACAGCAACCATCAGAATCCGTAGCAGCATACGCTGCTGAACTTAAGAGACTGTGTGCAAACTGTGAATTTACTTGTCAGCATTGCAAGAAATCAACTATGGATAGTTTCTTATCATTACAATTCATTCGAGGAATTAAGGACTGCGATATTCGAGTAAAATTATTACAAGACAGGGAAATTCATCCATTTTCAGATTTGGTACACAATGCTTCTTCAATAGAAATGGGAAAATCTGAAAATTTCACAATGGCTTCGGAGCTCCGACATAATTTTGATAATGTTAACAAAATTACAACTACAAAATATAAAAATAATTTCAAACCTACGCGTGCTGAAAACCCACAAAGAAATAAGTTTTCTATCAAAGATTTAGAAGGCAGATGCTACCGATGTGGCAAAACAGATCACCGGGCAAATAAATGTGGGGCTATTAAATCTGTTTGTCGAAAATGCCATAAAGAAGGGCACTTAGCTCGTGTTTGCTTACAGCGTAACATGGATACAAAGCAAGTCGATGAAAGTATAAGTAGCGCCTCTGAAGAAAACCTCGGCATTATCAACCTTATCAAAAGCGAAGTTACTGACAGATATTTAATATCGGTTCAAATAGAAAACTGCGCAGTCAAAATGGAATTCGATACAGGTGCTACATTATCTTCTATGTCCCTTACACAATTTCAAAAGATGAAATTAAATAAGAAAATTTTTCATACTGAAATGAAGTTGAAAACGTACACTGGTGAAATTATTAGGCCAGCAGGAGTAGTCTACGTGAAGTGCAAATTTCAAAATCAGACTTTTTATGGAAAGCTTTATCTAATTAATCAACCTGTAGATCCAATTTTCGGGAGAAGCTGGATGAAAGAAATTGATATTCAGTTGGCAGATGTTAGAGCTTTACGCACTGCGAACAGAGATAATTTAGAAGACATACTTGAAGAGTTCTCCGATAGTGTATTTAGGAATGACTTGGGAATGATTCCTAACTTTAAGGCACATTTACATTTAAAAGAAAATTCTCAACCAATCTTTATTAAACCTAGACGTATACCTTACGCACTTAAGCAAAAGGTTGATGACGAAATTGAACGTTTATGTTATGAAGGAGTTATTACTAAAATTGAACATTCAGACTGGGGAACTCCAGTCGTACCTATTGTCAAACCGAATGGAAGTATACGATTATGTGCGGATTATAAAATAACCCTAAACAAGGTAATCAAAGATGAGAAATATCCTATTCCTATTATTGAAGAT
This sequence comes from Clostera curtula, assembly GCA_905475355.2. Classification (NCBI taxonomy): domain Eukaryota; kingdom Metazoa; phylum Arthropoda; class Insecta; order Lepidoptera; family Notodontidae; genus Clostera; species Clostera curtula. Next base: position 3,152,865 of record FR997804.1, on the reverse strand, counting down.
ATTTTTGCACAAATGAACGGAGGTAAGCTATTCTGTACATTAGATATTAGCCAAGCATACTTAAATATGGCTATGGATGAAGAGAGTGCGATCCTGCAAACAATAAGTACGCACAAAGGTACATACAAAGTAAATAGATTAATGTTCGGTGTTAAGGTAGCTCCGAGTTTGTGGCAAAAATTTATGGATAGTCTTTTACTTGGCATAGATGGCGTTAAATGTTTCTTCGATGATATAATTTTACAAGGCTCTACGGAATATGAATTACTTGGACGTTTAAGACAAGTTTTACAAAAATTAAAGGAAAATAATCTTCGTGTCAATAAAGAGAAATGTCAATTCTTTAAGACTAGTATCAATTACTTGGGCCATACAATTGACAAAGATGGACTTCATAAAAATAAAGAAAAAGTTAAAGCAATTACAAACACTGAAAGACCTACAAATGTCAATGAATTAAGAACATTTTTGGGCATGGCAAATTATTATAACAAATTTATTCCTAATTTATCTTCTATTACAAGTCCTTTATACGAATTATTGAAAAAAGGAACAGAATTCAACTGGTCACAAAAATGTGAGGACAGTTTTAACAAAGTGAAGAAAGAGATACTTAGCGAAAGAGTTCTAACATATTTCGATTCAACAAAACTGTTAGTTTTAGCGACAGATGCTTCACCTTCTGGACTCGGTGCAGTTTTGTCTCATAGATACCAAGATGGATCAGAACGACCGATAGCCTTTGCTTCCAGAACCTTAACAAATAGTGAAAAGAAATATAGTCAGATTGACAAGGAAGCAACTTCAATATACTGGGGCCTTAAAAAGTTCTTTTACTATTGCTATGGCCGAAAAGTTATACTAGTAACAGATCATAAGCCGCTGACATCGATTTTTCATCCACATCAAACACTACCGGCACTAAGTACAATGAGATTGTTTCACTACGCCCACTTTTTATCTGGATTTGATTACACAATAGAATATAGAAGTTCCCAAAATAATTCGAATGCCGACTACCTCTCCAGGTTCCCAGTTGAATGCCCTAAACCAAATTCAGTAGACCTACACAGCACTTTTCAACTTCAACAGATTAACACCCTAGGCATATGCCCGAAGACCATTGCCGAAGAGACGAAAAATGATCCAGAAATGAACCGATTACTTGAATTCCTAGAATCTGGAAAATCGTTACGGTCTCTTGGTTACAAAGACAATGAATTGACTCTCCAGGATAAATGTATTTTGAAAGGTTCTCGCGTCATGATTCCCTACAACCTGGGGGCAAGTGTACTCGAAGAACTACATGCTGGTCATATGGGCATTTTAAAAATGAAGTTATTGGCTCGTAGTTATGTTTTTTGGAAAAACATTGATAAAGATATCGACGACAAGGTATCATCTTGCCGAGCCTGTCGACTGCAACAGAATGAGCCTCCAAAATCACCCATACATCATTGGGAAGAACCAACGGCTCCGTGGCAGCGAGTACATATTGATTTCGCTGGCCCCGTACAAGGCCATTACCTATTTATTTTAGTGGACTCTTACACAAAATGGGTGGAAATAATACCGACCAAGAATACCACCAGTGTTTGGTGCATTAAAAAACTGAAAGATATATTTTCGACATTTGGATTACCATTCATTTTGGTGTCGGATAACGGCCGGCAATTTATTTCCAATGAATTTGAAACCTTTCTTACGGAATTAAATATTACACATAGAACTTCCGCTCCATATCATCCCTCTACTAATGGACAAGCAGAACGCTTTGTTCAAACAATCAAGAGAGCTTTATATGCAATGGTGGGGGAGAGCGGTTCTATAGATGATAAAATTTTAACAATTAAAAACAGATTACGTCGCAGCCCTGGAACGAAAGGTACACCATATGTACTGATGTTTGGCAGAGAAGTGAGGACTTCACTTCATGCAATGTTTCGAACACCGCTTAAACCAGGCATGGGTAAAAAAACGGACATTACAAACCTAAGAGCATTTAGTCCAGGAGATAGAATCCAGATCAGAAATTATTCCGGACGCCATAAATGGAAATTTGGATATGTTACCCGCAAATTAGGTTCAGTTCATTATGAAATTAAAACTGACGATGGCATTATGTGCAAGAGGCACTTGGACCAAATCTTACCGGCTCCTCGAGTACCGGATCATGCAATGGTGGCGGAGGACTGATATATACCTACTTCTGTTAACGGCCTGCTTGTTTGTTTTCATGCAAAGAAATAATAAATTCCGTGTGACATTTGTCATTAGAAAATTATAATTAATATGATTTACACCGAATGTATTTTATTTAACAGAAGGAAACCTTGATACCAGAGCCAGAGTGGCTAATTACCCTCCATGTAAATGGAGGAGGCACGGTTCAGCGGTGGGTCGTTCAACGCCCCGTTCCAAGTCACAGTCTCAATTCAAAACTCAGCAGCTAAACAGAGTGATACAAGCAATAAAATGTATCTTTATCGACTTTATAATATAAGTAATAAGATAGTGCGTACGTTAGCATCAGTCCTATTCCATTTCTCCATCCAATTCCACTGGCCTTCTGGCAGGGTTCTGTTTCCAGTGACGTAAAAACCACCTCCGATAAATTCAGTGTCTCTTTCCAAGAAAAACCAAGTCAGAAGAGTCTCCGCGCTGCATTTGGTTTCCGAATTCATTTTGTACAAGTAATGTGTTCCTAGAATATATCAATAGAAAATTAAATTCAACAATATAAGTTTGTTTTTCTTTTTTTTTTTGTTTTCGCTGGGTTAATGATTCATGCATACCGCCGCCCTTCGGGGGTGAGGTAAGCGATGTGAGACTCTGGAAATTAATCGTCTACCCACTAAAGGTATTAGGTATTATAGACCGTAATTACAGGGTAAATTTGCAAAATTTTCGTCAAATATAGGTAAGGCACTCAAATGAAACTTTAAAAAATCTAAAGTGAATCGATTCATAATAATGTCTGTCATAACATAAGCTATAACGCCCAGGAAAGACTGACGATCAAAATTTCTCTTTTCTCAATTCCATCAGAAAAGAATAGAAAAAAAAGATTGTCCTTGTGATGACGGACTAAGAATACATAATGTCTGCTCCAGGGTCTGCTCCAGGGTAGCCCGCGAAATTAAAATTGTCTTACGTTTTTTGCAATTTGCAGGGCAGTGCTAGGTTGTATGATGATGAACATTTGGTTCGCGGCTGTAAGACGTATGTAGTTACAGAGTTATAATCATCAAACTCATCAATAATAAATAAATAATAAATAAATATCCTTGGACATTTCACACAACGCCACCTCGTCCCAAGTTAAGCAACTTAATGCTTGTGTTATGGTAACGAGATGGATGATAAACTACTTATATACATTTTTTTTTTGTAAATACATACATATTATAGATAGAAATGACACCCAGACTCCGAGCCAGTGCCTCTGGTTTAGACAAAGACACTGGCCCGACCCCGGAATCGAACCCGGGACCCGTTGATCCAAAGGCGGCACATGTGACCACTAGACCTCGAACCCTTTTCGAACCCTCCAAGCTCGAAAAGGTGCAAGAATGACTTTGACGTTGAAAAAGTTTTTCTTGCACCTTTATCCACCTTAAGGGGGTCGTAAGAGCCGACAAAGGGACATGCCAAGGCCGATGACCTAGCCGCAAGAGAGGGACAACTTGATACGAAACACTATGCCAATCCGTGTGGCCAGCGTGGCACAGTAGGCTTTTTACCCTCCAAGTAACAGGAGGAGGCCCGACTCAACAGTGAGACATTTATGGGCTGAGTAGTCGTAGAATATAAAAATGCTTTATTGTTTAAAGTAACAAAATGCATGTTTGATACTGACGGTACATAATAACTATCTACTACTACTTCTCAGCCCATAATAAAATTACGCACTGCACTATAGGGTTCACGGCACGAAATGAAAAGGCCTGGCGAAATAAACACAGTGGGCTTGTCTTTTTTCTTAATGTCATATTACAATAACCGTATACATATTACTAACATGTTTACTTTGGTTCCGAAAGGGACTCAACTGAAATATGAATAATCCAATGAGCCTCAGGTTTACAGTCATAACGCATGTGGCAGCCATCGATCTCCTCAACCATATAACACGGAAGTGCTTGACCCGCCACACGTCACTCATTGGAATGGACTTAAAAATACTCACCCAGTCCAGGAACGCATTTTTGTTTTGTGTAATCAGTGTTTTCATCCACTATCCTAGATATAGGGTAAGTGTCTCCATTAAATCCTGTTACGTAGATATTGTTCTCTTGCAAGAACGTAGACGGATCTCTTTCCTTGGTAACTGTAGATTCTGTCGACATAATCATTGTGAGCGTAAATATCTATCCAAGTTTTATTTATTACAAGACTAGCGACTCGCCCCGGCTTCGCACGGGTGCAATGACGAACCTCTAAATTTATCAGTGTTTCTCTACAATATTATGGATGTATTATACTTAAAAACCTTCCTCTTGAATCACTCTATCTATTAAAGAAACCCGCTTCAAAATCCGTTGCGTAGTTTTAAAGATTTGAGCATACATAGGGACGGACAGACTACAGCGACTTTGTTTTATAATATGTAGTGATAGTGATTACAAGCTGACCTGGCAAACTTAGAATCAATAAATAAAAATGCAGTTTGATCCAACTTGAAAGATAGGATAGCTTAAATTTTAATTTAATAATATTATTTTCTATTTATTTATTGCAAATTATTTGTCTACTATTTGACAGTCTTATTCACGTTTTAGCTCCAACAATGGCGATACCTGTTGACAGGATTGTAAATATTGGAGTGAGTATTCAATAGATGGAGCTTTGTTAAAAGTCAAAAAGGTTTCATATCTTTTAAAAAAAGAATGGGTTTTTCCTTTTTTTGATTCTTTTTTTATAAAAAACTAGCTGACCCGGCGAACTTTGTTTCGCCTTAAAGGCAATAAATGAGCAGATATTTTATTTTATTAACTTCAATTTTTTATCAGGAGAAATATAAATAAAACATCTATGATTTTAATTATACTTTATTGGCCATCTATTTTAGTAACTGCACTTTTCAGTGAATCACCTTGTGACAGACGACATTTTTCGGTTTATTATCAGGCGCATGAACAAATAACGCAGATGGTCTTCTGACCGGGAACATGCCACATATAATTGATCTTGGGAAATACATGAATTTTCTAGATTTAGGCCACAAACTTTCCAGGATTGGCCCTGTGATTTATTAATGGTCACGGCGAATGCACGACGGATCGGAAATCATTAAAACTAAAACGGTATATCAGTTGATATCGTCGGGATCCTCGGATGAGAATTTCCTCACCTTCCAACTTTACTTTGAGTATATTCCATTGTTCATCAATTCACTTACCACCAAACGCGTTCCGTTGCACAGGTTTGGTGGTTTTGGTTTATAATTATATTTTTCTCTTTTTTTACACAGTCATTATATTTGAATTAATGCAGTGTACCAATGATTTCATTCTGAATTATGTTAGTTACTTTATGTCATCTACATATTTATTCTTAGCCACCAAAACAGCTCGCTTAGTCAACCATTCATTATTTTTGTGTTTGTGAGTTCGTCCTTCGATGAACAGAAATTCTGAGAAAATAAAATCAATCCACATATTTCGATGATTTGAGGCAAGCGCTTATTTCGGCGGCAGCAGTCGATCTTGGAATTAGAGGCAGTGTTTGGCAGAAAAAGCCAGACAGTAAAATCATTGCGCCTCCAAAACATCTCGAGTCCTTGCGTAGGTGTTCGGTCGGATCGGATAAGTGCTTCCAATGCACGTGTATACGCTATTGTACATTCGTCCCAGATGACGATTTTCCATTTTGATAAAACTTTAGCCGCTGAGGAGTGTTTTGTAATATTACATGGCATCTATAGGTCCAATGCGGACGCAAGTATGCCAGCAGTAATTAGTGCTGCCACCGTATCGAAACGTTGCTCGATCCAAATTATGTAGTACCTACTTTATAAATTTATTCTTGTGTCTCGAAAATTATCTAGTTGTTGATCTCTTAAATTTGCTCGACGATTTTGCATTCCCAACCGATCCGTTTCACGGGCTGCCTCGATTTGCTCTTGTGATTGAGAAGCACGGATTCAAGCCATACTAATGCGGTGATCTTCACGTGCATTATTTAGTTCTTCTTCATTGTTCGGCACAATAAGCTAATATTTACTCGAAAGAAATACATCAACCGGTCAACTTCAAAATTTCTAATTGTCAAATTTGTCAAACTATAGACAACGTAGCGTTTAGCTGTCGGTGAAGTTTTGTTATTCCAGCAGTTGCATTTTGATAAACTATGTTTTATATCACGGAACGGGATTACACACATTTACACTTTCAGGTTTATAATATTAAGTATGATTTTGTGAATTGTCCAACATCTATATATTTAAAAGAAAGTCGGACATAGGATACCTAAGATTTTTATTCCGTTCCCGTAGAATGTGATATAATACCTACGTGGTATAACAAAGCGCAACTGACAGCGAAACTTTATGTTGTCTATATTTAAATATGGCTGAAAATTTGACAATTAGAAATTAAAATTTAACTTAATATCGCTATAAATTTACACACAATATCTTTATAAATTGTAGCCTATGTGTTATTCTGATGTATAAGCTATATTATTATAAAGTTTCATTAAAATACATTCAGTCGTTTTTACGTGAAAGAGTAACAAACATCCATCCATCCATCCATCCATCTATCCATCCATCCATCCATCCATACATACTTACAAACTTTCACGTTTATAATATTAGTAGGATAAAACAAAACCAATGAGCGGAAATTTGAACATTTAAGTATACGTCATAGCCACCATTTTTAATTATTCCTTAAACCTTTTTAATGTAACCTTACGACGTTTGACATACAATTGATAGAATGCGTGCTGATATCGTCAAAGAATATGTAAAAAACTATCGTTTGATCGATATCGTTTAAAACCAATGTTTCAGTCGGAGTTATTTTATTGATAAAATACATGTAACATAATTAATTTATTATTCCTAACAAAAAGGATGTATGAAAACCGAATTACTTAGTGCAAATCAAGGTTAGGTCAGACCCATCACGCCTAATATTAAAAGTTCAATTTAGTATGGAGTGTTAGTAGTAGTAAGTTTGGATAGACTAACATAAACTTTGATATACTTAGTTATAAAAAAAAAGCAGATGGATATCATTTTTCAATGAAGATGATCAATCCAGCTATTCGAATTCAATATTCATAGATATGACAGGACAACGTCTGTCGGGTCAGTATACATATTTAAAGAAGATAGCTGTACCGTGAGCGCGTTGCTACGCCACGAAAGACATTACACAAATTTATTTATTTTTTATGTTCTGAGACCTTCCTGGGCTCATGCACAACACTTTTACTTAAGATCATCACATGATCAAATGTATAGTTTACGATTCTTTAAGTAAGGGACATAGAGACAAACATTCATGTTTTTAAATAAGAAGAAGATAAGTGGCATGGGTACACGGCCGTTGGGGGCTAGCCGGATTGTATGGGACTCCGAAGGGCCAAATCACTACATCACTATCACTATCACTACATAGTATAAAACAAAGTCACTGTCGTCTGTCCGGCCCTATGTATGCTTAAATCTTTAAAACTACGCAACGGATTTTGATGCGGTTTTCTTTAATAGATAGAGTGATTCAAGAGGAAGGTTTTTAAGTATAATACATCCATAATATTGTAGAGAAACACTGATAAATTTAGAGGTTCGTCATTGCACCCGTGCGAAGCCGGGGCGGGTCGCTAGTCTTGTAATTAATGATTCTAAATAGATACAGTGATTCATGAGGAAGGTTTATGTGTATAATACATGCATAATTACACCCGGGCGAAACCGGGCCGGGTCGCTAGTATAGAGTATATAATACCACAGTGTGCAATATGGTGAATACCTAAGTGCTTGGCCATACTGCACACGTGGGCGCGATGACGATGACGAGATGGGTTCATAATACCTAATATTGACAAAGAAAAACAAAGAGTGACCCGCAACTAAGAAGCACGTTATAAAGAAGTAACATAATTAGTAATTCAAACCGCACAACAATACAATTGTTACAAATCCTAAAAGAATGAATGGAACATTAATTAAAAGGAAAGATGGATTAATATTGTTATGGCTATATGAATTCGCAAAAAGTATTAAAAAACTAATAACAATTTGTCCTCCTGCCTAGGTGATTAGATTAGGCAGATTTTCTCCAAACATAATTAAGACCATACTAAACTATAACCGCATTGTCCGTGTGGTGACGGATTTAGAATACACAATGTCACCAACCCATACCATCTTTAGGCTGTCGTAAGAGGCAGATCACAAACTCCAAGAGAAGGAAATCTTGATATAAACCCTGTGCCGACCCGTCTTGCCAGCGTGGCACAGTAGGCTAATTTCCCTCCATAAATTTGGAGGAGACCCGACCCAGTAGTGGGTCATTTAAGGAATGTAACGAACGAATGAAGACTATAACGCGATCTAACTAAGAGATACTAAATCATTCATGTAGGAGTTACGGAGTTACAAAAGCTTCTCACGAAACTATTTCCGTGTAATTTGTAAGTAATTTTAAAAACAAACCATTTTTTATGAAGTACATAGCCATACTCCAGTAGTGTATAATTGTGTTATTGACAGTCGTTGTCCATTTGACGAAACCTGCTGTTTGCATGTTGTAGGGCAGGTCGTACAGATATCTCTGGTCCAGCTGAAAAAAATGTTTTCGCAGTTTATGAAACACTTAACATCACATGCGGTCTTCACCATTCAGCATCGCATGTTGCTTAAACCAAGAGAAAGCACCAAGAGAAAAATAAGAAATGGTTAGACAAGAACCTACGTGGAAGCACAGGTCCATAAGTTTAATGTCCAGCCGGGGCATCGGCCTGTTGAGAAACTTCTTGGTGAGAGAGTGATGTGTAGTTAATGAGACAGGAATCACAACAAAATAACCAAAAAATTGTGATTTACGACCTTATTATGGTCGTCGGTCAACCGTGTGGAAATCTTACCAGCACTGCGCTTTCCGGACACAGTCGCCACTCGAGGACTATTTTGCCCCATCGGGCGTCAGTGAGCTATGCGCCCTGCCCACTGCCACTGCCACGTAGGGAAACTCCGAGCATAGCCGTCTCCATTGCCCTTTGAGTGACTTAGAGCCTTTTGGTGGAGCTCATAGCGTGTGACCACGTATCTGTACCATATGTGCTGTTCTGTTCAACTGACCTAATCTTTATATCCTTTTCATTAACCCTTTTTTGTTGTTTTTTTCGTCTGGCTTCGTCGGGCTTCTCTCAAGGCCCTCAACAAGGTGGCAGCATGGTGGAGGGGGGACCCTAATTATGTAAATTGAAACGCGCCACGCTGGCCAAATGGGTTGGTATGGTTGCGTATCAATCACCTTTTGTAGGCTCTTGCGACAACGTCAGCATGAAATAGTTGATGGTTGGGCACACTATATATTCTAAACTAGCTGACCCGGCGAACTTTGTTCCGCATTATATATATTTAAAACAAAAAGAAAGTTGGACATAGGATACCTGAGATTTTTATCCCGTCCATATACAACCTACTTTAACAAAACGCAACTGACAGCGAAACGTTATGTCGTCTATAGTTTAATATGGTCGAAAATTTGACAATTAGAAATTTTGAATTCGACTTGTTTATATTGTTGTAATTCACATAATATCTTTATAACTTGTAGCCTATGTGTTATTCTGATGTATGAGCTATATTATTGTAAAGTTTCATTAAAATCCATTCAGTAGTTTTTACGTGAAAGAGTAACAAACATCCATCCATCCATCCATCCATCCATCTATCCATCCATCCATCCATCCATCCTTACTTACAAACTTTCACGTTTATAATATTAGTAAGATGCGTCACCACATAAATAAATAAATAATAAAATAATGAAGTATTTTGATGGTACTAACACTGATTTGTAGTCCTGCGGCATTGCCATTGCAATCGTAGAGTACACACAGATTCTTCCCGGCATTATTGCACATCATTGTCAAGTTACGGTACTGCGATGGGCCTGAGGGCTTGTCGCTTACCGCCCATCCCTTAGACGCTGCAGCCGTTTTCGTTTGCGGCAGGGCTGGATACGTAATTGCATTGATACCATCAGCATGTCTCACTAGGGCACAAAAAATCAGATATAACTAGTTACTACAATTTTCACGATTTTTAGGTTTTCGCGATTGTTAGAGTAACACTCTTGAAAATTGAAATTATACACTTTTTAACGGATTTATCGCCTCTGTATTACATTATTTAATCGCCGACGTTTCGTATGCTTTGGAGCAGACGTGGTAATACACGCGATAAATCCGTTATAAAGTGTTTAATTTAAATTTTCACGTTACTCATTTTTAATTCACTAAACGAGTTATACTCAACTGGATAAGTTAGACTATAGTTTCGAGCTTGGACGGCGCGTGATCTCGTCATTTTTTTTATAAACGGAACCCCTGCAGTTTATATAGCCTGTATCGCGGGGATAGTTTACAAACATGTAATTCACGAACACAAATGGCGCCTAGACTAAGTAAGTGCCTCTGGTTTACATGAAGACACTTGCACCACCGAGCAGCCTTGATCCAAAGGCAGAACATCCAATACTAGGTCTAGACCAGCAAGGCCTTGATTTGTGGTGCGACGCCATGTCACCGACAAATCTTTAAAAAGGGAACCCGCATAGTGGTGTCTTAGGGTTTCACGATTTTTACACATTGCAGGAAATGATTTCATCACGGTACTGATCGTTTTATTTTTTAAATAAAATAAAATAAATAGTTCAGAATCTTGAAGAAATAATTTCCTGCAAGAACCCGGATAGTTCGAAAAATATAGTGGACTGTTCTAGTTTTCTTGCCTGAGTACAACTGGTAGGTATGGTGGTGGGTCGTTCTCTTCCCTGCAATATGGTTGAGGGTGGGCGATGGCTACCACATGCGTCATGTTTGTGCATAGGTGCCGTTGCTGGGGGCCGGCAGGCATTAGAATGTTACTTTTGTTGACTACACTTGCTGATGTTCAACCCATTGCGACTATTACACGAGTTTGCACTCACAAAGCTGTCTTATTCCGGCCTAATACCTAAAAACGGGATCTAAAAAGAGCAACTACAGAGTTTCTTGCCCGCTCGTGTCTGTAGAGCTGCATTCCTAAACGGCGGTAAATAATCAATTTTAAATGGTATATTTTCAGTGTTGTTTTATTGTTTGACTGGTTAGAAGAGCTCCAATGAGCCAACTTGATTGAGTTTTGAGTTGATTTGATTGCTATAATAAAGAGATGGGATCCCATCAAATTCTGACGAAGCTAATTTCCAAAGTAGCTGTTAAGCCCAGGATGTTCTGTTGTCTAAATTTCCCACACTTCGTCTTCAGCTGCAGTATCTCCGTAATATGTTATGTTAAATTGTTTTTGGGACTAATTGGGTATATCCAGTGGATAACCAATAAAAAAGCTAGATGGCTGGTCCTGAAATGTCTCATAGAACATGAAGAAAGAAGTCTTGTTTATTGGCTTTGTTTCAAACATAAACTTACATTTCTATCATGGCTTTGGGATTCCGTACGGTGTATGCTCAGTCGCAAAAACTAGTTAAAACTCCACATGAGTAGATGTAAGGTATTAATTTTATTAATTAAGTAATCATTTAGTTACTAACGGCAAATAGGGTACATCGATCATCGATCTGATAATATATTTAGAATTAATTGTGTCACTTACCACCCCATTCTATTCAAAGGGTGTTGTAAGAGTTAACAAAAGGAAATTACAAGCCTACAAACCTAGCCATAAGAGAAGGAAAACTTGATACGAAACCGTGGCCAACCCATCTGGTCAGCGTCTTCCATGTAATTAGAGGAGGCCCCACTAACCAGTCAGTCATATATGGGCTGTGTAGCATCTAAGTTAAAAACTAGAACATATTTTTTAGGAATATTTTATAAAGGTCCGTTTATATCGCGCATATTTATGGCACGTGTCTGGCACGCTCAGATGTAAATAAACGGTGTCTGTCCCGGAACGTGACACGCTCAATGTCTATAGATATAAACGGACCTTAACAAACACTAAACAAATTACAGGTTTTGTTCGCTTGATACTTTCTTTACCGTGTTCAAAATGTCCGCGATACAGGCCTTGGGTTACAACAAAATATTACGTTTACGAACACAAAAGACACCCCAGACACAAGTGCCTCTAGTTTACACAAAGACACTTGCCCGACCCTGGAAGCGGACTGGAGACCCGTGATATAAAGGCAGACTGCCTCGTTGGTCTAGTGGTTAGATGTGCCGCCTTTGGATCAACGGGTCCCGGGTTCGATTTCCGGGTCGGGCAAGTGTCTTTGTCTAAACCAGAGGCACTGGCTCGGAGTCTGGGTGTCATTTCTATCTATAATATGTATGTATTTACAAAAAAAAATGTATATAAGTAGTTTATCATCCATCTCGTTACCATAACACAAGCATTAAGTTGCTTAGCTTGGGACGAGATGGCGTTGTGTGAAATGTCCAAGGATATTTATTTATTTATTTAACCCCTAGATCAAAAAGGCAGGAATTGAAACTATGGTATTAGTAAGATTCTAAAGTTTAAAAAAAATTTTAAACGACTCAACTAAATTTCATCAAACATGTCTAAGAACACTCGCCTATAAGGCGCTTCACACACTGCCCCCGCGCTCCGTCGCCTGGCGCGGAGTGGCAGATTTTAATATTGTATGCAAGTACATCGATTAGTATAGAAAACACGCCAGGACCAACACACCGAAAACGCGCCGTGGCGCGTTTTCGGTGGTATTAAAACCTGCCACTCCGCGCCAGGCGACAAGCGCGGGGGGCAGTGTGTGAAGCGCCTTATAGGCGAGTGTTCTTAGACATGTTTGATGAAATTTAGTTGAGTCGTTTAAAAATTTTATTGTGGGGCGTGAAAGTGTGGAAAAATAACCGAATATAATCGAGTGGGTCTCAAATGAAAGCGTATCACATGCACATTCCAAAATAATATGTTCAATGAAAATAGGTTGAGCCGAAAAACCTCTGGAGGTAAAAGGGGGGAAATACCTATAAACATATTATATGGTGGGGTGAAAATGAGGATGCGGCAAGAATCTATGTATTAACAACTTAACATAATCTACATTGTGTACCTATAAAAATCATAAAACAAAAATAAAATAAAAAAATTAAGAAAACCCGACATAATAACCTAAGTTCCATTTAAAAAGTATAAATTAAATAAAAACACATCGCGTTGGGGGACCAGGGGTCTGGTAATAAATAAGTAGGACCCAACGAGATGTAGTTTTTTTAATGTTATACTTTTTAATATATTTTCAGCTTAGGCCCGTGGCCAATGCCATAACTTCAGATTTTTTAAACTTTAGAATCTTACTAATACCATAGTTTCAATTCCTGCCTTTTTGATCTAGGGGTTAAATAAATAAATAAATATCCTTGGACATTTCACACAACGCCATCTCGTCCCAAGCTAAGCAACTTAATGCTTGTGTTATGGTAACGAGATGGATGATAAACTACTTATATACATTTTTTTTTGTAAATACATACATATTATAGATAGAAATGACACCCAGACTCCGAGCCAGTGCCTCTGGTTTAGACAAAGACACTTGCCCGACCCGGAAATCGAACCCGGGACCCGTTGATCCAAAGGCGGCACATCTAACCACTAGACCAACGAGGCAGTCTGCCTTTATATCACGGGTCTCCAGTCCGCTTCCAGGGTCGGGCAAGTGTCTTTGTGTAAACTAGAGGCACTTGTGTCTGGGGTGTCTTTTGTGTTCGTAAACGTAATATTTTGTTGTAACCCAAGGCCTGTATCGCGGACATTTTGAACACGGTAAAGAAAGTATCAAGCGAACAAAACCTGTAATTTGTTTAGTGTTTGTTAAGGTCCGTTTATATCTATAGACATTGAGCGTGTCACGTTCCGGGACAGACACCGTTTATTTACATCTGAGCGTGCCAGACACGTGCCATAAATATGCGTGATATAAACGGACCTTTATAAAATATTCCTAAAAAATATGTTCTAGTTTTTAACTTAGATGCTACACAGCCCATATATGACTGACTGGTTAGTGGGGCCTCCTCTAATTACATGGAAGACGCTGACCAGATGGGTTGGCCACGGTTTCGTATCAAGTTTTCCTTCTCTTATGGCTAGGTTTGTAGGCTTGTAATTTCCTTTTGTTAACTCTTACAACACCCTTTGAATAGAATGGGGTGGTAAGTGACACAATTAATTCTAAATATATTATCAGATCGATGATCGATGTACCCTATTTGCCGTTAGTAACTAAATGATTACTTAATTAATAAAATTAATACCTTACATCTACTCATGTGGAGTTTTAACTAGTTTTTGCGACTGAGCATACACCGTACGGAATCCCAAAGCCATGATAGAAATGTAAGTTTATGTTTGAAACAAAGCCAATAAACAAGACTTCTTTCTTCATGTTCTATGAGACATTTCAGGACCAGCCATCTAGCTTTTTTATTGGTTATCCACTGGATATACCCAATTAGTCCCAAAAACAATTTAACATAACATATTACGGAGATACTGCAGCTGAAGACGAAGTGTGGGAAATTTAGACAACAGAACATCCTGGGCTTAACAGCTACTTTGGAAATTAGCTTCGTCAGAATTGGATGGGATCCCATCTCTTTATTATAGCAATCAAATCAACTCAAAACTCAATCAAGTTGGCTCATTGGAGCTCTTCTAACCAGTCAAACAATAAAACAACACTGAAAATATACCATTTAAAATTGATTATTTACCGCCGTTTAGGAATGCAGCTCTACAGACACGAGCGGGCAAGAAACTCTGTAGTTGCTCTTTTTAGATCCCGTTTTTAGGTATTAGGCCGGAATAAGACAGCTTTGTGAGTGCAAACTCGTGTAATAGTCGCAATGGGTTGAACATCAGCAAGTGTAGTCAACAAAAGTAACATTCTAATGCCTGCCGGCCCCCAGCAACGGCACCTATGCACAAACATGACGCATGTGGTAGCCATCGCCCACCCTCAACCATATTGCAGGGAAGAGAACGACCCACCACCATACCTACCAGTTGTACTCAGGCAAGAAAACTAGAACAGTCCACTATATTTTTCGAACTATCCGGGTTCTTGCAGGAAATTATTTCTTCAAGATTCTGAACTATTTATTTTATTTTATTTAAAAAATAAAACGATCAGTACCGTGATGAAATCATTTCCTGCAATGTGTAAAAATCGTGAAACCCTAAGACACCACTATGCGGGTTCCCTTTTTAAAGATTTGTCGGTGACATGGCGTCGCACCACAAATCAAGGCCTTGCTGGTCTAGACCTAGTATTGGATGTTCTGCCTTTGGATCAAGGCTGCTCGGTGGTGCAAGTGTCTTCATGTAAACCAGAGGCACTTACTTAGTCTAGGCGCCATTTGTGTTCGTGAATTACATGTTTGTAAACTATCCCCGCGATACAGGCTATATAAACTGCAGGGGTTCCGTTTATAAAAAAAATGGCGAGATCACGCGCCGTCCAAGCTCGAAACTATAGTCTAACTTATCCAGTTGAGTATAACTCGTTTAGTGAATTAAAAATGAGTAACGTGAAAATTTAAATTAAACACGTTGAAAGTTGGGTCCTACTTATTTATTACCAGACCCCTGGTCCCCCAACGCGATGTGTTTTTTTTTAATTTATACTTTTTAAATGGAACTTAGGTTATTATGTCGGGTTTTCTTAATTTTTTTATTTTATTTTTGTTTTATGATTTTTATAGGTACACACCCTTATTAAAATTCGTTCGTTCGTTCGTAGAAGTGTCGATATCAGCTGCATATTTTAAATAAGATTTTTAATGTAATAAGTATTGATACTGCTTGGGAGTTTATCAAGTGAGTGGCAAAATAGTTACCTATCACTGCTTATGGAACAGAACTTACCAAATAGTGAGTAACAAAAATTTCACTACACATCGTTGGATTCCGTGATTTGTAACCACAGATATATTATTTGCGTCTAACAAATAAACTACAAGTTAAGATAGCACTTAAATAACTTCGAAAGTGATCTAGAAGCATTCAAACTACGATATAACAGTATTAATAATTAAAAACATAAAACATAAATAAAAAGGGGACTGAAACCGTTATAAATGTTGACTGTTTACTACTACATACCCACATATTATTGACTTTATTCATTAAATCTTAGACAGATTAGACAGTGAGAAGAATGTTTGAATGAACGATCAACCTGAACTAGATCCATTTGACTGTGACGCTGACTTCAATGTTGTAAGCGCAAAATATATATTGCCAAACAGGCGAAAAAAAAAAAAAAAAAAAAAAAACCACAAGAAAAATAGATTTCTATAAAAAACAAAAAATTGCACGCACAACACACATACACAATTGAGACTAGTGATTTCGATTCTATTAAAACAGAAAAATGAACGACGAACAAAATATAACACACCGTGACCGACAACGACATCGTGCTAATTCATTAAACAATTCGTTAAGCTCAACATCTCCTCTTTTCGATAGCACTATGATGAGTATGCCAAATACATCGCCTGGAGAAAGTCACGATGTCACTCAATTACAGGAAAAAATTGAAATATTGGTAACTCAACTAGCGAGTGCACATCAGGAAATTGAAAATTTAAATATGCAAAATGTTAATTTGCAAATGGAATTAGACAGAAGCCGTAAACTAGCAGAGACATATAAAAAAATTAGCTCATCAGATCACATTCGAACGACACCCTTATCACGGCGAAAAATTAAACGTAAATCTATCACATACACCCCTCCAACAGACACTATACAAGTACAGAACCCCAGGTGCGATGAATATAATATTAGTGATAGTAATCGCAAAATACCGAAAAACACAACAGATAGAAAAATAGATGAATATGAAACAAAAACAAATTCTCACCCTGATAAAATTGTGGGTATTGTTAATTCATCAGAACCTAGTCCGGCAATTATGAATACCATTGACAACACAAATACTAAGACGAAAAATAAAATAATTATAATTGCGGATGACATGGGCAGACATATTCAACAAACATTACAACAGTTAGCTGGTGAGAAATATCTTATTACATGTTTCTGGAAGTCAGGTGCAACTTTACAAGATGTTCTTATGTCGGAACGAAAAGTAATTCAATCATTGACGCAGAATGATTATCTTATAGTTTTGGGGGGCTCGAACGACAGATCACCTTGTATATTCAAAACATGTATTAGCAATTTTTTATGTTACACTAGAAATACTAATGTTTTGCTGTCTGAAATTCCTCGTAACAACTATCTAAGGGAATCTAAACTGAATTATGAACTCAGATTTATAGGTTCTAAATTTAAGAACGTTAAATATATTGACATGGGATTTTCCACAAAACTACCCTACCGCAGAGTGTTCCCTAGGCATGTTTGTCAATTATTTCTTCGATCTATTTTAGAAACTAGCTACTGCCAGCAAGTTTTAACTTTAAAAACTAAGTTTGAGATCAAAAAGCCATTAATGATCGAAAATAGTACTCAAACTGAAGTCTTACTAAACACGTCAAATTTAGGTGCTGAGGTTACCCATACTAATGAATTTTCAAAATGTGACTCGTTTTTTCCTGTATAAGAAAATAAATATACTGCATCAAAATATTAATGGCCTCTTAAATAAGGCTGACTTGCTGTGTATACATTTAGACTACCTGATGGAGCAAGGTAATTCAGCAGACGTAATTTGTCTTACTGAACCTAACATTATAAAAGGTGACGCTGAATTAGTAAATATTGCCAACTATTGTCTGATAACTTCTTATAGCCGTAAAAATCGGCGAGGTGGATGCTGCATACTGGTTCATAAAAAACATGATTCTAAAGTTGTTACGTCTGTAGAAAAATATGGTATTCCCGGTATCATCGAATGCTGTGCGGTGGAACTAATTTTGCATAAGATTATTGTAGTTTGTATTTACAGACCTCCAAGAAATAATGCGCCATTATTGGAGCAGTTTTTTATTGGTTTAACTTCTATTCTACATGAAATTAGTTTTGGTAAAAAGAAAATTGTGCTCTGCGGCGACTTTAATATAAACATCTTGAAAAAAACAAGAGACACAAATAATTTAATACAAACACTACAATGTTTTAATCTTAAATTAGCTATTAAAGAACCGACACGCTTGCCCAGCGGCACCTGCATTGATAACTTCATGCATAATATACGAGGAGTAACATACAAGATTTTTGAATTTGCTCTGTCTGACCATACCGCTCAGTTACTTACTTGTCCAGTCAAAAAGACATGTACCATCAAACATTGGTTTATTGAAAAGAGAAATTACAATCAAGAAAACGTTGATAAATTTAAAGATTGTTTAAAATCACTGTCCTTCAACGATGTCTATAATAATGAAGACCCCGATACAGCATTTGATACATTTCATGATCTGTTTACTCTATTTTATAATTTATGTTTCCCAGCACAAAAGGTAAAAATTGACTCTCATAAAAAAAATAAATGGATATCAAATGGTATTAGAACATGCTCAAAAAGAAAACGTAGTTTGCTTTGGCGATATAGAAAACACCCCAATGAATCAAATAAAAGAATATTTAAACTCTACTCTAAACGCTTCAATAATATAGTAAGATTAACAAGAAAATCACAAAATGACTACAAAATAAAAACTGCGATTAATAAGTCGAAAGCGACTTGGGCAGTCATAAATGATCAGAAGCACAATATACCCAGACAACAAATTGAACAAATAAATATAGAAGGTACTATCATTACGGATCCATATACGATTGCGGAAGCTTTTAATGAATTCTATACCAGTAAAGCTATTTCAAATTCAGATGGAGACTCATTAAATTCCTATAAACAATTGAGCTGCCATAATAAATATATTCACTCTTTATTTATGAAACCCGCAACTACATATGACATTGAAACAATTATAACATCATTAAAAAATACAAGTAGTACTGGTTACGATGATATTTCAACATCCATCATAAAATCAGTATCAAATATTATATCTCCTGTATTAAGCTTCTTGGTAAACTTAAGTATTGTATCTGGGGTTTTTCCGTCTAGGCTAAAACAGACTATTATTAGACCACTGTTTAAAAAGAATGATAGAATGGACATTAATTCATATAGGCCTATAGCTCTTATACCTATACTATCTAAAATATATGAAAAAGTAATTGCCAAAAGTTTGTGTTCTTTCTTTGATACCAACAAAATATTTCATGAAGCTCAAGTAGGTTTTCGCAAAAACAAAGGTGTGAACTTAGCTATTTTCAATTTTCTGAAAACCATAATGACTGGCCTTAATAAGAAAGAAATGGCTTCTGCTCTGTTTATGGACCTCCAAAAAGCATTTGACTATGTAAATCATAACATTTTACTAAAAAAACTAGAGGCTTATGGGGCCAGAGGGAATATATTAAACCTTTTAAAATCGTATCTCTGGGACAGAAAACAATGCACGCAAATTAAAAGAATATGTCGAATAACAAAAAAAGAAACTGTGTATTCATCTAGATACCTAACTGCCACCCAAGGAGTTCCGCAAGGCAGTGTATTGGGTCCGATATTATTTATTATTTATATAAATGACTTGCCTAAAATAACTAAGCAAAATATGGTATTGTATGCTGATGATAGTACAGTTATGTTCACGAGCAAAAGCAAAACTGATCTAGAAAAAAATATAAACTTGACTCTCAAAAACATTATAACATGGTTAAGGGGAAATGACCTACTAATAAATTTAGATAAAACGAATCTAATGACATTCAAAAATAAAAAACAATATGTAACTGACTTAAATATAAACTTTAATGGACATACTGTGAAAGAAGTGACAAATGCGAAATTTTTGGGTCTCCATGTTGACTGCAATTTGAACTGGAAATACCATGTAGAAACTGTATGCAGTAAATTAAACCAGTCAGCATATGCACTTTATATGCTACGTAAAATTGTGAACCAGTCTGCGGTTATCACAGCATACCATGCGACCGTAGAATCAGTTTTGAGATACGGTATTATCTTCTGGGGAGTCTCAACTGATAAAGATATTTTATTTAAAGCCCAAAAGAAGTGTGTAAGAGCTCTCTGTAATTTAAAGCAAACAGACAGTTGTCAACCTTATTTCATAAGCGTAAAATTATTGACGTTGCCTTGTATTTATATTTATGAAATGTCTGTATTTGTCGCATCGAATATGACGTTATTTGAAGAGGTAAAGAGTAAACGCCATAACAGAAAAATAGGTTTCTCTTTAAATCATACTGGGCAATTTAACAACAGTGTATTTGTTATGGCACCGCGCATCTACAATCATTTACCCACTAATATTTTATACAGTACAAGTCATAACAGTTTCAAAAACAATTTAAAAAAGCTCTTGGTTACAAAGGCGTACTATAGTGTTAAACAATATTTAGATGACAAATTGTAAATGGACCTATGTATTGACAAATTGACTTTGAAATTTTTGACATTTTCTTGATAACTATGACATAATGACATTTTTATTTTATTATATCTGTGCTGATGCTTTTGTTAATTAGGTTATTAGGTAAATGAATTGTAAGTTAACTCAATATTAGGACCAAACGACATTAAATTATAATTATCGAAACTTGATCGTGTACACCCTAGTGGTAGATGATTTTGAGGACCTGAAAAGATGTACGAACACCTATCATTAAGCCCAAAACTCACACGAATAAATGATTTATGATTTTATGATTTAAAATGTAGATTATGTTAAGTTGTTAATACATAGATTCTTGCCGCATCCTCATTTTCACCCCACCATATAATATTTTTATAGGTATTTCCCCCCTTTTACCTCCAGAGGTTTTTCGGCTCAACCTATTTTCATTGAACATATTATTTTGGAATGTGCATGTGATACGCTTTCATTTGAGACCCACTCGATTATATTCGGTTATTTTTCCACACTTTCACGCCCCACAATAAAATTTTTAAACGACTCAACTAAATTTCATCAAACATGTCTAAGAACACTCGCCTATAAGGCGCTTCACACACTGCCCCGCGCTCCGTCGCCTGGCGCGGAGTGGCAGATTTTAATATTGTATGCAAGTACATCGATTAGTATAGAAAACACGCCAGGACCAACACACCGAAAACGCGCCGTGGCGCGTTTTCGGTGGTATTAAAACCTGCCACTCCGCGCCAGGCGACAAGCGCGGGGGCAGTGTGTGAAGCGCCTTACTCAACTTTCATACAAAAAAAATAAATATATTGAAATCGCTTGATCCGTTCGCGAGCTACGGAGCCACAGACAGACAGACCGACAGACAGACACGTCAAACTTATAACACCCCTCTTTTTGAATCGGTTAAAAATACTAGCAGGCCCGGCCACGCGTTGCTGTGGCTAAGGTTGACTGGATTGAGTATTCAATAGCGCCATCTATTGAATAATTACTCAATCCAGTCAACAGATATCGTTATAATAATCGTTTGGAGCTAACAGATAATAATTGTGACTGTAAAACTATAGACAAATAATTTGCAATAAAATAATATTGCCAATATAAATTGAGATGTAAGTTATTATATTAGATTATACGCGATATATCCCGCGACCACGACTTCTGCAAAGCATTCGAAACGTCGGGAATTAAATAAGCGATAAATTCGTTAAAAAGTGTTAAATTTCAATGTATAATAATCGCAAAAACTGCACACGGTGTGCAAAATTGGTTTTAATCGGTTACGTAGTTTCGAAGTCCATTCCGGACAAACAACGTGACACGTAATTTATTTAAATTAAGGTGAATGTTCCAGGGTAGCCTGCGAAATTCAAATTTTCTTACTTTTTTTGCAATTTGCAGGTCAGTGCTAGGTTGTATGTTGATTAAAAGTGTTATTCGCGGCTGTAAGACATGTGTAGTTATAGAATTATAATCATCAAACTCATCAATGCAACCGTCCAAGCTCATAAAGGTGCAAGAATGACTTTGAGCTTGAAAAAGGTTTTCTTGCACCTTTATGAGCTTAGAGGGTTATATTTCTATAACCACATACGTCTTACAGCCGCGAATAACATTTTAATCGACATACAACCTAGCACTGACCTGCAAATTGCAAAAACGTAAGAAAATTTGAATTTCGGGCGCTACCCTGGAACATTCACCTTAAGATATTAAACATATTTTCATTACTACTCTCTTGGAATCGGGAGAGTCTGCAAAGACAATATCCCGGATTTCGATTTAAATGCATTAAACATGCATTTTTCCAAAACACCAATTTCATTAGACAACGATGTCAAAGCTTCTACGATAAGAGGCCTTTCTAATTTTTCCTTGCCAATAAGTACTTCATTCTCGTTTCACAAGGTTACAGAATGTGATATTAAGAAATCCATCCGCTCCATACCCACTAAAGCAGTAGGCAATGATGGCTTGCATACTCATATGCTCCGCCCCATCCTAAATATCCTTGCCCCTGTTATTGTCCATCTTATCAACCACTCACTTGATGCAAACACCTTTCCCTCAGAGTGGAAAAAGGCTCTGGTTATTCCACTCCCTAAAGTGCCTCATCCCTCTTCCGTAGCCCATTTTCGTCCTATATCTATTTTACCTATCCTATCTAAGGTCCTTGAGAGCGTTGTTCATGATCAACTGTCAAATTTTCTCTCGTCTAATAGCCTGCTGAACCCATATCAGTCTGGTTTTCGCCCTTGCCACAGTACAGTAACAGCACTTATTAAAATCACTGACGACATCCGGCTTGCTATGGAGAATAAGTGTCTCACTGTGTTGGTGCTACTGGATTTCAGTAGTGCTTTTAATTCGGTTGATCATGACATACTCTTGGCGATCTTACAATCCCTCAACTTATCATCTTCTGTAATATCCTGGTTCAATTCATATCTTCGGGACCGCTCGCAATCGGTGCGCGGCAACGAGGTAATCTCTGAGTGGTGCGATCTGGTTGCGGGTGTACCCCAGGGTGGCGTCTTATCTCCTCTTCTCTTCTCAGTATTTATTAATGATATTTCCAAAAATATTTCTTCAAAATATCATCTCTACGCAGATGACTTGCAACTCTATCGCCATTCAAAAATTGATGATTTCCCGGAGGCCATTGGTGCTTTAAATAGCGATTTGAATAATATTTGCGAATGGGCAAAATCTTATGGACTCATTGTTAATCCAACCAAATCAAAGGCGCTTATCATTGGTAGTAAATATTACTTTACGTCATTGGATCTAAAAACCCTCCCACCAATCATATACGACTCCACACCAATAGCTTTCACCAGCAGTGTAAAAAATTTAGGTGTCTACATAGACTGTCATCTGTCATGGACTGTACATATTGCTGAAGTTAGCAAAAAGGTGTATTGCTCGTTCCAGACTCTAAAACGCCTCCAAAAGTTCCTGCCTTTTCAAACAAAAATAACGCTTGCTCAATCTCTTCTCCTTCCCTTCATAGACTATGCTGATGTCTGCTTTCTAGATGCAACTGAGGAGCAGGTAAATAAACTCGAACGTCTGCAGAACCTAGCGATCCGCTTTGTTTTCGGTCTCCGGAAATATGACCATGTGTCAGAATTTCGGAAGAAACTGGAGTGGTTACCTGTTCGGCAGCGTCGGGATTCCCATATTCTTTCTCTTCTTTACTCTACTCTTCATAACCCTTATGCTCCTCTGTATCTACGGGAACGCTTTGAGTATCTTGTCCCCAGAGGTAAAGCATGTCGCTCTTCCTCATCTCTCTTACTTCGTGTCCCTCGTCATACATCAAGCCGGTATGACGGTTCTTTCACTGTACGTGCGGTGCGACTATGGAATTCTCTTCCGAACTCAATTCGCGCCAGCGTCTCTTTGGACGTTTTCAAGAGAGGAGTCAAGAATCACTTTCTCTCTTTACAGGTGTAGTATTATATGTTTATGTATTTTATATACTAGTTTTACGTTAGTTGTATTATATGTATTTACTATTTTTATGTGTATATTTACGTTTATTATATTTATGTGTGTAGATATTATAAATAGGTATATTTTGTATGGCTATTTTTATTCATATTATGTATATCCTTTCTAAATTCGAATTGTAAATTTGTATGCATAATTTTATTATCCTCAATAAAATTTCTCTATCACTCGGGTTTGCTGTTAGAAAACTCATGTATGAGTTAAGCTCGCTTTTGTACATGTAATTACAAATGTATATTTCTGCCTTAGGTTAATTATTTGTGTACAATAAAGAATAAAAATAAAATAAATAAAATAAAATTACCTCGAAAGCCTGGCGGTGAGACAGCGCCTGAAAGAAAAAAGGAAAAATCATTTATAAGTCACAAGCATGCTAGTTTTATATCACTACCCCAATTCATCCTGGGCGTGGTAAAAGCTGACAAAAAGAAATAAAAGATTAATAGCCTAGCCTCAATACATATGATACTATATAATAGTAATATACGCGCGATAAACCCGTTAAAAGTGTTGAATTTCAAGTATATTACCGATAATAGTTGGCAGGAACACGCATATAAACTTAAATACGCCGATCATATTGAATAGACGCTGACCAAATGCACTATTTTATAAAGAAGAAATTATGTGACCAGTGCATTTATACTACATTGAGTGGAAACAGGTGCATGTAAAGCATATTTGCATAATATTTTATTTAAATTTAATTTTGACATTGAAACATTTGTTTGTTTTGCATACTCTACCTACGTATTTTCAGGAGTCTTAGGGCCCCCCGCGCATAATGCGCGGATTGGTCAATAGGCCGCGTATGTGACGCGATGTTTGTCGTTGGCCGCGCGACCAAAACTTGGCCGCGCGGCCTGGCCGCGTAATGCGCGCAGCTATATACATCGTAGAAGAATTAGTTGGCCGCAACGACTTGGCCGCGCGGCCTGGCCGCATAATGCGCGGAGGCCCTTATTAACAGGCGGTCAATAGAATTAAATTGTAGAGTGAAATATTTAAATTATATATTGTGGGTGACTATCTATACATTTAACTGGAAATGACTTAAAACATTCATTCCTTCATATCTAGCCATTTGCAAAATTAAACATCGGCTTTAAATTGAATTTAACATCGGGTTTATATTTTACTAGCGACCCGCCACGGCTTCGCACGGGTGCAATGATGAACATCTAAATTTATCAGTGTTTCTCTACAATATTATGCATGTATTGTACATAAAAACCATTTTTCATATTTGATTAGTCTTAAGCAATGATCCACGAACTAGCCTATTTAGGAGGCAGTGTGATTGTTAGTCCATGTAGTGACGCATTTGAAATACATAGTGTCACCACCCCATTCCATGCTGAGGGTATCGTAAGAGCCGACTAAAGTAAATTACAAGGCAGAAAAACCTAGGCTCAAGAGAAGGAATACTTGACATGCATCCCTGTGCCGATATGTGTGGCCATGGTGGCACAGTAACATAATTACATGGATTAACTGGATGACGGATTTAGAAGCCGTGGTGTCACCGGCGGGTGTCGAAGGGAAATGACAAAGCCGATAACCTTGCCGCAAGAGAAGGAAATCTTGATACGAAAGCCTGTGGCTACCTGGGGCCAGCGTGGCACGGTAGGCTAATTACATGTAACTGGATGACGGATTTAGAAGCCGTGGTGTCACCATCCCATTACATCCTACGGGTGTCGAAGGGAAATGACAAAGCCGATAACCTTGCCGCAAGAGAAGGAAATCTTGATAGGAAAGCCTGTGGCTTGGTAGGCTAATTAGGAAGCTCGTCTCAGCAGAAGGTCATATATGGAGTGAGTAGTAGTGGTTGGTTTTACATATTGTTTTGTACCTCAGAAATCAAGATTTTAAACCACACGAGCGGAGGCACGGGAAGCAGCTAGTTTTACTTAAATTAATATGGTTAAATACTCATATTAATGTTCTCGACACCTGTCACTGCTTTTGAATTATTATATTGCTTCAAGTGTTACAAGAAGAAAAGAATAATTACCTTTACCTTTTCGACACTCTTACCAAGTTCCGCAAAACAATAAGCGAGAATATTTACTTAAATTAATATATGTATTGTAATTTGGCTATCATTAAATTTTATTAATTAGTTATATAAATAGTATAAGTAAATTAATAATTATTAAGTAATAGTGCATGATGTGCTTACCTATAAGAAATTGTTGCATTAAGCTTTAAATCACGTGTGTATGATATATTTATTAGTTTTTTTAAGTGTAAACAGTTGTTGGTGAGCCTAGAATAAATAAATAAGTAAATAAACTTCTTCTGAAAAGCACCATGCAACAAAATGCACATTATTGCACAAATGAATATTATTACACGGCTGCATTTAAAATTTGCTATTTAATTGTATATAATGAATGGCGGTTTTAATTGGCGGAATACTTTGGATTGGAAGGCATGTCTTCAGTCAATTGCTTGACATAAAAAAAAGAAAGAGATTTATACTACTACCACATCAACTTTTCAGCCAAGTCAAGGTCTTTTCGTCATTCATTGCGTAAACGTGTAGCGTGTTTCTCTCATCTTGCGAACTTGCTCTCACTATGCTGTTTAGTGCTTTTTGTAAACAAGACCAATAATTTTAAAAAAAGCAACTACAGTGGTTCTTGCCGGCTCTTCTCTGTAGAGCAGCCTTCCGAACCGGTGGTAGTTTCGGCATGAATGTGAGTGAACGCAGGGATTGTGAGCGATCAGGGGAGATAGAGGGATTGTAGGAGAGAGGAGTTGTGTGTGAAAGGTGTGAATGTAGGTATGACGACTGATAGATGTGTGTGGAGACTACCACCTAGTGTGGGACAGGGGCCGTAAGATGATAATATTTTTTTCATCCCCCCATCTCGGAAAGAGTATTTTTGCTCTTCGATTTCTGAGTGCAAAAGCCGTTTTTATTCACTAGAGAATAAAGTATTTTTGCTCTTCGATATCTGAGTGCAAAAGCCGTTTTTATTCGCTAGAGAATAAAGTAAAGATTATTCTGTAATACTTACCTGTCATAATGTAGTAATTAATACCTAAACTGAAATAAAAGTGTACCTGTCTTGTGATAGTAAACTTTTTTTTTTTGCATTTAGTCATTTCCTCGCTGAGGTGGAATGAAAAGTTACGTGTTGCACTCGAGTGCAAAGATTTTTCACCTCGTGCTCTTTTGATTCCCTCGCTAACGTTTAGGATTCTTATTTTGAATCACTCGCTGCGCTCGTGATTCAATTTTAGAATCCTTCGCTTGCTCGGTCATCAAAATTGAACACGCGGTTAAAAAGCAACTTTGCACTCTTGTATAACAAATATGACGATTTATAAGAGTTTTGTGATGAAACCTACGTAAATAAAGTTCCTTTTGAGTTTGAGTTTGAGAGGAAAATTAGCCTACTGTAACACGCAGGTACAGGTTTTCGACTTAAGGTTTTCTGCATTGATCGTAATCCGTCGCCACAGTAAAATGTGTCTTAGAACCTGTGGCGTCTCGAACAAGACGAGTAAGGGTATATATAATCGAGTGTTCGGGAGTCCCAAATAACCGCTGGCCCCACTCCTGACAAGCAATGGTATGCATTAGAATAGAATAGAATAGAAATATGCTTTATTGTATAAACCAATTATGGCGTTCACAATCGTCAACGGATACATCAGTTTTATAACACTACTACCAGGTCCGAACGCGGCACCAACCGAGAAGACCTGGCGGAAGAAACTCGGAGGGCTTGTCTTTTTTTTAAACGCCATATTACAATAACCTTGTACTTAAAACTAACAAGGTTCATTCGGTTCCGAAAGGCTGTCAACTGAAATATGAATTATATAGAAAAAAAAGTGAAATTACAAGTCTTGAATCCAGTGCATAACGCGCAAGCATAACGCGTGTGGCAGCCATCGATCTCCTCAACCATATCAAAGGGAAGTGGTCGACCCGCCACACGTCGCTACCACTGTCCGAAGTATATTAAGCGTTACCCCAACGAAAAAACAAGATTTCTGCATTTCCTCATGCATCATGCGTCATGCTTGTAAACAGGTGCCGTTGCTAGGGGCGGTTCGCTCGGGCATTAGAAGGTTACTATTGTTGACTAGATCTCGCTGATCTGGCCCTTTGCGACTATTGAGCGATCTGCAAATCTATCTTAAACCCGGTCTTGTGCCTAAAAATTGCGATCTGAAAAGAGCAACTACAAATTTTCTTGCCGGCTCTTGTCTGTAGAGCTGCATTCCGAACCGGTGATAGATGGTAAATAATCAATTTTCAATTTCAAATGGTAAATTTTATTTTTCGTTTGACTTGTCAAAAGAGCTCTGATGAGCCAACTTGATTAAATGAGTTTTTATTTTAGTCGGTTCCTTCAATAGCCTCAGGCCGTGACCCTCAGCCGGTACGGCCCCAACGGACCCTAAAGGCTCAGAAGCGACCTCACCACAGCAAGGTCTTATCTTTGTTAAATATTTTTAAGTATCCACTCTAACAAGTTAGAAACTCCATACCACAAAACTTCGCAAGAAATTCTCCCAGAAAAACACCCATACATCGTTGCAACCGTAACACGTCTTATTCAATGGCGCGGCGAAATGGCGAGATAGTTTTATTAGATCCCGAACTAACCGAGTGAAAAGGAATATTGTATGTGTCCTTTTTGGGTTAAATGTTTGTTTTTATCTCATCTATTCAAAAATAGCTGGTTGGTTTCTCGTTAACAGGGACTTAAACAGGTTTTTCATCCCTAGGGTCTAAAACAAGTTATCCGTCCCTTGGGCCTATAGTGTCTAAAGAAAGTTTATCGTCCATAAGGATTAAAATTGTTTTTCAAACGAAACTTCTGCACTAGCTTCTGTGTCCCAGTCACGGAGCATGCTCCCCATTGGCAGTAAATCCCGTGGCTCTGGTTCGGACATTCGAGGATTGCCGTCGGTTTTAGTGGGTAGATCGGGGCGCAATTTACCATCTCTACGCGGCCCGGAGCGCCACATAACCAGGCCAGTCACCAATGGTCGGGTATCTTATATCACTACATAGTATAAAACAAAGTCGATGTTTTCTGTCCGTCCCTATGTATGCTTAAATCTTTAAAACTACGCAACGGATTTTGAAGCGGTTTTTTTATTAGATAGAGTGGTTCACGAGGAAGGTTTATATGTATAACCCACCCCCGCTTTGCACGGGCGAAGCCGGGGCGGGCCACTAGTCTATCTATAAACTTGATACTAAACCCTGTGCCAACCCATCTGGCCAACGTGGCACAGTAGGCTAATTACCCTTCATGTAGTTGGAGGAGGCCCGGCGCAGCAGTGGGTCATATATGAGCTGAGTAGTAAGTAGTATGTTAATTTCTATCTCCTTTTCATTTTCTTACAAGCGTGGCAGTAGGCTAATGCCCCTACTTGAATTGGAGGAGGCTTTAATCTACTACTACTGAGTCGGGCTTCCTCCCATTACAGAGAGAGTAATTACCTACTGTACCACGCAGGCCAGGCGGGGTGGTTTCGTATCAAGATTTCCTTCTCTTGCGGCTAAATTTTTGTCATTTCCTTTTGTGGGCTCTTACAACACTCGCAGGATGGAATGGGGTGATGACACTATGTATTAGAATACATCACCACACGGAATGAATCAGCAGTGGGTTGAGATGGTGATGACGTACACTCTCATGCTGTACGTCATTTTTATGGGCGGTATTTTAGGGTTGTAACCAAATATTTGTATTGTTTGTGGGCGAGATTTGCATATATCTCAGATTTATGTCCCACTTTTTTCTATTAAATGGGTGTACGGTCGTAAATAAATCCATACTCTTACTTAATTTCTTTTTAATTTTTAAAGTATAGTACATTTATTTTTGAACGAACCCCTGCGTTATGTACCTGTATTGCGAGGGCAGTTTCATCATCATCATCATCATCAGGCCACATTAGTCCACTGCTGGACATAGGCCTCCCCTAAAGAGCGCCATAGCGCCCTGTCTTCAGCTTGACGCATCCAGCTGCTGCCCGCAACCTTTCGCAGATCGTCGCTCCATCTAGCAGAGGGCCTTCCCACACTACGCTTGCCGATTCGCGGTCTCCACTTACACATGAGGGCAGTTTACAAACATGAAATTCACGAACACAAATGACACCCAGACTCAGATCAAGTGCCTCTGGTTTTTAAAAAGATACTTGCACGGCCCCGTAATCGAACCCGGGGCCCTGTGATCCAAAGACGGCGCATCCAAGCTGAGACCAACACGACAATTTTAAATACTGTGTTGAGTAAACTATACTCAAGAATTTTTATACTGTTAATATACTCAAGGCGAATGTTTAACAAATTTTATGCTAATTTTAACTTACAAATTTAAAATTTTGTAACCAGAAACAATCGTTTTGTTTTGTTTATATTTTATGGTTTGTTTGAAAGAAAATTTCTTCGGCCTTGTCATTTCCACTCTTGCGCCACCCTCAGAATGGAATGGGGTGGTGACACTATGTATTCTAAATTTACATTATTACTTAATCTAATCTATTTTAAGTAACCGAAAAAGTACATTGTCATTGAAAAAAAAGTTAATGCATGAGTTCAAGAAATTGCCTTAAATACGTTTGCCAGACCGCTTGAGCTGCAAGTTTATTAGACCAATTCCCCTACA
Organism: Clostera curtula; assembly: GCA_905475355.2. Classification (NCBI taxonomy): domain Eukaryota; kingdom Metazoa; phylum Arthropoda; class Insecta; order Lepidoptera; family Notodontidae; genus Clostera; species Clostera curtula. The sequence goes on along the minus strand of FR997804.1, from coordinate 3,122,050 downwards.
CCAAATCGGAGGAGGTCCAATTCAGTGATTCATTTATGGACTGAGGAATGGATGAAAAAATAAGGAATTATTTGGGTTCGCAAAGGGGACAAAGGTTCGTCGTTCTAAGGGCACCAATAAAGGTTTATCACAATTTCGTTTTAGGTATTCATGTAAAATACAACTGGCCGCTTATTACACCGACGCGTGACAAAAATATGTCAATGCCTGAGTAGATCTAAAGTGGATTTAATCTGTAATATAATTATCTTACTTGGTATACTTTGAAACAGTTTGGTGAATTTTATGGAAGATTGGTTTGTATGTTTGAATGTATTGGTTCTTGGATTAGAATAAATTAACTTACAATATCAGGATTTTTATGAAATTTGTTGTTTGGGTCATGGTTTTTTAAAATATAGTATGAGTGATGAATTAATGAAACAAACAGAGATTCTGATGGATTTGAATTAGAATCTGAAGACTCAGATGAAAGTATTGAAGAATCTGACGAAGATTCCGGTGAATCCCTATATGTTTCGTTTACTGGTAATTTATCTTTAATAAATTAATAAAACTTTGGATTAAGCTCAGTTATGTGCCAAGTGTTATATGCCTGTATGATCTAACTCTTGGAGCTTTAGCGCAGCTAGGTTTAGGCAAACAAAAGAACAAAAAAAAATTGCTATTAGTATAGTTCTATCTCTGAATTCGCAAACCACACATTTCTACGGCAGGTACCGGTCCTAGCAGGTGGTCCGGTCCGGGCAGGGTTCGCTAGAATATTTGTTAAAGCGCGATCAATTCGGTCAGTAGTTAGGTACTACTACGCAGCCCATACATTACCCATTTTGAGTCTTCTCCAGTTATATGGAGGGTAATTTTATTAACATATGAAGGGTAATTAAATTTTCGGGTGGTGATGGATTTAGACCAACCCATACTATCCCAAGGGCGTCGTAAGAAGCGACTCAAGGAACGCACAAGCCCTAACGACACCCTAAAAATGGAATGGGGTGGTGACATTAAATGTAAATCCGTCATGACACGGAAAATCGTCGTAAAATATTATAAACCTAATAATAAAATAATAATACACCATAAAAAATTACTCCAATTAGCGACTGTGGACTAATATTAACGGTGTCTTCGGTGTGACAGGCGGTCGTTTACGTGAGCACAATGTCCCTATTGTTCTACGGGTACAATTCACAAACAGGCCCTGACAAAAAGGGCACCGATTTGATGGAAAAACTCTGCAATAAGAGGATGAGAGCGCACTCTAGAGGCCACACCTTCTGTGGGTAGCCAGTTGCAGCGGAACAATTGTGTAAAATATGTGTATAATAATTTTCAGATTAATTAGTGTCGCCACCCCGTTTCATTCTGAGGGCGTCGTAAGAGCCGACAAAAGGTAATGCCGAAATCCTAGCCACAGAAGAAGCAAAACTTACGAAAGAGGCAGAATACATAGCCGCAAGAGAAGGAACACTTAAAATAAACGCTGTACCAACTCGGATCGCCAGCGTGGCGTATGCTAATTTCGTTCCATGAAATTGTAGGTAATGATAATGAATTACACCCAATCATACTGACGTACGTATGGAACAGAGACGTGGTCGCTCACTATGGGCTCCATCAGAAGGCTCAAAGTCACCCAAAGGGCAATGGAGAGGGCTATGCTCGGAGTTTCCCTGCGAGATCGAATCAGAAATGAGGAGATACGCAGGAAAACCAGGGTCACCGACATAGCCCACCGGATTGCCAAACTTAAGTGGCAGTGGGCAGGGCACATAGCTCGCAGGACCGACGCCCGATGGGGCAGAAAAGTCCTCGAGTGGCGACCGCGTCCCGGAAGGCGCAGTGCTGGTAGGCCTCCCACACGGTGGACCGACGACCTGGTTAAGATCGCCGGAAAGCAGTGGATGCGGGCGGCCCAGGACCGGCCTTTGTGGAAATCCTTGGGGGAGGCCTATGTCCAGCAGTGGACGTCTTTTGGCTGAAATGATGATGATGATGATGATACTGACGTAGTAAGTGTGGTGACGGATAAAGAATACATGATGTCACCATCCCATTAGTAAGAGTCAAAAGAAGGAAATGACGAGACTGATAACCTAGCAGTAATAGAAGGAAAACTTGATACGAAACCTGTCTGTCCAGGAGTTTATGTAGTTGGGCGTCACAGTAGAATGCATTTACGCGAACTTGTGGCGCCCCAAGCGCGTCGTGTGAGGGTATGCCGCTGGGGTTTTAGTGGGTAAACGACTCTTGGGTAGACGACCCTTGTCGGAGTCCCACATAATCACCGACCTTTCCCCCGGGGTGCGGTGGTATGCATAAAGCATTTCCCCAGCCAAAAAAAAAAAAAAAAGGAGTGTATGTAGTTGGAAGGGCCCGAGTTTTTATGGTCTGAGAAATACGACGAGTAGGCTAGTATACTATAACGTACACGTCGCTTTCACTCGCACCACACCCTAGGAACTTACCTTGATTTTTGTTAGACCCAAGTGAGCTGTACGGCCGACTCCCAAATCAGACACAAAAAGTGGAAAGTAGCAACGTTTTTGTCTTTATCGTCGTGGTTTATGTAACGTCTGGGATTTTATACTCTGTTGTTTGGTGTTGTTTCAACAGTATGTCTTGTTTTGCATAACCTTATCCGCTCTATGTAAAGTTTCGTGTGAATATGTTAGCAGGCTTAGGGCTATCATACCTGTCTTTTGGTTCATCATAGGTTGTGATTTTCTGTTTCTAGATGCTTTTTTATACCACTGTGGTGACAAACTAGCTTACGACCTACCTGATGATGAGGGCTACCGTTGCCTATTACGCCGTTTACAACACCGGCGATGCTACGTGTTGCCGATGCTCTATTTGCGTTGAAATCCTCGGGGCATCCAAACTGCCAAAAGTGTCTTCTGTATTAGGTCACATATTATATTCTTCCATATCATAAGACACGAACAACATTGTCGAATTATTACAAATTTTGCCTTCTTACATGCCTCGATCCCGATTCCCGCACGGAACTGTATATATGTACTTTATCCTCCATCTCGTTACCATAACACAAGCATTAAGTTGCTTAGCTTGGGACGATATGGCGTTGTGTGAAATGTCCAAGGATATTATTTTATATTATTTTTGTAATCGCCTATTTCAAGTATTCTGCCTAACTAATACTAACATATATTAATCATTTTCGATATATATTCTGTGCGTAGTCACACTAATCCGGGGTCATTAACATTTGAATTAATTAATTTATTTATGAATGATGAGTTTGGTCGTATCGAACATACAACCGAATTGAGAACCTCATCTAGTTTTTACAAGGATTATTGCACGCTAAATAACAAGCCTGATATGCGTAAAGCTTTCCAACTGGGCCTACAATAATACGAGCAATTCAAAACAGCTACCATAAAGTATTTTCGAATCCCTATCGATCTCGCAAAGTTTTGATAGCTCATTTGTAATAGGCAATTCAGTACTTTTGTTTGAATGCCAAAAAGCGAACGTTAATTGGCTCATTGTGGAAGTTTTAACGAGGTGAGCAGTGATATTGCATTTGAGAGTTTTGAAGTAGGTACTTAACCTAATGAAGAGATTGAAACTTTGTACGTCATCGGTTTTGAGTTCGCGAAAGTAAATTTCAATTGCATAGTAGAATACCTTATTACAACTCATCATCATCTTAGGCCTTACAGCCCAGGGTGGGCCTTAGCCTGGTCCAGTATGTTCTTCCAGACCGATCTGTCCATGGCTTTCTCCTTCCAGCTTCTGACACCAATCACTTTGAGATCCTGTTCGACGCCATCTAACCATCTGAGCTTGGGCCTGCCACGACTTCTGCGGCCATCCGGTTTGCCGTATAGTAATTGTCTTGTTACAACTGGTGAACATTAAAAAAACCCATATACCAGATCTACCAGATCACATGAGGATTTATCCTACTTCAATGGTGTGGATACGAGCAACGTTAAACCAGACGCATTCCGGCTATTCGTTTAATAGGCGATCGTCCATGTGGTGTTGGGTCCACCATAATTGCATGAAAGCATACTTTAAAGACTACGTGTGGGACAGCCCTCTGCTAGATGGAGCGACGATCTACGAAAGGTTGCGTGCAGCAGCTGGATGCGTCAAGCTGAAGACAGGGCGATGTGGCACTCTTTAGGGGAGGCCTATGTCCAGCAGTGGAGTAATGTGGGCTGATGATGATGATACTTTAAGGTGTCTTGTGGTTTTGGATTTAGAATACAAAATGTCACCAACCCGAGGGTGTCGTAAGAGGCGACTAAAGGAACGCAAGAGGCAGATCACCTAGCCGCAAAAGAAGGAAAACTTGAAACAAATCCAGTGCCAACCCATCTTGCCAGCGTGGCACAGTAGGTTTATTTCCCTCCGTGTACTTGGAGGAGGCCCGAATCAGTAGTGGGTCATTTATGGGCTGAAATGATGATGATGATGCTACATTAAGGATGCTCCGGATTAGTGACATCGTATATTTTTTATCTGTCATCAGACAGTCTTTATTTTATCATCATCAGATATTGTGGAGATATTTTATCATTACTTATAGCAAACTATTTTATCATTAAAAACCGATGTAATATGAACCTTATTTTAAGATTAGGTATCACTGTGCCGATAGTATCAACATTTATCATTCCGTACTGATATCGTACAGGCAATGAGAAAACTTTTCCTTTTGAGTGTTCTAACAGAAGTCTTAAGTGAAATATAAAGTTATCAAAATAATACTTTACCTTGTATTGAATAGAATAGATACCCCTATTAGTAGTAACTAAGATTCTAGTCATTGCATGCTACTCTTTGCAGTGTTTTGATGATGATGATGTTGATGTAATTATGATGAAATTATATAGATGCATATACTTAAACACACGGCGACTTTGGGCCTACTGATATGCTCCATCAGAAAGCTCAATTTGGTTTGGTTAGCTGGTAGTTTTCACGCTACTGACTACGACTGCCATAGACCGTAGAGTGACAGCCGGGACCCACTTTACCTGCCCTCTGAACCTAGGAGCAGACAAAATAAATAAATAAATATCCTTGGACATTTCACACAACGCCATCTCGTCCCAAGCTAAGAAACTTAATGCTTGTGTTATGGTAACGAGATGGATGATAAACTACTTATATAATTTTTTTTTTTGTAAATACATACATATTATAGATAGAAATGACACCCAGACTCCGAGCCAGTGCCTCTGGTTTAGACAAAGACACTGGCCCGACCCCGGAATCGAACCCGGGACCCGTTGATCCAAAGGCGGCACATCTGACCACTAGACCAACGAGGCAGACAAAACACACAGAAGATAGACTTTTTTTAGAGAATACCGATCTCTGCACTAGGTATAACCTGTGTCGCGGGAGCAGTTTACATACATGTAATTCGCGAACACAAAATGACAACCAGACTCAGAGCCTTTGGTTTAGACAAAGACACTTTGAAATTAAACACTTTTTAACGGATTTATCGCGTGTATATTACATTATTTAATTCCCGACGTTTCGAATGCTTTGCAGCAGTCGTGGTCGCGGGAGAGACTAGATGACAGTTGTCTTCAAAAGTACAAAGAAACAGTTAAAATCTACCGCCTATAATTTTGTTTTATTGATAACGTTCCATGTGCACGCAGAGGTCTTGCAGATGAGTATTTTGCTTGAAATTTGATCAATTTAATGACTGGATCCCAGGCAGGTGGTACTTGCCAACCATCATCTCTATTGAAATTTGGATGTTTTTTAATCTCAATAGCCTCGCTGATCATTCTTGGAATGTAATGATTTTCCTTGGCAAGGATTTGAGGTCTATCAAAGAGATGCCTGGGATCCAGTCATTAAATTGATCAAATCTCAAGCAAAATACTCATCTGCAAGACCTCTGGAATATACACGCGATAAATCCGTTAAAAAGTGTTTAATTTCAATGTGTAATAATCGCGAAAACCTAAGAAATCATTACAAAGACACTTGCTGAACTCGAACCCGGGACCCGTAGATCCAAAGGCGGCGCATCCAACCCCTAGACCAACAAGGCAGTCAACATTAACTTTGGCTTTGGATAAGCGTGGCGCGTCTATAGACGATGGCAACTACGTACTATCAGGTTGGCCATAAGCTGGAGCGCCATCATAATACAGAAAACAAGAACACAACCAAACAATCAAATAAATATCCGAGGACGTACCAAATTATGAAGCCCATCAATTACTTGGTTATCGCCGCAAGGAGCCTCGTAAACCCCTGATACCCTGGCGTCATCACTTTGCCTTACTTAATAGAGATTACTCGTCCAATTCACCTCACCGTTTTACTGCTATAGCCTAGATTCGTTGTAGACTAACGACAGACTGTAAACAGTTTTGTTGCTCATAAAGAAACTAAAAAATTGCCTAATATTTACCAACCCAAACATAAAATATGTTTTATTGTAACCTATAATCAATGCCTATAACGTAATACAACCTCTTTTTAGAAATACACAGTCCGTTCAAAAGAAATAGCGATTTTTTTTGGAAAAGTAATTGTTTTTATGGCAATATTCATTTTGTCATCGGTCCACCGTGTGGGACGCCTACCAGCACTGCGCTTTCCGGAACGCGGTCGCCACTCGAGGACTTTTCTGCCCCATCGGGCGTCGGTTCTGCGCGCTATATGCCCTGCCTACTGCCACTTAAGTTTGGCAATCTTGTGGGCTATGTCGGTGACCCTGGTTTGCCTGCGTATCTCCTCATTTCTGATTCGATCTCGCAGGGAACCTCCAAGCATAGCCCTCTCCATTGCCCTTTGGGTGACTTTGAGCCTTCTTTCAACGATTGATGCGGGCGGCCCAGGACCGGCCTTTGTGGAAATCCTTGGGGGAGGCCTATGCCCAGCAGTGGACGTCTTTTGGCTGAAATGATGATGATGATGATGATTCATTTTGTCCCCTTCAAAGTAATCCCCCTCAGATATAATGAACTTATCCTAGCGCTTCTTCCTATCTTCGAAGAACTTTTGAAATTCGGTATGGCCATCAGCTCGTTCTTCGATTCTGACTTCGATACTTTATATATCATCAATTGTGGCAAAGCGCTTTCCTTTCAATGGTCTCCTCAGTTTTGGGAATAGGAAAAAGCCTTGGCAAGGAGCCAAATCTGGTGAAAAAGCAAACCTGGATCGTCGTTGACGTCATTCAACAACTCCTGTGCGATACTAATGCGTCGTTACTTTTGCTCAAAATTTAGCAATTTTGGAACAAACTTCGTTGTAACGCGTTGCATGCCTAAAACATTCGAGAAAATTGCATGGCATGACCCAATTGAAATGCCAACATCCTCTGCAACTTCCCTAATAGGCATTCCACGATTTTCCAGAAAAAATGTTTCACTCTTTCAATGTTTTCTTGACTTGTTGCAACTCCAGGACGCTCATCGAAATCAACAACTTCTCGGCCTTCCGTAAAGCGCTTGTACCTCTTAGAAACACCTTTTTGAGACAAAGTAGACGAGCCGAATGCCACAGTCAACATCCCAAGTGCTTTGGAGAACTTTATTCCATTTTTTACGCAAAATTTTATACATATTATTAGATCCATTTTTTTTTTCAAACTTCAAAAATCGAAGAACACACAATACGTGACTAACCTTTTCAGTTGTCAACAACAAACTTCACATCCAAATGGGCTGATAATGCCAACATATGGCTAAAACTTGTGTCCCAACACAACAAAAAAAAATGTCAATAAATCGAATGTACACGCGAAAATTCAAAATTCACCTTTTCGTTTGAACAAACCTTGTATTTGTTTTGCAAATATAACCATGTCCACTAAGATCGCCACTTAATGTTTCTGGCACAGATAGACAAGTGAAAGAGATAAACATACGGGTCCCATGGATGCCGTAATGTGGTAACTTTCATTATGTTAGACCAAAATATTATCAGTAAAGTTAGTGGATTCATAGTGTTGGAGATAAGTTTATAACGAAATGATAATAATATTACAATTTTATTTAGAATAATTTATACCTCTGTAGATTATATTTTTATTTAAAAAGAATTAGTTTAGTGAGCGTGGCACGCACGAAAAATGGCGGCGTGTGCAAATAAATTTATTCGACATCGGATGTATATTTTATTGAATTAACTTTTTTGACTTGAAGGACTTTAAAACGGTGGTGCATAGTTAGTGAAGCTTCTTTTCCCCGGCCCTACAGTAGAATGCGCCCTAGCCTATCTGTGGCGTTCCAAAGGAGACGTGTGTCGGGTATACCGCTAGAGTTTTAGTGGGGAAGTGTTCCGGAGTCCCAAATAATCGCCGACCCCACCCACCCCCGAGGGTCAGCGGTATGCATCAAGCATTTCCCTAGCGAAACCACAAAAAATCCCTGCTCAACATTTATAAGAACATATTCGTAATCTAGTATCAAAAAAGTTGCTCGTCTGCTCAGAAATTGATGACTGTGGACATAATAACTTGGGTCCTTGTTTATTGCGATGATCAAGACCCTTGGTTGTATCTTTATTAAACTGTTGATGAACAATCGGGTTACGTAGAGCTTAAATTGTGGGTTTAGTGCTATCGATATCATATGTATAAAAACGATTTCAAATAATACCTTCTATTTCAAACACACTTTTTAGTGGATAGCAGTTTGCCACCATTGCACGCTGTACCTTAACGCACGACTTCATCCACGCACGACTGCCTGATTGGTCTAGTGGTTAGATGTGCCGCCTTTGGATCAACGGGTCCCGGGTTCGATTCCGGGGTCGGGCAAATGTCTTTGTCTAAACCAGAGGCACTGGCTCGGAGTCTGGGTGTCATTTCTATCTATAATATGTATGTATTTACAAAAAAAAAAGTATATAAGTAGTTTATCATCCATCTCGTTACCATAACACAAGCATTAAGTTGCTTAGCTTGGGACGAGATGGCGTTGTGTGAAATGTCCAAGGATATTTATTATTATTATTATTTACGTAGAATTTAAGAAAGCGGAAAACTCAGTAACTATGGGCTTCTGAAAAGCAGGGGGTCAGTAAAAGCAGCCAAAGTTACTCCTTGTTACATCAGCTATCTACCACTGAATGTCCCTTGAAAATCATTCCAGCCATTTCAGAGATTAGCCCAAACAGACAAAAATTAAAAAAAAATGTTTTGGTATATGCAACGTGTATGTACCAAAGATAGTTTAATTACAAAGACCGTGACACGAGAATTTTATATATTAGAGATATACAACTAATACACTTATATCAACATCAAATTCTTTTACATTTCCATCTACCCTCCACGACCCATTAAGTAGGAGTACCGGTAATTGTTATGGTTAAACCAGCTGTTACTGACTAATAACAGCAGGGACCAACGGTTTCAAGTCTCCAAGGAGGCCAGCTGTCACAAATAATGAACATCCATCCATCAAAGCCAGACGTTAAGGAAATTGATAACAGAAAAATATGTATAAACTGTCAGTGTTATGGAAGATTTTGATAGCGTTATCAACCCATTCCACCCTGAGGTTATCGTAAAAGGATAGTAAACTAACTCAAGAAACAGACAAACTACCCGCTAGAGGAGGAAAACTTGACATAAACCCCGATGACCATGGGGTGGGTCTGTCTACTTTATTTTCTTTAGGTATGCATTTCGTTGTATGATTATTATATATCACTATCACTATCACTTCACTATCACTATCACTATCACTATATATATAAAACAAAGTGGATGTCGTCTGTCCGTCCCTATGTATGCTTAAATCTTTAAAACTACGCAACGGATTTTGTAGCAGTTTTTTTTAATAGATAGAGTGATTCATGAGGAACGTTTATATATATTACTAGTTACATATTATAAAACAAAGTCGATGTCGTCTGTCCGCCCCTATGTATCTTTAAAACTACGCAACGGATTTTGAAGCAGTTTTTTTTAATAGATAGAGTGATTCATGAGGATCGTTTATATGTATCACTACATATTATAAAACAAAGTCGATGTCGTCTGTCCGTCCCTGTGTATCTTTAAAACTACGCAACGGATTTTGAAGCAGTTTTTTTTAATAGATAGAGTGATTCATGAGGAACGTTTATATGTATGATACATGCATAATATTGTAGAGAAACACTTACAAATTTAGAGGTTCATCATTGCACCCGTCCGAAGCCGGAGCGGGTCGCTAGTTTTATATATTTGGTTAAAGAAGGTAAGTCTCGGGCAGTCGCAGTCACAGTGGAATGGGTTTAAGCGAACCTGTGGCGCCGCAAGCATGCCGTGCGAGAGCATACCGCTGTGGTTTTAGTGGGTAGAGGTGTAGTTTCTGGAGTTCCATATAATGGCCAACCCCACCCATTGGCGAGCGATACCCGTGAACCTGGAATGTTCTTTCTGGAAGAAAAACTGTTTATGTACAAAAAGTGATGTTCATAAAACAAAATGGTTATTATATAATTTTGACCACAAAAGTTACATTCCACATTTATGCAGTATTTAAAACAAGTGCTCAATATGTATTTTTACAAGCAACTTTTACTGCCAATAAAAATGAATATATGACAGAGAATATTGCTCCCAGTGAAATTGGCTCGTTTGCAGTCGTTTTGAATGCTCTGCCAACGTTTTGGCTGGTGACCAGACCGTTTAGTAGTTTTGTTATAATATATTTTATCACTTTAAGCAAAAGTTAATAGAAACTATAAAAGAGATCATATTTTAATCTAAAGTAGTGGTCGCCCTGTGGTCGAAATTCGAATGTAATTAATTTAAATATCTTCCAATATATACAATTTTCGCGTCACGGTGTTTGTTTTTAAACTCCTCCGAAATGGCTCGACCGATTTTCGTAACATTTTGTGTGCATATCGATTAGGTCTACGAATCGGGCAAAATCTAGTTTTCATCCGGCTAAATGTTGAGGTCCCTAATCCATTTTTTTATATTTAGACAAACGTTTTGTTTTGATATTTTTATGATACGACCCTAAATTTTCACCCCACTACGATCAACCCCTATTTTTTAATAGCGATATTTAAGTGGCTAACCATAGTTTGCAGGCTCAGCTATATAGTTCTATAAAAATAGTTATAATTTCAATTTGACCCATTTTTAGAGGGAATTGGTATACTGAGTAACGCAGACTAGGCTTATATAAAATTTTCCTTTTCTTGTAGCTGGTGATCTGCTTCTTGCGTTTCTTTAGTCACCTCTTACGACACCTTCAGGAAAGTGTGGGTTGGTGACATTGCATACTGTAAATAGGTCGCAACACGGGCCTCATCGTCGTTTCAGCCCATAAATGACCCACTACTGAGTCGGGCCTCCTCCAAATCAATGGAGGGAAATAGCCTACTGTGCCACGCTGGCAAGACGGGTTGGCTCAGGGTTTGTATCAAGTTTTCCTTCCTCTACGGTTACAAGTAGGTGATCTGCCGCTTGCGCTCCTTTAGTCGCCTCTTACGACACCCTCAGGATATTGTGGGTTGGTGACATTGTGTATTTTAAATCCGTCACCACACGGGCCTTATACTGCAGTCAAAAACATGTTTTTTTTTTAAAACGAATCCACTGCTCTCGATATAACCTGTATCGCGAGGGCAGTTTACAAACATGTAATTCAGGAATACAAATGACATTGCCTGACCCGGGAATCAAACTGGAGCTGCGGAATTGCATTCAAAGAAGTCAATAAAAATATACTTACCAATTCTATTGTTATGTGTTATCCCTGGGTTAGACGAGTTCTTGAGTGGAGACCGCGAATCGGCAAGCGTAGCGTGGGACGGCCCTCTGCTAGATGGAGCTACGATCTGCGAAAGGTTGCGGGCAGCAACTGGATGCGTCAAGCTGAAGACAGGGCGCTATGGCGCTCTTTAGGGGAGGCCTATATCCAGCAGTGGACTAATGTGGGCTGATGATGATGATGATGTGTTAGATTATAAGACTTTTCCTTTCCTTTTGTCGATTTTTACCACACCCTTGGGATAAAAGGGGGTAATAAATAAATAAATAAATATCCTTGGACATTTCACACAACGCCATCTCGTCCCAAGTTAAGCAACTTAATGCTTGTGTTATAAACTACTTATATACATTTTTTTTTTGTAAATACATACACATTATAGATAGAAATGACACCCAGACTCCGAGCCAGTGCCTCTGGTTTAGACAAAGACACTGGCCCGACCCCGGAATCGAACCCGGGACCCGTTGATCCAAAGGCGGCACATCTGACCACTAGACCAACGAGGCAGTCACAACGCACAGCGTAACACTGTACATTGGTAGTTAAATAAATCAGGTTGTGCACCAGTGCCAATGGGGGAAACGACGAGAAAGTAATAAAATCCATTATAAGCACTAAGTCGAAGCATGAGGTACTAACTTCGGATCCTCATGGGAACTTCGGCTTCGTAATAATACGTGTGTGGAACTTATAATTTATATTCCGGAGGGTCGATACTGTCTTCCGTATGTATTCCGCGTGGTCGCGGATTTAGAATACATAGTGTCACCACCCCATTCCACCCCCGAGAGTGTCGTAAGAGCTGACAGGAAGCGACAAGGACGAAAACCTAGCCGCAAGAGAAGAAAAACTTGCTACTAAAGCCTGTGCCAACCCATCTGGCCAGCGTGGCACAGTAGACAAATTACCCTCCATGTAGTTGGAGGAGGCTCGACCCAGCAGTGGGTAATTTATGGGCTGAGAAGTAGAAGTCCCTGCTTCTTGAGTTCTTCCGCACCTGTAAAATACTAAGTAAAATACCATGTAGGTAACTAAAACTAATTACTTGCTGTGTTATTTGAAGATTTCAAAGTTTCAACGCAAATTGCAGGGGAGTTTAAAGCCCGGGTCTGACCTCCGGGCAAATACCTCTGAACTAAGCAAATATTTAAATTGAAACAAAGGGTCCTCAAACACTCGGTCCCCAACGTGGCGAAAGCTAAAGTTCTAGGTACGCACTTAATCTACTCAAATACATAAATTATACGTTTCGTCTAGAATTTGAAAAGCGACGTGTCTCAAATAATAATAAAAAACAGTAATTATTCTTTTGTGAAAACTTTATTGCTTAAATGCAATTTATTTTTATATTTCTTTCCAAGCATTGTTATACCAAATTCTTTTTGCTAAAAACTATCCGAGCAATACAAAGTTTTGTTCGTTAATTATTTAAGAAAGAAAGAAAGAAACGTGTTTATTTTGTTCTCACATCTGAGCGGTACAACAGACATGTTACAAATAAAAAATACAATATATATATGTCGGAGATAGCGACGGCTGAGCGATAGAGTCGTCATCATCTTGACTTGGTACGAGGTTTATTACTTGTAACTTTATAATTCACAATATTAACCACAGTATAAATAATAATGTTCAGTTAACACACTTAGATAGACAAACCGACAGGTTCGCAACGGAGAAGTGTCTCGGTCCGTGTCCCAACGTCGACTGACTGATCGAGCCAACCTCACTTTCCATTACGACTCTGTCCACGTGCCGCCATTGCAAAACAACTGACGTCACCGCGTTTGCTACTGTGTTAATCAATTGAGAAACTTAATAAAACGATATCGTTATCCACGACACGGCCAGCCTGACGAAGCACACGTCCTCGTGTGTACTTGTAACAAAATAACCAACTGAGGCACATTTTCACGTTCGGCCAACCTGATGGTAATGTTCCGTAATCGTATCTTAAGAATCAAGTTAACAGAGATCACGTTAGCATACAAATAATTTTAACAACTTTAACACGAAAGGTTCCTCTAAGCCCATAATCTTTAAATCTCAATACTGATACTTTGAAACAGTAGGTTTAAAACAATAATTACACAACACATGGCCCAGCTGTCCCGGCAGCTAGTGACAATTCACATGTCACCCATATCGTCATCGCTCCAAGCGATACGACCAACACTTTAAGTAGAGTCCACGACTCCCAGGCCACACAGGGCCATACAAATAGTCTCTCTCGAGACCCGGGTCCCCGCCACACCACTAGCTGCCCATCGCGCTCTGTACAACTCCCAGAGTTGCAGTTACGACTACAGACTAGTGCGTGTAGTGCGACCTAGCCAAGGTATGTGTTCTTATTTACTGTTGGAGGCATCCTCCTTACCATCTTCATCAGACAAATTTAACTCAACGGGCACACTGCTTAGAGGAATCTCCTTACAGTCGTGAGCGTATTTTTATGTTCTATTACCGGTCCGGAATCATTCAAAGTTAATAGGTTAAATGGTCTAGCTAAAGGTCCTATCAGAAACTCGAGTGGACTCGCTTGTATTACACGGTGGACAGAGGAATTCAAAACTAATTGCACGTCTTCTAACGCTTCATGCCGGGACCTATCAGACGCTTCTATCGCGGTCAGCATACTTTTTAACGCGCTCATTGTTCTTTCTACTTGGCAATTAGCGCGACTTGAACCCGTAGCTATCAAACGTAAAGAAACACCGTGAAACTGACAAAAAAACTTTGAATTCTTTGTTGGCAAAGCATCGTCCCAGATCTGCAATAACTAACTGGAGCTCCAACTAAAGACGCTTGATTTAAGGGATTTAATTGTTCTAGCCAAATCTATTCTCAGGGTATGATATAAGGGAACAAATTTTGTGACCGCATCAATTAAAACTATGACGTACTCCTTGCAATCGCTTTTCCACTTAGTTTGCCAGTTAAGTCAACGTGCACAGTATGCCACGGGATACTAATCTTAGGAATTGGATGAAGTCCCGCTTGCGGGCGACCTGATTGCGATTGAGATAGTTTACAAGTAATACAACCATAGACAAACTTACGAACGCACTTAGCCATGTGCTCGAACCAATAGTGATCAACCCTGTACATTTGGCCACCTCGCCCTTTATACTTCATAGAGCCACCTCGCCCTTGACTGTATATTTGGCCACCTCGCCCTTCACATAAATCCTGTTTAAATATCTAGATGGCCACCTCGCCATTTAGATACGTTTACCGCAGCACTCTTAAGATGTTTTGCATATGGCCCACAAGTCACCACGCTATTACCACGACCCACCATACTTCAAACATACCGCTCCAGAGAATAGTGCCACCCCAGCTTTTCACGTGGGCGTAGTAAGAGGCGACTCTCACTCTCAGAAGGGACTAGACTCGATACGGACCATCTTTCGTATCATAAGTCTCAATGGCCTAGTGGTTCAGTACTCCGACTTGTAGTTCAGAAGTTCTGAGTTAGAACCCTGGCTTAACAAATCTAGTCACATTTGCCTTATTTTTATCGAATCTTAATTTATCAAGCTGTGCATTATTTTCCATTAATTTGTCAGCTTGTTCCCTAATCTCTCAAATTTATCTCAACCTCATGATCGTCAATAGTTAATAAATTTAGTGGCCTAGCTACTCTACCTACTAACAATTCTAATGGACTTGCCTTAGTTACCCTATGAATCGTGCTATTTTAGCAAGTTGGACATCATCTAACGCATCTTGCCATGACCTATTTGGACTAACTTCTACAACAGTCAACATTTTTGAGGCTGCTCATAACTCTTTCCACTTGGCTTCGATGCAACACAATGTTTGATGAGAGAGCACTCGGCACCAGAATCAGAATAAAATGGATACGACTCACAAGCGTTCATCAGCGTACCGCTGGGATTGCTAACATAGCAAACTTCCACATGTATCTCGTTACTCGCCGCCGCCGCAGGCGCCGCTCCGAACCGCCTGCGCCTACCGCCGCGCCAGCTCCTCCGCTGTTGCCACGTTGTTGCCACGTGGACACCTCGCTGCCAAATGTCCGGCGCTGCCGCACCTGAAACAGACTAAGTCCGACCGCGGCCGCGGCCCCCGCAGAGCCTGACGCTGAAGTGGCAGTACTAGCTGCCTTGCCTTTCACCGCCAATCTGATGCTCGGTGACCCATTCCACCGCAGCTGCGACATTCCACAGTTGCCGACCGAAAACCCGATCGCTTGAAAATCTGGATCTGCTGTCCTATCGCCTCATGTTTAGGCTACCTTACCGATGCAAATCAAGGCATACAATGGCGTCATAATCTTGGAAAACTTTGCTATAAACTGGCGAAAATACGACGCCAGACCGATGAACCGTCAAGCTAAACAAGCACAGCAATTTAAACTTCGTATCGCAAGTAATTAACAGGTAAACACGCAAAAGAACCTCAAATAATATTTTCTTACACCGGTCAAAGTCACACTATCGTAAATTCGTATACCATACAATATACCAGAGTAATAAAATGGAAACTGCTCACCGGAGTGACGTAAAATTGCAGCTGGTGCGCTTACTACAGATCCACTCACTATTCTTTGACCTGGCTGACCACAGTACTGTTGCTCGCCTTCCTGCTGCTCCGCTCAGGGCAGTTAGACGCGTAGTGTCCTTGTCCATCACAATGATAGCAAGTGATCCCCACTTGGTTAATCGCCGCACTATGACTGCCGCTTGTGATCTTCAGTTCAGAACAATCTTCATGTAGCTTAATGTCTCCCTTATAGTGACAATAAATCGCCATTATCGGTTATTTCCATCGCGTACAGAAGCACACACATTATCACTACACTGTTTTCTCCACGTGGGCTGACTGAGTTACATACCACTTCTGATGTCGGAGATAGCGACGGCTGAGCGATAGAGTCGTCATCATCTTGACTTGGTACGAGGTTTATTACTTGTAACTTTATAATTCACAATATTAACCACAGTATAAATAATAATGTTCAGTTAACACACTTAGATAGACAAACCGACAGGTTCGCAACGGAGAAGTGTCTCGGTCCGTGTCCCAACGTCGACTGACTGATCGAGCCAACCTCACTTTCCATTACGACTCTGTCCACGTGCCGCCATTGCAAAACAACTGACGTCACCGCGTTTGCTACTGTGTTAATCAATTGAGAAACTTAATAAAACGATATCGTTATCCACGACATATATATTATATTTAACAATAACAAATTTTTAATATCCTGTTTTGTGAGAACAAAAAAGGACCATAGCTCAGCATATTGGCGCCACATCATAACAATAAATGACGCAGCGCTGGTATTCTGCTAGGCCCTTGAGCGACTACACGGGCATCGGACAGCTAGGTATCCATACATACATACAATAAATATTAAAAAGTTGATACAAATCAGAATTATACTAAAAGTATTAGTGTCTACGCCATAGAATTTATAAAAAAAGAAAAGAAAATCTGACAAATTTATGATAGGTATTATGACATTGACAATTTGACAGCTGACGTAAAATAAGCGCGGGGTTCTCACCAGTTCAAAATTCAAACAATGCATTTCTAGGAATTGTAGGTAAGATTAGATTCAATAAGTTTAAATATTTTTAGTTTATTCTGCGACTATACTGTTATTAATTATTGTTAGTGTGCTGTGAACTGCTGTGTTAATATTTTTGAGAAATCTTGTTTTTGTCTAGTTACTAGATGTTCTTTAAAACGTTTATTAAAGCAAGAAACTGATTTTAGGGCACGGAGTGGTGGCGGCAAGTCATTCCAGTATCTAGTGGCAGCAAATTTAAAACTAAAGTACATTCATCTCAAAGAAATTGCGCGTTGACAGAGTACAACGTATTTAATAAAGATTTTTTTTAAACAAAATCCCTGGACTTCTGATAATATATATCGCGAGGACAGTTTACAAACGTGTAATTCGCGACGACAAATGACACCTACACGCGGAGCAAGTGCCTCTAGTTTATACAAAGACACTTGTTGGACCCCGGAATCGAACCGAGAACCCATGATCCAAAGACGGCACATCCAACCCCTGGACCAACAAGGCAATCGTTTTCAGTAAATAATAATTATTTCCCTAAATTAAGGTTCAATCTTGTAGCACGGGGCCTTTTACAAATATATATATAACGGCGCGCGCTTATTTCAATAGATATTATTGGTGTAAATATAATAAATTACAAGTAAATTAAAATTAGGGTAGTTGATGGTGATGTCTACCAACATTAACAAATGAAAATAGTATTGACGTTGACTTCCGGTTGATTTATTTTAAGAGCGGGCATAGACACCCAAGTGGAGTTGTAAGTCATTCTGGAAGGGCGACTCGCACGTGACGGTCGCTTGCAAACCCATTGGCCTTAAATCGTTATTGATAATTGTAATTTCTTTTTAAATAATTTCACATTAAAATAACACAAGCATTAAGTTGCTTAGTTTGGGACGAGATGGCGTTGTGTGAAATGTCCAAGGATATATATTATATATTATTTCAGAACCTTTGGCTACCCACTATCATACACTCGCACGTCTCGTTTGGGACGCTACGTGTTCGTGTAACCGCAGTCTACTAACGGGTGTCAGCGACTACTACTGGGCCAATTAATAAATAATAATAAATAAATAAATATCCTTGGACATTTCACACAACGCCATCTCGTCCCAAGCTAAGCAACTTAATGCTTGTGTTATGGTAACGAGATGGATGATAAACTACTTATATACATTTTTTTTTGTAAATACATACATATTATAGATAGAAATGACACCCAGACTCCGAGCCAGTGCCTCTGGTTTAGACAAAGACACTTGCCCGACCCCGGAATCGAACCCGGGACCCGTTGATCCAAAGGCGGCACATCTAACCACTAGACCAACGAGGCAGTCAATGACTCACTGCTGTCATCAGCAGTGGCAGTCGGGCTTCCTCCCATTGCCTGGAGGGTAATTAGCCTACTGTGTCACGCTGACCAGGGGGATTGGCACAGGGTTTAGTTATAAGTTTTCCTTCGGCTAGGTTTCGGATTTGTCGTTTTCTTTTGTTAGCTCTTAAGATATCCTCAGGAGGTAATGGGGTGGTGACACTGTGTATTATAAATCCGTCACCACATGGATTCAGCTAGCGACAATCGGAGGGCATCCCTGGTAAATGGGACGACATCAGTGTGAGGTGATAGGCGGCACATCCAACAACAAGGCGTCAATGAAGGCATCAATTTCAAACTATATGAATCAGATTAAACTTTGATTTTAATACTGAATTTTAGTCTAGAAACGTACACATTGGCCGAGGTGGAATAATTCTCCTCACATTTCTGGGTTTAAATAATATAATACACTTTCATTTCGCAATGCACTCTGTCCCAGTCAATTTCTCAGAAGCACTGTATATTTTATTCGGTAGACGTTTCCAGCGCATCGCTTTAAATTTCGAGGCCGCTGAAATTATTTAGTGGTGACGGATTTAGTACATAAAACGTCACCAAGCAAGTTAATTTAAACTGGGAATGATTAAAATGTCACCAAGCCAGAAAGGAAACTTTTTAATCTAGAATGAACTGGGACTTTAGTTTTGAAACGTGTGAGTGACTGTGAGTGGCCACCACCATGCAGTCTTTTATGCGAAGCGCGAACGGACATGGGTACCAAGCATTTTAGACCAACCAAAAAAAATCCAGGTTACAGATACAGTATTTTCCCGGTCCACCGAACTCCGAGCGGGTGGCTCTAAAGCCCTAATTATAGTGGTTTATGAGTTGTATATTATGATTTTATGATTAAGATAGTTTTTACCTGACCCTGGTCTTGTGATTCATCATCATCATCAGCCCACATTAGTCCACTGCTGGTCATGGGCCTCCCCTAAAGAGCGCCATAGCACCCTGTCTTGTAGAATAGAATAACCTTTATTCTGAGACAACTGCACACAACACAGAACATTATGGAAATACAAATATAAAGATACATGTTAGTTAAGTAGGAAAGGTGTGTAAAATACCGATCTAAATACATCAAATAATAAAGTGCTATTTTTTGGTATTTACACACTTTAGTGAGGTTTACCTGCCAAAGCCACTGTAACCCAAACTTCATAAATGGTTCATAGTTCTTACCTGTGTTGGGAGCATGCGCTGACAAGCTTTCAGCTTTTATAAAATACCGTAGGTCTGGGGTTCACGGGCTCTTAGTCTATACCTACATTAAATTCTTACAGCTAATAAGTATTTCAATAGAAACTGATGCACAAAAAATTCGCTCAGCATTATGTTGTAGATAATATCCACAACGCTGGTTTTCGGCTGAGCCATATATGTAGCGCATATTTACAAATTTAACACAAATTGAAATTAAACACTTTTTAACGGATTTATCGCGTGTATATTACATTATTTAATTCCCGACGTTTCGAATGCTTTGCAGCAGTCGTGGTCGCGGGAGAGACTAGATGACAGTTGTCTTCAATGTGTAATAATCGCGAAAATCTAAGAAATCATTAACACAAATTATTTACCTCAATATCATACTGGCGTATTATTAACACTATTGAAAGAAAATATGATTATTAAATTTGACTACCTATACGAATACTGGTTTTCGGATTTCAAACGCACTTCATTACCTCGAATCCTTTTAGATGCAAAATAAATAATATCCATTGCCAGCCGTTTAATTTTATTTACATTAAATCAGATCCGCGGGTAACCTAACTTGACACCTTAATCACTTTATTGCAAACGCTTTTGCATAAATTCAAATTCAGCAACTGTTTAATTCGTTCTACCAATGAAATTCGAGTCAACATTTTGATATACGAACGAACGCTAAATAAAATCGCGCTCGATTACTCAGTATCTAAATTCTATTTCTTTTGTTTAGGCGCAAAAAAGTAGCCTAAATTATTCCATGTTATATAAGCTATCTGCCAGTGAAAGTCCCGTCTAAATCGGTCCAGCCATGTCAGAAATTAGCCCAAACAGACAGACCAAAATTGTGAAAGTTATTGCTTTGGTATATGTAGCGTGTATACACCCAAATGGACTTATTAAAAAGCGAAAATACACTCCAATTTTATTTATTTGTTAGTTATTGTTATAACCAACAAAAAACGACCCCTAGACAATCAAGACGATAAATAAGGTCACATCACAGCTGACGGCTCTAAAGAGCGCGACATCTACAAGTAATCTAACATTGAAAACTTCAAAATTAATTAAACTTTAGTGTTATACGGGCACATATAAAGTTTTAGAAGCAATAAACCGATTTTATCTTCAAAGCTTACAAAACAAGCATTTAGATACATTGTACCGAGCTAGAATTGCACAGGCTGGTCTCAAATAGATTGTCGTGACAGGCATAGGATACAACGTATTACCGATTCTGTCTGTGTGGTGACGGATTTAGAATACACAATGTCACCAACCCACACTATCCTGAGGGTGTCGTAATAGGCGACTAAAGGAGCGTAAGAGGCAGATCACCTACGAAGGAAAACTTGATACAAACCCTGTGCCATCCCGTCTTGCCAGCGTGGCACGGTAGGCTAATTTAAAGGTTCTAAGATAAATAAAATAAATAAATATCCTTGGACATTTCACACAACGCCATATCGAAGCAAGCAATTCAAGGAAATGCCCTGGTCAGGTACTGGCTCTACATGACGAAACATAGTAAAACTGCTTGGCACCGGACTTAGATGTGAGGATGTTAGCTAGCTGGGCGCACCACTTAGATCCTACCACCAAGCGTTTTGGGTTTTGTTGACTTTTACAACACGCGTTGTTTCCCAGCGTGCGATGGGAAATAGTAATATTCTGACCCGTCTCCATACGGGTAGACGATGACGACACGACACTTCAACCTTATTCCAAACCATTTTGCACGCCCCAATATCGCCCGAAATTTTAAGAATGATTTCAAATAGTCAAATCATAAAAAAAGTACACAAAATAAATAATAATTAATTATTTATTCTTTACTCCTTATTATATTATTTATAACTAGCGACCCGCCCCGACTTCGCACGGGTGCAATGATTAACCTCTAAATTTATCAGTGTTTCTCTACTATATTATGGGTGTGTCATACATAAAAACCATCCTCTTGAATCACTCTATCTATTAAAAAAAAACACTTCAAAATCCGTTGCGTAGTTTTAAAGATTTAAGCATACATAGGGACGGACAGACGACAGCGACTTTGTTTTATACTATGTAGTGATGATGATTTATACCATCCCATACAGAAGAGCCGAAAAGAAACACCATTGATGCTCGTCCAATTTTCATTTAATGCTCCAGGCCTTATAACATGGTTATTATAGTACGCTAAGGAAGCGTAAAAGTGCATTACATGGGATTATCCTGGAGCTTCTATATTGTTTATCATACTATAACCAGAAATGGAAAGCCGCAAAAGGGATATTGAATTCAGTACCTCATTTACGGTATTAAGACTTTTTAGAACTAGGATTAGAAAGAAAATGTCATCTCAGAAATATTTAGTACAAAAGACACATTAACAATTTAAAATTTTCGACGTTTCTTGTATATTTTAAACTACATTTTTACAGTACGAGTCTGTATCGCGCATTTTACTGCGATTCAGTCCCGTAAGCAATTATAAAAAATGAAACTTATATTTTTTTTTTGAAAATTTAGAAAGGAGAATTTATGAAATATTGTTATTTTATATCTAATGAAAAATAGTATACTACATTATTAAATGACAAGTGACTAATTAAAATGTCATAAGTTAAAAATGTTGTAAATATTAAACTTCCTAGCCTTCACACGAATTAGCAAATAAGGGGAATGGTACAGCAGGAAGGAATGGGGTGCTGACACCACGCGTTCAATCTTTGTACGATGAAGTGAATTTTTCCATCTGGTTAGATTTTTGTCTACATTATTCCGTTAATCGTCTCTTACAACACACTGAGAACAGAACTGGTTACACTTTGTATGCTATGTCTGTCACGACGAACAATCTATTTGACGATACCCTCCGTATGGAATGGGGTGGAAACAATTCGTTTTCTAAATTGGACGCCACGCAGATATCCTGTGCCGCACTACAAAGCCGAAAGATTTGAATTTCAATTACATTTTCACAGCCCAGAAGCTATTGAAAGAACAAACGAAACGGCCAATTAAAATTCCCCGCCAGAACATTAGCCCATATTTCACGCCAAAAAAGGTTATCCAACCGGGAAATGTCCGTAAACAACCGAGCTGCTTGAATTATACGTAAACTGAAACATATAACTCACATTCCCACCTTCGGCTTAGCAAAAAGTATTCCTGCGGGGTTTGAGTGAAACTAACGCGCTAATCGTTGGTGCGTGATTGCCTATAGCAAAAGTTTATCGAGTTTCATAGATAATGTAATGGAGAGTTAGCGACTTAAAAAATAAGGTTTGAAGTGAGTTTTTAATGTTTTACCGCATAGCTCCGTCATTTAGTTAGATTAGCATTTTAACAAAATCTTGTAATCCTACTTCAAGATAAGCAATAAAAAGCGACAAATAGTTTAAACTAAAGTTTTAGATGGTAACATAGGATTTAGAATACCTATGTCACCATGCCATTCCATGCTAAAGGTGTCTTAAAAGCAGACAAAAGGAAATGACGAGGCTAAAAACCTAGGCTCAAGGGAAGAGAAACTTGATACGAAACCCTGTGCCAACCCATCTGGTTAGCGTGGGACAATGTACTAATTACCAGTTAGTTTTTTATGGTCTGAGATCTGAGGTGATGATCAAACTATATTTGTAAATTAGCTTCGCCCCGCGGTGTTACCCGCGTGGTGATAGAATGTGTTCGTCAGTTTTTTTTTTCTACTTACTTGACACTTAAGGTTCTATTTTGGACGATTCACACAATATCTATAAAAATGATACCCTATGTGTTATTCTGAAGCTATATTATTGTAAAGTTTCATTATTATCCATTTAGTAGTTATTACGTGGAGGAGTAACAAACATTCATAGTGACAAACTTTCGCGTTTATGATATTAGTAGGATTCACTCGTTCTTCACCATAGTCTATAAAATTCAAACTCCGGGAATCATTCTCCAAACTGACCGATAAAAAATCGATTTTCGTACTGTCATTAGCGAAGCAGAACTGACAAAGGAAGCAACTCTTAACTCACGAAGGAAATAAAACCTTACATCTTTGTAGATAATTATTATTTTCGCTAAAATTTTTCATCAAAATGGCAATACAGCGATACTTCGGTACTTGCCGGTCGATAAAACCCCTATTAGGTGTGCCGAACACGTATCTCTCCAACCATTAGTACCTGGCTACGAATTGTTAAATAGATGGTTATTCACAAGTACTACTGAGTACTTGTTCAGGTATAGAAACTTACAGATAAATAAATAAATGCGATTATGGCTGTATTTTTAAGAGACGACCAAAAAGACAGTTGTTATAGGTTGACGAGTCTGTGTATATTGTGGGTCTGTCTGTGTTTTATATTGATGATTTTTAGACATGTTTTAACAAAATCGGTTCGGCCGTTTCAATGAAAATCAGATCATTCCTATTTGCATCGGATGTTAGAAATTCCCTAAATGTTCTACTACTACTACGCAGCCCATACAAGATCCACTGCTGAGTCGGACTTCTTCCAATTACATTAAAGGTTAACCCTGCTGTGCAACGCAGGCCAGAAAATTTGACACAAAGTTTCCTATCAAGTTTTCCTTCTTTCGCAGCTAGGTAATCGGCCAACGATATGTGTATTCTGGTATTAATTGCTCGCAATATCACAATCCGCGTTCCGGAAGGCGCAGTGCTGGTAGGCCTCCCACACGGTGGACCGACGACCTGGTTAAGATCGCCGGAAAGCAGTGGATGCGGGCGGCCCAGGACCGGCCTTTGTGGAAATCCTTGGGGGAGGCCTATGTCCAACAGTGGACGTCTTTTGGCTGAAATGATGATGATGATGATGATGAATATCACAATCTGCTGTCCAGCCTCCCATAAGTATTAACACGACCACCGGGATTGAGCCGCCCGCATCCATAGATTTCAGGCGACCTTAACCAGGTCTTGGAACTTAACCGAGTTGGAGGCTACTACTGCACTTTCTAACACGTCGTCCCCACCCCACTACCACTCAGGTCTGGCAACACTGTGGGATGTGTATCTTCTTATTCCCACACTTAAATAGCATAGCCCTTTTCATCGTTATTTGGGAGATATGATCTTTTTTGTTAAGCCTATATTGAGCAACCACGTTTCTGCCCCATATGTATTTTTTTTATCAGTCACTTAAATGCCTTTCGCCGCAAGCCTAGCCGTGATGGGAAGCAACGCCAGGGTCTAAGATGGAACAGGCAATTCAAGGAAATGCCCTGTCGGGGACGGGCTCTCACATACACGCCGGACTGAGATGTGAGGGTGGTAGCTAGCCGGGCGGACCATTCGATGAATTAATGACATAGAACTCGGAAATTCGTAGAACACCCTAAACCTTACTGTAGCCAATGTTAAAATACATAATATTAGTTTGACAGAACGTTGTGGTATTCCAAACTTTTAGCCAATACGAATTCCAGGAATGTCCGCAAAATTCGACGCCTAGAATTTATATTGAAAATAAAAAAGAACAGACCAATAAATAAAATGCTTTGCAGATGGTGTAATCAATTCGCCCTTCCTTCGGCCCACTGAGCGCAATTTTGAGGACAGAATCCGAATTTTTTCAGCAATAAAACGGTTGCCGAATTTTATTCTCGAAAATTCTGTTTTTACATTGTGTTCGAGATGGCTAGATCCTGACAGATTTGAAACGCAATATTCATTTCCACTTAGTATTCACACAGAATCAGATGTAACAATAAAAATATACCTACTACTTTATTTTTTTATATAACGAAACCGGTGAACTTTGTAACCGATAATTTGTATCGTGGTGGCTGTTTACGAACAAGTAAATTGCCCGACCCCGAAATCGAATCGGGAAGCTGTGAGCCAAAGACGGCACATCACATCAGTTTTAAAGAAAAAAATGAGTACTTTAATTTAATAATTACTACCATGAAAGTGTAGTGTGTAGGGTAATTTTACACTTTGTAAAGTGTTTTCTTTGCCTACTACTACTAACTAGTCAGGCCATAACTGACCCACTGCTGCCCTCCTTCCATTATATGGAGGATAATTTCCCCTACTGTGCCTCCGCCTTATTTATTTAATTATTCAAACAGGGTTCATCAATTTTCTCTACATAATTTATTAACAGGCAGGTCAAAAATAAGTGGGCAGCCATGGACGGATAAGTATGCGATGCCTTCTTAACATATGATTTTTTATTATTATTTATTTATTTTTATTATCATTATATATATTTTTATTCTTCACTTTAATTAAGCTTGTAGGTTACATTAAATTATGCATGATTACTAGCAAGTTATTTTTGTGACCTGGTTTTAGTGATTGATAGAAGGTTGTAAAAATAGCCTGTGTCCTGCTTTTTCGAATACTTAACAATAACCTTAATTTCTTCTGATTCTTTATACACAGTATCTGATATCTATCATATCAAATCTATAGTATTAACGACCCATTTTATCACCATGACGATCTTTTAAAACGCGAAAGTATGAATTGCGCTGCAATTTAACCTTATCAAATAACGTAGCGCTGATAACAGATCACGGATAAGAAGAGTTTAGTTTAGTGCCTTTAAAATGTTACACCACTTATAAATATGATGATGAAATGCTATAAACCAAACCTAAACCAACACCAATTTATAGAATAATGAAACAAAATCATTTTTTACGCGGCTCATTTACTCAGTTCTATTTTGTTGTGAACTCTATATCTGTATAGAGTTAAGAGTCTATAGATTGTACATAACATATTTATTAAATGATTGAAATTGAAGTCTTACAATGCGATGTGATACTTTATAACCTAATCTATTCACAGCTTATTGATAAATAGTCGGCTTATTGATTTTATTTAAGCAATTTTCTTTTAGAAATCTAGAGACACACATTGTGGTATATAATCAATTGTATACGTATTTTATTTTTAAAGAGATCCTGCGTTATGAAATGCAAGATTTGTATGTATTTAAGGATTAGAGAGGACAGTAGTTCACAGCCATAACGCTATATATGTTGACTCGGTACACATGTTGACAAAGAATTATTAATTTCTTTTGTCACCTTTATCTACTTTCAGTAATATAATGCATTGTTGATACAACAAATTTGAAACTCATATTTAGATTTCCTACGATTTAACTATAATTTTATAAATTTGTGACACCGATACATAAGATGAAACAAAAACCCTATATCAAAGGATACAAAATTTCTGGAAAAATAAAGCAATAAAATACCACGACAGTTTACCAAGCTAGGATAACAGTAAATTAGTTAGTTTGTTAATTTTCACTAGAACCCATGATTTGTGGTATAAGTAAGAGTTGCCCTCACTCATACGACTTCAAGAAAGAAATATATTTTCAACATAGAACCACGTCATTTGATTTGTTCTATGCCCTCGCTTTGGCTACATGGTGTTATTACACCCTGTATAAATCTTTGAAGTTAGTACTTAAAAAACATTTATCACATTAAGCAGGAACTCTTCTGTACTTTTCTACGCTCTTCTTTAAAGAAGGGGTACGACACTGGCAAGAGACTCGGCATAGTAATCAGGTATCAACGTGTCTTGGGCAAGCATTATCCCCTTGGATACATGCGAAAGTACCAACATTGTTTTGAACCCTGTCGCTTTACCCAGGCCCACGTCTTGTTCGAGCCTGTAATAAAAAAAAACTTTGTTACTTTGCATCACCATAACCGAATGAACATTTTCTACAGTTTTGCATGAATAGTCTCTTACACTCCAATTACTACTGCTCAGCCCTATGGATCAACGGGTCCCGGGTTCGATTCCGGGGTCGGGCAAGTGTCTTTGTCTATACCAGAGGCACTTACTCTGAGTCTGGGTGTCATCTTTGTTCGTGAATTACATGTTTGTAAACTGCCCCCGTGACACAGGTTATACATAGTGCAGGGGTTTCGTTTTTTATTTAAAAAAAACCCCACTACCGAAGCGGGCCTCTTCCAGTTACATGAAGGGTAATTATTGTACCACGCTCACCAGAGAGGTCGGCACGCCAATTACTCACGCCAAAGTAGTTTTAGGGTTTCAAAGTTTTTTAATGAATGAACTTTCTTGGCTTCTTGTTCTTGTTTTGCTGCGCTTTGGATGTACAAACCTCTTATGTTAAAAAAACTTTTTATTGAAAACAAACTGAAAAATGCCTTTACCTCTATGTTTATCTTCAAAATCTACTTTCTAGTTTTTGTCTTAATATTCCGGCTTCATTGTTTTACGTAACGTTCCCAACATCACTACATAGTATAAAACAAAGTCGCTGTTCTCTAAATCTTTAGAACTACGCAACGGATTTTGAAGCGTTTTTCTTTATTAGATAGAGTGATTCAACAGGAAGGTTTTTAAGTTCAATACATGCATAATATTGTAGAGAAACACTGATAAATTCAGTTGTTCATCATTGCACCCGTGCGAAGCCGGGGCGGGTCGCTAGTTAAAAATAAATGGTAGTAGACAAAGCCAGCATTTTTAAGAGCTATGAGGGTTTTTATCTGGTAAAAATCTTTTCCGAGTTCAGAAATAAAAGTCGAAAGGTCACGGCGTACAATGATACTACTAAGAAACTTTTTTAGCAACTATTCCCTAATCGACGGGCTGTCAAAAAGTTGAATAAAAGGAGGCGTGATAAGGGATGACATACTTACTTTCTTATAAAAGAAATGTGTCGAAGAAAGACATTAATACGTAATACCAGAATTCCTACCTAGTTTTTAATATAATAAGTAAAAAAGTGCTTTAAATTTATGTGACTGTATATCGTTAATATTTGATAGAACAGAAAAATGACAAGTTCCCCTACATCGTAATTCCGGACATCAAATGGAAGTAATCGTGAACTAGTTATACAGTGAATAGTACAGTTCTATTTTTTCATTACACTAATATTACATTTTACTAATACACAATGTCACCAACCCATACCGTCTTGAAGGTGTCGTAAGAGGCGACTAAAAGAACGCAAGAGGCAGATCACCTAGCCGAAAGAGAAGGAAACCTTGACACGAACCCTGTGCCACTGCCAACCCGTCTTGCCAGCGTGGCACAGTAGGCTAATTTCCCGCCATGAATTTGGAGGAGGCCCCTTTCAGTAGTGGGGCATTTATGGGCTGAAACGAATATTGGGAACTTCGCACCTGATGGCAAGGAGATATCGCAACTCAAAGAGCTAAGCAATTTTCATTCATCATCATTCATATTTACAATCCAGAAATAGCCAACAATTTTTCACCATATTACTGTTTGTCATACTTACATGTCACCAATAAACAAAACCCGACTAGGGTCCTTAACGCCTGCTTTCTTCATCGCAAGTTCACCAAAGGTTTTTCCAGGCTTCCCTAACAAGATTGGACTGCGTTTTACATGTTTTGCTACCAAATCTGTGAACACCCCCGTACCTAAAAAAAAAGCAATTGATTAGTTAAGCCAAAACAATGCATGTATTTTTGTCCATCTGTTATTATATATTTACAAAAAAAACCGGACGAACTCTATGCTTATGTTTGATAGCTTACTTTACCCGTTCGACGCTAGGGCAGGTTTCTAGTGATATAAAATATCATATATTTCACACAGCAAAAATTTAAGATTCAACAAGTTACAACAAGCGTAATTTTCTCGCTATTTCATCAAGGCACTAACACTACTAATAACTAGTAAACATTAAATTATTTTGTTATTTAATAATATTTAATTCAGACATAAATAGAGTAATGGACAAATACTTAAAAACACCAGTTAACCTAAAACTAAAAAATACCATAATAAGAAAATATATTATATAAAGGAGTCCCTGTAGGCAAGATTCTGGAAGCGTTCCCCCTTTGAATCGCTAGACTGATTCTTTGTCTGATGATTTTGTAATTTTAATTGTTCTGAAAATGTGTGTAAATCAACTTAAAATTAAATTCATGAAAATGTCTATTACATATCTATACTAGCAGACCGGGCCACGCGTTGCTGTGGTTATTATGCTTATATTATTTTAGCTTAAATATACCGTTTGTGCTTTTAACATAGCGCCATCTACTGAATACTTACTCAATCCAGTCAACAGATATCGCCATCTGTTAGATTCGTTTGGAGCTAACAGATAATTGTGACCATCAAGTAATAGACAAATAATTTGTAATAAAATAATATTGCCTTATAATTTGAGATGTAATGTATCCTATCTTTCAAGTTGGATGAAACTGCACACGGTGTGAAAATTTGATTGAAATCGGTTAAGTAGTTTAAGGCTGTGTCCCCAGTAGGCAAACAGTTTGCAGCCGACTGAGTGAGCCGCAAATTTGTAACGAATTGAGATTTAAGTTAGCTGCAAACTCAGATCGATTTTTGTTTTTCGCACCCGGTTTTGCCGGGAGTCGGTCACTAACTGAGATAGTCTGCGCACGTAACGTTGAAAACTGCGTAAAGTGAGCGCAAAACTAGCAAACTGTGGACACTCCATTTCAAATAATATATGGAAAGGCGGACTAAACCGATACGCCGCAAACTCAGTCGGCTGCAAACTGTTTGCCTACTGTGGACACAGCCTAAGAGTCCATCGCACACAAAGAACATGACACCTAGTTTATAACTTATAGAAACTTTATGTCTGTGTTTTATTTAAAATTTAAAAATTGCGTTCTAGTTGGGACACCCATTATAATATATTAAAATGTACACACATGCAGATATTTGAAATGGAGTGTCCACAGTTTGCTAGTATTGCGCTCACTTTACTTAACATGTTTAAGTGCATGCTGTGTTGGTTGTGCATTTAGATTGTAAATGGAAAGACTACTGGATGCAGATAAATGAAGGTATGATGATAAATAAATACCTAACATAACAGCATCTCCGTTGTAAGCCTTCTTGTCAGTGGCTCCAGCTAAAAATAAGACTTCTGGTCTCCTCAAGTATGCAATGGATTTGTTCAGCTTAGGCAGGTTCACTCTGAAATCGCTGTCATAGACCACAGCGCCAATAGACTCATCGTCTTCTGAGTACTGATAATGATCTTCATTATATTGTGGAACAACTTCTGGCTGCAAAACCAATAAATAGTTTATAACGAATATCTACCTTGGTATTGGTGATAGCGAAGCGACCTCTTCACAGGAGGATGTTCCAAAAGAAGGCATATAACGAAGGGGGTAGAGCTCAGATTCCTTGACGCATCTAACCGAGTTACGTAACATCAGGAGACCCTGGTAAGTGGGTATTGGGACGGCCCTCATATCACTGAGGGGGGAGGGGGGGCACGTGTGACAGTCTTTCGAGTAAGTAGCGAAAAATATCTAGTCAACATTATGCCCGTTCAGAACTGAGGCACTGAATCTTACCACTTCTCCCTCCACAATCATCATCATTTCAGCCAAAAGACATCCACTGCTGGACATAGGCCTCCCCCAAGGATTTCCACAAATATCTGGTCCTGAGCCTGCATCCATCGTTTTCCGGCGACCTTAACCAGGTCATCGGTCGACAGTGTCCTGGAAGGCTGACCAGCACTGCACTCTTCGGAACGCGTCCGCCACTCGAGGGCTTTTCTGACGGGCGGCAGTCCCACGGGCCCTGATTTTATCGTAAGATTTTATTTTTAAATACTACTCACCCCTTCTTTACATTCAAAGCCATTCAACCTTAAAATCCGGGTAGTTTCCGGACAAGATACTGAATATACTGTTTTCTTGAAGTTTACTGACTTTAAGTATTCCGCTATGGCTATCGAAGGAATAATTAGGTTTTCCTAAAAAAAACAAAAACATATGTTGCAATAGAAACCAAACATCGTTCTAGGAATTCCCGACGTTTCTAATGCTTTAAAATAAATCCGTTAATGTTTAATTTCAATGTGTAATAATCGCGAAAACCTAAGAAATCATTATCGTTCTAGGAGTGTTATATCGATAATATCGTTACCGAAAAATATTAGTTGAATGTTTTAAGTAACATCGACCATATTAACGTACTTCCGATACACCTAGAACCGAATTTCATCAAACATTTCAATGAACCACCTCTGTAACTACTATTATTACTACTCAGCCTAAACATGACCCACTGTAGAGTCAGGACTCCTCCATGGAGATTAATAAGCCTACTGCGCCACAATGGCCAGAATACCTGTTGTGACAGGTATTCAGGGTTTCTTTCTCTTGTAGCAAGGTTATCGGCCTTTTTTTTGTCGGCTCTCGCGACAGCCTTAGGATGGAATTGGGTGATGAAATTATGTATCCTAAATTCGTCACCATACGAAACATAGCGATCACCAAATTAAACACAAACATTTGGAGGATGGAAGGAGAGATAAAATTGACTGCCTCGTTGGTCTAGTGGTTACATGTGCCGCCTTTGGATCAACGGGTCCCGGGTTCGATTCCGGGGTCGGGCAAGTGTCTTTGTCTAAACCAGAGGCACTGGCTCGGAGTCTGGGTATCATTTCTATCTATAATATGTATATATTTACAAAATATATATATATAATTAGTTTATCATCCATCTCGTTACCTTAACACAAGCATTAAGTTGCTTAGCTTGGGACGAGGTGGCGTTGTATGAAATGTCCAAGGATATTTATTTATTTTATTTATATTTATATAACACTCTATTTTGGTCGAGTCTCTCGTCGACTATTCTCTGTATAGCTGCATACTGAATAGGTGGTAAACGAAATGAGGCCACTTGATTGAATAAAATAAAAAGTTTTTTATTTGATTTTTATATAGCATCCATACTTACAAATCCATCATCAATCCCAGCTTCTTTAAAAATTTCATTATAGTTTTCTTTGTTACGTAGGCTGTTATTTGAGACATAGTTCACCGTTTTTCCATGACTCTTCATCAACTTGAAGAACTCTCCAGTACGAGGTAGAGCTGTGCTGTTCCATATTACGCCTAAAACAGGCAAACAACTATTTACCTATATCCAAATTATTTTTCACCATCATCATTTCAGGCCATAAATGACCCACTACTAAGTCAGACCTCCTCCAAATTCATAGGAAGTACCCTACTGTGCCACACTGGCCAGTTGGGATGACACATGGTTTATATCGAGCTTTCCTTCTCTTTCGGCTAGGTGATTTACCATAAGTGTCGTCACCTCTTACGACACCCAGGATCCATCCATCAGGATGGTATGGGTTGTGTATTCTAAATCCGTTATCACACGGACTTTAGATATATATAAACAATATATAAATATACTAGCTGCGCCCCGCGGTATAACCCGCGTGGACTTACTTGCACTTATTGGTATATTTTGGACAATTCACACAATTTCTTTATAAATTGTAGCCTATGTGTTATTCTGATGTATAAACTATATTATTGTAAAGTTTCATTAAAATCCATTCACTAGTTTTTACGTGAAAGAGAAACTAACATCCATCCATACTTACAAACTTTCGCGTTTATAATATTAATAGTAGGACATTTTTTTTCTCTGTCAATTTCGTCAATGACAAATGGATCAAACCGAGATACCTTGATATTCTGTGTTTGAGACGTTTTTGGCATGGTGACAGAAGCAGATGTCATTGGAACAAGAAAAAAATAGATTAACGCTAGTTCCGAAGAATAGAGTTCAAAATGGTTACAAAGCAGTATTGCTTATAGATCTTTATTCTTTGGAACTGGCGATATATTGTGTATCAAAGAAATATATTTAAAGTCCGTGTGATGACGTATTTAGAATACATAGTGTCACTACTCTATTCGTGCCGGCTCTACACTCACACCTGACGTCGCGCCGAGAATTCACGCCGTTAATAAATGCCGTGATCCGCGAGTTCGCGACTGTGATGGTCTATGGACTATGAGTGTGAACGGTGCGAAGCGCGAAAGAGAAGGTGTGAACAACATACACTCGTGATTCGCAGTTGTCGCGGGCGATAGCGGCAGTTCGCGGCGCGAGTGTGGAGCCGGCTTAAGAACTGACAAAAGGAAACGAGAAGGCCAGTAACCTAGCCGCAAGACAAAACTTGATACGAAACCCTGTGCCAACCCGTCTGGCCAGCGTGGCAGTAGGCTAATGAACCTTGACGTAACCGGAGAAGGCCCGACGGCTGAGTAGTAGTATGAAACCTGTCTTTATGGTTATATGTGTTTTTGTTTTACCCTGTATACAATCTGTAAAGAGAATTTGAAATGACTCTACCGACAAGAGCAAAGCGCTCTTCAATACAATAGATAAACAGTGAATTATTCAATGTGGTGACGGATTTATTATACACAATTCACCAAACCAAACCGTCTTGAGGGTGTCGTAAGACGCGACTTAAAGAGGTAAAACGCAAGAGGTAGATGACCTAGCCACAGGAGAAGGATAACTTGATACATCCTCTGTGCCAACTTGTCTTGCCCGTGTGCTAATTTCCCTCCATGAATTTGTAGGAGGCCCGAGTCGGTAGTGGATCATTTATTGCGACGACATTTTTTTCTTTTATTAATTGACAACTCTGCACTAAGCATCTCTGTAACGCGGGGACACTTTACAAACACATAATCTACGACTACAAATTACAACCAGACTATTGGCTTACAGCACGACTTGCCCAACTTCGGAATTGAACCGGGTACCCGTTGATCCAAAGGCATTTTTACCCCTAGACTATAGATGTAAGGCCGGTTTAAAACCAAAAACCGTTTAAATCCGAAATAAACCGTTTTTATTGGTTTAAAACGGTTGGTTTTGAAGACTAAGCTTTTCTTAACTATAACTACATTTTCTTAATTTTACTGAGGTAGTTGTATCGGAGTACATATTTAAACTATGTAAAGATTTTATAAATGTGATACTGATATGAATATACTCGTTTAACTCTATTTGGTCCGTCCAACCAAGCAAGTAGGTATTAAAATTAAACACTTTTTAACGGATTTCTCGCGTGTTTATTACATTATTTAATTCCCGACGTTTCGAATACTTTGCAGCAGTCGTGGTCGCGGGAGAGACTAGATGACAGTTGTCTTCAAATTACATAGAAACAGTTAAAATCAACCACCTATCATTTTGTTTGATTGATAACTGTATAATTTTGTTATATTTAATTACAATGTAATAATCATCAAGTAGGTATTGCCTATCCGTGTAGTGCGTGTCATATTATTTATTAAATAAGTATCATCATCATCATAATCATCAGCCCACATTAGTCCACTGCTGGACATAGGCATAAGTAAGTATAAGTGAGGTTTATCTAAATTGCCCAAAATAAAGTGCAAAACACAGTACTTTATTTTTGTAGGCGAGTTTAAAACGGTTTATATGGGCTTTAAAACCGCACTATTTGGTTTAATACTTTTTAAACCGGTTGTTTTAAATCTACCCAAGTACTGTTAATTAGAACAGTTCTTAATACTGTATGATGATACATTACGGTTGTAATACTATTTGTACTTGGCAAACAATACCTAATTTATTTTGTATACATTAAAAAACACTTTAAAACTAAGACCAAGGTCCATATAATACGACAGCTGATAAAAACTTGATAAAATGGTTTGAAGGAAACGTTACAGTTTTAAAAGTTCCACAGATAATGTAGGATAATTTCATTCCATGTAATTGAAGGATAATTAATTGACTAATAGTCCATTTTTACAAATACTTTAGCATATTTATTTCTTAATTCGAAGGTAAATTAATTTCACGCTGACCGTTCCGAACGAACACATTCCGAATCTAAACGTACCTAAACGTCAATTTTTTTTAATAACGAACCTTACCGTCACAATCCGAAAACACGTGATCGAATGAATCCAAAAACTTTTGAAAGTCTTCTTTATTCAAATTCGCAAGATTCACTGGCGCATACATTTTTAATTCACTACAAACAATTATTTATTTTTAATTTATCGCGTACGTGCGTTCATAACCTTGTCGGGTTTGTTACTGCGCTTGCGTCATGTAGGTGGCGTGTAAATATAAACGGACGTCACAACAGTCCTGTTTCCATGTGAACCCGGTTTTATGGCTGGCCGTTATTAATCATCGCACTTCGACTTCACTGCAAACTGCAAACATCGCTATCACGATGTAGGACTTTTTTTTAATTCTCGCATTTATAGGCGCTATTTCTTGATGTTAATATTTCTTATATTTCGTGAAAATTGTTTAAAAGATTTAGCATGCTGGTAACTACATTTTTTTTTTAATATCTTTACTTTTTAGAATGCAAATGCTAACCAACAAATAAATAGGTCCGTCCGTCCGGTGAAGAACTGTGACGGATTTAGAATACATAGAGTCACCACCCCATTCCATTCTGAGGGTGTGGTAAGAGCCGAGAAAAGGAAATGACAATACTGACAACCTAGCCGCAAGAGAAGGAAAACTTGAAATGAAACCCTGTGCCAACCCATCTGGCCAGCGTGGCACAGTAGGCTAATTACCCTCACTGCGACGGGAGGAGGCCTGACTCAGTAATGGGTCTATTATGGGATGAGTAATAAAATAAATATTGGCGACTAGCTACGATTTAAGTGGCCTCCAAGGTGCCATTAAAGTTTTCGCAGACTATAAATCGCCACTTGCTTCTGAAAAGGGTTGTTCACCTTTTGTGATCCCGAATCCTGATTGATCTCATAGAATGGGCGTTAGCCCTTAAAACTTTATAGGCTAGATTAAATCTGTAATAGTATTTTTATACGTTTTCTATAATAGAATGCTTAGTGACCCAGTATTAATGGAAATAGGATTTGGTTTTAAAATACAGTAGAATATAAGTTTTGATCGACCTTACTATTTTTCATATATTATATAGTCAGACTTGTTTGTACCACCATCATTGTACCCGTTTTATTTAAAAGAGCAACCATGGAGTTTCTTGCCGGCTCTTCTCTGTGGAATGGTATTCCGAACCAGTGATCAAAATTAAATGATTAATTATTTTTAATGTTCGTGTTATACCTTTTGACTGTTTGAAAGTATTCGTTAAAATTTATTCGAATAAAAAACATTAGATTTTTATTTTATTATAATCCACCATTCATGTACTAATATTCAGCCCATAGTTAACCTCCTCCAACAACATGGAGAGTAATTGGCCTTCCTACTGTGCCACTCTCGCCAGACGTGTTGGCAGAGGGTTTTGTTTTAAATTTTCCTTTTCATTCGGCTAGGTTCTCAGCCTTGTCATTTCCTTTTGTCGGCTCCTACGACATCCTCAA
The DNA here is from genome assembly GCA_905475355.2 of Clostera curtula. Taxonomy (NCBI): domain Eukaryota; kingdom Metazoa; phylum Arthropoda; class Insecta; order Lepidoptera; family Notodontidae; genus Clostera; species Clostera curtula. The sequence goes on along the minus strand of FR997804.1, from coordinate 3,084,969 downwards.
GATTGAATAGGGTGGTGACACTTATTAAAAAATAAATCATTTCCGCAATATTCGTTTCAATGTCGGTTGATAACGAAATGTCGTCAATTAGAACAATGGAGACACGCAATCGCGTTATCGACCGCTATAGACTATTTTTATCCTTGAAATTAATTTGTATTGGCCGATTTTTCTGCTCGTTACGAATAATATTATTGTACTACATTAATTCCTCGATATATTAATTAGTAATTTATCTGTTACGACAGTTTTCATTATTTAATTACATATTTACGGGAATTTTAATTAAAATTAATCAATAAATTACTTTTAATTAAAAATAGTGTTTTCATATTCATTTCAAGTTGTATTTTATTTATATAGTTATGGCGATGGTATGTACCTATATAATTGTACACCATTTATTTTGATCACCTTTTCAGCTAAAAGTAGTATTATCGAAGGTTGCTTTTTTAACCGACTTTAAAAAAATCCAATTCGTCCGTCTTTGTTTTGTAGGTGTGCTACCGATTTAGAAAATGTTTCTAATGATATTGCATTTCATCTTAGTCTGATAGAAATCTTAGTGCAATCAGTTCAGTAGTTTGCTATAAAATATGTTAACAAAACCATTTATCGGAAGGCAAATTTGGGTATTTAAGGACTACGTTCCACAACCATGTAAACCGACTTCAGAAAAAAAGAAAAATCAACAAAACCGTAACATCCATTTGAAGTCGGTGACGTAAATTAGAATGTAGGCATGCCCATGGCTTCAAATGGGTTTTATTGGTTATTTTTCCGTTTTTGATACGTGTTTTTATTACACATGGTCATGATGGTCATCGATCGAGGGCGTGTTGCCCCATCAATCTAAAATTAAATTTGTTCTCAAACAAACACCGCTACAGCTGGTTGGGTTGATTATGTTTGGTAATAGCCAATGGTACGGTACTTACTTGTTCTTTACGCTACGTAAAACAAGCTTCAAACTGTCAACATCTCGTATAGTTAATTCTACGCGTTTCTACGCCACGAAAGACATTTCACAAATTTTCGATTTTTTTTTGTCGGTTATCTTCCTGCGCTTTTGCACAATACTGTTGCACAAGATCAACACATGATCAAACACATAGTTTACGATTCTTTATAGGACATACTACAGACAGATAATATTTTTTCTATATAAGATAAGTAACGTATTTTTTTAAAAGTATAGGTATTGTACTGGCAGCTAATACAAGGTGATATATACCAGACGAATTTATTGTTTAAGAAAAACGTGAAAATGATTTTACAATGTGGTGATGAATTTAGAATACATGGTGTCGCCACCCCATCTCGTCCTGAGGGTGTCGTAAGAGCCGACAAAAGGAAATGATAAGGCCGATACTCTAGCCGCAAGATAAGAAAAACTTGATACAAAACCGTATGCCAACCCAGCCACTGTGGCACAGTAGTCTAATTACCCTCCATGTAGTTGGAGCAGGCCCGACTCAGCAGTTGGTCATTTATGGGCTGAGAAGTATGAAAAGGTTTTTGCAGTGTCTGCGCACCGCTTTTGTGAGGCGCCGTCCTATTGCCATCGCTCGCGCGATGATGCGTCCGTCCGACAAAAATTGATCGTGTGACCGTGCGATCAAACATACTGATTTCTACTGAATGTCCTATTGAAGGTCGTGCGATCATGCGATGCGACCAAATTGTTTAAACGCATCGTATTGATCGGACGACCGTGTGTTGAAATACTTTGATATACACTAAATGTCATATGGTTCGATTCCATGGATCCCTAAGATGATATTTGAAGAGAAATAATTGAATTGAAGAGGAATAAATGGAGTGAAGACTATTAAAACAGGCATAATAATGACTAAGAGTGGGCTATTATTGCAATGAATTTGAATAAAATAAGAAGATTAAGTGAAAATGTTTTAATAAAAGTAACAATATTATTATTGATTGATAAAACTTACAATATTATTATTAATCATCGCACGACCGTAGTAGGACAAAAGTTTTCTCTTTGCGCGATCGGTTTTATCGCACGATAAAATCGCATCGCGACATCGCACGGGCCATGGCAATAGGACGGCGCCTGAATCTGCGGAGAGCCACTTATAATCTGGGGATCAAAAGAGTCGAAAGAGATGGATGGGTTGTAAGAATGAGGCAACGTGTATGAAAGTTGTGAATGAAGACATGACGACCAGCACCTACCGAGGGACAAGGGGCAAAAGATGATATTTTTAATTTTAGATATGACAATTTACAAGAATTTTGTGATAAAACCAACGTAAATAATAAATAAAGACCACGTATTATTGCAATTTAATTTCTCAGAAACTCAAACGGTTTTAAAATTAACAATAATAAAGTTCCTTTTGAGGAACTTCCTTTTGAGGAACTTTATGTAAGTAAGTCTTATCACAAAACTGGACACCTAAGTGCCTTTACAAACCATAAAATAGAGAAAACAAGATTGCTAGCTTACACATTATTAGCACCTTCAAAAAAAGGAGTAAAGAGGGAAATTAACAGAAAAGTGTACACAATAAAATAAAATTAATAAAGGAATTTGTACTCTAATATCTGCCAAATTTTGTAGTCAAAAACCCGAACCAACTTCTGCCAGTCTCTTTCGATTGTATCGACGTAACTTCCTTCATGAAGGAAGTGACTATTTTGAAAGGAGTCGTAGCTGGCTTAAACTCCACATCTGCAACAATAAAGGTTGAAATGTAAAAAGCTTCTGATCTAAAATACATTCCAACAATATTGAGATTGACAGCACTTAATCTCAGAACTTCAAAATTCATAACGCCCTGTCACTTAAATCTTATTGTGACCATGGACGTATAAAAAAAGTCGGACAGAGTCTCGCTAACTAAAAACTGTGACATCATAGTCGGCCAGCTCAGCTATATGTACAGGCCAGCACGCACACTTTCACACATTAGTCGGCCATTACGCGCGCGAACATCGATGCATTGAGACGCAATATGCGGCGAAAAAATAAAAAATATAAATCATGTCTTGCGTGATAAAATGGTGTAAAAACCGTAGTGACTGAAAGAAAAACAATCCAGGAATCACGTTTCATACGTAAATGAATAATTCAATCACTTATTACCAGATTATATACATTAAAATCAATTTGTATTTGCTAGAATAAAACAATTAATTTTAAGTTCAGTGTTGCCAATATTCACGTGTGCAAATTAACCGAAATTTGAGAAATTTTTCGTTTATTATAAAAATCAATATATTATTATGGTTAATTATTTAATAGTTACTACTGGGTATTTATTTTATATTCCTTTTGCTAGATTTTCTAAGGAAAATTAAGTATGGAGAAATGATTGAATTCAAATTACTTAGTAGAAATTGTAATGGTGAAAACGATTGGATTCCAAACAAATACAGTGTCGTTTGCAGTATACATTTTGATGCGAATGACTTTTAAACAATTATAGGAGGACTCCGGCGTGTTGTTGCTTATGCAGAACCTCAAAAGGTAAATTAGCAATCTAACAAGACGTGGATATTATATAAAAAAAAGAAACATTAAGTTAATATACCTAAAAACCAGAGGAGGCCATACGTCATGGTCATACGAAAAATGTTATAAGAAAGCATAACATTGTACAACGAAAGGCAACATATATATATTATCACAAAAAATGTGTAGATAATGAAAGTGTTTTTTTAACTTGGAATCCGAACTTTCGTCGGAATATAACACAAAATAAGTCTATAGTATAAGTCAAAATAAGTAAATATATAGCGGAAAAATATCTAACGATTCGGTTTCACCACATCTCGAAATTAGAAGAAATTTCAAGATCGTCTCAAAGTAAAAGACATTATTCTAAAAAAAATACTCAGCATTTGGGATGCTAAATTAAATTAAATAGGACTGGAAATTATTAAAAAAAGAATAACAAGCCCTCTGATTCTCAGCAGTGGTCGCGTTCCGAACTGGTGGTAAACTATGTATGTGTAGCATGTTGCGGGTTCGATTCCCGCACGGAAGAAATATTTGTACGACCTACAAGTACTTGGTCCGGGTCTGGGTGTTTCCTTTATAGAATATGTATGTATTTACAAAAAAAAAAGTATATAAGTAGTTTGCATTCTATAATTTTTTTTAATATGTTGACAATTTGTAATTGTCCATTGTGTCCTATACAAAATAAATTATATGACTTTGACTTAAACATTACAATTTCGAACCATACATTTATTACGTTGACCGTGTTTTAATGGCAAATTTTTGTGTAAGTTGGCCACCCCAAAATTAACTCACACATAAAGAGCGGCCGCCATCTTGGCGTCTCACTTTTGTCTTAGCGAGAGTTCCGTCCGCCTTTTTTTATACGTCCATGATTGTGACGATAAGAATAAAAGAAACAAAAAAAATAGAAATGATGGAAAATCTAAACCAAATGCGGGTAATACGGAGAATCATAATGCTAATGTGAGTTAATCGTATGTTAACGGCCAACACGTAGCGAGCGCGGGGCGAGAACATGCGAACAAAACAATAACAAGTACGTCATTGGAATGCAGTCAACAAGCTGACTACTGTTAAGAATGATTCCCCATATTATCCTAGCTATAGGGATATTGCAAGCGGCGTTCATACTAAAGCAAGTCAGGTATCTGATTACGAAGGCTCTATAACGGTAGATGAAAAGAAAACAATGTATAAATATAGAAACACTAGAAGTATCTTAAAAACTAGGGGCAAATTAGTTGCAGCGGTTGCAGCCAAGTCATTTGCTTATGTTTATTTACAAAGGAACAAGAAATATATAACGGAAGATGCTATTAAATAACATATGTATCTTCACTACATATTATAAAACAAAGTCGCTGTCGTCTGTCCGTCCCTATGTATGCTTAAATCTTCAAAACTACGCAACGGATTTTAAAGCGTTTTTTTAACAGATCGAGATAGAGTGATTCGAGAGGAAGGTTTATATGTATAAATGATTCATAATATTGTAGAGAAACACTGATAAATTTAGAGGTTCTTCATTGCAACCGTGCGAAGCCGGGGCGGGTCGCTAGTTAAATATATGAGTAAGAGTGTGTTGAAATTAAAATGGTACAGCAAAATCCTGAATCCAATTTTAATGCTTCTAAAATCACTGACTTTATACTTAAATATGTTTCTACAAAACTATTATTGGAAGGAATGAAGGATTATTGTTCCGGTGATATAGACAGCATAGCTTTACTGTGAACAGCACGGTTAAAATAAACAAGCACATCTAACACAACAGATAAAAAAATATGAGTTTAACGACTTTTAACTGTAAATCGATTAAGAGGGCAATTCAACATGTGCATCATTATCATCATCATTTCAGTCAAAAGACGTCCACTGCTGGACATAGGCCTCCCCCAAGGATTTCCCAATTGTAAACAATTGAAAACCAGCTCCAGACTACTAATTGTTTGGCATAGGCTGAACTTGTTTCCATTTGGCGTAGCCATAGGGTATACAAAAGATGTGTAGCAAATATTGTCTACATTTAAGTGTTTATATGCCTTTTTTTGTGCCAATAAACTTATTAATATTAGTATATCATTACTATAATCAGGGTAATACCACAGTGTACACCTGCTTCCTGGACCTAAGTTGGGCCTTCGATACCATCAATCATAATTTAATGTGTAGTAAGCTAAATAACGAAGGGGTTCCTCCGGAAATTTTTGCAATTCTCACCTACTGGTATCACAAGCACACCAATAATGTACAGCAGGAGTTATCGGATTGCTATAAATTGGCATGTTGTGTGAGGCAGGGGGGATTTACTTCACCGGACCTACTTAACTTAAACATGAATGATTTTATTGGGGATCTGAGTAGCACGCCCAACGGGCTCAAGTTAGATGGCAGATACGCGGATGGTAGGGTGCTTCTGAGCCCCTCAATCAAAGGACACGATGGGATACGATTTAGTGTATCACTATATCACTTCACTATCACTACATATTATAAAACAACTAGCGACCCACCCCGGCTTCGCACGGGTGTAATTATCCATATAAACCTTCCTCTTGAATCATATAAACCTTCCTCTATCCGTTAAAAAAACTGCTTCAAAATCCGTTGCGTAGTTTTAAATATTAAAGCATACATAGGGACGGACAGACGACAGCGACTTTGTTTTATACTATGTAGTGAAGTCGTTGTCGTCTGTCCGTCCCTATGTATGCTTAGATCTTTAAAACTACGCAACGCATTTTGAAGCAGTTTTTTTAATAAAGTGATTCAAGAGGAAGGTTTTTATGTATAATACATGCATAATATTGTAGAGAGACACTGTTAAATTTAGATGTTCTTCATTGCACCCGTGCGAAGCCAGGGCGAGTATCTAGTAACGTAAATAAAATTGAAGTTTTGATATTTAGATCCGGAAAAGGACCGATTGATGTAACCGAGATTCGTCTCAATGGACAGGTTATTAAAATTGTGGACACATTCAAGTATCTTCGCCATATTCTTACATCAGTCGTAGATCAAGCGTCAACATCGGCCGCTATGTGTGGTTGATAATATGATTGCAAGAAGGTTTACCAGAGAAACGCACGTTGTAAAAGTTGTGTTGTTTAAATCTTTCTGTCAGTCTTTATTCATGTGTCACCTCTGGACTAATTACACCGTGAAGACACTCGCCATACGCGTTGCTTATATCAACAGTTGTAGACAGCTTATGGGTCTAGATCGCTACTGCAGTGCATCTGAAATGTATGCCCATGTGGTCTCATTTAAAGCAAACGTATAGCCTCTTTTATGGATCGGGTTGATATGTGTAACAACTCCATAATTTAGTCTAGCAGATAGGCTGCTGCTCTCAACAGAGAAAATACTATCTGCTGAATACAATGATGATTGTGTAATGTGTATATTAATTGCAATAGATGTAAATTTATTTTGATGTTTTAATATTGAAATGTTTAAATATTTATCAGCTGTTGCTTAGGACATGTCTGAAATAAAGATTATGGTATCATCATCATTTTTCATCATCATTTCAGCCAAAAGAACACTGCTGGACATAGGCCTCCCCCAAGGATTTCCACAAAGGCCGGTCCTGGGCCGCCCGCATCCACTGCTTTCCGGCGATCGTCCGGCGATAACCAGGTCGTCGGTCCACCGTGTGGGAGGCCTACCAGCACTGCGCCTTCCGGAACGCGGTCGCCACTCGAGGACTTTTCTGCCCCATCGGACGTCGGTCCTGCGAGCTATGTGCCCTGCCCACTGCCACTTAAGTTTGACAATCCGGTGGGCTATGTCGGTGACCCTGGTTTTCCTGCGTATCTCCTCATTTCTGATTCGATCTCGCAGGGAAACTCCGAGCATAGCCCTCTCCATTGCCCTTTGGGTGACTTTGAGCCTTCTGATGGAGCCCATAGTGAGCGACCACGTCTCAGTTCCATGGTATATTCTTTATAATATTATTGTTATATACATTTAGGATAACAATTTCATAAATATATATATAACAATAGAATTTTACCCGCTGAAGATGAAGTCAATGACCCAAGCCAAAGGAGGCTAGGGATCAGCAGAAAGGAATCTTCTTACAATCCACGAAATCTCCAGAAGTATGTCTTTCTAAATCAAGAGCTAAACCCAACAACTAAGCGAGAGATTTTCAAGATAACGGTTAAAGCTCTTCGCTTTAGGACCGTTTGCCGACACTACAATCGGCACAATGATAGTAGAATCAATACTCGTCATTGAAATAATCACCTTGACCTGGCTCCTGAGATTACTTTAAGTCGGTCAGTTTATCATTTTCAGTCTTTATGAGATTACCGTCATGTGGACTATCACTGCTTCTGATATTGCACACTTCCCGATTGTGAAGAGATTTGACGTTATGAATTGGAATATACAATCTTATGACTGATGAGCAAGTGTATTGGAAATGTTGTCATTATTCAATGGACTTTCTAGTCTAATATGTCCAGTTCTGTCTGAGACCACTTGAGTATGCCAAAGGAGTACGAAAGCGCAGGAATAGCCCAACTGTTGATAGCACGAGCTTCTTTTACGAACTTTTGTTACGCGAACCAAGAAATGTGTCGTCAACAATTTTTTCATCTTATTTAAAGTTTATTTATTAGCATAAGAACAATGGTATAGCTTTAGTTACATAACAATAAAGGTAGCTTAAGAATTTACTTGCTGTACCACCCACAATAATGTCCACTGATTACTACATAATTTAACATTATTGTTGGAAGGTAGTAGTGCAATGGCAGGTACACGTAAACCTGGCAAGCGGATGTCGCCGGTGCGTGCTAAAACTACGTAACAAGTCGGATTATAGTTAGGTACATTGGAACAAAGTGTGCAGCGGCCGCTTCCAGGTAGCGATATCCTTATCAACAATGCAATTACCCTGTGACATGCCTAAGTATTTGTAACTACGACGATACACGTGTTGACGACCACCGCACGGAAGAAATATTTGTACGACCTACAAGTATTTGTTCCGGGTCTGGGTGTTTTCTATCTATAATATGTATGTATTTACAAAAAAATATATATATATACTAGCTGACCGGGCAGACGTTGTCCTGCATGATATTTGTTTACCGACTGCAGCGCCATCTGTCGGGCTGATTTGTGAATCTAAACCATCCTCGGTGCCACCCAAACGCATACAAAAAATTTCATTCAAATCGGTCCAGCCGTTTAGGAGGAGTTCAGTCACATACACACGCACACAAGAAATATATATATTAAGATATGTAGTTTATCATCCATCTCGTTACCATAACACAAGCATTAACTATCCGATTCGGTGAGAGACTGTAGAACGACAGATTAAGAAAGGTCTACACAGGATGAGTTTACAATTTGGCCTCTTTAAACACGGATGTTAGCACATTTGTCAAGGCCAAATTCCATTCTGATATCATTACAAAAATTCTGCGTAATTTTAAGTAATATAAATGTGATCCATTTACAAAAGGTGATATACGCACTCACCATTTCTTCTCAGGTGATAGCCAGCCTAACATATTTTTATTTTTTATTTATTTTTTTTCGTCTGTCGTACCTAGCGCCTTGGCACCTGGGACATTTGTGTTTCATTTAACCTACTCTCAGTAGGTGCTTCCTTAGCTTATGTTTGGTAATAGTTGTTTGGTCTTGATATTTAAATTATATTCGGTGTCCGTGATATTTTCTGCTGATCAAGGTTTTCGATCGCCTTGTTGTTCCTGGCCTTTATTGCCATTTTCATGTTGTATCCCTGGATGGTGTGGTCGTCTGCAGCCAGGGCTTGCTTTATAAATCTTCCAATAGCGTCGTTGTTGTTGTCTGTGTAGTATGTGCAGTTCTCAGTGTGTCTTGAAACTGCTACAACAGCATGGGGAACGCTATCGTGCAGCCAGCCTAACATTGAATCCTTAAGTAAACTACTTAAGGGGTTCAATGCTAGACCAAACCAAAGCGGACTCAGGCTATCGACTTGAAAATTCCACACTATATCTGTATTAAGCCCGGAGAGTCAGAAAAATCCATCCCATCCATAAGGCAAAGAAGAGTGACCCAGCTGCTCATACATGAATGTAGGAATGAGCAAAGATTTCTCTTGCGGCTAGAATGTCGGCCTTGTCATTTCTGTCGAATGGGGTGGTGACATAATGTATTTTCGTCACCACACGGAGAAGATCGGTTGTTTTACTATCTACCCAACCAATCAGTCTGACAATCTACCTAGACTACAAGTAAATATTTATTCGCCTCACAGACATAAGTGTTTATGTGCGTTATCGCAACAAATCGATAGCCCTCGACCCGATCACGGCCTTGGTAATAATTTATATGGTTCAATATTGGTGTTTACCTGCCTATTGTGTATGAGAGTATTGTATTTGTTTATGAACTAGCGCATTTGTAAGAAAGGACCTTGTTGGTCTAAGGGCTGGATGTGCCGCCTTTAGAGCAAGGGTCTCCGGTTCGATTCCGGGGTCGGGCAAGTGTCTTTGTGTAAACCAGAGGCAGTTGTTCTGAGTCTGGGTGTCATTTGTGTTCGTGAATTAGATGTTTGTGAACAGCGGCCTATGTGGAGATCCTTGGGGGAGGCCTATGTCCAGCAGTGCACGTCTTTTGGCTGAAATGATGATGATGATAAAAAAGCGGGCGGGACCCGGCTTCGCACGTACCAGTTTTCTGCCGGGTGTACATAATGGCACTTGTTGTTAGTTTATTTAATTTTTAAGTAATAAAAGTGACTTGTAAAATATGTATACATACCTATATAAATTCCACTCAGAATCGTATTACAAAATGACTACTCATTACTCAAGTAGTAGATTAGACTAGTTTTAGTCAATTTTAAAACGTTGCATGAGTAGACAAATGTCAAACTAGATTCACCCTGAGTCAAATTACATTTGTAACTTATTTTAGAACAGTGTTGAACAGTCCAGTAATAAATTAACTGATATTTATTCTAAAACGGTACACGGCCTAAAATCAAAACTTGTCAAGGCGTTATTACTATTTTCATTGTGTTTATTCACAGGTCTCATTATTTCTTATTTTTACATATGTGTTTAAAAATACAAAATGTTTAAAACAATTATACCTAAAAATAGGCAAAAACCGTCGAAAACGAGTTCGATGACCTAAGCTACCGACGGTTCAGGGCTCCAGAGAGAGGAACCTCCTCACGATCCTTGCCGAATCCAGTATGACAGCCTTTTGAATCAGGCCCTTATTGTGTTTATTATTACCTGTATCATGAGAGCAGTTTACAAACATATAATTCACGAACACAAATGACACCCAGACTCAGAGCAAATGCCTGTGGTTTACTCAAAGACACTTGCCCGGCCACGGATTCGAACCCGGAACTCCGTGATCCAAAGGCGCCACATCCAACCCCTAGGTCAACGACGCAGTCGTGGAGGCAGGCAGTCAATCATTTCCTATTGTCAGCTCTTAAAACACCCTCAGGAGGGAACGGGGTGGTGACACAATGTATTCTAAATCAGTCAGCACACATCACGTAAAGCAGAATTCAAATTAACTCCATTTAAACGGGTCTTGAGTAGCGTTCTGTAGTACGACCCTCAATGTCCCTGTTCTTATTGAGAAAGCGGTAATGTTACCTAAACCTGTAATGGTATGGTAATGTGATCGTCGTTTTTTGCCAACGCTACCCCTTTATTTCCCACGGTTTCGGTTCGTTCTGCGCTAATCTACATCGAACCGATTTGTTCTAACATTGACATTCGAAAGGGTACGGAAATAATCATTGGTAGCGTGAACGATTCGGATAATTATGTGAATGGCAATTGTTTTAGTGAATAAGGCGAGGTTTTGAAATAATTATATAACTAACTGCACTACCAACGCAAGGAGTCCCCTCAAAATGCTAGCAAAATGCTCAAAATGCTAGTACTTACTTACTTTTCTCTTTTTTCGGCAAATAGACGCATTCTTTGTAAAGGACTCAAATTACAGGATTGTCGAACAAATCTTATTGGTCACTTGTTTCAAGTTTTCTACCTAACCCCTGAACCGATTTCGATCAATTTTAATATGGAACCTGCGAACTAAAACCGCAACTAACCAAAAAAACAATTAATGCCGAGTTATGCATTTAACTAGGAAATATATAAAAAAAAAACTAACAAATGAATTGGGACTCTGACCCAAAGCCTATTCGTCATTCATTGCGATAACGTGTTGCGTGTTTCTCTCATCTGTCCAACTTGCTCTCACTATGCTGTTTAGTGCTTTATGTAAACAATACCAATTATTTGAAAAAAGCAACTACAGAGTTTCTTCTCTGTAGAGCAGCATTCCGAACCGGTGGTGGTTTTTCAGCATGAATGTGGGTGGACGCAAGGGTTGTGGGAGATCTAATGAGATGGATGGATTGTAAGAATGAGGAATTGTGTATGAAAGGTGTGACTGTAGATATGACGACTGATTGGTGTATATGGAGATTGGTGTACCTAGCGTGGGACACCAATCTCCGCCGTAAGATGATATTGGTAATTTTAAGTATGACGATAGAGTTTGTGATAAAACCTACGTAAATAAAGTTCCTTTTGAGTTTGAGGCTGAGTTTGGAAAACTTTCTCCTTTTTGAAATCGGTTTTTAAGAAAATAATCTTGTTTAAATCCCCTATCTTCAGTTGGAATGGCCCACAATTACGAATAGTAACAAAATAAAGATACCGCAGATATGTGGAAATGGGAGTCAGCTTATCTTGCCGAATAAAAATAATAATAACAATAAAACGTTTTGAGCAAACGTAAGAGCGCCCTTTGGGCAGATGGGATTGCGATTAGTAAAAAAAAAATATACACGGCCTAATAAAATCTCAATATAAGCTTTTAAACATTTTGACACGGAAAAATAAAAGACGGTTATGACTAAACTTTAAAAAAAGCGTATCACCGCATTGCCGATTATGTGAACGACCCAGCTCGTTGAGCCTAGGCTGTCAGTGTCAATATTCTTTATTTATGTTATTGGACATATATACAGATTAAGACCGCAAAGAAAAAAAATGACAAACCCTTTGAGCTTCTTGCCAGTTCTTCTCAGCAGTGGTCGCGTTTCGAACTGGTGGTAGACGGTAAATCTTATTTTATTGTATATTAGTTATGTTATATATAATATGTTGACTATTTTGTAAGTGTCCATCGTGACCAAAACAAAATAAATTATTTGAATTTGAGAAATACTTCATAAATTTCCTTCTATTGCGTCTAGGTTTTCAGCCTTCTCATTTAATTTTGTCAGCACCTTCAGGATGGAAATTGAATGGTGACACTATGTATTCTAAATCCATCACCACACAAATAACGTTCCAGACGTACTAGGTTAATACAAAAACGTAATGTAAACTCTCATATTTTCCTATGTCGTGTTACGCGGGAAACCCTGTAGTATTTTTCAAATACATACTTTAAAGCTATGTTAAGTGAGACTAAAGCTGAAAACGATAAGTTCTAAGAATATAATGGTTTTTCTATTTTAAAATATGAGGGAGAAATTGACTTTTTTCTTAATCTTTACTACGATTAATTTATAAACTAATAATAATATTATATTAAAAAATAATAAATACCTAATTACAATAAATAGAGTCACCACCCCATTCCATCCTGAGTATATCGTAAGAGCCGACATAAGGAAAGGACAAGGTTGAAGACCTAGCCGCAAGAGAAGGAAATTTTGAAACGAAACTCTGTGCCAACCCGTCTGGCCAGCGTGGCACAGTAGGCCAATTACCATTCATGTAGTGGGGGGAAGCACAACTCAGCAGTGGGTCATGTATGGGCTGAGTAATATATGTAGAATAGTAATTAACATCCAGCTAACTGACTGGGGAAGAACCTCCATCTTATGTTTGTGTTCATCATGAAATCCTCATTAGGAAGTTACACCATTACGGTATCCGCAAACAAGCCCTCAGCCTACTGAAATCATACCTTAGTAATAGAATTCAGAGGGTGGATGTCAATGGCATACAATCACAAGGATCCATGGTCACTATTGGTGTGCCCCAAGGTTTGATTCTTAGTCCTTTTTTGTTCCTCGTTTACATTAATGACCTACCTTATTATGTGAGAAATAATCACGGTATTGTACTGTTCGTGGATGATACTTTTTTGTTGTTTAAAATTAAACGACAGCTACAAAATTTAGACGAAGTGAACAATGCACTTTCTTCGGTTGTCCATTGGTTTAATATGAATAACTTGCTTTTAAATGAAAAGAAAACTAAATGCATCAAATTTTCACTGCCCAATCTTGTTCAGAATCCGACCAATGTACAACTGAATGGAACAATTTTGAAACCGATTGAGTCAACCGTATTTTAGGTATAACCATTGATACTAAACTACAATGGGGCTCACATATAGAAAAGCTATGTAATAGACTTAGCTCGGCGGCTTTTGCTGTTAAAAAAATTAGACTTTTGACAGATGTTGATACGGCTAGAATAGTTTTGCCATATCTGACTTTTACTTCTGATGTCTGCCTGGGGCCAAACCCGACATCAGAAGTGGGATTGTAACTCAGTCAGCCCATGTGGAGAAAACAGTGAAGCTAACGAGAAACAGTGTAGGGATAATGTGTGTGCTTCTGAACGCGATGGAAATGACCGATAATGGCGACTTCCACTAGAGCAACAGAACCGTAATTTTCTAGTCATTATAATGCAAACGTCGTCTTTCAGCAATTCCGTGAGGTTTCCAGGTTTCCACAAGCGGCAGTCAGTGTGGAGATTAACCAAGTGAACGGGATCACTTGTTTCCATTGTCATGGACAAGGACACTGCGCGTCTAACTTCCCTGAGCGGAGCAGCAGGAAGGCGAGCAACAGTACTGCGGTCAGCCAGGTCAAAGAATAGTGAGTGGATCTGGAGTAAGCGCACCAGCTGGAATTTTACGTCACTCCGGTGAGCAGTTTCCTTTTTATTACTCGGGTAAATTGTATGGTATAAGAGTTTACGTTAGTGTGACTTTGACCGGTATAACGGTCAACTTCATAAATTTTGGTCACTGTTGAATTGATAAAATATTGTTTGAAATTCTGTTACATGTTTTACCTGTTAATTACTTGCGATACGAAATTTAGATTAGACGGGATGTTTTAGCGTTAGGTTTGACAGTTCATCGGTTTAGCGTCATATATTGTCGCCAGTATAAAGCAAAGTTTTCCATGATTATGGCACCATTATATGCCTTGATTTTTGCATCGGTAAGGTAGATTGGGATCGGATTTTCCGCCAACCACTGGGGCACTCCATCACAAAATGTGCAGGAAAATATTCCGCTACCCTCAAATAGTGTAGAAGCATTTTGTTTTTCGAAATTAACTGATGCTTTACTACCCCGGTTCTCGTGCACCACCACATCCTTTCATGGTATTGATGCAGTTTGATTCTGATGACCCGAATTCTGACAGAGAGATGGTGTCGCCTGTCAGATGTCATAATTACTAACAAAAATTTGTAAGGTGTCGATTTAATCATGACGCTGTACCATTGTCTACGAGGCCGTGCAGCCACGTTATTGATCAAAATACCTCCCAGTCAATAGCAATGGTAAGATATGCAGGAGATTTTGAAAGCTCAGTTCTCTCGTCCTGTGCTGATTCAGGATCACTTTAAATTTTAAATTAATACGAAGACCTGGAGACTTAGCTCCTAATATCATGAAAGAACAGATGATTTTGTTTAGTAATGGCATGGAAGCCATATTTTCTAAAATTGTCATCTAGCTCCCGCACAGTTAGTGTCATTCGATCCAGACGATCCCAACTCAGATATAGGGGTTGGTGTCAGCTATCAGAGATTATAGTTGAAAATATGAAATTAAAACTGGATGATCTAATAGTGGCAGTATATAAAAAAAGCCGATGCTAATTTACCCGACAAAGTATAACAGAACTGTCTTGCAATCTCTGTTTTATCACAATGCGATGCAATAATTCGTCATAAGTAAAATTCCACTGTCATATGCGATAAAACAACTTTTTTGTGTATTGCGAGGAATTTCTTTAAAACGAAAAACGAGTCTTCTGATCATCTTGAATTTGACCCAAAACGTCCTCTGAGTAGTTAGTTTCTGTGGAAACTGCAATAATTCATGTAAAATCCGAGCTTCGAGAAAAAAAGAAAACCCTCGACCCAAGTACGAGGGAAATGGATGGATTGTAGGAGTGAGGAATTGTGTGAGGTATGACAAACTGATAGGTGTGTGTGGACACTACCACCTAGCGTGGGACAGGGGCTGTAAGATGATGATCATCATCATCATTTCAGCTCATAACTGACTCGCTACTGAGTCCGGCCTCCTCCAAGTTCACAGGGGGAAATTGGCCAACTGTGTCACGCTGGCAAGACGGGTTGGCACAGGATTTGATTCAAGTTTTCCTTCTTTTGCGGCTTGGTGATCTGCATCTTGCGAAGATGATAATGGTGATCTTAAATGTGGCGATTTATGAGTTTTGTGATAACCTACGTTAGTAAGTTCCTTTTGAGTTATAGTGTTCCAGACGAACGCCTCAATCAGAAGCCTGAGTCAACTGCTACGTGTGCGGTGAACCGGGCCACGTGGTCTACAGCTGCCACGATGACCGTTGTCACAAAGCAGCCGGCGGCAGAGAGCAAGGAAGTCAATGTGAACTCCAAGAGTGTTCATGAAGTGATGGACTGGGGTGCTACAGGATCCAGTCGTGCCAATGGGCAGGTGGAGAGGGTCATGCGAACTTTGAAAAATATCCTTACTATAATAGAATGTAACTAATAATACCTGGCAGGATGAACTAGCGAACTTAACGAACCATGACGGCAGATAATGAATTCAGTATGCCTGTTGTGCCTTTAAACAATAGCAATGTCACCACAGATTCGGAAAACCTCTTACTGTAAGCTCTCGAGCATTGACTGTAGGTGATTCAGAGGAAACACTTTATGTAACCTTTTGCACCTTAAGTGCAAATAATTCTGAGGAAACTTTATCTCTTAGCTCTGCAACATTAAGTGTAGATAATTCCGAAGCTGTAATAGAATCTTTGGGGTGGTCAATTAGTATGGTCTCTTCTGCTGTTGTGGGAGACGATCTGTGATACGCTGAAGGGGTCTCGCCTGCTTTTGTGGGTGGATGACCTAGTCCAGCATTAGTGTTTTATACTGAAGGGGTCGCAAGTATAGCGACCTAGTCCAGTTGTAGGAGTCTCGCCTGCTTTAGTGGGCGACGATTCAGACCAGCATTTTTGAACTTAATGAGTCCTTTGCTTTTTAGCATAATACACTCGAGGCCGAGTGATTTGTCAGAATGGCCGTGTCGGAAGCCATATTATTTAACAGCTGTGAGAGACGGCGGCTAGATGGCGCTAGTGGAACGTGCACCGGATGCAGTCAGTAAAATATTGTAACGTTTCCGCCAAGTGATCGCCTTTATAAGGAGTCTCGCGGTTGAGTCGGTACGCATTTCTATCGGATGCGTCGCGGTGCACGGATCACTGTCTTTCGATAGTCAGTTCAGCCCGGTTATTGGACGTGGAACGTTGTCAGACAATTAGTACTGTCCTTATTGCGGTGGGTGCGTGGAAGCCTGTCTCTGACAGTCAGTACTGCTCTCACTGTCACGTTGCTATGCTAGTTATTTAATTAATTTGATTTCATTTCTAGATTAAATTAAAGTGACTATGTTCGACTGAAATAAATTTGTATGTTGCCATATCTGACTTTTACTTCTGATGTCTGCCTGGGGCCAAACCCGACAAATATATAAAATTGGAGGGTCTGTTTGTAATAATAAAATAACAATAAATATATGTTATTTTGGTCTATGTACAATATAGTTTTATATCCATATTCTACATAGACCAAAATAACATATTTTTAATAATTTGTCTGTCTCTCTGTCTGTTTGTTCCGGCTAAACTCTGGAATGGCTAGACCAACTTTCACTGATAGGTAGCTGATGATATAAGGAGTAACTTAGGCTACTCTTTATGACTAGCTTCGCCATCACAAAGCGGTAACATCGCTTTAACCATAATTTCCATTTGAATATTCGTCGCAATCCACAAATCATATTTCCATTCAATTTCTTAAACCGCACATTAGCATTCCCGTTACGAAAGCGGAAATCTCCGAAACATGTCAACTAAGTTCCCTCGTCACATATCAAAGCAAGAAGCTAAGTGTATTCATGGCGTATCCCTTCTGAAAAGTCCCTGTACATATTGTATGGAGTTAAGGTCAGTGTCCATAAGCCAGCCCCGTACCAGACCATCTTAATGGTGAAGGTTGTTGTTACCCTCCATGTAATTGGAGGAGGTCCGACTCAGCAGTGGGCAATTGATGGGTTGGACTAAGTGTCTGATCGCAATTTTCATCAGTTTTTCCAAATTTTAACAACGTACAAATTGTACTTAGTTTATTTTGACGTTTGCTCTGACAGTGCTCCTGGACGGGTTGTTAGTGCCAATTAACTTCACTCGGCGCTGCGCATCGATTGACACCTCCGCTTCGCACACCGCTTCGCAGGACCTCATACTTACTGAGATTTTCACGTTTCTGTGTGAAACTTGGACGATTTTTCCATTTTTTTTGACAGTTTTCGGGTTTTTCTCTTAATTGATTTCCCAAATTTCTTGGCCGTTTCTTACCCTCCATGTAGCTGGAGGCGGCCCGACTAAGGAGTGAGTATTCCCATCCTACGAAAACCAGAGCATGTTATAAATACCAGAGCCAAACATCACCATCACCGTTTTCCAGCAGGCAGCATGATTTACCGACATCTAGAAAGTAAGATGCTAAGCTGTGTAGTACACAGTATATTTTAGACGCGGCCAAAGCGTTGACAACTCCTAGTCATCACGTGACCCGTTCGAAGGTCGACATTTTCAGTTACGAAATATACTGTATGGTACACAGATTAAAGTCCATTTTTCCGTAACCAAGTTGTGAGGTGGGCGGTGCTATTCTAGCAAATGGACCCCAACCTTCATACGGTCTCACAGATAAACGCGTTCTAAATTACATACAGTTATAACTTATCAGGCACACGTTCATGATCCTTTTTCCTTCAATGTGTGGATATGGATGTGGATTCTTTTTCCACAAAAAAATAACGTAAAGATGTCAGTTCCAAACGCTGAGTCAGCTGTAGCGCTGAGTTAACGTTTTGATGTGTAATTTCCATACATATAAGTGCAAATGTTGGAACGTCTTTCAAACGGGGGAAGATAACTTCACTTAAATTACTACTACTACCTCCTCCAATTACACGGAGGGTTGTTTGATAGTATTTCGGCCTTTACTACACCCTCAGGATGAAAATGTGTACTGTTCTGATACTATGTCATCATCATGACTGCCTCGTTGGTCTAGTGGTTATATGTGCCGCCTTTGGATCAACGGGTCCCGGGTTCGATTCCGAGGTCGGGCAAGTGTCTTTGTCTAAACCAGAGGCTTTGGCTCGGAGTCTGGGTGTCATTTGTGCTCGTGAATTACATGTTTGTAAACTGCCCCCAACACAGGTTTCGTTTTTAAAAAAAGAAAAGAAAAATAAAAAATCATCATCAGCCCACATTACTCCACTGCTGGACACAGGCCTCCCCTAAAGAGCGCCCTGTCTTCACCTTGACGCATCCATCTGCTGCCCGCAACCTTTGACACTATGTATTCAAAAAAGAGCGCCCTGTCTTCACCTTGACGCATCCATCTGCTGCCCGCAACCTTTGACACTATGTATTCAAAATGTATCATCTTTGGTATATGATTAAGAAACAAAACTAACAAAATCCTTGTGGTGACAGATTTGAAATATGCAGTATCACCACCCTATTCCATCCTACGGGTGGCCAACCCGTCTGGACAGCGTGGCCTAGTAGGCTAATTACACTCCATGTAATTGGAGGAAGCCTGACTCAGCAGAATTTTATGGGCTTTGTAGTAGTAGTTGTGAGAGGCCTTTGTCCAACAATAGACCGGTTTTGATTGAAATGATGATAATGATATGCTAAGAATGTCTCATTATATGAAAAACTTGAGTAATATATTTTTAAACTATTGTTTATCGATCTGTATGTCAAGCATACACTCAAGCTAAAAATCTAGTTCTTATTACTATCGGAACTGGCTAACACAAGAGAGCTGGTTTGAAATTTTAAACAGCACACGAAGTATTAAATCTAAAAATGAAACCAAACGTATATGTATATATATATGTCGTGGATAACGATATCGTTTCATTAAGTTTCTCAATTGATTGTTAACACAGTAGTGCGGCAAACGCGGTGACGTCAGTTGTTTTGCAATGGCGGCACGTGGACAGAGTCGTAATGGGAAGTGAGGTTGGCTCAATCAGTCAGTCGACGTTGGGACACGGACCGAGACACTTCTCCGTTGCGAACCTGTCGGTTTGTCTATCTAAGTGTGTTAACTGAACATTGTTATTTATACTGTGGTTAATATTGTGAATTATAAAGTTACAAGTAATAAACCTCGTACCAAGTCAAGATGATGACGACTCTATCGCTCAGCCGTCGCTATCTCCGACATCAGAAGTGGTATGTAACTCAGTCAGCCCACGTGGAGAAAACAGTGTAGTGATAATGTGTGTACTTCTGTACGCGATGGAAACCGCGATGGAACCGATAATGGCGATTCATTGTCACTATAAAGGAGACATTAAGCTACATGAAGATTGTTCTGAACTGAAGATCACAAGCGGCAGTCATAGTGCGGCGATTAACCAAGTGGGGATCACTTGCTTTCATTGTGATGGACAAGGACACTACGCGTCTAACTGCCCTGAGCGGAGCAGCAGGAAGGCGAGCAACAGTACTGTGGTCAGCCAGGTCAAAGAATAGTGAGTGGATCTGTAGTAAGCGCACCAGCTGCAATTTTACGTCACTCCGGTGAGCAGTTTCCATTTTATTACTCGGGTATATTGTATGGTATACGAATTTACGATAGTGTGATTTTGACCGGTGTAAGAAAATATTATTTGAGGTTCTTTTGCGTGTTTACCTGTTAATTACTTGCGATGCGAAGTTTAGATTGCTGTGCTTGTTTAGCTTGACGGTTCATCGGTCTGGCGTCGTATTTTCGCCAGTTTATAGCAAAGTTTTCCAAGATTATGGAGCCATTGTATGCCTTGATTTGCATCGGTAAGGTAGCCTAAACGTGAGGCGATAGGACAGCAGATCCAGATTTCAAGCGATCGGGTTTTCGGTCGGCAACTGTGGAATGTCACAGCTGCGGTGGAATGGGTCACCGAGCATCAAATTGGCGGTGAAAGGCAAGGCAGCTAGTGCTGCCACTGCACACTTCAGCGTCAGGCTCTGCGGGGCCGCGGCCGCGGTCGGACTTAGTCTGTTTCAGGTGCGGCAGCGCCGGACATTTGGCAGCGAGATGTCCACGTGGCAACAACGTGGCAACAGCGGAGGAGCTGGCGCGGCGGTAGGCGCAGGCGGTTCGGAGCGGCGCCTGCGGCGGCGGCGAGTAACGAGAGGCATGTGGAAGCTTGCTATGTTAGCAATCCCAGCGGTGCGCTGATGAACGCTTGTGAGTCGTATCCATTTTATTCTGATTCTGGTGCAGAGTGCTCTCTCATCAAACATTGTGTTGCGCCGAAGCCAAGTGGAAAGAGTTATGAGCACCCTCAAAAATATGTTGACTGTTGTAGAAGTTAGTCCAAATATACAGTCAAGGGCGAGGTGGCTCTATGAACTATAAAGGGCGAGGTGGCCAAATATACAGTCAAGGGCGAGGTGGCTCTGTGAACTATAAAGGGCGAGGTGGCCAAATATACAGGGTTGATCACTATTGGTTCGAGCACATGGCTAAGTGCGTTCGTAAGTTTGTCTATGGTTGTATTACTTGTAAACTATCTCAATCGCAATCAGGTCGCCCACAAGCGGGACTTCATCCAATTCCTAAGATTAGTATCCCGTGGCATACTGTGCACGTTGACTTAACTGGCAAATTAAGTGGAAAAGCGATTGCAAGGAGTACGTCATAGTTTTAATTGATGCGGTCACAAAATTTGTTCCCTTGTATCATACCCTGAGAATAGATTTGGCTAGAACAATTAAATCCCTTAAATCAAGCGTCTTTAGTTGGAGCTCCAGTAAGTAATTGCAGATCTGGGACGATGCTTTGCCAACAAAGAATTCAAAGTTTTTTTTGTCAGTTTCATTACGTTTGATAGCTACGGGTTCAAGTCGCGCTAATTGCCAAGTAGAAAGAACAATGAGCGCGTTAAAAAGTATGCTGACCGCGATAGAAGCGTCTGATAGGTCCCGGCATGAAGCGTTAGAAGACGTGCAATTAGTTTTGAATTCCTCTGTCCACCGTGTAATACAAGCGAGTCCACTCGAGTTTCTGATAGGACCTTTAGCTAGACCATTTAACCTATTAACTTTGAATGATTCCGGACCGGCAGTAGACATTAGTAAGAGAGCAAGCGGCCACATACATAGAAAATAGTGCCAGTTACGAAAAAGTAAAATTTGATAAAACTACAAGTTAAAGTGGTAAAGTTTGATGTTGGTAATTTAGTTTAAATTCAGAACGAAGAGAAACCAAACTAAATTAGACGCGAAATACAAGGGACCGTTAAAAATTGTGGAGTTACTTGATGGTGATCGTTATTTGCTGAAATCTTTGACCGGTAATAGAACATAAAAATACGCTCACGACTGTATAAGGAGATTCCACTAAGCAGTGTGCCCGTTGAGTTAAATTTGTCTGATGAAGATGGTGAGGAGGTTGCCTCCAACAGTAAATAAGAACACATACCTTGGCTAGGTCGCACTACTCGCACTACACGCACTAGTCTGTAGTCGTAACTGCAACTCTGGGAGTTGTACAGAGCGCGATGGGCAGCTAGTGGTGTGGCGGGGACCCGGGTCTCGGAGAGACTATTTGTATGGTCCTGTGTACTGGGAGTCGTGAACTCTAGTTAAAGTGTTGGTCGTATCGCTTGGAGCGATGACGATATGGGTGACATGTGAATTGTCACTAGCTGCTGGGACAGCTGGGCCATGTGTTGTGTAATTATTACTTTAAACCTACTGTTTTAAAGTATCAGTATTGAGATTTAAAGATTATGGGCTTAGAGGAATCTTTCGTGTTAAAGTTGTTAAAATTATTTGTATGCTAACGTGATCTCTGTTAACTTGATTCTTAAGATACGATTACGGAACATTACCGTCAGGTTGGCCGAACGTGAAAATGTGCCTCAGTTGGTTATTTTGTTACAAGTACACACGAGGACGTGTGCTTCGTCAGGCTGGCCGTGTCGTGGATAACGATATCGTTTCATTAAGTTTCTCAATTGATTGTTAACACAGTAGTGCGGCAAACGCGGTGACGTCAGTTGTTTTGCAATGGCGGCACGTGGACAGAGTCGTAATGGGAAGTGAGGTTGGCTCAATCAGTCAGTCGACGTTGGGACACGGACCGAGACACTTCTCCGTTGCGAACCTGTCGGTTTGTCTATCTAAGTGTGTTAACTGAACATTGTTATTTATACTGTGGTTAATATTGTGAATTATAAAGTTACAAGTAATAAACCTCGTACCAAGTCAAGATGATGACGACTCTATCGCTCAGCCGTCGCTATCTCCGACATATATATATTCTAAAATTAATCATATGCTAGTTGATTTCTTTATATGATCTTTTTCATACTCCAGAGTACAAGAGTATAAAACACAAGTTATATAATAAAATCAGTCAACCATATTCTGACGTCACAGGTAAAGAACGAGCAAAAGCGTACACAATGACCCAAATCTTATAAATGGACATTTTGTGATGACACGCTTCAATAAAAGTCCATTTTTACTGCAAAAAAGGAAATTGCCTTCGGTGAGTGATCCCATTCAAATATTCTGCGAGAAAGCCTTTCAAACATTTTTTATTAAAGGTGGAATACATTATAACTAAATGGGCTAGTCTAATACCTTCATAGCTCTGCCAACGATCCTGTCAATATACTTTGGGCTCACATAAGTAGTTTCATTTACATATTGCCGGTTATAAAAGCTACGGAAAGTGGTTTCTCTAATTTATTTATGACGAACATGCCTTCCGAGTTACGGCCGTATAGAAATTGTAATATTGCCTTTTTACTGCTTTCATGCTTTTACGCAAATGCGGTAAAATGCGGCATTGTCATAGCCAGTATTATACTTTTTCATATTTTGTGAACTATATCGGTCTCGAATTTAGAAAACATAACGTCACCAACCCTATGCCTGAGGAGACGTGGGTGAGCAAATGAGCTTCATAGGTAGAATATCCTAATCCCTAGACATAAAGTACAGTTTAGCTTAATAGGCTAAACTGATGGTAGGATCCAATGGTCCGCCTCGCTAGCTACCACCCTCATATCTAAGTTGAGCGCCAAGCGGTTCTACTGTGTTTCGTCGTGTGTATGTGAGAGCAGGTGCTCATTTATGGGCTGATTAATATATCTATTTAGTTTGTATAGTCGCTTCGTTCGCGCTCTCAAAAAGGACTTTGTATTCTACATTGACCCTGAATCAGGTCATGATTAATGTACCTTGTGATTCTACTTTCCCACATTACCAACTCACCTTGACACTTTGTCACTGTTCCATGAAGATAATGACTTTACCAGGTCAAAAGATAATTACGGCTTAATGTCTACAGATTGCGTCTGCTGCTCATATAAACAAACAAATAAATTTTGAATGTCTGTTTGTTATATAAATATTTTTGTCTGTCTGTTTCTTTCGGGTCTCTGGAATG
The DNA here is from genome assembly GCA_905475355.2 of Clostera curtula. Lineage (NCBI taxonomy): Eukaryota > Metazoa > Arthropoda > Insecta > Lepidoptera > Notodontidae > Clostera > Clostera curtula. The sequence continues at coordinate 3,060,678 of FR997804.1, read as the reverse complement.
ACTGGACCGATTTTGACGTGCACTTTTTTTTACCTTGGAAATCCTCATGGATACCTGACCGCTAAACGCCAGCCGGGTTATATGGAACTCGGAGGCGCGGAAAGATGGCAGTTGCGCCTCAACTTACCCACTTAAGGCGAATGTTCCAGGATAGCCCGCGAAATTCAAATTTTCTTACGTTTTTTGCAATTTGCAGGTCAGTGCTAGGTTGTATGTTGATTAAAATGTTATTCGCTGCTGTAAGACGTATGTAGTTATAGAATTATAATCATCAAACTCATCAATACAACCCTTCAAGCTCATATAGGTGCAAGAATGACTTTGAGCTTGAAAAAGTTTTTCTTGCATCATCATCATCATCATCATTGTATTGATGACTTTGATGAATATAATTCTATAACTACATACGTCTTACAGCCGCGAATAACATTTTAATCAACATACAACCTAGCACTGACCTGCAAATTGCAAAAAACGTAAGAAAATTTGAATTTCGCGGGCTACCCTGGAACATTCACCTTAAACCAACGGTGTCCCTCACCACAACAAGGTGGCAGATAGCTGATGTAACATGGAGTAACTTAGGCTGCTTTAATTAACTCCTCTGCTTTTCAGGAGCCCATAGTTGGTCAGTTTTCCACATTGTGAAATACTACGCGGACGAAGTGGCGGGAAGCACCTACTTTTTAAATATATGATTACGTCATTAATAACTAAGACCAATAATTTTAAAAAAAGCAACTTCAGAGGTTCTTGTCGGCTCTTCTCTGTAGAGCAGCCTTCCGAACCAGTGATAGTTGTGCGCGATCAGGGATTGTGAGCGATCAGGGGAGATGGAGGGATTGTAGGAGTGAGGAGTTGTGTGTGAAAGGTGTGAATGTAGGTATGACTACTGATAGGTGTGTGTGGAGACTACCACTTATTGTGGGACAGGGGCCGTAAGATGATAATGGTGTTTATAAATATGACAATTTATAAGAGTTTTGTGGTGAAACCTACGTAAATAAAGTTCCTTTTGAGTTTGAGTTTATTTTTATTATATTTATTAACGTAATCATTTATTTTTAATTGCTAGATTTCCGTTATATGGTGTTGGTGTCGTGGGATTAAGAAAACATATTATCACCCCCCCATTCTATTCTGTGGTATGTGTGTTGACCAGCATGCCACAGTAATAATTTTACAATAATTAATAATTTCTCCATGAATTTGGAGGAGGGCCGACTCAGTGACTCATTTATGAGCTGAAACGACGAAACGAGGCGACCAGTAAAATTCAAAGTTGATGAGAATGTCATGAATGTCATGAGAATCTTTAAACATGTATTTAAACATAAGGTGTTGGCTTAACATTATATAATAATAAATAATAATATCCTTGGATATTGAACCTTATTGAAACGTTTAAAATCCTGACATCTGGATACAATTTACCTGACATTCAAAAAATATACAACCTGAAGACAACCTTAAAACCCACGCGTGGACACCAACATCAAATAAACCATGAGATAGCCAAAACCAACACTGCACACCACTTTTTGAGCAACCGAGTGGTTACCAATTGGAACAGACTGCCAAAGGAAGTAGTGTCTGCCACATCTATGAACTCCTTTAAAAACAGACTTGATAATTGGTTACGCACAAATAACGTGACTCTTAAACAAACATAATGAACATAAAACATTCAGTGAATATGTGAAGTGACTATCAAACTTTCAACAGTGCCTGAAATAGACATATCAGCTCTATGCTGCTCGTCTATAATCAAATAAATAAATAAATAAATAAATATTTCACACAACGCCATCTCGTCCCAAGCTAAGCAACTTAATGCTTGTGTTATGGCAACGAGATGGATGATAAACTAATTAAATATAATTTTTTTTGTGAATAAATACATACATATTATAGATAGAAAACACCTAGACCCGGAACCAATACTTGTAGGTCGTACAAATATTTCTTCAGTGCGGGAAACGAACCCGCGACATGCTGCGCAGCAGTCGATCGCTACATAATTTGTTTTATTAGAATCTACATGCATTACTTTTGGTTTTTGGTTCTCAAAAACCAAAATTTAAGATAAAGAAAGGCCTATTCCTTAACATAGGTTCCCTGAAAGTTGGTGAAACTTTCGTCAGAGAATAGTCTATTTGGGAGGTGCCAGTCAAATCAAAATAGCTTGGTCCTTCTGAAAATGTAGGTACAAAGACAAAGTCGCAGAGGACGCTGGTTGATCTCCGCCCGCCGTAAGTAAACTCAAACTCAAACTCAAAAGGAACTTTATTTACGTAGGTTTCATCACAAAACTCTTATAAATCGTCATATTTACAAACACCATTATCATCTTACGGCCCCTGTCCCACACTAGGTGGTAGTCTCCACACACACCTATCAGTCGTCATACCTACATTCACACCTTTCACACACAACTCCTCATTCCTGCAATCCCTCCATCTCCCCTGATCGCTCACAATCCCTATATGTTCACTCACATTCATGCCGAAACTACCACCGGTTCGGAAGGCTGCTCTACAGAGAAGAGCCGGCAAGAAACTCTGTAGTTGCTTTTTTTAAATTATTGTTCGTTTACAAAAAGCACTAAACAGCATAGTGAGAGCAAGTTCGCAAGATGAGAGAAACACGCTACATGTTTACGCAATGAATGACGGATAGACCTTGACAGAGCCAATAACAAAAAAAAAGAAACAAAAACAAATCCGCGATTAAAGGTCTCCATTGCGTCATTGCTCACACATACAGTGTACAATATATGACATTTTCTAAATGCTACGTACAAAATATTTCGCCAATGAGATATAGTATTGAAGGGGCCAAAGGAACAGAGCACAGGCACAAAATGACAGTTACTTCCAGGCATCATTATCACACATATAGTCGTTGACGCGGTAGTACCCTTTATTAATTAGTGTAGTTTTAACAAAATTTTTAAACTTTATGAAGGGTAGATTTACAATAGCGTCAGGAATTTTATTGTACAGGCGAACACCGAGGCCTGCAAAAGATCCATGGGCTTTTTGCAGTCTGTGGTGAGGTATCATTAGTTTATGCCCATTTCTTGTACGGATAGTGGACGTAGTGACATCACAGTTGGTCTTATACTGACTGATATTCTGTCTCACAAATAAGATATTAGCAAGGATAAACTGCGATGCCACAGTCAAAATTCCTATATCACAAAACTTATTTCTAAGTGATTCCTTGGGTCCTAGATTGTAAATGGAACGCACAGCACGCTTTTGTAATACAAATACAGTTTCAATGTCTGCGGCGTTGCCCCAAAGCAAAATACCATATGACATGACGCTATGGAAGTAACCAAAGTAGACAAGTCTCGCGGTATCCACGTCGGTGAGCCGTCTTACCTGTCTCACAGCATAAGCTGCTGAACTAAGTTTATCAGCGAGTTTATGAATGTGGGGCCTCCATTGTAACTTGGAATCTAAAGTAATGCCCAAAAACTTTGTAGATTCTTCTAGGTCCAAATTTTTGTCATTTAATATCAATTTAGTAACGCTACTTTTTGAGTAAGAGGTAGTAAACCTAATGCATTTGGTCTTAGCTGCATTCAACAATAAATTGTTTACAGTGAACCACTGAGATATTTGCACGAGTGCGCTATTTACATCGTCAAAATTTGTTTTCTTACGGTCAACTTTAAAAATAAGCGATGTATCATCAGCAAATAGAACAATGTTACAAATATCTTTTACAAAGAAGGCGAGATCGTTTATATAAATAAGAAATAAAAACGGACCCAGAATAGACCCCTGTGGCACGCCCATTGTTACTGTCGAACCAGTAGATTTGACTCCATTTATGTCCACAAACTGCATTCTGCTACTGAAGTATGACGCAAGGAGATTAAGCGCGTTAAACTTGATACCATAGTGTTGTAGCTTTCTCAAAAGAGTGTTGTGATGTACACAATCGAAAGCTTTAGATAGATCGCAGAAAACACCAATAGCATCTTGTGAGTTTTCCCACGCATCATAGATGTGCTTTAAGAGTACAGCACCGGCATCAGCCGTAGAGCGACCCTTAGTGAACCCATATTGTTCACTATGTAACAATTTATATTTGTGGAAGTGTTGCAGTAGCTGTTTTAAAATGATTTTCTCAAAGATTTTACTTAAAACTGGCAAAATGGAAATAGGTCTATAGTTGCCAAGCTCTTTCTTATTGCCAGCTTTGTAGAGTGGGATGATTTTACCATGTTTCATTAAATTTGGGAATACACCCACATCTACACACTCATTAAATATATTAGCAAGCTGAGGAGCTATATCTGAAATAACCCCTTTAATCACAACAGTTGATATATCCCACAAATCACCCGTTTTCTTCAAAGTAATACTATTAAAGGCTGTAGTAGTGTGTAGTAGGACCTGCAGGAGATCGTTTTGGATGACTACGGGGGCTTTCTCCCTCATAGCTTGGGGTCCGAATTAAGGCGGCCCAAGGCCCCCAGGTCGCAGCGCATACTATCTCATCGGTAAGTTAATCCTGTGGCCCGGGTTCAGACAGCTCAGGGTGAAATGGGATGTCTTAATCCGTAAACATACCTACTTATAAGTCCTTTTTTTTTAAGTATCATAGATATATTACGTTTTTAGATAAACAATTACGGTGTTATTATGATTGACTTCTTATTCAGATAAAGTCGCAAGCGAAAGTTATTTTTGCCAGATGTTCACATGTCGTCACAATATCCTAACATTTCACACAGGAGATTACGAAGCGTGAAAGGGGAGTCAAAACAAAGTTGTTTTACGGGCACAAGACTTGTTGCTATGGGAAATTCAGCGGTATTTTAATACAAATAAAGGTTTGGCTTAGTAACACAGTGAAATTTTATTTGTAGAATTCACTGGACCAAAAAATTAATGTTGTCATCTCGAAGCCTACTTTTGATTCGAATAAAAAAAATCGCTTATAAAAGTAACGGATTCGCGGGATTATAAATTTACATTTGGGCAAATCAATCTTCATATTGCAAATATGATCTGTGCGTATGAAAAAATGTAAATTAACTCCTCTGTGTATGCGTACAATTCATTAATACTTATATTTTGAATTTCGATTCATGAATCGCAAGCTTTTTATATATTAAGGCGAAACCCATGCCCTAGGTATAACCTGTATCGCGGAAGCAGTTTACAGTGACAAGGCCGAAAACCTAGCCACTAGAGAAAGGAAAACTTGATACGGAACCCTGCACCAACACATATTCTGGCTTGCATAGACCTTCATGTCATGGGAGGACATGTATGGGCAGAGTAGTAGTAACGTTTGTTTTTTGACAGCCCCGCAACCTTAGGGTCTGGCAATTAATCACGTGAGGTTCGAAAGTGGGGGGAGGGGGCCGGCAAAAATCACGAAATATCACAAGGGGGGAGTATAGTAAGATATCTCGTGTATTTATTGTTTCGTCAAACGCGTTATTTTTTAACCGAGTGTTTGTAGGTACAAACAAATAAACGTGATTTTTAATGGGGGGTGAGGGGGGGGGGGTAGTCTTAAACCTCACCCTGTATCACCAAGGGGGAGGGAGGGGTTATAATAATGTGAAAAAAAACATCACGTGATTTATGGACAGCGTCTGTCACCCGTCCTGCACGGGTGACAGACTCAGGACCCAGGTCCATCGCCCGCAGGTCCAATATACGGTGGGCGCAGATCAACCAGAGCCTACAACTCTGGCAACTCATTTGGCCAGCGTGACACAGTAGGCTAATTCTATATTATTTTTTTAATTTAGTAGTGTTTCAATTATTTGTACTGTAGTAGTAACATCGCATTGGCGTTATAGCTGTTAAGGTGTTAGTTACGTAATTATAAATAAATAAATAAATAAATAAATAAATAAATATTATATCTATAATTCCCTCCCTGTGATGAGAAGAGGTCCGACTGTCGCCGAGACGGGTTGGCAGTTGGAGCACCGCGGGGAGGTTTAGTGGGTAGGCCCCCACTATGGGGGAGAGTCCCACACTCCCCTCGCTGGCCATCCCCGTCGGCCAGGAAGTCCATAAAGGATTTTACCCAGGGCGAACAAAAAAAAAGGATTTCTTATCCATTTTTCCTTCTCTTGTGGTTAGGTTTTCGGCCTTGTCGTTTCTTTTTGTCGGCTCTTACAACACCCTCAGGATGACATGGTGTGATGAAACTATGTATTCTAAATGCGTCACCACATAGAAGACTACCGTGTCAAACCCAAAATAACATTATGGTTATGCAATATATTCACAGCCGGTTCCGTTCTAAAATCTTACAAAACACAACAGAATGAAATGAGAACAAATCATCAAAGCAGAAAATTTTCCCGCTTGAGAAGCCACGTTCATACGTCGGGTTAGACTTCACAGCTGAGGCTGAGGGGTGCATATCGTATCAAGCAACAATAAAGGAGCAATAATGCCGCTTGTTTGTGTCCATGTGCTGACGGATTTAGAATACATTGTGTTACCATTGGAACTGACAAGGTCCATAACCTAGCCGCAAGAGAAGGAAAACTTGATACGAAACACTGTGCCAACCAGCCTGGCCAGCGTGGCTCAATAGGCTAATTATCCTCCATGTAACTGGAGGAGGCCCGACTCAGCAGTGGGTAATGGGGTGAATAATATACACAGTAAACCATTTTTTTTTCATCTGGTTGTAGAACGTCTAGCAGTAAGTCACTTGTACACTGAGCTAAGAAATGTAAAAAACGTTCACTCAGACGAAGAGAACATTTCTAGTTGTATAATGAAGGTGTAAATTCAAACACAATAGCATTTACGCGATCCTTCGCAACTTTCAACTGCGCTAGGCGAAGTTGCCTTGTATTTTAAACCGTTTATCCACCTAGTATTTAGTCACAGGATTATTTTACGAGCAGTAACAAAACTTGTGCATGGGCAGGGCACATAGCTCGCAGACTATGGGGCAGAAAAGTGTTCGAGTGGGGACCACGTTCCGGAAGTGCTGGTAGGCCTCCCTCACGGTGGACCGACGACCTGGTGAAGGTCGCCGGAATGCAATGGATGCGGGCGGCTCAGGACCTGCTTTTGTGTAAATCTTTGGGGGGAGGCCTATGTGCAGCAGTGGACGTCTTTTGGCTGAAATGATAGTGAACAAAACTTATATAAAATCCTTCTAAAAAAATTAAGCACGACCAGCACACGTACTTGGTAATATATTTAAATACACTAGAGTAATGATTTCTTAGGTTTTCGCAATTACATTGAAGTTAAACACTTTATAACGGACTTATTGCGTGTATATTACATTATTTTACATTTTTACATTTTACAGTAAGACGCTTTATATTTTATGTCGCCTGGGATAATATATAGAAGTAGCGTAAAAGCGCTTTAGAAAAATATTATTTGTGACGTTGAAATAGATTTAAACCCAAATCAGATTTGCCGAATGGTTAAGTAACATTGTAAGAGCGTATGAGGACACATGACTAGGGCAGAAGGTTTTATGAATAAATTGTGAAAGCCTATTTAGTGTTTTTTTTTAATATATATTCGTGTCTCTATTGACTTAAACCTGCCACCGGTTTTAAATGCTGATGATCAAAGTCAAAAGGAAGTTTATTTACCTACGTAAATAATCACGTAATAATCGTAATTTTATCACAAAACTCTTATAAATCGTCATAATTAAAATTACCATTATCATCCTACAACCCTTTTCCCACACTAGGTGGTAGCCTCCATACACACATAATCAGTCGTCATATCTACAGTCACACCTTTCATACACAATAATTCTTCATTCTTACAATCCATCCATCTCTTTTGATCTCCCACAATCCTTGGGTCCACCAACATTCATACTGAAGCTACCACCGGTTCGCAATGCTGCTCTACAGAGAAGAGCCGGCAGGAAACTCTATAGTTGCTTTTTTATATAAAGAGGAGCTAGTAAGATACTAAAAAAGAACATAATGTGTTTATATACACTGCATTGTCCTACGGGTTTGTTGGTGTCTACTGGGATAGTGTAGGTTCTCTTAGTAATTACTAACGCCGGATATTATACGGCGGACTAAGCTAAGCAAGAGAGGGTATTTAAAGTTAATTAGTTTCAGACCTGTGGCTTTTTGATCCTGAAGCATTCGATGTGAAACTATTTTACTTACTAGAGGAGCATATACAGGTTGTGACCAAAACTCCATAGCAATATAAAAGGATTCATAGAACTGCTGCTATAGTTCTTCTTCTCAGACCATAAATGACCCACTGTTGAGTCGGGTCTCCTCCAACTACAAGGGTACTGTGCCACACTGACCAGATGGGTTGGCACAGGGCGCCTGTCTGGGCTGACAAACTGAGGAACAGGACAAGGGCGTTGTTAAGACGGCCCCAGAGAATTATGTCAATCCGTTTGGTGCGTGGATACCGCACCGTCTCATTCGAGGCGGCGTGCGTCCTGGCTGGCACCCCGCCATGGGAGTATGATGCCCGAGTACTCTCCGCAGTGTATACTCGTATGTCCGAGGCCCGCGCGAGGGGCGAAACTCCAATGGCGGGCACCATCTCTGGTTGGCGACAGCAGGAACAACGGACGCTTCTGCTAGAATGGAGCGCGGCGCTGCGAGAGCCATCGGCTAGCAGAGCCACAATAGAGGCCCTAAGGCCTATCCTGGAAGAGTGGGTCACGAGGCGGCACGGAGTCCTCTCATACCACCTGACGCAGGTCCTCACGAACCATGGGTGCTTCGGGAGGTACCTGCACCGGGTGGCAGGTAGGGAGACAACTCCTAACTGCCACCACTGTGCCGCCTCGGCCGATGACAATGGCCACACAATTAGGGACTATGCCGCCTGGACTGCCGAGCGCGCGACCCTAGTCGCGACTGTTGGAAGTGACCTCTCGCTTCCGACCCTGGTCGAGAAGATGGTCGGAAGCGAGAGCGCTTGGAATGCGGTGGCCACCTTCGCTCAGAAGGTAATGCAAGCGAAAGAGGAGGCAGAGCGGGACCGTGAAAGAGCTCCCGACGCGCATCCGATACGACGGGCGCGCACCGGACGAAGGCGGTTGGCCCACGATCGCAACTTACCGCCTTAACAGGGGTCTCCGGGTGAGGGATTAGGGGATATCCCTCCCCCATAGGAGAAGAGAACCCGGGGCGAAGGGTGCCACGCCGCGTATACCGGGCATGGCACCGGAGCAATAATTGCTCCAGAGGAGGATTCTCCTGAAGGAGCTGGGACGAAATGGAGTCAAACGGTTCTCACCGTTCCCCCAGCGCACGCTTTCCCCGTGGAGACACGGTCAGGACCCACTGGGCAGCAATGCGCGTGACGGTACACCCCGGGGAATTTTAGCGGGTATGCCTTCGCCTCCCCACAGGGGCAGAGGAGACTCCCACACATCCCCGCCGGCCATCCCCACGCTGGCGGGTCCAGTCCATAAAGGATTTTACCCCGTGTCAAAAAAAAAAAAAAAAAACGGTTTCGTATTAAGTTTCCTTCTCTTGCGGATAGGTTATCGGCCTTTTTATTTCAATTTGTTGGCTCTTATGACACCCTCAGGATGGAATCGGTTGGTAACATATATTCTTAATTCGTCACCACGCGGAAACTGTGAAAAATAATATTTTATGTGTTGAAGGGTTTAGAAAACAATGTAGTGTCAACCTCTCATTCCTTCCAAAGGGTGTGGCAGTAGTCGAATAAAGGTAAAGATAGATATCAGTTAATATATATGTCGGAGGAAGTAGTCAGAATGGACTTGATTCCTGGTTACATAAAGACGATATCAATTAGCCTAGAAAATACTTTGTTAAATCTTAATTTTAATCAGTTTAATTTGTTAGATTTTTCTATTCAATTTAGTTTGTCATCTTTTTAAAAGAGGACGTTATATTATTTTGCATTGTCAGAGCGGAGGGTAGTCCTCGAGCGGGGTCGAGGCGCCATCTTGACGTTCGGCAAAAACTTATAAAAGGAGCGCGATCGAGGTGGATCGGGCATTATGATAGAAACAGTGGTTGCGGTGTGGTGTGTTAATGCTGGAGTGTAGTTAAGATCGGTACCTTGAACCCGCTGCTCAAATAAAAGGTTTAATTAAACAGTTTATTCTCCGACATCAGAAGTGGTATGTAACTCAGTCAGCCCACGTGGAGAAAACAGTGTAGTGATATGTGTGTGTTTCTGTACGCGATGGAAATGACTGATAATGGCGATTCATTGTCACTCTAAAGGAGATATTAAGCTACATGGAGATTGTTCTAACTAAACCGAAAATCACAAGTGGCAGTCATAGTGCGGCGATTAACCAAGTGAACGGGATCACTTGCTTGCGTTGTCATGGACAAGGACACTACGCGTCTAACTGTCCTGAGCGGAGCAGCAGGAAGGCGAGCAACAGTTCTGCGGTCAGCCAGGTCAAAGAATAGTGAGTGGGTCTGGAATTTTACGTCACTCCGGTGAGCAGTTTCCATTTTCATACTCGGGTAAATTGTATGGTATACGACTTTACGATAGTGTGACTTTGATCGGTATAAGACAAACTTCTATCACGTTAAATTCATGAATTTTGGTCACTGCTCAAGTTGATAATACTTAAGGGGCGCCAGGGACTTTATGAGTACCGGATCCCTGAGCCGACGACGATGGTTAAATTCTTCCAGTTATAAAAAGGTGTCGGTCCCGGGGTCCTTTAGTTAAATCTAGTTGTATTCCGGCCTCCCAGTTTGGGAGCCGGGCAGGTAACTTACTGGCTCCTAACTGAACCCGTAAATACAAAGTAAATTGTATTTATTTAACGAAAAGAAATGCAGGTAAAAGAAAAATAATTAAGGGGTAATGAAAAACCGTCCCGCCTCAGCTGGATTGCTAGGCGGACTCCACTACAGCACGGTCAGCTCCGCAGGAGGCCGGGCTCGAGGAACGGGTCTCGCGTCCAGGCTCCAAAGGTGCCTCTGGATCCTGGCGTTGAGACGAATCTCTCGAGCGGCCACACCTGAAATCCGCCGCAAGGGGGATCCTATTACAAAGTGAAACTATCATGCCTTCCAACAGAAGGAATATGGAGGGCCTACACGGGAAGTCCAAAGGTTAAAACTTTAACCAGTCCACGTGGCTGTATGCCAACACAACACAATGAGCCACGCGGTCCATTTGCATAAGCCGATTGGCGAGACAATAAGAAATACAAAGGATTAGTTATAATGCGTGTAAAACTCACTGTTAAAACAATGGCGGAGACGTTTCTTTCTGCTCTGACCGACGCGTCCGCCTATTTCACTGGCAAATGCCAAACTTAACGTTGATGTTTTTTTATTTTTTTATTTTCTTGTGGCTCTCACGGTTTGTGTTTAGCCAATGTCAAGTCACTTTGTATCATTTCAATATTAATTCTCTCCATCATCACGGGTTTGCCATTTCCCTGTTAGCCACTCATAAGTAATTTCATTTTGAGTGTCCCCCTCCCACGTGGCTAAGATGTTCTGCACGGACGTGGGGTTGGCCTTTGGGAGGGCGTTGATGTTTTATTTGGGGTAATTTGTAATTAATCGTCTGGCCGTCATACATCGTAGACAACCCCACAGATTAAATAGGGATTCGTAAAGTTGCTAGAACACAAGCCGATATTAAAAAAAATAATCTCACTTCCGGTTATTGTGAAAAGATAATCAAATAATATTTGCCAATAGCAGTAAATTAATTAAGGTTTGATTTTATAATAACTATTAAATAATTACAACTCGATTTGTTAAAAACAACTAAATAATATGGGTCAAAACTACCACATCAAACTGCCCAGGTGGCGCCACTAGCTGTCAGAGACTGACGTCCAACGGACTGACATTTAGAGTGACACCAACCTAAAGCCATCACAACATTGTGAATGTAAACAAAGGCAAGTGTAAAAACGTTTGACGGTTTAGCCAATATGTAAAAAATAATTATTTGAAATTCTTTTACATGTTTTGCCTGTTAATTACTTGCGATACGAAATTTAGATTAGACGGGATGTTTTAGCGTTAGGCTTGAGTTCATCGGTCTAGCGTCATATTTTCGGCAGTTTATATCAGTTTTCCAAGATTATGGCACCATTATATGCCTTGATTTGCATCGGTAAGGTAGATTGAGAGCCTAAACATAAGGCGATAGGACAGCAGATCCAGATTTCATGCGATCGAAGTTTCAGTCGGCAACGGTGAAATTTCACAACTTCGATAAAATAGGTGCCGTTCCAAAGGCGAGGTGAAAGGCAAGGCAGCCAGTGCAGTCAATTCAGCGTCAAGCTCTGCGGGACCGAGGCCGCGGTCGGACTTAATCTGTTTCAGGTGCAGCAACGCCGGACATTTGGCAACGAAGGGTCCACGTGGCAACAACGTGGCAACAGCGGAGGAGCTGGCGCGGCAGTAGGCGCAAGCAGTTCGGAGCAGCGCCTGCAGCAGCGGCGAGTAACGAAAGGCATGTGGAAGTTTGCTATGTTAGCAATCCCAGCAGTGCGCTGATGAACACTTGTGAGTCGTATCCATTTTATTATGATTCTGGTGCCGAATGCTCTCTCATCAAACATTGTGTTGCGTCAAAGCTTAGTGGAAAGAGGATAAATAACATTGTCAGTTTGACTGGCAGCTCGGTCAATAAACCCAACGTTTTAGAAAATGTAAACCGTATAGAGCAAAAGCGCGTCAATATTACAGAGTTATCTGCAAACTGGTTACAAGCGGAGCAACAACTAGACCCAGAGTGCAATAAAATTATTCATAAACTCGAAAACGATGATCTTGATTTAGAGCTGTAAAATTTATGATCAAATGTGCTGTATAGAAAAAATCAAAGAAATAACCGTAACATTTGGTTACCAATAGTAGGTACCTAGGGCTTTCTGTTGGTCGGTGATAAATCGTATCCATGAGTCGATTGAGCTATTAATTCGCGGACTTGTATTTGATTGGCCCTAACCCAAGGCCTAGTTGTCATTGCGTTAACGTGTTGTGTTTCTCTCTCATCCGGCGAACTTGCTCTCACTGTGCTGTTTAGTGCTTTTTGTAAACAAACCCATTGATTTGAAAAATATAACTACAGGGTTTCTTACCGGCTCTTCTCTGTAGAGCAGCATTCCGAACCGGTGGTAGTTTCAGTATTAATGTGGATGGACGTAAGGGTTGTGGAAGATCAAGAGAGATGGATGGATTGTAAACATGAGAAATTGTGTATAAAAGGTGTGACTGTAGATATGACGACTGATAGGTGTGTATGGAGACTACCACCTAGCGTGGGACAGGGGTCGTAAGATGATGATAATGGTAACTGTAAATATGATGATTTAAAAGAGTTTTGTGATAAAACCTACGTAAATAAAGTTAATTTTGAGTTTGAGTTTGATTGTTCACTTGGGGTGGGATAAAACCTTAGAGAAGGTATACCAACATTATTGGTTTCCTAATATGGCAAAGTATGTTAGAAAAATTTGTTAAGAAATGTATACCTTGTAAAGTGGCTAAATCAAGTAGTGGTAAACAGCAAATCGAGCTGCACCCTATACCAAAAGTCAGCATCCCTATGCACACAATTCATATAGATGCCACAGGAAAACTCAGTGGGAAAAATAATCAAAACGAATACGTTTTCGTGCTCATAGACGCTTTCACTAAATACGTGTTACTTAGACATTCCCTGAGAATTAATGCAGAGTGTGCCATTTACGCACTTAAAGCATCTATATCACTTTTTGGCGCGCCTGTGCGAATAATAGCAGACCAAGGGCGGTGTTTCGCGAATAAAGAGTTTAATGATTGAGTTTAATGAGCACCCTCAAAAATATGTTGACTGTTGTAGAAGTTAGTCCAAATAGGTCATGGCAAGATGCGTTAGGTGATGTTCAACTTGCTATAAATAGCACGATTCATAGGGTAACTAAGGCAAGTCCATTAGAATTGTTAATAGGTAGAGTAGCTAGACCACTAAATTTATTAACTATTGACGATCATGAGATTGAGATAAATTTAAGAGATTAGGGAACAAGCTGACAAATTAATGAAAAATAATGCACAGCTTGATAAAGTAAGATTCGATAAAAATAAGGCAAATGTGACTAGATTTTCGGTAGGAGATTATGTTTTAGTAGAAAATCATGAACGGAATCAAACCAAATTGGATCCTAAATATAAAGGACCTTATGAAGTCATTGAGGTACTTGACGGTGACAGATACCATCTTAAGAGTTTGAACGCTAATCGAACTTACAAATACTCGAGAGAACGCCTACGTCCACTCCCCCAATCATATGTCCCTACTGAGCTGAATCCATGCTTATCAGATAATAATGACGGTAAGATCTTTGGACTAGTTTAATAGTTTCATTAATTAAAACATCATATGGCTATGTGCCTATGTAACTTCACGCCTTTAATACCTGAGGGTGTGGTCAGCGGCAATTATGCCTCGACACGCTGGATTATTTTCGAGTCTCAAATGTAATAGGTGGCGAAACCTATTGTCATACATGGGGCACAACGTTGTTAGTCATCGATGCTCATCACACATAACTTCCGGAAAGTCATTGGTTGAGCCAGGGTTCTAACACAGAACTTCTGAACTAGAAGTCTGAGTACTGAACCACTAGGCCATCGAGACTTATGATACGAAAGATGGTCCGTATCGAGTCTAGTCTCTTCTGAGAGTGAGAGTCGCCTCTTACTCGACGCCCACGTGAAAAGATGGGGTGGCACTATTCTCTGGAGCGGTATGTTTGAAGTATGGTGGGTCGTGGTAACAGCGTGGTGGCTTGTGGGCCATATGCAAAACATCTTAACAGTGCTGGTAAACGTATCTAAATGGCGAGGTGGCCATCTAGATATTTAAACAGGAATTATGTGAAGGGCGAGGTGGCCAAGTGGACAACAAATGGCGAGGTGGCCCAACGAACTATGAAAGGCGAGGTGGCCAAGTGGACAACAAATGGCGAGGTGGCCCAATGAACTATGAAAGGCGAGGTGGCCAGGTGGATAACAAAGGCGAGGTCGCCTTTTCGTTATCATGGAATCTGTTTAGTAAACGGCGTAAAGGGGCACAAAGATTGGACGCTCGTTGAGATTGAGAATTTGACGTTTGATATCAGACTACATGAATGTTAAGGACCATATTCTACTTGGTCAGGAGTGGCCGAACCATGTTACCCAAAAATTTGTTTGTATCTTTACAGATAATGATGATGCTCACCCTTCAACATCACACGAGGACGTGTGAAACGTCAGGGTGGCCGTGTCGGAGGAAGTAGTCAGAATGGACTTGATTCCTGGTTACATAAAGACGATATCAATTAGCCTAGAAAATACTTTGTTAAATCTTAATTTTAATCAGTTTAATTTGTTAGATTTTTCTATTCAATTTAGTTTGTCATCTTTTTAAAAGAGGACGTTATATTATTTTGCATTGTCAGAGCGGAGGGTAGTCCTCGAGCGGGGTCGAGGCGCCATCTTGACGTTCGGCAAAAACTTATAAAAGGAGCGCGATCGAGGTGGATCGGGCATTATGATAGAAACAGTGGTTGCGGTGTGGTGTGTTAATGCTGGAGTGTAGTTAAGATCGGTACCTTGAACCCGCTGCTCAAATAAAAGGTTTAATTAAACAGTTTATTCTCCGACATATATAATATTTGTTTATAAAAACGTAACTCCTGTATTAGTTATAACCTGTATCGCGGAGGCAGTTTACAAACATTTAATTCACGAACACAATGAAACCCAGACTTGAGCTAGTACCTCTGGTTTAGACAAAGACACTAGCCCGGCCCCGAATCGAACCCGGTACCCGTTGATCCAAAGGCGGCACGGCACATCCAACCCCTAGACCAACGTGGCAGTCAAGATATGGCAAAATTGGTTACAAACCCCGTGTCAACTCGTCTGGCCAGCGTGAAAAATATCCCTCCTTAAAGTCGAAGGAAGCCCGTATCAGCTGTGGGTTGTTTATGGGATAATATTATTTGGTCAAACCCCTGTTTTCTTGAAATTAAACACTTTTTAACGGATTAATCGCGTGTATATTACATTATTTAATAATCGTGTATATTATACGCGTGTATATTATATATTACATTATTTGCTTTGCAGCAGTCGTGGTCGCGGGAGAGCCTAGATGACAGTTATCTTCAAAAGTACAAAGA
This sequence comes from Clostera curtula, assembly GCA_905475355.2. Lineage (NCBI taxonomy): Eukaryota > Metazoa > Arthropoda > Insecta > Lepidoptera > Notodontidae > Clostera > Clostera curtula. The sequence continues at coordinate 3,044,526 of FR997804.1, read as the reverse complement.
AACAGTTAAAATCTACCGCCTATAATTTTGTTTTATTGATAACTTTCCATGTGCACGCAGAAATCGCTCACGGTGTCCAGAGGTCTTGCAGATGAGTATTTTGCTTGAGATTTGATCAATTTAATGACTGGATCCCAGGCAGGTGGTACTTGCCGGATGGTTGGCAAAGTCTCTATTGAAATTTGGACGTTTTTTAACCTCAAAGGCCTCGCGGATCATTCTTGGAATGTAATGATATATACACGCTATAAATCCGTTAAAAAGTGTTTAATTTCAATGTGTAATAATCGCGAAAACCTAAGAAATCCTCTGTTTTCTGTTGAAGGTTAAAAATAAGCACATCTTTATTTGTCTTCTCTGGGGGAATGCTTATTGGCTCCGGAACAGGCAGACCCTCACACGTCTCGTTTGGTTGGGACACAAGGTCCGGTAGTTTAGGTCCGGCTTAATGTGGCGTCCCAACGGCGCTAATAGGCAAACGAATTGTACTACTACTCATATATGACCCACTGTTGAGTCGGACCTCCACCACATGGAGGGTAATTAGCCTACTGTACCAAGCTGGCCTTCTCTTTTCCATCTCTGGCAGATAGGTTTTCGGCCTTGTCATTTTCTTCTGTCGGCTCTTGCGACACGCTCAGGATGGAATTGGGTGGCGACACTATGTATTCTAAATCCGCTACCACACGGATGCCTACCGAAGTATTGAGACTGTCTCTGTCAATAAGGCTCTTGACGGGGGCAATGGTGTCTAAAAATAAACACAAAGTTTTTGTAATCATGTACACACTAATTATGTAGAATAATTATGTATTATTTTATAAATTACTAGCTGTCCCGGCAAACGTTGTTTTGCCATAATATTAACCATCCCCCGCGCAATCCCCCCCGCGCAATCCCCCCCGCGCAATCCCCCCCGCGCAACCCCCTTTTTTGGAACAACCCGCCCCCCCCTCGCGCAACCCACTTTCAAGTCTATGTCTTATGGTTCCAGACATATCGTGATGACTCAATCTATCTATACAACATCTCCTATCGCAAACGTTGTTTTGCCATGTAATTAAATAGGGGTTGATCGTAGAGGGGTGAAAATTTAGGGTTGTTTGTATTTTTTTATGCTGAATCTTAAAAAAATACCATTTTTTTTTGACCCCACACTTAAAATTTAGTGGGATGAAAAATAGATGTTGTCCTATTCTCATACCTACCGAATATGCTCACAAAATTTCATCAAAATCGGTCAAGCCGTTTCGGAGGAGTTTGGCATCTAAAACTGTGACACGAGAATTTTATATATTAGATTATCATTTTTATTTTATTTTTTAAGTATTATTCTTCACCGTATAAATTGAGTATATTCTGACTGTTTGTGTATTTTTATTCTTAGTTAGCTCACTACACTGAATTCTTATTATTTTAGTGCATCTAGCCCAAGTCATTCTCTGCTCCACCCTATGGTTGACTGTTAGAGAATGCCTCTAGGCATTAAGTCCGAAAATGTATTTTGCATGAAGTATTAAAATAAAATAAATAAGTAAGTTTTTTTTTATCACCGATTTCATCGCCTTTGACCCTAGGCTTGCGTAATGGAAAGCAACACCAGTTTCTAAAATGGAGCAGGCAATTCAAGGAAATGCCCTGTCGGGCACCGGCTCTCACATACACACGACGAAACAAAGTAAAACCGCTTGACTTAGATGTGGGTGGTAGCTAGCCGGGCAAACCATAAGATCCTACCACCAAGTGTGCTGGGTTTTGTTGACTTTTACATCACGCGTTTTTTCCGGCGTACGGTGGGAATGTGTAATATTCTGCCCCGTCCCCACACGGAGGTACCCATTCCATCAAGTGACGCTAAGCTCTACCACATATCCTTCGTTTCAAATAAAAGCTTGTACCAAGTTTTACATATTTAAGTACGATTGAAATTACCTGCTCATACGCAATTTCGTTGAGTAAGCATATTTTACGTAACTTTCTCCATTCTCGTTTAGCAGCGCAAAATTTGGGCGCGGGGAACCGTCGAATATCGCGTGTTAGACGGAATGTTTGAGAATTAATTAACGCAAAACGTGTATTATACTCATTGCGTTAAAAAATAAGCTCGACATTTTTTTTTTGTTGTTTCAACATTAATCGACAATACATTAAGTAAAATTATTTCTTTTTACTAAGCATAGACATAGTCTAAAATATTATTTAATATTACTACTTAATTCCATCTAATGGACACATACAAATTGTCAACATATTAATAAAATATAAAAATAAACCTAAGTAATAAATCAAGACTAAAAATACCAATTAACCTAAAACTTAAATACTAAAATATATTATTTAAAGGAGTCCCTTTAGGCAAGGTTCCGAAGATACTGGCAGCGTTCCCCCTTTGAATCGCTAGACTGATTCTTTGTCCGAGGTAGCTACCAGCTCTTCGGTCTCCTGTGATGTCGACTAACCTTTTTGCTATTTCCTTAAAAAGGCTTATAGCGCTAGGACCCCACGGACCAAGGGTCTCGACACCGAATGGGACAAATTCATATTCGGAGCCTAGACCCCTGTATTTGTATCCTTTAGCTTTTTCAGCCGCTTCACAAGCCGCACCAGCTCTGTTGTTGGTTCCATGTAGATGGGAAGGGGCCAGTGTGTCTGAACAGGTTGCATCCCACACCAGCACCCGACCCATCTTCCATGGAATCAAACTCATACCGTCCGGTCTCTTACCATCGTCTCTTGCAATGCCAGTCGGCTCAAGTAGACTGGGCACGTTGACGGAGGTAAGGGACCGGCGTATGATATCGTTAAGTGCGGCATGTCTCGAGAAGCGGCCTGCACTTTTTTGGCATGACAGTCCGTGATGTCCTAGCTTGTCGACATCACTGCCACAGGGACATTTATGAGGAGCGCAGACCGGAACCCCAAGCCGTAGACACGTTGCGATTCGAAGCGTGTCAGGCTCAAGAAATGTTCCTGTTTTTGACGAAGGGTACGCGTGAAGCCAGTAGCCGGCCTCGTGCGTACCCACGGCCAAAAGCCTAGCACGCGCCGAACCCGTACTACAGCTTAAAAGGTTGTCATATGACAATTTGCAATTTATGTCATCCCAGCTCCTCTGCGAATTTGGGGAAGATGGAAAATTTTGACCTGGACATGCAATTAAGAAAGCGTTTCTAGCTTCTTCCAAGCCAGCAATCTCAAAGTTTGAAGGGGATGCCCTTAAAATTGTACTTATGAGACTTGCTGAACTATGGACAGAAGCTAGGAAGGCTGGTAAAGCGACACTGGAAATTTTGCGAATCCCTAGACCACCATAGCGGATGGGTAGGGATGCTTGGGTCCAAGAATGCTCGTTCAGCTGCATATTAAGAACCGATTCTAAGCTAATTTTGATTAAGTCGTCCACTTGTGTCAAAAGATCTGGGCGATTCCAAAAGGAGCAGCAACGGAGCACATACGTAAATTTTGGGACGAAAAGACAGAATTTCAAGATGCAAAGAGCATAGTGTGGACTAATTTCAATTAGACGGTCAGCAGAATTTTGAAATTTAGTAATTGAATTATTAATATATTCAGCAAAAGATTCATCAAAAATTGGAGAACCTAAAAGGTAAAGGGAATTACTGTTAACTATTTTAATATTTGGAGCCAAAATATTGAATTTTAGTTTTACGTCATTCAAATTTAAGTCGCAGTTATTTATAAAAAGTTCACATTTGCTAAAATTAAGCTCCAAACCAATGGCTTCAAATTTATTTTTGATTATAAAAAGGTCCGATAACACAGTATCCACATCACCTCCTAGGGTTCCGTCGTCCAAATACCAAACGTTGAATTTAGAATTTAATTTTTTTATTATAGGGTTTATAGCCAAACTAAAATATACATTAAGTGGGACGTTAGTATATTATACCAGATCCTGTAAGAAAGAAATATTTTATAACAGGACAAGAAATAACAAAGTAAAGTATAAAAATAACAATTTAAAAAGTAATTGGGCCGAAGCTCAGCATTTTGCTGGCTAGCTAAGACCAGCGCTGTTCTCCCGCCAGGGACCAATTTGGTGAAGACACGGATGAAAATCGTTCGTTCGTTTCAGCCCATTACTGAGTCGGGCCTCCTCCAAATCATGGAGGGAAGTTAGCCTACTGTGCCACGCTGGCAAGGTGGGTTGGTACAGGGTTTGCATCAAGTTTTCCTTCTCTTGCGGCTAGGTGATTTGCCTCTTACGTTCCCTCTTACGACACCCTCGGGAGGGTATGGGTTGGTGACATGCGTATTCTAAATCCGTCACCACACTGGTTTACTGTGTTTAATTTCGGACGCAAATACTGACAACAATTATAGTAAGTCATAAAAAATTAATAATCCTAATCTTGACTTTTGTTTCGTCGGAAATCCTCATATACCCTTTTGGGTCTAGCCGGGTTATATTGGACTCAGGGGATCGTTAGCTTCGTTTAAAAAAAAATTGTAAGAGATTTAATTATCTTAATAGCTAAACCGACTTTGATAAAACATAGTTACACATGTTTTATTCACTGCTATAAAACCTGCTTCGAATAAAACACAACACGATATATAAATAATTCAGAAGTGCTTTATTTGAAGGTTTAGTTTAGATATTTAGGCGCAAAGGGATGATCATCAAGCCAGAGGGGGTATGTCTGGCAGGGGTCCACGGCGCCTATTCCCCCGGTAGTTGTAGTCGGGGAATTTTTAACTACGCGAATTGCTCTTGAAACTTCGCTATCGCGGTGTAGGTCATTTTGGTAATTCTCGCATTTGTAGGCAATATATCTTGATTTTATTAGTTGTGTATTTTTTCGGGTAAATTTTGTAAAGTATGTAGCAATGTGTGCTGGTCACTACATAAATCTTTAATGACAATGTAAGTTTGATAATAGATAAAAAAATTAATGAAATGGGTAAAAGAAATGATTACAATAGGAAACTGTAATTTCCATGCTTTATTAAGGTATCTAAAATTTGTATAAAATAACATAAGGTAATTTCTAGAGATAACGAACTATAAAACAAAACTACACACTAGGTACTGTTAGGAGAGTAGTGTCCGGGAGGTAGTGTTTCAAAGTTCAAATATATTTCATTTCAACAAATAAAATTGCCAACAATTAAACTTCACAATTCGTCACGTAACTCCGAAGATGACGGTACATCATGGCAAACGAGAAAACTTTGATTGGAGTGCGCCTTCCGAAATTCATTAGCACACGAAGCCTCGACGAAATTACGGACGCGTTCATAAAAACTTCCACGCTGTTTGATTATGGCTGTTAAAGTTGCCTGAATAAGGATTCAGGAACTGTGGGCCATGCAACTAATCATGAGAGAAGTACACGGTAGTAAAATTTAAATTGGAATGTATTTAATTACTATATATGTATTTATGCAATGTATTGTGATTAAAGTGGCTAAAATTGAATTTTATAACCAGCCACTAATCATAGGAGAATTACTGTGATGTAAATTTTAAATTTGCGTAATTTTGTTCTCAATTTTACTAGCATGGTATTAAATCAATTCTAAATCGATTCTTGTCAAGATTTTGGCTTATTTCAGCCAAAAGTCACCACTGCTGGCCCTAACTCAAGGATTTTTACAAAGGCTGGTCTGCATCCATCGCATTCCGGCGACCGTAACCACGTTGTCGGTCTACCAGCACTGCGTTTTCTGGTTCGTGGTCGGCATTTGAGACACTTTCTACCCTTTCGTCTATCAGTTCTGCGTACCCTACCCGCTGTCACCGTTTGGGAATCTTGTGTCGGACACCGTGGTTCGCCTGCGTACCTCTCATTTTTTATTTGATCTCGCATGGAAACGGCGACCCCTCTCCAGATATATCTATGACATTAACATGAGCTGAAAGGCGAAACGCTCAAAAAAGTTCGTGTTTATACGAACAAAGGTGAAATATGCAACGTCTATCGTAAAACGTGTTGAGGGGAGATTTTGTTGACTTACCGTATTCTATAGATAAAGAATTTCCGCGAAAACCACGTGACCAAAACTATAAAAAAAAATATGTTTATAACTTTACTTTTAGACCCTATATCGAGATGAAACATAATTTAAACAACATATTTTAAAGATATTTTGAATAACGTTTGGCGCAATGTAAGTCCAGCCAGAGGCAAAGAACATCTTTATTTTCTTTATCTTTATTTATTTAACCATCAATGTCCGACCTTCTCTTCGTATTATGAAAAAATAAAGTTTTATAATACCCCAGACATTTCAGCGCGAAACGTTCGTTCAAATAAAAAAAATCAGGCATTGTCTTCATTGTTTTGAATTGTGACGCTTTTCATTCAGATTTTTGTTGTTCAGGTCTTTAAATTTGGAATGAAAATGACGATGGTTATAATGGCGGGAAAAATTGTAAGCGAGTGTCATGATGTACAGTACAATTGCGTTATTTTTAATGGCGCAAAGCTATTCTTTCTCCGTGTGTAGACGGATTTAAAATACACAGTGTCACCAACCCACACAATCCTGAGGGGTGTCGCAAGAGGCAGATAAACTAGCTGCAAACCCTGTGCCACCCGTCCCACCGGCCGAGCAAGTGCCTCTGGTTTACACAAAGACACTTGCCCCACCCCGGAATCAAACCGGGGACCCGTGATCCAAAGACCTGATTTGGCTAACTACCATTAATTAATCACCGGTAATTATATGGTTATACCAGCTGTCGGTTTTCACGCTACTATGTGTAACGACTGCCATGGGCAAAGGCAGGCATAGGTAAAATGGTAGCCGGGACCGGCAGCTTTACGTTTTGCAAATAAAGTACTATGGTCAGTGGAAACCCGTGTGGGGGAGAATATTACACTTCCCCACCGCACGATTGGACAAAACACGTGTTTTAAAAGTCAACAAAACCCAGCACGCTTCGTGGTAGGATCTAGGTCCGCCCGGCTACTCAAATCAAATCAAATCAAAACTCATTTAATCAAGTTGACCCAATAGAGCTCTTTTGACAAATTTACCATCTACCACTGGTCCGGAATGCACCTCTACAGAGAAGAGCCGGCAAGAAACTCTGTAGTTGCTCTTTTTGATCGCCATTTTTTGTTACAAGACTGGATATAAGACAGATTTGTGAGAGCAAACTCGCGCAATAGTCGCAAAGGGCCAAACATCAGCCAGATCTAGTCAACAATAGTAACCTTCTAATGCCCGAGCCAACCGACCCCCAGCAACGGCACCTGTTCACAAGCATGACGCATGCAGCAGCCCTCGCCGTCCTCAACCATATTGCAGGGAAGAGAAAAAAACTACTCACACATCTGGCGCGCAGCAGCTTCACTGTGTTTCGTGGTGTGTATGCGAGAGCCGGTGCCCGACAGGGCATTCCCTTGAATTGCCTGCTCCATCTTAGACCATTGCGTTGCTTTTCATCACGCAAGCCCAGGGTCACAGGCATTCAAGTGCCTGATAAAAAAGTACATAGTATCAAAATAAAGTACAATTTTATTTGTCTTTATTCATTCGAGGTTAGGTTGCGTTCAGAAATAGTTGAAAACGAGTGTTTAAGTGATGTGCCGCTGGCGAGTGGAGACATCTATTGAGCATCAAAAAATACTTACAACAAAACTTTTCAAAATCCCAGAGAAATGGAGTCATGCGAAATAAAGTATTTATAAGTATTTTCATGTACTTTATTGTTCTCATCATCACTATGACTATGACTATGACTACATATTATAAAACAAAGTCGCTGTCGTCTGTCCGTCCCTATGCCCCGCCGCACATGCTCATACTCGCATTGGCTGTCACGAGCCGCGTGCGAGTGGCAGTATTAAAAACATATGGCGCAGTACCAAAGTCCGCATTTTATCTCACGTGTCGACACACTCACGTACGTGCGGAGTTTGGTACTGCGCCATAGGTTGTGAATACTGCCATTCGTACGTGGCTCGTGACAGCTAATGCGAGTGTGAGCATGTGCAGCGGGGCTATGTATGCTTAAATTTTTGAAACTACGCAACGGATTTTGAGGCGGCTTTTTAATAGATAGAGTGATTCAAGAGGAAGATTTAATGTATAATACATGTATAATATAGTAGAAAAACACTAATAAATTTAGAGGTTCACCATTGCACCCGTGCGAAACCGGGGCGGGTCGCTAGTAAAGTATAAAGTACAATTACATGAAAACACGTACAATACTCTAATAGAAAGTATGAGTCGCAATTCTAGATATTAGACACACGATGAACATGATGAACACACATCCATCACACCTATTGTCTATCCTGGAGCTCGATAGCGTTAGCTCATACTCTACCTATTTTAATGATAAAAGTTATACTGCTTCTCAGTCCGTGTGGTGACGGATTCACAATACATAGTGTCACCATTCCATCCTGAGGGTGTCGTAAGAGTCAACAAAAGGAAAAGACAAGGCTGAAAACCTATCTGCAAAGCAAAGCAAACGAATCCCTTTTTGCTTGTTGGTGTGCTGGAAAAATGCTTCATGCATACCACCGCCCCTCGAGGGTGGGGTCGTCGTTTATGTGAGACTCTGAAAACTACATACTTGTCTACCCACTTAAACCACAGCTGTATACCCTCACACGACACGCTTGGGGCGCCACAGGCGTAAACGCATTCTACTGCGACGAAAAACGAAACCCTTTTTTGTTTTTGACCCGGGGTAAAATCCTTTATGAACTGGACCCGCCAGCGTGGGGATGGCCGGCGGGGTGGGGGGAGTCTCCTACGCCCCTGTGGGGAGGCGAAGGCATACCCACTAATCGTGTCCGGGGTGTACTGTCACGCGCATTGCTGCCCCGTGGGTCCTGACTGTGACACCACGGGGAAAGCGTGCGCTGGGGGAACTGCCATGCCCAGTAAACGCGGCATGGCACCCTTCGCCCCGGGGTCTTATCTCCTATGGGGGAGGGTGGTAAGAGCCAACAAAAGGAAGTGACAAGGCCGAAGACCTCGCCGCAAGAGGAGGAAAACTTGAAACGAAACCCTGTGCCAACCTGTCTGGCCAGCGTGGCACAGTTGGCTAATTGCTCTCCCTGTTATGGGAGGAGGCAAAACTCAGGTTCTTGTAAAAATATGACCAGCCCGTCACCACACTGGATAATTCTGCTTGCTATTACAGAAATTAAAAGAATAGATATTTTATCATACCGAAATAATTAAAAGAATAGATATTTTATCATACCGAAATAATTAAAAGAATAGATATTTTATCATACCGAAATAATTAAAAGAATAGATATTTTATCATACCGAAATAAACCGTATGCATTAGTAACAGCCATTGGGATCTACGAGTATAAATCAGAGACTCCGCAAATAAATTTTATTTCCATTCCGCATTGAAAATAAAAAGTCACTTTGCAAAAAACTGGTACTGAAAAAAAGTTTATTCCCATGTAAACCGTTTGTTTCAGTTGTCGACAACTTTTTGCCGTTGATTAGAGTAAACATTTACTTTTCAGTTTGTCCGTTTGTCAGTCACGAGCTCACCCTGATTGAGTTTATTTATTTGAGCCGTCCATTTTGAGTTTTAGGGGTTAGGTTATTCGGTAAAAATGGAGATCTAGCTTATATAGCATCATCATTCAGAAAATAATACTCTGTTCTTAGAAGTAACAATGCGTTAAAATGTTTTTAATACACTTGCTCAAAAAGTGGCATATTGCAGGGACGTATAGCGTTCGGGAAGTGGGCTATTACACACGCGTGCTTTTTTTTACCATTCCCGCACTAGTGCGTTCTCTTTCCCAACTGTCAAAATAATGTCTAATATAAGGAAAAACCAACCATGTAGTTTTTACTAAAAAAAATCGTAGAAGCTTTTATGATTCATGCAAATACGTATATTTCTAAAAATAAACTACGTACTAATTTGTTTCAATATAAGATTTAATGATTTGATTGAATGAGTTTCATTTCATCTAATTAAATTTCATTTCATATCAATAAAAAAATTCTACTGAAGACTTGGTTGTATGGGCATTGTTCCTTTTGCCTACCAGAATGGGTGAAGAAAAAAAAACTCTGCTTATATTCTACGGTCGGCGCCATTTTTCAGAAATGATTAGTTAGTTGAGTTTATTGTGTTTTTATTATTTTATTAAATTTCTTCATTTTTTCGCAACTGTATTAAAAATAGTCGTTCAGTACACGTGCGGAACCGTCATTGCAACTTGTTGTTGCAACTCGTTGTAATGACAGCCTTTCCGCACTTGTAATGAAATAGTATATTTCATTACAAGTGCGGAAAGGCTTTCATTGCAAAGAGTTCCTACAAATGTCGGAACAAGTTGCAATGACGGTTCCGCACGTGTACTGAACGACTATTTTTAATACAGTTGCGGAAAAATGGAGCAAATTAATAAAAAAAATGAAAACACAATAAACTCAACTAACTAATCATTTCTGAAAAATGGCGCCGACCGTAGAATATAAGCAGAGATTTTTTTTTCTTCACCCATACTGGTAGGCAAAAGGAACAATGCCCATACAGCCAAGATCAAGGAAGTTTTAGTTTATTTTAATAAAGTTGTATTGTTTTAATATTCACGTTCCAGTTGACGCTTTTCAAATCCAATAGAACAGTTTGTATATGGAATTTGTTGGGCAATATATACATATATACATATTAAATTCTAAATAGGACCGCAAAGTAATAAAAAAGGAAAGAATGACAAGCCCTCTGACTTTCTTGCCAGTTCTTCTCAGCAGTGGTCGCGTTCCGAACTGGTGGTAGACTATATTACTTTGCTTTGTATAAATTTTATTAATATGTTGACAATTTGTAAGTGTCCATTGTGTCCCATGCAAAATAAATGATTTGACTTTGACTTTGACTTTGACTTAGCCTACGGTGCCACGCTGGCCAGACGGATTGGCATAGGGGTTCGTTTCAAGTTTTCCTCCGCTTGCAGGGAGGTCTTCGGCCTTGTCATTTCCTTTTTTTGGCTCTTACCACCCTTAGGCTGGAGTGAGGTGGTGACAATATGTATTCTAAATCCGTCACCACATAGTAGAACGTACTTTACAACTTTCTTTAAAAACATAATTATTATCGGTTACACAATATGATCAGTATTTCGACAAAATTGCCTTTTCTTCGGGAACTCCGCGTCCACAATCTCTACAAAAACGATAAATCTGCAATATCTTAATATATATATTTCTTGTGTGCGTGTGTATGTGACTGAACTCCTCCTAAACGGCTGGACCGATTTGAATGAAATTTTTTGTATGCGTTTGGGTGGCACCGAGGATGGTTTAGATTCACAAATCAGCCCGACAGATGGCGCTGCAGTCGGTAAACAAATATCATGCAGGACAACGTCTGCCCGGTCAGCTAGTTTTTTATAAAAATTGAACCCGTGTAAATCAGGGACAGAAAAGACTGAAATAAACAACTTTCAAGTCAGTATTTTTACGTATCAATTTAGAAATGATGCAGTTATGCGGTATAAAATATAAAACATAAAATACAAATGAATTGCGGATAGGTATCCTCTGTTTTAAATCGATTGAAAACATAGCCTCTGCACTAGATATAAGGAATTCACCGGGACAAGATAAAGTTTGAAAGTGGTCTACATACTTTCTAATCTCATATTTGTCAAACAAAATTATAATAGCTTTAAAAAAAGTTTTGTACACTGTATGTGAGTGCAGTTTCAGCACGCATCATGTAATTTGTGTAATTGCACCGATTTTTATATTATATTTTTTTCTATGCTACATGTTTATACGTGTTATTGCTTTCACTAATCTATCTTGTTTGTACCCATTGTCATTGTAACCCATTTATTTAAAAGAGCAACCATGTGATTTCTTGCCGGCTCTTCTCTGTGGAATTAAGCGATTAATTATTTTATATTATATTCTTTTAATTTTTGATTTTGGTGTTATGTTCATATTAGATAAAAAAAAAATGTTTTTGATTTTTGAGAAAAACAGTCTGGGAACCTCTGCCTTATGCCAACAAAGCCGTTAAGGGTTCATATAACTTTTTTTTAATCATCACCCCACGGAAATTTGCAAAATGATGATAATAAACCGTTTTGCACTTTAGCAGGGTATTAAAGCCAAAGCAATCTAATGTAAAAAACTTACCCGACTCCAGGCAATAAAAGGCTTTTAACTTTTTGCATAATGTTGAACTGAATTACAAAGAGTATCTCTTTGTCCATTTCATTCATACCTAAAATGTCGCCTTCTAGTGTTGATGAAAAAAGTTTGCGTCCAGCTAGGCTACTTTAGTCCTTTATACGGAGTTTCCAAATTATTTTGACTTGCCTTTGTTACAACGCTTTCCGACCAAAGTTAGAAAGAAAACTGTACTGTGTTTCGTTTTAGCCCATGAGTAACCAATTACTGAGTCGGGTCTCCTCCAAATTCATGGAGGGAAATTAGCCTACTGCGAAACCAAACCGTGTGACACAAAACCGTATGCCAACCCGTCTGGCCAGCGTGGCACAGTTACTCAGAAACAATGTTAGGGAGTGTCCAGACGTGTTCAGTTTCACCTACGTTACAGCAATAGATATTGTAAATACTTTTAATAGCATTAATTCAAAGAAAACCGAAGATGTGTATGTCTACACTAGTAATAAAAAGCATTATTTATGAGATTGCCCCATTCCTGACAGTTATTTTTATTGAATGTATAGACGTGGGTACTTTTCCTAATTTGATGAAACTTAGTAAAATCACACCATTGTTCAAAGCTGGCACTAAAAAAGAGCTATTATCGTCCAATTTCTATTCTGCCAGTTCTAAGTAAAATTTTTGAAAAACTTATTCTAAAACAATTACTTTCTCATTTTGATAGACATAAATTATTGCATAGTGAACAATACGGGTTTACTAAAGGACGGTCCACGACCAACGCAGGTGCTGCGCTCTTAAAACATATTTTTGATGCTTGGGAGAACTCTCAAGATGCTATAGGTATTTTCTGTGACCTTTCGAAAGCTTTCGACTGTGTGCATCACGAAACCCTGATAAGAAAGCTTCAACACTGTGGTGTTAAATACAATGCTCTCAATATATTAGCATCGTATCTGAGTGATAGAATTCAGTTCGTCAACATTAACGGATTTAAGTCTGCTGGATCGCGTGTCAATAGGCGTGCCACAAGGGTCCATCCTTGGTCCTTTCTTATTTCTTGTTCACATTAATTACCTTGCATTTTTTTATTAATGACATTGCGATATCGTGCTTTTCGCTGATGATACATCTCTTGTATTTAAAGTTGACCGAAGAAACGTTAATTACGACGACGTGAATAGCGCGCTTAGTCAGATATCATACTGGTTCACAACAAACAATCTGCTACTAAATTCTGTGAAAACTAAATGTATTCGATTTGTAACACCGAATACCAAGATAACAGATACAAAACTAGTTTTGGAACAATTAGACATAGTAGATTCAACCAAGTTTCTAGGCATCACTCTAGATCGTAAGCTGCAGTGGAAGCCTCACATTGCTACTCTTACGGGAAAGCTTAGTTCAGCCGCCTATGCTGTTAGACAGGTTAGGAGACTCACTGACGAAGACACGACAAGACTAGTTTACTTTGGTTACTTCCATAGCGTTATGTCGTATGGGATCTTACTCTGGGGTAATGCTGCCGATATACAAAACATATTTATTTTACAGAAGCGCGCGCTACGCTTTTGCAATAAAATATTTTTTTCTGACACTATTTTTAATACAAATTTATTAAAATTTATTTTCAATTTTTTAGTTCTATTTTCTATAAAAGCGTATTTTTTTAGTTTTTTAAACGATTATTTATTATTTCTTTGAAATATCATAAAACTATTGCTAACAAACCACTACAAATATAGCAATAGCTTTATGATATTTACATCTCTATTAGCTACTGCATCGAAGAGCGGTGTTCCACCTTGATCACCGTTATTATTATTATTCTATTAATGATAAAAGCTAATAAAGGCGTATTAAAAAGACTAGCAAACATTGTATTTGATTAAATTTATTCTAAAAATTATCCTTAATTGAAATTTGACAGAATATAATATGTTATGAATACTGTATAAGAGGGATTTTCAACAAGAACTTGGTTTTTCAATGGGGGTAACACCAACAACATGATAGTTTTAACATAATTTTTTTTTGACGTAATAGATGCTTTGGCAATTCTTACAATGAATTCAATTTCACTCAAAATTTGAATTAATATAATTAAAATTCACTATAAAAATTGTGGTTCTGGTAAAATTATATTTAGTCAAAATTCGTGATATTTTCGGACAACATAATCGTCCTTCTGAGGTTCTGAGATCTGACTGTAGTTAACCGCAACAAAAAAAATCCAGTGGTAACACACGATCTGGCTGGCATACAACCCAGATCTCCATCAAAACGCAAATATTATCTACTAAGTAACAAACATCCAATCTGCCACAATAATAACATTCATGTAATCTTGTTATACCAAATGTTCTTGTGACAAAGTTTAGCACAAATATTTATCCAGAATTTAGTAATGGGCTAGGTACCGCAAGGCACATTAAACATGAATTAGCCGCGTTCCCTGCACGTTTCGTACAAGGTAATGTCGTAACAGAAGCTGCTAAAATGTTTGCATGATAAACTAGTTGGGAGCGGTGTTCCCTAGCTTAAGTTATAATAGAGAGATCGTGAGCTGGGCCCCAGAGTCTGCTACTTCAACAGACTCAATATACGGCGTAAAGGACGTAGCACACTTATCAACTCGGAAAGGGAACGGCACCGTATCAACTCAAGGCATTCAGTATTATTTAACTCCCTACTGCAAAGCACACTAATCGGATTTGTAACGTAAACGCCTCGCCTCGGGACAAGCTGACGAACGCCGTACGGAGCATGGTCAACCAGCGGTCCCCGCGCTTACGCCTCTTCGCCGCCGCGCTTGCGGGAAATAACAAAATCGTATCATTATCTTACGGGCCGTAACGTAAGCACGGCGTTGCCTAGCCGTAGCCGAAATGACGTATTGGAGCTGCTGATTCGCTTTGGTTACGTGCTTATGTTAGGTTGACGCCTGTTTGACGGCGAGGCGAAGGGCGATATCGTGCCGATCCCTTTCCGGGTTGATAGGTCTGCTGCGTCCTTTAGGCATGGCAATGGCTTTTTTGCCAGTTCTGATAATCCACTAATACATAGTCGTATAATGTTAATATAACCGTTTGTGTTCGGGACACATATTTTACCCGCTTACCAACGAATTTAATGTTGAACAGACATTCGAAATCATTATAAATTCAAAATGTACTGACAATGTCGTAAACATTGTTTGTATGTCAAGTACAGATGAAATAGTTACGGGTAGTCTCGTTGGACAGTTAGTTTAGTCGGAGACAATGTGGGACGTCTTGAGCCCAGCTGACAGCGTGATCGATGACTGCTAACGATTCAGAGCCTAATCCGGGTGTGCTTTGGTTTTTGCAATCGCACTTACCTAATTAGATTTTCTTAGACCAGATAGGTCTTCATAATATTGAATTGCGTAACATTATAATTACGTGGTGACGGATTTGGAATACATAGTGTCACCATCCCATTCTATACATACAAGTCTGGTAACCTAGCCACAGGAGGGGGAAAATTTTATACGGAATCAACCCATCTGGTCAGCATGGCACAGTATACTAATTACATTCGATATAACTGGCGGAGGCCCTACTCAACAGTGGGTCATCTATGGGGTAAGTTTTAATAGTATTTTGACGACACGGTTGGCGCAGTGGTTGAGCGATCGACTGCTGCGCAGCATGTCGCGGGTTCGATTCCCGCAGGGATAAATATTTGTACGACCTACAAGTATTTGTTCCGGGTCTGGGTGTTTTCTATCTATAATATGTATGTATTTACAAAAAAAAAATATTTAAGTAGTTTATCATCCATCTCGTTACCATAACACAAGCATCAAGTTGCTTAGCTTGGGACGAGATGGCGTTGTGTGAAATGTCAAAAAAAAAGTAAAATATAGTATTTATACAGGCTGTAGTAAAACACCAAAAGACATGGAGCTAATCAAACGAAACAATTTAACATTTAAAATGTTTTTCCATATTGAAGTACGAGTAACATTTTAAAGTTTTCTAAAGGATATTTTAGAACTCGTGTCATGTAGACACGAGTTCTAGTGAAATTGAGCCAACTAGCTATTGTTATTTTTAAGCAAGCTTAGTAATCCGAGTGTTATCTTGTTTCTTGGGTTCTCTGTGCTTACTTTTTGAGTCTAGAGTCGAGAAAACAATATCTTAATGTGAACCTTTCAATATGATTTTTGTTACATTCTATATAATATTTCTGAAAATCACTGAACTAACATTCATTTAGTCGTTTTACACGTATAATTTTACAAGTAATAATTTATTGATAAATACGGAAATCACCGCTGAGATGATCGCGGATAACGTCTCGTATGGTCTAGTGCATCCAACATTTAATCGTTATTTAAAAGACTTTAAATTTTAAAATAGCCCTCCTCCCTTATGCAAGCAAGTTAAATTAAAAAACAGTATTTTTAAAATTGGAAGCCTAACGCATCCACAGGATATCAAATGAAAAAGGAAAGTATATTTTCAGCAGTACAAATTCAACAGCGTTATAAAATTTTAGGTTTTATTAATATTTCCGACTTGGATTAAATTCATATTCATCATCATCATTTCAGCCAAAGGACGTCCACTGCTGGACATAGGCCTCCCCCAAGGATTTCCACAAAGGCCGGTCCTGGGCCGCCCGCATCCACTGCTTTCCGGCGATCTTAACCAGGTCGTCGGTCCACCGTGTGGGAGGCCTACCAGCACTGCGCCTTCCGGAACGCGGTCGCCACTCGAGGACTTTTCTGCCCCATCGGGCGTCGGTCCTGCGAGCTATGTGCCCTGCCCACTGCCACTTAAGTTTGGCAATCCGGTGGGCTATGTCGGTGACCCTGGTTTTCCTGCGTATCTCCTCATTTCTGATTCGATCTCGCAGGGAAACTCCGAGCATAGCCCTCTCCATTGCCCTTTGGGTGACTTTGAGCCTTCTGATGGAGCCCATAGTGAGCGACCACGTCTCAGTTCCATATGTCATCACTGGCAACACACATTGGTTGAAGACTTTTGTCTTCAGACACTGCGGTATTGTGGACGAGAAGATCTTTCGCAGCTTCCCGAACGCTGCCCAGCCGAGTTGGATCCGACGATTGACCTCTTTCTCGAAGTTGGACTTACCTAACTGGACAGTGTGTCCCAGGTAAATGTAATGGTCAACAACTTCGAGGGTAGAACCTCCGATGTTAACAGGAGTGGCTTGAACATGGATATTAGACATGATCTTCGTCTTCTCCATGTTCATCTTAATTCATATTACTCCAGTCAAAATGTTACATGGGTAAAAATGCTTTTTCAAAATTATATTGCAAACTTGCAACGCACGCGGAGCCAGCGGCTGTCAAATGTTTTGTAAAAGCAATAATTTTAAAATACACTTACTGCTAAACAACTGGTTCGTGTTTCTTTGTAATATGTAATAAAGAACATTGGCAATTCTTTATCTATACTAATATTATAAAGACAAACGGTTTATATGTTTGTAATGAGAAAGCAATAATTACTGAACCGATTTAAAACATTCCTTCATTCTTAAGGGTTGAACTTTAAAAATGAGCTTCGATCATATGAAATTAGCTTTAAACTATAAGTGTGATGGCGGATTTGGATTACATAGTGTCCATTGACATCTTAAGGGTGGCATAAGAGCCGACAAATGAAATGAGAAGGCCGATAAACTGGCCGCAAGAGAAGGAAACACTGTGCCAACCCGTCTGGCCAGCGTGGCACAGTATGCTCATTACCTTCCACGTCACTGTGAGCCCAACTTAATAGAGGGTCATCTATGAGTTGAGTAGTAGTATTAGTACTTAAACTTTGCTTTGTGATGAAGTCCGATCAAGTCCGCCTTTGTACATTACTGTATGTGCAAAAAGTATCACTATCACTGCACTACATAGTATAAAACAAAGTCGCTGTCGTCTGTCCGTCCCTATGTATGCTTAAATCTTTAAAACTACGCAATGGATTGTGAAGCGGATTTTTTTAAAAAATAGAGTGATTCAAGAGGATGGTTTTTATGTATGATACATCCTTAATATAGTAGAGAAACACTGATAAATTTAGAGGTTAATTCAAGGTTCAAGAGGAAGGTTTTTATGTATAATACATGCATAAATTTTGATGTTCATCATTGCACCTGTGCGAAGCCGGGGCGGGTCGCTAGTAAATAAATAAATTAGGATGCTCATTACGCGAAGCCTATCTCCAGCATTAATATTAGTAGGCTGATGTCAATTATATTTATGAGCCAACTGGCATATTAAAGATTTAATTTAATTTTTAATCACCATCGTCATCTTTCTTATCACTAATGCTACTCAGCCCATAAATGACCCTCTGCTGGGTCGGGCCTCCTTGAACTACATGGAGGGTAGGTAATTAGCCTACTGTGCCACGCTGGCCAGACGGATTGGCACAGGATTCCGTCTCAAGTTTCCTTTATCTTGCGGCTACGTTTTCATTATCAGTTAACAAGTGGTGAATAACTTTTATCTATTGAAATAAAAAAAATAATATAACATCGACTAATGCTGGGATAGGCTAAATTTTTATTCGAGATTCCAGTTTAAAAGATTTTTTTTTTTTATATTTAACTAATCTAAATTATAATAATAATATCTAATATCTTCCAGGATTTTACCAAGCTAACCTAATAAAGCAGGTGAAATGAGTACCTTTATTATTTCTGACTAATAAAGCTGTACTCCTGCATTGTTATTAGTTTTGGTCTACGCATGTGGCCCACTATCCGCGCTTTGACAACCACTGCGCTAAGCTCTCCTAAATGTACTGAAAATAGAGTATCGCATTAAATTTAATTGCAAACCGTTTTTTACCCGCATCCGCTACCGGCGCCGCACTTCCAATAATGACGTCATTTCTGTAATGCTACACTATTTAATATTTCAAAATAAAAATATATTTACGAAGCTTTTTTTGTCGAATTTGGACAAAATGTAAATAAATAAATATATCCTTGGACATTTCACACAACGCCATCTCGTCCCAAGCTAAATGCTTGTGCTATGGTAACGAGATGGATGATAAACTACTTATATACATTTTTTTTGTAAATACATACATATTATAAATAGAAAACACCCAGACCCGGAACAAATAGTTACTTGTAGGTCGTACAAATATTTCTTCCGTGCGGGGATCGAACCCGCGACACACTGCGCAGCAGTCGAGAGCTCAACCACTGCGCCAACCGTGTTTGAATGACACAGTGATAAACATTCTGAAATCATTTCTATGAATAAGTTTTCACTTATAATACGCGGACAGAGTCGTATAATTGCTGGTACAGTTAAAGTTTATAACATAAAGAAAGTGCAGGCTTGGTGGTAGGATCTAATTGCACGCCATGCTAGCTACCACCCTCACATCTAAGTCCGGAGCCAAGCAGTTTTAATGTGTTTCGTCGTGTGTGAGCTGGTGCCGACAGGGCATTTCCTTGAATTGCCTGCTCCATCAGACCCTGTCGTTACTTTCCATGACACTAGCCTGGAGTCTAAGGCATGTAAATCACTGATGTAATAGTTTTATGAAATAATAGCTGACCCGGCAAACTTCGTACCACCTCAGAATCAATATATAAAAAACCTGAATGAAATTTTTTCATATTGTCTCACCTTTTAAACCTTCCCTGGACTTTTCATTTCAAGACCAAAATTAGCTAAATCGGTTCAACCGTTCTCGAGTTTTAGCAAGACTAAAAGTCTTACTAAAACTAGTAACAGTAATTCATTTTCATTTATATAGATGGATAGATAAACTTTTTATTGTCCTAATAATATTATAAACGCGAAAGTATGGATGGATGAATGGATGTTTGTTACTCTTTCACGTAAAAACTACTGAATGGATTTTAATGAAACTTTACTATAATATAGCTTATACATGAGAATAACAAATAGGCAACTTATAACGATATTGTGTGAATTGTAACAATAAGTGTTTAGTGGGTAGGAAAATAAATTCCATTATCACGCGGGTAAAATCGCGGGCCGCAGCTAGTACAAAATAAATAAAAACATGCAACAATAATTATTGTTGCCTAAATTGTATTCTGTTTTTATTTAAACAAAAAACAAAAATAATAAAAACAAACGATTCACACAGTAATAGAATTTAACACTACTACTACCCTCCACGAATTAGGATGAGGCTTGACTCAGTACTGGGTCATTCATGGGCTGAAACGACGACGACTAATAATCAGCCTATAAATGTCCCTCTGCTGATTCGGGCTTCCACCCATTACATGGAGTTACATACTGTGCCACGCTGGCCAGACGGAAGTTTTCCTTCTTTTGCGGTTAGGTTTTCGTCCTTGTCATTTTCTTTTGTTGGCTCTTAGGACACCCTCAGGATGTGATGGGGTGGTGACACTATGTATTCTAAATCCGTCACGGTGAGTATTCATAAGCTTTGACCATATTTCATGGTTTGCGGCATGCAATTAAGCCTAACGTGTGTATGGACGTGGTGCATTGAAATTTGTGGGCAGATTGGACCCGGGTGCACCTGAGCACAATTTATGGAGGGCTTTATTGTTATAAACATAATAACATATTGAATACTAGCTCCGGGTGGTAGCCGACGTAAAAACGACTTATAGTTCGTTCGCGTTAAGAATGAAGTAAGTAAAGTAATATGTTTTATATTTGAATTATGTAATGTATAACTTACGACAGTCTCGGGATAGAATTGGTTTATTGTGTAGTCTTCTTAACCATTTACCATATGGAATTGTGTAGTAGCGCAGTGGTCGAGCGATCGACTTCTGCGCAGCATGTCGCGGGTTCGATCCCCGCACGGAAGAAATATTTGTACGACCTACAAGTATTTGTTCCGGATCTGGGTGTTTTCTATCTATAATATGTATGTATTTACAAAAAAAATGTATTTAAGTAGTTTATCATCCATCTCGTTACCATAACACAAGCATTAAGTTGCTTAGCTTGGGACGAGATGGCGTTGTGTGAAATGTCCAAGGATATTTATTATTATTATTCTAAACTCTTTATCACATGAATTATTTAAATCATAATATTTCATTCCACTTTCCATTAACATAATTTACTTGAACATTATTTGATATTTAAAAGTAGCTGCTAACCTGCGACGTCATCCGCGTATATAAATTCTATATCTCACGCGAAAAACACTCAAAAATTTATGTTTGCCACAAAAATGTGGAAATGTGGTGCTGAAAGGGGGGGGGGTTAATAAAAGTAGCCTAAGATACTCCTTGTTACATCAGCTATCTGCCCTAACAGACAAGCCATTTCAGAGACTAGCCGAAACAAATAGACAGTATCGTCGTTTCAGCCCATAAATGACCCACTCCTCAGCATTCATTGGGGGAAATTAGCCTACTGTGCCACGCTGGCAAGATTGGTTGGCACAGGGTTTGTATAAAGTTTTCCTTCTGATACGGCTAGGCGATCTGAATCTTGCGCTCCATTAGTCGCCAATTACGATACCCTCAGGATAGTGTGGGTTGTTGACATTGTGTATTCTAAATCCGTCACCACACGGACAACAGATAGAATGACAGGAAAAGAAAAAAAAAGGTTTTGGTTTAAGTACCGTGTAAACATCCTTGGCCTTTGTGGTAATCCTTGGGGGAGGCCTAAGTTCAGCAGTGGACGTCTTTCGGCTGAAATGATTATGATGACGATAAAACATCCAAGTTTCGCACTTAAAATCGGTTATTTTAATATTACAAATAGACACTCTAATTCTATTTATTTGTCTAGGTAGATGTTTAACTTTCCAATAGTAATTTATTTTAACATGATTCGATATTTAAAATAACTCAAGCGTTAATATTTCGCTTAATTAAATTTTAATAACGTACAAAATTATTACAGTGTGAATCACGAATAACTTTAATGAGAATGTGATAACCAAATTAAGCCACGGGTAATGTGTGAATAATCGATTGATATTTTTACAAAGAGTATCATAATTTCAGCCAGAAAGGCCGGTCCTGGGCCGCTCGCATCCACTGCTGTCCGGCGGCCTTAACCAGGTCGTCGGTCCTGGGTAACCCTTAACCAAATTTCAAAATTCAAATTCATTTATTTATTGCTTATACATCAGTTCTTAATCCTAGGTATTTTATAAAACACAATAGAATAGAATAGAATATCCTTGGACATTTCACACAGCGCCATCTCGTCCCAAACTAAGCAACTTAATGCTTGTGTTATGGTAACGAGATGGATGATAAACTACTTATATACATTTTTTTTTGTAAATACATACATATTATAGATAGAAATGACACCCAGACTCCGAGCCAGTGCCTCTGGTTTAGACAAAGACACTTGCCCGACGCGGGAATCGAACCCGGGACCCGTTGATCCAAAGGTGGCACATCTAACCACTAGACCAACGAGGCAGTATAAAATAGAGTATAAAATCAATCGTCTATGCAGGACATTAATGGCAAATGGTACACCGCTTGTACAATAGTGAGGTATGATTACCAAAGACCTACCTAGGCGGTGTACTGTCCCTCACACTAGGAAAATCCTGTACACTGAGGTTACAGGGAGCACCTCAGTGCAAAACCATACAAAGAGTGTATTAAAAATGTAAGTTTTTCGTCCTCGTCTTTTTTCCCATGGGTTTGGTATCAGTGTAACCTTATTTGGGTAACTACTGCTCAGCCCATAAATGACCCACTGCAAAGTCAGACCTCCTCCAACTACATGGAGGGTAATAAGCCTACTGTGCCATACTGGCAAGACGGGTTGGCACAGGGTTTGTAGCAATTTTCCCTTCTCTCGCGGCTAGACCTGCCCTTTTTAACACTCGAGGACTTTTTTGCCCCATAGGGCGTCGGTCATGCGAGCTGCCCACTACCATTTCAGTTAGGCAATCCGGTGGGCTATGTCGATGACCCTGGTTTTCCTGCGTATCTCCTCATTACTGATTCGATCTCGCAGAGAAACTGCGAGCATAGCCCTCTCCATTGCCCTTTGGGTGACTTTGAGCCTTCTGATGGAGCCCAGAGTGAGCGACCACGTCTCTGTTCCATATGTCATCACTGGCAACACACTTTGGTCGAAGACTTTTGTCTTCAGACACTGCTGTATTGTGGACGAGAAGATCTTTCGCAGCTTCCCCAACACTGCCCAGCTGAGTTGGATCCCACGATTGACCTCTTTCTCGATGTTGGACTTACCTAACTGGACAATGTGTCCCAGGTAAATGTAATGGTCAACAACTTCGAGAGTAAAACCTCCGATGTTAACAGGAGTGGCTTGTTCAGGGATATTAGACATAATCTTCGTCGTATCCATGTTCATCTTAAGGCCGACTCGTTCGGAGACTCGACAGAGGTAACGTGCATCATACTTACCCACAATTAATCCGTTAAAAAGGTGTAAAATTTCAATATGTAAAAATTGCTATATTCTAAATTCGAAATATATTCTAAATCCGTCACGACGCGGGCTCTCCACATTTAATTTCAATTGTCTCCAACCAAGAGTACCTACAAACGTTAGAGGAAACAAAAAACAATTCTCTCTGTCCATTGTCGGTATTTACGGGAGTTCGCAACTGAAATAAATGTAACACGATCGATGTTCCGCTAAACTGCCTAACTTTGCACCGTTTTGTACACCCAACGAGAATATTTATGGCCTCTTGTTAGCGTTTTTCCCGGCCAGATATTTGGGATAATTTATACTGGGGATAAAATTATAAATAATGAAGGTATCTTACTATGCTTGACTTCATACAGTCCGTTCGGTGACGGATTTTGAATACACAAGTCACCACCCCATTTCATCCTGAGGGTATCGTAATTTGAAATTAAAATGGAACTGTAGCCATGTAGATTTTATCACAAAACGTGTTTAAAAATAACAATTATCATTTTTGGCCTTTAACTTAGGCTAGGTGACGGATTTATAATACACGGTGTCACCACCTCATTCCATCCCGAGGGTGTCGTCAGAGTGGTCAAAAAAAAAGGACAACGCCGAAAACCTAGCCGTAAGAGAAGGAAAACTTGAAACGAAACTCTTTTTTTTTTGTTTGGTTCGCCCGGGGTTAAATCCTTTATGGACTATCCCGTGTGTGGGGGCGTGTGGGACTCTCCCCCAGAGTGGGGGCCTACCCACTAAACATCCCCGGGGTGCTCCAACTCGCGTCCTGTTGCGGCATTGTGGGAACAGTGCCACGCTTGAAACGAAACTCTGTGCCAGCCCGTCTGGCCAGCGTGACACAGTAGGTTATTGGCCCTCCCTGAAATGGGAGGCGGCCCGACGCAGCAGTGGGTCGTTTGTGGGCTGAGTAGTAGTATTAGTAGGTGGTAGTCTCGTAGAGGTACACTTATATAGGCGTAATATCTACACTCCTGTCTTTCTTATGCATGTTCTCATTCACACAATCCATCCGTCTCTTAACCCACAATCCTTACGTCTAGCCACAGTCATACTGAAACTACAATTAATTCTAACACAGAGAAGTCCACACAGAAGAGCGGGCATGAAGCTCTGTAGTTGCTTTTTTAAAATGGTATGTCTTGTTCACTAAAAAGTACTGTACAGCTTAATAAGAGTAAGTCGCTAAATGAGAAAACACGCAATGTTTATACGAGTACGTAACAACGAATAAGTCTACTTAAGGGGTCCTTATGGAACAGAAACGTGGTCGCTCACTGTGGGCTCCATCAGAAGGCTCAAAGTCACCCAAAGTGCAATGAAGTGGGCTATGCTCGGCGTTTCCCTGCGAGATCGAACAGAAATGAGGAGATACGCAGGAAAACCAGGGTCACCGACATAGCCCACCGGATTGCCAAACTTAAGTGGCAGTGGGCAGGGCACATAGCTCGCAGGAGGACCGACGCCCGATGGGGCAGAAAAGTCCTCGAGTGGCGACCGCGTTCCGGAAGGCGCAGTGCTGGTAGGAGTCCCACACGGTGGACCGACGACCTGGTTAAGGTCGCCGGAAAGCAGTGGATGCGGGCGGCCCAGGACCGGCCTTTGTGGAGATCCTTGGGGGAGGCCTATGTCCAGCAGTGGTCGTCTTTTGGCTGAAATGATGAAGGGGTCCTAGTTAAATAAAACTCAGCGAATAAACTGGTGGTCAGAGCGTCGTTGCTCACACATAATATATTAAGAACCGATTAAAGGAAATTCTCTTGTCGTAAGAGACTATCTGCTGATTCAGCCTCCTCCAATTACAGGAGCACTGTGCCACGTCAAGTGCTCGTAAGGAGCCTGAGGAGAGGAGGAGAGCTTCCTCGTCTGCGGCGGCGTGGTTCTGCATCAGATCCCACAATGCCACAACAGGACGCGAGTTGGAGCACCCCGGGGAGGTTTAGTGGGTAGGCCCCAACTATGGGGGAGAGTCCCACACTCCCCTCGCTGGCCATCCCCGTGGCCGGCGGGGAAGCCCATAAAGGATTTTACACCGGGCGAACAAAAAAAAAGGGATTCGTTTCAAGTTTTCCTACTCTTGCGGCTAGGTTTTCTGCCATATAATTTTATGACTTTTGGTTGGTTGACTTCTTATTTTGGATGCTGTTCAGAAACGTAAGAAAAAAATATTTTTGTTGTAAACGTTCGCTAACGGAAGCTTCTTGCGTATTCATCATCACCATCATCGTTTCAGCCCATACATGACCCACTACTGGGTCGGGCCTCCTCCAAAATTGAGGGAAATTAGCCTACTGTACCACCAGTAGACACGGGGTTTATATCAAGTTTTTCTTCTCTTGTGGCTAGGTGGTCTGCATCTTGAGTTCCTTTAGTCGCCTCATACGACACCCTCAGGATGGTGTTGGTTGGTGACTTTGCGTATTCTAAATCACCACGCAGGCACCGTCTAAAATCTAATTCAAAAGATTTGAATTGAAAATTGTATTCAGTACTGGTTGGATGACTTTTAGAAATTCAAAACGCGTTCTAAGTGAACAGTCGCGTTCCTTACATAATGTGTCACGTAAAACAATTTCCAGAGCCCTTATCCAAGTGTACGCTGGGAATACAATACACGTTATAAAAGACCAACTTAGCCTGACACCTCGTTTTATTTCCAAGTCAAGTATCGCGGATGAGATTAGATGGCCACATATGGGACTGCGAACTGAAGTGACACACTCAAACACAAAAGGAACTTTATTTACGTACGTTTTATGACAAAACTCTTATAAATCGTCATATTTATTACTAGCGACCCACCCCGGCTTCGCACGGGTGCAAGTATGAATGTGTAATACATATATACCTTCCTCTTGAATCACTCTATCTATTAAAAGAAACCGGTTCAAAATCCGTTGAGTAGTTTTAAAGATTTAAGCATACATAGGGACGGACAAACGACAGCGACTTTGTTTTATACTCATCATTTCAGCCAAAAGACGTCCACTGCTGGACATAGGCCTCCCCCAAGGATCTCCACAAAGGCCGGTCCTGGGCCACCCGCATCCACTGCTTTCCGGCGACCTTAACCAGGTCGTCGGTCCACCGTGTGGGAGGCCTACCAGCACTGCGCCTTCCGGAACGCGGTCGCCACTCGAGGACTTTTCTGCCCCATCGGGCGTCGGTCCTGCGAGCTATGTGCCCTGCCCACTGCCACTTAAATTTGGCAAGTTTTATACTATGTAGTGATAATTACCGATATGCCAACCAGTCTTAACAGCATGTCCCCCATCAATTTGGAGAAAACCCGACTCAGTAGTGGGTAATTTATAGATTGAAACAATAAGATAAGTTTGTTTCTGTCCAAAATCAAGTACTGAAACTATAAAATGACGTAACATTGAGGATCGTCAGTACTGGCATAAATATTGATGTCTCACACATGCAAAACATTAATACTAAGAGGTAGGATTTACATTATGCAGTCTATCTTAATTGTGTGGTGACGGATTTAGAATAGTGTCATCACCTCCTTCCATTCTGAGATTACCGTAAGAGCTGGCAAAGGGAAATATGACAAGGCTAATAACCTAGATGTAAGAGAAGGAAAACTTGATACGAAACCCTGTGCAAATCCATCTGGCTAGCGTGTCACTGTAGGCTAATTACCCTACAGTGACACACTGGCCAATACCAATTTAAACAAGCAAGCAAAAGGAAGAAAAACACGTCATACGACGAATTAATATTCGTTAATCAAATTATCGATTCCCGTTACATGTGTGGCCGACATTAGAGTTCACGCTGAACTGGTTTTTGGTGATATTGGTGAACTCTGATGGAAGACTTACAATGTACATATACGTTTAGGTACTGCCGTCTGATGGAGTGGCTTAATAGCTAAATGATTCCGTTTGATGCGAAGTAAAGTCGTTTGTTGTTAAAAGATTTCGTTTTCGCCTGTGTTTAGCTTATTCCGTGATTTCTTTTGTTGCTAATATTATTTTGATGATGCGTATCTAATTTTTTTCCTCATTTTGTTTAGATTTTTGCTGGCGTTTTATATCTTCATTGTCGTTTATTTCTTTTGAGAGACACTTCGCAGATTCCAATCTGGAATTAAGTAATGGAAAGTTGGACGGTGTCTATACCGAGGGTTTTGCTTGCGTAGATTATAGTAACAATAAGTGTAATTTTACCTTGACAAATCATGGATGATTCAGTTTGTGATTGAAGGACTAGTACACTTAGTATCAACTTAGAACGGGATCGGCATTGTATCAACTCGAGGCGTTCAGTATTATTTGTATGAAACTCCCTACTGCAAAGCACACTAATCGGAATCGTAACGTAAACGAAAATTTAAATTAATTATAATTGTAATTCCACCACTATTATTGGTAATTGTTTTAAAAAGTTTCATTGTTTCTGCTGAGTGTGTTGGTAATGCTAGTTATAAGTTCGACACCGCACAGACTGTACAATGGGTCTCAATATAAAATTAATATTCTTCGTCGAATATTATTTCATTATACTTTTTCGCTATTTAATTAATTGCATTGTGCAATACTGACTCCGTTTGTAATGATTTAATTAACTTGATTCTGTTGTGCTCAGTGCACCGTGGGCTTTTAATTTTCATCGCTAGTGGTTTGCGGCGGGGATGTAACGATATTATTTGATCCGGCAAGCACAACAGTTCCACCGCTACTGGCTGCCACTGTAAATACTTTCATATTATTGGTACGCCATTTTATGTCTTTGTCATATTCTTACTCAGAAATATTATTTTCTTGATTCTTATTACTGACCCTTATTTTCTTACCAATAAGTTTTCGTGTGGGTTGAGGGTGTGGTTTGGATTAAGAATATATTATAGTGTCACCATCCCATTTCATCCTGCGGGTGTTGTAATTACCGACAAAGGGAAATAACAAGGCAGATATTCTATCAATACGAAACCCTGTGCATTGACACAGGGTTTCTTATCTGGAGGACGCCCGAATCAGCAGTGGCAGCAGCAGTTTGTAGGTCTTCATTGATAATCATAATAATGAATGTACGATTTACGACTTCACTTATCTTCATGTATATAACATGCATTCATATGGCAGCACTGACTGAACTTTTTAGACATCTTCGAGCTGTCAGTGAAGTTGTCAATGTCAAACTGTCTGTCAGTTTTGAGGTAACGTTGGTGGAGCTCTTGCTCTCTGAATGTCACCAGCGCCCAATGAACGCACTACTACTGACCCACTGCTGAGTTGGGCCTCCTCCCATTACAATGAGGGTATTAAGCCTACGGTGCCACGCTGGCTAGACGGGTTGCCCGGGTTAGATGTGCCGCCTTTGGATCAACGGGTCCCGGGTTCGATTCCGGGGTCGGGCAAGTGTCTTTGTCTAAACCAGAGGCACTGGCTCGGAGTCTGGGTGTCATTTCTATCTATAATATGTATGTATTTACAAAAAAAAATGTATATAAGTAGTTTATCGTCCATCTCGTTACCATAACACAAGCATTAAAATTGCTTAGCTTGGGACGAGATGGCGTTGTGTGAAATGTCCAACGATATTTATTTATTTAAACAAAAGTAATCCATTGGAATCGCGAGATCTACGTGCTATTTCATTATGAATCGTCGTTAAAGCCTGTAAATGACCCACTAGTGAGTCGGGCCTCCTCCAAATTCAAGGAGGGAAATTTGCCTACGGTGCCACCCTGGCTAGACGGGTTGCCCGGGTTTAGTATCAAGTTTTCCTTCTCTTTCGGCTAGGTGATCTGCCTCTTGTGTTCTTTTAGTCCTCACTTACGACACCCTCAAGACGGTATGGGTTGGTGACATTGTGTATTCTAAATCCGTCACCACATTGATTATGAATAATGAAGTTAAAATAAAAGCATATTTAACTTAGATGGATATATAATCCTTTGTACTTCTCAGCTCATGAATTACCTATTGCTGAGTCGTGCCCTCCCCAATTACATGGAGGGGAATTAGCTTACTGTGGCACGCTGGCGAGACAGGTGGGCACTGGATTTCGTATCAAGTTTTCCATCTCTTGCGGCTAGGTGTTCCTTTTGTCGGCTTTTACGGCACCTCTAGGATGGAATGGGCTGGCGATACTATGTATTCTTTATCCGTCAGAACATGCATCACCATCACGTTTAAAATATTATACAGGGTTCATACGACATAGGGGCATTTTTCTTAACTGCCTATACTAAGTATCATAAATGGATTTTTTAAATGAACATCATGTATCTTTCCTAACAGTGTTTATGCCTAACGCATCGTTTGTCATGCCTCGTTGGTCTAGTGGCTAGCCACAAAGGCGGCACATCTAGATGTGCCGCCTTTGGATCAACGGGTCCCGGGTTCGATTCCGGGGTCGGGCAAGTGTCTTTGTCTAAACCAGAGGCACTGGCTCGGAGTCTGGGTGTCATTTCTATCTATAATATGTATGTATTTACAAAAAAAAATTGTATTTATGTAGTTTATCATCCATCTCGTTACCATAACACAAGCATTAAGTTGCTTAGCTTGGAACGAGATGGCGTTGTGTGAAATGTCCAAGGATATTTATTAACCTTAGGGACTGTCCATTAACCACGTGATGTTTTTTTAACATTTTTTAACCCCTCCCTCCCTTGGTGATACTTGGTGAGGTTTAAGACTACCCCTCCACCCCCCATGAAAAATCACGTGTATTTCTTTTTGTACCGTTTCGAATTCATACTAATCACATATAGTATACGTAGTAGACTAATCACATATAGTATACGTAGTAGACTTAGACGTAAAATAGCTTCGCTATTAGCTTTTAATATTAACTCTGTCATAAATAGTATGACTTCTTCTTTATTTTTTACACCCCCTAGTAATATTACTAATGTTAGGTTAGTTAGGACTTCGACGAAGGAGGGATCTCAGACTTTGAGTCTAGGCATAGGAAATAAGTACTTGCTTACTAGTGAAAACAAAGTTCAGAGATTTGCTCCGGATATCCATTTAAACTAGTCAGCAAGACAATAGAGGATAACTTTACTGGAACTATACATAACTATGTATCCTCTAGCTTACAGCAATCTAATTGTTCCATAGGGGTTAAGCAGAAGACCATTAAGCTATTGTATCAAAATATTCAAGGTTTTTCTTCAAAATTATTAGAAATGGAAATGTTATTAGATAAAACACAGTATGACATAATTTGTATAAGTGAACATTGGCTTAGGGAAGAACAAATGATAATTAATTTAGAAAATTACAGTGTGGCCAGTTGTTTTAATCGAAAATCCATGTTACATGGAGGTACCCTAATATTAAATAGAAATGGCATTAAATGTAAACAACGGAAGGATATAGTTAGTCTATCGGTTGAACACAATGTTGAGTTATCATGTGTTGAGCTGGACAAGCATGTTATAGTGTGCGTTTACAGACCACCAAGTATGCAAAACTATTCTATTTTTGAGACCACAATGGAAGATGCTTTGGCAAAAGTCATCAAAAGTAACAAATCTGTCATTATCTGTGGTGATTTTAATATTAATATTTTAGAAAATAATTCAAATAGTAACAGATTGTTAAGCCTCTTTAAGTCATTCAATCTGTCCAATATATTTTTAGAGCCGACTCGAATAACAACAACCTCTGCTACCTGTATTGATAATGTTTTTTGTAATTGTGATTTCATACATAAAGGCGTCGTTAATTATCTGCCCTCTGATCATAGCGGACTCACTGTCACCTTTAGGTCCAAGATACCATTGCAGAAGATTCAGATAAAGTATAGGCCAATAACACCTGGTAATTTAAAGAAATTTGATAGGGTTATAGGTAGTGTATTACAAGTTCAGGACTTAAACATAAACGATGCTAATAAACTATACTCGGATGTGTTTTCTGTAGTGCAGACTGAGTTTAGCAATATATTTAAGATAAAAAGTAAAAATACTTACCCTAAATTTGTTTTCAGTGATTGGGCAACCACAGGTATTAGGAAAAGTAGAGATAAACTGTACGAGTTATATGGGCTCAAGCCTTATGTTAGGACGGAGTCTTTTAGTAATTATGTTGCCGTCTATTCAAAAACTTTTAGAAGCGTGTGTAGGTTAGCTAAATCTAAATATATAAGTAGTAAAATTAAAGCATCGGATAATAAGATTAAAACAACTTAGAAAATTATTAATAATGAAACTGGCAGGAAAAATACACCATCTAATAATTACACACTAGAAACTAGTCACGGTACTGTAAATACTGACAAGGCCGTAGCTCAGGAATTTGTCGATTTCTTCACAAATATACCGATTAAAACGACAGAAACTTTAGATTCCTCACCTGCCCTTTCTATCGCCCTTCTCAGAGAAAATGTTACTACCTGTCCCATAGCATTTAGTTTTAAACATATAAATAATGTAACTGTTAAAAAAGCTTTCAAGGATATTAAGATCAAACTGACTGAGGATCTGTGGGGAGGGAATGTCTATCAAAACCTGTCAATCTGTTATTGAAACTTTAGCTCCCTACTTAGCTTTAACGTTTAACTTATGTGTAGATCAAGGAGTATTTCCTGATCTTATGAAACATAGTAAAGTTATACCACTTTTTAAATCTGGGGACAGTAGAGATTCTAACAATTATAGGCCGGTATCGGTCTTGCCAGTATTCAGTAAAATTTTCGAAAAGATCATGCTTAATCAAATGCTATTGCACTTCAACATAAACAATATCCTGCATGATCAGCAATACGGCTTTACCAAAGGGCGTTGCACTACTGACGCCGGTGTGTCCTGGCTAAAGCATATTTTTACAGCCTGGGAGGAAGCACATGATGCTCTTGGGATCTTTTGCGACCTCTCGAAAGCATTTGATTGTGTAAATCATGAAACGCTGCTCCTCAAACTTGAACATTACGGCTTTTGTAAGCAGGCCATTTGTATAGTTAAATCATATCTGAGTGATAGACAGCAGCAGGTTCAGATAAACGGTGTCAATTCAATGAGCTCAAACGTAATAATGGGCGTGCCACAGGGTTCTATATTAGGCCCGTTTCTCTTTCTAGTTTACATTAATGACCTTCCCCATTCATTGCATAATCAACCCAAGATAGTCTTGTTTGCTGACGACACCTCACTTATTTTTAAAGTAGATAGACGTGCTAAAAACTATGACGATATAAATAAAATTATTAATCAAGTACATGGTTGGTTCACTGCGAATAATTTAGTATTAAATGGGAATAAAACAAAATGTATAAGATTTTCTTTACCTAATGTTAAACATAGTGAGTGTGATGTGGTATTGAATAATGATAAATTGGATTTAGTAGAGGACACTGTTTTCTTAGGGATAACGCTTGATTCTAGATTACAATGGGGTCCCCAAATAACATCTCTTTCTAAGCGGCTAAGTTCCGCAGCGTATGCTGTTCGGAAAGTCCGCCAATTAACAGACATAGACACTGCACGACTGGTGTACTTTAGTTACTTCCACAGTATCATGTCTTATGGTATTCTGCTATGGGGACGTGCTGCAGACATTGAATCAATCTTCATTCTGCAGAAAAGAGCTATTAGAGCTATTTACAATCTACGCAGTCACGATACCCTTAGGGATCTGTTCAAAGAAATCAGCATCCTAACAGTGCCTTGTCAGTACATATATGAAAACATCATGTATGTTAGGAAAAATTTGCATTTATTTAGTAAACATTGCGAACGACATCATTATACTACTAGAGATGGAAATAAACTAGTTCAACCAAAATTTAGATTATCAAAAGTGCAAACTTCATTTATGGGGAACTGCATTAAATTTTACAATAAAATACCTTCCAACATCCTTCAATTAAACGAGAAGAAGTTTAAAATATGTGTAAAACGCACACTATGTAGGCAGGCTTATTATAAATTAGATGAATATGTAGATGATAAAAATGCTTGGCGAAATGCTGGTCCAGCTCCGCAGCCACACTGAAATAGTCTTATGTGGTCTTCATATTTTGCTACTCCTTTTTTTTGTAATAATTATTTAATTCCGGACTTTCACTAGGTCTTTTATTGACATGTACCTATCTCATAATATTATTTTTGACATCATGGATTTATTAAATATTCATGTTCCTTGTTTTTTTTTACCACTGAGTAGGACTAATTTGTCTTTGTTTTTTTTTATATCGAGTATACAGGACCTTCGTATTATACAGGACCTTTATCATTTTATTTTGTATAATTGTTTAGAAGTTTGGAATTGTAAATGTGAGCACTATGTAGTCACCGTATTTATATAACTTATCATATAAACAAGCAGTTGAGAGTATGTCATGCTCGCTTAAAGGTCATGCTGGTGGTGTCGTGTGTGTCGGGTCCTTCGGTTCCCTAAAATATGGTTGAGCTGGGGGATGGCTGGCACATGCGTCATGCTCGTGATCGGGTGCCGCCAGTTGGGGCCGGTCATCCCTTAACTGCTATTGACATACCTACATAGCTTTATATTGATCTCCTGGACACTTCTGTTGTGCAATATGTTACATTGTCCTCACATCTTAGCTTACTATAAATAAACACGAAATCAATGTAACCCAATCAGATGCTTGTAACAGAAAATATGATAAAAAGAGTGTCCATGGAGTTTCTTGCCTGTTCTTCTCCATAGGATCTACTTTTTGGAACATGCAACTAGATTCCTAACTTCACTTTTGACTTTTCAAAAACACCAGTAAATAGGTTCAATTGAAATAAATGATTTGAGTTTGAGTTTGAGTTTGAGTAGTGTAATTTAATGCCCCTCTGTCATATCAACTCTGTATGTATAAACTTTTGACTTCTATTTATAAGTCGAGTTTCATGGATAGCTGTGAATGCATAATTTGCAGATAGATCTCACCATTTTCCCGACCTACAAAATTATTGGACCGGCAATTTATTGGCGTATCTGTTACTCTTCTATTAATGTTATTCCAGGAATAACATGTGGCAGAAATGGATAACACTATTCAGATATACCTACTACATTTGTATAGAATAATTCCGAGGAAATAACATTTATCAAAATTTATCGTCTAGAACCACAAATATTCTTGATAAATTATCTATTTATTCTTTGTCATCATCATCGTACACGATGCGGGCTTAGCCTGTGTACGCACTAGCGGTTGAACCGCCTAGGCGCCTAGCCGCGCGTCCTACCGCTTTTCTAATTTAATATGCAACCGCTTATGTCTGTACGCACTGGGTTGAAATTTTGTGGCGGTTTAGTAGGCGGCGTGGGTAGCCGCCTAGGCGCTAGTGCGTACAGAGGCTTAGTGCCTCGTGGCTTATAAATGTCGATTCATATGTAGAACTCAGTGAAACAGTGGCTCACTAGTTCGTAACTAATTCAACAACGGGCTTTTATATCCATAAAAACTGAAAAAGGAGTCGAATGACATTTTTAACACAGACTATCAGAGTAACAGTGAGTTTTGCATTTACAAACATTATATGGTTCCATGTGGATTTAGGATTTAGGATATAGAGTATCGCAACTCCATGTCAATCAGAGGGTATCATAAGAGCCAACAAAATTTGTGTTTGTGAATAACATGTTTGTAAACAGCCCGCGCGATACAAATTTTACATATTTCAGGGTTTCGTTATTATAAAAAAAATACAATAAAGATAATAGGCGGGACAGGTATACACTGCACTACACTGCTACTGCTACAACTACACTGCAGGGGTGTTGTCTGTATAATAAGGTGTTGTAAGATCTGACAAAAGAAAATGACCATGCCGAAAACCTATCTGCAAGAGAAGGACAACTTGATACAAGACCCCATGCGCACCCGTCGGGCCAGCGTGGCACAGTAGGCTCCATATATCCCCTCCATATGGTTGGAGGAGGCCCGACTCAGCAGTGGGTCATTTATGGGCTGAAAAGTAGTTAGGCGATACAGTGGTATTTGATTGAAATTATTTTCAAGAACGCAAGAGGCAAATCACCTAGCCGCAATAGAAGGAAAACTTTATATAAACCCTGTGCCAACCCTTCTTGCCATGAATTTGGAGGAGGCCAATAGAACTAATTTGGCTTTGATGACGTGTAATTAACTAATTGTGTCTTAAGATTATTCCTAGAAGCGACCTAACCTAAGTTAGTTGTCAAATTCACGTTGGAGCCCGAATAATTTAGTGTTAAACAGTTACTGTCATATCGGGGACAGTTCGAGAACTTTGACGACTGTCTTGGGAATAGCTGGCAGGTATTCATTTAATCTGTCGTCTGTTTATCGGTATTATTTAGAGTGGTAAGCATGAATATACTACTACTCAAAACCATCATCATTTCAGCCAAAAGACTTCCACTGCTGGACATAGGCCTCCCCCATCCACAAAGGCCGGTCCTAAGCCGCCCGCATCCACTGCTTTCCGGCGACCTTAACCAGGTCGTTGGTCCACCGTGTGGGAGGCCTACCAGCACTGCGCCTTCCGGAACGCGGTCGCCACTCGAGGACTTTTCTGCCCCATCGGGCATCGGTCCTGCGAGCTATGTGCCCTGCCCACTGCCACTTAAGTTTGGCAATCCGGTGGGCTATGTCAGTGACCCTGGTTTTCCTGCGTATCTCCTCATTTCTGATTCGATCTCGCAGGGAAACTCCGAGGGAATTACTACTCAGCCCATACATGACCCACTGCTGAGTCAGCCCTCCTCCAATCACATGGAGGGTAACTAGCCTACTGTGCCACGCTGGCCAGACGGGTTAGCACAGGGTTTCGTATCAAGTTTTCCTTCTCTTGCGGCTAGGTTATCGGCCTTATCATCTTTCTTTGTCGGTTCTTACGACACCCTCTGGATAAAATGGGGTTGTGACACAATGTATTCTTAATCCTTCACCACACGTTCTTCACTTACGCGGAGGGTTATTAGCCCTCCATGTTACAAATTGTATTGTTCGTACCTTCATTAGTATTTATACGTTTATGGTCTTGTCATTTCCTTTTGCCAGGTCTTACGGCATCCTCAGGATGGAATAGGGTGGTGTCACTATGTGTTCCAAATCTGTCACTACATGGACTATCTGTACTTATATATAAAGCTGCAGATTTTGTTTGTTTGTTTGAACGCGCTAATCTCAGGAACTACTGGTCCGATTTCAAAAAATCTTTCAGTGTTAGATAGTCCATTTATAGAGGAAGGTTATATGCTATATTTTATTTTCGTAAGAATTAGGGATCCGTATGAAAATTGCGATTTTGTAAACCAAGGTGTAAAATCGAAAACCTATTTATGCGTGCGCTGCATAAACTATTGACAATAGAACAAAATGATGTACTATGGGTATAAAGATCTACAAAAAAGTCCGCGAGAGCACATATCTAACTATCATAGTTTAGTCACAATAACCGCTTTTATGTTCATAAAAAATATGCACAGAGATAAGCACGGGTTCGAAGCCCACGCGGGCGAAGCCGCGCGCAAAAGCTACATAAATAATATGCGTGCAGATGCACGTACAAGTCTATTGAGTTAGTTAGTTGCAGGTTTAGTGCCCTGATCGTTGCATTAGCAAACCCAACAATAGTAAAAAGCTCTCTAAGATTAACGAGCTCATCCAATCTTTTCTCCCGCCGATTGCACCAAGACTTTTTCATTCTGTATTTATTTTTCTTCTTTCATTTTTGTTCACTCGATTAAATTGCTGAGTGCAACGGAATTACGAACAGTCCTCGGAAGCTTCTAAGAACTTGTGTTTTTAATACTCTTTGTCATCGTGTTCGAAGTGGAAAGTTTGCGATGCAATCCGATGTAAATAGCTTACAGTTTCTCAGCATCTTGGAGACTAAGGAAGTAAAATTTCAGTTGTTATCGCCGTTTTGTATTAATATTGTAAATGGCAAAGTTTGAGTGCAAGAGTTCATGCACAGTTTAAATGTCTAAAGTTTGGAGTGACTTTAGCTATATGGCTTATGTAGCTATTCTTGATAAATAAATAAATAAATATCCTTGGACATTTCACACAACGCCATCTCGTCCCAAGCTAAGCAACTTAATGCTTGTGTTATGGTAATGAGATGGACGATAAACTACTTATATACATATTTTTTTTGGAAATACATACATACTATAGACAGAAATGACACCCAGACTCCGAGCCACTGCCTCTGGTTTAGACAAAGACACTTGCCCGACCCCGGAATCGAACCCGGGACCCGTTGATCCAACGGCGGCACATCTAACCACTATTGCCAGCATGTTGCAGATGCATTCCATACCGATAAGATATCCACGGCATAAAAAGCAACCGCCACTTTCCAGATTGACCAAAGAGCAGTAAATAAAGAAAGTTTCCTGAAGAATTCAACATTGTAACTAACTCCTCTTAGAATTGCCAAAGTGGTGGAGTATCTACATAGCTCGTAAACGATTGGCAAATTAAATACACTATGAAGATGTGCCGCCTTTGGATCAACGGGCCCCGGGTTCGATTCCGGGGTCGGGCAAGTGTCTTTGTCTAAAACAGAGGCACTTGCTCAGAGTCTGGGTGTCATTTGTGCTCGTGAATTACATGTTTGTATACTGCCCCGCGATACAGGTTATACATAAAGCAGAGGTTTCGTTTTTATAAAAAAAAACTATAGAGGAGGTGAGTTTTAGTAAGACTCCAGTTAAGGAGACCGAGTATCACTTTAACATAAAGTTAGTACTAGTAGTCTTTTTTCTTAAATATACGAATAACATGTACTACGAACAACAATTACTGAACAACTTCTGAAGCAGACCTCCTCTAATTCCATGGAGGGTATCATTAGCCTACAGTAACTGTACCATGCTGGCCAGCCGGGTTGGCACAGGTTTCGGATTTGGGCGTAGAATCACCTCCTCCATCCCGACCTCGTCTGCCACGTGGGTCAGCCAGAGCATCCTCCTTCTTGACCTGCTCCGCCGCCTCTTTCTGCGACATAACGTCCTCGCAGAAGGAGGCAATTTTTTTAGACGTAGGCTAACTTCGATTAAGTCAGGCCCCTCCGCTGACGGGAGGATTACAAACGTCTAAGGAATCATTTTGGTTTAGATAATAGTGAGTACCCATAGTAACCAAACATTTACAACAGAGACAGTACCGACCGGTGCGAAGTGTCATGCTTAACAAAGTTTGAGTATCGCTGGAGGCGTTCAAACTTCAAACGCCACGTCCTTGTTTCGCGACTCGATAATTTTCCACGAATACAAATTGGTTGGTCCGATTACAAACTCACTGTTTAAAACTGAACTAGTTTTTACGTGACCCACCGCCGGATCCCAAATCCCGGTTGGATTGTTAAGCACAGTTAAAACCGCCGAGCAAAACTAGCGCCGGACGTTTTATATCCGGATTTATCCGGTGCAAGGCGGGTTTCTACCGTAATGTGTCAAGAGAATTCGTATATTCTAGAATATTCCTTCCTGTTTGCATATTTCCTTGACGGCTTTACTGTTATTGGGTGCGCAGATGTTTTCCAAAATACAATAGACGCAACAATAACCATGAAATAAATTGGACCAATGCATAACCATGCTGGAGGATGAAAATTAATGAACGCATGACGCTTGTTTTCTATCATTGAATTGATTGTCTTTGACCCTAGGCTTGCGTGATGGAAAGCAACGCCAGGCTATAAGATGGAGCAGACAATTCAAGAAAATGCCCTATCGGGCACCGGCTCACACACACGACGAAACACAGTAAATCTGCTTGCCGGACTTAGCTGTGAGGATGGTAGCTAACGTTCCATTAGATTCTACTACCAAGTGTGCTGGGTTTTGTTGACTTTTACAACACGCGTTATTTCCCAGCGTGCGGTGGGGATGTTTTATATTCTGCCCCGTCCCCACACGGGAAGATTTATTGAGGCAATCTAACCTGATTTCCTGAAATCCTTGCACTAACATAATGTTGAGCTAGTGACCCTTTGGCGCTGATACTCATTTTGATTTTATTTTTCTTTTTAACTTAGTTTTATTAGTGTCAATAAATTGAATTTTCTTTATCATTTCTTTCTTTAAATATGAAATTAATGAGAGAGAAAATAAATAGTGCCAGCACAGTCCTAGAGTGTAATTATAATAATAATATATCCTTGGACATTTCACACAACACCATCTCGTCCCAAGCTAAGCAACTTAATGCTTGTGTTATGGTAACGAGATGGATGATAAACTACTTGTATAATTTTTTTTTTGTAAATACATACATATTATAGATAGAAAACACCCAGACCCGGAACAAATACTTTTAGGTCGTACAAATATTTCTTCCGTGCGGGAATCGAACCCGCGACATGCTGCGCAGCAGTCGTTTGCTCAACCACTGCGCCAACCGTGTCTTCAGAGTGGCGATCATGTACGAAAAAGCGCAGAAGGGCCTTGGTACGGTTTATGCAGATCCACGTTTTACATAAATGTTCAGCAGTTATGATTGGGTAATAGATACAACTATGAAGTTCCATCATTCACTTTTCATTTTATTTTACTTAGTGGCGTAGCAACTCGTGAAGGGTACAGCTAGTTTACAAATAAAACCCAATTTTAAATAACCTATATTATAATTTGGTATTTAATAGCAATCCTGCACTGTCGGAATAAAATCCTGTTCCGATAATTGCTATTAGGTACCAAGCATAAAAACGGACTTAGAATACACAATGTCGTCAACCAACACCATCCTGACGTGTCGCGGGATATGGGAAAGCGAATTGTGGGAAGACCCCCGACTAGGTGGATGGACGATCTTGTAAAGGTCGCTGGGAGTAAGAGGCGACTAAAGTAACGCAAGACGCAGACCACCTATCAGCAAGAGAAGGAAAATTGGATACAAACCGTGTGCTACCCGTCTTGCCAGCGTGACACAGTAGACTAATTTCCCTCCATGAATTCGGAGGAGGTCCGACTCAGTGGTGTATCATTTATCGGCTCAAATGATGATGACCAACCTTAAATTTGCAAGCTTAAACCTAAATCTTCAATGTAAATCTACCAAAATTCCAAGAAGATAAGTAATTATTTCGATACAGAGGATAAACATTAGAGCAACTTGTGGTCCCGCGGTCACCAGACCGCTGTGACAACGATATACGATCGACCCTCTTCACTATTAGGACATATGGCCATATTTTGAAAACCAAAGGTCCTCAAGCTTTTTCCTAAATGTCTTTAAAAATATTCAACTGCATCATTTCAGCCAAAAGAGGTCCACTGCTGAACATTGGCCTCCACCACGAACGCCGGTCCTGAGCCACCCCATGCGGGAGTTTGGCAATCCTGTGGGCTGTGTCGGTAGCTCTGGTTCTCCTGCGTATCACCTCCATTCTGATTCGATCTCGCAAGGGAAACTCCGATCATAGCTCTCTCTATTGCCCTTTGGGTGCCTTTGAGCCTTCTGACGGAGCCCATAGTAAGTGACCACGTCACCGTATCGTAATAAAATCAACTGCATAGATACAGGGTATTTTTTAAAACGATATCCATATTGATGCACCCCTTTAAAAATCGATGCTACTTTCGTTCTGTTAAATATATATTTTTTTGCATAAATAAAATCCGTATGTGTCACAACTAGCAAAGAATTTAAATTACTTTCATAGAAAAAAATAAAATAGACTGCAAGTAACGAAATTCGCAAATTCCATTGGTTCTCAGGCTGTCAGATACATCCACGATGGTCTTTTAACATTTTCTAGTGAATGTTTTCTTCAACAAATTTTGGAGTTCGAGTTTTGTTTGACCTAAACACCGATTCCTTTAGTTAGAAGAAGTTTTGAGAATAAATTTAACTGTAGCCTATAAATCATGCCTCATTGGGTCTTAGCACAACCTTTGAGAAGCGTTGGCGGGCAGGATTACGGCAAGATCAAAGTGTGGAGTTAATTGTTAAGGATTATAAGGGATCCGATAGCGACTGTTATTGTTCTGAGATTTTAGTTTATGGAGGTCACTGGTTCTTAATTAAGAAGATAAGCTAGTTTAATGATAGGTATTGGTGGTATTAAGTATTTTATATAATCGGTAATTAGATTTTCAATACATTGAAGCAGGGATCACCAAAAAATACCGTCCTAAGTGTGACGTAAGAGGCGATTAAAAGAACGCAAGATAGACTACCTAGACACAAGAGCAGAAAGACTTAATACAAATGTTGTGGCAACCCGCCTTGGCAGCGAAGCAGGCTTATTTCCCGCCAAGAATTTGGAGGAGGCATGGCTCAGCAGTGGGTCTAGGTGATGGATATGCCGCCTTTGGATCGCGGGTCTCCGGTTTGATTCCGTGGTCGGGCAAGTGTTTTTGAGTAAACCAGAGGCACTCAGTCTGGGTGTCATTTGTATTCGTGAATTTCAGGTTTTAGACCGAGTGCAGTACATTTGTTTAAAACAACCTAACTAAATTACCTCTAGCAAAATAAGCGTGAGGGTAAGTTTGAGGATATTGTAAGTTTCAGTTCTGCAACACGTACATGCCCCTGTTATTTTAAACCAACTTCCAAAAAGGAGGATTTTCTCAATTGTATCTGAATGTGCGTTAACGTATAACTCGGTAATTTAGTCTTTGA
Source organism: Clostera curtula (assembly GCA_905475355.2). Taxonomy (NCBI): domain Eukaryota; kingdom Metazoa; phylum Arthropoda; class Insecta; order Lepidoptera; family Notodontidae; genus Clostera; species Clostera curtula. The sequence goes on along the minus strand of FR997804.1, from coordinate 3,002,441 downwards.
ACAGCGCGTGTTGCCAGCTATGACTCCCAGATGTGAGCGTTCACAATGGGGCTTATTAGGCGGCTAAGAGTCACTCAACGTGCGATGGAGAGGGCTATGCTCGGAGTTACTCTGCGTAATTGAATCATAAACGAGGAAATCCGTACAAGAATTAAAGAGATCGAAATAGCTAGAATAGATAGACATAGCTATAAGGATTGCACAGTAGAAGTGGCAGGTCAAGAAAGGATGGCCCTCGGGGCATAAAAGTCTCAGAAAGGTGTCCCGGGATATGGGAAAGCGAATTGTGGGAAGACCCCCAACTAGGTGGATGGACGATCTTGTAAAGGTCGCTGGGAGTCGGTCTGCACGAGACCGTGCGTTGTGGAGGTCCATGGGAGAGACATATGTTCAGCAGTGGACTTTTATAGCTAGTATATAGGTCTTCCGTGACATGACGGATTTAGAATACATAGTCACCCATTCAGCTGCAATTGACGGAAATCTTGGCACGAAACGGGTTTACAGCGTCTGGCTGGCATGGCACAGTAGGCTTATTACCCTCCTAGTGATGGAAGGAGGCTTTATGCGCTGAAAAGAAGAAGAATATATATATAGGTCAAATAGGCGATCTTTATATATTTTGGTTCAATCTAACAAAACAAGGAGTGTTTGAGCTCAAGACAGTATTTCGAAGTTATTATTCATAATATGTGTGCTATGTTCACATAGCCGAGCCTTGGTAATGAACTATTCACATTTTTATACAGGCGTTTAAAGTAAGGCTACCACGCAAGATATTTTTCTTTAAAAACTATTAAAATTCTTCCATTATTTTTGTCATGGCTAAATATATTTTATGCTTGCAACAATATTTCACTGTGCAACGAATTTATAAATTATTATTGTAATATTATTTGTAAAATTAATAACTATGAAATTTAAAAAATCCTACCATACCTAGTTTTTTAATTTAATAAAAACGAAAATCTTGCACTAGTTATCGCGGGGGCAGTTCACAAACACAAATGTTTATTGTAATAATAATAATGTTTATTGATCAAAAACAATACAGTTACAATACATATCAAGTATAAGCAAAGCGTAGGGGGACCAGACTGGAATTTCCGTATCCTGGTACCCTACGCCTTTCACCAGATAAATACAAGCACACAACAAAATGACCCAGACTCGGAGAAAGTGCCTCTGGTTCAGACAAAGAAACTTGCCTGACCCCGGAATCGAACCTGGGACCCGTTGATCCAAAGGCGGTACCAATAGACTAACGAGCAGATTGATTTGCACTCACAGAATCTGCATTTATGTCTTCAGCCACGTTATTTACAGAAAGCTACCGCCACCTAGTGTTGTTATTGAATATCTAATACTAATAATTTAATTTAGTATTATTGTACATTGATTTATCTCACCATAGTTTGTATCTCCACTACTTAGTTCATAAATGACCCACGACTGAATCCGGCCTCCTCCATGGAGGGTAATTAGCCTACCGTGCCACGCTGGCCAGACGGGTTGGCACGGGGATTCGTATCAAGGTTTCCTTCTTTTGCGGCTAGGTTATCGGTCCTGTCATTTTATTTCTCGACGACACCCAGAAAATGGAACTATAATGGAATGAGGTGGTGACACTATGTATTCTTAATTCGTCACCACACGGACCATTTTGTTTCTCTAGCCTATATCTTATATGTGTACCCGCCCTGGCTTCGCACGGGTGCGATGATGAACATCTAAATGTATGCATGTATTATACATATAAACCTTGCTCTTGAATCACTCTATCCATAAAAAAACCGCTTCAAAATCCGTTGCGTAGTTTTAAAGATTTAAGCATACATAGGGACGGACAGACGACAGCTACTTTTTTTTATACTATGTAGTGATGATAAATATACAAAAATCATAATAGATTTTTGCTTTGCGTTTAACTAACATATTGTTTCTTTTTTTTTTCATCGTTTCTTTTCTTTTTTTTTCAGTAAACCTGCTATTAACATTATGAGAAAACCACATTAATATCCATCAATTCCTTTAGAAGCTACGATTTAGATCAAAGTTATAACACTAGTATTTTTGTCAGTGGTTAAAATACAAAATTTAGCATTTGACAGCCCTAAAAGAATGTTCCAATGCACAATGCCCCGTTGACGAGCGCTATTAGCATATCGCTTGCGTCGTTACACAGCGTTCCAGAGCTTTCATGTTTGGATGAAATACATTTAAAAAATGCGCTAATATAACACCTTTTGTATAGCAACGGGATATAATTTGAGCATTTCTTATCATTTTTTTTCCGTACATTTTCAGTATGACGCATGTTACTGACATTCTTTGATCCAATACACAAGGTCACCAAACCATAAATAAAAAAACACAATCAATCCAACGTTGCCAGTATTGTTTTTAAAAGTACAGTAATTTGACAGCCTGGAAAATGAATTCGATTGGAATTGGCAGTGGATTAAAAATTATTATTAGATTGACGAGTACGCCCTCTGGTGAGTTTATTTTGCATATAACTTCTCTGCTTCTCGCGCTTCTTTAGTCTCCGGTCATATCAGCGAGACCTTCAGAATGGATTGGCATGGTACCACTGACCAGTACAACCCAGAATTCTAAACCTGCACGGACCTACTCCATCAATCTTTCCAACTTATATTAGGCAGCTCGTCCACAAAACATTTGCCAATAAACTTCGATACCGTAGAGTAAACACAAAATTGGATAGCTGTGGCGGCAATTATAATAAAATTGTAACGACGTCATGGAAATCGAATACTCGCCATTAAAGCTGAAATTCTATACACCACGGATATTTGAGTATTTCCGCGCGAGCATTTGAGTATTTATTTAGGTTCGCAGTTATCCGTGAGATAATTTTGAAATAATTAAATATCTATAGTAGTTCTCCTGTTTATTTCCACATTTGTAATTAGATCTCGCAGGGAAACTCTGAGCATAGACCTCTGCATTGCCGTTTGGGTGACTTTGAGCCTTAGTAATCGTCAATTTGTAAAATTAGTTCGGGCGTTGCATCTGAAATAATCAAAGTATCATATTTAATCGTCAAGCAATTTTGAAAACGTCGTATAAAGCAGGACCTGACTGACTGAAAACCTGTACCAATCCACCGATACGCTAGTGGTGGAATTATAGGCTACCTTACCTGGTTTTATTAAAATAGGATATGTAGTACCTATGTATGGGTGTCTGTTAAACTGTTACCAATAACCAGTTGTTCTTAAGACGTGGTTTAACTCGCATCACCTAACACGACAGGTTAGACCCCAGAATTTGGTAATTTACACGTTGAAATGATCCTAGAGATATAATAAATGACTGACATGGTGACCTCTCTATATTCGTATTCATGGAATATTTATAAAACTTATTATTGTATTCCACTTGTATAAATCATCTACTCCTTATTATATTGTTAATTAAAAATGATATTATAAGCCTACATAATTATTTTTACTCACGGGTTGTGTAAACCCAGAAAATGTTAAACGACCGACACCGAAGGCGAGTTGCGAAATAAAAAAACTGTAAAGGGTTGGGTGGGCGTTAATTATATTATAACACAATTTCGCACGAGCATTTATTTCAAATTATTTTGCTCGGCATTTTTGGTTAAATACATCCACTGTGTGATCTCACCATATGTGTGATCCTTAGGGGCCTAAGTATCTGTGTAACATTGAGCAACTTAACCTAAAAATGTCGTAAATAATGTCTCCTTTGGGAGCGACAGTACTCTAGCTAGACGAGTAGCAAACCTTATTATGTTTTTGGTTAAACAATAAAAATTACGTATTTTCAACCAGTGCGTCTTGCCAGTTCTCCCTTACGAATCTGAAACCTGGGTAACTGCAAAAGCAAATCACCAGAAGCTACTAGTAACTCAGAGAGTAATGGTAAGAAAACTAGTAGGAGTAATGTTCAGAGATAGAAAACAAATAAATGCCTTAAGAAACACAGTTAAGTCTCTGATGTGCTAAAAAGAGGCAATGGACCGATAATGTAGCCAGAAAATCTGAATCATGCGTATTTTGGAGTCAGATGTCAATGAGTGCACCCACTAAATAAACGGCGTTCTTCGACTGCCCGCTTCAGGGTCACAGGTTGCGCTCCCCAATAAGGGAACTGGCTCCTTTTGTGTTCTGGCCTCATCGATTTACGACGCTACAGTGGTCTGCAGTGGCATTTACATGCTGATAGGAAGGTATCCAAAAACATATTTTTTGCTGGAGTTTTTCAGTTCATTTGTTTAGTTTTTTTTTTCATATTATCCGTTCCAACATACCTTGGCAAGTACCAAGCTATTTATCCCAGCTGCCTTAGATATAAATAATCGGTAATCATCCCACAAGCTCGCTCGCCAAGTCAACGCAGTTCCGAACAGCGCGCTGTTCGGAAGCGTAACAATACATTGGACATTTTAATTTAAATACAAAAGCGATCCAACCGCTTTGGGAACATTATCGGAATCTCGGTTCAGCCGCACAAAGGGGAACGTCACCGTGGCCCGAACCAAACTAAACTTCATGCTTTAATAAATGTGGTAGACAAGACTTACTCTGTCTCTTTATATGCAACATTGGCGCAGTGGTTGAGCGATCGACTGCTGCGCAGCATGTCGCGGGTTCGATTCCAGCACGGAAGAAAAAAAAAAATTATTCCGGGTCTGGGTGTTTTCTATCTATAATATTTATTTATTTAAGACAATTGCTTGCTGTACTTACAGTTTCCCAATGCGTACAGCAAGGTAATTAAACTAACTACACTATTTACTAATCTTATCTATAAAAATCTATACAATAACTTATAAATTGGCCAACTGTACTAAGGAATAAATCCACCTGTGGCTGAAAAGCAATTAGATTGTTGAGCAACGTAATCGCACGAGATGTGGGTGCGTTTTTTGAAGGACACGTTCGTGCCGGGCGGCGGTGCCGCTAACAGACTGCGCGCGCGCAACCGTGTGTACTGGTTAGGTGGGAATAGGCAACAGCGAGCGAGAGCTTCAGGGTTGTCAATCGCAGTATTTAGTATATGGTAATAATGCAGCAAGAGAATGCATTTACGCCTCAACACCAGTGTGTCTAAGCCTACCATACCAGCCACAAACAGTGATGGATACAAGAAAGGATAGTAACCAAATATTTTTACAAAGCAAATTTACGTCGAACCCTTTCAATCATCGTCCTGTACTTCTCTTCGTGTTGGTCCCTAAGGATCGAGTTGTACTCTAGAATGCTGCAACAAAAAAATGTATTTAAGTAGTTTATGATCCATGTCGTTACCATAACACAAGCATTAAGTTGCCTAGCTGGGGAAGAGATGGCGTTGTGTGAAATGTCCAAGGATATTTATTTTTTTATTATTATATTTAGTAAAGGCCTCCCCCATAGATTTCCACAACGCACTATCTCATACAGGCTGCGTCCACCGACTTCCAGCAGCCTTCACAATGTCGTCCGGTCGCCTATCGGGGCTAATGTAGACCGCTGCTGCTGCTGGTCTAACTTTCACTACTTTTGATGGTTTTCACGATTAAAACACATTGAAATAAAAAAAAAATTAACGTTTTTATCGCAAATATTTGTTTCTTTCTTTCAAATATCACATTATTTCATTCTCGACGTTTCGAAAGCCCTGCAGCAGTCGTGGTCACGGGCTAAAAGCTTGATAGTTGTCTTCAAAAGTGCGAATGAAACAGTTAAAACTACCGACTATAATATTTACGATAGTTTTTGTCATTATCAAGAGATATCACTAGAAAAGGTTTACTAATATTCAAAATATATGGATGTGCACACATTTTCTTTTAAACTAGCTAAAATACTGACTTAAAATCAAAATCAGTTCGCTGCGTCAAAAGCTATGGTGCCCCAGACAGACAAATCAGACCATTATGATGTCTTAGGTTTTCACGAACATTGCACTTTTCAGTAAATTTCTTGACGGTTCTGGTGGCGTATTTTTTTCCCAAAGTTATTTTATACAATTCCCAAAGTTGGCAATTAAATTAAATAAAACGATCAGAACCGTCAAGAAATTGTTTCCTAAAATCAGACCATTTTTATAGGGGTTTAAAAAGGTAAACTAACTTAAGCTTGGAATTTCAAGTAAAATTTGTAATGGAATAATTGTTCCACCGACTACTGTTCTCTGAGACATTATTAGCACAGACTCTTATTGGCTTAAAATGCAATATCTATTCAATTAAATTGTCACAACCAACAAAACCGACGGTTTTAATCAAACCGTTATTGATTACACCATTAATTGGAATTTAGTTGGGTATCGGAAATTCATTTGAACGAAACAAATTAATGCATCTGGTGTGATGGGAAATTGCGAATAATAGGCAACACTTTCGCGTATCATGTGGCTTCTAAATATTAGCCTTTGAATGTAAATAAATTGCTATACCTTTCACAATAGCGCTTATTAGGCGACTGAGAATCACGCAAAGTACTATGGACAGAGCTTTGCTTAGATTTCATCATCATTTGAGCCAGAAGACATCCAATGGTAGACAAAAGCCTTTTTTTTTGTTGTCACTGGGGAAATGCTTTATGCATAACACCGCCCCCTGGGGAGAGGTGACTGAGGGCGTCCCGGTACACTGGGACGCCCTCAGTCATCGAGGCTCGCGTTGGTGGCGGTTCCCCCGACCCACCACCGGCCTCTCAGGCGAGGGCAGGAGGGGTTCGCATCGTCACGGCCCTCCTTCACCCCTATCTCCGTCCGCGGCGCGGGTCAGCTGGAGCTCCCTCCTTTGCGACCCGCCCCGCAGCCCCCTTCTGCGACATAACGGCCTCGCAGAAGGTGGCCCGTCAGCCCTCGGATTAGCGACAACCCAAGCGCGTTGGTGCACCGCAGCGGTCCAGGACTCGCAGGGCAACTCTGAGGACAGAGGAGTCCCTGGAGTCCAAGTCCACTACGGCGCTGGGTGCCGCTCTTCGTCTCACCACTCCCCGTGGGCCCACCCGGCATGGGAGGCCCTGGCCGGTATGGCCCCACGGATCATTGAGGCACTCAAGCCCCTTCACCACGACAAGGTGGCAGCACAGTCGAGGGGAGCTAGACAAAGGCCTGTCCCAAGGACCTCCAAGAAGGCCGGACTAAACCGCCCGCATCCGTCGCCTAATGGTGACCTTCACCAGGTCTTTGGCCTCCCAACAACAGTGCCCTTTCCGGAAAGCGGTTGCTACTCGAGGACTTTTCCGCCCCATCGGACGTCAGTCCTGCGAGCTAAGTGCCCTGCTCACTACCTTTGACAATCCAGTAGACTATCTCGGTAACCCTGGTTCTCCTGCGTATCTCTTCATTTCTGATTCGATCTCGCAAGGAAACTCATGCTCGGATTGTACAGAAATGAGTAAAACTGCAGAACTAGAGCAACCAACATTGCTTTAAAGATCGCACAATTGAAATAACAGTAGACACGTACGTGGCCGTATGGAAAATTACGGGTGGGTCGAAGCGACACTAGTAGTTAGATGACCTTATAAAAAACTTTAGGCGTCATTTGATGCAGTCTGCATAGGATTAAAGAACGTTTTATATAAAAATGTATAAATTAAAACAATAGTCGCGTTGTTGAATACTTACTTACTTCTTAAACTTACTTACAAGTATTCAAATTATTATATCTCTTAATTATTTAAGGGATTATGTTAATAGTAAACGGTCAAGGTCACGAGATAAGTTTCACGAAATTTGAAATAAATGTTCTGTAATTAGAAAAGTTAAAAAAATATATTAGAGAATTGTTATTGTCTGATAAACTGTTTACAAAATGCTGAGTTTGTAAAAGTAAATGAAAGATGGGCTAAACATAGCAAATTTCATGCATCGTTGTCGTTGTTTTAGTCTGTTAATTACCCACAAATCATTAGGCCTCCTCAAAATTCGGGGTCCATGGTTCGAATCCGCAGCCGGGCAAGTGTCTTTGTGTAAATGTGATACCTAGTGCAGGGGTTTCGCTTCTCTAAAAATAGAAAAAACCTATCTTGCAACGCTGGTTGGTACAGGGTTTGCTTGAAGTTTGCCTTTTCTTGCGTCACACCCCATTCCATCCTGAGGGTGTCGTAAGGGCTGACAAAAGGAAGTGACAAGGCCAATTAACTAGCCGCAATGCCTAGTCATGATGATGACTAGACTACTCTTGCGACTATATTTTCGGCTTTTTCGTTTTCTTTTGTTGGCTCTTAGAACACGCTCAGGAAGGAATGGGGTGGTGACAATATGTATCTTGAATCCGTCACCAGACGTATATTTGTTCCACTCAGATAAATTTTGCCTTAAAAGACCTTTAAAACTGCAGATTAACACAAGTTAAGCTACTGTTACGGTCCTGTTTTACTGTGATATTTATGACCCTAATATTTAATGCAAAGACGTCACTCTCTAACCACCATGACCCCAACAGGGGTAGAGATCAGAAATTAAATTGCATCTGAATCCGGCAGTCCGTGTACTGAATAAAGATTCAATTTGTTTGCTGTATGAAGTTATTATTTAAGTTGTTGTGTATAAAACGTGATGACAGTTTTCAAAAAATCAACAGCACATAATTCTTAGAACAATATTTTTATATTTTTAATATATTTTTATGTAGCTCTTATTGCTAATAACATACATCTTGCAGGAAAAGATTTCTTGACGGTTTTACATCCATACATATACATATAATCACGCCTCTTTCCCGTAGGGGTAGGCAGAGACCACTTCTTTCCACTTGCTACGATCCTTACATACGTTACGCTTCGTCCACTTTGTTATTACCTTCATACATGCTCTTCGGTTTAGGGTACTCTTGACCTGGCAATTTTGACGTCCCTGATTTGGTCTTGAAACGTCCGCCCCTTCCGGTCTACCCCTTCCAACACTTTCATTCACACTCACCTTGTACACTTTTTTCGATCGTTCTTCATTCATTCTCTCGACATGGCCAACACATCTCAGCATACCTTTCTCAATTCGTCCCAACGTTCGCAGTCGTCCCGCGACCACGGACACTGCAAAGTGTCTAAAACGTTGGGATTCAAATAAAATAACGCGATCAGAACCGTCAAGAAATCATTTCATGCACCGAGCAAAAGTCGTGAAAACCTAAGATATGAACAAGTAACTATCTTATATTATGTAAGTTTATGATACTAGTTTTTCACATGAAATAGGATAAGAGAACACAATACAAAATTACTTACTCGTACACATTTAGAGTCTTCAACCAGTGTGTGTTGCCAGTGATGACATATGGAACAGAGACGTAGTCGCTCACTATGGGCTCCATCAGAAGGCTCAAAGTCACCCAAAGGGCAATGGAGAGGGCTATGCTCGGAGTTTCCCTGCGAGATCGAATCAGAAATGATGAGATACGCAGGAAAACCAGGGTCACCGACATAGCCTACCGGATTGCCAAACTTAAGTGGCAGTGGGCAGGGCACATAGCTCGCAGGACCGACGCCCGATGGGGCAGAAAAGTCCTCGAGTGGCGACCGCGTTCCGGAAGGCGCAGTGCTGGTAGGCCTCCCACACGGTGGACCGACGACCTGGTTAAGGTCGCCGGAAAGCAGTGGATGCGGGCGGCCCAGGACCGGCCTTTGTGGAGATCCTTGGGGGAGGCCTATGTCCAGCAGTGGACGTTTTTTGGCTGAAATGATGATGATGATGATGATGATGATGACACATTTAGAACAATTATCAGCAAACTTTTACACAATCCTTACAACGTTCAGCAAATCATCTATACATCTTCCCCTACACTGTATGAAGTGCCTCGTTGTTCTAAGGGCTAGATGATGCGCCTTTGGATCAACGGGGTTCGATCCCGGGCTCGATTCTGTCTTTGACTAAAATCAGAGGCACTTGCTCTGGTCTGGGTGTCAACTGTCGTCGTGAATTACATGTTTGTAAACTTTTTTTTTTTGTTGCCCGGGGTAAAATCCTTTATAGACTATCCCCGCTGGCCTGGAGATGGCCAGCAGGGTGTGTGTAGGACTCTCCTCCGAAGAGACATACCCACTAAACATCCCCGGGGTGTACCGTCCCGCGCTTGCTGCCCCGTGGGTCCCGACTGTATCTCCACGGGGACAGCGTGCGCTGGGGGATCGACCGTTCAACCCCCTGTCTGACCTTTGCTCCATGCGAAGCACCCTTCTCTGGAGCTTGGTTGCTCCGTGGCACCATGCCCGGTACACGTGGCATGGCACCAACCGCCGCGGGGTCTCCTCTCCTATGAGCGAGGGATTCCCCTAAATCCCTCGCCCGGAGGCCCCTGTTGCGCGTGTGCGCATGCATCGGGTGCTTGTCGGGAGCCCTCTCGCGCTCCCTCTCTCCTTCCTCTTTTGCCCGCATTACGGCGTTGGCAAAATCTTCCACGGCCTTCCATGCCCGACATGTTAGTAAACTGCCCCACGATACAGGTATTAAAAAGAAAGGAAAGAAGTAAACACAATTTCCAAAGAGATAAGGAGTCACTATGCCACAGTTAGCATAAATTACTGGCTGTGTAGGCTGTGTGTGGTCGCCAAAACTAAACTAACGGAGGGGCCGTTGCCAATACAATACATCGATTTATGTGTATCGACTCCTGTGTGTAAATATGCATTGCGATAGCCAACTAGTGTTGTAGCTAATGTTTATTATAAGCAATTATTTGAAGCTAGTAGAAGCGGATAGTATATCGACCTCACCTTATTATTAATTTCATTAGGGTTGGCAACAGCCTGATTTAAGTCGTCTCAGCTCATTAATTACCCACTACTAAGTCGGCCATCCTACATGGAGGGTAATTAGCCTACTGTGCCACGCTGGCCAGACGGGTTGGCACAGGGTTTCGTATCAAGGTTTCCTTCTTTTGCGGCTAGGTTTTCAGCCTTGTCATTTCCTTTAGTCGGCTCTTACGACACCCACACGATGGAATGGGCTTGTGAGACTACGTATTCTAAATCGGTATCGTCACCACAGGGTATTTGAGTAACTACTAGTATTTACAAGTTGTCAGGGTTCATGATACGGACTATTTTTTTTTAACTAATCCCCTGTACTAGGTATGATCGCGGGGGCAGTTTACATACATTCCATTCACGAACACAAATGATACCCAGACTCAGAGTAAATGGATCTCTGGACTCTGGATTACACAAAGACACTTATCCGACCCCGGAATCGTTGCGGAGTTTTACAGATTTAAGCATATATATGTACTACAGTATTGTACACCATAAAAAGGTCAACAAAAACTCCGCGATGGTATATGTCTCTTAAGGATAACCCAGAATAACCATTATTTAGCCATTACATTTTACGGAAGAAACTGGCTTATTTATGAAGTGATTAAAAGCAATACAGCATTAATCCTTATCCAATTAAGCACCTTCAATACATTGTCAATTTAATATAGATCAATATGGCCCTTTACAGCATGTAATAAATGAATATTTCCGAAGATATTACAGATTTAAAATATTTATATCAGTATTGCACCCGTGCGAAGCCGGGGTGAGTTGCTCTTAAAGAATTTATTAACCCATCATTAATAACAATTATTATACACTTATAACCCGAATCGATATACCCAACACTCTTTTCCATACAAATCGTAATCGTATCGTTTCGTCAAAGTGTGATAAGAAATTTTGTCAATTTTCTCAAATTTCGACTAAGTGCATGCACTTAGTAATTTTGACTTTTCTGCGGTTATTTCTCCTGGAACTGTTTACGACCAGTTTGGAAGCCTAGAGCTGAGAAGAACTGGCAATATACTCAGAGGTCTTGTAATTTTGTTGTCTTCACTTTGCTGTCCTATTTAATATTCATTTTACATATTCTAAGTCTGTGACTATAAGGACTAATATAATTTACATTACTGCCATTCAGTCCTAACTCTACGTGGGTGATTGTGCAAACAATTAGATTTTAGTGTGAAATTAAACCAAATACAATAGAATTGACAGAATTGTTTTATGTACTCAGTTTGTGTCATTCAATTGGTTATATTAACGCCTGGTATCTAGACAGATACTGAGATAGAGACTGACGCATTTACAATACGTAGTATCATCACCCCATGCTATCCTGAGGGTGTCGTAAGAGCCGACAACTGGAAATGAGAAGGCCGATAAATTGGCCGTAAGAGAAGGAAAATTTGAAACGAAACCCTGTGCCAGCCCGTCTAAAGACTCTAAAGACAAGGCGCTATGGCGCTTGCCTTTAGCGGAAGGTTCTGGAAGGTCCAGCAGTAGGTATAGTGTTGGCTGATGATGTTGCAGAAGGCTTGTTTTCTGGGTACTTTGTCAAGTGGAAGCGACAGGGCATAATACAACCTTTTGTAAATAAGTTAATAAACATATAATGTATGTTATTTTATGATTATACCCAAAGTTTCAATTTAAGTTGCTATACTTTAAGTATTTTACTAACGAATAAAATACTTCGTTTCAGCCCATGAGTGACTCACTACTGAGTTAAGTCTCCCCCAAATTTATTGAGGGAAATTACGGCGGGACTGTTCGGCATAGGGTTTGTATCAAGTTCTCTTTCTCTTGTGGCTACGTGATCTGCCCCTTGCGTTCCACTGTATGTGGTGACACTGTGTATTCTAAAACCGTCACCACACGGACGAAAACGACTTAAATTACAGTAGGAGAAATTCTGCGATACATAGCGATTTATACGTAACTACGTATGTTGTCTGATTGATAGATACATAGAATTACTACTACTTGCAGCCTCGCCCATGAACATACAAGTCGATCCTGACTTTTGGATCAACTTACACCCTGTATATACAAAAAGGATATCATAATTATTTTGATCCACGTTTTAAACTACTTGCATGGAGTAGCCAGTCTGTTAATAAAAGCAACGATTTGAATTTGAATGCAAATCGAATTCGATTTTTAAACGCTTGCTAAAATTCTTAATAACTAATTAGATGTTTTCAAGGTTTTGGACTGGAAAGGGCTGGGCATTAACGTGAACGGCGAGTACATCACTCACCTTCGATTCGCTGACGACATAGTCGTAATGGCTGAGACCATGGAGGGCCTCAGTACGATGCTCGATGACCTCTGTCGGGCCTCCGAACGAGTCGGCCTTAAGATGAATATGGAGAAGACGAAAATCATGTCTAATATCCATGTCCAAGCCACTCCTGTTAACATCGGAGGTTCTACTCTCGAAGTTGTTGACCATTACATTTACCTGGGACACACTGTCCAGTTAGGTAAGTCCAACTTCGAGAAAGAGGTCAATCGTCGGATCCAACTCGGCTGGGCAGCGTTCGGGAAGCTGCGAAAGATCTTCTCGTCCACATTACCGCAGTGTCTGAAGACAAAAGTCTTCAACCAATGTGTGTTGCCAGTGATGACATATGGAACAGAGGCGTGGTCGCTCACTATGGGCTCCATCAGAAGGCTCAAAGTCACCCAAAGGGCAATGGAGAGGGCTATGCTTGGAGTTTCCCTGCGAGATCGAATCAGAAATGAGGAGATACGCAGGAAAACCAGGGTCACCGACATAGCCCACCGGATTGCCAAACTTAAGTGGCAGTGGGCAGGGCACATAGCTCGCAGGACCGACGCCCGATGGGGCAGAAAAGTCCTCGAGTGGCGACCGCGTTCCGGCAGGCGCAGTGCTGGTAGGCCTCCCACACGGTGGACCGACGACCTGGTTAAGGTCGCCGGAAAGCAGTGGATGCGGGCGGCCCAGGACCGGCCTTTGTGGAGATCCTTGGGGGAGGCCTATGTCCAGCAGTGGACGTCTTTTGGCTAAAATGATGATGATGAATTAGAATGACCGCAATCTTAGAAACAACATGCGTTCTTAATTGTAAAAGTTTTGCTTTGATACGGGTTTTCTTATCCAATATAGAAATACGAGGCGGCAAGGTAAATGCCCAGTAAACAGTATTCCCTTATAAATCTAGTTCGTATTGGCTTTATTAGACGGCGGATAAATTTATTGGGTGCTAAACGTAGGCTGCCCTTTAAGTTATTTGCGAAGAATGCAGGTTCGAATGGAAGAAAAAATCTATGTAACGTGGGTACTTCTATATACTTTTCATTAAGTTTACTTCTTAATACAGCCTTAAACGATAGAACGGCAGGCAACTTAGACCTTCCGAAGGACGGAGAAGACGAGTTGTTACAGAATGAAGGACACCCATCCAACATAGCCCGTTCGTCGTCGTCGTTTCAGCCCATAAATGACCCACTACTGAGTCCTCCAAAATTCATGCAGGGAAATGCCTCTTACGCTCCTTTAGTCCCCTCTTGCGATACCCTCAAGATAGTGTGGGCTGGTGACATTGTGTATTCTAAATCCGTTACCACACGGAAACCTTGACATGGCCAGTTGGTTTGATCCATTTCCTAAAATCATTGGAATCGGCCAACGGTTCAATCTGGTTTGGTTAATTACCAATTTTTGCATGCACACCAAATGATTGCTGTTTGCTCGTAGATACGTATCTAGTGGAGTTCCCAGTAAACATTTGGTTGAAAGATCTGAAATATCATGGACCCAGATATATTTTTTATGAACTGCACTAGGTATGTACCGCGCGCGGGGGCAGTTTACAAACACGAAATTCACGAACACATCTAGACAATGCTGAACCTTACTTATTGCATTCTTTTTCTGTATTGGTTCTCACTGATAGCCGACCGTGAGCTAGCTGGATTAAATGGAGATATGGTTTGCGTCCGACCTACCCACTAAAACCAACGGTCCCTCAATTGCCCGAAACAGGGCAAAGGGTGTCGCTGCCCATTTTTTTTTTAAAACGTGGCCCCCGCTCGCGGAAGCTATTTTCGAACATGTAATTCACGAACACAAATGACACCCAGACTGAGAAAATGCCTCTGGTTTAGACAAGGACACTTGCCCGACCCCGGAATCGAACCCGGTATCCGTTTATCTAAAGGCTGCAGATCCGGAGTCAAAGTCACCGGAGCCATAACCCTCGACGACACTGTGTGCTGCTCTTTCACTGACTTCTTGTAAGCCAGCCCGCTATGAGTGACCCTGAACTGGTATGGCCGCGAAGGATCCTAAAGGCAGGCAACCAGCACAACAGCAAGGAGGCTTTTGTACTAATCAATAGCACATTTTAGGTTGACCATACTATGTATTCTAATTCCATAACAATAAGAGCGAAAATCAAAAGTAAAATAAGATAATTTTATACTCAAAGCCTGATTGTTTCCCCTGATAAATCCGTCGGCTCTGGGCCTGTTTGACTGCAGACGAATTTATGGGGCGCTGAGCAACCCATACCGCTACCGCAAAGTTATTGGTGAAGAATTACGTGAGGTCAAATAAAGATAATGTTTGTTTTTGAAAATGGGAATTCTGGAAATTGTGTTCTGTATTTAAAGTCAGTTTATTTATTTTAAAAGCGTCCAAGGAAAGATATACGAAAAATCACGAAATACAGTTCTATCGGCAGTCGTTTCAGCCCATAAATTACCCACTACTGAGTCGGGCCTCCTCCATATTTATGGAGGGAATTAGCCTATTGTACGACGCTGGCAAGACGGGCTGGCGCAGGGTTTGTATCAAGTTTCTTTCTCTTTCGGCTAAGTGGTCTGCCTCTTGCGTTCTTTTAGTCACCTCTAACGACACCCTCAATACAGTATGGGTTGGTGACATTTTGTTTTCTAAACCCGTCACACGGATCTATCGGGAGTGAACTCCTTCAATTACAAGAAATCAAAGAATGCTGCATGCATTAAACAACTAAACAAACATTAATACTGATTATACAAGAAAAACAATTTAGAATATACTAGCGACCCGCCCCGGCTTCGCACGGGTGCAATGATGAATATCTAAATTAATCTCTACAATATTATGCACGTGATACACATATAAACCTTCCTCTTGAATCACTCTATCTATTGAAAAAAACCTCTTCAAAATCCGTTGGGAAGTTTTAAAGATTTAAGCATACATAGGGACGAACAGACGACAGCGACTTTGTTTTATAATATGTAGTGATAGTGTTACCATCCCATTCTATCCCGAGGGTGTCGTAAGATCGAACAAAGGACATGACACGGCCGAAAACCTAGCTACAAGAGACAAGTTGATACGAGTCCCTGAGCCAACCCGTACAGCCAGCGTGGCACAGTAGGCTATTTACCCTCCATATAGTCAGTGGACACGTGACTCGGCAGTGGGTCATTTATAGGCCGAGAAATAAGCATGAAATAAACGTTTTTAATACAGTTTTTGCTCAAAAAGTGGCATATTACAGGGCCGTATAGCGTTCGGGAAGTGGGCTATTACACACGCGTGCTTTTTTTTTACCATTCCCGCACTAGTGCGTTTTCTTTCCCAACTGTCAAAATAATTTCTATTATAAGGAAAAACAAACCATGAAGTTTTTACTAAAAAAACCCATAAAAGTTTTTATGATTCATATATTACGTATATTTATAAAAAGAAACTACTTACTCATTTGTTTCAATATCAGATTTAATGATTTGATTGAATGAGTTAGGTTAGGTTAGGTTATTTAGTTAATTTCATTTTCATTTCATATCAATAAAAAATTTCTACTGAAGACTTGGCTGTATGGGCATAGTTGCTTTTGCCTACTAGAATGGGTGAAGAAAAAAAATCTCTGCTTATATTCTACGGTTGGCGCCATTTTTGTTTATAAGTCATAAATGATTAGTTAGTTGAGTTTATTGTGTTTTTATTATTTTATTAAATTGCTTCATTTTTTCGCAACTGTATTATAAATAGTCAGTACACGTGCGCCTTTCCCAAAGAGTATAATAATAATATGGGAGAAGAGAGCCCTCTTGCTCCATTTTGAAGCATACAGATTTGAAGCGCCATCTGGATTTCTTAACGAGTACTAAGGCTCTATAGGTAGATAGGAATGTATGTATACCTTCTATACCAATAGATAGGTCAATATTTGTTTACTTGGTGATCATTTAAATTTTCTCTTGTTTTTTTTGCAAATAGCAGCTGTGTTTACGTCATAAACAAAAGGATAAACAAAACAAAAATAAAAGAATTTCGCCGGCTAGATTTATATTTGAATAGAATTGGCAATTACACATTAATGAACTATTTTGTTTTAGTAATTAATTGTAATCTGTAACTATTGTGCTCCATTTTAATTCAACTTTACGAGAGCAATGAAGATAAAACACCCAAATACCAAAATTAAGCACAAAATGGACACACGAAACAAAAACAAGCGCGGGCGCAAGTTGCGGCGACCATTTTGTGATGTTGCCAAGACAAGGTTGCCATAATTGAAAATATTGGACAGCCATGAAATATAAAAATGTGATAATTTTGAGGAAAAATTTAACAATTAATCTCTAGAAAAATACTATTAAATTAAATTAGAGAATTGTTTTTTTCGCATTAAAGTTAGGAACGCAGAGACATCTATCGGTAATTATGAAACTAATAGTTTCTCTGTTTGAATTTTAGATGGCGCCTCTTTCTTTAGTGAAATTGTGCCTGTTCTAACTGTCTCCCCCCTGGCCTTTCCGCACTTGTAATGAAATATACTATTGTATAAAATCCAGGCACCAAACCTGCAGGCGAGTCTAAAATAATTCCATTCCTACAAATCCTTGTCAAACTGCTGTATTCCACAAATTAGAGCAACTTTTCTTAACTCCTTGGGAGCGTAAAATATCGCGCTGGAAGTTCTGACATCGCGTTACATATCACACGGCACACTTAGTCACTTTTGCGGTGCCTCTGCATAATTAAATTTCATTTCTGCCTCTAGAATTTTGAGAGCTCCAGCGATACTTTAAGCGAGTGCTTTGAGGAAGCAATTCACAGATCCTCGTATCACGTTTTGAAACTTAAGACGAGTATATTACGTGGTAGAGTATGGAAGGTGGTGGAAATGTGACTAAGGACCATTTACGTGGAAATGGTGACGTCATATACCTGTTTCATCACGATAGTCCCGAATGCGACTTAAATGATATACTGAAATTGTAGCCGAACTTTATGCGAAACCGTAAAATTCTACCTGGTACGGTCAATCCTTCGACGATTAAAGTCTCATTGACGGCCTTCCACATGGTGGACTGACGACCTGTTTAAGGTCGCCAGAAAGCGATGGATGCGGTCGGCTCAGGTCCAGCCTTCGTGGAAATCCTTGGACGAGGCCTATGTCCAGCAGAGGATGTCTTTTGCCTGAAATGATGATGATGCTGCTATTACAGGTTTGCATTATTTATTTATTTATTTATTAATACTTTTTGCACATACATAAAAGTTATGTACAAAGGCGGACTTAATGCCTTAGGCATTTTCTACCAGCCTACCTTAGGGTGGTGCAGAAACGGAGCATGGCAGGTGCAATACTACATTACGAAGATTTATCATACATAAACATACATAGCATATATTATAATAAGACATACATACCTACATATATATAATATTATAATACATATCATAGTTACATACATATATGTCGGAGACAGCGACGGCTGAGCGATAGAGTCGTCATCATCTTGACTTGGTACGAGGTTTATTACTTGTAACTTTATAATTCACAATATTAACCACAGTATAAATAACAATGTTCAGTTAACACACTTAGATAGACAAACCGACAGGTTCGCAACGGAGAAGTGTCTCGGTCCGTGTCCCAACGTCGACTGACTGATCGAGCCAACCTCACTTTCCATTACGACTCTGTCCACGTGCCGCCATTGCAAAACAACTGACGTCACCGCGTTTGCCGCACTACTGTGTTAACAATCAATTGAGAAACTTAATAAAACGATATCGTTATCCACGACACGGCCATTCTGACGAAGCACACGTCCTCGTGTGTACTTGTAACAAAATAACCAACTGAGGCACATTTTCACGTTCGGCCAACCTGATGCTAATGGTCCGTAATCGTATCTTAAGAATCAAGTTAACAGAGATCACGTTAGCATACAAATAATTTCAACAACTTTAACACGAAAGGTTCCTCTAAGCCCATAATCTTTAAATCTCAATACTGATACTTTAAAACAGTAAGTTTAAGACAATAAGTACACAACAAATGGCCCAGCTGTCCCAGCAGCTAGTGACAATTCACATGTCACCCATATCGTCATCGCTCCAAGCGATACGACCAACACTTTAACTAGAGTCCACGACTCCCAGGCCACACAGGGCCATACAAATAGTCTCTCTCGAGACCCGGGTCCCCGCCACACCACTAGCTGCCCATCGCGCTCTGTACAACTCCCAGAGTTGCAGTTACGACTACAGACTAGTGCGTGTAGTGCGACCTAGCCAAGGTATGTGTTCTTATTTACTGTTGGAGGCATCCTCCTTACCATCTTCATCAGACAAATTTAACTCAACGGGCACACTGCTTAGAGGAATCTCCTTATACAGTCGTGAGCGTATTTTTATGTTCTATTACCGGTCAAAGATTTCAGCAAATAACGATCACCATCAAGTAACTCCACAATTTTAACGGTCCCTTGTATTTCGCGTCTAATTTAGTTTGGTTTCTCTTCGTTCTGAATTTAAACTAAATTACCAACATCAAACTTTACCGCTTTAACTTGTAGTTTTATCAAATTTTACTTTTTCGTAACTGGCACTATTTTCTATGTACGTGGCCGCTTGCTCTCTTGTCTTACTAATGTCTACTGCCGGTCCGGAATCATTCAAAGTTAATAGGTTAAATGGTCTAGCTAAAGGTCCTATCAGAAACTCGAGTGGACTCGCTTGTATTACACGGTGGACAGAGGAATTCAAAACTAATTGCACGTCTTCTAACGCTTCATGCCGGGACCTATCAGACGCTTCTACCGCGGTCAGCATACTTTTTAACGCGCTCATTGTTCTTTCTACTTGGCAATTAGCGCGACTTGACTAGCTATCAAACGTAAAGAAACACCGTGAAACTGACAAAAAAAACTTTGAATTCTTTGTTGGCAAAGCATCGTCCCAGATCTGCAATAACTAACTGGAGCTCCAACTAAAGACGCTTGATTTAAGGGATTTAATTGTTCTAGCCAAATCTATTCTCAGGGTATGATATAAGGGAACAAATTTTGTGACCGCATCAATTAAAACTATGACGTACTCCTTGCAATCGCTTTTTCCACTTAATTTGCCAGTTAAGTCAACGTGCACAGTATGCCACGGGATACTTATGTTAGGAATTGGATGAAGTCCCGAACGCACTTAGCCATGTGCTCGAACCAATAGTGATCAACCCTTTCAAGAGTCTTCTTAAATTCAAGGTGCATACGTGATTCGTGCACGTGGTTAATTACTGACCAGCGGAAGGCCCGGGGAACAATTGGAAGACACCGGGTCCGATTATTTCTCTGTACCTTGCGATGTAGGACACCTGAGCGCATGTTGGAAATGTCGAGTGGTAACAGATGATCTTACGAGCTCGAGCCATACGACGTCCCTCACGATAACTGATTTGAAAATCAAAGGCCTGCACCAAGGCCCACCTAAGATGCACACGTGCGGTGCTGTCGGTGTTCCAGGGCAGAATGAATAGAACATTCATCCACTCCTGCGATGACCGAACCACTGACTCACTTCATTCGCGAGCGAAACCATCCATTTACTCGTTCCTTCGTTCGATACGTCACAGCTCTTCAGAATCTATGCGCAGCGCCATCCGCGAGTAATGCCACGGAGGCGGCATAGATGGCGCTAGTATTACTAAAACGTTAACTCAATACGCCACACGACCATCCTGACAGTCAGCGCGTTCTCGCGCGTCTTTCATTGTCGTTGTGTGTGAAACGTAATAAAAGGAAAAACTCGTACGGTTATCGGGGTGCCCCGAGTCACAAAGCGCCAAGCTTTCAATGGTCAACTGTACGCGAAGCGCGTAGCTCCCGACGTAACAGTACGGGCTACACAAAACACGGAGTTCCGACGTACAGCAACGGAGCTACGTGAAGCGCGGAGCTTCCAATACACTATAGCAGTGTTACACGAAGCGCGGAGCTTCCAATGCACTATAACAGCGTTACACGAAGCGCGGAGCTTCCAATGCACTATAACAGCGTTACACGAAGCGCGGAGCTTCCAATGCATTATAACAGCGTTACACGAAGCGCGGAGCTTCCAATGCATTATAACAGCGTTACACGAAGCGCGGAGCTTCCAATGCACTATAACAGCGTTACACGAAGCGCGGAGCTTCCAATGCACTATAACAGCGTTACACGAAGCGCGGAGCTTCCAATGCACTATAACAGCGTTACACGAAGCGCGGAGCTTCCAATGCATTATAACAGCGTTACACGAAGCGCGGAGCTTCCAATGCACTATAACAGCGTTACACGAAGCGCGGAGCTTCCAATGCATTATAACAGCGTTACACGAAGCGCGGAGCTTCCAATGCATTGCAACGGTGAACTTAGCAAACTTCCACATGCCTCTCGTTACTCGCCGCTGCTGCAGGCGCTGCTCCGAACTGCTTGCGCCTACTGCCGCGCCAGCTCCTCCGCTGTTGCCACGTGGACACTTCGTTGCCAAATGTCCGGCGGTGCCGCACCTGAAACAGATTAAGTCCGACCGCGGCCTCGGTCCCGCAGAGCTTGACGCCGAAGTGACAGCACTGGCTGCCTTGCCTTTCACCTCGCCTTTGGAACGGCAATCGGACGGTCGGTGACCTATTTTACCGCAGTTGTGAAATTTCACCGTTGCCGACTGAAACTTCGATCGCCTGAAGTCTGGATCTGCTGTCCTATCGCCTTATGTTTATGCTCTCAATCTACCTCACCGATGCAAATCAAGGCATATAATGGTGCCATAATCTTGGAAAACTGATATAACCTGCCGAAAATATGACGCTAGACCGATGAACTGTCAAGCTAAACAAGCACAGCAATCTAAACTTCGTATCGCAAGTAATTAACAGGTAAACATGTAAAAGAATTTCAAATAATATTTTCTTACACCGGTCAAAGCCACACTATCGTAAAGTCGTATACCATACAATATACCCGAGTAATAAAATGGAAACTGCTCACCGGAGTGACGTAAAATTGCAGCTGGTGCGCTTACTACAGATCCACTCACTATTCTTTGACCTGGCTGACCGCAGTACTGTTGCTCGCCTTCCTGCTGCTCCGCTCAGGGCAGTTAGACCCATAGTGTCCTTGTCCATCACAATGAAAGCAAGTGATCCCCACTTAGTTAATCGCCGCACTATGACTGCAGCTTGTGATCTTCAGTTTAGAACAATCTTCATGTAGCTTAATGTCTCCTTTATAGTGACAATGAATCGCCATTATCGGTTATTTCCATCGCGTACAGAAGCACACACATTATCACTACACTGTTTTCTCCACGTGGGCTGAATGAGTTACATCCCACTTCTGATGTCGGAGACAGCGACGGCTGAGCGATAGAGTCGTCATCATCTTGACTTGGTACGAGGTTTATTACTTGTAACTTTATAATTCACAATATTAACCACAGTATAAATAACAATGTTCAGTTAACACACTTAGATAGACAAACCGACAGGTTCGCAACGGAGAAGTGTCTCGGTCCGTGTCCCAACGTCGACTGACTGATCGAGCCAACCTCACTTTCCATTACGACTCTGTCCACGTGCCGCCATTGCAAAACAACTGACGTCACCGCGTTTGCCGCACTACTGTGTTAACAATCAATTGAGAAACTTAATAAAACGATATCGTTATCCACGACATATATATATTCTATAATACATATCATAGATACATACGAGTACATATATAACTATCCTTTAGCTAGATTTCCTGACTTGCCTGGTTTAATACTACTCAGCCCGTAGATGACCCACTGTTGAGGCGGGCCTCCTCCAGTCACATGGAGGGTAATTAGCCTACTGTGGCACGCTGGGCCGACGGGTTGGCACAGGGTTTAATATCAAGTTTTTTGTCTTTTGTGGCTAGATTTTCAGCTTTGTCATTTCCTTCGGTCAGCTCTTATGACACCCTCAGGTATGGAATGGGGTGGCGACACTATGTATTCTAAATTCGTCACCACATAAATTCCGTCACCACACGTATGTCGTAATACGATGCCCGAAACCGGCTGCCATTTGCGTAATTAAATTGAATTTACATCAAAGCTACTGCCAGTACTTGTGTGTGAAACAATTAGTGTGTTTAACATACGCGTGTTGTGTGTAAATAAATACATCATCATCATCATCACAGCCCATAAAAGATCCACTGCAGAGTCGGGTCTCCTCCAATTGGTCTCGTTGGTCTAGTGGTTAGATGTGCCGCCTTTGGATCAACGGGTCCCGGGTTCGATTCCGGGGTCGGGCAAGTGTCTTTGTCTAAACCAGAGGCACTGGCTCGGAGTCTGGGTGTCATTTCTATCTATAATATGTATGTATTTACAAAAAAAATATATATAAGTAGTTTACCATCCATCTCGTTACCATAACACAAGCATTAAGTTGCTTAGCTTGGGACGAGATGGCGTTGTGTGAAATGTCCAAGGATATTATTATATTTAATTACATGGAGGAAAATTGGCCTACTATGCCACGCTGACCCGGGGCTGGCACAGGGTTTCGTATCAAGTTTCCGTTATCTTGGGCCTGATTTACAGCCTTGGTATGTTTTCAGTCTCGTACGACACACAAAGGACGAAATGGGGTGGAGACATAATTTATCCTAAGTCCGTGCCACACGCATGTAAGTAAACTTGAACACATCTATATAAATGTATTTTATTTTCCAGTTTAGTTATTAACAACCCGACCCACGTAGTTGTGGCGGCAGCCGTAGAATAGAATAATGCTTTATTGTATAAACCAATTATGGCGGTCACAATCGTCAGCGGTTACATATTTAAATACTACTACCAGGTCGGAACGCGGCACCAACCGAGAAGACCTGGCGGAAGAAACTCGGTGGGCTTGTCTTTTTTTTAAACGCCACATTACAATGTCCTTGTACATAAAACTAACTAGTTTTGTTCGGTTATACTGGCAAGAACATTAAGGGTGTCTGGCAAGGGGTTTCCACGATGTTAAGTGTCTGACAATGAATAACATGATTTTTTATAATAATCTAAAGGTAATACCAAAAAATCGCACTTTATTATTTGACGTAATTAGATCGGTATTTTACACACATTTAGTGAGGTTTAGCTGCCAAAGCCACTGTAACCCAAACTTCATAAATGGGCCATCGTTCTCACCTGTGTTGGGAGCATGCGCTGACAAACTTTCAGCTTTTATAAAATACCGTAGGTCTGGGGTTCACGGGGTCTTAGTCTATATGAATTTTATAATAAAAAAAAAATTTAATTTATAGAATAATTAAAAACACAAATTACAAGTCTTGAATCCAGTGAGCCGACCAACTCCAAACAGCGGCACCTGTTCACAAGCATAACGCGTGTGGCAGCCATCGATCGTATCACGCCTGCATGACCACCCCTCCGCTGCTAGTGGTGGCAGCCCTGGCCTCTCCCCGTGGGCCGGCCCGGCATGGGTGACCCTGAGCCGGTATGGCCCCAACGGATCCTAAAGGCACGCAAGCCCCCTCACCACAACAAGGTAGCGGCACGGTCGAGGGGGAGAAACAAAAACCTGTGCCAACCCGTCTGGCCAGCGAGGCATTGTCATTGTTTAGAATACACAGTGTCAGTCCATGTAACTGGAGGAGGCCCGACTCAGCAATGGGTTATTTATGGGCATTTAACACAAGTTCAGAGTTGAAATAAAAAAAGAAATGATGTTTGAAACATAAAATGAAATTAAGCTTCGTAAAAATATTACAAGGAATTTTATTTATATAAAACTATGCAAGCAGCTTGTTAAAAATATTTTTAAAACTTGAATACGGTCTTTTAGCACCTAAAGTATTTACTTGAAAACGTGAATGGTTTAAAAAAAGCACAAAGTCTCGAATTGTAATGATTTTTTTAAAGTATAGATAAGTTTTCCGTGTGGTGACGGATTTAGAATACAAAATGTCACCAACCCATACCATCCTGAGGGTGTCGTAAGATGCGACTAAAGGAACGCAAGAGGTAGATCACCTAGCCGCAATAGAAGGAAATCTTGAAAGAAACCCTGTGACAACTGGGCTTGCCAACGTGGCACAGTAGGCTAATTTCCCTCCGTGAACTTGGAGGAGGCCTGACTCAGCAGTGGGTCATTTATGGGCTGAAAGGATGATGATAGATATAAAAAATAATGCATCTTGTGGTTTTGCCATTATTTTTGTAAAATATCCAGGGTCACGGAGCATGCTCCCAAATTGGGGAGCGTAACCTGTGGCTTAGTTATGTGGTTATTAGAATTTCCAGTATACAAAAAACTATCATCATCATTTCAGCCGAAAGACGTTCATTGCTGGACATAGGCCTCCACCAAGCATTTCCACGAAGGCCGGTCATGAGCCCCCCGCATGCATCGCTTTCTAGCGAACTTAACCAGGTTGTCAGGATGCCTGCCAGCACTGCGCTTTCCGGAACGCGATCGCCACTCGAGGACGTTTCTGCCCCATCGGGCGTCGGTCCTGCGCGCTATGTGCCCTACCCACTGCCACTTAAGTATAGCAATCCGGTGGGTGGGTTATGTCAGTGACCCTGGTTTGCCTGCGTATATCCTCATTTCTGATTTGATCTCGCAGGAAAAATCCCTACATTGCCCTTTGACAATAAGCTAGCTTTTATTTAAATACCCGCGACTTCAACCGAGTGTTTTTTAACAATGTACAAATCTCAGTAGCTAATGAGGTCCTGAAAAGCAGGGGAATGTGTCAATAAAAGAAGCTGAATCCTTGTTAAATCAGCTATTTGTCAGTGGAAGTCCCGTCAAAATCGGTCTAGGTATTTCAGAGATTAGCCCAAACAAACAGACAGGCAAACAGGCAAACATTGGGAACAATATTGTTTTTCTATGTGTATTATTCTATGTGTATTATTCTATATGTATACATCCTAAGTTTGTTTAAATCTTGTTATTGGTATCGATTTAATAAAGCAATAATTTACTTACTGCAATGAATAATGAATCTAAAGCATGGAATCCAAGTGAGAATATTGACTATTATAAAACGAAAAATTTAAAAACGGCGGCACTAATTCTGTTTTTTTTTTTATTTTAATTGTCATTGGAGTTAATAGAATAGATTTGAATACTTTTTATTGTACACTAATAATAAAAAGTCTTAATCACATCAGACAAATACAAAAAAAAAAACTTTATTGGACAGTCTTATCGCTCTCCCAGAGCGTTATGACTATCCAGTTACGATGGAGGGATTTATTAATACAACAAAATGCGCAAAAATCCTAAACGTGTAAAGAAAGAAACATTTTCAGCAACTTAAGTCGTTTGAAAGGAGAAAAAGACTAATAAAATCTCGGAATGGTGAGCGAGTATGGCGGGATTTTAGCAAAAATTAGTCTGCTTTTATTTTAATAAAGGCCCCGTAAAGTCCTTTACAAATCGTATGCTTCGTCAAGTATTATGAATGTTTCATTGTACTCAAATTAAAAAAAATGACACCATCAAAAGCGAAAAATAAACTATTTTATAGGTTTGCTGTTAGAAAACTCATGTATGAGTTAAGCTCGCGTTTGTACATGAAATCACCTATGTACATTTCTACTCTATGCTAATTGTGTACTATAAATAATAAAAATTAATAAATCAAGTCTGTTTTTTTTTAATAAAACACTCATTTTGCCTGGTAAAGGAGTGGCATAACAAGAAAGTCATCAAGCTATAACATTTTTACGTTCATAAAAATATTTGGTGATCAGTTGTTCCAAGGTTTCTATCAAACTATTAGGCCGAACGTCCACCGCCAGCTAAAATAAGTTAGTTTTGTTTAGCTTGCATAGTTGAGCTAGTTTTTCATACAATATGTGCGTCCACCGACGACGGACTAACGTGTATGAAAAACTGGCTCAAGTATGCAAGCTAAACTAAACTATCTTATTTTAACTGGCGGTAACGTTCGGCTTTAAACTGAGTTTGATTGAAGTTTATAAATCGGTTTACTACGGAACTTTTTTTTTGTTTTCAATGGCTTGAATGCCTTTGACCCTAGGCTTGCGTGATGGAAAGCAATGACAGGGTC
Source organism: Clostera curtula (assembly GCA_905475355.2). NCBI lineage: Eukaryota > Metazoa > Arthropoda > Insecta > Lepidoptera > Notodontidae > Clostera > Clostera curtula. The sequence goes on along the minus strand of FR997804.1, from coordinate 2,975,325 downwards.
TAAGATTGAGCAGGCAATTTAAGGAAATGCCCTGTCGGGCACCGGCTCTCGTATACACACGACACGTACAGACGAAACACAGTAAAACTGCTTGGCGCCGGACTTAGATGTGAGCTATGCGGGCGGAGCATTAGATCCTACCACCAAGCGTTCAAAACCCAGCGGTTTTGTTGGCTTTTACAACACGCGTTATTTCCCAGCGTGCGGTGTGGTAGGTTTATATTCTGCCCCGTGTGGGGGGCAAAAATGTTTGTTACCAACATACAAAAACATACAACCGTATTCGGAATGTCATCATTTTTGTAGTCGACTGGTAAAAAGTGTTAGGTATCGAAAAATTATAGACTTTTATAAGTCAATACCTACGTTAGTGTCCCTACTGCAGCTGAGAGTGGAATGGCGTCGCGCCAAAGAATGTCCTTATTGCTCAGCGGAATCTTCACAAGAGGAATTCAATAATACGTTAGATCGAGTTAAAATACAATATTGTGGAATAGAATTTCTAGATTGCAAGCTGTTGTTTTAATACTGATCTGTTTTGATTGGGTATGCAATTTGAGAATTGCTAGCATGAGAGTTAAGGCCGAAAATAAGTTCTACAGTGGGTTAGATAGGTCCATTATTACTTAGAATCCGATATAAACAAGACCAGCAAGACAAGAGAGTTTCTTGCCGGCTCTTCTCTGTAGAGCAGCTTTTCGAACAGGTGGTAGTTTTAGCATGAATGTGGGTGGACGCAAGGGTTGTGGGAGATCAAAAGAGATGGATGGATTGTAAGAATGTGGAATTATGTATGAAAGGTGTGACTGTAGATATGACGACTGATAGGTGCGTATGGAGACTACCACCTAGCGTGGGACAGGGGTCGTAAGATGATAATGGTAATTTTAAATATGACGATTCATAAGAGTTTTGTGATAAAACCTACGTAAATAAAGTTATTTTTGAGTTTTAGTAGGAAACGGTGTCAATGCGTACCTTCGCTGCAGAGATTAGTGATGTAACCAATGTTCGAATTCGTATTTGCGAATAATCGCATCATTTTTATCGTCCCATTATTTCGGTTTAAACCCGTCACAACCTTAGGACTTGGTTAAAATTGGTAAAAGTGTCTCGATTCCTGCATGAACGAATTGTTGAATTAGTACCAAATCAAAAATTTCTTCTTTTTTTTCCAAAATAAATAAATATTCTTATTACCATTCGTAAATATTTGTTTCCTAGGATCACTCAGGAAAGGAAAGTATTATCTATACCTACTAATATTATATAGAGGAAAGATTGTATGTAAGTATGTTTGTAAAGAATAGGCTCAAAAAGTACTGGACCGATTTTAAAAATTCTTTCACGATTTGAATGCTACATTATCACTGATTAATATAGGCTATTTAAATTGTAAGAAAAAATATATTTTAACCCGTGCTAAGCCGGGACGGGCCGTTAGTAGCATAATAAATTCCGACTTTAAACGCGTCAGGCACGGTAAAAGATCTAAGTTTAACTTATTAATGACTTATGCAAAGTTCCAGACTCTGTTTAACTTAGACAAGGTAACCGTATCTCTCAAGATGGCTGAAATACTTTAGTTATTAAGTAGCGTTTTCAGCTTTATTTTAGATTCTTAATATACTGAGTTTTTTATTAGTTTTATTTGATTTAGAATGCCCTTTTAATTTTATATGGGACGGGACCAGTCTTGCCTGCTTTCGTTAACTACTGGTATACACGCGGTCTAGTAGTATTGGTTATCTGAGACCGGCTGTAAGTGTTCCCGCTACTGATTTCATGAGTTCTTAGTTCCTAACTGTCCTAAGCAACTTCAAGAAAAATAAATAAATAAATATCCTTGAACATTTCACACAACACCATCTCGTCCAAAGCTAAGCATCTTAATGCTTGTGTTATGGTAACGAGATGGATGATAAACTACTTATATACATTTCTTTTTGTAAATACATACATATTAAAGATAGAAAACAACCCAGACCCGGAACAAATACTTGTAGGTCGTGCAAATATTTCTTCCGTGCGGGAGTCAAACCCGCGACAGTATATTATACCTGACACGTTATTGTAAAAGTGTAAGTGTACAAAAAATATACAGAAATAAATCAAGCATAGCTTTATTTGGTCTATTAGCTTGAAATTTTGGTCACCAAAATCAAAATGTTTTTTATTCAAAAAATTCTTGCAGATGCTTTCAAATAGTTATATCCAAATTTAAAAAAACAATTATACAGCTGAATATAGTGTTATAATTCGAGAAACGAGCACAAAGAACACGAAATGCATTGTGGAACTTAGATTAATAAATAAATATCCTTGGACATTTCACACAACGCCATCTCGTCCCAAGCTAAGCAACTTAATGCTTGTGTTATGGTAACGAGATGGATGATAAACTACTTATATACATTTTTTTTTTGTAAATACATACATATTATAGATAGAAAATGACACCCAGACTCCGAGCCAGTGCCTCTGGTTTAGACAAAGATACTTGCCCGACCCGGGAATCGAACCCGGGACCCGTTGATCCAAAGGCGACACATCTAACCACTAGACCAACGAGGCAGAGCAACGAGGCAGTCGAGATTGGTAAGCTTGTAAAATAATAATACTACTAACGACCCACTGGTGAGTCGGGCCTCCTCCAGTTACATGGAGGGTAATTAGCCTACTGTGCCAGGCTGGCCAGGCGGCTTGGCACAGGGCTTACTACCAAGTTTTCCTTCTCTTGCGGCTAGTTTTTCGGCTTTTTCATTACATATTGTTGACACCCTTAGGATGAAAAGGGGTGGTGACATAATCTATTCGTCACAGTATACAATTCGTCACCACACGAAGAGGTTGTTTATAGAAATAAAAGAAAAAGAAAAACGTTTATTACAGTCACTACGGCTCAAAAACTAAACAAACTAGTTACATAATACTACTGAAGAGAAAAAAAATATTTAAAAACCTTAATTCGATAGACTTAACTGACCTACACTACGATGCATTCAGTTGATAACAAATAACACACTTACAACAATAAAATATCTATATATACATACATACTACATACACACATACATACATATACATACATACATACTACATACATACTACATACATACTACATACATACATATACATACATACATACTACATACATACTACATACATACTACATACATACTACATACATACTACATACATATACATACATACAAATAAATAAAATTGGAGTGTCTGTTTGTAATAATGGAATAACCACTTTTTACTAAATACGTATGTATGTATACCAAAATAACATTTTTTAATTTTTTTGTCTTTCTGTCTCTCTATCTGTCTGTCTGTTTGTTCCGGCTAATCTTTGGAACGGCTGGACCGATTTTGACGGGGCTTTAACTGATAGGTAGCTGATGATATAAGGAGTAACTTAGGTAACTTTTTTCGCGACCGCGGAAATATGAAGATGCTCAAGTCCAAATAAACCACCACATTTTGGCAACAAATGAACTGTTAAAGATGAGCACATACACTGCAGAGCGGTTTGAGTCCTTAACAGACCGATGCAATAATCAAGTTTTATGCTCCAGTTCAGTGACTGCACTTGACACTCAAAACCCACCTACACTTTCTGAAGCGAATAGAGAGTCATTAACATTATTTACAGTGGATAGGGTTTTGACTAATCCAATTGATGTAAATGTAAAAGTAGATGTGAGCCCCGCTACAGCGGCATCTTCAAAAGTAATAGTTTACTCTGATAAAATAGGTCAAGGTTTAAGTTTGTTATTAAGGCAAAAAATTAAGCAGCCTGTATTAAACATGTGTTCGCCTGGTATTAACTTAGATAGTTTAGTTAATAATATTAAGCCTATTAACTTTGACAAGGACACAACAATAATTATATTGTTTGGTGACAGTTTATCAGTTAGACGGTCACAGATAATAAAAATGGTAGAACAGTTATTGGACCTAAATGACAAGCATGACTGCAAATTTATTGTAAGTGCCCTTCCTTATTCAAATAGCCTGTCTGTTAATCAAAATAGACAAATATATAATCTAAATATGCATATATACAATATGACTCATCGCCACAATAATGTTATACAATATTTTGATTGTAATACATTTATTAGAAATTATAAACTGACAAAAGATGACATGCATCTGCCCCTTAGGTTTAAGAGACAAATGGCTACATTGTTAGCATATAATATACAACCTGCTGACTCTGTCACAGACAATTTTTTATATAACTTTAGTTCTAAGACTATGACAGACTGTGCTATTCACAGTTCTCTCGACACATCTAGATGTTTAAACAACTAGATAAGACAACAGCCATGCCTTCTCCTTTACGGATTGTTCACCAGAACATGCAGGGCATGGCTAGCAAAGATTTAGAAATCGACCTATTTTTAGAGAATAAGAATGTTCAGATTTTTTGTGTAACTGAACATTGGCTGAAGGAGCATGAGCTTGGTCGACGGAATGGAAATCATAGAATTTTAAGTGCCTTTTGTAGAAAGTTTGCCATACGCGGTGGGTCTCTTATCTTTGTGTCTCAAGAAGTTAAAGGTAAAGAACGTAAGGATATAGTCGATCTCTCAATAGAACGTACTATTGAATTATCGTGTGTAGAACTTGTTCACTACACTATTGTGTGCGTTTACCGGCCACCATCTGGGATCTATAGTACTTTTGAGGTCGTCATGGAAAATGTCTTAAAGAAAGTAACTTCCGGCAGTAAACATGTTTTGATATGTGGTGACTTTAATATAGATTTGTTAATTGAGTCATCTTTATCTTGTAGATTTATTAATCTGTTTAAATCATTTGGACTTACGCCCTCGTTTAGTGAGCCAACTAGAGTAACTAATAGTTCATCTACGTGTTTGGATAATTTCTTCTGTAACTGTCACTTGATAAATAAATCTATCATTAATGATCTCCCATCTGATCATTGCGGGCAATTATTAACTCTTCCCAACTATAAAGCAGACGATCGACTCACATTTTCTGCTAGACCAGTTACAGGTAGGAAAATAGACATATTCCAAAACATTATTGCTAAGAAAACTGTGGCAATGGCTCACGTGCGTGGTAACCCAGATAATCAATATGAAAAATTATTTAATATGATTCAGATCGAGTACAATCGCATATTTGAATTAAAAACCTTCACCAAAGGTAATAAGATGAAGTTTTGTGAATGGGCTACTCCAGGTATTTATAAGAGTAGGAATACGTTATATAATTTATACGCTCTGAAACAATTTAATTTTGATTTAGCCTTTCAGAAATACGTTAGGTCCTACTCAAAATTGTTTAAGAAAGTTTGCTATACGGCTAAATCTTTACACATTAGTCGTAAAATAAAACAATCTAATAATAAAATAAAAACCACCTGGAATATTATTAATAACGAAACAGGCAAAGCAAAGCTACTTGAATCTAAATTTGAATTAAATATAAATGGTAGTGTCATAAATAGCAACTTTGATGTAGCTCAAAGCTTTAATAAATATTTTGAAAGTATTCCAAGAGAAATCACCACGTCTTTGGCTTCATCTGCTGTCCATGCTGAAATGCTACTCAAGGATAATGTTGTAGAGTCGTCAGGCTTACTCAGTTTCACTTATGTGAGCCCCACTGATATAGTTACAGCCTTTAATAGTATTAATTTAAAGAAAACAGGGGATTTGTGGGATATATCAACTGTTGTGATTAAAGGGGTTATTTCAGATATAGCTCCTCAGCTTGCTAATATATTTAATGAGTGTGTAGATGTGGGTGTATTCCCAAATTTAATGAAACATGGAAAAATCATCCCACTCTACAAAGCTGGCAACAAGAAAGAGCTTGGCAACTATAGACCCATTTCCATTTTGCCAGTTTTAAGTAAAATTTTTGAGAAAATTATTTTAAAACAGTTACTTCAACATTTCCACAAATGTAAATTGCTACATAGTGAACAATATGGGTTCACTAAGGGTCGCTCCACCGCTGATGCCGGTGTTGTACTCTTAAAGCATATCTATGATGCATGGGAAAACTCGCAAGACGCGATTGGTGTTTTCTGTGATCTATCCAAAGCTTTCGATTGTGTACATCACAACACTCTTTTGAGAAAGCTACAACACTATGGTATCAAGTTAAACGCGCTTAATCTCCTTGCGTCATACTTGAGTAGCAGAATGCAGTTTGTGGACATAAATGGAGTCAAATCTACTGGTTCACCATTAACAATGGGCGTGCCACAGGGGTCAATTCTGGGTCCGTTTTTGTTTTTAATTTATATAAATGATCTCGCCTTTTTTGTAAAAGATATTTGTAACATTGTTCTATTTGCTGATGATACATCCCTTATTTTTAAAGTTGACCGTAAGAAAACAAATTTTGACGATGTAAATAGCGCACTCGTGCAAATATCACAGTGGTTTACTGTAAATAATTTATTGTTAAATGCAGCTAAGACAAAATGCATTAGGTTTACTACCTCGTACTCAAAAAGCGTTACTAAATTGATATTAAATGATAAATATTTAGACCTAGAAGATTCAACAAAGTTTTTGGGAATCACTTTAGATTCCAAGTTACAATGGAAGCCCCATATTCTTAAACTTGCCGATAAACTTAGTTCAGCAGCCTACGCTGTGAGACAGGTAAGACGGCTCACCGACGTAGACACCGCGAGACTCGTCTACTTTGGTTACTTCCATAGCGTCATGTCATATGGTATTCTGCTTTGGGGCAACGCCGCAGACATTGAAACAGTATTTGTATTACAAAAGCGTGCTGTGCGTTCCATTTACAATCTAGGACCCAAAGAATCACTTAGGAATAAGTTTTGTGATATAGGAATTTTGACTGTGGCATCGCAGTTTATCCTTGCTAATATCTTATTTGTGAGACAGAATATCAGTCAGTATAAGACCAACTGTGATGTCACTACGTCCACTATCCGGACAAGGAATAGGCATAAACTAGTGATACCTCACCACAGACTGCAGAAAGCCCATGGATCTTTTGTAGGCCTCGGTGTTCGCTTGTTTAATAAAATTCCTGACGCTATTGTCAGTCTACCTTTCATAAAGTTTAAAAATGTTGTGAAATCTACTTTAATTAATAAAGGGTACTACCGCGTCAATGACTATCTGTGTGACATTGATGCCTGGAAGTAACTGTCATTTTGTGCCTGTGCTCTGTTCCTTTAGCCTCTTGAATAATATATCTCACTTGTACGTAGCATTTAGACAATGCCATATATTGTACACTGTATGTGTGAGCAACGACGCAATGGATAGCTATTAATTCGCGGACTTGTATTTGATTGGCGCTGATCCAAGGCCTAGTTGTCATTCATGCGTTAACGTGTTGTGTGTTTCTCTCATCTGGCGAACTTGCTCCCACTATGCTGTTAAGTGCTTTTTGTAAACAAACCCATTGATTTGAAAAAAGCAACTACAGAGTTTCTTGCCGGCTCTTCTCTGTAGAGCAGCATTCCGAACCGGTGGTAGTTTCAGCATGAATGTGGATGGACGTAAGGGTTGTGGAAGATGAAGAGAGATGGATGGATGGATTGTAAACATGAGAAATTGTGTATGAAAGGTGTGACTATAGATATGACGACTGATAGGTGTGTATGGAGACTACCACCTAGCGTGGGACAGGGATCGTAAGATGATTATGATGATGATAATGTTAACTGTAAATATGACGATTTATAAGAGTTTTGTGATAAAACCTACGTAAATAAAGTTAATTTTGAGTTTGAGTTTGAGTTTGAGTTCCGGAGAGCGCAGTGCTGGTAGACCTCCCACACGGTGGACCGATGACCTGGTGAAGGTCACCTTAAAACGAAGGATTCGGGTGGCCCAGCACCGGCCTTCGTGGAGATCCTTGGGGGAGGTCCAGCAGTGGACGTCTTTGGCTGAAATAATAATAAAAAATTTAAATAAAACACATACAGACAAATCGATAACCTCCTTATTTTTAATAAAGTTGAAAATGTTTCTAATCATTTCTTCCTCTCGAAAGGGAATTATGTGTACATTTTACGTACGCCTAAGTTGATACGTTTATTTTGCACTAGATTTATCAAAGGCTGGTAAGCACAGCTCCACCGATATTCTGAGCTTTCGATATATTTTCTGTAGAGAAAAAGAAAATGTCTTTTACGTCGATTATATTTTATTAATTCGTATTAGTTATTAGGATCTTAGTCCGTCTGGTGACAGTTTAAAATATACCGTCACCACCATACTCCAACTTCGGGGTATCGTAAGAAGAGAGTAACGATAATTACACGGCAGAAAACTTAAGTGCAAAAGAAGGAAAACTCTCAACATAACCCTGTGCATACCCGTTTGGCTAGCTTGGCTAATTTGCCTCCTATAATTGGAGGAGGCCCAACTCGGCATTGGGTCTTTTGGGCTGATTTAAGTTGTTAGTATCTTGGTGGTAAAAATAAAATACCCTTTTTAATAGCTTTGGCAAATAAGTCATTTTTTCTAGCAATTTTCGTGTTTAGTTAGATCGTTAGAGGACAGCAAAAAGAGCTGTTACGATATCATTTTATTACAAAACAACGTCTAGACCCAACGGATTTCAAACTTTTGTTTGCAGACCGCTTGCTTCTGTTTTAGCAGAAGTTTTAATGGTTATTGTGTAATAAGCATTTTGTACCAATGAAATGAAGTCCAAATGGCAAGGGGTTGCTGTCTAACGGAGAAACAGTATTATTTAAAAGCCACTATATTTATTTAATTTAGTTATTGGTTTTTTTGCTATGTGTATTTGTAGTTGTCAAGGGCTTGAAACTTTTGTAGTAATCATTATGATGTTGTTAAAATACTATAATAAACAACAAACACACACTTTAAAGCCCAACATCAAAGTATACCTTTTAGAAGTCGTAGATATTAAAAGTAAATAATGAGAACTCGTTTAAATATTTACATTAAATAACATTAACAACGGCTAGCAATACCTATATGGAATTTATCGTGTAAAAACCGGTTAAAATAGCGCTAATCTAATCAAAGAAGTTATCTTGCACTAATTAATTGTCTGGGTTTGGATATTTTATTTTATTTTATTTATTTAGAAAACTTACAGCTAGAAGAAACATAGAACATAAAATAGTAGACGAAGGCCAATTACAAGTTTTCACATATAACATTAGAACAAGTAAAAACGACATGGTAGACAGAAGAACAAAAGAAGAAAGGAAACAAAGACAGAAAGAATCCACCACCGGAAATACATTACAGCTAATTATTATTGAAAAAAAAATTGCCGCCATATAAACACAATAAATACACACAAAATGTATGGCACATTACTACTGTTTATTAAAATTTCGATTTGAACACCTTGAGAATCACTTGTCTAGACTGACTAAAGTGTCGAGAAAGTAGCGTGATATGTTATCTTCAGTTTGAAACAATGTTCAAGTACCTGGTTCGTTTTTTATTATTTTGTCTAATATCTTTGTAACAAAAATATTCCAGCCTTGAACATTATATTTTTTACTAGCTGCGCCCCGCGGTTTCACCCGTGCTTACTTATTGGGCGAAGCTAGTCAAAGAAAGTAGCCTAAGTTACTCCTTATATCATCAGCTACCTATCAGTGAAAGTCCTGTCAAGATCGGTCCAGCTGTTCCAGAGATTACCCGGGACAAACAGATAAACAAAAAATAAAAAAAAAATAGTCTCTGTATTGTGTATACATACTTTCGCATTTAGTAAAACGTGGTTATTTTATTATTACAAACAGACACTCCGATTTTATTTATTTGTATAGATAAAATGTGTTATAATTATATACGTAGACTTGCTGTATCCCAGATAACAATCAATGCTGGATTATTGGTACACTAATTGGTACGAGGAAAATTAATTCACTAATCAAAATATTCCTATGGTTATTCTGTGTAGCCCGTGGGTCCGGGTGTAACGAATTTAGAATACACAATATCACTTACCCATTTCATCGCGAGGGTGTTGTAAGAGGCGAGTAAAAGATTGCAACTGGCAAACTGGATCGGGCTTATATCATGTTCATTTAGAGAAATTAGCTTACTGTGCCACATCGGCCAGGCCGGTTCGTTTTTTAAGTTAAGCTTTGAATTCATTTAGTCACCTGCAGGACAGAATGGGCTGGTAACATTGCATTCTAATTCTGTCCCCATACGGAAACTCATCACAGCACATTATTTACCCTTTTTTTTAATGGGAATTGACCGTGTGGTGACGGATTTAGAATATATGGTGTCACCACCCTATTTCATCCTGCGGGGGTCGTAAGAGCCGACAAAAGGAAATGAGGCCAAAAGCCTAGCCGCAATAGAAGGAAAACTTAATACAAATAATAAATAAATAAATAAATATCCTTGGGAATTTCACACAACGCCATCTCGTCCCAAGCTAAGCATGCTTTAAATTAATGCTTGTGTTATGGTAACGAGATGGATGATAATAAACTACTTATATACATTTTTTTTTGTAAATACATACATATTATAGATAGAAATGACACCCAGACTCCGAGCCAGTGCCTCTGGTTTAGACAAAGACACTTGCCCGACCCCGGAATCGAACCCGGGACCCGTTGATCCAAAGGCTCTTACTACCATGTAGTTGAACTCAGCAGTGGGTTATTATTAGCAAACACGTTACAAAATAAATGTACAATACCAGCGTACTAAAGACTGCGCAAATCATAAATTTCTCAAACACAATCTAAATTACAGAGAATAAATCTCAAAACCACGCGCACCGAAATATTAAAATGAAACCATTCCAGGCGTTCTTTCGAAAATGAAACTTCTTATACTGGGTAAATAAAATGCTTTGATAGAAGCGACCGAATCGAATGTGTTTTTGATTATGTCATACCAAGATATGGAATTGTTTCATAGTTGAGTGCTATGTTTTGGGTAAAGTTGATTGGTAGTAGAGCCACAAAATTGTAGAAATCTGTGTAATGATGAAATGAGAAAAAATGGTTATAGCTATCTACCTAACGAGCTAGCGGCCCACCTGATGGTAAGTGTAAACCGCCGCCCATGGACTTTGGCAGTGCCAGGGGCACAGCCAAGCCGTTGCCTACCGTGAAGTGAGTTCTCTTTTTAAACCTCGTTTAAAGAAGGACATTCATGTCGTAGCGCTCGGGAAACACCGCCGCAGGTAGTTCATTCCAGAGTATACACGTGCGTGGTAAGAATGATCGCTGGAAGCGTACCGTGCTGGACGTTATCGTTTCCAGGTGATATGGGTGAACCCTGCTGTGATGTCGAGTTGTAAGCATTTTAACCCCCGACGCAAAAAGAGGGGTGTTATAAGTTTCACGTGTCTGTCTGTCTGTCTGTCTGTCTGTCTGTCTGTGGCACCGTAGCTCGCGAACGGATGAAGTGATTTCAATAAAGTATTTTTGTATGAAAGGTGAGTTACGGGCGAGTGTTCTTAGACATGTTTGATGAAAATCGGGTGAGCCGTTTAAAAGTTATGAGGGGTGAAAGTGGGGAAGAATAACCGAATGTCTGCAAATATAATCGAGTGGGGTCTCAAATGAAAGCGCATCACGTGTAATTTAACAAAATCTACATTATAATAAGTATGTACCTATAAAAAGTATAAAATAAAAATTGAATTAAAAATTTAAATAAACCCCCGACACAATAACCTTTAAAAAGTAAAAAATAAAAATAAATACTTCGCGTTGAGGGACCAGGGGTCAGGTAATAAATAAGTGGGAGTGGTCCCCCAACGCGAAGTATTTATTTTTATTTTTTACTTTTTAAAGGTTATTGTGTCAACGTGCTGAGAATCTCATGGTCAGAGGAAAGAATACGGTCCCAAAAATTTGCCACGCGAGATCTGATAATAGCAAAGAAATTTAACCTTGCAAACGTATGTGACGCGCTCCAGCATCTTCCTAATTTCAGCTTTGTTATTTTAAACATTGCCCTTCATGTAATTGGTGGAGGCTCGACCCAGCAGTGGGTCTTTTATGGGATGAGTAGTAGTCGTAGTATAGTAATAGTATTTTAAACAGATTCTCACTAGTTTAGCTGGTCTACAGAACTCTGTAAACTCATGTTTCCAGGACATGAAGTCAGAATTTATTACAAGAATCGATATCTCATTTTTTTGCTGCAGAATTTGTTCTTTTATTCTCCAATGATACTCGTATTAGAACTTAAAAGACCATGACAAACCACAAACCTTAAAAGTCGAGCTGTGAACTTAATAATGTTCTTATCACTAAAAATACGGAGGAAGTTCCAGAGGTGGAATTGTGAATAAAAGTTTATTACACTATCTGGAACGAAACCTTCCCCTGCCATTTATCTCTGTCCCGACAACTTAGGGGAAACTCCACTGAAGTATTTAGTGGGGGAAATTAAAGACAAATTTGGGGTATGTACCTTTTTATCGGCAGTTAATTGGTGTTGTCTGGACGTTGATAGAATGTATGTTTTGTTTGGCTAGCACATCGATTTGTTTTTGTGGAGTGGATTTTGATTATTGTTTTAACCCGTCTTGCCAGCGTGGCATTGTAGGCTAATTTCCCTCGATAAATTTGGAGGCTGTAACGACGATTCGATGTATTTCTACCGAAATAGGTTCAGATGTTTAGTGATAAAATTAAAATAAATGACATGTTTAATCTGGCTCTGTGTTTCTAGACGACTCCTTTACCAAAACTACATTTCGTTTCGAAAATAGGGAAAACATAATTTTTGTAACAAAATGTGAAATTTCTTCACAACATAAAAAAATAAACAATGAAATATTTTTGAAGGCCTTCAATACATACTGGAGCACCGACATAAAAAAGATTTTTTATGTAAATTCTTGTAAGTCGATTTAAAGAAAGTGTTTTAGTGGGTCACATATGTTTAGTTTTAAATGATTCTAGATGTTTTAACTTATCATTTAAATGAGTGCTATATTTACACTGAGCAGCGGTAGCGACGTGCGACGGGTCGGTCACTTCCCTTTAATATGGTTGAGGATACCGATGCCTGGCACATGCGTTATACTTGTGAATAGGTGCTGCTGTTTGGGGTTGGTCGGCTCACTACAAATAAATAAATATCCTTGGACATTTCACACAACGCCATCTCGTCCCAAGCTAAGCAATTTAATGCTTGTGTTATGGTAACGAGATGGATGATAAACTACTTATATATATATTTTTTTGTAAATAATAATAATAATAATAATATTTATTCAAAAATCATTTTTTACACTATAGTAACTATAAATGCAATATTATACTAACTGTGCTATGCTTTAAGTGCCTGAACTAGGAAAACCTGTGTCTCAGGCGTATTGGGCTATAATTTTCTTAAAAATAATCACTTTTCACTTCATTATTAATACACTTTTCGTAACGTGTTACTAAGAATAAATGCTTTAGCAGGTACAGTTAATTTACTAACAATAATAGCTATATTTTATTTTAGTACCATTAATAAATTCTCTGTATCTTCGTACAATAGATTTTGAAGGACATCTTTCAGTACTTTTTTGCACATTCTATAGTTGAGTGGATAGATATCTGTTATTGCATTTAATTTATTGTATAGAATTGGTCCTAAACAAATATAAAATTTTGATGTAAAAGCATGTTTTGTTCGTCTGTTTTGAGGGCAAACTATATCCTTCCGTCTCTTATTCAAAATGTCAGTGCTATATGGAAGAGAAGCATGCTGCTTTAGTACTAAAGCAACTATTTATATTGGGCACTGTACAGTGCCCAATATAAATAGTTGCCGAACTGTTAGTACTTTACAGGATTTGTAAAGGTGGTTAGTGGGAAAGAAGAAAGGGCGAAAAGTAGATACCTTAAGGATTGCTCTCTGCGCCCTCTCAATAGATATTAGTAACGATTTACTTATTCCACCCCAAGATGTAATACAGTAGCTTAAAATTGATTGGCATAACGCAAAGTAGACCTGCCAAATTATTTTATTATCAGCGATATACCGAAGCTGTTTAAAAACGAAAATCAATTTGCGAAGTCTGCTATTTAATACGTCTACGTGTTGTTTGAAACTAAGTGTTTCATCTATAATGATACCTAGATATTTAATGGTTTTGGTATTTTGAATCATAGGGCACCTGCATTGATTGGTAGAGTTTCTGCAATAATGAGCGTATAGAGGAAGATTATTTGGTATCACTGACTTACGCATGGAAAATCTAATGTAGTGTGTTTTGCTGGCATTTAATGTTAGTAGATTTTGCTGAAGCCATTTATTAACAACATTAAATCCCTGTTATGCGTATCTAAAAGCGTCTTCTTGACATTCAGCTGAGAAAAGAAGAACTGTGTCGTCAGCGTAAGATATGATTGTGCCATGATCCAGCCTTAAATTGCAGAGGTCATTCATATAAATCAAGAACAAAGTCGGTCCTAGTATACTTCCCTGAGGAACGCCAAAGGATGTATTTTTTTGATCAGCGCTCGTCACGTTACCAAGCCTTACGCATTGGGTTCGGTCTGTAAGATAACTGGTAAAGAGTTTCAGTTGAGTGCCTCTTATACCTATCATTTCAAGCTTGCGCAATAGAATGGGTACGGAAACTGAGTCAAAAGCTTTCGAGAGGTCCAGAAAGATCCCGAAACTGTTTTTACCATTGTCTAGTTCCTGAGCTAGGTAGTTAGTCAACTTATGGACAGCATCTGCAGTTGATATCTTAGGTCGAAAACCAAACTGATATCTGGACAAAATCGATTTTCCTTCTAGGTATTTCATTAATCTATTATTAATTATTTTTTCTAGAATTTTGGACATAGATGGTAGTAAGGATATTGGTCTATAATTTGTAACTTGGTCTTTACTGCCTGATTTGTATATCGGGATGACAATAGCTTTTTTAAGGCACCCGGGAAAATGTCCTGAAGATAAACATTTTTGGAAAATGTTTGTAAGTGGTGGTACTAAAACATGCTTGCATTTTTTTATGATCTTATTGGGTATATTATCCCAGCCGGTGGCACAGTCATCTTTCAAGCTCATAATTATATTTTTAACTTCAGTTTCATCAGTGTTGAGTAGTGCAAACGAAGTTAAATTGTTGTTAAATGTAAGCCGAGTGCTCGCTAGGTGTTGTGATTGATTACTAATGTTTTCGGCCAGGCACTTGCCAGCGTTCACAAAGAAATTATTTATTAAATCAGCCGATGTCGACTGGGATGAGTGCGCTTTAAGTAGGGGTGAGGAAGATTCGTGCTGTTTTGTTGTGTAGGTAATGTTTTTTAAACACTCCCATATCTTTTTACTATTAGTTCCCGCTCTTTCAAGTACATTTTTATTGTAGTCTATTTTTACTTTTTTTAAAAGATCATTGCAGAAATTTCGATATCTTTTGTATGTTATTTGCAGTATTTGATTATGTGGACTTGATTTAGCTTTGTAGTGCAGTTTATCTCTATGTTTTATACTGCGAATGAGCCCTGGCGTAATCCATGGCTTTATGTTAAAGATTTTGTTATTCAGTCGAATGTGGGTTGTATTTTTGTGTATTGCTTGCTGAACAGTTTCTATTAAGTAAAGCATACAAAACTGTGGGTCAGCGGATTGATAAACTGGAGCATAATCGATATTGCGCAGTTCTTCTTCAATTTTGCTTATATTTAATTTAGTAACTATGCGCATGTTTTCGTCTTTCGGTAGTTTGCAATTTAAGGTTAGTAGGACAGCCTTGTGGTCTGTTATTGTTGAATTAATAACAAGTGTTAGTGCAGGAAAGCGGGTTTTAATTATGCTGTGGTCCAAGCAGGACCCACTGTTATGTGTGGAATGCGTATGTGCCGGGAGTAAGCCATGAAAAGAACATAAATTGAGATACTCTTTAGCAGTAGCATCGGTACTTTCTGGCATTATATTAATATTGATGTCACCTGTTAAAATTATGTTTTTAAAAGTAGATAACTTTTGTAAGGTTTCATTTAAGGACTCTATAAAGTTATTTATATTATGGAATGAGGGGGGTCTATACAATGCTAATATTGCAAATTCTGATCCGATTTTGATCAGTAATCTATTACAGTCATTTATATTTGGTTCTTCTACACAGACATTAAGGTAACTTTTTGCATAAACTATCACGCCATCGTTTTGATTATAGTTTACATTGGTCTTGTACATACTATATCCCGAAATTTGTGGTACGTTATACTGCTTGGCAAGCCAACATTCCGTTAAAACAATGACGTCACAGCTCACGCTGATTCTTGCTAGTAATGTACAGAAGTTATCGAAGTTTTTATAGATACTGCGTATGTTTTGTGTTAATATGGTTAATGGATTATTGTGCAAGGAAAGATATTGTTTGCAATCTTCCACCTCACAAATCGTCGATTCCGATACAGTGAAGTTATCCAGGTCATTAACTAAATTACAATTCATATTATCAAGATATAGATTAGAGTAGAATTAAAGTAAAAGTGCAGTTGTTTACAGTTTGCGGCGCTCTTAGGCGCCTCCATAGTCTATTGAATTTATATACCTTTTTTCTGCCATCAATTTCGCCGGACAGTCAGCAGCCCCCGTACTATGATTGCTTGGCTTCTTGAAGTGCCAGCAGGTAGCGCATTTTGGAGCATCTGCCTTATTTGTGCATTCTTTAATTGAATGACCTTGACCGCCACAGTGGCCGCAGGTATGGCTGGATTCCCTACAAGACTTCGCTGCGTGTCCATACTGCTGGCATTTAAAACACCTTGTAACTAAGGTAAAGTCCCTTACAGGACAGGAAGACCAATTTATGAAGACCCTTTCTTTAAAAACTAAGGCTTTTCGAATGTCTGCAGTGACTTCTATTATATAATTGCAGGTCTCAGCGTCTTTTTTGCCTGACTTGTGGCTTAGCTTGATGTTAGACAAGAACTTAGCAAGATCGTAATTTTGTAAGTTATCTGCCAGGTTTTGATGATATATGCAGTTAAAAATCTCCTTCTCCTGCATAGTTGTGGGCACTCCTATAATAACTACTTTCGGTTTCCGTTTAAAGGGCTCATCAATCATAAGACCCGAGTTCGTTAGCTGTGCAGATTGTTTAAGCTTATCGATGTCCTCTTTTGTGTCTGTGCTGATTATGACACCGCCGTTTCTAGTTTTACGCATGCCTCTCACATGGAGTTTCATAAGCTCTGGGCAAATGATCTTTTGTGCCAAAGATTTGGTGTCGTCACTAGATTTTAATTTATCGTTCGGATAAATGGCGACCGAGCTTAGTGTTGATGGCTGAATGTAGTTTGAAGGGCCTTTTTTAACCATATCGGCAAAAGAAGATATAGCCGGTTTTGTTGATTCTTCTACACAGAGTTTAAGGTCTGTCAGTACTTAAACTCTGTGTAGTATCAAATAATACACATTATAGATAGAAATGACACCCAGACTCCGAGCCAGTGCCTCTGGTTTAGACAAAGACACTTGCCCGACCCCGGAATCGAACCCGGGACCCGTTGATCCAAAGGCGGCACATCTAACCACTAGACCAACGAGGCAGTCACTAGACCAAGGAAGTTTTATTTTATTTCATTAAAGTTTGTTTTGTATTGTTTTAATATTCACATTTCAGCTGACGCCTTCCAGATCCGATAGAACAGTTTGTTATATGGAATTTGTTGGGTAAATATATACATATTACATTATGAATAGGACCGCAAAGTAATAAAAAAGAAAAAAATTACAAGCCTTCTGAGTTTCTTGCCAGTTCTTCTCAGCAGGGGTCGCGTTCCGAACTAGTGGTAAAGTATATTACTTTGAATTGTATAAATTTTATTAATATGTTGACAATTTGTAAGTGTCCATTGTGTCCTATGCAAAATAAATTATTTGAGTTTTACTTTGACACGACCCACCCCTGACTCGAGCTTTCTATTATTACACGAAGGGTAATAAGCCTACTTTACCACGCTGGCAAGACAGGTCGGCACAGGGTTTCGTTTCACGTTTTCCTTCTCCTGTGGCCAGGTTGTCGGCCTTGTCATTACCTTTTGTCGGCTCTTAAAATACCCTCAGTATAGAATGGAGGGCTTCCTCGTTGGCATAGCGGTCCCAGGTTCGATTCCGGGGTCGGGCAAGTGTCTTTGTCTAAACCAGAGCCTCTTGCTCTGAGTCTGGGTGTCATTGTGTTCGTGAATTACATGTTTGTAGACTGCCCCCACGATAAAGGTTATACCTAGGGCAGGGTTCCGTTTATAAAAAACTGTCACCACAATTGCCCAATGTTTATACTTGTAGTTAACGCAATGGGATAAACTGGTGCCAATCCAAATGTATATATATATATCCTTGGACATTTCACACAACGCCATCTCGTCCCAAGCTAAGCAACTTAATGCTTGTGTTATGGTAACGAGATGGATGATAAACTACTTATATAATTTTTTTTTTGTAAATACATACATATTATAGATAGAAATGACACCCAGACTCCGTCAGTGCCTCTGGTTGGTCTAGTGGTTAGATGTGCTGCCTTTGGATCAACGGGTCCCGGGTTCGATTCCGGGGTCGGGCAAGTGTCTTTGTCTAAACCAGAGGCACTGGCTCGGAGTCTGGGTGTCATTTCTATCTACATATAATATGTATGTATTTACAAAAAAAAAATGTATATAAGTAGTTTATCATCCATCTCGTTACCATAACACAAGCATTAAGTTGCTTAGCTTGGGACGAGATGGCGTTGTGTGAAATGTCCAAGGATATTTATGTATTTATTTATTTATTATTTGTTAGCTAGTTTATCAGCCTCGTTATTTCCTTCTGTCGACTCTTACGACACCCTCAGGATGGAATGGGATGTTGACACCACGTATCCTTCACCACACGGAACATTATATTTATAGCACACTAACGCTCTTCAATAGTTTATAGCCAGGTTTGAGGCCCTGGTCTGCAGTACGTTTGCGAAATGTCAACAGAATTTACGTCGCCGTGGTAGAGCGAGGGACGTGTTACGCGTCGGCTGACCGCACACCGCAGCTCGCAGCCACGTGCGGAATGTGTGTAAGGAGCTTAACGTTACGTGATGTGTTAATTGGATCGTCGTTTCCTGAATAAGTTGCAACCGGAGGCCGTTGCTTTGTTTGTGGTTTCTCTTACATTTGTAATCCGTATACACTTTCTGTTAGGAATCCAAATAAATAAAATATGTATATATCGAATAAAATATGTGTCTATGCGAATTGCTCTTGAAATTTCGCTATCGCGGTAATTCTCGCGTTTGTAGGCGATATTTCTTGATGTAATCTGTGTATATTTTCGGGTAATGCATGCGGTCGCTACAGTACCTATTTTAATTTTATTTTATTTATTTCGAAAACTTACAGCTAGAATAAACATAGAACATAAAATAGTAGACGAAGGCCAATTACAAGTTTTCACATATAATACATACATTAGAACAAGTAAAATCGACAAGGTAGACAGAAGAACAAAAGGAGAAAGGAAACAAAGACAGAAGCCACCACCGGAAGTAACTTAAAGGTAATTATTATTGAAAAAAAAATGCCGCCATATTCTTTTTCAGGATACTTAAGCTGTCACAGAACAGGTCGAAGTCTATCCTCTCACACGCAATGCTATATGCCCTGGCCACCCTTATCATGTAGTTATTTTGTCTGTAGGTAATGTGTGCTAGGGGTACATCGAGGGGTTTATGCTTCCTCAACATTGCTGCAAGAACACGTAGTCCTATCTTTTCTAAAAGCTCAGAGCAGTCGATGGAGTTGTTAACTATTCGGCAGAGAAACATAATGCCTGCTATTTTTCTTCGCTCGTGCAATGGAAGTGTGTGAAATCTTTTACATCTGTCTGTGTAATTAGGTAAGAAGAGCCCGGCCCGGAATTGGATAAATCTCAAGAATTTACTATGTACGGCTTCGATGCGATTTATATAAATGTTATAATTAGGACTCCCCAGACTTGAGAGCAATATTCAAGATGACTTCGAACAAATGCACAGTATAGAATTTTGAGAGTTTTGATGTTTGAAAACTCGGCGCCTATTCTGAACACGAAACCTAGCGATCTGGAAGCTTTCTGAACTATATTATTAACGTGCGTATCGAAGAGTAGTTTTGCATCAAAGGTTACGCCCAGATCTTGAATTGTGCTCACTCGGGTTAAAGATGTGCCGGCTCTCTCGATCTGTGTAGTTGTACTTGATAAAATGAGGCTTACGAGTGAATGAACATATGTAACATTTTGAGATATTTAAATCAAGCTTATTAACTACGCAGTATTGATAAAATTGATCCAAATCATTGTGCAAACTAGAGGCATCCGTAAAAGTTTTGATCGGCCTCATTATCTTCATATCATCAGCGAACAAAAGAATTTTAGAATTAGTGAAGCAGTTAGATATATCATTGATAAATATATTGAAATATATAATAGCGGGCCCAGTAAAGATCCCTGGGGTATTCCCGAAGGAGCACATACAGATCGGGACATGTAACCATTGAGGACCACAACTTGACACCTGTTTTGGATATACGACGTGAACGGTAATGGTTACAAAGTGCAGTTTACACTTTGTCTGGTGTAGTTAGAATTTAGATCTTACGTTATCAAGGGGTTTCGTTCTTTATTAGTCCAAGCCAAGCCGCAAGAGAAGGAAAGTTTGAAACGAATAATATTTTTTTTGTTGTCGCTGTGGAAATGCTTTATGCATACCACCGCCCCCCGGGGGAGAGGTCGGTGATTATGTGGGACTCCGACAAGGGTCGTCTACCCAAGAGTCGTCTACCCACTAAAACCCCAGCGGTATACCATCACACGGCGCGCTTGTGGCGCCACAAGTTCGCGTAAACGCATTCTACTGTGACGCCCCGGCGTGGTGCCCGCAACGGGCAAGCGACTGTCAGAGAGGGCGTCCCGGTACACTGGGACGCCCTCAGTCATCGAGGCTTTCGTCGGTGGCGGTTCCCCCGACACACCACCGGCCTCTCATTGAAACGAAAACCTGTGCCCACCCGTCTGGCCAGCGTCATACTGTAGTATCATTACCCTCCATGTAATTGGCGGAGGCCCGACTCAGCAGTAGGTCATATTTGGTCTGAGTAGTCGTAGTAAACAGACCATGACGTTATGTCATCATCATCATCAGCCCACATTAGTCCACTGCTGGACATAGGCCTCCCCTAAAGAGCGCCATAGTACTAGCTAAAAAATAAAATAGAACTCTTAATTCATCTTCTCCCATAAAAATATAAACAATATTTAATATTTACTATATATACAGAAAAATAATTAAAAAGAACTCTAAACTCATCTTCTGCCATAAAAAATTAAACAGATTTTTAATGCGAATTAAAAAGTTGTAAGTCAAAATAAAACACATTACATTAATGTGCTTATTTGGGCGATGTTTGATAACAAATACATCTCGTATTTGTTATCAAACATCGCCCAAATAAGCCCAGTGAGATTGATTCCATAAGGCCTTTTGATGTTAACTACACAGTATGTACAAGGCTTATGTAATGGTCGACCACAAAACAGTAGTCCACGACCGGAATGTGGCCCTTAAAACTATGTATTAGCAATTTGATCTTTACTCCATAGCGTGACTTAGTAAACATACTTGTGGTTTATTATCGATTCACCCCACACACGTGTGAAATGTTTAGGTTTAAGGGTCTAGAGCATCGTCTCATGCTATAAATGCCCCAAACTTACTAACAATAATCATTGTCAATATGATCATCATCATCATCTTAGACCATACATTACATATTGTTGAGACAAAACCCCTCAAATTGAATATAGTACCGCACTGTCTAGTCAGGGTGGACAAATATTTGTTCAACAGAAGCTTTCAGTCGCCAACGTGATTTCCTAAGAACGTCTTATTCTGTGAATCTCTTACAATCAAATTCAAAAGCAACTGCTAATTAATGGAATTAATTTTAAGAAACGAAGTAAAGAAGTATGTAATAAAGAGATATACGACAAAACAGCAACTTTATTTGTATAGAAGCTTCACAATACTCCTACAAAGTGTCAGGACTTAAGACGAAATCTCAGACACGGATATGTATCACTTCTTCTCTTCTCAGCCCATATATGACCCACTGCTGAGTCGGGCGTCCTCCAACAAGAGATGGAGGGAGATTAGCCTACTCTAACGCGCCACAGTACAATGCGTCCTCGCAAACCTTTGGCGTCCAAAACGAGACGTGTGAGGGCATACCACTGTGGTTTTAGTAGGTAGTCGAATGTTCCGGAGTACCACTTAACCCCGAAGATCTGAGTCCCTTGATAAAAAAAAAACAATATATATATATATATTTTCATTTATTTTGGCAACAATAAAATAATTTTACAATTAGTGTCTGGTCATAGAGGTTCAAAAGGCTACTTTCCTCAACCGAGTAAGGGGAGGCCTGACTCATTAGCAGGCCGTTTGGGGGACAAGAAGATGATGATACCAATTCTTCTTTATGCTTCTTAAGTAGCGTTTTACGTTTCAGAAGCACAGCACTGATGTAGACTTTTCCACTTTATAAAGCTATTTAGATTAGACTAAAGCTAGTTGAGAGTTGCTGGAGTGTCATCGATAAATTCATTTCAGTGATTTCACCGTGTGGTGGCGGATTTAGAATACGTAGTGTCACCACCCCATTCTATCCTGAGGGTGTCGTAAGAGCCGACAAAAGGAAATGAGAAGGCCGATAACCTATCCGTAAGAGAAGGAAAACTGGAAACGAAACCCTGTGCCAACCCGTCCGGCCAGCGTGGTACAGTTGCTTTTTTCCGTCCATGTGATAGGAGGAGGTCCGACTCAGCAGTGGGTCATTTATGGGCTGAGTAGTAATAGTAAAAAGTATTTCCAACACTTGTCATGTTAATGACCTTTCCGTGTGGTGGCGGATTTAGAATACTTAGTGTCACCATCCCATTCCAGCTTGAGTGTGTCGTAAGTGCCAACGAAAAGTAAGAAATATTCCGATTAGCCGCGTACTGACTTAGCGAGGCTGCCTCGCGAGGCAGCCGCGCGAGCCAATTCCTCGGTATGTCAGGACGTGCATCACCCGAGGCAAACGCACGCGTTGCCTCGCCCGAGCGTGCCTCGGCCCGAGCCGAGCGTTGTCGGTTTTTGTCCATGCTCAAAGGTGCCTCGGTAGGTTTGCCGCGCTCACTCAAGACGGTAGTGTTTTGCCTCGCTTGTTTAACGAACACGGAATCATGGATAATGATAGATAGAAGATAAAAATCAATTTAAATCGCCTTTAAATTGATTTTTATCTTCTATATAGACTACTATGGGACGCGCAATGTCCTGATTATACAAACAGAAGACTGGAAGAAGGTGCGTGGAGAAACATATACCGAGAAATGAACATTCTAATAACTAGCTTAACAAAAATATGGAGTCTTTGTTAGGATCATATATGAGCAGAACTAAATATGCGCTACGCTCGCGTATCCTCTGTACGAGTTGTGAGTAACTGAACGTTCGAATCATTCCACTCTGGCTCAGCCTCGCTCCGGTTCGGCTTTGCCGCGCGAGGCATCCTCGGTCTGTATTAATGCAGACCGAGGCTGCCTCGCGCGGCAAACGTTGCGAAGCAAACGTCCGAGGCTGCCTCGCTAAGTCAGTACGCGGCTATTTCCTAGCCGCAAGAGAAGGAAAACTTGTTACGACAACCGGGCCGTGTGTGCTCAGCAGGCTAATTACCCTCGAGTTAACTGGAGGAGGCCCGACTCAGCAGGATAACTCAGCCAATAATATGACCCACTGTTGAGTCTGGCCTCTTCCAGTTACTGGCCAGATGGGTGGTGACACTTTGTTTTGTAAATCCGTCACCACGCTGATTTTTAATACTACTGCCATGGTTTTCAAGCGCTTGACCAAAGGGAAGCGCCTACTGTCGTCTATGAAAATAAAAATAAAAAGAAATAAACTCGCGAACACACTAAATCAATCATTTCAGCCTATAAATGAACCAGAACTGATTTGGCCTCCTCCATATTCATGGAGGGAAAACAGCTTAGTGTGCCACGCCGGCAAGATGGGTTGGCACAGGGTTTGTATCAAGTTTTTCTTCTCTCGTGGCTAGGTGATCTGTCCCTTGTATTACTTTAGTCGCCTCTTACGACATTCTCAGGGTGGTTTGGGTTGGTGACACACTAAATCAATAGACCTCTTTTATTCCATACCCTTAATACATTCTATCGATGGTAGAATCGTTGCGCATCCCTAGTATTACTCGCTAGCCATACTGTCCTGTATCGTAAATAAGTTATATTAACATAATCCGGTATTCCAGTGGAATTATTCATTTCGCTGCATTCAGTGCATAAATATCCGGTATGGAGTTCGATAAAGTGTTGGACACCTGCTCAGTTTGAGAATTTGTTGTTTCGGAATAGCGTTGGAGGAGTTTTAATGCTATAAAGTCTAATTTTTATGACAGTCAGACACATTCGTAGAGTTTGGTAAATGGGATACATGGTAAGTCAATATTCGGTAATAACAAAATTTTAATCCAGTGGTAAAATTTAAAAAGAAAGTACGTAGACGATAGAATGTTTTATTTTAAACTAGCGACTCGCCCCGGCTTCGCACGGGTGCAATGATGAGCCTCTAAATTTATCAGTGTTTCTCTACTATATTATGGATGTATTATACATATAAAAGTTCCTCTTGAATCACTCTATCTATTAAAAAACCGCTTCAAAATCCGTTGCGTAGTTTAAAATATTTAAGCATACATAGGGACGGACAGACGACAGCGACTTTGTTTTTTAATATATAGTGATAATTTTAAATAATAATGCATATTTGACGACACGGTTAGCGGAGTGGTTGAGCGATCGACTGCTGCGCAGCATGTCGCGGGTTCGATCCCCGCACGGAAGAAATATTTGTACGACCTACAAGTATTTGTTCCGGGTCTGGGTGTTTTCTATCTATAATATGTACGTATTTACAAAAAAAATGTATATAAGTAGTTTATCATCCATCTCGCATCATAACACAAGCATTAAGTTGCTTAGCTTGGGACGAGATGGCTCAAAAAAAAAAAAAAAAAAAAACGATTTTTCATTTATAGTGTACCACCCACCACCCTATTCCAGCCTGAGCGTGTCGCAAGAACCAAGGCCGATAACCTAGCCGTAAGAGCAGTGGGTCATATATGGGCTGGGTAGTAATAGTAGTTGACCAAAAAATCCATTGGACATTGGAATATTTTTTCCGCAACAAAATTTTTTTTGTGCTTATAGCCTACCTTCTTCTTAGATTTCATCTAAATCTGGTAAGATATTCTGACGTGATTGATAAACAAATAGATTTCCAATCATTCGGTCTTTCGCATTAATTATTGGCAAAGTAGTAAACCATTAATAAAAATATGCATACTAAACCACGCTCCACAATTTCAGTAAAATTATCCATTTAAGTGAGCCTAGATTTAATGAAGTGGCTTTTAATACTGAATGGCTGATTTCAATTAAGATTCTATTTATAACCTCGATTGATCTACCAAGTTGTGTGAAAACAGTCGAGAGGTGGGCTTATCAATGGTTTTGAAATATTTCTGAGCCATTTATCGGTGTTGACCTTTCAGTTTCAGATATTATAAATATTAAGGAATCGGTAATTTCAAAATCGGAATTCTGGAAAATTCCACCACTTTTTCAAAGGTATATTGTTAATAATGTCTGATAAAAAAATGTCTGAGTCTTTCAATCAATAGGCACCAATATTAAAAACATCGTCGTCGTTTCAGCCCATAAATGACCCACCATTGAGTCGGGCCTTCTCCAAATTCATGGAGGGAAATAAGCCTACTGTGCCATGCTGGCAAGATGGGTTGGTACAGGGTTTGTTTCAAGTTTTCCTTCTCATACGGCTAGGTGATCTGCCTCTTGCGTACTTTTAGTCGCCTCTTACGACACCCACAAGACGGTATGGGTTGGTGACATTGTGTATTCTAAATCCGTAAAAACATCGGTAAGTTCTAAATAGAAATTCTAGAATATACCACCACATTTTTAAAGGTATATTGTTCCTAATAGAGATTTAGAGCTTCCACAGGAGAAAAATGTCTGAGTCTGCGAACGAGACCGCATTTGCTAGAAAACAACTCCCGAGTGCAATCTTTAATCACCAGCTCGCAAGTCTTAGCACTAGGGAAGTCCGTATTACCTATGGTGAAGGTAATTGATTTTTATTGCTTTACACATTTTTAATTGTCTTATTTTACACATATTTTTTCCAAATATACTAATTTTAAAAAAACATTTATTAAAAAAATACAAATAAAATAGTAAACACCACCCATGGCGGAGCCGAAGGCCCAAACCACCGGTGGTCAGAGATCCAGAGTGAGGAACCTCCTCACAATACGTGCCGTCTCCAAAAGTACTGCCTTTTGGATGAGGCTCTTCACCCAGGAGCCTAGGAACCTGTGGTCTGCGCCAGTTTTGTTTTCCCATGGATAGCGCTGTAAGGCCAGTGTCAACCTTGACAACATCTCTATGCATCTCGTCAGCTACCTTGAGGAAATAGTCCCTGAGGTTGCAGACCTCCCGGTTGTGTAGGGATTTGACGTTAAGGAAGCCGCGCCCACCACACCTCCGGGGGATGTACAGCCTCATAACGGACGAGCGGGGATGATGCATTCGAAATGCTGTCAATTCTTTCTGGCTTCATACAAAAATATTGTTATTGTAGGTGATATCAACATTGACTTATTAGGAATCCATAAGGATACTACATTCTACTTAGATACCGTTGCTTTCCATGGCCTTCTGCCTGCTATTAACACCGCAACTAGGGGTAAGGCATGCTTGGATCATGTGGTACTGCGGACGAAATTAGATGCTATGACTATTATTTTACAAACAACTATTACTGATCATAGCACTGTTCTATTTTGCCTTAAAACTGGACGTGCCAAAAGTCAATCCTATAGTTTTAGAACCCATAATAAACTAGATGTAGAAAAACTAAAGAGTGAAACCCTTTCTTATAACTTTGGAAACGTTTATAATGAGAGCGATTTAAATATTGCTACAGACATATTTATTAGTATTATATCACAGTTAATTGCAAATAATTCTATTAAATTGTTAGTCCCTAGAAGCAAAGTTATCATTAAACCTTGGATTACTAGTGGCTTGCTTCGATGTATTCGTAATAGAGATAGAATGCACAAAACTCTTAGAAATAATATACATAATACTACACTTAAATTGACTTATGTAAGATACAGGAACTTCTGCAATAATCTATTAAAAAAACTAAAAAATAAATATGAAAAAGATCAATTATTTAATTCTAAAAAGGATACAAAAAAGCTATGGAATACTGTTAAAACGATCACAAATAACAACTCTAAAAATAATAACGCCTCTCAACAACTTCTAAATCTTGAAAACTGTAAAGACTCTATCAATAAAGTAAATGAATATTTTTCTAATATAGGCAAGCAACTGGCGGAAATGGTGCCAACATCTTTTCCTCGATTCGAGCAAATTGTAGACCCACCACTTCACTCTTTTGTTCTTATGCCCACTGATAACGAAGAAGTCGAAACAACAATTCAACTCTTAAAAAGTGATTGCTCACCAGGTTCGGATATGATTAGTGCCAAAGCCCTAAAAACAATATCCTCATCAATAGCACCTATTCTAGCGGATCTCATAAATCGTTGTCTATCAGCTGGGGTATTTCCTAACGCACTTAAAACAGCAATAGTACATCCTATACATAAGATGGGTGACAGAGGTTGCATCAATAATTACAGACCTATATCAATATTAACATCATTATCCAAATTATTTGAAAAGATTATAAACAAAAGACTAACCAAATATCTTGAAGAACGCAAACTTTTATCTAACTCGCAATATGGCTTTCGCTGTGGAAAATCAACTGATAATGCAGTACTTGATTTTACTAATTTCCTTGTTGACAAACTGGACAATAAAAAGAAATGTCTGACTATATTTCTTGACCTTGCAAAGGCATTTGACACAGTCTCTGTCCCCCATCTTATACAAAAGCTAGAAAACTTTGGAATTAGAGGGACTGCTTTGTCTCTACTAACTGATTATTTAAAAAACCGAACACAGCGCATAAAAATAGGAGAGCTTATCAGCGATGAACTTCAAATAGAATACGGAGTTCCGCAAGGCAGTGTTATGGGTCCGACACTTTTCCTTTGCTATATAAACCAGTTGTGTATGCTTAATATTGACAACTGCCGTGTTTCAGCATATGCTGACGATACTGCTCTAACCTTCTATGCAGACTCTTGGAATGAACTATTCGATGTTGCACAACTAGGATTTAATAAAGTGTGTCACTGGCTCTCATCTAATCTTCTTACACTAAATGAAGATAAAACAAAATACGTTATATTTTCAATTCGTAATCTAGCTGACTTACCAATTCTATCTACACATATCTATGCGCACAAATGTAATTTTCCTCCAAATACATACTGTAACTGTCCCATTATTAATAAAACACAATGTATTAAATACCTTGGGATTGAAATAGATGCCAATCTAACTTTTGAAAACCATATAAATTCTGTATCAAAAAGAATACGTAAGTTAGCCTATATCTTCAAAGACCTTCGAGATATAGCTGATATAAAATCTATAAAAATGGTATATGAGGCTTTTGTGCATTCTGTCTTAAGCTATTGCATCACATCATGGGGTGGTGTACCTAAAACTAAACTGTTGGTCCTGGAAAGAGCACAGAGAATGATCCTGAAAGTCAGCTTGCGTAAACCACGTTTATATCCCACTAAAAAACTCTATGAAGAAGCTGGAATTCTTTCCGTGCGCCAGCAGTACATACTTTTAACGATTTTATATAAACATTCAAATATACCTATAGATAACATAAATAGGATAGACCTCTGCAGAAGGAATCATACAGTGTGTAATCCATATGTAGTAAAGACCTCATTTGCTCAAAACTTTTTCATTTTTCGGAGCGTCCTATTGTATAATAAAGTAAACAAAATATTAAAAATAATATATGATTGTAAATACAAATGCAAATATAAAGTTTCTAAATGGCTGTTAACTCTAGATTATAATGATACAGAAAATGCGCTGGAAATAATGGTATAGTGAATACTTTATAGATAATTTCTGATAGTACTCTTATACATCACACTTGCATACGCACACACACACACACACACACGCGCACATACACACACTCACACATATATTACTCCATCTTAAATAATTTAATTGCAATAATTATGCGAGGGGGGCCTGGTGTTCTAAAATACAGGCCTAGGCTTAGTTTAGACTCCAGATCTCCCACAGATTACATTCTGCTGTCTTGATAGTCTTTAGAAAAAGTAACAAATGTTTCTTATCTGTTTGTAATTTTTGTGGGGATGAAATAAAATATATTTTATTTAAAAAAAAAAAAAAAAAAAATTGTTGACGGACCATGCCGTCCAAAGCGTCCAGCCCTGATTGAGTCCATCTTAGTATGCCGAAAGAATAAGGGATCGCTATTGCTATTGCTTTCATTATTATCATCAGGCTAACTTAGTTTTATTCTGGACTTATACCTCCCTTAGTGAGTACGATAGTATCCTGTTCACAGTGTCCTATTGCTTCTTTTCTCAGATCCTTGCTACGTTCAGCAGGCGTTCTGTATACACTATTTCGAAAAATACCACATACATTTCTTAAGATTACAATTTCTTTCTTTCAAACAATCGTGTAGTAATGTCCTGGGTCTGCTGGTTCTAAAGTTACTCCATATATTTTTTTAGTTTTTTTATCAGTCACTTGAATGCCTTTGAGCAGCTTGCGTGATTAAAAGCAACGTCAGGGTCTAAGACGGAGCAGACAAGGGAAACGACCATTAGATCCTACCACCAAGCGTGCTGGGTTTTGTCGCCTTTTACAACACGCGTTATTTCCCAGCGTGCGTTGGGGAATATTCCGAAATTATAAGAAAGGCAATTTAATATTGTGGCAAATTATGTTTTAACGGTTCTGATCGTATTTCAGGAACTATTCTCGTGAAAGCAGTTTAATAAATACCCGGTAACTTACTTTATCATTTTGGTAATTGCTAAATTAGTTGTGATTTACATAGAATATGTGCTTAATTTTGAAAGTAACCTGCCCAATAAATAACATAAATAGGATTATTTTATTAAACAATAACTCAGCTCACGAAGCTTTAAGGCTTTTTCAAATTACTGGCAATAAAGATAATTGAAACTTTAAAGCTCCCGTGGGATGATACAAAGAGGAAATGTTGCAATTAAGGTCACGGCTTTTCTTATTTAATTTTGTAGCAAGGAAATACGTTCTTATCGATTGAACAATAAGGGCTTCTATAAATAATACTAAATAGCTGACGCCTGCGGCAGCGCTCTTGCGAGCTTAACGCCCACATAAATGTTGTTTGACGCGTAAGTTACGAGTATATTATTTTTCAAATCATACTGTATATGATATAACTCGCATTTTTTAAAGTTGATTGGGTGTTTCCTGATTCTGCTATGAATATTTACATAATAGACGGGTTGGCACAGGATTTCGTAACAAATTGTCATCTCTCTCTTGCAACAAGGTATTTAGCCTGTTGGTTTACTATTATCGGCTCTTACGATATCCTGAGGATGATATGGGGTAGTGATAATGTGTATTCAGAAGATATATTCAACGAAATCAAAATTGGATTTCTTGTTATAAGTTAAGCCGCAAAATTAATTTCTGAAGTCTGACAGATCTGAAAAGTTTATGGGAATAAATAAATAAATAAATAAAATTCCTTGGACATTTCACACAACGCCATCTCGTCCCAAGCTAAGCAACTAAATGCTTGTGTTATGGTAACGAGATAGATGATAAACTACTTATATATATTTTTTTTTTGTAAATACATACATATTATAGATAGAAATGACACCCAGACTCCGAGCCAGTGCCTCTGGTTTAGACAAAGACACTTGCCCGACCCTGGAATCGAACCGTTGATCCAAAGGCGGCACATCTAACCACTAGACCAACGAGCCAGTCAATATATAATAGGCAATATATAATAATAACTACTTTCGTTGCAATATGGTGCCACCTTGCTGTGGTGAGGGGGCTCGCGTGCCTTTAGGCTCTGCTAGGGCCTCAGAGTCATCAATGCCGTGCGGGCCCACGAGGATAGATCAAATGAAGAGCGGCATACATTATCGTGGCGGATTTTGACTCCGGGTCCCACCTGCCTACAGAATTGCCTCGGGAGCCTTAAAATGCCGCGTCACACAGTGCGGTTGTGGGAGCAGAGGGAGAGACAGGCTTGGAGGCCAAAGAAGATGTCCGTCGGGTATCCTTATGGGCTTCGACGTAAAAAGGGCTAAAAAACGTTTAATTATATGTTCTAAGTAAGATGACGTAATTCCTATACAATGTCCATGGAATATGTTTCATAATACAAGCCGCACACTATCTGAGCACACTAGTGGTGTGTGATGGTGACAGTAAATTACTCGCTAACGGCACAACACTAATTGGTACAGCACTAACGTGTCGAATTCGAAAATATTGCGCAGATTAAAGGGAGGAATTGGGGTGGAATTGCTTTGTGGTAACGATATATTACTGAGGTATGGTACTGCACTAAATAAACTTCTATTTATTGCTACTGTATCACGTACTCCATATAGTTTAAGTAGTAAGTACTAGCTTTCGTCTGTTAATAAACTTTGCTGGATGCCCGTGGCCCAACGGATGCCAGTTGAAGTTCGTGTAATGACCGATTTATATTAAAAACATATTGTCACGACACTTTCAGGATGGAAGGGGTCCATCCTGAAAGTGTCGTAGGAGATGACTAAAAGAAATGAAAAGGCAGATAACTTAGCCTCAAGAGAAAGAAAAGTTGATACGCAACCATGTGCTAACACATCTGGCCAGTGTCGCACAATAGGCTAATAACCCTGTTGTAAGTACTGTTGATCTTGTCGTTATGGCTATAGAGTTTTTTATATAAGGCTATAAGGTTGGCAATATTGAATTGAAAGCAGTGAAATACGTAGCGTGACATTTCTAGTTTGGGTCGTTTATGAAAATGAAAGGTGCGCTACGAACATAGTGTCGCCACCCCATTCCATCCTGAGGGTGTCGTAAGAGTGGACAACAGGAAATGCCAAGACTGATAACCTAGCCGCAAGATAAGTAAAACTTGTTACAAAACCCTGTGCCCACCCGTCTGGCCAGCGTGGCACAATTGGCTTATTCCACCCACAATGCGGACCCACAAGCTGGAGGAGGCCCGAAATAGCAGTGGGTAATTTATGGGCTGACTACTAGTAGTAGTATAATAAACTGATGAACGGAATTTTCGTTGCATCCTCTACAATCCAGTATATTAATTAATTAATTAATAAACATTTATTTCAGACTCATGATCCATAGTATTGTTAGTAAAGTTCCTACAGCCTATGTTAGTAAGTAAATTTATCATAAAAATTAGGTATCTCCATTAAAATATCACAATAAAATTTCTATCAATTAATAAAATACATTTCAATTTCTAAATTAAAAAATTACAATTAAATTGGGTTAATGGTCGTATGGAGTAAAACCCAATGTCTCAAAATGGGACTGTCAAGTTTATTGGCTATTACCCGTATGATGCTGTTAGAGCTAGTTCGAACCCGGTGTAGCAGGGAGGCAACTTGCTTCCTTATTATGGCGTGGAAGCCATCGGTTCGTGTGTTTGTGAACATTGCGGAAGCACTACAGTACCTTGGCAGCCCTAAAAACATTCTAAAAATATTATTATATTGCACGCGGATTTCATTAATTGCCCTTTGGGTGTAGTTGACCCACAAACTACACGTGTAAAATGATTGACAGTATGCTTTAAATAAAGTAACCTTAACATTATCCGTGCAACGTGCGAATCTGCGAGCCAACATATTCCCTCTGATGGCCAGCGCCCTTCGTTCCCTCTCAATATCAACGTTATCCGAGAGATCATCCGAAAGCCAGTGGCCCAAATATTTAAACCGTGTAACTCTTTTAAGTGGCACGCCATTAAGCCATACAGGTGGTACAATAGCGACACTGTGTTCGCGCGGCTGAAATACCAACAGCTCACTTTTACTCGCGTTATACTTGAGCCCGTGACTCTCGGCGTACCTCTCACATGTCTTCAGCAACTTCCTAATACCACTGATTGAAGGGCTCAGTAGCACCATATCATCAGCGTAGCTTATGTTGTTTATCATTGTACCATCAATAGAACAGCCAATTTTAGTGCTACTGAGCTCATCAATCAACCCATTTATGTAAATGTTGAAAAGACGAGGAGAACTAAGCCCGCCTTGTCTCACTCCAGTCTCCAACCCATACTCTGCCGAAAACTCGTTTGACCACTTTACCATGTTAATCTGATGGTTGTGCCAGTAGTCAAAGAGGTTAATTATTTCGTCTGGCAGCGTAGTTTCACGTCGTAATTTATCCCATAGAATGCTAAAAGATACCATGTCAAAGGCTTTTGAGAGGTCCAAAAAGCAGGCATAGACAGGGGTCTTTCTCTCAGTGTAATATTGAACGGTTTGCTTGAGACACAGAACAGCCATATCAGTCGACAATCCGGCCCTGAAACCAAACTGTGCATCATTCAGTGCAGAATTTGTAGTTAAGTGTTGATTAAGCAAACCGTCCATTATCTTGGCTAAAGTTGTAGACAGCGATATAGGTCTATAGTTAGAGCTATCCGAGTGATCCCCAGTCTTATTTTTTACTATTGGCACAACCACAGTTTTTATACAGTCAGCTGGCAAATACGAGTGTCTGACACAAAAAGTGAACAACATTGCCAAAACTCTCGGCATATGAACCCCGGCATGCTTCAGATGCTCAATGCTTATGCCGTCATAGCCAGGGGATTTCCCTCTGCTCATTTTGAGAATAACAGAGGCCACTTCTTTGGCTGAAAAGCTAATTGGCGCTATAGTCTTTCTGTTGTTATTATGTGGCATGGGATTGAGCACCTTCGGCTGTACCGGCAAGGGTGAAGGTGTAACCCTAAAGTTGTCAGCAAACCTATTGGCAATATGTTTTGTATTCTGAATACCGTCGATACTGAGAGGCACGGATTGCTTTGAATTTAACTTTTGTGTATGCTTCCAGAAAGATTTAAAATTTTTATTACGCTGATGTGTTGCTAGTATGTCCATCCGTATTCTTTCGGCATTATTTAGACACCATTTTAGCTTTGATTTAAAATTACGCCGGGATTCGGTCATACTTCTATATATAGGGCCATGAGACGGTTTACCGGATAGAATCCAAATATGAAAATGATGTCTCGCCTCACTATGCGCAGGTTGAACATATTTATTCCACCCTACAACTTGTTGTCTTTTTCTGGAGTTACAAGTAAATTTAGTTACATAGCTTTCCTCAGCCGCTGTGCTCATAATATTTATAACATTATTGTACAAATGGTCAATTACAATTTTGTGGTCAGGGTCATTACACATCCTATCACAACAATGTGACAGTTCATTTGGAAAGTCTACATCTCGGAGTTTTGAGTGACAAATACTTTTATATTTATCGATTTGTTGTGTGGACCTATCACCCCATACGACCTTGTTAGAAATTGATTTTCTATAGACTAGTTTATCTTTTAAGGTACTTAGGTTACAACACACTTCCAGAGGCAGATGATCAGACCAGTTACAATCATAATGAACCCTTATATCTATAATAGATTTTTTTCCCGCCTCAGTCGCCACACAATGATCAAGCCACCTAGTACTGCCATGCACCTCACTGATAAACGTGAACGCATTATCGAGCCTCTCAATGTCGACACAAGACCATTGGTTTTCTGCACAAAATGCTAGGAGTTCTCGACAGAAGGGTTCGTTTATATGTGCATTATAGTCACCTAACATAAACACCGACGTCACCTCAGCACCTTCAATTACCGCTTGCATCTCGCCTAAGCATGTCGTAAAATCTACCAGATTTTCACTAGAGTCAGTAGGCATGTATACTGAGAACACTATGAACGAAATATCATATAGGGTTACCTTTATTGCCACTAGTCGCTCACTGGCACACTCGAGCACAGACACTGACGAGAACGCACTTTTACGCCATAACAATGCTACACCTCCATGGGGACGACCACGCAAAATGCTTGAGGTATCAATGGATGATTTTCCGGTAAACGCAAAGTCCTTATCAATTTCTCCAAGAAACGATAGATTGTAAGGAAACAACCAAGTTTCCTGGAGAGCCACAATATCAGCTTCCCTGCATAGTGTCCGTATATATTCAGCGGAGCGTATAACGGACTTACAATTAAAAGTTATAAATCTACTTTTAGGTTGCTGATCCATTTAGTTTTGTAGTTTCCCGTACATCGCTACCAGATATCAACTTCTGAGATCTTTTTCTAAATTCTACAAAACGACGGAAAGAAATACCCTCCGGCCACATTGCATCATCTAAGAACATATCTATTTTATGATAAGGTACTAATATTTTGTACGCGTCGTAATCTTTTTCTTGCTTCATATTAATTTTTTCCAAGTTAACAAATATTTTCGTTTTGCTTTTAATATAATCTATAATATCCAGTGGAGACGTTTCTTTGTCTACATTATTAATAAATAGCGGAATTCTTATGTCAGCAGCTTTGAACTTTGATTCAGGTTTAATTAATGCTGTTCCTTTTTTGCTTAAGAACTTTTCGTTAAATCTTAAAGGCGCTGGCGGTCGAGCATTTCTATACGTACTATTCCTCCATTCACCTTCGGCTCGAGCGAGCTCGGCATAAGACTTACGCACTGGTATATCCATTGATGTGCTACTTCGTGTTCGTGTTCGTGCTAATTCGTGTGTTGTCGCCAATGAGATATCGTTGTTCTCGGTGTGCGACTCCTCACCGCTGGCGCTCAGTCCGCTGCCGAACGCCGTACAGTGCGTACTCGTGTTTTTTTTACGTTTCGGTTGCTGCGCGAGCGCATCTTTCAATTTTTCCGATGTGTTGGGGGGTGCAGGGGCAGTGGGAATAAAGTGCGCCGTAGTGGGCAGTGTGACAGAGACAGCCTGTTGGGGAAGTGAAACACATATATCATGTTCGGCACTGCCGATTGCTTGGGATGCCAATGACGAATCAGACGAAACAGCTGAGTACTGGTCGATGACCTTTTCGGTTGGTGATGGATTGTTCATACCGGACAAATTCGATTCTGCCCGCAACTCCTTATTGTTCTGGACCAGCTGTTCTTTTGTTATGTAGGTGCTTTTTATATGATCTAGCTCCTGCTTGAGGATCATTATGTCGCTTAGCAATTTAGTCACATCGACATAATTAAAAGAAATAGGCGGCAGCAAATTTAAATCGGCTGCTACAAAGGTGGGAACTCTTTCAGGGCACGTTTGCTTTAGCACATTAATAATGTCATGCAAGTCTTTATCAGCCTTGCCCTCTTTGCTTTTCTTTTTCCGCTTTATGTTACGTAAATCTGTCGAAATCGACTGAAATAAAAGTGACTTAGCTTTTTCGATGTCTTCCAAAGAAAATGCAGACGAACAGATCCTCACAATACTCTCAGAGTCCATGATACAATGCTTATTTTGCACAAATGTTAGCAATTCATTCACAACCAGGTTACAACTAGCACATTTTAGAATATTATCACCTTCCGACGACATTTTACAAGCTTAATATTTATTTCGCGTACTCGAGCGACTGCGTTGTACGAGCGAACAAACGAGACTCGTATAGTACATTGGTCAACAACAAGCTTAGTATTGTTAAGACAATACTAAGCTTTAGTAGACTTCTACTCGGATCCAATCTAAGAAATTGATTTTGATAAAGGGAAAGCATATTTACTCGCCGCGCTTAATGTTTGCGGGGGAGAGTAATCTTGGCAATACTCAAACAATTTAGAAATTGATTTTCGAAGCTCGTGATCGGGTAGAAACGCTCAGTGTATCGAAGTTCCTTGCCTTTTGTATGACTGATATTAGATCTAAATACTGTTTTTATATGTATTTATTTATTAACAGAATTCACGCCAGTCCCTGTAAAGAAAGAAAGAAACACGTTTATTATAGCCACCACGGCTCAAAAACTAAAATAAATAAATATCCTTGGACATTTCACACAACGCCATCTCGTTCCAAGTTATGGAACTTAATGCTTGTGTTATGGTAACGAGATGGATGATAAACTACTTATATACATTTTTTTTTGTAAATACATACATATTATAGATAGAAATGACACCCAGACTCCGAGCCAGTGCCTCTGGTTTAGACAAAGACACTGACCCGACCCCGGAATCGAACCCGGGACCCGTTGATCCAAAGGCGGCACATCTGACCACTAGACCAACGAGGCAGTCAAATTAAAAACTAATAAATAGTGACGGATTTAGTATACTATATATGTCGCCACCCCATTTAATCCTGAGAGTGTCGTAAGAGCGAACAAAAGCTAACTGCTAAGTCGAGGCTCCTCCCTTTATAAGGAGGGTACATAGTGGAGATAAAACGGATAGCAGTTTGGCCGGATACTGGATACCGAATATTCGGCCAACCATGTGCCCAAATAGCCGAATATCCGGCCGCCGGATAGCCGGTGGAACTTAGCCGTTTGGTGCATCGCACACCCACACACAACTTACAGCAGTGTGTACAGCGAAAGACTTTTATGAAGCTGGCTTTATTTATGACTAGCGACCCGCCCCGGCTTCGCACGGGTGCTATATTATACCTATAAACCTTCCTCTTGAATTACTCTATCTATTAAAAAAAAACCGCTTCAAAATCCGTTGCGTAGTTTTAAAGATTTATGCATACATAGGGACGGACAGAAGAATGCGACTTTGTTTTATACTATGTAGTGAAGAGAAGCGAAACCGCTTGCTACCTCTCAATACAGAGAAATTATACTTTATTCACCATAATTTGCCCTTAGTGCAGTATGAGTACTGATTATTTCATTTTCTTTCTATTACATTCATTTACTATTGTGTGATTAAAATTTTACAACCAAAACTAATTATATTTCATAAGTGATACTAAGACTAACAAAATAAAGCAAATAATTACTTTAAATATATATTTTTATCAAGTTTTTTTTTAATTCGCCGTCATGCCTCTCCGTCCGAATAGTAGTTAGTTATCCGGTATTCGGCCGGATAGTATTAAGGCCGCCGGATAGGCCGGATACCGGATAGTTACCGGATATGCGTTTCATCTCTAGTACATAGCCTACTGTACTACGTTCGCCAGACGGGTTGGCAAAGGGTTTCGTTTCAAGTTTTCTCTTGTGGCTAGGTTATCGGCCTTGTATTTTTTTTGTTGTCGGCTCGACCGGCACCATCATGATAGAACGGGGTAAGGAGATTTCCCACGTTGCGCTTTCCCGCGGCTAGATGGACCGACGACCTTATAAAGGTCGCTGGGATACAATGCAGTACAAGATCGTACGTTGTAGAGTGTATGTTGGAGGCCTATTTTTAGCGATGAACTTCTGTGGCAAAAACATTATTATCATAATTTCAGCCATATGACGTCTACTGCTGGACTTAGGAACCTCCCCGAAGGATCTTCACAAAGACCGGTCCTGGGCCGCCCGCATCCTTCAGTTTCCAGCGATCATAACCAAGTCATCGGTCCGCCGCGTGGACAGATGGATAAAATTATTCGCAATACAGAAATGTAGAGAATTTCCTTAAAAGCCCATTAAAAAACATTTTAAAGACTGCAAACCTCTGTCACCTGCAATTCCAGCTGTATACACAAGTTTCCACGATTACATTCCATTTCATATGCAAACTGAAAACAAACACTTTTGCCTCGCATAATGAACAGAACACAGTGTTGTCTACTTGATTGCACAAACGGACACAAGCACCTGCATTTTGGTTTAGATAACTTTGCCTAAGCAACTAGATACTGGTGCGGTGTCAAGAATGTTTTGCTTTGTATCTATATTTCCCATTGTACATATCTATGTGTTCCTGTGAATCAGAGCCGGATTAACCACGTAACAACTGCTACGGGCCCCGCGCGAAAGGGGGCCCCGCATATTTAAACCCACACCTCTCTGCCTGAGCGTATTTTTTACTATGTACTAATTATTATTATTAATTATGTACTAATTACCCAACAAATTGTAACTTATAGATAGCTAATATGTAAACGCATTGAGTATTGAATTGTATTTTTACCACTTTAAACATAAGAACCCATAGCAGATCAAGGGCTCTTTGAAAGAATGTACTACGGGTCCCGCGCTTGCTTAATCCGGCACTGCTGTGAATCTGATCTCCATCTTTAGCCAATTATTGTCAGATAGAGTTAATAACATTACTAGCTGTTACCCGTCACTTTGGGGTAATTTAGGCTAAGTTCCCACTATGGATTTGGAGGAGGCCCAACTCAGTAGTGGGTCATTTATGGGCTGAAACGACGACCCGTGAATTCGCCTGTGTGGTATTTACTACTACTACTCAGCTCATATATGACCCACTGCTGAGTCAGGCCTCCCCCATTTACATTGGTATTTAACAATGTGGAAATCTCAGTAACTATGGGCTCCTGAAGAGCGGGGGCTATCAATGAAAGTCTTATTAAATCGGTCTAGCCATTTCAGATATTAGTCAAAATAAACAGACAGAGCGCTAAAAATTGTAAAAAAATGTGGTTATTTTAATATTACAAACAGAAATGAAAGGTTGGTTCTGGAGTAAACGTTAAAACAGACACAAGATTCGGGAAAATTTTTAGCTAACAAAGAGTTTATCATCGCGATTCAATGCAGAACGTCATCATCATTTCAGCCAAAAAAAAAGTCCACTGCTAGGCCTCCCCCAATGATTTCTGCCGCCATCCGACTATGGAGATTTTAACCAGGTCATCGGTCAACCGTGTGGGGGACCTACGAGCATTGCGCTTTCCGGAAAGTAGTCGCCACTCGAGGACTTTTCTGCCCCATCAAGCTTCAGTTTTGCTAGCTATATACCCTTAAGTTAGGCAATTCTATAGGATATTTTCGTCTTCGTCTCCTAAATATACGAAATAAGAAGTTATAATATTCCAGTATACAATGGCTGCGAGCGACGAGCGACCGGCCTTTGTGGAAATCTTTGGGGGAGGTCTATGTCTAGCAGTGGGCGTCTTTTGGCCGAGATGATGTTAATGAAAAGGCGAGTATAGAAAAATAATAAGTAACACGAAATATCATATATCTTAATGTTGTGTATTTTAATAATATATAATGTTACATCTTTAATGTGTAGGTACATATGTATCACTACATAGTATAAAACAAAGTCGCTGTCGTCTGTCCGTCCCTATGTATGCTTAAATCTTTAAAACTACGCAAAAGATTTTGAAGCAGGCTTTTTTTAATAGATAGAGTGAATCAGGAGGAAGTTTTATATGTA
Source organism: Clostera curtula (assembly GCA_905475355.2). Classification (NCBI taxonomy): domain Eukaryota; kingdom Metazoa; phylum Arthropoda; class Insecta; order Lepidoptera; family Notodontidae; genus Clostera; species Clostera curtula. The sequence goes on along the minus strand of FR997804.1, from coordinate 2,934,860 downwards.
TAATACATGCACCCGCGCGACGCTGGGCCGGGTCGCTAGTATTTTTATAAAGTACTCACTCATTTTCTTTCACAATTTCTTCGTCACTTTTTTCATTAATAGATGCACTTACACCGCGCGACTACTCTCACTCCGTCTTACGAATTTTTTATATGGTCACGTGTCCTGACGCGAGTATGACATTTTATACCCATTCTACGAAAAGTGCTCAACGCCGCTAAAGAAGATTTCTTTAAAAAAAATCCGCATCAAACTCGATTAAACTATGTGCCACAAAAAATCTACTTTTATAGCCGATAACATAGGTCGGTAACTTTCCAACCACGAGCACAGACCCCAAAATCCTCTAAAGTTATTCAAATGAACCATAGCCAGGCAGTTTCGAATAAATGCATATTGAATTTGTTTACCTACGCCGGAAACGGAATAGAGACCACACTTCTCTATTTAAATTTGTGCCAACAATCTCCATATTATTGCCAGACCACGACAATAACTGCTCTAGTATTTCGTACTGGCAACTTGCTGTGTTCCTTTTTTAAATGAAATATTAAAGAACGAATAATATTTTAAATAACATTATTGTTCGTGCTTTAATATTTTATCTAAGCTGACAATAATCGGTCTTTTAAAATTTTAATCTGAACAAATAAACTTCTGTATTTAAATGTGTGCTAACAACGTCCATAGTTTTGAAGTATTCATTATTAAAAATGACAAATGTTGACCAACTATCAATATCAAATTTAGTTTGATATTGATAGTTTGTCAACATTATAAAAGAGAATGCATTTTTCCCCCTCGATCGTGCCTCGTACGGGGAGAGACCGGACGAGGAAAGGCACACAGAGGCGTGATGGTTTTGGCTCAGGGGACTCTTCTGTCCTCAGAGTTGCCTCAACATAGGAGTGGAGGAGCGGCCAGGTATTGAGTCCAATACCCCATCAGGGTCGCGGAGCATGGGAGTGATGAAACCCGTGGCCCTGTTGTTTAGTGGGTAGGTTTATACAATATGATATAATTTTATATAGTTTGAACCTGAAAACTTGGATAAAATAATGTATAATATTATATATGTGTCCAAAACACTATTTGTCGCTTTTGCCCCATCCCAAGAATCCCTTAACCAATCCTGTCAAGCCAGCTCCCTACTTCTTGCTATCACCCGCTCCCGTCTTATCGTCCAAATTGGGGAACTCTACAAAGTTGCAAGCCAAGTCAAAGACCAACTGCTTACACGGTATAGCCTCCATGGATGGAGGGATCTTGTAAACGTTCGGGTTTTTGGTCAGAACCTGGGTATCTTCCCTGTACTCATCGAGACGGTCAACTAGAGGCTTCTTGTCCTTGTAAGACTTTCCACTGGTCGCGTACTTAGACTCTCCGTCGTCCTCATCATCCTCCAACACGGAGTTGGCGTGCACTTCGAACATGCAACTCTCTGTGTCCTTCTTGAGGACCTGCAACTTGTCGCTCAGTTGCTTATCTTTCAGTTTGTTGTTCAAAGATTCTGTTGTGTAATCGCCATAACTTTAATAATATTTATGTTTTACATATAAAAAACTAGCCTGGATGTTATCACCTAGTGCGATAAGACCGCCCGATTGTATATTTCTTTGTGGTATTTGTCTAATGCCATGGCAACCTTTTTAATATTGGTGTACGATAAAAAAAAGTATTCTATTATAAAAAACTATCGTTTGCGCGCGACTTCGCTCGCGTCGTCGGTTTCAAATCCGCGCTTATCTCAAAATCAAAGCTCATATGTACAAGTTGGCTCAATAGAGCTGTTTTGACACGTTAAACAACAAATAAAGATTAAAAATGCCACTTAAAATTTAAATTAAACTCTACAGAGAAGAGCCGGACAGAAACGCTGTAGTTGCTCTTTTTAGATCGCCTTTTTTAAGTACAAGACTGGATATAAGACAGATTTGTGAGAGCATCTGCAGCTTTATAATATTAAATATAGGTAAATCAATTAAAATAAAAAAGAAACATAAATTATAGCCTATGTAAGGATGACCTTCCACAATTCTAGTTCTACCAAACAGGTCAACGATTTAATCAAAATAATCTGGACAAGACACGAAATAATCGTGAGAGAAGCATAAGGGCCACTTCTAATAGATATTAGTGGTTCAAACACCTGATAAATTATAGCTTCATTACTAAAATACACACATAATATTCACAGCCCGCCCAACCTAAACTAACAATCCGATAATGGAAATCATTTATACAAACATAGCTTATTTTTTTCTATTGTACATATCTAATATTTATCTGAAAGTTATTCTATTTATTATAGTAAAATAAATAGCAGATATTAATATCCTATAATAATAGGGTAAATTATGGAAGAATTTATTATATACAAGGTGTATGCTACGCGCGTTACACAAATATTCAATTTTCTTTTTTTTTTTGTGGAGATACCTTCGTGGGCTCATACACAACACTTTGCTGAAGATCATGTGATGACTTGATCAAATGCATAGTTTTTTAAAGTGCATTCAGACAAACATTCCTTTTTTTATATATATATAGATAGTAAGTAGTTCAAGGAACCTTATTTAATTTTTATTTTATTACCTTACAGTTAGAATAGACATAGAACATTACATAGTAGGCGAAGACCAATACAAGTTTTTCCATATATTTTCGGTATAATATGTGTGTGTGTGTGTGTGTGTGTGTGTGAGAGAGAGAGAGAGATAGAGCGTGTTTGTTACATTCAAATACAATAATTTTTGTTTATATAAATTAAAATATAAAACAAAAAAAAAGGAAAGGAATATGTTTGTTCAAGGAAAAAATGTTGCAGTTTTACATAGCAACGCGAAGAAATTAGAAAATAGTATTAAAACATATAATAATATTAATCTTAAATATATTAAATAATCAAATTTCCATATATATTCTGACAGATATTCTGCTTATGATAGTGAATGAAATAGTAGACACGAATATCCCATAGTAATAGGTTAAATTACAGAAATTACTTTAGACTACACCCTGTACGTCCTGTGTATAAATTTTATACTTCTATTTTGAAGTATGAGGCAGATATATTACTGTTCTATTTGTACGAAAGGTGTGACTATTTAGCAAGATATAGTAATTATGTAACGTTCTATGTACATGTATACTGGTAATAGTAAGCAATTAGGAAACCCTATTTATTTACGGTACGAGCTATTAATTGTACGTGATTAAGAAAGTAAATGTTGGCACAATTTTGGAACAGTGGAGTATATGTTTGGACCGTAGAGCTGTGGTCGCATGTTGAGCGGTTCAAAGCAACGTAAAGATTTGTAAATATGCAATTTTAATTTATGACTGGTAGCTAATTTTTACCCACATTAAAAAAGCGGAAGATCTCATTTTGACCCGATTTCTTTTTGGATTCCGATTCGATAATCAATTGTTCGTTCCTTTAGATTGGTGACATAGACATTTTATTGCAATCTGTTTACCATTATAATATAATCATAATTACATGTATATAAAAGAACCCCTTTTTATAGTGGGGGAAACATTTTCTAGGTCCCCAGCCCAGGGACGGGGCTGGGGTATGTGGGAGTCCTGATATATAAGAACCCCCTTTTTTAAATTATAGTGGGGGAAACTTTTTATAGGTCCCCAGCCGGTGGGACGGGGCTGGGCTATGTAGGAGTCCCGGTTGCTTTGAGATGGTGAGTTGCGAACCGCTTTAGCCACAAAAACTAGATATAACCTGTATCGCGGGGGCAATTTACTAAAATGAAATTCACGAACACAAATGACACCAAAGTCACTTGCCCTTGCAGAATCGAACCTGTAACTCGTAATCCGAAGGCGGCATGTTTAACCCCTAGACGAACCAGTCACCATATTGACACTGAACAGCTCACTCCCAGGCGGCTGGGTCATTTACATCATCGGCAATGCGCTTATAAGCTTTCTTGTAAAGCTTTGTCTTTGCCGTCTTTTAAAAGCTTGCGATGCAATTCTATAAGGGGCTGTCCATTAATCACGTTATGGTATTTTTTACATTTTTTAACTCCTTCCTCCCCCTTGGTGACACGTGGTAACGTTTAAGACTACCTCCCATAAAAAATCACGTGTATTTTTTAGTACATAGGTTACACAACACGCCGCTTTTCGGTTAAGAAATCACGCGTTTCACGAAAAAATACGTGATATCTTACTATATCCCCTCCCCCCTTGTGATATTTCGTGATTTTTGCCGAACCCTTTGGAATCTCACGTGGTTAATGGACAACCCCTAAGTCGTATGAGCAGTTTGTTATAAAAGCGCATACGACATGGTCACATTGTATACTCTAAATTCGTACACAAGGTGACCAACCGATATATTATATCCGAGTATGTTTAAATCCGAAGTATCAACCTACAGTCCTCGCCAATCTTTAAGGCCGCTCTGAATGTACCCGTGGGTACCAACTTGCGCATCGTACATGTTATAACCATACGAACGTAGCTCACTCACTCTAACACGCGGGTAGCAAGAGCGCTTGCGGGTGAAAAACAGAGCGCGCGGGCGTACCTCCCAGCGGGTACGTCCCGCTGATTGTGCGCAGCGTAATGCGGCTACATTCAGAGCGGCCATAAAGATTGGCGGGGAATGTACATTATTATTACATGTCCCGCTTACACTGAGCACACGCCCCATACTCTCTTAAGAAATGTTAGCATAACGTGGGGATAGCATAAGGTTTCCATTAGTGGTTGTATTTTTCTGATGACAACACAAAGCTATTTCTACCTCTGTCTGACTTAAGTACATATATTGTTAATTCGACGAAGTCCTCAATAGTTTGCTAGCCTGGCTTATAGTATGCTGAATCCAAAGATTAAACATCATGCTGAGCCACGTGTTGGACGAGTCAACTGAACTTTGGACTGTTAGTGACTGGCCGTTATAATCCATTATAGATACAATTAATTATGGTCGAATTTCGAATGCTGGGCGCATTCGAAATTCGACCATAATTAATTAAAATTATAGTTCATTTCTCAATTTGTCTACAGACTTTAACAATAAACAAATGAGTATACATATAAGCGTGCGTGTGTCAAATACATGTTAGTGTGTGTTAATTTTCTTGCATAAAATTTTTACATTAAATAATATATTTTTGAAAAAAGGAGATCTCTTTTTGGCTACAGGGCACATTATGACATAGGTATGTGCAACAGCATTCTTGCTAACCCAACATCGGAAGAAGCGAAACTATTGTATAATATAATTAGCTAACTAAGTTGAATTGTAACAACAAATGTACACTTATGAAGCGATATGATCGCTAAGCGACCAATCTTCTAAATAAAATAAAAAATATTCTCAAACTATTTTTTTTATTACTAAGTTTTGAGTTTTATTTAATTTAAATAAAAAAAACTCTTTCTCTAAATAAACTATAAGTGTGGGATATTTCATACTCCTCCATCCAGGTTTTTTTTGTAAAAAAAATATAAAGTTTTTACTTCATGTATAGATAATAATATTTAAATGTATATATTTACTAGCTGTCCCGGCAAACGTTGTTTTGCCATATAAATATCACTATTAAAAATAAGGGATGGTCGCAGAGGGGAGAAAATTTAGGGTTGTATGTATTTTTGTATGCTGTATCATGAAAAAATATTAGATTTTTTTTTGTGGTGGTTTCTGGGTTGATTTTAAGGGTGGTCCTTAAAATTTAGGGGGATGAAAAATATGTAGATGTTGTCTGATTAGCAGACCTAACCGATATACACACAAAATTTCACGATAATCGGTCGAGCCATTTCGGAGGAGTCTCATTACAAACACCGTGACACGAATTTTTTTTTATATTAGAGATTCAATTTGACGCTAGGTAGTATGCAAACAGTAAAATTTTCCGACACGAAACTAGCTACCAAATCCAAATTAACTATTCTAATAGGATTTTAATCCACCTATTGTCTGTTAGTTGTCAATTTTGTTTATATGAGGAGGCCCGACTCAGTAGTGGGTCATTTATGGGCTGAAACGACGACAACTCCGCCACCGCATCTCATGTCAGTATTTAGCCTAAGTAATAAACGTACATAGAACGACCTTAATTAGGCTCATCCGAATAAGTGCGTAACAAATTATTATCTTTACGAGTGACAAATTCCCTTGTACCGAGGCATTTGGGGCTCGCATTACATGTTCATTAGATGAAACCACTATAATCCATTCTCCTTTACACGTCCACGGCTTGCCGAGTAATTGTTGTTATGGAATCCTTTAATTAATCCGACGCGAAGCAGGTACTTTAGGGTTGACACTTGTGTGCAAATAAACAACTAATACTGGCTGTGGTGACGGATGCAGAAAAAAAAAAGTCACCAACTGACACTATTTAGAAGGTTTCGTAAAAGGCGACTAAAAAGACGCAAGAGGCAGATCACCTAGCCCCAAGAGAAGGAAAACTTGGCAAACGTCTTGCCAGCGTGGCACAGTAGGCTAATTCCTCTCCATGAATTTGGAGATGGCCCGACCCAGTATTGGGTCATTGATGGGGCTGCAACGAAACAACCAATACTAGCTGTGGTGACGGATGCAGAAAACAAAATGTCACCAACTGACACTATCTTCAAGGTTACGTAAGAGGTGACTAGAGGAACACAAGAGGCAAGGGAAGGAAATCTTGATACAACCTCCTTTTTTTGAAGACGGGTAAGTCTTTATGGGTATCCAGCCGTATTGGGATTATGTAGGACTCCGAGACGCGTCAAGATGGTGAGTTGCGCTTCGTTATACTCACTAAGCCCCCGTCTATGTCTCGTCCCGCGCTATTACCCTGTGGGTCCGATTCCTCCACTGGGGATACAACCCCTTTTTTATGCCAACCCGTCTTGGCACAGTAGGCCAATTTCCCTCCATGAATTTGTAGGAGGCCCGACTCAGTTATGGGCTCAAATTATGAAAGTAATTACTTATGTTACCATAAAGTATCATCATCATAAAGGGTTATCATAAAGGTGCAAGAATGACTTTGAGCTTGAAAAAGTTTTTCTTGCACCTTTATGAGCTTGGAGGGTTGTATTGATGATTTTGATGATTATAATTCTATAACTACATACGTCTTACACCCGCGAATCAAATGTTCATCATCATACAACCTAGCACTGCCCTGCAAATTGCAAAAAACCTAAGAAAATTTGAATTTCGCGGGCTACCCTGGAGCATCCACCTTAAGTTGTAGTAGCGGTGTGAACATCCCATTCCATTCTACAGTGTCGTAAAAGCAGACTAAAGCTTCCCTTCGTATAATTGGAGGAGGCCCGACCCATTGAATATTTGCTGTAAATGGGTCGACTTGTCACTGAATATTAAATCCATGTCACTCCGGTGACAACCTTCAGTAAACTTATGCGGCAACTTGCTGAAACTTCATAACAAAGTTATTAGACGGTGATATGAGTCCGGCGTGATTTAGATTCCGAAGGATTCGAGTTATTACAATCTCTTGGAGAATTTCTCGGCTATGGAACTTAATATGCCGTACAGTTATATTAAGTCCAATTAGTTATTTAGTTTTGTGATTATTGCAATTTAATTGTTTAATGTCACCAACCCACACCATTCTGAGGGTATCGCAAGACACGACTGAAGAAACGCAATAGGAAAATCACCTAGCCGCAATAAAAGGCGAACTCGATACAAACCCTGAGCCAACCCGTCTTGCCAGCGTGGCACAGTAGGCTAAATTTCCTCCACGCTATCCCCGTGGAGATATAGTAAGGCCCACGGGGCAGTAAGCGCGAGACGGTACACCCTGGAGACGTTAAGTGGGTATGCTTCCGTCTCCTGACAGAGGCAGAGGGGACATCCACACGCCCCCTGTTAGCCATTTCCAGGCTGGTGGGGATAGTAAGGATCCTAACCCCAAAAAAAAAAAAATACTGCCTTCTTATCCTTTACTCAGCTCGACGACACCTGATGGGGGTTGATGACATTGTGTTTTTCTAAATCCATCACCTTACGATGTACTAAGAATACATTGTATCACCACCCCATTCCCTCCTGAGGGTGTTGTAAGAACCGAAATAACAAGGCTGAAAACGTAGCCGCAAGAGAAGGAAAATTTTTGATACTACACCCTGTGTAACACGTGTTGTAAAAGTCACAAGCAGTTTTATTTTATTTTTATTTATTTATTTATTTATTGGTTCTTCACAGCTGACAAATTATAAATTCAAATAATTACATTCATTACAATACGCCAATTACGAAGTACACATTAATTGATTATCAGAGAGTAAACTAAAATTATATAATTAATAATAATAATAATTTATTTAAAAGAGACGTTTTGTGCGTGTGTGTGATTATGTGTGTGTGTGTGCGTGTGTGTGAGTATGCGTGTGTCTGTTATTTCATTCACTTCCTGATCTCGGTGGGAGTCGGGCAAAGATTCAAGCACTTTGTTTTAAAAGTGTTTCGTCCACCATTGAATAAATCCAAATTGATAATTACTGTGTATCGTCGTATTCATGCGAGAGCCGGTGTCTGACCGGGAATTTCCTTGAATTGCCTGCTCTATCTTAGACCCTGGCGTTGATTCCCACCATGCAAGCCTAAGGTCAAGGGCATTCAAGTAACTGGTAAAAAATAGGACTTGTTTAATTTCACGAATTAATTTATTACTAAGAATAATCAGTCAGTTTCTTGCCCTTCATTGAGGCTGTAATTGAATTTAATATTCTAAGCCTCGTCTGTGAACGCCGTAAAAAAATATAAAGATAACTGAAATGTAGCATTGTGATGAAATTCCGCTCATAAAGAGGAAGACTTTGTGGTTTATTGCATCGTTAACCGCAATTTATTACCGCTCACCGGAGTATTTAACGTTGAGCACTAATTAATAAATTCAGTCATTCGAATTACTGTTAAAATTTGGCTAGGATTACTACAAAGTCATCGGAGGATAGAAATCCTTTTTGTTAACGGGTAAACCTCGTGGATACATGGAGGGTAATTTGGCATACTGTGCCACGCTGGCCAGACGGGTCGGCACAGGGTTTCGTTTCAAGATTTCCTTCTCTTGCGGCTAGATTAATTTCCTTTTGTCGGCTTACAACACCCCAGCATAGAATGGGGTGGTGACATTGTGTATTCTAAATCCGTCACCACACGGACTCAACTCAAGCTCCGCAACAAGATACTAATCATAAGTTTGATTTTATGGGACCGAAAAGTCCTCGAGTGGCGACCGCGTTCCGGAAAACGCAGTGCTGGCAGGCCTACCAAACGGTGGACCGATGACCTGGTTAAGGTTGCTGGAAAGCGATGGATGCGGGCGGCTCAGGACAGTTCTTTGTGGAGATCCTTGGGGGAGGCCTATGTGCGACAGTCGGGTGTTGGTCCACTTAAGTTTGGCAATCCTGTGGGCTACGTCGGTGACCCTGGTTCGCCTGCGTATCTCCTCATTTCTGATTCGATCTCGCAGGGAAACTCCGAGCATAGCCCTCTCCATTGCCCTTTGGGTGACTTTGAGCCTTCTGATGGAGCCCATAGAGAGCGACCAGGACTCTGTGCAACACACATTCTTTATTTTCGTCTTCAATAACTGCGGTATTGTGGATGAAATATTTGACCACAATACCGCAATATAATCAACCATTTGAAATGTTTGATTTTAATTGCCACCCACAAGCCTCAAGCCGGCTTTTTATTTGTCGGAAGTGTTGTGACGTGAAGCATCAGAGAGGTATCGGTTTCATATATTTAATACGCTGAGAATTATACTATTCTGTTCCAATGTGAAGTGACGGCTTCTGTCATGTCGCGACATATTAAATCCCAGAGTGCGACAGTGCGCGTCAGTTCTCGATTGAATCCCGTAAGATTTGCTCGTACGCCGCTGTTTTTAACCACACCACGTTTTTATAGGTACCTACAATTAACGAACTGATCGAAATTGTACAACAATATAAAGTCATATTTGATACAAAAGAGTCCAGTATATAAAGATAATTCTATCAGAGGAGCTATTTGGGACCTTTTTTTTACATTAGAATACTGCCAAAAACTCGCGACCTTCAAATTCGGATTCAGAATTGGAAATATCTTGGAAATTCATTGCTAATCTCGGAAGGCAATGGTAACGTACTGTTATAAGGGAAAAGTAGTAAACCTTAATAAAAAAACGGTTTTTAATTGACACACACAAATACATTTAGCACAAATGAAAAATGGCAGCGTTACGACCGGGATGGAGTATGGATGAAGACTGGCTTGTGCCGGGTAGGAAAGGTGTACTTATAGTCTAACATAATGATGAATGAACAAAAGGGAAGACAGGGAACATATAAGGGGAACTCTTTATGAGCTGTAGTTAGTTGTAACTTAAGATTTCGTCAGAAGGGGCCTGAACACGACACATAAATGTATTAGGTAGCTGTACCATCAGAGCGCATCACGACACAACACATCAGACTTATATAAATCCGACTTTAGCCACACCTAATTGACGTCGGTGTCAAATTAAGTTGGCACCGACTAGTCTAGTAGAGAAGCTTTTATGTCGGGTTAAATAAACATTAATATTGCGATAAATGTTGTTTTGACGGATCTGACCGCGTTGTTTTATTTATCCCCAAACGTTTCAGACACTTTACAGTGTACGGGACGGACAAAGTGTCTGAACTGACCAATGTGCAATGATCGTGAAAACCTAAATTTATACTACAACTACACAGCACATATAAAAAAAGCAATGCTGAATCTGGCCTCCTCCAGATTCATGGAGTGTAATACTTATAGTCACGCCTTGTTCCCGCAGGGGTAGGCAGAGATAACATCCTGGCTCAAAACTTTCGCTTCTTTCCGGATCATCATCATCATCATCATCAGCCCACATTAGTCCACTGCTGGACATAGGCCTCCCCCAAAGAGCGCCATAGCGCCCTGTCCTCGGCCTGACGCATCCAGCCGCTGCCCGCAGCCTTTCGCAGATCGTCGCTCCATCTAGCAGAGGGCCGTCCTACGCTACGCTTGCCGATTCGCGGTCTCCACTCAAGAACTCGTCTACCCCAGCGGTTGTCGGTTCTTCTACAGATATGACCAGCCCACTGCCACTTCAGTCTGCTAATTCTCTGAGCTATGTCGGTGACTTTCCGGATACATGGAGTGTAATTAGCCTACTGTGCCACGCTGACCGGATTTCGTATAATATTTTCATCTCTTACGGCTTGCTTATTGGCCTTATCCTTTTCTTTTATCGGCTCTTACGACATCCTCTGGATGGAACAGAGTGGTGACCCACTGTATTTCAAAATCCGTCACCGCACAGAAATATACCATCTGCACATTAAACTGTTATACGTGAAAATTCCTACTCGGTGTCGCTGCCTCTATTTCTGCCTTTTCTCGTGCCTTACATTTCAGAACAACTCACTGATTAAAAGTCTGCATCAGTCTGTTATGGCTCAAGACAAAGCCACAGCCTTTTTTAATCTAGGCCGGGCAGGATGAAAGGCGCTAGTGCTGTTCCCATGCGCAAGTCTAAGAAGCATCGATATTTTTTTTATAAAAAAATCGGATGGAATGCAAATATCAGGCCTAAGATGGCACACGTTTACCTGAAAGGTGTCGTTCTCTTTGACCTTAGCGATATGGATATTAATAATTATTTTGAATGACAAAACTGTTCGTTGTGTTATTGGTCCAACATTTATTATTTTACAATATTTAAATTTTGGTCAGAATTCTTGCGTCCGTGTCATTGCATCTTTTAATTTCTCTTTTTTATAGATTCTTTTTGCTTGTGAGGCTATAGTTTATAATTGGAAGATAAAATAAAATTACAGGAGAAAGAAAACTTGACAAGTATCCCTGTATCATTACATGGAGGGTAACTAGCCTACCGCGCTACGCTGGCCAGACGGGTTGGCACAGGGTTTCAAGTGTTCCTTCTCTTGCGGCCAGGTTTCCAACCATATAATTTCATTTAGTCGGCTCTTACAACACCCTCAGGAATAGGGATGGTATGGGATGGAATAGGTGGAATAGGGTGGTGAAATTATGTATTTTAAATTCGTCACCACACTAAGGCAAAATCGAGTATATCGATGGTGAAAAATTGCTAAGGTAACTCACTAGTGAGGAAAAGCGACGGAAGCCTCCATGTCTTAAATTAAATTCTGAGTGAAAAGCTGTTTGTGGACAATAGGTTTAGGAGTATCTTCGTCTTTTATATCTACTTTGTACCAACAATGATCGTTTTGATTTACCGTGAGTGCAATTAATAAATTTTCCGAGTGGTGACAGAATACATAGTCGTCATCGTATCAGCTCATAAATGACCCACTACTGAGTCGGGCGTCCTCCAAATCAATGGGGGGAAATAAGCTAACTGAGACGGGTTGGCACAGGGTTTGCATCAAGTTTTCCTTCTCTTTCGGCTAGGTGATCACCTAGCCGAAAGAGAAGGAAAACTTGATACTATTATCACCACCTAATTCTATCCAGAGGGTGTCGTTAGAGCCGACAAACGGAAATGATAAGGCTGATAACCTAGCCCTAAGAGAGGTAAAACGTGAAACAAATCCTGTAGCCCGTCTGGCCAACAAGGCACAGTAGGCTAATTACCCGCTATGTGATTGGAGGAGGCCCGACTCAGCCCTGCATGGGCTGAATAGTAGTAATAGTAGATCTTGTTTCTTATTTATAAAAAAAAACCCTGCACTTCTTATAACCTGTATCACGGGGATTGTTTACATATATAAAATTCACGAACATAAATGACAATTGATGTCTTAGGTTTTCACGATCTTTACACATTGCAGGAAATGATGTCTTCACGGTTATGATCGTTTTATTTTAGTTTTTATTTATTCAATAGAGAAGACGGTTGGCAAGTACCACCTGCTTGGGACCCGGTTATAAAATTAATCAAATCCTAAGCCCGACACAAAACTGCAAGACCGCAAGATACTGTGAGCGACTTCTGTATCAACCGAGCACGTTATACATAGCTATGTTCAGCGTTACGTACTCCGCCACGTCACCGCGCCTACGTGACAAAGAACATGACTCACGGGCATAATAGTGCGTCACCGCCAATAGAATGAGAGCTCATTAGTGTCTCGCCAGTATATAAAATCCCGCAGCGACAACTGCCATCCAGTCGTCCCGCGACCACGGACACTGCAAAGTGTCTGAAACGTTGGGAATAAGATAAAATAAAACGATCATAACCGTGAAGACATAATTTCCTGCTATAAATGACAATTGTAAAAGTCAACAAAACCCAGCACGCTTGGTGGTAGGATCGAATGGTCCGCCCGGCTAGCTACCACCCTCACATCTAAGTCCGACGCCAAGCAGTTTTACGGTGTTCCGTCGTGTGTATGTGAGAGCCGGTGCCTGACAGGGTATTTCCTTTAATAACCTGCTCCATCTTAGACCCTGGCGTTGCTTTCCATCCCGAAAACCTAGGGTCAAAGGCATTCAAGTCACTGATAAAAAATAAACTCGGAGCAAGTGACTCTGGTTTACACAAAGACATTTGCGTTAAAAAGTGTCAATGAAACGTTAGGATTTAAATTAAAAAATACGATCAGAAGTGTCGATGTTTTATAAAAGTCTTATACTCGAGCCATAGCTTAACTCTCCAGAGTTGACTAACCAAAGTATCTAAAATAACGTATATTTAAGTGAAACCTCTCACAAAAACCATTTGCCAGCTTGTATAGCGATATAAAAGCCAACAAACACTGATGGTAAGTGAGTGTAAATGGGATCCAAGCACTAAGTAGCCATCCTTGTAATCTCTGGAGAACAAGCGTGTACGCGATTCTGTCATAGCATACATAATTTGTACAGAGATGACATGTAATTACAAATTTTAACCAATCTGCTTACGGGGATAGAATTAGACTGTGCTATATAACGGATTTAGAATACACATTGTCACCAACCCATACCGTCTTGAGGGTATCGTAAGAGGCGACTAACAGAAAGCAAGAGTCAGATCACCTAGCCGAAAGAGAAGGAAATCTTGATACAAACCCTGTGCCAACCCATCTTGCCAGCGTGGCACTGTAGGCTAATTTCCCTCTATGAATTTGGAGGAGGCCTGACTCAGTAGTGGGTCATTTATGGTCTGAAACGACGATAAAAGAAAAGGTTTATTGCGTGTGGTGTCGGATTTAAAATACATATTGTTGCACCCCATTTCATCCTGAGAGTGTCGTAAGTGATAAGACTGAAAACCTAATCTCAATAGAAGGAAAACTTGATACGAACCTCTATGCCAACCTTCTGTCAACTTTCTATATGGCCAGTGTAGCACATTAGGGTAATTATATATATTTGCCAGTTTGGTGACGGATTTAGAATAAATAAATAATAAATAAATATCCTTGGACATCTCACACAACGCCATCTCGTCCCAAGCTAAGCAACTTAATGCTTGTGTTATGGTAACGAGATGGATGATAAACTACTTATAATTTTTTTTCATATTATAGATAGAAAATACCCAGACCCGGAACAAATACTTGTAGGTCGTACAAATATTTCTTCCGTGCGGGAATCGAACCCGCGACATGCTGCGCATCAGTCGATCACTCAACCACTGCGCCAACCGTGTTGGTAAGTGAGTGTAAATAGTATCACCACCCCATTCCATCCTGAGGCTGTCGTAAGAGCCGACAAAAGGGAATGACCTAGCCGCAAGAGAAGAAAAACTTGGTACGAAGCCCTGTGCCAACCAGTCTGGCAAGCGTGGTACAGTAAGCTAATTACCTCCCACGTAACTGGAGGAGCCCGACTCAGCAATGGGACATATGTGGGCTGAGTAGTAATAATCAATTTAGCATCAGCAATATGAACATTGTTGAAACAATTTTGGAGTACCAAAGGTACCTAAGAAGGCGCTCGTTAGGCGTGACCTATGTCCAACAGAAGGCCAACAGAAGTGAAAGAAATTCTTTTTTAATTGAGGCATTTTCAAAATTATTCTTCGTTCATCATAAATTTCATTTTAATATTCAATCCTGCCCAATCGTTTGTTTGACAAAAACATGCTTGTTTCCCAGTGATTGATTGAATCATTTTTAAGGGACAATTAAGATGACCCGGGATATTACACTATCAATCTTCTGAGAACTCGTGATGAATCATTTAAATTGGTATCATGTAAAGCTACGCAGTAAAGATTTTTAGTTGACGATAATATACTACTACTAGTAGGCTACTGTGCCAGCTCCCCGTGTAGCTACAGTCGGGATCCACGGGGCAGTAAGCGCGGGACGGTGCCTCCACTCTGGAGGAGATTCCCGTACTCCGTTGGCTATCCCCAGGCTGACGGGGAGTTCATAAAGGATTTTAATCCGGGTCAAAAAGAAAAGGCCACGTGCCACGCTGGCCAGACGGGTTGGCACAGGGATTCGTATCAAGTTTTCCTTCTCTTATGGTCTCGCTCATTCTTATTACCTTTTGTGGGCTCTTAAGACATCCACGGGATGGAATGGGGTGACTCTCAGTACTTTAAAACCTCTAAAAAGCTATTGCATTGCATTTTTATCAACATATGCAATTATAATTATTTATTTATGCAGTATTTTTTATTTAAAGTGAAGGAAATTCATTTTATAATATGTCCTGTGTAATTAAATATTATTTTCGTTACGGAATTTCTTGATTAGGTCGCCGCGATAAAAGCTATACAATAGCCTAAATAATTTATATTTCTATTTATTTATAACTCTCAATGGCTTAAAAAACAAACAATCCTTGTGATGAATTGGATTATTTGAACATACATCAATAAAGATAAGGGTCGATAGGTCTCTATCTTGAACGTAGATACATTTTGATTAATTGCTAAGATGATGTGATGTAATTTATGTCAAGCTCTATCAGCTTATGAATAGGGCAGGGCGATCAGTGCGTTAGTTTAACTCGCTTGCGATTTACATTACAAGATAGTGGTGATTAATCTTGTTTGATCATATTCTATTATCACTGTAATGATAAATTAGAGGCTTCCAAACTAAGTTCCTTATAATGTATAAGGCGTTTCATTTTGTGCTGGGCAAAGTTATCAGCTTAACAAAAGCCTTTTCAACAAATTCTTGAAGCATGGTCGGCAGAGATGATCAACGTCCGATAAGGAATAATGTCTAGGTTATCTATACTAATATTATAAAGAGTAATTGTTTTTATGTTAGTATGTTTGTAACGATATGGCTCAAGAAGTAGAGGACCGATTTAAAAAAATTCTTTCACCAATTGAAATCTACATTATCACTGATTACCTATATTAATCAGTGATAATGTACCTTTCAAAGGTAAAAGAAATTGTTGAAATCTATCTAAATTGCAGAAAAAAATAAAAAAATAATATAGATAAAAATGTATGTGTGTGTCAAATACATGGTAGTGTGGGTACTGTTACTTTTTGTATAGATTAAATATATTTTGTATGTATAATGTGAAAAACAAATGCGTTATCTTTTAAATAAACTATAAGTGAGGGACGTTTCGCACTCCTCCGTCCGCACAATTTTCTTAGGGGTACAAAGTTTTTCTTCACATATTTACTGGTTGCCTGGAAGAGATAGCTTTTTAGTGATAAGGCCGCCAATTATATGTGTTTAGTATATATTTTTCTCCTGTAAGTGTATGTCACAATTGTACAACAAAGTATCATCTATCTAGTACACATTTATGTATATCACTATCACTACATAGTATATAACAAAGTCGCTGTCTCTGTCCGTCCCTATGTATGCTTAAATCTTTAAAACTACGGAACAGATTTTGAAGCGGTTTGTTTTAATAGATAGAGTGATGCAAGACGAAGGTATGTATAATACATTCATAATACTGTAGAGAAACACTGATAAGTGGGTCGCTAGTAATATAGATACAAATGATTACAGAATGACCTTTACCTACATAGGTTTAGAAGTTGATGAAAAGTATAACTAACATCGGTCAAGCTACGAAGACATTTACCACAGAAGGAATTATCGACAAAAAGAAGAAAAATACAGGACTGACGTTGTAAGATAAGGGCCATCATTAATTGTAGTGACACTTCCTCACCAGGATATTTAACTGGTAGGATAAGAGAAGGATACTTCATAATCATCATAATCATAACATAGTACAAAACAAAGTCGCTGTCTTCTGTCAGTCCCTATGTATGCTTAAATCTTTAAAACTACGCAACGGATTTTATAGCGGTTTTTTTTATTGATAGAGTGATTCAAGAGGAAGTTTTATATGTTTCATCATCATCATCATCATTTCAGCCAAAAGACGTCCACTGCTGGACATAGGCCTCCCCCAAGGATTTCCACAAAGGCCGGTCCTGGGCCGCCCGCATCCACTGCTTTCCGGCGATCTTAACCAGGTCGTCGGTCTACCGTGTGGGAGGCCTACCAGCACTGCGCCTTCCGGAACGCGGTCGCCACTCGAGGACTTTTCTGCCCCATCGGACGTCGGTCCTGCGAGCTATGTGCCCTGCCCACTGCCACTTAAGTTTGACAATCTCATATATGTTTAATACATGCATAATATTGTAGAGAAACACTGATAAATGTATATATTCATCATTGCACTCGTGCGAAGCAGGGGCCGGTCGCTAGTTCTAATATAAAAAGGACAACATGAAACTGCGACATGAAATATGTTTTCATTGTCATACAGGAGGATTAACCTCAAACTCAAAAGGAACTTTATTTATGTAGGTTATATCACGAAACTCTTATAAAGCCCTTGTCCCACGCCTATCGGTTTTTATATCTATATTCACACGTTTCATAGAAATTTCTGGAATCTCAAAATCCATCCGTCTCTTTTGATCTTTCACCCTTGCGTCCACCCGTAGTACTACCAGTATATTCATACTGAAACTGCCATATTAAAACCTTAGTCATATAAAGTGAGGTTATAGCTAACTAAAATACTTTTGTTGTGTGTTAAAAATATATTGTCTAACTTGAAGCGTCAAGTAGCTATCAACGTTTTTATGAACCAGATTTTTTCTACATAACAGGAATTCTAGTGATAAACAATTAACTACTAATCGTTATTATTATCCTACAAACTTACTAATTTAAGTTATATTATGTGTGTTCGGTTCTCTGTGCTTATTTCTCAAGTTATGACAATTTAGTCACCAGTTTTCAGTCACCAGTGGATTTAGAATACATAATATCACCACCTCAGTCTATCCTGAGTATTTCGTAGAGCCGACTAAAGGAAATTACATGGCAGAAAACCAAGAGCAAGAGAAGGAAAGATAAAAACAAAACCTTTTGCCAACCCATCTGGCTAATTTCCCTCCTATAATTGGAGGAAGCTTGACACAGCAGTGGCTATTTTACGGGCTGTGAAGAAAGAAAGTAACCAATAGGTAATTTTCAACGGTAGCTACTTTATAAGTAAAAACTAGTCAGTTGCTTATTAAAAGGATATTGTTGATTTTAAATATGACGATTTTAAAGACTTTTGTGAGCTACGTAAATAAAGTTCCTTTTGAGTTAGAGTTTAAATTATTGGTTGAAATATTACGAGTTTGTGTTTCCTTTTGAGAATTATTGGCTGAAATATTAAGATCTTTAAGTTGTGGCTATAGAGTTTCTGTTGTCTATGACTTTATTTTTTTAGAAATTGGGTTAAACGCGAGTGAGTTATATTTACTGTTAAACTCTCACACACTAACACCGCGTCCTTCAGGTTATCAAGTCTATGACATCTCGTATATAAGAGGCTGCTGGCACTAATACCCAACTCTTACCTACTCTTCAGGTTTATTTATTGCAGTGTGGGTCACAGGTCTATTTTTGATATAAGGGGTATAGTATGTTTTCATAAGGGTCTGTCAGTATACGTATACACTAGCTTATGCTTGGGCTTTGCCCACGTATGATTCCAACTTGTGCTTATCTCTGAGTCGCATATCGCCGATGTTACACAGGAATAATGTATAATTCGAATGGGGACAGTTTTTTTAATCGCTTTAATAGTGTGTGGTTTTATTCGTAATAAACATACCATACATACGTAACATCTATACTCTATACATACAAATAAATAAAATTGGAGTGTCTGTTTGTAATAATAAAATAACCACGTTCTACTAAATGCGTAGGTATGTATACACAGTTCACAGACCAAAATATTTTTGTTTTAATTTTTCTCTGTCTTTCTGTCTGACTGTCTTTCCGTCTGTCTGTTTGTTCCAGCAAATGTCGGGAACGGCTGGACCGATTTTGACGGGAGTTTCACTGATAGGAAGCTGATGATATAAGGAATAACTAAGGCTACTTTTTTATACTTTTTCCTCTTGGATCACTCTATCTATTAAAAAAAACCGCTTTAAAATCCGTTGCGTAGTTTTGAAGATTTAAGTATACATAGGGACGGACAGACGAAAGTGACTTTATTTTATACTACGTAGTAATAGTGATAGTGAAGTATTGATTAGGCTAGGTCTTGCCTGATTTGCACCACCAAAGATGCTACACACGCGTCATCGATCCTTTAGAAAGTGTATACATGACACTAGCAGCGAAATTGACAAGAGATCTTTTTCTATAAATTTTGTTTCACACAGACTTCCACTGCTGAATATAGGCCTGCACAGGATCGTGACTTGTTAAATATAAATAAATATTAATATCCTTGGACATTTCACACAACGCCATCTCGTCCCAAGCTAAGCAACTTAATGCTTGTGTTATGGTAACGAGATGGATGATAAACTACTTATATACATTTTTTTTTTTGTAAATACATACATATTATAGATAGAAATGACACCCAGACTCCGAGCCAGTGCCTCTGGTTTAGACAAAGACACTTGCTCGACCCCGGAATCGAACCCGGGACCCGTTGATCCAAAGGCGGCACATCTAACCACTAGCCTCAGGATGGAGGCCATCCTGTACAGATGGCCTCCAACCTGAGGGTGTCGTAAGAGCCAACAAATGAGAAAATGAAAGAGAAAGAGAAAATGACAAGGATGAAACCGTAGCCGCAAGGCCTGCGTGGCAGAGAAGGCTAATTGCCCTCCCTGTGATGAGAGGAGGCCCGACTCAGCAATGGGTCATTCTTCGTTATCCCAAACATGGTCGCCTCTCCAGGATGCCTCAACGGCCATCCGTTCGTCAGGCTACGTGGTCTTACTGTATGGGTGCTTACTGTGTCTTTTCATTGCGCAATGGGCTATTTTGGTCGTTCTGGGTTTTCTGAGGTTTTTCACATTTCCGATTTTGTCACGCGGTGTAACTCCTAGAATAGCTCTCTCTGATGTTCGTAAAAGTTTATTGAGTTGCTTTTTTTTTTGTTTATATCACTATTTTTTGTCAAGCTTAAGGTGTTTGTTGATCTAAAGCACAGAACTGGTTTTTGTTCTTCAAATTGGTCACAATATTAAATTAAATTAATAAGAATCAAAATTAATTTAGTCAAGTTGTCTCAATGTAGCTCTTTTGACAAGACACAAAATAATTAAATAATAACATTTTATATTTTTACAATTTAAAAGTTAATATCTGGATGACCGAGCTTTGCTCGGTATTTTTTTTTTATAAATTGTGTTTTTTGGAAATTATATTTAAGTACGAATCACTACATAGTATAAAACAAAGTCGCATTTTTCTGTCCGTCCCTATGTATGCATAAATCTTTAAAACTACGCAACGGATTTTGAAGCGGTTTTTTTTAATAGATAGAGTGATTCAAGGGGATGGTTTATATGCATAACCCACCCCCGCTTTGCACGGGCGAAGCCGGGGCGGGCCACTAGTTACTAATAAAATATGAATAATATTTTTCGATTTTACCGATTTTACTCAAATGCCTCCTTTTTGTTATTTTTCTTCCAAGTTTAAAAAAATGATGAAGTTGATTCCTAGCTAGATCGATTTATCGCCCCCGAAACCCCCTTTAAACTAAATTTAATAAAAATCGTTGGAGCCGATTCCGAGATTCCAATTATATATATGTCGGAGATAGCGACGGCTGAGCGATAGAGTCGTCATCATCTTGACTTGGTACGAGGTTTATTACTTGTAACTTTATAATTCACAATATTAACCACAGTATAAATAACAATGTTCAGTTAACACACTTAGATAGACAAACCGACAGGTTCGCAACGGAGAAGTGTCTCGGTCCGTGTCCCAACGTCGACTGACTGATCGAGCCAACCTCACTTTCCATTACGACTCTGTCCACGTGCCGCCATTGCAAAACAACTGACGTCACCGCGTTTGCCGCACTACTGTGTTAACAATCAATTGAGAAACTTAATAAAACGATATCGTTATCCACGACACGGCCAGCCTGACGAAGCACACGTCCTCGTGTGTACTTGTAACAAAATAACCAACTGAGGCACATTTTCACGTTCGGCCAACCTGACGGTAATGTTCCGTAATCGTATCTTAAGAATCAAGTTAACAGAGATCACGTTAGCATACAAATAATTTTAACAACTTTAACACGAAAGATTCCTCTAAGCCCATAATCTTTAAATCTCAATACTGATACTTTAAAACAGTAGGTTTAAAGTAATAATTACACAACACATGGCCCAGCTGTCCCAGCAGCTAGTGACAATTCACATGTCACCCATATCGTCATCGCTCCAAGCGATACGACCAACACTTTAACTAGAGTTCACGACTCCCAGTACACAGGACCATACAAATAGTCTCTCTCGAGACCCGGGTCCCCGCCACACCACTAGCTGCCCATCGCGCTCTGTACAACTCCCAGAGTTGCAGTTACGACTACAGACTAGTGCGTGTAGTGCGACCTAGCCAAGGTATGTGTTCTTTTTTACTGTTGGAGGCAACCTCCTCACCATCTTCATCAGACAAATTTAACTCAACGGGCACACTGCTTAGTGGAATCTCCTTATACAGTCGTGAGCGTATTTTTATGTTCTATTACCGGTCAAAGATTTCAGCAAATAACGATCACCATCAAGTAACTCCACAATTTTTAACGGTCCCTTGTATTTCGCGTCTAATTTAGTTTGGTTTCTCTTCGTTCTGAATTTAAACTAAATTACCAACATCAAACTTTACCACTTTAACTTGTAGTTTTATCAAATTTTACTTTTTCGTAACTGGCACTATTTTCTATGTATGTGGCCGCTTGCTCTCTTACTAATGTCTACTGCCGGTCCGGAATCATTCAAAGTTAATAGGTTAAATGGTCTAGCTAAAGGTCCTATCAGAAACTCGAGTGGACTCGCTTGTATTACACGGTGGACAGAGGAATTCAAAACTAATTGACAGACGCTTCTATCGCGGTCAGCATACTTTTTAACGCGCTCATTGTTCTTTCTACTTGGCAATTAGCGCGACTTGAACCCGTAGCTATCAAAGGTAATGAAACTGACAAAAAAACTTTGAATTCTTTGTTGGCAAAGCATCGTCCCAGATCTGCAATTACTTACTGGAGCTCCAACTAAAGACGCTTGATTTAAGGGATTTAATTGTTCTAGCCAAATCTATTCTCAGGGTATGATACAAGGGAACAAATTTTGTGACCGCATCAATTAAAACTATGACGTACTCCTTGCAATCGCTTTTCCACTTAATTTGCCAGTTAAGTCAACGTGCACAGTATGCCACGGGATACTAATCTTAGGAATTGGATGAAGTCCCGCTTGTGGGCGACCTGATTGCGATTGAGATAGTTTACAAGTAATACAACCATAGACAAACTTACGAACGCACTTAGCCATGTGCTCGAACCAATAGTGATCAACCCTGTATATTTGGCCACCTCGCCCTTTATAGTTCACAGAGCCACCTCGCCCTTGACTGTATATTTGGCCACCTCGCCCTTTATAGTTCATAGAGCCACCTCGCCCTTGACTGTATATTTGGACTAACTTCTACAACAGTCAACATATTTTTGAGGGTGCTCATAACTCTTTCCACTTGGCTTCGGCGCAACACAATGTTTGATGAGAGAGCACTCTGCACCAGAATCAGAATAAAATGGATACGACTCACAAGCGTTCATCAGCGCACCGCTGGGATTGCTAACATAGCAAGCTTCCACATGCCTCTCGTTACTCGCCGCCGCCGCAGGCGCCGCTCCGAACCGCCTGCGCCTACCGCCGCGCCAGCTCCTCCGCTGTTGCCACGTTGTTGCCACGTGGACATCTCGCTGCCAAATGTCCGGCGCTGCCGCACCTGAAACAGACTAAGTCCGACCGCGGCCGCGGCCCCGCAGAGCCTGACGCTGAAGTGTGCAGTGGCAGCACTAGCTGCCTTGCCTTTCACCGCCAATTTGATGCTCGGTGACCCATTCCACCGCAGCTGTGACATTCCACAGTTGCCGACCGAAAACCCGATCGCTTGAAATCTGGATCTGCTGTCCTATCGCCTCACGTTTAGGCTACCTTACCGATGCAAATCAAGGCATACAATGGCTCCATAATCTTGGAAAACTTTGCTATAAACTGGCGAAAATACGACGCCAGACCGATGAACCGTCAAGCTAAACAAGCACAGCAATCTAAACTTCGTATCGCAAGTAATTAACAGGTAAACACGCAAAAGAACCTCAAATAATATTTTCTTACACCGGTCAAAATCACACTATCGTAAATTCGTATACCATACAATATACCCGAGTAATAAAATGGAAACTGCTCACCGGAGTGACGTAAAATTGCAGCTGGTGCGCTTACTACAGATCCACTCACTATTCTTTGACCTGGCTGACCACAGTACTGTTGCTCGCCTTCCTGCTGCTCCGCTCAGGGCAGTTAGACGCGTAGTGTCCTTGTCCATCACAATGAAAGCAAGTGATCCCCACTTGGTTAATCGCCGCACTATGACTGCCGCTTGTGATCTTCAGTTCAGAACAATCTTCATGTAGCTTAATGTCTCCTTTATAGTGACAATGAATCGCCATTATCGGTTATTTCCATCGCGTACAGAAGTACACACATTATCACTACACTGTTTTCTCCACGTGGGCTGACTGAGTTACATACCACTTCTGATGTCGGAGATAGCGACGGCTGAGCGATAGAGTCGTCATCATCTTGACTTGGTACGAGGTTTATTACTTGTAACTTTATAATTCACAATATTAACCACAGTATAAATAACAATGTTCAGTTAACACACTTAGATAGACAAACCGACAGGTTCGCAACGGAGAAGTGTCTCGGTCCGTGTCCCAACGTCGACTGACTGATCGAGCCAACCTCACTTTCCATTACGACTCTGTCCACGTGCCGCCATTGCAAAACAACTGACGTCACCGCGTTTGCCGCACTACTGTGTTAACAATCAATTGAGAAACTTAATAAAACGATATCGTTATCCACGACATATATATAAGAGAATTGCTCATTTAAAGATATAAGATTAACCATCGGCTCAATTTGGAAAGCATCTCTACACAGAAGAGCGGGCTCTAAAACTCTGTAGTTCATTTTTTAGATTGACATTTTCAGTGTACAACAGATTTGTGAGGAATGGGGTGGTCACACTATGTGTTTTAAATCCGGCAACACACGGAACTTACCGAGTGGCATAAATCACACATAAACAGATACGTCGTTAATACAAATATATCTTTCGGACGTTCAGAAGTAGCGAGGAGTTGGCCGTGTCAAGTCCCCCCATCAATCACTGGGATGCGGATAAAGAGGGACTGCCTGATTGGGGCATAATGACGGTAAACAGGACCTCTAATGTTTACGGACCTGTCTCTAAAATGTGCAACAAAAGGGTCAAAATATTTGACGCGTATAAAGGTTGTAACGTGTGATGAGGTGGCAGAAATGTGCGAATTATGTTATTAAAAAGGTTTTTTTATAATATACTAGTGACCCGGCCCGGCTTCGCACGGGGGCAATTATGTATGTATTATACCTAAAAACCTTCCTCTTGAATCACTCTATCTATTAAAAAAAACCGCTTCAAAATCCGTTGCGTAGTTTTAAAGATTTAAGCATACATAGGAACGGACAGATGACAGTGACTTTGTTTTATACTATGTAGTGATGATGATGAAACTATAAAACGTCACTATTTGTTTTAAATAAAAAACAACCAGGTCGGAGCGCGGCACCAACCGAGAACACCTGGCGGAAGAAACTCGGTGGGCTTGTCTTTTTTTAAACGCCACATTACAATGATCGTAACTAACTACATAGTTTTGTTTGGATTCGAAAGGCGCTCAGCGGGAATATGAAATTTATGATTATAAAAAAAAAAGTTTTTTTTTAATGAATTACGAGTACCTGGTTCGATTCTGAGGTCAGACAAGAAAGTGTCTTTGTGTAAGCCAGATATATATACTTGCTCTGGGTCTAGATGTCTTTGTGTTCGTGAATTATTTATAGGTAAAGAGCCTCCATGATACAGGTTACACGGAGCATGGGAAGTGGTCTTCATTTAAAAATATCAAGTAGAAATAATATATGAGACTGTCCGTGTGGTGTCGTATTTAGTGTCGTCATCAACCCATTCCACCTTGAGGGTGTCGTAAGAACCGACAAACGGAAATTGTAAGACTTAAATCTATTCGGAAGAGCGGCAAAGTATATATTTGGAGGAAGCCCGACGTGGCGTGGTACTGATAAAAAAGATCAGTGACTTAAATACCTTTGACCCTAGGCTTGCGTGATGGAAACACCAGGGTCTAAGATGGAACAGGCAATTCAAGGAAATGCCCTATCAGGTACCGGCTTTCACATACACTCGTCGAAACATAGTTTTTTTTTTTAAGTTTTGATGGACATCACAATCAACTCTCGATATCCAGTTGGGTGAAGCGTCTGATGCAAAAGGCAGTTTTACTTGAGACGGCGCGCATTTTTAGGCGGTTCCTCTCTTTGCGGCACTAACCACTAGCCGGCTTGAAAAAATTTCCCCCCTAGGGCTGTTATGATTTTTAGATAATATTAAAAAAAATGTTTTTTTTTTATATAAATACTTATTATGTACTAGGACTTACTACGGACAGTAAGACCGAAGACTTACTAAAAACATTGACTTAATCTTGATGGTGTAAACACACACTCACACACACGCGCGCATACACACACACACACACACACACACACACACATACACACACTCACTCACTCACTCACCCATGCACACACACACTGCATGCATTTATCTTTTGTAATAGTTTAAGTTTTATTTTCTATTTATTCGTGAATTACTTCTTCTCACAACAAAAATGTTTAAGTTTTATAGTTAGTTCTACCTCATTATTTTTATTGTCAGTGGGGGGCCTGGTAATCTGTTTGACAGGGCAACCTAGTGCAGATACCAGTCTCCCACAAAAGTTCCTAAGTTTAAGCTCTCAATTTGTTGTAGGCTACTTTGTAAACTTTTGTGGAAGATAAAATAAAGGTCTTATTATTATTATTATTATTATGTAAAAAAAATATGAATAAAGAATATACAACTTAGTTTATCAGACAATGTCCAAACCTTAGAACTAATATAATTTGGTAATTATGTTATTAATAATATTTTATTTAATAGGATTATCGTACCTATGGGCAATCACCTTTAGGATACCATTACTACTACCCCGCACTCTTCTTAGAAGAGAAGCACCTCGTTTGCGAATAAAGGAAGTTTATTCAGTTGAAGGTATCCACCCTTGCTTCAACAAACATGGTTGAGGAACTACAAAATTTGGGCAGCCCTAATAGTATCCTAAAGGCATTGTTATATTGCACTTGTAAAGCGTTCAGAGACAACTGTGTATGCTGGACCCATAGGCTGCTCGAGTAGAAGGCAATATGCCTTAAGATTTAATATCTTTACTTTCTCACTACAGCGAGCAAACCAAAGCAATGGATGCGGGTGGCCCTATGTCCAGCAGTGGACGTCTTTTGGCTAAAATTATTATGATGATGAGTCCCCTATAGAGGTTTTTACTGCGCACAAACAGCAATGCGACTGAATATACTGATAATCATTTTATTTTTTGCCCAATTCCAAACTGTAGCGTGTAACAATCTATGACACCTCTACCCTTTTAGTTACGTTTTCCTGTTAGGAATACCGATTCATATTTCGAGAAAGTTCTCTTCGGAATACGGCACGTGGGC
This sequence comes from Clostera curtula, assembly GCA_905475355.2. Lineage (NCBI taxonomy): Eukaryota > Metazoa > Arthropoda > Insecta > Lepidoptera > Notodontidae > Clostera > Clostera curtula. Next base: position 2,907,753 of record FR997804.1, on the reverse strand, counting down.
GGCGAAACATTCAGCTATAAGAGAAATAAATTGCTCTGTAAATATAACTAGAGTCGTAGGGTTGCACAGATAGGCGCTTTTTTGCGGCAGACATTTTCTTAGGAACATCACTTTAGCCTGATTTCCTACAATGTGCAAAGATCGTGAAAACCTAAGAAATCATTAGCCTTTACATAACCACGCTAACCAGGTGGGTTTCTGTGCTAACTGGCCTGATTAGAGGTTCGTACCTAGGTTCGAATATGCGTAATGCTTGTGTACAGGTACCGTTGTTGGGGGTCGATTGGCTCAGGCATTAGAAGGTTGGAGGAAGGCGCGCTGCGTTCCGCGCGTGCCTCCCAGCGGTGTAACGGGGGGAGGCTATTAGAGCTACCCCCCACGTAATCGAAGGCCTTGGAGCTTGGGGCTCCATTAAACGAGGCGGGCCGAGGTCCCCAGGGTACCGGAGCATGCTCTCCTTATCGGGGAGTGAATCCCGTGGCCCTGGTTCGGACATTCGAGGATCACCGTCGGTTTTAGTGGGTAGATCGGGGCGCAATATACCATCTTTACGCGCCTCGGAGTCCCACATAACCCAAAGAGGCATTAGATGGTTACTATTGTTGACTAGATCTTCCTGATGTTTGGACCTTTGCGAGTTTTGCTCTCATAAATATGTCTTATTCCGGCCTTGTACCTTAAAATAGCGAACTAAAAAGAGCAACAACAGAGTATCTTGCCAGCTCTTTTCTGTTGAGCTGCATTCCGAACCGGTGATAGATGGTAAATTTTCATTAAAAAAATTTTATGGTAGATTTAATTGTTTGACTTGTCAAAAGAGCTCTAATGAGCCAACTTGATTGAATGAGTTTTGATTTTAAATATCTTACGACAAATTTTTTATTTATACTCGTACATGAGTTCTTAAGGACATAATCCAGCAGTGAGATTTTTTTTTTGTTGGAAATCCCTGGAATGTTTACCTGACCGTTGGGGACTACCCGGAGTATGTGGGATTCTGGGGAGCAGAAAGATGATAATTAGCGCCCCGACCTACCCACTAAAACCAACCGTGATCCCCGATTGCCCAGGGTGGCTAGCACTCCTTTTCGAAATTCAAAAATCAGTACACGGATATCGGGTATCATATCGGAAGCGATTATGGAACGTTGGACGTTAATCGACACACAATATACAAAACCAATCAATTTTGCGATATTTATTCAGACGCGTAAATTAATCGACTCCATTTAGACCTTCGCAAACGGCGGGTTAATTTGGTTAGGGGGGGATCTTCGATGATTTGTTTTCAAATGAGATTTCTGTTTGCGTATTTATTAATATTACTTTGTTGAATAATTTGTTGTTGAAAACCAATGTAGATAACAATCTTCGCAAATAAAATATCATTCATTCATCTAAGAGCCTTCCATCAACTGTGACGTTAGTTCACAATATATTAATTTATAACATAAACATTATCTCGTAATATTGTCATCCACTACAAAACAGTGATATACGTATGTTGGTTCCATTTTCAGAGTGATTAAAGCCAAGCGTACTGGGAAGTCAATCTTAATTACTGATCAGAGTCACTAATGCCCTTGTAATATAGTTAATGGTAGTTAAAGCCCTTTTAAGTAAGGGATATACATTCACAAACAAAGAAAATCTTGGTTTAATGTAAAAAATAATGTAAATTAAAAGAAAATACTAACGAATTTAAATAAATAATGCCTAAAAAAAGCTTTAGCGATAAGGCAGCCTAATTGTACATTGTCTGTTTTTGTATATTCCACTTTTGTTAATTTATATGTGCAGAGAAGTATTAATAAATAAATAAAAAAACTCGACACAATTGGGCAATATGTTACAAACTGCAAACGGCCACGTAGATTTTCGTGAAGTAATAACAAAACACTCTTTTGATTAACACACCTCACTGAAAAATAAAATTCAATTGAAAGCCGCTCAAGTGGTGATAAGGAAATATAGACAGATACATCAGTTTTGTTAAGCTCTGGAAGTTTGTTTTACTGTAGCAATTCTATTCCGGAGAATAAAGCTTACTATTAAGCTTATTTTCCGTTCCGTTACAACAAAACATGATCACGCTGCTAAGACGGGTCGTACCAACCCGACTTGTCTGTAGGTTTGTATCAAGTTCTCCTTCTTCCACCCGTGTGAGTTTGTATCAATTTCTCCTTCTTCGATTAGGTGATCTGCCTCTTTCGGGGCCTCTTTTTGGAGCCCGCCTCTGAGTAAGGGGCTCCACTAACTATATAAGAGGCGGACCAAGGTCTCCAGGGTCACAGAGCATGCTCCCGCAATGGGAGTGAATCCCGTGGCTCTGGTATGGGCAGTCGAGGATCGCTGTCGGTTTTAGTGGGTAGGTCGGGGTGCAATTCACCATCTATACGCGCCTCGGAGTCCCACATAACCCGGCTAGCCCCGAACGGTCGGGTATCCATGGGGATCACCAACGTAAAAAAAAAGGTGATCTGCTTCGTGCGTTCCTTTAGTCCCTCTTATGACACCCTCAGGATGAAATGGGGTAGCGACACTACAGTATTCTAAATCCACGAATCCGTCACCACACGGAATAGGAATAATAAAAGGTAAAAAATTATAAGGTACATGTATTCATATTATTTTATGTAAGCTGTATAATCCGTAATGACTACGATTCCTACCCGATCATTTTAGATTCAGACAGAAGCCGTTTAATCAAACGAAGAAAAACAAATAAAATGAACGTTCCAAGTTCAAATGAAATGACGTTTCCAGACCTCGGCGCTTCGACTAGTTACTTCTCACCCTTTCGTATCTAGATCGCTTGAATTTCAGTTGTAGCCCATCGTTCGGTGTGGTCGCACGCCGTCTAGCCGGCAAAAACGCGACTAAATAAATTGAACGGTAACGTGAGGCAGTGGTATCAATTCAGTGAACCGACTTTCTGTGAGTTTGTGTGTCTAAGGAATTTCTCTACTGGACTGTGTGAGTAACTTTTATTGCATTTTTTCTTGTGCGCGGTAAAATTGTAAAATTTAAGTTATAACCATTAACTATTCAGAGTGAACTTGAAAGAAAATAAACAAATATTTAAATGTTATTGTTTTCAAGATTATTGAGTTTTATTTTGCTTAAACATTGTATTAAAGTAAGATTAATGTAATATTTGTAGGCAATCGAATGTAAAAAGATAATAAAATACATTATAGAATAAAAAAAAAAAGATAAATTGAATGGAATTTGCGCCAAATCTTCGCCTTCACTGGTTGAAGTTATACAGGATGTCATAAAGAAGACATAAGAAAAAAAATGACTAAATTATTTCTCAAACATTTCTTTTCTTAGGTAAGAGCGTCTTTGGACTTTTGGTTCAAACAATCAAACAGTGATAAATAAAATAGAATCGCAACTACATATTATTTTGATTTGCTCAGTATTGATTTGTTTTGTATCAGGTGTTATTAAATTTCTAAATATTTATTTAAATTTTACTCACTTAACAACAAGAAGAAGAAAGAAAGAAAATACATTTATTGGTACTAATATTAAACAAAAGTTACAAGAAAAGTAAAATAAAAAATAGTGTTAGCGCCAAAGGGCAACCAGCTCAGCATAATGTTAGGGATCAGCTATAAGTGCTAATACCTAACGCTGATTTTCAGCTGCAGCCCAACACATGGGCTCAAGTTATTTAAACTAATTTTGTTTAGTTCTTTTAAGTTTTTGTTTTTAGTTGTTGCTGTATGTCCGTGGAAATCCTTGGGGGAGGCCAATGTCCAGCAGTGGACGTCTTTTGACTGAAATGATGATGAAGTATGTTTGGATTTTATTCCAGTTATAGGTATTCATAATACAACATACATTTTACCTACAGCCATAAACTTGAAAAAAGGATAATATAGAACAAAACTTCAATAAATATTGGACCCCAACTGGTTCAACACTTTTTTTGGAGGAAAAATATATTCTTCTAACGAGCTTTGCACAAAATATTCCTTAAAATTTTCCGGATAATTCATTCCTCTGGTATATTCATGCAACATCGTCCTCGAGATAGAATTTGTTGACATTGTGGTCATACACAAAACACTTGCCCGACCACGGAATCGAGCCGGAGACTCGTGGATCCTAAGGTGCCATGTTCAACTTCTGGGCCAACAAGGCGACCTACTTACTGAATGTATATACAATTTGTATTGATTATGCGAGTGGCCTCATCGTTTAGATTACAACTTCAAGATTACCTTTTATTATTTTATTTTTTACAAACAAAACTCCTGCTTTATGCATAAAAAAAAACAAAAAGACTTGTATACCGGGGGTGGATGCCTCTGATTTCGACAAAGACCCTTGCCCGACCCCGGTATCGAACCCGGGACCCGTTGATCTAAAGGCAGCACTAGAACAACGAGGCAGTCATAGAATAGACCATGGAAGACCTGATTTTCTTACATGATACTACTCCAACCGCATCGGGATGATTTATGGCATTTTAATGGCTCTTTAAATAAAAATAACCCATAAAAGCTTTTTGAAGTTTACCCATAAAACCCAACCTTTTATTAAACCAGTATTTTATTAGATTAGTACGTGTTTGTGTTCGAAAACTCCGTCTCTATACAGGGTGTAAAATATTCCTATAAATAATAGATGTCTTGTTTTATTTTTAATGTATTTAAGTAAGGATGTCTGGCAGAGTAATAAATCTTATTGTTACCGCAGTCTCGCGTAGACTATAAATTAGAATTTATCGCCACGCTTCTTATTACCCGTAGATCAAGGTGTGCCAATTTGGACAGCGTCTGGAGAAATATGCCCATTGTCTCTACGCCTAGTCAGAAATTCATCTCAGCCCCAACGAGCCACCACTGATACGGGCCTCCTCCAAGTTTATGGAGGAAATTACTACTCCGCCCATAAATGCCAATTACATGGAGGGTAATTAGCCTACTGTGCCACGTGGGTTGGCATAGTATTTCATATCGACCTTGCCACCTTGACAAGGCAGGCGGGCACGTGCAATGTCCCGTACGTGCCTTTCGATGGGTTGGGGAGAATGAAACGATGAATGGATGCCAGAGCAGTCGAGGGACACCGTTGGTTTTAGTGGGTAGGTTGGGGCGCAATTACCATATTTCCGCGCCTCGGAGTCCAACATAACCCGGCTGGCGTTTAGCGATCGGGTAACCATGAGGATTTCAGTAAAAACAAGGATTTCATATCAAGTTTTCCTTCTCTTGCGACTAGGTCTTTGGCTTAGTCATTTCCTTTTGTCAGCTCTTACGACAAGCTTGGGATGAAATGGGGTGATGGCTCTATGTATTCAAACATCACACGGTAACGCACAAAAAATATATACGTATATTATGTCTCTCTGGTAGTTTTCTATAATTTTAACAAAAAATATTGTAATAGGACAAATCAACTACGTACATAGAAAACAAAGTAAAAAACCTCGATTTCCGAGAAGATAATACTCCTAGCTTATCGATAACGACCCCAAATTGTATAGCAAGATAACCCCGTTCAAATTGCCCTTTCGCATGTTTTGGACAAATTCGTGGTATTACAATTGCGCCGGGCTCACAAACGCCAGTTGGTTTGAAATAATGTGAAAATAACATTTTATATTACTAGGGCGAGGCTCAACTATAAATCTCCCTCACCTCTTCCCTTACTTCATCGGGATCGTCACAGGTCTAACCTGTTTAGGCTAATTACCACTATTTACCAGAAGCGATTGCCGTCTGCGCAAATCTAGCCGCAAGAGAATGAAAACGTTATACAAAACCTTTTTATTTTGGATTCGCTTGAGAAATAAATAAATAAATATCCTTGGACATTTCACACAGCGCCATCTCGTCCCAAGCTAAGCAACTTAATGCTTGTGTTATGGTAACGACATGGATGATAAATTAGATATATACTTTTTTTTGTAAATACATACATATTATAGATAGATAACACCCAGACCCGGAACAAATACTTGTAGGTCGTACAAATATTTCTTCCGTGCGGGAATCGTTTATACACTAAAACCCCAGCGGTATACACTCACGCGACACGCTTCAGGCGCCACAGGTTCGTGTAAACGCATTCCACTGTAGCGTCCCGGGAAACTCCGAACCCAGTCAGTGAAGCTTTTGTCAATGGCGGGTTCCCCCGACCCACCACCGGCCTCTATATTTGATTCGAAACCCTGTGCCAACCGGTCTTGTCAGCGTGGAATGGTAGGCTAATTACCCTCCATGTTATTGAAGGAAGCCTGACACAGCAGTGGGTCAGGTATGGGCTGAGTATTATAAGATACCCCGTATATCATGGTGTACTAAGCCTGCAGGCAAATGGACATTTTCATCAGTCCAGACCTAAAATGTGTCTGGTAATTTTAAAGCTGAATGGGACTGAGAGGGTATATATATTCAACGGGACATTGTTTAGACAAACTTGAATTTGGGACAGGCGAGAGTTTCGAGTTGAAGTTGAACCGTACTGACTAATTGAAAAAGTTTTTAGTCAAATACCCTGAGGATCGAATGCCCTTATTGCTTTGGCTCAAAAATATTGTTTCCAAATTGTACTAAATATTTAAAAAGTATGGTAGCTCTTCATCATCATCATCATCATTTCAGCCAAAAGACGTCCACTGCTGGACATAGACCTCCCCCAGGGGGGGGGGTTGCTATAATCGCCACGCTTGGCAGGCGGGTTGGCAATCGCAGTATCGGATGGTCGATGTTGAACAGATCGTCGCTGCTGCCCAACGTCTGTTGTCCCTTAGTCGCTTTCTACGACACTCACGGGAAGATAGGGGGTGGTAGTATTCTTACTCCGCTACCATACAGATGATAGCTCTAAGATAGCTGTACCGACTCTTCGAGACTAGTTGGTCAACGTCGGGAGGAAGGTTGAATGATACGACTTGTCTGTGCAACTGTGTAATACCAACTGTATACAATTTATTTCTTAATTCTCTAGGCTGACTCCGGGATTCAAAACAACACCAAATACGTATTAATATCTAAACTCCTCCATGCTTCAGGAGGCATATACGTGTATAGCCATAGGTACCATTCTACCATCAATGGTCGACTGCCTCGTTGGTCTAGGGATTAGATGTGCCTTTGGATTAACGGGTCTCGGATTCGATTCCGGGGACGGGCAAGTGTCTTTGTCCAAACCAGGGGCACTCTGGCACTCTCAGAGGCACTCCGGGCATTCTGGGTGTAATTTGTGTTCATGAATAACAAGGTTTCGGTTTAAAAAAAAATTTCAATCTTTACGCGTAGTCAGTGTCGGGACAATTGGCAACTGGTCTAACCATATATGTAATTATAGATTGTTCGACCTGATGAGCCGCGGAGGATAGGTGGGAATCTTTTCGCCTAAATACTGGTAGTAAGCTAAAAATATGTTAAATTGGTGTCGACAACATTGAAAATATTTTACCATTTACCGTTAAAGAAAATCACGTATCTACAAACGAATTTATCTAGATTTAGATTTCATCTTTCTGTGTGGTGACGGATTTAGAATACACAATGTCACCAATCTTGAGAGAGTCTTAAGAGGCCACTAAAAGAACGGAGGAGGCAGATCAACTAGCCTCAAGAGAAGGAAAACTTGATACAAACCCTGTGCCAACCCGTCTTGCCAGCGTGCTACAGTAGGCTAATTTCCCTCTTTGAGTTTGGAGGAGGCCTGACTCATTAGTGGGTCATTTATGGGCTGAAACGAAAAGATTTCATCACCAAAGGTCCTGTAGCGAAAATTAGCACAACAACTGCGACGCGCATGCCAGAAGTTTTTGCCTCTAGGGTGCTGTTACGACACCCTCAGAATGAAATGAGCTAGAGACATTGTTATTTATGAATCCATCAGAAGACTGTTATATTTAGTAAAACTTTTTTCAAGTCACGTTTTTATAGCATACTAAAACCACTGCAAGTGACTAGTATTATTTTATACAGACATTAAAATTTTGGTTCACAACTTAGAGACTTTCACCCCACAATTACAATTATACACCGAAATTGTTGAACGAATTGTTAACAACGTTATTCCAGTATAAATCCCATTTCTGAACTGGCATTACGAATTAATCTCCCGTGGAACATTTCGAAGGCATTCGAGTTATTAGCATTGTTCAATATTGCGGTTTGTCAAATTGGTCTGCTTTGCGTTGTACTAATTGGGGTTTTGTCTTATACGAGTACATAATCTTTATGTAAACAATTGCAATATGCAAGAACATTATGGAAAAGGAGATTCGAATAAATAGGTTTTGTGTCAGAAAATAGCGGGAGCTTTATACTTTCAAAAAGACGGTGCAAATATGGACAGACATAATCGCTACACCAAAAAAAAAACCAAAAATTTGTTATACAATTTCTTTTATTGTGGTCTTGTGGCTGAATGCTATTAATTACAGACAACTAATTTCCAGCACCTATGGCAGTCGTCAGACGTTGTGACAGCTGGTCTAACCATATTCCCAGTGATCCATGGAGGGCAGACGTCAATTTCTCCATGTAAATGCTGCTAGTTAGACAAATTACGTTAGACCAGTGGGATCACATTGAAATTGGGAATGATATAAGACAGTTCGATAGAAGAAAATTAGCCTACTCCTTAGAGCTGTAAAATATAATTTTATAACATTTCATAACAATACGGCTCTTAATGTAAATAAACATATACATACTTATATATATATATATATATACATAACATAATAGGGTTGCCCAGCGTCATCGATGAATTCTTAAGAAACATAAATCCGAACAAAATTTTACTTCCAGAAATAGAATCCCAGGTAGCTCTTATCACTCAAGTAACCAATGAAATCATTATAAAAGTAGCAGATTTAATAGAATCAAGAACCGCTTAGAGAAGCTGTCGAATGCTTCAACGAGTTAAATTAAATACAAAGACGATTCTTAATCCACTTATAAGGCTTTACAACACCATTGTTCCACGTTTAACAATAATACAAACTCCTTGCGTTTGGCGTAATTAATTTCATGGATGTTATGATATTTAACTTGATTTCAACATGATTAGAACGGTTAACGTTTTTCGCTCCGCCTTTCCAATTACAATTATAATATTTCACAATGATTCAAAAGGGTTTATGATAGTATTACGAGTATTATTAGAATTTTTACCGACAGTTTCTTTATCAGTAGTAATATCAAACCTTTTATTCTGGCTATTAGATTTTTTGGGTTCATTTGAAGAAAGTTAATTTAAATCACCTGATAGACACGGTCTTCAAAATGATAAATCCATGGATCCAATCCAAATCTTTTACTACATGGATGTTCATGTTATGTTATGCCAAATTTTATGCCATTCCTAGAACTTTGCTTCCATAGAAGGAAGTCGCACCCAGCCCTTAGAGCCCCTGCACGTAAAATCTAAACGCATTTGGATTAGCTAAGAACTGAGATACCAGTTACTCTTCTACCTAGAGTAAGAAGTCTTCTCTAAGACTCCAGAAACTGTCAACAGATACTCCAAGACGCCTGGTTATTGAATTAACCTATCTATTCCCTTCATTTCTTACTTCACCAGATATCTCGGGGATCACGGGACGGTAAAACAATTATTCTAAATCCCTCAGTCTACGGAAAATTCAGTATTTGTTAATATTTAAATCATAATTTGAATATTAAAGTTCAACAATGCCAAACCATTATTCAGACTACTTCAAGTTTGTGGTTATCAAACACAATAGCAGGAGTGCTTTTCGTATTATTAATTGCCCTGCTGAATTGCGAACTGTAATAATTTTCATCTGTAATGTTAGCGTTGTCGTCTATTGTTATCATAACGCGCCGTTTCTCTATTATAATATTAGGCATGTTAGTTTTTTCGTTTTTTTAAATGCATAGTACTAACTATACGTTTTTTGTTCGTCTTTCATTAGGTTGGCTTTACCCTTTGTCTTTTTCACTATGTTTTTTTATCACTATTACCCATTGTATATTGGGTAATACCGGAATTGATTTCTTAATATTGAGTAATACCAGAATGATAAGTGTAAATTTATCGGTAAAAACAATTAAACGTAGATTAGAAGATTAAGTTATAATATTGAGAAAAATGCAGCTGTAAATTTAAAATGTACTTTGACACCCTTTATAATTTTAAATAGGTACATTTTTTTTAAAGAAAACAGATAAAGTAAGTATATATTTATATCGTAAATATTTTTCATTAAAATTTTATTGAAGATATACATACTAAGTAAACTATTCCTCAGAATGCTAAAACCTTCATTACTGAATTAAGAGTGTCAGCCCATGACGAACAATTGAGTCACGTCTCCTCCGAGTTATTACGTGGGGAGCAGTAATTATCCTTAATCATGTTTAACTATGTATTTACATGAGAATGTAAAACGATACGTAAAAAATTTTATTTTTGTAATCAAACTATGGAGAATTTCCATTAACCATAATTACAACAAAGCATTTGAAATTTAAGAAATTAAAATAACATGAAATGTAACTGAATGCGTAAATAACGTAATATCTTAGGTTTACGCGATTATTGCACATGATAGCGGATTTGTCGCGTGTATATTACATTATTTAATTCGGATGTTTTTAATATCGATAGCCTCGCCGATCCAAATTTCTGTAGAGAGGGCATCATCTGCTTAATAATCCAGTCAATAAATTGATAATATCTCAAGCTCAACACTCATCTGCAAGAGCTCTGGACGTCGTGAGTGATTTCAGCGTGCACAGGGAACGTTAGAAATATAAAAAATAGGCGGTATATTTCTCTTTCTTAATACTTTTGAAGACAACTGTCGTCTAGTCTCCGCCGACTATACTAGACCACGACTGCTGCAAAGCATTCGAAACGTCGGGAATTTAAATATTGATATTATACAATACGATAAATCCGTTAAACACCGTAAAAGTCCACAATCACTTTTGGATAGCTTATTTAATAAAATCGGCCTCATTTTGCATTCAATCATAAATTATAATTCATACCGTGAAGCCTCTTTATGAATTTATACAAAGGTTTCGGAGGTATTCAAAAACTTTTTCAATTATTATCATCAATTGCTATTGAGATTTAAAAACATTCGAATTAATTAATGTAATATACCCGCGATAAATCCGATAGAAAGTTTTTAATTTCAATGCGTAAACATTTTATTTTAATGTGTATTATTCGCAAAACCCCCAAGATCACTAAGACTTTTCAATTGCCTATTTAATAAGATCGGCTCCATTTTGTTTTCAATCATAAATAATTGTAATTCATACCGTGAAGCCTCTTTATGAATTTCTACAAAGGTTTTGGAGGTATTCAATAACTTTTTCAATTATCATCAAACAGCAGAGTCGAGTTCCACAATACATGCGCACTAGCTTCAGGATTGCTTATAAAATGAGAGCAGAATCGGTTTTGTTTTGCAAATGATGCCATGGGACAAAAGAGGGATGTCGTATATAATAAAGCACTCGCGTCGAGGATCGTAATATTCAAATTCAGTCGTGTTTTGTTGACGCCAAGTTTATTATGAGGACATTATGAGAGCGTTTGTTGAGTGTTTAACTTTTAATGTTATTATACAAATAACAATTTGCACGTGTGGGATTCGGAATAGAAAGTAAGCAGTTCATTTTATCTTCTCGGGGATTTACTATTTCAGCCTATTTCTGCGTATGTATCGAGATCGGTGATTGTTGATGATGCCATATGGTACAGAGATGTGGTTGCTCACTGTAGGCTTACTTCATCAAAAGGCTCAAAGACGGCTCAAAGAGGGCCTTTGTCCTGGAGCTGAAACTATGAGGATGATCGAGATTGGTGATAAGAGTGACACAAACTTCTAACACATTAGGAAGCAGTTTTTATGAGGGTGGTTTCACTAAAATCGGGTCAGCCGTATTAAGATCATCAGATCTTTTTTAGTCGTATGAGGGTTAAGGTATGTAAATATATATTTATTACTGCTACTACCTAGCCCATTCATGACATACTGGTAAGTCGGGCCTAGGCCAGGAACCTCCCATTACATGAAGGGTAATGAGTCTATTCTGCCACGTTAGCCAGGCGGGTTGGCACAGTGTTTCGAATTTTCCTTCTCTTGCATCAAATCTTTCGGCCTTGTCATTTCTTTTTTTCGGCTCTTACAACACCATCAGGATGGGATGATGACACTTTGTATTCTTAATCCATACAAAACAAGTGTAACTTTGTTGAACTATATAATAAATCCAAAACTTTTCAATCGTCGGATGTGAAGCTGAAGAACCGGCAAGAAATTCTATTGTTGCTCTTTATCAACAGAACAAATTTGGGTACATACTGTTAGACGCGAATAACGTAGTTTATTGAAAAAAAAAGATTTAATATTGTATCTGTGCTACCGGTTAGGAGGTTGGAAGCAAACTGTCTATGGGAATTGATGAGCCGACTAAGAGGGAATTAGCATTTGCTGACACAGCTTGAAAGTGTCTAAGGTGAGAGCTATTGGTAACAGAGGGGAGGTATAACAACCCGCGGGGTTGAAAACACTTAAAACTGAAGGGTGAAGTTTGTGAGAGGGAGGTGCAATGTTTGGGAGGAGGCACAGGGGTAGGATTGCTAGAAGTGGTTATAGTAGGATCGCGTGAGCTATTGGTGCATTGGTCGCTGGTAAGAGTTTGTGGGAGAAGGAAGCACTTAGTATACCTTAAAATAGAAATATTACTAGGCTTACTAGACATGATCATTAAAATGCTTACAATCATTGTTGCGAACTATCTCTATTCCGGTTAGTAATTTCCAAATTGGACTAAATGTGATCTTGAGTTAAATTTCTTTGATATGTTGGGATTTTCTGCAAGTAAAGCATTTATGTTTGTACTAGCTGACCCGGCGAACTTTATTCCGCATTATAAATATTTAAAACAAAAACAAAGTTGGACATAGGATACCTGAGATTTTTATCCCGTCCGTATAAAACCTACTTTAACAAAACGAAACTGACAGCGAAACGTTATGTTGTCTATAGTTTAATATGGCCGAAAATTTGACAATTAGAAATTTTGAATTCGACTTGTTTATATTGTTGTAATTCACATAATATCTTTATAACTTGTAGCCTATGTGTTATTCTGATGTATAAGCTATATTATTGTAAAGTTTAATTAATATCCATTCAGTAGTTTTTACGTGAAAGAGTAACAAACATCCATCCATCCATCCATCCATCCATACTTACAAACTTTCACGTTTATAATATTAGTAAGATATTTCTTGACTTACAGATAATATTTGAACGCTTTGCGTCACCAGTATTTGCCTGAGAATTTTCTTTGGTTTACATTGCTTAAGATGATTATTTTTTTAAATATCATAAGTTTTTAACTGTATGACATATATTATTCTTTATTTAAAAGAGGGAGGGAAATCAGCACGAGATTCACGTTATGGTAGTGATCACCGCCACCCATCGACGCCAACTACACAGAGGAGCCAGAGGAGTGTTGCTGGCCTTTTACAAAAAAAACCTTGCCTGGAAACATTCTTTCTGCGGCCAGCACCATGTTTCCGCTGATGGATCTCTGGTTATTTTATCGATACAAAGCTATACAACAACAGCCAAGGATGGTGTGGTGGATTTGCCTGCAGTTTACTTCGTAAGGTAGGAGGTGTTTCCCAGTCAGATAGCTAGTTTACAAAGTTAACTTCAAATTTGAAACTTCTACGGTACCTACAAAATACATCTGCCCTCGCTACATCCAAGGTCCGACCCTAGCGTCACGAACTTTCAATATTACAGTTATGGCTCTTGGAAATTTTCTCGATATTCTGTTTTACTCGACTTATATAAAGTTTGATGGAAAAGGTGCCGCAATAAAAAATATACGTGAAACCCTTTCTTCTAACTTCGTATCACGGATCGTGATACTAAAATTTGTTGTGAAAATGCGCAAGCCATAATCAGTTTCTTTTTATATAATATTTTTGTGAGCCATTTTATACCGTTATTCGATTTTGATTATGTGGGGTATCGTAAATGAGAATAAGGTTTGATGTGGGATAATTTATAGGCAGGGATCGGATTTGGTTATTTACCGGGAAGTCAGGTGAAGTTCCGTCAATGTATGCCAACCTACAATTAATTAATAGGGATTGGTTACACAGCAATATAATACTCTTTATTGTACACTAATATTATAAAGGTAAATATGGCATCAGATTAATACAACAAAGAAATATAGAATGGGTGGTCTTATCATACTAGGACACTTTCTTCCAGACAACCTTTGGACGGATAAGATTTGTAAATGTTAAAACAGCAGGAATTTCCTAATTCAAACGCAATAGGAACTTTTATAAATCGTCATTATTTAAAAATACCATTATCATCTTACGGCCCCTGTCCCACGCTAGGTGGTAGTCTCCATACACACCTAACAGTCGGCATATCTTTGTTCACACCGTTCATACACAATTCCTCATACTTACAATCCATCTATCTTCTTTGATCTCCCACAACCCTTGCGTCCACCCACATTCATGCTGAAACTACCACCGTTTCGGAATGCTGCTACAGAGTATATCAAGAAACTCTGTAGTAGTTTTCTTTTTAAATTATAATGCCTGTTTACAAAAAACACTAAACGACAAAGTGAGAGCAAGTTCGCCAGATGAGAGAGATAGAATTCAATACATATATTAATTTAATAATAATAAAAGGTGTATAGTTGAGAATTACAAATATTTTATAGAATTTCACAGCACACGTAGTAGTACAAACATTTTGGGATTATATATATCCATCACAATAGCCGTGATTGGAGAAGGAAGTCGTAAATCACGCAATAGGTTGATGCCATACACGAACTTGCTCGGGGGTTTTAGTTCAATATGTTTTTTATTTTTTATTTAGTACATCCGGTAGTTGTTACATTTATATTAAAAAACATAATACAAAGTGTGCCGCCTTTGGATCAACGGGTCCCGGGTTCGATTCCGGGGTCGGGCCAGTGTCTTTGTCTAAACCAGAGGCACTGGCTCGGAGTCTGGGTGTCATTTCTATGTATAATACGAGTATGTATGTATTTACAAAAAAAAAATGTATATAAGTAGTTTATCATCCATCTCGTTACCATAACACAAGCATTAAGTTGCTTAACTTGGGACGAGATGGCGTTGTGTGAAATGTCCAAGGATATTTATTTATTTATTAAGGTGCTAAATTAGTAACACTATTCAATTTAATGCTGCTATACACACATGTAAGCAAACTATTATTTGTAGTACGCTTTATTTTAAAAATCTGAAGCGATGCGATTAATCCATCACTATTATGCTTGCTTATGTTCCATAATTTATAAATTCCAAGTAATTACTCATTTTACATACTCTGTTAAAATTTTAAATGATCTCAATTAGTTTCTTAAGATTTTCTTGATTTTAACGAATACAGTCAGTCCTACTAATTGAATTTTCAAACTGATCAAAAGGATTTGTGAAATTGTCATTACTGGTTCGCCTAAATTAGTCGACTTTACAATTTGAGGTTTCCGAGAACACTTGAAAATGGAATTTCAATTTGAATGAATCGTAGGAATTTAGTCGCCTCAGAGATATTTAAATGACCAAACATTGTTATATATTTGTTGCTACTGATGATTTATTTAAGAATATAAAGTTTGTTTGAAAATTAATCCAATCACCGCAAAAAAAAACTGCCACCCACTTTGTACTTTTTGTGGATATACTTAAAGAAATTAATACGAACAGTAGGTACATATTAAATTTCTGTATACCTGCGTATTGATTTAATCTCCGATAGTGCTGACCTCAATTCTATTAATTGTTGTGAATTATATATAATTGTTGCGAAGTTACTTACATATTTAATTAATCTATCTATCTACGAGAACCTTGTTAATTATTAATGCCGAATGCTCCCGATTATTATCTAAATTAGTATCCCTTTGATAGCACACATACTGTAACTGCTGCACTTGATTTGCGTCTGAATCGGTTTCCGAGAATATAGTAATGATGTACCTAAATAGAAACATCTTTAGCTGAAGTCAAAACAAGATCAATAAGATTATCTCAGAGTGTGCAGCAAACCCATTTTGCTTTGACGTCATGAAGTTGTATATTTAATAAATGTAGTAACAATTTTGTTGTTGAATGTTTTACAGAATTGTGTAAAACATTCAAAATTATTTACGCTGCCGCAAAAACCTTGTCTAACCCAGAACAGTTTATAAGTGATTATGATGATAGAGACTAATAACATAATATTATCAATATACAGCAAGAACAGGTGAGATTGATAGAAGCAATCTTCAATTTACTATCAACAATTCAACAAGATAGGACTGACGTGTGTCATTCTGAAACACGTCAGTCCCAATATTTTTGGAGAGGTACTGGGAGAAAATATACAACGGGACTGGTACAAAAGATCCAGAAGGTCGAAGGACTCAGTTCAAGACAGAGTAGTCAACTATATATCCATAATTAGTGATTTTACTTGTGATGAGTCAATTCTATTACATCTTCTGCGTTGCCCAGCCGATTAATGCAAAATAAAAACCGTAAAATAAAACTGAAGCATAAAAATAAATCCTTTTCTGATTCTAAAACATTTGACGCGACCCGAAGTCACGGGATTTCTCGGAATTTCGTGTTTGTATTCAATTTGTATGAGACATTGACTTTTTGCGTTCACAACCCGAAGCATAGGAATAACCCTTGAGTCCGAAGATATTCCTTTTATATCGGTCACATTTCGGTATGACTATTTGCAGCTATTCCGGATTTTTATTAGGCATAATATTATCTTCAGAAAAATATTCTTTATGCTTTAACTGTTATGCTTTTGAGAATAACTCAATGTATTTAACTATATTATTCAGCAGATGGTAGTACATTTTTACCATAATACATGCATGACAAAATCTATCGACTTGCTAAACATTGCACCGATACATTCTTAAAGTAAATCGTTGGTTAATCTGAAATACCATTTTAAGGGCTTTGTGCAAGAATAATTTATCTAACAGTCTCGGGTCTGATATTAATTACAGAATGATCTCAAAGGGAGTAGATAATCTCACTTAATTACGTCTTTCGTTCATGTTCGCTAATTACATGTTGTCATGGATTCCTTAATCTGTCTTATTTTACGGCTCAGGACGCTAATAATCAGGCTCAGTAATCTTTCTAAAAAAACTATTTTATTATTTGTAACTAGATTATCCATAAAATAACGGTTATGATCGTTTTATTTTCGTCCCGCGACCACGGACATTGCAAAGTGTCTGAAACGTTGGGAATAAAATAAAATAAAACGATCAGAACCGATAAGAAGTTATTTCCTGCAATGTGCAAAGATCGCGAAAACCTAAGACATCATTAGATTAATCCAATTGAAACCATTAATATAATGAACATTCTTACAAATTTTTTCCAAATAATTCAAGAGTTAATAAAAATTGATTGATTGATAGCAAATATTTGTTCGTTGATCAAGTAATTTTATATATATTTATACAACTGGTGTATAAAAATATTATCTATTACTAAAGGTTATACGTGAAGAAGAATAAATTATTTTTTAAGTAACTAGCTCGATTCCGCGATTGGGCAAGTGTCTGTGTTCGTGAATTACATGTTTGTAAACAGCCTCGGCCTGGTTCGTGTTCGTATCAAAAAGTACAAGTACGTACATATCCTAGCACTTAATTTTATTTTTAAATCCGAGTTGAATCCAAAGTTGAACCGAACCTATCTACTCAAATACCCCTTTCACATGTATACATGGAAAGATCTGTTAGTCAGCTAAATAGCTCCATTTGTAATGGTCGGTTCAGACGAGCGTATTAAAAGGATTAATTTATTGTTTCTATGGTCAAGGCGTAAACCGTGTCATTTAGAATGCATAGTGTCACCGCTCCATTCCATCCTGAGGGTGCCGTAAGAGCCGACAAAAGGAAATGACAAGGCCTAGCTGCAAGAGAAGGAAAACTTGATAATTAACCCTGTGCAATCCCATCTGGCCAGCGTGGTACAGTAGGCCAATTACCCTCCATGTAACTGGGGGAGGCCTGATTCAGCACTGGTTCAGATAAGGGCTGAGTAGTAGAAGAAGGAGGACTACTACTAAGCCCATAGGCTTTCGTATCAAGTTTTCCTTCTCTTGCGGTAGTAGTAGTATTCCACTTTATAAATTAACTAGTGGCCCGCCCCGGCTTCGCCCGTGCAAAGCGGGGGTGGGTTATACATATAAACCTTCCCCTTGAATCACTATCTATTAAAAAAAAACCGCTACAAAATCCGTTGCGTAGTTTTAAAGATTTATGCATACATAGGGACGGACAAAGGAATGCGACTTTGTTTTATACTATGTAGTGATAGTGATGATGAAAAGAAACATTGTTTTTCATTGTCCCTAAATTATATTTTTACACCAAGCCCTGAAATAAAGAAAGGCCTTTATGGTTGATTGGATTTTATGCGAACAAAATTTTTTTAGTTTTCGGGAGAACTCCGTAGATTGTAGACCATATATGCGCTGTCAGACCGCAATCTATCATAATCATTCCAACAAAATGACTTGATCTTTAACCCTTGCCCTGACATGGGTTCGTGTACTGGCATCCTAATCGACTGACCTCAACACAAGTCGTCTAATTCTGAATTGTGAAGCTGTTTCACGATAGAATATAACAGACCGCATTATGGTTAGTAGAACAATGATTAATAGAACAGTATAGGAGTTCGTGTGGTGACGGAATTTGAATACACAATGTCACCAATACAGACCATCCTGTGCATGTCGTAAAAGGTGACTTAAGGAACGCAAGAGGCAAAACGGAAGAAATAAACTTGATACAAACCCTGTGCCAAACCGACTTGCCAGTGTGGCACTGTAGGCTAATTTATGGGCTGAAATGTTAATGTTATCTTCTATTATTAGTCTCGCTAAAACTCGAGAACAGCTGGACCGATTTGGCTAATTTTGGTCTTGATATATTCGTGGAAGTCCAGGGAAGGTTTAAAAGGTGAGAAAATATGCAAAAAAATATTTTATACGCATTATTTTTGCTCCAGATAAGGTATGCACATATTTTAATAAAATTGAATCATTCTGGAAATGTTATTCAGGTTTTTTATTTATTGATTATGAGGCGGTACGAAGTTTGCCGGGTCAGCTAGTTTGTTAATCAATATTAAAACTCAACACTTCATAAGAAAATGGTGATTCAAATGACAATGACAATTAATTAAAAGAGGAGCGTCAAAAGTGTATTACTGTATGAGTACTTGACTTGACTGCCTCGTTGGTCTAGTGGTTAGATGTGCCGCCTTTGGATCAACGGGTCCCGGGTTCGATTCCGGGGTCAGGCAAGTGTCTTTGTCTAAACCAGAGGCACTGGCTCGGAGTCTGGGTGTCATTTCTATCTATAATATGTATGTATTTACAAAAAAAAAATTGTATATAAGTAGTTTATCATCCATCTCGTTACCATAACACAAGCATTAAGTTGCTTAACTTGGGACGAGATGGCGTTGTGTGTGAAATGTCCAAGGATATTTATTTATTTAGTAGAATATAGATTACTAACTTAATAACTTATCTGCGTTAATATTACGTAATTTCGAATTACGTCCGTTAAAACCAAAAACTTGATACAAACCCTGTGCCAACCCGTCTTGCCAGCATTGCACAGCAGGCTAATGTCTCTTCATGATTTGGAGGAGGCTCGACTCAGTATTGGGTAATTTGTGGGCTAAAACATATACTACATCGCCATTGGAACCTATGTCGCCGTCCATTTTTTATAAAAATCCTGTGTCTCCCCGTCTGCCAGCGTCGCACAGTAGGCTAATTACTCTCCATGCCTTAGCGGCCTAACTCAGTAGCGATGACGACTGAGAGAGCGTCATTGATGAGCTAAAATGAGAGGTAATATTGATTCAAACAAATATCGGAGGCAAACACAGGATCTTATAATACAATATAGCCTCAGGCATGTTTAATAAATCAATTTTCCTTGTCTGTGAAAGCTGAATCAGTGAATGAAGGGTCTTCAAGCCTTTTGTTACAGTAATAATGCTGATATATTGATCCTCGTCCCTTTTCCGTGTAATATGACATTGATTTAGCGCAAGCTTCTACGTAGAGAAAAACGTTCATAAGGATTGTAATAAAGGTATTATTAATGCTGTTATTCATTTATTTACTCAGACTTTTTGCTTGTAGAGGAAGCAGGAAATTGGCAGTGTGCTGTGCATATTACATTTGTGTACAGGGAGTCAGAAATCTTAAGTGGATCTTAGAAAGGATCCTTATTACTACCTATATAAATGCTTTTGAAAAATGTCTTTCATATCTTCTTCTTCTTCTTTAAAATGTTCAAACTCATACCGTTTGTTTCAATTGAACCTAATTACGAGGAGGGATTAAAAAGTTGTGAGAATGAGATAGAATATAATGACTATGGATAACTTAATAATTTATTTTTCTACATAGTCTCCGAGTCTCTCTACACACCGAATCCAGCGATTTTATAAGGCTTCAATCCCTTTCAAAAACACATAACTACTATTGCAATATCATTCCTAACTCTTAATCCTTTGTCGGTGATAGTACATGATATGTACAGTCCTCGCCAAACTTTATGGCCGCTCTGAATGTAGGCACTTTACGCTGCGCGCAACGCAAAATCAGTTATAGAGCAAGAGCCCGTGAACCCCAGACCTACGGTATTTTATAAAAGCTGAAAGTTTGTCAGCGCATGCTCCCAACACAGGTAAGAACGATGGACCATTTATGAAGTTTGGGTTACAGTGGCTTTGGCAGGTACACCTCACTAAAGGTGTGTAAAATACCGATCTAATTACGTCAAATAATAAAGTGCGATTTTTTTGGTATTACCTTTAGATTATTATAAAAAATCATGTTATTCATTGACAGACACTTAACGTCGTGGAAACCCTTTGCCAGACACCCTTAATGTTCATGGCAGTATGCATATGGGTGGGTGCGCGTGAGATAGCGAGTTAAGTCTACCGCGGTCCCTCACTGCGCAGTTTTTATTTCTACTGCGCATGTATTGTTTAGTACTTAGTACGTGTTTACATCAGCTAAAATAATAAAGCGCCCCCTATATTGTTACTTTATATTTATTCTGAGGCTCCATTCGCTACTATAACTATCTGCAGACGTAATCGGGCGTGGAGATTAAAATGCGGTCTTAATTCACAAAATCTAATCGCAAATAATTTCGATAACAATTATTGCAGTTCAAAATCAGTACCATTTTAAATGGTTCGAAGGTGATCAGTTACCAAATTTCGTTATAGATTCACTAAAAACTGTCTCAGGTAGAAATACTTCAATCTATTTTTCATTTTTTTAATACTTTTAATATAATAATAATCTCTTTTAATAATCCCATTATCTTTTTTATATTCATACAGAAACTGACGAAGATTCGATGAGAAAAACGTTCATAAGGATTGTAATAAAGGTATTATTAATGCTGTTATTCATTTATTTACTCAGACTTTTTGCTTGTAGAGGAAGCAGGAAATTGGCAGTGTGCTGTGCATATTACATTTGTGTACAGGGAGTCAGAAATCTTAAGTGGATCTTAGAAAGGATCCTTATTACTACCTATATAAATGCTTTTGAAAAATGTCTTTCATATCTTCTTCTTCTTCTTTAAAATGTTCAAACTCATACCGTTTGTTTCAATTGAACCTAATTACGAGGAGGGATTAAAAAGTTGTGAGAATGAGATAGAATATAATGACTATGGATAACTTAATAATTTATTTTTCTACATAGTCTCCGAGTCTCTCTACACACCGAATCCAGCAATTTTATAAGGCTTCAATCCCTTTCAAAAACACATAACTACTATTGCAATATCATTCCTAACTCTTAATCCTTTGTCGGTGATAGTACATGATATGTACAGTCCTCGCCAAACTTTATGGCCGCTCTGAATGTAGGCACTTTACGTTGCGCGCAACGCAAAATCAGTTATATGTACGATGCGCTAGTTCGCACCGACGGCTACATTCAGAGCGGCCATAAAGTTTGGCGAGGACTGTACTCGTATATAGTACAGGACATCTGAAATCGCAAACTGTAACGTAAAGTAACGGTAATACCAATTGCTCACACTAACACACACACGTACATGAGTTTCTCTGACGATTTGCTTCAGAGTCAGAGAAAAGTAGAAATGGTTTATATCAAAGTTATTGTTATATTGGCCGCTGTCTGATTAGTATTTAAATATGGAACGAACAACGGACAGTTTCCCTTTTTAATTTTCATTACAATACTTTTTTTTTGTAAAAAGGTTCGTCTACTGTGGCTGTTTAATTTGTGTATACTGTGTCAATAATTACGCGTAATCTTAAGTAGTTAATGAACACTCAGAGTTTATACCTAATTAAGTTAACATCAAAGAAACTTTAGGACGATAATGTGATTTAAACTTAATAATCGTAATGTAACTTAATCCTTAGGATCAGTTTTACGAGTACATGAAAAGTATTGAATTAAAATAAAATATCGGAGAGTGCCTCATTTATGCGAATTTTTTAGTATGTTGTATTGAGTTGCATTTTCATAACCATTACGGGCTTAAAACAATATTTTCTCGGTTTTAGTTGAGCCTGCTATAGTAAAAATATTTGTTTATTTTATTTTAAATGTATCTAATATTAGTCCGTTTTTGTTCCGTATGGTGACAGATTTTTTATAATATAGTGTCATCACCCAATTCCATCCCGAGGGTATCGTAAGAGCCGACAAAAGGAATATCCACGCAGCAATAGACGCACAATTTGAAACGTAATTCTGTAATTACCCTCCATGTAATTGGAGGAGGCCCGAATCAGCCGTGGTTAATTTACGGTATGAAAAGAAGTATCATTTTGCACAGCATGCAAGGCAAGCCGTATGTAATCTCATAACAATTCACCATATTGTGTATCAGCTCTAATTCCATCTAATGCAGTACGGACACGGAATAAAATTATCATCCTACCGACTGCGCCATTCGATATTTTAATATTTCCCATACGGAAACTCATTTTTAGTAAGAACCAGGCAATATCCGTTTGCGTAACGCTCCAGTCTCGTGAAACATACACCTGTGTCCCCGTAAGCCGGCCATATTGTAAACAGGCTTTGTGTTGGGATAGGTACGAACAAAATTTAAAGGAAAATATATTTGGAGAATACAGCGAAAATTTCTGAATGTCACAAGGTTACGCGCAAGTTTTAGGCTAGATGTAAATAATATAATAGTTAAAAAGGATCTTGGTAAACACCTGGGATATGAGTAAGACGGGCATAAAATAACAATTGTTATTAATTTGGATAATGGAATAAAGGAACATGATATTACAACTACCTAATTAAACTTGATCATGTACCATAGCCGTTATTTTTTGAGAACTTAAAAAGACGTACAAAAGTCTATCAATAAGCCCAAAAATTAAACGAATAAATGATTTGTAGTTTTCTTCAATATATCACTGTGAATCATGATCATCATATTTTTAGCCCATAAATGAGCCACTGCTGAGTCGGGCAGGGGGGGGGGGGAATTAGTGCCACGCTGGCCAGGCGGGTTGGCACAGGGTTTCCTGTCCTTTTTTCTGCTTTTGTATGAATTATGTACACATAATTTTCAACAGGTTATTTTTCCTACATGTCACCTGTGACGTATCTACATTAGTATATTTTCCTTTTATTCAATTTGTCCTAATTATTCTTCTCGCCCTTTATTTATTTAATTCTTCATGACTTAATGCCAAGAGGCATTCTCTCCCCTCGCACTTTCATTCCTACTATACTATTTTTTTCTTACATTCATCATATCTCTCGTTCCATGGGTGCGACTTCCATTTCTCGGACTGCCTCGTTGGTCTCGGAGCTATATGTGCCGCCTTTAGATCAACAGGACCGGATTCGATTCTGGGTTCGGGCAAGTGTCTGCGTATAAACCAGAGTCTAGGTGTAATTTGTGTTCGTGAATTACATGTTTCTAAACTGCATCCGTATTGCAGGTTATACCTAATGCAGGCATCTGATGGTAACACGGAAAGGCTATGTAGTTTCCCGTACGGCAGAATGACACGCGGTGACAACAGTGGTAGGTTTTTGTGGGTAAACCGGTTCGCAACTAACCATCTCAACGCGACCGGGACTCCCACATACCCCAGCCCCGTCCCACCGGCTGGGGACCTATAAAAGGTTTCCCCCACTATAAAAAAAAAAGCCATCTGAGGGTAGAACTCAACTCCCCTCTCTAAACCACTGTCAAATAGAGTCTACTGACTTTCCCAAACGACAGATGGCCCGCGCAGACAATTAGTGGTAGGTTTTAGTGGGTAAACCGTTCGCAATCATCATATCATCGCCACCGGGACTCCCACATACACCAGCCCCGTCTCTCGGCTTTATAGGTCCCCCTATAAAAGGTTTCCCCGACTTTATAAAAAAAAGGTTATACGATATAAATATTATATTAAAATTGCGTTCAGGAGCTATAGCATTTACAGAGTACAGATACATGTTCGTTAGAGGGTAAAACACGTAAACTTCCACTGGCTTAACAATGACGTATCCAATAATTGCGTTCTGAGTGGGACGAGGGTACTCTAAATTATTCTTTTAATGTCTTCTAATTAGCACGCTTGTCACAATTCATATGAAATTCATGGAAACAATTACATAGCCGTACCCTTTTCAAGTTGATGACAGACGATGCGGCCCTAAATGTATATAATTTTTCAACAACTGTATAAAACACCCTGTACAAAAGAATACACCTGTTTTCTTTTATAATACACCCTGTTTTATTTTGTAAAACAAGCAATTTACATTTATTTTATACTAACCGTCCGTCCTGGCTACGCAAGGGTGCGATTTTACGCGAGGGTGACGCCGCGGGGCGAAGCTAGTCAAAAAAGAAAGAAGCCTAAGTAGTAAAAAAAAATTGCCTAAGTTACCTTATACAGGGTTGATACGACATAGGGGCATTTTTTTAACTGCTTAAACTAGGTATTATTTCCAGGCTCTGTACCAAAAATATATTAAATTGGTGCAATAGTTTAGCCGCAAATGATTTTTTAAATGTTTGCCTCATTTGAACATGATGTATCTTTCATAACAGATGTTTATGTCTAACGCATAGTTTATTAACCTTAGGGGCTGTCCATTAATCACGTGATGTTTTTTTAACATTTTTTAACCCCTCCCTCCCCCTTGGTGATACCTGGTGAGGTTTAAGACTACCCCTCCATCCCACAACCTACACAAACAGACAGACAGACACAAATAAAAAATAATAATTGGTATATGTACTGTGTATACAACACCTTACGCATTTAGTAAAAAGTGGTTATTTTATTAATACAATTTTATTTATTTGTATGGATAACGGACTAGCATAGTTAAACGTTATATTTTTCTTCAGCTGGCTGCATAGAACTCACAAAAGAATACCTTGTTAAATTCAACTACAATTTAATATTCTACATTATTTTTACACAATATTAATATTTTTGATGTTATATCAAGATCAGGTTTTCTACAAAATAATTAAATGCCTTACTTCAATTTGTACAAATTGAACGTTCAGTATTGAATATCTTTTACCCATAAAAAAAACAACAAGTTTTAGCTCTGTGCTACAGAGTGAGTTTATTTTTATAAAAATAGTACGAGAGCTAGTTATGATAATAAGAAATCTATCTATACTAATATATAAAGCTGCAGAGTTTGTTTGTTTGTTTGTTTGAACGCGCTAATCTCAGGAACTACTGGTCCGATTTCAAATTCTTTCAGTGTTAGATAGTCCATTTATCGAGGAAGGATATAGGCTATATTTTATTTTCAAAGGAATTAGGGGTCCGTATGAAAATTGCGATTTTGTAACCCAAGGTGTAAAATCGAAAACCTATTTACGCGTGCGCTGCAAAAACTATTGACAATAAAACAAAATGAAGTACTACGAGTTTGTAGGTCTTATTAAAATCTACAAAAAAGTCCGCGAGAGCACATATCTAACTATCATAGTTTAGTCACAATAACCACTTTTATATTCATAAATAAAAGTGCATCGAGATAAGCACGGGTTAGAAGCCCACGCGAGCGAAGCCGCGCCCAAAAGCTAGTTGGATAATAAAATTGTTATTAATACAACAATATTGTTTCATTCGTTCGTATCTAGAATTGAGACTACTACTAAATTATAAACCACATTCCATTACGTAAAACACGCATTCAGTTAGTTACACTACAAACATGTATACTTTTGAATATTAATTTAATATGAAACAGAATTAAGATACTATCAGAAAACAAAAAAAATAAGAATAATTTTCATCTTTCAATGGTTTACTACTACTAAGATCATACATGGGGCCTCCTCTAATAAATGGAGGGTATTTAGCCTACTGTGCGACGCCGGCACAGCATTTGTATCAAGTTTTCCTTCTCTTACAGCTAGGTTAGCGCCCGGGTTGCCTTGCTTTTGTCGGTACTTACGACACCCTCCGGATAGAATGTGGTAATGACACTATTTATTCTTTTCACCCCAACGGAGACAACGGTTTTTTTAATGCTATTTTTTGTTTTTATTTAAAAACGAAACCCCTGCTCTTGGTATAACCTGTGTCGCCGGGGCAGTTTACAAGCATGTCATTCACGCACACAAATGACACCCAGACTCAGAGCAAGTGCCTCTGGTTTAGACAAAGACACTTGCTCGACCCCGGAATCGAACCCGGGCCCCGTTGATCCAAAGGCGGCATATCTAACCCCTAGACCAACAAGGCATTCCTTAGTAATTAGAACCTCAGTGCATCTACTCCACTCAATGGATACCAAATTATTCATGTAATTTCCGTATTGAGTCTGTATTAAGTCTGTATTTGTAAGATGTTACTTAAATCA
The DNA here is from genome assembly GCA_905475355.2 of Clostera curtula. Classification (NCBI taxonomy): domain Eukaryota; kingdom Metazoa; phylum Arthropoda; class Insecta; order Lepidoptera; family Notodontidae; genus Clostera; species Clostera curtula. Next base: position 2,880,782 of record FR997804.1, on the reverse strand, counting down.
TGAAATAAATAAACGAAAAAGCGCGATATCTTTTCAGAAGTATTTCGCTACCACGTTTAACGTTACAAAGATATTTTGACTTTCTCATATAAAAAATAGGCTTACGTTAAACCTTAATCTCGCTTGATGGAGGCAAAGATGAGGATTAATACGGTACACGTTTACCTAGAAGGCTGTTCACTTAAGGAGGTGGACATAAGGAGGTACAGATTATCCAAAAAAACTGACCTCGGCGGAGAGTTCCACTCCTTAGCCGCTCGCACAATGTAAAAAGAGGCAAACTGCTTTAGTGCGTAATGGAAGAATGTCTACAACATACGGGTGAAACTGCGCGCCGTGCCTAGTCATTCGGTGATGAAAAGGGGGTATTAGGTTATGCAAAATCTCGTCAGACTGACCGAAATGTAGCCGATAAAAATACGAGCGGCAGGCTACTCGTCTAGGTGTTCGAGGTTCGGAAGATTTGCCTTCACGAGTCATCATGATCATCACCATTTCGCCAAGGATCTCCACAAAGACCGGTCCCGGGCTGCTCGCATCCATTGCTTTCCGGCGACCATAACCTGGCTACCAGTACTGCGCCTTCCGAAACGCGGTCGCCACTCGAGGACTTTTCTGCCCCATAGGGCGTCGGTCCTGCGAGCTATGTGCCCTGGTTGCTATGTCAGTGACCCTGGGTTTCCTGCGTATCTCCTCATTTCCGATTCGATCTCGCAGGGAAACTCCGAGCATAGCCCTCTCCATTGCCTTTTGGGTGACGTTGAGCCTTCGAGAGTGAGTCACTATGATCCTCTTAGCTCGGCGCTTCGAGTTCAATGGATCCAGCTGATATTTAGCAGACCCATCCCAGAGGGGAACAGTATTCCATGCAAAACCAAACACGAGCTCTGTATATAAATATAAGTGATGATCCGAGGTACAGTACCGTCTCACTCTGGAAAGGATACAAAATGTAGTACGACTCTCGGTTTTTAATTCCATTTCTGTGTTAAAAAAAACATGATACAATCCTATCATTTCCGGTTCGGTGGGTACATGAGAGATGTAAATTAATGGCTCGGGGTTCATATTATTTTCATTATATCAGAATGATTTTGTATTGGTTTTTTTACATCCTTATCCTGAGAGGTTTGAAGGTTTCAAAAGGGTATTATACTCGTATTATGATTCATAATACTCTTATGATATATTTCGTAATATTAGGCAAATCTGCTTGCGTTGTATTATTATTTCTAGTTATTGTTACTCAAATAGGTTGAAATATCTTGTAGAGGGAAATGGTGCCTGGGTTGAAGAATATCTATATTTATATGCAGTAATAGCCGATTCGTCATCATCATGGTGTCAGCCTATAAATATCGACTACTTTGTTCTTCAATCACATGAAATAAAATTTGCCTACTGTCCCACTTAGTCCAGACGAGTTGGCAAAAGGTTTCTTATTAAGAGTTATGTACTTTATTTTCCATTACTAAGTTATTACAACGCTTTCAAAATGGAATAAGCTGGTGCTACTGTATATAACAAAACCGTCATCGCACAGATAAATCTTATCAATATTCCTGACATTGTTACTAAAATTTCCAGTGACATTGTGATTCCAATAAAGCAATTTTTTTTAATCCTTCTCAGCTCCGCCCATTAAAGATCCACAGCTGAGTCCGGCCTCCTCCAACTACATAGAGGGTTAATACGCCTAATGTGCCAGCCGTTTTTCGTATCAAGTTTACTTTTCTTGCAGCTAGGTCTTCGGCCATATCATTTCCTTTTGTCCCAAAATTCTGCAAATAAATGAATTATATTATACATAATTAAATCAATACTTAATCCGCTCTTTCAAACCTTAAAATCCACCGTATACACATCCAATGTAGATATTCCGTTGGACGTTTTAAATTAAAAATGAAACATCAGTAACTCGTTCCATCAAACAATCGTAAGCCTGTAAACACACATTAAAACATGCAATATTGAAGCAATCCAAACAGAAAGTTTAAAATGCTTTTAACGCGAGTTGGTCGAATCAAAAATTTACATTCTGAGAGAGGCAATTTCGCATAATCGATGCGACATCCAATTTAAGTTGAATTAAAATAGCAACTTTATCACTTGGTCCCATTAAATACACACTACATAAAAACCCCTTGTTATATACTTCTACGTTTATAAACAATTTTAGTTATGCATTTTTATGTAGGGATATGTTTATTTGAGTAATTGCTTTCACTAATCTGTCAGACTTATTTGTACCACCATCATTAAACCCATTAAAACTAGCTTTACCCTGCGCGTGTTGCTAAGCCACTAACAAAAGACATTAAACTCAAACTCAAACTCAAAAGGAACTTTATTTACGTAGGTTTCATCACAAAACTCTTATAAATCGTCATATTTATAAACACCATTATCACCTTACGGCCCCTGTCCCACACTAGGTGGTAGTCTCCACACACACCTCACAGTCGTCATACCTACATTCACACCTTTCACACACAACTACTGCACTGCACTCCTACAATCCCCCCATCTCCCCTGATCGCTCACAATCCCTGCGTTCACTCACATTCATGCCGAAACTACCACCGGTTCGGAAGGCTGCTCTACAGAGATTACACATTTTTTTTTATTCACATTTTTATTTTCTCATGTACAACACTTTGCTAAAGATTACATGATTAAATGCATAGTTTACGCTTCTATAAAGGTTATACAACATTATATAGAAGAGCAGAGAATGGCATTCCGAACTGATCGCTAAGATACATAACAAATTATTAAAAATAATATAATATTTCGAAGCATTCTTAACAATTTATTCGAAAATGTAACATTTTAATTCTGATTTTGTAATTACAATAACAGTAACAAGTTGTTAATTTTAATTGTAAAAAACAGAAACAACCTTAGTTGTTGTAACAAAACACTATTTACATCCCAAAAGGGGGCATAGACTCTACTAAAGGAAGCAGTTCTGTATACATGATTGTTTGTCCAACAGTGTATTACAGTAAGTATATAATAAAATCTAATAAATAAATCGGAGACGAAAATAATCTACTGTATATTGTTTGATTGTTTTATTTGAGAATGCGAGGGCGAAATTTTAATTATTCTACGCTGTTTTTATCACAAAATTTTTGTTCCACTGTTTTTTTTTACAACAACCAAACCCTCGGCTTGGTATACCATGGATCGCGGGGGCTGTTTACAAACATATAATTAACGAATAAACATGACATCCAGACTCGGACCAAGTGGCTTTGGTTACACATATACACTTGTCCGACCCGAGAATCGAACCGAGGACCCGTAATCAACACGACAGGAAGGCTATCTTAATTGTTAAACTACATGCTTAGATATGACCTTCACATAATGTTTCCTGGTGACTCTGCATTCTTTCTTGCTGCTGACTAATATTAAGAAAAGGTGGTTTATTGTTCCTGAAATTTCATACACAGTGTTTATGTTACACCCTGTATAGTTCCGCCATTCATTTTTACCCATGGCTTAAATAATGCTCTTAAATTTGCTGCTGAGATGAACCTCCTCCAGTTACATGGAGGGTGATTAGCCTACTGTGCCACGCTGGCAACATGGGTTTCATAGAAAGAAGAAAGAAGAAGAAGAAAACACATTTATTCAGCAGAATACATACAAGAAGTGCAAGATACAGGATCATACAGGACAGTAATATTAATTTTAAAACAAAAATAGACGTGAAGATTACAAAAGGAAAAAAAATAATAATAATCATAACATAGCAAGTTGTCCTTCTCGTACGGCTAGGTTTTCGGCCTTGACATTTTCCTTTCTCGTCTCTTACGTGACCCTCAGGGTGGAATGGGGAGGTGACACTATGTATTCTAAATCCGTCACCACACGTAGCGTTGGTAGTCATAGTCAATCCCACACATTTGTTTTTCTATTTTTCCACAAACCACTTGGCTAGGCCTCCATGCATAGCTAAATAATAGTTATTTGTTATACAAGAGTGCAAAGTTGCTTTTTAACCGCGTGTTCAATTTTGATGACCGAGCAAGCGAAGGATTCTAAAATTGAATCACGAGCGCAGCGAGTGATTCAAAATTAGAATCCTGAACGTTAGCGATTGAATCAAAAGAGCACGAGGTGAAAAATCTTTGCACTCGAGTGCAACACGTAACTTTTCATTCCACCTCAGCGAGGAAATGACTACATGCAAAAAAAAAACGTTTACAATCACAAGATAGGTACACTTTTATTTCAGTTTAGGTATTAATTACTACATTATGACAGGTAAGTATTACAGAATAATCTTTACTTTATTCTCTAGCGAATAAAAACGGCTTTTGCACTCAGATATCGAAGAGCAAAAATACTTTATTCTCTAGTGAATAAAAACGGCTTTTGCACTCAGATATCGAAGAGCAAAAATACTCTTTCCGAGATGGGGGGATGAAAAAATAATTTTCCCTCTTTTGATTGCAAGATGTTCTCTATAATCTAGTTTTTATTTATCTTGTAGAGTTCGATTTCTATCGATGACAAACTAAAGCCGTTCATTAAGATTTGAGTGGAGGTGTGTTCAGAAAGTCGCAAAAGAATGGTAGTGAAATTAGAGCTGCTAATTAAAATAATATGTATCAAAAGGGTTTTTTATTTACAGCAACGTTTTGTTTCGGTCTACCTTCTTACGACACGACCAACTATACGCAGCCAATTTCGGCGTAAAAATGACTAAAGTGCTTCTCAATCTATATGCAGACAAGGTATTTCCAGGCGAACTAATCTCGACTTTTCTATAATCTACGGTTCAATTCAAAAAGTTTCTAGATTAAGAAAATCGATTCACCAGTTTTGTATTCATTGGAACAACTCCAATATGAACATTCTCTTCTTAGTTCTTTTGTAATTGCTTGAGTTTGAGAAGTTGGAATGTTTTGATGTAGATTTATTTTTATTAGGAGTATTTATGAATTGATGAACGTCGTTGGATCACTGGTTCGGAGCGAAAGTGACTAAAGGGGAAGGGCCTCCTTTGCGGAGACTATATGTGGCCCAAGGAGGAGGCCGAGAGGACAAGAGGCTGGCCTCACAGCTGGTCAGCACCACTTGTTCACCTCCCCTGCCCTGTTGCCTTAAATTGGTCCTACAAGCGTTGGCACCGGGAATATTGTCGTTTGCGCAGGACAGGTCTCGGCGGTACGAATGAGTGGTCAAACACCCCCTTTTTTTGTTGTCGCTGGGGCAATGCTTTATGCACGCTTTATGCCTCCCTTTTGGTGATTATGTGGGACTCCGGTAGAGGTGGGCAATAGGAAAAAACCCAACGGGAATATAACCAGGTTTTTATAACCAGGTATTTATGTGGGAAAAAACCAAATTATCACTATCTAAATAAAATTAACTTTTTTTAATTTTTAGAACATAAGCAGCGAAAAGTAGGTACTTTGCGTCAGGGCATATAAAGCACTAGCTGTTGCCTGTAGTTCGAAACGTCAAAATGTGTATCAGGATTCCGAAACTAAAATAAAACCAGCAATTTATTATAACAACAAAAAGACGTTTTCTTGTCTTATCATATGATTTGTTACTTGTCGCTAAGAGCGGATGAAGATGAACACACATAGACAGGTTTTTTTTTAGATAGCATGGAGTGGATATAGCGTATTTAATCTATCTATCTACATAGTATAAAACAAAGTCGCTGTCGTCTGTCCGTCCCTATGTATGCTTAAATCTTTAAAACTACGCAACGGATTTTGATACGGTTTTTTTAATAGATAGAGTGATAGTGATACCTTCCTTTACTCAAAAGGAAGGTTTATATGTATAACCCACCCTCGCTTTGCACGGGCGAAGCCGGGGCGGGCCACTAGTGAATTATAAAAATAAACAAAGTTAGGTTAAGTCTAACTAGTAGTGATAGTACGTACTATTTAACATGTAATGTATCTACACATTACCTAGATGTTACATATGCTAAATATGAAAAAACCCGAATATTATCCCATTCGGGAATTTTCCCCGGTTTTTAACCGGAAACTACTAAACTTGTCTACCCACTAAATCCTTAGCGGTAGACCCTCACGCGACAGGATTTGGGTGCCACAGGTTCGCGTAAATGCATTCCACTGTCGTCGGTGGCGAGTTTATCAAACCCCTTTGCACATAGGGGCCGCCTCGGAGCTTGGAGCTCTTTTTATTGAGGCGGGTCAAGGCCCGAAGGCCGCCAAGCATATTTCCCGATTGGGAAGCGCAACCCACAGCCCTGAAGAGGCTAGTCGAGGAATGCAGATGGTTTTAGTGGGAAGGTCGGGGCACTAATTATAATCTTTCCGCGCCTCAGAATCCCACATAACTTGGTTTGTTCCCAACGACCGGGTATCTATGAGCGTTTCCAACGATAAAAAGCAAAAGGAGGATTTAAACGTAATCTTAAGGCTTATGGTTGGGAAACCGATTGATTCGAACGATCTCTGTAGAAGTCCTTGTGTGTAGTGGACTTCTTTTAGCTGAAATGGTGATGAAATTGTAGTCGATACCAGTAGATTTCTTTCACCTGTACAATAACTTTTAGTCAAATAACCTATTGCTTAATCGAGCTCCCTCCAAAATAATTTAAATCAATTAACCTAAATAAATAAATAAATAATAATAAATAAATAAATATCCTTGGAAATTTCACACAACGCCATCTCGTCCCAAGCTAAGCAACTTAATGCTTGTGTTATGGCCACGAGATGGATGATAAACTACTTATATACATTTAATACATACATATTATAGATAGAAATGACACCCAGACTCCGAGCCAGTGCCTCTGGTTTAGACAAAGACACTTGCCCGACCCCGGAATCGAACCCGGGACCCGTTGATCCAAAGGCGGCACATCTAACCACTAGACCAACGAGGCAATAAATAATAAATAATAATAATAAATAAATATCCTTGGACATTTCACACAACGCCATCTCGTCCCAAGCTAAGCAACTTAATGCTTGTGTTATGGTAACGAGATGGATGATAAACTACTTATATACATTTTTTTTTTTGTAAATACATACATATTATAGATAGAAATGACACCCAGACTCCGAGCCAGTGCCTCTGGTTTACACAAAGTCACTTGCCCGACCCCGGAATCGAACCCGGGACCCGTTGATCCAAAGGCGGCACATCTAACCACTAGACCAACGAGCAATCATTTTTACACCTATCATACAGGCTACGATATATACTATCCCAGTTCCTTTAGTCTCCTCATACAATTTAGCTACCGTATTGTATCATATAATTAAATAAGAACTAAGAAAATGAACCAAATCAGTATATCAGAACCGTACTAAAAATATATGAAATTACAATTTTCCTTCCCTACCATTTAAATTAAAATATTCATTTAACAGGAACAACAAACGTCGTAAATTAATATAAATCTTTTGTTCCAGATAAAAAATGCAAACCAGAAAGCGCCAGAGGAAAAGGCGACCGAGGAGAAGTGAAGTGTCTGAGACGTGGTGCAAAATGTAACCTAGTTACAACGTGTTAAGGTTCAAAATGATTGTGCATTGGCCTACAATGGGTAGGCTCACGAACAGAGACCTGCTAGTAACGGTTTTGTTATTGTGCAGAACAATTGTTTGTGACAGTCAATGTCCTAAGTTTGCTGAGAAACCGCTAGAGACAAGAGTTCAAGACGCGTCTATAGTTTTTAGGGCAGTCGTAGTTCAAACTCATTCGCAGGTAAGTTCAATGTTTACTAGATATTATATTTCCGTGTGGTGACGGATTTAGAATACATAGTGTAACCATCCCATTCCATCATGAGGGTGTCATAAGAGCCGATAAAAGGAAATGACAAGGCTGAAAGCCTAGCCGCAAGAGAAGGACAACTTAATTTGACTTGACTTGACTTGACTGCCTCGTTGGTCTAGTGGTTAGATGTGCCGCCTTTGGATCAACGGGTCCCGGGTTCGATTCCGGGGACGGGCAAGTGTCTTTGTGCAAACCAGAGGCACTGGCTCGGAGTCTGGGTGTCATTTCTATTTATAATATGTATGTATTTACAAAAAAAAAATGTATATAAGTAGTTTATCATCCATCTCGTTACCATAACACAAGCATTAAGTTGCTTAGCTTGGGACGAGATGGCGTTGTGTGAAATGTCCAAGAATATTTATTTATTTATATGAAACTCTATGCCAGCACGTCTGGCCAGCGTGGAACAGTAGGTTACCCCATTAGGTCCGACTCAGGAGTGGGACTGGGGAACGCTATAGCTATCTAAAGTGAGGGCGTAGAGTCAAAATATCGCCTAAAAAGCGAGAATTACCAGAAAGTTCTACACCGCGATAGCGAAGTTTACAGAGCAGGTTAAGGAATCCCCGACTACAGTTATCGGGGGATAGGTTAAATCTAGTACCGTAACATTGTTCACAATAACACGGAGTAATTTGTCAGCGTTTACATACGCGTCTAACCCTTCTCTCCTTGTCCATGGCAAAATAAAAGTGGGTAATGGCGCAATAATCTGAAGACGTAAAAGTTGATTGGATTACGCTCCGCCCGGAAAATTGTTAATTGCCCCTTTATTTCATTAAGTCCCTCGAGCATTTTTGCCAGTTACGTTTGTTTCGTGTTTTTGACAGATGGAAGGTTAGAAAGGGTAACTTTTGTCCTTTTATTAAAAAAGTTTCTCTAACGCCCACGAAACATAAAGGGTATACATTTGATGTGCCGTTTACGCTACTACTAATCAATACCAACCAATAAATAAATATCCTTGGACATTTCACACAACGCCATCTCGTCCCAAGCTAAGCAACTTAATGCTTGTGTTATGGTAATGAGATGGATGATAAACTACTTATATACATTTTTTTTTGTAAATACATACATATTATAGATAGAAATGACACCCAGACTCCGAGCCAGTGCCTCTGGTTTAGACAAAGACACTTGCCCGACCCCGGAATCGAACCCGGGACCCGTTGATCCAAAGGCGGCACATCTAACCACTAGACCAACGAGGCACTGCCAATGGCCCACTGCTGAGTCGGGCCTCCTCCAATTACATGGAAGGCAATCCACTGTGCCGCGCTGACTAGACGGGTTGGTACAACCTTTCTCGATGACGTTTAAGAAGTTACCCGCAGGTGGTTTAGCTTGAGAACGAAACAATAGTGGTAGGTTTCAGTGGATAACCGTAAGAACCGATACAAGGAAATGGCAAGGCCGATAAACTAGCCTAGATAAAATCACTAAAGAGATAAGGAAAACTTGTTATGAAACCCTGTGCCTACCCGTCTCGGTACCGTGACACAAACCGACTCTTGTGTAAAATAGATTTTAATAAACTAATTTTAATTATAACCCGATACTTCGCTACCAACTCGCGTCCTTAGATTTCCACTCCACTCCAGTCCCGTCTTCAGGCTGGGGACCTTTAAACAGTTTCCCTCAGTATAAAAAAAACTGTTTGATGCCAAGTTTTCTTTCTCCTGCTGCTATGATGGATGGAAACTCTCAGCAGTGGGTCATTTATGAGCTTGGCAGCAGCAGCCGCGGTTTCCTGCACTGTCAGCTCCTACGACACCCTTAAGATGGAATAGAGTGGTGACTCTATAATATTATAAATCCATCACCACACGGAAAAAAACACTAATTACTCAAATATGTTTGAACCAATGTATTTTCCATGTATTTTCCATGTATTTTCCTTTCCGGAAGGCGCAGTGCTGGTAGGCCTCCCACACGGTGGACCGACGACCTGGTTAAGATCGCCGGAAAGCAGTGGATGCGGGCGGCTCAGGACCGGCCTTTGTGGAAATCCTTGGGGGAGGCCTATGTCCAGCAGTGGACGTCCTTTGGCTGAAATGATGATGATGATGATGAATGTATTTTAAGATAGCTTTAACCTTCTGGCCTACAATAGCGTTTGTTTGAACGTACATTTCAGGTGGAAATAACATTTCGTTTCGGTTTAACCGTTTGAATTAAATTATTCTACGTATTGTTGTAGTTTGTAAACTTACTATTGTCTGAGAGAAGCCGGAATTATTAACATGGAGCTAATTCTGTTTTAATGATTTGTACGTTTGTAAAGTTCGTTCATTATAACTATATTTGCCTTCATCCAGAGTGGGTATCACTGCATGAATCTCATTATAAGATAATATGTCGCGGGTTCGATCCCCGCACGGAAGAAATATTTGTACGAACTACAAGCATGTGTTTTCTATCTATAATATGTATGTATTTACAAAAAAAAATGTATATAAGTGGTTTATCATCCATCTCGTTACCATAACACAAGCATTAAGTTGCTTAGCTTGGGACGGGATGGCGTTGTGTGAAATGTCCAAGGATATTTATTATTATTATTATAATGATCTTTTAGAACATTTCTTATCACGATATCTCTAGACCCTTAAGCCCATGAGAGTAAATTTATTTCGTCTAGTATCAGGTCAGCTAAGAACAGATTTCACAGAGTTTGTCGCGGGGGGTGTTAACCTATACAAATAAATAAAATTGGACTGTCTGTTTATTTATATTAAAATAACCGAAATAAACTTGCTACTAAGTGCATTTAGATGGAACGTATACCAAAATTATTTTATTTTTGTCGGTCTGTCTGTTTGTTTGGGCTAATGTCTGAAATGGCTGGACCCATATAACTTGATTTCACGGGACAATCACAGGCAGATAGAGGTAACAAGGATTAACTTAGGCTAAATGTTAAATACCACGCGAACGAAGTCTCGGGATAACAGTTAGTTATTTATATGTTAAAACAACGTTTGCCGGGTCATTGACAACCCGTCTGGCTACTGTGGTACAAATCGATTCTGTGCAGAATATATTTTAGCTCAAAATGTTTGTTGACTACTATATCTAGGTTATTTCTACGGCTCAAACTAACCTAAAGATGGTTAAACTATTTAGATATTTAGAAAAAGTCATCATCATTATCTTCGTGTTATATCCCGGTTGCAGCCCAAACTCTCGCTTCGGCGCCCGGGGTCCGCTTTCCGACTTTTTCTCTTCCACTTCGCACGGTCTTCAGCATCCCTGGTAGTGAGCCCATTGGCACGCATATCACCCTTTACGACCTCAAGCCAGCACTTTTTGGGTCTACCCCTCCTGCTGGGGTAGAGGCGGCATAGCCAGACATTTGTTTCCCACGTACGCCTCCGGTTGCCGCAAAACGTGGCCGTACCCCCCGTAGATATTTAGAAAAAGTAAATTTTCACAATGTAAAATCATGACCATGATTTTGACACTACATGCACGTCACGACAAATAGAATTTTCTACTCAGCCCGTAAATACCCATTGCTGAGTCAGGCGTCCTCCAATTTTAAGGAGGGGAATCACCCTACTGTGCAACGATGGCCAGATGGCTCATGGTTTGTGTCTAGTCTTCTTTATCTTTCAGCTAGAGGATCTGCCTCATGCATTCCTTTAATCTCTTACAACACAGGCCGGATTGGGGTGGTGACACTATGTATTCTAAATCCGTCACCACAAGGACAAGTCCATCGACATATGGTGCTGACAATACAATAAGTAACGACTGTCTCTCATAAAATATGTTTGGAGTTCGTCGGGAAAAGACCAAAATAACGAAACACAACATTTGTTCGCTGTGTTCGGTCGCATAAAGTTTTCGATAACATCAGTGAATTTACACCGCGCTCCGTTGTTTGAGCAAAGCTTGTTGCCAGGGGTTTACATCTCTTAAATTGTGTTGCATTGGTACCGTGCGAAAGTGTGCTTTTAAATTTAAATTCAATTGGAACAAGTCTTGGCATATGTTTTTCCGTACACTGAAGCATTTAAATTACTTAGTGTCACCCCAAATCATCCAGAGGGTCGTAAGAGTCGACAAAGGGAAATGACAAGGCGGAAAAACTAGTCGAAAGAGAAGGAAAACTTGATACGAAACCCATCTGGCCAGCGTGGCACGGAACAAGGCAGGCGGCGCGGTATGGTCCACCGGGGGTATATTTAGTGAGTGTGGGGACACACCCCAAACCAGGTCTTACCCAGGTCGGTGTGAATAGTCCATAAAGGATTTTATTAATGGGCTGTGTTGTAAATATTTTATTATTATATTGTAAATAGTTAGGAATTCAATATGTATTTACATTTACGGGGTGGATTTTGAGTGTTACTTTAAAACGTTACTCGTTTGTCATAAAATTAAGTTAACACATAGCTTAACAACTTTAACATTGTTTCACCAACCCATGCCATCTAAAGGCCGTTTGTCCACCGCCGCCGTCACCGGGCCGTCACCGAGAACGAGATGACGGCGCGGCGCCGAGTTACCGATACATACATTTACTATGGCCATGTTTCCACCGCACGCCCGTCAACCGAGAACCGTCATCCCGACCGCCGATGTTTCGTGTAGTTAAGCGTGACCGCTAGAACTCGGCACGGTTTTATGACGGGCCGATGTGCCGGTAATACAAAACAGGTTTGTTCTTGTCCACACACTACCGTCGCACCGCGCCGTTCGCCCGGTTTTTGTGAACTGAACCACCGATATATTTGCGCGGTGGAAAAACGATCGCCGTCACGTCATCTTCAACTCGGCCCGAAATAATATCGTTCTCGGTGACGGTTCGGTGACGGCGGGCGGTGGACAAACAGCGTAAACGGCTTCGTAAAAGCCGGCAAAAAGACATAACAAGGTCGAAAACCTAGACACAAGAGAAAAAAAACTTGATACAAAACCCTGTGCCAACCCGTCTGGCCACCGTGGTAGAGTAGGTTAATTATAATTGGAGGAGGCCCGACTCAACAACGGGTCATCTAAGGGCAGTAGTAAAAGTATAGCGAAAAGCAAAAAGTTTTCACAAACAAAATTCTTTTTCTCTTTACTTACTCAGCTTAGATTACTCAGCTTGCTTTCACGTCAATAAGTGTATTGGGTCGCGCTCATCCTAGTAATATAGTCGAGGAGGCCGACAGCTGTCACTGAATTCATACATCTAAAAAAGCGTCGCTGGGTGCCTCTAACTTACATAGAGATCTATGTGAGCCACAGGTACTTGAGTCTGAGTTTCATCTTCATTCGTAAGTTATAAGTTAAAAATGAGGCCTACCGCCGTTAATTTTACACCCTGTTTCATTACAAAATAATGAGGGCGACGAGAGGCGGTACAGTATAAAGTTACAGGGTAATTAGAAGTTCATTAGAGACTCCGTTGTTATACAGGGTGATGCCACAAAGTGTAGCGATGTCACAAAAGACCTTCGTTTCCGATGTCTGTTTTCGTTTTGATGTGAGTGTGTTTTGTCATAATGGAAAATGTTGACGGTACACTGATGGGGAAAAATGTGTAGCCGGGTAATTACAGAAAGGTCTTAATACATACTCTGTACTAGTTATGCCCCGCGGTTTCACCCGCGTGGTGACGAAAAATTATGACAATGATGATAGAACGTATTTTATTTTTTCGTCAGTATTTTTTCCAAAATACTTGTCAGCCCATAAATGGCCCACTGCTGAGTCAGGCCTCGGCCAACTACATGGAGGGTTATTAGCCTACTGTGCCACGCTGGCCAGATGGGTTGGCACAGGGCTTCATAACAAGTTTTCCTTCGCTTGGTTATCGGCCTTGTCATTTCCTTTTGTCGGCTTTTATGATACCCTCAGGATGAAATGACTCAAATCCCGTCCCGTTAAAATCGGTCCAGCCGTTCCAGTGATTAGCCGGAACAAACAGACAGGCCGACAAAAAATTAAAAAGATGTTCTTATGTGTACTGTGTATACATACTTACACATTTAGTATAAAGTGGTTATTTTATTATACACTCTAATTTTAAACTAGCACAAGTTATGAGTAGCCTATAACCGAATATTTCAACTCGGCTTTTGTGCACTGACCAGGTTTCGACCATCCAAAATGAGGCCTCCTTTCCATGTGCATAAAGAGGTTTTAATTACAAAACAAATGAACATCCATTTGAATTCTCTATCCCACCAGAACATTCCATAGCAAAGTGGTTCAGGTCAAAATGCGTTTAAGTAGGGTTAAATGAAGTTGTAAATGTGAAATCTCTGGCGGGCCAATGTGGACTTAATTTGCGGCGATTGTGGCCAGATGCGGAGAATAGTGTCCGCCCAACTGTGCCGAGATAAAAAGGGCTGGAAATGAAAGCGGCGGTAAAGGGCTCGCATGTAGACTGATGGGCTTTATTAGGGACGAATGATGAAGGCTTTTGTTCGCAGAATACCTAGACGAAAATAATGTGACGTCGCAAAAATGGGAAAAATAAAAGGACTAGGTGTAATGAATGTAGCATTGTTTTTGATACTGCTGGCCTGTGTAGATGCACTTGACTGCCTTGTTGGTCTAGTGGTTAGATGTGCCGCCTTTGGATCAACGGGTCCCGGGTTCGATTCCGGGGTCGGGCAAGTGTCTAAACAAGAGGCCTGCCCATTCCAGTCTGTGAGTATTTCAAGAGATGCCTAAAGTTAAAAGGCAGATAATTTGACTAAAAGAGCTACTGCTGGTCGTGTGTAGATGCACTTATAACTCAGGTTCACCTGCCAATTCCACTCTATGGGTATCTCATGAAGTGGCCAAAGATAAAATGCAGATAATCTGGCTAAAAGATGATAATATCGTACATATTTTTTGTCTCTCTCTCTCTAACCCAAAGGTAGACTAGTAGAGAATGCCGCAAGGCATTAAGTCCGCCTTATGTACCGCTACTGTACATGAAGTATAAATAAATAAATTGTAATATACACCAATGATGTAATGTAAAACTGTTGTGTATGCTCGGTGCCGATGCCGCCGTGAGAAACGTTTTTATTTTCATTGAATAAACGCAATCATGTCTGAACGCACGTGTTTCCTTTAACGAAGACCACACAACTTCACATGGCGACCCTGCCAGCTGAAAATTAAGAAGAAAGAAGATAATATTACTATGGGGAAAACATACTCCAAAGAAGAAGTAGTTATAGCCCAAAACGCGAATGGGGATGCTTCTGCTTCAACTACGTCAGTGCATAGCGAAACGAAGTACACTCCATTCGAATTGGTGTTCGGGAAAACATGTAATTTGCCCAGTAACTTACTTTTAGATGTCGAACCTTTATACAACTATGATGATTACCCTAAGGAACTGAAGTTCAGACTAGCAAAGGCTCAAGCCGAAGCCAAACAAAACCTAATACAAAGTAAAATATCAAGAAAACTTGCTTATGACAAGTCCACTAATTCCATGCATTACAAAAAAGGAGACCGGGTCTTATTAAAAAACCAGACTGGGGGTAAGCTTGAAAGTTTATATACTGGCCCGTATGAAGTCATAGAAGACTTGTCACCGAACGTAAAGATTTTAAAAAACAATAGGATATCTATAGTACATAAGAATAATACCAAATTGTTTTATTTGTGATTGTATCCCTTTTAGTATAAGCACTATAATAAGTTAGTATAATTAGCCTAGGATAAAACGTGATTTCTGTATACGTCCTTGATTTTTTTTGTTGGGAGGGGTTGTAGTCCCATCTTTTCGGGGGAGTTGTAATATACACCAATGATGTAATGTAAAACTGTTGTGTATGCTCGGTGCCGATGCCGCCGTGAGAAACGTTTTTATTTTCATTGAATAAACGCAATCATGTCTGAACGCACGTGTTTCCTTTAACGAAGACCACACAACTTCACAAAATAATGCTTAGGCGCAAAGGGATGTTCATCCAGCCAGGCGAGGTGTGATGTCTGGCTAGGGGTCGCAGCGCCTATCCCCCGATAGTTGTGTCGGGGATATCTTAACCTTGCGAATTGCTCTTGAAATTTCGCTATCGCGGTGTAGGACTTTTTCGTGATTATCGCATTTGTAGGCGATATTTCTTGATGCAATTGGTTCAGATTTTTCCGGTAAATTGTATGTAGCATGCGGTCGCTACAATGTTATAGGGCGTGGTATATTTTGGTAATTTCCTTCTGTCAAATTAGGGGAGGCGAGTGGCATCTGTGGGTCGATTATGGACGTAGAAAATCGACAGCGTTTGTCGACTACTCGCGCCAGGGTTACGGGTTGTCCTCCGCGATGAGGGAACATGGTCTTATTCGCTTGGTGAAGCTCCAAGGTCCAATAACCGCTAAGAGCTTCACTAAGCGATATGGACCTTTAATAGCGCCCCTTCTCTATATCGCCGATTAAAATTGCAGCGCATCTTCCTCCTGAAGCTTCTCATGATTTTCCAGACCTAACTTCCCAGGTTCATAGCCCGCAAGCCCAAGTTACAGATGGTGGAGGTGAGCTTCCGGTGTATATTGTGGTGCTGACGGTTTGGACGCTGAGAGTCAAACTCTCAATCTCTTCCCTCCACTTACTCTCGATCCAGGCCATGGAACGGACTAGCCGTTAGCTAGTTAAACTCGCACACTTCTCGAGAGTGTGCTGTTAGTCTTCTGCGGCAGTTTTTTTAAACGATAGCCTTTATCGCGGGGGCTGTTTCGTCGTTTCAGCCCATTAATGACCCATTACTGAGCCGGGTCTCCTCCAAATTCATGGAGGTAAATTAGCCTACTGTGCCACGCTGGCAAGACGGGTTGGCACAAGTTATGTATCAAGTTTTCCTTCCCTTGCGGCTAGGTGATTTGCCTCTTGCGTTCCCTTAGTCACCTCTTACGACACCCTCAGGATGATATGGGTTGGTGACACTGCGTATTCTAAATCCGTTACCACACGGACCTATTTACAAACATGAAATTCATGAATAAAAATGACACCCAGACTCAGGGCAAGGGCCTCTGATTTACACATAGACACTTTCCCGTCCCCGGAATCGAACCCAGGACCAAAGGCGGTGCATCCAACTCCAAGACAGTTCAAGACATTACTTGTGAAGTGCAGACAACCCAGATAATCTTACAGTATCGCGTAAAAATAATAGTTTTTGCATTTATGTATTTAAAGTTCATATTATCCAGTAATTTAAATGAACCTTATGTAGCTGCGGCTTACAAAAATAAAAGGTAGGAATTGAGCGCTGGGAATGAAAAATGAATTTTTTTAGAGTGCATTTAAAGTGCTAAATGGACTGCATTACCGTGCAGGTTTGATGTTCCATTTCACATCATGCCTTTGCTTTACCATTTAGGTTTTTAAAAATCGCATAGTCAGTGTGTTATCTTGAACACGTAAAATGAACTCTATGTCATTGAGTTAAAGTCGTTATATAAGAGTTAACAATGACAAAAGTGCATGAGTCGTGTAACATTGTCATAAAAGTAGTTTGGACGTTGAACAAATACTATTAAAGTGGCTGCAATATGCGAGAGTAAGTTTTTATTGTTTAATTTTGGCAAATTGCCCTACGTTTTAGGGTTCTCGCAATAGAAATAGTAAAACAAAACTTATACATTCAGTTTATTTATCCCGACGGTTCCGTCTGCTATCGTATGCGTACCATATGTGAAAACGTGTGGTGATGAAATAAGAATACAATAGTCGTCGTTTCAGCCCATAAATGACCCACTACTGAGTCGGGCCTCCTCTAAATTCATGGAGGGAAATTAGCCTACTGTGCCACGCTGGCAAGACGGGTTGGCGTTGACAGGGTTTGTCTTTGTATCAAGTTTTTCTTCCCACACGGTTAAGTGATCTGCCTCTTAGGATCCTTTAGTCGCCTCTTACGACATCCTCGGGATAGTGTGGGTTGGTGACATTGTGTATTCTAAATCCGTCACCACACGGACCTTATTCCACCTTCAGGGTGTGGATAAGAGACAGAAGGAAATAACAAGGCCGAAAGCCTAGTTGCTAAAGAAGTGAACCTCATAGGAACCCCCTTTTTTTTTGGCACGTGGTAAAATCCTTTATGGACTGGTCCCGCCGGCGTGGGGATGGCTGGCGGGGGGTGTGTGGGAGTCTCATCCGCCCCTGTGGGGAGGCGAAGGCATACCCACTGAACGTCCCCGGGGTGTACCGTCACGCGCATTGCTGCCCCGTGGGTCCTGACTGTGTCTCCACGGGGAAAGCGAGCGCTGGGGGAACGGTGAGAACCTTCGACCCCATTTCGTCTCAGCTCCTTAGGAGCATCCTTTTCTGGAGCAATTAATGCTCCGGTGCCATGCCCAGTACACGCGGCGTGGCACCCTTCGCCCCGGGGTCTCTTCTCCTATGGGGGAGGGACCTCATAGGAACCCCTGAGTCAACCCGTCTGGGTACCGTGACATAGTAGGCTAATTTCCCTCCATGTAATTGGCGGAGTCGCTCAGCAATAGATCATGTATAAAAGTAGGCATTTCCCCAGGAATACGCCGAAAGTATGATATTATATAACACGGGAAAAAAGGCAACTTTTTTCTCTTCTCAAGTTCACAGGATATTCCCATCCTTACCAATTTATTCAACCGAATTTCGCCTGACGTGATGCCATCCCTTGGGCCATATACGTTGCTTGTCATATTTAGTTTATTTTGACTAAATAAACCAAATTCACCTTATAGATTTATTTATTTATTAGCTGTTACACCAGACTTCGTCCGCATGGTATTACTCAGTAATTATGGGCTCTTGAAAAGCTGGGTATCAATAAAAGTAGTTAAGTTACCCTTTGTTACATCAGCGCATCTGCCAGTGATAGTCCCGTCAAAATAGGTTCAGCCATTTCAGAGATAAGCTTGCCTCCACATTAATGCTGACATATCCACCGGTTCGGAATGCTACTCTACAGAGAAAAGCAGGAAAGATTTTATGAAATTATGTAATCTATGTTTGATATTATTTGGTAAGCGCATTCCGTACAGTGGATATGATGGACAGCCCTAGTGGTCTGATATAGAGGGAACTACATAAATGGTGACTGGAAACTAGACTCAGCCAACCTAAAATGACTGCGGCTTGACCAAAGGAAATTTTTCTCACCGTCTCCTGGCCCAATATCATCTTTCAGAACACCTTGTCGAAGAATCAATGTTTACTGAGTTTTGTCAACTTTAATTGCGTTACGAAACGTGCGTGAATTGTTTGAGTTAATGTAAATTCGCTTAAACTGTACTCCAATTAAAGTAAAAGCTGCTCACGCGAGAATGGAAATTCAATTGTAAAATAAACTAAGGCTTAAACATTAGTATTAATTTGGTGTGGAACTTCAAAGCGAACGCGAGAGAGTTGACCTGATAAAGAGAGATTTTGGGATAGGTAGTGGAGACGGATTTAGAATACAAAGTAAAATAAACATTATTCGTGTAGGTTTAAAAAAAACTTATAAATAGTGTTTAAAACTACTATTACCATATTTTGGCCCTTGTCCCACGCTCTCCATACACACCTATCGTCCACACTATCCTGAGGGTGTCGTAAGAGGCGACTAAAGGATCGTAAGAGGTGGATCACCTAGCCGTATGAAAAGGAAAACTTGATACAAACCCTGTGCCAACCCGTCTTGCCAGCGTGGCATAGAATAGAATAGAATAGAATAGAAAAATGCTTTATTGTATAAACCAATTATGGCGTTCACAATCGTCATCGGATACATCACTTATAAAATACTACTACCAGGTCGGAACGCGGCACCTACCGAGAAGACCTGGCGGAAGAAACTCGGTGGGCTTGTCTCTTTTTTTAAACGCCATATTACAATAACCGTTATCTTATAACTAGTTTCGTTTGGTTCCGAAAGGCGCTCAACTGAAATATGAATTTTATAATAAAAAAAAGAATAATTAAAAATGAAATTATAAGTCATGAATCCAGTGAGTCGACCAACCCCAAACAGCGGCACCTGTTCATAGTAGACTTATTTCCCTCTATGAATTTGCAGGAGACTCGACTATACAGCATAGTGAGAGCTATTCGCTAGATGAGAAAAAACATGCAAGACGAGTGAAAAAGATGGGAACTTCATTAGAATTCTGCTTAATATTGCACAAACGGCCGCACAAGGCCAGAAAACAACCTCCAAAACTTTGTGTATCAACCGTTTTATTCATTTCTGTCACGAAACGTTTTATCTCTCGCCTTGGAAACGTGCGAACTCCTTTTTGGTTGGTACAGTCCCTGCGTTGATTGGTTTCGTTTTGCGTTGGCAGTTTGTGCGGTACATACGAAATGTGCTAAAAGACTTGTCAACGTGTTTCCGAAAAGGGATTTCGAATAATGTTCGGTTGCTGTTCCCAGACTCACCGCTGTTGATCATCTCAATTTTCTCGGTACTGGAAAACGTGACACGAGACTGTGCAAACCCGCCTGCCCAGCGTGGAACAGTAGGCTAATTTCCCTGCTTGAATTTGGAGGAGGCCCAACTCCGTGGTGTGTTATTTATGGGCTGAACCAACGACTACTTTAACTTATATACCAACTGTTTGCTGGTGAAATGCTTGACACATACGGCTATGCCTGGGTGCTCGAAGTTAAGGGACTTGACCCAGCTACCCACTAAAACCCCAACTCACACGCCTCTTTTGGGCCACCACAGGTTCGCAAGAATACGCAGTTGACTGTGGTTATCGGAGGGATCCCTGGTAACTGGAACGCTCCCAGTTAATGCCGCTCTTCTTAGTGGTAGACACTCCGACCCACCACCGGCCTTTAGGAGCCTGGCCAAAGTTGTACGCTAATTTACCTCCATCAAATCTCAACTTAGCTGTGGGTTACAATATATTGCCTAAGATGATGATGATTCCATCTTAGGATTCCATATACTTTCAGTACAGCACGTTAGATCATTATCACCTGATTCACAAAATTATATCAGCGCTATAAAATTCCATTTACGACCTTCCTACTCTAGCAATAAGGTTCATATTCAAATATGAGTCTTGGCGCGCATATTATTTTATAGCATACCGTAAGCTCCAATCATTTTTGGTTCAATATAGACATTTGATCGCAGAGGTAATGTTAAAATATAAGCTTACCCGAGATTAGGATTTGATATAGATTTGAACCGGGTAATAACGGTGGACGGTCAGACGACCGTGTAAGGGTTGCTGGGAGTCGGTGGATGCGGTCTGTACAAGATCGTACGTTGTGGATATTTATGGGGGGGGGCCTATATGCAACAGTAGACTTCAATAGCCGATATTACTACTACTCAGCCCATAGATGACCCACTGTTGAGTCGGGCCTCCTCCAGTTATCGGCCTTGGCACATCCTTTTGGCGGCTCTTATGGCACCTTTCTGGTGGGATAGAGGGCTGTCCATTAATCACGTGACGATCGGGGGGGCGGGTCTGGCAAAAATCACGAAATATCACAATGAGTGCGTGATGGTTCGTGACTTTTTAATAATTGGCGGTTTCGATAACTTATATATCGAAACCGCCAAATATTAAAAAGTAACCCATAAAATATTTTTTATACGATATACTCTTTTTATCACCTGTATCGAGGGGCAGTTAACAAATATGACATTTACGAACACAAAATGACACCCAGAGCCGGGCAAGTGCCTTACACAAAAACACTTGCCCGACTCCGGCAACGAACCGGGGACCCTTAAGGTGAATGTTCCAGGGTAGCCCGCGAAATTCAAATTTTCTTACGTTTTTTGCAATTTGCAGGTCAGTGCTAGGTTGTTTGTTGATTAAAATGTTATTCGCGGCTGTAAGACGTATGTAGTTAAAGAATTATAATCATCAAAATCATCAATACAACCCTCCAAGCTCATAAAGGTGCAAGAATGCCTTTGAATTTAAAAAAGTTTTTGAATTTCGTGGGCTACCCTGGAACATTCACCTTAATCCAAAGGCGACCAACATTCTAATCCCAAAGGAAAAATGAAGTAGGTAATTTACTTGTGCTATGAGCCACGGACATATTCACGTTATGTCACCAACACAAACTACCCTAACAGTGACGTAAAAGGCGACTAAACGAACGAAGGAGGCAAAAGAAGGAAATCTTGATTCGCTGGCAAGACAGGTTGGCACAGGGTTTGTGTCTTCTCCACTATGAGGCGGGCCGAGGCCCCCAGAGTCACGGAGCATGCTCTCTGCATTGGGAGTGAATCCCGTGGCCCTGGCTTAGGCAGTTAAGGATCGCCGTCGGTTTTAGTGGGTAGGTCGGGGCGCAATTTACCATCTATACGCGCCCCGGAGTCCCACATACCCCGGCCATTTCCCAACGGCCGGGTATCCATACCCGGCTCAGTAAATGGTATTTTACTGGCTGAAATGATGATGATGATCATCCAATGAAATTCATGCTAGTCTCCTAAGATTACCCAGAGATTACGAGACTGTCAGAAATTGAAATTATTCATAAGATGCATCTAACAGTGAAAAGAATTAAAATTATTCGTTTACTACTACTTCTACTTCTCAGACCCTGGATGACCCCACTGCTGGGTAGGGCCCCCACCAACTGCATGGAGGGTAATTAGCCTACTGTACCACGCTGGCCAGATGATTTGCTACAGGGTTTCGTGTGCAGGTTTCTTTCTCTTACAGCTAGGGTATCGGCGTCGTCATATCCTTCTATCGACTCTTAAGACACTCAGGATAGAATGAGATGGTGACACCATCTATTCTTTATCTGTCACCACACGGAATAAATTAATATCATTAAATAAAATGATTTATACAATGCATCTATCAGAAAAAAACTGTTGTTACTATAAACTTGCCATTTTATTCACTAACTAGCTATTGCAGGCCGCTTCGCCCGCGTCGGCTTCAAACCCGTGCTTATCTCTATGCATATTTTTTATGAACATAAAAGCGGTTATTGTCACTAAACTATGATAGTAAGATTTGTGCTCTCGCGGACTTTTTTGTAGATCTTTATAAGACCTACAGCCGTAGTACATCATTTTGTTCTATTGTCAATAGTTTTTGCAGCGCACGCTTATATATGTTTTCGATTTTACACCCTGGTTTACAAAATCGAAATTTTCATACGGATACCCAATTCTTTTAAAAATAAAATATAGCCTATAACCTTCCTTGATAACTGGAACATCTAACACTGAAAGATTTTTTGAAATCGAACCAGTAGTTTCTGAGATTAGCGCGTTCAAACAAACAAACTCTGCAGTTTAAATATTAGTGTAGATGTAGTAACTGTAAAAATATGTTACTGTTGAGATTTTTCTTGTGTTTCCATAGGTGAGTTGTGAATAATAAATGCAGTTTTCTTGGTTTTGGTGTTTGTTTAATCCAGATATTAATTCGTTATACAGATTATTTGTTTCTAATAAGTTATTTACAATAAGTTCTTTGTGACAATGCTAGCGGTCGAACGAAAGGTGCGTGAGTGAGTGATAGAACGATTGATTGAAGTGAAGGCCCTCGCCGCGTTCCGCTTCACTAAATAATGCGCGAACATGCTCCCCGCCTTGGAAGCAATAGGTTCCAATTTGAAAATGCTTCTCTATGGTTCTTTAACACTGTCAGGCAACGGTAGTGGACAGATCTTTGAAAAGGCACGTCTGACGATTCCATCCGCCTTGCGTACATCTGCGACACGGGAAACGCCGTCTTTTCCAGGATAAGTCTTGATAATTCTTCCCAGACTCCATTTCAAAGGTGGTAATCTATCATCTTTTATAAGTACAAGTGTGTTTTCTTGTAACTCTCCCTTTTGTTGGTACCATTTACTTCTGGTCTGCATTTCGGACACATATTCCTTAGACCAGCGACTCCAAAAATGTTGCCGAATCTGCTCCACCCTGTGATAGCGTGTTAAGCGGTTCTCGGGAACGTCGTGAAGATCAACAGTTACAGGTGCAGTCAGCGGACGGCCAACCAAAAAGTGGGCAGGACTTAAAGGAAGGAAGTCTTGCGGATCAGCGGACATTGGAGTTAAGGGTCTGGAATTGAGGACAGCTTCGACCTGTGTTAATACCGTGCTAAACTCTTCAAAAGTTAAGTGCGAATTGCCTACTACGCGACGCAGGTGGTGCTTACAGCTCTTTATTCCAGCCTCCCACAAGCCCCCAAAATGGCTAGCGTAATTTGGTATCATTTTAAATTTTATATTTTGAGAAGTTGCGTACTCTTTGATATCGTCAGAACAAGTATTTAAAAATTTTATAAATTCATTTTTTAATCCAACAAAGTTTTTTCCGTTATCGGAAAAAATCTCGAGCGGTTTTCCTCGTCGTGAAATGAACCGTTTTAGTGCTAACAAATACGCGTCTGATGAAAGGTCACTCACTAGTTCTAAATGACATGCACGTGTCACGAAACACACAAATAAACAAATATATGACTTTTCAAGTTTCGCCCCTCTTCCCTTGCGATTAAGGGTAAAAATTGGGCCAGCCATGTCAACTCCAGATTTGAGGAAAGGAAATCCAGGCTCCAGACGTTCCTGGGGTAGATTTCCCATAATAGGATTAACAGAACTAGGACGACATCGAGCACACTTGACGCATGTGCGTACAGTTTTTCTTGCGAGATTCCTACCACCGATCGGCCACCATGACTCTCTCAAAGTATATAACAAAGTTTGAGGCCCTGCGTGCATCAGCCTAAGATGTTCATCACGGAACAATAAAACTGTAAAATGATGATTTGTAGCTAACATAACGGGATATTTCTTATTAAATGAAAAATTTTGCGAATTTCCTATACGGCCACCTACTCGTATTATGTGGTCATTGTCCATAAATAAATGTAATTTTAATAATTTTGGATTTTTAGAAATAGTGTCATTATTCAAAAGTAAATTATATTCTTCGGGAAATGATTCTTGCTGACTAAATTTTGCCAAAATCAATTCTGCATGCTGTTGCTCGCTCACAGTCAGTGAACTGGTCCGTCTATGACCTTTGTGTCGCGCGTTGTATATGAACCGAATTACATAGGCTGCAACCCGCTTCAGAGTTGAGAATTTTGAGTATCTATGAAACGGAAATAAATTACAATAGGCATTAGACGTTACGACTTGACAAACAGTATTAGATTTTAGCTCTGGTAACTCATCTTGTGAAGTAATATGAATTTGTTTAATACAAGGCATTTCAAAGTTAGGATCGTGTAAAAACTGTGGACCGTTCCACCACAGCGACGATTCGTTGAGTGCATCTAAACCTAGACCGCGTGATACTAGATCTGCTGGGTTATCTTTTCCAGACACATGTCGCCACGGAAGGTCCTTAGTCAGTTCGTGTATTTCAGCAGTCCTATTTTGAACAAATGGCTTAAGTAAGTTCGTTGGCATACCTAACCAACCTAAAACAATAGTTGAATCGGTCCAGAATATAATGTGGTTAATTTTACTACGTAATGATTCATGAATCCTTTTATACAATCGCGCGCCTAGCACCGCGCCGCTTAACTCTAATCTTGGGATAGTAATAGGTTTAGTAGGCGCAATTTTACCTTTAGCACACAATAAGCGTACAGTAACAGCTTGTCGACTGTCAATCGTGCGTATAAAGGCGCAAGCTCCAAATGCTATTTGCGAAGCGTCCGTAAAAATATGCAATTCTATACGAATAGGGTCCAAACACATTACGTAACGTGGTATTTTTAATATGTTAAGTGATGCCAAACAATTTATAAATTTACTAAAAATAATTGCGACTTCAGTTGGAACCGGTTCGTCCCAATCCAATTTTAAAAGCCAACACTTTTGTAATAAACTCTTAGCTATTGTAATTACTGGACTAATTAACCCCAATGGGTCATAAATCTGTGACGCGGTAGACAAAATGATCCGTTTAGTAATGACGTTAACGTTTGGGTTGATTTGCGAAGAATAATTTAACTCATCTGACTTGTTGTTCCATCCAATCCCTAATGTTTTGTTATTTGCACTATCGCCAAATGACAAATGTTTACTAACTACTTGCGAATTATCATTAGGGTTGGCGTGATCGAAATTAAAAACCCATTTGCGTAAAACAAAACAAGCCGAATTTAAAACCACCGTAGTACCTTCACATATATTATTTAATTCTGAAATATTATTAGAGCCACATATTAAATCGTCAACATAGAAATTTGTATTAATAGTGTTCTTTACACACGGAATTTCACACTCATCAGCTAAATATTTTAAACACCGACAACTTAAAAAGGGTGCCGACGCGGTTCCGTATGTAACGGTGTTCAATCGATAGACATTTAAATCATGAGACGATTCGTCACGCCACAAAATTAATTGAAGGTCTCGTTGACTTTCATCAATTAATACTTGGCGGTACATTTTTTCTATATCGGCACACGCTACGTACCTATTTTCGCGAAAACGTAATAAAATTGCAATTAAGTCACCTTGAATTGCAGGCCCTACCATCTGCAAGTCATTAAGCGAGACTCCCGTACTAGAAGGCATGCTTGCATCAAAAACGACACGCAATTTTGTCGTAGTAGCGTGTTCGCGAAACACTCCATGATGCGGCATGAAATAATGCGGAGTTCCATAATTATTAATAAGACTCATATGCCCTAACTTAATATATTCATTAATAAAATCCTTATACATATTTTTATAAGAAACGTTACGGTCAAGTTTCCTTTCTAATGCGTAAAAACGTCGTTCAGCTTGCGCGCGAGAATCACCTAACAACTCGGGTGAATGCATGAACGGGAATCGAACGCTGAACCGCCCGTTTGAGACGCGTTTCGTTGTCTCAAGGAAGTGCCTCTCACACGCGCGCTCATCTACGCTAAGCTGTGCAACTGAACTGGCAGGTAATTCCTCGATATCCCAAAACCTACGTACTAATTGTTCTAAATTAAATGTATCGTGTTCAGCGGATTGTATAAAATTACACTTAACATTTTTATTTATTTGTGCAAGAGATAGAATCGAACCTGATACGACCCATCCTAATTTAGTATTTTGCAAAAATGGCCCATTGTTAAGGCGCAATTTGCCTTCGTTAATTAGTTCCCAAAACAAATCTGCCCCGATAAGTAAATCTATTGGCAAACTTTCGAAAAACCCAGGATCTGCGAGAGTAATGTTTTCGGGTATTACGAACTTATTTATATTCAAAGTAGTTGCGGGTAACCTTGAAGTGATTTGTGGCAAAATTAAACATTGGATGCGTGCATTATAATTGCCACTGCGAGATTTCAACTCAATATTACAAGATTGCGAGCACTTTATAATTGAGTTACCTACTCCATGAATGTGTTGTGTGGACTGTAAAATGTGCGTGTTTAATTTGTCGCATAAAGACTGCGTTATGAATGACCGCTCGCTACCGCTGTCGAGAATCGCGCGCGCTTGTAGATATACTCCGGATGCGCTACGTATATCTACTACAGCGGTAGACAGCAACACCGTACGAGCCTCCTTCATATTATCGTCATTATATTGTGCGTAAACATTATGCGCCTGGAACGAGTGACTGTGAGGGTGCGCGTTCTCAACATTTGTCAGACGCTCGGCAGGTACAACAGCTGATTGTGACGTAATATGTGCTACGTTATGTTCGGTGTTGTTAACCTCGCAAAGTAAAGAATTGTGTTTAATGCGTTCGCACTTCCTACATGGCCCGTAAATACATGTTTGGACTGCGTGTCCAGGGCGCATGCAGTTTATGCATAAATTGTTATTTGTGACAAACTTTAACCTATCATGTACACTAAGGTCAAGAAATTTTTGACAAGAGTACAGTGGATGACGTGCATTACACATT
This sequence comes from Clostera curtula, assembly GCA_905475355.2. Classification (NCBI taxonomy): domain Eukaryota; kingdom Metazoa; phylum Arthropoda; class Insecta; order Lepidoptera; family Notodontidae; genus Clostera; species Clostera curtula. The sequence continues at coordinate 2,853,207 of FR997804.1, read as the reverse complement.
AGACACAATTTATAATTGCGTTTTGCCTTATTTTGTGAAGGCTTAGCATTGCACTTATTAGAAACTATATTGCAATAAACTCTGGATCCAACATTATTAGTATTATGTTTCCTATGTTCACCGCTACTATAAATATTTGATTTACTATGTGATACTATGAGTGTTTCTAACATATCTGCTCTATTCCTTAAAAATTGCAATAAATGATCTAATTTAATTGTACCAAATTCACTATTATTTTGTAATTGGCATCTACGTTCCTCCCAGTTCCTTTCTGTTGTGGAATCTAATTTTGATACAATTGTATAGATAATCAATGTATCCCAATACTCAGTGGGCTCTCCTAGAAGTTTAAGTGCTCTTAAATTCTTTAAAATTAAATCTATAAGTTTGCGCAGTTGTACAGGCGATTCTTTGGTTAAGGCCGGCAATGAAAATATGGACTTAACATGGTTATGAACTAATAAGTGTGTGTTATCAAATCTGTTCATTAATAATTCCCAAGCCACTTCATAGTTGTTTGCGGAGAATTCAAGTGAATCTATTACTGACTTGGCAATACCTGTTAACGATGACTTTAAATAATGAAACTTTTGAATTTGTGTTATTGTCTTACAGTTATGTACCAAAGAAATAAAGGTATCTCTAAATTCTAGCCAATGTTCATAGGAGCCATCAAATTCAGGAATAGATATGGTGGGTAACTTGATAGAATTTGAACTTGCCGAAGGTACATGTATTTTAGAACTGTCTGTGGACCTTTCATCAGAGTTAGTCAAACATTCAGCTAATGCAAGAATAGAATAGTACTCCCGTTCAAACTCTTCGCGTGATTCGAGTTGTTTTTCAATGTCTGACTCGAGGCTATTCTCTTCTATTTCACTTTGGACTTTGTTAAAATCGCTTAACAAACCCTGTGACCCGGTCATACGCAGTTTTAATTCCGATTGTTGTTGTACAGACAAATCTAACCCATCAAATGACATAACATATTTTTTTAAAAAGGTTAGGCGACACTTTATAGACCCACGTTTTTTAATAAGATCTTTATCTGATGTAGCCATTTTGCGGATTAATAAAGGGCAATACGCACGTTATTTCCAATAGGCACTTATCCTGGAATGAGCTGGATGGAGTTTGAAGCTTTTGCGAAACCAACCCGACGCGCGCGCATGCAGGCAATGGCAAACGTTAAGCACTGAAAATATAGCACAGTATCACACAGGGAAGAAATAGTGGTTAGGAAAAGGAAGTTTAGTTAGCACGTCTCACCAAAAGCACTGCAAACTGTTTAATATAATGCGATATAATGTGTCCACCGCGTGACTTGATCCTCGTATTCCTCGTGGTAGCTTTGAGGTTATATCCGTCTTGAAGGTCCACTTATTTATGTTGAGATTTTTCTTGTGTTTCCATAGGTGAGTTGTGAATAATAAATGCAGTTTTCTTGGTTTTGGTGTTTGTTTAATCCAGATATTAATTCGTTATACAGATTATTTGTTTCTAATAAGTTATTTACAATAAGTTCTTTGTGACAATGCTAGCGGTCGAACGAAAGGTGCGTGAGTGAGTGATAGAACGATTGATTGAAGTGAAGGCCCTCGCCGCGTTCCGCTTCACTAAATAATGCGCGAACAGTTACATTTATTAATCTAGCCATCCCGAGAGAATATTAATGTAGTAACCAAGTCTCAAGTACTGAGTCTTATGAGAAAAGTCAGATACGCCCATAGCACCGCAACATCAAACAGTGCACACAAGTATTTACCTTCAGGCTTAAGGATTAGAGTCCACATTACAAAGCGAGCTCTGTTATTGTTGTATGAGAGATTATCTTCACGTTTTATGGTATGTCGCAGTCATTTTGGCAAAGCCGCGTTTTGTTCCTTTATCCTGTTTAGACAAATAGACGTTGATGACATGCATTGTATTATTTTATTTATTTTTCCTGTAAGATTTTTTAGGTTCTGTTTAAACGTTTGTTTTTATTTAACTTTGTTACGATCCGATATTGTTCGATGAATAAGTAGGTTGGACGTTTTTGATGAAGTATTTGCGGTGTTAAATAGCACGGAATCTCGATAGCGTGCGTATTTTTGATTAAATGCACAATAATTTTTTGTAGTTTTTTATTCTTGAATCGTGTATTTATTTATATAATCTGGGATGGAGCAATCTTTGTGTAAAAGAGGCACTTTCTGTGAGTCTGAGTGGAATTTGTGCTCGTGAATTAATAAAGAAATATACAGAACATTTTCTCAAGACTTATTCTTAAACTAGTGGCCCGCCCCGGCTTCGCCCGTGCAAAGCGGGGGTCTGTTATACATATAAACCTTCCTCTTGAATCACTCTATCTATTAAAAAAAACCGCTTCAAAATCCGTTGCGTAGTTTTAAAGATTTATGCATACATAGGGACGGACAGAAGAATGCGACTTTGTTTTATACTATGTAGTGATGAAGAAAAATAACGCATTATTATCAAAATTATTGCCCACCTCCAAAATTTGTTGAAAAAGCATTCACTGCCTGCTACACCTTAGCCTATAAATGCCCCAATGCTGAGCAGGGCTTCTTCCAGTTACACGGAGAGTAATGAGCCTACTGCGTCACGCTGGCCAGAAAGGTTGGAAGTTACATATCAAGTGTTCCTTCTCTGGCGGCTTGATAACCAATATAAAGTCTTTTCATTCCATTTGTCGGCTCTTACGACACCTTAAGGATGGAGTGAGGTCGTGACGCCATGTATTCGAAATCCGTCACCTCACACATCAGTAGAAAATGTTAAAACAAAAACGTGGGGGGTACTTTCAGTTCAATTCATAGAATTTGTGAATTTTATAGTATGCGTTCTTCTTAAAATTTATGTCACAAGTATCATTGAAATTTACTGCTATCGGTACGTACAAATTCACTGCTATTTTTATTTTTGTATTTTAAAAAACATGTTTTCCCCTTTTATTAGAATATTATTGAATTTAAATCGTCTGTATCAATATGGCTAGCTTTTCAAAATTTATCCTGTATGTATACTACTTAACTTTAACTAAACAGGTTTGATATAGCTATTCGGCATAAAAAACATGATTAGTGAAAGTACTATAATTAGGCTTTTTTCTCTACTGCCATTTTCCCAGCTGAGTCCTGTAGTAATAATGATTATTCCAATTCAATTCTGCAAAGTACTCGATAGTTAATGAAGAGTCTCATTTCGCAACGAACTGCAACATACTTGTAGTAATATTTCTCTGCGTGGAAGTTGTTATATTAGTTTAGTTTTCTTGTAATATAATACGTGAGTCCCAAGTTGCTTCTTACTTGTTTTGTTCAAGTAGTTTATTAAAGAAAAAACTTATCAAGAGAAGGTATTGCCTATAAAACTAATATTTAAAATTATCATGTAACTAGTTGTCCGAAATACCTTAGTTATAGTTTGTTAGTTATTTTATACTCTATTTATTATATAGCATCACTATTTTAGTTCCTTTTTATAGTCTGGTCATTATTTTCTATTACATTACATTCATTACCGCTTCAAGAAAAGACGTTCTTATTTAGACAAATCCGAAAGCATCAACCATATCTCAAGAAAATCCGCCTTATTAAATACAGCGAATTAATTCATTACACTCTATTATATTATAGAAAATATAAATCTACATAAATATAAACACACATATTATAGAAAATATAAATCTTTCTTTTATATCATTTTAATTTTAAACCTTTCTTGGACTTGCACAAATAATTTAATACCAACATTAGCCAAATTGGTCCAAAACGGTAATTCATTTTATTTAAAAGAATAATGATGTAGATACTACTAAATAAACATTTGGTGCTACGGTGGTACTACGGCGGGGCTACAGTGTTGCTACGGTGGTGCTACGGTGGTATTCAGTAAAATAATATTAGTAGGAACTCTAACCATCCGAAGAGGATCATGCCAACCATTATCTCTATTTAAATTTGAATATTTCAAACGTCAGGAATTAAATAATGTAAAATACACACTATCGTGTGTAGTGTTTAATTTCAATATACAAGTATAGCACTACTCGCGGAAGCCTAAGACATCATTACTATTCTGTGTTCTCCGATCGCTTAAGCAAGGCCCAATTTCAACAAACAAAAAGGTTACCTAGTTCATGTAACACCAAGTTATTGTTGTTTTTGTAGTACAGGGTGTAAAAAAACCCTATAGTCATACAAGGGTTGACAGTGCTATTGATGAAGATACTATGTTAAAAATCTCAGGTGATTTACTCAACTTTTTTGAGATCTTATTAAAGTAATACAGAAAACCGATAATCATTATAGAACTCGGCAAGCTTTTAAGATAGGTAATAACGTTTGCTAGTTTGATCGTTTTTACTGGAATCCTATTTGGTAGTTTAATTCGAGTTCAGAAAAATGTCGATTGCGCTCGTATACTTCAAGATAGAAAACCATTTTAAACACTGCTTATTTTTTAGTTTTATGCCAACATTTTGGATAGCTAAAAGATTTTTGATACATTCTGTATTTTTCTACTACAACCGGTGTTTTTCTCTCCTGCTTGTCTCTTACAACCCCTTTGGTTACAGGAATTCTATGATTTGCTGACACAAATTAAATATTCTGTTCTAAATCCTTCACCTTCACGGATACCTAATAAATTATATTTCATTTGTTTCAGCGTAAGACTCTAGACCTGGCACTGGTCTCCATATACAGGGGAGGTGTTGAACTGGCTTCAATTAGTCAATATACTGGATCACCTTACAATACGACAGACAGGTAAGAGAAACAGACTCACAGAGTTTCTTGCCGACTCACAGTGTTTCTTGCCGGCTCTTCTCTGTAGAACTGCATTCCGAACCGGTGGTAGGTGGTAAATTTTAAATTAAATATTATTTTGTTGTTTGACATGTCAAAAGAGCTCTAATGAGCCAACTTGATTAAATGAGTTTTGAATTTGAATTTGACTAGCTAGGTGCGAGCGAGCCACAGACCATTTAAACTGCCGAAAAAGACAATACTTTTTATTGTCTTGTCTATTCACAATTTTTATTATTATCTTATGTATTATGATTGTCCTTTAATGATTCTTTCTGTACCATGAACAGTGTTATAATAATTACACTCTTCACCGGGTCTGTGTCGCCCAGCAGTCCAACTAAAAAAAAACAATTAATTCAGTTCAGAAGTTGGGCAGGAATCTTGGAATAAGTAAGCAAAAACGCGACAGGTCTCTAACGCTCATAATTATCATCATCATTTTAGCCCATACATGACCCACTACTGAGTCGGGCAAATGGAGGGAATTTAGGTTACTGTATAAAATGGAGGGAATTTAGCCTACTGTACTGGCAAGACGGGTTGGCACAGGGCTTGCATCAAGTTTTTCTGCTCTTGTGGCTAGGCCACCTTGCATCTTGAGTTCCTTTAGTCACCTCATACGGCACCCTCAGGATGGTGTGGGTTGGTGACATTGCGTATTCAAAATCCGTCACCACTCGTCTCTAAATCTAGTAAAGTATAATTATATAGAATTCTATTTACTTCAAAAAAATGTTTTTTTTTTTAGCAAAAACTGCACTAAAAGCGGATACTATATTTGGTTAAGGATTATCTAACGACTATCTAAATTTGGTGCTTAAATTAGCACTATTGTTAATTGTTTTTTTTTACTGCCTCGTTGGTCTGGAGGCTGGATCTGCCTATCTTGTCTTTGTCTAAACCAGCGGCACTTGCTCTGAGTCTGGGTGTCATTTGTGTTCGCGAATCACATATTTGTAAACTGCCCCCGTGATACAGCTTATATGTAAAAGTTAAAAAATGATTGTTGGTATTTAGGCACTGACTAAATTTGCAACGTAAAATATTTTCATATTTAGCAGGTTGTATTATCAAAGGTATAAGGTTCAAAACTCCATGGTAGATTTATAACTATCATATTCATGTTGAACTTAAAGCAACTTGCTGGAGGTTTTATAAAATGCATAATGTAAGGATCTCATACTCTAAGAGGTCGCATACATTTCCCAAGTTACTAGGTGCTGTGGCCTGAATGAAACTTTGATGTTGTCTATATTTTCCGCTTTCCTAATAACAACAAATTTCCTCGAGCGCTGTTCGCACATACTTATAAACTACTAATGGTCGCCCAGCGGTCGAAATTCGACCATAATAAATATAATTATAGCTCTATATCGACGTAGGAAAACGTATTTGCTGTAAGCCTCAAAAAATCGAAAATACGTTTTTTACATCATTTTGATCAGAAAAAAAATCTACGTCGATTGGTCAGACTCTCATAATTCTAACTACGAAAAAAAATCGCTTACGCCGTAAGTTTTTTGAAAAATTTTGATGTGGTCTTTGCTGTAAGTCTATCAAAAACCTGTATATTTGATGCATTTGTTGCTTACGCTATTCTTCAAACAGACTTACGCCATTTTGGCAGGATGAGTTTTTTTAATACCAAAACTTACATCATGTTATCCAGTTTTGCGAAGCCTTCATCTGATGAGTTTTCGGCGGTGTATAAAATAAATCTTTGTCAGACATTAAGCCTCGCGATCAATTTCCTTCTCAATGGCCAACTATCATGGAAATGGCTAGAAATAAACCCGTTTCCCTAAGAAGTTCAAGTACGAGATGTAAACTTTTGGGTTTTAATGACGTCGTAAATAAATCATTTAAAAAGAATCTAAATCTGCACATTTCTACTATAGCTAAGTTGTAATTTTTTTAAAGAACAAGCCAAACATGATCTATAAAAAAACGAACTATGGCAGTTGATGCTGAAAGTTCCGAAATTCCACTAGGAAATATGGGTAACACCAAACCAAAGGTACATTTGTATAGAGTGAAATTAATTGCCGATTTTATCCCAAAAATACAAGGACCTGATCTTGTTAAAAATTTTTTTCATCTAACTGCAAAAGAATTTTTGGACCTAGAACATAATAATAAAACAGTAGACCGCCTACCAGATACCGATCCTCTTCATCGGTTCTCATTGAGTATTTTAGAAGACATCTTTCTTTTTAATACATTTAATACAATGATGAAAATTTTTGTTATGTTAATGTCAAGTTTTAGGATTTCTTTTTAATAAACTTTTTTTTAAATTTCATTTTATATAATATATTAAACTACTAATTACGTTCCGGGTTCAGTGGCGAGCCATGGGGGAGGCCTACGTCCAGCAGTGGACTGAAATAGGCTGACGATGATGATGAATTACGTTTGTTACACAAACAGTGTATAATGTAATTACGTTTTGAAAGTTTCCAATGAATAAATATACCAAACTTACTGTCTTTTAATTGTATAAAACTATATTTTAATACTATATTTTCCCCACCCCATTCACTTAAAACAATAACATCAAATCAAAAGAATTATTCACTGTGGCTCACATCTATATAGTTTTACTTAAAAAAATATGTATGCCACTTACAGCATTTAAAAGTTCTAAACTTATTAGAATGTTTTGTTGCCCTAGAAAATTCTTCATGGTTACAGCGTTTTATAGATTTGTAAAAAAATACTTATTTGCTGTAAGCCACAAAAACACTGGTATTAATTGACTCAGAAGGATATCTTTTTAAGTAACATGTAAAACAAGAAAAAATAATAATACGTTTTTAAAATCATGTTCCTACGATGTATAGTTTTTGAGAAATGATTTTTTTTCTAATTTTAGAAATGTTTTTTGGCTCTGCTGAACATTTCGTGTTTTGAGGCTTACAGCAAATACGTTTTCCTACGTCGATATGTATAGTTATATGATCAATTCGACCACATTCTTTAACAATAGACAAATAGTTATTTGTTATACAAGAGTGCAAATTTGATTTTTAACCGCGTGTTCAATTTTGATGACCGAGCAAGCGAAGGATTCTAAAATTGAATCACGAGCGCAGCGTGTGATTCAAAATTAGAATCCTGAACGTTAGCGAGGGAATCAAAAGAGCACGAGGTGAAAAATCTTTGCACTCGAGTGCAACACGTAACTTTTCATTCCACCTCAGCGAGGAAATGACTAAATGCAAAAAACAACGTTTACAATCACAAGATAGGTACACTTTTATTTCAGTTTAGGTATTAATTACTAGATTATGACAGGTAAGTATTACAGAATAATCTTTACTTTATTCTCTAGCGAACAAAAACGGCTTTTGCACTCAGATATCGAAGAGCAAAAATACTTTATTCTCTAGTGAATAAAAACGGCTTTTGCACTCAGATATCGAAGAGCAAAAATACTCTTTCCGAGATGGGGGGATGAAAAGAGTATTTATGTCTGTGTGTGGTAGTTTGTGTAATGTCTTTTATTGATTTAATGTAATTTTATGCATAATTAAAAAAAAATAACAAACCTCACTTCTTCTTTATATAAACTATAAGTATCGGAATTCTTATACTGTTCCGTCTGCGTAACTGTAACGTCTGCGAATTTATAAAAATATTTTTATAAATCATGACTTAAAAATATGTAAAAACAAACGATTACCGTTCTGTTAAAATTTTCTGAGGTAGAACTCAAGTCAGCATAAAGTATGTTGGGCTCACATTATCATATAATTAAACAGCTACTCAGTACGTAATCAACAGCTATAATACGTTTGATTCAGAGACGCTTCTAATCGCTAAAGCCTAACTTTCGCATCTACTCAAAGCGAGCAAGATCGCGATTAGTACGGAATTCAATTACACCAACTAAGTTGGCCGGAGATCGCGATCCGTATAATTAAATTTTCCTAGTAAAAGTGCTGCGTGATTTGAATCCGCTTCAACTGCAGATGTTCATCTTTGATTTGCTTACCCTAGTAGTTTTTATGCGTCCATCATCTATATCTATAAATCTATATACTATATCTATACATACAGATACTACATCTATATATACAATATACTGTGTATACATACTTACGCATTTTGTAAAAAGTGGTTGTTTTATTATTACTAACAAACACTACTTACAATTTTATTAATTTGTATAGATGTTTTTTTTTGTAAGAACGTCAATAACATAAGCTGACAGCGAACTATATTCTTTTTATAGACTGTCTAGTCGATTCATGATTCAATTTACCACAGACTTATATCTAAGCTTCGTTTTGACAGGATACTTAGTTGGATTTCAGCTAAATTTAGAAACGTTAAAGGACTTCTAAGACTTTGCGCTCACACACAGAAGTTTCGTCACCTTAAATTTAGACAAACGTCTTCTGAGATAAAAACGCTGAGTAAATTCCTTGTTACTAAGGTCCATAGCACACTAGCTACTTTTAGCATCGACGATCGGCGGACCGGCGGCATCCGAATGTGTGCGGACAGCAGCTTTCAGCTGCTGTTTCGCGCTTCTAAAAAGCGACTCAATCTACACGTTTGGCGTTTTTAAGTGTGCGGTGTGGAGTGTTCGGTCACCGTATTTAGCTTCTAGATAGCGACTAGTCACCGATCGTCGATGCTAAAAGTAGCTAGTGTGCTATCCCTAATAGACAACGTTACCAAGGAATGCACGTGATAGATACTCGTATAAATAGATATTTCAATGTCTATGTTCCCACTCTTGCGTGGCTTTGGGATCCGTTGCGGCCATACCAGCTCAGGGTCACCCATGGAGGGTCACCCATGCCCTCGGGGACTGCTACGCGAATAGTGACATGCGGTGTCATGGCAGGTTTGGCTCCAGGGTCTCCTCTGTCCTCAGAGTTGCTTTGGTAGCCTTAGGGTCAGCACCAACGGACCAAGTGGCGGCGGAGAGGCTAACTCAGTAACAATTTAAATTCAACCTAAAACGCTTTGGAATACAGCTGTATATATGTCGCTCGCCGCGCTTTATGTCGCTTGCCGTCATTGTATTTCGTTGTACCAAATACAGATGTATGCTGAAGCGTTTTAGGTTGAATTTAAATTGTTACTGAATTAGTCTCTTCGCCACATAATGATTTCTTAGGTTTTTGCGATTATTACACATTGAAATTAAACACTTTTTAACGGATTTATCGCGTGTATATTACATACAATATACACGCAATAAATCCGTTAAAAAGTGTTTAATTTCAATAGTCTCTTCGCCGCCACTCCGTCCGTCGGCGCTGACCCTTAAACACCCGCGAATAATGGCGAGGTGGTTTAGTCCCGGCTCGCTGGGAATGCTGATGAAGACGGAGCCCCAACAATGGTGGGAGCGGAGGGTCGACCAGGTGTAAGTCACTAGCAGCAGCTGAGCGCTGCATTAGATCGCCCGGAGCTCCCCATCAAAGTGAAAGGCCAGCTGAAAAGGAGGGCCGGCACTGTGCCAACCCGTCTGTCCAGCGTGGCGCAGTAGGCTAATTACCCTCCCTGTGATGAGAGGAGGACCGGCTCAGCAGTGGGTCATTTTTTTTTTTTAGTAGTAATATTAGACCAACTGTTAACATACTTTTTTTTGTAGAGTATTATTAATGCCAATAAAATCTTTTTTTTCTAGACAGGTGAACCTAAAAACCAGTCCCCAAATGGGTGACTGTTTCAACTGGAGTATGACGCCATCTCAGAGTGAGCTGGTGGTCTTCGCCAGGATCAGCGATCCAGCTGTGGACCTGGAGACCACACCACCTGACGGGCCGTGGCTTGAGGCCACTTCAGCAGCCGTGCCTTGGAGCTTAGGCGTGGATATTGCCATATGGAATGCTGTTGGTAAGTATATTTTTGCTTCATCCCTGAAGGGAGATTAGTATGGTCCTCTTTTGTGGTCTAGGATTGACGGCATACCTTTAGCCCGTAAATTACCCATTCCGGAGTTAAGCCTTTTTTTACGTCTGACATCCTGATGGATTCCCGGCCGTTGAGACTAGCTGGGTTATGTGGGACTCCAGGGCCCGGAGAGATGATAAATTGCGCCTTGACCTACCCACTAAAACAGACTGCGATCCTCAACTGTCCGAACCAGGGTCACGGGATTCACTCCCCGACAGGAGAGCATGCTCCGGGACCCTGGGGACCTCGGCCCACCTCGATTAGTGGAGCTCCAAGCTCCAAGAAGGGCCCTCCTATTACGCGGGGGGATTGCGGAGTCAAGCCTCCTCCAACTACATGGAGGGTAATTAACCTACTGTGCCACGCTGTCCTCATGGGTTATCAAAGGGTTTCGAATTAAGTTGTTATTTTCTGATGGTTAGGTTTATGGCTTTGTCAGTTCCCAGTGTCTTTTCCGACAACCTCCGGATGGAATTGGATGGTATTCTAAATCGGTTACTACACGGATGTATGCCAGATTTTAATGCAAAATTTTAAAAAATTCTATTGTCAATTTCGTCAGATTTTTCATAAATTTGACTAAGTACATGTACGTAGTATTATTTGACTTTTGCGTATACCGTACTCAGGAACGGAACTTGAAATGAACTTTTTCGTTTATTGTCAACAAATAGCACATATTTTAACATTTAAAATTGAAGTAAAAAACAATCATTTCACCAACGAGTAGATCCAATAAAATTGATCAGTCAGATGTCTACAGTTTCTAATAAAATAAAACACCACCGCAGCAATCAAATGCAAAATGCATAAAATTTGATGGCTGAAGTTAAACTTTCCTCAAACAAAACTATTGCAATTATTTCCCACGGAGTTCGTTTATCAATATTGTTTAATAGTGATGTGCGACACTCCTGAACTATTATCGATAAAACGTTCAACGTGGTTTATTCGTCTTATTGACACCCATCCGTATGATAACGGAGGTCCGTCTGTGGACTACTTGGAAATTCTTGGTGGAGGCCTATGTCCAGGAGTGGACGTCTTTTGACTGAAATTATGATGATGACAGGACATAAATGATGTGGTGGATATACGTGGAGAACATAAAGCAAATAACTTTCATCTCAGCCCGTAAAGAAACCTCTGTTGAGTCGTCCTATAATTACATGAGAGAAAATTAGCCCACGTGCCACGCTAGACGGCAGTTAAGTGCTCTGTGATTTCCTTTAATTAATACTTAAGATACCCCAAAGCCATAAAGGGGCAGTGACATTATTCATTCTAAATCCGTTACCATTTGATAAAGCCATGATTTTAAGTAATTACAGAGTTTAATTCTGAATAGTTAATTACTACTTCAACAGCCCATATGTGACCTACTGCTGACTCGCGCGTCCTTGGATAGAGAAAGAAAGAAATAAACCTGTTTATTTTGTTCTCACATCTGAGCGGTACAAAAGGCATGCTACAAATAAAATAAACTAAAAAAAAGGAAAAATACAAAATATATATGTAACAATAACACATTTTTAATATCCTGTTTTGTGAGAACAAAAAAGGACCATAGCTCAGCATATGCCACATCATAACAATAAATAAATAATAATTTTTCGCTCTGTAAATCAGTCATCACACCGAGATATTTTAATGGTTAGCATTAATAAGGCATTTGATATATTTATCTCAGCTTTGAGTCTGGCGTTCAGCAATATAAATCTATTAATTTCATTTCAAACTAATTTTAGTCATCAAAAGTAATAATAATATTTATCGATAAATCGACAGATCAGCTGAGAACCAACCTTTGCTATCGATACTAATCTATCATCCTTACTCCAGGCTGGGCCGGGTGGGGGGAGTGGGGCTCCTGCAGTAGGACCTGCGGGAAAGGGAGGCAGACGCGGCGGCGATACTGCTCCAGACCCACCTGCGAGGGGTACGGGGAGCAGGGAAGGTCATGTAACTCTTTCGAGTGTGAAGGTAATGAAATTTGTTCCATAATTACATACTATTAAGGTATTTTGCAATCATTATGATCTTTGTTAATATTCAATTATTAGCAAGGGGATAATGAGGACTTTCTTTTGGGTTCAGGAGTTATGTTGACTTTGTCTTCGCGGAAGGATATGTATATGATATTATTTATTCTATGTTCAGTGTTCGAACGTAGTGAATAAATAATATCATATTCATGACGACGTTTATTTAAGACGGGTATCGACGTTGATCTAAAAATAAATCGAAAATGGAATGGCCGTTTAGAATAATTTTAATTTAATAATAGTTATACAAGTCCAAGGAAGTATTATTAAGAGATACAACATAAAAAACACATCGTCATCATCATACATCGTCATCATCAGCCCACATTAGTCCATTGCTGAATATAGGCCTCCCCTAAAGAGCGCCATAGCGCACATAGTCTATACTTATATAAATAAATAAAATTGCTAAGTAAAATTGCTAATTGCTAAGTTTTTGCTAAGTACTCTTGGATGTACACATGGTACATATACCAAAACAACATGTTTTACAATTTTTGTCTGTCTGTCAGTTTGTTTCGGCTAATCTCTGAAATCTGCTGGTCTTTCACTGACAGGTAGCTTATGTAACACGGAGTAACTTGAGTTACTGTTATTGACACCGATTGATTAAATACCACGGACGAAGTCGCGAGTAACAGCTAGTCTATACTCAAGTTAAACAAAAGAAATATTTAAATTTTTGTATGTTGGTAACAAATAAACTCGAGCTGCTGGATCGATTAAAAATAATGTACCTATGTTTATGTGTATTTAAAAAGAAAACGAAACCCCAGCACTAGGCATAACCTGTACCGCGGGGGCAGTTTATAAACATATAATTCACGAACACAAATGACAGAGCAAGTGCCTCTGGTTTAGACTAGAATTTTGGATAGATTATTTTCCCGACCCCGGAATCGAACCCGGGACACGTCGATCCAAAGGCGGCTCATGTAACCCCTACACCAACGAGGCAGTCAAACAGAGTTGTAAGATTAATATCGCCAGCGTATTTCTAACCTGAGGGTGTGATGTAACATTCTTTTGTTTATTTAATTACCACTCACTCTTGCAGTCAAAGTTTGACCCTAGTCGTACGAATAGCTATCTAATTATTCTGCTTGTCACAGCGATGTCGAGTCAAAATGATTAATCGAGGAACTTTTACAAGCTTTCAGTTCAAATTATTAAAGTTCTAATAGAAGATTTGCGGATACAAATATAATATTATTTTACTTATATAAAATATTTATTATTTATAAACAAGCATTATGGTACCTTCCCATAAATAATAATAAAATTAATAAATATTAAAATAAATATTATGAATACTACTACTATTCATGGCCCACTTCTGAGTCGGCCTATTACATGGGGGTAACTAACCTACTGTGCTGTGCTGGCCAGACAAAAAAAAAAAAGGCTTTCGTATGAAGTTTTCCTTCTCTTGTGGCTAGACCTAGTTTTCGGACTTGTGATTTCCTTTTGTCGGCTCTTACACACCCTCAGGATGGAATGAGGTGGTGACACTTAATTCAAAATCCGTTACCATACTAATTTATGTATATGATGCGGATATAAATATAATGTTAATTAATTAAAAAACAATCTTTATTGAGACAAATTAAAATAATAAAATTTTTACATTAACTAGCTGACCTGGCAAACTTCGTACCGCCTCAGAATCAATAAATAAAGAAAAAAATGTTTTTTTCCCTGGACTTCCACAAATATTTCGAGACCAAAATTAGCCAAATCGGTCCATCCGATCTCGAGTTTTAGTGAGACTAACGAACAGCAATTCATTTTTATTTATCTACAGATATACATGTTATATAGGATAAAAATATTAAAAAAATCGCTGCCACTTGGCAAAGTGCCCAGAATACAGAAAACATCCTCGCGCTGGATAGCTATGCTTTGCTTTTACATTAACTAAACACTAGCTTTGAAGACAACTGTCATCTAGACTTCCGTGATAAAGACTGCCGCAAAGTAATCAAACCGCGGGAATTAAATAATGTAAAATGCACGCTATGATGAATCCGCTTAAAAAGTTCAATTTCTATGTTTAATCATCGCGAAAACCTTAGCCTAACCTAACCTCGTTATCAGTCTCTCATACTACATTATAAAATGTGACAATCAAGAATAATTTCGAGTATTTTCTTAGCTATGTTTCTACTGAACCTATTTTTAATTTTCGTACGTCCCTAAAACTTGTAGTGACGAGCAGGCTACACACTATACACGAAAAATCTGTAGTGTCAATGCGAGATGGCAAAAATATCCTACATCGCGGTAGCGTAGTTTACAGAGCGATGCGCGCGGTCAAGAATTTCCCGATTACAGTTATCGGGTAATAGGCGCTGCGGCCCTCTGTCAGATATACCACTTTGGCTGACTGATCATCCCTTTACGCCTTTGTTTACATAAATCAATCATCTCTCTTAATCAACATGCAGTATTAAGACTGTTTCATGGCATAAAAGTGTAGGAAAATTTGTTATTTCTATTATTATGAACCAGTTTTCTTTCCAAGGACAGCCTTCATTTTAATTTATGGGGATTAATTAGTTTTCCCGGCGCTGACCTCGCTGTTAAACTCGTTCATTTCTGATATTCTTTTCTTAAAAAGAAAGAAACTCTTGCCCTAAGTACAACCTGTATCGCGGGGGATATTTACAAAATTCACGAACACAAATGACACCCAGACTCAGAGCAAATAAATCTGGTATACAAAAATACACCTACCCGACCCCGGAATCGAACCAGAGACCCGCCATCTAAAGGTGGCGAACCCTTAGACCAACTGGGCAGTCCCCTATTATTCTTAGCTTCAACATGTTCCCGTTTTAGGATTTTACTAGCTTTGAGGCAGCTTCAATCTAAATCCATGTCGGTACTGCTAAAAGTTGTAAACCTTTCAACTTTACCTTAAAATAGTGCAAAGTCCAACTATTAATGAAGCTCAAAGTGCTCCTGAAATATTCACACTCAGAGTCAAACCACAGTACGACAGAACTAAGCCACAGTTAGGGACTAAATATTACAGTATATTTTATCTGTGGTATAGTATACCTATTCAGAATTTGATAAGTAATTTGATAAGTGTAGTGAAAAATGGAACAAGACCTTTATAAGGGAATACGAATAATAAGATCGTTGCAAACGTACTTTTTTTACATAGGTAGTAAAAAAAGAGATTTTCATTTTTTTTGAAAAAGAACGGAACTCCAGCCCTAAGTGCAAAATGTATCGCGGGGGCTATTTACAAAAAAAAAATCACCTACCATAAAAGCGTGGTAATATCCCTCTAAAGAAAATAAAAAAGCTGCAAACCTAGCCGCTAGAGAAGAAAAAGGTGAAATTGAACCCTCTGCCAACTCGTTTGTCCATCGTGGCATAGAAGCCTTGCATGTGTTTGGAAGAGACCCATCACAGCATTGGCTTTTTATGGGCTCAGATGAAGAAAATGATGATTTTGAAAATAGGAAATGGAAGTAAAAGCTGAAGAAGCGGTATAAAATAAAATATCTGGATGACCGATGTTTTTATTTTATAATTTGTGTTTTTTGGATATAACGTTACGCAAACATTAATTAAATTACGCAAACACTCATTGACTTCGTGTTACTTAACAACGCCATCTGCTGTTGTGCTCACAAAAAAGTAGTATTATTATTCGCCAATAGATGTCAGGAATTAAGTCTAACCTCAAAGCAAACACTCATTGACTTCGTGTTAATTAACAACGCCATCTGCTGTTGTGCTCAATTCGCCAATAGATGTCAGGATTCCTATCTAGATCGATTTATCGCCCCGAAACCTGAATAAAATGACATTTTCTGAAAATAATTCCTAACTAGATCGATTTATCGCCCCCGAAACCCCCTTTATAGTAAATTTCATGAAAATCGTTGGAGCCGATTCCGAGATTCCAATTATATATACAAGAATTGCTCATTTACAGATATTAGATAACAGCCATTTTTTTTAGGTTTGATTCTCTATAAAACGTGACACGAATGTGTATACATTCACAAGTGTGTGTGTGACAAACCCTTCTAGCATCAGCGCTTCTAGCATCAGTCGTTCCCTCATCTTTAGTTTTTTTAAAAAACTATGTCGTTTAATCGATCTAACCAATCAAGCTACTTCATTTAAAACGGTTGACTTTATTTCAAAGCTAGACTTTTAAATGAGGTCCATCAAGAGAATATTTTACTTTGCTCACGTTTCGATAAAGAACTACTCTATCATTATTAAAGTGGGAAGCTTCAGGCATCGATAACCTTTGCGTTTATTTACACGTTGTTTAATTACGAACTCTTTTATGTTAAAGTAATTTATTAAGGTACCGGGGCGCGTCGCTTATGCAGTTTGTCAAAGTCAATTAAAATCCCAACGAGCTACACACTCACTGCAAACGCTCACTGAAATCGCTCCATCAAAGTGTCAATAACACAAGCTAAGCTTGTTGTCAAGCTATCGATTTCAGGCAGTTACTATTGGCTGAACTGAAAATTGGGAACTGGGGAATTTAGATGTAAATTTTAATTGAAAATATGCATTCCTAAATATTACCATAACTAAACTTACTTATTACCATTAATTACATACTTATGTGTTATTATTATTATTATTGTGGTTTTAGAACATGCTAATCTTGCTATGCTAATCTCTAAAAAATAAAATACATCGTGTTGGGGGACCGCTCCTACTTATTTATTACCTGACCCCTTAATTTTTATTTTCTACTTTTTAAAGGGAACTCAGGTCATTGTGGCGGGGTTTTATTTAAATTTTTAATTTAATTTTCTCTTATGACACCCTGAGGATGGAATGGGGTGGTGACACTATGTATTCTAAAGTCACCACACAGACTAATATGATATTATTAGTAGGATAAAAACAACTCTTATTGTCAAACAATGTATCACTTTACTCACGACACATACATCACGAAGTTCTAACTCGAGTTATCCTCGGCAGGCACAATAAACCCGCTAGCGCCGGGGGCCCGGCGTAATTTCCACCCCGCTCAGGCCCGGTGGGGGGCTGTCCCCGACCGCCCCCATGCCTTCAGCCTGAGGCCAAATTCTTACATCTGGATCGCGTCGTCGGAACTTTTCAGTTCAGGAAAGACGTTCCCGAGGGAATTCACGCTATTCATCTCGCTGAGACTCCGGCCTGAGGTGAGTTTGAGGATTTAATTAGCGAAATTTTTCCTGCTTTGTAATCGGGGTTAAGATGTTTGAATTTATTTTTTTATTTTGTTATGTACTCGGAGTTTCAGACCATAAATTCCCCCTACTAAGTCGGGCCTCCACCAAATTTATGAAGGAAAATTTTGATATCAGGTTTTCCATCTCTTGCGGCTAGACGGTCTTGCGGTTATTTATTCGCCATTTATTATAAATATAAAAATAAAAAGGAACGCAATCCTGCCCTATTTGCTGCACACGACGGCACCAGTATATTGTAAATAAACTAATTATAGAGGTATTCCCTCTATTTTTAATAATTAGTCTAAATGTATGGCTTATATTATGGTTTATTATTTCTGTTGTGTTTTCTCGTGTGGTGTTACATCACTTTATTAAATGCTGAGGTGTCGTAAGAGACTTTAAAAGGAATTGACAGGGCCGATAACCTACCTACAACAGAAGGAAAATTTTATACGAAACCCCGTGCCAACGGCCTCGGCAGCATAGCACAGTAGGATAAAAACCCTCCATGCAATTGGAGAAGACTCCACTCACCAGTGGGTCATCTATGAACTGAGTAGCAGTACTTTTTAATAAACAAAGCTGTTGATATGTTGTCGTAGAATTGGCAAAATAAAACAACTTGTTGAATTTAATGAAAAGTTCAAAAACGTCATAGATAGGCCCTTTTTCGTTTTTTAATTTGGTTAATAAACGATGTTCATTTCTTTTTAAATTTATGACCAATTCGCATTTAATTTAATTTGCAACACAAAACCTTGCCACCGCTAAACCAGAGTCTAGATTACTTTTTCTTAAATTAACACATTATGAACTGGATCCTACAAACTCGCCGTGAAAACATAATTAAAGACAACCAAACGAATTGCGGGCGCGAAGAACATTTATTTTCCGCTGAATTTTTTCTCGCTTTGCAAATTGCTTTGTGAAATGTATATGAATTTTGCTTGGAATGGGATTCCCTTGGAAATTCTAATGTTTTTTTACCTTATTTTTTTATAGCATTTATATAATTAAATTGTATCCCGAATTAACTGCCTTGTTGGTCTAGGGGTTGGATGTGCCGCCTTTGGTACACGGGGTCCCGGGTTTGATTCCGGGGCCAGGCAAGGTACCTAATACCTCGCGATACAGGTACTTAAAGCAGGGGTAGGTTTTTATTTAAAAAAAAATATATTTCTTAAATATTAAAACATATTGAAACTTGTTCACATTACCATTCCACATGATGAGAACCTCGTAAAGGCGGAAAAAGAAAAAATAATTAAATATTTAAATCTGTCCCTCAAAGTGACTGTTATGTAAAGTGTTCGAGTCAACAGTATTATCCCGATCGTTGAATCAGTGCACGGTTTGATATAGAAAAGGTTAGATGAACATCGAAGTCAATTCAAGCTTCGGGTTGCTTGAGCTTTGGTTTGCACTAACCACTAGGCGTCTTGAATATTTTTCCACCCCTAGGGATGTCACGGTTTTATATAATATTTTCAAAACTTTTTTATTTATAATTTTGTAAAAAATATAAATGCCAAAAAAATATAACTTTTATTTTTATACATATTATGACTATTACTTATAATTATTCTTTTAACAGTTCATTGTCGAAAATTATATTATGCTTTTGAGGTTATTGCAGAAAATCTTCCATCAATGGCTGTTATATTGAGAAACATCTTTTTCTTTCATTAATTAGATATTATTAGGTAACCACGCTTACTAATCCCGACTAATACACAATGTAAGGCATAAATGAAAGAACCCATGGCGAAGCCAAAGGTCCAAACCGCCATCAGGGACCCAGAGTGAGGAACCTCCTCACAATACGTACCGTATACAAAGGTACTGCTTTTTATATCAGGCTCTTCACCCAGGAGCCTAGCGACAACTTCTGTAGGTGTAACATAATCTGTTTATATTATCAAAGTGAAAGTCAACAAAATAAATAATAATAATATGCAAGGCAAGACGAGTTGGCACAGGGTTTCGTATCAAGTTTTCCTTCTCTTGCGGCTCGGTTTTCGGCCTTGCCATTTCCTTTTTCGGCTCTTACGACACCCCCAGGATGGAATGGGGTGGTGACACTATGTATTCTAAATCCGTCACCGCACGGAATGACTGACTACAAAAATTATAAAACTAAAGAGCCACCAATAACTAATAACAGCCATTTAAATTTAGTGCTAACTTAAACTGATACTGACGTTAAATAGGATATAGTTAGACCCAAGGGACCGACTTAAAATGGTTGTTTATTGTTATCAATTTAATTTCGTTCGTATTTGTATCGGTAACTCTTTAGACCCTTCAATTATATAGAGGGTGTATATAATTAATTGAAGATGTGGATAATTGAATTGAAGAATATAATATAATTGAACAGTGCGTATATACAAGATGTATATAATTGAACATTCAAAATCAAAATGTTTTTTATTCGAATAAATTCTTGCGAATGCTTTCAAATAGTCAAAAAAAAAAAAACTAATCATTTAGTTTTTACCACCGGTTCGGAACGCCATTCCACAGAGAAGAGCCGACAAGAAACTCTGTGGTTGCTCTTTTAAATAAAAGGGTTACAAGTCAAATTACAAGTTGCAAATTCACTTCAAGAGTGAGAATTTTGATTCCTTTTCCAGAGCGGTGGCTACGGGCAAGGAACATTATTCTCCCTTCGTTCTCGTCGACGTACGGGATCTTTCTTATCCTTGGAGCTGGCTGGTAGAGGAGCAGCAAGACTGGTACACGCCGGAGCTGGGAGTACGCGAGCTATATACCTAGCTGTACCATTGTATGACTTTCGATGGCACCACATTGCTATAAGGTATGGCATATGAATCTTTTTCTTCTTTAAACAAAAACTAGCTGACCGGGCAGACGTTGTCCTGCATGATATTCGTGCACCAACTGCAGCGCCATCTGTAGGGCTGATTTGTGAATCTAAACCACCCTCGGTGCCACCCAAACGCATACAAAAAAATTCATTCAAATCGGTCCAGTAGTTTAAGAGGAGTTAGTGACATACACACGTACAGTAGAATCTTATATATAAAATTGAGTGTTTGTCTGTATGCCTTCTATAGAATCGTAAAGTATGCATTTGATCATATGATGATCTTAAACATAGTGTTGTATATGAGCCCAACAAGGCTACTGAAAAAAAAAATTGTGTAAAGTATTTCCTTCAAATTTATGTTAGTTAGTGGCGTTGCAACGCGCGCAAGGCTCAGCTAGTTCATAATAAAATCCGTTTTCTTCTCTAAGAATTTCCCGCAGTCTATATATTTATATGACATATTAATATTTCAACCAAAATGCTTTTTATCACACTGGCAAGACCGGTTATCTCAGTTTGTATAAAGTTTTCCGCGTCTTGCGGCTAGGTGATCTCCCTCTTATGTTCCTTTAGTGATCTCTTAAGATACCCTCAGGATGTGTTGGTGTCGTTGTGTGTTATAAATCCATCCATTTTGCTTTGACAAATGACAAAGCGGAGTCGGGCCTCTACTCATCACAGGCCTACTGTGCCAAGCTTGCCAGACGGGTTGGCAAAGGGTTGCGATGGTGAGGGGGCTTGCGTGCCTTTATGATCCACACCGGCTTAGGGTCACCCATGGGCACCACATCGAGGCTTCACAGTGGAATGCGTTTACGCGAGCCTGTAGCGCCCTGCGTATGCATACAGCATTTCCCCAGCGAAACCAAAAAAGGGTTGCAAACCACAAGAGAATGAACTTGATACACACCCTGTGCCAGCTAGTCTTGCTAGCGTAGCACACTAGACTAATATCCCTGTAAATTTGGAGGAGTCTGAACTTAGCAGTGGGTAGTTTAAGGGCTAAAATGAATTGACGCATATTTTTTAATTTATCTGTTTTAGTTTTGACCCCAATATGATAAATTTTCAAAACCGTTTGACAGCCTTGATCCTCACAAAAATCGATCTGCGTAATCCCAACTGCCTGTATAATATATTAAATAAATACCAAAGTTAATTAAAGCTTCAATTATAGAAAAAAATACGATAAAGAAAAATCTTTTTATAAAATATTATACAAATTTAATTAAAAGTTAAGTAGTATTTTTATTCAATCAAGTCTTTGATACCGACTAGACTAAATTACGTAGTAAAAAGTCTACGAAGATGCTTAATTAAACGCCTGGACCAGTTAATTTTGTTCCAAGTTTTCATTTTGGCGTTTCACACGAAATTAAATTAATCTCATGGCTGTTTCGTAATGGGGAAACGAGATTCTAATGAGCAAAATATTCACTTTTAAGGCTCATTTTCATTGGTAGTTAATTCAGTCGTTATACAGCAGGCGGGGAGGCCCCTAATACGGGCCATCAACTAATGAAAATAGCCTATCTATATATTGGTCTACAACCAATGAAATTAATCGGTCGGTATATAGCAAGCTTGGCGCAGAGCTCAGTTTAGTTTACCTACGTCTGATCAGTATCACTCTTTCAAAACAAATGCGCGGTGAAGAATAACCAATAATCCGCAAGCGGGCCCTAACGATAAATGAAAACAGCTATCGCATGCTGGCCCTGTGGCATGCTTAAACAGAAATCTCCCGTACCCCGCATGCGGGCCCTATCGACTAATGAAAACGGCTATCGCATGCTGGCCATATGGCATGCTTAAACAGAAACTTCCCATACCCGTGCGGGGTCTAACGACCAATGAAAATGAGCCTATATACGGATAACAGCTTCGACACTGCAAACAATAACCGTAATATACGGATATGGTAACTTAAAAATCTATTTAAGTAGAAGTATGTGCGTGCGGTGCCGGATTTAGAATACATAGTGTCACCACCCCATTCCACCTTGAGGGTGTCGTAAGAGTCGACAAAGGAAAATGCTGAAAACCTAGCCGCAAGACAAGGAAATCTTGATAAAAACCCTGTGCGATCCCGTCTTGCCAGCGTGGCACAGTAGGCTAAGGCCTGAATTCCTCTGTCGCTGGCGCTGGCCATAAAAATTAAATTAAAAATTTAAATAAAGCCCCGACACAATATAACCTTTAAAAAGTAAAAAATAAAAATAAATACTTCGCGTTGGGGGACCAGGGGTCAGGTTATAAATAATTTCAATTTCATTTGAGACCCCACTCGATTATATTTGCAGACATTCGGTTATTCTTCCCCACTTTCACCACTCATAACTTTTAAACGGCTCACCTGATTTTCATCAAACATGTCTAAGAACACTCGCCCGTAACTCACCTTTCATACACAAAAAACTTTATTGAAATCGCTTCATCCGTTCGCGAGCTACGGTGCCACAGACAGACAGACAGACAGACAGACAGACCGACAGACAGACAGACAGACACGTGAAACTTATAACACCCCTCTTTTTGCGTCGGGGGTTAATCAGCGCCAATGAAAACATCCGTAGTGCGATACCGACGCTCCACGGTACAGGTGGGCGATATTCATGGCGACTATACGCGCGCGCGTACCATTTAGACGGTCGGGAACAGCGTCAGGAAGCTCATAGCGTTCTATAGCGCGTCAGTCGACCGACGGCGACGTACGCGGCGCTGACGAGCGAGAATGACGCGCGCCATACGCGGCGCGTAGCAACTCGCGCGCCGCTGATGTCAGCGTCACAGTGTGGTGCTCTATAGAACACAACGTATATTCGTACGCGCGACCGACTTCAGCGACAGAGGAATTCAGGCTTAATTTTCCTCCATGAATTGGAATTGGAGGAGGCCCGACTCGATAGTGGGTCATTCATGGGCTGAAACGATGATCCAAAGGCCTATAGCTGGTAGGCCTCCCACATGGTGGACCGGCCTATATTATGTAAATTCTTGGCTCTCCCTATTCTACTATACTATACTATACGAATTACTTTTGGTTGTTGAAATTATGATAATAACTCTAATTCCCAGAACAATATCTTGCAAGAAACTAAAGTAATTGGATTATAACCACGTATTCCAGTTTCTGACGCTATTGCTGATAGGGTTATGTCTCTCGTGGGAGTGTGAGCGTAGCTTTTGAATCAGGGTAACGTAAAACAGTAGCGTATTGAAGCATGATAAGGCAGTCCCTTTTAAAGGACACACCCGCTTATTAGATACTAGTGGCCAGTCCCTGCTTCGCACGGGTGGACATTAATTTTTTATTATTTTACCACGGACGACGATTACCACGAAAATCTAACTTCTAAACAAACTACTGTCAAAAATATAGCCATCTTTGTTCATACGCATTCGAGCGACAAAGATGGTGGTACAAATTTGATAGCGTGTTTTCGACGTTTGATTCTCATAGCCCCTCAGGATCGAGTAATCTATGGCACTTCACTTAGATATCTGTGTATCTGCCATATGTGACACTAAAGGTTATGTGTTGACAGAACTTTTGTCAAAAAAGTCATCCAAATATAGCTAACAAGAATATTGCACACGAATACCGCATACCAATATCGTACACGAATGGCCATGTCAAAATCAATTTATTTTAACAAGTCACAAAATGAAATTTAAAACCTATCATCATCGGTTCTTTATCTATAACCTTTTTTTTAGATCGCCTTTTTTAGGTACAAGGTAGGGATCCCGTGGAGATACAGTCACGACCCACGGGGCACCGGGGAATTTAAGTTGGTGAGTCCCACAAGCGCCCCCTGCCGATTAGATATGTGGACAGATTTGTGAGAGGAAATTAGCACAATACTCGTGTGTGTGTGTGTGCTGCATGCGATAATGATGACGTATCTTTTGTTGTAGCGTTCACGATGACAACACCGTTCGAGCGTATGTAGACTGTCGTTGGCTACGGACTGATGTTCTTGAGAAAGACGCCCTGGATACCCCAAGGGATGCAGACTTAATCATTGGATATCTCTTTTCGGTGAGTTTTGCCAAGTTCTAGATATGGGACTCCTGCGCGTGCTGCGAGGGGCGGTCCTCTACCCACGTGCGCCACGGGAGCGATTAGTACAGCTCAACCGATTTAGCGCTTCTTTTCCCTGGACTACACAAGCGATGCTTTAGTTTAAGCTATTTATACACTTTAATTGTAAACAAAACCAATAATTTAAAAAAAAAGCAACTACTGAGTTTTTTGCCGGCTCTTCTCTGTAGAGCAGCCTTCCGAACCGGTGGTAGTTTCGGCATGATTGTGAGCGAACAGAGGAGATGGCGGGATTGTAGGAGTGAGGAGTTGTGTGTGAAAGGTGTGAATGTAGGTATGACGACTGATAGGTGTGTGTGGAAACTACCACCTAGTGTGGGACAGGGGCCGTAAGATGATAATGGTGTTTATAAATATGACGATTTATAAGAGTTTTGTGATGAAACCTACGTAAATAAAGTTCCTTTTGAGTTTGAGTTTGAATTAAATAATTAATATTGTTTTTGTTTAACAGGGTGACCTGGAACAGCTTGTACTGGTTCCAAAAGCAGGACAAGCGCAAAAGCAGTGCTCAAGTCAGGCAGTCGGCATACCAACACCATCTGTTACAAATCACGATGTTCGTATGTAACTGAACAATTCATTGACTTAAGTTTTTTTATCTATGTTCAACTGACATCAAGAAGGTGTAGGTTCTCAGTTCGGCTGTATGTTTTGTATTATTACATAAATCTATTTGCAATGGTTATTTTGTGTAAAAGAAAATAGCGTGATGGAAAAGTTCTTAATTTTTTTTTATTCTACCTACTTATCCTAAAGACTATGCTCGGAGCTTCCCTGCGAGATTGAATCAGAAATGAGGAGATACGCAGGAGAACCAGAGCTACCGACATAGCCCACAGGATTGCCAAACTTAAGTGGTAATCGGCAGGGATGTGCCCTCGCAGCATTAATGCCCGATGCGATAGTTATCAAGTGGCAACCGCGTTTCGTAAAGCGCAGTGTTGGTAGGCCGCCCACACGCTAGACCGACGACCTGGTTAAGGTCGCCGGAAAGCGAAGGACTGGCTTTCCTGAAAATCCTTGGGGGAGTGGACGTCTTTTTAGGGTGCGCTAAATTAGGGTACAATAATATTCTTTCTATTTCGTCCTGTATCATTTTATGTAAATGATTATGATGACGATGATGTTTTATTTCATAATCAGTATTAAAACCAGACCTGTTCCCAGGTGTTTTTAGTGTAAATGTTTTATTATTATTTATAAATCGTTTAAGATAGTGACATAACGTAAACGTAATTCCGTGTTAAATTGTTTACGCTCAATTTGTGTTTAAATTAAATAGTGTATAAATTTAAGACCATGCTGTTAAATGAAATATTTGAATGAAATATAATTATTTAATTTGAATTGTATTTGTGATTTTGTGTTAAAATCCAAATAAATGTAAAAATGGTCACAATTATATTGTATATTTATAGTAAACTTTAATGATATTTACGTGTTATGATTAAGGTTATTCATTAGAAATGTGTTTTAATTTTAATCGGATACATAGAATAAACTATATAATATAGACTAGCGTAAAGATGATAGTGTTTCTTACATAGTTGGCCTAAATTTGTAAATAAACTCTTTGATAGATAGAGGTTTCCAGTTACCGTAAGGCGCAATACACACAGATCGAAGCTGGGACGGGTGCGGACTGGGTGTGAGATGGTCACAAGTCCTTATTAAAGTAATCATAGTTTAGTTGGCGGATGACCGCGAAACACAAAGGATTATAGTATCTACAAGTTTTAAAAACATCGTAAATGCATAACAAAAGTATCTATGGATTTCTAGGAAAACAAAGTAACTTTTTTATTTTTATTTCTGTAATGTGAAAGTTATATTGCTATCCTTATACGATTAATAATAACGATTGCTTTACACTGGAACTCGCGCTTTGTAATATAAAATCAGGCTCAGAAAAAAGCCGATGTCTCACTTCAACTATATGCTAGAAAAACAATTTGAACAGTTGACTGCTTATTTTGATTAGCTTCATGTGGGCACTTCAGATAGTTTTAAGGATTTTTTGTAATATTAAGACTATTACAAAAACCTTTTAACTACCTGAAACCTGAAAATAAAAATATTGATGTATAAATAAAGAGTCTTTGCCGCCAAAGACCTAACGTAGTACGGTAGAACATATTTTTGCTGTAATCTGACCCGCGCTCGTCACGCCTGAATTCTGTGTGTGTATGCTCAAGTAATAACATTAAATTTTGTGTTACGAGTGTGTAATATTTTTATGATTTACACGAACACAATTTTCATTAAAATGGTGTTAAGTTAAAACTGTTTATATTTCACTTGAGTAATTGAATAAAGAAGATTAAAATGTAATCGTTTTTTATTAAATCGTAATAAATATCTCACCCTGTTATTAACCCACTACGCAGGTGCCTCCTCCACATCTATGGAGGGAAATACTATCTCTGTGGAGTACAATCGTATGTGTGTGTGTGTGTCTTTAAACTCCATTCCAGCTTGAGGGTGGTGACAAAGGCCAAAAGCCGTAAGAGAAGTAAAAGTTAAAACAAAACCATGTGCCAACCCTGGCAGGCGTGGCACAGTAGGTTAATTATTACCTTCCTGTGATGGGTGGAGGCCCGACTCAGCAGTGGGTCATTTATGGGCTGTATAGTAGTAGTCCTTTTAATCAAGTTTCACTATCGTTGTTTTTATGCATAACCAGAATTTTAATTGACTTAAAATAGGAGATCGTTCTCAGTGCGGTTGAATTTATTTTAGAGTTACTGCATTATAAACGGATTTGGAAAACTCTTGTCCAATGGTATTTTTTCTAGATAGGCCCAGTATAAATTCAGGCCAATCCAAATTGGTTCAGGTGGCCTAACCAAGTCACATAGGAACTGCACGCTTTCGTAGAATAGAAAGAAAATTTTCAATCTCATACATTTGTTTTTCTATTAGTCTAGAAAAGCGTGCGTCACGAAAACCATTTAGCTAAAGACCGTGTAGTTAGGTATTAAACATGATGAGTGAACAACATAGATTTGTATGAAGGAATTAATGAATGAATTTTATAACGATTTTGTTTTAATACAAATACATACAAAGCATGCATTATTTTGCAAAAAAATTTAATACATTATTTAAACGGGCTTTAAAACCGCAACTGCGGTTAGCTGTTGCCGTTGTAATTTTTTGCTTTTTGTAGAAGGTTTATATTTCGCTGCTTTGAAACGAAAGGGAAAATCACACAAAACGACATTATTCAATAATATTTTATTAAAAAAAACAGGATAACGTCTCCCTTATTTTCATATCAGCTAAGACACTCGAAATCGGCTTGTAAGACAATCACGAAAACGAATTAAAGATCTTAAATCGGGTCTCCTGAAAGAAACAAAATTGTGGCTTGTGGCCCTATAATTTTAAAGGAGCGATGTGTATTTAAAAAAAAATTCTTCGTACGATACAATAATTTCTCTTATACTTGTGAAGACAGCAGATCTTGCAATACACGACGTATTAATTTTAATAAAGTTGGTGATCAAAATCACTATCACTACATACCTAGTATAAAACAAAGTCGCTGTCGTCTGTCCGTCCCTATGTATGCTTAAATCTTTAAAACTACGCAACGTAACTATTTTGAAGCGGTTTTTTTTAATAGATAGAGTGATTTAAGAGCAAGGTTTATATGTATAATACATGCATAATTGTACCCGTACGGAGCCGGGCTGGGTCGCTAGTATAAAATAAAAGTTAGGTATATCCGTTTACCACATAATAACTCGCTTTTGTAGAAACCTGTTACATGCCACTTCCATTACAGTTTTACAGACATAAGTCGAGAAGCCTCTGCGTGATTTATTTGACGCTGATCCGTTCATAAGATCACCGTCTCCGAGAGAATTCCAATTACCGCTGCGAACGTGATAAGATTAATATACGGCGCGTGACAGAAAGGATACCATTATTTTAGCACATAAAAGATCAGAGGAAGTACGGCGCGTGACAAAAAGGATACCATTATTTTAGCACATATAAGATTAAAGAAAGGCGGTTTTACATGGAGGGTTTTTTTTTTTTTTTTTTTTTTTTTTTACCTAATACTTGAATGCCTTTGACCCTAGGCTTGCGTGATCGAAAGCAACGCCAGGGTCTAAGATGGGACAGGCAATTCAAGGAAATGCCCTGTCGGGCACCGGCTCTCACATACACACGACGGAACACAGTAAAACTGCTTGGCGCCGGACTTAAATGTGAGGGTGGTAGCTGGCCGGGCGGACCATTCGATCCTACCACCAAGCGTGCTGGGTTTTGTTGGCTTTTACAACACGCGTTTTTTCCCAGCGTGCGGTGGGGAAGCCGACTGTGCCATGGGTTAGACCCTGTGTCAAACCGTTGATACAGGGTTTCGTGTCAAGGTCTCCTACTCTTGTGGCGGAGTTTTCTTTTGTGTCATTTCTTTTAGTTATCTTACAATACCTTCAGGATGGAATGACCTACACTTTGTATCCTTAATCCATCCCCACAGAAACAAAATAATGTACACAACTTACTCTCTCAAATCGTGGGCTTGAAGCGGGCAGTAGAGGAAGACCTTTGGATTTAGTAAATACAGTACAACTACAAGTTATACATACTGTATTGAATTAAATTAGAATTTATTTCGTGAAATTATACAGTTTGGTGATGAAGGATGTGTACAGGAATTATGTTACAGTGTAAATATATACAACATATAGCCGCTCACACTGCTGAAAGTTATTGCTGACATTAGATGGGCAATATACGAGACAATATTGAAAACATGTTTTGCTGCGGCCACGAATAACAAAATATAGAATTCAAAATAATATTTCCAACTCAAACTGAAGTCGGGAGATGCGGTCATTAGTATCTTGGCACTATGGTGACAGATTTAGAATATATAGTGTCAGAACCCCCTTCCATTCTGAGTGTATCGTAAGAGCCGACAAAACGACATGTCAAGGCCGATAGACCTGCTAGAGAGGGAAACTTGACACGAAACCCTGGGCCAACCCGTATTGCCGGCGTGGCGCTGTAGGCTAATTACTATAAATAAATATAAATATCCTTGGACATTTCACACAACGCCATCTCGACCCAAGCTAAGCAACTTAATGCTTGTGTTATGGTAACGAGATGGATGATAAACTACTTATATACATTTTTTTTTGTAAATACATACATATTATAGATAGAAATGACACCCAGACTCCGAGCCAGTGCCTCTGGTTTAGACTTGCCCGACCCCGGAATCGAACCCGGGACCCGTTGATCCAAAGGCGGCACATCTAACCACTAGACCAACTATCCATGTAACGGGAGGCCCGTCTCAGCAGCGGGTCATTTATGGGTTGAGTAGTAATTGGTATCTACAGAGTTAATTGAGTTATACATGGTTTAAGAAAAAGTTGAACTGGAATAGATACTGTGTACAAAATTTCAGGAAAAAAGATAATCTTTTTTTCTTAAGAAGTTGGTTACCAGTTGCTGAAAGGGCTATAACTTGAGAACTAAGCACAGTAACTCCAAGAAACATTGTAGAATAAATCTTACAGCGCTAGATGGGCTATAATGTAAAAACCTTTGTTTCACTCTGAAACTTTAAAATAAAAAATAATATCTTAATAAAACTCGGCTCGGGCACAGACCATTCGGATGGCTTTACGGTTTTTGTTATACCTTGTATAACATGCTAGCTCATTCGATAGACTGCAAACAAAAGATAAAAGTAATGTAGAATCATTACTTTGTTGGTATGGACAAGACCAACCAACTTTCTCTACTAAGCCTGTATAGGCATTCTCCAATTACATGAAGGACTGGCGGGCCGTCCCGGCTTCGCAAGGCAGGACTTTTTTTTCTTGCAAATAAAGATGGAGAAAGAATTTTTAAAATCGGTCCAGTACTTTTTGAGCCAAATCGTTACAAACATACTTACTTACAAATCTTTCCTCTTTATAATAACGTAAACGCACCCATTACCGCCAGTTTAAGCCGAGCTCTGATTGATGTCCAAAAAATAAGCACTTTCATAATATGTGGTGCCAATCAAAATAGTTTTTCAAGTATTGAAATTATCCATTCTTCTATTCTTATATAGAAATAGTTATACTAATTATTACTTAAAAATTAAATACAACTTAAAATAAAAAAGGCCCATGTCCCTATTACCGATCCAAAATATAGGGTGAGTGCCTAATACCGTTTATGTGGCACCTAATACCGACCACTAAATAAATGAAATCGTTAAAGTTAAATAAAAATGCTCGTGTATAGTTAGTATTTAGTATAGTTCAACTATTTATTTAAATGCTCCAGTACAGTACGGAATGTTATCAACACATAACAAATTATTTGTGTTCTTATCATATTATATACATAACAGCGTTAAATCAGTCAAAAAAATCTTCTTTACACCAATTATGTATAACAAATTACAAAAGGCCAGCATTGATTAAACTATAATATATAATCAATGCGGCATTTGGTATCCATTATTTACAAAATGTAACATAGAAATATAAAAATACTATAAAATTTTAAGTCTGGCAGTCATGTCAAATCAGAATCAAAATAGATTAACAATTAAAAATAAAATAAATTGAGAAATGTTACCTTTGGCGAAAAAAATAAGATTAAGAAATTGATTCAACAGACTCTCAGAATGAAATCCAAGATCATATCTCGTAATCATTTTCGGAATCAGTTGTATCTTCCTTTGAAGCATCCACCTTGGTTATTTTACGTTTTGCCATAATTAGTAGTTTTTATTTTGGATTGCCTTGTTTGCCTAATTTATCTTTTTGGTTTCTTCTCCAAATCTTCGTTTCATTTTTTTTTCTTTTATTTATAATCTTTCTGCTTCAATATTTTTCTGATATGCCATAAATTCATTTCGATTCTTCGTGGTCTCGGGAAAATATAATGTTCTTTTGGAATATTATTACTGATTGTAGTAGATTTTAGTGGAGTTTTACAATATTCTGATCTATTAATAATAGTACTATCAAGAGATTCAGAGCTCAAATTCACGCATGTACTTTGAATTTATGTTGATGGTTTCGGAGTTGGCGTTGATGGTTTCGGAGTTGGCGTTGATGGTTTCAGAGTTGATGTTGATGGTTTCGGAGTTGGTGTCGATGGTTTCGGAGTTGGTGTTGATGGTTTCGGTGATGATGTTTTAGATCTTGATCTCCGGTATAGAAAATAACATCTTTAAAAGGCGATTTTTGCATTGAGTTATGTATTAGGTACTATATAATAAAGCTTTTTTTATGCAATTTATGCAAAAAGCAATTTTTATGTAAAATATGTATGTTTATAAGGGAATACTATAATGTTAATTAGGTAACTTTATGATAACTTGAAAATAAATAGGTAGTAAGAGGGTTCGTTGTAAATGTACAAGTAGATCGGTAATAGGTTTTATTAAAGGAAATCGTATAACCAATTACCGACCCTAAATACTTGTGGTTTTCGGAAATTTGTATGATTTTAAATGGTGCGGTTATTATAAATCTTTAATAATAATCATATTTTAACTATAAAAATACAATATTATAAAAATTATACCTCCTTTATTCATCAAAATATTTACTAAATATTTAGAAGAAGAACATTTATATTTTTACGGATACTAATGCTCTTAAATATATGGCGTTAATAGCTCAAATACAAGTTAACATACTAAGGAACTGAGTTAGTGTATCCTACTGCCTTTTAATTGAAGCATTTTAACAAAAATCATGACACAAAAAAGATACGAAATGTACTTATCAGCGACATGTTTAACAACTGGGTCGGTAATTGGAATAAAATTGTGATTTTTGTTCCTATTACCGCCTATTTTTAATTTTGAATTTTAAGCAATATGTAATAGTATCTCAGTAAAATAAATTATTATTTGTGTTTCTGAAAGTATGAAAAATGCATCAAAAGAACTAGAAGTAACATTAAAATGCTTGAAGATATCATCTTCTGCTAAGAAAGAAACACGAGTACTTACGTCGTCGGGAACGCCACACTATGGAAAATGCACTGTCACCGGCGTTCACCGACGAATTGACCAATTATTCTTTAAATCGTTGAGTTACATATACAAACAAGATATGAACATTTGCAATACAAATACATCTAATTTTTTTCTAAAGCAACCACGTGTTTACCTTTAATACATCACATAAAAAATCTAGTTTTCTGAATAGGGCGGTAATGGGCGCGGATTTTAAGGGGTCGTTATTAGGTGCGTTTACGTTATTACTGTAGATGGAGGATACGCCTGATGTTCCACGCTAGCCAGACAGATTGGCATAGGGTTTCATATCGAGTTTCAATTTTCTTGCGGTTTAAAAACCTTTTATTTAAATAACCTCTACTAACCATACCAACCCATATCATCCTGCGGGTGTCGTAAGAGGCGACTAAGGGAACGCAAGAGGCAGTTCACCAATCCGCAAAAGAAGGAAAACTTGATACCAACCCTGTGCCAACCCGTCTTGCCAACATGGGACAGTGGGCTAATTTCCCTCCATGAATTTGGAGGAGGCCCGACTCAGTAGTGGGTCATTAATGGTCATTAATCATAATAATACCTCTACTAATTATTGTTACATTTTAAAAATGAAAAGATTTTCGGCCTTAAAATTCTCTTTTGTTGACACTTACCACACCATCGGGATGGAATAGGGTGGTGACACTGTGTATTCTAAATCCGGCTCTTAACTGGCAGATAAATGCTTGGTGCGCAAATGGAGAGTGCCTCAATATGAGCACGTTTGCCTCATAAATACGGAGCTTAGATTTATTAGGCTTTCATCGCGATGTGTGGGAAATCCAATAGTAAATAATAGTGGGGTGCACGGAATATGGGAACTAAAGTCTTTGAGTTTATACGCTAAAATAGCTTGCAGCTCATCATCTTCATTTCAGCCCATAAATGACCCACTACTGAGTCAAGCCTCCTCCAAATTCATGGAGGGAAATTAGACGACTGTACTACGCTGGCAAGACGGGTTGGCACAGGGTTTAAAGATTCCTTGTCTTGCGACCAGGTGATCTACCTCTAGTGTTCTTTAGTCGCCTCTTACGACACCCTCAGGATAATGTGAGTTGGTTGGTTTGGGGTTGGACACTATGCATGCTTAATTCGTCACTACACAGACAGTTCCCATAACACAAGATAATTCTTCTCAAGCATGTTGACAACCTAATATTTGTAGCATGTATCTTTCTTTCCCCACTACGACGAACTACGACTTATGAAGGAACAACATCACTCGGTAACCTGTATTGTGGGGGCCGTTTACAAACATGTAATGCACGAACACAAAGGGCACTCACACTCAGAGCAAGTGCCTCTGGTTTAGACAAAGATACATGCCTGTCCACGGAATCAAACCTGCGACTTGTTGATCCCAAGGCGGCCCATCCAACCCCTAGACCAATAAATAAATAAATAAATATCCTTGGACATTTCACACAACGCCATCTCGTCCCAAGTTAAGCAACTTAATGCTTGTGTTATGGTAACGAGATGGATGATAAACTACTTATATACATTTTGATGAGGCAGTCATATATAAAATGGTTTATGGGGTTTTAGTTACACCTGTACAGACAACCACCTCAGTCTAATAACAATTGTACGTGAAGGATGATAATAATGGTGACATCGACAATCATAATTAACCGCACATGGTGATAATTAAGTCTTTCATGTTTATATTTTATTTATTTATTTATTTATGTACATACATAGAAAAAGTAAAATTACATTTAGGATACTTATGTACAAATGTACTACTTATTTCTATAGAAATCTCTTCCAGTAGACCCGCAAAAGGAGATGGTGAAACAGTAAATAGGCTTATTTTGTAAAAATAATGATAAACTTAATATTAAAAATATTACAAATGATTAAAATAAGTATAATGCAAATAATAATAAGATACAATAGATACATAAATACGAAATATATTATTATATCAACTTTATAATAAAAACTTTAACTAAAATATCAACTTTAACAGGCCACTTGTACTTCCAAAGCTGCGCCAGTAATGTATATTTCAATCTCATTACTCAGTCCTCAAATAATAATGAAATTTCTCTGGCCTGCCTGCCAAAGTAAGTTCTGAAAATAAACGAAGAGATACAAATTAATTAGAGCGTCAGCAACAATATGCCGAGAGAGCCTTTGGCTTCGACTTTCAAACAAAAAATACAATCCAACTTTTAAAACCGAGATGAAAGCCCTAAGCTACTACGGTCAAGATTATTCTATGATTGAGGATCCCGCGCAAAGCAATAAAAAAAATTATGCACCTTTAACATATTCATCTTTAAATATGCATTAACAAGACGGAACAAAAATTCTAAAGATAATGTTATGAATAATTTGTGAGAGAAAATTCAAAAATTAACGGTACATAAGTCAAATAAATTCAGGTTAGCATAATTATTAACATAATAATGACGTATTTAGTTACAAGACATTGTATTTTTTAAGTATGTAGTAAATTAAAGTGTACGTGTATCTTATAAATTGTATATGAAAAATATGTACATAAGCTGCCAGCCATACATAATGTATGGCTGGCAGCTTATGTACATATATATGTTTAAGATAAAGATTTTAATTTGTCTATGCGCCGACTTAATTGTATTATTCGTTCAAAAGATCCGTGGAAGATTTGTATTTTTGTATTTAAAATTCGTGAGTCAAGCTATTCAAATACAAGATTTAATTCACCATGCTTTCTACAAAAAGTGATGAAAACCAAATTGTAAGTGAGACACATTAAAACTAAATATAAACCATAACTACGGAATCCTAAAAGTTGTTTGGAGAAACTTTGATCCTGGAAATTCATAATCTGCAAATCAAAAGCTGGAGTAAATAGTTGGAGCAAGTTACTGACGTTTTGCTGAGAAATCTGTTTTATTCTGACATTAAATTTATCTTGCTTTTTATATAGAGACTGAGCCATCTTAAGAAACGTATGAAAAAAAAACATTTAAACAAATCTAACGATTTGATTAAATGCGCTATTAGCTCCCGACGAAAAAAGAGGGGTGTTATAAGTTTGAAGTGTCCGTCTGTCTGTCTGTCTGTGGCTCCGTAGCGATTTCAATACAGTTTTTTTGTATGACAGGTGAGTTACGGGCGAGTGTTCTTAGACATGTTTGATGAAAATCGGTTGAGTCGTTTAAAAAGTTATGGGTTGAAAGTGGGGAAGAATAACCGAAGTCTGCAAATGTAATCGGGTCAGGTAATAAATAAGTATGAGTAGTCCCCTACGCGATGTATTTTTTTTATTTTTTACTTTTTAATGATAAAGAAGCCATTAAATGCTTATTGAGAGAAGAATAATTACGAAAATCTGCTATCACTTGACTTTAGCAGTGCTGTAGACATCACGGTGGACCAATGGCTTTGGTTGGTTATAGGAATCCGATGGATTAAGTCAGCTCAAACAGGCTATTATGGGATTCGTTGAACGGGCTCATCTACAATAGTGGACTTGTAACTGAAATTTGTATATATCCACGCAACGACATAATTTAAGATGCACCTATGACGGAACTCCAGGAGACATCATACCTTTTAACCAATTTCCAGGGATAATTGGCCAAGGGTACCAGGATAAATAGCAGCCAAGGATCGCCGACGCGTCGGTTTAAGTGAGTAGGTCGATGCACAATCTGCTATTTCTACACACCCCAGATCCCAGATAACCCGGTCAGTCCCAGTTCAGCAGGGTGTATCCATGAAGATTTCCGACAAAAAAAAATAGGGATAAACTATACGCTGCATATACCACTACCACGTATCTTGAAAGTGATTGTAATTTGATAAAAACAAGTTTGCATATTGCAAAAAAAATGTTATGCTTTACATATCTTTATATATTTATAAATAATTCCACTGTGCGTGTGTATGTCACTGAACTCATCCTAAACGGCTGGTAATTTTTTTTGGATGCGTCACCGAGAATGGTTTAGATTCACAAATCAGCCCGACAGATGGCGCTGCAGTCGGTGAACGAATATCATGCAGGACAACATTTGCCCGGTCAGGTAGGGGATTATAAATACAATCTATCTATCAGTCGCAAAATCTACTGATGAAGAAACATCTCCCCAAAAATGTAAGTATGCAGGCTGCAACGGCTTGCAGTGACATTTATGATATAACGGACATATATCTTGTCTGGGGTGTTCTATGTCTTCTGCTCAAACCACCAATCATTCTCCGGTAACGTGGCTTGCCTACCATTATTGTTTGCAATATAAATATTTTTTAACTTTTATTCAAGACTATTAATCAACTATAACAATGTCCGTGTGATGACGGATTTAGAATACACAATGTCACCAAGCCATACCATCTTCAGGGTGTCGTAAGAGGCGACTAAAAGAATGCAAGAGGCAGATCACCTAGCCCCAAGAGATGGAAAACTTTATACAAACCCTGTGCCAACCCGTCTTGCCAGCGTGGCACAGTAGACTAATTTCCCTCCATGAATTTGGAGGAGGCTCGACCCAGTTGTGGGTGATTTATGAGTTGTAACGACGAATCAACTATAAACCTGTAGAGCTATGCTAAATAACTTACTTTCCTAACGAGCAAAATATAAGAGGCGTATTTTAAAATAATTTATAGCACAATTTTACTTATTAATGACAACAAATTATTTCCAAAAGCATTCAATCTAGGCTTCCGAGAGAAAAACCAAAATTAACAAACTTTAGCGCTTAGATAATAAGACTAAATAGTTCAGCCAAGTTAATTTTCTCTGCCATAGAATCATGATTACGACGCAGTTATATTAAGGGTGTATTCACATTGAGAAATTATATTATAAACTTACTGAAAAGTTATTGGATTACCCAATAATGTATGTAAGGATATGTCAATAACCAAGTTTTATGCAATAAAGGATACATGATCGAAAGGACAAATAAAATTTAAAAATAATTTACTCCCAGTATACACCTCTTTTTTAATTACCAGGAAAAATCCGGTAATATGCAGTTATTGCTTATTAAATCTTTAATAGTAAAGACTTTATTTAACCTAACCATGAATTTTTTTTGTGAGATCCATCCACACTACTATTTTTTTTCGGTAATTTACTGGTAGTGGCGTATTGTTAACATACTCTTTAAAGTGTATCATGGATTGGATAATTATATTGGGTAGGAGACCGTCATATTTTAACATCTGACATTTAATAAATAACGTGAAAACTGCCAGCTGGTGTAACCAACCACTGGTACTTACTTTACAACCATTTGAGGTAAATACTGGTAATAGTTGATGAATGATGAAAATGATGGTAGTTAGACTTGTCAGGTTAGTTATTTAGCGCATGATTCCATTATAATTGAGAGTTTAATTTACCAAACATAACGTGAAACGCACTAAGTAAAATATGCATGTGAACGCAGCTTTACACAAACAAATAGTTACCAAGTTTTAATGAATGAACCCTTACCAGTTTGTTCTTTGTCGAAGCTGGTGGCGGGATCTTATTAAAAATTTAGAGCTTCCTAAAAGTAGGTGTCATAAATAATTCAAGACTTATGTCTTAAAAATTTCAGCTGTTTTTAACCCCCGACGAAAAAAGAGGGGTGTTATAAGTTTCACGTGTCTGTCTGTCGGTCTGTCTGTCTGTCTGTCTGTCTGTGGCACCGTAGCTCGCAAACGGATGAAGCGATTTCAATAAAGTTTTTTTTTGTATGAAAGGTGAGTTACGGGCGAGTGTTCTTAGACATGTTTGATGAAAATCGGGTGAGGAGTTTAAAAGTTATGAGGGGTGAAAGTGGGGAAGAATAACCGAATGTCTGCAAATATAATCGAGTGGGGTCTCAAATGAAAGCGCATCACGTGCAATTTAACAAAATCTACATTATAATAAGTATGTACCTTTAAAAAGTATAAAATAAAAATTAAATTAAAAATTTAAATAAACCCCCGACACAACAACCTTTAAAAAGTAAAAAATAAAAATAAATACTTCGCGTTGGGGGACCAGGGGTCAGGTAATAAATAAGTGGGAGTGGTCCCCCAACGCGAAGTATTTATTTTTATTTTTTACTTTTTAAAGGTTATTGTGTCGGGGGGTTTATTTAAATTTTTAATTTAATTTTAGGTGGACTGCAAAATACATTTTTATAAGCATTTTTGTATTCTACTTATACTACTCAGCTCATAAATGACCCACTACTGTGTTAGACCTCCTCCCATCGCAGGGAGGGTAATTAGCCTACTGTTCCACGCTGGTCAGACGGCTTGGCATGGGGTTTCGTTTCAAGTTGTCCTTCTCCGTTTTCTATTCAACTAGCTTTATATGCACAAAAGTTAGTTTAGACAAGTTGTTTAGTCATTTTGTATTCTGATAGCTTTATATTAGGACACGGTTGGCGCTGTGGTTGAGCGATCGACTGCTGCGCAGCATGTCGCGGGTTCGATCCCCGCACGGAAGAAATATTTGTACGAACTACGAGTAATTGTTCCGCGTCTGGGTGTTTTCTATCTACAATATGTAGGTATTTACAAAAAAAATTATATAAGTAGTTTATCATCCATCTCGTTACCATAACACAAGCATTAAGTTGCTTAGCTTGGGACGAGATGGCGTTGTGTGAAATGTCCAAGGATATATTTTATTTACAAAAATTCTTTGATCACATCACCAGAAACTTGAAGCCATGGAACGTCTGGTGGTACAAGGTCAGATGGAAGGAAGAAGGTTCAAAGGGAGATCACCTATCTGATGGACAGCGATACAAACATCTGTGATGGCATACTCTCGCAATGCTATCATCATAATCATCATTTCAGCCGAAAGACGTCCACTACTGGAAATAGGCCTCCTCTAAAGATCCCCACTACCAACCTTAACCAGGTCATCGGTCCACCGTGAGGGAGTCATACCAGCACTGTGCTTTCCGGAATGCGGTCCCCACTCGAGTACCTTTCTGCTACAGAACTTACGTTCAGATGTCCTGCCCCCTGCCACTTAAGTTTGGCGATCATGTGGACTATGTCGGTAAATCTGGTTTGCCTGTGTATCTCCTCGATCTGATTCGATCTTGCAGGGAAAACCCGGACAGGTATTCTCCGATTTCATTTGAGAAGTTCGCCGGTCTCACGTTCGCCAACTTTTTTATTCTATTTAGGCACCTTCAGTGTTGGTGACATTGTGCCGCCTTTGGATCAACGGGTCCCGGGTTCGATGGTTGGGCAAGTGTCTTTGTCTAAACCAGAGGCACTGGCTCGGAGTCTGGGTGTCATTTCTATCTATAATATGTATGTATTTACAAATCATCCATCTCGTTACCATAACACAAGCATTAAGTTGCTTAGCTTGGGACGAGATGGCGTTGTGTGAAATGTCCAAGGATATTTTATTTATATTATTTTATTGTGTTTTTTTAAATCTGTTACCACTCAGAGATTCTTCGTAACTATTTTAGTACTTTAGAAAACACACTCTCTGTTCACTAGACCGTAGTATTCGAGTGAGCATGTGTACGCTGTGACTGAATAGCCAGGATTACGTCCAACAGCCATCACTCATAGTCGGCTCATAGTAATCCCTTCGTGAAGAGCGCCTCCCACGAAACGTAATGTACAATAGAAAATTCATGGAAGATTCTAGAACAAAATTCTGTATGGAATTTATTTAGATGGACAGTATTCATAAGATGAGTAGCCCGACTTAAGCGGGTTTTGACGAGGTTAAGTCTGACATTATTTAAAACCTCATTGATATTAACAAAGTATACAAATCTTATTTTAAATGAAAATGAATGTTTAAAATGAAACCGACGAGCATGCATGAAGTGGTTGATGAAAGTGGAAGAAGTGAAAGTTGTGAGCCAGGATCGTAGCAAGTGGAAGGATGAGATCTCTGCCTACCCTTGCGGGAAAAAGGCGTGACGTTATGTTATGTTATGTTATCAATGTATGTCTGTAATGTCTTTTATAGAATCGTAAACTATGCGTTTGATCATGTGATGATCTTACGCAGTGTTGTGCATGAGCCGCCCACGAAGGTTTCTGAGTTCGTAAAACCAATATTCGACAGACGGCACCACTATCATAATTTATACCATCACCGTATCTATATTATAAATATATTTGTGAAAACTTTCACGGGGTGTAACAAAATCTATCTAAAGCCATAACGAAATACAAAAGTTCAGTTAACACAATATAATATTTATTTTCCAGCTGGTGAATAAGTGTTTTAATTTGAGAATCAGTACTCTGCTTTACACAACGATACTTACCCGACCCCGAAATCCAACCAGGAACCGTAACTGCTGCTCACATAATAATTATCATCATTATGTCAAGCAAAAGACGTCCACCGCTGGACAAAGGCCTCCCCCAAAGTTTTCCACGAAGGCTGGTCCTTAGCCATCCACATCCATCGCTTTCCAGCGACCTTTACCAGGCCTACCAGCGCTTCGCTTTCCGGACTTTTCTGCCCCATCGTGCGTCAGTCCTGCTATTTATGTCTCCCGGGCCGGCTCATTGCCACTTAAGTTTGGTAATCATGTAGGCTTTAACGGTTACTCTGGTTCTCCTGCATATCTATTCATTTCTGAGCATAGCCCTCTCCTTACCCTTTGGGTGACTTTCAGCCTTTTAATGGAGCCCATAGTGAGCGACTACGTCACTGTATCATTTGTCATCAATATAATTATTATTATTCAGATATAATCTTGTTAATGTACAATCGAGGTCAGGCTAACAAACAGCCAGTGAAGATAAACTCCATTTTAAATCCATTGTTAAATTTAACATTCTGACACGCGAGCTTGGAAAAGCCGGGCTTTATCTCGCTACCAAAGTTGTGACATTATGATGTATTTTTAACTAGCACTTGCCTGCGGCTTCACGCGACTATTAATTTTAATTCTAAATACCGTTTTAGAATTTTGTCTCGTCATCTCGTCTCATCTCTGCCCCACTGTTGCGTCAGATTTTCCTCAAATTTCTGGGATATAAACCCACTATGCCACGATGGCCACACAGTCTGGCACAGAGTTTAAATCAAGTTTTTCTTGAGGACCAAAGGAACACAAGAGACGGGTCACCTAGCCTGAAGTAAACCCTGGTTTGTATCAACCTATCTTGCCAACGTAGCACAGTAGGCTAATTTCCTCAGTCATCATCATCATTTCAGCCAAAAGACTTCCACGACTGGACATAGGCCATCCGGCCCTAAGCCACCCGCATCCATTGCTTTCCAATCGTCGGTCAACCGTGGGAGTCCTACCAGCAATGCGCTTTCCGGAACGCGGTCGTTCGCCAAATGAGAACTATCTTGCCCCATCGGGCGTCGGTCCTGTGCAATATGTGCACTGCCCACTGCTATTTAAATTTAACAATCATGTGGGCTATGTCGATGTCCCTGATTTGCCTGCGTATCTCAACACTAGCTTTTGGGTGCGGCTTCGCTCGCGTGGACTTCGAACCCGTGCTTATCTCTATGCATTTTTTTATGAATATAAAAGTGGTTATTGTGACTAAACCATGATAGTTAGATATGTCCTCTCGCGGACTTTTTTGTAGATTTTAATAAGACCTACAAACTCGTAGTACTTCATTTTGTTCTATTGTCAATAGTTTTTGCAGCGCACGCATAAATAGGTTTTCGCTTTTACACCTTGGGTTACAAAATCGCAATTTTCATACGGATCTCTAATTCCTTTGAAAATAAAATATAGCCTATAACCTTCCTCGATAAATGGACTATCTAACACTGAAAGAATTTTTGAAATCGGACCAGTAGTTCCTGAGATTAGCGCGTTCAAACAAACAAACAAACAAACAAACTCTGCAGCTTTATATATTAGTATAGATTACTGCATTGTAATGATGATTAAGTCTAGCAACCTACCTCGGCCTCGCATCGCTTTGATAGTGGTATCAAAGCGATGCGAGGCATACCTAACTACCTAACTTACCTAGCCTAATCCCTAATGTGAACTTTTTTTTTGGACATTTCACACATAGCCATCTCGTCCCAAGCTAAGCAACTTAATGCTTGTGTTATGGTAACGAGATGGATGATAAACTACTTAAATACATTTTTTTTTTGTAAATACATAAATATTATAAATAGAAAACACCCAGACCTGGAACAAAAACTTGTAGGTCGTACAAATATTTCTTCCGTGCGGGGATCGA
This sequence comes from Clostera curtula, assembly GCA_905475355.2. Taxonomy (NCBI): domain Eukaryota; kingdom Metazoa; phylum Arthropoda; class Insecta; order Lepidoptera; family Notodontidae; genus Clostera; species Clostera curtula. The sequence goes on along the minus strand of FR997804.1, from coordinate 2,810,064 downwards.
ACCCCCGACATGCTGCGCAGCAGTCGATCACTCAACCACTGCGCCAACCGTGTACCAACTTTATAACTCTTGACAGAGTAACTTTCACATTAAAATTGTTAGTTTGGATATTCGTGAAAATTAGTTATTCATAACCCGCGGGTATTTGAAACATGTAACACGACTTGTAACCAATTAAGTTCTTAAACTTAAATAACTCAGTTATCCGAAGTTTGAATGTGTTAGGTAAGTATTAAGTGAAGTTTGAGAAATATGTAATGTTAATCATATTTAATTTTAGAAATGTATACATTAGTATGATTTTAGAAAACCATTCATTGTATCATTATTATCAATATCACAACATAGTATAAAACAAAGTCGCTGTCATCTGTCCGTCCCTATGTATGCTTAAATCTTTAAAACTAGATAGAGTGATTCAAGAGGAAGGTTTCTATGTATACATCATCATCATCATCATTTCAGCCAAAAGACGTCCACTGCTGGACATAGGCCTCCCCCAAGGATTTCCACAAAAGCCGGTCCTGGGCCGCCCGCATCCACTGCTTTCCGGCGATCTTAACCAGGTCGTCGGTCCACCGTGTGGGAGGCCTACCAGCACTGCGCCTTCCGGAACGCGGTCGCCACTCGAGGACTTTTCTGCCCCATCGGACGTCGGTCCTGCGAGCTATGTGCCCTGCCCACTGCCACTTAAGTTTGACAATCCGGTGGGCTATGTCAGTGACCCTGGTTTTCCTGCGTATCTCCTCATTTCTGATTCGATCTCGCAGGGAAACTCCGAGCATAGCCCTCTCCATTGCCCTTTGGGTGACTTTGAGCCTTCTGATGGAGCCCATAGTGAGCGACCACGTCTCAGTTCCATATGTCATCACTGGCAACACACATTGGTTGAAGACTTTTGTCTTCAGACACTGCGGTATTGTGGACGAGAAGATCTTTCGCAGCTTCCCGAACGCTGCCCAGCCGAGTTGGATCCGACGGTTGACCTCTTTCTCGAAGTTGGACTTACCTAACTGGACAGTGTGTCCCAGGTAAATGTAATGGTCAACAGCTTCGAGGGTAGAACCTCCGATGTTAACAGGAGTGGCTTGAACATGGATATTAGACATGATCTTCGTCTTCTCCATGTTCATTTTAAGGCCGACTCGTTCGGAGGCTCCACAGAGGCCATCGAGCATCGTAGTGAGGCCCTCCATGGTCTCAGCCATTACGACTATGTCGTCAGCGAATCGAAGGTGAGTGATGTACTCGCCGTTCACGTTAATGCCCAGCCCTTTCCAGTCCAGAACCTTGAAAACATCTTCCAGTGCAGCGGAGAACAGTTTACATTCATTGTATATGTCAACGGAAAACAACAAGAACCGGAAATTTATAAATTTCCTAGGAAATTTATAAACGTCCGTAGGATTCCAAACGAGAGATAAAGTGTATTATTTTACGCCCACATTTTCGGAAATTTATAAACTTACGACGTCTCGTCGTAAATTTATAAACTAACGGATATCCATTCGTAAGATTCTAAACGGTTCGACCAATCACAGTAGAGCTTTTAATTTTACGCTTCTACAAGATACGGCAAATAACACACTGTTCTCTGATTGGTCGATGTTGATAGTGGCATGCTTGTGTCCATAGACATAGGTACATTTAGACTTGCCAAACTATAAATTTATCAGTACGTAACAGTATTTTTACTTTAAAACTAGGTAAGTACTTATAATACAGGGTTACTGTTTTACATAATATGCTAATGATCCCTACTTGACTCTACCAAAATAAAACAATAGAAATAGAGTGATGCGAAGTTAAAAAGTTTTATTAAAAAGAAAAACAATCATAAAACAATAAAGCCGGCCTTCTGCCAAAAAAAATCAAACATTGTAAAGTTTAATTTAAAAAAAAAACGATAATTGCGAGCGATCGCGATTGGCGAATTGCCAAACGCTAAGTAATAAAAAACAATGCTTAAAACATGTAACAAATTAAACATAATAAAATAAGGATTTAACTTAAAAAACCCCTAACGTCGGACTGCATTATGGCTGAGTACACACACGATGTTCACTACATTGAGAGTCTACTCAGCCATAAATGTCAGGTACCTAACGTTTTTATATCTGTTTCATTGATACCCTTACAATGAGTCCAAACACGATCATCTACTGTAATTTGGTAAGGAGTTAGGTATCCTATAGATTCCTGATGATGCAGCAGTATCAGGTCTATGTTACCACAAGTAGACAATATCGAACAATGGCGGCGGAGAGGACGGAGAAGGAACACGTGACTTATTCAACCAATCAGAGCGCCCATGGCGTTTGGTTATTGCTACTTATTATTTTACGCGTGAGTTCAGTAAGTTTATAAATTTCCGAAAATGTGGGCGTAAAATAATACAATTTATCTTTCGTTTGGAATCCTACGGACGTTTATAAATTTCCTAGGAAATTTATAAATTTCCGGTTCTTGTTGTTTTCCGTTGACATATACATACATGAATAATATTGTAAAGAAACACTGATAAATTTAGATGTTCATCATTGCACCCGTGCGAAGCCGGGGCGGGTCGCTAGTATAATTATACAATATTTCTCATTACGTCGACACTCCGTAAAATTACTCGGAGCTCGCGCACGGTCTATAAGTTAGTATACCACTAATCTATCTTCTATCTTCTTCTATACTTATAATAAATCTGTAGAGAGGTCAATTCTGTACATGAAATATTTTTCCAAAATAACTATCAGCGGGTGATTAGTGATCGATACTGACGCCAAAAATGCAATCAGTAAAATTTTTGTCTGTCTGTCTGTCTGTCTGTCTGTCTGTCTGTATGTTCGTTATAGAAACAAAAACCACTCGACGGATTTCAACAAAACTTGGTACAATTATTCTTCATACTCCTGGGCAGGTTATAGTATACTTTTCATCACGCTACGACCAATAGGAGCAGAGCAGTGAAGGGAAATGTTGGGAAAACAGGAGAACTTACTCCATTTTTTAAGCTTCCGTCGCGTGTGCAGCCTTAATAGTTAAAGCTACACAGAAATCATGTATGACGGAAATGTTCTCCTTAAAATTATATAAAAATATTCCATGATAGCAAATGTCTATTTTTTATGGTTGACTCACAATAACACGTGTAACTCCCGATAGCTTAGCAGTTCAGAGCTTTCTGATTATATTTGTCTACTCTTACGTTTATAACACTCTCAATCATCCTAATTAATAAATGTTAACATTATTACCTATTTAATAAAAAAAGAATCATAGAAATCGGTACAGAAACACCAAAGTTATTCATGAAATACGCTAATAAACCATGGCGCGTGATTACTGAATCATGCTATAAGGATTATTTTTGTGTAACCGTCGCATCGGGTCGTCGCGGGAGGTTTAAAAGGGCGGGGGATCCAAACGCGAACTTCATACAATATTTGGATTTGACTAATGATGCGAGTAGACGTTCCGAGTATTCGCCCTTATTGACAGGAAATATTGTTTATCAGCGCGACTTTTAGTCTTTACAATAATTTAGTTTATTTAATTTTCTTTTGTTGTTATTTCATAAAATAGGTATTAGTTATTTTGGTGGCGTGTTATATTCGTACAAATTACAAATTATTAATAGATAACATTTTATTTCTTTTTAGGTGAAGTAGTAATAGGTTAGTAGTAGGTAAGTTTTGGTTAATTTATGTTCAGTTTTTTTTAATAATAATAATAAGTAAGTAAAAGCGTAGTTACTTTTATTAGTTAAAGGTATAGGTATTATTAATTATGTTATAGGTATTTAGTTTTAAGTGAAGTAGGATAGTTTACCCGGAAGCTTTGCGCTGAAGTATTTTCGTTGTATAGGTACTTAAGCCTCATGTGAACGTGATCTAAACAATATTACCAATACATTAACTTAATAATACACAAGGAATTACACACTGACGGAGTTGCGGGCACAGCTATCTATATCTATATATATAAAACTCTTCCGTTACTGAGTGACTGACAGACAACGCACAGCCGAAACTAATGACAGTAGAGAGCTGAAATTTGGCCTATGTGTTTGTTGGGAGGAGTAGGCTACCACTAAGAGAGGATTATTGGAAATTCCCTCCCAACGGGGTGAAAACGGGGATAAATTGTTTTTTTCCGGAAGTCATTATTCCACGCGGACGAAGTCGCGGGCAAAAGCTAGTAACTAATAAGTTGAGTAGCGTGGTGACTGAGCGAGACTGTCAAACTATATGTTCCAGGGGGTGTTTTAGAAGGAGACTTAGAGGTATCAATACATCAAGGGGTTGGGCAAGAGCCAAACATTTTCCGCAGTGTGGAAATCAAAAAGAATACTTAACAAAACGTTACATTTTATACTTACATTACCATAAATGAAATCTTACTTCAATATTTTTTTACATAAAAATTAAAACGTTATAGGCATAAAGTGTACAACTTATTGCTATGGGCATTCTCTACCAGTCAACCTATAAGTGGTGCAGACAAAATGCTTTAATTAAAATTGTATATTATTTATTTCTTCTACAGATGTGACCAGCCCACTGCCACTTCACTCTGCTAATTCTCTGAGCTATGTCGGCGACTTTGGTTCTCTGTCGGATAATCTCATTACGGAGGCTATCCTTCAGAGAAACTCCAAGCATAGCTCGCTCCATAGCACGCTGGGGCGAGCGAGTGGTTGTCGCTTCTTCCATCTGTAGAAGAACCAACAACCGCTGGGGTAGACGAGTTCTTGAGTGGAGACCACGAATCGGCAAGCGTAGTGTGGGACGGCCCTCTGCTAGATGGAGCGACGATCTGCGAAAGGCTGCGGGCAGCAGCTGGATGGGTCAAGCTGAAGACAGGGCGCTATGGCCCTTTTGGGGGGAGGCCGATGTCCAGCAGTGGACTAATGTGGGCTGATGATGATTATTTATTTGTAGTTATTATATATTTGTAAACGTGTTAGGTATTTTTTGCGATGGTCTATCAGCGTTATAAGAAGGAATTTATACGTATAGTTACCAACTACAGAGCTCCATGTCAGTTTTTTTCTGCAGAGCAGCATTTCGAAGGGGATGTAGTTTTAGTATTAATATTGATGGACGCAAAGGTCGTGGGAGACCAAAAGAGATGATTGGATGGATGATTGAGGAAATGTGTATGGAACCTGAAAATGTAGTTATGATGCCTGACAAGGGCCTAAAGGTGATGATAGTAGTTTTTAAATGTGATGATTTATAAGAGTTTTGTGATAAAACGTACGTAAATAAAGTTCTTTTTAATGTTGAGTGAGTAATTATTGACCAAAATATGTAAATAATCAAATCAATTAGCCGGTATACTCCCAATATTAATATTAAAAAAAAAAGTATATTTAAATCAATTTTTGTCGCATTAAAAGTAGTCAGTACGTAAAGAATTTAATGTGTTATTGTTTCTCGATAAAAGCTACCACTCGATAACGTGCTCTCTGAGTTTTATCGTTAATGTTGTCAATAACGTAGTGATTGTAAAGACGCAGCGTATACTCCCACTTCCTTGGAGCTCGCGTACGGACTATAGGTTACGGAATAATGGTACTAACGACCAATTAAACTATTTTCCACATATATTTATATATAATAAACTAAAATAATTATGAAAGTGCTTGAACCAATCTTCATTATATCTTATGGATCAATTTGGAAATAGGTATATCGCGTTAAAATTGTAGCAGCGACATTTATTTGCAAAAACAACTAATCCAATTTGAAATGAAAGCATATGAAATGGTGGGTAAAAGTTAGGTTAAGTATGAGTTATTTCCATTTCATATACATGTTCATCATGAACATTGCAATAATATATCCTGCTACCTCATAAAATCACAAAGAATATTCCGCAGAAAATTCTAAGCTTAGCCACAATATAAAAACTATACAGTAGGTCCACGTCTATTTAATCGAAAGTAGGTTACTCATTTCAGCCCATAAATGACCCACTGATCTTCTTTGAAATTCATAGAGGGAAATTATCCTACTGACCCACGCTGACAAGACGGGTTGGCACAGGGATTCGTTTCAAGTTTTCCTTCTCTTGCGGCTATGTTTTCGGCTCTTACGCCACTCTCAGGATAAAACGTGGTTGCAACAATATGAATTCTAAATACGTCACCACACAGATGTACCGCAGTAAATCAGTAAGCAGTAAACCTACTGCGCATAACCTGTATTTTGTGGCTAAATCCACTGCACTCGTAAAACAGAAAGCTTGTCGCAATTTACAGTTCCATTCCAGCTAGAAGGGTGTCACTAAGTTGAGCTATGATCTCAATATACTTGTGCCAATTCGGAAATAAAATGACGCAACCAACCTTTTGGCAACATGCCAATAATTTATAGTTATAGCTCCAATGCTCTCAAAGCCTACGGTCTCGCCTCAGTCCATAAGTTACCCACTGTTTTGAAATAAAGTTTTGAAATAGCTTACCATGCCACGCTGGCCTTACGAAGACCAACGGGTTTGCATCAAGTTACCCTCATGATATCCTCAGGATTGAAAGCGTTGGTGAAATTGATTATTCTAAATCCGTCAACAATCGAACAGTTAGGCTCAAGGCAATATTTTATTTTAGGACTGAGGGATAGATAAGTATTCTAGTTATAGTCTGCAGAAAAATTTCATTGATGCCGCCAAATATGTCTATGAGGCGGAAAGCTACTCAGGGTAAATATTCGATCGATTGAAAAGCTCGATGTTTTTATGTTGAATCTTCCCAAAATTTACATTCGGTTGTTTCCAACAGTGAATTTGACGATTTACAAAAAACGTCTATTAATGTTAAATGCACCTTTTGCTATCCGCGTGGATGATGATTTACAGAATACTAGCCGCTCTACAGGAAAACTTATTACAAAACCCTGTGCCAACACGTCTAGCTAGTGTGGCACAGTACTCTAATAGCCTTCATGTAATTGGAAGAGGCACGATACTACAGTAAGTCTGTTATGGACTAAGAATAACGCGTTTTTTACGAATAATGATTGTTTTCGCCTAGAAGTTTTTTTTTTTTTTTTTATTTAAACATAAATTAATGCTTATCATGATGTAGGCTTTGACCTGATGAGGAATGTTATAAAAGCGCAAAATGTGGAAAATCGACACACGCCTGCTATCTTGATAGACTTGATTTATTACTTTTTGTTTGATGGATGGTTTCTGATTTGACACATTTAATTGCCCGTGTTTGAAGTGAGAGATAGAATCAAGGACGCAGGCTAACGTCCCATTATTATTCACCGACTTCAAAAAGGAGGCGGTTTTCAATGCGACTGTTTTCACATAACTCCGTAATACATAATCCTTTTTGGAAAAATCGTATCTATTAGATTTGTATTGCCTCCAGATTGGCCTCACGAAAATTGGTTTGGTATTCACTATTACCACATATTATAAAACAAAGTCGGTGTCGTCTGTCCGTCCCTATGTATGCTTAAATCTTTAAAACAAGGCAATGAATTTTAAAGCGGTTTTTTTTCATAGATAGAAGGTTTATATGTATAAAACATGCATAATATTGTAGAGAAACACTGATAAAATTAGAGCTTCTAAGCCGGGGCGAGTCGCTAGTTTGTTAAAATAAGTGAACAAAACCATTAATTGGAAGACATATTTGGGTTTCGGAAATCAGACGGCAATCGCGCTGACTAAATACTGGTAGTTCAATCAGGTTAAGCTGGCGCTGATAATAAATAATAATAAATATCCTTGGACATTTCACACAACGCCATCTCATCCCAAGCTAAGCAACTTAATGCTTGTGTTATGGTAACGAGATGGATGATAAACTACTTATATACATTTTTTTTTTTTGTAAATACATACATATTATAGATAGAATTGACACCCAGACTCCGAGCCAGTGCCCCTGGTTTAGACAAAGACACTTGCCCGACCCGGGAATCGAACCCGGGACCCGTTGATCCAAAGGCGGCACATCTAACCACTAGACCAACGAGGCAGTCGTGATGCCAATGAATATTGAGAAGATCTAGAGAAGATCGTAATATTCACCTTATCAATAGAGAGGTTGGTTGGCAGGTACCACGTGCTTGGGATCCAGTCATTAAATTGATCAAATTCAAGCTCAACACTTATCTGCAAGACCTCGGGACACTCTGAGCGGTTTCTGCGTGCACAGGGAACGTTATCAATAAAACAAGATTACAGGCGGTAGATTTATTTTATTTAAATTCTTTAAGCAACATGGTACATTGGCGGACTTAATGCCTAGAGGCATTCTCTAACAGTCAACCTTTGGGTGGAGCAGAGATTATCATGGGCTAGATGCACTAAAACATTGAATTTTGTACGTATACTTTTGAAGACTCAATATCTAGTCTTTCCTGTGACCACGGCTGCTGCGAAGCATTCGAAACGTAATAAATAAGTTAAAAAGTGTTTACTTTCAATTCACCTTGTTAGTTCCGGCATTGGTGTTTCCGGCAGATTGGTGCAGCAAATACCATGAATTGTATACAATACCAAGTTTCAAACGGAGTACCTTTTAGACTGCGGTGTCGTATTTTCAACAACTAAACTTTGGCATCACGCCAACTGAGTGTGTTCTACCGATTTGAAACTTGGATCGTATGTAGGTCTATGGTGACAAAACACGTTTTAAGCCAGCCACGAAAAAGGTTTTTATTGGAAAGTCTTATAGATGTGGGGAGTGGTCCTGGGTATATGTGTGAGGGCGTGGGGAGCGTAACAAAAACTAAAGTAAAGTTTTTAGTCTGTTTTTATTAAGTCAGTATAAAAACATTATCTAAATATAACTGCCAATTTCTAAATATCTTCGTAAATTTCGTTCGTTCGTAAATGGAACAAGAAAGGTCTAGGGGTTAGGACGTGCTACCTTTGGAACAACGGGACCGGGTTCGATTCCGGGGTCGGGCAAGTGTCTTTGTCTAAACCAGAGGCACTTGCTCTGAGTCTGGATGTCATTTGTGTTCGTGAATTACACGTATGTAAACTGCCCCCACGATACAGGTTATACATAGAGCATGTTCGTACATGTTTGTAAAAAAAAAACAAGAAAAATAATGAAGAACATTTATAAATGATATATATTTCGAATTCAAACGACTTTAAAATGCATGTGCAAAATTACCTAATTTCAAAATAATCATTAAGGAAATAACAAAAGTATCAACCACAAACTCACCGCCATACAAACAAACCGGTACAAAGAAACATGTTCCAACTATAAACTAACCCGGCTTCAAAATAAACCGGTCAAGTCCATTTTTCCAGCTGACATATTCAATCTAGCAACTTGCAACGTCAGGCGTCTGCACTTGTTCCCGGAAATAGGGGCGCGGTGGCCGGAAATGATGCCATATCTCATTCTTACGTCACCGGGTGCATGCCTTTGCGGGACTTAATTGTGCTGTTAGCGAAGTTTTCGGGTGATGAAGTTTTTGAGTTACCCTTTCGTAGTTGGTTGAATTTATATTATACTAAATAGTGTATTCTGTGTATCCTATCAATGTAATAAGTTTCTGATGGTGACGGATTTAGAATACATAGTGTCACCAGCCTATGTTATCCTGAGGGTGTCGTAAGAGCCGGACAAGGCTAGCCGCAAGAAAAGGAAAACTTGACACAAACCCTTTTTTTTTTTTACCTCGGAGATCGTCATGGATATCCAGCCGTTGGGAACTGGCCGGGGTATGTGGGACTCCGGAGCTCGTAGAGATGGTAAATTTCGCCCTGACCTACCCACTAAAACCAACGGCGATCCTTGACTGCCCAATCCAGGGCCACGGGATTCACTCCCATTGCAGGGAGCATGCTCCGTGACCCTAGGGGCCTCGGCCCGCCTCATAGTGGAGCCCCATGCTCCGAGGCGGGCCCCTCCGATTATGAGGGATTGATACGAAACCCTGTGCCAACCCGTCTGGCCAGCGTGGCACAGTATGCTAAATACCCTCCCTGTGATGGGAGGAGACCCGACTCAGCAGTGGGTCAGGTTTGAGCTGAGTAGTAAAATAGTGTATTATAATTTAAGGGGATATAAGTGCACCTTTCCTTGTGGTGATGGGTGTAGTGTACATAATGGCACCAGTTCTTAATCTTAATCTATAGTTAGTCTTATAATACTTATTTCATTTCATTTTATCCTGTTCTATATCATTTCATAATTTGTATTTTATTGTAAACTAGTGGCCCGCCCCGGCTTCGCCCGTGAAAAGCGGGGTAGGCAAGCGCCTGTGTCTTGGTGACCTAAAAGGCTGATACATTTTATTCCAATTGTACGACTTGAAGACGATGAAGAATGCGACTTTGTTTTATACTATGTAGTGATAGTGATTCATCCATAATATTGCACCCTTGCGAAGCTGTGGCGGGTCGCTAGTATATTATAAAACAAAGTCGCTATCGCCTGTTCGTCCCTATGTATGCTTAAATCTTCAAAACTACGCAACGGATTTTGAAGTGCTTTTAAAAGATAGAGTGATTCAAGAGGAAGGTTTATATGTATAATACATGCATACTATTGTAGAGAAACACTGATAAATTTAGAGGTTCATCATTGCACCCGTGCGTAGCCGGGGCGGGTCGCTAGTATTAAATAAAAAGTTTTAATGGAAATTCCTAAAAAAGACACAGAAATGTTCCGTACAGTAAATTTATTTGAATACATTCTTGATAATGATACAATAAAGTAAAGGCACAAGTAATTAGGTGCTAGAATAAATTTTGCGTCTTTCCGTTTCACCACTTAAGTGCAATTTAAACAAAATAAAGCATTGGGAAGGTCCATTTAGGAGATATACGAGTGCAATAATAAATGCCTTGTAGAAATTCAGTGCCGCTTTGAATTCCAACTTTTTGATCTATTGGTCTAGAGGTTAGCTATGTCGTCCTTGGATCAAGAGTCCCGGTTCTATTCCGGGGTCGGGCCAGTATCTCTGTGTAAACCACAGGCACTTGCTCTGAGTCTGGGTGTCATTTGTTCGTGAATTATATATGTTTGAAAACTGCCCCCGCGGTACAGGTAAAAAAGACAAAAGAATAATTGTCAGCCTTTGGCAAAAACATCGTTTTCAGTTTGTCAGCTTTTGGTATGATCAGTATGCTTTCGCCTTCAGTTCTGACGATTTGTGAAAAAATCTTATAGTAATAACTAGCGACCCGCCCCGGCTTCGCACGGGTGCAATTATGCATATATTATACATATAAACCTTCCCCTTGAATCACTCTATCTATTAAAAAAAACGCTTCAAAATCCGTTGCGTAGTTTTAAAGATTTACGCATACATATTGACGGACAGACGACAGCGACTTTGTTTTATACTATGTAGTGAAGTTACTTTTAAGTTTGAGTTATGGTCAGTTTAAAGGCACTATGATCAGTTTATTCTACATGGCGACGAATTAGTTTAGAATACACCTTGCGATACTTAGTAACAAAAAGCGGACTTAAACCCTTGCTGGAGCACCTGATTGAAAAAGGACCTCAAGTTAACAGAATTCTCCTTACATGGAGGGTAAGTCGGTGTATTAATGGATTTAAAATACATAGTGTCACCACCCCATTCTATCATGAGGGTGTTATAAGAGCTCACAAAAAGGAAATTTTGTGGTTAGATGTGCCGCCTTTGAATCAACGGGTCCCGGGTTCGATTCCGGGGTCGGGCAAGTGTCTTTGTGTAAACCAGAGGCACTGGCTCGGAGTCTGGGTGTCATTTCTATCTATAATATGTATGTATTTACTGGAAAAAAATGTATATAAGTAGTTTATCATCCATCTCGTTACCATAACAGAAGCATTAAATTGCTTAGCTTGGGACGAGATGGCGTTGTGTGAAATGTCCAAGGATATAAAAAAAAATGAGAAGGCCGAATAAATATAAATAAATAAATATCCTTGGACATTTCACACAACGCCATCTCGTCCCAAGCTAAGCAACCTAGTTTAGACAAAGACACTTGCCCGACCCCGGAATCGAACCCGGAACCCGTTGATCCAAAGGCGGCACATCTAACCACTAGACCAACGAGGCAATACCGAGCGGCAAGAGAAGGAAAACTTGAAACGAAACCCTGTGCCAGTGGCGTCTGGCCAGCGTGGCACAGTAGGCTAATTCACCCCCTGGCCCAACTCAGCAGTGGGTAAACTATGGGCTGAGTATTAGTATGATTAGTTTTAGCTTTTCTAGTACTATAATTTTAGTTGGTTTTGATACAAAAGAAACAACCATGCGGTAATTTCGTATTTAACTATCACGTATTTAGTTTTGAGCTTTAATCTTTTTGCTAGTATCATAATACTACGAAAATTGCTACAACGTTATTAGTTTGCTACGTCGTAGTATGTACTACGTAGTATATATGTCAACGGAAAACAACAAGAACCGGAAATTTATAAATTTCCTAGGAAATTTATAAACGTCCGTAGGATTCCAAACGAGAGATAAATTGTATTATTTTACGCCCACATTTTCGGATATTTATAAACTTACGACGTCTCGTCGTAAATTTATAAACTAACGGATATCCATTCGTAAGATTCTAAACGGTTCGACCAATCACAGTAGAGCTTTTAATTTTACGCTTCTACAAGATACGGCAAATAACACACTGTTCTCTGATTGGTCGATGTTGATAGTGGCATGCTTGTGTCCATAGACATAGGTACAATTAGACTTGCCAAACTATAAATTTATCAGTACGTAACAGTATTTTTACTTTAAAACTAGGTAAGTACCTATAAACAGGGTTACTGTTTTACATAATATGCTAATGATCCCTACTTCACTCTACCAAAATAAAACAATAGAAATAGAGTCATGCGAAGTTAAAAAGTTTTATTAAAAAGAAAAACAATCATAAAACAATAAAGCCGACCTTCTGCCAAAAAAAAAACCAAACATTATAAAAAACGAGAATTGCGAGCGATCGCGATTGACGAATTGCCAAACGCTAAGTATAAAAAAAAATGCTTAAAAACATGTAACAAATTAAACATAATAAAATAAGGATTTAACTTAAAAAAACCCCTGACATCGGACTGCATTATGGCTGAGTACACACACAATGTTCACTACATTGAGAGTCTACTCAGCCATAAATGTCGGGATCATCTACTGTAATTTGGTAAGGAGTTGGGTATCCTATAGATTCCTGATGATGCAGCAGAGGTATATCTGATGATACTGCTATCAGGTCTATGTTACCACAAGTAGACAATATCGAACAATGGCGGCGGAGAGGACGGAGAAGGAACACGTGACTTATTCAACCAATCAGAGCGCCCATGGCGTTTTGTTATTGCTACTTATTATTTTACGCGTGAGTTCAGTAAGTTTATAAATTTCCGAAAATGTGGGCGTAAAATAATACAATTTATCTCTCTTTTGGAATCCTACGGACGTTTATAAATTTCCTAGGAAATTTATAAATTTCCGGTTCTTGTTGTTTTCCGTTGACATATACACCGCTACGAGTTATCATTTGTTATCACTACATAGTATAAAACCAAGTCGCTGTCGTCTGTCCGTCCCTATGTATGCTTAAATCTTCAAAACTACGCAACGGATTTTGAAGCGTTTTTTTTTTAAAGATAGAGTGATCCAAGAGGAAGGTTTTTAAGTATAATACAACCATAATTGCACCCGTGCGAAGCCGGGATGGGTCGCTAGTATGCAATAAAAATTAAATTAAAAATTTAAATAAACCCCTGATACTATGACCTAAGTTCCCTTTAAAAATTATAAAATACATCGCGTTTTATTCCCCCCCCCACTTTTACGCCCAGAGTTTTTTCAGGGTTTTAACTAATTTTCATGGCTTATATTATTTTTGTAATGTGCACGTGATGGGCTTTCATTTAAGACCCCACTCAATTATATTTGCAGACTTTCGGTTATCCTTCCCCACTTTCACCCCCCATAACTTTTAAACGACTAAACTGATTTTCAACATATATGTCTAAGAACACTCGCCCGTAACTCACCTGTCATACAAAAAACGCGGAAACGCTTCATCCGTTCGCGAGCTACGAAGCCACAGACAGACATACAGACGGACAGACAATCAGACTCAATCTCAAATTCAAACTTATAACACCCTTCTTTTTGCGTCGGGGGTTAACAATGTATTTTATTATAGTCGTACCTTTACTCCTTATATATAAACCCAAGGGATAGTGTGGGTTGGTGACTTTATATTATATCTATTCTAACTCCCTCACCCCATTGACTTATACTAACTATTTGATTAAATAAGGTATATTAATTAATTTTCAGCCCACTTTTGCGGCTTTCTTTTCTTTTCAACTTTTTCTTTTTAATAAAAGTTTTGCTCATTTTTATTAAACACTTCGTCTGGATTCTTTTTAAAGTAGACGTTTTCGCGTAATTAAAAAAGGCAACTGCTTTGATTAGTTCAACATTAGTTACACAACAAGTTTTTGAAACTCACTAGCACTATAGCTAGTCTTGTACAAATATAAACTTTATTTATACAGACCGACTGGTAAAAGACTGCACATATTGAAGAACACTGTAAATAATGCTTATACCTATAATATTATGATGAAAAGAAAACATTGACTAACTACTTACTATACCCTTACGAAATTAGTGTAGGTTTTATCAACCCCCTCGACCGTACTGCTACCTTGTTATGGTGAGGGGGCTTGCGTTCCTTTAGGATCCGTTGGGGCCATGCTGGCTCAGGGTCACCCATGCCAGGCGGGCCCACGGGGAGAGGCCAGACTAAGAGCGGCACACGGAGTCGTGGTGATTTTTGGCGCTGGAGACTCCTCTGTCCTCAGAGTTGCCTCGGCAGCCTTAACCTGCCGCGACACACGGTGGGGTCATTGCAGTGGCGGGCGGCCAGTCGTTGAGGCCAGGGCTGCCACCACTAGCAGTGAAGGGGCGGCCAGGCAGGCGTGCCACGGCTGCCGCCGCAACCGCATGGGTCGGGCGCCAGCTCATCCGGTGCCTGACGGGAGCACGTGCTATGATTGGTGGGGCCCGTTTTTACAAGCGTGCCAAGGCCCCATCAGGGTCACAGAGCATTCTCGCCTATCGGGAGGAGTGAATCCCGTGGCCCTGTCTCGGGCAGATAAGGGACACCGTTGGTTTTAGTGCGTAGGTTGGGGCGCAACTACCATACAACAGACAAAAAATAAAAAGGATAAACCTAACAATCTGTATCTTTACAAACATAAAATTCACAACAACCAATGAAATCTAGACTCAAAACAAGTATCTCTTACATAAAGACTCTTACCCGAACCAAGAATGGAACCGGAGATCCATGGATCCAAAAGCTAACCCCTAGACCAACTAGGCTAATTTCCACCTATGAATTTGAGGTGGCTAGACCAAAGAACAAATCATTTATGTGTGTAGATGATGATGTTAGATCATCCCATTCAATCAGTGAGAACATTTTTTAGGTCAGGATCGCTCACACATGGCGCCCCTTAATGACGTCATTTCCTTTAGGGGTCCGATTGAAAAAGTTTGGTTCGTGACATATCTTCATGCAATATCTTTCGAAAAGAGACACTAATGTGCAATTTAAAAAGACGAATTGCTATTGTTAGAGAATTGCAATGTTGTTAGTAAATTATAATGTTGTATTCCATGTGGTGACGAATTTAGAATACTCAGTGTCACCAACCTCCTTGCCGCACGGTACCTGTACACGGCCGCCAGCACCTCTGGAGCTCCCAGTGGGGGTCTCCAGCGAATAGCGAAAATCTATGCATGAATTTGTAGACGGGTTAAGAATACATGGAGTCACCATCCCATTCCATCCTGAGGGTGCCTTAAGAGTCGACAGAAGGCAATGACGAGGCCGATAACCTAGCTGTAGGAGAAGGAACACCTCATACGGAACCTGTGACAACCCGTCTGGCCAGCGTGCCACAGCAGGCTTGGGTAAAAAGTAGAAATTCAGAGTCATTTATAGATTGAAATTATGACTGATTGAAATGATGATGACCAAGGACACGTTGTTAAGGTTGGTAGCCCGCGAGATTCAAATTTTCTTACGCTTTTTGCTATTTGCAGGTCAGTGCTAGGTTGTATGTTGCTTAAAATGTTATTCGCGGCTGTAAGACGTATGTAGTTATAGAATTATAATCATCAAAATCATCAATACAACCCTCCAAGCTCATAAAGGTGCAAGAAAAACTTTTTCAAGCTCAAAGTCATTCGAAATTTGAATTTCGCGGGCTATCCTGGAACATTCCCCTTAAAGGGTCCTTAAAACATTTTCTGTATAAATTTAAACGTACCCGGACAAGAATTACAAGTACGGAAAGACATAGAAACCTCCGTCGTGATTAATGTGCGGTCGGAAGATGGTGGCCTTTCAGATAAATCCAGAGATATTAATACCCTTCATATGAGGCGTGGGATCGACAAAGGGAACATTTCATTGTGAATACAACAGTTTTGTTTTAGACGATTATAAATACGAGGGTGAGCGTGTAATTGCTATCACTTAATGAATTGTAACGGAAATAGAGGAGATGTATTGAGTATGACAAGTTGAGGTGTGGAGATGGCAGTGGATTGGAGGGGCGAGTTGTGGAGAGGAGAGAAGAGGAGAGTTGATAAAAGAGCGTGTGCGTTTAGTTCGGGATTCATTTGTTCCGCGGTTACTTCTGTACCGAGTGATTAGTGTTTGAGTTGCGTGTTTTGTATAGTCTTATATAAAAGATTCAGTTTATTTTTCTATCTACTTATTTAATTATTTTTCCGACATCGTAATATAATTTACTGAAGGGATGAATAAATCGTTTACTTATGACCTTAATTACTTTTACCTTGTAGTGGTAAACGAAACAAATGTAGTGGTACACTAGGTATAACCTGTAACGCGGGGGCAGTTTACAAACATGTATTTGACGAACACAAGTGACACCCAGACTCAGAGCAAGTGCCTCTGGTTTAGACAAAGACACTTGCCCGACCCCGGAATCAAACCCGAGACCCGTTGATCCCAAATTGCTTTTAATCTGTCAGATTTGTTTGTACCACCATCATTGTAACTCTTTTATTTATAAGAGCAACCATGAAGTTTCTGGCTGACTCTATGCAATGGCATTCCAAACTGGCGGTAAAGACTAAGTGACTATTTTTGTTTATTTAGTTTAAGTTTTTGTGTTATTATTCTTTGACTATTTGAAATCATTCAGCAGAAGAATTTATTTGAATAAAATAACATTTTGATTCTGAATGGCTTCCAAACCAGTGGTAGAGGCATAATATATTTTTTATTTTAACTTTAATGTATTTTTTTTGTTTTATATTTATTTTTTTAGTATTCGAAAGGATTCGTAAGAATTTACTTGAATTAAAAACATTTTGATTCTGAATGGCTTCTGAACCGGTGGTAGAGACTAAATGATTAATATATTCTTTATTTTTATGTTATTATTTGACTATTTGAAAAGATTCGTAGTTAGAGAAGTCAGTACATAGTATATTACGAGTACTAGCAGTAATCCTACTCATAAATTTGAAAATCTATACATTCATTTTAAACTCAGCGCTCCTCATGGACAAAAGGAGCCCATCTTTTTTTTTGTCAGCAAATAAATAATTGCACATTATTCTTATGAAGTTTATCCTTACAAAGACAAATGCTACCATAAAACTTTGAGTTTAAACAGAGAAACTTGAAAGAACAATAAACCGTCCTTTTACTGCAGTTTCACTCCATTCATTTTGCAATAAAACGTCGTAGGAAGTGTCGACAAAATAATAATGTAATAAGGTAACTCTACTGTTATATTAAACTTGTTTGATATAGATCAGCTTTTCTGTGTTTTATTCCGACAGTAACTTAATTGTTTTATAACTTATTTTGAATAATACTATATATCATTTTATCATAACCTGTATATATCGCCAATATTTGAAAATTACCGGTAATCACTTGGTTCGACCGACTATATCAGTTGGCTTTTTCACTATGAAAAGTATATTATGTTACTATCTACCTAGGTGAGGTGACCAACTAAGGACATACTTACAACGATGCTTCTGTTCTGAAATTTATCCTTAACATCACCATGAATCCACCTTTACTTACTGCATTCTTAACGCGCGCGTACTATAGGGCGGCTTGCACTCATATGGCTATATAGTAAGGCTTTATTTAAACGAGTATGCCACTTACATGACTGACTTTGTAGAATTGGAACACATGACAGTGGCAGCGAGATATTAAAACGAGGTTCCTTTCCCAGACCGCACCATGCTTACCCCGACACAGAGAAATATTCTCAGATTAGTCTCTTCTCTGTAGATCACTACTATTAGCTTTATAAGATTTAAAAAGATAATTTTTTCTAAAACGTAACCCTGCCCCAGTTTACAAACATGATTCACGAGCACGCATGATGTCAATATCACTACATATTTTAAAACAAAGTCGCTGTGGTCTGTCCGTCCCTATGTATGCTTAAATCTTTAAAACTACGCAACGGATTTTGAAGCCGTTTTTTAATAGATAGAGTGATTCAAGAGTGGAAGGTTTTTAAGTATAATAAATCCATAATATTGTAGAGAAACACTGATAAATTTAGAGGTTCATCATTGCACCCGTGCGAGGCCGGGGAGGGTCGCCAGTTATGTATCACGAATGAAAAAAAAAATTCTATGTGACACTGAATAAACATTTTTCTTTCTTTAATAAGACTAATGCACTCCAAAGTCAATGATACGATCATCCTTAGGATTCGGACCTCATTTTCTTTAATTAATTATCCACTTCGGTTAAAAAATAACGTCATGGTCTTATCGGAATCTTGTTAATTGGATCTTTTTTTATATTGATGTAGGAAACATTTTCTTTTAAAAAGAAAACTCCAAGTATTCTATTTATAAATTGCTGTGTAGTTTACGGTTTCAATAGTGCTTTTTAAACGACGTCAAAAAAGGAAGGGGATCTCAATTCATTTTTCTGTATGTTATTTTGTTTGTGTGTTACCGCATAACTTCGATATCTGTGAACTATTTAGGACATTTTTTTATGCGATTTGTATTTCCTTGATATATCGTTTTTTTCTTATAATTTAGCAGAGTCGGTTTAGTAGTTTGCTATAACACTTGAATAACTTCATAACGACCATAACTGTTATGAAGTTATTTTCTGCAACACTCTCTGTCAAAAATAAAATTAGAGTATTAGTTATGGCCAAAAACTAAAAACATATACGCTACTACGATACAAAAGAAAAATAGTCAATAAATATACGAATTCGAATATTAGTCACATTTCACATAATAGTATATTTTTATTGCTTTTGATGTCGGTTCAAATATGGTGTTATTTTTTTTAAACGATATACCCCCCTGCACTAGGTTTCAGCTGTATCGCAGGGGCAGTTAACAAACATGAAATTTAACTTATTTAATTTATTTAAAATTAATTTATTTAAAAATTTAAATAAATTAGTTAATTTTTTTTTAATTTAATTTATTTAAAATTAATTTATTTAAAAATTTAAATTAATTAATTAATTTTTTTTTCAAATTTAATTTATTAAAAAAATTTAAGTTAACAAATGACACCCAGACTACCTATGAGATATGCTTAAATCTTTAAAACTACACAACGGATTTTGGAACGGTTTTTGTTCATAGATATAGTGATTCAAGAGGAAGGAATTTAGAGGTTCATCATTGCACCCTTGCGAAGCTGGGGCGGGTCGCTAATTATCATATTTTTTTTAATACTAGATAGGTTGCTATTAAAACGGAACGATAAATGTCAAATAACCGCGGGTGAAACCGCAGGACACAGCTATTTTTAAAAACATTGTGTGTAAATCATAATTCATATTATAATAATATATTCATAATTCGAATTGATCAAATCTTATACCAAGCCAATTTAAAACGTTTTTAAAAGAAAAAAGTAAAATTTGAAGCTTTTTTTTCAACGTGAACGTTCTTTTCCTTATTCCGCCAGGCCTTTGCCCCGCAGAGTTAATTACCAGAAAATTAATAGGCTTTTGAAGTAAGGTCCATTTGCTCACTCAGGTCATTTAGTCTGAGTTATACGTTGTAATCTTCTTTGTGACCAGGTTTAGGAAGAAAAATAGGACTGAAATTGATGGCCTTTGTCTGTGTGGTGGCGGTTTAAGAATTCATGGTGTCTACACCCTATTTCATCCTGAAGGTGTCGTAAGAGTCAACAGAAGAAAATGACAAGGCTGAAAACCTAGCTGCGAGAGAAGAAAAACTTATTACGAAACTCTATAATAATAATAATAATAATCTTTATTTTCAGACCATAGTCCATAGTAGTAGTTAACAAATTGAAAAAAAAAAACATTAGAAAATATTAAAAAAAATGCCAACATCTGGTCTAGTCGGATTTAGAAGACACAAAATCACCAACTCAAATCGTCCTATGGGTGTTGTAAGAGGCAACTAAAGGAACGAAAGAGAAGGAATACTTGATACAAACCCTGTGCCAATGAAGTCTACTGCAAATAAGCCTACTGTGCAACGCGGGCAAGAAGGATGCCAGCGTGGTGCAGTAGGCTAAATGCCCTCCATGAATTTGGAGGAGGCCCGACTCAGTAGTGGGTCATTTATGGGCTGATGAAGATGAACAGGGATTAAAGCCAAATTTTGTTTTACATTCGGAAGCATCTTGAGATTGCCGGAATTTCCTGTGATTTACTTCACGCTCGGCTTGTTCGTGGATCTATAGAAAAAACCTGTCATTTGTTTCGGCTCGATCTTTGAGAGTCTCCAAGGACATAATAATAAATATATATAAATTTAATGAAACGAAACCCCTGCACTAGGTGTAACTTGTATCGCGGGGGCAGTTTACAGACATGTAATTCACGAACACAAATGACACCCCGACTCCGAGCAAGTGCCTCTGGTTTAGACAAAGACACTTGCCCGACCACGGAATCGAACCCGGGATCCGTGGATCAAAGGCGGCACATCTAACCCCTAGACCAACGAGGCAGCATTTTAAGTAATAAATAATAAATAAATATAGTCAAAGATATGTAGACTTTCTCTCTCAGTCCATAAATTAAACATAACTTAGTAACATTTTGTGTTACGTTGTCCAGAAAGCTTTTTTGATCAACCCGAAACCACTGCAGTATGTATCGTGCGGGCTGATTACAAACATTTAATTCACGAACACAAATTACACCTTTACTTAGAGCAAGTGCCTCTGGTTTACAGAAAGAACCATGATTTGAGGCCGCTATAGAGGCCGAAGGTGGTTGGCCTCATTGACTGAGGGCGTCCCAGTTGCCTGGGATAGTCGCATGCCCGTGTCAGGCACCTTGTCGGGGCGGCACAGTGGAATGCGTTTACGCGAACCTGTGGCGACCAAGCGTGTCGTGTGAGGGTATACCGCTGGGGTTTTAGTGGGTATACGAGTCGTTTTCGGAGTCCAACATAACCCCTCCCCCGAGGGGCGGAGGTAGGCATAAAGCATTTCCCCAGCCACACAGGTGGCTTGGCACAGTTAAGTATAGTAAAATAGTAATGAGAAGAAAAAACTTATATACTTGCTACTTCGTTTAGAACTATAAATCATATCGTATGACATCTTTATGATAAAACGGACTTATGGTATTCCATGTTACCCTGTCTCCGTACGTACACAATACTATACATTTTTATTTAATGACGCAGTGATTTAAATCTAAGTAGCGTAAGGCTAAGGTAATTTATAATATAGAGTTGCATTCCGAACCAGGGTTGTTACCATGGTAAAGATTAAATTTTAAATTGGTTAAAAAAAAGATAAATTTTATATTATTTTTTTGACTTGTCAAGCTCTAGAGCCGACATGATTAAATTAATTTAGATTTTTTTTCAGGAGATTGTCGTCTCAGCTCATAAATGACCTACTACTGAGTCGGGCCTCCTCCAAATTCATGGAGGGTAATTAGCCTACGATGCCGATGGCAAGACAGGAGATTGAGTGCGACACAAAAATCATTATTGCAGATTGGTCAAGTTATTTGACGTAGGCAGCGTGTTTGGTTTGCCAAAAAAATTGTCCGTGTGTCTCAATTGTTATTGGAGCTCTAAGATTATTTCGCCATTACGTTTTTTGGAGGAATCCAAAGCTCAGGAATTTCTCCCAAGGTCTTCACAAGAATTCCGTCCAATTTGTTGCTTGTATTTTGTGCTTATTGGATCTTGATTGGTTTAAGCGATTGAGTTTTTATTAAAAACTTTCAAATAAAGTAATGTTTTATTACGAACAAAATTACGAACAAGCTGTGCTGAGCCCATTCCATCCTGAGGGTATCGCAAAAGCCGACAAAAGGGGTACGATAACTAACTAAACGACGACTAACAAAAGAGAAGGAAAACTTACACGACCCTACCAAAATTGGGGTTCCATAAATTGGAACGTCTGACTCCTCAGTACTTCGATGGTTTTTCTTTTCTGGCCCCAGCTGCCATTCTACCATATCCGGCAGTCGTGCCAGGGGTGGTACAGGGTTTCGTATAAAGTTTTCCTTCTCTTGCGGCTAGGATTAGCCTCCCGTGTGTATACAGTCACGACGCAAGGGCCTCATGTATCGCGAGGGCAGTTTGCAAACATGAAATTCACGAACACAAATTACACCTGACTCCGAGGTAGCCTTTGGTTTACACTTACTCGACCCGGGAATCGAACCGGGGACTCGTGATCCAAAGGCACGTCCAACCCCTAGACCAACGAGACAGTCATACCTTTCGGCACCGCAGGATGAAATGTGGTCAGAAAATGTACCTTTTCCTAAACCGCATTTCTACGAACAAAAATCTTCTCTTAAAATATTGGACTCTCGTAAACGAAATAATATAATCCATAATTACTTTCAACTTTGCAGATTCAGCTTCAAATTAAAATAACGCTGACTGTTTGGTCATCTTGTTTGTGAGCTATGAATTTAATTATCGCTTGAGTTAATACAATTTATTTACGTGTCAGGAATCTGTATCTTTATTTTATACTAGCCGAGTCCCGCGGTGTTACCCGCGGTTATTAACGTACCACGGGGAACAGCGCGAGGCGAAGCCGTCCTGTCAAAATCGGTCTAGCCGGTAGAATAAACAATGTCACCAACCCACACTTACACGAGGATGTCGTATGAGACGACTAAAAGACAGGAAGAAGCAGATCACCTACCCCTAGAGAAGGAAAATTTGATACAAGCCTTGTGCCTTGCGAGCGTGGCTAATTTCCTTATATCAATTTGGAGGAGACCTGACTCAGTAGTGGGTTATTTAAGGGCTGAAATGATGGTGATAATGATATCATACACATATTTTGGTTTATACATATCACATGAAACATAAAAACACCATTTGCTTACGTTTAGATGGAACCAATCATTCCATCATTATCGTTAACCAGCAACATATATTTCTATCTCTCTCTATTCCTATATCGTTTTCTCATTCTATCTCACACACCTTAATTAGTAGGGTATTGACTACAATGTTTGTGTGTGTGTGTGTGTGTGTTAATTCTTCTTGTTCCATAAAATAGTGACGAAATGAATGCATGACCACTCTACTTTTCTCGGTGGGGGAAGGCATTTTTCAGTGAGACAGGGCTGGGGTATGGGGACTCCGAAGCACGTCATAACGGTATTTGCGCACCGGTTACCCAAAGAGGCAGTCAACCTAGCCAAGAGGGGTAAAACTTGATACAAACCCTCTGGCCAGTAGGCACAGTAGGCAACTCCTATGAAATTGTAGCAAGTCTGACTGACCAGTGGGTCACTGCGGGTAGACGTTTTTTTTACAAGTTTCCATTAAAAAAAGCTTTTTAATAAATAACTAGCTATACACAGGGCGCGTTGCTACGCCAACGCCAACGCTAACTAAAATAAATTTGAAGGAAACACATTACTAAAATTTTCATTTATTGATTTTTTTGTTCAGAAACCTTCGTAAGCTCATGCGTAACACGTTGCTGAAGATCATCAACATGGACAAATGCATAGTTTACAAATGCAAACATTCATTTTTATATTTAACTAGCGACCCAGCCCGGCTTCGCACGGGTGCAATTATGCATGTATTATACATATAAACCTTCCTCTTGAATCACTCTATCTATTAAAAAAACCGCTTCAAAATCCGCTGCGTAGTTTTAAAGATTTAAGCATACATAGGGACGGACTTTGTTCTATACTATGCAGTGATAGTGAAGTATAACGTTTTATTTTTACGAGCAATCCAGAATGCTAACTTCTAGAATGCAAAATGAATAGTATGTCTTGACACAGAAAACCAAGTGGTCGGCCATTCAGCGGATAGGCACTTTTGCTTGCTTGGATCGTAGAAAAGTTCACGATGATCCTTGAGTATTCTCGCCACAATCACCGCGCGGCAGTTTCAGTAACAATTCAAGTAATTTGTAATTAAAACTTTAGGTACCGACAAGAAAATTGGAATGTAAATTTTAACAAAATTTGTACCCTGTGACGTATACAAATAGATAAGCGAAAAATCTAGCTGCTAGGTAAAAAAAAACAAGTAAGTGACAAATCATTGAGCCAAATATAAAGTGCAGTGGTAGGGTAGCCTTGAGGACAGGGGTATCCCAGGAGCCCGAACCCCCGAAAAAAAAAACCCGCTACAACACCGTGTGCTGCTCTTCGTCTAGCCTCTCCTCGTGGGCCACATAGCTGATCATAAATATCTCTCTCTCTGCGTCGTATTCCTCAGGGTTGAGGGTCGTGACCACCCTTTAGCATCACTTTCTCTCTTTCGATCTTCCTCCATCTGTTCCTGTCTCTGGCGGTGTGGAACGCATTATGTACCGTAGAGTTGAGAGTGGTGCGGATTTGATCGGACCAACGTGTAGGGCTGCGATCATAAATATATAAATATCCTTGGACATTTCACACAACACCATCTCGTCCCAAGCTAAGCAACTTTATTCTTGTGTTATGGTAACGAGATGGATGACAAACTACCTATATACTTTTTTTTTTGTAAATACATACATATTACAGTAAGAAAACACCCAGACCCGGAACAAATACTTGTAGGTCGTACAAATATTTCTTCCGTGCGGGAATCGAACCCGCGACATGCTGCGCAGCAGTCGATCGCTCAACCATTGCGCCAACCGTGTCGTCAAAAGATCAGTATTTGTCTCAACAGATCTAGAAGGCACACAAGCCCCTCACCGCGGCAAGGTAGCAGCACAGTTGAGGGAGTTCAGCTCCTAGCCTAATATCTACAGAAGCTGACAAACGGAATCAGAACTGTGTGTGCAGCCGTCTGACCTTGAGCCCGTAGACCCCAACGGGTCTTAAAGGCACAGAAGCCCCCTTACCACGGCAAGGTCGGCGGAGCTAATATTGGTTACCTTACAGCAACTTCTAAATATCCTGTGCCACACTTAACACAGTCCATGTGGTGACGGATGTAGAATACATACTGTCACCACCCCATTGTGACCTGAGGGTGTTGTAAGAGCCAAAAAAAAGGAAATGACAAGGCCGTGAACCTAGCCACAAGAGAAGGATAACTTGATACAAAACCCTATGCCAACCCGTCTTGGCACAGGACGCTAGTTACCCTCCATTTAATTGGAAGAGGCCGGACTCAGTAATGGGTAATTTATGGGCTGAGAAAAAGAAGACACTTATTACGTATTTTTCCAAGATAACACATCTTACCATAAGAAAATATACGAGATTACATGATAAAATTGAGCGCGTTGAGTCTAGATTACGTGCAATTTTGTTTCGCTCTGCCTCCCAGCTCCCTATGTCGTACTGAACATTCTCCAGATCTCGTAATAGGATTATGCATATAGAATATATGTACTAAATTTGTGCCTTGGTGGTTTTAGAATATCATATCGCAAACTCATTCCTTTCTGAGGTGATTAGGTGTAAAATCAAACTCATTTAATCAAGTTGGCTCAATAGAGCTCTTTTGACAAGTCAAACAACAAAATAAAATTAAACATTTACCACTTAAAATTGAAAATGGATTATTTACCAGCTACCGCCGGTTTGGAATGGAACGGTTTCTAACTCAAACTCAAAAGGAACTTTATTTACGTAGGTTTTATCACAAAACTCTTATAAATCGTCATATTTAAAGTTAACATCTTATCTTATCTCATCTTTCGGCCCCTGTCCCACGCTAGGTGGTAGTCTCCATACACACCTATCAGTCGCCATATTTACAGCCACACCTTTCACACACAATTCCTCATTCTTACAATCCATCCATCTCTTTTGGTTTTGATCTCCCACAACCCTGTGCGTCCACCCACATTTTAAATCATAATTTAAAGCAGTTCATATTCATTTAACGCTTAAAAGGTCCAACGTAAGCGTTACCTCCATTTTGCTAACTGAAGTCCTCAGCCTTACTTGAAGTATAGCCTCGATCCAATAGTAACTCAATATAGCCAGTAGTCTCAAATGATACAGAAGTCAAAGATTAATAAAATATGTTCGCCAGAAGAGACTCTGTGATAGTGTAAGAAATGTTGTCATATTTTTTTCCACTAATAGCGTTTAATTGTCCATAAATCCCTGTGGTGACCGATTTAGAATACATAGTGTCAACATTCCACCCTGGGGGTGTCCTAAGAGCCGACAATAGGAAATGACAAGGCCAGCAACTTAGCCGCAAGAGACGGAAAACTTGATAAGAAACCCTTTGACAACCCGACTGGCCAGCATGGCACAGTAGGCTCTCCATATAATTGGAAGAGGTCCGACTTAGCAGTGGGTCACGTATGGGCTGAGAAGTAATATATATGTAGAGACCAAAAGTTTATCATTTTATAAAGAAAGAAAGAAGAAAATCTTTTTCCAATTAAATAAAAGTAGATTTAATTCAAACATGAATGTGAAAATGAAATAGAAATAAATAATGGATAATGTTTTAATTATAAAAAAATATATTTTAGAGTGGCCAGTATGGTACAATATCTGAAGTGGTTTTTTTTCTAAAATATATAAAATGCTGCATTAAATCGTTCCATACTAATAGCACTAACAGAACACTTATGATCACAAAATTTTGTCCTGTTATTTATAAAAAACACCACCAGTACTATCACTTTAACTTGGTTGATGTTTTAAGAGCAAGACGTACCTGTCCATGAGATATTTCTGGAAAAACAAATGCTCATCGCATTGACCGTAGTGACAGCCATAACGTAAAATATTAATCACTAGCTGACCTGGCGAACTTTGTTCCGCATTATATATATTTATAACAAAAAGAAAGTTGGACATAGGATACCTGAGATTTTTATCCCGTCCGTATAAAACCTACTTTAACAAAACGAAACTGACAGCGAAACGTTATGTTGTCTATAGTTTAATATGGACGAAAATTTGACAATTTGAAAATTTGAATTCGACCTGTTTATATTGTTGTAATTCACATAATATCTTTATAACTTGTAGCCTATGTGTTATTCTGATGTATAAGCTATATTATTGTAAAGTTTCATTAAGATCCATTCAGTAGTTTTTACGTGAAAGAGTACCAAACATCCGTCCATCCATCCATACTTACAAACTTTCACGTTTATAATATTAGTAAGATGACAGCTATTAGGTAAAAATAATGAATCATGACAACCACCGTCGCACCTCTGATACTCATTATTCTTTATACAGTTTGTACAGAGGGCGTTAACTGGTCAAAATCTAATAACGCCTTTTCCCTGCGGCTCTTAAGATATTTCGTTATTATGTTGCCAATGTATTTTTATGTTCGCAGTTTGTAGAAGTACCTAGATATTTAGACTTAAATTCTGATCTGTCGATCTAATCCGTAAGTAGTTCAAGGCTGGATCACGCAGCATTCACCATTTTCAATTAACACTCTGATTTTAATCTGCACTCCAGCTGTATGCTCCTTTGCCTTAAATCAAAATCAAAACTCATTTAATCAAGTTGGCTCATTAGAGCTATTTGACAGGTCAAACAAAAAAATAATAATTAAAATTTACCATTTAAAATTAATTATTTACCATCTAACACCGGTTCGGAATGCACCTCTACAGAGAAGAGCCGGCAAGAAACTCTGTAGTTGCTCTTTTTAGATCGCCATTTGGGTACAAGACTGGTTATAAGACAGATTTGTGAGAGCAAACTCGCGCAATAGTTCCAAAGGGCCAAACATCAGCCAGATCTAGTCGACAATCCTCCTCCTCCTTAGTCGTTCACTCCTGACGGAGTGGTCGTGGTTGATGATGCTGCATTTTCACTGGCCACAGCAGCCCCCGCGATGCGTCTCCACTTGTTACGGTCTTCAGCGTCTCGGGAACTTTGGACTATAGTCGTTTGAGTCGCAGCCTTAATGAGGTCTGTCCAACGCGTAGGTGATCGACCACGTGATCGCTTGCCCTCCACATGCCCCCGGACAACGAGCCGCTCCATGGAGTTTTCGTTTCGAACAACGTGTCCGAAATACTTGAGGAGTCGACAATAGTAACCTTGTAATGCCCAAGCCAACCGACCCCCAGCAACGGCACCTGTTCACAAGCATGACGCATGTGGCAGCCATCGCCCTCCTCAACCATATTGCAGGGAAGAAAACGACCCGCCGCACGACGCCACCACCACCAAGCTTATTGAAGTGCTTATTCAAGTGTGTGGGTGTCAAATGTATGCGCGCGTCTCTGTGTGTGTGTGTGTGTTGTATATGTATGGGCGTGTTTGTGTAACCAGAACCATAAACATATTGTAATTTAGTTTCTTACAACTACGTACTCACGACTTAAACTACATCACTACAACTACAGCTCAGCCCATAAATGACCCACTAGTATGTCGGGCTTTACTTGGCCAGATGTTTTAGCACAGAGATTTGCTTCAAGTTTTCCTTCTCATGCAGCTAGTTTTCTGGCTTTGTCATTTCCTTTTATTGGCTCTTACGACACTGTTAGGACAGAATGGGATGGTGACACTATGTATTTAATTTCCGTCACCGCACGGACTGGAAACATAAACAATGCACATTACTCTTAATTTTTTTTTAAATGTATACCCATTAGGATTCCTTGCATTTTAATAATTAAAAAGCTACCTTAAATGAAATACCAAGATGGCGGAAACGTATGAACCATCCATTCTTAGAATACGTAACATTAAACACGAATACGTGATGTGAAGTCACGAGCGAGTTTAAATAGAGTCGTTTCAATTTTCTCTCACGCTGTAATCAAAGATTGCAATTTTCCTTTTTGTTTAACGAACTGAAAATTGTAGGTGGGTTGGGTGGCTCGTGGCTGTCGTGGAGTCAATATGATTGTTATTTTCAATTATTTCCGGACTCCACGGCGTGGAATGATGGCAATTAGCGTCCCGACCTTGGCTCTCCAAACTAGGGCCAAGGTTTTGCTCATCAATTTTTTTTAAACGAATGTTGTCCAGTATGGAATTGCTCTGCAATCCTGAGCTTAGGGTTGATCTAAATCTTCCTAAGGAATCCCTCTAGTGTAGATGGAAAATGTATGCAAATTTATGGTAAAATCTTTTGAGATACTCACGTTTATACATACATACAGATGCCAAAGGATTTTGTTAATATCATCATCATCTTTTTCAGTCAATAGACGTCTACTGCTGGACATAGGGCTTCCTCAATTGTTTATATAATCAAAAGATAATTGAAAGTACAAATTGAAACAAATTATCTATACACAAATACGTAAAGTACAAAAAATGTACCTCGTCTGACGCAAATTGCGCAATTGAGGAGGAGCTCTTTACAAAAAACACAAATTGAAATATGAGATAACTAGCTGCGCCCCGCGGTTTTACCCGCGTATTTTGGACAATTCTCACAATATCTTTAGAAATTGTAGCCTATGTGTTATTCTGATGTATAAGCTATATTGTTTTAAAGTTTCATTAATTTCATTCAGCAGTTTTTAAGTGAAAGAGTAACAAACATCCATCCACACTTATAAACTTTCGCATTTATAATATTAGTAGGATATTTTCTTTGTTTTAAAAACGAAGCACTTTCACTAGTTACCTGCGAGGGCTGTTTACAAACTTATAATTCACTAACAAAAATGACAACCGTCTCAAAACAAATACTCTGGTTTATGCAAAGACTTTTTACCCCGGAATCGAATTGGGTACCCGTTGTCCAAACCGCCGAGACAAGAATTACTGTTTATTCTATACTGTACATCAAGATAGTGTTTGCCATTATACGAGTACATATGAAATTGTATGCACAAAAGCGCGCCTAACTTATACATGAGTTTTCTTACAGTAAAACCTGAGTGTTGGAAAAATAAATACTCTCTCTAAATAATGCCGGGAGAGTACCGGCACTGCAGCAGAAGCAGGAAACAGCAGGCGGCATGAATATAGCAGTTTCATCATCATCATCATCAGCCCACATTAGTCCACTGCTGGACATAGGCCTCCCCTAAAGAGCGCCATAGCGCCCTGTCTTCAGCTTGACGCATCCAGCTGCTGCCCGCAACCTTTCGCAGATCGTCGCTCCATCTAGCAGAGGGCCGTCCCACACTAAGCAGTTTAATCATCAGTTATTTAAAGCAGTTTTTAAAAGGGTCATGGGACCCTGATGCTCGATCTTTATATTATACTACTACTAATAGCTCTACTCAGCCCATAAAATACTTACTGCTTAGTCCAGCCTCCTCCAACTAAATGGAGGGTAATTAGCCTACTGAGCAACGCTGGAATGGGGTAGTGACACTATAATCTTCTTGGCCTGGAAAAGCGGCTGTTCGACTGCACATGTTACCAGAAGTCTGGCCTTTGTTTCATTGAGTGAATATACATTGCCATCCAGCATGGTAATGCCGTGACCTTTGCAAACACCTACAGCATTAGCGTTGCCTGTTTAATTTAGTATTTAGTCTCTCTTTTTCTTTTCTTTTAAGTATATATTTAAAGGTTTTTTTACTAAATTTAGACATAGTTTCTTAATATTATATTATTAGTTGTTATTTGTGTGAAATAAATGATTCTTACATTTTTTTTTTATTATTTTACGTCGGTGTTCCTCATGGATTCCCAGCCGTTGGGACTGGCCGGGTTATGTGGGACTCCGGGGCGCTTTGAGATGGTAAATTGCGCCCCGACCTACCCCCTAAAACCGACGGCAATCCTCGAATGTCCGAACCAGGGCCACGGGATTCACTCTCCGATAGGAGAACATGCTCCGGGATCTTGGGGACTTTGGCCCGCCTCAAATGATTCTTACATAACCAAATGGCAGCTAACCTTATTTGTTTTTTTTTGAGTGGAGCTTAACCTTTTATACGTCCCCAGCCGAGGGATGGGGCTGGGGTATGTGGGAATCCCGACCGCGACAAGATGGTGAATTGCGGTCGGTGTACCCACAAAACCTAACCACTGCTTATACAGACTTGAGCCAAATCATCTGCGGGAAAGCTTCTATTCTTCTCACTAGATGATGGCTGGGCGAGGGGAGGTTAGCTAATCTAACCTTACCTATCCAATAAGACATCTAATTTTGCTTTCATTGCACATCCCAACAAAACTTTTGCCTTAACAGGGTAACCCAAATAGTGAATTTCCCTTAATGTCAACAACTCAACCCGTTGATGGCTGCTTAAAACTATTTCAATTGAATTACTTAAGAAATAGCACTTTGTGTGTTAAAGTGGCATTTGATGAACCTCGAGAGTGAACACGGTGGCAGGTTATGTTATGTAACATCACTACATAGTATAAAACAAAGTTGCATTTTTCTGTCCGTCCCTATGTATGCATAAATCTTTAAAACTACGCAACGGATTTTGAAACGGTTTTTTTTAATAGTTTGAGTAATTCAAGAGGAAGGTTTATAGGTATAGTATTATTGCACCCGTGCGAAGCCGGGGCTGGTCGCTAGTAGTTTATATAGGTGTTCCGTGTGGCGTCGGATTTAGAATACACTAGCGACCCGGCCCGGCTTCGCACGGGTGCAATCATGCATGTATTACACTGTATTACGCTTCAAAATCCGTTGCGTAGTTTTAAAGATTTCAGCATACATAGGGACGGACTGACAACAGCGACTTTGTTTTATACTATGTAGTGATAGTGATAGTGTCTCCATCCCATTACATCCTAAAGTGTCCTAAAAGCCGACAAAACCGCAAACTTGAAACAAATTTTTTTTTTTTCGGGAAAAAATGCCTGGCCGCTCGTCCCGTGTCCGGGGAGACTACGGGGTAATGTGGGGCTGAAACAAAACCCTACGCCAAACCGTCTGGCCAGCGTGGCACAGTAGGATAATTACCCTCCATGTATTTGGATCAGTGGGTCATTAATGGGCTGAGGAGTAAGTATATAAAAATTTGGGTTCCTGGTTCGATTCCAGGCAGAGATATTTACCCTTGGTCTGAATATCATTTGTGCTTGTAAATTATGTGTTTGAAAGTGCCTCTGTATTTTTTTTAACCCATCCCATGCATTCCTTTTTACCTGTATCGCGGGGTCAGTTTCCAAACATGAAATTCACGAACACAAGTTACACGCTCACTCAGAGCAAGTGCCTCTTGTTTACGCAAAGACACTTCCCCACCCCGGAATCTAACCGGGGATCGGAGATCCAAAGGCGCCACATCCAACCCTTCTTTTTGATTTCGCTGGGGAAATGCTTTATGCATACCGCCGCCCTTCGGGAGTGGGGTCGGCGATTATGTAGGACTCCGAATGACTCGTCTACCCACTAAAACCAGCGGTATACCCTCGGTTAGGGCGCCACAGGTTCGCGTAAACGCAGTCTACGGTGACGCCCCGAGGTACATCCAACCCCTAGACCAACAAGGCTAAAGGATCTTTAGATCCTTCTAAAAGTAATTCCTTATATACAAACTAGCGACCCGCCCCGGCTTCACACGGGTGCAATTATGCATGTATTTTATACTTAAAAGCCATCCTCTTGAATCACTCTATCTATAAAAAGAGACCGCTTCAAAATCCGTTGCGTAGTTTTAAAGATTTAAGCATACCTATGGACGGACAGAAGACCGCGACTTTGTTTTATAATATGTAGTGATAGTGATAGTGATTAATGTTTGTTTGTATGTCCTCTATAGAATTGTAAACTATGCATTTGATCATCTGATGATCTTCAACAAAACTGGTGTGCATGAGCACAGGAAGGTTTCTGAACAAAAAAAAGAAAATTTGTGTAATGTTTTTCGTGGCGTATCAACGCGCGCAGGATACAACTAGTAATATGTATTATAAAACACAGACGTGTCTGATGGAACAATATAATCAGAAACAGATTTTATTTAATGCAGAGGTGTCGTTTTTTTAAAAAATATATTGTTGTAAATCAGCCCAACTTTCAAGCCCCATGAAAAGGTTTACTGGAAGGACAACGTTTACGCCGAGAGACATAAATGTAGTAGTATATTACGTCACTATAGAAACGAACTGGTGCGCGCAGGTGGCGCCATTATTATAACACCTATGACATAACTATAAGAGAATATTACGACACAGCTTAGGCGAACGATATTGCGATATTTTATTTCTCACCTGTTTATTAGAGTATAAGATTTTATTAAAAGTAGCCATGTTTAAAAAATACATAGTGTGACTACCTCATTCCAGCCTGAGGGTGCCGTGATATGGCTGATAATCTAGCCTTAGGAGAAGGATAATTAACACTATATTTTTATATATTATAGCCTACTTTATTATTTCTCTGTTTTTTTATTCTGTCGTAAAAGCTATATTATTGTAATCGAAATACATTCAGATTATTTTTGCGTGAACGAGTAACCAACAAATATTCATTTATTTTTATAAACTTTCGCGTTTATAATATTATAATAGGATTAATTTATATTTCTTTGCATACATGTACTATTTATAGAATAGGACAGACGTACAATTAGGAAATATAAAATTAGGCTTTTATCGCTGAAGCGACTTCTACCAGACAACCTTATGTAGGACAGAACAAATATTAAGTAGGTATGGACGCCAGAATTATTAATTTATAACTTCTAACAAATTTGATAACGATATACTAAGCAAAATCAGATTATATAACCCTATCTGAATATATACCTAACCAACATTTATATACCATCTGAAATAAGCTTATTATGAATGCTGTCTCTATGACGACCGCATATCCCACGCGCTTGTGTCCCAAGTTGTACGTTAACAGTATGTCGCTGGATTCTCGTGATACTCAATTCCCGGCGAACATATACCTATATTTATACATCACTATTTCAGCCAAAAGACGTCCACTGCTGGACACAGGCCTCCGCCACTCCTCCATGTCCACGAAGACCGGTCCTGAGCCACCCGCATCCTTTTTTTTTTTTCCGTTGACCTTATCCAGGTCATCGGTCCACTGCGTGGGAGGCCTACCAGCATTGGTCTTTCCGGAACATGGTTGCCATACATTTTTGCCCCATCGGGCGACGGTCCTGTGAGCTATCTGCTTATACATAAATATACCCAATATATAAAACTACATCTTCTTTCAGAACCAAAATTTAGAAAGGTATGCTGAGATGGTTTGGACATGTCGAGAGAATGAATGAAGAATGGTTGACGAAAAAAGTGTATAAGGTGAGTGTGAATGAATGAGTCTTGTAAGGCGGACGTTTCGAGACCAAGTTAGGGATGTCTTGGACAAAGGCCAGGTTAAGAGTATCCTAAACCGAAGAGCATGTATGAAGGGAATAAAGAAAGTTGATGAAGCAAAACAAGTATGTAAGGATCGTAGAAAGTGGAAAGAAGTGGTCTCCGCCTACCCCTACGGGAAAGAGGCGTGATTATATGTATCTATGTATGTATGAAGTTTTGTACAGGTACAATAAAGAATATCTATCTATCTATCTATGAAATGCTATGAAAACAAAAAATATGTCTAAATTTTAATTAATAAGACCCTCTTTACGCCACTCTTATACTCCGAGATACTTAACGGTGATCATTAAATCAAGTTCGTCTATCTTGATTTCGGGGAAATAAATTTCCTTGTATCACATTTCAGAGAAGTCACTTATGTAAATTTGCTTGACTCTCAGAGGTCCGTTAAAGAGGTCCTTGCTTAAATGATGTTTATTTTCATAAATTATTTAGCTCACTAAAGCTTTACACAGGTACCTTGTTGATCCCCCTCGACTGTGCTGCCACCTTGCTGTGGTGAGGGGGCTTGAGTGCCTCAATGATCCGTGGGGCCATACCGGCCAGGGCCTCCCATGCCGGGCGGGCCCACGGGGAGAGGTGAGACGAAGAGCGGCACCCAGCGTCGTGGCGGGTTGCGGCTCCAGGGACTCCTCTGTTCTCAGAGCTGCCTTGCGAGTCGTAAACCGCTGCGGCGCATCATGAGGTCCTCGGGTTGGCGCTCAACTTGGTTGGCCGTCAAACCGAGTCCTCACTAAACGTCCTCGGGTTGGCGCCGGCCGAGGGCTGACGGGCCTCCTCTGCGAGGCCGTATGTCGCAGAAGGGGGCTCCGGGACGGATCGCTGGTGCGCTGCGGTAGATTGGGGCTGCGGGGACTTGGGTGGATGGGGACCCTGTCCCCAGTGTCTCGCTGCGAGCCCTGGACGGGGGCTCCGGGGACCTGGGTTGACGGTGGACCCTGTCCTAAGGGTTTCCCTGCGGGCCCTGGACGGCTGCGGTGCGCCGGTGTCCTTTGGTTGGCGCCGGCCCGAGGGCTGACGGGCCTCCTTCTGCGGGGCCGATGTCGCAGAAGGGGGCAGCGGGGCGGGTCGCAAGGGAGGGAGCTCCGGGTGACCCGCGCCGCGGACGGAGGCGGGGGTGGAGGGGGGTCCGTGACGATGCGGGCCCCTTCTGCCCTCGCCTAGGAGGCCGGTGGTGGTTCGGGGGAGCCACTACCGACGAAAGCCTCGATGACTGAGGGCGTCCCAGTATACCGGGGCGCCCTCTCTGATAGTCGCTTGCCCGCGTTGCGGGCACCACGCCGGGGCGTCACAGTAGAATGCGTTTACGCGAACTTGTGGCGCCCCAAGCGCGTCGTGTGAGGGTATGCCGCTGGGGTTTTAGTGGGTAAACGACTCTTGGGTAGACGACCCTTGTCGGAGTCCCACATAATCACCGACCTTTCCCCCGGGGTGCGGTGGTATGCATAAAGCATTTCCCCAGCGAAACCAAAAAAAAAAAAAAAAAAAAAAAAAAAAAAAAAAAAAAAAAAAGGTACCTTGTTGATGTAGGGGTTGGTGCCATCTTTGGATCACGGTTACCCCGGTTCGATTCAAGAGTCAGGCAAGTGTCTTTGTGTGAACGAGAGGTACTTCCTCTGTGTCATTTGCATTCGTCAATTACATGTTTGTAAACTGCCCCCGCGATGTAGCTTATAATATAATAAAGTACAGGGGATCTGTTTAAAAAAAATGACGAAAATGCATTTATTTATTAACTTCTTACTTCTTATAAATAAATATCCTTGGACATTTCACACAACGCCATCTCGTCCCAAGCTAAGCAACTTAATGCTTGTGTTATGGTAACGAGATGGATGATAAACTACTTATACACATTTATTTTTTGTAAATACATACATATTATAGATAGAAATGACACCCAGACTCCGAGCCAGTGCCTCTGGTTTAGACAAAGACACTTGCCCGACCCGGGAATCGAACCCAGGACCCGTTGATCCAAAGGCGGCACATCTAACCACTAGACCAACGAGGCTTCTCATCCCGTAAAAGACCCAGCTGCTGCTGAGTCAGGCCTCCTCCAATTACATGAAGGAAACTAACCTACTGTGCCACGCTGGCCAGTCAGGCTGGCATAGGGTTTCGTATTAAATGGGACCTACCACCCTGACCGGAGGCACTGGGATCGTCCCCTGTCTCATGGAGCTAAGGTCTGGAAGCGTACTACCGAACTAATGTATATTCAATATTAAGTGGCTATTACACCGCCCAGATCGAAATAGTAGATAATAATAGATTTGGTCGAATAGTGTAGTTGGAAGAGGCCCAACTCAGCAGTGGGTAATTTATGGGTTGAGAATTAGTAGTAGTAAGTACATCGAAATGAGGACAGTGGGCTTGGGACACCCCTATTAACTTTACAAGGCTAAAGAGGGGATGTAGCGCATTCCGCGGTTTGTTATATAACACCAAAGGTCGAGTTCATCACAGGGAATGGAATTAAAATCAACATCAAATTGTTGGTTTAAGAGCTATATTGCTACTGGAACAATACCTACTCATAGGTATGAAAGACAATATAATTTCGAAAGTCAACATTGTGACCAAAAACAAATCATGGCGCGCATATAGGTTATAAGTCTGAAAAAGTCTCGTGGGTCAGTTATGATGTATTTGCGGATCAACCGAGACACGTGATGTCACTACAGTATGTCGTCCGAGATTTATAAGAGCCTACCCGAATTGCCAACTCGCAACAATATTTTCCCATAAAAATCAAGCCTATTTTTGCCGTTGGCTTTTGAAGCTGGAGAACTACGGTGGTATGACGACAAAAAAAATTGTTTCATCCCGAGTTACAGTGCAAACCAGGTGCGACCAAAGAACTGGTGCATTCTTTGCCTAGCATAGCCTAGCGGTAAAGCAACAGGTAGCTTAGTCGATTTTTGGATAGGTGGCCGTCAATATTATCATCTGACCTCGTTCGTGTTCCGGAGGTCACGTCAAGCTGTATTAAAGGGCGTGGGTTGTGATGTCATGATTTTAATGGTGACATCGCCATTTTTTATTTTTTATTTATAAAGTGGTAAAAGGATCTAGGTTAATGCGAGAAAAGCTAGTATAAGAAAACCCTCCTGAAATATAATGCCGCTCAAAGCCCCATCCCTGACTTCGGGGTAAATTTCCCAAAGTTGGAAACCCTGGATATCACATGTCGAGGAAAAAATACACAATCGCGTACATGAGGAAAATGGCGAGTCGCCGCGTAATTCCATCTCGTAGATTGGCAAGATATACGTATTAGAAATATGCCTTGTTTTGCGCCTCCAACGTTCATCAGTGTTGTTTTTCTGTGTTACTCTACCTTGTGCCTTTTTTTTCCAATTTCACTAGTCGAACCCGAATTGACTTACTTCTAGAGCATATACGGAGTGATGTCTGCTCTCAGAGATCATCGGACTACTGGCGTTCTGATAACTACTCAGCCCAAAAATGAAAAACTGCTGAATCAGGCGTCCGACTATCCCAGAATGGGTAATTAGCCTACTGTACCACGCTGGCCGGACGGGTTGGCACAATTTCGTTTCAACTTCACTTAGGTTTTCGACCTTGTCATTTCCTTTTATCACTCTGGATTAAATGAGGTGGTGACTCTATGTATTCTGAATCCGTCACTACATGGAAACTGCCAAAAATTTGGTTATAATTGTAGTAACGGAACGTTACTCTGTTTCCGTGTAGTGACGGATTTAGAATACACAATGTCACCAACCCACACTATCCTGAGGGTATCGTGTGCGGCGACTAAAGGGTCGTAAGAGGTAGATAACCTAGGCATATGATTAAGGAAAACTTGATACAAAACCTGTGCCAACCCGTCTTGCCAGCGTGACACAGTAGGCTAATTTCCCTCCATGAATTTGGAGGAGGCCCGACTCAGTAGTTGGTCATTAATGGGCTGAAACGACGACTCTGTGCAGTCTGCGACTGTCACAGATATACGTCACTCACTAACTTTTCATTTGTCATACACTGTCTGAACAGTGGTTTGGCTGAAATGATGATGATGATGATGCCAACACAGTCAAAGGTTCTACGAGGAAGATAAAAAGTTGTGTGAAAGTAATGATTAGTGGCTTCTTGATTAACCGTAGTCAGCAAAACGCGAAGGAACAATTTACGCAAGCTGACG
The DNA here is from genome assembly GCA_905475355.2 of Clostera curtula. NCBI lineage: Eukaryota > Metazoa > Arthropoda > Insecta > Lepidoptera > Notodontidae > Clostera > Clostera curtula. The sequence continues at coordinate 2,771,215 of FR997804.1, read as the reverse complement.
GCGTGTGAATAGATTCAATTTGATCGGAAATGTCGATGTGAGACACCTTTCTGATGAGTTGCACGGAAGCGGGAACATGTAATATATTATATTGTCCAGGAATTATCCGAGATTGGAGAAAAGTGTTATGGTTTATATTATCAGGGAACGTTATCAATAAAACAAAAATATATAGCTGGATTTAATATCCCTTTTTAGTTTTGAAGACACCTGTAATCTAATTTCTCGTGACTATGACTGCTGCACAGCATTCGAAACATTGGGAATTACATAAATAGTGTTTCATTTCAAAATATAACTTACTAGCGACCCGCCCCGGCTTCGAAAGGGTGCAATGATGAACATCAAAATTTATGCATGTATTATACAATATAAACCTTCCTCCTGAAACACTCTATCCATTAAATAAAACCGCTTCAAAATACGTTGCGTAGTTTTAAAGATTTTAGGAAACATAGGGACGGACAGACAACAGCGACTTTGTTTTATACTATGTAGTGATAGTGATAGTAATGTACATTAAAAAATTTTTTTTCGTATTGTGAGTGGTTTAGAATACATAGTGTCACCACCCCATTCCATGCGAGAGCTGCCAAAGAGAAATTGCAAGGCCGATAGCCTCTTCCAAAGAGAAGGGAACTCGTCTGTGCCAACCCGTCTGGCTAACGTGACACAGTAGGCTAAATAACTTCCATGTGGTTACATGGAAGTTAGAGCTGAGCGGAGGCCCGACTCAGCAGTGGGCCATGAACGGACTGAGTACTTAGTATTACCTATACATATGTACAAATTATGTACTCCTGGTGTGCCAAATAAAATAAAAAGACAACTTTAAATCGGCTCAACCATCAATTTGATCGTCCATTTTTTTATAACAAGCCTTTCAAAATTATACACAATACACGTTTATTAAATTTACTTGTGCATGCTCTCGTTCATTTTGGATGGCGGAACAAATTGGATACGCGCGGTATGTTCACAAATAAAAAAGGCTTGATTCAATTTATATTGTTTATACTCGTACAATTCATTTCAATTATGAAGATTATTTTAGGGCTTTGACAATTAGCGAAGACGTGCATGTACTTTTAGTATTCTATATATAAATACGTGACGATAAACCTTGGTACCCTTTTTTACGAAAATTGCGGAGTGTGTTTTAACTACCCACACATAACTTAATATCTATACTAATAGTATAAAGCTGCAGAGTTTGTTTGTTTGAACGCGCTAATCTCGGAACTACTGGACCGATTTCAAGAAACCTTTCAGTATTGTATAGTTTTTTTTTTAATTCATCACCACACCGGTGACACAGCGGGGAGCAGCTAGTATTATACATATAAATCACGCGTCACGTTGCTTATCCGCGATGGACTCCTATGCACTACGCAACCGATTTTAATCAAATTTGCACATTATGTGCAGTTTAATAAATATCCTTGGACATTTCACACAACGCCATCTCGTCCCAAGCTAAGCAACTTAATGCTTGTGTTATGGTAACGAGATGGATGATAAACTACTTATATACATTTTTTTTCGTAAATACATACATATTATAGATAGAAATGACACCCAGACTCCGAGCCAGTGCCTCTGGTTTAGACAAAGACACTTGCCCGACCCCGGAATCGAACCCGAGACCCGTTGATCCAAAGGCGGCACATCTAACCACTAGACCAACGAGGCAGTTTCATCCAACTTGAAAGATAGGACAGCTTAGATCTCCATTTACAGTCGCAATATTATTTTATTACAAATTCTTTGTCTATTATTTACAGTCACAATTATATGTTAGCTCCAAACGATTCTAATAGATGGCGTAATCTGTTAAGTGTTCAATAAATGGCGCTATGTTAAAAGTTAAATTAATGTATGTTAAATGTAATATGTATAACAAAAACTTTAGTCACAGCAACGCGTGCCCGAGTCTGCTAGTAGTTTATTTTTTGTTTAGAAGGAGTGCTTATTTTTTCTAATCATGAAAAAAATACATTAAATCAATAAAATAAACATCATACATTACCATGTAAGTGAGAATATACGTGTGTGTGTGTGGTGGACACACACGTATATATACTATTTTGTTTATTGTTAAAGTCTGAGTTCTAATTAAGAATAGAACTATATTTATAGAAGAATAATTTAAAGTAATGCCCTGGGCGACCATTAGTTCAATTTAGTTTTGTGAACGATATTAACGCAAAGCAATTCTGAGGTATCAATTATATTAACAATCCATCAGAAATTTGACAATCATATATAATTAGTTATGGACATTCATGAATATTTGAAAACACTAAGAAAATGATGAAGTGCTTTTTAATTGACGTATAATATCAAAATAAACGATAATAAATACTTAATTTATTCACACATAAGTAGAGTACATAATGGACAAATATCAACTAATATAAAACTAAAAAAAATACTAAAATATATTATCTAAAGGAGTCCCTGTAGGTAAAGTTCCGAAGATACTGGCGGCGTTCCCCCTTTGAATCGCTAGACTGATTCTTTGTCCGAGGTAGGTGCCAGCTCTCCGGTCTCCTGTGATGTCGACTAGCCTTTTTGCTATATCCTTTAAAAGGCATATAGCAATAACTATAATTAATGGCGAATAGAAAATGTCTAAGCAGTTAAGTCCGCCTCTAGATTAATTGAATATTATATTTATGGGAAATTAGTGGCCTGTTCCGGCTTTGCACATGTAGTTAACAAAAAAAGAACTGTTATAGTTAGTAATATATGCTTATGAAGTAGGCACTTTCATCTAAAATCTATTTAGTATTTAGTCGTTTTTGCGTGAAAAAGTAACAAACACACATCAATACAGTCTTACAAACTTTCACGTTTCTGCTATTAGTATGATTTTATTCATAACTAGAGACCCGTCCCGGCTTCGCACGGGTGCGATGTTACCCGCGGGTGATGCCGCGGGTTGAAGGTAGTAAAAAAAGTAGCCTAAGTTACTCCTTATATCATCAGCTATCTATCAGTGAAAGTCCCGTCAAAATCGGTCCAGTCGTTCCAGAGATTAGCCGGAACAAACAGACAGACAGATAGACAGACAAAAAAAATTAAAAATGTTGTTTTGTTCTATGTACTGTGTATACATACTTACGCATTTAGTAAAAAGTGGTTATTTCATTATTACAAACAGACACTCCGATTTTATTTATTTGTAGTATGTATTGTATAAATAATAAATATCCTTGGACATTTCACACAACGCCATCTCGTCCCAAGTTAAGCAACTTAATGCTTGTGTTATGGTAACGAGATGGATGATAAACTACTTATATATTATTATTTTTTTGTAAATACATACATATTATAGATAGAAATGACACCCAGACTCCGAGCCAGTGCCTCTGGTTTAGACAAAGACACTAGCCTGACCCCGGAATCGAACCCGGGACCCGCTAACCACTAGACCAACGAGGCAGTCCGTCCCAGTATATTGTATGTATAGATGTCAGACATACCTGTATGCAATTTGTACCGCAAGGCTGTCATCACTAGATGGCGCTGAGCTTATATATAAAGAAAAAGCCTTTATTATACGCACAAATCAGACGAGTGAATATAAAGTAAGTAAAAAAAGTTTCTGCAGCACTGACTTTCAGCTCCATCCGGAGGAAACAGATGCTACAGCATGTAATACAGCACAAATTATTTAAAATATGTCTTAAATTAATGCGTATTGAAACAAAGTAACACAAAGACTTTGGGCAATGACATGAAGAATTAATATTATTAAAATATGACTTATTAAGTAATATAATAATATACAAATACTAAACAATTATTGTGGATAATAAAATGGTTAAAATTGATGGATCTTGATGATTTTATTAAGTCTGTGCTAATCTTATTTGTTTATTAATTATAAGAATTGTAAGTAAACTCAATTTAAGTTAACTCAATAATGGGATAAAAGGACATGTACATATTTAAACCATTCTCATTAAAGTTGATCGTGTACACCCTAGTGGTAGAACATTTTGAGAACTTCAAAAGATGTACAAACACCTATCATTAAGCCCAAAAAAACACACGAATAAATGATTTTGTGATTTTATTTTATGATCTGTTCTTCGGAATAGATGGCGCTGTTGGAATCTAAAAAATATATTTAGGATACAAGGTATCGTAATACACTCAAACACAAAAGGAACTTTATTAACGTAGTTTTTATCATAAAGCTCATAAAAATAGTCATATTCAAAATTACCAATATTATCTAACTAGGCGGTAGACTCCATACACAACTTTTTCTTTTTTCTTTTTTAATCGGAACCCCTGCACTATGTATAATCTCTATCGCGGGGGCAGTTTACAAACATGTAATTCACGAACACAAATGACACCCAGACTTTAAGCATGTGTCTCTGGTTTAGACAAAGACACTTGCCCGACCCCGGATACGAAGCCGGGCGGGACCCGTTGATCCAAAGGTGGCACATCCAACCCCTAGACCAATTGCTGGTCATGTTCCAAATGGCACAAGTTTCTACTTTGTCATCTAGTCGGCTCTCAGGGCAATCTCAGGATGGAATATAGTGGCGAAAGAACATTATTGCATTCACTGACCAAATTTCACAGAATAACTGATATTTTCAACAAATTAAAATCAGATAGTTTCAATTAACTAAACCATTATTGTTCATTACCTCGTATATTGAAGTTGTGTTATTTATTGGACTGTAGTTTTGAAGGTCCTTGGTAATTCATAGCCTTGATAAACTATTAAAACAAAACCGAATTGTTATTCATATGGAAACCTCTGAAAACACAAATATTGGGGCAACTCTAAACAGAGTTGATTAAATTGAAACAACGATTGTTAATACACCTTGGTATATTTAGTTACAAAAAATGGAGGAGTATGGCATAATAGTATGGCAGGGGAGATGGAGGGATTGTAGGAGTGAGGAGTTGCGTGTGAAATGTGTGAATGTGGGTATGACGACTGATAGGTGTGTGTGGAGACTACCACCTAGTGTGGGACAGGGGCCGTAAGATGATAATGGTGTTTATAAATATGACGATTTATAAGAGTTTTGTGATGAAAGCTACCTAAATAAAGTTCCTTTTGAGTTTGAGTTTGAATACATACTTAACCTCTTGCTGGAGTGCCTGATTGAAGAAGGACTCTACTTAACACAATTCTTCTATTACTACTCAGCCCATAGACGGCACACTACTGACCACACCTCCTCTATTTACATGGAGGGGAAATCAGTATGGTGACGGATTTAGAATACATAGTGTCACCACCCCATTACATCCTGTTATAAGAGCCGACAAAAGGAAATGATATGGCCGAAAACGTTTTTTTATTTATTTATTACTAGTGGCCCGCCCCGGCTTCGCCCGTGCAAAGCGGGGGTGGGTTATACATACAAACCTTCCTTTTGAGTCACTCTATCTATTAAAAAAACCGTATCTAAATCCGTTGCGTTGTTTTAAAGATTTAAGCATACATAGGGACGGACAGACGACAGCGACTTTGTTTTATACTATGTAAAGAAAGATTGATAGGCTTACGCTTGATCGCTAGTTCGCCTGATGTTGTAGAAGAAACCGATTCACTCGTGATTTAAAGACTCCCAGATCATATCTATCGGGGAAGACACACTCGGGAAGCGCATTCCACATTTCCGCGGTACGCATGATAAATGTGCTTGAAGTGTTTCGTTCGGATTAATAACCTAGCCGCAAGAGACGGAAAACTTTTTTAACTTTTGTGCCAACCCGTCTGGCACAGTAGGTAGACTACCCTCCCTGTGATGGAAGCCGCCGACTCAGCAGTGAGTCATTTATGGGCTGAGTAGTGTTTGGGCCATATCATTTCCTTTTCTCAGCTCAGGATGGTACGGGGCTATGACACTACTCTATTTTTGGTTCACCACGAGAGAACACAGTACAAATGATTTTAAAAATGTTTTAAAATAATAGCAGCTACAACAATCAGCATTAGTGATAACTTTTAATTGTAAAAGTAACTGGATAAAGTCCAATTAAGTCGGATCTCTATTCCAAACACAAGCTTTAACTTTTTATTGGTAATTAGCTCCGTACGTTGTTCTGACTACGCTGGATAATGTTTACCTATATTGCATCTGCGTTAAAGATATATCGGTGTGGTGACGAATTTAGAATACATAGCGTCACCACCCCATATAATCCTGAGGGTATCGTAAGGGCCAAAAAACGAAAAATTAAATTAAAAATTTAAAAAAACCCCCGACACTATAATAAGTGTGTACCTATAAAAAGTATAAAATAAAAATTAAATTAAAATTTTTAATAAACCCCCGACACAGTAACCTTTAAAAAGTAAAAAATAAATACATCGCGTTGGGGGACCAGGGGTCAGGTAATAAATAAGTGGGAGCGGTCCCCCAACGCGATTTATTTATTTTTTACTTTTTAAAGGTTACTGTGTCGGGGGTTTATTAAAAATTTTAATTTAATTTTTATTTTATACTTTTTATAGGTACACACTTATTATAATGTAGATTTTGTTAAATTGCATGTGATGCGCTTTCATTTGAGACCCCACTCGATTATATTTGCAGACATTCGGTTATTGTTCCCCACTTTCACCCGTCATAACTTTTAAACGGCTCAACCGATTTAGATCAAACATACACTCGCCCGTAACTCACCTTTCATACAAAAAAAACCTATATTGAAATCGCTTCATCCGTTCGCGAGCTACGGTGCCACAGACAGACAGACACGTCAAACTTATAACACCCCTCTTTTTGCGCCGGGGGCTAAAAAGGCAAGGCCAGTAAAGAGCCGTAAGAGAAGGAAAACTTGATACGAAACCGTATTCTAAGCAATGTGACCAGCGTGGCACAGTAGGCGAATTACCCTCCCTAAAAGAGGAAGAGACCCAACTCAGCAGTGGGTCATATGTGGGCCGAGTAGTAGTAGTTATGTGTACGCGTGAAAATCTATTTTCTGAAACGAATTGGGTCTAAGGGACATTGCTTTTGAATCAAGTCTAAAATGTAGTAGTATTTTATTTTTCTTCATCATCATCATCACTATCACTATATATATATCACTACATAGAATAAAACAAAGTCGCTGTAGTCTGTCCGTCCCTATGTATGCTTAAATCTTTAAAACTACGCAACGGATTTGGAAGCGATTTCTTTTAATAGATAGAGTGATTCAAGAGAAAGGTTTATATGTATAACCTACCCCGCTTTGCACGGGCGAAGCCGGGGCGGGCCACTAGTATAGTATAAAATAAAGTCGCTGTAATATGTCCGTCCCTATGTATGCTTAAATCTTTAAAACTACGCAACGGATTTTGATGCGGTTTTTTTTAATAGATAGAGTGACTCAAGAGGAAGTTTTAAATGTGCAATTATGCATGTATATGTATAATACATGCATAATTGCACACAGCACTGCAACGGTATAAGATATTATAATTATACTAGCTGACCCCGCAAACGTTGTTTTGCCATGTAATTAAATAGGGTTGATCGTAGGGGGGTGAAAATTTAGGGTTATATGAGGTATCATAAAAAAACGAAAAAAAAAAAATGTAAAAAAAAATGAAAATGTTTTGGGGTGAACCCCACTTAACACTTAGGGGTGGAAAAATTAGTTATCAACGTATTCTCATACCTACTGAATATACAAATGAAATTTCATCAAAATCGGTTCGGAAGAGTTTAAACACTAAAACAGTGACAGAAGATTTTTTTTATCTTTAAAAATAAAAAATAATTGCTGTTTTTTAGTCTCGCTAAAACTCGAGAAAGGCTGGACCGATTTGGCTAATTTTGGTCTTGAAATATTCGTGCGAGTCCTAGAAGATATAAAAAAACATTTTTGAATAATTCAGGATTTTTATTTATTGATTCTGAGGCGGTACGAAGTTTGCCGGCTCAGGTAGTATTAGATATACCCTTAATCGGGCTCAGGGAACTATTTTCCCACCCTCCCAATCTAGCAAAATTCTCGAATATTTTTGAATTGGCAACCATTTATGTAGTATATTTTACACAAACACAATTTTAGATAGTGACAGAATTATTTTACTGGCAACCCCATCCTTTGAAGTGTCAAGTGTCAAAGTCAGAATCAAATAAATGTCACCTTCGAAAAATTCGCGCGATTTTCACGTATTGGCGACATAAATGTACATAGTTTCCTAAAAAAAGATTCTGGTAAGTAGATATTTGGTTCAATATGTATTAATTTATTATATTCTGTGTAACTTGGTAATGATATTCAATGTAAAAACCTAGTGTTTGTGTGGTTTTGATTCATTTGAAATATATTCTTGCAAGTGGGAATATAGTTCCCTTTGTCCGTTTCTGAACTCCATTTTGCGTCACTATATATAAAAAGTGGGGATTTCTTTTTGTCAAATTTTTTAATTTTGTCAATTTATTTAGTTTATTTTTTAAATGTTGGTTTCAATTGTTTTAGATAATGTCTTATAAAAGGAGCAAAATTAATTATATTTTTTTTTAATATATCGGACATCGATACTGATGATAACGATATTATGGCGATTGCCTGATAAGTCAAACGGATTCTTTTTACCATACAATCATGTGCTCATTATGCAAAGTGACATTAAGTCCGCAAGATTGCTTTTAAACAATTTCATTTGTCTGAAAAATTTCTTAAATAAATATCTTTAAAAACATAAAATATTTTTTTTACAATGTTTTTATTGTTTATTGGTTTCTTTATTTGCACACTGACACTCCACCTAACTTCTAGTAAATAATTCTGTGCACATTTAATGAGGAAAATAAATTCAAAAGTAGAGTCAGGGTAAATAACTAGTCTATCTAAATTCATAGACGTAATCGGGCAAAGGGAAATAATTTCCCACTTTGGTTGTCCATGAACAGGCAAAGGGAAATAATTTCCCACCCGTAAAAGGTCATTATTTTCAGGTTTCAGTAATATATATATGATTTTATATACACCAATATCCAACATGAGCCTAGAAACTTTACATATGCCATGAAAAACATTATTTTTCGTTCTACCCGATTAAGGGTTATATAACTAGCTGTACCCTGTATGCGTTGCTACGCCATCAACCAAAATAACTTTGAAGGAAAGACACGCACAACAATTTTCGTGAAGATCATCACACGATCAAATGCATAGAATACGATTCCTTAAGGCACATACAGATTGTCATTCATTTTTATACATAAGAAGATAATCTTAACCGGCCAACAAGTAATGGGGCTGTCGGTAAACATACAGACAGTCAAAGACCGAACTTCTCTTTTTGAAATCAGATAAATAAATAAATATCCTTGGACATTTCACACAACGCCATCTCGTCCCAAGCTAAGCAACTTAATGCTTGTGTTATGGTAACGAGATGGATTATAAACTATTTATATATTTTTTTTTGTAAATACATACATATTATAGATAGAAAACACCCAGACCCGGAACAAATATTTGTAGGTCGTACAAATATTTCTTCCGTGCGGGAATCGAACCCGCGACATGCTGCGCAGCAGTCGATCGCTCAACCACTGCTTATATGAAAATAAAATTCCTTTATTCAGTCCTGTAAATAAAACAAAACCATAATCCACACCCTGTTTAAATAAAATAGTTTAATATCCAATCGTGAAAGCATTTGCAATTACACGCAAAAGTCCCCCAGAGTCAAGTCCTGGTATTGTGCAACGGAATTGCTTTTGTATCATTATGATTTAATTACGGATTATGAGTTTCGTAAACTAGTTAGCCTCAGTGGTGACGGTTTTATAATAAACTAGCTTCACCCCACGGCGTCACCCGCGGTACGACAATAACCGCGGGTAACATAGCAACTGCGCAAACCGGGACGGGTCGCTAGTTTTATATAGTAATAATGATATTTACTCTACGTTTTAGTTAGAAAACGTTTGTATGGTAAAAAAATAGGCAGTTTTTAGGGATTTTCCGGTAATTATTTGAATTTTCTCGCCGTAAAAACCATCCTTGAACTTCAACGAACATTTAAAAAAAGAATTGGCGGAATTGGTGGAGTTATGCGCTTACCAACACATTTTGCGTTTCATTTTTATATTATAAAATAATGTCACCAACCCATACCATCTGTGGCTAACCTGTGACTAAAGAAACGGAAACAGGCAAACGGGCTGGAATAAAAAATGCTAGCTTTGATTTTTTATTGAGAAACAGAACCTCTGCACTAGGTATAACCTGTATCGCGGGGGCAGTTTACAAACAAGTAATTCACGAACACAAATGACACCCAGACTCAGAGCAAGTGCCTCTGGTTTAGAAAAAGACACTTGCCCGACAGCGGAATCGAACCCGGGACGCTTTGATCCAAAGGCGGCACATCCAGTCAATATACTCCTATTATTCCACCCACAGATGACGCACTTCTGAGTCGGTCCTCCTCCTGTTACATGGAGTGTAATTAGTCTTTTGTGCCAGACTGCCCAGAAGGGCTGGCACAGGATTTCGTTAAAGTTCTCCTTATCTTGTAGCTAGGTTATCGACCATGTCATCTCCTTTTGTCGATGCGCTCAAGATGAACAAATAATGGTGACACTATGTATTCTAAAACCACCACCCAACATAGTTAAATAGCTTTAAACACCAATCATGGAAGCATTTGCAATTACACGTATACCGTAGAGTCAAGTCCCCGGCCAACTGTTGTGCAACGGAATTGCTTTTGTTTAATTACAATTTAAATACGGATTATGAGCTTAGCTTCGCTTACTACGTTGGCAATTTCAAAATCAAAATTCGAATGAATTCTTAAGAATCCTTTCAAATACTCAAAAAAAGTAAAATATCGGGTCGGTATGGCATTCCACGCAGGCAACCAAGAAAGTATACCCTATTCAAGATAGCGTGATCGATTTGACAGATGTCTATTTTTCTGATCGACAAAAAGGTATGATTCCGAACTACGTCGCGGTAATGGGGACCAGTAGTGCCGTGGTAGCACTTCTGCGTGCAGCGTACTTCGGAATCATACCTTTACTTTGCAATGACGAATAGTGGTGGGAAACAGAACTAGTAGTCCAAAAAATAACGGTTTAAAATACTTGCAACTGTGACGAGATGGTATGGGTGTATTATGTGTGAAATTATTTATCACTTTTTCTTAACTTTATAAGACAATATTCGAATAAAAAACATTTTCATTTTGAAATAAAATTCGTTGGCTTTAGCGCATTAAAATTTAACACTTTTACAACTATTATTTCTTTTCTTTTTTGTTTACTTTCATGGTCTGAACCACCTATTTAAATTTGGCGGAAGGTCAAAAAATAACCCTGTAATATTAAATAGGAACTTATTATGAATATTGACACACCATCGCTTATCTACCCAACTTATATGTCTAGTGCAATAAAGAATTTCACACATAATACACCCACGCCAACTTGTCACTGTTACAAGTATTATAAAACGTTATTTTTTGGACTACTAGATATTTTCTGTTTCCCATCACTAGCCGGTCTGTCAAATCGATCATGCTATCTTGAACAGGGTATAGCTCCATGGTTGACCTTTTAAATAAAAGGGTAACAAGGATGATGGTACAGACAAGCTCCGTGCTCCGTTTGGCAACAGACGTTTTCTTGATCTCGCTTTTTTCCCAATTTCATTGGATTTGCACCAGTCTATCATATCCTGTTTATTGGCTTTCTACCCAGCTGGTTCATCATGCATCATCATAATTTCAGCCAAAAGACGTCAACTGCTGGGCATTGGCATCCCCACGCTACACAACGCCATCTCGTCCCAAGCTAAGCCACTTAGAAAGAAAGAAAGAAAGAAAGAATGAATGGATGATAGACTACTTAAATACTTTTTTTTGTAAATACATACATTTTATAGATAGAAAACACCCAGACCCGGAACAAATACTAGTAGGTCGTACAAATATTTCATCCGTGCGGGAATCGAACCCGCGACATGCTGCGCAGCAGTCGATCGCTCAACCTTAACTAGGTTTGCTGTGTGAGACGCCTATCAGCACTGGGTTTTCCGGAACGCAGTCGACACCCGAGGACATTTCTGCCTCATCGGGCTGCGGTCCTGCGAGTGGGCAGACCACACTACTGTCACTCCTCATTCGATCTCGCAAGGAAACTCTGAGCATAGTCCTTTCCATTGCTCTTTGGGTGACTTTGAGCCTTCGGCTGGAGCCCATAGTGAGCAACCGACAACTGGTTAGACGTATAACTAACTCCTAAAAGCTTTCTAAATTAAAGTTTATATTTACCACCATTCAGTTATTAAGGATGCAAATGAAGCTACTAGCAGAAATTAGTATAGCACCAAATATTTCAAACAAATGTTTGTTCCAAAATTTCTCTTAACCTTTCCGAAATTCAGCGGTCCGAATACAAAACGTGTTTCGAAACTTTACAACCCGAACATAATCCCTTAATCAACTTGTCTGCCAGAAAAGCCTTGTCATACGTAATTCGCGAACAAAGAGCTAACTTCGCTCAAAAATATGAGGAATTTTCATCCACATTTTCCGTAACATGATCCCGTTTATAGAAAGTGTACATTAATATGCATCAGAATTTTGTACTCAGAAAAACTTCTATTAGGTAACCTGTTGATAAAATTCCTTTAAAATTAATATATCTTCTTAAAGATAAGAACGATATTCTGTAATGCTTTTTGTTTTTTTTTGTCAGGAATTCTCTTTTATTCCCTGCCGTCGGGGACTGGCCGGGTTATGTGGGACTCCGGGGCGCGTAGAGATGGTAAATTGCACCCCGACCTACCCACTATAACCGACGGCGATCCTCAACTGCGTGAGTCCAGGGCCACGGGGTTCACTCCTCCCAAAGATTCTACTCGGCGACGCATGTTGTATAATGCTTTATTCTAACCTAAACTAACCATACATGATATACGAAAAAACACTATAGAATTTCTCGCCGGCTCTTCTCTGTAGCGCAGCATTTTGAACTAGTCATATACCGTAATCTCTGTACTGGGTATAACCTGTATCGCAGGGCCTGTTTAAATCATGTAATTCACTAATACAAATGACACCCAGATTCAGAGCAAGTGCCTCAGGTTTACATAAAAACACTTGCCCGACCCCGCAGTTGAACCGGGGACCATCCTACCCATAGACCAATAGGGTAAGCAAAAGTAATGTTCACTAAGCACACTAATATATTTCTAAAGTACTTCCAGCGAACAAATAAACGGGTAAAATATATCTCAAACCTACACCAGACCAGAAGATAGACGTTTGTTCTAGAGAGAGACAAATCTTTTTGTTTCAAAGGAAACTTTTAAGAAAGTAGAGGAAGGAAGGCATTTATTGCTAAAAGCTCCGCCGGAACTAACTTTAAAATGGATTCAACTTTGTCCGGTGCATTTAAGCCGGACGTCGGTGACACCAAAGTGTAACATTGTAAGACAACTCGTTTAATTACTACTACCAGTTAGCCCATAACTGACCCACTGCTCAGGCCTGACTCCTCCACTTAATGCTTGTGTTATGGTAACGAGATGGATGATAAACTACTTATATACATTTTTTTAAAATACGTACATACTACAGATAGAAAAACACCCAGACCCGAAACAAATACTTGTAGGTCGTACAAATATTTCTTCCGTGCGGGAATCGAACTCGCGACATGCTGGGCAGCAGTCGATCGCTAAACCACTGCGCCAACCACGTTGGCCACACGGTTTCGTATCAAGTTTTTCTTCTCTTGCGGCTAGCTTGATGCACTTAAATGCGCAAGCATGGCACGGTAGCTTAGTTACTCTTGGGTTGGAGGAGGCTCGACTCAGCAGTGGGTTATGTATGGGCCGAGTAATGTAGTGGCAAAAATATTTTGGCATGTTTTATGTTACTCAACGGTGTGAATGGTGCCACGGCAAACAAAAGAAGATTTTGCGTAGTCTTTTAAAGAAAAATATCTTTAATCTTATTGTACTTTACTATTCCATGATTCTTCATTGATATTAACTGGAAATGATATTTAAATTGCTATTGACAATTTTAAATTTATTTTAACATGCACTGACACTTTACAAAAGGGATCCAAAGTTTCTTCGTGACATTAAGTTACCTGTATGTTGGTAATTAACTTTAGTTATAATTTTTGTTTTTGTGGAATCACTACATATTATAAAACAAAGTCGCTGTCGTCTGTCCGTCCCTATATATGCTTAAATCTTTAAAACTACGCAACGGATTTTGAAGCGGTTTTTTTTAATAGATAGAGTGATTCAAGAGGAAGGTTTATATGTATAATACATGCCGCCGTGCGAAGCCGGGGCGTGTCGCTAGTATATTATAAAGAACTATCCTAAACGTAAGAGAAGGAAAACCTGATACGAAACCCTGTGCCAATCCTTCTGGCCAGTGTGGCGCAGTAGGCTGGTCACCCTCCACGTAACTGGAGGAGGCCCGACTCAACAGTGGGTCATCTGTAGGCTGATTAGTAATGGTAGTAGTAAATTTATAAAATGCCAATTGATAACAACAAAAATAAATAACAATTACTTAAAAATATATATATTTAATTTTTTTGGATTTTAAATTTACCACCGGTTTGGAATGCAGATATGTTTAGAGAGGAGCCGTTTAGTTTAGTAGAAACTCTTTAGTTGCTTTTTCAGATCGCCGTTTTAATGTAAAAGGCCGGTATAAGACAGATTTGTGACAGCAATATCGCGCAATAATCGCGAAGAGCCAACAATTTGCTAAATACGTTACAATAAAATAAATAAGAAATGTTGTTATAATTTCAACAAAGTTCAGTAGGAGTTAACAGAAGTTTCAACTTATTTCACTAACTACCAGAACTCACATGGAGTAATGATCTTTTGTTCTCCGAGGCTCTTACGCGGCCTCTGCTAATCATTTCAAATAGACCAGGTGAGAGATTTCTCGTGTTTTCGCAACTGAAGAGGTTAGTGGTAATAACTACGATGTTTATCCATACAACGACTGCGCGCGACTTAGCTTGACCTGTCTACAAACTAGTTCGAGAGCTAGCAACGTCGGGAAAACAAGAACTTCAGGTAGGCCAGTTTTTAGATATGCTATCTCTCTCATTCTCCTGGACGTCATGCAGGCTATCTGGCTGGCGGTAGTGGCTGCGTTCGTCAGTGCGCATCCAACCTGTACAGATAAAAAAAATCAATTTTTTTTTATTATTTTCAGACGTTTTTGCAATATGAATCTATT
The DNA here is from genome assembly GCA_905475355.2 of Clostera curtula. Lineage (NCBI taxonomy): Eukaryota > Metazoa > Arthropoda > Insecta > Lepidoptera > Notodontidae > Clostera > Clostera curtula. Next base: position 2,755,977 of record FR997804.1, on the reverse strand, counting down.
ATTGCTAGACATTTTTATTGTTGTTTAAACAGTACCAAACAGTAATTTTGAATAAAAAATAAAAACAACACATTTTAGTATGGCTGAAATGTATATAGGATGTTATTTAAGTATCTAAAAAGCTAAACCGAATTTGTCAAACAATACAATTCGATTGTTAAGGTTAAGGCCAGGCCGCGCGGCCAAGTCGCTGCGGCCAACTTATTCTTCCACGATGTATGTAACTGCGCGCATTAGGCAGCCAGGCCGCGCGGCCAAACGAAATACATCGCGTCACACATGCGGCCTGGCCGCCTAATGCGCGGGGGCTCTAAATCTTCAGCCACACCAAAACACTTCGTAAAATTATTTGAAAAATTGATTTTTTACCTGCACAGGTACGATACGCACTGACGAACGCAATCACTAACGCCAACCAGATAGCTGTATGACATCCGGGAGAGTGAGAGAGATAGAAATATCTAAAAACTAGCCCACCTGAAATTCTCTCTCAAAAACGTTGCTAGTTAAGCGCCTCGTCCACGATAGATTAAAATTACGGAGAGCGACTGTCGGCAATCTACGGAGACTACCCTAGCTAATGTGTCACTACAGTCTACGTAGACAGGCTCGGGTACTTTCGGCTACGTGTACGTAAAAATTAGAGTATAGATTAGTTAAATAAATAAATTAATATCCTTTGACATTTCACACAACGCCATCTCGTCCCAAGCTAAGCAACTTAATGATTGTGTTATGGTAACGAGATGGATGATAAACAATTTTTTTTTTGTAAGTACATACATATTATAGATAGAAAAACACCCAGACCCGGAACAAATACTTGTAGGTCGTACAAATATTTCTTCCATGCGGGGATCGAACCCGCGACATGCTGCGCAACAGTCGATCGCTCAACCAATGCGCCAACCGTGTCGTCCAACAGTTGTCAACTTGTCTAGCTCTATTCTCTCTGCGCGGACGACGCGCTTTAGACGATATGCGCTAGGCCATAACCTATATATGTAAGTCTTCATATCTTGGCATGATTATGATTTGGTAAGCACCAAATCGCGTGGAAATACTTGCGTCCGGTACCCAATGACGAAGAAACTGATAAATTCCACTGATACTGGAAGATCCAATATACGCGAAAGGAAATGAAATGGTAGAGCTTTGGATAGGTCGCAAAATCGCTACCTGTATCAAATATACAAAAAAAGGAAAAAGAGTTAGATTTTTTTATTGAGGCTGGGACAGTGATTTTTCCAGTGAGTGCCAATTTTAGGGATACATTTTTTTTTCTGTAGCAATGCTGATAGCCACAGATGGCCATGATCAGCTTTACCGGATGAGAGGGCGAGCGCGGCAACAACTTGCGCTCCAGCCGGAGAGGGATTTAAAATCGTGTCGATACAGCATTTCATGCACAGAATGTTGTAAGAGGTAGATAATCAGCCCATAGATGGCACGTTGCTTAGTAGGTAATTTAATTTATAAAGGAGCTAAGACTGTTAAAATCAGGCTGCCAGAGAAGAAACTCTTCACAGTGAATGCACACAATGATCGTTCCGCATGGTGACGGATTTAGAATACACAATGTCACCAATTCATGCACTACTGAGGGAAGTCGCAGGAGACTACTAAAGGAACGCAAGACTCAGATCACCTAGCCGCAAGAGTGCGCTAACCCGTCTGACTTGAGTGGCCCAGCGCGCTAATTTCCCTCCTATTAATTTGGAAGAGGTCTGATTAAATAGTGGGTAATTTATGGGCTGAAATGATGACAACGGCAATAGTCACTTTTTGTAAATTTATAAAATAATAATAAAACTTATGGAATGCAAAGTATTCGACAGTTTACCACCAGTTCGGAACGCGACCAGGGAAGAGCTGGCAAAAAACTCAGAAGGCTAGATAAAGAGAAGTACTAAATGCTACTCGTACCTATCTCAAGGATCTTGATTCACACACACACACACCCGTTGATAAGCCCATAACTGCGAGTGCGTAAAAGTATTTTCTAAAGACAAAGTTGGTGATGATTTATTCTGGCCAATCGCATGGAAGGCTCCCGTCCGGTGACACTCAATGGAGAAGAAACTCTGATAAGCCCGGATGATATGCCATTTAGCCTATATTGTGAAGGCTTCTTATTGAAAACCTTCGATCGACTGCTGCGCAGCATGTCGCGGGTTCGATCCCTGCACGGAAGAAATATTTGTATGACCTACAAGTATTTGTTCCGGGTCTGGGTGTTTTCTATCTATAATATGTATGTATTTACAAAAAAAAATGTATATAATATATGTAGTTTATCATCCATCTCGTTACCATAACACAAGCATTAAGTTGCTTAGCTTGGGATGAGATGGCGTTGTGTGAAATGTCCAAGGATATTTATTTATTTAATATAAAGTTTACAGCATAATTTAACACCAGATGTCGTAGAAAATTATTCATTTTTTTAAGCGTTGGAATTCTTCATGGTTACTCCGGGGCCCGAAAAGATGGTAATTTGGGCTTCAACCTACCAACGACGTTCCCCAACTGCCCGAAATAAGACCACGGGGTTTTTTTACAATGGGGACATATGCTCTCCGTCCCTGGTGAGCCTTAGCCTTACAGTGGGTACCAAGCTCCCTTACTCCACAGTACCACCCGATCGGCGTTGCAGCAGCGGCCCCTGCGCTATTATTGTCTTGCCACCCTTCCCCTTCCCCTTCCCCTGTTGGTGGAGGATTTGGCCATTAGCGGATTTGTCCTTCCCACCAGCGCGCTGTGTATCGCGGCAGTTTAAGGCTCCCGGAGCAACTCAGAGGACAGAGGAGTACCCGGAGCCAAAACCTCTGTGTGCCGCTCAACGACTGTCCGTTTCATGTTGAGTTCTACTGAGAAAAATTATGTCAATAATATCGCTGTTGACATTTGCTTTAAATATTCTGGTAACTAATATTTTACGACAGGATTAAAAAATATTTTTTCGTTACGGAAAAACTAAACGGAATAACCAATTCAGTAACGATGTTAAATTCTCAACCGATACGTGTAGCGAAACGCAAATGTCAATTTTGACGTTTGCAATGCACACCGGATCTCGTGGGATTGCACGGAGCGAAGTAAAAAAACTTCACGATCATAAAAACGCTTGTGACGCGATTTGTTTTGAAAATTTACCAAGACTTCATCAAGAATCATCAAGAATTCCTGTTACGATGCTCTTTGGAACCATCGCAGGTGGAAGGCTCATCAGTGCTGTAGCAGTCCAGGTACGTGTGTGCATTGTATTTGCTACTAGCATTCAGTTGAGATTTGAACATCGTTTCTTTTAACGAAGACGTTACTTTTCCTTGGTAGCAGAAAGCCACCATCGCTATTTCGGTCGGGGTTTGCATGCTACAAATATCGAAGCAAGTATTCCTCTATATTAAATGGGTTTCACAGCAAAATCGAAGGATGTAGTGGCCGTTAAGTACCCCTATTTACGTCAACGTCCGCCACAGCCACACTCTTTGTCAAGACACGTTTGCTCTTATTTAATTTGTAGACCTGCGAAGTGCATTTTGTATTATTCAACGGGTCCCTTATCAAAATATTGTAATAGCCTCTGTCGTGGCCGTGACTCGACATAACCATGAAAATCACAAAGTGACACTCAAAGCGAGCCCCACGTCTTCCTGTCGTACCCTTTTTATTCTGACCCAACTTGAAGGAAACGGTTTTGGCACAAGAAATGTTTATTGACATAAGAATGTATCTAGTCCCTATTTATGCAATCATATATGGCGTAGGTACGCAGAAGTACAGAAGTCGAACTCATCTATGTACCTTATTTTTTATACCTACGCTAGTTTTAGGTGGCAGCTCTAGATTTATCACCATGGATACCCTGCCGTTGGCGACTAGCCGGGTTAATTGGTACTCTAGGGCCCGAGATTTATCAACTCCTTGTTTTTTTTTTCTTTTTTTAAGTTTGATATCCTCATGGATATCCGACCGCTAAACACCAGCCGGGTTATGTGGGACTCCGAGGCGCGGACTACCCACTAAAACCGCAGGTGATCTTCGACTGCCCAAACCAGAGCCACGGGCTCCCCCATTGAAGGAGCATGCTACGTGACGCTGGGGACCTTGGCCCACCTCGTTATGTGGAGCCCCAAGCTCAGAGGCGGGCCCCTCCAATTACGCGGGAGGAGGGGGCTGAAGTAGATTCCCCCACCCCACCGCTGAGAGACGCACGTGGAACGTGGCGTGCTTTCCTCCCGGGCCTATATTGCGCGGGCAACGGAAGATTTATTAACCCTGGCTTATGCGAATAAGTTACCGTGACAGTAGCTTTGCATCTAGTGGTTAGATTACTACTACTACTCAGCCCTTAAACGACCCACTGCTGAGTTGGGCCTCCTCCAATTACATGGAGGGTAATTAGCCTACTGCGCTATGCTGGTCAGACGGGTTGGCATAGAGTTTCGTATCAAGTTTTCCTTCTCTTGCGGTTAGGTTATCGACCTTGTCATTTCCTTTTGTCGGATCTTAGGATGGAATGGGGTGGTGACAATATGTATTCAAAATCCGTCACCACACGGAATATAGTAGTTTGATTGATTTTTGATATTAAAACATACAAGAATAGTTACAATAATTACATTTTTGTAGCTCCATCTTTGCACAAAAAATGACATGATGCGTGTCTGAAGCGTATAATATTCACGATTGCACTGTTTCCATCTGTTCCGGGATATCGTGTCCGTAAGCGATGTCTATGTACGTGTTGTTTGATCTCAAGCTCTTTGTAGCTTGACTTCTGTACCAAATTATTTTGTGGTAAGAGTCTTCGGGAGTTGTAGTGATATTTGAAACAATAAGACACGATACCGAATATTAATGACCGTCATAAGACGACAGACGATGACCAACAATTTGTTGCTGACAAATTGATATACGGAGCATGGCTAGTCATAAGAAGAGATCTTTTGTTTCTGATGACATTTATTATTTGTTGATGAGCCCTCTTCTTGGTTTTCTTCATGGACGGATATTAATAATTTGATACACACGGAACTAAGAGATGGTGAACTTTTTTACACAATGAACGAACATACGATGTAGGTATACCACGAGTAATAGGTATAGAGGCAGAGCATGTTTACTTGTATAAACGCGTTTATTTCAAGAATGACTGTTCCGATCTAAAAAGCTCTTTATCTTTGGAAAACGATTCTATAAGATTTCTATAAGAAAACGAAATTAATTGGCCACATAGACAGCGTGGTATCACTAACCCATTCCATCCTAAACGTGTCGAAAGAGCCGACAAAAGGAAGCGACAAGGCCGATGATCTAGCCGCAAGAGAAGGAAAACTTGATACGATACCCTGTGCCAACCCGACTGGCCAGCGTGTAGGCTATTTACCCACCATGTGGTGGAGGCCCAAGTCAGTGGGACATCTATGGGCTGAGTAGTAGTAGTATAGACATCATGACTTCTTTCACCGATTTCTTTCCGACAATTCTTATCTTATTTATCTATAATATAAAAATGAATCGCAAAATGTGTTGGTAACCGCATAATTAATTATTCCATAATCAATTAATTATTCCAGCATTTCTTAATTTACATTTCATAATTAATTAATTTTTTTTTCTCGCTTATTTTCATGTACACTATATGGTCAATAAAATAAATTTATGAGGAGTATCTGTTGTAGCCGAAGTTAAAATTGCATTTTTCTACGTAAATTATTTGGAAGGAGCAATGTATGGCGTGTACTAGGTGTAATTTTTTTTGGTGTTTTTTTTTTTATTTGTTTAGCGCTACATATGGCTGAGCTGAAAACCAGCGTTGTGGATAATATATTATCTACAACATATGCTGAGCTCAGACCATTTCTGGCAATGCTGTATACAGCATAGAATTTTTGTGCATCATTTTGTATATAAATACTTATTAGCTGTAAGAATTAAATTTTATATGTATCTTTATAACTATTTGTATTTCCATAAGTTCTGTGTTGTGTGTAGTTTTATCAGAATAAAGGTTATTCTATTCTATTCTATTCTATTCCATAACTCAACAACGCCTGGACCAATTTGGCAAATTCTTTTTTTGAAATGTTCGTTGTAGTTCAAGGATGGTTTTTACGGCGAGTAAAAATCGAATAATTGCCGGAAACCCCCTAATAACAGGCCTTTTCTTTTTCCCATATAAACGTTTTCTAACTAAAATACGAGTATAAAGATAATTTGAGCTTTATTGCTATTGTATAAAGTTCATATTAAATGACAACCACTCACTGTTGTCTAAGCAATGTAGGTGTGTTCCTAATGTCAAAGTGTCAATTTGCACTCTAAAGGTTCAAGCACAGTATGTCGGGCCGCAGCGGGGCGGAGCAGGCCGCAGCGCAGCGAAAAAGGCGTACCTAGCACATTAGTTACGGGCCAGGTCGCAGTGCATTGGCGGATTTTGAGTTCTTTATTCATTTATCTGCACACCACAGGAACACGGAAATACCAAAATATGCCCACCAATCCGCTGGCTATATAGCACACTTTGACGGGGCGCAGCGGGGCGGGACGGGCCGCATCGCACGGATGCAAATCGGCGTCGCAATAATGCGAGCCGCTGCGGCCCGAAACAGTGTGCGATAATTCTTACAAATAGTATTTTTGCGATTTGAGCAGATTTTTGCGCTCCGCCCCGGCACGCTGCGGCCCGGCATAATGTGCTCGAACCTTAATACCGCTATCCTTTTGACAGGACGAAGTCTGTCGAGTTCGCTAGTATTATAATAAGAAAGACTGTGAGTTTCAGTTTTAAAATTAAGTACTAGTATTAAGATCTTCAACAGACTCACATTCAAAATCGCACGCCTATAACAAAAACGGAGCTGTGACCGTAAATGTCATGAAATTCTTGCCGAGTACAGGTTTGAAACTTTATACGAAACCCTATGCCAACCCGTCTTCCCAGCGTGGCACAGTAGGCTAATTTCCCTTCTTCTAATTGGCGTGGGTTGGACTCAGCAGTGGGTCTTTTATGGGCTGAGGCGGTGACAACAGGTTCAGATAGGGGGGAGGATATCATAGGCAGAATCTAGTACTTATAACTACTATTATTACTACTCAGCCCATAAATGATCCACTGCTGAGTCTGGCCTCCTCTCATGACAGAGAAGGTAATTCTATAAGAACTAGGGGTTGGATGCGCCGCCTTTGGATCACGGGGTTCCGGGTTCGATTCTAGGGCCGGGCAAGTATCTTTGTGTAACCCAGAGGCACTTGCTCTGAGTCTGGGTGTCATTTGTAGTTGTGAATTTCATGTTTTTTAAACTGGGCTTCGATATCGGCAATAATACGTTTATAAAAAATGCTAGGTGCCACGCTGGCCAGATAGGTTGGCACTTGGGCCTGACGGGTAAGTCATCAACTTGAATACATTTAGAACATTCCCAAACACTGTGCAATTTTTGATTGAAAGTCTTCCTGTCTGTATTTCAGAATGGGGTGACGCTATTTACTTTTCCTTTATTACATCTCCTATTGTGAGCGGAATTGATGGCGATTATAATAAAATATTATTCGTCCTCTGTTGATTAAGGTTTCTCAGCAAATAAAATTTGTTTTATTTAATCTTATCACGTTGCTTTTTGAGCTGAAAAATACATTGCGTGTTCCCCAATAAGTAGCTTCGGTTGCTGCTGTTTTCTGTAATATCATTTTAGGGTTGGGTGAGAGGTATTTTTAAGATAAAATTATGAATTAATATTTATAAGTAAGTCGTCGTTTAAGCCCATAAATGACCCAATACTGAGACGGGCCTACTCCAAATTCGTGGAGGGAAATTAGCCTACTGTGCCTCGCTGACAAGACGCAAGTAATTCACTATTTTAGAACCTTATTCTGAGATTGTTATAGGGTCGAGAACCTGCCTCAAATGCGTTCTGAGTATGTGTAACCTGCGTTGCGGGGGCACTTTAAAAACAAAACAATTACGAACACAATTGACACCCAGACTCAGAGCAAGTGCCTCTGCTTTACACAAAGACACTTACCCGACCCTGGAATCGAAAAAGGGACCCGTAATCCAAAAGCAACACATCTGACCCCTAGACCAAATTCTTAGTTGTTGTTGTACCAGTGTACTATTTTATATTGATAACTAGCGACCTGCCCCGGCTTCGTACGTGTGCAGTTATGCATGTATTATACTAAAAACCTACCTCTATCTATAAAAAAAACCGCTTCAAAATCCGTTGCGTAGTTTTAAAGATTTAAGCATACATAGGGACGGAGAGACGACAGCGACTTTGTTTTATACTATGTAGTGATGAAGTTACTGTTATTTAAAATCCCTGTTATATCGACAGATCAATGAAAGCTGTTCAAACGTTTCCAAAATTACCCAGACAGACGAAGTGGTCTTTGTTTTTCTTAAGAAATCATTCACAAAATATTTCATCAAAAGCCGTTATTTGTTTATGAAACAAATATTGGAATTTCCAATTTTTCTTTATCTATTGGCAGAAATAAAACTAGATATAAGGAGTACATCTAGTTAAAGAATAAGTTTGCATTAAGTACAACGGTTGGTCTCGTTGGATGTGCCGAATTTGTATATCGAGTCCGATCTCAGAGTTAGCAAGTATCTTTGTGTATACCAGAGGCACTTTCTCTTAATCTGAGTGTCATTTGTTTGACAATGTCACGTGAATTACATGTTTGCAAATAGCTCCCGCGATACTGGTTATAAATAGCAATGGGGTTTCAATGTAAAAAAACATTTCTACGAATAATTTTGTGTTCGTGAATTACATGTTTGTAAACTGCCCCAGCGACACAGGTGCAGGGGTGCAGGTACCAAGTGCAGGGGTTCCGATTTATAAAAAAAAACACTGTCGGAAAAGACTGCTTAAATTCCCGCGTCGAATAGCGATGGTGAGAACTCTGTGCGAGTATAACTCACACAGAGCCAGCCACTTCTTCCCCCGTACTCTCGCTCAACCTCACCGACACATCGTTGAAGACTTGATGAGCCCCAAGTTACCAACGCCTCTACAGCAAACGGCACACATAAACAACAAATATCTAGTGTCTAGTGCCGTTTGTGAGATTCTGAAATGAAATTCATGAAATAAATACAAGCTTATTTGAAAAAAAAAACTTTTACTTTTTTTTGTTTCTTGAAGCCAACTGTCATCTAGTCTCTCCCGCGACCACGACTGCTGCAAAGCATTCAAAACGTCGGGAATTAAATAATGTAATATACACGCGATAAATCCGTTAAAAAGTGTTTGACTTTAATATAAGCTTGTTTAGAAAATACCTCATAAATTTTCATTAAAGTACTGTAACGTTGATTATATTACACTTTTTCACTCAGTTTAAAATCAATTTATGTTCGAGTTCGTTAACTTTATCGGCAGAAGATAAATCGATAGGCGACTTGGCGCGCTCGCGAGCCATTAATTCTATATTGGCGATATCAATCAGCAATTACTTGAGATCGGTACGTGTTCTGCTCAGCGAGCTTCATCAACTAGATGAAGGTGATACCAGGGTTGTTCATATGGTGACACAAATACATAGTGTCACCAGGCTACTGGTTTTTTAAAGACACCCGTGCAGTAACGTGTGGCCTTGTATGGAGGGAGCCACCGAAGTCCACTGCTGAATATAAGCCTCTCCCAGCGACCTTTACAAGGTCATCCGTCTACCTAGACAGAGATCTTCCCAAGCTTTTCCATAACCACTTCAATGTGCAATCCTTCTAGCCATATTGGTCGTTTTGGTTCTTCTATGGATTTCCTCATTTCTGATATCATGCACGAGTAACTCCAAGCATAGCTCTATCTATCGCCCGGCGAGTGACTATCAGCATGGGCTATTTACATATTCACTATACTGCCTTAATGATCTAGGGGTTTGATGTGCCGCCTCAGGACTCCGGACCAGGAGTCTCCGGTTCGATTCTGGGGCGGGCGTCATTTGTGTTCGTGAAACACATGTTTGTAAACAGCCCGCGCAGTAAAGGTTATGCCAAAGGCAAGGGTGGCACCTAATCCTGGAGCAAAAATACTCAGTTTACGCAGAGACACTTGCCCGACCCTGGAATCGAACTTCGGACCCGTGAGTACCAGACAGATTGGGCTAAGTACTCGCTTTTTATCATCATCTAGGTATACCTTGTAATTTCATTTTTATTTACAGCATAACTCTGTCATACATAAACCGCTGTAAGAAAAAAATATTTACATATGTAAGTATATATGTTTTATTGAAAATGGTTCAGTGATTTTCTATAAAAGTTGAAATAAGTTAACAAAACCATTTGCAAGAAGTCAAATTTGGGTATTTTTGGACGACATATTAGTTGATAGTTTCGAGTTACCTACGAAAAAAAACCTAAGAAATTACAAAATTCAAAAACAATTCACTAATCTGTCAGACCTGTTTGTACCAGGATCACTGAAACCCTTTTATTGAAAAGAGCAACCATGGAGTTTCTTGGCGGCTCTTCTCTGAATGGCATTCCAAACCGGTGGTAAAAACTAAGTGATTGATAATTTAAAAAAAAATTTGGACATTTTATATTTGTGTTATAAAATTTGACCATTTGAAAGCATTCGCAAAAATTTATTCTAATAATTTTAATTTTTCGTGTCAAACAAATGATATTTTCTTTTTTCAAATAAATAACAAACAAAGGATTACGATAAGTACAGTCACGCCCAAAAACAAAGTACGTCAATCCAATAACAGTGCTTACAAATCGCATTGTTACCTCATATAAACCAAGTCATACGTCAAAACGTCGAACGCACCCGAACCCATGTTACGCGGCTGTCACTAACATCGGTCGGTACAAAAACAATGCATTGATTGTCTTCGCAAAAACGCCCTACACATTCTATTGTAAATTATGGGCATTGAGTTGTGTAAGTTAGGTTGTGCTTGACTGTACAAGGGTTTGTATATGAGAGACTATTACCTAAAATGGCACTTTTTAGTTATTCACGTAAGGTTATAAAATACATAGGCCTCCTTCAATTTTATGGAGGCAATTAAGAAATGTTGAAAGGATTTTTTTAAGCAATACCTCTCCTACGTATATCCTGTATCGAGGGGGCAGTTTACAAACAGGTAATTCACGAACACAAATGACACTCTGCCTCTGGCTTACTAAACGACACTTGCCCGACCCCGGAATCGAACCACGGACCCGTGATTCAAAGGCGGCACATCCATCCCCTAGACTAACAAGGTACCTTACAGATCACATAGTCGAAAGCGAAGGAAAACTTGACACAAACACTGTCCCAACCTATCTTGCCAGCGTGGCACAGTAGGCTTATTTCCCTCCATGAGTTAGGAGGTGGCCCGACTCAGTAGTGGGTCATATAAGGGCTGAAATGACGAAACTGCCCCTGTGATACATAATTGAAAAAAATAGGCTTTCTTGTATATGTACGGTAAACATACAAATACAAATTAGTAAACAGCTGTTATTTTAATCATCATCATCATCATCAGCCCACATTAGTCCACTGCTGGACATAGGCCTCTCCTAAAGAGCGCCATAGCGATGTTGTTATTTTAATATTATTAATATTCCAATTTTATGTTATTTTATTTTAATTATTTTATGTTATTTTAATATTCCAATTTTATTTATTTGCATAGATCTTAATTTTGTTTAATTTTATTTTTAAGATTGACGTAGTTTGTTACATGTAGTTTCATAGTTATGATTATTTTTAAGTATTCTAACGTTATTTATTCATGTTGTTCCAATAAATTATTTCTTTAATATCCCTACAGGTACTAGATGTCGAATTTATAGAGTGAAATGGTGGTGATTTGAATCAAACAGCGTCAATATGAGCTCTTTCACCGTGTTATTGATGTACTTTGTAAACAACACGTTGTGAAAATTTGCATGTTTGATTGCTGTCGTTGCAAATCGCAAATATTGTGGTGTTAGTACGTCAGGACGTTGCATTCCCGAAGCAAATTATGAGGCATTTGTTGATAGTTATTTCGAGTTGCTATACTATGCTAGTATTGGTAATAAGCTAATTGTAAAGGACGAGAAGTAAAATCGGTGGGCTTGTTAATCAAACATGTTGACACACAATATTATCACACTTTATTGGCGTGCACATCTTACGACATTTTACAAGAGACTCACAAGAACCGAAAAACAAAGCAACTCGCATATAAAAAGAACACTATTTTAAATTATAAAAAAATAAATTAAAAATAAAAAAAAACCCCGACACAGTAACCTTTAAAAAGTAAAAAATAAATACATCGCGTTGGGGGACCGCTCCCACTTATTTATTACCTGACCCCTGGTCCCCCAACGCGATGTATTTATTTTTTACTTTTTAAAGGTTATTGTGTCGGGGGATTTTTTTAATTTTTAATTTAATTTTTATTTTATACTTTTTATAGGTACCTACACACCTAATATAATGTAGATTTTGTTAAATTGCACGTGATCCGCTTTCATTTGAAACCCCACTCGATTATATTTGCAGACATTCGGTTATTCTTCCCCACTTTCACCCATCACAACTTTTAAACGGCTCAACAGATTTTCATCAAACATGTCTAAGAACACTGGCCCGTAACTCACCTTTCATACAAAAAAAACTATATTGAAATCGCTTCATCCGTTCGCGAGCTACGGTGCCACAGACAGACAGACACGTCAAACTTAGAACACCCCTCTTTTTGTGTCGGGGGTTAAAAAGTATACAAAGACTAAAAAGGTTGCGCCAACATTAATATAAATCTATATCAACATGCGAGGCAAAAACATTGTACCCATTGCAATTAAATACTACGGATTTATCGCGTGTATATTACATTATTTAATTCCCGACCAAGGATTCGAAACGTCGGGAAATTGTACCCGATGACAGCGATCTGGCGCAAATTACTTTGTTATTTAATTTATTATAATATAATTCAGTGTTTTTTTATGTTTCTTAGAAATAAATGTCGGGAATTAAATAACGTAATATACACGCGATAAATCCGTTTAAAAGTGTTCAATTTCAATGTGTAATAATCGCGACAACCTAAGACACTTATTACCCCTTTGTACGAAAATTGCGAGGACCGAGTGTGAAATTTCCCACACAGAGTTTATATAGAGAAGGAGTTCAGAATGCTATTTTTTTATTTGTAATATGTTTTTAGTATGAATAAAAATCCATTTAATGAATAAAAATCATTAAAAATACCGCCGCTTTTTTACACACACATGCATATATACTACATAATTTGTTTATTGTTAAAGTCTTGATGGAACTATAATTTAAATTAATTATAACTAGTCGAAGTTCGACCGCTGGGCGACCACAAGTAGGTATATTTAATTACAAGGAAAATGAGTAGTTAATTATTGCTAGATTTACTGAATGAGTTACTTTATCGACAACAATTTCTGATACAGTTTAATTCTGTAGATAGTAATAGCAGATCATTACGGTTTTAAATCCTTTATTTAATAGATTCTATTACAAAGATCTACTTCTCAGCCCACGAAAGACCCACTGCTGAGGTGGACCTCCACGGTAATTAGCCTACTGTGCCACACTGGCTGGATGGGTTGGCACAAGGTATGGTACAAAATTTTCCTTCTCTTGCAATTATGTTTTCGGCTTCCTGTCAGGATGAAATGGGGAGACACTATCTATTCTTAATCAAAGGAATCCTTTGCCTAAAGGATAGTGCAGAAGCCGACGCCCTACGTTGTGTCTATCTATTTATCTATCAGCCACAGAATTCCGCTGCTGAACATAGGCTTCTCCCATAAATTTCCACAATGTACGATCTCGTGCAGACCGCATCCACCGACTCCCAGCGACCTTCACGCTTGACTCTTCTCATTCCCATACGTGGGCGCCACTCCAAGTCTTTTGTGCCCTACCGGCCATCCGTTCTTCAGGCCACGTGGCCTGCCCATTGCCACTTCAACTGTGCAATCCTTCTAGCTTCGTTGGTCACTTTAGTTCTTCTACGGATTTCCTCATTTCTTCTATCACGTAGAGATCTATAACTCCGAGCATAGCTCTCTCCATCGCACGTTGAGTGACTCTCAGCCGCCTAATAAGCCCCATTGTTAACGGCCATCCGTTCTTCGGTCCACGTGGCCTGCCCATTTCCACTTCAACTGTGCAATCCAAAGGAAACTTTAACACGGTAGCAAAGATAATAGGATGCCATCAAACCAGCATCACGCTATTCCTATTCATAGGTGAATCCCTTTAACGAGCGGGTCACGTAACGCTATTCATGGCTGGGGCGGTACGCGATGTGACTGTTGATACGCCGCTCACAATCACCGCGTGATACATTACCGGCTGTCGCGGAAATATGGTTTGTGGGAAACTTAAAATTTGACTATCAGCCATACTTGTACTACTACTAATACTCAGACAATAAATGACCCACTGCTAAGTCGAGAATACTTCTTTTTTTTCACTGACTTCAATATTTTTGACCCTAGGCTTGCGTGATGAAAAGCAGGTCTAAGATGGAGCAGGCATTTCAAGGAAATGCCCTGTTGAACACCGGCTCTCGTATACACACGACGAAATACAGTTAAAGTGATTGGCGCCGGACTTAGATGTGAGGGTGGTAGCTAGCCGGGCGGGCCATTCGATCCTACCACCAAGCGTGCTGGGTTTTGTTGAATTTTACAACACGCGTTATTTCCCAGCGTGCAGTGGGTATGTCTAATATTTTGCCCCGTATCCACTCTGTGTGTGTGTAATTCCTAATCATAAACTTCATGGAGTGTAATTAGCTTACTATGCCACCCTGGACAGACGGGTTGGCACAGCGTATAGTATCTTCTCTTGCGGATTGGTTTTTGGCCTTCATTTCCTTTTGTCGGCTCTTACGACACCCTCAGCATCAAATGGGGTGGTGACACCATGTATTCCAAATCCGTCGCCACAAGGTCGGTATATGATGCTTATGCACTCATGCAATTATGTTTATACACAGCTTCTGAGAGCATCTCGCGTTATTATTTTTATTTCTTTTATTTATTTAGTTTCTTGGTTCTCGAAATATCATGCTCACTTTAACACTCATGGCAGTGGTGGTGTCGTGTGGCGGGTCGCTCTCTTTCCAGCATTGTGGTTGAGAAGGGTGATGGTTAACACATGCGTTAAGCTTGTGAACAGATGCTGTTGCTGGGGGTTGGTTGGATCAGGCATTTGAAGGTTACTATTGATAACTAGATGTTGCTGATGTTTGGCCTTTTGAAACTATTGAGCGAGTTTCCTGTCAGAGTTTCTTCCCAGCTCTTCTATGTAGAGCTGCTTTCCAAACTTATTGCTGCTGAGTTAAGCCCCCTGAAGTTACATGGAGGGTAATTAGCCTACTGTGCCACGCTGGCCAGACCGGTTGGCATAGTAGGATACAATAAAAAAAATCTATTGTACACCACCATTTGCTATACAACACGAACGAACAAAGTAAACGTGTTCCAAAACCACTGAAGCAAATCGTCTCTAAGAAATAAAATATTAAATACTTTTTAATAATACAAATACAGAACATACTTCATGTGTACAAAACATACACAAAACTATACGCGGTTGTACGATTTCAAAAATGTTCCCTTTAAAAATTTCTCCCTTAAGTCGTATATATTCCGACCGCCGCCATCTTCCTTCTGCGGTATTCAAATATTTACGTTAGATACGCGCTAGGAGTTACAGGTAAGAAGAATGGTGAACAATAATCATTGGGTGTGCTTTACTACACCAAGGATGATAATTTTTCGTTTTGCTTTATCATAAAATAAATTGGTAAAATACTTCAACATCATACTCATCATTTTAGCCAAAAGATGTCCACTGCTGGCCGGCCGGTCCACGAAGGCCTGCCCTGAGGCGCCAGCATCGATCGCTTTCCGGCGACCTTAACCATGTTGTCAAGAACTAACTTGTGGGAGGCCTACCGCTTGCGCTTTCTGGAACGCGGTCGCCACTCGAGAACTTTTCTGCCCATCGGGCGTCAAGTCCTGCGAGCTTTGTGCCCTGCCCGTTGCCACTTAAATTTGGCAATCCTGAGGGCTATGTCAGTAAGTTCTTCTGCGTATCTCCTCAATTCTGATTGTATCCCACAGGGAATCTCCGAGCATAACTCTCTCCATTGCCCTTTGCGTGACTTTGACCCTTCTGATGGAGCCCCTACAGAATACTTAGTTAATTTTATCTTGAAGTTCTGACAAATCAAGCAGTTTGATAGTTTATGACCTACAAACAGGTTTCTGAAGATGTTATTCAGAAATCGGTGGTGAATCACTTAAGCGCTGAGACAATGGTTATATGATGTCGTTATGTCATCAAACCCATCATCCTAAGAGTGTCGTAGGAGCAAAGAAACGCAAAACCCGTCTGGCCAGCGCGGAAAAACTTGGAGATCGTCCGAATCAGCAGAAGGTCATTAATGGGGATAAATGATGATTACTATGATAAACAAGCTTTTCATTTTTTTATACAGAATCCTTCCTGAGCTCATGCACAACACTTTGCTGAAGATACAAATGATGATCAAATGCTTAGTTCACGATTCTATAAACGATATACAGACAATCATTCATTTTTATATATAAGATGTCTATCGAATGAGCCAATACCTGAACACAATAGTACAAATGACAATAGCTGATTTAGAATACGTAGTGTTACCATCTCATTACGTCCTGAAGGTGTCGACTCTTAGTCGACAAGGACGAAAACCTAGCTGCAAAATATTTATTGAGATTAAAACGAAACCCTGTGGAAACCCGTAGGCTAATAACGTCCCCTATGATTGGAAGAGGCCGGCTCAGCAGTGGGGAGCTATGATGATGATAATACCAACTTATATGCCAGTGTGTCTCAGCACACCGCGATCGCAGACACTACGGCCGGGAGCCGCAATCTGCCGGTATCGAGAATCTGTTAAGGATACGATCACTCGATACGACGGCATTTAGTTGACGCCCCTTTCTCGTACCACGGAACGGAACGTGTCGTAAATCGAATCCGAATTGGAATCGAGATTAGATGGCACTCGATTTTTTTCGGAATCGATTTATATTGCGTGCGACATTATTTTTGTTTATAGTATCGCCGCCATTATTTCTGAGTATAGACATTTAGATTGGGATCGAGATTTTTCGAATAGATTACATTTTTAATTTATTACTTAAAAACGGAAATTTGGTTTCAATGTTTAGCAGATTATAATATTTTTGTATTATGTCATAGTACGGTACGGTACGTAAACGAGCATTGGCCGTAGATTAGTGAACTATGAGTAACGCAATCAATCTGCAGGTTAATCACGTCTTGCTCAGTTGGAAGTTGGATGGGTATCCATCCCTTGTTGGCCTAAGGGTTACATGTGCCGCCTTTGGATCAAGGACCGGTTCGATTCCGGGGTCGGGCAAGTGTCTTTGTGTTAACCAGAGGTACTTGGTCTGCGTATGTATGTAGTGCACGTATCGGTATTTTTTTTATACTAATAAAAAACAACAAGCATTGGGTGTGCTTTACTACGCCAAGACATCACATGGTTATTTTTCTTTTTGCTTTATCATAAAAAAGTGGTAAAATACTTCATCATCAGCATTATTTCAGCCAAAAGACGTCCACTGCTGGTCCACGAAGGCCGGTGCTGAGCCGCCCGCATCCATCGCTTTCCGGCGACCTTGACCAGGTCGTCGTTCCAACGTGTGGGAGGCCTACCAGCACTGCGCTTTCCGGAACGCGGTCGCCACTCGAGAACTTTTCTGCCCTGTAAAAAAGTATCCATAAAAGATCACGTGCCCTCCGAAGCGCGGATGGCCCGTTTGCCATTCTACCATCTATGACAGCTGGTAACCATATAGTACCTGATAGTCACTAAAGAGGGCAGACTGTCCGTGTAAATACTAGTAATTAGCCAAATCTTAGACTGGCGAATTTAAGAAAAAGACAAGGTTCATATTAAAAAATGACTACCAATACTACTACTATTTATTACTCGGCCCATAAATTGCCCACTGCTAAGTCGGGTCTCTTCCATCTACGTGGAGGGTAATTGTGGATGTCACGCTGGCCAGGCGGGTTGGGTTTCATATCAAGTTTTTCTACTCTTGCGGCTAGGATTTCGGGCATATCATTTCCTTTCTTACGAAACCGAAATTAAAGGCCTAAGGCGCTTCACACACTGCCCCGCGCTCCGTCGCCTGGCGCGGAGTGGCAGAGTTTAATATTTATTTATTTATTTATCATTTTTTTGTACAATAAAGACTGTAAACATAAAACATAGTTAGAAAATAACAAAGTACAATTAGGCGGCCTTATCGCTAACCAACGATCTCTTCCAGGCAACCTTATTGTACACAATATTGTATGCAAGTAACTACGTCGATTAGTATAGAAAACACGCCAGGTCCAACACACCGAAACCGCGCCGTGGCGCGTTTTCAGTTGTATTAAAATCTGTATTATTAATCTGTATTCAACTCCGCGCCAGGCGACGGAGCGCGGGGGCGGCAGTGTGTGAAGCGCCTAAGTATACCAGATAATGGCACTAAGTACTCTAAAACCGTTTCCAAGTCAATATAAAAACAAGCAGTAAAGTACCAATACTAGAATTAATGTGGACCCTTTTTTAAAATGTAAATAATAGTCAAAAATATGTAAAGACGCTCTTTATTGGAAAGCGTCTCATTCATGAGACAATTTCCTTTATGTCCCAAAAGCACTTTTTAAAGAGATAGCACATTTAGATAAAATGCTAATTTATTCATTGGCAGAAAGAAGGAAGGAATAAGGCTGGAGGCGCGTTTCAATTTAATCTTGAGACAGTAATTTATTTTTGATGTTAAATTAAAAAGCTGTTTACTGGGTATAAGATATTGTGGGAAGGGATTTTTCGGTTTCGTCCAAATATGGTCTATTGCCTGGAGTGATGCTTGGAGTAATTTATTTTTCTGAAACGAACTAAATTAGGTTGAAAATATTTAACTAAACTATACAGGAATTGGATCACGGGTTCCCGGGTTCGACTCCGGGGTTGGGCAAGCGTCTTTGTGTAAACCAAAGGCACTTGCTGTAAATCTGGGTGTCATTTGAGTTCGTGAATTTCACGTTTGTAAACTGCCCCCGCGACACAGGTCTTCTGCAGGGGTAATTAAAAAAAAAATACTATACAGGGTACCTTTTGAAAAGGTAGCATAATGATACTATACTTAATTTAATATCAATATGCTACCTTTACTATACTACTATTAATAATCCATACTACAAGGCATTTTATATTGTTTTTCTGAAACAACTTTTTGGCCGGATATATTAAGTAAATTTAAGTTATCTTTGTAAGATATATTTAAGAATGGCTGTTGTTGTTTATTTAAATAAATAAATAAACTACTATCTGTGAAAGAAGAACATGTTTTTTCAGTGTGATGCATAATATACAAATAGCAGTGAATGGAAAAAAAGTACTTTAGGTCACATTAAACCACTTCCAACGGTGCCTTTAAAAAAAAATTAATCTACTACATGCGTTGTAGAGGACATTCTACTCTACAAACATAAAGTTAAAGACTAAAATTCAAAAATCAGTCTCAAGTAGGTGAGCAATTTTCAGGGAATTTATTCAACAATGGAACTGCACTGAATAGTCACCCGGATTGAATGCTCCAGGAATTTAAAATTCAATGACAATTATTTCCTATTATCATGTATAGAGGAAGCATTTTCTTTAGAAAACGAAAAATCAAGTACGAATTTTGACAAATTTATTCATTCTTCTAGCCGAAAGTAGTACCTACTAGGCGTCGATTTCCTCTAAAAATTTTTTTTTTAATCAATATCAATATATTTGAAAGTAATACAAATACTACAGTACTACTCAGCCCATAAATTGTCCTCCTTTAAACGAGGTTTAAAAAGAGCACTCACTTCACGGTAGGCAACGGCTTGGCTGTGCCCCTGGCACTGCCAAAGTCCATGGGCGGTGGCTTACACTTACCATCAGGTGGGCCGCCAGCTCTTTTGCCTCTAAGGGCAATAAAAAAAAGTCAGGCCTCCTCCCATTACATGGAGATTAATAACCCTACAGTGCCACGCTGTGTTTCGTGACAAGTTTTCCTTCTCTTGCGGCTAGGTTTAGCGGCCTTAACATATCCTTTTGTCGGCTCTTACGAAACCCTAACGATTTAAGAAGAGGTGGTGACACTATGTATTCTAAATCAGTCACCTCTCCCCATGGGCCCGCCTTTTTTTTTTGTTGTCGCTGGGGAAATGCTTTATGCATACCACCGCCCCCCGGGGGAGGGGTCGGTGATTATGTGGGACTCCGACAAGGGTCATCTACCCAAGAGTCGTCTACCCACTAAAACCCCAGCGGTATACCCTCACACGACGCGCTTGGGGCGCCACAAGTTCGCGTAAACGCAGACTACTGTGACGCCCCGGCGTAGTGCCCATGGGCCCGCCTGGGGTAAGTGACCCTAAGCTACTAAGGCCCCAACTGATCTTGATGGTTACCACGGGAAAATAGCAGCACAATCGAGGGGGTGCTTGCTACTTTCAACCTGTGCCAAATGGTGCCAATAACAAACAACATACCATTAATGACCCACTACTGAGTTGGGGGCAATGGAGAGGGCTATGCTCGGAGTTTCCCTGCGAGATCGAATCAGAAATGAGGAGATACGCAGGAAAACCAGGGTCACCGACATAGCCCACCGGATTGCCAAACTTAAGTGGCAGTGGGCAGGGCACATAGCTCGCATGACCGACGCCCGGTGGGACAGAAAAGTCCTCGTGTGGCGACCGCGTTCCGGAAAGCGCAGTGCTGGTAGGCCTCCCACACGGTGGACCGATGACCTGGTTAAGGTCGCCGGAATACGATCGATGCGGGCGGCCCAGGACCGGCCTTTGTGGAAATCCTTGGGGGAGGCCTATGTCCAGCAATGGACGTCTTTTGGCTGAAATAATGAATGATGACTGAGTCTGGCCTCCTCCAAATTCAAGGAGGTAAATTAGCCTACTGTGCCACGCTGGCAAGACGATTTGGTACAAGGTTTGTATCAAGTTTTCCTTCTCTTGCGGCTAGGTGATCTGCCTCTTGCGTTCCTCTGTCGCCTAGTAAGACACTCACAAGATGGTTTGGGTTGGTTACATTGTGTATAAAATTATCGCATATTGTTCCAATACGTAAATAAACATACGAGCGAGGATTCCCGTGGGCGAAATATATTTTCTTTGTATTTGGATTTTGGTAATTTCATTTGATGCGTCAAAGCAATCAAAGAGACCGGAATAATATGTAGGAACAACTGATTGTCGAGCCTGAAGAGTTCGTTTGTTTTACTAGCAACATCCAAAGCATATTCCGAACCCATGTTAAATTACCGGTTTTTCTATCGAATTTGTACGGCAAAATCACATGAAAAGCACAATTGACAATTTAACACGTATTGTTGGTCTTGGGACTGTCTTTAGATTGTACGTCGCTGGTTCGATTTCGGGGTCAGGCAAGTGTCTTTTTGTGAGAGAGACTTACTCTGTGTCTATGGATTATTTGTGGTAGTGATTATATGTTTGTAAAATGACTCCATAACAGAGGCAATAACTAAGGTAAAAAAGCTAATACTGAGAACCTCTTTTCAAGGTCAACCCCGTTTAGCACATGTCATGTCCAAAGTACATATCTGTAGAAGAACCGACAACCACTGGGGTGACGGGTTCTTGAGTGGAGATTGCGAATCGGCAAGCGTAGTGTGGGACGGCCCTCTGCCAGATGGAGCGACGAACTGCGAAAGGTTCCGGGCAGCAGCTGGATGCGTCAAGCTGAAAACAGGGCGCTCTTTAAGGATACCTATGTCCAGCAGTGGACTAATGTGGGCTGATGATGATTATGATGTCCAAAGGAAAAGGGAAATTTCCACACTGGCCACATGGGTTGCCCCACGATTTCCAAGTTTTCTTTCTCTTGCGGCTAGCTTATCGGCCTAGTCATTTATTTTTGTCGGATCTTACGATCCCCTTAGAAGGATATGTAATTGTGACACTATGTATTCTAAATCCGTCACCAAAAGGACTTGGTATTGCCGGAAATTCTTCTTATTCTTCATAAAAATAAAAATTAATGAATTATAAACTAGAAATGTGATCATATGATGATATCAGCAAAGTGTTGTGCGCGAGCCCATGACGGCTTGGGAACAAAAAATATATATTTGTGTTGTGTCTTTCCTTCAAATTTATTTTACTGGCGTAGCAACGCGCGCCGCTTACACCTATATTAAAAAAGAAAAATCCATTATTGAAAAATAAATTCCTATATTTTTCATCGGAATCAAAATGAAATTATTCTGACAGGTGCTATTCACCGCGCAAACAATTTACTCCATTGGAGTAGCTCATCCAATTAAGGTAATAAGACATAGAACAAAGTGCTCCCTGTACAAATCATTATTAAAAAATACATGGACGCTGTAAATTTCTAACGACTTTAGGAAAAGAGTGATTCTGTTTTGAATTCTATTTTTGAAGATGTTTTATTGAATTACCATTTTACTGTTATACCACTGGGTTACCGCTAGCGGTCTAGACTGGAAATCTTAAGCTTTGGGCATAGCGGTGGGCATGGGAGCCTCACCACCTGTAAATACCCTAGAGTTGATGTAGCAGTGCCATTCTGATTACTTATCAGCCCAAAAATATCCTCCTCCACTTCGTGGAGGATTATTACCCTACTAAGCTACCCTGGTCAGACGCATTGGCATAGAGTTACGTATCAAGTTTTCCTTCTCTTACGATTAGGCTCTCGGCCTTATCATTTCCTTTTGTCGGCTTAGGTTAGAATAGAATAGAATAGAATAATGCTTTATTGTATAAACCAATTATGGCATTCACAATCGTCAGCGGTTACATATTTAAATACTACTACCAGGTCGGAACGCGGCACCAACCGAGAAGACCTGGCGGAAGAAACTCGGTGGGCTTGTCTTTTTTTTAAACGCCACATTACAATGTCCTTGTACATAAAACTAACTAGTTTTGTTGTTACAACACTCTGAGGATGAAATGGGGTGGCGACACTACTAATAATAGTCAGCCTATACGTGACCCACGGCCAAGTCGAGCCTCCTCCAACTACATGGAGGATAATTAGCCTACTGTGCTGCCCTGGTCAGTCAGATTAGCATAGGGGTTCGTACCAAGTTTTTCTTTCTCTTGAGGCTAGGTTTTCGCCATTATCATTTCCTTTTGTCGGCTCTTATTGTCGTAAGAGGCGCTTAGGATGAAAATGGGTGGTGAAACTATGTATTCTAAATTAGTCACCACAAGGGATAACGAACCAAATAGCGCTGTCAATTGAAGCGTTGAAACCAAGCCCGCATCACTCTATCATATGTCCTACAGTGGCGTATCCCGAGGCCGGTGTCAAATCAAATGGAAAACGCAGTCGGTTGCGAAACGCTGCGAGCTTGCACTGACGCTTCCCTTGCTAAAAGGGTATCTGTTTTAACCGACTTCAAAAAAGCTTTTTAAAATTAATTCTTAATTTCAAATAGCTTGTCTATGTTTTGTAAATGATGTTTGACCATGACTATTCAAGTATTCAAAAAAGGAAAGTAAAGAAAGAACCCTTTATTAGCCACACACATACAGACAGTAAAAGTTAATTTAGGTAATTTCTTACGACCTAAGTGAACAAACGCATTTGTTGGAAGGCAATTTTGGGTAATTTTGGACGACTTACTAGCTGTCGCATTTTTGTCCATTTAAAAAGGTTTAGACAGCCTTATATGCTTTGTTACAAAAAATGCCATTACTAAAACAGTATTATTATTACTGAGCCCATAAAGTAGCCACTGCTGAGTCAGACCTCCTCCTATCACAGGGAGAGTAATTAGCCTACTGTCCCACGCTGGCCGGACGGGTTGGCACTTGGTTAAGTTTCAGGTTTTCCTTCTAATGCCGCTAGCGGCTAGGTTTTTGGCATTGTCATTTCCTTTTCTCAACTATTACGACACCCTCGGCATAGAATGGGGCGGTGACACCATCATCACTATCACTATCATCATCACTACATATTATAAAACAAAGTCGCGGTCGTCTGTCCGTCCATATGTATGCTTAAATCTTTAAAACTACGCAACGGATTTTGAAGCATTTTTAATAGATAGAGTGATTCAAGAGGAACGTTTTTAAGTATAATACGTCCATAATATTGTAGAAAAACACAGATAAATTTAGAGGTTAATCATTGCACTCGTGCGAAGCCGGGCCGGGCAGCTAGTGTATTCTAAATCCGTCACCACACGAAAAATATTACAGGTATACCGCACGGTAGATCGAATATCTTTTGTAACAAGGCCTTCAGACAAACAAACCAGCTAAACAAAGTATTCATGTGGTGGTGTATCTCGTCTACTGCAAAGCTTGGTAAACCAGATGTTTATGTTATCAGCTCTGGAGTATGTGTAACTCAAACAGATTAATAATATTATCTTAGTAAACCAGGTTTAACTAAAAACGTTTAATTACTTTCTCTTGGTTGGTTAACTGAAAATATTCCTTTATTATTCACATTTCCTCTTTATTTCATTTCTTTTTTCATATATTCTTTAAAAAAATATAGTTATTTAATAAATATATATAAAAAAATAGAAAAACCGTCGACAACGAGGTCGATGATCTAAGCTACCGACGGTTCAGGGCTCCAGAGAGAGGAACCTTCTCACGATCCTTGCCGAATCCAGGATGAAAGCCTTTTGTATCAGGCCCTTAATCCAGCAACTCAGCGAGAGTTTCTTGAGATGTTGGTGGAAACTCTTCGCGATAAGACCATTTACTGTAACGTTTATATTCTTTTAATTATTACATAGCTGCAAATGTATGTCGACGTATAAATGAGTAAATAAATTCCAAAACTAGTTTTAACTACTAACTAGTACTAGTATTAAGTGTATAATCTACTGCTTATTAATATTACTCAGCCATAGATGACCCACTGCTGAGTCGGGCTTCGCTGGCCTTTAGATCAACGGGTCCCGAGTTCGATTCCGGGGTCGGGCAAGTGTCTTTGTCTAAGCCAGAGGCACTTGCTCGCAGTCTGGGTGTCATTTGTGCTCGTCAATTAATAATAATAATAATAATAAATAAGTGACA
Organism: Clostera curtula; assembly: GCA_905475355.2. Lineage (NCBI taxonomy): Eukaryota > Metazoa > Arthropoda > Insecta > Lepidoptera > Notodontidae > Clostera > Clostera curtula. The sequence continues at coordinate 2,730,805 of FR997804.1, read as the reverse complement.
ACACGTCATGTTTTTTCGCTCATAAAAATGTTTACAATAATTATTATTTCTACCGATTTCTTTTTATTAATAGCAATAGACAGAATACAGAACAATAATGCACCCAAAAATACATAAAATGCATATACGAATTGTGATATATCATCATCTGCAATGGAGCGAAGAATCAATCCAAGACGTCAATGCCGTGAGCCATATGAAACAAACGCACGTATAACATCTGCAGCTGTCTCATCAAACCCGGTGCAGTCATCCGATGAAGAGTACTTCACGCCTCCGGGGACTGCATCCAGCAGTGAAGATGAGCCAACACCATCGCCCTCCCTTAGCCGAAGACCTGCGAGGAGAGGGCGTCCGCCGCTGCCAGCCAGCTTGGGGTCTACAGGGCATAGGGCCCTGCCAACGGCTCCCGCTACTGGTGGTGTAGTGCGCCGCATGAGATGGACAAATAATTTAAATGAAAGTGTCATGCGGGCCTACTATGGGGCGACAGATGGGGGAACCAATCTCACTGCGTATCGATCCAGGTTACTTGCGTTGTTTCAGGAACTTCACCCAGACGTCACAGTCACTGCACAAAGACTGTCGGACCAGGTACGGGCTATTCAACGATTAAACCTACTGGAACAACCCGTACTTGAGCGATTGCGCCTCGAAGCATTACCACCTCAATCTGTTTCAAGCGTGCAGGTGACAACACCCACGGCTGCATGTTTGTTACCACCAACATCAGTGGAACAATTAGATTTGGGACAGATTGAAGAGGTAAGTTTAAACGACGAGTACAATGAGCAATGGAGGAGGATTCTGGAAGAGACAATTGAGGAATATCGACTTATCCCAATGACCTCTAGACCTCGTATACCTCGTTTGTCTATGCATAAACGGAATATGGCTTTGGTGAGTGCCCTGGATAGTCTCCTGATGGATAAACTTAACTCTGTCGGAGATTTGACTGAGTTGCATTTTATTCTGTACTGCGGTGCAGTTGCAGTTTGTCGTGTAGCAGGTGTTACCTTTCCAAAAAGTAGCACTGCTTCACGGCAGCCTGAATGTAAACCCGCTTGGCAGTACAGAATAGAAAAACGCATCACTGCAGCCAGGACACTCATAGCGAAGCTATATTGTTTCATGACGGGCAACACACGCCCTAGGGTAATGCGCTATGTGATACAAGCTTTTGCCGGCACAGGTGTCCGGCAATGCGATTACGCCGCTTGTGTCACAGAGCGCATCGATTACTTTAAACAAAAAGTTTATGCATGGGCGAAGCGTATACGTAGGTATAGGGAGAGGGCTGACCGATTTAATCAAAATCGCCTCTTTCAGAATGATCAAAAGATAATCTATAGAAATTGGGAACGACCTCAGCCTCCAACGGCTGACTTATCAACGCCTGATGCTGACACAATGTTGGCATTTTGGCGAAACATTTGGTCACGGCCCGTTGATCATCTAGAGGGCCAATGGATTGGTGTTGTTGGCCGTGCATGTGAGCAGATAACACAGATGGAGCCAGTACACATAGATTTAAATGATGTTATTTCTGCCATTAGGTCGGCACCTAATTGGAAAAGCCCTGGTCCAGATGGCTTGCACAACTTTTGGATTAAAAAAGTATGTAGTTGTCATGCACGACTAGCAACACTCTTCCAAGCAGCCCTGGAGGCTGGATCGCTCCCACATTTCATGACGACTGGGGTCACACACCTCATTCACAAATCAGGTCGTATCTCGGAACCTAAGAATTACCGCCCGATAACATGCTTGCCTACCATCTACAAGCTCCTTACATCCATAATTAAATTCAAAATTGTAAAACATATTTTGGCAAATAATATTTTGGCGTCAAATCAAAATGGATGTAATGCTGGGTCCCGGGGTACAAAAGACCTCCTCCTCATTGACATGGCTATTTGCCAACAAGTTCGGCGGTCCAAAAAAAATATCTCTATGGCCTGGATTGATTACAAAAAGGCCTATGATTCGGTACCCCATTCATGGCTTATGAGAGTACTGGATTTGTATAAAGTTGATGCAAATTTATGCCTTTTCCTAAGCTCATGCATGAGGCAGTGGAGCACGGTTCTTTATCATCCGGGACACAGACATTTTTTTGAACCGTCGGAACGAATATGGATAAAGCGTGGGATATTCCAAGGTGACAGCCTCAGTCCATTGTGGTTCTGCTTGGCATTGAATCCTTTAAGTATTTTACTAAATGATTCAATGCCCGGCTACCGACTTCACAGAGGGGGTAAGACCATATCACATCTCTTGTACATGGATGACCTCAAGTTGTACGCACCAAAACAATCTGACCTGATGGCACTACTACAAGTTACAGAGACTTTTAGTTCCGCCATCAGTACGGAGTTTGGTGTTGACAAATGTGCGGTCATAAATGTACAAAAGGGTAGAGTTGTGAATTCGGAAAATTTACAACTCTCAGAAAATGTGGTTCTTAGATCCCTCTGTGAATCGGATACCTACAAATATCTTGGTATGTCGGAGGCATTAGGAATTGCTGACAGCGATGTGAAACAGCAGCTCAAAACGCGTTTCTTGGGACGCCTGACAAAAGTGCTGAAAAGTCTTTTGTCTGGCGGAAACAAGGTTCGTGCATTTAACTGCTGGGTTATACCTGTGATCGCTTATTCTTTCGGCATACTAAGATGGACTCAATCAGAGCTTGACGCCTTGGACAGGATGGTCCGTCGACAATTGACAGCATTTCGAATGCATCATCCCCGCTCGTCCGTTATGAGGCTGTACATCCCCCGGAGGTGTGGTGGGCGTGGCTTTCTTAACGTCAAATCCCTACACAACCGGGAGGTCTGCAACCTCAGGGACTATTTCCTCAGGGTAGATGATGAGATGCATCGAGATGTTGTCAAGGTTGACTCTGGCCTTACTGCGCTATCCATGGCAAAACAGAACTGGCGCAGACCACAGGTTCTTAGTGTTTCGGAACGCAAGACTATATGGAAGGGTAAAGAGCTACACGGACGATTCTACTCTGCTCTGACAGGACCAGAGATAGATCAACTCGCTTCCGTCTCCTGGTTACGCTTCGGTAACCTCTTTGGGGAAACTGAAGGGTTTGTCTTTGCAATTATGGACGAAGTTGTCAAGACGAACAACTACCGGAAATACATCATAAAGGACGGGACAGTCGACATTTGTCGGGCATGTCACTGTCCCGGTGAATCCATCAGACATGTTGTTTCTGGTTGTTCTCGTCTTGCCAACGGGGAATACTTGCACAGGCATAACCAAGTAGCTGGGATAATCCATCAGCAACTTGCCCTTCGATATGGTATTGTGGAATCAGAAGTACCATATTACCAATATAAACCTGAACCAGTTCTGAGTAATAACCATGTCACGCTCTACTGGGACCGATCTATCGTCACTGATAGAACCATCATGGCTAATAAGCCTGACATCGTGGTAATAGATCGGTCGACGCGTCGTGCAATGCTTATCGATATCACTATTCCCCATGATGTCAACCTCGTGAAGGCTGAACATGAGAAGATCAGCAAGTACCTAGATCTATCTCACGAGGTTGGTGCCATGTGGAGTATGGATTCGACAATCATTGTACCGATAGTTATATCAGTGCACGGACTGATTGCGAAGAGCTTTGACCAACACCTACAGAAGCTCTCGCTAGGCTCCTGGGTGAAGAGCCTGATCCAAAAGGCAGTACTTTTGGATACGGCACGTATTGTGAGGAGGTTCCTCACTCTGGATCCCTGACCACTGGTGGTTTGGGCCTTCGGCTCCGCCATGGGTGGGATTTTTTTCTATTTTGTATGTATTTTTTTTAAATAAATGTATTTTATAATTAGTTTATTTAAAAAAAAAATTTGTAAAATATGATTAATAAAGATATGTGTATAATAATAATAATAGCCTTTATTCAGATTTACAAAGTTTACAATTTCACGTATTTTATTTGACTCGCGTCTGTGTGCCTTTATGGGCAAAGGCCTCCTCCAACTCTTTCCACTTTGATCTATCTCCAGCAACTGCTGTCCATGCACCTCCAGCCACGACTTTTATCTCATCCACCCATCTTCTTGCTGGCCTTCCTCGCTTTCGCCTCATATGCCCTGTGAACCAGTTCATCACTGACCTAGACCATTTCTCTTTACCTCTGATTGTGTGTCCTGTCCATCTCCACTTAAGCTTTCTGATAGTTACTGTGACATCTTTTGTTCTTGCATAATTCTTTACGATGGTGGTTCTTACTCTATCAGAAAGTCTCTTCCCCATCATGCTTCTTTCCATTGCGTTTTGGCATGTTTCAAGTTTATGGATATGACTCTTATTCAGTGCCCAGGTTTGGCAGCCATATGTGAGGACAGGCAGTATGCAAGTATCGAAAAGTTTACGTTTCACAGTCATGGACATTTCCGGATTTTTCATAACTTCTTTTAAACTCCAGTATTGTTTCCATGCATTACCTATACGCCTGTTGATTTCTTTTGAGGTAAGGTCTATTGGCGAGATAGTTTGACCGAGATAGATGTATTCATCTACATACACAATTGTGTTGTTGTTCACGTGGATTGGTTCTTGGTTCCCGTTTGTCATGGCCTTGGTTTTTTCTGTATTCATGATTAATCCCACTTTACGACTTTCTCTATCCAGATCATTCAGCATAGTCTGTAACCCTGCGCTTGATTGAGAGATGATTATCAAATCATCAGCAAACCGAAAATGCGACAGGTATTCGCCATTGATATTTAGTCCACATTTCTCCCAATATAATTGCCGGAACACCTCTTCCAGGACAGCAGTAAATAATTTAGGTGATACTGGGTCGCCCTGACGTACACCTCTTTCTATTTTTATTTCCTTTCCAAGCTTTTCTAGCTTAATTTTGGCTTTGCTGTTTTCATAAATATGTTTAAAAATTCTAATGTATTTACATTCTACACCTTGGTTTTTGAGTGCTTGCCAAATCGCTTCGTGTTCTAATGAGTCAAAGGCTTTGCTGTAATCCACAAAGCAGCAGTAGAATGTTATGTTGAATTCTCTGCCCTTCTCAAATAATTGTTTTACTACGTGGATGTGGTCCAATGTCGAGTATCCACTCCTGAATCCGGCCTGCTCTCTCGGTTGGTTATCATCCAGTATTCGGGTTATTCTTTTGAGAAGAATCTTAGCGAATACCTTGTAGATATTCGACGTTAGACTAATAGGTCTGTAGTTGTTTATGTTATTTTTGTCTCCCTTTTTGTGTAGTAGTGTTATGGTTGAAGTTGACCATTGCTCGGGTATAGTCTCACTGTGCAAAACTTCGTTGAAAATGTCCGTAAGGGTTGGTACAAGGTGTTCTATGCTTGCTATGAGGAATTCGTTATTGATACCATCTGAACCTGGAGCTTTGTCTTTCTTTTGAGATATAATAGCTTTTTTCACCTCTGCATTTATTATGTCTGGTACAACTTCTCCCCCTGCTAATATGTTCGGTTTATTGTAGTTTTTCTTTGAGTATAAGTCCCGGAAAAAGTTTGTGGCTATTGACATAATATCTGGTCGTCTCGTTTTATGTTTCATATTTTTGTCATAGAGATTAGGTATCCAGTCTGTTTTTTCTTTTAATTGTTTGATTGCTCTTTTGGTGCCTCCAGTTTTCTGAATACATCTTTCCAGTATTTCAAGTCTGTATCTTACCCGGTCCTTTCTCATGTTTAATTTTATACTTTTGCTTATTTCCCTTATTTTAGTTCTAGTTATGCTCGTCTTTCCAGGCATAGATATTAGTTCGTATCTGGTTTTTAACATTTCTTTAGTTTCGTCTGTTAGCCATTTTACTGTTTTCTTTTCCTTTGCTGTTCTCGTTGTTTTTTGTGTTTTCATTAGCTCTTCCAACTTGTTATATTTGTGTTGGATATTTAGTTCTTTTGTATTTTCTGCAAAGTTATTGAGTTCCTTTTCTAATCTGTTAGTAGCTTCAGATATTATAGTTTTAGTTGGTTTTACCTTAAATGGTCTATTTTTATTTATAGAATCGGTGTGTAGCAATTTGGCTCTTACCATTCTGTGGTTGCTGTTGAAGTTAAGATTGTTAACAACTCTGCAATCCTGAAAATGCTTGCTTTTGTTAGTGAGGATATAGTCTATTTCATTTTTGTAACGCCCGTCTGGGGATATCCATGTCCATCTGTTGTTATCACGCTTTTTGTACATACTATTAAGTATTTTTAAGTTGTTTTCGTAAGCCATTTGTGTAAGTTTTTCGCCATTTCTTGTTCTTTTCCCTGAACAGTATGGACCCAATATCATCTCTTCTCCATCTTCTCTACATCCTGTTCTTGCATTAAAATCACCCATCACTATTAGGTTTTGTAGGTACGTTCTTTTATTGTGTTTGTTAACATAGCATAGAAATTGTCAATTTCTGCATTACTGGATTGCTCAGTTGGAGAGTAAATTTGTATAATGGACCACATTTCCCTTCTGGGTAGTTCCAGGTTAAGTATGACAATACGTTCAGATATGCCAATAAATCCATCAATGTATGTGCTCAATTCTTTTTTGACCAAGAATCCTGTTCCGAATTGTCCAGGTGTATCTCCTTTGTAGTAGAAAATAAAGTGTCCATGATCTTCTATTCTCTCGCCTAGGCGTCGAACTTCGCTTAATCCAATTATTGACCAATTTATTCTTTCCAATGCCGTAATCAACTCTGACAAGCTTTCTGTGCTTCTTAGGGTAAGCGTATTATAGGTTGCAATATGTAATATGTTGTTTTGTTGGCGATTTGTTGTCTGGATCAATTGTTTTTGTTTCTGGGGTAAATATTTTGGAGGGCTCGTCAATTACATGTTTGTAAACTGCCCCCGCGATACAGGTTAAACCTCTGCAGGGGTATCGTTTAAAAAAAAACATGGAGGGTAATTGGCCTACTCTGCCACGCTGGTCAGACCACCAACCCGTTACAGAGTATCGTATCAAGTTTTCCATCTTTTGCGGCTAAGTTATCGGCCGTCATTTCCTTTTGTCTGCTCTTACGACATCCTCAGGATGGAATGGGGTGGCAATATATTGTAAATCAGTCACCACAAGGACAGATTTATAATTTACGCAATTTAAAATGGGGGTAGCGCTTCGTAAAATTGATTACAAAGGGAAACTAGAACGTTACTTTTACTCCCTATAGTCTGCACTCTCGCAAATAAAGGTGCGCGTTGCAAAATTTCCGCTGCACCAATTTAGCTCTGTGACTAACAAGGGATTTGAACTATACGAATGGCTTTACAAATTACTTGGTTAAAACATTGTCTATTATGAATCTTCCTTTAATTGTACAAATGATCCCACTTCTGATAATGTTTATTCATGTGGTGATTCCAAACTAGTTGTAAATGGGTATTTTTTTATTTTAAATGAATAAGAATGAGAAGAAGCTTTATTTTTAGCTCGCAGGATCGACGCCCAATGGAGCAGCAAAGTCCTCGAGTGGCGACCGCGTTCCGGAAGGCGAAGTGCTGGTAGGCCTCCCACATGGTGGACCCACGACCTGGTTAAGGTCGCCGGAAAGCAATGGATGCGGGCGGTCCAGGACCGGCCTTTGTGGAGATCCTTGGGGTAGGCCTATGTCCAGCAGTGGACGTCTTTTAGCTGAAATGATGAGTGTTGCGTCTAGTCAAGGCGTAACACTATGTTTACCTTTAAATGACAGACAGAGATTCAAACCACAGTAAACGTTTGCTGAGCAAACATTATAATCTGTCTGGGTCTTGATTAGGTTTGCGATGGATCATCGTAGTAGTCCATACAAGTTTATCTTAGTCACATAAGTATTGACGACAATTGCACAGAGTATAGCAGAGGGAAACCTTCTTAAGAGTGAGCAAAATTGTTACCTATTCATATAGGGTTGGCACAGGAAGACAAAAGTTTGTTTACATCTATTTGTCATTTAATAATTTGAGACATATTTTTAGTCATAAACTTATCACATCATTTCAAAAACTCTTCTTTGGTGTTTGGGATAATTAAAAAAATATAGGTATGTTTTTATTTTTTCGATTGCTGTTCATGCACGCAGTACAATAAACCATATTTACACTCTTTCAAATTTATTCAAATTTAAACAAACACGCACGACTCGACACACAGTGAGCGGTGAGGTAGCCCTTTGTTAAAGCACTGGCCGAACCAGTATAAACCGGTTTCGTTCCGTACGTGACGAGTCGCCAGTGCTCCCGCACACACGCGCATCATACTTGTAGTGGTGTTCTTACCATGGCGCTGTTCTTTGAATCTTTGTCTCTGTCCCCTTTTATCTACTCCTGTGGCGATAGTATGCGTGTTATTCTTATAAATCGTAATATTTAATGCGACCATCATCTTTCCGCCCTTGTCCTACTCTAAGTGGTAGTCTCCATACACTCCGATCGGTCTTCATATTATCTACATTCACACCTTTCATACTCACAATCCATCCATGTCTTTCGACCTCCCACAGTCCTTACGTCCGCCAACATTCATACAGGAACTACCTCTGGTTTAAAAAGTCTGCTCTAAAGAGTAGAGCCGGCAAGAAACTGAAGTTCATTTTTTCAATAATTTGAAAATGTCTTGTTTCCAAAAAAAGTACAATGCAGTATAATAAGAGTAACTTCAAATGCCAAGAGTCCTTCACACCCTCAAACCTCTCAAACATAAAGTATCTTAAAACTTAGATCACGCACATACTGCACGACCCTGCTTTCCCAAACTTGGTGAAATGCGGGGAAACTCTCTAACGAAGTTCCTAAACAGTACTTTGGTGCTTAGATGTCTTTGTTTATGTTTCGGCTCAAATATCGTCAAGTATTTTAAGTTGGCTCTCTTGGGCGCTTTGTTTATCAGATTGTTGTTAAGTAGACCTGTCTGATGTGGTGAGGCCTGATAGATGAAACTCTAAAGGTTGAATGGAGGCAAAGGGTATTCAATTGGAAAGTATTTGGTTTTGTTGCTCAAATTGTAAGGGTCTCTTCAAGAATTGTTTTATGTTCGCAAACGGCCTTTTAGTATAAATTATTCATAACAAGCCTTAGGATATTCAGATTTTCATCTCGAATAATTATTTACTCAATTATATTAAGGCTTCTATTAATTTACCGTGTAGTGATGGATTTAGAATTTATAGTGACGCCACCCCGTTCCAACCTGAGAGTGTCCTTACTGCAAGAGAAAGAAAACTTGATACGAAAACTGCACCAAACAGACTTGCTAGCGTGGCACAGTTGGCTCGATGTAACTGGAGGACTCAATGGGTCATCTACGGTCAACAGTGGGTTTTCTAGTTTCTTGTATGTTTATCATAATACCTGGAAGAGATCGCTTGTTAGCGATAACGCCACCTAAATGTACTTGAAGTGTTACTTTTTAACAATGTGTTAAGTTAATAGTACGTACAAAAAAAGTGTAAAATAAATAAATAATTACGTTTTAGATTTTCTCCCCAATAGCAACAGACCTTTTCTCCTCCACTAAAGCTTCTCCAGTCATTAAAACGATGAAACTATTTCTCCAAAAACAAAAGAAAACCGCAAATCAACTGCAAACCTCCGTTTATCCTTATAATGAAATTCTTGAGAGCAATAGGGTTTAGAGCAATATAAAGAAAACTATTTGCTAATGGTATTGACTGTGATGTTATACCGGTTTACAATACCTTATTTTTTAAATAGTACTTTTTAGAATATCAAAACCAATTTTGCGTTATATCTCGGATCATCATCGATTTACGTCGGTCATGTACCAATACAAACTGATGATATATCTACATTAATACGTTGTCACTACAGATTATAAAACAGAGTAGTCCGTCTGTCTGTTCTCGATAAACTTTAAAAATACTTAACGGATAATCATGTGAATTTCAAAAATAGATAGAGCGATACATGAGGTAAGTTTAGGTATATATTTGTAACGAGAAAAACGTAGCTATTGTAGTTCTTGTATTGTGGCTATTGTAACTTCAATTTGCGTAACCCATGGTGTAAAAAAACTCGCACCCATTAAACTCGTACCAGACCGAGCCTTTACACCAAAGGTTATTTTATGGGTTTGTAACAAACAGCCCATAAATAACCCACTGCGGAGTTGCGCTTCCTCCACTTATATGGAGAGTAATTAGCCTACGGTGTCACGCTGGCCAGGTTGGTGCAAGGTTTTGTATGAACCTTTCCTACTCTTATGGCTAGATAATCGCCCTTGTCATTTCCTTTTGTCGGCTCTTACGGCACCCTCAGAATGGAATAGGGTGGTGACATTATGCATTCTAAACCCGTTCATAAACATGCTATAAAAAGTAAGTGTAGAGGCCTTGATTTATTCATGACGAGATATTCTCTGAAGGTCGCGGTTTTGCCCTTACGGCATCTATTAGCATAAATCTCTACTTGGCCTTTAGCTTTAAATAATGAGGAAATCAAGTTTGTTTCTCTGAGCTTATCATCATTTCAGCCAAAAGACTCCACTGCTGGTCCACGAAAGCCGATCCTGAGCCACCCGTATCTATCCCTTTCCGGCGACGTTAACCAGGTCGTCTCGGTCCACCGTGTGAGAGGCCTACCAGAACTGCGCTTTCCGGAACGCGGTCGCAACTCGAGCACTTTTCTGCCCCATCGGGCGTCAGTCTTGCGAGTTATGAGCCCTGCTCATTGCCATTTAAGTTTGGCAATCCTGTGGGCTTTGTCGGAAACTCTGGTTCGCCTGCGTATCTCCTTATTTCTGATTCAATCGACCGGCATCAAGCAGTGTGGTTGGAGCTCCAATCCAGACGGGGGCTCCATACAGGGCCATATTTCGGAAAATGCCGGAGTATAGGCGCCTGCAGACGGAGCCCGGGTCGCCGACGTTGGGCAGTAGCCTTCCCAGGGTGGCGGCAGACCCAATGAGCTTCGGAGCCATCGGTTTGAAGTGGGCCCCGAAGCTCCACCATCTATCCAGATGTAGCCCCAGATATTTGATATGGGCCTGCAACTCAATCACTGTCCTCCGAGAAGGAACCGCTCCTGGCCATGATGAGGGGGCCGTCTGCGTAGCAGAGCAGCCTCACCCTGGGCACGAGCGGCATTCGGGGGAGCCAGTCGTAACAGAGGTTCCACAGCACTGGACCCAAAACCGAGCCCTGTGGAACACCGCATTCCACCGTCTGCCGCTGTATGCGGTCATCCGCCCCCTTCCACAGGACCGCGTGGTCCCGGAGGTATGAAACAAACACTAACTTAAATTGTGGGGCTCATTTCTCTACTACTACTACTCAGTCCATAAACCACTGTGACTCAGCAGTTTATGGGCCTCCTCCCATCACAGAGAAGGTAGCCTACAGTGCCACGCTGGCCAGATGGGTTTGCACAGGGTTTCGGTTCCAGGTCCCCCTCTTTTGTGGCTAGGTTTCCGACCTTGTCATTTCCATTCGTCGGCTCATACACCCTGAGGATGGAATGCGTGGTGACACTATGTATTCTAAAACCGTCAACACGGACTAATTTCTCCACATAGAGTCAAAAGAGGCCTGACTCAGCAGGGGTCATTTATGGGCTGGGAGGGAAATTTAACAATGGACGAATTTACAACAATCCGGAAGCATCTCAATTTGCAGACGCGAGTAAATTACGACACAAGAAACTAAGACATAGTCTCCAATTTGCTGTATTTGCAAGATAAGTTTCTTGGTGACACACGGGCATGTTAGCAGGTTGTCCAAGGAATAAGTTATCTCTTCATCATCAGCCCACTCTAGTCCACTGCTGGACAAAGACCTCACTTATGAGCGCCTTAGCAACATGCCTTCAGCCTGCAAAATTTTGCAGATCGCTCCATCGAGCAATGTCTGCATGATGAAACCGGCGCAAATGGAGGTTTTTGTATCTGCAATTTTGTGCACTTAAAAATTAACTTAATCGAACTTAAAAATTGAACTCACACTACAACGCTGGCCACAGGGATTCGTATTATGTTTTACTTCTCTTATCCTTATCATTTCCAAATACAAATTGAAATATGGTGGTGAAACTCTTTATTCTTACACGAATAGTCCCTAATATGCAGCAAAGCGTTCAGAGTGCACAGCGTAAATTCAACTCGAAGTCGAAATTCCACTGAAACCGCGCTCTGTTTAAGCTGCCTTGTTTACAAGTCTGTGTGTCCATCACTATCCACGGAACACATACCGGAAAGCTGACTGGGCGGACTAAATGTCACTGAGCCTTTCACTAGGCCAGAGTCCCACGGGCTACATAAAATTTGTATACGCGGATCGATAGCCCTTTGTGTGACTAAAAATATCCTTCCAAGGAAATATGTGAACAATCGTTTATCTGGATTACGATTGTATTTATACAGACTAGTCTTTTCTTTTCTTTTGTAACGGATTTAGAATACATGAGGTCACCACCACATTCTCTTTCTCTTTTTCATTTCGCTATTTAGTTTTTCTAAAAAAACGAAACCCCTGTACTTGGTATAACCTGTATCGCTGGGACAGTTTACAGACATGTAATTCACGAACTTAAATGTCACCCAGACTCCGAGAAAGTGCCTCTGGTTTAGAAAAAGTCACTTGCCCAGCCCCGGAATCGTACCGTCCTGGGTACGATTCCGGGGCTGGGCAAGATCAGAAGGCGGCACATCTAACCCCGATCAGAAGGCGGCACATCTAACCCCTAGACCAACGAGGCTTGAATCGCGGAGGCAGTTTACAAACATGAAATTAGCGAACTGGTTTATACAAAGACACTTGCGGTACTCGGGAATCGAACCGGGGACCCACGATCTAAAGTCAGCACATCTAGCCCTTAGACATCCTGGGGTTGTCGTTAGAGCCAACAAGAGGAAATGACCAGGCTGATAATCTAGACGCAAGAGTAGGAAAAGTCGATACGAAACCCTGTGCCAAGTCAACTGGCCAGTGTGGCACAGTAGGCTCATTACCCTCCATGTAACTTGAGGAGGTCTGAGTGAGCAGTGGATCGTTTATGGGCTCTGCGAGTTGTATGCTGGGAGTCCATTGATTGTAGTATTTGACCTCCTCCGTGCTTAGGAGGGCACGTGAAACCGTCGGTCTGGGCCCGGCTGGGCAGACGGGTTGGCACAGGGTTCTCTTGTGGCTAGGTTATCGGCCTCGTCATTTCCTTTTGTCTTACGACACCCACACAATGAAATGGAGTGGTGAAACTATGTTCTCTAAATCCGACGTCACTCGGACTATTTAGTTCACAAGTCTATAAATAATGTAAGCAGTTCAGCTACAGTTTGACAGCTGTTTCCCCGAGCAACGTTCGTGGTTGCATACAAATGACGACCTCTCAGAGACAGATGGTTCCGTGTGGTGACGGATTTAGAACACACAATGTCACCAACCCATACGAACCGGAAGGTGCCGTAAGAGGCGACTAAAGGACAGCCAGAGTCAGACTACCTATGAATGATCCACTTCTGAGTCGGGCCTCTTCCTATCACAGGGAGGGTAATTAACCTACTGTGCCACGCTGGTTAGACGGGTTTGCACAGGGTGTCATATCAAGTTTTCCCTCTCTTACGGCCAGGTTATCAGCCTCGTAATCTCCTTTTTTCGGCACCCTCAGGATAGAGCAGGGTGGTGACACCGTGTTTTCTAAATCCGTCACCACACGGCGTAAACGTAAACTTGCTCCATAACCTGTTTTTTGGTTTCGTTGGGAAAATTCGTAATACATCGGGGGTGGGGTCAACAGTTATGTGGAACTCCGGAACACTGGACTCCGGAACGTCGGACAGGTTGTGACTAATGTGGACATCACGGGTAACTTGATAAATGCTCTGTGCAAACCAATGTCTCGTTGGTCTAGTGGTTAGATGTGCCGCCTTTGGATCAACGGGTCCCGGGTTCGATTCCGGGGTCGGGCAAGTGTCTTTGTCTAAACCAGAGGCACTGGCTCGGAGTCTGGGTGTCATTTCTATCTATAATATGTATGTATTTACAAAAAAAATAATGTATATAAGTAGTTTATCATCCATCTCGTTACCATAACACAAGCATTAAGTTGCTTAGCTTGGGACGAGATGGCGTTGTGTGAAATGTCCAAGGATATTTATTTAATGTTTCCAGCGCAACACAGTAGGCTGATTTTCATTTCATACACAAATTCATACAAGGGAATTTGGAGGAGTCCCGATTGAGTAGTGGGTTGAAACGACGACGAATTCAGCACAAATTGGCGACTGCGTATCTGTGCCATATGATGTGTAGTGGAATAATCCTCTTTAATAATAATATAATCCTTCCTTGGGATTTGGTTGATGCTTCCGGATTTGTATAAATAAGAACGTCTTTTCATGAAGCGGTAATGAATGTATTGTAACAAAAAAACGATTAGACTCCCTTGGTCTCAGGAGAGACGTTGGATCTCTTTGTGTCTTATACAGACTGTACACTGGGGAATGTTCTGAGGAATTATTCAGCTTTGTGCCATCGTCACTTTTACGCCATTGCACCCTGCGGCAGTCGGAGAAATTTCATCCACATCGGCTGGATAACTATACAGTTTTCAGCAACTGTACGTGCATCGCGAGCCTTTTTACCGCGCACGTGCAAGATGTGGAATGATCTACCTCCCGAAGTGTTACCTCTGCGCTAAAACATGGGGCTCTTCAAAAGAGGTGTTTACAGGCATCTTAACGGCCGGCAACGCATCTTCTCCCGTTAGGTTGCAGATGTCCTGGGTGAAGGTGACCACCAGCTCGTGTGTCGTCTTATAATATAAAAAAAAACTAATTGTGGCACTCGGGGACTGCCGCCGTAAAGCTATTTTTTTATTTTATTTATGCTGTATTTTTTATCTAAAGTGAAGGATATTCATTTTAAAATACGTCGTTGGTGGGCGGTATGTTTAATGTCGAGGTATATTTAATGTAACTAGATGGCGCTGGCGTCAAGTTGCCCGCCGATATGGTTTTGATTTATATGGTATAGTTTCACTGGACGAACACCGACAGTGAGACTTCTCACCAGGGTGTGTTAGCGGAGTGGGGGGTATTAGGTTTTATTTTCGCTACGGAATTTCTTGAATCGGTCGCGTATATATAGTAAAAGCGACAATAGCTAAAAAAAATACAAGCACTACATATTATAAAACAAAGTCGCTGTCGTCTGTCCGTCCCTATGTATGCTTAAATCTTTTAAACTACGCAACGAATTTTGAAGCGGATTATTTTAATAGATAGAGTGATTTAAGAGGAAGGTTTATATGTATAATAAATTCATAACATTGCAGAGAAACACTGATAAATTTAGAGGTTCATCATTGCACCCGTGCGAAGCCGGGGCGGGTCGCTAGTAGACTATAAAATTGAACTGAAATAGTGATGCTAATGATTATATCGAGTAAAATCAAACTGTAACTAAAGTATTTCGGACACCATATTATGTCTATTAACTCAGTTACCTTGGGACATAATAGCTGTACATTTTTAATATGTGTCTCATTTTGTAACTTTAACTAGCTAACATCAGATTAATGGCGACATTTGCTTCATGTAGTAAAATGTGTAAAGCCTCGCTCCCTAGCCTTATAGCCGTACTTGTCCAGTTTTAGAGCGGATTTAGTTCTTAACGTTCTACGTAAGAGCTTAGTAGGACTTAAAAGTCGACGGGCACTCGGAAAACGTATAGCGTATTTTTACACGAACGTTCTAAAAAGAATATATCTACTTCCCCGACAAAACGGGTTTCTATACAGTTCTCAGGACTGGTCTGTTGCAACGTAGCTCTTAAAGAAACGTATTTGTTATGATAGGCTTTTTTCTTTTTGAAACCAGTTTTTTCAGCGGTAGTTCTTAAGCATTTATAAATATGAAAAATATAGTTTGTTGGTATTTCCTTTATAGAATCGTAAACTATGCATTTGATCATGTGATGATCTTCAACAAAATGTTGTGCATGAGCTCAGGAAATTTTAAGAACAAAAAAAAATTTTTATGTGTGTAACGTATTTTCTTCAAATTTATTTTAGTTAGTGGCGTAGCAACGCACTTAATGATCTGGACGTACGGGATTTTCATAAGTTTTGAAAACTTATGACCCGGTAGCGCTGAGTCGTGAGTCGTCGAAAAATATGTATACACGTTTTGTAGCCGGATAGCTCGAGTAAGACTCATGGCAGTGGTGGCGTCGTGTGGCGTCGTTTTCTACCGTGCAATAAGGTATGTTTTTCAAAAATGATGAAAATTTACGACGTCTGAGTTCCGGATATATTTTGTAGCATGATAACGCGAGTTATCATGATAACGCGAGTTATCATGCTCACTTTAAGATAGCAGTGGTGGCGTAGTGTGGTCGTTCTCTTCCCTGAAATATGGATGAGGAGGGCAATGGCTGCCACATACGTTACGTTATGCTTGTGAACAACTGCGGTTGCGTTATTAATGACTAGATGTTGCTAATGTTTGGCCCTTTGCAACTATTAGACGAATTCGCTCTCACAAATCTGTCTTATCCGAAACTTGTACCTAAACATGGCGATTATAAAAAAGCAACTACAAAGATTCTTACCAAATCTTCTCTGTATTCGTGGTAAATAGTAAATTTCGTAATAATAAATGTCCGTGTGGTGATGGATTTTGAATATGTAGAGTCATCACCCCATTCAATCCTGAGGGTGCCGTAAGAGCCAACAAAAGGAAATGTCAACTCCGATAACCTAGTCGCAACGGAAGGAAAACGTGATAGGAATCTCTGTGCCAACCCATGTGACCAGCGTGGTACAGTAGGCTAGTTCCCCTTCATTTAACTGGAGGAGGCCCGACTCAGACCGTCTTTGTGCTAAGTACTAGTAGATGTCAATTTTTTGTTTTGTTTCTTTTTTTATTTGTCGTCTTGACTTGTCAAAAGAGCTATTTGAGTTTTGATTTTGATTTGGCAATTAAGTTACCTACTTAAATTCCTTTTTCTTTGGTGAGGAGGGGTTTTCCTGGATTAACATTAAGTCCGAACCACAATAAATACCCTTCAAACGGCAATATTCTTTATTTTTACGTCTTTCACAGACTCTTTTGCGACACGAACCGACAAATCTGTTTTACTGTCATGTAGATAATGGAGAATGCAATAAAATAAAATGTTTTGATGGGTTCTTCTTAGTTCTCATCATCACTACTCACTACCAAATATAAAACAAAAACGCTATCGTCTGTCCGTCCATGAGTATGCTTAAATCTTTAAAACTAGGCAACGGATTTTGGAGCTGTATTTTTAATAGATAGAGTGATTCAAGAAGATGGTTGATTATTTATAATACATGCATAATTGCACCCGTGCGAAGCCGGAGCGGGTCGCTAGTTTTATGATAAACTGCACTTTAAGGCAAACAAATCATCATCAACAATCCAAAGATGAAGCAATACTGAGTCAGACCTCTTCCTATTTGATGGAGGATAAATTGTTTAAAGGCAGACTGCCTTGTTGGTCTAGGTGTTGTATGTTTCGCCATTGGAAGGGTCCCTGGTTCGATTCCGGAGCGGGCAATTGTATTTGTCAAAAAGCTTTTATACCATTTTATACCACACGGAGGAAATATTTGTACGACCTACAAGTATTTGTTCCGGGTCTGTGTTTTCTATCTATAATATGTATGTATTTACAAAAAAAAATGTATATAAGTAGTTTATCAACCATCTAGTTACCATAACACAAGCATTAAGTTGCTTAGCTTGGGACGAGATGGCGTTGTTTGATATGTCCAAGGATATTTATTTATTTATTGTCGACCCTTACGACACCCTCAGGATGAAATGGTGACACTATTTTTAAACGGTCACCACACGGATAACTTGGGGCTAACCGACACGTAAATTTAAATGTCTGACAGCGGCTGGCATTGGGAGTTCTCTGATCATTAATAATTCAAAGGGCGGACCAATCGAGCGAGCGCTATTTAATTTCGACAAAGCAAATTATCGAATACCCCACAATGACAGATTTACAGGCAATTAGTTCGACCAACGACTAGTTACAACCATTTCAAGTTGTTAGATTAGGAGATTACGGTATTTCTAATTGCAGAAATGCTTGTTATAAATTTTTTTGTCCGTGTGCTGACGGATTTAGAATACGTAGTGTTACCACCCCATTATCCTGGGAGTGTCGTTAGAGCCGACACAAGGAAATGTTAAAGTCAAATCCCCAGCCGCAAGAGTAGAAAAATTTGAGACGAAACCATGTGCAAACCCATTTGGCCAGCGTGGCACAGCTATAAAAATAAATGTCATCTATGCAAATAAATAAAATTTGAGTGTCTCTTTGTAATATTATAGTTAATAAATAGTATTGACTGCCTTGTTGAAGAGCGGCACACGAAGTCGTGGTGGGTTTTGGCCCTGGGAACTGCTCTGTCCTCAAAAGCCTTAATCGCCGCGACACACAGCTTGGTAATTGCAGTGGAGGGCGGCCAGGCGTTGAGGCCAGGGCTGCCGCTGCAACCACGTGGATCTGGCGCCAGTTCATCCGGCGCCTGACGGGAGCACGTGCAATGTCCCGCAGGTACCTCTCGGTGAGTTCCTACATAACCCAGCTGGCGTTTAGCCGTCGGGTATCCATGAGGATATCCAACGTAAAAATAAGGTTACTTTTATTGACATCTCCCCTCACTTTTCACGAGCTCATAGCTTTTCAGGAGCACATTTCAGGAGCCCAGGGCGCGAAATACAGAATTTTATCGTACACTGCAAAATGTTTTTAATTTTTTAGAATTTTTTGTTAAATACCGGATTACGCGGACGAAGTCGCGCGTAATATAACTACTTAAGTGTTTACTAATTGGCCATCCAATTATAATAGCAAGTTTGGAAAGTTCCACTGATAAACACACAGATGTTCGACAATTGACAAAGGTCTCTGACAGAATCTGACAGAAATCGGACCATCTGACTCGCGATATTGATAACGGTCAAACAAGTCAGATGAGGCTTGTGGTTACATAACGATACAACGTGTTCAACAAGATAATATTATTTTATTAGTCTAATATTGTACTGTTTTTCTAACTGCCTTGTGGTCTAGGGGTTAGATATGCCGCCTTTGGATCAACGGGTCGGGCAAGTGTCTTTATCAAAATCAAAATCAAAACTCATTTAATCAAGTTGGCTCATTAGAGCTCTTTTGACAGGTCAAACAAAAATTAAAATTTAAAATTTACCATTTAAAATTATTTATTTACCATCTACCACCGGTTCGGAATGCACCTCTACAGAGAAGAGCCGCCAAGAAACTCTGTAGTTGCTCTTTTTCTCTCTCTATCTCGCTCTCTATCTAAAACAAAGCCACTTGCTTTGAGTCTGGGTGTCATTTGTGTTCGTGAATTACATGTTTGTAAACTGCCCCCGCGACACAAGAAAAAATATACAACGTTTTTTTTAAGTTAAAGCCAAAATCGCTTCGTAAGTGACAGAGAGCACAATATTTATTTAATATACACACACATCATTATATTTTTCATCTACTAACAATTCCGTGATGTGATGTGAGGTGATGGATTTAGAATACCTCATACTCATTCCTTTAGGCTCATCAGAGGGTCATTTATGAGCTGATTAGGAGTAGCAAACTAATACGGAATAATGTTGCTAGAAATAATCTATTATTGAATTATTTGAATTATTTGAATAGGTAATTTCTGGAGAAATAGACAAGAAGCAATGTATAAATTTTCCTTCTCTTTAGTCAGCTTTTATGACACCCTCAGGATGTGTAGGTTGGTGACATTGTATATTCTAAACCCGTCACCACATGGACAAGAAAAGTCATAAATCACTTACTAAAAAAACTACTTACGTAAAATACTTGGTTTATTGTAAAAGAAACTACTGGCAATAATAAGTTATATCACTCTGAAACTAAGGAGCAATGTAATAGGGTTCAATATCAAAGTGGCCTGTCGTTGTATGAAAAAAACAGCACCGCGGTTTGAGTGATAAAGGTCATGATGTTATGAAATATTATTTGGACTCACAAGCAGCCTCACGTTTGGTCTTGGGGAAATCAGAAAAGGTCATACTCTGTACTTGACGTCTTGTGTGACAAGAAATAAATAAATACTGTGACAAATATTTCAAGCACCGTTTTATGGGTCATTTCTGAGTAAGAATAGGGTTAGTTCACAAATCACTCACTGGTGAGGCCTCCACCAAGTTCATGGAAGAGAATTAGCATACTGACCAGTGTGTCACTATGGCGTCTGGCCAAGCCATAGTGCCATTTAAGCCAGACGGGTTGGCACAGGGATTGTTTCAAGTTTCTCTTGTAAATAAGTTTCTTTGAGTCGCTGTTGACGCCTTGAAGATGGTACCGCCTACTCTGCCCATAAATGACCCACTGCTGTGTCGGGCGTCCTCCAATTACAGGGAGGGAGGGTGATTGTTAGAGTGGGTAGTTGCTTATTTTTTCCTGAGATATTACCTACCTTTATTATTTAGTACTATCGTTTCGTTACTTGTGGGTATAGGGTTTCTCATAGCCTGTAGATCACTCAACAAATTGACCTCAAAGATCTCAACTTTTAATGATTCAATCTTTAATCTTTCCAATATATTTGATGAGTTTTCAACATAAAGATATAAATATAGATAACGTGAATCAGGGATACACAGGCAAACCAGGCTCACCGCCATAGCCCACAAGATTGCCAAACTCAAGTGGTAGAGGACAGGGCACATAACGAGCAGGACCGTCGCCCGATGGGGCAGAAAAGTTCTCAAGCGGCGACCGCGTTCCGGAAAGCGCAGTGCTGGTAGGTTTCCCACACGGTAGACCGATGACCTGGTTAAGGTGGCTGGAAAATGATGGATGCGGGCGGCCCAGGACCGGCCTTTGTGGAAATCCTTGGGGGAGGCCTATGTCCAGCAATGGACGTTTTTTTTGGCTGAAATGATGATGATAGAAAACTCTTTATACAGTATTCACAATTTAGAATTTGGAGCAGCTAGTCTATAATGTAGGTCTGAAGTTAATTAGCTGGGTCCACACCGGACGATCCATCGCGCTCAGATCGCGCGCGGCTGAAAAAACTGGATCTACACCGAACGATCCGTTTTGGATTGCAGATGCTCATTTGGATCGCGCTCCTGCCGCTGCCGCAAGCGATCGGAGCGCAATGGATCGTCCGGTGTGGACCCAGCTATTGAAGTGCACGCTCCTATGACGAGTTTCAACGGTATGCCAATTTCAAAAGCTAACACGTGGTTAAGATCTCTCATTCTAATATACTTTAGCGTAGCCGATACCGCATCGTGAGCGTTTAAATAAAGGAACGGATATTTTACAATTCTCACACATAAGCTACTTATTTTTCTATTCTAGACTAAAAAAGTGTGTGTGTATGTGTGGGTGTAAGTGAATATAAGAAACATTGCCTAATACATTTAAATGGTACACAGCTCGCCCTTAAATCTCACAAATCAAAGATACCACAAGTGACTGCTACCTTCTAATATGTGTCATAGGCCGTCGATTCGGGCCCCTCCAAATTCATCTAGAGAAAACATTGAACGATAACGAATAAAATAGAAGGTTTAACACAGGGTTTGTATCAAGTTTTCCGTCTCTTGCGGCTGATCTGCCTTTGGCGTTCCATTGGTCGGCTCTTACAACAGCCTCATTATGACACGGGTTAATGACGCTGTGTATTCTAAATCCGTGACCACACGGTATTCCAATAACAATATTCAAATAGACGGCGTTGGTTCGTCCCGTTTGGAATGCAATCGTGCGAGAAATTAGGGCCAAGCAAGAAACATGTACACCCTAAATTGAAATCTGTCTCGGGTTGTTTGGTCGGACTATGTGTGGTGTGAGATATAAGAGATAGCGAAGGATTTAAACGAAACCCGTGCACTAATGACGCCAAAATGTAATTCACGAACACAAATCACACCAATACTCGGATCATGTGCGTCTGGTTTACTCAAATACACTTGGCCGACCCCGGAATGGACCCGGAGACTCGTGCTTCAAAGGCGGCACATCCAACCCATTATTATTATTATTTTTAGTTGCCCGGGGTAAAATCCTTTATGGACTATCCCCGTCGCTCCCGAGGAGGACGGGCTCCGCACTGGAGCATCCAACACCGGAGATGAACTCCGTGGCACCCTGTCACATTTTTTTTTATACGAAAACCCTTCACTATTTATAACCTGTGTTGCGGGGGCAGTTTACAAACATGTAATTCACGAGCACAAATGACACCCAGACTCCGAGCCAGTGCTTCTGGTTTAGACAAAGACACTTGCCCGACCCCGGAATCGAACCCGGGACCCGTTGATCCAAAGGCGGCACATCTAACCACAGACCAACATTTATCACGGACACGGAATATAATTTAAATATCAAGACCAAACAGCTATTACCAAACAAGCTAAGGAAGCACCTACTGAGAGTAGGTTACATGAAACACCAATGTCCCAGGTGCCAAGGCGCTGGGTACGACAGACGAAAGGAAAAAAAAGAAGAGCAAATAATTACCATTAATTGCTAAAAAGAACACGGACTACAAGTCTGTGGTGTTGCAACAAAATAATTAAAAAAAAACACAGACCAACGAGGCAGTCAAAAAGGCAGGCAAAAAGAAAAGAAACGATATTGGTGCCATGAATTATTTCAAAACCGGCGAAATGCAGGTGGAGTGCAGTGCAGCAGGCAGTGAATTGATTTATATTAAGTGTTCAAAATCCGAAGGAGACATTCTTAAAAACATTTTAAGTTTACTTATGGGTCGGTTGATTCTTTCTTGGCCGGTTTTGAAATAATTCATGGCATCAATATCGTTTCTTTTCTTTTCTATCTTCTAATTAATATTGCCGCACTCAGCACAATGACCGCTTCGTCTGACATTACGAAAATAACTAAATCAGAAACCTCGCAAATTCAAATGTATATTTACTAAATGTTACATTACACGCGAACGCTCGTCGGTCAGGGAGGTAGTAATGTAATGCTCAAAGTCGAATCTATAATGTTACATTACAGGCGACCGCTCGTCGGTCAGGGAGGTAGTATTGTAATGTAATGCTCAAAGTCGAACTGTAATGCTCAGTACTCCTCCCTCACTGATGTAATGCGTCGAGCATTACCTTAACGTTACATTACACGCGAATGCTCCCGGTGAGGGAGCGCCCTAATGTGCTTAATCTCAAGTTTTCATTCTCGGATTTCAGCCTTGTTACTTCCTTTGGTCGACTCTTACGACACGCTTAGGATGAAACGGGGTGCTGACACAATGTATTCTAAATCCATCACCACACGGCAATGTGTATATAATTTTTTATTTTTTTTTTAATCGTTAAAATACTTGTCGTCGTGAAATAAAATTTCACACTCTTATCACTTGGACCACGCGGCATGCTATCCGTTATTTCGCGAAGAGAGTTTTACGTCTTGAATACGTAATTCATGAAACCTTTTGAGGTTTCGACCGGATTTTTCTTGTAACCTTTTATATTTCGTCTGCGAACTTGGAATTGAATGCGGCTCGTGGTAGCGGAAGTTATTGAGGATAAATGATAATTTCAAGTTTTGCACTCTGTAATTTATTTCGGTATGGTATGCTTTTTATATCTAAGGTGATGAATTTAATGCTTACACAAAGTTTTATAAAATAGGTATATAGACAAGTTGATAAGTAGAGTAGAAATATTATGGAAAGTATTATTGTTGTGAGTTTGGGATTGGTTTGGCTACCGACAACCTATGGGGTTGTGGGTATGGTGTACGTGTAACAGAGTTCAAAGGATTTTTCAATGATTTAGACTCTATAGTGTTAATATCTGTATTAATTTCAATTTGTAACACAATTTTAATGTTGTTACTAATCAGCACATAAATGACCCATTGCTGAGTCAGCCCTCCTCCAATTACATGAAGGGTAATTAGCCTTCTGTGCCACGCTGGCCAGACGGGTTGGCACAATGTTTCACATCAAGATTTCTTTCTCTTGTGGCTAGGATGACAAGTTCGATAGATTTGTCATTGTCTCTTGTCGGTTCTTATGACACTCTCAGAATGTAATGGGTGGTGACACTATGTATTCAAAATCCGTCACCACGCATTAATATATTCAAATTCAAATCATTTATTTTGTGTGGGTCACGATGGACACTTACAAATAGTCAACACATGGTCATATTATACAATAAAAAAAAAATCGTTAATAATATTCCAATATAAATCGCGTTAATAAAATACATGTAATACTGTAACTCTATATTTAGTCGTAACTCTTTTAAAAAGGTTGCTTGTGATTTTCGACGAGATATTCATCGAATACCCGGCGATTTTCCGCCCACACCAATGGGTAATTAATTGAGATCGCTAAACGACCCGTGTTGCCCGAAGGAAACCGATGTTCATTTTTTTCGGCCGGCAATGTAGGCAAAGGGGAATCCCGGCGTCAAAACTTTTTATTTTTTAAACGCTCAATACATAAGGGATGTAGTCCGTTTATTTTCTCGGTAATGTATTTTATAGTACTATTACTACTACTCAGCCCATAAATGAACCACTGTTGAGCCGGCCCTCCTCCAATTACATGGAGAGCTTAGACACACTGGCCAGACGCGCTGGCACAGGGTTTCGTATCAAGTTTATGGCTAGGTTTTCAGCCTTGTCATTTTTTATTATTTTTTTATTTATTCTGTTACAACACCACATACTTGTAGTCCGTGTTCTTTTTAGCAATGAATGGTAGTTATTTGCTCTTTTTTTTTCTTTCTTTCGTCTGTCGTACCCTGCGCCTTGGCACCTGGGACATTGGCCTTGTCATTTCCTTTTGTCGGCTCTAACTATACCCTCAGGATAGAATAGAGCGGTGACGCTATGCATTCTAAATACGTCACCACACCGTCGATATATTTAATATTTATTATTTTTATTAATCCTATAGTCGGCGCATGAGCTCCGAAGAAGCGGGCGGGTATATCCCACGCTCAACTGTCTCTACGCACCCACACTCTCCCTTTACTAGTCACGCACAACATTGATAGAGGATTTTATTAAGTACTAGCGACCCGCCCTGGCTTCGCACCGGTGGAATGATGAACGTCTAAATTCATCAGTGTTTCTCTACAATATTATGGATACGAACCTACCTCTTGAATCACACTATCTATTAAAAAAACGCTTCAAAATCCGTTACGTCGTTTTAAAGATTTAAGCATACATAGGGACGGACAGACGACAGCGACTTTGTTTTATACTATGTAGTGATAGTGATAACAAATACAATTTGATTACAAGATTGTGATTATAAAGAGTGATTGATTGGATTTTACGTAATTCTAACGTTCGAGACGCGTGTCAGTCAGAGATTCCTTCTTCTGCGCCACCACCTTCTGCGACATAACGGCCCCTCAACCTCAACCCTCGGATAACAGACCAATCAGGTTGAACGATAACCCGAGGACACTACGATGCGCCGCAGCCGTTGGTTGCCTCGCAGAGCAACTCTGCCATAGCCCGAACCCGATTCGACACCACGGAGCGCTCTTTGTCAGGCGTCTCCACGTGAGCCTGACCGGTTTGGGTGACCCTGAGCCGGTATGGATCCGATGGATCTTAAAGGCAAGCCCACCTTACCACGGCAAGATAACACGCACAATCGAGAGAAAAGATCTCGGAGGCCTGACTCAGCACCAGACCACTTTTATCCCATTTTAAAGAAGCTTTTAAAAAGAAACCACTTGAAATTCCATTTCAAAGATTAAGTAAAAAGAAGACTTTTAAACGTTCTTTGAATAGGTCTTACGACTTAGGATTATTTTGCTTTCCATTATAAAATGCTATTTATTTAAAATGCTCACTAATAGAAAGCCTTCTTTGAGATCACAGTAAATATAAATACAATCGACTGCGGGATACATTTATTTATAGTATACTAGTGGCCCGCCCCGGCTTCGCCCGTGAAAAGCGGGGGTGGGTTATACATATAAACCTTCCTCTTAAATAACTCTATCTATTAATAAAAACCGCTTCAAAATCCGTTGCGTAGTTTTAAAGATTTAAGCATACATAGGGACGGACAGACGACAGCGACTTTGTTTTATACTATGTAAAGAAAGATAGCTAACATACATAATAATTTTACTACTACTTTGCTTTCACTAATCTGTCAGACTTGTTTGTACCACCATCATGGCAAAGTTCTTTTTTCTCGTTCTCTTTTCCATTAACGAGCAACATGGAGTTTCTTGCCGGCTATTCTCTGTGAAATGGCAATCTGAACCCGGTGGTAAAATCATTTTTTTTATGTTTTTGTTGTGTTTTTTGTATATTTAACTATTGGTTATTTGTTATTATTGTTATGAAGTTATTCGATTAAAAACCATTTTGATTTTGACACAGCATGACTTATACATCAATTTATAAATGAACCGGGTCTCTTCCAACCTTTCGGGAAAGATCTCTTCCGACCTTCGAAGGGCCACCTTCTCATCCTTGGAAGGGGTTGTAAAGCGTGTCCGGAAGTGCACTAGAGCTATTTAAAGAGATACGTGGCACCTGAAGGAATCTACTTGCCATCTGCTAGTTTAGCATCATGATTTATTTCTCTTAATATCTTTAAACGAAGCCCGCGTACTAGCCCTATGCGGTATCGTGGGGGCTGTTTGCAAACATGTCTATTCAAGAACACAAAGACTATTGCCCATACCCCTTAATCGGGCCCGTGATACAAAGGCAGCAGTTCCGAATACTTTTTTTTGGTTTCCCTGGGGAAATGCATACCACGGCCTCTTGAGGGTGTAGTCAGCGGCTATGTGGGACTCCGAAACACTCGACTACACACTAAAACCCTAGCGATATACGTTACGACAGTTTAGGCACACCCAACCCCTGTGCCAAAAAGGCATTCTAAACGCGTTCACGCTTTATTGACCCACTGGGGTTTTAGTCCTCAAGTATTTCGGACACGTTGTTCGAAACGAAAACTCCATGGAGCGGCTCGTTGTCCGGGGGCATGTGGAGGGCAAGCGATCACGTGGTCGATCACCTACGCGTTGGACAGACCTCATTAAGGCTGCGACTCAAACGACTATAGTCCAAAGTTCCCGAGATGCTGAAGACCGTAACAAGTGGAGACGCATCGCGAGGGCTGCTGTGGCCAATGAAAATGCAGCATCATCAACCACGACCACTCCGTCAGGAGTGAACGACTAAGGAGGAGGAGGAGGGGTTTTAGTAGGTAACCGAGTGCTTCAGGGTCCTACATATACGCCAACATTATTTCCGAGGAGCGTTATATATTAAGCATGTCCTTAGTAAATACAAAAAAAAACATAAAAAAACTGTTTTAATTTTTGCACAAAAAAAAACATATCAGAACTACCGCCTTGATTTTCCCGTCAATCCATCACTGTCTGGGTGCGGGGAAAAAACATGAAAACCCGCTGAAAACTGAAACTTTTTGACGGAATGTATGGTACGTAGAGAGCTTTAATAAAAAATATTTTCACGGAACAGAAATAAATACGATACTTTTTCACCGAGTTTTTTTTTTAAATCTTTTTAAAGTCTTTTATTATTTAGTTAAAACGTACCGAAATTTCGTCCTCTTCGAAATTCATGGAGGGTTATTACGCTAGTAAGACGGGTTGACACAGATTTTCCTATCAAGTTTTACTTCTCTTATTTCTCCTATCAAGTCTTCGATATTTTCATCACCTTTTGCCAGCTCTTACGACACCCTTAGGATGGAATGGGTTGGTGACACTAAGTGTTCTAAATCCGTCACCACACGGACTAGGATAATATACGCAGTGCAACTGTTTATTTTTGCAAATGATAAAATCTAACCCCTCGCCCGTTTCCCCATTGGGAAAGACCTCTACCATATAAATAAATAATAAAATAAATATCCTTGGACATTTCACACAACGCCATCTCGTCCCAAGCTAAGCAACTTAATGCTTGTGTTATGGTAACGAGATGGATGATAAACTACTTATATACATTTTTTTTTGTAAATCATCATTTCAGCCAAAAGACGTCCACTGCTGGACATAGGCCTCCCCCAAGGATCTCCACAAAGGCCGGTCCTGGGCCGCCCGCATCCACTGCTTTCCGGCGACCTTAACCAGGTCGTCGGTCCACCGTGTGGGAGGCCTACCAGCACTGCGCCTTCCGGAACGCGGTCGCCACTCGAGGACTTTTTTGCCCCATCGGGCGTCGGAAAGGGCCATACATATTATTTAAAGAAATGACACCCAGACTCCGAGCCAGTGCCTCTGGTTTACACAAAGACACTTGCCCGACCCCGGAATCGAACCCGGGACCCGTTGATCCAAAGGCGGCACATACGGCCAAAAACCATACACCTTAGGTGAACTTCTGTTCCTCTGGTGTGAGGTCAAGGGAAGTGTGGTGTTGGCAGCCTAAAGAATACATATAGGTACACGTGTTGGCAGCGCCATGGAATTTTTTTTAAATTTATTTTTTATGTTGGTCACCCGACCGCTAACTGCCAGCCAGAGAGACACGCACGAGACATTGCACGTGCCTCCATCAGTTGCCGGATGAACACGATCTCCACCTGGCTCCCCCACCATTGCTTGTGATAGCAGCCCTGGCCTGCTTGGTGTTGTTGGCAGCCTAAATACTAAAGTATTGTAGCCTGGACCAGCATGCTACATACTTTCCACAATTTATTCAAAATCTGAACTAATAACATCAAGAAATATCGCCAACAAATGCGAGAATTACCAAAAAATCCTACACCGCGATAGCGAAATTTCAAGAGCAATTCGCACAGTTTAGTATTCCCCGACTACAACTATTGGGGGATATGCCCTTTGACCCCTAGCCACCTCGTATGGCTGGATGATCATCCCTTTGCGCCTAAAGTATCCTCCTGTTGGCCCCGACATGCCTTCATTTACAGGATGGCCAACGAGTATAGAGGATTTAAAAAAGAGATCTCCAATGTTACGTCCATAGTTGACGATGAACCTACCCCGTAAGCATACACGCCGTAGTATAAAAATGATGATCGTCGTCGTTGTCGTCATCGTTTCAGCCCATGAATGACCCACTACTGAGTCGGGCCTCCTCCAAATTCGTGGAGGGAAATTAGCCTACTGCGCCACGCTGGCAATACGGGTTGGCGCAGGGTTTGTATCAAGTTTTCCTTCCCTTTCAGGTAGGTGATTTGCCTCTTTCATTCCCTTAGTCGCCTCTTCGATCCGTCACCACACGGAAAATGACTGTGGAATGTTGGAAATACGTTAGTAAATAATTAAACATTCAAATACCCCGATAATTAAGTAACGACAACAAACGACTGTTATTTACGTTTTTCCGTATTTGTACCGTAATTGTAATGGAAGACTTGTTAAAGAAATCAGAACCTTAATACCGGAGGTTTGGTCATATAATTGGTCAACCGCATTTGGTGGCCAGAATATAATTATGTCCCTTATAAAGTGCCCTTTTCTTTTAGCTGCAAATGGTAATTAGCAGCGACAGGTGCCGTATTTAAATTGAAAACATTCTTTTTTACTGTATAAATAAAGCGTTAGCCAATGACTAAAAATGTAATGTTTAATTTTTTCTTTCTCAAATTTAAATGTTTCATTAAATTTATGAGTTATGTATAACTAATAACCAACTAGGCGGTAGATTTAACAGTTTTTTTTAGGACAAACAAACAGTAGTAGGTACATTGACAAAAACATTTAAAATAATAATATTATTTAAGTATGCCACTTAAATGTACCACCCACGACGTTATCCACAAGTTAAATATCGCAATCAGTATTAAGCGTGGTGTGCTACAAATTAAGATAAAATATTCTGCAATAAGCCACAATGATGTATTTCAGGAACAAAAAATACAGAAAAATCCTTATACTCGTTATAAAAAGGATTTCTTTATACTTGTAAAGGCAACTGTAATCTAGTCTCTGCCTTGACCACGGCTGCAAATAATTTGAGACGTCGGGAATTAAGTAATGAAAAATACACGCGATAAATCCGTTAAAAAGACCTTAATTTCTATCTTTAACTGAGAAAGACAGACAAAGTTTTAAGACAGGTAAAGGGACAGGATATGAACAAGCAAAAGCGGGGGCTACGCCTGGCTTTAAGACGTTTGCCCGAAACTTGTGCGATATCAAAATCGACCCGGGACCACACCTTATGTAAAAACAGCATTCCAAACCCTAGACCAACAAAACATTCATTATATTTCGATGATACGAATGATACACAGATCCCAAATGGGAACAGCAAATATCACTCAGCAGATGTCATTACAAAGTTCGGAAACTCCAATCCATCAATGAATAAGGAGACTGACATCAACAGTGCTCGCGCAATTTATCTTGCGCCCGTCTTAGGATACAAATTAAACACTTTAATACATGAGGCGTGACTAAAAAAGCACAGAGGGGATGAAAAAAGCTCCCTATCGGGTATTCAACTATTAAGATGGATATAGGACTATCTGGATACGCCTATTTGATTACCAAAGTAAAAGAGCAGTGATAAAAGATTAAAAACACATCTTCACTATCATCACTACATATTATAAAACAAAGTTGCTGTCGTCTGTCCGTCCCTATGTATGCTTAAATCTTAAAAACTACGCAACTGATTTTGAAGCGGTTTTTTTATAGATAGAGTGATTCAAGAGGAAGTTTTACATGTATAATACATGCATAATTGCACCCGTGCGAAGCCGGGGCAGGTCGCTAGTAACCTATAAATAACGTGTCACGTTGTTTGACCGCGATGGACTCCTGAACTACGTAACCGGTTGTAACCAAATTTGCACACCGTGTGTTGTTTAATCCAACCTGAAAGATACGTTGTCTTATATCTCAATATTATAATAATAGTCGCAATATTATATTATTGCAAATTATTTGTATATAATTTGATTGTCACAATTAACTGGTAGCTCCAAACGATTCTAACAGATGGCGATATCTGTTGACTGGATTGAGTAAATATTCAATTAATGGCGCTATGTTAAAAGTTAAATTATGGTATGTCAATGTTAAAAATATAATATAACAAAAACCTTAATTACAGCAATGCGTGTCTGGTAGTAGTATATAATGATTGGCCCAGGTTTTTGCGACTATCACACATTTAAATTAAACCTTTATCAATTGATTTTTTCGCGCTTATTTTAAATTAGTAATTTTCAAAGTTTAGAATGCATTGCAGCAGTTAAATCACTTTATTTATTTTTATTTATTTATTTATGCTTTATGCACATACAATAATGTACAAAGGCGGACTTAATGCCTTAGTACCTACTTTAATAGTTCCGTAGTTTCCTGTGCATGCAGAAATCGCTTTTTGCGTGTTCAAGGAACTATAATAATTTATAAATTAGTAGTACAATGAATCAAGCACAGTTATACATAACAGTCACAAGCTTTTTTGTCAACCTTCAATATTAGTCACATCTAGTAACTGCACCAGTTTTCTCCATCTTTGACGACGCTGCCCATCACTTGCGAGTCGTAACGTCGTCAAGCAAAAAAGTCCCCTCGATATCCGGGTTCTAAATCTGTACTCTCTCCCTCGCTTTGACGTTTACCCGAAACGATACCATTGATTAGTCATTTTAGTGATGTGCCGATACAAACTTTCTTACTTATCTATTAACTATCTGACCATCCCGGCTTCGCATGGTTGGAAATATCATTTAAATTGCATTACTCCCCGCACCAAGGAGCTTGCTGCAAGGCTATTGTACTATTGGTATAATCATTTGAATAATATTTGTACACAAAGTTATCTACGAATATTAAAAAAAACATTTTAAAATAAGAAAGATTTTCTTCGTGAGTGGAGGGGTCAAAAGATTTCCCCCACTCTCAAAAAATTTTTTGGTATCAATTTTTCCTTCTTTAGGGGCTGGGTAATCTGCCTCTTGCGTTCCTTTCGTCGGCTCTTAAAACACGCTTAGGATAGTACATGTTGGTGACATTGTTTTTTCTAAATCCGTCATCACATGAACTGAGCCACATCAGCTTAATGATTTCTTAGGTTTTCGCGATTATTACACATTGAAATTAATTTCAACATATTAGCTTAGCCTGTGCCGTGCCCAATATAATTGGGAAAAAGTGGAGGCAGATATCCATGATATATCGATACATATGACCCATCTCTAGTCGAACGGTGTAGTATTTCTGAACGCGTTACAGAAATTTGAATGAACTCGTATACGAACGGTAAGTACAAGAATCGTTATTTAATGAAACTTTATGGGTTTAAAGTTTATTTCATTTACAAATTAATGTCACGTTAGAGGTCTTTTTTTGGTCAATTGGTCCGATTAGGTAAATCCAACTTCGAAAAGAGGTCACTCGTCGAATCCAACTCGGCTGGGCAGCGTTCGTGAAGCTACGTCATATCTTCTCATCCAGTATTCCTCAGTGACTGAAGCCAAAAGTCTTCGAACAGTGCGTGTTGCCAGCGATGACATACGGATTCGAGACGTGGGCGTTCACAATGGGGCTTATTAGGCGGCTGAGAGTCACTCAACGTGCGATGGAAAGAGCTCGGAGTTACTCTACGCGATAGAATCAGAAATGAGGAAATCCGTAGAAGAACTAAAGTGACCAACGTAGCTAAAAGGATTGCACAGTTGAAGTAGCAATGGGCAGGCCACGTGGCCCGAAGACCGGATGGCCGCTGGGGCATAAAAGTCTTGGAGTGGCGTTCACGTACGGGAAAGAGAAGCGTGGGAAGACCCCCGACTACGTGGACGGACGACCTTGTGAAGGTCGCTGGGAGTCGGTGGATGCAGTCTGCACAAGATCCTGCATTGTGGAAATCTATGGGGGAGGCCTATGTTCAGCAATGGACTTCTGTGGCTGATAGATAGATAGATAGATAGAGGTCTTTATTTTATATACTATGTCTGATACTATTATCTTGCGTAAAGATGACCCGCAACTGAGTTGGGCCTCCTCCAGCTACATGGCGGATAATTAGCCTACTGTGCCAAGCTGGCATCTTATCAAGTTTTCCATATGTTGCAGCTTTTTCATTACTCCTTCAATACGAGTAGACATCATTATTCAGATGTTTGGCATAATGATGAGTGGACCATTGCACTACCATAGCTGTCTTTGCAAAAAACATCGAATCCATTGCTGCATGACTTAAATAGCGGTATGCATGCCTTAACATTAACCCAGCAATGTGGGTTGCACAGATTTAATCCCAGATATTTTAGGCTGAAATTACAACAGTCTAGACATCAGCTGAGTAATATTCTTAAGAATGTCGTTAGTACGACTCATGTAGATCTAGAAATAGTTTTTCTGCGTAATGTGATAGTCAGGGTATTTTTTTATAATTTCAACTTAACAGGGTCCTTAAGAAATCTGGGAATTGATATTTTTAGAAGTCACGCGAAGTCTTTGTTGTGACGATTTAGAACACATATTGTCACCACCCCATTTCCACCGTTAGAGTGCCGCAAGGAATGGAACCCTGTGCCAACCAACTCAGCAGTGGGTCATCTATTGGTTGAGTAGTAGTTTAGACAGCGTACCACGGACTTCTATCACCGATTTGTTTCAGAGGTTTCACTAGGACTTTCATGTACCTTTCATGTATCTGGAGGGCACTCAACTTAACAGTGGCACATTCATGGCATGAGTAGTAAAAATGACTCTGACGACTGAGTTAACTTTCATGAAACAATGAAACGTAAAATTGAAAATTTTAACGAAGTATAAAGTCCTCGAGTGGCGAGGGCATTCCGTAAAGCGCAGTGCTGGTACGCTTCCCACACGGTGGACCGACGACCTGGTTAGGGTCACCGGAAAGCGATGGATACCGGCGGCTCAGGACCGGCCTTTGTGGAAATCCTTGGGGAGGCCTATGTCCAGTAGTCTTTTGCCTGAAATGATAAAGATGATGATGATACATCAGCTTGAGACACACACGGAAAATACAGAAAATACACATTGAGACCAACCTATACTATACTGAGGGTGCTATAAGAGGCGAGTAAAGGAACGCAAGAGGCATACCGCCTAACAGATAGACAAGGAAAACTCCTTTTTTTTGTTTTCGCTGGGGAAATGCTTTATGCATACCACCGCCCCCTGGAGTAGAGGTCGGTGATTATGTGAGACTCCCGGGACAGAACCCGTATACCCACTAAAACCCCAGCGGTATACCCTCCCACGGCACGCTTGGGGCGCCACCGGTTCGCGTATGCGCAGTCCACGTTGGCGCCCCGACGAGGTGCCCGCATCAGAGAGGGCGTCCCGGTACTCTGGAACGCCCTCAGTCATCGAGGCTTTCGTCGGTGGCGGGTCCTCCGACCCACCACTGGCCTCTATGGCGGGGGAAGGAGGTGGGCGTACAGTCGCCTCCTCCTCCCCGGCCTCCGTCGGCCAGGACGTCCTCCTCCGTGACCCGCTCCGCCGCCTCCTGCGCCATAACGTCCTCACAGAAGGAGAAGACAACGAACACTCCTGTTCCAACCTGTCTTCCCAGCAAGGGCTAGGCTACTACTACTTAGCCCATTAATGACATAAATGACTGTTGAGTCGGTCCTCCTCTCATCACAGGAAGCGTAATTAGCCAGCTGAGCCACGCTGGTCAGACGGGTTGGCACAGGGTTTCATATCACACGGGGATGCCCTCGCCCCACATGGGATCTGTGGAGATGCGACGTCCTGTTGGGTGCTTCCGACAAGACGTCGATTGCTCGTTCAGCGAGCCTGAGGTGTGGAGGTGGGCCTCCTTGTCTGCGGCGGCGTGGTTCTGCACCAGATCCCACAATGCCGCAACAGGACGCGAGTGGGAGCACTCCGGGGATGTTTAGTGGGTAGGCCCCCACTCTGGGGGAGAGTCCCACACGCCCCCCCTCGGCCATCCCCGTGGCCGACGGGGATAGTCCATAAAGGATTTGACCCCGGGCGAACAAAAAAAAAAAAAAAACGTATCAAATTTTCCTTCTCTTGGGGCTAGGTTTTCAGCCTTGTCTTTGCCTTTTGGCGGCTCTTACGACACCCTCAAGATGGAATGGAATGGTGATACTATGTATTCTAAATGCGTCACCATATGGACAAAAATGGCTGAATTCTATCCATGAATTTGGAGGTGACCCGACACAGTAGGGTCATAATATGGGCTGAAATGATGATGATATATGACTACCCCTATGATATATGAATACGCCCTTACGTAGGTCAGTCGTGACGTGTAAAGATGACGTCATAAAACTGAGGGCAAGCTCGTAAATTACGAATGGAAAGCTATTTCAGAGTCGATTTAAACTTGCGATATGTTTATATGTATGTTGTTAGAACACTGCTTGTGGTAAATAAATTCTAGTAGTCGCAATGTTATAGTTTCATTTTTAGCCCTCGACAAAGAAGAGGTGTTATAAATTTAATATTGTAAACAAGATAAGATAATTTGAATAAAAGAAACTGCAGAGTTTCTTGCTGGCACTTCTCTGTAAAGCAGCATCCCGAAGATATGGATGGATGGATGGTAAAAATGAGAAATGGTGTGAGGTGTGAATGTAGATAATGACGACTGATAGGTGTGTATGAAAACTACCACCTAACATGAGACAAGGACCGTAAGACGGTATTGGTAATTGTAAATAATGTATCCGCTGACATATACTTGTCATCAGAAAAATCGAAACACCTTGCAAGTTTATGTTTTGTGAGGATTATCAGAAAAAAAAATATATTTAGGAATATACATAATGTCAATTGTCGTTTAATAGTGAACAATAAAAGGTTTTCAAATCCTATTGTTAATGTTCTAAATTCAAATTCAACTTTCATAAGTTTCGTATTTTGTTTAACAACCATAAAAAGGGAAGTGTTTCGATTTTTCTGATGAGAAGTATATATTATGGAGTTACAGGAAAATATGTTCTACATTTTGGAAAATATTTATTTGACAAAGACAAAATCTTTGTCTTTGGTTACGATCGATGACGATCTAAAGTCGTCATCGATCGTAACCGGCCAGTACACTACAGTAAATAAGACGATTTATAAGACGTTTGTGATAAAACCTAAGTAAATAAAGTTCCTTTGGAGTTTGAGTGTCACGTGATTGACTGCATGTTGATTTATAGTTTCTTTGGTATAAATTGTCTAACAAGAGTAGTTAATGAGTGGATTTTTCTGTCGGCAACAGTCGGACTCAATGGTAATGGGCGGATGTGTATTTATAGCTTCACTTCTGAGAGTATTTTCTCATTGTAGATATTATTAGGCATCGATTGTTGGTCCCATTTACTTTGGAAGTTAAATCTAGTTAACCGTCTACAAAACTGATGAGTTTCTCAATTTTGTTGTATTATTAGTACTAATACTCCTCAACTCAGGGTACATACAGGGTTGATACGGCATAGGGGCATTTTTAACTGCCTATACTAGGTATTAGTTCCAGGCTTTGTACCATAAATCAATTAAATTGGAGCAATAGTTTAGCCGCAAATGATTTTTTAAATTTTTGCCTCATTTGAACATGATGTATCTTTCCTAACAGATGTTTATGCCTAACGCATCCTTTATTAACCTTAGGGGCTGTCCATTAATCCCGTGATGTTTTTTTAACATTTTTTAACCCCTCCCTCCCCCTTGGTGATACCTGGTGAGTTTTAAGACTACCCCTCCACCCCCCATGAAAAATCACGTGTATTTTTTTGTACCGTTTCGAATTCATACTAATCACATATAGTATACGTAGTGTAATTTAATGCCCCTCTGTCATATCAACTCCGTATATGACCCAATGCTTGGCCTCTTCCAATTACATGGAGAGTAATTAGCCTACTGTGTCACGCTGACCCGGAGGTTTGGCACAAGGTGTCGTATTAAGCTTTCCTTCTCAAGGGCTGGGTTCTCAGCCCTGTAATTTCCTTGCCTTACGATACTCTCAGGATGGAATCGGGTGTTGAATCTATGTGTTCTAAATCCGTTACCTCAAGGGCTTTTATGTGTTTGTTTGCAGTTATGTCTGTAATTTCTTAATAGATTAGAAAAAAAAAGTTAGTCCTAAACAAATTTTATTGAAATCAGTTCAGTTGTTGAAAACTTGAAATATGTGAACAACTTGAATTAATCAACAAGGATTTGTGAGAAGGCACAATTTATATTATTTCGTCGATAGTTATTTGAAAAATAATGTTTAATTAAATGAAAAACTTTTTACCAAAACATGTTATACGACTTACAACTTTAAAATATACACTGAAATGCTAAATATAAACAACCATCTGAAATCGGTGCCAACTTAAATCGACCTCGACGTTAATTAGAATATAGTGGGCCTGAGGCATTGACTTTAAACGGTTGTTTAATTGACACTTTTCGTGACTCGTTTAAAATTTTGTTAAACAGTTTTATGTTGATTAAGAATCGAATTGGGCTATACATTTCGTCCACTGATTGTGACCATTATACTTGCTTCTTTAAAAGTTATCGTAAACCAAACTCTCCCTGAACTTCAGTTAAAGCGAATGACATTCAGCATACCTTTCAGTCAGTTACCGAGTGAACGAACCCGAGCACATCCGAGCAAAACCGAGACGTGTCGTGGCTTGCGCCGTTCTAAATTTAAAACGCCGGCCGGCATAGGGCGCTCCCCCCTTCTTTTGTTCCTATTTCGATATTCAAAAAATAGAATTGAAGGGTGTTGCGGGATGCGCGTGAGTCAGTGGCGAGCGCGCGCCGGCGCGTGCGGCGGAAAACACGCATTTTTCAAATTCCGAAACTACGTTCTTTTGTCGTTAGAATTTTAGTGTTGAGTGTCTCTGTGTGGCATCGTGTGTAGTGAGTGTGTTTTCTAAGGGTCTGGATATCACGTTTATGGGGTATGTATAGCTTATTTTTTAATTTTACAGCTCAAAATTCAAAATATTTATGTATTTAATACCTAGCATCGAATATGAGAAACGTTTATATATTTTCAATTTATAAATATTATAGTAACTATGTGTGAAACAATATGTACGTGTGTTGCCGGATTTAGAATACCTAGTGTCACCACCGCATTCCTTCCTAAGAACACTCAAGATGGAATGCGGAAACCTAACCGCAAGAGAAGGAAATCTTGGTATGTAAGAGGACCTGTGTCTGGCAAGCCTAGCACAGTAGGCTTCTGTGTAATTAGAGGGGGCCCGACTCAGCAGTAGGTTACCTAAGCTGGCCAGACGGGTTGGCACAGGGTTTCATATCATGTCACGGAGCATGCTCTCTGCAATGGGAGTGAATCCCGTGGCCCTGGCTTGGGCAGTCAAGGATCGCCGTCGGTTTTAGTGGGTAGGTCGGGGCGCAATTTACCATCTCTACGCGCCCCGGAGTCCCACATACCCCGGCCATATCCCAACGGCCGGGTATCCATGAGGATCTCGGACGTAAAAAAAAAAAAAAAAGAAAAAAGGGTTTCATATCATGTTTTCCTTCTCTTGCGGATAGGTTATTGGCCTTGTCATTTCCTTTTGCCGGCTTCTACGACACCCGCAGCGTGGATTATGGCCAAAACTCCGATATTTTTTTTAAATGTGTATTAATCCAGAGCTTACATCGAATTGATTCAATTACCACATTTCGGAAAAAAGGTACTCTAAGTAAGTTTTGATTTCTTGACTTTCGTCATAATTATGATAAATAAAATAATAAATATCCTTGGACATTTCACACAACGCCATCTCGTCCCAAGCTAAGCAACTTAATGCTGTGTGTTATGGTAACGAGATGGATGATAAACTACTTATATACATTTTTTTTTGTAAATACATACATATTATAGATAGAAAAACACCCAGACCCGGAACAAATACTTGTAGGTCGTACAAATATTTCTTCCGTGCGGGGATCGAACCCGCGACATGCCACGCTGCCCAGACGTCCATTGCTGGATAAATGTCTCCCGCAAGGATGTCCACAAAGGCCGATCCCGGGCCGCCTTTTCCGGCGACCACTGTGCGGCACTGCGCTTTCCGGAACGCGGTCCTATGAACTATAAGCCTTGTGGCGTATCTTGCGTATCTCTTCATTTCTGATTTGATCTCGCTGGAAAACTCCTATCACCGCCCTCTCCATTACCTTTGGGTGACTTTGAGTCTTTTGATGGAACCTCGACTTTATCATGTATCAAACAAAGAGTTTAATGGCGTTTGACTAACGTTTTAGTACTCATAACTCAGCCAATAAACTAGGACTATGGACTATAAACACAAATGAAAAATAAATCTAGCCTTGACACAAAACCAACATGTATTCATTGACTGTGAATTTCGAACACTCAGACGAAATGCGTCACGTTTCTTTTAAATAGGACTTTTTAGCATGAAAACTTGGCCTGCCTCTGTAAATTTGCCTTACATAAATTCGCAAAATTTAGAGTATTTCTGCTAAAGCTCGTAAGAACTGTTATTAATTTAAATTTTTTTTTAAACGAACCCCCTGCCCTTTCACCTGTGTCAGGAGGCAGTTTACAAATATGAAATTCACGAACACAAATGACACCCAGACGCCAGACCCAGAGTAAGTGGCTCCCCGGCTTCACTCCTCCCGATGGGGGAGCAAGCTCCGCGACCCTGATGGGGCCACGCCTGCCTGGCCGCCCCTCCGCTGCTAGTGGTGGCCGCCCTGGCCTCAACACCTGGCCACCCTCCACTGCATCACCACGCCGTGTGTCGTGGCAGGTTAAGGCTTCCGAGACAAC
This sequence comes from Clostera curtula, assembly GCA_905475355.2. Lineage (NCBI taxonomy): Eukaryota > Metazoa > Arthropoda > Insecta > Lepidoptera > Notodontidae > Clostera > Clostera curtula. Next base: position 2,691,081 of record FR997804.1, on the reverse strand, counting down.
TCTGAGGACAGAGGAGGCCGTAGAGTCAAAACCTACCACGACTCCGTGTGCCGCTCTTTCTCTGGCCTCTCCCTGTGGGCCCGCCCGGCATGAGTGACCCTTAGCTGCTATGGCACGCAAGCCCCCTCACTACAACAAGGTGGCAGCACGGTCGAGAGGGAAAACCCTATGAACCTGTGCCAAACCGTCTGGGCAGCGTGGACCAGTAGGCTAATTACCCTCCCTGTTATGCTCCTGACTCAGCATTGCGTGATTTATGTGCTGAGAAGTAGTAGGTTTTTTGTCACACCCTGTATACATAAATCCTTAGTATCAGATTAAACTTAAGCACTCTTACAAAATTCAATATTTGAGCTCTTGAAAACCCGTTCACACGAGTAAGCTTACTTCGTAGTGCTGGTTATACTAATGTTAATTTAGGCTTGAGAATGTGTGTTACTCCAGCTATTTTCATTAGAAGCCTAAAGACAAAGCAATCCTGCGACGGAATTTGTACACGACTTGAGATTGTAATTTTAGGTTCAAATTATGTTATATCTAAGGAATAATTTACAGGTTTAACTAAAATTATAATTGAAATGCCTACAACCTACGCAGATTTCGAGCCATATATCCTTTTCATCAACATTTTAGTATCTGCATCAGATCCCACAATGCCGCAACAGGACGCGAGTTGGAGCAACCTTTAATTTTTTTTTTTTTTTTTTTTTAGGGTTTGTATCAAGTTCTCCTTCTCTTGTGTTCCTTTAGTCACTTATGACATCCACAGGACAGTGTGGGTTGGTGACATTGCGTATTCTAAATCCGTCACCACATGGACATAGTCGAATTCTTTCACTTACACATAATTAGACCCAATACTACACGAATTTGAATGCAGTCTCCAATAATTAGATATATTAAGTTTTTTCTGTGAAATTGGTTGAAATATTACGATCATTGTTTCATTTCGATCGAGGTTTACAATCTATCAGCCACAGAAGTCCACTGCTGAACATAGGCCTCCCCCATAGATTTCCACAATACACGATCTCGTGCAGACCGCATCCACCGACTCCCAGCGACCTTCACAAGGTCGTCCGTCCACCTAGTCGGGGGTCTTCCCACGCTTCTCTTTCCCGTACGTGGACGCCACTCCAAGACCCTTATGCCCCAGCGGCCATCCGTTCTTCGGGCCACGTGGCCTGCCCATTGCCACTTCAACTGTGCAATCCTTTTAGCTACGTCGGTCACTTTAGTTCTTCTCCGGATTTCCTCATTTCTGATTCTATCGCGTAGAGTAACTCCGAGCATAGCTCTTTCCATCGCACGTTGAGTGACTCTCAGCCGCCTAATAAGCCCCATTGTGAACGCCCACTTCTCGGATCCGTATGTCATCGCTGGCGACACGCACTGTTCGAAGACTTTTGTCTTCAGGCACTGGATGAAAAGATATGACGTAGTTTCCCGAACGCTGCCCAGCCGAGTTTACAATTCGTCTGTAGGTATTTTTGTATGTTGTGTATGATAAAAAAATAACTCTGCCATTTATGAACTGATGTGGTTTCTTCGATTTGGTCGCATATAAATTTTATCAAAATGGGTTCAGTAGTTTCCTATGCCACACAAAATTTGTTATAAGGCAAATTTAGTTATTCTGGGATGACTTACTCATAGGCTGCGGGTTATATAGACAAAAAAAAAGAAAAAAAAATATTTAAGAAAAATTTATTCCAAAGAAATAAAATGCGTAAAAATCTCATAAACTACTATTTGTAGTCAGTGTTCGTTTATGAATGAATGAATTTATTTATTTGTTTGGATTATTATATGACATTCGAGTAATACAAAATTTGGATATAATTATATATAATTTGGTATACGGTATAAATACATAGGTATACGGGACCTATGTATTTATACCGTATACCTATATTATATATATTTGGACGTATACCCAAGGAGCCGACGTTAAGGTGTTGTTAGTTGGATTTTTTTTTATTGTTTTAGAAATCAGTTTTATCTGGTATAAATAAGTATCTATAGTCTGGCAGTCTAAACATCGTATATATTCTTTATCAGCCGGGGATGTCACTAATTTTATATATTAATAAAAGATACTTTTTTGCATCACTAACCTCGCACATCCCAAACTCGAGTTTATGTTTCATTAGCCAACATATGCGGCCTAGATTCGACGATCGCGAAATGACGTCACTATTAGACCTAGTTATGAGATTAATATGTCTGTGTGTTACGAGTACTGCAGTTGAGTTTGATAATGTAGACGAGTCTATCTGTTACTGCCAAATAATGAAATTCTTATCCTAAACGTTTTAACTCCCGACGCAAAAAGAGGGGTGTTATAAGTTTGACGTGTCTGTCTGTGGCTCCGTAGCTCGCGAACGGATGAAGCGATTTCAATATAGTTTTTTTGTATGAAAGGTAAGTTACGGGCGAGTGTTCTTAGACATGTTTGATGAAAATCGGTTGAGCCGTTTAAAAGTTATGAGGGGTAAAATTGGGGAAGAATAACCGAATGTCTGCAAATATAATTGAGTGGGGTCTCAAATGAAAGCGCATCACGTGCAATTTAACAAAATCTACATTATAATAAGTGTGTACCTATAAAAAGTATAAAATAAAAATTAAATTACTAATTTAAATAAACCAGGGGTCAGGTAATAAATAAGTGGGAGCGGTCCCCCAACGCGATGTATTTACTTTTTACTTTTTAAAGGTTATCGTGTCGGGGTTTTTTTTAAATTTTTAATTAAATATTTATTTAATACTGTATAGACGGATCTGTTTACAAATACACAATGATTCATAGTATACTGAAAATCTGAAAGTAGTTCAGCCAGAATCAGTAACACTAATGAGTAGCTTTTCTTGACAATAAACTGCCTTGTTGGTCTAGAGTTTGAATGTGCACATGTGGATCACATGGTAGGTCGCACACGGTGGACCGATGACCTGATGAAGGTCGCCGGAAAGCAGTGGATGCGGGCGGCCCAGGACTGGAGATCCTTCGGGGAGGCCCATGTCCAGCAGTGGACGTCTTTTGGCTGAAATGATGATGATGATGATGTGGATCAAAGGTTTGATGCCGAGGTCAGGCAAGTGTAAACCAGACGCATTTGCTCTTAGTCTGGGTGTCAATTTGTGTTCGTAAATTACATGTTTTTTAAACTGACTCTGCGATACAGGTTATGCCTAGTCCCCTGCACTTTTGTTTTTTTCGCCACGTTCTTTTTATTTGTGATGGGATATGGGATATACTCTCAGAAAGGGGATCCTCTCCCGATGTATCCTTAAGACTCTTTTTTTTAAACGAATCCCCAAAACAGTTTTCATATACAAAGTAGGTAATTATGATTACGGGGAGAAAACAGTAGCAGTCAACCTTTTGAGTTTAAGACTATGTGGATTTGGAATGCTTATATTTTTACTATTTCAATTGTTTTTTTTTTCGCATATGAGGTTTGTACTATTCAAAAAATCACGTGAATATTTGGCTATGTAAATCAAATAAAACATTTAATTTAATTCATTTTCACTTTTGACATTAATTACAATTACAGATAAATGATTAGCATTTAAATTGTTTATAAAGTTCTGATTGAAGAGACGTCTCAATCTTTGCATTGCAAAGTTAGAAGAAACTTGTTATAGTTTAAATAATTAATCATAAGAGTATAATAATAGTTTAAATAACAAAAGTATATATAATAGGAGTATATTATATAATCCGTGCTTAGAGCACATAGTGTCACAACCACATTCCATCATGAGGTCTTCTCTTGCGACTAGGTTTTCAGTGTGATTTCTTTTTGTCGGCTCTTACGACACCCTCAGGCTGGAAAGGGGCAGTGACACTACGTATACGGGGCGCGATAAGGTAATGGTAATCACACCCCAACCTATTCGCTAAAACCAACGGTGTCTCTTAATTGCCCGAAACAGGGTTTTTTAAATCTACGCATGTGAAGCTGGGGTCGTCAGCAAAGCGTGAACTAAACTATTAATATTTCCCACAAGATTAATACATCAAATGTCTACAACGTTACACATAAAATGTTATATTAATATGTAATTATGTAGTACATGTGCGTCTGTTTGTTCACATAAAGGACTCGAAATTCTAGATACACCTTCAATATTTGCCAAGCAAATTGACTTTGATGTTAGTAATATCAATGTTGACGATATTTCTAGGCAATGTTCTCATTTAATGATTTGTAAATGTTAAAACCCTGTGCTATTACCCTCCATGTAACGGGGGAGGCCCGACTCAGTTGTGGGTCATTAATGGGCTGAGGAGTAGAGAGTTGGATGTGCCGCCTTTGGATCAACAGGTGACGGGCTCGATTCCGGGGTCGAATACAAAGTAGAAATATCTTTTCCATGGCGGAGCCAAAAGCCCAAACCACTGGTGGTCAGGGTTCCAGAGTTAGGAACCTGACCCAGGAGCCCAGCGAGAGCTTCTGTAGGTGTTGGTCAAAGTTCTTCGCTAACAGTACGTGCCCTGATATAAACATCGGTACACTGATTGTCGAATCCATATTTCATATAGCACTAACCACGTAAGATAAATGTAAGTACTTGCTGATCTTCTCATATTCATCCTTCACGAGGTCATGTATAGGAAAACCCCGTCTCCGCCATGCTTTCGCATCTTGAATGTGTATTCTCGTCTTCAGTCCTGAAGATTTGTAAGAGTTTTCCTATACAAATAGTATACTTTTGCTCATTTAAACCAGATGGCTCATTAAATAAAATTGAAAAGTAACCAATCAAAATTGGAAATTCACCATTTACCACCGGTTCGGAATTTTACAAAGAGGAGCCAGCAAGAAACTCTGTAGTTGCTCTTTTTAGATCAAGATCTTTTTAGAAGACAGATCTCTGTATGTCCTTTTTATAATCGTAAACTATGCATTTGATCTTCAGCAAAGTGTGCACGAAGGATTATGAACAAAAAAAAAATGTTATGTGTAATTTTATCTTTGTTAGTGGCCTAGCACCGCGCGCAGCCTACAGGCTAATTGTGAATAAAAGTGACATCTCAATTTTATATGAGATAGAATCAAGTATGGTAGTAAAGAGGTCGTGGCCAAACCGCGGCGTATTGACATAAAACGCCGTGTCGCAACTGCAAAACCTATAAAAACTTAATCAAATGACGCCCACCTCGCGGCAGGGACATTTAAATAGCGGTTTTACTTTCCTAGATTTTACGAGTATAGCGTTGACCGAAAAAGTTGCCAGTATTTCGGGGTCGTCCCCCGGGATTTGACTTCGACCCCGGTTAACCTGCGGTAACCAAATCACTGGGGTTAACATGCGTTTGGATGCCGTAAAAGCTATAAAGCCTTAAATTCAGCTTTGCGACCATAATGTTTTACTTTTAATCCTTGATAAAGGAAGCATTCTGTGTGGTATCGGAATTAGAATTCACAGTGTCGCCACCCCAATCCATCCTGAGGGTGTCGGAAGAGCATCATTCCGAACCGGTGGTAGTTTCAGCATGAATGTGGGTGGACGCAAGGGTTGTGGGAGATCAAGAGAGATGGATGGATTGTAAGAATGAGGAATTGTGTATGAAACGTGTGACTGTAGATATGACGACTGATTGGTGTGTATGGAGACTACCACCTAGCGTGGGACAGAGGTCGTAAGACGATGATAATGGCAACTTTAAATATGTTGATTTAAAAGGGTTTAACCCTACGTACGTAAATAAAGTTCATTTTGAGTTTGTGTTTGAGAGCCGACAAAAAAAATGTCAAGGCCGATAACCCAGCCGTAGAAGAAGGCAACATGATTAGAATCTATCTCTCCATATAATCTCGCGGCTAGGTGATGTGCCTCTTGCGTTCCATCACGACGCAGCAGACCTATCAACTCGGAAAGGGATCGGCACCGTATCGCCTTTCTTCCGCCGTCAAAAAGGCGTCAACCTAACATAAGCACGTAACCAAAGCGGATCAGCAGCTCCGATACGTCGCCTCAGCTACGGCTAGGCGACGCCGCACTTACGGAGGGCCCGTAAGATAATAATAATAATAATAAATAAATAAATATCCTTGGACATTTCACACAACGCCATCTCGTCCCAAGCTAAGCAACTTAATGCTTGTGTTATGGTAACGAGATGGATGATAAACTACTTATATACATTTTTTTTTGTAAATACATACATATTATAGATAGAAATGACACCCAGACTCCGAGCCAGCGCCTCTGGTTTAGAAAAAGACACTTGCCCGACCCCGGAATCGAACCCAGGACCCGTTGATCCAAAGGCGGCACATCTAACCACTAGACCAACGAGTCTGTTTGAGTTTGACAGAAAAATGTTACGAATATGTTACGTCCCGCAACCGCGGCGGAGAGGCGTAAGCGCAGGGCCGCTGCGGTTGACCACGCGCCGTACGGCGTTCGTGAGCTTGTCCCGAGGCGAGGCGTTTAAGTTACGAATCCGATTAGTGAGCTTTACAGTAGGGAGTTTCATACAAATAATACTGAACGCCTCCAGTAGATACGGTGCCGATTCCTTTGCGAGTTTATAAGTGTGCTATGTCCCTTATTCAGCTCTACGACGCCTTCAGGTTAAGATATGGGTTGGTGACATTGTACAATCTAAATCCGTCACCACACGGAATATAGCAGCAGTAGTTGATGTCTGTTTCGTCAAAAAATAAGAGCCAATATTTTTAAACTACTGACCATAATCAGCGGTCCGCAACGCGCGCTTCGCCGGCAAACTTTTGTGGTTATGAGTTTGGCTAGACTGAAATTACCTCAGTGAATAGTGGAATGGATCTAGTGAGGGTGAAAAGTTGGAGTAGGCTTTTAAATTTCAACTTTTAGCTCGTGTAAAGTTGGAAAAATATGGAGCGGGCCATTTTAACGTCCCTAATGGTTTTAATTCCTCATTAATCATCCAATGGCCGGCTAGGGACCAGTCATTCTAGAAATTCCAAACGTATGTCAAAATCAAAATCAAAATCAAAATCAAAATGTTTTTTATTCGAATAAATTCTTGCGAATGCTTTCAAATAGTCAAAGATTTAAGAGAAAAAAAAAAAATTAAAAATAAAAATCATAAAATTAAATTAATAATTTAGTTTTTACCACCGGTTCGGAATGCCATTCCATAGAGAAGAGCCGGCAAGAAACTCCATGGTTGCTCTTTTAAATAAGAGGGTTACAATGATGGTGGTACAAACAAGTCTGACAGGTTAGTGAAAGCAATAACACGCATAAACATGTAGCACATTAAAAAATAAGAAAATAAAAATTAGTGAAATTACACAAATTACATGGTGCGTGCTGAAACTGCACTCACATACTGTTTACAAAACTTCACTAATGTAATGGCTGAAAGATCAGAGCTAGACCATAACATAGCCGACGTTACTCCCATGCGTCACTATCTGATAGATAGTCATTGACTTGATAGTACGCTTTTTTAATTAAACCGGACTTAACGTAACATTTAAATTTCTCGAACGACCAAACCAAAACTGCTTCCGGTAATTTGTTGAACAGGCGAATTCCGAGACCTACAAAAGAACCATGTGCTTTTTGTAGCCGGTGGAATGGAGTAACTAACTTATGCCTATTTCTTGTCTGGATATTGGAGGACGAGACGTCACAATTTTTTTTAAAGCTACTATAATTTTGTTTAACAAAAATTAGATTAGAAAAAATGTACTGTGACGCTACAGTTAAAATCCCTATATCTTTAAAGCGTTCTCTCAGTGATTCTCTAGGTCCTAAATTATAAATTGCACGTAGCGCGCGCTTCTGTACAATAAATATGTTTTGTATATCAGCAGCATTACCCCAGAGTAGGATCCCATACGACATAACGCTATGGAAGTAACCAAAGTAAACGAGTTTTGCCGTGTCTTCGTCAGTGAGTCTCCTAACCTGTCTAACAGCGTAGGCGGCTGAACTAAGCTTCCCCGTAAGAGTTACAATGTGAGGCTTCCACTGCAATTTACGATCTAGAGTGATGCCTAGAAACTTGGTTGAATCTACTATGTCTACTTGCTTATTATCCAAATCTAGTTTGGTATCTATTTTCTTAGTATTCGGTGTTACAAATCGAATACATTTAGTTTTTACAGAATTCAGTAGCAAATTGTTTGTTGTGAACCAGTAAGATACCTGACTAAGCGCGCTATTCACGTCGTCATAATTAACGTTTTTCCGGTCAACTTTAAATACAAGAGATGTATCATCAGCGAAAAGCACGATATCGCAAATGTCATTAATAAAAAATGCAAGGTCATTAATATATACCAGAAATAGGAAAGGACCAAGGATGGACCCTTGTGGCACGCCCATAGACACAGGCGATCCATCAGACTTAACTCCATTAATGTCGACGAACTGAATTCTATCACGCAGATACGACGCTAATAAATTGATCGCATTGTATTTAACGCCATAGTGTTGAAGCTTTCTTAACAAGGTTTCGTGATGCACACAGTCGAAAGCTTTCGATAGATCACAGAAAATACCTATGGCATCTTGCGAGTTCTCCCAGGCATCATAAATATGTTTTAAGAGCGCAGCACCTGCATTCGTCGTAGAACGACCTTTGGTAAAACCGTATTGTTCACTATGCAATAATTTATGTAAATCGAAATGACGAAGTAATTGCTTTAAGATTAGTTTTTCAAAAATTTTACTTAGAGCTGGCAGAATAGAGATTGGACGGTAATTGCCAGGCTCTTTTTTGTTACCAGCTTTGAACAATGGTGTGATTTTACTATGTTTCATTAAATTAGGAAAAGTACCCACGTCTATACATTCATTAAAAATATCTGTAAGGTATGGGGCAATCTCGTAAATGATGCTATTAATGGCTAGTGTAGACATACCCCACAAATCTCCGGTTTTCTTAGAATTAATGGTTTTAAAAGTATTTATAATATCAATTGCTGTAACGTGAGTGAAACTGAACAGGGCTGAACACTCCTTAACATTATTTCTGAGTAGGTCTTCGGCATCGACAGGAGAAGAATTCAACGGAGCAGTGATTTGACACGGTATAGATGCAAAAAAGTTATTAAAGGTTTGAGCCACTTCATACTTATCAATTATTAATTTGTTATTTACGGTTAATTGGAACATGGATTCTTGTGGCTTTGATTTTCCAGTTTCAGCATTAATAATTTTCCAAGTTGTTTTTATTTTGTCCTCGGATTTTTTAATCTTACGGCTTATGTGTAGGGACTTTGCTGTGTTGCAAACTTTCCTAAAAACTTTTGAGTAAGACCTAACATAATCGTGGAACACTGAATCAAAATTCATCTGTTTCATGGAATAAAGATTATATAAAGTATTTCTACTTTTGTAAATGCCTGGTGTAGCCCAATCACAAAATTTAATTTTATTTCTCATAGTAAAAGTTTTTAATTGAAATACATCATCGTGTTGCCTTTTAATAATATCAAATAAGTTCTTATACAAAGTATCTGGATCGCCACGTGCAAGAGTCATGCCACCAGTCATCTTGGATATATTATGTTTGAATAATTCTAATCTGCTACATGTGACTGGCCTAGTAGTAAACTTAGGGCATTCGGCTGTTTTTAGAAAGGGTAGAACAATAAGTTGCCCGCTATGATCTGATGATAGGTCGTTTAGAATTGATTTATCGACCATATCACAGCTGCAGAAAATATTATCCAGGCAAGTAAATGTAGTTTTAGTAATTCTAGTTGGCTCACAAAAAGCGTGAGTCAATCCGAATGACTTAAACAGGCTAATAAAGCGAGAAGTTGACGCTGATTCAACAAGCAAATCTATATTGAAATCACCACATATTATTATATCTTTACCGCTATTTACTGTAATTCTTCCTAAAACTTCCTCCATTACTATTTCAAACTGACTGTATATACCTGATGGAGGGCGGTAAACGCAAATAATTATATACATGTCAAGTTCTACACAAGACAATTCGATCGTGCGCTCTATTGAGAGCTGCACAATATCCTTGCGTTCTTTACATTTTAAATAACTTGACACTAATATAAGAGACCCACCACGGATGGCAGATGATCTACAAAAAGCACTAACTACTTTGTGGCTCATGTTATTGCGCCCAAGCTCATGATCTCTCAACCAGTGTTCCGTAACACAAAATACCTGAACTTTGTGATAGTCCAGAAAAAGATCAACCTCTAACTGTTTGCTAGTCATGCCCTGTATATTTTGGTGTACAATGCGTAAGTGAGAGGGCATGACTGTTGTCTTATCTAGTTGTTTAAACAACCAGATGTGTCCGATGAACTGCGAATAGCACAGTCTGTCAGTGTCCTATTACTAGAAGTATGTAAAAAAAATTCCTGTGACATAGTCAACAGGGTGTAAATTATAAGCTATCAATGTAGCCATTTGTCTCTTATCTCTAGGGGGCAGGTACATAGTATCCTTTGTCAACTTAAATCTAGATATAAATTTGTTGCAGTCAAAAAATGATATCGCTTTGTCATAGCGATGAGTTAGATTATAAATAAGCATATTTAAATTAAATATGTGTCTATTTTGATTGACTGTTAAAGACTGCGAATAAGGAAGGGCATTTATAATAAATTTACAGCCATACTTGGCATTGAGCTCCAAAAATTTATCTACCAAATTAATGATGTGTAACCGCTTAACTGAAATGCTGTTACCAAATAAAATTATTACAGTTGTGTCTTTATTCAAATTATGAGGCTGGATACTATGCGTTAGAGTATCTAAGGTAATGCCAGGCGAACACATGTTATATATAGGTACATCACATTTGTCTTTCAAGAGTGAGCTAAAACCTTGACCTAATTTGTCAGAGTATATAACAACTTTGGATGCCGCTGTACAGGGGCGCACATCTTGTTGTGATACATTACAAACACTTACATTGCATAATTCACCACATGGAGATGATGATGACAATGATGATGGTTCTGCATGATCATGGTAGACAGTGCTGCATGCGTTTTCTGGGTACAATTGCTGGTGGCAATTATCTGTCAATGATTGAAAACGCTCAGCATTGTAAGAGCTCATTTTCAAAAGTTCATTAGTCGCCAAAATATGGTGTTTAATTTGGACTTGGGCCTCCTCATATTTCTGTGCAATGCTGGCAAGGTCTTTTTGCAGATTAATTATGTCTACCTGTAAGTTAAATGTATCCTTGTCATAAATATATTGTGATTTTACTAAATTATCTTTATATTGACGTAACCTAGATATTAATATTAGCCTATTACTGCTTAATGATTTTAGCATTTTTGTTTGCTTATTATATTTTATTAATTTCTTGGTTTTACTAATTAATTTGTTAATTTTTATATACTTTTTAATCTTGTTATTACTGGCAATATTAACAAAATTATCCTGTTCAGCCTGGCATGTTGTGTTACATATATTGTTACATTCTGATTGTCCCAGTAATTCATCATATAGGGACTGAGTGGTACTACTATTCTGGCACTCCTTGAAATGTTCAAAACTCTCAATAGCCTTTTGAGCTTCATGCAATGAGTATTCCAGTTCAGTAATACGACTCAGAGCCTGTTCATGCATGGTACTACAACTATGGAATGAATCAACAGTGTCCTGCAGTTGGTCTCTCTGCTCCTGTACGGCCATGAGGTGAGTATGAAGTTCAGCCAGCTCATTTTTCAGTCCAGAGTTCCTATTAATTACAATTTCGATTTCTTTTTCACTGTCATCACGTTCTTTCATGAGCTGGTCACAAAGCTTGTTTTTGGACTTCAGTTCTTGGAGGGCTACCTTCAGCTTGTTCTCCATATCCTTGGCAACCGCTTTGCGAGTCAGCGCCATGTCCCACTAGTGGCAGCAGTGGACTGTAACTGAAAAATAACAGGAAAATATGTGAATAAAAGATAGAATGTAAAGATGGATGGAAAAGTAAATATAGTTAAATTAAGAGGTTGGTAAGAAGATGTAGTAAGAAATAAATAATGATTAATAAATAGTTAACACTGAAAGTAACAAACACAGTTACAAAATTTCAATTATTTAAATGTTTCTACTTCCTTTTTCTAATGGGGGTAGGCAAGTACACTGTTCGAACTCCACTCGAAAACGATTTCAGATCTAATTGATAAGCAAAGGCCAACCAATTATGTAGTTACAGATATAGCGTGTATGTATAGTGTAGCTGTGTATTAACTGTATGAGGCTTTTTAACTTTCGTCGTCGACTTTGCTTCCAACTTGTCAAGTAAAGCGAGACAAAACGAAGCCTAAATGTGTGGATAGACGATGCTCATAACACGTAGAATGAGCTATGAATAGTGTAATATGCGTGATACAGTTTATTACAAACAAAAACATAAAAACAATACTCCCAGGGATTCAATCAGCTGCTTGATTGTGCGGTATGCCGGTAACGGTCAGCTGGTCGGCGTACGAACTCCAAACTCGATAAAGTCACATATAAGTCATATAACAACACTTGATAACACTTGTTTAGGTAATACACAACTTAGTATTTATTATTTATTAAAGAAAATTACTGTATAAACTTGTAAAACAATTTAAAACAGAAAAATTTTAGGGAACAAATTTTTAGACGTGTATCGTCTAGTGTTGCCAGTGCAAAAAAAAGTCTCTTCAAACTCAAACTTATAAGGAACTTTATTTACGTAGGTTTTATTACAAAACTCTTTTAAGGTGAATGTTCCAGGGTAGCCCGCGAAATTCAAATTTTCTTACGTTTTTTGCAATTTTCAGGTTGCAGGTTACAGCCGCGAATAACATTTTAATCAACATACAACCTAGCACTGACCTGCAAATTGCAAAAAAACGTAAGAAAATTTGAATTTCGCGGGCTACCCTGGAACAATCACCTTAAATCGTCATTTTTATGTCGGTTCTTACGACATGGAGGGTAATTAGCCTACTGTGCCACGCTGGCCAGATGTGCTGGCACAAGTTTTCCTTGTGTTGCAGCTAGGTTATCGGCCTCGTCATTTCCTTTTGACACCCTCAGGATGGAATGGGGAGGTGACACTATGTGTTCTAAATCCGTCACCACACGGTGTCTTCCTTCGGTTCAGTTCAGTTCAACTGTATTGGATAGTGTAGGTACCTCAGACCTTTATGAATCACTATCACTATCACTACATAGTATAAAACAAAGTCGATGTTGTTTGTCCGTCTCTATGTATGCTTATATCTTTAAAACTACGCAACGGATTTTGAACCGGTTTTTTAATGGATAGAGTGAGTCAAGAGGAAGGTTTATATGTATAAAACATATACCCGTGCGACGCCGGGGCGGGTCGCTAGTACAATTATAATACACAGGGTGGTTTTGTTACACGCTGTATATCTAATGATGGAAGTTCTACCAGTCTGATGTTGTGACTTGTGATCCATAATCGTGTAATCCTCAATGGTGGTTTCAAAAAGTTTTAACATAACATGTTTAAACTCTTTTGCCACCAACACGCTAACAAGAAGAATAAAACAATCTACCGCAAAGTATTAGTTTAGGGCCAAAATAATTTAATGCGACAATGCTTATGGCAACTTTGTTATCTCTAAGGGTGGTCAAAATATTGGGCAACTTTCTTCGACAATGGGATTATCCTAGTTTTATGCTAGTAGGAAAGTTACAGCCAAATTTGTCGTCTCTTTGTTCGTTGAGCTGAATAAGTATAGGATTAAGTCGTGGGTTCAGAGAGTGCAAATCAAATCAAAATGTTTTCTTTTCGAATAAATTCTTAGGAATGCTTAAATATTAAAAAAATTACATACCAGATGTTCGGAATGATATTCCAAAGATAAGAGCCGGCAAAATATCTTAACTGTAGATAAAATTGTGGATAAGTATTATAAACTAGCTGACCCGGCAAACTTCGTACCGCCTCAGAATGAATAAATAAAAAACCCAAATGATATTTTTTCACCTTCTAAACCTTCCCTTGACTTACACGATTATTTCAAGACCAAAATGCCTACTTTGCCACGCTGGCCAGATGGGTTGGCACAGGGTTTCGTTTCAAGTTTTCCTTCTCTTGCGGCTAGGTTTTTGAGCCTTAGATTTTATTAGGAGTTTTTATGTGTTTTCCGCATATGGAACTTGCAGCACTCTATTTTGTTTTATTTTGCTGTTTACAACAAGAAATTCCCGAACATCGATAACCGAATCGACCCCGGGGCCCATGGTTCGGTACATCCCACCCCCAGACCAACAAGGCCGCCAGGTCGTTGGTGTAGGCATCATTAGTTGGTGACCAACATTTTAAGACATAAAAACGACTTGATTTTTTTTGTGATCATTTTCTTATGGTATATTTTTTTGTTTCACTCTGGACAAATCTGTAGAATTTACTTACCATCAGTTTCACCTTATTTTCATTTGCCATTACTGTAGTAAAAAAGTTTTAATTGAACGTAACAAAAGCAATCTACGCGCGTATCCCAGGAACAACGTGCAAAAAAGTTGAATCAGGGTTTAAAAATGTCAACGTGTCGAGTGCTGATTCGTGGAGAATTTTGCATGGCGAATAACTTTTTTAATTTTTACAGCGACCCGACAAAATGATACGGCATCGACCCACATTTAGCCGGCATGATAAATGAAATTCGCTTTCATGCCGTCACGTATAGTCGGCATGGGCGAAATAACGTTCTTTTTACACCTGAGAGTATACCGCTGTACCGTTAGATAGAGGAGTGAATACGTAGCCAGGGTTGGGGCCCCAGAGAAATCAATTTTAGATGTGTTTAGAAATTATTTCCTTGATAGTGGGAAATTTGCTAATGGAAAACGCTAATGGTAAAAGAGTTTCCGTCTAGCAATATATTTTTCTACAATCACTTCGTTTTAATATAATATATTTCTCTTATAGCCTGCGCCAGGTTAAATATGTTATATTACTTTTATAAAATAAACTACGACATATTTTTTATGAATCCCTTTTTTATCTGTCTTAGATGTTTATTGACACCTAAAATTAAAATCAGCCAGTATCTCACAAAGACCAAGGCGAACGCATGAGAAAATGGTAAAAATTGAAAAAAAAAATTGTACGATGAAACCCTTTGAAAAAGGAAGAGAATATAACATTAATTAAAGAAATATAATTAACGGATGATCTCAGGTCGGGCAGTGGGGTATAAGGGTAAAAACGGTTTATCTCGATTTCCGGAAAAACTACAAGTAAGATCAAAAATAAAATAAAGTTGTAGGTAATAAAAAGATCTACAACATTTGAATTTGCTTTTTTTCACATAACCTACAAATTTATGTGAAAAAAAATACTTTAATATGCCTCTAATTGCACACAGACTCACTGCTCAGCCATTTGATAAATTCTTAATCACGTTCAAACAAAAACGTACTATGCAAACTCTATGGGTTGGTCCATACACGTGACTCCAATCAAAAGTCCGACCTTGAAATGACCATTCCTGAAAATTCGCTCGTCTCATCAGCTCCCAGTGTGTCCTGAAAGTAAATATTTATTTTCGCTGCCGTCGGGAAAATTAACGCGAGCGAGGCTTATCGCACTCATCAGTAACATTCGCTACATTTCCCGTAGTCAAAGATAGAGTCACGTTTTTGTGCAAAATACAAAAAAGACTTTTTCATGTGGATGGAGAGAAGAGAGGTCTTTGCATAACAGAGCACGGTATGGAATCATTGTGTCGTGTAGAGTAGAGTAAGTTCCAGCACCATCGGTTTAGCGTATTTAACATACAACTCTGTACTTGCTCGTAAAATCGCCAGAATTATTTAAAAGAGAAAATATATGTATGTATATATATGTAAATATATATATATATATATATATATATATATATATATATATATATAATAAAAATATATGTAGTCAGGGGAAACCCGATGTGTTTTTTTGCTGCCAGCAACTTACCGTCGAGAGGCTCACCGTGGTCAAACTGACAATCAACGTGCGATTGGAAATTTATACGTATGACGAACACGCTTTGCCACATGCAATTAACGAGTTTTTTTTTTAATTTAACAGATTACTGCTAGCAAAAATGCCGTATTGGATACGGCACTTCAATAGATAATAACAGGTTTGAATATTTGGAGCATTCTAAGGCAATCGCGCTTAGGTTGTTCCTTGTAGTCTTATCCTGACACTTCAAATTGCCTTTCGTGTTCGCTATTCTTTTTGCGGGTTTTCGGTTTTGGTTTCGGTTTTGGTTTCGGTTTTGGTATGAACTTTTACCCTAGTGGGGACGGGTCAGAATATTAAACTTCCCCACCACACGCTGGGAAATAACGCGTGTTGTAAAAGTCAACAAAACCCTAACATCTACGCCAACCAGTTTTACTATGTTCCGTCGTGTGCATTTCCTGCTCCATCTTAGACCCTGGCATTGTTTTCCATCATGCAAGCCAAGGGTCAAACGCAATCAAATCACTGTTAAAAAAAAATAAAAAAAAAATACACTTAGGTTTTAATGTCAAATATAGCAGATACGCATATAACAATAGCTAAGTGAATGCCACCATAAAAAAATATTGCACCAGCTATGGTCCACGGTATTTTCATTACTTGCTCTTGGACAACACTTACTTTGATACGAGGCCATTCGTAACCTCTAGCTTTAATTAAGCTTTTATTGGTGCGAAATCGATGGCTATCATTTACATATGAATACTGTGTTCAGTGAGTAGCATACGTGGAGCATTATTTCCATTTTAACAGTGGAAACAAATTCCAGGAAGGCGAAGTATTTTTTATTTAGATCTACAAGAGTGTGCCTGGGGTTTATTAACCCAATAGCCATCCGAAATGAGAGCATAGAAAAGCTTTTGTGGAAATCCTCGGGAGAGTTCTACGTCCAGCAGTTGTCTCATTTTGACTGAAACGAATGATGATAATGATCTCAGTCAGTACGTGGGGCTAACATTATTTATATTTTACATTCTTCTACCTCTAATACTTCTCAGCCCATAAATTATCTACTGCTGAGTCGGGCCTCCTCCAACTACATGGAGGGTAATTAGCCTCCTGGTAGCACGGGCTGCCACGCTGGTTAGCACAGGGTTTAGTATCATGTTTTCCTTCGGTTGCACGCACGCGGGTTGGCTAGGTTTTCGGCCTTGTCGTTTCCTATTGTCCTAATCACCACCCCGGTGTACCAATGTATTCTAAATCCGTCATCACATGTTGGCTGTCAGATGGGTTGGTACAGGGTTTTGTATCAAGTTTTACTTCTCTTCCGGCCAGATAGATAGATAAACTCTTTAATGTACACGTGAAAAAATACCGTTTAACGTTTACCGAGTCTTACGACACCCTTAGGATAAAAGGGGGTCATGACAATGTGTGTTCTAAATCCATCACCACACGGATGTGTGATCATCATTTATGGGCTCTAACAAATTATTGTTAGAGCCCATAAATGATGATCAGATCATTTTGTCATTAGACAAATCGAAGTTTTCGAAAAGGTATTTATATTACCAAGTTATGTGGTATCAAATATAGTAAAACATAAAATCAAATTGAGAACCTCTTTCATTTTGACGTTGGTTGACAAAATATGATGTTCTGACATAGTAGCCTATTGATAAAATGTACAGGTCACGGCTTGTTACGTCCATTTGGGTAATGTCCTAATTTGAATAAATTTGTGACAACCTCGAGCATTCATGAGGTCGAGTGACAGTTATTAATTACTAGCGCAACTAATGACCCGAATTAAGGTATGATTCCGAACTACACTGCACGCAGCAGTGCTGTCGCGGCACTACTGGTCCCCATACAATCTCTATATGCTTATAAGCCTCTGTACGCACTAGCCTACTAAACCGCCACAAATTGTCAACCGCCAGTGCGTACAGACATAAGCGGTTGCATATTAAATTAGAAAAGCGGCAGGCCACGCGGCTAGCCGCCTAGGCGGTTCAACCGCTAGTGCGTACAGGGGCTAAGAGATTACATTCCGAGCTAGGCAGCAAAATGAAAATCAAAACATTTAATCAAGTTGGCTCATTATAGCTCTTTTGACAAGTCAAACAATACAATAAAATTTTAATATTACCACTTAAAATTGATAATTTACCATCTACCACCGGTTTGGAATGCAGCTCCACAGAGAAGAGCCGGCAAGAAACTCCGTAGCAATGTCGCGGCAGCGTAAGTGTCGCACTACCGCCACGACAAACCAACAGTGACGCGTCTGCCGCCGCATCAAGAGTACCTACGGGAAGGTTGACCGCAAACAGAGCGACACTGCCGCCTTGTTCGAGCACTGTTGGGCAGCACCCTAGTGGCAGCGCTGCGGCAACAGCACTGCTGTTTGTTGCCGAGTTCGGAATCACACCTTTATGTTCGCAGCATAGTGAACGCGGATCGGAGGCAGTTTGATTTGCAGCCGTTTCTAGCAAGGATATCGTAAATATTAACTTAAATGAGCATTATGTGCCGTAAGTCCTGGTGTAAAAACATTAAACAAAAATAGTTCAAGCGGAGGACTGTTTACTAACCACAGTTTTCAACTACTAACTGCCAAGAGTTACGCGCAAGGCAACGGTCAAACAAACCGATGTTTGGATATTAACGATCTGTTTTCCCGTTGTTATTTGGAAACAATACCTTGAACGTTGCCAAAGTAGTTGTTTTAGTTTACGTTCTGTACTATTGAGTTTCGACTTTGCTCCGCTTTGGTATCTGCAACTCTAAAGGTATAGTTTGATACGACAATTAAGCGACTATTCAGCTTATTAGAGACACAATGCTGAGTCAGGAATCATCCAATTACATGATGCTTGGCAGCAGTTGTGGTCACGGGAGAGACTAGATGATAGTTGGCTTCAAAAGTATAAATGAACGGTTAAATTTAACGCAATTTTGTTTTATTGAAAACGTTCCCTGTGCATGCAGAGCTCACAGTGTTCTTGCAGATGAGTGTTGAGCTTGAGATTTCATCAATTTAAAGACTGGATTTTAAGCAGTTGGCACCTGCCAACCATTATCTCTATTGAAATTTGAATGTTTTTAATCTCATTAACCTCGTGGATCATTAGGATGATCGAAATGATTTAAAGTCTATCAAAGTGAATGTAGTAGTTGATAGAGCGCTCGATTATAATATCAGCTTTAGGTTCTTTTATGCGGATACCGACACTTCTTTTTGCCCAAAGTACAATAAGCCGCTATAATAAGTATATGAAACGACGGGAATTAAAAAATGTAATATACATGCGATAAATCCGTAAAAAAAGTTTAAGTTCAATGGTAATCTAGTTTTTAAATGTTTTTGGAGAAGGTAGTAGAAGTTTTGAATGAAAAAGTGGTTGAAACCGAAGTATTTTAAAGATGATGCAATGAAATATCTAAAAAACATAACAGCGTTCTATCTTGAGGAAAGTATCTTCATCTATCTGGCCAGCAGACAGATGATCCAAACATAGATAGATGAATGTATATATAATATGTATGTATGTATATATTATATTAATATTTATATAATATATGTATATATTAGTATTATATTTAAGTAGATTGTACTGTATATTATTATTTTGTGTACCACACCCCTTATTTTCTCTCCCTCTAACCCAAAGGTAGACTGGTAGAGAATGCCGCAAGGCATTAAGTCCGCCTTATGTACCACTACTGTACATTAAGTTTAAATAAATAAATAAATAAATAAAATGTACACTTAGAAACCGAGTGCACTTGTTTCTGAGTAGCATCGGAAACGCCAAAACTTTATTGTACCAAGAGCCAAGTTTCCAGCTATCTAGAAAGTTCCACGATGTTTCTCTTCAATGTTTATCAGCATTTACTAGCCACTTCTTTGATAGTTTTGTTGCCAAATGCCGCTACACCTTCTATGTTTAATCGTGGTGATTGAAAATAGTGATGATGATTATAGAAAAAATAAAATTACGTCAGATTTTTTCCTACTTACTTGACACTTATCGTTATTTATAATTATTAGTTAGTTATAATTATTAAAAAAACTAAAAAGCACGCTGAATGGAAAATCCAACTACAACAATTATTAGTTTAAAAATGAACTAAAAATACCGCTGTTATAGATATAAATTTTATGTTAATAAATTTCAATTAAGAATAATTTAGTTAACAAAAATGATTATCCTTCAACTCATATCTGTCAATAAAATATTTTTAACTATTGATACCGTGCAACCCCACGCTATTTTTTAATACATTTACACACTATACTTAATTCGTAATTAATTTATTTTACATTTTTAGTTGTATTTTATAACAATTATTTATTTATTTAAAAAACATAAAGTCAAGTGGATATACTCATACTAACAATATTAGATTAGCCATTAATTAAATTTCTTTAGTTAATTTGTTTCATCTGCCTTAAGTTGTCATATCCAATTAATTAAAACTCTTACGGTCTTATTACAAAAAGCGGTTTAACTAAAAACCCAGGTTTAAACTTCTATAAACCGTGGTTTATACAAAAATGTTATTACAAATAGTGGTTTAGCGATAAACCATAGACTATATCATGGTCTAACGCTAAACCTCGGCTGCCCCTAGTTTAACAATGGTCTAAATCGTATCTGTCAAACTTTCTTCTCTAAGATAAAGCATCTTTTTCGTTGTTGTGTTGTGTTTAACCGAAAATGGATATTAACATGGTCGATTTAATTGATATTGAGGATATTGAAGACGTTGAAATGTTGGAAATGCCACGCCGGCATAACCGAAATCGTGTTCGCATCAATCCCTTTAGGGAATTATCCGATGAAGATTTCAGGCAAAAGTATAGGTTCAATAAACGTTTTGCACTGAGAATATTGGACTTATTAAGGGAAGATTTAGCAAGAGATCCTCGAGGATCCTTTGGGTTAGCCTAAAATCAATAAATTAGAGACGGATTTCAAGTTAATCGAAGTAATTTATGTTTACTTACTTTTTCCTCGGTACTCCAATTCTCAGATCGTTTTTTCTTTTGTTGGTCCATCACAATAAAATCTATTATTATTAACAAAGACGCAATTGTTATAATATACTTCGTTATCGTAAGAATTCCAAAGCTAAATGAACTTTGTTCAACTTGCGATGGTTTTGTTTAATGTTATGGTTTCATATAACGCGCCAGGTTTTTACGTTTCATTACACGTACGTTCATGTATTATTAGTAATTAATACGACATTAAAAAATGTGCTTAAACCTAGATAAAACTGCAACTAATGCAATAACTAATGATTATATTCGTGCAAAATAATATTCTGAATATTTTTAACACTCCTAAACATCATTTAATCCCTATCGTATAATCAAAACGTTTTCTTTTCTGGGCATAAGGAACGTTGCAATGGAATGATATAATGGTGAATGAATGAGATTTGTATTAATCTGTGGTTGATCTAAAGACCATGGTTCAAATGACGGTACTAAGAAGTCCATGGTTTATTTATGTTTTGTAATACGGACAAAATTTAGACCATGGTTCTACAGATAAGCCAGGACTTGATAGTACAGGTTTAAACTAAGGTTTATTTAGTTTTTTGTAATGAGACTGTTAGTTTCTAAATAAGATGTGTCAGTTGCCAATAGCAGTTTATCAGACCAACATCCCAAAGGAACGTCGCACTAGCCATTTAGTAATTAATGTCAGAACCAACAGACTGCATTGACACCGTTACGTAATACTTGTTGCAAATATTTCGCTTAACAATTTAAACATCAAAATTAGTTAAACACGACTTCCCAACGTGGTTCATTTTATAGACAGGTAATTTACGGATTCAAATATAGACACAGATATAATCTTTATTGTTTTCTTTATAGTCTTTATTATTTACTTGCCGTAAATGAAAAATGACACTAAACTGAATATGTGAAACTCAGCACGATGCTGGTTCAAGCCACCAAGGTCAGTGTTGGTCTTCCGTCAGGGGCGGCGGGTGACGTCACATATGGAAATGTGTATGTTACAAATTACCGAAATTACCAATATCTGGAATGTAACAACAAAATACATAAAAATAATAAACATGGAAAATAACAGAGCACTCTGATTCAGTGCTGACATTACAGACAGGGCTCAAAAACATGGGAAAGACTTTAAAATGACTTTTGGTTGCTTAGAACACCCGTTGTGAAGATTTTATAGAACACCATTACTTTGCCAGTGCAGTAGAATCAAGTTGCCCTTCTCTTACGATCTTGTACTTTTCTATTCCTTGCTCTTACGACACTCTCAGGATCGAATGGTATTCCAAATCCACTATCAATAATACAAATAAAACTATCAATTGTATGCTAGTTTAACGTTGGATTCCTTATAGAAAGCTATTTAGACAAAGTAAATAAAATTATTCATTTTTTTTAAACAGATATGTTGTATTCACACATATATAAAGTAATATGACTTTTAAATACATATCACAGTAAAAAAGGAACACTAAACTATTCATAAACGATTATTAAAGACAACTAAAACTGACATTAAAATTAGTAAATAAATAATTTATAAACACATTTTGTGGTACGGTGTAACAGGCAGACTTTATTTTGAACTATACGAACGTAGTACGTATTTAAATTACATTGAATTCAAACGAATATTATTGAAATATCTCTCTTGCATGTAATATATTAAAATACGATTTAATATATCTTTAATAACCGAACAAAGTAAAAAAATATTTTCATAAAAATTTTCGTTTATCGTTCACCTGCATAATACATTTACGGTATTCGACGAAGCGTGGAAGCGTAGGTCTTCAGGATCACGGATCCATAAACTTCAGAGGCTTCAAACGTTCTATTTTTATTGATGATGCAATTGGAAACTTTAATCTGCTAAATTCAAAAGTTCTCGGGCCAAAAGCGTTTGTCAACATCCCGAGCTAACGCCATAATTTTATTTTTATTTTCTTTATTCTGGAAATTTTCTTATATTGTCAGCAACTATTTCCAATGTCGTGAAGTGGCAACACCGCTATAATTTAAGTAGGTTAGGTACTTAAACTGTCACAATTGACAGTCAAAATATGACTTTGCCTCTATGGATTTAGCAGGTTTGATGACAAAGTTAAATTCCAGGACTGGGCTACAATTTTATTATATTTTTTATTTTGTTGATTTAGAAAACTTACAGCTAGAATAAAAGTAAAACATTAAATAGTAGACGACGGCCAATTATAAGTTTTCACACATATTATAAATACATTAGAACACATAAAAAAGACAGGATAGACAGAAAAACAAAAGAAGAAAGGAAAGAAATAAAGAAGCCACCACCGGAAGTAACTTTAAACTAATTAATATCGAAGAAATAAGCCGATATAGTCTTTTTCAGGCTACTTAGCCTAAGTAGTCTGAAAAAGACTCTGGCGGCCTATGGCGCCTATTACAAAACAGGTCCAAGTTTATCGTCTAACACGCCATGCAGTATGCCCTGGCCACCCTTATCATGAAGCTGTTCTGTCTGTAGGTAGTGTGTGTTACGGGTACATCGAAGAGTTTGTGCTTTCTTAACGTTCCTGCAAGAACACGTAGTCCAATCTTTTCTAAGAGCTCAGAACAGTCGATGGAGTTGTTCACTATTCGGTAAAGAAACGTAATGAATGTGTGTGTATGTGAAGTACTAATGTGAAGAACTAACGCTGGATCATTTGATTGTAAATGTATGTAAATATTTAACACTATATTAATGTAATATAGTGCCACCCCATTTCATCCTGTGGGTGTCGTAAGAGCCGACAAAAGGAAATTATAAGGCCGTAAGCCTAGCAGCAAGGATAACTAGAAACGAAACCATGTGCCAGGCAGTCTGGCCAGCGTGGCGCAGTAATAACAGGGAGGCTAGTTACCCGCTCTGTAACAGGAGGAGGCCCGACTCAACAGTGGGTGATTTATCGGCTGAGTAGTAGTAGTAAAGATGGAGGGCTGAGTTTATTGCCAGTTCTTCTCAGCAGTGGTCGCGTTCCGAAGTGGTGGTAATCTATTACATACTTTTCGTTATATAATTTTTATCAATGTGTTGACAATTTGTTTTATTTTGTGTTAAACAAAATTAATTAATTAATATCCTTGGACATTTCACACAACGCCATCTCGTCCCAAGCTAAGCAACTTAATGCTTGTGTTATGGTAACGAGATGGATGATAAACTACTTAATTACATTTTTTTTTTGTAAATACATACATATTATAGATAGAAATGACACCCAGACTCCGAGCCAGTGCCTCTGGTTTAGACAAAGACACTAGCCCGACCCCGGAATCGAACCCGGGACCCGTTGATCCAAAGGCGGCACATCTAACCACTAGACCAATGATTTGACTTTGACCTTAAAAAGCCCGCGACATACAACTGTGTCCCAGAAAATCGTCCAAAATTAAAACACAAATGCAATTACTAGCTTCAACTTTGTTATGGCACTTCTAACTATGACCGACAACAGCATTTGCAACTCTACACCAATAAGCCGAATGAAAATCCCTTTTTATTACATAACATTAACCGCTTTGTTCAGACGGAAGTCAGAAAAAAAAATGAAAAACACCGCCATTCCATATTTTTCCCCTTGAGCCGCTTGCAAGCCTCGCTTCGTGTTCAACGGACTACATAATATTGTTTTCTCAAACAACTGTAAAATTTAATTCCATTTTGTTTGGTTTCTTGATTTCTGTAAGCGGTTTTGATGCAATTGTCTTTAGTCATAGTATACATAAGATTGCATTCGTTTCCGTGTGTGGATTTAAAATACACAGTGTCACCACCGCATTCCATCCTGAGGGTATCGTAAGAGCCGGCAAAAGTAAATAAATAAATAAATATCCTTGGACATTTCACACAACGCCATCTCGTCCCAAGCAAGCTAAGCAACTTAATGCTTGTGTTATGGTAACGAGATGGATGATAAACTACTTATATACTTCTTTTTTTGTAAATACATACATATTATAGATAGAAATGACACCCAGACTCCGAGCCAGTGCCTCTGGTTTAGACAAGGACACTTGCCCGACCCCGGAATCGAACCCGGGACCCATTGATCCAAAGGCGGCACATCTGACCACTAGACCAACGACCAAAGTAAATTATAAGGCTGAAAACCTAGCCGCAAGAGAAGGGAAACTTGATAAAAACCCTGTGCCAGCGTGGCACAGTAGGCTAATTTCCCTCCATGAATTTGGAGGAGGCCCGGTTGGGTTATCTATAGGCTGAATCGAGGACGACGACGGAAAGTAGCTAATCTTTATCATGGTTGATGTCTCTTCTCTGTATAGCTTCTTCGTCTACTGAAGAATGAGATCGGTGGTAGTTTCAGCATGAATGTGGGTGGACGTAAGGGTTGTGGAAGATCAAGAGAGATGGATGGATTGTAAGCATGAGAAATTGTGTATGAAAGGTGTGACTGTAAATATGACGACTGATAGGTGTGTATGGAGACTGCCACCTGGCGTGGGACAGGGGTCGTAAGATGATGATAATGGTAACTGTAAATATGACGATTTACAAGAGCTTTGTGATAAAACCTACGTAAATAAAGTTAATTTTGAGTTTGAGTTTCAGATAAATAAATAATCCATACGGTGACCAATTTAGCATTATAGTATATACGACGACACATTATGGGACAGACAAGTGATCGCTGATTCATCATTTCAGCCAAAAGACGAAGCCACTGCTGGACATAGGCCTCCTCCAAGGATCT
This sequence comes from Clostera curtula, assembly GCA_905475355.2. Classification (NCBI taxonomy): domain Eukaryota; kingdom Metazoa; phylum Arthropoda; class Insecta; order Lepidoptera; family Notodontidae; genus Clostera; species Clostera curtula. The sequence continues at coordinate 2,665,400 of FR997804.1, read as the reverse complement.
CCACAGGGGCCGGTACTGGGCCGCCCACATACATTGTTTTCCGGCGACCTTAACCAGGTCATCGATCCAACGTGTGGGAGGCCTACCAGCAATGTGCTTTCCGGGACGCAGTCACGGTAGCTATGCGCCCTGCCCACTGCCACTTAAGTTTGGCAATCATGTAGGCTATGTCAGTAACCCTGGTTTGCCTGCGTATCATTTCTCAATCGATCTCGCGGGAAACTCTGAGCATAGCCCTCTCCATTGCCCTTTGGGTGACTTTGAGCCTGCTAATGGAGCCCATAGCTAGCGCCACGACTCTGTACCATATGTCATCACTGGCAACACACTTTTGGCTTCAAACACTGCGGTATTGTGGTCGAGAAGATAATTTCGCGGTTTGCTGATTATATTATTGTACTATGTATATACTATGTACTATGTATATGTATTATTGACTTGAAAGAAAGGCTGAAAACCGCGCAAAGACCATTGGTGAACTGCAATAGCTAATGAAAGTGGTAGTTATTGTAACTAGGCTAACTAGTTGTTTCATAGTCACTGAATAATCAAACTAACCCTTCCCACTAGTTCTTTGAATGACCAAACTGAAGTTCGAATGCAAACATGTTTAGCCGTAGAATAGGAAAACTTTGTCGACCAAGCCATCTAGGAATAGAGGTCTTGGAATTGATACACATCGCCATGAAATACGGACAACAAAAAACAATTATGTGCGGAGTCAGACAGTAACAGAAACACGTTTTTAAAATGGGAACACGCGGATATCTTTTTTAAAAGAATTGCTATAGACCCCGGCAGAGTGACATTGAAAAAAGAAAAAGAAACCATTTGGAAAAAGACTGTAAATATTAAAAAGACTGTAAATAATTTAAAAATTACACATACACAAACCTCGTATTTTGAGGGTAAGTAGCATTTTTACAATTCGAAAACGGAATGATAAAACTATTATTAAAGAAGTTGGTTTTATATTTTTTGCCACGGAGAATATCAAGAATTTCACCATTGTCAATGTAAATGGGGTATGATTAGTTTTACGTCTTTAATTAGGTATTACCAAGTTCAAAAATTCAGGTTTCAGTCAAGGCGACCGATGCCGAGAGTAACAGTTAGATATCTTATCTTATATCTTTAAATGAGCAATTCTTGTATCTTGAATCTCGGAATCGGCTCCAACGATTTTCATGAAATTTAGTATATAGGGGATTCCGGGGGCGATAAATCGATCTAGCTAGGAATCATCATCATCATTTGTTTAAACTTGGAAGAAAAATAACAAAATGGAGGCGTTTGAGTAAAATCGAAAAATAATATTCATATTTCATTATTTTATTAGTAATTCGTACTTAAATATAATTTTCAAAAAACACAATTTATAAAAACAAAAAAAAAGTCATCCAGATATTATGTATTAAATACCAGCACAGACTACAGTACAGATATGTTGATAAACATACACGAACAGTATCATTTAACGTTCTGAAGCAAGTCTCAGATACAAAGAACTTAATTTGAATTTAAACTCTTAAAGGTAACATTCGGCCAATAAATTGTTTGCTTTTCTTTGCGACAGTGTGTATTAAATTAGCCAAGTTCCGTGTACATCTCTTAAGTGCGTCTAATGCGGTCCACTCAAAGTGGTATATATGCTTGACTTCTTCGAAACTATTACCGGTTCATTAACAGAAGTCTGGTGGCGAATTAGCATTCATAGTCTTATCACACATCACATTCTATTCTAGTAGCAAGACTGACCAGAACTGACCATCAGCTTGTATGTTAGTCATAAAGTGTAGGATGCCATCTCATATCGCGTAGATTTTACCAAAAAAATTATAGTTTCTCTTTGATATACCATTCATAACCTAGAGTTACGGGATACAAAAAAAACAGGTTGTATATGTGTATAATATCATGTTACGGTTTTAATTAAATTTGAGGTTACATACCTCAAAATCATAGTGGCAAAAAATTACTGGTTCCCAAGTGTAATTAAATATATTCAAATTGATGATGTTAACCTTCTTCCATTGTAAATACATGTAAATAGCATGCAGTGGCTACCGCTTCTGTCCAAAAGCTTGCTGGCATTCTTGACGAAAATATTTGTTTTCCAAGTATAATTAAATCTATTCAAACTGGTGATGTTAGCATTCTTCCATCGTAAATTAGGAACATTTAATTCAAACCAGACATTATTCAAACTAAACTTACAAGTCAAGCAACGTAAAATGAACATCTAAAAATAAACTTGAAAGTTTCATTAATATGATAAAGAACACTTTTCGTTACAATTTATGGAGCATCCCTGTGGAACTGAAATCTCACATGTGTATTAATAGACAAGAAAGAGGGAACAGCGGCGTACATAGTTAATAAATCTCTCATAATTAATATCTTGTTACCACCATGAATAACTGTGTAAGATGTAGCCAAAAATATGGCACAACGCATTTATTCAAACGTGAATACAAAGTGCAACATTTTTTTTAAGTAGGGGAAACATAGGTGCCCATTCAGCAGAACAGGGCAGGGAGTCCACGGGCGAGAAAAGATGGTAAAGTGCGCCCGGGTTACCCACTAAAACCTACCACGCACAGTCGGTACTCCTGCTATACGCCGCGCGGGAAACTCCTATACATTTTAGTTGCGGATGTGGCTTGGAAAACGGAGATGAACTCGACCCTTGGGGTTACAGAACAAAACGCTGTTTGCGCTAAATCCCTCATTACCCTTGCTGTCTTTAAAGCACGGCACAGTAGTAAAATTTCCTCCGTGAAATATAAGGAGTCCCGACTCCGTAGTGATTAATTTTACTGTTTTTTTTTAGGATTACTGTAAAATTATAGATTAAGTGTGGACTGTAAACTTATAAATTGTGTCGATAGAGGAAATTCGCATTCTTGCCCAAATATCTCAATCACCTCGTGTACATCGCACAAAATAGAGCTCCACTATATGTTGGGTTAGCTTTTGGACAGATCTGTGTGGTAGCGGAGTAAGAATACTACCACCCCATATCTTCCCGTGGGTGTCGTAGAAGGCGACTAAGGGACAACAGACGTTGGGCAGCAGCGACGCTCTGTTCAAAACACACCATCCTTCACTGCGATCGCCAACCCGCCTGCCAAGCGTGGCGATTATGGCAAACCCCCCCCATAAATGAATGGATACAAACAGAAAAACGGCCCCCAGTCCCCGGCAGCCCCACTATTCCTTCGGCCACGGTAGCAGCCAAGGTAACGGTGGGGCAGGGGGTGCGAACAATCTCCGGCAGAGATCCGGCTACCACAAAAAACGACGGCTGCACCTGGCAACATATAACACACGGACACTGCGGACTGACGAGAAGATCGTAGAACTCGAGGAAGAGTTGAGCAAGTTGCGATGGGATATAGTGGGGTTGTCTGAAGTCCGAAGAGAGGGAGAGGACACGATAACCCTCAAATCCGGCAACTTGCTCTACTTCCGGGAGGGCGACCAACAGTCCCAAGGTGGTGTTGGGTTTATCGTCCACAAGTCCCTTGTGAACAACGTTGTTAAAATCGAGAGTGTGTCGACCAGGGTGGCGTACCTTATACTCAGAATAACCAAGCGTTATTCGCTGAAGGTCATACAGGTATACGCACCGACCTCGGCACACCCCGACGAAGCGGTGGAGACAATGTATGAGGACATTTCCTCGGCCATACATGGCTCTAGAACGCACTACACCGTTGTCATGGGGGATTTTAACGCGAAACTGGGCAAGCGGAGCGGAGATGAGCTGCAAGTGGGGCAATTTGGGTTTGGACACCGGAACCAACGGGGCCAGACTTTGGCTGGTTTTCTGGAGAAGGAGGGACTCTATATGATGAATTCCTTTTACAAAAAACCAGAACAGAGGAAATGGACCTGGTTGAGTCCGGATGGCACCACAAAAAACGAGATAGACTTCATCATGTCGACGGAAAAGCACATATTCAATGATGTCTCCGTGATCAATATGGTCAAAACCGGAAGCGATCACCGCTTAGTACGAGGCACATTGAATATCGACGTTAAGCTTGAAAGGTCGCGCCTGGTGAGGTCTACGCTGCGTCCCGTGCCAGTTCAAATTCAAAACCCGGAGAGCTTTCAGCTCGAACTGCAAAACCGCTTTATAAGCCTAGGCGTTGACGTGGACGATTATAATGACGGGTTCGTGGAGACTGTCCGCAAAGTTGGGTCGAAGTTCTGTGAGACCCAACGCCTGAAAACGGCCAAAAAGCTCTCGGACCTCACCCTAAATCTCATGGACGAGCGACGGAAAATGGTTCTGCAGTCTACAGATGATGCGACGCAGCTTCGGATGCTCAATAGACAGATATCAAAGTCCCTGAAGCGTGATATACGCCGATTCAACACGAATCGTGTTGAAGAGGCTATTGAACGTAACAGGGGCTCCAAGGTTTTTGCCAGGGATCTGTCTATTGGGCAAAGCCAGCTCGTCAGGCTGAAGACTGATGACGGCAGGATCGTCACGTCGAAGTCCGAGATTTTGGGTGAGGTCGAGAGTTTCTATGGACAACTGTACAAGTCTACACAGGAACCCGTCATAAATCTAGCAGACGACCCACGAGCTAGATTAACCCGGCACTACACAGAAGACCTCCCGGACGTCAGCCTGTGTGAGATCGGGATGGCTCTCGAGCAACTTAAAAACAACAAGGCGGCGGGTGATGACGGAATTACCGCAGAACTTCTGAAGGCGGGTGGAGAACCGATCCTTAGGGCCCTTCAGAAGTTATTCAATTCCGTCATACTCGAAGGACGAACGCCAAAGGCATGGAACAGAAGTGTGGTGGTGCTGTTCTTCAAGAAGGGAGATAACACCTTATTGAAGAACTACAGACCCATCTCACTTCTGAGCCATGTCTACAAGTTGTTCTCGAGGGTCATCACAAATCGACTCGCGTGCAGGCTTGACGATTCCCAGCCTCCCGAACAAGCCGGTTTCCGAAAAGGCTTCAGTACCGTAGACCATATTTTAATGCTACGGCAGGTTATACAGAAGACCGAGGAGTATAACCTGCCACTTTGTCTGGCGTTCGTGGACTACGAGAAAGCCTTCGATTCGATCGAGACGTGGGCAGTATTGCAGGCTCTCCAGAGGTGCCAAGTCGACTATCGGTACATCGAAGTGTTGAAGTGCTTGTATGAAAACGCCACCATGTCAGTCCGACTCCAGGACCAGACCTCGAAACCGATCCAGTTGCAGCGAGGTGTTAGACAGGGAGACGTTATCTCTCCGAAACTGTTCTCCGCTGCACTGGAAGATGTTTTCAAGGTTCTGGACTGGAAAGGGCTGGGCATTAACGTGAACGGCGAGTACATCACTCACCTTCGATTCGCTGACGACATAGTCGTAATGGCTGAGACCATGGAGGGCCTCACTACGATGCTCGATGGCCTCTGTGGAGCCTCCGAACGAGTCGGCCTTAAGATGAACATGGAGAAGACGAAGATCATGTCTAATATCCATGTTCAAGCCACTCCTGTTAACATCGGAGGTTCTACCCTCGAAGTTGTTGACCATTACATTTACCTGGGACACACTGTCCAGTTAGGTAAGTCCAACTTCGAGAAAGAGGTCAATCGTCGGATCCAACTCGGCTGGGCAGCGTTCGGGAAGCTGCGAAAGATCTTCTCGTCCACAATACCGCAGTGTCTGAAGACAAAAGTCTTCAACCAATGTGTGTTGCCAGTGATGACATATGGAACAGAGACGTGGTCGCTCACTATGGGCTCCATCAGAAGGCTCAAAGTCACCCAAAGGGCAATGGAGAGGGCTATGCTCGGAGTTTCCCTGCGAGATCGAATCAGAAATGAGGAGATACGCAGGAAAACCAGGGTCACCGACATAGCCCACCGGATTGCCAAACTTAAGTGGCAGTGGGCAGGGCACATAGCTCGCAGGACCGACGCCCGATGGGGCAGAAAAGTCCTCGAGTGGCGACCGCGTTCCGGAAGGCGCAGTGCTGGTAGGCCTCCCACACGGTGGACCGACGACCTGGTTAAGATCGCCGGAAAGCAGTGGATGCGGGCGGCCCAGGACCGGCCTTTGTGGAAATCCTTGGGGGAGGCCTATGTCCAGCAGTGGACGTCCTTTGGCTGAAATGATGATATGTTGGGTGCATGTGGTTTCTTTAGTCCTCTTAGGATGTTCTGCACTAACTATTTCTGTACTAACTTACATTATTCCTCTGGACACCTCGAATGATTTCTGCGTGCACAGGGAACGTTATCAATACAAGTCTATGGACGCTAGATTTAACTGTTTCTATATTTAAAAGCACAAAAACAACTGTTATCTAGTCTCTCCTGTGATTACGACTGTTGCAAACCATTCGAAATGTCGGGAATCAAATAAGGATAAATACACCCGTTGAAGCCATAAAAAAGTTTCTATTTACAATAATGGCAAATACCTAAGACATCATTACATTGGGCAGTTTGAATTTGTGATGTTTTACTATCATAACAAAATTTCTATATGTAAAACAACGCTCATGCAAATTTTGGAATATTGGATGTGCCATGTTTGTTGAAATTCAGTGTATTTTTTTACCAGTGCAGTTTTTTTCCCCATTCAGGCCCCAAACGATACATAGAGTGATGTAATGAGAAAACCTCACGCGATGGGGTAAATTACGGGAAGGATGTGAGAAATTCGTTGATTAAGCCAGCGTAAATTGAGATCAAAGTACTTTTTGTACTACAGTAATTCAACATACTCGTTACAGATAACATTCAACGTCATTTTAGCCTGATTATTGTAACAGTGGATCTTCTATTTTAATACCAAATCCCACTAAGGGATGGAACTACTGCCTTTAGATCACGCGCCACCGGTTCCATTCCGGGGTTTTTGTTGAAACCAGAAAGAGTTCTGAGTCTAGGCGTCATTTGTGTTAACAGAAATTACCTTTCCTTAAATAGCCCGCGCGATATAGGTATACCTAGTGAATATGTAACATTTGAAAAAAACATAGTTATTTTAATATACCCCAAACTTCGTTCACGATAATATTGAAACGTGTATCAGCCCATAAATGACCCACTACTGAATCGTTCCACCTCCAATTTCATGTAGCAATTTGTCTCCATAAATTTGAACTTGAAATATTGACTTGAAATTCTGAAGGAACAAGCATTTTTCGTACATTACATCTTCATAGAATTTCAACCCTTAATAAATTCACCGAAATGTTTATTTCCTACTCTACTCAACCCATAAATGACCCGCTGCTGAGTCGGGCCTCCTCCAATAAAAGGGAGAGTAATTAGCCTGTACACATAAATATAAATAAATAAATAATAAATATCCTTGGACATTTCACACAACGCCATCTCGTCCCAAGCTAAGCAACTTAATGCTTGTGTTATGGTAACGAGATGGATGATAAACTACTTATATACATTTTTTTTTGTAAATACATACATATTATAGATAGAAATGACACCCAGACTCCGAGCCAGTGCCTCTGGTTTAGACAAAGACACTTGCCCGACCCCGGGTTCGATTCCGGGTTTGGTTTTCATGGAAAACTTGAAACTAAACATGGTTTAGTTTCAAGTTTCCCTTCTCTTGCGGCTAGGTTATCGGCCTTGTTTTATTTTCTTTTGTCGGATCTTACGACACCCTCAGGATAGTGTGGGTTGGTGACACTATGTATTCTAAATCCGTGTCCATACGGTCGATTTCCTACTCTACTGCCAATAATATCATAATCTTTATAAAATCCTCCGTTTCCTCCACAGTCGTTAACAAGCATTGATTTGTATGTATATTTGTAGCTTCCTCATAAATTGTAAAGGTGTCTCGCGAACAGAAGCGTGTATCTCATTTACGCGCACTTGAGTTCTATAACAAAGGCCTGCCATTACGCCGAATCGCCGAATTTAAAAATGTGCCTATATAATAATAACATATAATAACATAATAATTTAACAGGCCTTTAATAACCACAACGTGTATTATGTATTGTTATTATTATACAATACATTTATTTCTTTTATTACTTATGAAATGTATTATGAATCTGACAGACTTGTTTGTACCACCATCATTGTAACTCTTTTATTTAAAAGAGCAACGATGGAGTTTCGTGCCGGCTCTGCGGAATGTTAAATGTTATTTGCGTACGACATCAAACTTTACCAAACAGTAAATTCCACAGAGGTTGTTACCAAAATACAGGAAGATCTATCAAGAATAACAGTCTGGTGTAAAAATAATCTACTGACCCTCAATGTAAACAAATGTTACCATATGAGGTACTCTAGGAAAAAGATACCCTTGGAATCTTCTTGCAGTATAAATGGAATACGATTAGACAAAGTATAGGAAAATAAAAGATCTCGGTATAATTATGGACTCGGAACTGCAGTTTAACTTACACATTGACTACGTAGTTAAAAAAGCTGCTCAGATGATAGGTTTTTTAAAACGCAACACTAAACATTTTAAACACGCGCAGACAAGGATATTACTGTTCAACTCCTTAGTGAGAAGTCATCTAGAGTACGGCTCCATAATTTGGAATCCGTTTTACAGCTGTCAATCACAACGTATCGAAAATATTCAACGTGCATTTACGAGACACCTTGCCTTTTTTTCTCAAAATAAAAGTCACTGATGTGGGTATGATCAACGGGTATTATTTTTTAATCTACAAACATTGTATAAACGTAGAAAATTGCACGATCTTATCTTTCTTTAAAAAATATTGCACAACATTATTAATTGTAGCGAAATTCTTAACAGCATTTCTTTTTCTGTACCTCAGTACAATATTTGTTGTGCAATATTTTGTCGATGAGTCGTCCTCCTCGGCATTCCAATAAAAAACCTTTTCATATCCCTCAAGTTAGAACTAAACTTGGTCTCTCTTTGGCGGAATCGTGTCAAAAGACGCATCAAGCCAGTCAACCAAGAAAGTCAAGTCAACCTTGGTCTCAATTCTCCTCAAATACGGATGGTAATGCAATACAATAACTTCAGCAATAAAATCATTGATAATTATATATATTCCACCATACATTATCCGCTTATTTAAAGAAAATACTGGAATAATTTACATAAATATTAATAAATTTAAATCTTCGAATGCTCGCGCTTAAAACTCGAGATATTGTCCTGTTTACTACTTAGTCTTTTGTTGAATTTGTGTACATTATTAAGTGTTGCCAAGATATTATGCCAATGCTGTGCATGACTGTAACTGACATGCATATCAGTCTTAAACCTATTAATTAATGTAATTGTAATGTCATGATTATGTATGTTGTTGGCGTGTGTTAATAAATAAATAAATGGCATTCCGAACCGGAGATAAAAAGTAAATGATTAATTATTAAAAAAAAATCTTTTATAATCTTTGACAATCTGTAAGCATTCGCAAGAATTTATTCGAATAAAAAACATTTCGATTTTGATTTTGTTCATCATCATAATTTTGGTAAAAAAAATACCTTTTTAAAATATTATAACCATTCTTTACAAACTCTCAATGTTACATTTCAGTGTAACAGCCGTCCATGAGATAACGTCATCAAATCAGCGGAATCCAGGTAGCTCCAGTGAATTGTTGTGGCCTTTCGTCCGAATAATAATGAGGTTCTTGTGGCTACAAGCATTGTTAGGCTACCGGTTAGCTAACGGCTTTACGAGTACAATAAGGGAATTGAACTATTCAGGTCAGCTCTGATTATTTTACATCGGAAATTTTATCATAATTTTCTCATTCATTCACAATTTTATCATATTGTCTTATTTGTTTTTTTATTAGGCGAAACCACTGCAATAGGTATAAACTGTATTGCGGCGGCAGTTTACAAACATGTAATTGAGGAACACAAATGACACCCAAACTCAGAGCAAGTGCCTCTGGCTTACACAAATACACTTGCCCGACCCCGGATTCGAACCGGGGACCAGTGATCCAAAAGCGGCACGTCCAACCCCTAGGCCAACATGGCACTCAAATATGTTATTAATCAACCCCAAACTTCGTTTCCGTATATTTTAAGCTCGTTTCAGTCATAAATGACCCACTTCTGAGCTCGACCTTCTCCAAATTTATGCAGGAAAACTAGCCGACTGTGCCACGATGGCAAGACGGGTTGGCACCGGATTTGTATCAAGTTACAGGGAAACTTGATACAAATCCGGTGCGGCTAGGTAATTTGCCTCTTGTGTGCTTTTAGATATTTCTCCGGCGTATCTCCTCATTCCTGATTCGATCTCACCGGGAATCTCCGAGCAACTTCTGATTTAGGTCGCGAGCAAAGGTTAGATGCAGGCGGTTCAGTATTATTATCCAAAAATGTAGTATTTTTGCTACAAGCAACTAAGTACCCTAAGTGGATATTTTGATCATAAACCTTAAATAATAAAATAAACTTAAATTAGTTCGACCTCATAAACCTCATAATCAACATAAATAAGTATTTTATATCCAGTCAAGCCTATGTAACTAAAATAAATATGTATAAATAAGAATGTTAAGGATTTTTTGGAAATAAAGATTATTAATATTATTACGGTACTTTTAAAAAAATGGCGGTGACCTCAGCTATCCTTCTTTTTTTGGTTTCGCTGGGGAAATGCTTTTTGCATACCGCCGCCCTTTGGTTCAATGGTTATTTTTGGGGATGGGCTCAATGGTTATGTCGGACTCCGAAAACTACTTGTCTGCCCACTAAAACTCCAGTGATATACCCCCACACGACACGCTTGGGGTGCTACAGGTTCGCGTAAACGCATCCCACTGTCACGCGCCGACGTGGTGCCCCACGGCATGGGTGACCCTGAACCGGTATATATCTTAAAGGCACACGAGCCCCCTCACCACAGCAAGGTAGCGGCACAGTCGAGGGCGGACTGCTGCTAACTTAGGGCAACTTATTTACACAAAATATTTGTACCGCCTACCCGAGCCTAGTCAAATATCATAGACTACTGAAAATATAATATCGCAAAAGATTGGCTTAGTAATATTGAGATAAGACTAAATTGCCAAATAATTTCAGGGTTCCGTATAAAATAATATTTTTCAGAAAATCCAATAGCGATACTCTCCATAAGTTCACGTCTATAAATTAACATTTAATAATAATAATAATAAATATCCTTGGACATTGCACACAACGCCATCTCGTCCCAAGCTAAGCAACATAATGCTTGTGTTATGGTAACGAGATGTATGATAAACTACATAAATACATTTTTTTTTGTAAATACATACATATTATAGATAGAAATGACACCCAGACTCAGAGCCAGTGCCTCTGGTTTAGACAAAGACACTTGCCCGACCCCGGAATCGAACCCGGGACCCGTGGATCCAAAGGTGGTGGTTTGTAATAGGAGGAGGGCGGACTCAGCAGTGGGTTATTTGTGGGCTGACTAGTACCAGTGGTGGTTATACTGTATAATTTTCTTCAACTTGTTACGAGAATTTAATTAATGGTTTCTCTTGTTGGATAGAACAATAGGCAACCGTATAAAGTGGGAACATTGAAATTTATTATCCCTTCTTTTACACGTTTAATGAACATTACTACTAATCAGCCTATTGAGTCAGGCCTCTTCCAGTTACATGGTAAGTTTATAGCGTACCGTGAAACGCTGGCCAGACGAAATGGGCATTTCGATACAAGATTTCCTGATGATTTTGTCCCATTCGGTGTCGAGATCCTTGGTCTGTGGGGTCTAATAAAAACGTCCGTTCGGTTTGAAGCAGTAGACTGTAATAATATTTGATTTGACAATTAACAAAGACAATATTTAAATATAAAAAGAACACCAATTACAAAATATTCTTTTCTTACAAGCCAGTTGCCAACAGGGTCCTAGCGCTATAAGCTTTTTTAAGGAAATAGCAAAAAGGTTAGTCGACCTCACAGGAGACGGAAGAGCTGGCAGCTATCTCTGACAAATAATCAGTGTAGCGATTCAAAGGGGGAACGCTGCAAGTTACTTCGGAACCTTGCCTAAAGAGACTCCTTTTAATAATATAATTTAGTTAGTTATGTTATGGTATATTATTTAGGGTTTTTTTTTAGTTTTAGGTTCATGAGTATTTTTAAGTATTTGAAGATTTCCCTTTCTTGCAGGTAGGTTATCGGCCTTGTGATTTCCCGTTGTCGGCTCTTATGACATCAATAAGATGGAATTTCAATTAAGTATCTAAGTTGAAGAAAAATTTTATGAGTTCAGTATTTTTAACCAAATCACCCCAAGATTAGGTGCAAAATATACTTATATACTTTTTTAAACACTAATTAAATCATACATACTACTTACTTCCACTACTACTTTTGAGCCCATAAAACATGTGTGGTGATGGATTTAGAATGCACAATATCACCAACCCACACTATCCTGAGGGTGTCGTAAGAGGCGACTAAAGGATCGTAAGAGCCAGATCACCTAGCCGTTTATGAAGGAAAACTTCATACAAACCCTGTGCCAACCCGTCTTGCCATTGTCTTAATTCTCTACGCGTCGAATGCTTTGCAACAGTCATTGTCGAAGAAGTGAATATCTAAGAGTTTTAGATAAGCAAAAACATTCTACAGATCCCCAATACTACGTAAACTTGGCAACAGCACGCAGTTTTTTCGCTTAGGCTATTGACACGATTCGCGAATGTAGGAAATGCGGTCGAACCGTGGGCGAGGCAACAACACAGGAGGTATAAATACAATCTATAAAATCATAACACTGTTAGATACAGAAGACACGTAAAATTACGCGGAATTTCAGTAACGCTGATTATTTAATTTATGAGATTGGCGTCTTACGTGAAATGTCAGCGGATGCATGAGAAGACGTGCGTGTGGTGACGGATTTACAATCATCATCATTATCATTACATCGTTCGTTTCAGCCCATGAATGACCCACTACTGAGTCGGGCCTCCTCCAAATTCAAGGAGGGAAATTAGCCTACTGTGCCACGCTGGCAAGACAAGTTGGCACAGGGTTTGATCCAGGTTTCCTTCTCTTGCGGCTAGATGATTTGCCTCGTGCGTTCCCTTAGTCGCCTCTTACGACACCCTCGGGATGGTATAGGTTGATGACACTGCGTGTTCTAAATCCGTCATCATTACATAGTCACTACAACTACATAGTATAAAACAAAGTCGCTGTCGTCTGTCCGTCCCTATGTATGCTTAAATCTTCAAAACTACGCAACGGATTTTGAAGCGGTTTTTTTTTAATAGATAGAGTGATGCAAGAGGAAGGTTTATATGTCATAATTGCACCCGTGCGAAGCCGGGCGGTACATGCATAATATCATCACTAGTACATAATATCACCACCCCATTCTATCCTGCATCCATCGCTTTCCGGCGACCTTAACCAGGTCGTCGGTCCACCGTGTGTGCGGCCTACCAGCACCGAGCTTTCTGGAACGCGGTTGCCACTCAAGGACTTTACTTTTCAACTCCGGAGAGCAATGGATGCGGGCGGCGCAGGCATTTGTGGAAATCCTTGGGGGAGACCTATGTCCAGCAGTGGACATCTTTTGCCTGAATTGATGAAGCTGACAAAAGGATATGACTTATGTCTGTTTGTAATAATAAAATAACCACTTTTTACTAAATTCGTAAGTATGTATACATAGTACATAGAACAAAATATATTTTTTTTAATTTTTGTCTGTCTATCTGTCTGTCTGTTTGTTCCGGGTAATCTCTGGAACGGCTAGACCAATTTTGACGGGACTTTCACTGATAGGTAGCTGATAATATAAGGAGTAACTTAGGCTACTTTCTTTGACTAGCTTCGCCCCGCGGGTAACATCACACCCGTGCGAAGCCGGGACGGGCCGCTAGTCTAATATTATAATCTCACGAAGATCGTGAAAACCTAAGACATTACCACAAATTTAAATACTACTCAGAGCATAGATGACCTACGTTGAGTCGGGTCTCCTCCATCACTGGGGGGGTCATTAGCCTACTGTGCCACGTTCGCCAGACCGTGACGTTTCAAAGTATAAGTATGTAAATAAACCGTAGTAAAAGCTCCGGTTTTATACGACTAATACTACATAGATGGTATACGTCTGAGTCAGGCCTCTTTCAGTTCATCATCATCATCATTTCAGCCAAAAGACGTCCACTGCTGGACATAGGCCTCCCCCAAGGATCTCCACAAATGCCGGTCCTGGGCCGCCCGCATCCACTGCTTTCTGGCGACTTTAACCAGGTCGTCGGTTCACCGTGTGGGAGGCCTACCAGCACCGCGCTTTCCGGAACGCGGTCGCCACTCGAGGACTTTTCTGCCCCATCGGGCGTCGGTCCTGCGAGCTATGTGCCCTGCCCACTGCCACTTAAGTTTGGCAATCCGGTGGGCTATGTCGGTGACTCTGTTACATGACGGGTTGTTACATGAGTTAAATGAAGGGTAATTAACCTACTGTACCACTCTAGCCATTTCATATCAAGTTTTCCTTCTCTTGCGGCCAGGTTGTGGGCTTTGTCATTTCCTTTGCTCGGCTCAAACGACACCCTCAGGATGAAATGAGGTGGTGACACTATGTATTCTAAATCCGTCATGACACGGACACGAATGTGTGTAGAATAAAAAAGTCCCCGTATGTATAGGCGTAGTCACGCAAACGAGCACAGTCAGCGTTTGCGATAAACTAATAAATATGACGGGTTTGTTGATGTTTTTTTAGTTGATGAAGCCGAACCACGCGGTATAATCAGAAAACATTAGAATTTCCTAACGTATTTGTTTTTGCCACGCTATCGTGCTTTGAAAGGGGAGCGTCTGTCTACATTTATACTGGGAGTCATTTGTGTTCGTGAATTACATGTTTGGAAACTGCCCCCGCGTTACAGGTTTTAATGCAGGGGTTTCGTTAAAAACCCCTTCATTGCAATTCTCTGATAGCAATTCTGTATATTTTTTTTTTTTTTTTTTTTTTTTATTTAACATAGGTTACATTAGTATTATGTACCCTAATTATATTACAATCTAGCCTACTTTAGGCTAATAAGTAATTTTAATTTAACTTTACTTGCTACGTTTACTATAACTAAGAATGTGTCCATTAACACTTTTCTTACCGTCTCTATTTAAGGGGAAGACACTTTTTTTTTGTGTTCTTTATAATAAACTTTTAACTACATTATTCTAATGCACTGTCACTAAACACTAACTCGAACGGTTTTGTTCGCTGAAGTCTTCTTACTATACTAGTGTGGTCGAGGAGTTGGATTGCCTCGACATTCACGTGATGGTGAAGTCTGTGTTGATGAGCTTCTGTATATTGACGGCCTTAAAATACGCCAGGCGGTCAAGAGTGCCCTAAACCGAAGAGCATGAAGGGAATAATGGAAGTGGACGAAGCGAAACAAGTATTGTAAGGATCGTAGCAAGTGGAAAGAAGTGGTCTCGGCCTACCCCTACGGAAAGAGGCGTGATTATATGTATGTAGAAAACGCGATGTCACCAACCCATTCCACCCTGCAGCTGCCTTAAGAGGCGGCTAAAGGAAAGCTACAGGCAGACCAACTAGCCGCAAGAGAAGGAAAACTTGATACACACCCGGCTCGTGTCTTACCAGCGTATCACAGTAATGAGTTTGGACGAAGCCTCTTGCCAGTGTGGTACAGTAGGCTAGTTTCCCTCCATAAATATGGAGGAGGCCCAACTTAGTAGTGGGTAATTTATGAGCTGAAATGATGGAGATGAATTAAGAATAGAAAAATGCTTTATTGTATAAACCAATTATGGCGTTCACAATCGTCAACGGATACATAAGTTTTAGAACACTACTACCAGGTCGGAACGCGGCACCAACCGAGAAGACCTGGCGGAAGAAACTCGGAGGGCTTGTCTTTATTTTTTATACGCCATATTACAATGACCTTGTACATAAAACTAACTAGTTTCGTTCGGTTCCGAAAGGCGCTCAACTGAAATATGAATTTTATAAAAAGAAAAATATATATAGAATTATATATAAATAATAAAAAAACTGAAATTACAAGTCTTGAATCCAGTGAGCCAACCAACCCCAAACAGCGGCACCTGTTCACAAGCATAACGCGTGTGGCAGCCATCGATCTCCTCAACCATATCAAAGGGAAGTAGTCGACCCGCCACACGTCGCTACCACTGTCCGAAGTATCTTACATTTTCGTTGTCATCGCATGACCCACTACTGAGTAGGGCCTCCTCCATATTCATGGAGGGAAACTAGCCAACTGTACTACGCTGGCAAGACGGGTTGGCACAGGGTTTGTATCAAGTTTTCCTTTTCTTGCGGCTAGGTGATTTGCCTCTTATGTTCCCTTAGTCGCCTTACGACACCCTCGGGATGGTATGGGTTGGTGACACTGCGTATTCTAAATCCATCACCACACGAAACACTGAACCCGACTTTTAACATACGAATAATATAATTATCTAGAAACGAAATTATAAACTTTACTCAAATATAATTAAAACACTGCCGATTAACACTTCATTCAAATAAAAAATAACGAAATTAAAAACACCTCCATTGGCAAGGGCGGTGCCTTTTTTTCGGAGGTTTGTTTAAACACCGTATACAACCTTTTTAAATATTTATAAGATATTTCCTCTAATACTGGACTGCGTGTCTGAGTTTCTTTTATAAATTAATTTAAAAAAACTGACACGCTCGCATTTCAGTGTTAATTCTTTGGGTTTTCTAGAAATACCTTTGTATTATCAAGTACTTGACCATCAAGGTAGTTGTAGGGTTATCTCACATATTATACACGCAGGCCCACCGCCCCATTCCCTTCTGAGGGTGTCTTAGGAGCCGACAAAGGGAAATGACAAGCCCAATAACCTAACCGCAAGAGAAGGGAAACTTGAAACAAAACCCTGTGCCGTTTCTACGTTTCTTGAGTTAGTCGCCTCATCTATCCAAGATAGATACAAAGTTTGTATTATGTAATTGAAATGTCTGTAAACGATTATGGCTCGCCGGAGTATCCATCTTCCAACTTATGGAGGAGGCCTCACTCAGCAGTAGTCTCTCTTTTCTTCCCTGAGCTCTAATTCCCTGAGCTTTGTCGCTCTCGTTTTCGTCTACAAACTTAACATAAAAACCAGACTTGCCGAGCGTCGGTTTGAAATTCAGTCCGATTTGTATTCGGCTAGAGCAATAATACCTATTTACCTTGACCTTTTTTTGTTTTCAGTAATGTAGTCCTTTAACTGATGGAGTTTGTTTGGAGTCTTCTATACTACTAGGGCTATTATACAGCGTGAAACAAAAACGGTACCATCCAAAGTGAGAGAGTTGTGGCGCGTCCAATGATCAATAAGTGACGGACGGAAGGAGCAAAGCTTAGAAAAATAAAGCAATTTATTTTTCTACAAATTTCGGTAAAAATCCTTCTATTTAGAAATAACGACATAAAAGCCAAGGTACATAATGGAATATATATATATCACTAAGTGTGTAGGTAATAATAAAGAGAGCTAGTTGGTTGGTTTTTAATAGAATCGCATTCTGGTGACCATTTTAGAATACATAGTGTAGCCACAGCATTGTATCCTGAGTGACCGACAAAACGAAATGCTAAGGCTGAAAACCAATAAACCATTTGCCAACCCGTCTGACCTATCTGGCAGGGTCGGCTAGTACCCTCCATGTAGTTCAGGAGGAGGCGCGACTCAGCTGTGGGTCATTTATGGACAGAAGAGTAGAAAGTATTACTAGAACTGATGTCTTGAAATTGAAATCTGGTTGAGAAAAACATGGATTTATTGCTCATACTTCTAGATAGAAATATATTTTAAGGGCCTTTGGATCACAGGGCCCCGGGTTCGATTCCGGGGCCGGGCAAGTGTATTTGTGTAAACCAGAGGCACTTGCTCTGACACTTGCTCTGAGTCGTAATTTGTATTCTTTATGTTTTTAAGCTGCCCCCGAGATACAGGTTATAAATAGTGCAGCAGTTTCATTTTTTTTTAAAACTAAATAACTTATATGGTGCTTTTAGACATTTTAAGATTATTTGATAAATTTTAATAATAGTTGCTTTGTACTATAATATGTAACTTTACGACATGATGTGTCAACATAATTAAGGGTTCTAACCTAGGATAGATCCGTGTATTAGATATTATGTTTAGTTTTTAGTTGTTACCTGTTTTGTTGTCCAATAAAATAAAATAAATAAAAACTTTTGACTAGCTCTATTTTCTCTCGTTGGATGGATATTTTGTTACATACTGTATAATAGCTAAAAATCCTTCTATTTGTGAAATTTATAGTATTGTACTGATAAAATTTCCGGTAAATTCAGACCCTTACCGCCATAATTGACCAATGACGATACACAATGTAAATGGTCACTCGCACAAAGGGATTCCTCGGCTATTAAGCGTATCCCGATGGGAATACTACTCCTTGATGTTCTAGTTATGAACCTTAATGGGATGAACCATTAGTGGCGTAGATAATATCTAATGAGCTATGATAAATATATTTAAGTCAAACTGGGTCAGTTGGAACCGAATCTACTTAATAATCCATCAGGCCTCTTGAGCATTGGTTATGTAGTTAGTATGCATACACACACGTATGCCTCCACCAAGTTCATGGAGGGAAATTAGCCTACTGTGCCACGCTGGTAAAACGGGTCGGCACAGGGTTTGTTTCAAGTTTTCCTTCACCCTCAGGATGGTATTGTTTCGTGACATTTTGTATTCTAAATCCGGCACCACATGGAGTGTAGAGTAAGTATACTAACCTGCAATGTATTGTTTACATACTATATTCTCAACTCAAATTTCTTGACATTGAATTACCAAATATAAGAATCGGGTATTATTTTATTCAGTATCATTATCATCAGCCCACTAGACCACTGCTGTCCATTGCTCCAATTTTATTTATTTATAAAGATAGATTAAGTGTGCGGACAGCGAAATGGCACTGAATTCATTTCTAATTAAAAAAACGTAAAAACACTTAAATTCAGAAAATAGCCAATGATATGCTTTGTGAATTTAATTTTACTACACCAATCTTCAGACATGTGACTTTAAACTTGTAATTAAGTTCGTCTAATTTTCCAAAAAAAAACAAGCAATATCTACGATTTCACCACTAATTTTCTTGGAACGCCAAGAGTTTCAATTTGGGTAAACAAAAGTAAAGTCAAATTTACAAATTCATCAACAAACGTAAAATGTCTAAATTTTCCGGAAAATATTCCGAACTAATCACGAGCCTGCCAAACTTCCGGCATCGCCGCTTAGATTCGTCAATCTCCTTCCGACATCTATTTACTAGTGATGAGCCCAATATTGGAATAATATTAAATATTCGGTGTACCACAAAATATTGCGAATACTCTCAATCGGTTTCGGCATTCTACGACAGTGAAGCAAAGTGCTCAATAAATGCTTAAAAATATTGCATACCTCATACGTTTCGACTGGATATTTTTTTCTTCAAATTCGTAAAATATTTGCTTATTTAATGTTACACAAGAAACGATTATATTGCATGCGCCTTGATAATTTCTTGAAAATGAATACACAAGACAAAATGACACAGCCTGTTTGTTTGAAAATGACGCAGCCTATATTATATTTCTTTAACTTCATTTATTTTGTAAATACGGAGGTAAAATACTTAATTCGCCAAACGAGTTCCGTCCATACACATTAAATCAACAATCTGTACAATAGAGATCCGTATCCTCATGATTGAATTCTGCTATATATCCTCAGAAATTTCATTAAGGTTTCAACTTTGAGTAAGTAATTGAAAGAAATTTAAAGTATGTATGTGTCTATGGTTTGTATTTGTTAGCCGAATATACCCTACCTGTCAAAGTGTGCTAACACAGCCCATCACTATTGTTTACTCTCTTTATTAATTGAAAAACTTTAACAGAATTCGTTTGACGAATATTTTGAAAGATATCTGAATCCTTGCTAAGTTGTTTTGAAAGTTGGAAGATGGATGCTTCGTTGAGCTTTAAAAATAATCGTTTGCCAACATACCAGTTATTTAACACACTCTTTGTTTCAATCTTGGGTGGGTTTCGTAAAAGGTGACTACAACCCAGCCCATAGATGACCGACTGCCGTATCAAGTGTGACACTATGGAATGGAGTGGTGAAACAATTTATTCTAAATCCGTTACCACACGGATCAAAAGGCGCCTAAAAGAACTTAACTAACAGCCTACCTTGCCGCAAGAGAATGAAAACTGGATACAAACTCTTTGCTGTCCCGTGTCACTAATTTACCTCCATCATATTGCAATAGTGGGTAATTTTTGTATGGCAATAAGATATATATCTCGCAGGACCTAATTTAATGGTCGGATTTAATGCCTATAATTACCGAAGTTTTTCAAATAAATCTTTATTACCATTGGATTGCGATCAGATGTTTTTATATACAATAATTAATAATATAGTAGACTCTTCTTATCTTATAAGTCAAATATCATTTAAATGTAATAGACTCTCCTCCCGTACTTGCAATACCTTCCATTTACCTTAAGGTGGACGCTCCAGGGTAGTCCGCGAAATTCAAATTTTCTTACGTTTTTTGCAATTTGCAGTGCAGTGCTAGGTTGTATTATGATGAACATTTGATTCGCGGCTGTAAGATGTATGTAGTTACAGAGTTATAATCATCAAATACGGGTTTTATTGATGAGTTTGATCCACGCTCATAAAGGTGCAAGAATGACTTTGACGTTGAAAAAGTTTTTCTTGCCCTTCCTTTTACCGGGAGTTTTAAAAAATGTTTCAAACGTCTAACTAGTGCAAATATGTTATAAGTGAAATTCGGTCCTAACTTTATATGTTCGCGTTCAACTCGAAAACGGTTTCAAAGTTGGCCATTTAAAGTTGTTAGCCAGTTTGCCCCTTGCACGGCTTATTTTTGGTCGTAAATCTTTTAAAGTCGAAATTGTATTAAAGTTTTGGTAACTTGCGGTTCTATATTTGAATAGTAAGTTTGCGGCGGCTAAATATTTTTTTGGAATGTTGACTAGTTTTTTTTTGCTATTTACAAAATACATTATAATAATGGGATTTAAGAAGTTAGACCATATTATAATCAGATCGTGGGATCTTAGGATTATTCTCTTATTTTGTGGGAGTCCCAAAACCACCACGCGGTTACACCACCATAGGCCTATAGAGATAGAAACAGGTTACATAAAGAACAAAAGGTATTGGAGAGGGCTATGCACGAATTCCCCGCGACTTTGAATCAGAAATGAGGAAATACAGGGGTGAACCAGAGTTACCAGCTTAGCCACAGGATTGCCAAACTTAAATGGCAAGAGGGCAGGGTACATAGCTCGCGAGATCGACGGCCAATGGAGCATACAGTCTTCGAGTGGTAACCACTACTGGAACGTGGTCGGTGGATGCGGGAGGCTTTTGTGGAAATTCTTGTGGAGGCCAGTATCTAGCGCTGGCCTTCTTTTAGCTGAAATTGTGATGATGACGACAATATTTCGATACACGGAAAATATTTTTTTACTACTCTAGTGATAACGTGTATCGTATGGGCAGTTTACAAACATGTAATTCACGAACACAAATGACACCCAGACTCAGAACAAGTGCCTCTGGTTTAGACAAAGACACTTGCTCGACCCCGGAATCGAACCCGGGACCCGTTGATCCAAAGGCGGCACACCTAACCGCTAGACCAACGAAGCATACAATATATCTAATACATATTATGGTGGTTTCAGAATAAAACATGTCTTTCCTTTTTTTTCAGAGGCAAGAAAAAGGTGCCACGTTCTAGAAAAAAAAGCAATTCGGTAAGCTTCTTTTTCAATAAAAATTTATTGTTCCGTCAAAACTTAATATATTCACATACAAACCGCTTTTGAACAAACGATATTATTCAGTTAAGTTGGACATAGAATACCTGAGATTTTTATCCCGTCCGTATAAAACCTACTTTAACAAAACGCAACTGACAGCGAAACGTTATGTTGTCTTTAGTTTAATATGGCCGAAAATTTGACAATTAGAAATTTTGAATTCGACTTGTTTATATTGTTGTAATTCACATAATATCTTTATAACTTGTAGCCTATGTGTTATTCTGATGTATAAGCTATATTATTGTAAAGTTTCATTAAAATCCATTCAGTCGTTTTTACGTGAAAGAGTAACAAACATCCATCCATCCATCCATCCATCCATCCATCTATCCATCCATCCATCCATACTTACAAACTTTCACGTTTATAATATTAAGTAAGATGGAAGCACATATTATCTCTTAATCCTTTCACTTTTGTTAAAAGCGATATATATTAGTAAAAACCATATATGTGTGCTGACGGACTTAGAATACATAGTGTCACCATCCCATTGCACCCTGTGGGTGTCGTAAGAGCCGACAAAAGGAAATGACAATGCCAATAACCTAGCCGTGCTTTGTTATGAAACTAGATGCACAATTGACAATTTTTTTTTAAATTAACGAAAAGCCTGTACTATCCTTAAACTGTTTTGCGGGGGCAGTTTACAAACATGTAATTCACGAACACAAAAGACACCCAGACTCAGAGTATGTGCCTCTAGCTTACATAAAGTCACTTGCCCTCAAATCAGAAAACCAACCTGATCCTTACGGCAGGAATTTCCAATCCCTAGACCAACGAGCTAGTCAAAATTACAATCGATACACCTCAAGGAAGCCTTTTTTTTTGGTGCCCGGGGTAAAATCCTTTATGGACTATCCCCGCCGGCCTGGGGATGGCCAGCGGGGAGCGTGTGGGACTCTCCTCCGAAGAGGCATACCCATTAAACATCAATCCAACATCCCCGGGGTGTACCGTCATCCCCGGGGTGTACCGTCCCGCGCTTGTTGCCCCGTGGGTCCTGACTGTCTCTCCACGGACCTGAAAGAAGCCTGGCTCAGCAGTGAGTAATCCATGGGGTGAGTAATAGTAGAAGTATTAATAACGCGCGTAACTTCTGAACGATTGTACTAAATTTTAGAATTATTTCTACACTAGCTGACCCGGCGAACTTTGTTCCGCCTTAGAGGCAGTAATATAAATATATATATTATTGCCTCTAAGGCATATATATAGTAGAATTTTCGTTATTGTGAGGATACCAACGTTCAGATAAGCAAAGTAAAAAAATAAATTCCATGATATTACAGCGGATTATACGGAGAAGATCTTATAACCAAACTCAGGGAACGTTATCAATAAAACAAATTATATATATTAATATTTATAGGCGGTAGATTTTAACTGTTTCTTTGTACTTTTGAATACAACTGTCATCTAGTCTCTCCAGCGACCACGACTGCTGCAAAGCATTCGAAACGTCGGGAATTAAATAATGTAATATACACGCCAGCCTGAACTGTCCGAACCAGTCAATCTCCTAGGAATCAGTATGAGTTATGATGTTGTTTAGTGCTTTTTGTAAACAAGACCAATAATTTAAAAAAAAACAACTACAGAGTTTCTTGCCAGATAGGGCTCTTCTCTGTAGAGCAGCCTTCCGAACCGGTGGTAGTTGAGTGTGAGTGTGAATGTGAGTGAACGCAGGGATTGTGAGCGATCAGGGGAGATGGAGGGATTGTAGGAGTGAGGAGTTGTTTGTGAAAGGTGTGAATGTAGGTATGACGACTGATATGTGTGTGTGGAGACTACCACCTAGTGTGGGACAGGGGCCGTAAGATGATAATGGTGTTTATAAATATGATATACGATTTATAAGAGTTTTGTGATGAAACCTACGTAAATAAAGTTCCTTTTGAGTTTGAGTATTGCTATACGTGGGTATGGTCAAGGATTTAGAATACGCAATGTCACCAACCCACATCATCCTGAGGGTGTCATATGAGGCAACTAAAGGAACTCAAGATGCAGAACACCTAGCCACAAGGGAATGAAAACTTGATTTAAACCATGTGCCAACTCGTCTTGCCAGCGTGGTACAGTAGGCTAATTTCCCTCCATTTTGGAGGAGGCCCGACTCATTTCCTTTTGTCGGCTCTTACGACACCCTCAGGATGGAATGGGGTGGTGACACTATTTATTCTAAATCCCTCGCCACACGGAGAGCACTCCCATAAGGCCACTTAAATATAGCCTAATGCGTATGGACTTTTATGTAAATTATACTTCTTTTTATTTCTATTGTCAAATGCGATGTTCTTTACTTATATATATGATGGCTTCAGAGTAACACACATTTTTACTAGATCCAAAGAGTATCGAGGGGCTGACGGCAATTTTACTCTGTAAATATTTCTAGTTTTACATTTGGCTAATCAGATACGACTGATATTGCGTCTGTGGAATTGGGAAATATCAACATTCTTAATCTATCATGACAGCCAAATGTCGGATCGCCGAGTCGTATCGGACGCCGTAACTGGTACCCACAAATCCATCATTCACACTTCACATCTTTATTTCCTCAAGGACCGAGAATTTCTGCGCTACATTTCTATTTTATTGCAAGCGTGCACTATAAATCACACGTAAACATTGTTTACACCGACAGATGGCGTTGTACAGCACCAGGCGCGGGCGTTAATATTCGAGGCTCGTCGGCGACCTGTCTACGTGCTCTGTACTGGGAAATGGTGGGAATTAAGCGTTTGCATTGAGCCTTTTTGGTGAGGGCACGGTGCACAACGGAGCGATTTTGCCTTAAAATTATTGAAGGTTAATTCATAAATAAAAGACAAAAAGGTGTGGTCTTACAAGTTTCTCTGTAACACTTTAAGTGTGACGTCTGGCCTGCCAGCTATGTGCACTGCCTATTGCCACTTAAGTTTGGCAATCCTGTGGGCTATGTCCGTAACTCTGGTTCTTCTGCGTATCTCCTCATTTCTCAATCGATCTCGCAGGGAAACTCTGAGCATGGCCCTCTCCATTGCCCTTTTGGTAACTTTGAGCCTTCTGATGGAGCCCATAGTGAGTGACCATAGAGTCTCTGTAGCATATGTCATCACTGGCTACACATATTGCGTCCACAATACACACTGTGGTATTGTGGACATTATACAGAAAACATAAATTTCTACAAATCCTTAGAAAATATACGTAAGCTAACGTGGTACAGTGGGCTAATTCCCCTATATGAACTTGGAGGATGCCTGACTAGGCAGTGCGTATGATGATAATACCTTCTTCGGGAATAGTGAAAACTTAGTGCAAATCCGTTTAGTATCTAGTAAGATATATCGTGAACATCTATGTATGCTTAGATACTTAAATAACGCTTGCATTTGCTTTTATAATATGTAGGGAAGCATAAAGATCATCTTTTCAGCATGAAATGGCCCACTACTGAGTCAGGCCTCCTTCAAATTCAGGGAGGGAAATTTGCTTATTGCTCTACACGGGCAAGACGGCACAGGGTACAAACCTTCAAGGTTTCCTCCTCTTGTGGGTAAGTGATTTGTACATTGCGTTTCTTTACGAAACCCTTAGGATGGTATGGGTTGGCGATATTTACAGTTCTAAATCCGTTACTTGTTTCGTTAAATTTTTATCCGCTCCGCATAGGTCTACATCATAACCCCTACGTCTGAAACACTGAATGCAGAATGTCGCGCGTGATGACACTGTCCGTATTCATATGTGTAGACACTGTTTGCTCTCTCACCTCTTCAATAGCAAATCTATTCATCTGTTATCAATTTACAATGCGAGCCTCTTTCAATTTCAACAACTCAGTCCATAATATATTATTTATAGGACAACAAAACAGTTAACAACTAGCAACCAAACAAGTAATTCTAATAGACTAATCTCATGTATCTAATCAAGGTTGGAACCCTTAATTATGTTGACTCATCATGTGATACAGTTACATTAAAATATAATAATTAAAAAATATATATTCTAAGTTTTAAATCTTATCTATAAAGAACCTTTCGAACTGTATCATAGAAACAGTTTTGATTCGGAAAGGAGATATCTATATTTAAATGACTACTACAGAGTTAATTATAGAGGCGATACATTCTTGCCATGTGATTATAATAAGATGTTTTGGTTTTATAATAAACCTAAAGTAAATTAATAAATCTAACTTGGTTGTGTTTAAGATGATGTAGGTAACGAAGATCATGTTATTTTCTACGTATTTCAAATACAACATTGTATTTCGTTGATCTTTCTTCTTATGAAGGAAAAAACCTTCCGCAACCGTTCCTATAGCATAGTCAACGTAATGCTTTTTCGTCCGCTCTCAATACTATTAGCCAATTACTGAACTTGGCACCAAAAAAAATTTTAAGATCGAATTCATACTCGATTTTATTTTATTGTGATATTTTTACAATATACGTTGACTAAACTATAATAAATATCATTGCTGCATAACAAAGTTTTGTCTTAACCTGAGGCACTTGCTCTGAGTCTGGCTGGAGTGGCGAACTCGCCTCTATGCGCCCGGGAGTCGTACATAACGGCCTTTTTTTGCTAAGAGTAAAATCCTTTATGGACTATTCGCACCGGCCTGCGGTAGGCCAGTGTGGGGTCTGCGGAACTCTGATCCGCCAATCAGTAATAGGAACGGGGTCCTTATATCCACTAAACACACCCCGGTGTACTGTCAGCCCCGAATGTGTCTCCATGAGGAGATACAACAAAAAAAACAACAAAAAAATTGGTAAATAACAATTCCAGGTTGCCTGGAAGAGATTGCAGTTTGCAATAAGGCCGCCCATTGTACAAATACTCATATATGTTTCTTAATGATAGTGATAAATTTGTATGTCTGTGCAATAAAGTATAAAAATAAATAAATAAATAAATAAATAACCCACATCTCATCATCATAATTTCAGCAAAAAGACGTCCATTGCTGGCCATAGATCTCCCCCAATACGGGGGGTTTGCCATATTTAGCACGCTTGGCAGGCGGGTTGGTGATCGCAGTAGGTATCGGATGATCGATGTTCAACAGAACGTCGCTGCTGCCCAATGTCTGTTGTCCCTCAGTCGCCTTCTACGACACCCACGGGAAGATATGGGGTGATAGTATCCTTACTTCACTACCACACAGAAGTACATTCTACAATTTAGTAAAATTCAATCTGGATAAAAAACACGGAAAATCGCGCCGGCGCAAAAACATTTCAGTGACATTAAAAATACGACATTCGTTACGCGTATGCACTTCATCGTCGGCAAAGGCCGTTTCTAATGAAGGGGTGGGAATTAAACAGTATGCGTAAAAGCTCAATTTCATTTGCAGACGTTTCAAAGTAAAAGCTCCGATTTTATATTGATGAACTACTTCTGATTCGGGCCTCTTCCAGTTATATGAAGGGTAATTTACGTACTGTGCCACTCTGGCCAGATGGGTTGGCGGCGTGGTTCTGCATCAGATCCCATAATGCCGCAACAGGACGCGAGTTGGAGCACCCCGGGGAGGTTTAGTGGGTAGGCCCCCACTATGGGGAAGAGTATCAATCCATTATGGACTTCCTCGCCGGCCACGGGGTTGGCCAGCGAGGAAGTCCATAAAGGACTTTACCCCGGGCAAAGAAAAAAAAAAGGTTGTCGTATCATAAGCCTTGTCTTTGGCTTTGTCGGCTCTTACGACACCCTCAGTATGGAATGTGGTAGTAACATCATGTATTCTAAATCTGTCACCATATCACATAATTATTTAAAACTTACAGTTAAAAATTTAAAGGATCCTTTAAAGTACAAATTCTCGCTAAATAAGCTGTGATGACCTTAAAAAGCTGGCCTGATTTTCATAAAGCATTAAAACCGCTAGAACTACTACTTTCAAATAAAAACACCATATTATAATCGGTCCATTCGTTTAGGAGCTATGATAACACAAACAAACACTTCAAAATTATAACACCCCTATTTTCATTGGTTTAAAAATCAAAGGCTTTGGGCTGTAAAAAGTGTCATCTAGCCATCTGGTGATAAGAGGTACCGACGACCTACCGACGATGATTAAAAAAAACACTCAAAGGAAATCATAACCCTTTTGCAGATTCCCTTGTAATATATTTCTATTGTTAATTTCATACACACCCATCTAGCCGTCTTACCGAGATTCAGTAACAGAAACCATCCAAAATTTCACAGATTTAATGTTAGTAAGTTCAAGACAATCTACTCCAAGTCCCCAAAGGTACAAATTGTCTTGCATATAGCGTGGAATTCCTGAAATAAACGTGGCCACAGGTGTAGGATGCAAAATTAAATACGCACAAGGAGCAAGTAACTTCTTGGGCGTAAATAATGTTCTCCTTAATTCCGACGTATAATATGCTAGGAAAAAGATTTGGAAATTCGCTAGATACGCTATATTATGTGTTAAAATTGTTTTGTTTGTCTACTTTGACATTATAGCGTATGTTTAGCGTAAGTGCTAATTTATGCTGAGTCTGGGTCGGTTTGTGGCAAGACTATAAAATAAAGCTGATGTCTATATTAACTACAATAAGATCTATGTCATGTATAAATTTGTCACGGTATTTTTGTCTCTTGCCACAATAAACAATACGTCTATGTCTATGATTTTACCTAGCTAACTAATTAAGGGCGTCCTTGTTTCCCGGGGCGCTATCCAATTGTCGTTTGCCCCCGTAGCGCCCCCGTAGCACAGTTGAAAGCGTTCAACCGGACCTGTAGCGCCCCAAGCGTGTGGGTATACCGCTGTGGTTTTAGTGGGTAGACGAGTATTTCCCGGAGTCAACCGTAACACACTTTCAAAAATATAGAAACAAAATTTATTTGATATATTTATGAAGGAAACTACTACTACTCAGCCCATAAACATTCCACTCCTGGGTCGAGCCTCCTCCAATTACATGGAGGGTTCCGCTGCTGAATCGGGCCTCCTCTAATTATATAGAGAGTAACTTGCCTTCTGTGCCATGCTGACCAGAAGGGTTGCCACAGGGTTTGGTAACGAGTTTTCCTCGCCTTGCCCTTCCAACTAGGTTTTGAGCCTTATCATTTCATTCTGTCGGCTTTTACGACACCCTGACGGTCAGAACGGGGTGATGACATTATGTTTTTTTAAATCCTTGATCTTTTTCTTTTTAGAAGTAGACGCTAAAAGGAACAACGAGCATTTTCAACAACTTATATAAAAACTAAATGTCGTATCATCACGGAGTCAAAGAAAATGCGTTACGTAGAGAAAGTTTGGAAAATACCACACCAAGCGTGAAGCGCTGTTAAATAATATCTTATTATTATATAGATTACGCGTCACGTTGTTTGTCCGCGATGGATTCATAAACTACTCAACCGATGTTAATTTAATTTTGGATCAAACTGCACACCGTGTGCAGTTTGATGTAACTTGAAAGGACATCTCAATTTATAGTAGCAATATTATTTTATTTCAAATTATTTGACTATTATTTGACAGTCACATTTATTATATTCGCTCCAAACGATTCTAACAGGCGGCGATATCTGTTGTCTGGATTGAATAGTATTCAATAGATGGCGCTAAACAAAGTCCTTATCAACGCGTGGCCGGGTCTGCTTGTAGATAATTTTTAAGGTCGGGTTTCATTAATATTTTTTGAATCCAGAAATAAAATCATTGTGTAATGAAGGACGTAATATCCTTTTTGTTTTACCCCACGCAGCCTTTTGTGCACCCTTTGCTTAAAATAAACAAATTTATTTTAACTGTAAACAACCCCATGTTTGCTTTAACTAATGCATGGGGCGGTATGCTTATGTTTCTCTATATGCAGCTCAAACACCGCCCCTATGCACCGGTAACATCAAAGAGCGTTTACCTTTGAGTAAACCGATTAAGCGTGCGCTACAATGTGAGTTCGAGCTTTAACTACATTTTGCTCGTTATCTGATCGTGAATTTAAATGTGTCTTAATGAACATTTAAATTTTTATTGACTTATAAAAATTGGTCTACGGGTTGGATGAGCCGCTTCATGGGTCCCCGGTTTGATTACGAGGTCAGGTCATCTTTGTGTAAGTCAGAAAACTTGTTCTGGTTTTTTTTTTAATAATTTTTTTTTGGGTGACATATGTATTCATGATTTATGTGTTTGTAAAATGCCACATGATACATGTATACAGGCAAAAGGAGAGGGGGTCTTAAAAAAAAATCTTTGTTTAATACCATAATTTGCAAAATGAATAATACTGTCATTTTTGTACAATACGGTCGGCGGATTTATATTTGTCATATGTGTTGTGACGTGTTGCATCAGAGGGCTATATGTTTCATATATTTAAAATGGTAACGTCACGTCAGATTGCAATATAATAATAATATCATCATTTCAGCCAAAAGTCATCCACTGCTGGACATAGGCCTCCCCCAAGGATTTCCACAGAGGCCAGTCCTGGGCCGCCCGCATCCATTGTTTTCCAGCGACCTTAATCAGAATCCACCATATGGAAGGCCTACCAGCGCTGCGCTTTCCGGAACGCGGTCGCCACTCGAGGACTTTTCTGCCCCATCGGGCGTCGGTCCTGCGCCCTGCCCACTGCCACTTTAGTTTGGCAATCCAGTCTCGCTGAGAAACTTCGGGCATAGCCCTCTCCATTGCCCTTTGACAGAATAATATAAATCTCAGCAAAATAAATATATGAAACCGATTACTCTCTGATGTGACACGTAAGACAAATAATCCGGCTTTAGACGATGATGTTTGGTAATCGATTTTGTAATGGCGTGTCCATCCGACATACTGAGGAAGATCTTCTTCTTCGGTTTGGCAAACTTGCTGTAACTTTGCTGTCTAGCGCCATTCTGTAAACAAGACAGATATATAAAAAAAAACAACTACAAAGTAACTTGCCAGCTCCTCTCTGTACAGAAGCATTCCGAATCTGTTCTCAGTTTCTGTATGTATCACCTCATAGCATATAGATGACCCACTGTTGAGTCGGGCCTCCTTCAGTTACAGGGAGGGTAATTAGCCTACTGTGCCACGCTGGCCAGACGGGTTGGCACAGGGTTTCATTTCAAGTTTTCCTTCTCTTGCAGCTAGCTTTTCGGCCTTGCTATTTCTGTTGGCTCTTACGACACCCTCAGGATAGAATGTGGTGGTGACACTATGTATTCTAAATCCGTCACCACAAGGACTATTTACGGGGTTATTTCGCTGACTACTAATAATGTAGGGTATACCTAACGTGACCATACATCACGCTTTGGGCGGTATTGTATTGCTTTCAGGCTGTCCATCTCGCTGTCCCCAACGAGAACAAAAATGTCCCGCTTTTACAAATAAACCTTTATACCCTTTAAACTTAAATATGACATCCTACACCTTCGTTTCAGCCCATGAATGACCCACTACTGAGTCGGGTCTCCTCAAAATTCATGGAGGGAAGTTAGCCTACTGTGCCACGCTGGCAAGACGGGTTGGCACAGGGTTTGTATCAAGTTTTCCTTCTCTTGCGGCTAGGTGATTGGCCTGTGTATATCATCACTACATAGTATAAAACAAAGTCGCTGGCGTCTGTTCGTCCCTATGTAGGTATGCTTAAACCTTTAAAACTACACAACGGATTTTGAAGCGGGTTTTTTTAATAGACAGTGATTCAAGAGGAATGTTTATAAGTTTAATACATGTATAATATTTTACAGAAACACTGCTATATTTAGATGTTCATTCATTCATCATTGACGACACGGTTGGCGCAGTGGTTGAGCGATCAACTGCTGCTCAGCATGTCGCAGGTTCGATCCCCACACGGAAGAAATATTTGTACGACCTACAAGTATTTGTTCCGGGTCTGGGTGTTTTCTATCTATAATATGAATGTATTTTAAAAAAAAAAATGTATATAAGTAGTTTATCATCCATCTTGTTACCATAACACAAGCAATAAGTTGTTTAGCTTGGGACGAGATGGCGTCGTGTGAAATGTCCAAGGATATTTATATTTATTGCACCCGTGCGAAGCCGGGGTGGGTCGCTAGTGTATAAATAAATACATATAGGTACCCTGTATACGTATTTATTTATATACGAAATTACGTAGGCGTCCCGTTTTAACACAAAAAATGGTCACGTTATGTATACCCAGCGTCGCATCGTGGGTTAGTCTCATGATTAGATCCCCGTCTCATCAGCGATGATGGCAGCTAAACTCCCAAACAACTTTAGAAGTAATTAGACCTGGGCCTTTGTAAAAGGGTAAAGGAAATTATTTCGCATCAAGATTTACGGTATCTTCCTTCGTTGAATAATGGATGAAGCGAGGTTCGCGAGTAATCAGGCCTGGCTTAAACGTATGTGGAGCCGGTGATGAAATATCGCATGGATTTACTCTTAACACGTCGTAAAATTTTCCGTGTGGTGACGGATTTTGAAAACATAATGTCACCAACCCATACCATCTTGTGGGTGTCGTAAGAGACTAAATGAACGCAAGAGGCAGATCATCTAGACGCAAGTGAAGGAAAACTTGATACAAACCCTATGCCAACCCGTCTTGCCAGCGTGTCACAGTAGGCAAATTTCCCTCCATAAATTTGGAGAAGGCCCGACTCAGTAATGGGTCATTTATGGACTGAAACGTCGACGTCTAAATATTAGCTTATTCCAAATTAAGTTTACTACAGTGTAGCTCGTGTGATGGTTGTTCCTGGCAACCCATCCTGAGGGTTTCGTAAGATGCGACTAAAGAAAATCAATTTGCAGAAATCCAAGCCCTTTTTTTTCGTCGGAACTCCTCATCGATACCACCGTTGCGATCAAAAGTTCAACTGGTCACTGTAAATTTGACTTCCTATTAAGAAACGTTTTAATTTGTTATTGGGCGAGACTAGGTTATGGACAATGACGACTCAGAGCATTTTTAACGCGAACGAAGTATAATCTCATCCAAAAATGCTAATACAAATAGCCAAGTAAACTGCCACTGTTACGAGATTATACACAGGCTGTACTTTAAAAAAAAATTGTTCTTCCCGTACAAAGCCGGGCCGGGTTAGGACCTGCATAGAAAACAAGTATGCGTGATATTGAAACACGCAAGATTACTTTCCGATCACGACCCCATATCACTGTCGATTTGGGGTCAAACTGACCCATATTTTTCAGGTACATTATTTATTCAGGAGCGACCCTCGCGCGCAACCAAATCTGTATCAATATTAGATCATTTTATTTCACGCCATGACACCGCCTAACGAGCTCACAATTTCATTTTATACCGCATAAATAAACAAGCACGTAACCCGAGGAAATCATGGTTATTGAGACAATAGTCTAGGAGACCGCTCCCAAGAGGCAATGAATAATATACGCAATTTCTCATACCCACTTTCTGCAATCTCTTTTTTTCACCGATGTCAAAGAGTAAGCCGGCAGTAGAGAGGTATGTGGGGTCCCTCCACTGTTAAAGGTTCGATGACCTTATTTTCACGCCGGATCACAACCCCACGTGCGATATGCTGCACCCTTTCCCAGTTTATGCCTTACTATTGACTGATAAAAATATGAGATAGACTCATCATCATTTCAGCCAAAAGACGTCCACTACTGGACATAGGCCTCCCCCAAGGATTTCCACGAAGGCCACCCGCATCCATCGCTTTCGGGCGACCTTAACCAGGTCGTCGGTCTAACCTGTGTGAAAGGCCTACCAGCACTGTACTTTCCGGAACGCGGTCGACATTCGAGGACTTTTCTGCCCCATCGGGCAACAGTCGTGCGAGCTAAGTGCCCTGCCCATTGCCCCTTAAGTTTGGTAGTGGGCTATGTCGGTAACTCTGGTTCTCCTGCGTATCTCCTCATTTCTGAAACTCCGAGCATAGTCTTCTGCCACTGCCCTTTGGGTGACTTTGAGCCATCTGATGTAGCCTATAGTTACTAACTCTATAAAACTCTCACATACGTACTCTTATCTCTCTTGCTCAAATTTCCATACACGTATTTAGGAGTTGGTAGTAACGAATTGCTCTTTGTTTCACTCTTTGTTGACACGTTTCTTGTCCTTCTAAATTTATACTGGCCGTGGCTGTTGTATAAGGGGTAACAAACGCGTCTTTCGTCTTATCTGTCGAACAGTAGAGATTTTTTCCTCCGCTTACCTCTTTGTAAAATTACTTTCTAAATTCAGAATTATTTGAACTAGAGCTGGCAAGAAATTTAAGCCAATCTATACTCTTTACAAATAAATTTAAGAGTGCCTGTTTGTAATATTAATATAACCACCATTCCATCGCGAACAAAGAATTTTGGCAACTCGTTTCTTTGTCGCACCTCACGAGCATGGAACTCCCTCCCTGCAAACGTATTTCCACCCACCTACAATATAGGGTGTTTCAAACGAAGCGTGAAGAGGCACCTTGCGGGCCGTCAGGGCGACGATGTCCAGTACTCTTCGTATAGTTTAGCACTAGGTATCCCCAC
The DNA here is from genome assembly GCA_905475355.2 of Clostera curtula. Taxonomy (NCBI): domain Eukaryota; kingdom Metazoa; phylum Arthropoda; class Insecta; order Lepidoptera; family Notodontidae; genus Clostera; species Clostera curtula. The sequence goes on along the minus strand of FR997804.1, from coordinate 2,630,984 downwards.
TTCGAGACTGCATTTCCACTTAACATCAGGCGGAATGCAATCATCTGCCTGCTCTTACATAAAAAAAAACCGCTTTCTACCATTTTATGTGCATTTGGATGTTTACCCGCTACATTTTGCAAAACAACATTTTTTACAATTTTTGTCTGTCTGTCTTTTTGTGTTAAGCCTTATTATTCATCCATCTCTCAGCTCTTACGAAACCTCGAATAGAATAGTGTGGTGACACAATGTATTTAGAATTCGTCACCAAGATGAAGTTCTGAAGTCGTTCTATTCTATTCGTAAAAATTCTCCAGTCAAGGATCGTTTTCTATTAAGCTAAGCATCAACTATCAGACCACTTAAATAGCCATTAAGGGAACACATCAAAAGGAAAAGGCTTTGACCGCGTGCCTTTAACGAGCGATACCATTAACTTTATAACTATTTCTCAGCCCATAAATGACCCACTGCTGCTTACGTATGATTTGTATGGAAAAACAATATCGTTGATATAATACAAATTTCCGATTTCCATAGCATTTATATAAACCAATCTGAAACCGAAAAATACAAAACAAATGAAAATAGTTATTTGTTATACAAGAGTCCAAAGTTGCTTTTTAACCGCGTGTTCAATTTTGATGACCGAGCAAGCGAAGGATTCTAAAATTGAATCACGAGCGCAGCGAGTGATTCAAAATTAGAATCCTGAACGTTAGCGAGGGAATCAAAAGAGCACGAGGTGAAAAATCTTTGCACTCGAGTGCAACACGTAACTTTTCATTCCACCTCAGCGAGGAAATGACTAAATGCAAAAAAAAGACGTTTACAATCACAAGATAGGTACACTTATATTTCAGTTTAGGTATTAATTACTACATTATGACAGGTAAGTATTACAGAATAATCTTTACTTTATTCTCTAGCGAATAAAAACGGCTTTTGCACTCAGATATCGAAGAGCAAAAATACTTTATTCTCTAGTGAATAAAACCGGCTTTTGCACTAAGATTTTTTTAAACGAAAATATACAATTGAACCTCAACGAATGCCAAGTTATGTTTAAGAATATAAATCCTCCTTGTTATTTTCAACCTAATCAAATTCAATTGGATTTTTCCCTTGTCCCATGCTAGGTAGTATTCTCTATACATTCCTATCGGCGTTAAATCTACATTCTTAACTTTCATATGCATATTCTGATTCACACAATACATTAATGTATTTTCCTACAACCCTTACCCTACCGTTCACGTGCATACTGAAATTACCGCCGGAATACCGATCGGAATGCTTTTCTACAGAGAAGAGCCGGCAAGAAACACTGTAGTTACCTTTTTTTTAACAATTTGTCCCATACACTATATAACCCAGTGACAGCAAGCTAGATGAGCAAAAATAGCCTTTATCAATGCTTACATAGACTTTAAACCTGTATTATTTACAAGTCATTGCGTTACATTTTGCAAACTCATCGGAGCGAATAGCTGCACAGGTTTAGTCACTTGTACTGCAAGATATTGAACAGGGAACTTATCGCAATTGGATATCAGTATACAAGCGTAAATACGAAACGTGCCTTCACACGTATCTGATTCTGTGTTGCCAGTGCTTCGAAAAAAATACCCTAAAAGTTAATTAAATAAAAATTAAATTAACTGTATTTCTATTATTGTCTGCATGTTTATGGCGTTCCTAAACAAATGGATCGGGATGCGGTTTCACCAGAGTTTTCTAAGGGCAACTCTTACAGTAGACTTTGTTCTGTTATTCCAACCGTTAAGTAACCCACTACCAAATCGAGCTTACGCCTGCTGAATGGTAGGGAATGCGTAGGCACTGTGCCATCCTGTTGATACAGCTTCGTACAAGGTATCGTGTGCAGTCAATATAAGTTTTCTTGTGACTCTTTACCAATCGGATGAAATGGTTTGGTAACATAATTATTATGCCACGAACACAATTCAGTAAAACTACTTTTAAGACAAATTGAATTTGCTTTTTTATTGGTATTTGTCACTGCTCACGCTCTGAAAAGTAGTAAAGTTTTCAATTCTTGACGGCTTCTCGATGGCCCTGCATTTTAAAACTATGGTGACGGTTTCAGAATACAAAATGTCATCAAACCAAACCAAACCAAAAAAAAGGACAGATCACCTAGCCGCAAGAAAATGAAAACTTCATACATACCCTGTGCCAACCCGTCTCGCCGGCGCGGCCCAATATATATATACAATACAATATATTTATATATTTGAATGGTTTTTTTTTGTATGCATTTGGGTGGCATCAAGGATGATTTAGATTCACAAATCAGCTCGACAGATGGCGCTGTAGTCGGTAAACGAAAATCATGAAGGACAACGTCTGCCCATTCAGCTAGTAGGGTATATTCCCTTCAATAATTTGGAGAAGGCCCGACTCTGCAGTTGGTCATATATGAGCTAAAACGGCGATAAAATTTTACTTGTCAAAAGAGCTCTCTGATGAGACAATTCACATAAATGAAATTATGTAATATAATAAATTATTAGGAATTATTTTATATTTCCATACATCTTATCACTTATTCATAGATTCATCATTTTCATAGATTATTCATCGCCACCATTAATGTCCACCATTTTCCAGTGTTACTCAGTAACCATTTAATCTGGCAACCCCACATATTCTTTCCCAAATACTCTTTGTGTCTGTCGGGATTAATGCAAATCTTTTACGTCTTATTGGGGTATGGAGAGGAATTCAAACATGGGATTGAACGTGAGAACACACTCTTTTATGCCTTATTTAGATGTCTTTCTCTATGTAAAAGAGATTCTAGGATTTTACGATGATTACTCTTTGCAATTTCCTTTTAAGACAGAAGGAGGCGATCTTGCAATTGTTACCACTGCCTAGTTTTTTTAAACGTAACCTCTAGACTAGGTATAACCTGTATCGCGGGGGCTGTTTATAAACATGAGGTGTACGAATACAAATGACACCCAGACTCAGAGCAAGTGCCTCTGGTTTACACAAATACACTTGCCCAACCCCGGAATCGAACCGAGGACCCCGTGATCCAAAGGCGGCGCTTCCAACTCCTAGACTAACAAGGCAGTCAGTATATATGCAAGAGTAAATAAATAAATAAATATAAATATCCTTGGACATTTCACACAACGCCATCTCGTCCCAAGCTAAGCAACTTAATGCTTGTGTTAAGGTATCGAGATGGATGATAAACTACTTATATACATTTTTTTTTGTAAATACATACATATAATAGATAGAAAACACCCAGACCCGGAACAAATACTTGTAGATCGTACAAATATTTCTTCCGTTCGGGGATCGAACCCGCGACATGCTGCGCAGCAGTCGATCGCTCAAAAGGCGTTCCTGGCGCTGACACTGGCAGAAAAAAGGTTATGTTGGAGCTTCACGCGCAAGACTATCCAAGAATTGTGTTTCTATAAGGTTCTGGAGTACTTGAGTACCCGGGTAGCTTCGGTTCGAGCAGTTATCCGTTTTTATCCTCGAACTGTGGGGTGATCTTCTTTGTAACTTATTATTTTAAGTTTAGTATTAAGTCAGGAATCCTCCAATCACATGAAGGGAAGATACTCTTATCAGACACATTGAACAGACGAGATGCACTCGTATCTATTAAAATTAAGATGTTCTATTTCATTATTCTCACAGGAATGAGGTCCGATGGGGCAGAAAAGTCCTCTTGAGTGGCGACCGCGTTCCGCAAAGTCTATTGCTGGTAGGCCTAAAGAGGTATAAACATCGCATAAATATCCTTGGACATTGCACACAACGCCATCTCGTCCCAAGCTAAGCAACTTAATGCTTGTATTATGGTAACGACATGGATGATAAACTTATATACTTACTTTTTTTTTGTAAATACATACATATTATAGATAGAAAATGACACCCAGACTCCGAACCAGTGCCTCTGGTTTAGACAAAGACACTTGCCCGACCCCGGAGTCGAACCGGGGACCCGTTGATCCAAGGCGGCACATCTAACCACCTTTTTTTGTATAGCTGTATTTTTCTTACATTGAAACTTAGTAATACACCGTACAAAATAAGAAAAGAACTCAAACATTCGTATAATAAAATGATATACGAGAAACCAATAAAAAGAAGTATATCGTCTTTGAAAATTACTTTCTTATTATTTTATTTCTGATGCAAATTTCGCAATCAAAAGATCAACAAAATAAATAACAACGTCTCATAAAAAGATTGGTTCACCCAAGCGTGCCGTAAAATCTACGGATGATTTTATTTAATCTGTATTCCACAAAACGACCGAATCGATCTCGAATAGAAAATTAAAACCCGAATACTGTTGCACAATGTGTATTTTTTTCGTACAGATAGGACACTTTACATTCCTTTCACATAGTAAAAGTTGTACCCCATTTTTGAAAAGTATCTCATATAAGTCGTCAGGCTATTTTTAATCAAAGAAAAAACGTATGTTTTGTTTTAAAATTCTTCACACCACGGTTTCGGTAAACGTTTAAATAGCTATAGAAATCTGATTAACAGAAATTAAACACAACACAAGTAACATATCAAAAATATTTAAAGTTGCAAGTAAAAATACTTTGGTTCAAGGAGTACAATTTTTTTAAAGGAATTAAGGAGGAAACTGCGGGAATATAGCTTTTGCAAGGTTTTTTTTATCGTGAATCCTCTGATGGACTCTGACAATACACAAGATCTTTTTAATGGTACTTTAGTTGAAAAGAGTAAGGAATGTTTATTTTCCTTTTACTATCAAATAATTTTTGTATTTTCTAATAAATTTATTTTTAATTTTGTTTTTTTTTGTAAATTTATTTTTAAATTTTTTTGAAAATTAAATATCATCATCATCATTTCAGCCAAAAGAAGTCCACTGCTGGACATAGGGCTCCCGCGAGGATTTCCATAAAGGGCGGTCCTGGGCCGCCCGCATCCATTGGTTTCCTGCGACCTTAACCAGGTCGTCGATCCACCGTGTGGGAGGCCTACCAGCACTGTGCCTTACGGAACGCGGTCACCGAGCACAGCCGAGGACTTTTCTGCCCCATGAAAATTAAATATAATTCTTTCTACAAACATAAATTATTCCAAGTATCGGTGATTGTTGAATGAAGTGTCCCAGGCGTGCTATTGTGTTATCAACTCTTTGTAATACAAATGGGACGGGTGCTTGAATTACATTCAAATTTAAATTGAAGATGTGTTTAATCAAGTTTTATTTAAATGAAGTAAAAGTAATTCTCTATTCTTCTTTTTACGGTATCTTTTTTCCCCTCCCTGTGATGGGAGGAGCCCGACTCCGATTGGGTCATTTGTGGGCTGAGTAGTAGTAGTAGATCATTCATTTACTTACTTCTCAGCCCATAAATTACCCACTGCTGAGTCGGGCCTCCTCCAACTACATGGAGGGTGATAGTCTACTGTGCCACGCTGGCCAGACGGGTTGGCACAGGGTATCAAGTTTTCCATCTCTTGCGGCTAGGTTTTCGGCCTTTTCATTTCCTTTTGTCGACTCTTAATAGATGAAATGGGGTGGTGACACAATGCATTCTTAATCCGTCACCACACACTTTATTTACTTGCTACATTTTATTTATCTATCTATCAGCCACAGAAGTCCACTGCTGGACATAGGCCTCCCCCATATATTTCCACAACGCACGATATCGTGCAGACCGCATCCACCGACTCCCAGCGACCTTTACAAGGTCATCCGTCCACCAGTCGGGGGTCTTCTTACGCTTCTCTTTCCCATACGTAGACGCCACTCTAAGACATTTTATTTTATAAGACTGTAAAAATGTAAAAAAAAATCTATGGGTTAGATGCGCTTTTGGATTACGGGTCCCAGACTAGTACTATATGATAAAATAACACATCGTATACGAATAATTCTTCGCCTTCTTCACCTTTTTTCCACTTTCATTGACATCGGAATCAGTGTAACTGGATTTACCTATCCAGTAACTATTCGGTTAGACCAGCAGCCAGTTTTCACGCTACTGACTACGTGTAAAGACTGTCATAGATCGTAGAACGGCAGCCAAAACCAAAGCTAAAGCCGAGACTTTACGTGCCCACCAAATCAAGCAGGAGCTCCCATCAGGAATTCCGCAGAGCCAGACGTAGTTTAACCTGCAAATCTAATTCGTTCCATACTGTCCGCTCGGTTTTTTTTCGTGTATTATTACACCGAAATACAACATGTCACATCATCAATAACATCGGATCAACATTGGTGCAATTGTAATTTTTCCGCGAAATTCAAGCCTACGCCACGACATAGATTTATGCACAACACAAATCAAAATTTACGCCTCGCGGTACAAAATTACAGTTCTGTCGCTCACTTACTTAATATTGACATTCAGTCTTATTGCAAACGTGCAGAGCACACATTTGTTTGCGTGTGAAATTTTTGAAGTCAACAAACTAAATTGTTTGCTTGGCGGTCGGATATGGGCTGACTACCTATCACACCGTACCTGCACGGTTATGTATACGATAACCTAACGATAACCTAAGAATTTACAATCTATACCCAAATAACTTTTTTCTTAATTTTTGTCTGTCTGTCCGTCTGATTGTCTGTCTGTCTGTTTGTTCCGGCTAATCTCTGGAAGGGCTAGACCGATTTAAACGGGACTTTCACTGATAGGTAGCTAATTATATAAGGAGTAACTTAGGCTACTTTTTTAGACTAGCTTTGCCCCGCGGCGTCACCCGCGGTACGACAATAAGTAAGCGCGGGTGAAACCGCGGGGCGCAGCTAGTACAATAATAAAAGCGTATATTTATGCGTTACTTGTTAACTAATGGCATAGCTTGCCTTAGACGGGCCCAGCATCAAAATAATCTCGGTTCTCATTGTAACCCATGTTTTGTTATAATAGTTATGTTTGAAATACATTGATCTCATACTTAGGCTTCTATTGAATAGAATAGAATACTCTTTTTTGTATAATAACAACTAGCGACCCGCCCCGGCTTCGCATGGGTGCAATTATATTATACCTATAAACCTTCATCTCGAATTACTCTATCTATTAAAAAAAACCGCTTCAAAATCCTTTGCGTAGTTTTAAAGATTTATGCATACATAGGGACGGACAGAAGAATGCGACTTTGTTTTATACTATGTAGTGATAGTGATAGTGATAATGGCACCAGACAAATACTAGTTATCTCACTCATACTACTTCCTTATCGCACTAGGCGATTTCTTACAGGCAAGCTTTGGATGGATAGGCATCGTAAAATAGTAGGTGGGGATCTGCTATAAATTATGCATGTTCGACATATACATGTAAATGAAATATATATTATATATGGTGGTATAGGAGCTACGCGCTGCCTTTGCATCACGGATCGCGGCCTTAGACGACCCCTGTATCAAAATATGTTGCAAAGTACAACTCCCCGCTCTACCCGCTAAAAAGTAATTTAATACTATGTGTAATTTTTTAATAAAATTGCTGGCCCATCAGTTATTCTCAAAAATGTAACTAATCCATGAAAGATTGCGGATAGAAACTGTTTGCCAACTCGTCGTCCATTTATGGCCTAAGTAGTGGTAATAAATTATTTTTTTCGCCTAGTGCGAAACTATTCAGCTTACGCTGTACAACATAAATTTGGTTTTACACAATCGCACCCAATACTAAGTGGTTTATGGGTTCTTTAATTAAGCGTTACGCTACGGTGTAAATGCGTTCGGGCACGCGACTACGGAAGCGGGCGCGCCGCGTTTCCGCGCCGGTTAAACGACGTCTAACTTCGTTGCAGCGTTGGAAATTACTGGTTGGCTTTTAGCTATTTGCATAGGCAATGTCCATAGCTGTGTACCCTTTTAAAATAAACAATATTAAAAACTAAATAACCACTAAGTAAATAACAAAATTCATGGTTGTAATAGGATATAAATGACGACCGAAGACCATCAAATAACACAAATCCGAAACTAACAAACTGAATATAATCACTACACTACTTCTAGTATACTCTTAGGGGAGGCCTATGTCCAGCAGTGGACGTCTTTTGGCTGAAATGATGTTGATGGTGATGACTACTTTTAGATGTGTTTTTTTTTTCTTTTTTTGAACGTAGCCCCGGCGCGGCGGCGCTAGCAATAAACAAGTGTCGTGGTTTACAAACATGTATTTCACGAATACAAATGAAACCCAGACTCGAGACCCACAAGGCAGTCAAATCGTTGGTTATAATTGTACGTTCTGTTTTCATTTTGATGATTTTTGTGTCAGATATGGTAATATAAGAGCTATCTATCAAATTAATACCTCTTCAAACCCAGTAAAATCCTTAGTACAGTAAACACATAAATTTCTAAACGACTCTATGGCAACAGCAATAAAAAAAGAGAGATCATTACGGGCGTTAGTAATTTACGTCTATTTTTGGAAAGGAAATGACGCGTGCATATCCGGACACTGGGGGTCCGAGGACATTGAGCTCGACAGTCTAATAATAGAACGCTGACTGTACATTGATATGCCTGGGGTTGTATCTTATCTTTATAGCCTTTGTTTTAAGTGTGGCAATGTGATTTGTGGCCAGTTGATCCAAAGGCGGCACATCTAACCCCTAGACCAAAGAAGCAGTGAAACTGGTATACAATTTCCGTTACAATTTAACTACTTTATTGTAAATTAGTCCGTTTGGAGACGGATTTAGAATATCAGTGTCAGCATTTTCATTTCATTTTACCCTCAGCATATAATGGCGTTCATTACATCCTGAGGGTATAGCCGCCAAAGGCCGATAACCTGGCTACATGAGAACTTGATACGAAATACTATAGAAACCCGTCTATCCGACACGGTTGGCGTAGTGGTTGAGTGATCGACTGCTGCGCAGCATGTCGCGGGTTCGATTCACGCACGGAAGAAATATTTGTACGACCTACAAGTATTTGTTCCGGGTCTGGGTGTTTTCTATCTATAATGTGTATGTATTTACAAAAAAAAGGTATATTACTTATATACCTTTTTTAGGTATATAAGTTTATCATTCATCTCGTTACCATAACACAAACATTAAGTTGCTTAGCTTGGGACTAATGGGCGTTGTGTGAAATGTCCAAGGATATTTATTTATTCAGCGTGGCACAGTAATAACCCTCCAAGTAACTGGAGGAGGCCTGACTCAGCAGGGGGTCAACTATGGGCTGAGTATTAGTATTAGTTACAGTAAATTTAGACCCCACAATTATTCGGCTCCCAGGACTGTTGCCCGATGGGGCAGAAAAGTCCTCGAGTGTCGACGACTTGGTTAAGGTCGCTGGAAAGTGATGGATGCGGGCGGGTCAGGACCGGCCTTCGAGGAAACCCTTGGGAGAGGTTTATGTCCAACAGTGGACGTATTTTGGCTGTTATGATGATGATGAATTATTTGGTTAGACCAGCTGTCAGTTTTCACGCTACTGACTACGTGTAATGACTGCTATAGATGGTTGAATGACAGCCGGGATCCACGGCTTTACGTGCCCTGCGAAGTAACCAAAGATTACTACGCTAAATCCTACCCACATTTCAAAATCCCGTCGAAACGCTGTTAGGAATTTTATAAAGGTGATTTAAAAATAAAATATTTCAAAGACAACTTTCGAAGTTCGGAAAGTTCTTTGCAAAGGATTTCTGTTCACCGTTGACAGTTCTGGAGTAAGCCGAGTGCAAAACAGAAAACCAATTCTTAAGCTTAGAGCACACCAATCCGAGCGTCAAATAGTGTTCTGAAAATTACCAGAGGTTCCCAGGCGCTTTTCCAGACTTTCAGGCAAAACAATGTAGAGTACATAAGCGAGGCTCATGCTTTGTTGAGGAACTTTGGAGACTCCTCAACCCCATCGGTTGCGTCGGCAGCCCCGGCCTCAATGCCTGGCCGCACCGCCACTGTTAGTAGCGGCAGCCCTGGCCTGCATACCTGGCCGCCCCACCACTGTTAGCGGCAGTGGCCTTTTTTTTTTTATTTGGTGGCCGAGGGGCGGCGTTTGGGACTCTCCCCCAGAGTGGGGGCCTACCCACTAAACATCCCCGGGGTGCTCCTTAATCGTGTTCTTTGTTTGTGGCGGCATGGGTACGTTGCTAAAAAGCTCTATCCTTGTAGCCACAGACTGGAGGTTGTTCCTCCTCTGAACTCGTACTCTCGGTTGAGTGTCTCCTCTTCGTGAGTGACTCTATCTACCTGCCGAGTGCTCCGGGCAGGACGTCTTCCCCTCGGGGTCTCTTGCTCCAGTGGGCGACTTCCCCTAGTCCCCCACCCGGAGACCCTCATCAGGGGGGGCGGCGGTCGTGCGCCAGGCGGCGCCGACCTGTTCGTGCGCGGCGTTGCGGCGCTACGTCTGCAGCCCGCTCTCGCCCGCGCTCCGCCTCCTCCTTGGTTCTCATAACCGTTTCGGCGAACTTTGCCACCGAGGTCCATGATCTGTCGCTCGCCACCATTCTCCCGACCAGGGTGGGGAGCGACAGATCATTTCCAACTTCCGCGATTAGGATCGCCCTGTCCTCATCAAAAGCGGGGCACACTTCCAGCGTTTGCCGCGCGTCGTCATTTTCGTGCCCGCAGTGATGGCACTCTCTCGTAGGTTCCCGACCTGTCTTGTCGTGCAGGTCCCGTCCGAAACAACCATGATCGGACAGCACCTGCGTCAGGTGGAACGAGAGAGTGCCGTGTCTCCTCTCTGCCCAGTCTTCAATGATTGGCCCTATGGCCTATGGCGAGTGGCAGACACTCGCAGGCCGGTGGCGGTGGCAGGGCGTTGGGCTCCCGCAATATCTCCCGCCAGCTTTCCATCATTTGGCTTCGCCCCTGCGCTCGCCATCCCTGAATTGCTTCTATCGATGGGGTTTCTCCTCTGCTCCGAGCCTCAGCAACCCGGTGAAGCGGCAGCAGGCCTGCCTCAATGCTTGAGACGTTGCTAACCTAACCTAATCTGCAGGCCGAACAATAGTATTAGTAAACCAAATAGCAAAGTAAGACATTTCATTGTACAGACCTTACTTAAAGAGGAATAGTACACACACAAATCGAGTATATTGTACTTAGTCGTGTTATACATTATCGATACTGTATTCGATTCAGATATCCTGCCAACGAGCACGTACACGCAGTCTAGTAATTCTCATAAAGTAGTTTCGAACACTCTAGAATCACTATTTCTGCTTAAGTTACTTAGAGTATGCCGTGAGAGTATTTTGAATTGCTCTTAAGCTATTAGGCAACGTGTTCTGAACGTGAACATCAACATTATTTGCCTTAAAACGTACGTAATTGACTTGATGGTAAGGTTATAGATATTTATTTCCTACTTGCGTAGTTTAGGGTTTTGAATTTTCGTCGTTTCAGTCCAAAAATAACCAACTACCAGGGGCGTCGGACCTTCCCCAAATTCATGGAGGGAATATAGCCTAATGTGCTACGCTGGCAAGACGGGTTAGCAAAGGGTTAGGTTCAAGTTTTTCTTCTCTTGGTGATCTGCCTCTTGCGTTCCTTTACTCGCGTCTTACGACACGCTAAAGATAGTATTGGTTGGTGATATTGTTTATTCTAAATCCGTCACCACAGGGAAAGAATTAAAATGTTTGTAAATGACTTTAAAAGCAATAACAGCCACCATTCGTTTATACAGTGTCATTGAAGTCTAATATTTCATTGTAGGTGGCGGATTTAGAACACATAATTACCACCCCATTCTATCCGGAGGGTGTCTTATGAGCTGGTTAAAGAAATTACCCAGTGGCATCCCGTATGGCCAGCGTGGCACATTAGGTCACACTGGCCCTCCTATGATGGGAGGAGGTTCAACTCACTGGAGGGTATTTTACAGGCTGCGAAGTGAAGTAAATGTTATTAAATTTTAGGGTGCCATCTACATTGACTGCCCCGTTGGTCTAGTGGTTAGATGTGCCGCCTTTGGATCAACGGGTCCCGGGTTCGATTCCCGGGTCGGGCAAGTGTCTTTGTCTAAACCAGAGGCACTGGCTCGGAGTCTGGGTGTCATTACAATCTATTATAAGTATGTATTTACAAAAACGAAAATGTATATAAGTAGTTCATCATCCATCTCGTTACCATAACACAAGCATTAAGTTGCTTAACTTGGGACGAGATGGCGTTGTGTGAAATGTCCAAGGATATTTATTTATTATTTATTTATACTGAAGATCGCAAAGATTCATTATCATATTACAATACGTTTCTAACAGAATATAATAGAATAAATCGGTTAAAGTTTCAACCGTTTTTGGCCACTACAAATTGGCAACCATAGTTATACTTTTTAATATATAGATGAAATACTCAGAAAGGAATAAGATGATGACACTAATTCTTTCGTTGGCACGCAGACCAGCAAAATAAATGACTGAATTGAATTATGTAAACCGAGTCCGTGACGGAAGAAGTGTTTAAGGCATGACACTGTCGAATCAATTACATCGCCCCTACTAAAGTTTTTTAAATTGCCAACTCACAGAATGTTAAAAAGTATACGTCATCAATTACGAAGTACATTCATGTTTTTAATTAAATAAATATCCTTGGACATTTCACACAACGCCATCTCGTCCCAAGCTAAGCAACTTAATGTTTGTGTTATGGTAACGAGATGGATGATAAACTACTTATATACTTTTTTTTTTTTGTAAATAAATACATATTATAGATAGAAATGACACCCAGACTCCGAGCCAGTGCCTCTGGTTTAGACAAAGACACTTGCCCGACCCCGGAATCGAACCCGGGACCCGTTGATCCAAAGGCGGCACATGCATACATGCAATAGAATGATAGGTTTAAGTTTGACTGCCTCGTTGGTCTAGTGGTCAGATGTGCCGCCTTTGGATCAACGGGTCCCGGGTTCGATTCCGGGGTCGGGCCAGTGTTTTTGTCTAAACCAGAGGCACTGGCTCGGAGTCTGGGTGTCATTTCTATCTATAATAAATGTATGTATTTACAAAAAAAAATGTATATAAGTAGTTTATCATCCATCTCGTTACCATAACACAAGCATTAAGTTGCTTAACTTGGGACGAGATGGCGTTGTGTGAAATATCCAAGGATATTTATTTATTTATTATTTAAATGCATAGAGATATCTTGCAATATAATTGCAACATCTTTTGTAATACTATTAGTAAAACATATGATCAATGTCCAAACCTTAGAACTAATTTAATTTGGTATTATGTTAATAATAATATTTTTTTACAATAGGACTAACTTACCTATGGGCAATCACCCTTAGGATACCATTACTACTACCCTGAACTCTTCTTATTAGAGAACCACCTCGTTATATGATACTTGGTACTGAATAACCTGAAGAGAAACTACGACAAACTTTTACCGCAACGGAAACCATCAACAAATAAATATCGGTCGACTGCCTCTTAGGGGTTAGATGCGCCGCCTTTGGAACAACGAGTCCCGGGTTCGATTCCTTGTCTAAAACAAAGGTACTTGTTCTGGGTCTAGGTGTCGTTTGTGTTTGTAAACTACATATTTGTAAACTGCCCCCGCGATACAGGTTATCCCTAATGCAGCACTGCCTCGTTGGTCTAGTGGTTAGATGTGCCGCCTTTGGATCAACGGGTCCCGGGTTCGATTCCGGGGTCGGGCAAGTGTCTTTGTCTAAACCAGAGGCACTGGCTCGGAGTCTGGGTGTCATTTCTATCTATAATATGTATGTATTTACAAAAAAAAATATAAGTAGTTTATCATCCATCTCGTTACCATAACACAAGCATTATGTTGCTTAGCTTGGGACGAGATGGCGTTGTGTGAAATGTCCAAGGAAGGATATTACTATCACTACATAGTATAAAACAAAGTCGCTGTCATCTCCTGTCCGTCCGTATGTATGCTTAAATCTTTAAAACTACGCAACGGATTTTGAAGCGGTTTTTTCTAATAAATTGAGTGATTCACGAGGAAGGTTTATATGTCTAATACATGCATATTGCACCCGTGCGAAGCCGGCGTGGGTCGCTAGTAATATATAAACCCAGAATTTTGTATCTTACCAGTAGTAGCGGTATCATCTGAAGCCTCGACTTTATCGACACAAATAATTTCCTATTACAAGCATACACTAAGCCGCTTTTCCAATTTTCTAAAGTAAACAGTCGCTCGATTGAGTGCTGCGGAGTGATGGATCACAGTTGCTGGTTCAAATAGATTCTCGAATGTACCAGAAGTCATGGCAATTTTTGTTTAATATGGACAAAATTATAGATATATCAGACTAAGAATTCTAGAATTCTATAGTTATAAGTTACTAGTGGCCCGCCCCGGCTTCGCCCGTGCAAAGCGGGGGTGGGTTATACATATAAACCTGCCTCTTGAATCACTCAATCTAATACAAAAAACCGCTTCAAAATCCGTTGTGTAGTTTTAAAGATTTAAGCATACAGGACGGACAGACAAAAGCGACTTTGTTTTATAATATGTAGTGATAGTGATTACAGGATGATTACAACCGTGTGGTGTCAGATTTAGAATACATATAGTCACCACACCATTTTCATCCTGAGAGTGTCGTAAGATTAGACAAAAGGAAAAGACGAGGCCGAAAACCTAGGCGAAGGAAAACTTGAAACGAAACCTTGTGCCAACTCGTTTAGCCAGCGTGGCACAGTAGGCCAATTACCCTCTCTATGTTTGGGAGGAGGCCCGACTCAGTAGTGGGTCATTTATGGGCTGAGTAGTAGTAATAAAAAAATAAATAATAGTTAAAAAAAACAAAAAAAATACGCTTTTTTAAAAAATCTAACTAAAAAATAGAAAATAAAATTTAATAAATTTGAATAAAAATAATGTCTAAAATATAGAATAAAAGATAGTGTGTAAAATTTGTTTTCTATTTTTTAGTTTGATTTTTTATAAAAGCGTATTTTTTAACTATTATTTATTTTTTAAGTTGAAATATTATAAAGCTATTGCTAAATAATCACTACACAGAAGACCCGGCACTACACAGAAGACCTACCGGACGTCAGCCTGTGTGAGATCGGGATGGCTCTCGAGCAACTTAAGAACAACAAGGCGGCGGGTGATGACGGCATTACCGCAGAACTTTTGAAGGCGGGTGGAGAACCGATCCTTAGGGCCCTTCAGAAGTTGTTCAATTCCGTCATACTCGAAGGACGAACGCCAAAGGCATGGAACAGAAGTGTGGTGGTGCTGTTCTTCAAGAAGGGAGATAACACCTTATTGAAGAACTACAGACCCATCTCACTTTTGAGCCATGTCTACAAGTTGTTCTCGAGGGTCATCACGAATCGTCTCGCATGCAGGCTCGACGATTCCCAGCCTCCCGAACAAGCCGGTTTCCGAAAAGGCTTCAGCACCGTAGACCATATTTTAACGCTACGGCATGTTATACAGAAGACCGAGGAGTATAACCTGCCCCTTTGTCTGGCGTTCGTGGACTACGAGAAAGCCTTCGATTCGATCGAGACGTGGGCAGTATTGCAGGCTCTCCAGAGGTGCCAAGTCGACTATCGGTACATCGAAGTGTTGAAGTGCTTGTATGAAAACGCCACCATGTCAGTCCGACTCCAGGACCAGACCTCGAAACCGATCCAGCTGCAGCGAGGTGTTAGACAGGGAGATGTTATCTCTCCGAAACTATTCTCCGCTGCACTGGAAGATGTTTTCAAGGTTCTGGACTGGAAAGGGCTGGGCATTAACGTGAACGGCGAGTACATCACTCACCTTCGACATAGTATAAAGAAGAGGGAGTAGGCTATCTCCGGCCCAATTCGCGATATAATTACCTACTGTCTTAGGGTTGTCACTTTTAGCTAAATATTAGGCGCGGCTGTTCGCGCGTCGCAGCAACCGCATGAACAGCGGCAACGTCAAGTCGCGGTCCCGACTCGCCATGTCGCCGCTAGATGGTACACGCGGCAACATAGCTTGTGTTTAATTTATTTGCTAAAAAATCAAAAAGCTGACTTGTATAAAGCACTAAGCTTTATACAAGTCAGCTTTTTGATTTTTTTTATTATGCATAATGTAGTATTTTTACACATAAAGGACCACATTTATTTTTAATTAATACAAACATATCTATTGAATCACACATTTATTACAAAATTACAAATTAGCTACAGAAAAATACTTTCTTCGGTTTCGACTATTACGAAACGCCTTGTTATTAAACTTTAATGTGTAATATATCCGCATCCTTATAAATAACTTTTGCAAATATAATTTCGGAAAACATGGGCAGGGCAGTGAAAAATGTAAATCTTTTATTTGTTCATAATTAGACATGCCAATTTTGCAGTTTATGTGATCATTTTTAAATGCTTTTTGGAATATCTGCTCCATCCTCTTAATATTTTCAACAAAGTCGTCGGGTGGAATCACTAACAAAATTTGGTCTCTAGAATAATTTTTGTAGTGAAGGTACCTAGTTTCTGCACTTAAATTGCAAACTTGCTGATTCGCGTTTAAATACGATTTAAGTTGTTCGCAATCCTCGTGACGTTCAATCCACTTTTTCAACAAGGCTCCGCATACGTAAAAAAAAGCATTTTTTTCGAGGATAGGTATCAAATTCTATATAGTCTGAACAACTAATATCACGCAATACACTATTTGACTGCAGTATTGCAATTACACCCAAACATACAGCAATACGTTCTTCTGCGATTATCAGACATTTTGATGATGATATTGATGAATAAATCATTTAGCGGTGCCGAAAAGCCGTGACGCGCGCGCGAGCCTTGTGCAGTGTTAGCCCCGACTGGCGCACTGAGAAACGGGTCGAGATTTTGTTAAAGTGTGCGTGCGTCGACACATAGATACAATAGCGCACACATACAAGCCGCGCGCGGTGCGTTTGTATGAAGATAACCTACTTCCCCTCTCTTTATACTATGCCTTCGATTCGCTGACGACATAGTCGTAATGGCTGAAACCATGGAGGACCTCACTACGATGCTCGATGGCCTCTGTGGAGCCTCCGAACGAGTCGGCCTTAAGATGAACATGGAGAAGACGAAGATCATGTCTAACATCCATGTTCAAGCCACTCCTGTTAACATCGGAGGTTCTACCCTCGAAGTTGTTGACCATTACATTTACCTGGGACACACTGTCCAGTTAGGTAAGTCCAACTTCGAGAAAGAGGTCAATCGTCGGATCCAACTCGGCTGGGCAGCGTTCGGGAAGCTGCGTAAGATCTTCTCGTCCACAATACCGCAGTGTCTGAAGACAAAAGTCTTTAACCAGTGTGTGTTGCCAGTGATGACATATGGAACAGAGACGTGGTCGCTCACTATGGGCTCCATCAGAAGGCTCAAAGTCACCCAAAGGGCAATGGAGAGGGCTATGCTCGGAGTTTCCCTGCGAGATCGAATCAGAAATGAGGAGATACGCAGGAAAACCAGGGTCACCGACATAGCCCACAGGATTGCCAAACTTAAGTGGCAGTGGGCAGGGCACATAGCTCGCAGGACCGACGCCCGATGGGGCAGAAAAGTCCTCGAGTGGCGACCGCGTTCCGGAAGGCGCAGTGCTGGTAGGCCTCCCACACGGTGGACCGACGACCTGGTTAAGGTCGCCGGAAAGCAGTGGATGCGGGCGGCCCAGGACCGGCCTTTGTGGAGATCCTTGGGGGAGGCCTATGTCCAGCAGTGGACGTCTTTTGGCTGAAATGATGATGAAAAATGATGAAATAATCACTAAAAATATAGCAATAGCTTTATGATATTTACATCTCTATTAGCTATTGCAACGAAGAGCAGTGTTCGACCTTGATCACCGTTATTATTATTATCATCCTAGTAAGCAATGATGTTAGAAGTAAAAAGGTGTAGATGGGTTATAAGCGTTCAGCAAGCGGCACGTTAAAAGTAGGCTAATTAGCAAACCTGACCTCAGTGTTGCGTCGCTGGCGTCAACAGATGCACGTCAAGAGCCGTATGTAAAAAGTGTTATAAAAAATTTAAAAAGCCGTCGTGTGTTATGAGTGATATTGCACAAACTACTCTAACAAAACTTCTAAAAGTCAAGGAATCACTTATCATTCGTAACTATCACTATTTCCGTAATATAATTAATATTTTTTACAAATTTAAAATGTTATTCGTAAAATATGGCGGTTAAAATCAATGAGTGGAACAAAAGTATCCTCATTACCAAGTGCAAAAGAGATAGATGCCATTACGCATCACAGAATATAGAGTAACAGACATGTGAGCTGAGTAGAGTTTTTACAAAATATTTTAAGGCATAAAACTTTGTAGGGCTAAATGTTATGTCTGATTTAATTAATCTATATTGTTTCTAGTGCATGTGACGACGCATCACAACAAATTATATTTGTCTCTATTTAGCACGTGATTATTAAATCATACCATCCTACTTTCACGACTCATCTAATGCAGTGTGCATATTACATATTAAGTTAACTATGTGTGCGTTGGCTTGCCATTTCTATAGATCGAATGTTGTACAGGTAACGTATCTACACCTTTTAATTGTAACATCATTGCTAGTATATAAGGTAAATTGTGCTGAATAAACCATTTTTCTTTCTTCTTCTTCTTTCTTTTAGTAAGGATAACGGGTCAAAATGTTTAAAATATTGAATTGTCATCGGTCCTTAGTAAGTATGCCAAGTTTCGTGCTAATCCGACGTTTTTAACTGGGTTAAAATCATGTTCAAAGATTCCGTTACATACATACATACAAGCGAACAATGCAAGCGAAGCTAATAAAAGTGTATTAAAAAGCTAGCAAACCGCCCATGAATAGGACAATTTAATTCTAGAAATTACGACTAAGTGATAATATTATTAGACGGCCAATATTAGAATCCCTCAGTCATCTCATTTGAGTCCCCTTATCTTCCGAAATACCAGCTACAGGGGCTAATAACCAGCTAACCTGCACGGGACGAAATAAAGGTAATAGCTGACGGAATAACTAAATCACGGCCTTTGTTACTAGTGATGTGGAAGAAAATTGTGAAGCGGATTAATTCTTAGAAGTGTTTTTTAATCAGTCTGCCCATCGTGGCACAGTAGGCTAATTTACCTCTATTAAATTGCAAGCAATAATAGACTGTTTGATAACGGATTTAGAATACATAGTGTCACCACCCCATTCCAGCTGAGGTCGTAAGATTCTAGGTTAAGCAAGAGAAGGAAACACGGAGGGATTTCTTAACCGTGCAAATTTCGCTATCGCGGTATAGGAGTTTTTGGTAATTCTCGCATTTGTAGGCGATATTTCTTGATGTTGATTGTTCGGGTGAATTGTGTAAAGTATGAAGGACGCTGGTCGCTACAGTCTTATTGGCATTAGTTTTATTTATTACCAGCCAAGAAACCCAGTACAAACATATCCACACATCGTGCGGGTAAATATGGCACTAATATTTTTTTTTCAGCCCATTAAAGTCCTACTTCTGTGCTGGCTGTGCCACGCTGGCCAGACGGATTGAGACCAAGTTTTGTTTCAAATTTTCCCTTCCTTGCGGCTAGCTTTTATGCCATAAAACTTCCTTTACTGTACTCTTACGACACCCTCAGCATGCAATGGGGTGGTGACATTTTGTATTATAAATACATCACGACAAGCTTATAAATAGTTACATTTAGGTCATACTTCTGGTAAACTTAAAGCTCGTGATCACAAATATTTTTAGTCAAGTTATAACGACTCTGCTCGTCACTACCGCGACTCGTTTAGTTAAACAGCCTCATTTACCCCGAATAGACAATTTCCTTGCAGTTTACGCTATTTCAGCAAACAGTCTAAATTATTAATAATTTTTTTCTTTACGCTGACAATACAATAGATATCGAGCTTTCATTTTGACTTATCTTTAAGTTTAATCTGTGGGTAGAATATTAGTCAACGATATACATAAATAGAAAAACAGTTTTCTATCATAACCACCACAGAAGTCCACCGCTGAACATAAATAAAATAAATAAATAAATATCCTTGGACATTCCACACAACGCCATCTCGTCCCAAGCTAAGCAACTTAATGCTTGTGTTATGGTAACCAGATGGATGATAAACTACTTATATACCAGCACTGCTCTTTCCGAAATGCGGTCGCCATTCGAACCTTTTTCTGCCCTATCGCCCATTACCATTTTAGTTTTGCAATCCTGTGGGCTATGTTGGTAAGTCTGGTTCTTTTGCATTTCTGACTCCATTACGCGGGTATACTCCGAGCATAGCCCTCTCCATTGCCCATTGCATTGGGTGACTTTGAGCCTTTTGATAGAGTCCATAGTGAGCGACCACGTCTCTGTACCACACCAGTATGACAACTAACACAAACTACACACACTACTACAATTAACTAACAACAACAAAAAACTAACGCAATTTAAAGTCAACGCAGACTCGTTATTGCAGATAGTGATCATTGAGAGGTCTTCAAACCTCTCGCACTTGCAGATTCTCCATTCGTTAAAATTCTTTAATATGTATTCTGAACAAACCAACTAAACCTTTGTTTTCTGTTGTCATGTTTCTGGATCTTTCTGACCTACCCATAGTTTATATTCAACACTTGACATTGTTAGACATGTTTTCATCGCATGCCACACACTAAAGAAGAGAGGACGTTGGTTGCCATACTATAAAAGCAGGATCAATAATAGTGTTATGATCCTTTACATATCTATTGGTTTTAACAAACAATACAAACACGCTAACTAAACCTAATCCAGATAGCACAGTGATTGATTCAAATCGTATGTTCCATGTCCAAAATGAAACAAATGAGGAGTGCAGAAAATAATGAAATTAAACTTTATCTCAACAGACATTCGACTGCACATAATATGAACAATGGCAGAATATCGAAACCAAATCCTACACAAACTTAATTTCCGATGGAGTACCTTAAAATGTACCAATACAGCGACCGAGCGATTCAATTTCACTCCATAAATAAATTATTCGTTCACGAATTTCTTATGGGTTTAATTTTCGAAATTCAGTTCGTAATGGCTTTTATTAAATTTATGGGACGAGATGTGAAATATCGAATAATTTTGCCACTGGTTTGTTTGTTACATTTTGGAGCCTACCATTGGCTTTTTAATGACTACGCTTTGGTCATTTTAGTGATCGTTTAAGTAGTATCTGAAGTTTGGTGCCTAATTTCACATTGTTCAACATTTTAGTAGCCTTACAGCTGATTAAAAAGATTAATCTCTTTTTATTTAGCACATATACAGTTGATTACTACAAACTGTTAAAGGTGATCACTTACTAGGGTATTTATAAAAAAAAACATGCTGGAAACTTTTTTCTCCGTTGCATTAAGGTGTGATTCCGAACTCGGCAACAAGCAGCAGTGTTGTTGCCGCAGTGCTGCCACTAAGGTTCTGCCCAGCCGTGCTGCCTGCCGCGCTAGTTCCGAGCATGGCGGCAGTGTGTCAATTTACTTGTCAACATTCACTGTTGGTCTGTCGCGGTGCTGTCATATCAATGTGCGTATATGTCAATCTCATATACGCTTATAGAGATAGTATGGGGACCAGTAGTGCCACGATAGCACTGCTACGGCAGCTCTGCTCGGAAATCAGCGTAGTTCGGAATCATGCCTTTAGGATCCAGAACAGATACGAAAGAAATTTTGTACTTGTAATTGTTTACTGTATTCGTTTGATAGATATTATGTGTATCTGATTAATATCATCACAGAAAATCAACACAATGCATTAATGGCAGTTTAATCAATTGACGTGACTTACCGTCATCAGCCTACTTTTATCCACATTTGGAAATAGTTTAAAACATAATATATCTGCTGCCCGCAGCCTTTTACAGATTGTGGCTCTATCTAGCAGAGGAGTCAGACACTAAGCTTACATAGCACCTTGACAACATGAGTAATAAAATTGACAGCTTCCGTCTGTTTGTGAATACGATCAAAACCAGAACTAGATAAGACCTCTTCGATGAAATTTTAATTAACCACACCAACATTAGTTCCGTTGGTGTCTAAAGATGGTATTTGGTGAACAGACTTAATGATTATGTTTCGAGAGGTTTTTTTTACTGAATTTGTTTAGAAAGGCTAAACCAAAATTTCACGGAAAAGTTTCTTTGAATTTTTACTATCGACCTACTCTACAATATTAAGAATGTATTATACACATAAACCTTCCTCTTGAATCACTCCATCTATTAAAAAAACCGCTTCGAAATCCGTTGCGTAGTTTTAAAGATTTCAGCATACATAGGGACGGACAGACGACAGCGACTTTGTTTTATAATATGTAGTGTTTTATAATATGTATTGATGCAGATGGAGTCTTCAGATTCAGATAGTGTATAAATAAATATGAATGATGCGTGTCCGTGTAGACACAACCATTTGTGTAACTTGTAGCTTACAATAACAGTTTTATGGCAGTTTGGTTTTGGCAGCAGTTTTCCCTAATTTGGTTTTCCATACATTACCGCCAAACTTACGGCTTAACTCGATTGCGAAATGTAATAAAAATGAATGGGACATTCCATTACAATATAGAACGGGAATACGGGAAATATGTTGTTTATTTTTCATGTTGTTTTTCTCACCACGAGTACGGTTGCACCCTGTGTGGTGACGGATTTCGAATACTAAATATAAATAAATATAAATATATCCTTGGACATTTCACACAACGCCATCTCGTCTCAAGCTAAGCAACTTAATGCTTGTGTTATGGTAACGAGATGGATGATAAACTACTTATATACATTTTTTTTTGTAAATACATACATATTATAGATAGAAATGACACCCAGACTCCGAGCCAGTACCTCTGGTTTAGACAAAGACACTTGCCCGACCCGGGAATCGAACCCGGGACTCGCTAATCCAAAGGCGGCACATCTAACGTAGTGTATACGTGATCTAACGTATACGTAGTGTCACCGTCCCATTTTATCCTTAGGGTGTCGTCGTTCGTCGTTCGTCTTTTCAGCCCATAAATGACCCACTGCTGAGTCGGGCCTCCTCCAAATTCATGGAGGGAATTAGCCTACTGTACCACACTGGCAAGACGGGTAATGACACAGGGTTTGTATCAAGTTTTCCTTCTCTTTCGGCTAGGTGATCTACCTCTTGCGTTCTTTTAGTTGCCGCTTACGACACCCTCAAGATGGTATGGGTTGGTGACTTTGTGTATTCTAAATCTGTCACCACACGGAGCCGTCAAAAGGAAATGACGGCTGGTAACCTAGCCGCAAGAGAAGGAATACTTGCTACGAAAACCTGTGCCAACCCATCTGGCCAGCGTGGCACAGTAGGCCAATAACCCTTCCTGCGATGGGAGGAGGCCCGACTCAGCAGTGGTGAACGTGAATAACTTTAGATATAATTTCCTTTATTTGTAGAAAAGTGGCACAGATTTGCCACACTTAAGTGCCAGTGGGCAGGGCACATAGCTCGCAGGACTGATACCCGATGCGGCAGACAAGTCCTCGAGAGGCAACCGTTTTCCGGAAAGCCCACTACGGGTAGGCCTGCCACACGTTGGACCAATGCGGACGGCTCAAGACCAGCCTTCGTGGAAATCCCTGGGTGAGGCCTATGTCCAGCAGTGGACGTCTTTTGGATTTTAATGAAGATCTTCAAAATCAAAAATCTATATATCAAATTGGCTCATCTGAGCTCGTGTGACGTGTCATATGCATTTACATTCACTGTTTACCACCGCTTCGGAAGGCTGCTCTACAGAGAAGAGCCAACAAGAAAATCTGTAGTTTTTTTATCGCCATTTTTGTTTACAAAGACTAATAAAACTATTTGTGCGGGCAATCAACATTGCATTTTTATTTTATTTGGAACTAGTGGCCCGCCCCGGCTTCGCCCGTGCAAAGCGGGGGTGGGTTATACATATAAACCTTCCCCTTGAATCACTCTATCTATTAAAAAAAACCGCTTCAAAATCAGTTGCGTAGTTTTAAAGATTTATGCATACATAGGGACGGACAGAAAAATGCGACTTTGTTTTATACTATGTAGTGATTTGCAAAGCAACATTTAAATACATAGTGAAATTATAATATTTTCCAACCAAGTAATATCTATAAAGCTATAATTTAAGTAAATATATGAATAGCACGTATGTTTTCCGTTGACTGTGATGACTAATTACTGCTTGTAGTATTATCCGAAGTAGTTGCACTTGTTGTAGTACTTATTTCTGTTGCTGTGCTTTCTGTTGTTGTAGTACGGCAACTACGTGGTTGGAACAAAGGAGGCAGCATGCACCCGAACCTCGGAGTCTCCTGTCCTGATGCCGTGTAAAAGATCATAGCGAAGACGACCTACAATAGAAATTTATTAGGAAAAACATTTTAAGAGATGTATTGAGATGTATCTACTACTACTTACTACTGCCATGCTGTCCAGACGGGTAGGCACAGGGTTTCTTCTCTTCCCCCTCGACCGTGCTGCCCCCTTGTTGTGGTGAGGGGCTTGCGTGCCTGTAGGATCCGTTGAGGCCATACCAGCTCAGGGTCCCGGGTATTCTAAATCACCACACGGACTGTTCCTTGTCTGGCCAATGGTGGAGGAGGCCTGACTCAGCGAAAACTTGAAACGAAACCCTTTGCCAACATGTCTGGCTAGCGTGGCACAGTAGCCTAATGGCCCTCCTTGGGAGGAGGCTCGACTCAGCAGTGGGTCATTTATGGGCTGAGTACTGGTGGCGCGGGACGGTCTACCGGGGGGATGTTTATTAGGTATGGGGACGCCGTACATATCACTGATTGGCGGACCAGAGTCCCAGGCACTTGCCTTCCCCAGGCCGGTGTGTTTTTTTGTCTGTGGCTCTAGGCTTGCGTCATGGAAAGCAACGACAGGATCTAAAATGGAGCAGGCAATTCAAGGAAATGCCCTATCGGGCACCGGCTCTCACTTACACACGAAGAAACAGAGTAAAACACCTTGACGCCGGACTTATCGTGAGCATGGTACCTAGCCGGGCAGACCATTAGATGCTACCACCAAGCACCACCACCGAGCTGGGTTTTGTTGACTTTTACAACACGAGTTATTTCCCCACGTGCGGTGGGGAAATGTATACATTCTGCTCCGTCCCCACACAGAATGATGAGTGCATAAAGGATTTAACCCCAATAAAATAAGAACTTAAACATTAATGTAACTTACGTATATGTACAGAACGTTGAATTTCATTTTTGCAACGTTAATACTTTCGGTTGCGAACGGATACCGAACTGTGAAACTCTAGAGTGTGTGGATCATTTTATACCAAAGAAAGGTCATAGAATATGTATCGTGTAATCTAGACTTTGATAAGCCTCAATTTACATATAAATTAAATGTGTCATTTGGAAGATATTCTTTAAAACCAGTTACTTTAATCAAACAACGTGTGACAGAAAGAATGGCTTCCATTTGTGTGACAAAATAACATTCGTATGGTGACGGATTTAGAATACATATTGTCACCACAACATTCAATCCTGAGGGTGTAGTAAGCAAAAATTTTTTTTTGTAAAAAAAAAATAGTGTCAAACGAAAGTCCTGTATAGAACACCCCTTGGGGTACCCGAATCACCCCTATGTATGTTCTGTGATTTTTCATAGTTTTCGTATTATGTTTTTTTTTTCTGGGTGATGTTGCGATGGGGGTGATTTGGGTACCTGAAGGGTTTCTCTATTTCTGGACTTCCGCTTGACACATTTTTAGTTCATCATCATTTCAGCCAAAAGACGTCCACTGTTGAACATAGGCCTCCCCCAAGGATTTCCACAAAGGCCAGTCCTGGGCCGCCCGCATCCATCGTCTTCCGGCGACCTTTTTAGTTACACTAATTTTAATATTCAGGATATTAATGTTAGTGTAACCATTTGAAATGATGTTTCAAAAATTGTATGGGTTCCCACCTACTTACTATCCGTATTGTTGTCCGATCAATAAATAAATGTACCAAATAACGTAAACATATCTAATGAGTTACCTACTAAGTATCTAGATAAATTAACTCTGGACTTACCGTCAGAACTTATCCTGATTTATGCCCGACAATAAGTCAGGTTGGCAAACTTTTGGGTTCCCACCTCATTATTTGGTTCGACTTTAATTTATAGAACTTTTTGATTCGTACGTTTGCGGCATACTTTGGTTCGTTTATTTTGTAGGTTTTATTGTTGGTTACATTGAACGTTTGTATCGGCTTAAATAACTTATGTGGTGACTTACCCATACCATCCTGGGGGTGTCGAAAGTCGCCACTAAAGGATCGCAAGTGGCAGATCACCTAGCCATAAATAAATATCCTTGGACATTTCACACAACGCCATCTCGTCCCAAGTTAAGCAACTTAATGCTTGTGTTATGGTAACGAGATGGATGATAAACTACTTATATACATTTTTTTTTTGTAAATACATACATATTATAAATAGAAATGACACCCGGACTCCGAGCCAGTGCCTCTGGTTTAGACAAAGACACTTGCCCGACCCCGGAATCGAACCCGGGACCCGTTGATCCAAAGGCGGCACATCTAACCACTAGACCAACGAGATGTAAAACTTGATACAACCCGTCTTGCCAGCGTGGCGTAAACTAATTTCCCTCTATGAATTTGGAGGAGGCCCGACTCAGGAGTGGGTAATCTATAGGCGGAAACAACGGCTTATAAATTGGTGATCTAACTCATAAAAAGTGGGATGTCGTCTCACTCTATTGTTTCATGGTGTGGAATAAAGATCTTACTAATATTATAAACGTGAAAGTTTGTAAGTATGGATGGATGGATGGATGGATAGATGGATGGATGGATGGATGGATGTTTGTTACTCTTTCAGGTAAAAACTACTGAATGGATTTTAATGAAACTTTACAATAATATAGCTTATACATCAGAATAACACATAGGCTACAAGTTATAAAGACATTATGTGAATTACAACAATATAAACAAGTCGAATTCAAAATTTCTAATTGTCAAATTTTCGGCCATATTAATCTATAGACAACATAACGTTTCGCTGTCAGTTGCGTTTTGTTAAAGTAGGTTTTATACGGATGGGATAAAAATCTCAGGTAGGATACCTTTCTTTTTGTTTTAAATATTTATAATGCGGAACGAAGTTCGCCGGGTCAGCTAGTATAAAATATAATTGAAAATTTACCGCTTGCGTCGCAAGAGATAGAATACTTGATACAAACCTTGTGCCATCCCGTATAGCCAGCATGGCTTATTAGGCTAATTTCCCTCCATGAATTTGGAGGAGACTCAGCTCAGTAGGGACCCTTAGACCATTGGGCATCATGTTAACGTCACGTAATTACACTTTTGCAAACTACGCATTTCGATTTGCATATTGAAATATTTTCAAATGTTTCTCCAACGTAAGTTACCTCAAAGTTGAAAGGAAAACAGGAACGCTTTTCCGGAAAACAGCGCCGGTTGGGAATTGGTGAAAGGAACTGGCTTCAACGTCGTAAACACATCGTTTTAGGGTTCAGCACTCAAACCAATGGGACGTTATCTTATCTAATGAATTGAGCTCAAAATTTACAAATTGATTGCTTGAATTATTAAAAATATTAAAAATTTGCAATTTATAAAAAATATAATACAACATTCGACAGTTGACTACCATAATGATTTCAAAGGTTTTCGCGATTATTACACATTGAAATTAAATACTTTTTAACAGATTGATAGCGTGTATATTACATTATTTAATTAATTAAAAAAGTTGACTACCAGTTCGAAACGCGACCATTGCTGAGAAGAACTGACAAGAAACTCAGAAGGCTTGCCATTTTTTGTTGCGGTCCTATTTCACATGTTTACAATAGGTAAAGTAAATAAATTATATTGACACTGAACATCTTAGTCTCAGGTAGCGGGTAATTATTTCCTTTCTTTAACCAAGTATACTTTTATTTGCATTAAAAATTCAAATAAAAACAAAAAAAAAAAATTTAAATAAACCCCCGACACTATGACCTAAGTTCCCTTTAAAAAGTAGAAAACTTATTATAATGTAGATTTTGTTAAATTGCATGTGATGCGCTTTCATTTGAGACCTCACTCGATTATATTGACTGCCTCGTTGGTCTAGTGGTTAGATGTGCCGCCTTTGGATCAACGGGTCCCGGGTTCGATTCCGGGGTCGGGCAAGTGTCTTTGTCTAAACCAGAGGCACTGGCTCGGAGTCTGGGTGTCGATTTCTATCTATAATATGTATGTATTTACAAAAAAAATGTATCTAAGTAGTTCATCATCCATCTCGTTACCATACAACAAGCATTAAGTTGCTTAGCTTGGGACGAGATGGCGTTGTGTGAAATGTCCAAGGATATTTATATATTATTTATATATTTGCACACATTCGGTTATTCTTCCCCACTTTCACCCCTCATAACTTTTAAACGGCTCACCCGATTTTCATCAAACATGTCTAAGAACACTCGCCCGTAACTCACCGTTCATAGAAAAAAAACTTTATTGAAATCGCTTCATCCGTTCGCGAGCTACGGTGCCACAGACAGACAGACGGACCGACAGACAGACACGTGAAACTTATAACACCCCTCTTTTTGCGTCGGGGGTTAAAAATATAAACCGACTTCAAAATCGACACAAAAATAAACTTTTCAAATTGAATTGACACCGACTTTGAGTAGGATACAGTTAAGCATAATGCACCGACTTTAAATGGTTGTTAATTTTATCTTTTAAGTGCCTTTTTAACCCCCGACGCAAAAAGAGGGGTGTTATAAGTTTCACGTGTCTGTCTGTCTGTGTGTCTGTCTGTCGGTCTGTCTGTCTGTCTGTCTGTCTGTCTGTGGCACCGTAGCTCGCGAACGGATGAAGCGATTTCAATAAAGTTTTTTTTGTATGAAAGGTGAGTTACGGGCGAGTGTTCTTAGACATGTTTGATGAAAATCGGGTGAGCCGTTTAAAAGTTATGAGGGGTGAAAGTGGGGAAGAATAACCGAATGTGTGCAAATATAATCGAGTGGGGTCTCAAATGAAAGCGCATCACGTGCAATTTAACAAAATCTACATTATAATAAGTATGTACCTATAAAAAGTATAAAATAAAAATTAAATTAAAAATTTAAACTTCGCGTTGGGGGACCAGGGGTCAGGTAATAAATAAATGGGAGTGGTCCCCCAACGCGAAGTATTTATTTTTATTTTTTACTTTTTAAAGGTTACTGTGTCGGGGGTTTATTTAAATTTTTAATTTAATTTTTAATAGATTTAAGTCGGTTTACATTATTATTAAAACGTTTTTGTGCGCTATAAAATTGTAACAGAAAATATGATAAAATGAGTGTCCATGGAGTTTCTTGCCTATTCTTCTCCGTAGGATCTACTTTTTGGAACAAGCAACGAGATTCCTAACTACACTTTTGACTTTTCAAAAACACCAGTAAATAGGGACAATTGAAATAAATGATTTGAGTTTGAGTTATAGTAAAACACAATATTCAATTATTATAAATTTTCGGCCTAAAATGAATGTGATTTTAAATGTGAGCTTTACATTTATCAAAGCCCCAATGATTTCTGAAACCAAGATGCAGCCAACACGACTCACGCTTAGCCAGTTTTATTGTAAAAGAAACAACCGCGCAATACATTTGTATTTTAAGCGATTTCAAATTCTTGCAATGCGTTATTTGAAAAGTAAATTTGTTGCATGCATCCGATCGACCGCGGTTACCCCGTTTGCCCATGAACAAACATATTCTGGCTTAAACATCCGTTCGCAATACATATTTACAATCCCATTTTGATAAATCAGAAACCTTAACAGACGCATTCAATCCTGTATTGCAGTGCTGTCGCCGTTTGTAGAGTAGGTGGTGTTAGGTTCCCAAACTAAAACAGGCTTACTTCCTTATGGAGACTATTCCAGCATGGCAATATAGAATTGAGTTGCAAACACAGCCAGAACTAGTATTGCAAAATTATATGCATTTAAAAAAGGGAAATAGGCGACCAAGAGTCATGCGTTTCGTACATCAGGCATTCAATGGGACTGGGGTCAGACCCCAAGACTATAGTGCCTGGATTACGGAACGCATTGACTTTTACAAACAAAAGGTACAAGCATGGGCTAAACGGATACGACGCTTCAAGGAGCGCTCCGATAGATACAAACAGAATCGCCTCTTCCAAAGTGATGTAAAGAAGGTATATCGAAACTGGGAGTAAAATAGTCGGCAAATCAGTCTTGGTGTGACCCCGGATCCAGTCAGAATGTATACATTTTGGCAGGATATTTGGGCACAAATAGGCCAATTAATCACACTGAAGGAGAATGGATGACTATTGTTAGGCGTTCATGTGAACATATCACGGCCATGGAACAAGTAATTATCAGCCAAGCAGATATAGCCCGTGCAGTCCGTCTGGCTCCAAACTGGAAGAGCCCGGGACCAAATGGCCTGCACAATTTCTGGCTTAAACGGTTCCACAGCTCACATGAACGTCTGGCAACACAATTCCAAAACGCTATTTCATCAAAATCTTTGCCTACATTTTTATCTGACGGCGTCACATGCCTTTACAAATCCGGTAGTACCTTGGAACCGAAAAACTATCGACCTATGACTTGCTTGCCTACCACCTACAAGCTGCTTACTTCCATATTAATTTCAAAATTATGGATCACATTTTGGCTAGTAATATCATGGCCACCGCACAAAATGGATGTAAGCCACGGTCTCGGGGTACTAAAGAACTCCTCCTTATTGACATGACTATTTGCCAACAAGTCCGTCGAGTCAAGAAAAATATTTCCATGGCCTGGATAGACTACAAAAAGGCTTATGATTTGGTGCCCCATTCATGGCTAAGTAGAGTACTAGATTTGTACCGTCTCCATCCAAATCTATGCTCTTTTCTAAGCGTATCCATGAGCCAGTGGCCCACACGTCTCTGTCTGCCAGACATGGCGGGGTTTTCTGACTCCACAGGTTTATTAAGGATAAAGCGTGGAATTTTTCAAGGTGACAGCCTGAGTCCCTTAGGGTTCTGCCTAGCTATGAATCCATTAAGCACGCTACTAATGTATTCAAAAATAGGCTACCGACTCCGCAGAGATGGTGAAGTCATATCACATCTTTTATACATGGATGACCTCAAATTGTATGCACCATAGAAATTTCATTTAGTATCATTATTAAAGATCACAGATATCTTTATTAATGATATTAAAATGGAGTTTGGTGTCGACAAATGTGCGGCCATTCATGTACAGAGGGGCAGAGTTGTAACCTCGGAAGATTTACAACTCTCTGAAAATATGTCATTCAGATGTCTCTCGGAGTCGGAAACCTATAGGTACCTTGGAATGGCAGAAGGACTAGGTATAGCTGACAAGGAGATAAAACAGGCATTGACAACATGTTACTTCAGCCGTCTTACAAAAGTACTTAAAAGTCTTTTATCTGGCGGTAATAAGGTTCGCGTTGTTAATGGTTGGGCTATGCCTGCATACTTGGATAGAAGGGTACGTCGACAATTGACCTTATATCTTATGCACCGCCCCCGTTCGCCTGTTATGAGGATGTATATCCCACGGAAATTTGGGGGGCGTGTTTTTTTTAACGCCTAAAACCTACATAACCGCGAGGTATGCAAGGAATACTTCCTACAGTCAACCGACGATGCGCACCGAGATATGGCCAATATTGACAATTCTTACACACCTTCATCCTTGGCAAAACAGAATTGGCGCAAGCCCCAGGTGTTAAGCATTTCGGACTGCACGACTACATGGAAGAGCAAGGAGTTACACGGAAGGTTCTACAAGGCTCCCAACCAACTACCAACTCGCTTCTGTGGCTTGGCTACGCTTCAGAAAAGTCCTAGAAAGAGTCCCGCTTTCCGGAAAGCCCAGTAAGGCTGTTTGTCCACCACCGCCGTCACCGGGCCGTCACCGAGAACAAGATGACGGCGCCGAGTTAGCGATACATACATTTACTATGGCCATGTGTCCACCGCACGCCCGTCACCCGAGAACCGTCACCCCGCCGCCGATGTTTCGTGTAGCTCGGCGTGACCGGTAGAAATCGGCACGGTTTTGTAATGGGCCGATGTGCCGGCAACACAAAACAGGATTGTTCTTGTCCACACACTAACGTCGCACCGCGCCGTTCGCCCGCTTTTTGTTTTAAATGAACCACCGATATATCGGCGCGGTGGACAAACGATCGCCGTCACGTGATCTTAAACTCGGCCCGAAATAATCTCGTTCTCGGTGACGGTTCGGTGACGGCGGGTGGTGGAAAACCCCCCACACGGTAGACGAATGCTAGTGGCTCGGACCCACTCTTCGTGGAAATCCCTAGGTGAGGCCTATGTCCAACAGTGAACATCTTTAGACTTTTAATGAAGGGTGATATTCAAAACAAACATATATATTTATTCAAGTCGGCTCATCTGAGGTGTTTTGACATTTCATACGCATTTTACATTCAGTATTTTCCATTTACCACCGGTTCGGAAGGCTGATACACAGAGAAGAGCCGGCAAGAAACTCAGTAGTTATAAATCGCCGTTTTTGTATACAAACACTGATAAGACAGATTTGTGCGGGATAAGACATTGTATGTTTATTTTACAGATATTTTCCCAAAGTTACCATTAATCATTAAAGCAACATTTAAGTACATAGTGAATTAAATTATTTTCCAACCAAGTCATAATCTATAATTGACGTAAATATCTCTCTGCTATATGGAGCGACGATTTACGAAAGATTGCGGACAGCAGCTGGATGCGTCAAGCTGAAGACAGGGCGCTATGGAGGCCTATATCCAGCAGTGGAGTAATGTGGGCTGATGACGATGATACAATGAATAACACGTATGGTTTCCGTCGACTGTGATGACTAATTATTGCATGTACGAGTAGTAGTAGGCGATGTATCTGCATCTGGTGTAGTGAATGTTTCTGTTGTTGGAGTTTCAGTAGTACGGCAAAATCTTGATTGGGACAGAATAGGCATCAAGCAGGCGTACCTCGGGATACCTTGTCCCGATGCCATGTAAAAGATCATAGCGAAGACGACCTACAATAGTAATTTTATTATGAGAAACATTTTAAGAGATTTATCTACTACTAGCCGGCAAACTTCGTACCACCTCAAAATCAATAAATTAAAAAAAAACATATTTCCTTTTAAACCTTCCGTGGAACGAACATTTCAAGACCAAAATTAGCCAAATTGGTCCAGCCGTTCTCGAGTTTTAGCGAGACTAACGAACAGCAATACATTTTTATTTATAAGAAAAGATTAGGGACTATACATATACTGGCTAGACGGGTAGGTACAGGGTTTCTTCTCTTCCCCTTCAACCTTGTTGTGTTGGATCTGACTCAGGGTCACTCGTGTGGGTGGGACCACCGGGAGAGACTAGACGAAGAACCGCGGTAGTTTTGGCTGTGGAGACTCCACTGTCGAAGTGATATCGAAAGAAGAGTGAATGCAGGGAACATGGTGAACGGAGCTTTGCACTCCTTTATGAGCAGTCGGAAGGTGTCTAACAAGGCTCGTTTGGCTGTGCATGAGGGAGTGTTGGTTCCGACACTCATGTATGGAAGTGAAAGTTGGGTATGGCAGAAGAAACATGAAAGCAGAATAAATGCAGTTGAGATGAGAGCGTTAAGAAGTATGATAGGAGTTAAACTGAGTGACAGGATAAGAAATAGTGAGATAAGGAAGCGTTGTGGTCTGAAAGAAGATGTAGTGACAAAAATTGAGAAAGGTATGCTGAGATGGTTTGGCCATGTCGAGAGAATGAATGAAGAACGATTGACGAAAAAAGTGTATAAGGCGAGTGTGAATGAAAGTGTTGGAAGGGGAAGACCTAGGCGGACGTTTCAAGACCAAATCAGGGACGTCTTGAAAAAAGGCCAGGTCAAGAGTACCCTAAACCGAAGAGCATGTATGAAGGGAATAATGAAAGTGGACGAAGCGAAACAAGTATGTATGGATCGTAGCAAGTGGAAAGAAGTGGTCTCTGCCTACCCCTACGGGAAAGAGGCGTGATTATAATATAATATATTATATTATATTATATTCCCTCGAGAGCCTTAAACTGCCGCGAGTCACGGCAGGCTAGGGCTGCCACCGCTAGCAGCGGGGGGACGGCCAGGTGTAGGGGGCCAGGGCCGCCGCCGCAACTGAGCGCCGTGGATCGGGCGCCACTTCATCCGGCGCCTGACGGAGGCACGTGCAATGTTCCGTACGTGCCTCTCAATGGCTTGAGGAGCGCCCAGGGCGTAGGGCCCACTTGTACAAATGAGCCAGGGCCCCTTTAGGGTCGCGGAGCATGTTCTCCGTTGGGGAGTGAAACCCGTGGCCCTGTTTCGGGCAGTTAAGGGACATTGGTCTCAGTCCACTGCTGAGTCGGGCCTCCTCCAACTACATGGGGGATAAGAAGCCTATTGTGCCAAGTTGGCTTAGGGAAGTTTTTCTTCTCGTGCTGCTAAGTAATTCTTTCCTTTTTTTAACTCGTTTGTCACTCGTAATCAACAACTAGAAAGTCGACCAAGAATATACAAATTTGCCATCAGACAAATTGTTTTTGTGTTAACTCAAGTAGAGTTACCATTATCAAACTACTGAACTATATGGGGCCAATCTCAAGGCAATAGCAGTCGAATAATAAATGAGAATTTTCGAAACCGGTTTTTAAATGACGGAGTGTACTTATACAAAAAACATACTGACAAACGGAGAACCTTCTTCTTTTGTGATTTTGGTTAAAATATTATAAGGTCGGTTAAATTATATTAAGGTCAAATAATATTTAGTTTTCCAGAATGAAGGCAAGGTAACGTATGGCTTTCCTTTACGACACACATAGTATGAAAGTGTTTTCTAAATCCAGGGAGAAAATATAATGTGGTCATGATGAGATGATGACTGGTTCGGAGTTAGTTGCTCTACAAGGAAGAGCCAACAAGAATCCAATGTAATTTTTTTTATGAACTTTGGCCGTTTTTGGACGCAAAGATAGAGACAAAACTGATTAGTGAGAACAAGCTCTGACAATCATCGCAGAGGGGAAAACATCAACAGTATTAAAAAAAACTTTAAAGCTTGAGAACTGCATGACGTAATCGTGCTAAAGATATTCTACAAAACACAACGTAATTGTGATCGTTTTTCGTTCAACTCCCTGTAAATCAATCTGCTTCAACCTAACATTGAAAATGCTCCAAATACAAAGCCTTTCAATCAATAGAAGGGCTAACACAATAAGCCTTAACAAATTGTTAGCTGAGAATCGTTCTAATCGATCGTTGCTGGTTCAAAGGTGGGTATAGCACCATCGACAGCAGTTTCATTACCCACCTCCAGCCCTCTGTATAATTAATCAATGATAGGGATGTCAGAGTCATCGATAAAATTAATCGATATAACCGTTACCCGATATGACTGTTACCCGGTATAACCGTTACCCGATACAGGGGCGGATCTACGTAAGGGCTTTTTGGGCTGTAGCCCAGGATCCAAGGGGCCCCAGGGCGCACTAAAAACAATAAAATAACAAAAAAACCTATCATAAGATTGGCAACAACAAGTACCTACGGAACCGGGAATTCCTCGTCGTTTGTCTTTGGTCAGTGGTTTTTTGTACATTAAATAAACCAAATTATTTTGTTGTCCTATTCTTTTATTTGTATACCTACCTATCTACATCACTATTGAAAACAGTTTTTTGACAAAATGGCTAATAGTTGATTAATTTGGTAGGCCCCATAAATTGTTTCAGCCCAGGTCCCCACAAATTCACGATCCGTCCCTGACCCGATATAACCGTAACCCTTTTTTACGTTCGAAATCCTCATGGATATCCGGCCGCTAAACGCCAGCCGGGTTATGCGGGACTCCGAGGCGCGGAAAGATGGTAATTGCGGCGAGTGTCGCGGCAGCTTAAGGCTCTCGAGTCAACTCTGAGGACAGATGAGGACAGGCGCCAAAAACCACCACATCTCCGTGTGCCTGTCTTCATCTGTCCTCTCTCCGTGCCCGCCCGGCATGGGTGACCCTAAGCCGATATGGCCCCAGCGGATCATAAAGGCACGCAAGCCCCCTCACCGCAACAAGGTGGCAACTTATAACCGTAACCCTAGGAGGTTGCTGTCGTTGTAATTATATGGTTTGCTAGATATTATTTGGATTTTAACTAATCCTAAAAAACTTCTCAATGAACTATAATTGGTGATGAACTTTTAATCTTAGCCATTATTAACGACATTTTCTACTTAAAGTATGAAATTAATTCTATTAAAAGTTAAGATAAAATCCTCTCTTCAGTAACTTAAAGTTTCCTACTAATAATATAATTCTGAGAGTAACGGAACACCCATTCATTCTGTCGTATTCACCAAATTGTTAACATAAATTTAGGTATATAATTACGGGAACCCAGATTACGGTTCTACTAATTGAATAGAAAATAAATTGAAAAAGTAATATAAAATTGAAACAGCTACATCTATCGGGGTCGACGATTTTGTGGGACAGTAAGAGGTCCCCTCCGACCCGTGCCATCAGGGTTCGCCTCTCAGGCTCCCAGGTCACACACTCCTCCACCGTGAGCTGCGGGATTTCGGCTATCGGCCTGGTCTCCGTATCGGAGTCGGAGTGAGCTAAGTTCCGCTTGGGGGACGCAAGATGGGACCTCTTGCATCTCCCGGCATCCATCAGCACGGTGGAGTCTGAGTCAGAGACTCATCTAGCCGTCATTATAACCTCCGGTAGGCTTTCTAGGTCTACCTCGAGCGCTGACAACGAGCGCTCCTCCTCCGACATAACTGTGTTTCTACTCATGTTGAGTGAAACAGACAAGCGCAAACAAAACAAACTCCTGACAAAAGCGCCGGATACAACGACAATTGGGATCACAGGATGCGGAAGTTAATCAACGCAGATACCCAACGGGCTCACCAACTGAAGCGTAGACAGCAAGGTCCGTCCAATTTCCGAGTGTGGAACTGACGGGGAGTGAATTAAATAGAACTACTCTCTTCTCAGCCCAAACATGACCCACTACTGAGTCGGGCCTCCTGCAATTACATGGGGGGAATTAGCCTACTGTGCCACGCTGTCCAGACGGGTTGACAAAGGGTTTCGTTTCAAGTTATTCTGCTCTTGCAGCTAGCTCTTCGGCTTTGTCATTTCCTTTCGTCAGCTCTTACGACACCCTCAGGCAGGAATAGGGTGGTGACAATATGTAATCTAAATCTTGAATTGAACGCCTTTGAACCCTAGGCTTGCGTGACGGAAAGCAACGTCTAAGAGGGTCTAAGATGGAGCAGGCAATTCAAGGATATACCCTGTCGGGCACCAGCTCTCACTTACATACGACGGAACACAGTAAAACTGCTTGGCGTCGGACTCAGATGTGAGGGTGGTAGTTAGCCGGGCGGACCACTCGATCCTACTACCAAGCAAGCAACTAAGGGCCTCCGCGCATTATGCGGCCAAGTCGCTGCGGCCAACTAATTCTTCTACGATTCATATAGCTGCGCGCATTACGCGGCCAGGCCGCGCGGCCAAGTTTTGGTCGCGCGGCCAACGAAAAACATCGCGTCACATACGTGGCCTATTGGCCGCCGCGACCAATCCGCGCATTATGCGGCCAGGCCGCGCGACTGGCCGCGTGGCCTGGCCGCCTAAATGCGCGGGGGCCCTAACCCAAGGCAACCCAGTTAGTCGATAGTCGATAGCAACATCATTATGTTAGTGCCCAACTCTAGTTGCGGTCGTGCGAGTGGTTTGGGCACGTGTTAACTATGAACAAAAGATTGGGATACCGCTAGTTATACTGGAATGTACATGCTGAGAAAGCTAAAGGGCGAAATTAAATTAGTCAGATTTCACATGTAAAATTAGGCCCTATTATTTAGAGACGCGTAGGTATGTTAATTAGGCATGTTGTTCTATGCTTCTGAATGTTGGAGTTATTTTTATAAAATGTCGTAAAAGGGAGATTGAAATTATTTCATGTTCATTTCACTTTTCAGTTCTTTTAAAGCCCACTCAGAAGAGGGCTATAATGTCGCGACTCCTTCGAATACTTGGAGGGAAATTAGCCTACTGTGGGAAATTAGCACGCTGGCGAGACGACTGGAATAGGGTTTTGTATCAAGTTTGCCTTCTCTAGCTAGGTTTTCAGACTTATCATTTTCTTTTGTCGGCTCTTACGATACCCTCAGGATGGTATGAGTTGCTGACCTTTTGTATACTAAGCCTGAAAACACACGGATACAAATACCCATGCATTATGTTTTAAAATATTTTTGTACTGAAATATTTAATAATATAAAAAATAATAGAAATAAATAACACACTTTAATAATATAATATTATAACACAAACATAGATACAGTTGAACAGCTCCTTTTTGTACAGATATTTTACTACACTGCCATCTAGCGACTTTGTTTCGAACTATGATGTGGTAACGAAAGCAATAGGTTTCACAGTTCCTGTAGAATACTTTTAGCTGGGCTTCCCGTCAAGTTTAGTAAATAGTTTTCATACGTATTGCTAGATGGCGCGCTACTAAAATTTTCGTAAATATAGAAATTAAAAAGAAAAAACTTGGTATGAAGTTTAAAAGTTATTTTTCTTTTGTTCCAGATACTGCCCCTTGGCTGACGAACGTATAATTCCACCAAAATTAGTCATAACAAGTTCCTAATTAGTTAAGTTAGTAAAAATGTATAATTCGAACGAGTTTTTGCATAGCTCCGGTGTCAGTAGACACATGGAAGCCACTGGCGAGACTCCTTCACAGAAAACGAGCATGAAGCGTCGTTCCTGCGAAGTGCCATTAGGAGACATTTCATCCAACAACTTCAAAGTCTCTTTAGGGGATCTGTCTAGTGATGGGCCAAACTACGACTGTCGGTCATTACGCTCTATAAAATCTGAGGACACGAGATCGATTCGTAGCTACAGACCAATAGACAGTCGCAGTTATAAGAACTTTCGGTCCTCCCTGGTAGACATCTCATCGGGATTCGGTCTTTCCCGGCCTCCGAGCTACGACCAGCTTTCTAGGAGGTCGTTAGTTGAAGGGCCGGAACCTCAAGGTATTACTTCGAGCATAGAAGGAGTTCTCTGGTCTGATGAAGAGGAAAACGAGTATTTCTACCATGAGAACATCACGGCTGCTTGGAATCAAGGTGAGTGTTTTAGCTTTTATTATCAAATATACTTTTACAACTATGCATGTTATCTTTTGGTAATGAAACCCAGATCAGTTGAAAAAAATCAACAACAGAATTTCTTGCCGGTTCTTCACTGTACAACAGCATTTCGAACTGGTGCGCGGTGATGGAAGCTTCTTGAAACACAAGAACGCCGAGAGCGAATTAGTTCGGATTGCTGCCGCTGTATGGTCTCGAGGCTGCATGCGCTGCCTTTGGAACATGAGTCCTTGGTTCGATTCCGGGGTCGGGCAACTGTCTTTAAATAAGCCAGAGATACTTGCTCTGGATCTGGGTATATATGTGTTCGTAAATTAGATGTATGTAAACAGCTCCGGCGATACAGGAATCACTACATAGTATAAAACAAAGTCGATGTCGTCTGTCCGTCCCGATGTATGCTTAAATCATACATACATACATATAATCACGCCTCTTTCCCGTAGGGGTAGGCAGAGACCACTTCTTTCCACTTGCTACGATCCATACATACTTGTTTCGCTTCGTCCACTTTCATTATTCCCTTCATACATGCTCTTCGGTTTAGGGTACTCTTGACCTGGCCTTTTTTCAAGACGTCCCTGATTTGGTCTTGAAACGTCCGCCTAGGTCTTCCCCTTCCAACACTTTCATTCACACTCGCCTTATACACTTTTTTCGTCAATCGTTCTTCATTCATTCTCTCGACATGGCCAAACCATCTCAGCATACCTTTCTCAATTTTTGTCACTACATCTTCTTTCAGACCACAACGCTTCCTTATCTCACTATTTCTTATCCTGTCACTCAGTTTAACTCCTATCATACTTCTTAACGCTCTCATCTCAACTGCATTTATTCTGCTTTCATGTTTCTTCTGCCATACCCAACTTTCACTTCCATACATGAGTGTCGGAACCAACACTCCCTCATGCACAGCCAAACGAGCCTTGTTAGACACCTTCCGACTGCTCATAAAGGAGTGCAAAGCTCCGTTCACCATGTTCCCTGCATTCACTCTTCTTTCGATATCACTCTCACACTTTCCATCTCTTGTAAACTTTGAACCCAGATATATAGCTTAAATCGCTAGTACAAAAATAAATCTATGTGTATCGCAATGAGTTCTGTACCTAGTACCTAGTGGGTCATTTATGGGCTGAGTAGTAGACTCAGCCCATAAATGACCCACTGCTGAGTCGGGCCTTTCATTACATGGAGAGTAATTAGTCTACTGTGCCACCCTGGTCAGACGGGTTGGCAAAGGGCTTCATTTCAAGATTTCCTTCTCTTGCTCTTGTTAACCTCGCCGGTTTTCAGCCTTGGCATTTCCTTTTGCCATCTCTTACGAAGAATGGAATGGGGTGGTGACACTATATATTATAAGCCTGTCATCACGCGGATGCAAACAGTTACTTCTAATATATAAAATTCTCGTGTCACAGTTTTCGTTGCCATACTCCTCCGAAACGGCTTGACCGATTTTGATGAAATTTTGTGAGCATATTGAGTAGGTCTGAGAATAGGACAACATCTATTTTTCATCCCCCAAAATTTTAAGGGGGGGGTCGAAAAAAATAATTGTTTATTTTTTAGAGAAATTTTTTTGCTTTTATTTTTTTAAGATTCAGCATAAAAAAATACAAACAACCCTAAATTTTCACCCCTCTACGATCAACCCCTATTTAATTACATGGCAAAACAATGTTGTATAGATAGATTGAGTCATTACGATATCTCTGGAACCATAAGACCTAGAAGGTTGCGCGGAGTGGGAGTTGCGCGGGGTGGGGGTTGCGCGTGGAAGGGGGTTGCGCGGGGGATGGTTAATTATTTGGCAAAACAACGTTTGCCGGGACAGCTAGTATATTATAAGCCTGTCATCACGCGGATGCAAACAGTTACTTCACTACATAATATAAAACGAAGTCGCTGTCGTCTGTCCGTCCCTATGTATGCATAAATCTTTAAAACTACGCAACGGATTTTGAAGCGGTTTTTTTTAATAGATACAGTGATAGTCAAGAGGAAGGTTTATAGGTATAATACATGCACCCGCGCGAAGCCGGGTCGGGTCGCTAGTTTTATATAAACTTATTTCACTCTACCCGCAAGCCATGTATGGCTGAAATATTTATGACGGATTTTCGTAAAAAACCACACTAGTAGCCATACTCTGCTTTACTTGCCCCCACTCCGCGTTTAGCTGATTCAAGCTTAATGAAAGCCTTATACAGTGCCTGAGAGATATCTGATTGTAATCTTGATGTAAGTTACGACCAGGTATAATTGAGTAGCACTAATGAGGATCAGAAGATATGGAGTCTATAGACTCTATATCTCCTAATCAATCCTAATTGGCAGAGAAATCCGATGTATGTGATATATAATTGGTGTCTACGAATCCGTGTGGGGATTTAGAATAGTGTCATCACCCCATTCCATCCTGGGTACGTGGTAAGTGACGACAAACGGAAATGACATGGCTGATAATCTTGCCGCAAGAAAAGGAACACTTGATACGAAACTCTATGTTAGCCCGTCTTGCCATTGTAGCACAATCGGTTAATTACCTCCCTTGTAACTGGAAGAGGTCTGACTCAACAGTGGGTTACTGTTAAATAAATATTTCAGTTGAGCGCCTTTCGGAATCAAACGCAACTAGCTAGTTATATGTACACGGTCGTTGAAATATGGCTCTAATAAGTATGCCAAATTTCGAGTTAATCCGACGTTTTTAACTGGGTCAAAATCATGTTCAAAGATTCCGTTACATACGTCTGAAGCCTGTTACATGCATCTGACTGAAGCTAATAAAAGCGTATTAAAATGAGACAGCCCACCGAGTTTCTTCCGCCAGGTCTTCTCGGTTGGTGCTGCGTCCCGACCTGGTAGTAGTGAAAACGTATGTATGCATTGACGATTGTGTACGCCATAACTGTTTTATAGTTTACTAGCTGACCCGGCGAACTTTGTTCCGCATTATAAATATTTAAAACAAAAAGAAAGTTGGACATAGGATACCTACCTGAGATTTTTATCCCGACCGTATAAAACCTACTTGAACAAAACGCAACTGACAGCGAAACGTTATGTTGTCTATAGTTTAATATGGCCGAAAATTTGACAATTAGAAATTTTGAATTCGACTTGTTTATATTGTTGTAATTCACATAATATCTTTATAACTTGTAGCCTATGTGTTATTCTGATGTATAAGCAATATTATTGTAAAGTTTCATTAAAATCCATTCGGTAGTTTTTACGTGAAAGAGTAACAAACATCCATCCATCCATCCATACTTACAAACTTTCACGTTTATAATATTAGTAAGATAGCATTTTTCTATATTATTCTATCTGACAAGTTGCCGTTGAAGTTTGCTAACCCTGTATTTACTTAACTACGTAAGCTAGAACTTAGCTTACTGTCGATAATAATCAGGCATACAAGTAGACTGTCATTAGAAAGTCTAGACGGCGTTAAATAAATATGAGTATTAACTAGATGACAGGCTCATCAGAAGACTGGCGGCGTAGCCGACGCCGATGCGGGGGGACTACGGTACATCTTACTTACTCCTCTGCCCGTAATAGACCCATTGCTGAGTCAGGCCTCCTCCACCACCTGCTTGGGGAGGCATGGGTCCCAGAATTGCTATTTTTTTATTGAAGTGCCCGCATGACACGATACAGTTTAGGCTCAAAGGGATGATCATCCAGCCAAACGAGATGGTATGGTCCTTATCGGTGCAAATTTCTCTATAAACTTCGCTATCGCGATGTAGGACTTTTTGGTAATACTCGCATTTGTAAACGGTATTTCTTGATGTAGACTGTTATGATATTTTTTAGTTAATTAAAAAACATTCTGGTCTTAATCACGTCACTAACTTCACTACTTCTATTCAGCACAAGAGTTAAAAGAGGGAGATAAGCCTACTGTGCCGTGATGGCCAGGCAGGTTAGTATAGGGTTTCGTATCAAGTTTTCCTTCTCGTGTGGCTAGGTTATCGGCTATATAAGTTCCTTTACTCACCTCTTAAGACACCCTCAGAATGGAATGGGGTGGTGACACTGTGTATATATCCGTCACCACATGGCACGTCCCGAACTGACTCTAAAATAATCAAAATGTCGATTTTTACTTTATCGAGTCAGCAGATTTGAGGTCATATAGGATTGATTGTATTCGTATAATTTTCTCTTAGTGTGTTAGAGATATCACTACACATTATAAAATAAAGTCGCTGCCGTCTGTCCGTCCCTATGTATGCTTAAATCTTTAAAACTACGCAACGGATTTTGAATCGGTTGTTTTTAATAGATAGAGTGTTTCAAGAGGAAGGTTTATATTTATAATACATGCATAATTGCAACCGGGCGAAGCCGGGCCGGGTCGCTAGTTAATTATATTCTAACATTATGCAAATGAAGGGAAAAGACATCAACAACACTGCTCCTTACCCCATGATTAAGAGTCGTGAATATTCGCTATTATATCTCTGCCCTGATTTATTTATAGCATCCTTGATTGAGGTCATAATGAAACGCACCTTGTAAATTTTCTTTTTACTAACTAAGTAGGTCAATATCGTACATAGTGTCACCACTCACCACCCCATTTCATCCTGAGGGTATCGTAAGAGCCAACAAATGGAAATGACAAGGCCGATAACTTGATGCGAAACCCTGTACCAACCCTAACTGTGACTGCCTCGTTAGTCTGGGGTTTGGATGGGCCACCTTTGGATCAGGATACTCCGGTTCCATTCCGGGGTCGGGCAAGAGTCTTTGTATAAACCAGAGATGCTTGCTCCGAGTCTGGGTGTCATTTGTGAATTACATGTCTGTAAACTACCCCAGCGATACAGGTGTTTATAATTGGTTCAGGGATTCCGTTTAAAAAAAACCTGGCACAGTAGGCTAATTACCCTCCATCTAACTGGAGGAGACCCGACTCAATAGTGGACTTCATCATCATCATCATCATAATTTCAGCCAAAAGCCGTCCACTGCTGGACATAGGCCTCCCCCAAGGATCTCCACAAAGGCCGGTCCTGGGCCGCCCGCATCCACTGCTTTACGGCGACCTTAACCAGGTCGTCGGTCCGCCGTGTGGGAGGCCTACCAGCACTGCGCCTTCCGGAACGCGGACTTATGGGATGAATAGTTCTATACTAGCTTACCCCGTCTCGCTTTGCTGTGGCTGAAATCGGAACTGCCCGATGAGAAGGTCATCCACCAGAAAATCTCTGCCAAACAACAACGTCCTTGACTGTAAAAAATACCCCAAACCGTGATCATTTTGAAGTTCACTTTTATCCCTTAACACAGTCACCTGTCTCATTCTCTCACTAATTTTTCATAATAAGTATGAGGGTTTTGATAAGTTTTTTTTTATACAAAGAAGTATCTTCGCGCTCGCATCCATCATTTTTCGGCGACCTTAACCAGGTCGTCACTCCACCGGGTCTCACCCGGGTCACACCGCCTACCAATATTGCGCTCCGAAACG
This sequence comes from Clostera curtula, assembly GCA_905475355.2. Lineage (NCBI taxonomy): Eukaryota > Metazoa > Arthropoda > Insecta > Lepidoptera > Notodontidae > Clostera > Clostera curtula. Next base: position 2,586,223 of record FR997804.1, on the reverse strand, counting down.
CGATCTTTTCTGCCCCATCGGACATCAGTCCTGCGAGCTATGTGCCCTGTCCACCGCCACTTAAGTTTAGCAATCATGTGGGCTATAATATTAGTTAAATTTAACATAAAATGATAGCAAAGCATTGCTCTTTGGCGGTAGATGCACTAAAAACTATGACCACATTTATTACTATTAATTAAAACCATTGCTAATTGAACTTATTTCTGTGAAAGCTTTTAGTGAGAACATTAAGGCGATAAAATAAGTCCCTTGCAAACTACTATAATATTTTAATAATATGTAGTATTCTGGATGTCTGTCTTAAGACAACAATTAATATTTTTTAACAAATTGAAGTTAGTGCTCATTTACTACTCAGTCCATAAATGACCCACTGATTGGTCAGGCCTCCTCCCATCCTAAGGAGGGTAATAAGCTAATGTGCCACGCTGGCCAGACGGGTTGGCATAAGGTTTAGTATCAAGTTTTCCTTCTTTTGCGGCTAGGTTTTTTCAGCCTTGTCTTTTCGTTTTGTCGGCTCTTACGACATCCTCAGGATGGAATGGGGTGGTGACACTGTGTATTCTAAATCCGTCACCACACGGAAATTCTCTAATATTACATTAAAACCAAAACTTGCCAAACATATCTATAAAAGAAGTACAAAACTTTATAAATTTATGCAAGTAATGAGTTCAGTATGTATGTGGGTATGCATAGACAAAAAAAACGGGTCTCGGGTTCGATTCCGGGGTCGGGCAAGTGTCTTTGTCTAAACCAGAGGCACTGGCTCGGAGTCTGGGTGTCATTTCTATCTATAACATGTATGTATTTACAAAAAAAAAAAATGTTTAAAAGTAGTTTATCATCCATCTCGTTACCATAACACAAGCATTAAGTTGCTTAGCTTGGGACGAGATGGCGTTGTGTGAAATGTCCAAGGATATTTATTTATTTATTTTGGTTTAACATGTGACTTTTATCTATACTAATATATAAAGCTGCAGAGTTTGTTTGTTTGTTTGTTTGTTTGAACGCGCTAATCTCAGGAACTACTGGACCGATTTCAAAAAATCTTTCAGTGTTAGATAGTCCATTTATCGAGGAAGGTTATAGGCTATATTTTATTTTCAAAAGAATTAGGGATCCGTATGAAAATTGCGATTATGTAAACCAAGGTGTAAAATCGAGAACCTATTTATGCGTGCGCTGCAAAAACTATTGGCAATAGAACAAAATGATGTACTACGGGTTTGTAGGTCTTATAAAAATCTACAAAAATGTCCGCACATATCTAACTATCATAGTTTAGTCACAATAACCGATTTTATGTTCATAAAAAATGTGCATAGAGATAAGCACGGTTTCAAAGCCCAAGCGGGCGAAGCCGCGCTCAAAAGCTAGTATGACAATAAACTTCTCTTTAAACCTAAACTGACTTTAAATTATTTGGACGATATTAACTAGGCGCAAGAGAAGGACAACTTGATACGAAACCGACGGCCGCCAGTGGGGCACAGTAGGCTATTATCCGCCATGTAACTGGAGGAGGCTCGACTCAACTTTGGATAATCTAAGGGCTGAGTAGTTGTATTTCTTCAATGCTTCTATTGTTATTCATGTCTTATATTTCTTTTTGTTTTTCGGTATCTCAGTCTATTCTTTCTGTGTAAGTCCTCAGAAAGTCAAAATTAGTTGACTCTACATACAGCAGCTGTCACGTGACACTGGCAAAAATTACCGAATACAGCGACAGATAGCCTTAGAAAAAAAAAGTTGCCGCTCAATTGTTGCCTCGGTTACTTGCATAATGTTTGCAAACATTTTTAAAATGCTACAATATATTTTTTTTACGTTGATCTTACTGAAGTAGGACATGTCTGGTAACTTTCTTCGCCACTTTCGAACCACCACACTCATAAATAATAACCTTCACACGGTGAGCATGTTCAAATAAATACGATCAACTTTCCCGCCCTTTAGTATGGCAAGCAAGGATGGTATTAGATACGCGATACATCAATTCAATAAATATCGATATCGAAATAAAACACTTTTTATTGAATTAATCGTGTACATTTTACATTATTTAATTCCCGACGTTTCGAATGCCTTGCAGCAGGCAAGGTATTCGAAACGTCGGGAATTAAATAATGTAAAATGTACACGTAGCCACGTGAGAAACTAGAGGACAGTCTACAAAGGTACAAAGACACAGTTAAATCTGTGCATGCACTAATCGATTATGGTGTCCAGAGGTCTTGCAGATGTTGAGCTTGAGATTTGATCAATTGAATGACTGGATCCCAAGCAGGTGATATAAACTGCTTAATTTCAATGTGTAACGAGACTGGACAAAAATGTACGTATAGTTTTAATTTTGTAGAATTATTATAAATTTCGTCTCCGTATGGGAAGAATTAACTAAGTCTAAGTTAAAAGTGTTTGGCCATTTTAAACCTAAGTCGGTGATACTTAAGGTCGAAAATTAACTACATATTTTTGGAGACTTACTTGTTTCTCGCTTTACGGGAACTATTTAGAGTTACAATTTAAAAGATATTAGAATTAAATAGGAAAATGCTTAATTCAAACCAAGTCTGGCCTTCACAGACGTCAACTGATACATGATTTTTAAATTACTAGCATTAAGAACTAGAATAAAAAATATGAATAAAAAGAAATTTGTATTTCCTTAAACACTTTGTATGTGATGGGATGAATTCTTCAATCTGTCACCACATGAGAAAGCTTTGATTATATCGATGAAAACCGAAACATTATTAATACCGCACACATGCCTAGTTCCTCATTACGCGTGTGTAGTAATTAAAGAAGAATGTATGGATTGCCCAAGAGCTCTCCACAATATTTTGCGTAATTATTAATAATATTATGTCAATGACTTATAATAAGTAATTAGTAGTAGTAATTTAGATTGAAATATCGCTTGCTCTAGCGCTGACTTTTTAATTTATCCAAAATATTACATAATATCATAGGTATAACAGATGGAAGATACAATAAAATATGCATCGTATTATATATATTAGTATGCATAGGCATGCTATTTAAAGATATAGCACAGTTATCATAAATTCAGCCCATAAATCACCCACTACTCAGTCGGCCTTCTTCAAATTAACACGTTTGTTGCATTACGAGATCTATCAGATCTCTTGCGTCCTGCAAGTTTTGTATTGTGCGTCGACCATAATCGTGTTGTTTCACTTCTTGTGGGAGGCTATCACGTGGAAAGTTCTTTAGGTATGAGTAAGACAAATATACATATTTGCTTCCTACGTAAAGGGGAGATTAAGGACATAAACAATTTTTTTTAGAGATGGATTAGGTCCCTAACGCGCAGTAGTATAATTATTTTCATTCCTTGCGTTAGGAGACATGTCGATACTCGTAGAATCGTGCGCCTCGTAGACGCAAGAGCGGGAGGGTAGGCGGCGCGGGCGCTGCATGACTCATTTTAGTGTTGTCCTCTACACAAATTACTATTTTCAATACAACTCATAAGACAAGAAGCGTGCACAAAATCTGCACGTTTGTTGTGACGTGACATCTAATAGAACGCAGATACACTAGTCCATCCACATCTTAATTTGCACTAAGCATAACGGTTTAGGTTCAACAGAAATACACATAAGACACTCGTATAACTTTAGAAAAACTAATACAATTAGATTCCATTGCATTTGCTGACATCTGGTTACATCCTGTTTATATAATATATACCATCATCTTTCCAGCCAAAAGACGTCCACTGCTGGACATAGGTCTTACCCAAGGATCTCCACAAAGGCCGGTCCTGGGCCTTTATACCATGTTTTAATGAAAAACACTTTGCATATTTTATGAATAAACTTCTTTAATAAAACTTTGCAATCGATAACTGAGATATTATTTTATTCCCATCACTACTTACTACACATAGTGAACTATCTTCGGTGGCGGTACGAGATACAATCAATACCTAATTTTCTTTTGGTATTTGTAGTTTATTCTTAAGTCATAACTGCGTGTGAACCTAGGTAAATGTAGAGCAATAGGCTCTCTTGACCTACAAAAAAATCAAAATATATGTTATGGGTTTTTGGGAAGTCATAAATTAAATAATAAATATCCTTGGACATTTCACACAACGCCATCTCGTACCAAGCTAAGCAACTTAATGCTTGTGTTATGGTAACGAGATGGATGTTAAACTACTTATATAATTTTTTTTTTGTAAATACATACATATTATAGATAGAAATGACACCTAGACTCCGAGCCAGTGCCTCTGGTTTAGACAAAGACACTTGCCCGACCCCGGAATCGAACCCGGGACCCGTTGATCCAAAGGCGGCATTTGCAAATCTGTCTTTTTAGGAGATTGATTAGGTCTCCAATGCACCAAATGATATGTTAGTTGAGATATCTTTTAGGTCTCCAAAGCACCAGCTGAAAGTTCTTTGAAATTAATGGCGCAGGGAACGTGGCTGACAATAATGTTCCATGTTGGCACAGGGGTTGTGTTAAGTTTTCCTTATCTTGCCACTATGTTTATATCATTCACTTAGCACCAAAGTTCCATTTATCCTTTAGTATCTACATAAGACACAATAAACATAATTATTTGACATAATATCTCAACCAATTGAAGCCTTTGCCAATTTGATGAACTGGTGAATGGATTAACGATTCTCATAGAGCCAAAATTAAAACCTTTATACGCTTCATTCGAGATCTACGGGTTCAAATGGGTTACTACTAAAATGTGCATTCGCGGTGTATTCTGGTACTTACTTAGTAAATTGATGTCGGAACGGTTCTGATCGTGCTCTTTTATTTAAATCCAACGTTTCAGATACGTTAAGACATCATTTACCGAAATATGCAAAGATCATGAAAACCTAAGACTTCATTTCTAGTAAACCTACATACATGGTGGCAAAAACAAAAAATCCAGCGTATCTAGCGTCAAATATCTGCAGACAAAACATGTCGCTAGCTCTCCGACTATGTTCAACTCTCGCATGTAAACGAGAATGTTGACATCAGCGGCATAGTTGTTATCTGCAAGTGTATTTATTACTTTAAGTTATTCCTAATTACTTCTTAAGATAACTGCAACACACTTTTGTTAGTAAAGGCGAGATATTTTGCCTCATATCGAAACTCTCAACTGAGGGGTCTTTTAAACTCAGTTACTTTTGAATTATATGCACAGTGAATTTAACACAAAAATCAACAGTTAAGTATTATATGTTATGTAGCATTCAATTTGACGAAGCCTAAATAAAGCTGCTATTATTCCCAAATGATATGACGCTGAAATTATTTATATTTTCAATTTATATTGGAAAACGCTTATTCGAATAACGGTACGCAACAAACCAACAAAAAATGCTACCGTTACACAAGACAAATAAGTCAATTTAATCGAGAGATTAATTAACGAAAGCCCCGCCGGTTGGCCATACAAAAAGCTAATAATTCAACATTATTTTAGCAATGTAATCGTGTGTGATTACTTATATTGCATTCGAATTTAAAAAAAATGTATTCGGCCGTAATAGCATAATGTGTTGGAATTGTTAAATTTAAATTTGGAAAGATGAATATAATTTCAAAAAGAGAATCATCATCATCATAATCATTTCAGCCAAAAGACGTCCACTGCTAGACATAGGCCTTTCCCAAGGAGCTCCACAAAGGCTGGTCCTGGGCCGCCTGAGTCGGTCTACCGTGTGGGAGGCATTGCGCCTTCCGGAAGGCAGTCATCACTCGAGGACTCTTCTGTCCCATGGGGCGTGATGTGGGTTCTGCACCCCATATGTAATAGAGAATGTGACCCCTTTATTTGACAGCCTGACATCTCGTCTGGCATAGTAGACTCAATTTTCCCCATTGAATTGGAGGTGTACTTTTAGCCTTGTAATATATGCCATAAATCTTAAATTAGTTTTACTATTATTTCTACCTGTTACACCTGTCATGTTACACATGTTATACAAGTCATTCTGGTAGGACTCTTGTTTGGGGGTTGTGTTTATTAAATAGAATATAACATTTCAAGAAATCCACCAACCCAAGTGGTCGAGCTCAGATCATGTGCAACAAACAGACATTTTTTTTAACCGTAGCAGGAAGAACACCTTCCGCTAAAACAACTTTTGAGCAAGAAAACTAAACCACACTCAGTACAACTCAACTCAAAAGACGTAATACTCCACAAAGTTACACAAAATAATTAACACGCTCCACGCCACATGTATACATACATACAAATAAATAAAATTGGAGTGTCTATTTGTAATAATAAAATAATCACTTTTTATTAAACGCGTAAGTATGTAACACAGTACATATACCAATTTATTTATTTTTTGTCTGTCTGTCTGTTTGTTCCGGCTAATCTCTGAAATGGCTGGGACGATTTAGACGGGACTTTCATTGATAGGTAGCTGATGATATAAGAAGTAACTTAGGCAACTTTTTTTACACTTGTTAGCTTCGCCCGCGGAATACCCGCGGTACGTCAATAACCGCGGGACTCAGCTAGTCTTTTTTTTTAATTTTAAAATAGGTATAATAATCGCTACTCCATAGAGCATAGTTTTACGAATATACTGACTTTTTACTACTTTATCATATAAAAAGTATAAAGCTTTTAGCCGAGGATTAAGAAATAAGTACAGCAATAGCCGCTCCATAGACTATAACAACTCTCTGACTTCATATTTATCGTTGAAATAATAAGTATTTAATTGGCTGCGCTACCCTATTTAAAGCAAATACAAATTCGCGATGCTTAATCGAGCATTCACGCTTCACTTTCTCAACGCTTTCCCCGCGAATCAATTGTAGGTCTAGTTAATTTTATCTGCAGTGTAAATCCTATTTAAAGTAATAGTTAACTGCTTTCTATTACTGTTTGTTTGTCTAAAGGTTTTTATTACCGATGTCCGTATGGTGACCGATTTAGAACACACAATGTCACCAACCCATACCATGTTTACGGTGTCGTAAGAGGCGACTAAAAGATCGCAAGAGGCATATCACCTAACCCATAGAGAAGGAAAACTTGATACAAAAGTCCTGTGTCTGTCTTGCCAGCGTGGCACGGTAGGCTGAATTCCCTCCATTAATTTGGAGGAGTCCCGACCAGTGGGTCATTTGTGGGCGGAATCGAAGCCGAACGACGAACCCTATGGGCTTTACGGCTACAATATTGAGAATAGATAATTAATATTTTAGAATTAATCCGTGTGGATTGAAAACATTCTGGATATTTTTTCGGAAGACTAACTTATTTTATTAACCGACTTTAGAAAGCAGGAGGTTCACAATTCGATTGGTATTTTTGATGTACCGATTACGCTGTGATTTATGAAACCTATTTATGTGATTCTTCTTTAGTTTAGTGGTAGAAGGGCATCGGTCCTGCGATCTATGTGCCCTGCCCACTGCCGTTTAAGTTTGGCATTCCTGTGGGCTATGTCGCTGACTCTAGTTCTGCGTATCTCCATATTCTGATTCAACTTCGCAGGGAAACTCCGAGCAATATTCGTCTCTATTGCTCTTTCGGTGATTTTCAGCCTTTTGATGCAGCCCATATTGAGCGCCCCCCACCTCTCAAGCAACGTTCATCTCCACGGTGGCTGGGCCTGTTTTGATTGATCAATTGCTCTTGCGCAACCTTTACTGTCTATTCGCGTTAATGGACGGTTGAACAAAAGCTTAAGTAGTTATATTAAATTATAGCAGTCATTGTGTTACACTTGGGTGTGGTTGCTATGAAGTATTATAGAACGTTTTTCATCAGCGAAATATATGTATATATGTAGATATACCTTACAATATAATTTCTGTTTCCATGACAAAAAGCAAACAACTTAATACTATGCATTTCTGTAAATTTATTGACGTATGTTGGTGGATTTAGAATACAGTGTCACCACCCCATTCCAACCTGATGGTGTCAAAAGAGCCGACAAAAAGAAATTACATCGCCGATTGCATAACAGATCGCAAGACGAGTCGGTAAAGGGTTTCGTTTCAAGTTTACCTTCTCTTGCGGCTAGGTTTCATAATGATTAAATTGAATAATGATTAAATGAAATGTCCTTTAAGGATTGCCAAACTTAAGTGGCAGTGGGCAGGGCACATAGCTCGCAGGACAGACGCCCGATGGGGCAGAAAAGTCCTCGAGTGGCGACCGCGTTCCGGAAGACGCAGTGCTGGTAGGCCTCCCACACGATGGACCGACGACCTGGTTAACGTCGCCGGTAAACGATGGATGCAGGCGGCGCAGCACCGGCCTTTGTGGAGATCCTTGTCCTCCCCCTTATGTCCAGCAGTGGACGTCTTTTGGCTGAAATTATGATAATGAATTTCCTTTACTCGACACTCTCAGGGTGGAATAATGTGGTGATGTTCTAAATTTGTCACCACCGTAATCTTCCCGCCCGTCTTCTTGGAACCTATTTGTAATTGGCCTGAGTAACACATAAATTTTCTTTACCCAGAACCGAAACGCCAAAGCAAACAGACCGTATTTACTCCATAATTTTCTCCAAATCTCGAACACAAATCATTGGTCGCTCATTCAATTTTGTGCAGAGTACTGATTACACAGAACTCTATCTGGAAACTGGGCCGATGGTGCAACAGTGGCTATCTTCGCCAGTGACTGAATTTTGCACTTGTTTCGACATGACTTGGAACGGTAGCACCATATATAGACGGCGCACCTGAGGGCTGTAGGGTGACCATGAATTGTTATACTTTTAAAACAATCTCTCTGAACCTCCTTTTTATAAAACTCATGTTTAGCAGTATAAATAGCTCGTGTGTTGACAGGGCAAAATATAAAACTTCCCCACCGCACGCTGGGAAATAACGCGTGTTGTAAAAACTAACAAAACCCAGCACACTTGGTGGTAGGTGGTAGAATCTAGTGATCTGCCCGGCTAGCTACCACCCTCACATCTAAATCCGGCACCAGACAGTTCTTGTGTTTCGCATTTTCTTGAATTGCATGATAAATACATATGGTGACGGATTTAGAATACATCGTGTCACCACCCCATTCCTTCCAGAGAATGTCGTAAGAGCAGACGAAAGGAAATGACAAGGCCGAAAACCTAGCCGCAAGAGAAGGAAGACTTGATACGAAACCCTTTTTTTTTTTTGTTCGCCCGGGGTAAAATCCTTTATGGACTTCCTCGCCGGCCACGGGGATGGCCAGCGAGGGGAGTGTAGGACTCTCCCCCATAGTGGGGGCCTACCCACTAAAACTCCCCGGGGTGCTCCAACTCGCGTCCTGTTGCGGCATTGTGGGATCTGATGCAGAACCACGCCGCCGCAGACGAGGAGGCCCTCCTCCTCTCCTCAGGCTCCTTACGAGCACTCGACGTCCTGCCGTGAGCACCCGGCAGGACGTCGCTTCCCCTCAGATCCCGTGTGGGGCGAGGCATCTCCGTACCCCGCCCCGGGATCTCCTATGTGTCGCCGTGTGCGTGGACGGCGTCTCCTCGGGACCTGATCTTCATTGGGTGGGGGGAGATCCACTGTGCCCCCGCCCGGATGATACGAAACCCTATGCCAACCCGTCTGGCCAGCGTGGCACAGTAGGCTAATGACCCTCCCTGGCCCGACTCAGCAGTGGGTTATAATGGCCTGAGGTGTATATGGGATTCAAATTATATTAATCTTGAAACATGGGCCGCATGTATACCCATCGTAAATTTAAGTGTTACTCGAGTGAAATGACCTAAGGGATTTAATGCATTAATGCTATGCTGATTTCCTGCACTATGTTATGAATACAAATTAGCTATCATATCACCGTCTTAGTACGCCGTATCATATGTGAGCACCACATCATTGTTTTTAAAAGAATAATTATCGTTATATATTATGCACAGTGGCTTCTCTTGAAACAATAAAAAAGTCACTATTTAAGGTGTGTTGAATGCAGTTTAAACTGAATCCAATCATCGCGGCCTCGGCCGAACAATTGCAAACTAAAAAAAATAATACAAATAGATTAGGAGGAACTGTTAAAATTGATTTTGGAACACAATTAATACTTCTAATGGTAGCACTTCACTTACCACACTATATTTGTCGATAAGGGCAATGTGTGGATGGAACATTTTCAAAAAAGTCATACAAAATCTAGCAAACAAGAGGGAACATAAATACCGCATAGGAATAGGGAACACGAATAACTATGTGAAGTGTCAACATAAAAGTTTAGTAGATTGAGAACCAAAAATGTATATTCTTTATTCAATTTACGTATTTGGGCCGTGTGGTGAGGTATCGTAAGAGCCGACAAAAGGAAATGACAAGGCCGATAACCTAGCCACAAGAGAAGGAAAACTTGGTACGAAACCCTGTGCCAATCCGCCTTGCCACCGTGGCACAGTAGGCTAATTACCCTCCATATAATTGGAGGAGGCCCGACTCAGTAGTGGGTTATTTATGGGCTGAGGAGAGAGTAATATGTCTATGTATATGTTTCGATAAGTCGGTGGTTTGTAACATACATATGTCCATGTGTGACGTCACCCGCCGCCCCTGACGAAAGACCAGCGTTGGTTCCTTGCAACCAGTATCTTGCTGAGTTTGGGACGGTGTGTGGCAGGAAAGCTTTTTACATTAGTAGTAAGTTAGTTTTTTTCCACAAAAAGATTATGTCTATGTCCTAAAACCTTTTTCGACGTTAATATGATAAGAATGTCCACATTTCGACGTTAATATGGTCAATTTATTTAAACCCCTTCATATTTATTGGAAACGCAACGCCAGATGCTAGGTTGATAGCGGACGTAAATATTTATTTCTTTTTTTCCACGCTTCCGCGGTACCATGCAGTACTGAAAATAGTACGCCTTTTATGTGTATTTATTTTATATTCTTCGACTATCTCTACTCTGCTTCGCTAGGCCGTAAAAACTGCAATGCAGTCAATTTTTATACAAAATTATTTAAAGTTGTATGATTGAAAAATATATATACTCATCGCTAAGTGGTGATATGAATTGTAATCTACCTAAAAATCTATCATAAATATAAATAAAAATTAATTGCTGTTCGTTAGTCCCGCTAAAACTCGAGAACGGCTCGACCGATTTGGCTTATTTTGGTCTTGAAATATTCGTGGAAGTCCAGGGAAGGTTTAAAAGGTGATAAAATATGAAAAAAAAACTTAGTATAATTTTAATGATTTCTTAGGTTTTCGCGATTATTACACATTGAAATTAAACACTTTTTAACGGATTTATCGCGTGTATATTACATTATTTAGTATTATTTTGTTCTAGTTAAGTTTTGAACATATTTTAATAAAGTTGAAACATTCTAGAATGATCATTCAGGTTTTTATTTATTTATTCTGAGGCGGTAGAAAGTTAGTAAATAATAATAAACACTGTCATGAATTTGTATTGTGTATAGTTGCGATATGCGAATATGGCAGAAAAAGAAACTCCAATATGAAAAAAATAAAGAATAAGAATCTTGTTCAAAAATAGAACGGCAAAGTGAATATAAGAAAAATCTTTTAAGTAATAATAAAATTATACGTCTTTAACATGTTTAAATTGGTCATAGGCCCTGTAATTGTTTATGACAGACGTCATTGTAGAACTCGTTCAATTGCAGTTAAACGACGGCGTAATTATACTGCAAAATGCATTAAAAGGCCGATAAGTACGCTCGTAATTATTATTATTATTGCACTTAAGTAGACCTCAAAATATCCCGTGTAGTCAGTTACAATACATGACTTCATCACCCCATGCCATCTTGACCGTGTCGTAAGAGCAGACAATAGGAAACAACAAGGCCAAAAACTATCCGCAAGAAAAGGAAAACTTGACATGAAAGCCTGTGCCAACCCGTCTGGCCAGCGTGGCATAGTAGGCATATTAGCCTCCTTGTGAATGGAAAAGCCCTGACTGGGGGTCAAGTATGGGCTGATTAGTACCTAGTTAAGACTGACAAATCACACACAGACAGTTATTGTTCTGCTTGTGCCATCTGATGACCTGTGTAACTTATTTTCGTCCACAAAGTTAAAGAAGATTCGACTCCGGAGTAGAAAATTTATATATAGAGAAAAAAATCCCTCCACACCCCTAGGCCATTTTTATACACCGTAAAGAAGGATTAGTTATCACTCATAACATTCTAAGGTTGTCCTATCTACATAATTCAAATGAAATGCAAGAGCTACTGATGTCGAGGCGTCAAGGAACATGTCTTCTGAAGGGAACACAATGGGAACAGGTTGCTGGAACAATTTACTTATTAGATGAGAACAAAAATTCTACCGCTAAAATGCTGCTAAGAAATGTTTTGTAACAGTTATATTCGTGCTTTTTGGTGCGTGGTGGTTTTAATTTCTTGTATTCATCGGCATAGTTTAATAATCAATCTGTTCTTCAACAATCTTCAAAATTGGAAGATACAAAACATTAATAATTTATTTACGTTTAGTTTAAAATAATAAATTACAATAAACGACTTGTAACATAAATGTAAAAAATATGTACTTATATAAACACTAACTTAAGTAATAAAACAAGACTAAAAATACCAATTAACCTAAAACTTAAATACTAAAATATATTATTTAAAGGAGTCCCTTTAGGCAAGGTTCCGAAGATACTGGCAGCGTTCCCCCTTTGAATCGCTAGACTGATTCTTTGTCCGAGGTAGCTACCAGCTCTTCGGTCTCCTGTGATGTCGACTAACCTTTTTGCTATTTCCTTAAAAAGGCTTATAGCGCTAGGACCCCACGGACCAAGGGTCTCGACACCGAATGAGACAAATTCATATTCGGAGCCTAGACCCCTGTATTTGTGTGCTTTAGCTTTTTCAGCCGCTTCACAAGCCGCACCAGCTCTGTTGTTGGTTCCATGTAGATGGGAAGGGGCCAGTGTGTCTGAACAGGTTGCATCCCACACCAGCACCCGACCCATCTTCCATGGAATCAAACTCATACCGTCCGGTCTCTTACCATCGTCTCTTGCAATGCCAGTCGGCTCAAGTAGACTGGGCACGTTGACGGAGGTAAGGGACCGGCGTATGATATCGTTAAGTGCGGCATGTCTCAAGAAGCGGCCTGCACTTTTTTGGCATGACAGTCCGTGATGTCCTAGCTTGTCGACATCACTGCCACAGGGACATTTATGAGGAGCGCAGACCGGAACCCCAAGCCGTAGATAGGTTGCGATTCGAAGCGTGTCAGGCTCAAGAAATGTTCCTGTTTTTGTCGAAGGGTACGCGTGAAGCCAGTAGCCGGCCTCGTGCGCACCCACGGCCAAAAGCCTAGCACGCGCCGAACCCGTACTACAGCTTAAGTTGTCCCGTATAATTAAAACGCAAAACCTACTAATGCTAAGTCAAATGGCTGGAACAATTTAAAATGTACTTTTGTAATCAGTGACATGCACAATTCTTTCATAATAAATTTAAAAAAGATTTTGATGTCACAACCACACACTTCAATTGTGTTTATGTGTGATTTGATGTGTGTAAATATCGTGTGTGATGACTGTGACGACCGACAAAAGGAAATGATAAGACCGTAAGAGAAAGAAACTTGATACGAAACTCGCTGTCAACCGGACTAGCCAGGTAACCTCCATGTAACTGGAGGAGGCCCGATTCGTTAGTGGGTCGTTTACGGAGTTATACCAAGAACGACATCTAACATCAACATCCCAAAATTTGAGAATGTGACGCAGTTTCTGAACAACAAAGAAATCTTAAAGATGGCGAAAAGAAGAGATCTCCATTTCGCATGTCTACTACATAAAATTATGCGTAGAGGGAAACCAAACTACCTAGCCGAAAAAATATTATGGGAAAAAGATGGTAGACACAGGCCGACCAGAGAACTATATGAACAGAATTAAAGTATATAAGCATTACACTACATCTTTCAGAGGGAGTTTCAAATTCTGTGCATCCAAAATTTGGAACGATCTTCCACCACCTTTTCGAGATATCGGTACCTACTCAGATAAACATTAAAAAAAAATGTAAGTTACTTTTTATTAAACAACAAATAACTTGCTGTGCCAAGTGCAGCTCCCTCAGCATTTGCTGAGCCCACGCCTATTGCCATTGCTTATTATTTATTTTTTTATGTTTTTATTTTCTGTAATTATTTAAATGTATGTAAAAAATTAAGTGGCAATAAAGAAATCTATCTATCTAACAAATTGATTTAGTTGTCCCAAACAGACATTTCATTGTATTAATGTATAAAGATCTCCATCAAAGAAAGCGCTATTTTAGCTGCCCCCGAGCAAGTTTTTGCGTTCGATGAGTCACTGAGTCAACGTACCAGTCCCGCGCCTTTGACGGCCTTTTTCTTTTAGCCCTTTTTACTAAAGCTTATCGAGTTGGCGAAGCACTCAATATTATTTATATTGACCATTAAAAAACATTGATTGTTTTCCAAACATGGCTCAAGGAGGGTAATTTTCATTTTTATCAAAGCATCCTTAAAATTGAGATCGGGTTTGGTAGCTTCGAGTAATCTTTGCACAAATTGGGATTATTTAATTAATTTTGTGGGAGTTTTACAAACCAATATGGTTTGTAAAACTCCCACGAAATTAATTAATTAGAATAAACTTTGCAATCAGATTTTTTCCCAATACAAATAAGTCAAAAGTTCTGCAAAAGGAATTTTCAAGCATAGCGTAAATTAAACTTATACATTTTTGGTGTTATTTGGCTATTACAATGATCATATCAATCACATAAACCGCAGATAAATGGTACGTACCACACATCCCGTTACGACCTGGCCCATTTTTGATATGCAAATTAGAAATTTAGCTGCGATTTTCAGCCGATTACAAAAGTTTTTTTAAAATAAATTATTTTGATCATTAGATAGAATTGACCTTGACAAAGCATATGTTATTTTGAAGTTGGTTGAAACGTTTTATGTTAAACAGACTTATTTAGAGATGTTGTATAGGCAAAAAAGATCCTGGGAGGTTGCTACGGGTGGCTGTCGGAGCACCCCCCCTGAATTGTATATTATGTTGCCCATAAATAGCGCAACATAGACCCATTCGAGCTTTTCTGCGCGCTAGTCGAGATTTTTTCACGTCGGAACTTGATACTAAGCAAAGCGGGCCAAGGCACCCAATTTCTCGAAGCCTGCTCCCTCATCGAGTATTGAAACCCATTCTAGCTTAGGCAGTTGAGCATCGCCGTTGGTTTTAGTGGGTAGGTCAGGACGCTGATTTCCATCTTTCCCCGCCCTGGAGTACCGCATAACCGGGCTAGCTATCCATGAGAAATTCCAACGTAGATAAAAAGGGCAGAGAGCTCTTAATTAAATAGATCTTATTCATAACAAGACCTTCTACCATAACTAGCTTATGAATTGTTCAAAAACTACGTAAGCCACTCTTCAAACTTTCGCCATAATGAGTTTTACATTTTAGAAAATAGTGTTAACATTTAATTAAATTCATTGCTCGAAGATATTTTTAGACGAACCACTATCAGTAACCGTGTTAAGAATAAAATGTACTGTAAAGGAAATTAAAGAAAACAGGGTACTACGCTCAATAGTTTTAACTGTTAGGGCAATTTCAATTGGACTTGAATTACAAGATAGAGGTATACGACTCGATCTTGTAGATCTAACATTAGTCTTAAATCAGCTAGTGTTCGCCAGGTTTTAATTAAAGGTTATTTAAATAAAGAGATAATAAATATCATTCGATGTCTATTTGGATTGATAAATTTGACAATACTAAGGTTACTTTTTTGATCTTAGAATGTGTATTTGCTTATGAACGTATAACTTTGTTTTATGAAGGAGTATTATTTTAACATATAACAGTTGGTTGTATGATCTGTTATAGAAAAAAAATTTAATACACACAATTGGCGCAAGAATACTAGCCGACAGATTTATTTATGTTTTTTGACTACATTAAAATGTAAGGTATCTATAATCACTACATAGTATAAAACAAAGTCGCTGTCGTCTGTCCGTCCCTATGTATGATTATATCTTTAAAACTACGTAACGGATTTTGAAGCGGATTTTTTTAATATATAGAGTGATTCAAGAGGAAGGTTTATAAGTATAATACATGCATAATTGCACCCGGGCGAAGCCGGGCCAGGTCGCTAGTATTATATCACTACATAGTATAAAACAAAGTCGCTGTTGTTTGTCCGTCCTTATGTATGCTTAAATCTTTAGAACTACGCAACGGATTTTGAAGCGGTTTGTTTTAAGAGATAGAGTGATTCAAGAGGAAGGTTTATATATATAATACTAATTGCACCCGTGCGAAGTAGGGGCGGGTCGCTAGTATATTATAAATAAATAAAATTGCAGTATGTATACACATTACATAGAACCAAAATAACATTTTTTTATGTTTTGTCTGCTGTCCGTCTGTCTGTCTGTTTGTTCCGGCTAATCTCTGGAACGACTGGATAATGAAAATATGTCTAACTTTACCAGAGTTTTTTTTAGACCGGAATCTGAGCGTATTAAGGCCAGGTTTTTAATAAAATTTTGACAATTTGGATGTGGCCTTTGCACAATAGGCATTTAGGCTTTAACATTAAACTACTACAACGTTCAGATAATGTTTCCACATTGTTAATTAAAATTCTAGAAATAATTAAACTAGTTACTTGTTTTCTCTATTTTTAATTTAGTTAACGCTGATATTACTCAGATCATACCAACATACATTCAAAACTTGACAAGTCACAATAAAATACGCCGTATCCACATCTAAATATTTATCTTCGTTATAAATTTCCGTGAAACTTTACTGAAGATTCGACCGTTCTATGTAGTAATTCGAGTCACATGCATACACGCAGTCTGTATCAGACTAGTTTATCTCACACAAAGCAATCAAATGTACAAGAAAAAATACAACAGACGTAAGTGATGAACTAATAAAATGTGTAAGATATGTATCATAGCTTTAAATCTAGTAAACATTAAAGTGATTAAGGCCTACCGTATGTCTAAATAAATTAAATTGGAGTGTCTGTTTGTAAAGCAGAGTGCTTTGTGTTGTAGTATTTTCCATGTTCTTACAGTTTTAAGCTTCTATTTTATTTTATTTAAATTCATTTTTTTAATTTACTTTTTTTTCGCGATATTGGTGATTGAGTGTCTGGATGTATGTGTAATATAAGTCGGTAATTTGTAACATACATATGTAAATGTGTGACGTCACTCGCCGCCCCTGACGGAAGACCAGCGTTGGTTGCTTGCAACCAGCACCATGCTGAGTTTGGGACGGTTTGTGGCAGGAAGGCTTTACATTGCATTTAGTGTCTAGTTTTATTATTTTTGTATATTCTTGCCACAATAAATATTATGTCTATGTCTATGTCTAATAATATAATACCTACTTTTTACTTAATGCGTCTAAGAATTTACCTGCAGAATAACCTTTTAAATACTTCCGGTATATTATAATGTATATGTAAAGAAAACTATAATTTTCTTTAATTCAAATTCTCCCGCGCAACAAATGTCATCGAGCCGCACCAGAGGTCTATACTCTATAGGAAAGACAGACTTAACCTAAAAAGCGTCTCGTGATTTTCGTGCGAAAACAATTTGTAAAATAAGTAGCATTGATAATTAATTGCACAGAAGGATATTCTAATTGTGATTAAGAAACTGACACCATGTTTAATAACATTTAATGTCGTTTCTTTTCTTACAGGTATGAGAGGTTTTGTTACTTATAACTTTTATTTCATGTGAATCTTAGTGTACAAGTAAAATGAACACAATAAATCTTTTCTTACAGAGAAACTCAATTATGTTTGATTGACGGTGCCATCTAATCACAAATATTATTAGAAACCTTATAAAACGACATTATTGTCACATAATGGAGAAGTTGAAATTTACTTTCCAAGTTAAACCAACAGCGGACGGAAAGTCAAACTTTATCGCCATAACCTCAATTGCCACACAAGATGACAAGGTTTTCCTTATTCCTGAAGAGCATCAAACAATATCACTTCACAAACAAATTCTAGCCACAAAAACCTACGTTACAGTGAAAAGTATATTAAAAAAAAGGTATCAAACTAGAAATGTTTGGATAAAAACGACACAGGATATATTACAAACATACGTTGATGAGGATAGCAACATGATATTTCTGGACCAATTCCTAGAGGAAACTACCCAAGAACAATTGGCTATTGCGAGTAAAAAGTCTTTAGAAGATCCTATAGTGAAAATTTTGGAAAAATTAGTTGAAGATAAACAGAAGAAAGAAAAAAAAGTATGAAAAAGTTAGCTGATAGATTTGTAATTGAAAAGTTTAACGGAAAAAATTCAAGTGCATCGGAGTGGATGGAAGTATTTGAAAAAGAATGTACAAGGTTTGATATCGTAGAAGAGGAAGAAAAAATTGAAATTTTTAGACTATTTCTAGAAAAATCATGCATTGATTGGTATTCTTCCATGATGATCAAGTTTGATTTGCATTCCGAGTGGTCAGAATGGAAATCAAGTTTTCTGCAAACCTATACCAATAAAGGTTGGTCTTCCAGCAAGTATGCTCTGTCTTTCAAGTATCAATCAGGGTCTTTATTAGAATATGCAGTAAAAAAAGAAAGACTTTTACTGGAAGTAAGAAAAACAATGGATGAAGGGACCCTAATCGATATAATTGCAGCCGGCTTACCAGATTTTATAACTGATAGAATTGACAAAGAAGAAATTGCTCACGCTAGAGACTTATTTAATGAACTTGGCAAATTAGAACATTTGGTGCAAAGGAAAAAATTCATCAAAAGAAAGGAAGACACTAAACCAATTAAGGAAAGATGTACCATTTGTGAAAAATCAAATAAAGGGGTACGCTATCATTCAGAAGATTCCTGTTGGTTTAAACCAAGAATAAATACTGAAAAGGATAAAAAGCAAATAAGACTTATCAACAATTCAGAGTTAGAATGCGAATTGCAGTGTGAAGACCAAAAAAACTAATAGTGCCGCCATTGATCAAAGTAAAATTAGTACTCAATAAAAATGTCGAAGTATTTGGGATCTACGACTCAGGGTCAAATGTCTCATTGATAAATTCGAAGTTGTTAAAGATAAATAAAAAGGAGGCCACTCTTTCTAACAATACTAATTTAAAAACGATTAATGGCGTTAAAAAAGCAAATGGAATGATTACACTTGATGTTGCAATTTTTGATGTGGAAAAAAAAATTAAGGTTTTTGTAATAGACAAGGAAAGTTTCGATTACGATTTTCTAGTGGGACTAGATTGTATAAAAGAATTCTACCTAGTTCAAGATGAAAACTTAAAAATTAAGCAGAAAATACCTATTCAAAAAAGTGAAATAGTTTCTAAGGAAACAAATAAAACAGATATGGGTTCTAAGGAAATAAAATCTAATAATGTTGTAAACTACAATGAAGATTTTAGAGAAGAAAACTTCAAAATTTGTATTAACCATTTAGACTATCAAAAACAGGCAGTGATAGATGCCTTAATATCAAAAAACAAATCTGTGTTTGCAAAGGACAAATATGACATAGGGAAGGTAACGGATTATGAAGCACACATTGATCTTCAAATAGAAAAATATTGCAGTAAAAGACCATATCGTTGCACAATGGAAGACAAGAAAGAGATTGAGAACCAGGTTGCAACATTACTAAAAAGAAATATAATAGAAGAATCATATAGCCCATTTGCAGCACCAGTTACCTTGGCCTATAAAAGAGATGAAAATAAAAGATCAAGATTGTGCATAGATTTTCGAGACTTAAATAAAATAGTTATACCTCAGTCACAACCTTTCCCACTTATTGAGGACTTAATAGTAAAAACAAGAGATTGCAAGTTTTTTTCAACACTGGACCTAAATTCTGCGTTCTGGTCTATACCTTTGCGTGTCACAGACAGACACAAAACTGCATTTGTGACACAAGAAGGACATTACCAATGGACCTGTTTACCATTTGGCTTAAAAACCTCTCCAGCCATATTCCAGAGGATAATGTGTAATATTATACGGAAGCACAAGCTCGGAGAGTTCACAGTATGTTTCATTGATGACATTTTGTCATTCTCGAAATCATTCTCGGATCATGTCGGACACCTGAAACAATTATTTCAAGCAATTAAAAGCGAGGGTATGAAACTAAAATTCTCAAAATGCATTTTTGCAGCAGACTCAGTTAAATACTTGGGTCATGTAATACAGAATAATTCAGTCAGACCGCTGAAAGACAACCTGATATCAATAAAAAATTTCCCGACTCCAAAAACTCAAAAAAATGTGAGACAGTTCTTGGGGAAAATAAACTTTTATCATAAATATGTGCCAAATATAGCAATAAAATTGGAACCATTGCATAACCTTTTGAGAAAAGGACAATCTTTTAACTGGACTGAAGCATGCCAAGAGTCATTTGACGAAATGAAACAAATATTATGTTCTCAACCAATATTAACAATCTTTGATCCAAACCTACCTATCCATATATACACAGATGCTAGTATACTAGGAGTAGGAGCAGTCCTCAAACAGCCACAACAAAACAATGAAGAAAAACCGGTAGCATACTATTCAAAAAAATTGAATGAAGCACAAAAAAGGAAAAAAGCTATATATCTGGAATGCCTGGCAATAAAAGAATGTGTACAGTATTGGCAGCATCTGTTAATAGGTAGAAAATTTACTGTCTTTTCTGACCACAAGCCACTGGAGAATATGAACATAAAATCTAGAACAGATGAAGAATTAGGTGATCTAACATATTACTTATCACAATATGATTTCCAGATTAAATATTCTCCAGGAAGATATAACATTGAAGCAGACTGCCTGAGCAGGAACCCAGTCCTTGAACCAGAGGAAAACCTAGAGGAACAGCTAAAAGTAGTTAACACAATAACAATAAATGATATCTTACAAGATCAAGTTAAAAATGAATATATACAGTGCAGAAAAGACAAGTTAAAAACAAAAAACAATGTGTACTACAAGAAAGTTAAGAAAAAAGAAAAAATAATAATATCAGAGAAATTCAGCATAGAACTCATGAATAATGTACATACAGATCTAGGCCACATTGGAATTAAACAGATGCAAAGAATGATTAGCTCGGTGTATACAGCAGAAAACATGACGAAAAACATAAAAAGAATCTGTGAGAGTTGTATAGTATGTTTAAAGAATAAATCAAGAGGAAAAAATAAATATGGATTGATGTCCCACTTAGGCCCCGCCACAAAACCTTTTCAAATATGCTCTATTGACACCATTGGAGGTTTCGGAGGATCCAGATCAACGAAGAGATACTTACACCTGCTATCAGATCATTTTACTAGATATGCATATATTTTGACATCTAGTACTCAAAATGCAAACGATTTCATCAAACTTATAAGAAACTGTGCAGAAACTGATGACATCGAATTGATATTCTCAGATCAATACCCGGGTATCAATTCAAAGGAATTCAAGACATTTTTGGACGAAAAGAATATTCCAATAATATTTACAGCAGTGAACTCACCTTTCTCAAATGGCTTAAACGAGAGGCTAAACCAAACGTTGGTAAACAAAATCAGATGCAAGATAAACGAACATGACACGAAAATAGCCTGGTCAACTATAGCACACAGCTGTGTAAAAAAATACAATGAAACAGAGCACACTGTTACTGGATATGCCCCAAAGTACCTACTTTATGGCACAGATGTTACGATTTTGCCAAATGAGCTGAAACAAAAGAAAACTGAGTATGATTTAATCCAGGACAGGAAAAGAGCTCTGGAAAATACAATCAGATCACACAATTACAACAAGACAATTTACGATAAAAATCGAAAATATATAGACTACAAAGTTGGTGATACTGTTTTTGTAGAGAACGGAAACAAACTAAATAGGAGAAAGCTGGATGAATTGAAAACCGGCCCCTACAAAATCATAGAAAAAATATCAAACTCAATTTACAAGATAAACACTGACCATAAGAAATCAGAATCTAACTTTTTCCACATCTCGAAGCTGACGCCAGCTCCTGCCTACGCTTGAATACTGGTATGCATGAGCAAATCCATTGTTTCATCTTCTCTCAGAGGGGAGATGTAAAGAAAACTATAATTTTCTTTAATTCAAATTCTCCCGCGCAACAAATGTCATCGAGCCGCACCAGAGGTCTATACTCTATAGGAAAGACAGACTTAACCTAAAAAGCGTCTCGTGATTTTCGTGCGAAAACAATTTGTAAAATAAGTAGCATTGATAATTAATTGCACAGAAGGATATTCTAATTGTGATTAAGAAACTGACACCATGTTTAATAACATTTAATGTCGTTTCTTTTCTTACAGGTATGAGAGGTTTTGTTACTTATAACTTTTATTTCATGTGAATCTTAGTGTACAAGTAAAATGAACACAATAAATCTTTTCTTACAGAGAAACTCAATTATGTTTGATTGACGGTGCCATCTAATCACAAATATTATTAGAAACCTTATATATATATTATGTTTATTTTAATATTTAGCTTAAATACTATTTAGTTATATGTATTTTATATTTTATTGGTATGTAATCACTACATAGTATAAAACCAAGTCGCTGTCGTCTGTCTGTCCCTATGTATGCTTAAATCTTTAAAACTACGCAACGGATTTTGGAGCGGTTTCTTTTAATAGATAGAGTGATTCAAGAGGAAGGTTTATATGTGTAATACATCTATAATATTGTAGACAAACACTGATAAATTTAGAGGTTAATTATTGCACCCGTGCGAAGCCGGGGCGGGTCGCTAGTATAATATATATTATCCTTAAATATGTGTGCACCTACCTTGTTGTTCTCTGCACCACCTACAGGTTGACTGGTAGAGAATGCCTATGGTATTAAGTCCGCCTCTGTATATGTATATCAAGTGCACAAAGTTTAAAAAATAAGTATGTATACACAGTACATAGAACAAAATATCATTATTTTTAATTTTTGTCTGTCTGTCTGTTTGTTACGGCTAATCTCTGAAACGGCTGGACCGGTTTTGACGGGACTTTCACTGATAGGTAGCTGATGATATAAGGAGTAACTTTCTTTTGACTAGCCGTACCCGCGGTACGACAATAACCTTTGGTAACATCGCACCCGTGCGAAGCCGGGACGAGCCGCTAGTTGTGGAATAAAATTCATATGTAGAGTGAGCACCAGATCTGGCAAACTGCCTTGTTGGTCTAGGGGTTTGATGTGCCGCCTTTAGATCACGGGTCCATGGTTCGATTCCGGGGTCGGGCCAGTGTCTTTATGTAAACCAAAGGCACTTGCTCCGAGAAGCCTAGAAAAGAAGGACAACTCGATTTGAAACATTGTGCCAAACCGTCTGGCCAGCACAGTAGGCTCATCGCCCCCCATGTGACTGGAGGAGGCCAGACTTAGCAGTGGGTCATTTATGGTAATAATAGTAGTAGCCTAATCGAGTTAGACTGGTAGTCGATCTTAATAAAATCGAGAAAAAGGGAAGATGTATTATAGTGATTTATTTATTAGACATCTCGTGTGAGTTTTCACATATTCGATATATTAACATAATTAATCGATACATTTTAATAGTACCTTACTAACGAATATTCCGAGATTTTATTCTCATTTTTATCCAATTAGTTAAGTTTCAAAATTGATAAATGGGACCGCTTACATTTTAATACGTTTTATATGTCAATCAGTATATTATAAATGCGAAACAAGTTATAGAAGTGGATCTGTGATAGTTTAACTTGGCTAGTAGGTACTAATACTAATCACCCAATATATGACCCACTTATATGACCACAGTTGGGCTTCCCCCAGTTACATGGAGGGTAATTAGCCTACTGTGCCACGCTGGCCAGACGGGTTGGCACAGGGTTTGTCGCAATGTTTAATTCAGTACATAATTATGTCTATTTATTTTCATATAGATGTTATACACAAAGGTCAAAATCAAAATGTTTTTTATTCGAATAAATTCTTGCGAATGCTTTCAAATAGTCAATAAAAAAATAATTAAATTTAAGAGAAATATAAAAAAAACTAATCATCTAGTTTTTACCACCGGTTCGGAACGCCATTCCACAGAGAAGAGCCGGCAAGAAACTCTGTCAAAGATACTTGTATTGTTTTTTTTAATCCTTGGATATAGATGACATACATACTTATGCAAGTATTGCTTCGGTTAACAGCAAGGTTAATACTAAGATAATTTCCCAACCCGGAATAGAACCTCTTTTTTTTTGGTGCCCGGGGTAAAAATACTTTATGGACTATCCCCGTCGGTCCCGGGGAGGGCCGACGAGGGGTGTGTGGGAATCTCCCCCAGAGTGGGGGCCTAC
The DNA here is from genome assembly GCA_905475355.2 of Clostera curtula. Classification (NCBI taxonomy): domain Eukaryota; kingdom Metazoa; phylum Arthropoda; class Insecta; order Lepidoptera; family Notodontidae; genus Clostera; species Clostera curtula. Next base: position 2,561,820 of record FR997804.1, on the reverse strand, counting down.
CCACTAAAACATCCCCGGGGTGTACAATCCCGCGCATGACCTGCCTCGTGGGCCCAGAATCTGCACCACGAAACCCGGAATAGAACCTGGGACTCGTGATATAATAACATAGTTAAACCAAGATCAATTGGTTTATTGCGTGTGGTGACGGATTTAGAACACACAATATCACCAACCCAAACCATCCTGTGGGTGTTGTAAGAGGCGACAAAAGGAACGCAAGAGACAGATCACCTAGAATGAGAAGGAACACTTAATACTAACCCTGACCTGCCAGTGTTGCCCGTGTGGCCCGATTGAGTAGTCGGACATATATGGGCTGATGATGATGATGAAATTTCTATAACAGTGTATTAAACATACTCCATCTATTCCGACAAAAGGGCAATAAATATGACAACTGAAATACCAGCATAACTTAATAATGAACTAGAATATTGGTCCGTATGAGTTCGTCACATAAATTTGACCGCCACAAAAGATTTTTGTTGGTGACAAAAAATCTATGAGAAAAGACCGAGATGGGCGAACGCCTAAAAATGTTAGGACCGCGCCTTGCCCTGTACGGGAGCGGAATTTAAAACAGGACGCCTTTAAAGGAACGTCGGGGATGCCTCAGGGCCCGCCGAAAACATTTGGACGATGAATCAGAAACCTCGAGACTGGTAAAAAAGGTAAAAAATAGTTTCTGTAAAAATATGCACTACTGTTACTCAGCGCTTATATGACCCTTTACTGAGTCAGGCCTCCTCAAATCACATGGATGGAGAGTAATTAGCCTATTGTGCCACGCTGGCCAGACGGGTTGGCACATGGTTTGGTTGAATACATGGGGTCACCAACAAAATCCACCCTGAAGGTGTGCTAACAGGAGGTGTGCTAAAGAAATCACAAGGCTGACAACCTAGCCACAAGAGAAGGAGAGTATACACAAGTTCTGCTCTATTGTCATTTACACAGACTTTACAAAATACATGTTAAGAAAACGCGATGTATGTATATTTATTTAAATTGATATTAAAAGGACGCCAGTTTATAATTTCGGAAACTATCTATTTAACATAAAAGTGGATCACGTTTTATTTAACGGTAAGCGTATAAAATAATATTTAAAAAAAAGAGTTGTTAATCAGATTTCACGAAAATTCTTTAGCATGAAGATATAATTACTAAAAAGCGCGCCGAATTCACCGCGATTCCCTAGAAAGACAACGTTTTATGTCTTTTATCGTTCGCAACACTCCTGTCTTTCTTTTCTTAAATCGTTCAAGTTCTCACAATATATTTTGTTACTCAAAAATTCGTCCAATGCCCATAAAAGTATGGACCAATAAGTAAATTATGTAAATGACATTGTCCGCCACATCTATTACAACAAGAGGTTTTGTTTTTACGATCAATTCCTACCAATATATATGACCAAAGCTCCTGCTTCTGTATACTACATGACCCGCATTATCTTTAAAGAGTTGAAAGAAAACTACTTTCGAGATATCGTTTTGCTCGTTACTGGATTCGAAAATTGCAAAGTGCCAACATTATGAACAATGGACAACCTGTCAATGAAAGTAGAACGATATTAATAAATTGCAAGACACGGTTTTGAATAAGAAACTTTTCGTCTGCAATCACGTTATTAACACAATAATGCGCAGTGATTACGTCCAGTTCATTCATGTTTGGAAATGTTCAATCCAGTATACCCTAGCAACCGACCTTTAATAAATCTGAATAACAGTCCATATACTATTACGTCCACGCTATAAAATTCTGTAATGTGAAAGTCAATTAGTTGCACGTGTTGTAAAAAACGGTCGTAACAATAATGCATTAATTTTAAAACGGCTCCATAAATAGAAGCTAAACTCGTGATAGAAACTTTGAAAATATACAAAGAACGATACTGGAGTTAGCGCATTAATAACTTTTCCTCGATTGTCATTGCAATTTCCATCGACTGTTTCTGTTATATTTGTTATAATACCATTAACTACATTAATTTCTTTAGCTATAAGATTGAAAATTGAGTGACTATGTGTACTGAGCTTACCTGCTTTCACGGGCTACAGTTCAAATTGTCATTCTTCAATCATTCAAAATGATTAATGCCGTAGAAAATTACTAGGTGGTGCGCCTGATGGAATTGGCCGGAGAATCATAGGGCTTTGGATCCTTTTCGAGACATAAAAAATAAACGCGATGGTGTGGGAACGTCCTGTTATACGATACGAGAGTTCCCTTTTTAGGGTACTTCAGTAGACAAAAGTTTTACAAGTAAGCACGAGGTAGCTGTTGGTATATTTGATAGATACAATGGCTAAAGATCTGAATATTCTCGTAGTTATTACGTGTTTTGTCCGACTTTAGTGGTTTCCGTTATATCAGATCTTTCAACCATTAAATTGGTAAATTTAGTTTTTCGCGTGTCGTAGAACACAGATTCTGAGTCCAATTTTGGTATGCACCATATTGCTTGGCATTTCGATAGTTTTTTGGGTGTGTTAATTGTAAGCTTTTTATTTGAAACAGCCACTATGCAGTTTCTTGCGGGTTCTTCTCTGGGTTAGTGTGGCATTCCAAACCGATGGTAAAACTAAATTATTAATTTAGTTATTTGAGTACTTAATTAAAAGCATTCTTAGGAATTTATTTGAATAAAACATTTTAGCTTCATGTTTAAGAATGTACACTCTACATTCTTAAACATGCCTATTTTCATAACATTGCAGTTATTATTATAAATGTATTTTTTTTCTATAGTATACGATGGTTGCAGACAGTTTCTTCCATACGGTTATTGGGATATCCTAGAAGGGAATTAATCTCGGATACGGAATCTGTCAGATTTATAGACGTTGTCATGTTTTTCTTAGTAGGTCCACCGGTCGTAAGGAAGCAACATTCTGTTCAAACTTTTACGATCGACCACCAATTTTATGGTTTTAATTCGAATCTGTAAACTGATAAAATACCTTGATGATTTTTTTAAAGTTAGGTTAAATTGAAATTGTTGGCATTTAATTAAGGCAGGCTTTCTTAAGATAAGGTCGTAGACGGTGTTAATAATGAATTCAAATTTAGTACCTACAAAAACAATGTAAAAGATTGTCTGTTCGAACAAACTGGTAAAGCTTTAGGAGAAACATTAACAAAATCTATAAAATTCTTGAATAACTCTATTGATTCATGCTATACTATCCTACTTGGTATTCTTAATGGTAAGCTTCATAAAGACTGCGGTATTATTACCATACTTTCAACGATTGCAGTCAGTGTGAACAATGTGCGAACTCTACAGAAGGGTTAAACGACCCCTTTGTCAGTAATAATAAGTATGCATCCGCGTACGCATTCTTTCTCTACAATTCTACATGTACTTTATAACGTTTTAAAACAAACAACTTCTGTAATTATTTATAGATCAAAATTATGGCTACGGATGTTTCTTTTCTGTATTTAGAAATTAAATTCTAGTGTTTATTGCTTAAGTTTTATTTAGCTTTGGTTTAAAACATAATTTTCTTCCGAGGTATATGACGTAATTAAAGTAAAACATTTTGTTTTACTTTTCAGCCCATACATGACCCACCGCTGAGTCAGGCCTCCTCCAGTTAAATGGAGGGTAATTAGCCTACTGTGCCACGCTGGCCAGACGGGTTGGCCCAGTGTTGGTATCAAGGTTTCCTTCTCTTGCGGCTAGGTTTTCAACCTTAATATTTCATTTTGTCGACGCCTACGACGACACACTCAGAATGGAATGTGGTGGTGACAATATGTAACCTAAATCCACACGAAAGGTTTTACACTCATCACTTACAGTATTAGACTGAGCATATAGTGCCAATCAAAACAAATTGACGGTGTACCGGTCTAAACAAAGTTTCCGTGCAAGTGTGCATATTTAATCAGATTATCATGCAGGTCAGTTTGTATCTGTACACCATGAATCTAGGCGCACATGTTGCCGACTGCGGTAAGCGTCATTCGCGTCGCAGAGTCAACGCGCCTTGGACGTAAGCGCGCACGCAACAATCGTCTGTTCGTTATTTCAAAAACAGAATAGTTTCAAAAACAGTGACAGTTATTCGAATAAGAACAAAACAGTGCAATCGATTTAAAATCGTTATCCGCGTGTGAAATTAGTGATGTACATAATCATTCAATTGATGCGGTGGTTCATGTAGAGACAAGTGGTTGTGACCCGGTGAGGAGTTTGTTCTTAAACTTGGTACGCAAATGTGATGAAAATATGAATTCAAAAAAGTTGGAATGTTACGATGATGACGATTCTGTGGATGAGAAGCCGAGCCTCAGTTTCTTAGGTAAGATACGAATAATGATTGTAGAGTTATGAAGTAGAGCGATATTCAATACGTCCATTGATCGATACCTTAGTCAACTGTTCCTAAGTGATAAACTTAATTAGCATTCTTACGATAAAACAGTTATGCTGCAAATGCCTTTGTTAATACTTCTCATTTATCGTCAGTTGAGTATGATTTAGATTACATTGCGTCAGTTAATAGGATTAACAAAACTTGTCAGTTTGAAAATTTATCTATTTAAGTTGAAGTACGGAGTAATTCTGGAACCTCGCAATAATTTAAGTACAATTCTCATAATCCATGATTTTCTTAGTGATAATAAAACACGATTACATTTCATTTTATTATCAGATACCTAAACGATAACATATTTTTTGTCTCAAATCTTAGGATGTTGATATAATTAATATACCTAGGAGTTAAGTTTATAGGGCTACAAAGATGTTGTGTAGCGCGCATAACCTTCACTTTCCAGTCTTGGTTATTACTCTTGTCGTATAGTTTGCCTTTGTGTATTCATGAAAACTTTGCAAATTTGACAATTTTCCTTGTTTTTCATTCAAGTGTCCAAATTTAACGTAACGTTTGCTTCATTCATTGACTCTCTCTCAAGGTCCGTTCATTCAACGTTAGATTATTCTATTTGATAATTAGGTCCAGGGTTATCTGTGTCACTTTCATCATATTTCACAACACCTAAATCAGGATTGATTTGTGGGGGTGGATTGAGTCATATAGTGATCAAGCCATATTTTGATGTGAGTCAGGTTTACTGACGCTTTCAGACCATAACCCACGCTTATGCAAAAAGAGTTGAGAAATAATTAAATAATTTGAACCGTATGAATATTCTTATCTTTCATTTTTGTTAAAAGATTAATTCCTGGTCAATATATTCCTATTATGTCACTAAATGTTGTTACTTTAAAAGACAGAGTGTTACAATAAGTTTACGTGTTCATTATACCTTTGAGAATTATTGTTTGTCCAATACTCCTCAATTGCTAAGCTATTTATTTGAGACTAATTGACAGTGAGCTATACACGTCTATGATATAATAATGCTAATTTATAAAATAATTACTACTTGCGATGGTAATTTAAACGTCGATGATATCATAAAAGAACCAGATACCGTAACTAATCCTTCAACTAAAAAACTGTACCTCACACTTAATTTAATTAGTTGTACACTTTTTTGCTATTCTCAAAGGAATAACCTACAATGTTTTGGTTTAACGGACAATTAGCTGTCTGAAATGTAAAAAATATACCTGAAGAATGTTAAGATAAACTTCAATATAATATTAGATACAATATATTTTATGTTTATTTTAGATCCAAATTGCACTATTTATTTTCACTTTCTCTAAATTTATACGCTATAATAGTTATATCAAAAGGTTGCTTTTTGATTTATTTGAAGGATAAAATGCTTTTAAACTATAATTTGCCTTATCATACTAAATTGTGTTATTGAATTTTGTAATACCTTTAAATATGTAAAATAAATTTATATTCGTATTAGGCAGGGTAGGTAAATATGTAACTGTTATCATGGTATTTGGAACGCATCGCAATGTGGTACGGTAACTATAGAATTTATCTTATCACTGAATTAATCAACCCATGGGTTGCTTCTTCATGCCAAGAAACGATGTGTTTATGTTAAATACATATACGCGGTATTAATATTGATATCTTTTACATTTGAATATTTTAAAGTAAGTAAAGTAATTAATACACAACTGATTCCTATTATTATTTCTCTTAATTTTTATCGTCTGTTTTCTTTTGTTATAACTATCTTGAGTAAATCTAATTTTCAATCCCCTTTCACAATTCCAAACATGCAATTTACATAGATACAAAATTTAAATGAACATGGAAAACGACTATAAAGTTTTATGCATTTTAAATTGATTACAAATTTGTGTATGTACAATCATTAGCTTTCTAGTAGCCGCATTTATACCTCAATAACGCTTGTAGTTGTATTGTGATTATACATATAAAATGCGTTGTACATATGTATATGTATAATCACAATACAACTTCGTAAGAGACTACTTATTAAACGAAACGTTATTCATGTGATCATGTGATCTTCTTCAAAACTCACAAATACTTCGGCATATTGAATATCAGTTCCGTATATTATGTGCTTTGCGTTCTATTTAGTTAAAGTAGCAAGGGCATTATAGGTTTTCTAGAAATTTCGGAAGACCTCCACGATAAATCTATTTCAGAAAAAGGAAATTGTTTGTTTGGGTGTCACCTATTTAAGATTTACACCGACTCTAGATTAGAGAACAATGTATACATTCACTTAAGTTTATCAACTCGTTGAATTCTTCTGTGTTACATGCCACGTAACATTTTCCGTGAGTTTTATCGACTATTTTTTACCACATCGCCATTTATACCGTTAATAACATAATCTCCTTTAATCCTTAAACACAATACAGGGTACATCGATGCGTGAACACTCAGTGTGGTCCAATGATAAACAATAAAGGGAGCGGTGGATCGTGTACACGCCTATTGTGACTTTTTCACGCCTTCGTAAATAATGAAGAGGTTATGCGGTCACTTTGTGTTTGAAAACCTTCAAGTCGTAGTCCTTGCAAATAGCGAAGCAACAATAACTATATTATTATGCTTTACTGGAAACTATGCAGTCAAGAAATCGTTAAATTCGCCACTAACTATTAATTTGTCATTATTTAGATATTTGAAATGTTGGCTTTATCAATTTTAAAATTTCGGTCATAGAGTAGATGGATTGTTCATACTAATAAGTGTTTTGAAAATGTGTTGTGCGATGACTTACTTTTTGTTGCAAATTATTATTCCGGGTACTGCTCTCACTTTCATACAGACCATTTTCTTGTTCACATTCCATATTATTATTTTAATTCGTGTCAAACCGAACTGTAAAATCAACTCATTTATTTTGGCTACAAATTGAGTTGCAAAAGATATTTTATTCTCAGAAAAAGTTCACTGACCCGTTGCGGGGGTCAGCTTTAGAACATGTTTTAGCAAAGTTAAAGGAGTTATCGAGCGAATTAGTTATGCATCACGCATTGTTAGCTTTTACCGCCTATTGTTACAGCATCAGTCTCTATTATTAAGAAATATCCTCTGTCATTGCTTAAGCGGTATTATCTCAAACAGAAGATAGATTTTATTGTTTTTCCTTTTTTGTACTAATTACTTTTTACCTTTTACTTTACCTGTTCTAAATAGAAAATTACCTTTTATGAAAACTGGTAAGCTTTTTATAATCGGCAAGATCGTCTTTTATGTAACCCCTTAATGATAATATACCAAATCAGTTGGTATTACACTTTATTGTATACGAAAACCGTCTTTGAAATATTCATCGGTCGGTCCCATAAAGATTACGCAAGTTGTTATCTGGTCCAGTAACATAACAAAAATTATGAATTCTAACAATATCCCCACTTAAACACCAACAGATACCAAACATGGAGCACTTTGTATCACGCAATGCACCTCCATCAAAGAAACTAGGGCGCAGAGGAACAGACTCTATTATATTCAAACTATAACATACAATGTAATAAATACTCTCCTTTTTCCTTTCATGTTGCCTACGACATCATAAACTGCAGAAGACAATGTTATTAATACAATTCCTTTAAAAGGTGCATCTAACTTTAGATCACAGAGTCTCAGGAAAGCCGTCAAGCCAGTCCTTTTAACACGGAATTCTGAGGCTGAACTAAAACCTGTTGCTGGTAATATATCGTCAGTTCCAATAGCTATGCTAACAACAGATGGACATAAAACAAAGTTAGGGATCGTGCCTAAATAAACATTGTATGCTGTCAATGTACTAATTTGTTCCTATAATATTTGCTAAGCTTTTACTCCTAAAACAGATGATGGCATTGGGAATGAAAGGAGAGTTCCTTTTCTGGATATTGCTGTTAATTGAATTTTAAAGTTATTACGTACCGAAGGAGTTTTTCTGTGGTCAGGTTTTGGTACGTTTAGACTAAATTTATTCCGTTCAAAAAGAACTCGAGTAATATTAAATTGTTTATATTAATAGTAAAACTGGTCTTTATACCAATGATTGTATTATTTTTATAACTACTCGATATATCTTCATAAGCCAGACGATGCGTATTAAGCAATCTGAGCAGCTACTCATTAAGTTCCTCTAACCAACATCCTTTATGACGTTGAAATTGAAACTTATGGGCTAAATGTAAAATATAACCCTATTTCTTGCGTTGATAACGCTTCTACTCGTAGCCAATGGTCTGAACTGGCGTCAAGTGAGCAATCAAGGAGGCCGTGATGCCGCATAAGAAATGAATTGCTTTTTATAGATCCTATCAGTGGAGCGTTGCACTCTATACAGATGCTAATTTAAAAAGCAAACGTCGGTGAGCAGGTTGTTGCTTATTTCCTTTTTGGATGCCTTACTCTTTGGGGCATCACATATTTTGTTTATTATGAATGAGATTGTCATTTGACTTCTTTTACAAATCCGGGTCATGTTATTGTGTCACTGGAATGAATGTAGTGCTTTTTATTCGTGTTTCCGAACTAATGTGATGAGTACGTGTCTCACGTATAACGAATTTAATTGTGTCACTGGAATCATGCTGACGTATTCTTATCAGAGGATGCCTCAAAGTATTTTATATCTGACGCAATGCAAAAGAGATACCTTTAAATTGTAAACTTAAAGATACGTAAAGACAAGCTCTTTTTAATAATATACAAGAGATTTGGCAATTATGTATAATGACACTCATAAATGTCTTATAACGGTTGGTATTGCTCAGTAACAAGTTTCCGTGTAGGTGTTGTTTATGGAATTTTTAACTTTTATTGATAAGGATTTGTCAAAACCGTTTGTTTGCGAATAAATCAAACGCTTTTATTAGTTTTGTTAAAATTTACCGTTAGGCGATCTAGCATTTAGATCTCAAAACCGGTCTTAGTAATTTTTAATTTATTTGGACAAATTATTCAAATAAGTTATTTAACTATAGCTTGTCATATTTAATTATAGCGATACTTAATAATAAAATTAGTATTACAGTTACTAATAGAAAATTTACTACTAGCCTTCAGCACAACTTTCTACTTACATTGCCTTCGGGGTCAAATAGAGACCTTTGAATGATTGCCTGTCCTTGTCCTTTGACTGGTGTAATGGGGCTTACTATATAATAATTTACATCATATTTTGCATAACATGATGAAAACATGTAAGTTGTATACGGTTATGTATAATTTTAAATACAACCTCAATTAAACATACGAATTTTTAAATATTTAACAAGATAATTATGCATGGACATTACAATCTTTAAGCATACTTTTAGTTATGCCTTACGAAAATAATAAATTTTATGGTTTTAGCATTATTGTCTGTGGATTAAGAATATATGATGCCACCACTTTATTCCATCCTTAGGGTATCGTAAAAGTCCTGAGGGTTTCGTAAGAGCTAACAGAAGAAAATGAAAAGGCCGAAAACCTAGCTGCAAGAGAAGGGAAATTTAATAAGAAATCCTAAAAAAGAAAAAAAAAAATTGCCCGGGGTAAAATCCTTTATGGACTTCGGGAGTGTGGGACTCTCCCCCATAGTGGGGGCCCTAATCCTCCCTGGGGTGCTCCAACTCGCGTCCTGTTCCGGCATTGTGGGATCTGATGCAGAACCACGCCGCCGCTAATAAGAAACCCTGTACCAACCCGGCTGCCAGCGTGGCCTATTAGGCTAATTACCTTCTATTTATCTGGAGAAGACCAAAGACAGCAGTGAGTGATTTATGGGCTGAATAGTAGCAGAAGAATTATTAAAATCGATATCAGTATCTCGCATAACTTTGCTCGGTTTATAAATTGTTACATTGAATTTTGGTTCAACTTCATAAAAAAACTATTTTGTCATGGAACTCTATCCATAACTTATATCACCTAGAAATCTATCCATCGGATCTACAATATCGCTCATATCGCTCAAGGCAGCCAAAGCAGTACTATGAATTACGTTTTTGTGTGTTAAAGAACCACAACAAAATGGGATAAAGGAATAGAGCATTGTCGTCGAAGCTCTTTTTTACTGTGATTATACGGAAAACTGTTGAATTGTGTATGAATAGCAGTTTTTACTCGAGAATTTGAAATGGTATCTATATCGCAGAGCGTTTTTGTGCTAGTCTCCGTTATAAAGACAAGCAGAGGTATACCAGCTTCTTGGAAATTTTATTTCATTCCATTTCACGTCTGGTTATTTGCATAAAATTGCAGAACGTGCTCATTTGGTTCTTTGTAATAATAAGTGTCCATGCAATATTGAATATTATCTTTATACAATTGACTATTAGGACATAAGAAAATTTAAAAAGCTGATGTATCTATATTCATTGCTTATTCTTATTAGGGTCCGTGTGGTCATATACATAGCGTCACCACCCCATTTCACCCTAAGGGACAAAAAGAAATGATACGACCGAAAACATAGCTGTGAGAGAGGGACAAACTTGATACAAACATTTTGCCAACCCGTCTGGCCAGCGTGGCACAGTAGGCTCTATATAGTTGGAGGAGGCCCGACTCAGCAGTGGGTCATTTATGGGCTGAGAAGTAATAGTACCGACCTATTTTTATTTATTTATTTATTAAAACTTTATGCACATAAAGTGTACAAAGGTGGACTTAATGCCATTGGCATTCTCTCCCAGTCTACCTATAAGTGGTGCAGAGAACCAAAAGGTAGGTGCACAGTACACATTCATTTTGGAAAAAAGTTTCATCCTGACAACTACATGGAGGCTAACTACCCTATTACTAGTTTTTTCTTTTCAATCTATTATCACATAAACGGTATACGTGCTAGATCTGTGAATATACTATGTCATTAACCCACACCATCCTGAGGGTGTCGCAAGAACTGACTAAAGGAACGCAAGAGGCCGACTGCCTAACCGTAAGAGAAAGAAAACTAAAATTTCTAATTTCCCTCCATGAATTTATTCGGTCATTTATAGGATGAAATTATTGAGACATTCAAAAGAAAGACAGTGATGTACTCTTAACTCGTATAATATCACTATCTCATCACTCCAATCATACTGTGAAAGCAACATGCTGTTTCAGCAAAAACATACGGTTAAACACATGTTTTAATTTAGCAAAATGTTCTACTCTATAAGTTGTGCTCCATTTGTTTTCTGACGCGTTGTTTAACCACACATTTAAATTAGATTTGCTTTATTGGTCTAAGTCCGCCTTTGGATCTCAGGTAAGATTCCGGGCTCGGGCAAGTGTCTTTGTGCAAACCAGAGACACTTTCTTGCCCAGTGGGTGTCATTTGAGTTCGTCTATTACATATTTGTAAACAGCTCCCGTAAAACAGGTTATACCTAGTGCAGGATTTTCGTTTTATAAGTCATCATCATCATTTCAGAAGACGTCCTACTGGACATAGTTTTATAAGTAAACTAGCGACCCGCCCCGGCTTCGCACGGGTGCAATGATGAACCTCTAAATTGATCAGTGTTTCTCTACAATATAATGCATGTATTATACTTAAAAACCTGCCTCTTCAATCACTCTATCTATTAAAAAACCGCTTCAAAATCCATTGAGTAGTTTTAAAGATTTAAGCATACATAAAGACGGACAGACGACAGTGACTTTGTGTTATACTATGAAGTGATAGTGATGATGAATGTAATACCATCGAAGAATGTTCTGAATTCGGATAACCCTAATTAAATATAAATATACTAGCGATCACTTAAACTATTAATCTTACTTCCAAAAAGGCTTTCACCTGAACGGCTGACTTGAAGATAGATTTCTAAATATTATATTTACTACTTACAATTTTATGGAAATTTATTTCGCATAAGACGCAATGGACACTTACAAATTGTCAACATATTAATAAAATATAAAAGTAAACCTAAGTAATAAAAAAAAATTCTAAATAACATTTAAATAAAACATGATAAAATAATGCATTTACAACACGGCTAATTGATTTGAGATCTATAATGCCGTTGGGACTACCTCACGAGTCCTGTAGGCGTATATCCCTATCCCGCTTACACAGACGTTACCAGAGAGAGAGAAAAAGTGTCTATTATAGTTAGCAAAGAAAGGACGGGAGCAGGTTTGTTGAGAGGGTGACAATAAAGTCAATAATTTCAAGGACATTAGGGACTTATGAAATGCTTTAAATCCATAGCATGTGGCTTACCATTTTTGGTGTTGGCATTCGTTATCTAAATTGGGCAACTCATTACTATCATATTTGACACTTGTAGCTTGCAGGTTTAAGTAAGGACCACTGTAGTAATGACATTATTCGTACAATATTATAGAGATTGAAGACTGTTAACGACGGAACGTAAACGTTGCTGAGGTGTGTTAATTAAAAATGTATGTCTGTAAGTTTTATATTTAATTAGCACATACACTCAGTGGTAAGGATTTTTGGCGTGTGTCAAAGCAGAAAATCAATAGAGCAATATCAAAAGTAACAAAGAACAATTTTGATAATTTGAAAAATTATTAGATAAAAATAGAAAAAGATAAAGAAAATATAAGCTATAAACCAAAACCGGTCGGTTACCGGTCGCCAACAACGACAAACAATATTTATTCCCTGGTTTGCACCAATCTATGTAAGGTGAATAATAAAAATTATTAATTGAATTATATAGCCTTACGAGAAATTTACGTTTTGTTTGTGTGCGTCTGTGGGTAGATGATAGAATATACAAAAAATACATTATTACTGAGAGTTCACATCATAAACCAGAATCATTTAAACAACAATATTTCTATTGCTTGTTTTTAAATATCAGATCCTTGTCTTCAAACCAGAAAATATATGGAGTGTCTTCTAACCTATCCTTCCTTCACACTGCGGTAAATGGTTTAGACAATTTACATACAAAAATGGGACTAATCCCGTGACCACATGATAAGAGTTTACACTACAAAGGTTCGACCATTCAGTTTTATTACTTTACGATGACATGGGACTATCTGCAGTTAAGCTTTTAAGCGCAAAGTTTTTGACGTTTATTGTCATTGATAGTTTTACTATAGCATCAACAAATTGTCTGTGATTTAGTCCATTGTACGCAATGTGATTAACCTTGTCTAAGAAATAAATTATACTCATATGGAGGTTATAAGCTTTTAAACACGTCAATTGTAAAAGAATCGAGCAAAGATACTGACTAGTAAAGATAGATTTTAGGGACCACGGGTGAGGCAGAAAACAGTGGTCCCTAAAATCTGCTATTGATTGTAAAGAATAGAGTATTCAAGCAAAATCTCAGATTTGAAAAAGTTTGCACATATAAATAAGTAAGATGTCATAATACAGGTATTGCTTGAGCGATTTGGAATCAGAACTCAGAAGTGAGATAATATTTATTTATTTACTTGAATTATTAATATAATAATACTAGCGACCCGCCCCGGCTTCGCACGGGTGCAATTATGATATATAAATATTCCTCTGGAATCACTCTAACTATTAAAAAACCCGCTTCAAAATCCGTTGCGTAGTTTTGAAGATTTAAGCATACATAGGGACGGACAGACGACAGCGACTTTGTTTTATAATATGTAGTGATGATAGTGATGATTAACTTGTCCGTGTGGTGACGGATTTAGAATACAAAGTGGCACAACCCCATTCCATGCTGAGGGTGTCGTAAGAGCCGACAAAAGGAAATGACAAGCCTGAAAACGAAACCCGTTGGGACAGTACACAGCACAGTAGGGCCCGACTCAACAGTGGGTCATTTATGGGCTGAGTAGTAGTAGTTAGCCAATTTAGTTATAATAAGTTGGCGTAAACATGTGTGGGTTGAGTGTGAGATAATATATCATCATCAGCCTCTTTCAGTCCACTGCTGGACGTAGGCCTCCCCCATGGCTCGCCACTGAACGACTATTTTTAATACAGTTGCGAAAAAAGGAAGCAATTTAATAAAATAATAAAAACACAATAAACTCAACTAACTAATCATTTATGACTTATAAACAAAAATGGCGCCAACCGTAGAATATACGCAGAGATAAATAGAACTGATAATATATTTATTACAATATAAATAAATATAAATATCCTTGGACATTTCACACAACGCCATCTCGTCCCAAGCTAAGCAACTTAATGCTTGTGTTATGGTAACGAGATGGATGATAAACTCTTAAGAAATGACAAAAATAATTAACGCTATGAATTTAATTTAATAAAATGATCATCTTTATTTAGTGAGCTGTTCAATCATACTATTGCCATGGATTTAGTGACCTTTGGACTCCCTTGTGTTGCCTACCTGCATGGCATAAAAACACGGTACGATCCAATAAAAGCATCTGCCGTAGTTTTGTGCTCGAACCGACCTTAATTGAAATGGGTTCGATTTGGGTGAAAATACAATTATCACTCAAAATTTTTTTGGTTTGACGGGAAGTTTATATTAGTTCTAGATGACTGCACGACCAAGGATAAAAAATATGATTTGTCTGTTCTCTTAGAATAAGTTGATAACATGATTTTAAATTACTGACATATTATACACATGAAACTATTTAAAATTCTCAACGTCATATTTTGTACACATGAAATTCTCAAATAACAAAATATGTTTCAATGGAGATGTCTATGAAAAACTATTAGAGTAGTATATAGGATTATATTCTTATTTATGTTGTGAGAGGAAATCGATTAACTTTGATCCTCAAGTAATGGCTCCACCAATTTTAGTTATTAAAAGATTGATTAATATTATACATTCACATGGAAGTTTAATTATTTTTTGGAATCATTTTAATCCTTTTTATCACCTTCGACTAACTTATTTTACGTTAATAATAACATAAATATATACATAGACTTGTCCCATATGCAGGGTCTCCCAAAAATAGCACGCCAAAGGGACACTGGAAGCAGGCTAGCCCAAGGTCTATTCCACAAAAAAATGGCTGAAGAAAAGTTTCCAGTCCACTTTTCTGTCTATTTTTGGGACACCCTGTATATAAATGCTCTATGCACCTACTCACTACTTACTTTCTATAGGCTTTTTGTTCCACCGTGTATATTATTACATACATACAAATGGTTGTAATTCAATCAGTCCATTGGAAAATAACTAGTCAAATAATTTTGAGTCCAATACTTTAACAGCATACTTAACGGGGAAGACAAATTTATTATAAGTTATTACAAATGAGTTATAGCCTAGACCACGGATCTTCCAACATAGTAAGCTGTAACGAGTATCTCTATTGGCCTCAATTAAACTATCAGATTCATGTATTCCTTACCATGTAAGATTATAATTTAGAAAGCATTAATGCTTACAGTATCCATCGACAATTCACGACCTTCTGTGAAAGCTATTAAAGTTATATTCAAAAACCAAATAGTAAATTTATATTAAATCGGTTTTCTCATAAAATTTTATATACTACTACTACTCAGTCCATAGACGCTGCTGTTGAGTCAAGCCTCCCCCAGTGACATGGAGGTGACACAGTAGGTAAATATCACTGCACAATGTATTGTATCGAATTTTCCTTCTCTTGTGGCTCGGTTATCGGCCTTTTCATTTCCTTTTATCAGTTTTTACGATACCCAATGGATAGAATGGGGTTGTGACACTATGTCTTTTATAGGACCACAACCACACGGAAAATTCAATTTAAGCTTATCAAAATCATCATCATCATTTCACCCCAAATACGTCCAGTGCTGGACATAGGCCTCCCCCAAGGATTTCCACAAAGGCCGGTCCTGGGCCGCCCGCATCCATCGTTTTCCGGCGACCTTAACCAGGTCATCGGTCCAATATATGTATATATTTTATCAAAATACGAACTTTAATTCTGAAATGGTATAATATCGTCGGTTTCCTATAGTTTGATGAAGGTAACTAAACACTCGTCCGTTTGGTGACGGATTTAGCATACATAGTGTCACCACCCCTTTCCATACTGAGGGTGTAGTAAGAGCCGACTAAAGGAAATGACAAGGCCGGAAACCTACAACCACGTCTGGCCAGCGGTGGCACAATAAACAAATTACCCTCTATGTAATGGGAGAAGCCTGACTCAACAGTGGGTCATCTGTGGGTTGAGTAGTAGCAATAGTAGTAAATACAGACTACTACTAACAACAAGGTATACTTCTCCTCTAGTTCATTTTGATAGTGTTGTAAGTCTGATAAATGAATTAAATTGTCCAATGTAATTTAAAAAATGATAAAATTCTAATAACTACAATTGGCAGTTGTTTTAATCGATTGATAAAAGATAAGTATTATTGTTAAAACGTTTTAATTACTCAATGTTCTCGTAATTAGAAGATAAGAATTTAACAACGTAATCACTACATAGTATATAACAAAGTCGCTATCGTCTTTCCGTCCCTATTTAAGCTTAAATCTTTAAAACTTCGCAACGGTTTTGAAGCGGGTTTTTTTTATTCAATGGAGTTATTCAAGAGGAATGTTTATATGTATAATACATGCATAATATTGTAGAGAAAAACTGATAAATTCAACATCATTGCATCCGTGCGAAGCCGGGGCGGGTGGCTAGTTTACTATCTATAAATCAACTACCATTCTAATTTTTCAAACTCGAAAGTTTGTAAGAATGTATGTTTGTTACTGTTTCACTC
Source organism: Clostera curtula (assembly GCA_905475355.2). Lineage (NCBI taxonomy): Eukaryota > Metazoa > Arthropoda > Insecta > Lepidoptera > Notodontidae > Clostera > Clostera curtula. Next base: position 2,544,783 of record FR997804.1, on the reverse strand, counting down.
AAAAACTACTGAATGAATTTTGATAAAACTTTACAATGGTCGAGCTTATACATCAGAATAACACAAGTGCTATAAATTATAATGTAATTCATCCAATATACTTATCCCACGGGGAGAGGCCAGACGAAGAGCGGCACACAGAGTCGTGGTGGGTTTGGGCTATAGGGACTCCCCTGTCCTCAGAGTTGCCTCGGAAGTGTTAACCTGCCGTGACAAACGGCGGGGTGATGCAGTGGACGGCGGGCAGGCTTTGAGGCCAGGGCTGCCACCACTTGCAGCGGAGCGGAGGGGCGGTACCTCTCCCTCGGTGGGTTGGGGAGCGTTCGGAGCTCCCTATCAAACCATTGGGGCCACTTGTGGAAGCGAGCTAAGGCCCCATCCGTGTCACGGAGCAAGCTCCCTATTAGGGAGTGAAACCCGTGGCGCCGTCCTTTTCTTGCGGCTAGTTTAGCTGCCTTTTATGTTCCCTTAGTCGCTTATTTCACACTCAAAGTGCTAACAGTTGGTGACATTGTGTCTTCTTAATCCGTCGCCACACGGCCCAAAGAAAATTAAATCTTTGAATCGAAACCTTTTGCGATGGAAATGTAATAAATGATGATAGTTCTATTTATGTATTTTGGATCTTAACTCAATATTGCCAAAGTCGACATTGGCATTTCCAATTATGTAGGTGATACTTAAAATGCTTACGTAAGTGACTCCTGGCAGTATTGTTCGTGACAAACGGTATTCTTGCAAGAAAATGAGTGACTTGACTACTTGAAAGTAAGCGTTCGAGGAATTGCGTCTTAATGATAACGTTTTACCGTTAATCTTATATGTAATTAACTGAGATTTTCTCCTTCTTTTGACTAAATTAGCTGATTTCAATAATTTTTAGTCTTCTTTATAAACATCATCATAATTTCAGTTCTTAAATGACCCACTACTGAGTCGGCCTCCTCCAAATTTATGGAGGGAAATTAGCATAATGTGCCACGCTGGCAAGACGAGTTGGCACAAGGTTCCTTGCGCTCTTGCGTTCTTTCAGTAGCCTATAACGACACCCTCAAGACAGTATGGGTTGGTGACATTGTGTATTCTAAATCCGTCACCACACGGACACTTCCGTTCAATTATAGGAGGTATATTTACCTGTCTGGCCAGCGTGGCATAGAGCTTTGTTTCTAGTTTTCCTTCTCCTGCGGCTAGGTTCCCTGCCATTAATTTTCCTTTGGTCGGAACGGGACACCCTCAGGACGGAACGGGGTGGTGACCCTCTGTATTCTAAATTCGTCACTACACGGATTATGTCTCATTCCATAATAATATGAGCCAGTAGTCTCGTACTTACCGATTTTATCTAAGTATTCATTCCACTACCGTAACGATATCGTATTGACTTCGTATTGATCTGGACAAATGTTTTTTTGTATATCTTTCGATCTATAGCAATTTGAAGAACATCTCCAATCACTATCACTACATAGTATAAAACAAAGTCGGTGTCATCTGTCCGTCCCTATGTATGCTTAAATCTTTAAAACTACGCAACGGATTTTGATGCGGTTTTTTTAATAGATAGAGTGATTTAAGAGGAAGGTTTATAAGTAATACATGCATAATATTGTAAAAAAACGCTGATTAATTTAGATGTTCATCATTGCACCCGTGCGAAGCCGGGGCGGGTCGCGGTTATTAAAATAAAATCAATACCAAGATCTGGTTGTACTTATTAAACCGTGGAGCTAAAAGTTTCAATGTCTACATTACGAAATCTCATATCTTTACTTGCATTTTAAATGCGTACACGCACTATATTATATTTCATAGCTTAGGGCTATGCGCGCAAGCAGGTCGATCGTGCCTCGCTATCGACATGTGTATAATAATAATGATTTATTTTTATGCCATCACTAGCCTTTGCCTCCAGCCCTACTTGAGGAAGATAATATTCAAAATTGGGGCTGAGATTTAGCAATAAAAATGGCAAAGAATTATATAAAGCTATGCAAAAGAATGCTTTAAATGCAACTTCGTGGAACCCACCTGGCATGCAATGTTTCGGTAGTAAGTTTCAATCACCAGGAGACTCCAAAGTCCATGGTGGCTCATACATAGACTTTGAGTCTCTTGAGCTAAGAGAAACTCGTTGAATTCTAGATGTTCCTACTATAACAGATAAACTGAACAAGTCTATTAGGTTGAGCATTGCCATTTTAGTCACCAAATTTGGACTTCCTTTAAGATTTAAATTCTCTTTACTTTTTTTCGTGGATATAAAGATTATTAAATTGAGTTTTAATCGACTTATTACTGAAAGAGTTCAGTCAGAGCTTTTACTATAGCAATTGATTACAGAAAATATTACGAACACCTGCGCTCAATGATTTATGTTTGTTTGTAGATGCTAATTATAATTCAGATATCGATCTTATTGCGTAATCACTGTTTTAATAATTGCTTTGTTTTCATTGTCGTGTTTCGTACCGTAAGTACATAAGTGTGTGTGTAGGTTTCTTTACACATAAATGTTTTATGACTGTTTCGCTCATTTCAGTAATCATTAATTTTATAGTTACTGAGATTAATACATTTACATTTTAGATGAATTTCGCAGGTAGTAAATTGCATGTCTATATATTGTTTATTTTACTAACTACATGCTGATGATATGTGTCCGCCAAGACATTTCACGGGATTGTATTAGTTTAATTTTATCAAAAGCCTAAGACAATTTTATTAATTACGGTCATGCTATCGAACAAATTGCCATTAATCCAAGGGAGTTATTGTTGGTTTCCAACAAATTAGGCAATTCCTTCTTCAGAACTAATCTCTCGATCTTTCTATTGTCTTCTGCTTCAAACACTTACTATTTCATAAAGAGACTTGTGTTTATTTTAACATTTTATTTCATGCCAACTTTATCCCAAATTTTACCATATTCGTTACCTCCAACGTTGGGAAGATGTCTTTACCGTCTAAAATGTTAACGATGTAACTAAATAACTTTCAATAATCTCACAATTTGAGTATTCGATTTGACTATTGTTATCTACAATTCGACGATACGTGCCCGTTTTTTATCTAGTAACTTTTCCTTAACCTTTTCCTCGTCTATTAAGTCAATCATCAAGACCTACTTTTCAATCCAAATAATAGGTGTTTATTTCAAATTCAATTAACTAACAATAGCTAAAGTACAGAATAGTACCTACTCTTCCAGATTGCTGTTAAGGTTCAACACATCTTTCCATATTCGACTATATCTCAAATTCAAACTTTTAAATGAGAGTTTGTGTTGGTTGCTAAAGTGTATTGAACGCACACTTACCTAGAAATACGCAAGCAATATAATAGCAAATTTTGTAGAAGCCAGTACACAAAAGAAACCTTCTTATAGGTTTCCCATTGGTGATCAAAATATTTATGATGTTTCTGTTGAGGTTTCCCATTGGTGATCAAAATATTTATGATGTTTCTGTTGACATACGTTGGAATTAGAAAAATAATATTGTTAAAAGTAACAATAAAGTGAAATAACTTCTTCACAAACTAAAGATTAGATTGTTATTGTGAGGTTATTTATGAACTGTTATTTAGTAAGGTGCTTAGAATCTCTTCATTCTCAGCTATGCTGGACAAAGGTGCAGGTAAGGAGTTCATAGCATTATTTGTAATCATGATATTTGACTTAAGTTCATTCCAATCCAATAAATATGAGGAGACCCTTACAAAACGCCAGAGGTTGCTATGCGTCGCGAATGCGTGCTTCTCAACATTATTTCATTTCAACAGTCGCCGTTATTAATGCTGTATTGTTGTTAATAAATTCGCGGGCAACAAGCCTTTCGAACTTTATTGCTTGCGTTATCAAATTTGAAAGAGAAATTTCTTACACGACAGAATTGTCATTTTGAATTTCGATTTATGCGCGTTTGATGCGAAGTTGTCGACGTTGCTAAGAGTAGATATTGTTTAATCTATTTCAAAAATCGTTTTTGATTTTTAAATTAAAATACATTCTATTATACTACTTACTACTACTACATGTACAGGTAGTTTATTTAACTTGCACAACATATAAATAAGTATTTTAAATTGGGAAGTTAACCAGAGTGTGAATATCCATATCACTGTTTTCATCGCAGTGTTATCTGTGTCCAAGGCATTGGTATGGAAAAGTGAACGCTTGCTTGTAAATCTAAGAAGAAAGAATATCTAACGGACATCATTTTAAACAGTAAATTCTATAGCTTTGACTTCATTATACCATGTTCGCGTTAAGAATGCAGGGAGCCGTCATTTTCCAGGGGCTTAGCTCCGATTACCAATCAAATTGTTCCAAATTAGAAAATCAAGTTTCCTGTTGAAGGCATACTTTCAAACGCAACGGTTGTGCCTTGTCGAAAATCCCTTTTAAATGTATAAAGTACACGTTTACTTAATGCATTCTTAACGCGAAATAACTATAGTTATCTGTTTCTAATGAAGATATTGCTCTAGTTCAGTTCTAAGTTATTGTCATCTGTGATCACGTAAAATATTGTATTTGATATCCAATTTACAGAAACACGTTCATGTCAGATAGGTACTTAGCAGTAGTTATTAACATATTTAGCTAGTAATAAGTGTTATTTTATTGCTAAAAGCCAGTCTAATTTGCGTAATTGTGTTTCGAAGTGCCGTAAAATTAAATGCTAATGTAATATTATTAGGCTTAATATACCATATATTTATTTCTATAAGCCATTGTTAATCTCTTATTTCATTATAAATATCTCCATATTTATAGATTTATTTAATATTTTTATTTATTATTTAATTTTATTTGAAAAAATCTCATATTGATGTTTTGAGTGTCAATTTACGGTTTTAAATGTAATTTGTTTTTACATGTAGTTTTGTTTATTATTTTACTTTTTTCTTTACTTGTTATTAAAACGTGATTAAGTCAATTATGTTCAAACAACCGTGTTAAGTAATTCAAGTGATTGCGTCGCGGTTAAGTCCTTTTCATAATGTTGACACGATTCGAATTTTAAAATAGAAATTTCACTCGTGATTTATTTACCAATAATACTCATCATATTTACTTAAGGGGATATTGTGTGGGTGTGTGTTACTAAATCAGTCACTTACATTGTGTAGATACATTCATTTATACATATAATGGTCAAATCATTTTTAGCGGCCAGCATGTTACGTACTTTACACAATTTACCAGAAAAATCTGAACTGCTGACATCAAGAAATATCGCATACAAATGCGAGAATTAACAGAAAGTTCTTCGCGATAGCGAAGTTACTAAAGCAATTCGCACGGTTAAAAAATCCCCGACTACAGTTATTGGGGGATTGGCGCCGCGGCCCTCTGCGACGTTTTATATAAATACTAGCGACCCGCCCCGGCTTCGCACGGGTGCAATGATGAACCTCTAAATTTCTGCTCTACAATATTATTCATACACAAAAACCTTCCTTCTTTCTTGAATCACTCTATATATGAAAGAAACAACTGCTTCAAAATCCGTTGCGTAGTTTTAAAGATTTAAGCATACCTTGGGGCGGACAGACGACAGCGACTTTGTTTTATGCTATGTGGTAATTTCACTATAGCACCCAGATTTTTTCAAAAGCTTAAAATATCAATTCCTATGACTGCCTTGTTTATCTAGTGGTTAGATGTGCGATTTAGATTACAGACCCCCAATTCGATTCCGGGGTCGGGCAATGCAATGGGATGTACATCTGGCAGTGTAATAATATAAGATTATGATGAAGATGATATGTACAAAGCACTATAAAAATCATATAGAAGTTTCCCACTGGTATAGAATCTCCATTTTCCATCAATAGGTACTAAGTTCAATTGAGATGAGCGCAACGATATTACTGCGCAATACATTGGCGTTGGCCATTGTATTCTCCAACTGCATGTGTCGCCGCTAGATCTTTGAATCGGGTATATCAAGATATGTCTTCTTATTTTATTTATTGTAATTAAAGTCCTGGAGTGGCGACTACTTTTACGAAAACGAAGTGTGGGCCGACCCCAGTTACCGACCGTCTATGTCTATGGCATAACATTTTTAAGACGGAAGAAAAGTACGCTAGTTGTTTCAAAGTTCAGAAAATATGAAAAAAATATTTATATTCCACCATAATTGTGGTAACTATAATATTTCTCAATTATGTATATGTATATCCAATCATATTAATATTAAATTTCTCCAGCCACTAAAATGTTTATAATCTTTTAGTAGATACAACTAATTCACAAATGTTCCGTTTACCTTATAACTACATCATAATGTCTTACTTCATACAAAGTTCTTTAAAAGACGTTTTGTCACAAAATTCTCAGACTTTCCTGATATGACAAATTTTAAGATAATGCGACGACTTAGTTCCGTTAATATGAAACAGATAAGGGCGGTTACACACGCGCATACGATCAAACTATTTATATAATCGTTAATTAAATTGTTAATTAGCACTCGAAGAGTTAATTGGGGATTATTTTAATCTGAGAACTGGCAATTGTAATTAAACTTTATTTTAAGCTTGTCATTGGTCAATTTACTGCTTAGAGGCAAACAATAGTGGCGCTCATAAATGCCACATACGAATAGCGAACACAAATGATAGTTCTTCCCCAATCACATAGAGGGTAACGAGCCTACTGTGCCATGCTGGCCAGACGAGTTGGCACAGGGTTGCATATCAAGTTTTCCTTCACTTGCGGTTAGGTTATCAGCCTTGCAATTTTTTTTGTCACCTCTAACGTAATTTCGGCAGTTATTTTGTCGGACACCCTTTGGATGTAATGGGGTATTGAAAATATTTCATCTAAATCCGTCATCGCACTCAACTACATAGTATTAAACAAAGTCGTTGTCGTCTGTCCGTCCCTATGTATGCTTAAATCTTTAAAACTACGCAACGGATTTTGAAGCGGTTTTTTGTAATAGATAGAGTGATTCAAGAGGAAGGTTTATATGTATAATACATGCATAATTGCACCCGTGCGAAGCCGGGGCGGGTCGCTAGTAGAAAATAAAATATAAATTGTTGTTGTAAGTTTTTGTAAAATAATTACGTAATGAAATATCGTTACTCATAAGAAGTATGCGCACCTGTTCCATTTCTGAATCGTCCTAAGGTAGACTAGCAGAAATTGTCCGAGACATAATATTATGTGCAGAAAAATAATATTAACAATTAGCGGCCAGCGCCGTCTTCGAACGGGTATTTAACAAAAGTACAAAAATCTGTTAGTTCTTGAAAATAATTAAAATAATACCCTTGGTCCGTGGGGTCCTAGCACTATAAGCCTTTTTAAAGAAATAGCAAAAAGGTTAGTCGACATCACAGGAGACCGAAGAGCTGGTAGCTACCTCGGACAAAGAATCAGTCTAGCGATTCAAAGGGGGAACGCTGCCAGTATCTTCGGAACCTTGCCTAAAGGGACTCCTTTAAATAATATATTTTAGTATTTAAGTTTTAGGTTAATTGGTATTTTTAGTCTTGTTTTATTACTTAAGTTAGTGTTTATGGAATAAATATTAAAATTATATCTTAAAAATAGTAGCATATGTGATAAGAATTTACATATGTACGTACCTACATAAGAATATTATACGTTTAAATATTTTAGTGTTGTAAAGTTTCATCAAAATCCATTAGCATTAGCTTTTGCGTGAAAGAGTAACATGCACATGCATACATTGTTGCAATCTTTCACGTTTACAATATTTGTTTGTAGGATAAAAATTTAAATAAATAAATACTAGACCTAACTAAGCACCTGCACACATTAAGCAATATTAATACAGGAAGTCCAATACATGGTATCCATATCTATTAAATTCACTTATGATAGTCGATATGGAATTTCGTCAGAGCTACAAATACAAGCCATTACGGTTGCCTTATCTTAAACTTTGATGTTTTATTTCCTGCGGTATGCCGACTACTTGGAATACTGGAGCATGTTTCAGCCTGTCTAAATTTTTATACGTTTTGGCAGTTTAGTTGCTCAAGCATTGAAAGATTATTGACTAGATATTGCTAATTTTCGGCCCTTTGCGACTAACGCGCGATTTCGCTCTCACAAAACTGTCTTATCCCGGCTTTGTACAACAATGGTACAACTTCGTGTTAGAGTTACGTGCCATCATCATCATCAGCCCACATTAGTCCACTGCTGGACATAGGCCTCCCCTAAAGAGCGCCATAGCGCCCTGTCCTCGGCCTGACTCATCCAGCCGCTGCCCGCAGCCTTACGCAGATCGTTGCTCCATCTAACAGAGGGTCGTCCTACACTACGCTTGCCGATTCGCGGTCTCCACTCAAGAATTCGTCTACCCCATCGGATGTCGGTTCTTCTACAGATATGACCAGCCAACTGCCACTTCAGTCTGCTGATTCTCTGAGCTATGTCGGTGACTTTGGTTCTCTGTCGGATAATCTCGTTACGGATCCTATCTTATAAACTCCCAGAGTTTCGTGCCAAACCTGTGGTAAATCGTAAATTGTAAATTTTATTTTATTGTTGTACTTGTCAAAAGAGGCAAAGAGATTCGACTTCGTTTTTTTTTTATTTTGACTACTCAGCCCTCAAATGACATTGCTGTAGCTCTAGTCCACTATAGCTGGACAGGCGGGCTGCCACAAACTTTCGTATCAATATTTTCCTCTCTTGCGGATAGGAGAAGGAGTGCAGAATGCATGTGTATGTATTTATTATTATGCATAAAACATACATTAAATCAATATAAAAACATTACAGACACTACCATATATTTGACACAAACTCGCATATAAACTATTTTGTTTATTGTTATAGTCTGTGGTCAAATTGAGAATCATTATCACTACATAGTATAAAACAAAGTCACTGTCGTCTGTCCGTCCCTATGTATTCTTAAATCTTTAAAACTACGCAACAATAACTACAAATTAAATTAAATAAGGTCGAATTCTGACCACTAGTATTTCTATAATTCCTTTAGAATCACAGGAGGAAAACACTGAGCATTCAATAGCTTTTATGATGCCCAAACCACATTCACGATGTTAACAATTTTCTCATCAAAATGTTCATCGAAATCAATTAAGGTGAAATTGTTGTTGCAGTCACGGTAATTTGTTTATCCCGTGGGCTTTCTAAATTGCAACTAAACGCGCTAGCTATTTATACAGGACGTAACAAAAACTTTGTGACCATATTGATAGATTCGATCTTATTATCAGTATAGAGAGCCTTTACAAAGTTTAAGGAAAAATAACCACTTTTTTTGTTCGTGTGGTGACTGATTTAGAATACACAATGTCACCAACCCACACTATCCTGAGGGTCTCGTAAGAGGCGACTAGAGGATCGTAAGAGACAGATCACCTAGCCGTATGAGAAGGAAAACTTGATACAAACAAAGTAGGCTAATTTCCCTCCATGATTTGGATTGAATCCGTCATAGACAATAGGGAATATTTAAAACTAGCTTTTGGGCGCGGCTTCGCTCGCGTGGACTTCGAACCCGTGCTTATCTCTATGCATTTTTTTTATGAATATAAAAGTGGTTATTGTGACTAAACTATGATAGTTAGATATGTGCTCTCGCGGACTTTTTTGTAGATTTTAATAAGACCTACAAACTCGTAGTACTTCATTTTGTTCTATTGTCAATCGTTTTTGCAGCGCACGCATAAATAGGTTTTCGATTTTATACCTTGGGTTACAAAATCGCAATTTTCATACGGATCCCTAATTCTTTTGAAAATAAAATATAGCCTATAACCTTCCTCGATAAATGGACTATCTAACACTGAAAGAATTTTTGAAATCGGACCAGTAGTTCCTGAGATTAGCGCGTTCAAACAAACAAACAAACAAACTCTGCAGCTTTATAGATTAGTATAGATATATTACAAACGGAATTGTTTTAGTTAAGTTCGTAGGGAATATTTAAAATATATTCCAAATGGAATTGTTTTAGTTAAGTTCGTAGGGAATATTTAAAATATATTCCAAATGGAATTGTATTAGACAAGTGCAAACAAAGATTTTAGTGGTCTGGATTCAGTGCTAGCAACATGAGAACGTGCATTATGAATTTTAAATTACTCAAGGTTATCACGGTGCATAAATAAATATTGTGACTAGCACAAATCTTGTGCTATATTCTTCCATTTACTAAAAAAAAACTGGCAGACCTTGTATCTCCTTTAACAGTCATTTGATTTACATATCTATAAAAATATAATTGCGGTTTTTGTAGTAGGTATAACGGTTTTAATAAAAAAAAAACGGTTATGTCACCGGTCTTTTGATTTGTGTTCTTTATGATTACTTAAGGTAAACAACTTTTTTGTAAATACAATGGTTATTAAAAGTTATATTGTTAACAATGAATAAAATATTACTTAGATATTTTTAACCTGCGACACTCTTATATTCGTTTAGTTTCGACATGATTTGCCTTGGAACCATATTAATTAATTATCCGTGTGGTGACGGATTCAGAATTAATAGTGTCGCCACCTCATTTTATCCTGAGGGTGTCGTAAGAGCCGGAAAAAGGAAATGATAAGTCTGAAACCCTCGCCGCAAGACAAGGAAAACTTGACATGAACTCATATGCCAACCCATCTGGCCAGCTTCGCACAAATATAACCACTGAAACCGATCTTCGGTTCTATGCATCATAAAGAAAATATATAGTTAAATAAAATCCTAAGGCTTCATAAACGGTTGGTCGGTTGTTAGTCTGCTAAGACGAATACACCAACAAACTTGTAGAATAGGTAACGTGTAATAATGATCCCTTACTCGGATAATGTTTTCTAAGAAGTTTTAAACGAAGCATTTTCTCCAGTGTCTCTGGGATCGTCTGATTGCAATGTAGATAAGTTTTGATGTATATCATTGCTTTCCCACGACCGTCTAGTATTTGTCATGTGTGTAACTAGGAGTAATATACGCGATTTAAACGACAATTCCTTGGATTTTTTAACATTTAATAGTCCTTGTGGTCATAAATTAAGATACTTTTCTTTTTCGAAGAAAAAATACTTATCTTTAGAAATCTGTTCTTGGAGAATTGAAAAGAAAGTTTTTGATTGGCAATAGAGACTGATGAAGAAATCAAAGAGGCACACAAATTTATTAAAAAGCCTAACATTAAGGAAGTACTCACAAATAATAAAAAAATATTTAAGGAACCGGGGTCGTAAGATGATGGTAACTGTAAATATGACGATTTATAAGAGTTTTGAGATAAAACCTACGTAAATAAAGTTAATTTTGAGTTTGAGTTTGAACAGTTAAGTTATCTCCTATAACCAACCGAAATGAAAGGCGGGCTTCTTCAAATATGATTGTGAGAATCTGCCCTACTACACTAGTTAATCGTGTTGTCATTGGTTTAATTGTCGAGTATGTACCCTTTATCTTGCGACTAGATATTATACGTATCTTCATAGCACCTGACTCTGCAAGATGAAAAAGGTTACGACATTCGTTAAAGCGGTATAATGTTAAAACGATATCCTTCAAATTTAAAACCATCAACGAACCAATTGTGAACACCAAAGCAACTGTTTTTTCAGGACTAAAACTTTCTACCGAATACAATATTAATTCAATAAGTCTTTTTGTGAACCTACATATGTATAGTTAACGTTGTTGATGTAAAAATCCAAAGACCAAATTACCATTGCAGAAAATTCATGAGCCATTCTGTACCTTAAATGGTACACCACGAAAGTGATACCGAAACGGTTTGTGCCATATTTGGCCTGTGATACGTTACAGATCCAGTTTCTAAACGAGAATGGAACGCATTAATATGTGCAAACGACCAGTTGATCGTTGACGAATTTGGAATTGGTAAATTTACTTTATTGGAATTTATTGGTACGTTACTCGAATTTAAATCGAATTCTTTAAGTAATACGTTTCATATCGCCAAAAGTATTCTTATCCCTTCAACAACAGTTTTGATAATCTCAACAACGCCAAAGAGTATTGCTCTTCCTCCAATAAATCCTATTTAGTACATGCAAAGATTTGTCACCTTAAAAGTCAATCGACTATAAAGAACTGGAACTGGAACTACGTAGACTAGATTTGTAAAAAGATTTGTTTTTGGCTTTAATAAATAAGATAGGATTAGGAGTCATTTTTTTCTGCTATATTGAACCTTGAAATTAGGATAATACTAAGTACTTTAATTCCAAATGGTACTTAGAGTGCGGCGTAATAAAGGAATTGATTTGATAACTAACGAAGGCTTTCGTACCCTTACCGTAAAAGAGATACTTATTATTTATAACAATTAAACCGTTTAATGTCGCTACTATCTCCTGCCTTTCTCACAGCGATCCATCACTTTTTATATAACCTCCTTATCAGTTATCAGTCCACCGGATCAAAGTATGTCAGTGTCTATGTCGTGTTTTGAAACACTATCTAAATTATACAATAAATTTACAGTGATATCATTTTCATCAGTATTTTTTTCTACTCGAGATCGTGACTAAGGTGTGAATTAAACAATATCACGAAAGCTCTTATATATTTTAAACACCATTCAAAATGTTATATTGCTATTTTTACTTGGATTTTACTTGTCTTGACCAAATATCAATACTTGAAACCCCATGCTCTAGGCATAACCGGTATTACGGGGGCTGTTTAGATACATGTAATTCACGAACACCAATGACACCCAGAATCAGAGCAAATGCCACTAGTTTACACTTGCCCGAAGATGGACCCGGGGACCCGTGATCCAAATGCTTTTATAGAGTTTCTATATATTTGTTGTGTTTCCTACATTCGTTGACAGAATACGTAGGTAAATTAAATTTGGCGTTTTTGCCTTCTTATGCTTTAGTGCTTTGAGAAGTTAATTAATTACCTAACCAGTACTCATACTAAATATTATCTATTTTGTTTCAGGTATGTCGTGAGTCCTTACTTCTATCTCCTGGTAACCGTCCAAATGCAGCAATCAATTTGTTGTTGCTACGATTATTGAGTAAGTCTCCACTATCTGTTTCATTTACATATATGTGTGTTCATGTCAGTTTTCATTGTTATTAATTGTAGTAATATTTATTACGCAAGCATGACCACCTGGCATCTGCGCCATTATGATTGTTCCATTGATTGATGCAATCAGTAATAGCGCGACAATTGTATCAGATCATAAACTAGTATAAAAATGTTTTTAATATCCTATGAAGTCAATAAATATAATAAATAAATATCCTTGGACATTTCACACAACGCCATCTCGTCCCAAGTTAAGCAACTTAATGCTTGTGTTATGGTAATGAGATGCATGATATACTACTTAATATACATTTTTTTTTGTAAATACATACATATTATAGATAGAAATGACACCCAGACTCCGAGCCAGTGCCTCTGGTTTAGACAAAGACACTTGCCCGACCCCGGAATCGAACCCGGGACCCGTTGATCCAAAGGCGGCACATCTAACCACTAGACCAACGAGGCAGTCATTTAACGAGGCAAGTTATATAGTTAATTTATTTGAAATAGATTAAACCGTGGCAATACATAATGTCACCAACACATGCCATCTAGAAGGTGATCACCTAGCCGCAAGAGAAGGACAACTTGATGCAATACCTGTGGCAACCCGTCACGCCAGCGTGGTACTGTAGGCTAATTTTCCTTCATTAATTTGAAGGAGGCCAGACTCCGTACGTAGGCCAATTACGGGCCGTAAAGACGAGTACATAATATGAACACTACTACTACTCAGCTTGTAGATGCGGAGGCTGTCGAGTCGGCCCTAAATATAAACCATATTACTTTGCTTTGTTTAAAACTTACTAATGACAATTTATAAGCGTCCATTGTGTCCTATGCAAAATAAATGATTTGACTTTGAACACATTTAATTAGGTCTATCATTATAGTTTGATTTAGATAAACTTCAGGTAGGTAATCTAATGTTACGAAAGACACAAAAATATATTTTGATTCTGCTATTGTTAAATATCTTTTTTTTTTTTTTTTTTTTTTTTTTTTTTTTTATTGCTCTTGGTGGCAAACGAGCTAGCGGCCCACCTGATGGTAAGTGTTGACCGCCGCCCATGGACATTGGCAGTGCCAGGGGCACAGCCAAGCCGTTGCCTACCGTGAAGTGAGTGCTCTTTTTAAACCTCGTTTAAAGGAGGACATGTCGTAGCGCTCGGGAAACACCGCCGCAGGTAGTTCATTCCAGAGTCTGCACGTACGAGGTAGGAATGATCGCTGGAAGCGTACCGTGCTGGACGTTATCGTTTCCAGGTGATATGGATGAACCCTGCTGCGATGTCGAGTTGTACGATGGTAGAAAGGTGACGGTGGTACCATTTCAAACAGTTCCTCGGAGCACTCCCCGTGGAACAGACGGTAGAGCACGCAGAGAGATCCAAAGTCTCTCCGTTGCTCCAACGTCCCCAGTTTGTCCGTGAGATTGGAATCCCCGACGATTCGAACAGCACGTCTTTGGAGGGAGTCAAGTGGATCGAGTTGGTATCTGGGCGCACCTGCCCACAGGTGAGAGCAGTATTCCACGTGCGGCCGAACCTGTGCTTTGTAGAGTGCAAGTCGTTGGCCGGGCGTGAAATACCTCCTGGCTCTGGTCAGAACGCCCATCTTTTTACTCGCCAATTTGGCTTTACCTTCCAGATGACTCCCAAATTGGACCTTGCTGGAAATATCGACACCGAGGATTCCAATATTCTCGGAGACACGAAGGGATACTCCTTGGAACTGAGGCGCTACGACAAAAGGGTCCTTCTTTGCAGTGAACGCGCACACCTGTGTCTTCATGGGGTTGAACTGAACTAAGTTCCTTTCACCCCATTTGGAGACACGCCCTAGAGTGTCCCCGACTTCAGACACAAGGTGTGATCGTCTTTCTACCATTTCGCACCGAGGGATATTCCGATGGCTGGTATATCGCGCATCAACCGTGCTGTCATCCGCATAGCAATGCATGCCGTCTGTGGACAGCAAATCATTGATATGCAGGATGAACAGCGTCGGGGAGAGCACCGAGCCTTGTGGTACGCCAGCATTAATGGTTTTGGTCTCGGAGCAGGAGCCGTCTACGACGACTTTGATGCTCCGACCATCCAAAAAGCTAGCGATCCATCTGCAGAGTCCCTCGGGGATTCCATACGATGGTAGCTTCGTAAGAAGGGCTCTGTGCCAGACCCTGTCAAAGGCCTTAGCGATATCGAGGCTCACGGCAAGTGCCTCGCCCCCGTCCTCCAAGGCTTCTGCCCAGCGGTGTGTTAGATACACAAGAAGATCACCAGCTGAACGACCGTGACGGAAACCGTACTGTCGGTCACTGATCAGCTGGCGATCCTCCAGGTACTGCAGTAGTCGGTGGTTGAGGACTCGCTCCATTACCTTGGAAAGCAGGGATGTTACCGCTATTGGTCTATAGTTTGACGGGTCCGACCGGTCACCTTTTTTGGGGACCGGCGTGACGTGAGCAACCTTCCACGAAGATGGAACCCGTTGGCTAGAGTATGAAAGACGATATAGGCGCGTTAAAACGGGGGTCAACTCAGGGGCGCACGTCTTCAACACCACAGCCGGGATGCCGTCCGGCCCACTCGACTTTCGGACGTCCAAAAGTTTAAGCTCCCTTCTGACCGCACGTTGCGTAATGCGGATTTCAGACAGGGAACTCTCACACCGTGGGATGGTGGATGGTGTGGCTCCTTTGTCGTCTAGGGTCGAGTTTGAGGCAAAGACTTGGCACAGGAGATCGGCCTTGTCTTTTGCGCTATGAGCCAGACTGTCATCGGACTTGCGCAGTGGTGGGAGATTGACTTGGCAGAAGTTGCCTTGCACAGCCTTGGCGAGCGACCAGAAAGCACGGCTCCCAGAGGGATAGCTTGCTAGCCGCTCGCCAGTTCTGGCGATGTGCTCTGCTTTGGCCTTGGCAGTGGCCCTCTTGCTGGATCTACTAGCGGCATTGTAAATCTGCTTCTTCTCCATAGCGCTCGGATCCCGGTGCTTCCTGGCGCTGTTCCACGCCAGGTATGCTGACTGTTTACGGTGCGCAGCCTCCCTACTGGTTTTGTTGAACCAGGGGCGACTGCGGCCGCCTACTGGAATTTTGGCGTTGGGGATGAATAATTCCATCCCCATAAGAACCGTTTCTGTGACGCAGTCAGCGCACGTGTCAGGATCCTCGGAGGCGAAGCAGAGCCGCTTCCATGGGAACGCCGCAAAGAACTCACGGAGCCCGTCCCAATCTGCGGACCTGTATCGCCAGACTCTGCGAAATCCGTTCGCCGGGGAGCGATCAGGTCGCGCAACAGGGGCTGCGCAACGGACAAGGCAGTGATCAGATGACCCAAGAGGGGCATCGACCACCACTCTGTAACCGTGCGGGTGAGTAGTCAGCAGAAGATCCAACAAGGAAGGTTCATGGCTCTCAATATCTGGGATGCGGGTAGGCTGCATCACCAGTTGGGAGAGTCCATATGCCGAGGCCATGCTGAAGACAGCTCGACCGTGGGGGTCGGTGGTCCGGGATCCCAACCACTCCTTATGGTGAGCGTTAAAATCACCGAGGACCACCACCTCCGCGGACGGGCATTGTTCCAGCATTTGGTCAATCCCCTTCTGGACGCTCTCGATTAGCTGAGCCGACCCCGAGTCACTGGCATGGGACCTGTAAAGGCACGCATAGATTCGGGTAAGACCCCCATGGTCTACGCGTAGCCATAACAGTGACAGGTCCCGATGCTCGAGGCCACGAAGGCGGCGACAGCATATATCACTCCGTACGTACACGCACACCCCGGCCTTACGAAGGAAAGAATGCTCTAGCTCGTAGCCGGGGTATTTAAGGTACGAAATATCGTCCGGGGTGGATATCTGCGTCTCCGTTAAAAAGAGCAAGGTAGGCCGCGCCGTCTCTAGGTGGTGATGGACGGCGTCGAGGTTGCTGTGTAGACCCCTGACATTGCAGAAATCCATGCTTGTGGATAGGGTGTCCGCCGAAAGAAACCTTCTCTTTTTATTTGCCTTCATTTAAAAATTTTTGTAGAGCCTAGGATACAGAAGGGATGTGACGCAGAGCCCATGCGGCACCCAAAGTAAGAGCAGAGGCTTGGTACGCGGTTGATTCGTGAGTTGAGTGAGGGGCTGACGCGAGGTACGGAAGGGCCCCCGGTGCCCCCCCGCATGCAGTCGCCAGTATCCACTCCGGTTCCTGATCCGGCCCAACGACAACATCGCGGGATTTTCGCCGGTTATCTGGGACAGCCATCCCGGGCAGGAAGAGTTGGAAGTTCCCGGTCGGGTCCCATCGACTATCCGGCAGGTGGCCGGCGGTAGCCATTTCCACCGGGTCTCCCTGGACCACGCGTCAACTCATCACGCTCAACGTACCAGCCACTACTTTTGCCCCGCATGCCTCGAGTATCGCACAGCCTCCGAATCACATGGGAAGAAACGAAGGTAGGAGTAGCGGCTATTCTGCTCTTCAGCCGGAACGCAAAACTGCTTGGCGGCCGAAAAAAGCAGGACGGTGGTACCAATCCGCTCGGACCCAGCAGTATTGAGAGATATCAAATACTGCCGGATCCTTCCACCAGTGATAGGAAGGGGGGTATAGGGAAAGGACACTAATGCTGCGGATCGGAGATGGAGTGCAGCATCAGCGGCTCGAGAAGCCGGGGTCGCATGCCCGAGTCACCTGCGTAGTAACCGGACAGGCTACAGGCAGGATAACGCTCTGACTATATTAGATAGATATATATATAACTAGGTAGTTATATATATATCTAACGTAATACTACTAAACAAACATTAAATATCTTATGTAAGACTAGAAGCATTAGAATTAATATAATTCATATAAATAGTGCAAAACAGTGATTGATACAACGACGCTTGAATCGTGAATTATTGGTATTGAAATTCCATTCGCTTATCGGTATCAAGGTCCACTACTTTGTTGTCCTCATATTATTTGTAGGCTTTAGTTTAAAAATAAACCCAACAATTTTTTCCAGTCTTATATTTAAAGTGTTTTTATACATCATTTAATAAATTTATCTATACGCGAATTTTACTGCAGTAGGTAATTGTGTAATACTACTACTTTAATCTAGTCCCCAGCCCATAAATGGAGGGTAATTAGTGTGCCAGGCTGGCCAGACGGGTAGGTTGGCATAAGGTTCCGTATCAAGTTTTCCTTCTCTTGCGTCTAAGTTTTCCTTTTGTCAGCTCTTACGACACCCTCAGGATAAATTGGTGACAATAACTATTCTAAATCCGTCACCACGTGGAATATAAAATGGTCATCATCATTATTAAACCACATAAAAGCATTTCAACATCTATTTATAAATTTGCATTACTATATAGGAATATTGATAAAATATTGTAAAATACTATTGCAAAATTTTGCAACCGTTTGTAACGTGACTATAGCCGCGTTTTGGCGTGCAAATCAAATCATATACATGTCGGAGATAGCGACGGCTGAGCGATAGAGTCGTCATCATCTTGACTTGGTACGAGGTTTATTACTTGTAACTTTATAATTCACAATATTAACCACAGTATCAATAACAATGTTCAGTTAACACACTTAGATAGACAAACCGACAGGTTCGCAACGGAGAAGTGTCTCGGTCCGTGTCCCAACGTCGACTGACTGATCGAGCCAACCTCACTTTCCATTACGACTCTGTCCACGTGCCGCCATTGCAAAACAACTGACGTCACCGCGTTTGCCGCACTACTGTGTCAACAATCAATTGAGAAACTTAATAAAACGATATCGTTATCCACGACACGGCCATTCTGACGAAGCACACGTCCTCGTGTGTACTTGTAACAAAATAACCAACTGAGGCACATTTTCACGTTCGGCCAACCTGATGGTAATGGTCCGTAATCGTATCTTACGAATAAAGTTAACAGAGATCACGTTAGCATACAAATAATTTCAACAACTTTAACACGAAAGGTTCCTCTAAGCCCATAATCTTTAAATCTCAATACTGATACTTTAAAACAGTAAGTTTAAGACAATAAGTACACAACACATGGCCCAGCTGTCCCAGCAGCTAGTGACAATTCACGTGTCACCCATATCGACATCGCTCCAAGCGATACGACCAACACTTTAACTGGAGTCCACGACTCCCAGGCCACACAGGACCATACAAATAGTCTCTCTCGAAACCCGGGTCCCCGCCACACCACTAGCTGCCCATCGCGCTCTGTACAACTCTGAGAGTTGCAGTTACGACTACAGACTAGTGCGTGTAGTGCGACCTAGCCAAGGTATGTGTTCTTATTTACTGTTGGAGGCATCCTCCTCACCATCTTCATCAGACAAATTTAACTCAACGGACACACTGCTTAGAGGAATCCTCCTTATACAGTCGTGAGCGTATTTTTATGTTAAACAACGATCACACACACACACGTTTTTTTTTTATGCAAATAACGATCACCATCAAGTAACTCCACATTTTTTTTTTTTAAAGGTCCCTTGTATTTCGTGTCTAATTTAGTTGGGTTTCTCTTCGTTCTGAATTTAAACTAAATTACCAACATCAAACTTTACCACTTTAACTTGTAGTTTTATCAAATTTTACTTTTTCGTAACTGGCACTCTTTTCTATGTACGTGGCCGCTTGCTCTCTTGTCTTACTAATGTCTACTGCCGGTCCGGAATCATTCAAAGTTAATAGGTTAAATGGTCTAGCTAAACGTCCTATCAGAAACTCGAGTGGACTCGCTTGTATTACACGGTGGACAGAGGAATTCAAAACTAATTGCACGTCTTCTAACGCTAACGAAACTGACAAAAAAAACTTTGAATTCTTTGTTGGCAAAGCATCGTCCCAGATCTGCAATAACTAACTGGAGCTCCAACTAAAGACGCTTGATTTAAGGGATTTAATTGTTCTAGCCAAATCTATTCTCAGGGTATGATATAAGGGAACAAATTTTGTGACCGCATCAATTAAAACTATGACGTACTCCTTGCAATCGCTTTTTCCACTTAATTTGCCAGTTAAGTCAACGTGCACAGTATGCCACGGGATACTTATGTTAGGAATTGGATGAAGTCCCGAACGCACTTAGCCATGTGCTCGAACCAATAGTGATCAACCCTTTCAAGAGTCTTCTTAAATTCAAGGTGCATACGTGATTCGTGCACGTGGTTAATTACTGACCAGCGGAAGGCCCGGGGAACAATTGGAAGACACCGGGTCCGATTATTTCTCTGTACCTTGCGATGTAGGACACCTGAGCGCATGTTGGAAATGTCGAGTGGTAACAGATGATCTTACGAGCTCGAGCCATACGACGTCCCTCACGATAACTGATTTGAAAATCAAAGGCCTGCACCAAGGCCCACCTAAGATGCACACGTGCGGTGCTGTCGGTGTTCCAGGGCAGAATGAATAGAACATTCATCCACTCCTGCGATGACCGAACCACTGACTCACTTCATTCGCGAGCGAAACCATCCATTTACTCGTTCCTTCGTTCGATACGTCACAGCTCTTCAGAATCTATGCGCAGCGCCATCCGCGAGTAATGCCACGGAGGCGGCATAGATGGCGCTAGTAGTACTAAAACGTTAACTCAATACGCCACACGACCATCCTGACAGTCAGCGCGTTCTCGCGCGTCTTTCATTGTCGTTGTGTGTGAAACGTAATAAAAGGAAAAACTCGTACGGTTATCGGGGTGCCCCGAGTCACAAAGCGCCAAGCTTTCAATGGTCAACTGTACGCGAAGCGCGTAGCTCCCGACGTAACAGTACGGGCTACACAAAACACGGAGTTCCGACGTACAGCAACGGAGCTACGTGAAGCGCGGAGCTTCCAATACACTATAGCAGTGTTACACGAAGCGCGGAGCTTCCAATGCACTATAACAGCGTTACACGAAGCGCGGAGCTTCCAATGCACTATAACAGCGTTACACGAAGCGCGGAGCTTCCAATGCATTATAACAGCGTTACACGAAGCGCGGAGCTTCCAATGCACTATAACAGCGTTACACGAAGCGCGGAGCTTCCAATGCATTATAACAGCGTTACACGAAGCGCGGAGCTTCCAATGCACTATAACAGCGTTACACGAAGCGCGGAGCTTCCAATGCACTATAACAGCGTTACACGAAGCGCGGAGCTTCCAATGCATTGCAACGGTGAACTTAGCAAACTTCCACATGCCTCTCGTTACTCGCCGCTGCTGCAGGCGCTGCTCCGAACTGCTTGCGCCTACTGCCGCGCCAGCTCCTCCGCTGTTGCCACGTGGACACTTCGTTGCCAAATGTCCGGCGGTGCCGCACCTGAAACAGATTAAGTCCGACCGCGGCCTCGGTCCCGCAGAGCTTGACGCCGAAGTGACAGCACTGGCTGCCTTGCCTTTCACCTCGCCTTTGGAACGGCAATCGGACGGTCAGTGACCTATTTTACCGCAGTTGTGAAATTTCACCGTTGCCGACTGAAACTTCGATCGCCTGAAGTCTGGATCTGCTGTCCTATCGCCTTATGTTTATGCTCTGAATCTACCTCACCGATGCAAATCAAGGCATATAATGGTGCCATAATCTTGGAAAACTGATATAACCTGCCGAAAATATGACGCTAGACCGATGAACTGTCAAGCTAAACAAGCACAGCAATCTAAACTTCGTATCGCAAGTAATTAACAGGTAAACATGTAAAAGAATTTCAAATAATATTTTCTTACACCGGTCAAAGCCACACTATCGTAAAGTCGTATACCATACAATATACCCGAGTAATAAAATGGAAACTGCTCACCGGAGTGACGTAAAATTGCAGCTGGTGCGCTTACTACAGATCCACTCACTATTCTTTGACCTGGCTGACCGCAGTACTGTTGCTCGCCTTCCTGCTGCTCCGCTCAGGGCAGTTAGACCCATAGTGTCCTTGTCCATCACAATGAAAGCAAGTGATCCCCACTTAGTTAATCGCCGCACTATGACTGCAGCTTGTGATCTTCAGTTTAGAACAATCTTCATGTAGCTTAATGTCTCCTTTATAGTGACAATGAATCGCCATTATCGGTTATTTCCATCGCGTACAGAAGCACACACATTATCACTACACTGTTTTCTCCACGTGGGCTGAATGAGTTACATCCCACTTCTGATGTCGGAGATAGCGACGGCTGAGCGATAGAGTCGTCATCATCTTGACTTGGTACGAGGTTTATTACTTGTAACTTTATAATTCACAATATTAACCACAGTATCAATAACAATGTTCAGTTAACACACTTAGATAGACAAACCGACAGGTTCGCAACGGAGAAGTGTCTCGGTCCGTGTCCCAACGTCGACTGACTGATCGAGCCAACCTCACTTTCCATTACGACTCTGTCCACGTGCCGCCATTGCAAAACAACTGACGTCACCGCGTTTGCCGCACTACTGTGTCAACAATCAATTGAGAAACTTAATAAAACGATATCGTTATCCACGACATACATATGCACATTTCTCAAACAGAAAGCAACAAATTTATTACAGTAAAAACATACTTGTTGAGCGTAAAATTAATTTGCATCTTGTACCAAAGGCATGGAACTCGCTTTTAATGTATTATTTCAAACCATCTGGTCCAGACACGCGTAAGTTACGTCACTTTAACTTGTACCTAGATAACGTTTATCTTAGCCTTAATTGCAACTCTTGCTTTATTTTGCTTCATGACAGTTTCCTACGCATTTAAACTATTCGTAACGTTACTTTTAATTTCATTCAAATCTGCCTTAAAAAGGTCTTCAACAACATCATTGTTTCCATCACGTCATGATACAACTTAATGTTGGCTACAACTTCCGTCTGCTCATTAGCAGCTAACTTTACATTCGACACAAAGTATGTATTCATAGTGAAATAAAAAACATTACCCACACATTTGACGTTTAAGAATTTAACCGTTCTTTCATTAGCTCACAAATTTACACCCACGATGGCATGACTTACTTTATGCCTTCTGATGTCAGCTTGTAAAATATTCTCATCGATTACGCAAGTGGGTTTGTTCAAGATGTATTAGCATATTTTAATTTTGCTGTTGACAAAAGATTTATATTTGAATTGCTTCACTAAATAGGTTACTCACTATGGCTGTCATTATAAGACCCGAAACATCCGAAGAATGGGATAAAAAGAGCTACACTCGCAGATTACATATGGCACAGGATTTCCAAACTTAAGTGGCAATGTAGAGGGCAAAAATTCGTCGATGACTAGGTACCGGAAGACGCAGCGTTGGTAGGCCTCCCACACAGCACACCGGCTGGCCAACGTCGCCAGAATCCGATTGATGCGGGTAGCCCAGAACCGGTTGTCGTGAAAATCCTTGGGGAAGACCTATCTATATTTAGCAGTGTTGACGTAGAAAAAGCAATGATTATATTAAATGAAATTCAGCTGACCCGATAGACGGTTTCCTGTCTTGACTAAGCATCCCATTATCAGATACTGTATGGATTTTCATGCAGATTTCAATAATGTATAAAACAACTTGAGAGGAAATTTTAAGTATATAATTTGATATTATTTTATTCAAATTTGTTGAAATGTGGCGAAAATTGTTGAGTTATATCAGAAAAAATCAACCGATATAAGTTAATAATAGGGAACCTGGGAGATTATTCCTCTTTTAAAAGACTACTAAAAGACAAACAATATATCTTTGTATTTGATTTTTTTTACTACCCTTACAAAGCAAAGGTTCGTTAGTGAAATTTATCAATACCATTACAAACGGAAATTATAAAACTTCACAAATATAGTTCGTGTTGTATTTTATATTATGTCTTACGGTTAATAATATGTCTCTCGCTTTGCTGTTCAGGAAACCTTTCCATAAAGTTACGTGAATTTCTTTAATGAATCATGCCGACTTTAAAGATACCCTTTACAGAGTTATGTAAGAAGTTAAATTAGCACTTAATGGTTGAATCGAGGCAATGGGTTTACGATTCGTTTTGTGGATCGAATTCTTTAGAGCCTTGTGCTACATTCAGTTTTAATATGACGTTGTGGTAGACAACGCCTTTCATCCTATTTAAGTATGCATTGATAATGCCAAACAAAGAAAATAATACTTAAAAAAACAATGCTTAAAACGTTTTTAGAGCTTGTTCATCTGGTCTTGTCCGTACCTTGGTATGAAAATGTATGGTTAATGATGAAATTAAATTTGAAATATCTGTAACGATACAAATTGCTATTGATATTGCTATAAAAGGTGTCCGTTCACTTTGTCAAGACACTACTGTTTAATTTGTTTACAACAATAATACGGCAAATGCTAACATCATCATCATCATCATCATTTCAGCCAAAAGACGTCCACTGCTGGACAAAAAAAAACCGACTGATTTGGCCGTTATTTTATTATTATTACAGTCTCAAAATGACAGATGATTCTCGTAAGAAATATTATACTTACGCGTGAATGATGTAGAAATAGAACAATTTTATCGTAAACCATTTTGATAACCGTTTTATCAATGAATGAGCATGAATCTTGCGAAAACAGGTCACTGACAAATATTGCTGTTATCTTATGCATAACCTTCCGTGTTCCGATTTTAAGCTGATATCTACATTTAAACTTTTAACTACTACTAGTATTTGGGCCATATGTGCTTCAACCCATGCATGCAAAGCTGGGCCTACATTTAAATGGAGGTTAATTAGCCTACCGTGCCACGCTGGGCTGGGCTTCGTCTCATTTCCTTCTGTCGGCTTTTACGACACCCTCAGGATGGAATGCGGTGGTGACACATGTATTCTAAATCCGTCAACACAAGAACTTTATACTACTTCTTATAAATGTTCTTGCTTTCTCAATTAATTACAAGTGTCTTTGTGTAAGCCAGCTGCACTTGCTCTTACGATTAAGCCTGGGTGTCATTTGTATTCGTGAATTACGTGTTTGTAAACTGCCCCGGCGATACAGGTTATACATACTGCAGGGGATAAATAAAAAAAAACAGTAGGTACCGTTAATATATTTCTAAACTCTACAAACGGTAATCTTATATAGCAAATTAACTGTCATATCCTCATTTAAAGTGAACGTAAGAAATGTCTTATCCAAAATAAGTCATCAATATTTTTCAATCATCTAAGACCGCTTTCGCAATTGGAGTCTATCTAAAATCTTTAAACGGTTCAAATTCGTCTCGCTTCGTTAAACCGTAAGGTGTCTCTCAAAATACTCTCAAGTACTTAAAATATAATGGCGCTTCTTAACGATGCTTTTGGAAGGCACGATCATAATAATGACTTGCTTCATGATAAGTTTAATTTCGTTGACACCATCAGTAAATACCATCGAATGATTATTTTCTAAAAATATATACGTATGTGTTTTGTTTGTCGTTTATATAAATACTAGCGACCCGCCCCGGCTTCGCACGGGTGCAATGATGAACACGGTTGGCGCAGTGGTTGAGCGATCGACTGCTCGACATAGACTGCAGCATGTCGCGGGTTCGATTCCCGCACGGAAGAAATATTAGTACGACCTACAAGTATTTGTTCCGGGTCTGGGTGTTTTCTATCTATATCATTATGTATTTACAAAAAAATAATTATAAATATAAGTAGTTTATCATCCATCTCGTTACCATAACACAAGCATTAAGCTGCTTAGCTTGGGACGAGATAGCGTTGTGTGAAATGTCCAAGGATATTTATTTATTATTATTATTATCTAAATTTATGTATGTATTTTAAATATAAACCTTCCTCTTGAATCACTCTATCTATTATAACAAACCGCTTCACAATCCGTTGCGTAGTTTTAAAGATTTAAGCATACATAGGGACGGACAGACGACAGCGACTTTGTTTTAAGTACTTATGTAGTTATGATATAATTTCTTGCAAAATTTTCATCATTTTCCTAACTACTACCACTACTCAGCCTAAACATGACTTACTGCCCACTTCTGAGTCGGGTCTCCTCCAGTTACATGGAGGGTAATTAGTCTACTGTGCGACGCTGGCCAGACGGGTTGGCACAGGATTTCATATCAAGTCTAGATTATTGGCCTTGTAATTTTCTTTTGTCGGCTCTTACGACACCCTCAGGGTAGAATGGGGAGGTGACACCGTGTATTCTAAATCAGTCACCGCATGGTTAAAATCTCAAATTAACGGAAAGTTTACTATCAGTGATGTTAATTGCGTCAAGTTGTGACTTAACATTGTTTCATCGTCAAAACTGATGTGTTGTAGTGCATAATGTATGTGTATAAATCTTAACTAATAACTATTTTAAGGGATACCGTTATTAAAAACGCTAAAATGAGTAATTAAAAACCCAAGTTGAAATTTCTAATTCTGCGGAAGCAATTGCACATTGTAAAAGCACTATTCATAATGCAACAATGGAATTCGGTGTCCGTTATACCGTCAACCTATCATGCAGTCTATATTGAAATCATGATAACAGTTTCTTCGGCGAGGAATATGTCAGATTGGCTGCCGATGGCCCGAATTTTATTGATAGATTCCTAATAAGACAGATCTTCTACACTGGGAACGTTTGGTTTCCTATTGAAGCTAACAATGTAATATTTGAAGTTTTACCAAGAATGCCGTGTGGGGACGGGGCAGAATATTACACTTCCTCACCGCACGCTGGGAAATAACTCGTGTTGTAACAAGTAACAGTCACAAAACCCAGCTCGTTTGGTGGTAGGATCTAATAACCCACCCGGCTAGCTACCACCCTCACTCCTCAGCGGTTTTACTGCGTTTCCTCGTGTGTATGGGAGAGCCGGTGCCCGACAGGGTATTATCTCGAATTGCCTGCTCCACCTTAGACCCTGGCATTGCTTTCCATCACGCAGGCCAAAGGACTAAGGAATTTGAGACCCTGAAAAAATTAAACGAAAATTAGGGTGTATATTGAGACCAATATAGGTTACCATTCCAGTAAACAATGGTTAATGTATTTTAATATTATGTAGATATCACAAAAGCGCTTCAAACCAGTTTTGTAGAGTAAGATTTTTTACTAAATATTCATAATTATTACATATTTGCTTTTTTCAAGCGGGTTTCTTAAGTGATTCGAGTATCTATTGTATAAACAAACAATAATTAGGTTATTTATACGGTGCTTGAACAAGTGAATAAGTTGGTACCTATTTGTATTGTATATTAATAGTAGTATCAAGAATATGAACATGTTCTGTGTCCCACATTGAATTTGAAATCAAGGTTTCTTGTTCTAGTGTTTGCAAACGCTCCTATTGAATCGCAGTTTCTTAGGCTGTACTCTAGCATATCGTCATTTGTTGGTCGTAAATTGTATTTTAGAAGTTATAGGAGTCTACTTATGCGTAGACCTAGTTATACTTATAGTGCGAGGAACTACAAACTCAAACGTAAAACGAGCTTCATTTACATTTTCATTTCATATAACGTACATATGTTTTATCACAAAACTCTTATAAATTGTCATAATTAATATAAATTTACCAATATCATCTTTGGGCCCTTGTCCCACGCTAGGTGGAAGTGGATATCATCCATACACTTCCTTCGGTCATCATCACACATCTCAGTCTCACAATCCATCAACCTCTTTTTATCTCCCTCGACTGCCTCGTTGGTCTAGTGGTTAGATGTGCCGCCTTTGGATCAACGGGTCCCGGGTTCGATTCCGGGGTCGGGCAAGTGTCTTTGTCTAAACCAGAGGCACTGGCTTGGAGTCTGGGTGTCATTTCTATCTATAATATGTATGTATTTACAAAAAAATATGTATATAAGTAGTTTATCATCCATCTCGTTACCATAACACAAGCATTAAGTTGCTTAACTTGGGACGAGATGGCGTTGTGTGAAATGTCCAAGGATATTTATATTTATTTATAACCCTTGCGTCCACCGACATTCATACTGAAATTACCACTGGTTTGGGATGCTGCTCAACAGAGAAGAGCTGCCAAGAAACTCTGTAGTTGTTATATTTATATTTTTTCAAATTATCGGTCTTGCTTACAAAAAGCTCTGAACAGCATAGAAAGAGCAAGCTCGCCATATGAGCGACCATTATTTAATTTAGTAATTTAAACAAAACACATGCACGTTCTGTGGCATGTTTCACCAGTACTCGTGAAATGATTAACACTTTACGTTTGATCAGTGTCAGCGATCGTAGTGCAGGCAGCGTGCATTGAAATTGGATAAAAAGTGCCACAATGTGTAAGCTTCAAAGAACTACTTCTTTTAATTAACCTTATTTATTGTTGGTTTAAGTATCGACTACCACTACTACTATACAACCAAAGAATGACCTACTGTTAATCGGCCATCCTCCCATTACATGAAGGGCAATAACCCGAGGGTTATTACTCATAAGGTAATAACCATCGGGATGGAATGGGGTAGGGACACTATGTATTCTAAATCGGTCACTATACGAAAATGGATATGTTTTAAACTTACCCGCTATAATTTCTCCACTTGTACCATTCTCCAGACCGTCAGGCTAGAAGGCTTGGCTTACATCGACAGATTTTAGAATATAATTGAAACTTTAATTGGACGGCGCGAAAGCCGCAGGTCTGGAAGTTCAACTGAACGCCGAGCCCCAACGTTATTTACTGTAAATTAACTTGTTAAGGTACAATCAAGCGATCCAGTGAAATGAAACTTAGTATAACGTATTAAATTGTCACTTAAGATCTATGGTACTCAATAAATACGTGTTGATATTAAAAATATGTCTCTAAAAATGATTTTATACAGGGTGTAGCAAAAACACAAACCCATAACAAAAGGATCGATGGTACTGTGTGCAAAATTTCAGGAAAAACAAAGAACCTTTTTTTTTATCTAGTATTAGTGCGTCTAGTAGTAGTATTTGCTTGGTGGTAGGATCGAATGGTCCGCCCGGCTAGCTACCACCCTCACATCTAAGTCCGACGCCAAGCAGTTTTACTGTGTTCCGCCGTGTGTATGTGAGAGCCGGTGCCCGACAAGGCATTTCCTAGAAATGCCTGGCCCATCTTAGACCCTGGCGTTGCATTTCATCATGCAATCCCAGGGTTTCAAAGGCGTTCAATTAATTGGTAAAAAAAAATTGTGCTTTAACAAGAAAAATAAGCACACAGACCGTAAGAAACCTTCTGGAACTAATGCCCGTTTTCACCAACCATCCCTAAATTTTAAGTGCCCCCTAAGCCAACTTAGGTAGCCCTTAACAATATTTTCGTTTTCACCAACCTCTAAGGGACACCTTATCGCTTAGGTGTCCCTTCAAATTTAGGGGCCCGAGTATCCATCCCTTAGCTAGCCCCTAGCAAAGAAACGGAACCACACGTATTTTGTTTAGAGTGCTAAAATGGAAGGAGAATTACACGATTGTTTGGAGAATATTGAAGTTATTGAAACGCAATCGAAAATAATACCGATAAAAATACGGTTTTGGTACTCACTAAAACATGGGAGACCCCTAACAAGGTATCACTTAGCTTGGTGAAAACAAAATTAGGTAAGGGTTGTATTTAGGGGCTACCTACGCTAAAGGGTTCCTAGTTAGGTGATGATTTAGGGATGGTTGGTGAAAACGGGCATAAGATTACTAATACGTTGGTCTCGTCGTTAGATGTGCCGCCTTTGGATCAACGGGTCCCGGGTTCGATTCCATGGTCGGGCAAGTGTCTTTGTCTAAACCAGAGGCACTGGCTCGGAGTCTGGGTTTCATTTGTGCTCGTGAATTACATGTTTGTAAACTGCCCCCGCGACACAGGTTATACCAAGTGCAGAGGTTTCGTTTTTACAAAAAAGAAAAAAAATATTAATAACGATAGATAGTGAGTTAGTTTCCACTGGAACCTGGATCAGAAAAACCTCACTCATGCTACAAGATAAAAAATAAAACATTTTAAACACAAAAACGTTTCTTTTGATTAGCTCTATGCCCTCGCTTCGAAAGGCCATAGTATAATGCACCTGAATCCAATCAGATTAGCTGATTTGATCCATTCATTTTGGAAGAGGCTTAAGACAGCCGTGGGTAGTGGCCCCCACAGTGATGGAATTTGCCACATATCTGAATGCAATAATAAGTCAAATTGATTCGTCATCATGTTTAATGAAATATTCTACAACCCACTTAGAAGATTCTAGAATTAATCGTGATATACCCATTGTGAAGCTGTATAACCCTTGAAATTGCTTCCTCTTCTCCAAATTATTATGCCTTGCGAGCCAAACAGGTTGAAACTGAATTTAAAATATTGCTTCTGTTGCTTTTCTCTACTTTTCTTCTTACAAGTTCATTAAATGGATGTTTGGAAGAAATTACTCTTAGCAATAAGACTGCCATTATTTGTAGATTCTTTTTACATTTGTAATCAAGGATATATATCTACCTATCTAGTTTTTTTAGCCATCCCATCATCATCATCTTTGCGTTATATCCCGCTTGCAGCCCAAACTCTCGCTTCGGCGCCCGGGGTCCGCTTTCCGACTTTTTCTCCTCCACTTCCCACGGTCTTCAGCATCCCTGGTAGTGAGCCCATTGGCACGCATATCACCCTTGACGACGTCAAGCCAGCACTTTTTGGGTCTACCCCTCCTACCGAGGCCCGGCGGAGGCGGCATGACAGACATTTGTTACCCACGTAAGCATCTGGTTGCCGTAAAACGTGGCCGTACCAAAGGAGCCGACACTCCTGCAATTTATCCGCAATGTCACGGACATGAAGACTGCCGCGAATGCGGGAGTTCCTGACGCGATCCTTCCGCGTCACTCCACACATCCAGCGCAGCATATTCATCTCCGTGACACGCAGTTCTTGCTTGTGTCGCTCCAACACCGGCCAAGCTTCACAGCCTTTTAGCCACCCCATAAGGCAGTATCTAGACTATACATAGTAGGTATTCCGAATCTGTTACCACGAATTCACAAGTTAACTAGCCCCCGGTAGACTTGTGAACTTGTGTAATTAATTCTCAGACTAGGAGTAAAGCGTTCTAGTCTCAATGGCAGTTTCGCAATATAGTGTTAGCAGACAAGCTGGCGTTTGTACAAGTTTTCATTGATAAAATAGGCGTGGGCGAACTCGACGTTGTCCAGTCCATTCATGAATTGAGCAACGCGTGGCCCACGCGACTAACGGTGCGGATAAAGACTACGCATAACTACTAAATTATGTTTTTTTTTAATTATTTCGAATTCGTTATTCGAATTGAATTTTACCGAATACGGTAAACGATCAATCGATTGTGTATCTTTGATTATCCCTTCTTTATGACAGTCTTGTTTCTTGATTATTATATAAAATAGCTTGACCTGGCTACGTTTCGTTGAGACTGATTAAAACTTTGGAATTATATGTATATGTCAACATATTCATATTAAAATACTATGCTATGTTGCCCAAATATGTCAAGTCATTTGTTTAGAAGTCAAATATTAAGAAGCTGATGTATTAATATTGTAATTGGTTAATATTACTACGTTCTTGGTAATATGTGAAGCTAAAATAACGCTAAAAATATGTGCAAAAGGTTTGCACATATTTTTAACTGGAACCAAATAATAGGCATTAAAAAAATTGTTTTTTCATATTTTCTCATCTTAGCCAAATCGGTCAAGCCGTTCTCGAGTGTTAGCGAGACTAACGAACAGCAATTAATTTTTATTTATATAGATAGATAGATGAACCGGTTAAATCTTTGTACACTGAAGAAAACATCCTCAGTTATATGTCACCGTTATAGTTGACAAATCATAATATACTAGAACCCAGGCTATGTTTTTTCTAGTTCCAGGCAAAGCTAATCATAAAAAAGGTATCTCCTTTTTAACCCCCGACGCAAAAAGAGGTGTGTTATAAGTTTGACGTGTCTGTCTGTCTGTCGGTCTGTCTGTCTGTCTGTGGCATCGTAGCTCGCGAACGGATGAAGCGATTTCAATATAGTTTATTTTGTATGAAAGGTGAGTTACGGGCGAGTGTTCTTAGACATGTTTGATGAAAATCGGGTGAGCTGTTTAAAAGTTATGAGGGAAATGTGTAAAGATCGTGAAAACCTAAGACATCATTAAGTTATGAGGGGTGAAAGTGGGGAAGAATAACCTTAGACCGAAGAAGTCTGCAAATATAATCGAGTGGGGTCTCAAATGAAAGCGCATCACGTGCAATTTAACAAAATCTATATTATAATAAGTGTGTACCTATAAAAAGTATAAAATAAAATTTAAATTAAAAATTTAAAGGAACCCCCGACACCATAACCTTTAAAAAGTAATAAATAAAAATAAATACTTCGCGTTGGGGGACCAGGGGTCAGGTAATAAATAAGTGGAAATTTTTTAGACCACTAGGCAGTAACATTATTACATTATTAACAAATAAATGTAACATTAAAAAGCAAACAACATTTGAATCGAAAATTGTTTTTTTAATAAATATAATAATAAATATTCTTGGACATTTCACACAACGCCATCTCGTCCCAAGCTAAGCAACTTAATGCTTGTGTTATGGTAACAAGATGGATGATAAACTACTTATATACATTTTTTTTGTAAATACATACATATTATAGATAGAAATGACACCCAGACTCCGAGCCAGTGGCTCCGGTTTAGACAAAGACACTCGCCCGACCCCGGAATCGAACCCGGGACCCGTTGATCCAAAGGCGGCACATCTAACCACTAGACCAACGAGGCAGTCAAGTGTTGGATGTTCATAGAACTATATCTGTACAAGATTCACTATCTGTAATTGTTATTCAAGCAACAATATTTCTATATTGATACTCTACTCAGCACGATACACATTATATTACAACATTTCTCTTGTAATTTATACAGATACCAAAACAGATAGACCTACCAACTTGCATCCAACCTTAACAAGTTAGAAACTTGTTTTTTAAACCATAACAGCCCCTTTTGTCGGTACACCATAAATAAATGTAAATTAATAAGCCGCGGAAAGTTCGTCTTAATTTGAATGGAGATTAGTTTCCTGTGCAACAACCAGAAAATGAATGTACCACTAGCCCTCTTATAGCTGTATATTTCATTTAATATGAATTAAAGATTCTTATCTATACTAATATATAAAGCTGCAGAGTTTTTTTGTTTGTTTGTTTGTTTGTTTGTTTGAACGCGCTAATCTCAGGAACTACTGATCCGATTTTAAAAAATCTTTCAGTATTAGATATTCCATTTATCGAGGAAGGTTATAGGCTATATTTTATTTTCAAAAGAATTAGGGATCCGTATGAAAATTGCGATTTTGTAAACCAAGGTGTAAAATCGAAAACCTATTTATGCGTGCGCTGCAAAAACTATTGACAATAGAACAAAATGATGTACTACAGGTTTGTAGGTCTTATAAAGATCTACAAAAAAGTCCGCGAGAGCACATATCTAACTATCATAGTTTAGTCACAATAACCGATTTTAGTTTCATAAAAAATATGCACGGGTTCGAAGCCCACGCGGGCGAAGCCGCGCACAAAAGCTAGTCTTAAATAATTCTGTTCGATCACATTAATAGCAGTATTTATTGGTAATTATATAGTTATTAATATGTAGTTATATTGTAAAACCATTAGTTTATGCGTAACATTATCTACCTGTAATTGAAGATCGAAAAAACTAAAATAAACGATA
This sequence comes from Clostera curtula, assembly GCA_905475355.2. Classification (NCBI taxonomy): domain Eukaryota; kingdom Metazoa; phylum Arthropoda; class Insecta; order Lepidoptera; family Notodontidae; genus Clostera; species Clostera curtula. Next base: position 2,511,052 of record FR997804.1, on the reverse strand, counting down.
AAAATAATTGAAATCGTTCAACTGTGGGATGTTTGTGCTAATTAACGTCAACATATTCACTAATAGGCACCTTGCTTAAATTTTAATGTACGTTTACTTAATCAACACTTCATCACATACATCAATTCATTCAAATGCAGAAGCGTATTGCGCAAGCTATTGTGTAGCTACTTATCTAAAATGGGTGAGTTTTCTTGGACTCGTTTGTATATAATTGCTCATAACATGATTATCAGTCCACCTTGGTCCTTTGCTGGACATAGACCTCCCTTAGTAGACGCCTGGACATAGACCTCCAGTAATAGACGCCATAGCGCCCTGTATGCGTCAGGACAGGATGCTGTGAGCAGTCTATTGCAGGGCCTTGCTAATTCAATACAGTCAATATCCAATACCCAAATTGATTATGATATCCACGGTTTTGGTGAAATACTATTAATATTTAAAGTGTGGTGAAGGGTTTAGAATATATATTGTCACAACCCCATTCCATCCTTAAGGTGTCGTAAGAGCCGACAAAAGGAAATGAGAAGGGTGCAAACCAAGTTGCAAGAGAAAACTTAAATTGAAACAGTTTGCCAAGCTCTTTGGCCCGCGTGGCACAGTAGGCTAATTACCCTATATGTAAGGCTTGACTCAAAAGTCGGTAATTCCATTAATTATGTATGAACAGTACTAATATTATAGTGGCAGTTTGCGCTTTTGCCAGAAGCTGCCTCGTTGGTCTAGGTATAAGATGTGCCGCCTTTGGATCAAATAGTCCTAGGTTCAATTCCGGTCTCGGGCCTGTGTCGTTGTCGAAACCAGAGGCACTTGCTCTGAGCCTGGGTGTCAATTGTATTCGGGAATTACGTGTCATACGTTACACAATCCTTCTAAAGTTAAATGTTACAACACAGAACATTTGACTCTTCGAACATCATCGAACTAATTAAATTTTAATCACCCAGAAATATAGCGTTAGTCAAACATAATCTGACCGCGGGGATCTTAGCTCTTGGTGTTTTTGTTCAGCTATATGACACCGCTGCGCCCACGTCTAAAACATTATCTATCTATACTTGGACATAAAACTAATTGATGTCAGTTAGTTTATTTAAAATTCATTCACGGCGCATTAAACGCGCTTGTTTTACGAGTGTATGGATATTTTGAAAGCTTTCACATTTTACGATTGGTACTAATTGTTTTTCGACACTTATGTAGATTTCCGTTCCGCCAAATTGCTATGTAGATTGGTAGTGTATTTAGTTAAACAAACGCTCATAAAAGTATACTACATTTTAAATACAGGCTGTTGATATCTCGATCAACAACTTTCATTTAAAATGTAGAGGCAAAAATCGTCTGTTCCGAAGAATAAAGTTCTGTCAGTCATATTGAAGATACATTTTTTAATTAATTAATCTACTGCTGCGCAGCATGTCGCGGGTTCGATTCCCGCGAGGATGAAATATTTGTACGACCTACAAGTATTTGTTCCGGGTCTGGGTGTTTTCTATCTATAATATGTATGTATTTACAAAAAAAAATATGTATATAAGTAGTTTATCATCCATCTCGTTACCATAACACAAGCATTAAGTTGCTTAGCTTGGGACGAGATGGCGTTGTGTGAAATGTCCAAGGATATTTATTTATTTATTTATTATGTATACATTTTTCAAGTAGATTAAATTTGAGGCCAAATAATAATGTAAGGAAAATACGTAAGATTGTATAATTTATTGAATTATCATTATCAGTTATTAATTGATAACACAAGGAAAATTTTGTAACTATTCTTTGTACTACTCTGTTCCTCGGAATCGGTTCGCCGTCTTGCCAGCGTGGTATGGCACTGTAGCCCAATTTCCCTTCATAAATTTGGAGGAGGCCCGACTCAGTAGTGGGTCACTGTCACTGGGTCACTCAGTAGTGGTGACTGAAATGATAATGACTTAAACCATTTTATTCATATCTTTCATTCGCTCCACGTTTCCCTATCGGGTACCGATGGCAACGGCTTGGTCAGTTGTAACGTTTCTATCCACCGGTGCCCCATTGTCTGTGATCCCTACGCGCGAAACCAGACCCACAAAATAGGCCATTGTTTCTTCAATATCTCAATTCATTCCTTCTGTTAGTTCGTGGCGAAATATTAAGTAATCTATTGTTTTTTGTGCTCCAACGGTAGCGCTTTTTTGTTACCGTTTCTTGCGTTGCTGCTTGTGTTATATGTTAAAAAAGTTCGTCAGCAAAAAGCAATTAGTGTGATGATAGGTTGAGAATACATAGTGTCACCACCCCATTCCATCCTGAGGGTATAGTATAGGGTAGAAGGAAATAACAAGGGTGAAAACCTAGAGACAGAAAACTTGAAGTAAAACCCTATGCCAACTCGTTTGGCCAGCGTGGCACTGTAGACTAATTCCCCACCTTGTAATAGGAGGAGGACCGACCCAGCAGTGAGTCATTTATAGGTTGAGTAGTAGAAGTAGTTAGTAAAGAATGCAATTTACCTGCAAATTAAACACCCTACGGCTCATCGAGATATTCGTCGTCGTTTCAACCCATGAATGACCCACTACTGAGTCGAGCCTCTTCCAAATTCATGGAGGGAAATTAGCCTACTGTGCCACGCGGGCAAGACGGGTTGGCACAGGGCTTGTATCAAGTTTTCCTTCTCTTGCGGCTAGGTAATTAGCCTCTTGCGTTCCCTTAGTCGCCTCTTACGACACCCTCGGGATGGTATGGGTTGATGACACTGTGTATTCTAAATCCGTCAGCACACGAAACGAGATATTAGATGTTAGTTAAATATGTTATAGCAACCGACCTCTTCCGGGCTTTGAAGGCTCAAGCCTAAAGTCATTGCCGTCATTCATATATGGCAGTCGATACACGTAGTCAACTGTAGTCACCTGAAAATTTCATCATCATCATCATCATTTCAGCCAAAAGACGTCCACTGCTGGACATAGGCCTCCCCCAAGGATTTCCACAAAGGCCGGTCCTGGGCCGCCCGCATCCACTGCTTTCCGGCGATCTTAACCAGGTCGTCGGTCCACCGTGTGGGAGGCCTACCAGCACTGCGCCTTCCGGAACGCGGTCGCCACTCGAGGACCCCATCGGACGTCGGTTCTGCGAGCTATGTGCCCTGCCCACTGCCACTTAAGTTTGACAATCCGGTGGGCTATGTCGGTGACCCTGGTTTTCCTGCGTATCTCCTCATTTCTGATTCGATCTCGCAGGGAAACTCCGAGCATAGCCCTCTCCATTGCCCTTTGGGTGACTTTGAGCCTTCTTATGGAGCCCATAGTGAGCGACCACGTCTCAGTTCCATATGTCATCACTGGCAACACACATTGGTTGAAGACTTTTGTCTTCAGACACTGCGGTATTGTGGACGAGAAGATCTTTCGCAGCTTCCCGAACGCTGCCTGAAAATTTGCAGCTGACAAAATATTTGCTGCCTAGTAACAAGATAGAGCAGTCACCAATTTGATGAATCTCGGAGTCGCAGATGATAATCTTTACCAACAAATACTGGCAGTTTATCAAATTTAGGTACGACTGCTTTTCTGACTGATGCTTTTTGGGGGCGGGGGAATTCTTTATGGATTCTGTAATAATTTATATAAAAATTACAACTTTAATTTATTAAAACTTTTAATTTATAAATTACTAGTGGCCCGCCCCGGCTTCGCCCGTGCAAAGCGGGGGTGGGTCATACATAAAAACCTTCCCCTTGAATCACTCTATCTATTAAAAAAAAACCGCTTCAAAATCCGTTGCGTAGTTTTAAAGATTTATGCATACATAGGGACGGACAGAAGAATGCGACTTTGTTTTATACTATGTAGTGATTACAAAATCAAAATTATTTTTATTCGAATAAACTCTTGCGAACGGCTTCAAATAGTCAAAAAGTATAATACCAAAATTAAAAATTAAAATGAAAAAAAAAATGTTTTTTACCACCGTGCACCGGTTTGGAATGCCATTTCACATAGTCTACCGAATATAAACAATACCAGTAATACAAGTAAAGTAGTACCAAACAAAGTACGTGAACCAAATAAATATAACTAAATAACAGTAATCAATACTGCCCTGACCGATAACGAAGAAAATTCATTTAAATCGATACCTAAAGTGCTTTTACAAGCAACTGTAGAACATGAATGGAATCGAGACCTGTAATGATTGCGCCATCGATATCTCGTACCTGAAAACGAGTACTGCTGTTTACGTTGCGACAGTGTTCTTGTTCAAAATGTCAATTGTTATTTAACTGTCTGGGTAAAGTGGAAAAAACGAGTGACCATATAATTTATCACGCGAGGCCGTCTTATTAATTGTACGAAATCAACAACAAAGTAATGATGATTATGTTCCTCAGACTAGTCTATAATTTGACCTAAAACACACTTGTCACGCCGAGACGGGATAAAAGGTCGCTGGAATTTTATATTTAAATAACTTGACCATTTTCTTCGTGTTAAAGCGGGACACCTACGGAATTTTGTATATAAATAAATACATATATAGGGGACGTTTGTGTAAGATCAAAGATGTCATATTTAAGTGCAAAGGGTATAAAGATTTAGTCGTAAAAAGCGGGACATTTTTATTCGCGTTGGGGACAGCGGGACGGACAGCCTGAAAGCGGGACAATCCCGCCCAAAGCGGGACGTATGGTCACGTTATACCATCATACTTTGATGTACTGAACGAAGTGGGTTCAGGATATTCTGCACCAATACAAAAAAATCAGGTGACGGAGAGCGACTCTATCCGTGATCATCAACTAATTTCAGTTTGAGTCTCCCAACGGACGGTATACCGTCCGTTGGGAGATTCCTCCAATTACATGGAGGGTAATTAGCCTACTACGACACGCTGGGCAGACGGGTTGGCAAAGATAAAAAACTATAGAGGATATAAAACCTACTTGTAAGAGGAAATCTTTAAAAACATAAGCCACCAAGTCTGGAAAGCCGCAAGAGAAGGAAAAGTTGATACGATCCTATGCTAACCCGTCTAGCTGGCGTGGCCCAGTAATCTGATTACCCTCCATGTAAGTGGAGGAGGCCCGACTCAACAGTGGGCCGTCTATGGGCCTAATAATAATAGTAGTAGAAAATTTGGTTCCAAATAATGCCAGTCACCCAGGATATGAATTATATATGTTATATAGAGCTAAGGCAATTTTCACACAATTTACAATTAACACATTTTAGCAGCCAAACAGATTTTATCTTTGAGGCAGTGTTATCTCATTAGACTTAATTAAACATATTGAGTCTATTATAAAGTGTGTAGCCGAGCATTTACATATTTCAAGATAAAATACATGAATTAAATATATTACTACTAGCTGACCCGGCAAACGTTGGTTTGCCATATACATATCGCTATTAAAAATAGGGGTTGATCGTGGAGGGGTGACAATTTAGGCTTGAATGTATATTTGTATACTGCATCATAAAAAAATCCCTACTTGAAATTTAGGGGATGAAAATAGATGTCGTTCGATTCGCAGACCTACCCAATATACACACAAAATTTCATGAGAATCGGTCCAGCCGTTTCGGAGGAGTACCAGAAACACCGCGACACGAGAATTTTATATAGTAGATTATCAGAACGATAGTGTTTGTTAAAAACTTAATGAAGTAAAGTATTTTTTTGCTTAATGATGTCAATATTTATGTAGCTGGAATTTTTATTGATTTGTTTTTCCAAGTTTGCCATATCTGGTTTAAAATGCGTTACTTTCGCCAAGGTTCTACCGGTTTCTTGATTATTTGAAGTTTTTACGTCATTACTACACTGACCTGCAACACTAAGTACTACACTTTTAATAACGTAAACGCACCTAATAACGACCCCTTAAAATCCGCGCCCATTACCGCTCTATTCAGAAAACTAGATTTTTAATGTAATGTATTAAAGGTAAACAAGTGGTTGCTTACGAAAAAAGTTAGATGTATTTGTATTGCAAATGTTCATATCTTGTTTGTGTATGTAACTCAACGATTTAAAGAATAATTGGTAAATTCGTCGGTGAAGGCCGGTGATAGTGCATTTTCCATAGTGTGGCGTTCCCGACGACGTAAGTACACTTGTTTCTTTCTTAGCAGAAGATTATATCTTCAAGCATTTTAATGTTACTTCTAGTTCTTTTGATGCATTTTTCATACTTTCAGAAACACAAATAATAATTAATTTTACTGAGATACTATTACATATTGCTTAAAATTCAAAATTAAAAATAGGCGGTAATAGGAACAAAAATCACAATTTTATTCCCATTACCGACCCAGTTGTTAAACATGTCGCTGATAAGTACATTTCGTATCTTTTTTGTGCCATGATTTTTGTTAAAATGATTCAATTAAAAGGCAGGACGATACACTAACTCAGTTCCTTAGTATGTTAACTTGTATTTGAGCTATTAACGCCATATATTTAAGAGCATTAGTATCCGTAAAAATATAAATGTTCTTCTTCTAAATATTTAGTAAATATTTTGATGAATAAAGGAGGTATAATTTTTCTAATATTGTATTTTTATAGTTAAAATATGATTATTATTAAAGATTTATAATAACCGCACCATTTACAATCATACAAATGTCCAAAAACCACAAGTATTTAGGGTCGGTAATTGGTTATACGATTTCCTTTAATAATACCTATTACCGATCTACTTGTACATTTACAACGAACCCCCTTACTACCTATTTATTTTCAAGTTATCATAAAGTTACCTAATTAACAGGGAATACTATAATCCCTAATAAACATACATGTTTTACATAAAAATTTAAAATACTATAAGCTTTATTATATAGTAGTACATAACTCAATGCAAAAATCGCCTTTTAAAGATGTTATTTTCTATACCGGAGATCAAGATCTAAAACATCATCTCCGAAACCATCAACATCAACTCCGAAACCATTGACACCAACTCCGAAACCATCAACATCAACTCCGAAACCATCAACGCCAACTCCGAAACCATCAACATCAACCCCGAAACCATCAACATCATAAATTCAAAATACATGCGTGAATTTGAGCTCTGAATCTCTTGATAGTACTATTATTAATAGATCAGAATATTGTAAAACTCCACTAAAATCTACTAAGTACAATCAGTAAAAATATTCCAAAAGAACATTATATTTTCCCGAGAACAAGACCACGAAGAATCGAAATGAATTTATGGCATATCAGAAAAATATTGAAGCAGAAAATTTATAAATAGAAGAAAAAAAATGAAACGAAGATTTGGAGAAGAAACCAAAAAGATAAATTAAGCAAACAAGGCAATCCAAAATAAAAACTACTAAATAAGGCAAAACGTACAATAACCAAGGTGATTCCGAAAATGATTACGAGATATGATCTTGGATTTCATTCTGAGAGTCTGTTGAATCAATTTCTTAATCTTATTTTTTTCGCCAAAGGTAACTTTTCTTAATTTATTTTATTTTTAATTGTTAATCTATTTTGATTCTGATTTGACATGACTGCCAGACTTAAAATTTTATAGTATTTTTATATTTCTATGTTACATTTTGTAAATAATAGATACCAAAGGCACAGAGCCCTTCTTACGAAGCTACCATCGTATGGAATCCCCGAGGGACTCTGCAGATGGATCGCTAGCTTTCTGGATGGTCGGAGCATCAAAGTCGTCGTAGACGGCTCCTGCTCCGAGACCAAAACCATTAATGCTGGCGTACCACAAGGCTCGGTGCTCTCCCCGACGCTGTTCATCCTGCATATCAATGATTTGCTGTCCACAGACGGCATGCATTGCTATGCGGATGACAGCACGGTTGATGCGCGATATACCAGCCATCGGAATATCCCTCGGTGCGAAATGGTAGAAAGACGATCACACCTTGTGTCTGAAGTCGGGGACACTCTAGGGCGTGTCTCCAAATGGGGTGAAAGGAACTTAGTTCAGTTCAACCCCATGAAGACACAGGTGTGCGCGTTCACTGCAAAGAAGGACCCTTTTGTCGTAGCGCCTCAGTTCCAAGGAGTATCCCTTCGTGTCTCCGAGAATATTGGAATCCTCGGTGTCGATATTTCCAGCAAGGTCCAATTTGGGAGTCATCTGGAAGGTAAAGCCAAATTGGCGAGTAAAAAGATGGGCGTTCTGACCAGAGCCAGGAGGTATTTCACGCCCGGCCAACGACTTGCACTCTACAAAGCACAGGTTCGGCCGCACGTGGAATACTGCTCTCACCTGTGGGCAGGTGCGCCCAGATACCAACTCGATCCACTTGACTCCCTCCAAAGACGTGCTGTTCGAATCGTCGGGGATTCCAATCTCACGGACAAACTGGGGACGTTGGAGCAACGGAGAGACTTTGGATCTCTCTGCGTGCTCTACCGTCTGTTCCACGGGGAGTGCTCCGAGGAACTGTTTGAAATGGTACCACCGTCACCTTTCTACCATCGTACAACTCGACATCGCAGCAGGGTTCATCCATATCACCTGGAAACGATAACGTCCAGCACGGTACGCTTCCAGCGATCATTCCTACCTCGTACGTGCAGACTCTGGAATGAACTACCTGCGGCGGTGTTTCCCGAGCGCTACGACATGTCCTCCTTTAAACGAGGTTTAAAAAGAGCACTCACTTCACGGTAGGCAACGGCTTGGCTGTGCCCCTGGCACTGCCAATGTCCATGGGCGGCGGTCAACACTTACCATCAGGTGGGCCGCTAGCTCGTTTGCCACCAAGAGCAATAAAAAAAAAAAAAAAAAAAAAAAAAATGCCGCATTGATTATATATTATAGTATAATCAATGCTGGCCTCTTGTAATTTGTTATACATAATTGGTATAAAGAAGATTTTTTTGACTGATTTAACGCTGTTATGTATATAATATGATAAGAACACAAATAATTTGTTATGTGTTGATAACATTCCGTACTGTATTGGAGCATTTAAATAAATAGTTGAACTATACTAAATACTAACTATACACGAGCATTTTTATCTAACTTTAACGGTTTCATTTATTTAGTGGTCGGTATTAGGTGTCACATAAACGGTATTAGGCACACACCCTATATTTTGGATCGGTAATAGGGACATGGCCCTTTTTTCTTTTAAGTTGTATTTATTTTTTAAGTTATTATTAGTATAACTATTTCTGTATAAGAATAGAAAAATGGATAATTTCAGTACTTGAAAAACTATTTTGATTGCCACCACATATTATGAAAGTGCTTGTTTTTTGGACATCAATCCGAACTCGGCTTAAACTGGCGGTAATGGGTGCGTTTACGTTATATCATTTTTTTCTAAACTATAGAAGATAGAGATTTAAAATAAAAATCGTTTTATAGCAAATGTTATCAGCTTTTTATGTAATTATATCAAACTCTACAAACTATTTTTCGAGTCCTTTTTATTTCGAAAGTATATCTTGTGTACTTAAAAAGTTATTGCATTTTTAAAAGTGTGATACTTAGTTTTGCAGCCCAGTGTAGTTTTGTCTATGACCAATTCAAATGTATTTTATTTGGCGTCAGATTGTGTTTAATGTGACTAAACCCTTGATAAGGATTTCCACGAAGGCCGGCCCTGAGCTACCAGCATCCATCGCTTTCCGGCGACCTTAACCAGGTCGTCACTCCACCGTGTAGCAAGCCTACCAGCACTGCGCTTTCTGAAACGCCGTTTCCACTCGAGGACTTTTCTGCCCCATCAGACGTCACTCCTGCGAGTTATGTGCCCTGTCCATTGCCACTTAAGTTTGGCAATCCTGTGGGCTATGTGGGTAACTCTGTTTCTCCTGTGTATCTCCTTATTTCTGATCGGTCTCCGAGCATAGCCCTCTCCATTGCCCTTTGGGTGACTTTGAGTCTTTGATGGAGCACATAGTGAGCGACTACGTCTCTGTACCATATGTCATCACTGGCAACACACATTGATCGACGACTATTGTCTTCAAACACGTATTTTACGGTCTAAATACGTACTGGCACCAAACATTTGTGTCCTTACGAGCCTTGTCAGGCGTTTAAAAGATATAATAATTTCTACCCACAAATGACTCGGTATGAGTCAAGCCTGCTCCAAATTATTGGAGGGAAATGAGTCTTATCTGCCACGCTGGCCAGACGGGTTGGCACAGAGTTTATAACAAGTTTTCCTTCTCTTGCTAAGTTATCGGCCTTTCATTTTCAAAAATATCTTTCCAGTATGTTATGAAGTTTAAAGGTAATCAAAAGCTCCCGCGATTCCTGTATTTCAATACGATCCTATTCGTTTCTGTCGGTACAATCATTAAATAGTGAGGTCATTTGAATGAACATGATTCATTCATTTGTCATCACATCACTGAATGTTAACACGAGTCTTGCGTACTGCGTGACAAACTCGCAATGTGACGTAACTACTACTCAAACCATACATGACCCACTACTAAGTCAGGCCTCCTCCATTTACGTGGAGGGTAATAGTAGGTGTGCCACAATGGCGAGACGGGTTGGCACCGGGGATATATTTAGATGCCGAGGTCCCTAGGGTCCCGGAACATACTCTCCTATAAAGGAGTGTATCCCGTGGCCCTGGTTCGGACATTCGAGGATCACCGTCGGTGTTTGTGGGTAGGTTGGGGCGCAATTTACCATCTCTAGGCGCCCCGGAGTCACACGTAACCCGGCCAGTCCCAACGGCCGAGAATCCACGAGGAACACCGATGTAAAAAAATAAAATAAAAAAGGGTGTATCAAGTTGTCCTTTTCTTCGCTCTTGCGTTCCTTTAGTCGCCCAGGATGGTATAGGTTGGTGACATTGTGTATTCTAAATCCGTCACCACACGACACTGTGTAAAAACGAAGAAAACTCTATAATTGTCTATTGTTAAAATAATTGACAACTATGCGAGACTTGGCCAGTTTTGCACGACTGATATTTTCCCATGCGCCGGGTTCGTCGTCCCAAAAATGGCCGGCACAGGTTCAAACATGTCAACTGGCCAAGTCAAGTGGTTCTGTTATTTGCGCAGATGGCTGCCAGCTTTTTATAGCGGTAACTGTTTTTAATAGACGTATGAAGTAATACTTAGAAACTGAGGGATAACTATCAAAATGGCTGTTTTGATTATGTAAAATTAGTGAACTAAATTAGTGATACTTTCCAGATTAACCTATTGACATTAACAACCTAGATTACAACTAATTAACAATTAACATAACACCACCCCATTTCATCCTGAGGGTATCGTAAGAGCCGACAAAAGAAAATGATAAGGCTGACAACCTACCTGCAAGAGAAGGAAATCTTAGTACGCAACTTATGTCATTTCCTATTGTCGACTCTTACTGGTCGAATGGTGACACAATGTATATTAATTCCGTCACCAAAACACAAGCCTTAGTATTTACTAAGCTATTTACTATTACTATGAAATTATAAAACGAACTACTCAGAAACCGTATTGTAGTTGCTCAACGTGTTTTGTTTCACTCACATTTCAACAACATGTGTTGAACTTATTCTCTACTACTTGAATTGCAACAGAGCTCTAAACAAAAAGGAATTTCATAGGAATTCAAATAAAACGTTCTGTGATGAACAGACAGGCCTCCCTTCTATGAACACGTGGCAGGCCCGGAAGGAAGCGTTAATTTAAACCGATGGCATTGAATGGCGGCGTCTGCTATTTTTAAAATAAAAGCCCTTGTTAATGATAACCGAGTGTGACATCAGTGAGGGGGAATAAAAGTGTATTATATCTTTATCTTCCCCGGGCTTCACGTGGATTATGAACAACTCTTAATATTCTGTGACTAGCTTTTGGGCGCGGCTTCGAACCCGTGCTATGCATTTTTTTTATGAATATAAAAGTGGTTATTGTGACTAAAATATGACTTTTTTGTAGATTTTAATAAGACCTACAAACTCGTAGTACTTCAATTTGTTCTATTGTCAATAGTTTTTGCAGCGCACGCATAAATAGGTTTTCGATTTTACACCTTGGGTTACAAAATCGCAATTTTCATACGGATCCCTAATTGCTTTGGAAATAAAATATAGCCTATAACCTTCCTCGATAAATGGACTATCTGACACTGAAAGAATGTTTGAAATCGGACCAGTAGTTCCTGATATTAGCGCGTTCAAACAAACAAACAAACAAACTCTGCAGCTTTATATATTTGAAGAGCCAGGATGGCCTGAAGGTCCCTCACCAGAACTCATCTTCTTCTAATTATATGGGTAGGTGGGCGCGGAAATAGAAATAGATGTCTTCAGATCAAAATCAACGTATTTTAATCAGTATTCACAGAAATCACGATATAATTAAGTAATTTGCGATTACTACTGTGCAAAATCAATTTAATTTAATCTTAATATAACGTGATGGCGAAGACTCTGAGCGATTCGTCACAAGCGTGGTGCGCGGGCGCCGTCTCGTTCCAAAGTGAGCCCAAGATGGCCGCCCGCACTGCCATCGACAATGACGCTTCGCTAGGTTGACATTGACAGGCCTGTCAACCTGACGTTTGACGTAACCGCCGTCACGGCCGGACTGACTTGCGACCGTCCTCGGGCGATTTATCTGAAACAAATTAAGATGCATAGTCCGTTCGCTCATCCTGACTTAATCATTTTCATCAGCACACAAACACTAAAATCATTGAGAGACTTGGACTAACCAGGCAAGTGTATCGCTTAGCCAACCGTAAGGTGTGACTCGGACTACACTTCAGTAAGACCAGTCGACAACGTTAACACATTTTCGTCCTTGTAACATCTAGACAGGCCAATCCATGACCCGGACGACACAATTCGTCTCAAGAATAGCAAGCGGTCATCCAGGACGAGTCAATGCCTGACTCGGACGACAGATTTCGTCAGATGACGCTAAATAGATCACTGTGACAAGTCAAACAGACATGACTCGGACGACACATTTCGTCTCACAAATAGCAAGCGATCATCCAGGACGAGTCAGTACTGACTCGGACGACAAATTTCGTCAGATGACGCTAAATAAAACAAGTCAACCAGTCATGACTCGGACGACACATTTCGTCTACCTTCTGTGACGAGTGAAGTGTGCCCTCTAACTATTCACCTAAGATTAGTAAGGACGACACTTCTTCGCCCAGGATCAACCATTTGTACAATTTATCATGATTATCGGAATGTAACAGTACAGTAGCGATAGTTTGTACTATACCAGCTTATGATAATGAATTGTCCTGTTCCGTGTGTACTTCCGCTTCATGAAGACCCTCCCATGTTTCAGGGTCTGAGTGTACGCTCATGGTATCTGAGCTTGCAGTCACAGTATGTGAGTCAGCCGAAGCAGTGTCAGAGCATACGGTCGTAGTGTCAAGTCGGTCTAATGATTCGTTATCATTATTTAAACACGAAGTATTTTCTACATCATCAGACGCCGTCTCGGCCTCGACTTCATTTAAAAGACTAGACGCAATTTCAAGTAATCCGTCATGTCCTCGGGGTACTGCGCGCAAATTCTCGTGGGAATATTTAAGAGTTCGATTGGAGGCATCGACTATGCTTTTAAGTTCATAGCGATCATTATTTAAAACTTCTGTTATCACGAATGGACCCCTAAATTTCCTATCCAATTTTGTTTGATTGCGTTCACAGTTTTTGATGAACACGTAATCGCCCTTAGAAAATGGTTTAATTTTTGCGCGGCCACGATTGAATCTAACAGTTTCGGACTTGGCAGCTTTCTGGATGTTTGCTGATGCATCCTCCCTAATAGAATCAATATCCAAGCGAACCTCGTTGTCTTTGTCAGTGCAGCTTATTTTAGAAATACCCAGCGAATTGGAACGAATCCCAAACATAAGCTCTGATGGGGAATATTTGGTCACGGTAGATTTTGTACTATTTAGAGCAAGCTGAATATTTCCTAATTCGTCGCGCCACGTCTTATTAGGATCGTTTTCGATGATAGTTAAAAGGCTCTTTAATGTACGCATCACTCGTTCTACTTGGCCATTGGCTCTACTTGCACCCGTCGCAATAAAGTGGAGTTCTATTTTATGCTCACCACAAAAGCTTTTAAAATCAGAACTAATGTAGCAACGACCTTGATCTGCGATGATTCTTTTTGGCGCTCCAAAAAGATAAACTGCTTTTTGCAGCGCATATATTGCACTCTTCGCATCAACGGATGTGGTATGTTCGAGTAGAACATACTTCGTAAAACCGTCAATAATTACTGAGCAATACTCCTTCCGGTCGCTCTTCCCGCTCAGCTTTCCCGAAAAGTCGATATGAACTGTGTGCCAAGGCACAGACGCTTTAGGAATCGGATGAAGCTGAACGGGCAGAGCACCCGAAGGGCCTTTAGAAGCCTTACAAACTATGCACGAATCTATGAATTTCCGAACACATTTAGACATATCTGGAAACCAATACTTCTCATAGAGCTTATCCAACGTTTTATCTCTACCTAGATGTTGCAATTCGTTGTGAACATGATTTATGAGTGTCCAAATAAGAGATCGCGGCACTACCGGCAGCCAGGAGATCGCTTTATTACGAACAATTTTCCTATAAAGGATACCTTCTCTGACATCGTATGTGTGGGCTACGGTTTCAGGAAAACTATTATTGTGGCATTTTGTGATGAGATCTTGGATTTCAGGATCCCTTTTTTGTTCCACTGATAACCAACCTTGGTGGAGCTCAACAAACTGGACCGATCTCGTTTGAAACCTTTCAGATTCTAAGGGAGTAACCGTATTAGAATTTGGAATAGGATTTCGAGACAAAAAGTCGGCGTGTTCCATTTTCCTGCCTTCGCGATAAACGATATCGAAGTCGTAAGCCTGCAAGTACGCCCACCAACGATATACACGGGGAGTTAAATCCTTCTTAGACTTTGACGCCTTTAATGAATTGCAGTCCGTTACAACTACAAAACTCCTACCATAAAGATAGTGTCTGAAATGATCTACCGCTCTAACGACTGCTAGCGTCTCCAGCTCGTAAGAGTGGTAACGAGACTCCGCATCTGACGTTCGACGGCTAAAGTACTCTACAACGTGGGGAAGGTTGTCTTTCTTTTGTAAAAGGATCGCTCCGTAACCGTCCGAGCTAGCGTCGGTATGTAACTCTACAGGGAGTTCCGGGTCAAATATGGTGAGTACGGGTTCAGATGTAAGAATGTCTATTAAACTTTTGCGTATTCTTTCATGTCCCGTAGTCCAAGTAATTCGTCCTTTTAATTTCGTAAGAGGATACAAGGGACCTACAACCCGGGTAAAATCGGGAATGAATTTCCGGAAATATGACGCTAATCCCAGGAGCTGTCGGACATTCGTGGCTGACTTCGGTTCAGGGGCATCAACCAATGCTTGAATTTTCCGCGAATTGGGTCTAATAACACCAGATTGCACAGTATATCCTAAATAATCGACCTTTTGCTTCATGAATTTACATTTTTTAAGGTTTAGTGAAAAGCCAGTTTCCGACAATGCGGCCAATACATCGTCAAGACGCTGCAGACCCTCAGAGATGTCCACGGAGTGGCACAATACATCATCCATATAAATTAATGGTTTATCTTTTAAATGGCTAATGGCTTTTGTGATACATCTCTGAAAGACTGCCGGTGCATTTTGCAACCCAAAGGGCATGGCGAGATATTCATATTGCCCCTCGTTGGTGACGAAAGCTGTTTTCTGCACTGAATCCGGATGAACGGGGATCTGGTGGAACCCAGCTGCCATGTCTAACGAGGAGAAGAAATTGGCCCCAACAAGCTGATCGATTTGTTCCTCTATACGGGGCAAAGGGTAACGTTCGGGCACGGTATTGGAATTTAACTCCCTATAGTCGACACATAATCTATCTGTATTGTCCTTCTTTTTGACAAGGACAATGGGGCTCGCGAAGGGGGAAGAGCTCTCCTGAATCACTCCTGCATCTAATAATGTCTGGACCTGTTCCCTGATTATTTGTTTTTCTATGGGAGCTCGTTTGGTGGGACACCTATATACGACCTTTTGCGGATCTACTAATCTAAGTTCACATACCCCTGTCGTCACCCGTTTGGTGGGTATACCTTCAATAAAATGATGTGAATACTTTCTTAAAATTGAAATCAACATTTCCTTATCGTTCCCCTGCAGATCTGTGTCAATATGATTTAAATCTGACGCGTCTAAAGTCCTATTACAAAAATGAGATTGCTCCTTGGTGTGTATTACTAGATTATCATTATCGATTTTCACGCACATTCCTAATTCAAAGATATCCCTACCAATTATTATAGGGTCTGATATATTACAATCGGGGACCACATGGAACCACAGGCATATTAAACGTTTATCGATCTTAACCTCGCTCTGAATTTGTGTAGTGCATTGAATATCATTACCTCCTATACCACTAAGATAAACGATATCTTTGCGTTCAGTACCCGAGAGCTTTCCACGAAAACTTTCCTTTAAAAGTGAACAAGACGATCCACTATCGAATAAAAAAGGAACTAGCTCACCGGATGATGTTTCCAAAGTACCCCTCGAAGGGCGGTGTTTGCAATGATGAACCTCCTTGACCGCAGCCTTGCTTCCGTTCTTCTTGTCGGGGCAGTTGGTAGTCACATGCCCCTTTTGTCCACATGAGTAGCAGGTCACAGAAGTAATGTTCTCCGAAGTGCGTGATGAGCTCGGTGTGTCTTGAGATGTAGGTCCGGAATGATCACGACGTTTCCTACATTCTGCAAACCGGTGACCCATTATACCACAGAAGCTACATCTGCCTGAAAATCTTTCGGTGGGACGATAGCGCTTGATCTCGGGTTCATTGATTTCTCCACCATCCAACCGACGCTTAAGAGATACACCTCCCAGTATTCGGAATAATTGAGTGCGAGTGGTGATATTGTGAGCGTTTAACTCGCGACGTATAAGACTGTCCTTTTGACAAAGTACTGAAATCACAAATCCAGTCACAACTTCTTCAGGCATCACGATCTTTGGAATTCGTTCGATCAAGTTCCACAGCCGAAGTGCAGATTCTGAAGCTGTTTCCTTGACTCCGATTTGGAATCGTAGAATGTCGTCAAAGTAGTCCTGAAGTAATTTAGGTTTAGAAAACTTTGCTATAAGAGACTGCTTGACCACGCTCCAGGTCATTTCTTGCAGGTTCAATTTGGTAATGCAAGATACAGCTCGTCCTTTCAAAGCACTCGTTAGAGCCATAAGTAAGTCTATTCCATCCAAACGCCTCTTCTGAACGATGGCTTCTGTTATATTGCACCAACCATCAACGTCAGCGTCAGCGTCATCTGGATTGAAGGGTAGTAGTTGCGTAGAATGAATAGTGTTCGGAGTTGGTATTTGCTGAACCGCCAGAACTCGAGATAAAAGCGTCTCCATGCTGTTAAGTAATTTTTCGGCATCCGTTTTGATCCTCTGGCCCTCAATTTGGGTCCCATCGGATCCCACTTCTGATGAAGAGCCAGGATGGCCTGAAGGTCCCTCACCAGAACTCATCTTCTTCTAATTATATGGGTAGGTGGGCGCGGAAATAGAAATAGATGTCTTCAGATCAAAATCAACGTATTTTAATCAGTATTCACAGAAATCACGATATAATTAAGTAATTTGCGATTACTACTGTGCAAAATCAATTTAATTTAATCTTAATATAACGTGATGGCGAAGACTCTGAGCGATTCGTCACAAGCGTGGTGCGCGGGCGCCGTCTCGTTCCAAAGTGAGCCCAAGATGGCCGCCCGCACTGCCATCGACAATGACGCTTCGCTAGGTTGACATTGACAGGCCTGTCAACCTGACGTTTGACGTAACCGCCGTCATATTAGTATAGATAGATAAACAGAGCCGTTTATTTATTTATTTATTTACACTTCTGCACAAAATGTACTAAGGCGGACTTAATGCCTTAGGCATTTTCTGCCACTCTACCTTGGTGGAACATCCACAAAGAGCGAAAAAGGCATAGAGAAATGCATCAAAGACAAAGAGTGCTCGCTCGCACAAAAGTGACGTATACGATGATGAAGAAGATGTAAATAAATATCCTTGGACATTTCACACAACGCCATCTAGTCCAAAGCTAAGCAACTTAATGCTTGTGTTATGGTAACGAGATGGATGATAAACTACTTATATAATTATTTTTTTGTAAATACATACATATTATAGATACAAAACATCCAGACCTAGAACAAATACTTGTAGGTCGTACAAATATTTCTTCGTGCGGGAATCAAACCCGCGACATGCTGCGCAGCAGTCGATCGCTCTACCACTGCGCCAACCGTGTCATCGAATGTGTACCATATTGTAATGAAATGTGCTCGTAATGCGACCGTTAGGAAGGGTCTTGGCTTAGAGTTTTTTTTGGCAGATCCCCTTTTTACGAAAGTGGAATTGTCCTAAAATGTGTCTTCTTAAATTATTGTTTTGAGACACGATCTGATGTTTATTAAATTATTAAATAGGGCCGCATTATAATAATAAAAAAGGAAAGAATGACAAGCCCTCTGAGTTTCTTGCCAATTCTTCTCAGTAGTGGTGAGAACTGGTGGTAAACTAAAATATATTACTTTGCTTTATATACATTTTATTAATATGTTGACAATTTGTAAGTGTCCATTGTGTCCTATGCAAAATAAATGATTTGACTTTGACTTTGATGTATACAAGATAAATAGGCGTATTTGCTCAACAACACTCCTTAAATCTTTAAACAAACTATTTAAATTGAGAATAATAAAAGAGAAAAGGAGAAGGCAAATTGAACCATAAACGCCAATAGCCTTCCTTGTAAGTGTGTATTTGTATGGGTGGAGATGATGATGATAGTGATTTATAGTTAGCTTCTGCCCGCAGCTATACCCTTGAGGGTTTTAAGCTTTTTTTCTAAAGCCCATTATGACTTTATTTTTTAGTCCATATTATCATTTGATAAAAAAAACTGAGGTTACAGTAATATATGTACGAGTAGCTACGTCTGAATAATTAACTAAATAACAGTTCACTTATTATTGAAATTGATTGAATCTATTGGGTATTATGGAAAGGAAACTTTGAGACCAACAAGAAAAACTATATAAGATTTTCTTGCCGGCTCTTCTCTGTGATTGGCATTCTGAACTGGTGGTAGTTTCAGTATGAAATGACAACATGCGTATAAAAGAAACGAATGTAGATTGTGACGCCAATAGGAGTGTATGGAGACTACCCCCTAGCGTAGAGCAAGAGCCAAAAGATGATGATGTTAGTTTTAAGCGTGACGATTTTCAGGAGTTTTGTGATAAAACCGACATAAATACACACGGACAAGGGAGTCGTTGCTCATCGACTCCCTTGTCCGGGTTAAGCTCCAAAGTCTGGAACATCGCCGCAAAGTTGCTAGGTTATCTGTATTTTATCGGATACATTTCGGAGAGTGTGCATCAGATCTCCACGATCTTATTCCCCCTTGCCCTTGCCCTCATGGTGGATATTCCGGAAATCCGAACGAAACGCTTCAACTCCACATTTATCATGCGTACCGCGGAAATGTGGAATGCACTTCCCGAGTGGGTCTTCCCCGATAGATATAATCTGGGTGTCTTTAAATCACGAGTGAATCGGTTTCTTCTAGGCAAGCGCGCTCCATCTTAGGTCCCAGTGTCGCTTAACATCAGGTGAACTGGCGATCAAGCGTAAGCCTATCAAGAATAAAAAAAAATGTCCTTTTAAATTTGAATTTGAAACATATAAAGACTTAGCTAGCTTTTGACAAAACCCCGAAATAAATCAACAGTAAATCGACGTGGCGATTGCTTGAACCATTTTGACCTCACTGGCGATAGATAGTATCTTATCATAGAAGATAAACAAACCACACCTATAGCTGTTGTAACTTACGGAAGTCGAAACGTTGAATAAATATTGAATGTTCACGATACTTTTTTTCTATATTTTGGTATAGATATCATTTTGATACTTCACTTAGAAGCCGAGATGTGTAGAGAGTTCTATACCTAGTGGAAATTGATCACGATAAATCGACTTCTTATAGTGCTTCTCCATTACTGGAAGTTGGCCGTCAGTTCTGAAAATGTTGCGTCCTATCCTTGGTCTTCTGGAATATGCAGGACATCCTGCATTATTTGTTCCAGTCCACTCCCTGATGTTTCTGAACCATGACTTTTCCCGTCTGCCCATTCGTTGCTTGCTCATCTTGATGAACTGAAGCAGTTAAATTCCGGCAAATAATATATCTCATGCACACCAAAATAAATTACAAATGTATTATATCCTCAAAACGTTCGTTAATGCTTCATCCGTCGGTGAGAAATGTTCTATACAAATGTCCCTTTTGTCTTGCTGAGATAATAAAAAATCATCGAGCGGAGCTTCCAAGAGAGAGCAACTTCATTTCTGAATTAAAGTAAGTAACAAATTAAAACATAATAACACTAAATTAAAAACTATAATCAAATCTTGTTTGTTATCTATCAGCATTTCCACGTTGAATAGCAAAATAATCCTCTTGCTGAGGCATCTGGTTACGGGTATCTTCTACCAGCTTGGACAATGGATAGGCACTATGTCACTGGGCCCCACGGCCAAAGTCTCCACCGCAAACAGCTTACATAAACATCCTTTATCGAGGTTGTTGTATTTACGCCGTTTATCCGCAGAAATCGCGGCAATCCCCGTATCAACTGTAGTTCCTGGAATATGTGATTGTGTTAAGATATCAATAAAACATGGGTCCCATATCACCAGGTTCCTCCAGGTAATAACAGAAAAAAATATATCAGAAGAACGATTATTTCAAATAATAAAAATATATGATGTATATAGTACCGAATTGAATATAAATATATTTTGAAAGGTTTCCGTACCAGGTACAAGTCCACGCGTTCAAGTTAAAGCTGATATTAGATATATAATTATTATGGATATTAGTTTGTCAAGCTGTAATATGAAACAACTGCTTTCACCTTAATTTAGTAAAATCGTGCAGTCAATTCGAGTTTTTCTTCCCAATATTTAATTAAAGTAATTCCGGTGATGTAATTTGTCAACGTAAAGTTTTTAATTACCCCAAGCATGGTACAACGTACAATTTGGCCAAAAACCGTTGATTATGTAATCAATTATCTACCAAGATATTCTTAAATAAACAAAAGCATTAATTTTGAAGTTCATTATGCAAATTGCTTAAACGCAGTGGCATTGACAAATTCCACTGATTATATGGAATGAACATAAATTGAGACTTGTAATTTGGCAAATTGGACGTGAAAAAAGGGTTATGCAATCAAACAAATACAGATTTTCATATATCAGATACAGATTTGAAATCCATAATTGAAACCGTCCACCGTCTTGTCCAAGTTATTTAAATAATATTAAATAAAAAAATAACAGACATTTCAAAATCCCGAAAGGACCGACCTACTTTAGATTCTTTTTGCGTAATGAAAAATACAAGCTACTAAGAGGTAGACACTGTAAACGTCCCAAATCTATTGTAAGTACTAATTTGCTAACTAAAGTTATAGAGGACCATCACCTTTTATCTTTAGTACAAAGGGAGTTAATTTAGCAAATTCGTGTTTCTGTCCATACGGTGAATAGTTTAGAATACGTTTGCGTAAAGAGTGTTCGTAATACGTAGATGAATTGAGATAAATAGAAGAATAATACGTGACTAAAGGCATAAAATCTTGTCATACGAAAAGGAAATTTTACGAAAAGGAAGTGAATGCCTATTTTATGTTGCGGCATTGGATGATCCAAATGAAATATCGTGACCCGAGTACAAATCTGGACCATGTAAGTAAAAAATAACTGAGTGGGCGCAGTAATAACTTTTAGGGTGACATATTTAAGGCATAAATACCAATTTTTAAGGTTACTCGAGTTCCAAAGACACAAGGAGCAATACATGACAAAAGCTAAAGTGGATGATCCAGTAAATATCAAAACACCGACGGTGGTCGTTTTACCAATCCAAAATATTGCCGATAAAAAGATAAATACGATCATGTCTTCAACGATAATACCAAACAAATCGATTGTTTGAGACTTCAAATGTGTGGCGTCCAGTGTCACATAAGAATACCAAAACTGTGCAAAAGCATTTAGCTGCAATCGAATATATTTGAATACAAAAGTAAAATATCCCAAAATAAACATCATTGGAGACCTCCCATTAGAGGACCTTAAAAAAGAAAATAAGACAAATGCGACATTACTGGCATTTATTCAATGATTGCTCGCAGGACCGACGCCCGATGGGGCAGAAAAGTCCTCGAGTGGCGACCGCGTTCCGGAAGGCGCAGTGCTGGTAGGCCTCCCACACGGTGGACCGACGACCTGGTTAAGATCGCCGGAAAGCAGTGGATGCGGGCGGCCCAGGACCGGCCTTTGTGGAAATCCTTGGGGGAGGCCTATGTCCAGCAGTGGACGTCCTTTGGCTGAAAATGATGATTCAATGATTTGTCTTGTGACGTGTTAAGGAAGTATAAATTTGCAAATTGTACAATCACGGTAATTAGCGGTCGGTCTTTTGAAAATCTTTCTCTATAGATTTATTTGACTGAAATCAAGATTACGCTTCACTTTTTTTAAGAATCGGTTGAGTTTGCTTCATCTATTTCTACGCTATTTCTTTGTTGTCTTAATAACTGCGGTAAGTTTCCCAGGTTTTATTCTCAGTTTATTGATGGTTACACTGCTCATCTCATCGATTCATTTTGCATGCCATATGGTTCGATTTAAAATGACATTAGGCTCTACATATCCGCTATTTCTACAGAATAATGTTCATGCACATCGTTGAATTATCTGGTCATTTTCGCACTGTTGTTTTTACCTTGTATGGCGCAGGATGCGATGTCCAACACAATAGAGCTCGGATGTTCTCTTTTAGTACTGTTGTATCTGAATGGCCATCTATTTTTAGCGATGAGTCAGGTCGAAAAAATTTGCAATTCGCGAATTTGCATTCAGTAACTCCGGTAGTCGCGATTAATATCTCCTGATAAGCTTACTATGGTACAGTTTTAACGCTGTTTTTGGCAATTAAAATAACTGATACACTTTGTTAATTATGACTGGGTAATTTAGCTTCTTTGTAGATTTAAATAATAATCTGCATAAGCACTATCTGAGTTAGGTTTAATTGTTTCATTTATTCGGGAAAATATAGTCCACAGAGTTTTCTCACAATATAATATTCAAATAATTTTAAACATCCAACCGTTGTCTGCGTACATCGTAAAAATTTTCTTCGTTCGTCATGACAGTTGACGTTCTGTTCAATCTCTCCAAAGTGCTTTTTGTATTCTTCCAGCCAACAAGTGAATTATTTTGCCAACTGCTCTTTACCATAGTACCTATCCAAAGAAATCCATTTTTATACAGTAAAACGTAAGTCGGCTTTATTGTTTGAAAAAGAACCAGGCTCAGTTTAATCAGCAACGCTGGCGGCAGTTTTAAGGTTCAACGTTAACCTACGGTCAGATCAAAATGGTTTACGTAAAATCGTTCTATTTGAAATTATGTAGATGCAATTTATTGGTGTAGTCTATTTATTTACCTTTGAGAACTAATATAGTACTTTGATTGTGTAGAACATCTAATAACCATCCTCATCCACCTTATTATATACCAATGAACCTTGGGTGGTGATGTGCGCTTACGCATGAGTGAACCTCTGTGAACAGCATCATGTCAATAAGCGACGGTAACATCATGCTTGAGCACATCTAGTGGTATTTATTATTTCTTTTTAGCTAGGAATGAACGACTTTCTCAATAATCACTATAATTAGAACGCATCTATCGATACCATTATCGAAACTCGCGAAGCTTCCCCGAGGTAAGATATGATCGCAAAACGAGTTGTACATTTATCTTAGATCTTCAGGTTTATTCGCAGCTGTTGATGCAAGCGCAGAAATGGACGTTAAGTAACGCGTTATGATAAGATTAGCCGTTGCCTGTTCGTAGAGGCTATATCGCAGTCTGACACCTTGGTCACGACGATCTTGAAGGAACTTTCTACAACGTTGAACTTATTAAGAATATGTTAATTGTAAATTGAAAGAATATCTGATTAGCATGAAGCGATATTTTTCTTTATTATTTGGACTATACACGCAATCTACATGTACTTTTTCAGTTTCCAAAAAGTAAAGGAATAGTATTACTCATTTAGGACAGGTTTTAAATGCCAACAGCCTAAAATAGGTATCTCATTTCAGTTGTAAATCTCGATACATCCTGATGTCCTATGTATGGTATCTAAAGGAAAAAAGACGACACTTAAATATACTGATATTCTAAAAGTTACCTACATAAACATGGTCACAGCACAAGGATACCGAGACAAGCAAGCTAGATAGGTTTCGAGACATTCGTCGCTTCCGAAAGACAACAACAGACATTTTCAAATTGGAAATGATAACAATCCATAGTGTCCGAATTACTGAACATCATGTCAAAATTGATAATCCAAACAACCCAAACGGATTCTACAAAATCAGTAGTGTGTTGAAATTAAAAAGCGTTGATCTTACACACATACGTGTTTGAAGTTAGGGGAACTTAAAGCAAATATTTGATATCACTACATGCTTCAAGCAAAAGATCTTAAACAAAACCCATAAACAGAAACGTGAAGCAACAGCTTGAGTAAGATAACAAAGCGAGGAAAGGCAAAATATTGAAACTGATTTTGAGTCAAGCAATATTAAACTTTATTACAAGAAAAATAGATTTTCGATTCCCATTGACTCGTTGAGAGGCTTTTAATAAAGCAGCCTCGTTAGTCTAGGGGTTGATTCCGGGTCCCGAGTTAGATTCCGGGGCTGCGCAAGTGTCTTTGTGTAAACCTGAGGCACTTGCTCGGAGTTTGGGTGTCATTTGTGTTCGTGAATTTCATGTCGGTAACCAAAAAAAAAGGGAACTAAATAATATCTCGACTTCATCCAAAATAACACCCGCTGGCCAGAGGCTGGCACAAAATATGTATCATGGTTTTTTTCTCTTGCGACTAGATGGTCTGACACTTGGTCTCCTTTAGTCGCATCCTACAACACCCTCAATATGGAATGGATTAATGACATTGTGTGTCGTAAATCCGTCAACTCACCCTACTACACCACATAAACTCTATTTAAAGGTACAATAATTAGTCCTTGCTGTTATAATAAGAACATATTCAAATCGAACACAAGATTCTTCAAGCATTACTTAAAAGAAACTGTTACAGAATTTACTCTACAATCCCCGTTTTACCGTGTCAGTAACTAACGTTTACTTCTTAGTAAACATGATTTGTTATAGTAAGCTAGTATTTCTCACTCCAAGGAACTGCGTTTAGCTCCCACAAATAAAATACACAACGTCTATATGAAATAAGACACGATCGGCGATCAGGTTCTAAAATCTGTCATTATTAATAACACCAAAAGGTCATCACGATAAGATGTCAACTAAACAACTAGAGATACTGATAATTGACTAATGACTACTGATATAAAGAACGGCATAGTAAATCATTTTAATAGCGTTATT
This sequence comes from Clostera curtula, assembly GCA_905475355.2. Classification (NCBI taxonomy): domain Eukaryota; kingdom Metazoa; phylum Arthropoda; class Insecta; order Lepidoptera; family Notodontidae; genus Clostera; species Clostera curtula. The sequence goes on along the minus strand of FR997804.1, from coordinate 2,485,473 downwards.
GACTAGGATAGGGATAATAATATCGTATATCGTGAGAAAGTAAAGACATACACGGTAGCGGTCAGTAATGGGCACATAATGATGATATATTATGATAAAGCAGTTGTCAGATATTTCTTGTGGCACGTAATTATGGTTATGATGAAAATAATGATCTGTAAGCTAGAACAAAGGCACGAAACAGAAGTAATTATTCATCTAAATCAGATCAATGCGAGATCATTAGATGGTGAAAGTTGTGACTTTTTGTAGTCATGTTGCAAAAGCAGTGAAACTTAATGACGAACCCCTAAAAGGAATTTGAAATTTAATGACATACTGAATGCCAAAAAAAGAAAGATGTCTACCTGTGAAAGAGTTTTGGACATTCAATCTTATTGTATTTCAGTTGTTCTGACGCTGTTCATTTCAGGAAAATTAATGATTTAATAGGGAGAATTGTTTGCCATCTGACCGCAAAATATGAGCCTATATAACATTTCTGCTATACAAAAAATTAGGAGTCTCAGTGAGTTGTAAAATGAAAATTGTTTTTGTAATATATAAAGCGGCATTTTTGTGAACTTTTTATCTATCGAGGACACGTTATCAATACTATGAAGTAATTGTATTGACATTATCGACGAAAACACTATCATGCACTTTATCTGGAAACTGAACTGTGCTTGAGATGTCTGTATTAGATAGTGAAAAACTATTTAATATACAATCACTACGTAGCAAATTAAAATTTCTCTTAACTGATATAGCGTAGCTCTGCAGTTTTATTTTTCATAGATTTAACAGCGTTTTTAGAACTCAAAGATGGATTGTGATACTTATTATAAAGTATCAATCGTTGAAAAACTGTACCCGAAAATCCTTTCAACTACACAAAGGAACTTTTAATCATATCACCATCAGGTTATACAATAAATTCAATTTTGTGGACACTTCAAACAATAAGCACCGCCCATATCACTTCCACGCATTCAAACCTCCCTCATATAATATAACATGAATGCGTGACTAAAACACACAAATTGATTGTTGACTCCATAAAGCGCTGTTGGCAGTAGACCGGAATGATCGGGCTGGTGTAACGGGCTTCAATTGTGCCCACGCTTCCTGTGTAGGCAACCAATTTGTACGAAATGGCTGTTTATGATGGCTGTAGGTAGCTTTGGGCTCATTGTTTGGAATTTCATTTTTTTTTCCTTCTCTATAAAGCATTTTGTGGCGCCATGTACTCAAAGTCACGTTTATCTGCCATTATGGCCTTGATTCCCTATTCGACTAGACTTTACCATTGTTATAGCCAGGCTAAGGATAATTTCGGGTAGATCTTACCTAATCAAAGAAAGAATGAATTTAATAGATTATTTATGGTCTTTGCTATTCAGGATAATGTATTTCAATAAAATACACAAACGGACAATAAACTAAAACTAAAGTTTTTCCTGATTTTTTCTAATGTTGAGTACAAATTTAATCTTAAGGTGAATGTTCCAGGGTAGCCCGCGAAATTCAAATTTTCTTACGTTATTTGCAATTTTCAGGTCAGTGCTAGGTTGTAAGTTGATTAAAATATCATAAGCCCAAGCTCATAAAGGTGCAAGAAAAACTTTTTCAAGCTCAAAGTCATTCTTGCACCTTTATGAGCTTGAAGGGTTGTATTGATGAGTTTGATGATTATAATTCTATAACTACATACGTCTTACAGCCGCGAATAACATTTTAATCAACATACAACCTAGCACTGACCTGCAAATTGCAAAAAACGTAAGAATAATTGAATTTCGCGGGCTACCCTGGAACATTCACCTTAAGCAACAAAATATTGAAGCAACTGATTAAAACTAATCAAACCGCTTTGGTTATACTAATAACCAAACGCTAATGCAACAAAAAGCAATATCAATAAAATTATAATTTTATCATATCTATAAAATTACATTCAAAATATTGTAACCAATACAGTTATTGTTCTCGGAATAAATTTTATCGTTGCTTTACCTGATAACGATAGTGTTCAAGGTATATCGTCATATTATCTTTCACAATTGGTCGTCGCCATCATCGGAAGATTAGTTGGCGCCAGTCTTTGTAAATAAAGATTATCAATGACACTATAATATGTTTGGATAAAATTTACGTTGGCGATTTCCAAATCCATTATTATCGCCACTAAACGTTGCTAGTTAAAATTCGCCTTAATGTTGACATAATGTGAAGTACTAAACTTCGAGCAGTCCTTTAAAGTAAGTAAATAAATAAATATAAATATCCTTGGACATTTCACACAACGCCATCTCGTCCCAAGCTAAGCAACTTAATGTTTGTGTTATGGTAACGAGATGGATGATAAACTACTTATATACATTTTTTTTTGTAAATACATACATATTATAGATATAAAACACCCAGACCCGGAACAAATACTTGTAGGTCGTACAAATATTTCTTCCGTGCTGGGATCGAACCCGCGACATGCTGCGCAGCAGTCGTTTGCTCAACCACTGCGCTAACCGTGTCGGAAATATTTGCATTTTTTGTAATTTATGAACCATAACTTTACTATCCCACGTATTTGAACTTCTTACATAATACTAGAATGCAATAAAGTTCAATCTAAACAGTTCGCACTACTTCCTTCCGAAAAAAGGCACCTTAACTTTAGGTGTTAAGGTGTACTTTTGTAATGTACCTTGCCTTTCTTCAATTTAGCTAATTACAATTACTAAACGAAGCAATTGCCTTCTGACTTCCGTGCCCCATCTACTAACTTCGTGTATTGACTACTACATGTGTTTAAATAACCAAACGCTTTCAAAACTTTCCCAGGCACGGGTTAGATTAGATGTCAATATTATGATGACCACCCATCCTACAACCACCTGATCCAGACGTTGCTGCTAATAAATTGCTGTCCTATCAAACCACTATCAGCTAGGATACATCCTCCTATTTTGTACTGTAATTGAAATAGTTGTGTTCGTTCCATAACGCATGCCATCCCAAACATAGTCTCGCCAGCAATTATCACTGCTCGTAAAATGATATCCTGCAGCGTCCAATTAATTACATCACTAACATAATTGATACCATTATCATAATCCTTATTATACTCGTCGTAAAGTTCAAAATCTGTTTCCTCAGCAGCATGTGTAGTGTGATTTAACATCAAAACAATTGCACTATGACGCAATTGAAGTTTCTTATCTTGACTGTAATAAGGTCGAGAATTGCTTCCTTTTTAATATGTAAATGTAGATACTTAATTGTTTTTGTAATGAATGTTGTCGTCAGGCATTCCTGGCCTTAAATAGTTTTTCTGTCCGGCGCTTAAAGTTCGTTGGTAACGTTAAAGGTAATGTTATTTGTCAACCTTGATTTGAAGTTAGTGCATGGAATTCTATTGAATATATTTAATGAATGCTTTAAATTCAAAACCAGAACAGCATCATAGTCTAGCGGGACAGCGTCATTTCTACGGGTTCAGTGGAAGTCAGTAGCATAAACACTGATGAGAATTGTAAGGTAAAAGAAAGAAAAGTTTTGGATGCCAGAAGGCAGTCTCTCCATGTATATGTACCTGTACTACCTGATCCCGCAAACGTTGTTTTGTCAAATAACCACCCCACCCGGCAAACCCCCTTTTGTTGGAATATCGTAAAATCCGTCTTAGTTGAGCTCTACTCGGTGAAAAGTATATTCCTACCAAATTTCAAGTCTCTAGGTCCTATGGTTTTAGAGATATCGTGATGAGCCAATCTATCTATAGAACAGCTCCTACATATACTCGTATATAGATTGGTAATTAGCTAAAACAGCTTAAACTGCTTAACTGACTCAGAGGAAATCGGGAATAGGCAAGTAGCGTCATCACCATAATTTCAACCTATAAATGACCCACTACTGAGGCGAGTCTCCTCTAAAGTCATAGGACGGAAAATATGTAGAAGAAGATGCCGCATCACTTTGGACAGGATTAGTAGTTGTTTACATATTAAATCGAGAGTTGACTTGTGCTAACAATTTAAATAGTCCTGTACCTGTTGTAGACTGTATGCTTTCAGAGCACCATAGAGCCATAGTGTATAATTGAAATATAGCATCAAGTTTACGACCTGCACGGGTGACTGGAACAAAGACCAATAAAACGTTATCAACACTATGTAAAAACATTATATTTACTACTATTGCGTTTAATGCATAGATTAAACTTTAATCAAATTATTCGCTAAGTACTCATTGATCGCCACTTCTGGTTATATGTCTTCTAGTAATTTAGATTACTACTAGTTTTTAACCGTGGCTTCGACATTTATACTGGTTCGAACCCACCTAAGTTACTTTCATATGAACGTTTTGCGTCCTGTTCAACGTAATTTCAACATCCTAGTAATAGAATGGGTTGGTTATACTATTTATTCTAGGACCTGCTACAAGTACAATTATAAAACTATTTGTATTTATTTAAATTTTGAATATCTGTGATGTTCAATTAAGTACATCATCGATACTGTTACCTTACTATCATCATTGAAATGTTCAAAATCTATTACTTATGTACATATATTGAGATTCAAAATTATAAACATAAAATTATGCATGCTTTGCTTATCCCTTGACTCTCAAGTTCTATCGCTCAAGAAACTATCAACGGCATTGTTTATTCAAGTGTCAGTTACTTAAACAGTTTACCACATTCTGTTAACATAAATCATTACTTTCTCACTCGGCAAAAAGTGGTTAAACAGAACCAAAAGCACACGCCCTTACATTAGAACATTGTAAAAGAAAAATTTTGGTTTCTCGTCTTCAATAATATTGACTGACTTTTTCATATTGCAAATAATATAAGCAAATCCATATTTGCTTTTCTGTTTAGTGTATATTTCGTAACTGGTTTCTCTATTGAAAGCTGCAATATAATAGTAAACTTAATATGACAAGAAGCAATATCTATAATAAAAGGAAAGAAATACTATTTGTTTGTCAAAGTGAAAACGTTATTTATTTCAAAGTTTACACTTCTATCAAGCAATATTTAATTGGGAGTAATTTTTAGTATGGTGGTGGATTCATACCACTATTTGACCTTTTGTTACCAATCTTGCACCAATGTTACACGACGTAAAATGGATACGAAGCCCACATGGCCAGTGTAGCACTGTAGACTAATTATCATCCATGAACTTCGAGGAGAGAGTGATGTTTCTACACTGATTCTCATCTATTCTTTAATTCTTATCAAAAATCTGCAAAATCTGAGAATATCAACACTAAATATAAACCTGTGCAAATCTTACTTACTCCGAAATCCCTGATCATAGATCAGTCTACTAAATTATCTATACTAGAGAAACATACTGGCCCACATATGAACTCAACACTATCACCCGTGATCCGTGCAATCTATAGACTAACAAGGCAAAATATAAGAGTCTCAATTCGTAAAGCTTATATTTGGTATGTTCTCCAGATATTAAATGTCACAACTATTAATTTCAACGATAACTGCTACTGGTTTGTACTGCTAAAGGTTAATGACACCTTTTTTATTTTCCAGGTAAGCGCGTTGTGCGTACATAAAGAACATAAAGTCGTTTATCAAGACTTTTGAGTAAGTAGCTCGCATGCAAAGATGTTTCGTGGCATGGAAATAACTTCTGTGACTATCATGTCACTATGTCGTCTGTGAAATTGGGAAGAGGAGGATTTGGAAGGCATGGTGTTATGAACTTGTGAGGGTATTGTGCAGACCGAAAATCTAATTGCTGCTTCTGGCCAGCTTATTCTGCTCTATCCAATAGGAAGAAGCGCATCTGAACCGCGGGTCATTAATGGGTTAAGTAATGATGAGCATAGTTTTTAGAGGAACAGAGTATGACGCTGATATTTGGTACGGAAAAATCCTAGTCTTAATACCTAGCAAAGTATAAAGTACTTTTTTCCCAACAAATTAACAAAAGTACTCTCGTTTTCCTTACCAAACGTAAACCGGCTTTAAAAGTGTGAACTATACAAGTCGGCTCATTTGAGCTCTTTTGACACGTGAATATCAATTTCATATTTATTGTTTACCATTTACCACCGACTCAGAAGGCTGCTCTACAGAGGAGAGCCGGCAAGAAACTCTATAATGTTATTAGGTGTAGGGAGTAAACTAAAAACAGACGTGTTTAGCAGAGCGTGGTTTATTCGGGAATACATTAGAATATTATAGAAAATATTAAGAAATTACTATTATCTAGCATAGAATTGTAAAATATTCCTAAAACATCAGAGTGGCTAGGGTGTTCACATTGTTAACCAAAGAGGTTTAACAAACTCTGTAGTGTGTTTTTAAAGCTATTCGTATATTTACGTATGTGTGTCAAGACTGATTTGTCAGAGCAAGCCCTCGAAATAGTCACAAAGTGCCAAACATCAGCAGTCAGTATTTAGAACTGCATGCCTGAGCTGACCGGCCCCAAGCAACAGCAGTATTCCGACTGAATACTCGCTTCATGGCGCATAATAAACAATTGTTTGAAGTCTATGCATTAGGCATATCCTTAATCTAATTAACATAGGCGTCAATTTAACTTGGCACCTTCTTCTACTCTATTTTCATGTCAATAAGATTTACAATTGTCATATTCATATTATTATGGGTAATTTATGGGCTGAAATGATGATAGTGGCCCATCATAAACATTACCATTATAAGCTAGTGAAAGACAATCTGACGTCTCAACCTCCTATACATTCAAAGGCGTTTGTCTTATTTGAACTTTACTCGAAGGGCTAATAGCAGAAACACGAATTGCGAAGTAAACCTTTAGACTTACACGAAATGACTCAACTTCTAAGTCTTCGTCTATGCTTATAGGTAACTATTTTAATTACAAAAGTAAATCTCTGAGCAACAAGCTCTGACTTCACGTAACGCCTCTACTATTTGTTTACGAATTAGTTGCTTCGATGTAATCTCTGGTAGACATATCTTTTTATCACGCACTTTCTCGCAATCAAAACATACATTTACTGTTTTAAAATAAGGCTCTATTTTCATGTAAATAAGATTTATTGTCGTGTTCATATTCGTGTTCATATTATTTACTGGTGATAAGTTAATTTGGTTTACAAATGGATTCACCCTAGGCGGAAACATCAAGGTGCTAAGGTGCTAACGTGTGAAAGAGACGACATTAGTGTACTGTTGAGATTTTGTTAACGAGTATTTAAACCTCATGCATATTTTATAACAGAAGTATAATAAAAGATGCGTAGATTATGTCTTCTTAAAAAATTGATGGAAACTTGAATGGATCTCTATGAGAACCTAGTAAAATATTATGTTTGAGTATGTCACCACATGGAAAAGACCATAAGCGAAGATACTTGGATAACATGTTGCAGGCCGTACGTTGAATGAAAATAAAGTGGAAATAAATAATATTTTACCGTAAATGAATCTGCTATGGAAAATGAGCTAAAATTTCGTAAGGCCCTCTTATAAGTGCTCTCATCAAACGTGACCAGCAAGACCAAAGTATCTGGAACATTCTTCACTCGTAACAATAAGACACTTATGATATACACTTTCCCCGCGGATATTAGTGACAAGACAATTATAGTAACACCTTATCGTACGTTATATCGATTATTGTAATATTTTATCTAGAAAGTTAATAGCAATTAAGAGTGAGACAATGTGGGGATAGTATTATTATAAATGTCTATGGAGCACAAAGCGAATTTAATATTGTATCTTGAGTATTTACATCTACGTTACACAATTTCTTCATATGTAAATTCTTACATAGAGTATTTATTTACAAAACAATTTATGATTTTTTCGCCTTCAAAGGTACAAAGAAACGGTTAAATGTTTTGTTTTATTGATAACGTTCCCAGTGCACGCAGAAATCACTCACGGTTTTCAGAGGTCTTGCAGATAAGTGTTGAGCTTGATATTTGTACAATTTAATGCCTTGATCCCAAGCAGATGGCACTTGTCACCCATACTTTCTATTTAAATTTAGACTTATTTTAATCTCAATAGCCTCGAGGATCATTCATATGACTAATATTAGTGAAGCCGTGGGCATCACCTATTAAGATACTATCGTGGACGATGACTAGGTACTTGATTGTATAGACTTCAAGGTTAGCTTTATACTGGTGCTTAAGTTGTAATACTTCTGAGACTATGCAGTCTTCCGAATCGATTGTGATTCTCAAGATCTTGTAGCCTGTTCCAATAACGAAACTTCTCAATATGAACCTCAATGTCACTAGTTTTCGATGGGTTTAAAAACTTAAATATAATAAAACTTCAAGAATACGATGTCATATTGCATCCTATTCTTTAACACCCATTGCTCGACAATAGAATGAAGCTATGAGTCAAATATACAATTCATCGGAATGTATCTACAGCAATATACATATTTACAAAACACTACACCCAAAACTCTGTACTTACATCCAATACCGCAGTTCCATTACGTGCGAAGATACTGATCGCTTTCTTTATGTCGAACACGTCTTTGGGTTATCAGTACATAAATCAATTAACTAAAATCGAAAGTGACGCTTGACAAGATCTACTAGGAGTTCTCATTTCTCACTTTATTTTGCCAAAGAGTGTTATGATTTGCTTTATCTCGTCGTTTCAGCCCATAAATGACCCACTACTGAGTCGGACCTCCTCCAAATTAAAGGAGGGAAATTAGCCTCTTGTGCCACGCTGACAAGACGGGTTGGCACAGGGTTTGTATCAAGTATTCCTTCTCTTTTGACTAGGTGATCTGCCTCTTGCGTTCTTTTAGTCGCCTCTTACGACCTCCTTAAATCGGTATGGGTTGGTGACAATGGGTATTCTAAATCCGCTACCACACGGTCAATTTGCTTTATCTGTGCGTTGCTAATTTAAAATATGGACACAATTACTACCATATTTTTACTTAAGTAGTTTTACGTACGTTTTACGTAAGTAGGGAAAATGTACCTTCACGAAAATTATTATCAAACAGAACAATAACTGATATATGTATATTAGTTCAAATTCAATATGAAATCTGAATTTCAATACTTGGTCGGGTGATTGAAAATGATAAACATTCCGTTAAATATTTAGTTATAAGTATTCATTCACATCCTATACCGAAGCTTTACCGAAGATTTTATCATGAATTTAATTTATATGTACTGTCTAACGTATTTAGTAGCTGGGATAACAAAGTTGAAAAAACTATGTGCATACTAGCTATTATCTGCTTAGGCTAGATTATCATATATTAAGCGAGTATTAAGCATTTATCTGATTCAATTTGACTCTCAATTCAAATCTCTTTGTAACAATATATGTCACCGAAATCCTATATTTAGTGCCAACACATTCAATTTCAATAACAAAATCATGTTTATTATCTTTATTAGAGGTCACAGAAGCATCTCGATCGAAAATCGTGACTAATCCACCATTGACCGTTATGTCGTTATATCTAAATAGATTGTAATATTCTTCGATCTGTAAAATAATTATAGTAAACCCCATTGATTCTTAACTTATTATTCTTGTATCGTTATTATAAATCCCCAGTCCAAACCAAACCAGTCTAGTCTGTAGTTACTTCGAAAGTTTGGATCAGGGTATACACATTACTATTAAATTATAAGATTAATCAGCTTGAGATGGTAAATGTCATTTAAACATTTGTGTAGCTTGACAGCCGCCTGCACGTTAGGTTATTCGTTCTCAATCCATTCTTCTATATTTCTTTGGTGCAGTTAAGGGAACACCTTCTGACCTACTGTTGTTCAAACCTTTTTACATATCACCGCTATGATGCCAATACCCATAATCAGCAATTTTGCTCAATTTTGCCAGTTCAAATGCCAATTGATTCAGTTATTCGAATCAACTAGTATTGTCTTCTACAATAGAATAAAATGCATCGGAATAGATCTAGAATATCAATACAATCTAAACGAACCAATGTACAGGAAACTTTCTTATTGATTTATCTCAAATTGTTTTCTTGTGCATCTATCCTAACTTTGGCAGCATATTTCCATTTTTAACGCTTAAGCAGTATTGAACGTTTTGTTTCCAGTTTTATTTCCATCTCTCTCTTATATATTTCTTACAAATGTATCATCTCTCTAACATAACCTGCTACACCTTCTTCTTTTCCTAATTTTTCTCTAATTTTATTAAAGCTAAACATTAAATTAGTACCCTCAACTCGACCCATATTTAACCGAATTTTCGATTTCTCCTCATCCGTGCTCAGAGCAACCACGCCTGTATTACATCTGATGACATTTACGAAGCCCGATATTGTGTGGCCCGTCATTTTCATTGCCAGCCCCTCAGATCTGATTATAAAGTACATTTGGTATTGAATTTATGCGGATCCATGTCTCAGAGATTTTGTTTATCGTTGAAGCGGTGAAAGCGGACAATGGTATGGCCTATTTAGATTACGGTCAAGTTAAATGGGCTTGTACGCTAGAATGTTACAATTTCGTAGGAGATATGACAGGTAAATGTTTGCTGGGAATCGTTTAGAATGTGCAATTTGAGTTAAGCGTACACGTTTGTGTTTGACTGTCAGGTAAAGTTGCATCGCATGTTGTTGAAGATGTTATTACTGGTCATCGATGTAAAGCTTTATTTTGATCCCAAATAAAAATAGACCGCGTCCAATGTTACAATAGTATCTTGCTTCGCTTGCAAATTTGCTGCATAGCTGTGCTAGAGCGAGCTGTATTTTAAGAATAAATTTTCCAAGTGTTAAGTATTTTTATTTCAGAGGTTGGACACAATTCCAACATTTCATGATATAATTTTGTAACAAAAAGCAGTCTGGGTCATTTAAGATACATAATGTTGTCCGTATGGTGGCGGATTTATATTGCGCAGTTTCACCATCCCATTCTAGCCTCGTAGTTTCTAGCCAGAACCAAACTTCAAGTACTGTTTAGATTTCCATTTACTATGCACAAACGGTGTGCCGCTGCTTACCACCAAGCTTTCACACAGCTTATCTGTCAATCTGCTCTACAACTGCAATAAAACATAACCGGAATATATTAAGATGATGTACTTGCTCGAGAGTCGGCTTGGAGTCACGAAGAGGATATTTATCACTCTGATCACAGAAGTGATGTGCCCGACGTGATCTTGGAGAATTGGGTTGTTAGAACGTGTTTGGTTAAACCTTAAATAGATGGCGCAATGATAGAATTAAATCTCGATGGTGAGATGCCTTTATTTGAGAAGCCACGTAATGCGGCGCTGATAAAAAAGAAATAAACTTAATTTATTTTTTAAAACCTCTCACCGCACCGCCGATTTTTACTCCTTAAACATATTTGAGTAAACTGATTTCGGTTTTTATGGTCTAGTGCATATTTTTAATACTTTTTACTACTACCAGGTTGAAACTTACTCAAGTACTAAATGAAAAGTCTTTATGCAAGTAACTCAAAGAGCCTGGATGTCTTTTATATTGTTGCTTTAAGCTGAAATATCTTAAACTTCGTAACTAAATCGATTCTCAAGCTAAACTCTTCTATAAAATATATTTAAATTATGTACACATATATGACCTCATTCTATTTTTTTATATGGGTGTAAATATACGAGTAGAAAAAAATATACGTTATTTTAAATTTCTGTAAATTTTCAAAACATCTTCTTCTACAAAAATCGCCTACATCAAGCTTTCTTTCTCTGGTGGCCGGTGATCTGTTTCTTGTGATTCATTATTTGCCTGATACCCTCAGGATGATGATATTGTGTATTTTTAATCCTTCACCACACAGCTTTTTTTTTTCTAAGACTATTTTTTTGTCAGTGTCGCGTGGTAGTTGCTCATGTGTTGTTGTATGTTTAATTTACAATAGTTAAAAAGGAGAACCCTTGCGGACTGAGACCAAATGTCTAACATTGTGAAATGTTCAAATTTGAATTCTCGCTTTTCATACCAATTTAGGAACAATCAATAAAATCAGAAAACTAGTGATGCACGAGCGAGATAGCGAGTAAATGATAAACCGTACCCGTGCTCAAATAGAAAACTGACATGAATCTTACTTGTGCTCCAAATCTCTTCTAAAGTAAATCACAGTTTATTTTATTAAGTGTTCACTTTACGTACATTTAAATTACGGTCTTACAAGCAATTATTTATATCTTTTGGTTTTTAAAAAGATAAACTTTTTTTAGGAACGTTGTTTACAATGAATCTACATATTTATGGGTTCATGTTTTCTTTTGATTCCTATCTTTTGTATTAAGCCTCAAATGAGACCAAATAGGTAATTTCAATGACGTTTTCATCTATACTGTGTGTGAAAACCATCAGCAAGTAAATTAATAGTAATTGTGATATAACATAAATATTCGACTTCATAAGAAACTTATTAGATATTCCACAACTAACTGAATGTCAAATGCTATTCAACATAACAGTATACGTTACATCCTCGTAACGATAACACTCCTTATCTGTGTTCTGTTACTTTTTATCCGTCACGAGAACTCATTAAGTAACGTTACTGTACTAATGTGTCTGACAAAACTAGACTATACCATAATTGGTGGACATACGACGCGCGCTTGCGGAAGGCGGCCATAGGGTCGGGGAGATATAAAAAAAACTGGTTATGTTTTACGTTTTACTGTAACGTTATTTGGAACATACGTTTATCGGAAGAATCCTACCAACTTTAAGATGTGGACTTTAGGAGACAATCAAATAACTAGATTTGAAAACTGTTGTCAAAAAATCAAAAAATAAAAAGCCTGGTTATAACAACAACCTTCGTCAATCTCGTCAAAGTATTGAAGCATCAGCCTCAGCATCATATTGAATTTGGCGATGAAATAAGTACAAAAAATACGTATTTTTCATTATGTCGTGTATACAGTATACAACAACACCCAACCTACTTCTATTAATTAATGCCCATAAACGACCGACTGCTGAGTCATCCCCCTTCCAACTACATATAGTGTAATTAGCCTACTGTGGCATGCTGGCCACACGGGTTAGCATTGAGTTTCGTATCAAGTTTTCTTTCTGTTGCGACTAGGTTTTCAGCCGTATCATTTCATTTTGTCTGCTCTTACGACACCTTCACGATGAAATGGTATAGCGACACTATGTATTCTAAATGCGTCACCACACGAAACAAAAATTAAACGCATAAGCACGTATAAATGCTATAATATCTCATTTTTATTGGCCCTGTTAACTTTCTTAAATCGATGTTTAAAAAAATCATAAATATCCAAAGCTTATAGGTAAAATGATCCAATTCGATTGCTCCCATATTTTCCCAACAATTTCAACGCTCTAATGCTGCATTCATACATTAACCTTTACACCATAATCTAGGCGCAATCTAAAACAATTTCAGAGTCATTATTTTGAAATCTACATTGTTGCTGACATAATTTATTGCTCTTGAGTTTCCGTTCTCACCAAAACTATGCTTATCGGGCTGATCAGAAATTGTTCAGCAACACTATCGCCAGGATCAGCTCCTGCTTCCAAAAACAAGGGGTGAAAGATAATAATATTATTAGGGCCAAATTTGGATAATATTTATGTCCATACAAGTTCAGTTTATCGATATGTCAGCTTCTACTACATTAATAAACTCCTTCCCTCAGGATTTCATCCGATCCTCTAGTTATAGGTTGGTAGTTATAAGTTTTCTTATACATGATTACTAATCCAAGATTTTTATTGATCTGTCGTACATAGCCATAGCATATTCATTGTGATTTCATCTTTGCCATCCTTCGAGTAGGTATCATAATCCCTAATTCTTTTATCCAGTATCTTCTTTACTTTTATTATGATACGACTGTTGACATTTATCTGGTAACTGCCAAGTCCTGAAATATTTTAAAGATATGGGTAAAAATTTACTTAAATAAAAAAGTACTACGTCATTTATATACGCTCGCCTTATATCTACTCTCGCCGGTATTTTGCCTACCACGCAATCATTTCAATGTCAATTGGCAATTGATCAGCCAAACAAAAACCTGGCATGCAAATGTTTTATTGCTTACCAAAACAAACATTCGTATACGAGCATTCGAATTGTAGATTCAAACCACGGGTTGTTGACTCATAATTAGCATGTTGCTAATTGCAATTTCCCATGTTCAAAGTCATGGCTCATTAGAGGCTCAATTAAACCCAACTACCGTTATTGCGATGCTATCTTGTAGGCTTCAAAATAGGTAAGATAGTCTATTCAAAATTGTCAGATCCGACCTCTTACAAATAGTATCTTACATGAATAAGTAAACGAGTTCATTAATCTTCCTATCATTTCTCATAATCATTTGGAGCATTATGCATAAAAGCATAATTCAAAAATTTTGCTATTATAATTGTGGTCTATAAATTTAGCTATCCTAACTGGTGATCTTGACATAATCGTTTTGGTCATCATTTATTGTTAGTTGCTTGCCTCTGCGTGTTTTATAGGATACATTTCGGTGAGTGTGCGCAGGAATTTCACGAATTAATTCCACCATCCCCTTTCCATCATCGGACATCCAGGCGTGGGGAGCGACTTCATCCTTATGCGGTTGAAATTCCACATATTCGCACTAAGCGTTTCGCTTCCTCTTTCTTGATGCGGACCGCTAAGGAGTGGAATTCGCTTCCTACGTCTGTATTTCCAAGTAAATATGACTTGGATGCCTTCAAGTCTGGAGTGAATAGGCTCTTACTGTCCCAGCGGGTTACACCGTCGGCCTCATCGTCACTTACCATCAGGTGAGATAGAGGTCAACCGCCGGACAGTTAGTAATAAAAACAAAAAAAAAAATACTCATGCAAAATCCGCAATCACCCAAAGTCTTTTTGCCGCAAAGCTGTATTGCAGGAGAAGATTTTCTTAGTTTAATGTTTTAACTGCTATTTTAAGGTCCATTAAAAGGAATTCTATTCATATGAATATTGTGTGTCTTCATCATCATCTATAATATTTATAATACGTTCTACGCCGTCTTATGAATAGCGCCATTTGCCAGGGTTTGTAGGCTTCACTCAGGTCTATTCCAAAATCTACAATTTAATAATTGATATTTTTATTATGTGCAATCATTAGCTTCAGCATGGCAGCATCACAATTATTGTCATTTTTATCAAGTAATAATAAATCAAAGATGTTTTTTATTGCGGCGTGTTCAAACTTCATCTTGATCATAAACATGTCTGCAGCCTACCGTTACATCGATGCTATCAGCGAATCGCAGATCTATGAAATTGATTCTCTTTGATTTATTCACTTAAGTTCCACCGGATGAAAGCAGTACGTTTTCATAACCTTTTATGAATCTGGTTTGAAGTAGCGATTAAATATATCCAATTAAGCGGGGACTTTATCTAGTACCTGTAGCTAAAGTAGCTGTAATGATAATTACTGATACTGAGAATTAGACCAAATGTGTACGTTAATTTCCAGTAGGAAGTTATAATACTTCAAAATAATTAAACACACAAAACTCTCTTGGTAATTGTAGAGGCTCTTCGAGATGTTTTCTTCACTCGGTTTTATATTGTAAAGATACGAGTACCTCAAAACCAATTTAGACTACATTTATTTCCAGACTATGTTCACTAGCTCCCTGCTAGGCCCTATTGATTGTGGGTGTGTCTAAATGCCTACGCTTGATGATAACTTTTAAAAATATCCTCTAATATTTAACATAGCACATTCCACTTAAAATATAGATTTTAATTACTTGATAGTAGAATTCAAATTTGAACAACGCCCAATAGCGTCTACACCTTATCAAATCAATAAGTAATGTCGATAATTCAAACGTGATTTAAAAGGCTATTGTACTGATATGAATATTAATAGCCATACTCCCTTGACAAGGACACAGGACAAAGTCAAATGGTGTACTGACGCACACACAGATCGTACAAAACGGGTTTTTGCGATTGGGTCCATCCCAAAAATAGCATGCAGACAGACAGACAAAAAATACAAGACGAGATGATCCAGACCGACAGAACTGCGGTTGGATATGAGGGACTGTTTGCTTTCAGTATTATATGAGTTGTACTTGAAATTTAAAAATACTTCTCTATGTCATTATAGCTATAGTGATACTGTACGTTTTTAACTTTCGTTATACCAGTCGATGAAAAGGTGCCAAAATCGATGACAAAGTGTCATAGGCCATAGAATATACTTCTAAATTGTCAAGATGATAATAATAATAATAATGCCGCAGTGTTGCCAGTGATGACATAATGGTACGGGGATGCTCACTATGAGCCCCTTCAGAAGGCTAAAAGTCACCCAAGGGGCAATGGAGAGAGCAATGCTCGGAGTTTCCCTGAGGGATCCAATCAGAAATGAGGAGACATGCAAGCGACACCTGATCGGGCAGAAAAGTCCACGAGTGGCGACCGCGTTCCGGAAAGTGCAGTCCTGGTAGACCTCTCACACGGTGGACCGATGACCTGGTGAAGGCCATGGGAAACCGATAGATGCGGGCCGCTCAAGACCTGTCTTTGTGGAAATCCCTATGTATGTCCAGCAGTGGACGTCGTTTGCCTGAAATGATGACGATGATGATTATTAAATTTTGTATGAATCAAAATAATACTGTAGTTTGAAACGCAATGCAGTGCTAAGAATATCTGGCAAAAGCTCAAAGCGCGTGTCCTTTTCATTTTTACTATGTTGTCTAATTACAAATACTTAGACATAAGGCATTTTGATACTTACCAGCCCAGGCACAGTTGCTATTTCTCAGTCTTTCCTAGACGCAAGTCTCAAACGAGTAAAATGGTCAAATACGTTTATTTTTGTGGTCATTACTCAACCATCTCTTTACGCTAATGGAAATAACGCTAAGAAAACATTATTAGTAGATAAGTTCTCTCGTAAATCTGTCTGTCTGTGCTTATCGTGAGAAGGGTTTATCGGTCGGTGCATGTGAAAGCTTGCGACTAAATGGACCTATTGGACAACCTTGGATTAAGTAAATATCATTAAACTTACAGCCACTATGACCTGTTCATTTAAAACTTGCAAGCTTTGCTTTAATTGCTATAAATACTATACTCTTTTATTTTATTTAAAATCTACATGTTCGATTTTATCATCATTATCATCATTACCATTATCATTTTTATCATCATATATATCTCAACTCTATTGTATCCAAATAGTGGCTTAAATATATAGGATGCAGAAAGCAAACGCTTGTTTTCAACCGACTAAGAAATGTGTGAACTAAAATATCGAAACATAAAAGCATTTTAACAAAAAATGTAAGTCGACATTAAAATACGTAAATAAACAAACCTTTGAAGTCGGTGTCAAGGAATAAACTTAGGATATTATAGCCTGCCTGACTAATTTGGATTTGCCTGAGGCACTGACTAGAAATAGCTCGCTTATTAGTGCGTATTATGAATACAGATTTTTTTTATGAGAATCTGTGTCCCTGCATACCAACTATACGTACATGTATTGCGGGGGGCTGTTTACAAAAATGTAATTCACGAGCACAAATGACACCCAGACTCCGAGCAAGTGCTTCTGGTTTAGACAAAGAAGCTTGCCCGACCCCCGGAATCGAACCCGGGACCCGTTGTTCCAAAGGCGGCACATCTAACATTTATTTTTGCTAAAAGTCATTTCGTAGTGACAGTAATAAGCCAAATCCGGTTGAGTTGGTACCGTACGTCAATATAAATTAAACATTTACTATCGGTTCGGCAGGCTGTCCTACAGAGAAGAACTGGCAAGAAACTTTAGTTACTTTTATTAAATTTACCTAAATTAATAAGACAGATTTGTGGAAGCAAGCACAAAAGGCTCAGTATCTAGTCAGAAATTAAATTAATTTAACGGCACCTGTTCAGAAGCATGACGCATGTGACAGCCATCGCCTGCCTCACTATTTTGCAGGGAATAGGGCAACAGATAGAACGTTGATTATCATGATTACTATTAATGTTTTGGGGCCCACCTCGACTAACCAGTAAACCAATTCGCCGATTACAAACATTGCTTAAACCATCTGATTAAACAATGTTGACCCCGAATCTATCACGGTTAATAACTATCGGAGGCCGGTTATCTTTGTTATGTAAATGTTCCCTAAGTTTAGCGCCGTCTAGTCCCGAACCGATAAACTATACAAATATGAATGCAACTAATTCGGTGACCGTGTCGAACTATTCAAATAGTACTACTAATATTTTACTCAAGATTACGTTGTTGCCTTGTAAGCTTTATAGAGGACTAGCTTTAACCTGAGCGCATTGCTACGCCACTAACTTAAATAAATTTGAAGGAAAGACAACACGTTTTAATTTTATTTTTGTTCTGAAATCTTCATGCACGACACATTACTTAAGATCATCACATGATCAAATTCATATTTTACGTTTCTTTAAAGGAAATACAGGCAAACATTCATTTATCACTACATCACTATCACTAACATATTAAAAAACAAAGTCGCTGTCGTCTGTCCGTCCATACAGTCCATACGTCCACAGGACGCTTAAATCTTTACAACTACGCAACGGATTTTGAAGCGGTTTTATTTAATAGATATAGTGATTCAAGAGGAAGGTTTCTATGTATTATACATGAATAATAGTGTAGTGAAACACTGATAAATTTAGATGTCCATCGTTGCACCCGTGCGAAGCCAGGGTGGGTGGCTAGTATATTATACAGATGTAACAAAAACCTTATAGCCACTCGAAGTGAGTGAGATATTGAATGGAACAGCTAGCTATGTCAATTACTTTCTCCGCCAAGCACTTCCCCATCGACTTTTAGCAGTCAAGTTATTTGGCGTAGACTGTACAATTTGTGGTGACGCTCCGTGTAGTATGGACTTAGAATACATAGTGTTACCATCACATTCCATTTTTAAGGTGTCGTAAGAACCGACATCAGGAAATTACAAGGCTGAATACCTAGGTGCAAGAGAAGCAAAACTTGAAACAAAACCCTGTGCCTAACCGTCTTGGCCAGCGTGGCACAGAAGCTATATGCCGGCCACAATGCCATTGATAACATTCTGTTATTTAATAATGCTGAATTCCCACAACCACAAAGTCTGTCTTGCCATGAAATTGGAGTTGCAACACGGATAGAATCTAATTCTCGCCCACAAAGCTGTAGCTAATCGCTACCTGTTAGATCCGAAACAGAGCCAACTGCGCATGATTTATTCCTTGTAGGGTTGCTACTTTTCACCTGTTTATCTACCAACCACAGACGTCCACTGCTGAGCATAGGCCCACCCCATAGATCTCTATGAAGTACGATCTTGTGTTGACCGCATTCGCCAACTTCCAGCGACATTTACAAGTTCAGAGTCTTCACATGCTTCGCTTGTGTGCCGTTCTAGGACTGCCTTCTTTGTTTGGGGCAACGTGGCCTGCCACTTCAACTGTGCCATCCTTCGAGCTATGCCGGTGACTCTGGTTCTTTTGCGGAATTCCTCATTTCTGATTCTGTCACGCAAAGTATTACACCTTAAGTAACTATCGGCCGGCTAATAAGTCCCATTGCTTACAGATCTGCAACGTGGTCGTTTACCACGTTGCAGATCCGTGGCAACACGAGACTTAAGGAAGATTAAATATTTTTGAGTGATAGATCAATATTTGAATGTGCCGCCTTTGTCTCACGTTTGGTTCGATTCCTGGGTCAGGCCAGTGTCTTTGTGTAAACCAGAGGCACTTGCTCCGAGTCTCGTAATAATTTGTATTCCTGAATTGCATGTTTGGAAACTGCCCGTGCGATAAGGGTTTTACCTAATGCAGAGCCCCAAACGCCCCCCGTTTACAAACAACTAATAAAAAAGAAACTATTACGATCTTTACGAAACGGAAACCGAATTTATGCTTATATAGAGTTGACAATATTTTTATGGTGATGGATATTTTTTTTTTACCTAAGTATTGCATCATTTCGTTTTGGACGGTAGTGAGAAAATCACCCTATAAATTGTATTTTAGAATAAAACAGTCACACATATACACATAGAGATGTTTTTGCATTGTTTATTTCACCGAAGTGACAACCATAATTTGATTATATATTCATGATATTACAATATCTAATAGGAAGTTCTGTTAGTGCTACCGTACAAAAGAGATGCAATTTATTATTGTTAATACAGCAATTAGTTTGATCGATGACTCCGAAAGGCTTTTAATTTATTCGTGAGTTGTAATCGGTTAACCGTTCGATAATATCGATAGTTAATTGATGCTTGATAATTACATGTTTTTCAATTTAGAATGTCACTTGGCCCAAGATATTGTTCTGCATTATTAACTTTAAGAATACATAGTGTTTTTCCTGAGGGTGTTGTAGAAGGACATGATGAGGCTATCGGCTTTTTTAACCTAGCCGCAAGAGAAGGAAAATGTGATACGAAACCCTGTGCCAACCCGCCTCGTCAGCGGGGCGCAGTTGACATATTACCCTCCTTGTAGTTGGAGGAGGCCCGACCCAGCAGTGGGTCATTTATGGGCCGAGAAAAAGTTGAGTGATCGACTGCTGCGCAGCATGTCGCGGGTTCGATCCCCGCACGGAAGAAATATTTGTACGACCTACAAGTATTTGTTCCGGGTCTGGGTGTTTTCTATCTATAATATGTATGTATTAACAAAAAAATAATGTATATAAGTAGTTTATCATCCATCTCGTTACCATAACACAAGCATTAAGTTGCTTAGCTTGGGAAGAGATGGCGTTGTATGAAATGTCCAATGATATTTATTTATTTATTCGTAGACTTGTGAATCCCCCTTATTTCGGTATCTTAGGATACTACAGAGCAATACTAATTAGGTAAGGTAATTTAGGCCACTTCCGTGATTTTCAGCATCCAACATCATAATCGTAGCTACGGCCGTATTATTAACTACTTCTACTTCTAAGCCTATAAGTGACCTTCTGTTGACTCGGGCGTCTTCCAGTTACATAGAGGGTAATTAGCCTACTGTACCACGCTGGCCAGACGGGTTGGAACAGGAGGGCTTCGTATCAAGTTTTCCTTCTCTTGCGCCTAGGTGTTCGACCTTATCATTTCCTTTTCACGGCACTTACGACACCCTCAGGATGAAATGTGGTGGCGACATTATGTATTTTTTATCCATCACCACACGGATTCACGACATGTGCTCAAACAACATAGATTACGTACGAGGTTGCATAAAGAAACGGACTTGCTCTCACTATACTGTGTGTGCAATGCTTTATTGTAACCGAAAGATATGATTTGAAAAAGCTTTGTGAATAAATTCTATAGTAATAAAGTTGCTTTTGTGTTTCAGTTGAGTGGAATTTTGTTTATTTGCACAGATAATATGACTAAAAGTATTGTGCATAATGCATTTTTAATTAGCCCCTGTCGATTGCATGTCAGACTGATCGATTCATCGAAACACATGGCTCGTTGGCTTGGCGCCAAGATATTGAGAAAACTTTCAGTTATTTATCATTTATCTTAATATGACTGCCTTGTTTGTTGCGTCTTTGGACCACGGGTCCCCGGTTCGATTTCGAGGTCAGTCAGATGTCTTTGGGTAAACCAGAGTCACTTCCTCAGTCTGGGTGTAATTTTTGTTCGTGAAATATATGTTCCTGTATACAAATAACATCAGTGTATGGGTATCGTTTAAAAAAAGAATATAGGATATTTTCCATCCTGAGAGTGTTGTAAGAGCCGAGCCGGACGTGTGAGACTCTCCTCCGTAGAGGCATACTCACTAAGCATCCCCGGGGTGCTCCTTGCTCGTGTCCTTTGTTTGTGGCGGCATGGGTACATGGCTAGAGAGCTCTTTCCTTACCGTCGAAATCGGACCGGCAGGCAGTTTGATATAAACTTGAAATAAGATAAAAAATATTTTTATGAAGGTGAAAAATTTATAATTAGGTCACATATAAAA
Organism: Clostera curtula; assembly: GCA_905475355.2. Taxonomy (NCBI): domain Eukaryota; kingdom Metazoa; phylum Arthropoda; class Insecta; order Lepidoptera; family Notodontidae; genus Clostera; species Clostera curtula. Next base: position 2,463,505 of record FR997804.1, on the reverse strand, counting down.
CATTTATAGGATGCACAAAAACCCCATAGCTATTCAAAGTGTGAGCAGTGCATAAAAAGAAGCAATCTTAATAGTAGCTAAGCTTAGAACAATGTAAAATAACTTTAAAAAAGGAAAATCGGATATTTAACCACAAGACTACCTCAAAGGCTTTTTTTCGTCGGTGATGATGGTAGCCAGCCAGACGCCTTTGTACATCAACACGGCGCAAAATACTCTATTACCTATGGAATAGAGCCTTTTTTACCTGAATACCCAATGGAAGTGAAGAACACAGAGGCACCTCTGTTGAAATTGATAGTGTTTGTATAACAGGCTTGCAGAAAGGGTTGGCTGGCTTGACATCAAAGTATTTTTAACCAGAAAATAATATCTACTTTTAAGTATAAACTCGCAGAAAGGATCTGGCTATATTAATTTTCGCTTTTTTATAAATTGGTAGCCGTCCGTTGGGGACTAGCTGGACTCTGGGCGCGAAAAGATGGTACTTAGCGCACTGCCCACTAAAATGAAAAGCGTTCCTTGCCTACCGCTTCATGGCCGCTGGTTGAGCTCCCCGATGGTGGTACATGGTCAGAGGCGGGCCCCTTCGATTGACTACACGTATCTACAGGGAGCGACTGTCATCTGGTGATACGACCGGTAACTACCTATATGCTCTAGGTGTTGCATGTGCCGACCTTGGGTCATTCTTCGTCTCGGGTTCGATTCCAGGGCCGGGCAAGTGTCTTTGTGTAAACCAGAGGCTGGGTGTCATTTTTGTTCGTGAATGTCATGTTTGTAAACTGCCCCGCGATATAGGTTAAAATTATAACCCACTGATTTTTTTTACAGAAAAATAAAAAAATCGCTTTCAGAAAAACTTTCTGATTGAATCGCTACAGACTACGTGTAACGACTACTATAGATGTTAGAACGACCTCCTGAGTTCTTTTAGCTGCCTCATAAGAGCCTAAGTTCTTGTAAGATCTGAGGGTATAATAGTAATATTGTGTATTCTAAATCCGTTAATACAGCACCAAATTTTATTCGTCTGCATTTAATTTTTACACCTGTCGCCACAAATCGATCTACCGTATGGAGGAGAAAGCAAATTCACACAATGAGATCGCAATGAAATCTCTATTGGCGTCGCTATCAACCACCATGAATTAGCAAGTTTTGATAGACAAAAAACTTGAAAGTCAATTTATTCGCGAACGCCTGCAATGTATGAAATGGCAGATGTAACTATAGCAGGGTTCTCAACTTAAGAGCTTCCGAAAATTAACGTGGTAAATTAGTGAGAATATAAAGCGTCGGATCTTTAGGGTATTTTTTTTTATAAAAAAGCTCTCGCTCCTTTGATGGCGAGGATGAGGCCTAAGGTGGTTACACGTTTGAGTAGAAGGCGTCTGTTAACTTTAGCTTCATTTATCAATTTGGCATAATGTACCATTTTTTCTGTATTTTTTATTCGGAATAATACAAGTGTATACCATAATTGAAAGCATTTTATTTTTAATTTACGTTACGTTTACTAAATTACATCGTGTATTATTTTAATAAAGTCAGAGAAAAAAAGTAAGAAATAAATTATCTATATTATTTTTATTTAGTATTTTTTTCTAATCTAAATTATATTTTATGGAAAATTTGGGAGTATGTCAAAACTCCCAAATTTTCTTCTCAAGGGAAAGATATGTTTGGGAGTTAGTAACATTGTACGATAGTAATTCTAATTCGACGATAGGTTTTGATGACTTATTAAAGACGCTTTTCTTTGCTTTGATGGGCTTTGATGGCTTTTTGTGGGTCTGTCAGTTGGAGCTATACCGTTGCACAATTCAATATTTTTGACCGTTGACAGGCAATCATTATAATGTTTCTTCGGGGAGGCCTGAGTACAAGTTTAGTTTAATTATTACTTGATAACCCATTTATTTAAGCACCTTAGACATTTTTAATCATCTCCTCCAAATTTATGGAGGGAAATTAGCCTTAGTCATACCTCTACTACTACTAATCAGACGTCAGTCGGGCCTCATCCTGATACAAGGAGGGTAATCTTGCGGCTAGGTGGTCGGCCTTACGACACCCCCAGGATCGAATTGGGTGGTGAATAACTCAGTCCCGACAAAGTGCGTGTTACCCGGGATCCGAGATATTGTCGTTCGCAATGTAGCATATTCATAATTAAGCCCATATATGACTCACTTTTGTTCAGTCGAGCCTCCTCCAAATTAATGGAGGAAAGTTAGCCTGCTATGCCAAGCTGGTCAGACGGCACAGGGTAGTAGTATAATCAGTGTCGATTAGATAATTGCTGTAGTTGTCAAGTTATTAATGAGCCTAAAATAACTTACGATTGATTACCAAACTCACTTTGTCGCATAATAATCGCGAACCTAAAACCTTACTTAGCTCACATATGAACCAAAGATTAAGCTTATCTCTTAGCCTGAATACGCATGTCGTAAGCAAATGAACCAAAAATCTGTATGAAGGTGACAGCGACTGCCATAAGCCACAGTGTATAAATACTACTCAGTAACTCCACTCTACTCAATGAGGAGATACGAGAATTAGCAACGTAATTTCCAAACTTAAGTGGCAGTGGGCAGGACACATAGCTCGCACGACTGAAGGTCCATGGGGCAGAAATGTCCTCATTAGGCGGCCGCATACCGGAAAATGCGGTACTGGCTTCACACACGGTAGACTGACGACCTGTACACGTTCGCCGGAAACCAATGGCTCAGGACCGGCTTTCGTGGAAATCCTTGGGGAAGGTCTATGTCCAGCAGTGACCTTTTATGCTGAAATGATGATGATGAAATCCATTGTACCAACCCGTGTGGCCGGCGTGCCACCTGAGTCGAATAAAAAAGAACTGGCTGCTTCTGGTTCCACATTCAAATACAATTACACATTTTCCTAATTTTGACATTCGTACGTGTGAAGTCCGCTTGTAATGTCAATACAGAGTTTTCTTACTGCTCATGATGTGTTTTCTGTACCCAAACGGTGAAACTTGTCGCACCGCATGCGCCGGCGCCGTCCGTCCGGTGAGTCAGCGGCAGGGCTGGCAACTGACTCGATTTCACGCAAATAAGATTTCTTGTTTATGAAGGGCTTTCTACTATTACTTAGCGGTGTGATAAACGAGATTGTCGTTTAATATCAGATGGCTCCCGAACGATTATCTATGAAAGGTTTTAGTATATGGGCACACCGTATCGTTTAATTTGCATGAATAATATTTTATTAATAAGTGTTCAAGATTGATGTATTTACCTTCATTTCACTATATAATAAGGGTTTCTACACACAAGCCATATTTTTTACAACAATCTATAATCGAATGTGGGAATTGTTCGAACTGTTCGAAAACTTGAAATTTTGAGATGTGTGAGGCAAGATGTTTTTATTGTTTTATTATTATATCGATTGTGACTCCCAATGAAAATACCGCACTGCCGCAGTAGCGAAAATAATTACATAAAATGGAACACACTTATTCTCACTTATCTTCACTTATATAAAATGTATCAACTAAGTCGTCCCGCGACCACAGACACTGCAAATTGTCTGAAACGTTGGGATTTAAAAATGAACATGATCAGAACCGTCAAGAAATAATAATATGCCACATTGGTAAGACAGGTTGGCACAGGGTTTCTTTCAAGTCTTCCTCCTCTTGCGGCAAGGTAGTCTGTATCTTGCGTTCCTTTAGTCACCTCTATGGTATGGGTTGGTCCCATTTTGTAAACTAAATTGTAAATAAATAAACGTAAATCGTCGGATCCAACTCGGCTGGGCAGCGTTGGGGAAGCTGCGAAAGATCTTCTCCTCCACAATACACAACACATTGGTCCTCCACAACACATTGGTTGAAGACAAAAGTCTCCAACCAATGTGTGTTGCCAGTGATGACATATGGAACAGAGACATGGTCGCTCACTATGGGCTCCATCAGAAGGCTCAAAGTCACCCAAAGGGCAATGGAGAAGGCTATGCTCGGAGTTTCCCAGCGAGATCGAATCAGAAATGAGGAGATATGCAGGAAAACCAGGGTCACCGACATAGCCCACCGGATTGCCAAACTTAAGTGGCAGTGGGCAGAGCACATAGCTCGCAGGACCGACGCCCGATGGGGCAGAAAAGTCCTCGAGTGGCGACCGCGTTCCGGAAGGCGCAGTCCTGGTAGGCCTCCCACACGGTGGACCGACGACCTGGTTGAGGTCGCCGGAAAGCAGTGGATGCGGGCGGCCCAGGACCGGCGTTTGTGGAGATCCTTGGGCTATGTACAGCAGTGGACGTCTTTTGGCTGAGATGAGTGAGATGAAAATAAATTGTGTAAACCTCTCGGCTCACATTTCGCTTTTTTTTACTGTCAATGCTTATTAGTTTTTTCGCTTGGCAACCCTAGGTCAACATTACAGACAAACATGGATTGCGGTTATGTCCAACTTGTAGATCGTGAGTGATAATATTTTAAACGATTTTGATTCTTAATGACGCAACTTCCAAGTGTGTGGCAGCACATACAGGGTAAAATAAATTATGCGAAGTCACCTTAAGCATCGATAAACGTAATTACGCTAATAAAATGCTGCACTAATTGCCTTTTTTAAGCGTACAAATTATTCATGTGCTATCCTTTCTCTTTGCAAAACTGCTGCGTTTAACGTAAGTTGCCGAATGCCGGCTTTTTGGATAGGTATATGCCTTACACAATCCTACGACACCTATAATAGGACTATACTTGTATGTACGAAAACAAACAAACGCCTTCCAAAAAGTTCCATTACCAAAATTAAAAAAGAAAGTAAAGTGATAAATTGATTATAGAATAAATAATAATAAATAAATATACTTGGACATTTCAGACAACGCCATCTCGTCCCAAGCTAAGCAACTTAATGCTTGTGTTATGGTTCGATCCCCGCACGGAAGAAATATTTGTACGACCTACAAGTATTTGTTCCGGGTCTAGGTGTTTTCTATCTATAATATGTATGTATTTACAAAAAAAATGTATATATGTAGTTTATCATCCATTTCGTTACCTTAACACAAGCATTAAGATGCTTAGCTTGGGACGAGATGGCGTTGTGTGAAATGTCCAAGGATATTTATTTATTTATTTATTTATCTATAGGCTGAGTAGTAATGAATATAACATTTTGTCAAACAAGAGTCGTTTCAGCCCATGAATGACCCACTACTGGGTCGGGCCTCCTCCAAATTCATGGAGGCAAATTAGCCTAAAGTGACACGCTGGCAAGACGGGTTACCACAGGGTTTGTATCAAGATTTCCTTCTCTTGGGGCTAGGTGATCTGCCTCTCGCGTTATTTTAGTCGCCTCTTACGACACCCTAAAGATGGTATGGGTTGGCGACATTGTGTATTCTAAATCCGTCATGTGTATTCTAAAGCGAACATGGAATGGCCATGTGTAGTGGCAGCATAATAGATATTAATGATAGTTTTGACACATCTAGTTCAGCGTTCAAGTTCTAGTTCAAAGTTCAGATCTGACTTTGTTACGTTCATGCTAAATATAGTACGTTAAAAAAGTTAAAAAATAATGCTTATCCGTAATGTGGGTACTGACAAAGGTTACGAGGTGTAATGTAACGTGTTACACAGCGAGCTTTCGTGCAGTCAGTACGTCGTTTTACGGGGAAACCAGAGAATGTTCGCTGTGTAACACGTTACATTACGCCCCGTAACGTCAGTCAGTTTAGCTTTCATGAAACAAAGTCTTTCATCCGCGTTTGTCTGTCCGCTTGTTCGCGATCCGTGTGGTGACGGATTTAGAATACATATGTCACGACCCTATCCCATCCTGAGGGTGTCGTATGAGCCAATAAAAGGAAATGACAAATAAAGGGCCCACTGCTGAGTCGGGCCTCTTCCCATCACAGGTACACCAGGTGACACGCTGGTTGGAACAAGGTTTCTTTTCAAGTTTTCCTTCTCCAGTGGCTAGGGTTTCGGCATTGTCTTTTCTTTTGTCAGCTCTTATGACACCCTCAGGATGGAATGGAGTGGCGGCCAATGTGTATTCTAAATCAATTCCACACGTCTTCACATACCCAATTCAAAATTACATGTAAAGCGAATATGGCATGGCTTCTTTGGCTATAATGTTGTGTAACTTTAGGCCCTAAATATACACAAAAATGCTTGCGATTTCCTAAGTTTATATTAATGCAAGCCCAGACGTAGGTAGTCTGCATTTTTGCGTGACTCATACCGTAACGTGTAATAAGTTATAAAATGAATCACATAAGGCATCTTTTACATTGTAGAGACGGTTTTAAGTTTAAGTTTTCTATTTGCTAAACCTACCGATCGCCCAAACTAACTATCCATAATATATTTATTATGCTATATTGTATAGTAGCGACCCGCCCCGGCTTCGCACGAGTGCAATTATGCATGTACATATTATGCATATAAAACTTCCACTTGAATCACTCTATCTATTAAAAAAACAGCTTCAAAATCCGATGCGTAGTTTAAAGATTTAAGCATGCATAAGGACAGACGACAGCGACTTTGTTTTATACTATGTAGTGATAACATACTTAATTACAATCATGTGTTAATATAATAATTGTAATGTTCTATAAAAGTTTTATTGGCGCCATTTCATTTTTATAGTTAGTGATTTCCGAAATCGAAATTATCGATAAAATATCGGTGCAATAAAATTACAGTGTTTAAGCGTCACCGTTTCCCAATAAACTAAGTATTATAGCACCGCGCGCTGGAAAATTTAAACCCTTTGCTAATAAATTTCACACTTACCATTTAAAAGGTGTCATAATATAAAGTTCGACTAACAATTAAAGTTGCACAACGTTATTTTAAGGTGTTTTAACCGTTTATTGCTATTTTTATCGATAACATATCGTTACGTTTTATACATTACCGATTAACTGGAAAGTTATTTTATTGGATATTTCGAGTACGCAATAAAAATAGTCGATCAAAGACAGTGGTAATTTAACTGACAGTAATTAATTTTGTACACGATAACAACTATGTGAAACGTTCGTAAAAGTGAAAATAGCTTTCCATTTAAGGTATTTTATGCATTGCGAATTTCATAAGGTTTACACAATTAGGGTAATTGGTAACACTTCTGTATTTTTTTAAATACTATTTTATTTATACATGCATTCATTATATAAACTTCTGATATTTGTAACGATATCGAATATGGCAAACTTGGGTAAATCGATTGTCATAATTAATACAATACTCATGACGAGTAATTAATGTTTTACTAAATGTCAACACGCCATTCCATCCTGACCGTGTTGTAAGAACCGACAATAGGAAATGACAAGTCTTCCAGCATCAAGTGAAGGAAAACTTGATAGGAATCTTCATGCCACTCCGTCTGGCCAACGTGGCACAGTAGTAGCCTACTGTTACCATGTACATAATTGTTACCATGTATTACCATGTACATAATTGTTACCATGTATTACCATGTACATAATTGTTACCATGTATTACCATGTACATAATTGTTACCATGTATTACCATGTACATAATTGTTACCATGCATTACCATGTACATAATTGGAAGATGACCTACCCAGCAGTAAATTTCTTTTTCCATATCTTTTCAATCTCGACAGATAAATGTACCTATATAGTAAAATCATATAGTTTGTATGACACAATGGACACTTACAAAATAATACAATGCAAAGTAATTTAGTTTACCACCAGTTCGGAACACGACCACTGCTGAGAAGAACAGGCAAGAAACTCAGAGAGCTTGTCTTAAATCCTAACATGCCGTTTAGATTCTTATCCTACTAACAGTAGAAACGCGAAAGTTTGTAAAAAAATATTTTTGTTGCTCTTTCACGCAAAAACTACTGAATGGATCGTAATGAAACTTTACAACGTATAGATTACACATCAGAATTATACAAAGGCAGTAAAGACATACTAGTGGAGTATGTCAAACAGTTTTTTATTGTTAAATACCCGTGCAAACCCGGGCCGCTAGTTTAGTATATTTTATCATTCCTCCCTCGCATACACTCACATAGAGCAGACAAAAAAAAACAAAATATGAACAAGCGACTCTCACTTGTTAAACGCTTGTTTAAATACAAGTCAGTGCCGTGGGCCTTTACTTATTCACCTGAGTAAATAGAAGGGCTCCAACGCTTGAAACCATGAGCACGAAGGGACATGATAGGCCGAAAACCTAACCGCAAGAGAAGGAAAACTTGATACGAAACTCTGTGCCAACCCGTCTGGCCAGAGCAGTCGTTCCAGCCCATAAATGTCCCACTACTGAGTCGGGCCTCCTCCAAATGAATTGGAGGGAATTAGCCTACTGTGCCACGCTGGCTTTTCCTTCTCTTTTGGCTAGGTGATCTGTCTCTTGCGTTCTTTTAGTGGCCTCTTACGACACCCTCAAGACGGTATGGGTTGGTGACATTGTGTATTCTAAATCCGTCACCACACGGACACCACCAGCGCAGTACAGGAGATTAATTGTCCTCTACTAATTGGAGACGGCCGGAGTCAGCAGTGGGTCTTTTACGGACTGACAAGAAAACAATTTATCGTCTAAGAAATACATACAAAGTCACCTACGTAGATATATCAGATAATCAGAAAAAAAAACTAAAATTTATTTATTAAACTACTTAAAATTATCTCTTTTTACCTCCATTAAAATACATTGAAGAAAACGACTATTCAAGAAATTTCTTATCTAGAATCACCATTAACTATGAAAGTAAATCAAGAGAATTTCTGAGCAATTTTCTAGGCTTTCTCATATAAATAAATGTTATAACCACACTTATGAGGTTCGTAAAAACTAGTTAAGTGGCCGACACCGACGGTAGTGTGTCAATTGGTCCTTAATGTGCATCAGGGGAAACCTGTCTAGTCAGGGCACATGAGTTTGGAGCGGAAAGAGGCCATCATGAAATTCTTGCGAGGTGCGTAGTACAGTAACGAAAAATGATGTGTATTTATTTGCCAGGAAATATACGTGACCGATTTAGAATACATATTATCACCACCATATTTCATTCTGAGGGTGTCGTAAGAGCCGACAAAAGAAAATGAGGGCTGATACTTCTGAGTAAAGCCTCCTCCAATTACATGGAGGACAATTAGCCTACTGTGTCACACTGACTAGACGGGTTGGCCAGGGTTTCGTATCGAGTTTTCCTTCTCTTGTGGCTAGGCTCTCGGCCTCGTCATTTCCTTTTGTCGACTCTTACGACACCCTTAGAATGGAAATGGGTGGTGACACAGTGTATTCTAAATCCGTCAACACACGGACGTGTGTAGGTATACGGATAATATATTATAGGCTGAGAGTCTGAAGATCATTTTAATATCTGGAAATCCTGTTTATATACACCTATTTCGTTACTTTACCGGTACCGGTACCGGAAAGCCAGGCAACCTCAGTACCGAGAATAACGAAACATCAAATAAAGCTAAAAATTACATTATTATGGCATATGTTTATTATACGAATCGTGATTAATGTTCTCATATTTACCAGATATGGAGCGAGGGATATTACTTCGAAATGTTTTCTTAAGTCGCGGCGAGATGTCGTTTAAATCAAAATTACGATGCGACTTTGACTTTGTGCAGTTGCTTCAAATATATTTTATGGTCTGTAAGGATAAACAAAAATAAACTTTGAAGATTTTGTTTAGGAAATATTTTAAACAATCTGTCTTATATAAGTTAGTGTTTATTAATAAATATAAGCATCAGTACAGTGACACAAATTATTATGACATTTCCTCACATATAATTGAGTACCTAATGTTCAGTTGCAGCACATCGAGTATAAAAATGACAGTTTCAAATTCAGCGTTCGATAAAAATTACAAAATGACATGCAAAATTTGACGTTTACTGTCACTTGTTCCCCTTCATTCGTTTTTTAAACTATGAAAACCCAATCATGGTGATGATGATGATGACGGCATTAAATCGTCGTTTTCGTCGATTCAGCCCATAAATGACCCACTACTGAGTCGGGCCTCCTCCAAATTAATGGAGGGAAATTGAACACGGGAACACGCTGGCGAGACGGGTTGGTACATGGTTCGTTTCAAAGCGCTGTTGCGGCTAGATAACTTGCATTCCTTTAGTCGCCTCGTGCCACACCCTCAGGATGTCATGGATCGGTGACATTCTGTATACATTAAGAGCCACCATCAAACTCAAACCTAAAATAACTTTATTTGTGTTTTATCGCGAAACTCTAACTAAATGGTCATCTTTAACACTCGTCATCTCTCCCTTGTGATTAATGGTTGTCGATAGTATTAATGGGTGGGCCATTTGGTACTATCGACGATCATTAATTGAATTGTACTTAAGAACTATATTTAGTACATACGCTTCTCATAATATCAGTGTAAGGTCAATTATGCGCTGATTATAATAATTAATGTTATTTTAAGAAAATTGTACAAATAACGTAGTTACACACGAACAAAAGTATTTCTTCTCAATGTCAATATTTTCTATCAACATGAATATTCATACTATTAATATTTTCCAATTTGGCTCGATGATGGGAGGTGGCCTGACTTAGTGGTCATATTAGTGGTCATTTATGGGCTGTGAGTAGTATTTATATTTTCTAATAAGTTACTCACTTATTTTTTATGTTGTTTCAGGTAATGTGGTGATTTTATATAAATATACACTTTCAAATATTACAAAAGCCTTGGGCAACATGGAGAAATATATTGGTTGGTATAATTAGCACATATTATAATTTTGCCAAACTTAAGTGGCAGTGGGCAGGGCACATAGCTCGCAGGACCGACGCCCTATGGGGCAGAAAAGTCCTCGAGTGGCGACCGCGTTCCGGAAGGCGCAGTGCTGGTAGGCCTCCCACACGGTGGACCGACGACCTGGTTAAGGTCGCCGGAAAGCAGTGGATGCGGGCGGCCCAGGACCGGCCTTTGTGGAGATCCTTGGGGGAGGCCTATGTCCAGTAGTGGACGTCTTTTGGCTAAAATGATGATGATGATGATGATTATTTTGCACTAACAAGTCTTGACGACGCTTTGGTTGTCTAAGGAAAGCGAGTGCCTGGTTCGATTCTGGGGTCGTACAAATGTCTTAGCGTAAACCATATTTGCTCTGTGTGGCGAAATATGTGTATGTCTGTAACATGTTCTTCGCGATACAGATTACTTCAAGATCACGGAAGCAATATTATAATAGACAATAATGATGATGATGAAAGGATATGTCATAACATTATCAAACACCGGACACAAATACATAAAAAAATATTAAAAATATTATTGCGTGGTTAATTGGTACGTTAACTTTTTAAGAAGGGGTTGGCGCCGAAAAGAACTATTAAAAAAAATTCAATATTGCTACGCTGCTCGATGCATGAATACTTTGCTGTAAACGTTCAAGTTCCAATTTTAAAAATGATTTTTGTTTTAATTTCCGAACAGCGGTCCATTCATAGTATGTACACAGTACTTTCTTCAACAGGAAATAGTAGCAACTCGTAAACCCAACAACACGGACACATAATATTTCTCAAACTTCCTTAGGTTAACACAGAGAGCATGAAACGCTCAAAACATAATTTTATACTTTCAATCAGCCTCACACAATTTTATTTAAGTTGAACCCTATCGCCGTAGTCAAGGGCTTAAATTCCATTGTCTAACACCACCAATTGTCTAAACTATGGTACTGAGTCTCGTGTCGGCATAATTGAATAATCTGTTCGTATCTGGAGCAGCTACCGGGAGTGTAAAGTAGGATGAAAGTTGTACTAGACAATTACCATGCCCTTAAACAGTCGTATTCCGTGTGGTGACGGTTTTAAAATACACAGTGTCGCCACCGCATTTCACCCTGAGTGAAGTGAGTTTTAATTTTAGCTTTTCCTTAACATCATCATTTCAGCCAAAACACGTCCACTGCTGGACATAGGCCTCCCCCAAAGGGGGGGGGGGGGGTTGCCATAATCGCCACGCATGGCAGGCAGGTTGGTGATCGCAGTATCGGATGGTCGATGTTGAACAGAACGTCGCTGCTGCCCAACGTCTGTTGTCCCTTAGTCGCCTCCTACGACACCCACGGGAAGATATGGGGTGGTAGTATTCTTAGTCCGTTTTCTCACTTCTCCTTAATACAAATAGAACTGAATCCTACAACTACCTTAATACAAGAACTCTACCCTAAATACATGTAAATGCAACTGCTATTCGTTACCTGTTCAACTTAAGCCATTATTCAAACCAATTATTTTCGAGCCATAAATCATCATAATGGACACAACAAACAGTTTCAATTACAATGCGAAATATAATAACTTGTTTAACAAATAAATTCTGTTCAAATCTCGAGTGCCTGTGTGTAAAATACACTATTGACTAGAATTAGAATATTATCCAGTAACTCAAGAAGCCTTTGTTGGCTGGTTGGAACATAACCTGCAAACTTTGAAAGATTTAGAAAATACTAATCTAAAAGCTAGTCTAAAAAAGTAGCGTAATTTACGCCTTAAATAATCAGCTACCTATCAATGAAAGTACCGTTTAAATCGGTCTAGCCGTTCCAGAGATTAGAGGGTTGGTACAGGGTTTCGTTTGGAGTTTTGCGGCTGGGTTTTGGCCTTATCATTTCCTTTCGGCTTTTACGCCACCCTTAGAATGAAATGCGGTGGTGACACTGTGTATTACCAACACAACATCACTCTCTCACGAAAGTAAATAATTAAATTTCTGCATAGTCTGCTAACTGTATAATTTCACCGATGATTATTAAGTGAGGTTATTGTTTATAAATATCCTTGGACATTTCACACAACGCCATTAACGAGATGGATGATAAACTACTTATATATTTTTTTTTGTAAATCCATACATATTATAGATAGTAAACACCCGGACCCGGAACAAATACTTGTAGGTCGTACAAATATTTCTTCCGTGCGGGAATCGAACCCGCGACATGCTATAAAGCATTCAATATTAAGAATTAAGTCCTTCTTTGTACAAGACAATTGCAAAATGTTTTAATAAATAAACCGTAATTGTTGAAAAGGAACTTTAAATCACTGAACACACACTGAGCGAACAAAGAGCCGAATCGTGACCGATACATCCCAATCTTCTGAAACGTCATTAATATCTTATATGATACACATTCATCAATACGAGTATTTATACATTGCAACACCTACGTTTTTGGAGCACAGTCGTAATTACACTATTATACAGGATCCAACAAAAGTAATGCCGTCGGTCTCGGCTGCCATTCTTCCACTTATAGCAGTCGTTGCGCGTAGTCAGTAGCGTAGAAACTGACATCTGGTCTAACCATTTAATGTATTAGTACTGCTATTACTATTAAAGACACTACTGTAGCGAAATTTCAATTTACTACAAATTAAATATATATATATGTCGTGGATAACGATATCGTTTTAAGTTTCTCAATTGATTGTTAACACAGTAGTGCGGCAAACGCGGTGACGTCAGTTGTTTTGCAATGGCGGCACGTGGACAGAGTCGTAATGGAAAGTGAGGTTGGCTCGATCAGTCAGTCGACGTTGGGACACGGACCGAGACACTTCTCCGTTGCGAACCTGTCGGTTTGTCTATCTAAGTGTGTTAACTGAACATTGTTATTTATACTGTGGTTAATATTGTGAATTATAAAGTCACAAGTAATAAACCTCGTACCAAGTCAAGATGATGAGGACTCTATCGCTCAGCCGTCGCTATCTCCGACATCAGAAGTGGTATGTAACTCAGTCAGCCCACGTGGAGAAAACAGTGTAGTGATAATGTGTGTACTTCTGTACGCGATGGTAATAACCGATAATGGCGATTCATTGTCACTATAAAGGAGACATTAAGCTACATGAAGATTGTTCTGAACTGAAGATCACAAGCGGCAGTCATAGTGCGGCGATTAACCAAGTGGGGATCACTTGCTTTCATTGTGATGGACAAGGACACTACGCGTCTAACTGCCCTGAGCGGAGCAGCAGGAAGGCGAGCAACAGTACTGTGGTCAGCCAGGTCAAAGAATAGTGAGTGGATCTGTAGTAAGCGCACCAGCTGCAATTTTACGTCACTCCGGTGAGCAGTTTCCATTTTATTACTCGGGTATATTGTATGGTATACGAATTTACGATAGTGTGATTTTGACCGGTGTAAGAAAATATTATTTGAGGTTCTTTTGCGTGTTTACCTGTTAATTACTTGCGATACGAAGTTTAGATTGCTGTGCTTGTTTAGCTTGACGGTTCATCGGTCTGGCGTCGTATTTTCGCCAGTTTATAGCAAAGTTTTCCAAGATTATGGAGCCATTGTATGCCTTGATTTGCATCGGTAAGGTAGCCTAAACGTGAGGCGATAGGACAGCAGATCCAGATTTCAAGCGATCGGGTTTTCGGTCGGCAACTGTGGAATGTCACAGCTGCGGTGGAATGGGTCACCGAGCATCAAATTGGCGGTGAAAGGCAAGGCAGCTAGTGCTGCCACTGCACACTTCAGCGTCAGGCTCTGCGGGGCCGCGGCCGCGGTCGGACTTAGTCTGTTTCAGGTGCGGCAGCGCCGGACATTTGGCAGCGAGATGTCCACGTGGCAACAACGTGGCAACAGCGGAGGAGCTGGCGCGGCGGTAGGCGCAGGCGGTTCGGAGCGGCGCCTGCTGCGGCGGCGAGTAACGAGAGGCATGTGGAAGCTTGCTATGTTAGCAATCCCAGCGGTGCGCTGATGAACGCTTGTGAGTCGTATCCATTTTATTCTGATTCTGGTGCAGAGTGCTCTCTCATCAAACATTGTGTTGCGCCGAAGCCAAGTGGAAAGAGTTATGAGCACCCTCAAAAATATGTTGACTGTTGTAGAAGTTAGTTCAAATATACAGTCAAGGGCGAGGTGGCTCTATGAACTATAAAGGGCGAGGTGGCCAAATATACAGTCAAGGGCGAGGTGGCTCTGTGAACTATAAAGGGCGAGGTGGCCAAATATACAGGGTTGATCACTATTGGTTCGAGCACATGGCTAAGTGCGTTCGTAAGTTTGTCTATGGTTGTATTACTTGTAAACTATCTCAATCGCAATCAGGTCGCCCACAAGCGGGACTTCATCCAATTCCTAAGATTAGTATCCCGTGGCATACTGTGCACGTTGACTTAACTGGCAAATTAAGTGGAAAAGCGATTGCAAGGAGTACGTCATAGTTTTAATTGATGCGGTCACAAAATTTGTTCCCTTGTATCATACCCTGAGAATAGATTTGGCTAGAACAATTAAATCCCTTAAATCAAGCGTCTTTAGTTGGAGCTCCAGTAAGTAATTGCAGATCTGGGACGATGCTTTGCCAACAAAGAATTCAAAGTTTTTTTGTCAGTTTCATTACGTTTGATAGCTACGGGTTCAAGTCGCGCTAATTGCCAAGTAGAAAGAACAATGAGCGCGTTAAAAAGTATGCTGACCGCGATAGAAGCGTCTGATAGGTCCCGGCATGAAGCGTTAGAAGACGTGCAATTAGTTTTGAATTCCTCTGTCCACCGTGTAATACAAGCGAGTCCACTCGAGTTTCTGATAGGACCTTTAGCTAGACCATTAAACCTATTAACTTTGAATGATTCCGGACCGGCAGTAGACATTAGTAAGAGAGCAAGCGGCCACATACATAGAAAATAGTGCCAGTTACGAAAAAGTAAAATTTGATAAAACTACAAGTTAAAGTGGTAAAGTTTGATGTTGGTAATTTAGTTTAAATTCAGAACGAAGAGAAACCAAACTAAATTAGACGCGAAATACAAGGGACCGTTAAAAATTGTGGAGTTACTTGATGGTGATCGTTATTTGCTGAAATCTTTGACCGGTAATAGAACATAAAAATACGCTCACGACTGTATAAGGAGATTCCACTAAGCAGTGTGCCCGTTGAGTTAAATTTGTCTGATGAAGATGGTGAGGAGGTTGCCTCCAACAGTAAAAAAGAACACATACCTTGGCTAGGTCGCACTACACGCACTAGTCTGTAGTCGTAACTGCAACTCTGGGAGTTGTACAGAGCGCGATGGGCAGCTAGTGGTGTGGCGGGGACCCGGGTCTCGAGAGAGACTATTTGTATGGTCCTGTGTACTGGGAGTCGTGAACTCTAGTTAAAGTGTTGGTCGTATCGCTTGGAGCGATGACGATATGGGTGACATGTGAATTGTCACTAGCTGCTGGGACAGCTGGGCCATGTGTTGTGTAATTATTACTTTAAACCTACTGTTTTAAAGTATCAGTATTGAGATTTAAAGATTATGGGCTTAGAGGAATCTTTCGTGTTAAAGTTGTTAAAATTATTTGTATGCTAACGTGATCTCTGTTAACTTGATTCTTAAGATACGATTACGGAACATTACCGTCAGGTTGGCCGAACGTGAAAATGTGCCTCAGTTGGTTATTTTGTTACAAGTACACACGAGGACGTGTGCTTCGTCAGGCTGGCCGTGTCGTGGATAACGATATCGTTTTAAGTTTCTCAATTGATTGTTAACACAGTAGTGCGGCAAACGCGGTGACGTCAGTTGTTTTGCAATGGCGGCACGTGGACAGAGTCGTAATGGAAAGTGAGGTTGGCTCGATCAGTCAGTCGACGTTGGGACACGGACCGAGACACTTCTCCGTTGCGAACCTGTCGGTTTGTCTATCTAAGTGTGTTAACTGAACATTGTTATTTATACTGTGGTTAATATTGTGAATTATAAAGTCACAAGTAATAAACCTCGTACCAAGTCAAGATGATGAGGACTCTATCGCTCAGCCGTCGCTATCTCCGACATATATATATATATTTCTATCAAGGTAGATTTGCCGAAAAGATACTATAAGTATACCATATTATCATCTCATTTTAGCCCATAAATGACCCACTGCTGAGTCGGGCCTCCTCCAATTACATGGAGGGCAATTAGCCTAACTAACTAAGTATATATTCGTATATAAATTATTTGTTATTATAAATTTTCTATACTAAAAAATTTACTACCTAAATTTAAAAAAAGATCATAGACACGTTATCATTATCACTATCATCACTATCACTATCACTACATATTATAATCACTACATATTATAAAACAAAGTCGCTGTCGTCTGTCCGTCCCTATGTATGCTTAAACCTTTAAAACAACGCAACGGATTTTGAAGCGGTTTTTTTTAATAGATAGAGCGATTCAAGAGGATGGTTTATGTGTAAAATACATGCCGCCGTGCGAAGCCGGGGCGGGTCGCTAGTGTGATATAAATAAATGACCTAAATATTGTATAGGATATTGAGTAAATGAATTTAGTAACTAGATTCGTAACTAATTCCCAGCCCACTGCTGAGTCGGGTCTTCTCCTACTACAAGGAGGGTAATTAGCCTACTGTGCCACGCTGGCCAGACGGGTTGGCAGGGTTCGTATCAAGATTCCCTGTGCAGGAAGAGGCTAGGTTTACGGCCTTATCATTTTCTTTTGTCGGCTCTCACGACACCCTCAGGATGAAATGGGATGGATACAGTATGTATTCTTAATCCGTCACCACACGGACTAATCGTAAACTAAAATCTAATTAACTTATCAGCCTTCATCAGGCTTCATTGACAGGTCAAGTGGGCCAAGGTAGTCAGTTCATAATCTGAACTGACGACTCCGTACTATCAGGCTTCCAGTTTATCTGCTCATCTCATACGCAACAAGCAACGTCAGAATACGTAATAGCAATGTCATTGCTGTTGGGAAACTGTCAGACGGAGAGTGAATAGCAATTGGCATTGATGATGTGAAGTGTCTCTGGAAGATCCTATATTATCCTACTAATATTATAAACATGAAAAAAATTATGTTTGTTACTCTTCATGGATTTTGATGAAACTTTACAATATAAAATATAGCTTACACATAGGAATAATAAATAAGAATAAGTGTCAAATAAGTAGAAAAACAATCTGACGAAAAAATAATCTATCACGACGCGGGCAAAATCGCGGGGCGCAGCTAGTCTTAAATATTCATAGAAAAAGCATGATCTATCTTTTGTGTGTAAGTCATCATCGCCAAAAGAGTGAACCATAATTAAAAATTGATCATCATATTTCTTACTGACATTTGGTAGTAACAAACTAATCGTTTGATCAATATAAATATTTTTATCACACTTAGTCTTTCAGAAAATAATTCCTTTTATCATTATCACAATTTTAAATCACGACAGCTAGCCTTAAATATAAGCCAATTAAATGAAACTCTAACGTAGAGCTTATTTTCAGTAGTTTTGTTTGAATTTGCTTGACTAATCTATGTTAACTGTTAACGGATCAACTTCTCCACCCGCATGCTGGGGAAAAACGCGTGCAAGCAGTTTTACTGTGTTTCGTCGTATGTATGCGAGAGCCGGTGCCCGACAGGGCATTTCCTTGAATTACCTGGCCCATCTTAGATCCTGGCGTTGCTTTCCATCTCACAAGCCCAGGGTCAAATGCATTCAAGTAATTGATAAAAAAAACTAGCAAAGAATTAATCAAAATGATAGTATGTACTGTTTGAAAATGAAAAATTAAAGTCTCCGAATAATATAATAAGCCTTTAATTACTAAAACGTGTATTATATCTGCTTCTGTCCCTTTCGTTTGGCTTTATAAAGACAAGGTCAATGATATTTTAAAAGCTTCGATAAAATGTCACACGTTATGAATAAGACCGTAAAATTTCGTGATTACATTCAGATTAAAAGTCATATGGAATATGAAAAAAGATATATAGGAAAGCTTTAACCTTTTTCTTTGTGTTTTTATTTAAAATTATCTTTTATACGTACAGTGGAAGTATTTTGGCTAATATTATGAAAATGAAGTACATAATTGTATATCTATCAGTTATTCAGCATCATCACCTTCAGCCCATAAATAACCCAGTCACGGAGCATGCTCCCCCATCGAGTGGAGTGAAACCCGTGGCCCTGTCTCGAGCAGTTAAGGGACACCGTTGGTTTTAGTGGGTAGGTTGGGCGCAATTACCATCTTTTCGTCCCTCGGAGTCCGACATAACCCGGCTGGCGTTTAGCGGCCAGGTATCTATGAGGATTTCCAAAGTAAAAAAAGGGGGTTTGTATCAAGTCTCCTTATCTCCTTATCTTCGACGATCAGATGATCTGCGTCTCGCATTCTTTTAGTCGCCTCTTACGACACCCGCAGGAAAGTGTGGGTTGCTGAAATTCTGTATTCAAAATCCGTTACCACACTGACAGTTAAGTATTACTTATGATTCTAGTAACCATATTTGTTAAAAGCATTTTAAAACAAATAAAGAAATAGAACTGAAACGAGAGCTAAATGTATAACGGCAGTAATGCATTTGAACTTTTCAAATTAATGCAAAACAGTTGCAAAATGAAAGTTGTGTTCGTGCAGGTAACTAAGTATAACAGACTTCAAGGACCCTGAGAGCATGTTATAAACCACAACTTAAAGGACACTTCCCATTTTATAAATTAATTAAAAAAAAGAACTAATTCCAAATTTACTCATCGTTTCAGCACATAAATGACCCATGCACGATTAAAAATATCACGTTCACAGCATGAGATGCTTAAGATTTTTGGAGTCCCATTTATTTTTACCGATAAAAGCTTATGGATAAAGCTTCATATGTGCTCGTAGAATGTATAATTTTTCTTCACAAAAATAAAGAAGCTTGGTGACAACTATCTTGAAAAAATTTGGACCTGTTAAGCGCTGAATTTAGTGATTAAAACGTAGACGTATTTAAAATACATAGTGACACCGCTCCATTCCATCCTAAGGGTGTCGAAAGAGCGGACAAAAGAAAATGGCAAAGCTGATAACCTAGCCGCAAGAGAAGAAACAATTTAAACGATCCTACAAACCAACGTGCCAGCCAGTCTGGCCAGCGTGACAGCGTCCAGGTAGTTGGAGGAGGGCTGAGACAGCAGTGCGTCATTTATGAGCTGAGAAGTAAGAAGAAGAATGTTATTTTCTTAACTTCTTCCTAATAATGTTCATCTCAAGATTGTCTGTAAGAAATCGCATTTAGCCATAAGAACGCCACTTGTACAAATTGTTGTATACTATTTGTTCTGTTTATATAATATTTCTTGTCTATAATAAAGAAAGTGTTTATCTATCTATCTAAGAAGAAGTACTCATAGTTAAGATGTAGTATTGTACTCATTCAATTTTATGCGTGTAATGGATAAGTTGACAAGTAGGTCATCACCGACTAGTAAATACGACATTACCAGATCGGTGGCATTTCTCGATTCGATTTCGCAGCCCAGCCATTTGCTCGAGTTGGGCCCAGATTTTATCGATATATTTTCGTTTTATTTAAATGCTCATTAGGGCGAAATTCGATAGTTTAAGCGACTGTCTTGCAGTCGATAACTGAATTGATTATTATCGTTAGCACGAAATGTTTTGAATGTAATATTTAGTTTCGGATATGTAAATGTTCCAAATTTAAACAAGCCAGCCAAACATAAGTTTAGGGCTTGATTTGAGTAATGGTCAGCTGCGACCTATGATTACGTCCTGATGATGTATTTTTGTAAACCAGAGGCACTTGCTCTGAGTCTGGATGTCATTTGTGTTGGTGAATTTCATGTTTGAAACAGTCCCCTAATCCCTTCATGTTTGTAACCTAATGCCGCCGCCTGCATTGCGTTTTAAAAAAAAGCGCACCAATAGCTTTTGTGTAACTAGATCATTATGGGTAATGTAAGACGAATGCAGTAAAATACTGGACAATTCATTTTTTATTTGAGAAAATGTTGAACACATAAAGCATTAGTTACGATGTCTTTGAAGCATACTTCAACTGGTTAAGTGGCTGGTTAGCGTTTAGGGTACTGCATTATAAATTGTAGAATAAATAGGTATGTTTTATTGTGCTTTAAGTAATTATAATAAGAACTAGCTTTTGCGCGCGTCTTCGCCCGCGTGGGCTTGATCCCGTGCTTATCTCTATGCATATTTTTTATGAACATAAAATCGGTTATTGTGACTAAACTATGACAGTTAGATATGTGCTCTCGCGGACTTTGTTGTAGATGATTTTTATAAGACCTACAAACCCGTAGTACATCATTTTGTTCTATTGTCAACAGTTTTTGCAGCGCACGCATAAATAGGTTTTAGATTTTACACCTTGGTTTACAAAATCGCAATTTTCATACGGATCCCTAATTCTTATGAAAATAAAATATAGCCTATAACCTTCCTCGATAAATAGACTATCTAACACTGAAAGATTTTTTGAAATCGGACCAGTAGTTCCGCGTTCAAATAAACAAACAAACAAACTCTGCAGCTTTATTTATTAGTACAGATTATATATTAGTACAGATTTATATGTTTATACACAGAAGTCGATAAGTTTTATATTTAAAGAACAACTTGTAGCCACTCCGCAAACAATTAAATAGTGTAATATACACATGATAAATCCGTTAAAAGTTATAACTATAATTTCAATTCGTCAAATCCGATTTTTCTCTGCACTTTCCGAGTATTCCGAGTATTGCTTGCATTTTATATTGCCAAACTACTTTTTATTTACTACACGTTTTTTCATTGATTCCGTATGCAGTTCAAGAAGTTGGCACTAAAATGCTCTTACTGTTAATCCTGGTCCCTAAATTATGTGCATTCCAAATTCAACTCAAATTCTTTTGATAGTGTTCAATGTTAATATTTAAACAGCGTTGAAACACTGTTAAACAATGACCACATTGTTCTTGCTTCTTTCCTGCACTCATCGTCGTCATCATCATCCTCATTCGTCACTTACGACACCCTCAGGATGAAATGGGATGATGATACTATGTATTCTAAATCGACCACAACCCGGACCAAATGTATACCCTTTAGCACCCTATAATATACATAATTATTTCTTCTTTATTTATTTTGGAGAACATTATACAGAGTTGATATGACAGAGGGGCATTAAATTACACTACGTATACCATATGTGATTAGTATGAATTCGAAACGGTACAAAAAAAATACACGTGATTTTTCATGGGGGTGGAGGGGTAGTCTCAAACCTCACCAGGTATCACCAAGAGGGAGGGAGGGGTTTAAAAATGTTAAAAAATATCACGTGATTAATGGACAGCCCCTAAGGTTAATAAATGATGCGTTGTGCATAAACATCTGTTAGGAAAGATACACCATGTTCAAATGAGGTAAAAATTTTAAAAATCATTTGCGGCTAAACTATTGATCCAATTTAATTGATTTTTGGTACAGAGCCTGGAAATGATACCTAGTATAGGCAGTTAAAAAAATGCCCCTATGTCGTATCAACCCTGTATGTAGTTTTAAATTTTACAGGGCGTAACTTGAAATAGACAATAATAATAAAAAAACTCACGGTTCCACTAAATTGCACCACTGATGACTTACTGCATTAAATTACAAATTAGATACTGAATCGAAAATTACAAAGATAATCTGAGATCAGAAAAGCTTCCCAATATTGCATATTTAAAAAAATATCTTGTTTATTCTACTCTGCGGAACCTTACAAATCAGGTGATCTGCAGAACCTTGCAAATCTAGCTTAGACGTGGCTAACGCGCGTTCTTAAAAACTCACCTCCGGGATATGCGAAGATGCTTATCTGGATTAATACAATTCTAGAAAAAAGGAAAAAAACACAAGTCCTGTTCTTCGTCGCTTTCAGCGAGCGCAATTGTAAGCTTCACATATAACAGCCTGACAAGATGCCCTTGTAATGACGGATTTAGAATACACAATGTCACCAACCCATACCATCTTTAGGGTGTCGTAAGAGGCGACTAAAATAACGCAAGAGGCGGATCACCTAGCCCAAAGAGAAGAAAAACTTGATACAAACCCTGTGCCAACCCGTCTTGCCAGCTTGGCACAGTTAATTTCCCTCTATGAATTTGGAGGAGGCGCGACCCTGTAATGGTTCATTTATGGGTTGTAACGACGACCAATATTGAGATGTTACAGTCGCACTATGCTAACGAATCGCTAGTGCCATGAAAATTCGCAAAACGGACACAACCATCAATGTTCTTAATTTAAAAGTTTCTTAAGTGGTTTTTTCACCACTGGTTTAAACAGCTGGCAGTTTTTTACGGCTGTGTGTTGCATATAAAATACTAATTTATAAACGATTTGTTGCAACGTGTGTAGGTTTACAAAAAAAGATGAGCAGTTTGAATAGACTAAAAGAGTTACTTATAATCATTTTAAATTGAGAAATGGAAATTGTTGGTTAGATCTTTCTGAAATAGTTTTTTTTTATTTTGCTAATAAATACCCTTAAATACCATGTATTCTCCGCAAATGCAGTGATCACAAATTGTCGTGTTAGCTGGCGAATAGAGAGCAGGAAGACCTAATAATACCTGTCTGGTAACTAGTGATGTATCTACATTGTACTCTTGTCGATAAAACAATTCGCTCATTCAGTACTTCATTACAAACTCTTATTTATATTTTACTGAAAATGGCATTCTATTTTTAAATTTTACTTTTAGATTCTTACAATTTTAACGTAGGTAATTGATAAGTAAAGATATAGTGTACTAAAAAACTATCTGTACGCATCTGTGAGACCACTTAATTTATTTGATTGCTGGCCAAAGCATAAATAGTCATTTAATTCTATAGTCAGTCGACATTTGTCATATTTACGACCGTAATAAATTTGAGAGAGACTTCTCAAGCTTGTAGTCAGCAATCAAACTATGAGGTTGTAAAGTTACTTATTGAAATAATTAATTAACGCTATACGATCTCGTTTTACAAAAATAATGAATTAATTTATGTATAGTAGTATTTTAGAAAATGCTGTTTTCTAATCATTTAACATTTTAAGTTATCTCAGTTTTCTTTGTCTAAAAAAGGTATTTGCTATTTTCACTTGTCAAAATACTTTTTTAAAGACCAGGCAGGTAATCTAAAAATATTACGGAGGTTTAGAGTCTAGTTGTATTATAACTGAAATTGAATTGAGAATTTGGAAATGTTTATATTTTCTTTAATTAAATGTATACCTTGATTTATTTGTTGCACCAAATAAATCGACCAGCTACAATTTCGCAAATTTTTATCGACATGAAACATTAGCAGAGTCGCATCCCTTTAGGTGTGGGATTACGACCGGTTGTGTAGAATCAGTTCTTGTAAAGGCTTCTCAACAATATCACGTTCATACGCATAGTACATAGGATACATGTAGATCTGCGCTTCGATGACCTCTCCGCACCAGACTATAAAAATAACGGTTTATGTTACCGACTTGTTATGTCTCATCACTACACTTTGACCTCGCGCGTAAAAATGTATGGCCAGTAAATAAAACAATTGAGTACAGATAATCAAAATTTGAAAATATGTCAATAGACCGTCGTGTTTGCTAAAACTGGCAATTGTGTGACGGGTCTTATTGAATTAGTTCGGCAGAGTGAAGTCTGCTACATGAGTCATACATCATCAATAGTTTCAGCATGAATGTGGGTGGACATAAAGGTTGTGGGAGATCGAGAGAGATGGATGGATTGTAAGAATGAGGAATTGTGTATGAAAGGTGTGACTGTAGATATGACCACTGAAAGGTGTGTATGGAGACTACCACCTAGCGTGGGTTTCGTAAGATGATGATAATGGCAACTGTAAATATGTCGATTTATAAGAGATTTGTGATAAAACCTACGTAAATAAAGTTCATTTTGAGTTAGAGTTTGAATAGGAATATTTCTACATATCAGAGTTACTCAGAACACCAAATTACTGTAAACTACTAAATTATGTATCTATAATAATAACGTATTTGATTGCTGAATTACATTATTTATTTCCGTTGGTACCGTTAACAAACACCACTGTCTCAGTTTAAACTGTTTCATTAAAGCAACCGAATAACTTATTTAACTTAATCTTCTACACTAGTTTCCCCTAAAGGCAAATGATAACAATCTAAATTCAAATTATAATTATCGATTTTATTGAATCGATTTTACCGTAGTAATTCCGCCCGGAGACAAAAACGAAAGTCGATTCTTAAAAGAAATAATCGTTAACATATCTCGATACTCGTAAAGACCTTATCGAGTTGTTGAGATACTCTACCTTAATCGGTAACGTTGATTAGTTCCTTATGTGCAAAATGGCAGTATTTTTTTCTACTAAAGGTAATAAAATGCAACATTTCTAGAGATTTCCCTTCTAGAGAATTATACGTCATAATTCAAACCAAAGGAAAGAACTGCGTGTCCGTGTGGTGACAGATTTAGAATACACAATGTCACCAACCCGTACTATCCAGAGGATTTCGTAAAGGGTGACTTAAATAGCGCAGTGGTTGAGCGATCGACTGCTGCACAGCATGTCGCGGGTTCGATCCCCGCACGGAAGAAATATTTGTACGACCTACAAGTATTTGTTCCTGGTCTGGGTGTTTTCTACCTATAATAATATGTATGTATTTACAAAAAAAAATGTATATAAGTAGTTTATCATCCATCTCGTTACCATAACACACAAGTTGCTTAGCTTGGGACGAGATGGCGTTGTTTGGACTGTCCAATGATATTTATTTATTTATTTAAATAACGTAAGTGGCAGTCCGTATAGCCGTAAGAGAAGGAAATGTTAATAAGAACCCTGTGCCACCGTCATGCCAGCGCGGCTACTACTACCACCCAGCCCATACATGACCCACTGCTGAGTCAGGCCTCCTCCATTTACATGGAGGGTAATTAGCCTACTGTGCATCAATGGATGGGTTGGCTTAGGGTTTTGAATCCTATAGAGGCCGGTGGTGGGTCGGGGCCCCGCCACCGACGAAAGCCTCGATGACTGAGGGCGTCCCAGTGTACCGGGACTTTGTACCAGTGTACCCTCTCTGATAGTCGCTTGCCCGAGTAGCGGGCACCTCGTCGGGGCGTCAACGTTGACTGCGCTTACGCGAACCGTTGGCGCCCCAAGCGTGCCGTGAGGGTATACCGCTGGGGTTTTAGTGGGTATACGGGTTCTGTCCCGGGAGTCCTACATAATCACCGACCTCTCCCCCGGGGGGCGGTGGTATGCATAAAGCATTTCCCCAGCGAAACAAAAAAAAATGGTTTTGAATCCTCCCCAGCGGTGGAATGGGGGAGGTCCATACATAAAAAACCGGAGGGGCCCGCCTTGGAGCATTGGGCTCCACTGGCTTTATAAGAGGCGGGCCAAGGCCCCCAGGGTCACGGAGCATGCTCCCGTAATGGGAGTCAATCCCGTGGCCCTGGTTTGAGCAGTCGAGGAGGTTTTAGTGGGTAGGTCGGGGCGCAATTCACCATCTCTAGGCGCCCCGGAGTCCCACATACCCCGGCCAGTCCCCAACGGCCGGGTATCCATGAGGATCTCCGACGTAAAAAATTTTGAAGTAAAAAGGTTTTGACTCCTTATCCCATTCCATCCTAAGGGTATCGTAAGAAAACCTAGCACCAAGAGAAGATTAAAATTAAAAATTTATACGATAACGTGCACCACCCCGTCTGCAAGGCACATTAAGCTGTCTTTTTTTTAGTAAAAAACGTAACCCCTGCGATAGGCACTTGCCCGGCCCGGACTCGAACTCGGGACCCCGTTTATGGACTGAGTAGTAGTAGATGTTTTCTTAAACCAATGTTCCATAGTAAGGCTTTAATCCTTGGCCCACTTAGTGGGGCCCGCAAATGGTCTTTTTTTGTTGGCAAGTCTAACAATGGTCCTGTGAAAGCCTGAGTCATTATGACGTATGACGTCATGTAGTACGATGACCTTAACATTGTATTTGGCCTTCGATTGTGTAATGATTTGTATTCAGCTGTTCCGAATGTGTATATAGCGTGTATATACTAATATTATAAAGAGGAAAGGTTTGTTTGTAACGAATAGGCTTAAAAATGATAAAAATGTTTTTATAAATTCTTTCACCATTTGAATGCTACATTATCCCAGGTTATTAAAGGAAATCTGTGAGAGATGTTTCTCATTAATAAATTAATCATATTTTTTTACTTATTTTTTCTTGCCAAATTGCCTAAACTACGAGTAGTATTTGTGTAAAAAAAACCTCAACAACAGCTGTATGTTCACGATACTGTAAATCCGATAACACAAAGCAATCATTCCTTTCTTATTAGAGAAAGTCAGACAGTTTTTTGTGCGTCTGAAAATCTAAGATTGAAAGGTAGTGAAACAGATTAAATTTCACTTTCATTTAGCGTTCGGAGCTAAATATATTTAAAGTAAATCTTCGTTTACTTCGTCCTCGAGATATCATCAACAGCAAACATATCATGTATAGATATATATAATACTGCTTCTCAGCCCCTACCCGACCCGACCCATCGCTGAGTCAGGACTCCTCCTGGTACATAGAGGGTAATAAGCCTACTGTGCCACGCTGACAAGACGGGTTGGCAAAGGGTTCCGTATCAAGTTTTCCTTCTCTTGCGGCTTTATCATTTCCTTTTGTCGGCTCTTACGATACCTCGAGATGAAATGAGGTGGTGCTATTCTAAATCCCTCACCACACGGTATGAAACATACACTGCCAATCATCATCATCATCGTATCATAATGTTAGTCAAAATGGCCGCTGCTCGCCTTGGGCGTGCCCTAAAGATGTCGCGACAGCCTTGAGAATCCCGCATCCATCGTTTTCCGGCGTCCTTAAGCAGGTCGTTGGTCTACCGTGTGGGAGGTCTACCAGCACTGGTCGCTCTAGAACTTTTCCGCCCCATCTACCGTGACTGCGAGCTTGCATATAGCTCATAGTCAATCCATCATCGTATCATCACCCTACGAATGTCCTACTTCTGAGTTGGGCTTCCGAGTTCTAGTCTCTGTGCAATGCTAGCCAGATGCGCATTCATATCAAGGTTTCCATCTCTTACGTCTAGATTTGTGTTAGCCGCCTCACTGACACCCGCGGCATGAAATAGGTTCAAGTTTTCCATATTTTACGTCTAAATGTCTTTTTATTTCTTTTAGTCGCCTTATCGACACCTGCGGCATGGAATGGGTTGATTACAATATGTATTCTAAGTCCCTTAACACAAAGAGAAATTAACATCAAATCAAAATGCTAAATTATTAATAATTAATTAATAAAACAAGCCACAGAACAAAGTTCAATAGAAGCAATGCTCATTGAAAGCACAATAGGACTGGTCCAATTAAACCAATTGATTGCATGACTTTCATCATAGTAACTTCGTTATCTGGGCACTGTGTGATAAATAAACCATAGGGTTACACGACATTTTACTGAACATTTTCATACAATCTCAAACCTTATTTTTATTATTGAACTATCCTACGCGCGTGGCTTCACTCGCGTGCGCTGTAACCCGTGCTGATCTCGGCTTCTCTTATCACTAACACTACATAGAATAAAACAAAGTCGCAGTCATCTGTCTGTCCCTAAGTATGCTATAACGGATTTTGAAGCGGTTTTTCAATAGATAGAGTGATTCAAGAGGAAGGTTATCTATGATACATGCATAATATTGTAGAGAAACACTGATAAATTTAGATGTTCATCATTGCACCCGTGCGAAGCCGGGGCGGGTTGCTAGTAGCCTATATTACTCAGGAATGATACAGCATTCTAATGATGGAAATTGTTAAATACATGTTTGTAAACAGTCCCGGGATAAAGGTTACCATGCGCAGGGGTTTCGCATAAATTAAAAAAAGTATATTTTATTTTAGCACTAACAGTTTTGGTTTAATTTTTCCACACCAAGCTGCTGGTAAATCCAGTAGATAGTGAACTGAGAGCCAATGGCAAATGACCAACTGACCTCGTGACATCCCTAAATTTTTGTACCACATGACATCCAAGATGACGATGTCTATTCATAACAGTAGCAGTACAAACTCCAATATGTTCAGCACGAAGTGTGTCAAATCAATTCATGATCAAACGAACTTGAAGTGCGTGTTTTAGATTTCTTTTTTATGGTGGATTTTATGGTCCAATAAACCAATGATTAGTAGGCTGATTGGATGCGATGATAAATTTGATCTTGAGTAGGCTTGAGTAGGGCTTACGAATGGGCATAGAATATTAATTTTGAAAATGTAACAGTTAGTTTGTGCATTCGATAGTTTAAACATATAAACCTTTTATCAACCATTTATACTACTATAAAATCAATAAAAACTAAACAGCGAAATATAACCAATGGAAAACCAACATCAGTTCATGAGCTCTTTCGCAAAGTGAAAAGTAAATAAATAATATTAAAGTAACATTGGTAAATCTTTATCTGTCCACCGGTTCGGAATGCATATCTACAGAGAAGAGCCGTCAAGAAACTCTGTAATAGCATTTTTTTTTTGTTTAGTGCGGCATTTGTTATATTGTAATACCTACTATTGTATTACTGCCATATGAGAAGGAAAACTTGATACAAACCCTGTGCCAACCCGTCTTGCCAGCGTGACACAGTAGGCTAATTTCCCTCCATGAATTTGGAGGAGGCCCGACTCAGTAGTTTGAGTCATTTATGAGCTAAAACGACTATTGTATTTGACGGCCCATTGCGACATTGAGACTTCGAATAAGTTGCACGGTACAAACTAGCTAGTTAGTACAAAAAGTAAAAACGTATATTAACCATTGTGTTTCAATATAGGAAACTTTCGCAAAACCGCAATTTGCCACAAAGCTTTACTTTCTAAACTGAGCGCCGTGTCACCAACAACTTGACGAAAAGCTCGTAAGCTTCGCATATTATTTGGACACACAATCGGTATTCAACAGACAAATGGGTTTGTATCAGTTGTCAATATTATATTAGCTTTTGGTGCAACATACGAACTGGTTTCACTCTATCGAAACCTTTTAAGTAGACGTAGAGTTTATTATGAACTCAAAAACAAATCTTTAAAAAACACTATACTTATTGTTTATGCAAACAATAGGCCGCTAAGAAAACAGTGCTACACGCTTCTTTCACCGCTTCTTTCAATTAGAATATAATTCAAATATGGACGACATGACATAGTAAAATAATTGTATTTTTCATAGTTATTATTTATAATCAAGAGCTCCGACACTTATATACTTTTTATAACACTAATTCTTCTAGGCAAGCGCGCTCCATCTTAGGTCGCAGTGTCGCTTAACATCAGGTGAACTGGCGATCAAGAGCAAGTCTATCAAGTATATAAAAAAACCTACTACTTTCTTCTACTACTACTTCTGAGCCCATACATGACCCGCTGCTGAGTCAGGCATCCTCCATTTACAAAGAGGGTAATTTGCCTACTGTGCCACGCTGGGACAGAGGGCAATTTTTCCTTTTTTCAAACGTACGGCGGGGGGAGGCGATCGTGATGTTAAACCCTTAACCTTGTTCTTACCGCTTAAAATATTTTAATTTGTTCTAGCTATGTGTTTTTTCCGTGTGGTGACGGATTTACGGACAGCGACAGCATGTATTCTATATAGTGTCACCACCCCTTTTAATCTTGAGGATATCGTAAGAGCCGACAAAAGGAAATGACAAGGCCGAAAACCTAGCCGCAAGAGAAGGAAAACTTGATACGAAACCCTGTGCCAACCCGTCTGGCCAGCGTGGTATAATAGACTAATGACTGAGATGGGAGGAGACCCGACTCAGCAGTGGGTCATTTGTGGGATGAGTAGCAATAGTAAACGGCCCCCGCGATATAGGTTATGGTTAATACCTGTAGACTGCCTCGTTGGTCTAGTGGTTAGATGTGCCGCCTTTGGATCAACGGGTCCCGGGTTCGATTCCGGGGTCGGGCAAGTGTCTTTGTCTAAACCAGAGGCACTGGCTCGGAGTCTGGGTGTCACTTCTATCTATAATATGCATGTATTTACGAAAAAAAAATCTATATAAGTAGTTTAACATCCATCTCGTTACCATAACACAAGCATTAAGTTGCTTAGCTTGGGACGAGATGGCGTTGTGTGTCCAAGGATATT
Source organism: Clostera curtula (assembly GCA_905475355.2). NCBI lineage: Eukaryota > Metazoa > Arthropoda > Insecta > Lepidoptera > Notodontidae > Clostera > Clostera curtula. The sequence goes on along the minus strand of FR997804.1, from coordinate 2,432,463 downwards.
TATTTATTTAATAGGCTTGGAAGAAGAAGCGGTGAGCTCTTAACTTGGGCAATGCCTAAAAGCCTGGTGTTGCCAGTAAACGCATATCAAACTTATGTCTCAACGTATAGCCCTGAGGCTTCGAAAGTGAACATGGAACATGGGAACAGCGTTTTCAATTGTTTGTATATGCAGGTGTTAACAGTGATTTGTACTTTCGTACGCTCGTTTGACTCTTAACTGACAATAAAATGGAATTCTTATTTCTATTGTACTCGGTTCGAGTTTAGGTTGGGTCTTTTTACAATCAATTTTTTACTTGGACAGAGAGTTAGAACAAACAAAGGGGGATGTGTGAATAGAACAGAAACAATTATGGCGTTCACAATCGTCAACGGATACATCTTTTTTTATAGCTACTACCAGGTCGGAACACGGCACCGACGTACAAGACCTGGCGAAAGAACTTACGTGAGCTTGTATTTTTTTTTAATCCAGCTTGCTACATACTTTACACAATTTATCAACTATCAACATTAATAATACCGCCTAAAAATCGAGAAATACCAAAAATCCTAAGTCAAAGTCAAATCATTTATTTTCCATAGGACACAATGGACACTTACAAATTGTCAACATATTAATAAAAGTAATATAGTCTACCACCAGTTCTGCGACCACTGCTGAGAAGAACTGGCAAGAAACTCAGAGGGCTTGTCATTCTTTTCTTTTTTATTACTTTGCGGTCCTATTTAGAATTTAATATATATATTAAATTCCATATACAAACTGTTCTATTGGATCTGAAAAGCGTCAACTGGAACGTGAATATTAAAACAATACAACTTTATAAAAATAAACTAAATCTTCCTTGGTCTAGTGAGCCGACCAACCCCAAACAGCAGCACCTGTTCACAAGTATAACGCATGTGACAGCCATCGATCTCCTCAACCAATTCAACCATAATTATAGGGAAGTAACCGACCCGTCACATGTCGCTACCGCTGCTCAGAGTATTGCCTACACCGCGATAGTGAAGTTTAGCTAACTTTAGCAAAGTCACCAATCCATAACATACTGGGGGTGTCGTAAGAAGCGACAGGAACGCAAGAGGCCTGAGATGGGAGGAGGTCCGACTCAGTAGTGGGTAATCTTTGGGCAGAAATGACGAATGGCATTTGTATTTTGTTTTAAAGCTTACAAATTAGACAGTCTTGTGAATAAATAATCTTTACAAATAGCTAACCCGTTTGAATAATGATTATTTATCATCCAATTTACAAGTAGACCCGATAATCATTGGTGCGAATAATTAATAGTATATAAGGTTTAATAGATGGATTCGTAAAAAAAATGTTATTTTAGTCATCGGAGCGTACGAGTTATTCTGCCGTGAGAACACAGTCTAGTTGGTAGTTAAATTGTAAACGGTACAGGAGTTAAAATTGATCTCGATGTTACTGCGGCTATCGTTGTTGTGTCATTGCAAGCCGCTTTTAACTATAAGACTTGGTTTATAATTTCCAATTTATATAAGTTTTAAGATGTAGGTCATTTTCTATAAACGTGACTATATTTCTCTTTTAAATTTTTATCTAAAAGCGTTTAATTGCGTGTTTATGCCTATATGCCGTGTTATGTCCCTCTTGTACCGATTTAACTTTAATAAGTACAAAACGTAAAATATGAAAAACATCTTATATATATATATATAATAATATTATAAACGTGAAAGTTTGTAAGTATGGATGGATGGATGGATGGATGTTTGTTACTCTTTCACGTAAAAACTACTGAATGGATTTTAATGAATAATATAGCTTATACATCAGAATATAGGCTACAAGTTATAAAGATATTATGTGAATTACAACAATATAAACAAGTCGAATTCAAAATTTCTAATTGTCAAATTTTCGGCCATATTAAACTATAGACTACATAACGTTTCGCTGTCAGTTGCGTTTTGTTAAAGTAGGTTTTATACGGACGGGATAAAAATCTCAGGTATCCTATGTCCAACTTTCTTTTTGTTTTAAATATTTATAATGCGGAACAAAGTTCGCCGGGTCAGCTAGTAGCCAATAAAGTTTATTATATTTCATTATCTATAGAACGTCAAAGGCAAAAAATTTTTACTAACACTGCACTTGATATAAAAGTACTATTTAGCACTTTAGAACATATATTATGTACTAAGAAAACAGGAAAACAGATGGAGAAATGACGTGAAAATCTACCTCGATATTTAATTTATATTTTTTGATTACACAAGTTACCATCTCCATTCAGACACTTAAACCTACTCAGCCCATAAATGACCCACTGCTGAGTTGGGCCCCCTCCCATCACAGGGAGGGCTATTAATCAACTGTGCCACGCTGGCACAGGGTTGCGTATCAAATTTCCTACTCTTGTATCCTTCATTTCCTTTCGTCGGTTGAGCGATCGACTGCTGCGCAGCATGTCGCGGGTTCGGTCCCCGCACGGAAGAAATATTTGTACGACCTACAAGTATTTGTTCCGGGTCTGGGTGTTTTCTATCTATAATATGGATGTATTTACAAAAAAAAGTATATAAGTAGTTTATCATCCATCTTATTTGTACGACCTACAAGTATTTGTTCCGGGTCTGGGTGTTTTCTATCTTTATTATGGATGTATTTACAAAAAAAAAAGTATATAAATAGTTTATCATCCATCTCGTTACCATAACACAAGCATTAAGTTGCTTAGCTTGGGACGAGATGGCGTTGTGTGAAATGTCCAAGAATATTTATATATTTATTTATAGGACACCCTCAGAATGGAATGGGGTGGTGACACTGTAAATAATAATAATAATAATATCCTTGGACATTTCACACAACGCCATCTCGTCCCAAGTTAAGCAACTTAATGCTTGTCTTATGGTAACGAGATGAATGATAAACTACTTATATACATTTTTTTTTGTAAATACATACATATTGTAGATAGAAATGACACCCAGACTCCGAGCCAGTGCCTCTGGTTTAGACAAAGACACTTGCCCGACCCCGGAATCGAACCCGGGACCCGTTGATCCAAAGGTGGCACATCTAACCACTAGACCAACGAGGCAGACCAACGAGCAGACCGTGTATGCTAAATCCGTCACCGCACGGATGTTCGCCACACTTAAACCAAAAATAAAGCAATTCACTTCACACCACAAAATGCTTCATCAAAGTCTGCTGGGATGAATTCCCATGGCGAACATTCCTGGCATAACCGGGATGCCAGGACGGATAGTAAGAAGCGCATTGTTGATCCCCTAATGAGTCTTAAAGTAGAAGAATGCCATTTTGAAAACTCGTTCAGACGACCTTAGAGACAGGAATGTGTACTTCAGAGCCTCGTGTTGCGGTTTTGATTGTTGCCAAGCTCAAACTCAAAAGTAACTTTATTTACGTACGTTTTATCAAACAACTCTTATAAATGGACATATTTAAAATTCCCATTATCATCTTACGACCCCTGTCCCACGCTAGGTGGTAGTCTCCATACACACCTATCAGTCGTCATATCTACAGTCACACCTTTAAAATAAATAAATAAATATCCTTGGACATTTCACACAACGCCATCTCGTCCCAAGTTAAGCAACTTAATGCTTGTGTTATGGTAACGAGATGGATGATATACTACTTATTATACATTTTTTTTTGTAAATACATACATATTATAGATAGAAATGACACCCAGACTCTGAGCCAGTGCCTCTGGTTTAGACAAAGACACTTGCCCGACCCCGGAATCGAACCCGGGACCCGTTGATCCAAAGGCGGCACATCTAACCACTAGACCAACGAGGATGAGGAATTGTGTACGACCTTTCATACACAATTCCTCATTCTTACAACCCATCCATCTTTTGACCTTCCACAACCCTTGCCATTTCCAAATCCTCACCATTTCAAGTCATCTCGACTGTCTGACCGTGTGGTGACGGATTTAGAAGGCAAAGTGTCACCACCCCATTCCATTCTTAGGGTGTCGTAAAATCCGACTAAAAGAATTGAGAAGGCCGATAACCTAGGCACATCTTGCCAACGTGACACAGTAGGCTAGTTTCCCTCCATGAACTTGGGGGAGGCCCGGCTCAGTAGTTAACTGCCTCTGCGATACAGCGATCAGGGGAGATGGAGGGACTGTAGGAGTGAGGAGTTATGAAGAGTGTGTGAATGTAGGTATGACGGCTGATAGGTGTGCGTGGCTGTGTGGAGACTACCAATTTTTTTTTTTTTTTCCCGCGCTTGCTGCCCCGTGGGCCCTGACTGTATCTCCACGGTGGAGACTACCACCTAGTGTGGGACAGGGGCTGTAAGATGATAATGGTATTTCTTCTCTGTAGCTTCTCTGTAAAGCAGCCTTCCAAACCGGTGGTAGTTTCGGCATGAATGTGAGTGAACGCAGGGATTGTGAGCGATCAGGGGAGATGGAGGGATTGTAGGAGTAAGGAGTTGTGTGTGAAAGGTGTGAATGTAGGTATGACCACTGATAGGTGGGTGTGGAGGCTGCCACCTGGTGTGGGACAGGGGCCGTAAGATGATAATAATATTTACAAATATGACGATTTATAAGAGTTTTGTGATAAAACATACGTAAATAAAGTTCCTTTTGAGTTTGAGTTTGATCATATAGCTCAGGTTTCATGAACAAAAAAACAAAACATATAATGGTCTTAAACAATCTACAATGTTCATTCGTTTATGGCGCGCAAATTATTTTTACGCCGTTTATGGTACGCATGTCATAAAGTAAAGCTGTTTCCTTTGCAACAAAAATGGCGTACAGTTTACTAGTATGTTAATGTGGCTAATCGCCGTATAATTATGGTGTTTACGTCTAGTGTTAAACTAATTGCGTGTTTACTTTAAAAGCTGTTATGTGGCGCGTATAACTGGTTAAATAAATATCCTTGGACATTTCACACAACGCCATCTCGTCCCAAGTTAAGCAACTTAATGCTTGTGTTATGGTAACGAGATGGATGATAAACTACTTATATACATTTTTTTTTGTAAATACATACATATTATAGATAGGAATGACACCCAGACTCCGAGCCAGTGCCTCTGGTTTAGACAAAGACACTTGCCCGACCCCGGAATCGAACCCGGGACCCGTTGAGCCAAAGGCGGCACATCTAACCACTAGACCAACGAGGCAGTCAACTCAACCAATGCTTTATCCACACCAATTATTCAGTGTGGTAATGGATTTAGAATACACAGTGTCGCGACTTGTAACTGGAGGAGGTCCGACTCCGCAGTGGGCTGAGACATACATGACCTGAGTAGTATACACAAGGCACTGACTTCAAATGGTTCAGTCAAACACACACAAACGAGTCCGTTTTTTTTGTTTTTACATTAGTTTAAGTTATTTGGTATTGGTTAACCCATATTCCCAACCCACCGGTGTAGAAAGCCACCGAAATAAACCTGTATTCTCTGACTGAGCAAGCTTCCAGTCATATCAGAAACCAACAGCGTCGATCAGTGAATAAAAGAAATAGAATACGTCCCCGGTCAGAATATAAAACTTCCCCACCGCACGCTGGGAAACAACGCGTGTTGTGAAAGTCAACAAAACCTAGCTCGCTTGGTGGTAGGATCGAATGATCCGCCCAGCTGGCTACCACCCTCACATCTAAGTCCGACGCCAAGCAGTTTTACTGTGTTCCGTCGTGTGTATGTGAGAGCCGGTTGCCGACATGGCATTTCCTTAAATTGCCTGCTCCATCTTAGACCCTGGCGTTGCTTTCCATCACGCAAGCCGCAACTGACGAAAATCCATCAATCAGGTTTTTTTTTTATTACGAGTTTGTAAACAGCCCCAGCGATACAGGTTATATATACCTAGAGCGGGGCAAAAGAAGAATATTTATACAATTATCATCGTCATATTTCTTTTTTTTTTTCAAATAAAAATTTGCCGATGTGCCTTCACCATTGTACCGTACACAGATTATGCACGGAGCCCAATACCATGATTTACGAGTTTATTGACCATTGTTCCGAGGGTATCGCGGATTCTACATACATCAGGCTCACGCCTTTAATTTTTACCATGGAATATAATTTCATTCATTATAATTACAAGCTGCCGAGTTTCTCCCCCGGGTTCGGTTCCGGGGTCGGGCAAGTGTCTTTGTCTAAACCAGAGGCACTGGCTCGGAGTCGGTGTGTCATTTGTGCTCGTGAATTACATGTTTGTAAACTTCGCCCCCGCGACACAGGGATTCGTTTAAAAAAAAAGACTAGTCCAGGTGTTTCGTTTTTTAAAAAACGAACAAATCCCCATTCCATCCTGAGGGTGTATGTAAGAGGCAACTAAATGAAATGACAAGGCAGATCACCTGGCTGCAAGAGAAAGAAAACTTGACACAAACCTTGTGCCAACCCGTCTGGCCAGCGTGGCACAGTAGGCTAATTACCCTCCATGAGGAGCCCGACTCAACAGTGAATTTGGTATGGGCTGAACAGTAGTAGTAATAAAGTTACACTCAGTACAGTTTAGTAGTATGCCCGTGTAAAGCCGAAGCGTGTTGCTAGTGTGCAATAAAATATTAGTTTACAAAAAAGGTCAAAAGCCTCTAATCTTTTATTCATTCATACTTTAACGACTTGTCAAAGACTGACACTGAGGTGTTAAAAGTAGGGCGGGGCTCATTATGCAGTAAGTTTTATATGTCGACGAATATCTATTAGAAAGAGATGAAGATATAACGTTTAGGTTTAGTTAAGATTCAATGGCGCTTAGACCACAGGAGTGGATGCAGTCGGTAGTCTGGTTTATAGGTCCATCAACAATAACAGCGATTAAAGCAGATTATAATAGAATAGTATATTTCATTACAAGTGCGGAAAGGCTGTCATTGCAAAGAGTTTCGACAAATGTCTACCCGAGCCGAGGCGCAGCCGAAGGCGAGGGTTGACAGTCGGAACAAGTTGCAATGACGGTTCCGCACGTGTACTGAACGACTATTTTTAATACAGTTACGAAAAAATTTAATAAAAACACAATAAACTCAACTAACTAATCATTTATGACTTTTATACAAAAATGGCGCCAACCGTAGAATATAAGCAGATATATTTTTTTCTTCACCCATTCTAGTAGGCAAAAGCAACTAATATACTTACAGCCAAGTCTTCAGTAGAAAATTTTTATTGATATGAAATGAAAATGAAATTTAATGAAATGAAACCTAACCTAACTCATTCAATCAAATCATTAAATCTGATATTGAAACAAATGAGTAAGTAGTTTCTTTTTATAAATATATGTAATATATGAATCATAAAAACTTCTATGATTTTTTTTAGTAAAAACTTCACGGTTGGTTTTTCCTTATAATAGACATTATTTTGACAGTTGGGAAAGAAAACGCACTAGTGCGGGAATGGTAAAAAAAAAGCACGCGTGTGTAATAGCCCACTTCCCGAACGCTATACGTCCCTGCAATATGCCACTTTTTGAGCAACTGTATTAAAAAATGGATTTACGTGTAACAAATACACCCGTGCTACACAACAACAACTAGTACTCAACCCACTGTTGCGGGAGGCCTCCTCCATTTCAATGGGGGTAATGAGCCGAAGATCTCTGACTAAGTGGACGGACGACCTTGTGACGGTCGCTGGGTGCCGGTGGATGTGGTTTGCACGGGATCGTGCGTTGTGGAGACCTATGTCTATCAGTGGACTTCTGTGGCTCATAGATAGTTAGATAAAACCCTGTATTGTGACGGCCGTGTGGTGATGGATTTAGGTTACTTAGTGTCACCACCCCGTTCCATCCAGAGGGTATCATAAGAGGAAATGGCAAGGCTGAAAACCTTGTCACAAGGAAAGCTGAGGAAGAGCTTGAATTTTTTTTTTTTTTCAAAAATCATATATCATCAAAATAACTTGGCTCATTAGAGTTCTTTTGACAAGTCAAACAATAAAATAAAATCTATCTATCTATGTTTGTAAATAAAAATGAATTGCTGTTCGTTAGTCTCGCTAAAACTCGAGAACGGCTGGACCGATTTGAATAATTTTGGTCTTGAAATATTCGTTGAGTCCACGGAAGGTTTAAAAGGTAAGAAAATATGAGAAAAATATTTATTGATTCTGAGGCGGTACGAAGTTTGCCGGTTCAGCAAGCTTAAAATAAAATAAAGATTCATACCACCACCCCTCAGAAGTGGGGTCGGTAGTTATAAGTCGGACTCCGGAAAATACTCAAATACCCACTAAAACCTCAGCGGTTTACCCTCATACGTCTTGCTTGGGACGACACAGATGTTTCTTTTTGAACGAAACTCCTCCATTCGGTATTACCGGCAATGTTTTTTTTTAACCTTCATCATCATCATTTCAGCCAAAAGGCCTCCCCCAAAGATTTCCACAAAGGCCGGTCCTGGGCCGCCCGCATCCATCGTTTTCCGGCGACCTTAATCAGGTCATCGGTCCACCGTGTGGCAGGCCTACCAGCACTGCGCTTTCCGGAAAGCGGTCGCCATTCCAGGACTTTTCTGCCCCCTCGGGCGTCGGTCCTGCGCGCTATGTGCCCTGCCCACTGCCACTTAAGTTTGGCAATCCTGTGGGCTTAGTCGGTGACCCTGGTTTTCCTGCGTATCTCCTCATTTCTGATTCGATCTCGCAGGGAAACTCCGAGCATAGCCCTCTCTATTGCCCTTTGGGTGACTTTGAGCCTTCTGATGGAGCCCATAGTGAGCGACCACGTCTCTGTTCCATATGTCATCACTGGCAACACACATTGGTTGAAGACTTTTGTCTTCAGACACTGTGGTATTTTTTAACCTTAAGTTCACGCAATTGTATGCCACCCATGAAACTGAAACAGGCCCTACTCAACAGTGAGTCAGTAAGGGGTGAAGTAGTATGAAGTAGTAAGGGGTGAAGTAGTATGAAGCAAAATACCAATACTTTTTTATTCCTTTTTAATCTAGGACTATAAATAAAACGTCAGTTGAAAGGTCGTGGCATTACTTACAAATGTGGGATCAACTTTTTAATGCAGGACACGTGGTAAACGATTAAGCGGGGTGTGAAAGAAGGGCTTGAGAAGGGCAGCTATAATTGCTTTAACGACATGTGCCGTATTAAATTTAGTCTATTTCTATCCCGTTCCGTGTGGTGACGGATTTCACCACCCAAATCCATCCAGGGTTTTTTTTTTCATTTATTTCGGAATAACAAACTGTGGTAACAACAATAAGAGATAATAGTAAACTTCTATAACTACAGATATAATAATTGTCCCACCAGCACGGTTATCCTCAGCTTACATAAAACTTAAATTAAAAATATAAATAAACCCCCGACACAATGACCTATGTATCATTTAAAAAGTAAAAAATAAAAATATACATCGCGTTGGGGGACCGCTCCTATTTATTTATTACCTGACCCCTGGTCCCCCAACGCGATGTATGGGGGGTTTTAATTTAAGTTTTATTTTTTGCTTTTTATAGGTACACGCTTATTTTGATGTTTGTAATGTGCACGTGATGCGCTTTCATTTGAGACCACTCGATTATATTTGCAGACTTTCGGTTATTCTTCCCCACTTTCACACCCCATAACTTTTAAACGACTCAACCGATTTTCATCAAACATGTCTAAGAACACACGTAACTCACCTGTCATACAAAAAAAACTGTATTGAAATCGCTTCATCCGTTCGCGAGCTACGGTGCCACAGACAGACAGACAGACACGTCAAACTTATAACACCCCTCGTTTTGCGTCGGGGGTTAAAAAAAAACATATTTTATATGTACCCTGAGACCTTTTTTTTATTTTTTTTTTAGGCCTGCTTCTGAAGTGGGTCATTTATGGTCTGAGTAGTAGTATGATCCCGTTCAGTTCACCCGTTGTTAGAAAGAGTGTAACAAATTTCCTACAGCCTAGCCGTAACGAAAGGTTAGTAGTAGTGGTAGAAGTAGTACTATCGGTATTAGTAGTAGTAGTGGTAGAAGCAGTACTATCGGTATTAGTAGGAATTAGTACTATCAGTATTACTATTAGTAGTAGTATACTGAGTGCAAAATTTCATCCAAAATGTTAGGAAAAAAATGTTGCTTAATCAATAGCTGTTGAAGAAAGCACAAAGAACTGAAGAAGCATAATGGAACACAAACAACTAAGCTTGCACTCTTTTGCTGCGGCTGCGCACATGCCTTTAAATAAATTTGCCTACATAATGCACAAAACACCCTCGCCAAAATTCTGATACACAAAAACGTCGAATGCATTAACATACTTCAAGATGGTTTTTTTTAACGGAACCAATCATCATCATCTTTCATCATTTCAGCCAAAAGACGTCCACTGCTGGACATAGGCCTCCCCCAAGGATCTCCACAAAGGTCGGTCCTGGGCCGCCCGCATCCACTGCTTTCCGGCGATCTTAACCAGGTCGTCGGTCCACCGTGTGGGAGGCCTACCAGCACTGCGCCTTCCGGAACGCGGTCGCCATTCGAGGACTTTTCTGCCCCATCGGGCGTCGGTCCTGCGCGCTATGTGCCCTGCCCACTGCCACTTAAGTTTGGCAATCCGGTGGGCTATGTCGGTGACCCTGGTTTTCTTACGTCATTTCTGATTCGATCTCGCAGGGAATCTCCGAGCATAGCCTCTCCATTGCCCTTTGGGTGACTTTGAGCCTTCTGTTGGAGCACATAGTGAGCGACCACGTCCCAGTTCCATATGTCATCACTGGCAACACACATTGGTTACCCGGATGTATGGTTAACATACATCCGGGTAACCAACGCGGAGGCAGTTACAAACACAAAAAATGAAATAAATTCACGAACACAAATGATACTCAGACTCAGAGCTAGTGCCTCTGGTTTATACAAAGACACTTTCGCAACCTCGGAATCGAACCCCTAGACCAACAAGACAGCCAAACAGACGTTATTGCCAAAAATCTATAAAAATCTTCAATCAGCTTCCTAAAACTCCCTTCTTTTACAAATTTCTCACGACGCAACATCAATTCACATAAACGCAGCCATTAAATGCCATTTTGTATCCATTACTGCCAAATTTCTTTAACAACATGCCATTTGGCAAAGATTGTTTATGTTCTTTGACAGCAAATAAAGAAAAAGTATGACACGATTTTAAGGTAAGGTACTTAAGGTTGCTTGCGTAAAATACATGACAATGGCTGTTTTTTAATAATGAAAAGGACAGTTTGTAATCTATACAAATAAATAAAATTCCAGCAATATTAAAATAACCGCTTTTTTGTACGTGCAATAGGATGTATACACGATACTTATACCAAAGCTTTTTTTTAAATGTTTGTCAGTCTATGTGTTTGTTTCGGCAAATCACTGTAATGGTTGGACCGATTTTGATGGGACTTTCACTGGCCGATAGCGGAAGTCACAAGGAGCAACTTTTATTGACACTATGGCATTCGCTCCATGTGAATACTAACACTTTGCCAAATGAGGTGACACTGATAGTCATTGTGAAGAGGCAAGACATAAGATGACCTGGTTAAGGTCGCCGGTAAGCGATGGATGCGGGTGGCTCATGACCGGGCTTTGTGGAAATCCTTGGGGGAGGCCTAGATCCGAGAGTAAAGCAACTACAGAGTTTCTTGCCGGCTCTTCTCTGTAGAGAAGCTTTCCGAATCTGTGTTTTAGCATAAATGTAAGTGGACGCAGGGATTGTAAGCGATCAACGGAGATTGAGGAATTGTAGGAGTGAGGAATTGTGTACGAAAGGTGTGAATGTAGGTATGACGACTGATAGGTGTGTGTAGAGACTACCACCTAGTGTGGGAGAGGGGCCGTAAGATGATAATGGTATTTATAAATATGACGATTTATAATAGTTTTGTGATAAAACATACGTAAATAAAGTTCCTTTTGAGTTTGAGTTTGAGTGGACGTCTTTTGGCTGAAATGATGATGAAGATATAAACGTAATGCTTTCCGCAAGACTGCAGCTGACCCGGCATTTTGAGAGGTGCTATCAAATGATTTGCATTAATTTTATGACTTTGCTGCAGTCGACTTATCGTGTACTGTTATATGACCGTACACGTTGAATGATTAATAATTTCAGCGAATTCTGCTCGAGTTGTTACTAATCAAGTTTGTAATGTTCCATGTGGTGACGGATTTAGAAAACACAGTGACATTACCCCATTCCTTCCTGAGGGTGTGGTAAGTACTGACAACAGAGAAGGACAATTTAAAACGAAACACCGTGCAACCCATCTGGCCAGCGGGGCACTTTAGGCTAATTACTTTCCATGTAACGGAGGACCCAACAGTGGGTCATTTAGGGGCTGACTAGTAGCTTTTAAAGACACCTAAATTCCCAGTTTATCACTAATAAACTCGACCTCGCAGATTAAGCTTCAAGCGAACATAAACCTTATCTGATTATAGTTTACCAACCGAGTTACGACGACCAAATCAACATTCATAAAGACTAAATTAGCTTTTAGCGACATAAATGCATACTTGAAATGTATTAGACACAATCGGTTTATATTTTAGACTTATATTATTTAGTTACGACTCTATCAAGTTGATATTTGCGAAATAGACTTATCTTGGTTGTAAATTTAAGAGTTTACTGCCTTTACAGTGGAGTACCATCGCTTTAAGTTTTTAGCGCAGTATTTAACCCACTGCTACACCCACAGGCTAAATAGGTTTTTATTGCCACAAGGTTTCAAATGAAGTCTTCCTCTTTCTTCTTTTGTTTTCCCTACTAAAAGCTTCACTACACGGTATTATGTTGTCAGAATAAAGAGTAGAGGACTTCGGGTTTCGTATCAAGTTTTCCTTCTCTTTCGGCTAGGTTTTTGGCATTGTCATTTCCTTTTGTCGGGTCTTACTACACCCTCAAGACGAAATGGGGTGGTGACACTACTACTCGGCCCGTAAATGACCCACTACTGAGTCCGGCCTCTTCCCATCGCAGGGAGGTAATTAGCCCACTGTACCACTCTGTCCAGACGGGTTGGTATAGGGTATCGTGTCAAGTTTTCCTCATCCTGCGGCTATGTTTTCAGCCTTGTTATTTCCTTTTGTCGGCTCTTACGACACCCTCAGGATAGAATGGGATGGTGACAATATATATCGCCACGGGGAATCTGCATATATCTACTCCTCAAGCGCGGTGTAGAACGCTCATGAATACACTAACGTGACGATCTGGGAAATGCTTGAGGCAGCAGCTCATCGCATGTTGGACTGATAGAGATAAGAATTAACAGTACGAGTCCTGAGTTATCAACCGTGTAACATGCTTATGAATGAAACAGGCATTTTCCTATCCTCCATCTTAGCAAGCTAGTGCCTAAGATGCAATCACGTAACCAGCAGCCAACGGTAATATGAAAATTATGCCGTTTTTGCACAATAAAATATACACTGCGTAATTCGGTAGAGCCCTTATGAAACTTAATGACATCAACCGACAGATAAGTGCTGTTAGATAGTGGGATTTCATTTAAGCCCATAAATGACCCACTACAGAGTTGGGCCTCCTCAAAATTCGTGGAGGTAAATTAGCCAACTGTGCCACGCGCGCAATATGGGTTGACACAGTTTCGTATTAAGTCACAGTGGAATGCGTTTACGCGAACCTGTGGTGCCCCAAGCGTGTCGTGTGAGGGTATACCGCTGGGGTTTTAGTGGGTATACGGGTTCTGTCCCGGGAGTCCCACATAATCGCCGACCCCACCCCTGAAGAGCGGAGTTATGCAAAAAGTACTACTACTACTTATACTTCTCAGCCCATAAGAGACCCACTGCTGAGTCGGGCCTCCTCCCATAACAGGGAGGGTAATTAGCCTACTCTGCCACGCTGGCCAGACGGGTTGGCACAGGGTTTCATATCGAGTTATTCTTCTCTTGTGGCTAGGTTTTCGGCCTAGTCATTTCCTTTCGTCGGCGCTTGTAATATCCCCAGGCTGGAACGGGGCAGTGACACTAAGTATCCGTCACCACACGGACTAGAGGGACAGTTCGTACCAAACATACTCTGGTTACTATAAGTAAATTCCACTTCTTTAAGTACCTCTTTATAGTTTGGTGAAACTGGTATTTAATCAAACGAACCGTGAGATAAACTTAAAAGGAATACAACTGATATACTTTAACTGAAATAAATGTATGCCCAATGCCTTGCCCGATAATTGGGCAATGGAAAGAATCGGGACACACGGGTGAGAAAACTGTGGCGCTAGTTGGATGACTTGTTCGAAATTCGAATTCTAGCAGATTTTTTAGGCGTCTTTGCATTGCATCTCTTTACGTTTAATAGGACTCAGGTTTACTCTCTGTCTTACACAAACATTCCTGCTCGAATCTGGAATTATTTTAATTTAATATATTTAATTTGTTCATTAATTTTTTAGCGTGCTATAACAGCTCACAATAATTAATATTATGTCACTATAATTTCATTTTAAAAGTGGCATATAAAAGTAATACAATATAATGTCACGTTATGTTGTTATTTAAATAAAACAGTTAGTTAATCTGTTACGAGAGGAGTAAAATTACAACTCTTATGGCCAGCGTGGCATAGTAAAGCATGATAGAATTTTTCCAGGGAAAACGTGGTTTTGTCATATAAGTAAATTGTCTACGACATATTCTCAGACCTCCTTAATTAACACATGAAATCGGTTAAGCCTTCTCGGAGGGCTGCGATAACAAACGCCGTGAGAAGATTTTTATACAAACTCGTGCGTCCGTGCTTCGGAGGGCACGTAAAGAAGTCAGTCCCAATCTTCCACCTTTCTTCACACGTAATCCGTAGCGTCAAAACTAACTGCTGGTCTAACCATATAATTACCGGTGATCCCATTAAATGGATCGCGGAGGGCAAATGCTCGTTTAAATCGCTCTGTGTAAATTTTGGTAATTACCCTATATGAAATTTGGAACATTTATTGTTCCAAATATACCAACTCGTACGACAGAAGTAATATTGAGTGTTGTCATTTCTAAAGCGCCGTATGTCCGCGTTTTAATGCTCAGACGTAACCCTTAAAAGGTGGTAGTCGAGTTTTTCTTGTAACTTGACCGTTGGCTTACAAATGTAACCTGACGTTAATAGCTTAACTGAAATTAATCAGTTTTCTTTCACTAAAAAACAAGTAATAATTTCATTGCGTAGGTACTACATGTGGTGACGGTTTTAAAATACGTAGTGTCACTAGCTCAATGTATCCTGACGTTTTCGTATAAGGCGACTAAAGAAGTGTCTTAGTCGTCCACGATTGGCAGAAAATCAATTCACTATAGGAAAGCCTCTGCCAAGTTCTCTGGCCAGCACTTGTGCTATAGGGCTCTTTCCCTCCATGGAATTGGAGGGGGTGTGGCAATGTATGTAATAATGTAGATAAATTACGGGCTGAAACACTCATCATTTATTTTCATAAGTTCAGCCCGTAAATTTCAGCAGCCATATGCGAGTCTGGCCTCCTCCAAATTCATGCAGGGAAAGTAGCCTACTGTGCTACGCTGGCAAGACGGGTTAGCACAGGGTTTTTATCATTCGTTCCGTCTCTAGTAGCTAGCTGATCTGCCTCACCACACAGATACCACACGTTCCTTTGGTCACTTCTTACGACACTCTCAGCATTGTGTAGGCTGGTGACATTGCTCTAAATACGTCACCACACAGATAACGTCATGGCTTCGAATGGAATACATCATTACAAGTACAATTACTAGCATACCGGGTTCAAATCTGAGTCGTTGTGTAATATACTAACGGCATATCCATACCGAGATATGGCAATTTAGGGCTGCTACATGAGAAAGATTTAGAAGATAGAATGTCATCAACCCATACGTGTCGTAAGAAGCCACTAAAGAAACGTGATGCATATCACCTATCCAAGAAAGAAGGAAAACTTGATACAAACCCTGTGCCATCACGGTTTTCCAGCGTAACTCAGTAGGCTAATTTCCCTCCATGAAATTGGAGGAGGCCCGACTCAGTGATGGGTAATTTTTTGGCTGAAACGACGAGGACGACATAAGGAAACATCATGAAGATATTAAATTGTTTGTTTAATTTACTCACATACATTTATTCATGAGAATTTCCAAGAAAATATAATGGTGTCATTATTTTTTATGTTAAGATAAATACTTTATTCTATATGTGTAAAAATACATTAAAATATCTTAAGAGAAACGTTTTTATTCGGAATAGACAACTATTAAAAAAAAATATTAAAAATTTATTTATTTTTGCCAACCCTGGCTTTCATCGCTTATGGCTGTTGACATTTTAATTCGAATGCTTTTGTGTATCCATTTATAATAGTTTAGCCAGTATTATCCATGGCCAGGTTAATTTATGTGGCGCCTTCGTAACCTTTCGAGAAGCTTCGCCCGTTGAATTATTTAAGTATGGCGGAACAGGTACCCAAAAACAGTTTTGTCATCACCTGCCTACAGAAGAGGCGAGTAAAGAAAATCGAGAAGTAGACAATCTGGCATCAAGAGAACGAAATCTGAATACAAACCTTGTCCGCGTCCAGCCAGCGTAGGCCAGTAAGCTATTTTCCCTCCCACTGCAATGGAGGAGGCCCGAATCCGCGGTGGGACCATTATTTGCCGAGATGGGTAGATGATTAGAGTCTTTTAGTGGTTTCAAATCTTTAAAGGAGGAGTCACCTTATATCATCATTGGCCTGGTGAACCAAGAAGAACCTGGTGATATTATTACGTATCATCCTTAAATAAATGGTTAACAAATTTCAGAATTGCGCCTTATCTACAATGAGAATACAATAAAACACCGCAGCCATCTTGTTATAAATTTATCCGCCATTTTGTCTTAAATCTTTTATGGTTCTTAATTCAAATATTCGTAGACATTATGGTATACAATTGCAACACTTACTGCAATAAACATGAGCGGTATAACATTGGACATAAACATTATATTCCTTTGGATATAACTATTCGTATTGCTTGCTAAATCCAAATATTATTTGTTCACAGGTAACACAAACACCTCAACATCATCACGGCTTTCCTGTGCAATAAAACCAAGTACTTATAGTCTACCTAGTAATTATAACACATGGCTTTAAAATCATCCGACCAGACTGCTGAAGAGCCTCCTCCAGTATTGTAGAGGGAAATAGAGTGTTCAGATTGTACAGGCTAAAATTTTACGCGCACACCTAGTTTAGTATTATTATATCATACCAGTGTCATACTTAGTGATGGATGATGAATAAATACATAGTGACACCACCCCATTCCATCCTAGAGGGTCGTGAGAGCTGACAAAGTAAAGTCAAAGCTTAAAACCTGGCCACCAAGAGAAGGAAAACTTGATACGAAACCCTGTGCCAACGTCTGGCCAGCGTGGCACAGAAGGCTAATTACCCTCCATGAAACTGGAGGAGGCCTGACTCATTAGTGGGTCATCTATGGGCTTAGTAGTGGTAGAAGACAGATTCTGAACGCGATAATACATTTCGATCAATCTTTTGCTATTTAAACTCCGATTTTTTGAGAGGCTTCAGTACGTTTGTGACACTTAAGCACACACACACACACACACGTGTGCACAGATAATGTAATTCCAAAACGTTTTCATAGTGTACAAGCTGTAATGCCATGCACTTTATTAATGTCAAATATTGACATCTCAGTCTCTGGGGCCAATGCTAATAATATAGACTAGGGCTGGAGGGGCGTGCTTGAAATGGACTCAGGGGAAGCAGCTCTCACAAACTAGTCTTAAATATAGTCAGAGATACACTTTTTTGTGTAGATTACAAGCCCTTCTAGACATTACGCAAAGAGGTTCAATTGTAAATCACAGAGACATTTAACGAACATTTTAACTATCACCTAAATCACACAAAGTTGTGTAACAATTCCATCTCGAAAGCGCTTTTGTCGCTTTTAGCGTGAGAACTGCAACTGGGGGCTACCATTTTTATATGAATGCAAACGGGAGGCACTGATGGCAAGTACTTGTCATCGCCTCTGGACATTAGTACTACTCATGACCTCGACTCGGGCCTCCTCCAACTACATAGAGGAAAATTTACTACTGTGCCACGCTGGCCAGGCGGGTTGGCACAGGGTTTCGTATCAAGATTTCATACGCTAGTGGCTAGGTTATCGGCTTTCGGTCACACCCTGGGGCGTGGAATAGGGTGACACTTTGTTTTCTAAATCCACCACATTTACTTGGACGGGAGATATATACAGGGATAATTCCATATAAGTATAGCAGAACGTTTTCTTTTTAATATTTACAGGTTCCAATGGAGATTAAAACTTAGTACCAAAATGAAGCTGTAAAACGTGGTCCTCCTAAACTAATAGGTACCAATAGTAGACCTCTTATATCGTGCCAAGCTAAACGGGGTGATGCTCTATCGCTTTTGCTTAATTGGATCGAAGAGAATCGCTAACGATACAACTCACATTTGCCCGAGGAACCTTTTACAATAGATTGTATTTAGAACAAAGGTATTAAATACTGAAATAATGATATCTTCATCATCATCATCATCATTTCAGCCCAAAGACGTCCACTGCTGGACATAGGCCTCCCCCAAGGATCTCCACAAAGGCCGGTCCTGGGCCGCCCGCATCCACTGCTTTCCGGCGACCTTAACCAGGTCGCCGGTCCACCGTGTGGGAGGCCTACCAGCACTGCGCCTTCCGGAACGCGGTCGCCACTCGAGGACTTTTCTGCCCCATCGGGCGTCGGTCCTGCGAGCTATGTGCCCTGCCCACTGCCACTTAAGTTTGGCAATCCGGTGGGCCATGTCGGTGACCCTGGTTTTCCTGCGTATCTCCTCATTTCTGATT
Organism: Clostera curtula; assembly: GCA_905475355.2. Lineage (NCBI taxonomy): Eukaryota > Metazoa > Arthropoda > Insecta > Lepidoptera > Notodontidae > Clostera > Clostera curtula. The sequence goes on along the minus strand of FR997804.1, from coordinate 2,413,594 downwards.
CGATCTCGCAGGGAAACTCCAAGCATAGCCCTCTCCATTGCCCTTTGGGTGACTTTGAGCCTTCTGATGGAGCCCATAGTGAGCGACCACGTCTCTGTTCCATAAGTCATGATATCTTAGCCTTTTACAATCTATGTGGCCTATTTAAAATAGACAAATAGGTTCAAAACCCGATTTCATCGAATAGGTATACATAGTCCGTGTGTTGACGGATTTAGAATACATAGTGTCACCACCCTATTCCATCCTGTGGGTGTCGTAAGAGCCGACAATAGGAAATGAAAAGGCCGAAAACCTAACCCGTCGTGCCGGTGTGACACAGTAGGCTAATTACCCTCCCTGTGGTGGGACGAGGCCTGACTCAGCTGTGGGTTATTTATGGGCTGAGTAGTGGTCATAGTTCTATCTATAACCGCCGACTTAAAAAGGGGTGTTATCTATATATAAAAATGAATAGCTGTTCGTTAGTCTCGCTAAAACTCGAAAACGGCTGGAGCGATTTGGCTAATTTTGGTCTTGAAATATTCGTGTGAGTCCAGGGAAGGTTTAAGAGTCTAGAGAAAACATTGATATTGTAAGTAAAATAATAAAAACAATAATTTTATTTTCCCATACAAACTGTTACCTGTCAAACATTTGACGTTCGTCCCGACGGTTCGCTATTTTTGTATAATTACTGTTTTTCTTTTTTAATTACATTAAATAAGGGATTGGAATCGATAAGAAAAGGCGGTATATTAATTTATTATTAATTATTCCAATTCGAATTCAATATTCATAGTTCAGACAGGACAACGTCTGTCGGGTCAGCTAGTCTCTATATATAAAAATGAATAGCTGTTCGTTAGTCTCGCTAAAACTCGAAAACGGCTGGAGCGATTTGGCTAATTTTGGTCTTGAAATATTCGTGTGAGTCCAGGGAAGGTTTAAGAGTCTAGAGAAAACATTGATATTGTAAGTAAAATAATAAAAACAATAATTTTATTTTCCCATACAAACTGTTACCTGTCAAACATTTGACGTTCGTCCCGACGGTTCGCTATTTTTGTATAATTACTGTTTTTCTTTTTTAATTACATTAAATAAGGGATTGGAATCGATAAGAAAAGGCGGTATATTAATTTATTATTAATTATTCCAATTCGAATTCAATATTCATAGTTCAGACAGGACAACGTCTGTCGGGTCAGCTAGTAAGTTATACATGTCTCTGAAATCATAACGACTAACCTAGAAATAAATTTAGATATTTTGTATGTCTTCAAACGTGTATTAATCGAGAATATTCTTAGTTTTTTTTCATATATTACTAGTAGCCCGCCCCAGCTTCGCCCGTGCAAAGCGGGGGTGGGTTATACATATAAACCTTCCTCTTGAATAACTCTATCTATTAAAAAAACCGCTTCAAAATCCGTTGCGTAGTTTTAAAGATTTAAGCATACATAGGGACGGACAGACGCAGCGACTTTGTTTCATACTATGTAGTGATAGTGATAAAACGACACACGAGCAGGCGGTCCACCTGATGGAAAGTGGTCACCGTCGCCCAGGACATCTTAGTTGTGTAGGAAGCTATAATTTCCTTGTTTCTTTCTTTTTTATTATTTCTACCATCTTTTTTCTACTTTCTGCCATCTTTTTTTCTTTTGTCTAGTGCATCATTCAGTTAGTCGGTCAGTTTTTAAACGACAGTGACTCTTTTTCCAATTCCATCCCAGCAAGTACAGTGTTTGCGTTACCATGAGTTAATTGCATTCAATACCAATCAACAGAGTCGTAGACCTTCAAATCGACCAGTCGCCCGATTGATCGATTATGTCAATCATCCTATCAAACCATGGATGCAATCCGATAGACCGACACCGTTATGTGACGTCACCCTTCCGCATTGTCAATCAATTGTTGATAATGATTTTAGTTTGTATTCTTTAGCAACTAGTAAGTTGCTGGCCGCGAGTTCATCTAGACGAATTTTATTTTGTTTCATCATTCATCATCATCATTTCAGCCAAAAGACGTCCACTGCTGGACATAGGCCTCCCCCAAGGATCTCCTGGATCTCCAAGGTCCTGGGCCGCCCGCATCCACTGCTTTCCGGCGACCTTAACCAGGTCGTCGGCCCACAGTGTGGGATGCCTACCAGCACTGCGCCTTCCGGAACGCGGTCGCCATTCGAGGACTTTTCTGCCCAATCGGGCGTCTGCCTCGTTGGTCTAGTGGTTAGATGTGCCGCCTTTGGATCAACGGGTCCCGGGTTCGATTCCGGGGTCGGGCGAGTGTCTTTGTCTAAACCAGAGGCACTGGCTCGGAGTCTGGGTGTCTTTTCTATCTATAATATGTATGTATTTACAACAAAAAAAATGTATATAAGTAGTTTATCATCCATCTAGTTACCATAACACAGGCATTGAGTTGCTTAGCTTGGGACGAGATGGCGTTGTGTGAAATGTCCAAGGATATTTATTTATTTATGTATTTATGTGCCCTGCCCACTGAAGTTTGGCAATCCATATTTATAGTATTTACCAGTATTTGGTTTACAATTAGTTAATTTTAGTAATGGTGTTATTTCGTGAAGAGACCGATTTAGAATACATGTCGCCACCCCATTTCATTTTGAGGATGTCGTAGGAGCCGAGAAATGGAATACCTAGCCGTAAGAGAAAGAAAACTTGATACAAAGCCACAGGCACAGTGCGCTAACTTCCCTCTATAAATTTGGAGGAGGCTCAACTCAGCAGTGGGTCATTTATGGGCTGAGAAGTAGTCTACATTAACGATAGTGTCGGTTGGTGACATTGTGTATTGTAAATCCGTCACCACACGGAGAATAACTTTAACTAATTATTACAAAGCTTCTGTGACTCATCCAATATTGTAACGCATCGTGCATCTAACTGCGTCACGTTTTGGCTTAATGACATCTCTGTGAGAACGTCTCTATTCCGCACGTAGTGACATCAGGTAACAAAACACAGTGTAGTAATTACAATGGATTTGATTCTTGCTTGTCAAATTTGTTCATTCCTCATTTGTTGTTCACTCCTTCTTCATTGTTCACTCCACCAATGACAGGAGGCAAATTAGCCTACTGTGCTACGCTGGCCGTTCAAGTTTCCTTTCTCTCGCGGTTAGGTTTTCTGCCTTGTAATTTTTAAACCCCCGACGCAAAAAGAGGGGTGTTATAAGTTTGACGTGTCTGTCTGTCTGTCTGTGGCACCGTAGCTCGCGAACGGATGAAGCGATTTCAATATAGTTTTTGTTTACTTCAATAAAGGTGAGTTACGGGCGAGTGTTCTTAGACATGTTTAATGAAAATCGGTTCACTCGTTTAAAAGTTATGGGGGATGAAAGTGGGGAAGAATAACCGAATGTCTGCAAATATAATCGGGTGGGGTCTCAAATGAAAGCGCATTACGCATTATTATTACATTATATTATTAAGTGTGTACCTATAAAAAGTATAAAATAAAAATTAAATTAAATTTTTTAAAAAAACCCGTTCACAATAACCTTTAAAAAGTAAAAAATAAATACATCGCGTTGGAGGACCAGGGGTAAGGTAATAAATAAGTGGGAGCGGTCCCCCAACGCGATGTATTTATTTTTAAAGGTTATTATGTCGGGTTTTTTTTTAATTTTTTATTTAATTTTTTTTTAGTCCATCCAATTTATAATACATAGTGTCACCAACCCATTACATCCCAAGGGTGTCGGAAGAGGCGACTTTGGGAACGCGAGAGGCAGATCACGTAGCCGCAAGAGAAAACTTAATACAAACCCTGTGCCAACCCTTCTTGCAAGCGTGATGGTTAATTAGTTTGTACCACCATAATTGTAACCCGTTCATTTAAAAGAGCAACCATGGAGATTCTTGCCGGCTCTTCTCTATGGAATGGCAATCCGAACCGGTGGTAAAAACTAAATAATAAATGATTTTTATATTTTTTTTTATTTTGGTTTAGTGTTTTTTTTTTACTATTTGCATTCGCAAGAATTTATTCGAATAAAAAACATTTTGATTTGATTAGGCTAATTTACCCCATGAATTTGGAGTAGGCCCGATTCAGTAGTTGGTCACTCGTGGGCTGAAACGACGGATTTCTTTAGTGGGATCTTACGAAACCCACAGGATGGATTGGGGTGGTGACATTATGTAGTCTAAATCCGTCACCACACGGAATGACATAAATTCGTAAGCTGCCACATTAAAAAAGCACCTCAAGTTACTGTTAGTCTGTGATGCTTATGTTATTTTAGGACGATTACTATACATTAAAAACGTTTATTTCGGCAAAATTTACTCAACAATATTATTTACTAACGACCCGCCCCGCTTCGCACGGGTGACAAACCTTCCTCTTGAATCATGCTATCTATTAAAAAAACGCTTTAAAATCCGTTGCGTAGTTTTAAAGATTTAGGCATACATAGGGACGGACAGACGACAGCGACTTGGTTTTATACTATGTAGTGATAGTGAAGATCAATCTAAATGTGTGGTAAAGTTGCTGAGCAGACACAATTGTATTAACGTTTGTAAACGTGTTGAAATCGACAATCAATGTGCATCTGATCGTCGATTGTGACTGTATTAAATTAACAGCCTTTAGGCCCTGTATTTCACATCATCATCATCATTTTAGCCAAAAGACGCCAAAAGACGCTCCCCCAAGGATTTCCACAAAGGCCGGTCCTGGGCCGCCCGCATCCATCGTTTTCCGGCGACCTCAACCAGGTCATCGGTCCACCGTGTGGGACTAACAGCACTGTGCTTCATACTAAAAATAAAACTAATATTTGTTATAATGCTCCCAAAAGTTATAGCTTTCTCTTCAAACATCCTATGCCTTAATTGGAACACCAGAACACACTAAAAATTAAGTTATACCACAAATCGTGGACATTTTTCATTTGGAACTAATTTGACCCGAGAGATACGTTCCCTTAAATTCGTCTGCTTTCCCACGGAACAGTCTTGGTCATTTTGGTTTATGCCTCGTTCACATCACAGTACTCGTGCAAGTAACTTAATACTTTTACGTGTTGAAATTTATTAGCATTGTCGGTGTGTTTGCGGCCAGCATCAAAGTTGCGTTTATTTGGCTAAATTAATTATAATTGTGGCAAACTATCGCCAAACATGCAATTTTAATTAATCTAGAAGTTCATACCTAGCTTATGAAATTTATTAATCTCATGTGTGAACAAGTACTTTATAGTCTAATAGTAGTTAATCAAAATCGCGCGTAATATAATGTTTTTTCTTTTCTAATACTGATATGTCTGATTCAGTTTTCTGAACAAGGATATATTAAAAACACTGAATTAAAGAATTGCGTAACTTATATTAAATGTATATCAAGTTTCTGAAGACTTTATTAATATCCCAATAAGAAGATGTTTATTTGCTAATAGATGGTGAAAGTTGTCATCGTAGTAGGAACGCGATATCGGCACCCTTTTAATGATTTTATGAAGGTGTAAATTAAACTGTTAACGTATACATAATGTAATAGCCAGTACTAGCAATGATAATGATACTTAATTAAATTTAGAGTGGTAAGATACTTTAAATGTGAATAAATGTCAACTGGCGTTATATTTGTTGTGAGTATTATTATTATTTAATGGAACATCAAGCACAGAGTATACAGAGGGAAACCTTCTAAAGAGTGAGAAAAATTGTTACCTATTCTAATAGAGTTGGCACAGGACGATTAAAATAAATACACAAAAGTATGTTTACATCTATTTGTCATTTAATAATTTGATACATGCTTTTAGTAATAAACTTATCACATAATTTCAAAAAGTCTTCTTTGGTCATTGGGATGATTAAAAAAATATATGTTCTTATTTTTTCGACTGCTGTTCATGCACACAGTACAATAAACCATATTTACACTCTTTCTAATTTATTCAAATTAAAATTTTAATCAAACACGCACGTCGCGACACACAGTGAGCGGTGAGGTTGCCCTGTGTTAAAGCACTGGCCGAACCAGCATAAACCGGTTTTGTTCCGTACGTGACGAGCGCCAGTGCACCACTACAAGTATGATGCGCGTGTGTGCGGGGCACACACGCGCATCATACTTGCAGTGGTGTACCTACCGTAGCGCTGTTCTTAGAAGGTTTCTCTCTGTCCTTTATCTACTGCTGTGCATTAAGTATTAAGCAACGAAGTATGGTAACAGCTTTAATGTAGCCAGCGCGATACTAAGAAGTCTAGGAAATTAGAATTTCTGTTAAAGAGGAAAAACTATAACTTGAATATTATGTACATCGACATTACCAAACAGCAATCTGTTATACTACTACTCAGAACATAGATAACCCACTGTTGAGTCCGGTCTCCTCCAGTTAAGTGGAGGGTAATTATCTTACTGTGCCACACTGGACAGACGGGTCGACACAGGGCTTCTTATCATGTGCCTTCTCTTCCGGCTAGGTTATTGGCCTTTTCATTTTATTTTGTCTGCTCTTACGATACCCTCAGGATGAAATGGGTTGGTGACTCTATGTATATTAAATCTTTGACCACACTACTAATCTGTTACATTTAAATGTGCTAGATTGTTTTGAACTTGCAACGGTCAGTACTTTTTATCATTAGAAAATAAAATAACAGTCAAGCAAGTAGCTGGTCGAGTCGAAACATTCAAACGAGCCTTAATATAATCGACGGTCATTATGCATTGCCTTTGATAAGCGCCCACGCTCTGTCATATTTATTCTTACAAATCCTAATCCCAATAAAATACTTAAAGCTTATCCTAACATTTTTTATTGGTGAAGATGTAACACAAAAGGTATATACAGGTTGATAAGAATAAAAAATATGACCATTCACTTATGTAACATGAGCCAGTCATTGCTCGCGACTTCAAGCGCGTGTTTTTAATTCCGTACGAGGATTCCTTTTTTTATATTTTTTTTTTTATAATAACTTTATATCTGTTAACAAAAGCCCTGTCAAAATTTGTCCGATGTTTTCTGAGTATGTCTGAACTAAACAGACAGACTAGGTACTACAGACTAGGACTTGATACGAAACCCTGTGCCAACCCTCTGGCCAGTCTGGCCAGCGTGACACTGCAGGCTAAGCGAAGGTGAAACCCAACCTTCGCTTAGTTTCACGCTGGCCAGACGGGTTGGCACAGGGTTTTGTATTATCAAGTTTTCTTCTCTTGACACCCTTAGAATGGAATGGGGTGGTGACACTATGCATTAAGATTCCGTTACCACATGATAGCATAACGCCGTAAACTAAATTCCCTCCATAGAATTGAAGGAGGCGCTACTCATTTAGAAACAGAGTTAAATGTATACCTTAATCTAAGATAAAAAAAAAATGCTTTTCTGTTTGTCCTATAAATCGTACTATGCATATTTACATGTCATGATCTTGAGCAAAGTGTTCCTGAATGGGCGCACGAAGACTTCTCAATATAAAAAAAAATACTATAATTGTGTAAGGATTTTTCTTCAAATTTATTTTAGTTAGTGTCGTAACAACGCGTACAGTTTGCAGCTATTGTGTATATAAATATTCATATACAGAATGTGACAAAAGCCATATACGTATGTTATACACAGAATCCCCCACCTCAGTTGCCCATAGGAGTTATGTTACACCCTGTATAAGTTCATTAATAAACCTGTCACGTTAACCTAACATACAGACACCTTAATTTTATTTGTATGTTTAGATTGCATCTAGATTAATCTCGGAATTGTGACATTTATGTTTTGCGCTAATGTTCCTACATTCACTGGTTTAATCGTTGCAGTAGTAACTAGTTGACATTGCACGGTAGCCTACTTGCAAGGATTATTAATATTATATTTTGTTAAATATATTTAGTAGTACTCAGCTATAAATGAACCAATGCTGAATCGAGCCTCCTCCAACTACATGGAGGGTGCTTGGCCTATTGTGACGGATTTTGAATACATAGTTCCACCAACCCCTTCCATCATGAGGGTGTCGTAAGAGCCGCCAAAGGGAAATGACCAAGGCCAAAAAGCCTTTTTTTTTGTTTTTTTTTTTGTTTGCCCGCGGTTAAATCCTTTATGGACTATCCCCCTCAGCCCACGGGGACTCTCCCCCAGAGTGGGGGCTTACCCGCTAAACATCCCCGGGGTGCTCTCTCGCGTCCATGTCGGTGGCATTGCGGGCCGACGTCCTGCCGTGAGCACACCGAGCAGGACGTCGTCCAACGTCGGATCCCACGTGGGGCAGGGGCGTCCCCGCGCCCTGCCCCGGGATCCGCGGCCGAATTCAGCCTGGTGTGTTATAGCACCTTGAAGGTGCTTTCTGTCCGGGATCTATGCTCCAGTGGTGATACGAAACCCTGTGCCAACTCGTCTGGCCAGCGTGGCATAATAAGCTAATATTATCCTTCATGTAACTGGAGGAAGCCCAACTCAACAGTAGGCCTAGGGAATGGGCTAAGTTGTAGTACTAGAAGTAGCCCGCAATTCAGAAAGGTAGTGTAATGTATTTCACATTGCCAAGTAGCTTTTGTTTAACCTAATTGCAACGTTCTTTTGTTTAGGTACAAAGCGTGTACGACACAGTCTTCCGTTTTCGTGAGTCGTTGTTTTGTTTTAAACTGACCAATAATTTGGTAAATGGTATCTAACTAATTTAACTACAACTCCCTGAGCAGGTACTAAATTACTAGTGACTACCCCACCAGTAAAAAAAGAACACCTTAAAATATATATTAGAAAAATTATAACCAGTAAAAACGACTTCAAAATCTAGTAAGTAGAAAGTATAATATAATATTAAGGAGCGACTTACCTATAACAATATTATATCTAACTCTTTCCAAAAAGTCCTATAATAGGTGGACCGAGACGACCTGATTAAGGTCGCCTGAAAGATGGAAATCCAGCAGTCGAAGACTTTTCGCTGAAATGATGATGATCTAACTCTTCCAGCGAGCAGATAAGAGGCCCTGATGAGATGATGGTCTTTTTCCACGAAATCTTCCCAATCTCAATGGGGTGCGCACTAGTCTAACCTGATTTGTCTAACTATCTATAAACGGCGTATTTACCGTCTGCCCTGGGCGAACCATCGAATGGGTCAATATTGTTATTTGGTTCGACCAGAAGGGCTGCCACTAAAATCGAACGTGGAAAATATGGCTATCTAATTCATATCGGCAAATTTCGTTACTCGAATACGTGAACTAAGATGGGATTTGACAGCACTGTTTTCGAAGTTTGGTTTTCGTAGGTAGCCTTGCTGTTTTACGGCCAACGACTGCTATAATGGCGGCCGAGACTGACACTCAGAACAGAGACCGTCTGAAGCATTAAGGTCAGATACTACTTTTACTCACTGCTGAGTCGGGCCTCCTCCAGTTACATGGAGGGTTATTGGCCTACTGTGCCACGCTGGCCAGATGGGTTGGCACAGGGCTTCGTATAAAGTTTTCCTTCTCTTGCGTCTATGGTATCACCCGTCATTTCCTTTTGTCAGATCTCACGACACCCTCAGGATGAAATGGGATGGTGACACTATGTATTCTAAATGCCACCACAATGTCAGCTATTACCCACAAATGATGGACATCATACTCACTCACATCTAACACAGCCAGACGTTGTTTGACATGTAGATGGATTGCATTACGCACAGTCCAGTGAACTCAATCAGGTTTGACTGATGCTAAACCCAACAAAATTGGGAAAAGGCGAGTTAGAAAAAGACTAAGACATTCTTTAATCCCATCATCATCATTAATCCAGGGAATAACAGCAGTTATGACATGTAACAGTTAATTAGACAATTAACTATATACGAACGTCAATTAACTTTGACCTGTGGATTAAAACGTCGTTGAAGATGTAATTATACAAGATCGGAGATGTGTTTTGAAAGATGAAAATTAGTTTTGTGCTAACCAAAATAGACTTTATAAATAGTTTCTACTCATACGGAAAATATCATAACTTAATTAGCTTTTTTGTAAAATATAAATCTATCCACTGCTGAACAAAGGCCTCCCCAATAGGTCTTAGGACTATAGGACTGGCATGTACAAAATTTTATAAAAGTTCTTTTATACAAATAAAGATAGAAAAAATTAATTGATCTTCATAAAGTATAATCTTGTGCAACATCCCCAGAATCCCAGCGACCATGACAAGGTCGTTTATATATCTAGTCGAAAGTCTTCCCACGCTTCGCTTTCCCATACTTGGCCGCTCAAGCTCAATTCAAGGAATGTTTTGCCCCAAAGTTCATCAGTTCACCACTTTGGTTCTTCTGTGGATTCCCTCATTTCTAATTCTATCACGTAGAGTAACTCTAAGCATTGGTCACATCAATGCACCTTGAGTGGTATACCGAAGGAAATCACCACGTCCTTGGCTTCATCTTCTGTCCATGCTGAGATGCTGCTCAAGGATAATGTTAGAGAGACGTCTGGCTTGCTCAGTTTCACTTATGTGACCCCTTCTGACATTGTTACAGCCTTTAATAGTATTACTTTGAAGAAAACAGGTGATTTGTGGGATATATCAACTGTTGTGATTAAAGGGGTTATTTCAGATATAGCTCCTCAGCTTGCTAATATATTTAATGAGTGTGTAGATGTGGGCGTATTCCCAAATTTAATGAAACATGGTAAAGTCATCCCACTCTACAAAGCTGGCAATAAGAAAGAGCTTGGCAACTATAGACCTATTTCCATTTTGCCAGTTTTAAGTAAAATTTTTGAGAAAATAATTTTAAAACAGCTACTGCAACATTTCCACAAATATAAATTGTTACATAGTGAACAATATGGGTTCACTAAGGGTCGCTCTACGGCTGATGCTGGTGCTGTACTCTTAAAGCACATCTATGATGCATGGAAAAACTCTCAAGATGCTATTGGTGTTTTCTGCGATCTATCCAAAGCTTTCGATTGTGTACATCACAACACTCTTTTGAGAAAGCTTCAACACTATGGTATCAAGTTTAACGCGCTTAATCTCTTTGCGTCATACTTGAGTAGCAGAATGCAGTTTGTGGACATAAATGGAGTCAAATCTACTGGATCGACATTAACAATGGGCGTGCCACAGGGGTCTATTCTGGGTCCGTTTTTGTTTCTTATTTATATAAACGATCTCGCCTTCTTTGTAAAAGATATTTGTAACATTGTTCTATTTGCTGATGATACATCGCTTATTTTTAAAGTTGACCGTAAGAAAACAAATTTTGACGATGTAAATAGCGCACTCGTGCAAATATCTCAGTGGTTCACTGCAAACAATTTATTGTTGAATGCAGCTAAAACCAAATGCATTAGGTTTACTACCTCTTACTCCAAAAGTATCGATACTAAATTGATATTAAATGACAAAAATTTGGACCTAGAAGAATCTACAAAGTTTTTGGGCATTACTTTAGATTCCAAGTTACAATGGAGGCCCCACATTCATAAACTCGCTGATAAACTTAGTTCAGCAGCTTATGCTGTGAGACTGGTAAGACGGCTCACCGACGTGGATACCGCGAGACTTGTCTACTTTGGTTACTTCCATAGCGTCATGTCATATGGTATTTTGCTTTGGGGCAACGCCGCAGACATTGAAACTGTATTTGTATTACAAAAGCGTGCTGTGCGTTCCATTTACAATCTAGGACCCAAGGAATCACTTAGAAATAAGTTTTGTGATATAGGAATTTTGACTGTGGCATCGCAGTTTATCCTTGCTAATATCTTATTTGTGAGACAGAATATCAGTCAGTATAAGACCAACTGTGATGTCACTACGTCCACTATCCGTACAAGAAATGGGCATAAACTAGTGATACCTCACCACAGACTGCAAAAAGCCCGTGGATCTTTTGCAGGCCTCGGTGTTCGCCTGTACAATAAAATTCCTGACGCTATTGTAGATTTACCCTTCATAAAGTTCAAAAATTTTGTTAAAACTACATTAATTAGTAAAGGGTACTACCGCGTCAACGACTATATGTGTGATAATGATGCCTGGAAGTAACTGTCATTTTGTGCCTGTGCTCTGTTCCTTTGGCCCCTTCAATAATATATCTCATTGGCGAAATAATGTGTACGTAGCATTTAGAAAATGTCATATATTGTACACTGTATGTGTGAGCAATGACGCAATGGAGACCTTTATTCGCGGATTTGTTTCTTGATTGGCCCTGTCAAGGTCTATCCGTCATTCATTGCGGAAACGTGTAGCGTGTTTATTTATTTATTTAATTTTTTATGCAAAAATGTACATTTCTCTCATCTTGCGAACTTGCTCTCACTATGCTGTTTAGTGCTTTTTGTAAACAAGACCAATCATTTTAAAAAAGCAACTACAGAGTTTCTTGCCGGCTCTTCTCTGTAGAGCAGCCTTCCGAACCGGTGGTAGTTTCGGCATGAATGTGAGTGAACGCAGGGATTGTAGGAGTGCAGAGTTGTGTGTGAAAGGTGTGAATGTAGGTATGACGACTGAGAGGTGTGTGTGGAGACTGCCACCTGGTGTGGGACAGGGGCCGTAAGATGATAATGGTGTTTATAAATATGACGATTTATAAGAGTTTTGTGATGAAACCTACGTAAATAAAGTTCCTTTTGAGTTTGAGTTTGAGTAACTCCGAGCATAGAGCTCATCACTGCTCCTTGAGAGACTCTCAGCAGTCCCACTGTAAACGACCACGCCTCAGATACATAATATGTCATTGCTGGCAAGACACACTATTCGTAATCTTTCATCTTCAAGCATAGGTATCTTGGATGAGATGGGAGAATATTCACATAAAATTATAACGAGCTTCAATACTTCAACGCAGTATCAAAGAGAAAGATGATACATTAAACTCCAAATAAGTTATGGCAGGCGGGCCTTCCAAAACAACAACACCGTCTGCACTTAATAGACATAGCCAACAAAAAATGGTTAACGACTGGAAATTGATGAGTTCTTTTAACGAAAATTACTTTGATATTCTCACTGAGGCGTGACCTAAAACCCGTTTGGGTACATTAAACAAAAATAACCTTTACTGCTCTTAAGCATCCAACCGTGAGATGTAGCTTTAGTTTTTGAAGCTATAAGTGTCAAATTTGTACACAAGGTCAGTCGACGATTGTGAAGATAAACTTGCGATAGATCGCGAATGGTTTTTTATCAAGCTTTGTATGAGTCAGCGTTGAAATAGAATATAATGGAGTGGTATTGAAGATACCGGAAGAGAAAGAGAGGAAGGCAGACAAAACGGTGAGAAGATGGCCAAGAGTTGTTTTGGTTAGCAAGGAAAGAGAGAAGTTTAGTAAAGAAGATTCTTTGAACGAGACAAAGGCTTTGTCCCATTGTCGAAGGACAAGCCGTCTTTGCAAAAGAGACCGATCGTTAGCATTGAATTGTTTTTTAAAACGTGAATGTAACCATTAATAGCAATAAAGGCTCGTTTTCTTCTAGTGGGTCTTGTGCTTATAAGGATATAGATTGAAGGGATGGAAACGAGTATGAAATTTCTCCACAATTAAACCTGAACGACTACTACTCAGCCCATAAATAACCCACTGTTAAGTCTGACCTCCTCCACAAACATGGAGAGTAATTGGCCTCCTGTGCTATACTGGCCAGACGGGTTGGCACAGCGTTTCGTATCAAGTATTCCCTCTCTTGCGGCTAGGCCTTGTCATTCCCTTTTGTCGGTTATTACGACATCTTCAGGATGGAATGGGGTGATGACACTATGCATTCTAAATCCGTTGCCACACGGACCGAATAGTATAGCCCAGTGCGAAAACTTTACATCAACATAAAATACGATGTTAAACTTCTTGTATTGAGATCTTATCATCATTATCATCATCAGACCACTCTAGTCCACTGCTGGAAATAGGGTGCTTTAGGGGAGGCCCCCCTAAAGAGAGCAGTTTGTACATTGTTATTGTTGGATCAACGAATATTGAACTTTATCATAATTAGATCGCAGTAACGCTCAACATCATTACATTACTGAAAAATATAAAATCTATACAGAAAGGAGAAGCTGCAGTGTTTTTGTAATCTCTTTAATAAGCATGGCCGCTTACACAGATTTATGACACACTAAAAAGACAACAATTTAAAACAATGTTGCCAGCATATAAATTTACCACCCCATCACTAATAAATGTACTTTCGTTATGTCAATTTTGACAGGGCGTGTCCCATAAACAATATTTTAACTGCCGTAATTAGCGCGCGTCACAATCCAGTTTTTCAAGCATCGAAGGAAGATTTTTAAAGGTCAGAAAAGGAAAGCGAGCCTCCGTGGACTCGTAATATAATTTACTCGTCAACTGTTTTTCACATGCGATTCTGTATTTAAAATTATTTGCTGCAAGTATCAAGCGTTGTGTTTCATGGAGCTAAAATAAGGTATTTAATAGTATAAAGTTTTTTTTTAAACTAGGAACCAGTTTTTTTTAAGATATAACTTTTAGTTTTTATTAGTCGTGTCAATGGTATGATAGATTTATTTAAACTTCAGTATATATAAAACCCTGTGGTATAACTTTGTGGTATAACGCCGCAACCCGACTTGCCAGCGTGGCACAGTAGGCTAATTTCCCTCCATGAATTTGGAGGTGGCGCGACTCAGTAGTGGGTCATTTATGGGCTAAAACGACGATCTAAAAAACTGGCCGATTTATATCAAATTTACGGCTACGTTTTCGGCTTTATATTTTTTTTTGTCGGCTATTACAACTCTCAGGATGACAAGGGGTGGCTACATTATGTATTCTAAATCAATTACCACGCGGAATATGGAATTTATTTATTTGTCATCACCTGTCCCAATTAAATATACAAACCGTTATTTTTTACACAAAGAAATACGTCTCCTGTGTCTCATATTCCCGCCGAAACAACATTGTCAGATTAAAAAAATAAAACGATACATTTTTATCATAAAAGTAAACAGATTTATTGTTTTGTGTCGCCATAAGTTTTGGAACGCAGTTTCCATCAACACTTTCAAATTAAGCCGTTCGTAAATCAAGGTGTGTAAAGCGAGTAATTAAATACGGTTGCTTCACGACGTGGTGAAACGACAGATACATTTTCGTCGCCTTTTCTGATACAAATTGATTGTGAAAAGTAAATAAGTTTGTTGGAGAAATGGTTTGAAGACGTGAATAAATGATTTGAATACTTCTAATTCTTGTTTTCTCCACTGTGAGGTATTATTTTCGACTGAATTGCTATGTGTTGAATTACTTACGTAAACATTTCATTTAATTACGTTATTGACTAACGATGCTTCTCTAAAATGTAAACAATCTGCCTCTAAAACCACAAAAGACCTCATTTTTATTGTTTTTTTTTTTCAATAATAATTATCCAAGTATTTTTAAGCATGGCTAATGCTTCTTTCAAATATCCGGTTTTTAAATTAGAATAGCGAACTTATATGTTAAGCTAACACCAATACATTTTTAACTGATGACTCCCTTGTTGGTCTAACGGTTAGAT
This sequence comes from Clostera curtula, assembly GCA_905475355.2. Classification (NCBI taxonomy): domain Eukaryota; kingdom Metazoa; phylum Arthropoda; class Insecta; order Lepidoptera; family Notodontidae; genus Clostera; species Clostera curtula. The sequence goes on along the minus strand of FR997804.1, from coordinate 2,398,093 downwards.
TACGATTACGTCTTTGGATCGCGGGCCCTAGGTTAGATACCGGGGTTGGGCAAATTTCTTTCTATCACTGTTGTTTTGTAGTTCCGTCACAAATGGACTTGCTCCGAAACTGAGTGTCATTTGTTTGCGTGAATCTTATGTATATAAATGGCTTCCGCGATACAGGTTAAACCAAGAGCGGGGGTTACGTTAACCTTTGAAATAAAACTCAGAACTTGCCTTTATATCCTCTCACCTCTATTTCAGATTTGGCGGCAATCCGGCAGCTGCTGGAAAGCGAAACTGGAGGTACAACGTGTCCAAGCTGCAACATGCCCTTTGACAAGGGCAAAAAGAGGAAACTTATCGACACGTGTGGCCACGAGCGCTGCTACTCTTGCATGTTCAGAAACGAGGCTTGCCCAACTTGCGCTAGAAGTAAACAGGAGCAAAGGCGACCAGCAATGGAGAGATACACCTCATCTCCTCAGAGAATGGACCCTGGTTGGCAGTCGCCACTGCGGCTCCCTAAACCGCCGAAACAGCCCAGCAGTTTGGCTCAGAGCTGTCCAACACCCCCTCATACGAGGAGAAGATTCTTCTTGAGCCCAAAATCTTTGCGCAGTCCGTTTGGTCAGCGCGTGAGACACTCACATGACAATCACGTGCCTCTATCAGGTGGGTTGCATGAATTTGCTTTATTTGTGGTGTTTTGGCGAGTAACGCACTATTGTGTGTTTATAGCAAAAGTACTAGTGTTATTCGGTAGAATATGAGGGAGTAAACGGTTTTACCAGAGCCAGTAAATTTAAGTATCAAGTGCACTTTAGTTGATATCGCGATTCGTAATGTGCTCATCCTTACGCCAATTATTTTCGGAGCGAGAGACAATAAATGATGTTGCGGTTACGGCAATTTTGAGTTGACTTGAAAAATGATTATTCTAAAAAGGTATACCAATTCTCTATACCATATTGTGTGTATAATAAGCAATCATTTTGGCAGAATTCTTTATTCGAATAAAGAATACTTGAAAGAAATCCTTCATTCATACAGAAGGAAAACTTTGTTGTAATGTATATTTTGCAAAATAACTAAATTACTCAAACAAATATCGTCTCATTTTATTATGCAGTGGACCTTCTCTAACCAGTTTTGTTTTATCCGCGCGGTTTCACAACCTGTGCACACGCGACGCCACTCCATTGACGCCTTCTAGGGCTAAGTTGAAGTTTCATTCAAGTAACTTTTTGAATCAGATCCTGTCTTATAATTTGAGGACCCTGAAGATCGGCGGTAAATATCGTTGAGTGACAGTTGCAACTGCGTGCGCCCACGCGGGCCGGATGTACGTAGGGGTCGCTTAAGGACCGGTTGCCTAGAGCATTTGTTAACTTATAGTGGTGTAGCTTGCGGATTAATATAATTATTATAAGTTAGCCACATAAACGTTGTCATGTTGTATCATATTTATATAGGCATATTGTTCTACATGGAGGTTAATTAATAACATCTAAAAAAATATAACAAGGACGTTTGACGTTCAGACAGACAATCAAGTAACTATTCATTCACCTAAAGAACATATTCTAAATTATTCTCATTAGATAAACGCCTATTTCTATTTGCCCTCTGATAAGCTAGAACACGGGCGAAAATTTTTGGACGCTCCTTGCACATCTTGTTGTTGAAACGCGAGATAAACGATTTAGTTTAATGCATTTCTATACACACGTACAGATACACGTTCAATTATAGTTTGCAGAAAATTGAAATTATTTTCATTATTTATTTGTTTAACATCAGCTCCCGTACTATCGGTGTATAATACTTTTGCAACCCGCACAGACGGCTGGGCAACAGCGTTATCTTTGTATCGGTTGTGTTTTCTATTTCCATTAATTACATCATTCTAGTCAGCCAGACTTCTTGTGTAATTGAAATATATTAGCAGCTGTAGGCTGAGCCGATTTGTTACAAATACAAATAATTTGTTTCAATTCGCCACGGCCCTTGGCCCTGTCGATTCTTAACGTTTCTATCAATATGAATTATTGCTACTTTTATTAATTGTTATATTAATTTGAGCTGTAACTCGACGGAGATTTGATAAATGGTACGATTATTAAAATCATACGGCTAATAATTTAAAAGCGACATGCAAATTATAGTATATTTTTTAAAGTAAAATTACAGTTATAAATTAAGCATTGTATAGTAAGTATGCAGGTTTGTATAAGGTATATTCGGTATATTCAAATCAGTTAATATCATAATAGTATTCGTGTCTACAGCTTTCGTACTACATTATACAGGGTTACCAGAAGAAGGACCTCGGAGTGCAGCGTGGCATAGTCTGGTCTTCAATAAGATCAGATCTCTCTGGTCTACCCACTCCTCAGTGCCACAAGGGCTCAATCAACTGACAGGCACGGACTCTCAATTTGTATTTGGAATGTGGACTAAGCTGAAGTGCATTGTGATTCAGTTATCGATAAAATGTTAATCGCTTGGTTTATAATTCGGTTAGCGTCGACGTTTCAATCGAGTCGAGTCGATAAATTGCTAGCCTGAAAATTGCTAGTAACTTATTGATGGTTGCGGTGATCAAATCACTATTCCACTGTTCTTTAAGCAAAGCTATGCATTTTATACATAGTATAAAAGATAAACATTGGGTATATCTGGCATAATTTTCTATTTGGCCTAAGTTTAGGTGGACTAAAGGTAGATATTTTAAGACGCCGCTGATTACGCTTATTGAGGATTAATCTAGTTTCAATCAAATTTAGTTTGTAACACTGACGGAATGTACACATCGGCATTTAGTCCACATTCCCAGCACTCGGTCTGACACTGTCGTTTGCTCGATTTACGCACACAATGTTGCCTGTTCTAAATATTTTTACACAGCTTTAAACCGGTTTTGTTTATTTTGCATTCTGTGTGTGCGTTTGATTTTTGCTTTATTTGCGTTGTGATCGCAACTTTGTAACACATATAAACATCGAGAATTTGTGGTTTGTTCTAATTTTAAACTTTATCGATACTTATTAGCTTGTTGTACGTTTGTGACCCAGCACTATTAATCATTTGAATAAACACGTAACCTTTCTACGCATGACTCAACACATCGATTTGACAAGTATTACAATCGTTTTCGTTAGTCAAGATAAAAAATCGGTGACAAAAGTAACACTACGCTTTAGGCGTATGCGATCATCTTTACCGATAATTTCAATGATTTATACCGATATAGAGATAGGAATCGAAAAATTACAGGCTTCGAATTTTATATGTAAATCTATTGTCAAGTGTTTTGGTTAAGACCGCGCTATTGAGATTAAAAAATGTCATTTTCTTCATTAGAATTTAGCAAGTCATAGCAATCGATTCTGCTAATACATTTTAACTTGGACGGATAGCCTACATTTGATTCATCATCATCATCATCATCATTTCAGCCAAAAGACGTCCACTGCCAATGTGTGTTGCCAGTGATAACTTAAGGAACAGAGACGTGGTCGCTCACTATGGGCTCCATCAGAAGGCTCAAAGTCACCCAAAGGGCAATGGAGAGGGCTATGCTCGGAGTTTCCCTGAGAGATCGAATCAGAAATGAGGAGATACGCAGGAAAATCAGGGTCACCGATATAGCTCACCGGATTGCCAAACCTAAGTGGCAGTGGGCAGGGCACATAGCTCGCAGGACCGACGCCCGATGGGGCCGAAAAGTCCTCGAGTGGCGACCGCGTTCCGGAACTGACGACCTGGTTAAGGTCGCCGGAGAGCAGTGGATGTGGGCGGCCCATGACCGGCCTTTGTGGAGATCCTTGGGGGAGGCCTATGTCCAGCAGTGGACGTCTTTTGGCTTACATTTGATTACATCAGAACAAAGTTGATTAAATGTTTTTTTTTATGAAATTTAAAATCAAATCAATTACTGTACTGAGGTACTTTATTTGACCAACTAATTCTGAGTCGGGCCATCTCCCATCACAGGGAGGGTAATTAGCTTACTGTGCCACGCTGGCCAGACGGGTTGGCACAGGTTTTCGTATCAAGTTTTCCTTTTTCTTGTGGCTTATCATTTCCTTTTCTCGACTCTTACGACACCCTCAAGATGGAATGGGGTGCTGACACTATGTATTCTACGTCACCACGTGGAAATAATAATAATAATGTATGTTATTTCAAGCCCAACATTTAGGATAACGCAGCTTGATTAAACAATAACGACTTAATTTTCAATAAGACTGACTTCAAGCTAGGTACTGAAAAACTTAAGTTACTTAGAGTACTTTATATAGAGGCGTGACCGCTTATCCCTCTATCAATTACGGACCTAATGTCACCTCAATTTCAATTACGGTAACGGTATTAGGCTGTATTGATTGAATGCGTATTGACGTCGTATACAATACGTTAAGGCGCTTTTTCACTTTACGGTACATCCAAATTTCACTAGAGAGGGTGGTTGATAGGTACCACCTGCTTGGGATCCAGTCATTAAATTGATCAAATCCCAAGCTCAATACTCATCAGCAAGACCTCCGACACCGTAACCGATTTCTGCGCGCACAGGGAACGTTATCAATAAAACAAAATTACAGGCGGTAGATTTAACTGTTTCTTTGCATTTTCGAAAACAACTCTCTCTCCAGTGAACATCTAATCTCTCCAGTGACGAGGACTGCGGCAAAGCATTTGCAACGTCGGGAATTAAATAATGTAATATACATGCGATAAATCCGTTGAAAAGTGTTTAATTTCAATGGGTAAAAGAAATTAAACACCTTTATAAAGGCACCCTTATCTTCGCCAATAAAGGACCTGGTTTGGGGGGTTGGCATAGCAGATCACCATAAGCCGCTGCTACACACCGGACTTAGTAAGGCACTTTGGCAGAGTATGGTAGCCAAATAATATTACCCCTGAGTGTGGGTGATGCCCCTGAGAGTGGTATCACTGTGTATACCTACTATAAATCCGTGGATAAGTTTATACTTCGTTTGCGTTAAGAATGCATTCATAATTTTCCACCGGCCCGGCACGCCCCCCTAACCAATCAAATCGAAGTAAAGTTTACAGTGACCAGTTGAAGGTATACTTTCGAACGCAACGGTGGTATCCTGTCCTTTACCCTACATTACGCTGATGACTAACATGCGTTCTTAACGCGAGTAAACTATAGTCACTCAAATAACTGGGATGTTTTCTTGGGGATAGATAAAGATGATAAGTACGGTGTAATGGCTCCTTTAGCCCGAGACCTTGGGGTGACGCGAATGGTGACAGAATTGTCATTCTTGTGGGACTCCGCCCTCGCACTGTCTCCGCGGACTTGGCACCTCCGCTCGACCCAGTTAAACGCCTATTGTACTGCCATACAAGTTCCATGCAAATCCCAATAGTGGGTGGAGTACAAGTTATAGAAAAATGTTACGTTAAATTCAATTTTAAAATACAATTTTGGACTAAACAAATATGCAAAAAGTGGATTTTTCACTATCACTACATAGTATAAAACTAAGTCACTGTCGTATGTCCGTCCCTGTGTATGCTCAAATCTTTAAAACTTCGTAACGGATTTTGAAGCGGTTTTTTAATAGATAGAGTGATTCAAGAGGAACGTTTATATGTATAATACATGCATAAATTTTGATGTTCATCATTGCACCCGTGCGAAGCCGGGGCGGGTCGCTAGTAATCCATAAATTACCCACCGCTGTTATCAGTGCCACGCCAATTTTACCCGACTTAAAAAAGGAGGGAGATTAAATTCGTGGAAATCTTTTTTTAATAAGATAATTAACCTTTTTCTCGTTGAGCAGACAACTTAAACTTTTAGTTGAAACGTTTTTACTTGAATCAAAATACCGTGTAACAACCTTTTTCCCTCCTATAATTGGAGGAGGTCCTTTTACGGATTGTGGTGTAATTGATAGCTTTAATCTTTACCGGAATCCACGTTACGTAATAGAAATCAGGTTCGGAAATACAATAACCGCAACCGCACACTAATTCAAGTGCTGGTACTTGTCCCTTATGATTCTATTTATTTATTTTTAGTTTAATACATCAATGTTTAGTTAAGTCAAAATTTAGTTTCAAGACAAGACATATGTATTTGCTATGTATTTTGCAATTATTTTATACTTTGACTAGTGGCCCGCCGCGGCTTCGCGGTTTCCATCATGTGTCCTGAATGAATGAATTTTGCAATGAATGACAATCCTTCCGTTTAAATACCGGTAATTAGTCAAATCGGGTTAGACCGGTAGCGACCTCAATAAAAATGGGAAAACAGGCCAGGAACCAAAAACATGTTAAACTTATGAAGAAATATTCGCGTTAAGTCGAAGTATGTACTTAAACTAACATAAGTAAAAAATAAACGGTAGCTGACTCAAGTTAGCTAACTAGCACAACATTTCCGCAAGCTCTTATCAGCGTTATATGAAAGAAACTAAATGGCTCATTTAGTTCGTTTCCAAGTACCGAGTATTGTTACACGGGCTCAAAACATTCCGGTCCCAGGCACACATCATAAATTATAATGTGAACGCCTAATGCTCGCCTGCTTCCGTGATATAGTGTGCAAGAGCATTTCTCTTATGCCGCCACCCGCCACTTCACATGGCAATTCGTGTTCGCTATTAGTATGCGGTATTTCTGTGCCCCGGATTCTGCCCGTATGGTGATGGATTTAGAATGCATATTGTCACCACTCCATTCCAGCCTGAGGGTGTCGTAAGAGCCGACAAAAGGCAAGGTGGAAGAGCTAGCCGCAAGGGAAGGAAACCTTGAAACAAAACCCTGTGCAACCCGTCTGGCCAGCATGGCACAGTAGGCTAATGACCCTCCCTGTGATGGGAGGAAGCCCGACTCAGCAGAGGGTCATTTATGGGCTGAGTGGTGGTGGTAATGGTCTTGGTGAAGACCTGGCACCCACGTTTATGAGCGGGTCAAATCCCTAATATCTCAAGCTGTAGAAACAATTAAAGTACCGTATTCAAATGTTCGGATGTTATACGATTTAGCAGGTGCTTCATATAAATTATTTGCCTAATACGGTTCTCCCTGACCTTCGCTAGCCCTTATCCGATTAAGGAATATCCAACTATCGTGTGTACGTTAAATACTTTCACGTGGACTTTCATATCTACATATGGTTGGCTAAAACGAAGGGTCCACGACCATATTCAAAATGTTCTTTTTATTCCTTCGTTGTTTCTTGTTTTTGTGCTGTCCTGTTTCACTGCTTGGCAAAGGTCTCCCTAAATTGTTTCCACCGTTCAACTGTCATAAGTTCATAACTTATGCCAGTTGCCAGCCGTTCAGGTCGTCTCACCACCTCATCATCCTTCGATCTTGCTTCCTTAGAGTTTCTTTTTCACATTTACATGTTAGAGAAATTGTTTGGCCACTTCCTCTGGTATCCATTAAAACGCTCAATCTCTGCGTCTCACTGATGTATAAACCATAAATTATAGCTTTTCAACATATTTGCGGCCGTAAAATCATGCCACAAATTAAAAAGCTCTGCTATGGTCTGCCACAAATATGGTCTATGTATTTTTGTGCATTTGCATAATATATTAATTCCGTATTTCTGCACAAATAATAATAAACAAAAGTAGAAAAACAAAGAAATACTTGGCGATTCGTATGCTTGATTAACGCCCTGTGTTGTTATAAAAAACGTTGCTCAAAATTTTAGTTACATTTTGTTTTTTTCTGTTCATGTACGTAATTATGTACTAGAATGTCGCTCTATAAACTCGCTGCCCGCAAACCTGCTCTATGAGTTTCCAGCGTGGGATGCCAGTGTTTTTACCCCGTACCCACATCCCGGCGTACTCAATGAACTAGAAACTCCTTTTTTACAATATGAAGAATGGAGCACGCTTTAGTTCCGTATATTAATGTCGTGGTTGCATCGTGGTCTGTTTATGTTTTTTCTTCGGTATTTAGTTTTTTAAACCTCCTAAGTAGGGCCTCCTCCAGTTACGTGGAGGGTAATAAGCCTACTGTGCCACGCTGGCCAGACGGATTTAGAATACACGTCACCACCCCATTCCATCCAGGGATGCAAAACTTAACCCCATCCGTCAGGCCACCCACCATGCAACTGGAGGAGGCCTGATTCAGCAGTGGGTAATTTATCGGCTAAATAGAAATTAAAATTAAATTTCAGCCCATAAATGACCCACTATCGGGTCGGGCCTCCTCCAAATTCATGGAGGGAGATAAGCCTAGAGTGCCACGCTGGCAAGACGGATTGACACACGGTTTGTATCTAGTTGTCCTTCCCTTGGGGCTAGGTATCTGTATCTGCCTCTTCACGACGGGTTGTTTTAGTAGGTGAGGGCCCCACACTACCCCGTAGTCTCCCCGGACGCGGGATGTGCGGTCAGGCATTTTTTCCCGCCAAACCAAAAAAAAAATAGGTATCTGCCTCTTGCGTTGTTTTAGTCGCATTTTACTCGCCAGTTGGTGACAATGTGTATTCTAAATCCGTCACCACACGGTCGGGATAAATAGTAGTAGTATTTATTTATTCACACTTCACGCATAACAGTATATACTTGCATAAAAACCTTCATCGACTATTCTACACCTCTACTCGTACCTTTCACTACTTAAAAAAGAAAAAAAACACATCTGCTCTTCACTTTCATAATCGATCATCGACAACTATCACCTTACAATAGCAATGACTAATGTAATCATTCATCCATTCGATATCGATTAAGAAATAATCGATTCATTCACTTCTAATTGATTCCATTTGATCGTAATCTGACCACTAAAATGGATGAGATGGAGCTTCTTTAATGCACCGTTTGCAGATTGATTGTTAATTATGTCTTAGGTTTTCACGATCACATTCACCGGTATATTTTAACCCACTACTGAGTCGTGCCTCCTCCAGTTACATGGCGGGTAATTAGCCTAATGTGCCACGCTGGCAGGACTGGTTGGCACATAGTGTTGTATCACCGGGCGTGCTCAATGGACAGTTGAGTAGTCGAGGTGGGTAGGTCGAGGCGCACTTTATCATCTCTACACGCTCGCACCTGGGTTCAAATAACCCGGCGAGACCCTACGGCCAGGTGTGGATCTCCGACGTAAATAAAGTTGTATCAAGTTTTCCTTCTCTAACGGCTAGGTACCTTGTCATTAAATGACAAGGCCGATAACCTACGAAACACTGTGTCAGCCCATCCGGCCGGCTTGGCATATTAGGCTAATTACCCTCCATGTTGGTGAAGGCCCGACTCATAAGTGAGCCGCCCATGGGCTGAGTAGTTATTATTGGATTTAGAGTACATGGTACTCGTAGTTTGTCCTCCTGCCTTTGAATCACAAATGCCCGGTTCGATTCCGGGGTCGGGCAAGTGTCTTTGTGTAAATCAGAGGTGCTTGCTCAGAGAGTGCCATTTGTTAGTGAATTACATGTTTGTAAACAGCCCCCGCGATACAGAATGTCCTAGTGCAAGGGCTTCTTTAAAATCAGTAAATCCTTGGTCCCCAAAGCAATCTCCACACAAAGGTCTTTGTGGTAAATCGAGAACTTAACACCTGCGGTCGCCGCGCGTGGGAACCGCTAGTTCCTAAGTTATATGATATTCTCAAATGATTACCGCATCATCCCGGGAATCAAGTAAGTTGTACTACCAATTCTCTCAAATTTGATATTCAAGAGTACCTGTAAAATCACTATCACTACATAGTATAAAACAAAGTCGCCGTCGTCTGTCCGTCCCTATGTATGCTTAAATCTTTAAAACTATGCAACGGATTATAACGCGGTTTTTTTTATTAGATAGAGTGATTCAAGAGGAAGGTTTATATGTATAATACATGCAAAATTGCACCCGTGCGAAGCCAGGGCGGGTCGCTAGTAAACAATAATTTCGGTATGGCGACTACTACTAAATCATTAGTTTGATGGAGTGGGGGCGGAGTTAGAGTACAAAGTGTCACCACCCCTTTCCATCCTGAGGGTTTCGATTTTTACAAAAGGAAATGACAAGGCCGAAAACCCAGCCGCTAGAGAAGGGAGACTCAAACGTAGCACAGTATGCTATTTACCCTCCAGCTAATGGGGGGAGGTCCGACTCAACAGTGGGTCGTTTATGAGCTGAGAAGTAGCTGATATTCATAGTTAACTTCTATTTAACTATGAATATCAGCTATCCATAATCTGTAATCTATCTATCTATGAATATCCATCCATAATATGTATATGAATACGTGAAGTACAAGCTTTGTACCCTTTGTTACGAAAAGTGCGTTGAGTCAGCAATGAAATTTCACACACTGGAGAAGAACAATTTTTTAAAATGATGCATAGTATTACATTTAATCAATAGAAAGAACATTAACTACATAGACTACCATGTATTTGACACACACACGCATATATACTCTTTTGTTTATTCTTAGTCTGTGGTGAAACTGAAAAAAGAACTACATATAGAGGTGCTCTATCGCTGGACTTCCGCCTGACGCTATTTGTTGGGACACCTTGTATATTATAGAACTATAATTTAAATTAATTATGGTCTAATTTCTGAGCGCCCATTAAATATATGGTTTTCTTACATCGTGTATTATGTTTATGTGTAAACTCCCATACACCATTCCCTTCACAGGACAGACAAGAACTCGGCACAGCAATCCAGAGTAAAAAGATGTAGATAATAATTCAGTTATCAGTTTCCCAGCGCGTAATGTGTTAATTCAATACTACGACTTCCTGGCAGTACAAAAATATAACCTGCTACCAAACAATAACAGTTCGAATAAGTCTCACGTTTAAACATTAAATATGAGATCGTTTTGTAATTGGATGTTATGTTATCACGGCTGTTGATTAAACGTCATGGGAATCGTGTGATCAGCTACATTTCTGCCCATATCTGACCCCCTTCTGAGTCGGGCCTCTTCCAAATTCATGGAGGGAAATTAGCCTATTATGCCACGGTGGCCAGACGGAACTGGTTTCGTTTCAAGATTTCCTTCTCTTGTAGGTAGGATTTCTGCCTTGAAATTTTCTTTAGTCGGCTCTTACTTAGGACACCCGCAGGGTGAAATGAGGTGGTGACACTATGTATTCTTAACCCGTCACTGCACGGACAGCATCGTTTACTTGTAAGTTACTATTGTTTCGTATAGTGAACAGTTGTGTTATTAATTCCTTTAAAATTGTATTACAATTACATTAAAATTGTTACTCTATGACGTTTTTATGCAAGTACATAATGTAAATATGATATTATTTGTAACTATAAGTTTATTCATATTTTCTTTATAACTTTTTTATGAAATTAAGTACAAATTTTTATTACTTTTTTAGTAAGTATATATTTTTTATTATTTTATTATCTGCACTTTGCAGTAATTACGGTCAGGCGACCTTTCTCGTATGTAATTCCATAGAACAGTTATGGAAACCAAATGCACGCGTGTGTCAGCATGGAGTTCTCATGTCACAGTTTTGTTTGATGTTTATCACATAATTGTGTTATTAATGTACGTTGAAAGTTTTTGAAAGCTTGTGAAGTAGGCATGTTTTATAATACACATTTAATGTTCACTTATATCGTTGTAATACTGCACTCAACCACAGACCATAATTGTTTTTCTTATTGTTTTTGTGACATTATTTTTTCTTTTTGGCCAGCACAATCACGGCACGTTTTAAATATAGATTGCAGACCAGGTATCGTATCACATTCCAAACAAGAAATTTAAATTTAGAACCTTGTTTTGCCATTGGGTAGTATTAAAATTAACAGACCCGCATTTTTAAATATTAAGTTATATTCACAACAGCTGGCAAAGATGGCTGTCCGATTTTAAAATATTATAATTAACGTCTCATAGAACGCATCCATTTAATTAGAAAGCAAATTTATGGCAGTAGTAATAAGTTTTCTTTTTCATTTCTCTGCAAGGGGGTCGTATTAAAATGTCCCAATATCAATCAATTATATGGCAAATGACACTTCGACATTATACCTCCTGAGCGGACGAATTGATATTGGTCTAGTTTTTGTCCTTGAAACGAGAGCACCGATCTTTTAGTTATGTCTGGGTACCATAAAATTTCAATGTTGGTCTTTGTTTGAAATTATGCGACTTTAGCAGCATGAAAACTTTTTCGTTGAGAAATAAACTTTGTTGACACGTTCTACTTTATTTTTTTTTAAATTAAGTGTTAGCATGTATACATTTGCTGCAGGACCTTTGCCCCGCTTTGTGAAGTGTCTAATTTAAAGTAAAAAAAAAGTTTATATTTTTTATTTTTCTACAGATGATGAAGGAGGTCACATCAAACAGTCTGGATACGAGTCCCGACGACAGAACGACTTATACATGCGTCTCGGTCTTCTGTTGGGCGAACGTCGTGGCTCGCGGAACAAATCGCGGGATAGTTGCACGTCGCTTGCATCTCTGGATGCTCACACTCTTGCATCACATAACACTAGCCCAGTGAGTATACTCGTAGATAAAATTTGCTTTTTTTAAGTAAACCTTAACGGACTTGGGGAGTAAGCTGGTGGATGCGTGACGAGAGCGTTACGGAAAGTGTGCTCGGGCGAGGCGAACGGAAGTTGAGAGGCAGATACAAGTTAGTGAAGATAGAGAGAGAGAGAGAGTTACGTTTCGTATATTACTGTATAGGTAAGAAAGTGGTGCGAGCTCACATTTTCTTGCTATTTCTCTCATAGCCAGTTTTATACTCGTATGTAACTAAAGAAGTTTTACTTCGGTCGCAAAGTGTGGTCTGAAGCTCACACATAATTTGATGTAGTATGGTATACTGCTACTACTAAATGATGATGATGTGCGCAATAATGAATAAGCCAATATAAGAGGGCCAGTCAACTAAATATAAACGCGAATAAACCTGTCTTCGTTGCGTTATTGCTCACATTTGCAGTGTACAGTTCAAAATCGAAGGCGCTATATTTGAACCATTTTTTTATTTCAGGTGTCAACCCTAACAGGTTCCTCTGAGGTGGAAGTCGCGACACCCCTGGGCCGTGACTCCTTAGGCTCCTTGGCCTCCATGTCACTGTCTGCTGCAAGCAACTGCTCATCATCCAGTCCTGGCAGCAGAAGGCATTCTGTGAATAGTAAGAATGCTTCTCTTTCGTCTCTTATTTTTTTATGATACCCCACCATAATATAGACTCGTCCCGACTTCGTAAGCTTCGACATTACTATTTAATGATATGTTTTAAGAGTAGTTTTTTAAGAGTAGTTAATGATATGTTTTAAGAGTAGTTTTTTTTTAATTTCTGAAGAGAGTGAACTTCATTAAATGTTTTTTTTATTTTGGTTGGTGTCTAGTTATTTGCACAACACATAAGAATATAAAACCTTTTAACAAACAATGTAAACATATTATTTATTTATATAGATTAACAGGAATATTTATTGTAAATTTGGATCTTTCGTTCAGTTTTAGTCCCTATTGCATGGTGGTGGAACGCATGGTTTAAAAATGGATTGACTAAACATTTCCAAACTTATTTTGCAGCATTACAAAGCAGTCGATCGGAAGAGTTGACACGAATGTCTAGCGGCTTTTTCAAGACCAGAAAAACAGCAGCCAGGCGTTCCGCCAGGGTCAGCAGCAAACAATCTTCCAGTTCTTCAGAACTCAAGAAAGGTAAACAATTAACAACTTCCTGTTATAAATAGATAACGAATATTAGAACGATTTTTTAAGACCACGTGTAACATGTGTCACGGTTGTACTAAACACTAACACATCAACGACATCCAGAGCCAGTATCTCTGACTTACACAAAGACACCTGCCTAACCCTGGAATCAAACCGTGTACCCGTTGATCTAAAGGCATGTTCCACAACGCGATCAAGTAATTTTAAAGGTTTCCATTCTACCTGTACCAGCAGACCTAGATTATGAAGTCTTTAAATCACAACGGATACCCAATAAATTTCCTATAGAAGGTTATTTAAAGATCACGTCACGATGATTTATTTGACCTATTCCAACTTTCATTTTTCAGTCCACCCGTCACCTCCGCTAACGCTGCGACCTCTGTTTTTTGAAGTACCCTCCACTGATAACCAGACCTTCTTCTCCGGACGACATTGGCTCTTGAGAGATATGGAAAAAGCCCTTAACTCCAGCTCTGCAGGTGAATACTAGTAATAGAAATATTTATTGCAATATTCTTCATGTTTTCCCGTTTAGCTAAACATTTTACTAAAGGGCTGGATCTGAAGCATCTATTGACTTTTTAATTTTGGCAGGTATAATGGTATCAGGATGTCCAGGAACTGGCAAAACAGCGCTAATATTGCAACTTGTGGAATACTCCTGTTTTGGTCGCAAGAAAAACTGCGAATACGAAGAGTTACGGGAGCAGTCAGACATTAGGGAGCTTCTTCCTGAAGAGTTGGCCATAGGAATGTTCACCCACCTAGCCTCGCAAGTCGTCGCTTATCATTTCTGCCAGGTATTCTTCTTCTTTCTGGATATTTCTCTAATTATTTTTTTATTCCAATTTTAATAAAGGTCCTCGTTAATTGGCGACGGAATCCTGGAAATGGTTTTCTAATATTTAGGTGTTGTTGCTACCCGTAGCCCAAAAAGCGAAAGAATTATTTGAAGTCACCGTTCCATTAAATTTTAACACGATTTCTGCATACCTAATGGAATATCTTAATGTAGATCATTAGTTAAAGATTTTTTTTTATTATTTCAGGCCGATAACAACAGTACTTGCCTAGTGGGTGAATTTGTCCATTCAATGGCTGCACAGCTATGTCAAGCCCCGAGACTCCAAGCCTACAGGGAGTACCTTCTTAGTGAACCTCATCTTCTTGCCTGTTTGTCTTTGAAAGAATGCATCGCAGACCCAGACTTAGCTTTTATGAGAGGAATCATAGAGCCTTTGATGGCTTTAAGGAGAAATGGCAGCATTGATACTTCGAATAACATCATCTTAGTTGATGGTCTTTGTGAAGCGGAGTATCATAGGCCAGATCACGGTTATACCATTGCTTCATTCTTAGCAAGACACATTCCTGAAATGCCTACATGGCTCAAAGTTGTTGCCACAGTGAGATCACAGTTCCTAGAGTTAACAAAACAGTTGCCGTACACAAGGTTAAGTTTGGACGAATCGGATAATGTCCACAAAGATCTTTTAGAATATTTCTATGCGAGAGTTCAAGCAGCGCCAATCATTGAAACGAACATTAAATGTTCGACCGGCAAGTCAGAAGGAGTACACAACTCAGTGACTAAGTTCGCACAATATGTCCTACATTTAAGCCAAGGCTCATTTTTGTTCCTGAAATTGATTCTAGACCTGCTAGAACGAAGTCACATCGTGGTAAAGTCGACAAATTACAAAGTAGTGCCGATATCTTTGGCTCAAATATTCTTGCTGCAGTTCAATCTAAGATTTCCGACAATCCAGTCTTTTGAAAAGGTCACGCATATTTTGAGCGTTTGCCTAGCAGCTTTATATCCTTTGACTCTGGTAGAGATATATTACTCAGTAAATTCATTACTGGTGAACACATTCCTGCCTTGGGATGAATTCTGCCACAGATTTGAATCGTTATCAGATTTCCTTGTGAAAAGAATTGATAACACTTACATGTTCTTCCATCCGTCATTCAGGGAATGGTTAATAAGGCGAGATGATAATGAAAGTCCAAAATTCCTTTGTGACTTGAGAGCAGGGCACTGCGGTATTGCATTTAGGTTATCCAGGGTACAGGCACCGTTGGATTCAGAGAAGACAATGGAACTGGGTCACCACATTCTAAAAGCCCATATGTATAGAAATATGGGTCCAGCTCAATTGGGACTTTGTCCCAGGGATTTGCAAGCTGAGCTTGTAGCAACAAGTTCGGCCAGTGTTGGCGAAGCGATAGCTAATTTGAGAAATATTTACACCCCAAACGTCAAAGTTTCTCGGCTAATGTTGTTAGCTGGAGGATCTCCTAACCAAATCACAGAATGCCTTGGCAATGCTCCTTTACTTTGTATGTATGCGTATCAAGGGATACTGGCAATGGTGGGCTTGTTAATAGAATTTGGAGCTGATATGGAAATGACGAATTCTCAAGGATGCACTGCGCTGTCTTTGGCTTGCCAAAGGGGACACACTGATGTTGCAAGAAGACTTATAGCTGCAGGTAAGAACATTTAAGCTAATAGTAGCGCAGTATTCGAAACTGTGAGATTCCGTTTAAATACAAAGTTTACAAAATCTCATAACAATTTAATTCGCAACATTTAATCTCATAACAATTTATTGGATAAGAATTTGACGATCTCATGTTAAATATTTTCCTTTCTTTTGCAATAGGGTCGTCGCTAAGTCATACTGATACGGCAGAACAAACACCGTTAGTCCATGCAGCCAAGAATGGTCATAGAGACACTGTCATTTACTTGTTGGGCTGTCAAACTGGACGCGATGACCGTAACTCCTTAGATATTGATGATGAAAACATTGAACAGCTGGTTCCTGGACTACGCCACGCATTGATAGGTGCAGCGCAAAATGGACATTTGGACATCGTGGAATATCTGTTAGATACTGCTGAATTAATTGTAAGTATTCGTAAATTAAAAATTCGTCTCCACAGTAAATTTAGTATCAAGAACAATATTTCTGTTGTTTTCCCCTTCATCTTTCACTTTATTTAGCACGTTGGAACAGAGCTTGATAATTACTATGTTTTCAGCCCGACGGGATTTGTCCAGTAACAGGCGAGACTGCACTGACTGCTGCTTGTTCTTCTGGGAACGCTGCTATCGCTGATGCATTACTCATTCGTGGAGCAACTCCTTACTCATTGAACGCCAGACAAATGTCACCTCTAGCATTAGCTGCTAAGAACGGAAGAACTGCTTTGGTTTTAAGACTGTTGGACTCTGGAGCTGATGTGATGGGATCTGGTGGAAAGATACCCTTGATTTTAGCTGCTGCTGAAGGTCATGCTGATGTTGTGGAGCTGTTATTAGATCATGGTAAGCATTTTTCACCGGCACACAATTTTTACACTACACAAATTTCTGATATACCTTCAGGTCATGAAAATCTACAGCGTATAAAAGCAAAATCGAAATTGTACCCCGATTTCATTGTAGATGTGTTCCAAAGGTCTGCAATCTGGTAGGGTCTGTTAATATTGTTGTAATTTCAGGTGCTGATCCCGATGCGGTGGATGGTGATGGTGTTTCAGCACTAGGATGGGCTTGCCTAAGATCTCGTATACCAACAGTGATAGTACTATTGGACAAAGGTGCCACTATAGGTAAGAATTAAACAACTTCTTTATGATCTATGAAATTCCGGAGACTAATAAACATCGAGAAGGGTTTTTCCGAGTGGTTACTTATTTAGTATACACAACGTCAAACCCATATAACCATACCATACAACCTAAAAAGACTAAAGACACACAAGAAGAAGAAAACTTGATACAATCGCTGTGCCAACCCTGCTAGCGTGGTACAGTAGCCTAATTTCCCTCCACTATTTCGGAGGAGGTCTCTTCTCCAAAACAGTAGCGGGTAATTTAAGGGCTCAAAGAAAGATTACTATGAATGACACGATAAGGCACTTTGCAAAACAAAATTCTATAAATTGTGATGTTTTTTTTTTATTTATTTATTTTAAGGAAACTCTACAGCTTTTTTATGATGTTACATGTGCATTTGTACATTACAAGAATCTAGGCCAATTACAGAGTTCCACGACACTGCAAATGAGGTAGAATAATTCACTTTGAAACTTTCAAAAATACATTTAAAATACAGAAAAAAGAACTTATTCCTATGAGATTATTAAACTATAACTTAAATAAAAAGCGTATTAGCAAAAGGGTGTTAGTAAAAGAGTATTAGTAACAGGAATTTTCCACAAGAATTCGATTGATGTTATTTAAAACTATTTTTGGTCAACAAGAAGATATCAATTTTACCAAATCTGTTGTTGTATGTCCGAAGTAGCCGCGCTACACCAGTGTTACTACCATAATTTTTGCGGTGATGAGGCACTGAGAATAGAGCCGAGTTCCGAGTTCGAGTTTTAGGTGTGTTAAATTGAACAGAAGATAAAAGCTCGGGACAATCAATTCCACCTCATAATACATCAAATAGGAAACACATATCTAGCGAGATGCGTCTGTCAGCAAGAGGTAGCAGTTTATAGTGTCGGCAATCCTTCGCATAACTGTCGTGGCGCTTATGCGTCTTGAAGTTTAGATACTTTAAAAAAATCTTACGTCACCACAAGAAATTCAGATCAGTACTTTTCTTCATTAGATCAACCAGATGGCAGTGGAAGAACTCCTTTAGGTCTAGCCTGCGGCGGCGCAGCGGATCTTGTGGACATACTATTGGAAAGAGGAGCTTCTCTCGAGAGGGTCGATCACAGCGGCTTGAGACCTCTGGACAGGGCTATTGGTCAGCGAAATGTTCCCGTAAGTACCAATGACACAAGGACAGTAAACTTTCACACATCTTCTATATAAAAAGGAATTATGTCCTTACATCATCCACACTCCTTTATAGAATCGTAAACTATGCATTTGATCATTTGATGATCTCTAGCAAAGTGTTTTGCTTAGTACCACAAAAGTTTCTGAACAAAAAAAAGATTGTGTAATGTCTTTCCTTCAAATTTATTTTAGTTAGTGGTATAGTAACTCGCGCAAGGTACAGCTAGTTGAGTATAAAGCGCTTTAATTTCTTCTTGTGCGGTGATAAATTACTTATTGAATAGAAAATTTCACCCTGAGGTAAGACCCGACGGAAGGAAATGATAAGGCCGAAATCTTAGCTGCAAGAGAAGGAGTCTAACCTGTCTGAACACCGTGGCACAGTAGGCTAATTACCCCTCATGCATTTGGAGGAGGCTCGACTCATGTATGGGCTGAAAATTAGTAAGTATAGTTATTTGTATATCCTAGATTGAAATTGAATATTTGTTGGCAGGTCGTCAATTGTTTCCTAAGAAAAGGCGCTAAGCTCGGACCAACCACATGGGTTATGGCATCAGGCAAACCAGAATTTATGTAAGTATTATCGAGTTGTATTTTTTGAAATTCCTGCGCTATTTTTTACCTATAGTGCGGGCGCAGCTTACAAACATGTAATTCACAAATACAAATGACACCCAGACTCAGAGCAAGTGCCTTTGGTTTACACAAAGTCACTTACCCGAACGGAATCGAACCGGGAACCAGTGATCCAAATGCGGGACATCCAACTACTAGACCAACTAGGCAGTTATATTGTGATGTTAGCCTGGTGACAAACTCTAAATAGTATTTCTGGGTCTTCTCAGACACCTGGACATTTCATACCAGGTGACTAACGGAATTATAAGGTAGACAAACAAACAACTTAGCTATAAGAGGACGAAAACTTAATACAGAACCCTGTGTCGTTCAGTTTCTGCAGTGATTTGCATGTGCTTTGAGCTGTACCAGTAAAGTATTGGTGATGGTGTCATCACCTCATTCGATCCTGAGGGTGTCAAATGACAAGACAAAAGAAGGAAAACTTGATACCAAACCCTGTACCAACCTTTCTGCCCAGCGTGGCACAGTAGGTTATCCCTCCATCTATCTGGAGGAGGCCAGACTCAGCAGTGGGTGATGGTAGTTGTATGGGCCCCATGTGGTGACGGACTTAGCATTTGTATAGCACAATGATTTTTATTTATGTTTGATTTAATAAATGTTAATGACACTTTTATATACCGGGTTATTTTTGTACCTCCCGCTAAATTTAAATAGGTAGTTCAGACCATGAAAGTATACAACTTTCCCAAAGAAACACGGTTCGAAAAGTGAAAAAAAAATTCGTATGGCAGATCAGATTTTTTTTTCACTTTTCGAACCGTGTTTCTTTGGGAAAGTTACTTTCGTGGTTTTAACCACCTATTTAAATTTGGCGGGTGGTCCAAAAATCACCCTGTATTTTTGTTGAATTGGTTTGTATCATAAACATATTTAAACCTACTCTGATATTCTCCACGATCATTTTATTAATAGCATTATTTCATAAAAAAACTTATTTTAAACTTATCCAGGCTGATCCTGCTAAACAAGTTACTAGAAGACGGGAACATGTTGTATCGCAAGAACCGACCTTCGGAGGCGGCCCATCGCTACCAGTACGCGTTGAAGAAGATCAATCCACTGATCAGTGACGACGGTCTTAGTACGCCAACCACACAGCCAGTCCCACATGAGCATATATCAGCGTTCGTACAACTAAAGACGAATTTGCTGCTAAATCTCTCAAGATGCAAGAGGAAGTTAAACGTGAGTCACCCTTTAACGTACTACTTCTCAGCCCATAAATGGCCCACTGCTGAGTCGGGCCTTCTCCAACTACATGGAGGGAAATTAGCCTACCGTGCCACGCTGGCCAGACGAGTTGGCATAGGGTTTCGTATCAAGTTTTTCTTCTCTTGCTGCTAAGTTTTCGGCCTTATCATTTCATTTTGTCGGCTCTTACAACACCTTCAGGAAGAATTGGGGTGGCGACACCACACGGAATATTGGAACATAAGGAACCTGGAACGCGCATGGCTGGAGGAAACAAGAATACTTTACTTTAACTCTTTTCTGGTACAATGGTCGCGAGACAGATTAATCTCTTTTCTCTTTTCAACTCACTCAGTCGTAAATTCCATTTGCAGGAACCGTCAGAGGCATTGGACTTAGCTGCAAGAGCGTCTGGCTTACGTCCAAATGCCTTTGAGTGTGCATACGCCATGGCTCGAGCTATTCTGGCTCTCAACAAACCATCAGAAGCTCTTCCTCATGCACGAAGAGCATTACTCCTCGCCCCAACTACAGATTTGTCAGCGGTAAGGACATTGAAGGCACTCCAACAGGAAATTCTCACGAGAATCAACACCGGATCCCATAGCCTGAATGGAGATACAAGATCATTGAGAAATTTTGACACCATAAGCCTAAATATGCCATAACCAAGCTAAATAGTCTGGTGAGAATAAATTGGAAATAAAACCCATCGATTTTAAATAAGATTGTTATGGTACAAATGGTGTCCAAGAATTCGCTGTTCTATACTTAGAAGTTGAAATTCCTGTAAATGCAAGCATCTGTACATAGTGTAGATTTATATTAATCAGAACACTATTTTACTGGTTTAGTAATAACCTATGTTGTGTCAAAGGTTGCTGAGCCTAAGCACTTGCTTGACTGACTGCTTGACTTCTATTTATTCCGCAATCGTAATTCTGAAGCAGAATTATCTGAATTGTAAATACACTTAGCAAAAGACGAACGAACGAAATGTAATTAACATCAAACATGTTAATTACATTCTAGCTATTTTCATATTCACTATCTTTAGTTTCTGTTGATACTGTATTGAAAAATGCTTATAAAATGGAAACTGCCAAATTAAAATCTGTTTCATTAACGTTGACTATAGCGTCCATAACTGTACTAGTAATATCTTCAGAAAGTTTGATTTCAATACCGTCTTCATTAATTCTGATATTTTCTCTTATAAGTATTAAATTGTTTATAACATGTGATGTATCAACGTAATCTTGTAAATATGCTACAATATCATTCTTCTGCATACTTTCATTATGTGGACAATGTACAGTGTCACTATTTGTAAGCTCTCGAATACATTGGTCTAGAAATTGCTTGCCGTTATTTCAGAATGCTTTAATGTTTAAAATTATGTATTTTAGATTTGGTGCCTTTTTAACAAAATGTTTATGTTTTAGATTCATGCATTTGTTTTGTTAATATCATTTTACAGTTTTGAGTTAAACTCGTTCGCCCATAATCTTGCGTTATTATAAATTATTAAGAATATTATAATATTTTAAATTGAGTGTGAATTCTACAAAATGTGAAAATAACATGAGTTATGCTATTGTTTGTTTGTTTTGGATGTATCTATATAAAGAGAGTGAAGTATGTCATTATTAATAGTTTTTATTTTTAATTTATTTCCCATACCTATTGTTAGACAAACTTAAAATATTTGAGTAATCTTTTTAAGAAAATTCTGATTATGTTATCAATTTGGTACAAACAGCAATACTATTTGTGAGAATTAAAGCAATTTAAATAAAAATATTTAAACGAAATATAAAAGGAAATCAGGCCACATTATGTTTTTATTGAGACTGAAAATAATATTGGCGAGAATTACATTAGATATATAATTCTATAATTATTTGAATTTTATAGCGTTGTAGGTAATAATTTAAGTACAATAGTTACTCAGGCAGTACATATTATAAATTATATCAATTAAAATTTCAATATTGCTTCAGTTGTGTTTTTATTTCAACTTACAGATCTTAACATATTAGCTAGTTAATGTAATTTCAAGGCTTAGCCAATTCTGTTGGAGCCATATCAACTTTAGCTTCAGTAGTATCTACAACATTAGTAGGTGTAATTATTTTATTGGTTGGGTGCGCTACTATATCAATATCGACTGGTCTGATTATTAGAACTCCATCATTAACAGGCCTTAAGTATACTGGCAATATTACTGCAAGTTTATCCTTATCAGTGTTTTTTATTTTATTTTGTGGCTTCAAATCTATGACTTTTACTTTTGGACTGGACTTTGAGTCCAGAAGACCGTAATTGTAGATTGGTTTACGATGCATTTTCGGCCGC
Organism: Clostera curtula; assembly: GCA_905475355.2. NCBI lineage: Eukaryota > Metazoa > Arthropoda > Insecta > Lepidoptera > Notodontidae > Clostera > Clostera curtula. The sequence continues at coordinate 2,375,394 of FR997804.1, read as the reverse complement.
CTGTGCCGTGTAACCCTGCTATATCTGGGAGTCACTGTCGTTTCCGGTAGGTAAACTTGATGAAAGTGCTTGAGGATGGTGTCCATATTTTGTTGTGTAATATCTTTGTGCAGTGGCGCGGTGTTCGTCATTTTGCTAAAGATCTTCTGGCATTGCGGTGTGTTTTTTCTCTTTGAATGCGGACATGTCTGGAAATTGTATAACTTTGTTAGCTGTTGAGTATTCAATCTATTCATTATTTATTACCATAATTGGTGGACCGTTACAGTTACAGGCCCAGCTGTGTTTCAATTGTGTCAAAAGTTATAATCTACTAATGATGATGACATTCTAAGTCGTCTGCCGATGGTCCCGGGTATAAATGACGGACTTAGAATATACAATGTCACCAACCCACGCTATCCCAAGGGTGCAGAAGAGGCGACTAAGTGAACGTAAGTGGCACACGACCTAGCAAGAGAAGAAAACTTTGACACAAAGCCTGTGCTAACCCGGCTTGCCGGTTTGGCACAGTAGGCGAATTTCCCACCATGAATTTGGAGGAGACCTGACTCAGTAGTGGGTCATTTGTGGGCTGAAACGACGACCAGTCTTTTTATCAGGATTTAAGACATGATAAACAAGTACTAACAATTACCATCAGCCACCAGAATATACTGCTACAGAACCTTATGCCAACCCGTCTGGCCAGCGTGGCACATTATCCTAATTACCCTCCATGTAGTAGAGGGAACCAGCAGTGGGTAATTTAGTGGCTGAGAAGTAGTAGTACTAATTATACTCACGATTATCATAGAATCCAGAACGTTCAGTAATTTCCTCGACGAGCTGCAATGTTCCCCATACATTGGCATATTGGTGATGGCGCTCAAGTAAATCTCACCCAGACCAGACCAATCGGGTTGCATTTCTGTGAACTGCCGGATCCTGTCCTTCATCTTGAAGTAGTCGAGGAAGTTGTACTTGTTTTTAATATTCATTTTGTCCATGAGGCAAAGAGTTGATGGCGCGGGGCTCTTGCACTAGAAATTAATTTTAAATTTTGTCTTAGGTTACCTTAACCTGATGTCTTAGGTTTTCGTAATTAGGACATATTCGCGTGTATACAGGTTGTCCCACAAATAGTACGCCACAGCGACACTGGAAGAAGACTAGACCTAGGTCTATTCCACAAAAAAAAATGGCTCAAGAAAAGTCTTATTCATGGATTTCGATATATTTGAATCCAGCATTTTTTTTTTAAAAAAATCGTTCTTATATTTTTTTTTTACTAAAATCGTCACAAATGCCCACTTAATGTTTTATTTTTGATTGTTTTTTAATTTTTACTTCAGCCTGCTTCTTTTTTTACTTCAGTCAGCCAGCTTGTTTTTGTAAGTTCAGCCCAAATGAATGAAATTTAACATATTCAACATATTGGAATTTTAACATATTCTAATTTTAGTTTTGTACTAGACAAAAATTCACGCTGTATATTATTTTGATTACACCCTGTGTACAAATAATGATATAACTATAAAGACTTACTGCATATCTAGAAGAAGACCATCCGTGCTTCTTCCTCTTGGGTTCAGAAACGAACTCTACTCGTCCTAACGACTTCAAGTCACAACTGGTCAAATGGTCTCTATGTATTAGTTCCGGCAATACACATACTTCACGGCGATGTTTCTGTAAAGAGAGAGAATAATATCGTGGTGGTGATTTCTAGCTGAGGGTGTCGCAAGAATTGACCAACGGAGACCTGGAGAAGGAAACCTTGATACGAAAATCTCTGCCAACCCATTAGGCCAAAATGGCACAGTAGGTTTGTGGGGCGGTCATCGCGGGACAGTACACCGGGAATGATTAGCGGGGAGCTCATAAAAAACCCACTGCTAAGAGAGAGAGACAAGATTAAGATCTCTTGCGACTAGGTTATCTACCTATTGTATTCCTAGTCACCTCATAGGACACCCTTAGAATAGAATGAGTTAGAAACATGTAATCACCCCATTTCATTCTAAAGGTGTCGTTAGAACCGACGAAAAGATGGTAGGTAATGACAAATGGTAGGCTCCATCAGAAGGCTCAAAGTCACCCAAAGGGAAATGGAGAGGGCTATGCTCGGAGTTTCCCTGAGAGATCGAATCAGAAATGAGGAGATACGCAGGAAAACCAGGGTCACGGACATAGCCCACCGGATTGCAGTGGGCAAGGGCACATAGCTCGCAGGACCGACGCCCGATGGGGCAGAAAAGTCCTCGAGTGGGGACCGCGTTCCGGAAGGCGCAGTGCTGGTAGGCCTCCCACACGGTGGACCGACGACCTGGTTAAGGTCGCCGGAAAGCAGTGGATGCGGGCGGCCCAGGACCGGCCTTTGTGGAGATCCTTGGGGGAGGCATGAATGACAAAGCCTAGCCGTGAAAGAAGGAAAACTTGATACGAAACCCTGTGCCACTAGTCAGCTGGCTAGTCAGTGTCACCCTCCATGTAATCAGAGGAGGCCCTTACCAGCAGTGGGTCATTTATTGGATAGTAGTAGTAGAGACATGCATCTTAATACACAGTCATCACATGTACACTAGCAGCTGTTGAAAGAGAAATTGAAAGCACTTACAGGTCTGTACTTCGATGAACTAATTTGGCAGCTTGACTTGTTCTTATGGTGTCTGTAAACATCAATAATATAAATACACATAGTCACGCCTTTTTCCCGCAAGAGTAGGCAGAGATCACATCCCTCCACTTGCTACGATCCTGGATCACAACTTTTGCTTCTTTCACTTTCATCAACCTCTTCATGCATGTTAGTCGGTTTAGGGTGCTTCGGATCTGACCTTTTTTTAAGACATCACCTATTTGGTCATGGAAGGTCCTTCTAGGCCTGCCCCTTCCAACGTTCCTTCTCACACTCCCGGTATTTCTTTTGTAAGTACTAATGTACTTTCACACATCCACTCGATATGACCAAACCATCCCATAAAATATACTGTATTAATAAAATAGACTGTCCCGTTGGTCTAGAGGTTAGTTGTGCCGCCTTTGGATCGCAGCTCCCTGGTTCGATTCCTGGGCTCGGGCCAGGAATCGAACCGAATCGTCTTTGTGTGAACCAGGGGCAAGGGCAAGTGCCATGAGAGAGCAAGTGCTCTGTCATGTTAGTAAACGGCCCCGGCGATACAGGGCAAAACTAGTGCAAAGACTGAATACAAACTTCTACTAATAGTACATGAAAATATCGATCTCAATGGCTATTGTGGATAAATCAACTCCTCCAGTCACAGGCGGGAAATCAGCCAACTATGCCATGCTGGCCAGATGGGTTGGCACAGGGTTTCGTTTAAAGGTTTACTTCTATCGCGGATATATTTTCTGACTAACGATTTCCTTTAGTTGGCGTTACCGAACCCCTCTGCTTATGGAACGAGGTGATGAAAGATGCTACTACTTTTTACCAAGATTTTACCTAACTCGCCTGCATGAATCGGATCTCTTCGTGTATGGGCAGTTCTGAAAAATAATAAAATGGGTATTTTTATAAGTATTCAATTTAAGGAATCCCATTTCCTAGGAATTCCTTTTCTTTGCCGGCTATTATAATATAAAGTGTGTATCTAAATATATATCACTAGTGACCCGCCCCGGATTCGCACGGGTGCAATATTGACATATAAACCTTCCTCTTGAATCACTCTATCTATAAAAAAAACCGCTACAAAATCCGTTGCGTAGTTTTGAAGATTTAAGCATACATAGGGACGGACAGACGACAGCGACTTTGTTTTATACTATGTAGTGATAGTGTCACCAACCCATTCCATCCTGAGGGTGTCGCAAGAGCCGTCAAAAGGAAGTGACAAGAACCTTAACCTCACGAGTAGGACAACTTGATACGAAACCCTGTACCAACCCGTCTGGCCAACGTGGCACTTTATTTTAATTACCCTCCTTGTAATTGGAGGAGGCCCTACTCCACAGTGGATCATCTATGGGCAGTGTAGTAATATCTAGCATCTAGAAGTTAATACACATACACACCTCAGTAAGGACATCAAAAGTACATGCAAGTACTTTATTCACATCACACGGCTGGTCTCCGTACTCTTGGAGACGGTCTCTCGTCAGACACTTGGTGACAACCCTGGCTTTAGCTCTGGTCCAGGACGGATGGGCGACGGTGAAGTTGTCCAGAAGCTTCGAGAAGGCAGTCCTGTCGACTGTTCCCTGGTCTGTCATGAGGCTTAGCTGGCTGAAGATGCAGGTCTCCTTTTCGCACTAAAACAGAAAAATAAACACCATCATCATCAGTTAATCAAATCGGAACCGGGAATCGGATACCCATTTTAGGCGAAAATCACCTCGTCTGGCTGGATGATCACCCCGATCATCCAGCCAGACGGGTTGGTATGTGGTTATTGTAGTCTGGGATTTGTTATACGTGCGAATTGCTCTGTTAACTTCGCTATTGCGGTGTAGAACTTTTTGGTAATTCTCATCGCTTTTGTAGACGATATTTCTTGATGTCGATAGTTCAGACTTTCGGGTAAATTATATAATGTATATAGCATGTCAGTCGCTACACCCATAATTTCAAAAAAAATGCATTCGACGTAAAAATAACACATGGCCAAGTGGCCAAGCATGTATCGGACCGCTCTAATAATAGTTATTTGTGCAACCAGAGAGCAAAGTCGTTTTTTGCTGCGAGTGCTGATATTGAATCCCGAGTAAGCGAAGGAATCAATGATTGAATCACGAGCGTAGCGAGTGATTCTAAAGTTGATTCCTGAGTGCTGCGAGGGATTCAAAGGCACGAGATGCGAAATATTTTGCTCTCGTGTAACACACATAACTTTTCACTTCAGCAGCGAGAACACTATAGGAAATGAAATATATTACGTAACATTTTTGAAACTATAATTAAATATTTTTAAGTTAAATATCAGTTTTTTAAGCAGTAAATACTTATTTTAGTTTAAATACAACAATAAGTTAAAAATTCAATGAATTACAATAAAAGATATAATTATAATTTTTGCTAAATTTATTTAGTTAGTTAGTACGAAATTCCGAACGTGTTTGTCTTAATAAAAAATCGGAAGTTAAAAGTACCTACGTCTATACTATTTGCGCTGTAGCATGGTGCGGGTGACAGTTGCCATTATGACAGTACTAGGGATGTGACGATATGCAATTCATTTTTATCGCTAACGATACTCGCAGCATAAATCTGGTCCTCTTTATTATTGTTATAGAAATGTGTGTGTTATTCAGTTGTCTAGTGTAACTACGTGTATAAACTTGTCAATATAAATGTTTTATGGCTAAATAATTATGTTTGTACTTATATAAAATAATCAAAATCGGGTTTACGTTGTTTTTTCTTAGCAACATTATAAGCAACCTCACCCTATAAATGTTCTGTTGTATAAGTATAGACCAGCTTTAAAAATAAAAATTGACCTACGCACAATATACGTTTCTTATTATGAAAAATATCGACTATCCATCGAAGCAGCACATTGCATCACTAGATACGTCTATGGCGTTACGTTATACACATAACACTTTGCTTAATTTTTCATTCAATTTGATTTGATTTGTAAACTAGAATATTCTGGTTGGTTTCATTTAATTTTCTACAATTATTAATGATTAAATATATCACGCATACGAATGTGGTACAGCTGAAATACGAATGTCTTAATATGAAAGTCTTAATTTTTAAATCGCGGCAACTTTCAAGTGTGAAACGAAATGTTACCGAAACTGTCACCCGCACCATGCTACAACGCACAAACTATAGTTTGTATTTAATCAAATATAGTTCCCATAATATTGCTCTATCAATTTAATATTTATAATCTGTACTTTATTGCTTTGTATTGTTTTCTATAGCGCTACCTGCTAACATTTAACTTCATAACTCTAACGCAACTTATAACCAATTAATTTAACTTTCATAATCACACGAAATTTCTAACACAACACACTTGTCATTGGCAAAATCATCGGTATAACGATGGAAGCCAAAACCTAAATGAAGAAGAAGAAGAAAAATCGGAGCTGTTGGTACTGGCCACTTGGTCTTTGTCTCTCTCTCTTTTCTATTGGCGGGAAAGAGATAGTGTCAATGTTTCGAATTAGAATTAAAAAGTTACTTTGTCTCACTCAGTGGGCAAAATCGCATTTTGTCCACTGTTTTCAGTGAGCAAAACCTATATGTTTGAGCTACTGAAGTGAAAAAAAATATATCGTAGATTTAAGAAAAAAAAATTACCGTATTAGGTAACAGCATTAAATCTTTAGGTTCGATGCTCGCAGCAGTTGTAGGGGCTTCGGTAGTTAGTACAGTACCATTCCTGACAACCAGCCGTTCCTGATCTTCCCAGTTTAGGTCAAAGTTACATTCAGAGCGCCAAGAAGGCTGAACAAAGCCTGACATGTCGCAGCAATCCAGGGGATCGATTGTCTCGCCGGCCTGAAAATAATAATAAGAATGCACCATAATAAAAAAAAGAAAATGATTACATTTTAAATTTTTGAGAAATAACTACAGAATATACAGGGAGTAACTAAAACCCTATAGCCATGACGAAATTATCAATAGTAATATATAGATATTGCAAAATTTCAAGAACAACAAAGCCACTTTATTTCTTCAAATTCTGGTGACCAAAGTGTCTAAAAATCTTCAGAAAAACCAAGAAAGACTAATACAACATATTAAGCCTGTAGGTCAATAATAACGAAAGCTAGTTGGTTGCTTTTCATTAGAACCCATGTTTTATAGTAAAAATCTGGTTGAGACGGAAGGTTATGATCATCCAGACAGACAAGGTGCTAGGCTATCCCCCGGTATGTGTAGTCGGGGGTCTCTTAACCGTGCTAATTGCTCTGTAAACTTCACTATCGCGGTGTAGAACTTTTTGGTAATTCTCGCATTTGTGGCCGAAAACCTAGCCGCAAGAGAAAAACTTGAAACGAATCCCTGTGCCAATCCGTCAAGCCACCGTGGCACAGTAGGCTTATAAAGGACTAGACATAGCACACTTATCAACTCGGAAAGGGATCGGCACCGTATCAACTCGAGACGTTCAGTATTATTTGTATGAAACTCCCTACTGCAAAGCACACTAATCGGAATCGTAACGTAAACGACTCGCCTCGGGACAAGCTCACGAACGCCGTACGGCGCGTGGTCAACAAGCGGTCCCCGCGCTTACGCCTCTCCGCCGCCGCGCTTGCGGGATATAACATATTCGTAACATTATCTTACAGGCCATCCATAAGCGCGGCGTCCCCTAGCCGTAGCCGAGACGACGTATCGGAGCTGCTGATCCGCTTTGGTTACGTGCTTACGTTAGGTTGACGCCTGTTTGACGGCGAGGCGAAAGGCGATACGGTACCGATCCCTTTCCGAGTTGATAAGTGTGCTACGTCCTTTACCCTCCTAGTGATGGGTCATTTATGGGCTGAGAAGTAACAGTAGTACATATCCTATTTTTCTTAGGGCCCCCGCGCATTTAGGCGACCAGGCCGCGCGGCCAGTCGCGCGTTCTGGCCGCATAATGCGCGGATTGGTCGCGGCGGCCAATAGGCCGCGTATGTGACGCGATGTTTTTCGTTGGCCGCGCGACCAAAACTTGGCCGCGTAATGCGCGCAGCTATATACATCGTAGAAGAATTAGTTGGCCGCAGCGACTTGGCCGCGCGGCCTGGCCGCATAATGCGCGGAGGCCCTTACAGCCTCTTTATCTTAACGTTGGAACTTGGAAGATTACTTCAAGTACTTACATCTGCGTTTTGCTCCAGAGGCAAATTGACTATACGAAGCTGGTTTCCATTCTCCGCTGGAGCAGATACCTTTTCAGCAACCATCTGAAACTCAAATTATTTATTTCAATGGAACTTATTTACTGGTGTTTTTGAAAAGTCAAAAGTGAAGTTAGGATAATCTAGTTGCATTTTCCAAAAAGTAGATCCTATGGAGAAGAACAGGCAAGAAACTCCATGGACACTCTTTTTATCATATTTTCTGTTACAAACATCTATGAACTAACGTCTACAAAATACGATAAATATTTTTATAACTAAAATAGTTCAGCTATAATCTGAGAGTGGTCTAGCTGACTGTGTGTAACGCAATCAATCTGCATGTTGAGTTAAAAAGTTTTTTTTAATACGCACTAGTTATAACCTACATCGCGCGGGCAGTATAAAAACATGAAATTCACGAATACAAAGACACCCAGACTGAGCAAGTGCCTCCTTTTTACACAAAGACACTTGCCCAGCCCCGGAATCGAACCCGCGACGCCGTGATTCAAAGGCGACGCATCCAACCCCTAGACCATAAAGCCTTGGTATTTGAACAAATATGGAAGTTACACGGTGACATTGGACACTAAGAGCTGGTCATGGAGCCTCATTAGCTTTCAGGATATTTCACTGTCGGACGTGAATCATTTTCTCGTTTGCCAATAGATGGGTCTCAGTGGACACATGTAATCCACCCCATTTCATCCTGAGGGTAAGAACAAGCCACCGAAAGGAAATCATTTAAGGACTGAGAAGTAATAAATCATAAATAAAAACAAATAAATATCCTTGGACATTTCACACAACGCCATCTCGTCCCAAGCTAAGCAACTTAATGCTTGTGTTATGGTAACGAGATGGATGATAAACTACTCATATATGCCTCGTTGGTCTAGTACATTGTTTCAAAATTGATGTTACAAAACAATAAAGTACGTAGATACTTGGTAACCTGATCACATTATGGTTCTGCACCATGAACTGGAAGAGGACGAATCACCTATGTTCAGCAGTGGACTTCTGTGGCTGATATATAGATATAAGTTGCCTCGTTGGTCTAGTGGTTAGATGTGCCGCCTTTGGATCAACGGGTCCTGGGTGCGATTCCGGGGTCGGGCAAGTGTCTTTGTCTAAACCAGAGGCACTGGCTCGGAGTCTGGGTGTCATTTCTATCTATAATATGTATGTATTTACAAAAAAAAAATGTATATAAGTAGTTTATCATCCATCTCGTTACCATAACACAAGCATTAAGTTGCTTAGCTTGGGACGAGATGGCGTTGTGTGAAATGTCCAAGGATATTTATTTATTATTATATATTTTTTTTGTAAATACATACATGTTATAGATAGAAAACACCCAGACCCGGAACAAATACTTGTCATTTCCTTTTGTTGGCTCATATGACTCACTCAGGATGGGATGGAGTAGTGACATTATGTATTCTAAATCTGTGACTACACTGTTTTTGTTACACCTTGTGTTTACCAACAAACCTTGAGAGTGGCATCATGCAACGGCGAGACTTGACTCGGAGCGTGGACGTAGTAGTTCATAAATGTGTTGAAGCCGCATTCCGCCAGCAGAGGTGGGCTGAACAACTCCGGGAGATTGCAGCATTTGGAGTTGAAATACTGGAGAAAGTGGAGAATTTATTGTAGAACGCATGTCCGGCCGGAGTATAGTATGTCAAAGCGCATATCGATTTTGCGACAAAACGCCGCAAGAAAACGTTCTCACGTGCGCATTTTCGATTGAGAAAAAAAAAAGTAACTACTGTTGAGTCGGGTCTCCCCCAGTTACCAGTTGGAGGGTCGTTAGCCTACTGTGCAACGCTGGCCAGACTGGTTGGCACAGGGTTGCGGCTAGGTTATCGGCTCTGTCATTCCTTTTGGGTGTCGTAAGACCCTCAGGATGTAATGGGGCTCAATGGGGGTGACACTATGTATTCTGAATCCGTCACCACACCGTCCATGAAAGTGGAAGAAGTCCGACTCAGCAGTGGGTCATTTATGGGCTAAGTAGTAGTAGTAGGTACTCACCACTACAGGATCCAAAAAAATAATCCTTGATAATGAAGTTTTTACAATTTTTTGTATAAGTTTTAGTACTAGTTGCTTAATTAGCAGATGTCCGGCCGACAGATTTTTGTCGAAGCAGAAGGCTCGCTCGTCAGTCGTCATGTTGACGAATCACGACGAAGCTTTGCGGTTTTGGTGGCAAGGTTAATTACGTAGGCCACTCAAAAATTGCCGTCGACAACGACAGCTTGCCATAGAAAAAAAAGTTAAGACAAGGCCATAAGGGTCAGGCCACATCTGACGGAAAATGCGTCGCGTATTATCGATTATCGGCCGCGTAACGTGAAAACAGACAAATGTATGACGCTGTACGCTCGACGCACTAACGCATCATTGGTTAGGTGTGAAAGGTTGAATGTTTTATCATAGATTTGTCTGTTTTGGCGTTACGCGACCGATCACGCGACCGATACGCGACGACGAATACAAAATCTTTTAAATACAATATACATTTTAACACAGGTTCGATAAAATAACGAGTGTACAAACTATTTCAACTCCATGTTAACCATATTAGACAATGACGTAGTGAGATATCCTATCAATACTGACAGAAGGACCAAAAAGAAGGAAATATAAGATTTTCATGTTAGACTTACGTTTTTCAAGAACCATACTGGGCGACGTTCTGTCGGCAAATTCTTCTCCATATTTACGTACATGCTGAAAGAAAATATGTCTACAATATTAGATATTTAGGTACAGTGTTGTAAACCGCCAACAAATAGAGGGGTGTATTAAGTTAGACGTGTCTGCGTGTCTGTTTAGTACATCGTAATTCCAAAACGAATTGACCGATTAGCGGTTTCTTTATTTGCAAGCATGGTTTTGCAAGCATGCAGTTTCAAGATCATCGGCTCCTTTGTAGTTGTTCGTTATCTTTAAACTTTGGTTTTATCCAGGTCTAAACGTTGCAATGAAACCCTGCGCCAACCCGTCTGGCCAGCGTGGCTTAGTAGGCTTATTACTCTCCATGTATGGAGAACGCCTGACTCAGCAGTGGGTCATTTATGGGCTCAGTCTTCATGCTAAAACTCAAACTCAAAACTCAAAAGGAACTTTATTTAGTTTCATCACAAAACTCTTATAAATCGTCATAATTATAAATACCATTATCATCCTACGGCCCCTGTCCCACACTAGGTGGTAGTCTCCACACACACCTCTCAGTCGTCATACCTACATTCACACCTTTCACACACAAGTTCATTAGCTATATTTATACCACAGATATATTAATAATTTATACCAACCTTTGAGAAAACATGTATTTTAAACCGGCAAGCGAAGTCACGGGAGAACAAGAGTCGTCTTTTCTCAAACTGTCTTCAACGCAATTCTGTTGGAAATCAAGAAAATATAAGATTAAATAGAGTACATTATCTTTTTCTTCTACATAACTATTGTACTATAGTTAAGTAGAAGAAAAAGAGTAGGTATCTTCTTCTTCTTCTTTTTCTCAGCCTATAGAGCTACTTGAAGCCGAATTACTCGAAAAGTTGATTATTTAAATGACAAAGCTGCCAGAGGCTAAACTGTTCCGTTTCAGTGATATTTTTCTGTTACTGTAAAGTAAAGTAAAAACAAAAAAGTCAAGTACTACAAGTTTTTTGCCAGTTCTTCTCAACAGTACTTGCATTCCGAACTGGTAGTTGTATAGAGGGTGCAACGAAAACTGTAAAGCCATCCGAAGGGCGGGCAAAAACCGAAAGAAGCAGGTCTGTGGCCATTTTTTTTAATTTGACGTATGATGGAGCATGCTTTGTTGTGATCAAGATTTTAATAAAAAATGTGTACATCAAAGAAAAGACTTTAATCTTTTCTGTAACTTTGCACACAGTATTTTTCTCAGTAACACTATTACAACCTTAGATTACACTCGTATTACACAATATATTATTACACAAATTACCCGAAAAATCTTAGCTATCATGAGACATCGCCTACCATTGCGAGAATTATCACAAAAAAACGTCCTACACCGCGGTAGCGAAATTTAAAGTGCAATTCGCACGGTTAAGAAATCCCCGACGACAGGTTATCGGGGGATATGGCCCTGCAAACACTGGTAGCCAAATCAGGTTAGACTCCGGCTCCAATTAAATAAGGAAAAGCCAAGATGATGATGATACTTGCCTCAATCATCTGCTCCACAGTGCAGTGCCAAAGTGCTTGTCCGGGGCAAGTGTTCGTGTACCGCCGGGTTCGATTCTCGTAGCAGGTCCGTACAACCGAATCTACGACCCCCTGCCACGATCCTTGAGGCAGGAGGTGTTGGAAGACTTGAGTGAACTGGTCTTTTGGCGGCAAAGCATCGGGTAGGCCAAGTTTTTTATTTAGACGGTCCCATTGGTGACACTGAAGATAATAAACATTTTGTGTCAATATCAATTTCTATTGTGTCATATAAGTCAAATGAGTGTAGCCCTTAAGAAGGTTATTTCAACCTAAGATAATGACAAATTTATACGGTTATTAATTAACTCCACACTGTTGAAGTAGCGATATAAATAAATAATAAATATCCTTGGACATTTCACACAACGCCATCTCGTCCCAAGCTAAGCAACTTAATAAATAAATAAATAAATAAATATCCTTGGACATTTCACACAACGCCATCTCGTCCCAAGTTAAACAACTTAATGCTTGTGTTATGGTAACGAGATGGATGATAAACTACTTATATACATTTTTTTTTTGTAAATACATACATATTATAGATAGAAATGACACCCAGACTCCGAGCCAGTGCCTCTGGTTTAGACAAAGACAATGGCCCGACCCCGGAATCGAACCCGGGACCCGTTGATCCAAAGGCGGCACATCTGACCACTAGACCAACGAGGCAGTCATAAGGCAAGACGGCAGTAATAAATAAATAAATAATAAATATATAAATATCCTTGGACATTTCACACAACGCCATCTCGTCCCAAGCTAAGCAACTTAATGCTTGTGTTATGGTAACGAGATGGATGATAAACTACTTATTATAATATTTTTTTTGTAAATACATACATATTATAGATAGAAAACACCCAGACCCGGAACAAATACTTGTAGGTCGTACAATTGTTTCTTCCGTGCGGGGATCGAACCTACGACATGCTGCGCAGCAGTCGATCGCTCAACCAACTACTTACTACTCCTTCTCAGCCCATATGACCCACTGCTGAGTCGGGCCTCCTCCCATCACTATCTATCAGCCACAGAAGTCCACTGCTGAACATAGGCCTCCCCCATAGATTTCCACAATGTGCGATCTCGTGCAGACCGCATCCACCGACTCCCAGCGACCTTTACAAGGTCGTCCGTCCACCTAGTTGGGGGTCTTCCCACGCTCCTCTTTCCCATACGTGGACGCCACTCCAAGACTTTTATGCCCCAGCGGCCATCTGTTCTTCGGGCCACGTGGCCTGCCCATTGCCACTTCAACTGTGCAATCCTTCCAGCTACGTCGGTCACTCTAGTTCTTCTACGGATTTCCTCATTTCTGATTCTATCACGTAGAGTAACTCCGAGCATAGCTCTTTCCATTGCACGTTGGGTGACTCTCAGGCGCCTAATAAGTCCCATTGTGAACGCCCACGTCTCTGATCCGTATGTCATCGCTGGCAACACGCACTGTTCGAAGACTTTTGTCTTCAGGCACTGAGGAATATTGGATGAGAAGATATGACGTAGCTTCCCGAACGCTGCCCAGCCGAGTTGGATTCGACGAGTGACCTCTTTCTCGAAGTTGGACTTACCTAATCGGACTAATTGTCCCAGGTATACGTACTCGTCAACAACTTCGAGGAGAGAATTCCCAACAACAATCGGGTACGGTGCAACATGGACATTTGACATGACTTTCGTCTTATCCATGTTCATCTCTAGACCTACTTGTTGAGAAACTCTATTGAGGCCTCCGAGCATTGTACTTAATTCCTGCAGCGACTCCGCTATCACCACAATATCATCCGCAAATCTCAGGTGAGTGAGGTATTCGCCGTTGATGTTGATGCCAAGTCCGTCCCATCACAGGGACAGTCATTAGCCTACTGTGCCATGCTGGCCAGACGAGTTGGCACAGGGTTTCTTAGAGGCTGGTATGTCTCTTTGTCTGTGGTGTTTTTTAAACTAGAAATTTGTTCGAATGTGACACGTCACTGTTTGTCAAAAAGCAATGCAAGGAATAAATTTTTTCATGTCTGCAAACGAACGTTTTAATTATCTTCCACTTCTTCCTCTTTATTTAGAATTTGTTAGATATGTCTCGCTCTACAAGGATGCTATTAAATTTATACACAATGGATGAGTATAAAAAGAAGCGGGAGCTCCTCTTACGTCACCAAAAGGAGTGGTTCTATTATCTCTAAATTGTTTCTTACCCTATAGAATATTCTAATCTTGGAAACAATATTGCCAGCTAGGTATCGTGATTTTTATCCTATGTGTTGTGTGTTTTGTAATATTTTTCTTAGGTATACCTTTTTGGTTAACAACCTTACCACACTGGCCACTCTGGTGTTTTTTTAATGTTTTATATTTCAGTGTCAATATTCTTTTACTTTAAATTTTCTATAACGTTCTTTATTTTCCCAAATAAACCACGCTCTGCTAAACCTACCCTTCCTTCTGCCTAAAACTTTTTGTTATTAGTACTTCCCCATAAAGCTTCTAATAAATTATTTAATAATGCGGTCCCACGCGTCCCACGTCCCCAATTTTATCTCATTTGCAATACGGTGACCCGTCCTTTCTCAAAGAATTTTTAATTACCGTAAAAAACGAATACCCATTATTTATTTGTTGGTATGTATTTTATAAATAAATAAATATCCTTGGACATTTCACACAACGCCATCTCGTCCCAAGCTAAGCAACTTAATGCTTGTGTTATGGTAACGAGATGGATGATAAACTACATACATATATACTTTTTTTTTGTAAATACTTACGTATTATAGATAGAAAACACCCAGACCCGGAACAAATACTTGTAGGTCGTACAAATATTACTTCCGTGCGGGAATCGAACCCGCGACATGCTGCGCAGCAGTCGATCGCTCAACCACTGCGCCAACAATACTCTACAACAACAACTCTGTCCATGTGGTGATGGATTTAGAATACATCATATCACCACCCCATTCCATCCTGAGAGTTTCGTAAGAGCCCACAAAAGGAAATGACAAAGCCGGAACCAGCTGCAAGAGAAGGGCAACTTGATATGAAACCCTGTGGCACAGTAGGTTAATTACCCTCCTTGTAATTGGAGGAAGTCCGACTCACCAGTGGAGTGGGTCATCTATGGATTGATTATCGTTACTACTACAAACGCGTTGTACTTAGATAGTTACCTAACATAAATGGTAATTTGTAAAACAATTACTGATAGTTAGTGGTTATTCATTCATTTGTTATGCGTGGTGCTGGGGGTTGCGCGCTGCGTGGTGGGGCCAAATAATTAACCCCACCCCGCGCAACCCCCATCCCACGCAACCCCCACCCCGCGCAACCCTCTAGGTCTTATGGTTCCAGAGCTATCGTGATGACTCAATCTATCTATACAACATCTCCTATCGCAAACGTTGTTTTGCCATGTAATTAAATAGGGGTTGATCGTAGAGGGGTGAAAATTTAGGGTCGTTTGTATTTTTTTATGCTGAATCTTAAAAAAATAAAAGCAAAAAATTTTCTCACAAAATATAAAGAATTATTTTTTTTTTACCCCCCCCCCCCCTTAATATTTAGGGGGATGAAAAATAGATGGTGTCCTATTCTCATACCTACCCAATATGCTCACAAAATTTCATCAAAATCGGTCAAGCCGTTTCGGAGGAGTTTGGCATCTAAAACCGTGACACGAGAATTTTATATATTAGATTTATAGATAGATACTTCATAAGCGTGATTCATGTCAAAAGTATCATTCCATATTAAAAGTATAGGCTACCCAAATAATTAACAAAGAGTACCTATTGAATTAAAAAAAATACAGATAAAAAATTTAATCGATTAACTCACCAATCGCGAACTTTTCATGTAAGATCTACCAAAACTTTCTTGTGTATATACCTGAAATTGATATTCAAATTACAAAGAAAGACGTTCAAATGTATTATTGCATGACAAATAATAATCTTCTACTAATACCTACCGTTGGTAAAATTAGAAATAACCACAAGAGTTTCATCGTAACGAGTATCTTAACTAATAGAACAAAAGTAACTGAATGTAGCCAGCAAAGATGTAACTACTTATCGGGGGTCGTGACATTTTGTTATCAATTTTATTTCGCGCTTCTTTTCTGGAACAGTAGCACGGGTATGGTTTATCGAGTATGGTTCCGCTTTAATAACCTAATATTAATTACTAATCATAAAACGATTATATTTAGAGGTCCCAAATTAAAAATCTTTATTTAATCACTACATAGTATAAAACAAAGTCGCATTCTTCTGTCCGTCCCTATGTATGCATAAATCTTTAAAACTACGCAACGGATTTTGAAGCGGTTTTTTTTAATAGATAGAGTGATTCAATGGGAAGGTTTATATGTATAACCCACCCCCGCTTTGCACGGGCGAAGCCGGGGCGGGCCACTAGTATAGTTATATAAGATTCGAAGATAAATTCCTGAATAAAAAAAACGACCCAGGTACATTGTTTCAAAATTGATGTTACAAAACACTAAAGTACGTAGATACTTGGTAACCTGATCACATATGGTTCTGCAACATGAACTGGAAGAGGACGAAGCACCTATGTTCAGCAGTGGACTTCTGTGGCTGATAGATGAGCTAACTATATTAATATCGATAAGTATCGATATTAATATAGTTAGCTCGCGTTAAGAATGCAGTGAGTTAGCGTAGCGCTATTGAGGGTACCTAAAGGACACAAAGGGCAGGGTACCACCGTTACGTTCCAAAGAATGCCTTCATCTGGTCACAGCCACCTTGACTTTCTATTTAGGATCAATTTGATTGGTTAGGGGGCGTGGCGGAGCCGGACAATGATGACTCGCTGCATTCTTATCGCGGACGAAGCATAGTTAGGTCCGCCCTAGTCCGCCTCAATGCGCACAAGCGAAGTCGCCAGTGTCCGCTAGTTCCAAATAATTAGCCACTGCAGTTCAGTGGGTCATTTTATTTTATTATCTCATCTCAAGGACCCATTTACAATTAATATTAAGACGTATTTACAAACTCGTTAGCCTTGTCGCTGATATTTCTTATCGGTCAAGTATTGATACAATACGAAAACATTACTGTTTTGCATTGAAGAGCGATGGTTGGCGCTTCGGATAAAATGCTCATACATATTTTAGTGGAAGTATCCAGCGCTGTATGTAGGTACGCCTGTTAAATAAATGCTTTGGTTAATGTACCGTGTATGATGTTTACAAATGCACTATGACACTCCAATTTTTAACCCCCGACGCAAAAAGAGGGGTGTTATAAGTTTCACGTGTCTGTCTGTCTGTGGCACCGTAGCTCGCAAACGGATGAAGCGATTTCAATAAAGATTGTATGAAGATTGTATGAAAGGTGAGTTACGGGCGAGTGTTCTTAGACATGTTTGATGAAAATCGGATGAGCCGTTTAAAAGTTATGAGGGGTGAAAGTGGGGAAGAATAACCGAATGTCTGCAAATATAATCGAGTGGGGTCTCAAATGAAAGCGCATCACGTTCAATTTAACAAAATCTACATTATAATGAGTATGTACCTATAAAAGGTATAAAATAAAAATTAAATTAAAAATTTAAATAAACCCCCGACACAATAACCTTTAAAAAGTAAAAAATAAATACTTCGCGTTGGGGGACCAGGGGTCAGGTAATAAATAAGTAGGAGTGGTCCCCCAACGCAAAGTATTTATTTTTATTTTTTACTTTTTAAAGGTTATTGTGTCGGGGGTTTATTTTTTTTTTTATTTATTTGTATAGATCATCATTTAATATACGTCCACTGCTGGACATAGACCTTTATAATGACCGTCAAAGAACATGAACAATGGTCGATTTGTGTCTTTAGCGGTGATTTATCTGATATTCAGAGTTGTGTTATTGTTGTTTTACTACCCATCAGCTTTCACTTTATGGACACTCTGCAACATGCGTTTGGGTCAGACGTATTTCACATTGGAAAGTAATTAAATAAAATACAACTAATTACTATCTAATATTATAATTTATTGGAGCAATCCATTAATAAAAAACAGACTGTTTACACAAAATCAGCTACTTACACAAATAAGCGAAGAGGCAGTTATAGCAACACAGACTATATAATTGTACATAATACATTATATGTAAAATGTGTCTTACATCTAATTACATTTTCGTACCCGACAAAAATAGGCGTGGCTTAGCGATATTTTTTCATATTTGAAAGGTCTGTTATTGAAATAATATGTTTGAAGATTATAACCTAAACAGTTTAGATCATCATGAGGCGTGCGAAACTATAAAATTATTTCATATCGACAATAGGTCATGTAAAGATAAATTAGCTTTCGTTTAACTATTCTAATCACAATCCATACAGTTACATAACCTAACACATTACTGCTAGTAAGGGGCTGTCCAGTAATCACATATTTTTAAACTTTTTTAACCATTCACTCCCCCTTGATGATACGTGGTGAGGTTTAAGACAATTAAATATAATGTGTATTTTTTGTACCCGCAACAAAGCTTACACTACACGCCGCTTTTCGGTTTAGAAATCACGCGTTTGACGAAAAAATAAATACATGTGATATCTTACTATACCCCCCTCAACTCTTGTGCTATCCCTCACTTGATTAATGGACAGTCCCTAACGTAAACATTACTGACAAATTAACAAAAGAAATGCTTAATAGGCTCTCAATATTCCTGTTTAGAATGTTACACAATATTACACTATTTGGTCAGACCCAGGAATTGAACCTGCCGCCCTGACCAGTGTGGCACAATAGGCTAAGTTTCCTTGCTCTTCAAAGTTATTAGTATGTAGTTAATATTAAAAGTCTTAAGTAGTAGTGTAATAGTTTATAATCTATGTTGCTATCAACTTTTTGTTCTAAGCGCAAACTAAAGATACACTTTGTAATAGCTCACAAGATTCTCGGATTTCATCATTATTATGTATAGTGATGCGATTGACACGAACTCAAAACGATGATCCGATGTTAATGAAATAGAGATATATATTGTTGTAGTTGTTGTAGTAGTAGTAGTCTCTTTACAAAAACATATAATTCACGAAGACAAAGATACCCAGAGCAATGGGTTCCGAAAAGATACTTGCCCGCCCCCGGAACCTAACTATGGACCCGCGAACGAAAGGACCGAAACACACAAGATTGAGTTAAGAATAATCAATATTACAAAAATTTTACTCCAGGACTGTCATAACACGTTCTGTTGTTTCAAATATTTCATTCCATATTGAATAGGCCAATTGAATCCATAAGTCTGTAACGTGATCACGATGTGTGTTTGCGGTAAACGCCGAAACTCAACAAATCTTGTTCAAAAAATCAAATCTAACCCCATTGCCATCTGCCCTCCGCTACCAATTTAGTGAGACACCCGGTAATTTGGTTAGACCAGCTATCAGTTTTTACGCTACCGACTGCCGTAAATGGTAAAATCACGGAAGAGTCAAATGTTCCAAATTAGGGTCACCTATTTTACCTAACTGTGGTGACGGATTTAGAACACATAGCGTCACCACCCCATTCCAGCGTAAGGGTGTCGTAAGAACCCACAGAAGGAAGAAACCCGGCTAGGTTTTCAACCGGCAAGAGAAGGCAAACTTGAAAGGAAACCGTGGCACAGTTGGTTAATTAACCTCCATGTAGTTGGAGGAGGCCCGACTCAGCAGTGGGCCATTTATGGGGTGAGAAATAGAAGAATCTATTTTAAATGTGATGTTTCCCATTGCTTATCTTGCTTGTTATTTGCAAAAAAAGGCCTCTGGGGTACTATGGTCCTAAAACACAAAGTTGGAATTTCGTTTTGAGTCCGAATTTACAGGACACGGACAGGATAGTGTTTATAATTGGGACAACTTTAATCCCAAGTTCAATTTCCGTACAGAGAAACGCATTACATTACGTTATTAACATAACAAATATCTGACTGGTAACGAATTAAGAATACCTGGTGTCAGCACCCCATTCCAGCCTAAAGGTCACAAGGCAAAATGCCTAGCTGCAAGAGAAGGAAAATTGATCCGAAACCCCGTGTCAACCCGTCTGGCCAGTGTGGCTCAGTAGGCTAAATACCCTTGGCGGAGGCCCGATGAGGGTACGGGTATATGCCAAGATTCTTATAAAAAAAAAAAAAAAAATTTTACGTAATAGCGATTGTGGCATGTGGTTCAAGACAATTGTTCTGGGTCTCTTGTGAACTCTTCTCTGTGCTTAATTAAAAATTGTAATGTTTGTAAAGGTTATAAGTACCTATAGCAATAGTCGTTTTGAAACAAAATGTATATTTTATTAGTTATATTTATGACCATAATTAATGGAAGAGATATATTACTGGGATGAGTTAGAAAAATGGTTGGATTTTCTTTTAAATTGTCTTCATCTTACAGATTACGTAGGAAAGCTTCATAAGGTTTTGCATCTCTGTCCCACGTATAACTACGTCCCTGTCTGTCATAGTGAAAACCAACATGTTCAGTCAAGTCACAGTTACATTACAAAATTTACATAAAAAAACATCGTGCTGCTTGTTCGGTGTGCCTCGCCTGGCGCGGAATTGAACCTGGAAATGAACAGCTATGTTACTTAAGAAGAATATACAGGGTGTCCCAAAAATAGCACGCCACACTGGAAGTAGGCATGCCCTAGGTCTATTCCACAAAATAAAATGGCTGAAGAAGAGTCTGAGACGTTTAGAATAAAAAAAAAACATTAAGTTGGTATTTGTGACGATTTTGTTACATAGAACGAAAAAAAGGGGTAATTTAAAAAAAATATTAATATATATAGAAATCCATGAGACTTTTCTTCAGCCATTTTTTTTTTTGGTGGAATAGACCTAGGCTAGCCTACTTCCAGTGTCGCTGTGGCATGCCATTTTTGGAACACCCTGTATATTCTATTATACTTCGTATACCCATCAGTAGTGGGGACATAGCGAATTAAAAGAAAACCTGCGTGTAAAATGTTTAACCCAGGGATTAAGGATGCCTAGGGAGTAACGCATTTTGATCACGGGTCGCGGTTCGATTCCCGGGTCGAGCAAGTGTCTTTGTGTAAATCAGAAGCACTTGCTCCGAGTCTAGGTGACATTTGTATTCGTGAATTAAATGTTGGTAAACTTCCCCCGCGATACAGGTTAAATCTAGTGCATGGGTAAGTTTAATTAAAAAAAAAACACAATTTTTCTATTTCGAGATTTCAATTACGAATTCGTCGAATTGACGTTTCTATAGATACTCTTACTCATTCAAGTATCACTTATCATGACACAAAGTCATTCATTTCTTATTTTAATAAATACACAGACGTAGGTACAAAATATACGACGAAATATGGTGTCACAGAATCTGTGTCACGGAGTGACAATATGCTAAAAAAGTTAATTTTAGCGTGACGTATTTTATGAACGGCCCCTCGGCACAGGGTTTCGTATCGAGTTTTCCTTCTCTTGTGGCTAGGTTGTCGGCCTTGTCATTTCCTTTTGTCGTCTCTTGCGACACCCTCACGATGAAATGGGTTGGTGACAAACAGTTCTCACCTAACTGCCCTATACGATGTATGTGATCACAGGAAAGCCCCGAAGCCGAAGGCTCGCTTGATGCTGTCGAAATAATACCGCCGCCAGTTCTCGCGCGTCTGATCGATCTCCGACGCCGGGACCAGCTCCTGCTTCAGCGTCACCAGGGTGTGGTCGTCCTGGAAACGAGATCGCATTTCACATCAGTTCCAGGGTTAGACTATTGACAATTAAGTCGGCACTTACGAAAGCCTCAGGCTGCCAGAATTGGGTGGTGTCCATCACCACGCGTAGCTTCAATCATAACCGCTTTAATGGGATAACCCCATATGAGTTTGGTTTGCATGATACTAAAATATTCCTTTCCTTCTTGAAGTGAGAAAGCAAGTATAAGAGAGTATTGGTATAATAATAATAATAATAATAATAGTTTATTAGGAAACAAAATACATTTTACACTTATATTACAGACACGAGACCCCACACTAGGATACCCTGTGTTGTGGAGTCAAGTCTCCTTCGCATACAGTTGATTTTTTAAAACTAATATGAATTAGAAGTTTTCTGTGTGGGCACGTCGGTATAGATTGAATGGTTGCAGTATATGTTAGTATGTGTGTGTGTGTTGTTTGTGTGTGTGTGTGTATGTGTGTGTGATGTGTGTGTGTGAGCGTGTGCATTCATGTGGGAGTGTTTATATGTTGTTTTATGTCTATAAAATATTTGTTTGTATAAGTTTGTATATGATATGTATGAATATATATGTGCACTTAATATAATATATGTATATGCATATAAATAGATATAATGATTTTGTATTATATTAATATATAACGGATAATAATAATCTATCTGCTTATGTTAATGAGACAATTTGTTCTGTGTCCGAATAATTCAGATCCAATAACCAAGCAGTTACATTTTTACGGCAAGCGTATCTTGACATATGCAGTACACTTAGTTCTTTATTAATTATACCATACAAATGAGGGCCTATATAAGAGAAAGATTTTTGCCCAATTCGCAAGTAACGGTATGGTTTGTACCATTTAGTTGTCCTGTTGGAGCGGGTGTCCGGTAACCTGCTATTCAGGGCGATTTTATGAAATTGTAAAATTACTGCCAAAATGTATAATTTACGCACCGTTAAGAACCCTGTGTCTTGGTATAATGAATTAGTTGGATATCTAATTTCTTTTCTATAAGCAACTTTTAGGATCGCTCTCTGTGCACGTTCAGCTACGATCAATTTAGACTTGCTGGCGGAACCCCACGTTATTATACTATAATTCAATACCGATTGACATAACGCTAAATAGATAGTTTTTAGAGTACTTTCATCAGTTATAGTTCTCAGCCTTTTGAATATATGTTGAAGCTTTCTAATACGACCATTAATGTTTTCAATTTGTTTAGTCCACGATAGATTTTCATCAATGTAAATGCCAAGGTACTTAAAATTTTTTACAGCGTAGAGAGCAGAGCAAGTGCAATGATTTTCAGGGTAACAATCACCTACATGTAATTGTAGTTTAAGATTCATTGGGGCAGCTGTTCTTTTAGTTACACTGAAGTTAATTATTTTTGTCTTTTCAGTATTAAGCTTAAGCAGATTGTAGTTTAGCCAGCGATTCACTTCTTGCATTCCTGATCTTGCTACATTGTATGTAGCGTCCCATGTCTTTCCATAAAAACATATGGCAGTATCATCTGCATACGTAAATATTTGAGCATTTTTTAGAGTAAGTGAGCAAAGACTATTAATGTATATGAGAAAAAGGGTAGGCCCCAGGACGCTGCCCTGCGGTACTCCAGTCCCTACCCGTAAGAAAGTACTATGAAATTCACCTAAACAAACCCTTTGTTCACGATCCGATAAATAAGATTTAAACCACTGCAAAGCTATACCTCTTATTCCCATGCATTCCATTTTTTTCATTAAAATCGGTCTAGAAACGGTATCGAAAGCTTTAGCCAGGTCGAGGAAAACACCTAGGCATCTATACCCATTGTCGAGTTTGGTAGTTACAAAGTCAACAAAGTTGACAACTGCATCCTCTGATGAAATGTTGTTTCGAAATCCATACTGGTTAGGTGAGAGCAAGTTTTGTTTTTCTAAATATTTTAGCAGTCTAACGTTAACTAGTTTTTCCAGAATTTTTGAGAGAGAAGTGAGTAGTGAAATAGGCCGATAGTTAGATGGTAAAGTAGTATCTCCTGTTTTGTAAATCGGACAAACATTTGCGGATTTCAACATAACTGGTACTTGACCGCTAGAAATACTTAAATTGCAAATATGTGTAATTGGTACCACTAGAGAGTGTTTTGCTAGTTTTAGAATTCTGTTTGATAATCCATCCCATCCAGGAGCTGAGGCGCTCTTAAGATTATTGATAATTGTAGTAATTTCGAATTCATCTGTGGGATTTAAGAAAAACGAGTCGGTGGTAGGATTATTCGTTCTATTTATTTCATTTACCATATTCACTAGCTCACATTCTGATTTATTTATTTGATCCATAATTTCCTCAGCTAACTGGTCTCCCACATTAGCGAAGAAACTATTCGCAATATTCAAGGACATCACGGGGTCTGTATGAACGTTCAATAAGTCGTTACTGCGCGATTGTTTGTTACTTAGATTGCAAACGCGTTTAATAGCAGACCAAGTGTTCTTGAGGTTACCTTTTGTGCTTTTTAAGATTCGGCTATCGTGAGCATTTTTCAGGTTATTTATAATATTATTGCAAGTGTTTCTATAGCTTCTATATTGTAACTGTATATTATGATCATCTTTGTACTTTTTAGCTTTTTGGTGTAGAGCGTCTCTTTTTCGTATGGATTTTAATAGGTTGTTTGTCATCCAGGGTTTTTTAAGATCCTTAGAGTTCCGTATTATTTCTTTTTTTGTATGTTTACAAATTATATCACTTAAGGATTTTGTAAATTCTGCCGTAGCAGGCAAAACATCGTTGGACCTCAATATTATGTTCCAGTCAATTTTTTCAATATCCTGTACAATGTTCGTGTAGTCCACTACTAATTTATGCCTGAAGTTATCACATGCAATCGACGAATTTGATGTTTCTTTACCGATACCAACCAGTACTGTATCGTGGTCAGTCAAACCAGATTCACATACTATCACTTTCGTAGCTTTCTTGGTTCTAACAAGGACGTGATCGAGACAATTGCGATCATGCGTAGGAAATTGGTGACCAGGATAAAAACCATGATGTCCTGTTATATCCAGGTAATCGTTTGCACGATTGTCATCAGTGTCAGTTTTTATATCTATATTTAAATCGCCAATTAACATACAAGTAGGTGTTTTACATGTTTGTAAAAGCTTGTCCAAGGACTCACAGAAGTTGCGAATATTATGTCTCGATGGAGATCTATACAAAGCGCAAATGGTGTATTCGCCACCAATATGGATTATTAAACAATTTGCATCCTTAAAAGGTGGTTCTTCAATTGTGATACGTAAAGAGTTTTTGTATAAAATAGCTAGACCATCATTTTGATTTAAGTAGCATTTTGAATAATGACAATTGTAGCCGTTGAGTTGCACTTTGGCAGTCAAATTATTAAGTCTGCATTCGGTAAGTATGATAATATCTGGAGCAAAATTGAGTCTACTCAAGAAAATTGAGAAATTGTCAAAATTTCTATGAATGCTTCGTATGTTTTGGGTTACAATAGTAATTTGATTTTCAATGTCATTAAAATAATTTTTACATTGCTCAGGAGCGCTAATTTTGACACTAAAGAATATGTTGGTGCCATCAATTTCCTCTATTAGGTCGTTTGGATTAGCCATTTTTAATTCGATTGGAAATAAGGGGAGCAATATAACTACAGAACAAGAGAAAAAATACTGTAGCAGTTGCAAGTTGTTTTGTTGCAAGATTTTTGGAAAAGGAGCTTGTTTTAACATTAATGTTGTTTGTGCATCCTAATATATCATAGAAATATAATGAATAAATAATTGACATAAAACTTTTTTGAATGTTCATATGAATTATGTTGCTTATGTGTGTGTAGTTTAGTACAGAGCTTTGTATATATGTTAATCGAGTAGTATACAATTTGTGTTCGTGTTTTACAATAAGTGGCGTGAAATATATGTTAGGGATGTTTATATTACATAACTGTTGTATAGGAGCCAGTACTCGTCGTCTCATCTTCTTTTTTCGCACGAAGTTGGAGGAGAGTGTTTTCATCCTTAACAAGGATATAGTTAGTCCCTTCTTCTTTCCGGAGAAAAATTCGGCCATTAGATATCCAGCAAAACTTGTATTTTTCGGATAATGCAAATTCCCGAGCGAGGAAGTGCAGTCTTCTGGATTTTGGAGGAAGATAATCGGAAAAGAAGAGACGAGTAGAAGTGCCTTCGATCCCAAGGCGCGATGAGTCAATCTGTGTAGATTTATTGTCTTTATTATATTGCTTGATTTTTCGTAAGAAATTATCCTTAGTAAAAATATTCGTGAATTCTACCACTATTGTTGACATCGCGGCCTTTGGTTTTGCTGGGAGACGATAAACATCTTTTATATCCGCCAACGAGTATTCAAAATTTATGGATGTCATGAGAGCAGTAACGGCGTTCAAGATATCTACCTTGTTTTCATTGTTTCTTTTCGGGGCTCCCCTGATCTCAATGCAAGTTTTCCTGAGTAATCTTTCAAGATTTTCATTCTTATTTTCGATTTCCGCAATTTTTATGTTGTTGGATTTTCGTTCTTTTTCGAGTTTATCAATTTTAGATTCCAGTTCATTAATCTGTCGAGAAAGAAAGTTAAGAGAGTTTTCGATCTCAGAATTTGAAGATTTGATATCTGTGTTTTGCTTTTTGATTTCCGAAATATTTTTTTCCAAATTTTGTAGTCTAGAGTTTAATGGATTTATCATAGTAGTTAACATTTCCATTATGTCAGTCTTAAATTGATTAAAATTATCAGGTTCTGTATCGTCCTCGAGACGCACTCTTTTAAAGTTGCTTCTTTGTGTAATATTAACGTTCGACATCATTCTCTTTGTATCGGAATTGTCAATATTCGAATCTGAGGCTGAAAGAGATTTAGGTGGAGTACGTGAAAGTTCCATATTTGATTGTATTATGGCTGTAGTTATATATACTTGTCTTACAATCAATTCGATTCGGCGCCGCGTCGTTGACTGTGTTTATAACCGTAGTTAAATACTGTGATAAAATATTGATTCGTACGCGCCTTGTATTTTACGTAGTAGCTTTGTAGCGTAAACTGGTTTCGTAGCAGCCCCTTTCTTGCTGGCGGTTATCTTGTTCAGTGGCGCAGGTGGCGGCCGTTATCGTTGCGGAAGCAGGACAGCAATTATGGCAACTGTCTCTTTCCCTCGCGGAGCTGGGGCGCGACGGCGCAGGCGACGGCGTGGATGTTCAGAGTATTGTAATTAGCAAATCTGTACTTTAATGTTCTTTAGATAAGCACTTTTGTCGTGTAACGAGAATTTAATTTAGCAATTAAACAACAAGTAACACGTCCACACACAGCAGAATCTCAGACGAAAGAGATACCACTAATATTCAGCTCATAAATGACCCATCACTGAATCGAGCCTCCCGCCAGTAACATAGAGGGTAATTACCCTTCTGTGCCACGCTGGCTAGACGGGTTGACACAAGGTTTCCTTCTCAAGTTTTTTTCCTCAGGCTTCCTCCTTCAGGTTTCTTTCTCAGTATCAAGTTTTCCTTCTCTTGCGGCTAGATTATCAGCTTGCTCATTACATTAGCCGGCTCTTACGACACCCTCACAATGGGACGGGTTAAACGATGTATTATAAATCCGTCACAGTGCGGGCCTCGGTATACCTTGAAATTAAACACTAACGGATTTTTCCATCACTACATCATACAAAACAAAGTCCGTCCCTATGTATGACTAAATCTTTAAAACAATACACCAGATTTTGAAGCGGTTTTTTTTAATAGATAAAGTGATTCAAGTGGTAGTTTTGTATGTTTAAATATTATATTAATATTATATAATATAAGGACCGACGCCCGATGGGGCAGAAAAGTCCTGGAATGGCGACCGCGTTCCGGAAAGCGCAGTGCTGGTAGGCCTCCCACACGTTGGACCGATGACCTGATTAAGGTCGCCGGAAAACGATGGATGCGGGCGGCCCAGGACCGGCCTTTGTGGAAATCTTTGGGGGAGGCCTATGTCCAGCAGTGGACGTCTTTTGGCTGAAATGATGATGATGATGATATAATATAATACATCCTTAATATTGTAGAGAAACACTGACACATTTAGAGGTTCATTATTGCACCCGTGCGAAGCCGGGGCGGGTCGCTAGTTTCTATTATAATTCCGTTAAAAACTGTTTAATTTCAATGTGTAATAAAACGCGAAAACCTTGTAAATCATTCATACCTTCTCGTCAATGGTGAACGTGACTTCGGAGAAATGCTGGTCGGGCCACTGCTTCAGCCGCCAGTACTGCACGATCCTTTTACCCGGGACCAGTTCACGAAACTCGCCCGTCACGTTGCCGCCGAACAGGGCGAACTTCCCGCCCTTTTCCGCCTCCATTTTAACGTGGCCCTGCAAGTAAGTTCAAAAATATATATCTCGTGGATACTCAGCCGTTCGAGACTAGCCAGGGTATCATTTTATTATCAGAGACTTGACTACCTTTGACCCTAAGCTTGCTTGATGGAAAGCAACGCCAGGGTCTAAGATAAATAAATAAATAAATAAATATCCTTGGACATTTCACACAACGCCATCTCGTCCCAAGCTAAGCAACTTAATGCTTGTGTTATGGTAACGAGATGGATGATAAACTACTTATATACATTTTTTTTTTTGTAAATACATACATATTATAGATAGAAATGACACCCAGACTCCGAGCCAGTGCCTCTGGTTTAGACAAAGACACTTGCCCGACCCGGGAATCGAACCCGGGACCCGTTGATCCAAAGGCGGCACATCTAACCACTAGACCAACGACAACAGGCAATTCAAGGTAATGCCCTGTCGGGCACCGGCTCTCACATACACACGACGACACACAGTAGAAGTGCTTGGCGCCGGACTTAGATGCGAGGGTGGTTGGTAGCTAGCCCGGCAGACCATTAGATCCTACCACCAAGCGTGCTGGGTTTTGTTGACTTTTAAAACACGAGTTTTTGGCGACCCAGCGTGCGGTGTGTAAGTGTATTATTCTGACCCGGCATCACCAACACGGGTAATACCCGCCGTTCGAGACTAGCCAGGGTATGTGGGTCTTCGGGGTCCCAAGGGGCTATTCTAGGGGGAGGGTATAAAGCTATATCTTTCCAATTCTCACTTAGGGGTGGCTGTTAGCGTAGTAACTTTTTTTCTAGCAGTTATTTGTTAAAAGAATTTCATTTGTCAAAACCTACCTGCGTAAATGCTGTCACCATTTCTATCCGCGTCATCGCGTCATAAAACTCTTGCGCGCGACACTGCAACTTTTCCGACATTTCAATAGTCTTTGTATCGATTTTGCAGCCAATCTGCTGGCTCTTCGGAGTCACTATTGGATCCATATTTATTTTCTTATTGAACCCGCTAGTCAGTATTGAGACATTGTCTGGCCTGACCGGGGCTTCGCCCTTCTTGGGCAGGATTAGGCCTTTCGAGAATTCCTCTTTGAGGCTACGGACGTACTCTTTGAGCTGTTTCCGTATCTGGTCACGACCAACATTGTGCATAAAGGCTTTGACCCTTTGGGCTTCTTCGCCGCTGCTTTTGATTGTAATGGTTATCTGTGAATTAAAAAAAACCATTATGTGGTAAGAGTACTGAGTGAAATTTAGAGTCGTATTACAGAACGATACTCAAGACTAAAGTATTAATTGAGACCAGTTTGACGAGTATTAATATTAAAACGAGTATTTTATTTAGCTCTTGCACCAAACAGTTACGGATTTAGAATACACAATGTCACCCACCCATACCACGATAAGCGTATCGCAAGAAGCGACTAAATTAACGCAAGAGGCATACCACCTAGTCGCAAGAGGAGGAAAACTTTATTCTAACCCTGCACTCTCCAGTAATTTGGAAACCTCCAAATGGTCGATAAATAGGCCATAAATTACCCACTTCTGAGAGTGGGTAATTTATGGCCTGAGATGATGAGGATTATATTTCTAGGTGCTCCTTTTAAAAAAAAATGCCTTCCCTGTTGTTGGTGTTACCTCTATCACAATGTCTCTTTGCAAACATAAAGACACCCCAGACCCAGAGCCAGTGCATGTAACCCCTAAACTAATGAAGCATCATTCTCTAACACAACAGTAAAAAATACTGTACAACACTACCAAGTCCCAGGTCCCCATGTAGTGGCGTAGAATCACTTGCAAGCCACTTGTGGACCACCCTATATTCTTTCTAAACTTAATATTATAGTGTTTGTTATAACACACTAAAATCAAGCAATTAAAATTGCTAAAATTGGCCAAGGACAAGGGAGACTCAAGAAACAGATCAGTAATCATAAATTAATTGAAGTTGATAATATTACATGTAATGGCCCGGCTATTTATAAATGGGCTAACCTAAAATAAATATCAAGAATCTTTGGACAGAAACTGGTCCAAAACCAAAGACATAAATGTATAATATTCCCACACAACATAAATAGGATGTCATTAACCACTAACAATCTTATCTGTGGTTTATTATATTTTCACTCATATTTAAATTATAAACAAATTCTCCAAATTATAGTTGATCTCAATCAACTTGAGCATAAAGCACCATGGCGGAGAAGCTTGTGCATGTCATTAACCAATTGAGTCCATTGCAAACCAATTGCATACTTTTGGGCATTGCTCAAGTTTTTCTATTCCTAACTACCCCCAGTAAGATAACTGAACTAATGACACATAAGTTAAGTGCCCCGGAGACAGTAATTCGCAATTGTAAATTTTTATGCCATTGAAGTATCAAATGAATGTTTAAAGAGGCAATTGAATCCATTGTCATTTACAACTATGTGATTGAAGGTGAATGATGGAAGTTTTGAGTGAAGCCCATTGGTAATCGCAAATGAAGTAAAAAACTGTATGTCTTGTGCGATTGACCGTGGTCATTTGCTAGTCGAGAAACATAGCAGACATGTGGGCGAGCAATTGACAATTTATATAAAACTCTATCATTTGCACCTTCCCATCATTCCCACAGAGTAGTGCCCTGGGACATGGAAACAGTAGGCCTTTAGGCTGCAAGAAAACATGGAAAGAAAACCAACATCCCTAGTAGTAGTTTCAATATGAATATGGATGGATGGAATGTGGGTAGAGAAAAGAAAGAAAAGGTATGACTGTAGATATGACACGAATAGGAGTGTACCGCCTAGCATGGGACAAGGACTGAAAAATGTCAATTTATAAGAGTTTTGTGTCAAAACCTAAATCAATAAAGTTCCATTTGAGTTTAAGAAGGCATTGAAAAACGTAAGCCGCAAATATAAATAACCATATTACATACCAGAATCACTATCATTGTTTATTACATTACTTTAAAGCAGAGCTGGTTTAATTTAAAAGAAACTTTAATAAAAAATTACATTACTTAGTACATAGACTAAAAGATCAATTTCTAAACATATTTTATACACATCTAGAACATAGCCTATTTGAAAGTAACCTTTATTTTAATACACAAAAAACTACATCTTTCTGAATGACTAATACAAACTAGGATTACCAATACTTACATCCACTTCGCTGACATCATTCTCTTCAGACAAATTCGGAATATGAACCTCTCCTTTCACAGAATCCTTGCCACCAGACAGAGTGCCTTCCCATTTCAGTTTCACATCCCACTCATAGAAAAATATTAATTTCCCTTTCCTATTATTAGCGGAGGCTTCCCCATTTATTTTGTCTACCTCAGTTATCTTACAATCAACTCCGTTCTGTGCAATTTTAAAATTATGTAGAAGTTCTTTCAACCGATCCTTCGACCATGGACCCGCGTTCTTTTCCGTCCAATGCCAGTTGTTAACGTTTGTGGCATCAGGTCGCTCTTCCACGATCCATCTAGGGTCACCCTCACCCCATTTAGCCATCTTTAATATCCGTGACTAGGCACTATGTCTCAAGATTTGTAAGTCAAATACACCACACGTTCACAGCAGTTAGATTCGCGACAAAGACGTAATTTTTGACAAGCAGCTTCAATTACAAATCGTATTTTTTATGCCAATATATGAACACTACAAATTGCTTGCAATTAAATCGCTTGGAAGTGAACGAAAGCCACCGAAATTCTACTAAATTCGAGAAACGTCGCTGTTACAACTCGCTGTAAAATTCACAGTGCATGCTCGCTCGTACAATTGAATGATTTCATTTTGACAGATTAGTGTTGCAGCGCCTGAATTTTATTTACCTTACCTTATTTATTGAATTACACGACTCTACAAAAAAATTTCGTTCTTTGTCCTAAGGTTTATACTATTATTTTCCAGTTAGTTATGCACAAAAACGAAAAGAAAATACCTTTTTTCGGTATAAAGTTTGCTTTTGTGAAGCTGAAAACTACGAAAAGTTGGTTGAGGATATGCTTACAAATTTTAAGGCCATGGGCTGCAGGATGTCATTAAAAGTACATATGCTGCATGCTCATTTGGATAAATTTAAAAACAATATGGGAGCCTATTCCGAAGAGCAAGGAGAACGTTTCCATCAGGACATCATGAATTTTGAACAACGCTATCAAGGCCAATACAATGAAAACATGATGAGCGACTATATTTGGGGTTTATTGAGAGAAAGTAGCTATGAACATAAAAGAAAAAGTAAAAGTGTGCACTTTTAAGTTATTTTCCACTTTTCTGTAAGCTAATTTGATAGTAAAACTTAATAAAAATAATAAACATTTTTATTTCAATAGTTTTATTTTCAATCAAAAATTAAAATCCGAGATTTTTAAAAATTTCGTTCAATCAGTCTTCTAAGCACAAAAGCAAACTTTTTCATGCCATATATTTTTTTTACGACCTAAACTACCGAAATTTAATGCTTTGCAATCAAAGTCAAATTTCATGTTGACCCGTGTTATCTGTTAATAGAGTGTTTATCAGAAATCAGAATAGTGGCTATCTGAAACGAGGCGTCCGGCATAGAGCCTAGTTTTTGTGTACACATTTTTCTTGTTTTGGGAGGAGAAACAGACGTTTTTGTAATCTAATTTTCAATCACAAAATGTGTAATCGATCGGACATCAACCGTCTAGCTACAGTGACTAGTATGGTGTAGTATATTTACTACTTCCCATTAATACTCATTTATGAGACCTTATTTTATATACCATAGATGTTAAACTTGTCTTAATACTAATCTGTCATTACCTATCTATTGTCAATATATCACTACGCTTTTATGTTGAATAAAACCAATTATCTATTGGTTTTGTCTTTACTTTATCAATTTATTCAACATAAAAGCGTAGTGATATATTGACAATAGATAGGTAATGCCAGATTAGTATTAAGGCAAGTTTAACATCTATGGTATATAAAATAAGGTCTCATAAATGAGTATTAATGGAAAGTAGTAAATATACTACAATCACCCGCCCTTAACGCTCCTATATAATCCCGGAGGTGAAGCGGACGACGTCTCTCGCGATTGGAGCGACGAAGGGACTCATTCCCGACTTCAGGTTGCATAGCTTCTGTATCTTGTGCTGTTTCTACAGCTTGTTGTAGCTCTTGGTTGTTAATAGATTCAGACATATTTTCAGCGTTATTATCTTGGCAATCTTCATAGTCGCTTTCAGTGTCAAGTGTTGTAGTTGCAGGTAAAGGAGCCAATTGTCTATTAGATACAGTGCATATGGTATGCTACAAACTTCGTAAGCAGTTTTTCACAGATAAATCTTAGGTGCCATTCCGGAGACGTTGCCTGACAATTCATATAACGTATAATCAAATGTCGAAAGCCTAAAGGCTTTATTTCTGTTTATTATACATATATTGATATAAATTAGTAGAATCAGCCTAGCACTAGAGCGTATAAATGGGATCTTCGGTTTGGTGTGTCCTTGCTAAAGCATATTTTTACAGCCTGGGAGGAAGCACATGATGCTCTTGGGATCTTTTGCGACCTCTCGAAAGCATTTGATTGTGTAAATCATGAAACGCTGCTCCTCAAACTTGAACATTACGGCTTTTGTAAGCAGGCCATTTGTATAGTTAAATCATATCTGAGTGATAGACAGCAGCAGGTTCAGATAAACGGTGTCAATTCAATGAGCTCAAACGTAATAATGGGCGTGCCACAGGGTTCTATATTAGGCCCGTTTCTCTTTCTAGTTTACATTAATGACCTTCCCCATTCATTGCATAATCAACCCCAGATAGTCTTGTTTGCTGACGACACCTCACTTATTTTTAAAGTAGATAGACGTGCTAAAAACTATGACGATATAAATAAAATTATTAATCAAGTACATGGTTGGTTCACTGCGAATAATTTAGTATTAAATGGAAATAAAACAAAATGTATAAGATTTTCTTTACCTAATGTTAAACATAGTGAGTGTGATGTGGTATTGAATAATGATAAATTGGATTTAGTAGAGGACACTGTTTTCTTAGGGATAACGCTTGATTCTAGATTACAATGGGGTCCCCAAATAACATCTCTTTCTAAGCGGCTAAGTTCCGCAGCGTATGCTGTTCGGAAAGTCCGCCAATTAACAGACATAGACACTGCACGACTGGTGTACTTTAGTTACTTCCACAGTATCATGTCTTATGGTATTCTGCTATGGGGACGTGCTGCAGACATTGAATCAATCTTCATTCTGCAGAAAAGAGCTATTAGAGCTATTTACAATCTACGCAGTCGCGATTCCCTTAGGGATCTGTTCAAAGAAATTAGCATCCTAACAGTGCCTTGTCAGTACATATATGAAAACATCATGTATGTTAGGAAAAATTTGCATTTATTTAGTAAACAGTGCGAACGACATCATTATACTACTAGAGATGGAAATAAACTAGTTCAACCAAAATTTAGATTATCAAAAGTGCAAACTTCATTTATGGGGAACTGCATTAAATTTTACAATAAAATACCTTCCAACATCCTTCAATTAAACGAGAAGATGTTTAAAATATGTGTAAAACGCACACTATGTAGGCAGGCTTATTATAAATTAGATGAATATGTAGATGATAAAAATGCTTGGCGAAATGCTGGTCCAGCTCCGCAGCCACACTGAAATAGTCTTATGTGGTCTTCATATTTTGCTACTCCTTTTTTTGTAATAATTATTTAATTCCGGCCTTTCACTAGGTCTTTTATTGACATGTACCTATCTCATAATATTATTTTTGACATCATGGATTTATTAAATATTCATGTTCCTTGTTTTTTTTACCACTGAGTAGGACTAATTTGTCTTTGTTCTTTTTTTTATATCGAGTATACAGGACCTTCGTATTATACAGGACCTTTATCATTTTATTTTGTATAATTGTTTAGAAGTTTGGAATTGTAAATGTGAGCACTATGTAGTCACCGTATTTATATAACTTATCATATAAACAAGCAGTTGAGAGTATGTCATGCTCGCTTAAAGGTCATGCTGGTGGTGTCGTGTGTGTCGGGTCCTTCGGTTCCCTAAAATATGGTTGAGCTGGGGGATGGCTGGCACATGCGTCATGCTCGTGATCGGGTGCCGCCAGTTGGGGCCGGTCATCCCTTAACTGCTATTGACATACCTACATAGCTTTATATTGATCTCCTGGACACTTCTGTTGTGCAATATGTTACATTGTCCTCACATCTTAGCTTACTATAAATAAACACGAAATCAATGTAACCCAATCAGATGATTGTAACAGAAAATATGATAAAAAGAGTGTCCATGGAGTTTCTTGCCTGTTCTTCTCCATAGGATCTACTTTTTGGAACATGCAACTAGATTCCTAACTTCACTTTTGACTTTTCAAAAACACCAGTAAATAGGTTCAATTGAAATAAATGATTTGAGTTTGAGTTTGAGTTTGGAGTTACTATGATACTAAAGGATTTTTTCCCTTAAATATACCAAATTTCATATTATGGTAATATTAGAGTTTCTGTATGATTCTAGAAGACGGGGGTACCAACCATTAAAAAACATCCGGCTGTCAAATATGTTCCGTTCCGAATTACGCAACCACATGTATATTTCAACTGAGCTCATTGGAAATAAGAAATAATTTCTAAAAAATGTGAATAGATATAAAGCACGTTCTTTTTCTTTCTTTGTTATTCTTGTTGTACAGGTTCAATAATTCGAACAGAATTAGTTTATCTATTCTTATAGAAAGCAAATTCAATTTATTAATGCCTAACATCCTAGGAGGAATTCAGAAATTCTGTTTCATAAAAATACTAATTGAAAATTACCTAACTATAATAAATACACATGGA
The DNA here is from genome assembly GCA_905475355.2 of Clostera curtula. Taxonomy (NCBI): domain Eukaryota; kingdom Metazoa; phylum Arthropoda; class Insecta; order Lepidoptera; family Notodontidae; genus Clostera; species Clostera curtula. The sequence goes on along the minus strand of FR997804.1, from coordinate 2,339,327 downwards.
TTCTAAGAAATAAATTTTATTTTTAATACTGAATTGTAATATCAGGATTTCAGTAGATCCGGATTTTAACGTCACTGCCATCCCCTCCCTGAGCACGGTAAAATTGCCACTCATTTATGCAGCCTAATAAATTACATTTTGAAGTCTTTATTTAGTTTTGTTGGCTTGCAATTTAAGTTCATATACTTTGTTAAGAGAAATGAAAAAAAATAAAAGTACACATTTTCAGGAAGGGCGACCCTTCCTGAAAGTTACCCATATAATAATTGACCTGAGTGGCCCTAAATCTATTTGTTTAATTTAATATCCGCATATAAACAGGAATATGAGTTTTAACCACAGTCTTTTAGGTATTGTATTAGCAGATACGGCGTAATTTTCCTATGAATGACCCACTACTGAGTCGGGCCTCCTCCAAATTCATGGAGGGAAATTAGCCTACTGTGCCTACTGCTGGCAAGACGGGTTGGCACAAGGTGTGTATCAAGTTTTCGTTCTCTTGCGGCTAAGTGATTTGCCTTTTGCGTTCCCTTAGTCGCCTCCTACGACACCCAACGGATGGTATGGGTTGGTGACACTGCGTATTCTAAATCTGTTAACACACGGACAATATTATACGGAGCCTATATTTCAGTTAGTTCCGTTTCCTAAGCAATGTTAAACTGCTTAGACTTTTTATTTGAAAACGCGTTTATAACTTTAACGGCAATTTAAATACATTTACTTTAGGTGAAACACAGATTTGCTCTAAGGTATTTATTAGTCGTTTTAAAATGTCACCAAGTTAGATTTCTCACGATATTATAATTACTTACAATTGTGATTGGCAAGGCATTAATTTAGGGAGTGAAGTGTAGTACAAGACAATTGTGATATCTCTTAACTATAATAATTAAACATACTAAAGACAGATTTTTCGTTTAATGAATGTACTCGTATTAATCTCAACGACATTTCTTTGTCACGGGAATACCTCATGGGTACCCAGCCGTAGCCGGACCAGTCGGATTATGTTGGACTTTATGTGCGAAAAGATAGTGAAATCTAAAGATAAACTAAAACCCGCGACATTCCTGGACTACCCACTCCAGGGTTGCGCTTCTTCGGCTAATGTCGCCGCCACATAGCACTGCTTTTTTCTACAGGGTTTTTGTTACACATTGTTTATGAGATGAATGGACTAAGAGTTATGAATGGACAATTATTTTGTCAGTGGAAACTTATAAATGGCCAGCATTATTTTTATAAGTTGTATTTAAATATGTACTAGCTGTAAGATTCCCGAATAGTAATAAAATAAAATAAATAAATAAACTACCTGTTGTCTGCGGCTTCACTCGCGTAGAATATATCATAACTTCCTAGTACAAAAGGAGTAAATCTAACTGTACCATCTGCTTAATTCTAAGATCTCGCACAGGCATGCTACATCACAACCCGACCTGCAAACATTTTTAATAATGTCGCCTCGATCGACTTACGATCCGATCTTGAAATTTATAAATTGCTCATGAAGGAATGATTTTATAAAATAAATTGGACAACAAATCCATAGATTATGTTTTGTATTAAGAATGCATCCTCAACCCGGTAAAGCCGTATGCATTAAGCTTGTTTCCTATATTACCAAGGTACACAGCAGATAATGCACAATTTAAATGTTTGGCTCTAGCCAAGTCCACTCAATAATAATAAGAACCTTTAGGCGCAAAGGGATGATCATCCAGCCAGACGAGGTGTGATGTCTGGCTAGGGGTCGCAGCGCCTATTCCCCCCAATAGTTGTAGTCGGGGAATTCTTAACTTGCGAATTGCTCTTGAAATTTCGCTATCGCGGTGTAGGACTTTTTGGTAATTCTCGCATTTGTAGGCGATATTTCTTTATGCAATTAGTTCCGATTTTTCGGGTAAACTGTGTAAAGTATGGATCTCTTGGAGCATAGACACGTGAACAGGTAGGTAAATATTTGCGATGACGATATATTTTTAAAATACGTAATATTAATTATGTACTTCGTCTACCTTCCTAATTATACTGTATTCGGATATAACTAACTATAATTTAAGCCTTAACTAATATTTCTTAATTTGGTTGTCACTTCGTAACTTTCACACACAGCCAGATTTACACAGCGCAAAAAAAACTTTGTTGCTCAAGCGTTCGCCTAAGTAAGCTTTCTTTCACATAAACATATTAGCCAAATACCGAGTCTTTATAATTTAACTACAATTTTATAATAGTTCGAGTGTAAAATTAATTTTCAAATATAAAAGTTAGCACACCAAATGAGCATATTGAAATTTTATCATATTGCAAGGTCGCACAATACGAGTATTCCATTTGCAATTCAAACCATGTTCTATTCATCATCAATTTATAATTTGTCGAAACCTGTTATCAAGTGCGACAGAGATAACACAACGGCCTCGGGTAGATGTAGGTGGACCAGCCAGTGTAAGTCAGAGCCCGGTACAAGAAGCTTGGTAGCAACGCGAATTCTAAATAGATTTAAATAAATAAAAGAAAACAATGCTCCCGTTACGTCGCGTTGGCACCAAGGTGTGTGTTTCTGTGCAATATTGTGTTAATTAAAAATATATTAATTTGCAGGCAGTTTATTTTTAAACGTAATGCCATTGTAATAAAACAATAAAAACGTTTGGTCCGTGATGTGGCGGGTTCTAACAGCTGTGCTTAAGTGTTAAGCGTGTATATAGATATTAAGACAGTTCCGTGCACTTTGCAGATTCTGGAGCAATGGAGGGCTCCTGTGGCCATCACGAAAGTTCAGAGGAGTTATTCGGATGTAACCGCGCCACGACCTTTGACCGTGCTGACCGATGATGAATTAGCCATGAAAGAAACCAGTGAGTGACCATGTTATTATTGATTTGTAAAAACTATAGCACTAATACTGAAGTGAAAGAATTATCTGTATGTTAGAATGTCCGCTGCTTTTATAATTATGTTGTGATACTAATTCTGTGCACGCAATTCTGTTACACTACACGTGACACGTTTTCCGTGTGGTGATTTAGAATACATAGTGTCGCCAGCCCATTCCATCCTGAGGGTGTCTTATGAGCTGACAAAAGGAAATGACAAGGCTGAAAACCTATCCGCAAGAGAAGGAACTCTTGATACGAAACCCTGTACCAACCCGTCTGGCCAGCGTGGCACAGTAGGCTAAACCCTCCGTGTTTAGGTTGGAGGCCCGACTCAGCAGTGGGTCATGTAAGGGCTGAATATTATTAGTAGTGGTACACGTGACAACTTTAAGGTGAATGTTCCAGGGTAGCCCGCGAAATTCAAGTTTTCTTACGTTTTTTGCAATTTGCAGGTCAGTGCTAGGTTGTATGTTGATTAAAATGTTATTCGCGGCTGTAAGACGTATGTAGTTATAGAATTATAATCATCAAAATCATCAATACAACCCTCCAAGCTCATAAAGGTGCAAGAATGACTTTGAGCTTGAAAAAAATCACCATATGTAACACGTAACGACAAACAGGAAAAAAGATGATTGTGTTGCTATAGAAATTTATAGTTAACTGAGTAGTTAACGTAATGAAATGTGCCCGAAGAATCTACAATACGCTACTCAACGTACTTGATTGAATCCCACTATTAAATTATTAAATCTAATATCTAGACGAAGGTGGCCAATACAAGCAATTGCATTGGGTCGGATAGACGGACAGCAGGTTCAGCGTTTAAGCCACCCCAGTAGTATTTAAAAAAAATTAGGCATTTAGGTGTAATATACAAATTTATGAAGGAAAACTTCGTTAAGCATGCATGACTCCAAGTCAGTAAGTTGGTGAGGTGAGTGCGTGAAGAGAGCGTTACGAAAAGTGTGATCGGGCGAGGCGATCGGAAGTTGAGAGGGAGATATAAGTTAGTGTAGATAGAGAGAGAAGTGCGAGCACACATTATCTTTCTTTCTTTCTGTCATAGCCAATTACTAGTCACGTTATATATTTTATTTCTAAATTTTAGTTCAAAACATAAATTGTCGCAGCAATTATACTACAAATTGGTTTTTAACATGTATGCAAATTTTCAAAATACATACTGGTAAACACACTCACACCGGCGTTCTTGTTGACGTAGAACGACTATTGCATATGCAGCTATTAAACACCTAGGTACCATATAGTTTCTGTTTGGTAACGAATTTGAAATATATAGTGGCACTTTTCCGTTTCACCTCCTTAAATTGTACCAGTAATCAAGATATAATTTTTATGCGACTTTCGCTGCATCAAATTATTTTCCAAAAATGTAGTCTCCTATATTACCTGTCTAGAAAAATTCTCCCATATTTCAAAGAGCTCTCCAGTTCTTCATGGTACATATATATGAATATTATTACTGGTGCCTTTTAAAAATATTCCTACCTTTTAGCAATTACTATGCAAGCAACGTCTACAAAGCGAAGACAAGTCGACTGAATGCCATTAACATCTGTTCATACAATTAGTCTCAAGTTCACGGAGATATAAGAGCTCATATTTTATAATTTCAGTTACTTTGTCCTTAATTAAAATGTATAGATGTACAACAAAATTCTACATTCACATAGTCGTTAAATTGACAATGTCATACCGGTTCCGAAGGTTGCTTTTTTAAATCGATACCGATAATTTTAAAAAGCATCTACAGAATTTCTTGCTGGCCGGCGGTTGTGAGAGATGAAAAGAGATGGATGGGTTTCGGGCTGTCCATTAATCGCGTGAGGTTTGAAATGGGGGGAGGGTTCCGACAAAAATCACGAAATATCACAAGTCGGGCGGGGGTTATAGTAAGATATCACGTGTATTTAATTTTTCGTCAAACGCTTTGAGTGTAAGATTCTTTGTAGGTCCTAAAAAATACAACTGATTTTTAGGAGGGGTGGGGGATTAGCTTTAAACCTCACCACGTATTACCAAGGGGGAGGGAGGGGTTAAAAAATGTTAAAAAAACATCACATGATTAATCGACAGACCCTTGTAAGAATGAGAAATTGTGTACGGAAGGTGTGAATGTAGATATGACGACAGATAGGTGTGTATGAAGACAACCACCGTGAGACTATAGGGCCGTAAGATGATGTTAGTAATTTTTGAGGCGATTTATATGAGTTTTGTGATAAAACCTACGTTAATAGGTTCCTTTTGACTTTGATGCAATTGCTTATTCAGTTTATTCAAAAGAAGTTTCCCTTTGGCGACGGCAATCGCTTACTATCAGCCAAGCCGTCAGTTAAAACCAACATTTAAAAAACTGAAGCTCTAACCTCAACCTTTCTTCAAGTGAAGTGCGAAGTTCAATAAGGTCACGTTATTCCTAACCCTCCCTCGAATTATTTACCAGTTACGTTATCAAATGTCAAATACTCAGATATGATATCAGATACGCTTTAAGTAACTTACGAAATACTTGACAACAGCATAATAAGATAGTAACTACTCGTAAATTTGTTATTGTCATGTTAATACTGGCAAGTTCTCTGATATCAAGCAAGTATTATCTATTGGTTTATTGTAATTCCGCCACTTCACATGGCTCCTCGTGTGCGCATGTCTGTCATATTTGACATTACTACTACTCAGCCCATAGATGACCCACTGCTGTGTCGGGCCTCTTCCAGCTAGATGGAGGGAAATTAGACTTCTGTGTCATGCTGGCCAGACGGATTGGTACAGGCTGTCTATCAAGTTTTCCTTCTCTTGCGGCTAGCTAGCTTAACGGCCTTGTGGTATCCTTTTGTCGGCTCTTAGATGTCGCTTAGGATGATATATAATAATAAATATCCTTGGACATTTCACGCCATCTCGTTCCAAGCTAAGCAACTTAATGCTTGTGTTATGGTAACGAGATGGACGATAAACTACTTATATACATTTTTTTGTAAATATTATAAATAGTATATTATAAATAGAAAACACCCAGACCCGGAACAAATACTTGTAGGTCGTACAAATATTTCTTCCGTGTGGGGATCGAACCCACGACATGCTGCGCAGCAGTCGATCGCTCAACCACTGCGACAACCGTGTCTTCGTAATTCTATATCCGAATTAAATTAATTATCGGAAAATAAATGTATCGTTTGTTTTTTTCTGATTTAGAGCCTATTTTGAAGGCCGTTACCTTTTTTAATAATACTTTTTTTTAATTACTAAAAGCATTTGGTCTATTCCAGTTCGAAAACTAGCAACAGACCAAATAGCTCCACTAGTGCGAAAGATGGACGAGGACCACCGCATCGACGACGGCTTGAGACAAGTCCTGTTCGACAATGGTGTGAGTATGATTTACTGGCTCCATGAAATACCGTACTTCATTTATTTTGAGTAATATTTAAAGTTAAAATATCGTCACAGTTAAATCACCCAGTTTAACGTTCAAACTACTGATTTGTATTGGGTTGTCATCATCAGCCCAATATAATCCACTGATGAACATAGGCTTCCCCCAAAGAGCGCCTTATCACCGTATGCTAGCTTGACGCATCCAACTGCTGCCCGTAGATCGCTACCTGTAGCTCGCTGCTACCTGTAGATCGCTGCTCTATCTGGCAGCGATCTACAATGCCACGCTGGGTGCGCAGGGTGTAACAAAAACCATCCGAATTGGGAATTACTTTTGTTTTTTGAAGTTGGAAGGAGGAACAGACATTTTCGAATTCCATTTTTAATCACAAAATGTGTGAACCGTGCTTCGTTATCCTGTGTAAAGTTTTAAGAAAAAAGATTTCCTTTGTTTTACCTGAGAATATGCACACAGATTTTTCATTACGGTAATAGGATTTTTGAAACACCCTGTATATTTATTTTCAAATCATCACATCAACCTAAGTGCAAAGCGTGGATTGTTTTTTTAAGGAGGGACGTGGTCATCTGAGCTGGATAACTAACACTTTGATCTTATTAAATCATCCAGATTTCACAAGCATAGGTCAAATAACGATAGATAACAGCACAATAAACTATCTTTAACTTGTATTTATTACAGTTACATAATAAACCAGATTATTACCAGTAATTTATTGACACACGATGTACCTACGTCATAGAAGTAAGTATGCATTTGCTGGTTTTTGCAGTTGATGGGTATAGAAACTCCCGAAGAATACAGCGGATCTGGTTGCGGCTTCCTCACAATGATGCTGGTAATCGAAGAGCTGTCCAGGGTAGACCCGTCAGTCGCCGCGTACGTTGACATCCACAACACCCTAGTCAACTCTCTCTTCATGAAGTTAGGCACGGAAGAACAGAAGAAGAAGTACTTGACGAAGCTTTGCACAGAATATGTAAGTTGGAGGTTGGGCATTGAAGTTCTATGTTAGCCCGTTTTTTATTTACATAGCCTTAATACTACTGAAAATGCTATCATAAGGGACCATAGTAACTTAAACGATCTGCAGGTTCAGCAACGTCTGGCTCTGCTGCATGTTGGATGTCCATCGTGTCTATCATTTGTGTTTTAAAGCCAGATAGATAAAAATTAAATGAAAATGCTATTTTGATGTTAATTGGTGCGTTTACTTTTATGAACAGCGGTTGGGGCCAAATTCTACAAAAAAAGTTACAATTTTTGACCGCTGCTCGATGCGTAAATACTTCATGGGGCGCGTTGAGTTCCAATTTTAAAATTAATAGATATTGTTCTTTTTTCTAACAATGTGTGTGTGATATTTGACCTCTTCCGTGATTCGGAGGACACGCACCTCGGTCACGGCTGTCATCCTACCATATTTGGTAGTAGAGTAGCGTGAAAACAGATAGCTGGTCTAACCATATTATTATTACCAGTGGCTCCACAAGATGGGTCGCTCCGTGTTAGACTAGTTAAACCACATCAGGTCAGACCGGTGAGAAAAAGGGACAGTTAAAAATATAATGTGATTACGCCCGTCTGATGAGAGATCCGCGTGGTGGCGGGTTAAGAATACATTTGGTCACCGCCCCATTCTATCCTGAGGGTGTCGTAAGAGCCTACAGAAGGAAATGACAAGGAGAACTTGATACGAAACCCTGTGCCAATCTGTCTGGCTAGCGTGGCACAGTAGGCTAATTACCCTCCATAGTTGGAGGAGACACAACAGTGATCTATGGGCTTAGTAGTAGTTGTACTAAATGAGAGAGGGATAAGTTTGATTACGCAAAGTATTTATATTATACAGGGTGTCCCAAAAATGGCACGCCACAGCGACACTGGAAGTAGGCTAGCCCTAGGTCTATACCACCAAAAAAATGGCTGAAGACAAGTCTGAGAAAACGATTTTGTTACATAGAACGCAAAAACGGGTAATTTAAAAAAGATCGAAAAGTTGTAATATCTCGAAATCCATAAGTCTTTTTTTCAGCCATTTTGTTTTTTGGTGGAATAGACCTAGGCTAGAGTGTCGATGTGGCGTGCTATTTTTGGGTCACCCTGTATATCACCAGCAACTAAATTAACCTTTACCCTTAATTTTTTCCCCAATTGCATGGAGACCAATGTATTTGGGACAGCTATACGTGGAATCCACAATGTCTTAAAGAAACTTATGGCTAAGTTTTCTTTTTCAGGCCGGCAGTTTTTGCCTCACAGAACCCACGTCAGGATCAGACGCTTTCTCCTTGAAGACAGTTGCCAAGAAAGATGGCGACCACTTCGTGATCAATGGCTCCAAAATGTGGATATCCAACTCTGATGTCGCTGGAGTCTTCCTGATCATGGCGAACGCTGATCCTTCGAAGGTAATCTTACAAATATGTTGGTCACATTTTTCTTTGTTTCGCTGGGGGAATGCTTTATGCATAACGGGCGGGTGGGTGATGATATGGGACTCGGTGCCTACTACGCGGGCAAGCGAGACTAATAACCAACTATTTTTTGGACTACGAAATGGTTTTGGTAAATCCAGTCTAGTTTTGTGTTGTTGACCTTGTTAATGAAAATCCTTGATAGACACACAGGGCCCGGAAAAAGCTGGTGTGAGACTCAGGTACACCACTCGGTAATGTGAAGGAGTCTGGCATCCTCCAAATTCGTGGAGGAAAATGAGAATATTATGCCACGGGTTTGTGTCAACTTTTCCTTCTCTTGTGGGTGATGCCTCTTTCGGCTAGGCGCCCAGACCCAATTTTTTGTTTAGTTTGTGTTTCTGTGGTAATATATTTAGTGCCACTTGGCTTTGCTAATCGTGTTCATCATTAATGTCTACATATTTGCGGATAGAACACTTGTCAAAAACAGCAAACACGTATAGCGAACATAAATACCGCATAAGAATGGAGTTCCAGCGTTCATGTTCTACAAACAACCGCGTTGTGTCGTTCTGTGTGCTTTGCTGCATAAATATGGTGTCTTTCTTTGTTCCTTTAGTCGCCTGTTACGACTCCCTAGGGACACTGATGTAGCAGTCGTAAACTCTTATCTTCTGGAAATATCTGACCTTCTTCTTCCTTTTCTCCACAGGGCTACAAAGGCATTACTTGCTTCATCGCAGAGCGCGACACGCCCGGTCTAACCGTCGCAAAACCTGAGAACAAATTGGGCATCCGAGCTTCTGGCACTTGTATGGTGCACTTCGACAACGTGCGAGTCCACGAGAGCAATATTCTTGGAGAATATGGAAAAGGGTAAGGAAATATTAATATCAATAGCGGAAAGTAGGCTAATTGGCCACCATGTAACTGCAGGAGGCCCGACTCAGCAGTGGGTGATCTTTGGGCTGAGTAGTAGTAGGCAGACGAAACCTTTTTTATTGGTTCTCTGGGGAAATGCTTTATGCATACCGCTGACCCTCGGGGGTGCGGTCGACGATTATGTGGGACTCCGGAAACTGCTCGTCTACTCACTAAACCCCAGCGTTATAGCCTCATGCGACACGCTTGGGCGCCACAGGTTCGTGGAAACGCATTCCACAGGGCAAGTGACTATCCAGTTGTCCAGAACGCCCTCGGTTAGTGAGGCTTTCGTCGGTCATCGAAACCAGTCTGGCCAGCGAGGCACAGTAGGCTAATTACCCTCCATGTAATTGGAGGAGGTCAGACTCAGCAGTGGGTCATTTATGAGCTGAATAGGTGTAGTACACCGACTGGAGATCTGGGAGCCAAATCACTTTGACTGGTGCCGACACCAATGAAATTGCGCAGACGGCAAGGTAGATGATGATGGTCCTTTCCACCCTCATAGGTACAAATACGCGGCCGGTTTCCTGAATGAAGGTCGCATTGGTATCGCGGCTCAGATGATCGGCTTATGTCAAGGCTGCATGGACGCGACCATCCCATACACTTTGGAGAGGAAACAGTTCGGCAAGAGCATCTATTCATTCCAGGTAATTTTAACTATTTGCAAGCGACCATTGTGTCATAAACAAAATAAATTACTTTTGTATTCCTTAATTGACGTTGAAAGGTAAGATTCTCTTCTATCGATACACGTATAACCAAGATACGTATAAAAATAAAGAACTCCCGGTATTATTGGTACAATTGTCACCAGGGCATCAGCTACCAAGTGGCGCATCTCCAAACGCAGTTGGAAGCGGCCCGCCTTCTCACATACAACGCGGCCAGGCTAAAGGAGAACGGAATGGAGTTCGTCAAGGAAGCCGCCATGGCTAAATACTTCGCTTCAGGTAACAATTCATTTACTGGTAACATTTAAACTGCCTTGTTGGTCTAGCTAGGGGTTGGATTCGCTGCCTTTGGATTGGTTCGGACAAGTGTCTTTGTTTAAACCAGAGGCACTAGTTCGGAGTCTGGGTGTCATTTGTGTTCGTGAATTTCATGTTTGTAAACTGCCCCCGCGATACAGGTTACAACTAGTGCAGGGGTTACGTTTAAAAAAAGCAACGATATTTTGAAGTGGGTGTCATACACACTGCATCCAAACGGATAACTGGTCTTCTAATAAACGGTTTTCCGTATTGACGCCTAACATTTTACGATGGCCATATGATACTAGTACTCGGCCCATAAATGACTCATCGAAGACAAGCCTCCTCCCGTCACAGGATTAATAATTAGCTTACTGTACCACGCTGGCTTGACGGGTTGGCACAGTTTCGTTTCAAGTATTCCTTCTCTTGACTATCACATTTCAGATTTGTAGTGTCAATATCAAAATGTATGCTATTCAAGAATAAAAAAAAAACATCGTATATCAGATTAATTTCCCATTTTTTATTCATTATTATTATAATTTATTCACACACATGGCAACATTCCAGAAATCGCCCAAACCCTGACGTCAAAGTGCATCGACTTCATGGGAGGCGTAGGATTCACCAAAGACTTCCCTCAGGAGAAGTTCTTCCGGGACGCCAAGATCGGCACTATATACGAGGGCACCAGCAATATGCAGCTACAGACTATCGCCAAACTCATAGAGAAGGAATACACCCAATAGAACAATTATAATGTAGAATTCCAAATTCCATAAAATGTATGGCCTATTATATACCACTGCATGCAGTAAGGATTTAGATTCAGTGGTATTTAACTTGTATTTAAAAAAACATTTAGTAAATATGAGATTTATAAAATTGAAAGGACTAGTTTACAGCCTTTCGCTTAATAAAAGTTATTGCATACAGTAAACACAAATATAATTTGAATGCTATGAAACGATATATTATATTAACTGTGGATTTACTTAGGTAATTCAGTGATTTAGAGCCTAATAATTTATATAGGCTCTAAAGCATTGAATTACCCAACTCCACAGTTACGATAATATTATTTTTGTGCCATGTTTTGAGGTCGTATTGTTCTTCAACTTATTTTACACCTTTTATTTCTGATTTATTTAAAATACAATGAAGTGATTAAAGGAGAGTACAAATTAGGCGAGCCAATGTTTGATGTTCAACTGGAGTGGATGTACATTTGTGTGCCAATATACACTTATAAATATATTCCCCAAGAATATATTTCAGAGATTAATAAATATTGTAATGTTTGGCAAAATCAGGGTAATAATACAGGAATAAATTGATTACTAAAATTAAATATACCTGTGGCCTATATTTTTACAATGCATTTTATACTAAAATTTAATTGAATTAAAAGACTTTCAATACTAATATTGGTTTTATTTACAATTATATAACATACACTAACATTTTACAAATGGCTGGCTGAATTTACAACTACAGGTGACAGATATAATGCAATTGATACAATGATGTTATTTATGGTTTGGGATCATGTGGCAACTTAAAGCCGACCATTTTTGCAGTTTCTTCTATAGATCTCTCACCTTTTCCTTTAAACTCAACATTAATTTCTTTGTACATTCTTGAGTACTTCAAATAATCGAAATATGTCTTTGCCTTGAAGTGCATTTCATCGATTGCCTTGCATAGCTGCTGGTCGGTGGTTTGGTACTTTCTGTACTGATTGAAAATATACTGCACCATTTGATTATCTGCCAGTTTTTTTGTTGAACTCTGTTTCCTTAGCTCAGACAATAACTGTCTGAGGGTCACAAGGGCAGGCTTAGAGGTAATGGATGCCATTTAGACCTTCAAACAAATCAAATATTCAACTTCTCAATCATTTGCTTTGTTATAAACTCTTCAGTGTTATTGTAAGATGGTTTTGTACCTTTGGTCCAAAATTCGGGAGGAAGTTTACTTAAGGTTTCTATTTGAAACTCGTGAATAGATGTATCATTGAAAATATCAGTGTATTTAAAACTGTTCTCTAATAAAGTCTCATGTAGATGAGGAGAAATTTTAAATATGTAAGGAACAGTTTCTTCCAAAATTCTACTAGGTTGGTTATCAATGAGAGAGCGGAAACTATTACAGATGAGAATACAATTTTGTAAATTTTGACCCCAGTTAGCCCAAAGAAAATTATTCGTTAACTGTTTTGGACAGTGTGGTAAGTAAACTAGAGACACCCCTGTTGGTTTGATTACATAATTTCCTTCATTGTTTTCTAATATTATGTCCAGATTCAACTTGGACAAAATCTCACACTCGGAGTTATAGAAAATAGGGTCATGTACTAGCACTTTTTGTGGATTATACTGTTCTTTTAGACATAGGAGGAGAGCTAACTGGAATTTAGCGATGTTACATTCTGAAACGTGTCCCAACCCAAGACAAACTATTTCTACTATATTCCGTGAGTGTAAAACATTACTCACTGATTTTAAAACGTCTGCTAGGTAAGTTGAACCTCTGAAGTCCTCTAAAGCGTCTTTAATTCGCCTGAAAGTGTACAAATACAAATGATTTATAACCTCAAAAACAAAGTAAGATTGAAATCAATGTAGTAAGTTCTCACGATATGGCTTTGTCGATGTCGATTTCCACGTATTGTGTTTCGAGTTGTATTTGATTACGGGTTATGCTGGTATGTTTATTCTTTGAAAATCGCTTTGTTTTGACTATTTGGAAACCATCACGATCAACTTCAAATTTTGACATTTTTGGCAAGTAAGTGTTGCAATGTTTTTCTTCTAATTTATGTGCCAATCACGAATTTGTTTAACCGATTAAGGTGAATGTTCCAGGGTAGCCCGCGAAATTCAAATTTTCTTAAGTTTTTTTGCAATTTGCAGTGCTAGGTTGTATGTTGATTAAAATGTTATTCCAAAGAGTAGAGTAATAATACCAAATGTGTTATTCGCGGGTGTAAGACGTATGTAGCTAGAGAATTATAATCATCAAACTCATCCATACAACCCTCCAAGCTCACAAAGGTGCAAGAATGACTTTAAGCTTGAAAAAGTTTTTCTTGCACCTTTATGAGCTTGGAGAGCGCAAATAGCAAAAAACGTACGAAAATTTGAATTTCGCGGGCTACCCTGGAGCATTCACCTTAAAATGATAATTTAGTTAAACACAAATATATTCTTATAATGAATTGTACTCCGAGTTAGTACAGTTTAAGTTGGTTATGTTTAGAAAATACACCGCCACCTACATTTAGAAATTGAAACTGCTACTTCAAGCTTTCGTCATTTTTGGGGAGATATATTTATTTGTAAAGAATTGAATGTTGAGTTTTCGACATAAAATATGTACACACAGCAGCTTCTTATAACCAAGTTTGTGTGCTATACTGCGGGTGTCCTAAGAACCGACAGAAAGAAATGACAAAGTCGAAAACCTAGCCATATGAGAATGATACGAAACATTGTATCAACCAATCTGGCCATTCTGGCCAGTGGGGCACTGTACTCTGAATACACTCCATGTAAAGTAATGGGAGGAGAGAGTAGTAGTAGTACACACGGCTTTTGCACCGCCGCCAGTTCCTTTTTCTTTGAACTTGGCTGGACTCACAGTCCCGTGATACGTGCAATCTGCAAATCCACTTTTTTCAAGAAACCAATTTTCAATTAAAAACAAACTGTACTCTTGTCTCTTTCACTTAAATATATGAAATTATGCAATTTTGTAGAAAATCAATGTAAACTTATTATTTTAATTAATTAATTTAATTTAAAATTAGTAGGTATCTACGACAGTTTTGAATTAAAAACCAAATAAAATGAATTTCTTTTGCCTTTTGTAATGAATATTCTATAATCACCCAAATTATAAATAGTCTAGTTCATCGTCGTGTCAACTTTAAAATGACCCACTGCTGACTGCTGAGTTACATCTCCATTAGGCCACACTAGCCACACACGCGGGTTAGTACAGAGTTTTTTAAGAAGCTTTCCTTCTCTTACTGCTAGGTTTTCTACTACGTTTCTATATTTGCTGCTTACGAAAACCTCAGGATGAAATGGATTAAGGCCTAGGTTTCGTCGTTTCAGCTCATTTAAGACCCATTACTGATTCGCGGACATCCTCCAAATTCATGGTGGGAAATTTTCCTTCTATCCCACGCGGAAAAAACAAATTGGCGGAGGGTTTGTATCAAGGTTTCCTTCTTTTGCAGCACTTTTGTATCTTCATCAGCACTTGCGCATCATATTTTGTATCAGCACTTGCGTCCATTTGGCCGCCTCTTACGACACCCTTGTGATGGTATAGGTTGGTGACATTGTGCATTCTAAATCCGTCACCACACGGAACACTTGGTTTACGTTTGTATATAAGTTACATACTAAATGCGTTCATAATTATATCTTCAAAAATAATAATGTGCAGTTAACAGTAATCTGGGACATGAGGTCGCGATCTAATTCCTATATTTTATTCAACACTTATTCACATCAATGTCCTTGACGAGGCATCGAGGTCAGAAGAATTACCCACAAAATAACCCATACTGCATGGAGGACGTCGCATATCGAGTGCCTATTGTACATTTTGTATGGGAGGGACAATCAAAATCTATGGGCGCAGCATTCAAATCACGCTCCTGTATTCGTTCCAACATACCGTAATACGAATAAGGCGACAATGGTGAAACATGACCAAACGATATTATTAGCCGAGCAAGTGTAGTCTAAGGACGACGCTCACCAGAGACGCGCGAAAACCTTTTTTAAATTTTCCCGTCAATGTAAATATAATCACTGTTCCAATTGCAAACATTACTTTTTAAATAACTTTCTAATGTTTCCGCAAGTTCCGACCATAACGACCTCTTTGGTATAATCTACTCAAAAGAGGTTGCGTTTATAAATTATTCTCGCTTCGTTACTGTTTATATAACGATATTATAATATGTGTAAGTGGGTAGTTCGAATTTGTTTTTCTTCAATTTAGTATTTACGATGTCGCCGACTGCGCCTATCGTGTCGTAATTGTGCGTGATATGGATTTTGTACATTGATTGTAAAGTGTGAATAAACTATGGATCGTTATGTTGTGACCCGTCGATCAAAGCGCAAAAGTGAAGGACTGTTGACTCGATGGAGGAGAAAATATAGTAAATTACGCAAGAGATCATGGATCACAAATGGTTACGACTTAAACGTGAGTATAATCTGTTTTTAATTATCGATAAGCAGACTAGGTACCGAAGTCGTGTTATTCAGTGGCATCGTATTCCAAGCAGCTATGTAAACATAGAATTATACTTCAAAACAAATAATGCTTTATAGCTGCGGTATATTATTTATGAAGAACTCAAGGTTTTAATGGTCATAAACGTAAACAAACATGATTTACGTGATACGCGACTTGAGGTGTCTCGAAGAATTGATTGGCCTTAATTCTATAATATCGCTTCTGTAGTTTGGTAAACTACAGAACTTGCTGACTTCCTTGATATCTTAGTGACCAACTGACTGAGATTCTATTATTTAGCTTGCGTAATATCTATGTAAGAGGAAAACGAATTACGACGCAATGGTAGCACCTCAATGCACCCCTAGATAGTTATGTTCTGATGAACATCGTACGCTCATAAAGATCTTGAGAAATGAAAAACTTAACACTGAAGATATCGAAACAGATGGAAACGCACTTATCTAATTTAACTTCAAAGTTTTTAATTAATGATGGTTTTGGAAATGAACACTTTTACAAAACAAAATAGTGATGACAATGCTGCCAGCCTTATGGGCACTTTTGCAAACCCCTGCAGCGCTGAGGATGCGGGGCATAGTTTAATTTAGATTTATTTAGTTTTTAGTATCTTTCTCTTTTGTTTAAAGTATATATTTAAGTTGCTTTTTTTTCTTCCAATACTAAAATATATTATTTAATAAATCTAATTTTGACACAACAATTAAATTAACCCTATAAGTATTCTCAAAAATGGATATTTTACTTTATTAATGTTTTAACTTTTAAAGAAGTGCTAACACCTGGTTAGAAGCGTGCGTACGAGCACTTAACACGTTAATTCGTAAATCATTCCATATTCAAAACACGTAGACACTTTCACCAATCTATTAGGTTAGTACTACGTTGCGAATGACATAGGAATGGAGCGATTTAAAGTATAAATTTTATTTTATTTACATACTAGCTGTACCATGCGCAAGTTACTACGACACTAACTATAATAAATTTGATGGATAGACATTAGTTACACGAATATTCTTTTTTTTGTTCAGAAGCTTTCCAGGGCTCGTGCACAAAACTTTGCTGAAGATCATCACTGTGGGCAAATAGCCCACAGGAGACAGCGACTTACCACAAGGTACAGTCCGTGCCAATCTATATGGCCGGTCTGAATGTAGCCGTGGGAACGAACTTGGGCCTCGTACATTTCGTAACCAACACAAACGTTGTGTAGCTCACTCACACTATAAAGCGGGTGGAGAGGGCACAGGAGTAGAGAACGACCAGAGGGAAACCTTCTAAAGAGTGAGCAAAATTGTTACTTATTCTTATAGGGTTGGCACAGGAGGATTAAAATGAATACATAAAAGTTTGTTTACGTTAATTTGTCATTTAATAATTTGAGACATACTTTTAGTCATAAACTTATCACATAATTTCAAAAAGTCTTCTTTGGTCTTTGGGATGATTAAAAAAAAGATATGTTTTTATATTTTCGATTGCTGTTCATGCACATAGTACAATATACCATATTTACACTCTTTCTAATTTATTCAAATTTCAAATTATAACAAACACGCACGACTCTACACACAGCGAGCGGCGAGGTAGCCCTTTGATAAAGCAATGGCCGAACCAGTATAAACCGGTTTCGTTCCGTACGTGACGAGCCGCCAGTGCTCCCGCACTCACGCGCATCAAACTTGTAGTGGTGTACTTACCATGGCGCTGTTCTTTTAATCTTTGTCTCTGTCCTTTATCTACTTTGTGGCGAGGGCGCTTGCGGACGAAAAACGGCGCGCGCAGGCGTGCTCTGCCTACCCGCCCCGCTACATTCAGACCGGCCATAAAGATTAGCGCCGACTGTAGGTCTTGTGAGTGAAAGAGAGCCAACATAATGTATTTCTTGTCGCGCTACATCGCTCCGCGTTCCTAATGTAAGTCAGCCTTATCGTTGAATCATTGTTAAATGGTTTGTAACCTAATGAAAGACGGTAGCTCTGTAGAATCGTAATGTTATTTCCACGAACTGCGACCAAAACATTGGTAGCCCACTGACTTGATATAGAAAATGTTGAATTTCTCTGTGGTCAAATTCCCGCGCGTTTTTGTCCTTATTGTTATAATCCTTATTGTTCGAGGTTTTCGAATATTTTTCCTATTTTATACGTTATAGTAGGGAGTTCTTCTGTGTAGACTTTAAAATGGCTTATTTCTCGATAGAATCTCTCTTTGAATTTAAAGTTTCACCACCCCATTCGATCCTAAGGGTGTCGTAAGAGCCGACAAAAGGAAATACTATAATAATAATAAATAAATAATAAATATCCTTGGACATTTCACACAACGCCATCTCGTCCCAAGCTAAGCAACTTAATGCTTGTGTTAAGGTAACGAGATGGATGATAAACTACTTATATATATATTTTTTTGTAAATACATACATATTATAGATAGAAATGACACCCAGACTCCGAGCCAGTGCCTCTGGTTTAGACAAAGACACTTGCCCGACCCCGGAATCGAACCCGGGACCCGTTGATCCAAAGGCGGCACATCTAACCACAAGACCACCGAGGCCGAAAACCTAGCCGCAAAGGCAGGAAACATTGATGTTTCAAACCCTTTTTTTTTTTTTTTTTTTGTTTGGCGGGAAAAAATGCCTGACCGCACATCCCGCGTCCGGGGAGACTACGGGATAGTGTGGGGCCCTCACCCACTAAAACAACCCGCCGTGCGCCGACACCCGCCCTTACGGCGGACCACGGGTACCGCGTACGTTTCTACCGTGGTCCGCAGGCGGCAGCCCCATCGGGCAACCTCTCCTGTGCGACGCCCTGCGCACTCGGGCGTCACACCTTCGCGGTAGGCTATACGGGCGGACGGTGGGCGATCCCCGACCCAACCGTCCGCAGCCTCGGCTAGGGCGGCATCAGGCGCAGGTGAGCGCGCCCACGCCGCCCCGCGCGCCGGCGGCGAGTCGGGTCCGAAAGGGGTGAATCCTCCCGGGCCCTCTCCGCCGCCTCCTTCTGCAAAATTACGTCCTCGCAGAAGGCAGCGACCGCGGTCCAGGCCCTGTCTCCGCCGACCATCACTCGCGCAACGGCCGGCAGCGACAGGTCCATTCCAATGACTGCAGCGAGTTCCCGGCGCTGCTCAGTCCAGGCCGGGCACGACTCGAGCGTGTGCTGCGCCGAGTCCTCGCTGCAGTCGCAGTGGTGACAGCCCGGAGTCAGCTCTCTTCTTGCGACATCGTGCAGATATTTGCCGAAGCAACCGTGCCCCGACAACACCTGCACGAGTCGGAAGGTGAGGACTCCGTGCTGCCGCACCGCCCATTCTTCCAATATCGGCTGGAGCGCCCCTACGGTCCGCAGGCCAGCCCGAGGCGTCTCCAGCCGAGCCTTCCACCGTGTGAAGGTGGTGCGGCGGGCGTCATCCCGCCACGCAGTGATCGCGGATGTTTCAAACCCTGTGCCAACCCGTCTGGCCAGCATGGTACAGAAGGCCGACTCAGCAGTTGGTAATTTATGGGCGGAGTAGTAGGTTGTAGTAGTAAATGAAAAGGGGTTTTGTTTAAATAAGAGATACTCTGTGTTTGTGAGTTTTGTATGTTATGAAGTTAGGTATTTTCCTATCTGGTAATATGACGAAAACAGGGTTGGCGACGTGTGAACAATTTAGTCAGGTTTGACATTTTTGGTAATCTACTAAAAATAGTTTGTATATGTCGCCTTTGGATCAACGGGTCCCGGGTTCGATTCCGGGGTCGGGCAAGTGTCTTTGTCTAAACCAGAGGCACTGGCTCGGAGTCTGGGTGTCATTTCTATCTATAATATGTATGTATTTACAAAAAAAAATGTATGTAAGTAGTTTATCATCCATCTCGTTACCATAACACAAGCATTAAGTTGCTTAGCTTGGGACGAGATGGCGTTGTGTGAAATGTCCAAGGATATTTATTTATTTATTTTATTATTTTAAAAATAACGAAATCCCGACATCATCGCTACATAGTATAAAACAAAGTCGCATTTTTCTGTCCGTCCCTATGTATGCATAAATCTTTAAAACTACGCAACGGATTTCGAAGCGGTTTTTTTATTAGATAGAGTGATTCAAGGGGAAGGTTTTTAAGTATAACCCACCCCCGCTTTGCACGGGCGAAGCCGGGGCGGGCCACTAGTTATGTATAACCTGTATCGCGGGGGCAGTTAACAAACATGTAATTCACGAACTCCATGACATGGAGGAGGCTCGACTTAACAGGGGGTCATCTATTGGCTAAGTAGCAGTAAGTACTGGTGTAGTCTGACAAATAAAACGGCTCTTCGCAGGTCGAGGAGACTTACACGATAGTATTCGATTAAAAAGACAAGTTTATTAATTATATTTGACTGTCACCCATTTGCGTAAAAACTAGGTAGTAAAAGAATTTTTACACAGTCTACATCTTGGATTTGAATAAACAGTTTTTCTACTGAATAAAAACGCCGGCGAGGCTTCTCATCAATGCCAATTAATGAGTAATGTCGAAAGAACTCATTGAAAACGCGACAGTCATATTGTGACCAGATTTGGTAGACAATGTCGATTGTATTCAATGATAGACACGTTTGATGTCTTGCAAGCTTGGACACTATGTCTTTTTGAAGCAATTAGAAATGTATAATAATATTGATTTTATATTCCACTCAAACTACCAAAGGTTCGGAATGCTAGTCTACAGAGAAGAACTGGCAAGAAACTGACCTTTCCTAGTTTTGGAGAGTGTCGTAAGATCCGAGAAATGGAAATGACAACGCCGAAAACTTGCCGCAAGAGAAGTAAAACTTGATACGAAACCCCGTGTCAACCCGTCTGGCCAGCGTGGTACAGTAGGCTAATGACCCTCCCTATGATGGGAGGAGGCCCGTATCAGCAGTAGGCGATGGGATGAATAGTATGTAGTAGTAGTAATAA
This sequence comes from Clostera curtula, assembly GCA_905475355.2. Lineage (NCBI taxonomy): Eukaryota > Metazoa > Arthropoda > Insecta > Lepidoptera > Notodontidae > Clostera > Clostera curtula. The sequence goes on along the minus strand of FR997804.1, from coordinate 2,318,452 downwards.
ATAATTGCTTACAGCATGTGTAATATTGGTATAATTATGTACTCATATTAGTAACCAATACCAGATACCTATTTGTGGCAATTGGAAAACCGCGGGATTGCACATTTTCTCACAAGCACAGCACGATGTTGTAACATTTGTGCGATTATATTCGTTTTTACTTAATATTCACCAAATGATAAAAATATGCCTTCGTCGACTCAAATTTTTGAAGAAGATGACTAACCTTTCTTCTTCTTTATTTCCCCTCAATACTAGACTACTCCACGTGGTGACGGATTTAGAATACATTGTGTATTCTAAATCCGTCACCAACCTAAATCATCATGTGGGTGCCGTAAGAGGCGACTAAAGAGACAGATAGCCTAGCCACAAGAGAAGGAAAGCTTGAGGCCAATGTGCCAATCCGTCTTGCCAGCGTGACACAGTAAGCTTGTTTCCCTCCATGAATTTGCAGTCGGCAAAAAACTCTGTAGTTTATTTTTTTCAAATTATTGGTCTTAAATATCTACAGATCGCATAGTACCAAGAATTATTATTATAATTTAATAATTCTGAGCTTGTCTATTTCTTTAAATGTCGTGTGGGTACAACAAGTTCGCCTACAGTTAATAACTATCCATTTAATCAGAGGTCGACGTAAACTAATAGTTCTATTGCTATCCAAGATTCAATCTCCATGTATTGAAGGTGTATTGCACCTTTAAGGACAACCATAGCGTCACCCTGTAAATTCTCTACCTTATTCCCTTGGAATAAGAAGTAAACGCCGCGAAAACGTTTGTAAGCAAAATATTGCAACAGTTCTAGGCGTGTCGTTTCATAAAAACATTATACTTGTTTCGAAGCTTAGTTGCCCACAGTGTTAGAAAGGAACGGTTTGTGTACGATATTAGAAAAAGAATTTAATACGCACAATTATGTAACGTTATATCATAGACAAAATTGTAATTGCCGTTTTTTTTTCTTTAAAGAATAATAGTGCTCAGTGACCTTACCTTGTAAACAAAAACAGTTCTCGATTCAAATCGGGCAAAAAGTGCGCCTATTCGTAATTCGAACAGTATTTGTGACAGTTGAATAGTGTTGTGATTAGAGACGGCCTGTGCAGTCTTCTAGTGGCAAAATAAGGTTGAAGGTGACAATATGCCCCAGATTTTCTTCAAAAAAGTAATGGTGGTGAGGGAACGGGCTGACTTCGAGGTAAGCGACTTTCACTTTCCGCGGTCGGTGGCGTACGCTCCTTGCCGGCAGCTGTATTAGTAAATAGATAGGTACTTACCGTTTACCATATACAGATATTCCTTGTCGTCTTTGAACGGAGCTTAATTGAATTTACTTTGCTTTTATTCTGGTTCAAACTCAAACTCAAAATTAACTTTATTTACGTAGGTTTTATCACAAAACTCTTATAAATCGTCATATTTACAGTTACCATTATCATCATCATCATCATCTTACGATCCCTGTCCCACGCTAGGTGGTAGTCTCCATACACACCTATCAGTCGTCATATCTACAGTCACACCTTTCCTATACAATTTCTCATGTTTACAATCCATCCATCCATCTCTCTTGATCTTCCACAACCCTTACGTCCATCCACATACATGCTGAAACTACCACCGGTTCGGAATGCTGCTCTACAGAGAAGAGCCGGCAAGAAACTCTTTTCTTCTTCTTTGATCGTGGCAGATTTCTAAAATTCTATAATACATATTATGCGGTTCTAAAGATAAGGGACAACTTTGGGCCCAGTGAATAAGGCAAGGCACCTTGCGTTTCTAAGAATAAAAATCGAATACATGACACTGGCAGCTACAAAAGAAAGCTAGTGTCTATTAGAACTTAAAAAAATGTCAACCAACTGCAAAAACATGAATAAAAGAACAAAAAGTGAGAAATAACCTATAATATAGTGCTCCATAATAATTAATAGGGTAATTAAAATAACGCCCATATCAATTTATATTGGCAGTTTTTATTATTATTAGTGCATGTAAGTCGGAACCATCAACTGTAACAACCATCAAGTAATCAAGTCGTACATGATTACTCAAATTTGCCTTCCGACAAGTGGTGTTGTTCATTTATTTCATGTTTAAATAACATAGCTGAACGATAAAATTCACTCCAACGTTATTATTATGATATAAGTATGCATAAGGTACCGACTTCAAAAAGTGGTAGGTATATTCTTTATTAACATTTTTTTGGAAAAAAAGTTTTTTATATCAGTCAATAACAACCTAGATTTTTTCCTAGCTTCGCCTAGTTTTTTCTTAATATATAATGTATTGCATCCAACGGAAAGGTTTCATTAACTAATTATTTCTTGTCATGGCATGTTTATTCTATTTAGAATACATACATAGAGTCATCGCCCTATTCCGTCCCAAGAGTATCGTAAGAGCCGATCGAAGGAAATGACAAATACAGCAGACCCCCAAGAGAAGGGAAAAATGATACGAAACCCTGTGCCAACCCGTCTGGCCATTGCGGTTAGATTTATCATTTCCTCCTATCGCCTCTTACGACACCCTCAGGAAGAATTGGGGTGGCGACACTATGTATTCTAAATCCATCACCACACGGATTATTGGACTAAGCAGTAGATAAATAATATTCCTATTACATTGTATGTCCTTACAAAAATGTGTCACGCTCGGAATTCCTCACAGGCTAGCAGAAATAAAAGTAAAATGTAGCTGTAACTGTTTATTGGCAGTCTATCAAACAGCAATACGCTCGCGAATCAGAGCGTAACGTCCCCGTTGCGTAACAATCCTTCATTACGCATAGTTAGCTTCAACCAGTAGAGTTCAATCCCCATGATCTGATTTCGATTTCTTTAAACCGTTGACTAACATCTTTAACATTAATTAGGTGATTCTCTGCCAATCACCAATCAAATCGACTATAGTGCAGGATAGATTTAAGCTCAAGAAGTTGTTCATAGAGTAGAATAGAATACTCTTTATTGTACACCTTTATTGTACAATAAAAAGGTTAACATGGCATCAGACCAATTAAAAAAAAAAGGAATTGACAATGAGCGGTCTTATCGCACTTTATTTAAGTACCGCGGGACACTTATTTCTTTTTTTATTGTTAAACATGCACCAGGTATAATCTGTATCGCGGAGGCTATTTACAAACTTGTAATCCACGACCACAAATGACACCCAGACTCAGAGCAAGTGCCTCTGGTTTACACAAACCCGACCCCGGAATCAAACCACGTGATCCTATGGCGGCAGATGCAACCCCGAGACTAACAGGCAGACAGGTAATAGATTGGAGAAGAATAACAAAGATTAGAAATGGTTCTTGGGTATTTGCATTTTGGCCCATTGCCGACGTTTCTGCCTCACTTCGTAACAGAAATGTTTTAGTTGCTAAGGAGCACTATTATTAGCGGCGAAATAAGTAGCCAGTTACGGACGAACTTAATTATAGGATTTCTATATGTATAAGTATTTCCATTTCGATAGGTTTTAGACTATAATTCAAAAGTTCCTCCAAAGTGCTTGTGTCAAAGGCGTGTGGCTTATGTCCCAATCTGACCTTAGTATCAGGTTAACAAAACTGTCAAAATCGACTCTTAATAGCAAGATGATTGTCTTTTTTTCTGGCATCAGCATTCGAAACGACGGGTATTGAGTACGGGATAAATCATTTAAAAAGTATTTAGGTTCAACTTTGATTGTCGATTTTTTCTCTATTGAATAAGCAAATTTGGGTCTCTGTCTAGTCGCCTCTATTTCATTAAGAGAATTTAACCAACAGAGCTACGCATACAATATCTTATTCCTCGTTCTTTTCCCAATTTCACTGGACTGCACCACTCTAACCAGATTTTTCTATCTATATACACTCGAGAGCAATGAATCCGGGTCACTTACAGAATCCTAAAAATCTCGGAAACTAAAAATGCTAGGTTAATGCAATAAATCGTATTTAATAGACAATGTAATACTCCTTAAATGAAGGTATTAAAACTTCTTAGTTATTGTAAAGTTATATCATAAAAAAATCAAACTTGAAAAAGGGCCACTTTCGAAGATGGAACTACGAAATTACAGCATTTGGTTTTGCTTTTGTTTGTAATCTGTCATTTATGTGGGTACATAAACCATGTTGATAGTGCTCTATATTCATTATTCAAGCTGAAATTATGTCGCTTACGCCTGAAGAATGCACCAGAATACTTACAATGCTGGAAACCGGCCGGAGTCAGCGCGATACAGCCAGGACTGTCGGTGTGTCGCTGTCAACAGTACAAAGAGTTCTCCGACGTTACGAAGAAACTGGTTCTAACCTACGCAGACCAGGAACGGGCAGAACCAGGTGTACCACAGCACGAGAAGACCGATACTTGGTGAACACCATGCTTCGAAATCGCTTTCTCACAGGAACTGAACTCACAAATCAGTTTCGACGCCTCGGAGGAAGTAACCCAAGTGCATGGACAGTAAGACGTCGGCTTGCTGAATCTAACTTAAAACCCCTTAGACCTGCAAACGGCCCTAAACTGGAGCGTGGGCATCGTATTTCAAGACTAAGATATGCCCAGAGCCACGTAAATTGGAGTATTGAAGATTGGTCAAAAGTTATGTTCTCCGACGAATCAAAATTTATGCTCTACAAGCACGATGGAAGACACGGAGTGTATCGAAGACCAGGGGAAAGATTCAAGCAAGCATGCATCGAAGAAAAAGTAGCCTACGGTGGTGGGTCTGTACTTGTGTGGGCCGGAATTTCTTCTGAAAGTCGCACAGAGCTGGTGATCATAGAAAACGGCTCTTTAACTAGCGTAAGATATGTGGAAGAAATCCTCAATGATCACGTTGGTCCATTTATGGTAAATTTAGGTGAGGATGCTATATTTATGCATGACAATGCCCGACCTCATACAGGTAGGATTGTGAATGACTACCTTCAAGAGATGAACATTACTCGTATGGAGTGGCCAGCGCGCAGCCCGGATATCAACCCGATCGAGCATGCTTGGGACGAGCTAGGCAGATGCGTAAAACAACGAAACCCTCCCCCAATCACGCTTCGTGAGCTCAAAATTGCTCTCACAGAGGAATGGGAGAATATTCCCCAAAATCGTATAAGGAACTTGGTGTACAGCATGCCAAACCGCGTAAACGCAGTAATGGAAGCACGAGGATGTAATACGAAGTATTAAAATTCAAGAAAATCGTAATAAAGTTCAAAAATTTCATGTTTCCTATTTTTGTTTTAAGGAGAGATCAGCAGTTTTTTTCTTTATGTAATTTTGTGTTAATAAAATGTATGGTGACTCATATTTTTTTTTACTTTCATTTAAGGAGTATTACATTGTCTATTAAATACAATTTATTGCATTAACCTATCATTTTTAGTTTCCGAGATTTTTAACATTCCTTAAGTGACCCGGATTCATTGCTCTCGAGTGTATTATAAGGAGCTATTGTCGTCTTAACTCCGCAACCGGCAACCAGTAATTACATGGTTAGACCAGCTGTCAATTTTGACTATCTAATCTGTTTTGATAATTATGATATAAAACATGTCCGACGGTCATAAATATTAACTAGTCGTTCTAAGATATCTAGAAATCAATTGCTACACGAGGAGCAATCTGCGGTGGTGCCATGAACGAAAAGCGGCCTTATTCCTGTGAAAGACAGGACGAGAGGTGAGCTCGGTCTTAATATTATTTCTAAAAGTACATCTTTATTGACAGTGAAAGTCTATTTTTAAATTCTTGTATGTTGTATGCAGTTAGAGCCGCATATGTTTTCGATATTGATTTGTTGATTTGTTGATTTACTGACGTGGGCATGGGCCGTCTTAATCGCAAACGCAGTCACAAGAAATAATAATTGTTGTAAATGTAATATGCAACTTTAATACTAAGGATTTATGATACAAAATGGTCAACACGTGAAGGTCTCCTTTTATTAGTAGACCATGGTAGACGCCTAACAATACGCGACGTTTCTAGCAAAACCGCTTTTTGTATCAGGCTAACCCAACTGGATATCGAGAGTGGATATAGATGTTCATCAAAACTTTTCGATATCAAACTGTGCACTGATACAACCAACGATCGGAATAATACTGGTTGACTCAACATTCCACATGGCAATTACATCAGGTAACCATGATAATTATTATCAATACGAATTTTTTTTGTAACTAGCGACCCGCCCCAGCTTCGCACGGGTGCAATGATGAATCTCTAAATTTATCAGTGTTTCTCTACAATATTATGGATGTATTATACATATAAACTTTCCTCTTGAATCACTCTATCTATTAAAAGTAACCGCTCCAAAATCCGTTGCGTAGTTGTAAAGATTTAAGCATACCTATGGACGAACAGACGACAGCGACTTTGTTTTATAGTAGTGATAGTGATTTCAAAAACAATATCATCATAGATGTACTTAAATATTTTTTTCAGAAATCTTTTTTATATAATTTTTCAAGGACTGATTTATTTTACCATAAAAACAAATTGATTGAAACTAAACACATTCTTACTTACATAATTCGGGCGTGCGATAAATATATGAAAACTAAACATAAATGTATTAGTTTATTACACCATAAATTTATTAGTTTCTGCTCTCGCTAGTATTTTAAGTTAATGATGTGTATTCGATTTCTCATATATGTGAAGTATATATTATATTAGTGAGAAAACAACGCAATAACAAACTTAAAAAATATTGTAGGAAGTAAAATAAACATTATTTATTTAGTAACAGTAGGTACGTTTTACTACACTGACCGACAATCGTATAAACAATATAATTCTATGTTATCATATTTTTTATAAAAAAACATGTTGTTGTCTTTGTAATGTCGGTTTACAATGTTGCACAGTAAATAACAACAACAACAACTACTACTACTACTCATCCGATAAATAACCCACTGCTGATTGCTGGGGCCTCCTCCCATTACATGGAGGGCAATAAGCTTACAGTGCCACGCTGGCCAGACGGATTGGCACAGGGTTTCGTTTCAAGTTTTAGGTTTTCAAGTTTAAGTTTTAGGATGGTATCCACGTACATCGATCAGATATGAACGCCCAGATATAAATTATATGTATTTATATATTTTGGACAACATTGATTGATTCATTTAATAATTATCACGCTAAACTAATTGATAAAAATAGAATTTGAAAAGACAATATCCTACTTAAAATAACTATTTTATTTACAAATGTGCTAAAACACTGTCGCTAAGTAGGGTTCCCAAAAGACTGGCCACATGCCTGCGTTGAATAGCGATACCCAATCTCTGTGCGAGATATTAGCCAGCCTTTAGTTCGCCCGTAACGGTCCCCACGTCTCTACAGCATACTATTAGATAATTATTTACCCAAAAAAAAAGTGTATATTTTACCTAAAACCCAATCGGCAGGTGTATTTGGCACACGAAATCATGGTCACCGTCTGATATACAATGACGTCTCTCACTGTCAACAGATGGCGTTAGTGTATGCATATGGGTGCCATGCCGTGCATTAAATTTAATGCGTCATTTAATCGATTGTTTTGTTTACCTTATTAGGACGTCAAAAGCATTTTGTGATAACTGCTGTCTTCCTTGTAAAGAACAAGGCTAGCTTCACGTTTATTTATTGAAATAACTAGCGACCCGCCCCGGATTCGCACGGGTGCAATGATGAACCTCTAAATTTATCAGTGTTACTCTACAATAATATGCACGTATTATACTTAAAAACATTCCTCTTGAATGACTCTATCTATTAAAAAACCGTTTCAAAATCCGTTGCGTAGTTTTAAGGATTTAAGCATATTTACTTACGGACGGACAGACGACAGTGACTTTGTTTTATACTATGTAGTGATAGTGAAGAGCAGAGGTTCTAGATATTTTGGATAGAACTGGCGTAGTGAATCTCTGCTGGATTTTGAAAGGGCATCCATCATTTATGGCATCTGACCTCCTCCGTGCTTCGGAGGGCATGCATAGCCTTCGATCCTGGCTCGATCGATCGTAAAAAGGCTAGTGTCATGCTTTGATTCTTTTATGGCTAGGTGATCCATCCTCAGGATAGTGTATGTTGGTGACAGTGTCAAATCTTAATCCGTCACCACAGGGATTTGTAAAGGGCTGAGAGGGTAAATAGTCACCACAACTATCACTGATGTAATAGAAGGTAACAGCACGAATTAGTTATAATAAGAAAATAATGTTTACATGTTGGACAGGCAGGTGTCAATAACAGGTTGTCAATGCTATAGCAGGTACTTCAGTCACGAGGTTGTTAGAATGGCGGTATTATGCAATGGATTGAAGAAGTTGCCCCAACTGATAAACGGTAGGCGTATTAGTACTACTAGTCAGCCCATAGATGACCCACTGGTGAGGCCTCCTCCAGTTACATGGAGGGTGCCACGCTGGCAATCGTTTTCCATTCATCCTAAGGGTGCACGAAGACCCGACCTTAAGAAATCCTAGGGCTGAAAAGCTAGCCGCATGAGAAGGAAAACTTGAAACGAAACCCTGTACCAACCCGCCTGGCCAACCTGGCACGGCACGGGAGGCTAATTATTCTCCATGTAGTTGGAGGAGGATTGGGTTATTTATAGGCTGAATAGTAGTAAATAGTAGTACATATATATGTCGGAGGACCGTTATGCTGGTTCATATCTGGTTCATATTTGGGCATATCTGGAGGTTGGTTGGACATCCTTAGATTGTGTGGACGTGTACGCACAGGTATTCACCTTATTAAAAGGCTGAGTATATAGTCTGATCACCGTATTACTATTTCCAAATAACAATCACCGAAAATATTCAAAAGCTCCAATTATAAAGTACGATTAAGAGCAAATGGGTTTGCAAGCGACCATCACGTACGAGTCGCCCTCCAAGTCATGACAACTCGCCCATCATGACACTTACAACTCCATTCGGGTGTCTATTCGGCCATTCGGGCTCTTAAAATAGTTCTAATTTACTTGTAACTATTATTGATTAAACTAAGCACGTCCCGTTATATACATACATTGGCTGACCCGCTAAACGTTGTTTGCCATAATATACATAACTAGCGACCCGCCCCAGCTTCGCACGGGTGCAATGATGAACCTCTAAATGTATCAGTGTTTCTCTACAATATCATGCATGTATTGTACATTATAATATAAACCTTCCTCTTGAAACACTCGATCTATTTAAAAAATCGCTTCCATATCCGTTGCGGGGTTTTAAAGATTTAAGCATACATGGGACGGACAGACGACAGCGACTTTGTTATACAGGGTTGATACGTTATAGGGGCATTTTTTGACTGCCTACACTAGGTATCATTTCCAGGCTCTGTACCAAAAAACAATTAAATTGGAGCAATAGTTTAGCCGCAAAAGATTTTTTAAACTTTCCTAACAGATGTTTATGCCTAACGCATCGTTTATTAACCTTAGGGGCTGTCCATTAATCACGTGTTGTTTTTTTAACATTACCTGGTGAGGTTGTACCGTTTCGAATTCATACTAATCACATAAAGTATACGTAGTGTAATTTAATGCCCCTCTGTCATATCAACTCTGTATAATATGTAGTGATTACATTTATTATTTAAAAAAAAACACAAAGAGTATAATACTTTACAAATCGCTGCTCTTATAGCTTGGACCACAAAATCAGAGGTCGAATGCTATCACGTTCGATTATGACAATTTATAAAATAATAGTTTTCTCTTTTTAACAGCGGGTGACTATACAATTTTAGTTACTATCGGATGCTATTATAGCACATTACATGATCCATACTGTATTGTGTTGGACTTTCTTGGTTTACGCAATAAAGTTCACACGCTTGAGTCGTTGGATCAACGGGTCCCGGGTTTGATTCCGGGGTCGGGGAAGTGTGGGTGAAATTTGTGTTCGTGTATTACATATTTGTCAACTGCTCCCGCGATTATAACTAGAGCAGTGGTTTCGTATAAAAAAATCCCGTGGCATACGACCCGAATTGACCCTATAGTACATATTAATAGGTTATCAAAACTCTTTTTTTTTTCTTCAGGTTTTTTGTCTTTGTATTCAATAAAAATTTAATCGAATTTTACGGTAAGCTGATACGGAGCTATAGGAACCCTCATCGGCGGGCCTCCTCCAACTGTCATGTTCGTTACTTACTGAAGATCTGCATTTCCTTAATCCCATCGGGTGCGGAATCAATTTAAGGTGATTGGATTGTCATCTGCACTCCAAATCCCATCTAGAACCACTGGTAATCAGCCCAAAGACCCACTGTTGAGTCGGGTCTCCTCCAATTACATGGAGGCTAATTAGCCTACTGTGCCACGATGGCCAGACGGGTGGGTGGGTTTCATAGCAAGCTTTTCTTGTCTTGCGGCTAGGCTTGGCAGCAGGTGGCATTTTCTTTTGTCAGCTCTTACGAGACTCTAAATAGGGTGGCGACACTATGTATTCTAAATCCGTCACCGTGATCCGTCATATTACTAATTCAATAGAGTCATAACCGACAATCAACGTGCTATTGATTGTCAATTTTATAACTTTTGGTAAATTACCTAAACTATACTAGCAGACCCAGCCACGCGTTGCTGTGGTTTTTTTTATAATATATTACATTTTACATTAACATATTTTACATTAATTTAATTTTAATATAGCGCCATCTATTGAATACTTACTCAATTCAGTCAACAGATATCGCCATCTGTTAGAATCGTTTGGAGCTAAGATATAATTGTGGCGGTCAAATATTAGACAAATAATTTGCAAGAAATTAATATTGCGACTATGAAGTGAGAAGCTATCCTATGATTCAAGTTGGATCAAACAGCAAATGGTGTGCAAATTTGATTAAAATCGGATAAGTAAAGTAGGGATTTATAATACATAGTGTGGGCACCCTATCTCATTCTGAGGGATAGTTTCATTCGGATGGTTATACACCCTCTATAGGTACTAAGAAAGTGGAAAAAATTACGTCAATCAAAATATTGGCAGAAAAATACGTAATAGCGTCTCTGTCCGACCATCAAAATACGCCAACCGTCATGTGCGCAGGCCAACTTAAATCTGCTTGTAAATATGGCGCCATATTTTAAAAACAGCTTTATTACCTTGGGAGAAAGTTCGATATCGTTGATTATTTTTATTTAGATGTTTACAATCATTTAAAGGTTTCACGGTTTTGTGTTATTTAGTACTTTTACTGATTACGAAAGTTATTGACTTTGGTTTGAACAAATATTGATCGTCAGTCATCGTGTTAGCACTGCTCTCTCTTAGGCAGTATTTGCCCCGTTTTAGCAACAGGGGTGACATGGAGCCAACCTGAAGTCCTTCCACCAGTAGACGGAGAGAAATTGGACTCCAAATTCATGGAGGATCTACTTGCCACGCCATGACAGGTTGGCACAGGGCGTGTGTCCAGTTTTTCTTCTCTTGCAGCTAGGTGATCTGTATATTGCGTTCCCTTACGACACTCTCAGAATAGTGTGGGTTACTGATACTGTATTCTAAATGCGTCCCCACACGGACTTTGTTTATGAAGTCGGTCTAACCGAGCATTCTTAAATTCGGTCTGCGCTTGCGCATCGGGCAGTGACGGAGCCGTTCTGATTGTTGCGGAAAAGCGTTGAGACACGGTTGGTCCGTGAATCAAGGACTTGATCTATCTGTGTTGACAAATAACAAAGGTTTTTTTTATCACCAACTTGAATGCTTTTGACCCTAGGCTTGCGTGATGGAAAGCAATGCCAGGGTCTCGGAGGAATTGAGAACGTCCTCTTTTTTGAAGTCGTTTAAACTAAACCGTGTTGTGACGTGACGTGATTTAGAATACACAGTGTCACCAACCCATTCCATCCTAAGGGTATCGTAATAGCCGACAAAAGGAATCGACAAGGTCGAAAACCTAGCCGCAAGAGAAGGAAAACTTGTTACAAAACCCAGTTCCAACCCGTCTTGCCAGCGCGGCACTGTAGGCTGATTACCCTCCATATAACGGGGGAGGCCCGCTAAGTAGTACTTACTTGTAGTAGTAAAACTAAAGTTCCACTTATAATTTTTACATCGTAGGTATATTTTTCATAATTTTATTCTGTAACACACTATCAACAAACTCCGAATGAGTAGTTAATGTCGAAAATTGGTGTGCCATAATTTCAGTCGTCATTGACTTCGTATCCGATATGGAACCGATTGATTAAGTTAAGAGAAAACTGCCTTAACATTTAAACTTTTTTCTATTACAAATAGGCGAATGACCTAGTCGATTAGTGATCTTGTAATTTAATTCGAAAGGGTTCTTAAAATAACCTACCTGTCGTACCGACCTTCTAGACATAAGCCTCCCTTAGTAATTTCAACAATGCCTGGGCCATCCAAGCCCATCGGAATTCGGTGCCCTTAGCCCAGAAATTCCTGCTGACTTAGTTCTCTTTCATTTATAAAGATAATAACTAACATACATATATCTAGACTGGTCACGTCGTTTCGCACAGGGTTTCATAGCGTTCCTATTCTCGGACTAACTTCATTTATTCTTGGGCGTCAATCCTAGAACGACAATCCAAACTAAACTAGTTAATTATAAGTACATAGTCAGTGTAATATGCCGTGTTCTCCCGTCAGGTCTTCTCGGTTGATGCCGCATTCCGACCTGGTAGTGTTATAAAATCATGTATCCGTTGACGATTGTGAACGCCATAATTGGCATAATACTCGTACAATGAAGCATTATTCTATTTAAGTATATGTAGTTGTCCCGTTTGGCCAGCGTGGCACAGTAGGCTAATTACCCTCCCTGTGGTGAGAGGAGGCCCGACTCAGCAGTGGGTCATTTATGGGCTGAGTAGTCGTTATATCTCCCCATCGTCGGAATGGTATACAGAAGGTAGGGCTTACTAAGAGAAAACATGTATAGAAGCTTACAAACCAACCCAAAATCACACTGGTGGGGGAATGTTCGCGCATGTCATCAACCAATCAAAACACCTTCTTCCTCCGCCAATCACCGGCGGTGAACTCGACTAATAAGTAACATAGATTTTGGCTCAAGATGTTTTCATGTGACTAAAGTAGCCGCTTGACTGACAATCCACGACATGTAGTTTCTCTAGAGGTATACAAAAATCCACTTACTAATACTATTCAATACAAATTTAATTCCAATGATCCACTGCTGAGTCGGGCCTCCTCCAATTACATCCACTTCATCACTTCACTTAGCCGGTCCATCCACTTAGCTCGTAGCATTTCGGTACAGGTGCAAGTAATAAAGTATTCTTCCGCGAGCGGTGCTTGTCTAATTGGCGCGTGTGAACTAAAATGATAATAGTCGATCTTCGTATAGATAAGTTTTTTAATAACAGGAAGATATCTATCCTGCACGGTATTCTTAATTTTTTTTTTAAATTGAATAAAAGTAGCCTGGCTGTAAAGTGATTTAAGCGTTCCGTGTGGTGACGGTTTTAGAATACATAGTCCCACATTCCATCCTGAGGGTGTTGTAAGAGCCGATGAAAGGAAACGACTAGGCCGATAACCTAGCAGCACAGAAGGGAAACGAAGAGTGATGGGAAGCCGTGATCTCCTTCTGCGAGGCCATTATGCCGCAGAAGGAGGCCAAGTTACGGCAGTCGGGTCGCTCAACGTACTCCGGAGCACTCGAGGGGCGGCAGTATGCGTTAAGCATTTGCCACATCAACATTAAAAAATGTATTGTTTATTTACTAAAACATATAGGCAAGGCGTCCTTGTGATGGATGACATAAGCATAGAGTCACCAACCCATTTTATCCTGATCGCATCGTAAGAAAATTGCAAGATAGACTGTCTAAACCCGACGTCCGAATGTGACACAATAGGCGATAATACTTTTCTTCCATAATATTGGAAGAAACATACCTACTGATGATGAAACTTGGTAACTACTTCGGGTTATCCGTTCTCTCTACTTGGCTTACGTTTTCTAACGTCCAATCACTTTTAAAAGAGTTTCATAAAGCAATCAATTAATCCACATTTTACCTGTAAATTAAACTTAGAGGTCTTGCACATCACGTGAAAGTACGTGTAAAAGTTGTTTTGGTTCATAAACAACTTTTGTCGCTCCCTCACTCTTTACCAAACATATATCTCTTTCTCTCTTTCACATTAGGCTCTGCCACATTATTACCGTTGCAACGAATAGTATGGCGAATCGACGATATATCGATACAATAAGTAATCGAAACATCGATTACGTTAAATTGATTGAAATATGCTCGCTTTAAGCCGTACGTAATTCTACTAGTGAATTGAACTATAAACTTTCTCCGACTGTCTCAATGGAAATAGCCTAGCCGAGGTGTTTGCTAGTATATGTTTTAATTACTAGTGAAGCCTTTATGCGTCCCAAGCCAAGAAGTCGTTATAAGAGATCCGTCGCGAATGTTAAGGGAAGGGCCGGGCGGGTGTCTTCTTAGAAAAAAAATCGTTTAGCTAGCACGGCACCTCACATGAAATTGAAGGAAGCCCGACTCACTAATGTTTGCTATGCTCGTTAAAATGTTGCATTACACATTCATATAACTTTTTTTATAGCAAGGCACTGAATTTAATACGAATAATGCAGTCTACAGTCTGCGCCAATCTTTATGGCCGGTCTGAATGTAGTCGTGGGTACGAACTGGCGTATCGTACATTTCATAACCAATATGAAGTGGCTCACTCACACTAACATGCGGGTGGCGAGGGCGCTTGCGGGGTGTCTCCCCGCTCCGTGTACCTCCCGCTGATACCTGATTTTGTGTTGTGCGCAGCGTAAAGCACGATCCACGTTACAACGGGCCGTGCGCCGGACGGGCCCCGTACGGGCGCACGTTCGAATATTATTGGTATACATTTTGTATGAAGTGATTCATGCTTCAACGTGGCTCGGCCGTGCTGCGGCCGGGACCACGTCATACAAAATTCCCCGCACGGGGCCCGTCCGGCGCACAGCCCGTTGTAGCGTGGATCGGGCTTAATGCGGCTACATTCAGACCGGCCATAAAGATTGGCGCGGACTATACTTATAAATACATATAACCCAAATCGCGACTTCAACTTGTTAATTCTTTAGGCGGTTAAACTTAATAGCTCCGGCCTTCGACCTTGATTGACTAACTAACAACTCTTTACAAGAAACAAGGATGTAATTATGCAAGAATGAGAGTGAATGGTAAATAATGAGGGAACCAGTAGGCGACCTTATACTAATTTGACGGAATCTCGAATGTGTAATTTGACAGCAATTTACTGATGAAACATAGATTGGGCAAACATACCAAAACATATTATTTATTTATACATATATTAATACGTGAAGCAAATACTTAGTGTTGCGCAAATGGAGGAGTATGAAATTTCCCACACATTAGGCTTATTTACAGGGGCATAGCTACCGCCGTATCTGCCGTATTAATTATACGGGGGCCCCCGACGTGCGTACGCTAAAATTAATAAAAACTTCCCAATTTTTTTATTATTTGAGAATGGACAAAAGTACAAAAAGTAAGTAATTTCTTTTTTCTCGGGTGAACGTGCGTTTGAAAGTTGGCAGCACCCTACATCGGTTATTTTTTTTACAAACATTTTATTTTTCTTTTGTGAGAAATCTTTACCCTTCGTAAGGGCCCGCAAATAAATATTTGTACGGGGCCCCAACAAGGCACGATACGCCCCTGTTTATTTATTTAAAGAAGTCTGCAAAATGCTATTGCTTTTCAATTATGCTTAAACAATACATTAAATCAATCAAAAGAACATTAAATACACTACCATGTATTTGACATACACACACGCTGTGGTCAAATTGAGAATAGAACTATAGAATTATGGTCGAACTTCGACTTCTGGGCGACCACTACCTCAAAATGATTATGCACGTAGATCGTTTCGTTAACCCGGAATGATTCAATACCTATAATAAATAAGTTAGTCGGGTATTAGGCACTTACCTCTTATAAAATTACCTCTCATAAATGGAATATTGTACCATAAACTTGAACCCAAAAACTTCGCGCGTATTAAGAACCACTAAGCGCTCCATCTCAGCCAATCACAGCCACAGCGGCACAAAAATTGGCACATAGCTCAAACTATTTACCGTATACTGTAGGTACTAAAGTATTGTTAATCAAATCATACTTCTCGCGACTGCATCGGTCGCCGCCCGGCCTTGGAGTTCACTTCCTATAAGGCTCAATTTACAATGAAACAGGATCAGTCATCAGAGCCGCGGTGAGCATTTCAATTATAAAAACGGCAAAGCATTTTGAACCTTATGTTTAAATTGCACAAAATTTTATTTGTCATAAAACATAGCGAGAGGTACACTCTTTGTTCTTTCATTCTGAGTTGTACCCGGATCTTGTAGAAACATACGGGTCCTAACTATCGGCGTCCACTACTGAACATAGAGCTTCCCTAG
The DNA here is from genome assembly GCA_905475355.2 of Clostera curtula. Classification (NCBI taxonomy): domain Eukaryota; kingdom Metazoa; phylum Arthropoda; class Insecta; order Lepidoptera; family Notodontidae; genus Clostera; species Clostera curtula. Next base: position 2,301,975 of record FR997804.1, on the reverse strand, counting down.
ACGACACAAATTACAGTTCTGAGCAGACCTCATCTATCCGCTCCCTCGATTAGCTGAACCGAATGACTTTTTTAACACCTTCGCTGCTTTTCTCATGGACTTGCGCCAGTGCGTATGAGGTCTTTTAGAGGCAAAATTCAACTTCTTTTCGGTGCGTATGAGACCTTTGCGGCCTCACAAAATGTTGTTTCACAAAACACCTTAAATATAGCCCAAATATGACAATAATTGCTTGAAAATCTACCATTATAAACTTTAATAGATGCTTTAGTTGAATCCAGCTTCGCCCCCAATTATGACTTTTTGGAATTAATGTCTTCGGGTTCCAGGACGTTGCTTTCCAAATCCACATCCGTTTGACGGGCCATTTGATAAATGCTCAGCCACTTTAGACCTTCTACTACTACTCGGTCCATACATAGTAGTGGGTACTAAGTCGGGTCACCTCCTATTGGATAGAGGGTAATTACGTTACAGTGCCATGCTGCAGTGCATGGGTTGGTTTCGCTTGAATTTAGCCTTCTGCTGCGGCTAGCTGTATTGTCATTTTCTTTTGTCGGCTCTTACCTACGTCAACCTCAGAATGCAATAAGGTGTTGACACTATGTATTCTCAATCCATCACTCACACGGACATATTAAATTAATGCTTTCATATTCCTTCAACTATGTCAGTCTTAGGCTCTTCTGCAGATTTCCTCATTTCTGAATCAATCACCCTTTTCATCATCATCATCATTTCAGCCTAAAGACGTCCACTGCTGGACATAGGCCTCCCCCAAGCATCTCCACAAAGGCCGGTCCTGGGCCGTCCTGGCCGTGTGGGAGGCCTACCAGCACTGCGCCTTCCGGAACGCGGTCGCCACTCGAGGACTTTTCTGCCCCATCGGGCGTCGGTCCTGCGAGCTATGTGCCCTTTTATAAAGACTCAAATATAAAAAGAAGTTAGCGCAGATATGTTTCTGACAGTTAGCGTTTGTCCTCAAATCTTCTGAATTGATGCAGTTTTTGTTTCACTGTAGAATACATATTTCCCAAAACCGATAACCTAGCCGAAAAAGCAGGTAAACTTGATACGAAACCTGTCTAGCCAGCGTTGCACACTAGGCTAATTACCCTCAATGCAGTTGGAGGAGGGCCCACTCAGCAGTAAGTCATTTACGGGCTAAGAAGAAGAAGAAAACGGGTTTTTCTAGATTATTATAGAGAACGCATATACCCAGCAAATGATGACATATCGGTGAGATGATGATCTAATTTAACTTTTAGATCTATTCAGCCATTTTATATTTCAAATTTATATAGCTACAAAGTCAATCAGCTGTGATTATTAAAAAGCCAACAAACTTGTTATGTCTTCCTATTATCTGGATTTGTGGAACCGGTTTGTTAAGTCTGGCTCGAAGCGACCGAGATGTGGCAGTCGTACACACCAATTGTTATTAAATAAATAGATAAAATAGATGACATTGATGACAGTGACACTGTATTTCGCAGCTCCGTTTTATTTTAATTAAAATATCGTGTATAAATCATTTTTACAGGATAAAACTATGTACGATCAGTAAGCTGGTTTGGTGCTTTTTAAAGTCTATATATATTTTTTACTGGAACGCACACGGAACTAATTATTCGACCATCGATATACAATATATAGAAGAGATCGCGAAAGTTCTGGATTTCATTCAAAAAAGGATTGTGGTGGTGTACTCATCGCAGTTTCTAATAAATTCAATTCATCTCATTTTCATGACGGAGAAAAGAAGATATATATGTGAAAATACAGGCCGCCATCGGTTGTCCTAGCGACGATATGCGTCGCTAGGTGACGTCCACTACAGCATCCAATTAGAAGACCATCCTGTGACAAACCTGCGTGTCGACGCATGCGTCTTCTTACCAATTCAAGTAGCCGTCTTATTTTGACTTTGACATATTTATGTTTTCAGTGTACATTTTAAGTTGGTTTTTTGTGCTTTATTATTGTTTTAAGATATATTTTTTTTGGTATTTCACTATTGTGAATGCAGTCCGGGACCCAATCTTGTGATGGCACTTCGAACGCGATCCATACATGTACTCAGTGCAACAAGTCTTTCAAATCTTTGAAAGGCCTCAACATTCACACAACTAAAACACACAGGAAATGTAACAGCCAAATCAGTACACCTTTAGACATCCATCCCATTCTTCCGAGTGATCCTGCTTATGTAGCCAACGATCCAACTCCTTTCCACACATATCTTAGCCATTTGAAAAATAGTATACCCATAGTTAAAAGAATCCCTCGAGGAGCTCGAATAACCGTTGCTACACATTTGGCACAATTAATCCAGAAATGTTACCTAAACAATTGTGCTCAAGACTGGATGAATCTATTTTTATTTTCATATAGCACACTACATATAATAAAAACTGATGAACCGAATTTATCCTTGACACAAAAGATTAAGAATAACTGTGCTGTAAGCTCCTCGCCTTCTCCCACACCTATATTCAAACATGATGCCCCTCACAATCGCAAAAAACTCATTGAAAACAAAATCTGTGACGGAGATCTCAAAGGTGCCGCTCGCCTTTTGTTCTCCAACGACGTGCTATCACCAGATACCCCTGACACCCTTCAGGCCTTAAGGACAAAACATCCTCCAGCTCCAGTGACCCCATATTTTCTCGACCCACCAACAGCAGGGCAAGCGTGCCTTCAAATTCAAAACAAAGATGTTACGGATGCCATTTTATCTTTTAAACCAGGTTCGGCTGCAGGTTTGGATGGAATCTCACCCCAACATTTGAAAGACTTAACATCGCATTCTGTGGGTGATGCAGGCGAGCAGCTTGTACATTCGATCACTAAATTGGTCAACTTTATGTATTCCGGCAATGTCAATCCAGAAATTGTTCCCATTCTTTTCGGCGCGAACCTCATTGCCCTCACCAAAAAGGACGGAGGGGTGAGACCAATTGCTGTTGGATCAACACTACGACGTCTGGCCTCCAAAATTGCTATTCGACATATTTTACCAAAATTAAATTCGGAATTTGAACCCGTACAGTTAGGCTTCGGTGTAAAAGGAGGGTGTGAGGCAGCCGTCCATGCCCTACGCTCTTTCTTAACTTACGGCCAGCCTGACGTGTTGCTCAAAATTGATGTCAAAAATGCTTTCAATTCGGTAAATAGGGATACCCTGCTGACGGAAATAAAACAACATATACCGGAAATATACAATTATCTTCTTCTCAGTTACGCTGAACCAACAAAATTGTTATATCGTTCCAATGAACTGTCCTCGGAAGTAGGTTGTCAACAGGGTGATCCCCTTGGGCCTGCAATTTTTAGTTTGGCTATAAACCCTATAATAAAAAAAATTAAATTCTAAATTCAACGTTTGGTATTTGGACGACGGAACCCTAGGAGGTGATGTGGATACTGTGTTATCGGACCTTTTTATAATCAAAAATAAATTTGAAGCCATTGGTTTGGAGCTTAATTTTAGCAAATGTGAACTTTTTATAAATAACTGCGACTTAAATTTGAATGACGTAAAACTAAAATTCAATATTTTGGCTCCAAATATTAAAATAGTTAACAGTAATTCCCTTTACCTTTTAGGTTCTCCAATTTTTGATGAATCTTTTGCTGAATATATTAATAATTCAATTACTAAATTTCAAAATTCTGCTGACCGTCTAATTGAAATTAGTCCACACTATGCTCTTTGCATCTTGAAATTCTGTCTTTTCGTCCCAAAATTTACGTATGTGCTCCGTTGCTGCTCCTTTTGGAATCGCCCAGATCTTTTGACACAAGTGGACGACTTAATCAAAATTAGCTTAGAATCGGTTCTTAATATGCAGCTGAACGAGCATTCTTGGACCCAAGCATCCCTACCCATCCGCTATGGTGGTCTAGGGATTCGCAAAATTTCCAGTGTCGCTTTACCAGCCTTCCTAGCTTCTGTCCATAGTTCAGCAAGTCTCATAAGTACAATTTTAAGGGCATCCCCTTCAAACTTTGAGATTGCTGGCTTGGAAGAAGCTAGAAACGCTTTCTTAATTGCATGTCCAGGTCAAAATTTTCCATCTTCCCCAAATTCGCAGAGGAGCTGGGATGACATAAATTGCAAATTGTCATATGACAACCTTTTAAGCTGTAGTACGGGTTCGGCGCGTGCTAGGCTTTTGGCCGTGGGTACGCACGAGGCCGGCTACTGGCTTCACGCGTACCCTTCGTCAAAAACAGGAACATTTCTTGAGCCTGACACGCTTCGAATCGCAACGTGTCTACGGCTTGGGGTTCCGGTCTGCGCTCCTCATAAATGTCCCTGTGGCAGTGATGTCGACAAGCTAGGACATCACGGACTGTCATGCCAAAAAAGTGCAGGCCGCTTCTCGAGACATGCCGCACTTAACGATATCATACGCCGGTCCCTTACCTCCGTCAACGTGCCCAGTCTACTTGAGCCGACTGGCATTGCAAGAGACGATGGTAAGAGACCGGACGGTATGAGTTTGATTCCATGGAAGATGGGTCGGGTGCTGGTGTGGGATGCAACCTGTTCAGACACACTGGCCCCTTCCCATCTACATGGAACCAACAACAGAGCTGGTGCGGCTTGTGAAGCGGCTGAAAAAGCTAAAGGATACAAATACAGGGGTCTAGGCTCCGAATATGAATTTGTCCCATTCGGTGTCGAGACCCTTGGTCCGTGGGGTCCTAGCGCTATAAGCCTTTTTAAGGAAATAGCAAAAAGGTTAGTCGACATCACAGGAGACCGAAGAGCTGGTAGCTACCTCGGACAAAGAATCAGTCTAGCGATTCAAAGGGGGAACGCTGCCAGTATCTTCGGAACCTTGCCTAAAGGGACTCCTTTAAATAATATATTTTAGTATTTAAGTTTTAGGTTAATTGGTATTTTTAGTCTTGATTTATTACTTAGGTTTATTTTTATATTTTATTAATATGTTGACAATTTGTATGTGTCCATTAGATGAAATAAATTGTTATTATGATATAGATTTTATATTTATATAGATTGGTCTAGTGGTTAGATGTGCCGCCTTTGGATCAACGGGTCCCGGGTTCGATTCCGGGGTCGGGCGAGTGTCTTTGTCTAAACCAGAGGCACTGGCTCGGAGTCTGGGTGTCATTTCTATCTATAATATGTATGTATTTACAAAAAAAAAAAGTATATAAGTAGTTTATCATCCATCTCGTTACCATAACACAAGCATTAAGTTGCTTAGCTTGGGACGAGATGGCGTTGTGTGAAATGTCCAAGGATATTTATATATTATTATTATTTAGCTACAAAGTCAATCAGCTGTGATTATAAAAAAGCCAACAAACTTGTTGTCTTCCTATTATCTGGATTTGTGGAACCGGTTTGTTAAGTCTGGCTCGAAGCGACCGAGATGTGGCAGTCGTACACACCAATTGTTATTATGATATAGATTTGCTTTTAATTTAAATCCATTTCTTCTATCTATCGTTCAGTCTATCATTCATTCATCTGAGGTGGGCCTCCTCCCGTTACTAAGAGGGTAATTAGCCTACTATGCCAAGCTAGCCAGACGGGTTGGCACAGGCTTCGTTTTCTTCTCTTGCGGCTAGGTTTTCGGCCTTGTTATTTCCTTTTGTCGGCTCCAACGACACCCCAGGGTGGAATGAGGTGATGGCACTATTTATTCCAAACCACGCGAATTTCCAACAACACAATACCAACACAACAATGTGGTTTTAAAATCGAAAATCACACGAAGTAGCAGAAAATGCCGATCAAATACTATGGGAAATTAAAGGGATTTCAATTAAATTCTTCATCTTGATCAATTAAATTCTTCATTAATTAAATATACTGTCATTTGCAATCTACTTTTTTCTTGACATAACCTTTAGTTATGCAAAAATTATGCGTTTCCTAATGTTTGGCCGGCCACCGGTGTCCGAAAGGCCAATCCTCAGTGCTCCTCTGCGCTCTGTTAGCGCGACACGCGACTGTAGTCGCCATCTTTGAATTAAGAAACATCACTATTCGAATATCGAATACTGTCCAAAACAAAATTACTAATTAAAAACGATTATAATCAAAACTGAGTTTCAAAACTGTGTTTAGTGTGTGATACCTAAGTGTATGATATCTGTGCAAAAAAAAAGGATTTCTTTTTTAATATTGAGCGGGTAAGTTGACATCAGTTTGTGCAAGAACTTTTTTGTTGGGCAAAAAAAGTTGTAAAGTAAGGACTAGGCAGATATATGTATCTTTTAGTTTGCATCTCATAAGTTATTCGTAAGTTTTTATTACTTACTGTTAAAGGAGAAAGTTGTCTGTAAGATGGATCATGACCGCAAATGACTGTCCATTGACCGGCCGTCATACTAAACTGGAGGGTCATTCCAATACAAATATTAAATCAGAAAGTTATGTACACGCTTTTAACTGCCAGCAAGAGATTTGCTGCTTATCTGTATTAAAACTGGCGATATATTTTTTAGTATACTACTAGCGACCCGCCCCGGCTTTGCACGGGTGCAATGCTGAAATTTATCAGTTTTTCTCTACCATATTATGCATATATTATACATATAAACCTTCCTCTTGAATCACTATCTATTAACAAAAATCCGTTGCGTAGTTTTAAAGATTTAAGTATACATAGGGACGGACAGAAGACAGCGACCTTGTTTTACACTATGTAGTGAGATTCCTGCTGGTGTTCGTGTGGATTAATGTACATGATGTCACAACCCCATTCCATTCTCCCATTCTGAGGGTGTCGTAAGAGTAGTCAGAAGAAATGTCAAGGTCAAAAACCCTGTCACAAAAAAAGGAAAACTTGTTAAGAAAGACGGGCAACGACCATTGAATACTGAATGAACCATTCGGGCAGCAAGGTCATGAATGCTGTTTGGGACGGCGCCTGGGCCACGCTGGCCAGACGGGTTGGCAAAGGTTTTGGTATCAAGCTTATCTTCTTTTGCGGCTAGGTTATCGACCTTATTCCGGCTCCTACGACACGCTCATGATGGCATGGGGTGGTAACACTACGTATATATGTACATACTTATTATAGGCATACGTTATTCTACTAATTAGATGCGCAATCGTCTGACCTAGTTGAGTCTAGTGCACATAATGAATGAATAAATGAATGATATTCTTTATTGTACACCAAAAAAACATAAAAGAAACTTCAACATGAACATTGTACAAGTACAAATGGCGGTCTTATTGCTGAAAGCAATTTCTTCCAGACAACCGTTGGATGCACTTAGGTGGAACAAGAAACAAATATGAGTAGTTGCAGTGTACATATGATATACTATATATAAATAACTAGTGGCCCGCCCCGGCTTCGCCCGTGCAAAGCGGGTGTGAGTTATACATATAAACCTTCCTCTTGAATCACTCTATCTATTAAAACAAACCGTATCAAAATCCGTTGCGTAGTTTTAAAGATTTAAGCATACATAGGGACGGACAGAAACAGCGACTTTGTTTTATACTATGTAAAGATAACAAGTAAACATATACATATCACTACATAGTATAAAACAAAGTCGCATTCTTCTGTCCGTCCCTATGTATGCATAAATCTTTAAAACTACGCAACGGATTTTGAAGCGGTTTTTTTAATAGATAGAGTAATTCAACGGGAAGGTTTATATGTATAACCCACCCCCGCTTTGCACGGGCGAAGCCGGGGCGGGCCACTAGTTATAAATAATTAAAAATATTAAGTACGACTAACCAAAAGTCAAATAATGCTCTTTCACCATACTTTTAAACTTCGTTAAGGATTGAGCACACCTTACCGACAATGGCAAAGCATTCCACAGGCGCACAGCTTGAATAGTAAAGGATTTATCGTAAAATCGCGTGGAATGCATTGGCATTGCCAGTGTTAAGCCCTCTGATGATCTTAAGGACAATGAATGTGTGTCACAGGAGAACTGAAAACGCTCTTTAAGATAATGTGGGGTAGTGGGATGAAAAATAGTACTGTACAGCAGTGAAAGGATGTGAGTATTCCGACGAAGACGAATTGGGAGCCACTTGAGCTTTTCACGAAATTCTGATACATGATCATATTTGCGTAAACCAAATATGAATCTTATACAAACATTTTGAAGTCGCCCAAGTTTGTTAAGTTGCTCCTCTGTGAGATCAAGATTAGTAACATAGTACATTATTCCGCAATATTTTTATTACGTTAACAAAAACAAGTGCGTGGTTGTAAACTATTGAACAATACCCATGCGGGAACGCATTGCAATTGTGCGATTTGTGTAAACAAAGTGACATAACATTAAACAAATTTAACATGTAGGTTAAATTTGTTTTGCTTAGCTTATCAATCTCCATAACTGTTATACCTATAACGAATAGGTATATCTCTGGCATATCTAACGGAAAATGCATTTCGTATTATCGGTCGCGTAATGCCAAAACAGACACCATTTAATGTAAAACAACCAAAGTCAACCTTTCAAACCTAACCGAGATGATGCGATATCGGCGTCATTAATACGCGACGCATTTTCCGTCAGTTATGTACCAAATACCGACCCTAAACTGACAAATATGTCAGTTAACTTTAGTCAATATTAATGAGTCTATAAACTCTATAAACTATTATTCTATGGAGGAAAGATTGATAGTTTGTTAGTTTGTTTAAATTGTATGTTTATGCTCTGAAACTTTAGGACGGATTAAAAAAACGTTTCACCATTAGCATCCTACATTACCCCTGAACATGGGCGATGGAATATTTTCAAAAATGTTAATATATAAAAAAAACTTTAATTTATTTTTCTTTTTTAATATATAATGTCACAGATTGTCGCTAGTTATTCTGTCCGTAGGTCAGGCAGAGCATTCATGTTGACCTGCACTGACTTGCATGATGCATTCAAAATCCAGATCTTTAGCCTGTCATACTAGGGTGAATCAAAAAGTTCTTAGAAGTGCATATATATGAAACCTTTTTGGATCAAGTTCGATATTCAAATTAAAGAGTGTCTATCACACTATATTTATGCAGACTGTCACTTGTTTTTGTCAGTTCGTTCGCATGTAATAAATTTTTTTGTGCAACGAGTTGCTAAAAAGTCAAAATTATGGATAAAAGTGAGTTACGTGCGGTGATAAAATATCTCAGTTTGAAAAAAATGTCTACGAAGGAAATTTTTTTGGACATTCAGCAGACATTAGGGGGTGATGCTGTACCCTATTCTACGGTTGCGTACTGGGTGGCTGAATTTAAAAGAGGTAGATCAAGCTGTAAAGATGACCCGCGTTCTGGGCGGCCTTCAACCTCCGTTACAGAAGAAAATGTCAAAAAGGTTGAGAATCTGGTTTTGGAAGACAGAAGAATGACTATAAAACATATAGCTGAGATCCTAAAGATATCTTTTGGTAGCGTTCAATCCATTTTAATTGATTCACTGGGGTTCAAAAAAGTGTCTGCAAGATGGGTGCCACGAATGTTAACCGACGAAAACAAAAAGCGACGTTTGGAAATTTCCAAGCGTAATCTCGAAATGTTCCAGCGTGATTCGGATAATTTTTGCCGTCGTCTTGTCACCATGGATGAAACGTGGGTCCACCATTTTGATCCTGAAACTAAAAGACAAAGCATGTCTTGGAAACGACCATGCTCTCCATCCATTAAGAAATTTCGAGTTGCTCCTTCCGCTGGCAAAGTTATGGCCTCTGTGTTCTGGGATAGTGAAGGAATCCTTTTTATTGATTACATGCCAAAAGGCCAGACGATAACTGGACCCTATTATGCAAATTTAATCCCGAAAGTGCGTGAAGCGATTAAAGAAAAACGTCGTGGAAAACTGTCGTTGGGCGTGTTGTTCCTTCAAGATAACGCTCCTGCCCATCGATCGGAAGTTGCGCTCGACGCAATCCGCTGTGCTGGCTTCAATCTCCTTGACCACCCACCATATTCTCCGGACTTAGCCCCAAGTGATTTTCACTTATTTCCAAAATTAAAAGAGGAAATTCGTGGAACAAAATTTCACGATAATGACGCGGTTATAGCTGCCGTAGAGGACTTTTTCGAGAGTCAAGAAAATAATTTTTTTTCACAAGGAATAAGGAAGTTAGAAACGCGTTATTCTAAATGCATTGCATTGGAGGGAGATTATGTAGAAAAATAAAATATTATTATTTAAATCTTTGCATTTTTTAATATTGATTCCAAGAATTTTTTGATTCACCCTCGTAAATCGCGGATACCCATACCATCCTCCGTTGCATCAATGTAAACAATAGACATTGCCACACAACACCACGTATGGATGCCGTACCTTGCAATACAAAGTTGCATCATGGTAGTGCAACGCACACTGGCTGGTTGCTAGACTGGATGTCAAACGTTTGACAGCCGTGACAGGTGCAGTCTATGGCCTTGGTGGCAGCCTTAGACTAATACATAAACATATCATTAGAGAAAAGAACATATCGGTGACGGATTTAGAATACTCAATGTCACCAACCCATACCATCGTGAGGGTGTCGTAAGAGGAAAGACGTAGCACGTAGCCGAAAGAGAAGGAAAACTTGATACAAACCCTGTGTCAAGCCGTCTTGCCAGCGTGGTACCCTAGGCTATTTTCCCTCCATGAAGTTGTAGGAGGCAAGACTCAGTAGTGGGTCATTTGTGGGCTGATACCCACAACCAGGTGTGTTTAACGCGAAATTTTTGGTCTCTGAACAAATTTCTATTCATTTGGGACGTTAGATACCTAGATGTTAGATGAGAAGATTACCGTAACTTCCTGCTTTGAAAATGTCAAGTTTAGATTTTTTATTTGTAAGAGTATTATGATGATACCTACATAAATAAACTTCTTGTAGTTTAAACTTGAGCAGCCCAGAGTTGGATTGGATTCAACTTACGGATATTACAATAAAAATAAATTATTGTAAAAAAACAAATGAAAAAGTTATAGGATTGGCCAGAAAAGCATTTGTCAACTAGACTAATTAAAACATAAAACATTATACAATCCTATTGAGTAGATATATTCAGCAGGGATTTCGTGAAAGTCTATTTTCTATTATTATGCAATACCTAATGTTTATAAATATGTGCATAATTTACCAGTTGCTTAAAGTTATCTAACTGTTTTAGACGTAAAGGCCTACAAGTGTTACTAAATAGGAAATACGCGCCTAGAAGTCTTGGACACACTCGGGATGGATGTTTTTGCATACTAGCTACCTGGGTGAGCGGTCAAACTTACTTAACCGCTTTAGAAAATTAAACGTCGATATAAGAATTTACAAATAGCCGCGTTTCAAAGAATTATATTGTGTACAGTTACGCACTTTAAAATTCACTCAATTTGTATAGATTCACTGCCCCAGTTAGTAAACGTGTAGCGTGTTTCTCTCATCTGGCGACTACAGAGTTTCACGCCGGCTCTTCTCTGTAGAGCAGCATTCCGAACCCGGGGTAGTTTCAGTATGAATGTGGGTGGACGCAAGGGTTGTGGCAGATCAAAAGAGATGGATGTATTTCGAGAATGTGCATGAAAAGTGTGAATGTAGATATGACGACCGATAACTGTTTATGGAGACTACGAACAAGCACAAGGGCCGTAGGATGATATTGGTAATTTTAAATATGACGATTTATAAAACTATCCGATTTTATGACCGTGAGCGATTTATGCGTGCACAGCGAACGTTATCAATAAAACAAAATTATAGGCCCTAGATTTTAACTGTTTCTTTGTACTTTTGAAGACAACTGTCATCTAGTCTCTCCCGCGACCACGACTGCTGCAAATAATTCGTAACGTCAGGAAATAAATCATGTAATATACACGCGATAAATCCGTTAAAAAGTGTTTAATTTCAATGGGTAATAATCGCGAAAACTTAAGATATCATGATTTTTAAGTCTTTTGTGATAAAACCCACGTAAATAAAGTGTCTTTTGAGTTTGAGCATATCAGCATGGCTATGTATACTGTTCCTACTTCTCCTTAGTAGCGTTCTAAGTTAGTACTAAGTTCTTAGTAGCGTGATGATTGTAATTACAAGTGCAGTAACGAACATGGTACTAATGCATTGACGCAATACGGCGCCGCCGACTAGTCACTGTAGCGGAACTATAAGGCTAAGTACATACATACGTGAGTAATATTAACAGATTCCTCATTCATACTCGGAGGAAGCCATACTCCGCCAACTGCAAGTAGGGTCGCCATCTCTTTTTTTTGCAGACATTGTACAGCGGTTAATAAAAAATATTTTTCTTTATTCGTTATTCGTAGGTTGCGTTCAGAAATGGTTAAAAACGAGCTTAACTGATATGGCACAACCTTACTGCAGCATTAAATACTTACGATTAAACTTTTCTAAATCCAAAAAATCGTCGCTTCAGCCCAATAATGACCCACTACTGAATCGGGCCTACTCCAAATTTATCAAAGGAAATTAAACGGGGTAGCACAGGGTTTGTGTCAAGTTTTCCTTCTCTTGCGGCAAGTGATTTGCCGCATTTGCTAATTGCCATGTACTTTATTGTTCGCATAAAGTATAAAGTAGAATTACCTGAAATAACGTACAATATTTCATTATAAAGTACGGGTGGCAACCCTAACCACAAGGGGCGCTTGACAACTCGCCCAATGCCTTTATCCAGAATGCTCTTGCAGCCAAACCCGATACGAAGCAGTTTTTCCAAAAAAAATGTCTTCCTATGTATTTTTTATATTAATTTTTTTTTTTGTAAAACGAATTCCCTGCACTAGGTATAATCGGTATCGCGGTGGCAGTTTAAATACACGTAATTCATAAACATAAGTGACACCCAGACTCAGAGCAAATGCCTCTGGTTTACACAAAGACACTTGCCCGACCCCGGAATCGAACCTGGAACCCGTAGATCCAAAGGCGGCACTTCTAACCCCTAGACCAACGAGACATAGTCTCGTCGTTAATGTCCGCATACATACCCTGCTGTTCGGGGACTGGCCGGGTTAAATTGCGCACTAACCTGACCCACTAAAACTGACGGCGATCTGTGAGCCTTCCAGCCTCCTACAACTTATCTGAATAAAACTTTTAGATGGGTTCTTAAATGAATGATACATTGTGCTCCTAGCCTAATCGAAAGATATTTGGGTCATCACGATGCGCGTACGCACCAACAACGGTAAACTGCCGACTCGTTCTGAAGATTACTCTGATCTAAGATCAATACGTTTGATTCGTGTCTATCTATTGCCGTCGTCATCTCGACCTCCTCCCAATTCAAAAGAGGGAAATCAACTGAGAGACACTTGTGGTGTCATTGGAGATTAAACAAATTCTAACGAACTGTTCTATTGGATCCGGAAGGCGTCAACTGAATTGATAAACTACAAAAAAAAACGGAGGAATTGATAACCTTCTTGTTTGAAGCCGGTTTATAAGCACAATGTATATGCTCTTCCAGCGTCCAGCTTCTTAAAACTGGAAGAGGCCGCTAAAAATATAGACAGATGATATTTGCAGACTGATCGTTCTACTGGACTTCTAGTACTACTACTCAAGCCATAGTTGACCCAATGTTGAGCCAGACCTCCTCCAGTCACCATCTGTGCCTCGCTTGCCACACGGGTTGGCACAGGGTTTCGTATCTAGTTTTCCTTCTCTTGCGGCTAAGTTATCGTCTTGTAATTTCTTTTTCTCGACTCTTACGACACCCTACGTGTGGAATGGGGGGGTGACACTATGTTATCCAAACCCGTCAAGGACTCAGTACTTCAATTCATCATGCTCACTTTAAGACTCATGGTAATCTTCCTTGCAATATTGTTGAGGAGGGCGATGGCTGCCACATGCGTCATGCTTGTAAACAGGTGCCGTTGCTGGGGGTCGGTTGGCTCCGACATTGGCAGGTTACTATTGTTGACTAGATCTGGCTAATGTTTGGCCCTTTGCGACTATTACGCCTAAAAATGGCGATCTAAAAAGAGCAACTAAAGAGTTTCTTGCCGGCTCTTCTCTTTAGAGCTGCATTCCGAAACGGTAGTAGATGGTAAATTTTAAATTTATTATATTGTTTGATTTGTCAAAAGAGCTTTAGTGAGCCGACTTGATCAATGAGTTTTGGATTTGAATTGAATTTGAATTTCTTTAAAAAAATTTAATGTATAACAAATTTATTTCTACACCAATATCTTAAATGGGAAGTTGTAATTGCTTTTACATTCGATTTGTGAGAATGAGGCGCATTGAGAGGCCATTCGGTTCGTTATTGGGTTATTGAGCAATTATCTGAATTGAGAAAAACCTACGCTCACAAAGTGCATCTGTGAAGAGTTTTGTGAGAAATTGTATTAAGGAAGATAGCAATTAACTGTATTAAGATGGCAGCGTGTACCTATTCCTACTGCTACTAGTCCATTAATGACCCACTGCTGAGACGGGCCTCCTCCCAATACATGAAGGGTTTCGTATCAAATTTTCCTTCAAAATTTCCTTTATTAAGGAAGATAGCAATTAACTGTATGAAGATGGCAGCGTGTACCTATTCCTACTGCTACTAGCCCATTAATGACCCACTGCTGAGGCGGGCCTCCTCCCAATACATGAAGGGTTTCGTATCAAAATTCCCTTCTCTTACAGCTACGAGTAAGTTATAGGCCTTGTCATTTCCTTTTGTCGGATCTTAGGACACACTCAAGATTGTGTGGGGTGGTGACAGTATGTATTCTAGATCCGTCACCACGCAGACAAAAATACACTAACAGTCCTAAAGACCTGTACATGTTTTTAGGTTTTTAGAATATCAACACTTTTTAAAACAAATGACTTCCAATTTTGTTACGCTCCTTTCATTCCGAAGCAAACGCTTTTTTCTTCCTACTCACCTTATAATTGCGACTAATCCATTGTATTCTTGGACAAAGGTAAGTTACAGCACAATACGCACGTAATATACACCTACTGTGTGATTCAAGTTAACAATACGTTTTAAGTACTCCAATAGGTGCAAGGGTAAGGTTACTAGGAGGATGCTTTGTATACCGGCATCCGACGACCTCAGCCGAAGGATACGCAACTTAATAAGGGATAAGTTACGTGCTAGTGTCGATTAACAAGTTATTAGTAATTAGTACCTATTAACACATGTTTTCGTGTAACTAGTCTTGTTACTTTACATCCTCTTACACGATTCCGTACACAATTTAATTTTGAAAGGCTCAATTCACTGATTATTTCTCCACTGTCTCCACGGACCCAAATAAGATCTAAACTCTAGTTAAGGCTTAAGGTGAATGTTCCAGGGTAGCCCGCGAAATTCAAATTTTCTTACGTTTTTTGCAATTTGCAGGTCAGTGCTAGGTTGTATGTTGATTAAAATGTTATTCGCGGCTGTAAAACTTTTTGAAGCTTAAAGTCATTCTTGCACCTTTATGAGCTTGGAGGGTTGTATTGATGATTCACCTCAAACAAAGATACTCGCCAGATCCCAGATTTGGATTACAAAGTTATGATACAAAAACTTCGCTTGCAGTCTTACATTGCCGAGATCAACAATGTCTCAATTTATACAATTGTCCAACCATCAAACCATTATCGGTAATTGAAGTTAATTTGTCGTGGATTTTGATTCATTATACTTTAAGGCTCGCTAAATGCTACTAGGCATACTCAATGAACTAAGAATAGTGGTCCTAAAACACAACCCTGTGGTACTCCGTCTGACGTCAAATCTCTTGTCGCTTCCGAAAGCAGAAATATTCTCCATGAGTGCGGTCTGCACATGATCGAACGATCTATGAGTTTTGCCTATGTTCAGCAAGTGACGTGTAGCTGATGGATAGGCTTTCTAACATCTGCAATGAGATAGCAATCGTGACAGGTATATAATTGATAAGATTATAATGATATGAAATAGATAAGTGGTTGCTATTACACATTATCTGCAGTTACATCTAGTTATCATGATGGTGCAATCGCTTTCTGAAAAGATCTTCACACGTTTTCGGAAATTGTTTCGTAATTTTGCGACAGGAAAATGGAAGAATGCTGGGGTTTCTTGTATTTCGCTTTTTGCTAGATTAACAAATATGCGCCATGTGTAACTACATTATTTGGTAAACTTTGGCTTAATTAGTTTTTGTCTTAATCATTAACGTTAATCATTAGCGTTTTAAGTTATACTGGATTTAGTAATGCAGGAATACAATTCAAAATGTCAATTGTAAAAATGGACACTTTATTCAAAACTTTATTTCAAAACAAAACTTAGCTTTTGCGCGCGGCTTCGCCCGCGTAGACTTCGAACCCGTGCTTATCTCTATGCATATTTTTTATGAACATAAAAGTGGTTATTGTGACTAAACTATGATAGTTAGATATGTGCTGATAGATATGTAGATCTTAATAAGACCTACAAACTTGTAGTACATCATTTTGTTCTATTGCCAATACTTTTTGCAGCGAACGCATAAATAGGTTTTCATTTTTACACCTTGGGTTACAAAATCGCAATTTTCATACGGTTCCCAATTCATTTGAAAATAAAATATAGCCTATAACCTTCCTCGATAAATGTACTATCTAACACTGAAATAATTTTTGAAATCGGACCAGTAGTTCCTGAGATTAGCGCGTTCAAACAATCAAACAAACAAACAAACTCTGCAGCTTTATATATTAGTATAGATATAAACATTTTTCAATGACTGCGTCGAAGACTGATTAAAAACACCAATGTATTAAGGAAACCAAATATTACTAATATGTATGCTTGTGTCAGTGAATTACAAAAAAAGAAATATATCAACTGACACATTTTAAAATACCGACGTAGCTAATTTATCTAATACTGCAATGCAATAGAAAGTGTTGTGAAATTTTTGCTGTACCTAACACAGATAACCTAACCACATGCGATGACAACTTTGATGAATTCAATGGACCGAGATAAGATTAGTAAAACGACAAATGAAGTGTGTGTGGTCTGCGAGAGTCTTGTTAGCAAAATGAAAGTAAAACTAAACTTATTCATTCGGAAAGTCTACTAGTGAATTTGAAAGTGGCAGAACAAAACACCATTCCTTCATATCCAGCCATTTGGAAATTTTCATATTGGGTTTAGATCCGAAGCAGATTCTAGAAAGTTGAAGAAGGTAGGGGATAAGGTAGCTTAGCTTAAGAAACTTAGCATTTGGCATTTGGTCATAGATCAGTGGGGGATCCCACTTATCGATGACCAAATGCTATGCCCCTGGTTACGAATACATGGAAGTTGAGAAAGTAATTTAGCTGTACTAAGTTATTTTGTTTAAGTATATATGTCACCATGGAATTGTGTCAGAAATAAATAACTCGATCTAAATCTAGAGCTACGCAAGCGAAGTTACGGACAACAGGTATAGTAGTTCATACTTAAAAACACTTTAAAGGTATAATTTCGTAATGGCATAATTAAAATTGTTTTTTTTTTATGAAATCGAGTTCTTCAAGTCAGTTTTCATTCGGCTGAGACCAAGAAGGGTGTTGGGAGTTAAATGGCTGTTTTGAAACGTCGCATATACATTTATCATTAACCACTGGTTCGAAAGGATTCTCTACAGAGAAACACCGACAAGAAAGTGTGGTTTCTCGTGCTCTCTAACAGGTACAAATGTCTGTTCATCAAGCATATTTTAAACCTTGTAAAGAATTCTCACGTAACTGTGAATGACGTATGTTTAACCGAAGTTGAATGAGACCCGATGACATCGGCAAGGCTGCTAGCCCATTGTGGTCAAAGTGCAAAGCAAGACAATGGGCTGACGATTTCCAGAAGCGACTGTGATGTTCAGTTGGAGGAAACTGAAAGTGAATTTGCGGTTTCAAATTGCGTCTTTCTCAGGACGTACATAAAAACGAATGGCCGAATTTTAAGTTCCCTTATATATTGTTTTACTGCCTCGTTGGTCTAGTTGTTAGATGTGCCGCCTTTGGATCAACGGGTCCCGAGTTCGATTCCAGGGTCGGGCAAGTGTCTTTGTCTAAACCAGAGGCACTGGCTCGGAGTCTGGGTGTCATTTCTATATATAATATGTAAGTATTTACAAAAAAAAATATAAGTAGTTTATCATCCATCTCGTTACCATAACACAAGCATTAAGTTGCTTAGCTTGGGACGAGATGGTGTTGTGTGAAATGTCCAGGGATATTTATTTATTTATTTTATTTACTATCCCCGTCAGCCTGGGGATGGCCGACAGGGGGAGTGTGAGACTCTCCTCCTTAAAGGCTTACTCACTAAACATCCCCGGCGTGCCACTTACGCCCTTGTGTGCCGCGGCGTGGGTACGTTGCTGAAAAGCTCTTTCCTTGCCGCCGCAGACTGAAGGTTTTTTTCCTACTCCAAACTCGTACTCTCAGCTTTCGTGAGTGACCTAGTCACTCTATCTACGTCCTGCCCGGAGCTTTCGGCAGGACAACTTTCTCTCGGGTGTCTCGGGATCATCATCAACACCATTTTTTAATTATTAGGAAAGAAACATGGATATCGTAGTTATGATGTTCATTATTATATAACACGATGTTTTTATGTCTCATTCGGTAAATATTTAGTCGAAACTTTTTTTACTCAACAATGACAAAGTGCCTGCAACCTACTTGTTGATTTGTTATTGTGACATAATTTCTCGAGTATGATTTTGATTTTTTTTTATTACAAACGTGATCAGAAATTGTAACACACCCCTATATTTCCTGGTAATTAGAAATGTATGGTGATACCTAATACAGAGCAGTCGTCTAGAACTAAAAAAGGAAAAGGTATGGCTAAACATATATTTCGTTACTTAAATTTTGAATAGCAGGGAAGACATTATCGCAATAGTTCTTTCCGATATATCAAACAGCAACCTTCAGCTGCAACCAAAAGTGCGTAGGTAATGTTAACACAATAGTACCAATTAGATGTTCAAATAACAATTTATAAAAAACTTATCAAACTTGACGTTAGTGGGCGCCATTGCACATTAAGTTTAAAACGTAGGCTGCAAAAAATGGCATAAAAGTGGGAGACAAAATAAATTTATTGAAGGCTCAACAACAAAGACGGCAATCTCATGCAAACATACAAGACAAATAGGTCTAAAAAGGAGTGGGCTCATTCAGACACGCTCAGACTATAAGAGATAAGTCTGCCATAATGACTCTTGATACGAAATTACTTTACGATTTATCGCGTGTATTTTATATGATCTAATTGCCGACGAATGGCGAATTGCTGAATCAGGACTGCAGGCATCACGGCTGCCGTGTTTAATTTCAATATGAAATAATCGGGAATCCTAACATATAATTTTCATTACTATTTATGGCTTTTGTCAACCAGCAGTACTTGGCCCAGTTCTGGGTGTCATTTGTTCATGAATTACATGTTTTTATACAGCTGCAGTTACAAAGATCACAATTTTTATCGTTTTAATAAAATAAGTATCAATATGCAACACTCATATAATTCGCTTTTTCTTCTCACATTTATGTAATGACTGTTCGTATGTGTCTTTTTAAATTTAGAACCCAATGTTTTGAGATAATCCTAAGTAGTAATTTAGATAAGCAGCACCATTTAACATGTGGTTCTATTTTTAAGTGCTGCAGTCGTTTTAAGAACTTTTAGTACTAATTTTTAATTAATCATTCTACACTAGCTTTTGTTGATAACACTTACTCCATTACAGACAGTGTGAAAGAAAACAGATGTTGAACAAACAAAGGGCCCTAATTAAGTGCACTTTATACATTAAGAGGAGGATTTGGGGTGCCGCTGAATAGTATGGAAACATACGGGATTAGGTACAGACTATATGCTATACGTATATAGTAATACATAGTGTCACCACCCCATTTCATGCTGAGGGCATCGTAGGAGCCGATAAAAGGAAATATTATGGCCGAAAATATAGCCGCAAGAGAAGGTGTGTGTGTGTGTGTGTCGGTCGCGGAGTAGATATAATATAGTTCCGAATAAAAACACTAGTTTTTGGTTAAGTCCAACTCATATATTTACACGACACACTTTGCACACATATACCTAATATTAAAAAGTTAATAATTAAAAAGAAGGAGAAACTATAGCACAATGTATAGAATGTATAACCGGAATAAAGCATTAAAAAACATGTCAACCTTAAACAAGACCTATGCCAAGCCGTCTGGCCAGCGTGGCACAGAAGGCTAATTACCCTCCATTTAACTGGAGGAGGCCCGACTAAAGATGGGCCATTTATGGGCGAAAAGTAGTATATGTTTGCAAACTTATTGAATTAGCTACGTGTTTGTTACGAAGTACTTACTTCCTAAAACGAAAATTATCTCTGCACCACCAATGGTCTCTGTGAGTTGTATTTTGAAAATGAAACGTGCTTTTAGTGTAGTTTTTAAAGGTCAAGTGTGCGCTGTAGCAGGAAGAGCAGTTACCACATACCACGTTTTTTTTCCAAATCTTCAACAAATCGTTGGTATACGCTTGAAAAACTTAGTATATTTATTTTACTCGTATACATTTTTATTCTTAATTCTGGTTTTCCAAAGGCATTTAACCACGTGTGTCTCTTCAAATTATATAAATAATAATAATATAAATATAAAAAAAAATGGTTAAGCGGATTGACGGTAACAAATAGACAGAGACAGTAAGTTTCTCATCTATGGGTAAAAATACCGTGTATAATTAATAATTTATTTTTGAGCTTTTATAACTTTGATCTAACGTTGTACACGAATTACAATCCGTATATTTTAACGGTTCGTCTTTCTGTTTGTAGTTTCCACTCAAAATAATTGGTAACGCAGACAAAACCGGAGGGCGAGCTGAATGCACTAAATTAACGTTTATTAGATTCCTTTACCTAGCCGCAAGAGAGGGAAATCTCGATACAAACCCTGTGCCTGTGTTTCGGCTAATTTCCCTCCATGAATTTCGAGGAGGCCCGATACAGTAATGGGTCATTGAAAAAATGATGATTTTCTGTACTGCATTGTATTGTGCAAGTCATCATCATCATCAACACGGTGTTGACAACTACACGGGTAAAAAAAAGGGTTTCTTTCCAGTTTTCCTTCAATTGCGGCTAGCTTAACAGCCTTGTCATTTACTTTTGTTGGCCCTCAGGATGACCCGGGGTAGTGACACTAAATAATAAATAAATAAAATGGCTGAGAACAGACCGTATCTTCCACCGTAAATCATCAAATTACTTTAGCCATTTTATATATTTGTGATACGGGTCTGGATTGCGGTAATATGGTGAAGGTTTCGGCGTGGATTGCACCAGCCGTGGTTGCAGGTGGACTGGTGGGCTCAGGTCTGGATGCTTACCCTCGCTTGCTTGTCACTATTTTTTGCGAAACCTTCTACATGTAACACTAATGACATCTACCTACACACTCGCGGATAGTTTTTTTAATTACAGAGTGGCATTCACTGAGCTATGAAATTCACTATAGACGGTAACAATCCCCTGGGGCGAAGTTGTTGTGTGGCTTTAGCCACCCGAATAATATAGCTCTTAACATCAGAATGCACTTAAAACCTTATAGAAACGTGACGTGAAAAAACTTACATAGCGATGCAAGACGAACAACCAGAAAATCCAGAGTCACTCCCTATAAATTGGAAGCAGCCGAGCGTGACCTGTCACGGAGTGGCAGCGTTCTTTAATGTAGGCCAAGCGACGACAACCAGTTAGCCAGTGACCTAATTTTTACTCACTGACAAGCTGCAGTGCATTTGCAGCTCCCGGTTTTTTATCGCTTACATTTCGGTGAGTGTTCGGAGGTTTTGCACAACCTTCCCATTTCCATCAGCGAACGACTTGGCACGGCGCGCCGTTTCACCCGTAAGCTGTTGACATTCCCCCATTACGCACGAAGCGGTTCCTTCAAACATTATGCGGACAGCTAAGTAGTGGAACTCTCTGCCAAGGTCTGTTTTTCCGGAACAATGTAATCTGGACCTCTTTAAGGCCAAAGTGAACAGACACCTTCTAGGCAAACGGTCACCACACGGACAATCTAGTTTAATTTTCCGTAATAGTTTTCCCGTAAAAGAATGCCAGGTTTCATCCATTTAACACCCAGCTGATTTAAATTTATACCTTTCTTCTCTTAAAAACTAATAATAACGTTTTTGAAATAATAGGTAGCTCTTGGTTTCAAAATCTTGTAGATCGTAAGGAGTTTGGTAGTATGTAAAAACACGTCGAAATTCATCCAAGCGTGAAGACTTCCAGACGAGTGGCTCTCCCACGAGGTGCGCCCGCGCATCCGGGCTATTTAAATTAGAAACAATTAGACAGGCTAGTCTATTAACGGGAGAATAATATTTAAATATTCAACGATATATTTTGTTGTAATTTATCATTCCTATATATTTCTCCTGTATAAAATTGCTGCCCTGGTGCAAAAATCAGTTGGAGTCTGCGCAGTATGTCTTAAGTTTACTCGATTAAAATTAATGTATAATTCAAATTAACCACCAACCAAATTAACTCATTTTTCTCAGTCGCGGGACTACAGCTGCTGCAAATCATTCAAACGTCTCGGGAATTAAATAATGTAAAATACACGCTTTTTTTTTTCAAATGTATGTTGCTCTCTTCTCCCCAACTCTCTTCATCACATATCCATACCAAGCCAAATAGTTTCCTTTTCTTCAATGTCAAAATTTTAATACAAATAGGTGTTCCTTAGAAGACCAAGTAACTCGCAATCATTATTATCATCCTACAACTTAGTAATGTGTATTCCAATATGGTTCTTCAGTTGTTTGTGCTTATTTCTAAAGTTATGACATTAACCTCACCGACTCGGTGACCAAAATGTTAAGACAGAGTTGCTTATTTTTGTCAGAATTTTTTGAAGTGAACCTTTTTCGAGCACTTTTCTTGGTATAAAATTTCAAACTCACGTCAGGACATGCGACCTGATCGAAATATCTTATCCTTGCACATACTTATACTTATCCTTGGACATTTCACACAACGCCATCTCGTCCCAAGCTAAGCAACTTAATGCTTGTGTTATGGTAACCAGATGTATGATAAACTACATATATTTTTTTTTGTAAATACATACATATTATAGATAGAAAACACCCAGACCTGGAACAAATACTTGTAGGTCGTACAAATATTTCTTCCGTGCGGGGATCGAACCCGCGACATGCTGCGCAACAGTCGATCGCTCAACCACTGCGCCAACCGTGTCGTCATAATCGTAAGGAGAGTAGATCGCTAGCGAAGTAGCATGTTTTTTTTTATTTAATATAAATTACATAAATAATATACATTGTCGTTTTTGTGTACGATAGACGAACAATATAAATGCTTGTACTTTTATACTGATAATTAAAGCAATTCGTGCGAAATTATTCCCTACCCATTCCAAAATATTCAAAACTGCACAACATTAAGGTTAAAGTTTTCGCTTCTGCCGGCACTCCCGGAGTGGAACACGTTTTTTACACAGTATCTTTATCAGTAGTACTATCGATAAATTCGCATATATACATTAGGTTGGTGACACTATATTTCCCTAAACCGTCACCACAATGGCCACTAATGTTTAGCTTAGCGTATTCTAACAAAAACATTCTATCACAATGACTTACGACAATTAAGTAACAGGTGAAGAAATTGTTTTGTATAACCGCTAATGCTGCACCATAAGAGTTCGTTCCAAGCACGTACTGATATTCAAAGAACATTATTACGCCTAGCGCGTCATTCCAATGCACAATCACTTACAAAATGTGTGGTCCAATGAAACGCTTATTATTGTGGCCAAGGCATCGGCGAGGAGCGGGTGGGAATCTTAAGTTTACAACTGCAAACTTTCTTGCTGGCTTTTCTGTGTAAAGGATTCTTAACCGGTCCCTGTCTAAACCCGGTCTTCAAATTCAAATAATTTATTTGGTTTATGACGAAATAAACGTAGACGCCCGATGGGGCAGAAAGTCCTCGAGTAGCAACCGCGTTCCGGAAAGCGCAGTGCTGGTAGGCCTCCCACACGGTGGACCGATGACCTGGTTAAGGTCGCCGGAAAACGATGGATGCGGGGGGCCCAGGACCGGCCTTTGTGGAAATCCTTGGGGGAGGCCTATGTCCAGCAGTGGACGTCTTTTGGCTGAAATAATGATGATGATGGTTTTGTTTGGGTCACGACAGACACTTACAAATAATCAACATTCATGATTATTTATACAATAAAGAAAAATTGACCGCGACCACTGTCGAGTTTAAACCCTGTGTTGACACGTGGCTTCGTCGTAAAATCATGGAACAAGCAAAAAAGCTGACGCGGCGGTAGAGACAAAATTATCTACATTATTATATATATATATCGACGCCGAATACACTTGTATTCCATTTGGCGTCGAAACTTTGCGAACTTAGGACCCCAAAATGCATTGGGCCTCACATAGGTACAACACACACATAATGTAAATAGCTTATAGCGGTGTCAGGCGCCCCAGGTCTGGCAGCTTCGTCTGCCAGCGGATAAGCCTGACCATACAAAGGCCAAATGCTGCCAGTATTTAAGTCACCAAGCAGTTTCACTGTGTTTCGTCGTGTGTATGTGAGAGCCGGTTCCCGACAGGGCATTTCCTTGAATTGCCTGCTCCATCTTAGACCCTGGCGTTGCTTTCCGTCACGCAAGCCTAGGATCAAATAAAAAAGGCAATCTACAACATGGGCCCAATTTATTATTATTTTATTGTTTTATAACTTTTAAGGTATTAATAAATTGTATAACAGTGTGTGAGCGAAAAATCAATTTATATGTCATATTAATCCGAATTCGAGTGTGGATCGCGTTTCTCATCGCTTGCACTGACCCCCAACACAATATAGGTTCCCAAAGTCAAAAAGAATGCGCATTCATCGCAAGATCCGGGTGTTCCGTTTCTTCAACCTTGATTCTTGTCGCCATCTTGATTTATGCATAACACCATTAACTTTGTCTGAATTAAAAATCTTCATACAACCTATGGACAAGTACCTAACGTAGCTTGGTTAAACAACGTCTGCCACGGCTGGATGTTGGACGGGCGTGTATAATTTGGTGAATTCACCACCCCATTCCGCCCTGAAGGTGTCGTAAGAACAGACAAAAATAAATAATCAGACCAAAAACCTAGACACAAAAAAGTGGCCAACGTAGCCTAGTAGGCTAATTACCATACAACTAACTGGAGGGGAGGACGGTAGTAGAAATGTAGTAGTAGAAAAGTAGTAGTTAAAGCAATAACTTACTATAATGAAACTCTTTAAAATTGCTCTATACATACAAAACGATTAAAGGTAAGTTGAGACTAGCGTGTGCAGAGATATGAATTAATTACAACACTACTCACCGCTTAATATTTAAGCCTCACTTAACGTTACAAAAATTATAACATGGTGCTATGAGAAAAAGCTCATTAAAAAAACAATTGCAACTTCCTAAAATTACGGCGTATGTTGACAAAATATTAAGAACGTTATTGTTATAATATTAAAGTTGTTTATTGTTAGGTCTCACTGAGGTTATGCTTGGGAAAATCTCATGATTAGATTAGTAACGCTGCAAAGAAAGTGAATTGTTTTGAAAAGAGCTTCATTATAATATTTTCTCAAGAAAAAGTTTGTATCACAAGTAAAAATCTGTAAGTGTTTAGTACTCTTACGAAATAATGTCGAAATCTTCATTGACAACATTGTATTCTTTGAAGATAGTTATTTCATCATTATGCTCCAAAGATAAAACCAAAAAAAGATTGATTAAAAATATATTATTTTAAATTTAGTACCTAGTATTTG
Organism: Clostera curtula; assembly: GCA_905475355.2. Lineage (NCBI taxonomy): Eukaryota > Metazoa > Arthropoda > Insecta > Lepidoptera > Notodontidae > Clostera > Clostera curtula. The sequence goes on along the minus strand of FR997804.1, from coordinate 2,276,142 downwards.
TGAGCTTGCTTAACTCCGCTATCCAGCCCATCAGGGAATGAAACAGTTACATTCAACACTTCCAAATATGTAAGGTACTAATTTAATGTCGATTCAATCTATTTGTGCTTTTTGTTTATTTTAGGTAGAACATACCGAGCTTAGGCTATGATGTACTTACCTGCTAGTCAGTCCATAAATTACCCACTTCCGAGTCGGGCAGTCGAGGATCGCCGTCGGTTTTAGTAGGTACGTCGGGGCGCCATTTAACATCTCTACGCGCCCCGGAGTCCCACATAACCCAATGGCTTCCCAATGGCAGCTTCCATGAGGATCACCAATGTAAAAAAAAGAGTTTCGTTTCAAGTTTTCCTTCTCTTACGGCTTGGTCTTGTCATTTGCTTTTGTCGGCTCTAACGACACCGTAAGGATGGAATGGGTTGATAACACTATATAATCTAAATCAGCCTCCACACGGAGCAATGTCCAAGCAATTCTATGTTACCATATATTTCGCGTTTATTCAACACTGGTAAAACATACTGCTATTTCAAAAGAGTTGTTTTTTAAAATATCATCTTGAGTAAATAATTGAACCCATTGTTATAAAAGCACATACTGTAATGTAATATTACACCAGTCTAGATTGTCACTAATAAAGGTCTGAATCAAAGCCGTTATTATAATTCTACATGTCATAAATAGCAAAATGATGCGACTAAAAGTAATTTTACTTCCAATGTTAGCTAACAAAACTGACGAAAATAAACAAAAGTCGGTTTAAGAAAAAAAAATGGTTACTAATTCAATTACTAAGTGGCCATAGCTCACAATATAAGGTCACTTTCGAAGTGAGAGCTGCTAAAACAAACAATGATGTGGTTAGAGAAATTTATCTGACAGGCCGATCTAGACAGGACTTTTAAATCTATCGATATGTGTCAGAGCAACTTACGTTGGATAATACGTGTTGAATGGTATAGACTCCAATATCACTAAAATCTGGGCCATGATCTTATTATTGTAGTGTAGTGTAATACTATTATAATCATTTAAGAAATATTTGCATAGCCTAGTGCAATGGAATGAATGAATGAATGTTTATTTATAGTAACTCAAATAAGGCAAGTCGATCATCAATCTATCAATGTTTGTGTGGTGACGGATTAAGAATACATAGTGTCACCACCACAATCCCTCCTGAGGGTGTCGTAAGATCCAACAAGTACGATTACCTAGTCGTAAGTAAAAGTTGTAATTCACGAACACAAATGAGACCCAGACAGGTTTAAACAAAGACACGTCCCCGACCCCAAAGACGGGACATCTAACCCCTAGACCAACGAGGTATTCAACAGTCAACTTGATAGGAAACCCTGTGCCAAAGCGTGTGGCCAGCGAGGCACAGTAGGGTAATTACCCTCCATGTAATTGGAGGAGAACCGACTCGGCAGTGGGTAATTTATGGGCTTAATAGTAGTAAGAGGTCATCAAGTTAGTAGACTTAGACTCTATTGATGAAATAGTAACGGGTCTTTTATGGACTGATTTAAGATGGCATAGCGTAAGCTCAGTATGTTATTTTGATCTATATCGACAAGTCACGACTGAACCCGTTTCGACCACTAAAAAAGAAAATTGTTCTAATTCACTTCGTATTGCAACATATACACTGTAATTGCAGTGTTGTGCTAATTGGCAATAAATATGGTCTATTAACGTGATTAATGGTTCTTTTTCAGGTAAGTTGGCGCGCTGACCATGACATTACTGCTAAGCCTACGGTAAATTAGAACTAAGCACATTGATTTAGAAAAGAGTACAAAATAACTGAAAATAAAATTCCTCACACAACCATAAAGGAAGGAGGCCGATATCGATATTTTTAACACCAGCACCTAGAAATGGTAACGTCCATGATCGTAGCAAAAAATTTGGATAATCGTAGCCATAAAATTGGATACTCGTAACCTAAAAATTCTTCGAGTTAATCGTTAGTTATATTTTTAAAAAAGTTTGTCCCTTTGTTTTGCTTGTCGCTACATGTTAAGTTATAACTTGGATGCCGTCCTTAATTTTCTTTTAAAGGATATGTAATGTGCAATAGTGAAAATTATAAACGGCCCTTTTCAAAAATTTTATATTACGCACTGTAACTGTAAGTTTTCCGTAAATAAAATTAGAAAGGAAAATAAGCTTCTTCTTTAAACTTCTTGTTTAAATAATAGCAGAGAACAATCTCGAGTATTATATAAAAAAGGTAAATTAAACCTGGTTTAACACATTTCTACTGAAGACTTAGTTTGAAACAAAATGTGTAATTAACTGTAGAAGCCAGAAAAAAAATCGCTCTGGTGTATTATACTAACTAACTATTACGTGTATTTTTAGTTTGCAAAAACAAAATATAGATCAGAAACTTTAATATTTTAAGTTATCGAGAGTTTTCTAATATCGAACATTCTAATTTCAAAGCTTCAAATTTTGTAATTAAAAAGCCTAACCTCGATGTCCGGTACCGGTGCCATTGCGTCACATCGTTCGCACCGACAAACCCACTCTTTTAATTAACCGGAAATGGACAATAAATTGAAGTACATTTTTATTTATTTTGATTACAGTTGGGCGCTTTAATTTCGAGAGGTAATTAACATCTAGTATTTGATTCTTCTTTTAAAACTAATCTATTAATATGTTATTTAAAATTATCAAAATAAATCATGACTCATCTTTGAAATAAACTAACTTCAAGACACCCGTCTTGAAGTTAGCCTATGAAGCCACAGACAAACAAACAAACGTGAAATCATTATTATTCTCGGAGGTTACCGTAAAGACCGTTTATAGTTCGAACTCCGACTTTAAACATCGACTAATTTTAGTTAAAACTTCAAATCCAAACCTATCTACAGCAGATTCATCAAAACCAGCAATCCACCTAGAAAACAGTTTGAAATTTGCTTTACCCCATTTCATCTTAAGGGCGTCGGAAGATTCGACAATAGGATATGACGAGGCCGAAAACCTAGCCACAAGAGAAGGAAAACTTGATACTAAACCCTGTGCCAACCCATCTGTCCAGCGTTGCACAGTAGGCTAATTACCCTCCCTATGATGGAAGGAGGCCCGACTCAGCAGTGGGTCATTTATAGCCTGAGAAGTAACAAGCATCAAACAACAGCTATAATGCCACTAACAGAAAAGTCCAACATTTTCAGCCCTCTTTTTGTCTCGAATTCTGTAAGACAGAACATTTCTACTGTATGGTGTTACTAATTCAAAATGGCTTAGCTAAACATTACGATCCCACTAAACTGATCTGTGTGGTAACGGATTTAGAATAGATAGTGTCACCACTCCATTCCATCCTGAGGGTGTTGTAAGGAAATGACAATGCCGAAAAGCTAGCCGCAAGAGAAGGAAAACTTGATACGAATGCCTGTGCCAACTCGTCTGGCCAGCGCGACACAGTAGGCTTATTACCCTCGGCAATGGGACATTTTTTGTAAGGAATAAAGACACGCCAAAAAGAAACTGTGTTTTGGGTTGGCTCCAATGAAGTAACTTAAAATTAACATTCTAAACTATGATTGATAGATATTATATTATTTACATATATTATTATCATTATTATCGACCCCTTTTTGATAATCGGTTATGCAGTACCTGCATAACCGATTATCAAAAAAGGGGTCGAACACAAAAATATTGATTCATATTACGTAATAGAGCGGTATTTTGTATCTGCATATTAATGAATTTTGGATGGGATTTGGATGTTGTTTGTCTTTATGCTTGTTATGTTTGTAGAGAGCGGTTAATAATTAATATACATACATTTCTTGTTTTAAGCCTTCCATAAAATGTAGCGATCATAATACTTGTTGTTAAGGCGGCAGTTGTTCTTCTAGCTATATTATACTTATTAGATAATATATAGCGAAGCGATAAATTTGTTCTTGTATTTTAGTTAATCTTATTAAGATTGCCATACACCGTTCGTCGTTGTCTATACCTTAGCTGGCTAGTGACGAAAAAGAAAAGAAAAAATTATCGCCTATGAATTGATGATGGATTCATTGGCCTTTTTCCAATAACGATAACATAAGGAAAAAAAATAGAAATTATAGGATTTCAGATATAAAACTAAAAGTAGCTCGGCATGAAAATCAAAATTATTTTACAGAAATACTTTAGGAAACTTTACGTCTATTAGTGTGAAGTCTCCTCTCAATATATAGACACGGCTCGTGAAATATCCAAGGATATTTATTATTATTTATCCACCATGATACTATCATAAAATCTGCGAAATTAAAATATCTACTATTAGTGGGTTATTAAAACGGTCAAAATTGACAATAAAACGCGCGGTGATTGTAGATTTTGAGTTTATTGATGTCGCAGATTTGGGGCTTATAATCGTTGCCTGGAGAGGTCTGTATAACCAATCAATACGTGCTATGTTTAATGAACACTTGACATATGAGAATTATTCAACTTTCATCTATTACCCGGAACATAGTGAATCAGTATATAAGTTCCTTTTAACCGTACGTCACTATTGAATCATTTAATTTTGAAACGGCGCCAGTTCCTTACTCATTTAATACTCGATACTGGGTCAGATGGGCCTGACTAACCGAATCTTGTATTCATTTTGCTCGCACTATCTATTGGTACGGTTACTCACGCCTGAAGAACTGGTGGATCGATTTAAAAATTAACACACACTTTTATACGTCCATGACACACACATACATAGTTGAATAGTTTTTTTAATTTGACCAGGGATATTTTATATCTTTACAGCATTTAGATTTAGAATAAAGTTTCACTGACCCATTCACCACCTATTGGGGCATCCATAAACGTATTCAGCAGCATCAAAACTGATACCTGGTCAATAATTACCAGTCCCACTAGATGGGCGGCGAAGGACATATGGAATCAGGCTAGATAGTCTTGACTGCTATGAAATTAGGAAGAGGAAGACGTATCAGCAAGAGAAGAAAACTTGAAATAATACCATTCTATTGAGAAAGTTTCCTATGAGCCAAATAACAGACTGAGAAGAACAGAGAGGGTCAGAATGACAAGAGAAGTAAATCCTGAAATGAAACTCTTTTGCCAACCCCTCTAGTCATCGTGGTACAGTAGGATAATTACCCGCTTGAAATTGGAGAAGACCCAACCTCAGCAGTGGGTCTTTTATGGGCTAAAATGATGAATGATGATGAAATGAGTCCTAGCCAATAACCCTTCAAACCCAATTCAGTAATAGGTAATTTTTGTCCTGATATACTTCTATCCTGAATACTTTTATCAAATACTCCTCAGTATTTCGTAAAAGTATTATGGTATAGTGTCGGTCATGAGTTCAAACACCGATGGTTATATTTAGTGTATGCTGCCACAGACGACTAACGGGAAAGCCGGATACGAGTGCTCGGATTTCGGATATTTTAAGATCAGTAAAAATGCTCAATAAATTCCACTGCTCTGGGCCTGGAACTTCCTATTTTCTAATTAAGTGTCCATCCGACATGATGCAATCGCTACCCTTAATCTGGTAAATTCAATACTTCTTGCCATGTTCTTCAACCTTACCATCCTGAGGTTGTCGTAAGAGGCGATAAAAGGAAATGACAAGGCCGAAAACCTAACTGAAGAGACGGAAAACTTAAACTCTGTGCCAACCCGTCTGGCCAGCGTGGCACGGTAGGCTAATTACCCTCCATGTAACTGGAGGAGGTCCCACTCAGAAGTAGGTCATTTATGGTTCTTGTGTAATAAGCGTATGGCATATATCCCGAACGAACACTAATAAAGTGTTACCAGGTTAAAAATAACGTCAAAAACTACAAATCAAAATCACGGTGATTGTCGATTTTGTTGTATTATATTTGTAGGTTTGGAGCTCTGGCTATGGTTTGGCTAAAACATCTATTTAATCAACATTGAAATCAAACGGATTTATGGAGTATACATATTTTACATTGTTTATTTCCTGACGTTTCCAACGCATTGCAGTCGTGGTCATGAGAATTTAGTTTTATTGATAACGTTTTCTGTGCACGTAGAAATCCGGACAGGGTCCAATCGTCTTGCAGATTGTTCAGCTTTAGAGTACATCAATTTATTCACTGGATCCCAATCATGTGCTACTTGCTAACCGATCTCTGTATTTAAATTTCGATGTTCTTTAATCTCAAAAGCGTCGCGGATTATTTGGCAAGGATTTGAGGTCTATCAAAGTGAATGTAATGTTTGATCTTGTGGAGTGTGTGCTCACAAACTGTAGACTTAGTCGAGGAAGCCGCGGGCTTTGCGTGTCGGTTAAACCGCAATTGACCATATTTCCACGCACTGAAGCCCCACATAACGTAGCTACACTTAATGGCAAGTTATCCATGAGAATGACCAATGTAAAACTGGGACAATTGAGACTCAGGAAAGCAAGCGTTATATTGGATATCTTTGTTGGAAGGCTTATATCCAGCAGTTAATTATCAGTGGCAAAATTGCTAATCCAAAAAAGCTAAATTGATCATGATGTACGTGAACTTTTTGCAACTCATATGGTTGGACACGCCAGTAATGACTGTAGTTAACTCGCTCGACAAGCAACGGTCTAAAACTGCCACAACCGCATTGATGTTATGTGCTTCAAACGCTCACCCATTCATTGGCACATGGCACATTAACGAGGCACAAATTCCACATTGTAACTAACGGTTAAACCACTTGAGAGCCAGCGTCAATAAAAATTAAAAACTGAATAGTTTAACGTCACCATGTAATCGCCATCTATCTTACAATCAGTATTTTATTTAAATAAAGCATTGAAGTAGCTCAGTGTTTCGTGGAATTTCTAATAAGTCCGAATTCCAGGTCATTCGGACGAAAATAAAATATACGGTTATTTGCTTATGCGCACATTGTTCATTTGCTTGTACTTCTGTATTTCCCTTTTGCGAACCATTAACAACAATAATAGGTATTATGTATATTTTTGTTATATATCACTTCTTTTTTGAGGTCTAACCAAACTTTTTTCTCTATTCGAAGGCTGTAGTCGAATCATCTCTCTTGTGTTTTATTTTCAGTTTTAGCGTAGTCCTCTCCTCTCGTTCATATTAAGTCCAAATCCAAATTTAAGTTTCTATTCATTCGAATTATAATTCCCGATCCGTTCCGCTCAATAAAATAAAAACTCATAGCAAAAAGCCATACAGATAGAAACAATGTATAAATTGTTCAACTGGGATCAGTTGTTAAACATAGTTTAGTTCGAATCCTGAGTAACTAAAATTAGTTACGCTTAGACATTTAGCTGATATTTCCTTGCTGGAACTCTTATTTGACAACCTTGTGACCACGGCCGTTATTAACATGAATAACTTTATTTTATTGACCATGTACTCGAAGAATTTGTTTAACTGTCTGAATGTTATTTTTATAGACCCGGAAGATAATATTCCTAGATCTTGCTCATAATGAACACGTACTGTAAATTAAGGCACGTAGCAGGTATCCTAGCTTAGCATCATGATATTGTTTATGCCATTGACTTTGTATGCACCATTTTGATTTATTGAAACAATACAATGGCTACTTACATGCAAAATATAACTGGCAGGCTATAACAATTGCAGTGGACTCCGGGTAGGAATATGTGCTCGCAATGCTTTCATATTACTATAGGTAAAATCGAATGTGATTTCCAGTAACTCTTGCATCAGCTCATGTCCAACAGCTGATTTAGCCTAACTTGCCTAACAACGTAAATAATAATATCGTACACTAATCGACCAACGTTAACCAAAGACCAAAGAAACTACAAAAGCAAAAAGACACACCGCACCAACTCTTAGACAAAAATTGTCACAGCTTCGCACTCCAAAATCTATTATGAAAGCGAAAATATAGTTAACTCTTAACGGTTTAAACTGAGATCTCAAGCTCATGACCCACTTTGGCAGTGTTTATCCAAAGCATTAGACGATATCGTGACGAGAAGCACGGACTTAATCACAATGATCTTCGTCCCAAATTGATCCTACTCGAACTAAGTACACGCGTTGATGTGTATGACTGTGACGGCTTGACTGATAATCTTCTTGGTCTGAATATCATAGTGATCATTACTTTTGGAAGCTTTACTAATAAACGTTGAACAATATGCGCGCCATTGATAACAAACCAAATGAAGGTAATGATGGTTTAGTAATGCGTTAAGGGGCTGTCCATTATACATTGATATTATATCCAAACTAAGCTTTAAAACTCCGCCATAAATTTTGTTATTGCCATTATCATCGAGACTAATATAAAAGGCACATAATAAAAAGAAACAAGAAGAGAAGAATGACAAACAACATTCCTTGGTCACATAACAACAGCTTCAAAACTAATAATGGTAAGGGCGTTCACTTAAGCAATTGAAACATGTGGAAGGGCCCGCAGTGCGTGACAAATGACCGCTTGACCCTTAACTCTTTAATTGGAAGTTAATTCTTAGTTAACTGCATACACGACATTGCGTGTTTCAGTGGTGCTATAGATAGATAGATTTCCTATTTTCATGTATAACTACCATTTTGCTACATTTGTCATGACGGAAAGAATTCCAGTTACCTTCGTGACTGTGTTAACTTACGAGTAATAACGCTTGTTTAAATAGTTCGTCATTGGTGTTTGAATAGTAGTATCCATATAACAGTATTTATACCGTGCCATTTATAACTAAAAATTTGTATGTACATACAGTCCAGTATTCATCGTCGCAGCAAATTAGGGGTTATTTCATTTGACTTCAAATTGATAGAAGTCGATGTTCTACGTTAGTGTACTAAGTTATGTGTAGTTGAATTTCAATAGTAACAGTGGTGTTTGTTGAAGAATTTATGATATCAATATACGGTGGGAAATTAACTACGTACTTTTTCAAGACTTGGTTAATCGTCGTGGTTGTCTGTGCTCTTCTGTCACGATGCAATTGCTAGCATTAATCTGCTAAATTTAAAAGTTCTTACCACGTGCTTGTGTCAAAAACGTGTGGCCTAGTACCGAACTAACACTCTTGTATTATGTAGTAAGTTACCATCACTGTCAAAACGGACAGTTACTTGTAGATTCTAACTACATATTTTGAATTAGCAAGTTTGGCGATATGGGCTCATGGTCCATGTACGAGTATGTAGCTTGGTTGTACAAGGGAACTACAGAAATGCATACGAGATGGTAGTGGGGACACTGTATTTTATGTCGATGAGATTAAGCACTATTCTTTGTTACCTGAATAATCAGATACAAATTATGCCATATTTCTATTATTATTTCCCAATTCGATATTCCATAACACCTGTCTGGGCGATAATAGTCACCAGATCACTCAATATTATACCACTGTTTCTTATAAATTGGACAAGTGGTAGACCCAAAAAGTTCTCGAATCTTTGGTAAGCTTTGCCGGAAATGTCGAAATTCTGCAATTTTTCTCAAAAAAAAGCCTTGTCTATGTCAATGTCATTCATTTGGTGTCAAATTCTGTGCCCCACAGAGAATGCTCTACAAATATTGGATGTAATACAACACTTCGCTCCGATATCGCATGACTAAGCACCCAATATTTTAGTTTTTGTCGCCACTCGTTACGGTTTTGGTTCTGTCGTGTTTTTGTGCCGATCCATTTGGATGAATGAAAAATGTTTTATTTGTTTTGGGTACCGGAAATCAGAATCAACTCTTTTTTACGTCAAGTCGATAGTTAAATTAACGCAACATTTTCTTTTTATTAAAGAAGGAGGCAAGGAAGTAATTTTGTCAGCTGATGGTAATTTGGATTTTGGAAGCAGTTTGGATCAGTCGTTGGAGAAATTTAAAGATTACGTTATGTCCGGTTTAATTAAAAAAGCGTACTATCAAGTTAATGGCTATCTATCGGGTAGTGACGCATGGGAGTAATGTCGGTAGTGTCTAGCTCTGATCTTTAAGCCATTACCTACACTAGTGAGTCTTTGTACACAGCATGTGAGTGCAGTTTCAGCACGCGCAATGTATTTTGCGTAATTTCAATGTATTTTATAATAATATAATTTTTGCCCATATAGCATGGGCAAAAATTTATTCGTGTAACTGCTTTCACTAATATGTCAGGCTTGTTTGTACCATCATCACTGTAACCCTCTTATTTCAAAGAGCAACCGTGGCGTTTCTTGCCTGCTCTTCTCTGTGGAATGGCATTCGAAACCGGTGGTGAAGTTTATTCGAATAAAAAACATTTTGATTTGATTTAATTGACCACCGCCGCCGATGTACCTACATCTGCAACAACACAGAGGTGCCGCAAGTGTAAAAAGTAAAATATAACGCTGGCAGCAAAACAACGTTCCTTCCGCTGGGAGCAGCATTCCCCTGAAGGAGCTCTGGTGATGTTACTGCTCCAATAATGGTGTTATTTGGCTTCGGTTTCCAGTTCGAGTCCGATTCAGTCCGGTTCCAGTTCGAGCGGTTATCCTCCAAGGTACCATTCTAGGACCTGTTTATTATTTTTCTAGTTACACAAAGCACACCTCGCGCTATTAAAAAGCAAACAACCTTGACAGCAAAGTATTGAGCATAAAAGTAGTACTCTATCAATGCCGTACTCATTCAGGTAAGTAGGCAACACTGTCTGACAAGTAATTAAAATCATGCATGACGTCTCAAGGACGGTTAAGATACGATCTACTCTTTCACGATTTAGATCATTGGAAACAACCAACATCGTTATGCAAATTCTCTTGTCTACGTAAGTGTTGCAATACCCGAGCGAGTTTAATTATTACGTTTATCTCAATTCTAATCGTTCATAAAGTTCTTAGTAATATGATTGGCGAATAAATAGACTTCATTTATTAGATTACGCTCGTTTGTAGGTTATTTGTTTTGAATTAGCTCATTAAAATTTTAATACTGTTCTATGTAGGGTAAAAACAAATCCGTACATAGTAGAGTCATTCTGCTTCGCTGGTCTAGACTGCTTCGTTAGTCTAGTGGTTACATGTGTCGCCTTCGGATCACGGGTATCAGGTTCGATTCCAGGGTTGGACAAATGTCAAAAGAGATGGTTGGATTGTAAGAATGAGGAATTGTGTATGAAAGGTGTGACTGTAGATAAGACGACTGATAGGTGTGTATGGAGACTACCACCTAGCGTGGGACAGGGGAGGTAAGATGATAATGGTAACTTTAAATATGACTATTTATAAAAGTTTTGTGATAAAACCTACGTAAATAAAGTTCCTTTTGAGTTTGAGTTTTATTTAAACCAGAGGCACTTGCTCTTAATCTGGGTTTCATTTGTGTTCGTAAATTACACGTTGGTATACCGCCCGCGCGATACAGGTTCTACTTCGTGCAGGGGTATCGTTTTTGCAAAAGAAGCAATCCTGTGTCTGGAGGTCTGGATTAGTTTTTTTTTATATTGAAGTATGAGGGAGCAATCGACGTTTTTGTGAATCAACGTTTTACTACAAAACAGAGGTTTCAGTGAAAACCAATCAACTAGCAGTCGTTATTATCATCATTTATACTATTATTGTAATTTGAGATTCATCATGTTTCTTCGGTGCACTGTGCTTGACAATACTGACCAATTTTGTTTTGGCGGGAAATTATCTATTTATTTATTTGGTTTGGACATTAAAACAGAAAACAATCAGGTAACTCGAAACATTGTGTAGGTGTATGGGCTACATTAATGTCCAAAAAACATTGACAATCATTAAAAAAAAGAATCCTACTGTAGTAACCCTATTACTCTATATGGTAGTAGAAATTAAGGTATTGTTTACTGCTAAGAACGATAAGTACACATGGCAAATATGTGCACGTATTCCAGAAGCTTCAATAATTCTGCTGATTGTTTTGAAATACAGTTTATTGGCATTAAGTTGAAACCATATAAACGGCTCTAAAGTTCCCTTCACGAAACCGCAGAAATAGGCTCCATACAAAGTCGATCCGGTTCTGTTGCAGCATTTGCTATTCATGTGCAACTTCCTCGCCACAACCAGTATTGCCATCGGCTTCAAACCCGTATAATTACAAATCAGTCTTATTGTTTTTTAAAATACACTACAATGCAAAGGGACTATGATGGCCGTTTGTGGAATTAATAAATTGTTGGCGTACAGGACGTACAAAATAAATACTCATTTGTAGTCTAAGGCAAGTAAATGAATGTTAATAAAAACAAAAGACATACATTTATAGCAATTGAAGTCACATCAAACTAATTTAATCACATATTTAGATAACTGGTTATCTTCTGAATATCCGCATTTGATCGGGTTAAAGTACGTATCATTATGTTAAGACGTCTCTTTGTACAGAAGCTGGTATCATTATTTTCTTTGTTTGCACACATGTGCTGATGCATATTATGGTTGCTCGTAACCCTGAGTTTTCTAAGTACATCGCTTTTATGATCAACTTCAGGTTTCAGAAATATTCCACTTTATGCTCTTTCTTAAAATTCTAAACAAAGACTTACAAAGTGAACTTAATCAAGATTCAAGCCCCAAAGGTTTACAAGTTGTTAAAAACATAATTTCAAGAAATTAGAGCAACCTCAAAGGAATTCTATTTCTTACATAATTTACTGAAGATGACTCGTGAAATTTACAACTTTTTAATAGCTAAATAACAAGCAAGTTAAATAACAATACGTTAGGTCACATACTAACAAAAAATTCTCCAGTTTATAACTCATTTCCTAAGAGTTTGGTTTAACTTTGTGAAACAAAAGAACTTTAACAACATTGACGTTGGCCATTAACGGAGATATCAAAAGCTGGATAGCAATAAACTGTTTAGTTGTGAAGTATTCACTCTAAATCGCTTTAATGTTTGGTTTGGGATGGAATGCTTTTCATCTAACGGTACCAAATCGTGACTACTCAGTTAGCAAGCTTTATATCTTGTTTAAGAAAGAATTTTGCTAATATAGATGACATTGTTGCTGATGTAATTTGAAAACTACACAAAAACGCATTTTGAACTTAAATGCTTTTATTTTATGGTGATTTAATTTATAAAAATGATAGTTCCAAACAAATAATATTAACCCGAAATTCTATCTACGTGTGAGTGAAATGTAATGTTTGCTTTAGTTTACAGACAGTAACACGGGAAATATGTTGATAGAAATTAAGTTGATAGCTTGCCTGACCTTTACTAAGAGTAACAGAACTAGTTACAAAGTAAGCCTTGGTCTTACTTAAATGGCTTCTAAGCCTATTACTTCTTTGATATACAATATGAAAAAATCAAAACAGTAAACAATGAGGAGACCGAGGGTATAGGCAAGAAAAGGGACAAAAAAGAGCAATATGGAGGTTATTGGGCACAACTGCATAGCATAAGAAGAACCATTCATAACGGCGCGGAAACGAGACGAAGTCGCGTATAGGAGAAAACGCATGCCTGAGAGAGTGAGCGAGATTGCATTCCGAATACAGCCACAGCCCAACAATGATACCAAACACAAACAATTTGCACCATCTCAGGGTGAACAAGTATAAACTGTGTATAGCTTATCCTTAGTTTTTGATGTAAAACATCTGTCACTGATTATAGGAAACGAGTGGTCTATTTTTTTGTAATAAATAAATATAAATGTTTTAAAAAAAATATCTAAACATACATTCATGTAATTATTTATCGTTTTCCAGAATATCTCTTAATATTTTATTTTTCATTAAACCATGATTATTTTCGCTCGTAATCGAACCATATTACCTTTATCAGAAAATAAAACTTCATAATTATGTTACTTGTTTTATGAAAAGGTAAATAATTTGGGTACTTAATTTCTTTGTTCATAGGGTCCAGCCACAAATTTACATCAACGTTAGCAACTACGATTGTGACGTCGGCGTTAGTGACAAATAAAAATATATTTTATTTATTTTAAATTATATATTAATATGATATGTATATTCATTTTCATTACCTACACATTTACAATTAATGACTGTCATAATAATGTACATTGCATTTATACAGTTTTCAAAACCTAGAACCAAATACATTCAAAACATAGACACATACAATTTAACTATAATTATCGCTTTGAGTGTACAATAGTTAGGGTAAAGATGATGCGCGAGACGGCAATATTGCCGTCGCCGCTCCGCTCACTGACTCCTGCGCATCGTGGGGCAGTTGACATTCGCGTTCAAACGCTGCAGAGCTGCCGTGACATACACGCATTTTCGACAATCTCATAATCGAACCGATAAAACAGGTCCGGTGATGTCAGTGGTGTTACAGAACATGGAAATCATTTGTGTGCAAGTGTTGTGATGATTTGTGACAGTGCACCGTACTAAGAAGACGCCGAGGATACTTTCACTGGACTGAAAGTTTTTAAATATTCTTACGGAGCTTCTTATTAAGGCACGTGGACCCGCCTCAAGTAAACAAGAGGTAAATAATAATTAGCATAATGCTTTAACTACATAAAGTCTATTTAGACGTGCTTAACTGATAAGCCATATCAGCGCCTCCGGTGCAATTATAGGTGAAATACCACAACAACAGTTATTTTTGGCAGCGAATATTTTTGTTTATAAACAACCACAGATAATTTGTAAACAGGTTTGTTTACAGGAAAAAAAAAACTACATTGATTTTTCAATTAAAAGCTAATAAAGGTAATAATTAATTTAAATGTTACCCACGGCAATTTTAAGAAAAAAACATCACGTATGACATTTATATTTTCTTTGTTTAGCTTCGATTTTATTTGCGCACAGAATCATTATCTGTGTTATCGTTATCAGATAAAATGATCTCTCAGTTATTTCATCTGCAACATTCCCATGAGTAGATATGATATGATCTGATATGCTTGCGTATGATATGATATGCTTCACTGTAACAGACACAAACAAATCGCAAAATGTAAAAATATCTATCATAAGTACAATGGAAATGTGTATGAAAGATGTGAAGGTAGGTAGACTGTAATGACGACCGATTAAGTGTATGGAGAGTGGAGAATACCATCTAGCGAGGTTTGATTGAATTTTGATTATGACGATTTATACGACTTTTGTGATAAAACCTCCGTAAATAAAGTTCCTTTTGATTTTGAAGTGTTTCGATTAATTTTATTTATTAAATACATTATTACATTATCAGCTTGGCACGGGTATTAGAGAATTCATGTAAATATTATAAAATAAAATTCTATCTATTTTGTAGACCTTTAAAAAATAAAACAATTGTTGTGACAACATTGTCAAATGTAATATTGATGATTTTGATAATCTTTAACAATCATCGTTATATTAAAACTAATTTACACGAAACTTTAATTAAATACGAACTTAAACCTTCCCCAGGAGTATTCAGTAATCTGTTTTGAGATTATCGCGAACATACATACAGACAGATGTAGCCGGAAGACCTTGCTTTATTTTAATTGGGTAAGGAAGGCTTTATCAAAACTTCACACAATTACAATTTACAACAAGCATGTAATTTAATATTTATTGTTGGCCGTGTCTTCAGTAAATCAACCCCAAACTTGCTATGTTCTATTGCAGTGCCCAGTTGCCCACCCAACAAGATGCAATTGATAACATTAGTCGAATAAATAAAAAAATCCTTGCCAAGTGCTGTATTAGAAGCGTGTGCCATACTTCCCGAATTCACACTACAGTAGTATTAGTAAATTTCAAAAACCTTCAAAATCTTAAGGATTGTCGGTAGACATATTGATTTTGGCTATTGAATTAGCGAGCTTGGTCTATGGCCCCAATAAAATTCTCAATAAACTATAATAGTTTCTAGAGAATTTTGAATCTGATTTTGATTTCGCTTATTTTTATCCTATAAAGCTGAAGTTCGATAACCTCACAATTTAATGCTACTTTTTATTGGCAACATTAAAACTAGATTGCCCATAAATAGCGGTATTAATCTCATAACAGTTATAGCCAACGTATGGAAAATTGCTGTGGTTGATCGACACGCCGGATTTCTTGGGATTTTTTAAAAACCATGATGTAATAGAATCTTTTTTAAATATACTAGTAGTGCCGTAGGCTGGCATCGAAAGCCGTTATTTTTTAAATGTTTTTTTCCCTGGTCTATGTCTCTGGTACTTTTTAATGGCCCGGTTACAAAGACATATAAGCCAACTCTTTAATGTTTTTGCTTTTGATGACTTAGGTTGTTCTCATATAAACTTACAAGATACGAACGATACAATGTGTTACAAATCGGAACAAGACCTTCTAGGATAACGTTACGTGACCATCTTTCCCCACGGCTCTTAGTGCCAATCGATTAGACACGGTGCCAGTAATCACTTCTTACATGCCATAGGCAGGACACTGAACAGACGCGTCCGGCTTCTTAAATATGTACATATATCCAAATGGCCACACTTCCTATAGTACGCATTGACATTTTGTGGTAACCTGTTTTCCTATTCACCTCCATAGTGTTTGGTTAGGATGTCCTACAAGATAGTGCGGACTGCCTGCGGTCTAGTTGTTGCATGCCTTGCCTCGAGAAACAGTCTTTCAACTTTTGTACTAACCGCCAAAGCTGCGAGCTCGGGACAACCTTGGTCTATCAACGAGGCCAAAGAGAAGCTATAACGCTCCAAGCGCCACTTAGTCGAAATAAAAGGCTTGAGTTCCTACTCCCCTTCCAAGCCAGTGCCAAGCGAGAGTCATAGAAGTTATTCGCAAGGCAGTTGGCTCGAGTAGAAAATTCCATGGTAGGATTTAGGATGTACTACTACTATTACTCAAGCCCATAAATGACTCAATGCTGAGCCGGGCCTCCTCCCGTGACAGGGAGGCCTACTGTGCCACGCTGGCCAGACGGATTGGCACAGGGTTACTTTTCAAGATTTCCTTCTCTTGCGGCTAGGATATCGGCCTTGTCCTTTTGTCGGCTCTTACGACACCCTCAGGATGGAATGGGATGGTGACACTATGTAATAGGTAGCCAGGGCGCAACTACCAGCTTTCTGCGCCCCCAGAGTCCCACATAGCCCAGCTCTTACCCCTGAGAAAAAAAAGAAAGTATCTGCCATTATTTTGACGAATCATAACAAGATATGAGCAAGACGAAGTCAACGTTCGTCGTTAAACGTAAACGAATACGTTTATAATATAATTATGACTTAAACTCGAACTCATTTATTCACAAGTAGGTTAAGCGTCAGAAATTTAATATTGCGAAATAAAAGACTTTGATCCCAACATTATGCAATTTAGAGAAATAAACTCGTAAGCAGTGAAAGCGTGTTACAACGCACTGCCTTCGATGACTGATGATCCGTCGATTAATCAAACAAATTATACAAACAAGTTTTGTTTTGATCATTACGTTAAAATGCAGCACTGTCTTGTTGATGCGCCTTAGGATGCTGGTTCCATTCCAGAATCGCGCAAGTGTCTTTGTGTAAACCAGAGGCACTTGCTCTGTGTCTGGGTGTCATTTGGGTTCCTGTAACAGACCCGGCGATACAAGTTACACCTTGGTTTAAAAAAAAAACAAATGCAGCCTTGACATACTCAATCATTTACCTAGTCTTCTCCCAATTTCTTTGGGGACTATACTAGTCTAACATGCTTTGGTTAACGGGGATTTTGTTTCGGCAAGCTGACAAAGATCTTCTCGTCCGCATCGCAGTGCCATATAATAATACACATGGATCAATGTGTGTTGCTAGTGATTACGAGTTTATACCATTATCTAAATACATCGTATTGCTCATATCTACGAAAATTTCTGTCCCAAAGGATAAAAAGGAAGGTGTATACCCAGTAGTTTTTCTGTTTTGGTGTACGCAGCAGTAACATCATCAGCAGTCCCAATAACACTATTGACCCTTTGAGTACAGTTGCTCTATGGATGATAGTTTGAGTCACACCACACTTGGCTGCCAAATCTTCCCTACCTTTTAGCTTAAAACAAAGTCGCTGTCGTCTGTCCGTCCCTACTACGTCCCTAGGTGTGTTTATTTAGCAGTTATTTGAATTCTTGCATTTTTTAAATTCATTACTAAAATATAACATTTCAGGCAATCCTGCATTTATAACTTAAGTTTTTCTCTCATAAGTTTGACTTCCTATGAAAGAGTATTTACCGAGGATACAATCTTTGTAAATGGGGCGGAAAGTTATACAAGTATCACTATCACTATCACTACATATTATAAAACAAAGTCGCTGTCGTCTGTCCTTTCCTATGTATGCTTAAATCTTTAAAACTACGTAACGGATTTTGAAGCGGATTTTTCCGGTTTTGCATTTACACACGCAGCGGAAACATAAGTGTGAATTGACTGAAGCAACAACAGAATACATATTTATTCGAGTCAATAACACATAAGCTAAATCGATAAAATATTCAAGTTACGGCGGCATTACAAACAATAGCTTTCACGATACGATCGACTTTCCCAAATTTATAATCGCCCGCGTCACTACCTCCGTAATTTTATTCATCAAGCATTGTCCGTACATCATTTGCTTAGAGAAATCACATCAAGCGCATCCATAGCTATACTAATTAATACATATATAAAAAAAACAAGTTTTTTTTGTTTAAATTCTCACGACAATCTTCAGGAAAGTGTATGGGATTTGACAGTTCTAAACGCAAATTTATCGTTTTGATCTGTCATTATCGTGTTGCAGATCGGAAAAAAACTGTTTGTGAAGCATAACTGTTTTATGCTATAGTCCTCGTGGTAACGGATTTAAGGGTCGATCCATATCTGACGGAAAATGCGTCGCCTATTATCCGTCAGATATGTACCGACCCTTAGAATAAACAGTGTGTAAACCAACAAATCCAGTGTGTGTCCTAAAAGGCAACTAAAGGAAGGTGCTAAGGTCCCAACCAATAAGGTCCACCAAAAACAAGGCCTTTTTTTTTTATTTCTTAGGTTTTCGCGATTATTACACATTGAAATTAAACACTTTTTAACGGATTTATCGCGTGTATATTACATTATTTAATTCCCGACGTTTCGAATGCTTTGCAGCAGTCGTGGTCGCGGGAGAGACTAGATGACAGTTGTCTTCAAAAGTACAAAGAAACAGTTAAAATCTACCGCCTATAATTTTGTTTTATTGATAACGTTCCCTGTGCACGCAGAATATATTATAGGCGGTAGATTTTAACTGTTTCTTTGTACTTTTGAAGACAACTGTCATCTAGTCTCTCCCGCGACCACGACTGCTGCCTTTTTTTTTTGTTTTGCTGGGGATATGCTTGATGCATACCGCTGCCCCTCGTGGTGGAGTCGGTGGTTATGTGGGACTCCGGAGACTACTCGTCTACCCACTAAAACCCTAGCGGAATATCCTTACACATGTGGCTGTTGCATGTGGTTATCGCGTGTATATTATTATTTAATTCCCGACGTTTCGAATGCTTTGCAGCAGTCGTGGTCGCGGGATAAACAATGTCACCAACCCATACCATATTGAGGGTGTCGTAAGAAGCGACTAAAAGAACGCATTAGGCAGATCACCTAGCCGCAACAGAAGGAAAACTTGATGCATACCCTGTGTCAACCCGTCTTGGCTACGTGGCACAGTAGGCTTATTTCCCAACATGAACTTAGAGGAGGCCCGACTCAGTAGTGGGTCATTTATGGGCTGAAACGACGATAAAGTCCCTGTAGTCCGGAAAACGATCACGCTTAGGTAAGGTTAGGTTAGTAGGCCTAACCGAGTTTTATATATGAATTAACTCCGGCCTTGCACGCCACGCATAGCCATGTGTAATACCTTTTTAGAATCCCTATTAAATGCGCCAAAAATTGTGATACAGGGGCACTTTTCTGTAGAGTATTTTTTTTTCGCAGTGGGGTCCGAAGTAAATAACAAGTTTTGATTAAAGAATTTATTGCTTTCGTAAAACTTAATATTATCTTTAACACACCCAATAAACTACCATAAATAGCATGTGTAACGAAAGGACTCATCAGTACCAATCTAGTGAAAATGGTAAAAAAGATACAGGGTGTAGATTTTTTCGAATTTTATCAAGTTTTAGTAAAAAAAGTCAATTTCTCGTAAAAACACAAAATCAATTGTAACTCTGCAGGGGTTGACCCTAAGGACCTCCCGTAGAAAAATTGTTTGCTGCTGATGGCCCCATCTAACCGCTGGTTTCGTTTGATCCACGACTTTTTGACCACCCTGTATATGTCATGTGTAAACAACAACCACAGTGCAGAATGACAAAGATCAAAGTCGAAATGAGCATGGGATTTTAAACAAAGCGGACGAACCTCGTGTAGAATCATGACTATATTCAAATACGTGACAAAGAAGCTAGCAGGTTTATCAATACTGTACACATAATCTATTGGGAAATTTTATGTCCACACCAGATTATTAGCTAATTGTTTTATAACCGTTTAATTGATTTTCAATTTAAACGAATCACGTTTAGAAGAAGCCAAAAAGGAAGCGAAACATGGAACACACACAGAAATCACTACATAGTATAAAACAAAGTCGCTGTCGTCTGTCCGTCCTTATGTATGCTTAAATCGTTAAAACTACGCAACGGATTTCGAAGCGTTTTTTTTATATTATACTAGCGACCCGCCCCGGCTTCGCACGGGTGCAATGATGAATCTCTAAATTTATCAGTGTTTCTCCACAATATTATGGATGTATTATACATATAAACGTTCCTCTTGAATCACTCTATCTATTAAAAAAACGCTTCAAAATCCCTTGCGTAGTTTTAAAGATTAAGCATACATAGGGATGGACAGACGACAGCGACTTTGTTTTATACTATGTAGTAATAGGATTTTTGTAGTGATTAAAGAGGAAGGGTTATATGTATAATACATAAATAAATGCACCCGTCCAAGCTAGGGCGGGTCGCTAGTAAATAAATAAAAATAAATAGCCCAAAGAAGGAAAAAACCTCCCAGAGTACCGACCACGGTGCTGTGGGACGTTTGGTCATAGGGAAGCGTCCCCTCCCGGCTAGGTGGACGGACGACCTTGTAAAGATCGCTGTGGTCTCCAAAAGATCGAACGTTGTAGTGAGATATCAGGAAGCCTTTGTTTCGGCAGTGCACGGCTGAAAGTTAGTCATTTCATGCCTGTTACATGGAGCGTAATCAGCCTACTGTGCCAAGCGAGCATTGTGGCTATTTCCTTCGTGTGCTCTTACGATATCCTCATGATAGAATGGGATAGTAACACTATGTATTTTAAGTCCCCAGACGGACCTCAAAGCTCTTTCATTAATTCTTCTCTTGTTTTTTATTCTCCACAAAATTAGCTATGCTTTATCTTTTTAAATTCGTCATCATTGAACCAGCGACTTAGCTGCCACACCCTAAAAGGTCCGTGTGGTGACGGATTTAGAATACATAACGTCACCAACCCACACTATCCTGAGGGTGTCGTAAGAGGCGACTAAAGGATCGTGAGAGGCAGATTACCTAGCCGTATGAGAAGGAAATCTTGATACAAACCCTGTGCCAACCCGTCTTGCCAACGTGGCACACTAGGCTAATATCCCTCCATGAATTTGGAGGAGGCCTGACTCAGTAGTGGGCTGAAACGAACGACCCCAAAAGACAGCTATTTTCGTATTATCATATCATACAGTCAAGTATTTATTTGCGCAAATTGTACTTGTAAAATGTCAAGGGATTTACTAAAAACCCTATAGTATTTATTGTGTGTGTTCACTATATTACTAATAGTCTACAAATACGTTGTTCAAGGAATTTGTACTAAATATTCCAATATCCTTAATGCGCAGTTATCGTTATTAAATGAGTTTACTCAAACAATCTAATGCTAACAATGCCGGCGGTATTATGTACTTGGAGTCATGGGGTAATAAAGACAGAAATAAATTTTACATTATGACAATAACTATATTATATGGGTATATGAATAATTATGTATATTTGAATTTAACATTTATTTATTACGTGCCACAAATAAATGTTTACACATATAAATTTCTCTACACTTTTTGCCCTGAAAGGATTCGTTTCAAATACCGAACATCGAGCAATAGAAATAAAAAAACTTGCTTATGTTGACTGAAATTAAAAGCATATCTGGCATATACGAGTACAACAGTACAATAAAAGTGAACTTTAACGTAATTTTGTAATTCGAACTCAAAGATACACTTATAATATTACTAGCGACCCGCCCCGGCTTTGCACGGGTGCAATTATTATGCATGTATTATACATATAAACCTTCCCCTTTAAAGATTATTATATATTAAAAAAAACCGCTTCAAATTCCGGTGCGTAGTTTAAAAGATTTATTCATACATAGGGACGGACAGGCGACAGCGACTTGGTTTTATACTATGTAGTGATGATACCAAACTACTGACTTATAGTACCAATCTGGAACATTGGTTCCAAAGCCCATTCGAATAAAAAAGTTTTTCTCAAATTGGTTCAAATAATACGACAGGGTTATGCGGTAAATAACATAGAGGTCAATTTAAAGGTAATAAACACTAAACAAGTAAATTGAATATCACGTTTTCGTTCTCAATCTACTAAACATTCAGAAATATTAAGTATGCTCAAATTTCAACGT
The DNA here is from genome assembly GCA_905475355.2 of Clostera curtula. Lineage (NCBI taxonomy): Eukaryota > Metazoa > Arthropoda > Insecta > Lepidoptera > Notodontidae > Clostera > Clostera curtula. The sequence goes on along the minus strand of FR997804.1, from coordinate 2,253,523 downwards.
TAACAGTATCTTCCTTATTATATATTCATTTTTTTAACGTAACCCCTGCAGTAGGTTACCTGTGTCGCGGGGGCAGTTTACAAACATGAAATTCACGAACAGAAATTACACCCAGACTCCGAGCAAGTTCCTCTGGTTTACACAAAGACACTTGCCCGGCCCCGGAATCGAACCTGGGACCCCGTGATCCAATTGATACGTTTCGTATGATTTGTTGTAAAAATTATGCACACAAACTATGTATTAGCAATGATATTTTTAGCTTCTAACGGTCGGTTTCCGTTAAAACCTATTTCCAATATAGGGTAAATTCTTCACAAAAGCTATAATCCTCGACAACTTCCTGCTAAGGAAACGTCAATCAGTATTCTCACAGAACATTAATCTATCGCCGAGTTGACGCCTTGACTTAGTGTTTCTCATATCCGAGCCCTTTGAGTTATCGCCACGTGTTCCTAATAACACCATATGGTGTAGTTATTGTGATAAATGAAGGACTGTAAAGGGAATTATTGTTTTGGGTTAATGAATGTTTATTTGACAAAAGATTTCACTAAATAATTTATAAAAGGCTATATATTAAAAAAACAGAACACACGCTGGTATTCTTTTTTTTCTAAAGTGCTAAATGTTTAAAATAAATCTATATGTACTAAAATTATGTAGAGGAAAGATTTTCGTTTTTAACTAATGAACTCATTAACTGCTGGACCGATTTCAAAGATTATTTCGGACTAGCGGCCCGTCCCGGCTTCGCACGGGTGTGATGTTTTTGTCGTACCGCGGGTGACGCAGCGGGGCGAAGCTAGTCTTAAAAAAGTAGCCTAAGTTACTCCATAGATCATCAGCTACCTATCAGTGAAAGTCCGGTCAAAATCGGTCCAGCCGTTTCAGAGATTATCCGGAACAAACAGACAGACAGACAAAAATAAAAAAAAATGTTATTTTGGTCTATGTACTGTGTATACATACTTACGCATTTAGTAAAACGTGGATATTATATTATTATGTACTTATAAACAGACACTCCAATTTTATTTATTTGTATAGATCTGATTAAGTATACGCAATGTCATCAACCAATGTCATCCTGAGGGCGTCGTAAGAAGGAAACCTTGATACAAACCCTGTGCGAACACGTCTTGTGAACGTTGCACAGTAGGCTTCCATTTCCTTCCATGAATTTAAGGGGATCCTACTCAGCAGTGGGTCATGATTATGATGAACATAGTCTACATGCGAACCCGAGTTCAGTACGGACTTACGGAGCCGCGCGCTTAAGCTATTTTATTATAAAATCACTCTCTATGATTACGCGTCTAGAACATATGAGTTATTATAAAATATAGAAAAACGTTGTCGTAATTTGATCACTGGCAAAAGTGATATGAGACATTGAATTGCCACTTTTATCAGTATCCATTACTATCCATGCATAATGGATGAGTGTTACAATGTGAAAAGAACTATGTACCAATAGAAACGGTACATTCCAGTGGGAGTGGACACTATCAGTGAATTACAATACAACACAAAAACTTTCAAAAAGCTTTCCGTTCTACATATTGGGCCATTGTTTGACCCAATGTTTGTTGCTCTGCCCAATAAAATTGACAGATAGAACGCGTTCAAATCACATCTGCGTTCGTTTGACAGCTTTACAATACAAGTTAGCCGTTTCTGTCGGTGTCGGACAAGTTAGCCGTTTCTGTCGGTGTCGGAAGAGATGGTAAACTATTTAGGTATGTACTATAACTTTGCGGCAGTTTAGTCTTCCTCAGTCATTCCGTGTGGTGACAGATTTAGAATACATGAAGGTGGTACATGGTGGTCACCACACCCTGAGGTTGTCATAAGAGCCGACGAAAGGAATTGACAAGGCCGATAACCTAGCCGCAAGAGAAGGAAAATTTGATACGAAACCCTGTGCCAACCCGTCTGACCAGCGTGGTGCAGTAGGCTAATTACCCTTCGTGTAACTGGAGGAGGCTGGACTCAGCAGTGGGCCACCTATGGGCTGAGTAGAAGGAGCTCGCATAAAGGCTTTGCACAAAAATCACAACTTTTTTATAAAGGCGGCACTGCATGTCTCTCTTCGTATTGCCGTACCTGTCATATTTGACATTAAGGGCTATGTGGTATATATGTATGTCAAAAAGGTCATATATAAATATGGCGCACTTAGATACGAATATGAATGGCCATGTGGAACGCCATTACAGTTTCTGTAGCAGTTGTACAGCAGCTGTAGAGTAGGTACAGTTGCCATTACGCACACAACGCGACGTCAAGTGACCCTCAGACGACATTACTAACGTCATTCTCAAACGTCATAAATAAATTTGTCGCGACGGAAGCGTAAATCATGCAACAATCTCTGGTCCCTAGACATGATAGGGGAGGTCGTTAAACTCTACTATTATTAGCTAAAGACTATATTTAGACGATCGGGGAATGCAACGTTCGCATTGCTTCTAAGTGCGTTATTAAATTATCATTTTTGGATAAATTCACATAACAAAATTAATAAGTAACATACGTATTAAAAATAATGTTTCAAGCGTTTATGTTTGTGTGGCTTCCCTACTAAACAAGCCTTTTTAATGCAACCGCTCGCGAATTTTAATGTAACACCAAACTTACTATCTTGGAACCATAGGCTTTTTGCTATTTAATTATTCTGAATAAACGACGAATTTATTTATTACTAGCGTCCCGCCTAGGCTTCGGACGGGTGCAATGATGAACCTCTAAATGTATCAGTGTTTCTCTACTAAATAAAATAAATAAATAAACTTAAACCTGCCTCTTGAATCACTCTATCTATTAAAAAAACCGCTTCAAAATCCGTTGCGTAGTTTTAAAGATTAAAGCATACATAGGGAGGGTCAGGTGACAGCGACTTTGTTTTATAATATGTAGTGATAGTGATAATATACTTGTATAACTTTTCGCCCCATTTACTAAGATTGTATCCTCGATAAATACTCTTTCATAGGAAGTCAAACTTAACGAGAGAAAAACTTAAGTTATAAACGCAGGATTGCCTGAAATGTTATATTTTAGTAATGAATTTAAAAAATGCAAGAATTCAAATAACTGCTAAATAAACACGCCTATTTTTAGTGAGTATATTACATACCCTAAACGCATAATCCTACGGCGGACTCAAAATCTATGTTAGGTGATTTAGGACGAAACTGTTTATTTTCGGAGATAGGAATGTTCTAATTCTAAACTAAACACAGTAGAGAGAGGGCTTCTAATTTTATGGACTACTAAAACTGGAATTACATTTTCCGTTCCAGTTTTTTACGCACTTACTTATATTGTGAGAATCATGGCATGGTCACTCAGCATTTTGAGACGGTTATGATATTCATTGTAGTTCTTGGACGTATGTCACCACAGGTTCATAGACACGTGTGGCATACGTCCCGAACTGACGCTATAGTCATTAGTAAGTACTGTCAAAATCGACTATCAAGGCACGTTGATTATAATATCGATTTTTACTCGATTAGTAGATTTGAGGCCTAGACGAGTCGTCGATGTATAACAAAAAGTATTAAAAAATATATTAAAGATACGTGAAGCAAAATCTTTGTATTTACTCTTTTGTTTATTTGTAAAGTCTGTGGGCAAATTGAGAATAGCACTTTAAGATAAACTAATTATGGTTGAATTTCAACTGTGAACTGTAAAATAAACTAATTATGTGTAACTAAGCTAAGCAGAGATAAAAACATTAAAATTAAATTTTAATTAAGTAAATATTTAAGTAGTCTGGATCTAAAAGACATAGTGTCACCACCCCATTCCATCCAGAATGTGTAGAAAAAGCTGACAAAAAAAAATGACAAGGCCGAAAACTAGACTAGACAAAGAATAACTTGTTACGAATCCTTTTTTTTTGTTCACACGGGGATGGCCAGCGAGGGGAGTGTGGGACTCTCCCCCATAGTGGGGGCCTACCCACTAAACCTCCCCGGGGTGTTCCAACTCGCGTCCTGTTGCGGCATTGTAGTGTTACGGATCCCTGAGCCAACTCGGCTGGCCACTGTAGGCTTATTACCCTCCATGTAAGTTTTTTTTAAAGTAAAAACCTAACCACTCTTCGTGGTATAACCTGTACCGCGGGAGCAGTATAGAAACGTGTAAGTCACGAATGCAAATGGTTTACACAAAGACTTGCCCGGCCCTGGAATTAAACCCGGGACCCATTGATCCAAAGGTGGCGCCCAACCCTCTGGACAAACAAGGCAGACTCAGCAGTGGGTCTTAAATGGGCTGAGTAGTCGTTACAGCCCATAAATGACCCACTACTGGGTCGGACCTCCTCCAAGTTCATGGAGGGAAATTAGCCTACTGTGCCACGCTGGCAAGACGGGTTGGCACAGGGTATGTATCAAGTTTTCCTCCTCGTGGGGCTAGGTGATCTGCCTCTTGCGTTCTTTTAGTCGCCTCTTACAACACCCTAAAGACGGTATGGGTTTTTTTAAAATTATTATTTTGTTACAACACCACAAACTTGTAGTCCGTGTTCTTTTTAGCAATGAATGGTAATTATTTGCTCTTCTTTTTTTTTCCTTTCGTATGTCGTACCCAGCGCCTTGGCACCTGGGACATTGGTGTTTAATTTAACCTACTCTCAGTAGGTGCTTCCTTAGCTTATGTTTGATGGTATGGGTTGGTGACATTGTGTATTCTAAATCCGTCACCACACGGACGCATCGAATATGCCTTTGAATTCATGAGCTTGATCGTAATAAAAATGAAAGTATATGTACGCGCGAGTAACCACGCAATGAATGCGTCATAACAAGATCAAGAAAAAACTTTGAATACTAAACCGGTGATAACCATCTTGCCAGCGTGGCACATTAAGCCCCTTCATTAATTTGGAGGAGGCCCGATTCATTAGTGGGTCATTTGTGGGCTGCAACGATAAAAGAACCAGTACTAGGATCTACCTATATCACTACTAAATCTAGTGGTACGAGAGCTAGCAACCAACGTCGGGAAAAAAAGCATTTCAGTAAGGCCTGTTTTTAGATATGTTATAGCTCTCACTCTCCCGGACGTCATACGGGCCATCTGGCTGGTGGTAGTGGTTGCGTTCATCAGTGCGAATCGAACCTATATAGGTAAAAAATCAAATTTTCAAATCATTTTAAGAAGGTCTGGCACATGTTAAGCAACAATAAAAATATCTGGCAATAATAGATTCATGTTGCAAAAACATCAATAAAAATAATAAAAAAGGAAACAACCAATGATTTGAAAATTCGATTTTTTACCTGAATAGGTTCGATGCGCACTGATGAACGCAACCACGACCACCAGCCAGATGGCCCGTATGTCGTCCGGGAGAGTGAGAGCTATAACCTAAAAACAGGCCTTACTGAAATCGTCTCTCTAAAACGTTGCTAGCTCTTAGAACATAGCGTGAAAGTCAAAGTCAAATCATTTATTATGAACTAGCTGTACCCTGCGCGTGATGCTACGCCACGAAAGACGTTACAAAAATGATTTTTTTTTGGTCAGATACCTTGAGCCCATGCACAAAACTTTTGCTCAAGATCATCAAATGATCTGATGATGATGAATGAATGAAATGATCATAGTTTACGATTATATAAACTTGGCTGTTCATATAATCGTAAACTATGCATACATACATCTCCTAATATATAAATTTCTCGTGTTACGGTGTTTGTTATTGAACTCCGTTATGGCTCGACCGATTTTCTTGAAATTTTGTGTGCATAGGTTAGGACTGCGAATCGGACAACACCCGTTAATGTCTACTCATAAATTTTAATTCATAGACATTTTTTTTGTTTTTATTTTTTACTAACGACCTGCCTCGGCTTCGCACGGCTGCAATAATGAACATCTAAATTTATCAGTGTGTCTTTACAATATTATGCATGTCGCCAATTCAGCCCATGAATGACCCACTACTGAGTCAGGCCTCCTCTAAATTCATGGAGGGAATTTAGCCTACTGTGCCACGCTGGCAAAACGGGATGGCACAGGGTTTGTATCAAGTTTTCCTTCTCTTGCGGCTAGGTAATTTGCCTCTTCCGTTCCCTTAGTCGCCTCTTACGACACCCTCGGGATGGTTAGGGTTGGTGACACTGTGTATTCTAAATCCGTCACCACACGTATGCATGTATTATACACAAAAACCTTCCTCTTGAATCACTCTATCTATTAAAGAAACCGCTTCAAAATCCGTTGCGTAGTTTTAAATATTTAAGCATACATAGGGACGGACAGACGACAGCGACTTGGTTTTATACTATGTAGTGATGATGATACACAGAACCCTAAATTTTCATTTTTCATAGCGATATTTTTATTGCAAAACAACGTTTACCGGGATTTTTTATTAAATAATTTAAAATATTCAGTCGGGTTAAGACAACGTGCACGACAAGTCGTGGGTATCACAGCCACATCTATCTAATACGTGGAAATGCATTGCTTGCTGCTAGCCCTGTGACGTCCATAGGCGTGAAGTTGAACGGTTGTGCAACAAACCGGCACACGGTTTGAACCCGCACTCCAGTGGCTGTGCCGTTAGCACACACATCCTCTCCCACGGACTTGTGAGAAAGTATTCATTTAATTATGGCTTTTAGCTTGACGTACGGGTTTGTATGTTCGTTTTCTTTCCATACCTTATGTGGCTAAACGATTCTCGTCTACCCTTGTATACACATCAAGTGGTACCTACTACATGTACAAAATATGTACAAGATCTAACGCCCGTAGGATATTAAAATGTAAACACCAGGTCACCAGGTAATATTGACTATTAAAACAATAAAAAAGTAAAATAATTAAAAAAAAACACCACACTAAATTGAAAGAACAAACGATATCGTGATCTAACTTAAATACAGCGTCATCTATCGAGCGATGCGACTTGAACACTACCGGTACATAAAGACGTCGGCCTCAGCTGCCATTCTACCGCCTATGACAGTCGACCTTTCCAAGGATTACTCTTAGTATTTCCCAAGGACACTCGGGGGGTCGCAATCGGTTCGTTTAACCTACTGGTATGTAGGCAAATTTGACTGGGGGACCCATCCCCTGGGGATACTCCCCAGGGGATCATTATCATTTCAGGCCATAAATGACCTCCTCCATATCCGTGGCGCGAAATTAGCCTACTGTGCCACGTTGGCAAGACGGGTTAGCGTAGAGTCGGTATCAAGTTTTCCTTCTCTTGCGGCTGTGTGATCTGCTTCTTGCTTTCCTTCAGTCGCCTCTTTCGACACCCTTAGGATAGGAGGGTTGGTGACATTGTGTGTTCTAAATCCGTCACCACACACACCTAGGGACTATGCTGTTATGCAAAGCGAGGCGGGTCAATATGAATTTAATACAAACACCTGCAGGGCAACTGACATTTCTGAACTACCTGGTATACAAACTTGAATGCGCTGACATTTTGTTCTCAATTCACATTTACTCGGAACACTTTTTTGTATTCGGGTCAAATTATTTTAGACCGTGTAGTCAGCACATGAATTTAAAATATAAGTGTCACCATCCCATTACCTCCTGAAGGTGTCGTAAGATTCGATAAAAGGAAATAACTAGTCCGAAAACCTAGCCGCAAGAGAAGGAAAACTTGATACTAAACTTTGTGCCAACCCATGGCCAACACGTCAAGCCAGCGTGGAACAGTAGGCTAATTACCCTCCATGTTATGGGAGGAGTCCCGACTCCGCAGTGGGTCATATAAGGGCTGGAAAGAAGAATGTCCAAGATATCAAGATATTTTTTTGAATAAAGAAATACGTTGATCTTACTAATATTATAAACGTGAAAGTTTGTAAGTATGGATGGATGGATGGATGGATGGATGGATGTTTGTTACTCTTTCACGTAAAAACTACTGAATGGAGTTTAATGAAACTTTACAAAAATATAGCTTATACATCAGAATAACACATAGGCTACAAGTTATAAAGATATTATGTGAATTACAACAATATAAACAAGTCGAGTTCAAAATTTCTAATTGTCAAATTTTCGACCATATTAAACTATAGACAACTAACGTTTCGCTGTCAGTTGCGTTTTGTTAAAGTAGGTTTTATACGGACGGGATAAAAATCTCAGGTATCCTATGTCCAACTTTCTTTTTGTTTTAAATGAATATAATGCGGAACAAAGTTCGCCGGGTCAGCTTGTATTTCATAAAGAACATCTTTTTGAAGAAACGAAAAGAATTTAAAATAATAGGTGTTCCACAAGACTACTTTTTGTTATATCCTTAAAGTTATTAATGTTTTAGTGCCGTGTGTATGCAAATAAGGTTTTTTCGTTGATTGTCTCATAAAATTCGTCCCACGGTTAAATTTAGGCGAGGTAATATCGCATCTACTTCGCGTTTATTATTCTACTTAGTCTTCTATTTAGTGGTTAGATGTGCCGCCTTTGGATCAACGGGTCCCGGGTTCGATTCCGGGGTCGGGCAAGTCTTTGTCTAAACCAGAGGCACTGGCTCGGAGTCTGGGTGTCATTTCTATCTATAATATGTACGTATTTACAAAAAAAAAATATGTATATACATATGTAGTTTATCATCCATCTCGTTACCATAACACAAGCATTAAGTTGCTTAGCTTGGGACGAGATGGCGTTGTGTGAAATGTCCAAGGATATTTTATTTATTTATTTGTGTATTGTTACTGTTAACTCACTACAGTTATCATGAAGGTTAGTAATCCTCTTCTTCTTAACCAATGAATGACCCATTGCTGACTCTCCTCCAACTACATGGAGGATAATTAGCCTACTGACCAGACGGGTTGGCACAGGGTTTCGTATACAATATTTCCTCTCTTGCGGCTAGGTTTACGGCCATATCATTTCTTTTTGTGGGCTCTCAGACACCCTCAGGAATCAGGATAAAATGGGGTGGCAACACTAAGTATTTTAAATCCATCACCACACGGACTAATTAATAGTTAGTAATCAGCTAAACTTAAATACTTTTTATTGATTATTATGAAGTGTTGATAACTACTACAACTGATCTTGGATCCTGGGTTCTTATAGGGTCTAACCAGCGCATGCTATTGCCTTTGTGCCGACAAGTCCCCGTCCTTCCAAGACATGTTAAAATTGGACACGTCAAACGTCAGCTTGACATTTCAACAACACGGATATTTACGAATGTCATTAATTATATTGGTTAGGTTAGATTTTCTGCGTTTTCCTTTAGTCGGCTATTACGACATCCTCAGGATGGAATGAGGTGGCGACACTATGTATTCTAAATCCGTCACCACACGGATATTTCCTTATGTAAAGTTTTAAATGTTTTTGCTCGGCGCGTCTTACGTAGTGTGTGGCTGAAACGACGAAATATTGTCTTTAGCATCAAATTGCTGCCCGCAGGCTTTTGCAGATCCATATAGAATCTAGAACATAGCGCCCTACTACGCTTTCAGAGTCGCGGTCTCCACGCAAGCCATCTTCTTGACGATAATTGCTCCTGAGTAATTCTAGTTTGCATGATTAGCTATAAGTGTGTTAAATCCGACAGGTAGGCATCAACTTTGAACAAAGTAGTGTTGTGTAACTGAATTAGTCATCATACTGATGATTCACTGCTGTGTTGCATTTTGTATTCAGGGTCAGGGTTTTCATCATCACCATCATTTCAGCCCATAAATGACCCTCTACTGAGTCAGGACTCCCCTCTTTATATGGAGGGTAATTAATTACTGTACCACGCTGGTGTGCGTTGGCACAACTTTCCGTTTCAAGGCCTGGTTAGTTTCCTTGTGCTAGGCCGTTATGCCGCAAAAGTGGTTCGGAAAGGAGGGAGCTCTGGCTGACACGCGCCGTGGACGGATGCAAAGCGGTAGTAGGACGTGACGTTATGTCTTTGTCCTACCCTCGCCTTAGAGCCCGGTGGTGGGTCGGAAGACCTACCGCCGACAAAAGCCTCTTTGACTAAGGGGGTCCTGGACACCCGGGATGCCCTCCGATAGTCGCAACTCTTCGGGGCGCTACACTAGTGTGCAAGTGCGATCCTGTGGTATCCCAAACGAGACGTGTGAGGGTATACTGCTACAGTTTTGCAGACTCCCGTAGTCCCACCTAACTGCCGACGCCAGCCCAAAGGGCACTGGTATGCATTGAGTATTTCCCAAATAAAGATAAACAAAAAAAAAGGGTTTTCGGCCTTATCATGTCCCCCCGTGGCTCTTACGACCACCTCAGGATGGAATGGGGTAATGTCACCATTTTTCTAAATCCGTCACCACACGGGTACGTATAGTATGTGGATTATCATTTCCATAAAAAAGTGAAAATATCCATACTGCATGGCTCGTACGTGTATTCATTATTATAGTGATTAATTTATAACCCGCTTAACAAGTATGCGGTGCATCAGGTTTTCTAGCGGCTACCGGGATTCTGGACTTGGCAGTGGTTCAGTTTTTGCACGGCATACAGCTAAGGTTTCCACAACTTTTACTTCAAATATTTGCAGCAATAACCAGTTGTTAGACTTGTTCGAAATTAACTTTATATTTCTTACTAGTTTCTCCTTTTTTTTCTGTGGAAAACAGACAAATGAATAAATTGTTGACCTTGCATTTGCGTCACTTTTTATATAAAAGCTGTATTGTTACGCATTGTGTTCCACTTATCTACTGATATCTTCATATTTTTTCTGTCAATACTATCTAAAGTATCGTAGATAACTTTCCAATCTTATTTCATAATACATTAGGACTAATTTTCAATGCTCTATAACATGGCCTCAAGTGCAGCTGCTTATAGAAATAAAAAACTTGGAATTCAACCGTCATAAAAACAATTAACCCTTGAGCTACAATTACTAGAAATTTCAACCAAATTACGGTTCCAATTTAAATGGGAGTTTTGGACGTGAAACCTTGACGCTGCGCCGCTAACTTAAGGTTCATTAAAATTCCGAGCTAAGAGATTAATAACTTGGTAAAAAAGTGTGAGAGAGTTAGCCACGTAATGTCAGTACATATGGCAACCAATTGTGGTTTCCAAGAAACTTAGCTTTCACAGCAAAAAAAACATAATAATGACTTTCGTGTACAGTAATGGGCGTCCTCTTACTTAATAACTTGTAAGATTAATTTAGCGGTCATCTTATGACAGGTTCTGCTAAAGGAATTGGAGGAGACATGAAGATCGGACCTGGTTTCTAGAAAATGTAAGGTTTAGCGTCGTTTTCGTGACCAAACTTTAACCCAGAATTTTATTCTTATGTTTTATATAAATATGCCTTTAACTTTGTACATATTTACATTTTTCAGAGTCCTTGCTTGATACACTTTTGTGAAAATGTTTTGTCTTCCAACAAATACCAGTTTTTGAGACTTTTAATAGTCGCTATCGTTTTACGAGTAATATCCCTAACTATACCGGAATCGTAAGCAAATCGTAAGTAACAAGCATTGAAATGAGACCTGAAAATAGTCCAAGATTTAGAAAGCCTAGGAATGGAAAATATTTATATAGACGCACTAAAACCACTAAGAATCTGTAGTATGTACCTTTACGTAATAGACCATAAGTTGCACAACATGCATATCCTAGGAACATATTCTAGGAAACTTCTTGTGTCAATCGTGACTGGTAACTACAACGCCCCAAGCGTCAAGACTACTGCTTCCCAAACCCACAATTACATACCACAGGTATCATTACAGTTAAACGATTAGATCTGAGATGAAATTATTTCGCGAAACGTAACATTAAACCGCTTGTCGATGGACATATTAATGTTTCCAGTCGCCTTCCGTTCCTAAGTGAAAGTTGCTGTAGGCAATATGATTGTGCCCATAATTTCTGCCCATAATTAATTACTCTTAATACCGTGGTGTGGTACAACACCTGGCTTTTTATTATATTTTAAAGTTCAAATTATTGTACTCGCTCTCAGGTGTTGAGCTTGAGTGGGACACCGACGCCTTTACCCTGTATGTTGGCTGTTCATGTATATTTCGTTTGTGAGTTTTAGGCTTTGTATATATAATTTCTTTGTCCGATTCCTCCATGATTTGCTCTATAACAGGAGATATCATTGAGATAAAGGATATTTAGGATGATCATGGAATTATATATGACCAGGATGACTAAAGTCGTAAATATGTTTCCTACACTTTACCTTTTTCCGAATAAATAAAATTAAATATACCTTGGGATGACAATTATGTTAACTCGTTGATCGAAACAGAACCTCCTCTTTGCTATCTGGAGTCCAACGCTGGTCCTTGTTATTATTAGTTTTAGATAAAACAACGATGGATTTAAGAAATGATATATGGGTTTAAACCAAACTGAATGAGTTTAGAGAGAATGAGAAATAATTCAGGTTTATGTTACGAAGGGTAGATAACATGAACGAAGTTAAGAACATATATCAGTATTTACCTAAAAAATTTGGAACTTTCGAATTCGGAACGATCCAGTGAATCTTTTCAATCCTAAAATTATCGGACAGTCACCTTAAGCCGCATCAAATGGTACACTACAATATACTGGTGATACTTAGAATTATGTTACACACTAAGCCGAATTCAGATGCTAGGATTCCTTTACATTGATGAAATTGTGTCTTAGTGCAAGCAACAATTTATTTTGCCGCGATCCGTGTCCGACTGCGGTTTTCTGTTCGTGACATAACCTTATGAGATCATCGTCTCGATAAACTCTGTTTATGGCAACTCGTTCGGTATTCAGGTTTTAAACCAAGGTGACCTGCGAAATGTGTCGCAAATGTGGAATGGCTATGCAAGTTTTGTTTTGTGTTTTCATTGTTGCAACTTCTTGATATAAACACTTAAAACATTTTAATAAAGACGTGCATTTATTTAATGTGTTGCTGCCTTATTTGTGGACTTGAGCTTGTTTTGTTTTTAAGACAACTATGTACTAGTATTATTCAGCCCGTTAACGACCCACTGTGGAGTCGGGCCTAACATGGAGGTAAATTAGCCTAATAAGCCACGCTGGCCAGTCGGGTTGGCACAGGGTTTCGTATCAAGTTTTCCTTCTCTTGTGGCTAGGTTACCAGCCTTTTCATTTACTTTTGCCCTTACGACACCCTTAGGATGGAATTCGGGGAAGGCCCGATCCACTCCTAAGTCGGGCTTTCTCCGAATGCATGAAGGGAGATTAGACTACTGTGGCATGCTGGCAAAACGGGTTGCCTTAGATTTGTATCCAGTTTTCCTTCACTTGCGGCTTTAAGGCTCTGCCTCTTGCCTTCCTTTAGTCGCCCTCTTACTACACCCTTAGGATAGTGTGGGTTGGTGACAATGTATATTCCACACAGCTTAATACATAAGTGTATGATATCACCAACACCTACCTTCTAAGAAACTGTCATTCTCTAGAGATGGCGTAAGAAATTTATGATGCGAAAAATGTGAAATAATTTATTCGTGTTCAACACGTACGCCGGTTGCAAGTAAACATCTTTATCTATCAATGTCGAGACGTGTGGATTCCGGCTTAACTTCGATTCATCTCACATACTAACAATACATAATTACAAATGTAAATTGGCCGCCATTTGCAATCACAGCTCTTTCACAATATGGAGGTCGCTCAACTATCGTCCTTGAGCGAATAGATGTACAAGATGTGCTGAAAGTGGGACATTGTTTGTACCATTTAGGGTTCTGTATGATAAAAAAAAAACTGTTTTTTTTTAATGAAAAGTGGACATGTCAATCGATGTGGGATGCACGCTGAATAATCATAGATTTACCCATAAAATTTCAGGCCTCCTCCATTTTCACAGAGGCAAGTAAAGCTACTGTCCCAGACTTACGTTTATTTGATTTTTGATTTATTTGATCAACGAATTGTATCTGTGTAGTGACGCATTTAAGCATTAAGAAACTTCTTGGTCGGTATCTTCATTGCTGAAGGTCGTGTCTAGAATGACCTTTTGGTCACGATGCTCTTCCACGTGTTTCTGTCCTCGGCGGTCTTAATAGCTTTGGTCAGTGGCAGGCCGGTAACCGTTTTTATCAAGTCTGACCACCGGGTAGTTGAGCGACCGCGTGGTCTCTTCCCTTCGACCTGTCTAACTACCATCAGCTTCTCCAGGCTGTCAGGGCTTCTGCGAGCAACGTGTCCAAAATAATTAAGTATCCGCTGAAAGCAGATAGCGGATAGCCTTGTGTTTATTCCGAGCTCCTTGAGAATGGACATGTTGGTTCGACGTGCGGTCCATGAAATTCGCAACATCCGCCTCCAACACCACATTTCAAATGCGTCGATTTTTGCCCTTCCTTTCTGTCTGATTGTCCAGGATTCGGCGCCGTAAAAGAATTAAGAATCAATTGAATCAAAACCCGTCTGGCCAGCGCGGCACAGGCGGCTCATTACCCTCCATGTAATGGGAGGAGGCCCGGTTCAGCAATAGCTCTTTTATGGACTGAGTAGTAGTAGGTATACAACAGTTGGATCATCATCATCATCAGCCCACATTAGTCCACTGCTGGACATAGGCCTCCCCTAAAGAGCGCCATAGCGCCCTGTCTTCAGCTTGACGCATCCAGCTGCTGCCCGCAACCTTTCGCAGATCGTCGCTCCATCTAGCAGAGGGCCGTCCCACACTACGCTTGCCGATTCGCGGTCTCCACTCATGAACTCGTCTACCCCAGCGGTTGTCGGTTCTTCTACAGATATGACCAGCCCACTGCCACTTCAGTCTGCTAATTCTCTGAGCTATGTCGGTGACCTCGGTGAACAGTTGGATGCTTGTTTTAAAAAAAAGATGTTTAGGTTGCATAAATTTTCTACGAACAGTAAAAGTCTTTACACTAGAAGATGAAACACACAGATCTTTAACATTTTTATTATATAAAAGGTATCTTGCTTAAATGTACAATTAAAAATAAAACGACATTTGGATTTTGTACCTATCGGTGTATATTATTGACAAGTCTATCCCCTAAGAAAATCCTTTAATATTAGAAGAATTTGAACTTGAAGAAATTGACTTGAATACTTCGCTTTGAATTAAGATGCTTCTAAAATAACTTTAATGATATGATAAATATGAAACAATCTGGTAAACACTACATAGTATAAAACAAAGTCGATGTCGTCTGTCCGTCCCTATATATGCTTAAATTTTTAAAACTACGCAACGGATTTTGAGGCGGTTTTTTAATAGATAGAGTGATTCAAGAGGAAGGTTTTTAAGTATATTACATGCATAAATTTAGATGTTCATCATTGCACCCGTACTCAATAAACCAACATAATGCAATGAAAATAAAAAAGCGTATTAAAATATTCCAACGGAACCCTTCTACTTACAGGCGCCACGGTCTTAACCAATGTTCACATATGCTGTGTGTGTATTTGTTTGCATTTTATACGCCCCAGTTTGTATTTTACAAAAATTGTGTCTACAATAATGCTGTAGCACAATACGATACTCGTTAAATATTTCCTTGACACACATTTTGGAAAATGAGAAGCGCGAATGTTTGATCTAGAACTTTCTTTACCTAAAATGGAGTGTCTGTTTGATAAATTAAAATAACCGCTTTTGAGTAAGTGCGTTTTATACGATACGAACATTTGTTTTTTAAATTTTTTTTGTCTGTTTCTTTCGGCAAATCTCTGAAATGTTAGGACCGATCTTGACGGGGCATTCACTGGCAAATAGTTAATGTAACAAGATTTTCACGGGAAATATAGAACCACACAGCGTGGGACATGGGCCGTAATATGACAATGGTAATTTTAAATATGACGAATTTTAAGAGTTTTGTGATAAAACCTACGTAAATAAGGTTCCTTTTGAGTTTGAGAATAAGTTATCGGAAGCTCTGGGAACTGAAGAATAACTTTTTTGTGCGTGCCGTAACTCAAATAGAATAGAATTGCTGGTATTCACCAGCGTAGGTTATAGTGCTAGTCTTGGCTGTAATGATTTTGTTTATTTTATAGTTTATTTTACACTTGGCTGTTTTGATCTATATATTATTCTAAGCCTCATTTTTGTATCTGGCAATAACGACGCGTAATCTCATAAAGCGATCGCCTAACTTAACGTACCTTGAACTCTACGTAACGGTAACTCAACAGGTTATACGTGTCAAGATAAAAACTGAGCTGTCTAGTTCTTTTATCGTTGTCTTTTAGAAGATTCCACTCTCTCCCTGTGTTGTCTTCCTTTATTTGTCTCTTATGACGCTACCAGCATCGGTTGGTGACATCATGGAAATCATAAAACTCATTTAATCAAGTTGGCTCATTAGAGCTCTTTTGAGAAAACAAATAATAAAATAAAATGCCGGAATGCAACTCTACAGAGAAAAGCCGGCAAGAAACTCAGACCGATTTGTGAGAGCAAACTCGCGCAATAGTCGCAAAGGGCCAAACCTCAACAACATCTAGTCAACAATACTACTACTCAGCCCATAAATGACCCACTGCTGAGTCGGGCCTCCTCCCATCACAAGGGTCATTTGTCAACAATAATAATAATAATAATAAAGCTTTATTTATTCCTTACTTTAAACTTATTCTAGTTTGTTAGTTACTAATTTTATTTTTTTGTATTTGTGTTTTTTTTTTAAAACTGCGCTAGCGCGTTTTTTTGTAAGGGCCGCTCTGACGGTGAAAGCCTCCTCCATTTCCTTCCATTTCGCTCTGTCTCTTGCCAGTCTGCTCCAGGTGCTGCATTTGTCAACAATAGTAACCTTCTAATAGGGTAGCCAACTTTTTTTACAAGAAATAAAGCATATTCAGCTCTATGAAGAATATTAAACAGTATTTTATAAAAATCAACAGTATGTTGTTTATTTATTGATTTAAATACATATTTTTAGAGCTTCTCGCACTAATTACTAATTTATAATCTTTTTTAAAAACTTTATTTTCCTAACCACACTTAGATGTGAAATTAAAATAAATGAGGAGCTGCTCTATTTCTACCCTCCCGCCACTTAGCATTCATTACTCACAAAATGTGTGAGCGTTTAAGTATAACACATAGTAATGTGTTTGCATTTTGGTGCTGAAAACAGTATTTTGTATAGTTTATTTTTGTTCAACAGTAAAAAGTATAATTTAGTGAAAAACAGTACAATACTGTTCAAAACAGTATAGTTGGCAACCCTACCTTCTAATGTTTGAGCCAACCGACCCCCAGTAACGGCACCTGTTCACAAGCATGACGCATATCGTCGTTGTCAAACCAAAATCTGCTATGTGCATTTTACAGAATTTTACTTACACACCGTAATAATGCACTTTTTACTTTAAAATGTGTATGTACTAAAAAGATAAGGTATGTTTCAACTTCAAAGAAAAAAATATTTGGAGTTCACCTTCGTAAAATTTTATACTAAAATGTTTTTACTCGTTAATTCAAAATAGAGTTTTTGCACATAGCAAATTTTGGTTTGACAACGACGATATGGTAACTAGCATACGGGGTACTAACCGCATCCCCGTGGTCTTAAATTCCATTGCATTGTCACGTATCTAGGCCACAACATCTGGTAGGAACTCGTTTTCTACGAACGTGATGGCACCTTTGCAAATAATATCGCCATTGTTCATAATTAAGCGTGCGACCTGGTTGCATAGAATTAATTTTCTATTTTTCGACCACTTTAGTTCCGCGAACGGTGGGTTGTGGAAACAGCGTCCATCATGTTAATATCTGTACTCCCTCGTACTTCGGAGGGCTTCGAAAGTGTTTGTCCTAGCTCTCATTCTAAATCCATAGCAAATCAGTGACGTGCCTAAAAACCGACAGCAGGTTTTTAAAATTTACTGGTAGTATCCGGTTGTCCCGCCATTCCATCCCGAGGGTGTCGTAAGATCCGAGAAAAGGAAATGACAAGGCCTATACTATAACCAAGCCTCAAGAGAAGGAAAACCTCGTACAAACCCTGTGCCAACCCGTCTAGCCAGCGTGGCACGGCATAGTAGGCTAATTACCCTCCATGTGATTGGAGGAGGCCCGACTCAGCAGTGGGTCATTATGGGCTGAATAGTTCTAGTAGTAGTCTGGTTGTCCGTGTTGTGAAGGATAACGAATAGTATGGATAGTGTCCACCCCATTCCATACTGCGGGTGTTGTAAGAACCGACAGACGGAAATGACAAGGCGGTAAACATAGCTGCAAAAGAAGGAAAACTTGATACGAAACCCTGTGCTAACCCGTCTGGCCAGCGTGACAAAGTAGGCTAATTGGAGGAGGCTCGCTCAGCAGTGGGTCACATCAGCCACACCACCGACCGGAACGGATTTGGGTTATAGAAACGTTAGGTAATTCCAACTCGTCAAATTGGTGACCATCCATAGTAAAGGTAGTAGTAATTACTAGATACAAGACTAACCAATACGGTCAATGTAAAACAATGATCAAATTACGTAAAAAGAAAAACAAACCTAACATAATAATTTCGATTCGATAACTCCGATTGCGTATATAAAGTCGTTGCCACGAATAACTATCAATTGAAAAGAGTTATTGCCTAATCACGTGTAGTTTGACTACTACTGTTTTATATATTGTGTTTTATATTCTTTATTGTACATGTACACAAAAGTAACAAAAAAGAAACTTAAACACTAACATTGTACAGTACCAATGGCGGTCTTATTGCTTAAAGCAATTTCTTCCAGACAACCGTTGGATGGACTTGGCAAGAACAAGAAACCAATATGGGGAGTTACAGTGTACATATGATATGCATACATATATGAATAATAACAAGAAAACACATACATAAAAATAAATAAACATAATTAAGTACGACTTAAGGTGAATGTTCCAGGGTATCCCGCGAAATTCAAATTTTCTTACGTTTTTTGCAATTTGCAGGTCAGTGCTAGGTTGTATGGTGCAAGAATGACTTTGAGCTTGAAAAAGTTTTTCTTGCACCTTTATGAGCTTGGAGGGTTGTATTGATGGGTTGTATGATTATAATTCTATAACTACATACGTCTTACAGCCGCGAATAACATTTTAATCAACATACAACCTAGCACTGACCTGCAAATTGCAAAAAACGTACGAAAATTTGAATTTCGCGGGCTACCCTGGAACATTCACCTTCAACAGAAGGCCTAGTACTCAGGCCAAATATGACGCACTGCTTAGTTGAGCCTCCTCCAGTTCTATGGAGGGTAATAATCCTCCTTTTTTATTCTTGATCGCTAGTTCGCCTGATGTTAAGCGACACTGCGACCTAAGATGGAACGCGCTTGCCTAGAAGAAACCGATTCACTCGTGATTTAAAGACTCCCAGATTATATCTATTCAATTCAATGTCACGACCCCATTCCATCCTGAGGGTATCCTAAGAGCAGACAAAAGTAAATGACAAGGCCGATAGCCTGGCCGCAAAAGAAGGAAACTATTGTACGAAACCCTGTGCCAACCCGCGTGGTACAGTAGGCTAATTAATGACCCTCCATGTAACTGGAGGAGGCCCGACTCAGCAGTGGGTCATCTATGGGCCGAGTAGTAGTAGATCGCCATTTTCAAATAACAATTATCGCGACGTACGCGCATATTTAGCATCCAATTTTCGCCAACGCTGTCACGCGCCTTTTGTTCTACGATTTTCCATTTCCCCACAAGCTGTGCATTTCTGATTAGTATGTCAAGTATGGCGACAGTTGCCGAAGAGAAAGCACATACTTGCCACCGCATGCTACGTTTATTAAAAGACTTATTAGCCAAGTCAAAGGCGGTAGCGAGCAACGAACTGGTTATCTAGAAGATTCCAGAAAACTCATAGAGCTATTGGGTGCCTCGTTGGTCTAGGGGTTAGATCCGCCTTTAGATCAACGGGTCCCGGGTTCAAATCCAGGGTCGGGCAAGTGTCATTGTCTAAATCAGAGGCACTTGCTCCGAGTATGGGTGTCATTGTGTTCGTGAATTACATGTTTGTAAACTGCCCCCGGATGCTGCCACCGGATTGCCAAACTTAAGTGGCAGTGGGCACGGCACATAGCTCGCAGGACCGACGCCCGATGGGGCAGAAAAGTCCTCGAGTGGCGACCGCGTTCCGGAATACGCAGTGCTGGTAGGCCGCCCACACGGTGGACCGACGACCTGGTTAAGGTCGCCGGAAAGCAATGGATGCGGGCGGCCCAGGACTGGCCTTTGTGGAGATCCCTGGGGGATGCCTATGTCAAGCAGTGGACGTCTTTTGGCAGTAATGATGATGATGATGAAACAGGTTATCTAGTGAAGGGGTGTCATATAAAAATAAAACTATTTATCTCATCGGTGCATATTAAGAATACATAGACACCCCATTATATTTTTACAATCCACTTTAAAGAATTACTCCATATATTTTTTAAGTACATACTTAATAGCATTTTAAGTAAAAATATCATTAACATAATAATCCTATTATACCCTTCTCCACAAAAGAGTAAAAGTTAATTTATCTAACTGTTAGTATACGGTTTCTAAAATTTGATATGAATGAATAAAATAAAGGCCATTTAAATTAATAATATCATCATTCATCATTTTTCACTTGTACATAAAAAAGTAAAATTAGTGCCAGATTTAAGAGCTAGAAAACAAAACAATACCATAATAATATATATTTGGTTATTACATCTTTAAGTTATATCCGTAATGGCGCTATTTTTATGTAGGTAATATATAATTTTTATCTATGGATAATATGTATACAATTGTAACTTGTAATTAAAATAAGTAAAATTAGCCTCAGAAACATGAGCTAGAAAATGCTAAGCTTATCATTTCCTTTTGTCAGCTCTTACAACACCCTCAGGGTGGAATAGGGTGGTGTACTAGATATTCTAAACCCGTCACCACACGGAATTACTGATGATAATGTGGATCAGTGTTACCAGATCAAATGTACAAACTACCGTGCTGCTAGATAAAAAATACCGTGTTTCAGACTCAATTTTTTAAGTCAGACTCAAGTTTTTAAATGTAATGCACGGTGCATTACATTTAAAAACTACAGTGCAATTACCGTGTAAAATATAATGTAAACTTCTTTGAGATTTTCATATTTTAATTTAAATTTAACCATTCTTTACTTAATCTAAAATTACCACTGCTTGAACATATATATCTGCAGTCATTTTCTATATTATATCTTTAGATGGTACAAAATTCATAGAGCTATTTCCATTCCGTTGAATAGATTGTTGAGCAAGTATATTTTGGGTGATTTTGGTAATTAATTTATTCCTCTTTTTTGTTTTTATGTCATTCACACGCTGCACAGAGTGCACGGTCACTACCGTATTGTATTGGACATTAGGTACCGTAGACCGTGTTTTAGCCCAAAATACCGTGCTTACGTATTCTACGGTAATTACCGTGCATCTGATAACACTGATGAGAATATTAAAACAATTTGAGCACGATTACATTGTTACGGACCAAATCCGTCTCAATTCAATATTATGGTTAAAGTTTAACCATTAGATAACAGTACGTGCAGCGATTAGTATACAAAACTAGCCGAAACAGGTATCGAATCTAGTCCCTCGTATTACGTAAAGCTAGTCATCACCTATTATAAGCACGCACCATATTGAAAGTTATGTAAAAAACAACATAATCTTGATTGGTAGGCCGAAATACATAATGATTTGGCATAGCGCGGTTTATGTGTAAAGAACATCATCTCAACACATATTTGAGTTAACTTACCTACGCACAGCACGACTACTACTACTCGGCCCATAAATGACCCACTACTGAGTCGGGCCTCCTCCAAATTCATGGAGGGAAATTAGCCTACTGTGCCACGCTGGAAAGACGGTTTGGCACAGGGTTTGTACCAAGTTTTCCTTCTCTTGCAGCTAGGTGATCTGCCTCTTGCGTTCTGCTTGTCTCTTCTTACGACCCCCTCTAGATGGTATGGGTTGGTGACATTGTGTATTCGTAATCCGTCACCACACTGACTATAACGGAATATTCTAATCTTTATAAAACTTAGTAATGTATTAGTAACTTGAATTGCATACACCTCACATATCGGCTTACTGCGTTTGGATTAACAAGACCTCGGTTCGATATGAAAAGTATCGATTACTGAGTTTGTTTTTCGTTGTTACATAGACGACAGCTGCATGTGAACTTTCAATGCGAAATTCCGACATTTCTTGGACAGCCTCATTACTTTCTATATCTGCGAGTGGGATAAATTATTCTGAATTACTCTAACTAAACAGAATGTATTAATTACGTACAAATTTTCTAGTTATAAGTGCATTTTTCTGTAAATAGTTCGCGACCAAGAGTTACGTTATCACAGAAATTGTATGTTCACAGATTTTGTACGAACGCAAAACCTAGAGTCAAAGGCATTCAAGACACTGATAAAAAAAACAAAACGCACATGCTCAAAATTGGTGTTACTTATCTCAACTTTTAAATAGCAATCTAATTTATACTGTTTCCTTCTTTCCAGAATGCCAGTTATGTGAACAGACGATATTCAAAAGACAAAATGTCACCGGTCTGTCACAACTTCGTGCAGAACGCCTGGAAAAAGGACCTCTGTTCAAACTGCTTCAAATCTAGAGAGGAGCACGCCAAGCAAGAGAAAACAACAATGAATGACAGCGGCAAGTACATTACGACCTCTTTGCAAAGCAGAAACAATTTCTTCAAGAAATCTCCACCGAGCATACTAAAGATCCATCCAAAGAAAAAGAATAAAAGAAATGTCACATTCCCTGTACAAGTGTCCAGTGTTATTGGCTTCGGAGGTGACGATTGGTCTGATGGTGAAGAATTCGAAATGTCTGAAGATACGGAGGAGGACGACATGTTCCCTGACACTGAAGAAGAGCGAGAACTTCACAGAATCACGAAGTCAAACACCGATTTCAATACAGTAAAAGCAAATCTGTTGGGTGATTCTGCTGCCAAATCATACACGTCATTGTTACTAGGCAAAATGCAAACAGACTCTGATGGCAAGAAGAAAACTCTGTTAGTATCTGTTACGCCTTTTGGGCAAGATAACAAACCTAATGTTAAGTCACACGTACGAAAACCCGCCGTTATGCATGTAGCCGATGCGTCTGCTGATGACGCACCTAGTAATTATAAAACTAATATAATTCTATCGTCTTACGTAAAAGAGTCGGAAACAATTATAAGTGCAGAAGGAGTAAACACTACTGGAACTAGAACTATTTGCACCGAAAAATCTTTGTTGGAAGAAATTTCAGAGACGTTGCAACAAAACAGAATATCGAACGGCACTGATTTAAATCTAGCTCAGAAAGATTGTAATAAACCAACGGTCATTGAAGAAAAGATGAAGGAGAGTATGCAAGATGAGCCAGAAAAAAGGGATATGACCGAAATTAAAAAGAACGGTATTGTGCGGCAATCACCACTGCATAAAACCAAGGAAAGGCCAAAAGTAAACCTTAGCCGATCAGAATTTAAATTTTGCAAGATTAACATCGAGAGTAGCAGTGTTGACTCAGCTGTCAGTACTTTAAATTCAACTGCAAACAACTCTTTGGCTTCAGATGATGAGAGTTTCAGTGGTAGGACAGACTCTGATAATGACGACAGCGGTCATTTTTCAGAAACAAACAAATGTGAAGAAACTGTCAAAATAAAAGTGTTTGGCGAAGGTGATAAAAATGCTAAAATGTCCCCCATTGGCCAACTCAGACAAGTAGATGGCCAAGCCAGCGGTTATTCAACATTCCAAAATCCGATCATGGACATGCCCCCAATAATACCAAAACAGCCAGATAATATATTCTCTGCAGAAGCCAGTCGTGAGCTCGCTGGCGAACCGGACGGTAGAGCTGACCCCGATGACGCAACCGAAGCACCGGCATTGCCAAAAAGCCCTATTCCTACGTTGGATCCAAGACCTTCCTTTTTGCATGGAATAATTACTGACATACTACCGGCTCACAAACCCGCCTTACCAGAAAAGCCGAAACTGCCAGTTAAACCAGTTATCAAACAGACGACTAAGAAAAGTGTCACAAATCAGCAACAAATAACAGTGCAATCAAAGAAACACGATGATAAAATACGTGCAATGAGTGAAGAAAAAAATAATGAGGTAACCGAAATGGAGGCAGAGAAATCTGGTTCTATATATTATGCTCAACCTGTACTTACAAAGCAGGACAGTGATTCGTCCATAAGCAGTATTAGCAAGCGGAAAGCTCCTACGCCACCATCTTCACCTACTACAGATGAGTATCCAAACATCTACCAAAGAAATTCGAATGGCTATGGCAAATCTGATGCGCCCGTCGTAAGGGAATTAGAGAAAAGGGAAAGAGCGACCGTTACGTTGTCCAGTACAAAATCTAAAACAGAAGACAACTATGATTCAAGGAACATAACTCCTGAACCAGCTCCCAGGCGGAATATATCTTTGTCTCACGATAACCTGTTAATAGATGACAAACGAAAAGGCAAACTGAAATTCTCCATCAAGAAACTACTTCGTATAGGCTCATCGAAAGACCTTGACAAAAAGGAGCTTAGCGTTGCGACAGTCGCAAAAGCGACAAGTAAAGCTGAAGAAATCTACGACTTAACACCAAAGCCTAAGCCGCGCCTAGTTATCATACATCCGCTTGACATTAACGGATCTAACGTGGAGGTAGTCAAGTCAAACTGTGAAATTTCCGAGAGCTTACGCCGTCTGAGTCACGACGATGTATCTATATACAGTGCGTCTAGTTCTGCCACTGACCCAGAAACGCCCAAAGTTGTGAACAAACCGCCACCGCCTCCCAGACAGTCCAGTGAAGAACATAAATCAGTGACAAGTGCGGTAAAACCAGCTCGACCCCCACCACCTAAGTCTGCTCTATTACAGAAGAAGCAGAAGCAACAAACATGGTCAGCAGCTCCCAGCAAACCTGACAATATATATGCCAACTTAGGTAAGATTCTTTACCTTTTTTCTTCACAAACAAATACTGAAATAATATTCCTCAGTAGACTAACTTTCGTCTTAACATACTTCTTAATATTCCACATCAACTTCAGGTCAAAATAAAGTCTGTATTCTATATAAGACCAAAATAATATCTTTATGTTTCTAACTGTATACTAATTTACATATCCTTGTTATTTTAATCTCCATCAATAACGGTAAACGCTTAAACATATTCGGCGCTTTACCGCAAACTAGTTGTCTCAAAACGCTCGCACGACGCGGACGCGTAACAGTTAAATTGTAGAGCTGAATAATTTCCAGGAGAGATCCGATCCGCCCTAGCGCCTCGCAAACCAGAAAGGACGGCTAGCATGCGCGAAAGGGAAGCTCGGCTGGAGCTGCCGAAACGGAGAAACCAAGAAATCGACGATGACCAAGACGAGGTCGACGATGGACCTCAGGAGTTAGTGCAGGCCACTAACGACCCAGTCATACACAGCTATGACGACGTGTACTCCGCAAAATACGACGAGGAAAACAGTGATTCTAAGAACAGTGACAGCGACTACGAGTACGTAAACCACGATAACAATAACAGGTCTAGCTCCCCGGAATGCGACGCCGCAATCAAGCCGAGAGAGCCAAGCGTCGACAGAACTGAAGCAAGGAAGAGTGTTGAGAGCAACCCCGATTACCCTAAGTACAGCAACGGGATCTTCAACAGATCGTCCCTGCCTTACTGCGGGAGTGAAACGGAATCAGAAATCTATTCGCCGTACAGCTTCTACAGTTCAAACGATAACATGGATAGAGATGGCAATGAAGATTACCATAACGACATGACGCCTAAGACCACGACGAATAAACTTCGCGTGAGGAAAGGGCGTTCAGTGGTTCACAAGAACTTGGAAGATAATTATGGCGCCGTCGTTATTGCCAATCACGAAGCGCTGGCGCAAGTTTTGGAGCAGGTAATTTATGCGTTTATCTTGTCTCTTTGTCTAAACTGGCACGAAAATTGCAAATTGATTTAGTAATTTGTGTAACTGGTGCGATAAGCTCAAGTTGGCGTAATTGAGAGATAAAACACTTTATTTCAAAGTTACTGCTATGGCTGTGTTTCGTATCCAGTTTTCCTTCTCTTTTGGCTAGGTTACCGGCCTTGTTATTAACTTTGTCGGCTCTTACGACACTTTCAGGAATGGAATGGGGTGGTGACACTAAGTATGTTATTTTAATATGTAAAATTTTTGTACTCAATTCATGGGGTATCATAAAACGTAAAGAGTGCATAAGAGTATGTATACGATAGCTTCTATTTATTCTAGTTCGGTTCTCTATTCGGCGAACTTTATCAAAAGTCACTTTAAGCTATGTGGATTACCACGCATATATTTTTTCTCTATCTTCTTTACATAGTATAAAACAAAATCGCTGTCGTCTGTCCGTCTCTATGTATGCTTAAATCTTTAAAACTACGCAACGGATTTTGAACGGTTTTTTTTAATAGATAGAGTGATTCAAGAGGAAGGTTTAGAGGAAGGTGTATAACCCGCCCCCGCTTTGCACGGGCGAAGCCGGGGCGGGCCACTAGTATTTCATAAAGGACATATGAAGCCATTAAGGCACTCGGTTGGCAGTTGGAAAAAAACTAAACTACATTTCCGGACACACGGACGACGGCAATCATCTATCTCATCCATACATATCAACCCACTGCTGAGTCGGGCCTCCTCCTTCTTTATCATAAGGCTAGTTTCTTCCTATAGAAGAACGTGTTTGAAATATGTTGTTCATATACGTTTAGGTTCAGCAAAGTGCCACAATGCAGCCATCGTTGCGAGGCCTCAAAGCGTGCACTAACCTCCGTTGGAACGACTTCACGATACAGCCGTCCAAAGCCTACACGAAGGCCGGCAAGAGGTTCTTCTATCCAGCCATATGGAACTCCAACCAAGGACCAGTGAATGTCACCCTGATGGTGTACAAAGAGCACATGGCGTCCCAGATGGTGTGCCAGCAATCGTTGCAGCCACAGCTGTGTCTGAATGCCATCACGGAGTTCTGTGATCTGGTGCCGCGGCTGCAGTTCGGGGAAGATGGTGACGATCTGGTTCAAGGTAAATTCTTTTTTAATACAGTTGCTCAAAAAGTGGCATATTACAGGGCCGTATAGCGTTCGGGAAGTGGGCTATTACACACGCGTGCTTTTTTTTACCATTCCCGCACTAGTGCGTTTTCTTTCCCAACTGTCAAAATAATGTCTATTAAAAGGAAAAACCAACCATGAAGTTTTTACTAAAAAAATCATAGAAGTTTTTATGATTCATGCAAATACGTAAATTTCTAAAAAGAAACTACGTACTAATTTGTTTCAATATCAGATTTAATGATTTGATTGAATGAGTTAGGTTAGGTTTCATTTCATCTCATTAAATTTCATTTTCGTTTCATATCAATAAAAAAAATCTACTGAAGACTTGGCTGTATGGGCTGTATAGTTGCTTTTGCCAACTAGAATGGGTGAAGAAAAAAAAATCTCTGCTTATATTCTACGCCTCGGCTGGGGTAGACATTTGTCGGAACTCTTTGCAATGACAGCCTTTCCGCACTTGTAATGAAATATACTATTACATCTCGTAGAAATATACCAATCTTCTTCGTCGTATATTTACTACTTTCATTGCAGTCGACAGCAGTCTTACCTGATTTACTTCTCTGTCCGTAAAATACCCAATGCTGAGCTTACTGTCCCTGTGAAGACGGATTTAGAAAACATAGTGTCGTAAGATAGGTGATTTGCGTCTTGCGTTCCTTTAGTCACCTCTTACGACACGCTCAGGATGGTATAGAGTGGTGGAATTGTGTATTATAAATCCGTCACTACACGGAATAACACATATACATACATGCATAAATCTTTAACTAATAAACTAGTTTAATTATGGATAACGATGATCAATGGTTTGTCACAAATATTTTTCGTAACCCAGTATTCAAATGAAGATGTTTGATTGATCTATTGAAATTGTAGGGTCATTAACGGGTCTGTAAAACTACTTGTTGCGTAAACATGTTATCTCGACTAACGGGAACGCGGATTACCGTAAGGTTTCGAGTTCAATTCCTTGATTGCATAAAGTGCCGAATATCTTTCTTAAACTTACGAAAGACGGTAATTTCATTAAAAAGCTGTTTAGTCAAAAAGAAAGAGCTACTTTCTCTGAAACTACTAACTTTAGGACAACTTTTGTCGTAGTTTGGACCTAAGATCAAATGTAACCTAAATTCTTAAAAGATAAGATAAATTTCTTTATAGCAGATCTTCTCCAACTAATATTAACCTAATTAGGAATTTGAGTTTTTATATAAGTCTATGTTTACTGATTTAGAATACATATGCCACCGCCCCACTTTATCCTAAGGGTGTCGTACGACCCGACTGAAGGAAATGATAAGGCGGAAACCTAGCAACAAGAGAAGGAAAACTTGATATGAAACCCTGTGCCAACCCGTCTGGCTTTTCTGAGCTCTCTTGACACGTCAATATACATTTTACGTTTACCACCTTTTCGGAAGGCTGCTCTACAGAGCAGAGCCAGCAAGAAAATCTGTAGTTGCTTTTTAAAATCGCCATTTGTATACATACACAATATAGACACTGGGAGGACGGAATAAAAAAAGTCGCTGGCCCAATGTGGTGGCAATTAGCACAGGATAGAGAAAAGTGGGCATCATTGGAGGAGGCCTTTACCCAACCTGGGGACCTTGCTAGTATTTAAACATAGTGTTAGGTAATTAAGAAGCAATGTAGCAGGATCAAATAAAGGCTTTTTTTATTTTAATTTTTTATTTTTACAATATAGACGGATAACAGATTTGTAAGGGCAAGAGAGTAGGGTTACCATCCATAACCGTGTCCATTTAATCGTAGGTGGCCCGACTCAGCAGTGGGTCGTCTAAGGGTGTTACAACACCAATCGATCGATCGTCGATCGATAGCAGAATGGATTTGTCGACGTCGAGCGCGCTGATTGAGGCACCAATAGCGTCAACGATGCCATCGGCCGGCTATCGATCGATTGGTTAGTCGACCGGTATCCGTCGATCAATTACCTACCACTACCACACCAATCGATCAACGTCGACCGATCGATCGATCGGTGTGGTAGCACCCTAAGAGCTGAGTAGTAGTAATATCTTTAATCAATTTCTAACAACATTCCTCTCCATTCCAGCTACCATCGTAGTTCTAGCACACGCGCAAGTCAACACAATTCACACGTACGGCGACAGCCTGCATTCCACCGAAGGCCTTACCACTAAAGACCACCAACTGGTACAAACCGAACAGATTCACGAAGCCATCTTCATGATGCTCCAACTAATAAACGGACTCAAGTGCCTACAGGCGCGGGGTGTGGAAGAGATATCTGACTCACTGACCTCGTTCGTCGCACTGAAGGAGATGCAGCCAACGTCCCATGGTAGTACCACAAGCTTGGCGTCGCCGGACGACAGATTGAACTCGCTTTCGGCTCCCAAGACCAATTGTTATGGACGACTATGCATATTACAGGGGTAAGTTGAAATGAGATAATGAAAACAAATTCAAAAGGTACTTTATTTACAGTCCGCGCCAATCTTTATGGCCGCTCTGAATGTAGCCGTCGGGTTCGAACTTGCGCATCGTACATTTTTTAACCAATACGAACCATAGTCAATAGTCCTTACTGTCAAATATCTATCTGACTATCTATCAGCCACAGAAGTCCACTGCTGAACATAGGCCTCCCCCATAGATTTCCACAATGCACGATCTCGTGCAGACCGCATCCACCGACTCCCAGCGACCTTCACAAGGTCGTCCGTCCACCTAGTCGGGGGTCTTCCCACGCTTCTCTTTCCCACTCCAAGACTTTTATGCCCCAGCGGCCATCCGTCCTTCGGGCCACGTGGCCTGCCCATTGCCACTTCAACCGTCAAATACTCATCCTCACTCTCCGTCACTGTCAAATATAAGATGCGCAAATACGAATAGCGACGTGAAGTGTAAAGAGGAAACATACATATTAACAAAATATATAAGCTTTTCAACGTCTAATTCAAATTCCAGATTGAGCGACGAGATCAACAGCAAACCATCGGACGAGGGTCATCTCAATTCTCTCTGTAAATGTGCCATGAAGGCCCTTGAAATCCTGCTGCCAGACGAGAAACTCGCTCCCCTGCTGAAGGAGATCCTTCAAGAGGAACGCGCCGTCTCCTTGAACCAGGCAAAGTCCGTTCTAGAGTTCATGCTGTGGGGACCTTTGGACGTAGTACAGGGAGTACCGGTGCAAGAGAGAGAGCTTTCCTTACAACGGTGGCTGGACTTAGAGCGGGCGACCGTCCTACACGGGCTGGTCAGGAGTAGAGTACAATTGAATGTGTTCGAACAACTCCATCTTATGTTTCTCGTTAGATCTACGGCCAAAGCCATGTGCGACGCCTCGGTGTCCCTTGAGAAGGCTAACGTGTATTGATTTGAGTAAATTGAGCTTTATTATGGTGTCCTTAATCGTTTTTATCACGTTCGTTCAGTGTTTGAACAAGTTCGTTCTGTGTTTAATTAAACACGTTCAGTGTTTGAACGCTTTCGTTCTATGTATGAACGCGTTCGTTCTGTGTTCGATCACACTTATTATTTATGTTGGTTTTGTGTTTGTTGTTATTAAAGGACACCTAAATTAGTTAATACTTTAATTATATATTTAGGCACCGAAAGACTTGATTTCGCAATTGAAATATTCCAAGTAGATAAATGTATTTTCTATACAGTATGTTGGATGTTCGGAATTATGAATTATAAGCATTTTAAAGACAATCAATTATGAGTGGATCAATGTATGAAAATAGTGATTACACTAAGTTTTAAGTCAATCAATCAGAAAGATAACAAAATCATTAATGTTTCAACCAAGGTTGTTATAAAACCTTAAATTTGGACGATCAGTGTTCATTTCTTAAATGAGGCGGCTGGGTGCCAAGAATTTTTATGGTATATACTCATTGTAGTACAGGTGCCTAATTCTTTGTATTATATTATAAGCTATTGTATCATACACCATGTAATTTATGTTTCATATACGGACTCCGTAGATTCGAGTACCGATATTAATTTTCTATTTTTAAGAATGCATCGAATATATGCAAATATACAATATTTCTTACTATATCGTATTTTATTTATTGTTTACAAGCCACGGCAGCATTTAAGACAGAAACATGGACGTATAAAAAAAGGCGGAAGGAACTCTCGCTAAGACAAAAGTGAGACGCCAAGATGGCGGCCGCTCTTTATGTGTGAGTTAATTTTGGGGTGGCCAAGTTACACAAAAATTAGCCATTAAAACACGATCAACGTAATAAAAAAAAATGTATTGTTCGAAATTGTAATGTTTAAGGCAAAGTCAAATAATTTATTTTGTATAGAACACAATGGACGATTACAAATTGTCAACATATTAAAAAAAATATAGAATGCAAAGTAATATATTGTAGTTTACCACCAGTTCGGAACGCGACTGCTGAGAAGAACTGGCAAGAAAATCAGAGGGCTTGTCATTATTTTTTTAATAATTTGCGGTCCTATTTAATTTAATTTAATATCCCAAATGCCGAGTATTTTTTTTAATAATAATGTCTTTTACTTTGAGAGGTTCTTGAAGGTTCTTGAATTTCCTCTAATTTCGAGATGTAGTGAAAACGATTCTAAATTAAAAAAAATGCTTTCATTACCAAACATTTTTTTGTTATACATTTATGTTGTATAAATTTGAAAAAGTAAGCGGCATAGGTTCAATTTTTTTTGTAATAATCATGTCTTGGTTGATTGCTAATTTACCTTTTGAGGTACTGCATAAGTAACAACACGCCGGAGTCCTCCTTTAGTTGTATTTATGTCATCCGCATCAAAATGTATACTGCAAATGACTCTGTATTTGTTTGGAATCCAATCGTTTTCACCATTACAATTTCTAAGTATTTGAATTCAATCATTTCTCCATACTTCATTTTCCTTAGAAAATCTAGCAAAAGGAATCACTACATAGTATAAAACAAAGTCGCTGTCGTCTGTCCGTCCCTATGTATGCTTAAATCTTTAAAACTACGCAACGGATTTTACAGCGGTTTTTTTAATAGATAGAGTGATTCAAGAGGAAGGTTTATAGTATGTATAATACATGCATAATTGCACGCGTGCGAAGCTGGGGTTGGTCGCTAGTATAAAATAAAATACCCTGCAGTAACTATTAAATAATTAACCATAATAATATATTGATTTTAATAATAAAAGAATAATTGCCCATATTTCGGTTAATTTGCACACGTGAATATTGGCAACACTGAACTGAAAATTAATTGTTTTGTTCTAACAAATGCAAATTGATTTTAATGTCTATAATCTGGAAATAAGTGATTAAATTATTCATTTACGTATGAAACGCAATTCCTGGATTGTTTTTCTTTCGGTCACTACGGTTTTTACACCATTTTAATACTCAAGACATGATTTATATTTATATTTTTTCACCGCATATTGCGTCTCGATGCATCGATGTTTGCGCGCGTAATGGCCGACTAATGTGTGAAAGTGTGCGTACTGGCGTGTACATACAGGCGAGCTGGCCGACTATGATGTCACAGTTTTTAGTTAGCGAGACTCTGTCCGACTTTTTTTATACGTCCATGGACAGAAAATAGGAATTCTTACTAGGTATTTGCTGAATATTAAATTGACAAATAAAATAATAGTTTTTTATCGAAACCCCTGCACTAGAAACCTGTAATTTACGAACACAAACGACACCCAGACTCCGAGCAATTGTCTCTGGTTTACACAATGACACTTGCCCGACCCCGGGACCCGTTGATCCAAAGGCTAGACTGATATCTTTGTGTGCTAACCTAACCGTGACGACACGGTTAGCGCAGTGGTTGAGCGATCGACTGCTGCGCAGCATGTCGCGGGTTCGATTCCCGCACGGACGAAATATTTGTACGACCTACAAGTATTTGTTCCGGGTCTGGGTGTTTTCTATCTATAATACATATGTATTTACAAAAAAAAAGTATATAAGTAGTTTATCATCCACCTCGTTACCATAACACAAGCAATAAGTTGCTTATCTTGGGACGAGATGGCGTTGTGTGAAATGTCCAAGGATATTTATTATTTACTAGCTGACCCGGCAAACGTTGTTTTGCCAAATAATTAACCATCCCCCGCGCAACCCCCACCCCCCATTGTTTTGCCATGTAATTAAATAGGGGTTGATCGTAGAGGGGTGACAATTTAGGGTTGTTTGTATTTTTATATGCGGAATCTTAAAAAAATAAAAGCAAAAAATTTTCTCTAAAAAATTCACAATTTTTTTGACCCCCCCTTAAAATTTAGGGGGATGAAAAATAGATGTCCTATTCTCATACCTACTCAATATGCTCACAAAATTTCATCAAAATCGGTCAAGCCGTTTCGGAGGAGTTTGGCATCTAAAACTGTGGCACGAGAATTTTATATGTTAGATGTGCTGGAAAGGTATCAATTATTCATTAGACTATAATGAAAATCTAAAACAAACTAAGCTGAGTGGCACATGGTGTTTTAATTTTGTAACTGGAAACGTCATCAATCAAAACACGTTTCTTCAAATCTTTATTTACGGCGTGAATCATAATTACGATTTGGCTTTGATATAAATATATATATATATGCATAATGAAATAGATCTGATTCAGATAAATAATAATAATGGGTAATATCTAAAACCAACAGCGTTCCTCGACTGCCCGCTTTAGGGCCTCGGGTTGCCCTCACCAATGGGGGAAACATGCTCAGCGACAAGCGGGTCTGATAGAAAAATCTAAAACCTGTAACTACATTTATATGCCATTCTTGCGGCGGCAAATAACAGTTTTATTAAGGTGGATGCTTCAGGGTAGCCCGCGAAATTCAAATTTTCTTACGTTTTTGCAATTTGCAGGGCAGTGCTAGGTTGTATGATGATGAACATTTGATTCGCGGCTGTAAGACGTATGTAGTTACAGAGTTATAATCATCAAACTCATCAATACAACCCTCCAAGCTCAAAGGAGCGAGATTGACTTTGACGTTGAAAAAGTTTTTCTTGCACCTTTATGAGCTTGGAGGGTTGTATTGATGATATTGATGATTATAATTCTATAACAACATACGTCTTACAGCCGCGAATAACATTTTAATCAACATACAACCTAGCACTGACCTGCAAATTGCAAAAAATGTAAGAAAATTTGAATTTCGCGGGCTACCCTGGAGCATCCACCTTAAAAAGAAAAAGACAATTCTAATCCACAGTATTTATTGTCTCAGCATTGCTAGAGGGTTAATTGACTATGCACTACAACGCTAGACATATGCACTCTAAAATCGAATAAAAATGAATTAACAATTGAGTAGAAAGCTTATCGATAAAAATATAGCAAGACAAAAATAATCGCAGTCTTCACGGCATAGAAAATAAAAAACGGAATATTTTTTTACTTAGTACATATTGTTTACATCGATTTATGCAATAATAATAACGGATAAATCGGAATAAAGGTATGTATCGATTTTATTTATTACATACATATTTAATGACCAAAATTTGAAATTGTAGCGACCTAAATGCAATACAGTGATTTTTTTAAATGTGCGTGTATGGATAAAATCGAAACTATATGCCTTAAAGGAATATACCATACCATCAAACTTTCGAATAATATTCACAATTAATTATCAAGTTTCACAATACAACAAGTCTTAAACGCTCAAAGCAATAACAATTCAATCAAGCCTCTAAAAATAACAAATTTGATAAGACTCAATAATAATTCCAACTAGAATGTATTAAAAATTTTTTTTTTGGCCAAAATACTAATTTTGTTAATAGGAACCAAAATACAAACAATACATTATAAAAATAACATATCCGATTGTGTGACCGATGTGGTGACGGATTTAGAATACAATGTCGCCACCTCATTTCATCTTGAGGGTGCCATAAGAGCCGACAAAAGGAAATATAAGACCGAAAACCTTGTCGCCAGAGAAGGAAACCTTGTTACGAACCCTGTGCCAACCCGTCTGGCCAGCGTGGCACAGTAGGCTGGTTTGATACAATAACGCTGCCAATTACAAAAACATGTGGTTGGACATGGAGGCATGACTCAGCGGTGTCAATTTAATGGTCAATGCCAATGGGATGGGAGGTAAGTAAGTTATAGTCTATGATGTTTTAAGCTTTTACAATCCTTGCAAGACTTATAACCTTGGGGATTAAATAAAAATAACACTATCTTAAAAACATTCGTGTTATTACTTGCCGATAAAGCAAAACAAAAACTTAAAACTTCCTAGCCCTACAGTTGATTGCACTAAGTCTGGCTGTTCTATTGTTCTATGTACTCAAACAGTTTTTAAAATGCAATGTAAAACCCAATGAAACAATAAATCAAAGTAACTATGCTTAAGACCCCTTGCAAATTTAAATACTTTATGTACGAGACAAAATTCACTGATACTATAATTCTTAGTAATCACGTAACTGCATTTATTGTTTTAATTGACAATAAGATATGCCCAAATATTAGACTAGAAGAAAATTATTACACATAAAAATAAAGTAAGTATCATTTAAAAAAAAAGTACTATGCCAAAAAGCGATGATAAAAAAGCAAGCCAACTCGGAATGTAACAACATACACACGTTATAAAAAGTACAAAAAACATGTCAAATAAAAAAAAATATCACGTATAAATAATGTAAATAAAAAAATGACATATTGATATAATAAAAAAGTCTATGATATACGCTGGCACGCGTTCGCTATTCGTGTGCAGCTTTAACTTACGCCATTTTTTTTAATTTTTCGTAGGACTTTGTTGATCAATGTTCAATCCACGCTCATAATGTCAAATATGACAAAATACACGAATTACGATATGTTAAAATTTGTAACAACAGGTCGTAACAAAAATGGTACATATGCATACACAAAGCCAAGTTGTAGAGGTGCAAAGGTTATGGATTGACTTGTTTAGTATATCCCGAATACTGATTTAATTCTACAACAGTTATTTCTCAAACAAATCGATATAAATTTTTGCAAGAAGTAATACCTAATACTTATTTTTTGATGGTTGTTGAGAACAATACGTGGCACAGTAAGCTAATTTCCCTCCATGTCATTGGAGGAGATTTGACTCAGCAGTGGGTTTTTTTATGGTCAGATACGAGAAGAACAACAAAAATTCTCCCACACTCATTCAACATGAAATTTTTTGCCCTTAATAGACATATTCTCTCGACTTTGAATGTATATATAGTTTTTGTAACACTCTGTAGAATAGAACTTTCGAAATACATGTCAAATTCTTTTGCCACGCACTAATTATAAAATTGGTTATATCTCACACAATATTATCAAACTTAATCAAAAATATTCTTTTAAATCTTACATTACTTTCACTATTTTCTAATAACATTATATTCGAAATAAAATAGAATAAAGAAAACAAAAATAATATCAACTTTTTA
This sequence comes from Clostera curtula, assembly GCA_905475355.2. Classification (NCBI taxonomy): domain Eukaryota; kingdom Metazoa; phylum Arthropoda; class Insecta; order Lepidoptera; family Notodontidae; genus Clostera; species Clostera curtula. The sequence continues at coordinate 2,216,955 of FR997804.1, read as the reverse complement.
AACAGTTAAAAAAATAGTATGTAGATTAAACTTAAATTAATGGACTTATTTTTTAAAATATTTCACTAAGCTGTAAGTAATGTTTTAAGAATGCAAATGTATTTTGTAGTTGAACTTCAAGGCGTGACAAAAAGGCCAAACACTCGTTTAGACTTCGAAAATTCTTACCACTGTAAATTCTGTAGATAAGTAGATCGATTACAGAAATCATCGCAAGAACAGTATGCGCAATTTATGACACTTTTAAAAAATTCTTTTTATTTTAAATGACACTCCCTCGATTTATTTTACCACATATTCACATCGATGATCACACAAAACAGTGCAGCCGTCCTCAAGTTAAATTAAATAACCCTTTGTGGAAAAATAAATAAACGCATCTTCCAATTCCCGCCCACCCCTCAAACAGCTGCACTATACGAATTAAAACCTTTCTGTCACACCTCATATATTATCAAAAATAAACTTAATGTCTACAGTCCTTTGTTAAAATACACGTATTGAGGCGGATTCCCATTAGTATTCTTCACTATTTCTTCATAGTTCTCTTTCTCGAAGCGTTTTATCGTGTCTATGGACAGTTTGCTGCAATACAAAACAGGTTAAATATAAATAATTAATTATTGCTTTCTTGCATTTTTGAATTAAAAAATAGGACTTGGATAAAATATTCCACAGGATAAATATTGTATCTAAGCACAATAATTTTGCTATATTTTACAGACGGTACTGGTGACCGATTTGGAATACATCGTGTCACCACCCCATTCCATACTGAGGGTGCCGTACGAGCCGAGAAAAGAAAATGGCAAGGCCGAAAATCTAGCTATATGGAGGAAAACTTGATACGAAACCCTGTGCCATAAAACCCACCTGGCATGGCACAGTAATTATTAGTCATACGTCCAAGTATGGCTGAGTAGTAGTAATATGTAGTATACTAGTAATATTTTACAATATGTTATTTTTGACGTATCGAATGCATTGTAGCCATAAATGTTAAATTTTATTTCAATAAGTAATCATCATCATCATCATCATTTCAGCCAAAAGACGTCCACTGCTGGACATAGGCCTCCCCCAAGGATCTCCACAAAGGCCGGTCCTGGGCCGCCCGCATCCACTGCTTTCCGGCGACCTTAACCAGGTCGTCGGTCCACCGTGTGGGAGGCCTACCAGCACTGCGCCTTCCGGAACGCGGTCGCCACTCGAGGACTTTTCTGCCCCATCGGACGTCGGTCCTGCGAGCTATGTGCCCTGCCCACTGCCACTTAAGTTTGGCAATCCGGTGGGCTATGTCGGTGACCCTGGTTTGCCTGCGTATCAATAAGTAATAACTGTGTTTAATCAAGAAGGTTTTGCTATTTGAAATTGGTCAAAGTTAAAAGTATACGCGTGAGTGACTCACCATTTTTGTGGGAACAATGCGCATGCAGTGGGCACCATAAATGTTAAGCTGAAATTTAAAAACAAAACATATCATATCTGTCCATAAACAACTGCAGTAGAGTCCAAACTCTTTCGGTTGAATGAATAAAAGAAAAGGAAGCAAGGTAGAACGTAGCCTTTGTCTTGTCTATGTCTTGAGACTGCTCCACGACCGTAACTAGATGGTCGGACGAACTTTTAAAGGTCGTTGGGAGTTAAATAATAATATAATCTTTTAAAATACTATATTTTTTACCACATCCCGATACGAAACGTAAACAACTGTATGAATTTGATTTCTCACAAACAAGACTGACAATGAATCAAAGAACGTCAATCAACCATCAGTCTACAAAGACATTTAAACCTTCAAATGTCATTTTGTGAGTAGGTATATTTACGGCTTTTTAAATTTCATTTTATGTTTATATTGTCTCTCTGTATAAATATATCATGCTTTTCAAGTAATATTAGGACTTGATTTTTTTTAGTATGTTTTATATAAGTTGTAAGTTTTTTCACCCGCCGTTTTGTTATATATTTCACTAAAATTTTAACTTAAATTAAGTATGTATAATTCTAAAGCTGAAAAAAAAGTAACTTTATACATACAACATTCCAACGATGACTGTCTGTATTCCTATGTGCGCCCACTTGACCCGTTGCATCCACGGCTTTGGCTCAAGCCGCTCCATGATCACGGGGAGTAATAGCATACCTGGTGCGCACATCACTATCCTGTGAAATAATGTAAAATATAAGCGATAAATCCGTTGAAAACCGTTTAAATATAACGATGATTGTTCAAAATTCCAAATTGTAAAAAAATAACGGTCCTACCTGGAAGTGACAACTTGCGAAATACCCTTAGCAGGAGCTAATTGCGATTTTCCAATAATTTTACCATCCTCGTCTGTTACGTCCAGACCTGAAAACCATACACTTTTATTGATATTACTACTACTCGACCCATAGATGACCCACCGCTGAGTCAGCCCTCCTCCATTTATATGGAGGGTAACCAGACCAGACTACTGATCCCCGCTGGCCAAACTGGTTGGCACAGGGTTTCGTATCAATATTACCTTCTCTTTTGGCTAGGTTTTCGGCCTTGACATATCCAATATACAACACAATAATTACGAGTCTAAAGAACAACTACAAAGTTCCGGATCACTCATGGACTTACCTAACAACATCTCGTTTTGCCGCATTAATGGAATGTTCACCCAATTGGCAGCCGCCACAGCAACAAATGGCACGAACCTCTGAACAATTAAATTACAATGAAATACTCGTCGTATTTTACAATACAAGTGGTCTCTTAGCGGTCGAAACTCAACCTTAATTCATGTAAATTATAGTTCAATTCTCGATTTGACAACAGAGTTCACTACATAGTATAAAACAAAGTCGCTGTCGTCTGTCTGTCCCTATGTATGCTTAAATCTTTAAAACTACCCACTACAATACCTTTTCATCCTAATTCATTTTCGTAAAAAGTGGAAGTAAGTTTTTGCTTCACGTATTCATACATAGATAAGCGAGTTAATGTTCTAATTTACGTATTGGCATACCCAACAGCGATTGTGAACAAACATCAGAGGTTACCGGTTAAAGTCTTGTTGGTTGTTAATTGGAGGTCGAATGTGCCACCATTAGATCACGGGTTCCCAGTTCGATTCCTCGGTCGGGCAAGTCTTCGAGACTGGGTGTCATTTGTGTTAGTAAATTACACGTTAAGCTGCGATACTGCTTATACCTAAAGCAGGGCTGACTGCCTTGTTAGTCTAGGGGTCGGATGCGCCGCCTGTAGAGGATGGTTGGCAATAAAGTTGGCGACCTCTTTTGTAAGCAGTGAAAAATAACGTGGCGCTAGCGTAGAGCTCTATTTTGACATTGACAGCTAATGTCATCTATGAAAACGAACGGTGCGCTAGGGACGTGTTTTTCGCTGCTCCCAATTGAGGACGCCTTATTTGATTGAAAAACAAGGAATTTTCAATGTGTCCTCCTCACCGCCCTTGAAGCACGGGGTCCCGGGTTCGAGCAAGTGTAATGATTCCTTAGGTTTCTTAGGTTTTCTGAGTTCTTAGGCTAAATCGAGCAAGTGTCTTTATGTAAACTAGACGCACTTGCACTGAGTCCGGGTGTCATTTGTATTCGTGAATTTCAAGTTTCTAAACTGTATAACTTAATGCAGAGATTTCATTTCGATTTCATTCGACTGCCTCGTTGGTCTATTGGTTAGATGTGCCGCCTTTGGATCAACGGGTCCCGGGTTCGATTCCGGGGTCGGGCAAGTGTCTTTGTCTAAACCATAAGCACTGGCTCGGAGTCTGGGTGTCATTTCTATCTATAATATGTATGTATTTACAAAAAAAAAATTATGTAAGTAGTTTATCATCCATCTCGTTACCATAACACAAGCATTAAGTTGCTTAGCTTGGGACGAGATGGCGTTGTGTGAAATGTCCAAGGATATTTATTTAAAAAAAAAACAGGACACGGGTGTTTGTTCTTAAAAAAAAAAGAAATAACACTTACCGCCAATATTGGATTCTTTGCGCGTTTCTGAACACTATACTTGAAGACTAATGCTGTGCCCATTGCCGCCGAGGTAGCTGAGACGTAGGCCACGCCCATCTGCTTGGTAGTCAGCGGCGAGTTGGCATTCCGATTGGTATAGTTGACCAACGCGTTGAACGACTGGTTGACCCATTGCCAGAAGACCACCGCCACGGGAGTTCTGTCGCCAGAACGGTTAAAATTGCGCTTAATCTTCTTTCGCGCCCTTTTCCTAACTTAATTTTAGTCAGAACGAGTCTAGCCTGGTTTGGCTAAATACCAGTATTTACACAGAGCTTAGGTTTTAAAAATAACTCCACATATTACACGACGCGACAATACGTACGTAAAGTACGGGATTCCATCCGTACATTTTAATAAAGTATTGTACGCTATTTCAGGTAATTGTACGTTATGTGAACAGTGAAGTACACGAAAATACTTTTAATAATTGGATTTCTTAGGGATTTTGAAAAGTGTAATGTTTTTTAAACGTATTTTATCGATTGATGCCGATTCGATGTCGCCACGTCTCGCCAACGCCACATTACGTAAGCACTAGTTTTTACCATTTCTGACAGCAACCTAACCTCGAATAAATAAAGGGAAATGAATTGTACTTTATTTTGATACTATATACTTTTTTCTTAGCTATGTACCATATCTGCAAAAAAAAGCTGGCAACCCTATCCGCGGCCTTATAACTACTACTATTCAGCCCATAAATGACCCACTGCTAAGTCAGACCTGCTCTCATCACAGGCAGTGTAAATAGCTTACTGTTCCACGCTGGCCAGACGGGCTGGCACAAATTTAAACGAAACCATGTGGCATCCCGTCTGACCAGCGTGGCCCGACTCAGCAGCAGCTGGGCCACTCCTATGTGGGCTGAGTAGTAGTAGTAGTTTTAGGGGCCTGTCCATTATATCTTATATAATTTTTTTAAATTTTGATTTAGAGTATTTTTTTTGACTATTTGAAAGCATTCGTAAGAATTTATTCGAATAAAAAACATTTTGATTTTGATTAATCACGTAACATTTTATAAATAAAATTACCCCTCCTCCTTTGGTGATACGTGGTGAGGTTTATGACTAACCCACCCCCCATTAAAACAAAAACAAAAAATACACGTGATATCTTACCCCCCTCTCCTTTGTGATATTTCGTGATTATTGCCGAACCCCTCCCCCCCTTTCGAACCTCACGTGATTAATGGACATCCCCTTAGTAGTCGATACAATTTTATTGTTGACAATTTAATCTACATGGTAATGAAAGGATCATTTCAACCTAGATATATTCTGTTACATTCTTTGGATAAAATTACCTGTACCACTGCAACATGGCACCCGTGATGATACATCCCCCGGGCATTTGAAAAGACATTCTGCCAAACACATTCTGCAGTTCACCGCTGTCTGGGTGGAATGCGGACTCATATAACTGCTTAGCTCGAACCACTTGCTCAAGCTTTGTACCTGCCGGCTCTTGACCTTGCCTGCAAAGAAACAGCGTTTCAGGGTCGGACCCAGCACTTCGCACCTTGTGACCAGATACGTTCAGACTTTAAACTGTTAGTCAGAATGTAAATGGATGCCACTCTAAGAGCCACCGCACAACAGTCGCCGCTACTAAACGCAAACACCAGTGGTTCAGTCAGACCACTATACGCCACCAGTGGCAGTTGGTCGACTCCCGCAGCTTGTGGTCCGATGCTAAACAAAATGTATGGAGAAACGCATCTGCAACTTATGGCGGCCACTAGTCGTTCTAATGTCGTCGCCTACAGTAGCTCAATGTGCGCTCGCTCTTAGAGTATACGAAATTATCGTCATTAAGGTGGATGTTCCGGTCTGTTCTCAGCCATTGTCCCGAGAGATGGCGTTGAAGTCAACATTTACAGTTTATTTGGGCTGGTGTGTAATTGTGAAATTATTAAGACGTAGGAGTAGCTTAAGCGGTTATCGGACATAACGCTTTATTTTACTGGGTCATATCAGTGCCACAAAATACACCCAATTCCACACATATCTCCAAATTATAATATGGCTTACACACACAGACGTAGGCGTGTAGCCAATCCATACGTTTACAAAGATTCAACACTAGATGGCGTGAATAAAAAAAAACAAGGGTATAAATTTGGGTGATACCGAGAAAACATGGTATGGTGACGAATGGAGAATACATCACTATGTATTCACCACCCTATTTCGTCCCGAGGGTGTTGCAAGAAATGATAAGGCCGATAACCTAGCCACAAGCGAAGCAAACCTTGATACAACACCTGTGCCAACCAGTCTAGCCAGCGTGGCACAGTAGGCTAATTACCCGCCATGTAAATTGGAGGAAGCCCGTCTCAGCAGTGGGTCATTTATGGGCTGATTAGTAGTAGTAGAGAAAACATAGTAGGTGCAATGTTTTCTTTTTTGGGAAATAAAATATGTAAAGGCGTGATTATATGTATGTATGTATGTAAACATACAATATAACCCATGCTGATACATCCTATTCACTCAAAACTGATGATTTGTAACACTACCAATTATCACAATAATGAAACATTTCATAACATGTAAGGAACTATAATTCATAACAACAAATCTAAAACAGTAATTATGTACTAGTATGTAGTTAGTTGAAAAGAGTAATATTTCATGTTTTGATAAAAAATAAAGAGAAATGTACAATAATAATAGTTCTTCTTTTCTGGTGCAGCTGCTTCTAGGCTTTGATTTATCCTGGCCAGTGATGGACAGCACTTGATCTCAACAACAGCTCTCTCGTTTTCAAATATACCTGTAACAAATTGCCATAAAATATAATACACTATGATAAAGCTCTTTATGAGATTTGATATAAGAAATTCAATCGTCTTTAGTGCTAGTTATTATTTGTTTCTCGAAATTATAACTAGTATTTATATCTGGCCACATTCACCAAACACAAAGAAAAATTGAAGTTTGATAAAGAAACGCTTACCATCTGGACTGCTAAATATTCAAATACTTCATCAATAAAAAGTCCTGATAATTTTATTATATTGCTTCCAAAATCTCATATTGTTGCCCATATAACATGTCTTTTGTGCCAATATTCTTTTTATAAAGAATATCCTGTACATGATTGTGCCATGGGGTGGTAATACAGCATTTGCAAACCTGTAAAGATAATGTAAAATAATAATAATGTAAAATAAATGGATACTATGGTTTACTTTTATAATCAAACTAACCATTCCAAGTTGACTAGCATTCAAATGCTAACCTTTGAGTAGTATAGAGATCATTTTTATGCTGTCCTACAGTAGACATTTCAATCAAAGCAATGAATTTTGGTGACTTTTGGAATTCTGCTAACTATTCTTTACACTGTATTTCCAACTGTGCTTCATCAATATCAATAGTATTTCTCCAAGAAAATTTCCATTATAAGTATTTTTTTAAATGTCCCCATGTACTCTGTGTGATCTGCTTTTTCCATTGATTTTCATACCATTTGTGTCCGTTGGCAAGTGATAGTCCTGGAAATTGATTTTTAAATATTGTATTACAAGAAAAAGACATTCTAACTCGTTCTAACAATTTTTACTATTTGTGTGGTGACGGATTTATAATACATAGTGCCCCATTCGTTCTTGAGGGTGTTGTAAGAGCTGACAAAAGGAAATGACAAAGCCAATAACCTAACCACCAGAGAAGGAAAACTCAATATGAAACCCTGTGTGGCACAGTTGGCTAGTTTAATTACCCTCTATGTAACTGGAGGCCCGACTCAGAAGTGGGTCATCTATGGGCTGAATAGTAGTAGATAGTGGGAGTTTAGTGTTGGCTATGATCTAAAAACTAAAAACAATTAAATCATTATCATTAGGTACATAGTATAAAACAAAGTCACTGTCGCCTGTCTGTCCCTATGTATGCTTACATCTATAAAACTAGATAGATTGAGTGATTCAAGAGGAAGTTTTATTTATATGTAATACATCCATGATATTCTAGCGAAACACTGATTAATTTAGAGGTTCATCATTGCACCCGTGCGAAGCCGGGGCGGGTCGCTAGTACAGAATAATATGCTTCACTGATTTTGAGATGACTTTACAAATTCGATTTTTCCATTTACCTGGTAGAGTGCAGTGGTGTCTGGTATAGTTTTTGATTACATGATTCTTCATGTCATCATGAAATAGCACGAAATCGCTACATCCAAATTCATTTTCAATCCAAATTCTGCTAACTGTTCTTTACACTATATGCTGTTGTATTCTGGTTTGTTTTCAATGCAGTTTCATACCATTTGCGTCCATTGGCAAGTGATAGACCTGAAAATAGATTGTTAAATGTTATGTTACAAGAAAGACATCCTATTCAGGACGCCAAGCTTTCAAACGGCTGAAATACAATAAAATAATTAAACTTTTGTCAACAGAAATTGTAGGCAAATATGAGGTCGTGTCATCGTGAAATGGCGCGAAATCGCTACATCCAAACTTGCCGTGTTTACAAAAAGGCGGATACATATCATACATACATACGAATTAGTTGTAATAAGCTTGTTTACCTTGACTGATGGATGGTATGCAAATGGTCCGTTGAGAAATCAAATCATAAAAATATCGATAATCTAAAACAAGGAAATGTAACAAAAACATTTTATTTTTATATTCCTGGAATCGTAGTAGAATTGGTTGATGTTTATGAAAAAGAATCAGATTAGAATAAGTTTTTTTTATTTATTATAGCACGGAAACGCAAAATCAGAAGTAATTGAAATAGATTTGTGGCTGAACACAAACCGTGAGAGCCACAAGGAAGAAAAAAAAAAAAAAAGAAATAGATTTGTTTCTGAACGCAGAGTACAATATGTAGATAATACAAAATAAAACAAGCTAATAATTATGTTTGTCTGTCTGATTTTTTTTTGCAAAATGCCTCAAGAGTGTACGATGTAACCCGGTAAAACCATATTTTGAAAATGTTAGCAAGTTTAATATTGTGATTATACTTTACCGATTAATGATAATTGAATATATTGTTGATCAAAACGATATTCAATCCCATTGCCAAACTATCTGTTTCTAATGTCACCAACAATAGAATTGCATTTTTAGATTAAATAATTTCTTTACCCACGTTACATAATAATATAATCTAATAAACAATGTTTGTTCCGCGTGGTACCCTATTTCGTTCTGAGGGTGTCGTAAGAACTGACAAAAGGAATGGCCGAACACCTGGCCGCAAAATAAGGAACAATTGACACGAAACCCTAAGCCATCCCGTCTGGCTAATTACCCTCCATGTAGTTGGAGGAGGCCTGCCTCAGCAGTGGATAATTTATGGGCTGAGGAGTACATAAGTAATAGTATGAATCAAATATACACTAGAGGAACATTACAATTTGAATCAATGAAAATAAATAAATTCATAAGTCATACGTTACGCAAGAACTTCCGCGCGAAATACATAGCGCACAGTAACATCCGAAATATAAGTTTTACCGCAGCCCATAATCATGTGACGAAGTTTGGCAACGCTTTTTTCGGTACAATATTTCTATTGTTTCATTCAAAGTTAGGAAGGACGGCAACGTCGCGTATACGACTATTGGCGATTGATTGGATTTCGAGTGACTCAGCCAATCAGCGCAGTTATCGGTATTCGAGCTGGCCTGTGATTGGATTTCGAGCTGGCCGCCGCCGCCGCCATAGGGCGCCGGCGCATAGCGAGAATCGTAATATGAAAAATGAAGTAATCAAGTAAATAAATAAAATGAAGTAATCAGTTTTAAGTTATTTAAAACTGTTTTTTTTTACTGGTTGGTACGAAATTAACCAAATAATGAAATGTGAAATTTATTTATCAGAATTATAATATCTTCTGCACGCCATCTATCGTGGTAAATTCTAAACAAGTCACGCACACTATTACAGAAGTTGTCCAATTTTCCCGGGATTTCACTGCTGTTTTTCTCAGTAAGTATTGTAAGTTATTGCCTAAAATGGTCAAACGCGGACACATTTTATTGTAGACATGTGATAAAATGATACGTTTCAAAGAACGAGTATCTGTGTTTAGTGTAAAGGTCTAGGCCAGAATGTATGGACTATAGGTCGGAACATCCACCTTAACATACAGTCAAGTCAAGGTTGACAATCATGCTTATGATTGTCAAGCAGAATCAACAGGTGTGGGTTATATCTCTAACTCTGGAAGCGTAGACCCATGGACGACGCCAGAACCGGGGTACTGTTTTTCGTTGGTTTCCTCGTGAAATATCGTAATTAGCGCTTCGACCTACCCATTTAAAGCAACGGCGTCCCTAGACTGTCCATTTCGCGGTCGCGGGTTACGCTACGCAATGGGGGATGTTTCTAAATCTTAGTTTATTTAAGGTACATTTGCACACATTTACCAAAAAAAAACTTGTAATCTCTCAAGACCCACATAATCCTAGCGTCTACTCAATTACCAGGTATCCACAAATATTATTGTCATTACGAAGACAGCATAATAATAAGACCCATGGCTTATTAAGTCATCATATTAACCCATAAATTACCCACTACTGAATTGGACCTCCTCAAAATGTATGGAGGGGAATTAGCCTACAGTGCTATGCTGGCCAGACAGGTTGACACAGGGATTATAAGATATTTTCAGTCTCTCGCAGCTAGGTGATCTGCTGTTTGCATTCCTTTTGTCGCCTCTTACTACACCCTCAGTATGGTATGGGTTACTGACATTGAGAATTTTAAGTCCACCTAATGACAAATTGCTAGATAGGATGGTAGAAATCACAGTATTACATTTACATTCAAACTCTTATGCATAGTCTGCAAGTCTAATTTACTGGTTTATTTGCTCCCAAGAGCACTCTCAGGGTGGAAAAAGTTGGAGCACTTAGTTTAGACTGTGTGGTGACAGATTTAGAATACAAAGTGTCACCACCACATTCCAGCCTAAGGGTATCACTGACAGAAGCAAGCCGAAAACCTAGGTTTTCCGCAAGAGAAGGAAACGAAACCCTGTGCCAACCAGTCTGGCCAGCATAGCACAGTAGGCTAATTATCCTCTACATAGTTGGGGGAGGTCATTTAAGGGCTGAGAAGAAGTATACTATGTACATTACACACTTACTTGTATCTCAGATACAGGTCCTTAGCATCATACAGTTCTTTTTCAGATGCTAATGACAGTAGTGGATTGGAGATAAAGGCAAAATGCCTGAACCTTCCCATAAAGGTACTCTGGTCCCATAATGGCTTTGTGATATCTATTCTGGTCTCCAGTGACATTTCTGTGAAAAAAAAGAGTTAATCTACAGTTCAATTAAATATGTAAAAATGAGTGTTGCTTGCCTAAATACCATTAAAGAAAGAAAGAAATATTTTATTACAGGACAAGAAATAACAAATTAAATTATAAAAATAATGATTTAAATGGTCCTGTAATTGGGCCCAAGCTCAGCATTTTGCTTGCATTACAAGTATGGATGGTCTATTGGTCTATGTACAGATGTCATTTTAACCCAGCTTTAAAAAAATATCTTACCTTGTCATTGGACATACAAATGCAATGGACAGCAACAGTTAAACTACATATTTTATATTTTCTTAATAGCCTGAAATATTCTTAGGCTATTATCTGGTAATTCTGGATAGACCAGCTATGTCATGACCTGACCTGACCCTATCTTATTAGGTTTAATACAGATTACTTCTACAATATGGTTGTAACTCCATTAGTTTGATTATAATTTTGTTAGGGACTATGGCAACATATGATACCAATAATCTAATGGATCTGTGAATAAATTTAATTACCTAAGCACTAGCTAGAATATTGAGGCACTTTGTTAACGTAAAATGTTCGAGGCTTACGACGCCTCTTGTAACCGGCTTTTGGTCGCCATAATAAGATGACTAGTACAATACTTTGTAATAATTAAGCGTAATGCTTTACGAGAAGAGACGTAGTTATTTTAAATAGATTCTAAAACAACATTATTTGCATTTACCGACCTTGAACATGGTAAACAATTGTAGTGGAACCGGAGGATTAAATGAGTAAATTAATTAGCTGCATAGTTATGTAAGTATAATGAAAATTCACAACCCGAAACAATAAAATGTTAAGTATTTCGTTTTTGGGTTCCTAAATATATTTAATGTGTGTTACAAAACACTTACCGTTTCTTTTTTCACAAAAACCTAGTCAACGTAATACCAAACGAACAGCACAGCACACACAGACTACTAAACTAACAAGAACAAGAAGGAAAGGAACAGATTACAGAACAGTCAGTGTCAATCAGGGTTGCCAAGCCCAGTATAGAGCTAAACTGTAGATATGCCAGAAAAAAACTGTAGAAAACTGTAAATATCAAATTATAAAGCAGTAAATCCCAAAGGGCAATGGAGAGGGCTATGCTCGGAGTTTCCCTGCGAGATCGAATCAGAAATGATGAGATACGCGGGCAAACCAGGGTCACCGACATAGCCCACCGGATTGCCAAACTGAAGTGGCAGTGGGCAGGGCACATAGCTCGCAGGACCGACGCGACGCCCGATGGGGCAGAAAAGTTCTCGAGTGGCGACCGCGTTCCGGAAGGCACAGTGCTGGTAGGCCTCCCACACGGTGGACCGACGACCTGGTTAAGGTCGCCGGAAAGCAGTGGATGCGGGCGGCCCAGGCCAGGCCTTTGTGGAGATCCTTGGGGGAGGCCTATGTCCAGCAGTGGACGTCTTTTGGCTGAAATGATGATGATGAAAGCTACAGCTATATTATTTTATGATGGTAGGCAATATAATATATTTTAGAGTGGGAATTAAAAACAAAAAAAATCATGTGATTATATAATTTTTAAATAAAGTTAAATAGCAAAAGATTCATAGGTCATAACGATACATCATGTCAATTAAAATTAGTAATATTTTTAAGCTAGTATTGTAACACTTCAGAAAATGTGACTAGCGATTTTTGAGGAAGCTTTTAGCTTAGAATGGTTCATCCACAACAATCAAATAGTAGCTGATCCTATGCTGCTGATGATACACGTTAGTTAATATCACTAGCTACTATCTCATTTTCAATTTGTAAATTTTCTCTCTCTTTTCATAATTTTCCGTTTTATAATTTCGATTGTTTTTGATGGTCATTTTGACACGTTAAATTCAAAACAAATGTTTAATTTCTGACTTTTTGTGCAAGGTACCTTTTATTGTGGTCGTAGATTTACAGAAACTGACTTAGTGCACGGACTACTACGTAGCAAATAAAAAATATGTTCAGATAGCATCTTAATAAAAAAACTGTAGATTTCCAGGCCTAAACTAAAAACTGAGAGAATTTCCAAAAAACTGTAGATCTACAGTTAAAACTGTAGAGTTGGCTACACTGGACTGTCAGTATGTACTCTACTCTCACCACTCCACCCACTCTCACACACAAAAAATACAGCTGAACAGCTGATTAAGGTACTGACTGATTGACGTGATGTGACGTGAACGTGTCAGTCACTTAGTCAAAATAATGTTTCACAAGTTTAATATTCGCGTATTTTATCTCACGAATATGTGTGTATTCTTATTTATTATTTCTTATATATGGTGTATGATTTTCTGATTAAGAACTTATAACTTATATAAGAATGGACTATAATTATGTAATTATAAAAAGTATTTTCATTTCAAAAGCCATCGCTATCGCGTTAGCCATGCCATTCCATCATTCTATAGAACGAAAAAATATTTTAAAGATTTTTATGACTCTATGACTTCATTAAATATGGCGGCTGTCGAAACAACAGCCGATACAATGATTCAAAAGAATTCCAAGATTTTAGTGAGTGTAGAAGAAGCTCTAGCTGATTTAATTGTAGTCTCCTATTGCAATGATGATAAAAAGTTCCAAGGAGTGCTTCTGGATTCGAGTAAAGGGTGGGTATCGATAGTGTGTTCCTAGGTGTCTCTATCGATTTATGCTAAAAACTTATTTATTTACGCTTTTTAAATACGTATCTTTGCAGCAATTTGCCATTTGGTGTGTACAGTTTGCACCCAGCATTTACAAAACAGGCTGTGCCCGCAGATGAAAAAGATAACTTACATTCCGTTAGTCAGAGGTTCACCTATCAGGAACCACAGTTTAAGAGTGATAACTCTCAAAAATCTAAGAAACCTGGGCCCAGAGCTAAGCCGCAGCAAAAGATGACTGTTCGACTAAGACCCAGGAAGGTACTATGCTCAAATTGCCAAGGGATTTGTAATGAGAATAATGAAAATGTCGATGTGTCCCAAAAACGTAAACTGAACTTTGATGACGATACTGGTCGTGAGGCTGAGTCATCCCAAGTTGAAAAAAAGAATTTAGCAGGCAGCATGCTTATTCCCAAACTGTCCAGATTGGAGCCTAACGAAATATCTAGTGTAATAAAAAGTTCCTCCAAAAGCACCAATAAAGTTATGAAAACAGAAAAAAGTGAGAGTAATGAAACTGCGACCCAGGAGATGGCCTTCGTCAGTGTCACTGAGGATCTTGAGGATAAGCAGCATTTGAAAGACAGTGATGTTTCATTTAGTTCCATGTTTTCAAATGCTAGGACTCTAAAAATATGTTTTGGAGAAGGTGAGGGCACTGTTGTGAAGATACCACCTCTAGCAGGTGACTTTAATGAAGACTCTGGTGTGTCTTGTGATATGGGGAAGAGTGACACTAAGGCAGCTAAAAAGGCTTTGAAGAAAGCCAAGAAACAGGCAAAGAAAGTGAGCTCTGTGAAGTTACAGAGAGCAAGACAGTCCCCTAAACATGTTGGTGCATTATCTCCACACAATAATGCTTCTTATAGTCCACTAGTTGACCCGTTAGAGAAAAAACAAAAGCATAAGGTCAAACATAAAAAGAAATGCAAGACACAAAAGAATTTTGATGAAAACACCAGTAAATATTCAGAGAGTGAATCAGTTGACTATTTTAGTGATATTAAAGGACAGTGTATGAAGCAAAAATTATCAATAAGCCTATGTAAGCTTAGTGATAATTCTTGTGAGAAGCAAAGTGATAATGAATCCGATAGCGGTTCTGAGGAATGGGACAGTGAGACAGCACCTAATTTCCCACCAAAGGGTTCTGATAGTTCTGGGGGCAGTTTGTTAAGGGTTTCACCTGGTGATGTGGTTTGGGGAAAGGTGACAGGGTTTCCATGGTGGCCAGGCAGGGTAATCAGTGTAACACCAACTAGAGCTAATGTGGCATGGTATTCTTCATCTAAAAAATCACTAATGCCATGTGGCAGCTTGAGTCCATTCCTAGAAGACTACAAGGTAAATATTGCACTAACTGACCTTTGATAAACAGGAAAAAGATTTTAGTGTTTGAATCAATAAATATGATATTTTTAATAGGTAATTGATGTCCCTGCTATACAGGTTATATACCTGTAAGGCAAGAGTTACTTTAAAATAAAAATAAAACAGTATATTAAATATACAACAAGATTTTGGATTGCATGACTTCATGAGAAAATGGGTGGAACACACAGCACAATGTAGGTCACAATTTGCAAAAGGCAACCCAAAAGGACATTTTGTTCCTAAAAGTCCTTTTTATAAGACATCAATTTACAACAGATGTAAATTTTCAGATACATTTTAACAAGAAAAGACGAGGGCTATACAAGGATGCAGTGAAACAAGCTATGGAGGATGCTAACAGGAATGAATCTCATGTGACAGACCCATTAGCAAGCCCCACTCACACACTCACGGGCCTATCCCCTCGGCCAATTGATGTTTTCTCCTGAGTATATAAAATGTGACCGAATTTATAATGTGATACTATCCATTACTTGATTTAATTGCACAAATATTAGTTTGAATATGTAGATGTGGGACTTGTAAATATTGGTAGGTTATGTGATCAATGTCACGACTTTTCTGTATATTTTAACAATGGTTTGGATGATTAGATTAGTGGATGAAAAATTGTTTGAAATATACTGGTGCAGGATGCAGAGCTAATATTAACTACAATACATTATAACTATCTGGTTGGCCTGGATATAGGTGTGTTTTGAAGTAGGTACCTATATGAATGAACCTTTGTTTTACATTGTCCATATTCAACAATACATCTACAGGGTATAACAAGAACCATCCGAAGTAGGAAAAAATTGAGCTAATTAAAAGGAGCAGTTCTTTATATTAAAGGTGCTATTCCAATCTCGGCTGCAGGCTGCAGATGCAGGTAGCACCCGCATGACATGCAGCCGCTGCCTGCATTCGCAGCCGGGAGTGGGTCTGCATGTGCTGTGACAGGCGTCAGGTGTAGGACCGTTGATATTTTTTTAAATATCGGATTTTTTTATATATATTTTTTTATATTTCATATGGTTTGAATCATTAGAATATGATATTTTGTTAAATGATTAATAAATTGATCTTCGCCTCCGAAAATCTCATTTTTCGTGGAATAAATATTTGCTAATATGTATTGCAAATTGTCATAACAGGTTGGAGCAAAAGTATATTAAAAAGTATATTATTTTACTCTGGTTTGGAGTGACGGAACTATGTGCCACAGGAAATATAATACCCGTTGCTATGGCGCATCGGCCTGCAGCCGCGGCACTACTGGTCTGCGATCGGCTGCGGCTGCAAGTCGCAGCAGCACTTGCAGCAGAGGCTCGGCAGCATGTGCAGCTGCAGCCGTGATCGGAATGTTTTTGACAGAAATCAATACTACTACATAGAGTCGTGCAGCCGCTGCATCCGCAGCCTGCAGCCGAGATTAGAATTGCACCTTAAGGTTTTTCTATCTTGCAGACTGCAGTATCTTGATCTTTTTCTGACTCGGATTTTTACTACGATATACTATCGATATTATTATCCTACAAGCTTAATAATCGGAGTATTATATTGTGTCTTTGGTTCTTTCCGCTTATTTCTCGAGTTTCGTCACAGCTGTTACCATAAATTATGAAAAAATAGTTGCTGCTTTTAAAATTTTTTAGACATCTGTATCAGTGGTATCAATGCTTTTCTTACAAACTGTATACGTGTATATTTATCGTTGTCAAACAAAGTATTTATGACAGCTATGTGAAGTGCCAGAATCATGGTATGTTTTCAAATAAGTTACAAATTCATTTGCAGCCGTGTTTATCGTGAACACGTGACATTGGTGGAATCGAGTTATTGTAACATTGCACTAAGAAGTAAAAATATCCGTTATTTAATCATGCGGGCACGTGTGTATAGTAAAAAGTCACGTGTTTGTTAACGTTTGAGAACTGACGACTTCATCATCATCATTTCAGCCAAAAGACGTCCACTGTTGGACATAGGCCGAAGGATCTCCACAAAGGCCGGCCCTGGCCGCCCGCATCCATTGCTCTCCAGCGACCTTAACCAGGTGGTCGGTCCACCATGTGGGAGGCCTACCAGAAGTGCGCCTTCCGGAACGCGGTCGCCACTCGAAGACTTTTCTGTCGACTGACGTCTTATTGTAATTGTATCTTGTTTAAACTGTGTAAAACAAAAACCGTAACTACAAGTCTACAACGTACAGTCCCCGCCAATCTTTATGGCCGCTCTGTATGTAGCCGGGTACGAACTTGCGCATCATACAATTTTTAACCAATATGAACGTAGCCCACTCTCAGATGCGAGGGCACTAACAACCCAGGGCGTCTCACGGATGACTTAGTTAGGAAGTTAATTACATTAAGAGCAACATTTTATGTTCCTAGATTAATTAAAGTTAGTGTCTGTATACCGTCATTCATGAAAAGTGATATTGCTATGTCTATGATTTATCTGTAATAGTCTAGAATTGACCCACCTTTCGGGAAATGTTTGCCCATGTCGTCAACCAATCGTGCCGTTAACGCGCCCTCCACCATTGAGTCATAAATTTGAGCATTGCTCAATTTGTTCAGCTTTAATTTAATCGAATAAGACTTATTATTATACAAATTGAACAGAACTACAAAGATTTTAGTGTACTGGCTGCGTTGATAGATATGGTTTTACCAACTGTTCTACCAGTTTGGCTTGTTCACAGTAAATGCCAACTCACAGTATCTTTGTAAAATGGCGGTAAAAATAATTACGGACAGCCTTTTAAGTAAATTAATCAGTCTCTATAATATTATTATTATTGTGTGGTATATTAAGTGTAACTAAAAATTGTCTTGAAGATTCGTTTTAATTGTTGTTACCATTGGCTAATATTTTGTTACGAATCTAAGTTCTATGTTACAGTTTATTAGTTTTATATAAGTAATATCATTCCGTTTATTGTCTACCTCTTGGTTTTGAATAAAGCGTGGGTCCTCTTTGAAAGTAAACAAAATGCCAGGATATTATAGATTTCTTGTAAATCAAACTACAACTATCTTGTGTTATTGACTGCAACACATTCATAGAATATAAATTTAATACATACATATCATGTAGGTAAGCATGTTTTATTTTATTTGTGTCTATGTTTGAGACCAAGAGATAGACGTATTGTTATTTACTTTCTAAGAAAATGTTTTATTTTTCTTTTATTAGTTCACATTTCCCACAGCAACATGTTTTATGTTAAAGTAATATAATTATGTTTAGTAATATGTAATTATGTAACTTAAATTTAAGCAATGTGAAGACCAGAATTTGGCAATGGAGAGAGGTTGCTTTAGTCAAATCATTTATTTTGCATAGGATACAATGGACACTTACAAATTGTCAACATGGATGGTGCTTGGACACGAAGACAGATTCTCTACCAGATAACTCGGAGAGATGGCGGCAAAAGTTATTAAATGTCAGATACAAAAATATTGTCTCGGGTGTCTAATGTTTTGTTATCTTTTATGGGTGAGGCAAAACGAGCGTAATTTAGTGAGTTGTGAGTCGCAGAAATTCTATTGGGCCGCCAGACGGGCGCATATTAATCATTTGTCGACTTTCGATCTTTATGTACCTGATTGACGCATTCCTCGTTCTCCTCGCCCCCCGCGAACTCAATTAAGTCGGATAATGCGTGTGAGTCGGCTCACCGCTCATTTTGCGTCGCCGTGTGCCACAAACTGGACTTTTGTATGAAACCTTTACTCCTTTACCAGAATTTACGCGACTGACAACTAACAAAATTACACTCGTTTGTCCTCCCCCTAAGGGAATTCGGATCTTGCTTAAACGGTAAAAGGTGGCATACGGAGTAGACACCTAAGTAAAACTAGAAACTCTGCAATTGGTAGCCTGTTGAAATTTGTAATCTGCTAAATTCTAAAATTCTTGCCAAGTGTTGTGTTAATAGCTTGTGGCATAACACCCGAATTTGTATTGGTATATGTATTGTCAAAAAGAGCCATCATCGTGCCTTTGGTAGTTTAATTTGAGTCTACTGAAAACGCTGACATGGGGCTCGTGGTGCCTATGTACCTTTCATAAATCTCTAGGTCACGATCATCAAGAGGTAATGGACAGTTTCGGTGCGAAGTCGAACAGAAATTAGAGGAAAAATACTTACCACAGGAGAATCAAATTCATGTACAAAGCTTTGTAACAGTTAGCAGAGCACATAAGGAACATTGATGACCACGTATGGAGGCTAGTAGTGCTTTAGTACTGTGGATTGACGACAAGAGTCTGTGCATCGACCTGTATAAAGTTGCCCATGCTGTTGGGCACATCCCTTGGCTGTACTGGGCCCAAACTTGCTATTTTCTAACGACGTGCCCTCCCCACTCGTTACAATTGCAATTAATCCGCTAAATTCAAAAGCTTGTGAAGTAGTCACTTAGTCGGTAGTATTAAGAAGAACGCCCAGTCCACGACCTGCCAAAATAAGCTAGTTTAGTTTAGCCAGTTTTTCATACATGTGCGTCCACCGACGGTGACCTATGTATGAAAAACTGGCTCAACTAACCTATTAGCGCAGTGGTTGAGCGATCGACTGCTGCGCAGCATGTCGCGGGTTCGATTCCCGCACGGAAGAAATATTTGTACGACCTACAAGTATTTGTTCCGGGTCTGGGTGTTTTCTATCTATAATATGTATGTATTTACAAAAAAAAACTCGTTACCATAACACAAGCATTAAGTTGCTTAGCTTGGGACGAGATGGCGTTGTGTGAAATGTCCAAGGATATTTATTTATTTATATTAAGCATGTATTATACACATAAACCTTCCTCTTGAATCACTCTAATAAAAAATCCGTTGCATAGTTTTAAAGATTTAAGCATACATAGGGACGGACAGGCGACAGCGACTTTCTTTTATACTATGTAGTGATTTTACCTGGCGGACGTTCGGCTTTACCTATAAGTTACCAAAGTGTCTACAAATAACAAACGCACATTGATTGTCGAGTTTGACTATTGCAATTAGCATGTTCAGGGTCCTGATGATATGCATGAGCGCTATCCTAGTGATATTAAAGTCACCATAAGGTCAGCGCCGACCGAAGGAGTGGCGACCATGAGACTAATTCAGTAACAATTTAAATTCAACCTAAAACGCTTCAGAATTAATACGACTGTATTTGGTACAACGAAATACAATGACGGCGAGCGTATACTAAACACAGTCGTATTTTGAAGCGTTTTAGATTGAATTTTAAATTGTTACTGAATTGGTCTCTTCGCCGCCACTCCTTTGGTCGGCGCTGACCCATATGGACACGGACGAACATTGTGGTATATATTTTGTATGAAGTGATTCATGCCTGACCGTGCCCCGGCCGGGATCAGTTCATACAAAATTGCGCCGGCCGGGACACAGCCCGGTCGCGACAAGGTGTAGCGTGAATCGGGCTTAATAGTTTTGAATGAGCGCGTCGTCGATAGAAAAAAGCAAGTTCGGGGCCACTTTAAAGGTGATGGGCACAAGCCATTATATTGATGATGGCCATCACGGGTTCCCGTTTCAATTCCCGGGTCAGGCATGTGTGTATGGGTAAATCAGAGACACTTGCTCCGAGTTTGGGTGGCATGTGTTCGTGAATTATGTTTGTAACCTGCGATATAGGTTTTAACTAGTGCAGAGGTTACGTACTCTAAAAAAATAAATGTAAATTCAGCCTATTTATTGTTCTTTACACGTCGTAAATTGCACGCAAAATGAATTCTGCCAAAGATGTATGTAAGTATGATCTTTGTCTACTTTAGGGGTTAAATTTATAATCTATGTACATTTATCGGGGAAACGCAGTAATTTAAAAGTACCTAATTATTAGTGTAGTTTCGGCTACTATGTAATCAATACAGGAAATGTATTTTTCAAATATAAAAAGTTCATCAATGTATCTTTTTTTATTTTATTTGCAATAATGAACCTACTGAGAGCTTGTTCATTTCAGCCCACATTTTACCTACAACTGAGTCGGGCCTCCTCCATATTCTTGGCGGGAGGACATCAGACCAATGCAACGCAACGCAGTGTCGTGGCCTGACTCAAAGAAAGACGGTTGTTGGCCGAGGATACAACAATCGAGAAAATTTCGTCACGCCGCTCGAGTATATTGTGAATCACATCCACTCACGTCGGTCATAACAACCAGCATTCAAATAAAACACAAACTTCGGAACACAATATATGAATTTATTAATGTGAACAAAGGCACTACCTTGTCCAAGGCACGCTGTAACTGCTCTAGCAATGCAACATCACAAATACTAGTGTCAATCTTGTCAACAAATTTAAATAGGCAAACATTATTTACATTACTATAATTTAAGCTATCCATTGTCATGTCAGTTTTGATCATGTTCGACTAGTTCCTAATGGGGTATTAATTATCATATTATTAAATTGTTCCTTATATTTCGTTGTCTGTCAGTACGAACTGAGCCGCGCTCCCGTACTCGAGGATTCTGCCTTTGATGCCCTTCAGCTTGTCAATATAGTGCTTGTGTACTTTAGTGTTCGTGCGTTTGTAGCGGAGGCTCGTGATCATCTTATCCACTGTGTAGTGCAACCATAGAACGTTCGTGTAAGGCTCGAAGTTCTTCCAATCATTGCTGGAACAAACAAATGAGACAATTAATAATCAATATTAAAAAAAAAAGGAATCGTCCATACAATTACATAGGTCAGTTGGTCCAACTTAAACACCCTTCTCCGAGTGGTGACCGATTTAGAATACATAGTGTCACCACACCTTTCCAGCCAGAGGGTGTCGCAAGAGTCGGCAAATGGAAATGTCAAGGCCGACAACCTAGCCACAAGTGAAGGAAAACATGATACAAAACCCTGTGCCAACCCGTCTGGCCAGCGTGGCATAGTAGGCTAATTATCCTTCATGTACTTGAAGGAAGCCTGACTCAGCAGTGGGTCAGCTATGGGCAGAGTAGTAGTAAAAACCCTCTAAACGGTAAATCATTCTGGCCCCAGATGTTTACGCTCCACACAAGAACGCAGTAGAATTAGGGAAATCATCTTCGACACCAATGTATACTGATTTGTTTAACTCCAGTATTTACAGCCTACTCTACCTCATTCCACCGTCAAAGTGTGGTAAGGATAAAAGGAAATGACAAGGCCGATAAACTAGCCGCAAGAGAAGGAAAACTTGAGAAGAAACACCGTGTCATCCCATTTGGCCAGCGTGGGACAGTAGGCTAATAACCCTCCATCTAACTGGAGGAGATTCGACTATGACTATGATTCATCTATGAGTAGTAATAGTATTTACACGAAGCGATTGTCTTCCGAGACCCTAATGGGTTTACCGTAATTCCAATCAATCTCTCTGCTTGCTTGCAAACTTTGTATTGCCAAATAATTTTATTATTAATAATTATTGTGGGTGAAATTTGGTAAAACCCGAATTCTTAGCTGACCACTAGTCGGTGAAAAGAATATTCGTACCAAATTTCAAGTCTCTAGGACCTAGAGACTTGAAACCATAACACATAGATTATGTTATGGTTCCAGAGAGACCGTGATGAGGTCCCATTAGATGGCTCGCTCCTCGTAAACATTGGTAGTTAGCCTAGTAGTAAAAGCAAAATGGTCTCACCCCAGCTTGTCCCTCATGAGGCGGTACACCTGGAACTGGTAGTCGCCGACGGCGTCGAAGAGCGACTCGTCCGCGGCCAGGTCGTTGTAGAGGGCGGCTCGCTCGCCCCCCCGCCAGCGGCAGAGACACGCGCGACAGCGAGTAGTCGATCACCGTCCCGCACACGCCGCGTCGGGCCACGCGCACCACGCGACCGCCCAGCACGAACGTCGCGAACTGCAACCAACAGCACGGTCAATACCACTCATTTTTGTTCTTCAATTACACGTTTGTTAAGGTGGATGCTCCAGGGTAGCCCGCGAAATTCAAATTTTCTTACGATTTTTGCAATTCGCAGTGCAGTGCTAGGTTGTATGATGATGAACATTTGATTCGCGGCTGTAAGACGTATGTAGTTACAGAGTTATAATCATCAAACTCATAAATACAACCCTCCAAGCTCATAAAGGTGCAAGAATGACTTTGACGTTGAAAGAGTTTTTCTACCCTGGAGCATCCACCATATCAGCCTCTGCGATTAAGGTTGTATCAAGAGCAGGGGTTTCGTTATTCAAAAAATTAAAATAAAATGAGAGGGAATTGGTTTTTAAGGTCGCAGTCTAGAGCACCCCATTCTGTTGGAGAGGTGACCAATATATTCCCGGTTGAGGAAGTGGTCCATTTTGCATAATAACACAGCCAAATAAGACTACCCTTGGATAGTTTCGAGTTCCTGTGCGCTTAAAGGCGTCCGAGGTCTATCAGGACAAGCATAGTGTTGGCATTTGAGGGATAACTTGCATTGCAACTTGTTCCGACTGTCAACCTTTTGCCGCACGGCCTTTCCTCACTTGTAATCTATACTAATATATAAAGCTGCAGAGTTTGTTTGTTTGTTTGTTTGTTTGTTTGTTTGAACGCGCTAATCTCAGGAACTACTGGTCCGATTTTAAAAAATCTTTCAGTATTAGATAGTCCATTTATCGAGGAAGGTTATAGGCTATATTATATTTTCAAAAGAATTAGGGATCCGTATGAAAATTGCGATTTTGTAAACCAAGGTGTAAAATCGAAAACCTATTTATGCGTGCGCTGCAAAAACTATTGACAATAGAACAAAATGATGTACTACGGATTAGTAGGTCTTATAAAGATCTACAAAAAAGTCCGCGAGAGCACATATCTAACTATCATAGTTTAGTCACAATAACCGATTTTATGTTCATAAAAAATATGCACGGTTTCGAAGCCCACGCGGGCGAAGCCGCGCGCAAAAGCTAGTGAAATATACTATTTTGAGTTTGGATTCTACCGTATCACGTAAATCAGTATTTCCCTGCTGTCATTCTAACTAATAATTACGCGTAGACCTACTAAGTAGGTCCCAAGGAAACTCGCTCCGTGTAAGACCCGTTAAAATCTGATATAATTTGAATTGAGTATGACGCGTGCCGACCCCGATGACATTGCGAAGACGACGCAATTGATTTGTTGCCATTAATCAGAACCTATTTTTCCATGTATCTCTCATCAACATCATGCAAAAATACCAGAGTAAAAAGCAATATTTAGAGATGAGAATAATTCAAATATACCTACTAGAGAATGTGCGTAGAATAATTCAAACTCAAACAACATTATTTACGTAGGTATTATCACACAACTCTTTTAAATATTGATATTATTGATATATATAATAATATACCCTTTTAAATTGACTGCCTCGTTGGTCTAGTGGTTAGATGTGCCGCCTTTGGATCAACGGGTCCCGGGTTCGATTCCGGGGTCGGGCAAGTGTCTTTGTCTAAACCAGAGGCACTGGCTCGGAGTCTGGGTGTCATTTCTATCTATTATAAGTATGTATTTACAAAAAAAAAAATGTATCTAAGTAGTTTAACATCCATCTCGTTACCATAACACAAGCATTAAGTTGCTTAACTTGGGACGAGATGGCGTTGTGTGAAATGTCCAAGGATATACATATACATAAATAGTCATATTTATAAATACCATTATCATCTTACGGCCCCTGTGTCCACCCACACCTATCAATCGTCATACCTACATTTCATACAAAATTCGTTCCAAAATTAATACATTAAAAAAAACGCACTTTATGGCATTCTAAATTCGTCTGTGGCTTTAAATTGGCAAAAAAGGCGTCCATACCTACTAGATATTTCTGATTTGGAGAAAGGCCAAATGCCGTCTGCGGTTATTTGCGGACGAAACACTATCTTATCTGTTATCAAAACATACACCGAACGCCATTAACCTAATAACGGATCGAGTTTTTTCCAGATAGGTAAAAAGTTTATTCACCAAGCAATCTGTTTGTTTAGTCCGTACATTGAACTTTGAGTCGTACGTATCTCAGCAACGATTTCCCTGTCCTAAACTTAAGTATTATATCAATATCCTACTAATATTATAAACGCGAAATTTTGTAAGTATGGATGGATTGAGTCTTTCAAGTAAAAACTACTGAATGGATTTTAATGAAACTTTACAATAATACAGCTTATACATCAGAATAACACATAGGCGGCTATCTATACTTATAATAAATCTGTAGAGAGGTCAATTCTGTACATGAAATATTTTTCCAAAATAACTATCAGCGGGTGATTAGTGATCGATACTGACGCCAAAAATGCAATCAGTAAAATTTTTGTCTGTCTGTCTGTCTGTCTGTCTGTCTGTCTGTCTGTCTGTCTGTATGTTCGTTATAGAAACAAAAACCACTCGACGGATTTCAACAAAAACTTGGTACAATTGTTCTTCATACTCCTGGGCAGGTTATAGTATACTTTTCATCACGCTACGATCAATAGGAGCAGAGCAGTGAAGGGAAATGTTGGGAAAACAGGAGAACTTACTCCATTTTTTAAGCTTCCGTCGCGTGTGCAGCCTTAATAGTTAAAGCTACACAGAAATCATGTATGACGGAAATGTTCTCCTTAAAATTATATAAAAAATATTCCAAGACAGTAAATGTCTATCTTTTATGGTTGACTCACAATAACACGTGTAACTCCCGATAGCTTAGCAGTTCAGAGCTTTCTGATTATATTTGTCTACTCTTACGTTTATAACACTCTCAATCATCCCTAATTAATACATTTTAACATTATTACCTATTTAATAAAAAAAGAATCATAGAAATCGGTACAGAAACACCAAAGTTATTCATGAAATACGCTAATAAACCATCGCGCGTGATTACTGAATCATGCTTTAAGGATTATTTTTGTGTAACCGTCGCATCGGGTCGTCGCGGGAGGTTTAAAAGGGCGGGGGATCCAAACGCGAACTTCATACAATATTTGGATTTGGCTGATGATGCGAGTAGACGTTCCGAGTATTCGCCCTTATTGACAGGCAATATTGTTTATCAGCGCGACTTTTAGTCTTTACAATAATTTAGTTTATTTAATTTTCTTTTGTTGTTATTTCATAAAATAGGTATTAGTTATTTTGGTGGCGTGTTATATTCGTTCAAATTACAAATTATTAATAGTTATTTCTTTTTAGGTGAAGTTAAGTAGTAGTTAGTTAGTAGTAGGTAAGTTTTGGTTAATTTATGTTCAGTTTTTTTTTAATAATAATAATAAGTAAGTAAAAGCGTAGGTACTTTTATTAATTAAAGGTATAGGTATTATTAATTATGTTATAGGTATTTAGTTTTAAGTGAAGTAGGATAGTTTACCCCGGAAGCTATGCGCTGAAGTATTTTCGTTGTATAGGTACTTAAGCCTCATGTGAACGTGATCTAAACAATATTACCAATACATTAACTTAATAATACACAAGGAATTACACACTGATGGAGTTGCGGGCACAGCTATCTATATATATAAAACTCTTCCGTTAATGAGTGACTGACAGACAACGCACAGCGGAAACGAATGGCAGTAGAGAGCTGAAATTTGGCCTGTGTGTTTGTTGGGAGGAGTAGGCTACCACTAAGAGAGGATTATTGGAAATTCCCTCCCAACGGGGTGAAAACGGGGATAAATTGTTTTTTTCCGGAAGTCATTATTCCACGCGGACAAAGTCGCGGGCAAAAGCTAGTAATTAATAAAGATATTGTCAGAATTGTCAAAAATAGAACAATAAGTGTCAAGTACGTCGAAAAAAATCTGACGATAAAATAACTGCCATCACCACGCAGGTAAAACCGCGAGCGTACCTAGTTTTATTAAATTAGTAGCTCGATCAATCAATAATTGAATGACTTATTTATGTTATTTTAACCAGATTAAATTGTAACTAAGTTTACTAGATAGTATTGTCAACTTTTTTGTTTTTAATAATTTTACAATGCTACCTATCAGTCATGTCATGACCTTTACTATTATGACTAGTTCCCTGCACTTATCTAAGTAGGAAATTTTGCGAAGTTTATTTGACAGAATCTACCTCATGATGAATAAGTATCAGGCCAATTGTAAGAACTCACAATGTGCTGGATGTAAAGAAACGCGGATCTACCTATTCAGTAATTTTTTTATAGGTAAATCCGTGTGTTACGGATTTAGAATATAATTATAGTGTCACCACCACCCGTTTCCATTCTGAGGGTGTCGTAACAGCCGACAAAAGGAAATTACAAGGCCGATAACCTGAGAACGATAAGCATAGCTTTATATGAAACCCTGTAACTGGAGGAGGCCCGACTATAACAGTGGCTCATCTATCGGCCCGAACTGTATAGGTAGTCCCGTAACGTCAGAGGTCACACGTCATGTTATCAGTGTTTTCATATTCTATAATTTTAGCATGGCTACCCCAGTTTACGACTAAGGAGGTCGTAAATTGAATGAAGTAATGATGTAACCGCGCAAGCAAGCGATTGTCAATTGTTTCCCCTTATCGATTACGTTGATATTTTTGCGGTAACAATCGTTTAAGGTACACGTAATCAACTTTGGAACAATGCACCTTGTGTGAGAATTATAATTGTTGCTTATCCGTTGGTTTGCGGTGTCGAGTTTGGGTGAAATACCGTTCCCGTTTCCTTTCCCGCGATATGGTAACAGGTACGGTAACCTAGTTACCTAGAAGACCTTTGGGGTTGTCCATTAATCACGTGAGGTTCGAAAGGGGGGGGGGGGGGGTATTGTTCGGCAAAAATCACGAAATCTCACAAGGGGTAGTCCAGTCGAGATAGACATATAAATAGAAAATCCTATAAGCGATTTTTTTTAAACGTCGGTGTGGGTGGTTGAAGTATAAATCTCGATTTTCGAACTAATCCCGGAAGAGTGTTCGCCGCCATCTTGTTGTAAAGTTATTTTTTTCGTTTTTCTGAAATAACTCGTTAATTTTCAACTTTAGAGCAAAAATGGCGGAATCCGAAGTTGTTGGAAATTTAATTTCTTTGAGTGTAAGATTCTTTGTAGGTACTAAAAAACACACGTGATTATTAATCGGGGGCTAGTCTTAAACTTCACCACGTATCACCAAGGGGGAGGGAGAGGCTAAAATCGCGCTTCCGACGTCATGTATGTCGTCAAAGATTTTCCTCAAACTGTTTATCAGTTGAGTTGACTGACGTCCTTTGAACTCGAGAACGCGTGTCAAAACAATGTAAGAGCCGTATTGTTTGTTCTGCATTATAGCCGCGTACATACATAGTCTGTATTGGTTCAGGTATTTAGCTCTCTCGAGCCGATATGGTTAATTTATATTAGACTAGCGACCCGCCCTGGCTTCGCACGGGTGCAATGAAGAACCTCTAAATTTATAAGTGTTTCTGTACATTATCATGGATGTATTATACGTGTTTATACGTATAATACATCCATCTTCCATTCCTCTTGAATCACTCAATCTATTAAAAAAAACGTTTCAAAATCCGTTGCGTAGTTTTTAAGATTTAACCATACATAGGGACGGACAGACGACAGTGACTTTGTTTTATACTATGTAGTGATAGTGACACCAACTGATCACATATAAGCGCTATACGAGGCATCTTAGGAACCCACTACTTATCATTACTTCGCCCATATATGACAACTGCTTAGTGGAGCCTCCTCCAGTTACGTTAGCCTACTGTGCCACGTTGGCAAGACGGGTGGGCGGGTTGTCAATCATTGGGTTTCTATCAAGTTTTCCTTTTCTTGTGGGTAGGTAACTGCCACTTGCGTTTCTTTTATAGAGGATTGGTGACAATGTCTAAATCCGTCACCACACGGACAAAACTATAAGTTATTATTATTCCAGGTATTAATTTGAGAGAAGAGATAAGTGTCTCATAGAAAGTTATGGTTAGCTTTACATAGTTTTTACTATCAAGTTAAATCCAGACTCCGAATCATTGCTCCGAATGTGGGTGTCATTTGAGTTCGTGAATTTCATGTTTGTAATCTGCCCGCCCGCGTGGTGACGTATTTATAATACATAGTGTCACCACTCCATTCTAACCTGAGGGTGTCGTAAGAGTGAACATAAGGAAATAAGAAGGCCGATAATCTAGCCGTAAGAGAAGGAAAACTTGAAACGAAACCCTGTGCCAACCCATCTGGCCAGCGTGGCACAGTAGGCTATATTTTTCCCTTCCTGCGAAAGTCCCTCAGTAGTGGGTAATTTATGAGCTGAGTTGTGTGATGACGGATTTAGAATACACAATGTCACCAACTCATACCGTCTCGAGGGTGTCGTAAGAGGCGACTAAAAGAACGCAAGAGGCAGATCACCTAGCCGTAAGAGAAGGAAAACTTGATACATACCCTGTGCCAACCCGCCTTGCCAGCGCGGCACAGTAGGCTAATTCCCTCCATGGATTTGGAGGAGGCCCGTCATTTATGGGCTGAAACGACGACGACGAGTAGTAGTGCCCCTGCGATACAGACTATACCTAGTGCAGAGTTATAAATAGTACGTGTCATTTTTTTTAAACAAGAAATATGTTAAGTACATCTTATCACGTACCTTTTGTTCGGTAGGCGCAATGAGTATGTTGCCCCAGTGCAGATCGCGATGTTCGAACTGATACGCCTCCTCGGCTACGGCCAAACCGTGGGCCACCTGGAACCACGAACAGACGCACTTGAAGGACATTTAATTTTAAACTCAAAGGGAACTTCATTTAAGTAGGTTTTATCACCTTACCACTACATAGTATAAAACTAAGTCGCTGTCGTCAGTCCGTCCCTATGTATGCTTAAATATTTAAAGCTACGCAACGGATATACCTATTTTGTTTTTTCTTACGTTGGTTAACCGCATGCATATAAACAACTATTCGAAGTCAGTGCCCAGGCCTATATTGTTTTTAAGTTGGCAATCATCATGAATACTCGACCGGGGCGCCAGAAGATAATATATTGTGCCCCGAACTACGAAAACTATGTGGCGACGGATAAGGTGAATGTTTCAGGGTAGCCCGCGACATTCAAATTTTCATAAAGGTGCAAGAATGACTTTGAGTAAAAAAGTTTTTCTTGCACCTTTATGAGCTTGGAGGGTTGTATTGATGATTTTGATGATTAATTCTATAACTGCATACGTCTTACAGCCGCGAATAACATTTTAATCAACATACAACCTAGCACTGACCTGCAAATTGCAAAAAACATACGAAAATTTTAATTTCGCGGGCTACCCTGGATCATTCACCCTAAGGGCCTCCGCGCATTAGGCGGCCAAGCCCCTCGGCCAACTAATTCTTCTACGATGTATGTAGATACGCGCATTAGGCGGCTAGGCCGCGCGGCCAAAACTTGGCCAACAACGAAAAACATTGCGACACATACGCTGCCAACCTGCGCATTAATGCGCTGGGGCTCTAAGGATACACAATTTCACCACCCCATTCCAAATTACGGGTGTCTTATGAGCCGACAAAAGGATGAATCAAAGCCGGTCCCTGGATCTCGGGTTCGATTCCGGGGCCGGGCAAGTGTATTTGTGTAAACCAGAGGCACTTGCTCTGAGTCTGGGTGTCCTTAGTGTTCGTGAATTTCATTTTTCTAAACTGCCCCAGCGATGCTGTTTATACCTAGTGCAGGGGTTTCGTTTAATATAAAAAAATATTAGTATTAAACTAAACATCTTACAACCTAAGAATCTAAATTTGACATGCTCGTTATGTCTGACATTTAAAAGACAACTAAAACATACATGCTTTAATACTTTTTCACAATAAATAAATAATTTTGTCTGTAATTTATTCGTATTATGATAAACACTGACAAAATGTTGTCCCTTTGTGACTTCTGCGTAGGCTTGCTGGCTCTTCCAAACCGGTGGTAAATGGTAAATCGTAAATGTAAAATGTATATTGACGTATCCGGAGCTCAGAGGAGCCAACTTCAACATGCCTGTGCATTATTTAACACAAAATGTATATTTAAATCTAATAGTAATCGTTATAGTAGTTAAGAAACATCTTGAGCCAAAATCTACCCTGTTTGGATCTCTTTGGCCGTGATCGGCAGAGAAGAAATGGGTAAGCCATGCGATTGGTGGATATGAGCCACCTTTTCCCAACCAGGGCGCTTTTGGCTCAATATGTTTTTGAAGAGAAACTTCTAATGCGACTTCAAACAGGGTTGCGATATACGTTTAATGCGCAGGGAGAGAGAGAGAGAGAGAGAGAAAGATACACAAAGGTAGAAAGTAGTCATAAGATAGTGATCGCAATATTTGTGCACTAGAAAATAATAACTGAAAGATGCGATCAATTGTGAATTGTAGGCAATGTTAATAAAGTTTGTCTTAGAGAAACAATATCATTTCACTAAAAATAAATGTCTACCATTTCCTATTTTCATTTCCACATTACGAAGTTTCACTTCTTCCGCGCGTAGGGACTCCACACCCTCACTTTTCTAAGCTACAATACGAGCAAAAAAAAATTTACGAGTAGTAAAAAAAAGTCACAGAACAAAATCACACACTGATAAACACAAAAAGCGCGGGAAACCAACTCGGAGGATAAGTGATAATCTAGTCAAGATTTTGGTGGTCACTTGAACTAGAAAATCACCTACCGTCCGCGCAGGTAGCCAGCCATGCTGTTGAGTGACGCTGAAAAAAAAACAACAGAAAAGAAACAAAATTAAATAATGGTTCGTTTGTTAAGCGTTTTACTTAATGTCTACTACTACTATTCAGCCCTTTAATGGCACCGCCGAGTCAGGCATTTTCCGTAACATGGACAGTGATAAAAGGGTAGTGAGTTTTACATATTATGTCTATCTATACTAATATTATAAAGTGGAAAGATTTGTAGGTACGTAACGAACATAGCCAAATTGAATTATCCCTAGTAACATAAGTTGCGAAGCCAAGATAAACTGGTTAATCAATCGGCTTCCCGGTTCGGAAAATTAGGTTAATCCACTTACACTGCGAACAAAATTACCGTAACTTTGACCTGATTTTTTCAGTATTTTAAATGGCGAAACCCTGTGCCAACCCGTCTGGCCAGCGTGGCACAGTGAGCTAATTACCCCCCCCCCCCCTCCCTGCGATAGGAGAAGGGCTGATTCGGAACTGTGTAATTTACGGGCTGAGTAGTAGTACATCTTGAACCTGGTTCTAACAACTAAAACGAGAGTTACGAACCTCGCAAAAAACAACAAAAGTTAGCTGTAACAAAAGAAAAGGTTAAACAAACAAAAACGAAGCATGCTGAATGCGTTACCTGCAGAAACAGCGCATACGCCTGTTCAGCGTTGTTGAACTGGTAGCTCTCCAAGTCCTGGCCGGCGTTGGCGAGCTCCAACACCATGTACTGCTGGTCGCCGGATAGCACTGCCGGGTTGTCGTTCTCGGAGCCCTTGCACTCGTCATATAGGTCCCAGAGGTCCAGGAGCCGCGACGGATAGCTGCCGAATACGCACCTCACTGCCAACACCTGCGGACAATTGACAATCAACAAATTAGTCTGGGTGACATGTGGTCGTGAATTTCACGTGTGTAACCTGCCCTTGCTATACTAATTATACCTTGGGCAAGGGCAAGGAAATGGCTATCTATACAAAGGTTGCCTGGAAGAGATCGCGGTATGCGATGTACACATAGCTATAAATATATTTTTTTCTGTATCTTTTACTTTGGTGTACAATAAAGAGTTTATACATAAATAAAAAGCGCCTAACATTGCGCGCCGTCTCAAGTAAAACTACCTTTTGAATTTAGAATTGCGAGCTACAATAAAATTATTTTCTTTCTTTCTTTGTGTATCATAACCCAACCAGATTATCAAGAGTTGATTTAAAATCCATCAAAACTTTTAGATATCAAACCATGCATAATAATGGTAGAAGCGGCTACTATTGGTAAAAAATAAAAAACAAGAACTCAAGGGAAAGCAAGAGGCCAATCACCTAGCCGCAAGAGGAGGAAAACTTGATACAAACCCTGTGCCAACCCGTCTTGCCAGCGTGGCACAGTAGGCTAATTTCCCTCCATGAATTTGGAGGAGACCCGACTCAGTAGTGGGTCATTCATGGGCTGAAACGAAGAAGGGCGAGTAAAGACTATTTATACGTATTCTTCTATTGGAGTTATTTCAGTGACTGAGTTTATTTAACATCGTGGTAACACCTTGAGACTTTGCGTTATATACCTACACATTATACATAGACAAGCAGGGGCACAGATAATGTACGCGTGTGTAACCCTCAAGGACTGCAATTATATTAGCAAGAGGTCAACCGAGCTATAAAAATAAAGACTGAAAAAGATACTTCCTATTTGATAAGCGATCATGAGCATTAAATTGGTATTCGTTATCAAAATACTCGCATCATATCTTGAAATAGATAGCCGCCAACATTTACAGATACCACACACACGCCGCTAAGGCATTCCGGATAAAACACTACAAATAAATAAAATTTGAGTGTCTGTTTGTAATCGGCTCTTTTTACTATACTGCATGTATAAACAGTCCATATACCAAAACAACTTTTTTTTACAATTTTTGTCTGTGTCGGTTTCGGCTAATCTCTGAAATGGCTGGACCGATTTTGACGTGAATTTAACTGTCAGATAGCTGATGTGACAAGGAGTAAATTAGGCTACTTTTATGACACCCCCTACCGGTTTAAAGGTGGCCGAGTATTCCAATTTTTGTGGCAAACTTAGCTGGCTTTTCCATATTTTTTAATGTATTTCGCGCGAAATACAGAATTAATAAGAAATCGTAAACTCTGTGAACTGAACAATAACTTTTTTGTTAAATACCACGCGGACGAAGTAGCGGGTAAGCGTCTTTACATTCTATACAACGCCAGAACGCAGCCATAGGAAACTGCTCGCGTATATATTGTAATTTTGTTTTAAAAAACTGTTATTACAATGCATACAAGAATTTTGCGTACATATGTAAGTAATTCAGTATAGTTAGGAACGAAGACGCAGCGGGTAACAGCTAGTTGTTTAAATATTTCTTCATGCAACACATCTTGACTCTAAAGTACTATGGTGAGGAGTCACGCCTATCAACCAATCTCATGGGTTTCGCCACCTTGTCCCGACTAGGCGGCAAGTTGTTTTAAGGTGATGGTGCGCGTCAGGCTTCCTATGGTGACGTATATTTGGAAAACTAACAAAATCAAAATGTTTTTTATTCGTATAAATTCTTGCGAATGCTTTCAAATAGTCAAAGATTTTAAGAGAAAATAAAAATAAAAATCATAAAATAAAATTAATAATTTAGTTTTTACCACCGGTTCAGAATGCCATTCCATAGAGAAGAGCCGGCAAGAACCTCCATGGTTGCTCTTTTAAATAAGAGGGTTACAATGATGGTGGTACAAACAATATCGGTATCGCCATTCTATTTCATCCTGAAGGTGTCATATGAGCTGACAAAGACCGATAACCTAGCCGCAAGAAAAGGAACACTTGATAAAAATCCCTGTACCAACCCGTCTGGCTGACCAGCGTGGCACAGTAGGCTAATTACCATCAATGTAGCTAAAGAAGGCTAGACTCAAGCAGTGACTATAACTATGGTCAATTTTGTATCTGGTATGAGCAATTCCAACAACAAATAAAGTTTACAATTGGCATTCTAGCTCCGGAGGAAAGGATGGGTTGTATTTAGAATTTATATATTTCAACCAAGTTTACCTATTATGCGATGATTAAGCACGTGTGCTGACAGATTTAGAATACATAGCGACACCACCCCATGCCATCCTGAGGGTGTCGTAATAGCAGGCAAAAGGGAATGATAAGGCCGAAAGCCTAGCCGCTAGAGAAGGAAAACTTGAAACAAAACACTTTTTTTTTTGCCCGGGGTAAAATCCGTTATGGACTTCCTCGCCGGCCACGGGAATGGCCAGCGAGGGGAGTGTGGGACTCTCCCCCATAGTGGGGGCCTACCCACTAAACCTCCCCGGGGTGCTCCAACTCGCGTCCTGTTGCGGCATTGTGGGATTTGATACAAAACCCTGTGCCAACCCGTCAGGCCAGCGTGGCACAGTAGGCCCGACTCAGCGGTGGATCATTAAAGGGCTGAATAGCAGTGTATAGACGCCCTAAGCAAAGTGCTCACCGCAGCACGAATGGTCGTCTCACAATTGAATTATTGTGACGAGGAACGTTTCCAATACAGTCCAATGATCGCAGTTACGAGTTAAATTAGCAAATTATACATCAATAGCAATGCAGCTGAGTAAAGATAAAGATGTATTGGTTTGATAACAGCGTGGCCTATTTAGCTTATCGAGCAGACATTGCGTTTCAATGAATAGGTTGATTCAATACGCGGGTAATTAAATTAGAACGTCTGATAGACGCTAGTGTGGGTGTGGTGACGGGTTTAAAATATGGTGTCACCAAGTGTTTCCCTGGAAATAACGCGTGTTATAAAAGTCAACAAAACCCAGCACGCTTGGTCGTAGGATGTAATGGTAATGGTAATGGCGCCAAGCAGTTTTACTGTGTTTCGTGTGTATGTGAGAGCCGGTGCCCGATAAGGCTTGAATTTCCTTAAATTGTCTGCTCCTTCTTAGACCCAGTCGTTGCTTTCCATCACGCAAGCCTAGGATCAAAGGCATTAAAGACACTGATAAAAACTAACGCATTTCATCCGCTGATTAATAAATAAATAGAAATCTAGCCGCACGATAAGGAAATCTTGATATGAAACGTCTATCGATATGTTTAAGCATTTTGTATTACAAAATAACTCAAAATGTTTATTTACGTAGGTTTTTATCGAAAACTCTTATTATCCTCATCTTTAACATTACCAATATCTTCTTTCGGCCATGGCCCGATAGGTGGTTGTCTCCATCTACTCTTAATAAAATGACGCTGGCAACTTAAGTCCCGAAACCACAAGGTTGTTTTTTTATAATGGTATTTTGTAATGGTGACTTTATTTAGCTATTCGTATTTGCTTAATATGACAAAAATGTCATATAAAAAAATTAAAAACTTATTTTCAAAACATTAAAAAAACCTTTGGAGTCGATGTCAAATAGCTTTTTATTGACAATATTTCATCTTATTTAATACATTTGAAGTCGGTTATTGTTTGTGCATATAACTAGGACCCAATAACTTAAATAAATTGTTTTAGTACCTAATTTCAAGCTATAACTAGTGAACCAATAAAAAATATACAAATCAGTTTATAAATGATGAAGTAATGCGGTAACACACATAAAAAAATTAAGAACCTCCTTTTCCGAAGTCAGTTAATAATCGAGCTAACACGAATAGCCCCGTGAATAGGCCACATAAGGAGTCCTATACGACAGCTCCAGACTGAGCGGTAGTTGTCGTTCAAGGCAAAACAAATGACGCACTTTAAAAAATAATATCACGCCTTCTTTAGTCCACCGTGGACAACGTGACCCAAATCGAAGAAAATATGATTCTCTTAAAGCTTACTCAGTGATCCGTAAATAAAAATTAAACTGCCGATTCACGCACGTGTTTAGAAAGTGAAAACAAAGGCAATTTTTCACGCCAACCACGGTGAGTCATTTAGCTAGAATCGTAGAAACTTTGGCTTTTGCAACAACGGGCGACGGGCAGCAAGAAACGTTTTGCTGTGACCTCATTCGGTGAGTAATTAACGTGTACGTAAATGAGTCTCCAACGTGGACATGAGTATAGTCTAATATTGACCTTATTGAAATCAGTAATTAACCTGTTTAGTCTTTGTGTTGAACTAATAAATACACTATTGTACTGTATGATTGACCTGCTAATGAACAACAATAAAATAGGACTAAGATCTATCTGCGATATTGTAGAAAGGGGGTTACAATCATGGCTGCTGGATCAACTACTACTAAGCCCATAGATG
This sequence comes from Clostera curtula, assembly GCA_905475355.2. Classification (NCBI taxonomy): domain Eukaryota; kingdom Metazoa; phylum Arthropoda; class Insecta; order Lepidoptera; family Notodontidae; genus Clostera; species Clostera curtula. The sequence continues at coordinate 2,179,671 of FR997804.1, read as the reverse complement.
ACCCACTGCCAAGTCGGGCCTCGTCCAGTTACATGGAGGGTGATTAGCCTACTGTGCAACGCTGGCCAGACAGAGTTTTGTGTCTAGTTTTCCTTATCTTGCAGCAAAATCAATAGGTGGTGAAACTATGTATACTAAATCCGTCACCGCACTGGATGAACACGCTGCTTAAAACGACGAAAGATTGTTTTTTTTAAACGAACCCCCATAAATTGGATACTGTACCGTGGTTGCAGTTTACAGACATGAAATTGACGAACACAATGTATTACATTTCATGTAATAACATATAAATCTTGCTCTTGAATCAATCTATCTAATAAAAAACCGTTGCGTAGTATTTAAGATTTAAGCATACATAGGGACGGACAGACGACAGCGACTTTGTTTTATAATATGTAGTGGTATAAACATTCTTCTTGAAACCATCTATATAATAAAAAAACCGCTTCAAAATCCGTTGCGTAGTATTTAAGATTTAAGCATACATAGGGACGTACAGACGACAGCGACTTTGTTTTATAATATGTAGTGATAATGAGATTTTTTTTAGACATTTCTAGTTTGTGCCTTTCAATACATTCCAACACGTGGATCTACCCTAATTCTAGGTAACTACGAAAACAACTTCGGTTTTGTAACGCAGGTAGAAGGGGCATTTGGTCTATTGTGCTGAACCCATTGAATTACCCGAACAGGTAACTTGAGGGACAGAGGAAAGGAATTTGATTTATTAGTTTGGACCAACTACGTCACAAACTTGTCTGGAATCCTGGCATATATAATGTGGCGACGATTTAGAATACATTGTGCCACCACCCCATTTCATCCTGAGGGTGTCGTATCGTAAGAGTCGACAATAGGAAATGACAAGGCAGAAAACATAGCCGCAAGAGAAGGTTTTTTTCTTTTTTTTTAAAAGAGGGAGGCAAACGAGCAAGCGGGTCACCTGATGGTAAGTGATCACCGCCGCTCATGGACACCCACAACACCAGAGGGGTTGCAAGTGCCTATTCCTTTCTTAAAGGCCGGCACCTTTAAGAAAGGAATAGGCTCGTTTCTTGAAGGTTGCCGTTGGAGTAATTTTGTACTAAACCCTGTGCCCAACCCGTTGGGCCAGCGTGCCATAGAAGGCTTTACCCCTACATGTAGTTGGAGGAGGCCCGACTCAGCAGTGGGTAATTAATAGTCTGAGAAGTAGTAAATAATAACGGATTGTTATCAAATCTTTGCTGCAGCAATTTGGATGGGGTATTTTTATATTCCGTATCATTTATATATTTTTCAGTTTCAGGCGTGTTATCATTAGTATCCTAGTAATATTATAAATGCGAAAGTTTTTATAATGTATAGATGTATGTTTGCTACTCCTTCACGCAAAGACTACTGAATTGAGTTTGATGAATCTTTACAACAATATAGCTTACAGATCAGAATAACACATAGGCTATTATGTATAGAACGTGTGTTTGTTTTTTATTATATACCCGAGCGTATCCGGGGCGGGCTGCAAGTTTAAAATATGTTAATGTTGTATTTACTTTGGTGGTTAAAATCGTAAGTCAGCTAGCTTGTATTATGTTTGGTCATTGGTTGGTAGAATGGGTTAATAAATTGGTTATAAGCAAGTTTATCTGGTTATTAGTTTAAACTGGTTTAAATACGGTTTGTTAGTTAGAATCTAACGATCCCACAGAAACATATTTTAATCAAGGAAACATCTATAACTAGTCCTCAGTCTATAAATTACCCACTGCTCAGTCAGAGCCTCCTCCAACTACATGGTGGATCACGTCCCGTGTTAATTTAGCAACTATGTATGTGCCAAAAAGCAATCACATTCGTTAAGCAATTTTTGCGTGGTTGAGTAACAAACTTGAAAACTTTCACATTATATTCAGCAAAACTCTCAACATTGAATGCTTACATAACTTAAAATTTTGCATACATTCGAATACACTTCCACCAGGTATCAGTTGGCGGTATAAAACATTGCACACGACGACAAATGATCGTGCCCTGCATTAATCACGATACACGTGTTAATTACCAACGTATGTTTTAATTTGCCTTTCATGTACTATCGAACGAATTACAAACTTCGCTTGCAATATGACGCAAATAAATGTCATTTTAGTGACGGATTTAGAATACACAAGGTCACCAACCAATGCCACCCTGAGGGTGTCGTAAGAGGCGACTAAAGGAACTCTAGCGGCAGATCACCTAACCGCAAGAGCCGGAAAATTTGATACAAACCTTGTGATATCGCTTGTTTAATTTCCCTCTACCAATTTGGAGGAGGGCCGACTAAGCAGTGGGTCATTTATGGGCTGAAAGGACGACGACAATGATTAAAATAGAACACATATTGGCTGTTGTTGTTTTTAAACTTTCGCGATTTGAACACATAATTAAAAACTTATCGGGGTACCCTCACTTCCCACCGAAAAAACTTGCGGTCTGCAGTCAGCTCGCGACCACGGCCATTGTAACATGGTCGAAACGTCGAGCAAAAACAGGTATTAATTCTGTGCGCGATAAGTCCCGATAAGTTTTTAATTACATATTGGCTGGTTAGGTTACAGGACTTTTTTTTTTCATTTCATCGGCTCTTACGACACCCTCAGGATCGGGGGTGTTGACACGATGTATTCTAAATCCTTCACCACACAGACGCACACACGCTATAAGTAATTTTGACTGCCTCGTTGGTCTAGTGGTTGGATGTGCCGCCTTTGGATCAACGGGTCCCGGGTTCGATTCCGGGGTCGGGCAAGTGTCTTTGTCTAAACCAGAGGCACTGGCTCGGAGTCTGGGTGTCATTTCTATGTATAATATGTATGTATTTACAAAAAAAAAAAACTATGTGTATAAGTAGTTTATCATCCATCTCGTTACCATAACACAAGCATTAAGTTGCTTAGCTTGGGACGAGATGGCGTTGTGTGAAATGTCCAAGGATATTTATTTATATTTAGTAAATAAAATACCTAATCTTCAAGTATAGATTCGAATTACACAAATTACATTATAATATATAATGTATATGGTTAGTGACGCAATGCCCCAACTGCACTGCCAAGCATTAAGATTGACACATAATTCCGATTTCATAATGCATTGAGATTATACACCCAGCTTCATAACACACCGGCAAAAACAATGCTGTGACATAACACCTGCAATTTTTAGTTAGCGATATTCACTACGTACTTTTGATAAAATTAACACCTAATAAAATGTCGAAGCCACACGCCCCGGTGTGTCACTGTGTGTGTGTGTGCAGTTTAGTGACGTCACAACGAAAATAATATTGAACCAAAGTATATACACAAATATAAATACAAGATTGCCAAACTTAAGTGGCAGTGGGCAGGGCACATAGCGCGCAGGACCGATGCCCGATGGGGCAGAAAAGTCCTCGAGTGGCGACCGCGTTCCGGAAAGCGCAGTTCAGGTAGGCCTCCCACACGGTGGACCGATGACCTGGTTAAGGTCGCCGGAAAACGATGGATGCGGGCGGCCCAGGACCGGCCTTTGTGGAAATCTTTGGGGGAGGCCTATGTCCAGCGGTGGACGTCTTTTGGCTGAAATGATGATGATGATGATATACACAAATAGTTCAATGACGATGGCATGATTTGGTGATACTATGTATTTTATACCACTGTGGTGTGGTACTACACCATATGGCCCGCTATAAAAATGTTGACAAAAAAAAGCCACTACCAACACTGTTCCTTAGTTATTTTGTTCCGATATTTGTAAGGCCTGAATTTGGTTAGTTATTCGCTATTGCTCCCCAAATGCAGTCCGTGTTGCCATCGGTTTAGAATACACCGCGCTACCCCATTCCATACTGAGGATGCCGACAGAAGGAAATAACAAGGCAGAGAACCTGGCCGCAAAAGAGCGCCCGCATGGCACAGTAAGAAAGAAGAAAGAAAATACATTTAATCGGCAAACTTACCCTCCATCTAACTGTAGATGGCCCGACTTAGCAGTGGGTCTTTTATTGGCTGACTAGTAGTATAAGTGCTGCAAGTATTAAACAGTTTACCACCAGTTCGGAACGCAACCACAGCTGAGAAGGACTGGCAGAAACTCAGTGGGCTTGTCCTACTATACCTAGTTACAATTTAACATAAATAAGTCCGTAGACTATGGTATGCATTTAAAAAAAAACGTAACAATTATGAATCAAAGAAGAAAATCGTCCACTGTTCAGTCCCGAACAGAGATACAAATACCACTGCCATTAATATATGAAAAAGCCAACGAACTGAAGTTTGCAGAGCATCGAAATACTAAATTAATAACGGGATAAGAATCCCGACCCTCGCCTCGCATTAAGCCTGGCAGGCTCGGGTCGAGATTCTCACATCCAAGTCAGCGACCTAACGCACGGCCCAATAATTCGAGGTGACATTGGCTGGGAGCGCGACGACCGCACGAACGGGCAAATCTACGAATTAGGCGGTCAAAAATACAATACTTGAAATATGTCTCAGGTAAAAAAAAATGACTACCTGCGACTGGTGAGTAACCGTAGAACAATGGGTGACCCCACCCGCTTCCGCACTGGAAGCTCACGCCGAGGTATGTCAGTCTAAACTTGATCGTCGCTCTAAGTGTTTGTATTGCGTTTAGACATTTTGGGAAAAACTGCTATTTTAAAAGTGAATATTTTTATTTTGGGATGTGTTGTGAAGAATATTGTGATGGTTTCAGGTATAACAGGTAAGAATACATATATATTAATAAGTTTCATGCCAATGGTAAGAAAAAAATATAGCGTACTTGAAGATTAAAAACCATGCTCGAGATTGTTGTATTGAAATCTATTTTTTTGTTTTTAAAATGGTTTTTGTTATACTTCAGGGTTCGTCCCATTGGGTTTGTCAGTTGTAACATAAAATAGAGTATTTAGGCTAATTGAAAACGAGGAAATTGGCCGTGATCTCCCGTGAAATCAACATTTTCAACATCAATGAATGATGTAGTAGAAATTCATCGAATTTGCTAATTATTTATTTTCCTTTTTTAAACCAGTTTTCGTTCCATTTCAGAAGCTGAGGGTACCTCAGGAATGCGAGTAGTAACGCGTAAACACCTTTTTAACTAAATGCAGGAACAAAACTTGCATAATTTTGACGAAAAGTTGAGTTATCTCGAGAGATATATTTTATCGCAAGATGAGTATTGTGAAGAACTAAAGAAGAAAGTGAAACATAAATTATCTTATTTGAAGTCTCAATTTAAGAAAAAATGGATAGAAGCTCATAAAAAATCACAGCTTTTCCTTCAAAAGAATGATAAGTGGTTGCAAGGAACCTTTGAAATACCAAGGGCTAGAAGACGTTCTTCTGGTCGACCAAGAAAGTCATTTATAGATTCAAGTGAAAGGAGTAAACGCAGAAAAACAATCACAATACAAACAAAAAATGCAAGATAGAGATGCGAGTGACAGCAACATTTTCCAAAGTTGCTTTGTTCCGCTACAGTTAATATGTGGTTTAAACAAAAAAGTTCTTTGGCAAAATCCAACTCCTTCTTCGCCACGATTCTGTCGACCAATAAAGATCCGTTTTACTAAAGAAACAGTGGATAACACTAAGTCTGAAATCGCAAATGTCGAACAGGCTATAAATGCATTGAAAACCAGTGAATTCGTGCTGAGCGAAATGTTATTAAGTGCAAAGCACGTCATGACTCTGACTATGGTTGATGCAAAAGTGTGTAACGCTGCAACTTCAACTACTTCAACCATGAGATGCTTCATCTGTGGTGCTACATCAAAATAATGTAATAACCTCGATACGAAGAAAACTGTTGATAGCGACGCATTACAGTTTGGCCTATCCGTGTTGCATGCTAGGATTCGGTTTTTTGAAAGCATACTTCATTTGGCATACAAGATGCCTGTTCAAAAATGGCAGTTAAGGTCGGAAAATGACAAAGACATTGTTAAACAGAAAAAGGCAGAAATACAAAAAAAAAAATTGAGAGCAAATGGGCCTACTAGTAGATGTGCCGAAAGCTGGTTTTGGCAATACCAACGATGGCAATACTAGTAAAAGATTTTTTGCCAATCCTGAAATTGCTGCTGAAATCACCGTCGTGGATTTAAATCTATTAAAACGCTTGAAAGTGATTTTGGAAGTCATATCCAGCTCTTATAAAGTAGATTTAAAAAGTTTGCTCTATATGGGTATGAGACAGCGAAAATTTACATTGAATTATATCCCTGGCATCCGATGACTCCCACGATGCATAAAATATTAATTCATGGCGCAACTGTCATGGAAAATGCACTTTTGCCTATAGGTTTATTATCTGAAGAAGGCGCGTAATAAACATATTCGACTGTATCGGCAGGATTACGCTAGAAAATTTTCTAGGGAGCAATGGAATTTAGACGTAATGAACAGATTATTGCTCAGCTCTGATCCCTTGATATCTAGCATAAGACCAAAACCTAAAAACAGGTCTACGCCACATAGCAAAGAAGCAATAAAAATGCTTATGTCAGCTCAGCCCCACACGGCTGAAGAGAATTCCTCGGACGAGGAAAGTGGCATAGAAGGGCCTGACAATGAAACGAAAGGATTCAGCTCTGGTGAAGAGACGTGGGACTCCTCTTCCTGTTTTTTTTGTTTTATCAATAAAACGTGATTTTTTTTATGAACAATTGTTTTTTACGTTCACCAAAAGCTTATATAATTGAGATATAATAATTATAAACTATTTATAATACATAAAATAAAGAAAATAATTTTGACCGCCTAATTTTGATAAATGCCCCACTGTGGACCGTTCCGAACACGAGGGTAGCCGTCTAGCCAGGAGTAATGACCTCACGGGACAACATCGTCGTAAAATAGAACGGTAGAGATGTGCTAGTTTAAGGGATTATTGAGAATTGTTCTCGCTTCATCAACAATTCAACCAAAACCAGTAGCGGTGATCCCTAGGTGGAAATCTTAGGCCGAAAATCAGAGGCTGGCCAAGAGCTGGTGTTATGCCGCACTTTTCGCGTGGTGTCAGATTTTGAATACATAGTCACCACCGCATTCCATCCTACGGGTGTCCTAAGAGCCGACAGTAATTAATGACAAGGCCGAAAACCTAGTCGCAAGAAAAGGAAAACTCGGTACAAAACCCTATTTCAACTCATCTGGCCAGCGTTGTTGTAAACATCATTTTAAATTTAGATCTGCAAGATTCAAATCTTCTTATAATTCTGAACAAATTTCACGTATGTATTTTAAACAGCGGGAGTGTTTTGCGCCTTAGTACATCGAGAGTCGAGACATTCACGTATATTTAAATACAAATATGTACTTTTGAATCGTCATGTGTGGACCGAACCGGACCGACCTATCACCGGTTCGAAATGACGCCACAGAAGAACCAGCAAGAAGCTCCTGCCCTAACTTAACACCTAGAACTCACCTCGTTGAACACATCAGTGGCGTACTCAATGTCGTGCAAGTCCAACGTCTCCGCACTCTTTCCCTCATCAAAGTGACGGTCTATATCTGCTATGGGAGCGCGCAGTGCGCTCAATTCCCTGCGAACGAATGCACAATGTCAGTTGGGCGTGTAGACTTTTTCGACTGTTCCGAAGAATAAATAGCTATCTGCAATACTGCTTTGAAACATATATTATATATGTATATGAAGAATAGAGTTCAAAATTGTTTCAAAGCAGTACTGCAGATGGGTCTTTATTCTGCGAAACAGTCCTGTATCGGGGTGGCAGTTAACAAACATGTAACTCACGAGCACAAATGACACCCAGACCCTGAGTAAGTAATTGTTTCAGACTCTCGTTTACACAATGGCACTATCCGGCCGCGGAATCGAACCAGGCACCCGTGTTCCAAAGGCGGCACATCATAGTATCAAAGGTGGCTAACATGTGTGGGATCAAAACTAAGTCAAGTGACCATAAATAAAAAATAAAAAAACGGCAGGTGTTTAAAAAAAGAACTGACTGATTAAAAAAAAATATCTAAAGAGTTAAAGAACTTGTAACACAGTATAAACTCTTTACGGAAGAATGACGCGGTCACACTAAGTATTATAAATCTGTCACCACAAACTACGTCATTTGGCAATTTTTGTTTTTATTTTAAAAAAAATTTATAGCGTAATATATCAATCGTTTTCCGATAGCAAAGCAATTATCATGCTATGATACAGGAAGTATTTTCGCAAACTTAACAAGTTTTTAAATAGCTGATAAATAATTAAATTACGCTCCATGACAACGAATCACGAATTGATAAGCCGAAAACACTAATAGGGGAAACAAAATCGTTTTACGTGGAAAGAACACGTTTTCTATCATTTCGTAATTAATCTCCAAGTTTGTTATTTTATTTTATTTAATAGTGCACTCGTTTTAAGCCTGCACCATTGTTATTACAATCTAGCCTAGGCTAATAAGTAATTTTTATCTGTCCTAAATTACTACAGAAATAAATAAACTAAGGCAGTGTCCACTAGCACTTGTCTTATTGTCTCTAGTAATATTAAAATTACTAGTCTCCAAGTGATGTGACAAGTTTTAATGGTTACCATGGCAACAAAACGACCCTAAATAAAGTCATAGATATATTTACGATCAAATAGCAGACCTCTCGCACATTAGCATAGCATGGTCAGCGGCGCAAACATAGAAACTGAAACTTCCCACTTTTTATAACTATTATCATTATATAATCACGCCTCTTTCCCGTAGGGGTAGACAGATACCACTTCTTTCCACTTGCTACGATCCTTACATACTTGTTTCGCTTCGTCCACTTTCATTATTCCCTTCATACATGCTCTTCGGTTTAGGGTACTCTTGACCTGGCCTTTTTTCAAGACGTCCCTGATTTGGTCTTGAAACGTCCGCCTAGGCCTTCCCCTTCCAACACTTTCATTCACACTCGCCTTATACACTTTTTTCGTCAATCGTTCTTCATTCATTCTCTCGACATGGCCAAACCATCTCAGCATACCTTTCTCAATTTTTGTCACTACATCGTCTTTCAGAACATTAACATAACTATTAACATGTCCATTTATACCGTAAAAACTCTCGTCAAGCAAATCAGTCAAATCAAATTCTACTTACTACAGTGCAACCTTAATATAACGTACCTCAATGTAACGACTTCCTCGATTTAACAAATTCTTCGTAATCCCCTTGAATTGTCCATAAGAGTCAATATAAAATATACCTTTACATTGCGAACATTCTTTGCGTACAACCTCTTTATAACGAATTTGCAACTATCAAGAAAAAGTATTCATACCTCTAATTAACGAATTTTGCCAACCCAAAACCTTTATATAAAGTTTCCACCAATAATATAACTCTTAATCTTATAATGTGATTCATGTCTCGACATGTTTCGACACGCTTTTGTTTGTACAGTAATCATTGTTGTTTTGATGGAAAGTAATGTAAACACCTCTGCTCGTCACTATTGTTAAAGATTTAAGTTAAAATGGCTCAGAAACGTAAAAGGTGTTCCTTATCGGTCGCAGAAAAGCGAAACATCATTAATTATGTTGACCAAAATCCCATGACGAAAAAATTAGACATAGCTAATAAGTTCGGGATTCCCGCAAGTACCTTGGCTACAATTTTAAAATTTAAAGATAAGTTTTCAGAAGAAAGTGGTTTGAATGTAAATAGGTAAACAGTAAAAGATTAAAATCATGCGAGTTCAAAGACGTAGAGGAATGTATACTAAACTATTCTTTTACCTCTTTATAACGAATTTTAGACCAATCTAACCTCAACATAACAAACCTCAGTTCAACAAATTACTTGATATTACGAATATTTTCTTGTTCCCCTCCGATTTGTTAAATCGAGGTTGCACTGTACTACTACTCAACCCATAAATGACCCACTGCCGAGTCGTGCCTCCTCCAGTTACATGGAGTATAATTAGCCTACTAGGCCATGCTGGCCAGACACGTTATCACCGTATCAAATATACCCTCTCTTGCGGCTAGTTATCTGCCTTATCATTGCCTTCTGTCGATTCTAGCGACACCTTCAGGAATGGGGTGGTGACACTATGTATTCTAAATACGTCACCAAACGCACACAACACATAATTCGACATAACTACAAGTGTGTAGTGAAACATAGAGCATTATGACGACACTCACATAGCAATCACGATCTCGGAGATGACTTCGTGGAAGTCCTTCTGATCCTCCCCATTGACCTTGACCTGTCCCGCAATTGGCACGATCTTCAGCACACGAGCGCGTCCATCCCGAGCTCGCCACAGGAACACTTCGCCGTACACACCTTCGCCAATCTTGTGGCAGTTCTTCAGGAGCCTGGGGAACGGAATGCGATGAGCTTTGATCTTACTTGACGTAGTTCCACTCTCAATCATACGTCAACAAATAATAGTTTACTAAAAAAACCATACAAAGATAGTTTGAGGACAAAATCAGGGGCATCATTTAAAAAAAAAACTGAGATTATTTCTTTTGTTTGTTTCTACGTGTGTACGATGCCCCTAAAACCTGCATTCAACGGTGCTATGGATTCTCGATTTTGCCAGTTTTGGTAACATACCAATGATATATTGTTTTTTTGGGATTATGCCACACGCTTTTGGCACAATAGCTTGGCAGATTAATGCTAGCAATAAACACAAAGCAATTGCTAGCATTTATCACTTCAATAGGAAATAGCAGGTTTGGGGCCATGTTTCCAAAAGAGAAGTCCCCGTACGCACTAGCTGTTGGCCGCCTAGACGGCTAGCCGCGCGGCCTGCCGCTTTTCTAGTTTAATATGCAACCGCTAATGTCTCTACGCACTGGCGCACAGTGGGGCATTTATCAAAATTAGGCGGTCAAAATTATTTTCTTTATTTTATGTATTATAAATAGTTTATAATTATTATATCTCAATTATATAAGCTTTTGGTGAACGAAAAAATCAATTGTTCATAAAAAAAATCACGTTTTATTGATAAAACAAAAAAAAATCAGGAAGAGGAGTCCCACGTCTCTTCACCAGAGCTGAAACCTTTCGTTTCATTGTCAGGCCCTTCTATGCCACTTTCCTCGTCCGAGGAATTCTCTTCAGCCGTGTGGGGCTGAGCTGACATAAGCATTTTTATTGCTTCTTCGCTATGTGGCGTAGACCTGTTTTTAGGTTTTGGTCTTATGCTAGATATCAAGGGATCAGAGCTGAGCAATAATCTGTTCATTACGTCTAAATTGCATTGCTCCCTAGAAAATTTTCTAGCGTAATCCTGCCGATACAGTCGAATATGTTTATTACGCGCCTCTGCTGCTTCTTCAGATAATAAACCTATAGGCAAAAGTGCATTTTCCATGACAGTTGCGCCATGAATTAATATTTTATGCATCGTGGGTGTCATCGGATGCCAGGGATATAATTCAATGTAAATCTTCGCAGTCTCATACCCATATAGAGCAAACTTTTTTAAATCTACTTTATAAGAGCTGGATATGACTTCCAAAATCACTTTCAAGCGTTTTAATAGATTTAAATCCACGCCGGTGATTTCAGCAGCAATTTCAGGATTGGCAAAAAATCTTCTACTAGTATTGCCATCGTTGGTATTGCCAAAACCAGCTTTCGGCACATCTACTAGTAGGCCCATTTGCTCTCTAAATTTTTTTTGTATTTCTGCCTTTTTCTGTTTGACAATGTCTTTGTCATTTTCCGACCTTAACTGCCATTTTTGAACAGGAATCTTGTATGCCAAATGAAGTATGCTTTCAAAAAACCGAATCCTAGCATGCAACACGGATAGGCCAAACTGTAATGCGTCGCTATCAACAGTTTTCTTCATATCGAGGTTATTAAATTCTTTTGATGTAGCACCACAGATGAAGCATCTCATCGTTGAAGTAGTTGAAGTTGCAGCGTTACACACTTTTGCATCAACCATAGTCAGAGTCATGACGTGCTTTGCACTTAATAACATTTCGCTCAGCACGAATTCACTGGTTTTCAATGCATTTATAGCCTCTTCGACATTTGCGATTTCAGACTTAGTGTTATCCACTGTTTCTTTAGTAAAACGGATCCTTATTGGTCGACAGAATCGTGGCGAAGAAGGAGTTGGATTTTGCCAAACAACTTTTTTGTTTGAACCACATATTAACTGTAGCGGAACAAAGCAACTTTGGAAAATGTTGCTGTCACTCGCATCTCTATCTTGCATTTTTTGTTTGTATTGTGATTGTTGCGACCCATCACATCCCCATTTTGAAATTAGGGTCAAAGAGTGACGGTCTTGTGGACTTAATTGTTTAAGTACATCCTCTAAATATGTTGCCAAACGTTTAGCTGTATGGTCCAATAAATCCTGCAGGTTAATTTCAGCACATGTTTCAGTTATCCGATACGCATCTTTCGCCGGATAACAAGTCTTTTTTGCTTCCTGTAACAATTTGTAGCTCGGATAAAACTTCTTGTTGCCATTTCTAATTATTTCATATTGTCGCCTTGAAAGATCAGCTTCCACAAACATTGAGAGGGCAGTTGTTGGATCTTGTTTTTTACACTGCTTGGTTATTTTGTAAGCATTTTTATATACTTGAGCTGTCTGCGGAGAGTTGGTAATGTTTTTTAAAATATTGGATGCAATTCTCTCTCCAGAACTTTGAAGGGATGTCTGAGCAGCATGTATTAGTAATTCTTTTTCAACAGCACTGCGCACTTCCCTTGTTTTTCTGCGTTTACTCCTTTCACTTGAATCTATAAATGACTTTCTTGGTCGACCAGAAGAACGTCTTCTAGCCCTTGGTATTTCAAAGGTTCCTTGCAACCACTTATCATTCTTTTGAAGGAAAAGCTGTGATTTTTTATGAGCTTCTATCCACTTTTTCTTAAATTGAGACTTCAAATAAGATAATTTATGTTTCACTTCCTTCTTTAGTTCTTCACAATACTCATCTTGCGATAAAATATATCTCTCGAGATAATTCAACTTTTCGTCAAAATTATGCAAGTCTTGTTCCTGCATTTTGTTTATTTATTTTTATTTTTATTTATTTATTGAGCACTACACGGGAGCCTTACAATATAACTTAAACAGTGTATCATAAACCAAGTTTGGTTTTTCCGTACACCAGAATTCATCATCAAGCCCTCATCACTGTTTTAGTCGGATATCATTTTTATGAGAGTATGCAATACAATAAAAAGTTAAAAAGAAGGAAGGTAGATGACAATAATACTAAAGCCGGCAACAAGGCATTCATGAAAACACACGTCTGCCAATTGCGATATTATATTCTTAGGATACTTATATATCAAGATATATTTTAGTCAGTTATTGATAACTTTTTTTTTTTTATTTATTTATTTTTTAAACTAATTATTGCAAAATGGCCAGAAAATATTTTTTTAAATTGCATTTTATGTTTGATTGTTTTATTTGTTCTTTAACATTTACAGGGAGATCATTAATTAGTTTAGGCATTTGATATTGTAGCATCTGTTTACCATAAAGATTACTGTAACTGGGTACCACAAATTTAGACTTAAACACGCTTCTAGTATGTTTGTTATGTAGTACAGGCTGTAAGTATGTTTTTATAAAATAATTTTCTGTAAGTAATACGTATTTAACTTGATCGTGTACTGGTAAAATTGTACAATGTTTAAAAAGTTTGTTTACATTTTCATTCAGTTTATATTTAATATTTATTTTCTGAGGTGTAATAGTTTTTAATATCCTTATTTGTAAGTCGTAAATTGAGTCTAGGTGCGATTTAAATGTGCGTCCGTAACTACTTAAACCGTAATATATAATTGGTTCTCCAAGCGATTTATATAGTTGCAAAGCGGTTGAGTATGGTATTCGTTGTTTAATGATGCTGAGTTTTGCTAGAATAGCTCTTAGTTTGTCGCAAACATAATTTATATGTTCTTTCCACTTGAAGCGGTCATCAATTATTAGACCTAGGTATTTTTGCTTATCGACTACTTGTATTGGAGCACATTTACAACTTTGGTACTCTTTGTGCTGACATTCGTGACTATGTGTTACGATATGAGGGATATGATCAACGCGGTTTTGACTTGAACTTACATACATTATTTTAGTTTTTTCCGCGTTTAAAATAAGCCCAGCATCATGAGACCAGCTACAAAGCATTGTAAAATCTTTTTGTAATTTTCTGGAGGCTATTTTGATGTCTTTATCAGCACTTACAAGACAAGTGTCATCAGCGAATTGATAAATTTCTCAATCCGTTACTACATTAATGGCATCATTCACATAAGTTATATAGTGTAGAGGACCAAGCACTGAGCCCTGTGCTGTGCCTTGTTCTACCTTAACTTGTTTACTCAAGCTATCCGCAATCTTAACCACATATGACCTTTCTTTGATGTAGTCCTGGCACCAGTTACCGAGAGGCCCTTGTATACCACAATTGCTTAGTTTTTCAATGAGAATATTAGGTTTTAAGGTGTCAAAGGCACTGCTATAATCAATGAACACAATAAGGATGTGTTCTTTATTATCAAGATGGCCATAAATACTGTCTGTAAATTTTGAGAGTAGCTGCGTCGCACTTTTTCCTGATTGAAACCCAAATTGTTTATTTGTAATTATTTGATGTTGTTTGTAAAAAGCATGAATTTGTTTCGAAATTACTTTTTCCACAATTTTGTTAATAGTAGATAGTATAGTTATTGGCCGATAGTTGCTGTACTCAGAGTAATTACCTTTTTTATGAATTGGTCTAACTATCCCAGTCTTCAGGCCTTGTGGATATATCCCTTGTTTGACTGATATGTTGACAAGGTGGGCAATAACATCTGCTATTTGGGTAGCAATAATTTTTAGGTCCTGAGCTCGAATACCATCTAAACCTGGTGCCTTTAAATTGTTTAATGATTTTATTTCGTTTTGTATTGTTAAAGCAGTTGCTGGTTGATATCGGCACGAAGCAATAGCTCGAGAAGAATAAGACTGTTTATCCAAGATTAGTTTATTGCATTTCGGTATAATATTCCTAACATTAGTAGTAAAATTGTCCGCAAAGTTATTGGCTATGTTTTTGATCGTGGTAGCATTATTTGCAAAAGCGTTAAATATAATAGTGTCAGCAATAATTTTCGCTCTGCCAGTGATTTCATTTAGTAACTTCCAAAGCTCTCTAGGATTATTTTTTTTGAGGTAAATTTGCCGTTTAATGTACTTATTTTTGCTTTTATTTATTAATTTGTTAGCATAATTTCTGGCAGAATTGTATTGCTGTTTAGCTATTATATTCGTTGAGTCTGCTATCCATTTCATGAATAATTTGTCCCTGTATTTGCATGCTTTTACTATTTTATTATTTATCCACTTGTTATTATTTTTCCCGAGATTATTAAATAATTTTACTCTCTCTGTCGATTTGCTGTAACATTCTTGGATGTTTTTTACTATGATTTCATAAATTTTATTGGGATCAACCGTGTATGTTAAAGGTAGCCAATCAATCGCCTCTAAGTTTTTTATTAACAATTCATTATTATATCGCGTGATGTATTTTTTTTCCGACCGTGTGTTTTCATTTACAGTTAACTCATCGGCAATAGCTAGCACAACAACGCGATGGTCAGCCAGTGCAGTTCCAAGCGCCGCCGTGTACAAGTCTAGTGAGTGGGATCGTGCATATATATGGTCAATACAAGATTTACTAGTTCTGTTATTAGATTTTTCTATTCGTGTATACTCTGTGATCCCACACACTAGTCCGTGCTTGTACATGACAGTGTTATAAATATGTTTTATAGGGCCTTCCATCCGCAAATCTATGTTTATATCGCCGAGTATGAAAAAGTCACTCTGTCTACCTATCAGTTTGAACAGGGCATCGAGTTCTTTAACAAATAAGTGCTTACTATTACTAGGGGGTCGGTAAATACAACACAAATTCGCGATATAATTCTGTGGTGTAGACAGAGTTCCTAGAATAATTTCACAGTGTTGTGTATTCACGTTATTTAACTGGAAATGGTGCTTGTTTTTAACATATATTATAATTCCACCCCCTCT
Organism: Clostera curtula; assembly: GCA_905475355.2. Taxonomy (NCBI): domain Eukaryota; kingdom Metazoa; phylum Arthropoda; class Insecta; order Lepidoptera; family Notodontidae; genus Clostera; species Clostera curtula. The sequence goes on along the minus strand of FR997804.1, from coordinate 2,163,601 downwards.
TTGTTTACTTCTCAGCTTAGAGTACATTTTATAACCCTTTATCTGGTACAAACTGCAAATATTGTCAGAGATGTTTACTTCCGTTAGCATTATTATATCAATATTTCTCGGTGCCGAATATATACATTGTTCTAGAGAACTAAAGTTTTTAATTATAGATCGAATGTTCATGTGTACACAAAGTATTTTAATATTTTCTGGGACATCGGTCAAAAAATTTCGCAGGTCTTTACTGCCTTTTATTTCCATTATATCGTCGAAATCAACATCCATTACCTGATAAAAAAGAAATACTATGCACGTAAGTATACAGTTATAAAATGAAGCCAGATTATAATAGTTACATGGAGAGAACGTTTATAGCCATTGGTTTAGTGGACGTAGTTGCTTTTAATTTCTTAACATCTTCCAAGGATCGGATAATATGAGACTTCGCCGCTTCTCCCTCTTTCCGTGCACGTAGTACCCCTTTTTTTATCCATATATATTTAAACATCTCCTTGAGTTCTTGCTTGGCGACAAATAGAAGCTGCTTGTTGTATGGCGTTAGGGATTCACAGATAAATATGGTACGTTCGTTGGATTTGGGCAACCCTGGTATAATATCTGAGGCTGTAATTCCAGCTTTATTCATTTTAAACGCACTTATCCAAGATGCCTGGGTCTCTTCACAATTCAGTTTGACTTGAACTACGCCTGCTCGTCCATTCTTTTCAGGTAAGCGTTTTGCAGCCTTGATATCTGCGGTGTTTTGCTTAAGCTTTTTGGCAACTTTGTTCGCAATATCAAGAATGTTTTCTTCATCAGTGGATGGCATGTAGTGAATCTCAAGATGCTTGGACAAATCTCGTTGCTCCATTTCTTGCAAACGCTGCTCCAGCACTCCTACCCTCGTTTCAAAATTATTATTTCGATTTGTTAGTTCAATATTTTTCTTCTGTAAACTATTAATATCATTTTTCATCATTTCTATTGTTTTAATCATCTCATCCATTTTATTCGAATTAAACTGTATCGATTCTATAACGTCTTTCATTTCTTTTTTTATGGCTTTTTCGACTTCTTTGGATATATCACTCGTTAGTTTCTTTAGGTCGATCGATACGTGGGTAGCCTCTGTGCGATCGTCGTCATCGTCGTCGTCATCACTGGGAATGATGAGCGAGCGTCGACGTCCACTTGCATTGCTCTGGCAATCACTGCAGTTCCAGTCTAAATTTTCTGATGCCCTGAGAGCAGTAATTTGTTTCTTTGTTAGGCCAGTACAGAGGTTGCTCAAATGTACTGTTTTTTCACATCTATGGCATTCTAATCCAGGTCTTGTTTTGGATATGCTTTTGCCACAATTATCACACTTCGTCGACATTTCGAACTTCACTTACAGCACACTGCACTGCATACACACACGCGTCTATACAACCAGAGCGCTCAACGATGAATAAATTAAAAAGGTGTTTACGCGTTACTACTCGCATTCCTGAGGTACCCTCAGCTTCTGAAATGGAACGAAAACTGGTTTAAAAAAGGAAAATAAATAATTAGCAAATTCGATGAATTTCTACTACATCATTCATTGATGTTGAAAATGTTGATTTCACGGGAGATCACGGCCAATTTCATCGTTTTCAATTAGCCTAAATACTCTATTTTATGTTACAACTGACAAACCCAATGGGACGAACCCTGAAGTATAACAAAAACCATTTTAAAAACAAAAAAATATATTTCAATACAACAATCTCGAGCATGGTTTTTAATCTTCAAGTACGCTGTATTTTTTTTTAACCATTGGAATAAAACTTATTAATATATATGTATTCTTACCTGTTATACCTGAATCCATCACAATATTCTTCACAACACACCCCAAAATAAAAATATTCACTTTTAAAATAGCAGTTTTTCCCAAAATGTCTAAACGCAATACGAACACTTAGAGCGACGATCAAGTTTAGACTGACATACCTCGGCGTGAGCTTCCAGTGCGGAAGCGGGTGGGGTCACCCATTGTTCTACGGTTACTCACCAGTCGCAGGTAGTCATTTTTTTTTACCTGCGACATATTTCAAGGATTGTATTTTTGACCGCCTAATTCGTAGATTTGCCCGTTCGTGTGGCGGTTGAAATTTTGTGTCGGTTTAGTGCATACAATCATAGGCGGTTGCATATTAAACTGGAAAGCGGCAGGCCGCGCGGTTAGCCGCCTAGGCGGTTCAACCGCTGGTGCGTAAGGGGGCCTAGGGGATCGGCCTACATAACCAGGGTAATCCTCATTGGTCGGGTATCCATTAGGATTTATCAGGGAAAATAAAATAGAAGTTACCACCACCAACAGACATGTAACTCATAACACCACTCTCTTTCATCTTGGGTAAAAAATATCCAACTAATATGTTGATATTCAAACAATATGGTATTGGCATTCACATAGAATAAATTTTCCTTACAAAATGAAAAAGTTTTTTAAGTGAATAAATTCTTGCTAATGCTTTCAAATAGTCAAAATTTATATCACAAAAATTAAATTTAAAATAGTTAATCATTTAGTTTCTACCAACGGTTTGGAATGCCAATCCAAAGAGGTGATCCGGCAACAATGCCCATTGTTGCTCTTTAAAAAAAAGGGTTACAAAGATGGTGGTACAATACAAACAATCTTTACAAATTAAGTCTACACTTTACTATTAATTTGTACATATGTGCAGAGAATATGCATTACTGAATCCATGCATGCACAGTGTTTCATTATCTTTCAATGATGAAGGCTGCTTTCTAATAGAAATTAGTGTGATTACAGAGTCTCGGGAACTTTCACTGCCAATAATAGAGTTGAGTAACATTTCAGACCATACAAGCAAGAGGGATCATTAACAACCACATATTTTTGCTTTTGTACTCATTGTTATGTAAACTTAGTAATAGTCGGTCTTATACAAGCTAGTATATATCTTATAATTACAACATACTATACACATTATAAATCTTGATACTATTTTAAAAGAAAAATAAAGAAGGTTAACATTATTACTTTTAATTTTTGGTGGGAAAATCACACATTTAGTCAAATGCCTATAGATATTATTTCGTCCTCAAATGTGTCAAGTTAAGATTATGGCATTAAGGTGAATGGTCCAGGGTAGCCGGCGAAATTCAAATTTTCTTACGTTTTTTTTCAATTTGCAGGCCAGTGCTAGGTTGTATGATGATGAACCCTCCAAGCTCATAAAGGTGCAAGAAGACTGACTTTGAGCTTGAAGAAGTTTTTCTTGCTACTTTATGAGCTTGGAGGGTTGTATTGATGAGTTTGATGATTATAATTCTATAACTACATATGTCTTACAGCCGCGAATAACATTTTAATCAACATACAACCTAGCACTGACCTGCAAATTGCAAAAAACTTAAGAAAATTTGAATTTCGCGGGCTACCCTGGAACATTCACCTTAAAGTGTACATTGTAGGTTCCAGCTATGGACAAATGATAATGATGATATCTACTACTCAGCCCATACATGGAGGGTTAATTAGCCTACTGTGCCATGCTGGCCACACAGAATTCTATATTGTCAACTCTTCCAACACCCTCAGGATGGGTGCAGTGGTGGCACTGTGTATTCTAAATCCATCACCACACAGAGAAATGATGATATAATTAATTATGCTATTCATCATCATCATTTCAGCCAAAAGACGTCCACTGCTGGACATAGGCCTCCCCCAAAGATTTCCACAAAGGCCGGTCCTGGGCCGCCCGCATCCATCGTTTTCCGGCGACCTTAATCAGGTCATCGGTCCACCGTGTGGGAGGCCTACCGGCACTGCGCTTTCCGGAACGCGGTCACCATTCCAGGACTTTTCTGCCCCATCGGGCGTCGGTCCTGGGCGTTGCCACTGCCACTTAAGTTTGGCAATCCTGTGGGCTATGTCGGTGACCCTGGTTTGCTATTAAGAATAATATTTTTTCAATGATCCTGTAATTTGTAATAAATAACATTCAAGTTATTGTTTTATAATTCTCTTCCGAGTGGCAATTAAATTAAAATTGTTTTTAAAACATAGTTTAAATCAGATATAGATTTTCAGCTATAGTAATGCCACAAAACTGAGTAAAAAGACTATACAGAATATTATAATAAATACAAGGTTACACCTCATAGCACTAGTAACCTTCAGGGAGTATGAGTCATCAAAGAAAATGCATAGCAATAAAACATGAGTAATGACTTTGTGAATAAGCCATGAAATTATCTTGAAAATATTGACAATATGGTCAGAATACTGGGATGACAAAGAGAAAAATAATATTATCACATGAATCACTGAATAACAATGATATTGGAGGAAACTGCTGTTTATTTGTCAGATATAAACATTATGGTGTCAAAGAGGTTGCTGGAAGTCAGTGGATGTTGTTGGCACCAATCATACTCTGTGGTGATATACTGGGATGACATAGTACAATAAAACTAGAACTGACCCATGCCGATCATACACAACAGCCTAAGTAAAGAAGAAGAAAAACATGTTCATTAATTAATAAAATTTTTTTCAAATTCAGGGCCAAGTAGAAGGGTTTAAATGAAGGGAAACCTTTTCAACAAAAAATTTAAACTGTTTTCATATCCTATAAAAAAAATTGGAAATTGATGCCTATATCATCACACAGTTTCTATGTTAAGTATTCACAATTTTTATAGCAAACTACTAACCAGTTGTGATAATATTTCTACGGGCCCCATTCAAAGGTAATACTTACTTAATAAAAGAATGTAATTTCAAAATGGCTCGTAAATGAGAGGCATGCTTAGCACACATACAAAAAAGTGAATGAGGACCACCTCCTGTTCAATTTTTTTTACAGATATATATCCACCTGAGCCAAGTCACAATCAGCAGCTAGTTACTCAATAACTTTCATATCCTATTTTCAAACCCATTACTTCAAGTCTGCACTAACACAATAGATTAAAAAAAAAAGATTCCAAGTGATTACACAAACATGTGAAAAACTAGAAAAAATGTTTATGGACCATTTATTCTTAAACTGAACAACTAAAAAAGTGCATAGTTATGTAAATAGTATTTGTAACTATAATGCAATTGCATCTGAAAGAATAGGTCACGGTATCAAAGCATTTAGGTTAAGTTTAAAAAGTAATAAATTGTGTCTATGTTAACACTATTCTGAATTAGACATGTGTCGTTGAGTGATTTTTAGCCAACACAACGAAACGCGTTGACAGCCTTCCCAACGTTGGCAAAACCGTCTATTTTTGCAATCCGTCTATTTTTGTTTACCTAGTTGTGAACTTGTGCTGTGACGTCACAGTAAACGCCATTTTAATAAAATAAACTGCGAAATAAACGATTAAACGAGCAGTTTTGGCGCACTGTCTAAAAATGGCTTTGTCTGCGTTATAGGTACCTTAGTTTATACCGAAACTAGCGACCCGCCCCGGCTTCGCCCGGGTGCAATGATGAACATCTAAATTTATCAGTGTTGCTCTACAATATTATGCATGTATCACTATCACTACATAGTATAAAACAAAGTCGCATTCTTCTGTCCGTCCCTATGTATGCATAAATCTTTAAAACTACGCAACGGATTTTGAAGCGATTTTTTTTAATAGATAGCGTGATTCAAGGGGAAGGTTTTTAAGTATAACCCACCCCCGCTTTGCACGGGCGAAGCCGGGGCGGGCCACTAGTTATACATATAAACCATCCTCTTGAATCACTCTTCCAAATCTATTAAAAAAACCCGCTTCAAAATCCGCTGCGTAGTTTTAAAGATTTAAGCATACATAGGGACGGACAGACGACAGCGACTTTGTTTTATAATATGTAGTGATAGTGATTACAGGCACACTAACCTAATATGTACGATAGTCTAATATTCCATTACATCCAATTTAAATGGTACTCGGCATAAATTATTGCCTCTTAATCACTATAGCAAAATTTTGACCTTAATATCATATAAATAAGGTAGAGTTCCGCATACAAATCTTCAGCATCTCATGGGTCATTAAAATTTGATTCACACTATACCGTTTATCAATAGTGCAAAAGAGTAATAATATTTTGCACGTTTTGAACACAGGGATACCATATTAAATAATAAGAATAGGTTTTCTGGAGCGCTGGAGTTTTAATAAGTTCATTTTGATTTATATTTTTTAAATTACATTTTATGTATTAAAACAAAGGTTTATTTCAAGATAACATGTTTGTTTTTAAAAAGTCTAAACAAATAAACCTAACTTTATGATATGTTCTAATAAAAATATCATATTAACGCAATGATATTTTTATAAGGAATGATAATATTTCAAAACTGATGGACAATCACATCAATAATATTTTAATGAAACGTATTGTATAGTGGCGTTATTTATATTGCCTATGTTATTTACTAATAAATAAATCTAGGTTGGTGTAATTTATTCAATCTGGATAAATTAACAAACCTCCGTTTCAAGCTAATTTATATTGCAAAGCAAAGGCGATACATGGCATGTATTAGTATGAGAAATATTTAAGTATATGGAATTATTTTTTGCCAACAATCTATATTGGCAAAATTGAATAAATACGTTACATTATTGTTTATGGCAAGCAACGTACTTCTCCTCAGTACTATAGAAAAATATCGACTTAGCTGTATCGCAACGAATCGCAACGTTGAGTGCTCAACGAATATCATAGCAACCATTACTGGCTTTAAAGCGCAACGGAATTCTTAGTTCTCTGAATACAACGCAATGTACAGTGATTAATTTTCGATATTGTATTGTAATGGTCAGAGTGAGTATGTAAGACAAGGATGAGTATATATTTGTGAATGTGACTTTTTAATTGCAAAATAAATATGTATTATTTCTGAGATAAATCGTTCGTTGGGACTTAGATGTTTAACAAATTTCTTGCCAACGTTGGCGTTTACATTTGGCGCCAACGTTGACTAAACGAGCTAAGTTAAATAACGCCCACTACTATTCTGAATAGAATTTTAAAGTATTATTTCAAATTTAGTTTAACAAGTAAGACGAAACACACTTAAATAGAAATTAAACTAATGAGTAATGACAAGTAGGTAATTAAGACTTTAAAATACCACATGATCAACATCAATAATCAAGAATTGCCACTCATTGGCTGTCAAAAAGTGGGACAGTTGACTAACAACACTTTGTTATGTCATTGAATACAAATGTACCAAAATGGGGCAGTTATCCAGTTTAGTACCCGTTTTACAAAATATCAATTGCCAATACCACCATCTTGTTTGAATGACCCATTTTTATCGGTAACACTGAATAAAAATAAACAAAAAATATGTACTCACGTATCGGGATAGCATTCATCAAACGGTATCGTGTCTGTTTGATTGCATCGACGTAACACGTAATCCCGCGCTGAGGTTATTCGACTCGAAGTATCATGGAAGTTGCCTATTACAGTGACTTCATGCGTTTGATCAGCGATCGAGAGTTTTGATAGCTCGATAACGGTATCATTACACTCCTCGTGCAAAAATCCTGGAAACACAGCGCGTCTTATTTCTCACGACATGACACATAGTAGGAAGTGACTCAAATGTACTTTCCCTCCGCGCGTTGTATATCCACCCATATCAACACCGCCGTATTCTTTACAACTAATCTAATTGTGTTCACACTAACCTGAGTATTGCAGGGAAAGATGCATGCACTTGGCTAATAAACACTTTATTCGGAACAAAGGGCGTAAAACCAAGCTTTTTTCCCGTTACGGGTAAGTGATGCCAGACACTTTAAACAAAGTTCAACACAATATAATCACGTACAAGTTTATTTTACTATTAACTTAGTAATAGTATGACTTAAAAGTTCACCGTAAAACTTGTATCACGCAGTTACTAAATAAAAATAAAATAAAATTTGTCGGACAAGATCACGTAGCGTCTTCTTCCGTGAAACGCACAGAATGCTCGCGGCTCGCCTCGCACCTCGCTTTAGTAGGGTAGGGTTAAAACAATACTATACTCGATACTATTGGTATCGATAAGTATGTTACAAAGTATCGAGTAGATTTCGGCCAAAAGAACGAAGTCATAGTAGTACGTTTAGTCAATTCCGGGATATTCGGGTTCGGTTTGTATGATGCTTTCGATGATAACCCTAACCTTTGTCATCCTTTTGTTATTATTAACTTGTTTAGATATGAGTTGTTATCTTGTGTATCACTTGAAATATATATGGAATGATAATGGAACTTTTAGAGTAAATAATAAGCAATATTATCATTTGGTAAAATTATTATTTTAGGAGAGTACCACAAAAGCACACTTCTTTTCCGGGGTTTAGGTTTTATCGAATTAAGTTATAGATTTTTTTTTACTTCACCATGTACCATGATCTGCTATGTTACGTTTTTATTTGACATAAATCTATTTAAAAAGTCAATCGATGCAAATAGGTCGCGATACCTTACGACCGATACTGTTTCAAGTAAATGTATCGATACTTCAGAGGTATCATCATCCCTATGCTCACTCGCTTAATCGCCAGGGCAAAAATAGTACGATGGTAGATTTGCTACAGTGTTTACTACTACAATATTATTCTTTAGTACTAATAGAAATAAACCTGGCGGCATAATTAAAAATAACACTTATGAGGCCTACCTTTCAAGTCATCGAAAACTGTTGTATTGCTAAGACTAAGCCTGGAGCTACTAGGATCCTGAAAAATATTGCATAGTCAGCATCATGGATAACATACGTAAATTATACAACAATATGTTATAGTTAACTCACCTTTACAATTCTAATTGTTGATCGACTCGGTTTTGACACAAAAGTACTTCTGCGACTTTTAAGGGATTCATTGTGTAAGGAACCTGAAAACACACATGCTTTGATATTATAACACAATTAATTTAATAGTTTAATAATATTTTTAATTACCTGACATCACACTGAAACTTTGGATGGAAATGTCAAGATTATTTTTCTCTGACACTAAAATAATAACTCTCCCAAAAAGGATGGTTACATAAAAATATAATGTAGAAAATATGTATTACTGTACCTTGGTTTTCCTGCCTTTCCATAGTGCTTATAATACTTTGTCTATATTTCCTTCCTTTCAATTCCATCGGTTCATTCTCGATAATTGACTGATCAAAATGGTCTGCCATGATTGTCATTCTTTTGTAAATACTTAGTGATCTTTCCCATTTCTTTCCAGGTTGAAGAACTATGCCAGATTTCTCTCCAATGCAAGTTTTCCTAGAACTTTCATAACAAGGAATGTTAACTTCACTATGTCTTTCTAATGTCCTGCCACTTTTTATAGAGCTACGGGTTGACCTTGTTCTAGCTTTTATAGAGTTCTTTCTGGATTTTATTGAAGATTTTCTTGTCATAACATATGGCTCCTCCTCTTTTGTCTGTTCTGTAGTTGGGATATTACAATCTGAATAGTTTCTTAAGTTATGATCTACTGTCATATCTACCCTATTATTATCTAGCACAGTATCGTCATTTGTATTATGCTGTGATGCTGAATTTGTTTCAGTCATAATTTCAATTGTATTACTAAGTACAGTTTTTTCCCATTCATTGCCTGAGGAACCATAAGAATCACTAAATATAGATATCATAGAATTATTTGTTAATTCATTTCTTCTTCTTGTTGTAACAAAACTTATGCATTTCTCTTCATCATTATTGCTAGAAATATAATTCGAATCTGAATCATCATTAGATAATATAATATCACTACTGCTATCGTCTTCATGAGATGGCACATTAAAATCTTCATCACAAGAAGTATGTTTGTTGTTTGAAGTAGTACTATTTGGACTAGCATAATCTTCAAAGGTATCTTCATTTGAACTATGAATACTATCAGTACTTCTTTGATCAGACTCATAGTCAGCAATTTTTTGGTAATATCTTAAGAAAGACGAATCATTCATTCTCGTAAGCAATACTGCTGGTTTCTTTATAGTTTTATTTTGTATATCTTCTTCACTACTACATGTGTCATACAAAGATGCCGCAGCTTCTGAGGAATTCGATGTGTCATCATTTTGATAATTCACATGTTGAATTGAATTATTTTGAGAGCTTAGCGCTTGTTCATCATATTCTAATATAAGTTTGGATACAGATTCATCTTGAAAATTTGACTTAACTTCACTGACCACGCAGACATTTTCGTCTTCATCACACACAAAACTTATTTCAATAACATCATTCTTGTAGTTACTTATATCTTCAACACAGCCTTCTTCATGATTGTAACTCTTCAGAGTAGTGACATCATTGTTTTCTATAGTAATATTATCCATAGGTTTAGGCTGCTCAAAAATAGAAAAGCCTAAAAATGGCTCTGTTTCAGTACATTGAAAATTACTAATTTCTATAGACTCATCTGGCTTGTGGGAATCAGATACCTTCAGTTCGAAAATTTGTTTTGCCGTTATATCATTGACCAAGGCATTTTTATTAATATTTTCTGTAATTGTTACTTCATTAACAAAAACATCTTTACTTAAATTGGGTTTATTACATTTAAAATAACTACATGAAATCTTATCAAGAATAGGACTTTGACTAAATTCTTCAGACTTTTTAGACTTATAAGAATTGCCTTTATTAGAAATGATAATACTAGAATTGCAGTCATCTGTTTCTTCATGTATGGTTTGTCTTATTGGACTTGATGCAAGAGATATTGGAGAAAATTTATAGATCGATTCTCCTCTATACTTGGCTTTGAAAGGAGTGCTACAGTATGGTGACTTTTGTAATATTGGTGAATTAATATTTTTTGTCAATCTTGTCTTCTTAAACGAAAAAGAGTTTGAAACAGTTTCACTAAAGCTATTATGGCGCAGTTTATTGAGTAATGATATGTTATTCACTATATTGTTTATAGAATCATCGAATTTTGGCGATAGGCTATTGCCTTTTTGTTCCACAATTAAATCAATTGCTTTTATGTTAGATGAATTCTGAGTTGTTTCATAGGAGTTTTCTTTGTCAGAATCTGAAAATAAAGTAATATTAGAATTAAAAATAATTATGGAATATTACTTAATTTTGTGTTCATGTTTATTGGATAAAATACCAAAAAAATGCAAATACAGATTCTGCTAAAAAGCTACCAAATTAGTAGTTTTATTTATAAATTCCTAAAAATACAGAGTAGGTATTACTGATTGTTAATAATGAAAAAAAAAATAGAAGTACCCGAAGATCTAACTAATATGTATTATATTAGAGTAGATATATCTTCAGGTTCTTTTATTTTTTTATATAGTACTATATAAAAGTACCATCCCATTTCAACAGATCGAAAATAAGGTCTAAATGTAAACATATGTTATGGTTACTTTAATATTATGTATTTGGTTAAGTTGTTTGATCAAAATAATAATTTGAATAATTTCTAGAATATTAAATATTATTAGTAACTTACCAGACGTGGAACTGGAATAATTAAACTTTTTGGTTTTTATTGGTTTTCTTCTTCGAGGATAATAATTGGTATGTCTAAAAAATAAACACCGTATCTATACTCTATACACATAAATAAAATTGGAGTGTCTGTTTGTAATAATAAAATAACCACTATTTATTAAATGCGTAAGTATGTATATACAGCACATAGACCAATATAATTTTTTTAAATTTTTGTCTGATTGGCCATCTGTCTGTTTGTTCCTGCTAATCTCTGGAACGGCTGGACCGATTTTGACGGGACTTTCACTGATAGGTAGCTGATGGTATAAGGAGTAACTTTTTTTGATTAGCTTCGCCCCGCTGCATCTCCCACCGGTAACATCGTCCCGTGCGAAGCCGGGCCGGGCCGCTAGTTTACTAAATAATAAGTATGTGACGATAATATATTAAATATCCAGATATTTTACAAATGTTATACCATAACATTATTCATAATTGTAATAGTTGGGCATAATCTAATGCTTTCCCAATTTGAACTATATTTTACACAAATTTACATAGGTAAAAACACTTGCGGTTTATAAAAACACACACAATCATAATAGTCATTTCAGACCATACACGACCAACTACTGAGTTAGGCCTCCTCCAAATTTGTGGAGTTCTGTCTTGCCAGCACAAGGTTTGTATCAAGTTTTCCTTTCTTGCAGCTAGGTGATCTACCTCTTGTCTTCTTTAATTGCCTCTTGTAACATCCTCAGGATTGCATGGGTCAGTGACATTGGGTATTTGTCACAAAATCTGTGCCTACACGGAACCATAATCATAATACTCACTTTTTAATAGGTAATTTATCAACACTGTCCACTTTTGAGGTAATAGATGCACTTTTTGTGCTGAAAGAAACCTCCTTATGTGAAGCTGGTGACGAATTTAACAACATATCAAATGGATCCACAGGTTTATTTACTCGTATAGATTTATCGGGTGTTAAATATGTGGTTGTGGACATGCTTTCTTGTGGAGATGTTTCAACTTCAGGAACTATCCGTTTCACATACTTTCTTTTACGAACCTTTCTTGAGGCCGCACCGTATGAGTTTGAAGGTCCAACACATGATAATTCACGTTTAGTTTGCTTTATATTATTAATAAAAAACGCATGAAATACAGAGCTTCTTTCATCCAAATTCTGGAGCAGCTCTTTATGGTCTAATCCACCCCCAGTTTCTTTCTTAGATCTATATGTCCGCCTCATGTTATAGCAGACTTAGGTAATTTTATTTTCTATTCCCGTTCGCGAGTGTTTTAGGTGTTTTTGACTGGATTTTGAAGCAAACAAACAAACAAAATCTAAAATCAAACCAAAACAAGTAACTGTCATTTACAATTAAAAAAAAAGTACTTGTCTATGGATATTAAATTAATATAAAAATAATATTATCTGGAAAACCATTCAAGAGAAAGAAACATTTATACAAAAGAAACTTAGATAAATAATAAATGGGGTCATTGAAAGGCCTGGCGATGCTTGCGCCATACCTTACTTTTCTCTGGGTTCCTGGGTTCCAGTTTGTACCAATTTAACGTCAATATATGACTCACATTATTGTTATAATTATTTTGATATAATCCTCTATGCTGAGATATCCTTTAGTCTATGTTGTCATGGTTACGTCTTTTCTGTTACTTCAATAATATATTTTATACACTTCGATATGTTTAAACTGCTTTTATTTGTAAATCTTAGTTTTCACAAATTAGCGCCGCTCTGCTGCATAATCTTACGATTATAGGTTATGGCTGCTTAAAAGAGAAGATTATGAGCGTTTGAATTTATCATGGAAGGTATAATCAAGGTTCAAAATTGTACCATATTAAGAGGCCAGGTAAATTGGTCGATCTGGAAATATAAAATTTCAATCCAATTAAGCGGAATCCAAGACGCTCTGGATATTGTAGAAGGTCGACTTAAAAAACCAGTCTTAGCAGAAGATGCAGGAGATGCAGCTGCTCACTCTCTAGCATATGCCAGGTACATTAAAGCGGAAAGTAATGCTCTTATAACCATTACAAATAGTTTATCGGAGGATACGCTACAGAAAATAATGCGTTGTAAGACAGCCCACGAGGTTTGGACAGAACTACATCGATTGTTTGATGGCCAAGCAGAAGATAGGGCCTATTCTCTTTGTTCATTATTCTTCGGTTATAAATATAATCAAGAGGATGACATGTCAGCCCACATTTCAAAAATAAAGAACATTTGGTGCGATCTAAATAGAGAATTATGCAATGATGAAACGCACAGCCAATTGCCGGATTTGCTGCTCATTTGCAAAATTTTAGACTCTTTGGACGAAAATTTCTTTACATTCAAATCAAGCTGGATGTTGTTGAACAAAAATGAGAAAACAATTGACAATCTGACAACAAATCTATGCGCTTACGAAAGAACTTTGATGAAGAAATTTGACACCAGCAGTAATGAGGCTCTAGCAGTCAAAACTGTGAAAAAGCCATTGAGTAAAAAGGATGCTTACAAGTGCAATTATTGCGGAGAAAAAGGCCACAGAGTTCGCAAATGTCGTAAATGGATAGCGGATGGTAAACCTCCGAAGCAAGTTAGGGCTTCGACATCTAAGCAAGTTAATAATGTCATTGTAATGGTAGCCAACACTGTCGCAAATAAAAGCCAAACTAAAGATTATTGGTATGTAGACAATGGTGCTATGAGTCATATAACAATGAGGAATGACATTTTTCAAGATTTTCAGGAGTTTGATACTATACATACGGTGACTACAGCCGATGGCACAGAAATTCCTGCTTTAGGTAAAGGAACTGTGAAAATAGAATCAAATGTAAATGGAAACAAAGAATGTTTCTTATTGAGCAATGTATGGCTAGTACCTACCTTAATGATGAACTTGTTCTCAATATTGGCTGCACAAGACAAAATACCAAATAGCCTATTTACGTCTACACAACGGAGGTGTACACTAGAAGTAGGAGGTATAACAAAGTTAATTGGAAATAGAACTCCCAACAATGGTCTATACAAACTGGACATAAAGACTGTCATGCCAGACCAACCCGTGTTTGTTAACGTATTGACTTCAAACCAATTACAAATCTACCACGAACGTTTTGGACATCAAAATAAGAGGCATGTAAGAGATCTCGTCAATAGAGAACTAGGCGTGACCCTAAAACAAGATGACATACAGTGTGAAGGTTGTATTTATGGGAAGTCACATCGTCATAAATTCGGCACAAGGGAGAGAACGACACAGATCGGTGAATTGATTCACACGGATGTATGTGGTCAATTTCTAAATTCTTTTTCAAACTATCGTTATTATGTATTATTTAAAGATGACTTTAGTTCTTACCGACACGTATACATGCTTAAGCAGAAATCAGAAGTAAAAAGTAAACTGATCCAATTCATTAAAGAAATGGAAGTCGCTGGTTACAAAGTTAGAACTCTACTTTCTGATAATGGCGGAGAATATGACAACTATGAAGTCCGAGAAGTTCTGAAGCAACATGGTATCACTCAAAGGCTTGTTATGCCTTATACGCCTGAGCAAAACGGTGTGAGTGAGCGAGAGAATAGGACTTTGGTCGAAACCGCTAGAACTGAACCGCTAGAACACTGTGGGCAGAAATGATACTCACAGCTGCCTATGTGTTAAATAGGACAGGGCCATCTAAAGTTCCTGAAAAGTCCCCATATGAAGCGTGGTATGGGAAGAGACCTAGAATTAAACATCTGAGAATAATAGGTAGTACTGTCTATGCCCATATTCCTAAAGCACGGCGTAAGAAGCTTGACAAGAAAGCAGAAAAAGGAATATTGGTAGGATATGATGCGGATGACGGATACCGTATTTTTAATAGTGAAACCGGAAAGCTTATTAGGTCAAGAGATGTTATATTCAATGAAAATGTATTTGTTTCAAGAAAGGAGAACGAGACAGAAGGTACAAGATTATATGAGAGTGTGATTGAATTTCAATTCAAAAATCTTTTGGATTCGGATAAGAATGCAAACCACGATAAAAACGCTCTAGAGACAGAGGGAGTAAACAGAATCAGAGAAGAGGATGTTTTTGCCGATGCTGAATGCGGTAATGAAACTCTTGTCAATGCTGAGAGTAGTATTGAGACTCCTATTGAGAATGAAAATGTTGAGCCTCTTGTCAATATTGAGAGTGGAGTCGAGTTGTTAGAGCGGATTGATATCGAGAATGGTGGGGAAACTCCCTTTAGACAAGAGTTTAACCATGAAGTGCAGCGTCACAATTATAACCTTCGAGATAGATCAAGCTTACGTCCGCCTCAAAAACTAAATGACTATGTTTGCGCACTAACTGGTATCTTGTCTGATCAATCTCCAGAAACATATTGTGAAGCTATGAATTCAAAAGCCAAAGAGAAATGGGTCGAAGCTATGAACAATGAGATGAATTCACTAAAGAAAAATCATGTTTGGTCTTTGGAAGATTTGCCATCTGGACGGACAGCATTGCCTTGCAAGTGGGTCTACAGGACAAAATTGAATCCTGACGGATCCATTGAAAAGTTTAAGGCCAGACTTGTTGTAAAAGGCTACAAGCAAAAGAAAGGGGTTGATTACACAGATAATTTTAGTCCCGTCGTACGTTTGGAAACCATCAGAGCTGTATTGAGTGTTGCCGCAATGGAAAAGCTGTACTTAGTTCAATTTGATGTGACGACAGCATTTCTCAATGGCAAATTACTGGAAACGATTTACATGCAGCAACCCGAAGGTTTCAGTGACGGAAGTAAACGAGTCTGTAAATTGAATCGAAGCTTGTATGGTCTTAAACAAGCGCCAAGATGCTGGAATGCATGTTTCAGTGATATATTACTGGAGCTCAATTTCAAAGCCTGTGATGCAGACCCATGTTTATATGCGAAAAGTATAGGTCGGGGGAAGATACTAATCACTTTGTACGTTGATGATGGATTAGTGGCTGCCACAGATAAGGATTTGGCAGAAGAATTTCTACGTGACCTGCGAAACAGACTAGAAATTACCACTAAACCAGCCTCATATTACTTGGGTATGGAAATACATCAGGATGCAAGTGGTGTTATTACCGTAACTCAACAAGCATATGCTAAAAAGGTACTTGATCGTTTTGGGATGATAGACTGTAATCCAGTATCCACCCCAATTGAACGTCAAAATACGGAAAGAGCTATTGATTCAGAGGGAGTAAATAGATTCCCATACCGGGAAGCAGTTGGATCACTAGCTTATTTAATGGTTGGCACTCGACCTGACATAGCCTATGCTGTGAGCGTAGTTTCTAGAAAGCTGGAAAATCCGAAACATGAAGACTGGATAAAAGTGAAACGTATTTTACGATACATAAAAGGCACTACGTCTTATGGTATAACATATAAGCCCAACCAAATGCCTGAAATATTAAAAGCATATAGCGATGCGGATCATGGTGGTGATCTAGAAACTGCCAGATCAACAACTGGAGTTGTCTGTAATTTTGCTGGAGGAGCTGTGTCATGGTTCAGTAAAAGGCAAACGTCTGTTGCGATATCGACAACAGAAGCAGAACTCGTAGCTGCCAGTGAAGCTGCGCGAGAATTGATTTGGCTGATAAGAATTTTTGAAACGTTAACCAAAGTAAATGGAAGCCCAGTTCTCTATGTTGATAATGAAGCCGCAGTTCGACTTGCATACAACCCTGAGTTCCACCGGAGGACAAAACATATCCGTATAAGGCATTATTTCGTACGTGAACTGGTGCTTGAAGAACTCATACAAATAGAGAAGATAAGATCATCAGCACAAGTAGCAGATATACTCACGAAGGCTTTACCGAAGCCACAGTATTGTTCATTAAGAACTTCATTGGGCATGAAGTCTATTTAATGAAGAGGGAGTGTTATAATTATTTTGATATAATCCTCTATGCTGAGATATCCTTTAGTCTATGTTGTCATGGTTACGTCTTTTCTGTTACTTCAATAATATATTTTATACACTTCGATATGTTTAAACTGCTTTTATTTGTAAATCTTAGTTTTCACAAATTAGCGCCGCTCTGCTGCATAATCTTACGATTATAATTATATCCTTCTTTATAGCTGGATTGTGTTCTTTGTTCTTGTTAAATTTAATGTTATAGCAAGCATTAAAAAAATATTAGATCCACTGATAACATTCGTTTGGCGCAAACGAGAAAAGATGTTCCGTCAGCCTCGTCCGATAGTATATTTTCCGCTTTTTATCTATCATAATTTGACATGAGCCGCCAAAAATTTCGAGACTGTCAGTATTAGAAGACGAGACTGTCAGGTCTCAGTATGTCAGTCAGTATTGCCTGCCCAACTGAGTTCAGTAAAAATATCAATCAGTCAGCCAACATATTTAATATTTAATTCTCCTTATTTTCGGTTCCTTCCAATAAATTCAGAACTGCGGTAATTTATACAAATGTATGCAAATTACGTCTAAATGAATTAGATTTAAAAATACGTTGTGTAGTTTTTAGACTAAACAAAATACAAATCTTGTTGAAACAGAACGCGCGTAGTGGATTATAATTTCTGACCACCAGTTCTTTTTCCATAAAATTAGTAACAACAAAAAAGTGTGATTATTTAAACCTACATGAACAGCAGTTTATTAAATCTCAAAATGGATGCGAGTAACGACTCTTTGTCAGGTATTTTCAGTGCTAAATATGTACAACGCTATTAGTTATGTAAATGTGACCATTATTTGATTGCGTGCTGCATTTCAGTGATATCTCCACCAGTCAGCGGGTCTCCGGCAGTCTTATTGACGCCTGGCAGGACTAGGAACATAGCTCAAGATATGGAGGCACTTAGGCTTTCGAGACAAGATAATCCTTATCTTCAGGTAGTGTTTACATAATACTACAACTACTAGGCCATACATGATCCATTGCTGAGTTCGACCTCCTCCAATTACATGTAGGGTAATGATCTAACTGTGTTATTCTGGCCAGATGAGTTGTCACTGGGTTTTCTATTTTGTATCAAGTTTTCCTTCTCCACAGCTAGCCTTGTCATTTCCATCTGAAGGCTCTTACAACACCCACAAGATGGAATGATGTGGTGACACCATGTATTCTTAATCCATCACCACATAGACAATGTGGTTACCTAATAATACTGCATAATCTGACCTTGTTTTGCTTTCTATTTCATAATGGAGGAGATAGATAGTATTCACTATAAACACAGTAGCATTCTAGACCATGTAGAATACATCATTTTGGCCAGGTCATTTCCTTTTGTTGTCTCTTACAACATCGTCAGGATGGAAGGGGGTGGTGACACTGTATTGTAAATCCGTCACCACACCACACTGGCATGAGATTACTATTTTCTATACACAATTATTTTGTACACAGTATTTTAGTATAGATTGTTACCTCAGTGAAATTTAGCAATCAATGAACTTCTAATGCTACTGTTAATAAGATAAACTACCAAATCTGTTTAGCTTTGACAGGCCAAGGACTGGAAAGAATTATATCCAATTAATTAGAAGCATAGGCTTGGATGGCTTCTATTAAATCAATCAACTAGTTATGTTCATATTCCTATGTTGAATATTATATAAGTTCAATCATTCTTGTTATTTTTTAAAAAGTAGATTAATTGTTTATAGTTTTGTTTTGAATATAATCTTATGTAATAATATTAGGTAAGATATAGCAGGTTACCACTTGCTCAGTTACTACCTAACTGAGGAAGGACCTCAACTTTATAGGATACAAGCCAAGAATACTTAAACATGTTACCCATACATACAGTCCACGCCAAACTTATAGGAAGGTCTGATGTAGCCGTGGGTACGAACTTGCACATCAAACATTTCATAACCCATACAAACATAGCTCACTCACACTAACATGTGGTTTGCGTGGGCGCGTGCCCTGCCTCCCCACTCCGTGTTCGCCCTGCTGATACCTGTTTTGTGTTGTGCACAGCGTAATGTGGCTACATTCCGACCGGCCATAAATATTGGTACAGACCGTACTGTAGTAGGCATATTATTTGTGAAACTTAATGAACATAATACAACATAAAACATTCAGTGAATATGTGAAGTGACTATCAAACTTTCAACAGTGCCTGAAATAGACATATCAGCTCTATGCTGCTCGTCTATAATCAAATAAATAAATAAATAAATAATTTCTACCAATGTTTTTAAAGGTCATCATAGCTATCAAGACTATGATATGCTATACCTTACTATGTGAAATGAGTTTGATATAGTGTTGATTCAGCCCATGAATGACCCACTACTGAGTTGGGTCTCCTCCAAATGTATCCAAGTTAGATATAGTGTAAATTATAAAAATGAGGTTTCCATGTCCTAGATTGTTATACAATTAGCCTGGGTGTCATTTGTGTTCGTGAATTCCATGTTTGTAAACTGCCCCCACGATACCAGTTATACCTAGGGTTTCGTTTAAAAAAAAACATTGTTTTGCCATATTAATAATTTACACCATATTGCCATGCTTGTTGGTAAAATTTTGTTAAATTAGTTCTTAGCTGACCTCTACTCAAAGAACGAAATATTTCTACCAAATTTTAAGTCTCGGGCCTTATTTTTGCAGAGTTATTGTGATGATGAGTATAAAGAAGATGTTTTTTTTATACATATTTTCAGCAAGTGATGGCTAGCAGAGAAAGTTTAATAGAGAGTCATCATGAAGAGTGTGAATCAGATGATACTATACTTATGTCACAGGTAATTTAATATTTAATTTTATAGTTGCCAGTAGAAAAAAATATTAATATGGAAGCCATGTAGTATTATTTTACTTGCATGAAGGTGTGATATAAATTTGCTATGGGAAAATGCTTACTACTACTACTCAGTCCGTACACGATCCACTGTTTAGTCTGGCCTGGATAACTGGCTAGTTAGTAGTAGGCTTACTGTGCCATGCTGGCCAGATAGGTTGGCATAGAGTTTGGCATTGTCGGATTCCGTCGCTATTTAAAACATCCACTGGATGGGATGAGGTGGTGACACCAATTCTAAAAAAAAACATAAATGATGGGCGTATACCTTATGTAGTTAGAGGCACCTTGGAGTGTGCAGATAAGCCGTGGATTGCAAAAAGGGTTTCCACCCTAGAAGAAAGAGGAATGAGAATACTAGTGGATTGTTTATGGTATAAAATGATGATCAGTTAAAACAAACCACTTCACTTTACAGGAGTTCGGCAGTACAGCTCTAGATTTCATAGAAGATGACCCCCTGACATTAAAAGAAGTTCACGACCACATGATCCGATCACCACCTCCGACCAGCTGCTGGCCTCATGGTAAAAAACCTCAATTACTTGGTGCAAAGCTGTTAAAAAAAATACAAAAGGCGAATATTTTAAAACTACAACAAAAATGGCGCAAGCGTTTGCGTAACATGCCTGTAGCCTGTTTCTTGTTTCGATTGTAGACTAACATAGTAATTGCTTTTTTTTAATAAATTTAGTCTAGTCGCAATAAAATATTTGATTGTATTCATAGATTATTTATTAAAATGTATAATTGGCAATTTGCTCTAAAGCACAAGCTTTGCCCATCTACTTTTGGACACTCATCTGGTGGATCTACCGATAATTATTTGGTTAAACCACCTGTCAGAGATTACATAACCATAGAGTATGGAGGTCAGATATTATAATACCATTAAATATTATTGAGGACATTGCTTATCCTACAGTTGCATTCTGCACTGTGTGTTAGACTTTCAACTGGTCCGTATAGAGGATCTTTATACACATTTTAATCCCCATTTTAGCCCTGATAATGGCCAATAACATATACACTCCAATCAACATACTACTATTTCTCCCATAAATGACCCACTACTGAGTACTGGGTGGAGGTTAATTAACCTTCTGGCCCACACTGGGCACACGGGGCGGCACAGTTTTTTGTTTGGAACCAAGTTTTCCTTCTCTTGCGGTTAGGTCATCGGCCTTGTCATTTAATTTGTCGGCCCTTACGACACCCTCAGCATGGAATGGGGTGGTGACACTATTTATTCTAAATGTCACCACACGGCCCACAATAAAAACATTAGCCATAATCAGCCAATGTGTGATAAGAAGTTAGGGTCGTTAATATGCGAATAACTGATGTTAGGAACCTTCTCTAGCAGAATAAGCAGAATAAGCTAAGCAAAATGGCTATTTATAGACGCTATATAATTTATAAAGCCACATGAGTGTCAACAAAACTTTGTCAAAGGCGGCTGGGAAGCATCATCATAGAAAATAAATTTTGTTAAAAGACTATTCAATTCAAAAACGCGTTAGCGCTCATACACACGAACGGCACGCCGGCAACTGCCGGCTGCAGTCGGCCGCCGTCGGATGACGCCGACCGCCGCCGACTGCAGCCGTCGACTGCCGTTGGCGGCTTGCCGTTCGCGCTTATGTACCTAATAGTAACAGAGTATTAACCTTATTGCACAATCAAGCTTATATTTCACTATATAATTCTAACAGTCCACGTAAGTGACTAATATTGTCTACTCTACCATTAACGTTACCACATAAATAACAAATAACAATAACATACATTGCCTGTATGTATTCGTTATTGAAATTAGTTCAGGTATCTTCCAATCGTTAATTGTTAATTGACAAATGAATAAATCGGTTACTGCGTTTTGTTTGAGGGATGACGACGCAACAGCTACTGCAGGGGGTTTGATTATATTAAAATAACGAATACATGCGGTAAACCATAGCTTTACTAACGTTTTCACTATGATCTCCGCTACGAAGATACGCTGTCGTACCGAGCGGCGAGCGCGTTCGACTTTGCTGCGGACAGCCCTGTTTCTTACAGCGCTTTCTCAGTCAGTTCCCAAGAAAAGGTTACTAACATTACTTACTACTGTTTTTGCACATGTTTTTTTCGTATGTTGTCTTATTCGTTTGTTTTCCAACTTTCCGAAGTACTATACTTGGGCGTGCAAGACCTTATGTTCTGTTCTTTTTATGTTGTGATTGTGACTATAAGCGCTTTTAAAATGACCTTTATGGTTTGACCTTGTCCTTTAAAGTGGTAGATTGGCAAGTATCAAAGGATATTTGTTTTTGTCTATGTCTGTGTATCCTCATGTACATTTTGTGTTCTTACATACCACCATGCTTGATAACTGTTTTTGACATAATCGGTATATGGCCATCAATTAGATCATAAGTTAGTTGCAAGCCAGTTAATTTTCTTATATAGATTGTTTTGATAAGACCTTCTAATTAATCAGTCTAAAAGTGCTGATTTGTTATAGGTTGACTTGTCATTACAACTTTGAACTGTGTTTCCCGACTGTTTAATTAAAAATTTTAATTTACTAATCTTATAGATTCGTATCTTTCTCGAACACTTACACGTTGTGGTTTTTACAGACAAGATAGATATAGCAGCGCATATATAAATACATAAATATCCTTGGACATTTCACACAACGCCATCTCGTTATGGCAACGAGATGGATGATAAACTACATTTTTTTGGAGATACATACGTATTATAGACAGCAAACACCCAGACCCGGAGCAAATACTTACAGGTCGAACAAATATTTCTTCCGTGTAATTAAATTAAATTTATTTTTTAAATTAATTTAATATATATTATTAATTTATAAACACAAGGATATAATATATACATTTTGCGCCAAAATGTTTAGCCGATTTGTGTAATTAATCTTGATTTGCTTCTCTGTCCGTAAAAATTGCACTGCTGTGTCGGGCTTTCCCCAAGTATGTGAGGAAAATTAGCCCACTGTGTCACAATGGCCAGACATATGTTTTCATTTAAAAATGTCTTTATTTTGTAGCTAGTTTTCTTGCCTTATTATTTCCTTTACTATGAAAGTAGACTGTTTAGCCATTTATAATTTGCTTAATTTATGCGCACTTATATTAATAATTGTAATATTAGTAAGGTTACAATGTACCATGTTGTTGTGGCAGTGTCCTTTGCAATAGCCACAACTGATAAATATAACCTTTATTCTGTCATTTTATTATGTTAATAGGAACTTATGGGAAGGTCACCTCGTCGTGGTACGCGGTGTGAAAGGGAAGAGTCTCGAAACAATAACTCTAGCAGGCCCAGATCTTCACGCTCCGCGTCGCCGAGGTCGCATGACCTGACCTTGTGCGGGCGACCTTTGTCCTTGCCAGGTGTGTATATTATGATGAGGAAATCTCAACAAATAATTGTCAGTCTCGCAACATTGGTATAAAGCAGAAGGTTATTTCATTATGGTTTAAGTTTGTTTTTTAAATTATAACTAGATTATTGCTACTACAGAGTTATTGCCAAGTGGTCTCTTTAGTTCGGGTATTATTATAAATTATATTAATTCATGTCTGCTAACAAGTTGCTATTTCCGTCAGCTAACCAGCTAAGCAGGTAGTGGTAATAAATACCTAGAGACTTAAAATTTGGTAGGAATATTCTTTTCACCGAATAGAGGTCAGCTAACAACGTTATGATTTTACGAAATTACACCAAAATGGGGGGTTGATGAAAAAAAGTCATTTCAGTTAGCGTAGCAACGCGCTCCGGGTACAGCTAGTATAATAATAAAATAGATTGAACATAATAGGTAATTTAAGATTTCTGATTACTCTTACTTCCAGGTGAAAGTCATTTGAGGAACGCGCTGAGTAAAAAGCAACCAAGTCAGCCAAATGAACGGTTCACTCTTCTCCAACACCCCAGGCCTTTGAGGCGGCCGCACAGCAGTCGCGACGAGGACAGCGTCAGACTAGTACAGCATTGCGATAAGTAACCGTCACATTTGGTATTTTCCTGCAGGAAAGCTACATGACCTTTGCTTAATTTCAGACAAAGTCAACAAAGGTGACCTTTGATATTTTATTGTCAATCCCGGTTAAGGTCAGAAATTTTACTTTGATAATTTTTGGCCGAAGACGATTTCTTGACGTTTGTCAACCTTTAAACATGGTTAGAAATATTGATTGAGAGAGCGAGAAGTGTTGTAAAATTACCGAGTATTCAATAAATGTAGGTTCTATGCCTTGTGTCAATTTAATAAATGACCTATGCGATTAAGGTTGAGGTCGGTCACAGTTCTGTCAAACTGAGGGCATAAAAATATTCGGTAGATACTAAAGTTAAATATTGAACTTTAGATTAATATAAAAAATAATAACCCGTTTAAGGGTAATTAATATATAAAAGAGGGTGAAGAAATACGTTGCGTTTCTTTAAAATGCGTGCGAAACATATGCTAGGATTCCTAGATACAAATAAAGTGTACCAAAATCGCCGTGTGTAATATCAAAATGACAACACATTTTATAAAATGCACGTAACAGTATACGTTCAGTATTTTACCTGCTTGTTGGTTGATTTTCGGTAATCTTCGAAATGGTTGGCCTGATTTTTATGGTACTTTTACTTGCAGATAATTTATGGGCAACATATGCTTTTGTACAAGAAAAGCTGAGTTTAGTAGAGGCCTGTAATCCTTGCGGCTGCAGGCCGAAACATATTATGTATTTATTAGATTTAAAAAATCCTGCTCATTATCCCTGTAAGGTTTTTAATACTTTGATCCTGTTGTATGCAGATACTCATTTTGGTAGATTCAATATATTGTAATCGATTTCTATACGGTTCTTGTGAAACACAAAATCCTGTAAAATGCTCACAGTAGTATTAAAAGTGCAATCCTATACCAAATAAGGTGCACATTAAGTGGCTTTCACCACTTACCGAGGTTTTTTACTTTACATATAAAAGACCCACTGCTCCAATTTCGTGGAGTGAAATTACCCTACAGGTCAGGCTGAGGTTACTACTTGGACTGATTAATTTGTCGAGACAGATTGGCACGGGGTTGGTTACATGATTTTCTACTCTTGCAGTTAGTTTGAGTGTATTTTGCGTTCTTTTAGGAGCCTCTTACTCAATACAATACTCTCGTGATTAGTTTGAATAGGTTTGCTCGCTCATTGCAGTCTTAGTAAAGGTCTGCCATAGATACGTTGTTAAAATCGCCTATTATTAAGTGGTGAAAGTGGCACAGATATTAAGTATTAGTACATAGTATAATTGTTACGAATAAATAAGCTTTATTAGATCAAATACCAATGTAGATATTATTAGTGAAATGCTGAATTAAGAATAAGGTTGTAGATAATAATTATTTTATTTAATTTGGTGTCTATTATAAATCTATCCATTGTTTATAGACAAATGTTTTTATTCTAAGTACAATTGTTTACAATTTAATGACCTTAATGAGTTAATGACCTTTTTAAGTGTAAATGTTTAATCAAGATGTTACCATGTTATTTCGCCATTTTAGAAATACCTTACAATTTTAAAAGTTAGTTTGTATGTTGGTTATTAAATGTATACTAATATCATTTTATTTAGTTGTTTTATATATTACAATTTTATAATGTATCTACTTGTACGAGTATATCAACAAATTGAAATATTGGTTTTGTAATTGACACATTTCAACTTAGTGACACTGACAGCCGCAGCGATTAAATAATTTAAAATTACTTTTATATGTACTCACACGGGCGGTCCGTCCTGGGGCCTTACTCTCGAACGCGATTCCGATCGATCGGCATTGGATTTGTGACGTTTCGTACTCTTGAGCACACTTGAACGCGACGCTAACGCTAAATTGTTTCAATATTGTGTGGATATTGGATGAACTAATCACTATTGGATTCAATCCAATAATCATTTTAAAAAGTAATTATTATTCCTATACCGGTTTTCGACTAACGTAATTTCTGAAACGCAAATTTCATGTGTATGACACATTCGCTAGCCTTACAAGAGCAAATCCGATTTCAATCCAATGTTGTCAGTATTGTTTTCAAGAGTACGGTAATTTGACAGGATTGGTTATGAATTGGATCGGAATTGGCATTGGATTAAAATTGTTATTGGATTCAAGAGTAAGGCCCCTGAACTTTTAGGGCCAAAACAATCATACATTATGGCCCCGCCGTTGTCGACTTTTAAATGGTGTTACATACTAACAAGACCATGTTTTCATTCAATTTCCAATTTCGAAAAACGCGCCGAAACTATTATTTTTAAGTAGTATAACTTTCGTGAACGTAAGATTAAAAAACATTGTTAAATTAGTATTATCTTTCGTAAATATGTACATAAATACATATACGTAAACATTTATTGGGAATTGGACGTTGCTAAAATTATGATCAATATGCTAAAATTGAATTTTAGCAATACCTCATCGACGTGTCTTCAATTTAGCTCAGTTATTGCTTCCACTAATCAAGTTTATTTGGTGTGCTGTTTGTTGTAAAAATATAAGATATGAATAACACCTTGTGGGGCACTCCACTTCGCTATTAGTTTCTGTGAAATTAGATATAAAGGGCGATGTGTGATAGGAATATACCTATAGTTTGTGCGCTGTAGCATGGTGCGGGTGACAGTTTCGGTAACATTTCGTTTCACTCTTGAAAGTTGCCGCGATTTACAAATTAAGACTTTCATATTATGAAATTCGTATTTCAGCTGTACCACATTCGTATTCGTGATATATTTAATCATTAATAACTGTGGAAAATTAAATGAAACCAACTAGAATATCCTAGTTTACAAATAAAATTAAATTGAATGAATTATTAAGCAAAGTGTTATGTGTTAACGTAACGCCATAGACGTATCTAGTGATGGAATGTACTGCTACGATGGATAGTCGATATTTTTCATATTAAGAAACGTATATTGTGCGTAGGTCAATTTTTATTTTTAAAGCTGGTCTATATTTATACAACAGTACATTTATAGGGTAAGATTGCTTATCAGCTTGCTAAGAAAAAAAAACGTAAACCCGATTTTTATTATTTTATATAAGTACAAACATAATTATTTAGCCATAAAACATTTATATCGACAAGTAGTTACACTAGACAACTGAAGAACACACTAATTTCTATAACAATATTAAAGAGGACCAGATTTATGCTGCGAGTATCGTTAGCGATAAAAATGAATTACATAACGTCACAACCCTAGTAACGTCATAATGGCAAATGTCACCCGCACCATGCTACAGCGCAAATAGTATAATATTTGCCAAAAGGCATACAAAAAATCTGGCGCACAGAAATCATTCGCTTCTGCCCATAAATTACCCTCTACTGAGTCGGGCCTCTTCCAAAAATTCATGTAAGGAAATTAGCCTATGCCATGCTGGCCAGACGGGTTGGCACAGGGCTTCGTATCAACTTTTCCTTCTCGGCTAGGTAATCGGCCTTGTTGTTTCATTTTGTCGGCTCTTATGACACCCAGAATATGGAATGGGGTGGTGACACTGTGTATCTTTAAATCCGGACCACACGGACAAAATACCGCAGCCGAATACGAATGGCTATGTGAAGTGCCAGCATTTTATGCAAGTTAAATCTAGTCTATGTGTAGGTTCAATGTTTATTATTTTTGGTATTAGTTTAAGCTAAAACTAAATTTCAACTAAAACAAGTTTACTGTTTCGGTTTTATAAAATATAATTTATCTTCAATGTTACTAGCTAATTTTAAATAAGTACTTATGCGTTTTACTCATTATATTATACTTGTTTAATGTTATTATGCGTCATAAGTCACGCTGATTTAGATTAATATCTGAATATAATTTAAAACATTGCAGGAAATGGTTTCTTGACGGTTCTCATCGTGTTATTTTTATTTAAATTCCAACCTTTCAGACACTGCAGTGTCCGTGGTCGCGGGAAGAAATAATTTCCTGCAATGTGCAAAGATCGTGAAAACCTGAGAGCCTACCGTGCCACGCTGGCAAGACGGGTTGGCACAGGGTTTGTATCGAGTTTGCAGTTTGAGTTGCAAGTTTGCAAATTACGTAAGATACTTTTGTAAACAAACAGTATTTATAATAAATGGCAACACTTCCAAAGAGTAGACCAATGTTTTTAATGAGTATATTTTGTCATGTTATGGTGACTTTTCACTTGGCTATTTCAATGAATGTTCAAGTAATTTTAATGTCAAACTACGATATTTATCAAATTATTTTATTATTAGAAAGAAGAAAGACAGGGAAAGAAAAGTTATTTTATTCAGAGTCCGTATTACTGATTTTTATTATTATGCAACGTGAAGAGGTTTTAAAATAATTTTTGGACATAAATTCTTAAGTCCAATCATTGAAATTAACTGGTTCGGCTTCGGACCAAACAAAGGTTTAGTGAACATGTTTAACGTTAAAATTTCCTTGGTCAAGTCCAGTCAAATAAGCTTAAATTTGGTAAGAATCTCGAAATGCGAAATGATACCCAGCTGTAAGTCTGTAAATAGTTGTATATTGACACCCTAAAAGTTGTCTCAAAACCTACATATGTTAGGGTGTGCGCAACTATTACATTTCAAGGTCAAAGGTGACAAAAATCGGTTCTTTGCACTTTTTTTGTAAATATCTCATTTCCTATGGTATTTTTGCTGTTTGTATATATTATCAATATTATAGAATACAAAATTCTCTACAAATTTTGTATACAAAAGTTTTTCATACGGTGAACCGTTTTCGAGATAGAGGGCGGAGAGCGCGCGCTCAAAGGATCACTTCAGGTCAACCGGTGCCTCCGGTCGAAAACGCGCCATATATAGTTGATGAACTATCTTAAAGATAGTCAATCATCAATTATTATAAATATTTGTTAATTTTTATTAACTATATTTATTTTATATTATATCTATCTATATTAATTATATTATATTTTATCATTTTCTTCATGCATTAAATGATTGGTAATTGGTTATCAGTATTATTGAATAGATATAGCTATTAAGGTGATTGCTCCAGGGTAGCCCGCGAAATTCAAATTTTCTTACGTTTTTTGCAATTTGCAGGTCAGTGCTAGGTTGTATGTTGATTAAAATGTTATTCGCGGCTGTAAGACGTATGTAGTTATAGAATTATAATCATCAAAATCATCAATACAACCCTCCAAGCTCATAAAGGTGCAAGAAAAACTTTTTCAACGTCAAAGTCATTCTTGCACCTTTATGAGCTTGGAGGGATGTATTGATGAGTTTGATGATTATAACTCTGTAACAACATAGGTCTTACAGCCGCGAATTAAATGTTCATAATCATACAACCTAGCACTGCCCTGCAAATTGCAAAAAACGTAAGAAAATTTGAAAATCGCGGACTACCCTGGAGCTTCCACCTTAAATATTACTGATAACCAATTACCAACTGATTCTATTGTATTGTATAGTTACGACCGTGTGTCCAAGTACAGGACCAGCACTAAACCCACCCAACTGTGCCGCGGAGTGAGACAGGGGGATGTAATATCCCCGAAACTGTTGCAAACGCTTTGGAGGATGTGTTTAAGACACTGGACTGGAAAGATAAGGGCATTAACATAAATGGCCAGTACATCTCACACTTGAGATTTGCAGATAACAAAGTCCTAATGGCGGAGTCGCTCGAGGAGCTGCAACAGATGCCGACGAGCTTAGCATCAGCCTCGCGACGGGTAGGTCTCGGCATGAATTTTGATAAAACCAAAATCATGATGAATGATCACATTCATCGGAGACCTATGTTGAAGCTGTTTCGGAATATACATACCTCGGGCAAATTTTGCAATTAGGTAGAAACATTTTCAACAAGGAGGCCAAGAGGAGGATCCAGCTGGGCTGGGCAGCATTTGGAAAACTTCGTCGGGTCTTCTCGTCGCCCATCCCGCAGAGTTTGAAAACTAAAGTTTTCGACCAGTGCGTCCTACCCGCCATGACCTACGGCGCCGAGACGTGGACACTCACGGTGAGACTAGTCCACCAGTTTAAAGTCACTCAGCGTGCTATGGAGCGAGCTATGCTTGGAATTTCTCTGAAAGATAGGCTCCGTAACGAGACTATCCGACAGAGAACCAAGGTCACCGACATAGCTCAGAGAATTAGCAGACTGAAGTGACCGACAACCGCTGGGGTAGACGAGTTATTGAGTGTTCGCGAATCGGCAAGCGTAGTGTGGGACGGCCCTCTGCTAGATGGAGCGACGATCTGCGAAAGGTTGCGGGCAGCAGCTGCATGCGTCAAGCTGAAGACAGGGCACTATGGCGCTCATTAGGGGACCAGAAGTGGACTAATGTGGGCTGATGCTGATGATGATGATGAAAAAGTTATTAATATTAATTAGGTTAACATTCAAATATAATTCCTATATTTTCAGTAACAATTCTGCAATTAGATGGGCAGGTAAGTGTTGTTAAATATGTAATTTAATACTGAATAAAAAGTGGATAGGTTAGGAAAAAATGATAAAATATAATAAAATAGTTAATAAAAATTGACAATTATCTATCTAAGGCGCGTTTTCGACCGGAGGCACCGGTTGGCCTGAAGTGATCCTGTAACCGCGCGCTCTCCGCCCTCTATCTCGAAAACGGTTCCCCGTATGAAAAACTTTTGTAGAGAATTTTGTATTCTACAATATTGATAATATATACAAATAGCAAAAATCCCATAGGAAATGAGATATTTACAAAAAAAGCGCAAAAAAGATTTTTGTCACCTTTGACCTTGAAATTTAATAGTTGCGCACACCCTACCATGTGTAGGTTTTGAGACAACTTTTAGGGTGTCAATATACAACTATTTACAGACTTACAGCTGGGTATCTCGAATTCCGAGGTGAACTTACTAAAATGACTGGACTACAACACATTCGCGCACGAAAAAATGTTTCAATTTGATATGTTTAGTGCGCTTGTGGTATTTCTATCTTGGGTTGTGTGCCAACTTGACTGTAGACTCATTGTCTACATTCGGTAGAGGCTTTTTCAATTTAACTAAGTCTTTGATAAGTCTATACAGGGTGTAAGTGACGGCGTCCCGAAAAATTAGTGAAATGGGCTTTCTATGGGCACTTATTATGATGCAAAATTCAGTTCAGCAAAAATATGAAGAATAAAAGATTTATCATTATTTAGTTAATTCGCGCTACGCAATGTACAGCAAACAATACAATTTATCGCTGCGCGGCACGCGGCGCGGGCGGCACCGCGCGATAGTGTCATTGTGCTTGCCGCCGTAACATCTGGTAGTGCGATTTTTCGTGTCTTAACTACATTGCGTTTTTTTGAAAAATTGTTTATTTTTTAGAATTTTATAAAAAAATAAGTGCAGGTCGACAATAGTAACTACTTCATTACATTATATGGAAAAATAATGCCAAGAAAAATCGGAAAATTCATGAAAAAAAATCCGGAAAATTCGACCGCCATGGGCCTCAGTATCATGTACTGAATCACTGGTATCTTTTTTCGGGACGCCGTCACTTACACCCTGTATAGTAACAAAATTTCTTGTGCCGATTCACTAGCTGCTATAGTTTAGTAGAAGAGATGGTAGCCTGGTCTTGGCTTCTCCAACTAATAGTAGCTCCAGATAATAGGCACACCATTCCCGATGTTATTTTCTGGTCTTCTCATGTCCTGCATGATGTGCGTTACTGTAGAAGACCAAGTGCTGAGGAGACTGTTTCGTGAAATTAAGACCATAATGCAAAATCCATTTATAATTTTCCATTTCTAGTAGTTCTGCCCAATATTCTTTGATTATAGGCGTTGGTGCAGGTTTGCAGTGGTAAGGTTTTGCCGTACAATTTTATTATCATCATCTATATCGCAATCACAATAATTTTCTTCAATATGTTTTATATACACTTGTTTATCTAACGTTTTATTCACTACTTAAACCTTGTGAAACATTCTTATTATTTTGTTCGTTATAATTTTATTCACGCGAATGTCTTTTGAAATAATCACATTATTTTTCGACGGAATTAAAATTCTGCATGCTTTGGAGGTTACAGAGTATCCTGGAATCATACCTGGAGTGGCTTTTGGAGCAAATTTGTGACTGTTGGTACCTTTCAAGAGTACATAAGTCTTATTGCCGAACACGTTCAGATGATTGACACATTGGCTTCCTACCACCCTAGAACCCATCGTTCAAAGGGTGTTGATTCTGGATGGCGCTGTTTATGTTTCTGGTTGACAAGTAGTTAGCAGTCATGATTGCTTTGCCCCAGCATTGTAAATGTGCCTTTGATTCTATCATCATAGCTCTCGCTATCCCCGCGATGGTACGGTTTTTGCGGTCCGCAACTCCGTTTTGATTCAAGGTATATGGTGCGGTAAGTCTTCTTTGTATACCGTGACTTTTGAGGTAGGCCTCAAATTCTGTGTTTACATATTTAGTTCCATTATCAGACTGTAAGAATTTGATTTGTGTACCAATATATGTTTCCGCCGACTGTTTGAACTCCTTAAATTTGTCCAAGGCTTCGTTCTTATATTTAATTAGGTAGACTATACAGTGACAACTGTAGTCATCAATAAAAGTAATGAAATACCTGTTACCACGGACCGTGGGCGTTCCGATTGGTCGACACACGTCGCTATGGATTATTTACAATCGTTCTGAAGTTCGATCTGTCGTTCTCTTACTTGGAGCTGGTATACGATGTAGTTTGGCTTGAATATATTATGTTTCACATTCAGGCAATGTATCAAATGCATCAAATTATAAGCCACGTAAACTTTCACGTAAATTTTTAAGTGCTAATTTCAAATCGTTCGCTTTCATATGACCAAGTTTTCTGTGCCAGTTGTCGATATCAGTCACTTTATTTTTATTTGGATTTGCAGAAGTATCGTCATTATTGACCAAATTGCTTAGTTCATAAGTTTGTTCATAGTTTTGAGGTTCCATGTAATACAGACCGTCGTTTTGTTTGAATGCTGTTAGAGTTATTTTGTCTCTAGGATTAGTAACCGTCGCTATATTTTTATTAAAGACAACAGAACATCCAGCGTCTGTCGTCTTGCTGACGGACATTAGGTTTGTGCTGATATTAGGGACAAAGAGCGTATTTTTAAGGTGCGTTATTGCTTTACCTTCTCCATTTCCCGTAACAATGGAGACCCTTGCCTTTAATCTTAGCTTTGACGTCTGCCGTTGCAAAGTTGATATTGCCTGTTGAACTCTCAATCTTCGTAAATAAGTGTTTCTCATGTGTCATGTGAGAAGTACAACCGCTGTCTAAAACCCAAATGCTTTTTTCGTACTTTTTATTAGTCGTAAGACATTGTATTGCGATGTTATTCTTATGAACTTCGGAGTTTTTGTTCGTTTTCTGGTTTGAGGAGGTGATACATATTTTCAACAAATCGTTCACCATTTTTTTATGTGACGTGCTTCTTATTCTACAATAATTATTGTTTTCAACTGTTCTGGAGTTGGAAGAATATCACGTGTTTCCACGCAGAAGTTGTCATATTTATACGAGAGGCTTTTTAACATCATAATTGTTAGCAACTCTTAATTTTTTGTTATGTCCATATCTGCTAGTTTATCTACGATGTTCATAAATTTCGAGCAGGACCTTTACTATCGTATATGTCTTTTAATTTATGCCATGCTTCCTTAGCTGTTTTACAGTTTTTAACTTGTTTAAGTTGAGAAGGAGCGATTATTAAAATCAGTTCCGATTTTGCTGGTCTGTCTCCTTCTTTGGCAGTCTGACCTGCATCTGTTTCTATGTATTTCCTCAATTTATTTTTGACTAACGCAGCTTCAGCTTGAATAACCCACGTGTCGTATTTTCTCAACTGAGGGGGTCGATTTTAACTGTCGACATTTTCTTTTCTCTCAAGACTAACGAGATACTGACGCAATCTTATTACGTGTTAAAAAAAAGGAATTTCAATGTGTAACAATCGCGAAAACCTAAGACATTAATAAAATTTTAGTTGCTTTTTTGGCCATGGCACCTTTATAAACTTCTTTACAGTCTTTACTTTGGAACGTCGATTTACAAATACTCACGATAACATTAATAGCCAAGTCAAGCGTTACCATTAATTAATTATAATTGCTCCATCGCTGGTCGATGTCTAGATGCTGTCGAATATTTTAGTGTTAATAAAGAGATATTGATCCCAGCGGTGTTCTTTTTATTATGGTTTACGGTTAGCGCCAGTGCAACTTGACCTCACTAATTAACGGTTGCAGTAGCAGTGAATTGTAAAGCAATATGTAATATGACAGTATGACACAATTTACTCGAAATAAGTAACTTGTGTCTTAATGTCCGTAGTTTTCTTCTAGTTGCGTTAGTGACTAAAGCAAGTAGATAGAACACTACTAACACTGCTGACTAAATTAGTCAGCTCACACAACAACCTCAGACTAACTATAATATGTACTATTTTTAATTTGCAAATGTAAATCTTCAAGAAATAATATAGACAACGATGATTTTACGAAATAAAGAATACATTCCTGTTCTACGACAGAGATTGCTATCACCAATAGGAATTATCGAAATAATACAAAAGGGATTATATTTATAATTTTATTAAATTAATTAATTCTATAACTTTTTACATATAGTAAATTATATGTGCCACATTTTGTCAATTTTACATTGAATAATGCTGCCATGTCACAGCAGTAGTCAATCCATAAAAACATGAAATTTGCCACTACCTATACTATCTTAAGTGATGTATAAATCCATATTAAGTTTAAATGATAGTTCCGAATAACGGGAAGAGATCATTTCAGGCGGTAGTAATAGTGTTTAGTTATAGGTCGAATGCATAGTAGCCAATTCCAAGTTTTCACGAACAGAAGTCACATAGTAGGTACCTAATGTTTGCCTCTACGATCAGACAACGATTAGCTGCTCACGTCGATACAAACGATCTCATCGAATATTTTTATAGATCGGTTCATTAATCGATTTCCGATGGATACATGTGTGGCACTTACTACATCGAAATCGATGGTTAGGTAATCGTATGCATCAAAACGCGGCAACTCACGCGCCAACAACGGCCGTCGCTACTCCACTTACAACTTGGTCCAAGAATATATTTTTTATGAAATAATTTTGTATAAAAATTTTGGCTCCAATATTTACAAATGCACTGATATTTCTTTTTACAACGCCGGACTAATTACAGCGACTAAGTTGGGTAAACGGTCGCAGAGGCGCGACGGACGACGTTGGACGGCCGATGATTTTAACTTGCGAATTCATTTCTAATAACACATTTCTTATCTAATAAGAGGTGCGCGCGTACAGTGCGCGTACATTTCTAATACCCTATCGTTACAGTGAAACACCGTCTTAATATACAACGCGTTACGCGCTTGGGAAATTCTACTAGTGGACAAACTCGGAAGGTATAGCAAAATAAACTCACTGTAGCAATAGGATACAGATAAAACGTAGTAATGAAGAGACAACACCGTAGGCTGGCCGGTTCCGTTTGCCACATCTCGCCCGCGCTTCTAAATATCTAATCGTATTCTGACGATAACATATCCCTGTTTCTTTTTATTCACTTTTTTTCATTTATTCACGCTTAAGGTTTGGGCTTACACACAATTTGTACTCTTAAAGCTTCCCATCGCTTATTAATTTTCAACTTTGCAAATCACCGGAAAATAACAGCTATTTTTTTAAGAAAAAGCCCGCCATTCGGTCCTCGGATAGACTAGTCCATTTATAAATTGACCTTTGACTGTTGGTCTGTAGGGATCATTATTGCATGGCGTCATTTTAAGCGTACGCGTAGTTTGACTGAGATACGTTTCGACTAGTCAGTTCAATAATTGTCATTAGGACTTTGACTGCAACTTAAAAGACAGGCATGATTGTTCGAAGCAAAACATTGGTAGGTAGACATTAAACGACAAAGCACTGCTTTAAAATAAATTAAATATATTAATTTTGTGATACATAAATAATAACCAAAATAAAATAAGATTAATTGTTGATATTGTTTAACAGAGGCGTAGGTTCTAAGCGCCGAAATCAGACTATCATAACTGTAACTGAGCTGAACCCGCTTTTTTCGTCCAACGTAAAACCTAAAAAAAATGTACTAAAAAGGCTCATATTCACAAAAAAAAATAGATTTTCAGAAATGCCCTACGTGATTGAAAATCCTTTTATTTATATAATAGAATAATATTTTAAAGCACACATTTTTTTTTATTAATTAATAAATTTTACTAGCTTTTTTTTAATTAACAATGTTCTCGGGGCTATCTATTGATGTCGCAGAAGAAGAATCGCATATAAAAAATGTGTATTGTGCGCGTATCTTTTGTATACTTTTTTTTAATTTGTTCATTAGGCATGACTTGTATATTTTTTTACGTTGGATGAAACAAACGAGCGACAAATAAAACCGCGTGCCTGATGGACGCGAACTAACGCCGACAAGCACACATTACCAGAGAGATCATACTGACATCAAAACAAAAACTTTATAGTACTCACAAACGATAATACGTTTACAAACTATTCTTAATTATAAACTTCAATACCTAAAACAATTTACAATAATATTATTAATATTTGCAAATATTTGTCTTATATAACGTAATCGCATCTGGACGGGCCGGAGAATTGTTTGAGATTTACTCGGACTGTAGCCCGCCGAATGGCGATAGATATTTTGATGAAGAAAAAAGTAAAATTTGACCAGCGATAAAAACTTAATTGAAGTTTCTTTAATTGCGAACACAAATTCATTTTATTTTGGCCAAGTTTTACTATTTAGTCATTCATCTCAAAATAAATCAACATTTTTTTTACATGATACAAAATATATTATAACAAAAATATATGTATGTGTACTCATTTCGAAATGTTATTTTCGTGCGATTTTTTTACACAATGTACCGATTGTCCAACTTTTACATTCCTTGTAGATATTAACTTTTTTTGGTAATGTCCACGTAGGTAGATTATAACCTGCTGAGTAATTGTGCCTGGTCAAATATTAATCAAATAGGTTATGTTGCATAAGCATAGTAGGACAGTATTATGGGAAATAGTTTAGGAAAACTTTCGTTACTTTGAATTACGAAATTTAACACTCGACATTACCGGAATCGTCAGATTGGTCGCGGTAAATAAGAAGTTTAATTAAAATAAGTTAAGATAACTAGAGAAAGTTATTCCTCTATACTGATAGGTCGGAAAATAAAATACTTTAATAAAATACTTTAATTCGGCACAATCACTCATCCAAGTGTGTGTGACAATGAAGTGAGATCATTAATAATTCAATATTAATACTTAACAATACGATGGTTAGTGATATTTCCATCACTACGAGCAGTTGTTAATGACATGAAGACGGTATTACATGAGAAATAAAATTCATAACGTGTCGTATTGTTTACAACTAATGTGATAATTAAAATAAAGTACATGAGTGATTGAGTGATTAAATGAATGTATGAAGTGGAAATATTAGTGTAGCCAGATTCAGAAATTTCTGTCATTAAAGCATAATATTATATCGTAAATAATTCATTATACTTCAAAGTACCGTAGAATGTTACAAAGTGCAATAGATTTCTATCAGTGGAAATATGTAAACGGCAATTTTTTTTTAATTATTGCTTTTGTACTACTACTGTTAGTACATAATTTATTATACCGAAAAGTAATAAAATAAATGTGTGATCGATTTCTGAAAGTTCCAATGCGTTTTATCGATTTCTCGTGTAAATATGACATACTTTAAAAATAATAATACGTTCTTCGAACAGTTTACGACATGAAATTATGTTGACAGATTTTGTGACCAATTTTAAAAGTTGCATTGCGGCAAACTTAATAACATGACTGACTACAAATTAAGAATTGACACAATTAGCCACGGTTATGTCTATCGATGTTTCTTTAATGTATATTTTCATAGCCGCAACGCCTGTTAGTACTTGAATATAGATAGAGCTTTACGTTACATAATTACTTAAACAAATTTTGGTGGGTTTTATTTTTATGTATCAAGTTCAACCCAATTTAAAAACAATACGTCGATCATCCACAGATCTAAACTATTTGATTTACAAGAAAAAAATTATATACAAAATATAAAATTGATATTATCTATACAACATTTGCTATTATAGCATCTCGATTTATTTAATTATATGTGGAAATGAATAACAATAAGTACCTAGAGCTTTCGAAAACATTTTTGTCATTAAAATCTGCAAAAGTCAGATGGTAAGATTCAATAATAAATATAAAAATAACATAGTATATTTCCAGGGCCAGTCTTAATTTGTACAAATCGTTATTGGCCTAATTGTGGCCCCGCAAAAATTATTGTGATTTCGTAAAATACCTGATGACGTTCAAAAACAAATTTTCAGATGTCAATTAAACTTTAAAATTCTGGTATACTTAAACGTCAAATTAAATTTCCTAGTCATCGATATCTATTTTATAAATAAAGAACAAGTAAACACAAATTCGTTCTGAAATTGAAAAAAAGAAAATAAAACATTTCAATATATTTTTTTGGCAATTTTGTACTTAGTGATGTTTCGCAGAGGTGTGTGTCACGTTTGGTGCATCGCGTCACGTCGATTGGGCGCGGGCGTCGCTTCACGTCACGTCACGGAACCGGCGGCGTCACAGTTAGTCACAGAACAACGTTCGCCTCAGTACAGTATCAACAAAATGTTCTACGGTTATGTTATGGCGTAGTAACGCTCGCGAGTCGATGCCGCCCCAGTGATCGGCCCGCGCCGCGCACTGCTCACCTGAAAAAATAGAACAATTAACATATTAATTGCCTACAAAAATACTTCGGCCCCAGATAGTCAGCACGTACCATCGTCAAGCAAAAACGCAACCATGTTCTTTTCAACGACACACACGTTACACGACGTTCATGTAATTTGATTGTCGACCATAATCTGGATTCCATTTCTTTTACAACTACATTCTTTTCCTTTACAACTTTATTTGGATAAAAGTCTATATCCTGTTCCATATTACTATAGTCCATCTCCGTGCCAAATTTAATTCAATTCAAATGGCTAAAGGTCAATTTTCCCAATTTCATTGGGGCCTGCACCAGTCTAACCTGATTATGCTAACTACCAGTATTTACCGAGAGCGATTCTCCGCGACCCATCTAGTCGGACCATAAATTACCCACTGGTGAGAAGGGCCTAGTTAGAGTAGGCATGGAGGGTAATTAGCCTAATGTGCCACGCTGGACAGACGGGTTGGCACAGGGTTTTGTATCCTATTGTCGACTCTTACGACACCCTTAGGATGAAATGGGGACCAACGGCATTACGTGACTACGTATACAAGATACGCAGGAAAACCAGGGTCACCGACATAGCCCACCGGATTGCCAAACTTAAGTGGCAGTGGGCAGGGCACATAGCTCGCAGGACCGACGCCCGATGGGGCAGAAAAGTCCTCGAGTGGCGACCGCGTTCCGGAAGGCGCAGTGCTGGTAGGCCTCCCACACGGTGGACCGACGACCTGGTTAAGGTCGCCGGAAAGCAGTGGATGCGGGCGGCCCAGGACCGGCCTTTGTGGAGATCCTTGGGGGAGGCCTATATCCAGCAGTGGACGTCTTTTGGCTGAAATGATGATGATGTATATAACTAAAGCTGTAAAGGACCAGATATTGCACAAAAGATTGACATAGCCAGCAGAGCCAGACCTACAGATT
Organism: Clostera curtula; assembly: GCA_905475355.2. NCBI lineage: Eukaryota > Metazoa > Arthropoda > Insecta > Lepidoptera > Notodontidae > Clostera > Clostera curtula. The sequence goes on along the minus strand of FR997804.1, from coordinate 2,123,476 downwards.
CACTGCGCTAAGCGTAGTTCGCTGGACTACGACCTTGAGTTTGACAATCCCAGTCGCCGTTTCAGCCCATAAATGACCCACTGCTGAGTCGGGCCTCCTCCAAATTCATGGAGAGAATTAGCCTACTGTGCCACGCTGTCAAGACAGGTTGGCACCGGGTTTGTATCAAGTTTTCCTTCTTTTTCGGCTAGGTGATCTGGCTCTTGCGTTCTTTTAGACGCTTCTTACGACACCCTCAAGACGGTATGGGTTGGTAACATTGTGTATTCTAAATCCGTCACCACACGGACAATCACAGTATGACAGGTTAACTATGGCAACTTACCTAGACCCTCGTGGTCCTGTGCGCGCGTTGGCGGTGCGAGGCAGCGGGACGCCGTCGCGCGGATCCCACGCCGCTGTCGCCGCTGTGGCCCGACACTAGCGACTCACTATCGCTCTGGGTCGACGTGTAGCCAATCACGTCTACTTCATCTGGAAGATAATAATATTGCTTAGAGAATGCTGGGCCAGTCATATAGTAGCTCTCTCAGTGGAATGCGTTTACGCGAACCTGTGGCGCCTCAAGAGTGTCTTAAGAGGGTATAACGCTGGGGGTTTAAGCTGCGTACGGATATCGCGTACATTAGGTACGCGTAGTCAGTTAATTAAGCGTGTCCTGGAACGCCATGTCCATACTTGCAGCTACGTGTACACTCTTGGGGAACGCTAGCTCGCTGCGAGCCGCCGCCGCGCCGTCTCTCGGTATTTGGTCGCGCGTCAGAGGACTGACTACGCGTGAAATCTAATGTACGCGCTATACGTACGCAGCTTTAGAGGGTAGACGAGTAGTTTCCGGAATACCACTTAATAGCTGGCCGTATGCATAAAGCATGTATGTCCCCAGCGAAACAAAAAAAAAAGTTATTTATTAGCCCATTTTGTGGGCAATCATTGTTACACCGACGCAATCACACCTGAACCATCTAGACGGGTATAATAGTCTTTAAAAATAAGTATTTTTGCTTCGCTAATTCTTCTACTCAGCCCGTACACGAGCCTCTGTGTCTAGCCTACTGGCCAGATGGGTTGGCAAAGGGTTTCGTATCAAGTGTTCCCTCTCTTGCGGGCAGGTTTTCGGCCTTGCCATTTCTTATTGTCGGCTCTTACTCATAATTATGTATTCTAAATCCGTCACCATATGGACTTGATAATTAAGTATATTGGTATAATCACAAAAAAAACAATATGTCTATGTTTCTAACAATAAATTATTAGGCAAAACACACACATAAACATAAATACATAGGATTTGAAGAAAATTTTCAGGGTCGTTAGATTTTCTAGCAACTTGTTTATTAGAATACTGGACCACCAGAGGCGTTTATTCATTTATGTTTTTTAAGTCATATTTTTGTGATAATAATATCCCAAGACTATTTCTAAGGCCTGGTCGAACAAGCTACCAAAATACACCAAAACGACTAGCGTTTTCAAACACACCAGAGTAAACGTAAATTAGTTTGCAAATTAATAGCAAACGTAAATTCCCCAGTAAAATATAGTGAGGAGGTTCCTATAAGCTTAACAGTTAATAAAATTAAACCAACATTTTATTAATTCACTTCACGGAAATGTTCACCACTATTGCAGCTTTTGTTTTACGCTACATTCCACGCTGGGTTTTAATTAAATTGAAAATGCGAAAGAATTTCTGTGTACCAGCATTCTGGTTTTTCACAGTAGATTTTTATGGAAACACACCGCGGCTTGCCCGGGTCTAATGATTCGTTGTAAACTTTATATTGTAGCGTTTATTTTATTTTTGACGTTCCAATGTCTGCTTAAATATGTAATATGGAACCGTATTCGGTTCTATATTAATAACTATTGTTAGGGTAGGCTAATCTTATATTTTGACCCACATAACCCGGCCAGTTCCCAACGGCCGGCAATCCATGAGGATTTCCGACGAGATTAAAAAAAAGAAAGGTTTGTCTAACATCCTTCATTAGTTCCTCAACATTTAAACATCCAACATCAAATCTTTCTTGGTATAATATAAGTGTGTCAATAAAATTGAGATGTCTATGACATTAGGATCAATAGGTAGTACAAAACTATACAAATATTGTGTGTATTTACTTATGAGGACCCAAAAATGTACTTCCAAGCCACACAACCACGTGGAACGGAGAGGAAAAATGGGTCCCTCCCATTCCGTGTACCGATTCCCGGGAACTATGGCGAGCGTTGATTAGGCGAACTCCAGGCCATGTACGGATTAAACGGGATATATGGCTATTGGTTGTGGTATTGGCGAATACCGTGATGATATCCAGGAAAATATTAAACGTATCATCTAGATTCAATAATGGTTCCATTGGGTAGTTCTTGTCTCTTTTTTTTAAATTTAGATATTAGTGCTTTTCATATTCGCTGTCAAGGATTCGAAGGGAGAATAAAAAATAATCTGTTCATCTTATTCATTCCTACTACTATTAGACGAAATAGAAAGTTTAGCACCATTATTTTAATTTGCGATAAATCCGTGAAAGGTATATGATTAAATAAATAATGTTTATTTTTAATGACGTGTCATGGAAGGACGTGCATATTTTTAACCCCCGGCTAAAACATGCACATCTTATAAAGGATAATATGTAACCCCTTTTCTGGTTTTATCTGGGGTTTCTATAATAATGGAATTAATTTCCAAACAAGCTCATACATTTGTAAACATGATAAAGTAGATACATATACAATATTCCAAGGAAAAGTTAAAACCTTTCCTTACTAAAGAGGGTCGGGTAAAAACCAGAAAAGTCGTGGCCCGTTCTCTTTGCCCGGGGCTTTGACCCTACGAAAGGGATATAATTTGTATTTCAAAGGGCGTAAATTTCATTTGACCGTACCTAGGATCGCGAATATTGTATTGCAATAGTACGGATTTTCCGTAAATTCGGATAAGTTGAAGGTAATGGAAATGATTTGTCATTTCTTTTTCTTTTTGACCAAAATTATGCTACTGATATTTTTTTGTGTTGTTTCTGGGTTATTTAATGACCAAATTTATCGTTTGCTAAAAACTGAAAGTCAAATGTCAAAATATTCTTTGATACCTATGACAAAATTTCTTGTTCATTTTTTTTTGTTACTGCATAATGCGATGATTTGAGAGGGAAATATCCCTTTAACGGATTGTTCACTTGTTATTTTTAATGTATAAAACATTACGAGATGCAATAAATTCGTCAGTTTTTATTTTGAATGTCAACTAATTATGCACTACGAAAATACTTAGAACCAGATAGGTGTCTTACTAATATTATTTTAAAATTCTTACTGACCGAAACTGCTATTAGATAATTCCGTCGTATGTAGCAATTAATAAAAAACCAAATAACAGCAGCGACATCTATTAAAAAAATAGAACTAACCCAATTTCAAGTCAACTCGGCCGAAATCGCGGGCTACGCGCACTTCAAAAAACAATTAATTATCGCGTACAAAACTACCATAGTCTTAAAATTGTCTTCACAGCTGTCACATGGCAACAACGCACAAGTTTCCATAGACTAATAATTATAACACAAATGGCGTCGAGCGAGCGGATCGCAATGTTGGCGCCAATTTCCTGCAATAAGCCCACGCGCTAGCACAATAGCACGGTTGTCGGGTGCAGCTCCGACATTTGTGTAGTGCCAACTGTTTGTTTGCTGGCAATACAAGGCAGTGCGAACTGTGAAACGTACCCCGGAATGAGTTATGCCAATTCCATTCTTGATTAGGAGGAATTATTATTATAAAGCGAATAGAATAACCGCTTATTTTATTTGAAAAACTATTTCAAACTCAATTGTTAGATTTATCTTTTTCTTAATGATGACTTCTAAATTATATTAGAGTTACAATTTGGAAAATCATGTTAGTTCTACGTATGAGTGAGTATGTTAAAATACATGTGTAAACAGAGCCATTAATTTAATGGTAAGATAGTTGCTAGCTATCGCTATTGCCGGTTCGGAATACTGTTCTATAGAGAAGAGTCTGCAAGATCTCAGAAGATAACGACGCTGAGAAATACGCTGACCAAACAGGGATTCACATCGCGTTGATCATATTTAAAAACATTAAAAACTCCGTTTTCTTATTTAATACTATTGTTTTATTTATTGGACGTCTTACAAATCATGATATGAAAATCGTAACACGCAGGAATGTGCTCATGCCCTAACACGTAATCAATACGCCAGTAAAACGCAGTAATGCGAACGAAATTCGTCCTTTGACGGTATTGCAATCCGGGATATTACTGCGTCACAAAGGGACACACGTAATGACGACATATCGATACTATGGGTGATTGGGTGTTTGGCGTGTTTAATTAGCGAGAGGAATGGTTTACGGCTTTGCATAACCGAAGCGGGCTCCTCCTACTATTTTCTATTAGTGCTCATTCATTCGACGATATGCGATTACTAGCCTTAATCTGTTAACCTAGCCGCAAGAGAAGGGAAACTTGATACCAAACCCTGTGCCAGCCTCCTGGCCAGCGTGACGCAGTAGGGTAATTACACCCCATGTAGTTGGAGGAGGCCCGACTCAGCAGTAGATAATTTATGGGCCGAGAAGTAGTGTGTCGACTGCCATTGATGCTAGAATCACAGCCGGGACCCATGGCTCTCCGAAGCACGAAGGATGTCCGTCATTCACCAGAGCCAGATGATGCTTAGACTCCCGCCTTAGCGATTGTGTTTCGAACTATTCGCTGGGTTACAACATCTTCGATTCGAATTCCTGGCTACAGAAATTTAAAGATGTATTCGCAGGAAAACTGCGTAAGTACCATATTTCAACGTGCAACAAAGTCCGTATTTTGCGACATGCAAATTCAGTTGTCGGCACAGAAACAATAACCCGCGTCGCCCCTTTCAAAGTGAATTCTGTACAATGTACATACACCATATATTGGAAAGCATAGACTGTACATTCGGGCAATATTTCGTCGAGAGGCGGCGAAATGCGTTAGTATATTACGTGGAAATGCAATGTACGTGCATGTATCTGGATGCATGGCCATATTTATTTATTTGAACGTCGAATGTAATTTTCGCTTTGTGCGAAGGGCATAGCTACTCGAACGTTTGTTGGGGTAAAATAAAACTAGATTGTTTATGGTAGGTACTTACCTAAAGGGGAGCTCTACCTTTTTAAATTCCACATTCGGCCATAATTAATTTAAATTATTGTTCTCAATTCAGTTTTCTCAATTTGACCACCGACTTTAAAAATAAACTAAAGAGTATACATGCGTGAGTGTCAAATATATGGTATTGTGTGTAATGTTCTTTTTATTTGCTAAAGATATTTTCTTTATCCATAATAAAAATAGTTAGTATCCTGCACTCCTTTTCATAACCCTCTTTCCGCGCAATTTTCGTAAAAAGGAGTACAAAATTCTTGCTTTACACTACAGGTTACAATCATAACTTTAATTTATTTAGAAAACATTTAATACAACAAACTCATGGCAATAATAGTTGCTAGTAATTAATAATGGCATTGCGAAGGGGCAGGTGCACAACTGTGCCCTCTACTCTAATCAAGCTATTTATTAACAAGATGGATTTCAGTACGGATGCTTGGCCCGTATTTTACCTGTACCACTACGCTATGTTTTGAATAAGGAATAGTTGATATTAATAATGGCTTTTAGCGGGATTTTTGTAAATATGGTATTATTTTGTGTTTAGTAAAAAAATAGAAAATGTTAAATTTACTATTAACAAGAAACAAGAAAAGGAACGGATGCTTGGCCTGTATTTTATCTGTGCCCACTCTATATTCATTGGTTTGAATATGGAATATGTAGTTGATACTACAGGAAAAATTGGATGTTTGGCGGGAATTGTGCAATGATGGACGACGTGGTTATACTTTACCTGTCCCACTAAAGATGTGAATATAGAATAGTTATCGATTTTTATGAAGTTCTTACTAATATCACATGGAAACATTTTTTAGTAAACATTCAGTAATTAACACTTAAGGCATGGGTTTCATGCCATTCAGACTGATTGGCCAAGGTTGCATTTTTAATATAGGTACTAGCTGAGCCGCGAACTTTGTTTTGCCATTAAATATAACGCTATTAAAAATAGGGGTTAATCGTAGAGGTGTGAAACTTTAGGGTTGTATGTATTTTTGTATGATGTATCATAAAAAAAATGTTTAAAAAAACATTATGGGTTTTATCCTTAACATTTAGGGGGATGAAAAATGAATGTTGTACGAATGACCGATATGGACACAACATTTAACGAAAATCGGTTGAGCCATTTCGGAGGAGTTTAATTACAAACACCGTTACCAACACACGAGAATTTTATGTATTAGATTAGGCAATCCAAAACATGTGGATAAATTATAGGGCCATCTTGGTCTGAATGGGGCAATTACCGCTTTAATCTCGTGTCCCTGATTCGAACCCAGGGTCGGACAAATGTATTTTTAGGCCATAGCTACCTGCGTTCCTCACGAACCCGTGGCGTCCCAAAGGAGACATGTGAGGGTATAGCGTTAGAGGTTTAGTGGGTAGCCGCGTGTTCCGGAGTCCCACATAAGCGCCGACCCCAGCCCTGAGGAGCGGCGGCATGCAAAAAGCAGTTCCATAGCGAAACAAAAAAAACATAATTGGTGCTCGTGCATCGGATGTTCGTAAAGATTACACGTAGAGTTTTTTTAAATAACCAAATTATTTTCTTTTCTTAGAAAAAAAAAAACAAATCTAAATGAATGTGTATAAATGTGTCGGGGGTGTCTGGGGGTGTTTACAAACATGTAGTAATTCACAAACACAAATGATACCCTCAGAGACTCAGAGCAAGCGATTCTGGTTTATACAAAGACACTTGCCCGACCCCGGAATCGAATCAGAGACCAGTGATCCAAAGGCCACACAACCCACGCCTAGACCAATAAGGCAATCCAAGAGACCAAAAATCGTATAGCATTCCGATACAACTAGAAAAGAACTGATGACCTTGAAATGGCTCACATGCACGTCAAAATCATAACATCCCTCTTTTTTGCCCTTATTTAAAAAGTCACGTCCCTGTCTGCGGATACTCGAGTTTTCCTCCATCCAGTCCTTCCGACGCCACTGAAACTACTTACCTCGGACCCTCGCACAGATCGGTTGGATATTTATTGGTGTTTTATTCGCGTCTCCCATTCGGCACCTGCCAGGACAGCACATAAATCAGGCCGATAATTTACCGAGTGTTTGTCTCCGATGCGAATAAATCTACTATCTGTCACGGTTTGCAAAGCGCTTTTACATCCTTTCAGAATGGAGTGAATTGCGTAAGGATTTTTCGGTACACAAAATATCTTAGTTTCTCAATGGGCCATTTAATTGAGGATCTGAAGTGGCTTCAGGTTATATCTATCTAGCAGCCGCTGAGGTCCACTGCTCAATATAAGCCTCCTGCATAGACACACACTGTAAAACTGCCGCTCTCGTTGAGCTGGCCATCATCACTACATAGTATAAAACAAAGTCGCTGTCGTCTTTCCGTCCCTACGTATGCTTAAATCTTTAAAACTACGCAACGGATTATGAACGTTTTTTTTTAATAGATAGAGTGATTCATGATGATGGTTTACATGTATAATACATGTATAACTGCACCCGAGCGAAGCCGGGCGGGTCGCTAGTTTATGATAAGCGGAAGACTTATCCAACGGGTTCAAATCTCACGCGGGCCATACAACGAGGTGCCGCCTAGAGCAGACCGCAGTTATTTGCTCTCAGCGACTTTATTTTTTAAAACGAATTTCCTGCACTATGTATAGCCCGTATCGCGGGTTCAGTTTACAAACATTGAATTCACGAACACAAATGAAACCCTGACTCAAAGCAGGTCTGGGTTGAACAAAAACACTTGCCCGATCCGGTATCGAACCGGAGACTCGACATCCAAAGGCAGCACATAAAACCATTAAGGCGACTAGTCGTCTGTCCATCTTAAAGAAGTAAATCCTGCCCCGACGAAAATTAAATGCAATGATTTTAAATGAACTTCGAACGCGTCTAATCGATAATGGACCTTATCATCACATTTAAATAGATAGAAATTAGATGCTACACTACCAGAAGAAGTGAAAAGGGACAAGAGATCCCGACATCTGTACCAACATCACTAGCAAACCTTGACATTTTCGGGGATATTTAGGAAAACAGACTCATTTTGAAAATTTCACAACGAAGGTAAACCAAAAAAAATAATCAGAATAGATTAGATTTAATATCAAATCGATAAAATGTATATGGAGCTATTTGCGTAAAATTAGGATCTTATACGGCATTTGATGGGAACCGGAATTCAATTCCATGTAAATTGGAGGGTAAATTAGATCTTCCATAGCACATTAGGTCCGGATGAAAATAGGACAGTAGGGTTGACAACTATCGGTTTAATCTTGTTGACAAGTGATTGTATTTACAAGAGAAGGCACTCACACAGCCTAGTAATATTGTTTTTCTTAACCACTGACTAAAGATGGGGTGTTTTCACTAAAATATCCTCGATACAGTATTTTTATTCACATAACGGAAACTATTAGCAATTGTATTAAGAACAAGTCCAAGGATATTTATATTTATTTATTTATATATCAAGTTTTCCTTCTCTGCATCATTATTTAATTCCACCCAATGACACAAAACAATGCGCTGCATATAAAAGTGCACATAAAACACTCCACCCCTGCATAAACAAGAGGGTTGTGACCTAATTAAAGTTGGATAGTTGCTGTAATTAGTGCCACCCCACCCTTCCACCCTCGCCGTGATAACAACGGAACACGGAAGTCTTATCGGGAGAGAGTTCACGATACAGAACACGCAAAGTGTGAGGATAGTTCGTTTATTGCGCTGTTTCGCTTCTTGAGACGATAAAGATCTTAATGATGATGTGTCACGGTTACGCAAGGGGATGCAAGGTGACGGAAACACTGCGGTGACCCGGAATACTCGGTGTCATAAGCTTTTACGTTGTATAATGAGGGTGTCCTTTGCGCTAGACATATTTTTCAAACTAGCTGCTACCCGCCATCTTTCTTTGCTATGACTATAAAACGATTTTAGTTCCGTATTTAAAAAGAGATGTCGCTGTTTTCGTTGTACCCATCCAACATTCAGAAAAGCCAGACGTTGCTTAACCTGCAGATCAATTATTTCGTCTAAGGATGTGCCCACTGTTTTTTTTTTAAATCACGGAATCGAACCGGTGACCCGTTATCCAAAAGCAGTACATCCAACTCCTAGACTAACGAGGCAGTCTAATAAGTCACCGGCACTTGTGATGTTCGTAAAACAATTGACAAGCAAAAAATAGTGATGTAGAGCGTGTGAGAAGGAGACGCGAATCACTCGCATTAATGAGTGTGTCGTCACTGACATATACTCTATGGAAGAGTATTTATTTCTGTTTTTACTTCAATCACTGACGACGCTTTGAATTAGGAACTTATCTTTTTAATATGATATTTATTGTTATTTTGACGTCAATGAGTCGAACTGCCGTTGTTGCCTATTTAAAAAAAAACTGCTTAGCGTACAGGCTTGTCTCAGCTTTGGCTGAGACAAGCCTTTTCCAATAAGAGAGAGGGTAATTTAGTTCGTTGTGCCACGCTGGTTAGACCAAGACTTTATAGTTATATACCAAGACTTCCTTATCTTGCAGCTCTGCAGTCACTTCTTTTGACATCTTCTGGAAGGAATGGACTATTGATACTAATAATTAATATCCCGCGGAGCGCAGAAAGATTCACGTATTTTTTTAATCATGTCAAACATTTTCCATTCGGATATAAAGCTCTGTGCCCATTAGAGCAACTCGAGCGAGCACCCAGAACTCGCGGCCCGCATCGTGATCGTTATTAAAACGAATGAGCGCATAACTCAAAATGTTTACTCGGTTTTAATTCGTAAAGTTTCCGTAATGAATAGACTGCCTGCCCTCCATTTACCTTTCCCGGTTCGCAGTTTTATATATTTTTGTTCTGTGATAAATAGCGACAACTTTTCTATTGTGCTCAAATGAATTGACTTGAGTTTTGCAAAAGGAGTGGCCGTATAAATCTTATGTCCCTTTTTTATAATTCTTCTATCATGATTCTTATTACAAATTACCTTAGATTTACTGTTAAATCTAAGGTGTATATTTGTAATGACACCTTCTAATGAGAATATGTTCCTACGTTAAATATACGAATATTTAGCGGAGTATATTCCGTCTTCTATATTCCAACCGTACATTTTGTTCTATATGAAAGTAAACGCGGTTCCCTTTTAAAATATGAATGTTATTTCTAGCAGGCAAGTATCATTGTCAATCCGGTTCATACCCTCTCGTGCAAGCAAACAACACTTGAAGCGCACCCATGTAAATGTCAGGGTTCTAAACCTTTATTTTAAACCATAGTACTTTAGTAATAAGGACACATTTTTAATATTATACCATTTTAAGGTTTCAGATTTTATTGCGTGCATATTTAACAAATTTACCAAAAAACATGCAGAACGCATGGATTATTTATTTATCATATTTATGCACTATATCGTCTCTGTTTAGGAAGAATTAACTAAGTCTTAAAAAGTGTTTGGCCATTTTCACCCTAAGTCGGTTATACCTTAGGCCGAAAATTAACTACATATTTTTGGGGACTTACTTATTTCTCGCCTCAGACTTATCTCCAATCTTTGTTACTTTGAAACATGGGAGCTAAATATGGTATGAAAACGGAATCACGGTATTTAAATTATATTACTCGTATGCTATCTCACATTTTTGTTTGGAAGGGATATATAATTTGCTGGATATATAATATAATGTGTACAAGTCAAATGGGATGTACCGATGTACACATTAGTTAAACAACTTCAGCATCACAGCAAAAACAACTTTAATTCAAAGTATTAGTTTGTGTAATAACATAGATAGTACGTAAATGGCACCTGAGGCAAAGTACTAAAGATGTTTATTACAGACCCAGGCCAAGAAAAAAATATTACAGCAATTTCTCAGAGCGATAGCAACAAAGATAATAACTATGTGAATATCTGGGAAAGACAGAGATAAAGTTACATCGCTTTGTTACCATCAGAAAGAGACAGAAGTAGCCGGTAAACGGGAGATTGGTTTATTTCCTTTTTATGAACATAATATATCATATAAATAAAACTAGCGAGGCCTTTGTCTTTGAATAAACAAATCCACTGGATTTATGGCTGCCCATACAATTTATAGTCGGGTATAAATCAGTATGATTCAATTTTGTAGTAGCAATTCTGCATTTTTAACGGGTAATGGCCAAACCGTTTACAGTTATGGAAAGAGTTAGCACACACTCTAGTTCGGCAGTATATCTTTCTAACAACTAAGCATAATAATAATACATCTTTTTGGTATAATTTAGTACATCAGATGAGGTCCGTATGGTAGCGGAGAATTTGATCGGCATTTGATCTGAATGTGCTGCAAAGTTTGGCTCAGCTAGCTTAATATGCTGGACATTATATATTACGTCAATGTTAAGAAAATAATTTGAAAATATTATATTTGATTTAAAATTGGTTTAGTGCTTTAATCTATATCTATACTAATATTATAAAGCTGCAGAGTTTGTTTGTTTGTTTGTTTGTTTGTTTGTTTGAACGCGCTAATCACAGGAACTACTGGTCCGATTTCAAAAATTCTTTCAGTGTTAGATAGTCCATTTATCGAGGAAGGTTATAGGCTATATTTTATTTTCAAAAGAATTAGGGATCCGTATGAAAATTGCGATTTTGTAACCCAAGGTATAAAATCGAAAACCTATTTATGCAAAAACGATTGACAATAGAACAAAATGAAGTACTACGAGTTTGTAGGTCTTATTAAAATCTACAAAAAAGTCCGGGAGAGCACATATCTAACTATCATAGTTTAGTCACAATAACCACTTTTATATTCATAAAAAAAATGCATAGAGATAAGCACGGGTTCGAAGTCCACGCGAGCGAAGCCGCGCCCAAAAGCTAGTAAAAATATAAAACTACTCTAATAACTTATTTTAAAGCTCATAAGTAGCATTTGAAATAATTAGCAGTTGTACTTATACATATATAATATGACCCAATTCCAAAGCAATAATTTATTAGGGACCGAAGATAACAAATTTAATTAACAATTTATATTCATAAGAAGCTATACCTATAAGATTGAGGAGCATTAAGACCTGGTTATTGGTTCATTGTTAACTTTTACGTAAGTCTTATATTGCGCGACGCTTCCATTCCGAATCCTAAATTATTCAATGAAGCCGAAAATAAGAGATTTCATAACACTCCCACCCTTGTCAATGTCCATCTTAATTGTCATGAGATTCTGTACCGCCGGGTCGAACGAAGTTAAAGGGAATCCGATTACGCACACCGAATAACGAATGAATGGGTTTTGTTATTCGCTTTTCAATTTGCAGTAATTTTTTGGAGTTTATTAGGCAGGGAAATTTTGCATTAGTATTGAATGTCGTTCTTTGTTCAGAATATTCGCATCAGATATGTTTCATCATTTTCTTTAATCTTGAGGGTGTCGTACGGGATGATCAACAGATATTCACTATGGACTAATCTGATAGTAAATGAAGGACAAATCTTAAGTTGAAGTTGTTTTTTTTTATTCAGGTGCGTTTCCCCAGTAATCGCCATATTCGTCCATATATACATATAGACGATATTACTGTCGTATTTTAACAGTGCACAGTTTTAACAGTTTAAACAGTGCAGTCTTTTTCGAGACGTTGGTAATCCTCAAGGAAACCCCGGACGATTTCTGGGTCCGGAAACATAGAAATTAGCACTCCGACGTACTCACTAAAAACAACAGCATTCCACGACTGCTCGAACTAGGGTCACAGGTTGCGTTCGTCAAAGGGAGAGCATGCTTCGCCACCCTGATGTGGTCTACCATCTCCTAGGTATTTTTACTTTGTTAAGAATATTTTACCAGCACCATTTTAATGTTCCGTAGACATACGGTCTACTATTTCACCATGCCTTTTTCCTAATTTGATTGTGGGTCTAATCTGATATGTCTAATTACCATGATTTACATGGAACAATTGCTATCTGACTTCCAGACTATCGGTAATCACAATGGCTAGACTATTAGTCAGTTTTCACGCGACTCACTTCGTGTATCTACTGCCATAGATGTCAAAATGGCAGCCGGAACTGAGGCCTATCCAAAGTAAGGAGGGAAACCGATGTAATATAAATAAATAAATATCCTTGGACATTTCACACAACGCCATCTCGTCCCAAGTCAAGCAACTTAATGCTTGTGTTATGGTAACGAGATGGATGATAAACTACTTATATACATTTTTTTTTTGTAAATACATACATATTATAGATAGAAATGACACCCAGACTCCGAGCCAGTGCCTCTGGTTTAGACAAAGACACTTGCCCGACCCCGGAATCGAACCCGGAACCCGTTGATCCAAAGGCGGCACATCTAACCACTAGACCAACGAGGCAGTCAAAATATGATGGGCACCCATCCACCAACCATCAGAGCCATGCGTTGTTTAGCGTACAGCGCTCCTGTATTAAACCGTTGACATAAGCGGGTTCTAGAAGCAAGATTTAGACTACGGATCTGACTGCATCCCAAACCACGGATGGATCTATGTGGTTTTAAAGGCGGATTAAACTGCTGTAAAACGCTTTATGGTAAAGCGAAAACACAACTACTCGCGGCGGAACATTTGAGGCAAGCTTCAGAGGTAGATAAGTTTCCTACGCGCTCTGTAACACATTTAATATAGTAAATTATGGACGATGATCCTTTTGCGCCTAAAATGGTTACTAACTTATGGTTTTTTCTTTTGATTACTTCAAGTCTACTATAAATGATTTTACATCAATAATTACTCTTAATTGATTGAGGGAAATCAGCCTACTGTGCCAGGCTGGCAAGACGAATTGGCACAGGGTTTGTATCAAGTTTTCGTTCTCGTACGATCGTCACCTAATGATTTATCCCTGTGGTCCTTTATTCGCCTATTAAGATACCCTCAGGATAGTGCATTGACTGCCTCGTTGGTCTAGTGGTTAGAAGTGCCGCCTTTGGATCAACGGGTTCGATTCCCGGGTCGGGCAAGTGTCTTTGTCTAAACCAGAGGCACTGGCTCGGAGTCTGGGTGTCATTTCTATCTATAATATGTATGTATTTACAAAAAAAATGTATATAAGTAGTTTATCATCCATCTCGTTACCATAACACAAGCATTAAGTTGCTTAGCTTGGGACGAGATGGCGTTGTGTGAAATGTGCAAGGATATTTATTTATTATTATAGTGTGGGCTGACGACATTATATATTCTAAATCTATCACCACACAAGATATAATGAATAACTTTAATATAACTTAGTATCCTTTTTCTTATTGCAAATATTCTTGAAAATTCTTCAGACTCAGTTGCCTTTATCGTATGTGGTGTGGTGTTCTAAGCTTATTGCGTAATCTTATTTGCGAAGTCTTTTAGTTTCTCCTTACACTTTTCTGTAAACACTGCCCAAGCCAACAATAACATTAGACAGTAAATTCAATTGTTCATCCAATATTTTTCCCGTATTTTTCCCCGTAGGTACACTGCACCTAACTGCATTATCCCGGCTAATGTGAATGCACGGTGAGCGCACGTTCGCGCGTCACGAACCACACGCGATTATACTAACGCGATTGCGTCGCCCGCGGCAGTGAGCGCGAACCCTTAATTAATAGCGGCCGTGAGGATTCAATTTTGAGTTTTATTCCTTTAGAAATAAAGCTCAGATTCTCTTTCCTTTGTACAATGATTAAAATTTTTGACCGTTGATGATAATGTTTTTACTCCTCACCTGTATTGCATGTGTACATTCAGTACAAATGCAATTAGTACGTCCTTGTACTTAACTGTTCTCCGAACCTATCGTTTTGATAATTAATCAGAGTAACTTTCTTTGAAATCATTATACCACGCGAACGGGACTAATATTCTTATGTGGGGTTAGACTCCCAAAACCATCTAGTAAATTCAGATGTTGTCTTATAATCGCATTCTGTGTATGTACTACCCCGACTTTGATGTGCATATTAAGTCATCAGACTAGATGCACCGAAAAAACTGTCAATACCAAAACAGAATAGTCTATTCCCAAACAATTCTCGCTCAGAACTTACCTCTATATTTACCCTAAACATTCGATTCAGATGCAAATATTTATTTTTACGACCGCCCCATCACCATGCAAACGACGTTACAGAAAAATCGCGAGAAAGACATACAACAAGTATAGTGATGGGAATTGCGATCTCTATATCCGCAGATATCCGAATGCATAAAATCGGGCTATTACTACTACACAATTTTGAGAATTAATAGGTCAATAATATCTTCTCTAAATTACAAATATAACATAAACAAATACTAGAGCACAAAGTATACACGGGAAGCAAGTAGTTCACTCGATTTTATATTATAACTAGTGGCCCGCGCCGGCTTCGCCCGTGCAAAGCGGGGGTGGGTTATACATATAAACCTTCCCCTTGAATCACTCTATCTATTAAAAAAAACCGCTTCAGAATCCGTTGCGTAGTTTTAAAGATTTATGCATACATAGGGACGGACAGAAGAATGCGACTTTGTTTTATACTATGTAGTGATATGTATAATGTATACTATGCACATAAAATATCAAATAAATATATTGGAATTGATGTTTATAGCTAAGCTTAGAGACGACAAATAAAATACAAGAACGCCATAGTACAATAATATCATAATTATCGTTACCATACACATAATCGGACCAATATCAGTTCTTTCGTACGGTATTTTGAAATTACCACAATAGCGTTATTTATAAGTAAATATCCGATAAATCTTAACCGCCCATTTGATGTGTCATAATATCTGCGCGACCTGGCACCACCCTATCAATATAGATCATCATAAAATACAACGAAATGTGGGATAAAATTGCCTAATGACATGCTTAATCGCCTCCAAACAACTATTTATACGATACATAAAACTGGAAATGTTCACCGTATCAATTGTAAGAGAATAAAATAGTCGTAAAAGGACAATGGGGCGTGGATCCTTAAAAAAGTTGAGGCCGTCTCATGAATTTTGCTGAAATTGTTTTGTATTGAGCAGATTAGCAAATATCGGTTTTACAGAATTTATTTTTTCATGAAATTTAGGAAGTGTTTTTCTTGTATAGGTGTACGTTTTCCTTATCAAACCTCTACTGTAAACATGCCCAGGCTTCCTCAAGTGCTTTTGTTAAAAGGGAAAAATAACCTACTTCTTATTCTATTTTAAAACCCTACCAATAAGCCATGAGTGTTGTGCGAATGTAAGCTTTACAAATCAAAGTATTACAAAACAGATTGTAATAAAAAAATACTCTATTTTCTAACGACGTGCACATCCGACACGATGCAATTACGAACCTGTCACAAAAACAAAATCGTGGCAATGTCCGTGTGTGGTGTGAGATTTAGAATATATAGTGTCACCACCCCATTCCATCCTGGGGGTGTCGTAAGAGCCGATAAAGGGAACTGACAAGGCCGAAAACCTAGCCGCAAGAGACGGAAAACTAGATTCGAACCCGATCCGTCTGGCCAGCGTGGCACAGTAGGCTTATTACCTTCCATGTAAGTAATGGAAGGACGCCCGACCCAGCAGTGGGTCGTGTATGAGCTGTATAGTAGCAGTCGTCACAAAATCGTCGTGGAATGTTAGTGACGCCATTGGCATAAAACTAAACCACAGAACTTGATCGTGTGGCTTAATCCACTAACTATTACTACTGGTCAGCCCATAGATGACCCACTGTTGAATCAAGCCTTCTCCAGTTACTTGGTGAGTAATTAGCATCCTGTGCTACGCTGGCCAGACGGGTTTCGTATCAAGTTTTCCTTCCCTCGCGGCTAGGTTATCAGCGTTGACGTTTCCTTTTATCAGCTCTAACGACACCCAAAAATTATTTTACGTTTGCGATTTTTCATACTTTCTGAGTTAGATTTTTATTCCGTATTTTCGACCGAAAAAACTTAATTTATTATTTTTTCAAAGTCGAAGTCCTTTTTTTAATTTTCTAACTGTATCATCTTGTCGTACTTTAAAGCATAAAATAATTGTCTTCATAACTTTGACCAACATTCTGAAAATATTAGTGTAAAGCCAAATATTTAAAATTCAGAAAAAAAATACACGAAAACTATTAAAAATCGCATGTGTGTTCATGATTTGGGTACCCCAACGGGTGCTCTATCTCTGGACTTCTGTTTGATACTATTTTTTGGGACACCCTGTATATTCTAAATCTGACACCACACTCACTTCGACGGCTAAACCACTAATACGATTGTGTTTTAGTGGATTACTAAACGGTTAAAACCAACAACCAACGCCTATGATTGTCGATTTTGACCTTATTGACTTTGCAGGTTTCAGGCTTTGTTCGCGAACAGATAAAGCCAAAACGGACTCCGCAAATCCAACAAAAGCTAGCTAAAACAGGGTTGTTTACCAAACTTTGCTGAAAAGCTAACGGCAGATTTTAATTTGAACTAGGCTTCAGAAACTGTCACATAAGCGCCCGGATTTACTCGTTTTTCATTACCGTCTCTCCCGATTTAATCTGCTTTGTTTAGAGCTCTATTCTGTTTTAATTTCCAAAAAATCCTCTTTGTCTTTGCTGGAAATAATTACGCATTAGGGTTGCTAGATCGTTTTATGCGTTGGACATTTTTAATGTTTTATCTTACTGAGCTTATTCAGTACGAATAGAATGGAATGTTATTAAACGAGTAACTGCATTGCTCAGCTCATAATTAATGTGACGGGCTTAGAATACATAGTATCACCAGCCCATTCCATCCTTAGGGTGTCGTAAGATCCAACAAGGAAATGACAAGGCTAGCCACAATAGAAAGAAAATTTGAGCAGCGTGGGACAGTAGGCCAATTACCCTCCATGAAATTGGAGGAGACCCGATTCAACAGTGGGTTTATGGGCTGACTAGCAGTAGTATGAATAACTAAATATTGAAAACATAACAGCGGGAGCGAAAAGGAAAAGTGGGATTCCCCTTTTTTCTCCATTCGTTTTGTTAGAGGTCTAGTAACCTTGACAGTACTACCCAAGGGTAGTGTTGCTCCACTGCTCTGTTACAGACTGGACTTGCCTGATTGGGCTTTCCCAGTCTAGTCGGATGAGGAATCCATCCTAGGTCTCTTCAAAGAGTAGCCAGAGGATAACCGCTCTAACCGGAGTGACTGGGGAAACCTTACAGAAAACTGCAGCCCACTGGCACCATCCTTGTCTGGAATTGTGTTCCTGTGCGTGAGCTCAATTAGGGGAAGTATGGTGCTGGCAATGAAAGGAAATGTTCTTTTTTGCCGCCCTTTTAATTTTTTTAAATCCAGCTAAGCTCCTGTACGTTTTCTGGTGTTGCAGCGTCACTTAACATCAGGGGACCCACTTGCTCATTTCCGTCCCTCTTTTCCTTCAACCCTGCTCCATTCATGACAGTATAGTAATAGCCAGAATAAAATAAAGACTCACCGCTCTCAGAAACGGACGAAGGCGATCGCTCCGCAGTAGACACGCCCGAGGAGGATTCTAGTGACGAAAGCGAGTCGGCGCGCGTCGCGTGTGTATGCGCGTGCGTCGAGCTTTCGGACACGGAGCGTGTGACGTCACGCGGCGCAGAACATAGCTGCGTCAACCGCCGCCTTAGGTACCTCTGTTCCCGCGCTAATTGCTCCTTATGGCCCACGTGACGTTTTTCCCGTTCTTCCAGGCTCTGTAGCAAAGAAGTTACAAAATTTAGATCTACACACCTTTGGCTGAAATAAATCAATGAATTTCCGATACATCAGTTGCCCGT
Source organism: Clostera curtula (assembly GCA_905475355.2). Classification (NCBI taxonomy): domain Eukaryota; kingdom Metazoa; phylum Arthropoda; class Insecta; order Lepidoptera; family Notodontidae; genus Clostera; species Clostera curtula. The sequence goes on along the minus strand of FR997804.1, from coordinate 2,104,491 downwards.
GTAGTGTCAAGTCATTACTTGAGTTTAATCACCAAGAGCCCCAAGAGGATAATGCAGTCTCTAAGTTACGGGCGTAACCGACTGATTCTAGGGGAACTGAAGTTAATAATGGAATCCAGAGTATAGCGTGGGATTCTTGCTTGCACAACGACAAACTACACTCTCATCCCAAAGGCGTATACTATATTTTTTACAGCTACTGCGGGGCAATAAATAAATAAAATACAAAACTACTAGAAATACTTTATTTCTAAAATCTTTAAAACTACGCAACGGATTTTGACGCGGTTTTTTAATAGTGTTTCAAGAGGCAGTTTTGTATGTATAATACGTGCATAATATTGTAGAGAAACACTGTAAATTTTTATGTTCATCATTGCACCCGTGCGAAGCCGGGACGGGTCGTTAGTTCTAAATAAAACCGTTTATACAAGGATCCCCCTCCCCTAAAAAGTATTATTAAGATTAAAAAAAATATTAAGAAGAAGAAGTTGTGGTTAGTAGTTCTTAGTAAGAACACACAAAACTCATTGTTCAGTTTGTTTGTTGCCGTAGTTCACGTAGGTCTAATTACCTGGTACTTTACTGTTATTGATACCATTAATCTCTTTCAGAACAACCATAACTTTCGCAAACTACTGAAATACGACGTAACGTGTTGTAACTCGATAGTTTGCAACTGTACGGTTATATTGGTAAAAGAATATTCCACTGCTGAGATACGTCTCCTCCAAATTGATGGAAGGATTCTTAATTGCCGCGATAACCACAGAAGGTGGAGCAGGGTTTCGAATCAACATTTCCTTCTCTTGAAGCGATATTTCTGCTTAATCAGATCTCTACTGACTCAGATAAATGACCCACTGCTGAGTCGGGCCTCCTCCCATTACATGAACGGTATTCCTACATTCTGTGTGGTGACGGATTTAGAATACAAAATGTCACCAACCCATACCATCCTGAGGGCGACTAAAGGAAGGCAAGAGGCAGATCACCTAGCCGCAAAAGAAGGAAAACTTGAAACAAACCCTGTGCAAACCCGTCTTGCCAGCGTGGCACAGTAGGCTAAGTTCCCTCCACGAACTTGGAGGAGGCCCGACTCAGTAGTGGGCGATTTATGGGCTGAATGATGATGATGAATTCTCCTACTGGTGCATGCATATTTTTGTACATACTTCTTTTAGTCACCTCAAACCATTATCACGAGATGGTCGCGAGAAGAATAGAAATTTATCATCGAAATTGCTTTTGCTTCCAAAATCATGCTTACTCTTAGGCGTAGGTAACTGCATACCGTGAAATAGGATGCCCTAGTATAAAAAATAAATGTTGGTACTAACATGTAACATGCTTTTAATCACAGATTAGTGTATGGCGATTAAAAAAGTAATTGGCAAAAAAGACGGGCAATTAAAAAGTCTCAGTAAAACCTCATCAAGGGTAATGTCGTTCGAATTTCAAAATCCCCGCCGTTGCCAAAACGTTGAGAGTGCACAGATTATTTATAGCCCCAATTTCATCGCGCGAATACGAGTGGATCATTTGAAGAGACGCTCGTATTAAACTGCTACAGGATTAGGGTTGTCTATTCTTTTATGAATGCGGTATTTAGGCACTATATATAAGAGAATTCTATATTTAAAAATAAATACGGTTTGTTTATTCCTCTAATATCCATAGTAATCAAGCACTCTATGAAAAACTATTTTATTTATTGTAGCACAATATTTTTTAGAAATACAAGGTATAGTAGTATATTGTCAACTAGCGACCCGCCCCGACTTTGCACGGGTGCAATTATGCATGTATTATACATATAATCAGTCCTCTTGAATCACTCTACCTATTAAAAAAACCGCTTCAAAATCCGTTGCGTAGTTTTAAAGATTTACCATACATAGGGACTGACAGACGACAGCGACTTTGTTTTATACTATGTAGTGATTTCCCTATATTATAGGAGGTAAAGGAGTATGTCCGTACGTAAAATAACGAGAAGAACGAAATTTTGTGTAGGTCTCGGAATTCGCCTGTCCAACAAATTACCGGCAGCAGTTTTGGATTGGTCAAACTCAAACTCAAATCATTTATTTCAATTGAACCTATTTACTGGTGTTTTTGAAAAGTCAAAAGTGAAGTTAGGAATCTAGTTGCATGTTCCAAAAAGTAGATCCTATGGAGAAGAACAGGCAAGAAACTCCATGGACACTCTTTTTATCATATTTTCTGTTACAAGCATCTGATTGGGTTACATTGATTTCGTGTTTATTTATAGTAAGCTAAGATGTGAGGACAATGTAACATATTGCACAACAGAAGTGTCAAGGAGATCAATATAAAGCTATGTAGGTATGTCAATAGCAGTTAAGGGATGACCGGCCCCAACTGGCGGCACCCGATCCCGAGCATGACGCATGTGCCAGCCATCCCCCAGGTCGTTATAGAAATTTAAAAAAGTTATGATAAGTTCGGTTTAATTGAAAAAGCGTACTATCAAGTTAATGACTATCTATCAGATAGTTAGGCATGGGAGTAACGTCGGCTGTGTTATGGTCTGGCTCTGATCTTTCAGCTATTACATTAGTGATGTTTAAGTGTAGTTTCAGCACACACCATATTATTTGTGTAATTTCAATGACTTTTTCTATGAGTTTTCATTTCTATGAAATATAATAATATAATTTTGGGCTATGCTACATGTTTATGCGTGTAGTTGCTTTTACTAATCTGTCAGATTTTTTTGTACTACGATCATTGTAACCCTTTTATTTAAAAGAGCAACCATGGAGTTTCTTTCCGGCTCTGCTCTGTGGTATGACATTCCAAACCGGTGGTAAAGACTAAATGATTGTGATAAAATTTTTGACCATTTGAAAGCTATAGGCATTAGGCCTAAGGCAATAAAGGCCGCCTATTTTCAACTTTTTGTTGCATAAACAATAAATAATACAGAAAGGCAAATGACATTTTAAATTTGGTTAAAACATTTGACTTCCTGATCGTCAACCCTAGGTGGGTCGTAAAAAATAAATAGCGGGCTATAATATGAGCGTAGGAAACCAACAGTAATCCGTAATATTGAGGGATATAACATAATTCGAATCGCTCGCGATACTCAAACGCCCTGACAGATAATCGATAAAGCAAAGGTTGCCGGTTTGTACGCGGTGTCTATGGTTAGACCAGAGACATATGTACATTTATTTACGTTTTACCAGAAATTTTCTTGATACTTCACAATCAATCTCTTTCGATATCAGCCTTAATTGTCAGAATTGTTAGAATTTAAAGTACATAAATTAATGGTACAATATATTATTTAATTATTTTTATCGAATACGCGTAAAAGCATAATCTATCGTAGTTTTGAAGATGAAATGTTTTTCTTAAATATTCTGTATTACCAGTGCCTTCAAAACGATTTATAATCAAAATTAGAAATTTCCAGAAACTTGTAACTAGTCGAATTGCGACTTAAACTCTCACGTTCAAACAAAAAAGTTTTAATCTAAATTTCAGCCGTTTAAGAGCGGGCAACGGTCCATACTCGTTTTGTAATTAAAAATTAATACAGTCAATTTTTAATTCCTCCCTTTTACTACTTTAACTATGTACTACTAAATTATAAGTTTTTGGTCCTTAAAAAGATAAGGTTAACACAAATAAACGCATTGACATAAAGTCTACCAAAAACAATACCAGAGATATTCGGATTTCGGACCTCAAAAATAGAGCTACGACGCTCAGGCGTTGACTGCAGGCAGATTTATGGCCAGATATATCATCCGACCCAGGACTGGTTTGGCTCTGCCTACCCCGGTCAGCAGGGTTGATATGTGACGGTTATCGCATTTCCATCTCAATGGTTTTCAGTGGTGCAGAAATGAATCATGACATTTTTGTAGAAAGAAAAGTCAGTAGTTGATTTTTTATTAGAAACTTAATTTATAGGGGAGATCGTAGCCTGTCTTTATCTGCTGCATTAGTGTTCATCCTGTCCTTAAAGCTGACCTCCTTTGTGTTTCGGAGGGCCGGGGCGGTCCCAGCTACCATCCAAACATCCATGGCAGTTGTTACACGTGAAAAATGCCGGTAGTCTACCCTTCTAACACTTTCATTCACACTCGCCTTAAATACATTTTTCGTCAATCGTTCTTCAACCATTTGAGCATACCTTTCTCAATTTTGTCACTACGTCTTCTTTCAGACCACAACATATACATATACTAATCTATGACTGTAATTTGACGGCGATAAGTGTTTAAAATGTTGGTACACTAAAATATAATAATTTCGCACCATATTACGTATAAGTCTGATGGGAATTAGTGGACATCGTTTTATGAAAATATAATGATAATAATGGCTTAGGTTTCCACGATTTTTGCACAGTACAGAAAATTGTTTCTTGAGGGTTCTCAATCGACATCTACAAAAGTCTTTCAAGATGTTCAAGGCTCAAAGTGTTTAGCCAATTAAGGTTGGACTGGTGCCGAATCCAATAAAATCGGGAAAACGGCTAGGAAAAATAAGTAATTAAATTAGAGATCTGATCAGAGTGGGCCATTTACGAGTAGATGATGATAAAACACCAAATCTATTGAGATTCACGCTGAACCTTTTTGTTTCATTTTTCGTTTTAAATCCTCAGGGATATCCGGCCGTTGGGGACTAACCGGGGTATGTGGGACTCCGGGGCGCGGAACAATGGCAATTAACGCCCGACCAACCCACTAAAACCAACGGCGTTCCTCCACTGCCCATTTCAGGGCTGCAGGTTGCGCTGCCCATGCATGGGGGAACATGCTCCGCTAACAGTCAGAGCCTTACTTATCATTGCTATTGATGTGATGTGTGTGTGAAAAAGTGTAATATCGGTATTATGAATGTTTGGGTTCGCGGTTATCCTTTTGAAGTTAGTAGTTCCGTAGTTTTTGATGGCATCTGATATTTGAACACATTATCGAAAATCATCTAATCTGCCAGTGCCCCATTTTCCAATTGTGTACCTTAGTAGCGAATATTAAGTCAGAAATGCAAAAAGTGTGTAGAGGTTTTAATTTGCTGTTCGATATTATGCCAATTTTTGTTCGCCATATCATAAAACACTAACAATCGCATATAAGCATGCGAACGTGAATAAACAGTTGCCGAAATGAGTTAATGACGTCAGTCTAACTTACAAACACATTATTCATGATCACAAATCACAACTAGACCCCAGTCCCGTGTGGTAACGGATTTAGAATACGTTTTGTGGACACCCCATTTCATCCTGAGGGTGACGTAAGAGTCGATAAAAGGAAATGTTAAGACCGATAACCTAGACGCAAGAGAAGGAAAACTTGATACGATACCCTGTGCCGACCCATCTGGCGTGGGCTAATTACCTTCATGTAGTCGGAGGAGGCCTGACTCAGCAGTGGGTCATTTATGGGCTAAGAAGTACTTGACGCCGGAATCGAACCCCTATATCAACAAGGCATCATTTACACAGGTAATTAGCTAAAGAGGTAAATTTGATGATGATGAGGAGATTGATGAGGCGACCTTCCTCACGTGGTTCTTTGGCTGAGGTATCTTTAAGATGAAGTCCCTTCCCCAGTCTGGCAGTTCCAGAGAGCGGTATATCCGCCTTCCTTCTTTTAAATCTGATTAGGTTAGCCAACTCAGACGACACCTTTAAGACGTAATGTCTTGGTGACGTTGTGGACGATAAATTTGTTAGGAGACAGACGTGTTGAGGAAGGTACGTATATTATGATCATCGAAAATATTACATTTTAAAGTTGATTTTATATCTTACTAGCGACCCGCCCCGGCTTCGCAGGGTGCAAATATGCATGTTTTATACAAATAAACCTTCCCCTTGAATCAGTCTATCTATTAAAAAACCCGCTTCAAAATTCATTGCGTGGTTTTAAAGATTTATGCATACATAGGGACGGACAGAGGACAGCGACTTTGTTTTATACTATGTAATGTAATAATTATGGAACTCAAATAAAAAAAAACCTATGTAAATATTTTTATTACGTACTGTTAAATACACAAGATCTTCAATATCCACAAGATAAAGTGACTCAGACGGTCTAGCTATTCTCACAACATAAACGCTATGTAAACTACACATAAACTCTGAGATACAAAAATAAAATGAATATTTAGGCGCATGTGGTATGTCTGGCAGGGGGCCGAGGCACCTATCGCCCTGATAACTGTAGTCGGGGATTTCGCTATCGCAGTGTAGGACTTTCTGGTAATTCTCGCATTTGTAAATGATATTTCTTTATGTTGATAGTTCAGATTTAAAGTAGGTACGCTGGTCGCTACTAATATTTTTCCCAGCTATCAGATTACTTAGCAACCGACGATAAATTGTTCGCAATGAGTGAAAAACAAAAGGCCGGAAATTTCGCGGACTCCGTACCGCGGCGAAACTCCGACGAACTTACATAATCCTCATTTTTCCCAGCGGTCCCTGGCGTGCTAGGCTCTAGAAAAAGCCATTTTCCTGAGAGCCCCCGCAAAAAACCTTCTAAGGCTGCGCACATTGTGGTTATAGCGATACGATTCTGACATACTGTTAGCTATTCAACTAAATGGTATATATCTATCTCATATTACAGAGCGAGAGAGAGAGAGACTGAAATAATTGTATGATCACACCTTACCACATTTAGCAAGCAAACGATCTTTGCAAGAAATTAAATGGCGCACTTTATATACCACAGACATAGATGACATGACTTTTTAGGTTTTCACGATTATTATACATTGAAATAGATAACTTTTTATCGGATTTATCGTGTTTAAATTACATGGAATTAAATAATGTAATATACACGCGATAAATCCGTTAAAAAGTGTTTAATTTCAACATAGATGACATGACATGAAAAGAATAACATTAAAAAATCTTGATAAAATCGCTCCGCTCAGTCAATATCCACTACCTATGTGTTGTAACATCAGCGGTGCCGCATCACACGGGGGCGCGGGCGAGAACGCTATCTTGACGTGCGTTCAGAATTATGAACTTTCAATATTGTACACCTATCTTAATAGAATCGGCTCCGATGAGCTTTTAATATTTTTCGGCGTGTCTGCGTTCCTTGTGATCATTTTGCATTGGTAAATGGAAAATATACAATGTTTACCTCATTTTTCCAAGATTATTCGTGGTTGTTTTGTTTTATTTATTTAAAACTAGCGGCCCCTACCCCAGTTTCGTACGGGAATTTAACAAAAAAATTAAGAAATCTGTTATAGTTACACATAAATCTCTATAGATTATATAAGTGTTATTTTGATGTTTATACTATACTAGCGACCCGCCCCGGCTTCGCACGGGTGCAATGATGAGCCTCTAAATTTATCAGTGTTTCTCTACTATACTATGAATGTATTATACATATAAACCTTCCTCTTGAATCACACTATCGAATAAAATAAACCGCTTGAAAATCCGTTGCGTAGTTTTTAAGATTTTAAGATTTTGTCGTAAGAGGCGACTAATGGGAATACAGAGCTGGTAACTGCTCAACTGGTGGTAGGGTTTACCCGCCTGGTTTGTTACCACCGTATGCACGACGTAAAACTCGTGAAGTGGCTGCTTGTCAGCCGCGTTTCGAGATCAGCCGGCATACTACCAGCGCTTGAGGCAGCGTTGCTACGACTGACTGAGCCGTTAGGGGTGTCTGCCAAAATAATGTATGGGGAGAATTGCGTTGATCCGCCGGCCAGGGAGACCCGAAGAAACGGCTGTTCCGCTGGCCGCCCGTGGCACAGTACAGGGGCCCAACCGTGCTTAACCAGCTCGCGTTGGCTGCCCTATCATGTCACGCATAATCCCGGGGTGGACGGTCGTGCCGGTTGGTGACCGGAAGGTGGGGTCCCGGCTGCCACTTCTGGGGGGGTTCGGGGGCCCTTCCGTCCGGCGGTTCAGCACTTCTTCTCTCCGTACAACCCTTCGGTGAAACACCTTTCACACACACTTACACTCATACACATACACACACACACACACCCTTATAATTTGTTTATTTCAGTCGTGGCAAAGTTTTCCTCACTTCACGCTTCTCTTCGTTTTTCTCTTATAACATGGCAGCACAAACAATGAATATTGGTCATTCAGCGGTGCACAGCCCCACCAAATCATCGCTTTTTAAGGTGGAGTTCTGCAACATTCGCGGACTCCACGCCAACCTCGTCGCCGTCCACCAACACCTTGAGACAGCACGGCCAGCAATGTTGTTTCTTACGGAGACTCAAATACTCCGCCCTGCCGATGCAAGCTACCTTGACTATCCTGGCTACGTACTAGAAGAGTCCTTCAAAGCCAAGGCCGGGGTATGCTTGTATGTCAGGGCGGGTTTCTGTTGTCGACGTCTCCGCTGCTTGGAAGACCCTTCCTTCTCTATCCTTGGGGTTCACGTGGACTTGGGTCTTCAGAGTCGAGTGTACGTTGGCCTCTATAGATCCCATAGCGGCGATATGGAGACAACCCAACTTTTCAATCACCTTAGCCAAGTGGCAGATGCCGCGCAGGAGCAATTTCCGAACGCAGAATTGGTATTTTTAGGCGATTTCAACGCACACCATGATATGTGGCTGAAATCCCATAAAACAGACCATGCGGGAAAATCTGCTCATGCATTCGCTCTGACGCACGATCTGACGCAGCTGGTCGATAGGCCTACCAGAATCCCGGACATAGCCAGTCATGCGCCTTCTTTGCTGGACCTCCTACTAACAACACACCCGGCAGAATACCAGGTCGAGGTCCAGGCGCCCCTAGGTTCTTCCGATCACTGCCTAATATCCACCAAAGTCCCGTGGGCCAGCCCTCCACGACCAGTAGCAAGCACTCGTCGCATTTGGCACTATGGCTCTGCAGACTGGGATGGAATGCGTGACTACTTCGCTTCTGTCCCCTGGAAGCAACGCTGCTTCAGAGAGAGTGAGCCGACATTATGCACCGCTGCCCTTACTGAGGAGATCAAGTTAGGTATGGAATACTACATTCCGTTCTCGGATATCATCAGTAAGGATAGACGTAACCTCTGGTTCAACCGCGAATGCGCTGACGCTGTTTCCACGAAACGGTTGGCCTATCGCGCTTGGATCAGAGGTCGTGCTAATGACGACCCTGCTATAGACTCTCTGAAGGCAGCTTACAATAAAGCTTCCAAGTCCTGCAAAAAGGCCTACATTAGGGCGGATGCCCAGCGCATTGCGCGGATTGGCCAGGAATTGCTTTCGCACCCCACAGGTTCACGTAGCTTCTGGCGTTTGGCCAAAAACGTGCAGAGCAATTTCTGCCAACCTTCGCTACCACCTCTCAGGCGTCCAGACGGGTTACTGGCCCACAAGCCTCAGGAGAAGGCCGATCTTCTGGTGCAACTCTTTGCGGCTAACTCCCGAGTCGATGACTGTAATGCATCGCCACCAACGCTTCCTCACTGTGGCTTTTCAATGCCTGACCTAAAAATCAGGCAACGTGATGTACGCACTGCACTACAGTCACTTGATACACGGAAAGCTAGTGGGCCCGACGGAGTACCGCCTATAGTACTAAGGAGGTGCGCAGCTGAGTTGTCTCCTGTGCTCACGCGTCTTTTTCGGCTTTCCCTTAGCTTGGGAAGTGTCCCGGAATCTTGGAAGGAAGCCATTGTGCAGCCGATACCCAAAAAGGGAGATCGCGCCGACCCGGCCAACTACCGGCCAATAGCTATCACCTCAGTGATGTGCAAAACAATGGAACAAGTAATAAATAATCAACTAATCCATTACCTAGAAGATCACCACGTAATAAACGATCGCCAATATGGCTTCAGGCCGAATCGGTCCACAGGTGATCTTCTAGCGTACATCACACATCTCTGGGGTGAGGCTATGGACAAGCGTGGCGAAACGCTAGCAATCAGCCTTGATATCGCCAAAGCTTTTGATAGCGTTTGGCACAAAAGCCTTCTTTCCAAGCTTCCGGCATATGGTCTGCCTGCTCAGCTCTGCACGTGGATTGCGAGCTTCCTCCACGGGCGTAGAATACGTGTTGTTTCGGATGGATGCTCATCGCAACTCCTACCAGTTAACGCTGGTGTACCTCAGGGTTCCGTGCTATCCCCCACCCTGTTTCTTCTGCATATCAATGACATGCTTCCATTAGGTAACATTCATTGCTATGCAGATGATAGTACAGTTCATGCGGGATACTTCGGACATCCGGGGGCAGGGCCAGTGGAGACTGCCGAAAAACGAGTCAATTTGGTGATTGAACTTAACCAGACGTTGAACCACATTACAGAATGGGGATCTAACAACCTGGTTGAGTTCAATGGCAAAAAAACTCAAACATGCGCGTTCTCCGCTAAAAAGTCACCATTTCTTCCTCTCCCGTCTCTTCTGGGCACGACACTTGCGTTGCAGAGTAACATCACCTTGCTTGGTATGGAAATCTGCTGCGACCTAAATCCTAAAAATTACATCGAGGCTGTGATCAAAACAGCCTCACGCAAACTCGGAGTCCTGAACAAGGTGCGGCGCTTTTTCTCGGCTGAGCAGCTGTACCTGTTGTATAAAACTCAGGTGCGGTCCTCCGCCGAGTATTGCTCACACCTCTGGGACGGCTCCGCTAAGTATCTACTTGAAGCTTTGGATCGGATGCAGCGTCGAGCAATTCGCATTATAGGTGATGAAAATGTAACCATGAATCTCGAGCCCTTAAAACTCCGTCGTAATATTGCTGCTCTGAGTGCATTCTACCGACTGTACCACGGGGAGTGCTCAGAAGAGCTTTTCTCCCTTATCCCTCCCTCCCCTTTCCTTTGCCGTAATACGCGTGCGGGCCTTCAGTGCCACCGTTACACCGTAGCCGCCATTCCATCGCGAACGAAGAAATTTAGCAACTCGTTCCTTTGTCGCACCCTAAAAGCATGGAACTCCCTCCCTGCGCACGTATTTCCACCTACCTACAATATGGGGTCTTTCAAACGAAGCGTGAAGAGGCATCTTGCGGGCCGGCAGGGTGGGGATGGCTAATGCTATACTTACAGTCTAGCACTAGGTATCCCCACTTCTGGACGGCATTTCCACTTAACATCAGGCGGAATGCAGTCATCTGCCTGCTCTTACATAAAAAAAAAAAAAAAAAAAAAAAAAAAAAAAAAAAAGATATAAGCATACATAGGGACGGACAGATGACAGTGACTTTGTTTTAAAATATGTAGTGATAATGATGATGATACTACTAGTATTGTTTACTAACTTGTACTACTCAGCTCATAAATGACCCACTGCCGAGTCTGGCCTCCTCTAAGTACATCTCACGTCTGGCCAGCGTGGTACAGTCGACCTGTGCCACAGTGTTTCGTATCAAGTTTTCCCTCTCTTGCAGGGAGGACAATATCCTTGACATATTCTTTTATTGGCTCTTACGACATCGTTCGTTCGTTTCAGCCCATAAATGACCCACTACTGAGTCATTTATGACCCACTACGGCGTCCTCAAAATTCATGGAGGGAAATTAGCCTACTGTGCCACACTTTTAAAGATTTATGCATACATAGGGACGGACAGAGGACAGCGACTTTGTTTTATACTATGTAATGTAATAATTATGGAACTCAAATAAAAAAAACCTATGTAAATATTTTTATTACGTACTGTTAAATACACAAGATCTTCAATATCCACAGGATAAAGTGACTCAGACGGTCTAGCTATTCTGACAACATAAACGCTATGTAAACTACACATAAACTCTGAGCATACAAAAATAAAATGAATATTTAGGCGCATGTGGTATGTCTGGCAGGGGGCCGAGGCACCTTTCCCCCTGATAACTGTAGTCAAGTTTTCCTTCTCTTGCAGGGAGGACAATATCCTTGACATAGTCTTTTATTGGCTCTTACGACATCCTTAGGGTGGAATGGAGTGGTGACACTATGTATTCTATATCCGTCACCACAAGGAAGTAATAATCAACTGGATACAACGTAGACATCTTAAATATTCAACAGTTAATATTCCGCAACGACTTTAATGTAATTGGTTATCATAAAACTTTTTCAATTTGCATGGGGCGCAACGGTTTTCGCTCATCGGAACGATGTAGACTCATTGTTTATTTAGGTAGATGGACTTGGCAAATTTGGATTGTCAATTTTTCCATTATAGAATGAGATATTGATTTATATGGCAATCCGAATTTTAAAAAGATTTGAAGAACAATTCTTATTCTTCCTATTTTAAACCCAAATGCAAAAGAGAATTGTTATAGGTTTGACATACCTCTTTTTTGTTGTGTATATCTGTCTGAGGCATCTAGTTCTTGTTCTCAGCCCGTAAAAGACCCATTGCTGGGTTGGTGGAAGCCTATGTCTATGACGTGGGAGATTTTTTTATTGGCATGATTTTCCTGTGGGGATTCTGAGGCATGTTTTCAAAATCGGTTCAGCCGTCCCATATTTTTATAGTCATAATGCGGGTTCTTTCAGTTTTTAAATGTTAAACCTATAGACTTTTGTAATACCTAGGTGCCACTAATGTTCGGTTATGTGCCACTTATTAAATTAATCATGACACTATCAGTAGATTGACATTGCACCACTCTTCTGCAGGTTACGGTTATTGAACTCGTTAACAGATATCAAATGCTCCCAATCTTTATGCACCTTATAAAGCAGAATCTGACCAAAAATTACACTCAGACTCGGAGCAAGTGCCTCTGGTTTAAACAAAGACACTTGCCCGACCCCGGAATGGAACTGGGGTCCCGTGATCCCAAGGCAATATGTATATTCAACATAACACATCAAGAATAATCTTGCAGCCCACAACTACATCATTCACCAGTAATAAAACCCCAAGGGTTGTCCCAAATAATTAAGATAAATTTGATAGAGTGCACAAGTGTAGTCGTATCTCTTAACCTCGAGATTACGTCCTCTGCGCAAATGTTGTAATGAGCTGGGTTGCCGGGTCCTATCGTCGGAATGTCAGACAAGTTTTATGGAGCACGACGCGTTCGGAAGTTTAAAGGCTTCAATAAAAACGAAAGTTAATGTCAAGTCTTTTATGAAGGGCAGGGAAGATGCTTCCAGAAAGATTGCTTTAATCGGAAAAGATGTTGCATCGGATTGTAAGGCAAAGGTAGGTCGAGACGTGGAAAATACAGTACGGAATTAAAACGGTAATTAAAAATAAATAAATCGTACACTGGATGTCACATAGAAGGTAGGTGACATAGTGTGTGCGGAATTGCTGTAAACATTTTCGACATAACCATATCTTTACGAGACTCGTGGTTACTTTGTGAGATGCAAATTGAAATATCATCATCGTTTCAGCCAAAAGACGTCCACTGCTGGACATAGGCCTCCCCCAAGAATGCCACTAAGGCCAGTCCTGAGTCACCGCATCCATCGCTTTCCGGCGACCTTAACCAGGTCGTCAGTCCGTGTGAGAGGCACTCGAGGACTTTTCTGTCCTGCCCATTGCCACTGAAGTTTGCCAATCCTGTGGGCTATGTCGGTTATTCTGATTATTTTGCGTATCTCCTCATTTATGATTCGATCTCGCAGGGAACCCTCTCCATTGCCCTTTGGGTGACTTTGAGCATTAGTAATATCTAATACTCCTTTGGTTATGCGTGCAATAGATAATCTGTTCTTCCTCGCTTTTCTCCCAATTTCATTGCGGCCAGTATCATTATATCTTAATTTTGCTATCTACCTGTATGAAGCGATTGCCGTGATCTAGTGGCACCGCGGTGGACGTTGAAAAACATCCAGCAGAGCTTGTAGATCGACGTTGCAGATCGATTGCGTTCTGCCTGGTCAGCTAAGCTAGCACTTCTGAGTCGGGCCTCCTCCCATCACAGGGAGGGAAATAAGCCTACTGTGCCACGCTTGCCAGACGGCCAGACGGTTGTTTCAAGTTTTTTATCTCTAGCGGCTAGGTTTTCGGCCTTGTCGTTTCCTTCGACACCCTCAGGACGAAATTGGGTGGTGACACTATTTATTCTATCTAAGACACTACACGGTAACTCAATTGTATATTCACTTTGGAAGAAACTGAAATGTAAAGTTTAATTTCAAAATAGTTGTAACAAAAACAATCGATAATTAGTGATTTCTGCTTTTGGAAATGCTACGGACCAGTAACTGCTAATGTGACACCTTAGACTCAGTTAACGTTAATATTTACCGACGATTTTACATCCATACTAACTGCTAATGTTTAACAAATACAGGTGTAATAAATACGAACAGGACCAACTTAACGAGAGTTACTGTTGGTACAGGTGCTGTGTCATGTGTGAAAATGTGTGCTAAATTAAGAAAACAGTAACTGCACACAGAAGAAAGATGTGAGGAATGAATACAACTTGCCAAGCTCATAATATGCCTAACAGTTATAATAATCGGTTGTTTTCGCGGAACCTATGCTTGGTAATTATAAATAGACTCGATAATAAAAAAATACACGGTCTACCAATGCTTTAAAAACATCTCTAAAATAAGAAAAAACCTTAAAGCCGTTTCAATTATTTTATACATTGTTTAAGGCTACGGTATCTATTAGATCGGCTACGTGCCTACTTTATTAAAAAATAACATAAAACAGCAATATATTACAGGGCGTATTTAAATTAACATTGGAGGAGCCATTCAATAACCATTCATATTTGATGGTAATACAGCTGAATTTTGCACGGTCATTAAGCTTTTGGGAATGACGTTCAGCGGAGCAAGTTCTGTATAATAAGGCATCGCTTCATTGACAGCGGTTTACTTTACGCTCAATTAGTGGAGCGACACACGTGATGTCACCTGGGGAGGGGGGAGACTCCACTGGGGGGACAGCCACCCCTACTAGTCGGGACTCAGATCCACCTAAAATTTGCGGTGAAATTTTGCAGCAGCGGGAAATTCTATTTACACGATATACTTACATTTATTTCCGCTTTAATACGACGTGAAGCAACGTCAAACGAGTATGACTGTACGATAAAGGTCGTTAAGGTAATGTAATGATGTATGTATGTTCCATTATTTATGCAATCAGACGAGTGTATCCAAGGAAAAGTTATCTTTACGAGTAGAGTATATTAAAATGTAGTGTATTGTTAATTTAAGTAAGAAAGAGAAATAAACTACAGATACCAATTGTTTATCACCATCAATCCACCATTGAAAATGATGCACGTCAGATATCATATTGTAAACTAATTCAAATTTTCTGCTGTTTTGTTTTCTAATAACTGCTTTACTTAACTAAAACGGGGCGTTTATAATAATTCGAAAGCATAGTTTTGATTCCATGTGATGACGGAATTCGAATTCATAATTTCGCTACCCCATATCGCCCTGAGGGTGTCTTAAGCCCGAAAACCTAGCCCCAAGAGAAGCAAAACCTGATACGAAACCTTATGGTATAACCCGTCTGGCCAGCGTGGTACAGTACGCTTCAGGTACTTGGAGGAGGCTCGACTTAACAGTGGGTCATTTATGGGCTGAGTCATTTTCAAATCCTTTCTCCGGTCATTATGAATAAAAATAAAAGCGTATTAAAAACAGGGTATCCCCTGTTTTTTATTCATTCTCTCATTCAAAGTTGTGGGCGGTTGCTAGTTTGTTAGCACGTAATTGGGGGAGGCCTATTTCCAGCAGTGGACGTCTTTTGGCTGAAATGATGATGATGAATTATTGAATAGAATTTGACGATAGCTCGATTGAATTACCAGATTAGATATGGATCACTGCTCTATTCAAGCGAAATAGTAAATGATCAAACAAATTACTCTTATTACCGTCTATTATGCGTAGAGAGTTTCAATTTAAATAACCACTCTATCAATATGCAAGATTGAAGCGAAAGCAAACATCATCATCATCATCATCAGCCCACATTAGGCCACTGCTGGACATAGGCCTCCCCTAAAGAGCGCCATAGCGCCCTGTCTTCAGCTTGACGCATCCAGCTGCTGCCCGCAACCTTTCGCAGATCGTCGCTCCATCTAGCAGAGGGCCGTCCCACACTACGCTTGCCGATTCGCGGTCTCCACTCAAGAACTCGTCTACCCCAGCGGTTGTCGGTTCTTCTACAGATATGACCAGCCCACTGCCACTTCAGTCTGCTAATTCTCTGAGCTATGTCGGTGACCTTGGTTCTCTGTCGGATAGTCTCGTTACGAAAGCAAACAACACATTTAAATTGATAATCATATATTATTATGTAATATTACTACTTGCTCCTTAATATTAACCATAAATAAATAACCCTAAAGTAGCGGTCCGAATATTGCACCTTGTGGTACGCCCATTTCTAACGTCCTAACAGCCTCTGATAACGCAATAAAGTCGAGTTACAACCGAGACAGCGGTCCTGGACGCCTTGATAAACAATCCTCTAAGGGGTTCCGCTCCTCGCTTCGTAGAATTTGGCTTTGTTTCACACAAGCGTTACTGTCGAAAGCCACCTGCCGTGCCATTTTATGAACGTACCTGTGTTATCTCAATTTGGTGATAGCTGCAAAAGTGTGCTTATGTGGCCCATTACCCAACGTTACCGTAAATTATGATAATAATGCTTTGGTCTAGACAAATTTAGGAGAAAAGGTATAATAAAATACTATTTTCTCGTAGTCATTTATTTGTTTGTAAAAATAACTTCTGCCAGAGGTCTATTCTATTGTAAAGAATTGTAATGTTGTCTACAGAAATACACGATACCACCAATCCATTCCAATTTGAGGCTGTCATACATTAAGCCTAAACGGCAAAGCATATAAAAACAACCTTAAGAGAAGGATATCTTCCATAAAACCTTGAGCCAACCCGCCAGGCCATTGTAGGACAGTGGGCTGATTTGATGTCATGATGATTATATAAAACGTACATTCAAAAGTTAATTAGGGCAAAAACAAGCGGAATCAAAAACAAAAGCCATTAAACCGATAATAGGTGCATTACGAAACGTGTCGCCCGAATACACTCTGGATTGTGCCAATATATTTAGACAAAATTTGGAGGAGAGAAACGTGACTAATAAGAGGGAACTCATTGGTACTTTTACAGTGAATTATAAATACGTCGAGATTAGGAGGCTCGTTGTAATTGGGGAGATCTCGACTGCAGATAACACATCTAACACTTGGTCACGTTCGGTCAAAACGGCAACCGGTCTGTTAGACGCCTCTCGGTCTGCCATATTTTATTTTTTGTAATTATTTATTTTATATGCTTACCTTTTTGTATATTATAGGAGAATTAATTATATGGAGATTTAAATATTTTCCTTACATAGAGTCATACTTACATAGTGTTATATAAAAAAATACTTTTTTATTTAATTAATTCCGAATCTACGTGACAATAGGAGTTTTGAAAACATCTTGTAACTGAAACTTGTGAATTACGTCTTACACTAACATTATCAGATAAAAACACAGCAAAGTGTAGCCACCTTCAAATAAATTGTTGAAAAGTATTGTTACATAAACGCGCTATTACAACTAGTGTGTCTGGACAAAAAGGTAGAGTTTTACCTAAAATGTGAAAATAAATACTACGTTCGCAGTGACGCGTAAAGGGCGCGTCATTATAGGCTTTATGGGCCATAACGCGGTCCCAACCTTATAATTCCAACTTACTAAGCTACGTGAAAACAAAAATAAATCACCACATCGATATCACGGCGGGAATTATCGCGGGGGGAGTTGTGACGTGGACCAAGTAACCATGCGACACGACGATACTGTAAATTCAAATGACATTATGTAGATTTAAAGAAAAGAGAGGTTTTGGCGTGTTTGAGTATCTATGTGTTTATGTCCGTATGGTGACAGATTTAGAATGCCGAACGAAAATGCCAAGGCATAAAACCTAACCTGCAAGAGAAGGAAACTTTCTTGCCAGTGTGGCATAGTAGACAAATTACCCGCCATGTAATAGCCACTCAGCAGCCAGTCATGTATGGGCTGAGTAATGAAAATGAATGAAATGACTAATGAAGTTACACTTGCTAATAGCCAAGTAGACTAAACAATATTTTGCCATCATTGTTGTCTGATAAATGAATGAACTACCTTTAGTAATCTATTAGCATAAGTCATTCATTATCATCTGAGCCCATAAATGACCCACTTCTGAGTCGATCCTGCTCCAGCGACATGGAGGGAAATTAGCCTACTGTGCCACGTTAGCCAGACGGGCTGGGTGTGTATTAAGCTAGTCTTCCGTTCTTTGAGGCACCGCTTACTAAACCAACAGGATGATTGGTTGGTGAAATTATGCAATCTAAATCCATAGACTCAGAGCAAGTGCCTCTGGTTTAGACAAAGAAACTTGCCCGACCCCGGAATCGAACCCGGGACCCGTTGATCCAAAGGCGGCAAATCTAACCCCTAGACCAACCAACAAGGCAGTCAATCAAACACAAAAGTCGAATAGTAAAATGTAAGTTTTGAGATTGAAATAGGCTCAGATCATAATGATAGTATACATATATTGATAATATACATATTATCCAATTTGTATGTATTATTTTTTAGCCCAATTTGAGCATTGGCCCAAAAACAGAATATTTCGCTAAGTCAACTAAGGCGCTATTCAAAGAAATCAGAACATAGCATTTCGATAGTGAATGGTTCCAGCAGAAGTGTCATATCGATAAAAAAAATCTCGCGCTCGACTTGCGATGAAGTCACGTGTCTCGTTGTCTCGAATAGTCTCGCAACTGACATAAGTAGTCATCCAATTTGGGCACCCTGACAAGAGTCGCATATCATCCCCCTGTCTGCGTGATTTAAGGCTACACCTTCTCAGAATAAGAAGACGTGACAAAAGTATGTTTTTTTTAAATTACAACGAAAAAGATTGGCCCTCTAAGTTTTGTGTGACTTTTGTCTAAGTGAACGAATAAAGCGTCTTAAATAAAGTGTCTTAGTCGTGAATGTTCTCAGCAATGTTTTCAAGCCTCACTCCACCCACTCCACTCGCTCACTCCTTTGAATATTATTTCTATTATTCAAGTTCTAATCAACGTCTAGATGGGCCGGCTATATGCAACACATGGAGCTATTATTTCGAATCACATAGCGATGTTCATTATTATCGAGAGCAACAAAAAAAGCAATGATCATATTTTTTTTACAATTAATTCGAAAATTGTATCGAATTGAGAATGGGAATCACAAGTGTTCGTCAACTGTCTGGAACAGTTACTATGTTTTATTAATGAGGCATTTTTCTATCCAAGTAGATCCTTATAGACATCGATGAAATATACGGAGGTATTTCAGCAAACAATAAACACTCGTTATATGTGATTATCGAAGCGTAATATATATTTTTTGTCTTCGTTCCCGTTGGCCGATTCTTTTTGTCTCTACTTGGCTAACGACCAATAATATAATTTCCCAGGCTACGTTGAAAGTCTTTTGAAGGATTTACTGTGTGAGGCGCGAATTCACTTTGCCAATTATATTTTCCGCTCTATTTTTATTCTCATTACCGTGATTAGTGCTGACGTTGCTTGGAAACTGAGAGTTAATAATTTCAGACATAATTTGATGAATCAGATCCGTGTGGTGACGGATTTAGAATACATATTGTCACCACTCCATTCAATCCCGAGGGTATCGTAAGAGCCGACGAAAGGAAATGGTAAGGTGGAAGAACTAGCCGCAAGAGAAGGAAAACTTGGCGGTGCTGACATGTCTGGCCAGCATGGCCGAGAGGGTAATTACCCTACATGTAATGGGTGGAGGCCCGACTCAGTAATGAGAGATATATGGGTTGAGAAGCAGTAGTAGATATCCTTGGACATCCTTGGACATTCCATCCATCTCGTCCCAAGCTAAGCAACTTAATGCTTGTGTTATGGTAACGAAATGGATGATAAACTACTTATATACATTTTTTTTTAATAATGTGCTTGAATTTAGTTACTTCCATAATGTGAATGGATTTAAAAAACGAAACAGGTTCTAGATGTGACAGTTCTTCCATCCTGAGTTATTCAAAATATACGAGCATACAAAAAGTAAATACGCGGACTCCATTTTTAAAAAGAATTCTTCAAATTTATTCTGTGGACGGACTTTTTACAAGCAAAGGCACCTCGTATACTGCCAAAACAAATTCTACCAAATTATAACACGGGGAGAACACTTAAGAGAGCGAAGCGAATGCCTCCGGGTATTATGGAGGCCCCTACACATTGAAATCGTGTCGTTTATTAAATTTCCCGTGAAAAAGTGTCGCGTTAAAATAGCCCTCTGCCGCTATGTTAATTGTATAGGAATCTTGAATGTATGCAAAGTTATACTAAACATTGGGGTTCCGTAAGATAACCGGATAGGTTTTTTAAATACAAAAATATTGTATGTTTTTCCTGATTTTTTAAATTGGTTGAGCAAATTTTTACCACGGCATGTTTTATGAAATATGAGTCATTTTTTAAAAATAACTTTTTATATAATTGAAAATTGTCTAACTTTGTGTTATGGTCTAGCTCAGATCTTTGAGCCATTAGTTACATTAGTAAAGTTTTGTACCCAGTGTGTGAGGGCAGTTTCAGCACGCACCATTTAATTTTACTGAGTTTTATATTACAACATTTTTGGCTATGTTGTTTGCACAATGATTGTAACCCTTTTATTTAAAAGAGCAACCATGGAGATTCTTGTCGGCTCTTCTCTGTGGAATGGCATTCCGAACCGGTGGTAACATGTTGATTTTGCAGTATCAACCAGCTCTGATTAGCCTTTTTTTTTATAAAATAGGGTATTACTCTACACTGTATAGATATTTTAGAAGGACCGAATAAAAAGTTAATATGAATTTGATTACATACGAGACAAACAGCTTTTTATGAGAATCACTAATTAACCGCGTGGTGTTGGATTTAGAATACATAGCGTCACCATTCCATCCTGAGGGTGTCATAAGAGCCGACATAAAGAAACGACAAGCCCGAAAACCTAGCCACAAGATAAGGAAAACTTGATACGAAACTCTGTGCCAACCCCATCAGGCCAGCGTGACACAGTAGGATAATATTACCCTCCTTGTGGGAGGAGGCCCGATTCAGCAGTGGGTCATTTATGGGCTAAGTATTAGTAGTAGTACTATATGGCTACCTGTTCAGGTCTATGTAGAGTTTTATTCACGGCTCGTACCTTAGTAGTCTTGAAATGTGAACTTCTACAAAAAACTTCTCTTCATTGTTGCGCAGTTGGGCACTCCCACAACTCACTAAAACTCGTCCGAGTTCCGTATTAAGATTTCGTTTCAAAGTCTATGCCAACTGACCTGCCCAGTGTGGCCCACTAACTTGAAAAGAGCCCAATCAAAGGAATCACTGCTAAGATTCCTTTATAGGTTGGAATGGGGTGACTTCCTTGTTGGTCTAGGGGTTGGATGTGCCGCCTTCGGATCAAAGGACTTCAGTTCGATTCCAGGGTCGGGCAACTGTCTTTGTGTTAACCAGAGACACGTGCTCTGATTCCGGTTGACATTTGTCGTGAATTACATGTTTGTAAACTGCCCCCGCGATGCAGAAGAAAAAGAAACGAACTTTATTATAAAATAAACGCAAAACCTTAGATCATATTAAGTGAAATATGGATTCTTATAAATCAGACTGTCGCTTATCCCAAATAAATGATGGTGAGAGGAAGCCTCTAAACATTTAATTACCGTACTTTTTTACTGCCAACAAAGAGGCAAGCACTCGCCTCCTTTAGCCTATCATTCATAACTTGAGTAATAAAGAAAATTTTGGCAATAAGGTAGAGATGTACTTCTATAACATATCGATAATTTGATCGATGAATGCATCGATCAAATTATCGACTATATTATCGATTATATTATGACGACAAGGTTGGCGCAGTGGTTGAGCGATCGACTGCTGCGCAGCATGTCGCGGGTTTGATCCCCGCACGGAAGAAATATTTGTATATCCTTGGACATTTCACACAACGCCATCTCGTCCCAAACTAAGCAACTTAATGCTTGTGTTATGGTAACGAGATGGATCATAAACTACTTATATACATTTTTTTTTGTAAATACATACATATTATAGATAGAAATGACACCCAGATTCCGAGCCAGTGCCTCTGGTTTAGACAAAGACACTTGCCCGACCCTGGAATCGAACCCGGGACCCGTTGATCCAAAGGCGGCACATCTAACCACTAGACCAACGAGTAATTTACCATTTACTACTACAATCAGCCCTATAGAAGACCCACTGCCGAGTCGGGCCTACCATTTACTACCGGTTCGGAATGCAGCTCTACAGAGAAGAGCCAGCAAGAAACTCTGTAGGTGTTTTTTTATCGTCACTTTTAGGTACAAGGCCGGTTTGACAGATTTGTGTGAGCAAAGTCACGCAAAAGTCGTAAAGACCCAAACATCAGCAGCATCTAGTCAATACATATAAATCTCGACGATACAAAAATCGATATCTCCCATCGATAGATAGGTCACATCCCTATGGTAATCCGACGACACGGCCAGCAGGGGAATGAGTTCGGGCCATTAGCCACGACGTTGGCATTGCGGTTAAATTAATACGTGCAGCGGCCAATTTAGGCACGTGGAAGTATAACAAATTTGGCAATGTGATCACCAAAACCGAATTTGAAAAGAATTTTGTCCTAGTTGTGAATTTGATTTAACTAACGGTCGCCCAGCGGTCAAAATTCATTAAAGTTCTATTCTCAATTTGACCGCAGACACAATAAACAAAAAGAGTAATAGATATAAAATAATATTATATGTAAAATGTTAAAGACTATTATATGCATGTTAGTGTGTCAGATACATGGTAGTGTGCGTAATGTGTTTTTATTGATGTAATGTATTTTAACACAATTAAAAAAAATAAGTATTCTGCATTTCTTTTTCTACGTAAACGATAAGAGTGGAAAATTTCATAGCCCTCCGTCTGCGCAACTTTCGTAAAAACTATTCATGTTCTTCCCAACTCATTAAATAATGCTCACTAGACCAGTCAATAGAAATTCCTACAGGGCGTGAAGAATGTTGTCAGTGTATAAGGTATTCTTAAAATTATAAAAGCCAACTGTATTCACTTTGGCTCATCTGAGCTCATAAAAGACGTCAATATACATTTTACATTTACCACGGGTTCGGATCGCTGATCTACAGAGAAGAGCCGGCATGAAACTCTGTAGTGCTATTTTAAATCACCAATACTGATAGCAGATAGGCAGATTTGTGACAGCAAGCCAGCGCAATAGTCACAAAGGTCCAAACATCAGCAGTATTTTGTCGGTATTTAGAACTGCATGCCTGAACTGACCCCCAGCAACGGCACCTGTTCATAGACGCATGTGACAGCCTTCGCCCTCCTCAACCATATTACAGGGAAGACGGTGACCCGCCTCACGAGGCCACGGCCATGAGTCTTTCAGTGAGCTTGATACTCCGGCATTAATCCCAGAGCAATTATTGGGCATCGTCGTTTCAGCCCATAAATGACTACGCCCACTACTGAGGCAGGCCTCCTCCAAATTCATGGAGGGAAATTAGCCTACTGTACCAAGCTGGCAAGATGATCTGCCTATAGCCCTCAGGATAGTGTAGGTTGTTGACAATGTGTATTCTAAATCCGTCTCCACACGGAGTAATTGGGCATAGACGAGACTAATCCAACTTTTTAAAAGTTGTAGCATACACGAACTGATGTCTTATAAGTTCAGGACAATACCTAAGCTCAAAACCAATAACCACATGGAATTGAATTCGCTCTTCGTCAATGGAAACCATCTTGCGTCGAGTACCATTATCATGTCTAGGTATTGAAAGAGGATTACGCCGCTCTGGAAATGAAATATAAACCTTATATGAAGCCTTTGTGGTCTAAATTTGATATCGGTTATGTATTTCATACAATTTTATAGCGAGTTTTTGATGCGCTGATGAAATATAAATCAGTTACTATTTGCACAGTTCCAAACGTAAATAAATAAATAAGTGTTCAAGCAGTTAACAAGATTAACTTTAATTAAACTCTTGAACTGTTACTGCACTCCTTTGTGTTGTATCGATTGGAATAGTTCGATATAGGGAGTCGAATCGCGAGTCAAATTGTTTCGAATACATTTCGTTTCGAATAAATCGATGTAGAAGCAAATTGAAATCGTGAGTAATTAAAAGGAACTTGGTGCAGCGATTAAATGTGGTTAGTTCGCTTGCTGTTCCAGCAAGTCAAGGAATAGTTGGTTACATGTAGTTGTTGCAGTCAAGCACTTCTATTTGGTGAGGTCAGGTTAGGTTTAGTAAAGCTGGTATTATGCAGCAAAATACGTTAGACGTAGTGCTAAATGATTTGTTAGGAAATGTCGGGTAACTACTAGATGCCTGACTGGAGAAAGACATTAGAAAATATCGCAGCCAAGTAACACTGCCTTGTTGGTCTAGGGGTTATATGTGCCGCCTTTGGATAACCGGGCCCCGGTTCGCTTCTGGAGTCGGCAAAATGTCTTTGTAAACCAGAGGCACATGCTCCGAGTCTGGGTGTCATTTGTGTTCGTGAATTTTATGCTTGGAAACTGCCCCTGCACTAGTAATGAACTATACAGGCCATTTCGTTTTTTAAAAAACAAAAGAATATCCACCTTGTACGGTGCAGTGTTTCTACGTAAACAAAGTCAAGCCTATAAACAAGAGACTGAGATGATTGATTAATAAGCTATACGAAAAAATCCTATTAAATTGTCCCCTTGTCGCTAAGGTGAGTGTTCCTCAGAAGTGTTAAGGATATTTTATAACATAAATACGATCGATTGCGATCTAAACTCGTAAAGGTCGGCGCGTGTGAAGCGGCCTTAAGCGAGTTTTCACAGGATACTTAAATGCAGTACACGAATCTAACATTGATTACGAAATGGTCTGAAAAGGTACGCTCACACAGACATGCGTAAAGCATCAATATAGGCGATTCGTCTATTAATTGATGTAACTAACTAATATATATAACGTAACTTATTTTGTCACTGTGGTTGCTTGTGTCCGTGTTTCGTTTTTGTTTCGCAATGTGACCTGTACAATCCATGGCTTGGATGGTGTGAGGCGACCAAATTAACCACTTTGGTAGAAGCTCTGACCGCGAAAGTAGTCAACCTGTCAGTGTAACATAGTAGGCTAATAATTTATCTTCATCTGATTGGAGAAGGCCCCAAACAGCAGTAAGTTAATGATTTCTTAGGTTTTGCGGCCCGTATACCGTAACATAATGAGTCTCTCCCGCGACCACGACTGCTGCAAAGCATTCGAAACGTCGGGAATTAAATAATCTAATATACACGCGATAAATCTGTTAAAAAGTGTTTAATTTCAAGCAGTAAGTTATTTGCGGACTGAAAAGAGAAATAGGCAACAATCCTTCAATCAGATAGTTTTTTTTTTGCTAGTGTTATATCCTTGATAGGCTATCCATATCGGTCCAGGGAGAGCTGTGGGACTTAGGTGCAGTGTGCTGCTAGGGGCGCCCCCTCCTCAGTAAGCGTCCGACGGTGTACCGTCGACTATCGCCACGGAAAAAAGATGGTGCCTACTTTTATCTTTTGCTGCCAGTGGCATGCTTTCCTCGTTACATACGTATCACTGACTCTGTGACAACCGCTTTTCATTAAGCAGGCTGTATTCTGGGGCTCTTAAGACTTAGGCCTACCGATCAATGAAATTATGCTACTGCAGAGCATTTATATTTACTATGTTTAGGCGGTCTATTCCAGTGAACACTGAATTTATAGCTGATACAAAGTCGTTAAGGAACTTCAGCGGATAGAATAACTAATATCTCCGCCGGGTACAGTTTCATTGCAATCGAGGTATTTATGTACCTTTACGGTAGTGACTTCAGAGAGTCAGCAGGATCTTATGGTTTTCACCACTCCCTATTGTAGTCTAGTTCTAGGTCGTGAAATAACGTTAATTATTACTTTTATTCATCAATTTATGCGCACAGACAATACTTCATTGAATACGTATTTGCACAAATGCAGAGCTTATCTCTAAAAAAATCTCTTCCAGCTAAAATGTCTTTCCTCAATTTTATAATTTCAATAATCACTATCACTACATAGTATAAAACAAAGTCGATGTTTTCTGTCCGTCCCTATGTATGCTTAAATCTTTAAAACTACGCAACGGATTTTGAAGCGGTTTTTTTTATTAGGTAGAGTGGTTCACGAGGAAGGTTTATATGTATAACACAGCCGGGGCGGGCCACTAGTGTTAATATAAAAAACGAAGCTTGGATCTGAGAAGGCGACAAACAAGGTGAAGACGAACACGGCGTTTATGTAAAGGTCTCAGCGTACATCAGTGTATTGAAACATTTGAACTGTTTGGCTCCACCGATTGTCAGATGGGTGATCAATATATTACAGCAACGTCAACAGACAGTCGATATACAACGTCAGTTGTCCGTGAGCTGACGGATTTAGAACATAAAATGTCACTAACCCTTACCATACTGAGGGCGTCGCAACAGTCGACTGAAGGAACGAAAGCAGACAATTAGAGGAGAAGAAAAACTTGATACTGTGGCTACTTGTCTGGCTAGCGTGGCACAGTACACTAAATTCCTTCCATCCGACTCAGCCATGGTTAGGTTATGGCCTGAGATAATGATCAGTCAAATTAGGTTAGTCTGATGCGGACTTCTTTGATATTGGAAAAAACATAAGGACCTCCTACTAATGTTTAAAGTTATGTAAGTAACTGAACAAATACTATCTTTTTTAACGAAACCCGTTGACATGGTTTAGACATGGTAGTTTGGTATATCGTAAGGGCAGTTCACAAACATGTAATTTACGAAAATAAATGACACCCAGACCCAGAGCAAGTGTCTCTGGTTTACACAAAGACACTTGCCCGACCCCGGAATTGAACCGGGGTCCTAAAAAACCTAATGTAGCAACGACATCTATTTGCGAAAAGGCAACCAACCCAATTTAAAGCCAACGCAGACGAAGCCACGGAGCTAGTGTGTATCAAAACTTCAAATTTCAGTGTCAAACTTTTTAACGAAGTGCAAATAAGTTATTATCGTTGGCAACACAACAGGCTCTTTGTTCCTATTTCAAATATCGTTAGAGAAGGGAAACTTTGTGAATCACATTTCGGTGTCACTGGGCCCTTACAGGGGATCGCGAATTCATTATTGGGACCACAATAGCACAAAGCTTTCATGTTGCTTTAATATTTCTTAAAAGCGCTTTATAGAACGTTGATACGAAGTACGGATAACGATTCAGCAACTTTTAGCTTACACCGATATTATTTAGGTGTTACGTGTGGCTCACCCATTTTGTATTTTTTTATTTATTTTTTTACGTCGGTGATCCTCACGGATACCCGGCCGTTGGGGACTGGCCGGGGTATGTGGGAATCCGGGCGTGTAGAGGTGGTAAATTGCGCCCCGACCTACCCACTAAAACCGACGGCGATCCTCGACTGCCCAAGCCAGGGCCGCGGGATCCACTCCCATTGCGGGAGCATGCTCCGTGACCCTGGGGGTACAAATTGAAAGCACAAGAACACTCAAAATCAAAACTCATTTAGACAAGTTAGCTCATTAGACCTCTTTTGGCAAGTCAAACAGTAAAATAAAATTTTCTATTTACGCCAGTTTTGGAACGCAGTTCTTAAGAAAAAAGCCGGCAAGAAACTCTGTAGTTGCTCTTTTTAGATCGCCATTGTTAGGTACACGCCATAGTTAGGATAAGGGTCAGCGCGCACTATCGGAGTGGCGGCGAAGAGGGTTTTTCAGTAACAATTTAATTATTCGTCGTTATAAAGTCGTATTCCGAAGCGCTTTAGGTTGAAATTAAATTGTTACTGATAAAGCCTCTTCGCCGCCACTCCGATAGTGCGCGCTGACCCTAAGACAGATTTGTGCGAGCAAACTCACGCAATAGTTGCAAAGGGTCAAACATCAGTAACATTGATTAAACAATAGTAACCTATAATGCCTTTTTGATCTAGTGGTTAGATGTGCCGCCTTCGGATCACTGACCCCGGGTTCGATTTCGGGGGCAAGTGCCTTTGTGTAAACCAGAGGCACTTTTTCTGAGTCTGGGTGTCATTTTTATTCGCAAATTTCATGTTTGTAAACTGCTCCCGCCAGACAGGCAAAGTAGGGATCTCGTGCAAAAAAAAAATCTGATCCAATCGACCCCCCAGTATAGCCCCACTGGTGTATGGGGATATTGGGTGTATGGGGAGGCCCGACTCAGCAGAGTTTAGTTTTTACCGACTACATTCTAACATTCTACGAGTACATACTATACCCAATTTACCCGAAAAACCTGAACTAATTACATCAAGAAATATGAAAATTACCCAAATTGTCCTACACCGCGATAGCGAAATTTCAAGAGCAATTAGCACAGTTAAGATTTCTTCGACTACAACTATCGAGGGAATGTGCGCTGCGACCCCTAGCCAGACATACCACCTCGTCTGGCAGGATAATCATCCCTTCGCGCCTAAAAGTTGATTATATGACCCTTATTATATTTCAGTGTTGTTCCACAGTGGAGGTTTAACAACATGCTTGATTTGGTAACGGTTAATAAAATTATTGCTGTGATTAATATCGGGAGCCCTTTGGATTAGGATGCGGCGGAGTGGCTTTTATTAATGGAAGGGATAGGTCGTAGGGCTGTTTGTTGTGGTTCTGAGTGCTTTCTGCAATATGTAGCCCTGTTCATCCCTAGAGAGGTCAAACCAATGCTTGTTTTACGCCCAACGCCTATTTTACTGTACCTTGAGACTTACGATATTTTGCTTTACCGGCGTCCCTAATGGAAAGTGATGCAAGATTGGCGTCATTAACCAACACAGACGGAAATAGAATATCTTAGATTGAAAATCTTATTTTTTACAGCAGCATCTACCTACTTTCAGTGTACAAAGGACCCACTACAGAGTACTGGGCCGCGCTGGCAAGACGGGTTG
The DNA here is from genome assembly GCA_905475355.2 of Clostera curtula. Taxonomy (NCBI): domain Eukaryota; kingdom Metazoa; phylum Arthropoda; class Insecta; order Lepidoptera; family Notodontidae; genus Clostera; species Clostera curtula. The sequence continues at coordinate 2,075,472 of FR997804.1, read as the reverse complement.
GCACAGGGTTTGTATCAAGTTTACCTTCTCTTGCGGCTAGCTCATCGGCCATATCATTTCCTTTTGTCGGCTCTTACGACACCCTCGGGACGAAATGGTGTGGCGACGGTATGTATTCTAAATCCGTCACCACACAAATAATATATAAGACCACTTTAGTAGCTTATTAATTGCATCCCGTATTCTCCGCTCCTTTTACATTGCAAAACTTTTAGCCCATCTCGCAATCTCTACCAGACTCGAACGAGGTTCATAAACAAAAAGTTTACCGACCAAAAAGGGTTAAAACAAAACGCAGCCCTTCCTAATACTCAGGCACAGAAGTCCATTTCAAATGAACTTAGGATATACCATTTTTATTTTATATTATATAGGCATGTACTAGTTGAGGAGTGTATGAATACTATTATTATAAAGATATTTTTTTAAATGGACAAGAAGAGATTTTAAAGGTATTCTTTTATCAAACAATGAAGTGTATTTACGACGAAAAAGCATGCACGTAAGACAACATTTTTTTTAAATATACGTACTGAAAGATACTCGTACATCAATCTAGTGTGCTAAGAAACAATATACTTATTATATAATAGTATAATCAATAGCTGTGAATTAATTTTGGCGACATATCATAAGTGTTTAAAAGTGTCCACTTTTAAGTGTCCTTAGAGTGTATTCCGAGGATGAGGTAAGAAGTGATCATAACTAATGTGAAGAAATCTTTGAGTCCTGCGACAACCCGTCTAGCCGGCAAGGCTTATTTAAAAATAAAACAAATTTCTTTCGCGCCATTAGATTGGAGGAAAGTCTTCGTCGCACAGTATAATTATGGGCTGAGATGAGATATTCAATCTATATTTGAATTTTAAATTAGGAATTTAAAAGATGGATTAAAAAGTTTCCCAACAGGCATCTCCATAATGATTTAAGCCACAAGCTTACAGACTATAGTTGGATATTACGGGTTCTCTCTAGAAATTGCCCGTGACGCCACACCAGGGTTGCCACCAAATTGACACTGACAGTCTCATTTTACGCAACTAAATTGAGTTGCCGGGAAAATAAGGATGCCCCGAGGTGGTAGTTGGCGTTTTATTTTTTAGATATAATATTTATTACATTGGAAATGAAAATGTGATTGGACTGATAAACAAGATTTTGAGACAGATGAACACGTTTATGTATTTGTGGTATAAGGTAACTTTTTAAATTGGATTCGTAGGAAATCAAGGTAGAATTGCATGACTTATGAAATAGAAAATTATAACGTATTTCACAATTCCTTGTTCTATTTTTAAGCCACTGCGCTAAGTATAATCTGTATCAAAGTGGCTGTTCAGAAACATGTAGTTCACAAACACAAATAACGCCCAGACTTGTTCTACGGAATAAAAAAAACTTAAAAAATTAAAGTAGTCAAACATGACATACCTTGGCATCCTTACTTTTTTTTTGCAGATTAAATTTGCAAGAGTTAGTGCAAATATTAATAAGGAAAATTAACACCAAAACCATCATTTCCTTTAGTCCACTCTTACGACACTCTCATGACACAATATAGACACTTTGTACCATATATGTAAGTGCGTGTGGTGGCGGATTTAGAATACATAGTGTCACCACCCCATGTCACCCCCATATCCTGAGGGTGTTGTAAGAGCCGTCAAAAGGATATGATATGACCGAAAATCTAGCCGCAAGTTAAGGAAAACTAGAAACAAAACCCAGTGCAAATCCGTGTGGATAGAGTTGCCCAGCAGTGGGTCATTTATGAGCTGAGTAGTAGTAGTAAAATAATTACACTCTTTCTTTGTTCTGGGTAGCCGTATATGCCCATAATATGTCACATTGACTTCACTGGACGAAGAATAAGTTATTTATACGTTTTCGATTCTGGAGGACACTGATTGATCGGATCCATTCGTCTGTAAAGAGCCGGCGACACGTTGGTGGCTCTTAGCTTGTGGACGGTTCGCCCCAAAATTTTTCGGCCCGAATCTAGGATAGATTTACATGGGTGATTTGAAGCCATAAGCTCTCAAAGTCAAACTCAAACAAAAGGAACTTTATTTACGTTTGATTTATTACGACCTCTTATGAATTGTCGTATTTAAAAATACCAATGTCATCTTTGTCCACCTCTAGGTGCTAGTGTCTCTCTTTAAAGTCCGTTGAATATATTGTAACAAATGAGATTACAAATTAATTATATAATAACAAATTCAACTATAAAGTTCACCTAAAAATCATATTTGTGAAGACCTCGGAAATCTCAATTACAGACTTTGGGTACTAAAATTAACAATTACCTATATTACACATAGACTTTGGCCGTTAGCGTGGGACCTAACGTTTGGGCCGAAACACACCAAGCTTAGAGACGACGTGAGTTGTATCGGGTATACGTGATTTAGTAGGGCCAACTTTTGTTGGACTACAAATACAGGTTTTGCAGGCATTTTTTGTGAGTTTCCGTATAGTTAGTGCGTATGAATGGGGAGCTTTTATGCCAGTTTCCGTAAATGCTGAACTTTACACGCGGTACCAGGATTCTAAATAAAACGCGATTTCAAATTCTAAAGCTTGACATTTGAATAACCTGTGCCAAAAACGAAGGGATACCAGAATTATTTATCGTTTTATTTCCATGTTAAATAGGATCAACGGGTCGCCGGTTCGAATCCGGGGTCGGGCAAGTGTCTTTGTGTAAACCTGACCTGCCTCTTGCTGTGAGCCTGGGTGTCATTAGAGGTCGTGAATTTCATGTCCGTGAACTGCCCCCACGACACAACCCATATCTAGTGCAGAGGTTGCGTTAAAAAATAATTAAAGATTTCGTTGACGACAGAATAGGTCAGATATTGATATTTTAATGGCCACCTGTCCACACAACTGCTAATTTGCCAATTACTAAAGCCAAAACCGACAATTAACCCGCTATTGAACGTCGATTTTGACAATTTTGGCAGTTTACTAATACTATGACGTCAGTTTGGGATGAATGCCACAAGCTTTTGACATAAGTACTTGGCAAGAACTTTAGAATTTAGCCGTTTAATGCTAACAATTACATGGATGGGCACGTCAATGGAAAATAGCAAGCTTGGGGCCAAGGTCAAGGACATGTATCGCGGAGGCAATGTAAAAAAAACACGAACACTAATGAAACCCAGACTCAGAGCAAGTGCCACACAAAGACACTTGCCCGACCCCGGAATCGAACCCGGGACCCCGTGATCCAAAACTTCCTCACTAAAGTTCGACATTCAAATTCCATCGTAATGTGCATGAGAGTACGTTGCGTCGCATTAATCAAAGCACAGCAATTCATTTAGCGGACAACGAATAAATTCATACGGGGCACACACGCAATTCCACAGGGTTGTCAAAGGACTAACAATGGCTTACACAGAAATTTTATCACATTCCAATTTGTGTGTGTGGTGACAGTGATTTTAAATACATGGTGTTGCACAGCGTCAGAGCTGACATTTACCGCCAGGCTATTCAAGCTTAGCGACACTACTGCCCAGTAGGTACCTAAATTAATTTCAAATAATATTCCCAAATTACCGCCCCTAAAGGATCTTAGACTACATGGGCTCGGGCAAATGTCTTTGTGTGTCACTAGTGTTCGTGAATTACATGTTTGTAAACTGGCCCCATGATACGTTTTTTTTCTTCTAAAGTTTACTCCGCCTTCTGGGTCCACTAGCGCCACCAAGCACTAGGCGTGCCTTGTTGCTTCTAAATTGAAATAAAAACAATACTATTTTACCAAACTCTTTAGGATTGGATTAGATTGGTGCTGTTCTACGCCCAAAAGACGGCAAGAAACACTGTAGTTACTTTTGGGAGGCCTACCAGCACTTTGCTTACCGAAACCCGGTCGCCACTCGAGAACTTGAACACTATACACTGAAGAACACTAAAGAATAACTTTATTCCAAGCTTATAAAAGGGATGGTTGCCATCCCTATTAGTAGGCACATAATTCAAAACGCTGTCGGAATGTTAATCGCAATGTTTAATTAATATAAAACATTGCTAATGTCCGTCCGCTTTAAACATAAGTATAATGGAACTTTACAACTATCTTCGTGCGTGTGTGATATGATAACTGAGACTGATGACTTAATTATACTTAATTAATTATCGGTGGTTGAATGGGTAATTAGGATGGATTTTTAATAGATTAAAATAGAAAAATGCTTTATTGTATTAACCAACTATGGCGTTCACAATCGTCAACGGATACATCATTTTTATATCACTACCTACGCGATACCAACTAAGTAGAACTGGCGGAAAAACTCAGTGGACTTGTCTTTTTTTTAAACGCTATATTACAATGACCGTATACCTACATATAACTAACTAGTTTCGTTTGAATCCGAAAGACGCTCAACTGGAATATGAATTGTTTAAAAAACAAATAGAATAATTAATAAAGAAATATTAAGTTTAGAATCCAGTGAGCCGACCAACCCCAAACAGCGGCACCTGTTCACAAGCATAACGCGTGTGGCAGCCATCGATGATCATAACGAATGTAGGTACTAGTTTCTTCTTTTCGTTATCATTATAACCAGATTGTATATGAGAATGATGTCTTAGGTTTTCACGATCTTTACACATTGCAGGACTTTTACGACACCCGCCGTATAAAATATTTCTTATTATATAATTCTTCTCTTCTTCTTCTTCTTCTTATTATATAATCCGTATAAAATTCTTCTTATTTCTACAATTACAGGAAATGATCTGTTCACGGTTATGATCGTTTTATTTTATTTTATTCCCAACGTTTCAGAAAATAAAACGATCATAACCGTGTTCAGATCATTTCCTGTAATTGTAGAAATAAGAAGAATTTTATACGGATTATATAATAAGAAGAAGAAGAAGAAGAGAAGAATTATATAATAAGAAATATTTTATACGGCGGGTGTCGTAAAAGCCGACAAAAGGAAATGATAAGGCCGAAACCTAGTCGTAAGAGAAGGAAACCTTGCTATGCAATGGAGCGGCCCGAATCGGCATTGGGTCATTCATTTCTCAGATCTCTCAGGGCTCAGAAGAAGGAGATATGGGAATTTCCCTGGCAAGGTCTATCAAAGTGAATGTGATGGGTAATATTGTTGAAAGTGTGCTCACAAATTGCAGACTTGGTCAAGCGTCCCAAGCGTCGGGAATTAAATAATGTAAAATACAGGCGATAAATCCGTGTTTTTAATTTCAATGTGCAAGACATCATTTAGATATTAATATTATATCATCAGTACATAGTATAAAACAAAGTCACTGTAGTCTGTACGTCCCTATGTATGCTTAAATCTTTAAAACTACGCAACGGATTTTGAAGCGGTTTAATAGATAGAGTGATTCTAGAGGAAGGTTTATATGTTTAATACATGCATAATTGCAACCGTGCGAAGCCGGGCTGGGCCACTAGTACTTTATATATTAGAGGCAGCATACTATGGTGCTCTACTGAGAAGAGAAAGATTTACCACCATTTCTTTGTCGAATCTTTAAATATTCGATATTAAATATTTTTTTAAATAGTTTTTCATCTGGGTTTGGAAGTTACAAATTTTTTTTTTTTCAAATTAATTTCAAATGAAAAAAGGAACTTGAATTAGCCACATTTTTTAATGATTTTTGAGGTTTTCGCGATTATTATACATTGAAATTAAACACTTTTTAACGGATTTATCGCGTGTATATTACATTATTTAATTCCTGCATTTTTTACACACATTACGTGTATATCTCTTTATTTATTATTATTATTACACACATTTAAGGTAGGTATATCTTTTTATTTCATTTTTTTACACAAATTTATTATTATTTTTGTAATACAAAGACTCGGCAAATATAAATATTGAATTGAAACTAACAGAACAAAATTTGACTTGTTTACCCATTGGGGATTATCGTAGTATTATCAATTTTCTCCATTTAACATTATGGTTAATAAATTACGTTGAAGGCAACACCAAGATTTACAATTTCCGCGATGATAGGAAGCTAGGGAGAGTGGGAGGTCGGACGTTGTGGGGGGAAGTGCTAATCGGAAAAGTTACGGACTTGCGCCGGCCCCCTAATTCCGTAATACGTAATAGTTACGGTTAGAACGGGAGGCAGAGTTGTGTATTTACTAACTAGCGACACATCTGCGCTTCGCACTGGTAGCAGAGAAGCTTATGTATTCATGTAACTTCCATAAAATTACATAATTCATTTTTACAATGATGATTGCGAAATAGAATAATAAACGCTAGACATTCCAATTATCATTGAAATTATTTTTTTTTAGACAAAATCTTTAAAAAATATATTATGCGTGAACGTGAATAGCATTTACGTCACGTGACCCCTAACCGGGTAAAGGCATCCTCCAGGGCATTCCATTTGCTCCCTGTTAGTAGCCATCTATGTCCTATTTCGGCCTCGTACCAACTCGATCTAGTTTTTCCATATTCCTTTGGGTCGGCCTATAAGTGTCCCCGATATACAAGGCCTTATACCTATATTATACCTTAGTGCAAAATGCTGTATTTCAGAAATAAATACGTCGTCCGTGCCGTGCCGGGATTAGTGAATACATAGTGTCATCAGCCCATTCCGTCTTGAGGGTATCATAAAAACATATAAAAGGGAATTATAACGCCGAAAACCTAGCCTCGAGAGAAGGAAAACTTAATAAGACCAACAGGAGTGGCACAGTAGGGTTTCGTTTCAAGATTTCCCTCTCGATTTTCGGCCTTATCATTTCCTTTTTTCGGCTCTTGCGTCACCCTCAGAATGGAATGGGGCGTTAACACTGTATATTTATAAATCCGTCATCATACGGACAATGTATGTGTACACACATATGTACAATATGTCCTGCTCTTTATCGAGTTCAGTCGAGGTACAGTGGTGCAGAAATGACGTATATTCTGGACTCTACCGGCAGGCCGGACGCTATGAGCGATGACCAGGCACCGGACACTACGCGCATTCGTCAACGCGGTGTCTGTGCTATGAGGGGTATACTATTGGAAGTTAGTTTATTTTAAAATTGGTTATAGTGTCTAAAAATAATAACTCAGAACAGACGCTTGGGTAAGCTTACTGTTTAAATTTATTTGACAACGAGCTAACTACTACTATTATTACTGAGCCTATAAATGACCCACTGTTGAGTCGGGTCTCCTCCCATATCCATGGAGGGCGATTAGCCTACTATGTCACGTTAGCCAGATGGGTTGGCAAAGGGTTTTGTTTCAGGTTTTCGTTCTCTTGCGGCTAGGTTTTCGGCCTTTTGATTTCCTTTTGTCGGCTCTTACGATACCCTCAGGATAGTATGGGGTGGTGACACTATTTATTCTAAACCCATCACCACACGGGCGAGACTAAATTACTGCGTAATTGGGCGTATTGATTATAAAATTAACAATAACGAGAGAGTTATATTTTCAGCAGGTAGTATAAACATTCCCCGTGGAGATACAGTCAGGGCCCACGGGGCTTCAAGCGCGGGACGGTACACCCCGGGGACGTTTAGTGGGTTTGCCTCCGTCTCCTCACAGAGGCGGAGGGGACACCGCCTGTTGGCCAGTAAATCTCGAAAACTCACTACTTTCTCGTAGAAACCCCGAACCAATGGTAGGACCCACACTACGTGCTCTCCCTACGCTATTCGTTTCACACGTCACATTAAACACGACGCCACTGCTGACCGTACACTGTTATCGCAATATTGCTTGTATTGTACTTTTGTGCTGACTCTACTAATGGTGTACGCTCGCCAAAAATGATTTAGTTAATTAAACTCATGTATTGCACCCTTGTTGGTTTAAGGCTTGGGTGTGCCGCCTTTTGATCACGGGTCCGTGGTTTGATTCTGGGATCGGGCATGTCAATTTCAGATCAGCTTCCACAAATCTGACTTATCCCAGCCGTTTACCTAAAAATGGCGTTCTAAAAAAAGCAACTACAGAGTTTCTTGCCGGCTCTTTTCTGTAGAGCTGCATTCCAAACGGATGTTAAATGGTAATTTTTCTATTTTGAATAGTTTTTCAGTTTAATGTCATTGTTTGACTTGTCAAATGAGTCAAATGAGCCAATTTGATTAAATTAATTTTGATTGTCCTTGTGTAAGCCAGAGATAATTGCGCAAGGTCTGACTGTAATTGGTGTTCGTGAATTACATGTTTGTAAATAGTCCTCGGGATAAAATTCATAACAAGGGACTCATTTAAAGTAAAATCACCATCTTATTCATTGGACTGTGGTGACACTGTCCGTATGGTGACGGATTTAGAATACACAATGGCACCAATCCATACCGATTTTAGGGTGTCGTAAGATGCGACTAAAAGAACGCAAGAGGCAGATCACCTAGCCCCAAGAGAAGGAAAACTTGATACAAACCCTGTGCCAACCCGTCGTGCCAGCGTGGCACAGTAGGCTAATTTCCCTCCATGAATTTGTAGGAGGCCCGACACAGTAGTGGGTCATTTATGGGATGTAATGACGATGACTACTTTTCAGCCCATACATGACCCACTGCTGACTCGGGCCTCCTCCAGTAAAATGGGGGGTAATTAGCCTACTGTGCCACGTTGGCCAGACCGGTCGGCACAGGGTTTGTATCAAGTTATCCTTCTCTTGCGGGTAGGTTCTCGGCCTTATTATTTCCTTTTATCGGCTCTTACGACACCCACAGGATTGAATGGGGTGGTGACAATATGTATGCTAAATCCGTCATCACACGGACAACACACATATATTTTATACATTAGCCAGCTCATACAAAATAGGATCCTGAATATCTGAATAGTATTCCAACCTCCAAAGCAATCCCTTTCTGGATAATGCAATACATCTGCAGAGTACTGTGTTGCTAACAGAGCGCCCGTAACGTAGATTATCCCTTTGTGAATATGCCGTTTCCAATTAGGGGCGTTCGTGACGGCAGACGTGATCGGTTTCTCGAAATTTCTCGAATTCGAATATCGAGTCTCGATGGATTTAAATGTTTTGAGCCGAGTTTGTGACTGATTTTGAATATAGAAAACCAGACTTAAACAGATGCTTAAATTAAAACTCAAGTAGCTCTTCTTCTTCTCAGCAGTGGTCGCGTTCCGAACTGGTGGTAGACGGTCGATTTTTTTTTTTATTGTATAATATGACAATGTGTTGACTATTTGTAAGTGTCCATCGTGACCCACACAAAATAAATGATTTGAATTTGAATTTGAATTTGCTCTTATATTAAAGTGTTTACAGCTCTTTTTGGTCCTACCAACGGTTAACAATGACGCTAACACAATACGTGCTAGGCGAAGTTTACATTTATATTTAAATGCAATTATTGTTAAATAAATAACTCTTGTAATTAAAAACGCAAATATACTATTATCATCATCATCATCATTTCAGCCAAAAAACGTCCACTGCCGGACATAGACTTCCCCCAAGGATTTCCACAAAGGCCGGTCCTGGGCCTCCCGCATCCGTCGTTTTCCGGCGACCTTAACCAGGTCATTATAATAAATTAAATATTAGGACAAATGTTGTTGTATTAATTGTAATAATTGTGTTTATCATCGCTAAACATCAACTAAGAGGGACGCTCTCTGTTCGCAGTTAATTGTTTAAACTATACCGTAACCAAATAAAACTAAATATCAACTCAAAAATAGAACCATCAAACAACTTGGCAGACACAAAGAACTGGGCACCGTGCACGGGCAAAAAAACCTTCTATTTTCAAATAGCCGGCTACTCTGCATCCCGGGAATTCTCGAAATTGGAGCGGACAGCACTACAGCGATGACATATTGAATTTGAACTGGAAATTGGATGCTTGGACGTGGACATAGTCGGAGAGGCTTTGGCGCCATCACTGTGATCGCTGGAGCTTGACAACATTGCATTTGACAGTTGCCGACGTATCAATTTTGGCGCTATAACATACCTATTTACACTTTTTAACCCCGACAGTTGTACTTACATTTTTAACCCAAAAGAGACCCCTCTTTTGTATTTGTAATAATGTGGCATCATAGAACCCGTGTGCCTGTGTCTATAATTAAGTGCTTTTTGTTTGTTTGGAATGAGCTCCTTAAGTTTCCTTGGCGTATAGAAAACACAAGCCCACTGAGTTTCTTTCGCCAGGAAAGATGTATCCGTTTTAGATTGTGAATGCCATGATTGGTTTATATTTTACAATTAATCATTTTTCTATTATTACTCAATGAGAGTTTTTTAGCAGTCAAAACTGCCAGATAGGATGATTTTTTATATTATGATTAAAATTAAATTTACTGTAAATTTTTTTTAGAAAAAACTTCAAATTTACGCGGTATATTAGTCTTTTTCGCAGGGGTAAATTACTATATGGATTGTCCTCATCAGCCTGTGCAGGATCAGTGTGGGGCGTGGAATATTATGATGTAATGGGACACACAGTCATTGGACGTTGCCCGTAAGATATCGCGGTATGCGAAAGGCTTATAGGGCGATACTGGTATATCAAAGTATGTTTTATTTCTGTATATCTTTGCTTGTTTGTGTGCGTGTGGTGACGGGTTTAGAATACAAAATGTCACTAACCCATATCATCCTGAGGGCGTCGTAAGACCGGCTAAAAGAACGCAATAGGCCACCTAGCTACAAGAAAAGGAAAAAAATATACATATCTTTTGACAACCCGCCTTGACAGCGTGGCATACTAAGCTTATCTCCCTCCACGAATTCGGAGGAAGCCCGACTCGGTAGTGGGTATGGAATGAAATTATGATGATAATGAAAAACTCAAAGACTTAAAAATATCAAAACGTTTTACCTTGAATACGATTTGAAGTACCTTTCGTCCAAAGTAAGTGAGAGTTAAGTGAACTTTTAAAATTAAATTAACGAAAAACTTTGCTGGACTTTAACTCTACATTAAAATGCCACAAGGTGACAGCTTTAGAGTACCAATTAATCAACCATTATCATCATCAGTCAAATTGGTGACGGAATTAGAATAAAAAATGTTAACAACCCATTCCAACCTGAGGGTGCCGTAAGTGGCGACCTGATGAAATGCAACATGCCAACCCGCCTGGCCAGCGATGCACAGTACGCTAATTACCCTCTATGTAGTTGGGGGAGGCTCGACTTAGGGGGTCATTTATGGTTGAGAAGTAGTAATAAGTGGTATGTACTAAGCTTTTAGAACTTCTCCGTGTGGTGACAGATATAGAATACTGGGTGTCACCATCCCATGTCATCCTAAGGGTGTCGTAAGAGTCGACAATTGGAAATGATAAAACCTAGCCGAGAGAAGGAAAATTTGACACTAAATCCTTATTTTTGTTTTTTACGTCCGAGATCCCAATGGATTCCCGACCGTTGGGACTAGCCGGGTTATGTGGGACTCCGGGGCGCGTAGAGATGGTATATTGCGCCCCGACCTACCCACTAAAACCAACGGCGATCCTCGACTGCCCGAACTAGGGCCACGGGATTCACTCCCCGATAGGAGAGCATGCTCCGGGACCCTGGGGACCCCGGCCCGCCTCGTGTGCTAACCCGTCTGGCCAGCGTGGCACAGTAGGCTAATTACTCTATCTATGTAGCTGGATGCGTCAAGCTGAAGACAGGGCGCTATGGCGCTCTTTAGGGGAGGCCTATGTCCAGCAGTGGACTAATGTGGGCTGATGATGATGATGATGATGTAGTTGGAGGAGGTTCAACTCAGGGGTGAGAAGTAGAAGTAGAAAACTTTTAGGATATGTATATATAAATATGTATTTAGGATATATATATAGGTACTATCGATCCTTTCGACATGGTTATGGCATTTTTGTTACACCCGGTGTAATTAACTAATGAACTTAAAAAACCGATCTCCGTCTCCTAACTAATAAAACAGCAACTACATCTTAAAAACAATACGCGCCGGGATTTGAATGAGGGAACTCACGGCTCCGTGCGCCGGTGTCTCGGCAAACAAAGGGCGAGCCAAAGGGTTTCCGGGTTTCCGCCCGACGCCGTTACCGGCCCGTCACTTCCGCTACCCCCGCCTGTCATCCCTTCTTGCTGGAACCCCTTGAATGTCTGTCTCGTAAAAGTACTATACAATTCTGATGTTTAGTTCTTATTTGACATTTTTAAACTTACGCCAATTTTTTTATACGTCTCAGGGATGCAATTCACTTCAAATCTTTGATAAAAGATTTGATCTAAATCATAGGCGTAAATATCATGGATCATAAGTAAATATAAAAAAAATACCACGGTGAACGTATAAGGTGGTTTTTAAGGAAAATAAACGATTTTGTTAGAAACTAGATTTTGGGCGATGCCGCGCGTGGGCTTCATTAATATCTTCTTTTTTTTCTTATTCTAAAATCACCCGGACTCAGAGCAAGTGAATCTGGTTGACACAAAGAATCTGGCCCAACCCTGGAATCGTACCGCGGATCAAAAGATTCGTGATGGTAATTGGCACACTTAAAGTTTATTTAGAAGAAAACTATTTTTTATTTTAATAAATAAAATATACTATAGAAATTAAGTGAATATAGATAAAGTTACATTTAATAAACAAAACAGGTAACGAAATAATTCAAAGGCAACTTACAGAAGGTAGTGCCAATAAAGCAGGGCTTTTTGTTGACTTTCCTTTAACTTGACATAGTGCCCACATTTTACGTTACACAAAAGCTTTCCCAACTATTACGCAAAACAGGAAACGGATGTCGTTCCTGAGGGAAAGCGACTCCAACGCGTAAAGGGTGCCAACCTAACGATCCTAATGAAAAAACTTTACAAGAAAATTCCCTTAAAAGTCCTTATTTGGACATTTAATATTTTACATTGGCTAAAAGTTTTTAAAGCTCTTAATAATGGCTGCGATACCTTTATTCGGAGACAAAGAATATTGGACTTTTGAGTGTACTTAATGCCTTATTTACAAGCGTTTGTGAAAAGCTAGCATTATGACCACAATTTCAAAGTGAAATACTTAGAGTAATGCCTTAAAAATATGCCTTACACCAGTACAATTTATGAGAACTTAGTATTATTACGTGTGGTGACAGATTTAGAATACACAGTGTCACCACACCATGCCATCCTAAGGGTGTCGGTAGAGCTGATAAAAGGAAATAATAAGGCCGAAAACCTATCCGCAAGATAACTTGATACAAACCCAGGGCAAACCCCTGTGGCCAGCGTCGCACAGTAGGCTAATGTAATTCTATCGGACTCTTACGAACCTCTCAGGATGGAATGGGATAGTGACACTAATATGTATTTTAAATCCGTCACCACACGGATAAGGTCCGCTAAAAGGAATATATCTCCGACAAAATTGCTATGACCACCAGTCACCACGTCATGTTACAACAACGTTCATTAATTTAGTGAAATGTGTGACAGTCTCTCAGACTAATTGACATTAAATAAAGTGAATATGAATTTTAAACTGAATTTACAATTGTATTCACCATAAACGTAGGATATTTAATGTATTGAACAATATATTATATGGTTCAAGAACGACATGAATTTAAGAAATAATCAAGAAATCACCGTTCGGCTGACGCTGAGTGTTAAACATTATAAAATTTGTAAAGTAAAGCGTCATCACGTGCGCTTTACTTGGAGAGCGTGACGAGGGCGTTACAAAAAGTGTGATCAGGCCAGGCGAACTAAAGTTGAAAGGGAGATTTAAGTTAGGGAAAATAGAAAGAGAGGGTTACGTTTAGAATATTGTAGGGGTAAGCGAGAGCAAGTTAAGTTAAGTTAAGCGTTAGCAACTTTCGTTCGCCTCGTCTGATCACACTTTTCGTAACGCCCTCGTCACCAGCTTGCTCTCCAAGTAAAGCGCACGTGAAGACGTTTTAGTTAAAAAAATGTGAAAAATGAAATGAAAAATGGCACACATCAGCCAAGGTTCCGCAAACCGAAACTGACAATTGACAAATTAGTTTTGATCGGCGAACTTTTATAATTTGGTCGAGTTCGCGACCGAAGCCTTGAGATGCCAGCAGCGTCGGTGATCATTATCACTCTTTGTCAGTTCTATGTCACGCTGTCCACTTTTTAATCTTTAAACAGGGTTAGAAAATACAAAATGTTTTTAATTCGAGTAAATTCTTACGAATGCTTTCAAATAGCCGAAAATTATAACACTAAACATAAAATTTAAAATAATTACTTTAACTAACAGTTCGGAATGTCATTCCACAGAGAAAAGCCGGCAATAATCTCTATGGTTGCTCTTTTAAATAAAAGGGTTACAATTATGGTGGAACAAATAATTCTAACAGTTTAGTGAAAGGAAATATACGCATAAACATATAATAAAACCCTACAAACAAAACGATAGTACGAGTACAACTGATAAAGATACAAGGCACAGTATCTTACGGTATTATATTTTTTTAAATAACAACGACAGCTTGCGCTACGTATAACATGTACCGCAGGGTCAAATTACAAAAATAAAATACACGAATACAAATGACACCCAGATTCAGAGCAAGTGCCTCTGGATTACACAAAGACACTTGTCCGGCCCCGGAATCGAACCCGGGACCCCGTGATCCAAAGGCAGCGCATCCAACCCCTAGACCAACAAGGCAGTCATGCTTCGTTTTTCCATACGTGGTCGCCGCTCCAGAATTTTTGGTCCAGCAGCCATAAGGCTAAACAGATGGTTCACGACAAAATGTTACACATATTCGTATATTCTTAATAGCAGCAGTTCTTCTATTTCTCAGCCCATAAATGACCTTGAATGACCTGACCAGTCTGGCATCCTTCGTTCACAGGGAGGGTAATTATTCTGTGACGACGAGTACAATGGACAGCAAGATTATTCTTGTTTCTTGTATTAGTAGTATGTACTTAAATCACAGTTTTTTTCAAAGTAAAGTGATATAGTACTAACCTTAATAAACCTTTTCGCTTTGGTTAATAATCCTAATGTGGTATGTCTGGAGGCTTCAGGTCCGAGGGGAACCATGTCTTTCAGTTTCTCCAAGCAACTTCTGAGGTGCGCTCTCCTGAAACAATAAACATTTCAGATTAATACGTGTGTCCCAAAACATTTTCTGCCATTATTATAATTCTGAAAGGTACTGATCAAATATTAATTCCACCTTAAGCAATAATCATCATCATCATAATTTCAGCCAAAAGATGTCCACTGCTGGACATAGGCCTCGCCCAAGGATTTCCACGAAGGCCGGTCCTGAGCCGCTCGCATCCATCCCTTTCTGGCGTCCTTTACCAGGTCGTCGGGCCACCGTGTGGGAGGCCTACCAGCACTGCGCTTTCCGGAACGTGGTCGCCACTCGAGGACTTTTCTGCCCCATCGGGTGTCGGTCCTGCCCTGCCCACTGCCACTTAAGTTTAGCAATCATGTGGGCTATATCGGTGACCCTGGTAATATCTAAATATTATTTATTATGATATTAAATTTACTTTACCATCTAAAGTTAAATTTTAGTATTGTCTTAGTTGATATAAATTACGCGTCACGTTGGTTTTCTGTGATGGACTCCTAAACTCCTTAACCGATTTTAATCAAATGTGTACACCGTGTGCAGTTTGATCCAACTTTAAAAAATTGATAGCTTACATCTCAATTTATAGTCGCCATATCATTTTACTGCAAATTATTTGTCTATTATTGGACAGTCACAATTATTACCTTGCTGCTCTGTTAGAATCGTTTGGAGCTACCAAACGATTCTAACAGATGGCGATATCTGTTGATTGGATTGAGTAAGTATTCAATAGATGGCGCTATGTTAAAAGTTAAATTAATGTATGTTAATATTTATTTATTTAATACTTTATGCACATGATACGTACAAAGGCGGACTTAATGCCATAGGCATTCTCTACCAGTCAACCTGTAGGTGGTGTAGAGAACAACAAGGTGTGTGCACCTAACACATATAATGCTATATGTTAAATGTTATATAACAAAAAATTTAGCCACAGCAACGCGTGGCCGGTTCGCCACCCCCAGCCAGTGTGAATCACTATCACTACATATTAAAAAACAAAGTCGCTGTCGTCTGTCCGTCCCTATGTATGCTTAAATCTTTAAAACTAAGCTAGATTAAAGAGGAAGGTTTATCCATAATATTGTAAAGAAACACTGATAAATTTAGAGGTTCATCATTGCACCCTTGCGAAGCTGGGGTGGGTCGCTAGTAGACCATAAAGGATATTATTCCCCGTAAAAAAAGGCTGAAATGATGAGGTGATATTTACTCTGAACGCGACAAGTTACCCCCACCTCCCCTAATTATTCCTAGAATGGGTAGTGGGACATAAATAACGACCACTTACAGTAATAACAACATAATTTCACTTTATTCCTGGTATGATCAATGGCGCTGTCCACTTGTTGTATGTTACAGATAATATTGCCAAGATTTATCCACATTGTTCTGCTTGTAAGAAAAATAAGATCTTTTTAAGAATGTTGGTGTTCTACTGTAGATATATCTTCTTGCTTGCATTAGGCATCATCATCGTCAATTCAGCAAAAAGACTTCCACTACTGGACATAGGCCTCCCCCAAGGATCTCCACAAAGGCCGGTCCTGGGCCGCCCGTTTCCATTGCATTCCACCGACCTTAACCAGGTCGTCGGTCCAAAGTGTGGGAGGCCTACCAGCACTGCGCCTTCCAGCACGCGTTCTCTTAGTTTCTGATTCGATCTCGCACGGAAACTCCGAGCATAGCCTTCTCCATTGCCCATTGCATATTAATTATCCCAAATGCATTAGGGTCGGAACCATTGGACCAGTGGTGGTTTTACGAAGGGATTGTCGTCTAATCTGCGTGGTGTCGGATTTATAAGTATCACTACCCCATTCCATCCTGAAGGCGTCGTAAGAGTCGACAAAAAGAAATGTCAAGGCTGTTAACCTAGCCACAAGAGAAGGAAAACTAGGTATTAAACCCTGTGTCCATCTGGCCAGTGTGGCACAGTATGCTGATTTCCTTCCACGTAATTGGAGGAGGCCCGACTCGGCAGTGGGTCATTATGCGATAGTAGTAGTGTTGTCTGATGACCAGGACCCATCGAGTGAAATCAACGGTTGTTATTTGGTTAGACCAGTAGTCAGTTTTCAGGGTACTGTCTACGTGTAACGAATACCATAGATGGCACTAGCTGCGCCCCGTGGTTTCAACCGCGTGGTGATGAAAAATTGTGATAATGATAATAGAAAGTATTTTATTTTTTTCGTCATATTGTTTTTCTACTTAATTAACACTTATCGTTATATTTAGAATAATGCACGCTATATCTTTATAAATTATAGCCTTTGTGTTATTCCGTAGTGTAGGCTTTACTATTGTAAAATTTCATCAAAATCCATTAAAATAGTTTTGGCGTGACAAAGCAATATACCTACCTCCGTACAATATTATAAAATTTAGCGTTTATAATATTAAGTACCTAGGATTGGCAACCAGCATGGAGGCTTTACGTCCCTTTCAAAGTAAGGAGGACAGATATTTCATCGATCGTCATATTTAAAATTACCAATATCATCTTACGGCCCCTGTCCCACGCTAGGTGTTAGTCTCCAAACACACTCTA
Organism: Clostera curtula; assembly: GCA_905475355.2. Classification (NCBI taxonomy): domain Eukaryota; kingdom Metazoa; phylum Arthropoda; class Insecta; order Lepidoptera; family Notodontidae; genus Clostera; species Clostera curtula. Next base: position 2,057,847 of record FR997804.1, on the reverse strand, counting down.
ACAGTCATCATACTTACATTCATACCTTTAATACACATTTCCCCAGTATTGCAATCCATTACGATCTCCCACGACCCTTGCGTCCACCCACATTTGTGCTGAAACTACCACGATTCAGAATGCTGCTGTACGGATAAGAGCCGGCAAAAAACTCTGTAGTTGCTTTCTTTAACTTGTATTTCTCCCCCGTCACTACAGTACAAAGTCGGTAAATCAATATGGGCGAAGTCGCAGATGGAACTTGGAATAATTAAAAAATATCCAGTCAGACTGTTCTATGTAATCTTATTGTTAAGATACGAGTAGAACACTGTTATGATTTATCAGCTAACAGCGCTTTAGACTGTTGGAGTGCAGCTTTCATTCTAAACGTACCATTGGACCTCGATTGCAAGATAGAAGTGATTTTTTTATTGCTAATACTGAAAACTAGAAAAGAGAGAGAAAAGGTTAATATACTACTACTACTCAGCCCATTAATGACCCACCGCTAAGTCGGGTCTTCACCTATTGTGGAGGGTAATTAGCCTACTGCGCCACGCTGACCAGAGTAGTTGGCACTGGGATTCGTATTAAGTTTTCCTTGTCTTGCGGCTAGGTGTTCGACCGAATCGTTCCCTTTCATCTGATCTTACGACACAGAGTCGTGGTCGCTCACTATAGGCTCCATCAGAAGGCTCAAAGTCACCCAAAGGGCAATGGAGAGGGCTTTGCTCGGAGTTTCCCTGCGAGATCGAATCAGAAATGAGGAGATACGCAGGCAAACCAGGGTCACCGACATAGCTCACTGGATTGCTAAACTTAAGTGGCAGTGGGCAGGGCACATAGCGCGCAGGACCGACGTATAAAATGACTAATTGAACGAATTATTTTTTTAAAACGTATCCCCTGCACTAGGTATAACCTGTATCGGTGGGGAAGTTTAAAAACATGTAAATCACGAACACAAATAACACCCAGACTCAGATCAAGTGCCTCTGACAAGACACTTGCCCGACCTCAGAATCGAACCCGAGACCCGTTGATCCAAAGGCGGCACATCCAACCCCTAGACCAACGAGACAGTCAAATTGTCATTTATTTGAATACAGCGATCGAGGGAACTCACGTCGAACTCATTTATATTTCGAAACCAGTGGTAGGGGTTACAAATAAGCTTTGTTAGTGGAAGCCTGCGGATAGTCCTCTGCGCGTGCCTCCGCCGGCTTAACTTGGCTTTGACACAACACTCGCTAATTTTATTCCACCGGCACTACTCTGTAATGGATAATGCAATGCTTTTCCTTTTAGTTAGTACTGTACCGTTAATTAATTATTGTACTGGGAAAATAAAATGTAGTGACTAGAATGGAGAAAGGTATGCCTAAATTGTTTGGTCATATCGAGAGGACTTACAAAAGATATATATAGTGGGAGTGTGAATGGGTACGGTGCTTTATAAATTTGTTTTCCCCAAAACTATAACGTTCTAGAACTGCTTCTTTGAGTTAACTCATTGATATATCCTTAGCTGTATTCACCATTTTGATTATACCCTATATATTTCCGAATGACATTAAGTACTAAAATCGTAAAATACTTTGGCCATCCCAATCAACCAACCGTGTTCCAATTCCATTGTCCTCTTTATGTGATACCTACAAGGCAATCCCCACTATCTTGGCCGTAAAACGGTATTATCTTCTAAGAAAATTGTTAATTTATTACCATGACATTTGTAACTCGAATGAGAAGGATAAGGAGGGAATATATTTTTCGTTCTTATACTATTTTAGTGTATGTCTCTGTGGTGACGGATTTAGAATACACTGTAGCGACCGCATGCTACATACTTTACACAGTCTACCAAAAGCCCATTTACATCATCAATTACATCAATACATATAACCAATTACATCAAGAAATATTGCCTACAAATAAATAAATAAATAAATAATAAATATCCTTGGACACTTCACACAACGCCATCTCGTCCCAAGCTAAACAACTTAATGCTTGTGTTATGGTAACGAGATGGATGATAAACTACTTATATATGTCGGAGATAGCGACGGCTGAGCGATAGAGTCGTCATCATCTTGACTTGGTACGAGGTTTATTACTTGTAACTTTATAATTCACAATATTAACCACAGTATCAATAACAATGTTCAGTTAACACACTTAAATAGACAAACCGACAGGTTCGCAACGGAGAAGTGTCTCGGTCCGTGTCCCAACGTCGACTGACTGATCGAGCCAACCTCACTTTCCATTACGACTCTGTCCACGTGCCGCCATTGCAAAACAACTGACGTCACCGCGTTTGCCGCACTACTGTGTCAACAATCAATTGAGAAACTTAATAAAACGATATCGTTATCCACGACACGGCCATTCTGACGAAGCACACGTCCTCGTGTGTACTTGTAACAAAATAACCAACTGAGGCACATTTTCACGTTCGGCCAACCTGATGGTAATGGTCCGTAATCGTATCTTACGAATAAAGTTAACAGAGATCACGTTAGCATACAAATAATTTCAACAACTTTAACACGAAAGGTTCCTCTAAGCCCATAATCTTTAAATCTCAATACTGATACTTTAAAACAGTAAGTTTAAGACAATAAGTACACAACACATGGCCCAGCTGTCCCAGCAGCTAGTGACAATTCACGTGTCACCCATATCGACATCGCTCCAAGCGATACGACCAACACTTTAACTGGAGTCCACGACTCCCAGGCCACACAGGACCATAAAAATAGTCTCTCTCGAAACCCGGGTCCCCGCCACACCACTAGCTGCCCATCGCGCTCTGTATAACTCTGAGAGTTGCAGTTACGACTACAGACTAGTGCGTGTAGTGCGACCTAGCCAAGGTATGTGTTCTTATTTACTGTTGGAGGCATCCTCCTCACCATCTTCATCAGACAAATTTAACTCAACGGACACACTGCTTAGAGGAATCCTCCTTATACAGTCGTGAGCGTATTTTTATGTTCTATTACCGGTCAAAGATTTCAGCAAATAACGATCACCATCAAGTAACTCCACATTTTTTTAAAGGTCCCTTGTACTTCGCGTCTAATTTAGTTTGGTTTCTCTTCGTTCTGAATTTAAACTAAATTACCAACATCAAACTTTACCACTTTAACTTGTAGTTTTATCAAATTTTACTTTTTCGTAACTGGCACTCTTTTCTATGTACGTGGCCGCTTGCTCTCTTGTCTTACTAATGTCTACTGCCGGTCCGGAATCATTCAAAGTTAATAGGTTAAATGGTCTAGCTAAACGTCCTATCAGAAACTCGAGTGGACTCGCTTGTATTACACGGTGGACAGAGGAATTCAAAACTAATTGCACGTCTTCTAACGCTTCATGCCGGGACCTATCAGACGCTTCTACCGCGGTCAGCATACTTTTTAACGCGCTCATTGTTCTTTCTACTTGGCAATTAGCGCGACTTGACTAGCTATCAAACGTAAAGAAACACCGTGAAACTGACAAAAAAACTTTGAATTCTTTGTTGGCAAAGCATCGTCCCAGATCTGCAATAACTAACTGGAGCTCCAACTAAAGACGCTTGATTTAAGGGATTTAATTGTTCTAGCCAAATCTATTCTCAGGGTATGATATAAGGGAACAAATTTTGTGACCGCATCAATTAAAACTATGACGTACTCCTTGCAATCGCTTTTTCCACTTAATTTGCCAGTTAAGTCAACGTGCACAGTATGCCACGGGATACTTATGTTAGGAATTGGATGAAGTCCCGAACGCACTTAGCCATGTGCTCGAACCAATAGTGATCAACCCTTTCAAGAGTCTTCTTAAATTCAAGGTGCATACGTGATTGGTGCACGTGGTTAATTACTGACCAGCGGAAGGCCCGGGGAACAATTGGAAGACACCGGGTCCGATTATTTCTCTGTACCTTGCGATGTAGGACACCTGAGCGCATGTTGGAAATGTCGAGTGGTAACAGATGATCTTACGAGCTCGAGCCATACGACGTCCCTCACGATAACTGATTTGAAAATCAAAGGCCTGCACCAAGGCCCACCTAAGATGCACACGTGCGGTGCTGTCGGTGTTCCAGGGCAGAATGAATAGAACATTCATCCACTCCTGCGATGACCGAACCACTGACTCACTTCATTCGCGAGCGAAACCACCCATTTACTCGTTCCTTCGTTCGATACGTCACAGCTCTTCAGAATCTATGCGCAGCGCCATCCGCGAGTAATGCCACGGAGGCGGCATAGATGGCGCTAGTAGTACTAAAACGTTAACTCAATACGCCACACGACCATCCTGACAGTCAGCGCGTTCTCGCGCGTCTTTCATTGTCGTTGTGTGTGAAACGTAATAAAAGGAAAAACTCGTACGGTTATCGGGGTGCCCCGAGTCACAAAGCGCCAAGCTTTCAATGGTCAACTGTACGCGAAGCGCGTAGCTCCCGACGTAACAGTACGGGCTACACAAAACACGGAGTTCCGACGTACAGCAACGGAGCTACGTGAAGCGCGGAGCTTCCAATACACTATAGCAGTGTTACACGAAGCGCGGAGCTTCCAATGCACTATAACAGCGTTACACGAAGCGCGGAGCTTCCAATGCACTATAACAGCGTTACACGAAGCGCGGAGCTTCCAATGCACTATAACAGCGTTACACGAAGCGCGGAGCTTCCAATGCACTATAACAGCGTTACACGAAGCGCGGAGCTTCCAATGCATTATAACAGCGTTACACGAAGCGCGGAGCTTCCAATGCACTATAACAGCGTTACACGAAGCGCGGAGCTTCCAATGCATTATAACAGCGTTACACGAAGCGCGGAGCTTCCAATGCACTATAACAGCGTTACACGAAGCGCGGAGCTTCCAATGCACTATAACAGCGTTACACGAAGCGCGGAGCTTCCAATGCACTATAACAGCGTTACACGAAGCGCGGAGCTTCCAATGCATTGCAACGGTGAACTTAGCAAACTTCCACATGCCTCTCGTTACTCGCCGCTGCTGCAGGCGCTGCTCCGAACTGCTTGCGCCTACTGCCGCGCCAGCTCCTCCGCTGTTGCCACGTGGACACTTCGTTGCCAAATGTCCGGTGGTGCCGCACCTGAAACAGATTAAGTCCGACCGCGGCCTCGGTCCCGCAGAGCTTGACGCCGAAGTGACAGCACTGGCTGCCTTGCCTTTCACCTCGCCTTTGGAACGGCAATCGGACGGTCGGTGACCTATTTTACCGCAGTTGTGAAATTTCACCGTTGCCGACTGAAACTTCGATCGCCTGAAGTCTGGATCTGCTGTCCTATCGCCTTATGTTTATGCTCTCAATCTACCTCACCGATGCAAATCAAGGCATATAATGGTGCCATAATCTTGGAAAACTGATATAACCTGCCGAAAATATGACGCTAGACCGATGAACTGTCAAGCTAAACAAGCACAGCAATCTAAACTTCGTATCGCAAGTAATTAACAGGTAAACATGTAAAAGAATTTCAAATAATATTTTCTTACACCGGTCAAAGCCACACTATCGTAAAGTCGTATACCATACAATATACCCGAGTAATAAAATGGAAACTGCTCACCGGAGTGACGTAAAATTGCAGCTGGTGCGCTTACTACAGATCCACTCACTATTCTTTGACCTGGCTGACCGCAGTACTGTTGCTCGCCTTCCTGCTGCTCCGCTCAGGGCAGTTAGACCCATAGTGTCCTTGTCCATCACAATGAAAGCAAGTGATCCCCACTTAGTTAATCGCCGCACTATGACTGCAGCTTGTGATCTTCAGTTTAGAACAATCTTCATGTAGCTTAATGTCTCCTTTATAGTGACAATGAATCGCCATTATCGGTTATTTCCATCGCGTACAGAAGCACACACATTACCACTACACTGTTTTCTCCACGTGGGCTGAATGAGTTACATCCCACTTCTGATGTCGGAGATAGCGACGGCTGAGCGATAGAGTCGTCATCATCTTGACTTGGTACGAGGTTTATTACTTGTAACTTTATAATTCACAATATTAACCACAGTATCAATAACAATGTTCAGTTAACACACTTAAATAGACAAACCGACAGGTTCGCAACGGAGAAGTGTCTCGGTCCGTGTCCCAACGTCGACTGACTGATCGAGCCAACCTCACTTTCCATTACGACTCTGTCCACGTGCCGCCATTGCAAAACAACTGACGTCACCGCGTTTGCCGCACTACTGTGTCAACAATCAATTGAGAAACTTAATAAAACGATATCGTTATCCACGACATATACATTTTTTTTTTTGTAAATACATACATATTATAGATAGAAATGACACCCAGACTCCGAGCCAGTGCCTCTGGTTTAGACAAAGACACTGGCCCGACCCCGGAATCGAACCCGGGACCCGTTGATCCAAAGGCGGCACATCTGACCACTAGACCAACGAGGCGCGAGAATTACCAAAAAGTCCTACACCGCCATAGCGAAATTTCAACAGCAATTCGCATAGTTAAGAATTCCCCGACTACAACTATCGGGGGATAGGCGCTGCGACCCCAAGCCAGACATACCACCTCGTCTGGCCGGATGATCATCCCTTTGCGCCTAAAGTGGTGACCCCGACGTGATGTGAACACGCAAATCCGTAACACAATGTCACCAACCCAAAAGAAAGCAAGAGGCAGATCACCTACACGAGAAGGAAATCTTATACAGCCCCCGCGCTAATCCGTCTTTCCAGTGTGGTACAGTAAGCTAATTTACCTCCATGAACTTGGAGGAGGCTCGACTCAGCCGTGGGACTTTTATGGGCTGCGAAGTAAGAAATATATTAAAAATACTAGTGTACTAAATAAAATTATCACTCAAAATAAATTGTTATATTATAAACTCGTGTAAGAAATGTTACAATGAAAAAGAAGAAGTATTTTTATACGGGTAACCTATAAAAGCTTTTAATAAAATAAATAAACACCATTTGTACCGCGGTCGCTCCAATATGGCATACATTTGTATACAAAAAAATAATCTTCATTTTCTACCGGTGAAAGGTGGCGACGAGGCGCCTTGAACGATAATAAATTTTCCGTAAACAATTTTATTTTTCATCATAGTGTATAGAAAATGCAAAAGCGGTTTCTGGTAAAATACTTTCTTTCACGGGAGAGAGACTTTTGACCAGACTTTAGGTTTTATTTGGCAAAACACTTAACTACAATTTAGTCGTTTCGTTTAGGAATCTATCTTCTGTATAAATAAAAATGAATTGCTGTTCGTTAGTCTCGCTAAAATTCGAGAACGGCTGGACCGATTAGGCTAATTTTGGTCTTGAAATATTCGTGGAAGTCCAGGTCCAAAACAATATTTTTAATACGCTTTAATTTTGTTCCAGTTCAGGTTATTTATTTATTGATTCTGAGGCGGTACGAAGTTTGCCGGGTCAACTTATTAACAAACAAAAACAAACGTTTTTTTTGTTAACTATCAAATATAATACTGATAGTGAAAATTGTGTCCGTGTAGTGACAGATGTAGAATACGTATTCACCACACCGTTCCATCCTGAGGGTGTCATAAGAGGTGACAAAAGGAAATCACAAGACCTTAAACCTAGCCGTCAGAGAAGAAAAACTTGATACGAAACCCTATGCTAGCTCGTCCACGTCCCACGTGGCAGAGTAGACTAATGCACTTATGATGGGTGTTTCTTTTTTGCCTGCTCTTCTCTGTGGAATGGCATTATGGATCGGTGATAAAGACTATATGATTAATTATTTGTTTAATTTAATGTTTGTGTTATTTTTATTTCCTATCTCTTTGTTTCTCATATTTTACAAATATTTTTTTTATTAAATTAATAAAAAATACATTTATAAATAAAATATATATAACGGCGCGCGCTTATTTCAATAGATATTCTTAGTGAAAATTAAATAAATTACCAGTAAATTAGAATTAGGGTAATTGATCGTGATGTTGGCATTAACAACTGAAAATAATATTGACGTTGACTTCCGGTTGATTTATTTTAAGAGCGGGCATAGACACCCGAGTGGAGTGGTAAGTGTCATGATGGGCGAGTTGTCATTCTCGAAGAGCGACTCGCACGTGATGGTCACTTGCAAACCCATTGGCTCTCTTCGTTATTGATGATTGTATATTTTTAAATAATTTCGGTGATTGTGTTTTAAAATAGTGATACAGTGATCAAAGTATATTGCAAGACTTTTATTTTCGTGCATACCTGTGCCTAAACGCCCACACCATCTCAAGATGTCCAACCAACCCCCAGATATGCCGAACCAGCTAAACGATCCTCCGATATCAGAAATGGGATTACCAGAAACTGCACAGAATCACCCCGCAGGTCAGAATGCTGCTATTAATCCAAATAGCAGTGACAATCAAATGTGGAAGTTGTTATTTGAGATGCAACAACGTCAAATGATGGAAGTGATTCGTACAATGAATCAATCAAACACGAAAGACCCTAAATTGGTTCTCCCCGAATTTAACCCCGAATCACAAGATAGCGATGCTCGAGCTTGGTGCGCCACTGTTGACCTATGCATGCAGGAAAAGGAACTATCTAGTAGCAACTTAATAATAGCCCTGAGTAAAGCGCTTAAAGGGACAGCTGCCTCATGGCTGGCTCAGAATAGTTTTGCTGGTATAACCTGGCCTCAAATGAAGGATTCTTTTCTTGCCCGGTTTGATTATGTCGAAACACCTGCTGCCACATTATGCAGGTTGTTTAACGAGAATCCCAAAGATGGAGAATGTTTGGCATCATACGCTAATCGATTTTTATGCTCACTCTTGAACCGATGGCGCTCTCTATCTAATGAACAAATAGCAATTGCTGTAACATTAGCACACGCATCAAAAATCGAACCGCGACTACAAAGGCTGACTTTCACCACGGAAATCGATTCGCGGGTAAAATTACAACAAGAACTTATGGCTTACACCTACCGTAAGAGAGGGCCTTCGACGCAGGACAAACCATCAGTGAATAGTGATGCTAAACGACCTCGATTGGATCAATTACGTCGGTGTTACATATGCAACAGACCCGGTCACTTGGCAATTGATTGCTATGCAAAGATCGTTACTTCTCAAGCGTCTACGTCGAAAACTCCAGCAGAGGTTCCGAAGAAACCGTCCTCGCTTAAGTGTTTCTCCTGCGGCGAGCAAGGCCACGTGTCCACGCGCTGTCCAAGGAAACAAAAGGCAGCAAGTGAAGCGGTTGCGGAGCGTCGAGTGGATGTCTGCACCATTAAGCCAGCTTCGAACCAACTTGCCACTGATAGCGGTGAGACGTATTTTTTCTGTTTTGACTCCGGTGCTGAATGATCTCTAATTAGAGAAGGTATAGCTGAAAAGTTCCCTGGTAGGCGATTGCATGCAATAGTAACTCTGCTAGGTATAGGGCAATCTAGGGTGCAGAGCAACACTCAAATATTAGCCATTGTTAATATACAAGGATTATCAATACAGTTACTATTCCACGTTGTTCCTGATCATTGCATCTCTCATGCTATTATGGTAGGCAGAGATTTACTGACGTTAGGGTTTTCCATTGAAATGACTGAGAATCAACTTATCCTTAAGAAAACTAAGATAATCGCGGTTTGTGACGTAGGTTCTAAAGTAAAAGATTTTCAAAGCATTGACACCGATGTACCTAATGACTTTCGGGGACAACTACTTGCTTTACTTGAAGAGAATGCGGACTATTTCGTGGAAGGGACTCCAACAGGTAGGGTTAGCACCGGACAGTTAGAAATCAGATTGGCTGATCCAAATCGTACCGTACAGAGGCGGCCATATCGGCTTAGTACAGAGGAAAGGGAAGTAGTGCGGGATAAAATCAAAGATCTCTTGAACGCCGGTATAATTCAGGAAAGTTGTTCCCCATTCGCGAGTCCCATTTTGTTAGTTAAAAAAAAAGACGGATCCGATCGACTCTGCGTAGATTATCGGGAACTCAATAATAATACAGTGCCCGACCGTTACCCACTTCCACTTATATCCGATCAAATACAGCGGCTTGTAGGTGCCAATTTTTTTACTTCACTTGATATGGCAAGTGGGTACCATCAAATACCGATTCATAAAGACTCTGTAGAGCGTACTGCCTTTGTAACGCCAGATGGGCAGTTTGAATATCTGGCAATGCCTTTTGGTCTTCGAAATGCCCCTTCGGTGTACCAGCGCACTATAAATAAGGCGCTTGGACCCTTGACTGAGACGTTTGCAGTGACATATCTAGATGACGTAATTATCCCATCTCGTACAGCCGAAGAAGGCTTAGATCGCTTGCGTCAAGTATTAGGAGCCCTAACCGAAGCTGGTTTCTCACTAAATTTGAAGAAATGCTCTTTCTTGAAAACTAAAGTCGAGTTTTTAGGTTATTATGTATCCACGGGTGAAATACGTCCTAATCCACGAAAAATTCAAGCATTGACAGAACTCACACCACCTCAGACAGTTACGCAGTTAAGGCAATTTATTGGTCTGGCTTCATATTTTAGACAGTTTATTCCCGGATTCTCTCAAAAGACTGCTCCACTTTATAGACTAACATCAGGTAAAGGAAAGATTACGTGGACGCAGGAGTTGGAGATAATTAGGAAAGACATTATTGCGACCCTCACTGATAAGCCAGTGTTAACTATTTTTGACCCTGATCAGCCGATTGAATTGCATACCGACGCCAGCGCTGAAGGTTACGGTGCCATATTAATGCAACCCATCGATGGTAAATTACGTGTGATCGAATACTATAGCCGCCGAACCTCCGGCGCTGAGTCGCGCTATCACTCCTATGAGTTGGAAACGCTAGCCGTAGTGAATGCCATAAAACACTTCCGTCATTATCTGCACGGACGTAAATTCGTAGTAGTCACTGACTGCAATGCCGTTAAGGCATCTAAATCAAAAGTAGACCTCACACCACGAGTCCATCGTTGGTGGTGTTTCTTACAAACTTTTGAGTTTGATATCCAGTATCGCCAGGGTAGGAACATGAGTCACGTTGATTTCTTATCTCGTAACCCATTACCAGTAACGACAAAGCCGACTGCAAAAGTCGAACAGAAGCGCGTTTATTTGACAGAGATTTCAGACTCGTGGCTACAAGTAGAACAGCAAAAAGACGAAGAGATAAAGTCCCTTATTTCAAAACTTAATACTAATGAGTTTAATAACTAAATCGCTAAGACTTATGAAGTAAGACGAGGTATTTTGCATCGTAAAATTGAGCGTAATAATAGAAGTCTTTGGTTACCAATGGTACCAAAAGCGTTTCAGTGGGCTATTATAAACCATGTTCATGAGAGTATTATGCACTTGGGATGGGAGAAGACCTTGGAAAAGGCTTTTTGTCACTACTGGTTTCCAAATATGAATAAATATGTCAGAAAGTTTGTAGACAATTGTATTACATGTAGAGTATCTAAGTCGCAATCTGGAAAAGTTCAAGCTGAACTACATCCTATTCCAAAAGTAACTACTCCCTGGCATACTATTCACATGGACGCCACCGGAAGGTCAAGTGGCAAAAGGGACACTAAAGAGTACGTGTTTGTAACAATTGACGCATTTACTAAATATGTACTCTTGCATCATTCCCTAAATATTGACACTAAAAGTGCCGTTAGAGCTTTGCAGGCAGGCCTTTCCTTGTTCGGTACCCCCACACGCGTCATAGCAGACCAAGGGAGATGTTTTGTCGGAAAAGAATTCAAGGACTTTTGTACGACCCATAACGTTAATCTACATCTTGTAGCAACTGGCAGTAGTCGCGCGAACGGCCAAGTCGAACGTGTGATGTCAACTTTAAAAAACATGCTTACTGCTGTAGAAACCGGAAAAAACTAGTCGTGGCAGGCAGCGTTGCCTGAAATACAACTAGCCATCAATTGCACTTTTAATCGCACCACTAAAGCTAGTCCTCTCGAACTTCTAATAGGAAAAGTAGCTAGACCATTGCAGTTAATGACTTTAGAAACGGAAGAAATTAACGTAGACTTAAACTCGATTAGAGAGCGAGCAGCACATGCTATAGAAACAAATGCTTCCATAGATAAAGCTAGGTTTGATAGAGGCAAAGCCAAAGTAAAGAACTTTGAGCTTGGTGATTATGTTTTAATAGAAAACCACGAGCGTAATAAAACGAAGTTGGAACCCAAGTTCAAAGGTCCGTTTCAAGTGGCCGAGCTGCTTGATGGTGACAGATATCTGCTGAAGGCATTGAACTCTAATCGAACATATAAGTACGCGCACGATTGCCTGAGACGCATGCCCGAGTGTTATGTTCCATTAGAGTTGAATACCGCATTGGAAGAGACCGAGAGTGATACAGCATCAGGATGTCATAACGGCAGTGGTGAGTACAAAAGATAGTGGATCTGTTGGTTTGCGATGTTTCGCGCTCAAAAGTTTTTTCCGATACTTACCGATACCGATACTTGTTATTGTTTATTACAAAATAATTAAATTAGCCTTGGTGGCATAAATGAGCCTTGGTGGCATAAATGATCCTTGGTGGCATAAATGAGCCTTGGTGGCATAAATTGGCCTTGGTGGTATAAATTGGCCTTGGTGGCATAAATTGGCCTTGGTGGCATAAATTGGCCTTGGTGGCATAAATTGGCCTTGGTGGCATAAATTGGCCTTGGTGGCATAAACTGGCCTTGGTGGCGCATATAGTCTGAAATTAGGTGATATACATTGGCTTCGGCAACGATATCGAGGATGATGTTGATGGGAAAGATGAACTTGGGTCACATTTTTATAAGATGGCAAGAAAGAAGTTTTTTTTTGTTAGAGATAATGTTAATAGCTCAGTTTATTCAAGGTATGGTGATGTGGCGGTCAGAATGACCGAGCGTGTCGGTGTGTTTACGTTTACATTGGTTGTTTCATTGTTCGCAGATGATCAGGAGAACAGTGACGATACACACGAGGACGTGTGATGATGCAGGACGGCCGTAACGGCGCGCGCTTATTTCAATAGATATTCTTAGTGAAAATTAAATAAATTACCAGTAAATTAGAATTAGGGTAATTGATCGTGATGTTGGCATTAACAACTGAAAATAATATTGACGTTGACTTCCGGTTGATTTATTTTAAGAGCGGGCATAGACACCCGAGTGGAGTGGTAAGTGTCATGATGGGCGAGTTGTCATTCTCGAAGAGCGACTCGCACGTGATGGTCGCTTGCAAACCCATTGGCTCTCTTCGTTATTGATGATTGTATATTTTTAAATAATTTCGGTGATTGTGTTTTAAAATAGTGATACAGTGATCAAAGTATATTGCAAGACTTTTATTTTCGTGCATACCTGTGCCTAAACGCCCACACCATCTCAAGATGTCCAACCAACCCCCAGATATGCCGAACCAGCTAAACGATCCTCCGATATATAGTTTATTTTTATTATTAGTTGAGTATTTGAAAGCATTCGTAACAATTTATTCGAATAAAAACCATTTTGATTTTGACTCCGATGCTTCAAGCACACCCACAGCATCTGAAGATGACACTTCAAATGAACCCCCTTGACCCCCCTGTAGAGCAAATTGGTCGGGAGAAAGACAAGCATTATAAAATGCTTGTCTTTCTCCCGACCAATTTACTCTTACAATTTTGTAACGATTGGAAAGCCATTTGCATAGAACCCAATTTCAATAAATACATATCTCTGGATTACAGTCTTAATCCGCCTTTGCCGCCATTTTTTGCTATAGTCCGAACAAAGCGCGTTTAGCCGCCAAGTTTATGAGCATTTTTTTCAAGCCATTAGTTCCACGGATCGGATAAGTGCAAAAAGCGCTTTCGATCGTTCGAAGGTAGCCGAAAGCTCGTAAAGTAGCTGGGCATTGCGTGGCGACCCCTATAGTAGTGGTCCTCAAACTGTTGTTGATGGGACCAGCGTTTATTTGTGTATTCTAATTACCCTATTCTTTTTTTTTATAGTGAAAATTACTAATAATCATTATTCACATAACTGAACTGAACTATTCTAATCCAGTTGTTTTATTTAAAACCCCAAAGTTGGGGTCGTAAATCTCCTAAAAACCTAAGACATCACAAGAAGTATATATTTCAGAATAAGAACTATGATAAACTGTACGTGTGCAATAAATCATTTGTTTGAAATAAAATAATTGTTGGATTTGGGTCGGCAGATGAATAGAATTTTTGTTTTGGCGATAAATTCAATGCCTCGTGAACTATTATAATAAATTAACGTGGAGTAAAATAATTGTACAGTTAATTATTATGTATGAATTTTAGAAAAACGGAATGATGTAAAGAGAAATTTATTTATTATAATATATTTTATTATCTAAATATTATCAAACATTTGGGGTTCACCGTCCCAAATTTGAGATCCGCTGTCTGCAAATATTGCAGCACATTGTTATCGCGCGATACGCGGCGCTCGAACGGTTTACGACGAGCCCGTAAATTACGCGCCGGTCGAAAACTCGTAAAAAAGTCGTCAATCCGAAATTGGACTCACTCCACTATGATAATGTTGACGACAAACGGTGTAATTACAAAGCTACCGTGACGGCCTTACAGTGACGGTGGAGTTATTGTACTGTTATGTACGGTACCGGACCGGGCTATTGTGATGTAATTTTGAAAGGTTCTGAATTCTAAAACTTCGAGGCAAACATTTTTCTTACAGTTCCGTGATTAGTAGTTTGAACTTCTTCTTACTTACTTTTTGTTGAATCAGAATGACAAACTTGTTTGAATCATACCTTTCATAGCCCCGCCGCACATGCTCACACTCGCATTGGCTGTCACGAGCTGCGTGCGAGTGGCAGTATTTAAAACCTATGGTGCAGTACCAAACTCCCCATGTACGCGAGTGCGTCGACACGTCCTAATTCACGCAATCCATCCATCTCTTCCCACAATCCTGACGTTCATCCACAAACTAAACTAAACATGAATATTTTCTTTATTAGAACACCTTCGTTCGTCGAGAAGAACTTTGTGTAATGTAGCCGGTTCTACGCTGTAGCATGCTACGAGGCGTAGCGCTACAGTCGTGAGGTTACTGCTACGACGTAGTACACTCGTAGGAGAATTTCGTAGTTTTAAAGCAACCATTAAAAATTCGGTATGGTCCTAAGACAACCTATAAATTCTATGAATACATATTGCTGTTTTGTATTAAAGGCAGATTTAGAAAATATATTTCTCTCTATGAGGGTGTCTATCAAAGCAGGTCAATGATGGTAATAGGCAATTCAACAGTGGGTGAATGTGGAAATAAAAACAATACATAATATACTAGCTGACCCGGCGAACTTTGTTCCGCCTTATAAATATTTAAAATATTTAAAACAAAAAGAAAGTTGGACATAGAATACCGGAGATTTTTATCCCGCCCGTATAAAACCTACTTTAACAAAACGCAACTGACAGCGAAACGTTATGTTGTCTATAGTTTAATATGGCCGAAAATTTGACAATTAGAAATTTTGAATTCGACTTGTTTATATTGTTGTAATTCACATAATATCTTTATAACTTGTAGCCTATGTGTTATTCTGATGTATAAGCTATATTATTGTAAAGTTTCATTAAAATCCATTCAGTAGTTTTTACGTGAAAGAGTAACAAACATCCATCCATCCATCCATACTTACAAACTTTCACGTTTATAATATTAGTATATTAGTAAGATCTTAAACTGAATTATGCTTTACCCCAAACAGGAATGAAACTCCAAATATTTCAGTAATTCATTATAGGATTATCCGTTTGCAGCATTTCCGTCATCACACCGTAAGGAAAGTCCATTCAAACAAAATATTAATAAAAAATTACACAGAGAAATCACAACGAAAAACGTAAGCCACACAATTTCCTCGGTAAACAGCGCGTCACATTATTTATTGCCTGCAATAAAGAGGAACTCCCCCCCCCCACAATTTACGTTACGCGTCGGTGTGATATACGGCTGTACTGCCAAGGCCGTGTACTACCGCAAAATAACCCTATTATCTACATAATAATATGTGATGCAACAACTTTTGTATAAAAACTCCGCGGATTGGGCTTGCTATTTGGCACTAGTCTAACATTAGCCTTGTTTACCTCGGACACATTTTGAAAAATAGTAACTTTTTTGGTGTTTATGTTTGTATATAATTTGGGCATACATATATACGTTTTTATAATATACGAAACTAAGGGGTTGGATGTCCCGCGTTTGGAACACGAGTCCCCGATGCGATGCCGGGATTGGGCAACTCTTTGTATAAACCAGAGGCACTAGCTCTGAGTCTAGGTGTAATATGTCTTCGTGAATGACATGTCGGTAAACTGCCATGGATACAAGGTAGTATGTTAAAAAAAGAATAGAAAATATTAACAACAAAAAGGCCTTATACCGATAGCAGCCAGTCACCTAATCAAAATCAAAATCTTTTTTATTCGAATAAATTCTTGCGAATGCTTTCAAATAGTCAAAAAAAAATATGACCCAAAATCGAAATTTAAAAAACAAGTAAGAATAATTTATTATTTAGTTTTTACCACCGGTTCGGAATGCCATTCCACAGAGAAAATGGTTGGCACTTGGTTTATTTTTAATCCAATGACTGAAATTACGATCCTTTTGGTTTCCGTCCACAAAACAATATTACTTTATATTACTTTGTCACAGAAACGCGTTGTAGTTCACGTCTGAATTATGTATTTAGAAGGATAGTCCATTCGGGACACAAAACCGGCCCCGGACCGAGGGTCAAACCGTTACGGCACTCAAATGACCGCGATCCTCTTTTAAACTCTAACCCGAACTATTCTGGGAGCCTTGGGAGGTAGTGCACGAGAAGTAGTAGATTAAAATTTAATTAGAAGTGATTCATGATTAATGAAATTACGTTTGGAGACGGATTTAGAATACACAATGTCACCAACGCATACCGGGAGGGTGTCATAAGAGGCGACAAAGGACAAGGCAGATCACCCATTCGATGCTAACACTTTTTTTTTGTCAGGCCGGGTTATATGGGACTCCGGAACACTCGACTACCTACTAAAACCCCAGCAGTATACCCTCACACGCCTTGTTTGAGACGCCACAGGTTCGCGAGGATGCATTCTACTGTGGCACACCCAGGGGTCAACACTATCGGAGGGCATCCCGGGTTACTTGATATTACTACTTACTTACTACTACTCAGCCCATAAAAGACCCACTGCTGAGTCGAGCTTCCTCCAATTATATGGAGGGTATTTAGCCTACTGTGCCACGCTGGCCAGACGGGTTGGCACAGGGTTTGTCTCAAGGTTTCCTTCTCTTGGCACGAGGTGATCTGCCTCTTACGTTCGATTAGTCGCCTCTTACGACACCCTCAGGATGAAATGGGGTGGGTGGTGACACTATGCATTCTAAACCCGTCACCACACGGACAGTCAAAGGATACAATAATTGCAAAATCCTCAGAACACTCTGGACATGTTCTACTGTCGTTCATATACTATAATCGTGTCCGGGGTGACACGTATGTCCACATATCTCCCGACGACCCAATCTGTATGCAAAACGTCCCGGGGCGGGCATCTCATTTCCTGCACCCCCTCCCCAGTTGACTGACCCTTCCCCCGCGCTGTCAAAAGAAACTCGTACTAATAGGGTTGACCATTGTAAATAGCAATATCGACAAGTTTCTGACGAGAATGTTTAACCCCAGACATGTCAGAAGGATGTCGTAACTTGAACATCTGTCTAGTCAAAGTCAAGTTTATTTTGTATAGGACACAATGGACGCTTACAAATTGTCAGCATAATAATGAATATTATACAAAGTAAAGTATTGAACAGATTACCACCAATATAGAACGTGACCATTGCTGAGAATTCATTTCATAATGATGTTTTAGGTTCTTACAATCTTTACACGTTGGAGAAAATGATGTCTTCACGGTTTTGATCGTTATATTTTATTTAATTTCCCGCGACCACGGACACTGCATAATGGCTGAAACGTTGGGAATAAAATAAAATAAAACGATCAGAACCGTGAAGAAATCATTTCCTGCAAAGTCATTTCTTGTTCATGCAAGGTCCTATTTAACATACAATTTCGCTTCAGTTCTTAAATGAACCACTACTGAGTCTGGCCTCTTCCAAATTCATGGAGGGAAGTTAGCCTACTGTGCCACACTGACAAGACGGGTTTGTATCAAGTTTTCCTTCTCTTGCGGCTAGGCGATCTGCCTCTTGCGTTCTTTTAGTCGCCTCTTACGACACCCTCAAGACTTTAACAGTTTAATTAGTTACAATTGACTATATCTAAAATAGCACAAATAATTTAGTTAGCTTGTCTTTTTCGCCAATCGTATCGTATCTACTACCTAAACCCTTAGGGCCCCCGCGCATTTAGGCGGCCAGGCCGCGCGGCTAGTCGCGCGGCCTGGCCGCATAATGCGCGGGGGCCCTAAGACTTATCTCGTTGGTCTAGTGGTTAGATGTGCCGCCTTTGGATCAACGGGTCCCGGGTTCGATTCCGGGGTCGGGCAAGTGTCTTTGTCTAAACCAGAGGCACTGACTCGGAGTCTGGGTGTCATTTCTATCTATAATATGTATGTATTTACAAAAAAAAAGTATATAAGTAGTTTATCATCCATCTCGTTACCATAACACAAGCATTAAGTTGCTTAGCTTGGGACGAGATGGCGTTGTGTGAATTGTCCAAGGATATTTATTTATTTATTAGTGGGGCTCCCTCCCATCACATGGAGGGTAATTAGCCCATTGTGCCGCGCTGGGGTAGGCACAGGGTTTCGTATCAAGTTTTCCTTCTCTTGCGGCTGGGTATTCCGTCTTGTCATCTCCTTTTGTCGGCTCTTACGACACCCTCAGTATGGAATGTGGTAGTGACAACGTATACTCTAAATCCGTCACCACGCAAATCCTAATGTTTTTTACAAAATATTTTTCTGTAACAAATATTTACTAAACTTTTCTTTCTTAATGCGAAAGGCGTCAACTGAAATGTGAATATGTCCCTAGTATCATATCTTCGGAACTCGTGTATAGTTTTTTTTGTGTGGTCACGTGGTGTTGGCGTTATTTTGAATTCACAATTTCACTAACCTATACCGTCTTGACGGTATCGTAATAGGCGACTAATAAAACGCAAGACGCAACGTGATACCAATTTCAATTGTCCACCAATTTGTGTGTGTCCAATTTTTCCTTGAATTGCCTGCTCCATATTAGTCCCTGTCGTTGCTTTCATCACGTAAGCCTAAGGTCAAAGGCATTCAAGTCAATGTTAAAAAAGTGCTCGACTCGGCATTGGGTCATCCATTGTGCGTTGATTAACCTTGGCTTTTCATACCATCGTCATCATAATTTCAGCAAAAAATACCACTACTTGACATTGGCCTCCTCCAATAATTTCTCCGGTATCGTTCACAAGTTTCAAGTCAGCTTGAACCCACGAAATTTTTCGTATTAAAAAATAGAATGTCATTCACCCCGGGAAAACCCAAGTCGGTCCAAGTTAGGGTTAAGCATATCTTAACGTTTTTTTCACGCTTAACTTGGCTTTGATTTTTTTTAATATGACCCCTGCAGAAATAGGTCACCGCTCCGACAAGCTATTTAAAGTTAATCTTTGAGTCGTAATCCGTTTTCCTTCTCATTTATTTTGAGTTAATACCTTTATGAAGGGAATTTTCAATTTGAACCGTATCTCATAATACAGATTAGGATTGTAAAATATTTTAAAATAAAACTCAATGAGAACTTTTATAAATCATCAGGTTTGAACTACCATCATCATTTTCCAACCTCTATTCCACGCTATGATGAAACTGTGAAAAAATGACATTTACTTAAGTGTTTCATTTAAAGTGTAAGTCTGTCAATTTCATATATATTTTTTCCCGAGCGCTACGACATTTAACGAAACGAGGTTTAAAAAGAGCACTCACTTCACGGTAGGCAATGGCTTGGCTGTGCCCCTGGCACTGCCAAAGTCCATGGGCGGCGGTTAACACTTACCATCAGATGGGCCGCTAGGTCGTTTGCCACCAAAGGCAATAAAAAATAAATAAGAAAAATAGCAGTCGGTTAAGTGTCTCCACGCTTTCCTTTCTCCCTTTGCTGACCTCTCGACCTGAATGTCTTATTTGTTTTGGGTAGTGTCTACGTTTTATCCACGTGAATATGCGTAGCTATCTTTAGAATTTCTCAAGAACAGTAATACTGAATACTATAAATACCCTCCGTGTAGTGACAGATTTAGAATTCATAGTGTCACCACCCCGTTCCACCCTGAGGGTTTCGTAAGGGCCGCCGAAAGGAAATGACAAGGCATTGAGGATTTTATAGGTTTTTTTTTTTGTTCCAGTTAGTGTTTCTATTGACATATGAATTGACTATAATAAAACACCCCAGTCCAACGTGACGGCAGGTATTTTTACCTGTTTGGATAAATTCCTTAAAGCCACACATCTAAATAGACGTGTTTCTTTCTTTGTTTCTTTATCTAGTTGTATTGAGAATTTTATAAAATTGTTTTTGTTCCAGTAAGTGTTTCTATTGACATATGAATTGACTAAAATAAAACACCCCAGTCCAACCTGACGGCAGGTATTTTTACCTGTTTGGATAAAATCCTTAAAGCCACACATCTAAATAGACGTGTTTCTTTCTTTGTTTCTTTATCTAGTTGTATTGAGGATTTTATAAAATTGTTTTTGTTCCAGTAAGTGTTTATATTGACATATGAATTGACTATAAATAAAACACCCCAGTCCAACGTGAGTGAAGGTATTTTTATCTGTTTGGATAAAATCCTTAAAGCCCCACATCTGGTTGTATTGAGGATTTTATAAAATTGTTTTGTTCCAGTAAGTGTTCCATTGAAATAAACGAAATACTCTTGACTATAAATAAAACACCCCAGTCCAACGTGAGTGCTGTAATTGCCCGTTGGAAGTGCCAACTAATATCGACGGCATTCTGTCGCTTCATTGTGTTACTGCAATTGTAGTCTGTTTCTTTGTTTGCTACAAAAGACTTTTAAATAAAAACCCTTTTTTGATTCTATGAAGACTAGTCCTTGCACCGGGTACTGTATCGGAGATTCTCCGATATACTTATAGTAATACGGTAGTAATACTTTACGGTTATTTACGGTTGACGACACGGTTGGCGCAGTGGTTGAGCGATCGAATGCTGCGTAGCATGTCGCGGGTTCGATTCCCGCACGGAAGAAATATTTGTACGACCTACAAGTACTTGTTCCGGGTCTGGGTGTTTTCTATCTATAATAAGTATGTATTTACAAAAAATAAAGTATTTATGTAATTTATCATCCATCTCGTTACCAAAACACAAGCATTAAGTTGCTTAGCTTGGGACGAGATAGCGTGGTGTGAAATGTCCAAGGATATTTATTTATATATTTATTTATTTGTCATAAAAATGTTTTAATCCTCGGGATTAAACCCTTTATATTGTAACTAGCGGCCCGCCCTGGCTTTGAACAGATGGACATTTTTAAAAAATCATTAATGTCTCATTTGTCGACTCGAGGATAAATCATCAAACTTTCATTAAGATAGAGCTAACACATATTCAAAATTTTACAGACTTAGATAAAACATGTCTGCCCTTAAAACACCTGCTTTCAGATAAAATACTGCATCATAAACGGTCCATTTGTTTAGGAGCTATGATACCACAGACACACAGACATTTCTAACTTACAACACCTCACCTTTTGTCGAGGTTAAAATCAGCCTGCGCGCGCATTCTCAAGGAAAAACCATTGATTAATGTAACCGTACAAACCTCGAACTCACTTTGCTATAAAATTTGCGAAGGCAAATTTACTCAAAACGAATTCACTGGTATTATTTTATTTACACTATATTAGTAGGGTGTAGGGATACCACACATAACCGAATAGCCCGGACATCTCTGTTTTTACATATTTCGGGTAATCCGTATAAGGATGTTCGTCTTTGGGCAGATTTTCATGTATTATTAAACTAATATTCATAATAATTATTGGTATTGGGATTCCGTGTGGTGACGGATTTAGAATACACAGTGTCACCAACTCATACCGTCCCGAGGGTGTCGTAAGAGGCGACTAAGGAAAGGCAAGAGGCAGATCACGTAGCCGCAAGAGAAGGAAAACTTGATACAAACCCTTTGCCAACCCGTGTTGCCAGCGTGGCGCAGTAGGCTAATTTCCCTCCACAAATTTGGAGGAGGCCCGACTCAGTAGTGGGTCGCTCATGGCTGAAACGACTCTTGGGAATGGATTTGATATTTGTTGCCGAAGCCACGGGGAAGCTAGTTCGTACAGAGCAACTCCACCGTTGGACGCAGCACCCAAGGGTTTTCTCAAATACGAATACGAGAGAATATGTTCATAAAGGTGTGGATATAATAATGAAAAAGGATAAAAATAAGGAATTTAATGAAGTCCGTTAATATTTCCTCCCCGTTTTAGGTCTTATACGTATCTCTCCGAATGGAATAGACAAAAAGGAATAATATTGGTGTTTCAGAAAAGGATAAATAAAATTATAACGTTAATATGAATGAATAAAGTTTCATTTAATGTATATACAGGATGTAACAAAATACTATATCGAAAGGATCAATAAAAATACAGACATAAATACTCTCTAATTGGCTATTGGTACACCTGTAGATGTAATTTTTATGCAACATTAGTTGTCCTATTTATCCAACGTATAATGGTAACACTACTCGAAAGCGAACGGATCGTCGGCACGAAGCGCGGGCGGAAGCGCGCCGCTCGCCGGAAATGAGCTTTCGATATCCGCCCGCCCTCGCCGGAGCTCGCCCACTTTGTCCAAATCAATTTCTCTTTACAACAAGCGCCGTTCAAAAAATGCATCGCGAATGTTTGATCAACTCTTTTTTGTTTAATTAAATAATTCCGCCTTGTGTTTATTCGGATGGTTTTTTGGTGTTTGAGGAAGTTGCTTTATTTAGCTAATATTAATACATTTATTTAACCAATTACAAAAAAGCTAAGCCAGAACCTTGCCAACAGGGTAGAAAACTTGATACCGAACCGGCTGCGGTGGCCAGTAGTTTTAGTTAAGAAAATTTACTTAGTAGGAACATTTCTATCAATGTACCTGCTGGGCGCTCGACTTACCAGATAATAATGATGATGGCAACGTAGATACTAATACTACTCCTGCTACTACTAGACATAGTAATAGATACCCAGACTCGAAGCAAGTGCCTCTGGTTTACACAGACACGTGCCCGACCCCGGAATCAAACCGGGGACCTGTTGATCTAAACCATCAGAATGAATGTTAAATGATAAATGATTGCATGTTAAAATTAGTTTCGTTTGACCGTGTAGTTATCGTTGAAAAGTACAACCCACACAAGTTGAATGTTGGGACTTCAGTGGACGCACAACTTTTAAATTCAATCAACCAGTTAGAAAATCCCGCGCAAATAAACGCCATTTACTCATTGGAGTTTCACCTTTCACATCGTGAAAATTACTCGACAGTAAGTTGTTCTTTACAGTAACTTTTGAAAATATTATTTTCAAAAGTTCTAGTTCACTCTTGATTACGAGGCGTTTTTAACCGCCGGCAAGATAAGGGGTGTTATAATTTTGATTGTAAAATTGTAGCTCGACGTCTCAAACGAATGTAGTATAATATATGATGCGTTTCTTAGACAGATCTTAGTTTTATTAAAAACTGTTTCAGCGTTCAGCCGTTTGAAAGTTATTAACGATTATTTGGTTATTTGCGAGGTTCCTTGAAAGTTTCAATTTTGTTATATTCTAACCGAAGGAATCAATTGTCCTATATCTCTTTTAAAATACATTGTGTCATTACCCCATTCCATCGACTATAGAGGCGACTATAGGAAATACCAAGGCTACTAAACTAGCCGCAAGAGAAGGAAATCTTGAAACAAAATCCCGTGACAGCCTGTCTGGCCTGCGTGGCACAGAAAGCAAATTTCCCTTCATTTAATTGGAGGAGGCCCGACTCAGCAGTGGGTCTTTATCTCAGCAGCAAAATAGCAAAATAGTAACATATTTATAAAACAATTGTCAAGCGTATTCGGGAACTTAAAGAAATGTATCCGCGTATCTACCCGAGCTGTAACATTTAATAAATTGCCGAGACTTTAACGACCCAGCGACGAATGTATCTCTCGAGAGTGATCCCGGGAATACTCGTTCCGAGAAAACCATCTTGTACATAAGGAGAGTTTTATGACTATACTTGATTTTAGAAACGCAACAACTTTTTGATGTAGACGAAAATAAACGAACACCTAAGTTCAAATATATGTATATATATATATATATATATATATATATATAACAACATTAAAATATCGTCGTTTCAGTCCATGAATGACTCAATACGGAGTTAGTCTACCTGCAAATTGGTGGAGGGCAATTAGCCTACTGTGCCACGCCAGCAAGACGGGTTGACACAGGGTTTTTATCAAGCTTTCTTCTCTTGCGAATAGGTGATCTGCCGATTGCGTTCTTTTACGACACTCTCAAGTCGGTATGGGTTGGTGACATTGTGTATTTAAAGTCCGTCGCCATACCTTATAATTGTACTACATGTGCACAGTTTTTATATGTTTAACATTGACGATGCTTGCCGTTATTTTAAAAAAAACCGAAGTTTACAAACATGTAATTCACGAATACAAATGACAAGCAGTGCCTCTGCAAGCAGTGTCTCTGCAGAGCAAGTGCCTCTGGCTTAGACAAAGACACTTGCCCGGCCCCGGAATCGAACCCGGCACCCGTTGCTCTAAAGACGGCACATCTAATCCCTAGACCAACGAGGCAGTCAAATATAAATGTATAAAGAAAAAATATCAGCGACACAATAGTCGTTCAATTTACACCCTCTTTTCAATAAATACTTATCTCACAAGGCATGTCAGAGCTTCTTTGACAACATCTCCAGCGGTCTGACAACGCAGACAGATCATATAACGCGACGTGACATTCGATAGTCGTTTTGAAAATACTTACAACATTCTATTGATTGTATGTTTTCTTAACATTGCGTTGTGAGTATTTCTGTTTTAAAGCTGGCAGTTTCCTATTTAATTATGACTAAATTTCCAAAAAAAAAAAATATTCACCGCGATACATGCTATTCCTAAGGTAGGGAATTCTTTTAAGCCACTGTCAAATGGATCGTTTCCGAAGTTTCCCAAACGACAGATGGCCTGCGCCCACAAATACTGGTAGGTTTTAGTGAGTAAACCAGTCATTTTCAACGCAATTGCCATTTTATCTCGACCGGGTCTCCCACGTAATCCAGCCCCGTCCCGCGGCAGAGGATCTATAAAAGGTTTCCCCCACAATATAAAAGGGGGTTTCGTTTAAAAAAAACAATCTTTGTCATAAAATGTAGTCTAGAAATGAAAATCTCGGTTTTTGTAATTCTTAAAAGTCCTATCATATTCGCCTTACGTATCCAAAAGATAAGACACAATGTAGATTTAAACGACCCGTTCTCAGTAGTTAAAGATTTCATACTCCACTCGCGGTAACGGTTTACGAGTTTGCGGTTAACGTAAAACTACCCTGTATAAGTAGCGACGCTAATATTGTTGCCAATGTAGATGAACTGCTACTTAACTGCCAAGTAGTTTGGCTTTCAGTTTTGTAACATAATGTAGTAACTACTTGAATCCAGGTTGCAAAAATTCTTGCGAAAATAAGCATTGTTTTCGATAGAAAATATCTAACATATTTTATGCGACCCTGGGAGCTTTAGCGCAAACTGGCATACCCTAAGGATGGAATGCAATGTCAACCCACCCAGTGGTGGGGCGGCCATGCATGGGGCCAGGGCTGTCGCCGCTATGAGTTCTGGGGGACCAGGCGTGGGGACCAGTGCTGCCCCCATAACTGACCCCCGCGTGGATCCGGTGCCAAATAATCCGGCGCCTGACGAAAGTACGTGCAATGTCAAGGCTAAAGCCCATTAGGGTTGCGGAGCATGCTCCCCACTGGGAGTGAAACCCGTGGCTGTTTCGGACAGTTGAGGGACACGGTTGGTTTTAGTGGGTTGAGGCGCAGTCACCATCTTCCCGCGCCCCAGAGGGTTTCGTACCTTCCTTCTCTTGCGGTTAGGGTTTCAGCGTTGCCCTTTGCCACCCCCGGGATGGAACGTGGTGGTGACACTGTTTTAAACCCGTCACTACACGGACTAAACAACCAAATGAAGATGAAATTGGTTACCGACAATATGTATCTTAAATACAACTTAGCATTATGTTGAAGGCGTCAAATCCAAAAATTAGGAACACAAGCTGACGTGCCAAATGTAGCTTCACAAAGGAAAGTTATTATCGAATAAAAAATCCATTAAGAAGGGCAGAAAGCGGATCATTCATTATTCAGAGAGTGCTCAGATCCGAGTGATTCTCTATACTATCAACCTTCAAGGCGACATCGAAAATGGGTAAGCACAGAAGCGAATGTCCGCCTCGGCTTACGACTGTAATTAATCAAGAATGTGCCTCCGCTGCCTCGCTTAACACCCTCTAGTGATGAGCATTGAAAGTTGTCGATAAAAGGAATTACTACTACTACTCAGCACATACATGACCCTGTACTGAGTCGGGCTTCCTCCAATTACATGGAAGGTAATTAGCCTACTGTGCCACGCTGGCCAGACGGGTTGGCACAGGGTTTCGTTTCAAGTATACTCTTGCGGCTAGCTCTTCGGTCTTGAAATTTCCTTTTGTCGGCTCTTACGACACCTTTAGGCTGGAATGGGGTGGTTAAAATATGTATTCTACACGTCGTGACAATAATTTATCTTAAAAAAATAGTTAATTCTCAATTTGACCAGAGACTAACAATATACAAAAGAGTATATACACGTGTATGTGTCAAATAAATGGTATGCTTAACTTTAAAAATATATTAACATTCTGCACTCTTAAACTATAGGTGTGGGAAATTGCGTACTCCTCCGTCCGCGCAATTTACGTAAAAATTAAAACGATTCATCGATATCGAAATCAGCTCATCACTAGTCTCGCAAGGCCTTATTTTTATAACTCCAAAGACATCCATTTCATTGGAAAGCTACAAAAGATTTCAGTGAATAGTTAGTGACGTTAAATGCTTGATGATGCAATGTTTCCTTTATTGTTTTCTCAGTAGTGTAAGGGAGAAATTGAAAAAGACAAAGCTTCCTTGTTTTTTTTTATTCACAAAAAATGCCTTTTAACAGCTTCAAAATGTTTGTACGTCTTATAATTCTGAACACACATTTTGAAGCTGGTCTAATACGTTTTTTTTATATTTAAAACTAGCTGCGCCCCGCGGTTTCCCCCGCGCTTACTTATTGTAGTACCGCGGGTGACGCCGCGGTGCGAAGCTAGTCTAAAAAGTGTAGCCTAGGTTACTCCTTATATCCTTAGCTTCCTATCAGTGAAACTCCCGTCAAAATCGGTCCAGCCGTTCCAGAGATACCGGATAGCCGGAACAGACAGATAGACAGACAAAAAAAAAGAAAAAAAATAGATATTTTGGTCTGTGTACTGTGTATACATACTTACGTATTTATTTTATTATTACAAACAGACACTCCAATTTTATTTATTTGTATATAGTATAGATTTAAGTATTTTTAAGTTTGACATTATGTTCGATTTTCTGTTTGTCACTGATTTGCTTTTACTTTGTCGTGTGTGTTTTAGTTTTTATTTTATATTATTAAATTACCATCTAGTGATCAACATCATTTAATTTTACCGTCCACATATACAGTCCACTTGCTCGTTAATATTTTGTATACAGAGTGAATTTGGTCCTCGTATTGTGAAGACCGCGCTATAATACAGTTGAATTTTAACTGGGATCGTATTTGCAAAATGATTAGCGATAACAAGTGAGAGTGAAGTACTAGTGTCTGATTAGTGTCTTTTAGTGAGTGTCTGTATATTGTATTACGTTGTAATCGGCGTATAAATGACCCAAGGTTGTAACAATATAGAACCAGTTTAGCGCAGAATGAAAACCATGAGCTTAAGGTGAATGTTCCAGGGTAGCCCGCGAAATTCAAATTTTCTTCCGTTTTTTGCAATTTGCAGGCCATTGCTAGTTGTATGATGATGAAAATTTGGTAATTTTCACATTTCTTAAGTAAACTAATAATTTATCAGGCTCCGTGAATTGAGCAGCTTCGGCACTAGTTCGTACGGACCTATCTTCAATTCCAAATAATAAACAGTCTATCGTATAAGCATTTTTACATTACGTATGTAGTTACAGAGTTATAATCATCAAATTCATCAATACAACTCTCCAAGCTCATAAAGGTGCAAGAATGACTTTGAGCTTGAAAAAGTTTTTCTTGCACCTTTATGAGCTTGGAGGATTGTATTGATGATTTTGATGATTATAATTCTATAACTACATACGTCTTACAGCCGCCACTAACATTTTAATCAAAATACAACCTAGCACTGACCTGCAAATTGCAAAAAACGTAAGAAAATTTGAATTTCGCGGGCTGCCCTGGAACATTCACCTTAAGCTAGTATTTAACGATCGCGTAACCGAAATATGTCATCAGGTAAAAATATATTTTGCCCAAATTATTTCGTCACCGCATATCTAAATCAATTTGTTTCGCAAATATCACAAATCAGAATAATGGATCTCCGTATCGTAACGCCCCGTTCAATAAATATCCAATCAAAATATTCATTACCCCGATATTTTGCGTTCATCCATGTTGGATATTCTTAATATTGTTGGATCACATGCGATTCAAATTTTACGTAACCTTTTATAATAGGATATCCTTGTTACAAATTATACCGACTCGTTCGAAACTCGTGGTATTTTTTAAGATGCCTCAAGCTATTGCTTTAGGCATATTTCGTTATTATAATCTTTCATTATTAGAAATTGCATCTATATACGTTTATGGTATATACCTTTAACGTTTATGGTTAAAGGCTATTTGTTACACCATGTAGATTTTAAGAGTATTATGGAACACAGATTAGTAATCCCGTAGAATAATAATGACCATAGCTCAATACAAGTTATTTGTCGATGGAACAAGAATTTTGCAGTAGGTATAATATAAATTATAATAGAAAATTGCTGAGAATGATCAATATTTCTCTATAAATATATATTTAAATGAATTAAGA
This sequence comes from Clostera curtula, assembly GCA_905475355.2. Lineage (NCBI taxonomy): Eukaryota > Metazoa > Arthropoda > Insecta > Lepidoptera > Notodontidae > Clostera > Clostera curtula. The sequence continues at coordinate 2,028,611 of FR997804.1, read as the reverse complement.
CGCCGTCGAATAGATTAATTTCTATCAGTTCATAAAATACCCTCTACTGAGTCTTGCCGCCTCCAAATTTATAGAAGGAAATTTGCCCACCGTGCCATGCTGCCACGCTGCACAGGTATTCGTCTCAAGTGTTCCTTCTCTTGAACTTGTAATTTCCTTTTGTCTGCCCTTACGACGCCCTCAGGGTGAAATGGGGTGGCGACACTATGTATTCTAAATCCACCACCATACGGATCCTACCTTTCTCAATTTCGGAAATAAATAAATATAATAAATATCCTTTGGACATTTCACACAACGCCATCTCGTCCTAAGTTAAGCAACTTAATGCTTGTGTTAAGGTAACGAGATGGATGATAAACTACTTAAATACTTTTTTTTTTTGTAAATACATACATATTATAGATAGAAATGACACCGACTCCGAGCCAGTGCCTCTGGTTTAGACAAAGACGCTTGCCCGACCCTTTCATCCAAAGGCGGCACATCTAACCACTAGACCAACGAGGCAGTCTCTTGAACTTGTCATTTCCTTTTCTCTGCCCTTACGACGCTATGTATTCTAAATCCATCACCATACGGTTCCAACCTTTCTCAATTTCGGAAATATAAATCTGGTCCCGCAAGCGATGCTGACAACTAGTCTGCTACTCCCACAAGTAGGCCCTAAGCTAAGCCTAAAGCTTAAAAATAATATCATCAAAGCAGATCATTTTACCGCAAACGACCTTTAATATTAAAATTAATCGCTTGTTCTGCCATTACACGAGCACGCTACAATGGCCCTTAACGAAAGGGCGCAGAGGTCAAATCTTACTGAAATAGCCTATCCCTTAAGCTGATCAAAGCTACGTATAATATAAGAGGCGATGGGTCAGTGCGTATAAGTTTAAATTAAGCGAGACTTTCTTTTTACCACTACAATTAAATGGCGACTGTGTTCCGGAAAGCGCAGTGCTGATGGATGAATATGACGCTGGCCATCCCCGAGGCCGGCGAGGAAGTCCATAAAGGATTTTACCCCGGGCGAACAAAAAAAAAAAAAAGGCATATATCCAGTAGTGTATATTTTGGCTGAAATGATGATAATGCAGCCTATGCATAGCTGTTTACAAGCGAAAGGGCCACAAAAGGAAAGTATACGAAAAATACATTAATTAAAAAAATCAAGCCAAAATCGCTCTTATTTTAATTTCAGTAAAGACATCTAAATAGGCCAATTTTATTTACTAACAATCTAAACGAATTCTACTCTTGCCATGTGCTTGCATAAATATCTATGTATATGTTTGTGTGTCGTCGTCGTTTCAGCCGCTTAATGACCCACTACTGAGTCGGGCCTCCTCCAATTTCATGGAGGGAAATGAGCCTACTGTGCCACGCTGGCAAGACGGGTTGGCACAGGGTTTGTATCAAGTTTTCCTTCTTATGTGTAAAAACTAAAAACTGGCGTTTTGTTTATTATATGGAAAATTCTTTTCTCCGGTGGTGACAGATTTAGAGTCACTATGTGTCACCATCATCATCATCATCATCTTAGCCTTGTATCCCGGTTGCAGCCCAAACTCTCGCTTCGGCGCCCGGGGTCAACTTTCCGGCTTTTTGACTGACTTGACTGCCTCGTTGGTCTAGTGGTTAGATGTGCCGCCTTTGGATCAACGGGTCCCGGGTTCGATTCCGGGGTCGGGCAAGTGTCTTTGTCTAAACCAGAGGCACTGACTCGGAGTCTGGGTGTCATCTCTATCTATAATATGTATGTATTTACAAAAAAAAATGTATATAAGTAGTTTATCATCCATCTCGTTACCATAACACAAGCATTAAGTTGCTTAGCTTGGGACGAGATGGCGTTGTGTGAAATATCCAAGGATGTCCAAGGATATTTTTCTTCTCCACTTCGCACGGTCTTCAGCATCCCTGGTAGTAAGCCCATTGGCACGCATATCACCCTTTACGACGTCAAGCCAGCACTTTTTGGGTCTACCCCTCCTGCCGGGGCCCGGCAGGAGGCGGCAAACCACCCCATTCGATCTTGAGGGCACGGTAAGAGCCGACTATAGGAAATGACTAGATTGAAAACCTAGTCGCATGCTAAGGAAAACCATCCATTGACTGCCTCGTTGGTCTAGTGGTTAGATGTGCCGCCTTTGGATCAACGGGTCCCGGGTTCGATTCCGGGGTCGGGCAAGTGTCTTTGTCTGAACCAGAGGCACTGGCTCGGAGTCTGGGTGTCATTTCTACCTATAATATGTATGTATTTACAAAAAAAAAATGTATATAAGTAGTTTATCATCCATCTCGTTACCATAACACAAGCATTAAGTTGCTTAGCTTGGGACGAGATGGCGTTGTGTGAAATGTCCAAGGATATTTATTATTTTTATTTATTATTTATCCAGCGTGGTAAATTTCCGTCAATGGAGTTGGAGGAGGCCTGACTCAGTAGTGGGTCATAACGACGAAGTTTACCATTACCGTAACACGAGCAACATTGACAAATAAGTGACCATATTAATTACAAAACCAATTAATCATATTATTATAACTGGCAGTGGGCGTTACTTAACAAATGGGGGTAAAACTATGATTAATTTTCTGAGAATATCTAAGTGCGTTAGCCATAAACTTTTCGTTCACAACTAAAACTGGGCCATTAATCATACGATTGAAATATTGCGATCGCCTCGGGGTTTGACTACAAAATACGATTAGAATCTTTAAGATCATCATCACCGCCATCTCCGTCCCTAAAGACCCACTGCTGAATCGGGATCTTTGGAATCATCATCACCACCATCTCCGTCCCTAAAGACCCACTGCTGAATCGGGATCTTTGGGATCATCATCACCAACATCTCCGTCCCTAAAGACCCACTGCTGAATCGGGATGTTTGGGATCATCATCACCACCATCTCCGTCCCTAAAGACCCACTGCTGAATCGGGATCTTTGGGATCATCATCACCAACATCTCCTTCCCTAAAGACCCACTGCTGAATCGGGATGTTTGGGATCATCATCACCACCATCTCCGTCCCTAAAGACCCACTGCTGAATCGGGATCTTTGGGGTCATCATCACCACCATCTCCGTCCATAAAGACCCACTGCTGAATCGGGATCTTTGGGATCATCATCACCAACATCTCCGTCCCTAAAGACCCACTGCTGAATCGGGATGTTTGGGATCATCATCACCACCATCTCCGTCCCTAAAGACCCACTGCTGAATCGGGATCTTTGGGGTCATCATCACCACCATCTCCGTCCATAAAGACCCACTGCTGAATCGGGCCTCCTCCAAATACAAAAAGGGGACACACGCGCTGGCCAGGGATTGGGCAGTAATTCGTATCAAGTTTTCCTCTTTATCCATGTGGTGACGGATTTACAATAAATTGGGTCACCAGCCCATTCCATATTGCGGCTGTCGCAAGAATTGCCAAAAGGAAATGACAAGCCCGAAAACGCAGCCGCAAGAGAAAGAAAACTTGAAACGAAACCCTTTGCCAACCAGTCTGGCCAGCGTGGCACAGTAGGCTACTACTCAGCCCATACATTACCCACTACTGAGTCGGGCCTCCTCTAATTACGTCACTCTGTCACGCTGCCAAGACGGGTTGTCACAGGGTTTTATATCAATCTTTCCTTCGCTTGCTGCTAGGTTTTTGGCTTTGTCATTTTCTTTTGTTGCGACTGCGACTCCGCAGTGGGTCATATGACTCCTATATAAAAATTAAATTTAAAATTTAAATAAACCCCCGACACAATGACCTAAGTATCCTTTAAAAAGTAAAAAATAAAAAAGTACATCGCGTTGGGGGACAGGTAATAAATAAATAGGAGCGGTCCCCCAACGCGATGTATAATATGTATGTATTTACAAAAAAAAAATGTATATAAGTAGTTTATCATCCATCTCGTTACCATAACACAAGCATTAAGTTGCTTAGCTTGGGACGAGATGGCGTTGTGTGAAATGTCCAAGGATATTTATTATTTTTATTTATTATTTATCCAGCGTGGTAAATTTCCGTCAATGGAGTTGGAGGAGGCCTGACTCAGTAGTGGGTCATAACGACGAAGTTTACCATTACCGTAACACGAGCAACATTGACAAATAAGTGACCATATTAATTACAAAACCAATTAATCATATTATTATAACTGGCAGTGGGCGTTACTTAACAAATGGGGGTAAAACTATGATTAATTTTCTGAGAATATCTAAGTGCGTTAGCCATAAACTTTTCGTTCACAACTAAAACTGGGCCATTAATCATACGATTGAAATATTGCGATCGCCTCGGGGTTTGACTACAAAATACGATTAGAATCTTTAAGATCATCATCACCGCCATCTCCGTCCCTAAAGACCCACTGCTGAATCGGGATCTTTGGAATCATCATCACCACCATCTCCGTCCCTAAAGACCCACTGCTGAATCGGGATCTTTGGGATCATCATCACCAACATCTCCGTCCCTAAAGACCCACTGCTGAATCGGGATGTTTGGGATCATCATCACCACCATCTCCGTCCCTAAAGACCCACTGCTGAATCGGGATCTTTGGGATCATCATCACCAACATCTCCTTCCCTAAAGACCCACTGCTGAATCGGGATGTTTGGGATCATCATCACCACCATCTCCGTCCCTAAAGACCCACTGCTGAATCGGGATCTTTGGGGTCATCATCACCACCATCTCCGTCCATAAAGACCCACTGCTGAATCGGGATCTTTGGGATCATCATCACCAACATCTCCGTCCCTAAAGACCCACTGCTGAATCGGGATGTTTGGGATCATCATCACCACCATCTCCGTCCCTAAAGACCCACTGCTGAATCGGGATCTTTGGGGTCATCATCACCACCATCTCCGTCCATAAAGACCCACTGCTGAATCGGGCCTCCTCCAAATACAAAAAGGGGACACACGCGCTGGCCAGGGATTGGGCAGTAATTCGTATCAAGTTTTCCTCTTTATCCATGTGGTGACGGATTTACAATAAATTGGGTCACCAGCCCATTCCATATTGCGGCTGTCGCAAGAATTGCCAAAAGGAAATGACAAGCCCGAAAACGCAGCCGCAAGAGAAAGAAAACTTGAAACGAAACCCTTTGCCAACCAGTCTGGCCAGCGTGGCACAGTAGGCTACTACTCAGCCCATACATTACCCACTACTGAGTCGGGCCTCCTCTAATTACGTCACTCTGTCACGCTGCCAAGACGGGTTGTCACAGGGTTTTATATCAATCTTTCCTTCGCTTGCTGCTAGGTTTTTGGCTTTGTCATTTTCTTTTGTTGCGACTGCGACTCCGCAGTGGGTCATATGACTCCTATATAAAAATTAAATTTAAAATTTAAATAAACCCCCGACACAATGACCTAAGTATCCTTTAAAAAGTAAAAAATAAAAAAGTACATCGCGTTGGGGGACAGGTAATAAATAAATAGGAGCGGTCCCCCAACGCGATGTATAATATGTATGTATTTACAAAAAAAAAATGTATATAAGTAGTTTATCATCCATCTCGTTACCATAACACAAGCATTAAGTTGCTTAGCTTGGGACGAGATGGCGTTGTGTGAAATGTCCAAGGATATTTATTATTTTTATTTATTATTTATCCAGCGTGGTAAATTTCCGTCAATGGAGTTGGAGGAGGCCTGACTCAGTAGTGGGTCATAACGACGAAGTTTACCATTACCGTAACACGAGCAACATTGACAAATAAGTGACCATATTAATTACAAAACCAATTAATCATATTATTATAACTGGCAGTGGGCGTTACTTAACAAATGGGGGTAAAACTATGATTAATTTTCTGAGAATATCTAAGTGCGTTAGCCATAAACTTTTCGTTCACAACTAAAACTGGGCCATTAATCATACGATTGAAATATTGCGATCGCCTCGGGGTTTGACTACAAAATACGATTAGAATCTTTAAGATCATCATCACCGCCATCTCCGTCCCTAAAGACCCACTGCTGAATCGGGATCTTTGGGATCATCATCACCACCATCTCCGTCCCTAAAGACCCACTGCTGAATCGGGATCTTTGGGGTCATCATCACCACCATCTCCGTCCATAAAGACCCACTGCTGAATCGAGATCTTTGGGATCATCATCACCAACATCTCCGTCCCTAAAGACCCACTGCTGAATCGGGATGTTTGGGATCATCATCACCACCATCTCCGTCCCTAAAGACCCACTGCTGAATCGGGATCTTTGGGGTCATCATCACCACCATCTCCGTCCATAAAGACCCACTGCTGAATCGGGCCTCCTCCAAATACAAAAAGGGGACACACGCGCTGGCCAGGGATTGGGCAGTAATTCGTATCAAGTTTTCCTCTTTATCCATGTGGTGACGGATTTACAATAAATTGGGTCACCAGCCCATTCCATATTGCGGCTGTCGCAAGAATTGCCAAAAGGAAATGACAAGCCCGAAAACGCAGCCGCAAGAGAAAGAAAACTTGAAACGAAACCCTTTGCCAACCAGTCTGGCCAGCGTGGCACAGTAGGCTACTACTCAGCCCATACATTACCCACTACTGAGTCGGGCCTCCTCTAATTACGTCACTCTGTCACGCTGCCAAGACGGGTTGTCACAGGGTTTTATATCAATCTTTCCTTCGCTTGCTGCTAGGTTTTTGGCTTTGTCATTTTCTTTTGTTGCGACTGCGACTCCGCAGTGGGTCATATGACTCCTATATAAAAATTAAATTTAAAATTTAAATAAACCCCCGACACAATGACCTAAGTATCCTTTAAAAAGTAAAAAATAAAAAAGTACATCGCGTTGGGGGACAGGTAATAAATAAATAGGAGCGGTCCCCCAACGCGATGTACTTTTTTATTTTTTACTTTTTAAAGGATACCTAGGTCATTGTGTCGGGGGTTTATTTAAATTTTTAAATAAATTTTTATTTTTTGCTTTTTATAGGTACACGCTTATTATGATGTTTCTAATGTGCACGTGATGCGCTTTCATTTGAGACCCCACTCGATTATATTTGCAGACTTTCGGTTATTGTGCCCCACTTTCACCCCCCATAACTTTTAAACGGCTCAACCGATTTTCATCAAACATGTCTAAGAACACTCGCCTGTAACTCACCTGTCATACAAAAACTGTATTGAAATCGCTTCATCCGTTCGCGAGCTACGGTGCCACAGACAGACAGACACGTCAAACTCCCCTTGTTTTGCGTCGGGGGTTAAAAATGACCCGTGTGGTCTAAATCCTTCGATTTTGAATACATGATATCACCACCCCATACCATTCTGAGGGTGTATAGTAAGTGGCGACAAAAGGCATGTGCCAAGGCCGATAACCTGGTCGCAGATTAGAAAAACTTGATACGAAATCCTGTGCCAACACGTCTGGCCCGCGTGCCACAGTAGGCTAATCACCCTCCCCGTAACAGGAGGAGGCCTGTCTCAGCAGTGGGTCATCTATGGGCTCATTATTAGTAGTAGGTACGACTCCACAAACAAACAAAAAACAATGCTTTTTAGGGAATAAAAACTCTAAGTACATTTAAATCTCGTTTCTTCACTGTTCATTGAACGTCTTTAAGGTGGATGCTGCAGGGTAGCCCGCGAAATTAAATTTTTCTTACGTTTTTTGCAATTTGCAGGCCAGTGCTAGGTTGTATGTTGATTAAAATGTTATTCGCGGCTGTAAGACGTATTTAGTTATAGAATTATAATCATCAAAATCATCAATACAACCCTACAAGCTCATAAAGGTGAAAGAAAAACTTTTTCAACGTCAAAGTGATTCTTGCACCTTTATGAGCTTGGAGGGTTGTATTGATGAGTTTGATAATTATAACTCTGTAACTACTTAAGTCTTACAGCCGCGAATCAAATGTTCATCATCATATAACCTAGCACTGCCCTGTAAATTGCAAAAAACGTAAGAAAATTTGAATTTCGCGGGCTACCCTGGAGCATCCACCTTAAGTTTACAGTAGAAACGTAATTGATGGTTCGGTAGAGGACGCCACTCTGTCTGGCACTGTGCATCAGCTATGATTAATCACTGGCGGGTTTAAATGTAAACTAAAGTCAGTATACGAGGTATATCTTGAGTAATGAAATTCAAATTGAAACATTCCGTCGGTGACGGTTTTATGACTGCGTCACCAACCCTTTTCACTTCAACCGACTTTAACAAAGAAGGTTTCTTCGTGCACAGGAAATGTTATAAATAAATCAAAAATTATATGTATCAAAATAAAAAAAAATATGTATCAAAATATGCTAGATTATTCCCGTGACCACGACTGCTGCAAGGCATTCGAAACGTCGAGAATTAAAATATAGTAATACTAGCTGCACCGCGCGGTTTCACCCGCGTGCGAATGGAATTTATTTTTTCGTCAGATTTTTTTTCTGTACCCACGTACTTGACACTCATTGCTATATTTTAAGCAATTCACACATTATCTCTATATTATTGTAAGGTTTCATCAGAATCCATTTAGTAGTATTTTCGTGAAAGAGTAGCAAACATCCATCCATCCATCCATACTTAAAAACTTTCGCGTTTATAATATTAGTAGGATAGGATAGAAGCGACAAATCCGTTAAAAGTTTTTTTTTTTTTGTACATTTCACACAACGTCATCTCGTCCCAAGCTAAGCAACTAAATGCTTGTGTTATGGTAACGAGATGGATGATAAACTAATTAAATATTTTTTTTTGTAAGTACATACTTATTATAGATAGAAATGACACCCAGACTCCGAGCCAGTGCCTCTGGTTTAGACAAAGACACTTGCCCGACCCCGGAATCGAACCCGGGAAAGTGTTTAACACTTTCACTTTATTCAATGTGTAATAATCGCAGAAGAAAAACTTGATTCGAAACACTGCGCCAACCGGTTTGGCCAGCGTGTCACAGTGCCCTCCATATAACTGGAGGAGGCCCGACTCAGCAGTGGGTCATCTATAGGCTGAATAGTATTAGTAGCAGTGAGCAAAGATCCGACTCAATATTTAAATAAGTATTCTCACGAAAAGATACTATTCCTATGGTAAAACTCCAGCGCCGCATTAAGTCCAATTTGAATAATCCCGACCGTTTTATTTTCCAATCTTGAGCCAATTTGTCGTTATAAGTTCTAGTTTCTCGGCAAATTTGTCTTAATTAATGTATGGTTATCTACGGGAACAGCTCTCGGTTTTATACTCCGGTAATGAATTTAATTGTGGTGAATTTTTAATTAAAATACCTAATTTTGTATTGATTGGATTTTGTTGAACTTACGAACAAGTGAATGAAGGTGTAGGACTGTTTGGTAATTCTTGAATTTGTAGGCGACATTTCGTGATGTTGATAGTTCAGACTTCCCGTCAATTATGTAGCATGCTCGCTACAGGTTATATAATGGTGTCTTTTGGAGTAGACGCTCGGGGCGTTAGGGTGTAACACGAAGTCCGTCTACAAAGAATTAGGACATCGCTTATTCCAAAGTATGCGTGACCGGAGAACTGGCTTGTACTTTGATCAGCGCATTAGCATTGCCATCCAGCGTGACAATGAAGCCAGCCTTCTGGGCACGTTTTATTACGACAGCGTTGCGGATGCATTCCCCATATTTTAATTTATTTCTCCTCTTTCTATTTTTTACCTTTTATAAAGAAAAGGAGTGCAGATTGCTAATATTTTTTTAATAATATAAAATAACTATGACGCACTCTACCATGTATATGACGCATATATACTCTTTTATTTATTGATAAACTAGCGACCCGCCCCGGCTTCGCACCCGTGCCATATTGACAAATAAACCTTCCTCTTGGATCACTCTATCTTTTAAAAAAAACCGCTTCAAAATCCGTTGCGTAGTTCTGAAAATTTACGCATACATAGGGACGGACAGACGACAGCGACTTTGTTTTATACTATGTAGTGATAGTGATTCTATGGTCAAATTGAGAACAGAACTATAATTTAAATTATTTAAGGTCGGATTTCGACCGCTGGCCGACCACTAATCTATTTAAATCAATTAGTATAGTACATTATTTTAAAGTGGAGTGTTTTTATGTTTTTTTATTTCAACCAAATTAAAGTAGCATATTTAATTTAATATGTACAAAACTTATTAGGGACACCCCTAATCACAAGCACTATGATTCAAATAGGGCTGTCACGATGTAATATTCATGCACAGTCAGCCCCGTAAATTTGACATATACAGAATGTAATGATAGCCTTCGACCGTAAAGTCGCTTTCAATCATATTACATTACTTGCCTGACTACCAATTGTGGTTGAAATATAATTTTAGAATAATCAAATTACAGTTTGTTTGTACTACAAATTCAAATGAAGTTGACTATTTCGGTAGTGACTGTAGAATCAATCGAATGCTATAATGATACGTGTTGTTGGTCTAGGGGTTGTATGCGCAGACTTTAGATCACGGGGTCCCGGGTTCGATTCCGGAGTCTTTATGTAAACCAGAGGCACTTGCTCTGCGTCTGGGTGTCATTTGTGTTCGTGAATTTCACGTTTGTAAACTGCCTCGCGGTACATGTGTACGTAATGCAGGGGTTCCGTAGTTATTTAAAAGAAAAGAAAAAAAGTCTTTCGTTGGCGATCCCGTCAAATTTGGAAAGCTGACGAAGTTTCTTAGACAACCCTAGGAGCTCTTCAGGATCGCAACAACATACGGCAGTTCACACGCGCCTTGCAATTTTCAAGCGAGGCCAGAGTAACGTGAATTAACAGCGATAGAGTTAATAACTGTTAATTATAGGACGGTTACATGGCTTGGTGTGGTGTTGATTTAGAACACATAGTGTCGCCACCCCATTCCATGCTGAGGGTGTCTTAAGAGCCGACCAAAGCGGATGATATGGTCGAAAACCTAGCCGCGAGAGAAAGAAAACTTGAAACGAAACCTTGTATCAACCAGTCTGGCCAGAGCGTGGCACAGAAGGCTAATTTACCCTCCCTGTCATAGGAGGTGGTAAGACTTAGTAGTGGGTCATGTATTGGCTGACTAGTAGTAGTTGAAATTTCACTCATACCAATGCCAACATGAGCTTGTTACTTGAATCATCGTATCGACATCATCATCATATAATTTAAGCCAAAAGACGTCCACTGCTCGACGGGAGGCCTATCTCCCCCAAGGATTTCCACAACGGTCGGTCCTGGGCCGCCCGAATCCATCGTATTCCGGCGACCTTAACCAGGTCATCGTTCCACCGTGTGGGAGGCCTACCAGCAATGTAAATATACTAACAGAAATTATATCGTCACATGGTAAGTTCAAGTCGTATCACGAACCACAATCACAACCTTAACCCGTAATTAATAAGGGGGTAAATAAAAAAAACAACCCCATGCACACCCGGGGCATGCGAAAAATAAATAAAAATCACCCCCACGCCAGACACGCATAAATCAAGAGCGGTATTAAATTATGCAAGGGTAGGTTAAGGGTTGGCAGAAAAATTATAGTGTTCGTTCGACGCTGGCTAAAAATATAGTATTTGTGTAAGGGTGAATACACAATGTCACCAACCCGCACTATCCTGAGAGTGTCGCACGTGACGACTAAAGGAACGCTAGAAGCAGATCACCTACCCGTAAGAGAAGGAAAACTTGACACACCACAGGGTCTGGCACAGGCCCGTTTTGCCAGCGTAGCTAGAAGGCTTATTTCTCTAAACGAATTTTTAAAAGGCGTCACTAGAGTGGGTCATTTGTGGGATTAAATTATGATGATGATAATTCGTAAAAAGGTAGATACTTGGAGACCATCGTTTATACAATTAAAAAACCTCATGTTTGACAACAGTAGCAAAATTGTCTTGTAATTTCCTTTTGTCGGCACTTACGACACCCTCAGGACGGAATGGGGTTGTGACACTATGTATTCCGAATTCCTCGCCACATGGAAGACCCTTGGATGTACCTTAGGCATACTCTATGTCAATTTTATCCTAATTAACATCGATGTCAATTAAACCTAGTCTCCACTTTACGAGTAAATGTATGTTATTATTTGTCGCTCTTTAGCCGCTATATTGAAGTCGGTTTACATTTTTTGTTAAAAATAGTTTATTTATCGACTTTTAGGGCAAATAAACGTATTCCTTGTAAAGGAATCTCTAATAACATAGTTTATCTTTGTGGATTACATTTCTGCCAAATTTCTGATTAGATTTCTATGATAATCTTGGACTGCATTATAAATTTTCCAGAGACATCAACCATAGAGTTAGTGCCAACATTGTGGTGGCAGAATTACAAAATTATGCACTTTGACCCCGCTTTAATGTGACAAGCCTGCGTTGCATGCTAACGTGCAATAAATTGCTCTGAAAAATATATTATTCTTTTTTATTTTCACTTGACAATATTCCTTTTTTTTATCCTTGGACATTTCACACAACGCCATCTCGTCCCAAGCTAAGCAACTTAATGCTTGTGTTATGGTAACGAGATGGATGATAAACAACTTATATACATTTCTTTTTTTTTTCGTAAATACATTATAGATAGAAATGACACCCAGACTCCGAGCCAGTGCCTCTGGTTTAGACAAAGACACTTGCTCGACCCCGAAGTCGAACCCGGGACCCGTTGATCCAAAGGCGGCACATCTAACCAGTAGACCAACGAGGCAGTCGAAATTGCTTTGTCATAGCCTAAAGTTAGTACTACTACTCAACCCATACATGACCCACTGCTGAGTTGCCTCCTCCAGTCACATGGAGAATAATTACGCTACCCAGGCGAGTTGGCACAGGTTTTCGTATCAAGTTTTCTTTCTCTTGCAGGTTTCCAGCCTTGTAATTTATTATTGTCGGCTCTTACGACACCTTCAGGATGTAATGGGGTGGTGGCACTATATATTCTAAAACTGTGACAAGGTCTAATTTCGTTTGCTTATTTTTTTTCAGTCGTACTATCAGTTCATACAACAAAATTGTGAATGAAAACACCACGATAGTAATTTTTGCTGATACACTAGAGACATTTAAGACTAAACTGATAGGGTGATATAAATAAATAAAAATCTCTCTCACTTGTATTAGAATGTTATATAAACCTAGGTAAATGTATATTATTATTGTATCAATGAATATTGTTATTATGCGTATTGATTATAAATTAATTCTAACTATAATTAACTTATTTATGGGACATACTTACTCTTTTATATAGGTAATAAATTAAACTAAATTTCAATCCAGTAGATAAGAAATATTTTTGTACATTAAGAATTGAAACAATATTGTAATAGAAATTATGCTTCACACAACAATTGAAGGTTATGTATACCTGTAAGTAACGCTATCACAGAGCACGAATAAATTATGTTCTTTTATATTCTAAGATATGAATTGTGATACGTTGTTGGTATGCTGAATAAATAAATAAATAAATAAGTTCTTTTGACGTGGGGAAAGGGCTTTTAATACAGGCTGTTTTTAAATGGATGTCTTTAAAAAATGTATAAAGCCTTCCAAGTTCCAATGTAAGGAATGTTTTTAAATGGATGTCTTTTAAAAATATAAAGTTACTAGCGACCCGGCCCGGCTTCGCACGGGTGCAATTATGAACCTCTAAATTTATCAGTGTTTCTCTACAATATTATGGACGTATTACACATATAAACCTTCCTCTTGAATCACTATATCTATAATAAAACACCGCTTCTAAATCCGTTGCGTAGTTTTAAAGATTTAAGCATACATAGGGACGGACAGACGACACCGACTTTGTTTTATAATATGTAGTGATGATGCATTCCATGTTCTAAAATAGGGGGAAAAGAGCAAATCGATTATTACCAAGCTACGTGGTACCTGCACAAAATGCCAACACGACAGGCGAAGTGCATGCATAAGTGAACGTGTTGCATGCTGTAATGTCGAATGCATTCTTTGAACGTACTGAAAACTTTGTTACGCGATATGCTTGTGGAATTCACTAGCATCATTGTTCCATGAGAGTCCGGATACGAAAATTATCTTAGGGGCTGTCCATTAATCACGAGATGTTTTTTTAGCATTTTTAACCCCTCCCTCCCCCTTGGTGATACGTGGTGAGGTTTAAGACTACTCCCCCACCCCCCATTAAAATCACGTGTATTTTTAGTAAGATCTAGCTTTCGGTTTAGAAATCACGCGTCTGAAGAAAAAATAAATACACGTGATATTTTACTATACCCAGGGGGTGAAATATGATAAAAAGAGTGTCCATGGAGTTTCTTGCCTGTTCTTCTCCATAGGATCTACTTTTTGGAACATGCAACTAGATTCCTAACTTCACTTTTGTCTTTTCAAAAACACCAGTAAATAGGTTCAATTGAAATAAATGATTTGAGTTTGAGAGTTTGAGTTTGAGTGACCCCTTTGTGATATTTCGTGATTTTTTCCGAACCCCCGAATTAGCTGTCGTATGCAATTAAACTGATTCGTGAACACCCCCTCTAAACTGGTGCACCCGTTCGGTGGCTACCAGAGAGAAACAGAATTGTATTTTGGGTTATTGATATCGTGTGATATGAATAAGTATTAATGTACTGTACAGGATGTACCAAGAAACATGTATGAAAGCGGTACAGTTGCCGCAGTGGTTGAGCGATCGATTGCTGCGCAGCATGCGACATGCTTCGGGGTTCGATTCCCGCACGGAAGAAATATTTGTACGACCTACAAGTATTTGTTCCGGGTCTGGGTGTTTTCTATCTATAATATGTACTAGCTTTTGCGCGCGGCTTCGCCCGCGTGGGCTTCGAGCCCGTGCATAATTTTTATGCTATTTGGTTATTGTGACTAAACTATGATAGTTAGATATGTGCTCTCGAGGACTTTTTTGTAGATCTTTATAAGACGTACAAACCCGTAGTACATCATTTTGTTCTATTGTCAGTAGTTTTTGCAGCGCACGCATAAATAGGTTTTCGATTTTACACCTTGGTTTACAAAATCGCAATTTTCATACGGATCCCTTTTTCTTATGAAAATAAAATAGCCTATAAACCTTCCTCGATAAATGGACTATCTAACACTGAAAGATTTTTTGAAATCGGACCAGTAGTTCCTGAGATTAGCGCGTTCAAACAAACAAACAAACAAACAAACTCTGCAGCTTTATATATTAGTATAGATGTATTTACAAAAAAAATGTATATAAGTAGTTTATCATCCATCTCGTTACCATAACACAAGTATTAAGTTGCTTAGCTTGGGACGAGAAGGCGTCGTGTGAAATGTCCTTAAAAAAAAGGAGGTAAAGAAGCAGATTTGTGTTTAAATTTGTCTGTCTCTCATCCCTGTAGAGCAGAATTCCGAGCCGTTGGTTGCTTCAGCATAAATGTGGGTGGACGCTAAGGTTGTGGGAATGAGGAATTGTGTATGAAAGGTGTGAATGTATATCGTCCCCGTAGAGGGAGAAATAAGTAAGTCTCCAAAAATATGTAGTTAAATTTCGACCTAAGCTATCAGCAACTTAAGTTGAAAATTGCCAAAGATTTTTCGTAGACTTAGTTACTTCTTCCTCTACCGAGACGATATATGACGACTGATAGGTGTGTATGGAGAGTACTACCTAGCGTGGGACAGGGGCCGTAATAAAATAATGGTAATTTTATATATATGACGATTTAAAAGAGTTTTGTTATGAAACCTACATAAATAAAGTTTCTTTGAGTTAGAGTTTATCGTGAAGTGTTTGTTTAAGCAGAATGTTACTACAAAACACGGGTACCTACCAACTAACTAGTAATTTTTATTATTATCCTAGAAGCTTAACAATTGTAGTTAAGTTTAGTGTAAGTAAACGTAATGGAGTTTCTTCATATTTCTCAACTAATGACAATTGTACGAAAATAAAAATAAATGTTGCTTTTTTGCATGTAGTTCTGCACACAGTAAATTTATCATTAATATTATCGATGCTTTCTTTATGGATATATGGTAAATGTTACCCCCTTTATACTAAATTTCTTTGGATTCATAAAAACAAACCTTATTTTGATTTTTTCTTAGATATCTATAGCGGACAGGACCCAAGTTCTTACTATAGATCTTACTATACACCATAATGCTCACCCCGTCAAGTTTTAAAAGCGTAAAGGTATATAATTAAGTGTATGAAGCATTTTATTACCCTTGTTAAACCACCGAAGCGGGATGGCGGTTTTATTTTCTGGGACAGGATTAAGGAGGGATTTTTGTCCTAATTCCGCGATGGGCCCGAGTGTTTTCAAATGAAAATCGTTTTAAAATTATTCGATTACGAAGATTAGCCGCCTAAAAGATTGCGATTATATCGTATCATTTTGCCGACGACGAAAAACACGCGTGTTGGCAGTTTGTCGTATCGTAACTACAGAATTAATGGACCAATATTGATTTCGTAAGAAATGTGTCTAGTAGCGTATCTGGCCAGACGGGTTGGCATAGGGTTCCGTATCAAGATTTCCTTCTCTTGAGGCTAGGTTTTCGTCCTTATCATTGCCTTTTGTCGGCTCTTACGACACCCTCAGGATAGAATGGGGTGGTGACATAATGTATTCTTAATCCGTTGTCACGCGGAGCGGATCGGATCATCGCGGATGTCCACATACGTCCAATCAAAAGGTGACAATTGTGACTGCACCCAGAGATTTTTCCCAAGTTTTTAATGTCCTCGCTAGTCTATGGTCCTCCATTTAAATTCATCCAAACATTATCGCTTTGTTCAGCCCGTTGTAATCACTTAGCGATGCCGGTGCTCTAAGCGGTGCCACTTCGGATAGCGTTGTATTTTTCGCAAGTGCTTCGGCTTAAACTGCTGTCTGTATTCAGATAAAGCGACGAGTTAAGTGAAGCTCGACGGAGTGGCGTTATCTTTAAAATAACCCACTCAACCGTGCTGCATTGGCGAGAAGGCTTGGGTTTCTTTAGAATCCGGTGAGACAATACCGGCTCAGGGTCGTGGGGATATGTCAGGAGAAGAGTGGCAGACAGTGTCATGGTGGGTTTTGCTCTGTGGACTGTCCTCCGCGTTGTCTAGGAATACTGGTAGTCCTTGTGGTGACGGATTTAGATTACATAGTGTCACCACCCCATTCCATCCTGAGAGTGTCTTAAACAAATAGAAATGACAAGGTCGAAACCCTAGCCGCAAGACGAGACAACTTGATACGAATCCCGTACCAACCCATCTGGCCAGCGTGGCACAGTAGGCTAATTACCCTGCCTTTTAATGGGAGGGGGCCCAACTCAGTAGTAGATCATTTATGGGCTGAATAGTAAGGAAGAAATTAATACTTTAAAAAAAACGGAACCTCTGCAGTCGGTTAACCTGTGTCGCGGGGGCAGTTTACAAACATGAAATTCAGGAACACAAATGACACCCAGACTCAGAGCAAGTGCCTCTGGTTTACACAAAGACACTGGCCCGGCCCCGGAATCGAACCCGAGACCCCGTGATGCAAAGGCGGCACATCCAACCCCTAGTATATACTGGTAGTTAACTAAATCAGGGTAAAACGGCGCGGACCATAATGGATTTAGGAAATAGGGGCGGGAGATATATTGTTCAGTTATGTACAGGCTGAAGTGAGCTGCCCGTGTGGTTTCGGATTTAGAATACACAGTGTCACCACCCCATTCCATTTTAAGGGTTTCGTAAGAGTCGACAAAAGGAAATGACAAGGCTGAAAACCTAGCCGTAAGGGAAGGAAAACCTGAAACGAAACCCATGAAATTCAAAGGACACCCAGACTCAGAGCAAGTGCCTCTGGTTTCCGCAGACACTTGCCCGATCCTGAAATCGTAACGGAGTCTCGTGATCCAAAGGCGACATATCCAACCTTCAGACCAACGAGGCATACTGATAACTAGTTAGCCAAATCAGTTTTGACTAGTACATACATGTGATGAATATCTGTTTTGAAAAGTTTAACTTCATATCCGCAATCATTAAGCAGTGACAAAAGCAAGCACACGTCATCAACGACCATTGGTTCGACCGGACATCTATTCGGAAGCACGTACTCAATGGATATCCTTTCTTCATAGGTCGAGATACAGTGACTGTTTTAAAGCGTTCAATAACATATGCACTCTATTAAAAATTTACTGATCGACTGACTACTTGGTCCAGCCAAGTAGATTTGAGCGAATTTGTCAAAAACGGACAGGAACGCAACGAAACGTGGACAAGGATATTGGAGAATATGCAAAACCACATGGAGTATCACATATCTTCCAAGGATGTATACGTCTTTGCCGATCACGCATTTCCTTACCCAGCTGTTCAAATCAGTTGTCAGAGGACGTTATGACTTAATGCAACGAAGAATGTTTACATGAAGTTCATTTAGATCAAATGAAAAGCAGAGAGTACGCTACAGAAGTTGATATATTAAATCATAGCCAATTGAACAATATTTCCCAGAGGGGAAAGTTACTGTGAACATGCTCTTAAGTCGTAAATGTTTTACAGGTATCATCATACATAGTATAAAACAAAGTCGCTGTCGTCTGCCCGTCCCTATGTATTCTTAAATCTTTAAAACTACGCAACGGATTTTGAAGCGGTTTTTTGTAGCAGATAGAGTGATTCAAGAGGAAGGTTTTTATGTATAATACATCCATAATATTTTAGAGAAACACTGACAAATTTAGATGTTCATGGTCGCTAGTTAAACAATATTTCCCAAAGGAAGTTATTGTGCACATGCTCTTAAGTCGTAAATGTTTTACAAGTATACTAAATATGGTTCAAAGATGTCGGCTTAACATTAAAACACCGCACGTACAGTACAGACTTGAGAGTACTCTGTAGTAATTACACTTAACTAAGACACTTTACAACACTGTCAAACATTACAGAATAATGGTGTAATATCACAATTTCAATTTCATATACGCAGATTGTTAATTCCATTAAAATTTCTGACGTTTATATAGATTTACTGTCTAAATTAAATTAATGTTCAATGTCGCCTCATCGCCTATAGTATCTTCGGTTTAATTATAGCGGTGCCAAATACCGAAGGGTGGGACGTCCTTTGTTGTATGTCAAACGTTATGGTCCCTCTGTGCCGACGGGATAATAGAGGTCCGCGGGGATAGGGGATTATTCGCGATGACATTCCTTGGGAATTTCAGGGCGCAAATAGTATTTAGCGCGCTTAATTGGGCATTAGTTTGGTATGTGTTACATAATAGTTATCGTGGAGACCTCTCTGAGTATTAAGATTTCTAAACTGTGTTTCATTAAATTTAAGCTGTACGCGCGTTCTATGTCACTAACTAAAATAAATTTGAAGAAAGACATTATAATTTGTTGAAGTTCATCACTTGATCAAATGCAAAGATTACGATTCTATATAAGTAGGACATACAGCCCATGGGTATATGTAAGAAGAAGAAGATAAGTTAAATAATATTTGAACTAGTGACACTTTATGGCTTTGGAAATATAAAAATATCCAACAATACTTGATGTTGGTGAGTTCATCGCTCGCGGTACTGATCGGAAAAGTTAAAACATTTTGAAGCCCACATCCCTATGGACCATGGCCGTGTATCTTGATTAGCAACATGCCGCGAATTTTACCTCCATGTGGTGACGGATTTAGAATACATAGTGTCACCACCCGATTCTATCCTGAGGGTATCGTAAGAGCCGACGAAAGGAAATGACAAGGCCGAAAATGTTGCCGCAGGAGAAGAAAAACTTGATACATAACCCTGTGCCAACCCGTCTGGCCAGCGTGGCACAGTAGGCCAATGACCCTCCCTGTCATGGGAGGAGGCCCGACTCATCAGTGGGTCATTTATGGGCTGAGTAGTAGTAGTAATAATATATTATTAGATGTCGTCACTGTTTTTCAAACAGAGATTATCAATCATAAACAACTAATTACCAAGGATTTTTTTGATTAAACCCAGCGTTATTAATAAGTGTTAATCCATTTCATTTATATTATCGACTATATAGCTTACAAATTTTAACTTACCAAATCGAGACGTCTCTTTACAATAAACCGACGTACCTGTAACAAATAAATACAATTTTAGATATTTATGGACGATCAATTTATCTTCTCTACACACAGAACTACATTTCACTTGAAAATGTGTTATGAACGTTTTAGAGGATGGCTGGAAATCTTTATTGAAAGCAGTAAAATATACCGTGGCCTTAGCGTAGAGCTCTAATTTAACATGTCTGGTTTTAGGTCTATGATAATGAACGGTGCGCTATGGACGTGATTTTCGTATCTCTCAGTGGAAGCCATCTTGTTAAAAAAAACATCACTGCCTCGTTGGTCTAGTGGTTAGATATGCCGCCTTTGGATCAACGGGTCCCGGGTTCGATTCCGGGGTCGGGCAAGTGTCTTTGTCTAAACCAGAGGCACTGGCTCGGAGTCTGGGTGTCATTTCTATCTATAATATGTACGTATTTACAAAAAAAAAATGTATATAAGTAGTTTATCATCCATCTCGTTACCATAACACAAGCATTAAGTTGCTTAGCTTGGGACGAGATGGCGTTGTGTGAAATGTCCAAGGATATTTATTTATTTATATATTTATATTTATCTTAGATTGTGAGACAATTCAAAGGCCAATTCGCAACATGCCTCTACTGAGTCAGGCCTCCTCCAATTACAGGGAGGGTCATTGGCCTACTGTGCCACGCTGCCCGACGGATTGGGACTGAGTTTCGTTTCAAGTTTTCTTTCTCTTACGGTTAGGTATTCAGCCTTGTTTTTTCCTTTAGTCGGCGCTTAGGACACCCTCAGGAAGCAATAGGGTGGTAACACTATGTATACAGAGTTGATATGACAGAGGGGCATTAAATTACACTACGTATACTATATGTGATTAGTATGAATTCGAAACGGTACAAAAAAATACACCAGATTTTTCATGGGGGGTGGAGGGGTAGTCTTAAACCTCACCAGGTATCACCAAGGGGGAGGGAGGGGTTAAAAAATGTAAAAAAAAACATCACGTGATTAATGGACAGTCCCTAAGGTTAATAAAAGATGCGTTAGGCATAAACATTTGTTAGGAAAGATACATCATGTTCAAATGAGGCAAAAATTTAAAAAATCATTTGCGGTTAAACTCTTGCACCAATTTAATTGATTTTTGGTACAGAGCCTGGCAATGACACCTAGTATAGGCAGTTAAAAAAATGCCCCTGTGTCGTATCAACCCTGTATGTCAACATGACATACACACAAGTTAAATTATAACATTGGTCAGCACTAGCGGTTTATTAATGGCGTCCAGAAATGCAAGCCCACATTCGTACGACTTCTAATCGATTGAATTTTATAGCGAATCGGCTTTTAAAGTAAAGTGTACAAGTCAATCACTTGACGGTATTCCCGGGCGGTTGACACGCGATTCCAAACCCTTCCTCACAATTACCTCGACGCAATTTGAGGTAAATGTCTCAGAGTGAAGCTAATGATTATGCGATGTGGACAACTTTAGTGCCTCTGAGGAATATTTACCACCGTAGTTTTTTAGAATTGAATCGTAGTTTATGAAAGTTGTCGTAAGAAGGGTCTAGGGGTTAGATGTGCCGCCTTTGGATCAACGGGTTCCAGGTTCCATTCCAGAGTCAGGCGGGTCGGGAAGTGTCTTTGTCTGAACCAGAGACACTTGCTCTGAATGTGGGTGTCAAACTGTCCCTGCGATACTGGTCATATCTAGTGCACGGGGTGCGTTGTTAGGAAATTCAAGCGAAACCCTGTGCCAACCCGTCTGGCCAGCATGGCAGGGTAGGTTAATTTCCCTCTATGAACTCAGAGGTCGCCCGACTAACTAGTGGGTAATTTATGTGGTGCTAATGGAATGACAAAAATATTTGCACAA
The DNA here is from genome assembly GCA_905475355.2 of Clostera curtula. Taxonomy (NCBI): domain Eukaryota; kingdom Metazoa; phylum Arthropoda; class Insecta; order Lepidoptera; family Notodontidae; genus Clostera; species Clostera curtula. Next base: position 2,006,710 of record FR997804.1, on the reverse strand, counting down.
AGAACTACATTCTTGTGATTACGAATGGACAAAGCAGCAGATTCGTAGCTTCTTCATTCAAAGACAATATTCGTAGAGGAGTCCGTGTCACTAGTAGTGACATACGGATTAGAGCTCTGGTTGTTCAGAAAGCGGCTTATTGTACAGCTAAGAGTCAATACTGCGATAAAGAGGGCTGTGCTTGGAGTGAATTACTTGGGTACCGGAAGATTTTGTGCCGTTCTGTTGAACTACTACTACTCGACCCATATATGACCCACTGCTGAGTCGGGCCTTCTCCCATTATGTAGAGGGTAATTAGCCTACGGTGCCAGGCTGGCCTAAGGATTCCTAACAAGTCTACTTCTCTTGCAGCTACGGTTTCGGCCATTTCCTTTAGACGGCTCTTACAACACCAAGGATAGAATAGGGTGGTGCCACTATGTATTCTTAATCCGTCACCACACCTACCTATGTAGCCATGTAATTCCTAATTTAGCATTTAACCACGCCAATCTAAACCGACCTTTTAAGTTTATTGCTTGTCGTACGGCACGATGCAGTAAATCTCACTGTGACGTCACACTACTGCTACATTTTGTACTCGCCGTAAAAGTTAAGCATAGTAAGACAATATTTATGATATTAAAAGACTCGTTCAAAAGAACAAATAACATTTTGTTTTTAAAGTGAAACTTCTAATGCGACGCGACGTTTAATGCGCAAGACGGAGAGAGAAAGAAAGATACACAAAGGTAGAAAGTAAGAGACACAAAGAGAGTGAGTCATAGATTTGGATATGACTAAAAATCAACATGACCCACTGCTGAGTCGGGCCTCCTCCAGTCACAAGGGCAATTAGCCTACTGTGCCACGCTGGCCAGACGGATTGGCACAGGGTTTCACATCAAGTGTTCCTTCTCTTGCGGCTAAACGTTCAACCTTATCATTGTCTTTTGTCGGCGCGCCGCCACCAGACATCTGACAGACTCGTCTGGCTAGATGATCATCACTGCGGTTCTGGTAGTGTTCTTTTATTAACAACCCAACGTCCCGCGACCACGGACACTGCCAAGTGTCTTAAATGTTGGAATTTTTTTATAAGAACACGATAAAGAGTCAGGAAACCAATTTTTTTTTAAAGCAAGAGGGAGGCAAACGAGCAAGCGGGTCACCTGATGGTAAGTGATCACCGCCGCCCATGGACACCCACAACACCAGAGGGGTTGCAAGTGCGTTGCCGGCCTTTAAGAAAGGAATAGGCTCGTTTCTTGAAGGTTGCCATGTCGTACCGGTTCGGGAATACCTCCGCTGGTAATTGATTCCACACAGAGGTTGTGCGCGATAAAAAGTTTCTTGAAAAACGCACGGTGGTGGACACCCATTCGTCCAGATGAAATTGATGGTATTTCTGGCGGGTGGATCTGTGGCGGAAAGAAGCGGAAGGGACAAGATCGAACAATTCCTCCCCGTGATAAATGCGATAGAAAATACATAGAGACGCCACGTCTCTTCGCAGGGCTAGAGTATCAAGCCGATCATTAGGATTATCGCTATTGACGATTCGAGCTGCACGACTTGTTATGGAAGCTATAAAAGGGACCTCTCCACTTGAGTAATACTCAGAGCAAAGTCAATGATAGTTCCTTAATCCATAGCAGTCACTATTCATCGATGTTAAATGTCATCAATCCCTCAACACTCAATCGCATCCCATTGACATACAGCAACCTTTTCTGGGCTCTCATTCACAAAGTCACGACTGTCCAACGAATGGGCGTTTGTATCGGAAATGTAGGAACGTACAATTTCATTCATATGTTAAATCGACAGCGACGAGATTTTTATTAATACACTCGAGAGCAATGAATCCGTCACTTAAAGAATGTTAAAAATCTCGGAAAATAAAATGATAGGTTAATGCAATAAATGCTGTAATTTCGTAGTTCCATCTTCGAAAGTGGCCCTTTTTCAAGTTTGATTTTTTTATGATATAACTTTACAATAACTAAGAAGTTTTAATACCTTCATTTAAGGAGTATTACATTGTCTATTAAATACGATTTATTGCATTAACCTAGCATTTTTAGTTTCCGAGATTTTTAGGATTCTTTAAGTGACCCGGATTCATTGCTCTCGAGTGTAGTCCATCTGTATTCTGTATCGCAGCGGCTATTTCTACTTCTCAACCCATAGATGACCTACTGCTGAGTCGGGCCTCCTCCAACTATATGCCCCGCCGCACATGCTCAGACTCGCATTGGCTGTCACGAGCCGCGTGCGAGTGGAAGTACCTATGGCGCAGTACCATGCTCCGCATTTGCTCTCACGTGTCGACGCACACGCGTACATGCGGAGTTTGGTACTGCGTCTCGCACGCGGCGCGTGACAGCCAATGCGAGTGTGAGCATGTGCGGCGGGGCTATGGAGGGTAATTAGCCTACTGTACCACGGTGGCCAGGCGGGTTACGAATCAAATTTTGCTCCTTGTGCAATTCCTTTTATCCGCTCTTACGATACTCCCAGGAAAAAATCGAGTGGCGATACCATGTCTTACGAAAACAGTTATTTACAGGCTATTTACCGATTGGCTTGTAGGTCTAGGGGTTGGCTGTGCGGGTCCCCGTTCGATTCCGGGGTGATCAAGTGTCTTTGTGTAAACCCGTGTGTGCATTTGCATACTGCCTTATGAATCAGGATTTACCTAGAGCAAGGGTTTTGTTTAAAAAAACAAATGTAATTGACACATGCAAATGCCATTTAGGTTAGATGTGCTGCCTTTGGATCAACGGGTCCCGGGTTCGATTCCGGGGTCGGGCAAGTGTCTTTGTCTAAACCAGAGGCACTTGCTCGGAGTCTGGGTGTCATTTGTGTTCGTGAATTACATGTTTGTAAACTGCCCCAGCGATACAGGTTATACCTAGTGCAGAGGTTTCGTTTTAAAAAATAAAAAGTTTCACATCCTGAGTACAGAGTAAGAAAGCTAAGGAATTGACCAGGCACCTTTGATCCAATCCATGCCATCTTTAATGCGTATACGTGGAGATGATACGTAATCACACCAATCTGCGCTATCCTGATGGTATCTATAAGATGTTGACTATAAGCGCTAGAGTGACTAACCACAGTAAAAAGGAAAATTGGTATTAAAATCAGCTGGCCAGCGTACCACGGTTGGCGCAGTGGTTGAGCGATCGACTGCTGCGCAGCATGTCGCGGGTTCGATTCCCGCACGGAAGAAATATTTGTACGACCTACAAGTATTTGTTCCGGGTCTGGGTATTTTCTATCTATGTTAAGTATGTATTTACAAAAAAAAATATATAAGTAGTTTATCATCCACCTCGTTACCATAACACAAGCATTAAGTTGCTTAGCTTGGGACGAGATGGCGTTGTGTGAAATGTCCAAGGATATTTATTATTATTTATTTTATGCATATTTTTTAAACAAAATATTAGTATAACGCTTCTTCTCTATATCATCTATAAGTGGGGGAATTTTCATACTTCTTATTCCACGCAATTTTCTTAAAAAGGGGTACAAAGTTTTTGGTTCACATTACTTCATAGATATATAGAATCAGTAATGTCTAAAACTAAAATGTCGTACAAACTTTTTGCTCAATAACAAAGCTTTGCTCATTCAGCTAAACAAATAGTAAATTCCAGGTAAGCATTCGTCTCAGACGCTTTTTGGGACAAATTCCTTAGTTACAAAAGAAACTGCGGAGTTTTCAAACAAGTGAGCTGATTCGTGAGGTCGAATACACCTCCCTAAATTATAGCATTTCCCTTGAGAATTCAATACAGAATTCATTTCCCGAGACTTCAAGACATTAAGCTGGCAATGTTACCGTAAAGGATTTCAATCGCAAAAACTTTGCGTTTCTTTGACGAAATTTGGCGCTGCAATGTTCTTTGGAACTCATTACGGGAACGTCTGCGATGATTGTCCGTCTGCGCGAACCTTTGGAACTATGAAAGCTGATGAAAATTGAAGCGTATACTTTTTGTTTCAAACTAGCGACCCCTGCAGTGCAATCTCATGAATTCGTTCGCCTGGGTTATACGTGCTTCAAGGCAATGATTCTGGTAATACAGGTTTTTATCGGTAATACAGTGTTTTATAGGTAATACAGGTTCATAATGCTAAAAATCAGTTTATTCCGTCCAGAAATTACATAGTACTAAGCGGGCCAACGAAGTTAAGGAGACAGGCGTATATAATTTTAAATCAAAAATCGAAATGTAAAGAACATTCGAATAAGTTCCTATGAATGCTTTCAAATGGACATATAATACACAAGAAAGTAACATAATTATTTAACTAGCCGTTATCACCGGTACGGAAAGCCATTCCACAAGAAGAGCCGGCAAGAAACTCCATGGTTGCTCTTTTAAATATCCCCTTGCTTTCTTGATAGAGCTCTGACGGCCTTAGGTGTGGGGATGACAGTCACGATTGACGCCTTCCGGAATACGAAGGGCTTAGGTGGCACGAGGTGATGACAGTGGGTCTGTCACTTATAACTTAACTTCTGATCCTATTCCGTGTGGTGTAGAATACATAGTGTTAACACCACATTCTATCCTGAGCTTGTCGTAAGAGCCGACAAAAGGAAATGACAGAACGATAACCTGGCCGCAAGAGAAGGAAAACTTGGTATTGATACGAAATCTTGTGCCAACCTATCTGGCTACTGTGGCACAGTAGGCTAACCCTCCATGTGGATGGAAGAGGCCTGACTCAGCGGCGGGGCTGAGAAGAAATAGTAGTCCTTTTGAAAGTAACCGACATGACTCAAAGGAGGATGTCGGTAACTTTGACTTTACTGCAAATTTCTTCATCTGATACCTGGTAATTTCAAAGAAAACAAAAGGTCCTTTTCAAACTCAAAAGGAACTTTATTTACGTAGGTTTTATCTCAAAACTCTTATAAATCGTCATATTTTAAGTTGCCATTATCATCTTACGACCCCTGTCCCACGCTAGGTGGTAGTCTCCATACACACCTATCAATCGTCATATCCATGCATCTCTTTTGATCTCCCACAACCCTTGCGTCCACCCACATTCATGCTGAAACTACCACCGGTTCGGAATGCTGCTCTACAGAGAAGAGCCGACCAGAAACTCTGTGGCTGCATTTTCTTTCTTTTTTCAAACCATTGGTCTTGTTTACAAAAAGCACTGAACAGCATAGTGACAGCAAGTTCGCCAAATGAGAGAAACACGCAACACGTTAACGCAATGAATGACGAATAGGACAATGCGATGGTAATACATACGTACACTACACATTTCGCCCGTCTGAAAATAGGTGACGTCTGGCGGCCTGGGATCTTGGACTATAATTAAAAAATAAAACTTCAAGGCAATTGACAAAATAAAAGAACGGCTCACCTAATGTTCCATTAATAAATAAACAGGTCTAACGGCGTTATTAGCTCCACATTACTGCCACGAAGGTGTCCTATAACCACCGCATTTTCTTTATAATTACGCTTTTATAACAATAGAAGAAAATTATCCTCTAATTTATACGCGGACGGTTTCAAGTCTGTCATTATTTTATTTTATGTATCCATCAATTACTTTCACGGAATCGTTTTTACTTTGGCGTGAGAATTATAAATGTGTTCTATAAAGATAATTGATAGGTTTAGCTTAATATTATGTGTGTTTTAAAAAATACATTAACTTTTTTAAATATTGCAGGGTGTAACGAAAACCGTATCCAAACGGAAGGATTGATAGTGGTAGATGGATAAATAGATAGATTTCTTTATTGCTACTTAATTTTGAATAGAATTGTACATAATAGAAAAGAAAAAAATTAAGCAATTAAATTGCTGCGTCAGCACTGTCGCAGCACTACTGGTCCCCATACAATCTCTATAAGCTTGTATGAGATTACGTTCCGAGCTAGACAGCAACAGAAGGAAAATTTGATACAAACTCTGCGCCAATCCGTCTTGCCAGCGTGGTACAGTAGGCCAATTTCCTACTGTACCACGCTGGCAATTTACATAGCAATTTAGGAATGTTTATATGTATAATACATCCATAATATTGTAGAGAAACACTGATAAATTTAACGTCGGGAATTAAACAATGTAATATACACGCGATAAATCTGTTAAAAAGTGTTTAATTGAAATGTGTAATAATCGCGAAAACAGATATCATTAACAAAATTTGCTAAATTTAGATGTTCATCATTACACCCGTGCAAAGCCGGGGCGGGTCGCTAGTTAGTGTAAAACATAAGTATTTACTTTTATGTAACAATCGGGAGCATGTCCTATCGCATGTAAACAACAAATATACTACTAGAGCGATGAGCGCAAGTAATTATGTTGTCCCAAGAGTAAACAATATGTATGGAGATAGAACTCTGCGAAAACGCATACCGTATTTACTGAACAGCCTACCCGTAAATATCAGAACCGAAAAGTGTACAAACAAATTTAAATTAGAATATAAGAAATACCTAATTAATATGTTACCATAACACAATTCGAATTTAGGAACATTATAAAGACTATGTGTTAAAAATTACGATCTCACAGACAAATTGCCTACGCAGTTTTGTGAGACAATGTTATAGTTTCAATGTCAATTTGTGCCTGTGTAAAAATAAAATAAATAAATAAATAGTAAATAAATAAGGACAAATTATCACTTCAAATGTTTTTAAGGTCACAGCAAAGCTGCAAACAGAAACGCCATTACGGGAGCAGATGGGCCAATTTTGGTACAATTTACACCGGTAGATAATTCAAGTGTGACATTTTCGGGCCATATATCATGACGGTCGGGCTTAATGGATTCTCGTGAAGGTCGAAGAAACGATTCGGGTCTCTGGGGCTGGAAATTTAGTCGACTATGGTAATTCGAGTTGGAGTTAAAGTTTCGCTGCGGAAATTACAAGGTTGGAAATGTTACTGAGATTGAATGTTGCTGTGGGGAGAATTGATTGCTCTTTCAGTCAGTCAGTTTATCAGTCCATTTATTTATTTATTAATGTCCACACTGATACTACTTTCATTTCAGCTAAAAGACATCTACTGCTGGACATAGGCCTCCCCCAAGGATTTCCACAGAGGCCTGTCCCGGGCCGCCCGCATCCATCGTTTTCCAGCTACCTTAACGAGGTCATCGGTCCACCGTGTGGGAGGCCTTCCAGCACTGCGCTTTCCGGAACGCGGTCGCCACTCAAGGACTTTTCTGCACCATCGGGCGACGATCGTACGCGCTATGTGCCCTGCCCACTGCCACTTAAATTTGGCAATCCTGTGGGCTATGTCGGTGACCCTAGTTCGCCTAACCGTTGGTTTGCCTGGAATTCTACCAGTCACCCGCGAGAAGAGAGTGTAAAAAAAGGAAAATAAAACCTGGAAACAAATTTATAGTAAGTATACCAATAAACATAAATACTAATTTACAAATCTACTTCTCAGTCCATATAAGACCTACTGCTGAGTTGGGCCCCCTCCAACTACAAGGAGGGTTAAAAAGTCTACAGTATCACGCTGACTAAACGTGTTGACACAGGGTTTAGTATCAGGTTTTCCTTCTCTTAGCGGCTAGGTTTTTGGCCTTTCATTTCCTATTGTCTTCATGTAGTTGGAGGAGGCCCGACTCAGCAGTGGGTATTTTATGGCCTGAGAAGTAGAAGAAGAAGGAAAATCCAACTCACTTGGTCTCCCACAACAGTTGTGTCCATCCACATTCATACAGAAACTACCACAGGCTCACATCATAGTACGTTGAATACCAGAAAGTCCGCGAACTATTCTACCTCGTCTATCACCCATAACACAGTTGCAAAATTATAGGGCACTCCTATCAAAGTGAACCAAATCAGCTGTTACGTAAGAGGTGAATGACCTGTAAGCCCATTCATCATGCTCAACGTCAACCATCTGATATCGAGCGATAATGGAAGAATACTTGGAACTGGCGATAAAGTGATACGGGTTCGATTGCAATGTAGCGAACGTCAAGTGCACTGATTTGGCAAAAAATATGTATGCTTTCGAATAGTATTTGTAAATATATTATACATATAAACATTCCTCTTGAATCACTCTATCTATTAAAAACCGATTCAAAATCCGTTTTAAAGATTTAAGCAAACATAGGGACGGACAGACGACAGCGACTTTGTTTTATAATATGTAGTGAAGTGATAGTGATTTAGTTGCCAATACTGCAAAATATGCCAACCTTCTAACATTCTTCTTTAACGGTCCGTGGTAAATGATATAACCAAAGTGCCTGGTCCGGTCAAGCCTCAAGGATCCACCTCAAGTAGACCCTCGTTGCCGATACAGCCTTTACGACCTTTTAATCTCCACAGCCTACCGTGGGTTTTATGAGCGGCTGCTGATTGAAGACTTGCGTTTATGGCCGGAGGCGGATCTAAGTCCTCGGGCTCAAGACACACTAAGCGGGTGGATCGAGAACATGGAACGACGTAAATTTTATTATATTTAGCTTTTATGTTTGATAATATAGTATTTATTATATTTAAATGCACAATCTCTACATATTATAAAACAAAGTCGCTGTCGTCTGTCCGTCCCTATGTATGCTTAAATCTTTAAAATACGCAACGGATTTTGAAGCGGTTTTTTTTAATAGATAGAGTGATTGAAGAGGTAGGTTTTTATGTATATTAGATGCATAATATTGTAGAGAAACACTAATAAATTTAGATGTTCATCATTGCACCCGTGCGAAGCTGGGGCGGGTCGCTAGTAAGCTACAAGTTGTGGATGTGCGAGTCCGTGTGGTGACGGATTTAGAATACATAGTGTCACCACCCCATTCCACCCTGAGGTTGTCGTAAGAGCCGACAAAAGTAAATAACAAGGCTAAAAAGCTAGCCGCAAGAGAAGGAAAACTTGTTACCAAACCCTGTGCCAATCCGTCTGGCTAACGTGGCGCTGTAGGCTAATTACATTCCCTGTGATGAGAGGAGGTCCGACTCAGCAGTGGGTCAGTTATGGGCTGAGTGACATGAAAAATACTTCAATTAAACAAAAAATTAAGGCGTTGTAAACCGTATAAAAGCCCAAAGAATTATGCACAGATATTTTGTTTGCCTCTTTGTAAGTGTATCACAAATCAATGCTATTATACTAATAGTGAAATCCTAAGACATTATACATTTTATATCAGTACGAGTTGGTCGGCAAAGGACTACGTGGTGTCAGAACAGTACTGGCACCACGTGACCCAAGACGGTTAGAATGTTTAAGGAAATTCGTAGTTACGTGTTTCTGTTTTCCTACGTAGCGAACGTAGTACGTAGCGAACGTAGTACGTTTCGCCTCATTTGACAGTAGCACTACTACCGGCCCGTCCCGGCTTCGCACGGGTGCGATGTTGGCCGCGGGGCGAAGCTCGTCAAAAAAAGTAGCCTAAGGTACTCCTTATATCATCAGCTACCCCGTCAAAATCGGTCCAGCCCTTTCAGAGATTAGCCATAAAAAAACAGACAGTTTTTTAAACGAAACCCCTGCACTAGGTATATCGCGGGGGTAGTTTACAAACATGAAATATTTTGGTCTAGGTACTTGTTTACGCATTCAGTAAAAAGTGGTTATTTTATTATTACAAACAGACACTCCAATTGTATTTATTTGTATAGATAGAAACAAACGCTACGCGCGCCGCTCATCTAAACGCTTCAGCGTACTCTGTATCTTTACCCTTATTATTCTGGGCGCAGTGTAGGCCTGTGTCCGTTACAGGATTGTAATACGGACGTTTGTAAGGGTGGCTCTTCAAATAGGGTCATTTTAATGTTCTGTTTTAAGCTAAGTTGCGTTGAAATCTCTTTTGTTTATAACAAGTTGTATTTAAACACTGCTGTGTGCTACTATGATAAGCCCGAAAACCTGGCCGCAGGAGAAGGAAAACTTGACACGAAACCCTATGCCAACCCGTCTGGCCAACGTGGCATAGAAAGCTAATTACCCTCCATGTAGTTGGAGGAGGCCCGACTCAGCAGTGGGTCAGTTATGGCCTGAGAAGTAGTAGTAGTGTAACACTAACTGTCCGCTCTAAGGCCACGTGTTTGACTACTCCCGCAGGGGGCACCGTAGCATATAGCACCGTAGCATATAGCACCGTAGCATATAGCACCGTAGCATATAGCACCGTAGCATATAGCACCGTAGCATATAGCACCGTAGCATATAGCACCGTAGCATATAGCACCGTAGCATATAGCACCGTAGCAGGTTTTAATGTGTGCACCGTAGCAGGTACCGTAGCATACTGCTACGGCACCTTGGTTGGCCTTGGCCCGAAGAAGTAAAGACGTGAACGTACATGGCGCCTTCGGAAACCATAGAGTTCCAAGAGAAGGACTCCCCACAAGGAGCTACAAATATAAGGGGTTGAGCGGTACTAATTGCGCACTCTACTCGTGTGGTGATATAGACAGGACCCACGGGGCAATCAGCGCGGAGATTATGGGCTATTTATTTTGTAAGGACCCCGAGTAAACCTAGGATCAACAAGGAACACAGAGTCGAAAAAAAATGCAATGCCCACCGAGGAGGATTTTCATTCGCTTCGGCAGCTAAATGACGTGTCAAAATACGGAGATCCTTCTTAGGAAAACTATAAATAAGATATCAAACCAGACAGAGAAAGCATTAGCACAACATTAATACGAAACAATAACAGAGATAAACGACCAAAACGCATCGCAGGTAATGACGTGGAAATCTGATACGGAAAACGAGTCGTCTCTTTCTTCCATATAGTATTCGAGGCTCATTAGACAGGGACGGATGAATAATTAGCAAAGTTGAGTAGCAAAGTTTGTGGAATCGATATCATTTAAGTTTGACGCAATGTTGATGGGAGTTGTTCCATCTGTTGTAATATATCACGCCATTTTAAATTGGCATTCCGTTTTGCCTAATGTAGGGTAAGGTCTGGTTGTTTCAAACGGTTTGCCAAATAAAAAAATAAATAATAGTTTAAAAAAAACTAAAAAATTACACTTTTATAGAAAATCGAACTAAAAAATAGAAAATAAATTTTAATTAAGTATGTAAAAAAAGCGTGGGTGCTTTTCAGGTATTATCAAAATAACCGTTCTAGTCATATCTGTTCATGCACCCCACGCTTTTTTTACACTTAATTCAAATTTATTTTCTATTTTTTAGTTCGATTTTCTATAAAAGTGTTTTTTTTTAGTTTTTTTTAAACTATTATTTATTTTTTAGTTGAACTATCATAAAGTTATTGCTAAATAATCACTAAAAAATATAGCAATAGCTTTATGATATTTATATCTCTATTGCATCAAAGAGCGGTGTTCCACCTTGATCATCGTTATTATTATTATTCTATTAATGGTAATGGGTCAAAATGTTTATAAAATTGACTTGTCATCGGTCCTCAATAATTATGCCAAATTTCGTGTTAATCCGACGTTTTTAACTGGGTGAAAATCATGTTCAAAGATTCCGTTACATACATACATACAAGCGAAGCTAATAAAAGCGTATTAAAAACGGATCCCACAGAATGGTAGTGTTATATTGGGAAACAATTCTTTGCAGATTAGTCTGTAGTGATAAACAACTATATGTGCAGGTTGCTTCATACAGTATGTCAACGTTATACCTGTAGGTACCTATATGTATAAATTATCTGATGACTTTACCGGTATTTTATTCGCTAGTCAACGTCAAATAATTCCCAAACAGCAGTAAGCTGTGTGAAATAAAAAATATATATTACCACTAGCTGACCCGGCGAACTTTGTTCCGCATTATAAATATTTAAAACAAAAAGAAAGTTGGACATAGGATACCTGAGATTTTTATCCCGTCCGTATAAAACCTACTTTAACAAAACGCAACTGACAGCGAAACGTTATGTTGTCTATAGTTTAATATGGCCGAAAATTTGACATTTAGAAATTTTGAATTCGACGTGTTTAAATTGTTGTAATTCACATAATATCTTTATAACTTGTAGCCTATGTGTTATTCTGATGTATAAGCTATATTATTGTAAAGTTTCATTAAAATCCATTCAGTAGTTTTTACGTGAAAGAGTAACAAACATCCATCCATCCATCCATCTATCCATCCATCCATCCATCCATACTTACAAACTTTCACGTTTATAATATTAGTAAGATTGATTCGTTTGTAAAGAACTACTACTACTCAGTCTATAGATGACCCACTGCCGAGTCGAACCTCCTCCCATTACATGGTGGGTAATCAGCCTACTGCGGTTTTCGGCCTTTTTTCCTATTGTCGGCTCTTACGACACGCTCCGGATGTTGGATGGTGACACAATGTATTCTAAATCGGTCACCACACGTGTTCCTCATCATGATCATCATTATTTCAGCCAAAGGCCGGTCCTGACCCGCCCGCGTCAATCATTTTCCGGCAACCTTCACCAGGTCATCGGTACACTGTGGCTTTGTTGCCTTAACGGGCATCAGTCCTGCGAGCTATGTGCCCTGCCCACTGCCACTTAAGTTTGGTAATCCTGTCGGTAACTCTGGTTCGCCTGCGTATCACCTTATTTATATTATGTTCACTACAACCGAATGCAAATTAATATACGTAAATGATGATTACAAGCGCCCGTTCTCGTATAAAAAATATTTCCATTTTGTTTGGTAGTCGCAAAACGATGCAACAGCGGATTCGTACCCCGGACGTCGGGAAGCTTGCTTAATGACCCGTATGGGTTTCATTACCGACCGTTTTCCCTGCTGCCAGAATTTTAATCTGAAGAATTCAGCTTAGGAAACATGCGTAGGTTGTATTCTGGGTTCAGTACGTTATCATCATCACGGTCACTACATAAACGACTTTGGAAGTGGGAAAATCTATAGTCACGCACCCGGAAACATGGGGCAGACCAGGGCTGGGTGGGACTCCGCTAAAGATGTTCACCACTTGGCAATTGCACCCATCATACTTATGGGGTGATGACTCAAGTGAATATCCTCTGCTCTTTTAGAGAGCCTTGGGTCGCCACACATATCAGATCCTATCAGAGATTAATAAAGTCCAATTTCATGCAATACAATATTCAGATTATTCTGCAAAATCAATATCAAAATGTGTCTATCCGAGTAAATTCTAAACGATGCTTACAATTAGTCAAAAAATAAATAAATATATATTTTCAAACCACATCGGTTCGGATTGCCCTTCCACAGAGAACAACCGACAAGAAGCTCGTGGTTGCTCTTTTAAAAAGGTGATGGTGGTACATACAACTCTGACAGGTCAGTGAAAGCAATCACACGCATAAACATCTTGTTTGGCCTAAAAAAAATGTTGTTATTGAAATGGCATTTAATAGATACGGTGCGTCAGTGCACTTTGAACACGCACCATGCGTGTTCAAAGTGCACTGACACACCGTATACAAAAGCAGCTTTGAAACCAAAATCTCGTTATTTCCCTAACACTGATTACATAGTAGCTAAAATGGCAAATGGCGTTCAAATCTTGAGAGAACTCTGCGGGAAATATTCTGGAACATTCGAGCGCATCTCCCGAACGAGGAATTCGGCTAAGTGCCTCCGCATTTTCGTCCATAATGGGCCCTAAACAGCCCCAGGATCGTTTAGTGGTTCAGTCGTCGGCGCTAACGATGTAGAAACGATAACTTTAAGAAGGAATACGGTGCTTACCATGTCCGACAGATGTTGGCTGGCTTTTGGAAGCATTTTTCATATATAGTGAAATTAGCCAATTTCAGATCCCGCAAGGGATCTAAAAGTGCAGGTACCTAATCTGCAAAATCTCGTCAACTTGTGGTTGATGAGTGACCATCATTTTAACATATGGCTTCCTGCATCGTTGGGCACGTAAAGCTGTCGACCCGAGCTGTCATTAGAACATCAAATATAACTGAATTGACTGCCTCGTTGGTCTAGGGGTTGGATGCGCCGCCTTTGGATCACGGGGTCCCGGGTTCGATTACGGGGCCGGGCAAGTGTCTTTGTGTAAACCAGAGACACTTGCTATGAGTCTGGGTGTCATTTGTGTTCGTGAATTTCATGTTTGTAAACTGCCCAAGTGATACAGGTTCTACAGAGTGCAGGGGTTTCGTAATCTTAAAAAAAAAATAGAAAAACTACCGGTACCGATTTTTTGACGGTTCTGATCATGTTATTTTATAAAATTAATGTAATATAAATGCTGGCAGCGACAACAGCCGCCCAGACGTCCCACAGACACTGCAAGGAGTCTGAAACGTTGAGAATAAAATAAAAGAGCTCGATCAGAACCGTCAAGAAAGTATTTCCTAAGACATCATTAACTACCGGTAGTTCCACAATATTAAATTTACATCTAGCTGACAAAAAAATGAAAGATGTTTTAAATCAAAACAACATTTTGTATCGCCCGTGAATGTAATGTAAATATTTTAGACACCATGTCAAATCTTTTATACTTTATATATTGCAACGATATATACTTATTTACTAGATAAGCCATGATGTGGTGATTGGTATAGAACACAAAGCGCCATATCTATTTCAAAGGGACTTGGAATGTAGGAAAAACAAGAGACATTATAATTGAGACATCACTTTTCCTTTTTTTTTTTAAATACGAGGTCCCCTGCTCTACGTTCAAAATTACAACAGACCTATAAAAAGTATCTCCGGTTTACACAAAGCCATTTGTTTGTCCCCGGAATCGAACCACGGACTTGTTATTCCAAAGACGGTCCGGTGTATGCACTGATTTGTTGATATTCACATTTTTACGTTGAAGATGATAATTTTTCTAGGTTATATTAGCTTACCCTTCTTCATGACATTCTATTTTTCTTTTAATGTGTCCACTAGTCAGCCCATAAAATGATCCACTGCTATGTCGGGCCTCCCCCAATTACATGGGAGGTGTTTAGCCGACTGCGTCACGCTAGCACAGGGTTTAAACATTTCCTTCTTCAGCGGCTAGGTTTGACATTTCCCTTTGTCGACTCTTACGACACCCTCAGCGTAGAATGAGGTGGTGACATCTAGTATTCTTAACCCATCACCACTCAGTGCGTACTTTTATTATTTATTTATTTATTTATTTAAAGGATAAGATGATGTCGTATCTAGTTAAACGTATATTTTCGACTAATACAGACGAATGTTCATCGGAGCGACACCAGAGGCTTCTCGTCGGGCTAAACAGAAAATATGTAACTAAATTCTATTCTGGCTCTGTGAGCTGGAAACCTGGCGGGCTTGCTATGTTGATACCTAAAAACCGTAGTGCTGGGAACCGAGTTGTCGATCTGATTAATCGAGTCGAATTGGTCTACAGTCGATATATGGTTAGACCAGCTGTCAGTTTTGACAGTGCTGACGTGTTACTGCCATATATGGTAAATTAGTCATTATTTGAGTATGTATGTATTAAACTCACCGACAACCATCTCACTAGTACGTGTGGTGACGAATATTAGAATACAGAGTGTCACCACCCAATTCCATCCTGAGAGTGTCGCAAGACCCGACGGAAGATATGACAAGGCCGATAACCTAGTCACAAGCGAAGGAAAACTTGATATGAAACCCTGTGCCAACCCTGTGTCTGGCCATTTATTATCCCTGTGTCTGGCAATAACTGAAGCAGTGGACTGCTGGTCATATTTTTTGTTTGACGCCCAAATGCACATCATTGTTTGACGGAAGAAGGAAGCCTCGGTGACCAACCAGATTGAGTGCCAGCCCGAGAGCACTCAAATGCACCGCAGCGCTTCAAGGCTCGCAGGGCAACTCTGATGACAAGGAGTCCCCGGAGAGCAAATCCGCAATAACATTGTGTGCCCTCCTTTGTCTGGGCCCACCCGGCATGACCCTGAGTGCTTGGCCAGACACACGCATGCGTGGGGCGGTACATAAACATATGAAACCGCCCGCGTGCCCACTACGGACAGTCAAATAATGTTTCATTATATTTAAGTATGCCGCGCTGCGACCGCCCAGCGCCCACGTGTGCAGTCTGGCCAAGCGCTGAGCCGGTATGGTTCCAACGGATCTTGAAGGCACGCAAGCCTTCTCACCACGGCAAAGTAGCAACACAGTCGACCACTACAGAAGTTAGTCGTTAACATCCCAGCTCTGCAGTATATTTTAGTCACAAGCAAACAGGAGTATGTCCACTTGGAGAGAAATATTGAAACCCATGCGTGCGCAAAATTTGGGGAACCGCTAAATTAAATTATTAATATTTCAGTTCCACTCCCTAAGCTCTAGTTGAGTTATCTTAATTTTTGTTTCAAAATTAAAATGTATCACGAAAGGACTGCTGTTCGTCTAGGTTGAATGTGCCTTTGAATAGCGGGATCTCGGTTTGATGTCTTGGTGCTATTTGTGTTTGTGAATTACATCTTTGTAAACAGCCCCGCGATACAGTGATTATACGTATAGCAGGGTTCAGTTTTTTTTAAGGACAAAAAAAGAATGATAGTGCCTCTGAAACACAAAAGAACTTCTTTTTCTTGACATTTTGGTCACTAACTTGTGACGGAGATGTCACTTGTGAAATAATGACAAAAAAGCCACGAAACATCGCAGAACCCAGACAACTAAGCGTGCCTCTATCCATAATATTTTAAAAACGTTAATATCTCGTTCACACTTTAAGATCGAAATATATATAACCTAGCGACCCGCCCCGGCTTCGCACGGTGCAATTATATTATACTTATAAACCTTCCTCTTGAATTACTCTATCTATTAAAAAAAACTCTTCACAATCCGTTGCGTAGTTTTAAAGATTTATGCATACATAGGGACGGACAGAAGAATGCGACTTTGTTTTATACTATGTAGTGATAGTGATGTAGTGATAGTGAAGACAGAACTGCTTCATTCGATTACCTCTATCTATTTCTACACCCTGTATATCTATTCAAATTAATACATTTAATACTGGTACTTCAGATGGCTGTTTGTGTGCGCCACTTGTATGAGACACTTGTGTTCTCTATCCGTCTTTGCAACTATTGTATGTATTTTTGATAAATAATCGGTGGATGTCATATCAGAGCTGGCAATGTCAAATACAAGAGGTACGCGCATGCATGACAGTGACTGGACAAAAAGTTCTCATTCAGATAGGCACATTTTTAAAATCGCGTTCTAATTTGATAATAGTGACCTCTATCGTCAAAGAAGGTAATGAATATTTTTTTGATAATTTGAATGTTCCTTTTGTCCGTGCAGTTTTAATCAAAATATCACTGTTCGATTTACAACTCCACAAGTACGTAAATGCAGATGGGTTCAAGCGAGCGAAGCCGCCGGCGACAGCTTGTAGGGAATAAACCAGCTGTAGAGGAAAGAGGTGACGTAATCTAGTTTGCGAGATTGACAGACAAACTTTGTCATTCCGTGTCCGTAATCTAGTTTGCGAGATTGACAGACAAACTTTGTCATTCCGTGTCTCATCTCATCTTATGCTCCGTTTATTGCTACGAGTTTATTCACTTTGCCTTGATTGGTTGAGTTATTGTCTGCTTTATATATTTTTACCCAAATTACAGAAAAGCTCTTTTATGACGTAATACTTACATTGATTTATATAAATAAATATCATTGGACATTTCACACAACGCCATCTCGTCCCAAGCTAAGCAACTTAATGCTTGTGTTATGGTAACGAGATGGATGATTAACTACATAATACATTTTTTTTTTGTAAATACATACATATTATAGATAAAAAACACCCAGACCCGGAACAAATACTTGTAGGTCGTACAAATATTTCTTCCGTGCGGGGATCGATTTATCATACTATTTTGTGCCTTCATTTCTTAACCTTGGCTTATTCCTAAACTATTAAAGGTATTACTGGTATCTGCCGGTCTAAACGGATTAAAAGGGGTTTTATATTGAATGTAATTTAGGGGAGATTTATTTGGGTATTTTTAAATCTCCATGATATTTACATATTTTACAATGTTCCTAAAAGAGTATTAAAACATCTAAGGCCCTTACTCCTAAATTAAAACTTTTATTATTTTATATTTTACTGTCCCTTTCGCTTAGCTGTCCAATGACAAGGTAAGGGATATTTTTTAAAGCTGCGCTAATGTGGCTTTATGAGGTTGTTAAAATATTTCCGCCTTTTAGACCCGCGTCATAAATATAAAGTTTCTTTCTGGGCTTTTTTTCGTATATATGAGGGATTTTACAACTGGACATATTTCTACTTCTATCCCATGTATCTTTTTGAGTACAAACTCTACCGCCTATAATTTTGTTTTGTTGATAACGTTCCTTGTGCAGCAATATAAGGAGAATTATTCCATTTGTGTTATTTTTGATATTCCATATCTCCAGATAAAAATAATACGAAAAATTCTCAGAATATGAGGTCCATTAATCCATAGGTCCATTGTTTCGGAGACATTATTAATCTTATTCTAATTTTGGTCATAAACATCGCACATCGACTAATCTTTACCTATGCGCCGCGCCGTTGCCAAACTTCTATGGTCATGTACATAAAGTTAATTGATAAATACGATCCATTCAAACCAATCATTCATATTTATTTTTATTACTACGTTCCGCATGGTGACGGATTTAGAATACATAGTTTCACGTTAATGCGACGATGTCATTGCTCACAAGACATTGCTAATTATTTTGTGTTAAAAAATAAAATAAAAACAATCATACGCCAGTTGATTCTTTGATATAGTCTCATTAATATGCCAGAGTTAGAGTACATAAAAAAGGTTGTATTTTCGTTGATTCCAATTTTCTTGGTGACAAATCACATTTGGCACGTTTTATATTATTACGCCGGTCCCCACAACCTTACGCTGCTTTATTAAATTCACTCGAATTGTTTATACACGAGGACATGTGTTTTTGTGTGTACATACTAGGCCACTTTTTAACCAGCTTTATAAAAGCTGGAAGTTCTCCTTGTAAGTGTATATTTTAATACGCTTTTATTAGCTTCGCTTGTATGTATGTAACGGAATCTTTGAACATGATTTTGACCCAGTTAAAAACGTCGGATTAACACGAAATTTGGCATACTTATTAAGGACCGATGACAATTCAATATTTTAAACATTTTTGACCCGTTGTCATGAATAAAATAATAATAATAACAGTGATCAAGGTCGAACACCGCTCTTCGATGCAATAGCTAATGGAGATGTAAATATCATAAAGCTATTGCTATATTTTAGTGATTATTTAGCAATAGCTTTATGATATTTAAACTAAAAAATAATAAATAAATAATAGTTTAAAAAAAATACGCTTTTGTAGAAAATCGAATGCATGGTATCAATAGTTCTAAATATTTTATGAACAGATATGACTAGAAGGGTTATTTTGATAATATCCTGAAAAGCACCCCACGCTTTACTTACAATAAAATCATTTTTTCTGACACTATTTTTAATTCAAATTTATTAAAATTTATTTTCTATTTTTTAGTTCGATTTTCTACAAAAGCGTACTTTTTTAGTTTTTTTAAACTATTATTTATTTGTTGCTAACTGTAAACTGAAAACAGTTCTCCGGGCAGACCTTGCAACGGAAGAAAATACATAATTCAGCTTTCAGTGCAACAATTTGACAAGGCTGATTGGTAATAAGCTAATGATTTTACTATACTAATATTGTAAAGAGGAAACATTTGTATGTTTGTAATGTAATCAAAAACTATTAAAGGACTTTCAAAAATACCTTTATCAATAGAATGTCATATTATCTCTGAGTAACATAGGCTCTATACAATGCCCAAATAATTAGTACGGATTAAATGACCACGCCGACTAAGCCATGCACATAAGTTAGTCAATTTATATAGGTATATATTTTATTTAATGGACCTCGTTACAGGTTTGATTAATAATTTCACAGCCCGTAAAGAAACCTGAAGACGAAGACGTCTCGCAAATTGTTTAATTAAATGATTTTATTAAATTCTTTCAGTGAATCACTGACCGTATTTTAAGTAAAAACTCTAAGACGATGTTGCGCAACTAAATAGTTGCCGGTATACCCGTGGCAGAGCAACCAAATCGAATAAATTGTTCACGCTTGCCACAGTAATGTGCTATTAAATTTGGTTGATTACACGTTACCGGACGGGGGTACAATTTCTACAAAAAAAAACCGTTTTATTAGATTACAAATGGGGGCTGCTGAGTTATATGCAGATAGATATAATATTACTGCTTTCATTACATTTCTGCCCATAAAATACCTCTCGGTTAGGGTAACTAAATATTCTAAAAGAAGATAATGAGTTACCCAATATTATACCCAATATTATAGTTTAGTGTTATAGATGTTTTTCATCAAACCCAACATTATAAATAAATAAATATCATTGGACATTTCACACAACGCCATCTCGTCCCAAGCTAAGCAACTTAATGCTTGTGTTATGGTAACGAGATGGATGATAAACTACTTAAATACATTTTTTTTTTGTAAATGCATACATATTATAGATAGAAAACACCCAGACCCGGAACAAATACTTGTAGGTCGTACAAATATTTCTTCCGTGCGGGGATCGAACCCGCGACATTAATTGTAGAAAGCCGAGGGAAATGAGTCTACCGCGCCAAGTTTCCATCTCTTGCGGCTACGTGACCTGCCTATTGTGTTCCTTTAGTAGCCTCTTTTTCCGTGTGGTGACGGATTTAGAAAACATTGTGTCACCACCCTATTTCATCCTAAAAATGTCGTAAGACAATAGGAAATGACAAGGCCGAAAACCTAGCCGCAAGAGAAGGAAAACTTGATACTAAACCCTGTGCCAACCCATCTGGCCAGCGTGGCATAGTACCCTATATAAAGATGGAGGACGCCCGACTCAGTAGTGGGTAATTTATAGGCTGAGAAGTAGTAGCCTCTTACGACATCCTCAGGATGGTACGAGTTGTAGAAATTATGTATTCTATAAAGATCACCACACAGAACAATACTTAAGTATAGAGATACTTACAGTAAAAAAGATAAAACATTTACTCTACGTAGAGACGTAGAGTAAATGTTTTATCTTTTTTAAGTCGTTCAATGGAAAATACGAGCGGACGGAGCCGCGTCTTTAGTTCGATTTCCGCACGGAATAAATATTTGTAGGACCTACAAGTATTTGTTCCGGGTCTGGGTGTTTTCAATCTATAATATGTATGTTTAAACAAAAAAAATATAAGTAGTTTAGCATCCATCTCGTTACCATTACACAAGAAATAAGTTGCTTAGCTTGGGACGAGATGGCGTTGTGTGAAATGTACAAGGATATTTATTATTATTTATAAAAATATTTCTCTGTACAAATTAAGTGAGGCCTACATATAACTACTAGCTGCTCCCCGCGGTGTCACCCGCGTGGTGATGGAACTTATTATTTCAGAAAAAAAAACCTTCCTCGATAAATGGACTATCAAACACTGAAAGATTTTTTTAAATCGGACCTGTAGTTTCTGATATTAGCGCGTTCAAACAAACAAACACTGCAGCTTTATAATATTAGTATAGATATAGCTCTTCCAAGCAAAAGGTGGCCAAACTCGAAACAATCTTACATTCCATTAGAATATGCGTTTAACTTTGATAGTTGGCTGTCACGAGACATCGTCTCCTAGGAATTAATCGATTTTGTCAGGGAAGTGATTCGATTAAAAAGTATTTGGAATGATTTCTTATATTCAGTTGAGGATCAATATCAATCCGAGGCTTGACGGATTTAGAAAACAGAAAACATCACCACCCTATTCTATGCTGAGGGTGGCGTAAGAGCCGCCAAAAGGAAATGATAAGGCCTGAAACCTAGCAGCAGGAAAAGGAAACCTTGAAACGAAACCCTTTGCCAATCCATCTGGCCATACGCTAATTATACTCCATGTAGTTGGGGGAGGCCCGACTCATCAGTGGGCAGTGGCATGAGCTGAGAAGTAGAAGTAATGCAAATAAACGTAAGCGTTGTAAAGGATTCCTTCCTAGAGTCCTTTGTTGATTATTGATTTCAAGTTATCTGTTAAACTACTAAACAGATTTCGATAATATTTGTATGATGCCAATCTGGAACTAAAACCAACAAAATTTTCGAATCGGTTATTAAATGAAGGAGTTTTAAGGTAAAAACCACACATAAAATTAAACAGGATTAAGAACCTGTTTATTTCAAAAGTCGGTTGAAAACCAGCAGTGGGCTAAGATGTCAAGATCTTTTAGTCATTTTGTCTTATTGTCACATTACAGCTATCCGACAAAGAACATAAATGCAACTGTGCAATCACTTACTCAAGATCGAAATTACCTAAAAGCCTTTTATGACATTTTAGATCCACGACGGAAAATATGTTTTCCTCTCTCCCAATAACATAACAAGGAAAACGGTGCGAAATAATAACTATAATAATTACTGACACTCCATTTATGATTACTGTGATTGTTCGCAAAAGGAAAATTGACAAATCACCGCAGCTATATAAAATATACAGTAGTTGGCACAGTGGTTGAGCGATCGACTGCTGCGCAGCATGTCGCGGGTTCGATCCCTGCACGGAAGAAATATTTGTACGACCTACAAGTATTTGTTCCGGGTCTGGGTGTTTTCTATCTATAATATGTATGTATTTACAAAAAAAAATATTTATGTAGTTCGTATCATCCATCTCGTTACCATAACACAAGCATTAAGTTGCTTAGCTTGGGACGAGATAGCGTTGTGTAAAATGTCCAATGATATTTATTTATTTATTTAGTTATATATACAAGTACAATGTAACCAAAAGGGTATATAAACATACACATAGGGTATTTAAATACTAGTATCAATGTTTGTTGCCAGATAGCATATGATAAAGAGACGAGGTCACTCGCTATGGGCTCCGTTGAAAGGCTCAAATTCACCCAATGCCGAACCGCTGCTGTGACGGGCCTCTGCATCTCGCATTACATGGAGGGTAATTAGCCTACTGTTTTACGGAGACCAAACGGGTTAGTACAAAAATTAAAATCAGAACTCATTTAATCTAAATTGGTCTAGTGGTCAGATGTTCCGCCTTTGTATCAACGGGTCCCAGGTTCGATTCCGGGGTCGGGCAAGTGTCTTTGTCTAAACCAGAGGCACTGGCTCGGAGTCTGGGTGTCATTTGTGCTCGTGAATTACATGTTTGTAAACTCCGTAGGACGACCCTCTGCTAGATGGAGCGAAGATCTGCGAAAGGCTGCGGGCAGCGGCTGGATGCGTCATGCCGAGGACAGGGCGCTATGGCGCTCTTTGGGGGTCCTATGTCCAGCAGTGGACTAATGTGGGCTGATGATGATGATGATGAAACTGCCCCCGCAACACAGGTTATACCTAGTACAGGGGTTTCGTTTAAAAAAAAAAAAACAAGTTGGTACATTAGAGGTCTTTTGACAAGTCAAACTATAAAATTTAAAATTTAGCTTTTTAATTGGAAAATTAATTATTCACCATCTACAACGGTTTGGAATGCAGCTCTACGAATAGCCGGCAGGAAGATATGTAGTTGCTCGTTTTAGATCGCCATTTTAGGTACAAGACCGGGATAAGACAGATTTGTGAGAGTAAACTCGCGCAATAGTCGCAAAGGGCCAAACATCAGCCAGATACCACGCGATCGACCGACGACCTGGTTAAGGTCACCGAAAAAAGATGGATGCAAGTGGGTCCTGGGTCCTGGGCCGTGGAAATCCTTGGGGGAGGCCTAGGGGAGACTAGGTTCAATCGTTTAGACTTCCAGCAGTAGACGTCTTGAAACTGTGGAAATGATGATAAAGAAGTGCACCAAACTATTTCTTCTCGACGGTTTCGTAAGAGGCGACTAAAAGAACGCAATAGCAGCCTTCTGCTGTCTGGCCAGCGTGGCATAGTAGGCTAATTACCCTCCACGTAGTTGGAGGAGGACCGACTCAGAAGTGGGTCATTTACGCGCTGAGAAAATGACGATGACGACATCTGAATCAAAGTGATTATCTGAGACTAGTGATTCTTTTCACAGTACGGACCGGTTTCGACAAGTATTTACCGAGGAGTCTTCAATGGGACCACAGATAGTCGTAAATTAGCACGGCGCACAATACAGGGAGCCGCAGAATTAACATGATAAAAAGGGAGCATTCATATGGCGCCCATAAATATAGTTTTATGGGGAACGGTCTAATGCGTCCGAAAATGTCGCGCTGGGGTACGACCGTGCAAACTTTACAACAAGAATTCACACCCGTGAGTAGGGTGGCCATGTGGTTGGCGGGACATGGTCTCTGTTAGAATATATCTTACTAATATTATAAACGTGAAAGTTTGTAAGTATGGATGGATAGATGGATGGATGGATGTATGGATGGATGGATGTTTGTTACTCTTTCACGTAAAAACTACTGAATGGATTTTAATGAAACTTTACAATAATATAGCTTATACATCAGAATAACACATATGCGTGTGCAATGATGAACCTCTAAAATCCGTTGCGTAGTTTTAAAGTTTTAAGCATACATAGGGACGGACAGACGACAGCGACTTTGTTTTATACTATGTAGTGATAGTGATGTCATTCACGATAGCCAAAACTCACGGCAAAATATTACAACACCTTCTTTCACAATAGATGTCGCTGTCACGATGGAATTAAAACTCAGTGTTAAAATTATCAAGGAATGGGCTTTTGTTCAGCTAGTTTCAAAAATAATAATTTACAGAGATAGCCGTAGTAGTACAATAACTGATTAACTATCAGTTATTGCAGTGGTGGCATAGTGTCACCTCCCCGTGTTATCCTGAAGGTGTCTTAAGATCCAACAAATGGAGATGACGAGGCCGATGACCTATTCGCAAGAGAAGAAAACCAAGTTTCGTATCAAGGTACGAGTATAAACCCTGAACCAACCCGTCTGGCCAGCGTGGCACAGTAGGCGAATTTCCCTAAAACTTATTGGAGTAGACTCGAACACTGCAGTGGGTCATCTTTGAGTTGTAATAGAGATAACGTTTCAAACATGATCAAGAATAATCTTGGCTAAACACATTTCAGATTCAGCCATGTAAAATTGCTTCATCCGTTCTGGTGTTGAGTGTGAGTAGGGTCTGCAATAAAAATGAGTTTGCATTGCAAGAGGACCCTCATTTTCGTAATGAGCCAGTTCGTTGTCGCGGTTCAAATAAGGCGGTAGTCAAATGTCATGCCGTCTAACATTGTCACACTCTGTACTGTATGATAGGACAAACAGCTCATTCAAAACTGAAAATGGGTGGGGTGGGGTGAAAATAAGGATGCGGCAAGAATCTATGTATTAACAAATTGACAAAATCTACATTATGATAAGAGTGTACTTATAAACAGCATAAAATTAAAATATAATTTAAAAAAAAAACCCCGACACAATAACCTAACAAATTTAACTATAAATAAAAAAAATCAAATACAATAACCTAAGTTCGCTGTAAAAAATAAAAAAAAATACATCGCGTTGGGGAACCAGGGGTCAGTTAATAAATAAGTAGGAGCGGTCCCCCAACGCGATGTATTTATTTTATTTTTTACAGGGAACTCAGGTTATTGTATTAGATTTTTTTTATTTATAATTAAATTTGTATATCTTAGCTAATTTAGCGTCATACGCCTAATATCAATTACAACGTATCATCATGCGTTGCGCGTTAAAAACTATGGCATATGCCTATGCCTGTCCCATGCTCGAATAATTTAACAACAACTACGAATTGCCAGTTTTAAAAACGAATATTGTCCATTAAACATGGACAGCCCTGGACAGCCTCAGCAGTAGGTTAACCACGATAAAATATTCACACAAAGAAAATCCGAACATTTCTCCATATTCCGGCTGCATAAATAAAGCGATATAAAAAACGGTATTAAATTTACGAGCATTGATGTACGCTGTCTGGGCTTCATCACGTATTTTTATGGATATAAATATGTACATATTTTGCCTAGCCCCCACATTAATTCCTTTACTACGTATACACATATTTTCGTATAAAAAACGTAATCTTTGCGAGCGTATGTCGCGTTCAGAATATTATTTTTACGTATAAGTAAATATTTTATGTATTTTTCTTTATTCAAGAATGTGTTTGGATGGTGGATAAATTCTCGTTATGACGTAATTTATAGGTTTCATAACTATTTTGATATAATATTTGTGACACATAAAATAAATGTATTACATAGAACTTAGAAAACAGACAATTAAATGTTCCGCGTGGTGACGGAATTAGAGTACATAGTGTCACCACCCCACTCCATCCTGAGGGTGCCGTAAGAATTGACAAAAGGAAATGACAAGGCCGAAAACCACAAGAGAAGGAAAACTTGATAAGAAACCCATCTAGCCAGCGTGGCACAGTGCGCCTTCCAATGATGAGAGGAGGCCCGACTCAGCAGTGGGTCGTTTATGGGCTGAGTGGTAGTATTAGAAGACAGAGTTAATTATAAAGTGTGCGTGGCAGGTCTACATCAAATCACATTATGTTTAACTTTCAGATAACAACCGCAAAATCCTACTAATAGGTACTATAATTCCTTTACTTACTACTTCTTCTTTATCCGTTTAGATTACACAGTATAGCTTAAACCACAAGTCTTGTATGTATTTATTATTACTAGTGCTCGCCCAGCAGTCCAAATTCGACCTTATTTAATTTAAAAATTTAAAGTAAAGTTCTATTTTCAATTTGACCACAGCCAATAATAATACATAAAATAGTATATATGCATGAGTGCGTCAAATACATGTTAGTATGTGTATGTTGTGTTGTTTTTTTTTGATGTTATGAATTTTTAAAGCATGATTTAAAAAAGTATTCTGCACTCTTTTAGTTTTTAAACTACTAACGACCCGCCCTGGCTTCGCACGGGTGCAATGATGAGCCTCTAAATGTATCAGTGTTTCTCTACAATATTATGCATTTATTATACATATAAACAATCCTTTTGAATCACTCTATCTATTTAAAAAATCACTTCAAAATCCGTTGCGTAGTTTTAAAGATTTAAGTATACATAGGGACGGACAGACGACAGCGACTTTGTTTTATACTATGTAGTGATAATGATATAAGTAATATAATGTAATAATAATGAAGGTGATGATTAGTGTGGGGGATTTCATAATCCTCCGCGCAGTTTTCGTAAAAAGGGGTGAATTTTATTATAATTTAATTAGCTAGCCTCAAAGTAATGCGCAGTCGAATTCGCACGTAACTGCTACTATCTCATATTGTGTTAAAAATGAAATACTTATATTTTTTGGCATATAAAAAATCTAACTTCAAAACGCGCTCATAACAAAACAAAATTCCATTAAATAGAAACATTAGACACTTTCGTTTTACGCAAATGAAAATAATGAGGCCTCGAGGCGTCTGCGCAGTCATTTCAGAACGAATTATGTTCCTAAGTAGATAATAAACGCGACAATCACCCGCTTCACAAATACAAGGGCTTTAGTGCAACAGACTTAATAACATTTTTCTCTCCCGTGTCCACGACTGCTGCAAAGCATTCGAAATGTCGGTAAATCCACGCGATAAATCCGTTAAAAAGTGTTTAATTTCAACCTTCGACTGTTCATTCTATTGTCCGTGTGGCCACGTGGTTCAAGACGGTATGGGTTGGTGACATTGTGGACTTAGAATACACAATGTCACCAACCCATACCGTATTGAACGTGTCGTAAGAGGCGACTAAAAGAACGCAAGAGGCAGATCACCTAGCCGAAAGAGAAGGAAACCTTGATACAAACCCTGTGTCAACCCGTCTTGCCACCGTGGCACAGTAGGCTAATTTCCCTCCTTAAATTTGGAGGAGGCCCGACTCAGTAGTGTATCATTTATGGGCTGAAACAACTGTTCATTTATTTTTAAGAGACGAGCTTCCGTGTGGTCATGCATTAAGAATACACAGTAGGCTTATTACCCTCCATTAAGCTGGACGAGGCCCGACTCTAAAGTGGGTCATCTATGGGCTAAGCAGTAACTATCTCGTAAAACATTAAGTACATATTATAAATCCGTCGATATAAAATAATGCGAAATTATTCGAACCCTCGCAAACAATGATTGTGCAAACTACGGGTATCAACAAACGTGTTGACTCGAAAACCAATATTTCGCTAGTTTCAATAGCAATAAATTGGAGCGCGAAAACTATCGATAAGCGTTCAAAAGTTTAAGCACTAACGTTAGCGATGAATACTTTAGCGTCGAAACTCGCAGATAAACTATCCATAACCGTGAAATATTATCGGACAATCGTTTGAGGGTTTGGGAGTTAACGAGTAAGCGATGACTGGACTGTGTGAAGAACAGGGAGTCGTTGTGGTACAAGTGATAAGCTTACAACGAGATTTTTCTCTCTTTGTGTATAAGATTTTTTAAAAGTTCTATTGCACTTTATTTGTATTAGATATAGGTATGTGCGTGTGTGGAGACTACCACCTAGTATGGGACAGGGGCCGTAAGATGATAATGGTATTTAAAGTAAATATGACGATTTATAAGAGTTTTGTGATGAAACCTAGGTAAATAAAGTTCCTTTTGAGTATGAGTTTATAAAGATATTTTATGTCGTTTACTTATGACAGATATCCTTGTGGGAGGCCCATATCCATCAATGATTTTTTTTGCTGAAAAGTTGAAGATGAAACAAAAACAATAATGCAACAAAAAATATAATGTGACTATTTAAAGTTACTTTTTATTTGATTAGAGGTTTGCTAATGAATTTTTTTTTGTGAACACGAAAACACTTGAAACTTAATTATAAACGTTTTGTTATAAATTGGTTATTTGTTAGTCATAAACATTTGTTGTAGCAGTTAAACATTTAGCAAAATAGCGGAATTTTTGCCCATAAAAAGATGTCACGACCATGTTGGTATAGTTTAAATACTTATAAAAAACTCGACTATATGTAAAACGCTACCGCTTATGCCAAGCACCGCAAAACACGTTAATGCCTGCAGGTCCCGGTCATCAGTTGCAGTCGCGTTGAGCGCAAACTTCCAGACACGATTACAATCAATTATGTACACGCGCTCCCGTTCTACTATTAGTAGGTACTTCAGAGGCTTTAGGATAAACTATAATATATGTTGTGCGGGCAGGGGTAAGAGCCTCTAAAATATCACCCAAAATGTAGCAATTATGTAACTATAATATATTTTAGATAACTATATTTATGAAGCCATTTAAAGAAATATTATTACTTAACTAACACTATAGGTACTATTTTTTAAATTATAAATGGCAACTCCTGAACTTAATATCGCCAGGGCTTAATAACGTATACGTATGTATGTAGTTAACTTAATATCGCGTCAAATAGAGTTTACTTTTTAATCATTCTCTTGATTTTTAGTCATTACCTTCATTATCTTGATCATTATCTTTTTAATCATTATCATTGATTTGATTAATTATTATCATTTAGCTACTATAACTACTACTCTATTAGCCCATATATGACCCACTGCTGAGTTGGGCCTCCCTCCATTACATGTAAGGCAGAAAGTGACCCACAGTATTGTATGAAATAATATTTTTGTAAAAAGAAGCCTGACTAATCAATTAGATTCGCGTACTGTTTTTGCCACGCACACAAACGTTAAAGTTATAAAACACTAGCGACCCGCCCCGGCTTCGCACGTGTGCAATGATGAACATCTAAATTTATCAGTGTTTCTCTACAATATTACGCATGTATTATACATATAACCCTTCCTGTTGGATCACTCTATCTATTAAAAAAAAACCGCTTCAAAATCCGTTGCGTAGTTTTAAAGATTTAAGCATACATAGGGACGGACTTTGTTTTATACTATGTAGTGATAGTGATATATCCCCAAAAATTAAAATATAAAACTTTTTATGTTTCACCAGAACTTTCCTCTGAGCATTAATTAATGATCGAGTTCCTAAGTTGGCCTTTAAGGCTTGGCCTTTAAACTTCTTTCAGAGAGACCAACTCAGCTTCAAGCCTGAATACTTGTACTGAGTACCGCAGTAAACACACCCTTTTTTAAGAAAATTTGTTGGACTTTGATCCCTTTACAACCCCCGTCCCGGTCAGAAATGCATTACACGTAAAGACTTTTTAATCGGCCATTTAAGTCACTTCAGACGCCTCTGAGACCCTCCCGAGAAAAGGGGTTTATTATCGATAATTATTCGGCCAGCCCTAACGTGATTACGTCATTGAGGGTTGCTACAGAAGGGGTATATTCGCTTGATGCGCCATTTTAGGGTATGAATTATTTAACAGAGAAACTGATAGAAAGTTTTTTTTATTCCTTTTACGTTTCCCCACACCAAAGAAAATACGGCTTTATTTTATGATAACTTGTTATTGTGAAACAAAATATTTTATGGAATGAATAGCTATGATGGCATCACAGACTGATGAACACATAGACTTGTAAATTTTCTCTTTAACAACTACAAAGAATGATAAGCGTACAGTTTGTCAGGTTTTACTCTTCTATCTTTACTATATTCTGTCACCGCCCATGTGTCAAAACAAACTCGGTTGTTGGCAAAATCCTCAAACCTGATGAAAAAAGCCATGTCAATTAAATGAAGAAGAATGATAAGAAATTGAAGGAGGTCGTAGTTAGCGGACAGTTAGGAACGAGAGTAATAAGCAATTGGCTCTGCTGGAAACTGGATGGATGTCCACCATTCATAACATCTGACATCCTTCGTGCTTCGGAGGACGCGTAAAGCTGTAAAACTTTCGATACACAAAGTCACTATCTACTAGGAAAGCACAACTGGCCCAAAAATGCCTTGTTGGTCTAGACGCCGCCTTTGGATCACATGGTCCCGCGATCGATTCCGAGGCCGCAAGTGTCTTTGTGTAAACCACAGTCACTTGCTCTCTTGCTGAGTCTGGGTGTCATTTATGTTCGTGAATTTCATGTTTGTACAGGTACAAGTTATAGAGAGTGCAGGGGTTTCGTTAAAAAAAAGTGATTACTGGTTACTCCTGTAGGTCTTTGTGGTCAGACAAATTGTCCTTATGGTGAGGGACTTAAAATATAGTGTCACCACCCCATTCCTTCCCGATGGTGTCGTACGAGCCGGCAAAAGGAAATGACAAGGCCGATGACCTTGCAAGCTTGATCCCTGTGCCAACTCATCTGCCCAGCGTGGCATAGTAGATTAATTACCCTCAATGTAAATGGAGGAGGCCCGTCTTTAGTGGGTCATCTATGGGCTGAATAGTAGTTGTTGGTCAGACAGATATTGCTCCATGTAAGATTATATAAGATCAAATTATATCAGACTTCCGCTGTCCCCCAATTGAAAAAAAGGTTAAGTAGATAATAATAATAAACTATGTTCAATGAGAATAAAAAAAGAAGCACAGATTAAGTGCCAGTCTTTTGGTTTCAATAACCAGCTTACATTTTATATTCGGTCCCTTATATTAACAGCTTTTAGGTTGAAAATGGGTGTTTCTTTCGCAAGGCACTAAAGCGCGTCGTTCACAAAAGCGGTTCACTAATGGACTATTACTATAATCTTATCTGTAATCTGCAGAGCCGTGTTGCCTTGTAAGCGTTTCGTCTTGAGGTATCAATTTTAGGATGTATTAGCCGAAATGGTGTTACTTGGTCCTGTGTAAAAATAATGGGCTTCTAGTCAGCGTATTAGGGAATAGTTTCGAGGGGACAAAATGGCTATTAGCAGCAATTCTATTCTACTATATTATCTATACTAATATATATATACTAATATATAAAGCTGCAGAGTTTGTTTGTTTGTTTGAACGCGCTAATCTCAGGAACTACTGGTCCGATTTCAAAGAATCTTTCAGTGTTAGATAGTCCATTTATCGACGAAGATTATAGGCTATATTTTATTTTCAAAAGAATTAGGAATCCGTATGAAAATTGCGATTTTGTAAACCAAGGTGCAAAATCGAAAACCTATTTATGCGTGCGCTGCAAAAACTATTGACAATAGAACAAAATGATGTACTACGGGTTTGTAGGTCTTATAAAGATCTACAAAAAAGAGAGCACATATCTAACTATTATAGTTTAGTCACAATAACCGATTTTATGTTCATAAAAAATATGCACGGGTTCGAAGCCCACGCGGGCGAAGCCGCGCACAATAGCTAGTATTATATATAGGAGAAGGAAAACTTGATACGAAACTCTGACTGATTGGCATAGGGTTTGTATCAAGTATTCCTTCTCTTGATACTAGGCGAGGTTTACTTTTACGTTCGTTTAGTCGCACCTTACGACGTACTAAAGACGGAGTGGTTGGTGACATGTAAATGCGTCACCACATGGAAATAATCTAACAACAGTCCGTGTGGTGAAAGATTTAGAATACATAGTGTCACCGCCTCATTCCATTCTGAGAGTGTCGTAAGAGCCGACAAAAGGAAATGACAAGGCCGATAACCTAGCCGTAAGGGCACGAAACTCGAAACAAAACCCTGTACCAACCCGTCTGGCCAGCGTGGGACAGTACGATAATTACCCTCCCTGTGTTAGGAGGAGGCCCAACTCAGCAGTGGGTCATTCATGGGCTGAGTAGAGTAGTATTATAGTAGTACATCTAAAAATATATCTTCTAATATATAAAATTCTCGTGTCACAGTTTTAGATGCCAAACTCCTCCGAAACGGCTTGACCTATTTTGATGAAATTTTGTGCGCATATTGGGTAGGTATGAGAATAGGACAACATCTATTTTTCATGCCCCTAAATTTTAAGGGGCGGTAAAAAAAAGAAATTGTTTATTTTTTAGAGAAAATTTTTTGCTTTTATTTTTTTAAGATTCAGAATAAACAAATACAAACAACCCTAAATTTTCACCCCTCTACGATCAACCGCTATTTAATTACATGGCAAAACAACGTTTGCGATAGGAGATGTTGTATAGATAGATTGAGTCATCACGATATCTCTGGAACCATAAGACATAGAGACTTGCAAGTGGACAACGTTTGCCGGGACAGCTAGTATATATGTATATGTAATACATATCTTTAATGTATAAACTTCCATTGTTATCGTGGAAAGTAATCCTGTTTAGTATTCCATAATCCAAATATACGGACATTGGCGAGTTACGATTCCATTGTATTATGTATTCGAACCCTTTGAATTCAAACACAATAGGGACGTGCTGTAATAGATATCGGATAGCATATATATGTTATTATCTACAACACAATAACAGCATGTATGGATATAATGTTGGGTTGTAGTGCATCTGATATAAACTGTTTTGCATCGATTTCAGTGACCCATATCGATACAGAGCTACTAAAATACTAGATAGCTCCTATCTAGTATTTCACATTACAAGCAGTATATCCAAGAATTATTTTGTTTATTATTTAGGACACATCAATGCAAGTTCTCACTCCATTCTGAGCGTGCTGTAAGTTGTAACTATAAACTTGATAATAATCCTGTACCGAAACACTGTACAGGTCATAGATGACCCACTACTGAATCGGGTCTGGGTCTCCTCTAGTTACCCACTCTAGTTGCGGGTTGGCAGGTCTTTGTGGCTGCGTGTAAAGTTTTCCTTCTCTTGTGGCCAGGTTATCAGCCTTGTCATCTTCTTCTGACTGGCGTTAATCCCGGCTATTGACAGGGTCCTACCTAGTTATCAGCCTTGTTATTACCTTTTATCAGCTCTTACGACACCCTCAGGACACCCTCAAGATGGAATGGGGTTGCGAAAATATATATATTCTAAGTCCGTCCCCACTTGGAGAACGGATGTGAATATTTATGTCTACATATGAACTTTTTTTTTTTTTTTTTCGTCGGAAATCATCATGGATACCCGGCCTTTGGGGACTGGCCGGGTTATGTGGGACTCCGGGGCGCGTGGAGATGGTAAGTTGCGCCCCAGCCTACCCACTAAAACCGACGGCGACCTTCGACTGCCCGAAACAGGGCCACGGGTTTCGCTCGCCCGTTGGGGGAGCATGCTCCGCGACATACATATGAACTTAATTGAACTGAACTTATGGCACATCGCGACCTCTTCCAGGCAACCATTTATCGTCTAAGGGGATGATGGTTACTGATTAAATATAAAGACAATTTACTTAATAGAAATTATTGCAACGTATTTTTTCAAATCGGTCGGTGTACCTATATTGACGTTAACTGAACCTTTTTTTTCACATGATCGTAATCATAAAAAATCATTTTAACCCATTAATTGCTGCATTGGACAATTCACAAATATATTAGAGGAAACTTTACCTGAATTAGCTAGGCTAGGCTAGGCGGGTTAACACAGTGGTTCTTAACTAGCGACCTGCCCCGGCTTCGCACGGGTGCAATAAACCTTCCTCTTGAACCACTCTATCTATTAACAAAAACCGGTTTTAAATCCGTTGCGTAGTTTTAAAGATATAAGCATACATAGGGACGGACAGACGACAGCGACTTTGTTTTATAATATGTAGTGATGGTTAAATTATAATTCGTGTACACAGAACTTTGCCCAATCCAAGCCCAAACAATTCAAAAATTTCCTCGTCTAACAAAATCTTACAAAATTTTAAATCTTACATTTCAGATCAAAACTGACATGACTCTAATTGCAAAACTGCAACAAACACAAACTTATAATTATAAATTTAATTATTGTATCTATCTTCAATCCAGCAATAATTATAATGTAAATTAATATTTTTTCGCAAACAATATCGGCTGCCAATGTCGCATCTAGCGTTTCATAGGTCTACGTTTATCACTGCCCGCATGATAACCAGGCGACGTTGAATAATGAAAACCAGAGCGCACCATATAACCACCTATCAATTGCCTCATAAATATGAAGCGAATACAAAACGACGGAGACTTGTCTCGTGTCAATAAATAACATCAAAGAATATACGTAATGAGACAAGCGAGACAGAGTTTTGAATATAGTTTCTGCAACGTTTTGAATAATATTATATAACTGTGTTAGGGCATTAACCGGAGACGATTTGCCCGCCAAAACATCAACTTTTTATTTATTGATATCTTGCGGTTTTCGTATTAACATTATCAAATAATGGAAGGCAAAATTAGAACGTTTATTCAAACAATGTTGCTATGATTAATATAAACTTTTTAACACATAGAGGAAAGATTAAAGGAGGTTGATTTATATTTTACGGGTTATGTGTAATTTTAAGTAGTCATCGTTAATGTTCTCATAGTCGTAGTAAAGATTTAATTAATATATTTGTTTATTGTTGTACTAAGTAATTTTAATTACTATCAGAACAGTAGTCATCTATACTTAACACATATTTTAAAGAGAAAAGATTTGTATGTTTGTAACGAATAAAATCAAACAATACTCAACAGATTACAATTTTTTTTTATTAGAACGAATGACGGTTATTGGCTTCAGCAGCCGCGATAAGCACGGGCGAGGCTCGTGCATATACCTACTATTATTAGATAATACGCAATTTGCCGAGTTTTAAGTCAACCAGTAGTATATTTGTTGAAATTAGAGGAACTCAGCAGAGCAGATTATATGCCTGAATAGATTAGTTTAACTATAAATAAATATCACATCTGTACTATAACAGACATACACTGGGCTGCAAAACTAAGTATCACACTTTTAAAATTGCAATACGTTTTTAAGTACACAAAATATACTTTCGAAATAAAAAGGACTCGAAATTTTTTTCTAGAGTTTGCCTCGTTGGTCTAGTGGTTAGATGTGCCGACTTTGGATCAACGGGTCCCGCCCAGGTTCGATTCCGGGGTCGGGCAAGTGTCTTTGTCTAAACCAGAGGCACTGGCTCGGAGTCTGGGTATCATTTCTATCTATAATATGTATGTATTTACAAAAAAAAAATGTATATAAGTAGTTTATCATCCATCTCGTTACCATAACACAAGCATTAAGTTGCTTAGCTTGGGACGAGATGGCGCTGTGTGAAATGTCCAAGGATATTTATTTATTATTATTTATTATAGTGACATCGAAAGCTGATAACATTTGCTATAAAACTTTTTTATTTTAAATCTCTAACTTTTAAAGTTTAGAAAAAATGTTATATTAAAAGTGTAGTACTTAGTATTGCACGTCAGTGTATTTATTTCGACTGATCGTCATAGTTCGGACAGATTATTCTATGTAGCCAGTTGTACTTGGCTATACGACCTTCAAAAAATTTCCCTCCATACTACTGGTGGAGGCCTGACTCGGTTGTGGATAATTGTTGGACCTCATTAATTATGAAGGAGTCGGACCACCCCACTTCGCTATGTGGCGCAGCAATTAAAGTTTCCCAAGGCAGCTATATGTGGTGACGGATTTATAATTCATAATGTCACTACTCCATTCTATCCTGAGGGCGTCGTTAGAGCTAAATGAAATGACCTGGCAGAAAACCTACCCGCAAGAGCAGGAATACCCTGGGCCAGTTGGAGGAGGAGGAGGCAGCTTTAAGGTAAAAAGAGTCCCTGAAGTCAATCCCACCACCACACTGCATACATTCCCTCTTACCACAGCAAGGTTTCCAGGGGACCCATTTTATATTTTCACAACAACAATGCACCATAAAAAAAAAACTTTACAAAAAGTACAAATTAAAAAAAGGATATAGCTACCGTACAAATATTTCGTGCTCGTGTTTCGAATAAGCAATACAAACTTTTTTAAATTCAAAACACGTTTTCGAAAATCGAATATTGGAATTGGGGAAATCGAATGCAAAAGCAATCCCCGGCATCTATTACAATAGCACCATTTTTTATTTTGCGACGACTCGAAAATGTAAACATGCAGGTGTGCTTATTTTGCCTACTGGTTACCTATGTAAAATTTACTTTTGGTTATACATTTTCAACTTACATAAATGCCTAAATACCTTTCTGGCCTTTTCTCGTAAACATTTTTGGGGAAAAGCTATTTACTGTTTTTTATAAGATTAGGATAAATGGGTTTTCTTGGAATGGCAAAAAAGTCTAGTAGTTAGTTTCACAACTTATTATGAGATATTTGAATCCACGTCTTCTAAAACTAGCCAAGAACGACGAACCTATAGGTTCTTGTGAAGCAAAACAGAAACAAAACAATATGTTGAGTTCATTGCCATGAGGAAGAAGAAGAAATCAAGGACAAACGACAGCCCTACACATCAACTGCTCTGCTATGAATAAATCCATTCGCATAGGAAACACTGGGACAATAAAGAGATATGTTATTTATGGGTCGGACTAAAAATGTTTTCCATGTTGACGCTAACGCTACTTGGCGTAAATCAAATTCCTTAGCGTAATATTCTTGATGTAACGCACATATGTGTCGCTAGGGCGGGGAC
Source organism: Clostera curtula (assembly GCA_905475355.2). NCBI lineage: Eukaryota > Metazoa > Arthropoda > Insecta > Lepidoptera > Notodontidae > Clostera > Clostera curtula. The sequence goes on along the minus strand of FR997804.1, from coordinate 1,969,333 downwards.
ACAGTGACGCGATCGTCAGACTATATCACTCCGATAATGGATACGGTGGTTCGTTGAGTTCTATGAAAAATAAATGCTTTGGAAGTGCTCTCACGGTTTCGTCAATTAGCCGCGTCGCAAAAATACACTTTGTGTAAGATTATTTTCAAATGTTTGAATGTCTTTTCTTTTTCTTTGGATTGTTTTTCTTCAATTACTTATATAAATGTAAACATGCGTTTGTACGTTTTAAGAGCTTTTTAAAGGATTTTCACCCTAATCAACATAGTCATGTTTCAAAATAGTTGCTGACTATTTCCCTTCCAATGCCAGTAAATAAGCCACAAACTATATAATACGGGAACGTATACCATTAATAGTTTCACAATATAAGATAGCAAAACGATGATCGGTTCCATGTATCTACAATGACTGAGGGATAATGTAAGTATCTACTACTATTTAATTGCATGGAGGGTAATTAGCCTACTGTGCCTCGCTACCCAGGGGGGATTGGCGCAGAGTCTCGTTGCAAGTTTTCCTTCACTTGCGGCTAGGTATTCGTTTTGTTATTTCTTTTTGTCGTCTTTCACGACACTTTTAGGATGGGATAGGGTGGTGGTACTGTATATTCTAAATCGGTCACCACACGGGTATATATCTACCAGACGTTAATGTATACCAACATAAATTTCGGCAACAGATCGCCATCGCGATTGCCTCGTTGATCAAAGAGTGCCGCCGTGCCGCCGTGAGATGAGATGTGTGATGTGCTTTGGATCAACGGGTCCCGGGTTCGATCCCAGGGTCGGCAAGTGTCTTTGTCTAAACCAGAGGCACTTGCTCGGTGTCTGGGTGTCATTTGTGTTCGTGAATTACATGTTTGTAAATTGCGCCAACGATACGGGTTATATGTAGTGCAAAAATAACACCAATCATCTACCGTTTTACAACGGCGCTCACATGATATACGTTTTTCAACGAGTTTTTACTTATTTTACACTTATAAAAAGTTCTGAATAGCGTTTGTCTCCGTGTGTTCCAACCCCGTTTGTCTACCGTTATACATTTTCTTACGTGCACGCCACTCCAAGCTTAATAACTCGACCATGCCTTTCGGATCACTAGCGGGAAATAAAAAATATTGTCATTTTGATTGGATCATTCCTGCGAAGCACAGCCCTATCTTTGATGGATCTTGCATATGTGTCGTAGGGAAGTTTGATGGCCGTAGTCAGTATTTGTTATTAGCGACTACATATCTGTTATCGCATGCCATTTGTTTTATGGGCAAAGTAAAAATTTTCGCAAGTTGCTCAGCCATTTTGGAGGGGCGCCGAGATGAATGTCTATATGTACATATGAATAAATTTTTACGTATGGCGCTACTAAAATATATGCTGTTTGCGTATTGGTGAGTGAGTTGGGAAAATAATTCTCCACATTCTGTCCTGAGAGTGTCGTAAGAGGCGACTAAAGAAATCTAAAAAACTTTATTTAAAGAACCACTCTTTTTTTGTAGACGCTGGGGAAATGCGTTGTGCATACCACCGCCCCGTTTTACCACCGTTGTACCACCAACCCATAACTGACCCACTGCTGAGCCCAAGGTAATTAGCCTACTGTGCAACGCCAGACGGGTTGGCACAGGGATTCGTATCAAGGTTTCCTTCTCTTGTGGTTAGGTATTTCGGCCTTGTCATTTGCTATTGTTGATTCTTACCACATCCCCAGGATGGAATGGTGTGGTGACACCATGTATTCTAAATCCGTCACCACACTTCGACTACACAAATCGTAATCCTTTACAAATCCCACAGTTGGCAAAGTATATTGGTGACCAGTCGCCAAACGTCTACACTTTCCTTTGATAGGCTTTGAGCTTTTATTTTTTCACGCAACCTTTGACCACTAAAGCGTTTGAAGGTTTGATGTCAGCAAAAAGGTTTTGATGTGGTCCTGTTTTATGGATGAAGATTAATATCTTTCCAACGTCTTAGTACAGCCGGTATTCTCTTTGAGTTTTCGGATTATCAATTTTGCAAATGTTTAGTAAAGTAAAGTTTAGTAAGTAGTAAATGTTTAGTAAAAAAAAAAACACATAGCGGATTGAGAACCTACTGATTTTCTGCAGTCGGTTAAAAAAGGAACTTTAAGAAACAATATGAGCATGAGAGTTACCTGAAGGTAAGTGATTACCGACGCCCAAACTTCTTCATCAACATCAATTCAGCCTATAAAATACCTATTACTGAGCTGGGCCTCCTCCAAATACATGGAGGAAAATAAGCCTACTGTGCCACGCTGGTAAGGCGGGTTGGCACAGATTTTGTTGAGTCAAGCGTGTCGTGTGACGGTATACCGAGTACGCAGAGTAATTTCCGGTGCCCCAATCCGAGGGGAGGCGGTAAGCATAAAGCATTTCCCCAGCAAAAACAAAAAAGAGCTTGGACCTCTCTGCTCCAAGTGTCTCGTCTCAACGTTTGTACTATTAACATTGCGCCATGTATTGAGTACTTACTCAATCCGCGCAAAAGATATCGCCATCTATTAGAATCGTTTGGAGTACATTAATATTGCGATATAAATTGAGATGTACGCTATCCTATATTTCAAGTTTTGTTTTTGCCAGCTTTTCCAAAATAGTTCTTTTAGGTTTTATTTCACACCGATAACAACTTTTAATAAAATATTATACATATACTATATCTTAAACTAACAAAATAACTTAAAACTATACCTAAAAGAAAAGAGAAAGAAAAAAGACAACGGATTTTGAAGCGGTTTTTTTTAATAAATAGAGTGATTCAAGAGGAAGATTTATATGTATAACCCACCCCCGCTTTGCACGGGCGAAGCCGGGACGGGCCACTTGTTTATATATATTAGGAAGAAACATTGGTATTTGTGTTGTTATCAGTTCCTTTTCTCAAATGTGACTGTCACCTGCACCATATAACCTGCCTGCAATAAATCTTGGATCGGTGCCTCGGTAGGGCGTTTGGTTCCCCTGATGCTCCAGGGCTGGCAATAAATAAATATTTCTTTGTATACAGGGTGCAACCAAATTCCTGAGGCCTTACGAAGTGAGAGCATAAAGCCAATCAATAGAAGCAATTACGTGCATCTTAAAGTATGAGTCAGATATTGACTTTTTTCAGAATATTTTCTGTATAACAAATCGTGGCTTCCACTGAACGCCATCTTTTTTTAACGGAACCCTGCACTTATTAGAGCCTGCATCGCGGGGAAGGTTTACACACATGTAATTCACGAACACAAATAAGGCCCAGATTGAGAGTAAGTGCTTCTGGCTTAGACAAAGACACCTGGACGAGCGGAATCGAACCCGGGCCCTGTTGATCTAAGACGGCATCGTTATTATTATGCTACAAGCTTAATAATCTGAGTTCCCCAAGGCTTAATATGGTTCCTTGCGCTTATTTCTCTAGCGCTTTTGTCATTGAACTCCCCATGTGCAATAGGGCGCTAATCTATCAGCTTCTAGCCTTAACCAATCTTGTAAAGGCCCACCACGTGGAAAACCCCCCAGTGTTGAGAGCTGTACTTTGTACCGGTCTTTGAGACAATGCTGATATGAATGTAGGTATGACGACTGATAGCTGTGTGTGGAGACTACCACCTAGTGTGGGACAGAGGCCGTAAAATGAAATTATATTTATAAATATGACGATTTATAAGAGTTTTGTGAAGAAACCTACGTAAATAAAGTTCAGTTTGATTTTGCTCTTAGAGGCCTTTGTCCAGCGGTGCACCTCTTTCAGTTGAAACGACGACGGTGATGATGATAACAACCTCAAAAGACTTTCTCACTGAAAATATTTCATAAAAATAGTACGAGAGTTAAACCCGGCAACTCTCGCTAATATTTTCCGCGAAAAATGTCCAAGTTGCACGGGAACATTTTTCTCAAAACCAAACGTGATAACGTTGAAGTTATAGCGCTGTCCAGAGTTCACTTTATTTATTTATTTATCACTTTTTTGTACACTATTACATAAGCATAAAACATAGTACGAACGTAACAACTAAAGTACATTTAGGCGGCCTTATCGCTAATCAGCGATCTCTTCCAGGCAATCTTATAGCGAAAGTAGCATCTATGATATAAACGGGTGGTGCAGCAATAAATATCCATAGCATAGATATAATATATTTTGATAATGATAAACTTACATATAATACTCTATACCTAATGAGGAAATAAATATAAGTAACGTAACTACATACTAATATAATAATAAAAATATGTATACAAACACACTAAACATGACACGTAACAACATAATTAACATAATACACACAACACGATATTAAATACTTATACTTAAAATATATTACTTTAAAGGGAAGAATCCCTCCATTTTTGCCGTCCCAGCGTTTCACCGTTTGACATCCTTATCTATATCTAAAGTGTATCTCGTCCGCACCATTTGACTATTCATCCTGGTTCCGACGTCGTCTTTTACAATTTATGTTCAACTGATTCTTCAGCCTACTTGATCAATTTAAAGGAACGTACTCTTCTGTTTGTGTGGTGACGGATTTAGAATACATAGTGTCACCACCCCATCCTGAAAGCGCCGTAAGAGCTGTTAAATTTAAATGACAAGGCCGATAACCTAGCCGCAAGAGAAAGTTAACTTGATAGGAAATTCTGTGCCAACCCGTCTGGCCAGCGTATGACAGTAGGTTTATTACTCTCCATGTATCGTTCCGGAAGGCGCAGTGCTGGTAGGCCTCCCACACGGTGGACCGACGACCTGGTTAAGGTCGCCGGAAAGCAGAGGATGCGGGCGGCCCAGGACCGGCCGTTGTGGAGATCCTTGGGGGAGGCCTATGTCCAGCAGTGGACGTCTTTTGGCTGAAATGATGATGATGATGTATCTATAGGAGGCCCGACCGAAAAATAGGACAAATATGGGGCGAGTAGTAGATTCTTCGTATTTTAAGTCGATCGTATTTTTTTACCGCCGACTAAAAAAGATAACATATTTTTTTAGTCTTTTAGTTTTTTTAGTTGGCGGTTGGTTGGCGGTTATAAGTTTGGCGTGTTTGTGGACATTAGCTTCTGAATAGATGTTTTAATTTTGTTTGTTTCAAAAGTCTGGTAATAGAGTGTGTTAACATATGTTTGGAGAAAATCTTTCGCGAGATAATTTTACTCATATGATGTCCAAATTAGAACAGTACCACCGAATTGGCGATGGCTCCTGTTCTGATTATATTGTACGAGGCGACTAGACAGACAGAAGACCCAGCCTCCGAGAGAACTAAAACTTGATTAGGAACCATTCATTTAAAAATTACCTAAATTCCTTACATCCTTATTTTTGAAGTTGTCGCTAGGTTCTCAAAATCTAGTTTCTTTAACCGCGTCCTTTAACACCCTTGAAATGATACATAGATACAAAGTTTCCTCAATCTATCAGCAAATCAAATTATATTAGTAGGTACGTGTACAATCATTTATTTTAATCTCCCAACAATACCTAAATAAGTTTGTAAATAATAACATTGTACAGTACATACAACTGAACATTCTTTTCGGCGTGTTCTCAAGAAAAACTTGAATAAATTGTGTTGTTAGAATTTTTTATGAACTTCGAATAACATTGTAATGTCTATTTAGAGTTTGGGGTTGTTAGGCATGAGAATTGCGAAAGGTCGGTATAATTCCACAGACATTTTCTGAATTACATGATTTGCTATACCGGCTTCTTTAATGTAGATATTGTTAAACAAAAAAAAATCTGCTTATACAAAATTTTCGTCATCATCATTTCAGCCAAAAGACGTCCACTGCTGGACATAGGCAAGCCAAGGAGCCATGTGGGTACCAAGGATCTCCACAAAAGCCGGTCCTGGGTCGCTCGCATCCATTGCTTTCCGGCGACCTACCAGGATGCCTACCAGCAGCAAAATTTTAATATGTTTGAACAGTTAATTAAAGTTTTATACCAAACCTCTGCACCGATGTAGACAAAAAGAGGGAAAGGACTATACTACTACTAAATGAATGCATGAATGTGAGTGAACACAGGGATTGTGTGCGATCAGGGGAGATGGAGGGATTGCAGGAATGAGGAGTTGTGTGTGAAAGGTGTGAATGTATGTATGACGACTGATAGGTGTGTGTGGAGACTACCACCTAGTGTGGGACCTAGTGTGGGACAGGGGCCGTAAGATGATAATGGTGTTTATGGAAATAACGATTTATAAGAGTTTTGTGATGAAACCTACGTAAATAAACTTCCTTTTGAGTTTAAATTACCCACTGCTGAGTCGGGCCTCCTCACATCACATTAGCTTACTGTGTCACGCTGGCCAGACGGGTTGGCACAGGGTTTCGTATCACGTTTTCCTTCTCTTGGGGCTAGGTGATCTGCCTCTTGCGTTCTTTTAGTCATCACGTATCGCCTGCAAACTCCGTTAGCACTTACACACACACACACACGAAATATGTTAAAAATGTTTACATAAAACGAAATATTAAAAATCGTATGTTGCACGGAAGCCTGCTCTTTAGAAAAGACGTAGGAAGAAACTAGGTGTTGTTTTGCAAACGGTTGGATGTATTTTAACGGGATTTTTGAGCTCGAGAATCTTTGTGGTAAAAATAATTCTCTTCGACAGCCCTTAAACCACAAGATAAGCTCTGACACGTTTACCGCGGAGGATGTATTAATCTGCGGATTACTGGGTCTTAAGACTAGCACTTGTGTAGCCGTGTGGAGATAAGCCCAGCGCTGGGATTAACCCACATCAGGAACTAATGTTTGGAGCCTCATCTGGTCATAAATTTGTGTCGAAAGTTTGGTAGCTGACGGATTAAAAAAGAAACATGGCGATTTTATTTTTCTTTTCATACTAAGAATATTCGTGTGAATGATCTAAATCGTGGTATGTAACATATACCACGTCACCAACCTATTCTATCCTGAGGGTGTCGTAAGAGCCGACTAAAAGGTTGACAAGGCAAAAAATGTACCAAGAAAAGGTAATATTTAAGCCTTGTGCTGGGTCACCTGGACAGCGTGGCAAAGCTTGTCTATTTTTGTTATTCTTCCCTTACGAAATCCTCAGAATGAAATAAGTTGGCGACACTGTGCATTCTAAATCTGTCACCACAAATACCATTCAAACAAACGTTATTAGTATGGAAAAGACCAAATCGTCATGTTTCTTTTTTAATCCATCAGCTAACAAAGTTTCGACACTAATTTATGACCAGGTGAGGCTCCAAACATAGTTCCTGATGTGGGTTAATCCTAGCGCTGGGCTTATCTCCACACGGCTACACAATACTGTCTTAAGACCCAGTAATCCGCAGATTAATACATCCTCGCATAAACGTGTCAGAACTTAACTTGAGGTGTAAGGGCTGTAGATGACACTTTTTAAGTACCACTATGGGCCTCACGATTTTCCCTGTGGTGACTAACTTAGAATACATTGTGTCACCATCCCATTTCATCATGAGGGTGTCGTAATAATAATAAGTAATAAAGTAATTTATTTATGAAAAAATTTTACAGTAACTGCGTTGAGTTTTCCCAGTAAGTAATCGTGGATACTTGTGTTGGGAATAACTCGCTTCTTCATTTGACACTATATTTCCATAACAATTAAACTAAGGGAAATGCAACAATAATAAAAATATGAAGAAAACTATTATGTAAACAAAAATGAATTCCTATTATGACTTATTTCAAAGGGCCCGTAAGTATGTGTGTGTGAGTGTGTGTGTGTGTGTGTGTGTGTGTGTGTGCGTGTGTGGGTGTGTGTGAGTGGGTTTGTAAGTGTATCTGTAAGTGTCGTAAGTACCGACAAAGGGAAATGACAAGGCCGAAAACCGAAAGAGAAGGAAAACTTGATACGAAACCTTGTGTCAACCCGTTTGGTCAGCGTGGCACAGTAGGCTAATTACCCTCCATGTAATTGGAGGAGACTCGACAGTGGGTCATGTACGGGCTGAATGAAAATACAGCCGACCGTTTGCAAAGCATCACCAAGTTTCTTACCACGTCGTCTCCATGGAGCAGGCTTCAGAGGTAGCAAAGTACGGCTATTTGTTATAGGTATGCAAGGGACAGAATACACAGTGTCGCCCCGTTTCATTTGGAGGGTACGTCCACCACTAAGCAGTACGTCATTTATGTGCTCAGAAGTAGGTAAACATTTTAAATATATTTCGCCAAAGTACTGACTAAAAACCAAAAGGTACATTTTATATCAAAACTAGCTGCGCCCCGCGGTTTCACCCGCGCTTACTTATTGTCGTACAACGGGGCAAAGCTAGTCTAAAAAAAAGCCTAAGTTACTCCTTATATCATCAGCTTCCTATCAGTGAAACTCCCGTCAAAATCGGTCCAGCCGTTTCCGAGATTAGCCGGAACAAACAGACAGACGGACAGACAGACAAAAATTCAAAAAAATGTTATTTTGGTCTATGCACTGTGTGTATAATACTTACGTATTTAGTAAAAAGTGGTTATTTTATTGTTACAAACAGACACTCCAATTTTATTTATTTGTTTAAGTATGTATATTTATGTTACGCGCGTTGCTACGCCACTAACTTAAATAAATTTGAAGGATATTACGCAAATTGTAATTTTTTTTTAATAATCCTTCCCGGCCGCATGCTCAACATTATGTTGGAGATTATCACATGATCAAATACGTAGTTTACGATTCTCCAAAGGACATACAGACAAACATTCATTTTTATATAACGAGAAGAAGATTGAAAATATCCGGCGTTTATTTCAGTACGCGTGTCTGTCTTACCGGATCACATTAGACGCCACAGACAGCTTTACATATTCGCCCATACCTGGAACAAAACAAGAATTTGATTAAATTTAAATATACATATTGGTTGTAGAGCCGACAAAAAGAAATTACAAGGCCGATAACCTGAGAAGGAAAACTTGATACGAAACCATGTGCCAACCCGTCTGGCCAGCTTGGCACAGTAGGCTAATTACCTTCCTTTGTTTCATAATCACTTTCAGCCCTAATGATTTCAAAGAGTTTTATGAAAATTTTCGATACAAATGTATGTTTTTAATGTATTTTCACTAATATATACATTTTAAATTAATAAATTTACTTTTGACTTTGAGTGTGAAATTGATTCTATAAAAGATAGAAATTATTAATATTGCAGTACGATAAATATAGTACGCAGATTATTTTTCAATACCTTTTTCAGAAATATTTTACTTTGTGTAAATATAATAGAACAAAGAAGCTTTGAATGAAATCGATCAAAAATATTCGTTCTCGTAAAACAGACACAGCGTTTTTATTTGACGGTGGTCGTCAAAGCGTTAAAAATGACCTAGTTGGTAAACATATAAAAACCATATTTAACAAAAAACAAAGTAAACAAAAGTTTGAAGAAGTATCTCCTAATGAGAGTAGTAAATACTTAGCAGTGTAGCTAATATAATTAATAATTATATATATATCCTTGGACATTTCACACAACGCCATCTCGTCCCAAGCTAAGCAACTTAATGCTTGTGTTATGGTAACGAGATGGATGATATACATTTTTTTTTGTAAATACATGCTGCGCAGCAGTCGATCGCCAACTCAACCACTGCGCCAACCGTGTCGATGAAATGAAACCAATGAACTATTCAACACTAAAAGAGGTTTTGAAATCGGACCAGTAGCTCCTGAAGTTAGCGCGTTGAAACAAACAAACTCTGCAGCTTTATAATATTAGTATAGATTTTAGCCAACAGATTTATGCAAGATGACACAAAGTTTGGGCATAGTCCAATGGTTTAGTATGACAGACAATTGGAAGCTAGATCGCGATATAGCTTGTAGCAGGGGTGCGGTGTTGCATCCTTGCCAAACTATTAACATAAACAGTACTATTCAGACGGTTATCAGTGTTATTGAGTATTGCCATTTAACTTCTGCCAACTTCACTGCCGCTGGTTTAGAATCAAAATCAAAATCAAAATCAAAATGTTTTTTTATTCGAATAAATTCTTGCGAATGCCTTCAAATAGTCAAAGATTTAAGAGAAAAAGAAAATTAAAAATAAAAATCATAAAATAAAATTAATAATTTAGTTTTTACCACCGGTTCGGAATGCCATTCCATAGAGAAGAGCCGGCAAGAAACTCCATGGTTGCTCTTTTAAATAAGAGGGTTACAATGATGGTGGTACAAACAAGTCTGACAGGTTAGTGAAAGCAATAACACGCATAAACATGTAGCACATAAAAAAATAAGAAAATAAAAATTAGTGAAATTACACAAATTACATGGTGCGTGCTGAAACTGCACTCACATACTGTTTACAAAACTTCACTAATGTAATGGCTGAAAGATCAGAGCTAGACCATAACATAGCCGACGTTACTCCCATGCGTCACTATCTGATAGATAGTCATTGACTTGATAGTACGCTTTTTTAATTAAACCGGACTTAACGTAACATTTAAATTTCTCGAACGACCAATCCAAAACTGCTTCCGGTAATTTGTTGAACAGGCGAATTCCGAGACCTACAAAAGAACCATGTGCTTTTTGTAGCCGGTGGAATGGAGTAACTAACTTATGCCTATTTCTTGTCTGGATATTGGAGGACGAACAACAAGTAAAATAAAAAATATATCCTACTAATATAAACGCGAAAGTTTGTAAGCATTTGTGGACGTTTGTTACTCTTTCGCGGAAAAACTACAAATAGATTTTGATGAAACTTCCAAAGAATATAGCTTACACATCAGACTATAAAACAAATCATAGTATAAAACAAAGTCCAAAATGGTGTCCATTATCCCAATCGATTGTATGGGCAACTTTCAATTACAAAGAACTGAACGTAAAATCGGGTATATTTTTTGATAAATAATGCAGATTGAAATGTCCGATACAGCGACACTTTTAGGGATCCGTGGTACGGTCACCAAATTAAATTTATATTTATACAATTTCTATCAATCATCACTACACATTTCTTTTTTGAAACGTAAAAGATGTAACGGCGACATACCGTTTAAAAACATGTAATTCATGAACACAAATGACACCGAGACTCAGCAAGTGCGTCTGGTTTACACAAAGCCGGAACCGAGCCGGGGACTCGTGATCCCCGGCTCGTGACCCTCGGCAGTTAAAGTTTGGCATCATCATCATTATTTTAGCCCCTAACTGATCTACTTTTTATTTATGACTAGCTGACCCGGCTTACTTCGTACCGCCTCTGAATCAATAAATAAAAAACCTGAATGAAAATTCCAGAATATTTCAATTTTATTAAAATATGTGCAAACCTTAACTGGAACAAAAATAATGCGTATTAAAATAAATGTTTTTTTCATATTTTCTCGCCAAAATTAGACAAATCGGTCCAGCCGTTCTCGAGTTTTAGCGAGACTAACGAACAGCAATTAATTTTTATTTATATATAGATATGGGTCTGCATCGCGGAATTATTGTGAAGGTGTGGTGACTTCCCCAGTCTAGGATCAGTATTTCTATTATTTGTATGTATTAAACTCAACACGATATAATATATGCGGAACCCGATTGGAAAAAGCTTACTGTCTTAACCGGTTTATAAATAGTAATATGGCTATGCACAGTGTAGTTATTTTTCGTCAAAAATGTGGTTGCATTTTATTTAAATAAACAATTTCAGCAATGTCAATAGTATTATTGTGATGGTTTTTGAATTGATTTTATGAATAACTAGTTGCCCGCACTTGCTTTGCAAGGGTATTTAACAAAAATGTTTAGTAGCTTTTTTAAAAAATATCGCCATGTTCTCCAGGGTTTTCAATTCTAATTGCTCCTGTAGTTTCAGAGTCTATTCAATGCAAACCAACAATCAAATCTTTCTTGTTTATAATATTAGTTTAGACACCAAATACTGTAGTTTATTGGTAGTAACAGTAGCTAAGCTTAACCATGTCCTTTGTGTTAAGATTTCCATCTCATCATCAGGACGCCCGTCTCGGTAGTGGGTCATAAATGAGCTGAAATGAAAAATATTAAATACATTTCTAATGTATATAATGATAACGGTGAATTTTATCTGTGTTTTTTTGTCAAGTAAGTATAATTTTGTCATCCAATGCACTGCAATTTTCCGAGAGCCTGACCCTGACCCTTGAAGTTTTTTTTTTATTTATTTAGTGCATAGAAACGTATATAAACAATACAAATTTTACAATTCGTGGTCAAAAAGATTTATTTAAATTTTTCTGCCAAACTACTTAATTGTTTTTGATGAAACTGGATTCAATTCAATTTTGAAATCGGTTTACAAAGATCTGCTGTTCGGCGGCAACAAGGATAACTTCCACTTTTTGAAAACTGGTTAAAATTATTAAAAAATATATATTCCATTTCAATTTCTTACAAACTACTACAAACACTTTACTAAGTTTCAGTAGCGAATAATAAAACGGCATACTTAATTTAACACGCCAACAGTTGAGACAAAATACTTAATCTTTTTTAGAATTTCAACTACAAACAAACTTTTTATGTCTGAATAAAAGTAACTTGGTATAAAACAGAAACATAAACCGTCAGTGGTAGAATAGTTTTGCTTTAACTAAGGATTCAAGCGATGGAGACTCTTTGTCAAACTATACAACCCATTTTTTGAATACGCCATACCACCACCCAATACCTAGGGCATGAATGAGAACAAATCAAAGAATCAACTGGAATATATTTTTTATTTAAAAATGGAACAACATTATTTGTCAGTTATATTTTTTCTTCCTTTTCCTTACAATATTTTTGATTTAATATTTTTAATAATTACGTTCCAGTTATCACTATTAAATTAATAAAGACAATTATTACGTATGAATTGAATATACTAAACACAGCGACACAACAGTGAAGAGCAGCTAACTGTATCTTTCTCGCTCGGGTACACTCGGCGGTGCCGAGTTCACACGATCGAGTCACACAGCGTGACGGATCAGCCTAGCTTACTATATAGCAACGGGAAAATCCGTGTGCGGTGCACCAAAAGAAGTTTAATCTTTAATAATTTCAAAGTATTATGGTATAAAATAATGTTTTACCCATAGTAAAAACCAACCCGTCTGGCCAGCGTGGGACAGTAAGCTAATTTCCCTCCACGAATTTGGTCCGACTTAGTTTATGGGCTGAAATAATGATGATGATAGTGAAAAGGCCAGCCGTCTCCATTCGCCAAACTCTCCGAGGAGCGCATGTCCAATTTACAAATCCACGCGTCCAGCGGCCGACAACTTTCCCGGTGACGTGTGTGTTCCCTTTGTTCCGTTTTTATTGCTGGACTTAATTTATTACACGTGAATAGGGCTGCCCATCAAACAGCTTTGTGCCGCTCGAATTAAGTTATTTCGTGTTAAATGTAAACGGGCCTTTTGAATTGGTGAATGAAAGAACACACATTTAGGCAGCACATTAGTTATTATGCAATATGGTTGTTGCTGATATGGTCAGTTATTTAATGATCGTCTGTGTGGTAACGAAATAAGAATACGCAGTGTCACCACCCCATTCCATCCTTAAGGTCTCGTAAGAGACGACAAAAAATGACAAGGCCGACAACATAGCGGCGAGCGAAGAAAATGTTGAAACGAGACCCTGTGCAAACCCATTTGGCCAGCGCGGCACAGTAGGCTTACTACTACTACTCTGCCCATGAATGACCCACTGCTGGGTCGAGCCTCCTCATATACAAGGAGGGTAATTAGCCTACTGTGCCACGCTGGCCTGACGGGTTGGCACAGGGCTTCGTTTCAAATTTTCCTTCTCTTACGGCTAGGTTATCAGCCTAGCCATTTCCTTTTGTCGGCTCTTACGACACCCTCAGGATGGAATGGGGTGGTGACACTATGTATTCTAAATCCGTCACCACACGCTCAAGTAGACTAACCCTCCACGTAACTAGAGGAGTCGGGCGTCCTGCTCAGCAGTAGATGTTTGGGTTGAGTAGTAGTAGACGATGACAAGCATTAAAACGATAATTCTTTTACACGCAAGAAATACACAGAGGCGTATAAAAACTCGTGAAGAACAAAATAAGTAAAGAAAGCAATAATAAAACTCTACACTGTATAAAAAAAGAAAAGTTAAGCTACACAAGGTCAAGTGACAATGGAACGAGAAAAAACAGCACCCTCGGAAAGGAGACATCTTATGTTTCCGGAAAACGATGTCGAAAGAAGAAAACGTTCATTGTCTTGCAGTGGCCATCAATTGTACAAAGTCAGGACACACAATCTAATATTGGGTTTTTCAGCAAGAACTTTGTTTTTCAATTGGGGCAACCAACACCAAAACCATGACAGTTTTTTGACGTATTCGTAGTTGATGGTTTGGCAATTGTTACAATAAATACAATTTAGCTCGAAAATCGAATTAAAATCCACTATGAAAATCACCACCCAATTCCAGCCTGAGGGTATCGTAAGAGCCAAGTAAAGGAAATGGCGTGGCAGATAACCTAGTCGCAAGAGAAGGAAAGCCTTGAAAGGAAAACCTAGGTATGGTAATAAAATATATGTTTGTAATATGTGTGTTTATTTTTCAGGCACTCTCCAATGTCGCAAGAACTAAGTTCTCTGTAGGCACAGAAGGCAACCTTGTATTTGTTTCATATGCTGATGGATTAAAATGTGCTAGTTTTTATTTAATAGAACAATCAACATGTAAAATTATCAGTTTAGATTTGATGTATATTATAATTTGTTGCTGCAATAAATATTTATAAATACCAGCGTGGCACAGTAGGCTAATAACCCTCAATGTCATTGGAGGACGCCCTATATAAATGCATCATACGGCCTGTCCTATACGGCGGCGAATGTTGGCCGGCACTAAGCAGACACACCCAGGAGCTTCGGTCACGGAGATGAAGATGCTGGGGTGGATGAGCGGCGTAACACGATCCGATCGCATACGCAACTCATTCATCCGAGGTAGTCTTGGTGTCCGTGACGTGGGGGAAAAACTGCAAGAATGTCGTCTGCGATGGTATGGCCACATCATGCGCCGCCCTATGGAGTACGTTGGTCGGAGATGCATGAATATGGCTGTCCTTGGGGCTAGGCCCCGTGGTCGCCCTCGCAAGCGCTGGCTGGACGTCGTCAAGTCCGACATGAGAGCCAATGGCCTGTCTGAAAAGGATGTAGAAGATCGGGCAAAGGGGAGGAAGCTCAGCCGGAAGGCGGACCCTGGCAATAGCCGGGATTAACGCCAGGTAGAAGAAGAAGAAGAAGTCATTGGAGGAAGCCCGACTCAGCACCGGGTCATGTATGGGCTGAGTAGTAGTAGGATAAAACTAAAACGAGAGTGTTATTAACTATTTAGTTCATCAAAATTTCAACCCTTTATGATCCACTACTGAGTCGGGCCTCCTCCAAAATGTAGGGAAATTAGCTTAAAGTACCACGCTGGCAAGACGGGTTGGCACAGGGTTTTTCATTTGCTTCCAAATAAAAAAATATTTACTAGATTTCATAATTAACGCAGTTCTTTAAAATATTTAGCAAAGTTTTGTACATTTCAGGGAAAATGGCCGACAATCATTGAAGTAGAACGTGTCCTACAAAAACCGCATAAGCTGGCCATCCGAGCGCCGTCCGACACGTTTGCACAACTAATGCTTACGTCAACAACACCTCAGTTTGCGCCTAGGACAAATCCTGAGGAGAAACAGAGAGAGAAAATTTTCTCCCAAGAGTTTTTCAACGAAATATTATATTTTTTATTCTACGCTTATTATAGCATGGCTTACATTTTCCTGTGCAAGTCTTTTAAGTTATTTTGTTATGAATGGGGCCGAGCAAGGATTTTTAAAGCAGAGTTCTGACGGGAGTATTTTAATTAGCTTTCATTATTGGAGTGTGGTGAGGGATTTAGAATACACAACGTCACCAACCCACACCATCCTGGGGGTGCCTTAAGAGAAGCGAAGGAACGAAACAGGCATTTAAATGAGCTGTAAGAGTGAGTCACTGAGTCAGGCCTCCTCAAAATTAATGAAGGGAAGTTAACGCACTTTGCAACGCTGGCTATTCGGCATTTGAAAGGGTTTAAAAGACCGATGTCTACCCCAATGAGATTGTGTAAAAGGCGCCGGAGATTTCCTGTGCTTGACGAAGCCGCCTCTGGAGACACCCAACGGGTTGAAAACCTGCAGGGGTTTAAATTGGGTAAAGGATGTAGGATGAAGGACACATGTTAAGAGTGATCGCACAATTGTACGCTCCGAACGATTTAAGTCATGAAACCCTTGATTTGGGTGATTCGACGCGGGTAGTTTGTGAGGTTTTATAGAATTTCACACAAACAATTGTAAAATAAGTTTCGTGCGGTTTTCGCGTTTATGTGTGATCACCTTATGACTGTCTGTAAATTTGTCCTTCCACTTTGGTTTCTCTCTCGTAGTTTTAATTAATTTGTTAAGCACATCACTAGGTTTATTGATAACTAGCGACCCGGCCCGGCTTCGCAGGGGTGCAATTATCCATGTATTATACATTATAGACATACACTTTCATTCCTCTTGAAACACTCTATCTATTAAAAAACGGCTTCTAAAGCCGTTGCGTAGTTTTAAAGATTTAAGCATACATAGGGGGCAGGCAGACGACAGCGACTTTGTTTTATACTATGTAGTGATTAAAATTCTTCATCATCATCATCTCGGCCAAAAGACGTCCACTGCTGGACATAGGCCTTACCATAAGGATTTCCACGAAGGTCGGTCCTAAGCCACCCGCATCCATCGCTTAACCAGCGACCTTAATTAGGTTGTTGGTGCACCAGCACTGCGCTTCCCGGAACGCGGTCGCCACTCGAGCCCTTTTCTGCCCCATCGGGCGTCAGTCCTGCGAGCTATTGGCCATGCCCATTAGCACTTAGTTTCGGCAATCCTGTGGGCTATGTCGGTAACTCTGGTTCTTCTGCGTCTCTCCTCATTTCTGATTCGATGTTCGGGTACTCCGAGCATAGCCCTCGCCATTGCTAGCTGCACCCCGCGGTTTTACCCGCGTGGTGATGAAATTTATTTTTCGTCATTTTTGTTTGTCCACTTACTTGACACATATTTGGACAATTCACACAGTATCTTTGAAAATTGTAGCTTATGTGTTATTCTGATGTTTAAGCTATATTATTGCAAAGTTTCATCAAAACCCATTCAGTAGTTTTACGTGAAAGTGTAACAAACATCCATCCATCCATCCATCCATACTGACAACATTTAATAAATGACAACTAAACGCGTTTAAAATATCAGTAGGATAAAACATATTTTAAGCACTGAACTGCTTATTTTTTATTAGCTTGATGCTCTCACTAAATGATCCTAGAGTTTTTGTGGCACCATGTACATGGCATGGGAGTTTATGGTAGGAAATTGTGTATGGTCTAAAACAAATTGTGTTTGCTAATCCCCTCACAGACCTATTCTCTATGAACGCCAAATATTTCATTCCCTCACAATACTCACACAGTACCAATAGAAGCTAAACGAAATGGGAACAACGTTCTTAATGGCCATCTCAAATCCTCAATCGCTGAGACAAAGACAAATCGGCAACTCAAATTCCAATGTGTACTGTTTTTATCTGAACTTGATCTTCTGTACAGTTGACGACACACGATAGGCTTTGATTAAAAAAAATATTAGACACTTTTTTTCTGTGTGGTGACGGATTCAGAATACACAATGTCACCATCCTGAGGGTGTTGTAAGAAGCGACTAAAGGAGTGTAGTAGGCAGATCACCTAGCAGCTAGAGAAGGAAAACTGGAAAACGCATATAAACCCTGCGCCAACACGTCTGGCCAGCGCGGTACAGTAGGTTAAGTTCCCTCCATGAACTTGGGGGAGGCCCGTCTCAGCAGTGGGTCATATAGGGGCTAAAATGAATGAACCACTTTTTTATTTTGTATTTTTTTATCCCGCGAAAAGCTAAGATAAAATAAAATAATAAAACTATGTGACCGAGCTAACGTTGCTTTTCCGTAAAATAATTAACGACCCCGCGACCGGGTGAAATTGTAAATTCTACCTCCACTCGACCTCAACTCGACGAAAGAAATAGTTCTTCCAAATTTCAAGTCACGGATCCTTATGGTTCCTGAGATATCGTGAGGAGTCAGTACACAGGTGAAAATCTATTTTAAATATATATGCATAGATTGGTACGAAAGAGGCAGACAAACTTGATAAAAACGTCAGGCCCTCGTAGCACAGTAAGCTATTTTCCCTTCATTGGAAAAGCCCCAGTCAGCGGTGAGTCAATTAGGCTGAAATAATAATAAAAAATATCACATAGACACCGTATATTTTGTTTTACGAAAGAATTACATCAATTTACTCTTACAGTACCCAGTACGAAAAAGAGGTAAGCTTTGCACATTGCAGGAAATAACTTCTTTCTTGCAGTGTCCTCAAGGTGCAGTGTGGGAAACGTTGGGAATAAAATAAAATAAAGCAATCAGAACCGTTAAGAAGTTATTTCCTGCAAGAGGTAAGCTTTATCAGAAACCGTGATACCTTGGACAAGTAAAGCAAGCTGATTCCTCTATTTGAAACTTGAGGAACATTTTTAGTACTTAAGGATTAAGGTTGGAGACGGATAGGGCTTTTTTTGTTTGAATTTGTATGAAATACGCTCCGAATTGTGTGTAGCCTTTTATACTAATTTGAATAGTACACAATAACGTCTCCGCCACGTCTCTGTCTCCGGTGTCTTTGTGTATTCACCTTAACTTCGTCAAAGTCAAATAATTAATTTTATAAGACACGATCACTTACTGTCAGATAAAGATTAAGTTTTAGTATAATTTGACTGTTCCGTGTGGTGACGGATATAAAATACTAGCTTTTGCGCGCGGCTTCGCCCGCGTGGGCTTCGAACCCGTGCATATTTTTTATGAACATATAATCGATTATTGTGACTAAACTATGATAGTTAGATATGTGCTCTCGCGGACTTTTTTGTAGATCTTTATAAGACCTACAAATCCGTAGTACATCATTTTGTTCTATTGTCAATAGTTTTTGCAGCGCACGCATAAATAGGTGTTCGATTTTACACCTTGGTTTACAAAATCGCAATTTTCATACGGATCCCTAATTCTTTTGAAAATATAATATAGCCTATAACCTTCCTCGATAAATGGACTATCTAATAATGAAAGATTTTTTAAAATCGGACCAATAGTTCCTGAGATTAGCGCGTTCAAACAAACAAACAAACAAACAAATAAACAAACAAACAAACTCTGCAGCTTTATATATTAGTATAGAAGTATAGATATAGTGTCACCACCCCATTCCATCCTGAAGGTGTCTTAAGAGCGGACAACACGAAATGACAAGGCCGAAAACCTAGCCGCAAGAGAAGGAAAACTTGATACGAAACCCTGTGCCAACCCGTCTGGCCAGCGTGGCACAGTAGGCTAATGATCCTGTGATGGGTGGACTTGATTGAGATTGACTGCCTTGTTAGTGTAGCTAGGGGTTGGATGTGCTTTTGAGTACGGGCCCACGGCTCAATTCCAGTGTCGGACAAGTGTCTTTGTGTAAACCAGAGGCACTTGCTCAGAGTCGGGGTGTGACTTGTGTTCATGAATTCATATTTTTTTTCAGCCCATATATGACTCACTACTGAGTCGGGTCTCATCCAAGTACAAGGAGGGAAACTAACCTACTGTGCCACGCTGGCAAGACGGGTTGGTCCTGGATTTTTTTCAAGTTTTCCTTCTTTTGCGGCTAGGTGATCTGCTTCTTGCGTTCCTTTAGTCACCTCTTACGACACCCTCAGGATGGTATTGGGTGGTGACATTTTGTATACTAAATTCGTGAATTACATGTTTGTAAATTGCCTAAGAGGTCTCGTTTAAAAAAAAATGACAGACTTGAGATGGGTCGTGTGTAGCCAGCCTAACGGGAAGGAGTCTCATTTGTCTTTACTCGTACACGTATGTCGTTATAGGAAATCAATTTGGCCGAAACATATAAAGGCGGGAAGCAATGTCAATGGAAAATATACGACAATTTGCACTGGGTTAATCTAGAACAGATAAATACAGGTTCTGGTGAATTGGAACAATAACATGGCCAATTGTTAAATCACAGCATTTAACATAGATACGCGTATTTTCCCTTTCAACCGTGCTGCCACCTTGTTGTGGTGAGGAGGCTTGCGTGCCTTTAGGATCCGTTGGCTCAGGGTCACCAATGCCGCCCGAGGGCTGACGGGCCTCCTTCTGCGGGGCCGATGTC
The DNA here is from genome assembly GCA_905475355.2 of Clostera curtula. NCBI lineage: Eukaryota > Metazoa > Arthropoda > Insecta > Lepidoptera > Notodontidae > Clostera > Clostera curtula. Next base: position 1,949,041 of record FR997804.1, on the reverse strand, counting down.
GCAGAAGAGGGCAGCGGGGCGGGTCGCAAGGGAGGGAGCTCCGGGTGACCCGCGCCGCGGACGGAGGCGGGGGTGGAGGGGGGTTCGTGACGATGCGGGCCCCTTCTGCCCTCGCCTAGGAGGCCGGTGGTGGTTCGGGGGAGCCACCACCGACGAAAGCCTCGATGACTCTCTGATAGTCGCTTGCCCGCGTTGCGGGCACCACGCCGGGGCGTCACAGTAGAATGCGTTTACGCGAACTTGTGGCGCCCCAAGCGCGTCGTGTGAGGGTATGCCGCTGGGGTTTTAGTGGGTAAACGACTCTTGGGTAGACGACCCTTGTCGGAGTCCCACATAATCACCGACCTTTCCCCCGGGGTGCGGTGGTATGCGTAATGAATTTCCCCAGCGAAACCAAAAAAAAAAAAAAAAAAAAAAGGGTCACCAATGCCCCCCCTCAACTGTGCTGCCACCTTGTCGTGGCGAGGGGGCTTGAGTGCCTCAATGATCCGTGGGGCCATACCGGCCAGGGCCTCCCATGCCGGGCGGGCCCACGGGGAGAGGTGAGACGAAGAGCGGCATCCAGCGCCGCAGTGGACTGGGGCTGCAGGGACTCCTCTGTCCTCAGAGTTGCCCTGCGAGTCCTGGACCGCTGCGGTGCACCAACGCCCTTGGGTTGTCGCTAACCCGAGTGCCGACGGGCCTCCTTCTGCGAGACCGTTATGTCGCAGAAGAGGGCTGCGGGGCGGGTCGCAAAGGAGGGAGCTCCGGCTGACCCACGCCGCGGACGGAGGCAGTGGTGGAGGGGGGTCGTGACGATGCGAACCCCTTCTGCCCTCGCCTGAGAGGCCGGTGGTGAGTCGGGGGAACCGCCACCGACGAAAGCCTCGATGACTGAGGGCGGCCCAGTGTACCGGGACGCCCTCTCCGACAGTCGCTTGCCCGTTGCCCTAGCCGTGGCGTCACAGTAGTATGCTTTTACGCGAACTTGTGGCGCCCCAAGCGCGCCGTGTGAGGGTATACCGCTGGGGTTTTAGTGGGTAGACGACTCTTGGGTAGACGACCGGGAGGCGGTGGTATGCATAAGCATTTCCCCAGAAAAAAAAAGGGTCGCCAATGCCGGGCGGGCCCACGGGGACAGCATGGAGTCGTGGTGAGGGACACCGTTGGTTTTAGTGGGTAGGTTGGGGCGCAATTACCATCTTTCCGCGCCCCGGAGCCCCACATAAGCCCCGGAGCCCCAGCTCGCGTTTTGCGGCCGGATAACCATGAGGATTTCCAAGGTAAAAAAAATCGGATACGCACAGTGGTGTCGTGTGCTTGCGTCCTTTGCCCTTCAGTTGTGCTGATGATTCAATGCATTCTTAAAGCGAACGAACTATAGTACAAAATAATTCTTACTCTCAATAACTACCGCAATGGCTTCCTATTATGGGTGTAATAAGCATACGGTTACATAATTCACGTTGAACACAACACGTGTAATTTGAGAATTCGATCCGTTTGAATACCAACCTATTAGTAGTTAGACCGCCTAACTACTAATAGGTTGGTATTCAAACGGATCGAATTATATGGATCTAAAAGCGATACTATACAGCTTGTGACAAAAACTCTAAGGCCATCTGAAGTAAGTAAGGGCGTAGAGACAATTAACAGAAGCAGTTCTGTATTTGAAATTTTAAGAAAACGAAATGGCTTAGTTTTTCCTGTCCGTTCATCATTTGTCGTTCATCAGTTGTCCGTGTGGTGACGACATTAGAATACAAGTTACCAATTCACACCATCCTGAGGGTGCCGCGAGAGGCGACTAAAGGGATGCAAGAGGCAGATCACATAACCACAAAAGAAGGAAAACTTGAAACAATCCCTCGTCTTGCCATCGTGGCACAGTAGGCTAATTTCCCTCCTTGTACTTGGAGGAGGCCCGACTCAGTGGTGGGTGATTAATGGGCTGGAATGATGAGTAGTTCTATTCATTGTTTCGTCTTGGCTATAGTATAGCGTTTTTGGTACAACCTGTATACTAAAATTTACCACATGTATTGGTGTGCGTGTTAAAAATAATTTGAATGGAAAACGAGCTTAACGTCATGTCCTAGTTTAGATTCAGGGCTCACCCAGCAGGATGGAGAGGGTAATAAGACTAAAGTGTGTTTTGTTTTATATTTTAAAAAATACGTAAAAAAAGTGAGAAAAGATAGTGTGACATCTTCTTTAAATTATTATTCTTTTATGGCATCTTTTATGGCATGGTTTTCTGCCCTTGCTACCCTAAAATAGTCTGTACGACACCCACATAATAAAATGCGTTGGTGGCGTTATATTCTTAAATCATAATGGAATTAGCCGCTTAAAAACATAAAGCACGTATGCTGATCTTATTTTGCTATTTCTTACTTAAAGGCGTTTTCTAAGTATTCCCTTTAGGTAGAGAAAAAGTAATTTTATTTTACATTTTTCTGCTATGTGCACGTTCCCACTGTCTGAATAAATTCTGGTGATGACGCATTAAGAATACACAATACCACCAAAACATGCCATTTTTATTTATTTATTTAATTCTTCATGAAAACATATTGCATTCTCTCCCAGTCAACCTTTAGGTGGTGCTTAAGGTAGATGCACTGGCAGATTACGAAAGTATGGTATAAATTTTTCTTGCGAAATAACATCAATTAACTTAAAAAATAAATAACATAGATACCCACATATTTCCACTTGTTAACCGACTGCAAGAAAGATATATAAATTCCTCCCTCCCACTCCAAAATAGAAAAGCAATTTATACATGGTACATCTACTTACTCAGCCCATAAATGACCCACTGCTGAATCAGGCATCCCCAGAATTCATGGAGGGAACTATTAGAATAGTGAATTCTGCCTCGCTGGGCAGACAGGTTAGCACAGAGTTCGTATCAAGTTTTCCTTCTCTCACGGTTAAACGATCTACTTCTTGTGTTCCCAGAATGTATAGGTCGAATACCAATTCGCATCAAATCCTTTTTTCCATTAGAAATCCTCATTGATACCCGTCCGTTGGGTACTAGCCGGTTGTGGTACTCCGGGGCGCAGGAATTAGCGCCCCAACTTACCCACTAAAACTAACGGCGTTTCCAAGCCCGTTTCATGGCTGTGGTGGCGTTCCCCATTTGGGGAACATGCTCTGCGATAACATTAAGTCCGCCTAAGTAACACGTGACCTTGTCGTGACCGGTTTAGAATACATAGTGTCACCATCCCATTTGATCCGGAGGGTGTCGTAAGAGCCGGCAAAAGGAAAATAATAAGGCCGAATACCTAGCCGCAAGCCTATGCCAACCCGTCTGATCAGCGTAGCATAATAGGCTAATTACCCGTCCTGAGATGGGAGAAGGCCTGACTTAGCAGTGGGCTATTGGCTCAGAAGTAAGTATTAGTAACACGTTGCCTAAAGTTTCAAATAAATAAATAGAAAAACATTAGCCCCAGCGCAAAATGTTCATGAATCGAAAACATCCAATTTCAGTCGCTTTTCACTGTCTAACGAGGTCTCGCGCAGTTTACAAATGCAGAGGTCTCCAAGCGGGGATGCAAAGGGCAGCTACCCTTGTCAAACCGTCTACGCGATTACACGTTGAATAGGTCGTGTGACATGAGAGGATTCGATTGAAAACATGCATGGACTGATTAGGAATAAATAAGTCGGGTGTTGAATACCCCTGGCTTTGTATGGGGAATTGAGTTTGAAGTATTCATGGACGATACGAACGTAGGTATGATCGGGATATTGATTTTAAAAGAGGGATTAGTGAGGTTATCGTTGTAATTTGGAATATGATGCACAAACCCTTTCATTATTGCCTTCCGGGGTCGGTTCACCAAGCATATCGAAAAGAGCAGTACTACGTATAAATTCTTGTTTAACCGACTTCAAATAAACAGGAGGCTATTAATTCAACTGTATTTTTTATGTTTCTTAGTTCAGAACTTTCAATTAGGCGACCGATTTTAATGAATAAAGGTTTATAAATGACGGTTAAAAAGTGACTGATGGCATGGGTTGGTGACCATACGAATTTATATAGAACCGTAAGACCTGAAATTTAGAAGAGACTTGAAATTTGATAGGATTATTCTTTTCACCGAGTAGAGGTCAGCTAAGAACGGATTTTACGAAATTCCAAAAAAGGGGGGTTGCGCGGTGGTTAACAACGTTTACGGGATCAGCTAGTAATCATATATGAGTACATATACATTAAATAAGGAATATCATTTGTTTTTTAGTAAATATTTTTAATTTAGTTTACTCTCTGCCCCTGGTATAACTTGTATCGCGGGGCAGTTTACACACATGAAATTCACGAACCCAAATGATACCCACACTGGGAGCAAATGCCTCTGGTTTACACAAAGACGCTTGCCTTACCCCAGGATCCATCCGACCCCTATAACAAGGTAAATGTTAAGATTTATATCGTTATATTAAATACGGTAAAATTCAACAAACAACGTACCTGTTTATCCAAGGTAACTCCCGCTAAATCACAAAATAACAAGGCCTTAAGTCAATAGTCAGTTGCAGCAATAAATACAGTTACTCATAAAACAATACGCTCGTTAAGTACTGGATCATAGTCGGACCAATCAGAGCGCAGGTCACGGCAGGTCGGTAAGGCCACGGAAGGCAGTGCGGTGCGCGCGCGACCGTAGCTAGCGAATACATTTAGCGCTATCATCAGTTCTGCTGAATTAGGTCGGATATTGATTCGGGGTTCGGACCCCATGTCATCCTGAGGGTGTTGTAAGAGCCGACAAAAGGAAATGCGTTTGCCACCGTGCGTTTTTTCAAGAAACTTTTCACCGCGTACAACCTCTGTGTGGAATCAATTACCAGCGGAGGTATTCCCGAACCGGTACGACATGGCAACCTTCAAGAAACGAGCCTATTCCTTTCTTAAAGGCCGGCAACGCACTTGCAACCCCTCTGGTGTTGTGGGTGTCCATGGGCGGCGGTGATCACTTACCATCAGGTGACCCGCTTGCTCGTTTGCCTCCCTCTTTCATAAAAAAAAAAAAATATATTACAAGGCCGAATACCTAGCTGCAAGAGAAGGAAAACTTGAAACGAAACCCTGTACAAACCCGTCTGGCATGTGTGGCACAATAGGCTAATTAGTGGTGGGAGGAGGCCTGCCTCAATAGTGGGTCATTTATGGGCTGAGTAGTAGTAGTATACATATAAGCCCTGCCAATAAGGCCTACTGTGCCACGCTGCCCAGACAGGTTGGCACAGAGTTTCGTATCTACCGTATTCAGCCACCACCTATCATGAAGACGTTTATCAAGATTCCCGCAGGTGGTTTGGCGCGAGACCGGAACAATAGTGGTAGGTTTTAGTGGATAACCCGGGCGCATTTCACCATCTTCTCGCGCCCGTGGACTCCCACATCCCCAGACCTATACAAGGTTTCCCCCTCTATGACAAAAGGGTTTCGTGTCAAGTTTTCCTTCTCTTGCGGCTTGGTTTTCGGCCTTGTCATTTCTTTTTGTAGGCTTTTACGACACCATCAGGATGGAATGGGGTGGTGACATTCTAAATCCGTCACCACACGGAATAGGGGGCCTATACATACATAAAGTTCTACGATATGAGTTGCATTCGGCTGTAAAATTTTGCAACGCTAAATTTGGCAACGCGCGTATATTTTGAACGTTGCTTTCGTGAATCTAAAGGATCTTGCGCAATAGAACTGGACGATAAAGTCGGTATGTGTGTACCACGTGCGTGGCTTTGACAGTAAAATAAAATTGCAGTAAGCTAACATCGTATTGACATTACGAGCAGTATTGTAATATAAAAATTACCTTACGTAACGTAAATGCAAAATAAAGGCAGATTCGCGCAGTCGGTTAGCAGTGACCGTTACAATTTCTATTAAAGTATGGATCACGTAGGGAATTAATTAATGTTTCTTTAATATTGGCCTCTTCTTTATAAAAAATCTTTTTTTAATCAAGCACCTTTTGTAGGCACAAAATTTCACATTGTTCACACAACCTGTTCACGCGGTTAAAATACGATCGTTCCTAACTTTGTAGCCGTTGTTGATGGAGTTCTATACTACAATACTAGGGGGGACCTTTGGATTAACGGAGTGACACCTTATTTTTTTTAAATAACACGAATCTCCTAAGCATTATAACATGTATCGCGGGGGTTGTTAACAAACATTTACGTTATTCACGAACACAAGTAACACCCAGACTCGGAGCAAATGTCTCTGGTTAGACAAATACACTTGCCCTACCCGAAATCAAACGGGAGACTCTTGACCTAAAGGCATATCCAATCCTTAGACCGACAAGGCAGTCGGTCCTGCCTGGTCAGTAAGTTTGAACCTCTTATTGGAGAAAACCAGACTCAGTAAGGGTTTGTGTCTATCTTAGAGGAGCCTCCAAATGCTAGTGGCCACGTTAACTGATTATTTTTTTAACGAAGCCCCGAACTTAGGCTCTAGTTTAACCTGAATCGCAGGGCAGTTTACGAACATTTAATTTGTGAACACAAATGTGACGATGATGACGTGACGTGGGAGATTGAAAGTTCCACAGGTTGGGTTACTGACATGTTAAATTTACTGTGGTAGTGTTCGGTTGCAGTCTGCACGTCTCGACGTACGCGCACGCGGCCTTGCGGGTGACCTGCGCTGACCCGTTGAAAGACTCAATGCGCATTCCCCCAAGAGTTTCAATTTAAGTTATTAATGCTATATTTCAGCTGGTACTGAACTCGATTTGACAAATTTTGATTGTAAAGAAAACGATACCTACTATTCAATTTTTTTCCATAACTTCTAAGTTACTATTTTGTTATTTAATGGATTAACTTATTTTTTCGTCGGATATCCTCATGCATTCCCGGCGGTTAGCGCTGGCCGGGTCATTTGGGACTCCAGGTCGCGTAGAAATGGTAAATTGCTCCCTAACCTGCCCACCAGAACCGACGGCGATCCTCGACTGCCTGATTAACTCCTCCCGATAGGGGGAGTATATGTTTGTAAACTGCCCTCGCGATACAGATAATAGCTAATGGACGGGCTGCATTTAAAAAAATAATAATAAGAAAAACAATATCAAACCATTCGCTCGGGATTTGTTCGTTGATTTTCATATCAAGATTTCATTTCCCCCTCTTGACGGAAAGTGCTATTAATGTAGTAATTATTAGCAATTTCCTAAATACAAAATAGTTTATTTCCTTTAAAAAGTTTAAGTATTTACTTGTAGTAACTGGGAACTAATTTGTATATTGATTCAGCTGATGAAACAACACCTAACTTACTGCATGCCTAGTTAGTTGTGACCTCTACATGTTTTTACTAAACCAATACGAACAAAACGAGAAATAATACAACGCAATTTAGTACTTACGTATTCAACAAAATTATATTGCACCAAGTCGGTTGAAGATATACATTTGAAAGTGACTTTCGACTTTACATTGAATTTGTTAATAAAGAAGGTTGTTTGAATTGTTGGGTTTCAATCACGCGACAGATATTTTAGTCAAATTAATTTATAACATGCAAGCGACACCCAAAAGGGCAATGGAGAGGGCTATGCTCGGAGTTTCTCTGCGAGATCGAATCAGAAATGAGGAGATACGCAGGAAAACCAGGGTCACCGACATAGCCCACCGGATTGCCAAACTTAAGTGGCAGTGGGCAGGACACATAGCTCGCAGGACCGACGCCCGATGGGGCAAAAAAGTCCTTGAGTGGCGACCGCGTTCCGGAAGGCACAGTGCTGGTAGGCCTCCCACACGGTGGACCGACGACCTGGTTTAGGTCGCGGAAAGCAATGGATGCGGGCGGCCCAGGACCGGCCTTTGTGGAGATCCTTGGGGGAGGCCTATGTCCAGCAGTGCACGTCTTTTGGCTGAAATGATGATGACGAAGCGACATAGATTAACTATTTATAATGTTGTAAAAGAAATTAGTTAGCTTTGCAATTGTACATGGTATAACAAAAGCCTCTCACCAAAACCTAGCCATCCGAAGTAAGACCAATGATTAGAAGCAGTTAACAATTTGATAGTGTGATTAATCAGTATCAACCAATATGTTTAAAACATTGTTGTATGTAGAAGTATGCGTGAGATATCGATGTTTTTCTGAACTTTATTTTTATCACAAACTAGCGACCCACCCCGGCTTCGCACAGGTGCAATTATGCATGTATTATACTTAAAAACCTTCCTCTTGAATCACTCTATCTGTGTATTACAAAAAACCGCTTCAAAATCCGTTGCGTAGTTATAAAGATTTACGCATACATAGGGACGGACAGACGACAGCGACTTTGTTTTATACTATGTAGTGATAGTGAAGATGGGAAGTACCGTTAATATCCGTGTGGTGACGGATTTAAAATACATAGTGTCACCACCCCATTCCATCCTGAGGAAGTTGTAAGGGCCTCCGCGCATTTAGGCGGCCAGGCCGCGCGGCCAGTCGCGCGGCCTGACCGCATAATGCGCGGATTGGTCGCGGCGGCCAATAGGCCGCGTATGTGACGCGATGTTTTTCGTTGGCCGCGCGACCAAAACTTGGCCGCGCGGCCTGGCCGCGTAATGCGCGCAGCTACATACATCGTAGAAGAATTAGTTGGCCGCAGCGACTTGGCCGCGCGGCCTGGCCGCATAATGCGTGGAGGCCCTAAGAGCCGACAAAAGGACATCACTAAGCCGCAGGAGATGGACAACTTGATACGAACCCTGTACCAACCAGTCTCGCCGGCGTGGAACAGTAGGCAAAATCCTTCCATAAATTTGGAGGAAGGCCGATTAGTGGGTGATTTGTAATCGACGCGTCATTTCAAATACATAGTCAGGTTTGACAGTCTCTTATTTTAGCTATTCTTGTTCTTCTCAGCCTCAAATTACCCACTGCTGAGTCGCGCCTCCTCCAACTACATGGGGGGCAATTATCCTACTGTGCTACGCTGGCCAGACGGGTTTCGTATCAAGTTTTCCTTTTATTGCGGCCAGGTCTTCAGCCTAATTATTTTCTTTTGTCGGTTATTACGACAATCCGTACCACTACATGAAAAGCTATTACACAAATGAAAATTGTAGTCAGATGTTTCACATATATTATAACTAGCGACCCGCCCCGGCTTCACACGGGTGCAATAATGAACATCTAAATTTATCCGTGTTTCTCCACAATATTATGCATGTATTATACATAAAAACCTTCCTCTTGAATCACTCTTTAAATTAAAAAAACTGCTTGAAAATCCGTTGCGTAGTTTTAAAGATCTAAGCATACATAGGGACGGACAGACGACAGCGACTTTGTTTTATACTATGTACTTAGTGATGATAATGATAATTATACTTCCATATAATATTTTTTTTATTTAATCATATAATATTTTATAATATTATTTCACATAATTATAATAGAAATTATATGAATAATGCTGGGCGATAACAAATTTAAAAATGAATGCCACGGCCCACGCTTCTGTGCCTTCTTTTGTTATTGGCGCTATTCTGGATTTTACGAATTACAAGTGTGGTTGATTTTTAAACAGTGATTTTATTTATTATTCATACACTATATATTTAATAATATATTCATTCCATATACCGTGTTTTTTACAAAACCCTTTGCAGTAAAATAATACCGTAATTTGGCTTACTACCAGAATTTACACGAAACTATTTCCCAGCCCTCTGAAACCGATTGTACTAACAGTAATCGTTTGGCAGTTTTCACGCTGCTGAGCGAGAGACTGCCAGCTCTGGCGGCTTTACGTGCCCGAACCCTTACAGTCTTAACACAAGTATTGAATTTTAAACAAACATAGAACTAACAATCCAAATTTAAATATACCTCAAACTTTTAAAGGTCACGTAACAGATTAACTCCAGTAAATAACATAGATTAAGATCATAAAAACAAACATAACAATTATGAAAAAAAGGTTACTAAAACTCGCAAAGGTCGCACATAAAATACCAATACATCAGCCAGTGGAAATGTCAAGTCGCCGAAAACTCGCGCGCATTTTACCTAACTATTCCCAGAATAACCTCGTGACGTCACGGTTCGAGTATAGAATGAGTTGGTGTCGTAGTAGCGATCCCAATGTCAATGTCAAGATCGTTCAATGCGCTGGCCATATGTTAATGTTAGGTCTAGACTGGCCACTTTATAGCTGCCGAAAATACGATCTGGTTTAAATCAGTAAAATAAAATTATCGTGGGCGATTTAAACAGATTATTGTAGAAATCCTTGGCTAGCCATAAATGTTTTACTACTGCTAGTCGGGCCTTTTCCAGATACATAGAGGGTAATTAGCCTACTGGGTCACAGGGTTTCGTATTAAGTTTTCCTTGTCTTGCGGCTAGGTTATCGGCCTTGCCATCTTCATTTGTCGGCTCTTACGACACCTTTAGGGCGGAATGGGGTGTTGACAAGTAAGTATTCTAAGTCCGACAACACACAGGCTATGTTTTAGCATAGTATATTTCTAGCAGTGGACTTAATTTTGCTGAAATGATTATGATGAGTAATTCTTATTCACAACCCATGAAACCTAACATATAACGAAAAATTAACTAACTTTCAAATAATAATTGGACATTATATAGCCACAGATATAAACTAAACTATTTATCTAATAAATAAAAGCACTCACCCAACCAACGAACATTTATCAAAATAGAGGCTTACCTGTAAGAAAATTAAGATTATAATATTATGTATCGATAAGGAATCACGCACATTTAAACAAAGCTAACATCCATAACAATTATTTAGTATCACACATATTTTAATATGAGGTTGACACCTCAATTGTTTTCCGTCGCCAAACCATCGCTTTAACCTAAGTACATGACATATACATTAATTTAAAAAAATGTGTAACTTTTTAGTGGCGCACGACTATAAAGCCAGTAAAAAGTTGCCAGTCTACTCAATGTATCTTATCGCATTTGCACAGATGATACCGAATTACAGCAGTATTTTTATCGCAAAGTCACGTACGCAAGTGATAAGGAACAGAATCGTGTAGGTACCTATTATTTTTTTCATGTACATTGTTTATGTAAGTATTCGATAAAAATCACGTTTCGTGCGTTGTGGTTGATAAATATTGGCGGTGAGTCAGCCGTTTGACATTGACATTGGGAGTCGTGTAATTTTTGATATTTCGCTTGCAATGTGTTCCCTTTGCTAAGACCAATGTTGACAGCACACGTAACGCCATCGGTCTCCATTGCCATCCTAACTTCAGACGGAGTCATTATCTTAGAAAATGACAGTTATTTAATCGATTCAATACAGGTAGTCCCCGTGGGCAAACGGCAATCGCTACGCGTAAATACTAATTTAGTTGCGAATTAAACGTCGTTACATTGCATTTAATAAAATGTCACCAATGTCTTTTATTAGAATAATATCTGACATTGACAGCCGTTTTGACATTCTGCAGATGTTTCCCCTACATTTATGTATTTACACTTCAGCACAAAATGTACAAAGGCGGACTTAATGCCTTAGGCATGACATTGACATTGTGTCATTAAATTATGCAAGGTGACACAGGTAATTTGATTATATCTGATACCTATATCACATTGTCTGTCCATGTGTATCCAGTCTTATGTGTTGACAGATTCAGAAAACACCGTGACTCCAACCATGAAAATCCCGAGAGTATTGCAGGAACACTCGTCACATAATATATGACAAAAATGGAGGAAACCTATAGAATCGTTTCTTTTGATGTCTTCGACATTATTCGAAAAACAATGAAATTAAACACTTTTAAATGGATTTATCGCATGTTTTTAAGATTAGACATACAACTAGGTAATAAAATCGTCGTTTCAGCCCATAAAAAGCCCACTACTAGGGCGGGGCTCTACCAAATTCATGGAGGGAAATTAGCCTACTGTGCCACGCTGGCAAGACGGCTTGGCACTGGGTTTGCATCGAGTTTTCCTTCTCTTGGGGCTAGGTGATCTGCCTCTTGCGTTCTTTAGTCGCCTCTTACAACACCCTAAAGATTGTATGGGTTGGTGACATCGTGTATTCTAAAGTAAGGTACTAAATTAATTTTTAGTAATTTTACGTTATTTACTTAATTCCAGACACGTTGCGAATGATTTGCAGTAGCGGGAGAGACCCCAGGCCTACGACTACGTAAATTGAATAATGTTAAATACAGTTTGTCTAAAATATTTTACGTATGTAAATGTAATTATAAATATAATTATGTAATGTGGACTAAACAAAATAAAGAGTATATAATTCTCTCCCGCGACCACGACTGTTGCAAAGCGCTTCGAAACATCGGGAATTAAATAATGGAATATATACACGATAAATCCGTTAATTTCAATATACACCAATTTATCCGTCGCACCACTTATCTACCAGTGAGCAGTGACGAGGTGGTAGTCTGCCAGGGGGCCGCGGCGCCTATTCCCCAATAACTGTAGTCGGGGATTTCTTAACCGTGCGAATTGCTCTATGAACTTCGCTATCGCGGTGTAGGACTTTCTGGTACTTCTCCCATTTGTAGACGATATTTCTTGATGTTATTAGTTCAGATTTTGTGGGTAAATTGTCGCTAGAGTCTAAAGAAGAACTAAAATATAAATATACCCGAAGAATAAGAAGGAGATATATATTAGGAGAAAAGAATACGAGTGGTGAACATTGTTTATAAGATAATAAATAGTTATTATAATGTCTTTTACAAATCGCTTGGATTCTTTGGGTTACATAATTATAAAGTCTTGTTTGTAGCAACAAACAAACAAGTGATGTAATGTAACAATGACATTGGAAATAGCTTTTTCAACATGCGACCTTATAATCTACCGGAGAGAGCACAATTTGAACTGTACATCACAATTTACGTGTTTCGGAGTTTGGACATATAGAAATAGTTATTCGCTATGTTATCGCTTATCAATGTTTGGAAAATAGCGGACAACTTTATCTAGGTGATTGGAGAAAGTGATATAATACGTTATCAAAATAACCTATAGATAAAGTTAAGCCCTTAGATACTGATGATGTAAGGATAGATATTTTTCTGGTTTTATTTCTTAACTGTTTTTCAACAACAATAGCTTTTTTATGACTATTTTCAAGAAGGGTGTTTTTTTTTCTATTAAAAGTAGTTATGTTCAATGCGTTTATCCAATAGTAACTACTTATATCAAAACGGGCTACTGAACCCCTTTTGATAAATAGAAAAGTTTTGTAGAAACATTATAATTTGGCTTGCCATTTTACGAGTATACTGCCTCGTTGGTTGGGTTGCCCCGCCATTGGATCACGGGGTCCCGGGATCGATTTTGTGGCCGGGCAAGTGTATTTGTGTAAACCAGAGGCACTGGCTCTGAGTCTGGGTGTCATTTGTATTCGTGAATTACATGTTTACTTAGGCTTAGTAGTAGTTAGTATTGAAACTTAGTATGCGCTTGCATCGTGACTGGTGATGTCACTCGACCTTACACGACACTTATGACTTGTCTACTATGTTAGATTGATGCTATTTTAGAAAATATTGTCTTCGTGCTGTTCTATTATCAATAGTCACATTTATGCTGTCACTAATTAGCGTGCAGACCTCTAGATGGCGTTAGTAGTAACTGAACGCCACTTTCCAACGAGCAGATTTTTTAAATCTTTGAAATCTTTTTTGTTTTGAACACAAGAAAATAAATGCTTATTTTTCTTTATCTAACCTAATATTATAAAGAGGAAAATGCTGCTTATATTTTACGTTGGTAATCCTCATGATTATGTGGGACTCCGGGGCGCGGAAAGATGGCAGTTGCCCCCAACCTACCCACTAAAACCAACGGTGTCCCTAAACTGCCCGAAACAGGGCCACGGGGTTCACTCGTCCCAATGGGGGAGCATAACCTGATGGGGAGCTCGGGACGACCCCAACCCACCGAGAGGCACGTGCGGGACATTGCACGTGCCCCGTCAGGCGCCTGACCCACGAGGTTGCGGTGGGAGCCGTGGCAGCCGCCTGCCTGGCCACCCCTCCACTGCTAGTGGTGGCAGCCCTGGCCTTAACGCCTGGCCACCCTCCACTGCATTCACCACGCCGTATGTCGCGGCCCTGAGCCGGTATGGCCCCAACAGATTCCAAAGGCACGCCAGCCTCACCACCACAACAAGATGGCAGCACGGTCGAGGGGGACCTTTGGAATGCTACATTATCTTTTATTAACATAGGCTATGAATATTACTAGTAGACAAAATACATATATCAAATGAAGTCCACCCGTGCAAAGCCGGGGCTGGACACCATTCCTCAACAAATTCATTTTGTTGCACCTGTATTTATCCATACAAGATTTATTTCTACCTTTGGTAGCCATCCTCGGGGGCATCATTATATTCAATTGGGTACATAGAAAGATACAGCACATTAACAAGTCTAACATTTACAAATAGCTAAAATTTAAACTTGATTACATAAATGTACAGCCAAAAGTCATTTCAGTTATATTTACTGCTAATACTACAATAGCTGAGGGCTTGAAGGCACAAAAGGCACTGTAATTATATCTCATTTTCACGACGTTCCTTAGGATACTTTTCCAAAGGCTAAATGTGGGAGTGGCGATAAATAGAAAATAACCCGATTAAAAGTAAAACTTCTTTATTTCGTACTTTTCACGTCTCCAATAGTCGTCGTCTTTCGCGGTAAGCCCAGACTGCCGCCATTCGTCTTCCCTCTCCCTCACACACACTCCCCCTCTCGTACTCTCCTGTCAACGTTCCTTTTCACACTATCCTGTCACTACTATGTTCCATTCTACGTCTTTCATACATCCCACATAAATAAAAAAAACTTAAATAAATTAATAAAGATTTTATTTAATACTAGCGACCCGCCCCGGCTTCGCACGGTGCAATTATGCATGTATTATACATAGGGACGGACAGACGACAGCGACTTTGTTTTATAATATGTAGTGATGACATATCTTATTGATAGGTTTAAAGTCGGTGCTAAGCCAAATGTTACAGTATTAATACCAACAAGAAGTAAGATTTTTGTATGAACATTTTTGTTTACGTGATGGCATTTAGAAAAATCTTACTATAGTTTACAGAACAACCTATTACAGACACTTAAAAGTATAAAAAATAAAAATCGTTTTAAAAACCGTCTTCTAAAATGCGCTTTACGGGAGGGCAATGGCCAGCAGTGGGTTACTGATGATGAAAATGAAATTTAAGTTAATAATTTAAGCAATGGGCCAAAGGAACTCCCTTATAACAATTCCTTGCCTTCTTTTGCTTTTGGAAAACTACCTTAAGTGCCGTAATACTGAATAACGTTTTTGGGAAGAGGCAGACGCCTCTTTTTGACAATTTATCGTCCTGTAGCCTAAAGACGAGCCCGAGAATAGCCAAAACAACAACAAAACAAAGTATTATTACACCTAAAATACCTACATATTAATCTAATGAACGGTATAGGGGTTAGATGCCTTTGGATCAACGGGTCCCGGGTTCGATTACTGGGTCGCGCAAGTGTCTTTGTCTAAACCAGAGGCACTTGCTCTGTGTCTGGGTGTCATTTGTGCTCGTGAATTACAGGTTTGTAAACTGCCCCCGCGACACAGGTTATACCTAGTGCAGGGGTAACGACTATAGCCACTGTCGAATGGATCGATTACGAAGTTTCCCAAACGACAGATGGCCCGCGCAGACAATTAGTGGTAGGTTTTAGTGGGTAAACTGTTCGCAATCACCGTCTCATCGCGACCGGGACTCCCACATACCCCAGCCTTTTATAGGCTGGGGACCTATAAATGGTTTCCCCCACTATAAAAAAAAAAGAGGAACGCCCACTATTAAAAAAAAGAAAGAGGAGCGTGGGAAGACCCCCAACTAGGTGGACGGACGACCTTGTAAAGGTCGCTGGTAGTCGGTGGATGCGGTCTGCACGAGATCGCACTTTGTGGAAATCTATGGGGGAGGCCTATGTTCAGCAGTGGACTTCTGTGGCTGATAGATAGAGATAGAAAAAAAAGGGAGTTACGTCTATATCAAATAATATATTTACTTAACTCCGAATAACATTAAACTATAGAAAAATGATAAGGAAGAAATCCTGGCCGTAAGGAAGGACACGGAACTTTGTCGCAAACCGTCTGGTCAGGCTCGCACGGTAGGCTGAATTAAAGCAAAGCCCGTCTCTGTGATCGAGCATTTGAATAAATAAATTTATTTTATTTGTAACACACATTTTAAGCGCAAATGGCTGATCATTCAGAGGTGGTATGTAAAGCCAGCAGATGCGTCCGCGGACTCTGCCAGATGCATCCGCAGATTAATTTCCACGAGCTGTCGACACGTCTGTAGGTCGATCAGTCTCCGTTCATTCTGGACGGAATAAGAGTTATTAAAAAGATGTTTTTGAAATGATAAATATAATAGATGTTTAAGATTATCACTACATAGTATAAAACAAAATCGCTGTCGTCAGTCCGTCCCTATGTATGCTTAAATCTTTTAAACTACGCAACGGATTTTGAAGCGGTTTTTTAAATAGATAGAGTGATTCAAGAGGAAGGTATATATGTATAATACATCCATAATAATTTAGATAAATACTGATAAATTTAGAGGTTCATCATTCGAATCATGCGAAGCCGGGGCGGGTCGCTAGTAGATGTATAAATTCTGCATATTCATCATCATAATTTCATGTAGACATTTTAGGTAGGTTAGATGCCCAATTAGGTTTACATTAGAATTAGCAATTGCATGAGGCCTGATAGGGTTTTGTATGAAGTTTTCCACTTCCGCAAGGTTCTATTTTTTTTTATAATAACACTAGCTTTTGCGCGCGGCTTCGCCCGCGTGGGCTTCGAACCCGTGATATTTTTTATGAACATGAAATCGGTTATTGTGACTAAACTATGATAGTTAGATATGTGCTCTCGGACTTTTTTGTAGATCTTTATAAGACCTACAAACCCGTAGTACATCATTTTGTTCTATTGTCAATAGTTTTTACAGCGCACGCATAAATAGGTTTTCGGTTTTACACCTTGGTTTACAAAATCGCAATTTTCATACGGATCCCTAATTTTTTTGAAAATAAAATATAGCCTATAACCTTCGTCGATACCCATGTATTCAGTGTTAGATAGTCCATACTATCTAACACTGAAAGATTTTTTGAAATCGGACCAGTAGTTCCTGAGATTAGCGCGTTCAAACAAACAAACAAACAAACATACAAACAAACAAACACTCTGCAGCTTTATATATTAGTATAGATAACCTCTGCTGTAGGTTATAATCTGTATCGCCGGGGCAGTTTACAAAAACGAAATTTACGAACACCAATGACACCCAGACTCGGAGTAAGTGCTTCTGGTTTACACAAAGACACTTGCCCGACCCCGGAATCGAACCCCGTGATCCAAAGGCGGCACATCCAACCCCATGTCTTTTATATAAACGGCTCTTACGACACAGGACGGAACACTCCTCCGACTACACGACAAACGATCATAAATATAACAAACAGACATGTAAATCCAAAGCAGACAGCTCGGCGGCGCTGTTCCACCTGACAACGCCGCGTCGCCTCCAATTACATGCGATTTCCAGAATTATTCGTGCCACATGTTTGGTCATGCATATTTGCGCATATGCTAATCGCGCGACAAATTGTACGCTTGTAACTATTTATTACATTACGAGGGTTTACGACCTTTTAAAGTGCTGATATTCCGCGTGGTGACGTATTGTCTAAGCCAAAGCAGCCTTATATTAAGTTCGCATATTTTTATATAGATGGTGCTAATGTCACTTTAGCCGCCGATATGGTGTCTCTCAAATTATATTGTGCGTTTCCGTGAAACGGTAGTTTTTCTGGCATTTTCATAGGCATTCGGTCTACGTGGCAGGCTGAGTGCAGTTTTTTTTTTTTGGTAAAACGTGACCCCTGCTGTTGGTTAACCTATGTCGCGGGGGCATTTCACAAACATGAAATTCACGAACACAAATGAAACCCAGACTCAGAGCAAGTGCCTCTGGTTTACACAAAGAAAATTGCCCGGCCCCGAAATCGAACCCAAAGGCGGCACATCCAACCCCTATGCCAAGGAGGCAGTTTAAATAAATATTCTTGGACATTTCACACAACGCCATTTCGTCCCAAACTAAGCAACTTAATGCTTGTGTTATGGTAACGAGATGGATGATAAACTACTTATATACATTTTTTTTTGTAAATACATACATATTATAGATAGAAAGTACCCAGACCCGGAACAAATACTTGTAGGTCGTACAAATATTTCTTCCGTGCGGGGATCGAACCCGCGACATGCTGCGCAGCAGTCGATCGCTCAACCACTGTGCCAACCGTGTCTCTAGTTTATTTTCGTAGTATCGTCTTAACCTACAGATCGATTGCGTTCCGCATTGTCTGCTCTCAAGTCAAACGTTTAACATCCCTCCTTTTCTTTGGGAGCAACCAATCATTAGCTAACGTTCGTACCCCGACTTTCTCTCGCATACTTTGGAGCGATCTTGAATCCGCCATTAACATTCTTACGTGTACTATACTCGTATATCTCGTAATGTAATATTCTTTATTGGAGCATTTTAAGTCTTAAAGTATCGGCAACGGAGCATCTTGATTAAGGGATCACCCACGCGTGTGCGCGCCTTAACTATAGGGCTGTCAAACATAATTAAGAATAGTAATTGAAACTATAAAGAATATCGAAAAACGCTCAAACGAGTGTCAGGCCCCGTTTGATAAAAACTTCAACTGCATTATTGGATTTTTGGCCGAAAATCCCGATTTTTTTAAAAACAATTATACTCTGTATTGACACATACCGAAAGTGTCCTCAATAATTTGACTGCCTCATTGATCTAGTGGTTAGATGTGCCGCTTTTGGATCAACGGGTTGCGGGTTCGATTCCGGGGTCGGGCAAGTGTCTTTGTCTAAACCAGAGGCACTGGCTCGGAGTCTGGGTGTCATTTCTATCTATAATATGTATGTATTTAAAAAAAATGTATATAAGTAGTTTATCATCCATCTCGTTACCATAACACAAGCATTAAGTTGCTTAGCTTGGGACGAGATGGCGTTGTGTGAAATGTCCAAGGATATTTATTATTATTTATTTATTTATATGTATATTGAACAAATTTTGGTTTTTTAAGTTTTTTAAGTTAAAGTTTTTTACACATTACACGTGATAGAAAATTGATTTATTTGGCTACGTTCTAATCAATTCGGGTACCCCAAGGGGTGCTCTATCTCTGGACTTCCGCTTGACACTATTTTTGGGACATCCTGTATACCTATTTATACTATCGATTCTATAGTGGTTTTATCACATCCTGTATAGCTTAAGTACCTACTGTATGAAAAAAATACAGAAAAACCAAAAGTGAGCAACCCTGTTATCACCCCCACCACCCCCTTTTTGTTACCCTCGGAAAGCACACTCAATTATTTCTGTCCGCTCATCCAAGATAAGTAATTAGATTTTTTTTCAATTCTCTTACATAGTAACAGTTTGTTAAGTTCTCTACTTATTAATTCCTGAAAGTCTTAAAGGAATAACTCAAAAGTGCTTATATATTTAACTGTATAATTTTATATACCTGGCCTATCACTTATTTATGTTCCCAACACTAGGAGTAACCGCAACGCTAAAATGTATTAATGACGTTTCAAAACGCTAAGTCACGTGACTTTGACATACTGCGATTACGCGTCCCCAACCAATTTAAAATGGGAAGCAAGACCATGGCAGTATAAGAAAGAATAGGATAAAAAATATTTTATGCGAACCATTGCTGGTGGTCGGAATCGTTTTTCAGATCTAAAGTGGTATTATAAGTATGGCGTGTCTGTCAGTTTGCAGCGCCGTATGAACGAACGTTAATATAGATTGTTTGGACATTGCGAAAATATAATTATTAAGCTTGAGAAAATCCGCTGAACCTCAACGCTACTTAGATGTGCCGCCTTTGGAACAACGGGTCCCGGGTTCGATTCCGGGGTCGGGCAAGTGTCTTTGTCTAAACCAGAGGCACTGGCTCGGAGTCTGGGTGTCATTTCTATCTATAATATGTATGCATTTACAAAAAAAAAATGTATATAAGTAGTTTATCATCCTTCTCGTTACCATAACACAAGCATTAAGTTGCTTAGATTGGGACGAGATGGCATTGTGTGAAATGCCAAAAAAAAACCAGTTAATTATTTATACGACAAAGTTAATATAAATATTGTTAATTATCATCCGGTATCTTCAATTAATATCGTATAGAAATAAAAATATCTGTCTAAATTATAAAGAAAGTAACAAAATCCCTAAAGCCATCTATAGTCTTGATCATGTAGATTGTGTGTGCAAATTTTAGGAAAATCAAAGCAATCATTTTTTTCATGAAATGTTGGTGACGAATATGACATTGTATAATTTAATTACAAACAATAAACAAGAAATAAAACCTGTTAAAAATAAGCAAATTTCAAATTTAATACACAAAGCTGTCATAGCTCCAGAAATTCGGCGGCAAGTTAAAAAATAAATAACTCTATTAGGAGTCAGTGAGTGTTTAAGCAGGCAATTATTTTGTTAACCAGCATCAAGTAAGTAAATTAATAATGGAGAAGGGAAATTGGGTCGTTAGCCTTAATCTGGTAAGAAATATAAGCGAGTTTATAGCACGTTTGAAACTCTACAAAAAGGTCAGAGATAAATTGAGAAAGAAGTTTTTATCGTACAATAATGTTATTCGCTGTCTTAGAACGAAATGGTTCGGTGTGGGATGAGTGATGACGGCAGGAGACCCAATGGTATGTATATTATTATTCCCTGAAAGATAGGAAGGACTTTGCACCATCACATGTTCCAGAAACTACAGGTGTAACGGGGAGTGCCGCAATTTCTGCAGAAGCAGACTGACTTTTCAGGGATGTTTCGTTCAAGCTGGTAGAAGTGACCAGGAGACCGTACATACCCGGCTGAAAGGATTAGCATTGCTATCCGGCAAGCTAATGCTGCTGGCCTTCTCCACCGTGCCCTCCAGATGTGGCGGTTCTACGGCTTTTTTTAGGTTTTTTTTTTTAAATTACTCTTTGTAATGATTCTGATATATTCCGTGTAGTGAAGAGTGAAAGTCATCGTCGCTTTATAACACCAGCCACAATTTATCTAACAACAAAAGAAAATCGATAAATTAAAAAAATATCGTAATATTATAAACCATATCGATAAAATCAGACTTGATTATGTAACAAAAGAAAACTAGTGATGCGCAAGCAAAGTAGATACTCATTGAAATCAAATACGGACTGTTACAATCCAAGTATTGAATGGAGCTGGATACGAGACTCTACATTTATTATCGAGTGCATTTCTGTGATCGTTATTGCTATGTCGATGCAATAGTGAAGCTAGGGTTACTACATAACAATTGTTGAGGGCAATTATTGAAACGCTATACTCGTTTGACGTGACATCAGTGTAATAGCTACCACTAAATACTGCTGCCCGGTCCATGAATTGAACCCACTGTGGAGTCGAGCCTCCTCCAGTTACGTGGAGGGTGATTAGCTTACAAGGTCTCGTATCATGTATTCCTTCACTTGCGGCTAGGATATCCGCCTTGACATGGTGACATTATGTATGTATTCTAAATTTACTACTATTCAGCCTATATATGACGCACTATTGGGACGGGTCTCCTCCACTTCCTCCTTGTGATGGAGGCCCAACTCAGCAGCTGAAAATCAGCGCTGCAGATACCTGTAGCATATGCTGAGCTGCGGCCTTTTGAACACATAATTCCACACCAAGCCTATCGTTTGCGAATATTAAAATTATGTATTTTAGTAGTAAGTGGTAGTTTTATTTGTATTTGTCTTTGTATTTGTTTTATAATAATTATATAGTGTCTTGTGTGGATTGTGTGGGTTCAATAAACTTACTTTCTTTCTTTCTTTCAGTGGGTGGGTCATTTATGGGTTGACTAGTTTTTTTTTGTTGTTTAAAATAGAACGTTGTAGTAGTAGGTAAATAAAACACAGCGGGTAAGTGACATATGGAGGGCAATTAGCCTGCTATGACACGCTGGCCAGACGGGTTGGCATAGAGTTGCGTATCAAGTTTTCCTTCTCTTGCGGCTAGGTTTTCGGCCTTATCATTTCCTTTTGTCGGCTCTTACCTCAGATAACCTCAGGATGGAATGGGGTGTCGACACTGTGTATTCATATGTGAACTAATTCGAAATATTTTTAAGAAAAATGGCAACCCTATTGCTACGTAGAGTAATATTATTTATCATTTTTCCGCAACCGACTTCCGCACTTTCTATTGTTGGTTGCCAGCCATAGGAAACAATATTAATGGCCGCTTTAGTTCCCGATTGCAGTGGAGGGTTTGTTTTAATGGAATTTATTAATAATGGTCGTGATTCCATTTTGGGCACACACGTCATTGCAATTTCCAATGTAATTTTGGAGGACACTTTTCATTTGCCCAATGAAATAAAGATAAAAAGCTTTTGTGTTTTGTGTGTTCTAGAGTAGTAATGAGAAATTGGTTTTAAAACCAACACCAACATCTAAAATTCATTTTCAAATTCAAACGGTTGGCGCAGTGGTTAAGCGATCGACTGCTGCGCAGCATGTCGCGGACTCGATTCCCGCACGGAAGAATATCCATCCATAATATGTATGTATTTACAAAAAAAAATGTATGTAAGTAGTTTATCATCCATCTCGTTACCATAACACAAGCATTAAGTTGCTTAGCTTGGGACGAGATGGCGTTGTGTGAAATGTGAAATTCTCTAAATCCAGGTAAATCGGAACCGATTCAGGTGATATCATTCCACACGCACACATATAGGCACATAAAACTTACACATACTCTCTTCTTCGCCCGGGGTAAAATCCTTTATGGACTTCCTCCCGGCCACGGGGATGGCCAGCGAGGGGAGTGTGGGACTCTCCCCAATAGTGGGGGCCTACCCACTTAACCTCCCCGGGGTTCTCCAACTCGCCTCCTGTTGCGGCATTGTGGGATCTGATGCAGAACCACGCCTGTAACGAAGCCCTGTGCCAACCCATCCGCATACCGTGGCAATTAGGCAAATTCAACCTCCCTGTGGTAGGAGGAGGCCTGATCAGCAGTGGACTGGAAGGGGTCAGTAGTAAATAAAAATACAGCTGGTAAGTTATTTTTTTCTATTATATGACAGAGCTTACAAACTTGATATATAAGAAAACACATTAACCCATACCCTCCCAAAATAGCCCGGTATGGCCCACAGGTACCCAAAATAAACTGTTTGCACCAACCGTTGTAGCAAATGAGTTGTTTAAAAATTATGAGCTCGAACAATAGCACTGCGGTAATTTATAGATCACGATACAGAAGGGAGAGCCCTTTATTTTGGGTCTAGCGTGACCGCTAGGCGATAAGGTGACCATGTGTTACGGGAAAAAATTGACTTTTCCTGAAGATTTTCTCGACAACAATAGAATATAAATATCCTTGGACATTTCACACAACGCCATCTCGTCCCAAGCTAAGCAACTTAATGCTTGTGTTATGGTAACGAGATGGATGATAAACTACTTTTTTTTGTATTTTTTTTTGTAATTACATACATATTATAGATAGAAATGACACCCTAGAAATGACATACATAATATGTATGTATTTACAAAAAAAATGTATATAAGTAGTTTATCATCCATCTCGTTACCATAACACAAGCATTAAGTTGCTTAGCTTGGGACGAGATGGCGTTGTGTGAAATGTCCAAGGATATTTATTTGTCCTTCTAACAATGTTATGCATACCTGCAATTGACTTAATTATTATAAGAAAGATTCACCCTAAAAATGTCATGATATTCATTTTAATTTAAGTTGTTGTTGGCGTGGTCACGAAATAAAAAATTAAATACTACAGTATACCATTTATTGGCGGTGATGACTGCAAAGGATATTCTCAAAATTTCCGACCACGTGGAAACCCTACCGGCCCTAGTTAAAAGTTATATTATCAGAACATCTGTAAATTACGCAAGCGACAGTTACCGCTGTAAATATTGTAATCACTTTGATGAATATCTATGGGAACAACAACAAAAAAACGGGTTTGTGTTAATGTCCGTAGAGAGATGACGTCATGTCACCGAACTAACAGAAAATATTTCTGGGCCCAACAAAACCTGCTTTTGAGACCCATACGACGCGATGCAATTACTAGACTTAATTTGCTAAATTCAAAAGTTCTTGCCAAGTGTGTGTGGCTAAAGCGTATGCTATATCTCCCGAATTGACGCTTTAGTATTAGGAGATATGTACTCAAAACTATTAAAATCGACAGTGAAATGAAAGACATTGAGAGGTCTAAGAGTTGGATGCGCCGCCATTGAATGGCGGGTCTCCGGTCCGATTCGGGCAAGTGTCTTTGGGTAAACCGCTCTTGAGGCACTTGCTCCGAGTCTGGGTGTCATTTGTGTTCGTAAATTTCATGTTTTAAACTCCAAAAATTTCGTTAGTTCTCTTCCCTGCAATTTAGGAGGGCAATGGCTGCCACGTGCGCCATACTTATGCTTAACAGCTGCGGCTTTAAAAGGTATTATTGACTAGATGTTCCTAAAGTTTAGCACTTTGTGGCTATTGTGCGAGTTGGCTTTCACAAATGTGTCTCATCTATCAATATGCTTAAATAAAATTTGGTTTTGAGGCGCCTTCATAAAGATTGCATGGATACATGGATTGCTTTTGTATCGCCAATGAGTCGCTTTATCAATCAAATCGAAATTCACTATATTCAAATAGACGTGAATGCTATTTGCATTTGAATTCTTGAAAAGTCTAAAAGACTTTCGGTGCATATTGATTTATTAAAAAAGCAAAATTATTTATTACAAGCTCCACCAACCAATATACATACATATTATCTAGATGTGAAAACGTAACAAAAATCAAGTTTAGCAATAAGCACTCAATCCACTTGCATTCAATTTTGAAAGTTAGACTTTAATACAAAGAGTGTAGAGTTCGGTAACTCAGGAATCTGTTTGAGGTTTATGCGACTCTTGCGAACCGGTTGGTATACATCCACCTGTATACTTGACGATTTGCCAGACCATTCCACAGCCGTCGCGTAAACATCTCACTTTATTAACCGACTTAATTTAGATTGATGTGTTACGTAATGATTTAGAATACACAATATCACTAGCCCATTCCATCTTGAGGGCATCGTAAGAGCTGACAATAAGGAATGACAGGGCCGATAACCGGCTAAATTTTTACTTGTTTGGATGGTAGGTGCTGCTGGGTCGGCCTCCTCTACTTACATGGAGGGGAAATTAGCCTACTGTGTCACGCTGGCAAGACGGGTTCGCACAGGGTTTATGTCAAGTTTTCCTTCTCTTGCGGCTAGGCGACACCCTCAGGATGGTATGGGCTAGTGATATTGTGTATTCTAAATCCGTCACCATACATAAGTATAGTACAAATTTGCCTGCCTGGTTGGTCTAGGGGTTAAATTGGTCTAGGGGTTTGTACGGGTCCCGGGTTCGATTCCGGAGTCGGGCAAGTGTGTTTGTCTAAACCAGAGACACTTGCTCTGAGTGTGGGTGTCATTTGTATTCGTGAATTACATGTTTGTAAACTGCCCTCGGGTTCATGTTTCGTTTTAAAAAAAAGTTTATTTTAACTAGCCTGGTTAAATGAATAAATTTATTTTCATTATATTCTACAATTTTATTATAAGTTAAGGAAAATACGTACAATGATGTCACCAATGCGAATTAACCAACGCTCCACATACCTGGAAAAGATAATCAGAATTTTAGTACACTTGCTGAAGTGAGCAACATTATGTACACTACTACTACTAATACTCTGCCCATAAATGACCCACTGCTGGGTCGAGCCTCCTCCTATACAAGGAGGGTAATTAGCTGTGCCACGCTGGCCAGACGGGTCGGCACAAGGTTTTGTATCATGTTTCTCTAGCGGCCAAGTTTTAGGCCTTCTGCCTCGTTGGTCTAGTGGTTAGATGTGCCGCCTTTGGATCAACGGGTCCCGGGTTCGATTCCGGGGTCGGGCAAGTGTCTTTGTGTAAACCAGAGGCACTGGCTCGGAGTCTGGGTGTCATTTCTATCTATAATATGTATGTATTTACAAAAAAAAAATGCATATAAGTAGTTTATCATCCGTCTCGTTACCATAACACAAGCATTAAGTTGCTTAGCTTGGGACGAGATGGCGTTGTGTGAAATGTCCAAGGATCCAAGGATATATTTATATTTGTTTATTTCATTAGTCGGTTTTTACGACACCCTCAGAATAAAATGGGCGGTAACTATGTATTCCAAAGTTATACGGACCACAATTACCGGAATTATGTGCTCTGTTAACTGTTGACGGTGTATGAAATAACGTCGGCGAATAATCTAGAAAGTTCTAAACAAGCGGTAGGTTCTCCCGCCCGCTCGTCATGGCCTTACGCGAGCCACGTGAGTTCAATGTCAAGGCCTAGCTATAGAATAACTACTACTACTAAGCCTATAGATGACCCACTGCTGAGTCGGGCCTCCTCCTAGTTACATGGACGGCAATTAGCCTACTGTGTCACGCTAGACAGACGGGTTGGCACAGGGTTTCGGATCAAGTTTCCTTTTTCTTACGGTTAAGTTATCGGCCTTGTCATTCCCTTTGTCGGCTCCTACGACACCCTCAGGATGTAATGGGGTGGTGACACTACGTCACCACACGGGATGATTATGATACTAGTCAGATTGATTAGCAGAAATACGGCGAATTGAAATCCTTGACATTTAAGAAACATTAAAAGATATATAAACCAATAATCTAAACAGGGAAACCCCACGTTCTATATCATCTCAAACAGCTCAACGATTAAAACATTGCCTCGTTGGTCTAGGGGTTGGATGTGCCGCCTTTGGAACACGGGAGCCCGTGTTCGATTCCGGGGCCGGGCAAGTGTCTTTGTGTAAACCAGATGCTCTATAACTGAGTCTGGGTGTCATTTGTGTTCGTGAATTTCATGTTTTTAAACTGCCCCCGCGATTCAGGTTAAAACCTATTGCAAATTAAATGCAGTTAATTTAAAAAGAATGCGTGTTGTGTTTTACACGTTTTTAAGTTTTAACGGCTTTTGAACGTATTATTTTGTTAAAAAATGGGTCGCCTAGAAATTACTTACACAAAAACAGCATATTTCCACGAGTCGATATGCGCGGGAGCAATGTCAAGGCTACTCGTACTAAAATAGACCGTTCAAAAATATCTAACGGCAGTTGTTGCAGTATTGGTGGAACTAGAGAATATAGGCTGTGGTGACGGATTTAGAATCGTGTCACCAATGTTTGAATCCTGATTTCGTATGCGACTAAAGGTACGATAGACATAGTCCGTTCGCGAGCTCCAAGGAAATGGTCGGACATTCGCCGCGTCCGACCGTGTCGTTCCATAATCTGCACTCTTCCATTACCTACTACCAAAGGAAACTGAAAGTAAATCCTTGTGCCAACCAATTTGGATAGAGGGACACAGATTTTATGTTCTCCTCTTTAAAACTTGGAGGAGTAGTAAACTAGTTTAAAACAAAGTCGCTGTCCTCTGTCCGTTCCTATGTATGTTTAAATCTTTAAAACTACGCAACGGATTTTGAAGCGGATTTTTAATAGAGAGAGTGATTCAAGAGGAAGGTTTATCACCGCGTGCGAAGCCGGGGCGGGTCACGTACAGGTTTGCGTATTTAGAATCCATGGGGCACCACCCCATTCCATCCGGTGAGTGTCATAAGAGCCGACGAAAGGAAAATGACAAGGCCAAAAATCTAGCCGCAATAGAGGAAAAACCCGGCCAGTGTGGCACAGTAGGCTAATTACCCTCCATGTAAGTGGAGGAGGCCCGATTCAGCAGTGGGTCATTTAAGGGCGGAATAGTAGTAGTGGTGGTAGTTTTTTCAGCCCACAAATTACCCACTACTGGGGTCAGGCCTCCTCCAAATTTATGGAGGGAAATTAGCCTACTTTGCCACGCTGGCCAGATGGGTTGGCACAGGGTTTCCAAGTTTTCCTTTTCTCACGGCTAGGTTTTCGGCCTGGTCATTTCCTTTCCTCGGCTCTTACGACACCCTCAGGGTGGAACGAGGTGGTTATACTATGCCTTCTAAATCCGACACCACACTACTACTAGTACGAAATAGGGGCGGGTGAGTAGCGTGAAATGGAAACTGTTTAGAAAGGTACCAAAGACGTTAGCTGTTTTTAAAAAAAATATTCGCAATGACAAATCATTTTGACAGTTTTATTTTTCTAACGAAGATTTGGTGTATGGCTCACTTTCTTGGGAATTGGCATAGGTTCGGAGTAGCGATTTTAGACGAGATGTATGTATCTTGACATTGAATTATAGGCATTTTGTTTACGGCGTCCGATCAATGACCGCCAAAAAATATATATTTTGTCGTGACTTCTATAGCATACTAGAGTCAATAATGTTTGGGATCCGTATGATTTAGCCCCAGAATACTCCTCCTCCCAGTAATCGGGGGCTAAAAAAATTGTGGCCAAAAAAATAAGGTCAAAGTTTTTTTATCCAAAAAGCAAACAATAGGTACCTTATAACTAATCTTTGTTTTTTTATTATCTACCAAACAAGTATTTTCATGAAAATTTGTTAAAAAAATATTTTCAGCAATCCTATCTAGATGTGGTGCAGATACAAAGTTTCGACATTAACGCTAATATTACTATTTTAGAATTTCCTTTGATCAACGATAGAACATCGTTCGTTCAATGACTTCTGTACCGATCCAAATTTTTTTTTTCGTTCTGCAAATGAAAACTATTAGTTTATGTCAATTAGCCCAATGTGAATAGTATTGGCGTAGGTTCAACGTTTTCTTATTTTGAAATTAAATTTTAAATAAAAATTCAAATTGTGACGTTAATATGTTGTTTGCGATTTCAATGATTGAATTAAGAAAGAACAGTGTTTTGTCTGTGTCCCCTTTTTTATTTTTCACTTTAGTGCTTTAAAGTTGTTTTTTTGTTTATTTAGTAACTAGCGACCCGCCCCACCTTCGCACGGGTGCAATGATGAACCTCTAAATTTATCAGTGTTTATCTAAAGTATTATGGATGTTTTATACATATAAACCTTCCTTTTGAATCACTCTATCTATTAAAAAACTGCTTCAAAATCCGTTGCGTAGTTTTCAAGATTTAAGTATACATAGGGACGGACAGACGACAGCGACTTTGTTTTATAATGTGTAGTGATGATGAACTAGCAAACAAGGTAATCTCAAAATTTGTTCAAATCTATTTTTTACATATCTCACGTCACTCGCTATGATCACTACTGTCTTATATTCACGTAATACGGATATTTATTATTGCGTAACGTACAACGTATAGGTACATAGTATTCTGCATTTGTTTGAGAAAATATACTTCAAGAAACTAAATTCACTAACGACTTAACAAAAAGCCAAGAATTAACAAAAAATAACAAAATTCCAAATGCACAGCAAGCGACTTTCTTCCTAAATTTTTTAATTAGATATTAGGGTGTTTTCGTCAAATTTAAAAAAGAACACTTCAATTTATCAGCATTCACTGTCTCATTTCTAACGTCAAATTTGTATTTTAGTATGCACTTGCTAATGTTGCTATACGAGAAGACTTCAGAACTGTTAATTAAAAATGTACTCGAACTATGCAGTTGCTATTTGTCACAGTCACAACAAATTTGCGGGTGCCAAATACCTTGAATGAGGGTTACTATAATTTTGTTCAAATACTGATTAGCTGTCATTAAATTGATCAAATCTCAAGCGTAACACTCATCTGCAAGACCTCCGGACACCGGGAGCGATTTCTGCGTGCACAAGGAACGTTATCAATACAACAAAATTACAGGCGGTAAATTTTGACTGTTTCTTTGTACTTTTGAAGACAACTCTGTCATCTAGTCTCTCTCGCGAGACCACGACTGCTGCAAAGCATTTGAAACGTCGGGAATTAAATAATGTAATATAAACGCGATAAATCCCTACAAAAGTGTTTAATTTCAATCTAGCTGTTAATTTGTTTTGTAACCAATTATTTATTTATTTATACTTCTTTGCACATTTAAATAAACACAAGTAGAATAGACAAAACAGACAACAATTAGGCGGCCATATCGCTAAAGCGATTTCTTCCAGTTTTATTAAATTATATTAAAGAAATTATCATTAATTTCAAGCATGTATAATTTACGCCAAAGTCACACAATGTAGTTTGTATAGGACATGATGGACATTGATAAATTGCTGTAATATTGCAGCAATCAAAAACAAATTCAGTAACAAAGATTGCAGTATGCTAACAAACAATTTGAATGTGTTTAGAGGAACTCTCAATTAACACTAAATTTAGCAGACGCGATATGCAGCATGCACCGTGGAATGTCGTATGACGACTATATCATAATAATGGAGCGCTACAGATATATAACCTTCAAGGTGCCCGTAGATTGAGTAAACGCCATAAATTTGTATACTCTTTGAACACAGCGTTAAATGTATTCGCAGCAGTAAGTTTACAAATTTTACACTCGCACATAACCGGCCTGTTTGTTGGTTTATTTACGGCAGTGTTCGATATGTGTGGCCTGGGTTGGGAAAGTGTGTTTTTATACGCCAGGGATACTTTTTCTGGGTCAGGGTCATCACGTTATCTACGTGCATTTTAAATAGATAACCCATCTATACCGAGATTGCGTCTTTCTGAAACAAGCAAACCTAATATTTATGTGTATGTGGATTGAATTTTACAAGTTCTTGAAGAACGTAGCGTAGCCTGTGAAACGCAGGCCTTTTCCCTGTGGTGACGGTTTTCGAATACATAGTTATACCATACAATTTCATCATGAGCGTGTCGTAAGAGCCGACAAAAGGAAATGACAAGACCGATAACCTAGCCGTAAGCGAGGGAAAAGTTGATACAAAACCCTGTACCAACCCGTCTGGCCATCGTGACACAGCAGGGTAATATAGTGGTATATAGTATTATCTATCTATCTATCAGCCACAGAAGTCCACTGCTGAACATAGGCCTGCCCCATAGATTTCCACAATGAGCGATCTCGTGCAGACCGCATCCACCGACTCCCAGCGACCTTTAGAAGGTCGTCCGTCCACCTAGTTGGGGGTCTTCCCACGCTCCTCTTTCCCATACGTGGACGCCACTCCAAGACTTTTATGCCCCAGCGGCCATCTGTTCTTCGGGCCACGTGGCCTGCCCATTGCCACTTCAACTGTGCAATCCTTCTAGCTACGTCGGTCACTCTAGTTCTTCTACGGATATCCTCATTTCTGATTCTATCACGTAGAGTAACTCCGAGCATAGCTCTTTCCATTGCACGTTGGGTGACTCTCAGGCGCTGGGACTTCCATTGTGAACGCCCACGTCTCTGATCTGTATGTCATCGCTGGCAACACGCACTGTTCGAAGACTTTTGTCTTCAGACACTGAGGAATATTGGATGAGAAGATATGACGTAGCTTCCCGAACGCTGCCCATATAGTATTATATAGTATTAGTTTCTGCCCAATCACAAATTATACTAGCTGTAACCCAGTCACAGTTTAAATTTGATTATTGTTTTTTTTCGAAAATAGATGTCACTGCTTCAAATTTTAACGCAATACAACTTTTTAAATATTGCTGCATAGGACGGAACGCAGTTGTCCAGATACTTTCGGAATTATAATATTAGAGAATATGCTGCTTGTCTATTGTATTATTCTGCACCTGCGCTAAGGCCAAGACTAACAAATCAATTTTAAAATATCAAATTTGGATTTCTCGAAAGACGTATTTATCATTAGTCTATCTTGAAGGTGTCCTACTATCCGACAAAAGAAATGCTAAGAGAAGGCAAACTTATAACGAAACCCTGTGCCAACCCGTCTGGCCAGTAATGGAAGGAAGCCCGACTTAGCAGTGGGTGTATGGGCTGAGTAGTACTAATCTTACCATTCACATAAAAAAAATAAACCATAACTCGACATGGGTATTACCTACTCACACACACGCCAAACAGAGCAAGTTTTTTATCGATCCAATTACAGATAAAAAGCGATGCAATAAAAAATACCTCTAAAAACAGTCGTTGATTATTCTTAGCGCCATACGTCGAGCGGATTTGTTTTTACCATGATCTAAAAATCTGTTGCTAACCGCGCCGTATGTTTTAGCTATTTTAACTTTTTTATTGGATGTTGACACATGCCAAAAGATCAAGCATATTTAAGTGTGATGGATTTATTTTTGAAATGTTTTATTGTAAGTAGCCATAGTGGTTAAGGAAAACCTAATATGTCGTCAGATTTTTTTTGTTTTTTGTCTTTCTTAAGCAAGAGTAAATTGACAATCTTACAAGATTATAATCTCTTAATCTTCAGTTAGCCCGTAAATATAAATATTTGTTTTAATTCGACTGCCTCGTTGGTCTAGGAGTTAGATGTGCCGCGTTAGATTTGGAGTTAGATTTGGATCAAGGGGTCCCGGCTTCGATTCCGAGCTCGGGTATGTGTATTTGTCTTCTAAACTAAGTGTGGGTGTCATCTATGTTCGTGAATTACATGTTTGTAAACTGCCCCCGCGATATAGGTTATACCCAGTGCAGGGGATTTTTTATAAAAAATAAATAAATAACGGTCTGTGTGGTGAGATTTTACAATGCCATGCAATGCCACGCTGGCAAGAAGGGTTGGCACAGGGTTTGTATCAAGTTTTCCTTCTCTTTCGGCTAGGTGATCTGCCTCTTGCGTTCTTTTAGTCGCCTCTTACGATACCCTCTATACGGTATGGGTTGGTGACATTGTGTTTCTAAATCATAAGGCCAATAATATTGTACTGAGTTAAAATTGAGCTTTGTAAAGACTTTAAAATATGATGTCCTAGTAAACGTGTAATTTTATTCTCCTCAACACACACACTCACAACGTAAGTTAAACTAGTTATAAGAGTGTATCATAACTTTTTAAAGATTAATATAACAGAATAAGATTGGGCGAAAAAATTAACACTCAAAAAGGTTTATATGAATCAAAAAAAAAGTTTTTAGATTCAAGTAGGCTTCTAGCAGAAATTCTATTAGCCATATAATGATTGGCAGATAAAATAATATTTAGCTTCGTCTGTGAATAGGCCGTAGATTAGTTATTGTTGGTTCTAGTAATAGATTTTATATTTCTATGTTCATTCTAAGGGTATTAAACTTTTGCTGTAGGTATAATTATAGTACGATTCGATAAACTCCGAATAGCACAATAAACTAATTAAAAAGCTTATTAAGTGCGTAGTTCCAACCCATCTGTGTCAGCCAGCGTGGCACAGTAGGCTCATTAGCCTCCATGTAGGTGGAGGAAGCTCAAAGTGACTCAATCACCATATGAATTTCCCTGTTCCAACTCAGAAATGAGGAGTTATGCGCGAGGACGGCTGATAGGAGAGTATGGATAGAGAAAACAAGATGTGACGACCCCACCTAGCGTGGAACAAGGGCAGGAAGATGATGATTGATCATCATGATGACCAGATTAAGACCCACGTGAACAGCTTCTTCAGAAATGAAGTTTGAATAGTAGAAATAACAATAATACTTTTAACTTCATCGCACATTGAATGCTTTGTCATAGGAATCGAGGACAGATATCCGGGAAGTCCATATATCATAAGTTATGTTTGGACACAACATAGCGTTCACACATATTGCCGAATACGCTTATCCATTTTACGAGGGGCCATAGACCTGTTTCGCGTTTGTGTCAATATACTTAGTTTGTGACGTGTGGGGTCACTTCGGGGCCACACTTGCTATGTTCTGCCTCGTTGATCTAGGGGTTGGCTGAGGTCCCCAGGGTCCCGGAGCATGCTCTCCTATTGGGGAGTGTATCCCGTGGCCCTGGTTCGGACATTCGAGGATCGCCGTCGGTTTTAGTGGGTAGGTCGGGGCGCAAATTACCATCTCTACGCGCCCCGGAGTCCCAAATATCCCGGCTAGTCCCAAAGGCCGGGAATCCATGAGAATCTCCGACGAAAAATAAAAAAAAAAAAAAGGGATTAGATGTTCGATTCCGGGGTCGGGCAAGTGTCTTTTTTAAACCAGAGGCACTTGCTCTGAGTCTGGGTGTCATTTTGTGTTCAAATGTCCAATGATATTTATATTTGTAAACTGCCCCCGTGATACAGGGATACATAGTGCAAGGGTTCGTTTAAAAAAAATTAAGTGCTTAACCGAAACGATAAATGAAAATAAATTATAACGGTCTTGGTATGTACTTTTAAATTGGTATGCTTTACTATTAAGTCATTGGAAGTCAAGTAAAATTAAAATCACGTGCAGTATTATCAACACGAAGACCTGGGAAAACTTGATACAAACCCTATGCCAAAACATCTGGCCAGCTTGGCACATTTGGCTAATTACCCTACATGTAGATGGAGGAGGCCCGACTCAACAGTGGGTCATTTATGGAAGTTATATTTATACTTCATGGTAGCAACTCATCGAAACAATCCATAGACTCAAATTTAATTTATCGTAGCGTTTACTGTTTTATGTTGTGTTACCGTTACTGCCGTTACCAAACGCTCCATCTTCGTGCAATATCCTTTTTACTGGACTATTATTGTCTAAGAGAATATATCTATTGGAGAGGGTTGCGTATAAATTTAATATGCCTTAGTCTGCATTTTGTAATAATAAATGTTGTACACTGAGGTTTGAAATTGGTTAAATTAAGGTACTAACTTTATAACCTGTTTTGTAATATGGCTTGATTGGTTTACCTACATTAATTAAGGTAGCTTCATGTTTATTGGTGTAATATATTTATACATACAATGTATTGTGTTCCGTGTGATGACAGATTTAGAATACATAGTGTCACCACCGCAATCCCTCCTGAGGGTATCGCAAGAGCCATAAAAAAAGATTAGGCCGAAAACCTTGGCGCAAGAGAAGGAAATCTTAATACGAAACCCGTGCCCACCCGTCTGGTCAGCGTGGCACAGTAGGCTAAGGTAGTGGGTCACTTATGAGCGAAGTAGAATTAGTACTGTCACCACTCCATTCCGCCCTGAGGGTGTCGCAAGGCCGAAAACCTAGCCGCAAGACTAGGAAAACTTGATACGAAACCCTATGCCAACCAACCCTGCTTGTATCTGGAGGAGGCCCCACTCAGCATTGGATCATCTAGTAGTAGTAGTGGTGCCTTCTCCGGGATTACAAACGGCCTTAGGCGTCGGTAGCCTTACCATTTGGCGGGCACTATCCTTGTTTTTTTTCATTAGAAAAGAG
Source organism: Clostera curtula (assembly GCA_905475355.2). NCBI lineage: Eukaryota > Metazoa > Arthropoda > Insecta > Lepidoptera > Notodontidae > Clostera > Clostera curtula. The sequence continues at coordinate 1,913,598 of FR997804.1, read as the reverse complement.
AAGTTTCGGCGCTATAATCACCAGCAATATACTTGTTTTTTTTTATTAGAAAAGAGAAGTCTCCGTGCTATAATCATCCGGGGCTTAGAACAAGCAATATCCTTGTTTTTTTTTTATTAAAAAATAGAAGTCTCCGCGCTATAATCATCCGGGGCTTAGACCAAGCAATATACTTATTTTTTTTATTAGAAAAGAGAAGTCTCTGTGCTATAATCATACGGGGTTTAGACCAAGCAATATCCTTGTTTTTTTTATTAAAAAATAGAAGTCTCCGCGCTATAATCATCCGGGACTAAGCAATATCCTTGCGCTACCCAAAATGACAGATCACGTAACAATCCAGTTACGAAATAAAATGTTTACGCGCCCATGAAACAGACATTATGCGAGAGCATTAAACAACAAGTTGCTCGATAAACGTTGCATGCAATATTGGTCTTGAATCAATCGCATGTTTTCAACCGACTTCAATATAGAAAAGGTTCGCGTTTCATGTTTTTTTTATTTTTTTTGTTGTTACCGCATTACTCCGTCATTTGTAACTTACTAAGTACTACTCAGCCCATAAATGACCCACTACTGAGTCGAGTCTCCTCCAACTACACGGAGGGTAATTAGCCCACTGTACCACATTGGCCGACACACAGTCAGGCAACTCCAGCTACCGACTAGCTTTGTCCCTCTCTAAAAATGGTGACACTATATACCTAATCTAAATCTCACCACATAGATATCTAAAATCTGCCCTCTTTGAGAAGATTCAAATATCATATTAATTGTTCAAATGTTTCACGTCTCAGTGGGCGAGCAATCTTCATCCAAAGTAAAAAATCTAAGGAAGTTATGACAAGACAAATAAACGGCGTAACGTTGTTTCTCAATGGGATGTCGGTAGTGAAGCGACACATTTTAAGAACCAAGATTTTCGGCCTCCGTCGCCGACGAAATAACAAAATTATTGAGAATTGTATGCTACTGAAATATTATTACATTTTACTTTTGTTTTGTTGAATATCCCTAACTCTCTTTACGTGTTTATTATTTATAAATAATGTAAACTAGCGACCCGCTTCGCACAGGTGCAATGACGAACATCTAAATTTATGCATGTATTAGACATAATATATGGATGACCGATATTATTTCATATTATATAGATATTTTTTTTTATAAATACGTACGAATTACGCAAACTCTCATTGACTTCGTGTTACTTAACAACGCCATCTGCTGTTGTGCTCACCAAAAAGTAGTATTATTATTCGCCAATAGATGTCAGGATTCCTAGCTAGATCGATTTATCCCCCCCTAAACCCTAATTAAATGACATTTTCTAAAAATGATTCCTAACTAGATCGATTTATCGCCCCCGAAACCCCCTATATACTAAAATTCATGAAAACCTTCCTCTTGAATCACTATATTTATTAAAAAAATCACTTCAAAATCCGTTGGGTAGTTTTTAAGATTTAAGCATACATAGGGACGGACAGACGACACCGAAATTGTTTTATATTAAGTAGTGATAGTGATACAATTAAATGGATTTTAATTCTTTCATCTTTAATATATCTCTTAGTACTAATAAAATCATCACTATCCACCTCTTCGAATTTGATTAAATAGTTACTGTTCAATTTATTGAATTAAAAAATTAAGAATATGTTGGTTTAAGACATTGTTTAGAATAATGATAATGTGTATGATAATAATTTCAGGTTTTTAAGAAACTAGTAGTGTTTTTAGAAGTCCGAGCGAATAATCGATAAATACGTGGGGACTTCGTATCGGAAATAAATAATCGTCCACTGAGAATATCTTGTTGCAAAGACATCCTATATGATAATTAAAATGTATCTGATAAACATTTGAGTTTTTTAGGAAACTAACAGTATTTTTATTCATAAGAATCCAGAAAGAGAAATCCCGCGTATTTATCGACACGATCGATAAATACGCGGGAACTATACAATACAGACTCATCGTTTAAAAGATACTAGTAAGCGAACTGAACCCCAAAATTGAATTTAGAATCTTTAATTAATCTAATGAATTTTACATAATAATCGAGACATACGTTCATCTAGACTATAGAATACTAATATTTCGGCCTTCAAATAGTAAGCCGACACCGAAATTAGCCGAATGGTCCCTCATAAAGCCACCACGTGGTCACCCCGTGGCCGCGTATCTCGGTAGCCGGGTGAGTGCCCTGTTCATTGCCAACCGGTAAAGCCCAAAATGTGGACACTAGCCGGAGCAGTTTTTTTTTAAATAATGGCTGTTACTTTGTCTTTCTGCGGATTCTTCTTCTTCTAGTCATGTAAATCGATAGTCTTAATGTATACAATAGAGGTTAGAGACAAAACGGATTTAGAATACATAGTGGCACCAACCCATTCCATCCTGAGGGTGTTTAAGAGTAGACAAAAGGAAATGATAAAGCCGAACACCTGATCGCAAGAGAAAAAAACTTGACACGAAACCACGTGGCACAGTGGGATAATTACCCTCCATTCAATGGGAGGAAACCCGACTCAGCAGTGGGTCGTTTATAGGCTGTGTAGTAGTAGGTATATGAATATTTACATAATATTTATTTAGTCGTTCGTACAGGTAAATTGATCAATGTATTTTAGCTTGTTTATTTATATTAATAACTAGCGACCCGCCCCGGCTTCGCACGGGTGCAATGATGAACCTCTAAATTTTACAGTGTTTCTCTAAATCTCATATTATGGATGCATTGTACATATAAACCTTCCTTGAATGACTCTAACTATTACAAAAAACCGCTTCAATATCCGTTGCGTAGTTTTGAAGATTTAAGCATACATAGGGACGGCTGACGACAGCGACTTTGTTTTATAATATGTAGTGATAGTGATTAGTTTGTTGCTTCCCACGTCAATACCCTGCACCTACCACATCTTTTGCTATATGACCAGAAAGTAGACAGGGACTGGGAGACCATAGACATATACAAACATAAAATCGACCAATACATGAATATGTATGGAGTTAAAAAAAAAATGCAAAGTTATAATTTAATAAAATAAACTACGACATATATTTTCAGAAACCATTTTTAATCTGCCAAATAATTTTAACATGTCATCATTCCAAAATATAATATAAACAGCCAGTACCTCAAAGTTACCACACGACCGAAGCCGCGGGCAGTAGTTAGTTATAAATACACATTATGACAGTTAGTATTTTGCATCTCGGCTTGAAAGCCTCGGGTTTGAATTAAAATAAAACCACTTTACTTAAACAAATGGCTGTCCATAAATACGTTTGGAGCAAAAATGTCATTAGAAGGAAACCACCATGTGACACGTATGGCCTAGAGTTAGTCTAGACCGAAATTTACATATTAGTGTCGCAGCCGGTCCTAAATAGACAGGCTTTAAACACAAGAGCCAACGGCTTTCACATAAGACATAGAGTAATAGTTTCATACAAATATATTTTTTAACTCCGTGTTGTGACGGATTTAGAATACACAGTCACCAACCAATTCTATCCAAAACCATGTACCAACCCGTCTGTCCAGCATGGCACAGTAGGCTAATTCCCGTCCTGTAATCCGAGGAGGCCCGACTCAGCAGTGGGTCAGATATGGGCTAAGTAGTCAATGAAATGATCGATGGGTATAATCTTTCAGGCTTTCATTATGTTCCGGGATTTTTGACGGTTACGCGCGAGTAAAAATAAGCTGTAAGTACCGATATTACCGGCCATATAATTGTCTCATTAGATGGGTCGCGGAGGACGAACGGCAGTCGCTCCGGCTCCGGGTACGGGTGAAATTCTAGTCATCATCATCATCATTTCAGCCAAAAGACTGCTGGACATAGGCCTCCCCCAAGGATCTCCACAAAGGCCGGTCCTGGCCCGCCAGCATCCACTGCTTTCCGTCGGTCCACCGTGTGGGAGGCCTACCAGCACTGCGCTTTCCGGAACGCGGTCGCCACTCGAGGACTTTTCTGCCCCATCGGGCGTCGGTCCTGCGAGCTATGTGCCCTGCCCACTGCCACTTAAGTTTGACAAATTCTAATAGACAGCCAGAATATGGCGACGCAAAATGACAATAAGAACGGTTCCAATTAGAGACAGCAATGCGGCTTCTAAGCCTTACGCTTCTATGAGCTACCTATTCTGGCTCGAAATGACACTACACGACACTGACATAAACAGTAATGTACAATGAATATGGAAAAACGTAGCTGGCTTTTGCACAGCTACACATACGACTTGTACCTAGTTACAGAGAGTATACATGCTGAAACAAAAAGTATGTAAGTCAAGAGAATTGTATGGATATTTAAATTGTTTTTTCGCGTACACAGAGTAGCTATTTAACTACCGACCCTGTAACCACAGGTTTACCAGATTACAATACATAGTGTCTCCAATACCAACCCACTTTTTTTACAACACACCAACAAACAAATCTCTTTGCCAACCCGTCGGCGTTGTGTAATACCTCAGCTTTTCCCACTCACTTTAAGACTCATGGCAGTGGTGGCGTCGTGCGGTGGGTCGATTTCTTAGCTGCAATGTGGTAGAGGAGGGCGATGGCTGCCACATGCGCCTTGCTTGTGAACAGGCGCCGTTGCTGGGGTCGGTTGGCTCGGGCATTAGAAGGTTACTATTGTTGACTTGATCTGGCTGATGTTTAGCCCTTTGCGACTATTGCGCGAGTTTGCTCTCACATTTTTTTTGCAGTTAAAGCCGTATGCTATAGCAGTCGTTACAAGTATTCAGTAGCGTGTTAACTGACAGCTGGTCGAACCATATCCGAAACGATATTTCCTTAACCCAAAACAGGTGTTACTGGTGCCGACCTTATTGAGATTCGGATAAGGCGAGGTACGCGATGGCAGTGCAAACACTACCCATTTCCTTCGTCTACCCATTCGATTGAAGTATGTACAAACATCGTGAAACCGCTCGCCTAGACAATGCTATCTGTTTGCTTTCGATACTCCCCGATACTGAAGCTATTGATTCAGAAATAGATAAACCTGATAGCGTGGCACTTGCTTCGATCATGGCACTGTTTGTTTACAACGTGCTGAAAACACAATTATTTTGTCTGACACGAAAGAAAGGGGTTTAGTTCCGGTAAACTTATAATCCAATTGCAATTGCAAGAACAACGTGATATCTCCAAACTACTACTACTACTAACAAGACTAGTAGTAGTCTTCAGCCCATAATGACCCACTGCTGAATCGGTCCTCCTCCCGTCACAAGGAAAGTAATAAGCGTATTGTGCCATGCTGGCCAGACGGTTTGGCACAGGGTTATCTGGCCAGAGCGGCACAGTAGACTAAGCTTCCTCTCGCAATCAAGGTCGTCAATTGAATATGATGGCGAAGTACAACTTGAATAGAAACACCCCCGGGCCGTGGTCGATAGGTATTGGTTAAGTTAGCTTTGGTCATAGCTATTATCTTTAAGTAAAATTAATATCCACAACTACCTGTGCCGGGACTTCGTCCGTGTTGAATAGTATCTTTTGGTAGCATTTTTAATTATTTGTTCGAGTAACACTTAAACGTATTTCCTCAGCTACAGAGCGCCGTACCACGCAGCGCTCCGGAACGTTCACAAACTTTTAATGTCATCATTATTTATATCGAATCTAAAGCCTAAAGAAAAAGTCTCAAGGTTCTGGTTTCACAAACGTAGCTCATCCTCCTCCATTCTAATGACAGCCCGGAATTGAACCGAAGACCCCTGATCCAAAGATCTAATCCCAACAACGATCACATTGTGCATTCTTAATGCAACAACACGATAAAACTCCCGAACTGCTTGCTAACTAAAGTAACAAAGCACTGCTTTCAGTAAAATTTATTTGCAATATATTTAACGGTGGAAACAAAGGATTTCGTAGCACTGCATCGGCGGGCATTATCATAATATTAAATACCGTAGTTTAATTAAACCCATTCCTCTACCAAAACACCATTAATATTTATGCAACAAGTAATCTCTGCTGTTTACATTTTCGCAAATAATTTGGAGTATTTCATTCCAGCAGTCAAAATATGAAAGGCGATATTTTCTAATTAAAATAGAAATACTTCCCGGCTCCTGGGGGAGGCTTGTAATTCCTCTTCAGTTTATTTTAATCTCACTCACTGTGAAATATAAAGTATTGATAGCACAGATTTAGAGCATAAAGTGTCATTGAAGGGCGAAACCGGACCGACAACTTGAAATGAAATCCTGTACCCGTCTGGCCAGCGTGGTACAGTAGTCTGATTACCCTCCATGTAATGGGAAGAGGCCCGTCTCAGAAGTAGGTCGTTTATGGGCTGAGTAGTAGTAGTAGTCAATATAAGAGTGGCAATTTTTTTTCTAATTAAAATAGAAATGTTTCCTATCTCCTGGGGAAGCTACGGCGGGGAAGACACGATGTAATTGCTAATTTATCTGCTAATTTCAAAAGTTGTTGCAAAGTGGTTGTGACATTTGCGTGTGCCATACGTCCTGAAGCGACACTATAGTATTCGTAGGTAACCAACACTATTTTCATATGTTGTTTTGTTTAATGTTTGTGTTGTGTGTTTGTACAATTTTGATAGTGTTTCTGCTAATTCAGTTTCTTTTTTAGAAAACACAACTAAGATGTAATCTGAAATTACATAGTGTTTGTCATGGCGTAATTTTAATATATGACTAAAAATGTAGTCTTAGCTCTACGTAACTGAATTGCCGCGACGCTTTAATGTCAATCTACGTTAGTAACAAATTAAAGAAAACTGTTGACAATCCCACCCTTACACACGATCAAGTGCATTCAACTAACGTCATGTCACTCAAATTATAATAACATTTACGCATCGGCCCATGCGGTCGGAAAATAGCAAGTCTAGACTTCAGGCGACACACCCACAACATTGGTATCGCAAAACGCTATTGTTCGAACATCTCGAACCTTCCACAAATAGATATTTCAAAAGCCTTTTGTGAATTAAGATAACAAAACATCAGAGTATAAAGTTACATGGCAAATCTCCTGGGAGACAAAGAGGCTGACTCCTTCGTCAGAAAGACGCGACCACAAAACACACAGATACAGAGAGCACACTTCGTGTTGAGATTTTGTTCACAACAGTGTTGAGCAGATGCAGTTCCTTTTTTTAAGATGCTGGTAAGTGAGCTGCCCACGTACACCTTCAAAGACAAAGGAGCCGCAAGTATGTTTTAAAAAAATAAAAAGGATAGCTTGACGCTGGTAGCAAACCTCTTCCTAGTCTAGCCCATAGATGACCCACTGTTAAGTCGGGCCTCCATTTTCATGCAGTCTAATTAGTCTTCTGTGACACGCTGGTCCTTCTCATGCAGCTAGGTTTTCGGCGCTGTCATTTCCTTTGGCCGGCTCTTACGACACTCTCAGGGTGGAAGGGTTTGTGACACTATGTTTTCTAAATCCTTCACCACACGTCTTCGTCGGACAAATAACCACGTTCAAACAGGCCCGGCGCACAGGCCCCGATCGAATTAGACGAACGCATTCATGCAAAAGCGGTGCATATGTGTTCTGGCTTTCGACACGTTCGCAGAATACTCGGGTGGGGACGCTTGTTATGTTGTCAATATTTGATTGCAGTCTCCTACTGGGGCGATGCCAATTTAGGCGAAGGTAATGTCTGGAGGAAGACGTATCTGTTCGGTGCAAGATACGTGTTATGATTCGAGTTTGCAAAATGTGGCTCGATAGCACCTATTGAGATTCTCCTACAGAGAGTCTAGTATAGTTTTTAGACTCTAGTCGAGGATATACACATGTAGTTGTATATACAGTTATAATTCTAGTGTGCTGAATAAATTAGAAAAAAAATCTTTCGCCTTTCTTCGTTCTCATTTCTTATCACTCCTTTCTTATCCTTTCTTTTACTTTTTCACAATAGAGTATGTCAGTCATTTATGCCTTAGCGACAGCACTATTTTGATGGATAAAACTTTTTTAAAACATTGAGTTTGAGTCGTGCCTCCTTAAACTAAATTTACAGTAATTAGCCTTCAGTGCCACGCTGTCCAGACGGGTTGGCACAGGTTTTCCTATCAAGTTTTCCTTCTCTTGCGGGTAGGTTTTCGGCCTTGTCATCTTTCTCTAACGATCCCCTCAGGACGAAATCGGGTAGTAAAACAATGTATTCTTTGATATAGTGATACAATTATATCATTTATTTATCACAATTATATTATTATCTTTTGCTTAGATTGAAGTTTAAAACAGTCGAAGGTTAACAACGTGGCCTCTCTGTACAATTTGTTCATCAGGTGAGTTCCTTGACAAAAGAGACTTTGCAAGATTGTTGCTGAAAGCAGCAGATAATTGCGAAGGAACAGCAGCTGCCGTGTACAGAGTTACACTAGAATATGTAAATGAGGAAAGAAATCTGTGCAGGTAACAAGGATTTATGAACAAAAGGCGAATATTAAGTTTGAAGTATTAAATATTAAAAAGTTTGGTGTCATCTAATGCGCTAGGCATTAGATGACACCAAACTTTTTAATATTAGTACGAAAATATGCCGTACGGTTTCAGGTTTAAGATACACTGTTTCACCAACCCTTGGCATCGTGGAGGTGTTGTGTGACTAAAGGCAGTAAATTCAACAAATATTATGATTCTTAAAGTGACAGAACAATATTTTTTTCATTCACTCCCACTAGCCTGCGCGGTGACGGATTTAGAACACGCAATGTCACCAACCCACACCTGAGAGTGTCGGAAGGACCGTAAGAGGCAGGTCACCTAGCTGTTTGATTGCTAAACTAAAACTTGATACAAACGCTGTGCCAACACAACTGTACCAGCGTGGCCAAATGGTACGTTGTTTCTAGGCACAGACAACTCACTTATTGTAGTTGCTTTTCACTATTACATAATGATTATTCTCCGGCGGCGTTTACATTATTTTTATTTTCTAAACTATTCAGACTCGGCGCGTTAGTAAATATAAAATAATCCGCGACCGTGTCATTCACCCCGTGCGTACGCGTAAGAGATAAAATTATCGTGTATTTAGGTTACACTACGGCCACAGTAAAGTGTTTTTTTATTCAACGAGAGTAGCGAAATAATTTTCAATATACAGTAGCATCTCGATATCTCGAATGTTATGGGTAATGCAAAGAACGAGCGCAAAGTCGAGAAGTTCGAGATATTTTTTTTAAGTTGTTTCACTATCACTACATAGTATAAAACAAAGTCGCTGTCATCTGTCCGTCCCTATGTATGCTTAAATCTTCAAACGTACGCAACGGATTTTGAAGCGTTTTTTTTAATAGATAGTGATTCAAGAGAAAGGTTTATATGTCTTAATTGCACCCGTGTGAAGCCGGGGCGGATCGCTAGTATTCAAAAATTTTACTATTGTTTACAATGTAACCTTCTGCCAAACTGCTTGTTGAAGTATACTTAGATTTGTTCATTACCTTATTGACTACTTCATTATCTATGATGCTTCATTATCTATGATCACTATGGGCTATGATGCTCTCGACAGAGGCCATCTCTGTCGAGCCTCCGAATGAGTCGTCCTTAAGGTGGATGCTTCAGGGTAGCCCACGAAATTCAAATTTTCTTACGTTTTTTGCAATTTGCAGGTCAGTGCTAGGTTGTATGTAGATTAAAATGTTATTCGCGGCTGTAAGACGTACATGTAGATATAGAATTATAATCATCAAAATCATCAATACAACCCTCCAAGCTCGTAAAGGTGCAAGAAAAACTTTTTCAACGTCAAAGTCATTCTTGCACCTTTATGAGCTTGGAGGGATGTATTGATGAGGTTGATGATTATAACTCTGTAACTATGTAGACGTATGTTAAGATCAATGGATGTGAAGAAGGCTCAAAGTCACCCAAAGGACAATTTATAAACTGTATCGCGGGGGCAGTTTACAAACATGAAATTCCGAATAAAAATGACACCCAGAGCAAGTGATCCCGTGATCCTAAGGTTGCGCATCCAACCCCTAGACTAATTGAAAGTGGTTTTACCGTTTGTATCACATATTCTGTGTAACGTTCTCTTGCGATAATAATTTGACGTTAATGAAATAATAGATTACAACAATCACGCTGTTTACTGGGCGAAAAAGAAATGTCACTGCTTTTTGGCAATTTATTGTGTTTTTAGTAGGAGATTTTTATAGGCGCTCTTCTTGGCTCGCGAGACGATTTCAAGATGCCTCAAGCTTTTATTGACAAGAGCTTTAAGAGAGTGGTTTGATTGAGCCCTATCTGTATTACCACGTTCAGATATTTCCAGACATGCTAATTACGACACGCTAAGGATAGAGTGGGATATACAGAGTTGGTTGCCTCAGGCATCAAAAGGTTATTAAACTATTGACTAGATGTGGCTGATGTTTGGCCCTTGCGCGAGTTTCCATACACAAATCTATCTCAACCCGGCCTTGTATCTAAAAACGGCGATCTATCCAAAATAACTGCAGAGTTTCTTGGCGGCTTGTCTCTGTAGGGCTGCATTCCCAACTGGTGGTAAAATTATTTTTTTATGTGGTCGTGCGTCAAGTCATCCCTTGAATGCCCCGTGAGTTTTGACCCATGAGTTTTGACTCATGGAGTTTGAGGCCCTGAGTTGGGCCTCCTCCAAACTCATGGAGGGAAATTAGCGTACTGTGCCACGCTGGTAAGATTCGCTGGCGTGATTCCATTGTTTGACTTGTCAAAAGAGCTCTAATGCCAACTTGATTAAATGAGTTTTGATTTTATAATACATCCCAAATACCTAACCACATTGAATGCAAATGTTAGTTCTACTAAATGTGCGATGTAGTGTTTGTGGCCACAGCGATTGTACCCAACTCAGACGAACAGACAGCCAGCTCCCTGAGGAATGCAACGATGCTTCGGGATCGTTGTTGAAAATTCTATGACATTTGCTTGGAGTGAGCCAAGCGATATCTTTTTACGCACTCGTAAAAACGGGACGCGCGTCTATCGGAATATGGGGCGAGAGTTCCGTAGACCATTTTTAACTAGTACCTCGAAAGGGGCTGTCCATTAATCACGTGATGTTTTTAAAAAAAATTTAACCCCATCTCCCCTTTGTTATAAGGTTACACTACACGCCATTTTTCGGTTTAGAAATCACGCATATGACGAAAAAATAAATACACGTGATATCTTACTATACCCCCCTCCCCCTTGTGATATTTCGTGATTCTTGTCGACCCGCCCCCCTTCGAACCTCAAGTGATTAATGGACAGCACCGTCTACTACTATTACAACTACTACTCAGCTCATAAATGGCCCACTGTTAAGGCTCCAGTTGCATGGAGGGTAATAAGCCTACTGTGCCACGCTGGCCAAACGAGTTGGCACAGGTTAAAGCTTTCCTTCTCTCTCTCTTGCTAAATACACATGAGTGCTAAGATGAATGTAATTTTATCTCTAAATTCCCTCCATTGATTTGGAGGAGGCCCGACTCAGTAATGGGTAATTTATGGGCTGCAATATTAATGAACTGCTTCATTGATTAGTTCTATGCCCTACATTTGGATGGCTATAAGGATTTTGTTACACATTTACTACATACATGCTCCCCCCATTTTAATTAGCGTACTGCCAGGCTGGCCAGACGGATTGGCACAGGGTTTCTATCAAGTTTTCCTTCTCATACGGCTAGGTGATCTGCCCCTTGCGTTCTTTTAGTCGCCTCTTACGACACCCTCAAGACGGTATGGGTTGGTGACATTGTGCTTTTTAAATCCGACACCACACACTCCCGGACAAAACTCCCGGATCCCATTATATCCTTAAAGTGTCGTAAGTGGCATGTCTTGAATTACCTGTACGTTTCGAGTTTCCTATCAAGTTTTCCTAGGGAGACTTTCGGCTCTGACATGTCCTTCTGTTGACACTTACGACATCCTCACGGTGGAATGGGGTGGTGACAATCACACGGAGAATGCATTCATTCCTTTTTATACATTCAAAGGAATAAAGACAATAATAGATAGGATATCATCGCCCCGAATTGTCGACCCATATTCCCAAGCTACCGATTTCCTCTTACCATTCGAAACCCTAAAAATGGTAGAAACTTTTTATCTGATCCAATTTTGCTCAGTAACTATGCCGAGTGGATTTGTGATAAGCTTTTTATAACCAAGGAGGCAATATTGCCATGCCTCAATCCTCTTATTTCAAGGATGGGGACAGATGGTTCACTTCGGATGGATTGGCGAACCTGCGAGAGAGTAATTTACAACTGTTTGTAACCAAATTTGTCCTGTTGAATAAGACAAAGTACAGAGTTACTTGTCCGCTCTTCTATGTAGTTCATCATTCCGAACCGGATGTAGCTTCAAATTCGACGATTCAAAAGTATTTTCATGGTTCTGATTTTCTGCTATTGGCATTCTAAAATACATGATAAAAACTAAACTAAACATTCTGTGTGGTGACAGATTTAGAACACAGTGTCACCACCCCATGCCATCCTGAGGGTATCGTAAGAGCCGACAAACGGAAATGACAAGGCCGAAAACCTTGCCGCAAGAGATGGAAATCTTGATCCCTGTCCCAACCCGTATGGCCAGCGTGGCGCAGTAGGCTAATTACCCCACACGTAACTGGTGGAAGCCCGACTCAGCAGTGGGTCATTTATGGGCTGAATGGCAGTAGTAGTACCTTTATCAACGTAGGCACTTCACTACATAGTATAAAACAAAGTCGCTGTCGTCTGTCCGTCCCTATGTATGCTTACATCTTTAAAATTACGCAACGGATTTCGATGCGGTTTTCTTTAATAGATAGAGTGATTCAAGAGGAAGGTTTATATGTTTAATATAATACTGATAAATTTAGATGTTCATCATTGCACCCGTGCGAAGCCAGGGCGTGTCGCTAGTGTCACATAATTGGTATTTTGTTCACTATAAAATATTGTTCTACATACAAGCTCCACTTAAGTTTGGCAATCCGGTGGGCTATGTCGGTGACCCTGGTTTTCCTCGAGTGGCGACCGCGTTCCGGCAGGCGCAGTGCTGGTAGGCCTCCCACACGGTGGACCGACGACCTGGTTAAGGTCGCCGGAAAGCAGTGGATGCGGGCGGCCCAGGACCGGCCTTTGTGGAAATCCTTGGGGGAGGCCTATGTCCAGCAGTGGACGTCTTTTGGCTGAAATGATGAATGATGATGATACAAGCTCCAACCATCATTTTCCCATTTAATTTTTTTTAACTTCCCGATTAACATTTACTATCAAAGTCTAATTGGGCAGGGCACATAGCGCGCAGGACCAACACCTGATCTGGCAGAGAAGTCCTCGACTGGCCACCGCGTTCCAGAAAGCGCAGTGCTGGTAGGCCTCCCACACGGTGGATCAATAACCTGGTTAAGGTCGCCGGAAAACGATGGATGCGGGCAGCCTAGGTCCGGCCATTGTGGAGATCCTTGGGTGAAGCCTATGTCCAGCAGTGCACGTCTTTTGGCTGTAATGATTATGATGATAAAAGTCTACCAGTGTTAAAGTAATGAAAATTGGCTCCTCAACGAGGAACCCATTTACACTCAACTAATCCCATAGATCGGATCAGGCACCTTTGCTCGGCAAAATTATATTATGCAAATTAAGATTTACGCGCTCTCAAAAGTCAGAGTTCCCAAGTGTTCTTCGTTATATTTGCGTACTTATATTACGAGCGAGATCGCTTGTTTTTCTCCGGTATAATCTTCGAAATTACTCCACCATTTGCCCTGATTATTTTGTTGCGAGACCAGACATTTTTTAAACAAAAATCGACAACGATCTTGTAATCCGCGCGCAGAGATTGGAAATAGATCAGCAAGAGATATCGCGTAAAATAAACAAACTACGGCCGTAAATCGCGGGTGGAGATGGAGATAGCTTGACGACACCCTACTATTACTTCTACTACTCAAGCCATATAAATATGACCCACTGCTGATTCGGGCCTCCTCCAACTACATGGAGGGAAATTAGCCTACTGTACCACGCAGGCCGGACTGGTTGGTAGAGGGTTTTGTACAAAATTTTCCTTGTCTCGCGGCAGGAATTACCATTTACTACCAGTAAAAATCCGTGTGGTGACGGATTTAGAATATCACCACCCCATCTCCTCCCGTTGGTGTCGTAAAAGGCGACTAAGGCAAAAATTACAAAATTACGACGACAAAAAAATGCCCCTATGTCGTATCAACCTTGTATAAAATATCCGAATCTCGATGACAAACCGAAATTGTCTTATTGCCTATACAGGGTGTACCAGAAACCCTGTAGCCATCCGAAGTGAGAGCATAAAGCTTACCGAAAAGATTAATTCTCATTTTGCTCATCTCGGACTATAGTGTATTTAATATTTAAATTAAGTAAACTGTCTCTGTATACATATTTAATTATTATATTAGTATATGTAGTTACTTATATTTATGTACACATAACACAGTGTACAATGTAAGTTTATCATAATTATTATATCGATGGATACCTGTTAATATCGTAGATGCTAGTTTCCTATGGTAGCCTGGAAGAGATCGCTTGTCAGCAATAAGGCTGCCTAAATGTACTATTATTGTATATGTTTATAGTATTAATGGAAAATATGATAAATAAATATATATTCATTACTTAGATTAGACAATGAAATTAAACACTTATTAACGGATTTATCAGATGTATATTACATTATTTATATCCCGACGTTTCGAATGCTTTGCAGCAGTCGTGGTCGCGGGAGAGAAAAGATGACGAAGACTGTCTTAATTAAATAATGTAATGTATACGCGATACATACGTTTCAAAGTGTTTAATTTCAGTAGTTAAATAAATATATTTTTTAAAGCAGACGTTACTGTGATCCAGTTTATAACAAAATTATTGTTTCATTGTAAATAGGCGTCTATCTATCGTAAATACTATCGTTAAAACTTCGTAATGTATGTTCCACAATGATTAGATGACTTTCTTATTTCTCTAGTTATGACACTTGCAACACCAGCTGGTGGCCAAAAAAAAAAATAAAAAAATATCTTTTTTGCACAGTGTCTTTATCAGTAGTACTAGTATTGTTCGTGGTGGCGAATGGAGTTTTTATTACACGCTATATATGCGAATTCTGCTCTATCGCCGTGACCCCCAAACGCCAAGATTACCCATCCTGCAAATGTTTGAGGACGGCTTAATAAGAAGAGTGTAATTATCTGCAAAATGCTTCAGCCGAGGGGCCTATATCCGTAAAGGACTTGGGCAAACTCAATGTGGGCTGTCAGTAATAACTTTTTGCGGGAACGCTAACCTAACCCAACACACGAAGCCTTTATGTATACTTATGAAAGGGATGTATTTGGACCATGTATTTGGGCTTCCGCTTTGCAATACCGATATCAGAGAGCCAAGCTAAGCTCGACAGAATAGGAGAATGACCCGAGGACCGAGAACTTTATCGGTTATAGATTCTCTTACAACATTTTTGCAAACATTTGGCAACACTAAGCGAGGGTCTCGAAGCTACGCCCCGGTCGCCACAACCGAAGGGTTCACATCGAGTATTGTTAACCAGAATCTAGTGATATTTTTATTTATATTTTTAACTAGCGACTGAGACTGTGTGCAATGATTAACATCTACATTTATCAGTGTTTCTCTACAATATTATGCATGTATTATACGTATAAACCTTTACCTTGAAGGACTCTATCTATTAAAAAAAACCGCTTCAAAATCCGTTGCGTAGTTTTAAAGATTTAAGCATACATAGGGATGGACATACTCGTACACAGCGACTTTGTTTTATACTGTGTAGTGACTATTTATTTGTCAAAATATTAATTGAAATCATTTATTCACATATAAATAGAGTAATAAGACATTAAATAGTCCAGTGATATTGAATTTAGGTAAAATTGTATTATTTGGCTATTGAAAAATGTTTAGTTATTGCCGTATCTGTAACCGATTTAAAAAAAATGCCGTGTCGATTGGGTTGTTTAATTTTCGTAAGCCGAGAACCATTAAAATGTTTGTAATTAGATTAGAGGTAAATTTACCAAAGACGATATATAGTGGTTTAAACTTATACGCGTCTATGACCAAATAAAATACAGACTTTATGGTAACGTAAGGGATATTTAAACAAAAAAAAATACCATTTCGTGAATCGTGAAAGCAAATATCATTATTTTGCGGAATGAATAACCGTGCCAATTTCGGATAAATTCAAGTAAACTTAAAAAAAACTTTTACGTTTTAAGTCATTAAAACGAAACAAAACTTGCAAAGTATTTTAGGAACTCAGTAACAACTGAAAGTCTTTGTCGAGCCCAAAAATATGTACGAAAAAATTTACCTGTTTTCGCAACTTCAAGAACACAGAAACCTAATAAATTGTCAAATTTATTCCCTTGGAAAAAATGTACAGTTGTTACTTTTAAAGGTTTCGTCGCGTGTATGTTATTTGCGACTTAATACTAAAAAAGTCTTCGACCAATGTGTGTTGCCAGTGATGGATGACTTATGGTCGGTCACTATGGGCTCCATCAGAAGGCTCAAAGTCTTCCAAAGGGCAATGGAGAGAGCTATGCTCGGAATTTCCCTTCGAGATCGAATCAGAAATGAGGAGATACGCAGCAAAACCAGGGGCTCCGACATAGCCCACCGGATTGCCAAACTAAAGTGCCAGTGTGCAGGACACATAGCTCTCAGGACCGACGCCCAATAGGGCAGAAAAGTCCTCCTGAAAAGATGAACCGCCTGATGATAGGCGAAATATAAACTTGAGCGTCACCCTAGTGATATAAAAAAACCAAAGGAATTTTATTTACGTAGGTTTTATCACAAACCTCTTTTAGATGGTCATATTTTAAATTACCATTACCATCTTACGGCCTCTGTCACGTGCTAGGTGGTAGTCTCCGTACACACCTATCAGTCATCATACCTACATTCACATCTTTTACACACAATTCCTCATTCCATTGCAATCCACCATCTCTTCTGATCGCCCACAACCCTTGCGTCCATCCACATTCATGCTGAAACTTTCGGTTCGGAAAGCTGCTCTACAGAGGAGAACCAGCAAGAAACTCTGTAGTTGCCTTTTTTTTTAATTGTCGATTTTGTTTACAAAAATCACTAACAGCATAGTGAGAGCATGTTGGCCAGATGAGAGTAACACAAAATTTCTCCCACGCAACAAAATGGTTCCACAAAAAGCCAACTTTCTGCTTCGCTTCTGACACGGGTCTAATGTCGGTTAAAGTTTTGAACGTCACAGAGTTGTGCGTACACGTCAAAAACAGACGCCTAACTTATAAAAAACCCTTGCACGTAAAGTTCTATTGGCATGGAGTGGTATACCTGCAAAAAAACAGAAAGAACTTTAAAAAACCACTCATGACATTAAAATTTCTGGTACGTTGTTGCAACTTGCTGTGGTGAGCAGGCTTTTAGAATTTTTGATCCGTGGGTGCCATACATACGCGGAGACATAGATGTGGGCGAGCCAACGGGGAGAGAAAAGACGAAGAGCGGCACACAGCGACGTGGCGGGTTCGGGCTCCAGGGTCTCCTGTCCTCGGAGCTGCCCTGCGAGCATTAAACCGCTGCAGCGCACCATTGATAGGGCCATCGGGTTTGCGCTCAACCTGATTGACCGCTAAACAAAAGGTTGGCTTCTTCTGGCGAAAGATCCGTTGGATCCCGTGGGGTGCAATAGTAGACTTCGTTATGTGGCTCCCCAAACGAGACTTGTGTATACCACTGGAGATTTAGTGGGTAACAGAGTGTTCCCGAGTCCTATAACCACCAATCACCCGTGAGGGGTGGCGGTATGCACTAAGCATTTGTTTTTAAAAATCTTGGTCCCTGTGGTGACGGATTTAGAATACATAGTGTCACCAACCCATTTCATCCCAAAGGTGTCATAGGAGCCAACGAAAGGAAATGACAAGGCCGATAACCTAGCCACTAGAGAAGGAAAACTTGATACGAATCCCTGTGCTAACTGACCACTAACTACCGTCTGGCCAGCGTGGCAGAGTAGGCTAGTAACCCTCCATGTAATTGGAGGAGGTTGAATAGTTCATTAAAAATCTTACCCTGCTTCTTCAATTTATTCTTTACTAGCTGACCCGGCGAACTTTGTTCCGCATTATATATATTTAAAACAAATAGAAAGTTGGACATAGGATACCTGAGATTTTTATCCCGTCCGTATAAAACCTACTATAACAAAACGCAACTGACAGCGAAACGTTATGTTGTCTATAGTTTAATATGGTCGAAAATCTGACAATTAGAAATTTTGAATTCGACTTGTTTATATTGTTGTAATTCACATAATATCTTTATAACTTGTAGCCTATGTGTTATTCTGATGTATAAGCTATATTATTGTAAAGTTTCATTAAAATCCATTCAGTAGTTTTTACGTGAAAGAGTAACAAACATCCATCCATCCATCCATCTATCCATCCATCCATCCATCCATACTTACAAACTTTCATGTTTATAATATTAGTAAGATTTAATGATTACAGACGTTAAGCACACGTTAGAAAACTAGCCTGATTCAAAGTAAGCCTATTACAGTAATACCCGGACGTCAACAGGTAATGCCGCGCGTCCCTACCAATCTCCACACCACTACACCGCCTGTCTAGTTAGCTTATACTGCAATCACTCAAAAACTGTGCACGCGGATTGGAACCTGCAGTTGAAACGAAATATAACTTGAAGCTGTTTTCAGAACTTCAAGCTTTTCACAATTTTTTGACAAATTCTACTGGATTTGACGCGTAACACGAAATAGGAAAATATATTAAACTAGCAGACCCAGCCACGCGTTGCTGTGGCAGTTTTTGTTATATTACATTTAGCATTAACAAACTTTATTTTAACTTTTAACATAGCGCCATCTATTTACTATTTTATCCATCCAGTCAACGGATATCCCCATCTGTTCGAACACAGTCGGATATAATTAAGACCGTCAATATTATATTAGACAAATAATTATCATTAAAATAATATTGCGACTATTAATTGAGATATAAGCTGTCCTATCTTTTAAGTTAAATCAAACTGCACACGGTGTACAAATTTGATTAAAATCGGTTAAATAGTTTAGGGGTCCATCTCGGACAAACAACAATACACGTAATTTATATATATTAAGATTTACATTCATACGTTTCGACTGAACTGCAGATATTGTAGGTAGTCACTTACAGTCAGAGCTATTTGAACGCTCGTCCAGTTTATGAAAGCGCAGCTTTTAAATCACGAGGGTCTGGTTCGATATCGGGACCACGTTCAGATACCTGCTTTTTTTGTTTGAAAGTTTACATTAAATATAGTCTTCCGTCCGGGTAACGGATTTAGAATACATAGTGTCACCACCCCATTATATCCTGAGGGTGTCGTAAGAGCCGACAAAAGGAGACGGCCGATAACCTAGCCGTAAGAGAAGGAAAACTTGTAACGTAAGCCTGTGCCAACCCGTCTGGCCAGCGTGGCACAGTATGCTAATTACCCTCCATGTAGTTGGAGGAGGCCCGACTCAGCTGTGGGTCATATATGGGCTGGGAAGAAACTCTTCCAGTTTCATTTTCAGTAGAATGCATCCTGGCGTGCCAAACGAGACGTGTCCTATTATGTTTCTTTACACAACAAAACATATCGTTTGAAAAAAAAAATCTAGTTTCTTGCTACAGCTTCTCTGTAGAGTCGCATTCCGAACCGGTGGTAGTTTCAGTATGAACGTATGGTTTGTGGGCTACTCAAAATATGGATGGATTGTGTGAAAAAGGACATACGTGTGAAAAGTATAAATGCAGATATGACGAAGTGGGACGGACAATAACCGAAAAGTGATGATGGTAGTTTTATATGCGATTCATATGGGTTATATGAAGAAACCAACATAAATAAAGTTCTTTCTGAGTTTGAATTTGTAACAGGGTAAGAAAGTTTGAATAAAATACCTATTCGAGCTCGAAATCAATACGAATAAAAGCAAGCTTTAGCACAAATATCTTGTAGGGAAGTACAATACTAGCTTCCAATAGTTACAAGCATTACCCAGAACTGATTGAAACCGAACTAATGCGATTCCGATTCAAAAGCAGAATTCCCTGAAACTGAAATCAACGATACATCTCAATTTACCAAGGACCAAAAACAAAACGGCTTTCTGGAAATGAGCCGCGTTATGAAAAAGCTTTCAAATAAAGTTTTCCTTGAAATTAAGCGAAAGGGTGTGCCTCGTTGGTCTAGTGGTTAGATATGCCTCCTTTGGATCAACGGCTCCCGGGTCCGATTCCGGGGTTAGGCAAGCGTCTTTGTCTTAACCAGAGGCACTTGCTCGGAGTCTGTGTGTAATTCGTGCTCGTGAATTATATGTTTGTAAACTGTCCCCGCGATACAGGTTATAACTCGTGCAGGTTAGCGGTTGGCGCAGTGGTTGAGCGATCGACTGCTGCGCAGCATGTCGCTGGTTCGATTCCCCGCACGGAAGAAATATTTGTACGACCTACAAGTTTATTTGTCTTGTTCCGGGTCTGGGTGTTTTCTATCTATAATATGTATGTATTTACATAAAAAAATTATATATGTAGTTTATCATCCATCTCGTTACCATAACACAAGCATTAAGTTGCTTAGCTTGGGACGAGATTGTGTTGTGAGAAATGTCCAAGGATATTTATTTATATTATTACAGGGTTTTCGATATTATATTTAAAAAAAAGTCTTTTTTTTTTTCAATTTAATCTGTTTCAGTTTACAATAATGTCTGGTACTGCTTAGCCTATAGATGACCCACTGTCGAGTAGGGCCTCCCCTAGTACCATGGAAGTTAATACAAATCCACGCTGGACCGACGGTGTGGCACAAGCTTTCGCATCAAATTTTCCTTCACTTGCGGCTAGGTTATCAGCTTTGACATTTCGTTTTATCGGCTCCTGTGACACCTCATGATGGACTGGAATCGTGACACTGTACTCTAAATCGATCACCACACAAAAAAAAAGTTTGCCAACTGTACCACGCTAGCAAGACGGATTGGCACTGATACAAATCAAGGCTTCCATCTCATGCGGCAAGGTGCCTCATGCGTTCCTTTAGGATTAAGCCAAACGAGCGTAATGTTGTGAGATGCGAGTCGCGTAATTTCGGTCGCTGAAATTCTGCCCAGCAGAAAGTGTGTTGGGCTGCCAGACGAGCGCATTTTACTCATTTCGGTCGGATTATGCGTGTAAATCAGCTCACAACTCATTTTGCGTCGCCGTGTGGCACGAGCTGGACTTTTTTATGAAACCGAATGCAGCAGAAATTATGTGACTGAAATTACGCGACTCACAACTCAAAAAATTTGGCTCGTTAGGCCTCACCCTTAGTCTCCTCTTACGGCACTCTCAGGATAGTGTGGGTTGGTGACATTGTTTTTTAAATCGGTCATCACACGTACAGTGTCTCAATAGGCGTTCTTGTTTGCTGTCATGAGAAAGCTACTTCTCCATCGAAGATTCTTCTCCATCGAAGTTACATGTTTCATCTAGGTCTACCCACATTTCTCGAAATAAACCGTAAGTATTTGCTAGCGGTCGCGTCCGAACATTAATATGGTTCGGTTTAGCAGCGACTGATTTACTGCAGCCGCCGCTGAAACTCCACCTTCCTTGAAAAAACACGGCGAAATATTCGGGGCGGTGCCGTTTTTCATTCAGTTACCACATGGGTTTATCAAACATCAGTAACAAATACTTAGTTGTGTTTACAATAGGACTTAATCTATCGCACTCACTGTGTATCACGTACGAAAGTATATCTTAAATATGCTTGCAGTTCGCTTGAAAATATTTTAAATGGCAAGTGATTGCTCTAGTTGAAAAACTGTGTCTTTAACCCGTTGTGACTATTGCGCAAACACACAATCTGTCTTTATAAATATAAAATGGCGATTTAAACACTACACATTTTTCGAATTATGACCTGTCAAAAGAGCTGAAAGGAGCCAACATTTCTTGATTTTTTGAAATTTGAATCCTTGGACATTTCACACAACGCCATCTCGTCCCAAGCTAAGCAACTTAATGCTTCTGTTATGGTAACGAGATGGATGAACTACATAGATACATTTTTTTGTTGTTGTAAATACATACATATTATAGATAGAAAACACCCAGACCCGGAACAAATACTTGTAGGTCGTACAAATATTTCTTCCGTGCGAATCGAACAGCCTTCGATCGCTCAGCCTAATCAGTCCATTACCCAATGCTTTGTCAGCTCTTTCCAAATGAAATGGAATATTCATACTTTGGATTCTATTAATAATAACAGATAATGAGTGGTGACTGTTTTCATCTTATGATTCCAAATTTTATCGCAACAACCCCGAATTGACCTCCGTGTGTTTTCATAAAAACTTGAACGTAAAACGGTAGAGAAGCTGCAAGATATATTACTTAGTTCAGACATTTAACAGGTTAAGCCTCCACCATCTCCAGCTCGAGCATGGGATTCTTTTAGAATAGGATCATCCAGTAAACTATACCACAAAAGAGAACGTACTATTTTCATGTGCTTGGAACATAATCCGCGGATGAAATTCTTAAGACCGACTCACGGGTATTTTTGAGAATTAGATTTAGAAATAAATAAGGCTATCTTAAAATGAAACTCAAATAAAGAAACCCTAAAGAAAAAAATTTGAAAAGAAAAAATCTTTTTTAACGATAGCTAAAATAGTCTCTACAAAGCCTACCTTTCAAACGAATTCAGTCCTCTCTAAAGATCAGATATATTTAAATTGAGAATAAATAAATAAAATTCCATCTCCATTGAAATCGCTTTATCTCCAACCACAAAATCAGCAGACACAGTTAAAAGGTAACATTAGAAGAGATTTTTTTATTGAAATAAATTTCTGAGAGTCCTTTCAAAGTTCTCTAGGTTAAACCTTGCAAACTACTACTAGCACTCAGCTCAAACATGACCCAGTGCTGAGTCAGACTTCCAATTACATTGTGGGTAATTAGCCTACTGTACCACGCTGGCCAAACAGCGCAAGGTTTCTTCTCTTGCGGCTAGGAGACCTAAGTCTTGTCATTTCCTTCTGTCGGATATTACGACACCCTCAGAATGGAATCGGGTGACGACACCATTTATTCCTCATCCGTCATCACACGTAACGTAACTTCACGACTTTTCTGTCATTCATTTAACGAAACATATAGAGCGGAGGGAAATATGAATTAGCATTAAAATATTATTATTTAGAACTAGCGGACGTCCTGTCAAAAAGATAGCGGTATTAAAGTGCAAATTGACTCTTTGACGTTAGGAACACACCTACATTGCTTAGAAAACAGTGAGTGGTTGTAATTTATTATAAACTTTAAACAATAGCAATAAAGCTCAAATTGTCTCTACGTTTTAGTTAGAAAACGTTTGTATGGAAAAAAGAAAAAGGCTGTTTTTTGGGAGGCAATTATTGGAATTTTTCTCGCCTTAAAAACCATCATTGAACTTCAACGAACATTAAAAAAAAAAAGAATTGGCCATATTGGTCCAGGCGTTGTTGAGTTCACGGAGCAATATTGCTCCTGAGGAGGATGCTCCAGAAAGAGCTTGTAGACCAATGGGGTTCAACGGTTCTGAACGTTCCTTCGCTTACCAACACATTTTGCGATTCATTTTTATATTATAGAATAGAATAGAATAGAATACATTTATTTCCTGAAATATGGTGTACAGAGTCTTAATGCTATAGGTCCCAAACTAGGCAAGCCTGTGTCTTGGTGACCTAAAAGGCTGATACATTTTATGCTAATTGTACACCGGCGCGATACCGCGATCAATTACATGAGCAATTACACATTAGTACAGTTACACTTGATTAAATTTACAATAAAATACAAATTATGAAATGATATAGAACAGGATAAAATGAAATGAAATAAGCATTATAAGATTACTTATTGATTAAGATTAACTATTGACATTATGAGAATTATTAATTATGTCATAAATAATTACTAAAATATCTGTTTATTTAAAAAGAAACATATCTGCTTAATTTCAGCTAAAGTAACCCAATCCTCACTGAGTGTCAGCCAACAGAGCCTCTGTTTCTATGTAGTTCTTCTCCAGTAGCCACTCCCTAACAACACGTTTTATGCGGTACTTTGGACAGTGTAAGATTGTCGGATTTCTTAGTACGACGGAGTTATATATTTTATGGTATAGGTAATTGGAAAATCGACCAGCAAATCCGGTATTGATCCTTGGAGTTGGTGTTGTTGAAAAACGACTGCTTCTTGTGGTTCTGTTTTGCCCTTCATGTGTGTGCCTCTTTGATACGGCATGGGATATGTAAAGTTGTCTAACCCTGAGTATCTTAGCCTCGGTGTACAAACTGTCAGTGGAATATCTACGAGGTTTTGACAAATTATAGAGAAGAAGATTAGAATGCCGACATATTAGCTTGAGGACGGCAGTTCGGGAAGTCATGCCACGGAGAACAGGATTCCAATTAACCCATGGTCTACTACTGCTGCACAAACGACCGACTGCTGAGTCGGACCTCCTGCCAGTACAGGGACTGCCATCAGTCGACTGAGTCACGCTGGCGTGCAGCATACGGGTTGGTACAGGGTTTCATTTCAAGTTTCCATCTCTTACGGCTAGGTTTGGACATTTGTCGGCTCTTACGACTCAGGCTGGAATGGGATGGTGAGAAAATGAATTTTAAATCTATCACCACACGGAATTAGAATTCTAGTTGTTTCTTTTTTCAAATGATAAGACTTGTTCCCAAGAAATCACTATACAGCTTAGTGAGAGTAAATTAGGCACGTGAGAGAAACACGCGAAACGTTTTACGTAATACCAAATAAATTGGCTTATTAATTAACAGGGCCAATCAAATTCAAATTCAAAACTCATTTATTTAAGTTGGCTCATTAGAGCTCTTTTGACAAGTCAAACAACATAATAAAATTTAAAATGTACCATCTACTACCGGTTCGGTATGCAATTGCACAGAGAAGAGCCGGCAAGAAACTCTGTAGTTGCTCTTTTTAGATCGCCATTATTAGGTACGCTAGTCAAATGAAGCTTTCCGATAAACCGGTTCTCGCATGCATCGCCAACACCCATGTCGTAACAATGGTATTCTAAATAACATTAACTAGAATATAAGTATACTGCAAATGCATACCAAATCTCGGAACTCTTTAGAGTACTGCCGCAAATATGTACACAATTTCTGCACATGGTAGTTTAATTGCGCACCAGTCAAAGGCTTCCATTTCGCTGGTTCGGAGGATCGCTGAACCATGATTACCCCGAATATTGAGATGCTTCGTATCCGGTGGCCTCTATATTACATATGATTGAGTCTGTAATCTTGAGCAGGGTAGACAGTTCAAGATATTAATGTACAACACAAAGAAGTGACTACGACTGCTGAATTAAATAATTTAATATATACGCGATAAATCTATCTATCTATCTACCTATATAAAACAAAATGAGAACTCGAGAACGGCTAGACCGATTTGGCTCATTTTGGTCTTGAAATATTCGTGGAAGTCCAGGGAAGGTTTAAAAGGTGAAAAATATGAAAAAACTTTTTTTTAATATTATTTTTAACCCCCGACGCAAAAAGAGGGGTGTCTGTGGCACCGTAGCTCGCGAACGGATGAAGCGATTTCAAGACCGAAAGACCAGGGTTCAGGTAATAAATAAGTAGGAGCAGTCCCCCAACGCGATGTATTTTTGTATTTTTTTACTTACTACTTACTATATAATACTTAAGGGTACTTAGGTCATTGTGTCGGGGGTTTATTTAAATTTTTAATTTAATTATATTTTTTGATCCAGTTAAGGTTTGCACATATTATAATATAGTTGAAACATTTTGGAATTATCGTTCAGGTTTTTATTTATTGATTCTGTGGCGGTACGAAGTTTGCCGGGTCAGCTAGCCATTTATAAATTTCAATGTGTCATAATCGCGAAAACCTTAGATATAGGTAATGATTATGCCTTTTTTTGCGTTGGGGATATTTCAAACTACCAATGTGTATATCTACAGAGAAGCGCTAAGAAGAAATAGCCCATTTGGGACCCACAACCTAATTCCCTCCAATTTGATGGAGGGCTATTGATGAATCAAGTTGCCGAGGTGTTTATATCCAATTCTTACTAGTATCTGTACTTTATTTAAACATGCTGGCTTATTAGAGCTCTTTCATTTACCCCCGGTTTGGAATGCAGCTGTACAGAGAAGAGCGGACAAGAAACTCCGTAGTTACTTTTTAGTTACGAAGGCAGAGATAAGCCAGATTAGCAAGCAAAATTGTTTTGTTGTTGTAATACACATGACACGCTCATATGCCATGTTGAATGTCGCTTTGTGTTTTACTACTACTCAGCCCGTAAATGACCCACTGCTGAGTCGGGCCTCCTCACATCTTAGGGAGGGTAGGACTTTGTGGATTCATCATCATCATCAGCCCACATTAATCCACTGCTGTACATAGGCCTCCCCTAAAGAGCGCCATAGCGCCCTGTCTTCAGCTTGACGCATCCAGCTACTGCCCGCAACCTTTCGCAGATCGTCGCTCCATCTAGCAGAGGGCCGTCCCACACTACGCTAGCCGATTCGCGATCTCCACTCAAGAACTCGTCTACCCCAGCGGTTGTCGGTTCTTCTACAGATATGACCAGCTCACTGCCACTTCAGTCTGCTAATTCTCTGAGCTTTGTGGATTGACTCTTCGTAATCTAGCGTGTTATTGGTACTTGACCCAGAGCGTTGGCGTTTACTTAAAACTCGATTTTATTAATAAATCGAGAAGTGGATCATGTTACCAGCTAGGCTTTATAGAATTATAAATTTGGTCCTAAGTATGTACTTATCTGGTTTCTAGATTCGTGAGGCATTAGGCGGAGACTAAAGGGTCTCAATGAAATACTTTAATGAAAATAAACGTCCTGGAAAAGCGGGGATTATATTTAACCTTTTATAAATATATTTTTTTATATTGAAAAAAGAACTGGGGTTATAGCCTCGATGAAAAACAAATTGGAGATTAGAGATTTTTGTTCTATTAAGATTTTGTTTTTAAAATCTTCATTTGCCACTTAATTACAAAGTACCTTTATTTTTTTTAATTCTTGTGGCTCTCACGGTTTGTGTTTAGCCAATGTCAAGTCACTTTGTATCATTTCAATATTATTTATCTTCATGGGTTTGCCATTTCCCTGTTAGCCACTCATAAGTAATTTCATTTGGGTGTCCCCCTCCCACGTGGCTAAGATGTTCTGCACGGACGTGGGGTTGGCCTTTGGGAGGGAAGTACCTTTATAAGACGAAGAAGCAGTCTTCGCCACCAAAGAGTCAGTCTTCTGCAAATATATATACAACAGTAAAATGTCGCCTTTATACTGCATTATCAACCTGCATGCAGTTCCGTGTCCCCATTTCATCATGGGGTGTCGTAGGAGCCGACAAAAGGAAGTGGTAAGGCATAAACATTTGAATCAAAGCGCCATGCCAGTTCCCCTGGCCGGCGTGGCATGGCTATTTACCCTCCAAGTAACGGGTAATGGAGGCCCGACTCGGCTGTGAGTCATTTAAGGGCAGAGAAGTACTCATGCTGTTAAAGGAAGAAAAAAGAAGAAAGGTTCAAAATCTAGTCACAAGAAAAGAAAATCATGAATTTCTTCTGCCAAACCACCTGAGCAGTGTTTGGTTTCATGTCAAGAATGAGCGCCCGACTCAGAGGTATTTTGTGTTATATAATATCAAGTTATATAATATGTATTACAACAAAGTTATATAATATGTATTAGAATAAGGTTATATATGTATTTATTTTTTCATGTACTACATGTATTTGTCATATTGTATAAATTATTGCACACCCTACCTGCCGTTTTCAAGTTCACAACTCCTATCCATCCAAAGGTTGTCTGGAAGAAATCGCCCTGTGCGATAAGACCGCCCATTGTACATTTATTAGTTGTATTTCTCTGATGCCATGTTAACCTTTTCTGATATTGGTGTACAATAAAGAGTATTCTATTCTATTCTATTCTATTTGTGGGCTGGGATGGTACCCACCGGCAGGCGCGATTGGATCGTCGTTTCAGCCCATAAATGACCCACTGCTGAGTCGGGCCTCCTCCAAATTTATGGAGGGAAATTAGCCTACTGCGCCACGCTGGCAACCAGTCTTGGCACAGGGTTTGGATCAAGTTTTCCTTCTCTTGGGGCTAGGTGATCTGCTGCGTTCTTTTAGTCGCCTCTTACGACACCCTCAAGACGGTATGGGTTGGTGACATTTTGTTTTTTAAATCCGTCACCACGGTGCGGCGACAACGGCGCGATTAAATGGAACTACAAAACTCTGCAAAAGTTAAGGTCTGGGCAAACAGCGGACGGGGCGGGACGGCGACGCGACGCTGGCGGGACGTGAAGAGTTGTAATGTATTAGTTAATGTAGAATAGGTCACATAGAGCCGTCGCGCTCGGCGCGAGAGTAGCGGTCGCGTCGCGTCGGCTCTGTGTGACATATTCTACATTAACTAATACATTACAACTCTTCACGTCCCGCCAGCGTCGCGTCGCCGTCCCGCCCCGTCCGCTGTTTGCCCAGACCTTTAGGAGATAAACGCCTCTAGCGCACGCTTTAACCTCCTTTGTTCGTACCCCTGCGCGCAATGCTGCGGGAACCAGGCATGCTGAACCAGTAATTACCTGGAACAAATGAAAGGATATTTTACATTTATTTTTTAAATTTTCTTTTTTGATAAACGAAAACCCTGCACTATGTTTAACCTGTATCGCGGGGGAAGTTTACAAACATGTAATTCAGGAATACAAAAGACACACAGACTCAGAGCAAGTGCCTCTAATTTACAAGAAAGACACTTGCCCGGCCCCGGTATCAAACCCGGAACCCCATGATCCATCTTAGGGACTTTCCATTAATCGCGTGAGGTTCGAAAGTGGGAAGGGGTTGGGCAAAAATCACAAATCATATAGCTCGAGGCACTGACGGCCGATGGGGCAGACAGGTCCAGCAAAACGGAAAGCTGTTAGTCGTCGCCAGAAACTGATGGATGCGGGTGGCTCAGTATGGGGCAGGTCTATCAGTACAGGTCTTTCAGCTGAAAAGATGATGATGGAAGTGCCCCCCACAACACAGGCTATGCCTATTGAGGGAGAGTTTGCTAATAGTACCGTGTTATTTGAAGGTGGCAAGGCAGGACGGAGTGTGAGCAAAGCGATGTGGGATTGTAGAACAAAGAGCTGAGCCCGGGGTGCACGTGAGCGATATCGATTGCGCTCGGCCCTGCGCCCTGCGCGCTTCGCACAAAGCACCATCACAACGCCACTAGATCCGCGAGACGAAGGTGACAGATTGAACTCTCGTCTATCTCTCTCTTCTTATCTTATTCTACAAAAGATGCACTTCTGAGTCGGATGTCGGCCGTCGGCCCTAATTGCTATTCTACCATCTATGGTTCGGCGGTCTAACCAAATTATTACCGCCTACCCCAATATATAGGTTGGGGAGGTTAGATGGCAATTGCTCCGTGTAAAAATTGGTAGTTAGCCAAATCAGATTAGACCGGTGCCCACCTGATAGAAATTAAAAATCAAAGCAAATATAACGAAGATAACGAGATGAACCAAAAACGTCTACTATTATGGTTTATGATGATAGTGATATATGTTGGTACCTCCGCTAGTGTCATGGCCCCACGCCCACAGGCCGCGTTCGTGTTTACATTAGTGCATTTCACGCCTACCGCCCGCCACTCGACATTATGTCGTGCACGTCCAGAATAGCCGCGAATATTGTTAAAAACAAGCACTAACAGTAAAACTGCACACATGCAACAACCACATACATACAAACATACACTTGCATATTATTTACAAATACTAATACTACTAGTAAAAGCTGGTAATGCAACGAGGAAGGTCTACCAAATACTTTATTATCTGCAACAGAAGTTATTAAATAAAAATAGATATAAATATCATTGGACATTTCACACAACACCATCTCGTCCCCAGCTAAGCAACTTACTGCTTGTGTTATGGTAACGAGATGGATGATAAACTACTTAAATATTTTTTTTTTGTACATACATACTTAATATAGATAGAAAAACACCCAGACCCGTAACAAATACTTGTAGGTCGTACAAATATTTATTCCGTGCGGGTATCGAACCCGCGACATGCCTTGTGTGTATGTCTTGCTACTCAGCCCATAGATGACCCAGTGCAGAGTCGGGTCTCCCCCAGTTACATGGAGGGTACTTAGCCGACTGTGCCACGCTGGTCAGACGGTTGGCACAGGGTTTCGTATCAAGTCTTCTTTCTCTTGCGGCTAGGCTCTTACGACACCCTCAGATTGGAATGAGGTGGTGTCGTAAGAGTTGACAAAAAGTAATGCAGGCCCGACACAGCAGTGGGTCATTTATGGGTTGCGAGGAGCGTTAAGCTATTATGGTCATCCCCACCCACCCATCTCCCGTCCGTCTGACCGTTGCATAACCTAAAGGTCGATTGAATTCCGAACTCTCCCCTACGCCATAACCTCGTCTTCTCTATAATTAGCCCGTTAACTGTAAAATTAATATACATTGCTTCAGATCAAAATATTTTAACAGTGGAAATCGAGAGAGAATGAATAGTTATCGCGGTCAAGGGCAATTCTTTGAGGACAATAAGTAACATTGACTCATCACATTTTTACGGAATGCATTCACCAATAACAAGCCTACTTAACTTTATCATAAAAACTACTAATACTTAAAACACTACGTATTCTAAATCCTAGACGGTAATTAGCTGACTGTATCATGCGGGCGAGGCGTGTTGGCACAGACATGGAGGGAAATTAGCCTACTGTGCCATGCTGGCCAGACGGGTTGACACTAGCCACCACCTATCTTCGTTTAAGAAGTTTCCCGCAGATGGAATGGCTCGAGACCAAACAATAATGGTAGGTTTTAGTGGATAACTCGGGTGGACTTCACCATCTTCCCGCGCCCGTGGACTACAGCCTACAGCACATATTACAGCCTTGTCCCCCGGATTTCCCTAAAAAAACCGTATCAAGGTTTCCTTGATACGGTGAGGACGCGATCTACCATGGCGCCCCTACGGGTTGAGTTTATCGGAGAGCATCATTTTTTTTTGTTTCGCTGGGGAAATGATTTAGGCATACCGCCCCTCTGGGTCGGCGATTATCCGGATTGGATTTGATAGTTACTATTCGCATCATTATTTAGCCTTTAAATTCTATACAGTAAAGTACAATATCTCATGAAGCTTGACTGTATATGCAATGTTTTACCAGAACTTATTTTCAATATGCTATGGTGACCCTCAAAAACCGTTCCCATGGCAACTCAGAACTAATGAGCAATTGATCGGATTACTTACTTAACCATGATCCCTTTTTGTTAAGCCTTGCGTTTGACGTAAAAACATTTTACAGCACATACAATATTTAACCTTACCACGTATAGATTAAAAGTGAAAATTGAATGTTCTATAAACGAATTGAATGAAACTTGCATGGCCAAGGTTGAAGTTGTACTCACTGGGCATGCTAGTTCTAAAACGATGAACTAAAAGGCTAACTAAAAGGCAACCCATACCTTCTTGAGGGTGTCGTAAGAGGCGACTAAAAGAACGCAAGAGGCAGAACCTAGCCGAAAACTTGATACAAACCCTGTGCTTACATGAATTTGGAGGAGGCCCGACTCAGTAGTGGGTCATTTATGGGCTGAAACGACGACTTCCCTACCTAATATAATAATAATATCCTTGGACATTTCACACAACGCCATCTCGTCCCAAGTTAAGCAACTTAATGCTTGTGTTATGGTAACGAGATGGATGATAAACTACTTATATAATTTTTTTTTTTTGTAAATACGTACATATTACAGATAGAAATGACACCCAGACTCCGAGCCAGTGCCTCTGGTTTAGACAAAGACACTTGCCCGACCCGGGAATCGAACCCGGGACCCGTTGATCCAAAGGCGGCACATCTAACCACTAGACCAACGAGGCATTCAATATATATATATATATGTTCCAAATTTTCCAACAGAGTGCGACTCATTCACCAGTTTTCGTTCATGGCATACCACAATGTCGTAAATCACATCCATTCATAAGAATTCAATGACAACGCCAAATAATTTAATGAAACGAAGACCAATAATTTATTTTTGTGAAAGCAAATATTTGAACCGTATTTTATTATTCAGGTTACATTATCTTTTTTACCGCACGCACGTTAACCCTGGTAGTTTCATTATCATCAGGATTCCAGACGATGTGCGATTTACTGCCGAGCCTCCACCAATTTCATGGAGGGAAATTAGGCGACTGTGTCTGACTGGCACAAACGTCTTCTATACATCTATACACAAATAAATAAAATCGGATTGTCTGTTTGTAATAATAAAATAACTACTTTTTAGTAAATAAATTTTAATTTTTGTCTGTCTATCTGTCTGTCTGTTTGTTCCGGCTAATCTCTGGAACGTTTTTTTTTTTTTTTATTGCTCTTGGTGGCCAACGAGCTAGCGGCCCTCCTGATGGTAAGTGTTGACCGCCGCCCATGGACTTTGGCAGTGCCAGGGGCACAGCCAAGCCGTCGCCTACCGTGAAGTGAGTGCTCTTTTTAAACCTCGTTTAAAGGAGGACATGTCGTAGCGCTCGGGAAACACCGCCGCAGGTAGTTCATTCCAGAGTCTGCACGTACGTGGTAAGAATGATCGCTGGAAGCGTACCGTGCTGGACGTTATCGTTTCCAGGTGATATGGATGAACCCTGCTGCGATGTCGAGTTGTACGATGGTAGAAAGGTGACGGTGGTACCATTTCAAACAGTTCCTCGGAGCACTCCCCGTGGAACAGACGGTAGAGCACGCAGAGAGATCCAAAGTCTCTCCGTTGCTCCAACGTCCCCAGTTTGTCCGTGAGATTGGGATCCCCGACGATTCGAACAGCACGTCTTTGGAGGGAGTCAAGTGGATATATGAATAGATTTTGACGGGAGTTTCACTGATAGGAAGCTGATGATATAAGGAGTAACTTAGGCTACTTTTTTAGACTATCTTCGCCCCACGGCGTCACTCGCGGTACGACAATAAGTTAGCGCGGGTGAAACCGCGGGGCGCAGCTAGTTTGATATAAAATTCAACACTACTATTACTGTTACTTCTCAGCCCACAAATGATCCACTGCTGCGTCGGCCCCCTCCAACTGCATGGTGGGTAATTAGCCTACTAGGGCACAGGGTATCATATCAAACCCGCCACCGACGAAAGCCTCGATGACTGAGGGCATCCCAGTGTACCGGGACGCCCTCTCTGATAGTCGCTTGCCCGCGTAGCGGGCACCACGTCGGGGCCTCAACGTTGACTGCGCTTACGCGAACCTTTGGCGCCCCAAGCGTGCCGTGTGAGGGTATACCGCTGGGGTTTTAGTGGGTATACGGGTTCTGTCCCGGGAGTCCCACATAATCACCGCATTTACCCAGCGAAACCAAAATTTATTGCGTCTTGAATGCTTTGCAGGAGTCGTGGTTACCGGAGAGACTAAATGACGGTGGTCTTTAAAAGTACAAAGTTACCTGTAATTCTGTATTCTTCATTGATAACGTCCTTTACAGTCTTTTGATTAATCAAATATTCCTTTTCTGGTGGTACTTCACTTCGCGATGTATGCGAGTCTGTCATATTATTTGACACTAGCATTTGCGCGCGGCTTCGCCCGCGTGGGTTTCGGACCCGTGCCTATTTTTGCATATTGCATATGCATA
This sequence comes from Clostera curtula, assembly GCA_905475355.2. Taxonomy (NCBI): domain Eukaryota; kingdom Metazoa; phylum Arthropoda; class Insecta; order Lepidoptera; family Notodontidae; genus Clostera; species Clostera curtula. The sequence continues at coordinate 1,879,688 of FR997804.1, read as the reverse complement.
TTTTTTATGAACTTAAAAGCGGTTATTGTGACTAAACTATGATAGTTAGATATGTGACTTTTTTGTAGATCTTTATAAGACCTACAAACCCGTAATACATCATTTTGTTCTATTGTCAATAGTTTTTGCAGCACACGCATAAATAGGTTTTCGATTTTACACCTTGGTTTACAAAATCGCAAATTTCATACGGATTCCTAATTCTTTTGAAAATAAAATATAGCCTACAACCTTCCTCGATAAATGGACTATCTAACACTGAAAGATTTTTTGAAATCGGTCCAGTAGTTCCTGAGATTAGCGCGTTCAAACAAAATCTGCAGCTTTATATATTAGTATAGATTACAGGCGTTGTTTGGATGAAACATTATGTCAAAATTCATACAAAAAGTAGCGAACACGAATGGCCATGTGAAATGCCAGCGTGACACAACATACAACTACTATTCAGCCCATGCATATGACACCCTCAGGGCGGAATGTGGTGGTGAGACTACTAATAATACTCCGCCCATAAGTGACCCATTACTGAGTCGGGCCTTCAAGTTAAATGGAGGTAATTAATGTGCCACGCTGGACAGACGGGTTGGCACAGGGTTTCAAATCAGTCTGCGGCGGCGTGGTTCTGAGTACAGACCCCACAATGCCGCAGCAAGACGCGAGTTGGAGCACCCCGGGGATGTTTAGTGGGTATGCCCCCACTCTGGGGGAGAGTCCCACACGCCCCCCCTCGGCCATCCCCGTGGCTGACGGGGATTGTCCATAAAGGATTTGACCACGGGCGAACAAAAAAAAAAAAAGGGGTTTCAAATCAAGTTTCCCTCTCTTGCCGCCTACTTATATAATTTTGTCGGCTCTTTCGACACCCTCTTGTTGGAATTGGGTGGTTCCACTAGGTATTCTAAACCTGTGCCCACACGGAAAGTTACTAACTGCAGTCTAATTCATATCAAATGACTCTGTAGCTATATTAAAAAATTATATAAATTGATCTACTGTCAAAATGCATATTTTCGTAAACTGTGGCACTTCTCCTTTATTTTTCTGTTGAAAAGTTATTTCCTTCGTTTGTTTGTGAGGGCGACGTGTCTCGAAGTCGATATCGGGCCATCTCATTCCAAGTTTCCATAACAATTGCTTTTCTACACGCAGGGGCGGACCATGAGTTAGTGTGGGGGGCTGTTCTAATACATCTAATCCGGCATCATCTAAAGTATTAACTTATTGCCATTAACGTAGCCTAGTGTACAACGAGATCAATCGGCAAGCTAATCAAATGGTGGTCCGCTGGATATCGGCTGCCATTGTACCGTCAATTGCAGGCGATAGAAGTAGCCAGTACAGTGAACTAATAAAATAATTACCTACTATTACTACTCAGTACATATGACCCACTGCTGAGTCGGGTCTCATCCCGGCTGGCCATCGTGACACAGTAGGCATAAGCTGGGGTTTCAGTGGGTAGCGGAGTGTTCCGGGGTCCCACCCCCGAGTGGCAGCGTAATGCATTAAGCATCCCCAGGCTTTACACCGCAATTCTGGATGATTAAAGAATTTAGGTCTAGCCGACGCGACGCGACCGCTACTCTCGCGCCGAGCGCGACGGCTCTATGTGACCTACTCTACATTAACTAATACATTACAACTCTTCACGTCCCGCCAGCGTCGCGTCGCCGTCCCGCCCCGTCCGCTGTTTGCCCAGACCTTTTTTGTTACTACCTGCAAATTACTCCCTGTGGTGACGGATTATATAGTGTCATCGCCCCATTCCATACTGAGGATGTCGTAGGCGCCAAGAAAAGTAAATGACAAGGCCGAAAACCTAGCCGCAAGAGAAGGAAAACTTGAAACAAAACCCTGTGCCAACCCGCCTGGCCAGCGTGGCACAGTAGCATAATTACCCTCCCTGTGATGGAAGGAGGCTCGACCCGGCAGTGGTTCATTTATGGGCTAAGTAGTAGTATTAGTATGGGGATGGAGACCCTTTATGTCAATGAGGCCCCGAGCTACAGGCCCAATAATCCGGCCCTGTCTACACGGTTTTCCAATTGTGGCTGCAGTTTATTTTCACTTTGAAATAACATTCGCGGTGATTTAAAGTTTGGAAATAGAACGAGCATGTTCACTTAGGGTAAGTAAGAAATGTTTATCTTACAAACTAGTTCTAGCTAGGTAGTTTTTTAAAACTAAATCAATATTTGCAAACGAAAGGCAATAAGCCGTAGCCTCATATTTATTTTACCTCCATATATTTTTATTTTTAATTTTTGAATATAGTTCGTTCGGAGTTATTATTATTTTTAAGTATTTTAATGTTACTTGCGCAATAATTACCAGTAGACGTACCACAAGACGTTTTCTAAGAAATCGATGCTTTCCGATTGGTACAACACTACTGTATTTGGTTTCTACTGTAATTGGTTTCTAATTATCATTGTGTATTGATCAAATAAAGTATTATTTACCTCAGATTACATTTTTATAAAATCTAGCACACGAAACACATGAGTTGGTAGTTGAGATTTTTGGTAGAAATTGTGTAAAGCTAAAAAACTTTCGTCAATACATGTTGATTCAAATTTCAAGAAAACCAATCGCTTTTTTCGCACCGTACCAGTAGTCCCTTACTGTAAACTTTTTGTTACAGCCTCTATATTGTAGACACGTCACCACAGGCAGTATTTCCTTCACGTGGGCTGAACTATAACCTTCGAATGGCGACCGAGTTAGTAGAAAACGCGGAGTGGTTTCGGAGCGCCAGGGCGTTGACCTCGCGGTTAGCTCGGCATCGCCCGCGGGCGCAAAACATGGTTAAAAATAGCTGATGACGTCACTTGTTTATCACAGCGCAAGGTTACGAGAGCTGCGCGCGCGCCGATAGCGCGAACCGTGCGCTTATCGTCGTACATGACATAACGTGAAAGGTAAAAGTAATAGCGACTATGTAGTGCGTTTGGTGACGGATTTTGTATGCATGACACCACCCCCTTCAACCCTACGGGTGTCTAAAAGAAGACAAGAATTATTAATAAAAATCGTGTTCATCATCGCAGGCCGTAAATGGCCCGCTGCTGAGTCCAGCCTCCTCCAAATTCATGGAGGGAAATTAGTCTACTGTGACTTGCTGCCACACGCACGGGTTGTTTCAAGTTTTCCTTTTGTATAGTGTAAGCGGTGTGCCTTTTGCGTTCCTTTAGTCTTACAACACCCTTGGCATGGAACAGGTTGGTGACATTGTGTATTCATAATCGGTTACCATACGGCCTTTATAATAATTTGTATATATTGCTATGCTATGCGCGGAGATTCCCTGCAAGATCGAATCGGAAATGAGGAGATATGCAGGCGAACCAGGGTCACCGACATAGCCCACAGAATTGCCAAACTTAAGTGGCAGTGGACAGGGCAGAAAAGTCCTCGAGTGGCGACCGCGTTCCGGAAAGCGCAGTGCTGGTAGGCCTCCCACACGGTGGACCGATGACCTGGCTAAGGTCGCCGGAAAACGGTGGATGTCGGCGGCCCAGGCCTCTGTGGAAATCCTTGGGGGAGGCCTATGTCCAGCGCACGTGGAATCTAAGGAGATACGACGTCCTGTTCGGGTGCTCACGACAGGACGTCGAGTGCTCGTAGGAGCTGGAGGAGAGGAGGAGAGGAGGAGGGCCTACTTGTCTGCGGCGGCGTGGTACTGTGTACAGATCCCACAATGCCGCAACAGGACGCGAGTTGGAGCACCCCGGGGATGTTTAGTGGATAGGCCCCCACTCTGGGGGAGAGTCCCACACGCCCTCCCTCGGCCATCCCCGTGGCCGACGGGGATAGTCCATAAAGGATTTTACCCCGGGCGAAACAAAAAAAAAAGGCCTATGTCCAACAGTTGACGTCTTTTGGCTGAAATGATGATGATGATGATAAGTATTGATGATTGCAATTAACAGCTGTCTGCTATCTACACAACCTTAAAACTATTGAATCAACGGTAATATCTAATTGTAACTAAGTACACACGGTTGTTTAATCTCTGTGCAAACATCTTAGTGTATCTAGTACTATTTACATACTTGCGTTAAGAAATGTATAGAGCTCTTTGCTTTGGGTTTCATAATTGGCACAGTTACTTGAAGATTAAAGCGGGAAGTGTATCATCATCATTCCGGCCCATAGATGGCCCAGTACCCAGTCCGGCCTCCTCCAAATTCATGGATGGATAATAGTCTACTGTGCCATGCTGGCAAGACGAGTTGGTTGGGTTTGCATACATTTTCCTTGTATTGCGGCTATGTGATTGGCGCTCGTTTAGAGGCCTCTGAATACACACTCAGGATAGTGTGGGTTGGACATTATCCTGAGTGTGTCGTAAGAGGTCTGTGTGAGACACAGACGTCACTAAAAAGGCGACAGACAATCAACCTTTTTGCAAGAGAAGAAAAACTTGATACGTACAAGGCTAAACCTCTACTAAAATTAAGATATACATGAGTTTAAAAATACATAGACATTGTCATGAAGTTTAGAGGAATACTTCGTTATATTAAGCAAACCAACGATTCAAAGTGTTCAATATATTCCATTCATTTTATATTACTGTACAAATGCATGAGAGATGCAGTAACAAAAAAAATAAAAACATCTATACATTCCGATTCACTGGTGTTTTACCATTTGTTCAATTGTCATCGAAATTCAAATATCGAACTTCAAAATTCGAAATTTCGAACATGGAAACACGAGTGATGTGCCGATCGCACGAGTCGAGTCATAGGGGTGACTGAGCATTTCCAGGATTGGCATTCGCTGAGAACGCTTTGAAGCGCTTTGTCCGCTGTTATCTGAGCGCACAGCTATGTCTGCACGAAGTGAAACGATACGCGTCCGCTGGCGACAAAGGGCCGGTTAATACGATCCGACGTTCGGTATTTGCTAGTGTTATACTGACAGGATACAAAGGGATCCACTACACATATCATAGTTTAACTAGCTGTTACCTGCAGTCTTCGTTGGACTTACCCTATATTAATTTGAGTTAGTTCTTTTTTGCAAATAGACGTCGCTGCTACAATGTTAACGCGTTAAAACTATTTGTACATTGTTAGGTACATAAGACCGAATGAATAGTGGTATTATAACTGTCAGAACAAATAAGTCATATTGGTAGGAATGTAGTTCGGTGTAATGCTCTGTCATAATCTTCCACACAAATTAATAAAGCTGGCACGGCAAACGTTGTTTTAAGGCCCCCGCGGGGGTTGCGGGTAAGATTTTGTAAAATACATAGCAAACCTCTCCTCGACAAAAAAATATTCCGACTAAATTTCAAGTCTTGGGGCCTTAGGGTAATTTCTTGCAGCATTCTCTACAGGGGGAGAGAATGAATGAGGTACAAAAAGGAATATAGAGCACAAATATATAAAATAATTCTTACATCGGGTTTTAACTTAACAGAAGCTAGTTAAAATTGTGTTTTGTTGAGCATTGTAGCTATCGCAAATAAATGTAACCTCCATTTATTTAGAATTTAGACCTTTAGTAGTATCAAGCTAGGAAATCAAATTCAGGTCCACGCAAGCGAAGCCGTGTGTCGCTGGTTTTATATTTATGGTCAAACTTTCTCATAAAAACTAACTTTAAATCCCTCTTAGCATAACTGGGGCAGGTAGATAGTCCACGATGTAATACAAATTAGATAAAACCCTTATTTGTGGTTACGTTTTGACATAATTGACGGCTTTTGACACAATATATATTAAACACAAAAAAACTTTTACACGGTTGTGAAAAAAATTGCAGTTTCAACATCCTCGCTCAGGCAGCCACGGGTAGAGTCTAACATTAATATTTCACGGCAGAACTACACACGTTGTGTACTGCAATTACGTAAATTGCTTGTTAGCTTCGTGTTACGTTCTTTGATGTCTTAAGTAAACTTTTTACGTAAAACAAACGTTATTTCTACTTTGTAACGTATTTGAACGAATGGAATACAAGAGTATCGTTCATATTTCATTCTTTTCCATTAGCTTTTTAAATTCCTCTTCCGTGACGACGTGAATTCTTCATCATTTCAGGCAGGTTTACATTATACAGTGTGACGTTAGCAGACGGCAATCATAATAATTTCTGCCCATTAACGACCCACCGTTGTATCGGGTCTATCAGGGTCAGGATATCTGGCACCTCCAGCGTTACAAATGTCCATAGAAAAGGCTAGCCGCTTACTATTAGGCCAGTCGTATGCTTGAGGAAGACTAGAAAGAAGTCTAGTAACAAGTCTAGTAAACAGTCTAGTAAACAGTCTAGTAAACAGTCTAGTAAAAAGTCTAGTAAGAAGTCTTATTCTGTGTGGTGACTGATTTGGAATACAGAGAGTCACCACCCCATTCCGTCCTGAGGGTGTCGTATGAGCCGACACAAAGAAATGTCAAGGCCGATAACCCCAAGCCACAAGAGGACAACTTGATACGAAACCCTGTGCCAACCCGTCTGGCCAGCGTGCCACAGTAGGCTAATTACCCCCATATAACTGGAGGAGGCCCGACTCAGCTGTGTTTCATGTGCTGGTATGGTATGGTTTTTGCCAAATAACTTTTTTTCGCCGATATTGGGCAAGCTAAGAACGTGGGCCATACCGCCTCGTCGAGTTATATCACCAAAAATAGTGATGTCATCTGGCGTGACCATAGATTACGATAATCCGCCAGTAAGGCGCGATCGGCCACGTATCGCAGAGTCCGCTACACTGATAGCGGGTCAACGACCTGCCGTTTGAATCACTGCACGTTTTTTGCTGTGACTCCTCGCAAGGTCGCAGCCTAGCGGGCTGTGCGTTACGCAATTAATCTGCAGCTCTGGCTCTGCTGGTTGTTGTACGGGTGTCCCATCATCATCATCAGCCCACATTAGTCCACTGTGCAATATCTGACCCCCTTCGTACTTCGGAGTGCACGTTTTAGTTAATTGAAAAACTGACCAGCGGTTGACCTCTATCTCAACTGATAGTAAGTGACGATGAGGCCGACGGTGTAGCCCGCTGGGACAGCAAAAGCCTATTCAATTCAGACTTGAAGGCATCCAAGTCATATTTACTGGGAAATACAAACGAAGGAAGCGAATTCCACTCCTTAGCAGTCCGCATCAAGAACGAGGAAGCGAAACGCTTAGTGCGAATATGTGAGATTTCAACAGCATAAGTATGAAGTCGCTCCCCACGCCTGGATGTCCGATGATGGAAAGGGGATGGTGGAATTAAATCGTGCAACCCGGCTGCCATACTACCATCTAAGGCAGTCGTTTACATTACATTTATTTACAAAAATGAAACTAATCCAATTTAAAGTTCACGCAGAATACGGGTAACATGTAGTATATAAGTGTAGTAGGTATATTAAATAGTAAGGCCATGTTCGTTCACTGACCTCCAAGCTCTACCTCCTGCTTAAAGCAGACACGAAAGATATAAATTACCATACACGTTACACGAAATCTTTAAAAGATGACACATTAATAAAGATTACTACAAGATGAAGCTAGTTGGAGGTGAATGGCCGCGACGCTTGCGGGTCATACGACTTATATGTCATCGTTTCAGCCCATATATTGCCCACTACTGAGTCGGACCTCCTCCAAATTCAAGGAGCCCGGCTATGACCCCAATGACCACCCGGTCATGAATGACGATTTCCAACGAAAGAAACGGGTTCATTCATGGTTGAGATTCAACAACTGGGCGATTCTAAGTTACTACATTTAAGTATACTAATATACATTTTTGTCGTTGTTATGGATCTAGAATACACAAGGAATTTTGTAAGGATTTCTATAAAAAAAATATGCGACCAGAGGCAATTCAATTCAATAAATTTTATTATTGGTTTCAAATAAAATTTATGCGGTACACATCCAAAAAAAACCGAGGAATTGAAACTTTTTTAAGTCATTTAAACTTTTTTGAAGAACACTATAGCATCTATTATAATTCAAACAGCTAACCTTAACAAAAACATGTATCAGTATTTATACTGGCCAGTTCTACATTTTTAATGAACTCCATAGCCATGTCTACCTGAATAAAAACTATATTGCTCCTCTGTCCTGTCAAACGGTCGATATGTGTCTATTTTGACATGTGTCAAATCTCAAAACAAGTTGGCTTGACGAGTGCCGTCCCCTTCTATGTGGAGAATGTCCGATCCGTGTCCTTCATAGTGTTACAATTACATAAAAATACAGATTAAAGCAATTGTCTTGAAATCGCTGGTTCACGCCTGGTCGACTGCCTCGTTGGTCTAGGGGTTACATGTGCCGCCTTTGGATCAACGGGTGCCTGGTTCGATTCCGAGGTCGAAACCAGAAGTACTTGCTCTGTCTGTCTGTCATCTGTCAGTCTGGATGTCATTTGTGTTCGTGAATTACATGTTTGGTCTAACATCTGAGGGTAAAGCAAGTCTCTCCTCTCTAACCCACTGTCGAAGTTTCCCAAACGGAGATGACCCGCGCAGATAAATAGTAGGTTTTAGTCGGTAAACCAGTCGCAATCACCATCTCAGTGCGACCGGGACTCCCCCATACCCCAGCCCCGTTCCCCGGCTGTGGACTTACAGAAGGTTTCCCCCAAAATAGAAAAAAGGTAACGTTTAAAAAAAATGCTTTAGGAAAATTCTGACATGGAGCACAAGTATTTATCTAGAGATGCTACTGGAGATGGACTTTTTGTTGTAGGGTTTTTGTAACACTCTATAGATATCGACTTTTAAAAACACGAAAGTGTCAACAAACAATTTTTTAGTATTGTATTTTTAAAATTTTATTTTAGGTATCCATATCGGTAAAATCTTTAGCCTCGAGACGACTGACCTGAAACTAGGCACACGTGGAACTCCCGCGACAATAAACAAGGCTTAAATGAGAGGCTAAGAACAAGTCTGACAGAACCAACGGGTTTTGCAGGTTAAGTTTACCTTTTACGTTGTCTGCCAACACAGCTCATCTGATTTAGATTAGAGATTAATTTAGTTTAAGCTTTTTAGTCGTTAAAACATTTTTTCTGTAATTGTATTCTTTCTCCTTAAAGAAGTGCAGTTTCACAAAAAAAGATTCTTTTTTTGGTTTGCACGATAATGTTCCGCCAATTTTAGGTCATTCATTACTTTCATCCTTTCTAGTTTTAAACTATTCATTTAACTAACCTGTACAATAAAAAAATAAAGATACCTTATAAGTCTAACAACAAAAATATACATTTAATTTATTAAATGTGCAGAGTTATTTGGTCATTTACCACCGATTCAGAAGGCTGGTTTACAAAGAAGAGTCGGCAAGAAGTTACGTAGAATAAAACAAAGATTATTAATATTAGTGAGAGAAAGCTGGCGAAACAATCAACAGTGTGCCTACAGATACACATAATATACTCGTAAGTATTAAAATCTGTTTTAAAACTGGGGGACCCTAATATTGTTATCAACATGATGATAATATTGTGTAGCGTCACTTTTTATTTATGTTTTTACAAGCAACGCAATAAACTTTTTTTAATCAAAGAAATTGATCGATTACATACTTAAATTATTTTACATATTTGATTTTTTAAATGTTTGTAAGTATCAGGTATTTATAAAATCAATAAAGAATCTATCTACATTATTATATGTACATACACTAGCTGTTAACTCTTAACTTCGCTCGCGTGATCTTCATAGTACCTACAACAGAGCGAGCGCCTTCAACCCGCGACGAAAACTATTTTAATAATATAAGTTACTTCAATCAAGATAAAAGCCGAAATTTTGCGCAATCACTTTAAATTTCATTGATTTGGAAACACAGAAACGTTCCATTTATTTTGTTTTACGATAATGAACTTTGTTTCCAACTGCATTTGGTATAGAATTCCCGTGCTCAGTAGAACACTATTAGATGGTCTAATCTCTCTCTTTGCGTCGTATTCCTCAATGTTGAGGGTCGTGACCACCCTTCAGCATCACTTTCTCTTGTATGATGTTCTTCCATCTGTTCCTGTTTCTGGCGGTGTGGAGCGCATGGTGGACCGTAGAATTGAGAGTGGTGCGGATTTGATCGGACCAACGTGTAGGGCTGCGTCCTCGAGGTCGTTTTCCATCTACTTTGCCGATCACAATGAGCCTTTCGAGGTTATCACCATCTTTCCTTGCAATGTGACCGAAGTATTCGAGGACTCTGCGTAGGCATTCAGAAGATAACCGCGAGGAAATCTTGAGCTCGTGTAATATAGAAACGTTGGTCCGAAATGCTGTCCAAGGAATGCGAAGCATCTTTCTCCAGCACCACATCTCAAAGGCGTCGATGCGTCTGCGGTCTGCAGCTTTCATCGTCCAGGTTTCAGCGCCATACGCAAATATTGAGAACACCAGGGACCGCACCAGTTTGGTCTTGGTCTTTTTCGAGATGTTGTGATCTCTCCAGACTTTCTGAAGTTGGGACATGGCACTTTTAGCCATGCCAATTCGTCTGCGCACTTCTCTCTCGCACGAACCGTTGTTGCTGATGTTGGAACCCAGGTAAATGAAGTTGTCCACTATTTCTAGGTCTAACGCACCAGTGAGTTCCAACTTTCCAGATCGATCTACCACCATGACCTTCGTCTTAGATCTGTTTATGGAAAGTCCCATCTCTTCACTTGTATTCTCTAAACGGTCAAGAAGTGTAACCATCTCCAGCTCACTTGCCGCAAGAAGAGTGGTGTCATCGGCGTAGCGCAAGTTGGTGATTTTTACGCCACCAATAGTGACGCCCCCCTCCCAATTCTCGCAGGTTCGTCTCATAATGTACTCGCCGTATGCATTGAATAGAATAGGCGATACAATGCACCCTTGGCGTACTCCTTGGTTAAATTGGAAGGGTTTGGAGGTAATTTTATCCACTCTTACAACTCCCTGGCTTGAGTGATACAGGGTGCGTAGCAGAGCGATGAGATGATCTGGTACACCAAGGTCATGTAGCACTTTCCACAAACAGCTCCAGCTGACACAGTCGAAGGCTTTGCTATAGTCCACAAAACACATTATCATCGGCGTGTCGAACTCGTATGCCTTCTCAATGAGCTGCCTGACATTGAGGATCTGTTCTCGAGTTCCTTTGCCCTTCACGAATCCCGCTTGCTCCTGTGGAATCTGCCAATCCAGGTAGTATCGGATGCGATTGTTCAGGATGTGGAGCAAGACTTTGCTGGCATGTGAGATGAGGGACAATGTTCGGTAATTGCCGCAGACCTTGGTTGAACCTTTCTTGTGCAGCGGAAGAATCACGGATTCAGACCAGTCCCGCGGCCAGTCGCCGTGTTGCCATACGTGTGAGCAGATCTCAAAAAGTGTCGTTTCCCCGATGTCACCCATAGCTTTAAGCACCTCCGCTGTTATTTGGTCACTTCCTGGCGCCTTCATCTTCTTCAAGGATTGCAGAGCCTTTGCTATTTCCGAGCGAAGAATCATGGGTTCCAGAACTAGATCCTTCCAAACCGGTTCGACTGTGGATGATGAGCGGGGATCTCTGTACAATTTGTCACAGTAATCTCTCCATCTCTCGGCAACGCGATCAATCTCATGTAGCACTGTGCCGTCATCATCCTCTATAACCCATGATTTAGCTTTAAACTGCTTGGACAGAACTCTAACTTTTCTGAAAAGGTCCGCAGTTTGTAACTTGTTGGAATGTCGCTCAATATCTCTGCAGATGCCCTCAATGAATTTGTTCTTATCGCGGCGACAACTAGCTTGGATGGCTCTGCTGAGCTCAGAGTGCTCGGCCCTTCTTTCGCGATTTTGCTGGTCCCTGCCTTTCAAGCCTTTCCTGCACTGAATGAGCTCCCACGAAGAATCGGAGATCCATGAAGATTTCTTCGGCTCTGGCTTTATCTTCCCAGCAACCTGATGTAGCGCATGGTTTATCTGGCATTTCAAGTGTTTCCACTGTGTATCAGCGTTAGCGTGTTTGTACGATGGGCAGCTCTTCATTTTAGCCTCTATGGTCTCTCGGAAGAAGGATTCTTGAGAGGGATCTAGCTTTCTAGGCTTGGGTGGCTGCCGCCTAGGTGCCTTTAACCGCAGTGAGAAGTTGGCGACGAGCAGGTTGTGATCGGAGCCGCACTCTGCGCCGGGAAATGTTTTTACGTTAGACATCGAGGATCTCCAGCGGGTGTCTAGAATTATGTAATCGATCTGATTTCTGTGTCTGTCGCCTGGGGATCTCCATGTATATAGGCGTCTTGGGTGATGCTGGAAGAACGTGTTCATTATACTGAGATTTCTGTTTATGCAGAACTCGATCAGTTTTACACCCCGTTCATTTCTAATGCCGAGTCCAAATTTTCCAACCGTGCCTCTGATGTGATCATCGCCACGTGTACTACCGACTTTGGCGTTCCAATCACCAAGGATCATTTTAATTTCCCTGCCAGGAATAGAACTTAGAGTTTCCTCGAGTTTCCCGTAAAAGTCGTCAATTACGTCATCTTGTGCTTGCGCTGTAGGTGCATATACCTGTATGATATTCAGCACGCAAGGTTTGGTGTTCAGCTTCATTGACAGGATTCTGTCAGACACCGGGTTATAACCAAGGACGTATTTATTCATGTGTGGAGGCAAAATGATTCCAACCCCATTCCTACTCGAGTCTTTACCGCCCGAAAAGTACATGGTGTTCCTTTCTGCAGTCGTGAAGTGGCCGTTACCACGCAAGTGTGTCTCACTGATGCCCAGTATAGAGATGTTGTGTGCTGCCATTTCCCTTTCGACGATGGTTAGTTTACCCGCCATTAGCAGACCTCGGACGTTCCAAGCTCCAATGCGATGCTGGGCACGCATTGCGACCTTCTCGTTATTAGATGTTGTGGTACCGACAGTAGCATCTCTTCCTTCTGAGGCCTGTCGATTCGCCCCAGGGGAAGCTTCGGTCGCCAATTTCACACCAACCAGCCCGGATACTGGGTGGCGCCGATGGTTAGTCGGGTCGTCCAACAAACTCACTTTCTTAATTTCTGATGGCATAAGGGGGTTTTCTTGGGAAGATAAATGCGGTGGGTTCCCACGTCCTTCCGCTTCAGTCTTTTTGAGGATATTTAGGTCCTCACGGTCACTGGTTACCGCCCTGCTGACATTGAGTGCTCACAGGTATGTCGGGCTAGTTACCGCCGCCCGATTCTCGGCGTTGACTGTTTTACAGCGTGGGTAGGTCTCCTCCACACCAACCCTCCTCCTTTTTCATTCGGGCTTGGGACCGACAACGGCGGAGTTCAGATGGTCTAATAATGTAGACGAAGTGTTACATTAATTATTTTCCGTGTGGTGACGACTTTAGGATGCGTAGTGTCACCACCCCATCCTATCCTCAGGGTGTCGTAAAGCCGATAAGGTAGCCGCAAGAGAAAGAAAACTTGATACGAAACCCTGTACCAACCCGTCTGGCCAGCGTCTGGTCTAATTTCAGACAAAAGACGTCCACTGCTGGACATAGGCCTCCCCCAAGGATCTCCACAAAGGCCGGTACTGGGCCGCCCGCATCCACTGCTTTCCGGCGACCTTAACTAGGTAGTCGGTCCACCGTCCACCGACTGAGTAGTAGTAGTTATTTTAAAACTAAACTCCGGTGTGATTGCATACTAAGAGTATTGTATTTCGTTTTTTTTTTTGCAAAAACTGATTTCTTAACCGTTCTGATCGCGTTATTTTATTTAAATGTCAACGTTTCAGACACTGCAGTGCTAAGGTCGTAAAAAGTTAAGATGACGTGTCTTTTTGTTTCAAAAATACCTAATGGTGTTTATTTACATCAAAATTGATCTCGAGATTCCTTTGTGTGTTTTTATAAAATACTATATCTCTCTACTTTGCACCTGCAAAATTCAAATAATAATAAATAAATATCCTTGGACATTTCACACAACCCCATCTCGTCCCAAGCTAAGCAACTTAATGCTTGTGTTATGCTAACGAGATGAATGATAAACTACTTATATACATTTTTTTTTGTAAATGCATACATATTATAGGTAGAAAACACCCAGACCCGGAACAAATACTTGTAGGTTGTACAAATATTTCTTCCGTGCGGGAATCGAACCCGCGACATGCTGCGCAGCAGTCGATCGCTCAATTCACCCGTATATTAACGATAGGTAAACAACAAATCGCTAACGACCCAACATCTATATTATCTCCAATACCCAACGTTATAGTGTAAACAAACAAGAGAACACTACATCACACACCCTGTCCTGTTCCCGTTAAATTTACAGCGCTAAAACATTGGAACAAAGAGATTCGGGAAGGCTATAGCAATGATGAATGACATCCTGCAAATAATTGTCCTTCGCAAGGGCGGGGAGAGGGATCGGTGGGCGCGGCTCGTGACGTCAGAGCCCTGCGGTCGTTGACCCGAGAACAGCTGACATAACCAGGTAGCTCACGTAACAAAACCATCGATGGCGCCGAGACGAGTAACGGAGTACTGGCTGTTTCTTGGCCCTTTATGACTATTTTAATACTTACTAGCGACCCGCCCCAGCTTCGCACGGGTGCAACGATGAAACTCTAAATTTATCAGTGTTTCTCTACAATATTATGGATCTATTATACATATAAACGTCCCTCTGGAATCACTCAAAAACAAAACCGCTTCAAAATCCGTTGCGTAGTTTTAAATATTTAAGCATACGGGACGGACAGACGACAGCGACTTTGTTTTATAATATGTAGTGATAGTGATGATGATAACTATTGCATTTTTTTGAATATATGATGAAATACTATGTATGACGTGACGTGTGTGACGGATTTAGAATAAAGAGTGTCACCACCCTATTCCATCCCGAGAGTGTCGCAAACCAAATTTTCTATCACCGCAGAGTTTGAAAATTAAACATTACGATTTCGTCATCAGAGTCCAATACCTCTTAAACTAAACACACGTGTTAAACGTGAACGCTGTTATTAAATTCTCTAATACGTGGACAAACAGGCCGTTATACTACAATCCTTGCCCCATATTCGGGGGACAAACAACAAGAGCTGTGTTCCCCGGTATACATATTTAGACCAAACATACTTAAGGTGAATGTTCCAGGGTAGCCCGCTAAATTCAAATTTTCCTACGTTTTTTGCAATTTGCAGGTCAGTGCTAGGTTGTATGTTGATTAAAATGTTATTCGCGGCTGTAAGATATATTTAGTTATAGAATTGCAATCATCAAAATCATCAATACAACCCTCCAAGCTCATAAAGGTGCAAGAAAAACTTTTTCAAGCTCAAAGTCATTCTTGCACCTTTATGAGCTTGGAGGGTTGTATTGATGAGTTTGATGATTATAATTCTATAACTACATACGTCTTACAGCCGCGAATAACATTTTAATCAACATACAACCTAGCACTGTCCTGCAAATTGCAAAAAACGTAGGAAAATTTGAATTTAGCGGGCTACCCTGGAACATCCACCTTAAGAGGTACACACTATTGGTATTTCATTTCACTACAGCCTACAACTTAGCTTGGGGGCTGTCCATTAATCACGTGATGTTTTTTTTAACATCTTTAACCCCTCCCTCCTCCATGGTGATACGTGGTGAGGTTTAAGACTACAACCCCAACCCCCCATTAAAAATCACGTGCATTTTTTGAACTACAATGTCTATGTTTACGAGTAGATTCGACATAAGTACCAATATACTGTTTTTTTTACCTCTCATATCTCTAGGTTACTACTCTACTACTACTCAGCCCTTAGATAACGGCTATTTCGGCTATTACGAGACCCGCAGGATGGAATGGGGTGGTGACAGTGTGAGTGAAATGCATTCTAAATCGGTCACCGTACGGACAACCTTTTTATCTTAAAATAACTAAATTGAAGTCGGTTCATCCGTTCAGGAGCTATGCCACAGACCTACACACAAACACGTCAAACTTATAACATCCTTTTTCGAGAGTTCCGATTTTTTTATTAGTGGTACACAAATACGACACCCGCGCAAACAAAACCACGCGCAGTGGTTAGTTTCGGATACATTGTAATTCCTAACATGAGCTTAGAATGTAATAATGATATTGTAACAAGAGACACTTGTTTTGTGTAAAAAATAATTAGTACAATGCCCCTTTGTTAGCTATGAAACAAAATAGCTGTAGTTTCGAGTGATAAAAGGTTATATGTTGAAATATGTTGTGTATACGAACTTGAAACTTAGAGAAATAATTATTAATTAAAATAATAAAGAAACCACATGACATAATCAACGCCAAACGTCCACCAGCTAATATAAGTTAGTTTAGCTTTCATAGTTAAGCCAGTTTTACATACAATTTCGTTCACCGTCGGTGGACGCACTTATACCGCACAATAGACCGGTAAACGATCGGTGCGGGCGACCCAGGACCGGCCTTTGTGGAGATCCTTGGGGGGAGACCTAGGTCCAGCAGTGGACGTTTTTTGGCTGAGACGATGATGATGATATTACAATGTAGCTTAGCTTCATAACACTACTTTACTCGTGACACCATCGTACGAACAATCGTAAATCACTTCACACAACTTCACTGGCCGCAGTCATGTATAATTTGTAGCTCACATAAAAACCAAATTGCATATAAATTATACTGTGATTTAGTTCTCATGCGTTTTGATTTATTACACCGGAATTTATTCATAATTATGCAGTAAACATTCGGTAATATGCAAAAGTGGTAAATTGGCAAATGATTGCAATACACTGCATATAATGCGATAAAAACTTCTTAACATGTTTTTGCGATGTGTTTGATGCGAGGCAGCTTTTTAATAAGAAAGATGATTTAAAAGCTTATAAGTAAGACGTGGAACAGCCGAACATAAAACCTTATTGAAGTTGGGTTCTTTCAAGAAAAATAAGGATGCGAAATTTAAGTAAATTAATTCTGCCTATTTCGATTACTGGTTATGGTCCGAAGACACCGTCATGATGAAATTTGTGACACTATGTATTAGAAATCTGTCACACGAACTGAGCCGCCCGTATCCATCGCTTTCCAGCGATCTTAACCAGATCGTCGGTCCACCGTGTGGGAGGCCTACCAGGACTGCGTTATTCGGAACGCAGTCGCCACTCGAGGACTTTTCTTCCCCATCGAGCGTCAATACAGTCTGCAAGAACAATACAGGGTGTAAAAAATCCTTGTATTGTAACCACCTGAAGTGGAGAAATAGAGCAAATCAATAGATGCAATTATTTTTTAATTTTAAGTATTTTAGTATCTTGGAGTTTGTTGATGATATATCGACGACGTTTTATTGACCCTGTACATTTGTCCACTGATTACCTTGCAAAGTCACCGGGATGGCTCAAGACATTTTTTTGTGGTAGTGGAAATCCATGGCGGAGGCCTACGTCAAACTCTTACCGTCTTTTGGCTAAAATTATGATCATGGCTTTTATAAACTGCTACATTTCATCTTATTTATGCGAAAGCTTTGCAAATAGTTAAGCAGTGGCATCTATTAGCAAAAATATCTTTATTTAAAGACCACGCAGTACCTCGGAGTCCCCCAAGGAAGCCGTTTGCCCTTGGCGAATGGTTATCCTTGTAGATATAAAGTCCCAAATAATAGACCTGTAGTGTTAAATACCGATCAAGTCGACAAACATTATGTCGATATGTTTTACATGTGTCAAAAGCCCTCGATTATCGATTAACAGGCGCTTCGACGTCCAGTTCAGTGTATACAAAAGACCGTCGACAAATCATCGCTTATCTGATGTATGGTGGCTAAAGGCAAGAAGGACCGAGTAATTGCGCTACTGTAGTAGAAAAATATGTTTAAATAACGCGCCAATGTTTTCTTTTACATACGGCAGGCTTTGTTGATGTTTTTTTTGTGTTACTTAAAAAAAAAACGAATCCCTTGCACTAAGTACAGCCGGTATCGCGGGGGCAGATTACAAACATAAAATTCACGAACACAAATGATACCCAGGCTCAGACTAATTGCCTATGTTTTACACAAAGCTACTTAGCCAACAGGAGTCGAACCGAGGACTCGTGGTCCCAAGGCAACACATCTAAGCCCTAGGCTGACAAGGCAGCTTTGTTCTTGTACAGTTATGACAGCTGGCACAGCTTATTTCATTTTACAGACAAAGAAAATTAGAATACTAACAATGTGAACAACAGAAATATTTGTACAATGGGTTTTTTGCAAACCTTAGCATGGAAAACTCGGAAGAGAAGTGGGCTAGCATTGTGCCGACATTTAAGTACCAATAGTTAATCTACAGTAGGTACTATCATATAAATATAAATAAATAAATATCCTTGGACATTTCACACAACGCCATCTCGTCCCAAGCTAAGAAACTTAATGCTTGTGTTATGATATAAGTATATAAGTAGTTATGATAAACTACTACTAGTTATGATAAACTACTTATATACATTTTTTTTTGTAAATACGTACATATTATAGATAGAAAACACCCAGACCTGGAACAAATACTTGTAGGTCGTACAAATATTTCTTCTGTGCGGGAATCGAACCCGCGACATGCTGCTCAACCACTGCGCCAACAATACATAAATGAAATACATACTAAAATAAATAAATACTCGATCTATTTAAAGTAGTTCTCCTTGGCTCTACTCTCCATATAACCAGGTGGCCTGGTTGCCATATTTTTTGTGAACAAAAAACGCGCGTGGCGCTTTCAATCACGTGGTTTGATCGGTAATGAGGCACGAGCGTCTGATAAAGAATAAAAAAAATGACTATGCTTTTCCATATTGTCTATAAAGACAAATTTGCATATGAATTTGGAGGTCATAATAATAATATATTTTCCATTATAATAAGGTAAAACATTCAGAAACACATAACTGGCCGGCCATGGCTGAGTTAAGACTCCTCCAATTTAATAGAAGGGTCACGTTGAACGGACTCAATTTTCAAATCAAATCCAAAGAATTCTATGCCTGCTAAACAAATGTTGTAGATATTATTATTCACCTCCACGACACACAAAATATGATGGGTATTATGGCCACAGGAAAAAATATAAACCATCCCTTATATGAGACCTCTAGTAGAGAAAAGACAATCATGTGGGACATATACTCGTAACAGATAAACATATTCTCTTTCCCAACATATATTTTGGACAACATCCAAAAATTACGGGTCGTTTATGGCATCCAATAAATAAAAGGTTGATGGTACCCACTTTGTAGAGCCGAAAGCTCTCGCATGTTTACACAGAGAAATATGATAACGTTTTTATGGACGTGACTGATAGAATTTTCCCGCGCGGCATAAGATATATTCTTCTCAGTGAAAATTGGTTGTTACTCGAATCTAGGTCAAGTGCTAACATTGAAACACCGCAACCAGGTCGCGCGGTCATTCAACAAATTCCATTTTCAAATGTTCTTTGACATGTTGACAAGTCATTCAAAGGTCTATGGAATGAAATAGTTTTTATTGCATACGAGTATGCAATGTGGCTTAAGTGGCAGTGGGCAGGGCACATAGCTCGCAGGACCGACGCCCGATGGGGCAGAAAAGTCCTCGAGTGGCGACCGCGTTCCGGAAGGCGCAGTGCTGGTAGGCCTCCCACACGGTGGACCAACGACCTGGTTATGGTCGCCGGAAAGCAGTGGATGCGGGCGGCCCAGGACCGGCCTTTGTGGAGATCCTTTGGGGAGGCCTATGTCCAGCAGTGGACGTCTTTTGGCTGAAATGATGATGTAATGGCGGTAAATTAAAAAAATATCGTCATATGCTCAAATGTTTTTGGTATGTTTAGCCTATTGCGAATCTGCTGCGATAATGTCTATGTGTAATAATGAGTACGAATACGAATTATGGATTTATTTTTTAACAATACTACTAGTAGAAAACAAATACTGATTTGAGGCTAGGCTTGACTATCCTAGCCATTCAAAGCCAAAAAATGTGACAGGAAATTTACTAACCGTTTTTGGTGTCCTGAACTGAATTGAAATAGATTTGTTATGTTTTTTACCGGTTCAGAAGGCAAAAACCGTTACTTGAGTGGTAGGAAATCGTAATAAACTGTGTATTCTAAACTCGTCATCACACGTAAGGCATTATAATACATAATTTCATTAAAAGCTTATAAACCGGGGTATTTAACGGGCGGTTTGCGCGTTCCGATAAATAAGTTATGCAACACGCGTGCAATGTTATTGCAGATTCAGAACGTGTCGTGTGTAAGACCCCTTATAGGAAGCATTAGGGTTGAAACTTCGAGTGTTTGGTTTGAGGTCGAGAGTCTAATCTGTCCTCTTCAGTGTAAATGAAACTTCTGGTTACAGTTGTGACGTTTCCCGTTTGTAAGGCAAGCTTACTGGAAATGAATATACGAATATAACTTCATTTAGTCTTGGGCGTCAATCCTGTAAGTTCCCATGCTCATTAAAATGCTTCGAACAGTGGTAGCGACGTGTGGCGGGCGACCACTTCCCTTTGATATGGTTGAGGAGATCGATGGCTGCCGCATGGGTCATGCTAGTGAACAGGTCCCGTAGCTGGGTGTCGGTTGGCTCGAGCATTAGAAGGTTAGTATTGCTGACTACATCTGGCTGATGTTTGGCCCTTTGCGACTAATGCGCGAGTTTGCCCTCACCAAGCTGTCTTATCCCGGCCTTGTACCTAAAAAGAGCAACTACAGAGTTTATTGCCAGTTCTTCTCTGTAGATCTGCATTCCGAGCCGGTGGTAGATAGTAAATAATAAATTTTAAGTTTCATTTTATAGTTTGACTTGTCAAAAGAGCTCTAATGAGAAACCTTGATTAAATGAGCTTTGATTTTGATTTTGTTTATTTGAACATTAAGAAAACAAATTGACAGCCCTACAAATAAAACCAATTAAAGACAGACCTAACACGCTCAGAAGTAGTGAAGTAGCACATTCAATGACAGCACTTGTGAAACCCTGCCTCAATTAGTCGTCAGTTGCATAACCCAATCATCTTCAGTCTTTAAATACTTATTTACACAGAAAAATAAAAGCAGCAAAATAACTTCAACGTATAGTTATACATAGCACATTCCGATATAAATGCACAAAAAGGAACGTATAAAAATATAATTTGAAACGTTCTATGTATTTTACTCCATATGTGTTGTTTAAGTTTTGGAATACTGACAGATACGCCTTCTATCATACTTAAGAGTGTCGTGCGACTTTTAAGGCGCTAAGGACTATGCGAATCTTAATAATAATGTGTTATATGTATCTAACGAAAACATAACACATTATTAGAAAACATTCATAAATAAGTAACACATTCAAATTAATTGACAAGGTTGTAAGAAATCGCGTTAAGCGATAAGACCGCCCCTTGTACAAATTGTTTCATATTATTGTGTTCTGTATATTTCTCTCGTGTACAATAAAGAGTTTATCTATATATCTAATAGAGAGTATGTTTTGCAAATACCACCTGCTTGGGATCCGGTCATTAAATTGATCAAACCCTAAGCTCACAAACAATTTGTATGACCTCTAGATACCGTGAACAATTTCTGCGTGCACAACATTATAGGCGGTAGATTTAACTGTTTCGTTATGATTTTATAGATGTCTCGCTTAACCACGACTGCTGAAAAGCATTCGAAAGCTCGGGAATTTAATAATGTACAAGAAATAAATCTATAAAGATGTGTTTAATTCCTATAGGTTCCATCTAATTTTTTTCGAAAATTGTGTAACACGGGTTGTAAAAATTATATCAAAATCGTGCTATTGATTGTCTATTTTGGCACTTTTGGTACCATAAATAAAGCGTCAGTTTGGGACGTATGCTATACGATTTTCACACAAGCGCGAGGCAAGAACTTTTGAATTTAGCAGACTAATATTGTTGCATTGTGTCGAATGGGCACGATAGAAAATACGACTAACAAGTTTGAAGCTCAGCCGCTACGATATACGTTTGAAAATTGTTAAGATGACCACCGTTTTTTCAGTGGAAAAGAGTACACTACTTAAAAAAAAGGTCACCTCACACGTCTTCTACAGCAGTACCTACGGCAGCCAATATGCGCGAGTGTCAAAGCACTGTGAACTGTCAAAAGAGTTTTAACAAGACTTTCAGAGTACAGGATTTTTAGAGTGCGGTTTGCGGAAAAAGAGTACAAAACTCAGTAAATGAGTCCGGAATAATTGTACGGTATATAATACGCACAGTAATAGAGACAATGAATGCTCTTTTATTTTATTCGCGAGACGTGGAATGTTAAGATACTGTTTAGCGTGGGTACAATACACCGTGGCAAATGCAAACACATAAGACCGTATTTGCGAAGTAGGATGACGATATAATGGGGTCGTTGACATCGTGCGTTTAAAAATTTACGCTCATAGATTAATATACTAGTTTATGCGCGTATTATCGAATCGGTGATAATTGGTCCCAATTCGCAACGTTATAGTGTGAGCTATGGGTCAGAATAGGGGTTTTAACGTATCCATGCGAAAAACAGACACCCAAAAAAAAACTTTTATTTGGTTAAATTTCCAACCACTTCACAAAGAAGGGGGTTCGTAATTGCCTACGGGTCTGCTGGATGTTGCATGCACCTCTAGCGTAATGACTCAACCAAGCAGTAAATTTCGCTAAACAGCACTAACAGCACTTAAGTAGTAAAATTTAAATTCAAACAATTCTTCAAGGGTCAGTGAAGCGTTTTTCGCATATCGTGGTTGAAATACTTTGCGCAAACGCACGCGAGCGGAGGAAGCGCTTTGGCTGCGTTTATACCAAGCACATGTTGTTCAACGAATGCAAATTGCACCAAGACTTCTATCATCAATTCCCCTCCATCACATAACTATTACTAGTACTATTAAGCCCACAAACGACCCACTGCTGAATCGGGGCGCCTCCCACTACAAGGAGGGACATTAGCCTACTGTGCCACTCTGG
Source organism: Clostera curtula (assembly GCA_905475355.2). NCBI lineage: Eukaryota > Metazoa > Arthropoda > Insecta > Lepidoptera > Notodontidae > Clostera > Clostera curtula. The sequence continues at coordinate 1,856,748 of FR997804.1, read as the reverse complement.
AAAGATGGGTTGGCACAGGGATTTTTTCAAGTTTTCTTTCTCTTAGGGCTAGGCTTTCGGCCTTGTCATTTCCATTTCCTTCCATTGTCGACTCTTAGACATAGACATAGACATAATCTTTATTGTGGCAAGAAAAATACAAAGTAATAAAACTAGGCACTAAACTAATTCTATGGAAAGCCTTCCTGCCATAACCCGTCCCAAACTCAGCACGATGCTGGTTGCAAGCAACCAACGCTGGTCTTCCGTTAGGGGCAGCGGGTGACGTCACACATGGAAATAAGTATGTGTTACAAATTTACCTACGCAATGATATATACAAACTATTTTTACTACAAACTATTAATGATTTATAACAAAAGAAAATAAAAAAAATTACTTATACATTAATTCGTATTATACTTAACTTAATATATAAAAATAAAAAATTAAATATAAATTAAATTAAATATGGGGTGGCAGCCTCTTTGTTTGTTTATATTATAGATATATTTGTAATAGATCTTACGACACCCTCAGGGTGGAATGGGTTGGTGACTGTGTATTTGTGTATTCTAAATCCGTCACCAAACGAACTAGACCCTTTAATATGTGTTTCATAGCTCCAACGCTTTCGTTCGCCTTGTGTGTTCGCAATACCACATGAGCCACGCTAGCGGGCCAGCCACGCCAAAACAAACTATCGTGGTGCTGTTCCTAATCCGGATACTAATAAACAAGATAAAGTTTTAAATATCACACTGACAAAGCTGCTGCTCGTAGGTCGCTATTACAAGGCAAAGAAATTAAAAAAAAAGGTTCTCATTTTGGCCGTCATTGACAACGTGGTTATCATCAATGACTGTTAGTAATATTGATATCTCATCAAGAATTATCAGGTGCGGCCCAAAGCGTGGTGGTAGGCCTAATACCAGGTGGAATCCATCGAGAATTAAATAAGGTAAAGTACACTCGATTAATCCGTTAGTGTTTTATTTTAGTGTGAAATAATCGCGAAAACCTAAGAGCGATTATAGGAATGCAACAAGAAATGATGATGATGAAGACATTTTTATGATTACGATACATACATTAAAATATTATATAATTAAAATATATAAAAGAGAGTTAGTATAGGGTAATTGTCGACCATCCAGTATTTTAATTGTACGTGTAAAAAGATGTTAAAAAATTTAATGAGCCGAAATAGGAACTGACACTATTACGATAGTATTGTTAGTGGGGTCGACGACCCGCCGCGCGTATTACCAAACCGCGCACTCTTGCGCACGCAACGTATAACTACTATTTGCATGCAATCTACGTGATTCTTAGACAGGTGGATCTTTTTGACGATCGAAGAAGATGGTCCTACGTCTAGACAGGCATTTAGTTTTAATTTTAAGGTCATGTTGTGACAAACTGATGACTTTGTCACCAACCCATTCCAAAGATGAGGGTTTTAAGAGGTGGCTTAGGAACACAAGACATATCCTTCTATCCATCATCATCTTTACTAATAAACGAACCACTATAGAGTCGAGCCTCCTCCAAGTTCAAGCCGGGAAATTAGCGTACTGTGCCATATGCCAGTCCTGGGTTTATATCATGGTTTCCCTCCCTTGAGCTTTAGACTCTTGCATTCTTTTAGTCGCCTCTTCTGACACCCGAGGATGGAAATGGATGGTGAGACTATGATATTGATTGAAAAGAATGTGTACTTCCCATTGGCATAAAATATGTAATGATATTCTTCTTTTAAAAACCGTGTATTTTACATCACAATTCTATTTAATAATTCACTTTGTAAATTCGTTCTAAGTTCTTACAGGAAAAGGAAATATCTTCTATTTGGAGGTGCTAAACAATGAAGGTTCCTTCGGGAAAAGGGACAACTAGGGTTGTTCATTTATCGATAAATCATCATTCATACAATATCGATAAATCGATTGATTAATATGACGATGTATACTACCTGCTTAACACTGCGTATTATAGTCGTTTTTAAATCTCAAGAATGTTTGGTGGTAGGGATATTCCCTACCAACTAACATTCTTGAGATTTAAAAACTATGGTAATAAAATGGTGCATACGTATTGTATGCACCATTTTGAGTACAACTGTGTAATTTAAAATTGTACCACATACACACTTTGTATAAATAAATACCTACATACATACATTTTACGTTTAGTTTCAGAGATATACGTGAAAAACAAATCTTGTGACCTTTGACTACCAATAAAAAACAATGCAGAAGTGATGGGAACCTTCTGAGATCTCATTCGTTATGACATATTCAAGACCTGCTCAAAATCCAGCTTGTAGGGCTATTGTGTCTGGACTAAAACTTAAGAAAAGTATTAATTATGTGGTCTAAAGTTTTTATACTATGTAGTCTATTTTTATAAATATTAATATTTTCTCTATTATAGCATGCTTCTTGGCTAGGCTTATGCCTATGTATTGAAGAAGATAAATGCTATAACACCATTACATTTTTATTAAAAAGAACGGAGCAGTATTCACAACTGTCGACAAATCTAATATACTTAAATAAATTATTATAAAATTGATGTATTCTATGAGCATATTTGGTAACTAGCGGCCCGTCCCGGCTTCGCACGGGTGCGATTTACTTCTTAAATAATCAGCTACCTATCAGTAAAAGTCCCGTCAAAATCGGTCCCGCCGTTCCAGAGATTAGCCGGAGCCCGTATCAAACAAGAACAGAAAAAAAAAATTCGTCTATGTACTGTGTATACATACTTACGCATATAATAAAAAGTGGATATTTTATTATTACAATCAGACACTCCAATTTTATTTATTTGTATAGATAGAACTAAGCTTGTATTCCACGAAGGCAGTAGCAATCTAAAACACAAGCCGCAAAACTATCGATATCCGAATACAAGATACGAAACGCAGAACTATCGATATCCGAATCTTTATCTTATCCCCCTAACAAAAGCGTCAATACATCTGAATCGGCATCCGAAGCAAAGCGAGATACGCGATACGCCGCCCAATAGTTCTGGTAATACCACAAATACGGAGCAATTTACGGGGCCTTCGGTAAATTCGGGGCCCGAAACCGTCACATCCTGATAAGTTACGCGTAATACATTCCTGTATCGAGTGAAGGGAATCAACGACCTATTCGATTTGTAACGGTAATCTTAACTTGGCGTAATTGTCGATGTGTTTGTTCGTCTGAACAATTGTGACGAAAATTGGCCGGAGGCACATTTAAGCTGCGAGATTGGGGAGAAAAGTTATGTTACACACTTTACTTACCTTTGGTTCATTCCTTTGTGTCGAATACGTCAATGCATCACATACCTGAAAATAAAACAAGGAATTATAATTTATGCACTCTACTGTATGTTTGTGCCACTTGGGGTGGAAACTTTGCAAATTATTTTACAAAGAGTTCTCCAGGCGTCTGTTAAATTCAACCGGGGACCAGAAGGCTGGTTATTACTCCGTTTCGCGAATTAGTTGGTGCTAGTTGCCTTCTTGGCACCTTAACCGATAGCAGTAATCTGGCGTAAATTTCATTTCTAAGATTTTAGTTGTAGTTAGTTTAGTTTTTTAATTTTATACTAGATGTGGTAAAAAAAGTAGCCTAAGTTACTTGTAGTAGTTAATGTCCTTATATCATCAGCTACCTATCAACGAGTATCAGTCCCGTCAAAATCGGTCCAGCCGTTCTCGAGTTTTAGCGAGACTAACGAACAGCAATTCATTTTTATATTTAAGATAGATAATAATGAAGTATTGTATGTAAAAAATATATCTGACGTTTGGTGACGTATTTAGAATACGCAGGGAAACTCGGAGCATAGCCCTCTCCATTACCCTTTGTGTGACATTGAGCCTTTTTATTATACCAACTTTTTGTTATAAAGCCGAAACCTTGAAGAATCGGTCGGTCCTAAGATTTATTAGGACGCGGCTTGGGTTCAGTAATTCCTCTATCAACCCTAGTTGTAATGAAGCTGTGGTCTGGCTATGAAGAAATGCGGTTTGCGGTCTCGTACTAAACCCTATTTGACTTGATTAGGTATCCGTGAGCTTCGCCTCTGCCTGTTTATGATGACTTTCTATCATCATCATCATTTCAACCAAATTCAAAACTCATTTAATCAAGTTGAAGCTCATTTAAACTCTATAGAGCACTTTTGAAAAGTTAACAACAAATTACAATTTACCATCTAACACCGGACTGCATTCCCACTTAACATCAGGCAGATGACCTGCCTGCTTTTACATTAAAAAAATATATTGTAGTCCACAAAATACCCACCGGTGACTCGGACTCTTGCGGCTTCTTTTTGTCAGTTCTTACAACACCCTCAGGATGGAATTGGGTGGTGACATTAAGTTTTCTACATCAGTCACCAGACAATTGTTCACAAATTCACAAAAACATCGTCATCAGTCTACTGAACATACGCTCTCAATGAACGCGCTGTCCACAGCTTTCGGCATCCATTATCCACATTTGGGAAATCCACGAAGACAAACCGTGGGTGATCTAGATCGCATATTAATTCTTTCAAGCGGTCACTTGCAGATAAGAAAAACGCTAAGCATTCGCCCAAAGCAATCCAAGCGTTGTCCTATCAGTGAATAGAAAGTACGCAATATATGGCTGCGCACGCGTCACTGCTCCATGAATAGAAATCACGCACTTCGCTCACTTTCCAACAAATGTGGGCCCGTAATTGCAGACCTACTTCTGTTTTGTACATCTTTGGACTAATATACTGTTAGTAAGTAACGTGTAGCTAGAAGGATTGCTCAGTTGAAGTGGCAATGGGCAGACCACGTGCCCCGAAGAACAGATGGCCGCTGGGGTATAAAAGTCTTGGAGTGGCGTCCACATATGGGAAAGAGGAGCGTGGGAAGACCCCTGACTAGGTGGACGGACGACCTTGTGGAGGTCGCTGGGAGTCGGTGGATGCGGTCTGCACGAGATCGCACATTGTGGAAATCTATGGGGGAGGCCTATGTTCAGTAGTGGACTTATGTGGCTGATAGATAGAAGTAACATGATAAACTCTACCCGTGTGGTGACTGATGTAGAAAACTTAGTGTCACCAACCAATTCCATCCTGAGGGTGTCGTAAGAGCTGACAAAATGTAATGACAAAGCCGATAACCTAGCCGCAAGAGGACTTGATAGGAAACCCGTCTGGCGAGCGTGGCGGCAAAAGGCTGATTACGCTCCATGTAGTTGGAGGAGGCCCGACTCAGCAGTGGGTCATTTATGGGCTGAGAAGTAGTCGTAACCCGTCGGGGCGCCTCAGTAACCCTCCTCCTCCAGTCCATCATCATCAGCCCACATTAGTCCACTTCTGGTCCCGTAATGAGCGCCGTAGCGCCCTGTCTTCAGCTTGACGCATCCAGCTGCTGCCCGCAACCTTTCGCAGATCGTCGCTCCATCTAGCAGAGGGCCGATTCGCGGTCTCCACTCAGAACTCGTCTACCCCAGCGGTTGTCGGTTCTTCTACAGATATGACCTCCAGTCCAGTCCTCGTGAAACTGCTGGTGGTGTTTTAATGTGTGAGTGTTCCGGAGTCCCACATAACCATAACGGTTTATTTTTATTATTAAAAACGAAACCCCTGCACGAAACAAAACCTGTATCGCTGGGGCAGTTTACAAACATGAAATTGTCGCACACATATGACACCAGACTCGGAGCAAGCGCCTCTGGTGTACACAAAGACACTTGCCCGACCCCGGAATCGAACCGGGGACCGGTTGACCTAAAGTGTCCTGACTTTCCCATAAGCCCACAAGGCAGTCAAAGGTATACTTATAGGTATAAATATCCTTGGACATTTCACACAACGCCATCTCGTCCCAAGCTAAGCAACTTAATGCTTGTGTTATGGTATTGAGATGGATGATAAACTACTGATATACATTTTTTTTTGTTAATACATACATAATATAGATAGAAAAACACCCAGATCCGGAACAAATACTTGTAGGTCGTACAAATATTTCTTCCGTGCGGGGATCGAACCCGCGACACGCTGCGCAGCGAAATAATAATCTGTTGGATCTGAGACCGATGGCTCGAAAATATATAAATATAAATATCCTTGGACATTTCACACAACGCCATCTCGTCCCAAGTTAAGCAACCTAATGCTTGTGTTATGGTAACGTGATGGATGATAAACTACTTAAATATTTTTTTTTTGTAAATACTTACATATTATAGATAGAAATGACACCCAGACTCCGAGCCAGTGCCTCTGGTTTAGACAAAGACTCTTGCCGACCCCGGAATCGAACCCGGGACCCGTTGATGCAAAGGCAGCACATCTAACCACTAGACCAACGAGGTTACTGTGTGCCTTGAGGTTACCTCTAGACGAACCAATGCGAAATCAGACTGGTATAAACTATTTGGAAACCCACAATCCGACGTTCGCGTGAATTTACACCGCTGATTAATGTTCGCTCGCACAACTTTGTCACTTAGACGGGTTTTAAGTTCGTCGGTGACCTGAGTTGTGGCTTGGTACGGTGTTCGTATGCTGAAGAAATTGTAATACATAGTGTCGCCAACCCGTTCTCTCCTGGGGGTGTCCTAGGAGCCGACTACTGCTCCAGTTACATCGGGGGTAGTTAGCCTTCTGTGCCACGCTGGTCAGACGGGTTAGCACTGGATTTCGTATCCAGTTGTCCTTCTCTTAATGTTAAGTTATCGGCTTTGTTATTTCTTTTTACTCGGCACTTACGACACCCTCAGGATGGAATGTGATGAGACGTCACCACACGGACCGTTGTATATTATTCAGTCCATGTGGTGACGGATTTAGAATACATAGCGTCACCATTCCATTTCATCCTGAGGGTGTCGTAAGAGACGACAAAAAAAATACGGCGGATAACCTAGCTATGTGCTATTTCAGACAATAAGCTATTTCCGTGACATTTTGTGTGGTAACGGATGCAGAAAACATTGTGTCACCACCTCCTTCCATCTTGTGGGAGTCGTAAGAGCTGACAAGGCCGATAACCTAGCCGCAACAGACTTGATACAAAACCTTGTGCCAACCCGTCTCGCCAGCAGGGCATAGTAGGCTAATTACTCTCCATGTAACACGTAGAGGAGGCCCGTTTCAGCCGTGGGTATGGGTTGAGTAATACATAAATAAATAAATATCCTTGGACATTTCCCACAACGCCATCTCGTCCCAAGCTAAGCAACTTAATGCTTGTGTTATGGTAACGAGATGGATGATAAACTACTATACTTACAATATTTTTTTTGTAAATACATACATATTATAGATAGAAATGACACCCAGACTCTGAGCCAGTGCCTCTGGTTTAGACAAAGACACTTGCGCGACCCCGGAATCGAACCCGGGACCCGTTGATCCAAAGGCGGCACATCTAACCACTAGAACCACTAGAAAAAAGTTCCGAAGCTACCCAAGTCGAGTTGCTTATCAAAAGCCTCAAGAGAGTAGTCACCGACAAAGTTCAATTAATATCTTATAAACTCTTCAGCTCACACGTACAAACTATCACATGTTTTTTTATGGGAGAGTACGTGACGTCACGTGCCATGGATACCCAGCATCAGATCTCTGCCCCAGTGGTACGTGACACGATCAATCTTGCCAGTTCTAGGGCATGACTATGTATTCCATGGAAATACACTTGTACCGTCGCAGACAAAGTATCTGATATAAAGACTACAAGCAATGCTCGTCGTTTCAGCCCATGAGTGACCCCACCACTGAATCGGACCTCCTCTAAATTCATGGAGGGAATTTATCCTACTGCGCCACGCTGGCAAGACGGGTTGACGTAAGGGTTTCGTATCAAGTTTTCCTTCTCTTGCGGGTAGGTTTTCGGCCTTACCATTTCGTTTTGTCGGGTCTTACGACACGCTCAGTATAACATGGGGTGGTGACAGCATGTATTCTAAATTCTTCGCCACATAGCATGTGATACACAAAACCATTAACCATTAAACACCATTGAAAATTCTCACAAACCTTGACCAATACCTTCCCTAAGCTGTTTCCGAAATACTACTCGGCGCGAGCGTGCCAAACTTAACAATTTAACGATAGCTTCTAAAATACTGCAGAAGTCTAGACCCTGTCAGTACCAGAAATTATTGTAACTGTTTTCAAGCATGACTGCTCAAAAAGCCGTTGTCCGACAAACCTGTTTTAGCAATTTTCTCCAAAAGATACTGTGGTTTGTTCCGAGTAATCTGTTAGTGATTATCCACCATTCTACTTCTACAGTTATACACGTTATTACTCTATCTGCAAGGTTTTGGATAGCTACATTTAAGTTGACAGTGCAAGGCAATTGTTGGTTGTAGTCTTAGGCTGTATCATATTGTAGGCACAAACTCAAACTGAGAAAGGAACTTAAAAGATTGCACTACACTGCGTAGTCACATATGCTGCTACTCAGCATAAAAATGACCCACTGCTGAATCGGGCCTCCTCCCATTACTTGGAGGGTAATTAGCCTACTATGCCATGCTGGCCAAACGGGTTAGCACAGGGTTTCGTTTCATCCTCGTCTGCGGTGCGGCGGCGTGGTTCTGCATCACATCCCACAATGCCGCAACAGGACGCGAGTTGGAGCACCCCGGGGAGGTTTAGTGGGTAGGCCCCCACTATGGGGGAGAGTCCCACACACCCCCTCGCTGGCCATCCCCGTGGCCGGCGAGGAAGTCCTTATAAGATTTTACCCCGGGCGAAAAAAAAAAAAAAAGAAGTGTTTCGTTTCAAGTTTATGTTCCCTTGCGCCTATTTTTTCGGATTTTTCATTTCCTTTCGTCACCGGTGGAATGGGGTGGTGAAACTATGTATTCTGAATCTGGTCACAAATAGGTACGGTGAGAATAAATTATAACAAATTAAGCTGCTACTAAAGCTGTTCAATTTCATTCGCAGAGAATATCACCAAAAAAGCATCCAAAATTCATGGCCACATTATGCAGGGACTAATTAAATCAAATTCACAATTAGCGTCGCTGCGCTACCCCTTACGCTGATTGCTTCCATGTAAATTAAGAGCTCAGTTTACAACAAACCTTTTAAACCATAACGATATTTAAAATTTTGAACTCTAAGTTTGCCGTCTTTAGGTCCAATTTCTGGAGCGATGTGGGCTATTTGGATTTTGAACAAGCCTAGTTTTGCTGTTCAGTCCTAAACGAATGCCGTATCCAACGGCATCAGACCGCAACCGACATCGGAAACTTTATAAATTATAATAACAGTCACAGCACAAGCGAACAAAACAATATACAAATCCGAACTACATAACGGGAGTGTCCAAATTGAATTACAAAAGTTTGTGTTGTGGGCAAACCTTAGACATAAGGTCGACGCAGTAGACTCTAAACGTTATTAGAACCCTGCTGAGCTGGGTAGTTTAGATTTTCTAATCCAAGTTGTATTGTTAATGGAAAGGAGATGAAGAACGTCATTACAGTGTAGATCTAAAACCACCAAAAATCATCGGATCACATCGGACACAAACAAATCATCGGATTAAAAGAACATTTTGCAGGATGCTTTCTTTAAGGGCAAAGCCAGAAGAACTGCCATTCTACTATATCATGCCTGACATTCGACGACAATGCCACAAGAAAAGGAAAACTGAAAACGAAATTGAAATAGATCGAATCAACTACCAGACTAATTGGACGAAAATACATCTTGTACTCACATCATCATTAATTTAAGCGTTCAATGTTTGCACATAATTAAGAAATCAAGAATTAAGTCCATAAATACTAATTTGTTTGTTATTGGGTTACAATTAAACACTATCTATTTATCTACCAACGTCTCAGACCTACCATTAGAAGTACATTAAGTATTAATGAACTCGTAGGCTAATGAAGAGTTCCTAATGCAGGCACTGCTATGTCAGTGAACATCGCTTAGACATACGTAGCAAATGTAATAATTTAGGACAAAAAAGCAAACTCATTAAAAACACCAGCAGCGGAATCATGTAACCCGATACCCACCGACACTTCGCTCATTTCAGATAATACACACACCACATTCCTGCGTAATTAACACGCCACGAGCCACGCATCATAATGTTTTCATAACTCGGCGCGTATTACGCTCAAAAGCCCCCTCCTGGGTAGGCATATTAGTTTCTCTGGGGACATTCTGTCGTACGAACTTCACTTGTCAAATATCACCCTTTACCGCATTCAAGGGAAGATATCTGTAGCGAACGTCACGAGTAATTAAGAAACGAGCCGTAGACTTACTGTTGGCATTAGGGGTCGGGGGTCCGCCTCTTTCATTTAACATTTGGGGGTCACCGAAATAATATGACAACATTTGGCTCTGAAACTGTATGCCAATCTTTTCCGGTATGTTTAAGTATAAGTTTTTAAAGTTGATGCTTTGATTTTTTGCTGTATTAAAGGCGATGGTTGGCTTAGCACACCATCATGCTTCAGTGTAATTATTTCAGCGAATTGGTGATTTTCTATTAGAACAAACATAGATAAGGGTAATTTGGAAACACCTAAATCTGGTTATGGATTATAGCTAATATATTCCGTTTGGAACGTCTGGGTATCTTTTGATAGTTGCCCAGACGATCTAAAAGTTAATATAGTCGGGTTGATTAACCCATTGACCAACTGATTTAAACTCATGGCTTCACATGGTTACAATATTTACTTAAAAGGTTTTATAAAAGGGCAACATTATCTTGATTGACTGATTATATTCCTTTGATCTGTTGCTTTGCATATTTGTAACAAAATTGCATTTAAAATTTTTGAGCAAGCTTCTACGTACGATACGTTTGGTTTTAAAGCCATATTACAAGATGTCATCTTTTTTTAATAGCTGAATAAAGGATATTTTGCTTAAGGTGATTGCTCCAGGGTAGCCCGCGAAATTCAAATTTTCTTACGTTTTTTGCAATTTGCAGGCCAGTGCTAGGTTGTATGATGATGAACATTTGATTCGCGGCTGTAAGACGTATGTAGTTACAGAAATATAATCATCAATACAACCCTCCAAGCTCATAAAGGTGCAAGAATGACTTTGAATTTGAAAAAGTTTTTCTTGCACCTTTATGAGCTTGGAGGGTTGTATTGATGTTTTTCATGATTATAATTCTATAACTACATACGTCTTACAGCCGCGAATAACATTTTAATCAACATACAACCTAGCACTGGCCTGCAAATTGCAAAAAACGTAATAAAATTTGAATTTCGCGGGCTACCCTGGAGCAATCACCTTAAGTTTATAAGTCTTAACTATTCTACCTTATCATGTCCGATTGACAAGGGAATAACAAAAACCTAGCTGCAAGAGAAGGAAAACTTGTAACGAACCCCTGTGCCAACCCATATTGCCAGCGTGGCACAGTAGGTACATTTCCCTCCAAGAATTTGGAGGTTGATCAACTCAGTAGTGGGTCATTTATGAGGCTGAAATGATGTCCGATTAGTACGGTTAATGTGTTAAGAGCCTAATGTAACATTACAATCAACGAAGCCACTTGATTTTAATGTGATTAATTAAGGGCCGGGCCCCTCAACCTGACGACAAGACGAACTTAAGACGTCCCTGGACGCTGCTTTGAGCCTCAGAGAGCTTCTGCGCCTCTCCGTACTAACATAATTTCTCATAACTGCATTATCGATACCATCGGCTTGCCCGGTCTAGACGTTAACGAGTTTGCTAAGGTTGCAGATAGTATTAACCTTTATGGATTGATCCGGTGTTCAATATGTTAAATTCAAATTAGCCTTGTCCCAACTTACGACGGGTTCTCGTCCGTATGGCGAAGGATTTACACAGAGTACACAGTGTCAACACCCCATTTCGTCCTCCGGGTGTTGTAAGAGTCGACAATATACTGGGTTGATATGACATAGGGGCATTTTTTTAACTGCCTATACTAGGTATCATTTCCAGGCTCTGTACCAAAAATCAATTAAATTGGAGCAATACATTAGCCGCAAATGATTTTTTAAATTTTTGCCTCATTGGAACAAGATGTATCTTTCCTAACAGATGCTAATGCCTAACGCATCGTTTATTAACCTTAGGGGCTGTCCATTAATCACGTGATGTTTTTTTAACATTTTTTAACCCCTCCCTCCCCCTTGGTGATACCTGGTGAGGTTTAAGACTACCCCCCCATGCAAAATCACGGGTTTTTTTTTCAACCGTTTCGAATTCATACTAGTCACATATAGTATACGTAGTGTAATTTAATGCCCCTCTGTCATATCAACTCTGTATAATGACAAGCCCGAAAATCAAGCCGCAAGCCAAGCAATACTTGATAGGAAACCCTGTGCCAACCCATCTGGCCATCGTGGCACAGTAGGCTAATGACCCTCCCTGTGATAAGAGGAGCCCCGACACAAAAGTGGGTCATTCATGGGCTGAGTAGTAGTATTAAGTAACTATTACTCGTATAATCGAATTCGGGTTGTCCACTGTTATGACACCCACATGTCACTCTGTGCCTGTCCATTCCTTAATGGGGTGGTGACACTATGTATTCTAAATGCGTCACCAATTATGAACCCTTATTATCCAGTCTCCACGAAAGTCTTCAACCGGCAATGTCGCCTGCAGCCGAAAGCTAGTTAATAAGAACTATAAATAATTAATTAGCCTCACCGCCTCGAGGGAGGCCGGCCTCTGTTTACCCACATCAACCCTGTGACATTTTAATGGCCTTTTAAACGCGTACTCCTGATTTCAACCCGTACTGAGCGGTGTAAATAATTGAATATCAACTTGAGCCACCGTGTGGTAACGGATTTAGAATACATAATGTCACCCATACCATTCTAAGGGTGTCTTAAGTCGACAAAAGAAATGACAAGGCCGATAACCCAGCCGTGGGAGAAGGAAATCTTGATACAAAACCCCGTGCCAACCCGTCTGGCTAGCGTGGCACAGTAGGCTAATTACCCTCCATGTGGTTGGTGGAGGCCCGACGCAGCAGTGGGTAGTAGTAGTATAGGGTTAAACCCCCTTTGTGCTTAATCCTCCCATAAAAGCTCTAGTACAACCGTGCGAGCCATCAGAACATCCAGTAATAATCTGTAATACTAAAATATGTCTACTCCTCCTCAGCCCAAAAATGACCCACTGCTGAGTCGGACCTCTTCCAGTTACGTAGAGGGTAATTAGCCTATTGTGGGGTACACGTTGCATAGATTGGCACAGGGTTTGGTAGCAAGTTTTCCTTTTACGGCTAAGTCCTTGGACCAACGGGTCCCCGGTTCGATTCCGGGGTCGGGCAAGTGTCTTTGTCTAAACCAGAGGCACTGGCTCGGAGTATGGGTGTCATTTCTATCTATAATATGGATGTAGTTACAACAAAAAAAAAGTATATAAGTAGTTTATCATCCATCTCGTTACCATAACACAAGCATTAAGTTGCTTAGCTTGGGACGAGATGGCGTTGTGTGAAATGTCCAAGGATATTTATTATTTAATATATCATTTCTTTTTGTCGTTTCTTTCGACACCATTTAGTTAGGTTTTTTTTTCACGGGTTATAATTGTATCGGCAGTTTACAAACATGAAATTCATGAATACAAATGATACGCAGACCCTGAGCAAGTGGGTCTGGTTTACACATAGAGACTTTCCCGGCCCCGGAATCGAACCCGGGACCTCGTGATCCAAAGGCCCTATCCAAATCCGGTTCCAGTTGCATAGAGAGTAATTACATGTGCCACGCTGGACAGACGGGTTGGCACAGGGTTTCGTATCAAGTTTTCCTTTTTCGGCTAGGTGTTCGACCTTATCATTTCTCACTGCCTCGTTGGTCTAGTGGTCAGATGTGCCGCCTTTGGATCAACGGGTCCCGGGTTCGATTCCGGGGTCGGGCCAGTGTCTTTGTCTAAACCAGAGGCACTGGCTCGGAGTCTGGGTGTCATTTCTATTTATAATATGTATGTATTTACAAAAAAAAATGTATATAAGTAGTTTATCATGCATCTCGTTACCATAACACAAGCATTAAGTTGCTTAACTTGGGACGAGATGGCGTTGTGTGAAATGTCCAAGGATATTTATTTATTTATTTTTGTCGGTTCTTACGGTTCTACGAAATGGCAACACTATGTATTCTAACTTCTGTAATACCAATCATATTTATATCCGATAAAGTAGCGTAATATTTCGCATGACGAAGTAAACCGTAAATCGGTGCATGCGAACCCCAGAGAGGCTGGAATCAGTTCACTATTGAATTACAGCGGGGCCACGGGCAGGCGACGTCATACGACAGAAGTTTAATCTGCCGAGAGGACTGGTATGCAAATAATACACGTTGAGCTAGCCGCACACGTTCTGATCACGGGTTCAGTTATGCTAGAGGCAATAGACTGTCAGACTTGTATCCCAAAGTATAAAGTTGTGACGTCGTTTCAGCCCATAAATGACCCAGGGTTTGTATCAAGTGTTCCTTCTTTTGCGGTTAGGTGATCTGCTTCTTATGTTCTTTTAGTCGCTTCTTACGACATCCTCAAGATGGTGTGGGTTGGTGACATTGTGTATTCTAAATCTGTCATCGCACGGACATAACATCATTAACTAGTTACATAAAGTTGTATGTATGTAACTAGTTAATGATTAAGGCCCGGTTTCCACCAAAGCAGAGAGGAGAGGAGATGTGTTTCTTCTTGAAATCTGATTGGTTATTCAAACCACATCTCCTCTCGTCTCCTCTCCTCTCTGCTTTGGTGGAAACCGGGCCTAACGAACATCGCGCAAAAGCTTCCGCGATTTGTTTAATTTCTGAGCAAAACTATTTGATATGTTTCCAGCATAGCTTATGAGAGATCAACGATCTGTGGTAAATGAGGACTCAGCCTGTGAATTACTCCTGCTCAGGCCTCCTCCACTTACAAGCTTACATGGAGGGCAATTATTCTACTTTGCCACGCTGGCCAGACGGGGAAGCACATCATTTCGTTTTCGGGTTTTCTAGGTTTACGGCCTTGTCATTTCCTTTTGTTGGCCCTTACGACACCCTCAGGATGTACTCTAAATCCGTCACCACACCTAATAACCATTAATAACGTATCCAATAGTAACAAATGGAAAATGTTGACTGAACCTGAATAGATACTAAATAACCAAGTAATGTATTTCAAATACGGAATGGTTTTGTTTAAAATCCTTAGATTTCCTAAAATATTTTTTGCCTCTGCACTAGATAGAACCTACTAGCTTTTGCGCGCGGCTTCGCCCGCGTGGGCTTCGAACCCGTGCTTATCTCTGTGCATATTTTTTATGAACATAAAAGCGGTTATTGTGACTAAACTGTGATAGTTAGTTCTGTGCTCTCGTGGAAATTTTTCTTTATAAGACCTACAAACCCGTAGTACATCATTTTGTTCTATTGTCAATAGTTTTTGCATCGCACGCATAAATAGGTTTTCGACTTTACACCTTGGTTTACAAAATCGCAATTTTCATACGGATCCCTTTTTCTTATGAAAATAAAATATCCTATAACCTTCCTCGATAAATGGACTATCCAACACTGAAAGATTTTTGAAATCGGACCAGTAGTTCCTGAGATTAGCGCATTCAAACAAACAAACTGCAGCTTTATATATTAGTACAGATATCGCAGGGGCTGTTTACAACCATGTAATTCAGGAACATAAATGACACCCAGACTCTGAGTACCTCTGGTTTATACAAAGACCCTGGCCGACCCCGGAATCGAACCGGGGATCCGTAATCCAAAGGCGGCATATCCAACCCCTAGACCAACAAGGCAGTCAATGGGCCGGAAGCTGACTGTAATTTAAAAATATAACAAATCTCACAATTATTAAACAATTCTGAAATGGGGTAAGCCTTCAAAAGCCTACAGAAGTTTTATCAGAAGACATGACAAGCGTCTCGTAGGTCGGGGTGTCCACCGGAGTAGAAATAATGCCCCCAAACGAACGCCTTCATTACGCGACGGTAATAAAATGGAGCCTTGATGAAGATAAAATTATTTGACTATCAAAAGGCGGGACCAACGTTACGTCAATTTAATGCGACTGAATAACTCCGACCTATTCAGTGTCAAGATTGCGCTGCGCCCTTGGCGGTTTTTTTTTAAATTGCTAACCGGAATGTTGGCGACTGGCTGGTATAAGGCCAAAAGTAAAAAGGTTTTAATTGTAACATCATTGTTTAAAAATGTATAGTTATTTAAGTTTGACAGATTCCATTTTGGTTTGTGGTCTTTGACTGTTGTTTGGCCCGTGTCGTGTATATGTTTTTCTTAGTTACTTATTTTTATTATTATACTACTATTCAGTGATCACCATCGTTATAATTTCACCATCCATATATACAGTCCACTCGCTCGTTAATATTTTTTATGTACTGTTGTCCGTGTGGTAACGGATTTAGAATACACAATGTCACCAACCCATACTAACTTTAGGGTGTCGTAAGAGGCGACTGACGCCCGCTGGGGCAGAAAAGTCCTCGAGTGGCGACCGCGTTCCGGAAAGCGCAGTGCTGGTAGGCCTCCCACACGATGGACCGACGACCTGGTAAGGTCGCCGGAAAGCGATGGCTGCGGGCGGCTCAGGACCGGCTTTGTGGAAATCCTTGGGCTATGTCCAGCAGTTGACGTCTTTTGGCTGAAGTGATGATGATGATGATGAAGTGACTAAAATGACGCAAGAGGCTACAAAGCCTGTGCCTACAACCCGCCTTGCCAGCGTGGCACAGTAGGCTAATTTCCCTACATGAATTTGGAGGAGGCCCGACCCAGTAGTGGGTCATTTATGGGCTGTAACGAGAAATGACCCGAGTATGGTAAGCCATGAACGTTTGTATAGTAGTTACAGTGTACAGCAGAACAATCATCTTGAGACAAAATCTAGCCTGTAAAAAAATATCAGACCAGGGGTCAGGTAATAAATAAATAGGTGTCCCTTAACGCGATGTATTTTTTTATTTTTTATTTTTTATAGGATACTTAGATCATTGTGTCGGGGGTTTATTTAAATTTATAATTAAATTTTATTTTTTGCTTTTTATAGGTACGCTTATTATGATGTTTGTAATGTGCACGTGATGCGCTTTCATTTGAGACCCCACTCGATTATATTTGTAGACTTTTGGTTATTCTTCCCCACTTTCATGTTTAAGAACACTCGCCCGTAATTCACCTGTCATACAAAAAAAACTGTATTGAAACCGCTTCATCCGTTCGCGAGCTACGGTGCCACAGACAGACAGACAGACACGTCAAACTTATAACACCCCTCGTTTTGCGTCGGGGGTTAAAAATAGCAAATTCTGCATTTTCCGCCTTGTCGTTTCCTTCCGCTCTTATCCTCGGGACCATCCCATTGGTGGTGACTCGTACACCACACTACTTCTCGGGCCATAAACGACCCACTGCTGTGTCGGGCCTCCTCCAACGACATGGAGGGTAACGAGACGGGTTGACACAGAGTTTCACATCAAGGTTTCCTGCTCTTGCTGATAGTTTTTTTTGTCGGCTCATTTCCTCGTACCATTTGCTTTCGTCGGCTCTTACGACACCCTCAGGATGAAATGGGGTGGCGATTCCATGTATTCTAAAGCTATTCTGTTCTGGTACCGTCAGAATAGATAATAGAGATCTACGATTCAACGGACATCGTAGAGGAAAACACTACTTTCTTACAAACTACAATCTCCGAATCCTTAATTAAGCAATCGAAACGACAAAGCTCGGGTCGGGCTTTATGCAAATTCACCAGAATTGACTTTCGCCGCGGCGTGGTTTTTACCGCCCCACGGACGAACTTGTTTGAACGACTTAATTAGGGAAGAGGCTGCGACACGTACGGAGTTCCTATTACGTTACGAAAGGGACATAAGTGCGATTGTGCGTGGTTAAATAATAACTGTTTAAGTATTCAGTGTACAAAAACACTGAACACTTAAAGATTATGTCTGAATATACGGCTGGCCATGTAGAATACATAGCACCCCATTTCATCCGGAGTGACCTAAGAAAAGAAAATGACAAGACCGAAAATCTAGCCGCAAGCAAAGGAAAACTCGAAACGAAACCCTGTACTAACCCGTTTGGCCAGCGTGACACAGTAGGATAATGGCCCCTGTAATGGGACATTCAATCCTAATTTTAACTTTTTTTTTGTTTCGCTTAAATAAACGCCGCTGTAAATGTAAAATGTGTAAACGTGTGAAAAAAGCTCAGACGCAATTAAACACTTTTAAACGGATTTATCGTATGTATATTATTAACATTACGGGCAGCCGCAGCAACTGGATGCATAGAACCGAAGACCGGGTTCAGTGGCGAGCCATGGGGGAGGCCTACGTCCAGCAGTGGACTGAAATAGGCTGATGATGATATGACATTACTTAATTCCCGACGTTTCGAAAGCTTTGCAGCAGTCGTGGTCACGGGAGAGACTAGACGACAGCTCAGATGAGCGACCTTGAATTTCTTTTTTATTTTCTTCTTAATCACCATTAAGCGGTTATAAGAGTAAATGAAATTATGAGCAGTCGTGCCGTGGGCGGGACACTTGGCTTAACGATTACCGGGTGATAGCCAAGAGCCGTTGGCAGCCAAGTGAAAATAACTTGGGTGCACCGCGAAATATACGAGCAGTGTTTCTCATGCGTATTGTCTACGCAACTTGGAAAACTTGACTTGCATAATGTACGTCGCTAGTCTAGGGGTCGCATCTGCTGCCCTGGTTCGATTCCGGAGTCGGTCAAGTGTCTTTGTGTAAACCAGAGGCACTTGCTCCAAGCGCTCATGCGTCGTCTCTGTTCGTGGATTACATGTTTGTAAACATTAGAAAATAGACAAAAAAAATACCCATCCACTTCGCACAGAGGCAGAGACAGCATACTTAATGGGATTCTGATTTTGTGCATAGAGAAGACAAAATAAGAAGAAAGAATGATCAACATTACAGTCCACAAAATACCCACTGCTGAATTGGGCCTCCACCAAATACTTCTTCCACTACTCAGCCCATACTCGACCCACTACAGGCCTCCGCCCAATACAGGTTTAAATTAGATCTAGTGTGCCACTCTGGCCAGACGGGTTGGCACAGGGGTTCGTATCAAGTTGTTCTTCTCCTGCGGATAGGTTAATCGGCCTTGTCATTTCTTTGTGTCAGTTCTTAAGACACCCTCAGGATGAAATGGGGCGGCTACACTAAGCTTTCTTAATCCGGAACAATAAACATTCAACTAACAATACATTTATGTTCAGTCTCTTAATTTAATGATCTAAAGTTAATTAACCAACGCAAAATGTAGGACAGCGTCTTGAAGCAATACAGCGCTTCACGGTCCGTAGACCGAACGAATTCAGCGGTTAAGTGACAAAGAAATTTGTGTTAGCAATAATGCTATAATGATATCACGCGATCCGGCTCGGAATAGCTCAGACGCTAAATGCCCGTTCTCACGATACGATCGCAAACTCTCCGAACGCACAGTAAAAATAAACAGTATAACAACGAATATGGACAAATAGGTGTGCGTTATTTGTAGTATCTCACCTTCGCCGTACTTCGAAGGGCATATTATTCAGAAATAAGGTACCAATTAGGTAACCATTAGGTTAAGTACCAAGTAAGCCAAATCAGTTTTTTTTCCTATATTCCTTTTAGCTCTATTGCTAGGACAGAGCCTATGTTAAGCAAATTTTCCTTTAATACTATTTCTCACTTTTATGCATCTCATACTTTCACGCTACAAACTTTATCTTTCTTTCATTCATAGACTTTCGTTCCAAAAGACGATGGATGATTTTTTTTTGTACTTTTTATTATATCTGTTTACGATAGCTATTTTATTAAACTTAGGCAAACCAGGTTAGGCTGGTAATGGTCACAATGAAATGAAAAATCAAAGTTTTAATGTCAAAATTAGCATTTCTAAACGCCTTGATTAGCTCGAAAAATATTGTCATATTTGTTTAACATATTTACATCGAATTAATTATGCATATGTGTGGTGGCGTATTTAGAACACAAAGGTCACTAACCCCATCTATCCGAAGATTAGCATATAGGCATCTAAAGAAGTCAAGTTAGCAGAAAATATATTTAAAGAGAAAGATATATGATTATATATGCTCTACATGAACGTAGATAAGAGAATTGAACAACAATATATGTTGTGAAATGAGTGCGAAATCGGCCGAGATTTACGTTGTTATAACTAAACACTGTTTTGTTATAATTGTCATGTCAAATATGGTTTAAGAATTTGATGATGATGATGGCGAATTTTACTTCTCAAAGTTTTACACTTACGAGAAACATATACACATCCATTGGTCTGTCTATATTTATAGGTTCAGTAGCTTTCTCAGTTTGTAAAATCTTAAAATTTGCACTGCAACTAAAGTGTAAAAAAACTGCACATGATAGAAAAATATACATTTATACTTACAGAAAGTGTTATGATAGACACAGTGTAACAAAGCTAATTTTTAAACCTCTTAAATTTATGCATATGTGAAAATCAGTACGTATTTCGCTTACGGCACTTCACAGGCACTGTGGCGATATTCTCGCGTACCCTTGCGCAGTTATTGTGAATTCGGTGTTAATTTTCTATCGTAATTACAAAAGTTTTTATGGCCGCGTGCACTGTGCGAGTCTGTTGGGAGACTTGCTTGAGCCTCTGACATTGTCCACCCTTCTTCGGCCAAAGCTTTTTGGCTTGGGCTTGGTTTCGTCCGTGGTGACACAGTCGGGACCCACGAGGCCGGCGGGATGGTTAGTGGTGGTGGAGATGCCGTTCATATACTGATTGGGGGATCAGAGTCTCACACCCCACACTGGCGTTCCCCAGCCAGTATGAATTGTAATTACAGGAGTTTAACATCCGAAAAAAAAGCTTGGTTTCGTATCAAATTATATCCAGATGTACTGCTTTGTTTTCCATGTGGTCACCGATTAATACACCGCGTCACCATAGTTTCTATCCTGAGATTGTCTTATGAGTCGAAAATAGGAAATGATAAGGCCGTAAACCTAGGCGCAAGACAAGGATAACTTGATACGAAACCCTGTGCCAACCCATCTGGCCAGCGTGGCACAGTACGCTAGTAACCCTCCATGTAATTGGAGGAGGCCCGACTCAGCAGTGGGTCATGTATGGGCTAAGTAGTAGTAGCACTGCGCTGTTGGTCTAATAGTTAAAGCCGCTTTTATATCACGCACGGGTCTCCGGTCGATTCCGGAGTTGGGTAAGAATATTTGTGGTTTTTTTTATCAGTGGCTTGAATGCCTTTGATCCTAGGCTTGCGTGGTGGAAAGCAACGCCAGGGTCTAAGATGGAGAAAGCAATTCAAGGAAATTCCCTGTCGGGCACCGGCTCTCACATACACACGGTAGGGATGTTATATATTCTGCCCTGTCCCCACACCGGGGAGCATATACTTGCTCCGAGTGTCTTTAAAGACCCCCCGTGATACAGGATACAAGGGAGAGTGGCGTCTTTAAGAAAATAGGAGTTATGAAGAGTAGACTTAAATAGCAATGTCACACTTGACCATTTCTTAGAGAGAATGCGGAAACTCAGGATGCTACCACAACGGTAATGCGCATATTCGTACAGGGTGGACGCTTAAGCAGTTATCGTAAATAATGCC
The DNA here is from genome assembly GCA_905475355.2 of Clostera curtula. Lineage (NCBI taxonomy): Eukaryota > Metazoa > Arthropoda > Insecta > Lepidoptera > Notodontidae > Clostera > Clostera curtula. The sequence continues at coordinate 1,835,065 of FR997804.1, read as the reverse complement.
CGACGGGGCGTCTCAGTTTAATAACTTCCGCTGTGACAAATGTTGCGTTGACTGCGATTAATTTGAAAGAGAACAGTTATTACTATCTACTGTAATTATTACTTTTGATTTTCCCCTTAAAATATTATGTCCGAGTTCATGATATCAGCCGTATTTTTATGTTTTTTTTAAGTGAAATCTTCTCTCAACGTCTTTGAACACTTTTATTGGAATGGGTATAAAATGTCAAACTCGCGCCAGGACACGAGACCTGATCGAACGTACGTAAGACGGTTGGAGTGAAAACTTTAACGGCGCTGAGCACTTTTCTTGGGGTGCGTATAAAATGTCCAGCTCGCGTCAGGACACGAGAGCTGATCGAAAATTCGTAAGACGGGCGCGGTGCGTGTGCAATGTGCAAGTGCATCTATTAATGAAAAAAGTGACGAAGAAATAGTGAAAGAAAATGAGTGAGTTTACTTTATAAGTTATTTTATACTTGATAAAAATATACCTACACATTATAGATGTAGTATGTTATATTATTAAAATGCACAACGTCAAGGTTCAAGTTTTCACTTTTGCCAGCACCCGTTGTTTTTTTTTCGTTGGATATCTTCATGAATCCCCGGCCTTTGGGGACTAGCCGGGTATGTGGGACACCGGGCGCCGATAGATAGAAATTAGCGCCCCGACCTACACACTAAAACCAACAGCGTTCCTGGACTGACCGCTTCAGTGCCGAAGGTTGCGCTCCGCGACCACGGCGCCTCGGCCCGCCTTGATTTATGAACCTCCAAGCTCCGAGTCGGCTCCTCCTACTGCAGGCTCATATCATAACTGTTAGCGTGTCGTGATATGAGCCTGCGGTATCAAAAATGTATACTATCGTTTCGGCTTTTAGATAAGGAAGATACGGCAAGAAACCCCATACTGCTATTAAATTTGACTTTTGTAAAAGCCGTCTGAGTTTCTTGCCAATTCTTCTCAGCAGTGGTCGTGTTCCACTTTGATTTGATTATATTTTACTAATATGTTGTCAATTTGTAAGGGCCCATTGTGTCATAGACAAACCTACGACAAACAAGGAGTATTTTTATGCGATGTGCTAACCTATTGGTCGAATAATATATGAAGATATATCTTATCTTTTATAGTTTTAGCAAAAAATGTAAAACCAACTTAAAAATGCAAACTAAAAATTGAAAATACCGAAAATATATATTGGCGACTTATATTTTTATATCAGACCAATATGGAACCAGGACTATTAGTCTAACCTAGCCGCAGGAGAAGGAAAACTAGAAACGGACCCAAATGCCTCAGCCGGACTTGGTAGTGTGTTCTTTAGATGCTGAAATCATGATGATGATCAGATATCCTTAGCTAACCATAATTGTTCGCCATCAAACAACGTTATGATGGCCTCGGGCGGAGCTACGCACACATTATTTTGCCATTACCACACCGAATGAAACCAGCTTTGGCGGAGAATTGTCGGAAAATTTCGCTCAAGGATTCGTAGATTATTGTTGAATGGAAAACTTTCAAGTTCTACGTTTGTTTCGCCTCGGCCCACCGACCAGCACCAACCCGCTAACCATTGACTATCGGATTTGCCACTGCAAAGTGTCTACTACTACTACTTAGCCCATATATGACCCACTGCTGAGTCGGACCTCCTCCCACAGGGAGAGTAATTAACCTAGGTTTTCACGATCTTTGCAAATTGCAGGAAATTATTTATTGACGGTTATGATCGTGTTCTTCTATTTAAATCCCAACGTTTCAGCCACTTTCCGTGTGGTGACGGATTTAGAATACATAGTGTCACCACCCCATTCCATCTTAAGGATGCTGTAAAAGCCGACAAAATTAAATGACTTCAACCTAGCCACTAGAGAAGGAAAACTTGATACAAAACCCTGTGCCAACTTTTGGCCAGCGTAGCACAGTAGGCTAATTACTCCATGTAGTCGGGAGGAGGCCCAACTCAGCAATGGGTGATTTACGGGCTAAATAAAATATAAATATAAATAAATAAATATCCTTGGACATTTCACACAACGCCATCTCGTCCCAAGCTAAGCAACTTAATGCTTGTGTTATGGTAACGAGATGGATGATAAACTACTTATATATATTTTTTTTTTTTGTAAATACATACATATTATAGATAGAAATGACACCCAGACTCCAAGCAAGTGCCTCTGGTTTAGACAAAGACACTTTAAGACTCATGGCAGTGGTGGCGTCGTGCGACGGGTCGTTCTCTTCCCTGCAATATGGTTGAGGAGAGCGATGGCTGCCGCATGCGTCATGCTTGTGAACAGGTGCCGTTGCTGGGTGTCGGTTGGCTCGGGCGTTAGAAGGTTAGTATTGATTAGATCTGGCTGATGTTTGGCCCTTTGCGACTATTGCGCGCGTTTGCTCTCACAAACTGTCTTATCACGGCCTTGTACCTAAAAATGGCGATCTAAAAAGAGCAACTACAGAGTTTCTTGCCGGCTCTTCTCTGTAGAACTGCATTCCGAACCGGTGGTAGATGGTAAATTTTAAATTAAATATTATTTTGTTGTTTGACTTGTCAAAAGAGCTCTAATGAGCCAACTTGATTAAATGAGTTTTGAATTTGAATTTGCCCGACCCCAGAATCGAACCCGGGACCCGTTGATCCAAAGGCGGCACATCTAACCACTAGACCAAATATTAGTAGTAGTAGTATAATGTTGAACCTAAAAAACTAACAATTCCCAAACCAGCGAGGCACAACACAGCTATTATTATTGACGATCTAGTTTCGTTAATAATTATATAATATGAATGGTTACTCGGTTAAGAGGAAGTCTTTACAGAAAATAGTTTTGAGCTGAGAAGGTAATTACAAGCTAAGTTCGCAGGAGATGGCCCCCCTGGCGGCTTTGGCAGGGCTGCCAAGTATTGGCACAGGGTTCTTTTTGTCGGCTCTTACAGAACCCTCAGGATAGCCTGATTATAATAGTAGACTAGTAACATTTTATGTAACCCCTCTGCACGTTCGGCGTGTGCAATACGATTTGTTATACTTGAATAAATTATTGCACAGGTCTATAGACTTGCGCGTTCCAGATCGTACATTTTCCTTACGAACTTAAGTTAACAATAATATGTATTACAATCCTCTTACAAGAATGTGTCGTTAATATAACGAGATGTCCATGAATAATGCAGATTTAGAGAGCAGACCCTAGACTTGCCGCATTTAGAACTAGAATTCGCAACATCCTGAAACAAAACTTTTACCTATGTAACAGTAACTTAATTAACTATACCTACTGTGTTTTATAATGATATGTCAATGACTTTTGGAAATGAATCCACCCGATACTTCTAAAATCTTTACATAGTATAAAACAAAGTCGCTGTTTCTGTCCGTCCCTATGTATGCTTAAATCTTTAAAACTACGCAACGGATTTTGATACGGTTTTTTTTAATAGATAGAGTGATTCAAGAGGAAGTTTTATATGTATAACCCACACCCGCTTTGCACGGGCGAAGCCGGGGTGGGCCACTAGTTTTATATATTTTCTTTTTACCAAATTTTTTTCTGTTTCATTGTCCAAATAAATAAATCAATTAAAATAAATAAGAATGGGGTGGTGACACCATGTATTCAAAATCAGTCCCCACACGGAGTCAAATGTAACATTAATGGTATTTGCTTATCGCTTTGCCTGCGGTAGTCTTCCCCGATTGCAGTAGCGTGGATACCTTTCCTCAATAAATAGTATGTATGTCAAAAACAAATAGATTTTTACAGATCTAGCCAGTAGTTCCAGAGATTAGTGCGTCCAAACAGTCTGTATCAGTCTATAAATCGCAGTCAGCATTTAATTTTGGGGAAGAATCGGAGACAGCCCTAGATGTAGCGGCAACAATTATAAATTCAAGGAACTTAGCCGGCTCTGCGCTCGTGCCTTTGAAAGCGAACCACTATTTTGATGCACCAATGTAGTCGGAAGCTGGCGAGTCTAATTCTGAACTGATAGAAAAAAAACCGCTTTATTGTTTGTTGAAAATAGTCAATGGCCTGACTAGTCAAACCAATGTCAATCAAGTCAAATGGTCAAATAGTCAAACGCCCAAGCCACGCCATCTGTGAAGTTCTCAGTGGGCTTGTCTTTTTGGTTAATTGGAAGATGGCTGTTTATTCTACAGAATTAGACGACACAAATTGCAACCAAAGTGTGCCTTCGTTGTATATATATTTATTTATTTTATAATATTGCTCATTCGGCTATAGACGCATTGACACAAACACACAAGGCACTTATTTAAAATTTAGAACATTGTGTCCATTTAAAAAAAAGATCGTGAACCATAAAGGTTTTACAAACTCGTTACCGTGTATATCTAGATTAACATTGTATCACCAAGAACCAACTATAGTAGTAAAAGATCTGTATAAGCATGACTTGCACGACAATGCATGAAATTATGCACTCACGTTAAGCAAAACTGATACAAACCCTGTGCCAACTTATCTTGCAAGCGTGGCATAGTAGGCTAATTTCCCTCCATGAATTTGGAGGAGGCCAGACTCAGTAGTGGATAATTTATAGGCTGAATGGATGATGATGATGATTTAATTAACAAGTCCAGACAAGGTGAACTATTATTTTTCAATCAAAATTTCGCTAATCCATTGTGGTGGCGGATTTAGAATACATAGTGGTGACCTCATTACGTCCTGAGGCTGTCGCAAGAGGTGACAAAAGGACACGGCAAGGCCGTAAACCTAGCAGCAAGAGGTCACAAAAGGACATGACAAGGTAGAAAATCTAGCAGCAAAGGAAGGAAAACCTCTGCCAACCCGTGTGGCCAGCATTGGACCATAGGCTAATTACCCTCCATGTAGTTGGAGGAGTATCTACTCAGCAGTGGGTCATTTATGGGCTGAGTAGAGTAGTAGTAGTTGACGGTGTTTCTATACCCCAGTTGTTTATTCTGAAATGTAGACACTATTTTGCAACTTGTTCGCGAGCCACTGCACTACACAGCACTCGAGGGTGTCTGGTTTTCAACGCAGACGGTGTTGTTGGCTCAACGAGCATGCGTCGAGAACTCGGAATCTTAGTAAATTGTTCGCGCACTTAATGTACGTAGGATATCCCATGACATAAGTGCGATACGAATTGTATATTGTATATGTAAGACGCTCTTGTTCCGATTTGTAACCAATTGTGTCGATTGTATCTTGACAAGTATAAAAAGTTTCGTTCCGAAATTCGACCATAATTAATTTAAATTCTCTCTACATATTATTATATTCTCAATATGACCACACACTTTAACAATAAACTATTTACATATAACCAAAGAGTATATATGCGTACGTGTTTCTAATGTAGTGTGTGCTGTGTATGATGACTTATGGAACAGAGACGTGGTCTCTCACTATGGGCTCCATCAGAAGGCTCAAAGTTACCCAAAGGGCAATGGAGAGCGCTATGCTCGGAGTTTCCTTGCGAGATCGAATCAGAAATGAGGAGATACGCAGAAAAACCAGGGTCACCGACATAGCCCACCGGATTGCCAAAGTTAAGTGGCAGTGGGCAGGGCACATAGCTCGCAAGACCGACGCCCGATGGGGTAGAAAAGTCCTCGAGTGGCGACCGCGTTCCAGAAAGCGCAGTGCTGGTAGGCCTCCCACACTGTGGCCGACGACCTGGTTAAGGTCGCCGGAAAGCAGTGGATGCGGGCGGCCCAGGACCGGCCTTTGTGGAGATCCTTGGGGGAGGCCTATGTCCAGCAGTGGACGTCTTTTGGCTGAATTGGTGATGATGATGATGTGTGTAATGTTTTTTTCATGTATTTAATGCATTTCTATGCGTTATTTAAAAAAAATATTAGCATTCTGCACTCATTCTATAGAAAGCTATAAATTTGGGAAATTGCATACACATCCGGCTGTGCCATTTTCGAAAATTCAGAAAAAAATCATAAGAAAACTATGAAAAATCGTAGAACATACATGGGGGTGTACCCCAATTATTATTATTGTCGGGCCTTACGACACCGTCATGATGACAAAAGTACACGGGTGGTGACACAGTAGGCTAATTACCCTCCATATAATTGGAGGCGGCCCGACTCAGTAGTGTGTCTGGGCTCAGCATTAGTCCATGGATACCGTCACGGACTAGTCGGGTTATACCAGTGCGCGAAGACATGTTTTTGCGCCACGATATAGCCATTATAACCAGCGACGTTCCTCTCCAGGGCCACGGATTGGAGTTCGTTCCTCCCGGTTGGGGGAGCATGCTCCGCGACCCTGGCATATAAATAACTAGTTGGAAATAATAGTACAGATACGAGGCTGTGTTGATAAACTGTCGTTACAGAGTTCATGATACAAAATCAAAGTCTGAAGAAAAACATACATACAAATATATCCAATGTATCTACTTAAATTATTGTTTTAGACAATGTCTGATGAATACAAGACAGAGCGCCCAGCGAACATACTCTTTTAAAAAGAAAAAAATATCAATATCTAAATGTTTTTATTCGAATAAATTCTTACAAATGCATTCAGATTAATAACACAAAAATGAAAATTAAACAAAGTTAAAAAAAAGATTATTTAGTCTTTACCACCGGTTCGGTCCCACAGAGAAGAGCCGACAAGAAACTCCATGGTTGGTCGTTCAAACAAAAGGATTAATGATGATGACAAACAAGTCTGACAGATTAGTAAAGGAATTACACGCATATACTATGTAGCATAGCCAAAAATGATCTTTCTAATCTCGTGTCACGGTGTTAGTAACATTGAACACCTCCGAAATGGCTCAACTGATTTTCGTAAAATTTTGTGTGATATCGGTTAGGTCTGCGAATCGGACCGCGTCTATTGTTCCTCGCCCTTATTATTAAGGGTGGTCCACACTTAATTTTATACTATTGTTTTTATGATGAAGCATACAAAAATACATACAAACCTAAATTTCCACCCCTCTACGATCAACCCTTATTTTTTTATCATCATCGTCATTTCCGCCAAAAGACGTCCACTGCTGGACAGAGACTTCCACCAAGGATTTCCACAAAGGCCGGTCTTGGGCCGCCCGCATCCATCGTTTTCCGGCGACCTTAACCAGGTTATCGGTCCACCGTGTGGACACTGCGCTTTCCGGAACGCGGTCGCCACTCGAGGACTATTCTGCCCCATTGGGCGTCGGTCCTGCGCGCTATGTGCCCTGCCCACTGCCACTTTTGGCAATCCTGTGGGCTATGTCGGTGACCCTGGTTTGCCTGCGTATCTCCTTATTTCTGATTCGAAAATCTGAGCATTGCCCTTTGGGTTACTTACTTTGAACCTTCTGATGGAGCCCATAGTGAGTGACCGCGATGGTGATGCCATATGTCATCACTGGCAACACACATTGGTTAGACTTTTGTCTATTTGTCTATAGAAGATGTAGTGACAAAAATTGAGAAAGGTATGCTGAGATGGTTTGGCCATGTCGAGAGAATGAATGAAGAACGATTGACGAAAAAAGTGTATAAGGCGAGTGTGAATGAAAGTGTTGGAAGGGGAAGACCTAGGCGGACGTTTCAAGACCAAATCAGGGACGTCTTGAAAAAAGGCCAGGTCAAGAGTACCCTAAACCGAAGAGCATGTATGAAGGGAATAATGAAAGTGGACGAAGCGAAACAAGTATGTATGGATCGTAGCAAGTGGAAAGAAGTGGTCTCTGCCTACCCCTACGGGAAAGAGGCGTGATTATATGTATATATGTTTGTTTATTTTTAATAGCGATATTTATATGAAAAAACAACGTTTGCGGGGTCAGCTAATAATAATATAAAAAACTGCACTCACATACTGTGTACAAGACAGTATGATAGCCGGGACCGACGGCTATACGAGCTGACCCGGGTTGGTTTTAAAGGCTTAATCAGAATCATGTCTCTGCCCACTAGTGAGGATTCAATGCATATTCCATAGACAATTCATGGAAGGAAATTACCCGACTGTGCCACGTTCGCCAGACGTGTTGGCACAGGTCAAGCCTTTGTATCAAGTTTTCCTTCTCTTGTGGCTAGATGATCTGCGTTTTGCGTACCTCTAGTCGCGTCTTAGAACCTAAGCAGAATGGTATAGATTGGTGACATTTCGTATGAGAATTTTTTTTTTCACCACTCTTTTTAATGTGTTTTTTTTCTTTTTAACGAGTTTTATAATGCCTCCTAAAACTTTCCAATGATATTTTACTATAGCATAATTCATCAGTTCTGAGTAGGTCTGGATGGAAAACAAACATTTGAAACAATTATTAAAGTTATTTCAGTTTCTTTGATCCTTTTGCGGCCTTCAACTTACATTTCCTTTCGTAACTAACATTTCATAACAAATTATAATACACTTAATGAATATTAACAATAAGAACCTTTTTACGTTTGGCTACCTCTCGGACCTAATAAAAGGCTCATCAAAGGTTGTATAAAAGAACGACCTTTGGGTTATTTTTATAATACAGTTATTATAAAAAGGTCGTGCAAGTTAAGTAGCGTCTCATTCGGTCAGTTGTTGGATGGGTACCCACCATGTATTACTACCAGAATGCTTATGAAAAATCGCCTACAAAGACGAGAATCACCAAAAAAAAGTCCTACATCGCCATAACGAAGTTTACAGAGCAGTTTGCACGGATAAGAAATACCCGACATCAGCTATAGGGGGATAAGCGCCGCGGCCCCCTGCCACACATATTTTACTGACTTGGCGAGACGATGTGCCACAGATATAATTGCCAGCCAGAACCGAATGTCGTCAGATGTTCTAAATTATGACCACCCATCCGAGTTCCAACAGAGCCATGTGTTGCTTAACTTGCAGATGAAATGCGAACCGCACTATCTGCTGGGTTACGCCATCCATAACATATTACCTTCTTCGCCCATACTGCTGGGGGAGGCCAAATTGCATATTGCGGAACGTAGGTCAGATGGTCGTAGGATTTAGAATACAGAGTGCCGTAAAAGAAGGAAAACCCTTTACCAAACCGTGTGGCCAGCGTCGCACAATAGGCTAATTACCCTCCTTGTAAATAGAGGAGGAAGTTTGCCAATCAGAAATGAGGAAATAAGCGAACCAAAGATACTAGACTACCCCACAGGATTACCAAACTTAAGTGGCAATGGACAAGTAGCTCACAAGACTGGTAGGCACCCCACACGGTAGACTGACGAGCTGTTCATGCACCCCGGAAACCGATGGATGTCATATTGAGCCTTACGACACCCTCAGAGCAGAATGGAGTGGCATTGTGTAGTCTAGATCCGTCGCATGATGTATTTTTTATTTTTACCAATATTTTTTTTATTTTGTCCCTAGGCTTGCGTGATGGAAAGCAACGCGAGGGTCTTAGATGGGTCTCGCAATTCAAGGAAATGCCCTGCACCGGCTCTCACATACACAAGACGGAACACAGTAAAACTGCTTGGCGCCGGACTTAAGGCGGACCATTCGATCCTACCACCAAGCGTGCTGGGTATTGTTGACTTCTAGAGCACGCGTTTTCCCCAGCGTGCGGTGGGGTAGTATAAAACTACCCCACCGCACGCTGGGGACACCGCATTCTGACCCGTCCCCACACGGGTAAACATTCGCTAGTCGCTAGTCCAAAACGCAATTATTACCACCTGTTATTTTTACATAATCACATTGCGGGCTTCATAATTTCCGTGCGAACTTCCAGGTGGCGGTTACTGACGTATTGATTGGTAGTCTTGGCAGTGTGAAGTGAAGTTATTTTTTTATATACCACCGGCAAGGCGCTTCGGCACACTGTCGCTTGCAGCAGAGACACTTGCTGGGGCACATGGATCTAGCTGGAGTTGACCACGCGCCACGGGAAAGAGCCCAACGCAAGTACCGTGGCGTCTCCTATGATTGGGTCTGAATGCCGAAAGGCGGGCCAGACCGTGGGTTGGTAGAGGGTCGTCGCTTGCAGCAACAGAGCCCCACTACATAGTGTTGCCACCCCATTCCATAAGGGTGTCATAAGAGCCTATAAAAGGAAATGACAACGCCAATAAAAAGAGAAGAAAATCTTGAAATCCTCTATCAACCTGTTTGGCCAGCATGGCATAGTAGGCTAATAACCCTCCATGTAATTAGGAGCCGTGCTCACAAATGTCAAACTGGGCAGTCTTCCGTCAGTTACATCATTACAAAACGGATCCTAAAATAGATGTTTTTGACATTTCGTTGTCTATATTTACGAGTACGAATACATTTTCCAAAAAAAGAAACAAATGTATATAGGCAGCCTTACTACTACTACTCTTTCCATAAATAACCCACTGCTGAGTCGGACCTCCTCCAATCACAGGGAGGGTAATTAGCCTACTGAGCCACGCAGGCCAGTCGGATTGGCACAGGATTTCGCATCAAGTTTTCCTTCTCTTGCGGCTAGGTTGTCGGCCTTTCATTTCCTTTCGTCGGCTTTCACCCTCAGAATGGAATGGGGTGGTGACACCATGTATTTTAAATGCGGCCTTAATGCCTGTATGTTACTTAATACTATTTGGGTGACACCTATTGAAAAGGTTTTTGTTAATTTATATTTTACGTTTGTTTCTGGGAACCACTAGAAAGCTAGCTGTATAACTGTAATGATATTTATTTATTACTACCGACCCGCCCCGGCTTCGCACGGGTGCAATTATGCATTTATTATACATATAAACCTTCCTCTTGAATCATTATATCTATTAAAAAAACCGCTTCAAAATCCGTTGCGTAGTTTTGAAGATTTAAGCATATATAGGGACCGACCGGCGACAGCGACTTTGTTTTATAATATGTAGTGATAGATCTGATTACGATGAGAAATTAATATGAAGGAATTGGTAAAAAAACGTCGTATAGCATCGACTTCTGATCTTACTTATCATGAAGACAAAATGCATTACACACACGCAATGTCTGTAAACAGAGCCGGTTCACCTTGACTTTAGGTGCGCTCTGCGCGGTTAGTAAGGAAGCTGGCGGTCGGAAAACTGTTTCATTCTCCCATGGTACTCTCACGTACAAAAAACACCAAAAATAATTAGTGAGTACAAGTTAACTGCTACCAGGTAAAGTGTATATGAATGTGAACTTAATAGGAAAGAGATGGATAGGTTGTGCGAATGAGGAAATGTGTATGATAGGTGTGAATGTAGATATGACGACCGACTTGAGTGTATGGAGACTGCCACCTATCGTGGGACAAGGGCCGAAGGAAGATATTGGTAATTTTAAATATGACGATTTCTAAGAGTTTTGTGATAAAACCTACGTAAATAAAGGTACATAAGTTAGAGTTTGAGTCTAAGGCTATTCGTGTAGTCATATTTGTATTCTTTGGCAAATTATTTACAAACATCCGAATGTCTATGTCACACCTAGACAAATACAATATTTTATCTAATAATATACAAGCACATTTATTACTTCGAATAAATTTATAAAAAAACACTATCCTTGGACATTTCACACAACGCCATCTCGTCCCAAGTTAAGCAACTTAATGCTTGTGTTATGGTAACGAGATGGATGATAAACTACTTATATACATTTCTTTTTTGTAAATACATACATATTATAGATAGAAATAACACCCAGACTCCGAGCCAGTGCCTCTGGTTTAGACAAAGACACTGGCCCGACCCCGGAATCGAACCCGGGACCCGTTGATCCAAAGGCGGCACATCTGACCACTAGACCAACGAGGCAATTGGTTTTGACTTGTCCATAGATCCAGAGAATTAAAAATAAACAAAATTTTGGAGATATGGGTAAGTCGGGCGTTGTTGTCTACGACGCTTCAGCGTCCTAGATGACCCGCCGCCCCTCGGGGCTGTGGATATGTAGGACTCCGGAACACTCCAGTACCAACAAAAAACCCAGCGGTATTAACCCTCACACGACTCGTTTAGGACAGATAGATGACCACCTAGCCTAGCCTAGTTAATAAAAAGACAGACCTTAAGCACGTTGTAGTGAATCCAATTCAGCAACTACTAGTCTACCCAGCATGATCATTGCTCGTGTATAGATCTCCCGTTCGAAATCGCAAGTGAACGGCTGCAGGCTATCGGCCTTGAGGCTTTTTTATTTTAGCAATATTCGGCACTGAACGACGTCACTTGGTAGGCTCGGCGAACCGTCAGTGAACAACATTTGTAAGAATATCGCAACACTTATAGTACTGGGAAAGAAACATTTCGTTAAAAGTAAGGTTTTGAGCCATTTGCCTTACTGGTATTTTTTGGGTAGAACAAATGGGTTTTTGTCATAGATTTAAAGACAGAAAATAATTTAAAAATGATTCCATGGAAGATGGGTCGGGTGCTGGTGTGGGATGCAACCTGTTCAGACACACTGGCCCCTTCCCATCTACATGGAACCAACAACAGAGCTGGTGCGGCTTGTGAAGCGGCTGAAAAAGCTAAAGCATACAAATACAGGGGTCTAGGCTCCGAATATGAATTTGTCCCATTCGGTGTCGAGACCCTTGGTCCGTGGGGTCCTAGCGCTATAAGCCTTTTTAAGGAAATAGCAAAAAGGTTAGTCGACATCACAGGAGACCGAAGAGCTGGTAGCTACCTCGGACAAAGAATCAGTCTAGCGATTCAAAGGGGGAACGCTGCCAGTATCTTCGGAACCTTGCCTAAATGGACTCCTTTAAATAATATATTTTAGTATTTAAGTTTTAGGTTAATTGGTATTTTTAGTCTTGTTTTATTACTTACTAGTGGTCCGCCCTGGCTTCGCCCGTGCAAAGCGGGGGTGGGTTATACATATAAACCTTCCTCTCGAATCACTCTATCTATTAAAAAAAACCGTATCAAAATCCGTTTCGTAGTTTTAAAGATTTAAGCATACATAGGGACGGACAGACAACAGCGACTTTGTTTTATACTATGTAAAGAAAGAAGTCAGTGTTTATGTAAGTACATATTACTTAAGTTAGTATTTAAAAATACATATATGTGTGAATCTATATTATTAATACTACTACTACTCAACCCATATTAAAAGATCCACTGCTGAGGCGAGCCTCCTCCAGTTTTAAGGAGGGTAATTAACCTACTGTGTCACGCTGGCCGGACAGCAACTGGCGCAGGATTTCGTATCAAGTTTTCCTGATCTTACGGCTAGGTTATCGGCCTTGGTTTTTTGTCGGCTCTTACAACACCCTCACAATAAAATGGGGTGGCGACACTATGTATGCGAAATATTTTTGTACTAGCGACCCGCCCCAGCCTCGCTCGCGTGCAATTATGCATTTATTATACACTAGCTGACCCGGCGAACTTTGTTCCGCATTATAAATATTTAAAACAAAAATAAAGTTGGACATAGGATACCTGAGATTTTTATCCCGTCCGTATAAAACCTACTTTAACAAAACGCAACTGACAGCGAAACGTTATGTTGTCTATAGTTTAATATGGCCGAAAATTTGACAATTAGAAATTGTGAATTCGACTTGTTTATATTGTTGTAATTCACATAATATCTTTATAACTTGTAGCCTATGTGTTATTCTGATGTATAAGCTATATTATTGTAAAGTTTCATTAAAATCCATTCAGTAGTTTTTACGTGAAAGAGTAACAAACATCCATCCATCCATCCATCTATCCATCCATCCATCCATCCATACTTACAAACTTTCACGTTTATAATATTAGTAAGATATAAACCTTCCTCTTGAATCACTCTATCTATTAAAAAAACCGCTTCAAAATCCGTTGCGTAGTTTTATAGATTTAAGCATACATAGGGACGGACGGACGACAGCGGCTTTGTTTTATACTATGTAGTAATAGTAATAGTAGTAAGACTATCTTTTCGCGCTGTTCTGTCCGCGGCGGTTTTTAACCCCGTGCAAATTCACATATTTAATTTTTTTTTTTTTTATTGCTCTTGATGGCAAACGAGCTAGCGGCCCACCTGATGGTAAGTGTTGACCGCCGCCCATGGACATTGGCAGTGCCAGGGGCACAACCAAGCCGTTGCCTACCGTGAAGTGAGTGCTCGTTTTAAACCTCGTTTAAAGGAGGACATGTCGTTACTCAGGGATAATAACATACTAATGGCAAAAAAACTTGAAACGAACTAAGCAGTCGTATTTGTGGGGACCGTCCAGTGGGGGGAGTCATTCTCAGTAGAGACATTTTGCGTAGATAATAAAGGTATATTTAAAAGCTCGACATTGAATAGAAGCTAATGAAAACTAAATTAATAATTGTAGGTTGAAGTCTTTGTAAAGTCGTTATGGAATCAACGCCTTGATTACAGCCATTGTCTCAACGCAGTAGTTTTTTAAGCAATTTGTTGTCCGAGGTGACAGATTTAGAATACGTCATGATGTCACCACCCAATACCATCCAGAGGGTGTCGTAAGGGCAGACAGAAGGAAATAAAAATGCCGAAAACCTAGCCGCAAGAAGAGGAACACTTGATACGAAACTTTGTGCCAACCCGTCTGGCCAGCGTGGCACAGTAAACTAAATAGACTCCAAAATAATGAGATGAATATGCATTCAGTGTGGTGTGACGGATTCAGCATGCACAATGTTAACAACCCATACCCACCTTGCCTTGTTACCTCCATGAATTTGGAGGAGGCCCAACTCAGTAGTGGGCTGGTATGACGAACGAAGCGGCGATGCATTCAGCACTATCACAAAATCGAATAAGATCCACCACTTCATAGAGTTTAAGCTTTCTCAAGGGCAAGGTTTCTCTATCGCCATTTTGCCAGACGATGCTCGCTCGTCTGGCAAAACCACGGATTACAACACCTAGAGCGCATTTCCGCGGGTCCAATGATAGAGTGGTAGCGCGAGTAATCTCCGGTCCTCTATGGGGATGTTAATTGAGTTTCGATCAGATGGGTCGATTGCGTAGGGTGAATGGTGCACAGAAAATATTATAAGCAGTAATCCAACATCATATTACTACTCAGTCCATACATTGACTGCCTTGTTGGTCTAGGGGTTGGCAGACGAGGATCGCCGTCGGTTTTAGTGGGTAGGTCGGGGCGCAATTCACCATCTCTACGCGCCCCGGAGTCCCACATACCCCGGCCAGTTCCCAACGGCCGGGAATCCATGAGGATCTCCGACGTTAAAAAAAAAAAAAAAAAAAAAGGGGTTGGATGTGCCACGGGTCCCCGGTTCGATTTCAGGGTCGTGCAAGTGTCTTTGTGCTCAGAATCTGGGTGTCATTTGTATTCGTGGTGCTGAGTCAGTCCTCCACCAATCACATGGAGAATAATTAGCCTACTGCGCGACACAGACTGGTTACACAGGGTTTCACTTGCGGCTAGGTTTTCCGCCTTGTCATTTCCTATTGTCGCCTCTTACGACATCCTCAGGATGGAATGGAGTGGTGACACCGTATTCCAAACCCATCTTCACCACACGGAAATTTTAACCGTCTATAACTGTGGCTGATAGAAGGCAATGCATGTCCTTGTGTAAGGATATTTATTATTATTTATTTTAGTGCTATCCGCTAGTCCCAAAAATAAAATATAACAGGTTGAGATTCTGTTTTTATACAAATAGCCAAACTTGTGGTTTGGGCCTACCCTTAATTGTTTGATGTCACATAATTTTTTCATTGGTTAAGGAATTTTAGATAATGAGTTTAGAGAGAGTAAATTGCATTGTGTAACATAACGTTGAGTTACAAATAGAGTTAAATTGGTTATAGAAAAATTTCAACAGTACGGAAGCTGGTATGAGTTTAGTTTTAAAACGGGAATTACGATACTGTTCATTGGACGTATACTGTGACAATGCAGGTTGTACAGCTACGCAACTCGCGACAATTTCCTTCCATTATACTGTAACTCAGAAATAGCCGTGATTTATTAATTAAACAAGTTTTTCAGGATAATATAAGAATGTTATGAGTCGATTCGTATGATTACAAGTGAGTATTAAAGAGGAAGAGCTATTTCCATCTAATTTCATTTGTATTTTATTAATGTTTCTATAGACCACCCCATTCCGGAGGGTTTCGAGAAGGCGATAGAAGGAAATGACAAAACCGAAAACCTAGACGCAAGAGAAGGAAAACTTGAAACGAAATGTTGTGCCAACCCGCCTGGCCAGCCTGGCACAGTAGGCTAATTACGCTTCATGTTGGAGGAGGCCCGACTCAGCAGTGGGTCATCTTTGGCACGTTGGCACAGGGTGTGTGTTACGTTTTCCTTCTCTTGCAGCTAGGTGATATGCCTCTTGCATTCCTTTAGTGTTGGTTGGTGACATTGTGTATTCTTAATCCGTCACCACCAAAAATAATTCTGAAAGATTTAAAACGTTCAACTTCCTACAACTCGGATACACTAACCTTAATTTAAATCCATGGCATTCACGACGTAGCATTACGTTTAAACGTACTACAACTGCCAGCCTACTTTGAGCGATAACATTATTGAAATAAAGTCTATATTACCTAACACGGAGTCTCAATGTTAAAAAATAATGAGATTTCCATTCTATTGAATAGTCGCCACGCCTCTGTGCAAAAGCAACTTAGCTCACGTGTACCCATCAATCAATACAGCGCCGACCTCGCCCCCTAGCTGGTCACTCCGAAACGAACGAAGATACATATTTTTTTCACCTTTAGTTTACCATCTACTACTACTCAACCCATAAATAACCCACTGCTGAGTCGGGCCTCCTCCAACTACATGGAGGGTAAATACGTGACAGTACACGTACAGATATACACCTGTAACACCCTTTTTCACTGATGATAAAAAACAAGGCTTTGTTTCAATTTTTGGTGGCACTATGTATTCTAAATCCGTCACCACACGGTTTTTATTTTAGATAAGAAACCTATAACTCTATGGCGAAGCTAATAAGATACAAAATCTTTTAACAAAATAAAATTCAAGAATCGACTGCATTGTACCATCACTACTTAAAAACAGAATATAACAAACATTTAAAGCATTTTTTTAAGAATAAAATAATAGTTCAGTACAGTAGCCACCGGCCTGATTACAAAACAGGTTCTAAAGTTAGTACCCCATTTTAATCAACTAACTATGGTACATAACAATTACCATAGTTAGCTTTAGTCTGCATTTGGTACCTGTTTTGTAATGAGGCGGATAGGGATTTAGTTACACCCTATATACCATCACGCGACTACCTAAGGGAGCGGAGCGCGGAGCAGTACTTGTAAACGTCAACAAATGCGAAACCTCTGCGTAGCCGCGGGTAGGTAGTCTTTTCTTATATCGAGAAATGAATGTTTGTCTGTTTCTTCTTTTATAGAATCGTAAACTATGCATTTGATCATGTGATGATCTTCAGAAAAGTGTTGTACATGAGCCCTGGAAGGCTACTGAACAAAAAAAAATAATATGTGTGTAATTTCTTTGCTTCAAATTAATTTTGAAGGCGGAGCAGCTGGGTACAACCAGTTTCTTTTTATAGACGAATAGTAATGTGAACGTAGAAATTAGTTTTGTAACACACTGTATGTCTGTTCTCATTGTAAACGGTCATATACTATGAAATGTAAAACAAAACACATTAGCACGTCACACTTTCCCAAGTTAAACATCTATCGCCGTCTCTTTCTTTTGTTTTATATTTATTGTTTTTAAAATTGTACGCCTTTGTTTATATGTCGTTCAACAATATGAAACGCTGTACAAATGGAGCTAGCTGTCAAATACGTTTTTGAAAAAAGAACTTCTCTGAATGGGCGGTAATCTCTTCTCCATGGATATTAATCCGTCACGACGGCTTTTCTTTTTCTTTTGGCACGTTATTTATGTATACCTTAAGTTCGTTTCGTAACAAACAACACGTCAGACAATGAAACTGAAGCCTTTTGATAGCTACATCATGTAAGTTTAATACGATGTACTTTATTATTTTATTGTACTTTTATTTTATATAAAATATTACTAACACAAATCCCCCAACAAAATAATCTAATCATGCTTTTACTTAATATTGATACCATAACTGGCAATATGCCTGCAAGTGTACATTTCTAAACTTGATACGATACCCTGTGCCAACCCGTCTGGCCAGCGTGGCACAGTAGGCTAATTACCCTCCATGTAGTTGTAGTAGTTTATGTATGCAAATTTAGATGATATTTAGAATGATTCGAATCGTGTGGCATTATTGTCGAACTGACACTAACTGACTACTAACTGACTACTAACTGACTGACTACTAATAGATTACCAAAACTGTCAAAATCGACCATCAATGCCTTTGATCGTCTTTTTTGACTCAATTGCCTTGTGGCCCAGTACAATGATTTTATGACAATTAAAAACTACGAGGTCGGGTATTTTTACGTAAACAAGAGATACTCGTCCTAGATCTGGGCCTAAAGCCGAACGTTCCCCACCAGCTAAAATAAGTTCGTTTAGTTTAGCTTGCAAGGTTGAGCCAGTTTTTCATATACGTTCGTCCACCGACGGTGAACTAACTTGTTTGAAGAACTGGCTCACCTGTGCCAGCTAAACTAAACTAACTTATTTTAGCTGGCGTTTGTCAAAGACTGATAAGACAAATTTCTGTGTGAGCAAGCCAGCACAATAGTCACAGCGGGCCAAGCATCTGTGGTATTTTATCACAAGATTGATTAAAAACATTTCATATAGTCAACGTATGTTAATTGATATTCGTACCAATTAATATGTGCATAGGAGAATAAATCGACACTTACTCATAGCAATGTTCCATTACATTGACCCCGTACTGTCAGTTACGCATTCCTCAAATTTGCATTTGTTAGTCCGTGTGGTGACGGACATGGTGTCACCACCCCATTGCATCAAGTGGGTATCGTAAGAGTCGACAAAATGTAATGACCCCCAACAAAATAATCTAATCCGAAAACCTAGCCTTAAAAGAAGGAAAAATTGGAACCCTGTGCCAACCTGTATGGCCAGCGTGGCACAGTAGGCTAATGGCCCTCCCTATAATGGGAGTAGGCCCGAATCAGCAGTCAGTGGCGTAGCAAGGTAACTAAGGGCCCTGGGGCAAATTAAAAAATGGGGCCCCACTGCTATGTTAACTGATTAGGTCTTATCAAATAAAATTATGAAATATACAAATACTTTAAAAATGCTAGTAAACTACATAGGCTCTGTTTGTGCACTGCAGGGCAGGTAATATAAAAATAATTAACAGTAACAACATAAATTACAATTAATGCTTGGTGTAGGTTTGGCTCATAAAACGAACCTTGAAAGAAGATTCAAGGGTTTATTATATAAAGGTTGTGCCTACCAACCAAGTTTTCGCTAAAGTATCAATGACTTCGTTTAAATCCATGCTTGATGCGGTTTTGTTTTCAATTGCTATTAGCGATAAAGGTTGGAGTCGAGTTTGGCCCATATTATTACTTCAATATTTTTTTATTATTTTTAATTTGCTAAATGACTTTTCAGCTGCTGCAGAGGTGACAGGAATTGTAAAGAATAATAACATTGCTGTATCACTCCATATTTGCTCATTATTTCCTTACATAATTGGTGAACAGTACATGCTTGAGTTAGTTGAGGTAAAACTAGGTGGCAAATATTAATAAATTGAAGTGAAACACTAGGCCCTATTATATCTGAATATTTTCTTTGGAATTCGTCACACTTTTGCAATAAAGTTGCTTCATCAACATGTAATAAAAATGATGGTGTTAGAAAATCGAATAAATGACAGACTGCAATGCAGTCATGACAATAAAATGTGTATCTAATTGAGACATTACTGTGTCTAGTAAATTATTAAAAATCTCAATTTTAAATCATTTCAATCAATTCATCAAAATATTTTTTAACTTTTCTTTGCTTTTTTTCTTGAAAATGTATCAATACCTTATTTTCTTGCAGTTTCACTGGCTTTGCACTTGAATAATACGAAATCATTTCAATAAATTAGCAACTTTGCTTTGGGCTCTGCTAAAACTTTACTTGCCTCATCGAAATTGATGTCGTAATTTGTAAAGTTTTGGATTTTTCAACCAACACTGCAGTTACCACATTATTTGAGTCACTATCAATATAAATATTTTGGCCATGTGTATTTGCAGAAGGTTGACTAAAAAACTTGTCAATTTTTGGCAATTTTTATTTACTATCTTCTTTCTCTCTTTCTTGGCGTTGTTTGCGTTTAAATACACTACTGGGTTTCTTCTTTATAACAATAATTTTAATTTACTAATTTATTTAAACAATACAATATTGGATTGTGCTCGACTATGTAGGTACTCACTGTTCATTGACGACGTTAAAAGTAAAATAAAAGGTAATGATGACAATGATACGCTACAAGTGGGGAAACTCCGGAAAAGAATTATCACCGTTAGTGTTACCACATTTATCGGTGGAGACCATGACCGATCTCCTGCCTGCGGGAATTAACGTATCAACTGCAGGGGACTTGCATTTTTTCACGAGATTTCGCGTTATACAATGAGTTGTAGCTAAAATCTATAGATTTGACACGATTTATTGACCTAATGGACATCAATATGAGTGATAAAATCTAATAAATTTAAACCATTATATTGACCAGTACAAAAAAGTTTATTGACATTAGCTTACTTACTCCGTTCCTGATACACAGTGCCGGATTAAGCAAACCGGGGCCCGTAGCAAATTCTGTCAAAGAGCCCTTGATCTGCTATGGGTGATAGTGGTAACAATACAATTCAATACTCAATCCCTTTATTTGCTATCTATAAGTTACAATTTTTGGGTAATTAATACTTAATAAGTTTCACTCAAAAAAATACGCTCAGGCAGAGATGAGTGGGTTTAAATATGCGGGGCCCCCTTTCGCGCGGGGCCCGTTGCAATTGCTACTCTTGCTACGTGGTTAATCCGGCACTGCTGATACAGCATTAATTTTTAAACCGTTCTCGAAAAATATCTTAACTCGAATTAACAATAAAACGCACGTCGATGAATAATAAAACGCACATATCACTATCCGTCAAATTGACAACACTGCCAACCTACAGAAATTTAAGGGAATTTAGGGGAATCCCTTGGCATAACTTTTGAATTTCTGTCAACTGAGTTGTCATGATTAAAGTGGGGCTGCAACCTGTCATATTTATTTTGAAAATTCGATCGAGATTTCTGATAAGGATTCGAGGGCCCTCTGAGCTTGAGGGCCCCGGGGCACTGCCCCACCTAGCCCCTTGGTAGCTACGCCACTGTCAGCAGTGGGTCGTTTGTGGGCTGAGTAGTAGTAGTAGTTATAACTAGCTTCTGCGGGCGGCTTCGCCTACATGCTTACCTCGAAGACATTCTCGTCAGCGGGATTTGTTAACGAGAAAGTGGCGTATGGCATTATTTCAATTACGCATGCTTAATCACGTGCTTAACACTCGGGATAGGAGTAGGTATAGGGCTGCCATCACCTAAATTGCAGACTCCGGATAAACACGGCAAATATCCCGGACATTTTGGCAAAATATGGCGTTTTCCCCGGAGACCTCTGAAAAAGTATTTTTTGCAACAAAAATAAAAACAGCCGAGCCTTCTTAAATGCGAGTTATTATGGATATTTTTTTAACTAAGATTTATTTCAATTTATCGCTTATGAAAAAAAAAAGGATTTCCTCTGACAACAAAGGTGGACATTTTTCGAAACCGCTGCCGGACGGCCCCGGACGCCCTTCAAACTAGGACAAATCCGGACGGATCGCAGCCCTAAGTAGGTATAGCATCGTGTATTCAACCACGGATCTTATTTGTACCATTTGCCGCATACTTCCATCCAAACAATACCACAAGCGTCTACTTGCTACAATGTGCGGGGCTCATGTGTCGTCGTCCTAAGCCGGGTGTATTATTTATTGCACCCATAAAATATTTAAAGCACCTGGGCGTAGTTAGGACGCCCGTAATCGGCTGGGAGGCGACACGTAAAAACGTATTGCCTATAAGAATGTTATGGGAGCGATTGGGCATTTTCTTCCCTCTATACAAACCCATCTGACCACGTCATCATGAGCTCTTCAACCCATAAATGACCCTCTTCCGAGTCAGGCCAACTACACGCTGGCCAGACGGGTTGGCATATGGTTTTCCTTTTCTTATGGTTAGATTACTACAGAGTTGCTTGCCGGCTTTTCTCTGTAGAGCAGCATTCCGAGCCGGTGGTAGTTTCAGCATGAATGTGGGTGGAAGCAAGGGTTGTGGGAGATCAAAAGAGATGAATGGATTGTAAGAATGAGGAATTGTGTATGAAAGGTTTGTTTGTAGATATGACGACTGATAGGTGTGTATGGAGACTACCACCTAGCGTGGGACAGGGGCCGAAAGATGATATTCGCAATTTGAAATATGACGATTTATAAGAGTTTTGTGACAAATCCTACGTGAATAAAGTTCCGTTTGAGTCTGAATTTGAGAATTGTCTGCCTTTAACATTTCTATAGTCGTAAACGATGATGATGAAGTCAAGGCAACGGGTCACTTTGTCGGGTCAGCTTGTAATATTACAATTTAATTTGAATAGTGATAATATACAAATGCACATAGTTAAATTAAAAAAAACTAAACTTGCCTACGACTACATGCGTGTCGTAGTTTTTATTGGGCAATAAAATACGTTGAGGTCTTACCAAAATTGTTTTTATGATAACCAAAAAATACCTTTATGACACCTGCTGGCAGGCTAGTGAGTCTGAAGTGAAATCTCATATAAATATAGCTTTACAATGTACTAGATTGGCCTATGAGAAAATGCTTTAAGCAATAATTGTCTTCGTGTAAACCAGAGTCATTTGCTCTGAGTCTGGGTGCTGGGTGAGTCTGGAACAGCGAACACGAATGGTATCAAAGATACCGTCAAAATGACCACAGGTATGGAAATTACGAATTTTTTTAACTAGCTGTGCCACGCGGTTTTACCCGCGCGGTGATGGAATTTATTCTTTCGACAATTTTTTTTTCTACTTACTTGACACTTATTGTTATATTTTGGACAATTCACGCAACATCTTTATAAATTGTAGCCTTTGTGTTATTTTGTTGTATAAGGCTGTATTATTGTAATGTTTCATTTAAATCCATATAGTAGTTTTACGTGAAAGAGTAACAAACATCCACTCCTTTGACTGCCTCGTTGGTCTAGTGGTTAGGTGTGCCGCCTTTGGATCAACGGGTCCCGGGTTCGATTCCGGGGTCGGGCAAGTGTCTTTGTCTAAACCAGAGGCACTGACTCGGAGTCTGGGTGTCATTTCTGTCTATAATATGTACGTATTTACAAAAAAAAATGTATATAAGTAGTTTATCATCCATCTCGTTACAATAACACAAGCATTAAGTTGCTTAGCTTGGGACGAGATGGCGTTGTTGTCCAAGGATATTTATATTATATCCATCCATACTTACAAACTTTCGCGTTTATAATAATATATTAGTAGGATTAACGCCATCAAAGCGTGGTCAGGTCAGTTAGTTTTTAATTTCATAAATCCCATAGTCCATAGTACCTTCTTGTGGTAATCTCTAGCCGCGAAGCAAGTGTTAGAGATAACACTATCTTAATTGTGTTAATAATTAGCCGCGTGGCCGAACAGCGCGCGATAGCTGCGCAGCTAAGATACAATTATGTTTTAACATACTTTGTTCAGCGTAAACCACAAACTCAAACTCAAAAGGACCTTTATTTACGTAGGTTTCATCACAAAACACTAATGAACTGTCACATTTATAAATACCATTATCATCTTACCATTATCACCATTATTATCTATGCTAGATAAACTTAAACCTACCGCCTAATAATGAAAACCGGTGTACGGACAAATCAGTGCAGGTTTTTGTTACACCGGGATCAATTGTTAAGTAACGATGTAATTGTTTGTAAGAAAAAAATAAAAAATAAACTCACGGCCCCTGTCCCACACTAGGTGGTAGTCTCC
Source organism: Clostera curtula (assembly GCA_905475355.2). Lineage (NCBI taxonomy): Eukaryota > Metazoa > Arthropoda > Insecta > Lepidoptera > Notodontidae > Clostera > Clostera curtula. The sequence continues at coordinate 1,811,099 of FR997804.1, read as the reverse complement.
ACACACACACATATCAGTCGTCATACCTACCGGAGCCCGTGGTCATCAGAGTACTGGAAAATTTGGTTCGGCTCATTGTCAACGTACGGTCCAAGAAGTACGGTCAGTGCAAAAATCAAATATTGGTAAGCGGAAAAACAGTTGAAATTTAAAGATATTGTCTTCTCATTTTTTTTACTTACTTTTAACTAAGCCAACCCGCATGGCCAGTGTGGCACGGTAGTCTAATTACCCTCCATGTAGTTAGAGGCTGGACTCAGCAGTGGGTCATTTATGGGCTGGGAAGAAATATAAAAACTAAAGAGCTATAGGTGGAGCCTTGAAACGGCTCCACCGATTTCGAAAAAAACATGTCCAAGAACAATCGCTAGGCCACATGCTTTTATTTAAAAAAAAAACACTGGATAAGCGCCTATGTCGTTTAAAAACTACAATGCCATAGACAGACGCCCAGACATGTAGAACTAATAACACATCACTTTTGGCTGGGGTTAATGACTGGCAGGACAAACCACGTACCGGTCTATTATACAGGTTGTGTCAAAATCCTGTCGATAGGAATCCAACATTAACTCAGACAACTAAACTTGTTTAATAATAGCTTCCTAGGGGCTGTCCATTAATCACGTGAGGTACGAAAGGGGGGGAAGGGTCCGGCAAAAGTCACGAAATATCACAGGGGGGGGGGGATGGTAAGATATCACGTGTATTAATTTTTACGTCAAACGCGTGATTTTTAAACCGAAAATCGGCGTGTAGTGTATGTTATCTTTCAGTGTAAGATTATTTGTAGGTACTTAAAAATACACGTGATTTATAATGGAGGGTGGGGGGTAGTCTTAAACCTCACCAAGGGGGAGGGAGGGGTGAAAAAATGTTAAAAAAACATCACGTGATTAATGGACAACCCCTTATTTGATTTACAATCAAATCCATGTTTTTGTTGTTAGCTCCATGCCCTCACTTCGAATGGGTTACGTCCTGTATGTATCCAAAGTATTACTACTGATGCTGACTGCCCATGACTGCGTCCTTCCATCACAGCGAGGGTAATAATTAGCCTACTGTGCCATGCTGGACATGACACCCCTGTGGCGTCTCCTCGAGGCTAGTTGGTCAACGTCGGGAGGAAGGTTGAACGATACGACTTGTCTGTGCAACTGTGTAATACCAACTGTATACAATTTATTTCTTAACTAGTGGCCCGCCCGGCTTCGCCCGTGCAAAGCGTGGGTGGGTTATACATATAAACCTTCCCCGTGAATCACTCTATCTATTAAAAAAAACCGCTTCAAAATCCGTTGCGTAGTTTTAAAGATTTATGCATACATAGGGACGGACAGAAGAATGCGACTTTGTTTTATACTATGTAGTGATTCTCTAGGCTGACTCCGGAATTCGTAACAACACCAAATACGTATTCTGCTGTATGTGCAGACGGCACGGCACAAAATGGAATGGGGCGGTGACACTATGTATTTTAAATGCTTGTCCACACGGAAAACAGTTACACAAAACAGTGCCCGTTCATTAAAAAAAAAAAAAATATTTAAAAAAACCCCCGACACAATAGCCTTTAAAAAGTAAAAAATAAATACATCGCGTTGGGTGACCGCTCCCACTTATTTATTACCTGACCCCTGGTCCCCCAACGCGATGTATTCATTTTTTACTTTTTAAAGGCTATTGTGTCGGGGTTTTTTTTTATTTTAATTTTTGTTTGTACTTTTTATAGGTACACACTTATTATAATGTAGATTTTGTTAAATTGCACGTGATCCGCTTTCATTTGAGACCCCACTCGATTATATTTGCAGACATTCGGTTATTCTTCCCCACTTTCACCCGTCATAACTTTTAAACGGCTCAACCGATTTTCATCAAACATGTCTAAGAACACTCGCCCGTAACGAACCTTTCATACAAACAAAAACTATATTGAAATCGCTTCATCCGTTCGTGAGCTACGGTGCCACAGACAGACAGACTTATAACACCCCTCTTTTTGCGTCGGGGGTTAAAAAAGATAGACAATCACGAGATAGTAACCTGGAGCATAAGCTTGACTCAACATCTATCCGATATTTGCACAAATAAACACAGACATTGTTTAATACCCGACCTACCCCAAGGTCCCTAAATTTGAGCACAAAACACATAAAACACCTAACAAATAGACAATCAAACAAAAAGATCGTTTTGCCTCATAGTCCAAATAATTGGCAATATTTCAACTCATATCTGGAGTTTAGACGGCTCACATCCGATGATAAATCTCACTTTATAAATGGACCGGCCAATCGTAAGAATTTCATAATCCACAGAATACGGGCGCCGTGAAAAATTCTGTTATAATTACCCTGGGTTGACATTGAGAGGTATTTATTTCAAGAAAAGTCGCGAGCTCAGATTTCTCTTTAGCTGGCACAAAGATTTTATTCTTACTATACGTCTTGAACTTTATAGTATGAAATCAAATGTATTTATTTTGCTTGAGTTATCTGAGCTCTTTTGACATGTCAATATACATTTTACATGTGCTATTTTTACACGTGGCAGTGAGCTGGTCTGTAGAAGAAACGACAACCGCTGGACACAAGTTATTGAACGGAGACCGCGAATAGGTAAGCGTAGTATAGGGACGGCCCTCTGTTAGATGGAGCGACGATCTGCGAAACATTGCCGATTGGTTGCATGCTTACCCTTGCTTCACCTTTTGTCGCATCATACTGCAATCTCAGGATGCAATCTAGTGAGACTATACATGTCCGTATGGTGACGGATTTAGTATACATAGTGTCACTACCCCATTCCATCCTGAGGGTGTCATAAGAGCCGACAACAGGAAATAACAAGGCCGAAAACCTAACCGCAATAGAAGGACATCTTGAAACGAAACCCTGTGCCAACCCATTTTGCCAGCGTGACGCAGTAAGCTAATTACCCACCATATAATTGGAGGAGGCCCGACTCCGTAGTGGGTATTTTATGGGCTGAGGAGGCGACTATAAAATATTTGTCACCCCTCCTGAAAGCCGAAGCACCTTAAGTGTTAACGATTATAGTTGATGAGATGGATATGAATTATGAATGAATACTATTATTGTAAGTAAAATAATTAAGTTATTAAATATTTAAAAAAATATATTACAAAAAAGGGTGTCAAATCAAGTGACAAATCTACCAACACCTTAGGGATAAGATACATTGTAACGAAAATACTTAGAATTCTGGCGTGCACAATATGTGAAGCAATTATGTCCGTCTAAATTCATTCTCAGTAACAACTGCTGTATCATTAAGGATGCTGCCCACTTAAAAAAACATGAACACGCAGTTCGCGTCGTCGATATATCAAATAAACAAACCGTTGTATGTAATGATTCTCAAAACAATACATTCAATGTGGTTAAGTATTATAAAATTGATAATTAAAAATTCTCTGGAATAGCAACCAGTAATATTATTAGTCCACCTAATGGACCAGTACTTTGTGACTGCATTCAGTTGGAGAAGAAGACTTATTGCCTCAACAAGAAATATAACAGAGCGCGACCATGCTGCTGTTATCAAATGACGAAAGAGGGAGATGTTTAGTTGGTAGTGGGTTTTCCTCATCTGTGTTCTTTCCCCAGGCGTTTGTGAAGTTATATATGGTTCTGTGTGTATGTTTTAGAAACGCCTGGAAAGCTGTATATGCATACTAGACCAATTACTTCCATGGAAAACAGCTTTAAGGCAAGCGTAAATAAGAAATAGATGTTTAGAAATCTTGACTTGAGATTACTTAGCACTAATAATTTGTTTTTTTTTATGCTCCAAGTGTTGAATGCTCTGGATCTGATGGACGTCTATTATTTGTTACATCAGAGCGCCGCTCAGCTTCGGAAGGCATGTAAAGCCATAAAGCTGTACATGCCTTCCATCACTTGTCACATGACAGGCTTTGTGTATCGACTGCCATAGGTATAATGACAGCCGGGTCAGATGCTATAAAAAGATTTTAATTCATAGCGGCGAAAATAGATTTCGACGCGGGGTGCTGTGAGTGATCATCACTTCAACCCGAATGACTGCCTTGTTTTGGGATAGGGGTTAGATGTGCCGCATTTAAATCACGGGTCCTCGGTTTGATTCCAGGGTCAGGCAAACAAACTATAGGTATTTAGGGTATATCGAAGTTACTTATGACAATGTAATTATTGCAGTCCCTGTGCAACTATCAGTGAGTCCCTTATCAACCGCCAACGCTCCTTACACCTACTATACTGTTTACATCAATAACTCATTTCATTACCACCACAGTAGATACACATGTGGCAGTACCTCAACTCCGTATAACGCTCCATAGGTTCATAAGCAGCATTCACTGGTACTCAGAGATTTTATTAAACTAGAGGTCGCACAGATGTCGGGATTCAACAAAAATACCTAAACACACGAAGCCACTTCAATCTCCCTTCAATTCACAGTGAACATGTCATTTCTTTATTACTTTATTAGTTTACTAGCGACCTGCCCCGGCTTCGCACGGGTGCAATGATGAACCTCTAAATTTATGAGTGTATTATGAATTTATTATCCATATAAACCTTCCGTTTGAACCACTCTATCTAATAAAAAACCGTTTCAAAATCCGGTGCATTGTTTTAAAGATTTAAGCATACATAGGGACGGACAGACGACAGAGACTGTTTTAAACTGTAGTGATAGTGTTAAAGTTACGTGGGCTTTAAACCCATGCTTATCTGGACTATATTACTTTACTTTTATAATATTACTATGGACTAGTATAGATTATGTGTAAGATTTTCTTTAATAAGCCACTGCTCCAATTTATCCTATTCAACGTCGGGCTAACCCCGGGCTCATTTGCGGCCTCTACTCTAACGTTGGATTGTTTCAAATGTTTCAGAGTGATGTTACTGCTTTATAATTTTACTGCGTTACAACCGCCTGTTTGCCACCGATAAAGCGCGTTCTGTTTATTGTCACTATTTCACAAACGCGTCTTCTTCCTTCCAATAACAGTCTTTGTTTGATAAAATCAGTAATATATTCTACAGCGGTTGTAAACCAAAATTGAAATTGAAACAGCTCACGTACACTGATGTTTAATAAAGATATTTTCCTTTGGTGCTCGCGGCGAACTATTTTCCATTATCTTTTTATTATGTACTGAATTTTCAATAGCGAATGCTGGTACAAAGTAAATATTTTCAATTACCCAAGGTGCTTTTTCGTAAATTGGAGCTGAAATATAATGTTACTGGCTACTGACTGGGAGTTTACCCCTGTGGTCTTCCAACAGGTTCAGAATTCTAATTTTTTTATGGCTGGTTTTTTTTTCTATGGCAATCTGCCGGAGTCTTCGGCAATTTTTGCAGTGTCGCGTGATAGTTTTTTGTTCCAAGTGTCTCCTGTCAAAAGTTTTGGCAAAGGAAAAAAAATACTTAAAAATATTTGTCGAAATTAAGTGAAACGAATGATGTCATCTTGACATCATTTTCATGTCTGTGACGTATATATTTCGAATTTATGGTTCCCAGTTCCAATATATCCAATTACTCAGTAAAAGGTGTAAAAGAAAATGACTTGCTAAAAAATAAGATACTAAAGGTACTGAAAGCAGGAAAAATTTAATTGACATAAATGCCAAACCGCCTGGCGATAATGCCACAACCAACTTCTCCCTGCCAATTAAAGGAAAGCTACTAAGCTATCCGTCGCTATCGTCGGTGTGGTGACGGATTTAGAATACATATTGTCACCACCCCATTCTATCCTGCGGGTGTCGTAAGAGCCGACAAAACGAAATGACAAGGCCGAGAACCTAGCCGCAAGAGAAGGAAAACTTGATACGAAATCCAGTGCCAGCCCGTCTGGCCAGCGAGGCACAGTTGACTAATTACCCTCAGTAGGTAATATGCCTATATGTATGACCTGTATGTATGGGGGTCCTCTGCTATCGGGCAAATGTCTTTGTACAAGTCAGCGATATTTACAATACAAGAATAGCAGGAGGCAGGGAGGCCAAGGGCGGACATCAGGATGTTAAAAAGCAACGTCGTACCAACACAGCAGCTAGCCCGGGTCACAGAGGTCAGACTTATAAGGCAGGGGACTCTCTAATATTAAAAAGAAATACCAGCATGAAAGCGACGCCCACGGGCAGCCCACGACCTTCCAGGTAAGCCAGCGTTGCCATGACAACGAGACGGTGCTAGAGACGCGCCGTGTCTTTACGATATCGATAGAAAGAACATAGCAAAGCAGACTCTAAAGAGGTTCTCTTTAGTAGTAGTCAAATAAGAGCAGGATTCGGGTGAACGAGTTTTGGGTTAACTACGTTTTCCTTTTAAAAGAGCGATAAGAGGAGTAAACGGGCAAAACAGCGGGACACCACGAGTAGGCACTGTCGCAGTTAATTGTAAACACTAACAACCACTAACTTGAACCTTTTATCAAGCAAGAAACACGGTGTACCATGCAAATTATGCTTCGACGATAAACTAGACATGTTTACGAAACTGATACGATAAGCGGTGTTTTTTCTATGGCACGTTAGTAGGAGAGCTCGACGAGTGATTGAAGTAGTGGGTACCATTACTCTAGACTTATAAAGACGCATATAAGACAACCTTGTTAAGGTCGCCGGAAAAAGAATGGATGCGGACGGCCCAGGACCGACCTTTGTGGAGATCCTTGGGGCAGCCCTATGTCCAGCAGTGGACGTCTTTTGGCCGAAATCATGATGATGATGATATAAGGCAACAGGAATGAGACACTTATAATGCAGCATTACAAGTGATCAAAGCAAAATATCAAAATCAAAACTCATTTAATCAAGGTGGCTCATGAGAGCTCTTTTGACAAGACAAACAAAATACAATTTTACTATTTAATTGTTTTCCATTATTTTAGATTATTTTCCATCTGCCACAGGTTCCGAATGCAGCTCTACAGAGAAGAGCCGGCAGGAAACTCCGTAGTTGCTCTTTTTATATCGCCATTTCTAGGCACAAGGCCGGAATAAGACAAAAAAAAGCAAAACCTACGTTAATAATGTTGAGTTTTCAAACCGTGGTGTAATGTTCTATTGACCTTTCCAAACAGCTCACACACTAAGTAAATGCGTGCATTATATGAATTCAGTTCTTTTTTTTTTGTGCGTTACCGCATAACTCAGTCTTTAAAAACAGATTTTGAAAAGTCGTTTTCGTCGCTCGGTGAACATTTGATGTTATAATGGTTATTTATTCCTGTTGTCTTACATGCGTTTTTTTAAGTCTGGAGTAAAAGTACTCATACAAATTCGAACCTTTCACACACATTTCCTCATTCTCACATTCCATCCATCTCTTATGATCTCCCACAACCCTTGCGTCCACCCACATTCATACTGAAACTACCAATAATTAGGAATGCTACCCTACAGAGAAGAGCACGCAAGACAATCGGTAGCTTTTTTAAAAATCTTGTTTACAAAGAGCACTAAACAGCATAGTGAGAGCAAGTTCGCCAAATGAGAGAAACATCCCAATTATATCAGGGGAAACATAAAGGTAGCAGTGAACAAGTCAGATCGCCGGAAAGCAGTGGATGCGGGCGGCCCAGGACCGGCCTTTGTGGAAATCCTTGGGGGAGGCCTATGTCCAGCAGTGGACGTCGTTTGGCTGAAATGATGATGATGATGATGAACAAGTCAAAAGCAGCTCCCCGTCCATAAAAAAGGGGGCGCTCCTCTCAGAACACACGACGAGTCCCGGATGCCCCACCGGTCGGAAATCCACCAAAACGATTTCACCTCAAAAAAAAACGGGTGGCTCGTCACATTACCGAGCGGTAACCCTCGAGTCCCGCCAGAACACGGATGTCCGCCAAAAGGATTAAGAATAAGGTACCACATAACGTACTAAAAATGCATGTGATTTTTGATGGGAGGTGGGGGGCTAGTCTTAAACCTCACCACGTATCACCAAGGAGCGGGGGAGGGGTTATTTAAAAAAAAAACTCATCCCGTGATTAGTGGACAGCCCCTAACACGTATGCCTAGTAATCTGCCAGTGAACGAACTGTTTGTACAGCAGCTAGAGGTTTCCAGATCACGTCTCGGTTCAGTTATGTTATACACACACGCGCGAGACCGACAGACAAAGCGGCGGTACCGAATGGGGGCCTACTATTGTACGCAAACCAACCGAAATGGAGATACAACTAGAAGAGATGATAAACTAGAAATGGTTCAACCTATTTCGGTCAAACATCCGTCTAAGACCCACAAGTATTAACTATTACTCTTTTTCCGGCTACATGGGGGGTAATTAGCCTACTGTACTGTACACGCTGGCCAGACGGGTTTCGTATTAAGTATTCCTGCACTTTCGGCTAGGTTTTGGTCATTTTCTTTTGTCGACATTTACGACAACCTTAGGATCGAATGGGGGCTGCCAAGTATTGGCACAGGGTTTCGTATCAAGTTTTCCTTTTGTCGGCTCTTACAGCACCCTCAGGATGGAATGGGGTGGTAACATCATGTATTCCAAATCCGTTACCACACGAATAAGTAACCAATTATATCAGAATGGAGTACAAAGCTACTAATCTGTACCTGAGGCTTCGAGAGTCGAAGTGAGCTCCGCGGGTAGAACGCCATTAAGCCATTACGGAACAATAGGCTAGTGCAACAATGGGTGTAATATTAAATTGCACGCGTGGTTACCGACATGTGACTGTTGCTAAGCGCGCTCTGGTTAATTACATGAGGTCTACTGCGGAAACAGATAGACAGATTTTGGATCAGCGGGTCCCGGGTTCGATTCCGGAGCCAGGCAAGTGTCTTTGTCTAACCAGAGGCACTTGCTCGGAGTCTGGGTGTCATTTGTGTTTGAGAATTACATGTTTGTAAACTGCGCCGTGATACAGGTACATACCTAGTGCAGGGATAAAAAAAACTGCGACATTACACAGTAACCATCATAATTTCAACCGAAATACCTCCACGTTCTACGTTGTTTACGTTAACCGTGGACGTTGTATGAACGGTTAAGTCCGTGTGGTCACGGATTTAGAATACACAATGTCACCAGCCTATACCACCTTTAGGGTGTCGTAAGAGGCCACTAAAAGAACACAACAGACAGATCACCTAGCCGCAAGAGAAGGAAAACTTGCTACAAACCCTGTGCCAACCCGTCTTGCCAGCGTGGCACAGTAGGCTAATTTCCTTTCATGAATTTGGAGAAGGCCCGACACAGTCAAAATCAAAACTCATTTAATCAAGTTGGCTCATGATGACTCATGACTTTGACAGGTCAAACAAAAAAATAAATTTTAAAATTTACCATTATATACCATCTACCACCGGTTCGGAATGCACCTCTACAGAGAAGAGCCGTCAAGAAACTCTGTAGTTGCTCTTTTTAGATCGCCATTTGGGTACAAGACTGGTTATAAGACAGGTTTTAAGACAGATTTGTGTGAGCAAACTCGCGCAATAGTTCCAAAGGGCCAAATCAGCCAGATCTAGTCGACAATAGTAACCTTGTAATGCCCAAGCCAACCGACTCCCAGCAACGGCACCTGTTCACAAGCATGACGCATGCGGCAGCCATCACCCTCCTCAACCATATTGCAGGGAAGAGAACGACCCGCCGCACGACGCCACGTAGTTGGTCATTTATGGGCCAAGGATTCCCACAAGGGTCGGCCCTGAGCCGCCTGCATCCATTGCTTTCCGGCGACCTTAACCAGGTCGTCAGTCCAACGTGTAGGAGGCCTACCAGCACAGCTTTTTCCGGAACCCGCTCGAGGACTTTTAGATAACACTTTAATCATGGATTGCAGAAAATAATTTATATTATTCCGTAGGCCTTATCGCTCTGCCAGGCAACCAACACATTATTTCCAGAACTTCCCTTTAGTTACTTTTCTGCCCCATCGGGCGTCTTGCGAGCTATGACTTTGACTTTAGCTAGGAAATCCTGCGTGATATCCTGCCGGTAACTCTGGTTCTCCTCATTCCTGATTGCATCTCACAGGGAAACTCCGATTACAGTCCTCTAAATTTCCCTTTTGGTGACTTTGAGCCTTTTGATAGAGTTAATAGTGAGCGACCTCGTCTCTGTACCATATGTCATCTCTAACAACACACATCGACTTTTATTTTTGATCACACAATAATATACAAAACTAGCCGATCGAGCAGACGTTGTCCTGCATGAAATTCGTTTACCGACTGCAGCGCCATCTGTCGGGCTGATTTGTGAATCTAAACCATACTCGGTGCTACCCAAATGCATACAAAAAAAATCTTATCATTATTACATTGTATAAAACAAAGTCGCTGTCGTCTGTCCATCCCTATGTATGCTTAAATCTTTAAAACTACGCAACGTATTTTGAAGTGGTTTTAATGGATAGAGTGATTCAAGAGGAATGTTTATATGTATAATACATGCATAATATTGTAGAGAAACACTAATAAATTTACAGGTTCATCATTGCACCAGTGAGAAGCCGGGGCAGGTCGCTAGTTATAGATATATATACTATAAAGATTTCATATAAAAAAAGTTTAAGAGCGGGAGCTTAACCAGCAGTATATCACCTGATGATAAGTGATCAAGGTTGCCCGTGCACACCCGAGTCCCTCACCCACACGTCTTCCCCATCCAGGTGCAAATAGTCTAAGGGGCTTTCCACACGCAATAAATAGGTACTACAAACAATGCGTGGTTTCGTGTATGGAGTAAATATGGCCAGTACGCTGAATACGCTATATGTTGAAGAAGTAGATTTGTTTAGAGACGCAGCTTCAAGCAGCAAGTTCCCAAATAAAACGACGAATCAATAACACAAACATAATTTAATCCGCTCACCTGACCTTTCAATGGTAATGGGAACAAAAAACCTACCCACGCAGTAATTACAGTATAGACCGTATACCTACTGCAAGTTCAATACCAATTATTCCATAATTACATACACAATTAATGGACATGAGCCGATAATAAGAAAAATGGCACACGATTAAACCTTGGCGGTTGGCGCAGTGGTTGAGCGATCGACTGCTGCGCAGCATGTCGCGGGTTCGATCCCCGCACGGAAGAAATATTTGTATGACCTACAAGTATTTGTTCCGGGTCTGGGTGTTTTCTATCTATAATATGTATGTATTTACAAAAAAAAATTATATAAGTAGTTTATCATCCATCTCGTTACCATAACACAAGCATTAAGTTGCTTAGCTTGGAACGAGATGGCGTTGTGTGAAATGTCCAAGGATATTTATTATATTATTTATTTATATTCTCTTTCGCACATTATGCACACATAGACATGTTCGGTATGGTGACGTCTCCTATTCCACTCTGAGGGTGTCGTAAGAGCCAACAAAAGGAAATGACAAGGCCGAAATCCTAGCTGCAAGAGAAGGAAAACTTGATACGAAACAACATGCCAACCCGTCTGACCAGCGTGGCAAAGTATGCCAATTACCCGCCAGGTAATTGGAGGAGGCCCGAGTCATCATCATCAGCCCATAAATGACCCACTACTGAGTCGGCCCTCCTTCAAATGTATGGAGGAAAATTAGCACCTACTGTGGTTTGTATCAAGATTTCCTTCTCTCGCGGCTAGGTGATCCGCCTCCTGAGTTCGGGTTCCTTTAGTCCTATCAAGTTAATGACTATCTATCAGATAGACACGCGTGGGAGTAACGTCGGCTATGTTATGGTCTAGCTCTGATCTTTCAGCCATTACATTATTGAAGTTTTGTGAACAGTATGTGAGTGCAGTTTCAGCACGCACTATGTACTTTCACAGATTTTTATTTTATTCTAATTTTTGACTATGCCACATGTTTATGCGTGTTATTGTGTTATTGCTTTCACTAATCTGTCAGACTTGTTTGTACCACCATCATTGTAACCCCTTTATTTAAAAAGCAACCATGGAGTTTCTTGCCGACTCTTCTCTATGGAATGGCATTGGGAACCGGTGGTGGTAAAAACTATTTTTTTTTTTTATTTTAAATATTTTCTCTTAAAATATTTGACTATTTGAAAGCATTCGCAAGAATTTATTCGAATAAAAAACATTTTGATTTGATTTGATTCGCCTATTACAGCACCCACAGGATGATTTGGGTTGATGACATGATGTATTCTAAATCCATCAGCATAGGGAACCGGCTCAGCAGTGGGTCATATATGGGCGGAGTAGTGGTAGTAACTGGAGATGGCCTGACCCAACAGTTGGTCATCTTTGGGCTAAGTGGTAGTTCGCTTGATTGTAGATTTTGATAATTTTGGTAACCTTCTAATCCTAGTGTCAGCTCGGGGCGCTTTTGACACCAGATCTTTTGAATAGCAGGTTTAAAGTTGCAATTGTTACCTGTCATGTCGGATGAGCACTACACGGGAAACAGGTTTGGGGGCGTGTGCTTTAGGCTATATACCCGGGGTGCCACCGTAGAATGCGTCCTCGCGAATCCTTGCCCTCCCACACTAGACGTTTAAGGGTATACCGCTGGGGTTTAACTGGGTAGTCAACTGTTCCCGAGTCCCACATAACCGAAAACGGTATGCATAAAGAATTTCCCCAGCAAAACCAAGAAAACAAGGTAACTAAGGTAATGGATGTTGGACAAAGATGTGCCCAAAAAACGTGACCACTATTCAACTTCAGTTGTAAACATATTTCTTGAATTTCAATAGTCCACGAATGGCATTAGTGATACAATGTTGAGCAGTATCACGCCCGCATACTTTGTAAATAAGTCCTTGAACAAACTTTAGTATTGTTAAATAAATAACCGCAATGATGAGGAAAAATGTCCGCGCGCTGGATTTAGAATATAGATACACCAACACATTGTATCCTGAGCGTGTCGGAAGAAGCAGCAGAGAGTCCGGAGAAAAAAAGCAATCTTTATCAGTAACAGTAACAGTAATGCTTTGGTTTTGGGTGTCATTAGACGTAGTACGACAATCCATATAGTGACAGTTTTTGAGTACAGTGTCATGAGCTTAGAGGTACTATCTTGAGGATCCTGGAGTGGGTTCTTAAGATACTAAAGGAAAAATGGAGGAAAGCGAGTCACAAGACGAAGATACTCAATACGAAAATCTGTAAAGTTTAGTAAGGCTAATTTCTCTGTAACAAATTAAGAGTATTCACATTAAGGCGTGTAATATATATATATAGTATTAGCGTCCCGTCCCGGCTTTGCACGGGTGGACATTAATTTTCAATTTCTTGCAGTTAAAATAACCTATCCGTGAAAATGTAGCATTCGAATGGTGAAAGAATTTCGGTCCCGTACTATTTCAGCCAATTCGTTACAAACTTATACAAATCTATCCTCTTTATAATATTAGTATAGATAATATTATCCTTCCTCCCGGGTAAAACGAATAACAAGAACACAATTTTATGAACAATTACTGCCAAATATAAATAAATAAGTTTCTCGTACCCGTATCGGCTCCCCAACCTCGAACTTATTGGAGAGCAAAAACCTATTGAGGCCTCCAAAATTGATGACGAGCATCTTCTGGCTTTGCGCCACTGGACACTCGGATAGTTTTTTCATTTTCCTTCCGTCATGGCTTAATTATTTGACTACCTCGACCTAATTACCTCCTACACTATCAGTATGGATGGGATATTAAAATAAATTTAAATAATGATTTCTTAGGTTTTCGCGATTATTACACATAGAAATTAAACACTATTCAACAGATTTATGCGAGACTTTTCGAATACTTTGCAGCAGTCGTGGTAACGGCAGAGACTAGATGACAGTTGTCTTCAGATTTCTTGCAAAGCATTCGAAACGTCGGGAATTAAATAATGTAATAAACACGCGATAAATCCGGTAAAGTGTTTTATTTCAATGGGATGTTTTAATTTATTCAGCATCCATTACGACAAGAAAAAATGTTATTCATACGTACAGCGTACCTACTACTACTCAGCCCATAATGACCCACTGCTGAGTCAGACCTCCACCGATTTTATGGAGGGTAATTAGCGTACTGTACTTTGTACTAATAAACAGAAGAATCTTAGTGTTGCGCATATCTTGGAAGAGCATAGTGCATCAACATTTAATTATTTGGATTATGGAATGCCTTGTTGGTCTAAAGGTTACATCTGCTGCCTTTCGAACACAGATCCCCGGTTTGATTCCGGGGTCAGGCTAAACCAGAGGCACTTGCTCGGAATGTTATTTGTGTTCGTGTATTACATGTTGACGACACGGTTGGCGCAGTGGTTGAGCGATCGACTGCTGCGCAGCATGTCGCGGCTTCGATTCCCGCACGGAAGAAATATTTGTACGACCTATAAGTATTTGTTCCGGGTCTGGGTGTTTTATATTTATAATATGTGTGTATTTACAAAACAAAATGTATATAATTAGTTTATCATCCATCTCGTTACCATAAGCATTAAGTTGCTTAGCTTGGGACGAGATGGCGTTGTGTGAAATGTCCAAGGATATGTTTGTAAACTGCCCCCCGCGATACAGGTTATAAAGTGCAGGGGTTTCGTTTTAAAAACATATATATTCACAACCAGAATTCATTGAAGTCTTCCAAATTCAAGTAGCCGGCGCCGCAGGCAATGGTTAGTTTCTAATATCGAGATAACATGCCGCCTAACTACGGTGATCGCTGTGCACTAACGATACAGAGCGCGTAATGGTGATGTCATGTTATCGCTGACTAATCATATTCGGAATGAAGGCTGCAATAGGGATGGCACTGAAGGAACATTTTCGTAAACAGGATTTTTCGCATAAATGTGTTATGTGCGAATGGTGACGGATTTAGAATAAAAATAAATAATAAAATAAATATCCTTGGACATTTCACACAACGCCATCTCGTCCCAAGCTAAACAACTTAATGCTTGTGTTATGGTAACGAGATGGATGATAAACTACTTATATATATTTTTTTTTTTGTAAATACATACATATTATAGATAGAAATGACACCCAGACTCCGAGCCAGTGCCTCTGGTTTAGACAAAGACACTTGCCCGACCCCGGAATCGAACCCGGGACCCGTTGATCCAAAGGCGGCACATCTAACCACCTAATTCCATCCTGAGAGTGTCCTAAGAGCCGACCAAAGGAAATAACAAGGCCGAAAACCTAGCCACAAGCGAAGGAAAACTTGAAACGAAACCATGTGCCAATCCGTCTGGCCAGCGTGGCACAGTAGGCTTATTACCCTCCCTGTGATGAGAAGAGGCCCGACTCAGCAATTGGTCATTTATATGCAGAGTTTTTTTTTTAACCGGTCCCCCTACTCTAGTTTTACCTATATCGCGGGAGGGACTCAACAAATATGTAATTCACAAACATAAAAGGCACCCAGAGCAAGTGCCTCTGGTTTACACAAAGACACTTAGCCGACCCCGGAATAGTACTGGTCCCAGTAGTTCATCGAAAGTCTTAGACCAACAAGGCGAAAAAGACTTAAAATACAAAACAAAAAATCTCCTTAGTGACAACCCTAAGCAACATATCGTGAGTATATTATTACAAGTCTATTAAAATGGTCACAATCAAATATAGGTCATAGAAAGACGACCGGTAGAATATATATAAGGTTCGATAGAATTGATGCCTTGCCATTTGTATCAATCAATGAAATCTTGCCTTATCCCAGTGTCGTGGGTTTAGCATCTAGTAAATTACCCAGATTTGGCTAACGACCATTATTTCAAAGCCTACGGTTCCATTTTTACAACAGCATTTCAAGGCTCATGGTAAATTTGCAGCGCCTCTTACCAAGAAACCCTCAAATAAAATGGCTTGCCGACTCGATGATTATCTGGTCGGTTTTATTTGTAATTTTCTTGATTATTACTCATTTAAATTTCAATCTTTCTCTGCTCAGCCCTTATATCACCCACTGCTGAGTCGGGCCTCCTCCATTTATATGGAGGGTAATTAGTTTACTATGCCGCGCTGGCGAGTTGAGGTTGAGGGACGCCGTTGGTTTTAGTGGGTAGGTTGGGGCGGAATTACCATCATCTTTCCGCGCTCCGGAGTCCCACATAACCCGGTTCGCGTTTTGCGGTCGGGTATCCATGAGGATTTCAAATCCTCATGGATTCTCGTCGTAGATGGGAAGACGATATTAAAAAAATAGCGGGACATACTTGGAACAGAGAAGCGCAGAAACGCATGCGATGGCGAATTCTAGGGGAGGCCTATGCTGGACAGCAAGACAATCTTGACGTAGACCGGTGTCAATAAATTAAATAAGATTATTGTAACTATATATTATAAGAAAGATTGTTAAATAAAGGCTATTATTATGATCCATGATGATTTCAAAGATTTCTCTTACCCATCCGGGTTGTCGGCCTTGTCATTTCCTTTTGTCAACACTTACAACAACCTCAGGGTGGAATGGAGTGGTGACACTATTAGTCCCTCACCACACGGACCTGGTCTAGGCGCAAACCACAGGGCTTGCATGTGCTGCTTTAAATGCACAGGTTAATCATAATTCCGAGTAAAGGCAAGTATTTCTGGATATAGTTGTTGTTATTTGTGTCAGTGAATAGGACACCCGAAAAGGTCCCCTCTTTAAAAAAAAGTATACAATCACAAATGTAGCTCATTTAATAGCACAGTGAGGTCAAAATCGTTGGAAAGCACTCGGCGGTTAGTAATTTGACTGCCTTGTTGGTCTTTTCTTTTTGTAAGAGCAGGCAGATGACTACTATCCGCCTGATGTTAAGTGAAAATGCAGTCCAGTTACCTAGTGCTAAATTATACTTATAGCACTAGCCATCCTCACCCTGGATGTGCGACCTTTGGATCACGGTTCCCCGGTTCGATTCCTGAGTCTGGTAAGTGTATTTGTGTAAAGAGGCACTTGCTCAGAGCCTGGATGTCCTTCGTGTTCGTGAATTACATGTTTGTAAACTGACCCCCGATACCTGGTACAGGGTTATTGTTTTGTAAAAAAGAAAAAAGAAATAGAATAATGTAAAACACGATTTGCTTTAAAATATTCATACAATTGATGACATGAGAAATGGCGCATATTAGTCTTCTCCGACGTCTATTTGTAAAGTCAAGAGTAATAAACAAAACGCGACACGTGTATAGTACGGCCACTAAGTCATGCGAGGCGAACTTAAGTGTTGCCATATGAGTCCGTTATCTCCCAATAAGTGTGGTATCACTACATAGTATAAAACAAAGTCGCTTTCGTCTGTCCGTCCCTATGTATGCTTAAATCTTTAAAACAACGCAACGGATTTTGATGCGGTTTTTTTTAATAGATAGAGTATTTCAAGAGGAAGGTTTATATGTATAACCCACCCCCGGTTTGCACGAGCGAAGCCGGGGCGGGCCACTAGTTTAACATAATACATAACATTGTTTTGTTGGTTAGAAAAATTTTCTATTAATTTTCATTTCATCCTGGGGGTGTCGTAAGAACCGACTAAAAACAAAGGACGGGGCCGAAAATCTAGCCGCAAGATAGGGAAACCCTGTGCCAACGCGTCTGGCTAGCGAGGCACAGTAGGCTATTTACCCTACGTAATAGGGGGAGGCCTAACTCAGCAGTGGGCCATGTATGGGCCGAGTAGTAGTAAAAATACCTACTTAAGTGAAGCCAATTTGTGTTTGAATATCAAGGGCTGGAAATTGAGGTATATTTTAACATGTTTTGGTTTTCAAATAGCCTGTGCGAGTGAAATATCTCTCTGATAGACCTTGTCACGCGTAAGTAAAGAGGGTCCGAGCCATTTTCCAGCACACTGCTCTAATGTAAGTTGGCGAACTTTTGTATTGATATTTTTCGCCAAAAATTTATTTTCATGCGTGCGGTATTATAAAACGTACGCAGAAATATGTTTTCAGAAATCCCGAATATTCCCATTATTGTTTTTTTTTAATCAGTAAAATATTTTCTCTGACATTCATATTTCCGCCTTCATAAAATACTTCCTGAATTTAAGAAATAAAACATCTACACAAGACTTTTCCGTTAAAGCATTGGCTCAAATATTTAAATATTAAGAAAAATCCATAAACTAAAGCTTTTAGCTAAGTATTTTTAAATTTGTTTTTTTTTTGTAAAATAGTGTTTATTTAATGTGTTTTTTTGTTCATATATTCTTTATTATATTTTTTTACATAATACTTATAAAAAAGTAGAAAAATTGTGTTTTTTCATATTACCTACATAAAAAGATGACGACGGAAAAAATTCAAGCCGCCTAGTTGTTAGACCTGCAAAGAGAAACCACACAATAATGCGCGGTGTTTCAAGTAAAACTGCCTTTTGCATCCAGATATCCAGAGTTGATTGAGATGTCCATCATAACTTTTCGATATCAAACCATGCACTGATTGATACACCAAACGGAATAATAGTGGTTCTTAGCATTCCACATAGATGGCGGTCACCTCATGGGCTAGGTGAATACATTAAATTTTTTTTTTTTGTTTTCTTATGATTAATAAGAACATTATTATCTTTAATTAGCTCTAGCTGTTATATTTTTTAATCACGTGTCAACGCCTTTTGGAAATTAATCTAGTCGATACACTTACATTTTCACATAATTTTACTATGTACCCTAATGATTGTTTTCCGTGTCATTGTCCAACCAAATAAATAAATACGACCAGCAGTGTTCATTTAATGGTACCTATCATGATAAAATCATAAAAAAATAATTACAATGTCAAGTGAACCACGTTTTGTCAAGATATGAAACCTCCAATAAGTACTAGAATAAAAATTGTAACCTCGAAATAACTCATCTATGAAAACTCAGAAATGAGATCTATTAAAAAAAGTTCGTGAAAAAAGTGCCAGCAGGGACCATAACACCACGATATAAAGTAAATAAATCGATACAAGAATTTACTGTATCCAAATGTGTTAATCGTGACGGATTTAGAATACCCAGTGTCACCATCCCATTTCAACCTAATGGTGTCATAAGAGCCCAAAAAAGACAAGCCCGATAAACTAAATCAGCAAGAGAAGGAAAGCTTGATTCGAAACCCTGTACCGCAACCCGTTTGCCCAGCGTGACACAGTAGGCTAATTACCCTCCATATAATGGGAGGAGGCCCGACTCAGCAGTGGATCTTGTATGGGGGAGTCATTTCAGCCGATATATGAACCACTACTGAGTTGGGCCTCCTCCAAATTCATGGAGGGAAATTATCCTACTGTGTCACGCTGACAAAACGGGTTGGCACAGGGTTTGTATTAAGTTTTCCTTCTTTCCCGGCTAGGTGATCTGCCCCTTGCGTTCCTTTAGTCGCCTCTCGGACACTCTCAGGATGGTATGGGTTGGTGACATTGTGTATTCTAAATCCGTTACAACACGGTATGTAGTGTACAGCCAGCACGAGTCTCACGAAACACTGAACGAGTGGCATCCTACACGTGGGACACAAATCGTGGCTCGCTTTGCGCAAGTACTCTACGTGATTGGCATACTGAAGGCGCATGAAAACTCTCTTGAACCTACATCACGTTGCCGACGACGTGAACGCGGAACATTTAGACTGTTTCTGTAACTAGAGAACGGGACCACAAAATACTTAGGTATAGAAATCAACCCACATACAACGATATTGCTCACAGACCCGACGTCTCGTAACTGTTGGAAACAGTGCGTAAGTGCCGTTACTACTACTCCTACCTAATTTCCCTCCATGAATTTGGAGGAGGCCCGACTCAGTAATGGGTTGCTCATGGGCTGAAACACAAACACACTACTACTCATCAGCCTATAAATGACCCACATGCCACGACGCCCCATGACCCACGAGTCGGGCTCGTCCCATAATAGGGAGGGTAATTAGCCTACTCTGCCACGTTGCCTAGACGGGTTGGCACAGGGTTTCGTTTCTAGGTTTCGGCTCTTGGTCATCACACGGACATCATCATCGTTTATCTTCATCATCAGTCATTATTATTTCATCATCAGCCCACATTAGTCCACTTATGGGCATAGGCCTCCCCTAAAGTTGTTTTCTACCCGCAACCTTTCGTAGATCGTCGCTCTATTATTATTTATTTATAGACAAATATGGAGCAACTAACAGTGCTATTGCTATCCTAGCAAATGAGGTACATAAATGAGATTGACTTCTGTACCTAATTATTTTGTGACAATTACAGTTTCAACGTGTCGTCTTAGAAGAGCTTCTATTCGCATCTTCATCATTTTCACCCGTAACCACGGGACCCAGACGTGTCATTTTATTATTTTTACAATCTAGATGAATCCTCGACGATGTGTGTCTGTCTACGTCTCCTGAACGATTAACTTAATTTGTTTTACATAAATGTGGCAATCCCTAAGCCAACAAGAGTATAAATAATTATAACTAAGTTTAAGTCGTTTCCGTTTTTGTTCAGTAAATCGTGCATCCATCAAATCTGAAAGTAGTTTTGCGCAGTCGTCAATACGTCACGAAACGTGTAACTTTACCTTATGTTGTAGGTAAAATGCCCCAATGAGTCTTTTAAACTATATACAAATAAATAAAATTGGAGTGTCTGTCTGTAATATTAACAAAAAGCGCTTTTTACTAAGTGCATTTGGATGTATACACGGTACATAATATATCAAAACATCATACAGTGTATTTCACTTAAGTATAACGACCTCGATTGTACAGACTTTTCGGTTATAGCCACGTGTTTTAATAAACCACTTATGACAGATTCCCAGAAATCCCTTGGGGATATTGATAATGAGTCAACAAAGGCACAAAGACTCCTTCATAGAAAACTTAATAGTTTTATTAAGTTTTCTTATCGTTTGTTTACATTAACAGATGGTCAAACAAAATGCTTTGTTTGTATGCAGGACTACTTAGCACTGGTATTAGTAAAAGTAAACTAATTTAGATGTAGAGGGAATCTCACAGCGTGCACAAAAAAAAAAATTAAACAGTGCACTATATCACATTTTTTCAATAACACGCGTGTATACCACAATTATTTACTTAAAAGATAAGTAAATATTTAGGTAGGTACATGACTTTTTATTATATCGGATATAGCGAGTGGTCCCTCCGCCGATGTACATAAAACCGAAATTGACGATATTTTAAAATATTGTCTGTTTGTTTGTTCGGTTAATCTCTAAAATGGCCGGACCGATTTTGACGGGGCTTTCACGGGCAGATAGCTGAAACTTGGGCTGCTTTTATTGACATCCCTCCCCATTTGGCTTGTCCCAGCATTGCGTCTTTTATGAGCTACAATTCCTACCCGGCTCTTCTCAGTAGTATCCGGTAGTTTCAAACTTCACGGTTCGTAAGACTTGTGTAACAAAAACCAACTTATCAGTTAGAGTTGAAGCGATGATGATGACGACAAATAAATTGGTTGACACGTAAGGCACTTTTAACCAGACAATGATTCTAAAAATAAACTCGCAGTTAGCAACTAACGGTTGGCAAAACACACGATAAACCATCTAAGTGCCGTTTATTGGAAAATTACCCGCGGTGGAGACACGTGGGAGGGGGTAGAGCTGCGCGAGCGCATGGCAGTCTCCGTCGCGCGCTTCGTCATCGCCAACAGTCATGCATTACGTAAAACAACAAACACGAAAAAATATTACAAAAGCTGACAATATTCAGAACATACAAGCAAATGATTTATTTTCTTCCACGTCAAGAATCCCGCACGTTAATGATAAAGAAACAGAAAGAACGAGGATAGATACTATCTATTCGGAGTTAGTCACACATTTTCGGTGTGGTGACGGATTTAGAATACAAGGTAAATAAATAAATAAATATCCTTGGACATTCATTTCACACAACGCCATGCGCCATCTCGTCCCAAGCTAAGCAACTCAATGCTTGTTATGGTAACGAGATGGATGATAACTACTTATATACATTTTTTTTTGTAAATACATACATATTATGGATAGAAAAGACACCCAGACTCCGAGCCAGTGCCTCTGGTTTAGACAAAGACACTCGCCCGACCCCGGAATCGAACCCGGGACCCGTTGATCCAAAGGCGGCACATCTAACTACTAGACCAACGAGGCAGTCAAACGGTCACCATACCATCGTGAGGGTGTCGTAAGTGGCGACTAAAAAAACGCAAGAGGCATACCTCCTAGCCGTAAGAGAAGGACAACTTGATACAAGTCCTGTGCCAACCCGTTTAGCCAACGTGGTACAGTAGGCAAATTTTCCCCATGAATTTGGAGGAGGTTCACATTAGGAGTGGGCAATTTACGAGTTGAAACGATAACGACAAACGAGTAACATAATATATAAAGTGCACCACCAAAAACTTCGCGAAAGTCGGAAAATTTTTATACTAAAATAAAAAATAGTAAGAACTAGCGATAGACAATTAAAACGTCCCAAGATTTGGTATTTTATGATTTATTTATTTAGAAGAAGTCGAGAATATTAGCTACATAAAAGCAAGTCTAAAACATTTACAAAAATAGTTTGCATTTATGTCGATACAAATCAAACACAGGTAAAATACATTCTGCACACTCATGGCACTATTTGCTTTGAGTTGCGTCAGTTTTAATCGATATTAGATACAGTATTCACTTATTTACCTATAACTATGTACTGTATTTTAGAAGTATACAAGCTACCATCGCGCGGTGCGCCATTTTGTAGAACCAACAATAAACAAAACATTAAAGGATATAAAAAAATATTTCAAAAATAGAATGTGACGTTCACGTAATGTAACTGTCTATCAATCACGCTTACATTTCACCTAAAATGTTATAAGAAAATTCTTATGGACCGAGTACCTACTCTGAAACCTTCTCTCAACCCTAATAGTCTACCTGTATATTGCGCGAGGTATGTCTTAGAGAATTCATTTTTTTCTCTGAGTTTAGCAGTAAAGACAGCACATAAGAGATGGGACAGCTTAAATAATCTGAGACGTTATAAGTAAAAAAGGTGATTAAATGTTTGTATTTTTGTCCGTTTACACGTATTATATTTTGTCCGTGTGGTGCGGGAATACTAAGTATATGATACTAATAATATGCATACCAACTTAGTTGCTTTGAATACTTGGTTGATATCAGATGGTACCCAATAAAAACTACTAACGAAGTCACCGCAAACTCGATTCATAATGGGCTTAAGTGCACCCTAACACTTTGCTTTACAATAAAGACTAAATTGGCACATCACTAGGTAACGACTCGTATAATGCAAGCAATGAATATTGATTTCCAGTCACCGATACGTCTGCTATTAACTATTCGAGGTATCGACAATCTACATGCTCTTTACTTTCACTGCGCGAAACGTAGTTAATACATTTTTGAAGAAATCGGTAATTGTCTATGGTTCCATAGACAGACATTAGTTTAAAAAAGTTGTGCATTTTTAAATAGCTTATTGCCAATCGTCAAATTAAGGAAAATAGCATTACCACCGATAAAATGGTTTCATAAAAATGTATATATTAGTTTGACGTGTATGTCAGACAGATTAAAGTTTACATGATGTTTTTTTTGTTAAAAACAAGTCTACCTCTCTGTGTGAAGGTGATAACCTCATTACTGGCACATATAGAAAATATTTTGCCATACAACAAATTAAAAAGAACAGATTTAAAAAAATCGGCGCTATATTTCGTTAGGGGCCCCAATCAGCATCAACATGAGGTGGCTAAGTTCAATCACCGCTTTTCAAAACTATGCTAGAAAAGAATTAGACAGGACAGCTACACTTTACTATTACCGCTACAGTATCCGATTACTAACAAACAATGTATTAACTTTGTATCTACCATCGATCTGCGTGTCATACATTGAAATTGCAATGTCACATGAAGAATCAATACAGGACAGGCTGCGGTCAAAGGCAACTTATTCAAAGCAGTAAAATAATTCACCGCTCGCTGGGAAATAACGCGTGTTGTTAAAGTCAACAAAAACCCAGCACGCTTGGTGGTAGGATCGAACGGTCCGCCCGGCTGGCTACCACCCTCACATTTAAGTCCGACGCCAAGCAGTTTTACTGTGTTCCGTCGTGTGTATGTGAGAACCGGTGCCCGACAGGGCAATTCCTTGAATTGCCTGCTCCATCTTAGACCCTGGCGTAGATTTCCATCACTCAAGCCTAGGGTCAAAGGCATTCAAGTCACTGATAAAAAAAAACCTGCCCATACATGACCCACTGCGGAGTCGGGCCTCCTCCCAATACATGGAGGGTAATAAGTCTCCTGTAGGTACCACAGTGGCCAGACAGGTTGGCACAGGGTTTCGTATCAAGATTTTCTTCTCTTGTGGCTAGGTTATCGCCTTGTCATTTCCTTTTGTCAGCTCTTACTACACCCTCAGGGTGGAATGGGATGGTACTATGTATTCTAAAACCGAAAAGACCCATTGTATCTACTGTATCACCATCATTGTAACCATTTTATTTAAAAGAGCAACTGTGGATTTTCTCGCTGCCTCTTCTCTGTTGCACTCCGAACCGGTGGTGAAAACTAAATGATCTTTTGTTTTCAATTTAAGTGTAACTGTTATTCTCTCTGGACTACATACATATTTGAAAGAATTCGTAGGAATTAATACCAGTAAAAAACATTTTGATTTATTGACATATACGTGAAGAATAGGACAACAATAATAGTTCTACCATCGTCACTTAGCCCATTGTGACTATAATAATAGGCCAGTAATGACGCTTTGATTTACTGCGTTAGATAGTGGCTTCTAGGTACGACAGCTCATAACTACTCGCTCGTTACATAATGACCAACTCGCCACGCAAAGGTCGGATACAATTACTAATGAATACGCTATATGAATACTCATTACTTTTTATGGTACATTAAGAAGTGCGTAAGTTCATGATCCACCATGTTTGTAACACTTATTTATATGATCAATCATGGACTTTCTTGCCGGCTCTTCTCTGTGGAATGGCATTCCGAAACGGTGGTCTAGCTCTCATCTTTCAGCAATTATATTAGTGAAGTTTTGTACACAGTATGTGAGTGCAGTTTCAGCACGCACCATGTAATGTGTGTAATTTCACTAAGTTTTATGTTCTAATTTTTTACTATGCTACGTGTTTATGCGTGATATTGCTTTCACTAATCGGTCACACTTGTTTGTAGTACCATCATTTTATTTAAAAGAGAAACCATGGAGTTTCTCGCCTGCTCTTCTCTGTGGAATGGCATTCCGAACCGGTGGTAAAAACTAAATGATTGATTATTTATGTGTTATTTTTTTTTGACTATCGACAGTAATCGCCAGAATTTATTCGAATAAAAAACATTTTGATTTGATTTATTGGTAAATACTAAATCATCGTTTTATTTCAATGTTTAACCGGGCCTCCTTCAATAACGATACATATTAGCCGATTACCTAGACTCCATATAAAACCCTGTGCTAACAGGTCTGGCTAGCGCGGCATATTAGGGCCCCTCCATGTAAACATAATTTATAGGCCGAGAAGGTGAAATACATAATATTAGTATTCATTCATTATTACATGTGTTCATTATTAGATAACTAGTGGCCCGCCCCGGCTTCGCCCGTGCAAAGCGGGGGTGGGTTATACATAAAAACCTTCCTCTTGAATCACTCTATCTATTAAAAAAAAACCGTATCAAAATCCGTTGCGTAGTTTTAAAGATTTAAGCATACATAGGGACGGACAGACGACAACGACTTTGTTTTATACTATGTAAAGATAAAGAAGATAAATAACTTTGCTGAATATTAATAATGTTGAGTTTGTGTTACGGTGATGACGTAAGCCATTTCAATAAACGGAAAAAATAAATAAAAAAGTTATTTATGATTTAGGTAATTGAACAAAAGAACAATGCAAATTTATCCCGTAGTGTGGGACGGCCCTCTGCTAGATGGAGCGACGATCTGCGAAAGGTTGCGGGCAGCAGCTGGATGCGTCAAGCTGAAGACAGGGCGCTATGGCGCTCTTTAGGGGAGGCCTATGTCCAGCAGTGGACTAATGTGGGCTGATGATGATGATTATGATGATGAATTTATCCCCTTATCACATTTTAATAACTAACCAGATTTATTGTCCACTAAAACTATTACCAAGACTTTCGACGGTGTCATTGCGTAACATTGCCATAGAAAATGAAAAAGCAGAACAGACACTCATAAAAAACACAACACACATTATGTTGACTGCCTCGTTGGTCTAGGGGTTGGATGTGCCGTGCCGCCTTTGGATCAACTCAACGGGTCCCGGGTTCGATTCTGGGGTCAGGCAAGTGTCTTTGTCTAATTCAGAGGTACTTGCTCTGAGTCTGGGTGTCTTGGTGTTCGTGAATGACATGTTTGTAAACTGCCCTCGCGACTCAGATTATAGCTAGTGCAGGGGTTTCAACATAGCAACTGTCCAGCAACCAATTCCTAAACGACAGATGGCCCGCGCTGACAAATAGTGGTAGGTTTTAGTGGGTAAAGCGGTCGCAATCACCACCTCATCGCGACCGGGCTCCCGCATACCCCAGCCCTGACCCCGGCTGGGGACCTATAAAAGGTTTCCCTCACTATAAAGGGGTTTCAACATCCAGCCAAAAACTAAACCAAAAAACCTCGCCAAATTTAATGGTTTGGTTGCTTCAGACAAGAAAGGAAATTCAATAAACGGTCAGTAATTCGGTCGGATTATCTTAATCGCAACCCCAAAAGGGAATGTTCAATGAATTTGTCGTCTCAATCTATTGTTGCTCAAACAAAATCTGTCTACATTCTTATGTCTATGTCCTATTCTAATTATATGTATGTTGCAGGTGGTAGTACACTCCTGGAAAGTCGTTGGGAGCTATTAAGGTTAAATTCGGAAATTTGTCGAAAGGGGTAGTTTATATTTTAATGTTGTAGCGTCCAGCATGCTACATACTTTACACAATTTACCCAAAAAATCATCATCAAGAAATATAGCTTACAAATGCGAGAATTACCAAAAAGTCCTATACCGCGATAGCGAAGTTTACAAAGAAATCCGGAACTACAAATATCGGGGGATAGGCGCAGACAAACCACCTCGTCTGGTTGGATGATCATGCCTTTGCGCCTAAAATGAAATTAACAAGCGTAAGGTTAACAATATATGTATAGCAACATTGTGAGATTGAAAAACCGTCACCATTACCACTTTACCTGCAAGATTCATCTAAAAGGGCATTAGATCAAATTTGAGGGTTAGATTGCAACCAATACTGGTGGTTGATCAAATCAGGTGATAAAGTTAGAAAATAAAAAGTGTAGTTACTGATTTGCATCATAAATTTATTGTGGTGCATGTGACTTAGTGACAGCTCTGTGATAAAACGATAAGGGCATGTGATATACCAGGCAAGCACATGGTCGCGATTTGTAAACATAGTGACAACATATTCTATAAAAAGTGTTCTGTTTATACAAGTCCCTACCACAACGAAAAGATTTAAAAAAGTAAGCAAACAATAGGACTACCTACTTCACAAGTGATTATTGGTAAAGACAAGGAACGTGTATTTTTAGGACGGCCTAATCACAGACAATCAATTTTATATTTTCGTTTTTATTATACACTAGCTGCGCCCCGCAGTTTCACCTGCGCTTACTTATTGTCGTATCGGGGGTGACGCCGCGGGGCAAAGCTAGTCTAAAAGCCTAAGTTACTCCTTATATAATCAGCTACCTATCAGTGAATGTCCCGTCAAAATCGGTGAAGCCGTTCCAAAGATTAGCCGGAACAAACAGACTGCTGATGATGATGGCTCCAATTTTATTTATTTGTATAGATTTCAAATAAAGACGTCTAAAGGATTTGTATCGAGTGATTTCATTTCTCGACGTTTCTAAAAAGAGAGTAATATTTAAAAGTAAACGAAACTGTGAAACGGGCCTAAAAGTTGTTTTATTGATAAGGCACCGTCAGTATTAGTTGCCGTCCAGCAATCTTTCGGGGTCTAATTTCGTTAGACAATAAAACATCATCGAGCGCAGAGCATTTTTTAAATGTACCAATTTTCTAACTACCTATGCATAGATGTACCTATGCATAGATGTACCTATACATAAATGTACCTATACATGGACTAGATTTGACTTAATATTGTTGAGTCCTTAAGGATAATAGGTCCACGCAAAGCCCTACCAGGTGGTAGCGCCTCGGCAGTAGATGACTTGCCGATTATGAAGAAGCTATTATTCTTTTGACGTGTAATAAAAAAGCTAAAGCGGAAAATTGAATATTATTTTACGATGAAGACGTTCAGCCTAAGGAAGGTTCTACACGTAGGTAGACTATACAAAATCCGAATTGAACATTTTATTAGATCCAAAACAGTTACAAAACAAAACAGTTAGTTACTGGTTGCCTATTTTTCCTGAGATATAATATCTTTATCATTAGTACCATCGATCCTACCATTACGACTGTAGAGTGTTACATCCTGTAGAGTGAGAGTCCTACATACTGTATATCAAATTTATAACACCAGAAAGGTTAAAAATTTGTCGCCCCCACTACGTTTCGTATCAGTACTACGTCTAAACATTTACTGCGAGAATACGATAAGCACAACACTTGCCGATTGCTCAAGGCATTCGACGAAAAATATTTCACCCGAAGAGAAATTCAATCCGTTAAACGAAGGGGGAAATCGGTTGTGACGGTGTTAGAATACACAATGTTATGTAGGTTATGTAGTGTTATATAGGGACTAACACCACTCAAGAGACAGACGACCTGGCCTCAAGAGAAGGTAACCCTTTTTTTACGTCGGAGGTCCTCTTGGATACCCTCCCGTAGGGGACTGGCCGGGGTATGTGGGAATCCGGGCGTGTGGAGATGGTACATTGCGCCCCGACCTACCCACTAAAACGGACGACGATCCAGGACAGCCCGAGACAGGGCCACGAGATTCACTCACATAGCGGCAATATGCCTCTTACATGGCTAGTGGAGCCCCGTGCTTAAGAGAGAAGGTAACGCTGTTCTGACGCGGCTATACAGCTTGGCACAATAATTTCCCTCATAGAGACCCCTAAACCTGCTAGATCCATAGTCAAAATCGATACAAAATCGATTTTGACAGGTTTTATTAAGAACTGTTTGGTAGTTCCTATATTCAAAGTTATTGTATTTATAAAATATGTTTTGAATATAGAAATAAATTGTCAGTTCATCTTTGTTCAAATATCAACTCGTGTTGTTTTATTCCATCCCGTAGTTATTTAATATTTAAAAGGTTTGATAGCCTACCAATATTATAGTGTAAAATTAGGACATATTTTTAAATTAGCTGTAAATTTAAATTTACAGATTAAGGCTAGCAATTGCATCGTGTCAGATGGGCACTTCAATAGAAAATAGCTGGTTTAACAATATTTACGGGGTAAGAAGATTATTTTCATGGTTTCAGGGAAACCTCCAGCTACCTAGGCAGCTACAATATATAAAGTACCTTATTCAATATAAATAAGGCCAATTAGCAGTTTCCAGAAGAATAAAGAAATATAAAAGACCCACCGCTAACTCGGGTCACCATAAGTATGCCTATGCCACCGACTTCAAATGTCCTTTCGCTACTAACCTTTTGCCTATTTTAAAGCCGAATACTGAAGTTCTGCGCATCCATAATGACTGCCTCGTTGGTCTAGTGGTTAGATGTGCCGCCTTTGGATCAACGGGTCCCGGGTTCGATTCCGGGGTCGGGCAAGTGTCTTTGTCTAAACCAGAGGCACTGACTCGGAGTCTGGGTGTCATTTCTATCTATAATATGTATGTATTTACAAAAAAAAATGAATATAAGTAGTTTATCATCCATCTCGTTACCATAACACAAGCATTAAGTTGCTTAGCTTGGGACGAGATGGCGTTGTGTGAAATGTGCAAGGATATTTATTTATATTTATTTATTTATAATATAACCTGTTCTCCAAGTGTACCTAAATTTCCTTTATCCGAAAAGAATGTGCGCACCTCGGGCTCATAACCCACGTGGAGGAAGCCATTGTGGGCGTAAGCGAGCGTACTATGGCCGTTCAACACGCCCACGTGTGACCGGTCATTATGAAGATCTACGCTACTTCTAAAGAATTTTATATCCTGCGTTCATTTTTGATCGCGTTCGAAATATCTAAATTATCGTATCCTTGTGTTACATTATTGAAAATTGTACCCCTGCACTAGGTATAACCTGTATCGCAGTTTCGTCGTCGTTACAGCCCATAAATGACCCACTACTGGGTCGGGCCTCCTCCAAATTCATGGAGGGAAATTTGCCTGGCACAGGGTTTGCATCAAGTTTTCCTTCTCTTGGGGCTAGGTGATCTGGCTCTTGCGTTCATTTAGTCGCGTCTTACGACACCCTAAAGACGGTATGGGTAGGTGATATTGGTGTATTGTAAATCCGTCACCACACAGTTTACAAACATGTAATTCGCGAACACAGATGCCACCCAGACTGAGAGCAAGTGCCTTTGGTCAATACAAAGACATTTGCCCGACCCTGGAATCGAACCGGGGACCCGTAATGAAAGGCGGAACATCCAACCCCAAGACCAACAAGACATTATTCAATTAATTTAATTGCCAGCTTGATACACGACAGGTATGGGGACGGGTCAGAATATAAAACTTCCCCACCGCTCGCTGGGAAATAACGCGTGTTGTAAAAGTCAACAAAACCCAGCACGCTTGGTGGTAGGATCAAACGGTCCGCCCGGCTGGCTCACATTTAAGTCCGACGCCAAGCAGTTTTACTGTGTTCCGTCGTGTGTATGTGAGAGCCGGTGCCCGACAGGGCAATTCCTTGAATTGCCTGCTCCATCTTAGACCCTGGCGTAGCTTTCCATCACGCAAGTCTAGGGTCAAAGGCATTCAAGTCACCGATAAAAAAAAAAAAAAAAAAAAAAGGTAGGACGTAGGAGATAACTGCCTAAGGTCCTAGACCTTAGAGAAAACAGCAGCCAAAAAAGACCATAATTGGCTGGTGGTTTCTGCGTGTGATCTTCAGCAAAAAGTTGTGCATCAGCCCAGGAAGGTTTTGGAGTTTCGGGGTTTCGGTTTCAGAGAATACTGAAAATACAATGTCCTTCCTTCAAATTTAGTTAGTGGCGTAGCAACGCTCGGCTACAGCATGTAATCTATACTAATATTATAAAGAGGACAGA
The DNA here is from genome assembly GCA_905475355.2 of Clostera curtula. NCBI lineage: Eukaryota > Metazoa > Arthropoda > Insecta > Lepidoptera > Notodontidae > Clostera > Clostera curtula. The sequence goes on along the minus strand of FR997804.1, from coordinate 1,779,899 downwards.
TTTGGTATGTTTGCAACGAATGTGCTCTGAGTAGAGAACCGATTTTAAAATTCTTTCACCATTTTAATTCTACATTATCACTGATTAATATAGGTTATTTTAATTGCAAGAAAAAAACAAATGTCCTCCCGTGCGAAGCCGGGGCGTCGCTACACGTAGTCAGTAGCGTGAAAACTGACAGCTGGTCTATCCATAACTACCGGTAGTCCCAATAGATGGGTCGCGGCGGGCACTCCGCGTAAATACTGACAGTTCGCCAAATCAGTTTTGTCGAAAATTGATATGATGGACACCCATCCGCCATCCAGCAGAGCCGGACGTTCCTTAACCTAGAGATCTATTACATTCCGCAATTTTACACTACGACTTTCTCAATAAAGCAATTGATTAATTTCATCAATACACCTTGCACATCGTAATTTTTTTATTTCCAAAACACTTTTACAACATTCGTGGAAGAAATGAGGGTATAAGTTGATTTTATGGAAAAATCTTAATAATATCTAAAATACAATCCCTCCATGCATTAAAAAGAATTTACCACTGAAAAATACGAATGGATTTTTAAAATGGGACGCATGGCTAAAATTCGTTCGCGCAAAAGGATTCTTCCATTTTTAACTAATTGGCACTCACGACATTTCGACCATTACAAAAACCTACTTTCCTTACGTATTTGACATAAAATTTACATAGTATTATATATATAAATACACATAGTATTATATTTTATACGTTATTTGAATATTATAATAATATTTAAGTTTCTTAATCGCCAAAATGTGTGGCTGTCGCCCCCAAGTGTACCCACTGACCGAGACTACTACTACGGTAATACAGTCGTATAACAAGGCTTGCACTATTAGATATTATAAAAAAAATACAGACATTTGTGTGCTTCCAAGTGATATTCCTAAGTACGTCAAATAAGAAATCTCATAGATTACACGTGGAAACCTAGAAAAGGTGTCATTTACCTAGCTAGGCCGTCTAAACTCCCGCCTAACAAGATACCGGTTCTGAATTTGTATTCACCGCTAAACTGAGATTCCGAGTCACGTAGGCTAGCGCAATCGTCCTCCTTCGACCCCCGTGGCGCGCGTAAACACCGTGCCGTGCACAGGTGACGGACCGTCATCGCACGACGTGACGTAACCCAGCGCTGCACCGTGCCAAATGGGTTAGCGGCGTCATCCGGCCCACCCTCGCACAATCTTCCCCTTGCCCATGCGTTGCCAAGGTCAGCCCGCCACGCGACCCACGATACCGGCCCGACCGGCCACCCCGGCTCTTGTCAACAACATACACAAAAACACTCACCTGTTCTTTTCCAACTCGTTATGAGTGGTCCTGGAACAGAAAGCATACATTGTAGCACACGTCACTATCACAGACACTGTATGGCACCGCACTGTTCACTGGCACTACACGACACCGGGACACGAACTCACCTGCTGCCCTGCGATTTCTTGGTCTTCGGCCGTCTACCACCCGAGCGAGACTCCTCGTAGGGCGGGAGACTCGACGCGTATCCGTGCTCCGCTTCTGCAACAAAGTACACTGCCATTCCGTCAAAATCAGCTGATTATAGCACGGCAAAAATAGACGGGAGCCATGTTGACGTGTGTGTGTAGTTGCACTCCATTGACAATTCAAACAAAGAAAATCCAAATCACCTCTGTCGCGCCTCTCGATGTATTCAGCGGCTTGGATCAGAGCAGCAATACTCATATTTATTGTATCCCGGTAGAACACAGGTATTCACAAACGCAAAGCGAGTTTATTCGATTAAAACTATAAATAACAGTGTTTAAGCGCTCCGATGTTCACGACTGCGCTCCGCGACGTCAAAAACACACTAGGCGAGCCGAGACGCGCGACCGTGTGCCGCGCTTCGTGATTTGTCGGCGCAGCTCGGGCCCCGATCGACGGGCCAATCGCGGTGCACCGATGCCCACAATAAAATACCTGGGTCAATCACGTGAACTTTGTGTTTCCAAACAAAACATTTTTTTTCTATGCGCTCTTCGAGTGCGGTCGGCCGGTGGATATGGAGGAAGTTTTATTTCTTGAATAAATTTGTAATGCATATCGGGTTCGCACCGAAGTGCACTCATGTCGCCGCACTATAAATCAATGCTATATCGTGGAAGTTCATCATTAATCGTGAAGGAAAGCAGTTTTTGTGGAGGTTCGCAAGAACTGTTAAATTGGTTTTACAATGCGTGGTAACGTTGAAACCTTCGAGTAAATTGAAATGGGGTAATTCGTACGTGGATAATGATGCAATAAAAGATACTGAGTTACATTTGGGAAACACTTTTAATGTTCAATATTTTGAGGCAAGCCTTGAGATTATCATTCAGCACTTGCAGCATGTGTATCCTAGCGAACATCACCGGGAGTAAATGTTTCCTGGGTTCCTGTAAACAAGAAGACTTTGCTAGAATCTTATTGGAATCCAACAAAATCATTTAAGCGGCTACAGAGCCTAATATAGTAGAGAAACACTAATAAATTTAGAGGTTAAGCATTGCACCCGTGCGAAGCCAGGGTGGGTCGCTAGTTAAATATAATCTTATTACTTCCATAACAATAGTTAAAAACATAATTAGCGTTTAACGTTTAGCGCAAATAATATCTCGCAACAGTCCTCTTCGCATTTCAAATCAATAGAACGAAAAAGACAAATCACGGGCCTAAAGTGGAATAAATCAACGATTTGGTTGTCATTTTTATTATTGATTTATATCGATATATCATTATTTGTGAAACTTCTTCAGTTGTTGGTTACATCATCAACCTTACAGCCTGTAAAAGACCTACCGCTCAGTCGGATCTTCTCCAATTACATAAAAGAAAATTACCCGATTTATTTGTTGCGGGGGACTACCGCGGGCTGGCGGTCTGTGCGTAATGCAATCGATATGCAGGTTAAGCAACGCTCTGATGGACGTTGGATGGGTGTCCATAATGTGGCCTACTACTACTATGCCCAAATATGACCCACTGCTTTGTCGGGCCTCCTCCAGTTACATGGAGGGTAACTAGCCTACTATGCGCCAGACGGGTTAGCACGTCATGTTTTGTGTCAAGATTTCCTTCTCTTGCGGCTGGGTGATCTGCCTTGTAATTTCCTTTTGTCGGCTCTTACGACACCCTCAGAATGGAATGGGGTGGTGACACTATGTCTCCTGAATCCGTCACCACACGGACCACACTACTACTACTCAGCCGATATATGACCCACTGCTGAGTCGGGCCTCCTCCAGTTACATGGAGGGTAATTGGTCCACTATGCCACGCTGGCCAGACGGGTTGACACAGGGTTTCGTATCAAGTGTTCCTTCTCTTGCATTATGTGCACTATATATGTGCGTCTAGGGAATCAGCAAGAGGCTGATTCCCTAGACGCATTCGAAGGAATGCTTATTACAATCTCTGTGCCAGCACGTCTTACCAGAGTGGCCCAGTAGGCTAATTTCCCTCCATGAATTTGGAGGAGGCCAGTAATGGGCCTTTTGTGGGCTTAAACGATAACCGAAAATAGCAACATTACCTTTATCAACTCCAGTCAATCTATTTAGAGAGAGACACGTCACAAGAAATATTGCAGGGGATTTTAACTAGTGCTATGTAATGTTTGGTGACGGATTTATAATATACAGTGCCACTACCCTATTCCATCCTAAGGGTGTCGTAAGAGCCGACAAAAGGAAATGACAAGGCCGAAAACCAGCCGCAAGATAAGTAAATAAGTAAATAAATAAATAAATATCCTTGGACATTTCACACAACGCCATCTCGTCCCAAGCTAAGCAACTTAATGCTTGTGTTATGGTAACGAGATGGATGATAAACTACTTATATACATTTTTTTTTGTAAATACATACATATTATAGATAGAAATGACACCCAGACTCCGAGCCAGTGCAAGACACTTGCCCGACCCCGGAATCGAACCCGGGACCCGTTGATCCAAAAGGCAGCACATCTAACCACTAGACCACCAGATTATATAAAAATGTAGAAAGAAAATAGAAGTAATAAATAGATCAGCCCAATAGGTAATAGATATTATTTATAGATAGATATAATCAAAATAGTTTAATAAATTAGGGTAAAAAACTCTGTACAACATAGAAAGTAATTTAGACAAATAGAAAAGGGGACTGTCCCCATTGGTAAGAAAGTGACGTATGAATGAAAGACATGGTATGAGGAATGGAAGAATGTGCAAATGCGAGAAATGGTATGAATGGTGAAGTAGCCTAAAACGGTCTCCGCACAAACATAGTGGAGGTAGGATGTAAAAAAAAAAAAAAAAAAAAAAACACCATACCACATCTAATCACTAAAACTTGAACAAAAAAGAAACCATATGTCATTCTGCCTGGCCAGCATGGCACAGTAGCCTAATTAGAGGGTAATTACGCTCCGCGACATGGGTGGAGGCCAGACTCTTCAGTGGGTCATGTATAGGTTGAGTAGTAGTAGTAATAGTGAACTAGCTGTGCCCTACAAAGATGTGTTGCCACTATGGCATTATGCCAACTATGCCATAGTGATAGCAATAATGACATAGATATAATCCAAGAGCTGTATCACAATACGTTAAAAGTAAACTGACATAAAAAGTGCCTTTTTTACGACATCGACAAAACTAAACAAGCATTTGAAGTTGGATTAGCCCATAAATTACCTACTACTGGCCTCCTCCAAATGCATTGAGGGAAATTAGCCTACTGTGCCACACTTGCAGGAAGGGTTGGCACAGGGTTTGTTTCAATTTAACCTTCTCTTGCGTCTATGTGATATACTGTTGTGTTCCTTTAATCGCTTCTTACGACACCCTCAGGATGTTATGGGTTGCGCCAGGGTGGCATAGTAGGCTAATTACCCTCCACGTTTGAGGAGGCTCGACTCAGCAGTGGAACATTTATCAGCTAATATGACTGCCTCCTCCATTTGGAAGGGAAGAAGGGAAACTTGCTGACGGTTTCACAAGCTTTCTTCTCTCACACTTCCATTTTAACGATACCAACATGACGGAACTGGGGCCCATACCTGTTATATTATTATAGCATAGCATTATTACTAAATTCAAAAAAATATTGCCAGGTACTTGTGTTATAAGCGTACGGCATACGTCCCTAACTGACGCTATAGTTACCAAAATTGTCAAAATCGACAATCAAAGCTTAAAGTGATTTGAACACTATTCAATTGGTAAGTTTCAGTCGTTGGTGGGTGTGAGTGTTGGAAGGGGAAGACCTAGGCGGACGTTTCAAGACCAAATCAGGGACGTCTTGAAAAAAGGCCAGGTCAAGAGTACCCTAAACCGAAGAGCATGTATGAAGGGAATAATGAAAGTGAACGAAGCGAAACAAGTATGTAAGCAAGTGGAAAGAAGTGTCTTTGCCTACCGCTACGGGAAAGAGGCGTGATCATATGTATGTATATGGGTCGCGGTACTTGCCGCCGACAAAAGCCTCATTGACCGAGGGCGTCTCAGCTACCCGGGATGCCATCCTCCAGTCGCAAACCGTTGGGGCGCCACAGTAGAATGCGTCTTCGCAAACCTGTGGCGTTCTATTCGAGACGTCGTGGGTATATACATAACCACTGACCTCACTCCCGAGGGGCAACGGTAAGCAATAAGAACTTACCCAGCGAAACAATATATATTTTTTTGGATTAACATTATATTCTAAACTAGCTGACCCGGCGAACTTTGTTCCGCATTATATATATTTAAAACAAAAAGAAATATTGAGATTTTTATCCCGTCCGTATAAAACCTACTTTGACAAAACGCAACTGACAGCGATACGTTATGTTGTCTATAGTTTAATATGGTCGAAAATTTGACAATTAGAAATTTTGAATTAGACTTGTTTATATTGTTGTAATTCACATAATATCTTTATTACTTGTAGCCTATGTGTTATTCTGATGTATAAGCTATATTATTGTAAAGTTTCATTAAAATCCATTCAGTAGTTTTTACGTGAAAGAGTAACAAACATCCATCCATCCATCCATACTTACAAACTTTCACGTTTATAATATTAGTAAGATAAGATAAACAAGTTAGATCATATTATTAGGTTTTCTTTTTAGTAGTATTGGTTTCCAGCTCTTTGACTTAAATAACAAATATGACAACAAAAACTCACCGTCAAGATCCTGACACGTCGGTAATATTGGCTGAACACTCTGACCATGGAACAGAGGAAGCTGCACAGGTGATGCGGGCGGAACTCGCATATCCTCTCATTCACTTCCACACAGTTCTTTATCAATGATGGTAGACCCAGTACGTAGTTAAATATCAGACACCATTCGTCCTAAAAAGGATGTATTATGTAATATACAGGATTTAACAGAACCCCTAAAGCCATCCAAAGCCTACCGAAAGGAGCAGTTCTATTTTGAAGTGTGAGGGAGAAGCCAGACGTTTTTGGATCCAATTTTCAATCATAAATGTGTTTTCAAGGGTTACACAGTGTCACTACCCCATTCCACCTTTGAGCCGACAAAGGGAAATGTCAAGGCAGAAAACGTAGCCGTGAGAGAAGGAAAACTTTATACGAAACCCTTTGCTTACCCGTCTGGCCCGCGTGGCATAATAGGCTAATGAGCATCGATGTGGCTGTAATATGCCCGACTCAACAGTGGGTCGTCTAGCTATCGTGAATATCAATTATGCGCGCAGGCATCCTCGGCCTACTTCTGCAAGGACTTATGTCGGAGAAGGTGCCGGCGCGCCGGGACCTGGTAACCGTGGTAGAGGCAAGCCTTATCTCTTGTACCGCCCTAGAGGCCGGATATGGGTCAGGTGACCCGCTACTCACATGAGCCTCATTGACTGCGATAGTCGCCCTGCAAGCCGTCTGGCGCCACAGTTGACTGAGTTTCGGCGATCTCTCAAACGGGACGTGTGAGGTGTATACCACCGAGAAAGAGTCAATGTTAACTTATACACTCACTAGTACTACTAATCAGCCCATAGATGCCCCAATAGTGAGTCGGGCCTCCTCCAATTACATGGAGGATAATCAACCTACTTCGCCACGCTGCTGGCCAGACACGTTCGCACAGTGTTTCGCATCAAGTATCCTTCTTTTGCGGCTAGGTAAACGACCTTGTCATTTCCTTGCGTAGGCTCATACGACACCCTCAGGATGGAATGCAGTGGTGTCACTATGTATTCTAAATTCGTCAACCCACTATCACTATTCGGGGTTCTATATTCATATAGATACACAAATTAAAATAAAGATTATTCATAACAAAAAAATACACTTACTTCTTGGTTAAGCAATGCAAAATCTGTGTCACAAAAATCTGGCAATGGTGGATATGTCCCCTCCTCTACTTTCTGATTATACGTTCTTATTATAGTCTCCAACCGAGCACAGTTATACAGGATGAAAGAGGCGCCTGCAAGATGAAGATTTATAAGAAGACTAGCACCAGGATCCCCTCTCAATGCTACACTAATGTCTAGTTCCAAATTTTAATTTTTCGGGTTCGATTCCCGCACGGAAGAAATATTTGTACGACCAACAAATATTTGTTCCGGGTCTAGGTGTTTTCTATCTATAATATGTATGAATTTACAAAAAAAAATATTTAAGTATCATCCATCTCGATACCATAACACAAGCATTAAGATGCTTAGCTTGGGACGAGATGGCGTTGTGTGAAATATCCAAGGATATTTATTTACATGCTGACCAGATGTGTTGGCAGAGGGTTTCGATTCAAGGTTTCCTTCTCTTGGAGCTAGGTTTTTATTGAGGAGCCTTGTCATTTTCCTTTTGTCGGCTCCTACATACAACACCCTCGAGATGGATTGGGGTGGTAGCCCATTCTAAATCCATCACCACACAGATAAATAAAAAGATGAGTGAAGAAGAAGATAAGAAATGGAACTACCCGCAGTTTATAAGATACACAAATTTTGTATCCTGATAAAACTAGCAAAAAATTTAAATTATTTAGATCTTTTTGTTATTTTCCTTTGCCCCTGCATTTACCTGTACAACGTGACATTGGCGGAGTTATATTATTGCAACATGGTAAGCCATTAAACAAAAAGTGATGTGAAGATACACAAAAGAAATACCGTCCTTTTTGGTAATCTGGTTAAATTTAGCCTATATGTATGTTAATCCAGCTCCACACTAAATTTCATTATTAGTGACACTAAAAATGTCGGGAATTAATAATTTCAATGTGTAATAAACACGGAAACCTAAGAAATCATTACACTAAAAACGATAACCTTCTTTTCCGGTAACCAGTAACCCAACTTCGTTTAATTATTTATATAGATTTCTCATGACACAAACACAAATATGTTTCATATGTTTTGTTACCTTTACTAGAACCAACAGATGAAGCAAAGTTAATTTTGACAGCACTACTTGGCCTTGTTTGCAGTAATTCAAACACAACAGCAGACTCTCCTAAATGAGCTATGAACTGTTTCCATTTTGACTCAGTAGACACCCTCACACCATACTTGTGTTGTGCTATTAATGTCATTTCATCTTGCCTTAGTCTGGAATAAAAATACCTGTTTTAAAACTGTATCTTATATTTGAAAATAGAACTTTGTGAGTTAATTTAATTACAAAGGTAGAGAGTTTCAATTGCCTAGTGGGTAGCAGTCAACTGCTCACTATCAGTTGACTGCTACCTGCATTACGCAAGAGAATTGCTTAATGCTTAACTGCTACTGTGCTGTGGAACACTCAACTATACAAGTCTATTTTGAGACAATTCACATGGATGCATCCTACTGTACCACTACAATGGGTTGTAACTATTGGAATTATATAGAACAGGATGGTGCACTGTGTATCCCAAGCCTTACCCCATCACAACACATAAATCATGACTATGCGCAATATCAAGCTCTCTAAGATTGACTGTAAATACATTTTAACCTTCTATATCTCACAATATTTTGTGTAAGTATAGATTGCTTAACTGTGAGTGCTGTTTCTCATGTCTGCAGAATTTCCTAGTAGTGGCTTACATTAAATCCATTCTGCATAGTTTTTGTTTGATTTCTCATAGGTTAGGTCTGGACACACTCCACTAAAAAGTGAAAAATCTTCTTCCTTCATCTTCTTTGGGTACAAAATTTCACTTATCCTAAAGGGTATCTGGTCTAATCAAATGATTCCTCATAGTAATACCAGTCTAGTATCACAGGACAAACAGCAATTGCTCAATGTAAATACTGGTATTGTGTAACTGTCACTTACTTCAATTAAATTAGAAAAATTAAGGCAAATCTTACTACTTTACCTAATGTACTCTTCCGAGGTAATCATTGTTTCTTTCACTCCAGTCTTTGCATTAAGTACTGTCCCACTCAACAATATCCTATCACAACTCTTAACTGATGATTTACAGGTCACAAGTAACGGACTGTCTACACCAGACACTGTACACAAGTTATTCACTGCTTTATGAAAACACTTTGCCCGCAAAGAGGTTATATCACTTTCCATAATATCTGAATCAAGTTCAGCTGAGTTTGGGCATTGAGTAAGTCTTTGTAAAATGTACGCATTATTCGTAATAGCTTCTGATAAGCTCAATTTAATAGCCACAGGTCGCTCCAAAAATATGTAAATACGACCTTTTTCTTCTTTCACTTTAGACACGGGCAGTTCCCAGTTTTTTGACTCCATAACTAAGTCCGTGGAATCCTTGCCGATGATTTCAAAGAAAGTTTTGTCTGAATTTACGGCAGCTTCATCTAACATTAGAAAGGCCTGCCAAGATTTCGCGTTAATAGGCAAACTTAAATCGCCGTGTGTTTGAAAATTTTCATTATGCTTTTTTACTAAAACTGCTTTGTTATTGTCAGAATGATTTGTTACGAAAGTAAACACTTCTTCCGAGAACCTTTCTAAAGCATTTAGTATCATGATTGTAATGTTATTAATATTATTTAAATAACTATCACGTGCAGCAATAAATAAATAAATAAAATTCTCAAATCGCAGCAGCTGATTCAATCAAGTCACTTTTGACAAGCAAAACATAAACAATATAGTAATGTCATAAAATAAAAAAATGTTGTTCTTCGTTCTGCTTTAAGGCAATCACTTGTAAAAAAATTTAACCATTATTATAATAAAAAATTTACACTTATAAAATGGTATATTAAAATATTAGTATTCATAATAAAACTGTAAAGTATGTACAAAACCCTTAAAAAATAAAACATGTATAAACCGTAACATAAATATAAAAAACAAATTCAAAATTTGTAAACAGACTTATAAGCAATCAAATATGCATGTCGGGTTTGGCCCCAGGCAGACATCAGTAGTAAAAGTCAGATATGGCAACATACAAACTTATTTCAGTCGAACATAGTCACTTTAATTTAATCTAGAAATGAAATTAATTAAATAAATAACTAGCATAGCAACGTGACAGTGAGAGCAGTACTGACTGTCAGAGACAGGGTTCCACGCACCCACCGCAATAAGGACAGTACTAATTGTCTGACAACGTTCCACGTCCAATAACCGGGCTGAACTGACTGTCGAAAGACAGTGATCCGTGCACCGCGACGCATCCGATAGAAATGCGTACCGACTCAACCGCGCGACTCCTTATAAAGGCGATCACTTGGCGGAAACGTTACAATATTTTACTGTCTGCATCCGGTGCACGTTCCACTAGCGCCATCTAGCCGCCGTCTCTCACAGCTGTTAAATAATATGGCTTCCGACATGCACTTAATTATCACTTGTTTTATTGCTTTTAATAAATATGTCTTCCTCTAAATCAGGGTATACTTGTAGAATTGAAATACTCTTTATTTTTTGACGTGAATTAAATATTACAAATACTTTCAGTTACGTGACGCCGCGCGGCGAAGCTAGTCAAAAAAGCCTAAGTTACTCCTCATATCATCAGCTACCTATCAGTGAAAGTCCTGTCAAAATCGGTCTAGCTGTTCCAGAGATTAGTTGGAACAGACAGACAGACAAAAAAAATTAAAAAATGCATTTAGCAAGTGGTTATTTTATTATTACAAACAGACACTCCAAGTTTATTTATTTGTTTAGATTACATAACATGAGCCCCTGTGGATAGCAACCAGCTGGCTATTGTTATTAATATTTTACAAGCTTAGTAATCTGAGTATCATGACGATTAGGTAGGCTTAAAAAAAAATTGAATGAAAAAGGTTGGCTTGATTTTAATAAAAGACTAAGTGCGAATTTTTTTTTTATGTATAACTAGTGGCCCGCCCCGGCTTCGCACGGGTGCGATGTTACGACGATGTTGTCAAAATCCGTCCAGCCGTTCCAGAGATTAGCCGGAACAAACAGACAGACAGACGGACAGACTAAAAATTTAAAAAATATATATTTTGGTCTATGTACTGTGTATACATATTTCAGCATTTTAGTAAAACGAGTTTATTTTATTATTACAAACATACTCCAATTTTATTTATTTGTATAGATTTCACAACAACATATATTTCCATTTTTAAGTTTTAGATGTAGTAGTTTGTTCTTAGTCTTTAATATTTATAAGTATTATAATGTTATTTATTCATGTTTGGTCGTCTAAATAACCGAATACATATAAAAGTTTAGTTGGATTCGATACGTGTGCCCCTCTAGTTTTATGTGACTCCTATTGTGTCGATGACGTTGACAATTGTCTACGTCAACGTCTACGATTGAATTCAATTGTCAATCTGACACAGCCGCAGATGCTGTGCACTGGAGTTTAATTAAAGTGTTCGTGTTTAATAAATATAATTAATTTAGAATTAATCACTAGTCTATGTATTGCATTTATTAGAATAGCCAATGCGTTAATAAAAAAATGGATTTGAAATACAATTATTTTATATTAATCTGTGTAACATGGCAAATAGCCATGGTATCGTCACACGATCACCTACTCGAAGGCATATATTGTGGAAAGGAAAATTGTTACGAAGTTCTCGGAGTCACAAGAGAGGCTACAAAGAGTGAGATTGGAAAGAGTTACAGGCAGCTAGCGAAAAGATTCCACCCGGATTTGCACAGGACACCTGATGCGAAAAAAGAGGCCGAAGAGAAATTCAAGCAAATCGCTACGGCATACGAGATTCTTCGAGATGAAGAGGAGAGATCCGACTATGATTACATGTTGGATAACCCTCAAGAGTACTACGCGCATTACTACAGGTATTACCGTAGGCGTATGGCACCGAAAGTCGATGTTCGAATAGTTTTAGCAGTTACCATCACAATTATTTCAGTAATACAGTATTATAGCGCATGGTCTAAATATGATACAGCAATTAAATACTTCATGACTGTGCCAAAGTATCGGAATAAGGCTTTAGAATTAGCTAAGACAGAAATGAAAGAGTTGCAGGGCAAAAGTAAAGGTGCCAAAAAGAGCAAAGCTGAACAGAAGGAAGAACAAGACAGGGTAATACGGAAGATCATTGAAGAGAATATGGATATCAAAGGAGCATATGCCAAGCCCGAGATAGTAGATATTCTGTGGGTACAGCTTATAATCCTGCCGTATACAATAGCCTATTATATTTATTGGTATCTCCGATGGTTCTGGAAGTTTACTTTAATGAGGCAGCCGTATGGTGAAGAAGAGAAGTTATATTTAATTAGGAAATACCTGAAGCTAGGGCAGCATCAGTTTAATGCTGTAGAAGAATCTGAGAAACAGGAATATCTAGATGAAGAGCTGTGGATTAAAGAAAATTTCAAAGTATGGAAAGAAATCAAAGATGAAGAAGCCAAGAAAGCGTTAGCTGACAATAATAAATACAAGCAGTACCGAAGGTATATCAAGAGCCATGGTGTTGGTAGGATGACATTTGACGACTCGTGATCTATAACAGGAATAATACTAGAATAAATTGTATAGACTGATAGATGCAAGCATACCAGTGTTTCTGTCTGTATTGTCTTCTGTTTCCTGTCACATTTATTTGATGGCTATAGATGTAATTTCTATCTTTACTTGTAGGAACATTGTAATGTAACTAATATGGTCCAAGAAATATTGGCTTGACATTTAGTTTTGTAAAAAAGAACAACTATTTATGGGAGGAGTACCTTGTTTTAAAAACTAAACAATATCAGTAATAATGTGCATTTAAATATTTAATACCAGCATATTTCAAGTAAAAAAAGCTATCAATCGGATGTTAGTTTTGCAGCATGAAAATACAAGTAAAACAATCACATTCATTAATTTATTTAAAGAAAGGCACCAAATACTTATACAAAAAATAAAACGATTTTTTACACAATTTGTTACTTTATTCACTATCTGTCTCAACATGTACTAATACATTCAGTTACAATAATCTCATACAACACATTTATTTTATGCAATCATCACAAATGGCAATTCGTTAAGGCATATACACAGTGAGGCACCAATCTGTGAGCACACAGGGCATTTTTGATGAAGCACATTTTTTACACCTATGTATTCTATGATTTGTCTAATGACTCATTTGTATTCCATAATGTACTAATCCCATTTTGAGGTGTACGATGGCGACTTACCAAAACAGAGACTGGCCATACACACAGGCCTCAAGGAGACAGCGCGCTTCTTTAATCTACTCAGTACGCGTAACAAGCAGTGATATAATTTAAACTAGTCGCTACTTAAAAAAATCAAAGTTATATTAGTATACTCTTCCGTGACCAACCATATAGCTCACAAATTCGAACCTCATTCCCCAGGTGGTTTACAGACATACTAGGCAAGTACTAAATAATAATACAGATTACAAGTTACGTCAAATCAAAAACATCAAGTGCTAAATAATTAACAAAAAAAGCGGGCACGTTTTGAAACATGAGATCTTACCTACACCTACACAACAAGAACAAGCAATCAAATTGCATTGGCAGTGCTTCACTCTTATAATATTTTCAAATAAAAACGTAGAGCCAGTGGAAAATTTTGGAATGTTCATACATTAGAAATCAGAACCATATACATAAAAAAAAAACAGGCCATAGAAAAAAGTTCTCAATTCGTGTATTGTTATTTTTATGTAATAAACTACCGTACTTCTCGACATGGTACCAATCACTTACAACTGCAATAAATAGGGGAAAAGTAGCTATTAGCGCATATTATTAAAAAAATGACTGAAATTAAAAAGGAATGTAATAACTTGTTATTTTTACGCATAGGTATTCGGATAACTTAATCAGGAGCTTTAAGGTTATCAAAAGTCAATTTTATCGTAACATATTACTAACTGTATTAATTTCAACAGTTTGTAATCTACAACCATCGAAAATAATTTAAACAAAACCTATTGTTTTAATTACCAATATCCAGTAGAAATTGACGTAATAATGACCAATATTTACTCAACTGTGGGTAATTGTCGCACCTGCGAACAAAGCCCAAGCATTGACAAAGGATTGTATGCATCGAATGATTAGAAATACGGTTGCTTTTTCTTTAATGAAATTTCAACCATAGTTGCGGTGCTCCAAGTCAAATTACGGTCAGTTTTGACGACATCAAAAAGGTTGACAAACGAATAGTTCGTAAGACGTTGCCAATGATTGGATCCTTTCACTTGGTCGACGTGAAAAACTGAGCGATTCAGAGTTCATTGATCTCAAACACTTTCACGAATACTTAAATTCATGGAAATATTTTGAATCAATTAAACTTTTCGCTTTAAAGTATAAGTTGTTTGTTTTAGGGTTAATTTTATAGTCGAGCGAGTGTTTATGAACATGATTGGTCAAGATAGGTGAGAGCAAGTGTAAACGTATGAAATAAAAAAATACATTTGTTTGAGACGTATTACGCGACAAATCGTGTACTATTTCAAATATAAAGACCATTAACGTTTATAAATAAAACATTTTTGATATTTGTCTAAACTTGAATTAAATGCGACGTAAATGACTAACAAAAAACACATTTTCTAGAATGAATCTGAATTCAATTGAATTTCGTCGAACATAAATTATAGACTCCATCAAGACCAGACACTTAGTACCATTAAAATGAAGATAACATATTGAATGAACACGCAAGTGTACTTAATATTGCTCAATGTTACAAACTATTTATTATTGTGAAGAGTATATTTTTTAAACCTTACAGTACAGTGCAACCTCCTCTTACCAACAATTTGTACGATATTAAAACATACATAGTTATTATCCTTATTCATATAATTAAAATAATATAAGGGCAGTACACACTGGATGCATTGACGTACCAACTTCACTGTCGTCACCGCATTATTACAGCATAGTACGCAGAGTATGGATTAAAATCCAGTTAGCTTGCCACGATAACGCATCCAATGTGTAACCGGCCTTAAATGGTATGGTCAATGCTATTGATTGGACTTTTAATTATGATACGATATACCGCATTTTCAATCTTATTCACACAGTAATAATATTGAAAATGACTTTTTAATATTTTATATTCAATAATTATTTATCTATGGTAACATTATTCTATTGCATTAAGGCCTGCCGTGTTAAGTGAACTTTTATTAATAGAGGTGGTGCAACTTTTATAGTAGCGAATAATTTACATTTTTATTATTACTCTGTTGACAATTTAAGCGAACGTGAAAAAATATTTTATTTACTGGCAAATTAATCGGAAACAACAATACTATTTAATTATGGCATCGATTTTATTACAGGAATATTGCAATATAACGACCAAGTTCGATCATTATCTAGAACACTTTTCACGCCTACAAAAAACTGCCAAAATATACAGCGAGATCTATGCGAATACAATTAAATTTGTGCTTTGCTTGGCAAAAGCGCATCAACACGTCAATTCATTATCAACTCAAGACAGAGACAAAAAACACACACACAAAGCACAATGATTACTACATCAAATGAAACTTCAGTCATTACAAAGCCGCCCTTCTAAACAATTCCTTCGTATTCAAAATATCTCAATCTTTTTTAATAAGGATTTATGAACTAGTTAGTATCATATGCTCAAGTAAAAGACCCATTCGAAAAATTCAACAGATACGAGGTTTCGTCCGACCGAACGCATATTTTTCTATCATGACGTGTAAACTTAGGAGAATGAATACAAATATTTATACACATATGTCGTTCTTCACACATCCCTACCGTATTTACACAATAACTTTATATCTAAATATAATCTGCCATCACTATCCTCGGGGGCTTCATACGGTGTCGACGTGTCGTTATATCGATACGTAATTTCTAATATCTAAATAAATATTTTACACAAAATAATGATTCTAATTGTTCCAAGTACTGTGCTAATAGATCATCGAATTTTATCGATTTTACTTTAGTATTTTTTCCACAACTTTATTTACACATCGTTATCATTCAAATAAAGGAATTATACGAGTACATATTCAATCATGTTGTACTTCAACCCATTCCATCTCAGAGGCATAGCAAGATACAATCAAGAATAAAGATAAGTAGAAGATAAGAGAAATAAGTTTGAAACCTGTGGGCCTAGAGTAGGCTCCCTTCATGCTAGTGAAAGACTTGTGACTCAGGGTGGGTCATTTATGTAGCCAAATGATCAATTTACAGGACGTAAAAATGTGAAACAATACGTTTGAAAGCTACACATGCACCACTCTCTGACAAATTATATGTAAAAAAAAACCAAATTACTGTCGTGAACGCACCTTAGCAAAAAATAATAAGATTATGCCATTTTGGTTCTAATACCAATCTTCTTCTATTTAATAGGATCGTATTGATCAAAATCTGTTTTACAGATAATTTACCCAATGGGCGAAGCAAGTAAAATCAATCACCAAGAATTGAAACACATTCCCGTTTTCCCTATTAAAATATGCACACGTCATGACAAACAGTTCAAATCAATATTGTATTTGAACAGAGATGGCAATAAACTCTATTGTGCGCATAATTTGGCAACCTTAATCAATGGAACGGATGATTACTTTGGGAAAATAATCCAACACCTGCTTTACTGTGACCAACATTTCTACATCCTGTATAAAGATTATTTTGTGAATAAAAATGATAAAGTTGCGTAAAAATATTGTGCGTTATGGCAACATTAACGACTCATACTGATTCTAATAAACAGGTATACAGATAAAAACATACATATTTAACTAAATTTGTGGCCTGTACATCGGTAAACTATAACTTCCATGACATTTAAAAAAAAACACTCAGCTGGAGTGTTTTTTTTTAAATGTCATGGAAGTTCTACAAGACGTATGAACTACTCAATCAAAACAAATATGGCGATCCACACAGAACCAACACAAACACCACTCCTGTAATACAATCTCCATTTACACAAGTCCAACTCTGGAGACCAGACAATTTGATACCATTATAGACTTTATTATAAAATTCGTTTTCGAACACTCGACTAGACCGATGGCAGACGCCGACCAACAAACGACGCCGCAACGTCCAAAGAACCTTACGTTATGAGAGATAAGGACAATTTTGCACTAGCGATGAGCGCGTTTGGGGCGTGGTCTCACCGCTACGTGCAATGCGCGTCCTCACACTGGCGTCTCGTGGTCTGCTTCTTCTATTCGCCCTAGTCGCCAAGCGTTCGGGTCTGTCGCTGTTAAGAGGAAGAATGTCAATCAATTTAGAAACCACAACACCATTCCGTTTGCGGACACATACGTACATACTTAAGTAACCAAAAAACGTGATAATAGAGTGAACTCTTAAATATTTTCGTATACGAGGATATTTAAGAGTTCATTCATAAAGGTTTCATCATCCTACGCAGGATACTAACGCAAGCCGGCTGCAACTGGGCGGGGGACATATGTCGAGTAAGCCTGCAGTTTCGGAGAAGGGACTTTGGCAAGTGTTACTCGCATGGCTACAAACACTAGTAAAAATGAATTTATTTGTTTTTGTAAGGAACAAAAAACTCGATTTTAATATATTTTGGTATCTGATACCCAATAAACCCTGTCAGTATTATCTTAGTGAAATGTTACATCCTTTATATATATGGTCTATAGTTGATACTGATATTTAACTTGAACTGAATATGAGCGTTCAGTTATACTGTAAAATATAAGTAACGGTTACCCATACTCCATGGTGACAGTGTGTTTTAAAAAAAAAACCTCCCAGACTGTCACACGCCTGAAGTCTTCAGACTCTTCTAGAATGAGTATTTCAGAATAAATACACCAAAGGTCAAATTGCAATGGCGATCATATAAACAAACTGTCAATAGAAAAAGGTGATAAAATTTGGAAAATAACACTTGTGCACTTAAGTGCATGTGTTAAAATATCTTTACAAAAAATGTTGAAAACAATGCAAAAATGATTCGGCACATCCTCGCAACTACCGGTCTCAAATGCTACACGCAGACTAATATTTCGCGCCATGAGCCATTTTGTGGAATTCTGTCATCACACATATAGAAAAAAAAAGAAACTTGATAAGCATGTCTTTGGTTTGGTAACATCAATGGAGACCACTATCCAAGGGGATGGTAATTACGTAAACGTCGCCAGACACTGCTAGCCAACATACACACAAGCGAACAACACGTGTTGTGTATAACGGATGTAGAAGTGTGCACGTGTCGACGACTGTCATCAGAATGCATCATATTAAAACGTAATTGAAAATCCATTAAATAAAAAAAAACTGACTACGCAATGCAGTGTGAAACTATTCAAATGATTATACGAACTCGATAATATTGTTACATTCACGCTCCGGTAGCTTCAACTTTCAAATGTAAGGGGACACATGGAATCGAAAATTTTGTATTTATATGCCATATTTTTTCAAGTGGAAAGATTAAGTTGATGAAGCATTTTATCAGTCTAAGACAGGTGACAAGTGGCGATATCAATAACCCCACAGAAAACGAGATATGACAGTTCCGAACGATAATTTACCATCTCTCATTACTCATTCCCAAATAGTTGCTTGATGATTGATGGTTCTGTCACTAGTTTCATACTGCTATTACAACAAGGAAAGCTTTAATAAACAACCGTTAATTACAGAGGCATAACACTTATTTCCGCAAGCGTACAGTGAGGTGTTTGTGTGGATGTGGACTAGACATAATGTTCGTGACATTAAAAGTCACTGCATCAAATTAAAAACAAACTGAATCCAAAGTCAGTGGTGATGATTCTTTCGAATAAATTCACAACCTTATTCATAATAGTGTGATCCAAATTCAAAGTGTCAAATATGTTGAATGAATTAATGATATTATACACACTGGTTTTGACTTTGCCTGGTAGGTTAATCAGGATAGAAGATGTTGTTGAAATATTGTATCCTGGTTTGAAACTTTTATAACACAAAATATTATTATGAATAAGGTATTAAATTAACTAGAGCTCAACGAGGGCGATTATTTATCTTAATGTGGTCTTTAGATAGGAAAAATAGAAACTCAAAAAGCACCGACAATGGACTGACACGGGTTTAAAAACAATTACTGACTACTAAAACGGGATGAAATTAATTTAATATATTATTTGCTTATTTTTCATATAATAATTATACAAAGCTTTTAAATTTCAATCCAGTTACCCGAGAATAATATTTTTATATCAAATGATAAACTAAATCTTTAAAGACCACATTATGAACAGACAACAAAAATGTGCAATGTATGTGTAATAAAAAATAAAACAAAACAAATATTACCTTCAAATGTTGGTCTTCCAAACATGCTTGGGAGTTCGGAAAGAGGATTGGGACTACGGGACTGTTATTAAGTTTACAATAGCTAACTCATATACTAAGTGTCATAATATTATAAAGTTAAATACTTAAGGGAGAGGTAACTAACTATTCATTTAAAGCATACGGTAAAATGCTGGATTAATAAACCTTACATTTATTAGAATGTTCGGAAAACATCACATATAATCTTAGAGAAATATTTTTTTACTTACAAATCTGCGAATATCAACCAGACTTAATAATCTTCTAGCAATAAATGTTAAAATTACTAGCAATTTTAACGTATCATTAGCCGTTTTAGCCAAAACTGTCGTAATAGTAGCAATTTTAACAAATAACATTTTACTTCCTAATATTACAGTTATTACTTTCTTATGTTTATTAATCCCAGCCACATATAATTAATGTCATGCATTATTAACTAAAGAGTAAATATTATTGAGATTACAAGACTAGCAACACAATACTCGTTTTATAGTCCAGGCACGCCACTAATTATATATTATAATATATAATAATACGTATAGATATGTTAATAAGCTCATGGTGGTCACAGGGTTGAATGATATGTCAGGTAAATATTAAAAAAAGATTTCAATATGTCAATCAAGCAAGACAAAATAAACTAAAATATATTTAAAATGAAGAAGATGACTTCAAAGATGAGATTCTAAATGAGATCTCAGATGATCTTAATATTATCAATAGACAGCAAGAGAAAAAAGAACCATATATGAGCGAAAATAATATAAATAGGAAATTAAATAAATTACATGTATAATAAAATGATCGCGGTTTAATTTGAACCGTTATTTGCCCGACGTTTCCACATTGATTATAAATATATATATATTTTTTACAGAAATGTAATCTAAAAACTTATTAGCGAAATATCACCAGTACCATTCAAAGTAAGTGATTTGATCCGATTTCTATACAAACTGTAATGGGACACAAGGGAAACACCAGATTTGAAATTAAAAAAAAAGAAAATATTTAAATTGATTGATTTAATTTATTGTTAGGCATTCCTAACCTTTAAATTATATCTCGATCCAGATTTGTTATTAGTTTAAAATGTACGAAATGATTTTGAAAACAGTCGAATCATGTAGAATTTAAATATGAATAACCTTAAATTTACCATAAAAGTGTTTTAAACGAATACGAGTAATTAAGTATAAAATGTTAGTACATATAATTAATTTGTGATTAGAAGGCGAATGTATAAGGTTTATGGTCTTGACTTTACTACTGAAACTACACATTTCAACTGCATTGAAGTGTATATTAGCCAAAGCCATAAATACTGTTACTGGTAAGTAGAATTAACGCCAAATTGAAATGTTGTATTAACAGTATTTTTTATGAAGAAGAAAGCGACGTCGCTTTGAGACATTTTGAATATAACCAAACCCAAGAAAAATAACCATGTGAGGGTTACGAGGATGAATATGTTTACATTTCACGACAGTAGTAAGATGTTATTTAAGGTTATTTCCATTATTATAATGTTTCACCCAGACTACGTTTCGACAGATCAAACACGTGAATTAAAGCCTTAGACGTCGGTATACGGTTCTAATAATAATCCGAATGAAATCATACCTATTTAACGCGTATCGCAATGGGTCCTGCATAATCAGAGCCAATAATAAGGAATTACTAATGACAAATAATTCGAGTGCACAAAAAAATCGTTATGTTAAGTTTGGGGTTGATATTTTGTTTAAAGGATTTTGGATGAAGCCATGAAATGTAAACACAAAAGGAAATGGCAAGGAAGGCAATGAAGTCTGTCTCGGCGTTCAGCAGTTGTTTGGTGAGGGCGCGGCGCGGAGCAGCGGCGCGTGCTCCCCTGGGAACGCCACGACACGGCGACGCGACGACACCGACACGACAACGACCCGACGTCGACACGGCACACAACACAACACCAGAGGGACGCGTTACGCAAAGTCCCAATTTAACGTGAAAAACGACTTGTGTGAGATAAATTTGAAGAGTGATGTTATAGTATTTTTTTGACAATTCTGACCATCTTAAACAGATAAGACTTTACAAAGACATGTATGACTTCCAAATTTATCTCACGAAGGAAATAACTAAATCTTTAATACCTTCTCAAGTGCGGATGGACTTCACGTACGGCATAGGATTAGCTAACATCAATAAGATATACTCGAGTATGTCTGCTATGATACACATTTGAATTGGATTGACAATTTAACTCTATTCAAATTAAAACTGATACTTACAATGCAAATCTAGGTTTGCGTATATAAGATTCCGCGTGGTGACGGATTTAGAATACATGGTGTCACCACCACATTCCATCCTGAGGGTGTCTTAAGAGCCGACAAGGAACCTAGCCGCAGGAGAAGGAAAACTTGATACGAAACCGTGTGCCAACCCGGCCAGCGTGGCACTGTAGGCTAATTACCCTCCCTGTGATGGGATGAGGGCCGACGCAGCAGTGTAGGTATATAAGTTAGGTCTATGGACATTTAGGTGTGGTAGGGACCCGGCTACCCTTCACTACCTGTCTATTGGTTCCTAACAATTTGAGTAGACTTTCTCTGGCTATCAGACAGCTAATGATATAAATAATAACGCCGAGTTTCGAAGCCAAATAGGCAAAATTGCGGGTACAAGCTGGTATAAACTTAAGGCTTTCGACAAAGCAATAATTAAAAATATTTCCGAAAGCAGACATACAAAAGTTATTAAAATTATTAGTAAAATACAATTTACGACATCCATGGCCATATAATTCAAATTTGTAAAATATTATGGATTATCATACATAAAATTATAAAAAAAAATACAATTCAATGACGCTGTGAATGCACAGAAAAAATATGTTTCAAGACCAGTTGAAAGTAATTTGTGTGTGTGATAATCCATCATAACTTCACTATACTTAATATCCAAATTATAATCTACCTGGATAAAAATCTGAGCTTAATCATGCAAGTACGCTATGAGCATCTAGTTGCTGTTCATCATGAAAGTCATCAGATATTGTTTTACTATTACAAATTTCAGCACACAGAGTTTTCTTTACAATATACTAACTTTCAAGCCTTATTGCAGTATTATAGTATCAAAAAAATAGATGCCCATAACGTGACCATTTGATACGGTGAAAGTCGACTTTGCTGGCCCCTACCTTGCAACTGTCGGTTCAGAAGGGCAGTGATGCCCGGTCCGTCACCAGCTTTCTTCACCACTAGCATGGGCTTGTCTTCTCCTTCTTCGTAGCTGTTTGGAAGGTGGCCGTTACTTACTGCCATCGTTTCGCTAACCTGGAAACAGGCGTTAGCAAACTTCAAAAAATATAATTAATATTTATTTATATTTATTTTATATAATTGTTTTTTGAGGAAATAACAAAAGATTGAGAGAGGAAGGATTTTGACGCGACTGTTTTGGCCAATGATGTAACCAAGCTTTTTCAGAATATGGTAATTATTAAACCCAGATCAGTTGAAAACATACGACGGAGTTCCTTGTCGGTTTTTGTGTAAAGCAGCATTCTAATCCAGTAGTATTGTAGTGGTAGCTTCGTACTGAACCATTCAGAAGGAGTTGTAATCAATATAACCATTTGAATTATGTTAACTTTGACTGAACGAAAACATGTCCCCTCATGGAGTTTCAAACAAACATGATAAAGCAACTGTCTATGCACAAGATAATATTACCTGTGATATTAAGGTCAGCTTTTGAAAATGAAACTATTACTCAACTTCCTAGAGGAATTGTGCATACATTAAAACCACATACATAATCGGATCGATACATTGGAATGTTACGTTTAGACGTTGGCCTTAACGAAACAGCGGGTAAACGGCGGTAATTTATGCCTTGAGATAACAATGATTTAAAAACGGTACACAATTAATCCTTACCTGGTTTTGCTTCTAAGCGACCAGTACAAAGTTTTCAGCACTTTCATTAAATTTTCTCACCTGCATTAGCTTATGAACCACGTCACGACCCAGAATGTGATCGAAGACAGCTTGAAGGAACCCATCAGACATGATTGACAGTTTCAGCTTGTCACGATGCCATACTAAAACGCGCGATTCTTCCATCGCCATTATTGAAACCTGGAACCAGAGTAGTCTTATATATAAAATCATGACTAAAACCTTAATGTTTCAGCATGAATATGGGTGGACGTAGGTGTTGTGGGCGATCAAGGGAGACGGATGGATTGTGGGAGTGAGGAATTGTGTATGAAAGGAATGCAGGTATGACTGATAGGTGTGTGTGGAGACTACCACCTAGCGTGGGACAGGGGCCGTAAGATGATATTAGGTAATTATAAATATGACCATTTATAAGAGTTTTGTGATAAAACCTACGTAAATAAAGTTCCCTTTGAATCTGAGTTTTAAATTTGGTTCTAGCAAAGTGACTTTAGAAACTTACGCTTTACCGCGTGGCCACAGCCAACAGCGGTGCGAATTGCGGAACGTCTTGCGGCGCGGTAAGCGGTGAGCGGCGAAAACAAATGGTAGCTGTGGCATACTTAATAGATTGTCATCTATGAAGTATGCCACAGCTACCGGCGACGCGATCGGCGGCGCGTCTTGCGGAGCGACTAGCGGCGCGGTGTACGCGGCCGCGACGAGCTGCGCGATGTGCGAGTGAAACAAATGTACTAGCCAATATCGAAGTAGCCACAGCTCAGAGCGTTGCACGCGGCGGCTTCGGTGGACGTATTGAGGCATCGCGCGACCGAAACAAATTATTTTGTTTTTATCGCGAGTTGAGCTAATTAATAATGGATATGGAATAGTTATTTAGTGAAATACTAGTACTAGACCAGCAATATGGATCTCAAAATCCACATCATAATTAAAACCATGTTGTAAAAAAAATGTGGGACGAATAAAACTACAATTTCCTGGTGGTACCTAGTTAACTTTAGTTTTCAAGTCTTCGTGTATGTGACCGAGTATATAATCAAAAGTATCTATGCTTGCACGCGTATAATAAAAAAAAATATCGGGATAGTTCTTAAACTCATAATAAATTCTCTCCTTTTCTGGTTAACTGGGTGCGCTCCTTTTTTTGACTGAATGATATCTTCAGCTAAGAACGCACTTGTTTCAAGGCAATATCGTGCCACTTTTGATATTTTAATAGTTTATCCGTTCTTTAAATACGTGCCTGGCGACGCCACCGCGGTCACAACTAGTCTAGCTGTGACATACCACCGCAAATCGCGCCGCCCGCCGCGCCGCTTAACGCACCGCGCAACGCACCGCCTGTAGCTGTGGCCAGGCCCTTAGTAATATAGAAAACCCAATGTATGGAATTGACATTGGCAGGTCGTGTCCAAGACGTTAACGACGAAGAGAAAAAAAAATGTGGATGATTTGAATCACATTTATCGGTAGTAAAATTAAAGACTAAGTCCTTACACAAATTATTTTATTAGCAAACAATTACAGATCAATTTAAATTCCTCATTTTCTAATCTAAAAATAATCCCTTGAGGACTTCATTCTACAAATAAACTACTGCTGATTTCCAACATAAACCAAAATAATACTTAATATACAATTGTATAAAGTTGACAAATATTTATCTAACGTAATTAATACTGCTATTTCCAGCCCATATACAGAAACGAGCAACACATAGCCTACTCGTTCGCAATATCGTAATGGAGCGCCACTCGAAAGTTAAATCACGTTTTCATTAGATAATAAGCCATCTAGCAGATGGTCGGGTTGGAGACGCCCACCACTGCATTATTGTTGTATATCTCACTAAGGAAATACGTCGTTGAGTGAGCCAACTGCGTCTAATAATGTACTTTCACTTGGTAAACTGATCTTATATGTAACATTTCCGTCGAAACTAGAATTTAATCACAATTTCTCCAAATTAATAAAGGTTCTATTCTGTATCCGTTTCCTGAAGACGTATAATGAATAAAGTTACACTTTCGTAAAACGCATTGCATGAAATGGTTTAATAGCATCGTGATTTTTTTATATCCCATAACTCTAGGGTAATATTAAAGATTTGTTAGGTTTTCACGATCTTTGCACATTGCAGGAAATCATTTCCTGCAATGTAGTCTCTCAATGTAGTTCTTATAGTCAAAATAATACAAATAGTTCTACAATACTAGTATGTGGTCTAAAAATAGTTTTGAAGATAGGTATCGTCAATCACCATTAATTATGGTAAAATAAATTCCAGCTAGTGAAAGAAAAGTTTCATAGAGTAAATGTGTTTTACATTAATAATCATGACTTTATCGAATTATTTTATGAAATAAAAGCAATAGAACAGGTTGTATAACTGGTATTATATTATATGGTATTACCTGAAAATATTCGTCGGTGGAAACTCCGAACCACTCCGGCGAATCTAAGAAATGGTGTGGAAATACTATGTGTAGCGCACGCTGGTTCTGCGACACCACTAACCTGGAAATCAATAGAGCATTATATTACTTACTAAATTATTAATTTCTTCCCAAGATACGCGTGGACAAAAAGCACACATAGAAAAATAATGTTCTTCCACGCATTTTCCCAATTCATTTGGATTGGCACCAGTCTAACTCAATTAATTATTTGGTTAGATTAGCTTTGAATAATACCATGAGCTATCATCACATTCTACTCATTACGCTACATAACATTTTACATGCCCATTATATTACATTTCATGTGTACCTTTATTTTATCTACACTAATATAAAGAGGAAAGGTTTATTGGTTTGCATTGAATAGGCTATGAAACTATTATCATTAGAATCCTACATTATTCCTGATGATAATAGATTAAATTTTGTAATACTCGTGTGAAGCCGGGGTGGGCGGCTAGACTTTTATATAAAAATGAATGTTTGTCTGTATATCCTTCATAGAATCGTAAACTATGCATTTTATTATGTGATGATCTTCAGCAAACTGTTGTGTCTTTCATGAAACTACTTCGCCGTCAGATGTATTGTAACGCTGACCACGATATGAACCAATCAAATTGACTGAGGGAACAGACATCGAGATTTAATTAAAACGCATCCCTGACATAATCACCTCGCCGTCTATCGTGAAACATAATGAACACCCAAACGGCCAAAAGTTTAATTCAACAGATACTACACGTGAAACTGCGGCCTCATAATGGGGATAAAAGTTTAATAAAGTGGCTGCCTTTAATATAGCCTCGCGCTGCGGCTAATTAAAGCCTTGGGGTGCTGCGGTTGCGTATGTCAAGATGTACTTTTAGTAAGGCCGCATGTATAGTGTCTGAGAGCAGGGCTGTTGCGGGGTCAATTTAAACACCAACTTTTTATGCTTAGCTAGGGTAGCGACCTTGAGCATGGTCAGCAAATCCAAATCATCCAAGGCTGATTTTATTTGAATGAGGTAAAGGTCGTTCAAAGTCTGGTGGCTACGGATAAGGAGGCGCTATGCCGTATCACATATGCTATAAACGTAATGCTATACACTTCAATAATATGTATGACAGGTAGATTTTTTAAATTAAAAAAAAAGGCTTACGTTTGAACCTCAATCTTGCTTGATGGAAGGCGAAACGGAGACCTCAGATGGTACACGTTTGCCTTTAAGATGTACAGATTATACTATAATAAACTGTTTGATGTATCAATGTTATAACATACATATGTAATGTACAAAAGATCTACATTAATCTAAATCTTTGATTCAGATTAAATATCTAAGTACTACTACTACTCAGCCCATAAATGACCCACTGATGAGACGGGCCTCCTCCAGTTACATGGAGAAAAAAAAACCAACTGTTCTACGTTGGCCAGACGGGTATCAAGTTTTCCTTCTCTTGCGGCTAGGTTATCGGCCAAGTCATATCCTTTTGTCGGCTCTTACGACACCCTCAGAATGGAATGGGGTGGTGACACTATGTATTCCAAATATCTGTTACAATATAATAACAAAATAAACCATACTTAAAGACAATTCTACAGGGTATCACAGCTTAAATGTTTCTGAAATCCCAGGAGTGACAGTAACATCTAGACGCGAGACGCGACGGCTCAATCTGTCTGGAGACAATTCTGAGTGATATAGTCTTCAGATGACGAGGAAAACAACTCTCGTATAATAGTTATTTGTGCAACAAGAGAGCAAAGTCGTTTTTTGCTGCGAGTGCTGATATTGAATCCCGAGTAAGCGAAGGAATCAATGATTCTAAAGTTGATTCCTGAGTGCTGCGAGGGATTCAAAGGCACGAGATGCGAAAAATTTTGCTCTCGTGTAACACACTAAACTTTTCACTTCAGCAGCGAGAACACTACAGGAAATGAAATATATTACGTAACATTTTTGAAACTATAATTAAATATTTTTAAGTTAAATATCAGTTTTTTAAGCAGTAAATACTTATTTTAGTTTAAATACAACAATAAGTTAAAAACTCAATGAATTACAATAAAAGATATAATTATCATTTTTGCTAAATTTCTTTAGTTAGTACGAAATTCCGAACGTGTTTGTCTTTGAGGTCGAATTAAAAATCGGAGTAACCCCTTAACGAACTCCTTTCATCCAATCGAACTGTTAAAAGTACGTCTAGTTTGTATTTAATCAAATATAGTTCCCATAATATTGCTCTATCAATTTAATATTTATAATCTGTACTTTAATGCTTTGTATTGTTTTCTATAGCGCTACCTGCTAACATTTAACTTCATAACTCTAACGCAACTTATAACCAATTAATTTAACTTTCATAATCATACGAAATTTTTAACACAACACACTTGTCATTGGCAAAATCATCGGTATAACGATGGAAGCCAAAACCTAAATGAAGAAGAAGAAAAATCGGAGCTGTTGGTACTGGCCACTTGGTCTATGTCTCTCTCTCTTTTCTATTGGCGGGAAAGAGATAGTGTCAATGTTTCGAATTAGAATTAAAAAGTTACTTTGTCTCACTCAGTGGGCAAAATCGCATTTTGTTCACTGTTTTCAGTGAGCAAAACCTACATGTTTGAGCTACTGAAGTGAAAATAGTTATTTGTGCAACAAGAGAGCAAAGTCGTTTTTTGCTGCGAGTGCTGATATTGAATCCCGAGTAAGCGAAGGAATCAATGATTGAATCACGAGCGTAGCGAGTGATTCTAAAGTTGATTCCTGAGTGCTGCGAGGGATTCAAAGGCACGAGATGCGAAAAATTTTGCTCTCGTGTAACACACTAAACTTTTCACTTCAGCAGCGAGAACACTATAGGAAATGAAATATAGGTATTACGTAACATTTTTGAAACTATAATTAAGTATTTTTAAGTTAAATATCAGTTTTTTAAGCAGTAAATACTTATTTTAGTTTAAATACAACAATAAGTTAAAAATTGAATGAATTACAATAAAAGATATAATTACCATTTTTGCTAAATTTCTTTAGTTAGTACGAAATTCCTAACGTGTTTGTCTTTGAGGTCGAATTAAAAATCGGAGTAACCCCATAACGAACTCCTTTCATCCAATCGAACTGTTAAAAGTACGTCTAGTTTGTATTTAATCAAATATAGTTCCCATAATATTGCTCTATCAATTTAATATATATAATCTGTACTTTAATGCTTTGTATTGTTTTCTATAGCTCTACCTGCTTACATTTAACTTCATAACTCTAACGCAACTTATAATCAATTAATTTAACTTTCATAATCACACGAAATTTCTAACACAACACACTTGTCATTGGCAAAATCATCGGTATAACGATGGAAGCCAAAACCTAAATGAAGAAGAAGAAGAAAAATCGGAGCTGTTGGTACTGGCCACTTGGTCTTTGTCTCTCTCTCTTTTCTATTGGCGGGAAAGAGATAGTGTCAATGTTTCGAATTAGAATTAAAAAGTTACTTTGTCTCACTCAGTGGGCAAAATCGCATTTTGTCCACTGTTTTCAGTGAGCAAAACCTACATGTTTGAGCTACTGAAGTGAAAAAATATTTAAATCAAATTAATTTCGAAAGCTCTCATATCAAATATAAGCGTCGTTCCGATAACAAACGAAATGTTAAACCAATCGAGTTTCTAGGAAAATGATACAATAAACAAATCGATCTCTTTTTCTGCGTAAAATTGAGACGCGAGCCCTGTTATGAGTTTTATATCGTGATATTTGACATTTTGCCCGGTGAAAAGGTGAAATAATAAGTTAGGGCTGTGTAGCATATTTTAATAAAATACATTAAGGAATGTAATAATAATTAAATAGGGACTAAAATATCAGACTTTCGATGGAAGAGAGACAAAGACAAACATGCTGTTAGTAGCCCTGAAAATTAGTTCACCGTCAAAGCTATTTTCATGTTCTAATGAAAACCTTACTTCTAAAGAAAACTCAAAGTCAAAACCAATCTTGGATTTAGATAAACCTGGGGTCTAAGATTATTTTAACCGACAACATTTTCTACAGATACAGTACCAATATACTATGAATTAAACATTAAATTTTATATGAAATTTGACTTTGCAGCAGTTGCTAAACTGTCGAGAAGATGAACAATCGGTGAAAACCCAAACCATTCACACAAGCATCGTTTGTCGGCAAACGGGCTGCGGTTGAGAGATCACTGATGCTACGTGAATATGATCTGCACAACACCTCTCGATTGGATCTACTGATCGGATTACGCAAGGAGTGTCATAGATAATTCAAATGGATTAAGTGGTAACATTACTAGTAGATCAGGACGTTGGTGGTTGGTGTTTTTGGATAAGCAGGAGGAGAATCAAAAACACTATGCATGAGTGAAGATCTTCATATTCTTTCAAGTTATTAGTATAATTCTAGTAGCAACTAACTATTCTAGGCACACAGACACAAAATACATCAAATCTGGATCGGCCACAGATAAAAATAGTTATTTGTTATACAAGAGTGCAAAGTTGCTTTTTAACCGCGTGTTCAATTTTGATGACTGAGCAAGCGAAGGAGTCTAAAATTGAATCACGAGCGCAGCGAGTGATTCAAAATTAGAATCCTGAACGTTAGCGAGGGAATCAAAAGAGCACGAGGTGAAAAATCTTTGCACTCGAGTGCAACACGTAACTTTTCATTCCACCTCAGCGAGGAAATGACTAAATGCAAAAAAAAAACGTTTACAATCACAAGATAGGTACACTTTTATTTCAATTTAGGTATTAATTACTACATTATGACAGGTAAGTATTACAGAATAATCTTTACTTTATTCTCTAGCGAATAAAAACGGCTTTTGCACTCAGATATCGAAGAGCAAAAATACTTTATTCTCTAGTGAATAAAAACGGCTTTTGCACTCAGATATCGAAGAGCAAAAATACTCTTTCCGAGATGGGGGGATGAAAAAAATATTATTAATCTACGCATTATTTTGGTCACTTAAAAACAATTATTTACAATTAGACCCTACATTTGGTCTAATTGTACAACCTTACAGGAAACCAAATTTGAGAAACCTCCAAAAGATTCGCCTCTAAAATTAGGATATGAAATAATCAAAGTTTCCGTCCATCCTTGGCACATGGCTCATAAAGCTTAGCCTCGCAAAGGTCTCGCATAATAGAGTTTCGTAAAACTAAAGCAGGGTCGAAATGTTTGTCTCATGAAACCTTTGAACGGAGGTCGCCCCGCAAATGTTCCGACAATTTCTTTTGAAAGTCCGGAATTTTTGTATTTTCCTGATCGAGAATTGCTCAATGGGCGAAAATGAATTGTCATGAATTTTCCGCGTAACCAAAACGAAATACAAAGCTTTTATAAATATCCAACTATTGGGAAAGTCGGCATTTACTAAAATTTCTAATGTAACGACGTTCTAAGTAGATGAATAGTTAGCCTGAGAAACATGTTTCTTTCATGTACATTGAAACTATGAACCAGTGTATGATGTGACTAATTAATTAAGCATCACTAAAAGATCTAGAAAAGTCCTCGAGTGGCGACCGCGTTCCGGAAGGCGCAGTGCTGGTAGGCCTCCCACACGGTGGACCGACGACCTGGTTAAGATCGCCGGAAAGCAGTGGATGCGGGCGGCCCAGGACCGGCCTTTGTGGAAATCCTTGGGGGAGGCCTATGTCCAGCAGTGGACGTCTTTTGGCTGAAATGATGATGATGATGATGAAAAGATCTAGAAGAACGGTATTAAGAATTAATAAATTAATGTATTCATGTGATCTTCAAAATATTGCAGTTTTAACAATTCTAGAGACAATAAGGCAAGTGTTAGTGGACACTGCCTTAGTTTATTTATTTCCGTGGTAATTTAGAACAGATAAAAATTACTTATCAGCCTAAGCTAGATTGTAATAAGAATGGTGCAGCATTAATACGAGTGCGCTATTACAAAAAAAAGAGAAACTGTTGTTTCAGCATATAATTAAAAATAAAATAAAATAAATATCCTTGGACATTTCACACAAAGCCATCTCGTCCCAAGCTAAGCAACTTAATGCTTGTGTTATGGTAACGAGATGGATGATAAACTACTTACATACATTTTTTTTTGTAAATACATACATATTATAGATAGAAAAACACCCAGACCCGGAACAAATACTTGTAGGTCGTACAAATATTTCTTCCGTGCGGGGATCGAAACCGCGACATGCTGCGCAGCAGTCGATCGCTCAACCACTGACCCACTACTGAGCTGCGCCTTCTCCAAATTGATGTAGGAAAAAATTAAATTAAAAATTTAAAATACCCCCGGCACAATAACTTTTAAAAAGTAAAAAATAAATATATCGCGTTGGGGGACCGCTCCCACTTATTTATTACCTGACCCCTGGTCCCCCAACGCGATGTATTTATTTTTTACTTTTTAAAAGTTATTGTGTCGGGGGTATTTTAAATTTTTAATTTAATTTTTATTTTATGCTTTTTATAGGTACACACTTAATATAATGTAGATTTTGTTAAATTGCACGTGATGCGCTTTCATTTGAGACCCCACTCGATTATATTTGCAGACATTCGGTTATTCTTCCCCACTTTCACCCGTCATAACTTTTAAACGACTTAACCGATTTTCATCAAACATGTCTAAGAACACTCGCCCGTAACTCACCTGTCATACAAAAAAAACTGTATTGAAATCGCTTCATCCGTTCGCGAGCTACGGTGCCACAGACAGACAGACAGACAGACAGACAGACAGACAGACAGACAGACAGACAGACAGACCGACAGACAGACAGACACGTGAAACTTATAACACCCCTCTTTTTGCGTCGGGGGTTAAAAATGACTACTGTTGACATATGGTTTAGTGTAAAATTTCACTTTTCTTGTGACGAGGTGTTCTGCCACTTGCGTTCCTTTAGTTACCTCTTACCACAACCTCAGGATTATATGGGATGATGACATTCTAAATCCTCACGGACTAGGAACTGCTACTACTGGTCAGCCCACAAATTACCCACTGCTGAGTCGGACCTCCTCCCATTACATGGAGGCTAATTTCGTATCAAGTTGTACATCTCTTGTGGCTTCTGATGGAATGAGGTGGTGACACTATGTATTCTAAATCCGTCACCACTCACCACACGGAGTAACTTGTATAACGATTAGAATCATGTATAGCTTGTAAAATGCGTAAGCCGTTCTAAGTGCGGCTGGTTAAGTGCTCGGAAAGAGGTCGGCGGGAGTTGCGAGGGGTCGTATCGGCAGTACATCGCGCCAGCTGGCCCACTTGAGACATGCCAACTTTTCTATCTGATATATATCTTCCGTGACGTAAGCGTAATTATCTATTATACCCTCAGCGTTAAAAACCCACTGTTAGTAGGTTTTTGCCAATGCTATGGCACCCAATCGTGGGTTTAACATGCAAATAGGAAACTACGCATTCTGACTTTGACTATAGGATATTCTTTAATCATTAGTATACATTTGAAAGTTTCTTTTTTGGTAAGCAGGTATAATTTGCAGTTATCCAAAACCTCATTTTGCTCAAAAAATGTCTTCTCTTTAAAAGATTTTTTACCAATATATTGCAAACAACAACAAAATCACAAAAAGGGATGGTCAACCAGCCAGACGAGGTTGTATGTCTGGCAGAGGGCCGCGGCGCCTCCCATATCTGTAGCAATTATGTCCGTGCGAATCATTCTGTAAACTTCGCTATAGCGGTGTTGGAATTTTTGGTAAGCCTCGTACTTGTTGGCGACGTTTCTTGATTCAGATTTCAATGTAATTTTTTTCTGGTTAAAAATTTCTAAACCGATTCAGGCGTCTTCGAAGAATCTATGAAAATTCATTTCTCTTTTTTATTATGTCAGAAATCCTCATAGATACCCGGCCGTTGGGACTGACCGGGTTATGCGGGACTCCCGGGCGCGTGCAGATGGTGAAACTAAAACCGACCGCGATCCTCGACTGTCCGAACCAGGGCCACGGATTCACTCCCCGATAGGGGAGCATGCTCCGGAACGATTGGCTACATAATCTAATTTTCTAATTTGCAATAGAACATGATGATAATGAGCTATTATTTGTACTTTCCAACTGTTACCGACCCCTGGCTCGTAAATGGAACGAAGCGGAGCAATTACTCTGGTCCTAGGCGAATGTCTAGATTTTTATGACTCGTCGCTAACTGCGAGGCAAGTTGTTAAAGTAGACGAAGCGAACTGTTTACCTATAAACGTTGCGGATCGTTTCTTCCTATTCTTTTTACCCCAGTATTACCACCAATTAAGTTTGATATGCACGACGGATTTAGAATACAGTGTCACCACCCCATTCCACCTAGAAAAAAAGAAATGATGAGGCCGATTACCCGGCCACAAGAGAATAAAAACTTGATATCGTATCAACCCGTCTGGCCAGCGTGGTACAGTAGGCTACTTGTACTTACCCTTTATGTAATTGGAAGACGCCCACCTCAGCAGTGGGTCATTAATGGGCTGAATTGTAGTAAATAGTACGTTTTATATTCTGAGGCATCAGTTCCTTAATATCCTGATTCCTGACATACTTATTATCGAAAACGCCCTAGCTATATGGTGTATGCAACGAAAATATCGATATGACTGCTGATACGGAATTTTATGAAACACAACCCCATTTTTTTTCGTAAAATGTTGGTGACCCGTTGGTAAGGGTAGTGACGTAACTCAAACTAAATAAGTAACGTTAGTAAGTACAAAATCAAGCACAGGGAACCCAAGTAACGTTATGGATCTTGTAAGATAATAATACGCTTCCATCCTGAGGGTGTCGTAAGAGCCGACGAAAGGAAATTACAAGGCTGCATAGCCTAGCAAGAGACGATACCCTTTTTTTTTTTTTTGTTGTCGCTGGGGAAATGCTCTATGCATACCACCGCCCCCCGGGGGAGAGGTCAGTGATTATGTGGGACTCCGACAAGGGTCGTCTACCCACTAAAACCCCAGCGGTATACCCTCACACGGCGCGCTTGGGCGCCACAAGTTCGCGTAAACGCATTCTACTGTGACGCTAAGAGACGATACCCTGTGCCAACTCGTCTGGCCAGCGTGGCACATTA
This sequence comes from Clostera curtula, assembly GCA_905475355.2. Classification (NCBI taxonomy): domain Eukaryota; kingdom Metazoa; phylum Arthropoda; class Insecta; order Lepidoptera; family Notodontidae; genus Clostera; species Clostera curtula. The sequence goes on along the minus strand of FR997804.1, from coordinate 1,744,592 downwards.
GGTTACTTACCCTTTATGTAATTAGAGGAGGCCCGCCTCAGCAGTGGGTCATTTGGGGGCTGAATAGTAGTAGTAGTAGGTCAATAATAACTAGCTAGTTGGTTGATTTCACTGGACCCCATGTTTTGTAGTAACCATAAATGTAGTTTAGAAAAACATCGATATCTCAGTCGTACATCAAGATAGAAAACGATTTTAAACACAGAGTGGCGTCTTTTGCTCTATGCCCGGACATTACACCCTGAATAATAAAACAAGATGTTTATAGGTCAAGGAGAGAAAGAAATGTAATCTCCACTACCAGTGCGAAGCCGGGGCGAGGGTCGCTAACTATAACAACATTAATCCCGTCTAGAAGCAAGGTACTTTAAGGCAAGTTAAGATGAAAGTAAGGCTTAATAGAGATAAAGCCCTCCGAGTTACTGCAAATAGAATTGGATGAAAAGTTTTCAGACCCGTCATCTTGAGTTTATTTCCAATCTCTTGTATCCTTTTTTATGAGTTAATTAAATGCCTTTGATCCTAGGCTTGCGTGATGGAAAGCAACGCCAGGGTCTAAGATGGAGTAGGTAATTCAAGGAAATGCCCTGTCGGCCGGCTATGTGAACTTGGCACCCGACTTTTCCAAAATTATGTTTTTTTGTGTTTTTTAGATAGATTTGGGTAAGTAGTAGATAGTAGTAAAAATATTTTCGTTTGTAGTAATTCCAAAAAAAAAATGATGAAATGATGAAATAAAAATGTTAAAAATGATGATGATGATGATGAAAAAATCAAATTTTTTTTTACTATTTATATTATTAATCGTATGTAGTGGATTGTAGTAAACTTTTTTTTGTTTGTAGTAAAACAGAAAAAATATGAAAAATATTTTCATTTGAGAGTATTATATCATCACGATGTCGGTAACGAAAAATCGGTTTCCAAAGTAAAATCGATTATAATGAACGTCCAAAACCTCTAAGAAAGGTTCCCAGAGGTTAGTAGTGGACGAATTTTCGTTTGTAGTAAACGTATTTTATTAAAAAAGTGACTATCTTAAGAAGCACTCGTTTCGGCGTCGTTTACGTGAAATAACTCTAGTTTGCATAGAGATACGGTTACTACAAACCTCCTAATCTACTGCGAAAGGGGCCTAGAGGTTAGTAGTGAACAAATTTTCGATTGTAGTAAACAACTTTTTATAAAAAAAGTGACCATCTTAAAAAACACTCGTTTCGGCGTCGTTTACGTGAAATAACTCTAGTTTGAATAGAGATACGGTTACTACAAACCTCCTAATCTACTGAGAAAGGGTCCTAGAGGTTAGTAGTGAACCAATTTTCGATTGTAGTAAACGATTTTTTATAAAAAAGTGACCATCTTAGAAAACACTCGTTTTGGCGAGGTTTACGTGAAATAACTCTAGTTTGCATAGAGATACGGTTACTACAAACCTCCTAATCTACTGCGAAAGGGTCCTAGAGGTTAGTAGTGAACGAATTTTCGATTGTAGTAAACAACTTTTTATAAAAAAGTTACCATCTTAGAAAACACTCGTTTTGGCGAGGTTTACGTGAAATAACTCTAGTTTGCATAGAGATACGGTTACTACAAACCTCCTAATCTACTGAGAAAGGGTCCTAGAGGTTAGTAGTGAACCAATTTTCGATTGTAGTAAACGATTTTTTATAAAAAAGTGACCATCTTAGAAAACACTCGTTTTGGCGAGGTTTACGTGAAATAACTCTTGTTACAAAAGAGATACGGTTACTACAAACCTTCTAATCGATTGAGAAAGGGTCCTAGAGGTTAGTAGTGAACGAATTTTCGATTGTAGTAAACAACTTTTTATAAAAAAAGTGACCATCTTAAAAAACACTCGTTTCGGCGTCGTTTACGTGAAATAACTCTAGTTTGAATAGAGATACGGTTACTACAAACCTCCTAATCTACTGCGAAAGGGTCCTAGAGGTTAGTAGTGAATGAATTTTCGATTGTAGTAAACAACTTTTTATAAAAAAGTGACCATCTTAGAAAACACTCGATTTGGCGACGTTTACGTGAAATAACTCTTGTTACAAAGGCGATACGGTTACTACAAACCTCCTAATCGACTGAGAAAGGGTCCTAGAGGTTAGTAGTGAACGAATTTTCGATTGTAGTAAACAACTTTTTATAAAAAAGTGACCATCTTATAAAACACTCGTTTTGGCGACGTTTACGTGAAATAACTCTTGTTACAAAAGAGATACGGTTACTACAAACCTCCTAATCAACTGAGAAAGGGTCCTAGAGGTTAGTAGTGAACGAATTTTCGATTGTAGTAAACGACTTTTTATAAAAAAAGTGACCATCTTAGAAAACACTCGTTTCGGCGACGTTTACGTGAGATAACTCTAGTTTGAAAAGAGATACGGTTACTACAAACATCCTAGTCGACTGAGAAAGGGTCCTAGAGGTTAGTAGTGAACGAATTTTCGATTGTAGTAAACAACTTTTTATAAAAAAAGTGACCATCTTAAAAAACACTCGTTTCGGCGTCGTTTACGTGAAATAACTCTAGTTTGAATAGAGATACGGTTACTACAAACCTCCTAATCTACTGCGAAAGGGTCCTAGAGGTTAGTAGTGAACGAATTTTCGATTGTAGTAAACAACTTTTTATAAAAAAGTGACCATCTTAGAAAACACTCGTTTTGGCGACGTTTACGTGAAATAACTCTTGTTACAAAAGAGATACGGTTACTACAAACCTCCTAATCGACTGAGAAAGGGTCCTAGAGGTTAGTAGTGAACGAATTTTCGATTGTAGTAAACTACTTTTTATAAAAAAGTGACCATCTTAGAAAACACTCGTTTTGGCGAGGTTTACGTGAAATAACTCTAGTTTGCATAGAGATACGGTTACTACAAACCTCCTAATCTACTGAGAAAGGGTCCTAGAGGTTAGTAGTGAACCAATTTTCGATTGTAGTAAACGATTTTTTATAAAAAAGTGACCATCTTAAAAAACACTCGTTTCGGCGTCGTTTACGTGAAATAACTCTAGTTTGAATAGAGATACGGTTACTACAAACCTCCTAATCTACTGCGAAAGGGTCCTAGAGGTTAGTAGTGAACGAATTTTCGATTGTAGTAAACAACTTTTTATAAAAAAGTGACCATCTTAGAAAACACTCGTTTTGGCGACGTTTACGTGAAATAACTCTTGTTACAAAGGAGATACGGTTACTACAAACCTCCTAATCGACTGAGAAAGGGTCCTAGAGGTTAGTAGTGAACGAATTTTCGATTGTAGTAAACAACTTTTTATAAAAAAGTTACCATCTTAGAAAACACTCGTTTTGGCGAGGTTTACGTGAAATAACTCTAGTTTGCATAGAGATACGGTTACTACAAACCTCCTAATCTACTGAGAAAGGGTCCTAGAGGTTAGTAGTGAACCAATTTTCGATTGTAGTAAACGATTTTTTATAAAAAAGTGACCATCTTAGAAAACACTCGTTTTGGCGAGGTTTACGTGAAATAACTCTAGTTTGCATAGAGATACGGTTACTACAAACCTCCTAATCTACTGCGAAAGGGTCCTAGAGGTTAGTAGTGAACGAATTTTCGATTGTAGTAAACAACTTTTTATAAAAAAAGTGACCATCTTAAAAAACACTCGTTTCGGCGTCGGTTACGTGATATAACTCTAGTTTGCATAGAGATACGGTTACTACAAACCTCCTAATCTACTGCGAAAGGGTCCTAGAGGTTAGTAGTGAACGAATTTTCGATTGTAGTAAACAACTTTTTATAAAAAAGTTACCATCTTAGAAAACACTCGTTTTGGCGACGTTTACGTGAAATAACTCTAGTTTGCATAGAGATACGGTTACTACAAACCTCCTAATCTACTGCGAAAGGGTCCTAGAGGTTAGTAGTGAACGAATTTTCGATTGTAGTAAACAACTTTTTATAAAAAAGTTACCATCTTAGAAAACACTCGTTTTGGCGACGTTTACGTGAAATAACTCTTGTTACAAAGGAGATACGGTTACTATAAACCTTCTAATCGACTGAGAAAGGGTCCTAGAGGTTAGTAGTGAACGAATTTTTGATTGTAGTAAACAACTTTTTATAAAAAAAGTGACCATCTTAAAAAACACTCGTTTCGGCGTCGGTTACGTGATATAACTCTAGTTTGCATAGAGATACGGTTACTACAAACCTCCTAATCTACTGCGAAAGGGTCCTAGAGGTTAGTAGTGAACGAATTTTCGATTGTAGTAAACAACTTTTTATAAAAAAGTTACCATCTTAGAAAACACTCGTTTCGGCGTCGTTTACGTGAAATAACTCTAGTTTGAATAGAGATACGGTTACTACAAACCTCCTAATCTATTGAGAAAGGGTCCTAGAGGTTAGTAGTGAACGAATTTTCGATTGTAGTAAACAACTTTTTATAAAAAAAGTGAACCATCTTAAAAAACACTCGTTTCGGCGTCGGTTACGTGATATAACTCTAGTTTGAAAAGAGTTACGGTTACTACAAACCTTCTAATCGACTGAGAAAGGGTCCTAGAGGTTAGTAGTGAACAAATTTTCGATTGTAGTAAACGACTTTTTATAAAAAAGTGACCATCTTAGAAAACACTCGTTTTCTAACAAGAGTTATATCACGTAAACGACGCCGAAAGGAGTGTTTCTTAAGATAGTCACTTTTTTATAAAAAGTCGTTTACTACAATCGAAAATTCGTTCACTACTAACCTCTAGGACCCTTTCTCAGTCGATTAGGAGGTTTGTAGTAACCGTATCTCCTTTGTAACAAGAGTTATTTCACGTAAACGTCGCCAAAACGAGAGTTTTCTAAGATGGTCACTTTTTTATAAAAAGTTGTTTACTACAATCGAAAATTCGTTCACTACTAACCTCTAGGACCCTTTCTCAGTAGATTAGGAGGTTTGTAGTAACCGTATCTCCTTTGTAACAAGAGTTATTTCACGTAAACGACGCCGAAACGAGTGTTTTTTAAGATGGTCACTTTTTTTATAAAAAGTTGTTTACTACAATCGAAAATTCGTTCACTACTAACCTCTAGGACCCTTTCTCAGTCGATTAGAAGGTTTGTAGTAACCGTATCTCCTTTGTAACAAGAGTTATATCACGTAAACGACGCCGAAACGAGTGTTTTTAAGATGGTCACTTTTTTTATAAAAAGTCTTTTACTACAATCGAAAATTCGTTCACTACTAACCTCTAGGACCCTTTCTCAGTCGATTAGGAGGTTTGAGGTAACCGTATCTCTTTTGTAACAAGAGTTATTTCACGTAAACGTCGCCAAAACGAGTGTTTTCTAAGATGGTCACTTTTTTATAAAAAGTTGTTTACTACAATCGAAAATTCGTTCACTACTAACCTCTAGGACCCTTTCTCAGTCGATTAGGAGGTTTGTAGTAACCGTATCTCTATGCAAACTAGAGTTATTTCACGTAAACCTCGCCAAAACGAGTGTTTTCTAAGATGGTCACTTTTTTATAAAAAGTTGTTTACTACAATCGAAAATTCGTTCACTACTAACCTCTAGGACCCTTTCTCAGTCGATTAGAAGGTTTATAGTAACCGTATCTCCTTTGTAACAAGAGTTACTTCACGTAAACCTCGCCAAAACGAGTGTTTTCTAAGATGGTCACTTTTTTATAAAAAGTTGTTTACTACAATCGAAAATTCGTTCACTACTAACCTCTAGGACCCTTTCTCAGTCGATTAGAAGGTTTGTAGTAACCGTATCTCCTTTGTAACAAGAGTTATTTCACGTAAACGTCGCCAAAACGAGTGTTTTCTAAGATGGTCACTTTTTTATAAAAAGTTGTTTACTACAATCGAAAATTCGTTCACTACTAACCTCTAGGACCCTTTCGCAGTAGATTAGGAGGTTTGTCGTAACCGTATCTCTATGCAAACTAGAGTTATTTCACGTAAACCTCGCCAAAACGAGTGTTTTCTAAGATGGTCACTTTTTTATAAAAAGTTGTTTACTACAATCGAAAATTCGTTCACTACTAACCTCTAGGACCCTTTCTCAGTCGATTAGAAGGTTTGTAGTAACCGTATCTCCTTTGTAACAAGAGTTATTTCACGTAAACGTCGCCAAAACGAGTGTTTTCTAAGATGGTCACTTTTTTATAAAAAGTTGTTTACTACAATCGAAAATTCGTTCACTACTAACCTCTAGGACCCTTTCGCAGTAGATTAGGAGGTTTGTCGTAACCGTATCTCTATGCAAACTAGAGTTATTTCACGTAAACCTCGCCAAAACGAGTGTTTTCTAAGATGGTCACTTTTTTATAAAAAGTTGTTTACTACAATCGAAAATTCGTTCACTACTAACCTCTAGGACCCTTTCTCAGTCGATTAGAAGGTTTGTAGTAACCGTATCTCCTTTGTAACAAGAGTTATTTCACGTAAACGTCGCCAAAACGAGTGTTTTCTAAGATGGTCACTTTTTTATAAAAAGTTGTTTACTACAATCGAAAATTCGTTCACTACTAACCTCTAGGACCCTTTCTCAGTCGATTAGAAGGTTTGTAGTAACCGTATCTCCTTTGTAACAAGAGTTATTTCACGTAAACGACGCCGAAACGAGTGTTTTTTAAGATGGTCACTTTTTTTATAAAAAGTTGTTTACTACAATCGAAAATTCCTTCACTACTAACCTCAAGGACCCTTTCTCAGTCGATTAGAAGGTTTGTAGTAACCGTATCTCCTTTGTAACAAAAGTTATATCACGTAAACGACGCCGAAACGAGTGTTTTTTAAGATGGTCACTTTTTTTATAAAAAGTCTTTTACTACAATCGAAAATTCGTTCACTACTAACCTCTAGGACCCTTTCTCAGTCGATTAGGAGGTTTGTAGTAACCGTATCTCTTTTGTAACAAGAGTTATTTCACGTAAACGTCGCCAAAACGAGTGTTTTCTAAGATGGTCTTTACTACAATTGAAAATTCGTTCACTACTAACCTCTAGGACCCTTTCTCAGTCGATTAGGAGGTTTGTAGTAACCGTATCTCTTTTGTAACAAGACTTATTTCACGTAAACGACGCCGAAACGAGTGTTTTTTAAGATGGTCACTTTTTTTATAAAAAATCGTTTACTACAATCGAAAATTCGTTCACTACTAACCTCTAGGACCCTTTCTCAGTCGATTAGAAGGTTTGTCGTAACCGTATCTCTATGCAAACTAGAGTTATTTCACGTAAACGATGCCGAAAGGAGTGTTTCTTAAGATAGTCACTTTTTTATAAAAAGTCGTTTACTACAATCGAAAATTCGTTCACTACTAACCTCTAGGACCCTTTCTCAGTCGATAAGGAGGTTTGTAGTAACCGTATCTCTTTTCAAACTAGAGTTATTTCACGTAAACGACGCCGAAACGAGTGTTTTTTAAGATGGCCACTTTTTTATAAAAAGTTGTTTACTACAATCGAAAATTCGTTCACTACTAACCTCTAGGACCCTTTCTCTGTCGATTAGGAGGTTTGTAGTAACCGTATCTCCTTTGTAACAAGAGTTATTTCACGTAAACGACGCCGAAACGAGTGCTTCTTAAGATAGTCACTTTTTTAATAAAATACGTTTACTACAAACGAAAATTCGTCCACTACTAACCTCTGGGAACCTTTCTTAGAGGTTTTGGACGTTCATTATAATCGATTTTACCTTGGAAACCGATTTTTCGTTACCGAGATCGTGATGATATAATACTCTCAAATGAAAATATTTTTCATATTTTTTCTGTTTTACTACAAACAAAAAAAAGTTTACTACAATCCACTACATACGATTAATAATATAAATATTAAAAAAAAAATTGATTTTTTCAATTTCGGGAGATGGATTTTTTTTAACATTTTTATTTTTTTTTTGGAATTACTACAAACGAAAATATTTTTACTACTATCTACTACTTACCCAAATCTATCTATAAAACACAAAAAAACATAATTTTGGAAAAGTCGGGTGCCAAGTTCACATAGCCCTGTCGGCCACCGGACTTATATGTGATGGTAGCCGGGAGGACCAGTAACCTACCACCAACCGTGCTGGGTTTTGTTGACTTTTACAACACGCGTTATTTCCCACCGTGCAGTGGTGATGTTTTATATTAAAAAACAACTGATCTTCAGCTAGTTGTTGCATGGCCTACATATTAACATCTGACGTCCGTGTGTACATTTCATCTGGTAACGCTACATATCTATCATCATAATCAAAGCCCATAAATGATGCATTGCTGGGTAAAACACCTTCAATTTGTTGAAGGCCAATTAGCCTACCAGAACCTGTGGCGCCCCAAGCGTGTCGTGTGAGGGTATACCGCTGGGGTTTTAGTGGGTAGACGAGATGTTTTCGGAGTCCCACATAATCGCCGACCCCACCCCGAGGGCGGCGGTATGCTTAAAGCATTTCCCCAGCGTCACCAAAAAAATGCCTTCATATCACCAACCCTAGATGCCTTGCGTTCGTCGTTTGTCGGCACCCCGACGAGGCGCCACAGTAGAATGCGTTCCCGCGAACCTTTGGCGTCCGGCCCGTGACGTATGAGGGTATAGCATTTTCCCAGTACAAAACAAGGCCGTCGAATCACGTTAGTGTGACTTATCTTACTAAATATCCTGCTTAAATACTCTGTTCAGTTGCCTCATATGGCACAATCATAATGGAAAGGGATAGAGACACTATCTATTCAAATTAATCAATTTCTTTCTTTCTTTCTTTTTTTTAAACGAAACTCTTGCACTAGGTATAACCTGTATCGCGAGTACAGTTTACAAACATGTAATTCACGAACACAAATGACACCCAGACTCAGAGAAGTGTGCCTCTGGTTTACACAAAGACACTTGCCCCACCCCGGAATCGAACCCGGGACCCGTCGATCCAAAGGCGGCACGGCACATCTAACCACTAAACCAACGAGGCAGTCTTGAAAGTGACTGAACAAAAATTAATTCCTTCACATCCAATTGTTTACGATAAAAGCGTCATCTATTATTAGTTAAGACTAGCGGCCCGTCCCGGCTTCGCATGGGTGCGATGTTACCCGCGGGTGACGCCGCGGGGCGAAACTAGACAAAAAAGTAACCTATGTTACTCCTTATATTATCAGCCACCTATCAGTAATATTCCCGTCAAAATCGGTCCAGCCGTTTCAGAGATTAGCCGGAACAAACAAACAGACAAAAATAAAAAATAAAATGGTTATTTTGGTCTATGTCCTGTACTTACGCACTTAGTAAAAAGTGGTTATTTTATTATTACAAACAGATACTTCAATTTTATTTATTTGTATGTATCTATACATATAGTTTGGATTTTCGGCTGCGGGTTGTAACTTGAAGGCGAGTGATCTAGGTCAAGGCGAACGAAACCGTAGGCAGCAACTAGTGTATTCTAAAGCCGACCACAGACAGTCATACATCAAAACATGCTACTATGTATGGTCGCACGTGTACCGTGCCCAAGCCTTGAGACCGTCAGTAAAAATCGTGAAGATTTATTAGTCCAGCGCTAACATCAATTGGCAAATCTATCCATCAAGCCTACACACTTAAAACTTACTTTACCCTCAATGTCATAAGGTTCAATTTACAGAAGGTTGTCTGTCAACCTTAAACACGAAAAAGGAGTGACTGGCCACTACGGTATCATTAACCAAAACTGGTATCAATATTCAAGGCACCTAATCCCAACAGTCAATGCAGGCTTGGCTGAACTTATAGAGATCGTGCAGATGTCGAAATTCGACAAGGCCCCAGATCTGATATTCTCTATTGAAGTACCTTTCCGGCATTATGCTATTGCTACAACTACTGTCCGTGTGGAGACGTATATAGAATACACAATGTCACCAACCCACACTATCCTGAGGGTGTCGTAAGAGGCGATTAAAGGATCGTAAGAGGCAGATCACCTAGCAGTATGAGAAGGAAAACTAAATACAAACCCTTTTTTTTTAACGTCGGAGATCCTCATGGATACCCGGCCGTTGGGGACTGGCAGGGCTATGTGGGACTCCGGGGCACTTAGAGATGGTGAATTGCGCCGGTACTGGACCTACCCACTAAAACCGACGGCGATCCTCGACTGCCTAAACCAGGGCCACGGGCCGCGGCGCGCCTTCCACCCGGGGCCTGTTTTGGTTAGGCGACGGACTTTCCCAGGTCCATCGCCCGCAGGCCTACTTACGGCGGGCGGAGGTCAGCCAGCGCCCTCCGACGCCTGTTGTGGCGCTGGCGGTTTGGGCGCTGGGAGTGGCCTCCCACTCCGACTCTCTGGCCCGTTCAGCCTCCTCCTTGGCTGTCATAACGGCCTCACATAATGCGGCCGTCTCCCTCCAAGCCCTCTCGCGCCTGCCCTCCGGCAGCGAGAGGCTCTTCACAACGCCGAAAAGGTCGCGTCGTGGCCCATCCCACGCACGGCACACCTCCAGGGTATGCTGCGCGGAGACCTCAGCACCATCCGCGCAGTGATGACATACCGGAGTCTCCTCCCGGCCAATGCGGCACAGGTACTTTCTAAAGCACCCGTGCCCGGACAAAACCTGCGTCAGCCGGAAGGACAGTGCACCATGCCTCCTCTCCAGCCATTCGTCTAATACGGGACGGATGGCTTCCACGATGGCGTGCCCAGCACTAGGGCTCGCCAGCCGATTCCTCCACTCCTGGCGGACCGTAGCACGCAGCTCGGTCCGTCACTCCTCCACATTCCTAGGAAGGGGACGCCGCCCCGCTCAGTAGTGGGTAATTTATGGGCTGAGAAGTATGTAAGGAGATCTACTAATACTATAGTGTTATTATTGTGTAGCACTTTTGAATTTAGCAGATTACGAATTTTGACATCAACGGCATCCTACAACTTCTCGAAACAGTACTACGGGTTTGACTCCCCAATGGGGTACAATGCTCCACGACTCTGATGAACTTCCAAAGTAACTGTACTACTATTCATTCCATCTCGTGTAGTTTCTGCACTGTATATTTTATTAATCAAGTAACTATACATACTAGGCAATAAGCAAACACACCGCACCGTATATCCGGAACAAAAATCATGAATAAAATATCACCGGTGCATTGTATTCGGTACCAAATCTCGCAAATGCTGGTCTCGTTTTGTTCAGTGTTGCCACTTAGAAAGGTATAATACTTGCCGAAAAATGGAGCAGGCACTCATAGTTGAGATAAAATATTATTTACAAAGTGAAATAAAGTTTTTTATAAACGTTCTCTTTCAAGTGACTAGAGGCACAATAGACTAGTATATCCACGCTAGCCAGACGGGATGGGACTAGCTAGGGGCCAGATGCAAAAAATGCGCTAACGGTATCTGCAACGTTAAAATGTATGGGATGTCATTTCAAATTGATTTGGTATTTTATTCTTTTAAGATAAGAATAAAATAATCTCTAACTCAAAATACTAGAGACAAAGACATATTTGCAAAATATAGAGTGCACTAAGTATCCTGGCAACTCTTTTACGACTGAATAATTCATGCACATATAATACGAGCGATACTCGCAAAGAGGTCGGTTTGTATATGCCCGGCTGAGATTACGCAATGCGCCGGCAACCGTGTGTGGCCACTTTTCCTTTCAATGGACATGGTCCATTCATAAATTAATACGACAAGTACACTCACTGGTTACTACTGTCATTAAACTACCGAAGGCAGTCGATACAAAAAAAAATGTAGCGTGAAAATGAACAGCCGGCCTAGCCAAATGAATATCGGTTGTTCCAGAAAATGGGTCGCAGAGGGCAGACGGCAATTATGTAATATAAATACATACTGGTAATTAGTCAAATCGGATTGAACTGCCGAAGTAGTTGGCGACCTAATGAAATCTGAGAAAAGGCCTCATTTATCCCGTCATATAATTAATATGAAATGAGAGCCATGTAATGGGAGGACGCCCCACTCGGCAGGGGTCATTTGTGGGTTGAGTAGTACTCGTATAGTGTTTTTCAACAAGAACTTTGTTTTTCAATTGGGGAAAACACCAAACACATGACAGTTTTGACATTTAGTTGTTTGACATATTAGTAGTAGATGTTTTGGCAATTGTTCAATGAATTTAATTTCGTTCGAAAATCGTATTAAAATCCACTATGAAAACGGTGGTTCTGTTAAAGTTACAATTCGTACATTTCATATCACATAATCGTCCTTCTGAGATCTGCGTTTGGATAAGCCCACAAAAAATAATCCTGTGGTGTTCAATCAACGATCTGGCTCGCCACTTATTGAAAGTGACACAAGAGATCCTTGAAACACTAAGAAAATACTAAATTCGACTATCAAAACATCCCAACATTCTTGCACAAGGTCTTATGACATGTGGCCCACCCTTCATAAGACTAAACCGCAAGGCGTCACAGGATCTTGTATAGAAAATAAATAAGAAATGTGGATGTGTCTATGGATGCATACCACGCAAGCCATCAGTGTAAATTCATAACATCCCGCTAAATGTCAGAAAGAGAAAAAAAACTCGGATCTCAGTAACTCAGAAGGACGAATAAGTTGTCCAAAAATATCACGACAACCTAGCCGCAAGAGAAAGAAAACTTGATACGAAACCTTGTGCCAACCCATCTGAACAGCGTGTACAAAGTAGGCCAATTACCCTCCATGTAACTGGAGGAACCCCGACTCACGTCACCGAACATTGGGTAATATATGAGCTGAGTTGTAGTAGTATGCAAAAACCAAACTAAACAGAAACATATGGCCACGCCTTGTGTATTAATATGTAATGAGATTTTGTTATCGTTGAATAACTGTCGTACAACCTTGATGCGTTCCGGCAGCGCAAAGTGATAGTAACTTAGTAGGCTAGGACCGTGACTATGCCCGCGGGAATTTAAAACTCGTGTTAAATAGCTGTTTCTTTAATGATATCCAGCCAGAAAGGTGGCGGGGGACAATCCCCCGATAACTGTAGTCCAGGATTTCTTAACCGTTCGAATTGCGCTGTAATCTTCGCTATCGCGATGTAGGACTTCTTGGTAATACTCGCATTTCTTGATGTAAAAAGTTCCGATTTTCCGGCAAAATGTGTCAAGTATGCGGCATCCTATCAATTTACAGGAATGTAGCCCTTCCATATGTTAAAAGCGGTCTTTTTGTTAAAAATATTGATTACTACCCGACCGGGCCACGTTGTTTGCTTTGCGTAGTTCTCCCTTCAAGTCACGTTTTACGGCAAAAATAACATGTCAAGTGCCATCTATCACTATTACAGTGTTCTGTCTCATTCAGTTTTAATATAAATATATAATATAACAGCAATCAGTATTATCTGTTACACAAACATTGCCCTGACAATAAAAAACATAATAAAAGAAAGTTTTATTCAATTTTGTGTGTACATTTCGGTGATTCATTTTCATGTCTTTATTTACGTATTTTAGATTTCACTTGGTTTGGCGATTAAGAGGCAACATACAGCATGATTTTTTTCAGTTTTGTTACTCCTGCCTAAATGGTATTTACGAAAATATATTTGTGTAAGTATTATTGTTAATAAAACCCACTAAACTTTTTCCGCTAAATGAGTTGGTATTGGTAGTAGAACAACAAATGTTTAGCGTTAACAATTGAACTTTCCAAAACTGGTTGACACAACAAAACATACTTCAATTCTATCCATTCCGCTTGCTTGTCATAAGCACGGAACAACATAAAACTTTAATATAAACAAGTTGCTGACATTGACCGCGCGGTGATATAATCTCACAAGCATCTTTCATTCGCTGTTTTACAAGTCCATTTAACATCGGCTCATGTTACTCTAAGTCAAGGATGGTCTATGTTTGACTGTCAAATTTAATGGGGGTGAAGATAAGACAGTATCAGCTCATTTGAGTGGGGTCTCTTAAATGTGATGTGAATAAAATAAGCTGACTTTGTCACACAGGGTTTCATTACAATTTTTCTTCTCTGGTGGCCAGGTTATATGACCAATATATTCTTTTAGGCTCCTCTTACTGTACCCAAATGATGGAATAGTTTTCCGACTGTATGCGACTTCGCTCTCATGAAATAATAGCGTAACTCCTTAGTACGTAGTAACCCCTAAAATCACAATCCGCTGTCATACTCTATTTTACGACGTCAATGGGATTAAAAGCCAAGGTTAACATTTAGAAATGGCTGGGTTTTAGGGAATAAGTTTTTGTTCAGATAATTTCACATTTATTAATCTGTATAGATTAGTTATTAATAACGTTACCAGTTACCACTGGCATGCTTCTTCCTCCACTGATAAGTACATTTGCTTAGGCAATTAAATCCCTAAGTGCAAATTAGATGCAAATTCTCTAGTCTTAATATTATTCAACCCAATAACAATACGATCGGAGGAAACATCAATTCTAGTCGCCACCAACTAAATATCCCAAGGTAATTAGTACTACCTATTTATTTTCATCCCGAGTACACAGTCGCCGTCAGCTGTATAATTTCTCGGAAACAGACTGTCAGTGAGTCAAGTGTTTGTTGAAGGATATACCGTATTTTCGAAGACACGTTTACCTTAAGATTCTGATAAGTCGAGGCAAACATTACGCGGTGCACTGTAAAAATTATATAAAACAAGGCTAGGAATCTTATTTTTGCTGTTATCAAAGCAAATTGGTAATAATCAAGCAGTGCAGCCGATAGTCTGTCAGGAACTTCTCCATTCGGGCATTTACACTTAGCGTGCTGGATATTCGCTAAAATTAAAATGTCGTTAATCGAACTCAAGGAGGTGTCAGTGTCTTAAGAGCGGATAGTCCATGAAAGAAGAAAAATACACGATCAGCAAAAGGTACTCACTTGCCGGACAGTACTAGGGACAGGCTGTCCACCTTGGTGACCTTCTCGTGCGCGTACAATTCATGGCACTTGAGGTGACGCACATTACGCATGCACATCAGCACTCTTCTGAACTGACGGCGAGACACGCGCAGCGGTTTGAATAGCGCCACATATACCTGGGAACAAGGACCATCGACGGTTAAAATTTGAAGACCAACAACTTCCAAAATGTGTGAACCCTTCTTCCACTGTACATACCATTCAGGGAATATTAAACCCACATTAAGCATCATGGCACACTTCACATAAAAGTAATTACGAAAATTGATAATTTTGAGGAACTCTTCATTCAATCTCCAAACATCACGTAAACATCCTTTACCGAAGTAAGTAAACAACAGTCGGCTTTGGGGTAGAGACATCTTTGAATTATTTTGGATATTTTTCTACGTGAGCTGTAGGCATGAACAATACGCCCGAACAATATGGCGCCAGTATTTCGCAATTCTCCGAAAAAGTTCTATTGTTTTGTCTGCAAACGTGGGCTGTAAGCTCTCAGCACGTAAGTATCATTGAGCGGAACTGACTAAATTTCAGATTCATATTGCCTCGTTGGTCTAGTGGTTCGATTCCAGGGTCGGGCAAGTGTCTTTGTCTAAACCAGAGGCACTGGCTCGGAGTCTGGGTGTCATTTCTATCTATAATATGTATGTATTTACAAAAAAAAAATGTATATAAGTAGTTTATCATCCATCTCGTTACCATAACACAAGCATTAAGTTGCTTGGCTTGGGACGAGATGGCGTTGTGTGAAATGTCCAAGGATATTTATTCTTGTATTTATTTATATTATCATCGTATCGTATCGTCTTTTGAAATGGTTCTCTAGCATACGTCCAGAGTGATTTTATTTATTTACACTTCTGCACAAAATTACAAAGGCGGACGTAATGCCCTAGGCATTTTCTGCCCGTCTACCATGGGTGGTGCAGAGACAAAGAGTGGTAGGTGTAAAATTTTACAAAATATACATTCGATTTTGAGCAGAGTCAAAATCGGGAGTTAATTACCTTCGTCTATGTACCACACTTGCCAGGCTGCTTGGCAAGGCGTTTCATATTAAGTACACCATCATTCACTGGTTCTTTTAATCGCATGTTACAAAACTATTATATATGTATTCTAGATCCGTCGCCGCACTAACAACTCAAATGTGTAATCTATTGCAATCCAAATAAACATGGCATTGAGCTTTTCTGAGAATTATTAATGAACATCTCCTAATGATCGTTCCTCACTCAATACCTTGTATTGTTCGAATTCACTGAATAATCATCCCGACGAAGGTTTCACAAAGACGAAGCAATCATTTGAACGTAAATGGTCGGATAAAACGCAATTTTATCGGCATATTACTCATAACAAATAATCCTTCTTACCTATGCAGAAATACTTCTTCGAATCAGAATCAAACTGTGTCAGCACTGGTTTTAGGTAGACAGCCCATGCCTATTATATGATTACTTGCATTTTCTAACATATAAATACAGTATAAACTAATAAATTGTGCTACTAGGTAGAGAAATCAACAAACAGTGCTCATGAAAATTCAATGCAATGGTTTCTGAAAGTAACCTCATGAGCCCAATTTACTTGCATTTCTTACTTACAGAATTAAACATTAGCTAAGTCAACTACTGTTTTCAAATCTATACTAATATATAAAGCTGCAGAGTTTGTTTTTTGTTTGTTTGAACGCGCTAATCTCAGGAACTACTGGTCCGATTCCAAAAAATCTTTCAGTGTTAGATAGTCCATTTATCGAGGAAGGTTATAGGCTATATTTTATTTTCAAAAGAATTATGGATCCGTATGAAAATTGCGATTTTGTAAACCAAGGTGTAAAATCGAAAACCTATTTATGCGTGCGCTGCAAAAACTATTGACAATAGAACAAAATTATGTACTACGGGTTTGTAGGTCTTATAAAGATCTACAAAAAAGCGATATCTAACTATCATAGTTTAGCCACAATAACCGATTTTATGTTCATAAAAAATATGCTCGGGTTTCGCGGCGCGTGGGCTTCGACGCGGGCGAAGCCGCGCGCATAAGCTAGTAATATATAATTAAAGAGTTATTAGACTTATTAGTTTACACGTATTGCGTGCGCGATGATTTCAAGGACAATTTAATATCCTAATATGAAATTCCAGATATCGACAAAAAATGTTAATCAGTTAAGACCAGTACGGATATAATCATGGACATCCTTATACAGATCTCCCAAACAAAACTAAGAATGGACAAAACAAGTGTAGCATTAGCCAGTGGCATCGCTATAAATAGTATTCTCGGAGATGCTCCTTGCCTATTAATTTACTTCTCAGAATTGTCCGTTGACGCCTACGGGACGCTGGTTTGAATCGAAGTTCAGCTGTTTGAGGAGGTGTTGATTACAGGCATTTTCTGTTGAAGGGAACTAGCATAATTCTATACCTTGTCCAATTTGGAACGACGGGCAAGGCAGTGGCGTCAATGAGTGCGTATATCGCAGCTATATGCAATGATATTTTACCTTGCATTTTAGATACACGTTATTAAGGAATCCAGAAAATGGTAGTAAGGCAACAAGAAATTGTAGGCATACACTGCAAGCTGACTAATTTGCAGGTTAGATGAGATTAAAAGGGCAGTTAGTTATATAGTTTAGCTCCTGAACTCGAGTCGTGCAGCACTAAAATCACTCAGCTAATATTTCTCAGTATCGGATCGCCTACAAATATTGAAATCTTATATTCACAAATTCGAGAAAACAGGCTAATCGAACCATCAAGTCTCATAGCTGAACATGCAAATATGAAAGTTATTTTAATTTAATTTCCACACAAGAACCAGGCCAAAATCAATGTTCCGATGGCGAAGATAAGCGGAAAGCGGAAGAAAATTTAATGGAATATTGACAGGCTGTTACTCTCCAAGTTTTATACACAACGTGACACCAACGCAGGCTCGTATCGGAATACAAATTAAATGTAAACATCGTCAGGGGACGCCGACACGTGCAACTTCGGTGCCACGGCCGTAGACAATTTGATTTGAAATGTAATTCCCTTTTAACAAAATCAAGTTGATGAACTCACTATAAATTATTCGTCCGTTCCAATTTATCTATACTTTAACAATCAATTCAATAGCATCGTTCATCAATAGAATTAAAACTTGATGAATCTCTATCCCAAATCATCTGGTCAAAATGACAGAAGCGCTAATTCTTTTCATCAAATTGGCATAAAAATGAGTCATTTATGCGCTGAAAAGACGACAATTATATGAGCAGCCGTAGTTATCGTGTATTTTATCAATATGATTCATATGAAATGGAAAATGTCTTCAGTCATGCTTGACTTAGCTTACGAAATGTTGTTACACGCAAAAGTGTAACTAATAATGCAGTAACTTTTCTATGCAATGTATTATTAAGAATATATTATGGCACGATACAATGACGTGTTAAAACGTACAGTAGTACACGAGACGACAAAGAATGTGCTAGTACCATACCTTCATTTTACTTTGTTCTAGGTGAAAAATGCATTTACACGCCACACACCCTGTCTGCGATATACGCACAGATAACCCCGGTAGCTATGGGCAGGGTCTCTAGACCATCGCAACGTGCTGAAAGACACCGACTCGCATATGCGCAGAATTGAGGGAGAAGTAGCACACACCAATAATAACGGAGATGCACAACTACTGCAGCATCCACTTGTTAATGATGGAGAGCACATCTGTTCGCTTTTAAAATATCTGACCGCAGCAGCAATTCACGTAAATCTGTAGAATATTGCGTAAAAAAACCAGCTCATATGCTCTAGTGGTTAGATGTGCCGCCTTTGGATCAACGGGTCCCGGGTTCGATTCCGGGGTCGGGCAAGTGTCTTTGTCTAAACCAGAGGCACTGGCTCGGAGTCTGGGTGTCATTTCTATCTATAATATGTATGTATTTACAAAAAAAAATGTATATAAGTAGTTTATCATCCATCTCGTTACCATAACACAAGCATTAAGTTGCTTAGCTTGGGACGAGATGGCGTTGTGTGAAATGTCCAAGGATATTTATTTATTCTATTGCCGGCTCCCACCTCCGCATGACAATCATATTTCAAGACGTACGAGTTACTCGATATTTCTTTAATTAGTTTAGCAACAATACCAAGGTTGACGTGGCGCGTTTATGCTTATCCAATGTTCGAGATAAAAATCCAGTTCGTATTTAGTACGAGCACAGCGTTACACACTCGTGTAATGGCAGCCTTAACCGATGTATAGGTAGGTATCAATTCTGCCTTGTTGGTCTAGGGGTTAGATGAGCCGCCTTTGGATCACGGGTCCCCGGTTTGATTTCAGGGTCAGACAAATGTCTTTGTATAATCCAGAGAAACTTACTCTGAGTCTGGGTGCCATCACATGCTTTACCATAAAACAGCCCCCGCGATTTAGGTTATAAGGAATTGGAATCATCTTCATTGATGATGATTCCTCGGTTGCCATCTAGTAGTATAATCATCATTTTGGAACTACTAATACTACTACCCGGAGCATAGCTTCTAGTTACTTGGAGGGTAATCATCTTAATGTGCCACGCTGGCTAGATGGATTGGCACAGGGTTTCGTATCTAGTTTCCTTCTCATGCTGCTAGGTACCTTGTCATGTCATTATGTCGGCTCTAACGACACCCTCAGGATTTAATGGGGTAGAGACACAATATTTTATAAATCCTGCACCATACGATTTTAGTTCGCCCCTCGCATCCCCAACCAGATCAACAGGGGTATTCTTCACTGAAGTTATTTTTGTTTTCAATTTCTCATGTGCCCAATTTTTAACAAAGAGCAAGCAAGAATAAGCTATGCTCGGACCACATACTGCTTGGCATCTGGAAAATCATGGATCCCCGTTTAAATACTAGTATCACACCAATGCAAATGAAATAAGTCAGAGGTAGCAAAAAGCAGCGCATGTTCTTCTGTTCAAATCATAGATGCTGAAGTCTGGCTTTTGCACCCTTCTCGCCAAATTTTCCACGGACATCTAGATAGCGGTTAACTTAAAATTTTCATTCGAATTCATACCAAAACCAGGAAGTACAACAGCATAAAACAACAGTTGTAGAAATTTCCGCAACAAAACGAACAAAGCCTCCTTTTTCCATTATCACCAAATCGAACTGCAAAGATCAGCAACTGTATTCCATTGTCTCATAATTAGTATTGACAAAAAGGTTCAGTTCAAGGCACTCAGGGTTGTAGAACAATAACCATTGACTGAGTGGGAATGCGAACTGACAATACCGTTGTCTAATACTCATTTCCTTCCATATCTATGGGAGTTACACAAACCGTAATGAACGGGACGTAATTTCCAGCTAAAGATAGTTGATCTCTAAAAGGAATGAATGTTGGTGAAAAAGTGAATGTTGACATATGGGATATGGAATATTTATCATATCGACAAAGTAAATGAAGTCTTGACGGTTCTAATCGTGTTGTTTTGTTTAAACCCCAACATTTCAGACACTTTGCAGAATTCGACAATCAGAACCGTCAAGACGTCATTTACCGCAATGTGAAAGGATCATAAAACCTAAGACGTCATTTATTATTAGGGTTCATGGTTTCTCGAGCTTTTCAATTTCTCGGGTCTCGAGAATTCTCGAGGATAATTTCTCGGGACTCTCAGGTTGTCGAGAAATTTATATTTACGTACGTTTTCTCCATATTATTTGGTTCCAATTGCGTCAAAAAATCTGTGGTTTTCCTCTCAAATAAAAGTATCAAATTAATTATAAAACTTTCATCGATGTTATTCAAAAGCTTTAAACATATGAATTTTTTTATAATTATAGAAAAAAATATTATTCAGGCTCATAATCATAATGACAGCACCATTTTTAGTTGGTTATTTAGAACTTAAACTAAACAAAAAATCAACATGAAAGAAAACGTTAATATTAGGTTGGGGAAAAAGTCTTTTCGCATTATAGTATGTCTGAACTTGTAATAAAATCTTTTGGCTATAATATTTGTATCTGGCTGGTTTTGGTATCATTGAAAGTTTAAATTTTAACAAAACATAATTCCAAATTCAAATTAGGAAAATGTGTGATTTTCATTTGTGATTCGTACTGTCAAGATGAGTGAATCTACTGAAGAAATTCGATACATTTAAAAATTGTACTACAAAAAAGAAAAAAATGGCGAAAAAAATTTGCGAGGTTTATGGATCTAGTGTCTGTCAGAGTAGCACAAATTTGGTTTAAGCGTTTTCAATGACCCTATTCATTATCCATAAAGTATTGATGATATTCATCATAAATAACCAAGCCCAATTCAAACTCAATTGCCCCATTGCAATTTACCATTATACAAGCATTTGCACTCTGGGGTTCATAAATATGACATTTACTATGAAAATCCTTTGACATTTAAATTTCAAAGGTCACCGAGGCCTCGTTAGTCGGTTCTGAATTCGGCATTTATCCCGGGACGCACTCTGTTGCTTTTGGAGAATTCGTCCCGGTCAGACTATCTGCAAAGTTTCATCTACTTGAACGCAATGCTGGTAGCGCTGTTGAAATACTTATTATCTGTTTCTGAGGACCACTACATAAATCATAACAATCTCTATCTGGTTTAAAATAATATGTGAACAATTCATTACCATCCGATGGATAATAAACAGAAAGAAGCATGCAAAATTATTAGCCCTAATTTGACCACAGCCAGACCAAAGCTAAGCTACATGCCCATTCAACTCGACAGATGACTTGCCTAAAACGATACAGATGAAATGTTCTGCTCAGCTAGTAAATCTTAATCAGATTGCAAAAAAATCTCGACGATTTCTGACGCCAAAACAACGAACACGTACCTACTGCATGAATTGCAGAAGGTACCATGAACTACTTACTCTACGGACAGCGCTGCTATTACAATTATGATAATCAACGTTTTAAAAACTGCACGTTGTTGCATAAACGTAATAAGTGAGCCAGTTGTTATTTCAGACCATATTTTGGGTTTCATAATAACCTTTACTTAGAAAATCACTAAATTCTGACCAAAATCTAAATGGTTAATAATCCAATTAAAATGTCTCTGGCAGCGGATCAAAAGGAACAAAGTGATGACAGAAACTCTGAGGTTGCTTATTTAAATAATAACATTAACAATGATTGTGGTACAAACAAGTAGAATATTAAATGTGAATCGAACACACAACACACTTATTTTTTTATTTTGCATATTATTTGCATGCATTTGAACACATTTTTATAATGCATATCTCTCAATCATAAGATCAATGTTTTCTCGATACCTAAGGACAAACATTCCAAGAATATGTTATTGCCAAAATCGCCCGCTATAAACTAATCAAGATGTTTATCGCAGAGGCTCTGCTGGCAATATTGGCATCGCCCAGGGTGCAATATACCTTGGCACAAAATCGATAGTATCGGTTACAAGCGCCACAACAGCAGCGTGGTTCGTAGTCAACTATTCTTGGTAATTACAAACCCATTTATCAGTACCACGTCATCGACGAAGACTGGTTCATTAATTTTAGGACGAAGTGTTTAGCTTTATTTAAGCTTTATACTTTTTATAATGTGCAAGCAACGATCATTTGTATTTAAGATTATAATATTTCTGTACTTTTGCTAATTTAAAACTATTATACTATTTGTACTGTAGCATGGTGCGGGCGACAGTTGCCTGTACGACGTTTGTAGGGATGTGACGTTATGCAATTCATTTTTATCGCTAACGACACTCGCGGCATCAATTTAGTTCTCTTTAATATTGTTATGAAAATTTGTGTGTTATTCAATTGTCTAGTAGTGTAACTACGTGTATAAACTTGTCAATATTAATGTTTAATGGCTATATAATTATGTTTGTACTTACTTATATAAAATAATCAAAATCGGGTTTACGTTTTTTTTTCTCGGCAACCTTTTGAGCAACGTTACCCTATAAATGTTCTGTTGTATAATTATAGACCAATTTAAACAATAAAAATTACGCACAATATACGTTTATTATTATGAAAAATATCGAAATACTAAATACGTCTATGGCGTTACGTTATACGCGTTTTTTTCGCATCACTTTGCTTAATTATTCATCCAATTTGATTATATTTGTAAACTAGAAAATTCTAGTCGGTTTAATTTAATTTAGTACAGTTAATAATGATTTAATATATTAAGAATGTGGTACAGCTGAAATATTAAGTCATAATTTGTAAATCCCGGCAACTTTTAAAGAGTGAAACGAAATGTTACTGAAACTGTCACCCGCACCATACTACAGCGCAAATACTATAATCAGCCCATAGATGACACACTGTTGATTCGGGCCTCCTCCATTTACAGTAATTAGCCTACTATGCCACGCTGGCTAGAGGGATTGGTTTCGCATTAAGTTGTCCTTCTCGTGAAGCTAAGTTGTCGGGCTTGTCATTGGCTTTTGTCGGTCCTGACGAAACCCTCAGAATCTAATGTGGTGGCCACACTATGTATTCGAAATCCGTCACGAAGCAGAAGTTTAAAATGACGAATTTAAAACTAGTAGGTACATTAAAACTAGGTTGTGCAATCCGACAGTTATTTTTATTATGTCGGTGTCATCTTAATGTATCAATAATTAGCGCTTTTGTTAAATAACCTGAAAACCTTGACCACCATAACAACCCATAAATGTCCTACACTACTGTGCTACACTGACCCACAGGGTTAATACAAGATTTCATACAAAGCTTCTCGGGGCTAAGATTTCTGATGATCTTTATTGTCAATTCCTTTAATCGCTTCATAAGACACACTTTCGACACCACCCAATTTAAACTTGGAACGAAACTTTAGTTAATCACTGCGTCTAGAAACCAAATTATACTGATGTACCCAAACAGAGTAATAGTCCAATTTGACTATCATTGATATGTTCAATGTTTTAGGACCCTTGTCTTAGTTTGTCCTTACAATTTTAAGTATAAAATAAAACCAAGCTAAATTTAGAGATGCTTCTAAACAACAAAAGGTGAAGGTGAAAGAGACAGGCCGCTCGATGGAGCCTGGAGATATACTCAATAACGAAGTCACTGAGCCCATTAATGTGAGTACAGAAGCAATCGGCCATGTCTGCACATCAATCGTTTACGGTTAAACGCAACGATCACGTTGTGTAATAGAGAAAGCCAATAGGTGCCCACGGAGAACCGAAAAATTTAAATTTAACCTGGATATATTATAATCCCAGATTTCGTGTCTACATATATTTTTATGGTTATGTGTGTAACTGACACTTTGGCTATTGCGAATGTTCATAGGTGACTAAACTCGATACTGCAAAACTAGAGAGGGACACGTGAATGTAGTAGAAGTAGATACACGAGGAGGATCAGAGACTGTAGCATTGATGTTGAATAAGGAAGTGAAAGAACTCAAACTAACAAAGAATTTTATTCCTGCAGGTTTTTAAGAACTCTTCTAAATCGTCAAGTTTATAACATTGTTTAAAAAGTTGTCCTGCACTAGATGCTGATCTCCATACACTCCTATCGGCGTAGTCTCTACATTCATATGCATGTTCTCATTCACACACTCCATCCATCTCCGAGAAGACAGGTTTGGTAATAACTAATATAATAAGGCTATCAGCTACACCAGAAAGGTGCAAACTTTGTGGTGTAGCGATTAAGAGAGGAACGATTAAGCATCTATGCGCTATGTTTCATTGGCAAAATGGAGAAGACGAATTTGGAAAATGTATTGTGTAAGTGTAGATGCATTTTCTGTCTTTCATTTCGCTTCTCATTTAGCTTCAATACTTTTTCTCATATTATTTTTTCTAAAAGAACTAGCCGCAAGACCACGGTATCTGGGAACGATACACTAATCTGACCGGTTTCCTGTAAACGATATACACGTCCTAGGCCAATTGTGGAGAAAAGTGATGAGACCACGTCACGACTTTTCAGGAAGTATGGTAATGGCAGCGGATGGTCTTATCGTCCGAATAAGCGATGGCCGGTAAGGCACTTAAGTCTTTCCGTATCTCAACACAATACCGCAGTGTCTGAAGACAAAAGTCTTCAACCAATGTGTGTTGCCAGTGATGACATATGGAACTGAGACGTGGTCGCTCACTATGGGCTCCATCAGAAGGCTCAAAGTCACCCAAAGGGCAATGGAGAGGGCTATGCTCGGAGTTTCCCTGCGAGATCGAATCAGAAATGAGGAGATACGCAGGAAAACCAGGGTCACCGACATAGCCCACCGGATTGTCAAACTTAAGTGGCAGTGGGCAGGGCACATAGCTCGCAGGACCGACGTCCGATGGGGCAGAAAAGTCCTCGAGTGGCGACCGCGTTCCGGAAGGCGCAGTGCTGGTAGGCCTCCCACACGGTGGACCGACGACCTGGTTAAGATCGCCGGAAAGCAGTGGATGCGGGCGGCCCAGGACCGGCCTTTGTGGAAATCCTTGGGGGAGGCCTATGTCCAGCAGTGGACGTCCTTTGGCTGAAATGATGATGATGATGATGTATCTCAACAAATTAATCTCAACACTCCCCAAAAAACATATGTGTTAAAATAACAGACAACACAGTATTGATATGGGTTGCTTCTCACTTCAAATGACCCCCTCCCCCCCCTGAGCAAGGCATGTAAAATGCACCCTATGAAACATTAAACTTCGCTCCACAAAGTAAATGGCGAAACTAAGTTTCACCCTCGATGGGCGAGGGTGACGTCACTATTTAGGGGCATTCACTTCGCGACTTGGGTTATACCACAATACATACTGTAAACAGTAAGCCAACTCTTAATCACTACTAGCTAACATCTGGTAGGCATTGTCGAGAACATATATATATAGTTAATTTTCTGCAAACAGACAATGCGAACTTGATTTGGCTGGTTTGCCTATCAGTATTTACACGGTTCTTTGTCTACCCATACCTCCGATCAGATAGAATGCATGGTTAAACCAAAAGTGACTTAACCATAATGGCCCCAAACTTGTTCGTTTCTATCGTCGGCCCATCCAATTGCTATTATTTATCTGCTAAGTTCGAGCCAAGTGCTTGCGTGTCGAAGCGATCCGTACTGAGACTAGTAGAGATAGTAGATAACAAAAGAATTAATGATTTTGACACTTGAACTAGCAAGTACAGGCAAGTGCAGCAAGTGGGCCCCATTGAAGTCCAGCATTATTTTACAGTACAATAGACAATTCACTTTTGAGTGGTGACCGATAAAGAATACATAGTGTCGCCACCCCCATTTCTGTCATGAGGGTGCCGTAAGAACCGAAAAAAAGGTAATAATAAACCTAGCAAGAGAAGGAAAACTAGATAAGAAACCCTGTGCCAACCCTTCTGGCCCTCCATGCAATTGGAGGAAGTCCGACTCAGCAGTGAGATATGTATGGGTCGAGTAGTGGTAGCAGATAATTCACCATCTTTCTTTTTAACTTATCCATTTTTCATTCTATGTTAAGTCTATGCTATTGATATACTGGTTATACATATACTAGGGCGTTGTTCAGCTGTCTTGCCCCACTGACCCGCACTGGCTCAACCCGCCAGCATTTGAAATAGTTCACTTAAGCTTCGTAGTTGCTAAGATTTGAAATTTAAATCTATGTAGCATATCGACCCGTGGCCGCATTCTGACATTGATTTAACGCGTTTACTTAAGTTGCATTTCTAGTCATTAGTCAAATTAATCTGGAACTAATGGATGTGGTCTGCGTGTTCAGCAGAGGACGACTGGTTCGTGTGGTCATAAATTTTAACTACATAATAACAACTTACCTTAGACAAAATAACAATACCTATAGGCAACACAAAGGCAAACTTCATTTTCTTCGTTTTCATTTAAGTACTTTATAAAAATGAATGTTTGTCTATGTCCTTTAAAGAATCGTAAACTATGCACTTGATCTGAAAGATCTTCATCAAAATTGTTGTGCATGAGCCCTGGAATTATCCTGAACAAAAAAGAAATTGAATATTTTTGTAATGTCTTTCCTTCAAATTTATTTTAGTTCGTGGCGTAGCACCTCGCGCAGGGTACAGCTTCGCGGGCTCGATTCCCGCACGGAAGAAATATTTGTACGACCTACAAGTAACGGTTCCGGGGTCGAGCAAGTGTCTTTGTCTATAATATGTATGTATTTACAACAAAAAATATGTATATAAGTAGTATATCATCCATCTCGTTAACATAACACAAGCATTAAGTTGCTTAGCTTGGGACGAGATGGCGTTGTGTGAAATGTCCAAGAATATTTTATTTATTTATTTACAATGGTTATCGATAAAGTTTGTAAGAGATATATAAGTTTTACAGATCTATTCGTGGCATCATCAGTTGCCATGAAGTGTTGGTAGATATAACTAACGTTCCTAACTACTTAACTATACCAACATATTTTATTTACTTACTCGCAGACGTTAGACGAAAACATTACCATTAACAATTTCTATTACATAATTCATTAAAATTCAAATGCAATTAGCACCCCGATAAGCGTTTAAATGCCGAGCCCGCAATTGCGGCGACAATGCATTCGCTGACTTATCTTTTATTCAACTGATACATGAGTTCAACTGCAGTCCAACTTAGACGAAGCAGCGGAATATAATCGCTCAAACTTATAAAATTCATTCTTCTTTTTAAAGTGTTGGCCTTCAGCTCCGAAAATTTGGTACAAAATTTATGGAACTCCCAATACTTGTGAAAGCTTAGTAAATAATGCTGGAGAGATATTATATTGTTTTTTGATGATAAGCATCTAGTACTTCACCGACCCACGGCTGAACAGTTCATCTTTGTACTAGAAATTAGGCCATCTCGCTCTCAGTCTCATCAGTCGGTGAATCAGTTGATGACTAATCATATTATACGAGTACGTTGATTAGTAGATGAGAAGCTCTGCCAATATGCAAAAATGTCTTACTTATAAGCATGTAAACATATTACGTATAAGGTATAATACACCAAATAAACTAGACCCGTACATCTGGTAGAAACACACGAAAACGAACCCACGCTTGTTGCACTAGAGCCTTGCACGGTAAACCAAAACTCGGCATAGCAAGTTACATCATTTTTGCATACGAGTCAATGTCAATAAGGGATGAAACCCCGAGAACCAGTAGAAAAAAGTTGCGTGGTTAGAAATCTTGCAACAGCGGAGGCAAAATAAAAGTTTTAATTTAACGATAAAATTCTGCGACCACTGAGTAAGAAGTCCTTCGCCGATAACTTGAGCAACGTAACAGAGTTACTAAGAGTTGAGTGCACGCAAGTCGCCCGCTTTTACCGCCTTTCGAAGCCAATATGATTCACTCTGTTATACTATACTTTAGTCAACTACAGTACAGCACACCGATAGATGTAGATATTTTGCCAATAATGGGGTCGGTGGCACCATTGAACTAAGTTCAAAATACACTCGAAATGCAGTAAACTGTATTATGAGAATTGCTTTTGCTGGAAGTTTTATGCGAGTTCCCATGTAACATGTATGAGGAGAAAGATTTTGATTTCATCTTTTTCTTAAAATCAATTTTTGTGTAGCATGTTTATTAGCACCTTTCCAGCTACATTTTCTCCTATTACTTAACCAAAGTCCATGGATCAACGTAATTTAGATTCCTCGTTACAAACAAATGCAAAAATCTGGCTCAACACTCTTGCGTAATGTTGAAAGCGCCTGTATGTAGTGTTTAGAAGTGTAAAAATAACCCTGTTTCTTTTTAAAGACCTAAAACCACACTCAGGAATGAAAACCCTTACGAATACCTCACGTATGCACATCATGTAACTTTGTCTCGCTAAAAGAATCGCAGCTTCAATCCAAAAGCATTCCGAGCGAAATTTCAAATGGGATTTTACACAAGAGACATTGCAGTGGGAACTCGAGCACATTACATAATTAGAAATAGTAATTACTTTAACGAGATGTACCCCGAGTTGAGCCAACAACGATGATCAACACGTCATATTATTTTTTAGTAAAAGACTATTCGCCTGCTCTAGTTTGATTGAACCTGTATCGCGGGGGCTCTTAACAAACATACACAAATTGACGTACACAAATAACACAATGACCAAATTGGTCTAGCTTACACAAATGCACTTGTCCGGCCCTAGAATCGATCCAGGGACCTGTGATCTAAAGATGGCGCTTGCTATCCCTTTTTAGTGTCGCGTGGGAAATAGAAACGAGTGTATGGAGACTACCACCTAATATAGGACAAGTGCCGAAAGATGATGATGAGTTCTGTGATAAAACCTACAATAATATAGTTCCGTTTGAGTTTGAATGTTTGATGCATATCCCGGAATCCCCGCATACGTCTCGTTTGGAATTCCCGTCGTTTGCGAGAACGCAGACCAAGGCACCCTCGGTCAATGATTCTCTTATTCTCTTGTAGGCTGGCCGAAGGTCCACCGATTTACCCCTCTCCTTCCAGACTCCGTACATCCCCTAGACCAACGTGCAATCTGACACTTTTTCAGATTGCACAAGATCCGAGTGTCTGTGTCCGTTAAAAGAATTATATATTACGTAATGAAATGAGTCTCTCCGAGAGGATAACAGATTCTGACGTTTACCAGTGAAGTAGCAGCGACCTGGTCATGTCTGCTGAGAAGTCGACCACTACTGGGGTAGTTCAGAGTAGACAGCGTAGTGTAATACGCCCCCCGCTCGATGGAGACGTCTACGTCTAGAGCACTAACTGAATGATGTGTCAAGGTGAGCACATGGTGCTATGGCGCTCATAAAGGGACCTAATGTGTGTGTATAACATAATGATGATGAATGGCTGTAAGTATTACCGCGTCGACGTCTTTTTCACCCACCTCCAAAAGATTCAAATATACAGGGTTGAAACGACATACGGGCATTTTGTTTAACTGCCTATACTAGGTATCATTTCCAGGCTCTGTACCAAAAATCAATTAAATTGGAGAAATAGCCGCAAATGATTTTTTTAATTTTTGCATCATTTGAACACGATGTATCTTTCCTAACAGATGTTTATGCCTAACGCATCTTTTATTAACCTTAGGGGCTGTCCATTAATCACGTGATGTTTTTTTAACATTTTTAAACCCCTCCCTCCCCCTTGGTGATACTTGGTGAGGTTTAAGACTACCCCTCCACCCCCCATGAAAAATCACGTGTATTTTTTTTGTACCGTTTCGAATTCATACTAATCACATATAGTATACGTAGTGTAATTTAATGCCCCTCTGTCATATCAACTCTGTTTAAAATAGGTTTTTTATTAAAACAAAAACCAGCATCAAAGTGACAAGATTCTTTTAATTATGTCTTATGCCAATTTCGTGCAGATTTTTATACACGACGAAACGTGGAGGTTGCATAACTAATGTATTAGTGCTTAGATAACATAGCATATCAAATAATACCTTGATGACCCTGGCATGAATATGATTAAATACTAATGTCCAAAGCGGAGATTTCCACCGATTGGATTAGTCGAGTTCATTTAGTGTTATGAGAGAGCAAAAGGATGATCATCCAGACAGATGAGGTGGTTTGTCTGACAGGAGTCCGCGGCGCCTATCCTCCGATAGTTGTAGTCGGGGATTTCTTAACCGTGCGAATTGCTCTTGACGCTTCGCTATCGCAGTGTAGGACTTTTTGGTAATTCTCGCATTTGTAGTCAATATTTCTTGATGTTATTAGTTCAGATTTTCGGGTAAATTTTGTAAAGTATACTGGTTGCTACTCCACTAAAAATTTGCTTCCATCCTACTGGAGAAGGACGGGTCAGCAACGGCTCATTTAAGAACTGAAAAGATGATATAAGGCTCCACAAATGAGCACAGCCTTTTGGAGAATATCTCTGTCATACCATCTGAGACACATCCTACACTATGCCTGGCGAGTTGCAGTCTCTGCTTAAGAACTCATCTACCTCAGGCAAGAAACAATTTACAATATATTAACAAAACAAGTCTTCCAAACCAACACCCATTTCATATACAAAACAGCATTCATTAGCTGAACACATCACCAAACTCCATATCTACAATAAGTACAACATTAGGAACACAATGAGCTACATATGTGCCACAAAATTAGGTGATAATGAATAAGGTTACCACCATTATTACATGTATCATATTATGTGTAAATATGTTTGCATGAAGTATTAAATAAATAAATAATAAATTAATTAAATATTAGGAGATGACTTAACCATAATAATCAATGTCATCATCATTTCACTCATTTCAGCCAATAGACATAGGCCAGTCCTGGGCCACCCGCATCCATAGTTTCCCAGCAACCTTAACCAGGTCATTGGTCCACCATGTGGGAGGCCTACCAGCAGTGGACCTCACTAATAATATGGTGACGCTACATGGCAAAGCCAGTCAAGAAAAAGTTGCCCAAGTTACTCCTTATATCATTAGCTACCTATCAGTGAAAGTCCCGTAAAAATCTGTCTAGCCGTTCCAGAGATTAGCCGGAACAAACAGACAGACAGGCAGACAGACAAAAAATGTTAGTAATTTTATGTATTTTGGTCTATGTACTGTGTATACATACTTACGCATTTAGTAAAAAGTAGTTATTTTATTATTACAAACACTCTATTTGTATAGAGTATAGCTTATTTTAAACTTTGTATGTATTATTTAGTGTTGCCAGTATATATAGTGTTGCCAGAGCTCAGAAATTCTACCAAAAAGGGGAAAATGGACAAACAGATGGAATTATTTCTACTAAAAATAGATAAGAAGATTGACACGATGATGCATGAATTAAAAGAAGATTTGACCAGTTCAATAACGGCAAGCATTATAGCAACAATAGAAGAAAAGCTAAACCCACTGGTTAAAGAGAACCTTAAACTTAACAGCGAAGTGTCGACACTGAAAATGAAAGTCAGTAAGTTAGAAAGAGAAGCAAAGAAAAATAATATACTACTGCACGGCGTAGAAGAAACCGAAGAAAATAACAAAGAACTTATGAGTTTGGTCGTGGATTTTATAAACAAAATAGTAACCGAGAAGGGAATACGAGAATTTGATATGTGGGAAGTCAGTGAAGTTCAAAGGTTGGGGAAAAAAGAGGACAAAAAAAGGAGACCGATATTGGTAAAACTCACTTTGGCTTGGAGAAAACTTGAAATACTCAGAAATAACAAATATTTCCCAGCACCTACATATGCCACCGAAGATTTCCCCAAAGAAGTTTTGGAAATAAGAAAAGAGCTAAAACTGCAACAACAACAAGAAAGGAAAAAAGGAAACTTAGCAATCATCCGCTACGACAAACTAATAATTAAAGGGAAAATAAACAAAGACCAAGGAATTGAAAAGAGAAAACGGGCCCCGTCAAGCTCACCACCCCAGTCAAATAGTGACAGTGATAATAACCCAAAAGCTCCAAGCAAAATAAACAAAACAAACGCCTTTGAATATATGAACCGCTCCAGACACAACTCACTACAATAGCAATCAACAAAAACCTACCTACAACAGCCGAAGAAAGGTAAACACACTAAAACAAACAACAACAAAAAAACACATTCCCCAAGCCGGCTGGTCCCCGTGGGGAATAATGACCACCACCCTCCATCCATTACAAGGAAGATAAAAAAACATTTTTCTACAAATAGGCACATATAATGTGAGATCACTGTCTTCAATTGAAAGATATCTTCAACTTACGAATGCTCTTGAATATATCAACTTCGACATATTGGGTCTTTGTGAAGTCAGAAGAACAGGTTGCAATATAGAAGAATACAAAGACTACATTTTATGCTACATGGGAGAAACCAAGGGGAGACACGGGGTTGGCTTTTTATTGAAGAAAACCTTTAAAAGCAAAATAATCAACTTCACAGGACTGTCGGAAAGGGTGGCTTTGCTGCAATTACAACTAGAAGACTTGAATCTCTCACTTATACAAGTCTATGCACCCACAGAAAAAGCGAGCGAAGAAGAGATACAGAAATTCTACACCACCATCACAGAAGCACTCGCCAAAGCCGACGACAAAGTAATACTAATGGGCGATTTTAACGCTAAAATAGGACACCCCAAGGAAGGCGAGAACTTAATAATGGGTCAGCACGGATATGGCGAACGAAATGACCGGGGTGACTTACTGATTGACTTTGCTTTCGAACACAAGCTTCCTATAATGAACACATATTTCAAGAAAAGAAAAAACAAACGATGGACCTGGATTTCACCAGATCAGAAAACAAGAAATGAAATAGATTTCATACTAACAAGCGACCCCCAACTCGTCACAAACACAGAAGTACTCAATAATATAAAATTCCCTTCCGACCACAGACTTTTAAGAGCATCCCTGGATTTAAAACAGCCAAAGAAAAATAGAAAAAACTACAAACCTTCAGTTACAATTCCAAAAACGGACAACGAAATTAAAAGATACGTGAATTGCCTGCGATCACATCTAGAAACAAATTTTAAAGAAACCATGAGCATCCAAAACTATTACAACACTTTAGAAGAATCAGTGTTGCACAGTTTACTCACAAGTAACCAAAAGAAAATACAACAAAAAATATTTAGTAAAGAAACTGAAGAACTAATAAAGAAACGCACTGAACTAATAAAAATAAAGCCCAAAGACCAAATAATAAGAAAGGAGCTAAGCAAAGTATTCAAAGCAACCAACAAATCTATTAGCCAAGACTACAATAAGCATAGACAGGAGATAATCACAAGAAACCTTACGAATCATAGAAGTACAAAAAGAGCCTTTAAAGACCTGAAACTACAAAAAACCTGGATACAGAAGCTGGAAGGCAATACAGGGGAAACAAAAACGAGAAAAGATATTATTAACCATGCTACAAATTTTTACAGAGAAATGTACAAGAGAAATATGCACCATGAAACCACACAAACACAAGAACATAGTGTTCCTAGAACAACAGTATACCCAATAACCGAAAGAGAAGTATATGACCACATAAGAAAGCTAAAAGATGAGAAAAGCCCAGGACCCGACGGTATAACCAACGAAGCCATTAAATTAGGGACACCGGTTCTACTCCACCATTTCACCAAGCTCTTCAACATGGTATTAGATGCTGAGATAGTGCCACAACAATGGTGCACTTCAGAAATCACACTAATTTATAAAAAAGGAAATACATTAGACATAGGCAACTACAGGCCTATTAGTCTAATGGCAAGCGCATACAAATTGTTCGCATCTATCATCCTAAGCAGAATAGCACCTACAATCGATGACTCACAACCAATTGAACAAGCAGGTTTCCGTTCGGGTTTTAGTACAACTGATCATCTACAGGTACTGGAACAAACAATGGAGAAGTACAAAGAATTTAACAAGCCTCTATATCTAGCATTCATTGATTACAGTAAGGCTTTCGATACAATCAGCCATAACTCAATCTGGGAAGCACTGAAACTCTCCAACGTTGATGGAAAATACATAAACATTCTGAAGAACATATATGTTAACTGCACTAGTAAGGTAAAACTAGAAACAAGAGGAGACCCTATCAAGATCGAAAGAGGAGTGAGACAAGGAGACCCCATCTCACCAAAACTCTTCATAGCTGTTTTAGAAACTATCTTTAGGAAGCTGGACTGGGCTCACAAAGGTATTAAAATAGGCACAAGATACCTTAACCATCTAAGGTTCGCAGACAATATTGTCATACTGGCCGAAACACCACACACTCTAGAGGAAATGATATGTTCATTAGCCACAGAAAGCTCAAAAGTAGGTCTGGAAATAAATACAAACAAGACTGGAGTAATGACTAATAGCCATGAAAAACCAATATGGGTCAAGGGAAATCGCATAGAATACGTAAAAACTTACAAATACCTAGGAAAACAAGTGACATTCAGCAAAACAAATAACGAAGAGGAAATACAAAGAAGAGTAAACATCACATGGCAAAAATATTGGTCACTAAAAGAAATCTTAAAAGGCCACTACTCTTTGAATCTCAAGAAAGTAGTAATGGACACTTGTATACTACCCTGTCTATTGTATGGCTGCCAAACATGGGTTCACACTGATAGAACCAAGCAGAAAATTACAACCACCCAGAGGGCAATGGAGAGGAGCATGCTAGGAATAAGGAAAATTCACAAGGTTCGAAGTACAAAAATTAGGAAAAAGACTATGCTGACAGATGCTCTAACACAAGCACTAGCACTAAAGTGGCGTTGGGCAGGACATATCGCAAGACTCACTGACAACAGATGGACGAAACAAGTCACTAACTGGAAAGGACCACCAGGGAAAAGAAAGATTGGAAGACCATACAAACGATGGGCAGACGACATAGCCCAGACTGCTGGCAAAAACTGGATGACCCTTGCCAAAGATAGGGAGAATTGGAAGAGGATGGAGGAGGCCTTTACCCGATATGGGACTATATCTCCGAAAGATACCTAAACAAATAAGCGTACAATAAGCTAACAAATAGCGCACGCCTAAACAAATAAGCTAACAAATAGCGCACTCGTGCAAATATCTCAGTGGTTCACTGTAAACAATTTATTGTTGAATGCAGCTAAAACCAAATGCATTAGGTTTACTACCTCTTACTCAAAAAGTATCGATACTAAATTGATATTAAATGACAAAAATTTGGACCTAGAAGAATCTACAAAGTTTTTGGGCATTACTTTAGATTCCAAGTTACAATGGAGGCCCCACATTCATAAACTCGCTGATAAACTTAGTTCAGCAGCTTATGCTGTGAGACAGGTAAGACGGCTCACCGACGTGGATACCGCGAGACTTGTCTACTTTGGTTACTTCCATAGCGTCATGTCATATGGTATTTTGCTTTGGGGCAACGCCGCAGACATTGAAACTGTATTTGTATTACAAAAGCGTGCTGTGCGTTCCATTTACAATCTAGGACCCAAGGAATCACTTAGAAATAAGTTTTGTGATATAGGAATTTTGACTGTGGCATCGCAGTTTATCCTTGCTAATATCTTATTTGTGAGACAGAATATCAGTCAGTATAAGACCAACTGTGATGTCACTACGTCCACTATCCGTACAAGAAATGGGCATAAACTAGTGATACCTCACCACAGACTGCAAAAAGCCCATGGATCTTTTGCAGGCCTCGGTGTTCGCCTGTACAATAAAATTCCTGACGCTATTGTAGATTTACCCTTCATAAAGTTCAAAAATTTTGTTAAAACTACATTAATTAGTAAAGGGTACTACCGCGTCAACGACTATATGTGTGATAATGATGCCTGGAAGTAACTGTCATTTTGTGCCTGTGCTCTGTTCCTTTGGCCCCTTCAATAATATATCTCATTGGCGAAATAATTTGTACGTAGCATTTTAGAAAATGTCATATATTGTACACTGTATGTGTGAGCAATGACGCAATGGAGACCTTTATTCGCGGATTTGTTTCTTGATTGGCCCTGTCAAGGTCTATCCGTCATTCATTGCGGAAACGTGTAGCGTGTTTATTTATTTATTTAATTTTTTATGCAAAAATGTACATTTCTCTCATCTTGCGAACTTGCTCTCACTATGCTGTTTAGTGCTTTTTGTAAACAAGACCAATAATTTTAAAAAAAGCAACTACAGAGTTTCTTGCCGGCTCTTCTCTGTAGAGCAGCCTTCCGAACCGGTGGTAGTTTCGGCATGAATGTGAGTGAACGCAGAGATTGTGAGCGATCAGGGGAGATGGAGGGATTGTAGGAGTGCAGAGTTGTGTGTGAAAGGTGTGAATGTAGGTATGACGACTGAGAGGTGTGTGTGGAGACTGCCACCTGGTGTGGGACAGGGGCCGTAAGATGATAATGGTGTTTATAAATATGACGATTTATAAGAGTTTTGTGATGAAACCTACGTAAATAAAGTTCCTTTTGAGTTTGAGTTTGAGTTTGAAATAGCACTACTAACTTAATTAAGGCAAACACTAACACAATTAGTACTTAATGTAAAATTCTAAATATTGTGAGATGAGAAATAAAAAGGCTTATTATTATTATTATAGTTTTCCTGTGCTGTCTAAAATATTTGAACGAATCCTATATGAACGATTAAATAGCTACTTAACGCAAATTAACTTCCTTTTTCATAGACAATACGGATTTCGCCCAAAATCAAGTACATTATCGGCTACAGTTGACCTAATCACCAAAATAAGAAAACAAATTGACAGCAAAAACATGGCCCTTGGTATATTCATCGATTTAAAAAAGGCATTTGATACCGTAAGTCACTCCTTACTAATAAAAAAGTTTGAACGTATTGGTATAACAGATACTGCTCTAAATCTATTTACAGACTACATAACAAATCGCTATCAAATTGTTAAAATAGGAAAACATCAAAGCACTATGCAACGCATTACATGTGGGATACCTCAGGGTTCGATTCTAGGTCCTCTAATGTTCTTAATATACGTCAACGATATTAGTCAGTTAGCTCTGAGCGGAGAAATCAGCCTATATGCGGACGATACCTGCATATTTTACTACGGTTCCTCTATAAGCAAAATGACCGAATTAGCCCAAAAAGATCTAGACTGCTTAAATGAGTGGTTTCAATTTAATTTACTCACGATAAATGTTTCGAAAACCAGTTACATAATCTTTAAGCCTAAAAATAAAAAATATGCGGATTGTGCGAAACTTCTTATCAACAAAACAGAAATACGCGAATCGATTGAAGAAAAATATCTGGGATTAATTATAGACAGCGAATTAACATGGAAGCCACATGTAAATAAAATAAGATCAAAGTTGTCATCACTATTGGGACGTCTATATGGGATTGTTCGCTGCTTCCCTCACAAAGTTCGATGTAATTTATACCACTCCCTCGTAAAACCACATTTAGAGTACCTCATAGAAATATGGGGTAGCACAGCTAAAAACAATCTTAGCCGCGTTCAAACCGTCCAAAACAAATTAATTAAAGTTTTGTTTCACTATGATTTTTTGACATCTACGAATAAAATTTATAAAGAAACTAAATTAATGAATCTTAAACAAATTTACTACTATAACACATGTATTCTCATTAAAAAAATTATAGATAAAAGAATTCGATCTGAAATAATCTTTAAAACGAACATAGAAGCGGGACTACGACATTTACGTAATGCGAATAACATATATCTAACTAAACCACGCACAAACTATGGCAAGAAAAATATAACATTTGAAGGAGCACAAATGTTCAACAGATTGCCACCAAATGTTAAAAATACTAAAAATTTCAAAATCTTTAAGAAAGCATTAAAACAATTTATTATCACTAAAGTCCAAATCCGTCCCTGATTGCTTCAATT
Source organism: Clostera curtula (assembly GCA_905475355.2). Taxonomy (NCBI): domain Eukaryota; kingdom Metazoa; phylum Arthropoda; class Insecta; order Lepidoptera; family Notodontidae; genus Clostera; species Clostera curtula. Next base: position 1,706,321 of record FR997804.1, on the reverse strand, counting down.
GCGAGCGTAGGGTATGTTGAGGCTCACTTGGCTTTATAGTTGTTCGAATGATTTGTTCGCTTTGCAAATACCCACATTAATAATGTAATGATTCAATTGCAATAAATTAAAGAATATTTATATGTATAATAATTGTTGATTGAAATTTACTTAATGATTGTTTAATCTTTTTAATAAATGTGGATGTAAAATTATTATTAATATCTCATGAAGTGAATTTATGTAATTCTTTTGAGATCAATAAAGTTCTTTAACCGTATTATTATTATGTATTATTTATTAGCTTAAAGTAAGATATGAGAAATAAAGATCAATAAAAATTTATTAATAAAAAACGGAACTCACCTCCTCAATATCCTTGTGAAACTTAATGGGCCGCATCAAATAAAACTGAATTGAGAAGTACACAAAATTTATCGCTATAAATGCACCATTCCACAGCACTGCGTCCAAGTAGCATTCTATACTCCACGCCCACAGGCCTGAGAAGGCGCAACCCAGTATGAGGGCAACTCTCAGCCATATCAACCCCGTAGAGGTGTGAGGGGCCAGAAAAGACAGCAAGAAAAACACATTTGCCACTTGGAAAAACACATGGTTTATCGGTCTCCACTTCGGACAGTGGTTCAAGTACAAGTCCCACATCGATGGCTTCTCGTGAACCGTCACGTTCACTAGGTCGTTCAAGTTGGTCTGGCTGGATAGTTTCGTGGTCTCGACTAATCCCATCTCGCTCACCCTCTCGGCGGGGGTGGACGCGCCAGTGACGTCAGTGCTTATCCCTGGCACCTCCGTGGTGACATTCTGCAGCCCCGATAACATACCGATCACTAAGGCACCGAAGAAGAACATAGTCCCACCACACACTCGACACTTCAACAATTGAATTTCTCATCGAAACTGGCGCCACTTGCATTGGAACGCCACTATGACCAGTAACTTTGCAGCTTTTGGACATTAAACTACATAAAAATATTAATTTTGCACTAAAAGTTTAACATATTTTTGGGTGAAATATATAAACAGACTATTATACCGATAGGAAATTTAAATAAAAACTAAAATAAAAGCTAATAACGCATCTAACTATAATTACAATCAAACCGAAATTAAATATTTTGAATTAAAACTTCTGTCTAAAAAAAACTGTAGAAAAAAGCAAACAATCGAAGCACACAAATGACAAGACAAGCACTGAAATATTGACAGAAAATAAACCATAGCCAAGTAGATTGTTGTAGTGTTGTATGTGTTTTTTATTCTTCTTTCTTCATATTTTTGGCCATCACAATATGTTAATAGCAAAATCAAATATCATAACATATTTTGAGGAAAAAAGGAAGCTTGGCACAGGTAGTAGAACCTTTACAAATAACTTGATAACAGAGAGAGAGAGAGAGATATTTATACCTATGGACTAATACAACAAGGTTAAATTATAAATAGTGTAAATTTGTGTTTACGAAGATCGTTCGATTTTCGACATACAAACTCTAAGCCCCCTTACGCACTAGCGGTTGAACCGCACTAAACGGCCACATAATTACAACTGCCATATGCCAGAACGTACAATCATAAGCGGTTGCATAATAAACTGGAAAAGTGGCAGGCCAGGTCGCGCGGCTAGCCGTCTAGGCGGCCAACCGCTAGTGCGTACTAAAACAAATGGTTTTTTTTTAAATACAGTGTCCAAGTTGTTCTTTGTCTAAGAATATGTCAGATAAATATTAACTAAAGCGCAAAAAAAAAAATTTGTTCAATAACAATTCTTGTAAATAATAGCCATAATGTCATTACTGTCATCCTACAAACAAAACGGCCGAAGTTTTTTTTTTTTCTTCTTTGTGGCTCTCACGGTTTGTGTTTAGCCAATGTCAAGTCACTTTGTATCATTTCAGTATTATTTCTTCTCTTCATGGGTTTGCCATTTCCCTGTTAGCCACTCATAAGTAATTTCATTTTGAGTGTCCCCCTCCCACGTGGCTAAGATGTTCTGCACGGACGTGGGGTTGGCCTTTGGGAGGGACGGCCGAAGTTATTGTGACTTTAGATTGACAGGAAATGAATGAATGATATGCCAATTTTTTTAAAATATTTTGAATGAGTGAATGAGCTATTCAAGATATATCACCATCATCGTCTCTGCCAAAATACGTTCACTGCTGATTTAAGGTGAATGTTCCAGGGTAGCCCGCGAAATTCAAATTTTGATCTTTATGAGCTTGGAGGGTTGTATTGATGAGTTTGATGATTATAATTCTATAACTACATACGTCTTACAGCCGCGAATAACATTTTAATCAACATACAACCTAGCACTGTCCTACAAATTGCAAAATTAGGAAAATTTGAATTTCGCGGGCTACCCTGGAACATCCACCTTAAAACTAATATTCATTCAAACTAAGTACTGGCTTACTCTTGATTCTAATGTCAGTGTCAGACGGATGTCAATTGTCAAACAAATGTCAAATTCAAAGAGCGCGCTGTTTGAATTTGACATTTGTTTGACAATTGACATCCATCCATCCAGCATTTTTTCCGCAATATCAGTGTTCATTTTAGAATTTCAATAATTTTCCTAATATCTACGTAATAAATTCCTTATCATTTGTCTAGTCTACGGTACGTATCAACAGTTTTTGAATAATTAAAAGCTATAGTAGTACATAAAAATGCAATAAGTTGCTAAGTGAAATGTTGTACTGAGACACAAGATACATAGGCTTCGTCCATGGCTTCAACAAAAGAAAAGCTATTACTGGGTCCTGTGGATTCAATATGTATAAATCATGGTCTAAATTGATACATCGCTGCCTAAATACTAGCATAGAAACTAGAAACAAACAAGCGCTATTGTTTAATTTTCACCGGCCAAGGTCAAATGAACAAAATGGCGCTTGGATAGTTTTGCATGTTTTAGATGGAAATTCTCACTTAAGGAATCGTCCAACTTCGTCAAATATGGATTTGACTTTGATTTGTACTTAGGCAACCGACATTTATAGGTACTGTTAATGTGATGGTGAACTGTGACCATGGATGGCTCAAATGTATTTTGATTTACAGGCGTTTTTGGATTCCCAGTATCTGGATAACATGGCAATGGTTAAAGAAGTTGGTAAGTTACATTATGTTAATTGTTTTTCACATATCTATCTAACAGCACCATTGGATACACAGTTTATGTTCAGTTGTTGTGTGAGGTTTTAACCACATTATGTGTGTTATTGTATGCCTAAATCACATGTTTACATAAACCTAAGTGTCAAAGAGGAATGAGTAAGTGCTTATGGAATAGAAATTTGTTTAAATATATGTTTGTGTGGATATGAGAACTATTTTAGAACAATTTACATGTAAACCTAAAGGAAAGTGTAACCAGGACAATAATAATACAGGTTTTAGGGAAAATTATAGGTAAACTGCTTAAAGGTATAGGTAAACTAATCATATAATTTAATACCATACTTTTTATAGGCAATACATAAAAAACGGATTATCTAAGTCAGTTCATAAATGTCAGAGTAATGATGATGAATTTAGAACCTCCTTAGTCTATACACAGTGTAAGAAACCCTACAGCCATCTGAAGTGTAGGCATAGAGCTAGCTAACCAATTGGCACAAACCTGTTTGATATATTTTTCTATCTTGAAATATGAATTAAGATATCTCTTACAAATCTCTTTGTTACACCAGGCGATGCGTTGTCTCGGCACGATCGTGTGCCGCTGTTTGTTCCTGGATGGGCCAACCAGGCGATCAAGATGCACCCGGCACCCAGCAGCTGCTGCCCGGTTGGCTGCCGAGCTGGGCCTGGATCCCCATGCGTTAACCAACAACGTTGAAGAGGACCATGTGCGAACCACGCACTATCTGTATGACGTCATCGCCGCCTGGGAGATGTGAGTACATCATCAAGGGTCTTTTCCCACTGATCTATTATTGTGTTTCTGTGAATCAAGGGCTGTTTATATCATATTATTATATTTATAGTGTCACCAGCGCTTTTCATTCTGAGTGTTGTTAATCAATTTAAACTGGCCGCAAAATTTTGGCCGTATTTTGTTATCGGCATCATTACAGCCTCAACCAATGGTATCGCTCATCATCATTTTCATCATTTCAGCCAAAAGACGTCCACTGCTGGACATAGGCCTCCCCTAAGGATTTACACAAAGGCCGGTCCTGTGCCGCCCGCATCCATCGTTTTCCGGCGACCTTTCCGGCGTTATGGTATCACTATCTAAATTTATGACAATTTCTTACGACACCCTCAGGGTGGAATGGGTTGGTGACATTATGTATTCCAAAACCGGCCGGAAATTCGCCGCCTTAATCCAATTCGCTGTCTGGTCAGTGACATGAGTAGTCTAATGGTAGCTTTGATTCCCAATTTCCGTCAATTCCATCTAGTCCTGTAGTAGCCCGAAAATAGGGGGCGGTACCTGGGCACGTAGCCAAGTGGATTCGTATCGTTCGCTTTGGTAGAACAATAAGAAAGACCGTGGATGTGATGTTAGATTTCTCATTTTCTCCCTCAGGCAACAAGGACCGGGTCGTGGATCTGCCGACAACTGCTTCGTGTTCAAACGACGTCTATTCCGTGGCGCTCGCGAGCTTCCTCAAGATCCCGTTGAAGTTACGCTTTTGGACGCACAGGCTGTACACAGCGTCGTTTAGGTATGCTCCTATAGCTCTTTTGACAAGTCAAATAAGAAAATAAAATTTACCATTTAAAATTGATAATTTACCACCAGTTGTTGTCAATGCAGCTCTACCTAGAGCTGGCAAGACTTTTTTAAATCTAATCAATCTCTTCATAATCTTGAAAAATATGACCCAATTTTCATATTTTTCACTATAACAGTATTTAGGAATTTACCCACACATCTCTGTATGTTGTTTTTGATCTGCGTTACACAGATCAGTTGAAAAAAGCAACTACAAACATTGTAGTTGGCTCTCTGTAGAGTAGAATACCGAACTGGGGGTAGCTTCGAGGAAGATACACACAGACATGGCGAGGAGTCAATATATTACAATACTTCTATTTCCGTTACAAATATTTTTTTAACTACTACAATTACAAGTAATTTTCATTTCCATTGATTTTTATTTTCAGGTATTTCAAACGTATTTAGAATACACAATGTCACCAACCCTCACCATCCTGACGATATCGTAAGAGCTGACTGCTACTACTACTACTATTCATCCCACTAATGACCTACTACTTTTACATGGAGGATAATTAGCCTACTGTGCCACACTGGCCAGACTGGTTGGCACAGGGGGTTCAGATCAAGTTTTCCTATTTTTTTGGCTACGTTATCGGCCTTGTCATTTCCTTAGTCGGCTCTTACGATATCCTCGGGATGGAATGGGGTGGTGACACTATGTATTCTAAATCCGCCAACACACGGACAGCCGGATGAGCCGACTAAAGGAACACAAATGGCAGGCCACTAAGCAGAAGAGAAGGAAAACTTGATACACACCCTGTGCCAACTTATCTTGTCATCTTGGTTTAAGAGGCAGACTCAGTAGGCGATCATTTATGGACAATATACGTAGTCACTTAGAATATTGTTATATCTCAAAGTGTGACTGATTGTAAGCAACATCGACAACAGCACTTAACCTGAGACTATAGTTATTTTGGGCATAGGTGGAAGAGCTCCCAGTATCGGAGAAGGTGGCACTCCAGCTGGCAGGGGTGCAGGCTCAGGCGTCGCTGGGCGAACCGGCCCAAGCCCTCCTCCGCCTCACACGCGCGCCTTCTACGCCCGACCAGTTTCATTAAGTTTTAGATAGTAACTTGAAGTTAAAAAATCATTTTCGCGTGATCGCGTGCACGTGATATGCCTTTTAATAGAGCTGGTCCTCGGCCTGGATAAGGACACAACGTATGGAAGAAAGGCAGTGAATTGACCAATCCAATTCGCACATCTTGTAAAGAGCTGCACTAGCTAACTCTAGCTGCTCTGTAAGAATATTTGAATTTTCAACATAAAATAATAAATGTATATCACTAAGCATACGATTTTGATTTTGTTTGATTTTCATCTACTTTCTTAGCTCGCAATATAAATGGTCTTTTATGTCGTTTTATTACTATTATAGTTTTATACTATTATAAATAAACTAGCTGACCCGGCAAACTTCGTACCGCCTCAGAATCAATAAATAAGAAATCTGAATGTTGATTTCACCTTTTAAACCTTCCCTGGACTTCCGTGAATATTTCAAGACAAAATTAGCCAAATCGGTCTAGCCGTTCTTGAGTTTTAGCGAGACTAACGAACAGTAAATCATTTTTATTTATATAGATAGATATAAATGCCGGAAATGTCATAACCAGACGGGGGCCGCGCAATTACACGCTGCACGTACGAGTACATGATGTTATATGGATAACAGTATCTTAACCCACCAAATACAACAATATGGAAATGGTTTCAGGCAATGTAAACAAAGGATATTTTTCAAAAGTATAATCAATGTATCCCGCCAATACTGCAAGGTTTTTTAGAGACGTTTAGCAATACACTAAACAACTATTTTAACCCCTTTGTTGAAAGTATGGACGCCTGCGCTAAGTTTGATAGCAATGTGTCTAATACGCACATGTATGCTTAAACTCCATCTCGGCCACTTATAACTGGGCACTGTCAGTTACGTTGTAAAATTAACTTTAATATATTAAATAGTTCCCTAATTTAAATTGCCTTTAGACTTATTTCATCACCCTTCCATTCAGCCAGGTCTGTAGTACTGAGTTAAGGTATTTTAGAAGGCGTAGGTATTGGCAAATGTCCGAATCAAATCCGGCCAGATCATAATGTTTTATTGCGAAAATATATTGTAACTTGAAGAGACTGTAGTTTATGACGGGATATACAGTAAATCCGTGTGGTGACGGATTTATAACACAGTGTCACCACCCCATTCCATCCTGAAGGTGTGGTAAGAGCCGATAAAGGGCTGACAATCCAGCTGCCAGAGAAGGATAACTTGATATGTCACCCTGTGCCAACCCGTCTGGCCAGCGTGGTATATTAGGTTGATTACGTGTTAATCTATGCGCCGAGTAGAAGGATAGAGGAGAAGCATATAAAAAATGTTTAAAGCGTGCCGACTCAAAACCAATAATCATTTCTCATCTAGGAGTAAATAAAACTTTCACTTTATTGTTACCTGGATATTTTCCCCTCTTTGGTAAGTCTGCAATAAATAATACACTGCCAGATAGTCTTTCAACCAAAAGGGGCTATGTTATTGCAAACGCCTTAGATTGGCAATAGATGGAGCTTTCGCAATCGTTAAGCTATACATATGATAAGCTATACTGGTTAACTAGGTCCACGTGATAATGTTAGTAAATAATTTCACACAATGAGAAATTGTAAATGATTACAGATATTCAGTTTTATTCACAAGTGTCACATCGAATATATCATCTGCAGCGACATCTTGCGCTAGAAACGTATACTAGGTCATGGAGTTATGTTACCAACCCGAAATAGTTTCGTAATAATTGTGTAGATGACGCTAAAAGTAAATGAATACAGTATAAAACTTTTTACACTGTCCTTTAATTACATTTAGCATTTCACATGGTTATTACATGCTCGTTATTTAAATTTCCTATTTTACACCTAGTCGGACACACATACAGATAGAATCTCTTTGTCAATATTTAAGTAAAGTTACAATTTAATTATTTATACATTAATTAAAAACCCTACGAGCGCCGAACAATGCCACTACTAAACAGCATCACATCGATGGCTCAGAGTAATTCAATCCCGTAATAATTTTGCCAATAAAAAATTGTTTGTAAGAAAAATTACACATTGCAAAAAGCAAATCAATTTCTATGGTGGATGATATTATTGCTTGCATAAGTAAGATGGCGGTGATTTGTTTACAATAGTTTACATTCATTCTTCTCCACCCCTCTGCTTTTACAGGAAGCATTTTTGATTGGTCACTTTAAACAATTTCACCCTCCCAACCTACCTCACCCCGCAATCTGAAGTGAAAATAGCCATTTATTGCCATGGCAACGGACTTTAGCGTCCTTACCTTTGACAGAAAACCAGATAAGCACGTGGCGTGCTTTGTCGTCATTGGCTAGTTTAAAATCTGCGGCAAAAATCAAATGACCAATGAGGATTAGGACTTTTTAAAATGTTATGGTTACCCGTATATAAAATTGTACCCTATTTAATGGAAACTATTATTTCTATAATTATAATTCAAGGTTGAACGGATAATGTCATTGTTTGGATTGCAAGTATTTCATACACATTACATCTTACTTAACTTTTAATGTTACATTTAACTTTAGTATGGAAAAAAATATCAAATTGTATTATTTCATTGTTGTAAGACTTTATCAGAAAGTAGAAATACATTGCTTGATTTGAAAGACACAGTACAGTTTATTATATTTAAAAGTAAGTAATTATTAAATAGATTCGTTAAACAATTATATCTGAGACTAGAGCGAAAACCTAGCGTTGACCTTTCAATACCTACCTAGCGTAATGATAGTCAAAAATGGAATCATAGAAGTTAAATATGGCAACAAAACTACTTTAGTTGTATAGAGTAGTAGCTTCAGTTGTTGTTATATGTTTTGTCCTTCAGATAAGCAAATACATATACCATACAGCCAATTGTTTTATTTTCATGCTATTTTAATCTATAAAATAACTTTACTTTAACTTGAGAACATCTGTTTGTAAATGCAATATAGTATTTTATTACGTTATAAATATTCCATGGGGTTCATGGAATAGGGAAAGCAATAAATTGAAAACTTTGCTTAGTTAGGAAATAAAAGTTAGCTTATACCATCTCAAAAATGCGTGACATTATATATTTACGTATATAATTATTGTAACAGTATTATAACTTATAAGTTAATCAAACTAAAGGAGTCATATCTTACTTATCCCTTTATAACGTATCGTAAACAGTGCACTGTGTCTAATGATTCCTCTAAATTACTGTCAGAAAAACTGACAGATATCCGAAGGGAGGACACAGATCCCACTAGAAGAAAAGAATACGTTAATACATTTTATAAATGCAAACACATTTTGATAGTTTACAGAATGACAAATCTAAAGGTAAAACATTTGTACATAGACAAGGAGAGTATACATAATCACATTTCGTCAATGAGCCGCCGCGGTGGTTGGACTCTACGCTGACTGCGACGTGGCTGAGGTCCTGTGACGATGGGTGTACTTTGGGGCGTTGCGAACTGGGTTCCCGACTGAGGGCTTTTAGGCGGTTGGCGTAGTGTTCCATAGTTTCATTTGTTTCTCTGACACAAGACCAAAATTCTGACAACGCTCTGTATCTTGTTTTCTTAACACTCAACAAATTTAAAAGCTTTGTAGAAATATCAGTGTAATTGCTTGAGTCAAAGTTCGGTGTTAATGCAATTTTTACCTCGTAAAAAATTTCGGGTGTCAATGTATTCAAGAGAAGATCTCTTTTCAAACTATCTTCATTTATGTTTATTATTTTACACTTCGATTCAAAAAATTCAATGAAGTCGTCAATCCTGTGTGTATCTGGGTCGAAATGAAGGTTAAAATTTTTGATAATAGTTATTTTGTCGCAATTTTCATGAAAATCGTTCGTCAAGTTTTACCTTGTAGATTGGGCGTCTTCCCATTTTGAATTGGTATCAACAACTTTAATATGTCCGTTATTTGCACTTGATGTGCTTTTAATTGTTCTTGCTGCGTCTGATGTGCGCGAAGAAACAACGCAAATTGTTCATCGTTCATTTTATTTTTATCTCGTCGCCAATTTTATAAATGCAAACACATTTTGATAGTTTACAGAATGACGTTTTAATAATGACAAATCTAAAGGTAAAATATTTGTACATAGACAAGGATAAGAAAGAGTATACAACATATATATTCCATTAGAAATGAGCCATTTATACTTAGTTATGTATCGTATACAGTGTCTCTTGGGATGTCTGTGTTTATATGTGTAACTAAGACACGTTTGATACCAGTTGGTGGCCTATATCGGAAGAACAAGATACTGCTTTTTCTGAAATTTTGTTTAAGTATCTGCATAAATCAGTAGTATAATCGCTCCTTTCATTAACGATTAAACTTTGGGTTTATTGTCAACTTGTACATAAATAAATATTCCATAATCTTTTTGATAACAGTATATCTTGTTTTTTTTTTGTCAACTTGTAATTAGATAAACTTCCCATATATAACTCTTTTCGTATATTCCATGAAAACTCTGAGACTCAATTATTTGACGGAACTTTCATGCACTTATATTTATATTATGGACAATGAGAGAGAAGGAACTTTAGGCCAATCTATTCGATTCTATTTTGTTTGTAGAACCATATTTTTATTTTTTCTTGTGAAAGTAAAGGGTTGATTCACCAAATTATTCGTCTAATTTAGAAATTAAACTTTGATAACACCTACTACCAAAGAAATCTGGATCCATTTAAATCAAGTATAACTTTAAAATATAGAACACTTTTTACAAATCCTGCAATGATTCCATATATTCGTCCACTATGAACTTAACTCTACTACGACATTTCTTGACATTGACATTTTCACTGTACTTATACTACTGATCCTACTATAGTCAGCCTAGTCAGTATTAAAAAGTATATTTAAAGTCTATAAATCTAGGGTACTAATAGCTCTTTCGAAACAAAACAAGTCAGCTGTTATTACGAAAGGCGGCAGCGGCATGTATTTTAATAAAAATAATGGTTTTAACGTAATTTTCTGACAATTAGACCGGATTAAGTATGTCCGTACCGTGTGAGATGTTGTTGCATCCAGAACTTTTGACCAACGAGCAACTCATATACATAATCCAAGAGGTGTGAAATTGTTATTTTTACCGCTTATTTTTCTTTGTTTATGTGCTGGAATCAACATAATATATTTTCACAGAGACATCTACGCATTCCTGGTATTGACAAAATGCCAAGAGATGAGCTTTTGGAAATATTTCACCATTATTGTGTACCGTTTGGACAGAGAAAATATAGAGATTCGGGAAGAGGAAAAATGCTCAATAAGTCTCGCCGTCCCAGCCCCGAACCGAAGCCAACCAGTTTAAACGTTATTAACAATCATAGTTTCACTGATATTCAACACAGGAAGCAACTACATTATGACTGTCAGAGACTGAAACCACCCCCAGATCTGTTATCGGGACACATGAAGAGAATAAAAATAGATAATCATATAACAGTTAGTGATAATCATGTGATTAATACTAAAAGGAAGATGAGTATAGATTCTGTAAGTATCATTTAAAAAGAGAAATCTACAAGTATGTTTACTATATTTTGTGAAACAATTAGGTTACCTATTGTAGTATATTCCATTAATGAATCTTCTCAGCCCATAAATTACCCACTGCTTGGGCCTCCTCGAACTAAATGGAGGATAGATAGTCTATTATGCTGTTTTCGCGGGTTCGATCCCCACACGGAAGAAATATTTGTACGACCTACAAGTATTTGTTCCGGGTCTGGGTGTTTTCTATCTATAATATGTAAGTATTTACAAAAAAAACTGTATATAAGTAGTTTATTATCCATCTCGTTACCATAACACAAGCATTAGGTTCCTTAGCTTGGGATGAGATGGCGTTGTGTGAAATGTCCAAGGATATTTATTATTTATTTGTATTAAGTTTTCCTTCACTTGGAGCTAGGTTTTCGGCCTTATCATATCATATCCTTTGGTCAGCTCTTATGACTCCCTCAGGATGTAATGGGATGACAATATTATCTACTCTATCTGTCACCACATGGAATATAATGTTGTCTTCTTGAATGTTGTTGTCTGAAATCTTAAAATAACTAAATAAATAAATATCCTTAGACATTTCACACAACGCCATCTCGTCCCAAGCTAAGCAACTTAATGCTTGTGTTATGGTAACGAGATGGATGATAAACTACTTATATACATTTTTTTTTGTAAATAAATACATATTATAGATAGAAATGACACCCAGACTCCAAGCAAGTGCCTCTGGTTTAGACAAAGACACTTGCCCGACCCCGGAATCGAACCCGGGACCCGTTGGTCCAAAGGCGGCACATCTAACCACTAGACCAACTGATCAACAAAGATTTGTAAAAGGCAACATTTTTATAATTTTGTTATTCAAGTCCATTACAAAGCATATGTTTATTCACACGAAAAATCAAAGAGTTAAAAGTATTTATTTTCTCTGATGTTAACTTGTACATAATGCATTTAAAATTAATTACTACTAAATATAATTAATGACATGGAGTATTATAAGCAGTAGTAAACTTACTGTAATTTCTGTCTTGCAGATACCGCCTGCGATTAACCCTCCACCATCAAAAAAAGACAGGAAATCTATTACTTGGCCTTAAGCTGTCAAACGAAGAAACAAGAATAACACAGAGATTAGACAACTTTATTTAGTATTATTAAGCATAATAAGTTGTGGAATGTGTATGTAAAGTACAATTGAGTTTAAGGTAAAGTTTGATGAGCAGAAAAATCGAGAATATCATCAGGTTCATGTGAGCCAATGACCCCTAGGGATAACTTCCCCCAGTTATTGGGGTTAATCCCATGGTCCTGGAAAGGGCAGTCAAGTGGGCAACAAGGTCATTTGCTTTGAGCCTAAAAATCCCTGTTTTTTTTCGTAATGTATCCATAAATATCATCATGATAATTATTATCAGCCTCCCATAGTGAGCGAATCCTCCTCTGCGAATATACTGAAAGACAGAAAAAGATCCATTTTCTCCATTTCATTTTCAGAAGAATTCTTTTATTCTTAAGTATGGCCAAATGGTGGCCTGACTCATTTTTTTTTTTTTTTTGACATACTTATTACGACTACTCGATATAGATGACCCAGTGCTGAGTTGGGCCTCCTCCAATTACAGTCCTCGCCAAACTTAATAGCCGCTCCTCCTAGACGCATTACGCTGCGCAAAACACAAAATGAGCTTTAAGCGGGACGTATGCGGGGCGTGGAGGCAGGGCACGCCCCCTCCCCCCTGTCTACCACCCACATGCGTGCTCGCCTCCCGCGCGTGACGTGTGAGTGTGATACGTATTGGTTATAAAATGTACGATTCGCCAGTTCGTACCGCAGCGACTACATTCAAAGCGGCCATAAAGATTTGCGAGGACTGTACCTGGTGGGTAATTAGCCCTCTGTGCCACACTGGTTACAAGTTGGCACCGTTACCTTTTGTCGGCCCTTACAACACCCTCAAGGTGGAATGGGGTGGTGACAACACACAGATCACACACTACACTACTGACATACTAATGTGACATTATATCCCATTATTATTCAAAGTCAATTCATTTATTTTCCATAGGACACAAATATAAGATTATAAATAGTCAACATGTTAATCCATTATTTTTATTGTGTTACTTTGTTTTATAATAAAGTATATGTATTGAACTTTGAAATCATTGTGCTCTTTTCACAATAATTGTGACCTTAGGTCATGAAGTTTGGCATCGTTAAATTTTGTATCTGGAAAAGCATTGTTTTTAATATGCTTTAGAAGTTAATTATCAAAGAAAACCCTACATACTACTCTCTAATACTACTTCGATTTTAAATATTGCGTTTTTTCCATAGTTATCAATGAAAACATATTTTACATGCTTGTGCATAATTATTCTGTTAAACCTTTTTTCCAATATGAATTAACAGTTAGGTATTTTATTTAGTATACAGCATTTCATGACTTCCCATGAATTTATTTTAATTTATAAAACCACGTCGAAGATATTATAATTTTTTTTTTTACTCTTTGTACACACATACTTGACATGCTCAATCTAATTCGAATTTATCGGGAAAATGAATTGTGTTACATATATATTTTTTATTCGCCAATCTCATATCTCTGTGTACCTACATCGAATATGAATGCAGGAATTCAACTAACCACGCGCCTCCTACAACCTGGCTAGAATATGGATAGAAATTCTATCCGTATCGTCCTATCGTAATTTATTCTATCATAGAATAAATTACGCGTCACGTTGTTTGTCCGCGATTGACTCATAAACTACATAACCGATTTTAACAAAATTTGCACCCCAAAGTGCAGTTTGATCCAACTTGAAAAGATATGATAGCTAAGGTAACATCTCAATTCTCAATGTATAGTCACAATAATATTTTATTGCAAATTATTTGTTTATTTGACAGTCACAATTAACTGTTAGCTCCAAACGATTCTAACAGATGGCGATATCTGTTGACTGGTTGAGTAAGTATTCAATAGATGGCGCTATGTTAAAACTTACGAGTAAATTAATGTTAGTGGTATTTAACAAAAACCTTAGCTTATTTTATAAACAAGTATAATTGTTTAGGTGTGCTCTTATGTTTAAAGATTGGTCTCATCTTATAGACATGGGATCATACAAATCGGAAATTGATAGCTCAAATTAATATTCAGTGTGGCTGTAACAGAATCCCTACATTCTGTTACAGCCACACTGAATTTTAATCCAACATTTGCTTTAAGCTAAACAATAGAAGCAGTTCGGTCTTTAAATTACTTTTTAACCGACTTCAATCGAGGACCTCAGGACGAGGACGAGGACTTTCGACTTTATATATATATAATATAGTTTTCATCTAAATCGGTTCACACAGATTTAGATGTTTTTTTTTTATTTGATCGCTGGTAACAACTAAACAAGTAATTCTAAATTAGTTTCTTTGATAGTTTTAAACCTACTCTAGTCTAAACGTTAATGCTCTGAACGGAAATTGAAATGTGACAGGTTGACTATTCGAAACCTTAAAAAGAGGTGCGTTTGAATATTGAAAGGTGAAAGAAAATACATCAAATATTTCGCGGCTGATTCCTGTGTCAGTTTGAGTATTAGTTAATAATGGACTATTTTTAATTTTTATGTAATTTGACTGTACCGATGTTAGACGTATTCTGTAAATATAAATGCATAAGAATAAATGAATTTGAATAAATACTCTTTCATATTTTGTTTACGGTAGTAGTTTAAAACAACTTGAAACAAAAGCGCTGTTGGTGGGGGAAAATTCGCCCATGTCCTCAACAAAACGCGTGCCTTACGTTACTACTCTATTCTCTGCCAATAACCGCCAATGAGACTCAATCAAAGATCGACTGTTGCGCAGGATAGATTTTGGATAAAGATAAATAACGCCAAAGTTAACTATAATTTTGCTTGATTGGTACATTGGACTAATGATGATCTATTCTATTATTATCATAACGAGAACAGGTTTGTACGTATTTAGGTTTTTGTATCTGAAAGTCGCCGCTTTCAGAGCTTGCCAGCTAAATTAACAGGTACGATACTGGTTGGGTGCCGAGACGTTGTCGATTCTTACTGTTCTATAATATCTCTGTGTACCCTACTAGGCACCGATCGTAAAATATGTCTACGTCAAGTTCATTTGCAATTAAATTTGTTCATGGTTTGTTCATAAATAGAATCGACCATTTTTCTATAGTATGGCATGACATGCCACCTATCATTTCTAGGTGTCACGTTATCTGGGTTTTGGCACTATTTTTAAAAGTTTAAGCATTTAGACCATTAATTAAAGACCGTCCGGGAAAGCCATGTACGATCCAACGCCAAAAAACCTTAAATCTACAAAGAGTAAACTTGACCAAGGCTACGATACCGGAAATAAACTTATGAGTAACATCTCAGTTCGGAAGACGCACTCACATTTCATGGTCGCGTCTGATAAGCTAGACAAAGTGACTAGACGGGTTATTGCCCCGTACGCACAGATTGAAAGAAAAGGCCTCAAAGAGGAGGAAGACAAGGCTGGAAAGTATCTAGATATTAATAGGTTTAACGTTTTCCTAGAAGACACGGTCGATTTGGACTCGTTGCTGTATGAAACGGCTATGGTGTTGAAGACTATTACGAATAGTTCTGGTAAGATCTAAAAATGTCCGACAGCGTGAATTTGGTAGATAATATAGTGGTGTTTGTGCCATTGTAATGGCTTCAACGGCGAGCGTGAGATGGGGACCCAAAATTTGTAATGGCCAGCATTGATCTGAATCAAATTCTAAGAGTAGCTACTACTATTCAGCCCGCAAATGACCCACTGCTGAGTCGGGCCTCCTCTCATCACAGGGAGGGTAATTATCCTACTGTATCACGCTGGCCAGACGAGTTGGCACAGGGTTTCGTATCAAGTTTTCCTTCTCTTGCAGCTAGGTTTTCAGCGTTGTCATTTCCTTTTGTCGGCTCTTACGACACCCTCGGGATGGAATGGAGCGGTGACGGTAATGTATTCTAAATCCGTCACCACGCGGACTAGTGCGGAGCTGACTATAAAATCAGTAAGTTGACAAAATTGACTATAGCACGTTGATTGTTGTGGATCTATTGAATGAGCAAGTTTGGGGCTCAAATTTTTAAGAGGGTTGAAATGCGTCTAAGTCATGACAGGGATGGACAAAACTGGAGAATATGATGATGATGTATGTTTGAGCAATGCCTGACTTACAAATGTAGCGACCGCATGCTACATACTTTACACATTTACCCGAAAAATCTGATCTAATTGCATCAAGAAATATCGCCTACAAATGCGATAATTACCGAAAATGTCCTACACCGCGATGGCGAAATTTCAAGAGCAATTCACAAGTTAAGAATTCCCCGACTACAACTGTTGGGGGGATAGGCGCTGCGACCCCTAGCCAGACATCCCACCTCGTCTGGCTGGATGATCATCCCTTTGCACCTAAAGTGGTCACCCCGACTTTATGTGAACACGCAAGATCCATGAAAGTGGTGACCCTCGACATTGGACTCCAGAGCAACCTTCCAACGAGTCTGCAACATCTTCCTGCCTGGTCAACCTGGTAAAAACGAACACTCCTCAGCAGCAGCAGTCACTTAGCAAGCCAAGACGTCACAGCCTTAACAGGACCACACGCAGCCGACTCACCGTGCTACCTGGTTCTGCGGCACGACACTCAACCGCCCAGTGAACTCCACTACACAGTTGAGGTGCTCAGTCTCGACTCACCGTAGACTCCGAAAATTAAACGACGAACTAAAAACTAGACCAATTAAAAATTGAAACATGGTTATATACCTTCAAACTAAAATTTAAATGAATCAAAATCGTCTATCAGTAGGTATGAATGGTATGATGCCTCCGACGGAAATAGAGAAATCCGACACACCAAAATTTTATTTGTCGTTTTTTTTTTAATAAATTGACCACTGAAGCCTCTTCAATTTCATGATCAGCCAACTTCCGTCATCAGAAATCAGCCGACTTCTGAGAGACTTGCCACTTACTTTGACAAATAGGCTAGGCTGACAGTCCTGAAACTCTAGAACATAACGTTGACCTCGCAGTAGTTCATTTTTGTGCGCAGTAGACTGTTGAACAGGTTGGTAAAAGCACTAGTGGTTGATGACAGTCGCGGTTTGTTCCCCAACACGGCATTTGGATGTAAATGGACGTTATTATTGATTGATGCTTGATTTGCAGGTATGTTTCTGTACACAGTGGATAAATTGAGGAATGAGCTGGTTTTAATGAACTGTAATACGAAAAATCCAGCAAGGCATGAGATAAATATACCTATAGGTTAGTGGGGTTTTTTGCTCTGCATTCAATGGCCTAGGCTTTGGGGTTGGATGTGCGCCTTTGGATTACGGGTCCCCGGTTCCATTCCGGGCTGGGGCAATTGTATTTGTGTAAACCAGAGGCACGTGCTCTGAGTCTGAGTATCATTTGTATTCGTGAATTACATGTTTGTAAACTGACTCCGCGATGCTGGTTATACATAGTGTAGGTTCTTCGTGACTCGGACCAAATTCACGGAGGGAAATTAGCCTACTGTGCTCTAGCAAGCCGGGTTGGCACAGAGTTTGTATAAAGTTTTCCTTATCTTATGGCCAGGTGATCTGCCTCTTGCGTTGCTTTAGTCGCCTTTTACGACACCCTCAAGATGGTATGGGATTGTGACATTTTGTATTCTAATTCCGTCATTCAGAAATTAAACACTTTTTAACGTATTTATCGCTTGTATTCTACATTTTGTTATTACCGACGTTGGTGTATATGCTAGAAAGGGTTTGATGCAGTGGTGGCCGCCTAACTTCGAAGATCTACGCGGCCTCAACGTGACGCCTTTGGAGAGTCGTGACTATCTTGACGTCAATGTGTTTATAGTTCGTCAAAGTGGAAGATGGGCTCACTTCAATTGAACTTTTAAGGAAATCCTAGTGGTTCTAGATCCAAACCAAACTCTCTAGATAGCGCATTTTAGGGAGAGAGCTCTAGTTAGGATCATCCGAGCATCACATTCATGTGGACGTTGAACGTAAAGTTCAGGTTTTTCTAGAGGAAGGCAAAATCGCAGCGGCTCACGTTGCCGCCACCAAGGAGTTGCTATTGCTTGAAGATGTTCAACGGGACCGGAGGTTTTCGGAGGGACTGAAGTGGATTGACGCTAAAGTGGCACTCTGCATGCCCATCGTGAAGCCAGATGGTGATTGCTATGCTGTGCTGGAGTTGTACCGGACTTACGCAGATGTTTATAATGATGTAAGACTTATTTACCAGTAGGTACACTGGCCATTTTAATGACGTCACCTTTGTCATTTCAGCCAAAAGACGTTCACTGCTGGGCATAAGCCTCCCCCAAAGATCTCCACAAAGGCCATTCCCCTACCGCGTCCATCGTTTTCCGGCGACCTTAACCAGGTCATCCGCTTTCCGGAACGCGGTCGCCACTCGAGGACTTTTCTGCCCCATTGGGCGTCTGTCCTGCGCGCTATATGCCCACGCAGCCACGTAATGACGTAGCAAAATATATATTTTACATTACTGCTACTACTCCAGCCATATATGACCGACTGCTGAATCGGGACTCCACCAGATTAGCCTACTGTACCGCGGTGGCCAGATGGATTGGCACAGGGTTTCGTATCAAGTTACCCTCTATCACGGCTAGGTTATCGGCCTTGTCATGTCCTTCTATGGTGAAATGTGGTTGGTGGTGATACTACTCGTATGTATTCTAAATTCGTCACTACACGGAAAGTATATATTAATTTGTTAGCATCCTTTCATTTCGGAGCGGGCTCACATATTTTGTTGTAATTTGAGGTTTGACCTGTTTGTAATTTTTTAATGATAGATTAGATATATTTATATATATTTGAGTTTGAGTTTGATAAGGTTGTTGTCTGGATTTTTAGACTATCCTGTTAAGTTGTAATGATGGCAATATAATTAAATAAATAAATATAGCTTTTGAGCTCAGTATGCGAGAGCATTTTATGGCGTCATGCTTTTAATTTTATTGTCATGCTCACTCAGACTCATAGCAGTGGTGGGGTCGTGTGGCTGGTCGCCCTCTTCTCAGCAATATGGTTGAGGAGGCTTGCGCTTACAATTATTTGTGTACAAAGACTGTTAACACCGTAATTGACTAAAAAAACGCGATTTAAAAAGAAATACATTAAATAAGTTTCTTGCCTGCTCTTCTCTGTAGAACAACTTTCCGAACCGATGGTAAATAGAAAATGTGTATTGATTTGTCAAAAATGAATAAATTGATTTTAGATTTTGCCCTCGGAATTCAAAAAGTGTGATTGGCTGACGTAGTATCACAAAACTAGTGCGTAATACGGTTTCCAGACGGTCGTGTATACCGTGGTAAGCGTGGCTTGCTGGGCAGGAGCCGCAGTGCACCAGGCGCAGGCCAGGGTCATGCTGCAGAAGACTGCGCACCTGAACAGCGAGCTGAGGACACTATTGCAGAACTACTTCTGTGACTTGGCTTCCATTGACACGATGCTAACTGATATGCTGGTAATTTCAAAGAAGCTAGACCCATAGACACATTTTATGTTTATTTCTGGGATGCACTATTATTTGAGATGAGGAGAGAATTAATTCTTAACATTTGAACATGATATATTCTTTAGGCTGTCGTCAAGTCTTTCATCGGAGCCATGCGCAGTAGTTTCTTTATCTTGGATAAAGACCATGTGAAGGATCAACTTGTGGCAGATATGTGGGACGATGGCTGGCCCGCCGAGAGGACGACAATACCAAAGAAGAAGGTGAAAGTAAAGTTAGTGTTATTTTAAAAGATTTCAACAAGCCAACAGAAGTAGAAATTAGGTTATAATATCCATTTTCAAACAGTTATATCGATAGTGATAAAGTCTTTTGGAAGATGGAAAAAAAATGCTACTACAGAGTTTCTTGCCGGCTCTTCTCTCTAGAGCAGCTTTGTATGATTGGGGATGGGATGGATTGTAGGAGTGAGGAATTGTGTATGAAAGGTGTGAATGTAGGTATGATGACTGATATGTGTGTGTGGAGACTACCACCTAGCGTGAGACAGGGGCCGTAAGATGATAATGGTAATGTCTTAGGTTTTCACGATCTTTACACATTGCAGGAAATGATGGCTTCACGGTTATGATGGTTTTATTTTATTTTATTCCCAACGTTTCAGACACTTGTCTCACCAGTATATAAAAGCCCGCAGCAACAACTGCCATACAGTCGTCCCGCGACCACGGACACTGCAAAGTGTCTGAAACGTTGGGAATAAAATAAAACGATCATAACCGTGAAGCCATCATTTCCTGCAATGATAATGGTAATTATAAATATAACGATTTATAAGAGTTTTGTGATAAAACCTACTTACCTAAATAAAGTTGAGTTTGAGCACTACAGCACTTTCGACTGACATTATAAGTATAAAAATTCTTCTTTTAACAGCTTAAGCCAAGAAATGACTCCAGCCGGGCTAGTAGCTAAGACGGGAGAGCCAATAAACATAATAGATGCCCACAAAGATCCCAGGTTCGCCAGAGACGTTGATCCCGCCACGGGTGCTGTGGTCAGGTCTTGCCTCGTCTCACCGATCATGAGCAAAAAGGGAGTTATTGGTGAGTTAAGTTTGGAAGTTTGTGGTGACGGTTTTTGCCGGCTGTTAACATCCTGAGAAAGTCGTAAGATACCTAGCCGCAATAGAAGGAAAGCTTGGTACAAGCATTATGCCAACCCGTCTTACCGGCGAGTCACAGTAGGCTAATATCCCTCGAGGAGGAGTCCCGACTCAGTAGTGGGTCATATCGTCCCCGTAGAGCGAGAATTAAGTAAGTCTTCATAATTATGTAATTAATTTTCAACCTAAGGTATCAGCACCTTTAGTTGAAAATGGCCAAACCATTTTTTAAGACTTCCTTTACAGAGACGATATATGGGTTGAGATAACGATGTTTGGTATAATTTGGGTTCTTCCTTCATGCCTTGTGGTTTCTCGTAATGGTAAAGAGGTTTAGATTAATGATTGCACAAGTTATTCTGTACATACGAATGGAGAAGAATTTAAAAAACATATTGACTTTATCCCATTCTATACTAAGAATGTCGAAGGATGCGACTAAAATAGCTAGATCTCCAGAAAACTCAGCCAAATGTAACAACAATAGGCAAACTTCTCCACATACCAATAAAAGAATGTCATAGGAGAAACCTATTTATTGTTCTGTTTTATTTATTTATCCAGGAGTAGTCCAGTTGACTAACAAATCAGATGGCCGTCCCTTCAGCAGCGAGGATGAGCAGATATTCGCCGTGTTTGTCAGCTATTGTTCACTCATAGTGCACTTTTACAACATGCAGCAGAGGAAGATTTACCATGTGAGCACCAGTCATTTCTGTATTAATTATCTCCAAAAATAATCAAACTCCAAAGAAACTTCATTTACGTCGATTTTATCATAAAACTCTTTTAAATCGTCATATTTAACATTACCAATATTATCATAAGGACTTTGTCCCACGCTAGGTGGTAGTCTCCGCATATACACCTATCGATCGCCACATCTACATTCACACCACATTTCATCATTCTCACAATGCATTCATCTCTTTTGATCTCCCACAAACCTTCCACCCACATTCATAGTGAAACTACTACCGCTTCGTAATGATGCTCTACAGTGAAGAGCATCATTCAAAAAGTCTCAATCACGATCGTTTGTTCAAATATCCGCGCAACATATTGATCTACCCTATCTTGGCCTTTTGCCTTTTTCTTGGGGTTATAAAAATAACTATCAACAGTGCCAGTATTGAATATAATAGTTACCAGTGCAAATATTGTCATAGGAAAACCTGAATTCAGTGTACTCTGACCTGATGAACCTGCATCTCAAGCCCTGCAAGCACGACCTCGAAGAGATGATGGAAACCAACGGATTAGTACTGCCCCCAGCTCATTTCAAAAAGTACTGTGACAGACAGAATCTTTTCTCGTAATGATAATCACTACATATTAAAAAAACAAATTCGCTGCCGTGTCTACGTCCCTCTGTATGCTTAAATCTCTGAAGCGGTTTTTTTAATAGATAGAGTGATTCAAGAGGAAGGTTTAAATGTATAATACATGCTTAATATTGTAGAGAAACACTGATAAATTTAGATTTTCATCATTGCACCCGTGCGAAGCCGGGGCGGGTCGCTATAGTAATATATATTGTAGTCACCAATCAAAACTGCCAGTATCTCCTTTCAGCCCATATTTTACCCACTAGTGAGTCGGGTCACCTCTAAATTCATGGAGCGACATTAGCCTGCCAGTATCTAGTGACTATCAAATGACTATCCGTCCACTTCAGGATAGAGAAATGCGATCTCGAATGGACATGAAATAAAATAAGCCTTTAATGTTGTTTGTTTGTTTAGAATACACAATGTCACCAACCCATACCATATTTAGGGTGTCGTAAGAGGCAGATCACCTAGCCCCTCCCCTTTCCCTCTATGAATATGGAGGAGGCCCGACCCAGTAGTGGGTCATTTATGGATTGTAAAGAAGAAGTTGTTTGTTGTAAAATTTCAATACTGACGATCGGTCCCATTTTCAACGACAGCAAGACCTTCCACAAAGACCTCTATAGACTTACACTACCTGAAACAAATCTTGGCTGGATACTCTTTTGATTTCAACTTCTCAACGTCTTTATCAACACTCGTAATTTTGCACAAATTAACTATCATTATTACATTCCAATTTTGCTCCCTGGAAACAAGCCCGCGCCAATTTTAGGATTAAGTATACGGAATTAAAAAAACGAAACACGTACCTTACAACTTGTTCGCAGCTACGACTTCCACATAAGCTCGACAAACAAGGAAGAGATGCCCGGCCTCGTGTGTTACATGTTCACAGAAACTTTCGCGGATCGCAACTTCGAACGTTCCAACCTCGTCAACTTTATCGCTACTATATTGAATTGCTATCGACGCAATCCCTACCACAACGCAGAACACGCTTTTTGTTTTACGCACACTATGTACATGATACTTGTCACCAATGGAGGGTACTTCGACTTTATTGAGGTTAGTGCTATCGTTTTAGTTTAGATCTTGGCTATGAGATGGCGCTTATAGAAACTGTCTAACCATAACCAATTTCATTGATGAACCATGATAATACATAGAACACGCTTTAAACACTATCTTAAGCTTGTCACGAATGAAGAGTATTTTGATCTTTAATGTAGAATTGATTTATTGTAGGTTTTAACAAAGATGGCGTTTTGTACAAGTAGAATCTGATACCTGGATTTTACCAGCCGTAATTTGAACGTCTTGACATTAACCTTTAATACCATTTGCCTCTGGTTTAAGAAGTAGGATGGGCTAATATCCGAATCCGATGCTGGAACCAGTCTATTGGTTACAGACAACAGCGTTGATGCTATCAGGCCTCTGCCACGACCTGGACCATCCGGGCTACAACAACAACTTCTTGACCCTCGTGAAGCACCCGCTCGCGCAGATGTACCGCTCTTCCATGCTGGAGAACCATCATTACTTCCTCGCGGCAAAAATCATTGAGGTTAACACTACGCACACTAATAGCACTAATAGACAGAAATACACATATTTTGAGTATTATCTTAGCTTAAAAGCATAAAGGTCAACACAGCACATTAACGGACATGTTCGATATGCTTATTCCGTTGCACCAAAACGCTAATGGGTCTAGGCTATAGCTGTAATAAGCTACACTAGGCGTTCACGAAAGTACACTTTTATCGTTCACGAAATCGAATTCATTTTGCCATATGTCGCAGTTAAAGGCTCCCAACGCAACTCTGAGGATAGAGGAGTCCCTGGAGCCAAACTCACCACGACACCGGTTACTTCTGTACTTACTCATTTAGTGCACTCTAAGCCAACAGGGGCGTCACTCGGCGCAGCTAACCAATTGGTACACTCCTACAGGACAAGAACATCCTGGGCAAACTCCCGCTCTTAGACCGTGAACGTATAATGGAGGAGGTTCGCTACAATATCCTCTGCACCGACCTCGCGGTGTACTTCCAAATCCGAGCGCAGCTGACGCCACTTCTAGCGGACCGCCTGTTTGATTGGACGGACAACGCTCATCGGAAGATGCTCAAGGTACATAATGTTCTACAGCTCATTTTGCATAATATCTGGGGTTGGCGATTATGTGGGACTCCGGAACTCTCGGCTACTGACTAAAATGCTACTCTACCCTCACACGTCTCGTAGGTCGCCACAGGTTTGCGTTAACGCAGTCTATTGTGGCGTACCAACGCGGACGGGTTGTTGCAGGCGGGCTATTCAGAACTACATCAGTGGGTTTTTGGGCTGATACCTAAAAATGAAATAAAATGTCTGTTTTTTTCAAAATGTCGTTCCTATCTAAACGCTCCTAAAAGTTTAAATACCTTTGTCTGTTTCTTCAGCGTAATCTTCCAACGGGTAGACCTATTTTGATGGTGTTTTCACTGGCTGACAGCTAAGATGACGCAGTTACTTCTTACTTCTCAGCCCATAAACCCACTGACCACCATGACCCACTGTTGACACGGGCCTATTCCATCTTTAAGGAGGGTAATTAGCTTACCATGCCTAGGGTGGCAGACGGGTTGAAATAGGGTTTCGCGTCAGGTTTTTCTTCTCTAGCGGCCATAGGTTTTCGGCCTTATCATTTCCCTTCGTCAGCTCTTACGAAACCCACAGGATGGCAAGGAGTGGTGACACTATGTATTCTAAATCCGTCGCCACACGGAAAGATGACGCAGTTATTTTTTTAATCATCCAAGTGCGTGGCCTACGGATTGGATGTGCCGCCTTTGGATCACGGGGTCCCGGGTTCGATTCCGGGGCCGGCAAGTGTCTTTGTGTAAACCAGAGGCACTTGCCCCGAGTCTGGGTGTCATTTGTGTTCGTGAATTTCATGTTTGTAAACTGCCCCCGCGACACAGGTTAAACTACTGCAAGGGTTGCGTTTCAAAAAAAAAGTGAAGTGAAGCCCCTGGCTAGTGCGCCCAGATAGTTACACTATAACTACTGCAGCTTTAAAGCAACTGTTATGTATCGGTAAATTGGGTTACCATTGTTGACTTTTCCAGGGTATTCTGATGACGACAAGCGACCTGTCAGGGTGCTGCAAGCCATTTGGAGTTGCCAAGTCAATTGCGGAGTCGGTTTACCAAGAATTCTATGACCAGGTACGTATAATCAATAGAACCTATTTAACAATACATAGTGAAAAAAAAATCTAGAGTTATAAACAGATTATTTATTGTTCAATTGTCAACAAATTTTGAGTTAGTGATAAGTAGATAAATAATCACAGAGAAGCCCACCCTGTAAGGAGTGAAAGCAGGACGTTGGAAGCAGAAGGGAGGATTCCTTCGGCTGCCCACATCTTACTTCTCTATCTCTTTTTTTTAATAAAAACGGAACCTCTGCCTTAGGTATAACCAGTATCGCGGGGGCTGCTTACAAACATGTCATTCACGAACACAAATGACACCCAGACTCAGAGCAAGTGCCTCTGGTATAGACAAAGACACTTGCCCGACCCCGGAATCGAACCCGGGACCCGTTGATAAAAAGGCGGCACATCCAACCCCTAGACCAACGAGGCTGTCCTTCTAGAGCTCTAGCTCTTTCTAGAGTCATCCCAAGGGTCTCGTAAGAGCATACAAAAGGAAATGATAAGGCTGATACCCAGAGGAGTCCCTGGAGCCCCAATCCACTACGGCGCTGGGTGCCGCTCTTCGTTTCACCTCTCCCCGTGCCACGGGGCCCGTGGGCTCGCCCGGCATGAGAAGCCCTGGCCGGTATGGCCCCACGGATCATTGAGGCACCATGGCAAGGTGGCAGCACAGTAGAGGGGGAAATATGCAAAACCTATTATGCCAACCCGTCTGGCCAGCGTGGCAGAATAGGCATGTAGTTGGAGGAGATCCGACTCAGCGGTGGGTCATTTACGGACTGAGAAATAACATCACATCGATCAAGCAGCGACAATCCCTCTTGAGTTTCTTGCCAGTTCTTCTCAGCAGTGGTCGCGTTCTGAACTGGTGGTAAACTAAATTACTTTGCTTTGTAAGACCGCCCCTTGTACAAAGTGTTGTATTTTTCTTTGTGGTCTGCCTTTTTTTCACGAGTACAATAAATATCCTTGGACATTTCACACAACGCCATCTCGTCCCAAGCTAAGCAACTTAATGCTTGTGTTATGGTAACGAGATGGATGATAAACTACTTATATACGTTATTTTTTTTGTAAATACATACATATTATATATAGAAATGACACCCAGACTCCGAGCCAGTGCCTCTGGTTTAGACAAAGACACTGGCCCGACCCCGGAATCGAACCCGGGACCCGTTGATCCAAAGGCGGCACATCTAACCACTAGACATCTATCTATTTATCATTGTGTCTTAAGCAAAATAAATGATTTGACTTTGACTTTGGTGAAGTTCCTTCCCCACTCAGCCAGCTCCATCGAGCTCGTATGGCCAAAGTCCAAACTCGTATATATTTTGGAGACTTGCCCATTCTAGGGAGACAAGGAGCGTGCGATGGGCTACACGCCCCTCAGCATGATGGACCGTCGCCGCAGCATCAACCAGCCAGCTGAGCAGATCCAGTTCCTCTCCGTAGTGGTTCTGCCCTGTGTGCTACTGCTGCAGAACATCTTCCCGAATACGGCGCAACTGACAGATAATTGCCGGTAAACTATGAAAGCAGAAACAAGGGGGGAACATTGTATATAACGAAATACCTTCTTTGCTTTTTTCGTTTTTATTTATACAAGAAAAAAAAATCCTTATGTCAAGTATGCGTGGGGTCCAGTACTGAATAGAAAAAAAATCGTCAAGGGGGCTCCCTTTTTAAGAAAACTACAACTGCATGATTCATCATCATCATCATCATTTTTAACCCCCACGCAAAAAGAGGGGTGTTATAAGTTTGACGTGTCTGTCTGTCTGTGGCTCCGTAGCTCGCGAACGGATGAAGCTGAAATCGCTTCATCCGTATAGTTATAGTTTTTTTTATGAAAGGTTAGTTACGGGCGAGTGTTCTTAGACATGTTTGATGAAAATTGGTTGAGCCGTTTAAAAGTTATGACGGGTGAAAGTGGGGAAGAATAACCGAATGTCTGCAAATATAATCGAGTGGGGTCTCAAATGAAAGCGCATCACGTGCAATTTAACAAAATCTACATTATAATAAGTGTGTACCTATAAAAAGTATAAAATAAAAATTAAATTTTAAAAAACCCCGACACAATAACCTTTAAAAAGTAAAAAATAAATACATCGTGTTGCGTGTCGCGGTCCCCCAACGCGATGTAATTATTTTTTACTTTTTAAAGGTTATTGTGTCGGCGGGGTTTTTTAAATTTTTTAATTTAATTTTTAGCCCTTGTATGACCCAGAGCTCAGTCGGGGCTCCTCCAATTAGTCTAATTACCTAATTACTGTATGATTTCTTTCCTACAAATAATATGAACTGCCCGTTGGAGGGTCGCGGTGGCGGTTTGCGCTTCGCAATGTGTGAACATGCTTCGTGACTTTGGAGCCTTGGCCCGCCTCAAAGCCAGATCCAGACTAGACTAACAAGGAGCAAATAGATACCAGACGAGATTTGTCAAACTTGCAGAAAGACTCAAGAAGCCTGGCATGAGGAGATCGAAATGCGTGGCCAGAAACTGTGGAGACAGGATGACTCTTTCCCGTCTGTGGGTAAGAGCCGGTTCGCCCCCAGTGCAGCCCCACTGAAATCTGAAACACACGGCGCTTCCAATGACAGCGGCGGTTCACGAAATTAACTAAACTCCAGATTCGGGCTTCTAAAACTGTGAATGTTTAGCAATTACTGTTTTTTTAGTTTAGTATCTCAATAAACGATAATATTTAAAATTGTTTTTATCTAATACAGGTTTGTATCATGATTGAAGCTTGACGGTTAATACCTGACGTTTCTGCATGGATTGCACCACGCCCCGTGTTCACGGGCAGGATGGCGAAAGCACAACTACTTTTCTTTGATAATCACCTATTTAAATAATATATTTTTTTTGGTGGCGCTGCTATTAGCATACTGCCGCCCCTCGGGGGTGAGCCGGCGATCATGTAGTACTCT
Source organism: Clostera curtula (assembly GCA_905475355.2). Classification (NCBI taxonomy): domain Eukaryota; kingdom Metazoa; phylum Arthropoda; class Insecta; order Lepidoptera; family Notodontidae; genus Clostera; species Clostera curtula. The sequence continues at coordinate 1,677,752 of FR997804.1, read as the reverse complement.
GGAAACTACTCTTCTACCCACTAAAACCCCAGCGGTATACCCTCACACGACACGCTTGGGGCGCCACCGGTTCGCGTAAACGCATTCCACTGCGACTTTTTGATAATCACCACCTTAACCTCAGCATTAAGCATTTAAGTATAGCCCATAGCTGACCCACTGCTGAATCGGAGCACCTCCAGTTCAGGGCATAAGGTATCGTATTAAGTTTTCATTCTCTTGCGGTGGGCGACACCCTCTGGATGGAATGGGCAGTGACACTATGTATTCCAAATCATATCAATCAATCATACACTTAAATATGTGGAGGTAGAAAAATCATGTTAGCTTTATTGTTATTTACTGCAAACACTGAACAGTGCAGAATGAAAACCATCTGTGGGTTAAAGACTAGACTCTAATACTACTCAGCCAATAAATAACCCACTGCTGAGTTGGTTCTCCTCCAACTGCATGGACTATTAATTAGCCTACTGTGCCACGCTGGCCAGACGGGTTGGCACAGGGTTTCGTATCAAGTTTGTATTCCCTTGAGACTATTTGGTTATTCATTTCTTTAAACGATACCCTTGCACTATATAACCTTTATCGTCTTTACAAACATGAAATTCACGAACACAAATGACACCCAGGCTCAGAGCGCCCGACACCGGAATAGAACCGAAACGTGATCCAAAGGCGGCTCATCTAACCGCTAGACCTACAAGACATATCTACAAGTATACAAGTCATATCATACCTCCATTCTTGGGAGGTCATGTAAATCCATTGGTCAACGTGAAAACCGCCAACTGGCCTAATCGAATGATTACTTGCAGACTGTAACCGCACCGTGTAAATATTGATATAGCTGTAATAAATATTGCACCTTACCTTTATCGTCCTAAGGTAGATTCTGGTTGACTTTATATTAAAACAAACAATGACATGATAGCAAATTTATTATCCTATTATGATAGACATTAATACAATGTATCCCAATATCATCCAGTGTACCAAGAAACGTAAAAATAAATGGTACAAGGTGAAGCAAAGATACTGTATACGTTTTTACAAATCGACAGTAGTCATCAACAATATACACAGTATAATATACAACTTGCGTAGTATTCAGCAGTAATAAATAATAGTCGATATCGAATTAATAAATCAACTATCTTACAAATCCATTCTATTTTAACAATCGAGTCATGTATTTTGGCAATTCGTCGCTACAGACATTTTGGTATACACCATTTTTGTTACACCTTGTAGTTAAACAAATTTTAAATAAAGAATAATGCATAGATTAATGATGCATGCGTCAAGGTGTTTCACATTGAACATAGATTGCAGTTACAAAGTTTTTAAAAATCGAACACAATATGATCGATACAACATATAGACCTTCCAGAATGTTTATCAGTTTTTTAATATGTATGTAAAATTAAATCGAAATGCATCACTATACACAATAAATAATCGTGTAAAAAATAATTCAGATACAATTTTTAGAGTAACCACAGAAAATATCATTGAACGCAATTACTCGCTCAATGTGAAAACAACGTATCGCTAGTGACGTAACTCTTAGTTTTTTTTTATTTGTACCAGTCTTCAGTGAGTGTCATCAAGTTCTCTATAAATAATATTGCCAAACTTCTATCCACCCATGTGTAATAAAGAAAGGTATTTTTTCATCTAAAACTAAATTTATTATCTACTATTATTCAGATTACCTTTTAACTTTCGCTCTCAAAGTGTTAACAGTTCCGATAGAACTGCCTAGCCGATAACGATTTACATCTATAACCATAGATTAACACACAATAAATACAATCAATTTCCTTAACGAAATTATTAAAATATAATGAATAAAGTATTAAAATAATGAGATTTATAATGTATTATTAGAACGTCAGAATAATTACAAATGGCAAACCACAAAATGATCACACAAAATACATTTAACCGATTTCAATAATATTCCTCGATTAATTTCAACAGTACTGCCCTTTTTTCGTCTTTGAGAACATACTACGATTCGGGGCCTTAATTCCATTTTTACAAAATGAAATAAGCTTTTATCTTTTTAAAAATATAATCTGTGGAATGCTGTGTTGTTTGCTCTTATATCTCTTTTTTATTATTAGATTAATTATAATCTCGGGACGTTATTGCTCACTGTGACATTATGACGTACTGAGGCAAAGTTCGTCATTGTAATACTTCGATAACAAATAACATGTCACATTAGCAATAACATTTATTTAGCTGGAACTTCGAGACTGCTCGTATGCCATCTGTGATACTGGCCGTATGAAAAAGAAATTTGTGATAATCACTATTTTTTTTTAAGTTTTACGCTTCTCTATTAATTATAGCCTCTTGATTTTTAATGTGTCACATTTCTAATGCACACCAAAACCTAACACTTATTGCTGATAATTTATATAATTAACCGATCAATAATTTAGTAACATTTAAAATACAATCATGTGAACACACTGATATAGAGACAGCACCTAATCTATGAAAAAACAAACAATGTAATGTTAGCGCCGATAAACCAATGCGCGCCAAAACCGGTTCATCCGTTGCGGCGTTATTACCTTTCAATGTCTTTGGACCAAATAATAGTAGATGTTGAATTAAAGACTGTCATAGAACAGTTCCATTTACTCATCGAGGTATTCAACGGATAATTAAAAAGGGATTTATACAAATATTTAAATTCAAATTTAAAGTCGTAAAACACATGGATCAAGCCAGTATTTTATGACGAATTTTTGGACGAAACGTCTACATTTAATTTATATTTTAGTATTTTTTCTTCATTTGTCAATTGTAAAATGAGTAATCTACTGTCTGGGAACACTATCAAATCTGAAAATACATTTAGTTTTAGGGAAAAAACAATCATACAACGTTAAATTCGATTAGGAAATCACCTATTTATTGCACTAAAGGAAAATAAAACCATAGTTTTTTTCCTCAAAACAAATAAAAGATATTTTCGGCATTAAGGTCAACTACCATTTTTGTGTTCAGTAGTAGGTATATTATGGACAATGTTAAACATTGACATTTATTCACAATATAAAGTAACATCGCAGGTCTGAATCACGTTGGAAACTTCAGTGCTGTGGTTTAGGGCTGGCTCAATATCAAACATGTCGGGCAAAGAAAGCTATGTACTTACCAGTGCGAGTAATGGCAAAATATGGTTCCATTTTTTTTCAATGCCTAGGAACCAATGCTTTATATGTCTTGTACTTTCAACAACCACCATTAAAAACTCACAGAGGTAAACGAGTAGTGTCTCAAAGCCGCTATCTGCTTGGCACCACTATTATGTGTTCCTAATCTTGCCAGGTACGTAGCTCTTGTCTATGTTTGGCTCTTGCAGGAACATGTGGAGGCATCTTTCATTCTGAGCTAAGGGGTGGCCTGCTATCTTGTTGATGAACACTTCTAGACCTAGAAATAATTATATTGTATTCATTATCAGATAACATATTAAAGTGATTTTCATTGTCAACCAATTGAAAAACAATTATTTGGTAATAGATATAAAGAGAGAAGTGTTGTGATGTCTAGCTCTCTGTAGTGTTATAGGTCCTATATGGAAAAACCTATATTGTGTTCTCTGTCCAGACCACTGTTGGTGTTCACCAAGGCTCGGCTCTTAGCCCGTTCTTGTTTAACGTGGTGCTTGATGTGGTTACGGCAAACATCCAAGATCAGCCTCCTTGGCTAACGATGTATGCCGATGACATCGCCCTCGTTAATCAGAACAAGGTCCATCTTGAGCGCAAAGTCAACATTTGGAAAGACACGCTAGAAAACGGTGGTCATAGACTAAATGTGGCGAAGACTGAGTACATGTCCTGTAGCAGCACGGATTCAAGCACCATCCGAATAGGTTCTGACCTGATAATAAAGTCCGATACGTTCAGGTACCTTGGATCCGTGCTGCACGAGTCTGGCAACGTGGATGACGATGTCCAAGCCCGTATAGGCGCGGCTTGGGCGAAATGGCGCGAGGTAACAGGCGTTGTATGCGACCGTAAAATGCCTCCAAAGCTCAAGGGGCAGATATATAAATGCATCATACGGCCTGTCCTCCTATACGGCGGCGAATGTCGGCCGGCACTAAGCAGACAGACCCAGGAGCTTCGCGTCACGGAGATGAAGATGCTGGGGTGGATGAGCAGCGTAACACGATCCGATCGCATACGCAACTCATTAGTCTTGGTGTCCGTGACGTGGGGGAAAAACTGCAAGAATGTCGTCTGCGATGATATGGCTATATCATGCGCCGCCCTATGGAGTACGTTGGTCGAAGATGCATGCATATGGCTGTCTTTGGGGCTAGGTCCCGTCGTCGCCCTCGTAAGCGCAGGCTGGACGTCGTCAAATCCGACATGAGAGCCAATGGCCCAACTGAAAAGGATGTTGAAGATCCGGAGTGTGTGAACTGAAAGAAAAGTGGAGGAAGCTCGGCCGGAAGGCGGACCCTGGCAATAGCCGGGATTAACGCCAGGTAGAAGAAGATGGAAAAACCTATTTTGAGTTTCTATCCGAAAGGAATTAAGGTATGTATTTCACATTAACAGCATTAAAACATGCAACTAAATTGTAGGTTATTGTCATTAAACACTAGGATTTATCACATCCATTTTACATCACTTGATTCTCCCAACAGTTTAATTTCAGTTTAAGTCTCCTCAAATTACGAGGTATTTGTGTTCAGAAATACTTTTTCTCAAAATCAAATATTTACCTTTTCTGCGGTCTTCAATAAATTCCTCCTCAAAAATACCATCGTCTCCTCTAAATGGTAGTTGTCTTTTTAGAGCTTTTCCCGGTAGAGGAGGGACAACAATCTGAAATCAATATTCAAGTAAAGTTACAATGTAAAGACAATTATGCAATGATTTATGTTAATTTCACCAGTGTTTATGATAATCATTAGTGTAAATGTGCTATATACAGTATGTCTTTATCTTGCTGTAATCCTATAAACACAATCAGTTCTATTGGATTTAGAAATCATAGCATTAAGTCAATATTAATACTTGTTTTTTTTTCTATTTGGAATGTAACTTGTACTTATTTTACACGCTTCTATTACCAGGTGCCAATTTAATGTAATGCATTAACTATTTGCATACCAACATCAGAAACAGGATTTATTGACAATTTGCATTCGGTAACAACAATAATTGTACACTGTAGCTTTTACAGAAGACTCATAAGTCACATCAATTTGACGCGTATTGTGATGATTCCGATTCAGAATAACAATGAACAAATTTCGTTTACTGATAAGGCTACAAACACGCACTCATTATCAGTTCCAATGAGTAATGCTACCCACCTTACTATCTCTCTCTAGTTCGTTTCTTAACCACTCAAAGTCACTGTACCGCCGTCTGACGCTGGATTCTTTTACTTTGAATACGGGAAGGTTTGTCTGCAAAGGAAAGAGAGATCTAAGACCCTAACACACATACGATTGTCGTGGTTTCGCCTCTAAAGATACGCCCACAAAACGAACAGTGTATCGAGCTCTAATTCAATTATGTCAAATTATTCTCGTCGGCGGCTTACCCTCATTCGAACTTCGTAATCCGTATAGCGTTTTTTCCCGACTCCCATGGTAGTGACTGGATTAACAACGTCGATTTCTAAAAAGTTTGCCGGCGCAGCGTATGCGTCGTCCAGAGTCTGTTTCTTGACGTTTAGACGTCTGGTTGCGTCGGCTGTCGTATCCTCAGCCATCATAACTTTATAATTATTGTAACAATCACTAAAATCGTGAATAGGACGGGTCACTAATCAAAAAGGAAATGATAAATGACAAATTGACAAGTATGAAACATCGTCGTTTGACATTGGCGATAAATATGGCGGCCGCAGGCAAGTGTTGCTGTTTACCAAATAAAAATACAAACATTTGCATTCCTGATTACTAAATAATATACTTTCATTTGAAAACTATATCATTGCTTCTGATAAAATGACAATTATCAGGTTACAATGGAATGGCTTACTTGAAAAATATTTAACATAGCGAAATTTTCAAAGCTAATTACTACTTCATTTCCCGTATTTCAAGAAATGGTCTATTTGGTTTGTAGCAACCCTGGAACTGTTACTTTCAATGACATATTGCGACATTCCTTTCTGATACAGCCAACAGCGATCACTATGATTCATTCATTATTTTCTATCACGAAAACAAATTGTTTTTGTTATAGTAGTTTTTTGTTGTTATTGAGTATCTTCCTTTGTAAACTTTGCGTCGTTAACACAGATTAGGATATGAAAAGAGCAATCACGCTTTACAATGGTTTAATAGTTTTTTCCACAATATATTACATAAACTGGCTCATGGGATCCTCATCACGCCGTTTCTTCATTTTGTACGCCTCCAATTCTTCTTCAGTAGGTTCTTTAACCTCTATCATGCTGTTGTACGGCCGTTTTCTTTCATCGACTGAGAGTAGATATTCGGCGCGCTTTTGATGTCGGTCCTCCATTTCCAAAGCCTATGAAAAAAAAGTGTGAATAACTGCCCATCATTAGTGCTTAATATCTGAACACCTCCTTGCTTCGGAGGGCACGTATAGTCGTCGGTCCCAGCTACAGTAGCCTGAAACTGACAGCTCGGTCAGCTATTTAAATAAGAGTAGTCCCAGTAGATCGGGTCGCAAAGGGGTGGCGACAATCGTCTTGTGTAAATACAACTACTACTTGGCCCATAAATGACACTATTGAGTCTGGCCTCCAACCATAACATGGAGTAATTAGACTACTATGCCATGCTGGCCAGATGGGTTGGCACAGGGTTTCGTTTCGAGTTTTCCTTCTCTTGCGGCTAGGTTTTCAGCCTTGTCAATTCCTTTTGTCGGTTCTTATGAAACCCTGAGCATGGAAAGGGGTTTTTTGAACAGGTTTTATTCAAATTTAAACGACTTTACCTTTTTCAATTTGTCTTCCTCACGTTTCCCCTTCTTCTTCTTCTTTTTAGCCTTCTTCTTGTTCTTCTTCTTTTTACTCGTCCTCTCGGTTTTGGATCTCGTATCAGGCTCGGAGTCGGATGAACTGCTGTCGGAACTCGATTCTGATGAGGACGACGATTTTTCAGATTTATCTGCCAATAAAAAAGTAGGACAAATTAAATTACTAGCCAATGATGCACTGGGTAAAATTATTAAATTTAACCAAGACTGGGGAAGTGACGTAGAATATAGCCAAAAAAACTAATTGCATCTTATCCGAACTTTTATTGAGGGGTTTGGATTCATGGTAGCCAAGTACACTATGGCACTAATGTTTTTAATAAATTCTCCTTACTTAAATTCCCGAAATTTAGATTAACTCACCTTTTTCTTTTTTCTTCTTCTTCTTATCTGTCTTCTCTGTGTGGTCGACGGACGTCGAAGGGGTAGATTTCGCCGCATCAGCAATTTCTAGTACCACAGTCTTGCCCGCTTCGCCAACGCAATACGACATCTAAGTTTATAAAATATTGTATTTGTAATTTGAATTGGTCAAGTATCTTGCCCTTTCATATATTCTTTGTGATTGGGACCAGTGTTGCTAGATTTAGCTAAATACTTTACTTAAAGATGGGAAAGTTGGAGTGATGGCCGACTTTCCAAAGACCTTATTAGATCTAACTTCTAAATCTTGACTAATTTCCCACCATGATATTGGAGGAGTCAAAGTCAGCCATACAGCAATGGGACATTGCTGTATGAATGCTCCTCCGGCTTTGATATGATAAAGAACTTCTCTCTTGTCCATTGTGAAAACTAAGAACATGTTTTTATTGGAATAAATTGTTAAGGGCTTTTAAATAATAAAATAAAATGTTTTACTACCAGTTCGGACACTAGCAACACTTACCTTGATGAAAGAATGGCAACACTTGTAGCCCCATTGGCCATCACGCCAGTATGAGCCCCAAACAGATGTATGATTGTTTATCATCACATCTTCTTCGTACTTGCTCCTGCAAAAATAATTACAATATCCATCTGCAATATACACAACGATGGATGCTGGAAATTTGATGGCTGCCTATCATTTATAATGTCTGACCTCTGTGCTTCGGAGTGCACGTCAGCCATTCTACCATCTATGGCAGTCGTTACACGTAGTCAGTAGTGTCACCACCTCATCCCATTCCGAGGGTGTCGACAAAAGGAAATGACAAGGCCGATAACCTTGTAACACCCTCAGGAAGAAATGGGGTGGCGACACTGTGAAAAATAGACTACATCAAATGACATAAAACATTGTTATGGTTATTGGTTAAAATAAGATTAAATTGTTTCTTTTTGCTAAAACTATTTGCCTTTCGACAAATAGTTATGCTCATCTATTAAAATATTGTACAGCAAACTATATAAATTTCTATGGGACCCATCGAATAAAAATTACAAATCTAAATCAGTTCGGTTTATAATACAAATATATACAGACGAATAATTGAGAGCCCACTCTTTTTTGAAGTTAGTAAAAAATGAACTCACTTGGCCAGTTGCTTCTCGGGGCCTTGAACTAGGGTCCCGTCTCTGTTATATTTCGTGAACACCTCCGTTTGGGCTAACAACAGCTCCCTGGGCGGCGCCTTCAAGTGTTCTTCTCCGCCATATTTTTCTAGCACAGATTGTTTTACCTGGAAGTAACACGAATAATTCAAATATATTTTTTCTGTTTTCGGTTAATGAAATATGAAACTGTATTTTTCAAAAATCGTTATTCCTGGTTTTTTCTGGGCACTATCAGACGATGAAATAATATAGATGTGATTTTTCTTTCAACATTTTTGGGTTATCAAAATCAGTACTCCTTGCATGTTTTTGGCATTCAATAAAATAAACGTCCACACAAATTTGGAAATCTCGCCCTGTTAGCCGCAATGATCGCCGTCTAGTAACTGGGATCCATTTAGCGCAACTACTGAGAAAATCATTCGGTTAGACCGCCTGTCAGTTTCTAAGCCACTAACTTCAGTCTTTCTCAAGACATTAACCACACAAGTGGGAGTATTTCCACTCATAAATAACCCATAACCCAGTAAAAAGAAAAGAAAATATAACGCTGCCAGGAAAGGAAAATCTGCGATCGTGAGTCTCGCAGGACGTACCTGCGTCTTGAAGTGTTCCTTCTTGAGCTGGTACTCCTGCTGCATCCGCTGCAGCTTGGTGGGCTCTGCCAGCAGATGCACGTCCAGGCCCCTCGCTTGCGCCTCCCACGCGAACACCTGGGCCACACCGTGCGCCCTGGTGTCGCCTGACACGCGCACGAAGTTCTCTCCCTGGTAGTCAGACCTGTTGAAAGCGACCAACCTCACTATTTCATTCCGACTTTCCAGTGAGTTCCATTTTAAAACCCTCGGGACTGTTCCAGATAGTATAAAAAGGTACCTTCAAATCGCGTTAAGCAACGTAACGAACACTAGCTCAAAATGAACTTTAATTATAAAAGGAGGACTCACGGGGAAATCAAATAGACACCATAAGAAAGACGAAACACACAATTAGGTGCGGAGCGTATTTGACACCAAGCCGAACATAAAAACTACCTACCCCGGCATGCCTTTGTTCCGGCAACTATGTATTTCTACTTGAAGCCATCACCGGTGCGAATTGATGCTCTACAGAGAGCCGATAAGAATTATTTATAGTTGCTATTTTTAAATCGTATATCTTGGTTACACAACACCATCCTTGGGTGTTGTTATTCGGCTTCAGTCTAAAAATGGCATTAAGTTTAGAAGCCAAGTGCCGGTACCCGGAAAATCTCCAAAACTTTATCAGCAACTGTTTTCTACTAGTCGTGCTAGTAGAAAACAGTTGCTGATAAATTTATACTTAGATTTACACAAAAATCGATGTTTGCGCATTGCTCAAGTTGTTTGGCCATCATTATGGCGATAAGTGGCCTTGGACAGTCGGACCTCAGACTTTGTTCTGCGGCGGACCTTGTTTGGCCTTCGTGTATGCGCACAGAATAAATATTTCCTCATCATTTACATGCATAAGGATTTTTTACTTACACTGGCTCAGAGACAGAAAAACTAATAAATGGTTTAGGAAACAAAAGAAAAGTCTCAGATGTGGTGAAGCGTAGAAAAATTTAAGTAGTAATAGCAGCAATGTGGTTAATCTGAATTATAGAGCAAACATATTTTGGAGTGGTGACCTTAGGACCGCAAATGACCAGTCAGGCCAGAGATGAAAGGACGACATCGTGAAGATGGAAGGCAACTAACACGATTATGATGCTCAAAATGTTTAAAAGGAATACTTACTCAACCACACTGGGGTTGGGATTATCTCTCATGGAACGCGTCTTCGGGTCATAGTATGCAGAGTTGGGGTCCAAGTTGCGCAAATATTTGGCGGTGTCTTCTCGGATACGCAAGTTACGCACCGTGATTCGCTGTTTCGAGTCCACCTGTTACAAAAATAATAATGACCAATTGATTGATGATTCCCAAAATCATCGAATGAATTATAACAGGAGCATTGCTTCATCACAAAATATATATATACTTCCATATTGATGTAAATAATAAATTAACCTTTGTACCAGGCATGTCTACTTCATCTACATATTTGTCTTCATCTTCTTCTGCAAGTTCATCTTCTTCAGTAGCGGTAGGATCTGAAAGCATTACAATTACATTACATCCTACAAAAATTACCTAAAAATTAACAATTTGTTACTATGATTATTTATATTAATTGATGTCAAGATGATACCTTGTGGCATATCATATAATTTTAAGATGCATTGCATATTTTGATGAAATGATTGTGTCTATTTTTACATTATTATGACCTATTTAAGAAACAAATTCAATTTTGATTGAACGTAGTGAGCTATAATCTATATAAATAAAAATGAATTGCTGTTTGTTAGTGTCGCTAAAACTAGAGAGCGGCTTGACCGATTTGGGTAATTTTGGTCTTGAAATATTCGTGGAAGTCCAGGGAAGGTTTCAAAGAAAATATGAAAAATACTTTTTTTATATATTGATTCTGAGGCGGTACGAAGTTTGCCAGGTCAGCTAGTTTTAAATATTTAACAGCAACAACTATACTGTATCAAATTCAATAAAGAAATATTGATGTCTGTGTTAATTGTAAAACACAAAACATTTAGTCATACCATCTTCTAATTTCTTGGCTCTGAGTTCTCTTTTAGCATCCTCCACTTTCTGGTACTCTTCTATGATGGCTTTATGCTCTGATGGATCATAGCCATTCCATCTATCTCGTTTACCATCGTAGCTGAGATTTAGATTGGGTTGGTTAAATTCATCTGGTGCAATGCCAGCATTGGTGAATTTTGCTCCAATCTGTAAACAATAAAAATACCAGGATACCATGAGCATGGCAACAAAAACCAAAACAGTAAACTTGACATTATAATTTATATTTATATTTGCGTATGCGTAAATATAAGTACAATATAATTTGACATTACTCACTTTTCTTGGCCTTTCCAAACAATCTTTCTTCTGATGTGTCATAGCCCCACAATTCTCACAGGCACCTTTTCTGAATTTGGTTGCTACTTTTGTCTGAAATCGATATTTTTTATTTTATACTAGTGACATAACAAAATAGTGGCATATGACACATTATTCTTTAATAAGAGAGGCTACTTCATGCATCATTTCAGCCCATAATATACCCACCACTGAGTTGGGCCTCCTCCAAATACATGCATGCCTACTATGCATACAAGCTCAGTAGGCTGCTTTCATAATAAAAGTTAACGTCAACTATAAAAACAAGTTCTGTGTGGTCACTGATTTAGAATACATAGTGTTGCCACCCCATATATTCTGAGGGTCTCATAGGAGCTGACAAAAGGACATAATAAGGCCGATAACCTAGCTGCAAGAGAAGGAAAATTTAATACAAAACCCTGTGCCAACCCATCTGGCCAGCATGGCACAGTAGGCTATATTATCCTCCATGTTGTGAGGAGGCCCAACTGAACAGTGGGTCATTTATGGGGCGACAAGGAAGTAAGTATGTACATTATATTAAGAAGAAGACTTACAATATCAACTCCTTTGTTGTAATATGTGTCTAGTTTGGTAAACTGAGCCTCTCTATCCTCTTGAGGTCGCTGATGCTTCAATGTAGGCCCAGCAGTCCCATAGTACCATGGTGCAGAGGATATGTATTGTGGAATGTGTGGGTTGATGTCTTTGCCTGTATTCAAACAATATATACATTGTTCATAACATGGAATATGCTTATGAATATGAGTGATACTTGGGAATTAAGTATATGATATCCCAAGTACACATTTCTGTTTAAGTATTATTGTGGCTATGTACCAGTTTCATCTACAGCAGCCGGTGCTGTACCAGCTTTACGAGCCTCCTCTAACTCCTTAGCTTTCCTCCAGTCTTCTCTGGACTTTTTCTTGGGCTCGTCTTCCTCCTCAGCAACATCGTCTTTGTTGCGCAATATTTGAGACACAGCAGCCTTTGCACCGGACGCCATTACAACAACTTATTTTAGTTTCTACCTATTATTACATTAAAATGTCGAATGCACGATTTTCGCTACCAAAATTATGAAATTAAACACACGCAAAAGAAACACAACATCGCCATCACATCAATCAGCAGTCAGTCATCCATCCATCAAACTGTCATTGTTTCCTGACGTCAATTATGTCGTTCGGAAAATATACACCATCGTAGAATGTGGCGTTCCCGAACTTAAACCTATTCTACACGGTTGGGTCCAACCACCAACAGAGGTCACCTTGGTCGAGTTGGGGCAAAAAGCAACCGTGTAGAAGTTGGTTGATGTCAATATTTGGTTGACCAACCGAGTGAACTTCCAACCACCTTGATCGTGAGCGCATCCCTCACTACCAAGGACCAATAGAGGACATTGGGTCGAAGAGCGACCGTGTGGATGCTTGTTGGCCTGCGACCGTGCGTAGTTGCGGCCAGTGTTGCCATATATACAGATTTACCTGTATCTATACGAACAACAACTTATAACAGTAAATAAACATAAAATTAGAGCAAGTTTCATTAAGTCTAAGACTAAGAACATTATAAATATAATTCAACTGATCATGAACGTAGAAAAGAACAACGGACGGAATCCCGTAGGTATACCATCATTAGGAAGCATAATTGTAAATTAATATTATAATACTCCTTAAAATAAAATGAAGTAAAATTATATATTTAAGTGGCTTAGGAGTCGAATGATCGCATTTTTAGTAATTATTATTTATTTTATTTTATTGGACAACTAAACAGGTAACAGTTAATAACTAAACATAATATCTAATAAACGAATCTATCCTAGGTTGGAACCCTTAATAATGTTGACACATCATGTCGTAAAGTTACATATTATACATAGTACAAAGCAACTATTATTATACTTTAACATAAAATCTGAAAATGTCTAAAATTTATCTTCAAGTTCTAAATCTGTCCGAAAAGCATCTTTTGAACCGTATTATGGAAAGCATTTTGGTATGGCGAGAAGATATCTAGATTTGGGTGAGTTTAACATAAATCATTATCCTCACTATAATTGAAACTGAATCTACTAAACCGCTAGAAAAATCCACCAGCCACTAAAAGCAATATTTCGCCACTAAAAGGGGAGTCGAAACCACGAGTTTTAGTGGAAAATACCACTAAGTTGGCAACACTGCTGACGAGTTGTCTCAACTACACATGATTGAAAACCAACATTGGTTGGAACAACCAAGGTGACCTCTGTTGGTGGTTGGACCCAACCGTGTAGAATAGGTTTAAGTATTTATCTTTTAGGTAGAGTTCGCTCTTAATTATTATTCTATGTTTCGTCCAATAAAAAAACATCATAACACGAAGACTATGAAATGGGGGTGATTCGGGTACACCAAGGTTGTTCTATATCTGGACATCCGCTTGACACTATTTTTTGGGACAGCCTGTATACTAAAGATCTGGAAAGATACAGTCTGTAACAGAAACTCTAAAACGGAAATAAAGACTTTAAAAATGTGTTTTTTTTTTGTAATTATGAGCCAGAAACTATCTGTTTGTTATCCAACCCTGTCTTCTGTGTTTATTTCTCTAAATACAGCACTTTCGCCACGCCACCACAGCTTCTGACCGAAAAGCAGCTCATTTTTGTAACTGGAATTTCACATAGTTGGATACTCTCAGTCGTCAGTCAGGTATATACTTTTGTTATGACTATACTGTTGCAGAGAAGACATGCGAAATTGATATGACATGCGTGAACTTCTTTAAAGTCAGTGCATAGAACAGCAAATTCGATACCTTTCCAAAAGCAAAGCGAGGTGAAGTTCATCAAATTTATATGCACAACACTTTCTATGAAGATACGCGACAATAAAACAACATTATAATATTAATGATAATAATATAGTTTATTCGTTTTTACATAACGCATAATATAATATAGTACATAATTTCACAGTGTCAACGTCGAATATCTAGAGCTTGCGGCGAGCCCTGGGTCGGTGGTAGGATGGCCGCGGGACGTACACACGTTCGTTGCTGTCACCAGTTTGACTGAGAGATTCTTCCAGAGGCTCAGCCCTCGGAGTGAACAGTTTGCGGCGACTACGCGTAATACTGAAATAAACATTTCCTTTAATTGATTTAGGATTTATTTTTTGATATTATTCAATACAGATTTGTTTGCAGCCTGTTTAGGCTGCAAACAAATCTGTATTTAAGTTATAATGAAAGGGTTAATATTTCTACATTATATTGCAGAACAAATGTCAAAATGAGCCAGTAAGTAGCCAGGTAGTGGATGAAATTATGATAATGATAAATCTAACGACACAACGAAAAAAGATTACTAAGTAAATAAGAAAAAATATAAATCACGGTTCAGAAAGACGCTGAATCTAATCACTACATATTATAAAACAAAGTCGCTGTCTTCTGTCCGTCCCTATGTATGCTTATATCTTTAAAACTACGCAACGGATTTTAAAACGGTTTTTGTTAATAGATAGAGTGATTCAAGAGGAAGGTTTATTACACCCGTGCGAAGCCGGGGCGGGTCGCTAGTATAATATAAATTGTGTTTATAGGAAACTTGAAAAATTTAAGACAACCTTTTAGAAGGGCAGCTCTGTATCCCTAGTATTGGTGGCAGATTCTCAGTATAATATTTTTCCGGCGATGGAATATCTTTCACGTCTTTCTTTGTAGCAGGAATATCTAAAGTCACGTCAGAAAATTCACTTTGCAAGTTGACAATGTCTTTAAGTTTGGGTTGCGAGTTTGTATCCACAATTTCTTGGCTTGTATCTTCACCACTGTCATTTTTCTTTCTACGCAGGCGAAGCGTTCTTTTTGTTGTCGTAGTTTCACGTTTGTTACGCAAGTTATATTTTATTTCTTCAGTCTGATTATCAGTTTTAGGCTTGGATTCCGAAACTTCATTTGGTTTAATAATATCTCCACCTTTGTTAATTTTACGTTCAGTTTCTTTTGTTTCTCCATTTTTGCTATTTACTATCATATCAGTGTCACTTGTGTCTTGATTATGTGAGAGTAGCATTTCAAATTCAGTTTCTCTTGGAGCAGTAATGTCTTTGTAGATATTGTCAAATTCTTCTATAGTATTGTTTACATTAGTCTGGCTTTGAGTAGAGTTCATTGTCTGATTCGGTTCGTCAATTGACGATGAGGGTTCTAACTTTATCTCTGTCTTAATAATAGCCTTTTCCTTTTCAAAAGGTGTATCTAAAGAACTTAAGGGTTGTAATTTCAATGTATTAGGTAATTTCACGACATTAATTTCTTGTAACTCATTGTTTAATGCATTATCAGGTTCCACAGCTTTAGGTAGTTTTACAGAATCTATTTCAGAGCTTTCTGTATTTGCTTGTAATGTTTGAGTTTCGTGCTCAATATCTGGAATTATATTTATCGATGATTTTTTTAGGGCTTTTTTAGATTTATCCTCGACAATTATAAGTTCTCCTCGCTGATCTACGACTTTTTCTAACACCGTCGGGCATGTTATCGTGGCATCCTCTGCTGTTTTAGGTTTCTTAGTCTGCTGTTCTAAAACTAGTCTTTCGATTGACTTTCTAGCCAACTCTACATTATCTATTTTTTCTTGCACTTTTGCAATGAATGCGGGCGAATCAAATCCTTCAAATATATCAACCGAATCGTGTTTCTTTGCTAATTTTATTTTATGAACCGAGAGGATATCTGGTTTGATGCTATTCTCACGTTCACCTAAAAGTTTCTTTATAGTATTGGGTTCGAATTGGTCACTAACAAAATCCTTTACAATAGAAGGAGATCTTTCAACATTAATGTGTTTTATCTCATTCACCTTATCTGAATTTGTCTCTGGCACGCCTATATTGTCGAAATAAGTACGTTTTTCTGTATTAAAATTACATTGTGGATAGTCTTCTGCAATACTTGTACTAATGATATCCTTAGTCGTTACATTATCATCAAAGTAAGTTCTCTTTACTTTTGGGATTTTTATATCACCAAACACGCTTTTGTTATTTTCACGATTATGTTGATAATCTTTGGCAGCCTGTTCGAGTTGTTCGAATTGTCTAAGAGAACTATCACTTCCTTGATTTGTTTGCAGAGATTTTATAATTTGACTTACAAGAGTTCCTGAACATTTATTGTCACTTTGAAAGGCTTTGTCATCTTCTAAATTATTTGCCACAATTGAGACATTATTAGTGGTTTCAATTGGGTCAATGTTACCAACACTTAATTTACGTGCATCAACTATTGAATCTTGTACACAATATGAGCCTCGGTACATATTGATTGTCTTTATATTCATTTCTTGGGCTACCTCGTTGTTATCAATCATGTTAGTATCACTAGTAGAATCACTATCTTTAAATTCTGACTTAGAGCTTTTGAAAGACGTGTCTATATCTTTAACTTCATTTGTCATTTCAACATCAGAGCTAAGGCCATTTATGTCAGCGTTAGACATATTTGCTTCGTTATCCTTCATCGATAAGTTCGCATGAAATGATTCTATATTTTCAGCATTTTCGTAGCCATCTTTACTCATATCATTATCGTTGCCGATGTCATTGTCTAATAATTCCGCACTTTTATTAATATTATTTGTTTCAACAAAAAAATTGTTTGGCATGTCGTCGTCGTTTTTTACTGTATCAGCAGAATCGTCTAGCTCAACCTCATCCTCCTCATCAATATTATCTATTGTATGTACACTCATACTGTCCGAGTGCAGTTTATCGTGTACCACAACGGATCTATTTAGTTCTTTTTTAAACACTGGTTCTAGACTTTGATTTAGCGGGTCTTCAGGTTCTTTGTCACTTTCATTTTCACTGTCCGAGGATTCTTTAAGGGAATCATCGGAAATGTCAGAAACTGGTGTCACATCTTTTTCTTTCTCTGAAACAAGGATAAAACCAGAATGTTAATGTTTAGTTAAATAAAGATATTTTGATATTGTATCTTATTACAGAAGAATGCTTTACCATCTCTTTCGTCAATACATGTGCGTAGATGCTGCACTTCCTTCTCAGCCCTCGCCCGAGCAAGAGTTTCAGCTGTTAGTTTCTCCTGTAATTAGTAATAACAAAAATTGACTCGGGACATTAGATATTAGAGCTATATAATAATACATTTACTGGCAATCACATTGAAACATTCCAAATTTACCTCTAGCACGGCAATATCCGTCATAAGTTCAGCAATCTGTAAAAGAAGCAAATCTTTATCAGACAGTTTCTAAAAGATAACATAGAGACGAGATTTCTATGACTACTACTATTACTTACTACTTCTCAGTCCATAAAAGACACACTGCTGAGTCGGGCCTCCCCCAATAACACCTCTTACGACACCCTCAGGATGAAATGAGATTTCTATTATATCGGGTAAATACGTCATCATCGTTCCTGCCCATAAACTATCCACTACAGAGTCGTGCCTCCTCCAAATCCATGGAGGATAGTAACAAGTATACTAGCTGACAAACCACTTGAAACAAGACCTTGACTACTGTGCAGCAGTGAATCTTTTCTCCACTTCCGGTACATTGCCAGTTACTGTTTTTTTTAATGATATCACTTTTACTGAGTTTTTTTTACTGGGGGTACTTACTTTTACTGGGGTTACTGAGACTGTTTAATCTTACCCTTGTGTGAAGAATCTTGGATGGAGTAGTGCTACCACCTGGAGGCTGTGACGCCTTGGCCTGTTCTAGTCTACTCTCGTACTCCTCCATCATTTCATCCATCTGAAAGCATCATTGTAACCAAAATTGAAAACGAATAGTATATATTTTGATGAATCTAAAAAATCTCAAAGGCGGTCGTACCGCCTTTGAGCGCTTTTCATTAAAATTGAAGCCATGATGGCCTAGGCCCTACAATACAAGCCCTACAAGACAGATACCACAAAACTTTTGAAATTGTAACCTGTAATCGCAAGGACTCGATCTGCGACTCGTAGTATTGCCGTGTCATGTCCTTCGCCTCTTCGACCAGTTCTCGCATCGTGTTGGCCGCTTCTTGCTGTTTTTCCTCCATGGCCGCCAAAAGCTCTTTGTTGCGGGCTTGCGCTCTGGAATTCAATATACAAGTTGGTTGTTAAACGAAACCCCTGTCGGTAATGTATCTATTTAACTCAATTCAATTCCAATATTAAATTTATCCACTCAATACCACCTGGCATTCATTATCATTACCCTACAAGATTAGTAATTTGAGCGTTGATCCGAAAAACATTCATTTTTCTCTCACTACTCAGCCCATAGATGACCCACTGTTGAGTCCAGCCACCTCCAGTTACATGGAGGGTAATAAGCCTACTGTTGTGTCAGTTCTCACACACTTCGACAAAGTATTATAAACAGCTGCTCCCCTGGCAAGCACTTCGGATGGCCATGTGATTTTGGGTAGAGTGTATTGACCTTGATGACGGATTCAGAATACATAGTATCACCACCCCATTCCATCCTGAGGGTGTCGTAAGAGCCGACAAAAGGAAATAACAAGGCCGAAAACCGAGCCGCAAGAGAAGGAAAACTCATTCAAACAACTCGTTTGGCCAGCATTGCACAGTAGGCTAATTACCCTCGATGTATCAAGGGAGGCCCGACTCAGCAGTGGGTCATTTATGGGCTGCGTAGTAGTAGTAGTATTGAACTCACTGCACAAGCTCGAAATGCAGTCTCTCGTTGTCGGAGCGTAGTTTCATCACTTCAGCACCGGAAGATATGGTCGTATCTTGGGCGCTGCTCTCCAGGGTCGAGGCCAGCAACATAGTGTTGTTGATTTCTAGAAATAATAAAACCATGGGGATGGTGAATATTTTATTTTTCTTTTTAAAACGAAACCTGTTTTTAACCCCCGACGCAAAAAGAGGGGTGTTATAAGTTTCACGTGTCTGTCTGTCTGTGGCACCGTAGCTCGCGAACGGATGAAGCGAAATCAATAAAGTTTTTTTTGTATGAAAGGTGAGTTACGGGCGAGTGTTCTTAGACATGTTTGATGAAAATCGGGTGAGCCGTTTAAAAGTTATGAGGGGTGAAAGTGGGGAAGAATAACCGAATGTCTGCAAATATAATCGAGTGGGGTCTCAAATGAAAGCGCATCACGTGCAATTTAACAAAATCTACAGTATAATAAGTATGTACCTATAAATGGTATGAAATAAAAATTAATTTAAAAATTTAAATATACCCCCGACACAATTTCCTTTAAAAAGTAAAAAATAAATACTTCGCGTTGGGGGACCAGGGGTCAGGTAATAAATTAGTGGGAGTAGTCCCCCAACGCGAAGTATTTATTTTTATTTTTTACTTTTTAAAGGTTATTGTGTCGGGGGTTTATTTAAATTTTTAATTTTGCATGGACAGTTTACAAAAATGATATTTACAAACACAAATAAACTAAAAAACAAAGTCTTTTAAAAACCACACCACCACTACTCAGACCGCAGATGACTGGTACATGCGAGGTTAATTTTAACCTACTGTGCCACTCTGGCCAGGTGGGTTAGTGCAGAGTTTCGTTACACATATTTCTTCTCTTGTGGCAAGGTTATCGGCTTTGTTATTACTTTTTCTCCGCTTTTACGACACCCTCGGGATGAAATGGGATGGCGACACTATGTATTCAAAATTCGTCGCCAAACAGATAAGCACTTAAAAACTATACAATGGGCTTATGAAAGGCACTGCATGTTCCCAATAAACCATATTATATTAAACACCACATTTGCAGTAATGTAAGTGATTCAGTCCGATTTTTATGAAAATTAAGAATGAATTATTGGATGTTTGAAAAATTTTCTTTTGTAATCAGGAATCGAACATGACAATTCCGGAAACTTTACAATCTATATTATCACATTAACCGATAGTGTCCGTAATATGAATCGATATTTGGAAAGGAATTGGTTTAGTATAAAATTTAAAATGTCATAAGTCTTTGTTGATTACAAAGACTTTTGTGAAGGCAAAATGTTGTATGTTTAACTAGTTTGTTGTGAAAATTAAAAAGCATTCGACGAAAGCTAACTATTAGTGGTTTAAGAGTCCAAACTTACGTATATCTTGCGCTACAGCTGCCAGTGTCAACACGTGCTTAGTTTCATAGGCGTATTCTGGGGATGGGTTTAATGTCACTACCATGCTGACCGCCTCGCCACGAGCCCCAGAAAGACCGGATCCAAGCAGCCGGGTCAATTTTGATTCCCTGTTCGAAACAGTGAACAAGACCGAAATTATAAAATATTCAAGGCCCTAGACGACTACCCTGTGGAACCCCATGTAGAAATTGCATAATTAAGAATAGTGTCGTACAAATGTTATGAAATACAACAAATATAAAAGTCGAGGTACTACAGTTCTTCATATGTGGTAATAGTAAAAGGGCGTATGTGGCCGTTATGGAAGGTTTGGATAGTTTGACCTGCATCAAAAGCGTGCTTAAGGTCGAAGAGGGAGCAGCAGAACCGACCTGTAGGGCACGAGGGCGTCGGTGCCCGCGCGCTGCTTGCGGCGCAGCATGTGCAGGCAGCGCTCCAGCACGTGCAGCGACGAGTTGATGGCGCGCGACTCGGCCATGCGCGCGCCCGTGTTGCGCGTGGCGCGCGCGCGCTCGCAGCCCGCCAGGTCGCACAGGCGCACGCACGACGCGCGCAGGGGCCCGCCGCTGCCTGCCACCGGGCCAATTGCATCAATAGCACCTACCTTGTATCGTACGTCACAGCTTCGGTCATATTCGCAACTCACCCGACTCTGTAAGCATTGTGATTGTAAAGATGCAGTGGGACCGCGACGAGTTGGCGTGCACGCCCGTTGCGGCCACTACTAAATTGTGTTTACCGGCCACCATTACGTCGTAAGCTTCCTCGCCGGACCGCACGAACGCTTGCGTTGCTCCCTGTGGAGGAGAAGGTCTTTAACAAATCGAATACTATTCTGAACAAAATTTAAAAATTCCCAATTAAAATAAAAAAGACGTAAGTCAAGAAACAGACTGATAGAGGCCATATAATGTCACCTTGAAGTACACCAACAACTTGCACTTGTTATTAAAGTAAGTGGTCAAGAACAGTTGTCTCCAATTTAATATAATATATACTAATATTGTAAATATATTGTAGAAATATCTACTAATATTGTTAGTGTTATAGAAGTTTAAGTCCAACAAAGTAAAAAGTACACATTTACCTTAACATAAACAGTTCCTGTGTTATCTTCTCTTATCCGTAGCTTAGTTCTCTTGTCTGGTGGGGCTAGAAGATCATAGATTGCTTCATTGTAAATTTCCACAAAGGAT
Organism: Clostera curtula; assembly: GCA_905475355.2. NCBI lineage: Eukaryota > Metazoa > Arthropoda > Insecta > Lepidoptera > Notodontidae > Clostera > Clostera curtula. The sequence continues at coordinate 1,655,894 of FR997804.1, read as the reverse complement.
ACCTGAAGATGTTATTAGGATAAGATAAGTATTAATCCTCATTGGATGGTTTCAGACACTATTCGGATTTGTAATAGCAGTGAGTCATACTTACCCAAACATAATGTTTAACTCTGTTGGAGAGGTCTATAGAGCTGGCAGTAAGGTCACAGTGGAGTTGAGCACTCATTCTCCTGTACTTCTCTCTGAGTGGCGCTGATATATGTCGTAACCTTTTTACCCACTACAAACATAGTTCAAAACAGAGATTTCAATTTAAATCTAAGTGACCTTATGTACATCTATTTTTACTAACTTAGGTGCTTTAAAAATGATATGTATAAAAAGACTATTAAATACTTAAAATATGTTGACAAGCATGTAGTAAACCTTTTGGTGTTTTGGGTTATATGTATATTAACATCATCATTTCAGCCAAAAGATGTCCACTGCTGGACATAGGCCTCCCCCAGGGATCTGCACAAAGGCCAGTCCTGGGCTGCTTGCATCCATTGTTTGCTACCTTAACCATGTAAGCAGTCCACTGTGTGGGAGGCCTACAAGTACTGCACTTTTAATAGTGTAAATATATCCACCTAAGAAAACATACTTGCTGTCAGTAGCTAGAGCCATTCTTGCTACTAACATCAAATAAGTTTTCTCACAATGATATATTTACACTGGCATTAGCCCCATCCAGTCCGAGGATAAAATGTAACTGATGGAAATAAACAAACAGAAAAGTTTTCCACAAGAGAAGAAAGACTTGTTAAGAAACCCTGTGTGAGTTAGCGCTTTGGTCTCGTTGTTACAGCCCATCAATGACCCACTACTGGGTCCAGCCTCTTCCAAAATCATGGAGGGAAATTAGCCTACTGTTCCATGCTGGCACAGGGTTTGTATCAAGTTTTCCTTCTCTTGGTGCTAGGTGATCTGCCTCTTGTTCTTTTAGTCTCCTCTTACAACACCCTAAAGACGGTATGGGTTTTGTATTCTAAATCCATCATCACATGGATGGATTTGGATCTCATGATTAGGCCAAAATAGATTACTATTTCTCCTTACATCAGTGGCATCCAGACTCAGGAGAATGTAATTTAAGAGTTGAGATGTTATGTACATTTAACACATTTTCCATTTCAAACTTTTAAAAATATGTACTTATAAATCATATGAGTTTTCAAATGCAGTAAATTCACCTGTAACTCATAATCCTGTTCAGCATAATTCAGTTTGTCAGCACCATTTTCTGCTGGTTTATAAGCTGGCTGCTGTGCTGCATCCACCAGCCTGAATACATACTCCAAAGAACGAGGGACCAAGCCTGGGGCACCCACAGTGCCCATCAGAGTGTATGTCTTACCAGAACCAGAGGCCCCATATGTCAAAAGGGTAAAACTGTGACCTTCTGGTAACTTCTTTAAATTATCTTTGACCACATCCTCAAATATTTCCTGAAATAAAAAATAATATACAAGTTATTTAATGATGCGATTATAAGCCCTTAGAGTTTCTTGCCAGTTCTCACAGTGGTCATTAGAACATGGAACTGGTGGTATTGGCTATCGGTAAGGAGCAATTGTGCCATACACAAAATCTTGAATGAATTTTATTTACGTTTGAAAGTATTTGGGCTATGTTTGGCTGACCGACCAACCTAGGGTAGACAATACATGCCTATAGAATACTTACCTTTTGGTTAGATTCAGGGCCAAATATTTTGGAAAAGGTATACATTTTTGATACATTGTGTTGCGTGCGCCGTCCATGACCTGCTGTTGCTGTGTCCAAAGACGTTACCAAGCACTTATCAGATCGCACTTCGTACAAGGTGTTGGGGACTTTGCACGGTTTTAATCGTAAGTACACTTGCACTAGATCAGGCAATTCTGGATCTTCTATCTCAGAGTCCTCAAATAACTCTAATAAGTTTGTCCCTTTCTGAGGTCGTGGCCTCATAAAAGGATTTTGTATCAACGGCGGTCGAGGCTCTATGAAGGACGGAATATCACGTTTTGAGACTTCATTATCGGAATATCGTTGATTTAACATGATTAAAACTTAGCACCTTAAATTAAAAGTAAAATAAATTAAATTTTCGCAAAACAAACGACAGAGCGAACGTTTTAACTTTTGAAAATATTTTGAATGGTTTTTTTATAATGTTGGCACGCTTGCTTTGTCCAAATGTTGCCAGAGACTCCGTTAATTTCTTGCAGGAAGAAATATTTTCTTCAAACTAAGGACTTATTGTTAGTAAATATAGCTTTAATTATTTTAAAAGTTTTGTAACCATAGATTTGAAAAGTTTTTTTTATTACTTTTTGATGATAAACCTCTCCTTCGTTGTATGTAAGGCTAAGGTAAATAGAACTTCAATCCCAACCAAGGGCCAAGTGTATTTATACGATTTGAATTGAAAGGGTCAGCTCTACAATATCATTCATTCTATGCAGAATATTGTTCAATCCTTATCAGTCTATTCATCAAACAGATCTTTTATTTCAATTCAGCCGGTCAGTCACATTTTACAAATGTCGGACGAGCACTTGTGTGTGTATTGTTTTACGTTTGTTTATTTTTGTAATACAGTGAAATAAAACTTATTCTTTGTGGCAATGTGTGTATTTAGCGGCACATAATACATTAAAATGAGTGACAATGTGTTCGCAATAATGTTTCCGAAATGCCATTCATGAACCCTAAGGAATTGGTGAAAATGCGATTATTTTTCGTATTTGGCTTGGTGCCATAGTTTTAATTGCACTTTTATCGAGAATAGGCGCAATGAGGGGTTCTGGGTTGGTTATTTTGACGTTGCTCTCCGTACACAGCGCTTTTGGTTTTTGTCCATCGTTGTGTAGTTGTAAAGGAAACAAAGCGAGTGATGGGCCGTCAGCGGAGCCCCTGCCTGGGGAGTTGCTGCGGCTCAAATGTGGAGGGAGTCCGACTCAAGTTACGGAGCTCAAAGAGATAGACCTGAGCAAATTGTGGACTATGGTTGTCAGCTTGTAAGTATGAAGTCTATGTGTTGAGTTTAATTGCCTTTTACATTACTGTGAACATTTCTTGGTATCCATTTCAAAGAACGAAGTTATATCTGCAATATTGTACTTACAAAATAAAGTTTAAATAATATATTCTTCAGAATAAGTGATATATGTTTAACACTGCTTTCAATAACACTTTATAACAACAACATATCAGGCTTAGCTATTTAAGACAAACAACCAGAAAAATTGTTATAGTAAATTATTGTAAAAAATGTATCATTGCTTAAAGTAAAACATACATAATCCTACTCTATAGTCATGTGCTACATTAGTTGCCTTGTTTCTTTTCAGGAATTTATCAGGAAATGCTATTTCTACTTTATCAAGAGAACTGTATCTACCAAATTTACAAAAACTGTGAGTAAATTTCAAATTCAAATTCAAATCATTTATTTTGCTTGGGTCACGATGGACACTTACAAAAAGTCAACACAATATTCATAAAGATTCTATATAATACAAATGATCTACCGTCTACCACCAGTTCGGAACGCGACCACTCTTGAGAAGAACTGGCAAGAAACTCAGAGGGCTTGTCATTTTTTTTTTTTGCATTGCGGTCCTATTTCTTATGTATACATATATACAATAACATAATTGAATAACGTAAAAATACTGGCACTGAACAGCTTAGTCCCAAGCAGCTGTGTCATTCACATAATCAGCAATGCGGTAATACGCTTTTTTGTAAAGTTTTGTCTTGACCGTCTTTTTAAAGGCATTGCGAGGCAAGTCTCTAAGTTGCATGGGCAGTTTGTTATAAAAGTGTATACATTGACCCATGAATGAGTTACTTATTCTGCGGAGACGAGTACAATGGACAGCAAGATTATTCTTGTTTCGTGTATTAATATTATGTATATCACAGTTTTTTCCAAAGTTATTAATATTTTTATGTACATACATCAAATTTTCAAATATATATTGAGATGGCACAGTTAGAATATTTATTTCCTTGAATGTATCTCTGAGAGAAGTTCTAGGAGCAAGGTTGTATATAGCCCTTACAGCCCTTTTCTGTAATATAAATATGCTATTTAGGTCTGCACCGCATCCCCAGAGAAGTATCCCGTAAGTCATGATACTGTGGAAGTAACTGAAATAAACTATTCTAGCCGTATCAACATCTGTCAAAAGTCTAATTTTTTTAACAGCAAAAGCCGCCGAGCTAAGTCTATTACATAGCTTTTCTATATGTGAGCCCCATTGTAGTTTATTATCAATGGTTATGCCTAAAAATACGGTTGACTCAATCGGTTCCAATATTGTTCCATTCAGTTGTACATTGGTCTGATTCTGAACAACATTGGGCAGTGAAAATTTAATGCATTTAGTTTTCTTTTCATTTAAAAGCAAGTTATTCATATTAAACCAATGGACAACTGTAGAAAGTGCATTGTTCACTTCGTCGAAATTTTGTAGCTGTCGTTTAATTTTAAACAACAAAGAAGTATCATCCGCGAACAATACAATACCGTGGTTATTTCTTACATAATAAGGTAGGTCATTAATGTAAACGAGGAACAAAAATGGACCAAGAATCGAACCTTGGGGCACACCAATAGTGACCATGGATCCATGTGATTTTATGCCATTGACATCAACTTTCTGAATTCTATTACTAAGGTAAGATTTCAGAAGGCTGAGGGCCTGTTTGCGGATACCGTAATGGTGTAACTTCCTGATGAGGATATCATGATGAACACAATCGAAAGCTTTTGACAAATCACAAAATACGCCGAGTGCATCATGTGAATCCTCCCAAGCCTCAAATACGTACTTCAATAGTTGAGTTCCAGCATCAGTAGTAGAACAATTTCTCGTAAATCCGAACTGGTTTGGATGTAGCAATTTGCAACTATTGAAGTGCGTTAGTAGTTGCAATAAAACTAGTTTTTCAAAAATCTTGCTAAGCGTTGGTAGTACTGAGATTGGTCGAAAATTAGAAGGATCTGAAGTACTACCTGATTTAAATAAGGCTACTATTTTACTGTGCTTCATGAGATCAGGAAATTCACCATGTGCGACACAATCATTGAAAATACCTGCTAAGACCGGTGCGATTACCTTAATTATAGGCGAAATGGTTTTAACAGACATTCCCCACAGGTCTGCAGTACTTTTCATGTTAAGAGAATTAAAAGCGCTACTAATATCTTTGGTGTTAATCCGAGTAAATTCAAAGATTGTGTTACACTTATCGAGACTGTCTTTCAATAGTAATTCAGCGGATGAAGGAGAGGACTGTAGCGATTCTGTAGTTTTGATGGGAATGTTTGTGAAGAATTTTTCAAATTCAGTCGCAACTTCTATATCCGCTTTAATGTCCCGATTATTAACTTTTAGGTGATAATCCATATGATTATCCGTATTTTTACCGCTTTCACTATTTATAATTTTCCACGTTGTTTTAATTTTGTTATCTGCATGAATTATCTTATTTTTTAAGTACAATGCTTTTGCAGTCAAACAAGTTCTCTTAAATACTTTGGAATATTTTTTAACATATTCGTGGAATGATGGATCGCAATTATACACCTTTTCACCATATAAGTCAAACAGCTTCTTTCTACTCTTATATATACCAGCCGTTGCCCATTCACAAAATGTTGCCCGGTTATTTATTGATAGTATTTTCGGTTTAAAGATCTTGTTAAACTCCCTACTGATCAGAAGGAATAATGAATTATAAAGATGGTTGGGATCATTGTGACTAGGCAGCCCCGGTAGACTTTCAGCAATATTAGATTTAAACTGCTCAAGGCGGCTTGCATTAATAGGAATGAAACTGACATTTCTCTTATTACCGTAATTAGGATGTCTACTAAATGATGCTAATTGAGCACAATGATCTGAATCAAGGACGTTGGTGATTCTACTCTGAATTGGTTTGATGGATGTAAATATGTTGTCAATACAGGTGGCGCTTGTAGCAGTCATCCTAGTCGGTTCAGAGAAAACATTGTACAAATTGTAACATTTTAGCAAGGAGATAAATTTGCATGTTACAGTTGATTTTTCTAGTATATTTATATTAAAGTCTCCACAGACTATAATCGTTTTGTTACAGCGAGATACTATAAACAAAGCATCTTCCAATTTCCTTGCAAAATCATCGTATACCGCGCATGGGGGCCTGTACACACTCAAAACAATAAGCTGCTCAGTCTCAATACAAGCAATCTCAATGACTCGTTCAACAGAGAGGTTGACAACATCCTTACGTTCCTTAAATTTATATTTATTACTAATTATGATAAGCGAACCACCACGTAAAATATTTACTCTGCTGAACGAGCTCGCAACCTGGTGGTTAGAAAAATTGAACATGAATTGGGTGTCTTTCAACCAATGCTCAGTAATACAAAGAATATCTATATTATTACAATTCATGAACAATTCTATTTCTAATTCCTTGCCTAACATTCCTTGTATATTTTGATGCACCAGGGTAAATAATTTATCTACGTTACAGTAATTATTGTTATCATAATAATTCACATTCTTGCAAGAGTTTGTCTCTATTGTCGTTTGTCGTAATTTAAATAATTGCTATTTAAAATGTCAATTTTTGAGGCACCATCAGCTTCATTGATGGATTTGTCCATTGACTCAATAGAGCCAAAACCTTTAGTAGCCAAGTTCTTGGCTGACATATCAAAAAAATAAGCTAGCGATATTGCTATCTGTCTTTTGTAAAATGTGGATAGGTTATACCTATCTTTTGTCAAACAATATGGTTTTCCTATAAAATTGTTCAAATCTATTACATGAAACTTGTCTTTACAAACCATATTCTGTCGGCATGTCACATTATGCAAATTTAAATTAAACTTATATCTAGTATCATTTTCTAGCTGTGGCAAACTACTGCTAAGGTAAGGAAGTGTAAACATTACAATCTTCTGTACATTCTTCAGATTTGCCAATAAATCACAGTAATGTGAGAGATCCCGTTTGCTTACATTTCCTCTGTTTCCCAAAAAAAGAATCAATATGGATTTTTTATCAAACTTACTATCTAAAACTTTATTGATTATTTGTTCATAAGATAATCCAGGCAAACAATAATTTTCTATAGAATATCCCTGTACATAATTTATTAAGAGTGAGGCCATACTCTTTCCAATTTCATCACTAAACATTACAATTTTGTTTTGTTTATTACCACATAGATTAGCAGAGGAACGGCTCTCAAGCAGTAAGCAAGCATTCGGTTCATGAGCAGGTGTATGTGCAGCAGATGGACGATTCTGCGATGGACTGGGCAAGCTAGGAATCTCCTTAGCGTTTTTGTGAACTAATTCGTTCATAGCTAGCACATACTCTCTCATTTGAGCTTGAGAACTATCATACCTCTTAGTCATTAAACTTAATTTGTCTTGTAGATGTTGTAAATCTAACTGCATACTTAGGGTATCATTCTTGTATTTGTCCCTCGAATTATTTAATTTTAGAGAATAAATATCTAATAAACTAATTAACCGTAGTCGTTCCTTATTTAATTTAACATTCTTAATGAAAAATTTCTGTTTTTTTACAAGTTTTTTAGTCTTCTGAATATACCTGTTGATTTTAATATATTTTTTTAATTTAGTTTTGCTACAATTAACCAGCCTAATCCCTGTGTTATAAGATTGGTCACAGGTCAAGTCTATAATTGGTATATTTGGATTTTGCTTAGTTGAGACAGTAACCAAGCTTGGGGCTTTGAGCACCAGCTCATCAAACAGACTTTGATTCTGAGCGGCTGTAATGTCAAGTTTACTAGCCTCATACTCTGATATTTGTTTGTTCGCCTCACACAATTCACGTTCCAAACAGTTAATGCGTTTTAATGCAGTTTCATACTCCAAACTACATGTATGAAACCCGTCAACAATGAGCTGGAGTTCATCCCGGGACTTAACTGTATCACAAAATTCTGTATACATACTAGACATCTCCGTTTTTAATTTGTGATTATTACTTATCAGATCTAACATTTCCTGCTCATTATCATCCCGCTCGCACATCAGCTGATCGCATAACTCCTTGGCCACCTTTAGTTCGCTCAAAGTTAATTGCAACTTAGTGTCCTGTTGACGGGCGTGAGCGGCGCGGGTCGTCATGTTGATATGGAAACGATAAAATAAAGTAATACAATTAGTTATGCGGCTGTGTCCAAATTTGAGGTTCAGTATGTGTTTTGTGACGTGTATAGGCTGTGAAGTGTAAATAGTGTCACTAAGCTGGAATTAATGTAAACCAAAATGCAATTGATGTTATTTTGCAGTATTATTTTACATACAATACCTCTGACAGGATGATAATTCACAATGCCGGTATGTAACAAAAACTTCTTTTTATCAAATTCTCACTGGTTTACCGTGTTTAACTACGGATTATAACAATTTTGACAGTATATTTCTTTATTTAGTGATTTAAGTGGAAATATGTATTATTTTTCTTATATTTAAACACAAAAATACAGGGATAAATTTCAAACAGTGCTAACAGTTAGTGTTGCCACAGCAAAAAACCCCATAAACATAATATTCTTGTAACTTAAATTGTAAATAGTGATGTAAAATAGATGTCTGTAAGTGTGATATGCTATTTAAGGCCCTTAGTACACAAGGCTACACAAATCTTTGATACTCAATGATTTTAGTCTTCAAGCGACTACTGCCAGACAAATAAAGTCACGGGATGAATATCGGCAATGCTACTCTCTCTACAAACCTCAGTCTATGGGATGTTGCGTGTTACACTTGTGTAGTCACATAGCATAGCATGTTACACACATTCTTAGGAAATTGAAAAAATATTAAATCTAAAGTAATACATTCAGTCTACAATGAGTTTAGAAAGCAACATTCACTGAGAAGAACTGAATAGAACCTCTAGTGCTTTTAGGTTTTCATTTGTAGTCTGATAAAATATTGGTTATCACCATCATCATTTCCGCTCATAAATGATCCACTACTGAGTAGGGCCTCCCCCAACTTCACGGAGGGACATTAGCCTACTGTGCCACGCTGGCAAGATAGGTTTGCATAGGGTTTGTTTCGAGTTTTCCTTCTTTTGCGGCTAGGTGATCTGCCTCTTGCATTCCTTTAGTTGCCTCCTACAACACCCTCAGGATGGTATGGTTTGGTGACATTTTGTATTCTAAATCCATCACCACACTGAATATTGAATATTGGTTCTAAATCCACTGAATATTGGTACAATAACATAAAAAGTGTCAAAATTCGTATTGTGAAGTTAAATGGTCTTTTTAGAAACCAACAGTCTTTAAGTTGCCATAACATAGTAACTTATTCAGTGGAGACGAGTACAATGTTCAGCAAGAGTACGCTTGTTACCTGTATCTGCTTTCATAACATAAATAACACCATCTCCATTTTACAGAGACCTCAGCCGTAACCAGATAACATTGATCGAGTCTGACGCTTTCTACAACATGACGGCTCTGCAGAGGCTAGATTTGTCCCACAACCAAATAAGCAACATCTACAAGGAAATGTTCAAAGGACTGACGAACCTGGAGCGGCTGATATTGGCACAGAACCACATATCTATGATGGCGGCTGGAACGTTTGACCATCTTGTTGGGTTGAAACAGCTGTAAGTGTTTAGCAAGTTATTATAGCACTAGACCAACGAGGCAGTTTCTGACTGCCTCGTTGGTCTAGTGGTTAGATGTGCCGCCTTTGGATCAACGGGTCCCGGGTTCGATTCCGGGGTCGGGCCAGTGTCTTTGTCTAAACCAGAGGCACTGGCTCGGAGTCTGGGTGTCATTTCTATCTATAATATGTATGTATTTACAAAAAAAAAAATGTATATAAGTAGTTTATCATCCATCTCGTTACCATAACACAAGCATTAAGTTGCTTAACTTGGGACGAGATGGCGTTGTGTGAAATGTCCAAGGATATTTATATTTATTTATATGGCCTTGTTTCTATTATGGTGGCTTACCGTCGCTATGCGTATTCGCACATTTGCCATGTTAGACAATAAGTGCCATGTGTGTTTGGGATATTTAACAACTATACAAAAAAAAGCAAATACAAGCAGCCACCAGAAGTAATAGCATTATACTCACTTACCTTTAAATTTAATACCAGTATTATAAACCTATTTGTGTCACCAGCCCATTGCAACTTGTGGGCGTCGTTAGAGCCGAATAAAGGAAATGACAAGGCTGAAAAGATAGCCAAGGAAAACTTGAAACGAAACCCTGTGCTAATTCGTCTGGCCAGCGTGGCATTTTAGGCTAATTACCCCCCATGTAATGGGAGGAGGTTCGACTCAGCAGTCACATATGGGCTGAGTAGTAGTAGTTCATTAGTTTACTGACTTCGTGCTGCTGTTACGTCATAATGATAGTCACGATGGATGTCTTGTGGTTGAGACTTTAAAATCATTGACATAAAGTCAGTTCCGAATTACGGACGAGATCAAATGTTATATTATGATAGAGATCAGCAGAAAGATCAGAGTCACATCATTCAGATCATTTACGCACTATCCGCGCGTACCAAAACTCGCTTCTCTGAATAACGTAATTCATAGTTCTTATCCTAGTTAGATACATATTCTTAAATGTATATGTGTAACAACTAGTTGTTCTATGATAAGATATGAATGTCCCATTTTGTTATCAGCATTTCTCACTGTTGTGTAAGTTTACGAAATACTTTCTCCGTTTTTTTTTTGGATTGGGAGATAGTTAATTGGGAAATGATATTCGTGTTTCGTTTCCTAGATAAAAACACGATTTAATCGTACAGGGGTTTAGTTTAATTAAAAAATGTTATTCATGGCAGTTTGGGCAAAATCAGGGTTTTTTTTTGTTATTATAGATAAACTTCCGAACCGTTACTATTAATCAAGCCATAAAATACCCATTTCTGAGACGGGCCTTGTCCAATAACATGGAGTGTAATCAGCCTACTGTGCCAAACTGGCCAGACGGGTTGGCACAGGGTTTGGTGTCAAGTTTTTCTACTTTTGCGGTTAGGTTATCGTTATCTCTTATGACACCCACAGGACGGATATGGGGTTAAAACCAAATGCATTGATAAAATGAAATTTCTCCACAGTGACATCACCGACAATCCTCTGATTTGTGACTGCGACCTGCTCTGGGTCGCCGATTGGGCTCGCAATACTAGCGTGAAACTCGTCGGCAATCCGAAATGCGCGTTCCCAGAAAATATGGCCAACAAGAGCGTTAGGAAGTTGAAGATATTCCTAGACCTTTCCGCTTGCGGCACTGTCACTTCAAGCGGGCTTATCGTGAAACCTAGCCACGACCAGGTCGTCTTCGAGGGAGATACGCTATCTCTAACCTGCAACGCTCCATTTGCGTCGGTGATAGCCAAGTACGAGCTAAAATGGCTGCACCCGATGCTGGAAATCTGTGATGTTAACATAACCGACACGGATATGCAGGACGAAGGCCTTGCCGAAACGACTGCCTACTTTCCGAACGTTACAGCTCACCACAACGGCAGCTGGACTTGCTTCTACACGGATCAGAACCACCTGAGGAACAACTACAGTGTTGAAGTCATAGTATTGACTAACAAAACGCAATATTGTCCGACTAACTACAGTGTGAACAACAAAGGCTTGTATTCCTGGCCTCAGTTGCTGGTGAACCATACGGCGAGGGTTCCTTGTAGGAGCGGGGACGGGTTAGCGTACAGGAAGTGTGGGGGTGATGGGAAGTGGGGGGAGATGAACACGACAGAGTGCGCGTACATAAGCAATGTTACGAAGTTGCTTCAGCAGTTCGCTTTGTTGAATGTGAGCTTGGTGCAGTATTCGGCGGTCAATGCTACGGAGAGGTTGGCGATGTTGATACAGGAGAGGACTTACCCGTTGGCGGAGATCGTTGATCCGGATGACGTCATGTTCATTGCGAAAGCCATTAGGAATTTCATGCAGTACATAGCCGACGAGAAGGACTTGGGTGAGTGATAGTGGCTTGTTTGGTCTCGATAGCAATCGGTTGTGGCGTGGAAGGGACCATTGCTTTTTAAACTAGTGGTCGCCCAGCGGCCACAATTAATCCTTCCTATTAATATTATAAACGCGAAAGTTTGTAAGTATGGATGGATGGATGTTTTACAAAACTAATGAAACTTTATTATAATATAGCTTATACATCAGAATAACAGATAGGCTACAATTTATTAAGATACTGTGTGAATTTACCAAAATATAACAATAAGTGTCAAGTAAGTAGAAAAAACTACTTAAGTGCCAAACTTAAGTGGCAGTGGGCAGGGCACATAGCGCGAAGGACCGACGGCAAAAGGCAAAAGTCACGAACCACGTAACCAAAATGTGCTTACTTACTTAAACAGCAGTGTAGTAAACATTTTGAAGTTTTGAAGTAAAAATAACATAGCATGTAGGTACGTGAGCCACACATTACAAAGAGATTCGTAAACATAAAACTAATAATAGGGTAGTTTTTAGTAATAGGGTAGTTTTTCGTTAGACGCGTGATTTCTAAACCGAAAAGCGGATAGCCTTTAAGTGTAAGTCTTTGTAGGTATTCAAAAATACAGGTGATTTTTAATGGGGTGGGGGGAGGGGGGTAGTGTTAAACCTTACTACGTGTCACCAAGGGGGAGAGAGGGGTTAAAAATGTTAAAAAAACATCACGTGATTAATGGACAGCCCCTTTTAGCACACTACCTGGACCAGAACAAGAAGTAACTGTTTTCTAGGCCCTGCCCTGCTGGACGTGATCAGCTCGGCGATGAACATTTCTGTGCCAGTGATGAGCCTCGCTGAGACGCAGTACGGAGCCTGCACGGATATGCTTCACGCAGCCGAAGACATATCTCTGTACATAGCCAACGCACAGGGACAGAAGGTACGCTAGGCTTACTTGCGATGAACCACCCACTGCTTCACTCTTGCCTCCTCCTACTAAATGGAGGGAGCCTACTGGGCCATATGGTATAGGGATCAAGTTCCTTTAGGCGGCTATTACGATACCCTCATTATACAGAGTGATTTTTGGAACACCCGCCAGCGAAAAAAAAATTCAGACCTTCCATACGAAATCGACCACGTGATCGAGCAGCTAGCTATGGGAGGGTCGAATATTTTTTTCACATTTCGACCCATGTTTCTTTGGGTAAGTTGTTTGTATTTTCATGGTCTGAACCACCTATTTAAATTGGCGGGTCGTCTAAAAATCACCCTGTACAATAGGGCGGTGACGCTATTATACAAGGTGTTTCAAAAGCAATGTCATATTTAAAACTAAATTTAAAAAAGTAGAGTTTATCGACTAAATATTTGTTACATAAAAAAAAAATGACTGGGTTTTTTTTTTTAAATGACATCGTCGAAGGTTTTACGTAGCGTCGCCACCTCATTCCAACCTGAGTGTGTCGTAAGAGGCGACTAAAGCAAATGACAAGGCCGTAATCCTAGCCGAAAGATAAGGAAAACTTGTTACAAACCCTGTGCCAACCTGTCTTGCCAGCATGGCACAGTAGGCTCATTACCCTCCATGTAACTGGAGGAGTTCCCTCAACAGTGAGTTATCTGTAGGAGTAACATAAAGGATTGTACCAGTAACCAATAAGGCATGCAGTCAAATCAGTCCTACTGATGACTGATTTTTATATTATTAATTTTTACCTATGCTACATGTTTATGTGTGTAACTGCCTTCAATAATCTGTCAGGCTTGTTTGTACCACCATCATTGTAACCTTCTTATTTAAACGAGCAACCATGGAGTTTCTTGCCGGCTCTTCTTTGTGGAATTGCATTACGAACCGGTGCGGTGGTTAAAAACTAAATTATTCATTATTTTGAATTTTAATTTCTATGGTATAATTATTGATTGATTGAAAACATTCGCGAGAATTTATTCGAATAGAAAAGCATTTTGATTTTGAATGCTAAACGGGTCTGTCGACTAAGCACACTGAAAGGGACATTATGCTGGCAAAAGGAAAAGACATGTTCCTTTTGTTCCACTCATCCACGTGTTGCTTTACTTGCTTCAGTCCAATTTGGCTGTGGAGCGGTTCCGGGTGACGGAAGGGTTCAGTGGCGCCACGTGCGCGTGGTACAGCGACACGCGAGGGGCGCCGGGGGCGGAGGCAGGGGCGCTGGGGGCGCTGGGGGCGCCGCGGCTGCACTGCACCACCACCAACAGGACCGTGGCGCCCCTGCTCACTGTCAGCGACGCGCTCATACACGCCAGTGTCCAGGTTGGTGTTTGAACACATTTTTGGATGAAGACTTTTTTTTTATAATATTAATCGGGTGGGTTGGTTTTTTGAATTAAAGGACTTAAATAAAAACTTTTCTAAGTACACATAATTTTACCTTCATACACTTATTCGGAATACCTGACTGATTGTCGGTCTAGGGGTTGGATCAACGGGTCCCCGGTTCCATTCCGGGGTCGGGCCAGTGTCTTTGTGTAAACCAGAGGCACTTGCTCGGAGTCTGGGTGTCATTTGTATCCTTGAATTTTGTGTCTGTAAACTACCCCCGTGATACAGGTTGTACCTAGTGCAGGGTATCGTTTTTTATAAAAACAATCCAAAAAATAAAACAACTATTGAGAACCTCCTGTTTTTAATCGGTTAATAAAACAAGACTTTATTCTCACAGATTCCGCAGTCTCTACTCTACACCACGACAGACGCTGGAGACCTACTCCAGAGCAGACCTCAAGACTTGGTGGTGTCCATATACGAAGACGCAGCCCTATTCCCTTTGTTGCCCTCCATGGAGCACGACCCCAGGCTCACGGGCCACAGGGCGAAGGACTACTACGGCAGGAGTACCAAGAGGGAGGATATGAACATGGAGATCACGTCGCCTGTTGTTGGGTTTCAGTTGAGTGAGTAGTACTGATCTGTACAAAGCTGGCGGATAACAAATAAAAAAAAAACATAAAAAAAACCCCGACACAATAACCTTCATTACATAGTGTAAAACAAAGTCGCTGTCGTCTGTCCGTCCCTATGTATGTTTAAATCTTTAAAACTACGCAACGGATTTTGAAGCGGTTTTTATATGTATAATAAATGCATTATATGGCAGGGAAACACTGATAAATTTAGAGGTTTATCATTATAACCGTGCGAAGCCAGGGCTAACTAGTGACCCACTAGTTGAAATTGAAAAAAAATACATTGCGTTTGGGTCCAGGGGTCAGGTAATAAATAAGTAGGAGTCGGCCCAACGCGATGTAATTTTTTTTATTTTTAAAGGTTATTGTGTCACCAATTAGACTGCATTAGAGCACTACTCTAGTGGTATAAAAAGGGTTATTTTTCTACTATGAAGTCGATAAAGACTTTTTTGTAGAAGGAGTAGGATTTATTATGAATGTCAGCGATTGACTCTATAGCAATTTGTTCCGTTTTAGAAGAGTACAGAAAAGAAGGAGTTGGTTGGAAACTCTGTAGTTGTTTCTTGCCTACGACAATCAGTTAATGTTGTTTGTTCTCCAGGGAATGTGAGTCTACGGGAACCACTTCTGGAGCCTGTGATAGTAACAGTTCGAGGCGCGGCTGGCGGTGGAGAGGCTCGTGCTGCCATATGGGACCCGCAGGCCAGGCGATGGAGAGACAACTCTTCAGGTATTTCAACTATTGTCTTGTGTCCAAACCTTACCTAAAATGTGAACAAAAGCTTCCATGCCATCCACGCTTCCATTGTATCCATGCTTCGTGTTGATTTCTTAAAAGCTTTTGATGCTGTAGAGGTCTATCAATAGTGCTTGCATTTGAAACAATAACTACACTCATAATACATATATGAGGTGAGGTACTTAATATCCTGTATGTTGGATTCAAATCAATGTAAAATACTATTCATAAACTATTACTTCTATAAGAATATATGGTGGTGTACCTCAAGGTGCGGCAGTTGGGCCTACTCTGTCCAATTACAATAGCATTTATACTTTGATAAATTTTTTTTGTTGAGATAAATTTCCATTACTTTGCCATTTGATTGTTCAAAGTACGTGTGCTTACGAATTTAGAATACATAGTATATAGATTTAGAGTACATACACACTATTTCGTCCTGGGGGTGACGTAAGAGTCGACAAGAGGAAATGATAAGGCCCAGAACCTAGACACAAGTGAAGGAATCTTGATAGTATATTGATACCCTCCATATAATTGGCGGAGGCCCGACTCAGCCGTGGGTCATATGGGCTGAGTAGTAGTAGTAATAGATTGTTCAAGGTACTCCTTTTCTCCTTTTCTTGTACTCCTTTTCTCCGTTGACATCGGAAGCTCAATCGTCGAAGTTGTTGACCTTTATTTTTACCTGGGACACGCTGTCCAGTTAGGTAAGTCCAATTTCGAAAAAGGGGTCAATGCGTCTGATCCGTTCGGAAAGCAGTGCAAGATCTTCTCGTCCACAATACTGCAGTGTTTGAAGATCAATCAATGTGTGTTGCCAGTGATATGGTACAGAGACGACCTGGTTAAGGTCGCCAGAAAACGATGGATGCAGGCGGCTCAGTACCGGCCTTCGTGGATATCCTTTAGGGATGCCTATGTCCATCAGTGGACATCTTTTGGCTGAAATGATGATAAAGACAAAAAATATTGCAAAACATATTACACATTAAAAATACTTCGCTAAAATACTCCAAAAATAGACTAGGTATCTCAGTCATAGGTTCGTTCTTCTCCTTCCAGATTGCAATGTATCCCGCGTAATATCGGAAATTATCATCATAAGCTGCACCAAGCTAGCTTACGTGGGCCTCATGCAGAACGTGGAGACGGGCATCTACGGGGCGCGGACTGACGGCGCGAGGTTCAAGGTGTCCCACCCCGCCGTGTACGTCGGCAGCCTCATCCTCATCGGGTGCGTGAGTTGCGCCACCCTTACCTACATCATGTGCTACCCTGCCATTCAGATGGCCAAGAAGACGAAGCACGCCCTCATCAACACTTGGATTGCGATAGGACTGCTATGCTTCCTGTATACTCTAGGGATCTACCAAACGGAGGACGTCAAGTTGTGCCAAATTTTAGGACTGCTGATACATTACCTGTCGCTATCCTGTTTGCTTTGGATGTGCGTTTCTGCTAGCAACATGTACAAGTGGGTGACGAAGACTCACAACCCTGTGCGGACCCCGGAAGACGATATTCCTCCCGATGTTCCAGTGCAGAAGCCAATATTAGGCTTGTATTTGGTCGGCTGGGGGATAGCTCTGATCGTGTGTGGGATATCTGGGGCAGTCAATTTAAAAGACTACGCTGGCTACTCGCAGTGCTTTTTGAGCACTGCGCCCGCTTTGAGCGCTTTGTTTGTCCCCGGTGGGATTTTGTTGATGTTCTTGTTGATCTTGTTTTTGCTTATACGGTGTACTATAAGGAATATGAATGTACAATTGTCTGAAGGCACTCAGGCAACGGAAAATGTTGATCTGGAAATGTGGGAACCTCAGAGCAATGATAGAGCTGAGAGAAGGAGCGTCAAGTCCACTTTGGACTCGGAAGTGGAAGACATTGAGCACACACCCATTATACAGCTCAGAGCTCAAGTTATAGTGATGTGCTTGTATATGTCTGTCTGGTCTTGCGGGGCTATAGCAGTGTATAGACCGTTGCCAGCATATTTACCATATCAAGAAGATATATGTAGTATAATCTACGCTGTCTGCGCAACCATTTTAGGGACATTTATACTATTCTTTTACGGAATAGCGAGGAGTGACGTGAGAGCACAATGGTCTATGATGCATTGTTATTTCCAAAAGAGTAAACAGTGTTGTAGAAATAGGAGCGTTTTTGACGCTAATCAGCAGAACCTGCCCCCTGCACAAAACGCTACGCCCCCAATACAGGCTATACCTAATGACAATAGATCTAGGTCCGAAAGTAGAAGTTCAAATAGAACTAATTCTAAGACCAATAACAGCGGGACATACAAAGCGGCTGCAGAACTCAACGGTCAAACATTACAGAAGGAAATGTTGAAGAACACAAATGGGAAAACGCCTAATATCAATTTAGTGGTCTTGCATAGACAACAATACAGATCGAACAACTCTATGATGACTTACCCAGATAACTCTACGATCGGACCCGAAGTGTTTTACAATCCGAATCAAATGAACGTGGCGAAGAAGTTCTTTAAAAAACAAAGACAGCATATGAAACGAAATTGTTTAGAACTGCCAACGAGACGCGACTGTGATAATGATTCGCATTTTTCTTTACCGTTGCCAACAAAAGAAGCTTATAATGGAGTGGCCAATATTATAAACTCTGGATCCAAAGTTAACAATACGAATATACACGTAGAGCGGTCCAATAATGGCATTAAAGAAACAAGAAACGTTTTAAATCCCAATCTATTAGAAGACGAACAGAAGGACAATTATAAAAAGTACTCGAATGATAGGAAGTCGTGGATTAAGAATGATGATATGATTAATAGGGCCCAAGTAATGAATATATACACAAATGTACCTGAGACGCAGGTACCGCAGCATCAAGTCGTAAAAGCAACTGTACCAAAAAGTTTTAACGCACAAAGAGGTAGCGTTTCCGAAGAATGTTTACAAAGCCATGCTGCTGAACAGCCAGAAATGCGCACAATCTCTCAGCAGTGTAGCTTAGACTATAGTTCGGCGTCCGAAATAGCTATGCCCCATACATGTTCCGACCAAACGCTGAACACTCATTCAGAAATGACATCACTCCAAGAAACACACAGTGCCTTATGTTCAACAAACGAAATTACGGACACCGAAAGCTTTGGACAATACATTGATTACTTACAACCAAATAAACAGGATGCTAAAGAAAACATCGTAGACAAGTCACTGCAAGATATATCTGAGGAATGTACAATGAACAGTGATGAAATAAACAGATCTAGCACGCCACAGAACTTGGAAATGGACGCGAGTGAACTTGATAATCTGCTGCAGAAACAAGATGAAGGCTCTAAAGAAAAATTAGACGACGACAAGGACACGTTTTTCATGGCAAAAACGACGTACGATTTTGAGACGTGCAGCACGAACGCTAGTGAACAGGGTTTCGAAAACGAGAGCGATATCTACTGTCCCAATTACCAAATGTCGGAAGTGAGTATAAGGAGTCATGGCTTATACGCCCCTTCTCCATCGTCGATGTGCCCGAATGAGATAAGCTTTAGTAATGAAGACGTGTCAAATTTAGAGAGCCAGTACGTGAACTACGATCCTGGTTGGCGGAAGACTGTAAAGAGTAATCCGAAATTGGGGAAATACGTGCCAACTCCTGCCTTGAGTTGTCCAGAAGTTAATAGAGATAGTCCAGTGTCATTCGCGAGTGAGATAGATGAACTCTACACGCAGATTACGAGTAGAAATAACGAAAGAGCCAAAGATAGAACACCGCGGAAAGACACGGGGCTAGACGTGACGTTGAATAGTGATGTCACGCTTAAACCCACAGACAGTGACAGTTGTGTCAGTGAAGCAGTGTCCGATGTGGATGTTAAAGGTGAAACTACTGTGTAGGCAAATGTGGACCTTACACTGGTGGTTATAGAGCGGCATTTTGTACGTAGTGAGCGTCGACTTTAGTCTTTTTGTTAGCCGGTTGGTTATAGAAGGTGGACTAGTGGTGTTACAGTATTGGAGTGAAATGTGATTGAGATTGTTGACTTTGCCTATACTCGTAATTTGATGACTGAGCGATACTATTAATAGCATCTATTGTGCCAATTGGCTTTCTACTTGAGAATGTAAAATAATTAAAACTGCGAATGCGACGTCAAGATACTACACAATTGTATTTGAGAAAATAAGTTAAACATATATTTGTCAAACTGGGAGACGGAAACAGACGAAATCGTCTGTTGTCTTGTACGCGTTTTACATAATTACAATTTATATAATTCCATACGCGTATATTGTCTGTCTCGCTCTTCCAAATGCTACATCAAACTTGCCAGAAAGACGCAACATGTGAGTTTAGTTATGAATATTTTTTACTAACATCCCTATGTCAACATTTATTTTATGTTCCCAAGTAGACGCAATGCATTTTTATTGTACATGTTCTATGTTATTAAGTTGTATAGTTATTTATTATTAAGTTTCTAACGGTCTGAATAGTGATACGCTTGTGTATTGTGTAAAGTATGCTTGGGTTGAGTGACGCACTCTATCGGCGCATATATTTACTAAATATGCAGTCCGGAGGTTTTAATGTATTGAAATTATGTGCCAAATAGCACGCGTTGTTGTATGTATGTAAACATCCGTCGAATATAATCTATTTCAAGTGTACAGCTTGTACCTGCTGGACGTCAGCTTGACACTGTTTTTTTGGGACACCCTGTATATTTTCGTTCAACTATATAAAAAGATTCCGCAATTGATACACATCGAAATGATACGCTTAAAACAATGTATAAATCTTTATCGCGTGTAATTTATATTAATTGAATGTAAAATAAAAGCAATAGATCCATTAAATTGTTCTCATAGGTATATTGTAGTATATTTTGGGTCCACCCTGTACAATCTCTTATCTATGGTCTGTTAAAGAAGCCCGCCTAGAGACTAGTCCAAAGACTGTCTCACCTCAATGAATAATATGTACATGTAGGTTATAATTATTTCAATGATAACTAGTATTTTTATTTCTTTTCGAGACATTACAGATGGTTTGAACGTCTCTAAAAACATGGAGACTTCATTAAAACCTTACTCATAAACTAACAGACGATACATTTTTTAATCTATAATGCATTAATACTGAATGTTATTATGAGAAAGATGTATATGTATATTGTAAATAAAGGTACGATCACACAGACACCGGAACGGAGGGGAGACGGAGTTGGAAATTACCAACTCGGTCTCATGAAATGCGGTCAATTGTGTGTGTGTGTAATCTTTTACACTAATTCGAACAATAAAATGCCCCCACCGGAATTTGTGTGTTTTCTCCTTAACTGTTTCATTCGACTGTCTATCAAATTGGTATTGATAAAGATTTATAAAATTTTGGTCTGAAATACCTGTTACTCCGCGTTTATGGGCATTTTATATATATTATTCATAGAGAGAGACAGAGCATTTTAAAGTTAGTTTTACCGACTACCGCCTTGACGATACTGCGTAAGTGTATCAGTACTATTTTGAGACATAATGACGTCATTAATGTGCGTAATAATGGTTTGTATGTCTACGTAAAATTCATAAGATTTTAATGCCTACCAAATTAAAGGTCAATAAATGTTGGATAATTTATTTTAAGTGTGGATTATTCTACAGTAGCTAAGTACTGTCTTAATTTAATGAATTTTATTTTTGTCTACGGAGGGCAGAACATGATCGACGTTATAAAATAAATTTGTTTTTAATTTTTATTAACTAGCTGACCCGGCAAACTTCGTACCGCCTCTGAATCAATAAATAAAATACCTGAATGATAATTCCAGAATGTTTTAACTTTATTAAAATATGTGCAAACCTGTTATGGAACAAAAATAATGCGCATTAAAACAAAATGTGTTTTCATATTTTCTCACCTTTTAAACCTTCCCTGGATTTCCACGAATATTTCAAGACCAAAATTAGCCAAATCGGTCCAGCCGTTCTCGAGTTTTAGCGAGACTAACGAACAGCAATTCATTTTTATTTATATTTATTTATTAAATCTTAATGCACATAAAGTGTACAAAGGCGGACTTAATGCCATAGGCATTCTCTCCCAGTCAATATATAGATAACCAACATTTATATATTGTATTGTGACGGATTTAAAATACGCAGGCCCAGCCGCAAGAGACGTAAATCTTGATACAAACCCGTTTTGTCAGCGTGGTATGGTAGGTTAATTTCCCTCCATGAATTTGGAGGAGCACCGACTCAGAAGTGGGAAGTTAATGGGCGGAAATGAAGATGATTTAAAAATTACAATAAAGGAAGACCATAAAATTTTAACAAATCTATAGCAATAACATACATTAGTGACGTCATTAGGTATCATCATGAAACATATAGCTAATGTGATATATATTCTTCCGTACAGTGGAGCGTAGACAGCTTGTAGAGTGTATACGTATAAGAAATAGTATATATTATTGCCAAGTTTGTGAATACTATATTGATTTAGTGAAATTTTATGAATGGTTAGCTTTTTGTGGGCATATTGCGAATAAAAACGGCGTTTGCACTTCTTGTAGTTGTTTTATTTTCATTAATATCTAATAATATGTAAAAACGAATCTAAATTTCATAAGGCAATAGCACTAAATTAAAGGGCTTCTAAATTCGGCGATATTTTTATTTTCAAACAGTTTTTTGGTTAAATAATTTAATACAATTATATATGTTAATTTTCACGCAATATCCACATTTAAATTTGAGTATACGAACGATTGGCCATTTGTTAAAAGCCAAACAGCTGGCAACTATGAAGCAATAAATTGCTTAAAAAATACGCGGAATAAGATCATCGACATTTTCTTATATTGTATGACGTATTGCCAATCGTTAACCAACAATCCTCAAAGTAAATCAACTTGGAGGTTTGTTGGGATATATTTTATGGACACAAAAACCCAGGTGCTTAATGTTAATAGTTACATTAGGACGAGACAATCCTTGTGGTGATGGATATATAATAGTGTCACCACCCAATCCCATCCTGAGGGTATTGTAGGAACCTATTAAAGGAAATGATAAGGCCGTAAATCTAGCCGCAAGAGAAGGAAAACTTGATACGAATCCCTGTGCCAACTCATCTGAAAAGCGTGGCACAGTGGGCTTAGTACCCTCCATGTAATTGGAGGAGGCCCGACTCAGCAGTGGATCATCTATGGGCTGAGTAGTAGTAGTGTCAGTAGCCCATTCCATCCCGCAGGCGCCGTAAAGATTAAAGGACTTCTATACAATAATTTGATTAAAACTCTTTGCCGACCTGTCTGCCAGCGTGGCAAAGATAACTTACCTCCATGTTATTGGAGGAGGCCCGACTCTGCAGTGGGTCTTATGTATGTATAAAATATACAATTACAATTATATTAACATAATCTTTGGTATACAAAGATTGGAAATATATGTAAATTATGCATAAAAATCTATTTTAAAATTATCTCATAGATATGGCACTGTATACGTAGCTTAATTAATTAATTGATTATCACTACATAAAGTAAAATCGAATTGTAAACATCATAAAAAATATTGATAAGTAATATAGTGAATTCATATTACAGCTTCTAAAAAGGGTATATACATCGTTAGAGCTTAACTAATAAGGTTAATTTTACACAATGATACAAAATAGCGCATACATTATGTACTAATAATAGGGGTTATCAGACTTAATAACATTGAGCATATTTCTAACCGTATTCTACTTTGTATTTTTAAAACTTAGACAAGATAAAGTCGGTTGATTAAGTATACATTTAAATTTTCTCATAAAATAATTACTAGAAAACACAGTTAATATTGTGTGACTTGTACAATACAATTACTTCCATTTATAACAGTTCCCTTAAAAGGACAATGGCGCATTTTATGTGACTTTTATTTGAGTGTTTAATAACGACTTATACGCAAAAGAATTTCTATTAATTAAATATGTTTTATCAAACTATCAAACTGTCTAGTCATAGCCAGAGAAAAAAATATATATAAATATGAAGTTAATTGACTAATTTCCTCAAAAATAAACTTACATTTTAGTGGAGTGTTGCCATTTTATATTTATCGACTATGGCAATTGACAACAACTGACGACTACTGTCATCTGCATAGTACTAATAATTTGGGATGTCATTTAATGCCACTTTGTATCGATATTCGTATTGTAATAAATACTTTTTACGGTAAGCTTAATGCGTGTGATATGTATACCAGATTAGGGATATAATCAATTTCATCTACCTACTTATTCGCATTGTGTTACATTAAACAAATCTAAGCCGCATTATATGTGCAAAAGAAGAATATGATATTGTCGTTTCGATATACCGGCCATGCGAAACGATATTGCATTGTTAATTAAGATATTATTGTATCGCATGCTATGGTATCGATACCCCAAAATATCGATACGTATCGGACATCTCTACAAACGATGCGTTATCTGTGGATGCAGTGGATTCATGAATATTTAGGGCTCAATATCTAAATATCCCCGGCCTTCCCTGACAAAAAATCTTGCAGAAACTAGCTCAGAAGACGACGCCGAGTTAAATAAGATATTTTTCATTAGAGGACGTAAGTATTTTATCTCAAAACAATGTATGGGAAACCGCCATTGTCCTTTAAAATTCTAACGATATGTATATAGATTTTTTGTTTCACACGCTATGTGCCTATATGACCGACAATTTTCATCATTTAACCTTATTTGACACTGTTAACAAATTAACATACGCAATTAAAACATTACTTGATATTTTTATAAATAATTTGAAGTTTCCCGTTGGGGAAATACCCCGATATAAGGCGTGTTCCACACATGGCTCCCATTAAGCTACATCCACACTTCAACAGGTTAAATGACTTAAAATACTATTAATTGCGGTCGAACACATTTAGCTTATGGGCAGTGTAATATGACATTTGTATTCAAAATAAATGGCAGTTTGAATAAAACAAAAACATACACGGCCTTATTCCTAATGTAAATGTGATAATACCTGTCATTTTATCGGAACTTTAAAAAATATCTGTCTTTGTCATTGGACAGCCAAACGAAGGAGACAGCAACAGATTTAGTGTTTTAGTTTGTAAAAGCTGATTAAACTATTATGAATAAGGCTGATGGTGTCTTGCCGTTTCTTTGTAGCTTAAGTTTCTGATAAACTGGTAAAATACTGGTAAACGATAACGAAATTGATTTGATTTGATTAACGCCATAGAGCACAAGTCTATATGTCTGTTTATTAACGGATAAAGAATACATGTCATTATCACAAGCCCATACTATCCCGGGGGTGTTGTACAAGCCCATTAACAGAATTAGGTTTAAAATAAGGAACACTTGAACCCTGTGCCAATCAGGTCTGACTCAGTAATGGGATAAGCAATAAGAATTAAATGTAACTTAACACGAGTGTAGTGTGAATGTAGCTTAATGTTCTTAGAACGTTTTTGCCAGCGTTCAGCCAATACAGACTCAATGTCTATGGGAATAGGGTTCACTATGTTCTGATGATGCATCATGCTTGCATCGGTGGTAGGACGAATCTGGAAGTTAAGTCCCGGCCCCGATCCGCTACAACGCCAAACACACGACTCATGAGTGTCTTTGGACTATCCTCTAAGGATTTGTTTTTGGAAGGTTCTGGAATTAAAAATATCACCATGTTATTTTTCTTTCTGCGGCGATATATCCGGCGCCCACCGTGCTACCCGCAGAATACTAGTCTGTGCCAACCTGTCTGGCCAGGGTGGGACTACTAATACTCACTCAGCCCACATATGACCCACTGCCGAGTCGGGCCTCCTCCAATTACATGAAGGGTAATTGCCTACCGTGCCACGCTGGCCAGACGGTTTGGCCCAGAATTCGTATCCAGTTTTCCTTCACAGGGAACCCTCCCTGTGATGATAGGAGGCCCGACTGCAAGAGAAGGAAAACTTGATACGAAATGTGCCAACCCGTCTGGCCAGCGTGACACAGTAGGATAATGGGTAAGTTTTCCTTCTCTTGCAGCTAGGTTTTCAGCGTTGTCATTTCCTTTTGTCGGCTCTTTCGACACCCTCAGGATGGTGACACTATGTATTCTAAATCCGTCACCACACGTACAGCGTGGCACAGTAGGCTAATTATCCTCCATGTACTCTGCCTCGGTGGTCTAGTGGTTAGATGTGCCGCCTTTGGATCAACGGGTCCCGGGTTCGATTCCGGGGTCGGGCAAGTGTCTTTGTCTAAACCAGAGGCACTGGCTCGGAGTCTGGGTGTCATTTCTATCTATAATATGTATGTATTTACAACAAAAAAAAAGTATAAGTAGTTTATCATCCATCTCGTTACCATAACACAAGCATTAAGTTGCTTAGCTTGGGACGAGATGGCGTTGTGTGAAATGTCCAAGGATATTTATATTTATTATGTAACTGGAAGAGGCCTGACTTAAAAGTGGGTCATGTATGCGCTGTAGTAGCAATACTACACAATCGGTCTTTTTACAGTTTGGTAAAAACCAAACTTGATTAAGGTTATCCTACTAATATTATAATCGCGAAAGTTTGTAAGTATGGATGGATATTTATTACTCTGACGTAAAAACTACTTAACGGACTTTAATGAAACTTTACCATAATATAGCTTATACATCAGAATAACACATAGGCTATAATTGATACCATATTATAAAACAAAGTCGCTGTCGTCTGTCCGTCCCTATGTATGCTTATAATATTGTAGAGAAACATTGATAAATTTAGAGGTTCATCATTGCACCCGTGCGATGGCGGGGCGGGTCGCAAAATATGGCAATAAGTGTCAAGTAAGTAGAAAAAAAAAACCGACAAAAAATAAATTCCATCACCACGCGGGTAAAACCGCGGGGCGCAGCTAGTGGGATATAGGACCATAGATGTACTTATTTGTGATTTTATCCTCTTCAAGAATGATAAGGTGGGATGGTGAAGTTTTGACTTACCGATGAGGAACTCCAACAGTATGTCTGGTAGCTCCCTATCCGCGGCGTTGGGCTTGGTGATGAGCCGCAGCGTGGAGTTGGAGCAGTGCTGGGCGCTGGCCACCAGCTGCGGGGCGCTGTCCTTGTCTCCCACCAGCAACGCAGGGGGGGCCGTGCGGAGGCCTGGCCGGACCTGCCACCAGGCTGCACCTGGGTTGTTGCAAACGACAACAATATTAAAGAGATAAAACATTCAATAAGTTCAGACAACATTTTTATGAAGATAAAGGGTCTTTTAAAAAGCATACACAGTGTCACCCCACTATCCTATCCTGAGGGTGTCGTTATAGCCGACAAAGGGAAATGACAAGGCAGAAAACCTAGCCGCAAGTGAAGGAAATATTGATACGAAACCCTAACCTAACCTAACCCTCCATGTAATTGGAGGAGGCCTGACCCAGCAGTGGGTCGTGAACATTAAAAAAATGTTTTAACTTTACCTCTGACGTAGTTAAGGGCCCCACTCCAGTCGCAAGCCCTTGTGGAGCTCCACCGGCCATCGCCGTCCTGCGCCGCGCCGTCGGCCAACCACTGCTCCGGGAAGTGCGGCCACTGAAATTATCACTCGCTAGTTAAGTTCCGTAAGGTGCCGTGCTGGTATGCGGGAGGCATAGTGGACGATAGATGCGGGCGGCCAAGACCGGCCTTTGTGGAGATAAATAAATATATCCTTCGACATTTCACATAACGCCATCTCGTCCCAAGCTAAGCAACTTAATGCTTGTGTTATGGTAACGAGATGGATGATAAACTACTTATAATATTTTTTTTGTAAATACATACATATTATAGATAGAAATGACACCCAGACTCCGAGCCAGTGCCTCTGGTTTAGACAAAGACGCTTGCCCGACCCCGGGACCCGTTGATCCAAAGGCGGCACATCTAACCACTAGACCAACGAGGGTGGCCTATGTCCAGCCAGCAGTGGACGTCTTTTGGCTGAAATGATGATGATGATGAGTTAGGTTTACGCCAGTTTGGTAAAAAGCTAAATGACGGAGAGATTGTAGTATTGGTGGTAGGATCTAATGGTCCGTCCGGCTAGCTATCACCCTCACATCTAAGTCAGCCAAGCAGTTTTACTGTGCTTCGTAGTGTGAACGCGACGGCCGGTGCCCGACAGGGGCTTTCCTTGAATTGCCTGCTCCATCTTAGACCCTGGCGTTGCTTTCAATCACGCAAGTCTATCCTTTGAATTTTTTTTTAGTATTTACTTGAATGCCTTTGAATCAAAGGCATTCAAGTAACAATTAAGAAAAAAAGGTTTGGCAAGGAGCATGCTTAAAAAACACACACAACCAAAATGGGACCCTCGTCTTGTGGGATGATTGGAAATATACTACGCTGCGAAAAGGACAAATTTATTTAAAAAGGAATTTATTGCCAATAATTAAAAGGTTAAAATGGCAACTGACAAATTATATGCTGTCTGTAAAAAATCAAAATTTAAAAAGAAGCGACACCTATTTGCCAAATAGGTACTAACCCAATTTAAAGGCAAACAAACAAGACTGGTCCTAACAGCTATTTAATTATCGGAGAAAATAGATTGCGTAACTGGCAAGCACCTCAGATAACGGTTACTAGTTCCTTAGCCCCGAGTAATTGGTGCTAACATCTCGTGAAGTTATGACGATTTATAGCTTCAATATTTATCGACGCATTGATAACTGTGACGTTATTATTGGCTTATTAAAATGATATAGTTGTCTATGATTTGCGAAGCTAGCCTAAATCGATGTTTACAATTATTCTACAAAACAATATATCGCACCTTTTGAACGAAAACGATGTATCCCAAAAAGCAGGTTTATGGATAATAGAATTTCATTCTTCTCCTTTCTCTAAAAGAACGAAACCTCTGCACTAGGTATAACCTGTATCGCAGAGGCAGTTTACAAACATGAAATTTGCAAAGACAAAGACACTGGCCCGACCCTGGAATCGAACCGAGAACCCCTGATCCAGAGGCCGCTTGTTGGTCTAGGGATTACCAGCATCTAACCAACAAGGTATTAAAACATTTAAAAAAACAACCTTTTCTCAATTTGCAGTCAGATTTGGTAACTACCAGTAAGTATTTACGCGATAGCCATCTACTTTCGGCGACACACATAATGGGATAATCGGTATTTTTAGACTCATTTCACGGTACTGATTATGTTTAACGACTGATATAGATGGTATGCCAGGGACGGCTTAACGTGTCCTCCGAAGCACGGATGAGGTCATATAATAAAAATGATGGCATGTGATAAAAGACAATAACTATTGTGCTGTTTTATACGAAGTTATCCAAGTTCGAACTGCAAGTAAAGAGAGAATGATACGTCTCATTTTGTACTTTTTTTAAAAGTGTCCTTTTCGGCGACACAGTTGGCGCAGTGGTTGAGCGATCGACTGCTGCGCAACATGTCGCGGGTTCGATCCCCGCACGGAAGAAATATTTGTACGACCTACAAGTATTTGTTCCGGGTCTGGGTGTTTTCTATCTATAATATGTATGTATTTACAAAAAAAAAATGTATTTAAGTAGTTTATC
Organism: Clostera curtula; assembly: GCA_905475355.2. Taxonomy (NCBI): domain Eukaryota; kingdom Metazoa; phylum Arthropoda; class Insecta; order Lepidoptera; family Notodontidae; genus Clostera; species Clostera curtula. The sequence goes on along the minus strand of FR997804.1, from coordinate 1,626,621 downwards.
AACCATCTCGTTACCATAATACAAGTATTAAGTTGCTTAGCTTGGGACGAGATGGCGTTGTGTGAAATGTCCAAGGATATTTATTATTATTTATATTATAGTTCTACAGATTCGGAGTATATATCTAATCGAATCTCCTCTTTTTTTAAGTAGGAAAATCCTCATGGTTACCCGGCCGTGGGGTTATGGGGGACTCCGAGGCGCGAAAAGAACAATTAGGGGGCGCTAATTTGTCCTACGACGACCTACCCACCAAAAACCGACGGCGACCCTCGACTGTCCGAACCAGGGTCACGTGATTGACGCCCCGATGGGGGAGCTTGCTTAGTTGAGTCCCAAGCTCCGAGGCGAGCCCCTCCGTTTACGAGAGGAATCGAACCTCCTCTAATCTAAGGGAGATTAAGTATCAGATTGCCAGATAACGTCAGAAGTATCTGCCGAGATGTTTGATTGTAAATATGCTAGAAATGACATTAGTTTTATTAAGCCTGACTCTCCATCTACGGGTTATAAGAAAAAGTGCTAGTGCATAAGTAAATAACAAATACATAGTTAATACTGCGTAAAGACTTGCCTGTATAAAATGCAGCATCTTTTTGCAGAAGGGCGCTGGAGGGTATTGCCAATAGAGGTTTGGGTGTGGCGCCCCTATCACCGCGAACCGACTCACTAGGTTTCCACGGGAGTGTATTAAATACCTGTAAAAAAGACTTAGATTTTAAAATTGCAATATAGAAAGAAAGAAAGAAAATACATTTATTCGGCATAAAGGAAGTCTCATCATTTCATCTCTGCTCATAAATGAGCTCTGGAAATTAACCTACTATGCCACGCGTTGGCCTGATCGAATGTTCATCAAGCAACCCTTCTCCTGTTAAAAAAAAACCTTCAGGATAGTATGGGTTGGTGATATTGTGTATTCTAAATCCGTCACTAAATGGTCACACACAAAAAATCTACGCTTATTATACACACATAGTTTATTCGTGCTCAGTAACTACCGGTTGTTGTTCGGCATTTATACGAAGCGATTGTCCTCTGATCTCCGAGATCCATCTACTGGGACTACCGGTAAACACTACGGTGAAATCAACTGTCAGTTTATGCTACTGCTTTCTTGTACGACTGCCATAGAGACGCCTCAAGAACTGTTAGTCTTTTCAATAAGTATTTCTCACGAACTTCAAATGGTTTATTTTTTATATTTCGCTTTTTAGTGCCGTTTTCAAAGGCGATTTAGACTATTTGATTAAAAAAAAAGACTTCATGTAACCTTTAGGCATTTCTAATCAAGAGATAATAGTCAGTGACTAATGTCGTGAATTATCGTGGCACTTAGCGCCGAGACGCATGACAGACATGCAAATAATTTAATATTAGATAAGTCATTATCTAATGACGGTTTTGCCAAATGTATATATTTCACTTTAATTCAAGAAACCCAATCTTACCTAAGTATGTACGAGTATTAATAATTCTAAAAAAAATACATCGCGTTGTGGGACCGCTCCTACTTAAATTACCTAAATTGAAATCGCGAGCTACGGAGCCACAGACCGACACACACGTCAAACTTATAACACGCCTCTTTTTGCGTCAGGGGTTAATTAATAAATGTATCAGAATTCAATTTAACTACTTCGCTGTTGGGAGGAGTTAAGAAGTCCCTTACCTCTGTCACTAGCCCCTGAGGACAATAAGTTTATAAGAGGGAGATCACCCATATAAGTATGGCATATTTCCGTGTGGTGACGGAGTCAGAATACATGAACCCTTTTTTTGGTTTCACCGCGGGAAATGCTTATTGCATACAGCTGTCTCTCGGGATGGGGTCAGCGGTTATGTGGGACTTCTGGAACACTCGACTACCAACTTAAACCCCAGCAGTATAACTTTACACGTCTCGTTTGGGACGCCACATGTTCGCGAGGGCGCATTCTTTATATAAAACCCTGTGTCAACTGGTGTGACTGCCAATGGTGACTGCCCCGTTGGTCTAGTGGTTAGATGTGCCGCCTTTATATCAACGGGTCCCGGGTTCGATTCCGGGGTCGGGCAAGTGTCTTTGCCAGAGGCACTGGCTCGGAGTCTGGGTGTCATTTCTATCTATAATATGTATGTATTTACAAAAAAAAAAATGTATATAAGTAGTTTATCATCCGTCTCGTTACCATAACACAAGCATTAAGTTGCTTAACTTGGGACGAGATGGTGTTGTGTGAAATGTCCAAGGATATTTATTATATATATCCAAGGCTTGATACAAATTAATGAAAGAATTCACCCTGTACATACCTACAGCAGCCTGATTTCTTTCAATTTGAATGAAGCCTAACTCAATAGTCTCATTTGGGGCCTTAGACAAAGAAAGTGAATGTGGGCCTGTATTGAAAAAAATACATTTCGGTAAAAAATTCTTTGTATAGTGGCCCCTCAATACAAGGTTATTTTAGTCAAGAGGAGATAGATGAATTAAAAAACCTAATTTGTGTTTTCCGCAGATAACTTAGTAAATTAAAGCATCTGATTCAACAGAATTGGATTTGTGACTTTTTGGATTCATCAACAAGGTACTATTTTAATATTGGTATATTTTTACCACAGTAAATCATCTATACATATATGCCTTTGTTTGTGGTGACGTATTTCGAAGACATAGCTTCACCACCCCATTCCATTGTAAGGGTATTGTAAGAGGTGACTAAAGGAATGCAAGAGGCAGATCACCCAGCTGCAATAGAAGGAAAACTTGACACAAACCCTTTGCCAACACATCTGGCCAGTGTGGCATAGTGGGCCTCTCATTTAACCAAATTGTTTTAAGTATGTCTAGATTGGCTTTAACAAAATATCGAAGGTTCCCAAAATCATCGGTATAATGATGGAAGCCGAAACCTAAATGAAGAAGGCGTAGTGGGCGAATTACCCTCAATGTAATTGGAATAGGCCTGACTCAGCAGTGGCTTGTGTATGGGCTGAGGTATAGTAGTAGTAAATCATCTATAACTGGTATGAGTAACACTTACCAAGCAAGCATACCACCAACTCCAAATCCAAGTACAACTGCCGGTCTGTTTTCTGATACTCCAAGAGCCTTTAGCAATGCGGTAAGTTCCTCCACAGCTCTCGGAGGTGCTAGCTCTCTCCGTGAACCACCTTCGCTACCCCCAGTCCCACGCAGGTCTAGTGTTATCACATGATAGCCAGTTTCGGCAAGTTTGCGGACGAAGTTAGCCCAATTTGGGCCCCAGGAGTTCCCAGAGTCCGGGGCATCTTTAAAAACTATCACTATTCTGCCTGTCTTTGGGCCAGTTTCTACATAGTGATATTTTACACCCTAAAATATAGAATGGTTTTTAAGTGAAAAACTTAATGCCTTAATTAAGTTTATTAATGATAAAAAATAAATTAGTCTTTAAATCTGTAACATTACTCAATGGGATATTAAACAAAATATTAGATAAACAAAATGTGAGGTCTAGTAGTCTGATAATCTGATGAATAATATATCCTTAGTCATCTGATGATCTGATATACGTAAAGAATTTAGTCATATGGTTAATGATATTTTTGTTTTACTGGCGTATTTTGAAAAAATGATTTTCATTCACGTTTTATGTGCATCAATGATGCTGGTTAAATAAAAAAAAGTTAATTTTTATTGATACCTATAAACATTAAATATTTATCATATATTTTTCTTTAGTTATTATATCACTGGACAAATAAAGATATATTATTCCTCCGATTATCGGACGACTAGCAACAGCCTAAATATGTTAGTTGATATAGAAATTATTCAAACTTTTGTAAATTTAGGATATATTTCGACTGAACCATCTTTTCAATGCACCTCTGTTAATTAACATGTCAATATGATTTAATTCATATTAAATAAACAAATATCTACTTACCATTATTTTGATGTAACAGTGGGTGCCAATAGAAGAGTCCACAGTCATTTCGACCTGGGAGAAATCTTTAGACAGTTTTCTACGTTGTCCTTTCCAAATTTTTTTTATGTAAGTGGTTAATAGCTGCCACAAACCCACAAAAATACATTTTAAAATTAGTTCTACCGCGTCCCACCCAGACACTAGTTGAAAAGTTTTTAATTTCGCACCCATTTGTTTATTAAAAGTTCTGGGCTGATTGTGTAGCCACTGGTGGTGTGATGAGCTCAAAGGTCTTTTAAACAATGATCCACGATGCGATGCACATGAATTTGCTTATCAATTTTCTTTATCAATTTTATTGTTTTCGAAGTTTTGCTTTGGCGGGTGGTAGACTTGTGTAACTCACGAGTGATTCGTTCCACTGAACTGCTCATTGGCAGTGAACGAATTGAACTAAATCAACTCTGTGGAGTATTTTAGTTCTGCAGTTCACCGGCTCATCGCTCCCGCTCTGATTCGAAACCGGGTTGCCGTGATGGTATTGTTGTATTCACGCGAACTGTAGTTCTGCAGTTCACCGGCTCTTCGCTCCCGCTCTCTCTGATTCGAAACCGGGTTGCCACGATGGTATTGTTGTATTCGCGCGAACTGTCTACTATAAAGCGCTTTCTTTTTCTATATGTATTCGTCTTTTTATGACGATTTTGTGCCCGTTATGTTGTTTGTTTGTGAACAGAACTTCAAAAGATTTCCGAAACTAAACTTTATTAGTATTATTGTTTTTTACTAATAGGTAATAACGTTCATCGTAATTAGTATTTGTAATTATTATAAATTTTAAGTTTAAAAATTAAATTGTCATACAGCAGTGAAAGTTTATAGGAAATCAAAATGTCTAAATCGTTAAACTATAAAATAGACTCTCGTTCAAAGTTCATGTTCAAGACTCACAGAGTCACAGAGCGAAATGAACTGTAGTGTAGAGTGATTTAAATGAACTCGTACATTTTACTGAACGAGATTTGGTGAACGATTTAGGTGAACTCGTTCATTTTACTGAACGAGATTTGGTGAACCGAGTCTGTAATAGGAACTGTGTTGCCCAAGTCTAGCGGGTGGTACGATATTGACTGACTGTCAAATGTCAAACATTTGTCAAAGTCAAAACGTTACGTTTCGTTTCGTCTTCCGTCTGTAAGTATGTCAGTTTTTTTGCCAATCTTTACATTTCCAAACAATTTCCAACTTGAAATTATTATCATTGATTCATGGCATGAGCTAGTTTAGAGAATGCTTAAATACTGATGAAATATCGATTTGCAAATAGTATTTGCCGTCACGGTATTATAAATTTCAGCGAACACTCACTAGCATTACGTAGGTTTGGAAGTTGTAAACTAATTTAAAACTAGCTACTTATGACTAGTATGAATACTACCACCTCCTACCCGAATAATTATAATTTAGCTTCGCTGAAGAAGATTCTGTAGTGTGTAATGTTACAAAAGGAAATAAAAAAGTAAAACAATTTTAATACCCACTTACTTGGAGAGTTATTTAATAAAAACAAATTAAGCTGGGTGATATGATGCACTCAAGTGGGTTTCGAGAAGGTAATACTCTGACCATATTTAGCTTACGTTATATCATGTAGGTGACATCAACTTCACTTACATTAAGTAAATGTCGTAGCTGACATTGTTACAAGTGTGGATAAAGATAATTGGCTAGTTATTTATATTAAAATTGATCACTTCTTAAAGGATTTATCGCGTATGTATTAATTATTTTATTTCTGCGTGCACAGGGAACCTTTTCATTATTCGAACGTTATCTTGACCTTTACACTCGTCGCGATACAGAAATCCCTAAACATTTTCCTACGCTAGTACATATTTATCGACACGGGACACATTAACAGGAAAGTGATAGCGTGCTAACCGATCTTCACTCAACGTAAGCTATGTATGGTTAGCAGGATATGCAGAAAATAGCGAGTCACTGTTGCTAACGATGGAGGTAAGTATCGTTAATGTAACATCTACGGTCCACTGCACGATCTTGGAAAGGACTAAATTGTTTTTCAATTGAATATTAAACGTCTTCTATATTGTAAAGAGCAATGGACCATACAAAATTGAGCAGTATTCAATTATTCCTGTATCCTTGGACAGTCCTCCTTAGAATTTCGCGGGCTACCCTGGAACATTCACCTTAAATGCCAAGACGATTATAATTCCGGTGTTCAGAATTTTTGAGCACGTACCTAGGCTTTAAGTACTTTTTATTTATTTAAATAAATGAGAACAAAATGCTTGAGAATAATCACTGAACTATAGAGAACAGCAGCTCAGAACTTTTTTTCTGTAATAGTAACGTTTTGGCTAGCTTAGCTAACTTAACTTTTTTCACCTGGTATGTGTTTTTACAGACAACAGGAATACAATTCAGAATTTTGGGTAAATTGGCTGTACCTGTTCTTATTCCTCATGACATGGGCAATTTTATGATCCCTGTCCGGCCTCCTTCTAACTACATGAAGGGTAATTTCGTATCAAGTTGTCCTTCTCTTGCGGCTAGGTTTTCGGCCTGGTCATTTTCTACTGTCGGCTCTAACGACACCCTCAGGATGGAATGGGGTGGTATTGTATTCTAAATCCGTCACCACGCAGAGAGAGAGATTATAGGCAGATACATAAAGAGTTTCATCTGACTATAAGATGCGTCAGCACGTACCTTATTCACCCTCCGGCCCTCGGTATATATGGGCTGTGCCATATCTCATAATCTTTAACGTTTGTCATGTCAAAAAAGAACATGTAACCATGCTCTTTTATTAGTTCCATTTAAATAAAATTGCAAAAAACGATTAAAATATATATACAAATATTGGAATTATGTATCTTCTTTCCTTCTTTCGTTTCATGCCATAAATTACCCATTACTGAGTCGAACCTTCTCCAAATTCGTGAAAAAGGACCGGATTTGTTTAATGATTATAGTTTATTTTATTCATAGCTAGCTGACCCGGCAAACTGTGTATCGCCTCAGAATCAATAAATAAAAAAAATGTTTTTACATATTTTGCCACCTTTTAAACCTTCCCTGGACTTCCACGAATATTTCAATTAGCCAAATCGGTCCATCCGTTCCCGAGTTTTAGTGAAACTAACGAATAGCAATTCATTTTTATAAATAAGAAGAAGATAAATAGATTATGTTTCTTATTTTTCTTAGTATGACCAGCAGTATTCCCTGTTAAGAATATTTGTTGGTTTTTTTTGGAATCTGGAACTGCATTATCTACAAAATGTACATACCTAAAATATTGTTCGCTAAATAAAGAGTTGACGTTTTATAATCCCGTGTGGTGACGGATTTAGAATACATAGTGTCACCACCCCATTCCATCCTGAGGTTGTCGTCAGAGCGACAAAAGTAAATGACAAGGCCGACAACGTAGTCGCAAGGGAAGGAAATCTTGATACGAAACCCTGTATCAACCCGTCAGGCCAGCGTGGCACAGTAGGCTAATTACCCTCCACGTAACTGAAGGAGGGTCAAATCAGCAGTGGGTCACGTATAGGCCTAGTAGTCATTTCAAAACCATGTCAGCAGTCGGCCCGAACTTCCCGCTCGTCAAGTCAAGTCAAGTCCAAGCTCGTCACAGTTTGATAAATAATAATTGATATAAAAAAATATGAATGCAGTGAGCTATTATTGTCCACCAGCTCAGCCATACCCTGTAACCAATCAAAATATTCCAAATTGGAAAGCGTCACAGTAACCATTCGTGGGCAACATTGAGGGTTCCTTTTTTAAAAAACGGAACCCCTGCGCTTGGTTTAAATAACCTGTACGGAGGGAGCAGTTTACAAAACATGTAATTCACGAAAACAATTGACACCCAGACTCTTACTGGCTTATAGCAAGTGCCTCTGGTTTAAACAAAGACACTTGCCCTACCCCGGAATCGAACCCGGTACCCGTTGATCCAGAGGCGGCAGATCTAACCCATACATAACGCAGTCAAATATATAAAATACACCTATATTTATTGCATTCTTACCGCGAACGAAGTATAGTAGATTAATCGTTTAGAGTTTGTTTCGTAATTTACGATATGTCTAAAAGAAAACAGCAGTCCTCTATAACATTTGCAAATAATACTCTCACAATTTAATTGTATAGTCCTTACTGACAGTCCGTAATGTCTTGTAAATTGAGCCAACGTTTGGGTTTGGGCGCGAGGATCGTGTGATTGTCATGTTAATGCGAGTTCGCCACTAGGGGGCGTGATAGTCGCCCCAGAGGGCCCATCTACTCGAGTCAACTCATAATTATTTGACACTCCTGTCTTACTCGCCCTTATGTACTTTGGGGTATTGTGCAAAATAATCAACGTGTCAAGCTTAGTTACTTTGTAACTAAGGAATCATCATCATTCATCACTTTAGCCCATAAATGACCCGCTGCGGACTTGGGCCTCGTCCAATTACTACTCAGCCAATCCATGACCCACTGCGGGCCTCTTCTAATTAGTTTATTAAACAAATATGTATTAAAAACAATCATAGTCAAAGCAGTAGGTTATTTGTGGGCTACTCAGCCCACAAATAACCTACTGCTGAGTCATGCCTCCTCTAATTACATCGCGGGTACCACCACCACCATCGCTTTCCACTATTAGGGGACAGAAAGGGCACCAAAAATCACCAGCGCTTTCCACCATTAAGGGTCAGAAAGGGCACCCAATATGTCGAATCAGGATGCCACAAGGGAAGGAATAATTAGTTTTCTTTTTATAAAAAACCCAACCTCTGCTGTAGGTTAACCTGTGTGGCAGGATACAAACATGAAATTCACGAACACCAATGACACCCAGACTCCGAGCAAGAACCTCTGGTTTACACAAAGACACTTGCCCGGCCCCGGAATCGAACCTACACTATTAACATAGAAATGCAAACCCGTGTCTTCAGTGTGGCACATTAGGATATTTTCGTCTAAGTTTTCGTTTAATAAATTGGAGGAGTAACAATCAAAAAGTTTTGTGTAACTAGTTAGTTAATTAATTTCGAATGTCTAATGTAATATGAAAATGAAACAAAAAACATATGTCGTAGTATGTGGGGATATATGTAGAGTACCTACTATTTCAAAGAATTCCAATATTATAGATAAGGTAAGACAATATTTCTTAAATCATATACATAATTTATTTTCATTCGATATGGAATATCTGGTCAACGTTCCCATATTTTTTAAAAATCATACGAATCTATTCTCCACACGTTCAGAAACAAATAAAAAAACAATTTTCCGACGGCGACAAGCGCACCGGTCGCAACTTTTTTAATTTTCTTTTTTTTAACATTAGCATGCGCGAGGTCGGGCTGTAACTGCGTTATGCGAATTATTCAGAGTGGCAGTTTTTATTAAAGAAACGGTTGGAATATTTCAACGCAATTTCTTCTTTGGATAGATAATAATAAGGATTATATTGATTTGAGAGTTTCTTACGTAGATTGAGTATAGTAGGGCACAATACGCGAGGGCCACTCGTTACCTACTTGACTGTGTAACTTCGTTTTAGTTCGCTTCGTACCGAAGTTTACGGTGCACTAAGGTATTTTATGGACATATGTTTTATTGAATTCATTAACAAAATGGATGGCCATGAATTTAGGTAAAAACTATTCCACACGTCAAATCGTCTCTCGACGTTGACACAGGGATGGATTTTTAACTCGGAGTCCCACATAATCACCGACCTCTCCCCCGGGGGGCGGTGGTATGCATAAAGCATATCCCCAGCGAAAACAAAAAAAAAAGGGATGGATTTTTAAGTGGGCCAAGAGTATGGTTTTATAGTCTGAATTTATTTATTTCTGGTAGCTTAGTGAACTAACGTTGAATTGCTTTTTTTATGTACCTTCTCACAAAATTTTTCTTCTAGGTTATTAACTACTTATGTAAAGATATTATTTGAGCTATTGATGTGTGTGCGTTTTCTAATTATCAGGACCTTTTACTGTTTCTAATCTACCTACTACTTTAGACTAACTGACCATGTATTTGTAAGAAGCATTAATAATTTTATTTTACGCCCTGACGAAAGACAGGTATGTCATAATGTGACGTTTCGGTCTGTGGCATTATTTTGCCTGCAGAGGCTTGTTTTAAAAATAATGTACGTTGTAAGTGGGTTTACAGAATCTTTATTTCTCACAATAAAAGTCTCCTTAGCCATCTGACGTTGGAAGCCTATTTTATTTAAGTTATTTAAAAACTCGCTGTAGGTACCCTGCGCGCACTGCTACGCCACGAAAGACATTACACGAATTTTCATTTTTGTTCAGAAACCTTCCTGAGCTCACGCACAACACTTTTGCTCAAGATCATAATATATTATGATCAAATGCATAGTTTACGATTCTATATACGACATACATACAAAGATAGATAGATATTATTTATTGTACCTGTACACAAAAGAAGTTAAACAAACATTCATATTTGTTTATAATGCTGAGGGTTACAGTTTGAGCGTTACAGTTATAAAATAAAATCACCGAAACGTCCTGTCCGCGTCTGTGTAACGTGTCGGGATTTTGATTTTCTAGTGGAGGGTGCGACACAGCGAGAGTCCTACACCTATTATGGCGCCCCCTACAAAAAGATTTATTCAAAATGTTATTTTACACCGTCTATATACCCCATTCCATTGTGCTCATTCGATACCATGTAAAACGACATTGTAATTTAAAAGACTTTCTATTGGATTTTCGACTCTGTTTCCGTGAAGTTTTCGGATGTCATCCGACGCCATTTTGATGACGTCGCGTAGGGTGAATGTAACTGTTATTGACTCGCGTTATTGGGTTTTATTGAGTGGCTAATGGGTACACTGTTGTTGCACGCATTTTGATACAGTAGTTAAAAATAGTTTTTCTTTTCTTTATAATTAATAGTCCGTGTGGCGACGGATTTAGAACAGTTCACATAGTATCACCACCCCAAATGGCGTGAGGTAACTGGTGTCATTTGGACAGGTCTATAAGACCATCATTAGGCCGGTCCTTTTATACGACTGTGAAGCGTGGCCGGTGTTAGAGCGACACAAGCAAGAGCTGCGTGTCACGGAGATATATGCTGCGGTGGATGTGTGGAGTGACGCGGAAAGATCGCGTTAGGAACTCCCGCATTCGCGGCAGTCTTCATGTCCGTGACATGAAGACGGCAATTTGCGGCAACCGGCTGCCTACGTGGGAAACAAATGTCTGGCCATGCCGCCTCCGCCGGGCCCCGGCAGGAGGGGTAGACCCAAAAAGTGCTGGCTTGACGTCGTAAAGGGTGATATGCGTGCCAATGGGCTCACTACCAGGGATGCTGAAGACCGTGCGAAGTGGAGAAGAAAAAGCCGGAAAGCTGACCCCGGGCGCCGAAGCGAGAGTTTGGGCTGCAACCGGGATACAAGGCTAAGATGATGATGATGACATAGTATCACCACCCCACCCTGTGGGTGTTGTAAGAGCCGACAATAGGAAATGATAAGGCCGAAAATCTAGCCGCAAGAGAAGGAAATCTTGAAACGAAACTGTATGGCCAGCGTGCCACAGTAGGATGAACTCTCCCTGTGCCAGGAGGAGGCCTGTGACCGAGTGGGTTTCTTAAGGGCTGGGTAGTAGTAGTAATGAATCTGTTTAATAACGAATTACCTAAAAACTTATATAGACTTACTAGCTGTCCCGGCAAACGTGGTTTTGCCATATACATATCGCTATTAAAAATAGGGGTTGATCGTAGAGGGATGAAAATTTAGTGTAGTATGTATTTTTGTATGCTGTAAGTAGGTATTATAAAATAAAAAAAAACAAAGGCCTAAAATTAAAAAATAAACTTAAGGGGTTACCAATACCATTACCATCACCCTTACTATTTAGGGGGATAAAAAATAGATGTTGTCCGATTCGCAGAGCGCCCAAGTGTGAATATACAATTTCATCAAAATCGGTCGAACCATTTCGGAGGAGTTCAATAACAAACACCCTGACACGAGAATTTTATATACCTTTTTTTTGTGAATTGTGAACTGATACATCAAGTACCGGCACCTTTTACGCCAGATAATCTTGAGAAAGCGTCTTTGCAAGTGTCTTTGTAAACCAGAAGCACTTGCTCTGAGTCTGGGTGTCATTCGTGTTAATAAGTTACATATTTCTAAACAGCTTCCGATTCAGCTTCAGTATACCGAATGTGTAGGTTTCATTTGAAACAAGACCGATACCAAGTCCTGGAAGAAATTGTGGTCATAAAACATTCAGGTATTGACTGAAAGTGAATCAAAATCACGTATCATTATCACAAGCTTCAAATAAAAAATCGTCGTGGTAAAATCTGGCAAGACGGGTTGGCACAGGGTTTGTATCAAGTTTTCCTTAGAGACGGCTATGTGATCTTTCTCTTACGATCCTTTAGTTGCCTCTTACGACACCCTCAGGATTGGTTGGTGACATTGTGTATTCTAAATTCGTCACCACACGGACAGATATTTTCATACTATAATGGAATTCAGTTCAATTTATACATTACCGACGGTATTCGTTTAAACAAACTGGCTGAATAAATAATCCAGTTATTATAAAGCGGGAGTCTCATACTTTTTGTCATTCCATATCTACATAGGTACCTACTATATGAGACGCAAAGTCGACATCTTACTAACGAAGGCAATTGCCCCAGCTTCGTTCAGTCGGTAATGAAGCACTCAGTTTGAGCCGTCCGTCGGCCATTTCGCGCCATAAAGTTGTTTTTTAAAATTAGTTCTTCTCTTTTTATGATTTTTGGGCAATAATTTTGCCAATCTAGGATAAACGTACGTTGTACGGCTAACTTGGAACAAGAAATTATCAACTTTTGTATTTTAATTAGTCTCAATCAATTGACAGATGGAGAATCTCCAATCTCTATTACTTAGGTAAACCTACTTATATTTGAAACGTACATTTAATTTAAGAATTTGTTTCATTGTTGTGCGAACTAAACAATTTTACAACGAGAGTTTTGTTATCCTTCTTTGATGCGTAGTGTAATAAGTTTTAATAATGTTAAGTTTTGTAAGAAGTTTTTTGAATAGGTATAGGTACCTTCTATCACGGCTTGACTTGACTTGAGACTTGCAAGGCTTTACTAACTTTCACAATAATTAATACGTACCTACTTACATACTACTTTTTGTACTTAATACTTTTCAGCCCATAAATGTCCCAGGTTGGAATGGGTGCCTTCTCTTGCTTGTTTCGGCACTTACAATACTCTCAGGATGAAATGGGGTAGCGACACTATTTATTCTAAAATCCGTTACCACACAGAATTACGAATTGGATAAACTTAAATTGTCGACGTCTGGAAAAAATGTATAACTACTTATAACCTATTTCATTTGTTGTTCTCTTTGGTAATGGTATTTATATGAACCCTACACATCCTACATAGCATAAGTTTGAAACTCCTAAAACTAAAAGGTTTTCCTCTCACTTTAAGTCCTTCCCCCGGGACTAACAAAGCCAGTATAATCTCCACTACAAATGACAGGCAGCTGTCATTCACTAGAGTGGCTTCGTTACAGCGTCCTCCCACGAGAGGGCGCTTCGCAGCTTCGATGCTCAACTTGGCCTCTCGAAAGCGACAATTATAATAGATTTCCGCCTGGTTATGCCTAAAAGAGGTGAGGGAAACTAGATACTGAATAATTTTTACGTTGTCCGTGTATTAATACCTATTTTGGCACAGGGTTTTGTATTAAGTTTTCCTTCTCTTACTGCTAGGTCATCGGCTATAACATTTCCTTTTGTCGAGTCTTACGACACCCTTAGGATGGCATGGGTTGGTGACACTATGGGTACTAAATCCGTCAGCTCTCTCGTTTATTATCAACTAGCGACCCGCCCCTGCTTCGCACGGCCAAATTACACTTAAAAACCTTCCTCTTGTATCACTCTATCTATTAAAAAAAATCGCTTCAGAATCCTTCGCGTAGTTTTAAAGATTTAAGCATAGTACATAGGGACGGACAGACGACAGCGACTTTGTTTTATACTATGTAGTGATTATGTCGAATATCATTATTAATATCAGGCAAAAATTAACATAGTTTTAAAAATCTGTTCATCCGTTCAGAAGCCACAAACAGATACAAAGTCAAGCAGGCATACACGTCATACTTAGAACACCATTATAGTCAAAGACTACATACAAGTATGTGTAGAGATTCCGGAATAGTTTCATAGATGGCGTTGCGAGTATATACTCAAGTGAGTTCTTAATGTATGTGGGATTCGACTAACGGTGGCTCTTCGCACTTCGTTATTCGTATCTTCCTTCTATAATATTACGATATAAGGCATAAGAATTTATTTCGGAATAAAATAGAATATAATCACTATCATCATCACTACATAGTATAAAACAAAGTCGCTGTCGTCTGTCCGTCCCTATATGCTTAAATCTTCAAAACTACGCAACGGATTTTGAAGCGGTTTTTTTAATAGATAGAGTGTTTCAAGAGGAAGGTTTATATGTATAATACATGCTTGCACCCGTGCGAAGCCGGGGCGGGTCACTAGTAGAAAATATAATAGAAAATATCTGATATTATATTCAAAATATATCAGAGTGGCCAGGGTGTTCAAATTGTGAACCAAAGACGTTTAACATTATAACAGCTAGATCTTCGGTTAATACATGATCACACTCACACAGCATGATCTTACCAAAATGGGTCCCCACACTATCCTGACAGTGTCGTAAGAGGTGACTAAAGAAAGGCAAGACGCCGATCACCTTGCCACAAGAAGAGGAAACCCGTGCCAACCCGTCTTGCCAGCGTGGCACAGTAGGCTAACTTCCCTCCGTGAACATGGAGGAGGCCCGACACAGAAGTGGACCATTTATGGGCTAAAATGATGGTAATGATTTTTTTTTCGATCTATTCGCCCCACATGGCAAAATAAAAGTTATTTTCATAAATATAGTTCTTGGAGTTGGGCCTATGGCACACTCAGTACCTACTTAATGCCACCAGCCCATTCTATCAATGTTTTGCTGAATTGTCAGCAGATGACCTACGGCTGGGTCGGGCTTTCCATTGATTTGGGGGAGACCCGACTCAGTAGTAGGTCATCTATTAGGATGATGCCATAGACAAATTCATGTAGGTATTCTAAATGCTTTACCATGCGCCAGCATAGATGAATTTCACTATTAAAACAATTTTGAAATTTAACGCTTATATTATCACAAGACATTTTTGTTTTATTTAAGGAATACGCCGTTGCTCTACATTCAATTTTCAAAGGAAACATTATCACTACACCATAGACTACAGAAAATAAAATATTGGCGCGAGTAGTCTATGGCGGAAGTGAGTGTCGTTACCGGTGCAGACAGCGGTTATCTGTTATTTATTACCTCTACAACTTACTTTGAAATGTTTTGGTTACTGCAACGAAGTGTTTTGAATATAGGTACCTCATAGAATAGAATAGGCAATATAACGATAATCATGTAGCTTTAAAAAAACGTTTAAGGCTTGAGTATAAAAAGGGTTTAAGGGTGGATATGAAATGTGTCGTCGTCATTTTATAGTAGGTACCACTTACAATAACGATAATCATGAATCTTTTTTTAAAAAACGTTTAAGGGTTGAGTATAAAAAGGGTGGTTATGAAGTGTCGTCGTCATTTTATACCACCTACTATAAATGACCCACTATTGAGTCGCGCCTCCTCCAAATTAATGGAAGGAGATTAGCCTACTCAGTGACGTTGGCAAGACGGGCATACATTGCTAGTTATTCAGTTTTATCAATTGAAGTTATTCATTGCCGTACATGGCTTCCCCCGTAGATCGCCACAAAGTACGATCCATTGCAGACCGCACCCACAGTGGCGTAGCTAGGTAACCAAGGGCCCTGGGGCTAATTAAAAAATGGGGCCCCACTGCTATGTAAAGTGATTAGGTTTTATCAAATAAAAATATGAAATAATAGGTTGGGAAAAAAGATTCTTCGCTTTTTTTTAAGAAATTTCATAACATTTTTTAATATAGTTTATTTACATTTAACTAAAGTAAGTAGGTACAATTTTATTCGATAACTGTTTGGCATCTTGTAAGTAGGGACATGATCCAATTGCTATAGAAATTTTGGGACTTCTGATCAAAATACCGCGGAGGATGCATTAACACCTCCCATCCAAACTCTCTTAATTTTTGCTGAGTGGCTAAAGATGCGTAAGGTCTAGTTATCACGTTATCATGATGAAAAACCACACCCCTTCTGTTGATTAATTCCGGCCGCTTTTTCTCAACTTCTTGCTTTAATCTCATCAGTTGTTCGCAGTAGAGTTTAGAATTGATGGTCCTGCCTGGTGGTAACAGCTCATAATGAATAATGCCCTTCCAATCCCACCACACACACAGCATCACCTTGTTGCGAGTTAACCCGGGTTTCGCCACAGTCTGTGAAGCCTGACCGGCCTTTGATCACGACCTTTATCGCACGTTCTTGTCGTACGTGATCCACTTTTCATCACCAGTTATCAGCTTCTTCAAAAGTGGTTCGGTTTCATTACGTCGTAATAAAGAATCACAAATGAGTACACTGTACTCATTTGGTTTCTTTCAGTGAGCTCGTGAGGTACCCAAATATCGAGCTTTTTTGTGTACCCAGTTTTTTTCAAATGCGCCTAAACTGTTTTATCGTCAATTCCCAGTTCTGCAGCTCCGTCGTAACTACAGATATCTTGTTCCACTTTTTCAAAAATGGCATCCATTTTATCCGTAATAGGGGACCAGAGCGACGTGTATCTTTGACATCAAAATTTCCGGATTGAAAACGCTTAATCCAAATTTGTGCTACTCTCACAGACACTGCACTAGGTCCATAAACATTTTTATACGCAATTTTTTTTTCGGGCCTTGTGTTACCTTTTTTCCTTTTTTGTAGATTTGCTAATTATTTCCTTCCATAATTGGTGAACAGTCCATGCTTGAGCTAGTTGAGGTAAAACTAGGTGATAAATAGAAGTGAAAAACTAGGAATATTTTCTTTGGAATTCGTCACACTTTTGTACTAAAGTTGGTTCATCATCATGTAATAAAAATGTTGGTTCATCATCATGTAATAGAAAATCGAATATAAATGATACACTGCATTCATACCAATAAAACGTGCATATAATTGAGATATTACGGTGTGTAGTACATTATTGAAAATCTCAATTTTAAATATTTTTTCTCGGTTTGGAAATCGGTGATCAGCAGCTAATTCATCAAAATGCGTAATCAATACCATCTTTCTCATCGGCTTTGCATTTGAATAACGAAGTTTTATTGCTGATATCGTATTGATTGACCCTACTGGACCATCTAGTTGTATTTAGTTTTTTTAGTGGTGTCCGATTCGCCAGTGCATTTTCACAGTAGATCCCTACGTTTGATGCTGTTTCCGAAAAAGCTATACAGACGTGCAACGTTGCGAAAAAGTCTGTATTTCCACACAACTCCTAACGGCATCATTTATCACCAAATTTAGATTACTGGCAGATTTCCTGATTTCTGGTTTTGAGGAATCGAGGGCCCCCTGAGCTTGAGGGCCCCGGGGCACTGCCCCGCCTAGCCCCTTGGTAGCTACGCCACTGCGCACCCAACGACCTTCCGAAGGTCTTTCGTCCACCTAGTGAAGGGTTAGCACTCTCACGCTTCGCTTTCTCATTGGCTGTCGTTACCTAATTGCCATTAAATTATTGCGCGCTTGTGTTAAATAAACCCGTATTCATTTGTACGTGTTTAATGTCAACAAACTATAGGTACAGAAACGCTTCAAATTTAGAAATAATATTTGAACTATAAATTTATTTATTCATGCAATTGAAATGACACAGCTGACAAAACGACAATATTTGAGTTAACGATATCTTTACTCCTTGGTCATCCAAATAATGCATTGTCTATGGTCACGTACGCTCATTGTTATCGAGATCAAGAGCTAACTGAATGCGACCCTATTTCTCACTTTCATTCTTCTAATGTGAAAAAGAGATAAAAATTATTGTCCAAACCGGCTGACACGAGTTTGTTATGATTTTGGACGTGTTTATTCTTAAATGGCCTTATTATATTATGGGATGCTGTGTTATTTCAACTGGACCATACTTGCTTCTATTTCTGTGACACGTTTTGAATATTTGATTTGAGTACTTGACAAAAATAACGTTTCAGAGCAATGACCGATACTTTAATGCGCGTTGGTTGTAGCCTTATGTTTGTAATAGGTACCCGAGTATTTTTAAATCTCTGCTGGTAGGTAGGTATAATTTTAGTGTGATATGCTATTAAAACATCATCAATTAATACTTTATGAATACGTCAATAAGAATAATACGTCCAACTTTTATAGTTTCAAACTGTTTTAATTACCTTAGAGGAAAAATAAAATGTCAAATGAAATTTCAAAATTCGAATTTGGTCGACAAGTCACAGATAATAAATCACGGTTCCCTTCCCCGCGTTGTCGTCGATTGGCTATGTGGTATCGATTACATGTCGTTATATTCTCCGTTGTATAGTGGGTGGAATTTAGGTGTGCGTGTAATGGATACTGCCCTACTGGGCGGAGTCGTTGTCAGCCAATCCTGTAACTGATACTCTACTTCTTCTTAATATACACCATTTCAATATCGACTGTATATCCAAGACATAAAGCTTAAATTTCAAACATATTTTACGGTGCTGTTGTAAGTGATACCCTAGTTCTTAGTTGCGTAAGGTACGGAATATTAATGCTTTTATGATGGTAATAGAATCTAAAATGGCGTTTATGTATCATGTTATTGATATGCCTCGTCTAAATTTGGTTTTATTGGTATGATTATGATTACCTACTAGTGGCAATGTTATGTTCTTGTATTTATTATAGCTTTCATGTCTATGTATATTATATTCTGATAAAAATGTTTCCTATGCGGTCTCTACTTTAATGTTTGAAACGTATTAGGGCTCTACGTTGATATCGCCCGATTGAAAATAATTCGTAGAATTTTAAATTGAAATCGAAATTAAATTTAAGTCCCTGACTAAATTTTCATCTGCTACTAAACGCAAGTTTTTTATTCAATGATTAAATTATGGTAGGTAATTATTAATCTCGCATTAATTTTACTAACTCGAAAGATTAAAAAAATCACTGAAGATATTCGGAAATACATTTTTCGTTTGTTTTCACCTCGCCCACTTCATTATTAAATACCTAATAATAGGTACCTACCAAATAATCTTATTAGCTACCTACTTTGATTGTTTGAAAAGACGTTACTAGGTAAAAGCTAAAAGGCCAGACATTAGAAAGGGGTACAAAAATCATTAGTGAGGGGACACAGCACCTGACGGCGGAAGTCATTAGTAAATAGATGGACACGAAGAAATGCGATAACGCCCCGCTCTCCCCAAAATTACGCTCACTACCCATTCCGTATTCAAAATATTAAAAAAAACACATAGACTTTACGGCCCTATCTTAAGGCTTAAACTTGTTTGAGCAATTATTGGCGACGATTTTGACAATCAATTACATTTCACTTACAGAATTTAAGCTATTATGAACTATACTGCTGATAAAATACGGTTCCAATTAGTATAGCATAAAGCATTGCCCTTCGTGTTACACGGCTTTTGCTAAACAAATCGCTGAGTGGAACAAAATTTGAATTTCGTTCTTTTTTTCTCATAAGAAACGACATTGTGTGGCCAACACCAAAACGTTAGAATCTATTGTTACTAATCCTGTCTTGAATGACAAAAGACTTTTTACAGTGAGGGGAGGAATTAAAAATGGTTTTAAAATTTGTTTCCTGTTGCGTTATGGAACTTTTTATGACCGAGGGCTTCTGCTATTACGCTATCTATTTGTTTCCTATAAGTAATACTTAAAACTCACATGTAATGTCACCAAGTCTCGGAGCATGTTCCCCCATTTCCCCAATGAGGAACAAACGCAAATTTAATTTAGTTAGGTATGTAATTTTACACTTGTGTCTGTATTAAATACTACTCAGCCCATACATGACCCACTGCCGAGTCAGGCCTCCTCCAATCACATGGAGGCTAATTACACTACTGTGCCACGCTGGCCAGGTGGGCTGGCACAGGGTTTCGTATCAAGTTTTACTTATGGCTAGTTTTTCAATTGTCATTTCCTTTTGTTGGCTCTTACGACACACTCCGGATGGAATGGGGCGGTGATACGATGTATTCTCACAAAAAATATCGACGTAAACCCCTCTGGCAGTTTCCCTCCATCAATCAGAAGGAGGCCGAAAAATTTAATCTATCAGAGTTGAGTTCCCATTCAACTGCTTGCTGGTCTATTGGTTGGATGCACCGCTATGAAAAATCGCAGAACGTACCTACATGGATTCGGGTACCCCAAAGGGTGCTCTATCTCTGGACTTCTGCTTGAGACTATATTTGGGACACCCTATATATACTACCTCGTTGGTCTAGAGGTCAGATGTGCCGCCTTTGGATCAACGGGTCCCGGGTTCGATTCCGGGGTCGGGCCAGTGTCTTTGTCTAAACCAGAGGCACTGGCTCGGAGTCTGGGTGTCATTTCTATCTATAATATGTATGTATTTACAAAAAAAAATGTATATAAGTAGTTTATCATCCATCTCGTTACCATAACACAAGCATTATAAGTTGCTTAGCTTGGGACGAGATGGCGTTGTGTGAAATGTCCAAGGATATTTAAGGATATTTATATTTATACCCACAGCAGAGATTCCGTATCTAATTAAAAAAAAAACACAAAGTACCTGTTGTATTTAGATGTTGCATTAAGCATTTATGCATACAGTACCTAATAAGTGGGTGCCGATGCGACCGGGCGCCCTACCCTCCCACTTATTGACTTGCCAAAACCAACAATCGTGATTAAATCGCGCGGCAACTAATAAAATAATAAGACACGCCGCCTGATGGCCTCGCTTGAGGTTGGGTTACATGGTGCGATTCGTATTTCATTTGCACAGAAAAAAGGTGTACGTACCTATTTCCACTACTGAATAATCGTTGGCTGGAGTAAGATTAGCATCATATTTATTATATACTAGCTGCACCCCGCGGTTTCACCCGCGCTTACTTACTATCGTACCACGGGAGACGCCACGGGGTGAATCTTGTTTAAAAAAAGTTGCCAAAGTTACTCCTTGTGTCATCAGCTTCCTATCAGTAAACTCCCGTCAAAATCGGTCCAGCCGTTCCAGAGATTAGCCGGAACAAACAGACAGACAAACAGACGGACAGACAGACAAAAATAAAAAATAATGTTATTTTGGTCTATGTACTGTGAATACATACTTACGCATTTAGTAAAAAGTGGTTATTTTATTATTACAAACAGCCACTCCAATTTTATTTATTATAATGACATGAACGGAAGAATTACAAATATGTATAAGTTCCGGAAAGCGCAGTGCTGGTACACCTCCCACACGGTGGACCGACGACCTGGTTAAGGTCGCCGGACAGCGATGAATGCGGGCGGCTCAGACCCGGCCTTCGTGGAGATCCTTGGAAGGCCTATGCCCAGCAGTGGACGTCTTTTGGCTGAAATGATGATGATGATGAAAAAGAAGAATTACCGTGTGGTAACGGATTTAGAATCCACAGTGTCACCACCCTATTTCGTCCTGAGAGTGTTTTAAGGGCCGACAAAAACCAATTGCAAGGTTGAAAAGCTAGCCATAAGAGAAGGAACTTGAAACGAAACCCTGTACCAACCCATCGGGCCAGCGTGGCACAGTAGGCTAATTACCCTCCCCGTGATGGGAGGAGGCCTGACCCAGCAGTGGGTAATTTATGGGCTAAGAAGTAGTAGTAGTAATAACAGTAAACATTTATAGTCCGCAGGGTAATGAAGATCCCTATCCCTAAAGAAAACCAACTTAGGCCATTAAAAAAGTCATGGGAACTCTATAAAAATTGCTCCGCATAATCTAGCATTGCATTAGTGTAGTGTTTCTTTTGCTCTATTCTCTCTTGATCGCTATCAGTTGATATGACTTCGTGACCTACAACCATTAACAATGATACGTTAGTGAGTGTGTTCACATTTTTTGTTTTGTACTTCGTCACGAGTAGGCACAGACAATAAAATGTATGATCTAGTGTTGTGCTTCGGAAAAACAAAAAGTAATTTAAATAGGTAACCTTACCTTAATAAATCTGCACAACTACTTAGGTATAAATGTGTTATTTTTGATATCCCATACTTTTATTCTGTAACAACAATACAAAAAGTCCTGGAATGTGGTTCAAAAATGCATAGTTTCAAGATATCACCAATGATAACATTTTGGGTAAAAACTGTCACCCGTATGATTAATCTTTACTTTTGCGACGTTGCCAAACTTCTTAGTGCATCTACCTAATTTTGTTCGCTTAGGTACCGTATTTCTTTTTTGTAGTTTCATTGTTTTAAGACCTGTAAACCAATCATTCATATTTAAAGCTAAGAAAATGCGACGTTGTCATTTTTCACGTAAAGGTATTTTACATTACAAACAAGGAGTTAAACATAAATTTTTTCCGATCTTTTCGAAGTATATGTCTGCGTATGTTTTTGCTGGAATCTATAAAAAAATCCTAAGGAATCTGATACAAAAGCCATTAAGCTAGATTTTCAAAGAAACCAGAACCAGGAACTATCCGATTACATTATAATCAGAAAACAGTTAACAAAGCGATTCTATAATGTGGAACCCAGACGAGTTACTGCAAATGGGAGGCAAAAAAACTCTCGGCATGCATAGAGCCCGATGATAGACGAGGATAGGGGGGAGGGAGTAAATTTCATTACAATTAGCTGTCACATCGTTTGAATAATTCATGGCTCGGGGCCCGTCCGACCCGCTTCGCAGCGCAAACACTGAAGGGTTGATTGTGCTAGCGCTCTGTGATACCAGGTTGTGATTTTTACCCGCGTTTGGTGGATTCATGCTTGGTTGTTCTTTGTAAAAATACCCGAGGTTTCGTACGTGGCTGGTGCATAAAGATGCGAACAATACTTCAAATCTAGCTGCAAAAGAAGGAGAATTATAAATTGAACATTATGCCTAACTCTGGAGTAGAAAATACTAAATTCATTTCAATTATTTGAAGGAATTCTTAAATAAGAACCCATCTTTAATAAGTGATTCCCTATTGCGTTGGACTGGAATGATGACGAAATGTATAAGACAGTAACATGATACAGAGGAATCTGAATTAAGTATTTTAAATGTAATAGAATGTGGATTTATTTGGAACAAATACACTTATGCTACATAATCATATTAAACAACTTAAAATAAAAGATTATTAACCATTATTATTTAACATGAGACAAAAGATCGATTAAACTTAAAGTAAAGATTTGATATTCAATAAAATACAATTGAAGATCAATAACAACATGCACATTACACATAAATAATCAAACATTAAAATTAAAATAAGTATAATAATATGTTATTTTTAAGCAAGGAAGGTTGCTTTTTACAATTCAGCTGTATACAGATTAAAAATAAAATGTTGATGTCTACTGGCCAGACGGGTTGACGGGTCTCGATTCAAGTCTTTTTTCTCTTGGTTATCGGCCTTGTCATTTTCTTTTTTCGGCTCTTATGACACCCTTAGGATGGGATGGGGTTGTGAGACAATGTATTTTAAATTCCACACGGAACACGGGTAATTAGCATTACACGCTGGCAACCCAGTGCTGTTTGGCGTTGCCAGTAATTTGCGTGTGACGGGTCGTGTTGATTAACACCAGTTTAGTTTCGGATTCGGCTGTTGACGATTATTTAGGTGATTACTGGTTCCCTAATAATACGGTGTAGAGGCTTCATAGGATTTGGGTAATGGGATGGGATGGAAGGTGATGTTGACCAAGTCCAATAGAGTCTAGGAGTAGAGATTGTCGGTTCGATTTCGATCTGGTAAAGCACACAGTTGTATTCTGCTAGCTCCGTTCTATTCGCTTTTGTGTGGTGACGGATTTAGAATACAAAGTGTCACCACCCCATTCCATTCTGAGGGTGTCGTAACAGCCGACAAAAAGAAATGTTAATGGATGGATTACTGTAGACGTGCCATCTGCAATAACAAATATTAAACTGCTATGTCCCGATTGCCTAGACCATATAGTTCAAGGACTCAAAAAAGTTACCACTCCAACTCTTCTAAATTAAAAAAAAGACGTATTGCCTTTTTCAGAGTGCACAATACCTAAATTATGCTGCAAATTATGCTCTGGTGTTATAAAGTTCTATAGGCAACAGTACATTACCCTCCTTGTAGTTGGAGGAGGCCGGCAGTGGGTCATTTATAGGCTGAGAAAAAGAAGACGAAGGCAACAGTAGCTACTTGTGTGGGTAGTTTAAAAAACGATATTTAGTAATTAAGTTTATAAAAAGCCTATTACAAGACATAGGGCTGGGTGTGTTGTGACAGTGACGTGTCGACAGTGTGCAATGCGTCGCGACGCGTCACGGCGTTAGTCACGGGATCACCTCCCGACCTCGCCAATATCCAGTTACTTGTGCCGAGAGTGACGAAGTCATAAGCTGTAGCGTTTTTATCAAAAATCTAAATAAAAAGTCTGTTTATTCAAGTTGGCTCCTCTGAGCTCTTTGGATACGTCAATGTACATTTATTATTTACAATTTATCACCGGTTCAGAAAGCTTTTTAAAGAGAAGAGCCGGCAAGAAACTAGTTGCTATTTATAATCACCATTATTGTACGCAAGTCCACGAAATATCTAACTAATGTTTTATTCTACATAGTAACCCGAGGGTGTCGTTGATAGTATCGAAATGTGAGCATAGATTTATTTGAAGCAGAAATACTCGTTCTATATTAAGTACAAAGTGACTGATTAAAAACCTTCTCGCAAAACCCAAAAGTCATCTTTTCAGACAAAATAGTACTGCAAGTTATGTGTCCTACCCACTGCCACCTAAGTTGGGCAATCCTGTAGGCTATGTCGGTAACTCTGGTTTGCCTACGTATCTTCCCATTTCTGATTACTCCGAGCATAACCCAACCAAAAGCTATCAGTTATATAAAACTTCTTTTTTTTTTTTTGCTGGCTTTTCTTTTACCCATTCCAAACCGTGGGAAGCCACGA
This sequence comes from Clostera curtula, assembly GCA_905475355.2. Taxonomy (NCBI): domain Eukaryota; kingdom Metazoa; phylum Arthropoda; class Insecta; order Lepidoptera; family Notodontidae; genus Clostera; species Clostera curtula. Next base: position 1,601,494 of record FR997804.1, on the reverse strand, counting down.
GCTAACAACCTAAAATATTTTTTAAAGAAACCGATATTTTTAAAGTGAACTATCAATTGAAATGTTCTGTCGCGCTTTCCGCTTATGCCTCGTCCCGCAATTCAACATGCGTTTGCGCATGATCTGCGCCAACTGCTCGTCGATCGGCGCCGGCGCCTCTACATCCGCCCTGTCGTGTTGCTCAGAGGTTAAAACTCGGTTTTAACACCAAGTATTGAATTACACTTTGTTGTCTTTGATTTATAATTGAACCGGCGCGTTAACTAGGCGTAGGCGTCAAGCCGCATTATTATTTATTGATGTCATATTCAAAATGTAGAGCCCATAGAATATTATACAAGTAAGGATTTTATGTGATCCCAAGTTTTTCAAATATGAATTGCTAGCTAAACACTGTTTGGCATTAATATGTATTTGACTGCCTCGTTGGTCTAGTGGTTAGATGTGCCGCCTTTGGATCAACGGGTCCCGGGTTCGATTCCGGGGTCGGGCAAGTGTCTTTGTCTAAACCAGAGGCACTGCCTCGGAGTCTGGGTGTCATTTCTATCTATAATATGTATGTATTTACAAAAAAAAAAGTAGTTTATCATCCATCTCGTTACCATAACACAAGCATTAAGTTGCTTAGCTTGGGACGAGATGGCGTTGTGTGAAATATCCAAGGATATTTATTATTTATTTCCAATAAAAACAAGATTTTTAAATTTTAAGTCTGCAATGCGGTAATTATTGTCCTCCATGTAGTTGGGGGAGGTCATTCAGCAGGGGGTCATTTATGTGCCGAGTAGTATGCACGAACTATCCCCCACCAGGGTGCTTTTGTTCAAGATTTTTATAAGCTACTATATTTAGAGAGGAATGCTCGAGACGAAATAAGATTTATCAATCGCATAAATAAATCAACTGTCCGTTAGTCCTCCTTGAATATGATGGAGGTAATTTCCATAAAATTTTTATTGCACATGCTTCCATATCAAGCCGTTTCAGACATTCAATAGACTCATAACACATTCACAAGAAGGAAAGGGCGGGTGACAGACAGTATATTCGGTAAACAATGGTGTTTAGCCTATTAGAGAGATGTCACAGCTTAACAATTTTCAAGACCTTAGATTAAATGTTAATGATGAATAGACAGATTATCCGTGTGTTGACGGATTTAGAATACATGGGTCACCACCACATTCTATCCTGAGGGTGTCGTAAAAGCCAAGACAAGGCCAAAATCCTAGCCGCAAGAGAAGGAAAACTTGAAACGAAACCGTTTACCAACCCGCCTGGCTTGCACCACGCTAGCCAGGCGGGTTGGTAAACGGTTTCGTTACCAACCCGTCTGGCTAGCTATGCTAATTACCCTCCATATAATGCGAGGAGGCCCGACTCAGCAGTGGGTCATTTATGGGCTGAGCAGTAATAGTAGTAGATAGATTTGAGATCAATGCATTAGAGAAGCACTTAAGGCCAGCCAATCTTAACAATAGATAAGGCTAATGTACGCGACATACACAGTTTGCAACAAAAACAATGAATGCACACTCTGTTTTGCCAACGTCGGCTAAATATTATCGTACTTACGGCGGGGCCTAAATAAACACGCGGATATTTCCGACATGATATTAGAACTTTGCAAAAAATAATATTTAAGTATTAAATTACTGGGGCACCGACAAGGATTTAGGCGCGTTTACTAGATGAGCGAATTGTCCACGCGGCATATACAATGACACCGAAGCACTCTATCCTAAATGTGTCTTAAGAGGCGACTAAAGAAACGCAAGGGGCACCAAGCCGGAAGGGAAGGAAAGCTTTAAAAAATAACGTTTTTTAGGTGACTCTGAGGAAATGCGTACCACCACCCCTCGGGGGTGGGATCGGCGACTATGTGGGACTCGGACACTACTCGTCTACCTACTAAATCACCAGTGTTATACCCTCACACGGCACGCTTGGGGCGCTACAGGTTCGCGTAAACGCATTCCGCTGTGATTTGATAAAACTTCTATGCCAACCAGAATAAACGGGTCACCAGTTCATCAAGAATCGATTACACGAGATTTGGGCGTCCTTTTTGACTCTAAATTAACGGATTTTTTGGTACTGAACCATTGTTCTATCAATGTCTCATCTAGCAGAACAATAAGTCTTTGTATCAGCAAGTATATGAGTTCAGGAATTCCCATGTGTAGCGGCGCCAAAGGTTTTTGTCCGTATTTTGATAGTATCGTGAGTTGACAACTTTTTTGTTTGCCAGGGGATAATTTTATAGAGTGCCTCCATTTACTCCAGTTTTTATACAGTGCCCTTAGTATTGACAAAATTATGAAATTTGACATAAAAACATATGAATTTCTTATTCGAGAGAAATTCAGAATTATTCAGTAGTGTGTGACGTGTCTCGGGGTGGTTCTTGGGCTTAAAATGTGACATTAAAATTACGAGTACGTTATACTAATTGTGCACTACATACTAATGTGACTTTTCAAAGCATTTTCTTAATTCGTCTGTACATTATTTTGTGCTCTTATTTGGGAAATTCGCATGTATATTAGGTACATTATTTGATTCCCAACGTTTCGAATGCTTTGCAGCAGTCGTAGTTGCGGGAAAGATTAGATGACAGTTGTCTTCATAATTAGAAAAAAACAGTTAAATCTACCGCCTTTAATTTGGTTTTATTGTTAACGCTCCCTGTGTCTTTCACTCTTGCTCTAAAACGTGAAGTAAGGGTATTCTTGGGCACCTTACTAGTTGTTAGTTCCGAATTATTTGCAATAACAAGTTATACTTTAAAAAAGAAACGTTAATAGACTTTCACAAACAATAAAAGCGAAAGATAACCAGTAAACAACCATATGAAGTTAACTAAATTAATTAAGTTAATTAGTGCCAACTTAAATTGACATTAATTAAGTAGTTCGTTATTTTTTCTTATTTATCAAGACAGTTTACATGTTTTGCTAATAAGTTTATATAAGACAATATGAGTTGTTTTTCCTACATACGACACCCTCAGAATAGAATGAGTTTGTGGCCCTAAGTATTTAAATCCATCACTACAGAGACAACCGCTACTTGTGTTTGTTGTAGATATATTTTTTTATGTCTGCCCTATTCAGAACAGCCAGTCACTCTTACCCCAAATGCGGACGCGTTTAATTCACTGCAAAAACACATTTGATAATCTTTTTTTAATTAAAAGTGGACGAAATGACGTGTAATTATAGAGTTTATGTTGAGGCTGAGTGCTTGGTTCGTTTGTTATTAATATACTTACATACTTTGCACTTTGAAATAAACACTTTTTAACGGAATTATCGCGTGTATATTATATTACATTATTTTCATTCCAGGCGTTTAGAATCCTTTGCAGCAGATGCCCGTACAAATAGCAGTGAATTCGTGTGAATTTAATTCAGATTAATATTATTCAGACTGACATATTCGATAAACAACTTTGACAAAGCACGCAGACAAGGAATTTCTTAAACTTTATGAGTTCACGGGTCATCTTACCCCGATGATTTATGATTTTAATATTCCCTACAGATTTTATTTTGATAAATTCTGGAGATGGCAGTAATTTGAAAAATTATGCGTTTTGTTACTAACGATACCGACTTTCCATTTTGGGCAGTTTTGAGAAAATCAAAGCTGTATAGCGTGCGACATCGTCGACATTTTTTCTTTTTATATAAAACTTTTTATATATTTTTTTTGTGGCGGAAACCTTTTTTCGGTCCCCACCTGGTGGGACGGGGCTGGGGTATGTGTACTCTTATTATAACCTGTATCGCGGGGAGAGTTTACAAACATGTAATTCACTAACACAAATGGCACCCAGACTCAACGTAAGTACCTTTAAACCAAGGTTGTATTCCGACCCCAGAATACTACATCATCATCATTATCAGCCCACATTACTCCACTGCTGGACATAGGCCTCCCCTAAAGAGCGCCATAGCGCCTTGTCTTCAGCTTGACGCATCCAGAATACTACCGGTGACCCGTATCCAAAAGCGGCACATCCCTAGACCAACCAGGCAGTCAATTCGCTATCATCATCTTCATAGTCTGGAGTTATAGGTCGGCGAGGAAAATAGAGTGGCCACAGGTAGCGGTAACTCACCACTTACCATTACTCCCATACTATTGGCTTTGCTATCAGCGACACACAAGCATATATTACTACACCAACAATCAGTGAGAAATGACTCTTCCTATTGGTGTATTTGTCATTTGGAGTCTTCAGAGCATGTTGAGATGTTTCTAAACAACTCACTGCTGACTGGCTCGCGTTACTGTACATATGGAGGTTAGGGCTGTCACCACATATAAAAATAGTGTGTGTATTTTTAAAATATATGATGTTGGTTACATTACGAATTTTATCCTACCACCTAGTGTAAAGTCGTAAGAAATTACAAGGCTTTAATTAACACTTGTTATCGGATTTATCACGTGTATATATACATTATATTATTTACAATACATTATTTTATTCCCGACGTTTCAAATGCTTTGCAGCAGTCGTGGTCACGGGAGGGACTAGATGACAGTTGTCTTCAAAAGTACAAAGAAATATATATCGTTACCAGATATAAGTACCAGTATTCCCATGTTGACAAAATTAAGAAAAAAATTAGGAAATCAGAAGATTTTTAAAACGCTATTTTTTTCACAGCCCTGTGACAGACAACGTCAATGTTGACGTGTCTTTAAAACTGTGTAAATACGAATCGTTTCGCGTTACGGGATCGATTTTAAAACAATATTCGAAGCTACCCTTGTGTAGGCGCCTCTGAGCAAACATGTAGCACTGAAAAACCTGTACAACAAACAACCAAAATTTGGCCTCTATTGAAATAAACACTTTCTAACGGATTTATCGCGTGTATATTACATTATCTAATTCCCGACGTTTCGAATGCTTTGCAACAGTTGTGGTCGCGGGAGAGACTAGATGTCAGTTATCTTCAAAAGTACAAAGAAACAGATATATCTATCGCCTATAGTTAATTTTGTTTTATTGATAACGTTCCTTGTGCACGCAGATATCGCTCACGGTGTCCAGACGTCTTGCAGATGAGTGGTGAGCTTGAGCAAGGAATTAAATAAATAAAGCAATATACACGCGATAAACCCGTTAAAAAGTGTTTATTTCAATGTGTAATTATCGCGAAATCCTAAGAAATCATTTAACCTGTATATTAAAAAACGGAACCTTGAAAGTTGAAGGTATGCACTACCTTCATGTCAACACTATCTTTCCCCTGATGGAGTTTACTCACTTTAAGGACCAGAACAGCACCTAAGGGATCATGTTATTTGGACGCGGTTCCATAAGTTCAAGGACCTGCCCCAGTCGCGTAGCTTCAGCGAACGGAATCCGCGCTCTCTCTCTCTCTCTCTCTCTTTACTACTCAGCCCATAAATAACCCACTACTGAGTTGGGCCTCCTCCAAATTCATGGAGGGAAATTAGCCTACTGTGCCATGCTGGCAAGACGGGTTGACACAGGGTTTGTATCAAGTGTTCCTTCTCTTTGGGCTAGGTGATCTGCCTCTTGCGTTCACCCTCAAGACGGTATGGGTTGGTGACATTGTGTATTCTAAATCTGTCACCACACGGACACGTACAGTTTTACGCAATAAATGAGTAGGTATGAGTGGGTGTCACAATATTCTAAATCAGTCATCATACGACCAAGACCGAGTTAAATGTCAAATAGTTACACGATGGAGGTATTTTCTCATGTCACTCAATTCTCAGGCCCTTGGCGGTCTGTTCTCGATTGCTAGTGGACGATTAAGTTTGTTAACACGACTCTGGACAGACGGTGTCACTGTGAGTACAAGCGCGCGCTTAAATCACAGCACATTAATGCGTGGTACTGAACCAGTTTTGAAGAGAGAACTTCTTTAGTGGCGTTGAGCAGTTTTCTTGGGTTGGGATAAAATGCCAAACTCACGCCAGGACACGACCTGATCGAAAATTCGTAAGACGGTACGGTATCTGTCCCACGCTAGGTGGTAATCTATCAGTCGTCATAATCATGTCATACATTCGCACCTTTCATACACAATTCCTCATTCTTACAATCCATCCATCTCTTTTGATCTCCCACTACCCTTATGTCCACTCACATTCATGCTGAAACTACCACAGGTTCGGAATTCTGCTCTACAGAGAAGAGCCGGCAAGGAGCTACAGTTGTTTTTTTTTTCAATTATTGGTCTTGCAGACGAAAACAAAAAAAGATACAGAAAATAAAATATGTTATAGTACATTGGCTGGTCTTATCGCATACCGCGATCTTTTCCAGGTAACCTTTCTATATGTTATTTCAATACACATTGTTGTTACTGAGAACAGAATATTACTATTAAGTAATAACTACGATAATTTAATGTAAAATATTTTATTAATATTAGTTTATCTTCCAGTCTTTTCTATAAAACAATACTGCTATTAGACGTATTTATTTATATATAAACTAGCGATCCGCCCCGGCTTCGCACGGGTGCAATGATGAACCTATAAATGTATCAGTGTTTCTCTACAATATTATGCATGTATTATAGATATAAACCTTCCTCTTGTGTCTCTCTATCTATTAACAAAAACCGCTTCAAAATCTGTGGCGTAGTTTTAAAGATTTAAGCATACATAGGGACGGACAGACGACACCGACTTTGTTTTATAATATGTAGTGATAGTGATAGTGATGATGAATGTTTGTCTGTATGTTCTTTATATAATCGTAAACTATGCACTTGATCATATTGTGATATCTTCAGCAAAGTGTGGTGCATGAGCTCACGAAGCACTTGGTTGCTCCACATCGGCCGCTCCCAAGTATTTCAACAAAGGCCGGTCTTAAGCTGTCATCAGATTTCGATGGCGTTAAGAAGGTCATGGGTTCACCGTATAAAAAGCTCTCAGTGCTGCATTTTCCGGTAAGTGATCGCCACTCGAGGACTTTCCTGCCCAGTTAACCCTCAGTCCTGCGAGATGGGTGCCTAGACACTCCCACTAAACATTTGATGAGGATGGCTCATAGATAAAGGTCAACAAAAAAGTATTTCACAACTTGCAAATCAGATCGAAAATTAAATCAGTTTTGTTTCTGTTTGCGACAGTACATTCGCCATCATAAATAATATGTGAGTGTGCTATTACGCGGACAGGTGGCGTTGCAAAAACGTGGTTGTACCGCCGACAAAACAATCAAAAGGCTCCGCGGACAAGAAAATCTTGGAACCACAAATACTGGGAAAAAATTAGGATATTTTTGTTGTAGCATATGGCAGCTTTATAAAAAAAACAACGATTAAGAAAGAAGGAAAATTCCATTTATCTATCTATAAAAATAAAAATGAATTGCTGTTCATTAGCCTGGTCTTGAAATGTTCGTGGAAGACCAGGGAAGGTTTAAAAGGTGAATTTGTTTTTTTATTTATTGATTCTGAGGCGGTACGAAGTTTGCCGGTTCAGCTAGATGACAATATAAATAAATGTAGCAAGAAAAATCTAATCAAAATGAGTAATTACTTTTAGAACGTGTCAAAAAAGCACCGCACAACGATTGGTAACATATATTTAATTACAGTGAATATCCACTGAATGTTTTGCTAATTTCGTCGTATCAGCCTATAAAAGTCCCACTCCCGAGTCGGGCCTCCTCCAATTGCATGGGGGGAAATCAACCTACTGTGCCACGATGCTGGTCAGACGGGGATTGGTATTAAGTTTTCGTTCTCTCCTTTAGTCAGCACTTACGACACCCTCAGGATTGAATTGGGTGGCGACACTATTTACTCTAAACCAAAATGATGAAAGCTCATATCAGAACTATGTATTTTGCAATGCCCCATGGTCACCCTACTCGCGGCAGCATCAGACGCGCTGCGCTTTGATACCAGAACAATTACCCGCCCCCTGCCACCCTCGCTTCACCCCCGCTACGCCCGCGCGAGGAAACTCATTTTCCAACGACGACTAAACCCGTGCACTTATTAGACGACAGCAAAATATCGACGATTTGCTATCTGCTATACTATATGAACTCTAACTATATAACAATAAAGTCGAATTGATCAGTGATAATATTACTGCTACTGCGGAGATAATGTTGTCAAGATTTTTGCGGCAACTGTACTTTGCTCGGAGATGGAATCCCGACGACCTAAGCACAACGCCGTAAAGTGGCTTTTTGAATGAATTGTTGTTTTAAAGTGCAAATAAATGTAAGTATAGTTCTCGCGTCTTGATTGACGGCAGATCCAAGGCGCGAACTGAGCTGACAAAGGAAAAATCCTGAAGGCGAAATGACACGGCAAAGATCAAAGCGCCGCGGAGTGACACTGAATTTACCCTCATGTTGGGTTAATTTCGCCTTTGAAACGCGCCGTCGATCAATCGACGGTTATGGAAACTGCTTTTTGTTTAAAAGGTGTAAATTGGTTTTGTCGAATTTAAGTACGCCTGTAGACGACGCCGCGACGGCTGCGAGTGAGTTTTTTGGGTCCGACTTTATTTTACTTGATGATTGCCTTTGTAAGTACAATATTATCAGTCACTTCGTCGTCATAAGTCGAGCCTTCTAAAATGCGACGGAGAGAAATCTACACAGCACCAAGTCCACAGCTGGAAATTGGACTCCCTCCGAGCGGTGACGGATTAAGAATACGAGGTGTTTGTACCACCCCATTCCACCCTGAAGGTGTCGTAAGAGCCGACAAAGGGAAATATCAAGGCTGAAAACCTAGCCGCAAGATAAGGAAAATTTGATGCCAAACCCTGTGCCAACCCGTCTGGCCAGCGTGGCATAGTAGGCTGGTGACCCTCCCTGTGATGGAGGAAGGCCCGAATGAGTAGTAGCATTAGTAATATGTAGTAATATAATGATAAGTACATTCACAAAGCCTAAGCACTGCGCTTTTGGGTATAAGACCACTCAAGGACCTGTCTGAAATTTTCACAGCCACGGGAAATTTCACAGACATGATTATAAATCTGTTAAAGAGTATTTGGAACACCTCAATGTTTTTAATTTCGTTTCACTTGAATTAATTTCTAAGTGAACACAGGATCAAAAAAGAGCGCGGCGAAAATGCGCAGTGTAAAAGAAAAAAAGCGCGCGCACTCCTTATTGTTAGGCAAGATTGGCAGTAAAACACACCGATGCATTCTTCCATTAATGCACAAATGAGCATCATGCGAAACCGGAGCCGAACCATTCAGAGATTGGCGCGACCAATGTTCTTACTAATTTCACCGATGCTTCTTGTAGTACACTGCAATAGGGATGGCAAAAGTTGAAATTAAAAAGCAATTAATAACTTGGTAACGAGGATTCTAAGTCCCATCGTTATTTTTTTTAGAGCTTTGACTTCTTGGTTCACTTATGATTTTCAGTAGTTGGTCTAGAGGTTTGACGTGCCTGGTTCCTTGGCTTTTTTTTAAACGAAACCCTTGCAGTATTTATAACGTGTATCGTGGGGCCGGTTTTATCATCATAATTTCACCCAAAAGACGTCCACTGCTGGACATAGGCCTCCCCCAAGGATTTCCACAAAGGCCGGTGCTGAGCCACCCGCAACTATCGTTTACCGTGGGAGGCGTACCGTACCTTCCAAAACGCGGTCCTTTCCAGAACGCCATCGAGGTCCAGTTATGTGCCCTGCCCACTGCCACTTCAGTTTGGCAATCCTGTGGGCTAAGTCATTTCTGATTCGATCACGCTACTGTTTACAAACAAATAACTTAGTGCAAGTGCCTCTGGTTTACACAAAGACAATGCCCGACCCAGGAATCGAACCGCGGACCCGTGAACCGAAGTCATATTAGTTGGCACATTAGTCTTCCAAATTCTTAATGCCAACCCTAAACCAAATTCTGATCACATACAATTCGGCGTCGTTTGTCATCGTACTACGCCTCGCGATTTCCTCTTCTTTATTCCCATTCAGTGCCACTAGATGGCATTATATTTACCTGGTGCAGTGACACTGCGGCTTCCGGTCCCATATCAGTTGACCCCAGGTGATCAAGAAAGTTTCAACCTCGGTGTGTTTGTTCAAATTATGAGCCTTGAGTCCTGGACTTAAAGCTAAAAGTCCTGGAAATTTGGTTTTCGGTTGAGGGGTTCAAAGGCCAATTAGCTCTGGCCGGGGAACAATGGAGGCCGCATTGTAAGTAGTGGGATGCAGATTACGCGCGCCTTTTGATTGCTCAAATTGGTCGGTGTGATGTAAAGCGGGTTGTTAATTTGTAAAGAAAGATGCCAGATTTTTTAAAAGAATTCCTTAATAACTCTGTGTTCTTTAAAAATCTTTTATACAAGATTCTTGTGGGTAAGGCATACTATTCCATCGACGAATTCTTGCAGGATAAAGAAACAGATCAAATCTTGGTTTAATATACTACTACTACTAATCAGGCTCTAACAACAGTCTCGAGATAAAATAGGGTAGCGACATTAGGTATTCTAAATTCGTCATCACATGGAATAAAACTTAAACAGCATAATTGGATTTAAGAAATAATGTTTTTTCCTAGCCTGCATATTTACTTTCTTTTCTACAATCTACAAACAAGAAATTTGTCTAATTATATTTCTTTTGATCCCCTAAAATTCTTTGTAATCGAAACGCCAGAACTGATAGCCCTATAATGAGATTATGTTAGTCGTGGCACGCTTATACTTGAGTCCACCTCTGCCCACCCATCATATCACGATGGGTTGATAGTCGAGTAATTTGTAAAGCCACGTGCCAGGTCATCATGACCTTTTGTAGTCCAAATTGAAGGGGTGAGAGAAAGCTGTATTTAGTCAGTAAAATAATCTCTCGACGTCAATATTCTCTATGACGATTATTTTATTGGTGAAAATGTTTCTGATAATTTTGTCCCAGTTCTGTTTTTAAATTGAAAAAGAAAACGTTATTTACTCTATGTATTATTAGTATATTCTATAGACATTTATCCGACGGGTGACGGATTTAGAATACACAATATCCTCAACCCATATTATCCTGAGGGTGTCGTAAAGGGTGACTATAGGAACACACAAGCCAAACAAGCGAAGAAGTTGATAGAAACCCAGCCAACCGGTGTGACCAGCGTGACACAGGGGAATAATTTACCTGGAAATAGACCTAAAGGCTGAAATGATGATGATGTTGATAGGTAGGTTAGTTAAACTTATTTTAGATATAGGTATTTTAGAGATATGTTACCTCACCCATTAAGCTTCATTAATTTTGCCTATAAATGAGTCAGACCTAGACTTCTACACAGTCTAATGATGTGTTAAGTTTTCGCATTACACATTGAAGTTAAACAAATATTTAACGGATGTATCGCGTGTAGGTATATTTTGTGTATTTATATTCTGTATGTATTTAATGTCAAAGACGACTATCATTTAGCCTCTCCCGTCACCATGGCTGCTGCAAAGTTTTCGAAACGTTGCGAGTTAAATGATGTAAAATACACGCGACAGATACGTTAAAAAGTGTTTAAGAAGTAGGTATCCACCATTCTGCTCTTAAAATCGATATCAACCAATCGATAGGTAATTTTTGTTCAAACATTATCCCCATGCAGTCAGCTCCTGTGTCGGGTGTAATTGTCAAATTGGCGCCGACGAGATCAAAGGATTCGTCGATTTGCCGCCTTTTGATAATGTGATAAGTTACGCGGCCGATTACGTTGGGGTGTGGTCCCAGTGAACGATTTCAGTGAGCTTTGATTTAGGCTTTAAAGTCTGGCTCTGTTGGGTGTCCGTAATTTAAATCAACTGACTTCTTCCAGCGCCACGGACGCTTTCACGCCGCGAGCATTCAATGAACGTGGTTGATTTTAGTGGGTAGGTTGGGGTGCTAATTTCCGTCGTTCCACGATCGTGAGTCCCACATAGCCTGTCTAGTCCCAAGAGGCTGAATGCCTTTCGTTTTCCTTTTTTTCGCTTTTTCCTTTTTTTTTCACTAGGGAAATGCTTTATGCTTACTGAAGACCCTCGGGGGTGGGGTTGACGGTTGTGTTGGACTCCGGAAACTACTCGAATCTCCAGCGCTATACCCTCACATCACGCTTGGGGCGCCACAGGTTCGCGGGAACGCTTTCAACTGTGACGCCCCAAGGTTTTTCCTCCATGAACTTGATTCCGCAGTGGGTAATTTATGGGCTTATTAGGAAGCCTGCTTAAAGAATAATAATAATAATAATAAAGCCCATTTATTTCCAATCGAGAAAAAAAATACATATATTCTAATTTATAATTTAAGCTAATGTGTTAAATCCTATAATGATAATTTATAATTATAATGTTCACATACAATGAACGAATAATAAAAATATATTTATTTAGATATAAATATATTTTTACTATTGAAATATTAAATAAGTTGAACATTGTAAGTCTTTATTCTTCCATTATACTATCTTGATCACCATTGATCGGAACCCCTTCTTGGGTATAGGCCTCCTCCAGCTTGCTCCAGGTCTCTCTATCCAATGCTATATGTCTCCATTCGCTTCCTGCTGTCTCTTTTATTTCGTCTATCCACCTTTTTCTAGGACGCCCTCGTCGCCTTTTTCCTGTTGGTCCTTCCCACATAGTTGTCTGTACTGTCCACCTGTTGTCTTTATACCTTGCAATATGTCCTGTCCACCTCCACTTTTGCATTAGAGCGTAGTGTAGAACATCTATAACTTTAGTTTTTAGCCTTATCCATTTGCTTCTTACTTTTTGTATTCTTCTTAGTTTTAGTACACTCCTTTCCATTGCTTTCTGGCATATTGCTAGTTTAGTTTTTATTTTTGTGTTATACGTCCACGTTTGGCATCCGTATGTGAGAGTAGGCAAAACACAGGTATCCAAAACAGTTTTTTTAAGGTGAAGGGGAAAATCACCTTTCAGAATTTCTTTCAAGGACCAAAACTTTTTCCAACTAATGTTGATACGACGTTCAACTTCTTGTTCCTCATTGTTATCATCGAACGATATTTGTTTCCCCAAGTAAATGTATCTTTTTACATATTCAAGCGGCTTTCCATTCAACTTAATCGTATTAGTGTGGCTGTTAGTTAATACTTTCGTTTTGCTCTCGTTCATGTTTAGACCTACTTTTTGGCTTTCATTGTTTAGATTTATTTATCATTTTTTCTAATCGATTACTGGTTTCAGCAAACAGAACAATGTCGTCCGCAAACCTAAGGTGTGTTAGTCGTTCTTGATTGACTCTAATCCCCTCAGATTGCCAGTTGAGATTGTCAAAAATGAGTTGCAGTACAATTATGAATAGCTTGGGCGAGAGGGGATCTCCTTGTCTGACGCCTCTGTAAATAGGTATCTCATTGCCTCGTTTTTCCAGTTTGACTTGACTTACGCTGTCTTTGTAGATGTTTTTGAGCACTTTTATGTAGTTTTCAGGTATGTGGCATTTATTCAGAGCTTCCCAAATAGCTTCATGAGAAATCGTGTCAAATGCTTTAGCGTAATCGATGAAAGCAATATATAGTGGCCTGTTGAACTCTTTATATTTCTCTATAACTTGTTGCATTACTTGTATGTGGTCGGTCGTTGAAAATTTGGAACGAAATCCGGCTTGTTCTACCGGTTGTAACTTGTCAAATAGTGGACTCAGTCGGGTCTGTAGGATGGATGTGAACAATTTATAAACACTTGATAGAAGACTAATAGGGCGATAGTTTGCAATATCTCGAGGATTTCCTTTCTTGTATAAAAGGATAATGTCGGATATTTTCCACTGTTTTGGTATCTGTCCTGTGTTGAGAACCTTGTTGAATAAGTATGTAAGTGGGCGGACTAATAGGGCACTACCAGTTCGTAGGGCTTCGTTTTGGATGCCGTCAGGACCAGGACTTTTATCTATTTTTAGGTTACGGATGTGTTTGGAGACTTCAATATCATCGATTGGTGGCAAGTTGTTAGTGTTTTGGGAGGTTAACATTATTTTATCAGTCGAAGTGGTACAATGTATCAGGTCTAATGGTTTTTCATATAGATGTTTGTAAAAGTTTGTGGCACAATTGATTATGTCTTGTCTGGTCTGGGCTTCATCTGAATTTGTTTCTAAGTTTTGAATCCAATTTTTATGTGTGGTCAGTTTCTTGTAGGCTTTTTTCTTGGATCTGTACGTTTTTAGATTAGCCTCGATTATTTTGTTCCTATGATCTTTGTAATCCTTCTTAATAGCCCTACTTGTAACCTTGAATAATGTGCTCAATTCTTCTTTAATTTGCTTAGTTTTTGGTTTTGTTTTCAAAAGCAGTGTTCTTGAGATAAGAGCTTGAGTAGATTCGCTAAGTATTTTTCCGAGGGCTTTTTCTTGCTCGTGTTTTGAACCATTTGAGAGGCTGTTGTTGATAATTTCAACCAGTTTATTGTAAAATGTTTGAGTATCTTCTTCTTCGTAATGCGTTTCTAATTGATGGATGTTGGCCTCGAGGTTTATTAAATATGATGATATATCCTGTTCAGTTTTCAGCTGCTTAGGTTGCGCTTTAAACGATCTTCTACTCTTTTTGCCTTGATCTAGTGTGTAAGTAGCTCTAACCAAGCGGTGGTCAGATCTATATCCAAGGCCGTGTAGTACTTCTACGTTTCTTATTTTCTTAGGGTGGTTCGACAGAATAAAATCTATTTCGTTTTTTATTTTACCACAAGGCGAAAGCCAAGTCCATTTCCGGCTTTTTCTGGCTTTAAAAAATGTGTTCATAATTGAAAGTTTATGTTCCAATGCATATTGAATCAATTTCTCTCCTCTTTCGTTCCGTTTCCCGTAACCAAACTTTCCAAAAATAAAATTTTCCCTGTCGTCTGGTAATAACTGGCCAATTTTTGCATTAAAATCACCGATGACGAGAACATTTTCTCCTGACTGGTCTTGAGCCAATCGTAGAGATTCATAAAACGAGGTAATTTCTTCATCTGTAGCTTTTTCAGTGGGTGCGTAAACTTGTATAACTGTAAGTGTTTGGCTATTAAATTTCATTGTTAAAAGAGCAATACGTTCGGAAATCCCTGAGAAACTTACAATATTATTTTTGTGTTCTTTTTTACTCAGAAAGCCTACTCCATATAGGCCGATTGTTTCGCCTTTATAGCAAAATATATAGTTCTCGTGTTCTTCAATTGCACAGCCCATTCTTCTTACTTCTGCCAGACCGAGGATATCAATTTTAATTTTTTGTAACATATATATCAGTTCTATAAATCGTTCAGTAGTTGCCAGGGACCTTACATTAAATTTTCCAATCTTGAGGGTTTGTGGTGAGTGTTTGATTACTTTAGGTGCGTCTTCGTTGCTCGCTGGAGGGTTTTGGTCGTTTTCCCCCCACGGTGACCAGCCGGCTTGGGGGAGGTTGTTTATTCTGTATTATTTTTTTGTTATCTTTTATCTTGAAGTTTTCTTTTCGATCGCCGGTAGCTAGTTGCTACCGGCGCCTAGCTACCGCCTGCTGCCGCTTGAAAAGGGATGGGATTGGCTCCTCATCATATCAAATGCATTTATTCTGTTGGTCTTGGCTGTATTTAACATTTGCTGTTTCTTTGGTTGCAAATCTGTTTGCGGTGAGGTTGATATCTCTCTCTTTCTTTTATCTATGGTCTTATAATTTCCCTTTACAATAAGTTTGTCATATTTTATGTATGCGTAGTTTCCCCTTTCCCTTTCTTCTCGTAATTTGGGTTGCAGTGATTTCCTTATTTCTAATGTTTCTTTTGATCTTTTGAACTTCTAGTAATAGGACACTGACAGACTGTGCTATTCGCAGTTCATCGGACACATCTGGTTGTTTAAACAACTAGATAAGACAACAGTCATGCCCTCTCACTTACGCATTGTACACCAAAATATACAGGGCATGACTAGCAAACAGTTAGAGGTTGATCTTTTTCTGGACTATCACAAAGTTCAGGTATTTTGTGTTACGGAACACTGGTTGAGAGATCATGAGCTTGGGCGCAATAACATGAGCCACAAAGTAGTTAGTGCTTTTTGTAGATCATCTGCCATCCGTGGTGGGTCTCTTATATTAGTGTCAAGTTATTTAAAATGTAAAGAACGCAAGGATATTGTGCAGCTCTCAATAGAGCGCACGATCGAATTGTCTTGTGTAGAACTTGACATGTATATAATTATTTGCGTTTACCGCCCTCCATCAGGTATATACAGTCAGTTTGAAATAGTAATGGAGGAAGTTTTAGGAAGAATTACAGTAAATAGCGGTAAAGATATAATAATATGTGGTGATTTCAATATAGATTTGCTTGTTGAATCAGCGTCAACTTCTCGCTTTATTAGCCTGTTTAAGTCATTCGGATTGACTCACGCTTTTTGTGAGCCAACTAGAATTACTAAAACTACATTTACTTGCCTGGATAATATTTTCTGCAGCTGTGATATGGTCGATAAATCAATTCTAAACGACCTATCATCAGATCATAGCGGGCAACTTATTGTTCTACCCTTTCTAAAAACAGCCGAATGCCCTAAGTTTACTACTAGACCAGTCACATGTAGCAGATTAGAATTATTCAAACATAATATATCCAAGATGACTGGTGGCATGACTCTTGCACGTGGCGATCCAGATACTTTGTATAAGAACTTATTTGATATTATTAAAAGGCAATACGATGATGTATTTCAATTAAAAACTTTTACTATGAGAAATAAAATTAAATTTTGTGATTGGGCTACACCAGGCATTTACAAAAGTAGAAATACTTTATATAATCTTTATTCCATGAAACAGATGAATTTTGATTCAGTGTTCCACGATTATGTTAGGTCTTACTCAAAAGTTTTTAGGAAAGTTTGCAACACAGCAAAGTCCCTACACATAAGCCGTAAGATTAAAAAATCCGAGGACAAAATAAAAACAACTTGGAAAATTATTAATGCTGAAACTGGAAAATCAAAGCCACAAGAATCCATGTTCCAATTAACTGTAAATAACAAATTAATAATTGATAAGTATGAAGTGGCTCAAACCTTTAATAACTTTTTTGCATCTATACCGTGTCAAATCACTGCTCCGTTGAATTCTTCTCCTGTCGATGCCGAAGACCTACTCAGAAATAATGTTAAGGAGTGTTCAGCCCTGTTCAGTTTCACTCACGTTACAGCAATTGATATTATAAATACTTTTAAAACCATTAATTCTAAGAAAACCGGAGATTTGTGGGGTATGTCTACACTAGCCATTAATAGCATCATTTACGAGATTGCCCCATACCTTACAGATATTTTTAATGAATGTATAGACGTGGGTACTTTTCCTAATTTAATGAAACATAGTAAAATCACACCATTGTTCAAAGCTGGTAACAAAAAAGAGCCTGGCAATTACCGTCCAATCTCTATTCTGCCAGCTCTAAGTAAAATTTTTGAAAAACTAATCTTAAAGCAATTACTTCGTCATTTCGATTTACATAAATTATTGCATAGTGAACAATACGGTTTTACCAAAGGTCGTTCTACGACGAATGCAGGTGCTGCGCTCTTAAAACATATTTATGATGCCTGGGAAAACTCGCAAGATGCCATAGGTATTTTCTGTGATCTATCGAAAGCTTTCGACTGTGTGCATCACGAAACCTTGTTAAGAAAGCTTCAACACTATGGCGTTAAATACAATGCGATCAATTTATTAGCGTCGTATCTGCGTGATAGAATTCAGTTCGTCGACATTAATGGAGTTAAGTCTGATGGATCGCCTGTGTCTATGGGCGTGCCACAAGGGTCCATCCTTGGTCCTTTCCTATTTCTGGTATATATTAATGACCTTGCATTTTTTATTAATGACATTTGCGATATCGTGCTTTTCGCTGATGATACATCTCTTGTATTTAAAGTTGACCGGAAAAACGTTAATTATGACGACGTGAATAGCGCGCTTAGTCAGGTATCTTACTGGTTCACAACAAACAATTTGCTACTGAATTCTGTAAAAACTAAATGTATTCGATTTGTAACACCGAATACTAAGAAAATAGATACCAAACTAGATTTGGATGATAAGCAAGTAGACATAGTAGATTCAACCAAGTTTCTAGGCATCACTCTAGATCGTAAATTGCAGTGGAAGCCTCACATTGTAACTCTTACGGGGAAGCTTAGTTCAGCCGCCTACGCTGTTAGACAGGTTAGGAGACTCACTGACGAAGACACGGCAAAACTCGTTTACTTTGGTTACTTCCATAGCGTTATGTCGTATGGGATCCTACTCTGGGGTAATGCTGCTGATATACAAAACATATTTATTGTACAGAAGCGCGCGCTACGTGCAATTTATAATTTAGGACCTAGAGAATCACTGAGAGAACGCTTTAAAGATATAGGGATTTTAACTGTAGCGTCACAGTACATTTTTTCTAATCTAATTTTTGTTAAACAAAATTATAGTAGCTTTAAAAAAAATTGTGACGTCTCGTCCTCCAATATCCAGACAAGAAATAGGCATAAGTTAGTTACTCCATTCCACCGGCTACAAAAAGCACATGGTTCTTTTGTAGGTCTCGGAATTCGCCTGTTCAACAAATTACCGGAAGCAGTTTTGGATTGGTCGTTCGAGAAATTTAAATATTACGTTAAGTCCGGTTTAATTAAAAAAGCGTACTATCAAGTCAATGACTATCTATCAGATAGTGACGCATGGGAGTAACGTCGGCTATGTTATGGTCTAGCTCTGATCTTTCAGCCATTACATTAGTGAAGTTTTGTAAACAGTATGTGAGTGCAGTTTCAGCACGCACCATGTAATTTGTGTAATTTCACTAATTTTTATTTTCTTATTTTTTAATGTGCTACATGTTTATGCGTGTTATTGCTTTCACTAACCTGTTAGACTTGTTTGTACCACCATCATTGTAACCCTCTTATTTAAAAGAGCAACCATGGAGTTTCTTGCCGGCTCTTCTCTATGGAATGGCATTCCGAACCGGTGGTAAAAACTAAATTATTAATTTAATTTTATGATTTTTATTTTTTTTTTATTTTTATTTTATTTTTTCTCTTAAATCTTTGACTATTTGAAAGCATTCGCAAGAATTTATTCGAATAAAAAACATTTTGATTTTGATTTTGATTTTGAATAGTCTTCTGTTATATATAAATCTTTTAATTTCTTTTTGTTCTTCATTATATCATTTTTCTTCCAACCACTAACTAGCGAAAGGAGCGTAGGCCTTGGCTTTTCGTTTTTGTTTCTCTTGCCAATACGATGGATTTTAGATATTTCATAATCTTCTATAGCTATGTCCAGTTCGTC
Organism: Clostera curtula; assembly: GCA_905475355.2. NCBI lineage: Eukaryota > Metazoa > Arthropoda > Insecta > Lepidoptera > Notodontidae > Clostera > Clostera curtula. The sequence goes on along the minus strand of FR997804.1, from coordinate 1,582,189 downwards.
AAGAAAGCATTTCTTGATAATTTTTAATGAGCTCAGGTGGCGACTTCTCGTTTTCTACCAATCCATGAATTATTATATTATTTCTCTTCCTATCTCTCTCTAAATGCTCTATCTTCTTTTCCATAGTTTCCACTTTAAGTTTCAATATTTTATTTTCTTCTAACACAGGTTTAAGCTTTTCATCCATTTTTGCCAATATTGTCGAAGTTAATTCCATTGTTTGTTTCTGGATTTCAATTTTCATATTGTCAAATAGCAACTGAAATTGTTCTTAAAGAATAAGAAGGTAATAATTTTGTACAACTATTAAATAAGAAAAATACTTTCCCGCTTGGATTGGATCCCTACAATTTCGTGGAGGCAACTGGCGCCCCCTCGCGAGGGGTCGCGAAAAGTATTACAAGCGGGGCAATTTGTTCCACAGCAGTAACTATTAGACATTTTAAGCCTGATACTGTATTATAAATAGGATCCGTATTGCGGAGTTTAAACTCTACGAATAAAAACCTCCCTGCACTGTGCATTGGATAAGGCAAAAGAAAATTCATTGAAATCCTTTCAAAAAAATTTCTTAACAACCGAGTAATCTTTGACATTTTTCTTGATATAAAAACATGTGTCAAACCGGCTGTCATTGCTCACTAGTCCCTTTCACAAAATTGGAAGAAGCCGCAATCAGCAGTGCTACACTTTATTTTTTTGTAACAGAACGCCTTCTTTATTTATAACCTGTATTGCGGGGACTGTTTACAAACAATACATGTAATACACGAACACCCAGACTCAGAGCAAGTGCCTCTAGTTTATATAAAGCCGGAATGGAACCGGGGACCCGAGATCCAAAGGCGGCACATACAGCCCCTAGACCAACAAGACAGCCTTCGTCTTGTCATCAGGTTGTCATCTACGCTTCAAGATATTATGCTTATAACTGTAAATATACTTTGACTTTGCTTGGGCAGTCAAATGGTATTAAAGTGAAAGTTTCATCATCATTATCATAATTTCAGCCAAAAGACCTCCACTGCTAGACATAGGCCCCCCAAGCAGTTTCACGAAGGCCGGTCCTGAGCCGTCCATCCAGAGCTTTCCGGCGACTTTAACCAGGTCTACACGGTGGATTCCGCTCGAGGACTTTTCCAACATTTAAAGTTAAAATTGCCACAGCCAAATACACGCGGCCCCAACCGCGGGAATAAACTGGTAAATCAATAAGCAACTTATCCTAATTGTCCCTCATTTAAAACCAATCGACATTCCGTATGCGTCATTTTCTCGATCATTCTCATCGGATAAAACTTAAACAAACTATCATTAAAGGACTTAAAAACTCGCTACTCACGGCCATTTCTGACCCAGTCCGTGCTAACTGGACAAAATAAGAATTAAATTTGGACCATAGAGAGCTCTCTAATATTGACGGGTTCCGTGAAATCATATTTTTTATACTGCTATGTAATGTATATGTCCCAGTGCTGAGTCGGGCCACAGGGTAATTAGCATAATGTGCCACTGGCAAGACCATAGGCACTGGGTTTCCTTTCAAGTTTTTATTATCTTGTAGCATTGTTTTCAGCCTTGTCACTTGTCTATTCTTTGGGTTAGTTCACGGCTTGGCCGGTCTAAGCGAGAATACGAGCCTTGCCTTTTAAATAAGACTCCAATGATTTAAAACTAGTTATCAACTTCTACTCCCAGTGTCCATGTTTCGTTGGATAATAATCTAAGACTTCACTCTCTCATATTCTTCTTAAGGCGTTATGGGTAAATACACCTCTACTATTTAGTTACATGGAGGGTAATTAGCCTACTGTGCCACACTGGCCAGACGGGTTGGTACAGGGTTTTCAGCTTTGTCATTTCCTTTTGTCAGCTATTGCGACACCCTCAGGGAATGAGTTGGAGATTCTGTGTATACTAAATCTGTCACCGGTCTAAGCAAAACTCGGAGGCTTGCCCTCTTTGTAAACCACTCGATGGGTTAAAACTAATGATGTTTTAGGTTTTCACGATCTTTGCACTTTGCAGGAAATGATTTCTTGACGGTCCTGATCGTGTTTAAAAAAACAACACAATTTAAAACTTATATTAACTACTGTTGTCTCATCTCACCAACCCATACCGTCTTGAGGGTGTCAAGAGGCGACTAAAAGAACGCAAGAGGCATATCACCTAGCCGCAAGAGAAGCAAAACTTGATACAAACCCTGTACCAACCCGTCTTGCCAGCGTGGCACAGTAGGCTATTTCCCTCCATGAATTTGAAGGAGGCCCGACTCAGTAGTGGGTCACTTATGGGCTGAAACGACGACTGTCGGGTCAATGTTTCGTAGATTAATAGGTTCTCTCACTCTCTGATACTCTTCGCACGGCGTTTTAAGTAAATACGCCTCACGGTACCCTAAATATGAAATAATAACCGCTCCTCCAGTAGCGCTTCGGAGCCGTCACCCGCCATTGTGAGGCCGTCAGTGACTTAACAAAACACTAACGACCCGAAATGTTTTTAGAAAACAATTTGAGAAGCTTCCGTTTGTAAAGTCGGTTTATTTATCTGCATTGTGCGTAAGCGGATCGCTTTTACCCGGTAATTGTTGGTCGGAGACAGCCGCGGTGGGAAGCGGCCGTTTTTTCTGTTAATCAAATAAACATCAATAACGTTTTGACGGTTTGCCAGCAATTATGGAGGCTCTGTTATTGGGAGGCGGTGATGTGCGACGAATACTTATAGTTCAATTGAATTTCAATGGGTGTGCTTAACATATGGCTTCGTTATATCCCTCATCGTTAAAGCTGAGTGAAGCTTGTGGTAACGGATTTAGAATACATAGTGTCGCCACCCTATTCCATCCTGAGGGTGTCGTAAGAGCTAATAAAAGGAAATGACAAGGCTCAAAACCTAGCCGCAAGAGAAAGGAAAGTTGGTACCAAACCCTGTGCCGTCTAGCGTGACAAGGGTAGGCTATTATACCCCATGTAGATGAAGAAGGCACGACTCCACGATCTTCGTCATTTTTAGGTATAGAGGTTAGATGTGCCGCCTTTGGATTAACGGGTCCCGGGTTCGATTCCGGGGTCGAGCAAGTGTCTTTGTCTAAACCAGAGGCACTTGCTCGGAGTCTGGGTGTCATTTGTGCTCGTGAATTACATGTTTGTAAATGCCCCCGCGATACAGGTTATACCTAGCGCAGGGGTTTCGTTTTTTTTTAAAAAAGAATAAACCTAGTACCCGAGTCTGGTCTAGATTTTGCATCCATCCATCCATCAACATCACGACGTCAGACGACACGGTTGGCGCAGTGGTTGAGCGATCGACTGCTGCGCAGCATGTCGCGGGTTCGATCCCCGCACGGAAGAAATATTTGTATGACCTACAAGTATTTGTTCCGGGTCTGGGTGTTTCTCTATCTATAATATGTAGATATGTATTTACAAAAAAAAATTTATATATGTAGTTTATCATCCATCTCGTTACCATAACACAAGCATTAAGTTGTTTAGCTTCGGACGAGATGGCTTTGTGTGAAATGTCCAAGGATATTTATTTATTTATTATTATTATTTATCAACTTATTATATTTACCGGTATTTTACCTTAAAGAGGAATGGGGTGAAGACACTCATAAAATGCACTTTTTCCTCAACGAAGGCGACTCGACTGATGTCAGCATCAAATTGATTGTTGTTAATATCTAGCGCTTATAATTCGCGGAGACCTATTAATATTAACTACAACTATAAATACTTAACAGTTTGTGGCCCACATGGATATAAGCCATCACTCATCATAGTATCTACTTCGCAAATGGTATCCAGGGCTTTGAGGTGTAGGATTGACCAATTACATTAACTGCTGTGGTAGCTCGGAGTGTTTAGAGATAACTGGCGGTATCCTGCGTGATTGCCGTCATCCGCTGCCGCGATGAAATGAGGATGCGCAGTCTGCGATTGGCGGATGTGAGGCCACTCCTGCGCACCTCCCCGCTAGTGTCAATCTTCATGAAGTCAACAATAGTATATAAAAAAATACATGCTACGGCTTATTATGTGCAGAATATATAATGTCGTGGCGACGATGATCGGATGTCTTTAAAAAAAATTGAGTATTAATATCACTATCACTATCATCACTTCACTATCATCACTATCACTACATATTATAAAACAAAGTCGCTGTCGTCTGTCCGTCCCTATGTATGCTTAAATCTTTAAAACTACGCAACGGATTTTGAAGCGGTTTTTTAATAGGTAGAGTGATTCAAGAGGAAGGTTTATATGTATAATTCATCCATAATATAGTAGAGAAACACTTATAAATTTAGAGGTTCATCGTTGCAACCGTGCGAAGCCGGGGCGGGTCGCTAGTAGATTATAAATCTCCCTCGTGTTTTTCCCAATTTCATTGTACAAGTCTATCCTGATTTGGCTGCCTTGTTGGTCTATGTGTTAGATATGCCTTTGGATCACGGGTCCACGGTTCGATTCCGGGGTCAAGCAAGTGTCTTTGGGTAGGTACTCGTAAACCAAAGGCACTTGCTCTGTGTCTAGGTGTCATTCGTGTTACTGAATTTCATGTTTGTAAACTGCTCCCGCGACACCGGCTATACCAAGTTTCGTTTCTTAAAAAAACGTAGGAACCAACTACATACTAATATTTATAACTAGGATCACTCTACTATTCTACCCACTGCGATCCATCTAGTGGGACCACTGGTAGTTATATGGTTAGACCAGCTATAAGTTTTCTCGCTACTAACTACGTGCAAAAACTGCCGTAGATGTTTTTTTTTCTCTTTATTTGTGTAATAGGACCTTATTGTAGATGTTAGTGGAGTCCAACATCAAGCACTCACGCAGGTAGTTCTTCTTCTTCTCAACCCGTAAATCACTGCTGAAACGAGCGTCGTCGAAATTATAGGGAATTTGTATACCAATCGTCATAATATTAACATGTTAATGTTGCTTTCTATTACAGTTAGGTTGTTGGGTTAACTTTGCGTTTGTTTGGTCGATTTTCACGACCCCTTCACGATGGAATGGGTTGAAGACATTGTGAAATCTATACATAAATGTCATCTCATGGGCGTGTTGTCGTAAATATGAGTAGGTAGGTAAGATAAAAGCATTCGAACTTTTTTACTATTGCATATCAAACAAGTTCACCTGTTCAAATCAAATAAAATATATGATGTTTATTTTTATAACAAGCACGGGTCTAATAAAAAAACGAAGAAACGAAAAAAAAACAATTCAAAGCTGACACGAGTTCAGTGAGCAGCGAAACGTATTCAAATATCGAAAATTGTTGACAAATTATGTTCCCTACGGACTCCCTTACCACTTGAGAACTCGACACGACGAAATTTTAAACTGTCTCACTAATATAATAATACGGCCTCCAAAATAACACAAAACATGTTATTTTAAAGTGCATAAAGTCCACATTTGAATAGCTTTAAGCTCTATGTCGTCCACAAATAACGTTGTAAATCTACACGAAGGGACGGTATAGAGCCGTTCGTTTTACTAGTTACTCAATTAGGCCTTTTGTATTTGTTTATCTGAGTTGGTATAGCATGAGAATGGGATAGAAATACGACGCAACGCAGGACAAAAAGAGACAACAGATGTAAAGTAATTTGAGACAGTTCTTTTCACTGACGATGGCGCGGTAATACGTTCCTATTTTGAATGGCAACACGAAACTGGCGGGAAATGCATTTGGATTTTGTTATTTTCTTTTTTTACTTCTTCCAATTTCTGTAATGGCTGCTTGACGGCTGGTTACTTTGATACTTCAGCCATTTGGAGAAAATGCGGTGTTTTAGCGGACTTGCGTTACTTTGATACTTCAGCCATTCTGCGAAAATGCGGTTTATTTAAAGAAGTTTTCTTGATTTCTTGTAGAAAATTTAGTAAACAGTATTTAAGGAATTCTCTATTTAAAATCATATTCCGGGCTTTCATTTTATGGCAATTTTGAATACAATGAGATGATATTCATTGTAGACGGCAATAAATTAAAATTTTATTCAGAAATTAATGTGATTTTATGTATTCCGGTGATGACTGATACGAACTTCTAAGGTCGATTTGAATCTAGAACCGTCCCAAAAAGCTGTAGGTCGCTGATATTCGCTTTAAAAGTTTGTTTAGAGAAATAGTCGAATGTGAGTCCATATTTGCGGTTCGAATACTTCTTGAAAATTTTAAAATAATATTAACTAAGATTTAATAAAATACTATAGAAATAAACATAATATCGACGCCATTTTTGCGCTCGTTGCAAATATAAAAAGTTTAAACCGTTTTAAATTCCCACGTGAAACATTATTTTCGAAAATTGAAACTAAATGCATTTAAAATGTTGACTTTTGTGTATTGCCACTCAAGTCGTGAGTGCTGTTTGCAAAATACAGCTAAATTGTGTAGAAAAGCCAACCCTTTGTCTCCGAGTATCGTACCCCTTAGCCACTTGATTAGTCGAGGGCCATTCGTCGTTTTGCCGCAATAATGTTACTGTGATGGGAATTTTATGACTTTTATTGTTATATCCAGTTTAATTGTTATTTTTGACTTTGTTTCAAATGGTGCTTGACGTTCCTTGTTAATAATGCCTATTAAAAGAACTTTATCGTGTAAGTACTAACAAATTTGATATTGAGGTTTCTTTTACTTTTATAATTGTGTGACTTTTAAAACTTGCAAATGTTTTTTGAGTCGTGAGAAAAGTTTAAGGCCACAACTTGGAGAAGAATACATTTAGGTACCTATAGAGAACGGTTATTGTAAATTAGTGAGTATTTTTAATTTAAATTATTTGTATAATAGTTTACTTTTGGAAACTGCGTTATTTTTGTATATTTCCAATTTAAAATAACCAAGCCTACGGATTTAAAAAAATAGTTGATCAAGTGAACACCTCGCCACTAATATTTCTTTGTATCTATTTATTATTATGTGGTAAATTTCTGCCTTAATGACGTATTTATGAACGAGAACCTGGCAATAAGTTGGAAAAATAAAACAATTTAAAATATAGAACGTCTCTGCCAGTATGCAAATTTTAAAAGTCCGAACGTTGACCCATCTGCAAATTGTGCAGTGCATAATGAACGCTTCAGATTTGGGCAGCGTCGCTTCGTTAAATGTTTGAAGTACCCTCAATCCTTGGTTTGGAAATATTCAGAAGTGTACAGAATGAGAACGACACTATTATATATCTCTGGGCCAGCAAACTATTACTATACTGCTACTACTACTAAAAAAACTCTACATAATAATATGTGTTTCGTCGAAAATGAGCCAATCAGCCATCGTTATTATGTATTATCCTACAAGCTTCTTAAGCTGTTTCACAATGTTTTTGCCTTGTATGTGCTTATTTCCCTAGTAATGCAACTTTCATCATATTTTTTATCATACAGTTTTGTTGGTACATTACGTCACATCATTTCGTTTTAGTTGTTACACATTGAATAATTTATCATTAATATAGATATGTTATTTAAAAAAAACGGTTTATTTAAATACCTATATTATACTTGAGTAAAGCTCAAGCATTAAACATATCGCTGCATAAAACGGAAGGACCACAAAACAAAATTATTCTTAACGTTTCTTTAAATAATTAGGCCTACAAATACATTTAACCAATAAAAAAAACAAAAAAAAAACTAAATTTAAATTGTTAAACTGGTCTCCTGAAAAAAAAACAAAATATTGTGTTGTGGCCCTGTAGTTTTAAGGCAGATTATGACAGAAAAGAAAACAATTGCTAATATGCTAAACAACGCGCCCAAATAAGAAAAAATAAAAATTTCATAACTCAAAGAAGCATAGGTACCTAATTAATTAAGCAAAGAATTAAAAGAAAAAGCCCGGAGGCTCAGCGACGCGACAAATATAGTTATGCTACAATTGTTACCGTCAAAAATACACCTAATTTTAATTGCGATTCTGATAGAGTCACGTATTATCGCGTTATTAACGCTTCCTGATCGCTTCCCCATCGCATTGTCACGGTGCTATGGGTAATATGAAAGTTATTTTCTGAGGGTCGCTTGCTGTTGGTAATATAATAAGAATTTGCGAAATTGAGAGATGTGAGTGTGGTGATGGATTTAGAATACATTGTGTCACCACTCCAATTCATCCTGGGGGTGTCCTAAGAAACGACTAAAGGATAATACCAAGGATAACCTAGCCGCAATTCGTATAACAAAACTCTGTGCCAACCCGTCTGGCCAGCGTCGTACAGAAGGCTAATTACCCTCCATTTTTTTTATGGTTGCCCGATTCAACTTATTAAAAAGTTTGTTAAAAATAATTTTACAAAATGATTATTTGTGGTTTGGCGACTACTGAACATTGTAATGAAACATGTTAAAAAGTATTTAATTAAACGAAAAATGTATTTTTTTAATTCTCCATAGACATACAGTTACGTTATAATTTATTAATGGCTAGATAAACGTGATACCATTCCGTTATGTTCTAATTCGAGCATGTTTTCTGGCGCGGCGGTGCGGGGATTATAGTATCGAATTACCGGGGGTCGGATGGGTCGCGGGTAGTTCTAATTGAATTTAATTCGAAAATTATTATTGTAATATGTCATGTAACTATCATCATCGTCGCTATCTTCTGGTGTCAATTCACGTAGCTATTCTTCTTCTTCTTTAAAAAATGGGTATAGTGTAGGGGACTAGGTATAACCATTCACGGACACAAATAACACCCAGACTCGGAGCAAGTGCCTCTTCGAGTGGTTTACACAGAGACACTTGCCCCACCCCGGAATCGAACCGGGGTCCCGACCCGTGTTCCAATGCGGCACATCCAACCCCTAGATCAACAAGTCAGTCAACAATTCGTATCCGCGTATCTGTCATATTTGACATTAAGGGTCGGATTACATTTGTCAGAAAAGTCATACAAGAAATACACATGTAAATCATTATCATCTCATTTTCAGGATACTAATATCACGTGTACCACTTCTACTACGACTCAGCCCATAAATGACCCACTGCTGAGTCGGGCCTCCAGTTACATGGAGGGTAATCAGCCGACTGTGCCACGCTGGCTAGATGGGTTGGTAGAGGGTTTCGTATCAAGTTTTCCTTCTTATGCGACTAGGTTATCGGCATTTTCATTTCCTTTTGCCGGCTTCAGGATGGAATAGGGTAACCACACGGACAGTCAACATCTATACGTACTAGATTCATCTATTTTGACATCTAGGCCTCAAACTTCTTAGTACAAAGAGACAAAATCGACACTTAACTTGCCTTTGATTGTCGATTTTGATACTTTTGGTAACTTAATAAATAAATAAATAACAATAACACTATCACTATGGTGTTCGTAAATCAACACACCGACATGGGTGCGTGTCCTGTACCAGTGTGTGTGTATCATACGTATGTGTGGATGTGGTAGCTTTTGAATTTGTATGTAACTGAAAATAATATGTTGAAATTCGAATTCAACGTTTTCGAACTAAACGTAACATCAATCAGATCGTACAGTGTACATCAATCTACAATCCCTCGGATTGGATTTGTCCCTCAACAATATGTCCCGTGGATCGAGACTGATCTAATTTGCGGAGTCTCGACTTGATGCGAATCTCGCTTCGAGCTATAGACTCGGATTTGATTGTTTTTCGAATGATGAGATTCGAAATATACATAAAGTTATCGGATGAGATCATTTTTGCATTTGTTGTCGTAACTATAAAGGGTGGATAGTTGAATTAAAAAAATAGTAACTATAACGAAAATATATTAAAAAGAGTTTATGGGCTGATTTAGTGGGAGACCAAAATTGTGCTGTTCAAATCGTGGAGTCGAATCCTTTAATTTAAAAAAAACCAGATCAATTCTTTTACTCTATGCGAATGCGACCGGATGCGGAATGCAATTGATCTGCAGCATAAGGAAAGGAAAAGAAGACGCAAATTTAGTAAAGTGGCCAGGAAACAAAAATGTATTGCTCTCTGGGCCTCAAACACAATAAATAAATAAATAAATATCCTTGGACATTTCACACAACGCCATCTCGTCCCAAGCTAAGCAACTTAATGCTTGGTAACGAGATGGATGATAAACTACTTATATACATTTTTTTTTGTAAATACATACATATTATAGATAGAAATGACACCCAGACTCCGAGCCAGTGCCTCTGGTTTTGACAAAGACACTTGCCCGACCCCGGAATCGAACCCGGGACCCGTTGATCCAAAGGCGGCCTCTCAATTTTTTTGCTATCTTCTTAATATATGTAAATTACGCTTCACATTGTTTGTCCGCGATGGACTCTCGCCGTGGCGTGGCACAGTAGGCTAATTACCCTCCATGTAGTTGGAGGAGGCCCGACTCAGCAATGGGCTAAGAAGAAATAGTAGGCTAGTATAACTACATATGTTAGTTCCAAACGATTCTAACAGATGGCGATATTTGTTGACTGGATTAAGTAAGTATTCAATAGATGGCGCTATGTTAAATTTTAATTAAATGTTTATTAAATGTAATAAAACAAAAACCTTAGCTACAGCAATGCGTGGCCGGGTCAGCTAGTAATCTATAGGTCTTGCCTAGTACTTGCGTCGAAAGCGTGTGGCATATTCCCTGAACGGAAACCCTGCGGGTAGCATGAATGATGTGCTGATTGTCGATTTTGACTCCATAGAATAAGCAAGTTTGTTCCCTACTAAATTCTTCAATTTATTAATTGGTCTCATCCAAAATGGCTTGTTAATATGATTGTCGTGCCATCAGTAGCTCTCTGTCTCCAACGAGATGACATTAGCTATGTTTCGCTGGCAGGAAGTCGCAGCAGAGGCTCGCTTTGTACCCTTAATGACGCCCTGAGGACATGGCAAAATATTACGCGGGTACTCGTCAAATGGGCTTACACTTAGCCTGTTAAAATTTCTGCCATATACTTTTACACTACATCATCATCTACTACGACTACCTGCTGAGTCAGGCCTTCTCCAATCACATGGAGGATAATTAACCTACTGTGCCACATCGGCCAGACTGGTTGGCACAGTAGTCAGTATCAAGTTTTCCTTCTCTTGTGACTAGGTTTTTGGCCTTGTCATTTCCTATTGTCGGCTCTTATGACACTTTCGGGATGGAACAAGGTTACGTGCAATACTTAAAAAAATCGAGAAACAGCGTTACATAATTTTCTTGTAGTGCTCAAAAGTGGAATGGGGATTTGTATACGGTCACTCTTACCGCCCGCCTGGTGGCAAGTGGTAAGAGTAGGCGTCGCTCTATTGTTAAAGTAAGTCTAAGTCCCGACTACAGATTTCGCGTTAAGTGTAACTTAAACGTTTCATGGACTCATCTGTCTCTCAAAGCGAACGGTTCGTTTACTTGATAGTCCTGTTTCAATTTGAGTCGTATAAGGGTAATGCGGTTACAGTATAATGGTCTAGTTAGTCTCTGGTTCAAATTGCTTATTATAACCCGGTTTTGTTTGGGGAAGAGTTAACTGCGGGATCGTGTATCTTGGTTTATTCCACTTTTATTGGGGTTGACACCAGTTTGGTTAACTACCAATTACTTGGGGGTATTGCCGGCTGTCCCTCGAGAGCTACCTTAGGGACTACCGATAATTTATATTTTTTTTTTTCGTTTTCACGCTGCTGATTCTTGTATTGCCTGAACCGGAACCGACGACTTTACGTCCAAATCACAAAGATGCGACATTAGTACATAACGGACACCCATCCAACAAGGCTGAAGCGGACGATGCTTAACCTGCATCGGGACAGGTAATTTTTGCTTCCCCTCGACTGTGCTGTCGAACTTGCCATGGTGTGGGAGCTTGCGCACCTTCAAGATCTATTGAGGCCATACGGGCTCAGGTTCTCCCAAGAAAAGCGGGCCCACGAGGAGAGACCAAACATTACGCACCGACAAAAGCCTCATTGACTGAGAGCGTCCCAGTAATGCGGGATGCCCTCCGATAGTTGATGGCTGCTTAGCAAACCGTCGAGGTGCCATAGTAGACTGCGTCCTCGCGACCCTCTGGCATCCCAAACAAGTCATGTGAGGGTATACTTCTGGGGGTTTAGTGGGCAGTCGTATGTTGAGGAATCCTTTATAACCGCCGACCCCACCGTCGAGGGGCAGCGATATGTATTAAGAATTTCAAAACACAAAGTATTTTTTGAGCTGAAATGTTCGTAAGAAAAATGTAACTAAGTAGTTATTATGACTTAGCATCATAATGACTACTGTAACATTGTAGAACGAGTCATGAAAGATAAATATCTAGTCTGCCGAATAGGCACATTTCTGCTTGAATATTGTCAGCTTTTCACTGGCAACAATAGTGTGTTAAGGTCAAATGTCTCTTATATCTCTCTTATCTTTTACCGCCCATTCTTTTAACTGCAAATAAAACTAAGTACTAATTGTATTTGGTTCAAAATTATGGTTGCAAGATAATGGAAAAAGAATACGTACAAGTCTAAATGGATAACTGTGGATATATGATTACATAGTAAATTGTGTTTTGAACAGTAAGATGACTTTATTTTAGCGTCAGAATTTACACACTCACACTTAGGTACAATATCAAGTCTTTGTGTCATGTTTGTGTTACTATTTCTACTTAGCCCATAAATGACCCACTGCTGAGTCGGGCCGCCTCCATGGAGGATAATTAGCCTACTGTGCCCCGCTGACTAAATGGGTTGGCATAAGATTTCTTTAAAATTGTCCTTCTCTTGCGGCTAGGTTTTCGGCTTTGTAATTTCCTTTTGTCTGTTCTTACAACACCTGAGATGGGGTGATATTTTTGTGGGTAGTAATAAATATTTAATTGTTTAGAAGTAAGGTCAAGTTACTGTTTAGCTTAGTTTACTATGTCGTTATACTATCCCGTGTTACTTGGCAATACATCAGACTGCAGTTTCGAACGCCCGGTAACACCTACCGTACATATGCGCAAATATTTAAATGTACTTTTTAAATGGCTGAGGTATTAATGGTTGAGTTAAAATTGTTTTGATAAAAAGGCATAGAGTAGGGAGATGGTTTAGACAAAGACATTTGCCCGACCCTGGAATCGAACCTGCACATCTAACCCCTAGGCAGTCAGTAATTAGTCAAATCAGGTTAAACCGGTGCCACAAGGAAGATGGGAAAATTTCGCGGGAGATATATGTAATATGTTAGAATGACAACAAGACCCGTTGGGCTTTTAATTCGATTGTAGAGAAAACTTTATGTCACAGGACAAAAACATCTGTTTCATAATATACGAACACAGTTTAATATCCAGACTTCTGTCAGTTAGTTTAACTTTAATCATGTTTTCAATTTACTGCGCCTGTTCAAGTAATATTTTGCAAAGGTTTTTTTCGTTGCGAACAGTTTATTATATTCTTGTAGTTACAGCGGTTAGAAGACATCTAAATAGATTAAGTGCTTAATTTAATTACGAGAAACCGTTAAGGTTGTATTTATTAAACGATTTTCTTATTTTTGATAGTCCAAGAGGCAACGGCTATTATGCGTCGAAAAGAAATTCGTGCGACGTTGTTTCGCTGCGTTAAACTTATTAATGAATCGATATTATGTGAAAACGTGAAATATGTATATTAATGCTTCCAGACGTTCTTTCGACGTTCGCAAAATTAGAGGTTGCCCTCACGCATCACCGACCCTTTAAAAATCTAAAGCAGGTCGTTGGCAGCAGAGGGAACAGTGGGTTCCTTCTACTGCTAACAACTTATTTCCCCACCAGGCAATATAACACACTCAAGTGTGTGTGTTATATTGCTGTGGGTTTCTGTAAATTTGAAATCCTTACCTAGGTCCCAGGTCCCAGGTCCCAGGACCCATCCTTATCCACTAATTTTCCATGAATTTTGAGGAGGCCCGACCCGTTAGTGGTTTATTTCGTCTGAAGTGATGATGATGAATGTTGTGAAGTTATATGTATATTGATGTGTAAAATACTAAACTAAATATGTACATTGTATGACGTTACATCCCTTGTGGCTGCCTCTATGCGTATAAATTAACAGCAGAACCGCGGGTAGAGTCGGTGCGCTCTTGACGCGTTATTACCAGAACATCTGCTTCGGATTAAATGAAATGGGCTTTTTAAACGGACACAGTAACGAGACAGTCCAGAAGTCATTAGTGTATTCTTTAAATTGGCTTTAATGCAAATATTGTGACTTGAATGTACAATTATTATACTAAACTAGATAACAATTCTAATAAAGGGTTAGATAATAGTGTGAAGTTGTGTGGTCTTCGTGTATATTACAATAGTTATGAACATCCCATTCAGCCATGCTGCCACCTTGCTGTGGTAAGGGGCTTGCATACTAGCTTGGATCCGTTTTGGCTCCAAAAGTTCCATAGTCCTCAGAGTTTAAATGCCGCGATACAGGGCGTGGTGGTGGTGTGATCCGGGCATAAATCCGGTGCTCCGAATTCCCCACCAAAGCCAGCGCTGTCATCGCTAAAGGCAGCTGAGTGCTGCATGGATAAGGCGCCAGATTTAACAGAAGGAGGCAGCTAATCAAAGCGTGAGGTCCACTGAAAAGCGGGTAAAGTCCTGTCAAGGTTTTGAAACATGTACTTCCACTGAGGAGCGAGGCACGCGGCCCTGCTTTGGCCAGTCGAGGAATGCCAATGGTTTTAGGTCTTGGTGTATATCATCTTTCCGCGCCCGGGAGTTCCATATAACGAGGTTAGCCGGCAGTACATCATGAGGTTTTCTATCGTTAAAAAAAATATAGTAGAAGGTTCTGTATGTCAATTGAAAATACTCGCGCAATTTTGAATAAATATAATATGATTGCCTTTATGCGGATGAGGTGAGGTAAAATTTGCAGTCAGCGCCAATAAATAAATAGGAAGGAGACAAAGTAGTCAAAGAAGACAATGACGTATTTGAAATAACAAAGAATTACAAATATATTTTCCTCAGTTATTACAACCACCACAATCCAACAAGAATGTATTCAAATACGTAAAATAAATGTTTGAATGCAAAAATCTGAAAAACGATTTGTCCATTCCACGAGGAAATGGAATTAACTCTTTCGTTGCAGGAACTCTCTAGGGGAGACAGACAATCAAAACGCATCGTTAAATTGTTAGGGATGTCGCGTAGTATTAATAGTCAGCCCATCAATGACCCACTGCTGAGTCGGGCTTCCTCCCATCACAGGGCACGGTAATTATCTTACAGTGCCACGTTGGCCAGACGGGTTTGCACAGGTTTTCGTTTTAAAGTTTTCAAGTCTCTTATGGCAAACTTTTTGGCCATGTCATTTGCTTTGGCGGCTCTTACGACACCCTCGGGATGGAATACGGTGGTGACACTATGCCTTGTAAACCCTATTCAAATTCTAAATCTAAAATATTGAGACCAGAGCAAGGTCTAGGATAATAAAGGATTTTTGGTATCAAATGATCGTAAAGAACAAATATACGTACTTCGTCGTTTCAGCCCATGAGTGACCCACTACTGAGACGGGCTTCCTCCAAATTCATCGAGGTAAATTAGCCTACTGCGTCACGCTGGCAAGACGAGTTGGCACAGGGTTTGTATCGAGTATTCCTTCTCTTGCGGCTACGTGTTCTCCCTCTTGCGTTCCCTTAGTCACCTCTTAAGACACCCTCAGGATGGTATGGGTTGGTGACACTGTATATTCTAAAGCCGTCACCACACGGACAAAGAACTTAAGAAGTGCCTTTGTTGTATTTTGTGTATCGTGACAACCCTTACTCCAGTACGCGCCCAGGATTGAATAGCATCTACAAAGAACCCTCCGGCCGGATGGACGATACAACTTATTTCACTGAAATATATTTTCATGTTCCAATATTATGCCGTAAACATCGGAAGATAACTTAAACTTTTATACAAACATATGTCGTATAAAATAAGTCGGTGTTTTACTACTACCACTTCGCAGTCCGTAGATGACCCACTGTTGAGTCGGGCCTCCTCCAGTTACATGGAGGGTTGGCATATCAAGTTTTCTTTCTCTTGGCCAACTTCAAAATATTGTAAATTTTTCATTTGTGTTTAGATTGTATATTCAGATGTTTTCAGATGTCTGGGTAAGTATTACTTACTTACCTGATTTGACAAGCTCGTCTGCCACCCGAGAGTCACTTACTGGGACTAACAATAATAATCTGGTTAATAGGTATATAATATCAGGTTAACCGTTGACTTGGGTCATTGACTTCGTCTTCGGCGGGTGACATCCTATTTTTATATATATTTTTATGAATTTGTTTTATTTTTGTAAAAATATATGTAACAATGAGATAATAAAGAAATATACACTATAATCTGGTTAGACCAGGAACAGGAACCAAATATCGACTATGATATTATGTTAGCAGTTGGAACCAGCCTTACATGCCCTCCGAACGGCCTGCTCTCTAGCTGGGTTCAAGCACTAATGCACTAATGAAAGTGGGAAAATGTAACTTTCAAATTAAAGTGTTTTGACAAGTAATTAATGCAACAACTGTAATTAATGTAATCACTATAAACTGGCAAGCAATCTAATTATCGTTTTTTAAAAAGCTGTACAAATTGAGAGGTCGTAATGATTAGCTGAAAAAAAAGCGGCGACAAATTGACGCGTCGTGTCGTGTTGCGGTCGTCACGACAATTGATCGCAATCTTCAACAGGAAACCAATCAATTAGCGTTTAAAGATGCGAGCACACATGCGATTTCCCTTTCGATTGTATTCCGATTGTTTTGACTTTAAGTGTCTGTGCCACTTTTGGATACCTACATGCAACTAGAAAATAGCAGAAAACGTTGAAACATGTTGTTTTTAACGAAATCTCTGCACAATAACCTGTTTCGTCATGAATATGAGTGAACGCAGGGATTGTGAGCGATCAGGGGAGATGGAGGGATTGTAGGAGTGAGGAGTTGTGTGTGAAAGGTGTGAATGTAGGTATGACGACTGATAGGTGTGTGTGGAGACTACCACCTAGTGTGGGACAGGGGCCGTATGATGATAATGGTGTTTATAAATATGACGATTTATAAGAGTTTTGTGATGAAACCTACGTAAATAAAGTTCCTTTTGAGTTTGAGTTTATCGCGGGGATGTACCTCTGGTTTAAACAAAGACAATTGCCGACCGTGGAATCGAACACGGCCCCGTTGATCCAAAGGCGGCACATCTAACCCCTTGACCAACGAGGTAGTCGCAGGATGAATCGATATTGATAAACCATGACTAGATAACCTGCTTCCAAACAAGATCCATCCGATGCCACAGAAAGACACAAACTCATACTCAAAAGGAACTTTATTCATGTAAGTTTTATCACTAAACTCCTATAAACCATCGTGTTTAAAACTATCATACCCATCTTTCGGCCATTGTTCATGATAGTCTCCAATTCTCCGTACATTTCTATCGGCGTCATATCTTTCATATTCATGTTCTCATTCACACAATCCATCCATCTCTTTACCCACAACCCTTACGTCTCTACCACACACATGTCACAAAATTACTGGTACCAAAACTACGTATTTGTGCCGTTTTCTGTCGACATTATTGGCGCATGAAGCAGGAGCACGTTTTTAAAAAAAATGTCGCACCATACATTTTTAGTGCTATATTTTTTGGCGATAGGCTGCCTGCTTTCCTGCCACATGGACAAGTTCGGTTAAGTTCCTTTGGATCAACGGGTCCCGGGTTCGATTCCGGGGTCGGGCGAGTGTCTTTTTCTGAACCAGAGGCACTGGCTCGGAGTCTGGGTGTCATTTCTATCTATAATATGTATGTATTTACAAAAAAAAATGTATATAAGTAGTTTATCATCCATCTCGTTACCATAACACAAGCATTAAGTTGCTTAGCTTGGGACGAGATGGCGTTGTGTGAAATGTCCAAAGGATATTTATTTATTTATATACATTAATAAATGTGGTGACGGATTTAGAACACATGGAGCATAAAAAGCCAATAAAAGGAAATGGAAATGGCAAAGGCCGATAGCTTATTGCAAGAGAAGAAAACGAGACCCTGTGCCAACCCGCCAAGGCGAACCAGGGTCTCCGACATAGCTCACAATATTTCCAAACATAAGCCCCTTGCACAGTTTGGTTGTATGCTCCAACAATCGGTTTTGTTTATATTTCTGGTGTACAATTAAGTAATAGAGTATATGTTTACGTCAGTGTGGTGACGGCTTGGTAGTCTGTGTACAATTGGCTCAACTAACAGATGTCAGATATGACACATCTGCACATCCTATTATGATGAACTGTGATCGAACAATAGACACTAACAGTCATCATGCTAATCAGAGGGTTATTGCTATGCTCTTGCTATTGCAATACAAATACACAAGCTTCTGCCCGCAATTACGTCTGCGCTGTATTAGTATATCGCCAAATTACACGATCACTGCATATTATACAGGGTGTAAGGGACGGCGTCCCGAAAAATTCGTGAAATGGGCTTTTTATGGGCACTTATTATCATGCAAAATTCAGTTCAGCAAAAAAATGAAGAATAAAAGATTTATCATTATTTAGTTAATTCGCACTACGCAATGTACAACGAACAATACAATTTATCGCTGCAGCGTCGTACCACACGCAAACGCGGAGTAGAGGTCAATGAACGCATGCCGCACGCGCGGCGCAGCGGCTCTTACCTACCTACACGGTGCTGTGGCTTAGAACTCGGCCTGTCGCTGTGCTCATCTTATGACTCAATTAACTACTCAGCTATTGGTTTAAAGTACATTTAAAATTTAGGCATAGACGCAAAGAAAATCTTACATCGATATTGTTTTAAGTAATAACAATACCACATTCAAAGATAAATTAGTTGGTGAAAGTCAAACATACCTTAACGTCTCTCTCTTCTTATAAGATTCGGCTCAAAATGGCGTCCCCCAAGTTGCTCACAAAGCTGGGCGCGATATGACGTATTTGCGTGGAGACGAGACATCATCGTGGGATCGGCTGCGATATCACTTTTTAGTTTTTGAAATGCGTCACTTATGCGTCGACGCATTTCATTCGCAGTGTCGCATTCCGCTACAAACACCTTTTCTTTGATGTAACCCCATAAAAAAAAATCTAACGGCGTCAAGTCAGGAGACCGCGCTGGCCACGCGTGAGGCCCGAATCTGCCAATCCACCTTTGAGGGAACACATCACTAAGGTACTCGCGCACTGGTCGAACAACGTGTGGTGGCGCACCGTCATGTTGGAACCAAATCCTTGGCAACCGTGCTATTGGAATTTCATCCATTTGGTCCCATTCCTGAGCCAAATCATTTTCTAACTCACGAAGAGTATTGGCCAGATCCTGCTGCAAAAATTCCAGGTACCTTGGCCCATTCATCCGCCCTGGTAAAAAGAAGGGACCCAGAATTTTGTTGTGGTAGATCCCCGCCCAAACATTTACAGACCAACGCGTTTGATGTCCCGTCTGTTGGTACTCACGTGGATTAGTTCGTGCCCAAATGTGAGAGTTGCGTCGGTTCCACATGCCGTTCCTCGTAAACGTGGACTCGTCTGTCCAAATTATACGCGACACAAAGTCAGGGAAATACCGCTGCTGATTCCCCAACCACCTGCAATACGCAAGACGACGATTCTCATCCCCAGGCACGAGCGCCTGAACTTTGTGTAAACGATAGGGCCGTTGGCGCTCTCTACGTAGGACTTTGTGCACAGTCCAGTGCGAAACGCGTATACCACGACGCCGCAAAAGCTTTGCAGCAGTTCGTGTGCCAAGGCGGGGATTGCGTTGGATTGTCTCCAGTATTCGCTGCTCAACTCGGGCGCTAATATGTCTGCTGGAGCCTTCCTGGTGTGGTACGATGGGCTGGTTATCGAGTACCCGTTGATAAGCCTGAGTGATAACACGGCTGTCCACCGGATGACGAGCGTTAGGGTAGCGCTGAGCGTAAATACGTAACGCTAGAGAAGCATTTCCTCTTGCTTCACCATATGCCATTAGCATCTCCCCGTATTCCCGCAGAAAACGGGACCCGATTCATAATGAAACACACAAAACGCAAAGACACAACACACAAAAGTACTAATCGAATTTCACTTCACAAGTCACAAGTCGCTAATTATTCACAAAACAGTTACGATTACTTCTGATTTCCGATGGAAGTCCCGGCGAACTGACGAATTTATCTATTATTATTTGAAAATTATTACAAACCTGCACATTGAAACAAATAGAGGTGAGATAATAGTATCATGTGAAAACTATCGATACTATCGAAAGTGCCTGAAACGTTGGGAATTAAATAAAATAAAACGATCATCATCGACGATTAGTTTCAAACGATTAATGAAATTAGACTTCGTGTGAAACTGTATTTGAAATAGCTTTAAACAATGAATCAGTGTCGTTTTCTTACATAAACGTAATTTTAGATGACGTCGAATTACAAAGTAACTAAAATAATTATTGTTATTTTGACATAAGTAAGTCCTAAACTAACAAGTTCTTAAAAGTTATGCATTAGGTATTTAATAGAAATACCGCCCTAATAATCGCTTAAATAAACGCAAGACAGCGCAAATTTGTTTCGATAATAATATCATATCAACTGATTGGTATTACTCTAGTTCCGAAGCTCACACGCTCCGTCTTGCCTGTGAGCATGCCGCCTGCACTAACCAGTTTAGTTTGCACCGGTAAGCGCCTGCGTGTGGACGTTATGACGGTCGCTCGCGGCGGCCTGCGTAATCGTTGACGTGCTGAAGATTGGACTGCGCGGTTCGATTCTCGTACGAGACAACTCTTTGAACAATCTAAAATAATGGTTCATGTATGGGTGTACAGTGTGTCCGTTAATTTAATGTTTCTAAAGATACTTGTGACATACGATTTATACCCGAGTTGTCTATTTAAAAACTAAAATAAAACCGTTTTAGCAAGACAGGCTGATCGTATAAAATATCGTGTACCTACACGTTTAGCAATGATTACCGAACAATAATGAAACAATAAGTATTTACCAGCCAAAACGTATGAAGTATTGAATTGGATTTTGTATTTCACCAAAATAAATACCTACGTTGTTCCTAGGTACGTCACAAATACTTCGGCAGACTAAATCTAGATTAATGAGTAGGTAGGTATGTAGTCAATCATCAAATAACACTAAGTAGGTGTTTCTAAGCTCTAATGAGCTACGTAATCGTAGGTAGGTTTGGAGCCAGGTAGGTAGTAATACAGCGTAATAACAAAACTGGATATTTATGTACTTGCATTGGGTATGCATTATTTAATACATTTCATTGAATTTTACACTGCCCTCGTCTATCTTTCTAATAATGAAATTTAGTACCTAGTTAACTTATTTACACATTCATCGTTACAGCCTATGAATGACCCACTACTGAGTCGGGCCTTCTCCAAATTCATGGAGGGAAATTAGCCTACTGTGCCACGCTGGCAAGACGGGTTGGCACAAGGTTTTTATCAAATTTTCCTTGCGGCTAGGTGATTTGCCTCTTGCATTCGGTTATTCGCTTCTTAGGACACCCTCGGGATGGTATGGGTTGGTGACACTGCGTATTCTTAATCCGTCACCAAACGGAGAGATCCACACATTAGTGTTGACCAAATTTTACGCAACTTCGTATATCTCTGGGGATTCTTCGGGAGACGTAGGTCGCGGACGAGGAGTAGAGGTCAACGAACGCATGGCACACGGCGCGGGCGGCATCGCGCGATAGTGTCATTGTACTTGCCGCCGTAACATCTGGTAGTGCGATTTTTCGTGTCTTAACTACATTGCGTTTTTTTGGGAAATTGTTTAATTTTTATAATATTACAAAAAATTAAGTGCAGCTCGACAATAGTAACTACTTCATTATATTATATGGAAAAATAATGCCAAGAAAAATCGGAAAATTCATGAAAAAAAATCCGGAAAATTCGACCGCCATGGGCCTCAGTATCATGTACTGAATCGCTGGTATCTTTTTTCGGGACGCCGCCACTTACACCCTGTATACTAGCTGCTCCCCACTGTGACACCCGCGTGAGTAATGGAATGGAGCACATAACCTTCCTCGATAAATGGACTATCCAACACCGAAATCGGACCAGTAGTTCCTGAGATTAGCGCGTTCAAACAAACAAACTCTGCAGCTAGAGAATATTAGTGTAGATACAAATGTAGAGCCATCTACCGCGTCTATCTGTTTGTAATTAACTTTAAAACGACTGAACTGATTATCATACGATTTTCACCAATAGAGAGAGAGAGAGAGAGAGAGAGAGAGAGAGAGAGAGAGACCCCTATTGTAACTCAAGGTGTAAAACATTGTGTGAACTTTGCAGCGAGCAGTGAGGTGCGGACAACTAAAGCACCTGAGTAGTTTAAAAAATAGAACGTACACCGGTGCGAAGCCGGGACGGGACGGGAAGCCGGGACGGGGCCGCTAGTATCTTTTTCTAATTGTGGCCTATGATATTCTCATGTATGAGCTATATTAATTGTAAAGTTTCATTATCTTACATTCAGTTTCTTTTGCACGCATCCACACATCTATAAAACTTTCGCGTTTTTAATATTGTTACCTAGTTACTATAATTTGGTACAGCACAGGCGACTATTGGAATGCAAGTGGCTGATTACCTAGCCGCAAGAGAAGGAAAACTGATACAAACCCTATGCCAATCCGTTTTGCCAGCGTGGCACGGGAAGCTAATTCGCCTCCATGCATCTGGAGGAGACCCGACTCCGTAGTGGGTAATTTAGGGTCTAAAACGACGAAAGGTGTGTTAACCGAGAGTGCTCATGACGTAGTGTCGAGTGCACGCACTGGACAGATTGAAGCCACTAGAACAAACAGACTTCAGAAGAAACAGTTGCCTTTTGCCCAGAAGTTATACTATACACGTTAGAAACCTTCGCGCCCTGCAGGCCTCACATCATTAAGACATAAACCATAATACAAGTCCATTTATACTCCACAATCTCCATTTAATATCAATATCAAAGCACACCGCATACCAAAGTACAGGCTTGATTTCAATCTGGGTCCGAAGATTTATTCGACACCTCGAAACCACTCCGCCCCCTGGATGCGAGCGTGATGATATATCATGGCTAACTACCCACCTTGGTACTCAGATGATAGGGCTGGAGTATCGATGTATTTATCAACTGATAGCTTTGGTAGGAGACATTATTTTTAAGTAAGTTAATTGTTTTTTTTTATAGAAATACCTTTTTTATAGTGGGGGAAACCTTTTTTAGGGCTGGGCTGGGGTATGTGGGAGTCCCGGTCGCGATGCCCTCTAAAACCTACCACTATTTGTCTGCGGGGGCCTCTGGTTTAGACAAAGATACTTGCCCGACCCCGGAATCGACCCCGGGACCCGTTGATCCATAGGCGGCACATCTTACCCCTAGACCAACGAGGCAGTCGATTTAATTATTTGTTTAGACATACATAAAAAACGATGTCTAAAACTAGCAAAAAGCAACTTTGAATATAGCAACTATAGACTAAATTGAAATAGGCAACGCATCCTCAGCGCTGCAGGTATTTGCTGACGTGCACAGATGGCTGGCGGTATTACCACACTGGGTGGTAGCAAAATTAAGGCCAGACTTCTGGTATTCTGTGCAGTCGAAAAGCCGCTTTGCCAGGTCCAAATGAAAGATTGGGCATTAGAGCCTCACGCCCCAAGCGTCTCCACACCCAACGACACAAATATATAACCGCTGGTTAAGCTTTTATCCTTATCCGTGTGCTAAAGGTTTTAGAATACATAGTGTCGTAAGAGCCGACGAAATGTAGCCACAAGAGAGGGAAAACTTGAATTGGAACCTTGTGCTAATCCGTCTGGCCAGCGTGGCACAGTAGGCTAATTACTCTCCGTGTAAAGGGAGCAGGCCCGACGCAACAGTGGGTCATTTATGGGCTGACTAGTAGAATAGGAACCTGCTATATTTATGTCGCTTGATGATTTCTGATTTCGCAGCACCATTTTAAACATAGAGCTGTATCTTGGGTTTGGCCTAGAATGTGTACTGTGTACTATATAAAATACTTTGATTTGTAGATTTTATAGTCTTAGCTGAACCAGCAATTGGCATAATTATTTAGATTCATTTTTAATTGTGTACTATATAAAATAGGTACTTTGATTTGTACATTTTATAGTCTTAGCTGAACCAGCAATTGGCATAATTATTTAGATTCATTTTTAATTGGAGGATCGTCTGGTGACGGGTATAGAATATATAGTATGCCACCTAATTTCACCCTGATGGTGTCATAAGAGCCGACAAAAGGTCGAAAACCTAGCCGAAAGAGAAAGAAAATAGCACGATGATTGTCGATTTTGATTCTGAACTAGCATGGATAGGCCCTGGTCTAACCACTCCCGCTGCTTTGTGTCGTCGTTACAGCCCATAAATGACCTATTACTGAGTCGGGCCTCCTCCAAATTCATGGAGGGAAATCAGCCCACTGGCAAGATGGGTTGGCACAGGGTTTGTATCAAGTTTTCCTTATCTTGGGGCTAGGTGAACTGCCTCTTGCGTTCTTTTAGTCGCCTCTTACGACACCAGACGAACCCGTCTGGCTTCGTAGCACAGTAGGCTTCTAAGTTGATGGAGGAGGCCCGACCCATCTTAAAAATATCCTTGGACATTTCACACAACGCCATCTCGTCCCAAGCTAAGCAAACTTAATGCTTGTGTTATGGTAACGAGATGGATGATAAACTACTTATATACATTATTTTTTTTATAAATACATACTTATTATAGATAGAAATGACACCCAGACTCCGAGCCAGTGCCTCTGGTTTAGACAAAGACACTTGCCCGACCCCGGAATCGAACCGTTCATCCAAAGGCGGCACATCTAACCACTAGACCAACGAGGCAGTCAACAGCATCTTATGGGCTGACAAGTAGTAGTAGAAATGTAAATTGAAGGAACCCCAACTCAGAAGGTGGTATTTTATAGGCTGAAATGATGACTTGAATCTATCATGGCCAATCTAATAAAGCAATCTACTACGTTCGTGGTATTAAGATATTTATAACAAAACTGCCGGAGGCTTCAACTGTCACACTAACCTAAGTGAGTATAATTATAGACAGGCACATTGATGAGGTATTTATGTACAGTGTATCTCGTAACGTAGTTAGTTTAGTTTGTATCGGTGAAATTGCAATTCTAATTCAACAGTTACTTTGTTTGTATAGGATTTTCATAAAACTCTTACAAATCGTCAGGATTGAGGGTGAAAACACAGACACCAGAGGCGGAAGCGTGGCGGAAACGGGTTCTTTGTATTCGACACACAATTCGTAGCGTACTCGTATTCCACGATAATTCTAAAAAAACTGCTCCCCCCTTCTGCACGCCTTCGCTCTGAGGTTTGTTTGTTGCTACGTTGAAGCTACCATCGGTTCGGAACGCTCCTCCACAGAGAAGAGCCAACAAGAACTCTGTAGTTGTTTTTTTATTCAACTGATGTGTGTTTCATGAAAAGATAACACACAGAGTTATAAGATAGAAGGATCGTAATAAATAGAACTACTTAGATACCTGTTACGTTGTTTTGCAAATGCTTATCGTCGGGGATAGTGCAAATCCGCGAATCTACCATACGTAAAGTGTGCGTATCTGCACAGCCTGTAGGTTTACAGGAGATGGTTTTAAGTTTATATTTTTTGTTATTTCAACGGCTATTGACATCATTTTTACAGAGAGAGTAATAGTTTATGTGTTCTATTTATTGTTAAAAGTAGAAATATAAATTTTATAAAAATTAAATTTTATAAGTCTTATAAAAAATTAGGATATTGCGTGCATCATCGACATTTCAAATTGGCTACATTTGTCAGATACGCGGAATTATCCAATGCTAGTTCCGCGGATTTGCACTATCCCCGACGTTATGTTAAATTCATAAATTATATTTTACCTACTACTACTCAGCCAATATCTGACCCATTGCTGAGTCGGGCCTCCTCCAGTTACATGGAGGGTAATAAGCCTACCGTGCCACGCTGGCAAGATGGGCTGGCCTGGCACAGGATTTCGTATCAAGTTTTCCTTCTTTTACGCCTCGGTTGCTATGTGGCTTTTATTTCGCCTCATCACATGTATAGATAGATAGTATAGCTATAAAACAAATACTAATTATCTGTTTGTCTTTCATAACAAGGCTTACAAGTAAAAAGAACAAATTTTATTTGAAAGTTTATTTAATCCAATTCTTTATGTTGCCTCTACATAAAATTCATAATGAGTCCAATTCACTACTAAATATTTTATCAATCGCTACAGATTGGGGCCATTTCTTTCCACTTTGTAAATATCTCTAAAATCCAGACAAAAGTCATTGGGTATTCTGAATACGCTAGCAACAAAATTTTCTTTTAAGCCTTAGGCAAAGCTCGTGTGGGTACCTATTATAGGAAAAAGACTTAGGAAATGTGTTTTTTATTTGAAATGTTAGCCTTCAGGTTAAAGATAAAATAGCATATTTTAAAAACAGCAACTTAATTAATAATAAAACAGTCATAATAAAACGTTTAACAGTTTATTTCGCACAGAGAAATGGCATAATAAGCAATAGATATTTCTTTGAATATTTTTTATTTTGTCACTTTAAATACCAAAGTCATCTTTATTATTCAAGCGGGTGAAATAGGAGTATATTATGTGTGTATATTTGTGATACTTCTGCGCGGTAGCAACGTGTCGGTATTGCCTTTACAAATTAAAATTGTAGCAGTCCCCGTACTCAGTACTCTGTCCGTTTGGTGACGTTTTTAGAATACATAGAGGTCACCACCCCATTTTATCCTGAGGGTGTCGTAAGAGCCGACAAAAGGAAATGACAGGGCTGAAAACCTAGGTTTTGTCATTTCCTTTTGTATCGGCTAGCCGCAAGAACTGAACCCTGTGCCAACCCGTCTAGCCAGCGTGGTACAGTAGGCTAATTACCCTCCCTGTGACGAGAGGAGGCCCGACTCAGCAGTGGGTTATTTATGGGCTGAGTTGTAGTAGTAGTAGAACTCTGTATCATGTAAACAGCAAATATAAACTTTCTCGTAAAAGGTCTTTAACCACGCAGATTGTAAATGGCACCAGATTCTAAGAAACGTTACTTTATTTATGTTATAATATTAGCAGTCAGCTCTCGGACTGATAGGGCTGGAAATAAAAATTCTGAGCGGGTAGTGCCGCCACTATGCGTCAAATATGGCGGACATTATGTGTCTTCTCAATTCACGTATTTTTGTAGTGTAGTGTAGTGAGACTATCTTTGATAATTTAGGCGCAAAGAGATGATCATCCAGCCAGACGAGGTGGTATGTCTAGCTAGGGGTCGCAGCGCCTTTCCCCCTGATAGTCGGGGAAATCTTAACTGTGCGAATTGCTGTTGAAATTTCACTATCGCGGTGTAGGACTTTTTTTGGTAATTCTCGCATTTGTAGGCGATATTTCTTGATGTAAGTAATAATTATTTCAGATTTTTCGGGTAAATTGTGTAAAGTATGTAGCATGTTGGTGGCTACAATAATATACTTATATGGAACCATTTGTTATTGTTTCATCTAGACTGATGACATGATAAAGAAGACAAGGGTGACCAGAAATCTGGCTGTACGGCGGCTTGTCCGCTGTTACCAGCATATTGGCCACTCTCCCCAAGGGAAGCTGTCTGGATGAAGTTTCTTATGTTTAATTGTACCTCAATATATATTTTTAAGTTTAACATAATAGTTTGTTTATATGGGCTGAGTGGTATTGGTACTACCAACTATGGCTGAGTGGTATTGGTACTACCAATACCACTCAGCCCCTGACCCAATGCTGAGTCCGGTTACCTCTAACTACATGGAGAGTAATTACTCCACCGTGCCTCGCTAGCCAGACTGGTTGGCACAGGGTTTCATTTCGAGTTTTCCTTCTCTTACGGCTAGCTTTTCGGCCTCATCATTTCCTTCTGTCGGCTCTTTCGACCGCCTCACGATGTAATGGGTTGGTGACACTATGCCATCTAAATCCCTCACCACATGGAATGGTTTGTGTATAGTTATTATTATATTAATAATGTAAGTTATTATTATATTAATAATGCAGTAATAATGTAGTGTAGTTATTATTATATTAATAATGTAAGTAAGTTAATCTATACTAATATATAAAGCTGCAGAGTTTGTTTGTTTGTGTGTTTGTTTGTTTGTTTGTTTGAACGCGCTAATTTCGGGAACTACTGGTCCGATTTCAAAAAATCTTTCAGTGTTAGATAGTCCATTTATCGAGGAAGGTTATAGGCTATATTTTATTTTAAAAAGAATTAGGGATCCGTATGAAAATTGCGATTTTGTAAACCAAGGTGTAAAATCGAAAACCTATTTATGCGTGCGCTGCAAAAACTATTGACAATAGAACAAAATGATGTACTACGGGTTTGTAGGTCTTATAAAGATCTCCGAGAGCACATATCTAACTATCATAGTTTAGTCACAATAACCGATTTTAGTTTCATAAAAAATATGCACGGGTTCGAAGCCCACGCGGGCGAAGCCGCGCACAAAAGCTAGTGTTATATACTTATAGTAAAATAACCAATAATTAAATTAGATATAGACTTGCAAAAATGTACAAGTTAATAAATAGAGTACTTTGAAACGCCGAAAAAATAATTAAGAATGTAGATGTATAAAATAATTAAATAAGAAAGAATGCGCAGTTAATGATAATGACAGGATACTGGTAATTGTGATATCTCATTGTACTTAGCGATACTGAAAAATCTCTCAATCAAAAAACAATGCCACGAAATCTATATCACTTGACATGACATAATTGCCGTCAAGTACATCAAAGACCGACAATTAGAGGTCCATTAATTGCCTTCCTGGCCCGTCGGTCCTTCGCCATGGCACCCCGTGGGCACGGGGTCAGCTCCGGGACACCTTTATGAGGATAAGACATGGAAAATATATATGATGCTTGACCAATGTTGTCAGGAGATCGGTCTACTAAGAGGAGAATGCAATCGTTCTGCAACGTCTGCCTCAGCAACCTCCTGTGGCGGATTTAGAATACCTAGTGTCGCCATTCCATTCCATCCTGAGGGTGTCGTAAGAGCCGACAAAAGGAACACTTGAAATGAATCCCTGTGCCCTGTGCCGCCCAACCCGTTTTGCCACAGAAGGCTTAATACCCTCCATATAATTGGAGGAGGCCCGACTCAGTAGTGGGTCATTTATGGGCTTAGGAGGGGGAGTCTACCTCACAAGGTTGTTAGGACGGGTATCGAACGCGAAGCAGGTGAGTATTATTGTCTGGTGTTACTGGGCTGGTATTCCGTATGCTGACGGATTTAGAATACACAGTGTCACCACCCCATTCCAACCTGAGGGTGTCGTAAGAGCCGACAAAAATGACCACATGGAAACAAACGAGACTGTGTGCCAACCCGTCTAGCTAGCGTGGCACAGTAGGCTAATTACCCTCCATGTAATTGGAGGAGGCCTGACTCAGCAGTGGGTCATGTATGGGTTGAGTATTAGTGTGTAGGAGTTAAAGTATGTCCATGTTATTCGCAGCGTATCCCGGCGATTCGCTAATGAAGATATTTGGGGCACACTCCGCTATCTCATTGTCAATAAATATCGTGCTCCGCCCCCGCTTCAGGCCTCTTCCGCCCCGTACTCCTACACCCAATGGTACCAACTCAGAATATTTTAATTGCCATGTTGAGTGGCCGAAATTGACGCAAAGAATTTGTCTCCTTTTAAACCATATCGTTTTGTAATGGTAAGTTCACCCAAAGAATTTCCCTATGGTGACGGATTTAAAATACTTTGTGTCCAAAGAATCCTATGAGTGTGTCAATGTAAAATATTTACTTTATTTTTATATAATAATATATATTTGTAGCAATAATTGTAAGAAACAATACTCAAACTCAGAAGGTCAACATTTTAGTTCAGTAGGTTTTATCACAGAACTCATATAAATCGTCATATCCATCTCTTTTGATCACGAACAACGCTTGCGTCATGCATTCATGGCGAAACTACCACGGCTTCGGTATACTGTTCTACAGAGAAGACTTTACAAAAACTCATTCGCATTATAACGTGCATCATTTTCGTCTACATTGGTATAACAGTTAATCAAATCAAGTTAAAGTAACAAAAAAGCAATAATAAAGGCGTCATTTATTTCGTCAAATCGGCGCATACATACAACTACTACTGAGCCCATAGATAACCCATTGTTGAGTCGGGACCCTTCAGTTACAAGGAGAGTTACTGTGCTACTGTACTGGTTCTCACATGGATTTATATCAAGTTTTCCTTCTCTTGCGGCCACTACCAATATATGAAAAATTAAAAGCTGGCAATACTAACCAACCAACGAGTTCGAAAGCGATATGCGAACACACCCCTTTGGCGATTAAGTGTTATGATATAATCTGAAACACCTTCATGTATCGAGAACAGCTGTTCTTAATTATTATTTTAAGGGCATTTAGTGGATATCGTACGCTGTTAGCAGAGTAACGTATACTTACTATTGCAGTTGTGACAGCCAGAGGCATTACAGACCACCAGACTCCAAAGACCCGAACCCTCCGATATATACGTGCAAAGTTTAAGTAATAAATTGCTTTATTCTCTTTGCATTATAGCAATTGCTTACGACCATCTGTGTGGTGACGGATTTTGGATACATGGTGTAACGACACGGTTGGCGCAGTGGTCGAGCGACCGACTGCTGCGCAGCATGTCGCGGGTTCGATTCCCCGCACGGAAGAAATATTTGTGCGACCTACAAGTATTTGTTCCGGGTCTGGGTGTTTTCTATCTATAATATGTACATATTTACAAAAAAAAGTATAATAAGTAGTTTATCATCCATCTCGTTACCATAACACAAGCATTAAGTTGCTTAGCTTGGGACGAGATGGCGTTGTGTGAAATGTCCAATGATATTTATTTATTTATTTTATTTATTGCATCCTGAGGGTTCGTAAAAGCCGACAGAAGAAACTTACAGGGCAAAACCAAGCCGTAAGAGAAGGAAAACATGATATGAAACCCTTTTTTTTTTTGTTTCGCCCGGGGTAAAATCCTTTATGGACTATCCCCGTCCGTCACGAGGATGGCCGAGGGGGGGCGTGTGGGACTCTCCCCCAGAGTGGGGGCCTACCCACTAAACATCCCCGGGTTGCTCCAACTCGCGTCCTGTTGCGGCATTGTGGGATCTGTACACAGTACCACTGATATGAAACCCTGTGCCAACCCGTCTGCCCAACGTGACGGAATTTTTCTCATGATCCTCTTTGTTATAAAATAAAAATCAAAATGTTTTTTATTCGAATAAATTCTTGCGAATGCTTTCAAATAGTCAAAAAAATGGAGGGAAATAGGAGGAGGACTCAGCAGTGGGTCATTTATGGGCTGAATAGTAGTACCTTTACTACCATGCTTCTCTCCATAATTAGGATTAAAGTCCACAGAAACCTACCGTATAAGGTCATGAAATGGAGCCGCGCACCTTGCAAAGCTTTTTCCCCCGAAATGGGTACGAAAACTTTTTACACCATCAAAATCGGTTAAGTCGTTTTTGCGATGCGCCGCCACCGGTTGATTGAGCGATTTATGATGTATACTGAGGTGGATAAAGTGAGACATTATTCCTTTTGAGTTTACGATTTACATTAATAAGAGGATGGAGTTTATACAATAATTGATGATCTTGTTAAGGAACCTCGTATCTCTTAATAAACATATATGTCTTGCCGGACAGTCATTGAAATTAAGAGCATGGGTGTGCAATTTTATAACAAGTTGTAGGATCGGCGAGATCAATGTGTTCATAAAGAAACTCACGCGTATGGGCCTCTGGTAACCACGAAAGAAACTGCTCTCAAATGTTTCAAACAGTTAATTTACAATACATGATCATTCATCATCATCATTTCAGCCAAAAGACGTCCACTGCTGGAAATAGGCATCCCCCAAAGATTTCCACAAGGCCGGTCCTGGGCCGCCCGCATCCATCGTTTTCCGGCGACCGTAACCAGGTCATCGGTCCACCGTGTGGGAGGCCTACCAGCTTGAGGGCTATGTCGGTGACCCTGGTTTGTCTGCGTATCTCCTCATTTCTGATTCGATCTCGCAGGAAAACTCCGAGCATAGCCCTCTCCTTTGCCCTTTGGGTGACTTTGAGCCTTCTGATGGAGCCCATAGTGAGCGACCACGTCTCTGTTCCATATGTCATCACTGGCAACACACATTGGTTGAAGACTTTTGTCTTCAGACACTGCGGTATTGTGGACAATACATAATACACTCGAGAGCAATGAATCCATGTTAAAAATCTCGGAAACTAAAAATGATAGGTTAATGCAAAATAAATTGTATTTAATAGACAATGTAATACTCCTTAAATGAAAGTAAAAAAAATATGAGTCACCATACATTTTATTAACACAAAATTACATAAAGAAAAAAACTGCTGATCTCTCCTTAAAACAAAAATAGGAAACATGAAATTTTTGAACTTTATTACGATTTTCTTGAATTTTAATACTTCGTATTGCCTCCTCGTGCTTCCATTACTGCGTTTACGCGGTTTGGCATGCTGTACACCAAGTTCCTTATACGATTTTGGGGAATATTCTCCCATTCCTCTGTGAGAGCAATTTTGAGCTCACGAAGCGTGATTGGGGGAGGGTTTCGTTGTTTAACGCATCTGCCTAGCTCGTCCCAAGCATGCTCGATCGGGTTGATATCCGGGCTGCGCGCTGGCCACTCCATACGAGTAATGTTCATCTCTTGAAGGTAGTCATTCACAATCCTACCTGTATGAGGTCGGGCATTGTCATGCATAAATATAGCATCCTCACCTAAATTGACCATAAATGGACCAACGTGATCATTAAGGATTTCTTCCACATATCTTACGCTAGTTAAAGAGCCGTTTTCTATGATCACCAGCTCTGTGCGACTTTCAGAAGAAATTCCGGCCCACACAAGTACAGACCCACCACCGTAGGCTACTTTTTCTTCGATGCATGCTTGCTTGAATCTTTACCCTGGTCTTCGATACACTCTGTGTCTTCCATCGTGCTTGTAGAGCATAAATTTTGATTCGTCGGAGAACATAACTTTTGACCAATCTTCAATACTCCAATTTACGTGGCTCTGGGCATATCTTAGTCTTGAAATACGATGCCCACGCTCCAGTTTAGGGCCGTTTGCAGGTCTAAGGGGTTTTAAGTTAGATTCAGCAAGCCGACGTCTTACTGTCCATGCACTTGGGTTACTTCCTCCGAGGCGTCGAAACTGATTTGTGAGTTCAGTTCCTGTGAGAAAGCGATTTCGAAGCATGGTGTTCACCAAGTATCGGTCTTCTCGTGCTGTGGTACACCTGGTTCTGCCCGTTCTTGGTCTGCGTAGGTTAGAACCAGTTTCTTCGTAACGTCGGAGAACTCTTTGTACTGTTGACAGCGACACACCGACAGTCCTGGCTGTATCGCGCTGACTCCGGCCGGTTTCCAGCATTGTAAGTATTCTGGTGCATTCTTCAGGCGTAAGCGACATAATTTCAGCTTGAATAATGAATATAGAGCACTATCAACATGGTTTTTGTATCCACATAAATGACAGATTACAAACAAAAGCAAAACCAAATGCTGTAATTTCGTAGTTCCATCTTCGAAAGTGGCCCTTTTTCAAGTTTGATTTTTTTATGATATAACTTTACAATAATTAAGAAGTTTTAATACCTTTATTTAAGGAGTATTACATTCTCTATTAAATACGATTTATTGCATTAACCTAGCATATTTAGTTTCCGAGATTTTTAGGATTCTTTAAGTGACCCGGATTCATTGCTCTCGAGTGTACATGCTACATCAAAATTGATTAATTTAGCTACAAATATCAATACGACTTGAAACTTTCTGTCAACACCATCTAGTAATTGTCTTTCAAGTCGATGCATCTTTTACTTTTATAATTAATGCTCCCCGCATACAAGTCGTAATAATTATGACAATTATCGCCTTTCGCACACCGTTGCCGACGAATCTGTGGCTATTAACACTTTGCTTTTTACTGTGAACCAATCACTCGCCGACGCTGCCATTTTGTGTTAATTAACTTCTATAAGATGGCGGAACAAGATGGCCGACGTTCAGCTTTTTGCTGAGGCATAAATATGCCTTTAATCATTTTAATGTCCGTTAGGGAGTGTTCTTTGGATGCTTAGGTAAAGGTAATGGACCTAGATAGTTTGAAAACATACACAGATCATAAACAGTACTGCTGCTATACTTTTAATTCATATTTACTAAATTTAACCCATAGATGACCCACTGTTGAGTCGGGCCTCCTACAGTGGGGATATGGCCTTCCATATGGTCCAATATGGCCCATGCTGGCCAGACGGGTTGGCACAGGGTTTCGGTTCAAGTTTTCCTGGGTATTAGAGGAGCGTGCTGTGCGTTCACTTAGCATATATTCAATAACAAAAAAATATAGTCCTGTAATATTCTGCACTGAAGCCCATACTAACCCACAGCCGGATCGGGTCTCCCACAATTACATGGATGGTATTAGGCTACTGTGTCACAGGGTTTCGTATCAAGTTTTTCTTCTTTTGCGGCCACGTTGTAGGCTTTATCATGTAAATATTTAGAGTCACGTGATTTGTATAGTTATGACATGTTTCTCAATTTATGATTATGACTTTTCGGCATGGATCACGACATCCTCGGGTTGGAATGGGGGTTGTGACACTATGCACTCTTAATCCGTCAGAGGCACTATATATGCTATTTAAATAAGGACATATCCATATTACATTTGAAATTATAGCTGGCATATGCCTTGGAACGTAATCAAATCTCAAGCCCAACAGATCTGCATTTCTATGATCTAGATTAGGTACTTTGTGAAAGGCCAAAGGGTAATGAAAAAGACAGTAAAATCTACTTTGACATTAACTTAAACACCGCAGTTAATCGAAATGAATTGAACATAACTTTTATGGGAGCGAATAAGCAATTACAACAATTAGCTAAGTAATAGCCACGAAATATAAAACACACATTACAAGCAAGGATACTTTTGCAGGAATTACACCTTTGCGTTCAGAACGAACCAATTATACAATAGCTGTACAGTTAGCAAGGTCCGGTCGACAAGGGCGACTGGTTTAGACCATTGGGTTCTTCAATAAGATAGAAGATGGATTAAGAAGACATAGTGTCACCACCCCATTCCACCCTGAGGGTTTCGTAAAAGCCGACAATAGAAAAAGACAAGACAAACCTAGCCACGAGAGAAGGAAAACTTGATACGAAATCTAGTGGCAACCCGTCTGACCAGTGGCACAGTAGGCTAATTACTCTCCATGTAATTGGAGGAGGCCCGATTAAGTAGTGGGTAATTTATGGGCTGAATAGTAGTATTAATCGTATATACCTTTAAAGCCCGGAAGTTCGGTTGAAACTTAGGTTACCAGGGGTTTTTCTAGAGTTCTGAAATTTGGGAATGGTTAATATAAAATGTAATAAACATGGATACCGGGCGGTTGGGGACTAGCTGGAGTATGTGGACTCCGGGGAACGGAAGGATGGTTATTAGTGCACCGACCTATCCTCTAAACCAATGGCATTCCTCGACTCCGCTTCAGGCGCAGCAGATAAAACTTTACAACAAAACTTATTACTGCATTGCCGATTATGTAAACGACCCAGTTGCCTGTGACTAAGCTGTTAAGTGTCAATATTCTATCTTTATTTATTGTTCATAGATGAAATAAGACCGCAAGGAACAAATAATGACAAGCCCTCTGAGCTTCTTGCCAGTTCTTCTCAGCAGTGGTCCCGTGCCGCTAGAGGGTCGAATGTTTTATTATTTAATATATAATATTTTATTAATTATATATTGACAATTTGTAAGTGTCCATCGTGACCTAAACAAAATAAATGATTTGAATTGTAATGGGGGAAGACCGCGACCTTAGGGGCCATGCTCGCATCGATTAATGGTGCCCCAAGCTTCGAGGCGGGACCCTCAGTCTTTACTGAGCTCTACGGATCCCTGAAATTCCGTTGATCGTCTGCGCCGACCGCGATTATGTCATTACGGGGTGGCTAACAAAAAATTAAAGGGCATTATAGTATGTGATGATACAGTGCAATTAAACGCACCGCGACAAAAAGTCGCGTCGCAAAGTCGCGCGATCACTGCCGAATCGGCGATGTTTGGCTGCGCCGTTTTTGCCCGCGGGCTTTGCACTCATTGTATCCCCAAGATTGATTGTGCTACGTCGCATTCTCTGAGGTATCCGTTATGCTATTTCGGTGATAACTTCTGAATGTTTATACTTTCGAAAGCTAGTTTTTGTGTTATCGTAATTGGTGTTCCGAAGACAAGCCTATATCCTACAAATACCTTCTCCTAACTGTAGAAATATGTCTCTCGCCCGTTTGTCTTGTTGTCTACTACTACTACTCAGCACATATGTGACCCACTGCTGAGTCGGGCCTCCTCCAGTTACATGGAGGGTAAATTGTCCTACTGTGCCACGCTCGCCAGACGGGCAGTTTAGGTATATAATAAATAAATAAATAATAAATATCCTTGGACATTTCACACAACGCCATCTCGTCCCAAGCTAAGCAACTAAATGCTTGTGTTATGGTAACGAGATGTATGAGATGTTTTTTTTTGTAAATACATACGTATTATAGATAGAAATGACACCCAGACTCCGAGCCAGTGCCTTTGGTTTAGACAAAGACACTTGCCCGACCCCGGAATCGAACCCGGGTCCCGTTGATCCACAGGCGGCACATCTAACCAACGAGGCAGGTTTCGTATCAAGTTTTCCTTCTCTAGCGGTTAGGTTATCATACATCATTGCCCTTTGTTGGCTCTTACGACACCCTCAGGATGGTATGGGGTGGTGACACTATGTATTCTAAATCCGTCACCACAGGGACTTCGAATAAGAATGGTGCAGTCTTAATAATGCGTCATGCTTGTGAACAGGTGCCGTTGCTGGGGGTCGGTTGGCTCGGGCATTAGAAGGTTACTATTGTTGACTAGATCTGGCTGATGTTTGGCCCTTTGCAACTATTGCGCGAGTTTGCTTTCACAAATCTGTCTTATATCCAGTCTTGTACCCAAAAATGACGATCTAAAAAGAGCAACTACAGAGTTTCTTGTCGGCTCTTCTCTGTAGAGGTGCATTCCGAACCGGTGGTAGATGGTAAATAATTAATTTTAAATGGTAAATTTTATTATAATTTATTATTTGACTAGTCAAAAGAGCTCTAATGAGCCAACTTGATTAAATGAGTTTTGATTACGAATAAGTGTGGACGATTACAAAAAAAAGAATAGTTGTTCCGATATTTAAACAAGGCCAATAGTATTTCTCATTTTTGTTGAACACTGTGCTTCATTGTTTTTTTAATTAGTGATCAACATGATATTGTCGGCGCGCGGTAATCAGTAGAAATTGCGATCTGCGGCGATAGCGTGCACAGGAGCGTTGGACATTCAAATATTTGAGCGATGCGATCGCGCATGCGCAGTCCTGCTACCGGTAAATTGGACTAGTTTTTCCTGCAGTTCCACCTATATTTTGCATTTATAAATCAACTATTATTAACCCGCAGCCCATAAATGACCCACTGCTGAGTCGGGCACCTGCCTTTACATGGAGGGTCAACTTTTCAATTAGTGAACAGTGCCACACTGGCCAGACGTGTTGCCACAACAAATTTCGTTTTAATTTTCCTTCAGTAGCGTTTAGCTTTCAGGCCCAGTCATTTCCTTCTGTCAGCTCTTACGACGCACATCAAACCAATAAAACTCCTCTTTTTGAAATTAAACACTTTAAATTTATCGAGTGGATAAAAACAAAACACGCGGTAATTCTGTTAAAAGTTTGAAAGTCAAATTTCAATCCTAGTTACTAACTAATATTTTAAACGCGATAGTTTGTAAGAATGTATGGATGTTTGTTTGTTAATCTTTCTCGCAAACACTACTGAATGGATTTTGGTGACACGTTTCAATGATATAGCTTAAACCTTAGAATAACACATAGGCTATAATAATATTTAAATAAGTATATAGTTTGAATTATCCACAATTTAAGGACATCAGTAGTGTCAAGTAAGTTGGTAAAAAATCTGACGAAAAATATCTTCTATCAACATTATCACAATTTTCCGTCACCACGCCCGTGAAGCCAAGGGGCACAGCTAGTGTGTTATAATCGCGAAAACCTCTTTTTTCCTAAGGTTAAAATTATTAATCGTTTTAAGTACGTACTTAGCATTATATTAGTGAGTTAATCTACTAGCGTATATCCGTTGGCATAGCTGCCTGTAATTGATACAGCTCATTTATTTTTATAGCTTTTGGGGCGCATCTTTGAAATGTTTTAGAAAGAGCGTGATATCGATATCAGTAAAAAACCATACAACCATACGTGGGAGTAACGTTGGTTTTGTTATGGTCTTGCTCTGATCTTTCAGCCATTACATTAACGAAGGTATTGTTTTTGTGTGTTGGTACACAGTAGGTATGTGAGTGCAGTTTTAGGACGCACCATATTGCTTGCCATTGCATTGCAATTTTTAGCTATGCCACATGATACGCAGAAAGCGTATATGCTTTCAATGGAGTTTCATGCCGGCTCTTCTCCATGGAATGGGTGGTAAAGACGCAACGATTATTGTGTTTCAAATCATTGTTTTATTATTTGACAATTTGCAAGCATTCTTATGAATTAATTCGAAGTAAAAGCATTTTGATTATGTTTGCAGACATCTGTTTGCCTGAGTGTAGAAATACGGGTCAATGAACTGGTTAAATGTCACCAGTCGAGGAATTCTTTCTTACAGTTCTAATGCTAAACGCTCGATGGCATTATAATTGGCTCAAGTGGTGAATGCTTTCAATATTCAGGTGTCGCGCTAGACCAAGTTGTTCTACTAGCGTACTTTCAAAACTATCAATGTCACTTTTGATGGAACTTTCAATTGAAAATAACTGGTCGACTTCGATTTTGTATTCATTTAATTTCTCACGACACAAGAATAAAAGTGATGTATTTTACATTGCGATTATTTGATAGTTTTATGTTAGAATTCTTGTCAAATCACTTAGTTAGCCCTAGTTTCATATCTTACGTTTTCAGGTTGTTACAGTTTAAAAGTAAATACTTTTTAACTCCTGAATTTTCCCTTTCACTAGGTACGTGTACAATTTTACCTTGGCAAAATAACACCCCTCTCCTCCTCCTCAGCCCATAAATGCCCCACTGTTGAGTCAGGCCTCCTCCAACTACATGGAGGGTAATTAGCCTACTGTGCCACACTGACCAAAATAACACTACTCTTGGCTTACTCTATCAGGGGTATCTAAGTTGCTTTTTATTTTGGTGCTCAGGCCTTGCTTTTACATTTTAATGGATCAGCGAACAGTGTCTTAAACCCTTGCAAACGTCCACAGGTGACTGTGATCAATTCCCATCAGGCAAGCATTCATTGAGCGATACGTCATGCTTTAAAAAAATCAAACAGTCTATGTGGGACTACGTTTCTGTCAAAACTCTATATCTTATCATAGGTGACATTTAATTATGATGCATCAAACCAAATTTATTGCTTCCACATAATGTCAACAGTATTGGTCATTATGTAATCATACCGCAGTGCATATAATTATCAATTAATTGAAGACACTTCATGCGTTATGTGCACAATTTTAAACCTTAAAATAACGTTTGTGGCAATATAAATTAATTAGAAAACTCTTCCATGTTTAAGGGTAATCCATGTTTCTGGATTTCATCCCTTATTCGCCGTTTCAGCCCATAAATGACCCACTTCTGAGTTGGGCCTTCTCCAAATTAATAGAGGGAAATTAGCCTACTGTGCCACGCTGGCAAGACGGGTTAATCACTATTATATATGTATATGTGTTAATTATTACTAAGGGATGACTTATCCGTGTGGTGACGGACTTAGAATACACAATGTCACCAACCCATGTCGTCTTGAAGGTGTCGTAAGAGGCGACTAAAAGAACGCAAGTGGCACATCACCCAGCCGAAAGAGAAGGTAACCTTGATACAAACCCTGTGCCAACCTGTCTGGCCAGCGTGGTCTTTTCAGCCCATAAATGACCCACTAGTGAGTCAGGCCTCCTCCAAATTCATGGAGGGAAATAAGTCTACTGTGCCACGCTGGCAAGACCGGTTGGCACAGGGTTTGTATCAAGTTTTCCTTTTCTTCCGGCTAGGCGATCTGCCTCTTGCGTTCTTTTAGTCGCCTCTTACGAGAGATGGTATATGGGTTGGTGACATTGCGTATTCTATATTCAGCGTGGTACAGTAGGCTAATTACCCTCCATTTAACTAGAGGAGGCGCAACTCAGCAGTGGGCCATATATATGGACTAAGTAGAAGGCCGTAGTAGTCCTAATTATGAAATATAGACACGTAGGCTTGTCGGTTGAACAATAAGGTATTCTGCAAGAAAACTCGGATAAGGTCAAGCACCTAAGTCGGCTGGTAGCAGCTATTATACAATAGTAATGAATGGGACAGTGTATACTTATGAAGTAAGTAGTACAACTTTATCTTCTAATTAAATGTTAATAAACAAAAACGGTAGCATTAGGGTTGGGGCGTGGTTCAAGCGGTAAACTGTTAGCGGTTATGCTTGGCGTTAACATGCGGTGAACATCCGTGTGGTGAAGGATTTGTAGTACATATTGTAACCACCCCATTCTATCCTAAGAGTGTCTTAAGAGGCGACTAAAGGAGTCTAAGAGGCGGTGCACCTAGCCCGAAGAGAAGGACAACTTGATACAAACCCTGTGCCAATACGCCTTGCCAGCGGTGATAGGCCCCTCTAAGAATGCTAAAACCACGGAAGGCAGAGGCCTAATAAAACACAAACCACCCCCTCGACCTTGCTGTGGTGAGAGCACCACAGCAAGGTCGAGGGGGTGGTTTGTCTTTTATAAATCCTTCACCACACGGACTTTATCACCGTGATCATATTTAAATCATTTATCGCTAGCGCTTATGACTTAGTTACGCTCAATGCTCGGCGACAAAAACTGGCCGGACTTGTTGTAACGGCCTGCGCAGGCGCATCGCCCCGCGACTCGCTGCCCATCTATATGGAGCTGTTAATGCGAATTTGCATCGCGCCATAGATTCAATTAGAGATTGTGCTGTTAATCGATGTTTCGCCGTGGCGTCATTTTTATATTTTTGTAATTAAATATTTTTATTCCGTATTGCTTGAATAACTTGCGTTTCAGCGTTTAATAGGAATGCCGACTGTATAATTCATTATTAAACGTGTAAAAATATCACAGTGTTATATTTGAAGAAACTTAATGTACCTACTTTTGTTGCCATTAGATATTTTATTAAAACTTCAATTGAAAAAAATGCAACTTGATGTACAAATACTATCATTTGAGGTAAATTAAAGTATAAAAACATTATTGAAATTAACACTTACTACTAAGGGATGACTTGGCCGCGTGGTGACGGATTTAGAATACACAATGTCACCAACCCATGTCGTCTTGAAGGTGTCGTAAGAGGCGACTAAAAGAACGCAAGTGGCACATCACCCAGCCGAAACAGAAGGAAAACTTGATACAAACCTACTTAATTTAAAAAGCCTTCGAAACGTCCGAACGTTAGAACGAAAAAGAGAGACTAGATGGCTGTTTCTTTAAAAGTAATCAGAAACAGGTAAATCGACCGCCTACATTTTTTTTGTTTCTATAGATAGATGTTAAAAGTTCCCTGTACACACATACATCGTTCACGTGACCGGGAGTTTTGTGTGTCAATTTTGACAGTTTTGATAACCTACTAATACTATAGTGTCAGTTTGGGACCACACTTCTTTAACACAAGAGCTTTTGAATTTAGCTGATTATCATAAACATAATTGACAGGCAAGCAATTGCATCGTGTCAAAAGGGCATTTCAATAAGTAGTGGCCGCCCAACGGTCTAAATTCGACCATAACTAATTTAAATTATACTTCTATAAATATATAGATCTGTGGTCAATTTAACCAAAGACCTCAACAATAAACAAAATAGTATTTAAGCCTGTGTGTGTTGACACACCTGACATGATACATGACACTACCTGTTATGTTTTTGTATTGATGTAGTGTATTTTTATTCAATAAAAATTTATCCTTTAACCTTCTCTACACTATCTATAGGTAAGCACGGGAAATTTTATACCGCTCCATCCGCGCAATTTTCGGGGTACAAAGATTTTGCTTCACTTTTTAATATATTAAACCATTGAATTAAGTGCCTGCAAAGTGTGCGTTGTTAAAAAACAATCCTCAGTAAAGACAGCTCGCTAAAATCCAAGACGCAAAACTGTTACGCGAAACGGAGATTTTTATGAAAAACAAATCACAATAAATGATATAATCGCCTGGCAGACGGACGCCTGTATTCATTGCAATATTGATGAGCTATGACTGCGCATTAGCGATTACACCCAGCGGAGTTCCGCACTGCTGCACTTGACCTGCTATTGACGCCACTCGAAAAGGAGGCTACGTCCAGCAGTGGACTGAAATAGGCTGATGATGATGAAAAGGATGCTCTCAAGTCTGTTCATCTCTGCTCCCATAAATGACCCACTGCCGAGTCGCTTCACCCCCATGTCATAATTGTACACTGTATGTGTGAGGAATCACGTTATGTATTTGATTGACCCTGTCAAGGCCTATTCGTCATTGTGTAAACCTGTAGCGTGTTTCTCTCATCTGGCGAACTTGCTCTCACTATGCTGTTTAGTGCTTTCCTAGATTGTGGGTATTCTAAATACGTCACCACGTAGACAATGGTGAAAAATAACGTCATACATGTGTTAGTGGATTGGGACAGATTAAGAATAATGAAGTTACGTAAGGGTGACTAACTTCCCTCCATGAACTCAAAAAGAACTTTATTTACGTAGGTTTTATCACAAGGCTCTTATAAATCGTCAAATTTAAAATTACCATTATCATCTTACGGCCCCTGTCTCACGCTAGATGGTAGTCTCCATACACACGTAACAGTCGTCATACCTACATTCACACCTTTCATACACAATTCTTACAATCCATCTAACTATCTCTTTTGATATCCCACAATTCTTGCATCCACATACATTCACGCTGAAACTACCACCGGTTCGGAATGCTGCTCTGTAGAAAAGTTGTTTTTTTTTTTAATTATTTGTCAAAACAGCATTGTGAGAGCAACTGATGGATAATAATAAAATTTATAGTTGGAGTTTTCAATAGAACCCCTGTTTGTAGAAAAATGTTGATTTACAAAACGTTTTAAATATGGAACTGCTCTTTTGATCGATTCACTTTGGGTGCTAAGGGGATTTTGTAAGATGTCTGTCTACGAAAGTTTAAATATTAACTACGTAGTATTTTTTATAATTGCGTTAGTTTCATACATCAAGGGTGTCAGCAAATCTATGTCATTGTAGTCCGTGTGGTGACGGATTTAGAATATATAGTGTCACCACCCCATTCCATCATAAGGGTGTTGTAAGAGCCGACAAAAGGAAATGACTACGGAAATGACAAAAGGAAAATTGATACGTCTGGCCAGCGTGACACAGTAGGCTTACCCTCCCTGTGATGGGAGGAGGTCTGACTCAGCAGTGGGTTATGTATGGGTTGATTAGTAGTAGTAGTAGACATTGTAATAACATCGAAAAATTTCCGCTATCAATCACACACTATCAATTAGAAATTAGAATGTACCTAAACAACTTGCATACTTTTAAAACGATTGGTCGGCAATAAATCGCTTAAATCCAACGTTCGAGTCACGCAGCGCGGGCGCATTAGCATGTCCGTATGCACTGGCGACTGGTTATTTTCAATGAAAGTAGTGACCACTAGACATTATATTAGTGAGATCTT
Organism: Clostera curtula; assembly: GCA_905475355.2. Classification (NCBI taxonomy): domain Eukaryota; kingdom Metazoa; phylum Arthropoda; class Insecta; order Lepidoptera; family Notodontidae; genus Clostera; species Clostera curtula. Next base: position 1,538,120 of record FR997804.1, on the reverse strand, counting down.
ATTTTAACTGAAAAAAGTCTGCTGATCTTTCACCTTGGCCGAGTTTCCTGAAATCTGACTAAACCCTACTTAATTTAATAGCTTTGTCACAATGCATTGTGTGAGCAAAATCAAAATGTTTTTATTCGAATAAATACTTGCGAATGCTTTCAACTAGTCAAAAAAATATAACAAAAAATAATATTTAAAAGAAATATATAAATAATTCACGAAGGCAAGAAACTCCATGGTTGCTCTTTTAAATAAAAGGGTTACAATGATGGTGGTACAAACAAGTCTGGGGTGACACTATGTATTCTATAATAATCAACTCAAGGAAACGTTTTTTTTTAAATTAGGTTTCAACAATTTAGCCATTCGGTGGGACTTTCAAATGGAAACTAGCGACCCGCCCCGGCTTCGCACGGGTGCAATGATGACTCTCTAAATTTATCAGTGTTTCTCTACAATATTATGCATATATCACTATCACTACATAGTATAAAACAAAGTCGCTGTCGTCTGTCCGTCCCTATGTATGCTTAAATCTTAATAAAAACCATCCTCTTGAATCACTCTAACTATTAAAAAACCGCTACAAGATCCGTTTCGTTGTTTTCAAGATTTAAGCATTCATAGGGACGGACAGACGACAGTGACTTTGTTTTATAATATGTAGTGATAATGATAACGGAAACCGAAAAGTGAAAGTACGTTACTAGTAATTATTTGTGGTCATCCTAGTACATATTAGATCATGGATTATAATTCATAATACATTTTCGACACTCCTTTGGCGGCAAATTCAGTTACTGCTACCGTTTTGCATGCAACTTGTTACATATTGCAAAAATGCATATTACTGCTTATGAAGGCTCATTGAACATCAGAATCGTGTAACGATATTTTAACATGTTTTGTTGGCGACCCGCAACCTTTTTGGTCATAGAGATACTTTTTTATTATAATTTAAAATAGTGTTCCTTTAGTGAGTTGCTTCTGTTTTTCTGTTCTTGTCAGTAGTTCTTCTTTTCTGTAAAATATCGTAAGATGTGCGCGTGCTAATAAAAACGGATTACAAGTTTTATTTTATAAAAGCGCCTTTAATTGAGTTACCTATCGATCCTATCTCACCGCGTCCTGAATATGTACCTATTGTTGGTTGGATGTACCGCCTTTGGATCACCAGCACCCAATTCGATTCCGAGGTCAGGAAATATCTCTGTCTAAAACAGCGGCACGTGCTCGGACTCAGTGTGTCAGGTGTCTTCGTGAAGTTCATGTTTGTATACTGCCCTCGCGATCGTCGTGTGGTGACAGATTTAGAAAACACAGTGTCACCATCCTATTTCACCCTGAGGGTGTCGTAAGAGCCGACAAAAGGAAATGTCAAGGCCTAGCAGCAAAAGAAGGAAAGCTTAATACGAAACTCTGTGCCAAACCATCTGGCCAGCTTGGCATATTAGTCTCATAATAACCCTCCCTCTACTAGGAGGATGCCCGACTCTATTTTACTTAAAGAGAGACTTTTTTGTTCTACCACAGAATCTGATAACCGTTCTACATGGTGTTAATTATCTCTAAAGAGCATTTCCTAAAAACACAGGTGGCAACTATCGCGATCGTCTGCCGCATTTAAACCGTATAGTTTTCTTGAAACGGGGACTTCGATTTGAGTCAACCCGTGCTCATTATTAGCAGCCGCTAATTCAGGCGTTCTCATTTTATTTATGTCTTCATACGCACCGCCGATAGCCCCTAATTACGACGCCGACGCAAAAACGCTAATCGCGCATCGTACGCGTGTGTCAGCTGCCCTATAAACGACATAAAACACCATCTAGGCAAACAAACATTGACCTTATTTACAATTAGCTAAAGATCATTTTTGGATTGCATAAAACGTTGTTGCGTCGTCTTTGGATTTCATTCCACGTTTTATGAATGTCTTAAGTTAATAAATTTAATACACACAATTATGCGTCTTGAGAGTCTAATATAAAGTCTGAATTAAAATGAATATCACCAGTACTTCACTTAATACTTTGTACAAACGAATTAAGTGTGTCTTATGCCATTGGAAAATTGATCGTATTTCTAATAGCATACAGTCGTGAACACATTGGATTGTAAAGGTCGTGTAAGTTAATTTGAAAGTAAGTTTTAGAGTTGGGCAGGCAAAGCGTTAATGAGCGAGGGTTCTGTCGGATTCCTTCGCAAGTATGTTAGTGCCTATATCGGCTTTTGTCGGCGCGAAACGACTTTTTGCGATGCCCAATGATAACAATGACCGGTGCGCAGGAGTCTGCGGCAGATACCAGATATGTGATAATGGGCGATTTAATTAATTAATGTTTTGTGCAAAGATAAATTTATTAATAGAATTTGTATTGAACAGCAGTATAGCGAATATTTTATTAAAACATCTAGGTTTTAGTGGGTGGTTTAAATATTACTGGAAAATGTACAGTGACTCAGCTGTTACTTTAACATGTTAAAAATATAACACAACCGTTGTTTATAGATATCGTTATTCTCGTGAAAGTAATAACTATTACTATTCAACCAATAGATGTCCCATTGTTGAGTCAGGCCTCCTCCAGTTACATGAAAGGTCATTCACGTACTGTGCCACGCTGGCCAGGTGAGTTGGCACTGAGTTTGTAGCAAGTGTTCTCTTCGGCTAGGTGGTCTGCCTCTTGCGTTCCGTTAGTTGGCTCTTACGACACCCTCAGGATGGTGTGGGTTGGTACATATGTATTCTAAATCTATACCACCACCATAATTACCATTTTATTTTAAAGAGAAAGTAGGGAGATTCTTACCGCTTCCTCTCCGTGGAGTGGCTTGCCGGACCGGTGGTAAAGCGTAAATAATTACTTTTATTAACTACTAGCTGACCCGACAGACGTTGTCCTGTCTGAACTATGAATATTGAATTCGAATTGGAATAATTAATAATAAATTAATATACCGCCTTTTCTTATCGATTCCAATCCCTTATATAATGTAATTAAAAAAGAAAATAAGTAATTATGCCAAAAATAGCGAACCGTCGGGACGAACGTCAAATGTTTGACAGGTAACAGTTTGTATGGGAAAATAAAATTGTTGTTTTTATTATTTTACTTACGATATCAATGTTTTCTCTAGACTCTTAAACCTTCCCTGGACTCACACGAATATTTCAAGACAAAAATTAGCCAAATCGCTCCAGCCGTTTTCGAGTTTTAGCGAGACTAACGAACAGCTATTCATTTTTATATATAGAGATTATTACTATTTATAAGCATTTTTATTATGACTTGGCCCGCTTAAATGTTATTGTGGTCATCAAAATGCAATTAAATCCAAATGTAAAATGGAAAGACTACATACATCGTAAACTAAGTTAAAGTTCCCCATCATATAAAGTCAATTGACACGCGTATAATTCAGCGCATATCTGGAGATATCATAATTAAAGCGTACAGTTCGTGTTTAAATTAAATTATGTACGAATTAAACGTAACGGTGGGCATAAATCGGCGCGGGCGATGCGCAGGCGCCGCTCCTGGGTCCGTGATATATCGCCGGACACTCCTATGTATACCGACAAGGAGATCCAACTTGGTTTTGAGGTACAAGATACAGGAAATCTGTATCTATACCTACTAATATAATAAAGAGGAAAGATTTGTATGTAAGTATGTTTGTAACGAATTGGCTCAAAAAGTACTGGACCGATTTTTTAAATTCACCATTTGAGTGCTACATTATCACTGATTAATATAAAAAATAAATGTCCACCCGTGCGAAGCCGGGCCGGGCCGCTAGTTAAGGATAAAAATAGTATTATTATGTTGGTTCATTAATATGTCTTATACAGGCTGGTTAATTATTTAGAATACGTAGTGTCGCCATTCGGTGCTGTGGGTGTCGTAAGAGGTGACGAAGCCGAACCTAGCCACAAGAGAAGGAAAACTTGATAAGAAACCCTGTACTAATCGGTCTGGCCAGCGTGGCACTGTAGGCTGATTACCCTCCATGCAAATGAAGGAGGTCTAACTAAGCAGTGGCCCATGCATTGAGCTATGAAGGATGTAGCAAAAATCCTAAAGCCATTACGAAAGTATCGATAGTACCTACAGCTGATACCGTGTCCAAATTTCAAGGATTGTATGCAATGTTCCGTGTAGTGACGGATTCAGAAAATACAATATCACTTACCAATATCGTCCGGAAGAGGCGACTAAAGGAACGAAAGAGGCAGATGACCTAGCCACAACACAAGGAAATCTTGATAAGAACTCTGTGCTAACCTGTTATGCCAGAGTGGCAGTAGGCTTATTTCCCTCCACGAATTTGGAGGAGGCCGGCTCAGTAGTGCGTAATATATGGGCTGAAACGAACCGCTGTAAGTTCACATCTGAGACGCTAAGCAAACGCAGATACAAGTTAATCTGCGCACCTCAGCTTCCATTTAAACGTGTTGCTTTTATTTGTCGGAATCAATAAGTGAAGATCATACCAGAACCGATGCCGTAACTGAGATCTTTGATGCAGTCTCAATATTATGTACCATTGCAATCAGGTATTCCTCGTTTCATCATTTGAGCCCCTAAATGACCCACTACTGAGTCAGGCCTCCTTCAAATTCATAGAGGGAAATTGGCCACGGTGACTAGGCAGGCCGTCAACACATAATCGCCGACCTTACCCCCGAGGGGCGGCGGTATGCATAAAGTATTTTCGGAGCTTGGAGCTCCACTAAACGGGGCAGTCCATGGCCTCCAGGGTGGCGAATCCCTGGTTCGAGCATTCGAGGATCGCCGTTGGTTTTAGTGGGTAGGTTAGGCCGCAATTTACCATCGCTACGCGCCCTAGCGTCCCACATAACACGACCCGAGTTAAGTGGGCTTTTTGCATGTTTTCCTTCTGTTCTGCCTCTTGCGACTTTAGTCGCCTCATACGACACCTTCAAGACATCCATAAATCGTACACAACACGGAACATTGCAGGACAGGACAGACAACAGGACACCAGACTCAATAGTGGGTAATTTATGTGCTGGTAGAATAGGCGATCATTATATTATTACAACTGCCCCCTCACGCTTCTGGAGGAATCTCTATCAGAATGTGTGCGGGTTCGTACTTTATGCAAATGTATTGAAAGCAAGAGCGCTAGACGCAGTTGCCGCGGTTTTTCTGACCAGGTTATCAGAGCAGTGGCAATTACAACAAGTAATGATACTTGCCAGTGGCGTAAGAAGACGGGTAATTGCTGTGCGTATCAATCAAGATCTAATTATGTGAAGGAGAACTTGTCTAGGTTAGCTTAATATATATTTAAATTTATCATCATCATTTCAGCCAAAATCGGCCACTGCCGGGTATAAGCCTCCCCCAAGGATCTCCACAAAAGCCGGTGCTGGGCCACCCGCATCCATGGTTTTCCCGCTACCGTAACTAGGTCATCGGTCCACCGTGTGGGAGGCCTACCAGCACTGCGCTTTCTGGAACTTTTCGGCCCCATCGGGCGTCGGGTCCTGCGCGCTATGTCCTGCCCACTGCCACTTCAGTTTGGAAATCCTGTGAGCTATGTCGGTGACCCTGGTGTTCCTACGTATCTCCTCACTTCTGATTCGATCGCGCAGGGAAACTCCGAGCATATGTCATGTCTGTATGTCAGGGTGTTGCTCCATTGCCCTATTAATATTCTAATTACCACGATTTATTGAAGTTTTATTTTCGGGACAAATTTTGATTTTGCGTAGGAAAGAGGTCTAGCACTCAGTTTGGGACGCCATCGATCTGCAGGTTAGAAAACATTTGGATCTGCTGAATGTTGGATGAGAGTTCCTCATATGAAATTTTGTTTTTGTATGTATTATTATTGTTAACTAGCTGACCCGGCAAACTTAGTACCGCCTCAGAATGAATAAATAAAAAACCTGAATGATATCTTCTCACCTTCCCTGGACTTTCACGAATATTTCAAGACCAAAATTAGCCAAATCTGTCCAACCGTTCTCGGGTTTTAGCGAGACTAACGAACAGCAATTCATTTTTATTTATATATAGATAGGTAGATTAGTTCACTACACTGGATTTTTATTGTTTTAGTGCATCTAGCCCAAGTTATTCTCTGCTCCACCCAATGGTTGACTATTAGAGAATGCCTCCAGGCATTAATTCCGCCAATGTATGTTTCATGAAGTATTCAAATAAATAAATAATTAAGACCTTCTCCGAGCTTCGGAGTATACGTACATCCGTTAGTAGCGTGAAAACTGATAGAAAACTAGTCTAAACATGTAATTACCAGTTAAATTACCAGATTTAGTATATTTAGAATACATAGTCTCATCACCCCGCTCCATCATGAGGGTGTCTTAAGAGCCGACAAAAGGAAATGATAAGGCTGATAACCTAGCCACGCAAGAGAAGGAAAAGTGGATACAAAACTCTGGCCACCGTGGTACAGTAGGCTAATTACCCTCCATGTAATTGGTGGAGGTCCATCCACGACACGAGGTGGAATGTCATTTAAGGGGTGAATAGTAGTAGTATACAAAATATCTACATTTAATACATTTAATACCTAGTTGCTATATGTCAGGGTCTTGACACTGGACCAGTGCAGCCTTAGGGCCTCCGCGCATTATGCGGCCAGGCCGCGCGGCCAAGTCGCTGCGGCCAACTAATTCTTCTACGATGTATATAGCTGCGCGCATTACGCGGCCAGGCCGCGCGGCCAAGTTTTGGTCGCGCGGCCAACGAAAAACATCGCGTCACATACGCGGCCTATTGGCCGCCGCGACCAATCCGCGCATTCTGCGGCTAGGCCGCGCGACTGGCCGCGCGGCCTGGCCGCCTAAATGCGCGGGGGCCCTTACCGCCAACGCAGTCATCGCGTTGACTATTGACAGTTGACATTTACATCTACAAATATAAAAATACCATATGCCACAGAACTTTAAGTATATTTTCGATAACTGTCTAACCAGTGCTGTTCTGGCGCTGTCTAGATAAATAGTTCCTCGGAAAAAGTTGGTATTAAATGGAATGGATTAGGACAGCTACTAATAATCGAATGATAATCCAATTACAAATATCCCGGAACATTTGTATGTGGATACATAACTCATATTTGCTCAAAGCGGATCGATCGATATCGATTGATCTCGTAATTATGTGGCAAAAACCGATACGGTTACGAATCCGAATACGGTGAAGCCGACTGCGTTTCATTACTCTGGAATGCGTTGAAAATATATTCGATTATGAAATGCCAATTGTCTGTGTGGTGATGGGTTTAGAATACAAAGTTTTACCACCCCATTCCATCCTGAAAGTGTCGAATGAGCTGTTGAAGGAACGAAGTCAGTAAGACACTAAGTTAGGGCATAGCGGATTACCTTGTTTGATATTGTGGTGATAAATGACCCACTGCTGAGTTGGACTTCCTCCAACTACATGGAGGGTAATTAGCCTACTATTCCACGCTGGCCGGACGGGTTGGCATAGGGTTTCGTATCATGTTTACCTTCTCTTGCGTTTCAGCCTTATCATTTCCTTTTGTGAGCTCGTACGACACCATCAGGATGAAATGGGGTGGCAGCACTATGTATTCTAAATCCGTCTCCATACGAACTATAGGCCACACGGATAGTAGGCTTATATTATAATAATAACCCTCCCTCTGCTGGGAGGAGGCCCGACTCAGTAGTAGGTATTTATGGACCGAGCAGTAGTAGTAGACTAGTAGTAAGTAAAAAAAGACCTTTTCGTTGTACCACTGAATCTGATAACCATTTTACATGGTATTAATCTATACTTCTATACTAATACTAGCTGACCCGGCGAACTTTGTTTCGCCTTAAAGGCAATAAATGAGCAGATATTTTATTTTATTAACTTCAATTTTTTATCAGGAAAAATATAAATAAAACATCTATGATTTTAATTATACTTTATTGGCCATCTATTTTAGTAACTGCACTTTTCAGTGAATCACCTTGTGACAGACGACATTTTTCGGTTTATTATCAGGCGCATGAACAAATAACGCAGATGGTCTTCTGAACATGCCACATATAATTGATCTTGGGAAATACATGAATTTTCTAGATTTAGGCCACAAACTTTCCAGGATTGGCCCTGTGATTTATTAATGGTCACGGCGAATGCACGACGGATCGGAAATCATTAAAACTAAAACGGTATATCAGTTGATATCGTCGGGATCCTCGGATGAGAATTTCCTCACCTTCCAACTTTACTTTGAGTATATTCCATTGTTCATCAATTCACTTACCACCAAACGCGTTCCGTTGCACAGGTTTGGTGGTTTTGGTTTATATATTTTTCTCTTTTTTTACACAGTCATTATATTTGAATTAATGCAGTGTACCAATGATTTCATTCTGAATTTGTAATTTGAAACTTTATGTCATCTACATATTTATTCTCAGCCGCCAAAACAGCTCGCTTAGTCAACCATTCATTATTTTTGTGTTTGTGAGTTCGTCCTTCGATGAACAGAAATTCTGAGAAAATAAAATCAATCCACATATTTCGATGATTTGAGGCAAGCGCTTATTTCGGCGGCAGCAGTCGATCTTGGAATTAGAGGCAGTGTTTGGCAGAAATAGCCAGACAGTAAAATCATTGCGCCTCCAAAACATCTCGAGTCCTTGCGTAGGTGTTCGGTCGAATCGGATAAGTGCTTCCAATGCACGTGTATACGCTATTGTACATTCGTCCCAGATGACGATTTTCCATTTTGATAAAACTTTAGCCGCTGAGGAGTGTTTTGTAATATTACATGGCATCTATAGGTCCAATGCGGACGCAAGTATGCAAGCAGTAATTAGTGCTGCCACCGTATCGAAACGTTGCTCGATCCAAATTATGTAGTACCTACTTTATAAATTTATTCTTGTGTCTCGAAAATTATCTAGTTGTTGATCTCTTAAATTTGCTCGACGATTTTGCATTCCCAACCGATCCGTTTCACGGGCTGCCTCGATTTGCTCTTGTGATTAAGAAGCACGGATTCAAGCCATACTAATGCGGTGATCTTCACGTGCATTATTTAGTTCTTCTTCATTGTTCGGCACAATAAGCTAATATTTACTTCTTCTTCTTCTTCTTTTAAATGTTATGGCTTCCATCATGGGTTTGATGATTTTGCCAATATTATTAATATCCGGCTCGAAGGACCATGTTGAGAGTCCCAAAAATAACAAAAATTGACACAAGGTTTTAATTTTAAATAAAACTCATGTGAAGCGAGGTGGAACAAATGTTCTTACTTTTATTGAAGGTCTGCAAGTATACTTAAGTTATGACGTAAAATCTTAACATTGACTTCCTTACAACGGTGGTTTTTCATTATACCGGCCCACTACAGCATTGGCTTCGTTGGGACTTTAACAATTATGATATTATTAATATTTACTTGTATTTACTCGAAAGAAATACATCAACCGGTCAACTTCAAAATTTCTAATTGTCAAATTTGTCAAACTATAGACAACGTAGCGTTTAGCTGTCGGTGAAGTTTTGTTATTCCAGCAGTTGCATTTTGATAAACTATGTTTTATATCACGGAACGGGATTACACACATTTACACTTTCAGGTTTATAACATTAAGTATGATTTTGTGAATTGTCCAACATCTATATATTTAAAAGAAAGTCGGACATAGGATACCTAAGATTTTTATCCCGTTCCCGTAGAATGTGATATAATACCTACGTGGTATAACAGAGCGCAACTGACAGCGAAACTTTATGTTGTCTATATTTAAATATGGCTGAAAATTTGACAATTAGAAATTAAAATTTAACTTAATATCGCTATAAATTTACACACAATATCTTTATAATTTGTAGCCTATGTGTTATTCTGATGTATAAGCTATATTATTATAAAGTTTCATTAAAATCCATTCAGTCGTTTTTACGCGAAAGAGTAACAAACATCCATCCATCCATCCATCCATCCATCCATCTATCCATCCATCCATACATACTTACAAACTTTCACGTTTATAATATTAGTAGGATATAAAGCTGCAGAGTTTGTTTGTTTGTTTGAACGCGCTAATCACAGGAACTACAGGTCCGATTTAAAAAAATCTTTCAGTGTTAGATAGTCCATTTATCGAGGAAGGTTATAGGCTATATTTTATTTTCAAAAGAATTAGGGATCCGTATGAAAATTGCGATTTTGTAAACCAAGGTGTAAAATCGAAAACCTATTTATGCGTGCGCTGCAAAAACTATTGACAATAGAACAAAATGATGTACTACGGGTTTGTAGGTCTTATAAAGATCTACACAAAAGTCCGCGAGAGCACATATCTAACTATCATAGTTTAGTCGCAATAATCGATTTTATGTTCATAAAAAATATGCACGGGCAAAAGCTAGTTATCTCTAAAGAGCATTTCCTAAAAACACAGATGGCAACTACCGCGATTGTCTGCCGCATTTAAACGGTATAGTTTTCTAGAAACGGGGACTTCGATTGATGCTGATAAATGACCCATTGCTACGTCGGGCCTCCTATAACTACATGGAGGGTAATTAGCCTACTGTTCCACTGTACTGTTGGCACAGGGTTCAGTATCAAGTTTTCCTTCTCTTGTGGCTATGTTAACGGCCTTATCATTACCTTTTTGGCAGCTCTTATGACACCCTCAGGATAAAAGGGGGTGGTGACCACCACTATGTATTCCAAATACATAACTATGTTAACATATATAACTATGTTAAGAACCACTACTGCTTCCATTTGGTGAGGAAATGGAAGCAGTAGTGGTTCTTAACATAGTTCAGGCACTCATTCTGCTGACATTCCCTACGCAAAGGGACAATGATGTCACCCACGCTATCCAAGATCTCCGCCTATCGCGAGGTCTGTGCGTCTGTCTGTTTTATTTATGCGTTGAACTATTATCCTTTGGCGAGCCCGCCGGCTGCTAACTAAGAATATCTGATGCTGCAGCCTTCCGTGTAAGCTCAATGGTTTAGTGGCTCTGACACACTGACCGGTTCTATAGCAAGTCCTTTTTATACGGTTAGGGTGAATAATGGCGTGGTGACGGATTTAGAATACACAATGTCACCAAGCCACACCGTCTTGAGGGTGTCCTAAGAGGCGATTAAAAGAAGCAGAAGCAAGAGGCAGATCACCTAGCCGAAAGAGAAGGAAACCTTGATACAAACCCTGTGCCAACCCGTCTTGCCAGCGTGGCACAGTAGCCTAATTTCCCTCCATGAGTTTGGAGGAGGCCCGACTCAGTAGTGGGTCATTTAAGGGCTGAAACGACGAACGACGAATAATATTGACCTCACTCAACGGACCTAGTCACGTGAAGATTGGTGCCAAGGGCTGATTCCAGTTGGAGACGAAGTGGTGGAGAGGTTTGAGGAATCCAGACGTGACTAGCAGCCATCGAAGACAATCGAATAGCTGCTTTATGGCACGAGATGGAAAGTTCTAGTGGATTAAATGAGCTACCCAAGTGGTGACGGACTTAGAATAAATATTGTCACCACCCTATCCCATCCTGAGGGCGTCGTAAGAACCGACGACAAGGCCGAAAACCTAACAACAAGAGATGGAAAAATTGATACGAAACCCTGTCCCAACTTGTCTGACCAGTCGGCTAATTACCCTCAATTTAGTTGGGGGAGGCCCGACTCAGCTCCCCCTCGACTGTGCTGCCACCTTGCTGTGGTGAGGGGGCTTGAGTGCCTCAATGATCCGTGGGGCCATACCGGCCAGGGCCTCCCATGCCGGGCGGGCCCACGGGGAGAGGTGAGACGAAGAGCGGCACCCAGCGTCGTGGCGGGTTGCGGCTCCGGGGACTCCCCCGAACCACCACCGGCCTCCTAGGCGAGGGCAGAACCGGGACGCCCTCCCTGATAGTCACTTGCCCGCGTTGCGGGCACCACGCCGGGGCGTCACAGTAGAATGCGTTTACGCGAACTTATGGCGCCCCAAGCGCGTCGTGTGTGGGTATGCCGCTGGGGTTTTAGTGGATAAACGACTGGGTAGACGACCCTTGTCGGAGTCCCACATAATCACCGACCTTTCCCCCGGGGTGCGGTGGTATGCATAAAGCATTTCCCCAGCGAAAACAAAAAAAAAAAAAAAAAAAAGGCCCGACTCAGCTATGGGTCATTTATGGGCTGAGTAGATAGTAGTAGGAACTGAAAAGATCTCTTTAAAACAAGATGTACGAGTAGCTGAAGACCTGTCTGCTGGTGTGGTGTGCAGTCAACATAGCCCACGAAAGTTTGCAAGACAAGAAACGTCAGTCACGCGTTGCGTATAAAGTTACTTACACAATTGTATGTTTGCCGTTCTCCCTGGCCGTGTGTAGCTTCCTTGTAAAGGCTATCTTCATCACGTAGCTCTAACAATTAACCGCTGAGGATCGCGCGACACTCGGAACGCACCAATATGGCGTACCTCTTCATTACGCGGCGCCTTTACTGCCGCAATCGAGTTAGCTATGGCCACCAAACAATTAAATAGATGTTGTTGATAATAAATAATTGCTTGAAGATGGATTGAAGAATTTGCTTCTAGAAGTATGGGAGCAGACACAGATCGAAGCGTTTAGAAAATGTAGCGACGGGGCCCTTATGACTTAGGTATTATACTTGAAAAATATCAACTATTAGCATAAATATATACCGTAACGCGAGATTAACTAAAATACCTACATCGCAATATAGAAATTTACAAACTCAAACTCAAAAGGAACTTTATTTACGTAGGTTTCATCACAAAACTCTTATAAATCGTCATATTTATAAACACCATTATCATCTTACGGCCCCTGTCCCACACTAGGTGGTAGTCTCCACACACACCTATCAGTCGTCATACCTAATTCACACCTTTCACACACAACTCCTCACTTCTACAATCCCCCCATCTCCCCTGATAGCTCACAATCACTCACATTCATGCCGAAACTACCACCGGTTCGGAAAGCTGCGCTATAGAGAAGAGCAAGAATATAATATAGGCAAGAAACTCTGTAGTTGCTTTTTTTAAAATTATTGGTCTTGTTTACAAAAAGCACTAAACAGCATAGTGAGAGCAAGTTCGCAAGATGAGAGAAACACGCTACACGTTTACGCAATGAATGACGGATAGACCTTGACAGGGCCAATCAAAAGAAATCCGCGAATAAAGGTCTCCATTGCGTCATTGCTCACACGGATGACAACGGTAATTTGCGGGTAGCAGACGAGATCCTCGCCAGGCATACCTCCGTTTCTCCTGACTGGATGATTACCCCTTTTCGTCTCAAAGCCTATCGTGCAATGCCTATGAATGCAAACGGCATGAAACGTGTGAAAGTAAATGTTTCATGAATGAAGAATAAAAATAAATCATAACGGTTCAAAATCTGTATCTACCGACAGACAGAAACTGACTACTAGCATATTATAGGTCGTGTATCTAAAAAGTTGAGTATGTAGCATAGATACTGTGTCTAGATCTAATATCCCACATTTCTTGATGCATCCAGCTGCACAGGTCGTCGGTACACTGCACTTTCCGAGTGTCGTATTGTAGCACTAGTTGCGTATTGTAGGATTAGTTGCGTATTGTAGGATTAGTTGCGTATTATAGGACTAGTTGCGTATTGTAGCACTAGTTGCGTATTGTAGCACTAGTTGCGTGTTGTAGGACTAGTTGCGTATTGTGGGACTAGTAGCGTGTTGTAGGTCTAGTTGCGTATTGTATGACTGGTTGCGTATTGCAGGATTAGTTGCGTATTGCAGGATTAGTTGCGTATTATAGGTCCAGCAAAAATAGTGGGATGCGATAAATGAATTAGCTAACCTAATTAAAGTTCATAGGGCAATACAGTCAGTCATTGTCACCCGCCGCACGTCTATGACTGAGAAAAATCGACTAACATCGATTCGTATCGTCTAAACTGAACAATCGATTGACTCGATTAGTTTTAGTAATAGTCGCCAATCGCTAGTTAGAATAGCATAGCTTTGTCAATAGCACTATCCTAATAACAAATGCAGCCTCATTGTGTCTGCTATGCACCGTGCGACCAGTTCTTGTAGCAGTGCTAATTGTCAGATTATCAGATACAAAAGCAACTCGTCCGTTTCTTGCACGTCCCGTTATAATATGGCTGTGCTATTGAGACTGCTATTGCATAACTTGCTGGCTAATTATGTGAAATTGGCAATGCTAAAAACTTTGACCTAGTATTCCGTCATAATGTAAATTTGACAATTATTAAAATTAATAACCTTGAAACGTTAGAACGGACTTTTAAAAAATAAATAAATTCATTCCACGAAAAATTGAATACAAGGTACTACCGATTCGGAATCCTGATCTACTGAGAAGAGCCGGCAAGAAGCTCTTCAGTTGCTTATTGGTAAAAAAATGTTACTACTGACTGGACCTTAATTACATACCCATTACATTTATTACCCACCCATTACATAGAGGGTAATTAGTCTACTGTGCCACGCCGGGTTGACACAGAGCTTCGTATCAAGTTTTCCTTCTCTTGCGTGTAGTAGCTTTTACTACACCTATAGGATAGAATAGGGTGGTGACACAATTTATTCTAAATCCGTCACCACACGGATGCTAATAAATGACCACTGCTGGGTCGGTCCTACTAGGTTTTCATCCTTTTGTCGGCTCTAACGAAACCCTCAGAATGGAATGGGGTGGTGACACGATATATTCGTAGCGCGTCACCACACAGGTATGAAAGAAATATTATAAAATTAAATTTACTTAGCATGTAGGATAGTAGTAATCATAGTTAGTTGGCTGATGTTCACTGGAACCGACGCGTCGCGTCCCATGTTACCCTTAAAAACTTAGTAAAAATCTAATTTAGAATAACGAAACTGTTTCCTTTAATTACCTTATTGCCAGTACCTAGGATGCCTTCCCGTCGGTTGTTGTTAGACGCCGTATTAAAATATTTTCTTGTGTTCGTGAACGAGCTACATGTTTGTAAACTGCTCCCGCGATACACGTTTTTAGGCGCAAAGGGATGTTCATCCCGCCAGACGAGGTGGTATGTCTGGCATGGGGGCACGGCGCCTATCCCCCGATAAATGTAGTGGGGGATTTCTTGATCGTGCGAATTGGTCTGTACACTTCGCTATCGCTGTGTAGGACTTTTTGGTAATTCTCGCATTTGTGGGCGATATTTCTTGATGTTGATAATTCTGATTTTTCGGGTAAATTGTGTAAAGTATGTAACGTTCTGGACGCTACACGTCATAAACTGTAGTGCAGGGTTTCGTTTAAAAAAAAACACATTACTTTCATGCTATTTTCCACGTTAAAATATTTCAACAGACCCTTTAAAAAGCTATTACGGTGATCTTTACACACGCCAATACCATTTTCACCCCGCTTTTATAGCAATTTAATTTATTGTAAACTACTTTTGATGGACAATGCAATATACGTCACGCGCACGGCAGGGGTCATCTGGGGTGGGCAGGAAGATTAGTCCGAAAAACTTCTACCCACTTTAGTGTTTTTTATTGCTAGAATTCATGTTTTTTGCCAAAAATAGGAGGCTAATTTTATTAATACGGATAGGTAATTCATTAATAGGTAAGTATCCCGAACCGGTGGTAGTTTCAGTATGAATGTGGGTGCAAGGGTTGTGGGAGACCCAAAGAGAAGGATGGATTGTAAGAATGAGAAGTTTCTTTCTGAACATAAAAAAATATGGGTCCCGTTTGATACGGCTTTTAAGAAAGAAAGAAAATTCATTTATTGACACTAATAAAACTAATTTAACAGGAAAAGATAAATACAAAATGAGAATCAGCGCCAAAGGGTCACCAGCTCAGCATTATGTTCGGTACCTGCACAAGTACAAATACCTAACGCTGGTTTTCAGCTGTGACCCACGAGTGCCATACGCTCCAAACTGACAAATGTTGTATACAATAAATACACACACACACACACACACACACACACACCACACACACACACACACACACACACACACACACACAATTTATCCGATTTTCCATGATCTATTGCGAGTTTTAGGGAGAAAGAGGTATTAAATTAACCATTAAAATTAAAATTTACTCATATCACCATTTATAACATGACGCAACTGACCCCCAGAAAAAGAGAAGAGAAGAATTACGAAATCTCCGGAATTCAAGTTGTCATTACCAATTGCTATGTAATGACAATCAAGCGTCAGTTGACAACTGTTTTATTCATCATTATCAATATCATCATTATTACATAGTATAAAATAAAGTCGCGGTCGTCTGTCCGTCCCTATGTATGCTTACATCTTTGAAACTACGCAACGGATTTGAAAGCGTTTTTTTAATAGATAAGATGAGAGTGATTTAAGAGGAAGGTTTATATATGTATAATAAATGCATTGTATTGTAGAGAAACACTGATAAATTTTGAGGTTCATCATTGCACCCGTGCGAAGCCGGGGCGGGTCGCTAGTATAGCATAAAGTGTACTGTGTAATTTCCTGATTTTTAATTTTAAATTTTTAATAGCGTACATGATTATGCGTGTTATTGCTTTCACAAATCTGTAAGACTTGTTTGTACCACCATCATTGTAACCCTTTTATTTAAAAGAGCAACCACAGAGTTTCTTGCCGGCTCCTCTCTGTGGAATGGCGTTCCGAACCGGTGGTAAAAACTAGATGATTAGTTATTTTTATATTTCTTTTAAATTTAATACATTTTTTTTTGACTATTTGTAAGCATTCGCAAGAATTTATTCTAATAAAAAACATTTAGATTTCGATTTTATATAAACCAAATCGTCTTCATCTTAAGTTGTTTTCCCAACGCATATCAACAGAAAAAGAAAGTTTTAGTCGGAAATGGACGCTACTAAAGCGCTATGCATTTATACCTTGTATAGTATGATGCAGGCTAGTCTTTTTATCTCTACTAAGATGGCGCATCAAACATGCGGCCCGCGGCCCGTCTGCCGTTTCCTTCTCGTCTGCTACGCCATTTCCCCAAATTGTTATGTAATGACTACCTACCTTGTTCGTGTAGGGGTTGGACCCGCCTTTCGATCACGAATCCCCGGTTCGATTCCGGAGTCGGGTAAGTGTCTTTGTGTAAACCAGAGGCACTTGCTCTGAGTCTGAGTGTCATGTGTGTTCGAGAATCACATGTTTGTATACTGTCTCTACGATACAGGTACTATAACTATACTATAACGAGTGCAGGTGCGAACACAGAGCTGACCAGGTTGCTAGGGTGTTGAACATAGCTACAGATTAAAATCTTAAAGTTATCAAAGAAAAGAAGGGTAACCCGTTCAGGAGCTCAAGAGCAGAGGTCAAGAAGTCAAAGACAAAGGCCCATAGATATACTAAAACATAGACATTGAGTTAACATTTACTGTTATTCGTGTGTTGACGGATTTAAAAAACATAGTGTCACCACCCCATTCCATCCTGAGAGTGCCTTAAGAGCCGACAAAAGGAGATGACAAGGCCGAATGCCGATACCCGCCGCAGGAGATACGAAACCCTGTGCCAGCCCGTCTGACCAGCGTGGCCCAGTGGGCTAATTGCCCTCCATGTAAATAGAGGAGGCCCGACTCAGCAGTGGGTCATCTATGGGCTACGTAGTAGTTACATTTACTGTGGGGGTTACAGGGGCCATAAAAAAGATATTTTTCCTAGGTGTGACCGCGCTGTGAGGGTGGGATATGTAGAAATGAATAAGCGACTATGCCGTGAGTGAAATTTAATTTACTACAAGTGACAAGAGGGCTTCAGTCCGGCGGGCGGTATTACGTGACTTGCCTAGTTAAGTTGGCAATAGGATTTTCAAACGAAAATGAATCAAAGGTTCACGATTGTATACAATCATAGCAAAAATCCTGTGTCAACCCGTCTTGCCAGCGTAGCACTGAAGGATAATTTTCCTCCATGAATATGGAGGAGGTCCGACGCCACGAAAGAAATTACACAAATTTTAATATTTTTAAGTCAGCACCTTTCCTGGTTTCATGCACAACACTTTTGGTGAAGATCATCACATGTTGATCATTCATAGTTTACGACTCAATAAATGACATACAGAAAAACATCAATTTTTATATATACCCAAGAAGAAGAAGAAGAAGAAGATGGCTGCCCGCGCTTACTTGTGAGTAGCTTTTAAATGGGTTTAATGTGTTTCTGTAAATTCAATTTTAACTATTTACGAGTACTTGCAAAAGACGGAAAGCAATAGCATCTGTACACGTAATAGCACTGCTGGCGGTGCTCAGTCCATCAGAGCCGGTATAAGCCGTGATTTCGCTAACACCTCACTGAATATTGAATTCTATTTACAAAGAGCCCGCGTATAACTGACTGACATACAAATTTCATGCACCAAGCCTCCTTGTACATTGGATCTCTTGTTCACACTTACGAGAGAACGTACAGGTGTGAAAGTGACAGATAGAGGATGAAGGTTCAAAGAAATCTATGTTTATCCCTAAGGTTTGCACGGGCAGTGGACAGCTTGTTTGTTTCTGTGAGATATTTCGAGATTTTCGTTCATTTGAATGTTTTATGCCGTCTATGAAGGCGCTAATTGGTATGAAATTACAATGAGACGTAATTAAAACCAAGGAGTAAGTTTAATCCTTTGAAAATGTTATAATTTAATCAATTAAACAATAGCAACAGTATACAATTTTCATTTAAACTATAACAATTTTATAAGTTAATTAAAATAATGAGGGCGAAATTCGGTACACCGTTTTGTTTATAAAATCATTAGTTTATAATTCACTAGATGATTGATTTAGTGAACTAAACACACATAAAAAAATTAAAACACTATCGTAACACAGTTAGACAAGTTAAAACACAGTTTTCGTTTGGACTCTTATAGAATAGATGTCGCTGCGATTACTCTGAAACCCGGTGTTAAAACTTACAAATAGCGGGATATAAAGGAAAGATTGTTTAATTATTTATATGAATCTATACATTTCTAAAGCTATTGCAATTTTCGAAAAAAAATGCTGAATTTAAATTTTACAACAAAAAACATAGGGAGAAATAGTTTTATTTCATAGTTTTATTTTACAAGTAATTTAGTCCCTAAACTAAATTACTATATATGTAATTCACACATTCAATTAGCAATACATCTCTTTCGGCAGCCGTCACCACACCACAACACGAAGAATAACATCTAATCCGCCATTTGAATTAATAACAAACTACAGAAATGTTCATACAGTACTTACTAATCTGTTCTTGCACAAATTCTCCGCCATAAATGACAAACACACTCCATCTAATGTCCTGTTGTCTAATACAAATATAGTAGTGAACAAACACTACAGGCCAAGACAGTTACATGTTTCCTATCAAGAGGGCGTTAGGGTAGAAGTTTAAATACACGGGGACCTAGAGTTATAAATTTAACAGAGAGGACAACTTGTCTCTATCTATTTTAAAGAAAATTCTTTTAAAGGTTTTTTATGTGACCGTGTCCGTGTGGTGACGGATTTAGAATACATAGTGTCACCATCGCATTCCATATTGAGGGTGTCGCAAGAGCCGACACAAGAAAATATGACGGCTGATAACCTAGCTACAAGAGAAGAAAAACTTTATACGAAACCCAGTGCCAACTCGTCTGGCCAGTGTGGCACAGTAGGTTACCCTCCATGTAACTGGAGGAGGCCCGACTCAGCAGTGGGTCATACATGGGCTGAGTAGTAGTAGTAATATTTATGACCAGTCAGTTTTTGGCAATATAGCTTCCAGACGGATAAAGCAGTTTTAATAAACTCTTTTTACCGCGTTTCTTTAAACAAGGCAGTTCTCAGGTATACTAGAACAACATGTCGCGGCAGATTGAAGATTACGGACTATTTGATATGTGTTTCGGGGATTCCTATTGATGGCTATCAATCCACTCGCTCCTCCCCTTTTTTTTGGGGTCCGCACCAGTTTGGTCGTGGTAGTAAATAACCAATTCATAGACACAATACCAAGATGAAGATCTCCGGCTTACACAAAGTAATTTACGCTACCTCGATATCGAACTCGGGACTCGTGTTCCAAAGGTAGCGCTCGCAATCTGAAAATAAAGTCGATATAAAAGTTTAACTAATTGAAGTGAACGAAATATGCAAACCTAGGTTTGTGTTTTCTTTCTGTTAGGTTACGTTTTTTATTTCCTTTAGCCGACATCCACGGAATGAAACACGGTGGTAATATTATTGTATACTACTACTTCTATTCTACCTATAAATTTCCCACTGCTGAGTGGGCCTCCTCCCATTACACGGAGCGTAACCAGCCTACACCCTGGTCTAGCACAGGGTTTCGATTCAAGTTTTCCCTCTCTCGCGGCTAGATTCGTCATTTCCTATTGTCGGCTCTTACGACACCCACGGATGGAATGGGGTGGTTACACTGTGTATTCTAAATCAATCACTATACGGGCAACATTTTTACATTGAATCTACCAAATGGTCAATAAATAATTATATAAATGCAGATAAATTGGACTATGCTGACAGGATTGCCAAACTTAAGTGGCAGTGGGCAGGGCACATAGCGCGCAGGACCGGCGCCCAATGGGGCAGAAAAGTCCTCGAGTGGCGACCGCGTTCCGGAAAGCGCAGTGCTGGTAGTCCTCCTACGCGGTGGACCGATGACCTGGTTAAGGTCGCCGGAAAACGATGGATGCGGGCGGCCCAGGACGGGTCTTTGTGAACATCTTTGGGGGAGGCCTATGTCCAGCAGTGGACGTCTTTTGGCTGAAATGATGATGTGACGCAGATAAAATAAATACTCGTTATTTTTTTAATTCCCGGCTCACTCGTCTTTTGGCCTTACATCGAGTAAGGGTGGTGGAACGGTCCCCTTTGTTTTAAAATGAACAACACTCGAAGTTAATGGAGTGATGCGCTTTTTGTATCGACGCACACTTAAAGCCCCCTGGGACATATTGTTTATGTTCACTTACTACTATAGGAGGTATTAGTGCGAGAATTAGAGTAAATTATTAATGGTGGTAAACATATACTAGTGGTTTTTGATAAGAGGCGTTTTTCACCGTGAATACTAGTAAAGAAAACACTTTTAGTTTTTCATTGTACAACCATCAATAAATCTTTCCGAACTGTGACATCTTTCAATAACATATCTTTTTCATGACAGAACCAAAACCATAGAGGTACATCACTAGATGAAACCTATTTTAACAGTTTTGCCATTTACTAGTTCAGTTGGGGTCCGGAAACCGCTTTGATGAAGAATAAATTATCTCTGGATATCAGTCTATACACTCAGCCCATACCTGACCCACTACCGTGTCGGGCCTCCTCTATTATCTCTGGATATCAGTCTATACACTCAGCCCATACCTGACCCACTACCGTGTCGGGCCTCCTCTATTATCTCTGGATATCAGTCTATACACTCAGCCCATACCTGACCCACTACCGTGTCGGGCCTCCTCTATTATCTCTGGATATCAGTCTATACACTCAGCCCATACCTGACCCCCTACCGTGTCAGGCCTCCTCTAATTACATGGAAGGTAATTAATTACCCTAAAGTGCCACGCTGGCTAGACGGGCTGGGTTTCGTGTCAAGTTTTCCTTCTCTTGCGGCTAGCCTTCGGCCTTGTCATGTATTCCAAATCGATCATAATCATCATCAGCCCACATTAGTCCACTGCTGGACATAGGCCTCCCCTAAAGAGCGCCATAGCCCCCTGTCTTCAGCTTGGCGCATCCAGCCGCTCCCCGCAATCTTTCGCAGATCGTCGCTCCATCTAGCAGAGGGCCGTCCCACACTACGCTTGCCGATTCGCGGTCTCCACTCAAGAACTCGTCTACCCCAGCGGTTGTCGGTTCTTCTACGGATGTGACCAGCCCACTGCCACTTCAGTCTGCTAATTCTCTGAGCTATGTCGGTGACCTTGGTTCTCTGTCGGATAGTCTCGTTACGGAGCCTATCTTTCAGAGAAACTCCAAGCATAGCTCGCTCCATAGCACGCTAAATCCATCACCACACGGAATATCAATCTACTACTACTACACGAAAGATGGAAAACCTAATACAAACCATGTGCTAAACACCATCTCACCACTCCTACCATACTGAAGGTGTCGTAAGAGTCGAGTAAATTAACGAAAGTAGCAGACAAATTAAACTTGAGAGAAGGAAATCTTGAAACGAAATCCTGTACCCCAATCGGTCGGTTGAGATGATACAAAACAAATTGCAATAAGATGAAATAAATATTACAAACTCCGTATAAATATTATTTGATATCGAATTTGCGTATCGAATGGGGGTCTTAAAATCGATAGTCAATCAGGAATGCCTGTAGTGACTCGCTAATCCCTGATCGCAGACGGTGATGGGCAAACAGGGGGCTCTATTTGTACTGCTCTCTCAAGCTTAACATCGGCTAAGTGGATGAGCTTACACGTATGACTGCCGGTTTTGAGAAGCGAAGAATAATATATTAGTTGAATGAGCTATCTTTTACTCGGACCTGTTTAATTCGTACCTACTGTATTTAGTAAGGTACAGAGTCGTTATCGCTCAATCTGAACTCCATTTATAGGATCTGTGTCACCCAATATCAAGAGTTATGTCATGCTCACTAAAATACTTGGAACAGTGGTAGAAACATGTGGCGGGTCGACCACTTCCCTTTGAAATGCTTGTGAACAGCGCTGTTTAAGGTTGGTCGGCCCACTTATTCATCATCATCATCATTTCGCCAAAAGACGTCCCCTGCTGGACATAGGACATAGGTATTTTTTTTTTTATAAATTCATATTTTAGTTAAACACCGTTCGGAAAAAAACAAAACTAGTTAGTTATATGTACATGGTCAATGTAATATGGCGTTTAAAAAAAAAACAAGCCCACTAAGTTTCTTCCGCCAGGTCTTCTCGGTTGGTGCTGCGTTCCAACCTGGTAATAGTATTATAAAATGATTAATCCCTTGACGATTGTCGTTTACAATCGTGCCGGGTATCCAACACGGCAGACCAACGATAATCTGCAAATGAAGGAATGGCGGTGACACCTTCTTACTTCTTGCATATATGAATATGCTTACAGAAGAATTAGCCATAACATTTCGTAACGATAGATTATCTTCCAATAAATTAACAAACGGTGCAATATTAAATCGATTACTTACACTATAAAACAAAAGATCGAATAACCAATTCGATCACAATACAAGCAATCAAAGTGCTCTGATTTTGACAAATGAAATGGCATTGCCCATAAAGCCAGCATAATTTGAGACCCACAAAAGACTGTGTTGCACAATAAGAGGTTTGCAATTAATGTGGTCTAGAGACAGGCCACCTGTCTGTCTGTCGTCGGTGCTTCGATTAATCACACTTGCGATTCCTCTCCATGACAGTTAATATCTCTTTGGTGGGCTGTCCAAGAAACAAGGGAAAGCGAGTGTATTTTCTTAACTACGTAAGACTTTTAAACCGATTGTAAAAATAGTTAAAACATTGTCAGTTTTGGTAACCTACATATGTACTAATTTATAGTAATAAGGTAGTTCAGGCCACATACCACTAGCTTTTGACAGAAGTTGGCAGAACTTGGCAAGACCTTTTGAATTTTGCATACCAAAGTTAGCAATTCCATCTTGTCGAATGGCACATAAATATAGATAACAGTTTTTGGTCCTATAAAACCCGTGTCCCCGATGCCGAACCGGTGGTAGCTTCAGTATGAACGAGTATGTAGATCGACGTAAGGGTTGTGGATAAGGAAAGGGATGGGGTGTGTGAATAAGGAAATAAGTATGAAAGGTATGGATAGGAGTCTATGGAGATTACTCCCCAGCGTGGTACAAGGACCGAAAAATGAAGATAGTAAACTCAAACTCAAAAGGAACTTTATTTAGCATAGTGAGAGCAAGTTCGCAAGATGAGAGAAACACCTTACGCGTTTACGCAATGAATGACGGATAGACCTTGACAGGGCCAATCAAAAAACAAATCCGCGAAAAAAGGTCTCCATTGTGTCATTGCTCACACATACAGTGTACAAGATATGACATTTTCTAAATGCTACGTACAAATTATTTCGCCAATGAGATATATTATTGAAGGGGCCAAAGGAACAGAGCACAGGCACAAAATGACAGTTACTTCCAGTCATCATTATCACACATATAGTCGTTGACACGGTAGTGACCATTTATTAATTAATGTAGTTTTATCAAAAAATTTGAACTTTATGAAGGGTAGATCTACAATAGCGTCAGGAATTTTATTGTACAGGCGAACACCGAGGCCTGCAAAAGATCAATGGGCTTTTTGCAGTCTGTGGTGAGGTATCACTAGTTTATGCCCATTTCTTGTACGGATAGTGGACGTAGTGACATCACAGTTGGTCTTATACTGACTGATATTCTGTCTCACAAAAAATATATTAGCAAGGATAAACTGCGATGCCACAGTCAAAATTCCTATATCACAAAACTTATTTCTAACTGCTTCCTTGGGTCCTAGATTGTAAATTTTTATATTTATATATCCTTGGACATTTCACACAACGCCATCTCGTCCCAAGCTAAGCAACTTAATGCTTGTGTTATGGTAACAAGATGGATGATAAACTACTTATATACATTTTTTTTGTAAATAAATACTTATTATAGATAGAAATGACACCCAGACTCCGAGCCAGTGCCTCCGGTTTAGATAAAGACACAGGCCCGACCCCGGAATCGAACCCGGGACCCGTTGATCCAAAGGCGGCACAGCACGCTTTTGTAATACAAATACAGTTTCAATGTCTGCGGCGTTGCCCCAAAGCAAAATACCATATGACATGACGCTATGGAAGTAACCAAAGTAGACAAGTCTCGCGGTATCCACGTCGGTGAGCCGTCTTACCTGTCTCACAGCATAAGCTGCTGAACTAAGTTTATCAGCGAGTTTATGAATGTGGGGCCTCCATTGTAACTTGGAATCTAAAGTAATGCCCAAAAACTTTGTAGATTCTTCTAGGTCCAAATTTTTGTCATGTAATATCAATTTAGTATCGATACTTTTTGAGTAAGAGGTAGTAAACCTAATGCATTTGGTTTATACATGACGATTTCTAAGAGTTTTGTTAATAAAACCTGCATGAATAAAAATTCTTTTGAGTTTGAGTTTGCCTGGAACTCCGTACTGGAATACCGACCGTGTATGTAGTAAATGGGTTCTCGCTTCATCAAAAAGAGGTTAATACCGAAACCGCTTGATCTTGTCACTTAAAATCACGCCGCAGTCCCATTGCACTGTCGCTACCTTTGATTCGAGAAGCGTCTCTTATAACTCTCAATGGTGTATTCTTTGTTCGGAGCGAACATTGTACCATCTTAAATTGAGCTGCTAGAATACAAGATTAAGATCCTTCGGAAGATGACGAATTACTCAGGAGTAATCACTTCAGTGTGTCGACGGATTTAGAATACATAGTGTCAACACCCCATTCGATCTTGAGGGTGTCGTAAGAGCCGACTGAAGGATACAAGACCGAAATCCATGCCGCAAGACAAGGAAAACTTGATACGGAACCCCTTTTTTTTCGTCATGGATACCCGACGTTGGGGACTGGCCGGGATATGTGGGACTCCGGGGATCGAAGAGGTGGTAAATTGCGCCCCGACCTACCCCGTACCGGGGCCACGGGATTCACTTTGCGGGAGCATGCTCCGTGACCCTGTGCCAACCCGTCCGGCCAGCGTGGTACGGTAGACTAATGACCCTCCTTGTGATGGGAGGAGGCCCGACTATGGGGTCAGTAATGGTAGTAGTAGATGATGCGTATATTAGTCAAAATGAAAAATCAAAATCGTGAATATTTACAAATCGACACCCTCACGGTGGGGTGGTGACACTATGTATTCTAAATCCGTCACCACAAATCATACATTCACACACACATTCACCTAAAATACGAATTCACACAAACATTAATTTTGTACAAAAACTCGAAAATAAATCCTTTTAAAAGCAAACCATCTTTGCACGCAACCAAACCAATTGAATATCACTCATTGGTAATGCTAAACGTTCAACACGCTTCCTAATTATTTTGTTCCTGGCATTGTGGGACCCCTTGCCATCTTACACGCTGAATACGGAACACGATCGCCATCTTTTGTCAGCTAATGCGAGGATATTTGTAATGCGATTCTACAGACTTGTTTTTCTTTTGTTCTGGTTGCCAATTGATAACTGGCACATACGGGGTGTGATAAAAGGGTTTATACAGATCTATCCAAACGAGTGGTGTGGTGACGGATTTAGAATACATAGAGTCACCACCTCATTCCATCCTAAGGGTGTCGTAAGAGTCGACAAAAAGAAATTACCTTCAAGGCTGAAAACCTTGTCATTTCTTTTTGGAGGGTAAGTACGCAAGAGAAGGAATACTTGAAACTGAAAGGAGTACTAAAGGAATACTGAAACTCTGGCCAGAAGGCCCAGTAGGCTAATTACCCTCCCTGTGACGGGAGGAGGCCCGACTCAGCAGTGGGTCATTTATGGGCTGAGTAGAAGACGAAGCGTGGACTGTGAAGCCTTAAAAAAAAAGTATATTCGTGTAGGTACACAATGTCACCAAGCCATTCCAACATAATGGTGCCGTAAGATTGCAGGTAGGAAATAGGAAGGAAAAAACTACCTTTTCCTTACAGAATCCTTGTTCCACCTTTCAGCCCCACTACTGAGCCGGGTCTCATCCATAGTCATGGAGGGAAAACCTACTAAAACCCCAGCAGTATACCCTCACACTCTTGGGACGCCACAGGGTTTTTTTTTTTTTTTTTTCTATAGGTATATCTACCCTATCTCTGTCGTATACACAGAGCTTTTACATGCTTTGTTCTACTCTTCCATTCCAGTTCTCGCATTTCATGCCTCTCGTACTTTCATTCCGCATACTACACATCCATCCATATCCATTCACACTTCCAGTTGGGATTTCCGGTCCCTACTTTTCATTTCCTATTTACTTTCTATGTATTCTAATTATTTTCCTTCTTTGTCGGGGGCTTCAATAGCCTTAGCCTTATCTTTTGGTCTTATCGTTACCACTTTTCGCCTCTTTACTTTGCCAGGAGGAGAGGGGGAATAACTGTATATCTCCTTTTTTATTAAATAACAGTTTTTTCTTTATAATATTCTTATACTATTTACGATTATAAGAAAACTTATGACTAATTATTATTACCTCTAACTTATTTCACTATCTATATACACGCAATATTTTTTAAAAAAATGTAGTTGTACATAGCTTTTTCCATTAGTCCCTAGTTTTATTGCTCCTAATTACTTTTTCAGCTATTACTTTACAAAAGTCTATAAATTTTACTCTGTATTTTCCTGCCATTATAATTTTTATATTTTCTTCATTTATCTCCATACCCGTTTCCGCCTCAAAGTTGAGTCGGTCGATCCCGTACATAGGGCAGTCCACCAGTATGTGCGGGAGCGACTCTACCCTTCCCTCGTCGCAAATGCACGACGGGCTCTCCTTACACTTGAAACGATTCAGGTATTCGGAGAACCCGCCGTGTCCCGTCAGGATCTGCGTCGTTAGTGCCTCTTTTTTAATTTTTCCGATTATTTTGTACGCCTCCACCGCGTCTGGGAGGAACAGCTTGGTGACGGCTGCAGTGGACCCTGACTTGTACCGCTCATTCCACTCGTCAAGGGTGGCCCTACGAAGGCAGCCCTTGACGAATGAGATGGGGCACTTGTCGTAGTCCGGTCGTCTTTTGGTTATGGTAGCGGCCTCCTTCGCTAGTTGATCTGCGCGTTCGTTCCCTTCCATCCCCACGTGCGATTTTATCCAGGACAAACAGACCAATTTGCCCTGGTGAGATGCTGTTTTCATGTGGTCTCTACATAGTGTTGCTAGGGGATGGAGGGAAACTTGATCCTGACGCCACAGGTTCGTGACGATGCATTTTACTACATTCAATGAGACTTATGTCGGTGGTAGGTTCCCCGACCCTCCATAGGCCTCTAAGGTGAGAGTAGAAGAGCGTAACATCACGTCCCCCTCCCTCCGGCCCCGGTCTGCGGCACGGGTCAACCAGATTTCCAAACCATCCCGTCGCTCCATTCTGCAACATACTCGTAACGGCCGTGCAGAAGAAAGCCATGCCAGCCGTAGGACCCTGGTACAACTCAGCGGTTTAGAGCTCACAGGACAAGTCACTGAATTGTTAACGCGAACGAAGTATACTTGCCATGACGGTTACAACAACTTTGGAGCTCTCTTATTCAATCCGAATCTTTCTGTTTAACTTTGTTTATAGAACACGTTAGAGGCAATTATAATCATCTTGTTTTCACCATCATTATGGCGAAATGAAAAGAGGTTCGCAGGATGAATAGTAACGTGATATCCCCGGCTAATGTTAAGATATTTTCAAGATAAAAGCAGCCTTTGTTTTATCGTAATTTGAATGAAATGTTCTCGCAACCTAAAGCGGTGTAAATGTTCAGTGTTTTGTATTAGCAATTTGTATTAGTGAGGTGAATTTAAGACCTTTCTATAGACTTGGGTATCCTGTGACCTTTGTGACGCAATCAAATCCTACTTCACTACATATTATAAAACAAAGTCGCATTCTTCTGTCCGTCCCTATGTATGCATAAATCTTTACAACTACGCAACGGATTTTGAAGCGGTTTTTTTTAATAGATAGAGTGATTCAAGGGGAAGGTTTATACGTATAACCCACCCCCGCTTTGCACGGGCGAAGCCGGGGCGGGCCACTAGTATATTATAAACGCGAAAGTTTGTATGGATGTGTGAATGAATCTAATATACTAAAACTCCATATTGAATGGAACTTTACAATAATGGCGCATGGCACAGACTAAGGTAGGCAGGAGGGAGACAACATCCATACGACCTCTCACTCGCACACGAAAGCTCGCTAATTATTACTAGCCCAACCGTACGATATTAGTAGGATTATAGTAGGTAATTTATAAAGAATATGACACAGCTTCATCATCATCCTTATTTCAGCCAATCCAATCCAAGAAGCTAGGGCTAATCTAAGAATTTCCCCAAAGACCTGCATCATCTCACAGCATCCCCCCACAGCCGTAACCAGGTCGTTGGTCCACCGCGTGGGTTTCCTACGAGCACTGTGCCGAGAACCTCTCTGCTCTATCGCCTGTCAGTCTTGCAATCTTCGTGCCCTGTCCAACAGCCATCAGGCAACAGGATTGCCAAATCCTGTTTGGCTTTCTTACACCTTGTACGATTATCTTGTAACATATTAAGTGTATTTACTTACGGTACAGTACCAAGACTGACCAAGAGAAATGGCAAAATATGTCACAGTAGAGCTAAGTGGAAAAACATAATGGAGTGTTTGTTCATCTTCTGATGTTTTTTCGATAGTTCACTGGTAACTTGTGGAAGATGTGGTGCATTGAATAAATAGGAGTTGGAGTGTTTTATAATGCATTTTGTTCCAATTATTACGACAGAAATTTTGTAAACCAAGTCCGTTACTTCTATCTCTATCTATATGACCAAGAACAATTAGAGCGAGATGGCGATATGCGCCTTCTCGGTTGTCATAATATGCATAGACCTACATTTTATTATTTTTGACAGTATATCTTTTTATTTCATATTGTTTTACGTAAATTCTTAAAAAAACATTGTTATTATATAAACATTTTTATTATTATTAATCAACCTCACGTTCAAGTCTTTTCGGTCATGAAAAGTGTTTCTATAGCATTTATATTAATACAATATTTCCTATTATCCCAAGAAAATGCCCAATTAACGGGGTCTCATTCATCAGCTTGTCTCCATCGCTCAATCAGACAAAGCGACGTGTTGTCATAATCACACCTTCGTTCCCACTGGATGAATAAGGGTCAGGGTCCATTTACCGGACAAGAACCAGAATTAATTCTTGATTTATAAAAAATATGGCTTAGTTTAACCTCATTCTCGCTTGATGGAAGGCGACGATGAGGCCTGAAAGTGTCCACACTCTTGCCTAGAAGGCGTATGTTCACTTTGACCTTAACTTTGCAATAATTCACTTTTTTCATCGTTAATTATATTTAAATTCACAGCTTGTCTCCAAAAAAGGATTTTAAAGCTGTCTAGCACAGAGTAGGTATATCACTACATAGTATAAAACAAAGTCGCTGTCGTCTGTCCGTCCCTATGTATGCTTAAATCTTTATAACTACGCAACGGATTTTGAAGCGGGTTTTTTTTTATAGATAGTTTTTAAATGATTCAATTGGAATGTTTATATGTTATAATATGTAATAAATGCATAATTGCACCCGTGCGAAGCCGGGGCGGGTCGCTAGTTTTTTATATAAAAATAAACTCTTCACCCCACTGAGGATCTCTGAATCGCGAAGGCTCTTTCCATAAATGACTCACTACTAAGCTCGAGGCTCCAAATTCATGGAGGGAAAATAGCCTACTGTTCCACGCTGGCCAGACGTGTTGGCACAGGGTTTTGTGTCAAGCTTTCCTTCTGTTACGGCTTGATTTTCTGCGTTATTACTTTTAGTCAGCTCTTACTACACCCCTAGGGTGGAATGTGGTGGTGACTTTATGTATTCTAAATCCCTCACCACACGGAGCGGTCTGCTTAAGTACTTTTCTATTATTCTTTGCACTAACAGTCAGCCCTAACTAATAGCCATTGTCCGTCCATCGTATCACCCGCTGTTTTTCTTCATAATTGGACCACGAATCAAAACGCGGGGGACATAGAAATATTTTCTTTCCCAATTGCCTATTGATTGCTATTGAGTTACTTGATAAGGCTATTAATATCTGTGTGTTCTACCAGGGTGTGTCGTTTGGGTAATATGTGTTAACCTACGACGGAGAATAAAGGTAGTATACAATTTCTTTTTCCGAATTGTAACGGATTAAGAGTACAAAATGCCACCAAATCGTAACATCCTCTTGTGTTCCTTTACTCGGAATCAGATCAGCTAGCCGCAAGACAAGGAAAACTTGATACAAACCCTGTGCCAACCCGTCTTGCCAGCGTGGCAGAGATGAGTACCCTCCCTGAATTGGGTGGAGGCCCGATAAGTAGTGGGTCATTTATAGGTTGAAATGATGATGATGATGTCTTTGGTTTTTGAGTTACACATTCAAATTTAACCACATTTAATGGCTGGGTTTGTCTGCAGTGTGTCAGCACAGTTTCAATAAGAACCTTACATACACTTTGATATACCTCAAATCCTTCCCAAGAAAATAAATAGATATGTAAAGGCAAGTTAAGTACCTACTTGTTAAAGAAGACAGTATAGTAGCCGGCAAACATGTTGAGAGAAAGTGCCGTGGTAGGATAAAGTTTACGCATGTCATCAACCGGACCGGTGAACTGATGACCTGGTTAAGGTTGGTCGCCAGCAAACGTTGGATGCTGGCGGCCCAGGACCGGCCTTTGTAGAGATCCTTAGGGAAGGCCTATGTCCAACAGTTGACGTCTTTTGGCTGAAATAAATATCCTTTGACATTTCACACAACGCCATCTCGTCCCAAGTTAAGCAACTTAATGCTTGTATTATGGTAACGAGATGGATGATAAACTACTTATATACATTTTTTTTTTGTAAATACATACATATTATAGATAGAAATGACACCCAGACTCCGAGCCAGTGCCTCTGGTTTAGACAAAGACACTGGCCCGACCCCGGAATCGAACCCGGGACCCGTTGATCCAAAGGCGGCACATCTGACCACTAGACCAACGAGGCAGTCAAAATATATGATGATGATGATGTCATAAACTCCCTCTAATTAACCACAATGCACAGTTAATTGTTCAGGTTGTTTGCAAGCTGTTATACCAACCTGTATCCTTTTACTGGCCAGTGAAAAGTGAGAATTGAAGTTGCATTGTTTTTACTGCCGCGTCGCCAGAGCAAATAATATTAAACAAACAAGCAAACAATATTAAATAATATAAAACCCCACCTTTATATAATTTAATATTGTCATGATATTAAAATGATGATGAGGTGTCTGTTGGTGTTCGTTATTCGTATGCGGTTTTTGTGTTCACTATTCGTGCAAAATAGCGAACAAATATTAAACCGCAATAAAAAAAAACATATATGAATTCCACCAGCGTGCCAAAGATAGTTTTTTTTGTTCATTAAAAACGAAACTCCTGCACTAGATAAACTGTATCGCGAAGGCAGATGACAAATATGACATTCAGAACACAAATGACACCCAGACTCAGAGCAAGTGCCTTGGTTTACACAAAGACACCGAGTTTCTTCCGCCAGGTCTTCTCGGTTGGTGCCGCATTCCAACCTGGTAGTAGTATTTTATAAGTTATGTATCCGATGACGATTGTGAACGCCATAATTGGTTTATACATTAAAGCATTTTTCTATTCTACATTTGCCGGATCCTGGAATCGAACCCGGGACCCCGTGATCAAATGGCGGCACATATAACCCCTAAACCAACAACGCAGTCTTTGTACGTAGGCAGAGGCTTGACTCAACTGGACATAAGATGTATGGACGTGTGAGAGGTAGTCATGTAGAAACTACCACCTAGCGTGGGAAAAGGGCCGACTGATGATGATAGTAGTGTTTATAAGAGTTTTGTGACAAAACCTACAAAAACATACACTTCTCATCAGAACAATCGAAACACCTTGCAAGTTTATGTTTTGTAAGGATTATCAGAAAAAAATATATATTAAGGAATATACATATGTCAAATGTCGTTTAATAGTGAACATGAAAAGGTTTCAAATCCTAATGTTAATGTTTTAAATTCAAATTAAACATTCGTATGTTTCGTATTTTGTTTAACAACCATAAAAGGGAAGTGTTTCGATTTTTCTGACGTAGTTCCTTTTGAGTTTGAACATTTTTGGAAGTTTATTTCATCTGTCGCCTCTGTATTATGTATTCTATGTTATCTATTCAGTCTCTGTTTTACGTCTGATGAGGTTTTTTGCCTCATTTCGGCAGAGCTTGACACCTGCAATGCTCCCATTTGCCTCGAGCTGATGTGAAAACATCAATAACACTTAGCGACCACGCGGCGGGCTTGTCACAGAGAAGTATAATATATTATGCAGTAACTTTATTTTTACTTAACTTGATTTTGAATACATTGTGTCATTACTCCATTCGATTATGAGGGTGTCGTAAAAATAGACAAAAGGAAATGACAAAGCCGAAATCCTAGCTGCAAGAGAAGGAATACTTGATACCAAACTCTATGCCAACCCCTCTGGCCAGCTTGGCACTGTAGGCTAATTACCCTCCATTGAATAGGAGGAGGCCCGGGTCATGTATGGGCTGAGCAGTAGTAGTAATTTTTAACTTAAATTTGAAAGATTTCTTTATTTACTCTTTATTTCACACCATTGAGAACCATACCATACCTAAACGCTAACTTCACGATTCAATTCGTCATTGCTGTGTGAGTATATTAGGTTAGTAGATTTTGGTTTTCCACACACAAACACACACACATAGATAGACGTGCGATAATTCTATTTGTAAACAATATTCAATTGGGCTGCGGATAGCAGCTAGATTTTAATGTACACACACTATGGTATTGCACATTTTTTATTTTAAAGCCGCTAGTTTTAACGGCCCGCCCCGGCTTCACACGGTTATTAAAAAATACAAGAATATGTTACAGTTAGTTAGATAGTATCACACATTCTACAAATTCACACTTTTCTTTATGAATTATGCCTATGTGTTATTCCGATGTATAAGCTATATTATTGTAAAGTTTTATAAAATCCATTTAGTAGTTTTTGCGTGAAAAGTTAACAAACATACATTCATACATTCTTGTTTATAATATTAGTAGTATTTTCAGCCACCACTCCTGGTTTCTGTTAACTTTGTACTCAGTTGTTCTACTGCTTAAGACGTACGTCTACTGTGGTCTTGTGCATCAACCGCCGTAATTATAGGTTAACATTGATATGTTAAAGTTATAATGACCAGTGGAGGGTTTAGTAATAATAATATATAGACAACCCTGCAGCCAGCATGTCTATAGACAAGATGTTGCAGCCAAGAGTCAACCAGCGGTGGGCAACCTTTTGGCAGGCAAGTATAGCAAAACAACAACCTTTAAAAAACATTTAAAAAACATTTAATTTTTCTTTTGAGGTTATATTGTATGTTAGCTTTCATGTTCGCTGTTGGACATGAATAGTAGAGACGGACTGTTATGAACTGACAGAGTAACCAAAAGCCGACGTGTGTCTCTACTCACAAAGTTCATTTTTATAAGTATTTTTTTTATTTACTCTGATTCTGTGGGATAACATTGAATTTCATTTTCTTCCATATAATTATTACCCTATCATAAATAGGGTAATCATCTAAGATCCCTACGGCAGCAATAAACAGATCGGAAATTGTAACTAAGATTCATCTCGATCACGTCAGCTTTTAAACAAAAACTGCATCCTTAATGGTTTTGTCTGCCTTGTTGTTCCGGAGGTTGGATGTGTCGCCTTTGAATCACGCTTCCACGGTTCCATTCCGGGGTCAGGCATGTGTCTTTGTGTAAACTAGAGGTACTGCTTTAAATCTGAGTGTCATTCGTGTTCTTGAAATATATGTCTGTAAACAACGCATGCGATTTCTCCCGGGGCAGAATATAAAATTTCCACACCGCACGCTGGGCATTAACGCGTGTTGTAGAAGTCAACAAAACCCAGCACACTTGGTGGTAGGTCCGACCAGATAGCTACCACCCTCACATCTAAGTCCGGCGCCGAGCAATTTTACCGTGTTATGTCGTGTGTATGTGAGAGCCGGTGCCCGACAGGCCATTTCCTTGAAATGCCTGCTCCATCTTAGACCCTGGCGTTGCTTTCCATCACGCAAGCCTAGGGTCAAAGGCATTCAAGTCACTGTTAAAAAAATACAAGGTGTTACTAGTGTAGTCGTAATATTGTTTTTTTAAATCGTTTAAGACGTACCTACGTTGCTTCATATAGACACGTATAATTTTAATAGGCACCTTTATAGTTAAAGGTTTTATACCATGTTTTGACTACCATTTTAATGCAGTATTTTTGCGTAGTCTTATTATATCTATTTATATCCTTAACATGTTTCAAATCAAAATCCCATTAGTCGTAAAACGAAGACTTATTTGCGCATTAATAATTCTTGTTTAGATTGACGTCACCGTAACGACGTTTTTAAGCTAAGTAAGACGAATAGGGACAATTTGTTCAGCATTACTGATCCTCGTTTGATTGGGCGTACATACAGTTTAATTTCTGTCGGTCATTATTGCGTTGCCGCATCTGACAGGAGTCCTCATTACCGAGACCGCTGACTGTTCCCGTTGCTATTCAACAATAACAAATTAGGTACACATGTAAATTGAGTACATAATGTCACCACCCCATTCTAACCTGAGGATGTCGTAAGAGCCGGCAAAAGGAAACGAGAAGACCGATAACCTACGGCTAGTAATAGGAGAAAAACTTGAAACGAAACCCTGTGGTAGCCCATATGACCAGCGTGGCACAGTGTGTTAATTACCCTACATGTAATTGGAGGAAGTCAGCAAGAGTTGAGAGAGTGAGAGAGAGAGAGAAAGAGAGAGAGAGAACTGTCAAATTCGATTGTCGCTTTTGACTTTATTGAATTAACAGGATTAACGTGCGGTGCTCCTGGAATAAAATAAATAAAAATAAAATAATCTACTGATCTATGAGTAGGTATAATATCATTTATAAACATTATGTCTGGTCGATTATAGCCCGCGGTCGCAATGACATAAGAATGTGGGACGCATGCGTCGAATTTGTCATGCGGCCTCTTTTCGGCTGCAAAAACTATGCGGCTTGACGAATGCATGATGTTTGGCTTGAGGCATAAACATTAAAAGATATACTCACTATACCCTGTTCAAGATAGCATGATCGATTTGACAGACGGGCTAGTGATGGGAAACAGAAAATATCTAGTAGTCCAAAAAATAACGTTCTAAAATACTTGTAACAGTGACAAGTTGGCGTGGGTGTATTATGTGTGAAATTCTTTATTGCACTAGACATATAAAACATTGGGTAGATAAGCGATGCTGGGTCATTATTCATAATAATTTCCTATTAATATTACAGGGTTATTTTTTGACCTTCCGCCAAATTTAAATAGGTGGTAAACAAAAAAGAAAAGAAAATAATAGTTGTAAGAGTATTAAATTTCAATGCGCTTAAGCCAACGAATTTTATTTCAAAATGAAAATGTTTTTTATTCGAATACTGTCATAAAAAGTTAAGAAAAAGTGATAAAGAATTTCACCCATACCATCTCGTCACAGTTACAAGTATTTTAAACCGTTATTTTTTGGACTACTAGTTATTATCTGTTTCCCACCACTATTCGCCATTGCAAAGTAAAGGTATGATTCCGAAGTACGCTGCACGCAGAAGTGCTACCTCGGCACTACTGGTCCCGATTACCGCGACGTAGTTCGGAATCATACCTTTTTGTCGATCAGAAAAATTGACATCTGCCAAATCGATCACGCTATCTTGAATATCTACGGTATATCTACGTTTAAATGTGATGGATCTTTAGGTGTATGGGTACATGGTGTAACATAATCTCTATAGCAATCCAAGTGAGAGCAAAGAGCTAATCAGAAGATGCAGTTTTGGGTTTAAAATGTTTGTTATTTAAACCATATTTTTACTAAAAAGCATAGGCTCCATTATTTTTTAAATGAAGGCGCACTGGGTGATAGTAACAACGGGTGCACAATAACTTGTAACGCGGAGGAGAAAAAAACACAAATTACACATGTCAAATTGCAACTTACTAACTTTATCAGCAGTGCTATCGATCATTCCGTTATGTCCATAGAAATTTTGTTGTTTTTGTTCAA
This sequence comes from Clostera curtula, assembly GCA_905475355.2. Classification (NCBI taxonomy): domain Eukaryota; kingdom Metazoa; phylum Arthropoda; class Insecta; order Lepidoptera; family Notodontidae; genus Clostera; species Clostera curtula. Next base: position 1,501,138 of record FR997804.1, on the reverse strand, counting down.
GATTTCCTATTGTTGAGGCACAGTTTTCTGGTATATGATTTTCTTTAGACGGCTCTTATGATGGAATGGACACGGATAACATAATAGTTATATCATAATCGTTGACATTAATTACCATTAGGCATATGCATTGCATTTAACCCATGCTTATTAAAGGACTTACACCACAACATTGTCGAAATAGTTAAAAAACCTTCCTAAAGACCCATCGAAGAAGCTGTCCATTAATCACGTGAGGTTCGAAAGGGGGGAGGGGTTCGACAAAAATCACGAAATATCACAAGAGGGAGGGGGATATAGTAAGATATCATGTGTATTTATTTTTTCGTCAAAAGCGTGATTATTACACCGAAACGCGGCGTGTATGTAACCTTTGAGTGTAGGATTCTTTGTAGGTACTAAAAGTTACACGTGATTTTTATTAAAAAATGTCTAAAAAAATCACGTAACTAATTATTGCAACAAAAAGAATGCTGTCTTCAGTCAAAAAAAAATTTTCCAAGTCGTTTATAAATAATGATAGAGTTATGGCTACTGCACTACCTATCAGCAAAAAAACTACGCATAGACTTCATAAAGTTTTTACTGATTATTTTTCCTATCTTCTTATAAAAGATTGATTAAATAAACGCGTCGGTATTGTTAGACTGCAATGCTGTCGGTACTTTGTTCCGAATAATGTAATTGGATATCTTTGTTAGGATGCCGCACATTAAGACGTACCTTAATTAATGAAAGAACGCCCGCTGCTCTGTCGCAATCACGCTAACTTAGCTTCAGAGAAGCCACTGTCGATACAGAAGGCTCGAGTTTTGATTAGCGGTGCGTGAACAGGAACTATTTGTCTTTTTAAAATTCTGCATTTTTGGCCGTACATTAAATGTATTTTTTTTTAAATTTACTCCTGCATTGGGTTATAACCTTCCTCGCGAAGGAAGTTTACATAGTTACATGAAATTCACGAGCACAAACAACACTCAGACTCAGAGCAAGTGCCTTTGGTTTACACAAAGACACTTGCCCGGCTCCGGAATCGAACCGGGACCCCGTGATCCAAAGGCGGCATATATAAGTTTGACCTGTCTACTACTACTACTCAGTCCATAAATGACCCACTGGTGAGTCAGGCCTCCTCCTATCACAGAGAGGGTAATAAGCCTACTGTGTCACGCTGGCCAGGCGGGTTGGCACACGGAGGCGTGGCGGGTTTTGGCTCTGGGGACTCCTCTGTACTCAGAGTAGCCTCGAAAGCCTTATAACCTGCCGCGACACATGACGTGGTAATGCAGTGGAGGGCGGCCAGGTGTTGAGGCCAGGGCAGCCACCACTAGCAGCGGAAGGGTGGCCAGGCAGGCGTGCCACGGCTGCCGCCGCAACTGCGTGGGTCGGGCGTCAGTACACCCGGTGCCTGACGGGGGCACATGCAATGTCCCGCAATGCCTTTAGGTGGGTTGGGGAGCGTACACACCCAAAGCGTGGGGCCCCATTAGGGTCGCGGAGCATGCTCCCTAATGGGGAGTAAAAAAAGTCCGTGGCCCTATTCCGGGCAGTCGAGGGTCACCGTTGGTTTTGGTGGGTAGGTTGGAGCGCAACTACCATCTTTCCGCGCCCCGGAGTCCCACATAACCCGGCTGGCGTTCAGCGGGGTACCTCCATGAGGATTTCCAACGTAAAAAAGGGGTTTGTATCAAGTTTTCCTTCTCTTGCGGTTAGGTTTTCGCACTTGTCATTTCCTTTTGTCGGCTCTTACGACGCTCTCAGGATTGAATAGGGTGGTACTATGTGTTCTAAATCCTGCTCGTATATATTATCATAACTTACGAAAAGGCGTATCCATTGATTTGGGTTTTAGTCGAGAGCTTTATGCTTATGCTATAGGCTATTTCTATATGAATCTTGGATATAAGACTTCGATATCTTGGATTTACTTACTAAACACCGTAAAAGTTAGTACTTAAAACTATTGCTTTGAAATCTACAAAAAAATAGTGTTCTTGTTTTAATTAAGATAAGCATTATCCCGGTCATTAATTACCTATGACATAAACACGGAGAGGTCTGGACGGTGAGCACAAAAAATAACAAATACACCTCATCAATACACGAAACCTTAACGTTTGGAGTAATTAACCTGATATTAACCTGCGAGACGTGGTGGCTTATCACATTAAATGCTAATTACTGACAAGCTAGTTATTTATATTGATTACTTAGTATAGCTTAACGACTTAAGTCTTACTTTACGTTTAAGTCTTCAATTACAAAGTAATATTTACCTATCCACAATACCGCAGTGTCTGAAGACAAAAGTCTTCAACCAATGTGTGTTGCCAGTGATGACATATGGAACCGAGACGTGGTCGCTCACTAAGGACTCCATCAGAAGGCTCAAAGTCACCCAAAGGGCAATGGAGAGGGCTATGCTTGGAGTTTCCCTGCGAGATCGAATCAGAAATGAGGAGATACGCAGGAAAACCAGGGTCACCGACATAGCCCACCGGATTGCCAAACTTAAGTGGCAGTGGGCAGGGCACATAGCTCGCAGGACCGACGTCCGATGGGGCAGAAAAGTCCTCGAGTGGCGACCGCGTTCCGGAAGGCGCAGTGCTGGTAGGCCTCCCACACGGTGGACCGACGACCTGGTTAAGATCGCCGGAAAGCAGTGGATGCGGGCGGCCCAGGACCGGCCTTTGTGGAAATCCTTGGGGGAGGCCTATGTCCAGCAGTGGACGTCTTTTGGCTGAAATGATGATGATGATTTACCTATAAAATTAGTTATACAAATTTGAAAGCGACTGCACGAAATATTCATTCTTACGCAGCCATTTGTAAATTCATACATGGGGTTTTTATTTGATAGCTGAGGTTTTTTATATTTCCGCCACTTTATAAACGGTAAATTTTTTTTTTATAGTCGGGGAAACATTTCTAGGTCCCTAGCTGTGGGACGGGCTGGGGTATGTGGGAGTCCCGGTCGCGATGAGTTGGTGATTGCGACCGGTTTACCCACTAAACCCTACCACTATTTGTCTGCGCGGACCACCTGTCGTTTGGGAAACTCACTATAATGTACTTAACGCTTGCAATAAGTGTAACCTGTATCGCGGGGATGTTTACAGACATGTAATTCACGAACATAAATGACACCCACAGTCAGACAGACTTCTGGTTCAGACAGAGACACTTGCCCGACCCCGGAATCGAACCGGGGACCCGTGATCCAAAAGTTTTTGGTCTTTACTATAGTCACGCAAAATACAGTCAAATTAATTTGTAACTCGTCGTAAGAGTTCAGAATTATGGGAACAAGCTGAAAGTTACAGTGGGACATTTTCTCCTCCTTTTTGCTGACAATTAAATATTATTAAAATGCTATATTAATTTCGTATGTTTGAAAGTTTTCACGATGAAGCTTCCGATCGAAAGCAAATGCTTTTGCAAGCCTGGAGAATGGCGTAGAATATGAGTCGAGATTAATAAAATTATTAAAATAGAATTTCAATAAAAGGAAATATGTATCCCATAAACTTAATTGTGTTTCCGAATGAAAATCCCTAATAATATTACTTTTCTTGTCTTGAGGTCCGTGACGGATTTAAAATACACAGTGTCACAACTAGGGTTGCCAACTCTTTTTATATGAAATCTATACTAATATATAAAGCTGCAGAGTTTGTTTGTTTGTTTGAACGCGCTAATCTCAGGAACTACTGGTCCGATTTCAAAAAATCTTTCAGTATTAGTACATTTCCCGAGGAAGGTTATAGGCTATATTTTATTTTCAAAAGAATTAGGGATCCGTATGAAAATTGCGATTTTGTAAACCAAGGTGTAAAATCGAAAACCTATTTATGCGTGCGCTGCAAAAACTATTGACAATAGAACAAAATGATGTACTACGGGTTTGTAGGTCTTATAAAGATCTACAAAGTCCGAGCACATATCTAACTATCATAGTTTAGTCACAATAACCGATTTTATGTTCATAAATAATATGCACGGGTTCGAAGCCCACGCGGGCGAAGCCGCGCGCAAAAGCTAGTAAAGTATATTCAGCTCAATGAAGCCTATTAAACAGTATTTTAGAAAAATGAACAGTCTGTTAATTATTTATTGTTATAGATACTTACATATTTTAGAGCTTCTCGCACAACTTACTAATTTAAAATCTTTTGTATAAACTTTATGCTCTATTTCTATCCCCGCGACACTTAGCATTCATTACTGAAAAAAATGTGTGAGCGTCTTAGTGTAACACATAGTAATGTGTTTGCATTTTGATCCTGAAAACAGTATTTTGTATACTTTATTTTTGTTCAACAGTAAAAAGTATAATTAAGTGAAAAACAGTATAACTAATACTGTTCAAAACAGTATAGTTGGCAGCCCTAGTCGCAACCCCACTCCATCAGGTTGTCATAAGAACCCACAGAGGGAAACGACAAGGCCGAAAACCTACCTGCATGAGAAGGAAAACTTTATATGAAACCCTGTGCCAACCCGTCTAGCCGACGTGGCACGGTAGGCCAATTACCCTTCATGTAAGTGGTGGAGGCCCGACTCAACAGTGGATGACATATGGGCTGAGTTTTGATAGCGAGAATTTAGCTTACATATTGAAAGTTTTCGAAGCATTAGCGGGGTTGTGACCCCAAGCCTAGACACATCTCCATAATGACGATTTCTGACATTCACTGTAACCACTAAGTGTTAGCCGGTCAGGGCACGGGCTACGAGCACTGTAAAATATCAATTTGTTGGGATATTTTTCCCCCAATATAAATGTTTACTACTACTCAGCCCATAAATGACCCACTGCTGAGCCGGGCCGCCTCCTATCACAGGGAGGGTAGTTAGCCTACTGTGCCATGCTGGCCAGACGGGTTTCGTTTAAAGTTTTCTTTTTCTTGCGGCTAGGTTTTTGGCATTGTCATTTCGTTTTATCGGTTCTTACGACACCTCCAGGGTGCAATGGGGTGGTGACAATGTATTAAATATTTACGATAATTTATTATTTGGAACAGATTGTTAATTCGTTGTCTCAGCTGATAAGCGTCCCACAGTTGAGTAAGGTCTCCTCCATTTACCTATATGGAGGGAAATTAGTGTACTGTGCCACGCTGGCAAGACACATTGGCATAGCGTGTCGTATCAAGTTTTCCTTCCCTCGTGGCTAGATTTTCTACCTTGTCATCTTTAAGTTAGCTCTTAAACGACACCCTAGGATGCAATAGAGTGGTGATACTAATATGTAGTTTAAATCTGTAACCGCAAAAACATTATGTTATGTATTAGGAAGGATTTTGTAAGCAATTAAAAAAAAAAGTGTTTACGGCGATTCTCTTCTGTTAAATTAGAGAAGGATTGTCCCAATAGTAGGTCATATGTGGGCCGAAGGGTTGGAGCTGACAACTGAGTAGCAGTGGGTAGGGCACCGCCCCTCGACCGTGCTGTTTGCGTGGATAAAGGCCATACCGGCAGACGAAGAGTGGCCCATCTGAGCAATGCTATCAGGCACGTGCTACATGCCTCTTTGTAGGTTTTTTTTTTGTAATGTTGTTACAACACCATAGACTTGTAGTCCGTGTTCTTTTTAGCAATGAATGGTAATGATTTGCTCTTCTTTTTTTTTTTCTTTTAACCTACTCTCAGTATGTGCTTCCTTCCTCTTTGTAGGGTTGGGGAGCGTCAGAAGCTCAATAAAGCGAGTTAGTGCTCGTCAGGGCCATGGAACATGGGGAGGGAAGCCCAGTCAAGGAACACCGTTGAAGGGGGTAAAAGTTAGGGCGTATCTTCCACGCACTGGAGTCCTACATAACCTGGCTAACCTAAGATCGGGTATAGGTACATAGCTGCATCGGTCTTAGAGTTCCACATCAATCAACCTTTCTTCCCGTTTTGACCGAGTAGTTGTAACCTGTTGTTAGGTGTCCTGTAAACTCCAGAACAAATTGTTATCCTACTTGAGTGACCGTGAGATCACCGTGCGAGACGCATTTATAACTCATTACGGCATGCGTCATAATGATTTTTAGATGTGGTTTTCGATCAGGATATTACTCCTAAAGCTGTAAGTTTAAACTGTGACAGAAATATTAAGTAAAAAAAAAGTACGGACGTAAAAATAGGCACTAAAAGCGAAAAATAAACCACCATTCGAAGCCAGGGTTTGCTTTAGATATGCCTGTATCCTAATTAACATCGGTGGCAATTTAAGTTGCCACAAACTATAAATGGAATTTTCATTTTTCGCTTTTAGAGCCTACTTTGAAATCGGTTATTTCATTTATTAGATATTTTCATTTATTTAAATAAACGTATTAGACTAAGAGCCCGTGAACGCCAGACTTACGGTATTTTATAACAGCTAAAAGTTTGTCAGCACATGCTCCCAACACAGGTAAGAACGATGGACCATTTATGAAGTTTGGGTTACAGTGGCTTTGGCAGGTACACCTCACTAAAGGTGTGTAAAATACCGATCTAATTACGTCAAATAATAAAGTGCGATTTTTTGGTATTACCTTTAGATTATTATAAAAAATCATGTTATTTATTGACAGACACTTAACGTCGTGGAAACCCTTTGCCAGACACCTTAATGTTCATGGCAGTATGCATATGGGTGGGTGCGCGTGAGATAGCGAGTTAAGTCTACCGCGGTCCCTCACTGCGCAGTTGTTATTTCTACTGATAAAATCAAAATCAAAACTCATTTAATCAAGTTGGCTCATTAGAGCTCTTTTCACAGGTCACAAACAAAATGATAAAAGTTAAAATTTACCATTTAAAATTAATTATTTACCATCTACAACCGGTTTGGAATGCACCTCTACAGAGAAGAGCCGGCAAGAAACTCTGTAATTGTTCTTTTTAGATCGCCATTTGGGTACAAGACTGGTTATAAGACAGATTTGTGAGAGCAATCTCGCGCAATAGTTCCAAAGGGCCAAACATCAGCCAGATCTAGTCGACAATAGTAACCTTGTAATGCCCAAGCCAACCGACCCCCAGCAACGGCACCTGTTCACAAGCATGACGCATGCGGCAGCCATCGCCCTCCTCAACCATATTGCAGGGAAGAGAACGACCCGCCGCACGACGCCACCACTGCCATGAGTGAGCAAAGTGAGCATGATAACTCGAGCACCAAGGAATTGAACATTTCAAAAGTTATACTAATAACGCGTTAGGATGCTCTCACATACTGTGTATACATATCACATTAGAAGAACACTATTTCTTATTACTTTGTCATTATTCTAAAAGTATTTAAATAAGAGCATCGGACTAGCAACAACACCGATCAGTTATTCCCAAGCATTTTTAGATATAGATATAGTCGTTAACTTTATAGTACCCCTTAAAGATTAGCTGACTTTTAATTTGACACTTAAAGTGTTCTAAAGGCAAGTCTTTAGGCGCCCGATTACGTCTGCAGATAGTTATAGTAGCGAATGGAGCCTCAGAATAAATATAAAGTAACAATATAGGGGGCGCTTTATTATTTTAGCTGATGTAAACACGTACTAAGTAGTTATGCAGTCAGAACGCACCCTTAACATAGTCACGTCATGTTGATAGAGACGCACCTAGGCGGGCGACGCTGACGCTGCACCTGGGCGGGCGACGCTGACGCTGCATGTTTATTCCAGATAGCGCGTCCGGTAATGGACACTTGACTAGATTAAGCATGTAACCATAGTTATTAAGAGAATAAGTTTAGTTAGATGGGAATAAACTGCCATACCGTAAAGACGTGTTCTTTTTAAAAACCTTCGGCAACGCTCCCGCGATTTAAATAAGTACTAAACAATACATGCGCAGTAGAAATAAAAACTGCGCAGTGAGGGACCGCGGTAGACTTAACTCGCTATCTCACGCGCACCCACCCATATGCATACTGCCATGAACATTAAGGGTGTCTGGCAAAGGGTTTCCATGACGTTAAGTGTCTGTCAATGAATAACATGATTTTTTATAATAATCTAAAGGTAATACCAAAAAATCACCCTTTATTATTTGACGTAATTAGATCGGTATTTTACACACCTTTAGTGAGGTGTACCTGCCAAAGCCACTGTAACCCAAACTTCATAAATGGTCCATCGTTCTTACCTGTGTTGGGAGCATGCGCTGACAAACTTTCAGCTTTTATAAAATACCGTAGGTCTGGGGTTCACGGGCTCTTGCTCTATATGCTTTATAAAAGCCACGAATAAATAAGTCGTTAAAAACTATCTACAAATTTTGTTATGTTACATATTTAGTTGAATACTTATTTTTAAGTTTATAAATATCAATAATAAAATCGTCAAAATACTACAAATAACTATACCGATTTTGTTACAATTTAAATGGGACCAATCTAGACTCAATAAAGATATGTAGGCCTAATTGTAGTATAATATTTCGATTTTGTTCAATAGAAGCTTTGACAAAATATAAGCTCGGTGGCACTAAAAATCAATAAAGAAAATCTTTTATATAAGTAATGTAAACCGGCTCCAAAACAGGCACAAAAAAGCGAAAATAACCATTTGTAGTCGGTTAAATTGACACCGACGTTAATATTGAAGTCTGTTTACATTTTATAATTAAAATAAATGCTTAGTTGACGGTGATAATTATCATCCGCTCCAATAATTATGTGATATTTAATAATAAAGCTATATTTGTGAGTTCGTCTAGTTAAATAAAATTACAATTACATATAAGCATTTGAACAATTTAACGTTAGTTAATTTTTAATCACCTACGTAATGGTAATTACTTAGCACGTCATACACGTTTCTCAAAGTTTATTCACCCATTACATTTGAAACATATTATGGTATATTTTAGTACCTACAGTAAACATATTTTTATGATATCAATAATAATGCCTGAATAAAAAACGCACCGCTTGAAGTACCTTATAGGAACTTAGAACTTAAACTAAAGGTTGAAGAGCCCAAATCCATTTTAAAAAATGTTTATGCAAATACCCTATATATAACAGGCAATCAAAAGATGCAGTTCTGTGTTTATAATGATTATTATGTATGTTTAAATGAGGGAGCTATCGTAATTTTTCTGTACCACAATTTTACTATCAAAATAGGGATGCCAACTGCGAGATTATTATGCCCTTTTAGCAATTCTGCAAAAGTTAAATACAACAAAACACTGGAAAACATTCTTCCGCGTCATATCTCGGGCATAAATGACTGTTTGAATGCATTTGTAATGAACCATATACGAAAAGTGAATTCTAAATTTGAATTTTGGCTTAAGGGGCGAGATGCTTTGCGTTCCGACTACCCCACTTAAGGAGTCACGTGATTTATTTATATTTTTGTTTATTTAGGACATCCTGAAATTGTTACATTCACATAAAAACATATTGTCAAAATCATTAAATCTAAATTCACAACCCGTTAAGGTGCTATAGCATGCACTTAAACATGTTAAGTAACACTATTTAGAATAAAAAATAATTATACAGAATGAATAGAAATTCAATAAACACCAATACTCATATCAAGAAAACCCTTTTCATTCGTCGAGTCAACGGTTGAGTACCACTGGCATAGGACATGTTTCACCTGGCCTCGCAATCATTATGATGTTGATTGTACAACAAGTTGTTTTTGCGATAATACGAGTATCAATCGTGTTCACTGTTTATGGGGGACAGTCATGCGAATTAGAATTAGTCGTTGTGTACTGGCACAAAGACATACAAATGGCGGACTGACAAAATTAAAAAAATATCAATTTTTTAAAATGAAACATGTAATCTATTTTAGAAATAAACGCGGGAGTTTGAATCAGATAATCTATTTAAATGAGTTCTTTTCGACTGTTTCCGCAGTTTTAAGGATATTCCGTGTGGTTACGGATTTAGAATTCACAATGTCACCAACTCATACCATACTCCGGGGGTCGAAAGAGGCAACTAAAGAGCAAGAGGCAGACAACTTGATACAAACCCCGTGCCCATCCGTCTTGCTAGTGTGGCACAGTAGGCTAATTTCCCTCCATGAATTGGGATGTGGACCTACGGGCAGTCAACCCCGGACAGTACACTGGGAGATGATTAGAACCAGAGTTCCACAAGCCCCACACCAGCTCTTCCCAGGCTGATGTGGATAGCCCATCAAGGATATTCAAACCGCAAAAAAGTTGATACTCTCCACCTTTCATCTGTATACGCCGGGATCCAATAAATGTGGGCGACTCTAGACGGGTTGCGGAATTCCTCGGAGGACGCTATGTCGAACAGCGGGCTGCTTTTGCTGACGTAACGATTTTCATACCGGAATTGTTTTATTTTTATCAGTTACTTGAATGCCTTTGACCCTAGGATTGCGTGATAGAAATCAACGCCAGGGTCTAAGATGGAGCAGACAATTCAAGGAAATGCCCTGTCGGGCACCGGCTCTCACATACACACGACGATAAATAGTAAAACTGCTTGGCCGACTTAGATGTGAGGGTGGTAGCTAGCCGGGCGGATCATTAGTGCTGACTTTGTTGACTTTCATACCACGCGTCATTTCCCAGCATGCGGTGGGAAAGTCCCCCCCCACAATGTCAGCTACTGCAGAAATAGCGAGGTAGGCTTTAGTATCAATAACATAAATCTTAAAGGCCGGCAACGCATCTTCTCACGTTAGGTTGCAGATGTCCTGGGCGACGGTGACCACTTTCCATCAGGTGGACCGCCTACTCGTGTGTCGTTCTATAATATATTAAAAAAACTGCCTTTGTGATGGGTCGGGCAAGTGTCTTCGTGAAAACCAGAGGCACTTGTCTAGGTGTCATTTGTATTTGAATTTCCTGTTTGTAAACTGCCCCCGCAATACAGGCTTATACCAAGAGCAGGGGGTTCGTTTTAATAAAAACGTTATAACGAGTGACATTGTTCATTAAGGAAGACATAAAATTCAAAGTGGGTTGACATTTAGTCAAGCTATTCCCATGGAGCATTGTCTACTAATTATCTGATAGGAAATTACAGTTAACCTATTACCGTACTATTAATGGATAATGGCCAATAGACTTTGTTTAATTACTACTACTACGTATCAGCCCATATTTGACCCACTGCTGAGTCGGGTCTCCTCCAACTACATGGAGGGTAATCATCACTATCACTATCATCACTATCACTATTATCACTACATAGATCAATAGATCAACGGGTCCCGGGTTCGATTCCGGGGTCGGGCAAGTGTCTTTGTCTAAACCAGAGGCACTGGCTCGGAGTCTGGGTGTCATTTCTATCTATAATATGTATGTATTTACAAAAAAAAATGTATGTAAGTAGTTTATCATCCATCTCGTTACCATAACACAAGCATTAAGTGGCTTAGCTTGGGACGAGATGGCGTTGTGTGAAATGTTCCTTGGAGTATTTATATTTTATTTATTTATTTTATTTTATTTATAGTATAAAACAAATTCGCTGTCGTCTGTCCGTCCCTATGTATGCTTAAATCTTCAAAACTACGCAACGGATTTTGAAGCGGTTTTTTTTTTAATAGATAGAGTGATTCAAGAGGAAGGTTTTTATGTATATCACATGCACAATATTGTAAAGAAACACTGATAAATTTAGATGTTCATCATTGCACCCGTGCGAAGCCGGGGTGGGTAGCTAGTTAATTAATAAAAGGGTAACGGCCTTGAGGTTTTCGGCGTTGTCATTTCCTTTCGTCGGCTCTTACGACACCCTGAGGATGAAATGGGGTGGTGACATTAGGTACGTATTCCGAATCCGTCACCGCACAAACGGTCTATCACTATCACTACATAGTATAAAACAAAGTCGCTGTCGTTGTCCGTCCCTATGTATGCTTAAATCTTTAAAACTACGCAACGGATTTTGAAGCGGTTTTTTTTAATAGATAGAGAGATTCAAGAGGAAGAAACATTGATAAATTTAGAAGTTCGTCATTGCACCCGTGCGAAGCCGGGGCCGGTAGCTAGTAACTTTATAAAGTTTTGCAAAAGTATGTCAGTATTGCTCAGGTAGGATGCAACCTGATACCTCTACACCCGTAGCCTGCCCGGCCACCTGGATGTACGCACTCATGCATTTTCGCAATGCACCAACATAGGTAGGTATATATTTACGCTATCTCTTACGGGAGGCAAGCAGAGAAAAAACGGTATCAGTTTTCTGTGGGTGGTTGCGATTTTTTTTGTTCTACTGTGTTTTTGTTTTACTGTGGATGATCTTTTTTTTTTTCAAAAAGTTCTTAATTATCCTAATATACTAACTAATAAAACTACTAATAAGTAATAAATAATACTACTAATAAGTAATATTATTTACTATAATATACATTACAGCTCAGTCTACGTTAAAATCCTGAGCGTAAATAAACATGAGTATTTTGTTTATAGTTTTCTAAGCCGTAACTTAATTAAAACCTTAAATCATGTATAATAGCTAACTTAGATAAATCATAATATGCACTTACATAGTTCCAAAATAAGGTTAATAACCCGGATTTTGTAAATTTTGGACGCAATTTACAATTGAATGTATGTGATATGTTTATATGGACTTTGATATTGATTGATAATGATATGCCGTATGAATGTAGTGTCACCACCCCATTTCGTCCTAAGGGTGTTGTAAGAGCCAATGATAAGTAATGACAAGGCTGAATACCTGGGCGCAAGAGAAGGAAAACTTGAGCGGAAGTCCCATGCCACCCCGTCTGGCCAGCGTGGTCTAATAGGCTAATTACCCTCCATGTAGTTGGAGGAGGCCAGAATCAGGAGTGAGACGTTTATGGGCGAAGAAGTGGAGATTTTTTTTTCCGGTGGGTGTCGTAAGAAGAGTATTAAGAAAATCAAGTGGATAGAGAAGGACAACTATACACGAAACTCCGTGCTAGCCTGTCTGGGCATTGTTGACCCGTAAGCAAATTAAGGTAATTTTCCTTCAAGCAATTGGAATAGGGCCGACGAGTCATAATGCTATAGGTCCCAAACTAGGCAAGCCTGTGTCTTAAAGTTGGATAATTTCTAAATAAATAAATATAATATAAATATCCTTGGACATTTCACACAACGCCATCTCGTCCCAAGCTAAGCAACTTAATGCCTGTGTTATGGTAACGAGATGAATGATAAACTACTTATATACATTTTTTTTTGTAAATACATACATATTATAGATAGAAATGACACCCAGACTCCGAGCCAGTGCCTCTGGTTTAGACAAAGACACTTGCCCGACCCCGGAATCGAACCCGAGACCCGTTGATCCAAAGGTCCTGTAATTGTAATTGGAAGCGGCCTCAGCAGTGGGTATTATATGGGCCAAGAAGATAGAAGAAGAGGGGGGTAATGATGATAAAAGTCAGCCAGTCCACGCTGCGATTGCCAATCAAGCTTAAAAGAGCAAGCGGAGGTCTTGTTCTATGGTATCATTAATACGACCCATATCTGGTATAAACGGTATGACCACAATGAGGGTGTTGGGTTACTTGCTCGCTGCTGGGACGGTGCACCGACTTCCCCGTACTACGTGTAATTCGCGAGAATCGGGCGTGGGTCAAGTTGTAAAGGCGTAGCGTTTGAAATGGAGAGCTCTATTGTAACTATTTTATGTCACGTGATCAGCGCCATTTTTTTAATTTAAAACTTAAATTTATACCTATAAGAAACCTGTGACAGCCTTGGAGTAAGGATAACAGTCTCCAAACAACTGACTTTTTTAAATTATAACTGCCAATATTCTTAACTAAGTAACCTTTAAAAATAGATTTAAATTCAGTCAAGGCCCTTAGGTTGATTCAATCAAATGAGTTTAGTGTGTGTATCATCATCAGAATTTAATCTGTCACTGGACATAGGTTTGGCACCATATCCTCAACTTGACCCCCCAGCCTCTCTCTCCATATAGCAGGAGATTGTCCTAGACTACGCGTAGCGTACCTACCCCGACGGTTATCCGTTCGTCTATTCTATCATTTCATTCTGCAAATTCTTTGAACAACGTCGGAAACATATCTGAGTCTGGTATGGAGTAAAATAAAAAAGAGCATCAAGAAATATTGCATGGAAATACTTTTTTTTGACAATGATTGTTCAATCATCGGTGGACAGACACCGCGGTCGCCGCCATCCACACCGCGCTACCTGACTCCTGATAATGTATCTGCGCCAAAACTATTCAAGTAGCTACAAGTAACATCTACCACCCGCTGCCGCTTATGTTTTAGGCGTCCGTAACACAATACTAGTTCTCGCCGCTTTATCCCGACCCTAATTTTACGCCTCATTTACCGATTCGCTGGTCCTTTTTTACCAATGTCTTCACCATTGCGTACTGTAATTCCATTATATTTTCGCGTAGCGTAAACGAGATATCGATTTCACGTAATTATTATTGTTGTATCGATGTTGAAGTTGTCTGTTTAAAGTATTTGATGAATTGCATTTCGGTTGAATTGTAATTTAGTAATCGATACCGTAGTTTGGTAAACAAGATACAATTTTTTTTTGGCAAATTTATTTCTGGGGTTTCTGTAACAAGATTACCCGTTGTGTATTTTACAAGAACTTATGTAAAAATTTATACGTTGATGAGCTACCAACAAACACTGTTACTAAGCATAACGGTTGTGTAGTGAATAACGCATAAAAACTCTACAGTAATAGTTATTTGTGCAACAAGAGAGCAAAGTCGTTTTTTGCTGCGAGTGCTGATATTGAATCGAAAAATTTTGCTCTCGTGTAACACACATAACTATTCACTTCAGCAGCGAGAACACTATAGGAAATGAATTATATTACGTAACATTTTTGAAACTATAATTAAATATTTTTAAGTTAAATATCAGTTTTTTAAGCAGTAAATACTTATTTTAGTTTAAATACAACAATAAGTTAAAAATTGCAAAATTTCTTTTGATCTGAGTCGGGCCTCCTCCAATTTTATGGAGGGAGAGTAATAGTCCGGGATCCCCGGTACATTGTTTTCACTTGATTACTATCAAGCTAATTTTTCGTGAGTAGCTTCATTTTCATGAGACGCCCAACATTTTCTTGTCGACAACTCTTGATTGTGGTAGCTAACAGAGGTAGCAAGGGTGAAATATGTTGATTTTATGATTCAAAAAAATTTATTACTAACCGGGTGCTTTTTGGTATATCTGATGATAATTATCTAAATTATTCGAAAATGTATTTGTCCTACAAAATGTGTGGTTTGATCAAAGAGTCCTCCACCTCCAATATGTATGGATAACGAGGTCATAAAAAATGATTACTAACCAGCTGGTTTTTTTTTATTTACTTAATAAATATGTATATTATTTAACCGTCATATTGTCCTACAAGTTGCGTGGTACGTTATCCCGGTCCTACGCTCAAAAGTTGTTAAAACCACAAGACCCATTTTGTCATCACTAACTGTAGGACAATAATTTTACATGATAGGTTAGTGTATTCTCTGCCCAAATGATACAATGTCCTACAAGAAAACAGGTATGTAACGCGAGTCCGACAAAAATTGTAATTTTTTCGTTTTCCTACTTATAACTTACTAGCGACCCGAACCGGCTTCGCACGGGTGCATGTATTATACATATAAACCTTCATCTTGAATCACTCTATCTATTAAAGAAAACCGCTTCAAAATCCGTTGCGTAGTTTTCAAGTTTTAAGCATACATAGGGACGGACAGACGACAGCGACTTTGTTTTATACTATGTAGTATGTAGTGATGATACAGTGAAAACGTCTTTTTTTTTTATTTAAATAAATTATTTTTCTTAAGTAGTACAAAAAAATAATTATTTACATATAAAAAAAATAATATTCATCAGATTCATCTGATAAATTTTCAGTATCATCACTGTCATTTTCATCTATTTCATTTTCCTCGTCTTCTGTCTCTGTAATGACGTAAAAAATTAAGTACTATTATTTAACATAAAATGAATCCACTTCGTTTTATAGTGTGCAAAACTTTTTATATAGTACACACATACGGATTCCGCTATACAACGACATTCACCGTTATGTTTAATGGATGAAAATTATTTTATTAGAAATTTAGTATGTTAAAAATAATTTTAAAAAATGGATTGCCTGAAAAAGTCCTAAATTTCTAATAAAATATTTTTCATCCATTAAACATATCGGTGGTCGTTGTATAGCGGGATCCGTATATGTACTATATAAAAAGTTTCGTACACTATAAAACGAAGTGGATTCATTTTATGTTAAAAATACTTAATTTTTTACGTTATTACAGAGTCAGAAGACGAGGAAAATGAAATAGATGAAAATGACAGTGATGATACTGAAAATTTATCAGATGAATCTGATGAATATACATTTTTTTTTAAGTAAAAGTTATTTAAGTTAATAAAAAAGATGTTTTCACTGTATCATAAGTTATAAGTAGGAAAACGAAAAATGACAATTTCTGTCGGACTCATGATACATACCTGTTTTTTTTGTAGGAAATTGTATCATTTGGGCAGAGAATACTAACCTATCATGTAAAATTGGTGTCCTACAGTTAGTGATGACAAAATGGGTCTTGTGGTATTACCAATTTCTGAGTGTAGGACCACGCAACTTGTAGGACAATATGACGGTTAAATAATATAAATATTTACTAAGTAAATAAAAAAAAACCAGCTGGTTAGTAATAATTTTTGATGACCTCATTATCGATACATATTGGAAGTGGAGGACTCTTTGATCAAACCATACATTTTGTAGGACAAATACATTTTCGAATAATTTAGATAGTTCTCATCAGATATACCAAAAATCACGCGGTTAGTAATAATTTTTTTAGAATCATTAAATCAACATATTTAACCTTTGCTACCTCTGTTAGCTACCACAATCAAGAGATGTCGACAAGAAAATGTTGGGCGTCTCATCAAAACAAAGCTATTCACAAAGATTCAGCTTGATAGTAATAATTTTTTTTCTATGATCTGTAGAACAACTTTTGAGTGTAGGACCGGGATAACGTACCACGCAACTTGTAGGACAATATGACGGTTAAATAATATACATATTTATTAAGTAAATAAAAAAAAACCAGCTGGTTAGTAATCATTTTTGATGACCTCGTTATCCATACATATTGGAGGTGGAGGACTCTTTGATCAAACCACACATTTTGTAGGACAAATACATTTTCGAATAATTTAGATAATTATCATCAGATATACCAAAAAGCACCCGGTTAGTAATAAATTTTTTTGAATCATAAAATCAACATATTTCACCCTTGCTACCTCTGTTAGCTACCACAGTCATGAGTTGTAGACAAGAAAATGTTGGGCGTCTCATGAAAATGAAGCTACTCACGAAAAATTAGCTTGATAGTAATCAAGTGAAATCAATGTACGGGGGACCCCGGACTATAACCATGCTAATAAGAATTTGTGTCAAGGTTTCTTCTAGGTCTGCCTTTTGCTATCCTTTAGTCACTTTTTACATCTTACGACACCCTCGGGTTGGTATTCTTAATCCCCAATGCATTACATTTTTACTTGACATAAAAATAAACTGGACTCTATACCCATAATTAATCCCGATCTCTGATAACTGAAATATTCCGAAGCCTTACATTGTAAACATTTTCTGCTCTTTACTTTAAATAATGAGCCTTAATTCACGCTATTAGTTCCTTGTCACTGGTCTATAATATCGTTAACGTTTCCGATGACAATTACAGGCTGATTGTGCGCAAGCGATGTTATAAATAATATCTTCAAAATTACAATTTACTAAAGTTTACCTTGTATAGACATGCGGCCTTATTCTATCCTTGTCATTAGACAGCCATACAAGAGGGACAGCAACAAATATATTTTCAATACTCAGCCCATATATGACCCACTATAGAGTCGGACCTCCCCCCATTACATGACGGGTAAATAATCTACTGTGCCATTCTGGCCAGGTGGGTTCGCCCAGGGTTTCGTATCAAGTTTACCTTCTCTTGCGGTCTGGTTTTCGGTCTTAACCTTTCCTTCTGCCGTCTTTAACGACACGCTCAGTGTGGAATGGGATGGTGACACCGTGTATTTTAAATCCGTGGCCACACGGAGGCAGTAAATAAATAAATAAATAAATAAATATCCTTGGACATTTCACACAACGCCATCTCGTCCCAAGCAAAGCAACTTAATGCTTGTGTTATGGTAACGAGATGGATGATAAACTAATTATATACATTTTTTTTTTGTAAATACATACATATTATAGATAGAAATGACACCCAGACTCCGAGCCAGTGCCTCTGGTTTAGACAAAGACACTGGCCCGACCCCGGAATCGAACCCGGGACCCGTTGATCCAAAGGCGGCACATCTGACCACTAGACCAACGAGGCAGTCAAGTACGCCTGAGGCTAACCCTGCTTGCAAGGAATGCAATCGCGTAATTCTAAAATGTGGGTCTACAAAGAGATGATGGTGATGACCTACTATAAAAGGCAGTTGCCAAAAAAGAGGAAGAATGAAATGATACCTGATCTAAGGCCGGGCCACACGAGCGGTTCACGCTCCATTAGCGGTAACGCGATCCGCCGGATCCGCAGATTTGCGGGGTTTTTGTGCAAAATGCGGTTACTGTGGCAGATCTGTGATACCGGCTGAAAAATGTGTTGCGAATTTTAAAAAGTTGGAATAAATCACGTTACATATTAAAACCTTAAACCCACCTTAATCCAGTGTAGGTATATGTTTTTACATCGGAAATCCTCATGGATACCCGATCCTTTCGGTCTAGTTATGTTGGACTCCTCAAACCCAAACGGAACTTTATTTACGTAGGTTTCATCACAACACTCTTACAAATCGTCACATTTAAAATTACCAATACCATCTTGCGGCCCTAGTCCCACGCTAGGTGGTATTCTCCATACCTACACACTTACCACTCATCATATCTACATTCACACCTTTCATACACAATTCCTTATGCTTACAATCCATCCATCTCTTTTGATTTCCAACAACCATTGCGTCTACCCACATGTATGCTGAATCTACCACCGGTTCGGAATACTGCTCTATGAAGTAGAGCCGACAAGAGACTATGTAGTTGCCTTAATTTTTAAAATTACTGGTCGTGTTTACATGAAGCACTTCATGGCGCAAAAAAGCCTTTCGCAGATTGTCGCTCCGAGCTATTGACCATTTTGTTTGATTAAGCTGCAAATATCCGCGTGGTGACAGATTTAAAATACATAGTGTCACCACCCCATTCCATTCTTAGGGTGTCGTGAGAGCTGACAACACCGAAAACCTAATCACAGGAGAAAGAAAACTTGAAACGAAATCTTGTGCTAACTCGTCTGGCCAGCGTGGCACAGTAGACTAATTACCCTCCATTAAATGGTGGAGGCCCGACTCAGAAGCGGGTTATTTATGGGCTGAGTAGTAGTAAACTTCACTATCGCGATGTAGTTTTAGAATATTTTGTAATTTTCTATGCGATATTTCTTGATCCGGATAATCAGAATTTAACAGGAGTGTTTAGCATTGTGGTTGTTACACTATTAATTATTCTAAATGCATTACTACGGACTACTTACTCTAAAAAAAGCTTCTGGTACCCAATTGTTAGTTTTTTACTTCCCAGCAGACAATAATAAAATGTGATGATCTTTCAACAGCAATGACAAACACTTATGAACGTCAATGTGATTAGTGGATGTAGGAACAGCAAACAAACGGCTGGCCCGTGTTTGATGCAGTTATCTGGACGAGTAGGCGGGCGAGCGCAATTACTGAGGACTGGGAGCACACGCAATAGTACGACAAAAGACAAATAAGTTCCAGAAGTATAACTCACTTCTGGTTGACGGGATATGCGAACATGTTTAACTAACTAACATGATTCCAGTATTTTACGCCCATTACCAGGGCTCAGTTTATTAATACTTTTAATTTTTTCTTTTAAATCAATATGTACATTCCGTGTGGTGACGGATGTAGAATACATATTGACACCACCCCATTCCAGCCTGAGGGAGTCGTAAGAGCCGACAGGAGGAAATGACAAGGCTGAAGAGCCACAACAGAAGGATAACTTGAAACGAAACCCTGTGCCAACTCGTCTAGCCCAATTACCCTTCATGTAATTGGAGGAGGCCCGACTCAGTGGTGGGTCATTTAAGGGCTGAGATGTAGTAGTAGATATTTATGTTCTAAGACTTTTAATGTATTTATATTTATAAAATTGTATATATTGTTTAAATAATAAATGTCATAGGTGCAACCATATTACTACTTAACAAAAAATATTCTAAATATATTAATATTTAATAATCAATTTGTCTACTGGCATAAATCAATAATTCGCTGGTACATTGTAGGGGAAATTTCGAGACATTTCAGTCAGATTTAAATTATTGCAACAATATAGACTGGTGTCCCATTTGCAATTGAAACTTCTGGAATTTTCCCCATATGTTGCTCATCTCCTCCACACTGTCGCCTCGGACAAACTAATTAAACGGCCGAGCTTCGGGAGCCCAAACACAAACAAACTGCTGTTTACATTGACAGATTGAGACGTGGCCCGCGCCCCACAAATTGTGTTTTAATATTTTAAACTGGCAACACTTAGCGCGCCCCGATTGGTCGATGCGCGCGTCATTTATTTTAATTTGTCAGATTTGACGTACGCGTGACGGGAGATGTCCCCTCCGTGATAATTGAAGATTGAGATTACGACCGACGGAAGGCTAACGGAAGGAGTAGAATGTTTTCCTTAAAATGACTGGTATAATTACATAGATATTGTTAACATTTTATATTTATGACAGTGAGTCGAAAAGGAACGAATTTACAATCCTAGTCACTGTTTAACAGCACTTTAACAGCATAGTGACTAACCAACTATTCATTCGGTCGGGTCGATTCACATCTGACGGAAAATGCGTCGCGTATTATCGGTCGCGTAACGCCAAAACAGACAAATGTATGATAAAACATTCAACCTTTCACCCCTAACCGATGATGCGTTAATGCGTCGAGCGTACAGCGTCATACATTTGTCTGTTTTGACGTTATGCGACAGATTATACGCAACGCATTTTTCGTCAGATGTGAACCGACCCTTACGCAGTGATTTGTAAATAGTTAAAAGTTCTTTCAAAAATCGAATCAACAACATTTTTTTTAATAGTTAGTCAAACCTGTAACTTTTATAACTTAGATAGATACGTAGAAATATACTAGCATTCCGGACAAGCGAAAAAGTCAACGGACTACAAACTAGGAAAACTTACACTTCAGTTGTATGTTATTTTTTAAGATTATTGCCGCATAAGTCTGATATGTAAACCGATACAACCATTTTTAACTCGGTGCCACCGTAAAATGACACCGACGACGTTAATTACGATGTACCTACATAATATGCCTAAAGAACCGACTTCGTATGCTGCTTTATATTTCTTTATATTGCCTAATTAAATTTTTAAATGTTAAGAAAGTGCCCTAGATCGCAATAGCTTCAATCTAAAACAGATAAGGCACGATAATTAACTATTTATTTATGTTCAGTATAACACATAGTTTCTTGTCGGCTCTTCTCTATAAAGCAGCATTGCAAACCGGTGACATTCCCACACTACCAATAAAATTCAAAATCGTTTGAATAAATCAATCAATGGAATAAATGTTAAAGCGTTGATATTAAACACTACATGCTATATTTTACCCGACGCTTCGCGAGCAAAATTTTTTTAATCTTTTGTAAAAAAACTTATCCGATGTTACTTCTAATACCTCCAAGAATATGTGTACACAGATTTTTTTCATGATCATCGGATAAGTAGTTTCCACGTGAAAGCGTAACAAACAAACTTAAATTCGCATTTAAAATATTTGTAGAGATATATATTTTTTGTATTAGAGCTGGATGCGTCAAGCTGAAGACAGGGCGCTATGGCGCTCTTTAGGGGAGGCCTATGTCCAGCAGTGGACTGATGATAATGATATTTTTTGATGAAGTGAATTTTGAATGGAATTAAATCTTTCTAACTTCCATTCATGTAACGAAACCAAGTAACAGACTTTCGTGCAATCCGACACTCTATTCGCAGCCAAAATGGCGTGAACCCAATCCTCAAAAGCGATTCAATAACGCGTTTGTCTGCCTCCCTTTACCCGGTTACCTTTACCTTTGTTTAAAGTTACAAAAGGATAGCACAGCACTATCTGTTCTGCTTCACATATGCTAATTAAAGCATATACGTTTTTTGACTGTGTGTTTGTGTTTAAATAAACTTATGTCATATCTTACATAATATACATCACATTATTTAAAATATGGGCAGCGCTGGCCAGATTGGTTAGCAAAGGCTGTTGAATGGACTTTTCCTTCTCTTGCTGCAAAGTTGCCTTGTTATCCTTACAACTCGGGTCTTACAACACCATGACGATGGAATGAGTTGGTGACCTTGTGAATATTAAGTCCGTCACCAGTTACGTTTTGATTATACTTTTATTATCAAAAAACCGGTCTCTAGTCATCATCATCATATTTTCAGCCAAAAGACGTCCGCACAGGCCTCCTCCAAGGATTTCCACGAAGGCTGACCCTGAGCCGCCCGCATCACTTACAGTACATAGTCCATAATACAGTACAAAACTATTGGTATAGTACGATATTTTTATTATAGTACCAAATAATAAATTTTTACGTTAAAAGTAAAGTTACTATCTGATGTGGCGTCTATCGGGATAAAAGTCCTAGACGCATGCAACTGATGTCGAGATGAGTTACTCACGGGGTTTTGATCGCCTATTTGGGGGTTCGATTTGGCGGGTACTGTCTTGTTTGTTTATTTAGTCTTTGTATCGTTTGGTGTATGCTCTATCAACAAGTTGTTTAAAAGTTAAGTAACTGATACGGAACTTTAAAAGTGCAAAATTTCACTTTTATTCTTCTAAAATAGGAATGTAGAGAGAGCCGAGTATGAAACTACTACAGTACTACAAGTCTACAACATTTCACGGTTGTTATCTCAGCTCCTATAGAGCTCACTGCCGAATCCGACCTCTTCTTATTTGTAGGAAGGAAATGAGCCGTTTGGTCCACGTTTGGCAGTGCTTTAACTTGCATCTAGATATTCCGCAGAATTTCCATTACCTATATGATTGTAGTTTGTAGGTAATGGATTTTCTGCCCTGTATTTTCGTTTAGTCGGCTCACACGTTTACGACACCCTAGAAATGGAATGCGGTGGTGACATTATGTATTCTAAATCCATTATACGCAAATTCGAATATTATATTATACTAGCGACCCGCCCCGGCTTCGCATGGGTGCAATTATATTATACCTATAAACCTTCCTCGTGAATTACTTTAACTATTAAAAAAACCGCTTCAGAATCCGTTGCGTATTTTTTAAGATTTATGCATACATAGGGACGGACAGAAGAATGCGACTTTGTTTTATACTATGTAGTGATATTTGATAAAATTCTTTGAAATTTCTTCAGTTGACTTCAGAATTTTAATCCACAATATGCCTAACGAACTCGCTTATATTTTTTTGCAAGACCATAGAAACCTTGATTTACATTCAGAAGGCCTTACAAATGGCAATTTGAATAAGGATTAAGATTTTCGAGAAATCAATCACTCAGAAAATACCCTATCATCGACAATGATTGTGCAAAAACGACAAATACAGGGTGCAATAAAAAGTGCATAGTGGTGGGTGGCTGTTTGGACATTATAATCATCGATAGTACTAATACTTAATATACATTCATCGGTCCGTGTGGTGACTGACTTAGAATACATAGTGTCACGACCCCATTTTATCCTGAGGGTGTCGTAAGAGCCGACAAGAGGAGATGGAAAGGCTGATAACAAGAGAAGGAAAACTTGATACGAAACCCTGTGCCAACCCGTCTGGCCAGCGTGGCACAGTAGGCTCATTACCCTCCATGTAATTGGAGGAGGCCCGACACTGCAGTGGGTCATTGTGGGCTGAATAAAAGTATTTCTTAGTAAGTACTAGCAGCTCAGAGAATCAGCAGACCTTGACCTTGTCAGTTCCTTTTGTCAGCTCTTACGACACCCTCAAGGTGGAAAGAGGTAGTGACACTGTGTATTTAAGACAATGTACTCGAACTCCATCACCACACGGACATATTTCGATAAGCTGCTCATTATCAAAACCAATTGACTGCCTCGTTGGTCTAGGGGTTGGATGTGCCGCCTTTGGATTTGGGGGTCCCTGGTTCGATTCTGAGGCCGGGTGTCTTTGAGTAATCCTGAGGCACTTGCTCTGAGTCTGGGTGACATTTGTGTTCGTGAATTTCATGTTTGTAAACTGCCCCCGCGATACAGGTTATAACCTACTGGAGAGGTTACGTTTAATTTTTAAAAGACTAAGTTAAATGTAAGAAACTTTTTGTTATACTCTGTATATTTCTGCTCATAAAGCTACATCCGAGGGTCCATCAACGATTCTACTGAACATGATAATCGTGAATTGGTGGGAACTGGCAAATCCAACATATTTTGAATTACTGAGAAGGCAGTGCCAATTTAATTAAAACTTGTGTACGGTACCCGTGTGGTGACGGATTTAGAATGCATATTGTCACCACCCAATTTCAATCTGAGGGTGTCGTCAGAGCCGAAAAAAGGAAATGGCAAGACCGATGACCTAGCCGTAAGAGAAGGAAAAGTTGATACAAAACCCTTTTTTTTTAAGTGTGTGAAACCTTTTATGGCTCTCAGTCAGCAGGCCAGGGGTGGGGTATGTGAGAGTCCAGATGATCCGCGAAGAGATGGTAAGTGTGCCCTGGTTATCTACTAAAACCTACCACGCAAAGTCCTCCACCTTATGCCGCGCGGGAAACTTCTATACATTCTCAATGCGGCAGTGAAACTCTGTGCCAACCCGTCTGGCCAGCGTGGCACAGTAGGATAATGACCCATATAACGGGAAGGGGTCCGAAACAGCAGTGGGCACTTGTTCTGAGTCTGGGTGTGATTTGGGTGAATTACATGTTTGAAAACGTGTGCACTTGCTCTGACGACACGGTTGGCGCAGTGGTTGAGCGATCGACTGCTGCGCAGCATGTCGCGGGTTCGATTCCCCGCACGGAAGAAATATTTGTACGACCTACAAGTTTTCTATTATTTCTATTATTTATACAAGTATTTTCTATCTATAATATGTATGTAATTACAAAAAAAAAATTATATAAGTAGTTTATCATCCATCTCGTTACCATAACACAAGCATTAAGTTGCTTAGCTTGGGACGAGATGGCGTTGTGTGAAATGTCCAAGGATATTTATATTTAGAAAACAGCTGTGTGTTGATTAAGTAGTTAATTATAGATAGTATTTAAGGTAAACTGTGCTGGGTAAATTGTGCTGAATAAACCATTTTTCTTTCTTTCTTTCTTTCTGATTGATTTAAATACATAGAGTCACCACCCCATTCCATCCTGAGGGTGTCGTAAGAGCCGACAAAAGGAAATAGCAAGACCGTAAACCTAGCCTCAAGAGAAGGAAATCTTGATACAAAACCCTGTACCAACCCGTCTGGCCAGCGTGGCACAGTAGGCTAATTACCCTCCCTATGATGGGAGGAGGTCCGACTCAGCAGCGGGTCATTTATGAGCCGAGTGGTAGTAGTAGTAAGCAGCTCCCGCGATACAGATTATACGTATTAAAAAAAAAACAATTTGAAGTAACCATAGGTATTCGAAAAAAACATCGAACCATAGTGAAGATCTTCAAAGGGTTTGAGTGTTTAATGACTGCCTCACAATGGTTAAACATATTGCTGTAGCATCACTCAAGTGTTCCGTTACAAATATAATAACGTTTTGTATCAATAACGATATTTTTACAACCATCTTTTCCTCGAGGACTTGTTTTTGCTACGGTTTTTATTCAGCTTAGAGTAAAAGGATTTAATACAATGGAGGATTGTTGTTAAAGCGCTGTTGGCTTTTTTTTAATTACGGTTAGGTATTCATTCGGAGATCTTTCCGAATTACTCATTGATGATATTGAACCACGTAGATCGGAAACGATACTGAAATATACAGGATTGCTAAACTTAGTGGCAGTGGGCAGGGCACATAGCGCGCAGGAGCGACGCCCGATGGCGCAGAAAAGTCTTCGAGTAGCGACCGCGTTCTGGAAAGCGCAGGGCTGGTAGGCCTCCCACACCGTGGACCGACGGCCTGGTTAAAGCGATGGATGCGGGCAGCTCAGGACCGGTCTCGTGAAAATCCTTGGGGGAGGCCGATGTCCCACTGCTGGACTGCCTCCCCCAAGGATTTCCACGTCTCTTGGCTGAAATGATGATAATGATGATAACTAAAATATACTGGGTGATACAGAAACTTCATACCCATATTATGTGATGTTCCTCAATAGGAACAATACATGGCCCACTGCTATGTTTAGCTTCCTCTCATCTCATTGAGGGTAATTAACCTACTGTACCACGCTGGTACCATCTTACAGATTTAGGCCTTGTCATTTCCTTTTGTCGGCTCTTGCGACACTCTCAGGTTGCAATGGGATGGTGATACTATGTATTCTGAATCCATCACACCATAATACAGAAATAGTGATATATATATTACAGTATCTATAATGTGTGCAAATTTCAAGAAAACCTTTAATTCTTGTAATGTTAGTCAATGACATTGCAGGGACTGGTAGGCCTTCCACACGGTGGACCGATGACCTGGTTAAGGTCGCCGGAAAGCGATGGATGCGGGCGGCCCAGGACCGGCCTTTGTGGAAATCCTTGGGGGAGGCCTATGTATAGCAGTGGACGTCTGTTGGCTGAAATGATGATGATGAATTTTTGTCACGCAACCAAAGTGAATTTCGTATATAAAATAGATTAATACGTTTAAAAAACATATTAAAACTCTCACTTTGCTGTACGTATAATGTTTGTTTATTAAACATCATGCCTACTATACGTGTACATTTTTATCAGCCGTATGTAACATGCTGATAAATATGCATTCAAATTATCCACCGCATCTCTAGGACGGAATTAACATGTAGCTTTAATGCTAGTAGTATAGGTTATTTCAGCGATTGCCGGGGCCTATTAACGCTTCTGTAAAACATCGAGCTATACAGCCGCGTCCGATAATGTGTGTTAACCTCTCTTTTTGAAAAAAATGTTCACATTCCCAATTATATCTAACGGAAAATTAAAAACAACTTTAACCACAGCATAACAGTGCTAATAAGGGTATTTTACGTTTTAAAGTGAGGTTGTGACACGCAAAAGAAAGGCTTCGTTATTCAGATAATAAAACCATTTAATTAAAATTCATTTGCATCTTACCGCCTAGGTAACTAATTTAAATATTAAACCGCTAATCTTTCCGGGAACTAGGTATTTAAATGCAGACTTCACGCAACAATAAATAATTTAATAACAATTGATTGCTTGAACCTACCATAAATTTATAGCAATGCGCCATACTTTATACCATACACAACCATTATATAACTTGAATTTGCCAAGCAATTCAAATTGACATTGTGCAACACTCAAACTGTGTGAAGCTAAAAGAAAAACTATATTTAGTATTATTCTGCTTCTTCTTCTGGTTTAAGACATTTATTCCACAAAAAGAATACAATTCACTTACATGGGAATACATGACAGATTTTAAAATATAACTGCATTAAAATTTGGGTAAACAAAAATATAACAATTTCGTATTCTATTATACGTATACCTGTGATAGAAATTATGTCAATGGCCATCGGAAAAATTAAAGTCTTTCAAGATGACGAGTTTGGACAAGAACAATTATATAATTGTCATTAGGCAGTTTGTTGTATAACTGGGCTCCTTCTTATAGAATATTTTTTTGTCCATAGTTAGTTCGCGGACGATTTAGGGATATATCATTCTGCTTCTTATCCGATTTTGCATTTGTCCTATTTTTATAAAAGTTAATTTAGTTCAAAAACGTTTATCTAAGATTTTTCGCACTAGTAAGCATGTGTTATATGTGTATGTTTGAAGTAAGCATGTGTTATATTTGTATTTTCTACGCCATAACCGAAGAAGAAGAAGAATAAAACTAAACAAAGGGTAACAAGGTTTTACTTTTTCGAAACTATAGGTAATTGCCCATTTCCGCCCTAATGGTGTAAAAAGGCGAAGAAAACATAATACGAAACCCTGTGCTAACCCGTCCGGCACAGCGTGACACAGTTGGCTAATTACCCTCCATGTAATTGGAGGAGGCCCATCTCAGCGGTGTATCATAGAGGCTGAATAGGAGTAGTAGACGAAGAGTGGCAAAGTGCTACCCGTTTCATTAGACTTTCACTTAGCCCTCTCAATAACCTATTCTTGTCTCGACGCTCCCCAAAATAAACGGATCGTGAATGGTTCCTATCTCCTTTTAATATCGGCCAAAGTAAACATGCCCATAATTGATCGATCATTTCAAATATTTAATTCTGTTTTTAAAATAATCGTTCCCCGTCGTCCGGCGAGGCTTTCGTTCAGAAATCCCGCAAGTCACCGTCGACATGTGGCGACTTCAAAATTGGAACGTACGTCGCGCGCGCTTTTTTCTTTTTTAATTCTTTTTTTTCAATCGAAGGAGTCATTAGATTGTAAGTCATAACGGTCAGTTTTTTACCGAGGCCAATACGTCAGGTGCTTCTTTTTAATATTTCAATGTAATTTGTGCGGTGCAAAAACGTACGAGGACATTAGTTAAGTAGTTCCCCAACTGTCTGATGACGACTTGTGATTGTGTAGCAAACACTTCGTTGATTTTGTTTTATACTGGTTTTACATAAAAATAGTATTATAAGTAGTAATGTAAGATATTCTGCCAAAGAACATATTACTCATAAAATTAATGTATATTAAAATTTTAGAAATGCTGTAGGTAACATAGTTTTAACTCCAATGACAAGTTTCATATAAGAACACAAATGACACCCGGGCCTGTGCCCAGACAGACAGCAAGTGCCTCTAGCTTACTCAAAGACAATTGTCTGCCCTGGAATCGGAACCGTTACCAAAAGGCGGCACATCTAAACCCTACACCAACATGGCAGTCTTACAAAAAAAATTGCAAAAAATTATAGATCAATGACATAGAGAAGATATTTATTTTATGTTAATTATTTATTTGGACAATGGAACTGAAAACAAACAGGTACTTAAATAGCAAAATATCTAGAAATGTAGGTCTATGGGCTTGATTTTTGCCTATAAATCTATATTATAAATAAATAATAAATAAATATCCTTGGACATTTCACACAACGCCATCTCGTCCCAAGCTAAGCAACTTAATGCTTGTGTTATGGTAACGAGATGGATGATAAACTACTTATATATTTTTTTTTTTGTAAATACATACATATTATAGATAGAAATGACACCCAGACTCCGAGCCAGTGCCGCTGGTTTAGACAAAGACACTTGCCCGACCCCGAAATCGAACCCGGGACCCGTTGACCCAAAGGCGGGACATCTAACCACTAGAATCTATATTATAGAAATCGATACGATAATGACTAAAAATAACTTTGGTTGTATGTGCACTTATCCGCCATGTACCTATAGCAAACAACCGTTATAGAATATAATAGATTAGTAATAGTGTAGTGGTAAGTAATTTAAAAATACATCTACATAATTGAAATCATAGAACCGTCATACAAGAGTGACTTAAAAAGTACCTAGATAACTTCCCTATTGGAATTGATTAGCGACTGTAAAAAATCTGTTAGAAAAAAATCAGTCGCGATATCTCATTTAAAATCGCAAGTGCTTATCGTTCTAAATTCAACATTGGCTGTCACTTTTTAGTATCTGATGAAGGCATTCGAATCTATCAGTCTAATATTTCATAACAAATTACAAAGAGGTCTCAATTCAAGTCTCGGCCTCGGAGGCCCGCCGAGATACAGACTATAAACTTAAACAAAAACAAGCCGTCATCTCACAATGGACCAACAAAAAAACCGGTATATCGGTAACACAATCTATACATATTAAACATACAATACAAACAATGCGATGTTGATTGAAACGTCAAGCAAATGACGGGCCGATTGATTCAGATCGCTGCATTGTACTTATTAACAACGTAATTACGGCACGCTGGGATATAACTATTTATTTTGTGTCCAAATTTATTATTGAGACGTATAAAAAACAGATCACGATGCAATGATTCGTGATTTTTGTGCGTCCCGTCCCTTTCTATCGATTTTTATTTCGATTTCCATATCGAATTCGGCGAGGTATCGAGAAAAAAGTTATATGTTTTTTTTGTGTTATTTGGAGTGGTTTAGATGTTGGCACTTTTATTACCAATCTGATAAATACATACACATTTTTTGCATGACTACGTTTAAGGAATACGGTGTCAGACCTCTCTCATAGATTGTTACGATCCTGACACGGATCTGCACCCAGCGATTTAAAGGTGCTACATCCACTTAGTCGGGGCTAATTAATTATTAAAACTAATCATCATCATTTCAGCCAAAAAACGTCTACTGCTGGACATAGGCCTCCCCCAAGGATTTCCGTAAAGGGAGGTCCTGTGCCATCCTTTTCCGGTGACCTTAACTCGGTCTACCGTATGGCAGGCCTACCCGCACTGCGCATTTCGAAACGCGGTCGTCACTCGAGGACTTTTGTGCCCCATCAGGTGTCGGTCCTGCGAGCTATGTGCTCTGCCCACAACCACTTAAGTTTGGCAATCCTGTGGGCTATGTCGGTAACTCTGGGTCGCCTGCGTATTCCTCATTTCTGAATATCGCATAAAATCTCTGAGTATAGCCCTCTCCATTGCCCTTCGGGTGACTTCGAGTTTTCTCATGGAGCCAATAGTGAGCGACCCCGTCTCTGTACCATATTTCAACACCTGCAACACACATTGATCGAAGACTTTTGTCTTCAAACACTGCGGTAATGTAAATGAAGCTAGCTAAACCATCAGTGAGATCTGGTGATAGTTAACGACGATTTTTTTCTCAACCTTCAATTACCTGCCTGCTGGTTGGTCTAAGATGGAAATTAGCCTACTGTGCCACGCAGGCCAGTTTTTCTTCTCTTGCGCTTGGTGATCTGCCTTTTGCGTCTTCCGTGTGTAGCAACACATTAGTACAATTATTGTTTATTTATTTTTCTAAGTAGATTAAAGATGTAGAATTGTATGCGTTAATTTAAAATGGAAAGATGGTTGAATGTGCCGTCCTTGGCTAGATTCCGGTGTCGGGCAAGTATTTTTGTGTAAACTAGAGGAAAAAATTCGTGAATTAATTAAATTTGTTAACAGGCCAAAACAAAATATTCTTAGTGCATACTTTTCTTTAAAAAAAACTGATTCCCTATATAGATACGTAGTTGTGATTTTAGCATCTCGGTTTTGGTTCTCACAAATGCCACACGATCATAACTTCAAGAGCGTAATCACATCTCTCTCGATATGCCGATGACCCGCTATCGAAGCGGGGGGCGTGTTTGTGATGAGCGTGATCGAATCACGCGTGATACCTGCTCCGGCGCAGGCCACGTCAGTGTAAATAGTGATCGAGCGATACGCCATTACACGTCTCCGTCGCCCCGTGAGACTTGTCATAGTTTCGTAACTGGCCGACCGTGACACCGTCATGTTTCTTTTACAAATAATAACTATAATGTATCTATCTTTCCAACCCAGACCATCTTAAAGGTCGACTGAAGGAACGCAAGAGGCAGATCGCAAGAGAAAGAAAAATGTATATAAACCTGGCCAGCGTGGCAGAGTAAGCAAATTTCCCTACATGAATTTGGAGGAGGCCTGACTCAATAGTGGGACATTTAACACTGAAATGATGATAGTGGTGTATGTATTTTGTAGGAAGTCATATTATTTTAGTCACTAATGCTACCAGCTCTATGTCCGTAAATACAAATTTCATGCCTCAAAATTTATATTGAGTCATACACATCCAACCCCTTGACCAACGAGGCTTACCACCACGATTTGTATACGGGACCATTGTCAGACGAGGATAGTGTTGTCATTAGGATAAAAGTCGTTAGATGAAGTTTTTTTAGGAAAACTACAATTTAGTCACAGTTGAATGCGTTCTCGCGAACCTGAAGCGCCCCGAGCGTGACGTGTGAGAATATACCGCTGGGGTTTTAGCAGGTAGCCGAGTAGTTCCCGGAGCCCATATAACCACCTGACCCCACCCCCGGTAGGTAGTATGCATAACGCATTTCCCCAGCGAAACAAAAAAAGAAAAGATAACTACAATTTAATCTTCAAAAGTTTATTTGAGCGACGTTCTTGTGTTTTTTTTTGTTTTATAACGAATTAAAATAACGAATCTTCTGCGCCTGTATCGCGGGGGCAGCTCATAAACATGTAATTCACGAACACAAAATGACACCCTTGAAATCAGAACATGGAAACAATCGCGAAACAATCTTTCACAGGCAAAATGTAAAGATGGGATTAAGCGAGGACTTCCACTTGATTGAATTAGCAGACTAGACTAGCTCTAATTCGAACACCACGTCTGTTTTAAATGTATAAAATGGGTCAATTTCAACAAATGCCATTTTTTTTATCATATCGGTGAACTTTTTCATTTAAATATATTTTGTATATTTTTCAGGTTTTATGTAATCTATAGGACATCAAATATCGCCAAATTTAATATCATCGACTTATCATTTAAAAATAGGGAGAAAATTCAGTTTGAATTCTGGTTTCCACCGACATGACAAACTGGCACCGATTATTTTTTATGTACACCGATATGATAAGTTTATCCACCGAAATGATTTACATATCCAGCGATATGATAATCCACCTTTGAATATAAAAAGTAAATAGTTAGTAGATGCCTATATATTTTTACAAGGGTGACGTAGAACTGAAGACCTGAACTCACATCACATGCAAAGAGAACCGAGTTCTTAGAAAACCAATCAAAATATTTTTTTTGAAATAGGTAGTATTTTATTATATGTATTTATTTTCTTTTTATTATAATTACTATGGGTACTTAGAATTAAAAAAGAATGTTTATTTTAGCTTTTCATATTCGTTCCAGCAACATCTCTCTCTTTTTTTCTCCTCCTCTTTTAGTTTTGGCCTTGGCATTCTTAAACAAAATTAAGGTAATGTGATGTTTTCTATTTATTATTTTTTATTATGTACTTTATATGTTTTTAACTAGAAAATATTTTCTAGAAAAATCTTTAATGCGTTCAATTGCTCCACCTCACCATCATCATCTCAGCCTATAGACGTACGTTACCGAGTACAGACCTCCCCTAATGATACATTTATACATCTTCTACTACCCAGTGATATCGTGGTAATGAATTTAGCAGTCTATGTAGGTAGTATGTATGTTTGTAAGTTCCATTGTTTCTTTGTATACTTAAAGAAATGACACGGGTTCTACCGATATGATAAAGCAAGCCACCGATATGACAAAACTGTGCGTTGATCATGAATCAAAACACCGATATTAGATATAAGACACCGATTGATTTTTTCTTATAATTTCGGTGTAAATTATCACATCGGTGGTAATAAAGCCCACCGATTACACCGATATGTGAACACCGACGTGAGAAATAACACACTTTTTAGGAAATTAGAACAAATGCATAAAATATAGGATAAATTCAATAATACTCAATGAAGCTAATTCACTTACTACCTCTGTTAGAACCAAACAAAAACAAAAAAACTACTCATTACACTAAAAAAATGCAACCACCGATAGTATAAAATAATTGTCCGGGAGCAACGGGAATGTAGTACTTACGTTATTTGCGGGAATATGAAGCGATTTAACAGGCATTCGTCCTGACTGCGCAATAGCACACACTAACGAGAGAATTAAAATTGGGGTTGAGACGCTTTAGGACTCGTCGATGTAAAGTTAGGTTTAAATTACTTTTGTCCACCGATATGAAATCATATTGCAAGACAAGTATGTTTGTGCCTCTCAGTAATAATAATAATTAATTATGTAATAAAATATGCTATATATTGATAACAAAACTAATATTCTATGAAATAGAATAAGTTATATACTTATATTACTTATTTTTATTCGTGTATAAGCTGTTTTGTTTGTAAAAAAAGTAGAGGGACAGCACCGATTTGAAAAAAATAGAGGTTTATAATTTTTTTTCTACCTTTTGTAATAGTCCTATGCAAATCATATTTTTGCCACAGCCCAATAACAACCTATTGAATACTAAAAAAAATAATTCAGAACAATATTCCTTTTTTCCAATACTAATTTCACCAAAAAAAAAGTCATTTGGGAAATTCACCCAAATACATTATTCTATTAACGTTACGTAGCGGTGTAATAGTCTTCCAAAGTAACTACAATTTTGTTCACTTGCAAGGCAATTTTCAAACAATTTAAGACCTTATCGCCCTAGCCAAAGGTCTTCATACCGCGCTCTACATCTGATACATTATTTTTATTAAGATGTTTGAAATAAGAACAAGTGTCATGGCGCCACATTTGTAGGGTGACCAGTGAAAATAATAAATTCCGATAATGTGTTAAGAAATGTTTCTAAAGGTTTTATCTATGATTTGATAGCAATTATCTGTGAATATCTTAAAAAATGTATTTGGGTTCTTATCTTGATTTTATAGTAAGTTAATTCAATAGGCACAGGGGGGCGATGCAAACACGTCGTGGTATCGTATGGGATGACATTTTACAGTCACGTGACATAGCATTTTGAAGTGTCATCTCATACATATTAGCGTTACAGATGCCGTTAGCGATGTTGTTGTGACCGGTCCCAGGTTTATTATTGACCTGGAAAACTCTTCAAAACTGGACAGAGGTGTAATCTACTGGTAGTTCTCAAAAACATATTTTGTCTAAATAATTAAATGTGATTTGGTATGACTGCCAAAGACTATTGGCCTAAGTCTATTATTGCCTATTTTTATTAAAAAAATACGTTACTAATTTTTAAAGCACAAAACCGGTTTCCACATCTGTTATGACTTACGTAATAATTCACTAAATTTTCCCACAACTTACACGACACAAACTATAATAGTTATCTTTAATAAACGTACAGGACTTAGCCTATATTTCCTCATCATAATGGTGTCTCTACATTTCCAAGTTGTTAATTGAAAAGTCGCTATTACGGGCCAATGTGTTTCACTTGGTAAATTACACTATTACAACCACGTTACAACGGATCACATAGGCGTCCTGAGTCATGGCGGATATACGCACACAGTTATAAATTTTTATCTACGTTTTTAGATTTACTTTCCTGGCTGTTGAAGTTTTTACCACTAGTGTAGCGTCAAACATACAGGCCTGAAGCCTGATGATAGATAACCAATTGCATGTAATTCACGAACACAAATAACACCCAGGCTAAGAGCAAGTGCCTCTGGTGTACGTAAACACTTGCCTGGAATCGAACCGTGATCCTGTGATCCAAAAGCGGCACATCCAACTCCTAGATCAACAAGGTGGGCAATGCTTTCTCTGCAGACAGATTAGTTATAATAAAATAATTAGATAATAAAATAAGATAAAACAAAATAAAAAGCCTTTTTTTTCTGTGTGTGGAACAAAATGATACAGTCCTACAGTCTTTCCTATGCTCTTCAGCCCATAAATGATTACTGAGTGGGGGCTCCTCCAATAATATGGAGAGTAAGGATGGAATGGAGTGGTGACACTATAGTTATATTCTAATTCCGTCACCACACGTCATCAATAGTTTCCTTCCAATTCAATGCAATTAGAAAATTAAACTTTCGCCATTTGTACACATTTTAATCTTACAACACGAGTCTGAGTCGCGGTTTTATCGCGAATACCTTTATTTGCTCGCACTTTCGGCATGAATTACACCACACCGAGACCACAGGACAGCTGGCAAAAGCAGCTCAACATTCATGAATTGCGGCACTCGACACCTACTCCCGCGATCTTATTAAATCTTATCTTAAGTATAAAAATGGATATTTAATTATCAGTAAGTACTCATCGGCTGTTCAGAGACCTGTCGCGTAAGTTGGTCGATACTTCTGGTGACCAGAGGGCTGGCACTTATCTCGCGCAAAGGATTAGCATAGCTATCCAGCGCGGGAACGCTGCTAGGCTTCTGGGCACTTTGCCAAGTGGTAGCGATTGGGCACAACTGAACTTTTTATAAATTATGTACATATAGTTCTAGTTTTATTAATTATATTTCATTTTATTTGTAAGATGAAATAAAAAGAATTTAATATTTTGAATAAGATAAAAAAAATGAATGTTTGTCTGTATATCCTTTAAAGAATTGTAAAGTATGCATTTGATTATGCGATGATCTTCAGCAAAGTGTTCTGCATGAGCCTACTAAGGTTTCTAAACAAAAAAAAGACAATATTTTTCTAATGTCTTTCTTTTAAATCTAATTTAGTTGGTGGCGTCGCAAACCGCTCATGTACAGCTAGTGTATATCCAAAAATTTCGGATTTTTTCGCACACCTATAAATCGAGCCCGGCTAGACCAATTTCTGCATCATGTATTGGTTGTGGTGTTGCTGGCAAATCGAGTAGTCTTTCGAAATCGATTATTATGTCAATGGATTCGGAGTAATCTAAACTTAAATCATAAAAACGAAAGATTTGATTGTTACATTGATAGGATCTGAAAAAATTGGAGCGATTTGAACATAGGCGAACATGAATACCATTTTTTTTTAAATACCCGTGCGAAGCTGGGGCGTGTCGCTAGTAATTACTAAAACGGGTAAGGCTTCGGAGAAGGCACTCCAATTTGTTGGAGTCAAGTGCATGGTGAAATGCTGTATCAGAATGTTCCCAAAACAGTTGCTAAACAAATAGCGCGTCAATCGGCCGGGACGCGAGCATTACGCGCGGTGCCGCGGTAATCACGGCTCGAGGCGCCATACAATACCGCAGAGTCACCGTCTGCCTGCACCAGTACCAACAACACAGTAAGATAACTTCATCTAGACTGATCTGTGCCGTCCGCGGTTCGGTTCCGAAGCTCTTGTTTCGAGTCTGGGTGTCAATTGTGTTCGTGAATTACATGTATGTTAAATACAGGCGCGATACAGGTTGTGCCTCGTGCAGGGGTATCATCTTTATTTAAAAAAAAAGCCACCTAGTGTTTATAATTATGGCTATTAAGTTAGCTTTTTCTCAACCCCGCATCCGGCTCATCCGAACTAGGTAATTCTAACGCGTAATATGTTCTCTAATTTTACACGTGAAAAACACAGTTTTCTTAACGTTTTTCCTACATATTGCGTTTGCATACTACTACTACTACTCAGCCCTTAAATTACCCACTGCTCAATTGAGCCTCCTCCCTTTACATGAACGGTAGCTTGACGTGCTACACTAGCCAGACAGGTTGCCACAGGAATTCATTTCAAATTTTCCTTCTCTTGCGGCTTGGTTTTCGACCTTATCATTTACTTTTGTCGGCTCTTATGACAGCCTCAGGATGGAATTGGATGGTGATACTATGTACCTATTCTAAATCCGCCGCCACGCGGGCTACATACTAGATCTTACTAACCTATCTAACTTGTGTATAGTTGAGGAACAAACTTTAAAGCTTCAAACCTTAATTTAGCCTGTTTGAAACTGATGTGAGTAATTTAATTAACAATATTAGCTTCTAGTATAAATTTAACTTATATGTATTTATAACGTAATTTTAATCTATCTTCACAAACTTAAATTTCTGTAGTGTGTTACAAACATACCTACTACAAATAATTATGAATTATTATAAGAAAAACTCACTTATTCAGGTCCAAAATTTACTTTTGGTTTGTCAAGTTTCCATCTGTCAGTTAGAGCTCGGCGCAATTCGACTCGTTTCAAAGACTGCATCTACTGATTTCAATTGCACTACATCGCGCTAAGGTGCTCTCCCATTTACTCGCTGGTCGATTCCCACATGCCACAGTTTGACAGGCCTCAAATACGACAACAGACGAAGGTGACGACGTACAGACAAACGACACTATAATTGAGATAAACCCTAATTGTTAAGAGGAAAATTTTACTACTTAAGACAACATTTCTATAAGAGAGATAACTTTTTGTTGCCACTAAATAATGTAGACTTTCAATTGTTTATCTTTTTCTTTTTTTCTTTTAAATATAAATATCCTTGGACATTTCACACAACGCCATCTCGTCCCAAGCTAAGCAACTTAATGCTTGTGTTATGGTAACGAGATGGATGATAAACTACTTATATAATTTTTTTTTTGTAAATGCATACATATTATATAGAAATGACACCCAGACTTCGAGCCAGTGCCTCTGGTTTAGACAAAGACACTTGCCCGACCCCGGAATCGAACCCGGGACCCGTTGATCCAAAGGCGGCACATCTGACCACTAGACCAACGAGGCAATTGTTTATATTGGTAGACTAGCTTATACCTCCGGGTACGCTAGCGTAGGTTTGGAACATGCGTTAGATTTAGCGATTTAGCCGGATATTTGGTCAAATAGAAAAAATAATGAGTAATCGCAGTAAGTTTGATAATTTTATTTCCTAAAAACAAATTAATTTTCTGATTAGTACTTTTTTTACTAGAACCCGTCCGTGTGGTGACGGATTTAGAAAATATAGTGTCACCATCCCATTCCCCATTCCATCGTGCACTTTATGAGGAAGGCGCTATACACTCTCCGAGGTGTTGCTAGTTCCCGTCTCCCCTGGGCCTAAAGCTGCGTAGAATTTTCTGTTTTGTATGGAAGTGGATTAAAAGTTAGCAATGCAATGTTCCAATTGAGTCTGTATCCCCAGAAGGCAAACTGTTAGCAGCCGACTGAGTTGCCGGCGTATCGGTTTAGTACGCCCTTCCTTAAATTTGAAATGGTCTGTCCACAGTTTGATAGTTTTGCGCTCACTGTACCTACGCAGTTTGCAGCATTACGTGCGCCGACTGTTTCAGTTAGTGGCCGACTCACAGCAAAACTGGTTTCGACGCACGAAAATCGCGTCGCAACCAGTTTTGCAGCTAACTCAAATTTAACTCAAACCACAAATTTGCGGCTTACTTAGTCGGCTGCAAACTGTTGGCATACTGTGGACACAGCATAAGCTTTTCTAAAAAAAAGTACACCCTAATTCCTAAGATCAACAACTGAATTTTGCCATTAATGTTGAAAATGAAAGTCGCCTACCGCTTTTTATAATCAAGTGTGATAATTAAAGGGGGTGTTAATCGAAACGGGGGCCACTGATTAAAGAACATTTTGTTTTGGCATTGATGTAACGCGTCTATGTGTTTGCAAAGCGCAAGAAAATATGAGTATTTGGGTTCAGTAGTATTTTTTCCAAAAACATGAAATAACTGGCCGAATATATTTTTATTTATTCTTTATAATAACCTAACAATACATATACGCATTGTTACATAAAGCGTTAAATACGCTTTTATCATGGGTATAAAGTACTAATACTACTCAGCCCATAAATGACCCACTGCTGAGTCTGGCCTCCTCTCATCAGAGGGAGGACCTTCTGTGCCACACTGGCTAGGCGGGTTGGCACAGGGTTACGTATCAAGTTTACCTTCTTTTGCGGCTAGGTTTTCAGCCTTGTCATTTTCTTTTGTCGGCTCTTACGACACTCTCTGGATGGAAGGGGGTGGTGACACTATGAACCTATTCTAAATCCGTCACCACACAGAAATACGTGTTAAGTAAGTATCCATCATATTTTATACACTTCTTATTTTTTTTAGTATTCCCCAAAGAAGAAATCTGTGCTTCGTAAAAAACAAAATTGCACGTAAAAATCTCATGCACAGAACATACCTTTATGTAGAAAAGATGGCTTTTGATATTTCACAGCGGTATACCAAAAAACGTTATTATAAAATGACATTGGATTAATAGACACGACGAGTGACCACCTTGCCGAGCTCATTATCTCAAATGGATTCACGACTCGCAATAAAAATCGCATTTACTTTACAAAAAAAAACTAATTGATTAATGACACATGTAGTGTTAACAAAGGCAGGAAAATAGCTCATGCCTCTCACATTGGTTATTCCAATTTAGACCTTATGTATGGCACGTAAATTTCATAGTATATGTGCCAGTTGGCCGTGGATAAATGACATTTGCAAGATAACTATCACCAGTAAGTATCCTCGGTTTTAGTATAATATCTCGTAAGAATAGCTGTTTTAGCAATTTGAGTCTCTAGCGTATAGAAATAAAGTTGAAAGTGCACTTCGTGTGACGACTGCCATAGATGGTGGAACCTACAGCTTCACGTGCCCTCCGAAGAAGAGACATCAGATGTTTCAAACTATAGACACTCATCCAATATCTAGCAGAACCTAATGTTGCTTAACCTACAGATGAAATCCTTTCCGCATATGAAACATTCTGATCAAATTATGTATATCAGAAAAAAAACTACCAAGCCCATAAATGACCCACTGCTGAGTTGGGCCTCCTCCCAACACAGGGAGGGTCATTAGCCTACTGTGCCACGCTGGCAAGAAAAGTTGGCACAGGCTTTCGTATCAAGTTTTCCTTCTCTTGTGGCCAGGCCTTCGGCCCTGTCATTTTCCTACGTCGGCTCTTACGACACCCTCAGGATGGAATAGGGCGGTGACGGCGGGCGGTATGTATTCTAAATCCGTCACCACACGGATAATAAAATTCAGCCAGACCTTAATATTTTAGCAGAAGTAAATATTCATGGACATATAAGGTTTTTTTTGGATTATTCTATAAATCAAATCTCTGCTCTATTTGTAGTCTTTTATGCGAGGGCTGCTTACTAACATGTCATTCACAAACAAACATTACAAAGAGCAACGTGCCTATGGGTTACATACAGACACTTGCCAGACCCCGGAATCGAACCGGGGACTCGTGATACAAAGGTAACACATCCAACCAGTAGACCAATAAGGCAGTCATTATTTATAAGCACAATATCTGCAAGATTTCTAAGCACTGTGCCAATGACCACAGTAAGAACTTAAAATTATGAAATGTAGGTAATATTGAAATAAAACACTTTTTACCGGATTTATCGCCCAACGTTTTGATGCTTTTCAGCATTCGTGGACGTAGGAGAGACTAGACGACACTTGTCTTTAAAAGTACAAAGAAAGAGTTAAAGCTACCGCCTATTATTTAGTTTTATTGATAATACTCCCTGTGCACGAAGAAGCTAAGAACAATCACGGCTAAAACAAGTGTCGAAGAGAATAATACGACATTCGGTGGAATCGTTTGGAAACTATAATAGCCAAAATAGACACACTTCATTACCCTTTCGGAAAATTAGCCACGTGATCGTGTGTGACGTCACCCGCCGCCCCTGGCGGAAGACCAGCATTGGTTGCGTGCACGATGCTGTACTGAGTTTGGGACAGTTTTGGGCAGTAAGGCTTTCCATATAATTAGTTTAGTGCCTAGTTTTATTACTTTTGTATTTTTCTTGCCACAACAAATATTATGTCTAATG
This sequence comes from Clostera curtula, assembly GCA_905475355.2. Taxonomy (NCBI): domain Eukaryota; kingdom Metazoa; phylum Arthropoda; class Insecta; order Lepidoptera; family Notodontidae; genus Clostera; species Clostera curtula. The sequence goes on along the minus strand of FR997804.1, from coordinate 1,459,573 downwards.
TCTATTACAAAGGGATTAACAGTACCTACCTATAACAAGTTATTTGCACAAAAATCTTGATAAACATATAACCAACAATATAACATTAGACAATATAACATCGACTTCGATTCACCAAATCGAATCAATATACAGTGAGATGCTGGGCCACGAAATATGACGGGAGAAAAGAATCGTCTACGTATATTCTGTACGGCGAATGATTTAAAATACATTGTCACCAACTCATTACGTCCTGAGCAGCATTCCGAACCGGTGTAGTTTCAGCATGAATGTGGGTGGACGCAAAGGTTGTGGGAGATCAAAAGAGATGGATGGATTGTAACAATGAGGAATTGTGTATGAAAGGTGTGACTGTATATATGACGACTGATAGGTGTGTATGGAGACTACCACCTAGCGTGGGACAGGGGTCTTAAGATGATAATGGTAATTTTAAATATGACGATTTATAAGAGTTTTGTAAAAAATCCTACGTAAATAAAGTTCCATAAGAGTTTGAGACAACAGGCAGAGAACACAGCCGCAAGAGAAGGGAACTTGACATAAACCCGGCCAACCCGTTTGATGACGTGGTAGAGGAACAGAACTCATGGAATGCGATTTTCAAGTAAGCTTGTACTAATATTTCTACTTCTCAGTCCATAAATAACTGAATGCTGAGTGGGGATTCAACTACGTGGAGAATAAATTAGCCTACCGTGCCACGCGCGCCAGAAGGGTTGGCACAGGGTTTCGTATCAAGTAGGTATTCCTTCTCTTGTGGCTAGGTATTCGCCCTCATCATTTCCCTTTGTCGGCTCTTATGACCCGTCTTGCCAGCGTGGCACAGTAGGCTAATTTCCCTCCATGGATTTGGAGGAGGCCCGACTCGGTAGTGGGTCATTTATGGGCTGAAACGACGACACTATTTAAGCTAAATTCGTCACCACACGGAATCACCTCTTCTGGGGGTGGTCGTCTGCTTCGAGGGTGGTCCTCTTCTACGCAGTAAGCCAGTTCTTCGTAATAAATCTCCGATGCGTAATGTACCTATCTATACAAAACTTCACCTGTCTATATGAGTTGGTAAAAACCTCTAAAGAAAAAAATAACTGGCACCGCACTGAATTTATATTGAAACAATACGTAATCGAAAATTTCTGACATCTAACTCACTATTTGCCCATATTTCGCGAAAATAAGTTTTGGTTTGTCCTTGAGAGTATCGCCAGCTGATGTTTTCACTCCTTCACCATATTACCCTAAGCTCCAAATCCCCAAACTTACCCATCACCGACATCCCTAATCCTCCCGCTAATCGCTTGCAATCTAAACACTGCCTCAAGACGGGGTGCAAGGGCTTCATCCCCCGAGATTTCACTTTTCAACCCCCGTTATTGTTTCAATCTCGCGGCGGCAAGGGATGGCAAAACTTCCCCGCAACCGTTTTGTTGACAAGTTTTAGATTGTGATTTGTTCAGATCAACGTTGAGTGAATAAGGAATTTGAAACGTTACATCAAAGCTTCACGGAATAAAAGATATTGTATACGTTTACATAGATATAAATTCACTCTTGGTGTTGTTGTTGGTCTTCGCCAATGGGTCGCCTATACAATAATAGTAATACAGCCTTTTGCTGGAGACGGCGAGTAGGTATTATTAGGCGGTTGCTCTCTTTGCAGCACTAAGCACTAGGCTACCTGAAGACTTTTCCGCCGCTAGAGAAGTGATGATGTTTTTACATAAAATTATTATCATGTAAAACCATCATATTATTATAAACCACTTAGCTTTTAGAAATATAATTTAAAAAATATACGAATAAAGAATGTTCCTACTATAATATAAAAGCCTTTTTTATTTTATATTATACTCTGTGTAGCTTGATCGATTTGACAGATGTCAATTTTTCTGATCGAAATAAAGGTATGATTCCGAACTACGTCGCGGCAATGTGGACCGGTAGTGCCGCGGAAATTAAAATAATATTTCTTTAAAAATATAGTTTTCCATTTGACCACAGACTGTAAGCAAAAGAGTATATTATTCGCTTATGTGTGTCAAATACATGATAATATAAAAAATATTTCTGTCTTCACTATCACTATCACTACATATTATAAAACAGTCGCTGTCGTCTGTCCGTCCCTATGTATGCTTAAATCTTTAAAACTACGCAACGGATTTTGAAGCGGTTTTATTTAATAGATAGAGTGATTCAAGAGGAAGGTTTATATGTATATTACATCCATAATATTGTAGAGAAATACTGATAAATTTAGAAGTTCATCATTGCACCCTTGCGAAGCTGGGGCGGGTCGCTAGTTCTCTATAAAAAGGTGTGTGAAATTTCATACTCCGCGCATATTTCGTAAAAAGGGGTACATCGTTTTTGCTTCACGTATTATTATAGATTAGGTATGCACTCGTTCTAAATCCTAATGTCCAAATCACCTTGTACAAGTCGTGCATGTATGATACAAGCCGCATTACCGTCTGGTTTCATAGAGCCAAGGTCGCCAATAATGAGTGGCCCAACCGCACTGTGTCATTATCGCCATCATCACGATAAGTGCTGGAACCAAGTACTTACATTAAATTAAGTAATGGCCATATTTGTGGATGGACAGCAAAACAGGGGTAAATAATGCAAAACCTATACAGATGGAAAATTTGTTCGGAAACCCTGACCTACCCAGTGTGCCTCGTGGCATCGTAGGCTTCCATGTATTTAGAGGAAATCGGACTGTTGGCGACCCGCAACCTCTTTAGTCTTTTGTATACTTTTTTATTATAATTTGAAATAGTTAGTGTACTTTTTATATGCGAGTTGCTTTGTTTTTCTGTTCTTGTTAGTCTCTTGTAAAATGTCGTAAGGTGTGCACGTGCCAATAAAGTGTGTTAGTGTTCTATCTCAACATGTTTGATTAACAAGCCCGCCGATTTAGTTCTCGTCCTTTACACGGACTCTACTTATACTTCTTCTACTTCTCAGCCCATAAATTACCCACAACTGGGTCGGGCCTCCTCCAAATTCATGGGGGGAAATTAGCCTACTGTGCCACGCTGGCAAGATGGGTTGGCACAGGGTTTAGTATAAAGGTTTCCTTCTCTTGCTGCTAGGTTTTCGGCCTTGCCATTTGCTATTGTCGACTCATACGACACCCTTAGGATGAAATGGGGTCGTGACACAATATTCTAAATCCGTTATCACACGGAAAACCGGCCTCAATCCGTGTGGTGACGGATTTCAAATACAAAATGTCACCAACCAGTACCATCCTGTGGGTGTCGTAAGAGGCGACTAAAGGAACGCAAGAGGCAGATAACCTAGCCGCGAAAGAAGAAAAACTTGAAACAACCCCTGTGTCAACCCGTCTTGCTATCATGACACAGTATGCTAATTTCCCTCCGTGAACTTGGAGGAGTATGACAAATTATGTTAGGGAGTCAATCCCTGTGCCAGACTGATTGTCACAGGGATTCTTATAAAGTTTTCCTTCTCTTGCAGCTTGGTTAACGGCCTGGTCATTTCCTTCGGTTAGCATTTCGACACCGTCAGGATAGAATGGGCTGGTGACACTATAGTTATATTCTATATCCGTCACCACACGTTAAACTCTAATAACGTAGTAAAAATTGTTCCTTTTCTTTCACCAATCGCCCATTAACCCTTGCTTTGCGCGAGTTGATCGCGCAAATCCGCGGGCGTCTCAGCTCGTTTCCGCTCCGCCGGAAGTCGATCGCCGTCGCCGGAAATCCATGAGATTGGACAAAAATTGGCGCCTCTCGCGCCGCCATTGCGCCGTGATCGAATAACCAGACTTGATTGGTCCGCGCCAATGCTGTTAGCGATATTCTCGCCATTTTCACATTTTGCATTAGTCATATATGTTGGTTAGTTCTAACAGCTACTACTACTCAGCCCATCGATGACCCACTGTTGAGTCGGGCCTCCTCCAGTTACATGGAGGGTAATTCGCCTACTGAGCCTTCTTTCTTTCCTTCTCTTGCACCTTAGCCTTGTCTTTTTTTTAAGACGTTACCCCTATGAATAAATCGCGGGGGCAGCTTACAAATCACGAAACTCATGAACACAAATGACACCCAGACTCAGGGCAAGTGACACTTGTTCGACCCCGGAATCGAATCGGGGATCCGTGACCCAAAGGCGGCACATCCAACCCCTCGACCAACAAGGCATTCCAACCGAGGCAGTAAAATTTCTTATCGTTTTGTAATTTGTGGACATTACGTTGGTTGGCTTAATTTGACTTATTCGAAATCAAAAGGCTAAAATCGGTGGAAATAATGGTTTGTTTACTTACACTTGGAAATAGGCCTCCCTTAGCGCCTTCTTTAAAGCCCCATGCATCCAGAAGCTACCCGCAACGGTCCATCTAGCAGATGGGCGACCTGTTCTAAAACACTACTACACAGCCCATATAGGTCATGCCCACTGCTGAGTCTGGCCTCCTCCAATTACATGAAGGGTAATTAGGTTAATTTATTTATTACAGCACCACGCTGACCAGACGGTTTCCAACTGTCTCCAAAAACAATAAAAATGTCGTAATTCAACATCTAGAACATAAGGGGTTTTGTTGGTAAAAGAAACTCGGACAAATTCTCATAAATTGTATTTACTTTAAAGCACTATTCATCACAGTTTTTGTATCGTTTGCATGCAACTTTTTGAAATGGCCATACTCGGGTTACGTAGAAATACAATAGGTATTTGGGTACAATAGGAACGGTTGGCGCAGTGGTTGAGCGGTCGACTGCTGCGCAGCATGTCACGGGTTCGATTCCCCGCACGGAAGAAATATTTGTACGACCTACAAGTATTTGTTCCGGGTCTGGGTGTTTTCTATGTATAATATGTATGTATTTACAAAATAAATGTATTTAAGTAGTTTTTCATCCATCTCGTTACCATAACACAAGCATTAAGTTACTTAGCTTGGGACGAGTTGGCGTTGTGTGAAAAGTCCAATGATATTTATTTATTTAATAGCAATGTATGTCAAAGTTAAAAGAATACTACTTTCTTTTAATTACTAATTTCTTCTTGCGGGTTCTCTCTAGTATTAATTCAAACATGAGAAACAGCATCAAACGACAGACAAACAAATAGAACTTTATCTACTACTACTACCTAGCCCCTAGCTGACGCTCTGCTTGATCAGGCCTCCTCCAATCACATGGGGAGCTCTAACTGTGCTACGCTGGCCAGACGAGTTGGCACAAGGTTCCGCTCCTTCTTTTACGGCTAGATTTTCGGTCGTTTCATTTCCTTTTGTTGGCTCTTACGATACCATCAGGGTGGAACGGGCTGGTGACACTATGAGTTCTAAACCCGTCATCATTACTATCACATTTTTTTAAATGCCTCTATATCAGCACTACATTAAATCGGAAGAGGCCTGCTTCAATAGTGGGTATTTTATGACACCGAAATTATGACAATACTTTCATGTGCATTTAGTACAAGTATAGCAACTATTTTAACATTACAAACAAACTTTCAAATTGCATTTCCTCGTATAGATTGCCAAACCAAAAACTGCCACTACATAGAAGAAGTTAAAGTACGTACTGCAGTTTTTGCCCGTCCCATAATGATGCGTTATGCGAAAATTATACAACGAAAGGTCTCAAATAGGCCTAGAATACCAATACCTTGTGTCCCATTGAATTGGCTCAACTTTTTATACTAACATGACTTAATAAGCGAATGCTAGTTAATGTTGGCAATAATTTTCGTCATTAACATAAATGTCAAGTTGACTTCGAACCGTGAAGTGCTAAGTGTCAAGCTGTTTGCTAGAAAATTAGATCTATGGCGCAAAAGGTGCCGATGGACAAGTATTTTGTTTTAATTATAATTTCCTATGTGACATTTACTTACGATATGGTTGAAGAGCTAACTATCAGAATAAAACACAGACATAACGATTTTTTTTTATTAAAATCCTAATTCGCTGCTATGTATTCTACATCTGACCCCATACGGACCCCATATTCTAATTTAAGTTGGCACCCACTCTACATTTTTATATTTTTGTGCCGAATACGTACTAGTTTCTATTACTAGCCGATTTTTTTTTGGTTAAATGCCTTATTCAAGTCAAATCATTTATTTTGCATAGGACAAAATGGACACTTACAAATTGTCAACATATCAATAAAATTTATACAAAGCAAAGTAGTATAGTTTACCACCAGTTCGGAATTTAAAGTGTAAATAAATAATGGCATTACAATTACAACAAATCTGTTAGCAATAATAAACGAAATCTGTTTACACATGACGGAGTAATGTAATGTATTTTCATTGCACAGTTTTTAAAATTGTGTTTTAAAGCATTCCCAACATGTAATTTTATGGAGAAATTTAAATATTTTCTGCCATTGCATAGGTAAAAAGACACTTTATCTCTCCATGTAGGTATAACGACTCGATCATTATATATTTAAATAAGTTAAATAATCTAAGTAATATTTCCTTTTCTTTTTATAGGTACGTTGCCAACACTTTATCCACTTTCTCCACCACTTTCTATAATGAAAATTAATATTACAACGATCAAACAAATTTGTGCCTTAATAGACATGTTTTATTGGTATTTCTTGTTAATTCAATTAGTATGGACACGTCGTAACGACCGCGACGACCTTTTTGCTCGTCAATAAGAGCTATAATTGCATCAGCAATGAAATGTCCTGACTTATTGGCCCAATAAAGCTTCGTCCAGTTCATATATCAGAATTTAGGAGTCCGTTGTGAAATTGCAATCCTTAAAATAAGACTCAGGAATTCTTTGATATGTCATAACTATTGTTTTGATTGGGAGACATAATGTCTATAAATTTCCCACTACTAATTCGGGCCTCCACCAAATTCATGGAGGGATATTAACCTGCCGTGCCAGACGTGTTGGCACCCCATTATATCCTGAGGGTGCCCTAAAAGCCGAGTAATGGAAATAAGTAGGCCAAATTTCTTGCCGACGAGAAGGAAGGAAAGAACTTGAAACGAAACCCTGCGCCAACCTAAAACCCTCTCCCTGTGATGGGAGGAAACCTGACGCAGCAGTGGATCATTTATAGTTTTATTTTAAGCACGTCAGGACAAGGGGAAATGGCGGGGCCTGCCGATAGCCTGGCCGGAAAAGAGGGACAACTTGATACGCAACCCAGTGTGGCACATTAGGCTAATTAACCTCCACGAAATTGGAGGAGACCTGACTCAGCAGTGGGTCATATAAGGGTTATAGTAGTATGGTGCCGCCAGCTGCTGCCAGAGGAAGCATTCCATTTTCCTCCTCCTGGCAGCATCATTCAGCATCACCTTATACCAAAGTTGGCCTTATTTATTTATTAAGAAAACCAACAGCGTATCTAAAGTAAATTACAACAAAGCACTTACATATCATAAGGCCAGTTACAGGTTTCCCTAGAAATATACATTTTGAATTATTAAACAATATTATTAATATTACAACGTATGTGATTAATCAATAAGAAAAAATTATTAAACAATACACTCTATTTGAATTAGGTCTCCAAGTAAATCTAGTCTCAATGTCATTTAATGAAATCAATGATGAGTATTCATAGCCATATTTAGCAGGATAATGTGATTTGCTTATAATGATACAGTAGAAATAAAATATAATCTCTGTAAAAAAAATGGTGTCAAACCCGGTCTATCTGGATGATCACATTTTGCGCCTAAAATACTTTATTTATTTTATTGTGAATATACGTAATAGGATTGCAAGAAAAACAAATGACAAGTCGTCTGAGTTTCTTGCCAGTTCCTCTCAGCAGTGGTCGCGTTCCGAACTGGTGGTAGATGGCCAAATGATGAATTATTAAATGTAATGACTGCCTCGTTGGTCTAGTGGTCAGATGTGCCGCCTTTGGATCAACGGGTCCCGGGTTCGATTCCGGGGTCGGGCCAGTGTCTTTGTCTAAACCAGAGGCACTGGCTCGGGGTCTGGGTGTCATTTCTATCTATAATATGTATGTATTTACAAAAAAAAAAATGTATATAAGTAGTTTATCATCCATCTCGTTACCATAACACAAGCATTAAGTTGCTTAACTTGGGACGAGATGGCGTTGTGTGAAATGTCCAAGGATATTTATTTATTTATATATTGACCATTTGTAAGTATCCTTCCGGGCGGCCCAGATCCGGCCATTGTGGAAATCCTTGGGGGAGGCCTATGTTCACCAGTGGACGTCTTTCGGCTGAAATGATGATAATGACGAAGTAAAGGATACTTCGTCAGTCGTCGTGACTAAATATAATAAATGATTACAATTTGGTTGTTCGATAGCGGCATAGCGTTGCCCTCCGTCTTTTCACACGCAACCCTGCAAAATGTGTCCACAACCCGGTCTTAACCGAGTTTTTGCCGCACACCGGCAGACTGACTGTTTTGGATGATGCATTGTGTGCGAGAACCATTACTGAACAATGCTGTATTACTTTTGCGGAATGCTGAAGTAGCTATAAATAGTTGTGTTTTTTATTTCACTCTACATTGTTAATTCGTCAAACCTGTATTAAAAAGATGATTTAGAAAATATGTACTTATAGTTTTTTTATCTAAAGGGATTAATAAAAAAACACAAGAAAGAAATTTTTACTCTAGACGATTTTACTCTCACACCACTTCATAGCCTGATGAATGTCCAATTACTAAGAAACTTCTACCGACAACTTTTTTGGGAGAAATACAAAATATCGAGTGTCACATTGTCAAAAATGTACGTTAAAAAGCCGCTCTTTATAAAAATACGATAGGAATTATAAATTAAAAACAATCATTTTAGTTTTGACAATTTCGTCACCAGTTTCGATAAATATTAAACATATGCTATATAAGGAATCAAGCACAGAAATCCTAGACACATTGTGGAACACAGGTTAACTTGAGGGCTCCGATTTGTAAAACAGGTAATAACCTGATAAAATGCCCATTAAAGCTGAAAATATTATCTACTGAACGTCAAACGCAATATTTAACACGATTAGGTACTAACACTTCACTCGATAGAAAAAGTTAGCGACAGTTGTACTATTTAGCACTTCAAAACATTGATAATAAACAGATTAAAAATAACATGAAAAGATATTGTTTTTTACTATCAAGGAAAGCTGCTTTTTGAGTAAGTATGCTACTATTTTGCTACTAATTATTTTTAATTTTTTTGTTAAATACCCGTTCGATGCCGGGGCTAGTACCCTATAAAATAACTGATATCCATTAAGCTAAACAACGATTTCCAGCAAGTTTCATCACAGTCCAAACAAGTCGGCGTGTCATATCTCATCCCGTGCAAATATCCGCAGTGAGATGAGAATGTCCCAATAATGCAGGGTAATAAAGCGATATAGTGGGCGCAATATCCGACGGCCCGAGGCTGTGGGCCACTGGGGTACGGGGCAACTGTGGGGTAGACTTCAAAATACACTCTATACGCGGATAATATGGCTCGCGTTTAAACATTGAAGTCCTATATCCATCCATAATGACGTCAGCGTCATCTGAACGGTTAACATTTTATGGTAAATAGCTCTATGGTAAGCATGGCACAATAGGCTAATTAACCTTCACGTGGATGAGAAATGGAAGAGGCCCGACTCAGCAGCGGGCATGTAGCGTCTGAGTACTGATATTAGAAAATGTATGTTTTGTAAAAGAATCAAATTTACAACAACATCGTCGAAATATATTTCTACGTTATTCATATTTCGAGTTGTATACCAAACTGCTGAATCGATTTTTATTAAATTTCCATGAGTCCAATCTAGAACCACTTGAACATAAAGACTTTTCTAAATCGCTTAATTTAATACCCATATCGGTAGAATCGGTTATAAAGAATCAATGTGTGTGTAAAAAAATATTACCGTTCAATCAATGCGTCTTTACAAAGTAGTGAATTTGTAACCATTATTAAATTGAAACATACGTTCTAATCAATCGCTTTCTTCTTTCACCGGTAAAAATGAAGCATGATTTAGATTCATTTGAAATTCATTAAACACGGTCTTACTTTCTTACAAGCTCGGCAAGGATATACACATATAACTGTAGCATACCTGTGAGGCACTTCAATCGTGGGGTGGGCAGAAATCGAGTTTATTCAATTTGCCAACATAAAGACTCCGGCAAATCACTTTACCATAACGCGCGGCCGAGGGGCCGGTAGATAAGTTTGGAAGCTATATGCGTCAAAATTGTCTATCTGAGTAGACTATCAAATAAAACTTTAATAAGTACCTACTAGTATACTACAAGACTAGTATCACTATCGGAAATAATTTGTTGTAAACAAGACCAATTATTTAAAAAAAACTACAGATTTTCTTGCTGGCTCTTCTCTATAGTGCTGCATTCCGAACCGATGGTAGTTTCAGCATGAATGTGGGTGGACGCAAGGGTTGTGGGAGATCAAAAGAGATGGATGGCTTGTAAGAATGAGGAATTGTGTACGAAAGGTGTGACTGTAGTTATGACGACTGATAGATGTGTATGGAGACCGAGCGTGGGACAGGAGTTGTAAGATGATAATGGTAACTTTTAATATGACGATTTATAAGAGTTTTGTGATAAAACCTACGTAAATAAAGTTCCTTTTGAGTTTGAGTATGGGAGATATAAAAATTCTCCAAACTGGCCCGAGCGGAATATTATCTTACTAATATTATAAACGTGAAAGTTTGTAAGTATGGATGGATGGATGGATGTATGGATGGATGGATGGATGTTTGTTACTCTTTCACGTAAAAACTACTGAATGGATTTTAATGAAACTTTACAATAATATAGCTCATACATCAGAATAACACATAGGCTACAATTTATAAAGATATTATGTGAATTACAACAATACGAGTATAAACAAGTCGAATTCAAAATTTCTAATTGTCAAATTTTCGACCATATTAAACTACTAGCTGACCCGGCGAACTTTGTTTCGCCTTAAAGGCAAAAAATGAGCAGATTTTTGATTTTATTAACTTCAATTTTTTATCAGGATAAATATAAATAAAAAATCTATAATTTTAATTATACTTTATTGGCCATCTATTTTAGTAACTGCACTTTTCAGTGAATCACCTTGTGACAGACGACATTTTTCGGTTTATTATCAGGCGCATGAACAAATAACGCAGATGGTCTTCTGACCCGGAACATGCCACATATAATAAATTGATCTTGGGAAATACTTGAATTTTCTAGATTTAGGCCACAAACTTTCCAGGATTGGCCCTGTGATTTATGCACGACGGATCGGAAATAATTAAAACTGAAACGGTATATCAACAACAACAACTTAACAACTTTAATTTGAGTATATTCCATTGTTCATCAATTCACTTACCACCAAACGCGTTCCGTTGCACAGGTTTGGTGGTTTTGGTTTATATTTGGAAGCAAACTTAGTAGGTACGTAGCCAACCTTTAGTCGTAAATTGTGCGTTGGTAAGCCAGGCACATCCAAGGAGTCTTTTTTTACACAGTCAATATATTTGAATTAATGCAAGTGTACCAATGATTTCATTCTGAATTATGTTAGTTACTTTATGTCATCTACATATTTATTCTTAGCCGCCAAAATTGCTCGCTCAGTCAACCATTCATTATTTTTGTGTTTGTGAGTTCGTCCTTCGATGAACAGAAATTCTGAGAAAATAAAATCAATCCACATATTTCGATGATTTGAGGCAGAAATAGCCAGGCAGTAAAATAATTGCGCCTCCAAAACATCTCGAGTCATTGCGTAGGTGTTCGGTTGGATCGGATAAGTGCTTCCAATGCACGTGTATGCGCTATTGTACATTCGTCCCAGGTGACGATTTTCCATTTTGATAAAACTTTAGCCGCAGAGGAGTGTTTTGTAATATTACATGACATCTATTGGTCCAATGCCTGCCATCGTATCGAAACGTTGCTAGATCCAAATTCAGTATTTACTCGAAATAAATACATCAACCGGTAACTTCAAAATTTCTAATTGTCAAATTTGTCAAACTATAGACAACATAACGTTTAGCTGTCAGTGACGTTTTGTTATTCCAGCAATTGCATTTTGATATACGATGTTTTATATCACGGAACGGGATTACACACATTTACACTTTCACGTTTATAATATTAAGTATGATTTTATGAATTGTCCAACGTCTTTATATAAAAAAGAAAGTCGGACATAGGATACCTGAGATTTTTATCCCGTTCCCGTAGAATGTGATATATTACGTGGTATAACAAAACGTAACTGACAGCGAAATCTTATGTTGTCTATAATTAAATATGGCTGAAAATTTGACAATTAGAAATTTAAATTTAACTTAAAGCTCTATAAATTTACACACAATATCTTTATAAATTGTAGCCTATGTGTTATTCTGATGTATAAGCTATATTATTATAAAGTTTCATTAAAATCCATTCAGTCGTTTTTACGTGAAAGAGTAACAAACATCCATCCATCCATCCATCTATCCATCCATCCATCCATCCATACATACTTACAAACTTTCACGTTTATAATATTAGTAGGATAGACAACATAACGTTTCGCTGTCAGTTGCGTTTTGTTAAAGTAGGTTTTATACGGACCCCCCTCGACTGTGCTGCCACCTTGCTGTGGTGAGGGGGCTTGAGTGCCTCAATGATCCGTGGGGCCATACCGGCCAGGGCCTCCCATGCCGGGCGGGCCCACGGGGAGAGGTGAGACGAAGAGCGGCACCCAGCGTCGTGGCGGGTTGCGGCTCCGGGGACTCCTCTGTCCTCAGAGCTGCCTTGCGAGTCGTAAACCGCTGCGGCGCACCATGAGGCCCTCGGGTTGGCGCTCAACTTAGTTGGCCGTCAAACCGAGTCCTCACTCAACGCCCTTGGGTTGTCGAAAACCCGAGGGCTGACGGGCCTCCTTCTGCGGGGCCGATGTCGCAGAAGGGGGCAGCGGGGCGGGTCGCCAGGGAGGGAGCTCCGGGTGACCCGCGCCGCGGACGGAGGCAGGGGTGGAGGGTGGTTCGTGACGGTGCGGGCCCCTTCTGCCCTCGCCTAGGAGGCCGGTGGTGGTTCGGGGGAGCCACCACCGACGAAAGCCTCGATGACTGAGGGCGTCCCAGTGTACCGGGACGCCCTCCCTGATAGTCGCTTGCCCGCGTTGCGGGCACCACGCTGGGGCGTCACAGTAGAATGCGTCTACGCGAACTTGTGGCGCCCCAAGCGCGTCGTGTGTGGGTATGCCGCTGGGGTTTTAGTGGGTAAACGACTGGGTAGACGACCCTTGTCGGAGTCCCACATAATCACCGACCTTTCCCCCGGGGTGCGGTGGTATGCATAAAGCATTTCCCCAGCGAAAACAAAAAAAAAAAAAAAAAGGTTTTATACGGACGGGATAAAAATCTCAGGTATCCTATGTCCAACTTTCTTTTTGTTTTAAATATATATAATGCGGAACAAAGTTCGCCGGGTCAGCTAGTTGATGATATATATCACAGAATGATGGAATATGTCCGAAACGATCAGGTAACAAGACAAATGTCACCGAACACCAGTTTCAATGTAGGGATATGTCAGAGTATTCCGTGTGGTGACGGAGAATACTTAGCGTCACCACCCCATTTCACCCTGAGGGCGTCGTCAGGCACAAACGGAAATGATAAGGCTGAAAATCTAGCTGTAAGAGAAGGATAACTTGATACAAAACCCTATGCCCGTCTGGCCAGCATAGCACAGTAGGATAATTACCCTCCATGTAATTGGAGGACTCCGACTCAGCAGTTGGTTTCGTATGGGCTGAGTAGTAGTATAACATTCTGCACCACGTTACGGTAGCCTGTGAGAGCCTTAAGTCATTAAGTCTGCCTATTAAACTTTGTATCACTATCACTACATAGTATAAAACAAAATCGCTGTGGTCTGTCCGTCCCTATGTATGCTTAAATCTTTAAAACTACACAACGGATTTTGAAGCGTTTTTTTATGGATAGCGTGATTCGAGAGGAAGGTTTATATGTGTAATACATGCATAATATTGTAGAGAATCACTGATAAATTTAGATGTTCATCATTGCACCCTTGCGAAGCTGGGGCGGGTCACTAGTAGAGTATAAATCAGAATAAAACTTACGAACAATTTCCCAATCACCTCAGATGACGACGTCCAATACTTTTCTTTTCTTTTCTTTCTTTATGTTAAACGAAACCCCTGCACTAGGCTAGAGCGCAAGTTGTTGCAGCGCCTTCTCATACGGTAAAGCTGCGGCTATCAGCATAGTTCCAGACAAAAATAAACCCGCACTAGGTGTAACATGTATCGCGAGGGCAGTTTGCAAACATGTAATTCACGAACACAAATGACACCTAAACTCGCAAAAGCCTCTGGTTTAGACAAAGATACTTGCCTTGACCCTGGAATCGAACCCGGGACCTGTTGATCCAAAGGCGGCACATCTAACCCCAAGATCAACGAGGCAAAATTAATTACTGCATTTCAATTATGTCTAAGTACTAACTTAGCCTTATTATTGATATTGAAATCAAGTGCCGCGCTCTTTAATTGATAAAGGTCTCTGGTCCATGGAAGCTGCCCCCGGAGCCTTTTCCCTCCTCTTATCAGGGACTAAAATACCTTCTTAGACCTATGATTGCTACTCATCCCATAGGTGACCTGGCTACACTGGTTGGTACAGGGTTTTGTATCAACTTTTCCTTCTCTTATGGTTTAGCGATAGCCTAAGCCTTGTCGGCTCTTACGACACCTCGGGATGGAATGGGGTGGTGACACTCAACATCTAAATCTACCACCACACGAACAAGCCCTTTGTTTAAACAATATTATATGTCCTTTTGACACGTGGACGCCCCTGAGGGCTAAAGGTTGACAGAAACACGCCAAATCCCTAGGGTTTGCTCCAATAAGACGGGAAAACATACTAAACGTCGACGAAACCACTCGGGTAAGACTTCACAAATAGCGGTTAATTGAAAACGGACCCCTGGGTGTGGTACAAGTTATGAACCTTAAGTAATATCTACCTAGATACCATACCTTTGGAAATAAACGCTTCTTTAGGCGCGTTGTCTTTTGGGCGAACAAAAATCATGGAACTCGCGTCACCGTCACCAAACGCTTTCAATGAGCTGTACCTATACTGTGTGTATGTGTACGTAGATATACTAATATAAACATGGAACATGCAACTAGATTCCTAACTTCACTTTTGACTTTTCAAAAACACCAGTAAATAGGTTCAATTGAAATAAAAGATTTGAGTTTGAGTTTGAGTTTAAATTTAAACTTATACGAATAGTATGGCCAGTTTAAACACTACTCGTATAAGTATATATTTACTGGCATCTGTCTCTCTCTCTCTAGTTGTATACTCTATGTATGTGTTACTTCCTAAACATTCTTTGGGGACTGCCGATAGAAGTGAAAACTAAGAAACTTGTGAATTGTATCGTCGAGCTATTAGACTATTATTTTCCAATAATATATATTATAATTTTAGTTATTTAATTTATTTTAGTAATTTAATTCAGTGTTTTTTATGTTTTTTTTTCCAATTATTCTTGGTTAATGACCAATTTAAACTTTAATACTATATTCTTTCGTTTTCTCTTTTATCGGCAGTCCCCAAAGACTATCCCGCATGATTTCTCCATTTAATCGCATCGTATCACCAGCATTGACTGTGAGTAATTGCCCTACAATGCCATGTTTAACTACCGGTACTCCCATTTTAAAGCTACCATGGAATGGCTACCGGGGCCGAAGGCATTTGCATCTCCCGACGCACGTAGGATGGATGTTATGGATCTCAAACATTGTATAGGGTAATTATAATAATATCTACTACTACTCAGCCTATAGATGACCCACTGTTGAGGTGGGCCTCGTCCCATCACATGGAGAGTAATTAGCCAACAATGCCCCAGTGTGTTAACCCGCCTTGCCACAGTAGGCTAATTACCCGGGGCGTCACAGTAGAATGCGTCTACGCGAACTTGTGCTGCCCCAAGCGCGCCGTGTGAGGGTATACCGCTGGGGGTTTAGTGGGAAGACGACTCTTGGGTAGACAACCCTTGTCGGAGTCCCACATAATCACCGACCTCTCCCCCGGGGGTCGGTGGTATGCATAAAGCATTTCCCCAGCAACTAAAAAAAATGTAGGATAATTACCCTCCATGTGCGTGGCACAATATGCTATGTGCCCTCCATGAATTTGGAGGAGGCCCAACTCAGCAGAGGAGTATTTACGGTCGAAATAAATTATCTTTTTTTTTAATTGCAAATCGCTGTCGCTGTTGATGCACGCCACACGCAGTACAGGGTGTAGAAATGTTGTTAGAAACAACACGCCACC
Organism: Clostera curtula; assembly: GCA_905475355.2. Taxonomy (NCBI): domain Eukaryota; kingdom Metazoa; phylum Arthropoda; class Insecta; order Lepidoptera; family Notodontidae; genus Clostera; species Clostera curtula. The sequence goes on along the minus strand of FR997804.1, from coordinate 1,443,181 downwards.
CCTGGATTTGCCTCGACACTTTCAAGCATTTCACCGTAAATAGGCCACTTGGGCTGTTTTCCTTTGTGCTAATAACTTTTAAGTCATTTACGTATTATGAATTTGAAGCGATCAATAGCTATGCTTTTATTTTGTTTTGATTGTTACATAACAGAGCCACCATAGACATTGGTGTGATGACGAATTTAAAATACATAGTTATAACTCAAACTCCAAAAACAAAAAAAAACCAAAGGACCTTTATTCATATAAGTTTTATCACAAAACCCTTATATTTCGCCATATTTAAAATTACCAATATTGTCTTACGGCCAATGTCCCATGCTAGGTCGTAGTCTCCATACACCCGGGCGTCTACAGTCACACCTTTCACACACATTTCCTCATTCCTACAATCCCTTGCGTCCACCCACATTAATACTGAAACTACCACCGGTACGGAATGCTAAGAGCCGCCAAGAAACTCTTCGTCTTTGTTGTATTTCTCTGTTGTCATGGTAACTTTTAATATTATTGGTGTAAAATAAAGAGTATTCTATTCTAAACAGCATAATGAGAGCAAGTTCGCCAGATGAGAGATTACCAGCATTCCCACTAGACAGAACTCTGAGGACAACAGGCAATCGCTTCTTACAAATATTGGTAGTTAGCAAACTAGATTACACAAAGTAGACGTTGGACATTACACCCGACTATTTTATAATATTGTTTAAATTGTACGTGAATTTATTTATTATAATTTTATTACTGTTTTCCCTTACCTACTGGTTTGCTGTCGTTGACAGCAGACCCTATAAATATTAAGCGAAATAGCCTATTTAGGGTAATCTCAAATGCTGTCTTATAATTTTAATCACACATTATAAGAATAGTTTGGTAAACGATACATAGAATACGTGGTTCCCATAAATAGAAGGGCTTTACACGCAATACGATTGAAAAGATGCTAAAAGTTTTTGCTCGTGGCTAAAATTATAACGCCAAAGGTGTTTTAAGTATAACTTACAAACAAGCAACCTTTAGTTAAATACCACATTGGATATTCTGCAATTTAAAATAACATAACTACTAGAATAATGGTAGGTACTAGAGATTATTATAAAACCACAATGTATATACTAAACTAACTAATACAGGAGACCGAAGAGCTGACAGCTAAGTTAGACATAGAATCAGTCTAGCTATTTCTACTCCTTTTAATAATATATTTTACTTATCATATTATATTTTTAAAGATTGTTTAGTTTAACGTTCATCAGTATTTTTAAGAACCTATTTGAATGTTAACTTTAGTATATTTGAATGTCCATACCATAAGTAAAGATACCTAAACATACATCCTAACATTTATTTATATTTTTCTAATAACAAGCAATCCAAATTATAGAATCCATACAAATAAAACCTTCTTAAGCATATGAGCATGTTTTAATAAAGTAATTATACCTATTGGTAAAATAATACATTGGGAAATTTATGACAACGACACAAGACGCGAAGATAACAACAAATCTTTTAGATTTATTTAAGCAACTCCAACGAAACTAGGAAATACGTAACTTGTAAACGGCTGAGTAGCTTTTTTCAAATGTTACCAGGTACATAGTAGGTAGATTAACACGTTTTACAAGATCAATTTGGTTCACCTATTCAGGATTGACACAGGCACACAGGTCAAACTAATAACACTCCTGTTTTTGCCAGCGATCAATATAGTTAGATTGTATCATATTGTTACACATCCTAACGATGTTGCAAATTAAGGGTTCGTACAGGTACAATGTTGCCAGCGAGCACCATAATAATGTCAGAGTACAAAACATGTCCAATAAGCATCTCGATTTATGTACAAGTCGACCGCAGACCGACGCTTGCGGTTTTCATGTCTCGCAACACTATATTGACGTATAAAAAAAATCTGTCCACTACTAAAGCATCGTTTTTGCTTGCACGAAACATTGCAAAGCTTTGGCCGTCTCTACAAGCGATAAATAAATTTAAATAAATGTTGTCACCTTTGATTGAGTTTGAGTCATTTGAGTTCAAAAACACTTCGTAGTATAATATACTACCAAGTGCTTGGAAACTAAGTAGTAAAAATTAATATCAGACAGTTAAAATTTGCAACTTATTTCATCATCATCATCATCATTTCAGCCAAAAGATTTCCACTGCTGGACATAGGCCTCCCCCAAGGATTTCCACAAAGGCCGGTCCTGGGCCGCCCGCATCCACTGCTTTCCGGCGATCTTGACCAGGTCGTCGGTCCACTGTGTGGGAGGCCTACCAGCACTGCGCCTTCCGGAACGCGGTCGCCACTCGAGGACTTTTCTGCCCCATCGGACGTCGGTCCTGCGAGCTATGTGCCCTGCCCACTGCCACTTAAGTTTGACAACTTATTTAGTGAACCACAAAACAGGTAATAACTGAACATAAACAACAAAAAATAACATAACTAATTTGTTTATTTGCCTATAGTAATAAAAAGAAATATTTGCAACTGTATAATACTAATTTGTTACTTACTAAGTATTAATACTACTTCTCAGCCCATGTATGACCCACTGCTGAGTCGGGCCTCCTCCAGTTACATGGAGGGTAACCTACTGTGCCACGCTGGACAGACAAGTTGGCACAGGGTTTCGTACCAAGTTTTCCTTCTCTTGCGGCCAGGTTTTCAATCTTGCCATTTCGTTTTGCAGTTCTTACGACACCCTCAGGATGGAATGGGGTGGAACAATATGTAGGTATTCTAAATCCGTCACACACACACGCGTAAGTTCCATCCACACATGGCCTCTAATGTCAAATATGACAGATATGCGCACACGAATGGCGAAGTGCAGTGCCGCCATTTCGTGCTATAGAAATCATAGATCATTCTAACATTTTCTCGTACCTAAATATAATTTCAAAGTGCACAAATATTCTATTTCTTTACGCTTCGTGAACGTTGCTTATGTCTAAGATTTATGGGCGAACCCGTCGCCGTGGCGTTGATATTTACAACTTAACCGTTCCTGTAGCGTGTAATGCTCTAAATGGATATTAAATACGACATATTATTAATTGGTTCAATTAAGAAAGTAAACTGAGACCATGTGCAATTTTTATTGCAAATATCATAATTTTAACATAGTTTTGCAAAACTAAAAACAAAGTCTTGATAAAATATCGTAAGATAGATTTCTAACTTTGTTTTCAGATTCAAAACATTTATTTTGTTTTGGTCACGATGGACCCTTACAAATTCAACATATTATTTTGTTGTTTTTGTGTAGGTACTAGTGGCCCGCCATGGCTTCGCACGGATAATGGAAAATGTACATATAAATATAAAACAGTATTTAGTAAACTTAGTATCAGGCCTGAAACCCAAGGTAGAGTTATTTCGGTAATATCTATTTTAAGTATCCTTCTTTCTGCTTGATTCCAGTGATATACATAAGTAGGCCTATTATATTAACAACTGCCACATGATGCCAAAAAAAAACATTAACCAGAAACCAGTTCATCAGAAAATGTCTCCGGAAGATGTAAATAAACAGCTTTTGCATGTTATGAACCCCAGGGTAGAGCAGATCGATCATAGCTATGCCCGGGGCATTTTTCCAATGTAGTCCGGAGGATATTACGAAATGAAGTCTGACGTATTATAATGATGCGATCCTTTTTTGTATGATAATGTCTTTATTGCATTCAATTTACGCATAATTGTTGTCAACAAACTTCTGCCGCTGCTTTGCGTAGGTAATCTTCAAAAATATTTTTTTATTTGTATCGAGTATTTAACCACTTTCGAGTTTTAGTTTGGACGATGAAATGTGGCCAGCGCTTAGACTCGAAACCACGTGTTTCTTAAATCAAAATATATCTACTGTTAAGGTGTAGAAACTTTTTAATGTAGAAATTTTAAAAAATTAAGAAAAAAAGGGTATTTGTAAGTTTGATAGACATTTTGTAATATAATACACTCTCATTCGTAAAGGCAATCTTGCATTATTGTCATACCTTTGCAATGTTCATCCTGTGGCAATAAATATTCAGGAGGACGAATAGGGAAGTAAATAAATAAACTTAAAAATACAAATAAATAGTTCATTAGTGATATCCTAATGACGCCCACATATTAAAAACAACGTACAAAAGGACGAGTTAAGAACAGACAGCTGAATAAACTTCAAATCAACAGTCAAACTTTCGAAATCTAATGTCACCAAACAAAAATAAGACTGGCCGAATAGGATAGTATTTAAGCTAAAAAAAAGAGCTGTCACTTTGACAGCTCCGGTGCCGGGAATCCGATAGAGCCGTCAGTGGCGCCAACTGTAAATAAATAAATCTATTTGTCTGCACGTTTAGCGTATCATGCATTAATTGTGATGTTATTAATGAGATAACCAGGGCTGTTCGGATTTTTTCGAAGCGAAGTACGTAGAATTTTAATGATAGTAAATTTAACCAACTTTTATTATACATTTCGTGATATACATTTAAAGAAGTTATCATAAAATGTCTCTGTCTTCTTTTCTTCAGTTCTCAGGTTGTTATAGATCACCTCCATTTTGTTGGACACTAATTACCCTATTGTGAGTGACGCTAGTCGATGTACTTATATTTTGCTGCCATATTTTCAAGTATATTACACCCACATGATAGATTGTATTGGTGAAATATTAAAAAGACTAACACTCTTTCGATCACACATTTTATTTCTAACGGGATTCATAACCATATTTTTTTAAATTATTTTATGGTTCATAATGCATATATAACCTAGGTACTAACCTACAGAAAAACTAATTGGTAAGCAATTGATAAAATCTTACCAGGTTTATTAATGTTCCCCATCCGTATGGTACCACTCAAGTAATGCCTGCTGGGATATTCACATGCAGTTTGGATGTCCATAAATTCCGTTTCAAATTTACTAAACATTATGACTAGTTTGTAATAAAATATTCCCGACTATAGACTTTAAATTAGGTTGGTATAAAAAAAGTTTTTAACGCGATATTTAGTTAGTTACAAATTGCTGTTTAAAACGAATGAATACAATTTAGTTTTTTTTTTCACAAATATTATTTCGAGTAAGATGTAAATATAGTCTCACTACCTATCTACCTCCATCGACCCACTGCTGAATCCGACCTCCTCTAATTGCATGGAGGGGATATTATATGTAAAGGAAAGTTCAAGTTTTTCGTATCAAGTTTTCTTTCTGTTGCGAGAAATTATAGGGCCGAAAACCTAGCCGTAAATTTGCCTCCATGTAATGGGTGGAGGCTCGACTCAGCAGTGGGTGTGTCAGCAGCGGTGATATGCTGAGCGCCCCCCATACGATATAAAAGCATACATTGATTACTAAAAGGCATATTCAGAATCAGAGGAAAACATACATTATATTGAATCACATTATACCTCACTAAAAACAATGGGCGTCCTAGAACTTCTACGGTCTAAGCGTTAGCCTCGAGGCTGCCTCATTAGCCCGCAATATATCCGTTGATTTGTTTGAGTTGCAATTAACGTGTCAGGTCGATGGCCAGCACAACTTTTTTGAATAAGCTCCAGAAAAAAATTAATCGTTCGATTTGACAGCTCAGCCACCGATTCAAACGAAATCAACATGCCATAAACAAACATCCATTCTTTTTAACTCTATCCCTTGACGATAGAGTCGAGAATACCTTTTTATATAAAATAGCGTCAATTAAATGTTTGTTTGAGCTCAGTAATCGCTTGGGCAACGAATATAAACAGTTTAATCCATTGTTACTATAATGTTACAATTAATCAGTTGTAAGCGGTTTATCGTTGCGTATTAGTATCACGGATGATGAGAGGTTATGAAACTTAGCTGTTCTAAGTAAATTTTTACAATCATAACGATTTCTGTCTCTAAAGCAATATCTTCTCATTGATTAGGTACATTCAAACAATGTACGTAAAATGGTATAATTGAGTAAAAGATACTGCTAAGTAGTCGCGGAAGTAAATCGACATATAAACTACAAATTTGTAAATAACTGTCAACCTTAAAATCAATACGGGCAGATTAGTAAATATTACCTAAAGAAATTATTAATAAAAACAAGGACGACTGATTCTTTAAAAAAATAAATAGTGTACGTGTCTAATTAAATCACCCATAAATATTTCTAGAAGCGTACGTATATTAATGATCATAATACACATGTTATTAATTGCAATACACTTATCATCACAATGTCCATTCAATACATATTTTGCGTTTTATAATCGCTTATGACGCGGAAGGGCTCTCATTATATTTAGAAATCCATATTTGGTCATAATTAAGTAATTGAAACATTCTAGTAGGTACTAATAGCTCGTCTCGTGTGTCGCCATTTATTGACCCTCGAGTTTATATTGTCCACCACACTTGGGGTTAATGAATGCCAGAGTCGGTGGGGGTTGCCATAAATGTCGTTAGAGAAGGGACACCATTCGTCTGATAGTATCGAGACACGTTCCTTATTTTAAAATATCTCATATCTTGCAGCGACGTAATAAAATAATTATTTCGTAAACGAATTTTATACATTTAATTTTCTAAAAATGTTTATGCTATTACTAAATTAAATGTAGATGGTTATTGTTTCGATTATTTTAAACAATTTAACTGCCATGAATAAATTTACATCGGTAATAGAAAAATACGCGTAAAAATATATAAAATTGGCTATATTGTTTGCCTTTTACTATTCTGCGATATTGAAATATCGATCATCTTTGAATTTAATATTTTGTCGCGTTTTTGCATTATACAAAAACACAACATACAACAAAACAAAATATTACAAATAAGGCAGTACAATAAAATACTGTTGTGCTTTCATATTTGGACAATTGTTTATGGTATATTTAGAAATTGATAACACGATTCAAAATGTTCTGTAATCCAAAGTCTAAGGTTATTGCATTTTTACATAATATTACGTGACACTTCTGTGAAACCAGCGTACAAAGCAAGAAGAAAAGCAAGTAGAAATTAATATCTAGATACCTATATACGAGTGTATCCCGCCGTTTTCCCCAATATGGCGACTCTACACTACAAGACTCGAAAAACTTGAAAAAAGTATGGAAATATTACTACTAAGGCATTCCACAGTGATATTAAATATGGAAGAATGGTGTGGCGCTTTCGTTTTTCTGTTCTAACTTCTTTAGAATCAGTTGTTAGAAACAATAAAATTAATTCCCAAGGCAGTGATATGCATCAGGTATTAAGGGCAAACTACGACGTACTATGTAAGTAATGGCCTAAACATAATATTATTACTACTACACATACTAATGTCCACAATATGCGGTCAATTAATCTTTTTTTGAAGGGTGGTCACGACCCTCAACATTGAGGAATACGACGCAAAGAGAGAGAATCTTTTTTTATTCGATTGTATTGGTTTCATAATAAATATAAATAAATAAATATCCTTGGGCATTTCACACAACGCCATCTCGTCCCAAGCTAAGCAACTTAATGCTTGTGTTATGTTATTAGATAAATTTTTTTTTGTAAATACATACATATTATAGATAGAAATGACACCCAGACTCCGAGCAAGTGCCTCTGGTTTAGACAAAGACACTTGCCCGACCCCGGAATCGAACCCGGGACACGTTGATCCAAAGGCGGCACATCTAACCACTAGACCAACGAGGCAGTCTGATAAAATCTTATTACAAGTGATCAAAAAGATTTGTAATATTTCGACGAAATGTTATTAGAGTCCTTCAAATACTAAGTTTTTAAGTACAAAAATCGATACATAAAATCTTTATAACATAAATGTAATACGCCTTCAAAATAGGCAAGTCGAAAGGAGTTTTTTGAAGAGAAGAAATCTTTTTGGCAGTTTCGCTGTCACGTGTCATTGCCCGATTATGTCCGGACTCTGAGGTGCCACGTCGTCGGCGAGGAGATGAAAAGCTACTAAAACTCCTTACGTTTTCTGACTCTTACCTCATTAGCTGTCGGATTTTTCCACCTCCATAACCTCAATCCAAATTATGTTTTTTACCTAACAAACTTTTCCATTACCCCAACTCACCTCAATGAAATGCATTATTTACAACACAAAGTAAAACAAAATCATAACTCAAGAATGGGTACTATCGCCGTGTACGATATTGAATAGGCAAAAATTCGAGACAAAATACCGTGTAAGTGTGACCAACTGACAACGAAAGGGTCATAACTAGAGAAATACGCAAAGAAAACCTTTGTATACAACAAGTAATAATGTGGAACACAAATTAATAAGCTTGTAGGATAGAAAATGATCTCAATAGTTATATAAAAATGTGTTTTAAGTTTCTCCCTAGGACTCCAAAATAAAAATTAACATTTTATCCACAAAACTGCTACTTTCCATAGTCTCCTCAGATCCAATGACTATAATAAGTAGTTATTCTAATACCCTTACCCCAACCAAATATATTTTTTACCAACATTTTATCTAGACTGATTACATGTGTTAAACGTATTAATAGGTACTGAGCATATTAAATTAGTTTTAATATCCAAGGTTCTAGATTTAAGCGATAGCGTTCACTTAATTACTAATTAACAGTGTCCTTTAAAGGTTAAATATTTTACCTACGGTCTCAATGCATTGATATAATATTACTCTTGTAACAAAAGGAGGTGCTCTTTTATTACATTCCAGTAATATTAATAACTGTAGGTATATTGTAATATACAATTACCATCACGTTGGTCTAGTGGTTAGATGTGCCGCCTTTGGATCAACGGGTCCCGGGTTCGATTCCGGGGTCGGGCAAGTGTCTTTGTCTAAACCAGAGGCACTGGCTCGGAGTCTGGGTGTCATTTCTATCTATAATATAAATTATAAATAATATTTACAAAAAAAAAATGTATATAAGTAGTTTATCATCCATCTCGTTACCATAACACAAGCATTAAGTTGCTTAACTTGGGACGAGATGGCGTTGTGTGAAATGTCCAAGGATATTTATATTTATTATTATTATTATTGACCATAATCGGTGGATTATGGTGGTATTTTGGTTGTTTTTTGGGTAGCTTTTAAATTGTAGAGCACCTGAGAGTTTTACGTAGAGTCTGATGAAGAGCCACAACTTTTACAACCTCCTTTTGACACACTGCATTCATAGATATTTTTATTGTACATGTACACAAGAGGAAAAAAACTAAAAAAAAATAGTCCAATTATTGTGATATTTTTAATAAATACCGATAAGTGCCTAAGTACCTATTTACGATATATTTGTGTAACGACTTCTCATTGCACAAATCGTTTTATAAAAGAAATGTTTTCTATTTTTAAATTTAACTACATCGAGGTACTACTGGTGCTTTCACAAAAAAAAGTTTTACTACGCATCTTCGAGTACTAGAGTTATACGTGTGTGAAAAGCGATCAGGCAATGGAGGCAACGCACCTGCTACAAACATCTTTCTCATAAAGGCGATCCTTACAATTAACTACGTGTACTATAAAAAAAACTTAATTAGCAGTAATATAAATTAAGTCATCTACAAGGAATTGCTTGCTGAACAACCATTTTATATTAATGTCTTGTCAATCGACTTGTTTGTGACCTTTTTATAGTATATTGACGTCTGCCTTTTTAATCTATCAGTGTTGTAGCCTCCGATGTTAATCCGTGTTGTGACGGATTTAGAAAACATCGTGTCGCCACCCCATTCCATCTTGACGGTGTCGTAAGAGCTCACCAAAGGAAATGACAAGGCTAAAAACCTAGCCACACGAGAATGAAAACTTGAAACGAAAACCTGTGCCAACCCGTCTGGCCAGTGGGGCGCAGTATCCTAATTCCTTACCATCCATGTGATGACACACATCAAAATCATGCCGCCTCCAATTTGTTGGATGGTTATTTGCCTATTGTGCCACGCTGGCCAGAAAAGTTGGCACAGTGTTTACCATCAAGGTTTCCTTCGTTTGCGGGTCTTTAAGGTTCCTATAGTCGTCACTTAGTTGAGACACAGTCGGGACATAAAGGGTTGGTGACTATTTATATTGTTTGCACTTGCACCTTTAAAAAGTCTCTGACCTTGTCATTGGACAGCCAAACGAAAAGGACAGCAACATATCACTTCACTATCACTATCACTACAAAGTATAAAACAAAGTCGCTGTCGTCTGTCCGTCCTTAGTTGGGTATGCTTAAATCTTTAAAACTACGCAACGGATTATGAAGCGGATTTTTTTTTAATAGAAAGAGTGAGTCAAGAGGAAGGTTTATATGTATAATCCTACTAATATTATAAACGTGAAAGTTTGTAAGTATGGATGGATGGATGGATGGATGGATGGATGGATGGATGGATGGATGTTTGTTACTCTTTCACGTAAAAACGACTGAATGGATTTTAATGAAACTTTATAAGAATATAGCTTATACATCAGAATAACACATAGGCTACAATTTGTAAAGATATTGTGTGTAAATTTATAGCGATATTAAGTTAAATTTTAATTTCTAATTGTCAAATTTTCAGCCATATTTAAATATATAGACAACATAAAGTTTCGCTGTCAGTTGCGCTTTGTTATACCACGTAGGTATTATATCACATTCTACGGGAACGGGATAAAAATCTTAGGTATCCTATGTCCGACTTTCTTTTAAATATATTGATGTTGGACAATTCACAAAATCATACTTAATATCATAAACGTGAAAGTGTAAATGTGTGTAATCCCGTTCCGTGATATAAAACATAGTTTATCAAAATGCAACTGCTGAAATAACAAAACTTCACCGAAAGCTAAACGCTATGTTGTCTATAGTTTGACAAATTTGACAATTAGAAATTTTGAAGTTGACCGGTTGATGTATTTCTTTCGAGTAAATATTAGCTTATTGTGCCGAACAATGAAGAAGAACTAAATAATGCACGTGAAGATCACCGCATTAGTATGGCTTGAATCCGTGCTTCTCAATCACAAGAGCAAATCGAGGCAGCCCGTGAAACGGATCGGTTGGGAATGCAAAATCGTCGAGCAAATTTATGAGATCAACAACTAGATAATTTTCGAGACACAAGAATAAATTTATAAAGTAGGTACTACATAATTTGGATCGAGCAACGTTTCGATACGGTGGCAGCACTAATTACTGCTTGCATACTTGCGTCCGCATTGGACCTATAGATGCCATGTCATATTACAAAACACTCCTCAGCGGCTAAAGTTTTATCAAAATGTAAAATCGTCATCTGGGACGAATGTATAAAAGCGTATACACGTGCGTTGGAAGCACTTATCCGATCCGACCGAACACCAACGCAAGGACTCGAGATGTTTTGGAGGCGCAATGATTTTACTGTCTGGCTATTTCTGCCAAACAGTGCCTCTAATTCCAAGATCGACTGCTGCCGCCGAAATAAGCGCTTGCCTCAAATCATCGAAATATGTGGATTGATTTTATTTTCTCAGAATTTCTGTTCATCGAAGGACGAACTCACAAACACAAAAATAATGAATGGTTGACTAAGCGAGCTGTTGTGGCGGCTAAGAATAAATATGTAGATGACATAAAGTAACTAACATAATTCAGAATGAAATCATTGGTACACTGCATTAATTCAAATATAATGACTGTGTAAAAAAAGAGAAATAAATATAAACCAAAACCACCAAACCTGTGCAACGGAACGCGTTTGGTGGTAAGTGAATTGATGAACAATGGAATATACTCAAAGTAAAGTTGGAAGGTGAGGAAATACTCATCCGAGGATCCCGACGATATCAACTGATATACCGTTTTAGTTTTAATGATTTCCGATCCGTCGTGCATTCGCCGTGACCATTAATAAATCACAGGTCCAATCCTGGAAAGTTTGTGGCCTAAATCTAGAAAATTCATGTATTTCCCAAGATCAATTATATGTGGCATGTTCCGGGTCAGAAGACCATCTGCGTTATTTGTTCATGCGCCTGATAATAAACCGAAAAATGTCGTCTGTCACAAGGTGATTCACTGAAAAGTGCAGTTACTAAAATAGATGGCCAATAAAGTATAATTAAAATCATAGATGTTTTATTTATATTTATCCTGATAAAAAATTGAAGTTAATAAAATAAAATATCTGCTCATTTATTGCCTTTAAGGCGAAACAAAGTTCGCCGGGTCAGCTAGTACATCTATAATATTGTAGAGAAACACTGATAAATTTAGATGTTCATGTTTCTCTCATATTGCGAACTTGCCCTCACTATGCTGTTTAGTGCTTTTTGTAAACAAAACCAATAATTAAAAAAAAAACCAACTACTGAGTTTCTTGCCGGCTCTTCTCTGTGGAGCAGCCTTCCGAACCGGTGGTAGTTTCGGCATGAATGTGAGTAAACGCAGGGATTGTGAGCGATCAGGGGAGATGGAGGGATTGTAGGAGTGAAGAGTTGTGTGTAAAGGTGTGAATGTAGGTATCACGACTGATAGGTGTGTGTGGAGACTACCACCTAGTGTGGGAGAGGGGCCGTAAGATGATAATGGTGTTTATAAATATGACGATTTATAAGAGTTTTGTGATGAAACCTACGTAAATAAAGTTCCTTTTGAGTTTGAGTTGCACCCGTGCGAAGACGGGGCACCCGCCCCGTCCCCGCTAGTATAATATATTTTTTAATTAATAAATGCTTATTAAACATTATGAGGTCCTCATCATAATGGTTTAATAAACATTTTTTAGCATAATAATAGCAGCATAAGCATGTTTAATAGTCTCCCACCACACGGCCATCCTTTCATTTCCTCATATAATATAGGTATAACAACTAAGCCCATAAATGACTCACTACTAAGTCGAGCCATCTCCAAATTTATGAAAGGAAACTAGCCTCTCCTTCTCTGATCACATAGTCGCCTCTTGTATTCCTTTAGTCGCCTCATAAGACCCTCTTAGTATAATAGTGTTGGTTGGTTACATTGTGTAAATGCGTCACCGCACGAACTATAGGTTCAAAAATAATTAGATTGTAATGTATAAAATTTTGTTAGAGGGAATAAAGCCAATAAATCATTTCCCCATAATAGAGAGGTACGTAATGTTCGGATAGGTCTTCGGTGAAAATAATACAGAATAATAAATGTTTACGAATATAATTTTATTAACAATTTTAATTTAATGACTGTAATGTAAGTCGATATCATATTTACAATTTGCGTTTTTTTTAATATAATACATTTTTACAAAGTTCTCTCATCATGAGTCTACCCGTAACCTAACGGGTTGTATAAAATACATGTAAGGAAAGGCAATGTACAAAAAATACGTCGACAAAATTGTTGAACGGCGAGTGGTAAAGTAACTGTTTTAGACAAAATGATTGAAATGCTGTAACATTAATGGAAGATGTGTATAAGTTTCATGTTTTGAAATCGATTAGTACTCTTAAGTATTCAAGTAAACAAATATCCGAAGCACGATATATTCTGTGTGAACTTAAAATCACTATAATAACCAAAAAAATGCATTTAACATAAAAAAAAAACACTAAACTAAATGAAAACTAAATGTTTAGTTTAGAATAGTCCTTTTAGAATAATTTTTGTTATGCTTTATTTTATGTGTATTTTAATGTTATTTATTTATGTTTGGTTCAATAAATATAAATTTGTCATGAACAAATAAGTTTAAGTTCAGGTGAAATTGTAACTCCCATTACAATGGTTAGTTTTTTAAACAAATATTGTACTGTTTCTATATGACAAAAAATCTCATTCATTCATTCCTTCATGCATCAATATACCCAAGGTCATCACTTTTAGATTTAAACCTTCAGAATCGACGAAAAGAAATTAACGTACCTACTATCATAACCACGCGTGCTAAATTTGTAAGTATCTTGCTAAGTTGCAAGATTCCTGTTATTTTGCGAAATCGCGTAGGTACTCTTACAACCGTTTTAGCTATCTCAAATAATTTAGAGTCTATAACATCGAGACTTTTTTTTTAAACTAATTTCTGAGAAATAAGGTAGTAGTACCTAAGTAGTCTGATTAAAATATTTTTTTATAGATCCCAATCCCAATTTCAGATCCGATCGTAAAAGAGAAACATTTGTTTAAAAAGCTTTCAATTAGTCAAAGTAAATGGTAGGCTAGGTCAAAGAGTGTTTCATAAAGAAATCTAGTAACAAGATATCTAATATAATAAGAAAAGTAAATTGACGTTATATAATTTGTTTAAGCCCTGAAAAACGTCACTGCGGTAACAAAAACTTTCATTCATTCCGTTTAGTTAATAGTCAATCGAATTGCGTTTTATTTAGGTCCTCATTTAAAAATAACGTATAACTCATTACGTGCAAATAAAGTGAATAACGAAACTCATTTAAGTCTACAGAAATGTCTCGCAATCGACTTTTTGTAACATGTTAGCGAAAACAGAGTACCTATAACAATAACTGTTTACAATAACATTCTAACAGACTCGTTGCAATTACGCAATTGACTTTAAACTTCTTACAACGCAACCCTCCCCTATTGAAAAATGCAAACGAAGAGGGCTGTCAATGCATACAAAATTTATAGCAGGAATTACTACCAGTTCTTTCGAGTTTGTTACGTCTTTTTGCTTGGAAATATTTTTACGTTCAATGACTTCTAGATCGGATTATTGTTGTAATGTAATTTACTAAATCTTAGCGTTATGAATTTTGGTTTTTGTTTTGTTTCGTAGGTTGCAATTTAGAGTAATATTCTGCACCACTAAAGCGGAACGTCCACCACTAAACTAAGCTAACTTATTTTAGCTGGTGGTGGACGTTCTGCTTTAGTTTTGCAGAGTTCACTAGTTAGCAGAGCGCTAATCATTTGATCTCCGTGTTTCGGAGGGCACGTAAAACCGTTGGGTCGGAATATCATTTAACATTTATGGCAGTACGATAGAGCCAGTGACGCCAAAACTGACTAGTGATAGAAATAGATTGGTATATCTGAAAGAGGGCCATCACATCGTTCAAACATTGGTAGTCAAGCAAATTATGTCTCGAAGCCTCCCCTGTGTAATTAGGACAACTCAAGATGCGTTCTTGTATACTTAGTAATCTAAGTGCTATATAACTACTGAGAAATAACCACTGAAACCCCAAGACACATTGGGGAAGAAACGTTACGAAGCTTCTAGGATAAATTGTCAAATGGCTAAACAGCCCAATGGTGAGGGAAAAGACATTTTGTGATTAAAAAGTATTACTAAAACGTGTTGTATCTCCGTCATCCTTCAGGATGGAAAAATAATGTATACTATGGCTATAGAGGTTTAGTTACATCCTGAATATATCCATAAATAACAAGTCGCAACTTGGAATTGAATACACGATTTTAAACTTGCGGACTACAATCATTTATCTGATGAGACAACTTACAGCTCTTGTTCTAGAAGTAGAAATTTATGGGGGTAAATTTAGAAGACAACTATAACTAGTGTCCAGTTAGTCTATAATGATTAAATGATTAATTTAATAGCTCGATGTAAGTCGTCAATAGCAATTGACAAAATGACGGATGTAACAATGCCTGGGCGTAAATACTATGTCGCGACAATGATGGATGCTGCACCAATTAAATAACATTATATCATTCGGTGACAACATTAAGGATAATAAAGATTTATCTTTTATCGATTTTAAAGAGGTTTACTAGCATACAGATCAGTTTAAAAAATACTTCGTTATTCTTCTAAATTTACGAACCGGTAGTTTTTTATTTGAATCCAAGCATCCAAATGTTTAGTGACACTAATAGTGTGTATGTGCATGATTTCTTATCGGTTATATCGATTTCTGCAGCAATTAACGCAAATAAATGTGTTGAAATAACTGGATAGAACTAATACATTTTTCTCATAATGATAGTTTTAGGAACAAATATAATTTATTTTATACCAACTAAAAACTTGTTGATTTAATAAACACAAATGTTTTATTTCGGACGTAATTCATTGTTTTTTTATTCATATTAATTTACTTAATGCAATGTTTGATAATTAATATAAAAATAAATCTTTTTTGGACAGAAGAAAGATCTTTGCAAAACAAAAATATTGAATAAAGAGTTCTAAGTTTCTAACCAACATACATTACAAGATAGTCGAGACACTCTGAAGAATGCAGAACAAAATGGTACGTACTAAATAAAAAAAAGGTTGAAACAGACTTGAGCTCTCCTAATCTGAATTTAACGCCCTTACAAAGCGAGATGGCATCCGTGATAAATTAATGACAAAGGATTATACCTTTTAGATGATGATGTGACGGGAAATGATGTTGTGATAGCTGACAGAGTTCTGAATTTGGGTTATGGCTCATTATCAACATAATCTGTTACGACCATTTCGTCCCGGAATAATTTCTAGTCTAGTCTAGGTAGGAATAAATTCTTATTCGCAGTTTGTTTTGACAGTGTGTAAATAGAATTGATTGATACTAGCCACTCCTTTGACGTAGGCCCTGATCTACAAAATTTGCTTTTTTTAGTGATTTAATCAGCTAAATTCAATATGTCCCGAATACTGCAATTTTAGGTGCTATTAGTTATGTTATTCGTGAGTTACCAAAAGTGTTAAAACCTTAAACCTATTTATTAAGCAATTTTGGCCCAGGTGTAACCCTATCGCATGCTTTGGTATGACGGAAAAATACGTTACAATCCCAGGATTCCTGACTTAAAAGTACCTACAAAAGGAGCAAAACTAATCATTACTGACTTCGAACTAATCGGCGGAGACAAATCCAAATAGCTACAACCGTGGCAATAAATTTGATTCTACCATATTTAATTCGATATCGCTTCAATCGAATTAAAATTCTATAATTTAAGAATTCACAAATATTGTTAATTGTTGCAGCTAACAAATGACCCAAAACTGAATCGGGTCGCCTCCAAATTCATGGAGGGAAATTAGCTTAGTTTGTATCCAGTTTTCCTCTTCTTACGGCAAGTGACTTGCGCCTCGTGCCTTCCTTTAGCGACCTCATACAACACCCTCAGGATGTGTTAATCCGTAACATTTTCATTTTTAATTTTTTATAATGATTTTCATTATTTAATAATAATGTTAGATTTATGTTAAAAATTGGTTTTAGGAATATAATTATATACATTTGAATCCAATGCAGATTACCACTAGGCCTATATGAAAACGTCGGTTATTCCTGTTACAGCATTTCAATCAATAAGTTAACCGATACCGTTAAATTTTAAACGAGAAATAAATAATTTACGGCTTATATTCTAACTATATTGCCGTGCTGCTAAACATTACATAACTGCCAAATCTCGCAGCAGGTATTGTGGTCAGGTACAAACCTCAATAGCCTTTAATGCTCACTTAACCTCGGAAACTATCTACATCCTTCACAATAACTGTAACATACAACTAAAAGCTGATATGATAAATAAAATCTATATTTATGGTAAAAATATGTAGCGTATATAAATATTTAGGTAAGACAAAGTTTCCCGCGCATCGGTAGCTACCAGACATCCGTCGCGAAAAAATTAAATAAATTAGCTAATATTTTGAGTGATAGGAGTATAAAATCCGAAATAAAAGTTAAATCAACCCTGTTATACCTTATACATCGAGTAACTTATGACTGCGATCCCGTTGCAACCGTGAAGGCCTACAGCCCTCGGAACCTACAGCGCTCTAGAGTACGGTACATACCTGAGCAGGCGACGTCGGCGCTTCGAGCACTCGCTTCTCACTTCAACGATACATTTACGACCTAATTAACTGGTTTACCATGCCTTAACACCACATACGTCACGTACTCTGCGATTCTAACTAGGATAATAGATAACTTTTCGTCTATATTGCATCGTCACTGAACGTCAAGCATTTATCACTGTGCCGCTATTTACACTATCAGTCTATGCTACTCCTCGTCCACGTTGATCTCCGAGTCGGCCGAGTCCTCGTCGTACGTGGAGGAGGAGGCGAAGCCCTGGCCGAGGAGCGCGGACCGGTTCTTGGCGGCGGCCGCTCGGTCCCTCTGCCGCCGGTTCTTGAACCAGTTGCCCACCTGCGTCGGCGTGAGCCCCGTCGCGGCCGCCAGCTCCCTCTTCTTCGTGGGGTTCGGGTACGGGTCCTGCAGGTACCACTCCCGCAGCAGCGACCTCGTCCGCTCCTTGAAGCAGTGCGTCTTCTGCTCGCCGTCCCAGATGGTGCGCGGCAGCGGGAACTTCTTCCGCACGCGGTACTTGTCGACGGGGCCGAGCGGCCGGCCGCGGAGCCTCTCGGCCTCCTGGTAGTGCGCCTCGAGCCACAGCGCCTGCAGCTTGGCGTGGCTGGAGCGCTGGAAGCGGTGGCGCTCGAGGATGGCGTAGAGCTCGCGGTGGCGCCCCGCGTGGAAGGCGACCACGGCGCGAGCCCGCAGCACGGCCTCGCAGCGCTCCAGCTCGGCCACGTTGGGGTGCGCCACGGGCAGCGACCACAGGAAGCGCGCCAGGCGCTCCACGTCGCCGCTCTCCTCCAGCGTCTCGCACACCGTGGCCACCTGCGCCGCGCTGAAGGACAGCGTGGGCAGCGGCAGCAGCGGCGTGGGCGCGGCCAGCTCGAGCGCCGGCTGGTCGCAGGCGGCGGGCCGGTCGCAGGCCGCGGGCTCGTTGGCGCGGTCGGGCGCGGGCCCGCGGTGCGCGTCCAGGATGCGCGCGTGCAGCGCCGCCGTGGTGGCCTCGTCCCAGGAGCCGCGCATCGGAGCGAGTGTGCGCGGCCGAGGCGCGAGCCGTGTGAGCGCGCGCCCCTCGCGCGGGGCGGGCCCGCCGCTCATTGGCCCGCCACCTCCCGGCCAATCGCGCTCCGCCTCGCGCCGGGGGCCGGATGCCTTTCAACCGCGCGGCGCGTTTAACGGCCCCCTCCCCCTCCGCCATGATCCGTCACGCACACCGCCGCCCGCGCCGAGACTCTACCTCTATCGATTACCCGCAAACCTGCAATTAATAGCCTCCATACGACAATCCGGGTGGATTACACGCCTAGTGTTTGTCCCGTGTGTCGCACATCATCGATAAAATAATGATTTAATGCTCTATTTGCGTAGCGTGCAACGGGGCCGATAGTTGCTGTGTCTCTATATCATACGCTGACGATACATGTCTATCGACAAAGAAATCGATGTCACTGCACTACTTGATATTGAAAAGATGTTACCTACACACATATTGTACACAAATACATTTGTAACGAACACATTTTTATTAACACACATTAAGTAGGTAGGTACCTACCTACTGGCTGCGTGACAAACAGACGGTCTAAGATGCACCATAAAATCACAATAGTAAATATTATGATTTTATGAATGCCTTATGATATTGTACATTGTGATTAAAACCATTTAAGGTACCTATCATATAATTCTCCACAGTTGGCCACACATTTCCTTTTACCGCCAAAATAAATTTATACTGAAAAGATCAAAACTCCGCCGTCGCAGTTTATTTCAGCGAGATTTCAGCATGAAAGCCTTTCGAGTGTATTAAGTTATCGAACGGCAAACCACACCCAGGCGGCTGTAACGCTACACAGGTGGACCCCACCTCCGGCCCCAAAAGGGGGGAGGCCCCCTCCCTCCCAGTTGGGGTCGCGTTACCGTCCTCACGCACATTACGTGTCGCGGTGGATTCTTATCTACCACTATTAATGTTGTTCCAAAAAGATATTCTCTTTGTATTTCTGTTTTTTTGTTTGGATTGGTCGTTGTTATGTCTTCAATCTTTGTGACGAGAATCATTTATTATAGCGTAGTAATATTTTCTTTGTGGAGGAAAAGCATTGTCGTTATGACTTTTTTTCTTCTTCTTAAAAATAAAAATGAATTTATGTCTGTACGTCATATATAAAATCGTAAACTATGCATTTTGCTAATTTTGTGTAGGTAATTCCTTCAAATTGATGTTAGTTATCAGCTGGTAGGCTAGTATGTTATAAATATTGGAATCGAAATCTTACAAAAAATACTTTGTAAAGTGACAAGTTGTGAAATGCAATAATTTATTAGACTAGGATTGATATGTTATTACTGGGGACTATTGTAGCTAACAGGCCTGACTTAATGCTAATAGAAATAGCAGTGATACAGGATATCACGTCTCCAAATGAAGATAATCTCAAATCTCCGAAAATGACCAATTGAACAAATACCTGGCTCATGAAACTACCTTAATGTCGATTCTACGATCGTTGTGCCGATTTGTCGGTAAACCGACTAAAAGCGAAGAGTTTTATTCGTCAGCTCTCTGCCCTTTGAATATTTGCCAGTTCTTGTCAGCCTTAGTCGCGTTCCGAACTGGTGGTGAACTGTCAGTTCATTCAATTAGTTTTAAAATGATGTCAATTTAAAACCTCGTTCGTTTCAGCCCAGAAATGACCCTCTTCTGAGACGGGTCTCCTCTAAATTCGTGAGCCTACTGTTTCACGCTGGCCGGACGGGTCCCTTTTCATATGGCTACATTTTTGCCAGTTTATTTCGCTTAATCTTTAGGGCACCCTCTGCATAGAGTGGGGTGGTAACACTATTTATACTCGTATATTATATTCTAAATCCGTCACCACACGGAATGTGAAATAAAACCTACCTATATGGAATACTAATCCTCCTTGTAGTTGGAGGAGGCCCGACTCAGCAGTGCGTAATTTATGGAATAAATGGGTTATTATAATGGAATACTAGCTTTAGATACCTGTAACATCATGGGAATAAATGGATACCTTTAAAATATTTACTTAGAATAGAATATATTTCAAAATAAAATATATTTGATAGTAGGTATCAATATTTTTTTTACGTTAATATTTCAGCAAAATATTGGAGTAGACAATAATTGTCCACAAGCACCATAATTCTCAAACTGTTGGCCATTTCTAATCTTTAAATAGCTATACGACTGTGTCGTTCGTGGTTGTGTGTTATGTTTCCCGCCAATTTGCATTTTTCATCCGTCCGTTGCGCGGTTTGCGATTTGATTACACACTGGCAGAAAATCCGCTTACATCGCCATGGACTGAATATTTCCAGAAGATTTATAGTCTGTACTTTGCTAGATCTATTTTGAGATAATAGTTTTAAATCCCTGATTCCTATTATCTGGCGATGTATCTCACTAGGTATACTAGTATGTACTTTTTGAATTCATGAATTTGGAGAAGGCCCGACACAACACTGGGGTGAAACGACGACTAGCTGCTACAATTATTGACCTAAATTGATGATTTGAACATAAATTGAACTGATGATTCATTGATGATTATCTTTGAAACTGCAATTTCGTAGAACGTATTCTAGGTTGTTTTGTATTATTTTTAGTTATAGAATATAACCCTATAGTTATGGTTTATAAAAAAAATTGTTGTATATTCGTGCTTTTCAAATCCGAAGTAGGGGGAATGTTTTGGGGGTGAGAGTCTTTATCGAACAAGGAGTTAAAATTTATGAGGCACAATCTTGATTGAAAAGTTTCTTTGCCGAGTTCAAGCAGACTGAAAGCTTACTTTGTTCAAAGTAAATACTTTGGGCTTGGATATTTATCATATAATAACATAGAATAAAAATTTTATATTGAGCGCGTAATAACAATTTTCATAATTCAACTTGCAATGATTCGATTAAATAGATTCGAAGTTACCGTCCGCTTCACCTCCGGGATTATACAGGAGCTTCAAGGGCGGGTGATTGTAGTATATTTACTACTTCCCAGTAATACCTACTCATTCAATGTAAGTTTATATTTCTTGACAGCGTTCATAAACTTTTGTAAGTTTTCATCATGGTCTTTTTTGTTAGCTACACAGAGACGGTCACATAGTCAAGGTAAGAAAATGTGCCTCGAGAAGAAAATTTTCAGCTTGTATGGTGAATACCTTTCAAAAATTAAAAACTATGTTTTTTTTTTATTTCCCCATCTTGCTTTTTTTTCCTACTCCTAAATCCCGTCAGTATCCAGCTATGCCAAAATTCATAAAAAATATATTTTTTTATAGGGATATTAGAAAGTTCGACGTAAATATGTAGCAGACATAATAATTTTCGCTTATACCTACTACTACTACTCAGCCCATAAATGACCCAATGCTGGGTCGGCAATTTAAGGAGGGTAATAAGCCTTCTGTACAACGCTGGCCAGACGCGTTGGCACAGGATTTCGGATCAAATTTTCCTTCACTTGCCTCCTACAGTAGAACCTGTTTATTAAACCTTGAATTTGCGGTCTAGCCATAACCCAAGTAAGAGTTGACGAAACCCCTGCACTAGGTCTAACCTGTATCGCTGGGGCAGTTTACAAACATGTAATTCACGAACACAAATGACACCCAGACTCGGAGCAAGTGCCTCTGGTTTAGACAAAGACACTCTCCCGGAATCGAACCCGGGACCCGTTGATCCAAAGGCGGCACATCTAACCCCTAGACCAACGCGGCGGTAAATTTAGCCATGTAGTAATTAAAAGACATACATTTTCCGACACGTTTCCAGTTACATTTAGGTTAGTCTATCTACACATATCTAAACAGCCGCGTATAAGATATTGTTTTTTATCCTGTTGTTAGCTGCTTAAAAAGGTAACGGTTTCATAATTAACAACCTTAATGTGCTTTTTATGACTGCCGGGTCATCAGCCGCGCCACCTACGGCCATTACAAACGAATATTACCTATATGTATAGTATTCGTGCGGTGACTAATTTAGAATACGTTATGTCACCACCCCATTCCATCTAAGACACCTAAGAGCCGATGTGGGAAATGACAAGGCCGAAAAGCTAGCCGTAAGAGAAGGAATTACTCTCCATATAATGGGAGGAGACCCGACTCAGCAGTGGGTCATATCTGGGCTGAGTACTAGTAGCTGTAGTAGTAGGTTTTCTGTCATGTCATGACACCCTCAGGATGGAATGGGGTGGTCACATTATATATTCTAAATCCATTACCACACAGATAATTTCTAAAATATATACTAGCTGGGTCCCGCGATGTTACCCGCGGTTATTGACGTACCGCAGGTACCTATTGGTGAAAGTCCCGTCATAATCGGTCCAGCCGTTAGAGAGATTAGCCGGAACAAACAGACAGACAAAAATAAAAAGTTATTTTGGTATATGTAAGTACTGTGTATACATACTTACGCATTTAGTAAAAAGTGGTTAGTTCATTATAACCAGACACTCAAATTTTATTTATTTGTATAGATAGTAGGTAAGCAATGTATGCCCAAACCCTTTGACAACGATCTTATTAGAAACATAACCATACTACTTAACTATCTTGTTTTCTCAAATGTATTTCGTACTCGCTAAATCGAGACAAAAGACTACTTACACAGTAATTATTTACCATTGTATATCCTGCGTTGAGCCGTGGAAAATATATAATGTTCGTTTTCCAATGTATTGCACCCGCCATTTCTTACACGGTACAAAGGCAAACCACAATGGCTTCAGGTAGTGAGGTGATAAATCATAGTAATGGTACACCACAATAGAGTAGCAATCGCGAGATGACGGGCCCCTGCCTACGGTCACCATACATTTCATATAAAAGGGGATATTCTCTTGAAGCTCAAGGTAAGCCAAATCTTCTTCTTCTTTCGTTGCTCAATGCGTTTTTTCAACACGACTCCGCCATTATCAATAAGTGTTGAAAATAAACATGGGGTTGTTGTTTGAAGAACGTTTAAGTTCGTCATCATCATCATCAAAAAAACTTCATGAAGTTAGTCATAATATTACATAACTAAGTCAGGATGTTTATCCTTCAAAAGAACATAACATTGGACAAGTACGTAAACACATAATTATATAAAATTATAAGATAAAACGCTAAAGTGTATGAGAGAATATGACAGACAAAGGAAAGAATTAAGATTTTCTATAGCCAAATTGGAAATGGGTTATAGAAACCAATTGTTATGACAATCAAGTGAAGCTTTACAGATATAGTACCTACATAACAATCACCTGTGGTTTTACTACGACTGGGTTAAAGGTAGAAGTAGTAGTTACTTCTACCTTTAACCCAAAAATGACCCAGTGTTGAGTCGAACCTCCTCTCGCTATATGGAGGGTAATTAGCCTACTATTGCCACGCTGACCAGACGGGTGGGGTTTAATATCAAGGTTTTCACGTCTCGCGGCTAGCTTTTCAGGCGTATAATTATTTCCTTTTGTCGGCTCTTACGACACCCTCAGGATGAAATGGAGATTAGTTATTAGTAACCATAAATTCCTGTACGTTCTGTCACAAACCCATTCTAGCCCGACAGTTAGGTAAGCAAAAATGGACGGGTGTTGGTCATAGCTCAGAATTCCCTTTTCAACAAAAAAGCAAAATAACTATTTCTTCTACTAGCCGTGTTGTGACTGATTTAGAATACAAAATGTCACTAACCCTTACCATCCTGAGGGTGTCGTAAGAGGCGACTAAAGGAACGGAAAAGGCAGACCACCTAGCCATAAAAGAAGGAAAACTTAGAAAACCCGTCTTGCCAGCGGCCCAGTAGGGTAATTTCCCTCTTTGTACCTGGAGGAGGCCCAACGCAGTAGTGGGTCATTTATGGGCTGAAATGATGATGATGATCAAAGCATGCGTTGCATGTTGCATAATTTAAATCCGATTACAGAATATCCCGCGATTAACAAAAATCAGAGACAACCTTCATTCAGACCACACCCCCTGAAGATTTTATATCATCCAAACAAAGAGTGCGCTGAAAGGGGGTCGGGGCCCTATCGATCGACCCCCTTCCGCTGGGGGAGGCAGTATCACACCCAGCATCGGTTCTACTCACTTAACTCCGATACTCGAGGTAACGAATATACGGTTATGATGCTAAAAATACGGCTGTGGGGGCTTTTGCAGTTAGTTCATTCAAAACGTTAGGTATGCTATATTTTGATATTGTGATTACACAGCCCGTAAAAGACCCATTGCTGAGTAGGGCCTCCTCCGATTACAGGAGGGAAATTAGCCTACTGTGCCACGCTGGCCGGCCAGACCTGTTGGCAGAGGGTTTTGTTTTAAGTTTTCTTTCTCTTGCACCTAGGTTTTCTGCCGTGTAATTGTCTTTAGTTGACTCTTACGACACTCTCAGGATAGAATAGGGTGGTGACAATATGTATGCTATATTGTGATTGCGTGGTAGTTATTTGATATCGCAGCATGCAATCGATCGGCAGGTTAAGCAGCGCCTGGTTCTGCCGGTTGTCGGATGGGTGGGTTCTGCCGCTCTGACACATTTTGAACACACAATTTTAATATTCGGTCCAAATGTAGCAGACTTGTGCTCCGCTAGATTTTCAAATCAGTATTAATATTTAATTAGTTACTTATTAGGACTCTTAAAACACGCTAAGGATGGAACAGACCCCAGCCCCGACCGAAGTTTTCTTTCTCTTGCGACTGTCCACTCTTAAGACACCTGCAAGATGGAATGGGGTGATGACACTATACATGCTAAATCCGTCACCACACGGATATTTATATCTATATAATATAGGAGCTGTTCTATAGATAGATTGACTCATCACGATATCTCTGGAACCCTATATCTCTGGACCTAGAGACTTGAAATTTGGTAGGAATATTCTTTTCACCGAGTAGAGTTCAGCTAAGAACGGATTTTATGAAATTCCAAAAAAAAGGGGGTTAGCGGGATCCCCTTTTTTTGGAATTTCAGAAAGGGATTTAAATCAATATAATAACGCCCGCTATAAAAAAGAAAGTTCTACCAAAACAATATTGTACATAGATGGATGTGCTATCAAAAACACAGAGTTTAAATGAATATGTACTACCTTATTTAAAAACAATAGACATACAATATAAACTAGTTTATATACAGCGTGAAACAAGAAGAGTTTATGGGGACATATGCACTGGTAGATCGCAGCAATCTTCAGAGGAGCCCTCGCCACCAACAAAAAACTCCACGAAACGGGTCTGACGTCTGGTCCAAGCTGCAGAATCTGTGAAGAAGAAAATTAGTGAATGTGTTGCATTGACAAGACTGAGACTGACTTATTGGGGACAGGCGTACCCAAATCCGTATGGTGACGGATTTAGAATAGATAGTGTTACCACCCCATTCCATCTTAAGGGTGTCGTTGCTGACAAAAGATCTTCAAAAACGATGGATGGATTGTGAGCCATTCTCACAATCCAAACAAAAGATGTACACAATACGTGATACATTATTATAGGACGACCTGATGTATTAAATAGTGTACTTTAAAAGAGTTTTGTGATAAAACCTACGTAAATAAGTTATTTAGGTTTTGAGTTTAATAAAAATCGGTCTATTGTTGGCATATTTATGAGAATAGGGTCGCTTTACTATGTAGTGTCGGACACAATTTCCAAATCAGTAGGTACCAAACCTGTCGAAACATTGCCTTTTTGTTACACCCTATACAATGTGACATAACTCAACCAGATAACCCACTTGCATACCACAATGGTCTATTTCGTACCTCGGCATAGCCCAAACGCATCCTCAAATACACGTCTTGTGCAACATCGCAACAATAAAACACAGAAACGACAGCTACCAAACCGAATACAATATGCTATTTTGCATTTGTAAATTTGAAAGTAAAATCTTCTCGAGCTACTGTGTTGCAACATAGTTTCATATTCGGAACAACAAGAAAATAGCTTCTGTACGAAATGCAACTTTATCTCCATGTACTAACCCTTTAATTTCGTAGGACGGTCTTTGCGACCGGCATGCACAAATTTGTACGTCAAACAATAAGTAATACGTCACAGTATGCAGTTTACTGTCGCGAGGTATCGCTAGCGTTTTGACACATCGCTTAGCGGACGTGATTTGTGAAGGGTTAAAATACTTGGTCGTCGATTGATCGTTTTATGGTTATTCTGGACTAAAGAATGTGGTAATACATATGTAGAGAAGCTCATGAGTTGATGATATTGTGACCTGATGAAATGTTCTAGTAATAATATGGCGTGTTGGCTGTTTAAAGTTAGCTTACATGATTAACTAGCTGCACCTCGCGGTTTTACACGCGTGGTGATGGAAAATTGTGATAACGATGGTAGAAAGTATTTAATATTTTCGTCAGATTTTGAGCGTGACTAATGGTAGAAAAATACCTATTTTCTTAACATTTGTAAACATTAATTACACCATCCTATTCCTTAGAATAGAATCGTAAAAGCCAACAACAGGAAATGACAAGTCCGATAACCTAAGCAAGCGATGGAAAACGTGATAATTGAAACCCTGTGCCAATCCGCTTGGCCAACGTGGTACAGTAGGCTAATTACCCTCCATATAACTGGAGGAGGCCTGACTCAGAATGGGTCTACTATGGGCTGAGTTCTAGTAGTATTAATTATAAAAAGTAACTTCCAGACATTTTTCACCTATAACAAAATATTATGAAATAAAACTACACTGGGCTGCAAGACTAAGTATCACACTTTTAAAATTGCAATAACTTTTTAAGTAACAAGATATAGTTTCGAAATAAAAAGGACTCGAAAAAAAGTTTGCAGAGTTTGCTATAGTTACATAGAAAGCTGATAACATTTGCTATAAAACGTTTTTTATTTCAAATCTCTAACTTCTTAAATTAGAAAAAGATGATATATTAAAAGTGTAATACTTAGTATTGCAGGTCAGTGTATTTGCATATCTAAGTCCCCAATAGAAACATTAAACTTAGTTCCTCAGGATGTTCTTTAAAAAGAATTAATTATCTCTTCTTACCTACGCTGGTAACGTTTGCCATAACAAACAAAATCTCCCACACAAATTCCTTCAACATCTACCCATTCATTCACCGCACAAATGGCAGAAATGAGCGAACGATCACAAAGACCAACCCTTCAATGTCCACGGTTAGTTAACCGCGGTCATACGGCATTTTAGGGTTAAATGTAATCGTACATGAAATCGACTAGTTGCAGTTAAATGACTTTCAATACATCGTTGTGGGACATCAAAGATCATTTTGATGTAGCCATGATGTAATATTCGAATGCTTTTTGTATCGATTGCGAAAAGTAATTTGTTAAGATTGTTTCGATGGATTGGTGCATTTATAACCGACTTAGAAAAAGGAGGAAGTTCTCAGTTTATCTTTATCAGCAGTTATGGACTACCTTACTTAGGTATTAGTAGGTAATTCGTAATGGAGTTTAGATGTCCCATTTGGTCATAATTATCGAAAAAAAACGAGCATTTATCTTTTTTTATTGTTTCTTGTTGTCTATCAGCACACTATTTTTGTATCCAAAATATCCCAGTTATAATTCCACTCTAAGGTTTCTTGCCGAGTTTTTTCAGCAAAACAGCATTCCATGATATAAAAAAACGACCGCTACTCAGCCTACACATCACCCACTGGTGGGTCGAGCCTTAGCCTACTATGCCACGCTGGCCAGACGGTTTGGCACAGGGTTTCATATCAAGGGTCTTTCTCTTGCGCATCTTGCGGCTAGTTTTTAGCGCTTGTCATTTCCCCTTACGACACCCTCAGGATGAAACGGCGTGGTGACACTGTGTATTCTAAACCCTACAATTTAAAAAAGTAAGGCCCTTCGTACACAAGGCTACGCAAATCTTCAATACTTAACGGTTTTAGTCTTCAAGCGACTACTGCCAAACAAATACATTGGGGTTTGTACACGAGTCGCGTCGCTGACATTCGTCCCGCAACTCGCTTTGTATGGCGGTAGTCGATTGACGACTAAAATCGTTGAGTATCGAAGATTTGCGAAGCCTTGTGTACTACGGGCCTTACTTTTTTAAATTGTTGAGCGCGGTCTGCGCCATACTCTATTGCGTCCAACAGGGGATACCTGACAGAGCTACAATTCGTAGTCACATCCAGGGAATGTTAGCTATTGACATCAGAATATTAACATGACAATGTGAGTACGTGCAGAATAGAACAAACGCGTAACGGCCACCATATGTGATGGGCACTCGTCCCTCCGTGCCTCATAGGCCAGAACACCCACAATGAGGCATTGGGCCGACGAACGAACCTCCTGCACTTACGCACTGTTTTGTTATCAGCTCGAGAGTGCCACAAGTTGGAAGCGGCGGAGTTTGATAATAACGTCCGTAGGTTTGGTGACGGATTTAGAACACGGGTCACGTCACCACCCCATTCCTGGCTTGGTCTAGTGGTTAGATGTGCCGCCTTTGGATCAACGGGTCCCGGGTTCGATTCCGGGGTCGGGCAAGTGTCTTTATCTAAACCAGAGGCACTGGCTCGGAGTCTGGGTGTCATTTCTATCTTTAATGTGTATGTATTTACAAAAAAAAAATGTATATAAGTAGTTTATCATCCATGTCGTTACCATAACACAAGCATTGCTTAGCTTGGGACGAGATGGCGTTTAGTGAAATGTCCAAGGATATTTATTTATTTATAATGAAAAAACAAGGCCGAAAACCTAAGCCACAAAAGAAGCGGCCAGCGTGGCACAGTATTCTAATTACCCTCCATCTACGACTCAGCAGTGGGTCATTTATGGGCTGAAAAGTAGACAGATCATCTATACTACTACTACTACTACAAATAAATGTCGATGTCAATGTCTGTTTGTAATAATAAAATAACCACTTGTTACTAAATGCGTAAGTATGTATACACAGTACATAGATCAAAAAATCATTTTTTTTATTTTTGTATGTCTGTCCGTCCGTCTGTCTGTCTGTTTGTTCCGGCTAATCTCTGGAACGGCTGGACCGATTTTGACGGGAGTTCACTGATAGGAAGCTGATGATACAAGGAGTAACCTAGGCTTTTTTTTAGACTATCTTCGCCCGCGGTACGACAATAAGTAAGTGCGGGTGAAACCGTCATATTAAAAATTACCATTATCATCTTTCGGCCCTTATCCCACGCTAGGTGGTATGCTCCATTCACACATATCGGTCGTCACACAATCCATCCATCTGTTTACAACCCTTACGGCCATCCGCATTCATACTGAAACTACCTCCGGTTTGGCATCCTGTTCTACAGAAAAGAGCGAGCAAGAAACCCTGTAGTTGCTTTTTCAAATTATTGGTGGTTTTTTTTTATATACGACTTGAATGCCTTTGACCCTAGGCCTGCGTGATGGAAAGCAACGCCAGGGTCTAACAAGGGGCAGGCAATTCAAGGAAATGCTCTGTCGGGCACCGGCTTTCATATACACACGACGAAACACAGTGACCCGGCTTGGCGCCGGACTTAGATGTGAGCGTGGTAGCTAGCCGGGCGGACCACTAGATCCTACCACCTTTTTACTTTTACAACACGCATTTTTTTCCAGTGTCCGGTGGGGATGTTTAATATTCTAAAAAAACATTAATCGCTTCATCCTCTAAAATGTCCCATACCCTCTCCCTATACGTCTCGCAACCGTCCTTTGTCCGCGAAGCAATACGCGGATGGCAATTTTGTGTTTTATGCTCGACACAGACAGACCGCCGCGAAAAGAGCGAGACGCGACGTGCCTTATTGTTATTGCCATATTGACTTATGTGCTGCTGGAAGAGACTCAAACCCTTTGGGTAAAAAGTCCCAATTCTAGTGGGATCTATTATTACCTACTTCGACTGCCTCGTTGGTGTAGGGGTTACATGTGCCTCCTTTGGATTAACGGGTCCCGGGTTCGATTCCAGTGTCGGGCAAGTATCTTTGTCTAAACCAGAGGCACTTGCTCTGAGTCTGGGTGTCATTTGTGATCGTGAATTCCATGTATGCAAACTGCCCCCGCGATGCAGGTTATATCTAGTGCAGGAGTATTGTTTTTTTAAGTTTCATGAATTATGTTAAGAGAATCTCATTTGTAGAATACATTTTATACTTTACAAACTCTGCTCAAATTACCTATAGTTATCTACACAAAGGAAAAAACATAAACGTATGAGTCTCGCTCGAAGCTGTCCCATAAACTAATCACTGGATGATGTATGCCCTCACAAGGCTGCGGGAACCGACCTTTGTATAGCCATGAAGAGTCTGCGGTTTAGGCCGCGTAGAAATATTGCAGCAGAGTTCGTGTGGTGACGGATTTAGAATACATAGGGTCACCACCCCATTCTATCCTGAGGGTGTCGTAAGAGCCGACAAAAAGAAATAACGGCTGATAACCTAGCCGCAAGAGAAGAAAAACTTGATACGAAACCCCGTGTCAAACCGTCTGGCCAGTTTGGCACAGTATGCTAATTACCCTCCATGTAACTGGAAGAGGCCTGTCTCAGCAGTGGGTTATATAGGCTGAGTAGTAGTAGTAGATATTTGCTGGCCATTGTTAACGGATTAGGAATATATTATCATCATCATCATTCGAGATGTCCACTACTGGCCAGGCCTCCCCCTAGGATTTCCAGAAAGGTCCTGAGCCTCACACCCGTCGTTTTCCGGCGTCCTTAACGAGATTTTCGGTCCACCGTGTGGGAGGCGTACCAGCACTGCGCTTTTTGGAACGCGGTCGCCACTCGACTTTTCTGCCCCATCGGGCGTCAGTCCTGCGAGGTATGTGCTGCCGACTGCCACTTCAGTTTGGCAATGGTGACTGTGGTTCTTCTAGATCTCGCAGGGAAACACGGTTTCCAAATCGAGAAATACTGTTACAATAATAGAAATACGGAAAAGAATAAACGATTTTTTTTGTATAGGTAGAAATGTAACTTATCAGTTTCCTATTTTGTACTATTTTTAATGTTCCGTGTACCTCTTAACCCACATAACTGCTTAGAAAAGCTGCTAAAAGTGGAATCTTGTAATTGCCCTTCCTAACTGTGTATTTTACTGTTGTTGTACCTACTAGCCGTAAGTTTCTGTAAGTGTTTTAATAAAATAAATAATTAATCAGGTCGCCAAACAGTTTCACCATACGGATAGATATGTATGTAAACGAAAAACCTAGCCAAAATCGTAAAATGACTTCCTTTGAACATGTCGGATAAATCCATGTATACATTTGTAATAACATGTCAGAATCCCTCCTCATCGCATTAGCGGAGTGCATTAGCATGTGCCAAATAAACCAACACACCCCATTTGACACGGGGGACCTTAATCCAATGGACTCGTTTCCGTTTCCATATACAAAAGGTCGTTTAAAAATTGTGTGGCAAAATTGTAGTTACCTTTGCCACAAATAAATTTAATTGCCGCAGTTGTCTATGGGCATTGATTTGAATAGAGTAAAACAAAGCAAAAAGTGTTTTTTTTATTCTAATAAATTTTTCGCGGTTCACGCACATCACACTTTCCTCAAAATGTCACAGATTTATAAATTTTAGAATCAGTGGATAATAAAAGAATTGTTTAATACTTCACCCTCTTCTTCTTCCTCCTTTCCTTGCTCAGCCTATGAAAAACTATAAAAAGATGGAAAAAAACATAACCTACAGCCTACAGGCAATTTTTTTTACAATAGACGTGTCATATTCCGGCGGACCCTGCTAATGCCGCGTAATTTTAAGGTTATTTGAATTTTGTACTGACGGTATTCTTCCATTCGACTAGAATACATTACCGCCATAATACCTACCACCGCAGCACCGACCCAGTACTAAAGTTGAGTTCTGCTCACCAGGGTGTACCAATGTCATGGAGCTCCATAAAACGTGTCGGCACTACAATACCAACGTGGCCACAGCCCCTGCGGCGCTGTCAGCTGTCAATCACAGCCGTAAGCGGATTTACCAACCCGCCTCCTTACGCTGAGGTCCAAGCAATGAGTGAACTATCTAATAACCCAACTTTATTGATGTTGGTGAAGTTATCTAATAAAGACATATCTTCTACTTCATTGGCGTGGATTTCCGACCCGTACTCATCTCGGCATTCTAATGGTGGCATTTTATTTCGCTATTCGTATCTTCTGTCAATTCCGACTTATAGGGCGATGCATGGATGGAACTTTTGTCAATTGCTCATTAACACCATGTGATTGTTTTTACGGCCATACTCGTAAACTTACTAACAACCACGGTCTATTTACGCTACATTGCCAGTCGTCGTGTAAAAGATAACCGAAAAAAAACTATTGTCACAAAAAAACAAAATAAAGTAGGTTTATTGGCTAATGGTATAATTAAACGAATTTTTTTATTAAACCGTATTTTTTATCGAATGTTTTGACATGCGTACCACTTATTGACTACTATCGACCCGCCCCGGCCTCGCACGGGTGCAATGATGAACCTCTACATTTATCAGTCAGTGTTTCTCTACTATATTATGGATTTATTAAACTTCATCTTGAATCACTCTATTAAAAAAAACCGCATCAAAATCCGTTGCGTAGTTTTAAAGATTCAAGCAAACATAGGGACGGGCAGACGGCGACTTTTAACAGTAAATGGAGCGATTTTTACTTTTTAAAGTTCTTACGTTGACGGCAGCGTTACGCCAGCAAATAATACATTGTTGTCCGCTTTTCTTTGTAAACTTGGACCCAATCATGTGTGGTAGGTAACATTTTGTAGACTTTCTATGTATCTATCTAACACATTTCACTTTCCCTTTCCGACAGCTAATAATGTGCTGATAAACACATCATTTCTTAAAAAAAAACATTGCAATGTAAATTCAAATATGCCCTTATTGAAAAGTTATCGTCATCATTGTTTGTGTCCCAAATGCCTAGTACCGAGTCAGGGCTCTTCCAGTTTGCTAGAGGGAATTACCACAAAAATTGGTAATTCTTAGCAGTAGTCATTCCCACTCCTTTCCAATAACAGCACTCTGTTTTTTTTGTTATTATTTATGTTCATTAATACATCATGAACCTCAATATTAATGCAACGTAACAAAAAAGAGATACACTTTATTACTGAAACGATAAAGATGAAAATTAAACAAAAATGTGTGAACCGGTTTCAGAGAGGAATTGGCGATAGAATTAAAACATGGGGTTGCCAACTAATCGCTTGTGGGAGCACCACTAAGCTCGGGTTACTAAAATAATGTTTATGTTTACGCTAAGCTTATATTTGGCATAGGGTCGGCATTAGAACCGTAAGCCCATACGATTCACATACACCCCCGTCTATATGGACTTATGGCAAACTTAAGCTGTTAATTGAATTGTACTTAAAACCTCTGATCGGATTTTTAAACCTCGGGATGGAACAAAAACATACTAAACATTTGCACTAGTGTGTTCATGACTAGTATACACCATGGCATGATGACCTGAGTGTAAGAGGCGACTAAACAAAGGCAACAAGCAGACAATTTAGTATCAAAAGAGAAAAACTTAATAATGCTGCTCAAATGCCCATCTCTGTTGCTAACCTATGTGAACTTAGCAACTTAGCTCGGTCTGTGTTTAATACTTACAAATGCAGCAACATTTGTAAGTATTGAACACATACCGAGATTTGAGTCTTTTATTGGCTACACCTTGGAACAAATAGCTTAAATGCCAAAGATTTGCATATTCTTTAAAAACACACACACCAAACGAAACTTACAATTTGTGGACAATTTCCACAAATTGTAAGCCCTTAAATAGCCCATAAATGACCCACTGTTGAATCGGGCCTCTTCCAGTTACATGGAGGGTAATTGGCCAGACTGGTTGGCACAAGGTTTCCTTCGGCTTTTACAACACCCTCAGGATGAAATGGGGTGATGGCACTATGTATTCTACATCCGTCACCACACGGAAAGACCTTCTGATGTTTATGTAGATAAAAAAGTGGTTTATTTAAAAAAAAACATGGAAAAAAGAGAGCAGTACCTACCTACCTAATTTAAAACTGGAGGCCTAGAATTCTAGGCAAATCACTTCTATCTAGATATTAACATAGCTAATATAATGTTGAAAAACTCCGCGACTTACACGAGCCTACCCATCAATGGATTACTTTCGCGATATATTTGCATCTCGGTAGGTTGCTTTTCTGCCCCTGTCCTGTAAAGAATTCATTGAAACCCAGTAACAAAAGACATACACTCTGCTAAACCCAAATGCAGATAATCCGCTAAAAGGTGTCACTTAGCTATAATGCGTCCTGTCTGACACCTTATCCTCTTTCTTGTGAAATACACACTTAAAATTATCTGAATACTGGACGGCTTTAAAAACATATTATGGACTGCTGCATGTATTCAAATATGTATTATGTGACTGAATATTTCTGAGACACTGTATCAAACAGTGTGTGAGCCTTGCTTTCGGGGACGTTCGCAATTATTAAAACTAAAAAGGGAAACTAATGAATGAACAAAAATCATTAACCTAGTTACAGATGGAAATTTAGAAAAGGATCAGCAATATATAGGAATACTAGCGACCCGCCCTGGCTTTGCACGGGTGCAATTATGCATGTAGATACTATACATATAAACCTTCCTCTTGAATCACTCTATCTATTAAAGAAAACCGCTTCAAAATCCGTTGCGTAGTTTTAAAGATTTAAGCATACATAGGGACGGACAGACGACAGCGACTTTGTTTTATACAATGTAGTGATTTATATAAATCATAGACATAGAATTTCTTTCTTTCTTTCTTTCAAATAATATGCATCGAGTAATGCCAACATTAAAGCACAAATTTCTTTTTACTGTAAATCGATAAGTAAGCACCATTAAAATTTCATTTTACACCATCCTCCAAAATTCAACCCAATGCGACTGAAAAACAGTGATAAAATCTTTTCAATCGTTTCATTAACTGTCAAACTAAAGGGTCCTAGCCTTGAGCAAGTAACCCGAGCTCCGCTTTAACCCAGTTCCATCCGGAATTATCCTAACTGCGGGTAATTGGGCGAAATAACTACATTACCCGTAATGCGACCCATCCCACCCCGCGCGGGTGACGTGGATCGATTTACAATGTTTAAATAAATTAACTAATTGGGGATGTGGGACCCTAAAAAGATTCAAGTGGGTTCGTGTGTCGTTGTCCTTATTTTGAGACGGTGATTATACGTAAATCGTGATGCGATTGTCTTTTTTGAGAATAATAAGTCTTGTTTGGGCACAGTAGGCTGATTTCCCTCTATGAATTTGGAGGAGGCGTGACTCAGTAGTGGGCCATTTATGGGCTAAAACGCAACACGTCTTGTTTGACTTATTATTATCAATAAAGACAACTTTAACATTAACGAGGTTCTGTTCCCGTTCCAGAAATACTTTTAATTGGCCATCTTCAGC
Source organism: Clostera curtula (assembly GCA_905475355.2). Classification (NCBI taxonomy): domain Eukaryota; kingdom Metazoa; phylum Arthropoda; class Insecta; order Lepidoptera; family Notodontidae; genus Clostera; species Clostera curtula. Next base: position 1,406,986 of record FR997804.1, on the reverse strand, counting down.
CACAAATTACAGAAATATTATATTAAATCCTATGTAATCCAACCCATCCAAGCACGACACAATCGTCGTCGTTTCAACCCATAAATGACCCACTACTGAGTCAGGCCTCCTCCAAATTCATAGAGGGAAATTAGCCTACTGTGCCACACTGGCTAGACGGGTTGGCACAGGGTTTGTATCAAGGTTAGGTTAGGTGGTCAGCCTCCTGCGTTCTTTTCGTCGCCTCTTACGACACCCTGAAGATGGTATGGGTTGGTGACATTGTGTATTCTAAATCCGTCACCACACGGAAACCACACGACACAATAGGAATATTAAATTGGACCGGAAATTGGCTCTAAGGTATTAATGGACAATTATCCCGTAAATGACCCACTACTGAGTCGGGCCTCCTCCAATTACATATAAGGTTTAATTACCCTGCTGTGCCACGCTGGGAAGACGGGTTTAATATAAAAAAAAAAAATCCTCGCGGCTAGGTTATGTCCCGCTTGCGTTCCTCTTACGACACCCTCAGGATGGTATGGCTTAGTGACAGTGTATTTCTAAATCCATCACCACTCGGAATACGTACATGAAAACTAAAACGCAACAGTTCCAGCATCCCGCACTTTATTTCCAAAATAACTAGTAGATATTGTGCCAAAAGTCTGTCGCATTACAAATAGAATTCACACCCCATCAAGCAGGCAACATGGCGGCAACCCCAGACACATACGAGTAGCTACATAATTACGACTGCATACAATGGAGTCGACACAATGAGTGGGATTTGTCACCCGTGACGATGCCGAGACTAACTGGTCCCCGGAGTAAATATGGCCGCGGAAATATGCTACGGATTGTTGAATGGTGAAGGGTCCTAGAATATCTTGGATATCGAGACACCACTGACTAACCTATTCGGAAAATCATCCACTATTTAATCAGCGGTTCCTCTTAATAGTAGAATTTCGTAATTTCTTCTAAATATCGAAAGTCTTAGGTTAGCTCTATATACTTATCTAGGGAAACGTAAAAACATTAATATTTTAATTAAAGTCACACTATAAACTGGCTCAATTTAAATGGTCTTTCGCAATATACAATTTATGATAAAGACTAGGGACTATGAAAGGAAAAGTTTTAGCTAGATCATTGTTGCATTTAGTTTATTTTATAATTAAGATTCACGTTTATAATTCATGGATTACCTATTTAAGACTATCCAAATATTATCCGAACGTTGCAAAATAATCGTTACAAATCAAATTATCCCAATTGCATAAAAGTCAGTTGGTGTTACATGGGCAGATGGCATCCGCAGTCGTAACTAATAATAATTTAATTAGTCCGCCATCCCCCGAGGCGCGAATGCGATTGCGAGCTCTATCCAGTATCCACCCGCTGTGATATATAACTGAGCATGGATACTGTAAAGTAAGAACCGCCATTGTTGGAAAACTAAGCATAGTTTCCCGCCAATTTCTGTTCATAGACAAAGTTGGTATTATTAATTTACAATATAATATTACTATATATATATTTACAATATATTATTATACAATAGCGATTTATTAACAATTCACGTTTGCCTGCATAACTGGGATATGGAACGTGTACTATAATTTATGCATGGGTAGTTAACTGGAACCGTCTAAAATTTGTACAAAGGTCGACTGATGTTGACAGTGCCAGTTCCATTTCATAAATTATGAAACATTGATAAGCTTTAAACAGAACAGTTCGAGCAAGTATAGCTTAACTGTGATTTAAGTTAGAGATATAAAAATGTTGAGGGCGTGTGCGCGATTCAAACTGTACCTTCGAATAAATATGTCTGATCGGTGATCTAAATTATCTAATTCATTCAAGACTGCAACTCTGCTGTAACCCTGTAAATTCCACAGAAAAAAATATATTAATGCTGGAATCTGAAGAATAATTCAAATATTGTATTTATTAATTAATTAAAGGCCTGTAATTAAGACTAGGTACCCACTAAAGCTTACTTATATGCTGGTGGGATAATCTAATTAGTTATTTGATACTACGTAGGTACATGTTTTTCACCAGTGAATTATATGCGTACCATTTTCATACGTTTGTTATATAAATCTGATATGCCAACAGGTAATACCCCAATCTTTTACATCTATACTTGCTGGCATCAAAAGCAATATTTGCTTGTAAAGTTATAAAAATCCTAATACCCCTAGACAAGTCTATTGTGGCCGAATCAACCGCAGCCGGCGGTGTAGTATTACGGACCCGAAACATGACACACCCAAGTTTTGTGTAAGCTTGTACAGAAATGTTCAATTACTATCGATTATCTGTGGCCGCATGGTATAACGTTACATTCTTTATCAAATTAAAAAAACGGCTTGATGTCTATACCGATGAATAAGCATTTCAAAATCGAAACACGCTGTTTTATTTATTTATAAAATGAAATCGGCCGTATCCAACCAGGGACAAAGAATTCTAATTTGCGATATTTAATTTTTACACGTATATTCCGTGGCGTTATATACCTACTTTAGAATAACACGAGGGCACACTGTATAATGACGGTCAATTGCCCAGCGGTCATTGTATCCCTACTAATTACGCACACTCCGACGCAGTACTCGTATAATGTTATTTTAATCTACTATACTATTTTGGCGGTAAATAGACGTAAGGTAACCAACTCCGTTGAGGTTGGTAAGCCTTGCCGCCATGTTTGACTCGATGGAAGACAAAAATAAATTAATCCACCTAAAGATTAATTACATAAAACCATCATCTGAGTAACATAGCGCGCATTTTCATTTCATTACTTTACAAAACAAACTCTCGACAACATTATAATACGGTTATCAGATCTTAGCATTTTAATTAACGAAATGTAAATTGCTTTAAAAGCAAAAGAAACTTGTGCTCTCAAGATTTTATCTATGTTATAATTTATTCAATTGAATTCAAATAAGTACCTACCTAAAAGGAATTAACTTTCCGTGGTCGGAACCTTTTTATATGTTAGTAGTACCTAGTGGTATGGTAGTCCGTGTGGTAACGAATTTAGAATAAATAGTGTCACCACCTCATTCTGTCCTGAGGGTGCCGTAAGAACTGACAAAAGGAACAAAAAGAAGGCGATAACCTAGCTGTAAGGGAAGGAAAACTTGAAACGAAACCCTGTGCCAACCCGTCTGGCCAGCGTGGCACAATAGGCTATTTTCCCTATTTGTGATGGGAGGATGCCTGACTCAGCAGTGGGTCATTTATGGACTGAGTAGTAGATAGTAGCAATTTTTTTTAAATAAAAGAGAGAGGCGAACCTGCTGTTGGCTCACTTGATAGTAAGTGATCACCACCGCCCATGCACATCTGCAGAGGAGTCGCAAGCGCATTGCCTGCCTTTAATTAAGAAGTATGAGAAAACAATTGTGCCTCAACTGCCCAACTTGCTAATTCAATACAGTCAAAATCGACAATCATCATGCCATTGATTGTCTATTTTGACAGTTTTGGTAACTACTAGTATTCAAGTGTCAGTTCAGGACCTATGCCGCACACTTTTGGCACAAGAACTTTTGAAGTTAGCAGTAACGAACAATTATGGGCTCATAATTAATAGTTCCTGCATGAACCTTGTCTCAGGGCCATCTTCCTCTACTTTTACTATAATTAAGACAAGCATACATTTTAATTTTGCAGAAAGTTTATTACTTACCTATAAATTAGCGTCTAACCCTTTATCGTCATTTCATCCCAAACTATGAATGTATACCTTGTCCATACCTTGTGTTATGTCTCGAGCTGGCTAAACAGGTTGAGATTTTTCTATTTATCTTATTTGTTTAGTCGCTTTCTATACCTTTCTGAGAATATAGATATTTTAATATCACAATTATTGAGCAAAGTGCCTTAAACAAGATGCTACAGTAAGTAGGTGGTCGACTCCTTACAGATTTTTCCCACTTATTTCCCTTCGACTATATGATATTGACACAAGATATGATAGCTACGATCCCGTGGCAGCGAGTCTCCTCATAATGACTCCAAGTGCGCGCAAATATTTGTCGGGCTATCATCGAGCCGATTTGCGCCTAATCCCGCCAGACACCATAGACAACGGTCAAGAGTGCATCATATTCGCGCCAAAAATGTTCCGCCGTTACGCTACTTTTAAGTTTTTAATCACTTAAACATATTGATGTCTTAGGTTTTCACGATCTTTGCACATTGCAGGAAATAACGTCTTAACGGTTCTGATCGTTTTATTTTATTATTTCCTGCAACTTACACATATTTTCCGAAAAAATATATAAGGCAGTTTTTTATTAAGATATTTGGCTATTTCAAATTTTATTAACTGATTCGTGCCACTCTGTACATTCAAAGCGGGCTTATTTCTCTTCTTTTGACATATCTCCTGAACGGAAGAATCGTTTTTCATTTAGTTTAAGCATTACTAAACTTTTACGACTTTTACTGAAACTCAATGTTTTATGCGTTTTGAAATTAAACGTTTTGCCAGTTCAGAAGTAGACATAACACAAATATTACAAGGAAGCATTTCTTCAGTTACTGCAATCGCGAAGAAGCTAGCAAACGTGCCCTGATGTTAGATATCATTTTATGACAAGGAACTCCAAAATGAACCCGCACAATAGTAGCAGTACAATGGCATTCATCCCTGTGTTGTATCTCACTATATTTATTTACAGTGAATAATACAGAGATAATAAATAGGTGTTTTTTTTATTATTTGTGAACGCAGCCGTTGGGTGTCAAAATTGACGGCAGTCGAAATGTGTGGGTTGTGTAGCCAAATTTTGTGGTTTTCTCCGGACATGGAAATACACAAAGTTAATAATTCTATAATCATAGAAAATAAAGCTGACAACAACTGTAACGAAAGAGCAATAAACTAACTAGATTATTAGCGAGGCTAGAAAAAATGATTAGGTAATATTATTGAAATCTACATACTTACAGACAAATCACAGGATAAAAATATTACATGAAGATTCAAAGGTTTTAGAACATAGGTACGTATTTCGAATGGCCTAAATCTAAAATGTTTTCATTAAACTATAGAATACACAATCAGAACAAAGAAACGTCTCACATATCCGCAACCGTGTAGTCACTGAAGACGCAGGATTATTCCGAGATATTGATCAGTGTACGATCCTCGTCATTGCCAAACATCGCCATTTTGTCACCTAAGCCCATACAAAGGAGGATTACTTCACCGTATTTTGATTGCTCCAAAAACGCAGAGATATTATCACATTACATTATCGCCCTTATTACGATTGCATTAAAGATTTTTTGGTTGGCGCACGCATTCGCTGAAGCGTAATGTTTTAACGACTCAACACTTCTGTGAAGATTATTTTGGTATCAAGATCTTTGTGGCGAATATGGCTTATGGCTACTTAAAAGTATAAGATTCGTAAGATAACTGTTACTGTTTTGTACATTTTCGAACATACCACTATAATTATATGAAACTTGGTGGATTACTTTTACATTGCACGCTCTTCGTGGGATAGTGACAATAATTTGTGAGAATGTCGACACATGCTATGAACTTGTTCTTGTTGAAATTAAACACTTAGCGGATTTATCGCGTGTATTTTAACAGTAAAACAAAATTGTATTAGGTACTTTGTACTATTTAAGACAACTGTTAGCTAGTCTCTCCTATGACCACGATAACTGCAAATCTGGCGACACGGCAAAAATTTTCTGATTATAAAGTGCAGTAATCAGGAAGACCTACGACATTACTACTTAGGTATTGTTGCCTTATCTTGTAACATATATTCATATATGACGTTCGCCTAATCTGGGAAGGAACCTAACTGATATCTCTATATATAAAAATGAATAGCTGTTCGTTAGTCTCGCTAAAACTCGAAAACGGCTGGAGCGATTTGGCTAATTTTGGTCTTGAAATATTCGTGTGAGTCCAGGGAAGGTTTAAGAGTCTAGAGAAAACATTGATATTGTAAGTAAAATAATAAAAACAACAATTTTATTTTCCCATACAAACTGTTACCTGTCAAACATTTGACGTTCGTCCCGACGGTTCACTATTTTTGGCATAATTACTTTTTTTCTTTTTTAATTACATTAAATAAGGGATTGGAATCGATAAGAAAAGGCGGCATATTAATTTATTATTAATTATTCCAATTCGAATTCAATATTCATAGTTCAGACAGGACAACGTCTGTCGGGTCAGCTAGTTACAAATAAAAACATTCTGTTCGGAACTCTACACAGATAGAAGTACCTAAAATAAAATATTTACGTACCTACAATATAAATCTTACAGTCGTGTGATTTTTGGGCCTAATTATAGGTATGTTCATCTTTTCAAGTTCTCAGAAAGTATCTACAATTATTGCCAAATATCAATAACCTAATGAAAATTTTCAAACTAGCTTTTTTTAAAAAAATTGAATTAAATATCTACCCTATTAAACATCATAATCTCATCCTTTTTGTAATGGGTAAAAAGGAAAGTTATAAGGACATGCATAAATATATTAAATATTTCCAAAAAAAAAGTCTATACTAATCTATACTTTGAGACATTATCTATACCTACTTACTATTAATAAATATACTAATTGTCTATGACATCCAGTAATCTCGGCTAAATTCCCACAGTTCCATCAATTACTGCAACCAGGAGCCAGTGACACAATAGGCCCATGCAAAAGTCACCCATATCGTAACAATGGTATGCCCACAATAGCCCAAATCTTATCACCAGCTAATCCCTGCTGAGGAATGGCGATAATGGCCGTAATCCCTTGAACAATTCTCAATGAAGGCTACAGCTACTGATGGGTTTACTTAGCTCGAATTTGGGGAAGATCCATCTCGTTTTGATACAGATTGTATCAAACTATTGCAATGCTTTTCTATAATTATAATAGTAATATGTATTACCTGTACGCTGGAGAATTTCACAACTTTGTGACCTGTTGTACAGCCAACAAGATCTGAACTTCTTCTTGCAGGTTCGTTCCTATCAGGTTTGGGACAGTATCCGCTGACAAATGACGAATGTCTTGCAGTCACGGGATCTCAAGTCTCAAATGGTTCCAGATGTGCTAAAACAATTATGTTTTAAAAAGATTCACAGTACAAGCAATTTAAAGACAAGAATAAAATCTGATACAGAAATATTTTTAATCATACAGAGATGGCGCGTGGACAATATATCAAAATCATTCACACATAACCAAAAAAATAAATACTTCGATATTAAGAATTTTCCAAGAAGTCTTTGTGTCAAACTGGACCATAATCGCCCTAAGCCGGGTAATGTCCGGCATCGATGTCTTGGTGACCACCACAATGAGTAAGCCCTTTTTTGTCCAAGAAATATGTCAAAACATCGCATTGTTCACGGTCCGGAAGGATTATGGATTTTAGTATGTAGATAAGGTTTTAATTAGCCACGGATTATTAATTTTTTCTTGCGTAACAAAATGTTTTGTCGTGGTTTGTTATCTGTGCGATAAGGATTCGGAGAACATTTTGCTTACAGTCTTGTTCATCCATTTTTGTATGTTAAGCCTTCACGTTAAGTTTAACAAAATAAGTACGAAAAGTCTTTACTTATCTTGATTTTTAATCAATCTAAAATACTTGCTTAAATACTTATAATTGTTGTATCCAACATACCTCAATAACAATACCCAAAAATAGTTAATGTCAATAATGACTTACGGATCTCAGCAGTGGTCGTGCACAATGGGCTTATTAGGCGCCTGAGACTCACTCAACCGGCAGACATCTAGGATCGACTACTACTAGTCAGCCCATAAATGACCCACTTTTGAGCTGGGCCACCTCCAATTACATGGAGGGTAATTAGCCTTCTGTGCCACGCTGGCTTTGTGTTAGGTATAAAGATTTCCTTCTCTTGCAGCAAGGTTATCGGCTTTGCATTTCCTTTTGTCTGCTTTTCTACGCCATTAGGGTGGAATGGGGTTGTGACACTATGTAATCCAAATCCGTCATCACACGGACATACGCATGAGGGATCTATATTAAATAAATACCAACTCATATTAACCGTATGAGTTGATAAGCACGATTTTTTGCATATTTTTAAGTTGACGTTTTCAAGTAACGTACTGTCAATGACAAATAACTTGAGCACAAAGTGCCGTAGTGGGGAAGAGCTCGCGCAATGGTACATATTAATTACTAAACCTTTACTAAGTATTTTCGTTTACAGCACAAATTAAATACATGTCACCATGTAACAAAAGTCTAATGATTAATAATAATAGAGAAAGGTTCAGTCATTCTCTATGATTATCGCGTCACCTTTCCCGCCATTTTCCCGGTAATCCGCCATTTCTCTAATGGCGACATATAAGGCTCCCATTACACGATGTCAGTAATTACGCGCCTTTGAGAACTGAGCCGGGGGTTACTAAACACGGCACTAGTTGGCTGAGTTGGGTGCTAGTTTCATAGTGCTAGTAGCTTAATAATAGGTTGTCTAGGCAAGGAGATAACGTTCGATAGCAAATTATATCTTGCCCGACTAAAAGGAGGATGTTCGGATGTGTGAGTAGACCTATAGTTCATTTACCTATTTAATACATGTATTTCAGAGATTACATAGATATGTACAATTATTACAGAAATAAAATGCTTACTACTTCATTTCACTTCTTTCTTGATGGCTTGTCATTTATTCAAGACTAGCGACTCGCCCCGGCTTCGCACTGGTGCAATATTGACATATAAACCTTCCTCTTGAATCACTCTATCTATTAAAAAACCGCTTCAAAATCCGTTGCATAGTTTTGAAGATTTAAGCATACATAGGGACGGACAGACGACAGCGACTTTGTTTTATAATATGTAGTGATAGTGATACATAATGTCTATCAAAATCGCAGGTTGGTTAACATTCCGATTCTGAGTTTAACAGTTTACATCTTTTTCTTCTCGATTGGCAAGAGAAATCGGACGATTCCGCCATGTCGAATGTTGCGACTCAAATGTCATATCTTTAACTTTACCTATCACACATATCTATACTTACATGTCATATAAACTGGATTTCTACTAATTAAAATAGTTACTTAAACAAAAACTGAGTAATTTAAAAAGAGAACAAATGTTTTTTATGTACTAACAATCGAAAATAAATATTTACGAGACATTATTGTCGGAAAAATATTACAAATTGCAAGTGGGGGGCTAACATAAAGGTATATTTTTAATTCTTTTGTTAAAAATCAATAATTGGAGAACAAACAATTATTAAAAGTTAACAAATAATGACAAACGAACAAACATAATAGAAAAAAGTCGAAAATAGTAAAAAATACATTTTTTGGGGGGGCTAACTTTAATGAGCCAAACGCAATGCATTAATAGAACATGTAGTGACCTCTACCGGCATCAAACAAAATCAAAAATGTATCTAAGAAAACAACAGATGGCAGCAAGTATTAATCAAACAAGCAAAAGCAACGTTTTAATCTTTTGGTGAACCAGTTTTCCTTATAAGATTATTGCATCAATATTAAATAAAAGTTATGTTTGTATGATCAAATCTTATAATAATATTGTTCTACGAATAATATAGACCAAATTGTTTGTGGCAAAATCAAATTCTCTCTGTCAAGTCCCGTCAATTCTATTGACATTTGTACACGATAGCTGTCATAAAACAACGATTTGTTTATTTAGATTGAGGATTTTTATTGAGTTTAGTGAAGACGATTTTATTTCTAAAATGATAGGCGTTCGATTAAATTCGTTTAATGACAACTCTGGAGAGCCAGAACAAGATGCTAATTCGGCTCTCACAGAACTAGATAAAGGTGGAATAACTAACATAACCTTACTTCGGTATTTTTACCTTAACGACTTGACTCAAAAACATCTTATTTCCAGGGTTAAGGTCAAGCAAAGTTGGAGAACAATGCGAAGCCATTGTCCGTTTTCCCCGACTCTTCGAAAAATACCCATTTCCCATATTGATCAACTCTTCATTTCTGAAACTTGCCGATGTTTTTCGCATGGGCAATAACTTCCTTCGCTTATGGGTTTTACGAGTCTGCCAACAGAGCGAGAAGCATTTGGACAAGATTTTAAATGTTGATGAGTTTTTGAGGAGGATATTCAGTGTTCTACATTCAAATGATCCGGTGGCTAGGGCACTAGCATTACGAACACTAGGTGCAGTTGCTGGAATTATTCCGGAGAGACAGAATGTCCACCATGCTATCCGCAGAGGGTTGGATAGCCATGACAATGTTGAGGTGGATGCTGCCATATATGCTACCACAAGATTTGCTGCACACTCTAAGTAAGTTAATTGACAAAAACCCTGTATCCAAAGTGATAGAGTTAAACAAAGCAGTTTCGATTTTGAAGTACGAGTGAGATATTAATATTTGTCTAAGTTAAATTTTTAGTATAATACAAGCTATTACAAGTTCATGAACTGCCCCCACAATATAGGTTTAATTAACCTAGGGCAGGAGTTGATTTTTTTTTTATGTATATTATTATTATTCTACAAGCTTAGTAATTTGGTTTTCATTATGTTTCTTTGATTCTCAGTGCTTATTTCTCAATTTCTATCCTGCACAATCATCAATTTCTGGATCTCTTAGTGGTGAATGGCTAGGCTAAGAAAGGAGGAGTAAGCCATGTCTTTGATTGATTACATGCATAAAATTTTCACCATTTCACTTTTAACACTAGAAGTTTTTGAGCTACTTACCATGTACAGGAAAATTAATTTGCTGTAGATCATTATTAATGATATTTATTTTACTTCTATGGATTTTCTAGATTTTCTAGATTTTCTGTTTCAGTACTTTTGCTGTGGCAATGTGTAACAAACTTTGGGATATGGTGGACTGTGAGAGCACTGCTGCAGAGCGTAGAGCCAAGCTTGTTCGAGCATTGAGGACTGTCCATGGAGGAGGTAACTATAAGTATATTTAAATACAAATTAAGTTATAATTATTAGGTAAGACAATTTAAAACAAGCAACTAATGTAACAAGTCACACATAAAAAGCTACAGACTTATTTGTGCTTTACGATTCTACATCATTTTGTAATGAAAGTCCTGATTTGATCTCAGAAAATGACAAGGCCGAAAACCAGCCACAAGAGAAGAAAAACTTGAAAGGAAATCTGTAGTTGGAGGAGGTCTGACTCAGCAGTGGGTCATTTATAGGCTGAGAAGAAGAAGAATTCAATCTCAAACAGTAAATTGTATAGCTCTAAGTCATTCATTCATTCTATTCATTTACAGCTGTCAGAGCTCAAGGAGTGCTCAAGCTACTAAGGTCTCTGCTAGAGAGGTTCCCATCGTCTAGCTCTGTGAGAGCTGCCATTGTAGCACTAACACACATTGCTGCAGATACCGTAGTACATGTGCCTGATCAGGTTAGTGTCCGTTTTTCTTTTTTTTACCAATCACTTGAATGTCGTAGATGGGGCAGGCAATTCAAGGAAATGCCCTGTCGGGCACCGGCTCTAACATACACACGACGGAACACAGTAAAACTGCTTGGCGCCGGACTTAGATGTGAGGGTGGCAGCTAGCCAGACGGACCATTAGATCCTACCAAGCATGCTGGGTTTTGTTGACTTTTACAACACGCGTTTTTTCCCAGCGTGCGGTGGGGAAGATTTATATTCTGACCCGTCCCCACACAAGTAAACGTTGTTGTATACATACAAAAGATGCGGGTGGCTCAGGGCTGGTTTTCATGGAAATCCTTAGCTTCCCTAAGGATTATGTTCAAGTCGCAAGCAAGACGTCTTTTGCCTGAACTGATGATGATAATGTTGAGTAGTAGTAATCAATTTTACAACATCCCCTATTGATGTGTTAGGTTTTCGCGATTATTACGAAGACGGTAGTCGAGTTCTTGAGTGGAGACTGCGAATCGGCAAGCCTAGTGTGGGACGGCCCTCTGCTAGATGGAGCGACGATCTGTGAAAGGTTGCGTGCAGTAGCTGGATGCTTCAAGCAGAAGACAGGGCGTTATGGGGCTTTAGGGGAGGCCTATGTCCAGCAGTGTGGACTGATGATGATGATTATTACACATTGAAATTAAACACTTTTTATATACTTACGGATTCATTCCCGACGATAGCCTCCGCCGTGACTACGACTAAAATACACGGGATCCGTTAAAAAGTGTCAAATTTCAATACCGGTATTGCCAGGTGGATCTACTCCTAAGCATAGCAATGAAGGACGCCCGTTCGTCGGTCCGCCGTGCCGCCCTCTTAGGGCTCCGCAAGCTGGCTGCGCACGCGGCTCTATGGCCGGCTGCGGGCATAGACAACCTGGTGCGAGCCGCCGCTGACAGTCGTGATACGGAACACACTATGCTATGCTTACAAGTGATGCAGGTATGCGAATTTGGTATTTAAAGACAAGCCTTGCTTTTCTGCCAGCAATTACATGGAGCATAATTCATGTTTAGGGTCGGTTCACATCTGACGGAAAATGCGTCGCGAATGATCGGACGCGTAACGCCAAAACACACAAATGTATGATAAAACATTGAACCTTTCACACCTAACCGATGATGCGTTAGTGCGTCGAGCGTACAGAGTTATACATTTGTCTGTTTTGACGTTACGCGACCGATAATACGTGACGCATTTTCCGTCAGATGTGAACCGACCCTTAATGTCTTAATTTTTTTTCCGTGTGGTGACCGATTTAGAATACACTGTCGCCAACCCATTTCTTCCTGAGGTGGTCGTAAGATCCGACAGAAGGAAAACTTGATACGAAACTCTATGCCAACCCGCCTGGCCAGCGTGGCACAGTAGGCTAATTACCCTCCATGTAGTTGGAGCAGGCCCGACAGTCGGTCATATAAGGGCTGAGAATTAGAAGTTTTTTTTCTAAACATTAATAATACATTTAGTGTCTGCTTTAGCTGCGCCGGTTAGAAAGCCGTATTTACGAAATAAGAGAACAACCGTGCGAAACTTTCTACGTTAGGCATAAAATTAGATTCGAATTCTGGACACCATCACAAAGTAGTGCTAATACCAAGCTCAGAAATAATTGTCAAAATGTGACCAGTCGACCTGACCCCCAGATCCTGGTGAAATGTCCGGCGATTTGCGCGGCAGCAGGGTCTCCTTTGGCTGGCAGCTCATCCGCTTTGCGCCAGTACTGCGCCGATGCTGCGCTCAGCCCTGACCTACGTCACGCAGCCACTGCTGCCGTAGTGCTGACCCGAGTCGTCGCCCATTGGTACCTATCAACCACTAGCACCCACTGGTGAACATAGCCGCGGCAGTTTCGCCGAGCAAAAGGATCAAAATCCTTTTTCGTTATGGAATCCTGGGCTGAATAATTTGCCACAATTCGTTTTTATTTGCTGAAATGATGATGATGAGAAATGGCTTACTCCTCTACCTGTTCTGTAACTTTTTAAAGACGCCTGTGTGAAGTTGTGTGGTCTTCGTTAAAGGAAACACGTGCGTTCAGACATGATTGCGTTTATTCAATGAAAATAAAAACGTTTCTCACGGCGGCATCGGCACCGAGCATACACAACAGTTTTACATTACATCATTGGTGTATATTACAACTCCCCCGAAAAGATGGGACTACAACCCCTCCCAACAAAAAAAATCAAAGACGTATACAGAAATCACGTTTTATCCTAGGCTAATTATACTAACTTATTATAGTGCTTATACTAAAAGGGATACAATCACAAATAAAACAATTTGGTATTATTCTTATGTACTATAGATATCCTATTGTTTTTTAAAATCTTTACGTTCGGTGACAAGTCTTCTATGACTTCATACGGGCCAGTATATAAACTTTCAAGCTTACCCCCAGTCTGGTTTTTTAATAAGACCCGGTCTCCTTTTTTGTAATGCATGGAATTAGTGGACTTGTCATAAGCAAGTTTTCTTGATATTTTACTTTGTATTAGGTTTTGTTTGGCTTCGGCTTGAGCCTTTGCTAGTCTGAACTTCAGTTCCTTAGGGTAATCATCATAGTTGTATAAAGGTTCGACATCTAAAAGTAAGTTACTGGGCAAATTACATGTTTTCCCGAACACCAATTCGAATGGAGTGTACTTCGTTTCGCTATGCACTGACGTATTATATGAGAAACACCAGAATGGTATCCAGTTACTCCAATCTGTTTTATTGCCTTCACACTGAATTCTGAGATAAGCACCCAAATGTTTATGACTATTTTCAAGTGAGCCTAAAGTTTCGTGATGGTAAGGGGTGGACAAAAGCTTTTCGACCTTCAAAATTTCACATATTTCCACTAAAATACACGAAATAAATTCCGTGCCTTTATCGGATAAAATTTGTTTTGGTATACCGTATCTTAATATAAAATTGTCGACAAATGCTTTAGCCACTGTTTGTGCATCTTTGCGTACCAATGGATACGCCTCTACAAACTTAGTCAGATTACACTGCAGGGTTAAGATATACCTGTTACTATAGTTATCTATCTCTAGAGGCCCCATTAAATCTAAACTGACGATCTCGAAAGCTGAGTTGGCAGTCGATGTTATAACCATAGGTTGTTTTACCTTTTTATTTGAATATTTATGTATTTGACAACTTTTACATTTACGTACATAATTAATGACATCACTAGTTATTCCAGGCCAGAAATACTTTTTCTTTATGTTACTAAGCATTCTGTTTATACCTGCATGCCCACTAGTTGGTAGGAGGTGATAATCGTTTAGAATTACTTTAATTTGTTCGCTATCAGTTACGCGTGTGATGCCCCTTGCTATAAGAATACGCGGAGAACTGGCCTGTGATTCTCTCAGAGCGCGCAACAACATTTTTATTTGTAAAGCATTACTTTTGCTTTTAATAATTAATATTTCCTTTATTTTTATATTACTGCACAAATTTTCTAGATCCCTCGCTAACACTGACGGAGTAGATAACGATTGGGTACGTAGATAAATTAATGACCGTGCAGGTAAAAATATGCAGTGATTATGTTCCGAAGTTGTTACGTTATTAATATGTGATAACTCCGATTGTACGGTTTTGTCACAAAAAATAAGTTCAATTACATCGTGAGGTCTTTTGAGAACCTCTACTGTTGCGGGCTGGTGTGGGTTACAAAAAGGCAATTGCGATGTACTTTCGTTAAGTTCACACTGTTGCAACTTTTTCTTTTGGGCTCGTGTCATTGCCATGATTGCTTTATCGTGCATATTCTTTAAATCGCAAGACGATATTGATATACGGCTTAATGCATCGGCGGCTGCATTATTACAACCTGGAACATATTCTACGTCAAAATCGTACTCTTCGAGATAAAGCCTAAATTTAGTCAGCCTACTAGACGGGTCATTTAAGCTAAAGAGATATACAAGTGGCTTATGATCTGTTAATATTTTAAATTTTCTGCCGTACAGGTACGGTCTGAAGTGCCGGACTGCCCAAACGATTGCTAATAATTCTAATTCTATGATGGGGTATCGTGTTTCAGCCGGCTTTAAACTTCTACTCGCGTAGGCGATAACCCTACCGTTACTGTTTGATAATACTGCGCCTAGGCCGAATTTTGATGCATCCGTATGTAACTGGAAAACATTGGAATCAGAAAAATCGGGATAGTCTAAAATCGGCGGACTTGTCATAATGTGTTTTAAGTTTTGAAATGCTGTTTCGCAATCTGTAGTCCAATTAAATTTCGCTCCCTTCTTACAAAGCTTATTTAAAGGGAATACAATGTCGGCGAAACGTGATATGAATCGCCGGTAATAGTTGGCGAACGCGACAAAGCGTTTTACCTCGTCAGCACATGTTGGTCGTGGGAAGTTGTTCATAATATTTACTTTATCAGGGTCTGGAAATATGCCGCCTGCTGTGATTTTATGGCCCAAATATATAATTTCCCTTCTTAAAAACTCGCACTTCATGGGATTTAATTTTAGATTAACCTCTCTTAACCGGTTCAACACACAAATTAAATTCGAATTATGCTGATCCATGGACTTGCCTATCACAACACAATCGTCTAAATATTGGAAACATTTGTTGTAATTAAGGCCGGCCATCGCGATGGTCATCAGCCTTGAAAAAACACTAGCACTTGTTTTCAGCCCCATTGGGCAGCGTTTCATCTGATACTGCTTGCCCACTGAAAAAGCAGTGGTTTTACGTGAAGTTTTACTTAACGAAAGTTGGTACATTTTATTTAAGCTGAAAGATGTGTATTTCCGCGAACTATCATTTAAAGATAACTGATAGTAAGATTGAGATAAATCTAGTTTGGAAAAATAAACACTCCCAGAAAGCGAGTCTAATATTTCTGTAATATTAGGCAAGGGAAACTTGTCGTCCTGAATTCTGTTATTTAATTGTCTGTAGTCTATGACAAGTCTCCATTTTTTTTCCTGCGATTTATCTGCTTTTTTTGGCACTAATAATACTGGGCTGGACCACTCGGAAACGGTCTCTTCTATGATGTTATTGTCTAACATTTCACGGACCTGTTTATCCACCTCTCCTTTAAGCGAGTGGGGTATTCTATATGGTTTAACGTATACTGGCGTGGCGTCTTTCTTTAATACGATA
Source organism: Clostera curtula (assembly GCA_905475355.2). Lineage (NCBI taxonomy): Eukaryota > Metazoa > Arthropoda > Insecta > Lepidoptera > Notodontidae > Clostera > Clostera curtula. The sequence continues at coordinate 1,390,376 of FR997804.1, read as the reverse complement.
TTGTGTTGCATTAAGTTTGTAACCGTCAACTTGTCGCCGGGCAAATGAAAAACGTCCGCGTACTTAGCACATATTTTTTCAATGTTAATCTTTTCTTCTTTATTCAAATAGCTCATATCTAAAAGTCCAAATAGGGTTTTGATACGGTCTACTGACTTATTTTCCTCATGAAAATGACACAACTCAAAATTATCAATGGACGAAACCACTAACATAGACAAGTCAACCATAACCTGTTTATCTAAGGTATTTAATATTTTAACTGGTATACGACCCTTATGTGGTTTTGCTATCATTCCGGCAATAAACACACCGTTTTGGATTTCCTCGGCCAGAACAACTGTATCATGTTGCGTAGTGCAAGGTACGAACTTGATCGCTTCGCAACGAGGTGGTATCAAATGTACGGAGCTATTGTCGTTAATTCTCACGCAAATATTTTTATTGTTTTGTGTGAGTCGCAATACATTTTGACTATAGTCTATAATGGCGTTATAACGCTTCAAAAAATCTTCACCTATTATACCGTCTACAGAGCACGATAAGTTTTTGAAAACGTAAAACTTTTGCTTGAAAGTCATATTATGTATTTTTAAGTCCATATTAATGTATCCTTCGGAAGTTAATTTTCCGCTAACACCTCTAATTGTAATCTTATCTATATGTACTTGATCTTTATATTCGCTAAACCTACACAATGATTCGTACTTTAATACGCATAGACTTGCCCCGCTATCTACTAATAAATCTAGTTTTTTGTTGCTTATACCTAAATTCATAGAAACGTAACTACTATTATTGAAGTTCATAACATATGTTTTATTCATTTTCGGGACGAAAAAATTCTGATTCTGGCTCATTCGTGTCCTGATTGGGTTGATAAAGATCCTGCGTCGTATGAGCCAGATTGTATCCAAAATTAGGTTTACTATCCCCGCGATTGGGTCTGCCCCTTCCACGGTAGCCACGGTGGGGACGTGTTGAACCATTATGAAATATCCGGGGCTTATAAGTTTTATGTTCGTATTTCCCGCTCTCGTTAAATGAGTTGTCTGGTGGATGATAGCGCGAAAAACGGTTACCTCGCGAATCAAACCTAGAAAAGCTCTTATTAAACGAGTATGGCCTATTGGTTTGTAATTGCATAACCTCGAGGTTGTCGTCGACACGTAAGGACTGTTCGTCTATAGCTGCTCTAATAGTCTCCGACAGCGAGGTATACGTCCGTGAAGCAATAATCGTGCTAAGGCGCGGGTCCGATAGTCCATCCGCGAACCGCTTGATGGCCGTTTTTTCATTTAGTGGGAATAATACGCGATATTTTTCTTCGTCACCGTCAGCTTGAGCTAAAGTGAGGTCTACAAACAAGCTCTCAACTTCGCAACCATATTTTTCTATAGTCCTATGACCTTGTTTACTATGAAACAGCTGTGATTGTAAAGCAACAGATGATTTTTTTTGTATAAGGTTGTTTCGCATAGCTGAAATTAGTTCACTAACACTACTATATTTCGGGTTTAACCGAAGTTTGGCACTTTGGGACAGTCTCGTTTTAAGCACGAACTCGATAAGCTTCTTGTTACCATCTTCATTCAGCATGCTACTGTAGAGCTGGATGCTATCTATCGTTTGCAAAGTGACTTGTTCGTGGCCTGTCATTACGGGTATTAACGCAATAGCAGATTTCAAATCAAAATTTTCGGCTGCCATTTCGTCTTTGTGGCTTAAATTTTCTGTAACTGAATCTCCTTTTTTTAACACTAAACTCACGATTGTGCTATACAATAAGTGTATATCATTAATTAACTTGTTGATAGACCGTAAGCTTTCGGTGCTTATCTCGGACTTGTCGGTCTTCTGTCTGATTTCTGCAGAAATAAACTCCAAACGACTATAGATAACCTGAGCTTCGACAAATTTTTTTTTTGACGTTTCTGATGTCTGCCGTCGGATTGGTCCGATTTTTACCAGGTAACCTTTGATATCTTTTAAGGTATTATATGTAGCCGTTAGTTCAGCTACAGGCATCGGAATATAATCAAATATTATAATATATGTGTATATAAAATGTATCAAATTTATATTAAGACTACAGGCGAAATTAATTACTTATAGTAAACTCGTATATCTAATTAATAAACTCGCAGTATACACACCGGACTCGCTCTGTACTGCTTGGCTCTGCTTGGTACTTCTAACTGCATGTCCTCGATTTTCAAGTCTTATCTTTTCAGTCTTTTGATTGACTACGGAGTGGTGGCAAGGTATGGTCTGGTTATATCCTGGATTTTCTCCTAGGCTCGATTTTCAGGTCTTCTCTAATGTTCTCTTCTCTCTTCTGTCTTTTGATTGGCTACGGAGCGGTGGCAAGGTCGGGTCTGGATACGTAGTTAAGACTGGTAGCGTTGAGCTCGCGTCGTAGCGTATGTACTGCGTGGGTATGACACTTCTTAAAGAGGAAGTATACAATGGCAGCAACTAAAAGGACGACGACGGTGACCAACAGGATGGAGTCGGTGCTGTAGTTGTAGCAGAAGCATCCCCATTCGCGTTTTGGGCTATAACTACTTCTTCTTTGGAGTATGTTTTCCCCATAGTAATATTATCTTCTTTCTTCTTAATTTTCAGCTGGCAGGGTCGCCATGTGAAGTTGTGTGGTCTTCGTTAAAGGAAACACGTGCGTTCAGACATGATTGCGTTTATTCAATGAAAATAAAAACGTTTCTCACGGCGGCATCGGCACCGAGCATACACAACAGTTTTACATTACATCATTGGTGTATATTACACCTGCACTAGGTTATGTGATGAATTGAAAGAAATGAATCGACTTTGGCTCTAAAGTCAAAGTCAATTCATTTACTTTGCATAGGACACAATGAAAGAAAGAAAGAAAGAAAGAAAAATAATTTATTCGGCGCAATCTTAAATACACTACTACACAATAACTACTCGTATAATTACTTAAACTTATAAACAGTCAGCATGTTAATAATAAATATTATATAATGCAATGTAGTCAACCGTTTACCTTCAGTTCGGAACGCGACCACAGCTGAGAAGAACTGGCAAGAAACTCAGAGAGCTTGTAATTTTTTGTCTTTACTTTGCGGTCCTTTTTAATATACTTAGCTACAATTTTATCTAGTTCAGATAAAACATAAATAGGTCATTATCAAATTAATTTATATATAAAATATTATATCATTTTCTTTCAGAGTCCGAAAGGCGTCAACCGAAACGTGAATAAGAAAAGCATACAAAATAAACTTAAATAAAATTGACGGTGGTTCAGTGAGCCGACCAACCCCAAAAACCTGTTCCCAAGTATAACTTACGCATATCGCAGCCGTCGGTCAACACATAATTCACGAACACACTTGCCCAACCCCAGCGTGAAACGGAACCCCTGTGATATAGAGAAGGCAGTGTGTAGCGAGTCTTCTTAAAAATAACCTTGTTCGTATTCATTCCAGTTATGAAGAGTGTTTGCCGATAGATGGCGCCGATTTGATGCTGGCTTTAGAAACCCTTGTCATTGCAACAGGCTCGGATAACAATCCCAATAACATTAAACCATTGAGAATGGCGTTACAGTGTTTGGTGAGTGAATGTTGAAATATCTTTCAGCTCCATACCATTAGCAATGAGAGGGGCCTTTTAAAAAATATCCCTGCTATAATACATAAACTGACATGTGTGATATCCCACTTCTGAAATTAACATTGTATGCTCCTCCTACTGCTCCATAAGAGAAGAAAAATTTGATATTAAACGCTCAACCAACCCATCTAGCCAGCAAGCCATAATACGATTAATACCCTCTCATGACTAACGAGGCCTAAATCATAGAGTGGGGTCAAATTATGATTGTAATCCCACTTCTGAAACCAACACTTACTATCAGATACAACTAAGTAACGCCGAGTTGACAGTATTTTCCGTGTATACATTTCGAGTGCTAGGCACACAGCTAAGACTTAACATCAAGAAAATGAAAGCTTCATACCAACCTTATAATTTATGGGCTCCAATTGCGATGTGAAGGTGATCCCACTTCTGAAACCTACCGTCATACTATCAGGTGCAACTGAGCAATGCCGAGGCCACAGTATATGCCGCTCGCACTGCTCGAGTGCTTGGCTCCCAGCTACAGCACTGCTCGTGGAAGTCCCACGGGGCACACGTGTCAGCACTGCTTGAGGCCCTCTGTGCGCTTGGTGGCGGCACTCACTCGCCGATGTCTGTAGCGCCTGCCATGCCGGCGCTACATCGAGCTATGGAACAGCTACTGCAGTAAGTAGATTTACTCAGGGAGTTTCTTGAACTCGCACAAAATTTATATTAATAGTCTATAATATTTGTGTCCATATCTATTCATTGATTTCAGAGATAACCTGGTGGAAAATCCACCTGATGATGGAACAGCACTAGTTCTCTTGTGCACAGTGTTCTTTCAAGAACGCGCAGGCAAGGCTCTTACCCATAAGATCAGTCCGCAGTGGGAGACGAAGATTCTTGAACTTATCTCGCCAGCTGATGGTTGGGTGAGGTACCGGGTTGCTAGGACGGCTTTGCGGTGAGTTTAGTACTACCAATGCTCCTGTAACGAGCGCTTTCTTTTTCTTTCGTGCCATAAATCATACACTTGCATATTAGACCTACTATTTGCTTATGTTACGTTAGCTTGCGCAAAAGTTTCTTCTTGCAGCAACGTCCTTATATTTTGGTTTCTTTTGAATTGAGATCATGTGAAAAGGTTATTCAAATCTCTACTACCGTTCTAGGTATGGCCACCATAATTTAGCTGCAAATATTCTGAAGCGTTTATCAGAGGACGCCCCCAGTGAAGCTACCCAACGCTGGCTCACTGCGTTATATAGAGCTGCTGCAGCGGATGCCAAATTGATTGAAGAAGGTAAAAGTAATCATATGAAATGAGTACGGTCCTAGGCAACTTCATACATATTGTGTCTTAGTTGGCTGTGGATAATCTAGTCTGCTAATTTTTACTCATTACAGTAATATTTCTCATAAATGACGAACATTCTATAGTTCACATAAATGAAACGGTCCCAGAATAGACCCCTGTGAAATACTATAGTAGATGTTCTAATAATAAAAGTTGAGTAACGCCTACACATTATGTTTACAGATAATGCAACTAGTATTGTCGCCAGTGTAAACCTCCGTAAATGTTAGTTAGCCTTTAATTATTTTGTGTATTGAACAAATAAAATATTTTAGTATATCAAATGCTAATGGTTGAGTTCTGTGAATTTTAGTTCTTAATTTTATCGGTAATGAAGAAAATATTTCGCCGCCTGACCACTTTTACGATGACCGCCTATCGTGAGGATACTGTTAAGTTCCGTAACTAGCATAAGAATAGCAAGGCAAATTCAGAAGATATTTGTATGGTGGGGTCACGATGCTAAGATTAAGTCGGTGTGTGCAGGCATCACGGGCTTAGAGGAGGCAAGCGCGAGCTGGGAGGTGTGCGGCGGGTGGGGCGGTGCGGAGGGCGGGGTGGGGGTGGGCGAGGCCGGGGGCGCGGGCGCGTGCGCGGCGGGCTGCGGGGGGTGCGCGGCGTGCTCGTCGCTGCCCCCCGCGTGGCTGCGGGCGCGCGCCGCGGCGCTGGCCGGCCTGGCCCGGGCTGCGCACGCGGCCAGGGCCCTGTGCACTCAGCCGCCGCCGGCCGTCGCCCACACTTACTCCCAGGTGGGTTGCAGCATTTTATACCCCACTTCGGAGCGTCGAACAGCAGGGGAGAGTTTTAGTAGGGTCTACAAACGCTTGCATGGACGTTTGCAACAATAAAGGTGACCCTGTAACGAGTGAACGTAAGGCGCTAGTAGCAGAGAGAAACTGGATGCTGTCCGCTCCCAACACCATGGTTCTTCCAATACAGCTCTGGTGACTTTACGGGAATTAGGTTTTACTTAACATGAAATAAACAAATATGAAACCTCACCTCGTACGTTTCGACTAGATTGCACTTGACTGTTGACCTGTTGTTTTCCTGAGGATTTTTTCTGCTGCTCCTCGACTTCTACTGAGATGACTTTAAATTGGTTTAGTTCCCTCTTGCAAGTAGATGCCGCTGGTGCATCGTTCAACGCGTTAAACCTATTACACATTGAAATTAAACACTTGTTAACGGATTTATCGCGTGTATATTCCATTATTTAATTCCCGACATTTCGAATGCTTTGCTGCGTTCGCGGTTACGGGAAAAACTAAATGCCAGTTGTCTTCAAAATTACGAAGAAATAGTTAAATCTACCGTTCCCTGTGCACGCAGATATTACTCATTTTTGCAAGAGACAAAATGATTAGTTTGAATAATTAGTTAACTCTTTGCGAGTAAGCTAATTACCCTCCATGTAGGATTAGGTCCGAATCAGCAGTGGGTAATGTATGAGCTGAGAAGTAAAAAGTAAGTACTATTTAACAGAGTGCCCGCGACCCGGCTTTGAAGGCGGGAGCGTTCGCTACTGCAGTTCGCAAAGCAGCAGCCGCGGTATCCGCCGTAGCGCAGCGTTACGCTAGCATAGCGAGAACCGCTTTCCATGCGGACGATTCCACACTACGGCACCTACATATGTATCCTTTGACAATAATTTACTTATTTATTTCCTCATAGAAGTCATAGAGCTATCATTACAGTTACGCTGATCTAATACGATAATCTAATAGTCCAATACATTCATCCAATCTACGAGTATGAGTAGAAAATTACACACATGGCAACCCTTTTGAATTCACCCAAAGTAAAATCCGCGCCAATCTTTATGGCCGGTCTGAATTGTGTATCGTACATTGGGTACAAACTTGCGCATCGTACATTTCATAACGAATACGAACGTAGCTCACTCACACTAACATGCGGGTGGCGAGGGCGATTGCGGATGAAAAACGGCGCGCGCGGGCGTGCCCTGCCTCCCCGCCCGCGTTCGTCCCGCTGATACCTGATTTTGTGTTGTGCGCAGCGTAATGCGGCTACATTCAGACCGGCCATAAAGATTGGCGCGGACTGTACTACAAAGTATGTTAGCCAGTTCCGAAATGCTGTTGAGTGTGCAAAGTGCGCGCGTCAGAGAAGACTCCTGAGGAGCAGAGTGGTGCGGGTTATAATATTCGTTAGTCTATGTAAATTTGTACCAAGAACACGTTTATCAGAATCATGAACGCTGTAGCGCCGTAGCTTCAGCTTGACGTATCCAGATCATATCGTCACTTCATCTAGCAGATTCTTATACTACGCTTACTGGGTTGCGGTCTCCACTCCAGAACTCGTCTTCCCCAGCTGTTGTCGGTTCTTCTACTTGACCAGCCCATTAACACCTTAGTTTGCTAATTCTTCGGAAGGACCTGGTCAAAGTCCAGCCTTGCGGTAGTGGTTAAATTAGACAACATGTTAAGAGGGTAGGGGACGATGATGTATTACAAAAGGCCTATGGTCCGTGATGTACCTTTTTAAAATCTAAGTGTCGAAGCACGAGCCTACCATTGTCAACATCGTCGATGTCAAGGTCATCATCTTAGTCAATTTAATCAGCGTTGTAGTCAATGACGCCATAGCACTCTTTTTATACATTTATCCTTAACAGTAATTCAGCTCGCAGCACACGTACTCCCAGCTAGCTCGATTCCTGGAGAGGATAACCTCCAACCAGCAGGATAGGTCAGAGGCCGACACGGTGGATTTCAAGGCCACCAGCCTCGAGGAGATGATCGCCCTGTCGGCTAGCAACGCTTTGACGCAAATATCCGCGAAGCTGTTCAATAATCCGACCACTGGTCCTGAGATAACCCATAGGGTGAGTTCATAGGCATAGGCTATGAAATTGCATACAAACTCACGCTGAACCTCACACACTACTACTACCATTCAGCCCATAAGAGACCCACTGCTGAGTCGGGCCTCCTCCAATCACACGGAGGGTATTTAGCCTACTATACCACGCTGGCCAGACGGGTTGGCACAGGGTTTGTGTCAAAATTTCCTTCTCTTGGGACGAAGTGATCTGCCTCTATGTTCCATTAGTCGCCTCTTACGACACCCTCAGAATGAAATGGGGTGGTGACACATCTTTATGAAAAAGTTAATGAAAACTCAAGATAATTTTATGACTGTATCCAGCACGCAGAGGCAGTGATATCAGCAGTGCGTGCCTGTGCGGGTGGCGCCGTATGGCCCCGCGGCGTTTGCGTTGGCCGAGGCGGGGGCGCCCTCTGCCGAGTGGCGCTGACTCCTGCCTGGAGGGGGGTGGGCTCCGAACACGCGGCTGCACTGCCTTTGTCCCATCACCTGGCCCTCAAGCTTGAGGGCGTCGTATTACCGGTCGTGGCACTCAGGTAACTGGTGACCCATTTGAGGCGTTGTTGCTGTAATTATTGGTTATTGGCGCTGTACTCCTCGGTGGAGTAAATTACTATTAATATACTATATCGTTCACCAGCAAACGTCAACGCAGGCGGCAGGTCAAGGGCGTTCAGATCACAGTGACAGCGACACCTCATCCCCGTACTAATGAAAAGGTAGGTGTTAAGATAGTTGAAAACTAAGTTGTAATAGATGTAAGAATTGAAATTTGATTGCATAAAAAATGTTTCGGAAGTGAACTGTACAATACAATATTTGTCTCCTCAATTTTAGCCTTAAAATATCCAGTATAGAAGTAATATCCAAATTCAAATAGTGGCTGGGGCCATTTAAATGTTACTTGCTAATGATAACAAGATTTTCAAAACCGCTGAAATGTTAAATTGGTAATAATCGGAGCTGACTTCCTACTTTTTTCTTAAATTATCCTTGTTGTATCACTTATCAGACGGTGGAACTAACAAACGTGCCGCCGGTCCTAACTGCCGTCCAAACAGTGACTCCTGTCCGCGATTTCTTCTCCGCTCAACAACTGATCAGCGTCAGCAACCCTGGCCTCTACACCGTTGCTGTCGAAGCTGGTTTCGTGGATGAAAAAGGAGACCTCTGGAATACTGGACCTAGGTCTTCTATTGTCATTAAGGTAAGTGACAAGACTCGACATTCATTAATATTGGTCTTAAGCAGATACCTTGAGGTACGCCTCATATAAACAGCATGCGTTCCAAGCTCTAAATTATTTAATTTTATAAATAGTAAAAACTTTATTACTGATTAAGTGTAATAAATACAGAAAAGGATTAAATTAATCGAACTTAACATTATTGACATGCAATATATAATAACTTTTTGACCCACCCTATCAAAAGCTTTAGAAAGTCTAACCATTAATCCAAATTGATTCTTTCATCGCTTTTCTTGGCATAGTTGAATTAGTTTTATGTACAGATTTTAATCTCTCTAATTTTCATACGTAAATCAAATTCAACAATTTCGAAATGTTAACAGGCTCACGAAGAACCAAGCGCAAAAGGGAATGTCCAAGCAGCCAGGTCGAGGTTTTAATGACTACGTGAAAGTCGATCTCACATTCTGTATTAGATTTATAAGCTTATAGCGTTTATATAAGTATGCATAAAAGGAATAAAGTGAAGTTGAAAATGTGTAAGTATTGTAGTTCATTTATAACTGAATTCTAAAGGAGAAATTTCTTTATTCGGCTCTGGATATATGTATGTTCATCGATATTTCCCCTCAATTTTCAAGCAATTGCGATGCTTCTTTTAGTATTTGACGTTTCATGATGAAAGTATTTATTATAGAAATTGGTTCTGTTGTTTCTTAAAACACTATATAAAAAAATATATGGAATGATTTGTCTCTGTACACCTAACCAGATCATGGTTCCAATGTTATTGTTTAAAGAACTGTTGTACAAAGAAAAATACTTAAATACCTTTAAATTTTTCCCCAAAATATTTATTACGGAATGCGCTACTAAGCTACTAACTAGGTACATTCTTGATACGTAGCCCACGCGGCATTACCTATTTTGATTATTTCTTCAAAAGTACAGGTATCATACAAAAATTCGTTTCATTTTGTCAATGTCATTGTCGTAGCCAATGTCATCATTGTCGTATTCAATGTCATCATTGTCGTATTCAATGTCATCATTGTCGTATTCCATGTCATCATCGTACAACACAGTCCCAAGCACGGTAACTTTTCCATTGATTGATACTGCTATTCACAGTGTTTATAAAAGCATGATTTTTGCAAGAAAATATATTGTTGTTTAAAGTAGATTATGTAAATAGGTTATCGGACATTTATCTATTGTGTTGATATCGATAGCATAACAAACATACTTATATTTCCTTTGTTTATTGATTTTGACGTTGACTGTTGAATTTTGGCTGCACTTGCACATTTTTAACGTACAAGCGGCATCGCCCATCATAATCATGTCATCGAGTATATGACCAAATATTGAGATAGGCCATCTTAAATATGAGGTTCACATTTTTCTATGACACGCTAGCTAGACTGTCTGGCACAGACCCTCGGGGTTGGATGTACCGCCTATGGATCATAGGTTGCCGGTTCGATTCTGGAGTCGGGCAAGTGTCTTTGTGTAAAACAAAAGAACGTGCACTGAGCCCATTCCTTATTTTAAAAAAAGTGAACAATGAGGAGCAATGTGAACAATGTTTTATGTTGTTAGTGACGTCATAATATTTGCACACTCAGTGTTATCGGTTAGGCCGTTTGTCCACCGCCGCCGTCACCGGGAATGAGATGACGGCGCCGAGTTAGCGATACATACATTTACTAAGGCCACGTGTCCACCGCACGCCCGTCAACCGAGAACCGTCATCCCGGCTGCCGATGTTTTGTGTAGTTCGTAGTTCGGCGTGACCGCTAGAACTCGGCACGGCTTTACGACGGGCCGATGTGCCGGCAATACAAAACAGGTTTGTTCTTGTCCACACACTAACGTCGCACCGCGCCGTTCTAAAGTTTTGGTTTTTGTTCTAAAGTTTTGGTTGTGGGTTTTGTTCTAAAGGAACCACCGATATATCGGCGCGGTGGACAAACGATCGCCGTCACGTCATCTTAAACTCTCTCATCCGCAAAACCATATGTCTGTCCCACGTGACGTGAAATTAATATTTAATCTCTAATAACAAGGTATAACAAACAAGGTGCGCTTAGTTATAGAATTTAGTACCCAAAGCGTATTAAATCTGCGTCACAACAATAAATCATGAAATTTTACATTTCATCGTCAAGATCTCTTGTGGCGGTGTCGCGAACACTGTTGAGGATACCATTAGGATGGAAATGATTTGTGATACTACACGAATTCCAACACTACGGGATAATTTTCAAATTTCTTAAATATAGTTTTTTTGAGGTGTAACAATTCCTGTCGTAACTAATAAATGTCAGAAATGGTATAGGGTGCCTATACCATTTCTGACATCTCATATTTTTCGCTACATTACAATATTTTTGCTAATCACAGCGATCTTATCGCAGTGTATAAACACTTTTTATTATACCCTATATTCACGCTCGTGTTGTGAACAATATGAAACGGCCAACATTCAAATATCGATAAGAATTATCTACGCGATAACGTCACATACCTACGTTTAGTACCCGTCTCGATAGCCAAGAAAATGCTCGTTTACCTAATCGTTTTTTTATTCGCATCCCAAGTTAAAGGCACTGATATTTGTAATACTGGCCTTTGTGTGTGTCGATACAAAAACGTAAAGAACGAAGACTTCGCGGGAAGAACTATTAAGTGTAGTTATAGTAGCATAAAACGTATAATCGAAACGAACCATACGTTACCCAATCGGGTGAGTTCCTTGGATTTGTCGTCAAACAACATAACTGAAATAAAAACATCAAATTTACTAACATCGAACACTTTAACAGAACTGGTATTAAAGGATAATGGTATAAAGGAAATACGAGGGAATGTATTGCAACTGCCAGGGTTAAAAAGGCTTGATTTGAGCGATAATTATCTAGAGTTTATAGATAAAGAAACGTTTAGAGATATAAAGAAATTAGAGTATTTGAATTTAGCAAACAATAAATTTACAACGTTTGCTAAGTTAACATTCCATCATTTGGGAAAATTAAACGAAGTGATATTAAACAACAACGCAATAGGACCAGTGTTGCATCATACGAATCTCTTCGATCGGAGTGGCTTTGGATTAACTAATACTATCCAAGCGCTAAGTATTAGTGGTATCAATCTGACTAATGTGCCAGACAATTTCTTTGTCGACGCATACGATTTGCGGAAACTTACGATTGCGAATAATAGCATTGACGAAATATTCGAAATACCTTTTACGTTGCAATATCTCGATCTATCCGATAATCCTATCACTGATATAGCAATTGAAGATCTAGACTTGCCAGGTCTTAAAGTGCTGAAGCTTAACAATTTACAAATTAATGAAGTGACGGAATCTATGTTTGCATCATTGAAGTCTTTGAAAGTTCTGGAATTGGAAAGAAATAGAAATTTATCGGTGTTCAGTAGTTTTGCGTTTGGAAGAAACGTTTTAGAGGACGCTGATGATTTTGTTCTTGAACGGTTGTCCTTAAAAGGATCGAGGTTATCGCAATTGGACTCTGGTTTGCTGGAGCCGTTTAGCCAGCTGATTGTATTGGATTTACAAGGCAACCCTTGGATGTGTGACTGTAATATTGGATGGGTGAAGCAACTAAAGATACCAGAGCGCTATTATGACCATTTAAGGTAAGTACTTCTCTAATGTGAATTTAATAGACGTCTCATACTACTACATTCAGCCCAAGCAAATGACCCACTGCCGAGTCAGGCCTCCCATAATTACATGGAGGGTAATTAGCCTACTTTGCCACGCGGGTTGGCACAGAGTTTCGTATCAACACACACGTCGGGAAGTCACAGTGGTATACGTTTACGCGATGTATAAAGGATTTAGTATCAAGTTTTCCTTGTCTTGTGGCCTTGTCATTTCCTTTTGTCGGCTCTTACGGCACCCATAGGATGGATTGGGGTCGTGACACTGTGTATTCTAAATCCGTCACCACACCTACAATACGAAACAAAACAACTTATACTAATTCATGGCGGAGTATATGGCGGCTGTTTTCTATGACCCTATTTGTTTTTTCGGGGCAATACAGCCTCGCATTTCGAGTGGTAGTGTTATTTGGCTCAACACAAGTTGGATACCAAACTTAGGTGGCAGTGGGCAGCTCCCAGGACTGAGGCCCGATGGGGCAGACCTCACTGACGGTGGACCGATAACCTGGTTAAGGAAATGTGGCAATCCTTGGGGGAGGTCTATGTACAGTGGCAGTGGACATCTTTTGGCTGAAATGATGATGTTAGATACCTCCCGCAAAGTCTCACATGGTATCGGCATGGTTGCTGCTGCGGTTCCCGTATTGGCTTATTTAATCATGAAAAATATCACCTGTTTTTAACCATTTCAAAATATGTTCTATAGCCTATGCTACATGTTAGAGACGGGAAATCACCTCAAAGATCTTTAATTGAACCTAATTTTCTTAATCAAATCCATTAAACATTTTCAGATGCGCCAGCCCCGCTTCCCTATTCAATGCCCGCATATTCGACCTAAAAGCCAAATACTTCGTGTGCAAAAACCGCCACATCGGAGCCACCATCGCAGTCGTGGCATTTTGCACCTTATTGTCTACAATCGCAGTGGTCATGTTCGTTTGCCTTCCAAAATCTCAGTCTCGGTGCAAATTGCTGAGGAACTTGTACTCTCCGTCAGCAGCGTATAGCATTTTACCGATATCTGCACGGTTTCAAAGCGATCGGAATATTAATAATTTATGAAATACCTAATTAGCACAAGTGTAGAGTATCCTAGGTCATTGTGGAGATCCTTGGTGTAGTCTCCACCAAACAACTTAAGCATAAAGTATTGTGGTGGGGGCATAAAGACTCCCTCGTTGGTTGGTTGAATGTGCCGCCTTTGGATCACGGTCTCCCGTGTTCGGTTCCGGGGTCGAGCAAGTGTTTTTGTGGACCCAGAGACACTTGCTCCGAGTCTGGGTGTCATTTGTGTTCGTGTATTTCATGTTTGTAAACTGCCCCCTCGATACAGGTTATACCTAGAGCGGGGAACATGAAAAAAAAGATGCCGGAAAATACCCGAAAGCTAGAGCGAGGCCAATTCAATTCAACTTGCAAATTCAATAGAGTCAAAAGCTGTCCGATGTTGACAGTTTTGAGTAAGTATGTATATTATATATAGATAGATATATTGAGTATCAGTTCGGGATGTATGCCACAAGCTTTTGACACAAGCACTTGCAAGAACTTTTGAATTTAGCAGATTAATGCTAAGGCACGTTGATAGGTATGCCTCTCCCCGGACGGACGCCCTTATTAAGGTTGCCGGAATCCGAAGGATGCTGCTGACCTATGTGGAAATCATAGCCCGCCATGTCTAGCAGTCGACTTATTTTGTCCGAAATTATGGTGGCATGGTATCCAAGCTTATTCATCAAATAAAAAATCATTGGGAGTGAGTCATTAGAGGGCTGAAAACTATTTCCCTTCACCGTTATTGTATAATAAAAACGCAGTGGAATAACATGTGAACCTATCAAGAAACAATAAAAGTGGGTAATTTTAAAAACCAAAAATGTACAAAGTCATTTTGTAACGACTAGTCATGTTAATTAAAGTTTTGTGATATAACATTGTAAATACCTAGTAGTAAAGATTTTATTTTAATTAGTATTTCTGTTTTATTTAGATTGTTTTTTTAATGAACACCCTTAAATGTATATTTCCACTGTACGGTTAGGTGAAGCATTATAACGTGATTCTCTATACAAGGGTCCTCGCTTAGTACCGTGGTATATATATATGCTGTTCGTAAATATTTTTTCCAACAGATCACTGTGTATTCAAGGATATGTTCTACCAGATACTGTATACAGGATGACCTTTTTAAAGGTGCGTGAATGCCCAATATTTAGGTACACTATATCGAACAATGCATATGGTGCATAAAGTACCGTTTTTGGCAATCCCCGCATATTAAAAAAATGGGTATTTTGGCCTCTCACGGCCTCTGTACAGTAGTGGTGTCGCCAGTACCTGATCCCAAAGTCCGAGTCGGCTGCCATATAATCAGATGTTGAACGCATTATTTATCGATAGTAAATATCGATAAGCTATCGAATTGTGAATCATGCCGGATATCCATGAAACTTCGATATTTCATGAATACGCTTGACAGGTGTAGGTATACAAGGGTATTCTTATATTATTCGAAAGGTGTTAAATTACGGTAGCGTTACTGAAGATCGCCTAAACTAAACTAATATTATAAAAATATGTAATTGTTTGTTTGCATTGAATAGGCTCTGAAACTACTGCACCGAGTTTAAAAATTCTTTCACCGGTGGAATGCTACATTCATTACTCCTCATTAACATGGCTATGAATATTACGAGAAAAACATATGTGAAATGAAGTCCAACCTAGTAGTGACGGGCTGCTAGTATTTAAATATGCGCCTTACGTTGTAGCAGATTATTTATCCGTGTGGTGACGGATTTACAATGCATAGTTTCACCACCCATACCACCCTGAGGGTGTCGTAAAAGCCGACGAAAGGAAATGAAAAGGCCGAAAACCTAGCCGCAAGAGAAGGAATTCTTGATACGAAAACCTGTGCCTACCAGCGTGGCACGGTAAGGTCATGACCCTCCCTGTGATGGGAGGAGTCCCGACTCAGCAGTGGTAACAAGAATGCAGCGGTACAGCTGATGTAACAAAGAGTAACTTAGGCTACTTTTCTTGATACCCCCTCCCGCTTTTCAGGAGCCTATAGTTACCATAGTTTCTACATTGTTAAATATCTCGCGGCCGAAGTCGGGGATAACGGACAGTTCGAAATAAAAACGCAAAAATACGGAATTCACTTTATATTATTAAAAATACAAAAGTGTTTTCACACTGATTATGATTGTGCATACAGCTAGATAAGTCTTGAGGCAATTTTATTTTGTGCTCGTCATCGTCCGATAAAAAAACAACAACGTCAATTCATTGATACAATTTTCAAAATGCCATCTAAATATACAATCATGTATAAAAATTAAATGGTACGTCAGCCCAACCCATTCGATTTCATGAATTTAAAAACGTGTACTATTTACCGTGTGGTAGGGATTTACAATACACAATGTCACCAACTCATAACATCCTGAGGGTGCCGTAAGAGGCCACTAAAGGAACGCAAGAGGCTAACTACCTAGCTGCAAGAGACGGAAAACTCGATACAAACCCTGTACCAACCCGACTTGCCAGCGTGGCACAGTAGGCTAACTTAGCTCACTGGAGGAGGCTCAATAGTGGGATATTTATGGGGTCAAATGATGACTACTAAAAATCACGCGATATCTCAAATACACTGGAGTTTTTAGACGCAAAGGGATGATCATCCAGCCAGACGAGGTGTGATGTCTGGCTAGGGGTCGCTGCGCCTAACCCCCGATAGTTGTAGTCGGGGATATCTTAACCTTGCGAATTGCTCTTGAAATTTCGCTATCGCGGTGTAGGAATTTTTCGTGATTGTCGCATTTGTAGGCGATATTTCTTGATGCAATTAGTTCAGATTTTTCGGTTAAATTGTGTAAAGTATGTAGCATGCGGTCGCTACAAGTTATTAAAAATTGAAACGCTATTTTAAAATAAATTAAATATGTATCAATATTTGTACTCGGCATGATAGATTTGACAGGCATATACATATTCGAATCCTAAATTATCTTAAATACTTTAAAGAGCAATATTTGTACATTACGCGTATCTTTTTCGCGATTCATATAAGGTACTAGATCTTTACCCTTTATAAACGACAGACTACTACAGAGATTTTTAGTTTATTCCACAGTTTAATTTCTCAAAACAATTAAAATCAATCTGAATTAGAATTATGCGGCATGGTTAGGTGAACTAGAACCTCAAACTAGAATGGGTTGGTGACGTCACTACACAAATCAAAAATATCTTTATACTGAAAATGTTAATGCATCAATCTCCGAAAATTGCCTAAATTACTTGTTAGTAACCCATTTCCTAATATTTACAACTGAAACTAATGTACACAACTAAACAAAAATGTTATGCAGTCGTTTACACTACGCTTAGACTAAAATAGGCACAAGCGTTTTGCTAAGGCTCTAACATTGAGCACTGATTATAGAATACACCATAGTCCATTGACTTAAACAACACTTGCGTAAAGAAATAAGATAGGAATTGCAGATCATGTGAACACACAAACAGATAGACAACTCGTGTATCTGTTTGTGGGCAACAACCAATTTTAAACAAATATTTTTCGTTTAATCTGTTTTAATCGAGAGTACCTCAGAACAATCTCAATCAACACAGATTAAACAAGAAAAATTGATAAGATTCCTTTTTTATATAGTATTGAGAGTTTTTAAAATTCCTATGTTGTAATAGACCAACAATTGTCATCATGTAGGTGTGAGGCGGTTTTTTATACACTTCGTGTCAAAGTGTCACGTCACATAATCAGAATGTGTCATTATAAATAAAGTAGATTATAAATTCCTACGGTGCATTCATTCATCTTCCGTAGGATATCTAGCTTATATTCATATAAAAACAGTCTTAAAATTAAATTAGCATTTCTCTAAATTTTATGGATATACTAGAATGATATCTTCGCTTGCCATAAACTACATAAATCTTAAATATTTGTGAGATGGAAATTTGAGATTCATTTGTTAAAATCGATTATTATTGTTATTCAAATTCAGATATGAGTAACAACGGCTATATCAAAATCACTGGGAATTAATTTAATGTTGGGAATGCACGTGACTATTTGAGTAGTTTATAAGATTAGAAAATATAATATCATCAACACATTATTCCCTGAGGTTACGTACGAGGCGAGTAAGGGTCAGCGCCGACCAACGGAGTGGCGGCTATGAGACTAATTCAGTAACAATTTAAATTCAACCTTAAACGCTTCATAATACAACTGTATTTGGTACAACGAATTACAATGACGGCGAGCGTATTCTAATTTATATAACGTTAATTATCTAATTTCACATAACGTTGGTTTTATGAGTACAGTTAACAGATGAAGTAACAACATAAATCAACATCGTTTGCGTGGTGTATAATTAAGCCTTTCCCTCGTAAATATGTATAAATTGTCGAAAGAACCTTAGGTGCAAAATGGTTCCTATACAGATCTACGAATTTACCAATAGAATATAAAACTTATGATATGTCTAATAGCTATTAGATTTCAAGCGCTCTTTGGTCTACTCAGCGACACACTTAACACCAATAATTGTCTTATAAGCACAACCTTACATTCAATATATTGTAAAACATTCGAAAATTTTGTAAAAAGCAGTCTTGCACGGCTTTAATTATGGCTCATTTTTAAAATGCTCATATTCATAATACAGGGCTAAAAAGCTGTGTTCTAAGCCAGGAGCTAATGATTTATTCTAAAAAGTCTTTACCAAATATACAGGTAACATAAATCCCATTTATATATTATGAAAGAAACCACGCGGATAAATCATTCGTTAATACTTTAGTTTCACCTGTATACAAAAACTACATAATACTATTTTTATCATAATTATTTGAGCGCCATAATTATATATTTTATAAAATCAAAGTGCCTATAACAAATAATTAAATTCAATGACTAACATTCACTTCATTATTCAAATCTTAAACTTTCAAATGCAATCTCAGTTATGTAAATAAGCATTTCAAAACGCATTTAAGCCGGTATCAGATTAACAGTATGTATTAATATTGTATCATCATAAATATTTTACTTATAACTAGTTATGATATGGTACGACTTATAACCCATAAAACCCAGACGATTTGTCTTCATTTATCATATAGTTATTTAGTAATGGCATGATTAATTTTATCATTCCATTACTAAACATGGAAACTTCATTAATGTATTTTTACTCACATTTCACTCATGGATGCCTATTCAAATAATTCTAAATGAATGCTTGGCAAATGTTGCCAGACTTCATATCAAAGCTATACAAATTGATTTTGCTATAATATATTCTTAAAACTATAGCAAAATTTTGCTTAATACATTTGTTTACAAAAAAGAAACTAAATTAAAGTTTATGACACAATGTACAAAACGTAAGCTATTTAAAAATTAAATGCAGTCTAGTCTTTATGGAATTAAACTCTTTCACTCACACTCAACTCAACATCTTTCAAAATGTACACACAATAAAAGTATGTAAATAAGTCCTGTACGGTTGCTGGTTAATGGTTATCCTTTGAAGCTGGTTATACTGACTGAACAGCGTGCTTCAATAGGAACTCTTGCGTAGCCTTACTGTTGCGATGGTACAATCAAAGACACGAAGAGCGACGATTCTGGTTAGTGGTGATAGTAATGGTGGAAGCTGGTTGCACCGTCGGCTGGACTCCACATCACGTTTCATTAATATTCTTGTCGTTGTATTCAGAACAACTATAAGACATGAAGAACGCGAAAGCTCCCGCCTAACACTAGACTCGAGCAAGGCCAAGATATACGGGCTTACATGGTTAATTTAATTGGTTGTGTGTGAGCATACGCGGACCGGTGGTGGTGATCGGACGCACACTACTCGAAACGCCGCGCGTTGGCGTAAAACGCTGACAGCGCGCAACGCGATGTATGATTGCATCGTACATGCTCCCACACAGAGAATGTGAGAACATGGGGATGATGGTGAAGGTGGTGGTGAATGATGATGAGACAGGCTGAAAAACAATACTTTTCAAATTATCTAGTGTCCCTATGATTCACAATTGGTTTCCTCACTAAAGGTATGTTTACAAAATACAGGTGACGTAGATACATCAACGCGAACACTAGGTACCGGTTAAACACCACTTTGCTCTGCTTTTTCACTTACACTCACACATTGGTCACTGACACTATACTTATATGCGGCGTTGGCGAGGCCGCGCATGGTGGGGTAGGGCGTAGGCGCCGGCCTGGGTGCCGAGTGCCCCTGCTCTGAAGCTGGCAGCGTTGGTGAGGCTGGGCGGCGACGCGCGCGCCACTCGCGCGCGAAGTACGCCACCGCTACAGCGCCGCAAGCTCCCACCAGCAAGTAGATGACAACGTAATCGTGCACGTCGTGATAAGAAATGTCGTTTACTAAACCCGAATCCGATTTCAGCTGCTTTATTTTAGCATCTATGTCTTTCAATTCTTGATCGTTAGCTCCGACAATAGGTTCCAGTTCTGTATTCGGTATTGTTGGTACTATTAGCCAGCTGTTTTAGCGTCATCATCGCTAAAAATGGTACAGCCTTGGTGCCGTATGTAACGGTAGCTAATTTGTATTCCCGTAGTGATTCTGTAGGACTATCACGCCATATTATTTTTTGCAGGTCTTTGTGGATCAATATAAATCGAAACATTTTCTCGATATCGGCCGTAAAGGCTATCTGGTATTGCCTCTATGGTATGATAATTGATAGCAGATCCTTTTGTAGATTTGGGCCACTGTACATAAGATCGTTGAAAGAATAGCCCGTCGAAGTTTTCGCTGACGCGTTAAACACGACCCGTGTCGCCATGGTAGTTGATTCAGCGCGCGTTACACAATGGTGAGGTAAATAAAATTCCGGTGTCTGGTGACCGGTGCACTCGTCATGTGGTTCAAACGAATGTATTCTTGAATAAATTGTTTATAACTATCTTCAATAATTTTGTTTCTGATAAATATTTTTTCTAATTGACGAATTGGGCTACTGCTATGGTTCTAGACTCTCCCAATTTTTCTGTCACATCTGGATGGAGTGGTAATCTGACAACGTAACGCCCATCTGGTTGGCGTTTCGTTTGCAATTGGTAGTGTTGCATACGCTGTAAGTCATCGCTGGACATGTCGAGTGTATTATCCGAGAGGTCTTCCATCTCCTCAACTCTACTGGTATGTCCTCGATTGGTTATATGTGCACGAGAAGTGCCCGCATCGGCAGGAGTGGTAACAGTTTCCTGACGATCGGAATATTGCGATAATGGTGTCGCTGGTCTCAGTAGTGGTTTAGATGGTTCAGTGGCTACATAAGCATTTTTATTACGTTATAAAAATTAAGAGCCTTTTGGTAATAATTCTCGGTAAAATATTTATGGTTAGGGTCCTCGAATTCAGCACGTATTCTGGTATGGTTCAGCTGAAATTCGTTCCAATAGGCATCTAAAGTATTTAAGCGTTTTCCGATGTAAGCTGAAGTCTTGCGCTCCGGCCCATCCTTCTTAAAATTGGTCCGAAGGGCGTCCATCGCGGACATGATTTGATCTTGTGTGGCTAAGATCCCCTCCATGGTGATTATGGTTATAATAGATGTGGTAATAAAGGAAAGATCTTACTCAGAGGGCTGGTACGTGGTGACCTGGTTAGACCCGGAGCTCGATCCTGGTTGGTTGGTTGGTTGTCAATGAACTTGGTAATATCCACTTGACAATGGTTACTGGTACTGGTGATGGTAAAACTGGTAGTACAAATGGTTACTGGTACGATTATGGTTGCTGGTTAATGGTTATCCTTTGAAGCTGGTTATACTGACTGAACAGCGTGCTTCAATAGGAATTCTTGCGTAGCCTTACTGTTGCGATGGTACAATCAGAGACACGAAGAACGACGATTCTGGTTAATGGTGATGGTAAAACTGGTTACGTCGTAAGCTGGATTCACTGCCACGTGTTTACTTTATTCACTCGCGCAGGGTCCCGCCTTACGACTTAGGCTCGAAGGACCACGATGTACGGTTGCTGGTTAATGGTTATCCTTTGAAGCTGGTTATACTGACTGAACAGCGTGCTTCAATAGGAACTCTTGCGTAGCCTTACTGTTGCGATGGTACAATCAAAGACACGAAGAGCGACGATTCTGGTTAGTGGTGATAGTAATGGTGGAAGCTGGTTGCACCGTCGGCTGGACTCCACATCACGTTTCATTAATATTCTTGTCGTTGTATTCAGAACAACTATAAGACATGAAGAACGCGAAAGCTCCCGCCTAACACTAGACTCGAGCAAGGCCAAGATATACGGGCTTACATGGTTAATTTAATTGGTTGTGAGTGAGCATACGCGGACCGGTGGTGGTGATCGGACGCATACTACTCGAAACGCCGCGCGTTGGCGTAAAACGCTGACAGCGCGCAACGCGATGTATGATTGCATCGTACAAGTCCTTTTTTAACATAGTTGTGATAATGGGCTACATGGATTGACTTAGGCATAAAGTCGATGTAAACGGGCTCTGAATACCTCGCTTTAATCATAAGCCTTTTCATCATCTTCGTATCATACAAGAGAGTTGGGTGGTACACAATATACAGTATGAGAGATAATGTGTGTCATACAACTTGAACTACGTTTTTCGGTGCTACAGGTACGATAGAGGCGGTGGTAGATCCGACAAATCTACCCTTACTCCACATTCCATTCATGTGCATCAAATCCAAAGGTAAATCAGACATGCATTAGTTATTACAATAATTTACTTATTAATTTTAATTGCACATGATTTTAACCATATTTCAAAAATACCAAATTGAGTGCAATCGTTTTGGGAAAGTATTGCACAAATTTTAGACATACGAATCTTATTTAAAAATCTGTCCCCTTAACTGGCAAAAAATAGGCGATTGCCAGTAATCTCGTTTCATCGTCATTTTTTAACATGACTTAACATAACTTAGCTGCACGTGTTTCTTATTACAAAGCGAATATTTATATTTACCTGAGCTTAGTTTATAAGGTGGAATTTACAATAATACCTGAGTATTCATACCGATTCGCCTTTCAATCAATTAGACAATGGACATGATAGCTATATTAAACTGCCTTATTAATAATAGCTGTCATTTGGTCTGCCATAGTGGGCTGATTACCCTCCACATAACTGGAGGAGTTAGCCGTGGGTCATATATGTCAAGGATTAATCATTGGATTGATATCGCGTGTGTAGATCCCTGATGTCACACTTGGGAAAACAAATGATATATCCTACTATGAGTAATTATAAATTATAAAGGATTTAGAATACATACAACACCACCTTATTCCATCCTGACGGTATCGTAAGCGTCGACAATAGGAAATAACAATGCCAAAACCTAGCTGTCTTGCCAAGGTGGCACAGTGGGCCAATTACCCTCCCTTTGATGGGAGGAGGCCCGACTCAGTAGTGGGTAATTTTAGGGCTGAGTATTTATACATATATCATGGCCATTGTCCAAAACTAACTTAAACAAACTCCAAATGTCATACCAGCCTATGGTCGTCCCTCATCAAAAACTCGTCCTGTCAAACTGAAGTCTCCGAGTTCAACCGGAGAACGAACCTGTTGCTCTTCGGGTCCACCACCTCCTCCGTCATACTGAACTTGGGGAGCTGCTTTATGGAGCAGATCAGCGATATGTCACCTTGACGCAGTTGGAACTCCACGTTGTCGGCTAGGGGGCGAGCCAGTAGCTCGTCGGAGATCAAGGACCACCTTTGGACGGGCCTGGCATCCTGTTCCGCGGCCAACACGGGTCCTTCGACTAGGAAGGGCTCCAGGAATGCGCGCGGCGACGCGTCTTGGGATAAGCAGCGCGCGAGGTGGGCTAATACCTGCAAGTGCAAGTGGCTGGTTTAAGGCAGTGTTTCCCAACCTGGGGCCCACGCCCCACAGCACAATATAAATATGGACTAGGACACGACGTTAACCCTTTCGCATGGTAACAAAACATTTTTTTAAAGTTAAAATTTTTAGAAATGTTAAGGTGCAGTGCCTAAAAAAGGTTGGGAAACACTGGTTTAGGGGATTGAACATGAAATATTTCTGAATTCCAAAACTCATCCAGATTCGTTCAGTGCCACGCCAAAAGGGTTGGCACGGGGTTTCGTTTCAAGATTTCCTTCTCTTGCGGCTAGGTTATCGGCCTCTGGATGGACTGGGGTGGTGACACTATGTATTCTTAATCCGTCACCACACGGAACAAGACATATAATAAGCTTGACACAATACTCACAGAGTCGGCGGAATGTCGCGGCTGTTGTCGTGTAGCTCGAAGATACTTCTGCAACGCGCGAGCCAGAGAAGGGAACACGGCTGCGGCCGCTTCGCGAGGACCCAGGGCACCTCCTGTACGGAACCACTTAGCACCTCAGAAACACATCCGACACGAGGAGATCAAGGGCCCGCAGCAAAGAGTGTTGTCCTCCTCCTTGCTTCGTGTGTCCTCAGTGCTGAGGGTCGTGACCTCTATGGAGTATTTTACTGTGAACGATTTCACGCCATGACGCTCTGTCTTCTGCAGCGTGAATTGCGTCACATACAGTGGTGTCGAGTTCGGCGCGTATTTGGTCCGACCATCGCATGGGGGAACGGCCCCTCGGTCTTTTTCCTTCCACCTTTCCGGTCAGCAGCAGTTTTTCGATGCTGTTGCTGCTCTTGCGCGCTATGTGGCCAAAGAAGTCGAACACTCTACGGAGACATGTGGTGTGGAGTCTGGTCTTGATTTTCATCGCAGCTAGTATAGATTCATTGGTCCGGTGTTCTGTCCAATGAATTCTAAGCATTTTTCTCCAGCACCACATCTCGAAAGCATCTATACGAGTTCTGTCGGCTTTCCGCATTGTCCATGTTTCTGAGCCATACAGGAAAATTGAGAAGACCAGGGTGGATACTAGTCGTATTTTGGTCCTCTGTGATATATTTCAGTCGGCCCAGATCCGATCGAGTTGGGACATTGCGTTCTTTGCCATGCCAATGCGTCTCCGTATGTCTGGTTCGCAAGATCCGTTGTTGGTGATTGTGGAGCCCAAGTAGACAAAGTTGTCTACTACTTCTAAATTCAGTGCGCCAGAAAGATGAAGTGCTCCGCCTCGATCAACTACCATTAACTTCGTCTTGGACCTGTTCACCCTAAGACCCAGCTCGCTACTGATGTGCTCCATCCTCTCCAGGAGGAGAGTCATTTCGGTTTCGTTTCTGGCAAACAAGGTGGTATCATCGGCGTATCGTAGATTTGTGATCCTAGTTCCGCCAATGGTAACACCTCCCCTCCAGTCTTCGAGTGTGAAAGAGTGTTGTATACGAAGGTAAATGGATGGATTGCATGAGAGGTGCCATGAATGAAAGGAAAGAAAGGGACCAAATGCCAATGTAACAGCTAACAGAAGAGATTAGACATAATATTGTTTTGAATTCCTTCAATGCCTATATTTCCGTTTATCTCTCTCTCTTTTTGCTCTAGATCTGTTTCTATTCTTTCAGTGTCACAATCAATACTCTATTAATGATTTTCCCAATTCAAAATTAATTGAATGTACATACATCGCACTGACAGCTTCTACGGGACACTGGCAAAAACTTCCGAAGACACCAGCACTTTGTCATAGAAAAAAAAACTTATTGCGCCCATCCCAAATGATAATGAGACCAGAAGAAGAAGTAGCCTTTGAGACAGGTACACTGTTTTTGACGGTCAGCATCAGTTAATGCACCCAGTTTCATTATACAGGGTGTAAGGGACGGCGAATTAACTAAATAATGATAAATAAATAAATATAAATATCCTTGGACATTTCACACAACGCCATCTCGTCCCAAGCTAAGCAACTTAATGCTTATGTTATGGTAACGAGATAGATGATAAACTACTTATATACATTTTTTTTGTAGTAGATATGTCAAACTGTTGTCATAAGCACAAGTGCTCTCTAAATATTTTAAAATTTTCACCATAAAACTGTGACTTAGTTACTGTGAATGTTACTAAAGTGCAAATAAAGTGTTAATAGTGCAGTGTTATCGTTATCTAGTGATAAACTTAGCTAAAACAATCTAAAATTACATCCTAAAGTTGCAAATTATTCCAGCGAATTAACTACTACCTTCAATAAATTTAATTTTTTAATTCTCCACATTAACTGTTATTGTCAATGTCAAAATGACAATTGACAACTGCTGTCACAGCTACGAGCCGGTGTTGCCAGGCCTAAGAAAATAATTCCGTATAAAATGGCCCAACCAGTGGAAAAATCCGAGATGTCGGAGCCAAAAAAACACTTAACTCAGCAAGTGTTCAATAAAGCTCTTTTTTCCCCCCGACCACGATCACATAGCTTAACTGCCAATACGGCTACTACACCCATACAATACGCAGCCAACACAGACATTACTAGTGATGTCAGCCCAAACCAAGATGAAAACAATGAAGGATTCAAAATGGTTACCTCAAAAAAAAGGCAACGAGAAAGCCCAGACACACAAAGAAGTGAAAAACAAACCAAATTAAACAACTATTGGCTAAGCAACCCAATTGAAACCTCAAACAGTTTTTCCAACTTAGAAGTTAACATAGATAACCCCCCACAACCAACAGAAAGGCTAGACAAACCCCCCCCTATCTTTGTGGACAAAGTCTCCAACATCAAACCCCTCTTCGAAATGCTCAACAGCGTTGCAAGGAACAACTTTGAAATAAAAGTTTTGAGAGAAGAACAAGTCAAAATTCAACCTAAAAATCCGGAAATGTATAGAAAAATAGTTAAAGAATTGGAAAATAGAAAAACCGAATTCTACACTTATAAGCCTAAGAAAGAAAGGAATTTCAAGGTTGTTCTGAAAAATATGCATCCCTCAGTAGACTTAACAGACATCACTGATGAGCTTAAGGAATTAGGCCACAATGTCACCAACATCTGGAACATCAAGCAACAAAACACAAAAAAGGCCCTGCACATGTTTATTGTCGAACTAGAACCGAAAACTAACAACAAAGATGTTTATAAAATCACAAAACTGCTGAGCTGCTGTGTAGTTTTTGAACCTCCCCGACCAAAACGCAGCATACCACAGTGCTCTAATTGCCAACACTACGGCCATACCAAAGCCTACTGCCACCGCAAGCCCAAGTGCATCAAGTGCGCCGGTGATCATACTTCGGCAGAGTGCGCTCGCAAGGAACGATCTGATACTGTAAAATGTGTATTGTGCAATGGTAACCACCCTGCAAATTATAAAGGCTGCTCAATTTATAAGGAGATAGTCAAACAAAAATACCCTCCTCTCAGAAACAAAACCTACAAAGGCAGCTCCAATCAAACTATTGAAGTCGCCCCTACCGGACCAAAGTATACCGTACAAGAATCCCAGCCAAATAAACAACCCCAACATGAATCCTTCCGCAAATCAAATATTAACTATGCTCAAGCCGTCAGGGGAGAAAACAATAACCAACGTATTGAAAAGGAATCATTGCAAACACGCAATTCTGACATGCAACAACTATTAGAAATGTGCAAACAAATCATGCTACAAATGACCACTCTAACAAATCTGCTCATCAACCTCACGACTAATTTATCACAAAATTCAACCCATTAAAAATAGTGATATGGAATGCCAATGGGCTGCCAAAACACATTTTGGAAATCAAAATGTTTCTCCAAACAAATGAAATAGATATCCTACTGGTGGCAGAGACACACTTTACATCGAAGTCTTTCTTCAGTATACCAAACTATAAAATGTATCACACAACGCATCCAGATGGTAAGGCACATGGCGGATCGGCAGTTCTAATCAAAGAAAAAATCAAACATCATGTTACTACCTCATACTGCAGCGACGCTATACAAGCTACAAATATAATAATTAAAGACTGCTATGGTGAACTACTAATATCAGCCCTATACATACCACCAAAACACAATTTAAAAAGTGATGCATACTCTGCTCTGTTTAACAGCCTGGGGCACAGGTTTATCGCAGGAGGGGATTACAATGCCAAACATGTAAACTGGGGATCAAGAATCACGACGTCGAAAGGTCGCGAATTAAACAAATCCATCCAAGAAGGGAAACTAACCGTAATCTCAACAGGTGAACCAACCTATTGGCCGACCGACCAGAAAAAGAAACCGGACTTAGTGGACTTTTTCGTGACCAAGGGAATACCACCACAATATTTTAAATGCTACTCTTGCTTCGAGCTCTCTTCTGACCATTCCCCTGTTATAGCAGAAATTAATAACAGAACACACACTGCCACACCACCCTGCCGATTACACAGTAAACATACTGACTGGAAATATTTCAGAGAACTGGTAAACAACCATCTTGACACGAATATTCCTCTTAACACAGAAGACGATATCACAGAGGCAGTTGAATATTTTAACGACTGCATACAACAATCCGCCTGGGAAGCTACTCCTGCTCAAACTGCTACACAAAAGACCACCAGATATACCAGAACAATTCAAGAAGCTGTTGCAAATAAAAGAAGAGCTAGAAAGACTTGGCATAGGACTAGATATCCTGAAGACAAGAAGATCTACAACAAACTAACAGCAGAACTAAAAAAACTGCTAAACAGCCACAGGAATCAAGGCATCTCAACCCACCTCAAAAACCTGGATGCTACTGCTGCAACAGACTATTCTCTCTGGAAAGCAGTTAGTAAACTAAAAACACCTACTCCCTTTCAAGCTCCTCTACGAATGGAAGACGGCAGCTGGGCAAAGAGCGACTTAGAGAAAGCAAACTTATTCGCAGAACACCTAAAAAGTGTCTTCACACCAAATCCAGACACAAGCTCTAAAACATCTAGGGTCAAAGAAAAACTAAGCGAAGTTTTCCAACTCGACCCGCCCATCAACAAAACGACAAAGAAAGAAATCTTTGGCGTCATCAGACAGCTGAATCTGAACAAGGCTCCAGGATATGACTTAGTAACACCGAAAATTCTGAGGGAGTTACCAGAAAAGGCAATTACCTTCCTAACTTATCTATTTAATGCTATCATACGAAGAGGCTTCATACCGCCGCAATGGAAAGTGGCAGAAATTATTCTCATAATAAAACCAGGAAAAAGCCCTGACGATGTTAAGTCTTATCGTCCAATTAGCCTATTACCCGTGACATCTAAACTCTTCGAGATCATCTTCCTTAAGAGACTCATGCCTGAAATTGAAAAAGCAAAGCTTATACCTGACCATCAATTCGGGTTTCGAGTTGCTCATAGTACCATAGAACAAGTACATAGACTAGTAGAAAAAATTCACCTTAGCTTCGAAAAGAAAATGTACTGTTCTGCAGCGTTTCTCGACATCTCACAAGCATTTGACCGCGTCTGGCACGAGGGACTGTTGTTCAAGGTTAGGAATGCGCTACCTATTAACTACTATCTACTTATAACATCCTACCTCACCCAACGACATTTTTATGTAAAACATGGTGAAGATACATCGGGACTACACCTAACCAGAGCTGGAGTACCCCAGGGGAGCGTCATGGGACCAATTCTTTACCTGATTTACACATCAGACTTACCAACACCGGATGGATCTCTTATCGGTACATTTGCTGATGACACAGCCATTCTTGCATCCAGTAATGATCCTAGCAGAGCCTCAGAAGTGCTACAACAAGGTCTCAATGATATATCAGACTGGCTGAAGGACTGGCGTATAAAGGCCAATGAAGCCAAATCAATAAACGTCTGTTTTAGCCTCAGGCATGGTGAATGTCCCCCCGTAAAACTCAATGGAGTACAGATACCTCAATCGGACCATGCTCGGTATCTTGGCATATACCTGGATAAAAGACTCACATGGAGGAAACACATATTTACAAAAAGGAAGGCTCTTAGCCTACAATCAAGAAAAATGTTCTGGCTTCTGGGAAGGGGATCCCAAGTCACACTGGAAAACAAACTACTCCTTTACAAGAGCATCCTTAAACCAATATGGTCGTATGGACTGCAATTATGGGGTACTGCCGCAAATTCTAATCTGGAAATACTGCAGAGATTCCAATCTAAAACACTCCGCATGATTGCAAATGCACCTTGGTACATCACCAATGAAGCAATACACCGTGATCTGAAAATACCTACTGTAAAACATGAGATCCTGGAAGCACTTGGAAAGTACAGAAAGAGACTATCCCAACACCCTAACACCCTGGCACAGGGACTTATGGAAACCGGCCCAGTCTTCATAAGACTGAACAGAAGAGCACCCCAAGATCTTATATGAATATTAAAGGTGTATGTATCACTGGATACATGACACGCACGTCCTTTTCTACATATTTCAAACATCCAGCTTAATGTCAAGCTAAAGACAGATTGCAGGAAATAAAAGGAAGCTTTAAAAAAAAAAAAAAAAAAAAAAAATACATTTTTTTTGTAAATACATACATATTATAGATAGAAATGACACCCAGACTCCGAGCCAGTGCCTCTGGTTTAGACAAAGACACTTGCCCGACCCCGGAATCGAACCCGGGACCCGTTGATCCAAAGGCGGCACATCTAACCACTAGACCAACTATTTTATCTTTCATTTTTATGCTGAACTGGATTTTGCATGATAATAAATGATTATAGAAACCCAATTTAGCTAGTTTTTAGGACGCCGTCCCTTACACCCTGTATAATTTCAACCTCACTTTCTGACTGTGTATGATACACAGTCAGAAAGTCATTGATGGTTTCCCTGGTTCTGTTACTTTTGTTTGTATTTGGAGTAAAGTTCTTCCCATCAGATAGGAGAGCAAGCTGTATAAATCAAGCTGACTTTGAGTTAAGAGTACTTCGATGCTCATTATGTGAGGCCAATGGACTAAAGCGGGTAAATGATGCACAAACCATTTGCGCTGGAGACCCGAACTCTTCGCACGTGGGCAAAGGCATCGTCCGCGGCTGCCAGGAGTCTGGCTCTCCTCTTGCGCACTCGCCGTTCGCGTTCAGCCTCCTCGTAGTACCGCTCGTTGTGTGCAGAGCCGGAATCACGGCGACGACCAGCACTCCCGGTACAGGAACCAGTTCCTGACCTGAAATCGTTGTTCTTGTAAAACAACTGAACTTTATCATCAGTTCTCGTTTAGCGCCATAGACAATTTATCTCACGTTATGTGATGTGATGATAATCAATAATTAACGCAAGCAATCATATATATATAATACTACTACTACTATGCACATAACTGACCCACTGCTGAGTCCGGCCTCCTCCCATCACAGCCATGATGGGTTGGCACAGGGTTCCGTATCAAGTTCCCTTTTCTTGCGGCTATGTTTTCGGCCTTGTCAGTTCTTCTCCCAAGAGTTTCAATAAAGCTAGGCCTGCACCAGCATCCATCAAATAATGGGGACTTTAAGTAGGTTGTTGGTCCAGCACTGCACAATCCTATGTCAATATGACATTATTAATAATAAGATTTAGTAAAAATTTTAAACTGGATTAATCACACACCTGGCTTGACCAGCCGGCACATTAGTAGATCCATCAACTTCGTAGAACTTTATACTTGACTGTCCTTTTCTCTGAGACTTCGAGATTGGTATCTTCTCCAAATAAGGATTATATATTGGAAACTCTGTATAATACTTCTGTAAAACCCATACCGAAGCCCTCTGTATACTCAGCTGACCTATAGCATATGAGCGGCTCTCCCCATCAGGGCTACGGACTATCTTAATATAATAAACAGGCTCTAAATGACGTATTTCCATTAATATGACAGCTATATAATGTATAAACAGCAGTGTATCAGCAAAACTTGATACATATGACACCAACGCATTGTAATCCATAGCTTCTTCACCAACAGCTAACGCTTTAGTTGCTTCCGTGATTTGTACAATATAGAACAACCAGTAAGAAAATATACAGACAGATAGAATGACTAGAGTCATTGCTCGGAATACAAATATGCGTGGTAAAATCGCATTTCTTTGTCTTATAAATATGGCCCACACTCCTATAGCCAGTAAAACTAGTTTGAAAGCTATCGATAATAATATTCCTTTACATTCTGCTGGGCAAGATAGCAGCTGGATTCTCTGGCTTGGCTGAATAGCTATATTGTCAGAAAGACCAGGGAAAAATCCAATTTTGGGTAACACTACCATCGCTATAGGGCTACCAAATGAAACAAATGCCAATCCAAGGGCTATTGTTGTCCCAAAGTATCTGGAGCAAACAAAACTAATTCCACTATCAGACTCTGTTGGCCAATTGCTAACATCTTCCATGGACTGAGATCCTTCAGAAGTGTTCCCAGTGACAGCTGTAGTGTTTTCCCCCCAGTTCTCATCTTGAGGCAGAATCTGTACTTCTATAACCTCTTGCCCATCTCGGCCTATTTCTGGGTTAATGTTCACACTGGTTTGAAATGGTGCCATTGTGTCAATATTTTCTTTCCTCTGAGACTTGGTACTCCTGTAATATTATTAATAAATTATATGAATAAATCACCAAGATCAATGAACAATGTGAATGTGGATATGAAAACCAATAGGAGTGTATGA
Source organism: Clostera curtula (assembly GCA_905475355.2). Lineage (NCBI taxonomy): Eukaryota > Metazoa > Arthropoda > Insecta > Lepidoptera > Notodontidae > Clostera > Clostera curtula. The sequence continues at coordinate 1,358,037 of FR997804.1, read as the reverse complement.
AGACTACCACCTAGTGTGAGACAAGGGCCGATAGATAATGGTAATTTCAAATATGACAATTTATAAGAGTTTTGTGATAAAACCTATGTAGAAAAAGTTCTTTGTGAGTTTTGAGATTTATGTGTATTGTTTAAAATTCGAAACAATTTTGGTCAAACCTTAGTTGAGTGATAAGTATCTTGGCAACTATCAATATAAATGGACAAAAAGCAAAGTTTCCAGTGGTCAGGTGACAGTTATAACACACTATACAACCCCAACTGTGTTCTAGAAACAACATCCTTATAGGAATCCTACAAAACATGCTTCATACAAATTATCTAGCTCATGATCTAGTTACAAATTTGACCCTACTGCAGTTCTGTGGTATCTGGCCATTGAATGAACAGCATAAAACTATTATGCCCATTTAAATAACTTTGTTTCTACTATTATAACGGAAGTAACGAGCATAACTAAATAATTAACCATGAAGACCAATTACGTACCGGGTACTCCTGTGGGTATGCTGTCTGTGCCGTGAGCTCCGCCGCGACCGGCTGCTCAGTTCGGACCTCACAGACTCCGTTTCCATAGTCGCAAACCTTCACACACACACACCAGCCTACCCATCAGCCCCAACACCGCTCAAAACATACAGGAATTCCGTGCAATTAAAAATGCTTCCTTTCACGGCGCGTGAACACGGCCAAAGCTAAGTGAAAACAATCTACCACACTGTCACACAATAATGAAAACATCATCAATATTTGTTATAAAATGTTGGAAACACGAAATACCTTAGCATTTTTCACATAAATTAAATAATTTCCAACGTATGCGTCTTTCCCGACCGTCGATCAAACGAATTCATATTGTATAATACTACTAAATTTAAAACAGACTGCTTTGTAAGTTGCTCTCTTTCTCTCGCGTGTGTCACATCGACTTCCCTTACTAAACTTTGACACGACAGTAGCCTCCTTCAATTGGTAGAACTATATTTATTATTTATTCCGTTCAGAAACCTGAAACGAACAAAACAATTAATGTCGATGTAAATAAGAAAATCAAGGTTAAACTTTATTTCGATTCAGGTGTCGCGTCAGGTGTTAATTAGGAATTACTTGTCCACGAATCACTAAATGCAAAACAAATTCCTATTAGCATATACATTTCGCAAGCGCGGTCGTGTTATGGTGTGCAGAAGTGGCGCTGTTTTCAAAAATATAGAGCAGAGATTACGTATACGCAAAGATAATGATAAGATAACACACCCATTTTGTATAGATAATAAGTTGGTAAATCATCGTCTATACATATTTGTAGCATGAAGTTGTTTGTGTGAAAACCAAAGATGGAAAATCAGAGAGATCCAGAAAGAAATGAAGGGACGACGGTTCAAAATAGGGTAGAAGACTTGCATTTGGATAGAGTGGTCGCCTCACAGCCTGAGATCGGCCCTACCCCTCCCGATGGAGGTTATGGGTGGTTAATAGTATTTTCTGCAGTGATATACCATGTTACGGTTCCAGCCTTACTTTCGCTGTACGGTCTGGTGATTCTGAAAGCGCTACGTGACGAGGGCCATGAAGCTAACGAAGTTTTAAAAATATGGGACATGGATATAGCATTGGTGCCTGTGATCATGGTGGTGTTAAGACTGTTGTTAGAGTCTTGGTGTAGAGCTATGGTGAAGGTATTCAATATGCCGCGATTCATGGCGTTGGCGGGGCTGTGTCTCACTGTCGCCGGAGTATTGCTCTCTAGTTACTCCACGGATGCTAGAAATAACGACCATATTGTTAACATTTTTGCCGGTATATTCGTTGGTGAGTTAATTGAAAGTATTGATTAACTACTGGGCAGAACCAAGTTCAGCTTGACGAATCTACTGCCGTTCTAATTCCGTCACCACACGACTCACAAAGGTAATGTACTTTGTGAGTCGTGTGGTGACGGAATTAGAATACCAAACCCTTTTATCTCAAGGGTGTTTTTATAATGAGTAGGTATACACTTCTCATCACTCATTTTATGTGTTTGTCGGATTTAAAATACATAAGCCGATAACCTAGCCGTAAGAGAAGGAAAAATTGATATGAAACTTTGTGCCAACCCGTCTGGCCAGCGTGGCACTGGCTTTACCCTCCATGTATCTATGTGTAAAGTACAAATTTGTCAACACCTACCCCATTCTATCTTGAGGGTGTACGTCCGAAAACCTTGGCGCAAGAGAAGACCCCATGTGAATGGAGGATACCCGACTTAGCAGTGGCAATTTTGTATAAGTGCAATAAATTTAAAATCCCTATCCACAGAAGCCAAGGTCTTGTCAATTGTCTGCTTATTGGAGAAGCAATAAGCGTTGTGTACTCATTGACATATTATACGTACATTGCTCATAGCCACTTAAGCATGTTATGTATGAGTATTATACAATGACATTGTGAATTACCTTGCGCCGGGAAATTTATTGTATTATTTAGTTTAGGAGTTAGTCAAGTAGGTACAGAGTATTTGTTTCGAACAAAAACCGGTTTCAGTACGACACAAGCGGCAAGCAATTTATCTTCAGCGCGGGAAATTGGCGGAACTGGGTCAAGAGACACAAAAAGCCATTAAATAATAGAGAAAAATAACTTGGTTAAGGTCGCCAGAATACGATGGATGCGAGGCCAGATGTACCTAAGAACATCACCGATATCCGCAACGCTAAAACGTATCGGATGACACTTGACAGTCAAGTGCAAGCTGCCACACTGGCCAGACAGGTTGGCACAGGGTTTCTTAATATGTATTTTCTTTCTTTTTGTCGACTCGTACAACACCCTCAGGATGGCATGGGGTGGGGTGGTGGCACTATGTATTCTAAATCCGTAGCACGTTGTCTAAGCATAACTCCTTTAATTATAAAACGGTTAGAATTATTTTCTTTGGTTAGTGTTGCCTTTAGATTGGTCCCATAGACATTTTATCGAAAACAGTTCAGTAAAGTTTGATAAAAAACTTGAAATATCATTTGTCGGAAGGCAAGTTTGCATATTTGGGCGACTTGTACTTTCCTTTTAAATGTGGTTGGACGCAAGGGTTGTGGGAAATCAAAAGAGATGGATTGTGAGAATGAAGAAAAGCGTATGAAAGGTGAGAATGTAGATATGACTACCGATAGTTGTGTATAGAGACTACCACCTAGCGTGGGACAAGGGCCAAGTTAGTAATTTTATATTAATAATTATATGATGAAGTTAGTAATTTTAAATATGACGATTTAGAAGAGTTTTGTGATAAAACCTACATAAAAAAAGTTCCTTTTGAGATTAAGCTTGCTAACGGTTTATATTTTTTGTTAAACAGTTTTTATATTTCATTAATGAGGGACAGGCAAAAATGCTAAATTGTAATAAAATATTTACAGGTGCGGGGTGTGCGCTAACAGGACAACAGACGGAAGTCATTATAACACACTACTTCCGAGACAAGCTGACCATGGCACAGAGAATAATTCGCATGGCACCCTCCGTAGGCAACTGCCTGATCCCCGTCCTTGTAGGCCACTTATGCACAATCTACACTGGGGACGTCGTAGTCATGATATATGGAGCTATCATCATGCAGAACTGCGTCTTCCTGGCGTCCTACAGCAGGCCAATCTACATAGAACGAGTCATACGCCACACGTACAACATGCTACGCGACGCGGTCGAAGACGAGGATGAAGTTATATTCTCCAATCAGAACCAAGCGCAACCTACCCAGCAAGTCCCGCCCGCAACCAGCAACCAGGAAGACGATGGCAACGATGTTGTTGTGTTCAAATCTAAGCGAAACGCCAAAGAAATCATGGATCCTTCCGTGCAGTACCGAGAGAGTACCGGCTCTAACCGGTTCTCGTCAGATTTCAGCTCACTCCACGATGCTGGATCAACGACAAATCGTTTCTCCTCGGACTTTGGGACGTTAGACATAGGGAACTACGGACGAGTCGGTTACCAGGAGTTGGAAAACATAGATCGGCAGATCCCGCAACCATTGTACAGAGAGACCACAGTGGATGCCCCAAATGTGGTGTTTGCCGCTGAAATGACGACAGGCACGGCACGACGTACCGCGTTCCTCAAGAAGAATTTCATAACAGTCGCCAGTATGGTTATGGATCTGAACTTCTATTTGTATGTGTTGCTGCATCTCTGTACCACGTTTTCGATACTCATCTTGGGTTTGGTGTTCCCGCCTCTGATTTGGGAGCAGAATATGTCCATGAACATTTGGTCGGTGAGTGTTTACTACTATCGTAATAATTAAGCATTTTATGTATTTAAATTTCTGGCTCAATAAACGGCTTAGATTGGAACGGAATGGGATAATAATAAAGAATCTAATACCACCATAAGACGATATTTTCCTGTTTGTGGCATCATACCTCGTGAACGGATGAACGGAGTTTGATCTCATTTGTTTTTAATTGAAAGCTGCCTAAATCGAAAGCGACTTGTTCGCATTTTCTAAATTGACGGTGTTCATGTTTTTAAGGTACCTGATACTTGTTTCCAGGTAGCCACCCTGATAGCTGTGGGCCATGCATCAGCTCTGTGCTTCATCATGCTATGTGTGGTACTACCGAAATCAATCAATGAAAAAGAAAGGTTGTGTGCAGCGTTCTGCGTGGCCGGCGCAGTTGGATTTTACGGTAACCAAAAAAGTCTAACTTCACTACATACATAGTCTACATAGTACAAGTCGCATTCTTCTGTCCGTCCCTATGTATGCATAAATCTTTAAAACTACGCAACGGATTTTGAAGCGGATTTTTTTAATAGATAGAGTGATTCAAGGGGAATGTTTACATGTATAACCCACCCCCGCTTTGCACGGGCGAAGCCGGGGCGGGCCACTAGTATATTATAAATACGAATGTTAATGATATCTTAGGTTTTCACGATCTTTGCACATTGCACAAAATGCACATATAAGCACATTGTTATTCATCTGTTACCTTATTTATTTATTTTCACCTCATTTCTGGACTGTAAAGTCACGCTTCCTCCAATTTCATAGCTTCTTACCGGCTCTTCTCTGTAGAGCACGAACGGTAGCTATAAATTATAAAAAAGCAATATGACTGAAAATGATAATAAAGATGTGTCTGTAATTATTATTTAAGTTTAGCGTCCTGGCTGTATAGTATAGTAAAAAACTAAAATAAAAAGAAGTTTAGCGTTCACGTACCTGAGGTCCTGAAAAACTGACTTTAAACCTATGACTAATATTCTCAATCGGAGGACAAGGCACATGTATTTTTTAATTTAATTAATTTATACGATTCTCTGATTCTCCAGTGGATCTCCTCATTTCTGATTCGATCTGGCAGGGAAACTTCGAGCCTTCTGAGTGAGCGACCACGTCTCTGTAGCATATGTCAGCACTGGCAAACGTGACCAAGAAATCCGTATATATGCTTAATTTCAATTTCTTCCAGGTATAACCCTCTCCAGTAGCAGAAGCCTACTGGTAGTATGGTGCATGCTGGCCAGCTTCGCAACAGCAGCCTCCAGCATCCTCCAGCAGCCACTCTACAACAGTACCCTCAACGATTTCGATACGACCGCAACAATCACCGCGTCTAATACCATAGTCGCCATCTTCATAATGGCGTGGTCCTTGGCATATAATTATGACTATAAGACGTGTTTTTTAACTGCCAGCATACTGCAAACTGTGACTGCAATTATGTTTTTCTCGCTGTCTTTTAGGAGGCGAAGATAGGATAAAAAGTTGTCTTGTGGCAGTAGACAAATGGTTTTTATGTAGATTTTTTTACATCTTATAAGGTGTAAGAAAAATACTCTATACGTACATATCTAGAGGATCCGATAGAAGAACATATCGGTGAATTGAGAACCTACTCTTTTTTTAAGTCGTTTAAAAAGTAACAGCATAGCGATATCGGAAAAAAAATCTTCGGTGTCACGGTTTTTATTGTTGAGAGATCACATAACCTGATGGTTAAAATAATTTTTATTACATAAACTAGTTAATATACATTAAAATAAACAGATATGTTAATATTTAAAATTGCTCCTAATATACATTATTAAATTTTATGATGAGGAATGTAACCGTATTATGTAGTTTAATTTTGTTATTGCTGACTGGCTTCTAACATGCTCGAGTTATTTGACTCGGACCAAGATGCTGATTTTTAATAGCTCGTGCATGTTTTGCCGTGCATATGATCAATAAAAAAGTTTACATAGACATTAAATTAAGTATAAATATAATAAAATCTTAATTATTTAAGAATAATAATTGTAACTAAAGTTAAGACTATTTTTATCTTATTTACAAAATTCGAAATAAATATTTCCTTATTAAATTCTATTGAAATGCTTAATGTACCCCCACATCGTTTAGACATAAGTACCTATATATTTCTCAGTTACGTGGAATTTCTCAGTTAAGGAAAAGCTATTATATGTACTGTTGATGGACTTCAACATTTCGTCGTCGTGCTGTCCAATTACACAATAATGCAATTTGAGATAAATCAATTTGAAGGGTAAAGCCCGATTCACGCTACAACGGGACGTGCCCCGTGCGGGTACTTTTGTATGAAGTGCTCGCGGCCGGGGCACGGCCGAGCCTCGTTCAAGCATGAATCACTTCGTACAAAATGTATACCAATAATGTTCGACCACGGCACATTATACCGTAAATCTGGCTTTATCGTAGATTGGTTTGTTAAACATTAGCTGTCATTCATATTTTTAGTTCCTTTCCAATGAATTGTTTATTGTTCTGTGGAAGGGCAGATTGATTGATTCGATTAACTGAATCGATTAGTTTTCTTAACAAAAAAAAATTTAAGAAATTTGCAGATTTGGAATGGTTGGATTGGAATTTGAATTGGTTTTAGGAGCAAATTATCTGACAACATACTTCAGCTTTATGAAACGATAAGTTTTGAAAATCAAACAAGCAATCACAACTATTCGTCAGCATACGTTGAGCGGTGTGAAGAGTAACCAAACCTAACAATTACTCACAAATTAATGAGTATCACTGCATGATTTCAACATCTTCGCAAATTTGGTTTGTAATGTCAAATGCAGCTTTAACTAAACGCGTATAATTATGTACATATATGGAAAAAAACATAACATAAATCTCACTGAGTATCTGGGCTTGCCATGTTTTTATTTTAAATGGTTTCGTCAAATTTGTAAAAAAAAAACAACCTGTAGGTTCAATCGATTTGTCGTAAAACAAATATTTCCGTTTACGGAGTTATGCTCTAGTATCCATCACACTAAAATGTATGGGAATGACCGACATAAAACGACTAACTACTAACCTAACCACCTGGCCTGGCCAAAAATGTGGTTTTAGAAATTCACTTTCCATATTCATCCATTCTACAATATAGTGTGTCAAAATGTTTCCTAATTCAACAAATCCATCATTTCATTATCGGTAGCTTTCTTCTCGCTATTATTTGTGTTTAAATTATTATTCTGATTCGGTAATAGAGATTCGAATGCCGACCAGTCCTGTTTCATGATAGTCTGATTAGCCTGATTAGAGGTCCATTTGTTGTTAAAGTTCGCGGTATTAGGCGCAGACCAGTTCGCACTGGGAGGTAAAGCTAGCTGAGTGTCGAACCCGGATAGATTTTGATAGTTAACTGCCGTTTGACTGTTAACCACATTTTGGTTATTAAGAATATTCGAAGGATTAAAACCCATATTTTGATTAGGAGTCAACACGGGATTATAGTTTGCTCTCGGACCAGAGTTAGGAGTTTTGCTGGATAACTGGGAAAGGTTTGATTGGAGTAGTGACGAAGTAAGATCTACGGCTCTGGGAGTCTGTTTGGGGGGCGCGGGTATTGCTGTTGGGGGTCGTTGGTTGGAGAGCTTTCTTGCGGAGTCTTGCTGCTGTGCTATCCTGGAATAAAAGGACCCACTTGAAATTATGACCAAGTTTAGTTATATAATTAAACACTAGAGTACACCTTTGATGATGTAGCCAGAAAGTATTCCGATGGAACGATTACTTTTTAGGACTTGATACAAAAATATTACATCTTACCTCTGTTTATCCTCCATAGTTAGATGTCCGCTATTATCACTGACACTGGGAACTACGGCTTCTGGTTTATTCGATGGCTGAGATTGGTTATACGAAAAGGAATCGATTCCAAGGCCAGAAAACATTTTGTCAAGGTCGCTTTGTGGTGAGGGTGCAGAGACTAAAGTGTCGGGTTGTGAAGGGAAGGAGTGTTCCATTATTCTGAAAAGTAGAAAGCACACTATTGACTAAATATATAAACTAAAGTTGGACCAAGAATAGCTCCTTTAGGTACACCACACGAAAGATTTGATGTAATTTGCATTAATGCTGGTTTGAGATCTATTCATTCGGCATTGAAAGCAATGTAACTGATACTGCTTGAATTATATGTCTACTATATAATTATTTCTAACAATGCTTCACAAAAGTACTACTTAAGATGCCCAAAAGCTTCTGGGAAAGTTAATAAGTCGGTTTCAGTTTGCCACTTGCCACACAACTGCCACTAGTAGAAACTAACTACTTACTTTGATTCATTCTGTATTGAGTTTAGCTGTTCCAGTTTAGCTCGATGCTCGGTCTCGACTTTTGATATCATTTGTTTGACGAGTGTTATTAAGGCATTGAACTGATTTAGCGTAAGACCATTTTCCACGCAGAGTGGGATCAAGAATGGGAGCACTTTCGTTGCCATGACTTCTTTTGTGATGCCCAGTTTAGAGTGACTTAAAGCCAGTTTGTATATTCCTGAAGAAACATGTATTATATTAATTTGATGAAATATTAGACGACAAGATGAAAAACGAATGAATCTTTAATTAGTATAATATTCAATACTCATAAATGCATGCAACTCTATACTTGCAAGTCTAAAAGGAAGTTATAAGCCACGCGATTGGTTGACGACATGGGCGAACTATCCATTTTGGTTTAAGACGATTTTAAGTCCCGCATCAGAATAATGCTAGAGAGTTAATATTTTCCCTTCAACAAATTTGAGTGATGACTGATGACTCAGCAGTGGAAACATTGTGCGCCGAGATAGTCATAAAAACATATACGCACCAAGTATTCCCATTAAAACGGCAGGCTCTCGTGATGGGATCTGCGGTAGGAATGGTATAATCTCGTCCAACACCAACCATTTGTCCAAATGCTCCAGCAATTTGCCCAAACATAGTAAACAGTTCACACGGACCGAAATGTAATTCGTGCTCATACACAACTTCTTTATACGAGGCAGTAGCGCGTTCTTCATCGCCGGGTAATCTATTAGCGAAGCAAACGTTGGCAGCACTGAAAGACATAGCTCCTGAATTTGTTGCGCATCCGATTCCAAAGCTCTATACAACATTGGTAAAATATCTGTCTTCACTTCTTCTCCTGGCGTCAATTTCAATAGAAGTTCCATTTTTTGCATGAATATAAGAAGAATTTGTATAGGATCCTGTATCATCATCACTGGTTTTAGAACTGGCAGTATGTTTTTGACATATTCTTCTTTGGAACAGTTTTCGGCAATGAGCAGAACATTGGGTAGAACAAAAGGGACCATTGGGGGGTTTATAAACTCTTTTGCCAGGGCAGGAAGGACTCTGTAGACGCAAATACGATGAGGCATTTTCTGTATAATCTGGGGAAGGCCTTTGTAGAACTGTGACTTCTGCAGGTTATCCCATTGGAATAGTGAGTCCAAGTAATTCAAAGTTTTTACCCCAACATCTTCAAAATATGATATCTGTAAAGAGGTTTTAACCATTTCTTTTTACCATGATCATGTCAGTTACATGTTATACCCGCCTTACATTAAATGGTTACTGTAGTCTATCAATGTGGTGACAGATTTAGAATACATAGTGACAACACCCCCTTGCATATTCAGGGTGTTGTAAGAGTGCTAAAGGAAATAAGGCAGAACACCATACAAGGCAAGGATAACTTAAAATTAATACCCTGTGCCAACCAAAGGGTCAATTCCCCTCCTGTAATTGGAGGAGTCCTGACTCATGAGTGGGTATTTTATGGGCTTAGAAGTAAGTAAGTAGTCTATGGACACTTACACACTTTTTACCCTATAAAGACTTATGTCAGCCCCTTTTGAAGACCTCTAGACCATAACGCTAGGAAAACCTTGAATCTATTTCTAAACTTTAAAATTTACAGTTAGAAGTTCCTCTAAAATTGCACTATTATAAATATGTCGTAAGAGCTGACAAAAGGAAATGACAAGGCCTTAAACCCAGCAACCCTGTGCCAACCCATCTGGCCAGCATGGCACAGTAGGCTAATGACCCTCCCTGTGATGGGAGGAGGCCCGACTCAGCAGTGGGTGAGTTATGTGCTGGATAGTAGTAGTAGTAAATACACTGCTGATGGCATCCAGTGCCAAAAATACTAATGGGCATCATATCATTTAAAGAACTTTCTCAGATAAAAGTCCAATATAATCATAATTTAATTGGAATTTCTGGTCATTTGAAGAACTTACTTTCAAAAACTGATGAGGGTCAGGCCTTAATTCTGGTGTGACATTTAACATCAATTTCACATACTCTCTTAGTCCATCTACTACACATGTCAATTTGGACTGCTGCAAATTCCGTATTTCATTTGCAAACCTCTTAAATCTGCCATAATCATTTCCCACATTACCCAAAGTTTGCTGTCCTGTACTGTGTAATGTGTATATAACCATTCCTAGAGAATAAATATCACTAGCCGGAGAGTGTGATGCTGAGAGAACATATTCAGGAGCTAAATAATCCAAAACTGGCTGTGTTAATGAGTGCATTGCAGGACAATACTCATTGAACGGCCAGAATGGAGCAGTGCCAGTTGGATTCTGGTTAGCAATACAGAAATCAAAACCGAATATCTTCCAAGCACCCTGTTGGTTAACAATTATGGACTCTGGGCATATATTGTGGTGGAGAAGTTTGACATCATTGTGCAAGAATGATAGGCCTTCGGTTATTTGCATCAAGCCATATTTGATTTCAAGTTCATAAAGTTTATAATTGACTAAATGCGTTGGTACTGGCTGTGGCATATTCTCAGTGTTCCCTAAAATGTTCGCTAGACTAGCAAACACAGGTTCTGTTGCAAATGCAAGACTTTCTCGACTCTCTTCCAGGCTATGCTGCACTGTTAAAATTTGAGGGTGCCTTAGTTTTGTTAGCTGCACAATACCCCTTCTAAGAGTATCCAACATGATCTCCCTGTCGCCTTTTGTCCATCTGTCCAGGTGTTTCTTTTCAAAGACAAATATTGATGCCTCTTGCTTTGTGGATTTTTTGTAGCCCCTATAGATTTTCCATACCAAACCTAAAATACAATATAGTAAATAGAATTTTGTGAAACTGGACATACTAAGATGATGATTTATTTTATCTAGTGAGTTCTACTGAGAAACAAAAGTATCAATAACTTATTGGTTAGTGGAATTTAGAGATGGCAGGGAATGTGGCCAGTTAGTCTCCTTGGGTAACTTAAATTACTACTACTACAAGCTACCTGGCTCCGATGAATAATATTAAAAAAGTCTATGATTAATAAAGTATACCTGGACCAGCACTAGCTATGAATTGAGTCGCTTCAAACTCCCTTGTTACTGGATTTCCAGGTAATACTCCTGATAGCTGAGACACTGTGTTGCTTACAGATGAATAGAACTTATTAAACACATCCATTTCGATATTGCACTTTTTAATAACAAGAAAAAACAAATACCATTATAACCATCAATCACCCACAAAATTGTGAAGGAAATGAAATGTCACTAACTTTTGAAGTTTCGTTAGTCCGTTCAGAAATATGGTTTAATATTAAAAAAAGGTAACTTTGCAAAATGATTGCAAAAAATACCTCTTTCCTCTTCAGACTATTTAAGAGTAATAATGAAATTGTTCTAGGGCTAATGCTGATGATATTAAAAAATATATTTAACTTACATTATGTGCCATTGCCATTTCCAAACGACTTAGTGATTGTACGTTCCGTGCTACAGAACATTATACCGAAGATTGCAAGCAAGTATCTTGTATTAGAATCCTAATATACGAGCCATTTATGATAAAAGATGCAATTAGTCCGGAATTATGGATATACGGAATAAAATATTTTAAATGTGTGCCGGTAAGAAAAATACTGACTATTTCGTAAGCTTTTAATAAAACAAATCATATTTTTTCTGAGTATCTAAACGTACTTGTCAAATTAATCTACCTGACTGTAATGTCAACAAACAGCAGCAGTCAGTTAGGTCAGCCAGCTTGTATAGTAGTTTGCCTTACTTGTATTGTTTACTTGTGGTTGCATTAAAACGGGTTAACGTGATTATTTAATTGAATTTATACATAAAATAACCTAAACTAATGGCATCTAGCACTAAACAACAATGTGGTTAAACTGCGTACTAGTTGTCACACTATTTCTGACAATAGCTCCACATAGTTTATGTGAAAGTGACCCATATCTGAAGGAGCCCTATCGACCTCTGGGGCCGTTAGTCAAGTGCGATTTTCTACCACTTGAATTTCTAGACTGTGATGAACCTATCGACCACAAAGGAAACCACACGGCCAGGGACGCGGTTGGCTATGGCTGCGTCAAATTCGGAGGAGTCCGATACGACCAAGTGGAAAAAACTAAAGTTCAGTGTAAAGCCTTAGATGGCATCGAGTGTTTCGGTCCGAGGAGTTTCCTAAGAGACGGTTTCCCGTGTGTGCGTTATTCTGGACATTATTTCACTACCACTCTGATCTACAGCATACTGCTAGGCTTTCTTGGCATGGACAGGTTTTGCTTGGGACAGACTGGTACTGCTGTTGGGAAACTATTGACTCTTGGAGGTTTAGGTATTTGGTGGATTGTAGATGTTGTGTTACTGATAACAAATAGCTTGCATCCAGAGGATGGCAGCAATTGGAACCCATATGTATAGAATTGTTAATAACAATGCTTAAAGTGCATATAAAATGTGATTGTAAATTAAGTTTAGGTTACATTTAAGGTATTCAGAGTATTAGTTAATGAATATGTGGTTAGGTAAATAAAGATATTGCACAATATCATGTGACTGGTTTTGACTCCCCCAAAACCCTAATCATGATCATATATTCAGCCAAGAGACATCCAAGAGCTCTACTATCCTTAAACTAAAATTGCCTTAACTAAACATGTCTGAGTATAGCCTAGTAAAATTAGCAGTAAAGGCATATTACTTATTTAATAATGCTTTTTCATTGACAAAGATAAAGACAAAATGAAAATTGACACTATGTCAGATAACAGCATTATAGGCTGAGGAGTTTTGGACATAGGCTTCCCCTTAAGGATTTCCATAGTCCAATCTAGCACCACCTGACTCTGGCAACCATAACCAGGTACCCTATATTTAAGAAATTTCCAATGGATTGTTTATACTCATTTATGATGTACAATGCCAAATGTTAAAATACCATTGTGGAAAACCACATGTATTTAATGTACATCAATTTGGCATGTTTATATTTTTCAGTTCAATAAATTGGACATGGCCAACAAATCTATTTATTCTTGAATAATAATGTAAAAATACTTAGTTTTGCAGATTTTGGTTATATAAATGCCAATATTTTTCTTTCAAAACTATAATATGCCATCACAAATTGCATTATTTTACAACAAAAATTCATATACCTACTATACAAACAAAACTTTTGTTAAAATGAAACATTTTTCACTATTCAAATTAATTTTAGCAAGTTAGTAAGGAATCATCAACAAAAAACAACCATTGGAAATTTAAAATTTATTTAACTTAAGCCACCAAAGCAGATGCTGTGCTAGACTCATATTTCCAGTTGGGAGCGAGCACACTCTTAGTTTTGTAGTAGCGAGCCAGCCTGTGGATTCTGGACTCAACAAGAATCAGCCTGAATTTGCTGTCCTTGTCTTTCCTGTTGCGTTCCAAATGCTTCCTCATGGCGACAGCCTTCTTGATCAGGTAGTAGAGGTCCTCAGGCAGGTCAGGTGCAAGACCCATGGCTTTCATAATACGGAGGATCTTTTTACCAGTGACAAATCTGACTTGTGCCACTCCATGTGAATCCCTGAGCATGACACCTGGAAACAAAAAGATCAACATTTATTCAAGTAAGTCCAGTGCCAAGTAAGTTGAAGACTATGGTCACTCAAGGATTTCCACAACAAACTTTTCAAGCCAAATATATACCAAATCTTTGGACCATAATTTGATTGTAGGTCCAACAAGTGGGAAGTCCACTAGAACTGGTATAGGCATAAAATACCAAAGATGCTATCTATATAGACCATTTTACTTGGAATTATTCACTCCTAGGCATTGTAAGTTTCTCAAGCAAAACAAAATCTGTTTGGGATGTGATTGTAGGAAGGCACAAGAGTTCTTGGTAAAACTAAACCTTCACATGATAAGCAACTTGTCCTGTAATTTTATATTAAACAATAACTCTAAAGTTAATACAGAAAGAAACTAATTTAAAATAAAACAGTTTTGTAACTAACTTAGGGCAGACTTTTTGCAAATCTTTCATCAGTAAAATATCCAGACAATATTTCCTATATTTTAAGTGTTACCTTCTAATAGAGATTGATGAACCAATAATAAAATCCAAGAACATCGATGTTAAAAGTGACTTACTGCTAACACACTGATCCAAAAACTTTTTTACGATTACTGTTCACAAAATATTATTATGATATGCAGGAATATTGAATTTAATTCGCCATTTCCTTTAAATTTTCTTTTCGTAAACAATTGCAAATCCACACTTACCGATTTGAGAGGGAGTGAGGCCTTTCTTTCCGAGTTTGAAAATTTGTTCCTTGACATCATCCGCGGTCAGTTTCAGCCAGGTGGGTACACTGCGGCGGTAAGGCAGCGCCGACTGGGAAATACCCTTACTGAAAACATAAAATTGCACTCAACTGTAGAACCATGTGGTAGTACTCACGCGAGTAGGTTATGTTGGAACCACTCAGTCTAAGATTTTTATCTACATGTTTCAAAGCAGAGTTATGCATCCACGAATTGTTTCGTAATATTATATTGACAATAAATTACCCAGGTGCGTGCATACGACCCATGGTTGCGGCTATTAAAATTTGCCGATCTGACAACGACAACAAGAGAAACTGAAAAGATGGTTGCCGGAAAACGTTCTTCAATTCAGTAGTCACTCTACGTTGTCTATTATCAATCTACATTCCATAGAGGTGTCACGTTCATAAAAACCGGTAAACTCTTGTTTTTTTTTTAATTACACAACACCAATTTAATGTCAAAATCAAGTGACAGGTGGAACAATAACTTTTTGGAAATTCTGTATTGTTTTCGAATTCGATTAAAATGACGAACCCTTACGGTGTTTCGGACGCTGAGTTAAATTTAATCAAGCAGCAAGCTTCAAGGCGTGCTCAGCTTAGACATGAGTTCTTAAAACAAAAGACCAACCCTCATAAACATGCGTCGCAGGCTGGCTATGTTGTGAGTTTTCATTACGTAATTTTGTGTCAAATATTTTGGCAAATATAAATAATTGCTACCACATTTGTGTATTCCTAAAGCCTTAATGACTATTATCCTTTCAGTTCGATCCTGCACTCCAAAGATACCTGTCAATGAAAGTGACCCAACTGCAATTTTTCCAGCCTAATATGCGTACCAGTTTGTTTGGAGTTTGTGCTATTATTTTGCCAATGATTTCATACGGTTACTTAGTTTGGAACCATAGAACGACGCGTGAAGGTCAAATAAGAAGAGGAGAACTACTATACAAGGACAGGCTTTTCAAACTGCAGTAAATCATTAATGCATGTTGTACTTTACTGAGTATTACTGAAGTGTTGTATAGAAATACAGAAATGATTCATTAATTAGTCTCAATTGTTTCTTATTATTTCAAAAATATATTACGTGATTTAGAAAAAAAAAATCTAACAGATACTTACTTTACTACTAGCATTAAACTCAACATGACTAGGTGGAGTTTAATTTTATTGGTATTTTTTTTCAATCCAATTTGTGGTTGTGGTCGTAATTCACTGCATCAGAGCAACTGCATTGCATGTCTGCTGATAGAATGCTTATGACAGTAACTCCGCTGTTGTATATTTAATATGCAAAGTCCATTAAATACCATCATATGATTGTGATCAACATATAATATTATTTTTCATTTAGTTATTAGAAAAATATTAGTCTTTATCTTTAATTTTTTTTCTTTTGTGAGCCAGTGAGGAAACTTTGAAAAAAAACATCCTGTACATAAAAACATGTGACCAAATGGCATTTATTTAAAACATCAACCTCCTTGAGAAACAAAATTAAATAATAATGACAAAGTACCTATGACAAATTTAAAAAGATACCACACTTGACATTGGTCATTGGCAATTTTTTGAACAAAAATTATGTATTCAGATAGATATGGATTCTCAGATATTGAATGTAAGATTATTAAGAGTCAAATGGAACGGCGAGCTGCATATCGGAAGGAGTTTCTGAAACAAAGAACTGACCCTTGCAAACATAGTATGCAAGCTGGATATGTTGTATGTATTTTTATATTTCATCATCATCATCATTTCAGCCAAAAGATGTCCACTGCTGGACATAGGCCTCCCTTAAGGATCTCCACAAAGGCCGGTCCTGGGCCGCCCGCATCCACTGCTTTCCGGCGACCTTAACCAGGTTGTTGGTCCACCATGTTGGAAGCCTACCAGCCTTTTATATTTGGGTTTAGGTTTTTTGGTACATAATAAATAATAATACTACCTGCCCTACCTTTGCCAGTTTAATTTATTGGCTTGGGGTGTGCACGCCGGTAGAGGAGCTTACACCCAAAGTGTGGTCTGTGGAATGCCATGAGATTTTCAATGGATATGGAGAGCTTTCTAGTCTTACCCCTGGACCACAACACAGTGCTTAAACCGTATGCTATTTTCTATTGAATTATTCATCTGCCACAATGCAATTGAGAATTTTGCACATGAATGCTAGATAATTTCATGGTTAGCGCAGTGGTTGAGCGATCGACTGCAGCGCAGCATGTCGCGGGTTCGATCCCCACATGGAAGAAATATTTGTACGACCTACAAGTATTTGTTCCGGGTCTGGGTGTTTTCTATCTATAATATGTATGTATTTACAAAAAAAAAATGTATGTAAGTAGTTTATCATCTATCTCGTTACCATAACACAAGCATTAAGTTGCTTAGCTTGGGACGAGATGGCGTTGTGTGAAATGTCCAATGATATTTATTTATTTATTTTAATTGTCCATGTGGTGACGGATTTAGAATACACAATGTCGCCAACCCCTGCTATCCTGAGGGTGTCGGCAGGGGCGACAAAGCTCTTGCCAAGTGCTAGTCAAAAGTATTAGGCATAGATTCCGAATTGATACTAGGTAAGTACAGTCCGCGCCAATCTTTATGGCCGGTCTGAATGTAGCCGCATTACGCTGCGCACAACACAAAATCAGGTATAAGCAGGGCACGCCCGCAAGCGCCGTTTAACACCCGCAAGCGCCCTCGCGCCTCGCATGTTAGTGTGAGTGAGCTACGATCGTATTGGTTAAGAAATATATGATGCGCAATTTTGTACCCACGGCTACATCCAGACCGGCCTTAGACTGTCGCGGACTATAATTACTAAAACTGTCAAAATCGTCAATGAAAAGCACGTTCAGTGTCGATTTTGACTGGATTGAATTTGTAGGTTTTGGGCTTTGGCCGTTACCCCAGTACCCAGATATATGTAATTTTTGTGACAAGGTGGGGGGAAAGTTACTCATGTTTTATTTTCCAGTTCGATGAAAATCTTCAGCGGTGGCTCTCAATGAAGGCCAAACAAGCTTACTTTTACAAAGCGACGCCCAAGAACGCCATCTTCCCTTTTGTAGCAGTTGTCCTGCCAATGCTAACCTTGGGTTCGATTATTTGGACGCATCGTACAAAACTGGAATGTCAACGACGTTGTGGCATTCTGCGGTACAAGGATAGAAGCTTCAAGCTAGCCTAATTTAGCTCCATTATGCATGATGAATATTAAAAAAATAGTGTCACCAACCCATTCCATTCTTAGTTTACCAAAAAGATCTGTATAAAAGAGTTTAGGGTTACGAAACTAAAGAAACATGATCGAAAATAGGTTTGGGTGTTAGGCGAAATTGTCTTTGCTTTTTATCTTTAATATAAAAATGAATTGCAAAATGTGTTGGTAACCGCATAACTCAACAAAGCCTGGACCAATTTGGCCAATTCTTTTTTTGAAATGTTCGTTGTAGTTCTAGGATAGTTTTTACGGCGAGAAAAATTCAAATAATTGCCGGAAAACCCCTAAAAACAGCATTTTTCTTTTTCCTATACAAACGTTTTCTAACTAAAATGTAGAGAGAATTTGAGCTTTATTGCTATTGTTTAAAGTTCATATTAAATGACAACCATTCACTGTTGTCTAAGCAATGTAGGTGTTCCTAATGTCAAAGTGTCAATTTGCACTTTAAAGGTTCAAGCACATTATGTCGGGCCGCAGCGCAGCGAAAAAGGCGTACCTAGGACATTAGTGCCGGGCCGGGTCGCAGTGCATTGACGGATTTTGAGTTCTTTATTCATTCATCTGCACACCACAGGAACACGGAAATACCAAAATATCGCCACCAATCCGATTGCTATATAGCACACTTTGACAGGGCGCAGGGGCGGGAAGGGCCGCATCGCACGGACGCAAATCCGCGTCGCATTAATGCGAGCCGCTGCGGCCCGACACAGTGTGCGATAATTCTTACAAATTGTATTGAAGCGATTTGAGTGGATTTTTGCGCTCCGCCCCAGCTCGCTGCGGCCATTCGTTCGGCATAATGTGCTCGAACCTTAATACCGCTATCTTTTTGACAGGACGAAGTCTGTCGGGACCGCTAGTAATTGAATAAAATGAAATCGTTTTTAGTACCATTAAAACATTCAACACATAAGTGTAACAATAATTTAATGAGTATTAACATAGTATAGATTAGCGGTCATCTAAAGACTTGTCGCGCGTGATGACGGAGTCTTCAAACTTCACCATGTAGGTAGTCCCTTTGTGCCAATGCGCAGTCACTTTGGCGGGCTAAAAAAATAATTACTTTAGTCTATGGTAAAATACATAATTGTCTTTGAGGTGGGTAATTTTAAAGTACATATCCTTCTGATTGCGGAAGGAACGTAAGCACATGACGCAAGGGTGATCGTGTGTTTATGGGCCGGAGCTTTACCAGGGGAAGCATGGGCTTAGTAACGGAATTAACCAGAGATTCTTCTGCCGCCAGCGTCATGCTTTCACTTCCTTCAGGGACGGCGATGCGCGATTGTCACCGCGCTGAGGTTGCAAACGTCTGTTGGTAAAGGTAACCAGTTTCCACTAGGGGGAGAGGTATATGTACGAGCGCGATCTCACTGGTATAAGAAAACGAGATCAATAAAAAAGTTTTTTAGGGCCTACGCACACCGGACCCTATATGTTTAAAGAAATACGACATAAATTGCTATGCTTTAAAAATGCAAATTAAATCCCTTTCGATGCCACGGCATTATTTTAAAGCATAGCAATTTATGTCGTATTTCTTTATCGATACATATATATATATAGTCTTGGTCTTCGGCAATGTTGCAAACGTTCTATTTCATTTACACATCGCCCCTAATGTCAAATGTGACAGATACGAATTGCGAAGTAAAGTGCCATAATGCAACTTCGTAGAGTGGCTGAACAAATCTTCATTACTACATATCCAGACATGTAAATTTTACTATTAATTTTATTAAAGCGACATCTATTATTAAAAGTGGTAGTTTGGTTGGATTTCAATGTGGATAGTTGAGGGTTGCTGTGTCATAGTTTACACTGTCAGTCCTATGTAGTTAGAGTCTAGGTCGGAGCGAGCGAATCCCCGGGGTAGTACTAAACATGTACTTACGAATCCGCTTTTAGTGAGAACCGCTTCAATAATTCCTGCATTGAACGTTGCACAGTTCAAGGAGCCCTTATCTTTTGGCACACTGATGAACTTGTTGATCTGAAATGTCATTTTGACTCATCTTCAGAATCCATACACGACCCATTTCTCAGCCTCCTCCCTATTTATGAGCCCTATGGTTTGTCATAGGGTTTCACAAACAATTATCCTTCTCTTTTCTTATCTAGGTCTTGTGATTTCCGCCAAGAGTCAAATGCCCATCCTAATGAATGCAGATATGACGCCAATAAGAGTATATGGATACTTCCACCTAGCGTCGGTCCGTGTGGTGACGGATTTAGAATACACAATGTCACCAACCCATGCTATCCTGAGGGTGTCGTCAGCGGCGATTGAAGGAACGCAAGTGGCAGATCACCTAGCAGCAATCCGGCCAGTTACAATAGGATCCTTACGAAAAAAAGTGTCAAGAATAGTAATAATCATATTTACCAGTGCATCTTTTTCTATGATGTAATATGTTCTCTCATCATCATTCGCATGCTCCAATTTATCTGCTTCTTTACCAAACAATACCTGGAATCGGACAAACATTTGTCTATTTAAATCAAACACTTTATTAGGGATTTAACGCGTCGCGTTGTAGTAGTGGGCGCGGGAGGGACAGGACAGTCTCTCACGCGACTACGACTGCTGCATAGCATTCGAAACTACGGGAATTAATTTCAATTTGTAATAATTGCTAAAACCTAAGAAACCATGATTTAAGTCTTTGTCATTTAAGTTATGTCAATTAAGTGGGTTTTGAGGTAACCTATTATATCTTTCCTCTAAATGAAACTGAAATTGAAAACTGGTAAATATGGCTGCAATTCAAGATTATCACCATAATTGTATACTGCAATAGGTATTGCCTGTATTGGAGGGCCATTTACAAACATTTACAACAAATACAGCAACCACAGTAAGTGGGTCTGGTTTACGCAGTCCCTTGCCCAACCTTGGAATCAAACTGAGGACACCATGCTCCAAAGCCGGAAACATCCAACCCATAGAACAACAAGGCAGTCAAACTTTATAATCATGTATCACAAGGGCTCTTAACAAACAGAATTCCTCAACAATTTTTAATATATCAGTTACTTTAATGCCATTGACCCTAGGCTTGCATGATCGAAAGCAACGCCAGGTCTAAGATGGAGCAGGCAATTCAAGGAAATGCCATGTTGGGCAATGGCTCTCACATACACATGACGAAACACAGTAAAACTGCTTGGCGCCGGACTTAGGTGTGAGGGTGGCAGTTACCGGGCTGACCAATCGATTCTACCACCAACCAAAATAACATCCACATCCAACGTGAGGATCTCTGGTTAACACATAGTGACTGGTGACACTGGAATGCAACCAGGCAGCACTTGCAATTCCTTATAATTTAGATTGCTACACAACTGAGAAGTCTGTAAGACACTGTTTAGTTTCAATATAAATGTACAACCAGCACATAGTAACGCATACTTACTTTCCACAGTGTTGACTTTATGAACAGCAGCATGTTTAATAACTTGATCTCACGCTTGCTATTCCTTTCTCTTACAAAATATAAATCCAATAGCCGTGTACCAACATCCTGACCTATGTCTGACAATCTGGAATCATTAAAAAATTACAATTTCACATGTCTGTGGGATATTGTTTACTGGAATGTAATATAGTACTGGATTTTAAGTTATAGTTGGAGTGCTTTAAATATGCGATGAATCTTCAATGCAGGGTAAAGGACAGGTTACCATGCTTGCATTCAACTAGTCACAGTGACCTTGAGTACCTAATTAGGAATGACTTGATTGGATAAAGGGTGGCGGGGAATCACTCATCATTCATAACGCAAATGAAGTATAGTTTTTAATAGTGGAAAATTGTTAGCAAGTACTGCAAACCTGCAGCTAGGTAGCTATTAATATAATTTGCTATTATTACAAGACAATCATCATCAACTCTGCCTATAAACGTCTCAATGCTGGGCCAGGCCAAGCAAAAGTGCTGTTACTTACTTATTCTGGAGTTCATTGATAGAATGTGATCGATTTTGGCAATATTGTACTATTTCTGAAAATAGTAAGGCGTAAAGTGCCAGCGAAACCTCCCCTTTGCCTTTGCTCAGAGGTTTGTCAAGAATAGATGATTTAGAACGACCAGACATTTTGCCAACTTAGCAATGATTTTCTATGAGATTAGTTTACTTGGTTACAATGAAAATACACGTAAATTATACATTTTTCAGAACGAAAACAATTTTACTTTGACACTTGACAGGTAAAGTAAATTTGTTTGATTGACGGAAAAGTAAACTGCCTAGTAGTGGGCGTTATTTAACTTAGCTCGTTTAGTCAACGTTGGCGCCAAATGTAAACGCCAACGTTGGCAAGAAATTTGTTAAACATCTAAGTCCCAACGAACGATTTATCTCAGAAATAATACATATTTATTTTGCAATTAAAAAGTCACATTCACAAATATATATACTCATCCTTGTCTTACTTACTCACTCTGACCATTACAATACAATATCGAAAATTAATCACTGTACATTGCGTTGTATTCAGAGAACTAAGAATTCCGTTGCGCTTTAAAGCTAGTAATGGTTTATATTCGTTGAGCACTCAACGTTGCGATTCGTTGCGATACAGCTAAGTCGATATTATTCTATAGTACTGAGGAGAAGTACGTTGCTTGCCATAAACAATAATGTAACGTATTTATTCAATTTTGCCAATATAGATTGTTGGCAAAAAATAATTCCTTAAACTTAAATATTTCTCATACTAATACATGCCATGTATCGCCTTTGCTTTGCAATATAAATAGCTTGAAACGGAGGTTTGTTAATTTATCCAGATTGAATAAATTACACCAACCTAGATTTATTTATTAGTAAATAACATAGGCAATATAAATAACGCCACTATACAATACGTTTCATTAAAAATATTATTGATGTAATTGTCCATCAGTTTTAAAATATTATCTTTCCTTAAAAAAATATCATTGCGTTAATATGATATTTTTATTAGAACATATCATAAAGTTAGGTTTCTTTGTTTAGACTTTTTAAAATCAAACATGTTATCTTGAAATAAACCTTTGTTTTAATACATAAAATGTAATTTAAAAAATATAAATCAAAATGAACTAATTAAAACTCCAGCGCTCCAGAAAACCTATTCTTATTATTTAATATGGTATCCCTGTGTTCAAAACGTGCAAAATATTATTACTCTTTTGCACTATTGATAAACGGTATAGTATGAATGAAATACTTAAATGACGCTAACCAGCAGCCAAATTTTAATGACCCATGAGATGCTGAAGATTTGTATGCGGAACTCTACCTTATTTATATGATATTAAGGTCAAAATTTTGCTATAGTGATTAAGAGGCAATAATTTATGCCGAGTACCATTTAAATTGGATGTAATGGAATATTAGACTATCGTATTATGTTAGTGTGCCTGCCTGTAATCACTATCACATCATCACTATCACTACATATTATAAAACAAAGTCGCTGTCGTCTGTCCGTCCCTATGTATGCTTAAATCTTTAAAACTACGCAGCGGATTTTGAAGCGGGTTTTTTTAATAGATAGAGTGATTCAAGAGGATGGTTTATATGTATAATACATGCATAATATTGTAGAGCAACACTGATAAATTTAGATGTTCATCATTGCACCCGGGCGAAGCCGGGGCGGGTCGCTAGTTTCGGTATAAACTAAGGTAATGGCGTTTACTGTGACGTCACAGCACAAGTTCACAACTAGGTAAACAAAAATAGACGGATTGCAAAAATAGACGGTTTTGCCAACGTTGGGAAGGCTGTCAACGCGTTTCGTTGTGTTGGCTAAAAATCACTCAACGACACATGTCTAAACTGCTCAACCAAAATATAAGAAACATCTCATGCTGCGAAACATAATATATTTTCTATCTTTATTTAGCCAATTAAATATAGTATGAAGATAAGCTTTTGTCTCTCTCTCTTTCCTTCACTCAAATGTCACTTCTGCATGCACTAATTCACAGAATTTGTCAAGCTGTCAGTCAACCAATTATTTCATCTTCTTCATTAGTAGTGTAACCATTTACTTTCTGGCAAACATTTAAAACCCACGTACGATAATTTCTTCTGATATTTTGATATCATTGACAGTTTGTGACTATTGTGTGAGCTAGATCTGATAAATCTATTTTTACGCAGTCTTTGTAACAAAAAGCAACTACATTGTTTTTGATGTCATATGTGTAGAGCAGCATTCCGAACCGCTGGTGAATATACATTTAGTAAATTCTCTTTGAAGTGAACATGATTTCATTATGCCTTGATAAACACTAGACTAATATCTGATCTGAAAGTTTGAGTGATATTGATTCAAATTTGAATGTTTCATTGAAGGTAGTTCTGTGGATTGAAGGTAGGCAGTGATTATACTCTGAATACAAGTAACGAAACTTTTAAAGAGCCTCCTGCCATTTTATATTTATGACTAGTATTTATTTGTGCTGGTAGTACTTTACCTTTAATTATTTCGTTAATTGTATTACTCACACTAGAAGGATAGGCAATAGAGTCCATTCCACGAAAGAAGTCCTGCGGACAATTGTGGAACTAAATTTGACCGATCGGGAGATCGGCCATGTTGCCGTTTGTCGATGATAACGGCTCATTAAAGTTAGCCCCCAAAAAAAATGTTTTTTTTTTACAATTTTCGACTTTTTTTCAATTAAGTAGTTTGTTAATCGTTTGTTATTATTTGTTAGCTGTTAATAACTGTTTGTTCTCCATTAAATAATTAAAAAAAAAAAGATTTAAAATATACATTCAAGTTAGCCCCCCACTTGAAGTTTATAATATTTTTCCGTCAATACTGACTCGTAAATATTTATTTTCGATTGTTCGTACATACAATACGTTTGTTGTCTTTCGAAATTACTCAGTTTTTGTTTAATTAACTATTAATAATTACTTACAAAAGAAAGCGCAACAGCGGCGTGTACTTCTTAAGTTATCGTCACCACAGGGAAGAGACCGCATCCCAAAAAGTTTTTTTATGTGCGCTATACGGCAAAAAAATAGCAGTTTTTAAGCATTTGGAGGAAGAATATTTAAAAATGATGGTGGTCTTGTGATTTATTATATCCACGGCCAGTGATAGTGAAACAGAATCTGATTCTATTTCTATTCACTCTTCTGACAGTGATCATAGTATGACGGATCATAATTATCCAATAAAGCTATTTAAAAAACTTTTAAATAATAATTAAATAAATATCCTTGGACATTTCACACAACGCCATCTCGTCCCAAGTTAAGCAACTTAATGCTTGTGTTATGGTAACGAGATGGATGACACTACTTATATACATTTTTTTTTGTAAATACATACATATTATAGACAGAAATGACACCCAGACTCCGAGCCAGTGCCTCTGGTTTAGACAAAGACACTGGCCCGACCCCGGAATCGAACCCGGGGCCCGTTGATCCAAAGGCGGCACTGACCACTAGAACAACGAGGCAGTCAAAAATGTTATTTTATTTTATTCTAAATTTTATTATAAGTGTTATTTTATTTTTCTAATTTATAGTTTGTCGAACATCTCCATTTTATATTTTAGAAATTACAGGAAGATTTATTTTTCACTAATCTAGCCTTAGCAGTATGGATATCAAATAGGTACCTATATTAAAAATAAACTATATTAAACACATTATTTTTCTTATCTAAATATACGAGTCGTAGTAGTTAGCAAATGAACGATAAATTAATTTCCCCGATTTCCTTTTACATAACCCTGGCAGCATTATGTCGCGCGAATACAGCGCCGCGTCTGCGGGACTTCTTTTAGGCTCATTAAAGTTAGTTAGTTTTTTTTACTATTTTCGATTTTTCGGATTTATAATGTTTGAAAGTTTAAGCGTTTAGTTGACGCATGCGCAGTACATATAAATTTGATACATATATTCAGCTAATTAAACAAAAACTGAGTAATTTCGAAAGACAACAAACGTATTTTATGTACGAACAATCGAAAATAAATATTTACGAGTCATTATTGACGGAAAAATATTATAAATTGCAAGTGGGTGGCTAACTTGAAGGTATATTTTTAATTATTATTTTTTTTAATTAATAGATGGAGAACAAACAATTATTAACAGCCAGTGGGTAGACACATCCATACAAGAAAAGGGTTCATAAAGTAAACTGTCAAAATACAACATTACACTCCTTACAACAAGGTCTATTTTACTAACAGCCATTTTGCAAAGTCACTACGTCCCAAGGTACCACAATTGCAAAAAAAAATAGTTGCGATATGAATGTTGGTAGCATTACAGTTTGACATTCACAAACCACAATTTTCAAACTACATTTTGCTTTGTTATAAACTGACTTTCACTGTCTTTTCCATTTCTATGGAATTTCTGTGTTTAATGATTGTGTTGAGTTGATTAAGTTCCTCCGTATCAACGTGATTGTTTTGTGTGTTTGAGATAGAGGCTCTAATTCACTTGTGTATGTTTGGTAAGTGATTTTATTAACTACACCTGTTATTTTTTATTGTAATTAGTAAATTAACACATGAATTTGTAATACGGCCTTAATACAAATTCTTAACATGTGATAAGTTAACTCCAGACATTATTTCTAACTCGCATAAATCTTAACCAAATCTCAAAAGAATAACTAAATCAAAACAGAGGTTTCATAGCGTCAACCAATTTTTGAATAATATTAGCATTCATCACACAATTTCATTGGTTTTTCAATAGCCATTGAATAGACAAATATGTACAATACTATTTGAAACATTTTTATTGGTTGAAATAAAGTTATAAGAAATATAGGAATATAGGCTAAGTAAGTATGGAGAGTAGCAACAACAAGAAGTGTGCTAATTGCTATAATGGGAGAAACTGTGGATCAAATGTATTTTTAAGTAAATTTCCCATCAATTCTGAACGGTGAGATCCTAAAATGAAAAAAAAATGCCTAAAATGTACTTTTAATTCTTATGTTATACAATTCCAGTTGTGCGTGTGGGAATGCTGCAATTGAAGACTAAGCTAATTGACCTATTGAAAAGCTACACCAGATTAAGTATATTTTTGGGTCATACTTCTCCAGTCTCTTGCAATCCAAAAGGCACCCACTTGAAAAAGACTGCTATTCCCACATTGGAACTGCGCAATCCTATTCTGCCTGATGAGATTTTAACTGAATTTCCATTTCATATAAAAGATAGCAATAAAGAAGGTCTTGAATCAGGTAAAGAGAATTTTATATTGTGAATAAATATACACTACTATTCAGCCTAGAGATGTCTTACTCAAGGAGGCTAAAATAAATACTGATTCAATATACATAATGAATGCGTCAAGCAGAAGACCGGGCGCTATGGCGCTCTTTAGGGGAGGCCTTTTTATGACAATTTGATGTAATTATTTTCATATCTGACACATATAATTACATCCTTATTGTATATGTTAATTTTGTGATATTTATTTCATTAATAAACATTTATTGTTGCAGTACCTATGGAACATTCTTATTGTATTGAAAATAAATCAAAACCAGCTCAACGAGATATGTCTTTATTCTGAATAATATCAGCGATGTTCGAGATCAACACATAATAATCATATGGGTCATATGAGAAATCGTCAAAGTTGAATGATGCGATGAACATAAACATTTGTAAATTTATATTGACCATTTGTGGTATAGGCAAAGTACCTTTACCGTAAATTAGCTTAGCTAAGCTAATTTAATTGCCATTCTAAACAATTGCTCTCATTGTGCCTAAAATATGCAGCACTTTGATTACTATTGTTCGATTTCAATTAATTATCATCACTACATAGTATAAAACAAAGTCGCTGTCGTCTGTCCGTCCCTATGTATGCTTAAATCTTCATAACAACGCAACGGATTTTGAAGCTGTTTTTTTTAATAGATAGAGTGATTCAAGAGGAAGGTTTTTATGTCATAATTGCACCCGTGCGAAGCCGGGGCGGGTCGCTAGTAATTAATAATTGATAATTATCAATGCATTGATAATCAGCAATGCTGTTGACTTAGGAAGCTAGTCATAGGTTTTTCAATCATACTTCTAGGTCCCCTTACATGTTAAATTATGGTAAAACCACAAACAACAAAAATTCCCTGGTTTATCCAACAACTGAATTAGATGTCGCTGTAAATAAAGTAAAAGAATTTTATGAAGCCACCATCGCTGATCAACACTATCAGGCACGCAAAATATAGCGCGATCTAGTATTGTGTTGCTGAGTACAAATTGTGATTTTAAGTGGTTTAAATATAAACCTATAGCAAACCGCATCTCATCTAGGCCTCCGCGAGCCTCCCGCGCCCGCTTGCCGGGGCGTTTTCAAGATGATGTGTCTCTCTCGTAGCTATTAGGCTATCTCGCTCGCGTCGCCAACGGTTCCATGCGCGCGCGCCTCGATGCGCCCGGCAGTCCGCCGCCCGCTCTCGCCTAGTTCGTACGCGCCACCCTTGGCCGCGCCGTGAGCCCTATCTTTACGTAGTCACTTTCACGAAGTATATTTTTTTGTATTTGGGTAATTTAAAACCCACCACTTAATTAGTTTGTTATCATAAATGTGTATGTGAACGTTTTACCCAATATACCTTTTTATACCTTGCGCCCGCGTTCATATTTCACTCTACAACCCTGAGACAGACATTTCCCATATATGGCACCCAACGTTTTTCTCGTGTAATAGTGACTTGTGGTAAATTCAGTGACAATGCCAGTGACCAGGAGTAGAGCGGCTAGTTTAACTCGCAGGGATGATGCCGGCGAGGCATTTCCTGACCCCTCGCGACCAAATACACCGCTCGTATCGCCCGCCCAACAAGATGGCGGCGATACTTTTTCTTCGCCCCGCGCCGAAGCTGCTACGTTTTCTGGCGAACACGTAGCGTCCATCATAGCTACCCTGCAGCGCTCACAGACTGAAGCCTTTAGGGAGCTACTTCACTCGGTGTCCCGCGCGAATGCTTCGACTCCTGAATCATTGCTCCTCCCAGGGCAGGGTACCCTAGCACGCTGTAAAGCGACTTTTTCCGGCCATCCGAATGAATCGGTGGAAGCATTTATAGACGCTGTCGAGGCTTATAGCGATTGCGCTCAAGTGACGGACTCAAATATTTTGCGAGGATTAGCGTACCTATTCAAGGATCAAGCTGGTACTTGGTGGCAAGGAACAAAGGATTCTGTGTCATCGTGGCGCCAAGCTAAAGAAAACCTAATTAGCGCATACGGCGACCGCCGGCCGCCTCATCGTATTTACAGAGAGATTTTTTCCGCGCCGCAACAAGACGAAAGTACCGACATGTTCGTGGCGCACATTCGCGCTCTCTTGGCCAGGTTGCCCAAGGGTGACATCGCAGAGTCAGCTCAGATCGATATGACCTATGGCCTCCTCCACTCCAGAATAAGGAAAAGATTGAGGAGAGAAGATTGCAGTAGCTTTCCAGAACTTTTACGTCTCGCACGCAACGTAGAAGATGCTTTTGACGAGACACGTACGCTTACGACTCCGCGGACGAGTGAGCCCCATACCCAAACAAGTATGCGCTCTTCCACTACGCCGTCTGCAAACACGCAACCACCACAACACGACGCACGCGTGCAGTCACGCCGTGGCCGTGGCGCCCCCGCCGCCGCCCCTGACGCGCAGCGCCAGCATCCCGCGACGCCCGCGCCTTCTCCGCCGATTGTTGACACCAGCACCACTGCAAAGCAGCGACCTACCTGTGCCTACTGTAAAAGGCAAGGCCACACCAAGGACCAGTGTCGTAAGTTGTTGCAGAAACAAGGTGAGTCGCAATCCCTTACTAACTCTGCGGAAGTTCACGAAAGTGTTAAAAACGTGCAAAGTGTTACTGTCGATAAAAATCAATCATATTTTTATTGTGTTCAATCGCGTGAAGTTCGTAAACAAAAACCGCGTAACCGCCGTCGTAATCGCAATCGAAAGTCATATCAGTGTTTTTCATCGAAAAACTCCTCTATAGACTCTAGCAATAATAATAATGTTAACCCTTTTTCTAATTCATGTTGTGATAGTAACAATGTTTCATCTTGTTTTAAAAATTCATCGGTTCAATGTTTTTGTAAAAAGTGTCGTAGTAGTGTTAACCCTTTGGACGACGAACATTTTCGCTCCCGCCAAGTTAACCCTTTGGACGCCGAACGTGTCCGTCACGACAACTTTAATAGTTTTTCTTGTCAATCCGCAACTAATGCAAATGTGCCTCATTCTAATTCCATTTCGCGAAAATGTTCGGATTCCGGCAATCGTAAACAAACCGATCGACATCACAACTGTTGTATACCAAAGTGTAATAACTCAAATTTTATGAAAATTGAGAATGTGCCTTTACTTTTATGTGATGATTGTACTGTATGTAGTGGAGACACATCATCGAACGGTAACCATTTCCAGGGACCGGTTCTCTCTATTGGCCGCGATTTACGTCCGATTTTTAATATTAAAATTTTGGGTTTTAACGGAACCGCGCTGATAGACACAGCTGCCAAGCATTGCATTGCGGGTTATACGCTGTATACTCTCCTTCTACGTCAAAGACATCCCCTCAGCCCTTCCACACGCGAAGTTAGGCTTGCCGACGGTTTCGCCCGTACTATGGATGTACTTAACACCACCTTAGAGGTGTGCTTAGAGACGACAGTTATCACTATTCCATTCTTGATTTTCCCCGAATCTACCAATAATGAAACATTATTAGGTATAGATTTTATTACTGCTGCCGGAGTAGTTATCGATTTCCATAAAGAGATTTGGTACTTTAGCAACAATAGCCCGGTACAGTTTAAGTTGTCCTTTGAACCTACCTCTCGCGCCGTGTCCTGCGCCTCTACAGATGTTCTTAGGGATGATGAAGGTACTCGCCTTAAGCCAGCTGAGCGACAAGCACTCGCTGACATCCTCACCAGGCACGCCGACGTCTTCAAAGCAGGGGGAGGCCCAACTCCTGATGCGGAGCACCGCATTGAAACCGGTGACCACCCGCCAATTGCAGTTCCTCCTTACCGCCTGAAACCTTCAAAGAAGCAGCTCATGAAAGCTGAAATTGGTAATATGTTGGAGGACGACATCATAGAAGAATGTGAATCGGCTTGGTGTTCCCCGGCGCTGACTGTACCGAAGCCCAATGCTGCACAAACTGCAGATATTATTCGAGAGTTACACGACTCTCCAACAGCCTGTCACCCAGGTATCGACAGGACGTACCAAAAGGTAGCCCAGCTGTATTATTTTACAGGGATGCGGAGAATAATCACTGATTATGTCAAAGCCTGCATCATCTGCCAACGTTACAAGGCAAGTAACACAAAGCCACCAGGTCTACTCCAGACGCCAGTTATGAACCAGCGTAACGAGGTGTTGGCCATCGATTTATTCGGTCCATTACCGGAAGGAGACCAGGGGGAGCATTGGATTCTACTGGTTGAAGACACAGCTACCCGATGGACTGAGCTTTACGCTCTCAAAGAAGCCACAGCCGAAGCCTGTGCTCATGTCCTTATTGAGGAATATTTCATGCGATTCGGCCTCCCGCGCCGCATCATTTCGGATAATGGGGTCCAGTTTATCTCCTCAGTAATGCGCCAATGTATGGCCGTACTCGACATCAAACAAAATTTCATCCCACTCTATCATGCAGAAGCTAATCCTGCTGAGCGAAAAAACCGCGATCTTAAAGCGATGCTTGCACATCTCGTGGAAGACGACCCTACTTCATGGCCTAAGAAGTTGCTGGTGATTCGTTTCGCCCTGAATAGCGCCAAGTGCCGCACAACAGGCCAGTCACCAGCTCTTTTATCCTTTGGCAGAGAAATGCGATCGCCCACAGAGGTCCTTCACGACTTTCGTGCAGTTTTAGACAAAGAGAACTTCGTCCCACAAATAACTCCTTATCTCAGGAATTTTCTTAACTCTCTATCAGCTGTTCGAGAACGTGTGGAAATAAATAAATAAATAAATAAATCGTTTATTTTCATCAAAGTAGTTACATCGACTGTAGGTATACATTAAAATAAAACTTAGAAATAGTCTGCGATAATGCCGTTGTAATCATAAGGAACTCTGGTACCCATTGTAAGATTTAACTTGTGTTATGGATGCCAGGATTCTTCGTATCATATGCTTTGGAAAATAAATAATACAGACATTAAACACATGTGGATATTCACCCATATCGATGTTTGCTTAAATATGACTAAAGCTAAAATTTGTACTAAGTATATCTAATTAAGTATGTTAAATGAAACAGATATATGCAGTGTGTTCGTGTGTGTATGTGTGTGTGTGTGTGTGTGTGTTTGTGTGTGTGTGTGTGTGTGTGTGTGGTGGTGCGCGCGCGTGTGTGTTTGTGCGCGTGTATGTGAGCGCGTGTACGTGCGTGTGTGTGTGTGTGTGTGTGTGTGTGTGGTGTGTTTGGTATATGAGTATTTGTATTTGTTGTATTTGTTTTTGTTGCTTGGAAATTTAAATCCCTTTATAGTTTAAGAAGATCTTCAGTATCTGAATAGGTTTTATTTAGAAGCCATTTGCTCGTTATTTTTCTACAAAAGTGATTACACAGTGGGAAAATATTACAATACTTGTTTACCATATTATATAAGTGATTGCCAATAACTAGATGATGTCGGCTGGCAAATGTAGTTTTGTATCTTTGTACAGGGCATACATTAAAGCCTCGTCGTTTATAGGTGATTTTAATCTTCATATTTGTGTAGTTTAAGGAGGCATGCTTTCTTAAAACAGTTTGAAGCACATACAATTGGCGCACCGTAAGTACCTGGCATTCACCATAAAGCGTAGTAGTAGGATATTTGTAGGGTCTGCTGGTCATAACCTTTAGTATAGCCCTCTGTGCCCGTTCTAATTTCAAGAGAACCGTTTTAGCAGCACCACCCCATACTGCAATGCAATATCCTAGGATTGACTGGCCTAACGCAAGATAAACAGTTTTGAGCATACTTGCATCTGCTGAGCTTCTTAATTTTTTAAAGATATATATAAGTTTACGGACCCTCTTAGTTAGGTTTTCTATTTGATGTTTCCAATTTAGCTGATTATCAATATATATCCCTAGGTATTTAACATTATCAGATCTGCTTAGAGTTGGGCAATCACAAGAACTGAGAGGGGAAACTGTCATACATGTATGAGTCTTTAGTTGATAATCTATATTAGGTTGAGTGCCAGATTTTAGAGAAAAGGTTAAGTAGGTTGTTTTAGAGGAGTTGAGTGTTAATACATTATTCGAAAGCCAGCCAATTACTTTGCTAAGCGCATTTTCAGCTATTTTAAAAGTGGTAGGCCAGTCAATTCCATGGACTATCAAGGCTGTATCGTCAGCATATGTAAAAATAGAACAGTTGTCAAGGGGAAGGTTACACAGAGCATTAATATAAACTAAGAAGAGAGTGGGTCCCAAGACTGAGCCCTGCGGTACGCCAAAAGTAAGAGAAGTTTCATTACTAACTGTTGAATCGATTTTTACACTCTGTGTTCTGCCAGATAGGTAGTCTTTAAAGATTTTTAGGACATGGCCACGTACACCCATCTGTTCCAGCTTAGTTAGAAGATGCGGCAAAGACACGGTATCAAAGGCCTTAGTAAGATCCAGGAAGATGCCTATACATTTCTTGCTGTTATCTAGCTTGTCGACCACATGGTCAACTAGGGAGGTCACTGCATCTTCCGTAGACTTACCACCCCTGAAACCGTACTGATTTGGGGCCAAAATATTGTTGTCATCTAGGAAGCCAATGAGGCGAGAGTTCAACAATTTTTCAAGCACCTTAGAGAGTGCCGGCAATATCGATATTGGCCTATAATTGTTGACCTCATCTCTGGTGCCATTTTTAAAAATCGGGAAAACCGTAGCTCTTTTAAAAACCTTTGGGAATTTACCACATTCGATTGACACATTACAAATATGGGTAATGACAGGAACCAGCTTGCCACTACATTGTTGCAAAAGCCTTGCTGAGATGCCATCCCATCCCACAGCAGCATCGCTTCTAAGATTAGAAATTATCTTTGCAACTTCATACTCATCGGTAGGTAGAAGAGTAAGGGAATTTACAGGAGAACTTATATTTATAGGTATGGGAGAAGTAGACTGACTATTATTATGTTTACGAGCCAAGTCACAGCCGATGCTTGCAAAAAACTGGTTGACTGTATTTATAGATTGCGATTTGTCTGGATGTAGCTTAAGTAATTCTAAGGGGGGATTCACTGTGCAGTTGGTGTTTATAATCTTCTTGATGACTTTCCATGTAGCTTTGGAATTGTTTTTTGCCTTATAAAATTCTTGCCTTTCGTACGCCTGTTTCAAATTTTTGAGCAATTTGTTGCAAAAATTCCGGTATCTAGTATACGTGATTTTTAAAGTATAGTTATTTGGTTGCGATTTCAATTTAAGACCCATTGCGCTTCTATTTCGTATGCATCTTAACAAACCCAACGTTATCCAAGGCTTTATCAATCGATTTTTAGATGGAATATGTCTTATCATTGAATGTTGTTTGATCACTTGCCTAATTGAGGATACAAACATTTCTGCAGTTAGGTCAGGATCTTTGCAATTTAGTACTTGCTCGAAATCTAATCCAGTTATTGTTTCGTACACAGCAATGTAGTCTGTTTGAATACGAGTTTTGGTACATTTAGTGACTATTGATTTGCATTCTATGTTTAGGAGGATTGGAGCATGATCAGTTATGTTCGTTTCAAATACTATAGTTGTACTTTTACGTTCAGACTTAAGAAAAACATGATCGAGGCAGTTGTTATTACGAGTTGGCAAGACGTGGGTAGGTAGTAAACCATGTGATGCATTTAGTGTAAGATATTCATCGACTGAGTGGTTTTGGTATGTTGAAGAAATATTTATATTTATATCTCCCATTAAGATGATGTCATTGATACTGGCGACAGACTTTAAGACATTATCTAGGCTATTCAGGAAGTTGCTAGTATCACGGAAACTAGGTGGACGGTAAAGTGCTATAACAACCATATTATATGATTGTAATTTACATGTCAGGCAATTTGCATCCAGAAACACAGGTTCTGTAACCGAATGTTCTATATTTATTTTAACATAGAAAATAACACCATCATTCTGGTTTATATTATTTTTTGTGTGATAGGGTATATAACCTTCCATTATTGGAACAATAGGAGTTTTGCTGAGCCAACACTCGGATAGAATTATTAAGTCTGGTGATGTCTGGATGTTGGCCAAAAATACTTCAAGTTCATCAATGTTATGATTTACGCTCCTAATGTTTAATTGTAAAATTTTTATTGCATTTTTTGATTTTTTAAATAAAGTTACATATTCTTCCGGTTTACAAGATAGTGAAAGTTTGAGGCCAATTGTATCTAGTTCTTCAGTTATAGTATTTATATCAAGCATTTTTAAAGATATTTAATTCTCCAAGTATGTTACGCAAGGGTTTATATGTTTGTCTTAAGTAATTATTCGTGAAACGAAACGGGTCGATATAAAAAATAACAGTAGTTAACAGCATGAAATTATTAAGTGGGTATTTGTGTATTTTTATTGTCGTAATGTCAAGTGATACTGATATCGCTTGCTGTCGGCAGCGCATAGATTTTGTACTTTTTGTGTAGAACATTATACAAAAATAACATTTATTGTTTTTGGGCATGCATTTATTATAACAGTATGATGTAGGGATGTGGAAGTGTGGCTTAGTGTTATGTATAGTATGTTTGTTAGTGCAGAGGTTCTGTTTAGTATTGATTTTACAACATTTCATCTGAAAGTTATGCCTTTGGACTGTAAGTCTCCAAACAAAGCTTCTAAAACATAGGTCCATCATGTACTTGAGGGGAAATGACTGTATATTGTTTGACAAACTTAGTAAATATTGGTAAGTCCAGTTCTCAGCTGAGTTTATGATAAAATGTTTTTTTTTCGGATTTAACCATATAAACAATCTTGACAAGTATACTATGTGATTTAAATCCAACAGGACAAGACAAAGCACTACTCCGATTCGTCGCGCCGACCAGCCGAAACCTTTGAGGTAGGAGATCTGGTTCTGCTGAAGTCTCACCTCTTGAGTAAAGGTTCTAAAGACCTCACTTCAAAATTCTTCCCACGTCGCGACGGTCCTTATTTAATCGTAGCAAAGGTTAGCCCTACTACCTATACCGTTGCCAATACCGAACAGCCTGATGTCGTTTTTGGGAAATATCACACCCAAGACCTTACCCGTTACCAAGGTAACCAGGCCTCCTTACCCAAACCAGTCGTCCATAAAAGACACCGGGGTCGTCCCGCTAAGGCTACTCAGTTACCAGTCCAGGAACGAGGGCGTTCTCCAGAACTGGAGGGGGAGTATATAGCAAACCGCATCTCATCTAGGCCTCCGCGAGCCTCCCGCGCCCGCTTGCCGGGGCGTTTTCAAGATGATGTGTCTCTCTCGTAGCTATTAGGCTATCTCGCTCGCGTCGCCAACGGTTCCATGCGCGCGCGCCTCGATGCGCCCGGCAGTCCGCCGCCCGCTCTCGCCTAGTTCGTACGCGCCACCCTTGGCCGCGCCGTGAGCCCTATCTTTACGTAGTCACTTTCACGAAGTATATTTTTTTGTATTTGGGTAATTTAAAACCCACCACTTAATTAGTTTGTTATCATAAATGTGTATGTGAACGTTTTACCCAATATACCTTTTTATACCTTGCGCCCGCGTTCATATTTCACTCTACAACCCTGAGACAGACATTTCCCATAAACCGCATTTTCAAGAAATGCATGAATTTTATTATGCAATATTATGTTATCTTTTCAAGTAAAAGTTGTAAAATTGTAAATGATAGCTTTGTAAAGAATGAAAGTGTTTCTGCTGATAAAAGTAAAAAAGCTCAGCAAAAAGTAAAGAAAAATATTTTTTTGACCCACAGTATTGTAACACCTTGTTACTTGTGAACCAACTTGAAACTTAATTATATTATGATAGATATTTAGAGAACATATCATTATTAGCTATATTTCGTTCTATTCGTTGATGTAACCTGTTTCAGGAACAAAACAAATACCAAAACATAACATTATTGTATACTGTTGGAAGCTATGTGTATATTGTTCGATCTTTTACGTCTAGTTTTTCCAGTTATCATTTTCTTTCAGTTACCCTGTTCAGCACCTTCAGGACAGAAA
This sequence comes from Clostera curtula, assembly GCA_905475355.2. Lineage (NCBI taxonomy): Eukaryota > Metazoa > Arthropoda > Insecta > Lepidoptera > Notodontidae > Clostera > Clostera curtula. Next base: position 1,320,674 of record FR997804.1, on the reverse strand, counting down.
AAAAATTAATTCATCCTATATATATTCTTACCACAGAAGCATTGTCTTTTTACATCAATTGATAATTGATATTATATTTTCTTAATTGAATCTTATCGATTCCAGCCAAATAAAACACTTTTTTAACGTTAAGCTGATTACTATTGCTTATCATTTAGTAACTAAAATTGTAATAAATGTAATAAAAATATATCTAATTTCTAAACATTTATTTTTAATTTTATGATAATAAACCCACTGCAAAAAACCTATGAGGTTTCGATATCGGCTATATCGATAAATACAGCTCTAGCAGAAGTATCGTTATTGTACAAACATCCTACTTATTACATCTCTATTTTATTCGGTATGTTGGTAGCTCCTACGAATATTGCGCTGTTGTGTTGTTAGAATTAACGGCTCAAAAGATTGTATATGTGTGCGTGAGCTAAAGCGATATGTACGTAGTGCCGTCTCTTAGAACGTAGTGATTATATACTCTTTGTTAACAGCTAACAAATAATACCAAACGACTTAATAGAAAAAAAGTCGAAAATTGTAAAAAAAAAACATTTTTTTGGGGGGCTAACTTTAATGAGCCCTTCTTTCGTGTAATGGACTCTAGAACTACGCTTTGTCACTCGGACCACAGAACAAAAATACCCTAAAGAGTCGGATGGACCAACTACAATTAGACGAGTACGAGTATTTAATATCAGTAACACATCTAAACAATCTTTATTACACAGTTTCTAATTACTCCGACTTATCTACTTCGGTAAAATTATGAGAATGTAGTTTTAAATAAGAAAAACATACTTAGTCATGAAATCCAACCGTTATAAACCGAAACAAATGGTTTATTTTAGGTTTTTCGTTATAAACGGATTGTTTTCATTGGTTATATATCGGCCTTACATATTTAGGTGGACCGATATCCCGGCATCATTTCAGCCAAAAGACGTCCACTGCTGGACATAGGCTTCCCCAAGGATCTCCAGAAAGGCCGCGGCCGGTCCTGGGCCACACGCAACCATCGTTTTCAGTATTTTTTAAAACGGTCATACCTATCCATGTAATATACTAAGTATTAAGTATAGGTATACTTTGTCTTTTGCCCCGATTACTATTCAAACTGGACTGGGTCACACAAGGTACTTGACCTGTATTCCAGATACGTAATCACCTACTCCTCAATTCATAACATTAAGTGGCTCACGGCCTAAGACTATTCGATAAATAAAGTGTACGAACTGGGTCACTTTCTATTTCTGAAATTGTTTATAATGTTTTAGTAGTGTATTTATATGTTTAGTGGACAATTTGATGTGGATATTGCTGTACGTGTCATGCAGCCAACCTTATTGATTTTAAAAAAGAAACGGCGTAAATTACATTATAGTACCACGATCGCTAGCCCGTTTATTTTCAGCGGTACCTATACGTTTTTTTTCATTCAAAATCGCATCCTAAAAACGTGGATGCCTCTCGTACTCCATTATGGATTTCTCCTTCTCCCCATGTTCACTCAATTCTGATGAACATACAGGATATAAGTGCTTTTAATAAAAAAAATGGTCTAATAAACAAAACTTTATTCCATAATTATAGCAGCATTATTTTAATGTTACAATGTGGTGACAGATTTAGATAACATAATGCAATGCAATCTCATCACCCTATTTCATCTTTCATCATCATTTCATTACAGCTCTTAAATGACCCACCACTGGGTCGGGACTCCTCCAAATTCATGGAGTAAGATAATTAGCCTACAGTGCCCCGCTGGCAAGACGGGTTGGGACAGGGTTTGTATCAAGTTTTCCTTCTCTTGGGGCTAGGTGATCTGCCTCTTGCGTTCTTTTAGTCGCCTCTTACGACACGGTGGTATGGGTTGATGACATTGTGTATTCTAAATGCAAAAAGAAATGATAAGGCTGGTAAGTTAGCTACAGGAGAAGAAACCCTGTACCTTCTGGCCAGCTTGGCACAGTAGGATAATTACCATCCATCTAACTGGAGGAGGCCCGACTCAGCAGTGGGTCATCTATGGGCTTATTATATCTTTATGTACATTATAAAAACATACCCTAGGTAGATGCAACTCGTAACCGCGGCCGTTGAGTGCAGATTATACATACATATTATGTTAGAACCCTAGACGCGTTATGAAGGTAATTTGCGCACTGACCTATCCACTAAAACCAACCGCGTGCCTCAACTGCCCGAAATATTCCCACGGGTTTCGCTCGCCAATGGGGAACATGCTCTACGGCCTCGATGAGTCTTGGCTGGCTGGCCCGCCTTTCAGGGGCCCCACGCTTTCATGGGGAGTCTGGGACGCTGTGCGGCATGGCTGACCCTGAGCCGGCATGGCCCGTAAGGATCCTAAACGCATGCAATTTGGTCTACCATTATCTTAGAATACTCTTTGTATGTTAATTTCAAATAAATATTTGTTTACTGGTATTATTATTATTTTCAATTTTGATATTTTATAAATGACGACAAACCGGTCTATCCACCAGCAAAGTATTGCGTTTACATCGACCACATTGATGATAAATAAGATACGACAAATGCACAACCGCGAGTGAGAAAAGGCGTATGTGGCCACCACTTAATAGAAATCGCAGATTAACATTTCAATATGATTTAAGGGCAATTTTAGTTCCAATTCAAAATCATGCTATTAAAATTTAGATAAATATTTTATCACGGATTTGCTCATTATCATCCCATATGTCTTTAGCCTCATTCCCATTGCAAGAGGATCAGTGAGATATGGTCAGTACATTTACATCACTGAAGTAGGAAACCTATGGAAACGAAACGTCAACCAAAATGTGTGCCACTGTGACGTCATCTGGCCGCTAAACATGGCGGTTTTAGTGCTGCCCAGAAGATTTGAATGTTATTGGGTTGTATCGATAAATGTTCTTGCCTCATTTTATTTTAAATATTATTAAGTATTTCTTATTTGTAGAATTAATACTTTATTAAGAGGTAAGTATATTTTTATGTGCAAAGATACTTTGATGTATATGTGTGAAATCTAAGACAAGTTCGTGCTTCAAATTTTCCAAGTAAACGATATGACCATTTTTAAAAGTTGCTACACTGATTTTGTAAAGTTGTCGTTTGACCGCAAAACATAAACATATGGCGTAGTACATTGTCAGGACCGGCCAAAACAGGAATTGTTTCCAACTGATTTTCTTTTAATATGCCAGTTTTATTGTTTGCTGACTGACAGACTTTTTTTCATAAAGTTTGCCTAGATGATTGATGACATTATCATTCAAATTGGGCAAATATGTTTCTTGGATGGAATCGCAGTCTTATATTTTTCTAAAATAGTTTTACAGAAAGAGAATTACATAGATCACAACTACTCGTAACTAGCATACCAGCAATAATACAGCAGCAACAAGTATATCAAAGGCTAAAATTTAATTATTATAATATTATAAAAACAAGTTTCAATTATTTAATTATAATTCCTGCTCCGTCTTCACAGTCGAAAGCCGAAAGTCCAACGACTATCCCGTTGATAATCGTCCCACCATAAAAAACTTGTATAATAATTTTGATCCTTTTATAGCCCGTTTTGTTGTATAATAATATGTATGTTGTTAAAAATAAAGTATATCAATACTAACTGAAAGTATGTCGATAAATACATAATGTACAACCCCAGCTAACTGACTGACAATGACATTTGCTGCGCTAAACATGGCGGATTTTCGGCCTCATTAGGTATTTACTTATATATATGTCAACGGAAAACAACAAGAACCGGAAATTTATAAATTACCTAGGAAATTTATAAACGGCCGTAGGATTCCAAACGAGAGATAAATTGTATTATTTTACGCCCACATTTTCGGAAATTTATAAACTTACTGAACTCACGCGTAAAATAATAAGTAGCAATAACCAAACGCCATGGGCGCTCTGATTGGTTGAATAAGTCACGTGTTCCTTCTCCGTCTCCTCCGCCGCCATTGTTCGATATTGTCTAATTGTGGTAACCTAGACCTGATACTGCTGCATCATCAGATATACCTGCTGCATCATCAGGAATCTATAAGATACCCAACTCCTAACCAAATTACAGTAGATGATCGTGTTTGGACTCATTGTAAGGGTATCAATGAAACAGATATAAAAAAGTTAGGTACCTGACATTTATGGCTGAGTAGACTTTCAATGTAGTGAACATTGTGTGTGTACTCAGCCATAATGCAGTCCAATGTCAGGGGTTTTTTAAGTTAAATACTTATTTTATTATGTTTAATTTGTTACATGTTTTTAGGTATTTTTTTTATTGAGTACTTAACGTTTGGCAATTCGCCAATCGCGATCACTCGCAAATCGCGTTTTTTTTTTAATTAAACTTTATAATGTTTGTTTTTTTTGGCAGAAGGCCGGCTTTATTGTTTTTCTTTTTAATAAAAATTTTTAACTTCGCATCACTCTATTTCTATTGTTTTATTTTGGTAGAGTGAAGTAGGGCTCATTAGCATATTATGTGAAACAGTAACCCTGTATTATAGGTACTTACCTAGTTTTAAAGTACAAATACTGTTACGTACTGATAAATTTATAGTTTGGCAAGTCTAATTGTACCTATGTCTATGGACACAAGCATGCCACTATCAACATCGACCAATCAGAGAACAGTGTGTTATTTGCCGTATCTTGTAGAAGCGTAAAATTAAAAGCTCTACTGTGATTGGTCGAACCGTTTAGAATCTTACGAATGGATATCCGTTAGTTTATAAATTTACGACGAGACGTCGTAAGTTTATAAATTTCCGAAAATGTGGGCGTAAAATAATACAATTTATCTCTCGTTTGGAATCCTACGGACGTTTATAAATTTCCTAGGAAATTTATAAATTTCCGGTTCTTGTTGTTTTCCGTTGACATATACATGTTTCACTTTATGTACGCACTGACATACTGCTATATTGTTTTCCTGCGAGTTACAGCCCTGAGTAAGAACGAGATAGATATATGTTTATGTGTGTGCCTTCAAAATGGATACTATTTTTATAAGCAATTGTACCTATAGAACAATATGTCGCGTCCCTATTATTTAAGTCAATGATTTACATTGACGGAAGCCATAAACAGAGTCCAGTTCTTGTGTCAATTTGGAAATTTGAGGCTCCGGTATATATGTATTGGTCACATCGTTAAGATGACACAGTTTTTCTGAAGATCACACTTTTAACAATTAATATTGTCGTACTTGTAAAATGATATTTGCCTGGCTCACAACCTTGCTATTGCGTTGTTTTTACAAAATATTTATTTTCATGCAGACATGTCGCTTATTCTCTAATATGGCAAATACCAATAGCGAAGTGAAGTGCCACCTTTAAACATTTTATTATTACGCTTGCAGGCAGACGGCCACTTCCTGATAGGTTAAGCAATTGCGCGGATAAAACTAGTTTCTCCGTATTTCGAAACCGCGCGTATTGTACTGTACGCATCACTCCATGACTTAAGGTCATCGCTGATTTAGCGGTTTCTTTTCTCAACTTAATTTATTTACAACATTAAGAGTGTAAATTGATTCACTGTATAATATGTCTGTGTGTAATCACGGTGTGATGGACAAACCAATCAAATATTTATGTGTTAATCAGTCATCACTAAGAAAGCAATAAGTAAATTGAGAGTTTAAAATCGTCAAAATGACTGAACAAACATAACATAGCGAAAATTTAATAAGAAACTCACTAACTAACCAGGTAAAACGGCTTGGTTAGTCCGTTCAAAATAGGCATAGATCTTAAGGTTTATTAGGTTTATATTTAAATCTCTTCATTTTTTTTATGTGCAGGTGGCACTTCAACACTGCTATTCGTGTCGCATATGCATAAATATTACAGAATTCAACGTTTCGGTTTATTAAGCTGTGCATTGATGGAATTAAGCATCATTCGTCAAAATAAAACTCTGTGCAGACCCTTACGTACGTTTTAATGTTATAGAAAAACAACTGTAAATCTTTCTTACTGTCGGGTATTTAATTAACATTATTTAATGTGAATAAATTTAATTGTGAATTTAAAACTTTCACCACTTACTAATTATCTGAAACATGTGTTCTGGTAGACGCAAATTTCGTAACTATTCAAATTAAAAAATTCAATACTATTACAAAATTCAAATTAAGATGTTTTTAATATTTACGTCTACAGAATCATGTATAAATTTGTTAATCTGTCAATTAATTAGCAAAGAGGCAGATACAATATAAATAACAGGTACAATACTTATTGGATAAGACTAATGCTCTTTACAAAATAAATCTTTTGCAAGGCATCGTTTGATTCAGTTTTAATTGAAAAATGTAATATAGGCTGGGAGTTGAATTATATATTAGTATTTACATTTTTATACTATAACTTGCATGAGTATCTTTGCGTAGGTGTCTGTTGTCGCCGATGCCCAGTAAATTATCATTAAATATCCAAACAACATTCATGAATCATGAGCAATAGGCCTAATCCTATTAGTATCATACACAATACCAATCCGAAAATAATCCAATAAATTCTGAACTTATCTAGACACACAGGTACAAATTTAGTGTTAGTAAATTTTAACGTAACAATAACATGTAACAGTTTGGAACTAAAACAAAATGTCGTGGGGATAATATTCTGTTCTTTGGTTTCCAATGTAGACATTAAAAACACAAACGTCATTGTCGAATAAGTAGATTATTTCCGAATAACATAATTACATTATTATAATAAAATTATTATGCTAGTTTTCTTGATCAATTAATATTTTCCAATAAAATTCCTGTAATTCTTGTCTCGAAGCCTAATTTTAGGGGAGGCCGTAAGTATCAGCAGTGGGTAATTTAGGGGCGACAACAATGACGTTTGTTGTTTCATTCCATGCATGAATTGTACAACTTCACATTATATACAAATACAAACTTCACATTATTAGGTACTCGTTCATGAGTACCTAAATTATTTTTTAACGTAAAAAAACATTAGGCATTTACCAGTTCTAGGTAAAATATAACAATTATAGCATGTGCTACTGTGTACTTTGTTTTAAATTTCTCTAAAAGTCTAACTTAAATCGTTATTTACGCTCATAGAGAACTATCAACTACATATTTTATTTACTTCGAATTTACAAAATGTCCTGCACTTTAGTCCACAGATTAAAAATTAGGGTCAGTGACAATCGAAGCCGCACCACCTGACCCCTTATCTCGGTTAATAAAAAAGTGTCTCCAAGTTGTATAGAATACAGTACAATTCAGATCGGTCAGCTCATACACATACAGCTCCGTGTGGCAATCTTTTTCTGGGCCACAAGATGATTAAAGACCAAAGCCTACCGGAACCGTCAAGCAAACCTACGCAGAGGGGATTTTAGTGGGTAGTCGTGAACTCCTTTAGTAGTGCCACCTAACTGGATCGTGTTATGCCCGATCGGCCGTTGGCCTATCATGCGTATCATGCTAGTCGGACACTAACCCTTAATTTAAATTTACAAACGGATTTTAAAATACAGTTGGGATTAATGCAATGTTATAAACTAAATATTAGTAAGTTGCATTGTGTATCTTTCTAATTAGTTTTGTGCCCGGAATGCGCATTCTCGCTAGTCACGTTTAATTTATGAGTCTTTGTTTAAGTAATTATGTAAACGTTTATACTTTTAATCCGTGATATTGTTAGGGTGTCGGCAGACAGACTGTTTGCAGTTTGCATAACGCCAGCCTCTGAATCAAATATGAACCGACCTAAACTCAATTAGGGAAAGTCAATATTCTCTTTCCGTGTACAATATCGGTATCACAATTGTGTTTAAAAATTAGACATTATCCAATTCTAGCCTGTAAAGTAGCCTTAAAACTGTGGTAATTGGTAATTCCATTTTCTATAGAGCTCATAAAAACCTTTTTCAATATACGTTTAGGATTGGATTTATGAAAAGGGAATGTTAGAAAACATTACCAAGGTGTGTTAAACTCAAAAGTAACTATTGGTATATTAATTGTTTGTTATAAATTGTTATTGTTAATTTATTTTAACTAAAATAATATTGTTAATTCTGTAATTTTAGTTTATTATTGTTAATTCTTCTCACAAAAGTCTACCAAATCATCTAGTTTGAAAATATCACTAAATATGTACTGACGACAGCGCAGGATTTACTAGCGCCATGCCAGAATTCTTCCCACAATTTGAAGTTTGCCGCCCCTGCACATTGTGGGAAACGCCTGGGTAGCAAATTAAGCTAAAAATTAATCATTTTACAATGCCAGGAGCTGCACTCTGGAAGATATAAATACAATTCTCAATACATGTATTGATTGGCTGTTTGTAATATAAAATATAATATAATATTTTAGCCTTTTACATTCTAATAAGTTTTGGTTGTTACTCAGGTGACCGTAAATATATGTGTACTTTGGACTTCCTCGTTAAAAGTGCACAATTAACGAGATTTGAGCATAGTATATAAAACTTGTATATGTGTGTATAATATAAATTATAGCTGGGCATACATGTATCTAACTTGCAGGCCAATAAAGTGATGTAACTTCTTTTTAACTACGTTTTTAAACGTACAGAAAAAATATAAGTAACTAAAATATTAAGACAGGGTAATATATAAATTAGAATTTAAATTGACCTGCGTTGATGCTTAAATAAATAAGCTTAGAGTACATATTTTTCAATGAATTCTCATTTCGGAAAACAATAACATATCCAGAAATGAAATTTAACAAAAAAAGTTAACCAAACTAACACAGTTTGTTCCACACCTTATTCATACAATATTACGTTATTAATTATAAAAATTATACTTACATGTCATAATATTATATCATTTTTATACTAAACGGAGTCAAATTATTTACAATTACTGGACAGCAGGTAGACAAGCCAGACATTTTTTATACCATATACAGGATGCAACAAAAATGTATATATAGCACAGAGTCCACAGAAAGAAGCAGTCTTGTGTCTATGTCAATGATTTTTTAATCTGTAAGTATGAGTGAGCCAGTTCTATTAGTTTTAGCTGTCATTATTGTGCTACACACTTAGTATATGTTCCACGTAGTGACAATTGTCAAAAATATAGATTTAGTTAGGTATTTATTTGTCTTGAAATTTCCCACACAGTATTTCAAACCAGTCATGTTTTGTTACACCCTGTATTACGTTAATAACCTCTATAACAACTTGACTTTTGACCAGCTTGTGATGTAGAACTAAACAGTATTTTCCAAATCCAATTTGTCACACCGTCTATTAGTTACCGTATTTTTTTCAATAATTTATTCTAGCAACATGTGGACTGCACCGTTTCAGCCTCAAGGAGATTGAAGTCCATACCATTAGGACGGTTGAAACCAGTCTTTATGCCATCCCAGCCATCTTCAACTTTGTATTCACCAGTCTGTATACGGTTATAAACTTCTTGGGCGACAAGGACAAATGCTTCTTCAACATTTTGACCTGTCTTTGCTGATGTTTCTACATGATGTAAACCTAAAACAGAATAATTTTAATTTCATATTACATTAACCATGCGTACAGTCTAATAACTAATACTAGAACTGGGTATTTGAAAACATAAAATTATTGTACTTTTATGTATTTTAAGACTTTATTACTAATAATATCGATATACAATAGGAAAAACTTAAAAAAAAAACTATTAACTACACACAACTCTTTCTTTTCAGATTTATTAAGGCAGTCTGATAAAATATTCCTGATATTAATATATTTAAGGAACATTTAAAAACATATTGTCAGGAGTTGTTTTTGTTGTATTCGTTCATAGTGGTACAAAACAAAAAAGATAACTTTTGGGGTTCGAGATTTTCAATATTTTGGATATTTAACAATGACAACAAATTAAATAGATGGAAACGCTGTAATTTTTACTGCAGAGTGAATAAAAACATTATGACGTCAAACGCGCGCTCGTATTTGTTCGGGAGCAGCTGTCGGCGTGTTTTCGGTACTGGATTCCAAATTATTTTTTATTTTAAATAACTTTCCGACTATTGCGAAAAATAACATAAAAATGTTTTGTTATAAAACCCAAAAAGCCTCAAGGGTTGCTCAATCTCTCGACTTCCACTTGACACTCTTTTTGGGGACACCCTGTATATGATCTCCAATGAACACAAAAAATTAATTCAAATACCCAATTGTTCAAAATACACAAAGTATTGTAATTAATTGTCTAATAATAATTAATGTTATGGTTAAGTTATAGTGTTTTATTTATTTAAAGTTCACTGGTGACATATTTTTTTTACATTCCACTATGTCACATGACACACAAAGCCCATTGAACAATTAATTGACAGTGCACTTTTCTAAAACACTATATTTTAAACAAGTAAATAATACCAAAAGCTTCAATTATATGTGATATAAAATATGTTTGTTAAATTTATCAGCTTATTTTGCATTCTGTTGACCTATATTGAACTGATAACAGGCAGAAATTGTATAATAATTTATTCATGTTTGAATCAGTAACTTAGTTTTGATATACAATATACCATGCAATTTCTGTTTTTATACTGTCCATAAAAAAATGGAAAAAGAGTTAATATTTAGCAGAATATTAAGTATCACAAGCATTTAATTAATTACTTCCAAAATTAACAATATTTGATAATACAATTAGTATTGAAAATTGATTTAGAATACATAGTATCACCACCCCATTCCATCCTAAAGCTGTTGTAAGAGCTAACAAATGGAAATAGCAAGTCAAATAACCTACCCGCAATAGAAGGAAAACATGATACAAAACCCTGTGGAAACACATCTGGCCAGAGTGGCACAGTAGGCTAATCACCCTCTATCTAACTGGAGGAGGCTTGCCTCACAAGTGGGTAATTTATGGGCTGAGTAGTAGTCATTTTCAGCCCACAAATTACCCACTACCAAGTTGGGACCCCTCCAAATTCATGGAGGAAAATTAGCCTATTGTGCCATGCTGGCAAAGTGGGTTGGCACAGGGTTTGTATCGAGTTTTCTTTCTCATATGGCTGGATGATTGGCCTCTTACAATCCTTTAGTCGCCTCTTACAACACCCTCAGGACAGTGTGGGTTGGTGACATTTTGTATTCTAAATCTGTCACCACATGGTAGTAAGGTTTAAGGTACGCGGTAGTAGTAGTAGTAAGGTGATTTTACAATGTGCTTTTAAATAAACTACTATTATATCAGCAGCAAGCTTCATTTAATAGGAACTGACCTTGATGTCTTTATGTGATCTGCAAACTACAGGGGTATTACATAACATGTTACACAATAACAATTTTAGCTTCATTTAAAAAGAAAAACCCTGAATTTTTGTTTGGATTATCAGAAATATTATATCTGGTTTTCACTTTTATTAATTTACACACACAAGGATTAAAATTTGTGTGTTAATATCATCTCATGCCCAATAATAATTTATATAAACAGGCAAACTGTCTTACCATTTTCTTCAGCAAACATCCTTGCTTCTTCACAAGATACTGTTCTCCGTGCTCCATTTCTATTATCTGTGCCTACAAGGTCCACTTTACAACCCACTAATGCAAACACAGGCCTGTGTGGCTCTATATGCCTCTTAGCCTCCATCATCCACAGGGGTATATGCTCAAAACTGGATCTATTACAGACATCGTACACTAATAGCGCACCCACTGAATTCCGATAGTACGATTTCGTTATTGATCTAAATCTCTCTTGGCCAGCTGTGTCCCACAACTGTAATTTAATCCTTGTACCATCTTGAACTTCAATTATTCTGGCAAAGAAATCCACACCCACCGTGGGGTCCGATAGCTAAAATGTAACGCGCAATTTATAACCAGAAATACACGAAAATAACACCAAAACAAAGGCAATTTTACGCACCTCAGCGAACTTCCCGTCTGTGAAATATTTCAATAAGGAACTTTTGCCCACGGTGCTGTCGCCAATTAGGATAAGCCTAAATTGGTAATCAAATATTGGATCAACCATTTTTTAAGACACTGTATTATTTATTTTAAAGCAACAATGGTTTCATAAAAAATTACGTCTCTAGGAAAAATGACAAGCAAGACAAACAAGAATTTGACACTAACAAATCAATCACTCAAAAGTCAAATGTTCTTGTTTTTACTATAAATATAGTATCAGACATAATTATTAAAATTGTTGTTATTTGTGTGAAATCAAGCATATATCAAATTGAACTTTTTAGCGACTAATCCGCGTGTATTTATAAATTAATTCCAGTTGTCACGTTTCAAATGCTCCCATGACAACGACTGCTGCAAAACAAGCATTCAAAACTTCATTCAATGAAAATATAACTTCAATTCAAAGTTACTGCAGAGTTAGATGCTCCTGATACCTGACCCTTGCTTCATATTACCCTAGTATTTCTTTAGGAAATGTGGAACAGGATTGAAGATTATTTCGTTATGCTATGAAAAGAAAAATAGAAATCAGAAAACAATAGAGTGAGCCTTATATGATGAACCAAGGCGGTACAGTGAGCTTCATTAGATTTCCAGGTATTTTGATGGAACTGTGTAGTTATGTGATAGGTGAGTAAAATGTTTGGCGTGATTATGAGGATAGAATTTTATAATCCCCATTTTTTTAAACATAAATCGTTATAATAATGCTTTTATAAGGTGGTAATCCGGATTTTCTATTTTTTGTAATAATTGGTAGGACAGTTTGTCTATGACACAGTTTTTCGGTAATTACCGGTTATCGTTTACCTCTAGTTTGATTTCCGGCGTAAAAGATTGCTCATTGAAAGTTATTTTAGTTCATTCGATTACCTCGAGTTAGGGCTGCCAATTTCCTTCACTACATAGTATAAAACAAAGTCGATATTTTCTGTCCGTCCCTATGTATGCTTAAATCTTTAAAACTACGCAACGGATTTTGAAGCGGTTTTTTTAATAGATAGAGTGATTCAAGAGGAAGGTTTATATGTATATCCTACCCCCGCTTTGCACGGGTGAAGCCGGGACGGGCCACTAGTTTTATTATAAAAATAAAAATGTGTGTGTGTCTGATTTGAAGCTTAAGGTAAATATTTAAATGAACATCATATAAATTATAGGTGTGAATGTCATTGGAGATAATGATAACGATGTCTTTCGAAATGCAAGTTACGTCATTGTGCGATAAAAGTTTATTGAAGAAACCACACTCCACAGAATCAAACTTCTCACTGGCTGAACACAAACTGTGAAGCTCACAATGAAAAAAAATTTATTCGCGTTGGCTTGGCAGCCCTAATGGATGAAATAAAATTCACTGGATTGACTGGTATTGTCAGACAGACCAGACACACATTAACTTAGTTAAGGTGTGTTTTCATGGTGCAAGTGTTTTAAGGTTTCAACCCGCAAATACTAAGATGCGGCCTATATGTAGACTATTAAGTAAAAACTGCTCGCGTGTACGTTTCCTCGGTGGCAATAACTGGGGCAAGTGAAGATAAAAGCTACTGACACGAGCGCGAATTCAAATTGCGTCATAATGTTCCAAAGAAGGAAAATTATTACAAAATTATTGGTTAAAATGGACATATTAAATTAAAATCAAGTGAGGCGATAGCCGTTATTAGGTATATCATGTCATAAAATCCTGGTTTTTGAGTCAACGATTAACAAATCTCGGTCCATACATCAATACAATGAGAAACTTTCGGGTTATTAATATTAAAATAGCAGGATTATAACCCTTACTTTACTATAGGGTGCTTTTAAACGGTTACAATACCTATTACGGGTTACACGCATCATGTAAACACCGTGATAAACGAGCCCAGACATATTACTCGCGCAAGAAACCCGCAGGTTACAAAAAAAAATGTACATGCCCGGCGATGGCGGCGCTTACTTGCACCTTGTGTAAGCACCCTTACTTATAATCCACAGAATATATTTTATTTTAATACTAAATTCGTTCGTCCCATACTACTTTACTCCATCCATATCCATAAACTATACTATACTCGGTCATCGGTCATCGGTGATCGGTGATCGGTGGGTGAATGAAATACGAAAAACAAGAGTTACAATATTAATTAATCTGAAATCTGAATTATTCGTTAAATAGAATTGTGAACTACACGGCTACTATCTAAAATAGGTTTAGAAGACTTTTGATTTAAAAATATTAATGCATTTATTATAAAATGCCAGTCGTTAATGTTGTTGCCAAACTAACCTATGCCGCGTTATTGATGTCTTCAACGAAATACGCGTTTACGGGCAAATTCAACATATTCCTACATTAACATAAGGTAAACACCGTCTTTAATATAATATCATATTGTTATATTTCATTGAATTAGTTCAATTTATGGAATAACAGTAAAAAATGTTCTGGATACATTGTTGTTATTTTCAGATTGGTTCTAAAATTGATATGCATACAAATCAAGCGTTTATTAGAATAAAAGACGCTATGGAGCACAATGATAATAAAACAAAGACAACACCCATTGGTAAGCTGTTTTATTTTGTAATAAACTTCAATTATTTATCTGTACAAATATTATTTTATGGGAATGATTTGCATGTATCTATATTTTATTGTAAAGTTTTTAGTGTAAGTTATTTAGCATGATCCTAACAAACTATAACAATATAAAATTACACCTATGGGATATATTTTGAAATCATTAAGTTCTTTAATTGTAAATTAACATAACAATATGTATCATCATCAAACACTGCATTACTGTGGACAAGAAGATCTTTCATTACCATAGCTTTAATATTTTACAGCAATGGTGGCTCCAGAATTGAAACAAAATGCTGATGCTGACACTCAGATAACCAAGACTTGCGCTGTAACTGGCTGTGAAGAATCAAAGAATTTTGATGCGGAACAGTTTTTTAGGTGAACCTTTTGTCTCAGCCCATAAATTACTGACTATTGGTATTGTTAAGTAGCACCTGAATTTAAAAAAAAAATAATATCTAATCTTTTGGTCCCATTGAGGTCTCTAAAAGTGCTACTCTGTATGCTTCTGAAATCAGTGTGCAGCCTGGTAAGGTTTTAACTGATGAGGACCTAGTGCAATTAGAATATCTTAAAAAATCTTCTCAGTAGCCTGCTATTTTTTATTGAACTGACATCCAACACAAAAACTCTTAATCTGCTAAAATATTATAGAGTCTATACATTAGTATGTGAAGCAAAAACGTAGTTCCCTTTTTACGTAAATTGCCCTAAACGTGGGAGAGAAAATACATTAAATCCATAAAAAAAATCAACACACTCTTTTGTTTATTGTTAGTCTGTGGTCAAATGGAGAATAGAACTATAATTTAAATTAATGATAGTCTAATTTCGACTGCTGGGCTAGCACTAGCTAGTTGTATCAAAAGCGTGAAAACGTCGCGGAAGGCAGGCGGCAATCGCTTCGTGTAATTGTGCCGGTCCCAATGAAATGCTTCAAGTCCCACACTAGATTTCTAACTTCGTTTCCGTCCCCAGGTTTCCAGAAGACCCTATGCTCAGGCAGGTGTGGACGAACCTGACTGGACGTAACAACTGGACGCCCACTGACTACTCATATATCTGCGTCCAACACTTTTCGGTGGACTGCTTCAAATGCGACGAGAAGGACTGCGTGGTCCTTGTTGATAATGCGGTTCCATCACTGAAACTGCCACGACATGTTTTGGAGGTGAGGGTCGTATTTGAATCCTTGGGTGCTTTTCTGCTGGCATTGTAGGTTCCATATTATATTAACGACTGCCTTGTTGGAATAGGGGTTGGATGCGCAGCCTTTGGATCACAGGGTCCCAGGTTTGATTCCAGGGCCGGGCAAGTGGGCTAGAATTCCATGTTTGTAAGCTACAATACTAATTGTTTGTACAATACCAATTGTGATGTGATTTTTATTTGAAAGCAAATTTTCTACAAGTGATACTCAATTTTTGGCATTTCTTAAAATTATTCCCAATTCAATTCAAGACAATTCCCATTTTGCCAGGTTGAATACATAGATGAAGACTCACTTGACGATGAAGACAGCGATAGTGCTATGGAAATGGAGGAAGAAATACAGAAACCTACTCAGACAGATTCAATAAAAAAGGAGCTCGACAATATAGAACTTCTCAAATTGTTCACAGAGGTACAAAGACTGCAACGCCATGCTGTAGGGCTTAAAGAGAAACTTAAATACAACATGAAAGTTCATAACAGACAGAAAAGGTTCTTGAAAAGGATAAGAGAGATTGTGGAAATGAAAAGAAAGGTGTTGAATCAGAAACGGAAGAAGAAATGTAGGATCCTGTTGTCCTTGCAGGAAAAGATGAAGGCCGATACCTCTGGGCTAGTGTTAGCTATGCCAACCAGACAGACTGATGACATGAAAAACTTTGCTATGAGCATTTACAAATATTCTCCTCAAGCATACATTTATATAAGGAATACTTTAAGGACAATGCTGCCCAGCTCTGAGGTCCTTAATTCATGGGTGACTGCAGGCTACCAGCCTCACAACGTCATACCCAATAGTAGTTCCATTAAAGTAGTTGCAGAACAAACAGAAACCCAGTTATCATGTAAAATCTCTATAGGTTGAATCAATCAGGAAAATATATTTTAATAAATCAGAACTGTTTAAAATGTGTCTAAATTGTTTTCCTTTATTTGTACATAAAATTAGCATGACTGGTTGTAAAAATAGAAACAACATAATTTTCTCCTAATAATCTCCTTTTCGTATTTAACGTATCGATCGATCGCCCGTAATATTTAGGACAAAGCCTTTTTCCTAAAGGCCAAAGATTGCTTTTTCCTAAAAAAAGCCTTGTGAAATTCGGTGTAATAGTTTAAAAGATAAAAAGTTATGATATTCAGTATTACAGTATTATTATATCTGTGGTATTATTACTAACCGAGTTTTCGTTTGAGTTGTCCAAGGATATTTATTTATTTATATATTTATTTCTACATTTATTCACATTCTTTCATTTTTGCATTGTTTGATATTTAATATACCTACATAATAATAAATTACGTATCAGAATTTTATGAGTGGTAAAGATAATTATAGAAACGGATTATACCCGACATCTTACGGTAGACTTTTTGATGATGGTTGTGTTCTCTAATAACGAATTACTGAACAGTTAAACCACCTCACAACATAATTCAGTAAGCATATTCTAGATGGCGCTATAATAAATTAAATCTCCAGAGGCAAGGCGTCTCGGAGCATGACCGAATAGCGAAGCAATCGCCGCGCCGTGTTCCGGCAAAGGCGCTCGCCGCTCAGTGTCGTGATTCCTTCCACGAGGAAGGTGGTATGGCGTTGGCCACCACGATCTTACGTCGCGCGTGAACTAAAATATAAACCATCTGTTCAAATATTGTGCAAGTTTTTTTTGTTGTTTCCACCGAAAACAATCGTAAAGGATGTGTGTGTTTTACGTTGAGTTTGCCCCTCGTTTGAGGCGCTAAGTTTTATTTTGTGTTCGCAAAGTGCTCGAGTGGTTTTTGTTTCGTGTTGTGAATGGATTTCTAAGACCCGATTATGAAGAAGGACGCTTCGTAAGGTACGTTTTTCTTCGGTGGTGTTCTATTTTCGACATACATCGATGATGTCTTGGTTGTGACCAGTTGACTTGGATTTGTGTTTGACCTATCACTAGTAACTGGACTTTCGCAATATTTATTCCAAACGCGTGTATAGTCTCCTTTTAAGTAAGTCACCATACCATAATTGTTAGGTCCGTACGTTTGAAATACGTGTACGATTTTAATGCAATCTAAAAAGTATTTATGTTAAAATAATGAGACATTCAAATCATGCTTCGGGATTTAATTTCTCTTTACTATTTACGGCTTGAAAATTATTTTCTCCTCATTATGGCTTCATTGAAAGTTTGTTCCCGATTTCTTTTGTTGTATTGTGGGTACTTACAAGTATTGTGTTTGAATTTGATTAGCAAGGTGTCGGTGAATGACACGACAAAATTGCAACGATATACCTAACTGTCTCGGATTGGAATGCGGTATTATGCATCAAATTGGTATTTTTTTATGAAGGTAGGATAATGGTATATAATGAAATCACCATCAGCCGAATCGTTTGCTCAGTACACGTAGTGAACAACCAAAACTAAAGATTTATTCTAACAAATAATGACTTCTAATAGTCAAGGAGTGTTATTTTACGGAGAAAAGCCAGCAAGAAACTTCGTGGTTGATGTTCATTGGTAAAGTAACATTTTTGTAGTAAGTAAAAAGAAATAACCGTAGGTAGGTAATGGTTTTTTATTAAATCAGACCTCTGAAGACGAACTGTCCGTTAAGACCTAACAGCACAATAACTTTAAAAAATGTTGGATGGAGTGCGAAAAGGCTAAACGTACGAAAGGGTTATAAATAATGAAAAATAAGTAATAAAAATGCTACTAGAAACACAAATAAAGGCAAATAGTACCAACATAAGAATTTATGTTTACATTGGAACACCAAAAAATAAGCAACAGCAAACAATCAAATAATTGAATAGACTTACACAAACTTCTATTTATGACCGCCCTATAATGGTTATGACCAAAAATATCGGGTACGGAATATTAAAATGGCCAAGAAAACAACAAAGGCCTATAACCGGCCGGTGACGTAACCAGTCTTTTTAATTTCATTTCTAATTGTAGCTTCAGAGTTCATAGTAATTTGTCACGGAACAGAGAGAAACTTCAAGGTAATAAAAAGTGAATCTTTTTTACCGTTAGGGCGGGGCCCAAGCTTATGGCCCGCATGATGGTAAGTGCTTAGGGTTGCCTAAGACGTTTGTAATACAACAAAGCATGACATTGGGAGCAGGGGGAAAGTTAAAAAAAACAATAGTACTACAACTACGCAGCCCATACACGGACCACGTTGAGTCGGGGCTGTTCCGTATACATGGTGGGTAAAGAGATTAAAAAAAATGTGGGAACTGTCCCGCGCTTGCTGCCTCGTGGGCCCTGACTGTATCTCCACGGGAAGGGGAATGAGCCTACTGTGCCGCGCTGGCCAGGTTTGCACAAAATCAAAACTCATTTAATCAAGTTGGCTCATTATAGCTCTTTTGTACATACATACATAAAGTCACGCCTTTTTCCCGCAGGGGTAGGCGGAGATCACATCCTTCCACTTGCTACGACCCTGGTTCACAACTTTCGCTTCTTCCACTTTCATTAACCTCTTCATGCATACTCGTCGGTTTAGGGTGCTTCTGACCTGACCTTTCTTTAGGACATCACCTATTTGGTCATGGAATGTCCTTCTTGGCCTGCCCCTTCCAAAATTGAAAATTTACCATCTAGTACCGGTTAGGAATGCAGCTCTTAAACTAGGAACATATTAAAGAGCCGACAAAAGGAAAAGAAAGTAGGAAAACTTGATACGAAACCCTGTCTACCCATCTGTCCAGCGTGGCATGGAAGGCAAATGACCCTCCATGTAACTGGAGGAAGCCCGACTCAGTAGTGGGTCATTACATTACATATTGTCACCACCCGTTCCAACCTGAGGGTGTCGTAAGCGTCGAGGAAAAGAAATCACAAGGCCGAAAACCTAGCCGCAAGAGAACTTTTTTTTTTTATTCGTTCCTGATGGAACAGGCTAGGGTCTGAGACCATGCTGCCTAAGAGAAGGAGAACTTGATATGACACTTTTTTTTATTTCGCTGGGGAAATGCTCTATGCCATAGAGCATTTCCCCAGCGAAAACAAAAAAAAAAGCAAGCAGCATGGTATGCAGAGTGTATGCATACCATCGCCCCTAAGAGGGTAGGGCCGGCGATTATGGGGGACTCCGGAAGCTACTCGTCTAAACCCATCTGGCCAGCGTGGCACAGTAGGCCACAGGGGTGACTGGAAGAGGCCCCATTCAGTAATTTATGGGCTGAGTAGTAGTAGTATTGGAAAACATAACAAAATTGTAGCGTGTTTGCAAAAAGTAAGCCCGGAGGTTGAGCGGTTGGCGGGCGTGGCGAGCATTCCGTTGCACAACATCCACTCTGGTCAATCAGTAGTTACTTGTATATTGAGACTTATTATTTTTGAGTTCGCGATCTGCGGCTCCTTATGCAACGCGCATCGTTGACATAAGACACTTTCTCGTATTTATCAGACGGTATTTTTGAATACCACTAGAGCGGCCTGTATTTTTGGTTTTGCTGGGGAAATGCTTGATGCAAACCGCCGCCCATCGGGGGTGGGGATGGCCATTATGTGGGTCTCTGGAAACTACCCCAGCGTTATTCCCTCATCATGCGATATGACCTTTTTTTTTTGACCCGGTGTAAAATCCTTTATTTACTATCCCTGCCAGCCTGGGGATGGCCAACAGGGGGTGTGTGGGCGTCCCCTCCGCCTCTGTGAGGAGACGGAGTCATACCCACTAAACGTCCCCAGGGTGTACCGTCCTGCGCTTGCTGCTCCGTGGCCCTGATTGTATCTCCACGGATCATGCATACGACCTACTTGATGATTAGCGGTAACAGTTGGCTCGCAGCCGGGCAGCGCGTCTTGAAATTGTCACACCATTTTGGTCGCTCACTATGGGCTCCATCAGAAGGCTCAAAGTCACCAAAAGGGCAATGGAGAGGGCTATGTTCGGAGTTTCCCTGCGAGATCGAGTCAGAAATGAGGAGATACGCAGGAAAACCAGGGTAACCGACATAGCCCACCGGATTGCCAAACTTAAGTGGCAGTGGGCAGGGCACATAGCTCGTAGGACCGACGCCCGATGGGGCAGAAAAGTCCTCGAGTGGCGACCGCGTTCCGGAAGGCGCAGTGCTGGTAGGCCTCCCACACGGTGGACCGACGACCTGGTTAAGGTCGCCGGAAAGCAGTGGATGCGGGCGGCCCAGGACCGGCCTTTGTGGAAATCCTTGGGGGAGGCCTATGTCCAGCAGTGGACGTCTTTTGGCTGAAATGATGATGATGATGATTTCGGTGCGGGTCGGTACGGTCCCCTCCGCACGCTGGGAAAAAACGCGTGTTGTAAAAGTCAACAAAACCCAGCACGCTTGGTGGTAGGATCTAATTGTCCGCCCGGCTAGTTGCCACCCTCACATCTAAGTCACGGCGCCATCAGTTTTTTCTGTGTTTCGTAGTGTGCATGCGAGAGCCGGTGCCCGACAGGGCATTTCCTTGAATTGCCTGCCCCATTGCAGGAAAGAGATCATTTCCTGCAAGGGTAAAGATCGTGAAAACCTAAGACATCATTGCCTGTCCCATCTTAGACCCTGGCGTTGCTTTCCATCACGCAAGCCTAGGGTCAAAGGAATTCAAGAAATTAGTAAAAAAGAAAAACATATCTATCAGCCACAGACGTCCATTGCTGAACACAGGCCTCACTCATAGATATCCACAACGTACGTTCTCACGCTGACCGCTTCCATTCATAGTGACCTTCAATATATGGAGCTAAGAAGAAATTGAATTTGGAATTGTCCGCGTGGTGACGGATTCAGAATACTTTGTCACCACCCCATTCCATCCTAATGGTTAAAGGCCGCAAGAGAAGGAACACTTGATACGGAGCCCTGTGCCAGCGTGGCACAGTTGACTAATTTCCCTGCATGAACTTGGAGGAGGCCCCACTCAGTAGTGGGTAATTTATTGGCTGAAATTATGACGATGATGAAGAAACAATTAACACTTAAATGTAATGATGTCTTAAGTTCTCGCGATTACACATCTATTTTTTTAATTTCCGACATTTCGGATGCATTGCCATCGTGATCGTGACCGCGGGAGAGACTCGGGAACGTCAGGAATTAAATAATGTAAAATAAATAGCGATAATTAATTTTAATGCTTAAATGTAATTTTAAAGTGATAGGAAATCATAGTAAATTAAAATGGTAGCAGCCTCGGCGAACCGTGAACTGCGTTGCACAATGTACCTGATACTATGTACGAGTATAATATCAGCGTCTAGTTATACTCATGATTTAAGTGAAAGATAGAGTTACTAGAAATGTTTAGTTAGACCATTAATTACAAGTGTTGTTCCTAGTACCGGTTTCGCGGTTTTAATTTCATTGCATTAAAACCGGATTTCGTTATTTAATTTATTATTTTAGGTTAAAAAATCTCTGTAAAAGTAAAAGCGGTAGTTCCTTTTTTAGGCTGGGTATTATTTTACCCGTGATAAAAAATGTCTGTCATTGGCGTCGTAGCTACTAAGGACTGGGCCAATGTTGATGCGGTTGTTTATTTTAAGCAGTTCTTATATGGGTGGTACAACTGTTTTTAGTCGTATCTGGAGTTCTCGGTCTAGTTATATCCAACCCATGTAACCAAACAGAACAACATAACTTATATTTATGCAAGTATGACGTTGGTATTATCTGCACGCTTGTATTCAGTAGCAGGTTATTTACGGGTAATGATACGTTTGGCTGTAACATCCGACGCTTCCAGATATGTTGGTATTACACTGCATGTCGGAATTTGAATCGTTATTTGCAGGCTTTATGAGATAATGCGTAGTCCATTCTATCACGAGGGTGGCATAAGCGGTCAAGGAAAAGACAAGACAGCAACTGGTGGCGGACTGTGCCAACCATGGCCAGCATGGCACAGTAGGAACTCCTAACCTGGCCCAGTTGTGTGTATTTTTTAGACTGAGATGGTAACTAAAACACCTCCTGATTGAACACTGAATCCTGAATAAAGGTTACACGGCGTGAAGATAAACAAAATGATAAAGAAAGCGCTGGTTTAAAAGTCACGTATGAATACAACGTTACGGGTGGGCATCCAGCCAGCGGATTACCATAATGTCCGGGTGGCTCCGGTTGCCACTGAGAACAGGTGTAGCTTACGTAGGCGGATAAATCTGTTGGTTTGTGCACCTAAGTATACGTTATAGATTACTAGGTGTACCCTGCGCGCGTTGCTACGAAAGATATTACACAAATTTTCATTTTTTTCTTTGTTTTGTTCAGAAACCTTCCTGGGCTCATGCGCAACACTTTGCTGAAGATCATCACGTGATCAAATGCATAGTTTACGATTCTTTAAAACATTTATTAGACATACAGGCAAAAATTTATTTGTATGCACAAGAAGAAGAAGACTAGAATTTCACTTTCTTTTTTTGGTTCGCTGGGTAAATACTTGATGCCTACCGCTGCGCCTTGGATTTCCAAGGCATAATCGATTACTTAAGATGTCTGCGGTAGACATTTTTTATATTATTAAGCATTAAACGAAAGTGACCAACTTAAGATTTTTTCATACGAAAGTGACCAATTTGACAACATGATTCGGCGACATTTTCATCGAATAATTCTCGATGAAAAAGTTACCTTGTATCACAATAGTAATTGTTGTTTTATTTTGTAGTTATTTAACATAAAATATATTAATAATATAGAAGACGAACAAACCTATCAATTGTGAGGAAACTGTATTAAAATTCTTAAGTACTAGAAAGATATATTGGAAGAGGTCTTAAAGTCGAAGATCACAAAAGCACATTATTATTAGAAAGCTAGGTTCTAAAACATAAAAAAATATTTCTTTACCACTCGGTCCTACAAGACTGTCGAAATAAATAATGATTCCTGCGTTAACTGAAATATTTACTCCGTAATACGAGAAAATAAAATTGCTTAGCACACCTTTGTTGTCTAATGCCGTAACCAATCAAACTTCTTAATGCCTTGTAATTTATTTGTTTCAAGAAACAATAGATAAGCTATTGAGTTATGATCTGTGAGTAATTCCGCATATAATCATACCCACGAGTCTGGGAAGGACAATGAGTGCTTGTTAACGCCGTCTCGAGACCAATTTCGCAAGTGGCTATAAATGGATACGACTTGATTAGTCAGACACATGACAGGAACGAAGATCATAAGATAATCGAGCGTTCGTTGCTTTTATTTTCCATTATTTGGGACTAGCTGTTACCGGGACTTCAACCGCGTGGTATTTAACAAAAAAAAGTTAAAATAGTGAAGCAAAAACGTTGTACCGCTTTTTACGAAATTTGCGCGGAGCAGAATGAGGGGAAAGGAGTGCAGAAGGTTACTATTTGTTTTAAATTAGGTATGTATAAAAATCCATTAAATCAGTTAAAAGAACATTACACACACTACCATTTATAATATGTACACATACATAAAGTATAATACATATACCTACATACATATTAAAAAAACATACTCAGGTTAAGAGAAAATAAAGTCTGATAAATTTCCACGACAAACATCATGCTAACTGGTAAGGCTCAAATGCTTGCGAACTTCCTTCTTAAACGTGTAGCGACAGTCGACCATCCTGATTTCCGGAGGTAGGGCGTTCCATAATACATAGTATGGACTGTACCAAAAAATAACTGTGTAGGAAGTGAGAAGAATAGGTAGGGCACTGTAGTTGCCGATTGTGAGAGGAGCGCAAATTTTTGTCATGAACGGAACAGGGATATTCAAAAAGAGAAGAAAGATAAATGGGTGGGCGCCTACACGGTGGACCGACATTCGTTGAGATCCTTGGGGCAGGCATATTATGTCCAGCAGTGGACGTCTTTTGGCTAAAATGATGATGATGACTTGCCTACTCCCTGAACCGATGATCGAAAGGCGGTACATCTAACCCCTATACCAATAAGGTTCTTACTATAAACCAAACCTTATCAGTATTCATCCATCTTCGTAGCATTTATTTTGGCACGGCGTCTTTCCCTGATAGCCTAATGGGTTGATCCATCCCATACCTAATGGTCTGTCGAAGTAAGTGGTAATTAGTAGACCGGCTGACATGTTGCCAACGTGAAACATAGGGCAGAATATATGCCTTAGTTCTTGTTCGAAATCACTTCTTAAACTGCTAAATGAGAAATGGTTAGGTACTTAATTCTCAGCCCATAAACGACTCACTGCTTAGCCTACTGTTCCACGCTGGCCAAACGGGTTAACACAGGGTTTAACATGCACACGTGGACCGCGCGTAGGGTTGCCAGGTCGCCAAACCTAATAGCCGGACAGACCAGCCAGTTTGGCCGGACATTTGGGTAGAAAGGCCGGACACTCTACATTATTGGGTATTTTGTCTTAGTAGGTACGACAAAAAAAATGTATGTAAAATCAAGCTTTTTTAATTATTATTATCATAAATCTTATTAAATTCTAGTGAAATAATAAATAAAATCGAATGCCAATTAAGTCTTAGGTAGGTACTTTATTATTAACTAGCGACCCGCCCCGGCTTCGCACAGGTGCAATAAACCTTCCTCTTGAATCACTCTATCTATTAACAAAAAAAAAACCGTTGCATAGTTTTAAAGATTTAAGCATACATAGGGACGGACAGACGACAGCGACTTTGTTTTATACTATGTAGTGATGTAGTGATCAGTCAAATAGTCATCAGTCAAAATTAAATTCTAGATACTTAAACATTTATCAACATGTTTAAATTCTTCTTAAATACTAATAAAAGGCAAAAATAAGACTTTTTTAACTATAAAAAAAATAATAATAAACTTCTTCTCTTCAAGTTAAATAATAAAACAAAAAATAACTTGTTCTCTTTGAGTTACATAATAAAAATAATTATTCATATTTTTGGATTACCGAAACCTGCTATAGGAGCTCAGTTTTTATGAAAATGTATTTGTAAAAATCCTTACATGTCAAATGTTTTAAATTAAATTCTACAACCAACATTTTGGCAACAGTGTCAACGTGTAATCTGTTGCGTTCTTTCGTCCATTGCTGACCTATCAAGGAAAAAGCTCTTTCAACGTTCGCGTTTTGTCCTGGGATAGCAAAGTAATACGGACAAATAGTTAGGAATTCTGAAAAGCAATCTTGACTTATCATCGATTTAAAATAGGCTACCCATTTCTTATGTGCTAACAGCTTCTTAAAATCAACGTTATCTTTGTTAGTGTTAAGAAAACTTTTAAGATTTTGCAGTTGGTCAAAACATTTGCTATCATCAATTTTGACGTTGTTTTGTGATAGGATACTTATAGTATCGGAAACATGATTCCATTCAGGAACATCTTTTAAAATCATCCATGTATTGTCCGCCACGGGCGACAGGCGGCACTTCAGCCTGCGTGAGCGACCGTCAGTCGACTCTCGTCGCCTGCGCCCGGGCACTCTCATTTGCGAAACATAAAAAGCCTAACAAAAGCCGGACGAGCCGGACACCGTTTATTTTGGCCGGACACGCAATCAAAAAGCCTACCTATGTCCGGCTTTATCCGGACGCCTGGCAACCCTAACCGCGCGTGAGGGCGGGTGTCGGCGAACAGGCATTTTTTCCCGCCAAACAAAAAAAAATTGCATGAAGCTTTCCTTCTCTTGTGGCTGGGTTGACGGAGTGGGTTGGTGACACTATGAATTCTAAATCCGTCACCACACGGACTATCTCAGACTGTAAAAGACATAACTAGGCCGGGCCAGCACTTGCAACTGTGCCGTTGGTTGGCATAGGCATTCGTATATATTCATCGTCATATACTATGTATAGAACGATAAATATATGCCATCAGCTGAATAGGTGCTGATCGCTTTACTCAGCAGACAACTAAGTTAATTACGCGCGGCGCAGTAATTCGTAAACAGGTCAATATCATAATTGGCATCGCCCGGGGGCTATCGGCTGAGCTTTAATAATTGTCTGGCCGTTGTGCAGATGCTTGAAATGATTACTTGATGTCCGATAGTAGTATGTCCGCATATTTCCAAATTTCGGCTTGTAATTTTGTTCACATTTATGTTAATTACCGTGTCGGATTTAAAATACATAGTGTCACCACCCCATCCCATCCTGAGTGGATCGTAAGAGCCGACTAAGAAAATTACACGACAAGAGAAGGCAAACTTGAAATAAAACCATGTTGCAACGGGTCGGAGGAGGCTCGATTCAGCAGTGAATGCGTTTTCGCGAACCTGTAGCGCCTGAAACGTGTCATGTGAAGGTATACCGCTGGGGTTTTAGTGGGTAGACGAGTTTTCCGGAGTTCGACATAATCACTGACCCCACCCCCGAAGACCGGTGGTATGCATAAGGGTCAGCGCCAACCAGCGGAGTGGCGGCGAAGACTTTTTCAGTAACTATTTAATTTCAACCTAAAGCGCTTCAGAATACGACCTTAAGCAGAAGGAATTGTGAAGCACCTTTTTAAAAACAACATTTGCTCCGACACAGTCATAAAACGAGACTAAAAGTACCATGTTATCCTGGAGCTAACAATAACATTCTCCAAATAGTATTATCTATAAATATCTGCCCATCTTCAGCGAGCTACGTGAGTACGTCGAAGACGTGCCCGCGCCTCATTGTCTCCAAGTACCTACGCAGGAAGTTGTCGTATCTCGGTATGGGCATCTCTTTCCTGTTGACGCAGCACTCGGTGCCATCTGGTAATTTTAGAACATTTTTATGCCAATATGAGGCTGCCTTGCCCAATTTAGAACTTACATGAACAGTATATTAGTCACGTTGCGATATTCACTGTGGTGACGGATTTAGAATACTTAGTGTCACCAGCCCATTCCATCCTGAGGGTGTCGTAAGAGCCGACAAAGGGAAATGACAAGGCTAAAAACCTAGTCGGAAGAGAAGTAAAACTTGATCGAAAACCTTGTGCCAACCCTTCTAGCCAGGGTGGCACATTAGGCTAATTTCCCTCCATGAACTTGGAGGAGGCCCGACTCAGCAGTGGGTCATTTATGGGCTGAATAGTAGTAGTAGTTGTGACAGAGCTCCAAAATGTTTGCCTTTTCCTAAAATAAACCTTTCTAAATACGATATGAGAAGATGTTGGATATGGGATATGGCATGGCATCTTATAATTTACTAGCGACCCGCCCCGGCTACGCACGGTGCAATTATGGATGTATTATACATATAAACATTCCTCGTTAATCACTCGATCTATTAAAAAAAAACCGCTTCAAAATCCGTTGAGTAGTTTTAAAGATTTAAGCATACATAGGGACGGACAGACGACAGCGACTTTGATTTATACTATGTAGTGATAGTGAAGTAGTTTTAATTTGTCCTACAAAAGACTTCCTTCGACTGAAGTGGTGATCAGAACAGTTTTGGCTCCAACTTAAAATCAGCGCCACCTTCAGTAGCATCACAGCTGAGGTGGGGCCTTTTGTAGCCTCAGACCCCATAATTTTATTTCTGTTTCTCCTTCGTCTCTGTTAAACTGTCTTTGTTGATAAGTAGTCTTTGTTTGTAAAAGCAGATAGTTAATAATTAGCGTCTAGTTAGTCAGTAATACATTTTAGTTTCAATGAAGATTGATATGCTATCCACTTCATGACACTTCTTTCTTTCTCGTGTATGAATGAAGAAAGAAAGAATGTGAATAAGCATGAAGAATACACGCGCTGTTACTCCAGTCTTTACTAATTTGGATTCAACCGAGGCAGTGGGCTTTCCTCCTAAATTGCTACACTTATGAGAAAAAGTTAGCTGCCTACCATCTGGTGGCTGACAGCATTAAAGACGAAGTGTCAACAACACAGTTATTGCACAAACAATAAACTTCTCTGTTGTGTCGATGGTCGTTTATCACAGTTGAGACCTGCTCGAAGTTGGGTAATTGGCTACCGCGCGAAGAACACAGGGAATGCTGGGCTGACCATCATTTTTAAAGAAAGAATATTGTCTTTTTTTCATATGAGGAAGTAAATGAAGAAACTAACTTGCCAAAAAGGGTTATATATATTTGAATTCAAAAGAACTCGAGTATTTAATCTTTAAAGTACCTTTGTATTGAACACCAGGTGGTGGTCAAGATTAGACCCAGAATTTAAAATCTAAGGGCCTTAGCTCTGGTAATGGAGAGCCATCTTACGAAGAAGAAGTATCATTATCTCTAGTCCCTTTTTTATTTCAGTGACTTGAATGCCTTTAACCCTAGGGTAACCTAACGCCGGGGTCTAAGGTGGAGCAGGCAATTCAATGAAATGCCCTGTCGGGCACCGGCTCTCACATACACACGACGGAACACAGTAAAACTGCTTGGCGCCGGACTTAGATGGTGAGGGTGGTAGCTAGCCGGGCGGACCATTCGATGCGACCACCAAGCGTGCCGGGTTTTGTTGACGTTTACAACACGCGTTATTTCCCAGCGTGCGGTGGGGAAGTTTTATATTCTGACCCGTCTCCACATGGGGGATTTCCCAGCGTGCTGCCCTCGAGACACTTAATGAGGCGTGAACACTATGTTTTAAATCCACCACCACATAAACTATATAGGAACTCTCTGTACTTGTCTCCAACCCACTTGTCACAATGTAGTAAAATTGTCCTACCACGTAGACTTGAGACATGGTTGACCTAGTTACATTATAACCGCCCGACAACAGTTTCAGTTAAAATGCAGTTAAAGTCCCGGGCGGTGAAATTGAAAACTGGAAGCGTTGTCACTCTTGAATGCCCACAACAATTCTTTATAGCAGTTAGCTAACTGTTTGGTACCGCTTCTATAGTTAAACGAATTATATTGCGTATCCAAGTAAAATTTACTTCTCTTAGAAGGAATCGGAAAGATATAGAAATTATTCTAGAAGATTCCAGTGAGACATCTTAATCTTTAAAGTAGATATATTAGACGAGTTCGACACTGTTGGCTTAGCTTTCGGATTGGGGACCCAGGGTTCGTTTCCAGGGTAGTTTCTTTGTGTGAGCTTAAGATAGACGATGAGGGTAATAAAGTTCTTTTTGGATTTTCTATGTGTGTTTTTAAAATAAATATATACCTACATATTCTTAGTGTGGAGAGACGTTTTTAAAACACACATTAATATTAATAAATAGAGTCAACAACATTAGGTGTAGATGCCGTATATATTTTTTGCCTTTAGATTACAGAGTCCCAGATTAAATCCACGATCGGGAAAGTGTCTTGGTGGTCGTTTTCTTTGTAAACCCTTTTCAGTCCGTGTAATACACATACTTAAAATACCCAGTGCCTTGGAGAGACGGCGTTGTATGAAGGTTCTGACTATATTCCTCAATTTACATCCATTAAAGTCCATGGACTTAGCAATACGTTATTTATGGGTTGAGCTGATAGCAAAAGTGCGGCGGCAAATTAACATGAGAAGCTGGTTAGTCAGAATACTTATTTTGTTAGTCTTTCATTGCTCTATGTGTTAGTTAGTTAATTTACCTTAGTGCGAAAACCGTGTGATGGTGGTTTTCAACCAAGTAAATGTCTTCTGATTTCAGTTAATTCTCTTTTTTTCTATATGATATATCTATATTCTTGATTTACCAGGAATACCTACAGTTCAGCATTTATAAAAACTATTTCAATTCCACCAAATACCCTCGGCTCAACGTTCGACAAAAACATGGTTATCAGCGCTGAGCGATTTCTGTTGCCTGAACGTGATTGATGGCTTCAAATTAAAGTGTGCGGCCAGCGGATTGTGCGGGTCACTTCACAATCAGTTAACTATTTAATCCATCTTCATCCATCTGTCCAAATCTAGCTTTGTACTAGCTTTGGTTTTCAGAAATATGTACTTACCAATTTTAAAGAAAAAATACTCGCTCCCAACTTAAATCCAAAAACCGTACTCAGCAACTGACTGTACAAATTTTAAATAATTATGACACGGGTCTTAATCGCGGAAATATATATATAAATATTTTGAAGGCTTCAAAATATTTCCGCGATTAAGACCCGTGTCATAATTATTTAAAATGTGTGAAAATCGCGTTAGTCTAAAAACTTTGACTGTACAAAATTTAAATTGCCCACAACGCTATCGATCTCTATTAAGTTACTTTTACGATCTATCAAAATCGGCGACAGATTTTATCGTCTAGACATAAAACAGGCAAGACATTTATATCGGTAGCAATCGGACCCCAATCACATTACAGATGGCCGCCGTCTAAATGATGACCCATGTAAGCTTTTAAATTGTTTTTGTGACAGCTATAAAGCAGCAATGATTGCCGAATTCGGTGCGGCGTGCGAAACGCATGTAAAACATGTGTAGTGAAGATATCGCCATACGCATGGTCTGGAACACTGAGAAAGACGTGTCATTTGGTTCGCGATCTGGACAATGTCCTGTTTCGGGCAGTTGAAGAACGCAGTTGGTACTCAACAGACATAAAATAATGTTTTCAATTTGTCTGTACTTTTTTTGTTGTTGTTGTATATGTGTTGTGTTACCACATAACTACGTCGTTTATAAATCGATTTCAAACATTATATCATGTAAAAAAAGTCGATGGTTGCCATCAGATTGGTCCGATATCAATATTATCGAAAACTAGCTGACCCGGCAAACGTTGTACCGCCTCAGAATCAATAAATAAAAAACCTGAATGATAAAATCGGAATGTTTCAACTTTATTAAAATATGTGCAAACCTTAACTGGAACAAAAATAATGTGTATTAAAAAACAATGATTTTTCATATTTTCCATGAAAAATTTTATTCTTGAATATTTATAGACCAAAATTAGCCAAATCGGTCCAGCCGTTTTCGATTTTAGCGAGATTAACGAATAGCAATTCATTTTTATTTATATTGATAGATAGTTCAGTAGTTTGCTAAAAAAATTTAAATAAGTTAGCAAAACTTTGGCAGACAGAAGGCAAGTTTGGGTATTTTTTGACGACATAGTAGGTGTTGGTTCCGAGTTATAGGCACAAAAATCATAACTTTTTAACCCAAAATGGATATAACGAGGATTTTTTATTTCTTTAATTGTTATAAAGGACTTTTAGACATTCCAGTCCTATTTTACCAAGTTTTATGATTTACAGCTACTTATAATCATAAATTTTGTACATCGACATCAAAAACAATAAAAAAACCAACGATTTAAAGTCGGTGCCTACTTAAATTGACACCGTCTTTAGTATACTTTAAACCTAAGGTTTCAATTGTTTTATTATCTTTTTCGCATTTTGGTTTTCTAGTGTTTTTGTAGTAGGTACGTCTCTGCGCAATTTATTATTTTTCGCGCCCCGGAGTCCCACCTAACCCGGGTAACCCTCAATGACCGGGTGTATACGAGGATTTCCGAAAAAAAAACACTATTTAGCTAGTTCGTTATTGTACATCCCTTCCTGGGAGATACGGAAACAATTTGTGGTTGTATGCATTAAATTATGATGAGAATGTTATGACACTCGTCTCAATGTAAGATATTATGCCATAAGTATTCTCGTAAACGTTGCGTAATTGACGAGTAAGTTGTCATTTTATGACTAACAAGTTCTTTTGCACTATTATCGATTAACAGTAGTGGCTTTGGAATAATCTAGTTTAGTTTAGTATAGTATTAAACATGGTCGCCAACTCATTGCACCCATTTTTTTCGATGGTAATTATAATGGAATTAGGGAAACCAGATGTGACTTGATATTAATTAATATTGCACTGTTTTGTCGGGCCTCCTCCAACAACGCGGAGGGCATTCAGCCCATCCTGTCACGCTGGCCGGACGGGTTGGGTTGGCCACAGAGTTTCGTATCAAGTTTTCCCTCTCCCTAGACTAGGCTTTCAGTTTTAGGCTAATTACCCTCCATATAGTGGGTCATCCATGTAGTGGGTCCTCCATGTAGTGGGTCATCTATGGGCTGAGTTGTAATAATATGCTCTCTTACAAACTCTCGGGATGGAATGGGGTGGTGACACTATGTATTCTAAATTCGTCACCACACGAAATATAATATTCTACTATCAAATAAATTAGTGAGGTTAAGATCTGGTTACTTCTTGAAAGGTGAATGTGAACATTTAATCTATTAATCTTTTCAAACTATACAAAATGAAGCAAATTTGCTTCGTTGGTTTTATCTTTTGTTGGTACGTGTAGTCTTCTTTAAGTATTGGTTTATTAAATATTTTCATAGACAGAGTTTTAAGTAGCCAGAAAGTTGTTGAATTACTTGGCGACAAAGTTTTGCAAATAAGCTACTTATTAAGTTATCGTTATTAATTTTAAGGGCTTCTTATTATTACTTTGAAGCTTGTTAAAATGTACCTGCTGCAAGTTTTAATAAGCATTCTTTAGACGTAATTAGGTATATTTTTTATTTATGTTAACGGTTTGTTCACGTAATACGTATTATTAATTTTGACTGTTAAGTTTCGTGACCACGATTGTTTATAAGCACAAAAAGTATCGAAATTTAACGTCGATCAACAAGCCGAGCCCAGGTTAAATATTATTTTACGCGAGTTTAACACACCAAGGGTTTGAAACAACCCACGCTTAGCGTGTTGATAATGTGGATATTTTAGCAAATTTATACTAAGCTATGCTAATTCAATCTAATTATATGGAACTACTTACACCCATCCTAAATAACATATTTATATACATGTGGTAATAAAAACGCTTAGTATTATAATATACATACGACTACTTTGTTTGTTGTTTGACTTGTCAAAAGAACTCTAATGAGCCAAATTGATTAAATGAGTTTTGAATTTGAACTATTCAGCCATCAACTGACCCACTGATGAGTCGTGCCTCCTCTACTTCATGGACGATAATTAGCCTGTTGTGCCACACTGGGCAAACGGGTTGGCACAGGGTTTCGTATCAAGTTTTTCTTTTCTAGTGGCTAGATTATCGGCCTTGTCATTCACTTTTGTCAGCTCTTACGACACCATGAAGATGGAATGGGTTGATATGACTATAAGTAATCTTATTGGGTCACATAACAAAAATAACATGAAATGCTTGGTGTTTTTGATTGGGTCGCCATTTGCTGTGGTAGACTAGAGAAAAAATCGTAGAAACCAAGACTACTTCGGTTATAGCATATAATCCCACCAGGCGGCTGATTTCTTATTATTGCCTACTGTGCCACGCTGGCCAGACGGGTTGGCACAGAGGTTTGTTTCAAGATTTCCTTTCCTTGCGGCTAGGTGATTCTGCCATGCAATTTCCTTCCGTATTGTGCTTTAGGTGACTCTTATGACACCCCCAGGATGGAATGACCGCCGTGCTGGTATATTACACGTGTGAAAAGCTATATTTATTATCGTGTGACCGCATTTGACAACTAGGTACTTACTACTTGTCAGCCCATAACTGACCCACTGCTGAGTCGGGCCTCCTCCAACTACATGGAGGGTAATTAGCCTGTGCCACGCTGGCCAGACGGGTTGGCATAGGGTTTCGTATCAAGGTTTCCTTCTCTTGCGTCTAGGTTTTCGGCATTATCATTTCCTTTTGTCGGCTCGGATGACACCCTTATGAAGATTTGCTTGCTCCGTCATACCCTGGCGTTGCTTGGTACCACGCAAGCCTAGGGTCAAAGGCATTCAAGTAACTAATAAAAAAAAATGTGGTGCGGCTGTATGTATTCTAAATCCCTCACCACACGGGTAAACGTGACGACGCCAAACACGTGTCCCCGTGGTCCTCAAATGCAACCCGTGACGAGGGTTAGAGTAATGGCCTATAGATTAAGTCGATTTTTTTGCGGGTGTCAAACGAGGTCAAAAGCCAATATTGATTCAGTTCGCTTATTCGCGCGACTTCGCAATTGGTAAGCTGGCGGCAATTTAGAATTTAGCTTTGCGAGGATTTCTTCGTAACAGCTATAAGATGGAGATAATATTGACTTACTGGCTCCCGCTCGCGGGTTCACCCGAGTGGAATTCAGTGAAAAGCTGCTATTAAATATACTACTACTAAGCACTTAAATGACCCGCTGATGAGTCGGGCCTCCTACAATTACACGGAGGTATGGATTTAGAATACATAGTGTCAACACCCCATTCCATCCATGAGGGTGACGCAAGAGAATGAAAACTTGATACGAAATCCTGTGTCAACCCGTCTGGCCAACGTGGCACAGTAGGCTAATTACCCTCCCTGTGATGGGAGAAGGCCCGACTCAGCAGAGGGTCATATATGGGCTGAGTATTATATTATATCCCGCACCACTCTGCTCCTCAGGAATCTCCATAGACGCGCGCTTTGGTGTTTTTTTTAACGAAACCTCTGCACTATATTTAACCTGTATCACGGAGGCAGTTTACATACATATAATTCACGAACACAATGACACCCATACTCGGAGCAAGTGCCTTTGGTTACACAAAGACACTTGACCGACCCCGTAATCAAACCGGGGACGCGTGAACCAAAGGCTGTGGTTGTGCCACCAACCCCTAGACCAACCCCTAGACCTAGACCCGGCATTCGGAGCGGTGGTAGTTTCAGCATGAATGTGGGTGGACGTAAGGGTTGTGGAAGATCAAGAGAGATGGATGGATTGAGAAATTGTGTATGAAAGGTGTGACTGTAGATATGACGATTGATAGGTGTGTATGGAGACTACCACCTAGCGTGTGACAGGGGTCGTAAGATTATGATAATGGTAACTGTAAATATGACGATTTATAAGAGTTTTGTGATAAAACCTACGTAAATAAAGTTCATTTTGAGTTTGAGTTTGAATAAGGCTCAATTCAAATGTATGGGCCGAGTAGTAGATACTAAAGCGCAAATTTGAACTTATCACATTCAAATCGCGATCATTACTGCCACGTTCTATTTGTCCGGAACTAGAGCGTTGTCTATGCAACATTGTGATTATCTGTGGTCGTAAAAGAAAGTATTCCCGCGTTGGCATAACATTACGTTGCCGTTGCGAAATCTAAACAATGGCGAGAAAAATATAACGTAACCCGCCACGGGTCAGTTGGCGATGTAAATGACTGGGAAGTTCCGAGGGCGTTTCAATATATTTGATTTTTTTTTCAACGTTTATGTACGAACCATTCTTTGCTTTGAACATGTGATACGAAAGATGGATTCCGACCGAATGTGGAACAATCGCGCGCATTTCGAAAATAGAATTGGCAGACATTATCGATTTTTGACAGCACTAGAAAACTTTTATTGACTGGCTAGCTAGGCTTTTGACATAAATCTATAAAAAAATAATATGTAACAAAACGAGTCGTGAATTAAGCC
This sequence comes from Clostera curtula, assembly GCA_905475355.2. NCBI lineage: Eukaryota > Metazoa > Arthropoda > Insecta > Lepidoptera > Notodontidae > Clostera > Clostera curtula. The sequence goes on along the minus strand of FR997804.1, from coordinate 1,284,660 downwards.
TCTTCTATATAATTTGCGTTTCAATTTTAGGACATTGAATATATGCTTAATACATTGTTCTTTTTTCATGTGTTTCTTTGCGGACGGAATAAGAACTCGTATTTGTTTCACAGAAACAGTTAAATGCAAATTGAGGGTAATAACCAGGGTTATCGTTTACAAAAGTATACGAGAAGTTCAAAGGGAGGGAAATAAAAAAAATTAATACAGATGCCGCTACGCGACATTAAGTATTCTAAAAATTTTGACGTCCAGATTGTGACATGAATATCAATATTTTCACGTTGTCTCATATCCTTTACGTTTCGTATTATGAGATAGATCCTGTTTGTCCATGCTGTGATTTAGAATACTAAATGTCAGCAAAACATTCACTTCTGAGGTTGGCGTAAGTGTAAGTGCACAATCAAGCCACTAGAGGAGGAAAGCTTATTAAACTAAATACGGTAATTTCCGTCCATAAAACTTAAGGATTGTTTGTACATGGCAGTGGGCTGTAAGCTTGTTTTTATTATTAAATGTTTCTTCCATGGGATAGGCAAAGGCATATGACGTACAGCTAAATTATTATACTTGACATTAACTCAAAATTATACCACGCATGATACGTTGTTAGAGGGTTTGGGCGCCGAGTATGGGCTGAAATTACGATGAAAAGAAACGTCAACAAATTAAATCAAATTGTTTAATGTCTGAATTTTGGTGGATAGGTTAGTATTTCAAAAATCAACCGTAAAGGCTTACGTTAGACTTATAATAACAGATACATTTAAATATTTTATTATTTAACTTCTAAATACAATTACATATTTTATTCATTATTTATCTTGTTTCTTCTACAGTATAGTCATGCAGCTATTTTTGTCAACGTCAACGTAGTAATGTTCCGTTTATTCAAAAAGAAAGGGTCCATTTTATATTCGGTTCAAATTTGTCGATAATCGACAGCGGAGGTATATTGTTCGAAGGTTTGTCTGACCCAGATTTGGGATTTGGGAGTTTTGTTGTGCTTTTTGTATTGTTCGTCAATATTGATTTTATTTCGTCACATCGGGTTTCCTCCAATTTCATGGAAGGCAAAAGTAGAATATAAAAAATAAATAGGGCTTGGTAGGTACACATAAATAAAATAAAATAAATATCCTTGGACATTTCACACAACGCCATCTCGTCCCAAGCTAAGCAACTTAATGCTTGTGTTATGGTAACGAGATGGATGATAAACTACTTATATACAATTTTTTTTTTGTAAATACATACAATTTATAGATAGAAAAACACCCAGACCCGGAACAAATACTTGTAGGTCGTACAAATATTTCTTCCGTGTGGGGATCGAACCCGCGACAACCCGGTTTATTTTTTTATATCCTACATGAAACCAGCAAGAATCTTTTTTTTGTTATTATGTTTGTTATTTCCTTTCCTTGTTGTTGTAACATGACACGCCATTAATCTAAAGAGTGAAGTGAAGTAATCGTTTTTTTTTTATTGTCGTTGTGTTACAAATTGTCAAATCAAGTCTATTTATTCAAGTTGGTTCATGTGAGCTCTTTTGACACGTCAATATACATTTTACTAACGGAAGGCTGCTCTATGGAGAAGAGCCTGCAAGAAACTGTAGTTGCTTTTTTAAACTGCAATTTTTGATACAAAGACTGATGAAAGTTTTGTGAGAGCAAGCCCGCGCAATACACAAAGGGCTAAACATCAGTAGAATTCTGTCAGTATTTAGAACTGCATGCCTGAGCTAACCGACCCTCAGCAACGGCACCTGTTCACAAGATTGACGCATGTGACAGCCATCGCCCTCCTCAACCATATCGCAGGGAAGACACAAGACCGGCGCAATCAATCAATCAATTTTTTCGCTTTAAGTGTTTAAGGGCTTAGTTTAGTAGGTTAGATTAACTGTAATGTGTACAGAAATTATAACGGAATGTTAATTCGTTTGTAATTGGTACTTAAAAAACATATTACTTATTTTGTGAGAGTAAAGCACTTGTAAGTGATCTTGATAAATATGTATTACTTTGTTTAAAGTTTATAATATTTTTGTCTGGAGGTCGTCTGGAGCTAGTTTTTTTTTCGCTAAAAACGTACTCAACTGTAATTTATGAGGTGAGAACTAAAGAAGTTTACATTTTTTGCGTGAAAAATTTGATGTTTGTTGTTGTTCAGTTTTCAGAGAGTGATGCATGTTTGGTTGGTACATACCAACTGAGTTGTGCCTTGTATAGACAACGTATGGACAGGAAATGTATTTTTTTTTCACGTTTGCTAACTTTGAGAGCTAAAAATAGAAAAAATAGGATATCCACTGCTGGACATAGGCCTCAATAATATCCACAAAGACTGACCTTGAGCCGCCATGTATATTTTGTCAAAGAATACTCATAAACAAAAAACACAATAAAAAATTGGTCTATGAAAGAAGAATAAGGCAAAAACTAACAACTTATAAAATAATCAAAATATTTTCAGTGGTATTTGTTTTTAATACAACTTGGATCAAAACCTAATCGACTCGTATGTTAACATTCTACTCGAACTAGACGTCAACTATGAGGGATACCTTTTGCTTATACTAACAAGCAGTTCTACACCATATTGCTTTCAAAATAAGGTGGAGAATAGAATGGCGAATCCTCCGGGATAGGGGATAAGCCGGTGCCTACAGGAAGTGGCTGGTAATAAGGGTTTTTATGCATGTTTCATTATATTCGAGTAGATGTTTGTTTATTTATAAATCGAGTTGCAACACACGCAGACACAACGGCTGTCGTGCGCTGTCAAAATATTTTGTTAGGAGGCAAGCAGTAATTTGGAAACGTTTTCCCGAGTTTCACGATTAGACGTAAATTTTTTATGACGATTTTATCGTAAAGTCGTCTTTGGATGCTTGAGTGTGTTTTGTAATGGTTGTAGTGCAATGTAGGTTATTTCGTCCGAAAGTCTTTGTGCTAATAATATCTTTTGATGAAATACAGTAAATAAAACTATAAATTCGCAATAAAAGACCCGTGATATATTTTCAGTGTAACAGTCAATAAAAACAAAACCATGGAGACCAATATTATGTGTAAGTGTGTATGTGTATATGTATACATTGCCAGTAACTCAACAATCACACATCTATAAGGTTTTACGCAATCTAAACATGTAACCGAGTCTTTTAAATTTTTAGTTACACTAAATAAAACTGCATTGAATAGTTTACTAGCTATATGGGCTTCTAGGGAAAGGCATAAATGTACATGTTAAATTTCGCACATTATGTTCTCTTTTTGATTTAAGCTCATCTTTGTACTTAGATTATTTTTTTAATATGGCTCAAAGTAAAATAAAAATACTATTTTAGTCGCTCCCTGTAGAATAAGAATTGTACTTAGTAATTAAATAAAAGTAATCGAAACAATATGGACATTGTAGTAACCTCGTGTTAGCGTTTTTTTCCGTCATATTGTGTCAGTTTATTTAGTAAGTCAACGATACCATGCCAATAAAGAAATGATCCGTACAGCAAGTTAAATAATGGTAAAGTACTTTCCAAACATGTTGAGCCAAAATCTATACTGTGTAATAGTAGATGCTATGATTGACAAAGGCGAAGTTTCACCCTAGCATGGCGCTTTTGTTTCAATATGTCTTTAAGCTCCACTGGTTTTAAGAGTAGAAAGAGAGTTTGTACGACGCTTCATCAACATCATATCAGCCAAAAGTAGCCCACTGCTGGGCTTAAGCTGGTTCTGAGCCGCATATTCATATTCTTGTCTTTCATGTGCATGGTCTCATACACACAATCCACCCATCTCTTTTCCCACGACCCTTTCGGCCCTCCACGAGCACACTGAACTACTACCACCGGTTCGGAATGCCGCTCCACAGAGAAGAGCTGGCATGCAACTCTGTAGTTGCTTTTTTTAAAATGATCTATCTTGGTTACAGAAAAAAAAACTGTTCAGCATATTGACCCCCTTCTGCCTTATATTTGCCCTGAACGATCAGTTCAAGAAGCTCATAGTTTTTATTTATATACAGCTTATATTAATTATATGACTTATGACAAACATTATAGCTCATTGTAGTAAACTTTGTCTGCCTTATATGAATTACAAAACCTTAAGCATATAATAGCTACAATACCATTGAGAAAAACCATTCCATAGCCATTGTATCGCCACTTATATCGTGACAAAACTCGATTGTCAGTGCCGTGCTAAAATAGCGTTAGAATCGATCCATTCGGGCCGGCTCTATCAATTTTTCACAACACTGCTTCGGACACAAAATGTTTATAGGCCCATTGTGGGTGTATACGAAAAAGATTGCCTAGATATTGTATGAATTGGGAACGTTATTGTTGACAGACCTCCTCTAGTTAAATGGACGGGTTGGCACAGGGTTTCGTAGAAAGTTTTCCTTTTCTTACGGATAGGTTATCGGCCTTGTTATTCCCTTTTTTCCACTCTTACTTCTCTCATTTTGATGTCCCACGTAACCTGGGTTAACACACGAGTGCCCAGCGTGGTGAAAGATTTAGAATACACAATATCACCATCCCGTACCATCCTGTATGGAGTTCTTGAGTGGAGACCGCGAATCGGCAAGCGTAGCGTGGGACGGCCCTCTGCTAGATGGAACGACGATCTGCGAAAGGTTGCGGGCAGCAGCTGGATGCGTCAAGCTGAAGACAGGGCGCTATGGCGCTCTTTAGGGGAGGCCTATGTCCAGCAGTGGACTAATGTCATCATCAGCCCGATGATGATGATGATACCATCCTGAGAATGTCGTAAGAGGGACTAAAAGAACGCAAGAGGCAAGATTACCTAGCTGCAAGAGAACTCGTCTTGCCAGCGTGGCACTGTAGGCTTATTTCCCTCCATGAATTTGGAGTAGGCCCGACTTATTAGTGAGTCATTTATGCGCTGAAATGAAAGAACCCATGATGTGTTTCCCAAATACAAGACAAGGAAAGGGTCTTCAAGCTTCTCACATTTATAAATCTTGCTAAACCGGAACCTTTTTATTGAAAGTGTCAATGTTTTTCCTTAATATTTCGTATTTTTCTTCATAATATCATTTAGAAGTGTTGACGACAATTTACCAATAAAGTGCTTTGCAAATTGGAAAAATGGCAAGTGGCCCGAGAGGCTAATTGGAATATTCAATTCGAGCGTCTCCCGAGACATAATAACTTAGTGTAAAAAATGTGTCAGTGCGTATATTTAGTCTTCAATTTAGTTATTATTGCTTTTAACTTTTTTATCATTGACTTGAATCCGTTTGACCCTAGGCTTCCGTGATGGAAAGCAACGTGTTATTAAGCTCCACTGGTTTTAAGAGTAGAGAGAGAGTTTGGTACGACACTTCATCATCATCATTTTAGCCAAAAGTCGTCCAACTGTTGGACTTAATCCGGTCCTGAGCCGCATATTCATGTCTTTCGTAGGCATGTTCCCATTCTTTTTTTATAGTTGAATTGAATGCCTTTGGCCCTAGGTTTGCGTGATGGAAAGCAACGCCAGGGTCTAAGATGGAGCAAGAATTCAAGGAAATGCCCTGTCGGGCACCGGCTCTCACGTACACACGACGAAACACAGTAAAACTGCTTGGCAAGTTGGAAGTTCGGCACTTAGATGTGAGGCTTGTAGCTAGCGGGGCGGACCATCAAGCGTACCGGGTTTTGTTGGCTTTTACAACACGCGTTACGTAACGCGCGTATTTCCCAGCGTGCGGTGGGGAAGTTTTACATTCTGCCCCGTCCCCAACTACTACTACTCGGTCCATACTCAACCCACTCCTGAGTCGTGCATCCTCCAATCACATGGAGGTTTCTCTTGCGGCATGGTTTTCGGCCTTGTCATTTGTCTATCGGCTGTTACGACATCCTCAGCGTGGAATGGGGTAGCTGTTGTAAAATTTGTACTTACTACTACTGCTACACATAGATATAACTACAAATTAGCTGGTATAATGCTAGCAAACCCTTGATTTGCCATATCCCTTGCCGGTGAAATATTCCTACCAGTCTCCCTTATGGTTCCCGAGATATAGTGATGAGTCAGTTTAAAGGCCCTTCCTATATACTATACTAGCGACCCGTCCCGGCTTCGCACGGGTGCAATGATGAACCTCTAAATTTGTAAGTGTTTGTCTACAATATTATGCATGTATCATACATATAAACCTTCCTCTTGAATCACTCTATCTATTAAAAAAACCGTTTCAAAATCCGTTGCGTAGTTTTAAAGATTTAAGCATACATAGGGACGGACAGATGACAGCGACTTTATTTTATACTATGTAGTGATAGTGATATATTTATAGGAGACAAACGATTGACGAAAAAAGTGTTTAAGGCGAGTGTGAATGAAAGTGTTGGAAGGGGTAGACCTAGGCGGACGTTTTAAGATCAAGTCAGGGACGACTAGGAAAAAGGCCTGGTCAAGAGTACCCTAAACCGAAGAGCATGTATGAATTCAAATTCAAATTCAAAATTCAATTATGAAAGTGGACGAAGCGAAACGAGTATGTAAGGACTGTAACAAATGGAAAGAAGTGGTATCTGCCTACCCCTGCGGGAGAGAGGCGTGATTATATGTACGTATGTATTTAATACGTGGGCTAGGTATGTACGAAATAGTTTAGGTTGTTTATTTGTCTCAAGAAATCGATCTCACATTATTCTGTAGGTATATGGCGGATATGACAGATCTAATAAATGATATAAATAATCAGTACTCTAAAGAAAAAATCAATAAACTGATAGGTCTGTTTGACATCGTTCCTTTTGAGATCAGTCACATCGGATATGCATGCCCATTTTGTTAAACCCTGTATAGTGAAAAGATTCAACACATTAATATGCACTATGCAAATAACTTGATGCAAAAACAAGTAAACATGAAAGTGAATTCTCTGCGTAACATAATTATAAAAAAACAACCTCGTAACAGATAAAGCATTAATCATTGCATATCGTTCTGCAAGTAGTCTATATTATCCTGACTAAAATTGAAACGTGAATATTTTACGGGCATAAATTTTTATCGGGCGTTTTAATATCCATTTAAAAAGTTAATAATCCTCGTTTTGTTTCGCTCAACAATATGGAAGTTTAATTAAAAAGTTAATGCGCGCATATGGCACAATCTGTGCATAAAATAAATTTGGGCCTGGTCTGGGAGATAGAGATAATTAGGAAAAAAATACGCTTTGCTACGTCCGACAAAAAGAGTGTGTCTATGGCATCAACTTTCTGAAAAGCGTCCTAATCAAAAGTGCTTTTAGATGTATTAAAAAAATGGTCGGCCCTTCGAGGGCTTTTCAATAATATAAGTATTTCTTTCTAGGAATTTAACTAAAAGCAGACGTGATCATTTTAGGGAAAAATTCTGATTTAATAATATTATTATGCTTACTTTTTTGTATTTCCGACGCGTATTAGTTACTCAAATACACACAAAATTTTATTCATTTTTTTTATTATTGACTTCTAGCGTCCCGTCCCGGCTTAGCTCGGGTGCGATGTCACTGATAGGTAGCTGATGTCATAAGGAGTAACTTAGGTTACTTTTTTAGACTAGCTTCACCCCGCGGCGTCACTCGCAGTACAACAATAACCGCGGGTAACATCACACCCGTGCGAAGCTGGTACAGGCCGCTAGTTATATATAACTAGCTTTTGCGCGCGGCTTCGCCCGCGTGGGCTTCGAAAACGTGCATATTTTTTATGAACATAAAATCGGTTATTGTGACTAAACTATGATAGTTAGATATGTGCTCTCAAGGACTTTTTTGTAGATCTTTATAAGACCTACAAACCCGTAGTACATCATTTTGTTCTATTGTCAATAGTTTTTGCAGCGCACGCATAAATAGTTTTTCGATTTTACACCTTGGTTTACAAAATCGCAATTTTCATACGGATCCCTAATTCTTTTGAAAATAAAATATAGCCTATAACCTTCCTCGATAAATGGACTATCTAACACTGAAAGAATGTTTGAAATCGGACCAGTAGTTCCTGAGATTAGCGCGTTCAAACAAACAAACAAACAAACTCTGCAGCTTTATATATTAGTATAGATAATAATGATATTGACTCTACGTTTGAGTTAGACAACGTTTGTATGGGAAAAAGAAATAGGCAGTTTTTAGGGGCAATTATTCGATTTTTTCTCGCCGTAAAACGTAACCATCCTTGAACTTCAACGAACATGTCAAAAAAAGAATTGGCCAAATTGGTCCAGGCGTTGTTGAGTTATGCACATAACCAACACATTTTGCGATTCATTTTTAAACTAAAGATAACTAGCGACCCGCCCCGGTGAAATTATGAATTTCTCATTCTCTAAATTTATAAGTGTTTCTCTACTATATTATGGATGTATTATGTATATAAACCTTCCTCTTGAATCACTCTATTTATTAAAACAAACCGCTGCGTAGTTTTAAAGATTTAAGCATACATAGGGACGGACAGACGACTGCGACTTTGTTTTATACTATATAATGACTAGCGACCCGGCCCAGCCTCGCACCGGTGCAATTATGCATGTATTATACCTTTATTTAAACCTTCCTCTTGAATCACGCTATTAAAAAAACCGCTTCAAAATCCGTTGCGTAGTTTTAAAGATTTAAGCATACGGACGGACAGACGACAGCGACTTTGTTTTATAATATATAGTGATAGTCATAATGATTATGAATTGTAACTCAAACTCAAAATTAACTTTATTTATGTAGGTTTTATCACAGAACTCTTATAAATCGTCATATTTACAGTTACCATTATCATCATCTTACGACCCCTGTCCCACGCCAGGTGGCAGTCTCCATACACACCTATCAGTCGTCATATCTACAGTCACACCTTTCATACACAATTTCTCATGCTTACAAACCATCCATCTCTCTTGATCTTCCACAACCCTTACGTCCACCCAAATTCATGCTGAAACTACCACCGGTTCGGAATGCTGTTCTACAGAGAAGAGCCGGCAAGAAACTCCGTAGTTGCTTTTTTCAAATCAATGGGTTTGTTTACAAAAAGCACTAAACAGCATAACACATAACAAGTGTGTCATAAAATCTTCAATATCCATATTTTAGTGGTCTATTTTGGTTGTGCCTCCATGTAAATGGAGGAGGCCTGACTCAGCATTGGGCTGAGTAGTAGTAGTAGTAGATATTTTAGTTATAATCCGTGTCTAGTGTAGTCTATGGTCCCTAGTTCTATATCCTGTGCTGGGTCTTTAGTTTTCTGTAACGAGCCATTTGTGCTCTAAATAAATCATATTAAAAATTATATAAATCATGTCCACATATTCTACGTTTATTATCTGTATGAGATTTTGAGTTTATTTAGGAAGGCGAATCGCAAAAATTCCTGCTAAAAAATACTTTTCAAATTGGATTAGAAGTTTCCTAAATAAGCGCGTATTTTGTAACAAGTAAACACATACCCTTATACTTACTTATAACGAAAGAAAATAACGTGTATTTGACACATGACTTTAAAATTCGAGAGAAAGACATCAAACATGGTTCAGAAGTCTTGTATAAAATCCAAACGAAGAACTCGTGTCCACATCGTTAGAAGTGTGCTTGTCTAAATATAGAGCCAAGTCTCCCCTTCGCCTATTAGCCAGTTATCGTCACCTCGATTTAACGAATGTATAGGATGGTCGGCTGAGTAAACCTTGGATCTCTGTTAGGGAGGCAAGTTGTTGGCCGCAGGAGACATTGGCTTTTTGTAATGCTATCGTTATGCTTTCCTATAACGGCGTCAGTGATTGGCTCGGGATATGCAAACCTTGGTGCCGATACATACTACACAGCTAAGGTCTATTTTAATTTTAAAATGTAAGTCATTAATATCCTTGGACATTTCACACAACGCCATCTCGTCCCAAGCTAAGCAACATAATGCTTGTGTTAAGGTAACGAGATGGATGATAAACTACTTATATACATTTTTTTTTGTAAATACATACATATTATAGATAGAAAACACCCAGACCCGGAACAAATACTTGTAGGTCGTACAAATATTTCTTCCGTGCGGGAATCGAACCCGCGACATGCTGCGCAGCAGTCGATCGCTCATCCACTGCGCTAACCGTGTCGTCAAAATGTCATGTGTATGTTTGTCAACGTTTTTTTGTCTCTTGCCAATAAAGAATACGTCTATGTCTATATAATAATATTAAAGTACTTAAAAAAGATAACACACAATTCTGAGTGTATGTCATAATACTACTCAGCCCATAAATGACCCACTGCTGAGTCGGGTCTCCTATGGCTACACAATTGTGGAGACTGTCCGATAGGGGAAAGCAGCCAAATAACACCATACTTTGCTGGTTTTGGTGCCAAATTACTTGACTCGACACCGCACCTACCTCGCTTTTCAGGAGCCCATACTTACAGAGTTTATTTCATATACGTTGTTGTGGAAAACGTGTTATATTAAACTCATATTGCCGTTGAGCGCCTTCCGGAACCAAACGAAACTGGTTAGTTAGTAACACGGTCATTGAAATGAATTGAAAAAAAAAGACAAGCGCACTGAGTTTCTTCCGCCAGGTCTTCTGGGTTGGTGCCGCGTTCCGACCTGGTAGAGTATTATAAAAATGATGTATCCGTTGACGATTGTGAACGCCAGAATAATAATGGGTTTATACAATAAAGCCGTGACAATGAGTCCGTGTGGTGACGGATTTAGAATACACGTTGTCACCAACCCATACCATCTTTAGGAAAAAGAACGCAAGAGGCAGATCACCTAGCCCCAAGAGAAGGAAAACTTGATCCAAACGCTGTGCCAAACCGTCTTGCCAGTGGGGCATAGTAGGCTACTTTCCTTCCATGAATTTGGAGGAGGCTCGACCCAGTAGTGAGTCATTTATGGGCTGAAACGAATAAAGCATTATTCTATTCTAAATTTAGCTAGTCTTTCCAATCTTTTTTTGGACTGTTTCCTGGGCGTGGCTAAGGACGCCAGTGCTCCAGCTGGAAGCAGACTGAATGTTTCCTTTCTGCTGCCAGTGCCATGCCTGTTATTTTTTTTTACATCCGGTGATGCACCTTCGTCTCCTCTGGAGCTGCAGGTGTGCATAGGCTGCTGTAATCACCAGGTGACCCAGTTACCAGCTTGCCTCTCAATTTTATAAAAAAAAAACTATTAACACATTTGGAAATGGCTTCCAATTATACTCGATATGTTAATCATTCGATTGTATAATCGATTCGCCGATGCTTAAATAATGAATGCCAAAATTGTGAAACCGATAGCAGAGGCAAGGAAATGCCAGATTACCTTCCACTTCCCTATTGCACGGTTTATGAAGCCACTAACCCAGAATTCCAAATGTACTATCGGAATGTTACGATGTTGAATGTGATTTAGAAAAATCAGAAGCATATTATTCTTAAGATTCGAACAACTGTTTGGTAACATTGTGCAATCTATGTAGATTGACCCACTTACCACGCATTACCCCTGGACCTAGCTGTGGTGAGAGGATTGCGAGCCTTTAGGGTCTGTTGGGGCCATATCCCACTTAGCTCTAGGGCCACCTCTGTCCTCAGGCTTGCCTTGGGACATAAGACTGTCTTGTTGCTCTAGGTGTTAGATTTACTGCCTTTGGATCAACGGGTCCCGAGTTCGATTCCGGGATCCGGAAAGTGTCTTTGTTTAAACCAGAGGCACTTGCTCGAGTCTGGGTGTAATTTGTATCCGTGAATTACATTTTTGTAAGCTGCCAGTGCGACACAGGTTATATTATACCTAGTGCTGGGGCTTCATTTTATTTTAAACAAAAAAATCTTTCTGGCTGTTTTGGCGCCAATGTCTCAATTAAAAAGTTTCTAAGCTCTGCATGTTCGTTCGGATATCCTTACACTCGATTGACAGGCTGGCGTGCCAAGCTTGTTTATGTTTGGTTTAAGGGCGTTTAAATCCGCCTCGCTCGCTGAAAGATAGCCACTAACACTTATTTTGATTGCTTCTTGTGTACGTTTGTGATGGTTAGTTTTTATTTTACAACTGTTGAATAAAAAGGGAATCAGTATCGAAGGAGGGTTGTGTAATATGTCTTACACTCAAACCGTCAAAGTGCTTCCGTGTGGTAGCGGATTTAGAATACAAAATGTCATCAACCTACACTATCCTGAGAGTGTCGTAAGAGGCGACTAAAGCAACGCAAGAGGCAGATCAGAACACCAAGAGAAGGATTTAAAGATTAACCATAATAACTAACCCGTTTTGCTAGCGTGGAACAGTCTCTCTTTGAATAGGAGGTTCGCGTCATTCCTCAAGGTTGAAAACCAAGCAGCAAGAGAAGGAAAACGTGAATCGAAACCCTGTGCCAACCCGTCTGGCCAGCGTAGGCTCATTACCCTCCATGTGACTGGAGGAGGCCCGACTCAGCAGACCAAAAATCTATATAAAAACTGATATTTGAGACGGGATGACCCACGTGGGTTAACCAAGGCCACCAAGCCGCATTAGCAGGTGTAGTAGTTAACGAGCATCTTGAGTCACAACCTATCATTTGCATTAGTCCATGTTTTCTCTTTGGCGGTGATTCGCAAAGAAGAGATTCGTAAGCCACGCGATTGGTTGATGAAATGCGCGAACTTTCCCCCACTAGGGCGCTTTTAGACCAAGCAGTTTTTAAGCTACCATACAGATTCAACTTGCCTGAAGTTGAGGTTAGCTCTATTCTCGTTAAAATACATCTTGTGGTATAGAATATGCTATTACTCTCTCTTAAGACTACGTGGCGTGTATACCATTTGTTACCGAGACAGTCATGACCTGCTGTATAACCCACTCCGAAATATACGATCTCTAATTCCATCACATCTGATCTCACGCAGATAAATTTTTCAGGGCGCTGAAACACAATTTTCTCAGTTCTTTTCACTCTAAGAGGAAATAACAAATTGTCTGTCTCGGCGGTTCAGCCGCCATGACACTTTCCCGCGCATTTTCTATTTTTTGCTTAGTGATGTTCTGATTTATTGCAACCGTAGTCAAAGTATTGGTTCCGGCAACAGATGGCGGAGTGACTAGAAATTTTCCTTAGCAATCTTCGAAATTATAATCTCTTTTTGCCAGGTGTTGCGATGGCTTAATTTTTTTCTGATATTACAAAGACCTTGGCTTTCCGTACCTGGTACGAATAAAAATGAATCTTTTATTAATTAATGGTTCCTTTCAAATGATTAGATTATAATAGTCGGCATGATTCGATTAAATTATTTAACTTTTGTGTCTGAATGGATAAATTGCCAATTTTTTAATGTTTCAACATTATATTACTTTCGCTAATCAGCATTAACACATATTATGGGGAATAGACAAATGTTTTTTTCATTAAAATAAATAAGTACTTAGGTTTTGATTGCGCTCGTCTAACTGCACCGAAATGTTCTTGTACGGAGGGATTTTAGTTTATTTTCCGAGACCCATCCGATTTCCGGATTCCACTAGGAATTAACGGTAATCATATTGTTCCATCAGCTGTCAGATTTCACGTCTCTAATGCGAGTATATATATGTCATAGCGCGACTGCCGATTTTATGTCCCCGCTTAAGCTACCTCTATTATGTATTTGATGTTTAGACACAGTTACAGTCGGTGTCGTGTGGCGGGTCGTTCTCTTCCCTTGAATATGGTTGCATCATGCAATTAAAATATTACTGTTTTTGATTAGATTAACTATTGCGTGAGTTTGCTCTTATGAATCTGCCATAGGAATCTGTCTTATACGTCGTGTCGTCGTGTCTTGAGATGATAGAAATGCCTTCTACAGAGTTTCTTACCGGCTCTTCTCTGTACAGCTGTGTTCCTAAACTCTGAAATTGAGTGAGTGAGAGAAAAGAAATGATTAAGTAACCTTCCAAACCAGTAACGTATAATATCACGTACTTATCACATGAATGAGCACTAGTTAAATAATGTTTGCGTAAGACTCGTGTATTATTTTCCCTTGTTTCGGCGCGGTCAGTGTTCGAACGCCAGTTGTGAAACTTCCGCACGATTATTATTATGTTCACGTAAAGTAATAACACTCTGCAGGAGTTATTTCTTTTGCCAGCTTCGTTTCGTACTCAATTACATTTACCCTATAGCGACTCGGCTACACACGCGTAGTTTGTGTCTGTATATCCTTTAGAGAATCGTAAAGTAAAGTTGAAGATCATGAGCTCAGGAAGATTTCTGAACAAAAATAAAATAAATTTTTAGATTATCGCGAACAAACATACAGAAGTACAGACGAGCCGAATTTTGTTTTGGTAATTATGTATACACATAAATTATATTGCGTCACTTCATTTTTCAGATATAGTTTAATTAGTAGTTTTAACATGGTAGTACCTTTAACCTACAGGCAACATTTGCACGTATTTAGAGAAAAAGTATATTTTCTACCATTCTACCCCACCTTTGCGATCACCCACGTTCTGGTTTCATTCCTTTTTCGTGCAAGGCAACGAACACACGTTCTCCCAACAAGTCGAAACGAAGTGCCGAGAAAAATTTGCGCATTATCACCGCAAAATAGAAGATACAAAATAAGTGAAAAAGAAATTTCGAGTAATATCGTCAAAGTCATCAGAGGATGAAATTTTAGAAGCTAAGCTACATTTTGAAATGTAAATGTTTAAAAATGTGTACATCTTAAACATTGGAATTGTCTGCGAGTCAATTTCGATAATGTGTGTAACTGCGAGTAACACACTGTGTACTATGCAAAGTAAAATATTCAAAGTCATCAGAGGATGAAATTATAGAAGCTAAGCCACATTTTGAAATGTAACTGTTTAAAAATGTGTACATCTTAAACATTGGAATTGTCTGCGAGTCAATTTCGATAATGTGTGTAACTGCGAGTTACGCAATGTACAATGCAAAGTAAAATATTTTATTGGAAATCATAATTATATTTTATATGTTTACCGAGATTGACTGAGAGTTTCTCTCGATAACGGGTGTATTTGCGAGATACCCTCGTATTCAAAATAATATTGATAAACGTTATTTAAATAAACAAGTAATTGTTCTGCAAACATAAGGCAGTCCAAGTACCCACAAAATAATATAAAAAAGAAAGTGGTACAGGATAGCGTAACTAGTGAATGTTTGATACCAGTGAATTGTACACTATTACCAACACCCAAATTTAATGTTGAAATCGCAGCAGCTGTTTTCGACGTAGTTTGGGGTTGGGGTAAAAATTAGCTACACAGTATAAAAAAAAAAAGCTGTTGCGGCATATTAGCCATAAACAGCCTTAATAATTCTCTGCGACGGCTGCCGTCTTTTAGCAGATTGACATGGTTAATTTCAGATTTGCTTGAGAATAAATCAAAATTGATGATTCCGAGGTCGGACAAGAATTTGTTATATTTCCTCCAAAATACTTAACGTGATGACATGTTCCAACAATCAATGGTTAAATTTGGTGATTCGTTAGCGGGAAAAAATTAAAGCCTGCAAGGCTATAGATAAACAAGGCCACCAAAACCGGAACAAAAGTATTTAATACGAAAGATCTGTTCCCTAACCAGAGAACAGCCGTCCAGTCCAGCAGGGAAGCTGGACAGGAGCTCCTCGTCACCTGTCGAACAGGGGGGACAAGCAGGTTGAGAAAGGGTAATGTCGACGGTAACTAGTCGACCCTACCCCACGACCTGGACTCAGATCGCAACGAAGTCATCGAATCAACCGAAGACTCTTGCCAACGTTCAGCATGAATACAGGTACACGCTGCTCGAATTATGTATTATCATAATTGTTGGGTATTGGTAACCAATAATCAGATTGACTTTGACATAGATTGATCGGGGATACAAAATCCCTTTCAAAGATAAAGGGTCACATTTGGTAACGACCTGGTCTAGATATAAGCATGACGAAAGTCAAGAAATGTTTATGGTCATTAATAAAGTAATACAGTTAGGAGCCGTATCTGTCGGTTCCCAGTGTAAAGACCGGTTTATATCAAATACCTTTTTAGCCCCTAAACTTAATGGGGGGATTTTTCTTTTGAACTTTAAATGAATTCATAAATAAATGTATTCTTAATGAACTTTTTAAGACCGAAGATTACAGAACAGTCTCCAAATTAATACCTCAGAATGGTTATTTAGACCATTGATTTAAAAGAAGTTTTCCTATAGATCGAATCGGAACGGAAATACCTAAGTTTCGAATTTCAACCTCCTAACTCTCGAAAAACCCTGACGTATCAGTCTACAGCTATGCCTTATGGTATATGCCAAGCCCCGAGAGTTCCACTAAACTAATGTAAGAAGTTGTAACGTATCACAGAATACAACGTCATTAATCTGTTATAGTATATCTTGACAATATTGTATCGGAAATGATTGTGAACAATGTAGTAATTGAATTCATGCTACATTAGAATTACTAGGCTTTGTATCTAATTTTGGAAACGGTCCTAAATCAAAAAGCATAAAAAAAAAAAAAAAAAAACAATGTTTATGTTAGGAGTCGGTAGATTCTACCATATTTACCAGGAGAGAAACGTAATACTATTAATCCATTTTTTTTTTTTAATTACCAACTTGTACAATTCACGATTTTGCTAAATTAATTGGTGTACTCACTGCGGCATGTCCCGCAACCAAGTGTACGGAGTAATGTGTACGGAGTAGAACGTACACAAAAAGTTTAGACCATCAAAAATTTCTTGCAATAAATAAATAAAAGAAACACTGATAAATTTAGATGTTCATCATAGCACTCGTGCGAAGCCGGGGCGGGAAAGAATAAAATAATCTTTTCGAGACAAAATAAAAATTTCAGCTATAGTTTTTGAAGATCTAAATTGGTGGAAAGAAAATACTTCGACCAAATCCCACAGTTTAAAGCAAAACAAATACAAATACGAAATATATACTGACATCCACATCGACATCGATAGGATGCGTAGCAGTCTGTGGTGATAAAAAAGTAAACGATCAATGGAAAGAGGAAGAAAACAAATATCATATTAATTATCTTTAATTATTAGCTAACGTCCATGGTCTAAAGAGCTTTTTTGCTCATGGTTCTAATTGTGCAATATTGTTACGAGTCATATACACAACAAAACACAACAGCTGTAAGTTATGTTATTAAAAGGAGTGGTATTCAGTTGCCTCATTTGAGTAACTTAGCCAGAGATTTATTATTTTATTATTAATAAATCTGTTTATTAATAATTTATTAACAATACATAATATATTTATAGTTTATTCAGCAATGGTGTGAGATTCGAAACATTTGTTTATTTGCCTTCTATTTCAATACCAAAATAACCCGGATATGGAATGGGAATTATCCGACATAACTTTTCAGCTTCTCAGGAAATCACAAAGTTTTTTGGTGTCTCCAAAATAGACCTGTTTGCATCACGAAATAAAGCTAAATATAGAACATTTATTGCCTGGAAACAGGGCCCAGACGCAGTCACCGGTAATGTTACCTTACTTTGGAGGCATAAATAGTTTCATGCTCTTCCCCCTTTTACTTTAATCTTAGCCATTGCGAAAAATCATCGACGACTACATCGCCACTGGCATTGTAGTTTTCGCATACTGGTCATCGCAACCTTGGTTCCCTCAATTACATCATTTATTGATTACAATATTCTTCTTTTTTTTTTTGAGCCTAAAGCTTATTGCGATCTCACTTCTGAAATCATCACCGACTGCATGCCAGCCCTGGTTTGGTGCCCTGAGTGCCGCGAAGCTCTGCGGACGACATTCGGGCGAAACAACACTCTCAAACAGTATGGGGTAACGTTAAACCTTTGGTGGCGGTTATGTGGGTCAAATAATAGTAATATGTACAATATCTCAATTTTGTTGATTTTTACAGAAATCTACTCGCTCATATGACAGCTATAGATCAGCACTGTCATTACTATTAGGTGACACAATTTGATCTGAAGCATTATAGATTAAACCTAATTGGCCTAAATTACCACGTAAACGTGGGATCTTCAATTGGTTCTCAATTACATTTCTGATGATGATTTCTGAGATATAGAGCTAGACATAAAAAAAGTATCACTAAAATACTAGTAATACTTTTAGCTTTATGCACAGCACATTGAATTCAAACCCTATCTTTGATACAATTTGAAATATAACTAATTTAGAGAATGATATCAAAATTATTATATAAGATCCAAGTAAGACATCAACTCCCGGTCGTGATCAACCAGTGCTATTGTTACTGTACTTTAAGGAAAACCTAAGAATTTGTCCTACAAAACTTTAGGTAATATTATATAACAGCAGGCTGGACAGTCACGTCCACAAATGAAAGTGATTTCGCTAGGACGGTCTTTTTCCACCAAAACAATCGAAATTTGCAGAATTACTCAGTGATAATTTTGGTGATTTTAACTTGAAACCTGATTACCTGGATTACCAGCAAAGTATTAAATTTAATCTTGTAAAATGGTACTTTAATTGACCGAAAGGCACTTCGTAGTCGGCAAAACAAAATTTCATTCTCTAAACATCTACCATGTTAAAACTACTAATTAAACTATATCTGAAAAATGAAGTGACGCAATATAATATATGATCAAATGAACTCTCAAGTGAAGTTCGATCATTATTATATGAGTCACTTCATTTGAAGATATAGTTACCCAAACCCACCCGAAGAACTCGCTGCCACGCGTTCTTAACCCAAACTTTGAAATATTGTTTTGCGTAACCTCTAAATAATGAAGCCAGAACGCGGGTGATCGCAAAGGTGGGGTAGAATGGTAGAAAATATACAATTTCTCTAAATACGTGCAAATGTTGCCTGTAGGTTAAAGGTACTACCATGTTAAAACTACTAATTAAACTATATCTTCAAATGAAGTGACTCATATAATAATGATCGAACTTCACTTGAGAGTTCATTTGATCATATAATATGCCTTAGAATACGTCCGACTATGACAAGTCTAAAACCTAGTTTTGAGAGGATTTATGGGCTGGAATAAGAAGAAGAAAAACATTTATTCAGCAGAATACATACAAGAAGTGCAAGATACAGGACGGTAATATTAATTTTAAAACAAAAATAGACGTGAAGATTACAAAAGGATAAAATAATATTAATTGTAGCGAACATAAGCTAATTCCCATTATCTAGACTGTAACTCCTTGTATGTCCCGCTGAAGGGTCGCCGTCTCAGCAATAGCTGGGTGCAGAACACCCGGCACTGGTTTTCAGTCGACAACCCCAGAGTAACTCACGGACGGGGGTATTTTAATGTTATTCTAAATAAACACAATTATAAACGAATAACACATATAATTAATAATGGGATATACGTGAAGATTTTATCTGAGTTAATATAATAATATACTTAATTATACTTAGACATAAATACGTAGGAATAAAAATAACAAACACAGCGGGCAGTTTCTTTGTCGGGCACATCCGGCATAAAGTTATATAAACGCAGTAAAGAATAAAATATGAAAAAAAAAATTAGATTGAGTCAAATAACAGATACATTTAAATAAGTTTCTTGATATTTAAGTTGGTTAGCTAGGAGGAATTTCTTTAGATTTTCCTTAAATCTGTTTATGGTTTTTAGATTTCTTATGGGAGGCGGAATATTGTTCCAACATTTTGAGGCCGCATACTTGAAACTGCCGCGAAATGCAGCAGACCTATGTGTTGGTGTCGCCAGTTGTTGCGCACAACTTCTAACCTCACGTTGGCGGTGGTTATTTACCCACGTAATTAATAATGTCTGATTGTTCCAGGTAATTGACACGATTAGCTGATTTAACGGGAGTCCTGGATGAGCACCTAAAACAAGCATTTGAGATAACTGAGTAGGTATATAGATTTCCATAATATAAAGTTTAAGACTTTCGCTCACTATGTTGAACTCGGTGATCTATTCAAACTCAAACTCAAATCATTTATTTCAATTGAACCTATTTACTGGTGTTTTTGAAAAGTCAAAAGTGAAGTTAGGAATCTAGTTGCATGTTCCAAAAAGTAGATCCTATGGAGAAGAACAGGCAAGAAACTCCATGGACACTCTTTTTATCATATTTTCTGTTTTTTTTTATCGTATCTATGTCAGTGAGTTTAGTTTAGTGGATAAATTAAAAACAAAACATAAATAATAACCAAGGCCAGAGTCTGGGGTGCCGTGTTTAAACGCAAACATACAATAAAATATATGCAAACGTAAATATTTATTTTCTGAACCAACTGTTCTTATTGGTTCCGGAAGGCGTCAACTGAAACGTGAATATTAAAACAAAATACAAAATAACCTTGAATAAAATAGTCTTTGCTCCAGTGAGCCGAAAGACCCCCAAACAGCTGTTCACAAGAAGACAGCCATCGTTCTCTACGACCATATTAGAGAGGACTTACTGACACGCTGTTCAGAGTATTTTAGTGAGCATGACCACTCAAAAAACTAAAGCCCAATCCAGTAAACTATTAAAAGTTAAATGTCATAAATTCAGTTCTTTTCCGTTTAAATAGTGTCAACAGGAAAACCAGGGTCACCGACATAGCCCACCGGATTGCCAAACTTAAGTGGCAGTGGGCAGGGCACATAGCTCGCAGGACCGACGTCCGATGGGGCAGAAAAGTCCTCGAGTGGCGACCGCGTTCCGGAAGGCGCAGTGCTGGTAGGCCTCCCACACGGTGGACCGACGACCTGGTTAAGATCGCCGGAAAGCAGTGGATGCGGGCGGCCCAGGACCGGCCTTTGTGGAAATCCTTGGGGGAGGCCTATGTCCAGCAGTGGACGTCTTTTGGCTGAAATGATGATGATGATGATGAGTGTCAACAATTTTTTTTTCAATGTTCTTCAAAGTTCAGGTTTTTCCAAGTTATCGGTGCGGTAACGGGTGTAGAATAATCCAACCTGAGTAATAAAAGTAAGGTAATGAAAAGGCCGAAAACAGGCGCAAGTGAAGAAAAACTTGAAACGAAACCGTGTGCCAAACCGTCTGGCCAACATGGCACAATAGGCTAATTACCCTCCGTGTAGTTGGGGGAGGTCCGACTCAGCAATGGGTCATTTATGGGCTAACAGTAGCTTAAAAATAGTTTTAACGTCCTTAAATTAACGCTGAAGATCGATTTCAATAAAGTTTTATAAAAGTGCATCAGAAAACAATCGTATAAGTAGTTACATTAGCACTAGGTATGTGATGTCTTAAAGTGCCACTTTCTGCCAATTAGTGTTAATTGGTGGCAGACCGCCACTGCGCTCCGGTTACACTGTCCACACAATTACCAACTAATATCATAGTTTTAGTGACACTATTACAATGTTTGCTTGGAGCTCCAAATACAAAGATCGATCTATTGAATTCCTAATTGTGCGTTGTGTTTGTTGTTCCATAGAGCCTGGTCTATTTATATTATATGACAGAGTCATTCAACAACAAATTCGAATTTATATACTCGTATTTATTACACGACCCTGGATCGCGGAAATATTGTGTAGGTATGTTTTCTATCCGACAGAGAACCAAAGTCCCCGACATAGCTCAGAGAATTAGCAGACTGAAGTGGCAGTGGGCTGGTCATATCTGTATAAGAACCGACAACCGCTGGGGTAGACGAGTTCTTGAGTGGAGACCGCGAATCGGCAAGCGTAGTGTATGTAGGACGGCCCTCTGCTAGATAGAGCGACGATCTATTGATGCGTCAAGCAGAAGACAGGGCGTTCTTGAGGGGAGGCCTATATCCAGCAGGGGACTAATGTGGGCTGATGATGATGACGTTTCCCGTTATGTACCTGACGTTTCGGCGTGGATTGCACCAGCCGTGGTCACAAACGGACTAGTGGTAGTGGCTCAGAGTCGTCTTCGTGAGGATCGTGTCTGCATGCCTATCCTCGGTTGATGTGCCACGCTGGCCAGATGGGTTGGCACAGGATTTTGTATCAAATTATCCTGTTCTTGCGGTATCCGGTGTTGTCATTTCCTATTGTCGACTCTTGCAACACCCTTACTATGGCATGGGGTGGTGACCCAATGTATTCTAATTCTGTCACCACACGGAGCCGGAGGGCATTTTGCGTTGTAGAGCTCTAATTAATAGTTGTTATGGTTAAAATATTATATTCCTTTGTAAACGACAGTTTGTATGCCACAATAATAAAAAAAAAAATACTCGTATGACAGGTAAAGTTGAAGTGTATAATAGGGCGTACTATAGCCTGACATTGCTTGATATACGCTAGAGAGACTAACCTTTGGCGCCATACAGTCTTACAATATATTGTTGTTGTAACTCTTGAACATCGCTGAAATTCCATGTAGTCGGCTGTGTGCCGTTGGCGAGGCAGGTCAGCATAGGATTGCATATCAGATTTTCATTCCGTCAGGTATATCTTTTAAAGATTAGTTCCTAATACTCGGAACATCCCAAATTTAAATTTTCATGCATTTGACAAAGACCGAGAAGTACCAAAGACAAAATAAAATAAAAACTGTGCGGAAATCAAATATGTCTGTATTTACCGTAGTTTAAAAGTGAAATTGGCAAGGTTTCACCGCCTTATAAGCGAACTAATACCTGTATATTGCACATAATGACACCGAGTTCGCTGTAATAAAATTAACGTTTCAGATCGTTACCATTCAAATTGACCGAGATGTAACAATGAAGAATATGATAATGGCCATACACAAATTTAAAGTTCAGATTTAATCTCATTTCGTTTTATTTTTTTTACTAATTTAATAGTAGCAGACATTTACTGTCCGCATGGTGACAGATTTAGAATACATAGAGTCACCACCCCATTCCATCTTGAGGGTGTCGTAAGAGTCGACAAAAGGCCGAAAACCTAGCCGCAGGAGAAGGAAAACTTGAAACGAACCCTGTGCCAACCCTTCTGGCCAGCGTGGCACAGTAGGCTAATTACCCTTCCTGTGTTGGGAGGAGGCCCGAATCAGCAGTTGGTCATTTATGGGATGGTTGATCAAGGTTTATATGTATAATACATTCATAATATTGTAGAGAAACACTGATAAATTTAGATGTTCATCAATTGCACCCGTGCGAAGCCGGGGCGGGCCGCTAGTATCATTTAAAGACCAATCGGTGCCATTCCTTAGCGCATTCGCTATGCTATCTATCTATTGTATCTAATCAATATTGTATGCATTGATAGCTACAGTGGAAAGTGAAAAAGTTATTTTATCCCAAATTTCAACTTTCTTTAACAACAATCAACTGCTTCACCTTAAACAATTTGGTTTTACTAAAAATTTGTCGACATTAGATGCAGGAATCGAATTGATGAAACACATATTCGAGGCCTGGGAGGGTAAACAAGATGCTCTCGGCATTTTCTGTGATCTTTCCAAGGCGTTTGACTGTGTTCATCATAATATTCTGGTCAGGAAGCTCCACCATTACGGTGTTAGGGGTAAAGCTCTTGCCTTGCTCGACTCCTACCTGAGTAATAGAGTCCAGATGGTTGAGGTCAATGGTAAGCGTTCTCAAGGCTCTGCTGTAACCATTGGTGTCCCGCAGGGCTCTATTCTCGGTCCATTTCTGTTCCTTATTTATATTAACGACTTACCATTTTATGCTCAAGATGGTCATGACATTGTGTTGTTCGCGGATGACACTTCACTATTATTTAAGGTGAAAAGACAGCTCAGAGATTATGACGATGTGAACAACGCACTGTCCAAAGTTGTTCATTGGTTTAACACTAACAATTTGCTACTTAATAGCAATAAAACTAAATTTTTAAAGTTTTCTACACCTAATGTAAAGCACTTGGCAACCAATGTTCAATTAAACGGAGCAGATTTGGAGCCTGTGGATTCTACTGTCTTTTTGGGTATTACCTTAGATACAAAATTACAGTGGAAACCTCATATTAACAAACTGGCAAGCAGGCTAAGTTCGGCAGCGTACGCTGTTAAAAAAATTAGGCAGTTAAGTGACGTTGCTACAGCCAGAATAGTCTATTTCAGCTACTTCCATAGTATTATGTCTTACGGTATATTACTCTGGGGATGCTCTGCAGACATAGATACAATATTTGTTCTCCAGAAACGAGCAGTACGAGCCATTTATAACCTAGCTCCCAGGGCATCCCTTAGAGACAAGTTTAAAGAGATGGGCATTCTTACTGTAGCTGCCCAATACATCTACGAAAACATAATGTATGTTCGTAAGAATGTCGTAAAATTCAATAAATTAAGTGATACTCACTCTGTTAATACTAGGAATAAAAGTAATCTTGTTCTCCATGCTACTCGTCTCCATAGAATTAGTAACTCATTCGTAGGTCAATGTATTCGCTTCTACAATAAAATCCCTATGAAGTTAAGAGAACTTCCAATTAATAAATTCAAAAAGCTTATAAAATTTCAACTTTGTAAGAAAGCCTACTATAGTATTACAGACTATTTAAATGACCCGGTAGCTTGGGATTGAGCTGCTGAGCTCAAATACTATGAATACATATACGAACAAATGTATCTTTGGATCTGAAACTGCAGTCTTGCTGGAACTGATTTTTTTCGAGCTTTACTTTTTATTGTTTTATCGGTGATCGGGCTCGGTTTTGTGAGTTGTCATGCTCACTAAAATACTCTGAGCAGCGGTAGCGACGTGTGACGGGTCGGTCACTTCCCTTTAATATGGTTGAGGAGACCGATGGCTGTCACATGCGTTATACTTGTGAACAGGTGCCGCTGTTTGGGGTTGGTCGGCTCACTGGACCAAGGAAGATTTTATTTTATTTCATTAAAGTTTGTTTTGTTTTGTTTTAATATTCAGATTTCAGCTGACGCCTTCCAGATTCGATTGAACAGTTTGTTTTAAGGAATTTGTTGGGTAAATATATACATATTAGATTATGAATAGGACCGCAAAGTAATAAAAAAGAAAAAATGACAAGCCCTCTGAGTTTCTTGCCAGTTCTTCTCAGCAGTGGTCGCGTTCCGAACTGGTGGTAAAGAATATTACTTTGCATTGTATAAAATTTTATTAATATGTTGACAATTTGTAAGTGTCCATTGTGTCCTATGCAAAATAAATTATTTGACTTTGACTTTGACTTTGAATATATATGTTCTAAATATAAATAAATTTATATGGTTACGCCATTATTATATTAAACATATTATGTTACTTATTTCGAGAAGAAATCGAAAATCGAAACCAGGGACGCTAAATGTTGGTGCAAATATCTCTTTTAAACATAATATATGTACTGCCAATTTGAAATCTATTTGAGTCCTCTTATTAAACACAGCAATTTTCGTTCCTTTTTACTTTAAAGCGAAATCCCAAGAGACCCTTACCGAATTAGTTAAATGGCACTTTAAATAAATGGAAAGGAATTTCAAATTTACATCTCTTTTTGACGTTAAATTCGTATAAAAAAGGATTTCTTTAGATAAGGACTCATTACGTTTCAGGGGTAATAAAGGACTCTTAAGAGAAGTGTCAATTTGTTATTACGGAGTCTACGATTGAGTAAGAAACAATTCAATTGAACTCGTAATAATAAAGACGACCCGTTTAAGTTCTATTACAGTGAAGTGTGAAGGAATGGCGTCCCAACTCTAACAATAAGCCGTTCATATTGCACAATGAAACCGAAAAGGAATGCACACGATTATTATACTAAGTTACCTAGAAATAAGGTCGATATTCCAGTGGTGAGTAGACAGCACCTGTGTCGATTGAGGCCCTCCATAGACAACTGACAGTTTCCGTCAGTAATCAGGTCACGTTCCTTTTTTGAAAAGCGCGCGCGATTGTCGCTTTCGGTTCTGTGGCAGAGGAATAAAGTTTTTTTTTTATAATATCTACGTGGCTACGTGAGCCTTTTGTACGGTTGGCCTGTCCAAAATGGTTTTATTTGGCTGTAGGTACCCTTATTGGGATTCAGCGTAATGTAATTTTGAGCGAGGTTTCACAGAGATAATTAATGAGTTTTTTATACTTAATTTTATTCTCAACTGAAGTACACAATCAACTGGCTGACGATGACAACATGGTGATTATTTTTTGGCGCGCTTCTGGAATGGTCCATTTTTTTGGCAATTAGACAAAAGTATACCTACCTCTATCATAGATCGGTTAAGGTGAATGTTCCAGGGTAGCCCGCGAAATTCAAATTTTCTTACGTTTTTTGCAATTTGCAGGCCAGTGCTGGGTTGTATGTTGATTAAAATGTTATTTGCGGCATCAATACAACCCTCCAAGCTCATAAAGGTGCAAGAATGACTTTGAGCTTGAAAAAGTTTTTCTTGCACCTTTATGAGCTTGGAGGGTTGTATTGATGATTTTGATGATTATAACTCTGTAACTACATACGTCTTACAGCCGCGAATAAAATGTTCATCATCATACAACCTAGCATTGGCCTGCAAATTGCAAAAAACGTAAGAAAATTTGAATTTCGCGGGCTACCCTGTAACATTCACCTTAACTAATCTTCGTCTTTGCCAAGCAAGTATTCGTTTGTATTAGATACTGAATAATTCTTGAAACTTATTGAATTGCTGCAATACGAATTTGAGATGATAATGAAACTATTACAGCCTTCAATTCGCTATGGTAGACAACAAAAGAATGTTTAAATTAATTCAATATCAACTGTTGCCTTAATTGTGGCGTTAACTGAAACAAATGGCGCATTACATCGGATTTCGGGGTTTCAAGGCAAATTGTAATTGAAACAAAAGCAGTTTAATATTCGAGAAATCTAATAATAATTGGATTTAGCTTTGATGGATTAACATAGAAGTGGACTAACTATTACAACTCTAAGTCGTCTCTTCACAAACAGTGGTCCTAATTAAGAAAAGGCTATTTTTTCTATGAAGTAGGTACCTATAATCCAAAATACCTATCAAAATAAGATGATTGCTATACTCAGCCCGTAGATGGCCCACCGTTGAGTCGGGCCTCCTCCAGTTACATGGAGAGTAATTAGCCTTCTTTGCCACGCTGACCAGACGGGTTTCGTAACAAGATTTCCTTCTCTAGCAGCTACGTTTACGGCCTTGTCATTTCCTTCTGTCGACTCTTACGACACCCTCAGGATGGAATAGGGTGGTGGCACTGTGTATTCTAAATCCGCCATTACACGGATAACAAGTTACAAACATGTAGTTCACGAACACAAATGACACCCAGACTCAAGCATGTGCTGTACACAAAGATAGTTAGTTACCCGTCCCCGGAATTGATTCGGAGGCCCGTGACTCAAAGTTGGCACATCCAACCCCTAGCTTACCTTACCATAACATACCATACCATACCATACTGTACCATACCATACCATACCATACCATACCATACCATTCAGAGGACCACTCATTTTTCGTTTTTACGATGTTAAACACAATTCTTAATGTTTACGCATGTGTGTATGCTTAATTCGGCTCCTAACGATATACAGCCGAGGGACTTCGCCAAACCGCTTTCTACGGCTGCTTTTCACTGTTTAATTGTCAATGAAAGCAATGACTTACGCCAAGAATGCTTGGCCCTGCAAATAGGTGCATTGGCACACTTAGCTGGATGCCTGGTCGTAGTTGGAGTGCATTCTTGTGCTTGGCTGTCAAATTTTTGTCACTCATTGATGACTTTGTGTGAATGTATGTTAATCGGTTGTGATAGTCGGTTGTACAGGGTGATCAAACGTCAAAACTAGTCCGAAAATCGCTAAGAGACTATAGCCCGATATCGAATAACTGAAACTGCGCAACTGCGTAATAAAAATCTAAAATATAATGATTTTTAATAAGATTAATTAGATTTAGATTTTTAATAAAAATCTAAAATATAATGATATTTTAGATTTTTAATACCGATCGTATTAAAAATCTAGAATATCATTATATTTTAGATTTTTATTTTGCGATTAGTGCAAATACAAACTAAACACTGTTCGGATCTGACAATTATTTGACAATGTATTTGACAATTCCCGCCGCAATTATACTTATGCGATCGGTTCAACTCTCCTAAATCCAATTGGATTAAAAAAAAGTTGACAATAATAAATGCAATCCGCAATTAGTCTACAGTGCTACGGTGGCCAGACGGGTTGGTTTGGTATCAGGTTTTCCTTCTCTTGCGCCTAGGGTTTCGGCTTTGTCCTTTTATCGGCTCCTACGACACCCTCCGGATAGAATGGGGTGTATGTATGTACACTATGTATTCTAAATTCGACACCACACGGGTACTGTCCGAATTATAATATTAATAGATGTAGTAATTAATCAGAATCAAATCATTAAAATATTGGCAACCTCCATTTGAATTAGCAACACTGCCTTGTTGTTCTAGGGATTAGATAGACGGGCTGTATGTATACCAAGTGTTCGTGAAATTCATGATTGTCAACTGCCACCGCGATGCAGGTTCTATAGACATAGGGTTTCTTTTAACAAATAGAATATTTTTAAGCTTCAAGCACTACATGCTTGGCAAGGGAAAGGTACTAGTTTCAGTACTAGTTTCAAACCTGATAATGTTACAGGATATGAAGCCAGGGCAAACCGCAAAGTTTGCAACAGCGGTTCTCTTGCAGAAACTTGATATCCAGTACCCTGTACCCTATTCGGTGGGTCACCGAGAGTTACGAGTTAGTTTAGTGTTTTTTGTAAACAACACCAATAATTTAAAAAAAAAGCAACTGCAGATTATCTTGCCTGCTCTTCTCTGTATAGCGGCATTCGAACCGAGAATAGTTTCAGTATGAACCTTTCAATTTACACTATTTTTAATTCAAATTTATTAAAATTAGTTTTCTATTTTTTTAGGTAAATTTCCTATAAAAGCGTGTTTCTTTAAACTATTATTTATTTTTCTTTTGCTAAGAATTGTCTCTAGTCTGCTCTCATGACACACTCTGGAGAGTATTGGATGGCGACGAGATGAACTTGAAATATTAGAATTTATACGTCACACCAAATGACAAAATAGCTGTTCATACAAATTGACTAAAATATTAAACACATTCACAATATTAAATTGAACACAATACATGCAGTGAACCTTCAACACAATACAACAATACATGCAATGAAACGCGGGATATTGAATAAAACATTTCATAAATGTATATTTCTGTACACAAATACAATCTAAATTCATTTGTGACAAACTCATAACCATGAGAATCTTCTGAATTTCTATTCATATCGCATTCAATATATAGGTTGCGTCATCTTTTATTTAGTTTTAGGGGTTATTCAAATGATTCATCCATGTAAGTAAGTATTGAGAAAAGGAGGCATGTTAGTATATGGTAAAAAAAAACATTATCCTACTCTGTTAAAACTGGAAACAAGCTAAACAGATTTTGATGAAACATATCTAAGAATCATTGCTACCGTACCTTTTCAAGTTCCAGCCCATAAATGACCCACTGCTGAGTTGGGACTCTTCCAACTACATGGAGGGTAATTTGCCTACTGTGCCACGCTGGTGGACGGGTTGGCACAGGGTTTCGTTTCAGTGTTCTGCACCAGATCCCACAATGCCGCAACAGGACGCGAGTTGGAGCACTCCGGGGATGTTTAGTGGGTAGGCCTCTGGGGTAATCACTCGTGGGGGAGAGTCCCACACGCCCCCCCTCGGCCATCCCCGTGGCCGACGGGGATAGTCCATAAAGGATTCTAGACCGAGCGAACAAAAAAAAAAAGCTTTCGTTTCAAGTTTTCCTTTTCTTGCGTCAAGGTTTTTGGCCTTATCTTTTCGTCGGCTCTTACGACACCCGCAAGAGAAATGGGGTGGCGACACTATGTATTCTAAATCCGTCACAGTGAATGGGTGGTCTATTCGTTTAAGAGCTACGACTTTACAAACTCGTGAACATGTCAAACTCGTAACCTCTCTTTTTGTCGGGGTTCAAATAAGTCCGCGACAAACAACAATTTCTATCTCACCCAATATTTTGTCACCCTTTCGCCACTATTTCAATCTGCAAAGACAATTTCAAAGGAAAACATCCCATAATCTTGTGGCCGGGGAAAAATCGTTTCTATATCTGGTGGGAGACTTAATCCAGGATTAACTTGGCCCAGAATGCGACTACGGTAACTAAGTTTGGGGTGAAAGTAGACGGACGATTCGTGGCCGACTTTTTGTCGACCAAAATAGACTGGAGTTATGGAGTTTCATAGTTTTAAGCTTATGCAGGATGAATATCCGCGCGTGGGGACGGATTAAGAATACATAGTGTCGGCGTGCCCCATTATACCCTGAGGGTGTCGTAAGAACCGACAAAAGGAAATGGCTAGCCGCAAGAGAAGGTAAACTTGATACTAAACTCTGTGCCAACCCGTCTGGCCAGCGTGGCACAGTAGCACATCGACAGTAGGCTAATTACCGTCCATGTGACTGGAGGAGGCCAGCAGGCTACCTACCCTGCGAGACTCAGCAGTGAGTTATTTCTGGGCTGACTAGTAGATATTCTAATATATAAAATATATAAAGTGTCACGTTCTTTACTATTAAACTCCTCCGAAATGGCTCGACCGATTTTGATGAAATTATATACATATTCACATTTAGTAGGTCTGCGAATCGGACAACATCTATTGTTCATCCCCGTTAAGGGTGGTCCACCAAACTCAAATCATTTATTTCAATTGAACCTATTTACAGGCGTTTTTGAAAAGTCGAAAGTGAAGTTAGGAATCTAGGTGCTTCTAGTTGCTTGTTCCAAAACGTAGATCCTATGGAGAAGAACAAGCAAGAAACTCCATGCCACCCCAATATATATATATATTGTTTATAGCCCTTTACGATCAACATCTATTTTTTTAATAGCGATATGTATATGGCAAAACAAAATTTGCGGAGTCACCTACATAAAATTTCGTTTGGAGCCGCGCATAATCTCGGTTGCCTTTGATAGTAGGCCTGTCTGAACAAACCCTAAAGTGCGAAGTTCGTATCATTCGAAGCCTTTGTGAGGATAAGTTAATAGACATTGACGTTTCCAATTTATTGCATGTCTTGATCCAATATTGACCCTTGATTAGATCGTCGTTTCAGCTCATAAATGACACACTACTGAGGCGGGCCTCCTCCAAATTCATGGAGGGAAATTAGCCTACTGTGCCGCGCTGGCAAGACGGGTTGGCACAGGGTTTGTGTCAAGTTTTCCTTCTCCTACGGCTAGGTGATGACACCCTCAGGATAGTTTGGTTACCTCAGATTAGATCGTAAGATAGTTGAATTCTACGGGCTAGTGCGAAAACTAGCTGATGGTTCGGAACGTAATTGATGTGCAGGTGAAACACTGCTGGATTTTTTAAAGGTGTCCATTTGTAAGATCTGACCTTCGCGAGGGATCGTACAGCCGTCGTTGCCGTTCTTTCACCAGGCTTCGGTGGAGTATAAATAGACTACAAGGAATTTAGAGGGCAATAATCCGTGTAAATACTCTGAAAGCATAGTGTAGGGACACCCTTCTGCTAGATGGAGCGACAATCTGCGAAAGGTAACAGCTGGATCCTTCAAGTTGAAGACATGGCGCCATTTCGCCCTTAGGGAGGCCTATCCTATCCTTTTTCCGGACTCTGCGAGTCTCCCAGCACAGCGTGGGGAGTGTGGGACTCGAGGTACACCCCTCGAGGGGGGAAGAGGGTGATCTCCTATTTACTACCTTCTGTCTGCATGGGTGACCCTGAGCTGGTAGGGCCTAAACGGATCTCGAAGGCATCCCCCTCACCACGGCAAGGTAGCAAGCAGAACACTTGAGCGAGTCCACGGGGAAACCTATACTTACTAACCCAGTGAAGTCCAGCAGTCAACTAGAATGGGTTGATGATGATGATGATATACCGGGAAGGTAGCCAACCCAATGAAATAAGAGGCAACCTAGATATACTTGATCCAAATACATCGTAACAGTCGCAATTCCTGTACCAGACTCCAGGACGACATACAAAGGCATGCTCTGGCGTCGCGAAGTAATGAAATTCCACGAGTCGTGGTAATCCCGCTGTCGCGTATGTGGTACGCTCGAATATTGCTCATAAGCGTCACTATCGCCTAACCTTTAGTTCCTTGCAGGGTAGGCAGAGGACTGGTTAATAATTACATAAACACATATCTTGGCGGATCCTCATTTTGCTGCACTAGCCAATAGGTGACTTGAATATCCCCCCCCCCCCATTGTTTTAATTTAAACTAGCAATTGCACGCCTCCCTCGCGTTGCCTTCAAACGCGAGCTTATCTAGGCTTCCCATTTATTGTAATTAGTTTTTGAGTTTATTCTTTACATACAAATATATCCTATACATGTTTTAAGTATAAATAAATAATTTCAAAGCAAACGAAATAAAATACAATATGGCTGTCTGTTCTATTCTATTTATCCAAATTGTCAATTTTAGGAAACGTACAGGAATAGAGACGTTGCTATGGTCTTAAAACATTAAAAACACCAAAATTGTATTCATCCATTCAATATTTTTTTGGTTTACATAAAATTTAACCCCTACTCTAACTAACCTGTATCACGGGGGCAGTTTCCAACATGAAATTCACGAACACAAATAACACCCAGACTCAGAGCAAATGCCTCTGGTTTACACAAAGACACTTGCCCGGCCCCGGAATCGAACCCGGGACCCCGTGATCCAAAGGCGGCCTATCCAACCCCTAGACCAACAAGGCATTGCTCCTATGATACATGTACATGTTTAACAAGGAAATGTTCGTGAGAGGTTAACAAGAAATAACTTCCCCATCTAAACGGGCACAAAGTAACGTCTAAGTACGAGCGGTTCGCTCACATTCTTAACCCTTCAGAGTTCCCACTCCGTCCCCTCTTCAAAACCTGCTTCTTCACGTCCTAACGAAGTGCGAAAAACCTGACTCGGGGATACACAAAATTTGCCCGTTTCAGAACAAAACACTGTTCTAATATACCAGGAAAAGTTTCTGCGAACAACGATTAATACTGTCATTGAGTGTACAATAACGAATAGTGATGGGAAAATGAATTGTCGTTGCGTAGTCGACAAATCATATCGACAAACTTATGGTGCTCACGAACAAGCGCTTATTGAAGAAGCCACAATCACAATGAAAAATTAATTAAATAACTAGTTCAAAATATATTTTTAAATTAAATAAGACTTTTGCACTAGTATTCGTATATGTCGAGAGATCTTTACACACATAGGACATAAAACAACAACAAGTTTAACTGGCGTACATAAAGATATTTGCCTGTCCCCCGGGGAACTCGAACTGGGAACTGGTGATCTATGGTCAGCGTCAAACTGGGAACTATTGTCAGCTCTGACAATTTGGTTGGTCTAGGCGTCTTGCTTTTTAAATTGCTTTTTTATACACTGCACTGGGCTGGCGCTCAAGCATACGGCCTGCATGATCGTAAGCAGTATGCGTGGCCTACGGCATTTAAAACACCGGAGGTGTCACACTCGCTCCTGGAAAAGAGTGAAAGTTGTCGCTGGCAGCAGAGGGGAAGTGGGTTACTTCAGCGGCCAACTGCTTCCCACATTTGTTCGTTGGTAATCCTCATGGACACCCGGTCGTTGGAGTATGAAGGGTAGCCGGGGTATGTCAGACTCCAGGGCGCGGATAGATGGTAATTAGCGCTCCGGCCTACCACAATAACCAACGGCCTTCCTCGACTGCCCGCTTCAGGACCCCTGGTTGCGAACTCCAATGGGGGAACATGCTAATAGAGCTATGGCGACCGTGCTCACGCGCAGTAACACAACAGCACTAAAGGATGATTTAATTCTGTATCTAACGTAGGTTCTGTGGCGTATTTTTATTTGTTTAGTTGTACAACGCCTCTTTCACTTTGTTAAAATTTTCTTGAATATGATGATCAGAGTAGTTCATTTAAATAGTTACGTACTAAGTGGTGACAAGGATCCAAGTCACTTTGAAATTTCTCTTTAAAAACGAGAAAGCTTGAATAATTTTCTTGGCATAGGAATTATCTGTTACGTCATAATAATATACTATTATTCAATGAATACTAATATATAAAAAATATATCAAAATACAGAGTTTCTTTGTTTGTAAGCAGCTATCTTGCAAACATTAGATAATTTGAAAATCCTTTTTGCATATGATAACCCGTTTAAGGAGAAATTATATAGGCTGTATACCACCTCGGAAATGTTCGTGGGACCGATACAACAAACGAAAATATTAACATATATGCGACAGACTTTACTATTAGGCGACTGAGAGTTTCTGACCATGCATTGAAGCTACCGTTACCTATTTTCCGTGTGGTAGCGGAGTAAGAATACTACCACCCCATATCTTCCCGTGGGTGTCGTAGAAGGCGACTAAGGGACAACAGACGTTGGGCAGCAGCGACGCTCTGTTAAAAATACACCATCCATCACTGCGATCGCCAACCCGCCTGCCAAGCGTGGCGATTATGGCAAACCCCCCCATGAATGAATGGATACAACTAGGAAAACGGCCCCCAGTCCCCGGCAGCCCCACTATTCCTTCGGCCACGGTAGCAGCCAAGGTAACGGTGGGGCAGGGGGTGCGAACAATCTCCGGCAGAGATCCGGCTACCACAAAAAACGACGGCTGCACCTGGCAACATATAACACACGGACACTGCGGACTGACGAGAAGATCGTAGAACTCGAGGAAGAGTTGAGCAAGTTGCGATGGGATATAGTGGGGTTGTCTGAAGTCCGAAGAGAGGGAGAGGACACGATGACCCTCAAATCCGGCAATTTGCTCTACTTCCGGGAGGGCGACCAACAGTCCCAAGGTGGTGTTGGGTTTATCGTCCACAAGTCCCTTGTGAACAACGTTGTTAAAATCGAGAGTGTGTCGACCAGGGTGGCGTACCTTATACTCAGAATAACCAAGCGTTATTCGCTGAAGGTCATACAGGTATACGCACCGACCTCGGCACACCCCGACGAAGCGGTGGAGACAATGTATGAGGACATTTCCTCGGCCATACATGGCTCTAGAACGCACTACACGGTTGTTATGGGGGATTTTAACGCGAAACTGGGCAAGCGGAGTGGAGATGAGCTGCAAGTGGGGCAATTTGGGTTTGGACACCGGAACCAACGGGGCCAGACTTTGGCTGGTTTCCTGGAGAAGGAGGGACTCTATATGATGAATTCCTTTTACAAAAAACCAGAACAGAGGAAATGGACCTGGTTGAGTCCGGATGGCACCACAAAAAACGAGATAGACTTCATCATGTCGACGGAAAAGCACATATTCAATGATGTCTCCGTGATCAATATGGTCAAAACCGGAAGCGATCACCGCTTAGTACGAGGCACATTGAATATCGACGTTAAGCTTGAAAGGTCGCGCCTGGTGAGGTTTACGCTGCGTCCCGTGCCAGTTCAAATTCAAAACCCGGAGAGCTTTCAGCTCGAACTGCAAAACCGCTTTATAAGCCTAGGCGTTGACGTGGACGATTATAATGACGGGTTCGTGGAGACTGTCCGCAAAGTTGGGTCGAAGTTCTGTGAGACCCAACGCCTGAAAACGGCCAAAAAGCTCTCGGACCTCACCCTAAATCTCATGGACGAGCGACGGAAAATGGTTCTGCAGTCTACAGATGATGCGACGCAGCTTCGGATGCTCAATAGACAGATATCAAAGTCCCTGAAGCGTGATATACGCCGATTCAACACGAATCGTGTTGAAGAGGCTATTGAACGCAACAGGGGCTCCAAGGTTTTTGCCAGGGATCTGTCTATTGGGCAAAGCCAGCTCGTCAGGCTGAAGACTGATGACGGCAGGATCGTCACGTCGAAGTCCGAGATTTTGGGTGAGGTCGAGAGTTTCTATGGACAACTGTACACGTCTACACAGGAACCCGTCATAAATCTAGCAGACGACCCACGAGCTAGATTAACCCGGCACTACACAGAAGACCTCCCGGACGTCAGCCTGTGTGAGATCGCGATGGCTCTCGAGCAACTTAAAAACAACAAGGCGGCGGGTGATGACGGAATTACCGCAGAACTTCTGAAGGCGGGTGGAGAACCGATCCTTAGGGCCCTTCAGAAGTTCTTCAATTCCGTCATACTCGAAGGACGAACGCCAAAGGCATGGAACAGAAGTGTGGTGGTGCTGTTCTTCAAGAAGGGAGATAACACCTTATTGAAGAACTACAGACCCATCTCACTTCTGAGCCATGTCTACAAGTTGTTCTCGAGGGTCATTACAAATCGACTCGCGTGCAGGCTTGACGATTCCCAGCCTCCCGAACAAGCCGGTTTCTGAAAAGGCTTCAGTACCTTAGACCATATTTTAACGCTACGGCAGGTTATACAGAAGACCGAGGAGTATAACCTGCCCCTTTGTCTGGCGTTCGTGGACTACGAGAAAGCCTTCGATTCGATCGAGACGTGGGCAGTATTGCAGGCTCTCCAGAGGTGCCAAGCCGACTATCGGTATATCGAAGTGTTGAAGTGCTTGTATGAAAACGCCACCATGTCAGTCCGACTCCAGGACCAGACCTCGAAACCGATCCAGTTGCAGCGAGGTGTTAGACAGGGAGACGTTATCTCTCCGAAACTGTTCTCCGCTGCACTGGAAGATGTTTTCAAGGTTCTGGACTGGAAAGGGCTGGGCATTAATGTGAACGGCGAGTACATCACTCACCTTCGATTCGCTGACGACATAGTCGTAATGGCTGAGACCATGGAGGGCCTCACTACGATGCTCGATGGCCTCTGTGGAGCCTCCGAACGAGTCGGCCTTAAGATGAACATGGAGAAGACGAAGATCATGTCTAATATCCATGTTCAAGCCACTCCTGTTAACATCGGAGGTTCTACCCTCGAAGTTGTTGACCATTACATTAACCTGGGACACACTGTCCAGTTAGGTAAGTCCAACTTCGAGAAAGAGGTCAATCGTCGGATCCAACTCGGCTGGGCAGCGTTCGGGAAGCTGCGAAAGATCTTCTCGTCCACAATACCGCAGTGTCTGAAGACAAAAGTCTTCAACCAATGTGTGTTGCCAGTGATGACATATGGAACTGAGACGTGGTCGCTCACTATGGGCTCCATCAGAAGGCTCAAAGTCACCCAAAGGGCAATGGAGAGGGCTATGCTCGGAGTTTCCCTGCGAGATCGAATCAGAAATGAGGAGATACGCAGGAAAACCAGGGTCACCGACATAGCCCACCGGATTGTCAAACTTAAGTGGCAGTGGGCAGGGCACATAGCTCGCAGGACCGACGTCCGATGGGGCAGAAAAGTCCTCGAGTGGCGACCGCGTTCCGGAAGGCGCAGTGCTGGTAGGCCTCCCACACGGTGGACCGACGACCTGGTTAAGATCGCCGGAAAGCAGTGGATGCGGGCGGCCCAGGACCGGCCTTTGTGGAAATCCTTGGGGGAGGCCTATGTCCAGCAGTGGACGTCTTTTGGCTGAAATGATGATGAATGATGATGATTGAAGCTACGCTCGGAGTTCGCAGAAGGACTGGAGTGGCTGATATAGCTCGACGAATGCTGTTGAGGTGGCAGCGGCCACTCCTCGTAGCCCGAAGAACAGGTCGATGCGCCACAAGATAGTAGTTTGTGACGATGTTAATAATATTTTGCATTGCGAATATCGGCGTAGTGCGAGCCAAGGCCAGATCTAGTAGTCTATCAGCCACAAAAGTCCACTACTGATTATAAGGCCCATATATTTCCGCAACGCACGATCTCGTGCAGACTGCATCCACCGACTCACGGCGAGCTTCACAAGTTCTTCCGTCCACCTAGTCGGGGGTCTTTCCACGCTTCGCTTTCCCATACATGGACGTCACTCCAAGACTTTTATGCCCCAACGGCCATCCGTTCTTCGGGCTACGTGGCCTGCCCATTAATGTGAAGTGAAGCGGCAATGGGCCCCATTGCCACTTCAACTGTGCAATCCTTCTAGTTATGTCGGTCGCTTTGGCTCTTTCTACGGATTTTTTTATTTCTGATTCTATCACGCAGAGTAACTCTGAGCATAGCTCTCTCCATCGCAAGTTGAGTGACTCTCAGCCGCTTTATAAGCCTCATTGTGAAAGCCCACGTCTCGGATCCATAAGTCATCGCTAGCAATACGCACAGTTCGAAGACTTCGGTATTCAGACATTGAGGAATATTGGATGAGAAGATATGGCGTAGCTTCCCGATCTCTAGTAGTATACTGACATAGATATGGATTTAGAATACACAATGTCACTAACCCTTATTCCCGAGGGTGTGTGTAACAGGTCATTTTGACTGCCTCGTTGGTCTAGTGGTTAGATGTGCCGCCTTTGGATCAACGGGTCCCGGGTTCGATTCCGGGGTCGGGCAAGTGTCTTTGTCTAAACCAGACGCACTGGCTCGGAGTCTGGGTGTCATTTCTATCTATAATATGTATGTATGTACAAAAAAACATGTATATAAGTAGTTTATCATCCATCTCGTTACCATAACACAAGCATTAAGTTGCTTAGCTTGGGATGAGATGGCGTTGTGTGAAATGTCCAAGGATATTTATTTTAAAGAAACACTAGAGGCAGATCACCTAGCTGCATGAGAAGAAATTTTCACACAAACCCTGTGTCGAGCCCTCTTGTTAGCTTGGCATAATAGGGTCCATGAAATTGGGGGAGGCCTGACTCAGTAGTGGATTTTTGGGTTGAAACCACGACGACTGCCATACTCATAAGGTATATGAGGTGTTATTTTAAAATTACAAACGAATATGGATTGTTTAATTATTGTGTCGATATTAGAGACATCCCTATAGGTTACCCTCAGGTCTCATTTATATTCTGACAGCACACCTAATTAAATATAAGGGATAAGTTCCGCTGAACTGACATTACCTAAATTGAACATTGATGCGTATGTCGAAAGGTCTGGCCACCTCCAGTTAATGGGGGGAAGGGGGTAAGCGGGTAGCGTGTATGCCTCTGTTATACTATTACCTGCTAGTTAATTCACGTAAATAGTTCGTGTGATGACGGATTTCGTAAGAGCCGATTAAATGAAATGACAGCAGCCGTCTCGCCAGCATGGCAGATTAGGCCAATAATGTGTCATTCACGAACACAAATAACACCCACACTCGGAGCAAGTGCTTCTGGTTACAAAAACCCTGGAACCGAGCCGGGGGACCCGTTGATCCAAAGGCAACAAAATATGCGACCAATAGACCAATTTAATTATTTATTTTTCGCATTGTCTGGAGGTCACAACGGTTTGCGACAAATAAACAGCGTCGGTGACATTTTTACAATTACTTTTTAGGAGCCCTGAAACCGGGTCGATCTGTCTGTCTGCAATAAACTGGGCACGTTTTATGGCCCGAATGTGGCACAATTGCTGACGCTAATTTTGCCAACGTTTGACGCCAAATGTGGAACTTTCTACCATTAAGTCAGAGCTGTTACAGCTCATAAATGACCCACTACTGGGTCGGGCGTCCTCCAAGTTCATGGAGGGAAATTAGCCTACTGTGCCACGCTGGCAAGACGGGTTGGCACAGGGTTTGTATCAAGTTTTCCTTCTCCTTCTCTTACGACACCCTAAAGATGGTATGGGTTGGTGATATGGTGTATTCTAAATCCGTCACCACACGGACAGTCCGAGCTGCTAGAGTGCAAATATGAAGAGACAGCTTACATTAAAGATTTTTGTAAGTCGTTTTATAAGAAAAACTCTAGTATCCTGTGGTACAGGATTGCCAAACATAAGTGCAGTGGGTAGAGCTCATATCTCGTAAGGCATGGCCAGGGAGGTAGGAAGGTTCTTGAATGGCCAGGTTTAATGTTCCATTAGTTTTTTTTTAAACGCTCTAGGTATAACCGGTATCGCGGGGGCAGATTACAAACATGAAATACACGAATACAAACGACACCCAGGCCCAGAGTAAGTGCCTCTGGTTTAGACACAGACAGTTGTGCGACTCCGGAATCGAACCGGGACCCGTTGATCCAAAGGCGGTTGATCCAATGTAACCCCTAGACCAACGAGGCAAATACTACTTAAACATTCCAGTTTCCGTGTGGCGATGGATTCAGAATACATTGTGTCACCACCCCATTCCATGCCAAGGGCTTTGTTAGAGGAAAACACACAAACTTTCCGACAAACGGAAATGATAAGGCCGATAAAATAGCGGTGACTGAAGGAAAGCTTGATACGAAACCATGTGCCAACCTGTCTGGCCAGCGTGGAACAGTAGGCTAATTACTCCCTCTTCTCGGAGCATGCTCGTGCAGTGGGGGAGCGACCCGTGCCCCTAGTTCGTGCAGTTGAGTAGATCGTTCAGAAGGAAATTATTTGATTTTCTGTTAAATAAATTCTACTAAAGAATTTCTAGATGACAATAACATTGTTATAGTATTAGATAGTACAATATAATTTTAAGTAGATAAGAAGCTTAATATTTGTACACCGATTCGGTAGAATGTATGATACCCTGAAAAACCATAAACCACCGATTGTAACCTACATTCTGACAAATAAACTTTTCTTTCTTTCTTTCAACTGTTGTTGCAGTTGATCAATCATCAATGCAAATATAATCGAGTGGGGTCTCAAATGAAAGCGCATCACGTGCACATTACAAACATCATAATAAGCGTGTACCTATAAAAAGCAAAAAAATAAAAATTAAATTAAAAATTTAAAAAAAACCCCGACACAATGACCAAGTATCCTATAATTACTTTTTATAGATTAGATACTGATTTAAACTTATTATTAAAACCTTCTCCACCCCGCCTCTGGTGTCGGTGTGTTTTCGTCTAGGGTGGCTGGAAACCGATTGTTTGCAGATTGATCCAACTTGAAAGATAGGATAGCATACATCTCAATTTATAGTCGCAATATTATTTTATTGCAAATTATTTGTCTATTATTTGACAGTCACAATTATATGTTAGCTCCAAAGTCCAAACGATTCCACGATATCGGCGATATCTGTTGGCCGGATTGAGTAAGTATTCAATAGATGGCGCTATGTTAAAAGTACAAACGTTTCATAAAAGCTGCAATTTAAGGTGAATGTTCCAGGGTAGCCCGCGAAATTCAAATTTTCGTACGTTTTTTGCAATTTTCAGGTCAGTGCTAGGTTGTATCTTGATTAAAATGTTATTCGCGGCTGTAAGACGTATGAAGTTATAGAATTACATTCATCAAACTCATCAATACAACCCTCCAAGCTCATAAAGGTGCAAGAATGACTTAGAGCTTGAAAAAGTTTTTCTAAATAAGAATAACATTTTAATCAACATACAACCTAGCACTGACCTGCAAATTGCAAAAAACGTAAGAAAAATTTAATTTCGCGGGCTACCCTGGAACATTCACCTTAATAGGATAACAACGCGTGGCCCGGTCTGCTAGTAATAATATAAATACGTATTTTGAATTGCTTATTAAATTATCTTTGTCTTGACAATTTGTAAGTATCCATTACCTAATACAAAATAAATGATTTGACTTTCACTGTTCCGTAACACAATTTCAAAATTCCAATTTGTTTCGTTGTTTTCGTATAAATTGGACACTTGAAGCTTCGGCTGACTGGATTCCGCGCCTGATGAAATTTAAAAAAAGCACCGATGAAAGGGTTGGTTGGAAATGTTGAATACAATTTGATAAGATAAATTCATTCTTATTTTCATTCGCTTAGGTATTGAAGTTATGGATTGGTGGTAATTTTCGACGTTTCGTATGCTTTGCACCAATCGTGGTAACGGGAGAGATTAGATGACATTTGTCTTTAAAAGTACAAAGTTACAGTTAAATCTACCGCCTATAATTTTGTTTTATTCATAACGTTCCCAGTGCACGCAGAAATCGCTCACGGTGTCCAGAGATCAGTAGGCTAATTACCCTGTATGTAATTGGTGGAGGCCCGACTCAGTAGTGGGTCATTATGGGCTGAGTAGTAGTAGTCCAGAGGTCTTGCAGATTAGTGTCGAGCTTGAGATTCGATCAATTTAATGACTGATTCCAAGCAGGTGGTGTTTGTAAATTTCTATCAATACAAAAATTCAAACATAAGTTGCACTGACTATCGCTCAATGTTTAAGAGTAGGTATAATTGCTAGCGAGGGCGAAAGCCGAAGCCGGGCAAGTGACTCAAGTGGGCAGGTCAATCGTTCCGCATAATTAGGATCATGTCTCCGACACGCCATCCCCACGCTGCAATCAGCGCTGCATAAGCGGAATTATATACTACCACTATTCCGCCTTTAAATGACCCACTGCTGCGTCAGGCCTCCTCCAATTACATGGAGGAATACCCTCCAGTCTACAGTGCCACCGTGGCCTGACATTTGGCACAGGGTTTCCTATCAAGTTTTCTTCGGCTACGTTATAAGCCTTGTCATTTCCTTTTGTCGCCTCTTACGATAAAAGGATGGAATGGGTGGTGTACCTACTATTTATTTTTTGTAAATACATACATATTAAGGATAGAAAACACCCAGACCCGGAACAAATACTTGTAGGTCGTACAAATATTTCTTCCGCGCGGGAATCGAACCCGCGACTTGCTGCGCAGCATTGGGTAATGAGTAGTATCATATTTACTCGTAGTAGATACAGTATGAGTCTCATGAACTAAATACACAACCCGTAGATTAGCATCGTAACTTCACTTTGTGACTAACGAACGGTGATTGAACGTGAAAAGATTACTGATGCCCCGTTCGTGCTGGACTACGGACCCGCCAGGAATGAAGAACAGTTGAACGATTGAATCATTCACTTTTAGTTACTTCCCAATTACTTTGGCAGCGTGCTGGCTACTTCGGAAATTAAATTACGACCAGCCAGAAGCTCGGATAGATTTAATCAATAAATTGGAACGCGATGCGATGCTTTCCTGCAATTACTAAATAAACGAGATGGGGGGGAATCGCGTTTTAGTTTTAATCCCGGATATGAGCGGTGTTGCTTAAAAAATTAAATACCTTGACATGAATTGAAAGCTTTTGAAAGATTCTCTTTTTTTTATTGTACGTGTGGAAAATCCTCCATGGGAGCCCAGCCGACAGGTCAGGTGCCTTGAGGTATGTGGGACACCTAAGGCGCGCCTTAGCCGTAGTTACTCTCTAAAACCTACCACGGATAATTATAAATACCTACAAACAGCTGAGCAGATTTTCTACATACAAAGTTACACTCGAGATTAAAAAAAATCATTTCAAGCAAAAGAAAAAAATACAGAAACCTTTCGTCCCTTTTAGGAGTTTAAATAAATAGGGCATTTCATTCTACTTGTATAACCTCAGAATGGATTATGGACTAGTATCGAGCAGAGAACTAACAATATAAAAATAAGGTATTGCTTAGGGGCACCAAAAAGCACATTGATATTTTCTAAGACGAAAGCGATCATCGTTCCAATTTCAAAACAACAAACAAAGCGTTGACTTGTATCGTGCCTAGTGCGGTGACGTCACACGTCACAGTACCAACTTACGCATAAAGATGGCACATAAGGCCGCAACAGGTCGACCTTAGCCCACACATTGTGACTCACAGCGAATACGGGCGTCATGTTTGCGTCTTATGCTAATTCGGAGTCTTAGATAACCGTATTGCCAGTACGTTTGGTTGGGTACTTCGTTTTAAATGACATTTACAGGTTTCTGCCAAAACAACTAAACCATTTCGATTAAATTTATATGGGACCAGTACCAATCGATTAAGAAAAGAATTCTGATCGATTTACAAATTACGGATTTATGCGGTAACAAACTTTGAGAAACTTCCTTCTTCTCCAAGTCGGTTGGAAAGAATAAATAAATACCACTCTACACCCGTCTGTCAAAAAGATCGAAGAAGAAAAAGAGAGTAGAGTAGATTTTATTTAAAACGAATCCCCTTCTCTTTTTTGACCTGTATCGCCGATACAGTTTACGAAAACGTAATTCACGAACACAAATGACACCCAGACTCAGAGCAAGTGCATTTGGTTTAGCCGGCGCCAAGCA
Organism: Clostera curtula; assembly: GCA_905475355.2. Lineage (NCBI taxonomy): Eukaryota > Metazoa > Arthropoda > Insecta > Lepidoptera > Notodontidae > Clostera > Clostera curtula. The sequence continues at coordinate 1,240,643 of FR997804.1, read as the reverse complement.
GTTTTACTGTGTTTCATCGCGTGTATGTAAGAGCCGGTGCCTGACAGGGCATTTCCTTGAATTGTCTGCTCCATCTTAGAAAGCAACGCCGGGGTTGCTTTCCATCACGCAAGCCTAGAGTCAAAGGCATTAAAGACACTGATAAAAATAAACATTGCTTTATCAATATCGAATTTAAAATGAAAGCTTTATTTAATGATAAATTCGCGTACCTACTAGGTTAATCCGGTTACCGGTATTCTATGAAAGGTCACTAAAGGTCATCAATTCGCCATTCCCACGAGGACCAAGGCTGACAGTGACCTTTCTAATATACTATGCCATTTAATGCCCTTTCAGGGAATTGTAAGTGTACTGCTCTAAATACATGCTGGCTGCCGCATTGTTGTTTAAATACTAAAACGCGATTAGACCTGTTCCACGTAGAGCATAATCAAGATCGTAGGCGCCAAAACTTAGAATACATAATGTCACCACCCCATTCCATCCTAAATGATTAATAACTCTTTATTTTTCTGCTCATTTTGTGTGTACTTTTTTTGGTATTGACTATTTGAAAGCATTGCTAACAATTTATTCGAATAAAAACATTTTGATTTTAAACACAGATAAGTTAAGTATATTAAAAACTTTTTAATGTATTCACAGTTGGATCGATACGTCAACTAGACTACGAACGACGCCAAATACGGCTGACGATAGATCCTCATTGTGGAAAGTGACAGACGTAAGCTTTGAAAGTGGTTTGGCCACTGCGTTAGCGCAGTTGCATCGAATACGATTGGTTATCTGGTTTATTTTGTACTAGTTTCTAATCGCAGCTTCGCCCGCTTTATATTCAACCAACAGACACTGACTTTACTAAACGTACTATAAGATAAATGATTTTTAAATAAATACATCTAAATTTATGTATATATTATACATATAAACCTTCCTCATAAATCACTCTATCAATTAAAAAACCCTTCAAAATCCGTTGCGTAGTTTTAAAGATTTACGGATACATAGAGACGGACAGAGGACAGCAACTTTGTTCTACACTATGTATGTAATGATAATGATAATGATGATGGTTGTCTGTATGTCCTTTATAGATGGGTGGAGGCCCGAATCAGCAGTGGGCCATTTATGGGCTGATTAGTAGAAGTGTTGCCACATAAACTAGATTGTTGTCTAAACGTTAGTTTCAATCTCCGAAGTTTCCCGCAAAATGGATTCAACGAGATTACTTAATAGTATTGCGGTTTCCAAAGTTGTAAAGTTTCATAGGGGCCTGTGGTGAGGATGAGACCGTGATTTTATGATACATACCATATATATCTCAAAAAAGTTTTCAACATATGATCCACGTTCCATTCCAGGGTCGCGCAAGTGTCTTTGTGAATATCAGGGGCACTTGCTCCGAGTCTGGACGTCATTTTGTGTTCGTGAATTATAAGTTTGTAAACAGCCCCGCGATACAGGTTATACTTAGTCGCTTCCTGACCCGGGAATCTAACTGGGGATATTTTCCAGACTGCCTGGATGGCGAGTATCCAAAGGCAGTCTGGAAAATATGTTGTTATAAATAACATTGTCGTAAAATAAGATAGTAATAATCAAGTAATAAGGTTAATGGAAAAAATCGTTTTAACAAATTAACATTTGCGTGTCACTATTCATTTAATTTATACCACGTGGTGTCGGATTAAGAACCACCCCATTCTATCATGAGGGTGTCGTAAGAGCCGACAAAAGGAAATGACAAGGCCGATAACCTAGTAGCAAGAGAAGAAAAACTTCAAACGAAACCCTGTGCCAACCCGTCTGGGCAGCGTGGCACAGTAGGCTAATTACCCTCCATGTGACTGGAGAAGGCCCGACTCAACTCTTTGGCCTGAGTAGTAGCCAATATTATGGCTTTGTCCGTGTGGTAACTTATTTCGAATACACAATGTCGCCAACCCACATAATCCTGAGGGTGTCATAAAACGCGACTAAAGGAACGCAAGAGGTAGACCAGTAGATGCGAGGGAAGGAGAACTTAATATAGACCCTGTGGCAACCCTTCTTACCAACGTGGCACAGTAAACTAATTGTGCCAGCTCAGTATTATGGGCTGACATTTAATTATGGCTCTGGACCTTGTCAAAAATAAAGTTCATTCATTCATTCGTTCAATTAAATGCTCTCTTCAAATTCATGGCAATATGAAACGTTATACTGGCATTGAGTGTCAAAATCATCGTAAAAAGATTGAAAGGTCACGCCAAATGGCTTCTTACCCTCGTAAAGCTGAACTTTATGACTGAGCCCCAAGTTCCTCAGATGTAAATAAGAAGTTTTTTATGTTGTAACGTCTTATGTGTATGGGCCGTAGTCTCGGCGGCTTAAAACTTTAGTTTGACGAAAATTTTTTTTGATATGAGTAGGTTCCGTGTGGTGACGGATTTAGAATACATTGTGTCACCACCCCATTTCATCATAAGTAAGAGTCGACAATAGTAAATGACAAGGCCGAAAATCTAGCCGCAAGAGAAGGAAAACTTGATTCTAAACCCTGTGCCAACCCGTCTGGCCAGCGTGGCACGGCAGGCTAATCCCAGTAAGCCCTCCATGTAGTCCGTATGGTAACATCCTGAGGATGTAATAAAATGCGACTACAGGAACACAAGAAGCAGATCACTTAGCCGCAAGAGAAAAAAAGTAAGGAAATGATAAGGCCGAAAACCTGGCCGCAAGAGAAGGAAAACTTGACAAGAAACCCTATGCCAATCCGTCTGGCCAGCGTGGCATAGTAGGCTAATTACCTTCCATGTAGTTGGAGGAGGCCCGACTCAGCAGTGGGTCAGTTATGGACTGAAAATTATCCTATGAAGCAGTTCTTGAATGTTACAAATCAACTGGCACTCAGTACACTCGACTTACTGTTCTCAAACGCGTTAACACCCTTTTTATCACAGCTCGTCCATAAAGTGCTTTTAAAAAGATAAGTGCTTTTCAATTACATTTTGACGTCCAAATATCGGCTTGAACACGTGAAGCTTCATCAAAGAGAGGGATTGCCAAACATTGACCTAGCCATATTTTTCACTCGACGATAAATTTCGAATGAATAAAGAGGCTTATTTCAATAAAAACATTCGGGTCACTGTGGAAAAAAAATCGGGGCGTAGTATTGATAGAACAGTAGTTTGATGGGAGAGCAAATATGTGTGATTTATCTTCTAAAACGTTTTTTTGAACATTTTTTTTAGCAGCAATCTGACGTTAGACGGCACATTAGGTTCTTTCCTATGTCGGTTGACTTAATTTTTTTATTAAAAACCTTAGGTATTTTCCTAGTAGTTGCGGTAAGAATTTTACGTTTGATTCTACACCGCAGCGTAGCTTGCTTCAGATCGGCACTGTATCAAAACATGTTGGAAGGTCCAATAAACATTTTGTTTATGAACTAAATTAACTTTATTAACTTATTTTAACTAAATTTTTACTAACTTATTCAAGTTGAATTAACATAATTGAAAATCCATTTTACGCTATTAGAGAGTGTGTGTCAGAGTGTCCCTGGGTGTAATAGTTCGACGGTATTTTATTGATTTATTTCGGAAAACAAACAAATATTATCATTAAAAAATATTACGTAATTAATTTTATGTGTAACCCACTTTTCACGTTTCCAAAGTTTAAGATTAAAACTAATATATTATACTATATCTAGTGGAGGGTATTGACATAGAAAAAAGTAAAAAGTTCAATAAATTAAAGACTTATATTTGGTACACTTATCGCTTATTAAAAATACTTATCATCGTTTTCTTAACACACTCAGTTAAGAAAAATATTTAAAAATAGCTAGAAATATTTGTAATTTGTCATTCGGGTCACTGAGGCTAATGGTAGACCGATCAGTTACTCTCAAAAATATTATCATCATCATTATCATTACATAATATGAAACAAAGTCGCTGTCGTCCTCCTTATGTATGCTTAAATCTTTAAAATAACGCAACGGATTTTGAAGCGGTTTTTTGATAGATAGAGTGATTCAAGAGGAAGGTTTATATGTATAATACATGCATAATATTGTAGATAAACATTTATAAATTTAGATGTTCATCATTGCACCCGTGCGAAGCCAGGGCGGGTCGCTCACACTCGCGGGGCCCCTGTACATTGGGCCCCCCTCATCATTGATACGGTTGATACGCCCCTGATTCTACACATAATAAATAGGAGATGTTATACCGGTGTTTGTGTACTTTGACATGAAGCACATTAAATCGTCGGGAGAAGGGTCACACCTGCCCCCGGGACAGTAAAACCTGGATCCGGGATATTGGAAATACCGCTTCAGACATTCATGTGCCGTTGAAATAGCGCACAAAAGATGTTATATTGCCTTATTGCGGCTATGGAGGGCGGAGAAAAGAGTTTTATTATTACGCAGTAGACCCTAGATAACGTTTTAGTTTCTGTCCTGTTTTTATCGGGGGAGAGCCATTCGGGCAATTTTTGTAGACAGATAGCGTCGATAGGAAATACACAGTGTCACCCACCACCCCATTTTATCCTGACAGTGTCGGGAAAGCCGACAAAAGGAAAATACACCGAAAACCAGGCCATAGGAGAAGGAAACTACTACTACTTACTACTAATCAGCCCATATATGGCCCACTACTGAGTCGGGCCTCCTCCAGTATATAACTGGGTAATTTGCCTACTGTGCCATGCTGGCCAGATGGGTTGGCACAGGGTTTCGTACCAAGTTTTCCTTCTCTTGCGGATAGGTTATCAGCTGTATTTACGACACACTCAGGTTGGCGGGAATTAAGAGGAGTGAATTAATGTACTTTTGCTGAATTATTAGTTTGGATAGAGTACTCAAAAATGTGCCTGCTATTAATATCAACGTTATTCTTGTCTCTCCATTGTTATTATTTATATGCTGCCAGGTTCATGCGTATAGGATATGTCTGTGCATTTGTCTGATTATAGGTTAATCATATTCAGGTTTTCACGCACTGTACACATTACGGTTAATTATGTTTTTACGGTTTTAATCGTGTTGTTTTATTTAATCCCCGTCCGCCCCGCGACCGCGCACTCTGCGAAGTATCTGAAACCTTGGGGTTTAAATAAAACAACGTGATCGAAACCGTAAAAAACATAATTTACCACAATAACTATATTATATTTTTTTCTAGAATAGTCTTGAGAATTGTTTCAAAGATTGAGTTATATGGTTTAATGGAGGTCTATTGTTTTGGATGTAAAAATACATTTATGAAGCTGATGCGTCCGTATGGTGACCGTTTTAACTTATATGTATAGTGGTGACTCATTTCATCTTATGTTCTATGAGGTGACGAAGGGAACTAGCGGCAATATGCAGTAAATAGCATCTTCGGCCTGGAGAGGAACAACTTTATATGAAACTGAACCCTTCTCGCCATCGTGGCGCAGCAGGCTTGATTCCCTTTTTTATCGTGGGGGGAAACCTGTTATATATTGACTGCCTCGTTGGTCTAGTGGTCAGATGTGCCGCCTTTGGATCAACGGGTCCCGGGTTCGATTCCGGGGTCGGACCAGTGTCTTTGTCTAAACCAGAGGCACTGGCTCGGAGTCTGGGTGTCATTTCTATCTATAATATGTATGTATTTACAAAAAAAAAAAAAAAAGTATATAAGTAGTTTATCATCCATCTCGTTACCATAACACAAGCATTAAGTTGCTTAACTTGGGACAAGATGGCGTTGTGTGAAATGTCGAAGGATATTATATTATTATTATATATTCCCAGACATGACTGAGGTATCGGGGAGTCCACGGGTGCGAGGATATAGTTAAGTGAGCCAGGGTTACCCACTAAAACTTACCACGCAACGTCCAAACTCTTGCCTCTTGTCATCATCAGAAACTTCTATACTGTCTCGTTGGTCTAGTGGTTAGATGTGCCGCCTTTGGATCAACGGGTCCCGGGTTCGATTCCGGGGTTGGGCAAATGTCTTTGTCTAAACCAGAGGCACTGGCTCGGAGTCTGGGTGTCATTTTAATCTATAATATGTATGTATTTACAAAAAAAAATGTATATAAGTAGTTTATCATCCATCTCGTTACCATAACACAAGCATTGAGCTGCTTAGCTTGGGACGAGATGGCGTTGTGTGAAATGTCCAAGGATATTTATTCTCGTTGCAGCAGTAGGGACCTCAGTTCCCCGCATGAACTTGGAGGAGGTCTAAACAGTAAGTTATAAGGGGTTGGATGATACAGACCATAATACAGACTTATTCCATAATAAACTCGTGCAACTTGTAAGTCTCCAACCAACGGATTATAAAGCCAGACAATACCTGTCAGTTCCACGCACTTACAACAGTTACGTGCTAAAAGGAGACGGATTTATGTGAAAACCTGACTGGTTAGAGTGGGTTGGTTATATTTTTGTAATACACACAGGTCGTTGACTTCAATTGTTATAGATTTTGTACCAACCTATTTGGCGTTTAAACTAACAAACAGTTAATTGTTTTCGTGACTAGTTTAAAGACGCTTCATAGACTAAACAAATATCTTGCTTTTTTCAATTTCCTTCGTGTCAGCGGCGTAGTTAAACCTGATTTTTAACTACCGGTATTTGCTCTAGCGACTTTCGTTCACTCTGATACCCATTTAGTGGTACTACCGCTAGTTTCCACGTCACTGAATTACTATACCGACTGCGATAGATGTTTGAATGACAGCGGACGTCTCGTAGGTAAAGCACGCAGGTTCGATGTTATAGCACATTCAAGTTCAAAAATAGTTCATCGCGTAGTGACGGATTTGGAATACATGTCACCGCCACATTCCATCCTGAGGGTGTCGTAAGAGCCGACGACGTGAGGTGACAAGGTAATATCGGACTTCCTCCGTTTTTGAGTGGGCCGTTATACCATCTACGCCAGTCAGTAGTGTGAAATGTGACGACTGGTCTAACCATGTAATTATTGGTTCTCTCTCTACCTGGGTTGCGGAGGGCAATCGGCAATTGCTACTTGTAAATTCTGGTAGTTAGCAAAATCTGAGTAGAAATTGCGAATACGCGAGGACTAATGTTAGACTACTAACTACTACTCAGCAGCAATCTCTGCTGAGTCGGGCCTCCACCACTTCCATGGAGGGCAATTGGCCTAATAACGTTGCTTAATTAATCTGCAGATAAATTGCATCCACCACTATCTACTGCGCCATAACCTCGTATAGACTAAACATATTCTATTTTACAAAGATTATGATCTAATATCGTTCGATGATGGAGGAAATGGGCATCTTAGAGTAACTGACATACATGTAGAATCGAAGACCCATACACACATTTTTATAGTTGAAACCTTTCCAATTTTTTCACTAGTCTACTGTCTACTGTGCCACGCTGGCAAGATGGGTTAGCACATGGTTGGTATATAGTTTAGCGGCAAGTCCTTGCGTTCTTTTAGTTGCCTCTACCACACTATCAGGCTACTGTGAGATTACGATTTTAGGCTTACTTAAAATGGCTTCAATGGAACTAACCCTGCTTCTAAGTCTATTACTTCCTTGCTAGTAATTTTGTTAATGTTTCATGCGTGCCTATTGACAGAGGCTGTTGATCCGAGCGGCTTGTTTATGGTTGGTAATGGGAATTCTTTGAAAGGCTTCAAGTACTTTCATATCAAAGAGATTTGGGGATGAAAATATATTTCTTTCATATCAAACGGACTATTACGTTTGTTTTTATTTATTTAATATATTATATATTTTTTTATTAATAAAAACAAATTCATATTATACGTGTACAACAAAGAGAATATATTGCGGTAGATGACATTTGACGGGTCTTGGATCGTGATAATGTTATTAAACCCCAGGGTTTCAGAAACTTAGCAATTACCGTGGTCGCGGGACGACGTGACGAGAAAAACACTATCTAAACCCCTTTAATATCATCTACCAGAATGTGAAGGTTTAATTATAAAGATTATCTATCTAGAAATACACATTAATAAGTATTTGTGACTCGCCATCAACTAGTTCTGTTTTGAGGGAGTTGTTGGAGTCGACTGATGAACTGTACCTATATGTTAAAAATAATACTCCAATATCACCATTAAGCCCATTAATACCATTTATGGCTAGAGGGCTTCCCTAATGAGCGCCATGGGGCCGGTTTAAGAAAAATAAATACGTAAAAAATAGTATTAATTATATCATTCACTATATATGCACATTGGGAGTATATAGACAATAAAATTGGAGTGTCTGTTTGTAATAATAAAAAAAAACTTTTTAGTAAAGGCGTAAAAATATTTTTTTTAAAATTTTTGTCTGTCTCTCTGTTTGTTCCGGCTAATCTCTGGAACTAATTGACTTTCACTGATAGGTAGCCGCGCGTAACACTCGGGACCATAATCCTACAATCGGTATGGTATAACTTGCAATTTATGTATCGCGGGAGCTGTTAACAAACATGCCACTCACGAACACAAATGACATCCAGACAATTTTACACATAGACACTTGCCTTGGAATCGAACCATGGACTTGTAATGTCGGTTAGCTAGAACTCTTTGAAACAGTACGTAATAAGTTGTGCGTTTTATATCAATCGCAATACTATATACTGCAAACAATATGCTGAACATCACTATAAAAAATATCATAATCTCACGCTTTATCAACCGAGCAAAACCGCCAAAATAAACAAAATAGCGTCGTAAAAATGGCCGTCATTTTCATTCATATTTCGTCGGTCGCGTTCCAGCGATTACTGTGGGGCGCGGGCGAGAGCGTTTGGCTTCTTTTTTCGCGGCAATTTTGGGGCATTTTCAGTGGACTTTTTGCGGCCAGTTTAAATCGGTGTTGCCATTTTGGGGAGGCAACGAGAACGTTCTATTTGTTTGTCCCTTTTTTCAAAGGTTTGCTATTTGAATGTCTCTGATATTTCTGGGGCGTTTTTTAATTGTCGTTATTATTTGTTTTTTTTTAATATTGCGCCGGCATCGGCTCTCTGGCGTGGTTATGCAAACAGAGAACCAAAACCTGCTATTTTCTATTTAAGTAGCCACCCGACCCGATGCTATTTCTAGCCTGTAGATTTGTAAAATGTTTAAGCTGCTACATAAATTTATCAGCTTCAGCCACAAGAACTTCACAAGTACTTTTCATTCTTGTCAAATTAACTAACCAAACTGTTCCACTTTCAGGCTGTGAGGCGACTAAGGGAATAATATAAATAGAAGGAAATATCGTAATAACACCCTTTGTCAAATCCCAACCCGGCTGAACGGCGAATGTTAACCGTCAAAACGTAGGGAGCTCAGCTCTGTAGTGGGTATGGGTATGATGATTTGGCATCTGTCTCATACTGTGAACAGGTGCCGTTGCTAGGGGTCGATCGGCTGCTAAGTACTGTTGATGTTGCGCGTGACTATTGCGCGAGCTTGCTCTCACAAATTCTGTTGTATCCGGATTTGTACTTATCTAAAAATAGAGATTTAAAACAGCAACGGCTGACTTAAATAAATAAATATCCTTGGACATGTCACACAACGCCATCTCGTCCCAAGCTAAGCAACTTAATGCTTGTGTTATGGTAACGAGATGGATGATAAACTAATTATATACATTTTTTTTGTAAATACATACATATTATAGATAGAATACACCCAGACCCGGAACAAATACTTGTAGGTCGTACAAATATTTATTCCGTGTGGGAATCGAAACCGCGACATGCTGCGCAGCTGTCGATCGCTCAACCACTTGCCGGTTCTTTTCAGTAGAGCAGCCTTTTGAACCAATGGTGAATGATAAATGTATTTAGACTCGTCAAAAGAGTTCATATTTGCCAAATTGAGTAATTGATATAGCGTCTTTTGTTCTTAGTTCTACTGACATACAAAACAATTTCACAAAACACTCTATTTTCTTTCCAGGTGGTCATAACCAAGATGGTGCGATGACGTGAAAGCTATGCTACTCCAGCAGGCGTCGTCCTCGCCTTGTCCCAGCGGCACGGCGAGTCCAAAGCTACCCTCCAGCCCCAGGCCAAACCCTAGCCCTAGCTTCAACTCTAGACTAACCGGCAGTCCCAGCTTGAGTGATGGGGCATCCAGTTCCAATAGTCCTAAGTTGGGAAACAGTAGCCCTCGGTTGGGCGCCAGTCCGAAGTATGGCAGCCCTAAGTTTGGGACTGGGAGCCCGAAGCCTGGGAGAGTGGTTTTTGAGGATGAGACTGCTTTGGACAGGCTCCAAGCTGAATTGAAGGATGGCTGGACGGTGCATACGGGAAGAGATGGCAGGCTGTATTATTGCAAGTAAGCATTTCAATTTTGATAATGGTATTTTTATAACTCTAGAACAACGATGATGGACGGACGGAACCTAAGATGGTTTTACTTTTAACAACTTCATCGCGTGTAACATTATTGAATTCTATACATTTCGAATGCTTTGCATTCGAGTATCTCCCGTGTCCACGTTAAAAAGTGTTTAAATTCAATCTAGAACAATGGGATCATGTTAATATTATAGACAAGCTTCTGGTCTCGGCGTTGACTACGTGGACAACGTGAGTAGACTTTATCGAGTAACATCAAAAGATAGCCTATGTCATTATCCCTATGTCCCTAGCTATCAATATTACACCAACTGTAATATTTTTTTAAAACGATACCCCCCTGCCCTTGTTATAACCTGTATTACGGCGGCATTTTATAAACATGAAATTCACGAATACAAATGATACCCAGACTCAGAGCAAGTGCACATCTAATCCCTAGACCAACACGCAGTCAATTTAATTTATGTAACGTATTGGAAAGTGTATAGGTACGTGATACGCCGACATTATCACGATTGACAGTGACGGCGATGGATCATTTACAATAATTTCATGAGTGGATTATTGTTATATTGCTAAATCATTTAACCAGTCAATCGCGCTATTTGATTATAAAATCATGAATGTTGCTAATTAGCATCACAAATGCGGTTAGATCCATTGTACTGTTATCAATTTGGCCGTTTAACCGGTAACGGCTGACTGACTTTAAATAGTTTACCCAACACGTTTAGTTAATAAATCTGATTGTTCCGCTATTCTCATTTGAGGGAAAGCATCCATTGTTGCAATATGAAAAGGTTAGTTTTGATTTAAATTTACTGTTGAGTTTAATAGTTGGCGTCTGAGTATTTTGTTTAATGGATATTATACTAGCTTTTGCGCGCGGCTTCGCTTATCTCTATGCATATTTTTTATGAACATAAAACCGGTTATTGTGACTAAACTATGATAGTTAGATATGTGGTCTCACGGACTTTTTTGTAGATCTTTATAAGACCTACTAAACCGTAGTACACCATTTTGTTCTATTGTCAATAGTTTTTGCAACGCACGCGTAAATAGGTTTTCGATTTTACGCCTTGGTTTACTAAATCGCAATTTTCATACGGATCTCTAATAAAATATAGCCTATAACCTTCCCCGATAAATGGACTATCTAACACTGAAATATTTTTTGAATTTGGACCAGTAGTTCCTGTCATTAGCGCGTTCAAACAAACAAACAAACTCTGCAGCTTTTTATATTAGTATAGATGTGCATACGTTGGAACAAATGTAGTTAAACATAATTTTGTTATACATAATAAAATATTTGCTAACTGGGCTATTCAGTCCTGTAATTTAATGGACAAAAATGAACTCACCGTGTCCCGCTGCACAGATAAGTTTTTTTTTACCTTTTTGTAGATAAATCTGCGGATTGACGGTTTCCCAACTATAGTCCGTAGGTTACTTAGTGTGGTGAAGGATTTAGAATACATAGTGTCGCCACCCTATTTCATCCTGAGGGCCTATACAACCTTTATTCATCATAACGGCTATCGGAAATGGCAAGACCAAACACCCAGCTGCAAGAGAATGACAACTTGATACGAAACCCAATGCCACAATAGCGTGGGTTGAATGAATGGGTTGGTAATATACTAAATTCAAAAACACTATGTTCTAAAATTAAATCTTTACATAAAACTTTCAAAAGTTAGTCCACAAATGTTATAGAAGCATTCGGCACGAGTGTTGCGCTCAGAAACGCTCAGATTTGGCAAAGTGAACAAGACTTGCAATTACTGCCACATCGCACTGCGGTGCAGCGTGTAACTTTACTAGGAGTAAGATTCTGCTTTAATTTGCGCCCGCTGAGGGAGTTAATCCTTTGTAGATATTTTACGTGCAACTGGTTTTCGAGTTTTGATACGTTGTAGCCTTTATGTGCTGAAATATAACATTAAAATATGGACCTACAACCTATGACCAACCTACACCTGAGTTCTCCGTGTGGTTGCGGATTTAGAATACGTAGTGTCATCACCACATGCCATCCTGAGGGTGTCCTAAAGGCCGAAAAACCGAGACTCTGAAAATGAAAACTTGAAACGAAACCGTCTGGCCATCGTGGCACAGTAGGTTTTTTTTAAGGAACCCCTGCACTAGCTACAACCTGTATCGCGAGGGCAGTTTACAAAAATGTAATTCACGAATACAGATGACACCCAGATTCAGAGCAATTGCCTCTGGTTTAGACAAAGACACATACCCGACCCCGGAATCGAAACCGGGACCCGTTGATCCAATTCCTTTTACCCGATTGGAAGAGCCACTGCTAGTGGTTCAGTTAAGTGCTTGATAATGACATGGCCTAGCATTCACCGACAGCCGAGCTGGAGTCTATAGTCTACCAGTGGGCTTACTCTCGAACGCGATTCCGATCGATCGGAATTGGAATTGTGACGTTTCGTACTCTTGAGCACTTGAACGCGACGCTGGCGCAAAATTGTTTCATCCAATAGTGATTAGGTCATCCGATGGCCACATAATAAGGCCACTACTACTCGGGGAACTAATCACTATTAGATTCAATCCAATATTCATTTAATAAAGTAATTATTATTGCTATACCGGTTTTCAACTAACGTGGATCTCTCAGATGCAAACTTCTTGTGTAATTACACAATCGCTACCCTTTATAAGAGCAATTCCGATTTTAATCCAATGTCAGTATTGTTTTCAAGAGTACTGTAATTTGACAGGATTGGTTATGAATTGGATCGGAATTGGCATTGGATTAAAATTGTTATTGAATTCAAGAGTAAGGCCGCAGGCTATAGTCAACTTAGTTATACAAAATTGATACAACCACTCGCAAGTGGCAACAAATATTACATTGAATTACCATTAGCAAATAAACGTTTAACTTGGCAACCCTGTGTCAAACTTCGCCGTGGAAATGAGACGTTAAGTGATTCTAACAAAGTTCGCTAACTAGTCTGGTTCAACATATGCGAGTATGAAACGCTTGATGGAAACGATGAAAGTATTATACTTATCAAGTTGAATATGATACTCATTCCATCCAGAGGATTGAAAAAGGTGGCTAAAGCCAACGAAATCTTGTTATAAACCCTTTTTTTGTTTTTTTTTACGTTGGAAATCCTCATGGATACCGCAAATCGCGAGCCGGGTTATGTGGGACTCCAGGGCGTGGAAACATGGTAATTGCGTTCCAAACTACCCACTAAAACCAACGGTGTCCCTCTACTGCCCGAAACAGGGCCTGTGTCAACCTATTTGCCCAGCATGGCCACTCCATGAAATTGGAGACCTCACTCAGCAATTATGATGAATACGTGCATCTTCACTATCACTATCACTACATAGTATAAAACAAAGTCGCTGTTGGCTGTCCGTCCTATTGACATCGCTCGTGGGATGCTGCGATGCGATTTCATCGTACGATGAAACCCATCGCGCGAAGAAAATGAGGAACACGTTTGTCCTCGAGCGATTACTCTCGAAATGGCTCTTAGCAGAGATGCACAGTTTCTGCTGCCCACCCTTTATCATTCTTAAGCCTGTTTTTATAATCTTCACTCCATTTATTCCAAACAACGGGATGAGCACGCACTTCATTAATTAAGTTTTCTTCAAACGTAATCTTACGAATCCACGCCGTCGAATAATAGGACATTCAATATTTTGAACTCACCCTTGTGCGATTAATACGATGCGTGCTGCCTCGTTGGTCTAGTAGTTAGATTTGCCGCCTTTGGATGAACGGGTCCCGGGTTCGATTCCGGGGTCGGGCAAGTCTTTGTCTAAGCCACAGGCACTGGCTCGGAGTCTGGGTGTCATTTCTATCTATAATATGAATGTATTTACAAAAAAAAAGTATGTTCTGTATGTTTGAACGCACGGTCGTGCGTCGAATACGATGCGTTCAAACAATTTGGTCGCATAGCATGATCGCACGACCCTCAATAGGACATTCAGTAGATATCAGTATGTTTGAACGCACGGTCGTACGATCATTTTTCGTCGGACGGACGCATCATCGCGCGAGCGATGGCAATAGGACGGCGCCTTAGTATGCCTAAATCTTTAAAACCACGCAACGGATATTGATGCGGTTTTTTTAATAGATAGAGTGATTCAAGAGGAATGTTTATAATATGTATAATATTTGCATAATTGCACCCGTGCGAAGCCGGGGCGGGTAGCTAGTTAGCATTATAAACGCGCAAGTTTGCGTGGATATAATATTGTATACATAGATGACTGCCTTGTTGGTCTAGGGGTTGGTAGCGCCGCCTTTGGATCAGGGGGTTTCGGGTTCGATTCCGGGGCCGGGCCAGTGTCTTTGTGTAAACCAGAGGCACTTACTCTGAGTCTGAGTATGAGATTTTCCATGATGTCTTCCACAAGGTGTCAATGGTGATGATAATTCTTTAATTCCTAGATTTGAAAGACATGATGTAGAATGGTGGACAGGTTTGTTCATAAATCAAATTAATGTGGTTTGCCAATCTTGCTGCAGCAGGGGAGTCTATTGTAGTGCAACCGCTCAAACTGAGTGCCGGGATACGCTTGTGACGTCAATATTTCCCGCTATTGTCTGTACAGGGCTGGCACAAAAACAACAAGAGGAATCGCACTTATGGGAAGATATCAAAAATGTCCTACTGTGTCACGCTGGTCAGAGGAGGTGGCTTAGGATTTCATATCAAGTTTTCCTTCTCTTGTTTATAGGTTTCGGTCTCCCTCGTTTCAGCCCATAAATTACCCACTACTCAGTCGGGCCTCCTCCAAGTTCATGGAGGGGAATAAGCCTACTGTGCCACGCTGGCAAGACGGGTTGGCACAGGGTTTGTATAAAAGCTCATATGGCTAGGGGATATGCCTCGTACGATCCTTTAGTCGCCTCTTACGACACCCTAAGGATAGTGTGGGTTGGTGACATTGTGTATTCTAAAGCCGTCACCACACGGACATTCGGTCTTATCTTTTCCTATTATCGGCTCTTACGAAACACTCACGATGAAATCGGATGGTAAAATTAGATATGTATTTTACATCTTAATACGTGACGTCACAAATCTTTAGAGCCCCTTGCCCCATGTCACGCAACGTCACGTCCTGGTGATGCCCTCCCTCCTTTGACGTGTGACGTAATTTACGGATAACCCCTTTCAGGTCGCTGACGATTTCGGGTTATTCCCATTTGGCCCTAAATATTGATCCGAGAGAGTTATTCTCATCTAGATTCAGTACCTAACAAGTCAAAATCAAATTAAAACCCATTTAATAAAATTCGCTCAGATCTTTTGACAAGTCACACAATAAAATAAAATTTTAAATTTACCATTTAAAATTGATTATTTACCATCTACCATTTAAAATTAATTATTAACCATTTACCACCGGTTCGGAATGCAACTCTACAGAGAAGAGCAGGTAAGGAACCCTGTAGTTGCTCTTTTTAATTTGCCATTTTTGGCCTGATTAAGACAGATTTATGAGAGCAAACTCGCGCAATAGTCGCAAAGGGCCAAACATCATCAACATCTAGTCAATAATAGTAACCTTTTAATGCCAAACTTTTACAAACATCTATATGAAAAACCATTAGACCTGATACATTGTACCACTTCGACTGATAAAATAATGTTAACCTCCCAAAACACTAACAACTTGCCACCAATCGATGATATTGAAGTCTCCAAACACATCCGTAACCTAAAAATAGATAAAAGTCCTGGTCCTGACGGCATCCAAAACGAAGCCCTACGAACTGGTAGTGCCCTATTAGTCCGCCCACTTACATACTTATTCAACAAGGTTCTCAACACAGGACAGATACCAAAACAGTGGAAAATATCCGACATTATCCTTTTATACAAGAAAGGAAATCCTCGAGATATTGCAAACTATCGCCCTATTAGTCTTCTATCAAGTGTTTATAAATTGTTCACATCCATCCTACAGACCCGACTGAGTCCACTATTTGACAAGTTACAACCGGTAGAACAAGCCGGATTTCGTTCCAAATTTTCAACGACCGACCACATACAAGTAATGCAACAAGTTATAGAGAAATATAAAGAGTTCAACAGGCCACTATATATTGCTTTCATCGATTACGCTAAAGCATTTGACACGATTTCTCATGAAGCTATTTGGGAAGCTCTGAATAAATGCCACATACCTGAAAACTACATAAAAGTGCTCAAAAACATCTACAAAGACAGCGTAAGTCAAGTCAAACTGGAAAAACGAGGCAACGAGATACCTATTTACAGAGGCGTCAGACAAGGAGATCCCCTCTCGCCCAAGCTATTCATAATTGTACTGCAACTCATTTTTGACAATCTCAACTGGCAATCTGAGGGGATTAGAGTCAATCAAGAACGACTAACACACCTTAGGTTTGCGGACGACATTGTTCTGTTTGCTGAAACCAGTAATCGATTAGAAAAAATGATAAATAATCTAAACAATGAAAGCCAAAAAGTAGGTCTAAACATGAACGAGAGCAAAACGAAAGTATTAACTAACAGCCACACTAATACGATTAAGTTGAATGGAAAGCCGCTTGAATATGTAAAAAGATACATTTACTTGGGGAAACAAATATCGTTCGATGATAACAATGAGGAACAAGAAGTTGAACGTCGTATCAACATTAGTTGGAAAAAGTTTTGGTCCTTGAAAGAAATTCTGAAAGGTGATTTTCCCCTTCACCTTAAAAAAACTGTTTTGGATACCTGTGTTTTGCCTACTCTCACATATGGATGCCAAACGTGGACGTATAACACAAAAATAAAAACTAAACTAGCAATATGCCAGAAAGCAATGGAAAGGAGTGTACTAAAACTAAGAAGAATACAAAAAGTAAGAAGCAAATGGATAAGGCTAAAAACTAAAGTTATAGATGTTCTACACTACGCTCTAATGCAAAAGTGGAGGTGGACAGGACATATTGCAAGGTATAAAGACAACAGGTGGACAGTACAGACAACTATGTGGGAAGGACCAACAGGAAAAAGGCGACGAGGGCGTCCTAGAAAAAGGTGGATAGACGAAATAAAAGAGACAGCAGGAAGCGAATGGAGGCATATAGCATTGGATAGAGAGACCTGGAGCAAGCTGGAGGAGGCCTATACCCAAGAAGGGGTTCCGATCAATGGTGATCAAGATAGTATAATGGAAGAATAAAGACTTACAATGTTCAACTTATTTAATATTTCAATAGTTTAGATATAAATATATTTTTATTATTCGTTCATTGTATGTGAACATTATAATTATAAATTATCATTATAGGATTTAACACATTAGCTTAAATTATAAATTAGAATATATGTATTTTTTTCTCGATTGGAAATAAATGGGCTTTATTATTATTATTATTATTATTATTATTTAATGCCCGAGCCAACCGAGCCCCAGCAACGGCACCTGTTCACAAGCATGACGCATGTGGCAGCCATGCCCCCCCCCCCAACCATATTGCAGGGAAGAGAACGTCCCGCATCAATCAGTCATCCTGTGTAAATCCTGTTGTTGTAAATGGTTGGTTAATACAATCCTGTAATAATCCTGTTTGTCAAAGATTCGAATACGACTGCGCAAGTACAAGTCTACAGGCTCTCAATCCAATTTGTATGCAAATACGTCTGGTTTGAAATATACAAACGTTAGTCAATCCGAGTTGCGTCGACTTCAAAGCCAAGCTAAGAAAGCTCCAGTTTCAATAAGAGCACGATGAAAGGGTGCTCAATGTATTCATAGCTCTCCAATTCCGGTTTGATTTTGTTTGGCAAAAATTAGCAAAAGATTGCCATTAGCAAGTAAACCTGTTTTTTTGGTTATGTAAACGTTTTTGTGTTTATATTTCACATTAAGTGAAGCCAAACGAGCGTAGTTTTGAGAGTTGTGAGTCGCGTAATTTCGGTCGCAGACATTCTGCCCAGCAGACATTCTGTTGGCACGAACTGGACTTTTGTATGAAACCGAATGCAGCAGAAATTACGCGACTCACAACTCACAAAATTACGGTCGTTTGGGCTCACCCTTAGTATTCTATCTGTCAGCAACAGACGTCTGCAGCTGAACAGAGAACTCCTTCACCGCTCATAAGCAGAACGCATTCAGAGATTTTTCAAAAGAGTAAGAATTTAGAATACATCGTGTCCCCACTCCATTCTATCCTGAGGGTGTCGTAACAGCCGACAAAAGGAAATGACAAGGCCGAAAACCTAGCCGCAAGAGAAGGAAAACTTGATACGAAGCCCTGTGCCAACCCGTCTGGCGTGGCACAGTAGACTATTACCCTCCTTGTGCCTGGGGTCATTTACGGACGGAGAAGTAGTAGTAGCCAGAATACGCGGGACTCCCGGGCGCAGAAAGACTGCGTTCCTACCTACCCACTACGACCGATGTCGGTACTTGACTGCCGAAAACTGGGCCACAGGTTGCACTCTCTAGTTAGGGAACATGCTCCGCGACCCTGAAAGGCCTTGGCAAAACAAGGCCGAAACTTTCTTACAAGAGAAGGAAAACTTGAAACGAAGCCCTGTGCCATCCCGTCTGGCCAGCGTGGTACAGAAGGATAATTCCCCTTCCTGGGTTATTTATGGGCTGGGTAGTAGTAGTAGTTGTAGGGTAGGTAATAGTTGTTAGTTGGCAACCCTGTTGAAATCCAACATGGCGTCACGTCATTCGTTCCCGCCTTCATTAGACAGATTGAATGAGACAATGTGCGCGGTATCCGCTTGTAAATTACGCGCACGCCCCGCTCATCGCTAAATAATACGCTTTTGATTACTACTTTCCTGTTAAGAACAATGGGTGTGTTATGAAATCCATAATTAAAGTAGCTAGTGCCTACTAAATTCGAGCAACACTCTTGCTGGACTCGAGAAACAAGTATCAAAGACACGTGCATCATGTGTTGGAGTATATGTATGTATATCTTTACTAGCAGACCCGGCCACGCGTTTCTGTGGCCACGGTTCTTGTTGTATCGGGTTTTTCTACAAGAACTTTGTTTTTCAATTGGGGCAGCACCAACAACATAACAAACTCAAACTCAAATTTTCAAACTCAAATCATTTATTTCTATTAAACCTATTTACAGGTGTTTTTGAAAGGTGAAAAGTGAAGTTAGGAATCTAGTTGCTTGTTCCAAAAAGTAGATCCTACGGAGAAGAACAGGCAAGAAACTCCATGGACACTCTTTTTATCGTATTTTCTGTTATAAATATCTGAACGAAATCAATGTATTTCGTTTTGCACCGTTTTGACATTTAGTTTTTTCATGTATTGGTAGTATATGCCTTGGCAATTGTTACAATGAATTCATTTTTGCGCGCTTATCGACTTGCAATCCACTATGAAAATAGAATGAATGTGGCCTACAAGTACTTACAGAAGCAACACAAAAATAGTGTATGGTATATTATAACGGCTCGGATACAAGGGCCCCGTTATCCCGGGGCGAAAGTAAAGTGCGCCCGATTACACGGGCGCTTTTGTTTATTTCGCCATGAAGAACGATGCGTTGCCCCGGGTTAGAGTATCTGGATGTGACAATAATAATAATAAACATAGGAATTGCTTGTAACGGCTCGCATTTTTAGGCAGTTCATCTCTTTGCAGCACTAACCACTTTTGATTGACATTTATATTATTATGTATATTTAAAAAAAAAATTGCTTAATAAATATTACGCAAAAAATATGACTAAAAACATACATATATGATAAAACATAGGAATATTTAAAAAAGAAAGGACGTATCTATTAAAGTTAAGTCTAAGTCAAAGATAGCTAAGAATATTCTTGATTAAAATATGTTTGAATAAAAAGTTGCTTTAAGAAGATAGGTTCACCTGTTCAGTTAGTAATATAGCAGCATATAGACAGACACTACCAGACACACACGTCAAAGTATAAAGATCCGTAATCGGATATCAATAAAACTCTTCATTTTGATGGGACTCTGTCATGTAATCTCTTTGGAAGTAGAGATTTTTATAGCTATAAATATATTGTAGCTCTTTTCAGAACAGCCGATGGCTGCCGAAGCTTGTGTTGGATTATCTACTCTACTCTTATAGCTCTACAGTGCGTCTTTCTTATAAACACCACTGCCGCTTTCTGAAAAAACAATTTATCGATGTTTCCAGGAACTCTACATCTGCGTACGGCAACATATGTTGAGAAAATTAATAGGTTGCTTGTGGCTACGCAGAAACAACTGCAGAACAAAGCCGGCATGGATATATAGCGAAACTTATGCGAGGGCTGTGATTAAAATTAACTGGGATTTTTATGGCCACGGCGCGCGGGTGTCGCTGAATACGCGACATTATGACTGGATATGTTAAATTCTTTAAAATAATGTTTATCGTTGTTTTCATGCGTATCAAGAGAAATCTCGAAATTAAAGCTACCTGTTTGCTCAGGGACGTCACTCAGTAGTATTTATTCCGTATAACTAGTTCCTCCTATAGTAGGTCTCATCACTATCACTATCATCACTACATATCACTATCACTACTTATTATAAAACAAAGTCGATGTCGTCTGTTTGTCCCTATGTATGCGTAAATCTTCAAATCGACGCAACGGATTTTGAAGCGTTTTTTTAATAGATAGAGTGATTCAAGAGGAAGGTTTATATGTATAATACACTAGTGGCCCGCCCCGGCTTCGCCCGTGCAAAGCGGGGGTGGGTTATACATATAAACCTTCCTCTTGAATCACTCTATCTATTGAAACAAACCGCTTCAAAATCCGTTGCGTAGTTTTGAAGATTTAAGCATACATAGGGACGGACAGACGACAGCGACTTTGTTTTATAATATGTAGTGATGATGCATAATTGAACCCGTGCGAAGCCGGGGCGGGTCGCTAGTTATACTTTAAAACCTTCCTCTTGAAGGCGACTTTGTTTTATAATAAGTAGTGATAGTGATGATACATGCATAATATTGTAGAGAAACACTGATAAATTTAGAGGTTCATCATTGCAGCCGTGCGAAGCCGGGGCGGGTCGCTAGTATCATCTAAGACTCTCAGGATGTAATTGGAAGGCTACACTGCTTTCCGATTCGAAGGCAGATTTAGTAGATTGTGGCGTGACGGGTTTTTAATGCACAATTCTGAGGGTGGCGATTAAAAGAACGTAAGACGCAGACCACCTAACCGCGAGACAAGGAAAACTTGATACAGACCCTGTGCCAACCCGTCTTGCCAGCGAGGCACAGTAGGCTAATTACCCTCCATGAATTTGGAGGAGGCCTGACTCAGTAGTAGGTCATTTATGGGTTGAAATAACGATGAATTATGAGAAAAAGACGGTGTAAGTGTTCTGACACCGTGAAATTTGTCCGATAGAAATTAATGATGATAAACATTATGCCTTTTCTTCGAAAATTTAAGATTCTGTATATTGTATCGTATGAATTCCCCTGGCCTTATTGAGACCGCAGCGCGTTCACAAGCTCATTGCAGAGGTAAACAGCCAGGGGCGCGCGAGGTTGGCAAACACGGTTAATTAAATCTTCGCAGTTATTACAACTGCGCAAATACCGACCGAACGAAGAACCCTTGTAACTTTGTTAATATGGCATATACTCGTATATAATAAAGCAACATCTATTGGTGTGTGTTGACATCCTTGCGCTTCACGTTGGTGAGTTATAATATAATACATAACAAAAACGTGTACTGCTTTAGTAAAAAATAAACTTTCAGATACTGATTGAAATTAAACACTTTTTATCGGATTTATCGCGTGTATATTATATTATTTAATTTCAGATACTGTTTCTTTCTTTCTTTCGTTACTTATATATTTGTGTAATTGCGGCTTGAGTGGTTGAGCGATCGACTGCTGCGCAGCATGTCGCGGGTTCGATCCCCGCACGGAAGAAATATTTGTACGACCTACAAGTATTGTTCCGGGTCTGGGTGTTTTCTATCTATAATATGTATGTATTTACAAAAAAAAATCTCCATCTCAATTTATCATCCATCTCGTTACCATAACACAAGCATTAAGTTGCTTAGCTTGGGACGAGATGGCGTTGTGTGAAATGTCCAAGGATATTTATTTATTATTTATTTATTCTTTCTAAATAAATATTTTGTGTATTTAACAGCATGCTAAGTATTCTAAATGATGACAAGAGTAATAAAATAAAATCAAAATGAATTATAAAAAACTAAAACGGTCGAAAGCATTAAACTACTAATACCATACCATAACCCACTAATGCGTCGACCCTCTTCTATTACGTGGAGAGCAATTAGCCCACTGCGCCACGCTGGCCAGCTAGGTTGACACGGGGTTTTGTTTCATGTTTTCTATCTCTTGCGGGTAGGTATTTCCTTTTGCCAGCTCTTACGTCACCCTCAGGATGGAACGGGATGGTGACAAACTCAAACTCAAAAGGAACTTTATTTACGTAGGTTTCATCACAAAACTCTTATAAATCGACATATTTAAAAACACTATTATCATCTTACGGCCCCTGTCCCACACTAGGTGGTAGTCTCCACACACACCTCTCAGTCGTCATACCTACATTCACACCTTTCACACACAACTCTTCACTCCTACAATCCCTCCATCTCCCCTGATCGCTCACAATCCCTGCGTTCACTCACATTCATGCCGAAACTACCACCGGTTCGGAAGGCTGCTCTACAGAGAAGAGCCGGCGGAAAATCTGTAGTTGCTTTTTTAAAATTATTGGTCTTGTTTACAAAAAGCACTAAACAGCGTAGTGAGAGCAAGTTCGCAAGATGAGAGAAATGTACATTTTTGCATAAAGGATTAAATAAATAAATAAACACGCTACACGTTTACGCAATGACTGACGGATAGACCTTGTCACCTCCCGTTCCACCCCTCACCACACGGAAATCTATCAATAGTCACAAAGATACTCCATAAACTCAGATAGCGGACATATTGTAAGTTCAAGCACCGAGCCGTTATGACCGTTGATATGATATGTTACATTTCTAAAACATCTTTTCATCTCACTATCTGTGTTGCACTCGATCCACATTTATTTTCATACGTTTCCATTGTTGCACGACACGATTTCCTTGTACATAAAACTGGTGAGATTGTCTGAGATTACTGGCGATTAGTATACTTATATCCATACAACACATATAATACAGAGTGTCATTTTTCATTCCACATCCTATAGACATTTAATCAAAATCGGTCAAAATGTTTGCTATATTACTCGAAATAATTGAAAAAATAACTATTTGTAGAAAGGCGAATTGGAGTATATTTGGACGTCATACTAAGTCGTAAAATAACCAATAATAAAACATTACACAATTTTTTATTTTTCCTTTCTTTTTGTTTGTAACCCTTTTGCGGAAGAACACCACATGATCAAATGCATAGTTTACGATTGTATATAGGACTACAAACAAACATTCATTTTTTTTATCATTTTGAAGTCGGTTTATACGTTTTTAAATTAATCTTGGTTTTATTTACCGTAACAGATAAAGGTTACGGACAAATAAAATACCAAGACGTATCACCCAATGGACACGGTAACTCGTCAGGGCTTTTATCCTATCGAACAGTTTTGATTTATATGTCGATAAATACGGGTCGGTATCCGCTGAACTACGAAGTTGGGTGTAGCGTCAACATGGGAGGGTAGGAGTGCCGTTTGACGAGGGCATTACTGACGGCATCACTTGAAAGTTTGCTGTTGGGATCGAACTTGACGGATAGCGTGCGGCATTCTATTAACTGTCGATAGTTGTGTATTGTTTGCTGTGATATATTTTACATGTGACCTTTTAAAATTGCGTGATGTTTTAAACAAATTGATTCGAGGTTAAACTTTTCTTATTGCCCTTACTGGTTCTTTGATATTCGTGCTAGTGGTTCAGTTCAGATATCAGAGGTAAAGTTTTATAATAATGCTGTCATCTTAAGTTTGTCCGACAGACTGCTGCTGACGGCAACGTATAGACGTTGGATCGATATTGTCACATAATAGGAATCATTTATGTTAATTTAAAATTTAATTTAATTAATTTTTATTTATTCTAATGTAACTTAATTTAATTTTGTAATTTTGTAATATGGATTTTTTATCTGAAATAAATTATTATTATTAGTATACATATCTTTATTAATCATATTTTAGAAATATTTTTTTTAAATAAACTAAATAAAAATATATTTATTTAAAAAAATACATGCTAAATAGAAAAAATCCCACCCATGGCGGAGCCGAAGGCCCAAACCACCGGTGGTCAGGGATCCAGAGTGAGGAACCTCCTCACAATACGTGCCGTATCCAAAAGTACTGCCTTTTGGATCAGGCTCTTCACCCAGGAGCCTAGTTAGAGCTTCTGTAGGTGTTGGTCAAAGCTCTTCGCCATCAGTCCATGCACTGATATAACTATCGGTACAATGGTTGTCGAATCCATATTCCACATGGCACCAACCTCGTGAGATAGATCTAGGTACTTGCTGATCTTCTCATGTTCAGCCTTCACGAGGTTGACATCATGGGGAATAGTGATATCGATAAGCATTGCACGACGCGTCGACCGATCTATTACCACGATGTCAGGCTTATTAGCCATGATGGTTCTATCAGTGACGATAGATCGGTCCCAGTAGAGCGTGACATGGTTATTACTCAGAACCGGTTCAGGTTTATATTGGTAATATGGTACTTCTGATTCCACAATACCATATCGAAGGGCAAGTTGCTGATGGATTATCCCAGCTACTTGGTTATGCCTGTGCAAGTATTCCCCGTTGGCAAGACGAGAACAACCAGAAACAACATGTCTGATGGATTCACCGGGACAGTGACATGCCCGACAAATGTCGACTGTCCCGTCCTTAATGATGTATTTCCGGTAGTTGTTCGTCTTGACAACTTCGTCCATAATTGCAAAGACAAACCCTTCAGTTTCCCCAAAGAGGTTACCGAAGCGTAACCAGGAGACGGAAGCGAGTTGATCTATCTCTGGTCCTGTCAGAGCAGAGTAGAATCGTCCGTGTAGCTCTTTACCCTTCCATATAGCCTTGCGTTCCGAAATACTAAGAACCTGTGGTCTGCGCCAGTTCTGTTTTGCCATGGATAGCGCGGTAAGGCCAGAGTCAACCTTGACAACATCTCGATGCATCTCGTCATCTACCCTGAGAAAATAGTCCCTGAGGTTGCAGACCTCCTGGTTGTGTAAGGATTTGACGTTAAGAAAGCCTTATTATATTATTTATTAGTATTATTATTATAATTAGTATCGGGCTTAATACCTTTGACCTTATCTGTTGTCCTTTGAATTATTTGAATGTTAAATGAGATATTTATATACAAAAAATCTCCAGTCTCCGCATACATTAAAAATGTTACTATTTTGTAGGTAATTAATAACACACTTTCTCAATGTCTCAAAGTGGTAGAAACGTTTTTATTATCAACACGAAACCTTTGATACCATAATGATAGTAATTTTTGCTAAGTATCTTACAACACAGCATCTTAACAACTTTGGAACATTCCCGAAATAATATGGCGCCTATTACCGCCCGGAATGGCCCACGCTACACATTAAGCCCATAAAGGTGGTTCGCAATGAGGCCGACCCAAAATGATCGGACATTAATCGTGGTACGTATCATATGCCATTAGAGTAACTCAAAAACGTCTGAAATTTGAGTCTGCTTTACGTATGCTAAAATTAGTTTATTTAGTATTGTCATGAAACTCAGTAATACTAACGTCAATTCTATTAGCAATAAAACAATTCCTGAATTTTGGCCCTTTGTAACATACAGTCTTTATATTTACTGTTTAAATTACTCTTAACAGAATTGCGTAAACATACACCTACAGAACTAACACTTAAGATAATCTAGAAAAGGTTAAACAAAATATTCGTACATAGATAAGAACACTCTAAATTTACAATGACAACTTTTAAACAAAATACACAACATGGCTCCGAAACCTGACACAAATAGACACACGAACTTTCCCAGCCTGAATGTCGAAAGACCAAAATAGGCATTTATTACAATAAAGAAAACTGAAAACAGATTAAATTACAGTCAAGATCACTGTTGAGTGGGTCTTTACTTTTAACGTCCTTGACACCGCCTCGCAACACCCTTGAAACACACATTACTCGGACTTGAATGGCGACCTTAAGGAACTAATCCTTGCTATACAAACGGACCTTCGGAATTGTGTGTGAAGTTAGGATAGTTTTACTTGTTTATGTGGGTCACGACAGTTATGTGTGCGTGTATTTTGATGGATTGCTAACTAATAAGTTTTCTCTTCTCAGTCCATAAACGACTCATCGCTGTCGGGCCTTTTTAGGGTCGGTACTTATCTGACGGAAAATGCGTCGAGCGTATCATCTGTCGCGTCTAATCGGTCAAATTAGACCTGTCACATTACGCGTCTAGCCATTATCTACGTTCAGCATCTATAGAGCGGTTGTGTAGTGTGATATTGGATTTTAAAATGTAGCCCATAATGGCTATATATTTGGGAGGCTTTGAACCAGATCAAAAAGGAAACGTCGACATTGGGTGCATCCTTTGAATACTAAAAGAATATCGACAATGCGTTGACGGAAACGGAACAGACGCTGTACGCTCGACGCACTACCGCATCATCGGTTAGGTGTGAAAGGTTGAATGTTTTATTATATATTTGTTTGATTTGGCGTTACGCAACCGCAAAACGCGACGCATTTTCCGTCAGATATATAATATAATTATATATAATATAACCTACTGCGCCACGCTGCCCAGACGTGCTGGCACAGGGTTTGTACCAACTCCTAGCTAAGTTCCCTGCGTGTCTTATTCATTAAGTTGCCTACAACGATACTTTCAGGACGAAATTGCTAATTCGATTGGGTTCATGTTTTCTTAATTCATCTCCTTATAGTAATAAAAGTAATGAAAAAAAGAATGACAAGCCCTCTGAGTTTCTTTGTCAGTTCTTCTCAGCAGTGGTCGGTTCCGAACTGGTGGTAAAGTATATTACATACAACATACATATAACCATCTTACTAATATTATAAACGTGAAAGTTTGTAAGTATGGATGGATGGATGGATGTTTGTTACTCTTTCACGTAAAAACTACCATAGGCTACAAGTTATAAAGATATTATGTGAATTACAACAATATAAACAAGTCGAATTCAAAATTTCTATTTTTCATATTTTCGGCCATATTAAATTATAGACAACATAACGTTTCGCTGTCAGTTGCATTTTGTTAAAGTAGGTTTTATACGGACGGGATAAAAATCTCAGGTATCCTATGTCCAACTTTCTTTTTGTTTTAAATATATATAATGCGGAACAAAGTTCGCCGGGTCAGCTAGTTGGTTTATATATTTTTTATCAATGTGTTAACCATTTTTAAGTGTCTATTGAGTCCTATACAAAATAAATTATTTGTCTTTGATAGACATAATATACATTTATTTTTTTTGGAAAAGATCTTGATTCAAATGATTCACCAATAAGCATTTTCCTACTTTCCAGCAATTACGAAAATAAACCAACATAGCCCTCAGGATTGCCAAACTTAAGTGCCAGTGGGGAGGGTACATAGCGCGCAGGATCGATGCCCGATGAGGCAGAAAAGTCCTCGAGTGGCGACCGCGTTCCGGAAAGCTCAGTGCTGGTAGGCATCCCACACGGTGGACCGATGACCTGGTTAAGGTCGCCGGATAACTATTGGGGGAGACCTATGTGCAGCAGTGGACATCTTTTGGCTGATGATGATGATGACGTCTCCTACAAATGTAATATCACTGAAAAAACTGGCAAAGGCTCTACACCAAATCGAACGGTCATTCGTTCTCTAAGAGGAAAAAAATGTCGGAATGGAAAACTCATTTCGACCTTTGGGTTCGCCGCGGCGCCACAATATCCTGTACCCTCTTGAACGCTGCCCCTTAATGCCTTTTGAGTTTCAAAAAAAACCTTTTTAATCTTTTTCCTATACTGTTTAACTGACAGCGAGAAGTCGCATTGTAAACCGGTAACGTTCTTCTTAATCCCCGCCCAGAGAGGGATGTTATTATGGTGGTGACTTGGGATCTCAAGCTCCTCAGCTTGATATAGGCGTTATGGTGCACATCAGGGGAGACTTATATCCTACTACTACTACTATTCAGCCCATAATGACCCACTGTTGAGTCGGGCCTCCTCCAATGGAGGGTAATTAGGGGCACGGGTTTCGCTTCTCCATTGCAGGAGCATGTTTGAGAAGAGGGGGTTATTAGCCTACTGTGCCACGCTGGCCAGACGGGTTGGCACAGGGTTTTATATCAAGATTTCCTTGTCTTGTGGCTTGGTTTAGGTTATCGGTCTTATCATTTCCTTGTGTCGGCTCTTACGATACCCTCAGGGTGGAATGGGGTGGTGACACTATGTATTCTAAATCCGTCACCACACGGACCGGACTGGACTTATATCCAGCACTGAGATAAAGGAGGCCGATGATGAGAACATAACGTCTGTACCATTCTGTTTCAAAAGTGTTATAAAATCTTCTCACCCGTTTGAAGCTTTTCAAATCAAAAGATATGTTAAACTCATGTGTTGGCGACCCGCAACCTCTTTGGTCTTTTTTTATACTCTTTTATTATAATTTTAAATAGTGTTCCTTTTTATGTTAGTTGTTTCTGTATTTCTGGTCAGTCTCTTGTAAAAGGTCGTAAGATGTGCACGTGTCAATAAAGTGTGTTAATATTGTGTCTCAAGATGTTTGATTAACAAGCCCCGCCAACGTTGGTTCTCGTCCTTAAGATCATGAGAAAACCCATTTACGCTGAGATCTAAAATAATTTCCAAAAACAATAGCAGCGCCCTTGCGTATTACGGGTATAATATAGCACACATAATATGAGTTGTTACGTAAATAGTTCTCGTAACAACTCATATTATTTACTCCAAACATCGGACCGTGGGAGGAAAGGTATAAATAAACGAAGACATAAACCCAGCCCGCCCTGTCAACGAACCGAACTATTACTTAACCGATAACTACAATAATTTGACGTAATTGTACCCCAGTTACAGATAGGATCGGGAGTTGCCTCACTGCTCGCGTTAAGCGTGTAAAATAACAAAGTGTATTAGGAAAAGCCGAATGAAAGTGTTTGGGAGTATTGACGATTTATTTTTAACAATATTGTCTAAGACATGCGTGAAACTCAGCCAGGAGAATTTACGTGAAGTAAGTAATGTACCTTGATCACCTGATACCTGGAAGTTGGCCGTTTCACCAAGGTAGCAGGTAGGCATGCGATCGTAGTACATATTAACACTATTCAATCGTCCACGTTTCGTCCGTCAGATAATACGTGATGTCCCGCGGCCCCGGGATCTTGCTCTTTAAACAATAACAGCGCAAAAAAATAATTTATAGACTAATTGTTACTCCGAGGTCTTTGGACATTTTATATTCCTCCTCTATTCGAACTCCTTAAGTCAGATGGGTTATTATTATTCTAACATATGACCTCCATCGTACTCGCTTTGGACGGCACAGAGATCTATTCATCCACACTCTCAACTATACAAATTAATAATCCAGTCAAATGTAAATTTAATCGCCGAGTTTTAATTTACGGGTCTTTCCTGCTAGATCGAATCAGTTTAAGTTACCGACAAAGCCCACAGGATTGGCAAACTTAAGTTGCAGTGGGCAAGGCACATTGTTCGCAGGATTGGCGATTAATCGGGCAGAAAAGTCTTCGAGCAGCGACGCGTACAGGGAATCTCAGTGAGGTAGGCAAGAGGAATTGTGGGTCGCGGAGACCAGACGGCAAATGGCGGAATGATAAAATATATTTTATACTGAACCTATCCGCTGCCACTGGGACGTTAACCCATTGGGTAAACTGGTGAAGTGCTGACTGCTTTAGTAATTGACGTTATCTAATCAGGCCAGTCTCACCACTGGCCTGTCCAACAGGTCTATTGTCTTGGATGCTGAGAAACTTGTAGTTTCAATGCTCTGAAAACTTCTGGAAGATTTGTAGCACAAACTGAACTAAATGCACTTTCGTTGGGTTTGCATTTATTTTAAATGTTTGAATAGTTATTACTTAACCGACACACCTTCAATTAATATAGGCTCAAAAATATAGAATTTGACACTGAAGTATTTGTACATTAAAAGTTAGTCGATCACATTTTATTTGTTTTGTCGGCTGTCACAGAGACTGAAATAGTAATTTGTTTCAGTTATAACTTATCTTTAGTTAATTGGCTCTGAGAGTAGCTATAACCTGAAGTATAAATAAATGTCTGCGGTGTTTTTCGACACATATTCCAGACTAAGGGGGTCTTAGCAGACAACAAAAGAATCTAAACAGATACAAAACCTAATTAAAACTAAAAATTTAAATCATGGCGTACCTCTTCAATTTTGGGAGAGACCCACGTAATATCGAGCACTGAATATTAACGTCTATTTATATGAAAAACTGTCAAATGTAATAAAATATTTAAAAAGACTACTGTTTCATAATTAGGTATTGAATTATTCTTTTTTTAATTATTTTTGACAGATGTGAAAAGGACAGTGTTGATGCAATTTTAATACGGCGGACTCGGGGAATATGGTGTCTGATTTATTACGATATTCTCTTTGATTAAAGCATTAAGCGAAAAGTGTTATTAATGTACCTCCTCCTTGTGAAGTAATACTGAACTGCTGAATTTGAATGAGTCCGACAAACGGTACTGAGTAATGTTTTTCCCTAAACGGATAAAAGAACGTGTCTGTTTATCTTTGTGTTGATTTGTTTAATAACTTTTTTGTGTTGACTTTGAATATTGTAAATATTTTAATTTGAAATTTATTGTGGAATACTGTTATGATTTTCCTATTATCGCGAATCGGACGGGACGAAAAGGACGGCCCTCTGCTAGATGGAGCGACGATCTGCGAACGGTTGCGGGCAGCAGCTAGATGCGTCAAGCTGAAGACAGGGCGCTATGGCGCTCTTTAGGGGAGGCCTATGTCCAGCAGTGGATTAATGTGGGCTGATGATGATGATTATCACTACATAGTATAAAACAAAGTCACTGTCGTCTGTCCGTCCCTATGTATGCTTAAATCTTTAAAACTACGCAACGGATTTTGAAGCGGTTTTTTTTAATAGATAGAGTGATTCAAGAGGAAGTTTTATGTGTCATAATAGAACCCGTGCGAAGCCGGGCGGGTCGCTAGTGATACTATATTTTGTATCAAAATGTTAGTCAAAATTAAAGGGGAAATAACTTGTCCTTAATGATTTCTTAGGTTTTCGTGATTATTACACATTGAAATCAAACACGTTTTAACGGAATTATCGCGTATACGTTACATTATTTAATTCCCGACTTGTACTAAGATGAAAACTTATGTAATAGATCATGTTTATTTGTTTAGTTTCAATAAACAAATACATATCATTATTTTATAATACCTTAAGACAGATGTCCAGATATATCCTCAGTCATCCGTCCGAGTTTAATGAATAACGTCAAGAAACTTCGGCAGTTAATTACTGAAAAATACTTAAATATTTGTTTATTTTTGAATTTTTAAATGTTTGTATTTTGATCTAAATCGGAGTCGAGACTCTTTTGAGCTTCTTCGCTATTCATTAATCGCACTTCACTATTCGTCTATTTGTATTCGCATATTTGGCATATTCCACATTAGGCGCTATACGAGGGTGAATCAAAAAGTTCTTAGAAGTGCATATATATGAAACCTTTTTGGATCAAGTTCGATATTCAAATTAAAGAGTGTCTATCACACTATATTTATGCAGACTGTCACTTGTTTTTGTCAGTTCGTTCGCATGTAATAAATTTTTTTGTGCAACGAGTTGCTAAAAAGTCAAAATTATGGATAAAAGTGAGTTACGTGCGGTGATAAAATATCTCAGTTTGAAAAAAATGTCTACGAAGGAAATTTTTTTGGACATTCAGCAGACATTAGGGGGTGATGCTGTACCCTATTCTACGGTTGCGTACTGGGTGGCTGAATTTAAAAGATGTAGATCAAGCTGTAAAGATGACCCGCGTTCTGGGCGGCCTTCAACCTCCGTTACAGAAGAAAATGTCAAAAAGGTTGAGAATCTGGTTTTGGAAGACAGAAGAATGACTATAAAACATATAGCTGAGATCCTAAAGATATCTTTTGGTAGCGTTCAATCCATTTTAATTGATTCACTGGGGTTCAAAAAAGTGTCTGCAAGATGGGTGCCACGAATGTTAACCGACGAAAACAAAAAGCGACGTTTGGAAATTTCCAAGCGTAATCTCGAAATGTTCCAGCGTGATTCGGATAATTTTTGCCGTCGTCTTGTCACCATGGATGAAACGTGGGTCCACCATTTTGATCCTGAAACTAAAAGACAAAGCATGTCTTGGAAACGACCATCCTCTCCATCCATTAAGAAATTTCGAGTTGCTCCTTCCGCTGGCAAAGTTATGGCCTCTGTGTTCTGGGATAGTGAAGGAATCCTTTTTATTGATTACATGCCAAAAGGCCAGACGATAACTGGACCCTATTATGCAAATTTAATCCCGAAAGTGCGTGAAGCGATTAAAGAAAAACGTCGTGGAAAACTGTCGTTGGGCGTGTTGTTCCTTCAAGATAACGCTCCTGCCCATCGATCGGAAGTTG
Organism: Clostera curtula; assembly: GCA_905475355.2. Classification (NCBI taxonomy): domain Eukaryota; kingdom Metazoa; phylum Arthropoda; class Insecta; order Lepidoptera; family Notodontidae; genus Clostera; species Clostera curtula. Next base: position 1,207,558 of record FR997804.1, on the reverse strand, counting down.
CGCTCAACGCAATCCGCTGTGCTGGCTTCAATCTCCTTGACCACCCACCATATTCTCCGGACTTAGCCCCAAGTGATTTTCACTTATTTCCAAAATTAAAAGAGGAAATTCGTGGAACAAAATTTCACGATAATGACGCGGTTATAGCTGCCGTAGAGGACTTTTTCGAGAGTCAAGAAAATAATTTTTTTTCACAAGGAATAAGGAAGTTAGAAACGCGTTATTCTAAATGCATTGCATTGGAGGGAGATTATGTAGAAAAATAAAATATTATTATTTAAATCTTTGCATTTTTTAATATTGATTCCAAGAATTTTTTGATTCACCTGTGTATGTGGAAGTAGCCAAGTGGCAGTAGTCAAAAAAGTAAAAAATGTATCAAATAGAAATACATAACACAAATAGCCATTTCAAGTGCCAGCCAGTATTAATATTTGAATGTATCCATTGCGCTCTTTTGAAATATTCAGTCTGTTTTACGTAATTACATATTATATCGGTTTTGTACGAGTACGTATCTTACATCACATCACTACGATCATTACTGTGAGCGAAAACATCTTTTGTTGCAAAAGATTTACAGTCTGGAGTCGATCCATTCTATGAAAGTCCATTGTTATGGCGCCGAAGAAATTGAAGTGGTTCAACCGTATTCATCTCAAAGTTCAACTTGTTAGTTCAAAGAGCTACAGCGAGCTTTATCGCTTGGGTAGGTCATTTTCACTGTAAATAACGATTGTTCTGTTCACAGTCATTTATATGTATTTTGCAGTAAGAAGCTCCGTGTGGTGACTGATTTAGAAAACATCGTGTCACCAACCCATACCATCCCGAGGGTGTCGTAAGAGGCGACTAAGGGAACGCAAGAGGCAAATCACCTAGGCACAAGAGAATGAAAACTTTATACAAACCCTGTGCCAACCCGTCTTGCCAGCGTGGCACAGTAGGCTAATTTATCTCCATGAATTTGGAGGAGGCCCGACCCAGTAGTGGGTCATTCATGGGCTGAAACGAACATAATAGTCGACAAAATGATATGACTTATCCGAAAGAGTAGGAAAACTAGATACGAATCCCGCCAACTTGATTAAGGGCAATTTTCACCAAAATTCTGTTACTTAATTCCTAATTGTTGTGTCACCACCCTATTGCATCCTGCGGGTGTCGTAAGAGCCGATAATAGGAAATGATAAGGCCGAAAGCCTAGAATGCTAAGAGCATGAGAAGGAAAACTTGAAACGAACCCTTTTCCAATCCGTCTGGCCAGCGTATCACAGTAGGCTAATTACCCACCGTGTAATGGAGGGGGCCCGACTCAACAGTGGGTCGTCTATGGGCTGAGTCGTAGTAACAGTGTATAAGGCGAGTGTGAATGAAAGTGTTGGAAGGGGAAGGCCTAGGCGGACGTTTCAAGACCAAATCAAAGACGTCTTGAAAAACGGCCAGGTCAAGAGTACCCTAAACCGAAGAGCATGTATGAAGGGAATAATGAAAGTGGACGAAGCGAAACAAGTATGTAAGGATCGTAGCAAGTGGAAAGAAGTGGTATCTGCCTACCCCTACGGGAAAGAGGCGTGATTATATAATAATAATAATAATAATTAAAACAAAGTTCACCTTCAAAATATATCTACACCACCAGAGTACTTACCTGTACCTGTATCTCGCTGTTCTATCTGTTCAGGTCTATATCTATCATATCTAGCATCGCTAACACATCGAGTGGCTTGTATTCATTAGCCCGGCGGCCAGCCCACCTGTGTGACATACAGACGCTATGATCGTTTTTATTACTCAGATAATAAATATATCCTTGGACATTTCACACAACGCCATCTCGTCCCAAGCTAAGCAACTTAATGCTTGTGTTATGGTAACGAGATGAATGATAAACTCCTTAAATACATATTTTTTTTGTAAATACATACATAATATAGATAGAAATGACACCCAGACTCCGAGCCAGTGCCTCTGGTTTAGACAAAGACACTTGCCCGACCCCGGAATCGAACCCGGGACCCGTTGATCCAAAGGCGGTACATCTAACCACTAGACCAACGAGGCAGTCTTATTCTTCACTAGCTTTTGCGCGCGGCTTCGCCCGCGTGGGCTTCGAACACGTGCATATTTTTTATGAACATAAAATCGGTTATTGTGACTAAACTATGATAGTTAGATATGTGCTCTCGCGGACTTTTTTGTAGATCTTTATAAGACCTACAAATCCGTAGTACATCATTTTGTTCTATTGTCAATAATTTTTGCAGCGCACGCATAAATATGTTTTCGATTTTACACCTTGGTTTACAAAATCGCAATTTTCATACGGATCCCTAATTCTTTTGAAAATAAAATATAGCCTATAACCTTCCTCGATAAATGGACTATCTAACACTGAAATTTTTTTTGAAATCGGACCAGTTGTTCCTGAGATTAGCGCGTTCAAACAAACAAACAAACAAACAAACAAACAAACAAACTCTGCAGCTTTATATATTAGTATAGATTATATATTAGTATAGATTATACATGACGGATTTAGAATACGTAGTATCACGAGCAGTGGCGTAGCTAGGTAACCAAGGGCCCTGGGGCAATTTAAAAAATGGGGCCCACTGCTATGTAAACTGATTAGGTCTTATCAAATAAAATTATGAAATATACAAATATGTACTTTAAAAATGCTAGTAAGCTAGTTAAGCTCCTTTTTGTACACTACAGGGCAGGTAATAAAAATATTAAACAGTAACAACATACATTACAATTAATGCTTGGTGTAGGTTTGGCTAATAAAACTAACCGTGAAAGAAGATTAAAGGGTTTATTATATAAAGGTTGGGCCTAGCAACTGCCTAAATAACAATTATATTAACATTTTTTCCACGCTTTAGTTTTTGCAAAAGTATCAAGAACTTCGTTTAAATCCAGGCTTGATGCGGTTTTGTTTTCAATTGCTATTAGCGATAAATGTCGAGGTTGGCCCATATTATATATGATCAAACGAGCTTCCAAGTGAAGTTCGATCATTATTATATGAGTCACTTCATTTGAAGATATAGTAGAATTATTAGTTTTAACATGGTAGTACCTTTAACCTACAGGCAACATTTGCACGTATTTAGAGAAAAAAAAAAAAAAAAAAAAAAAAAAACATATTTTCTGCCTTTGGGATCACCGGCTTTCTGTCTTCATTCTTTAGAGGTTACGCAAAACAACATTTCGTAGTTTGGGTTAAGAACTCGTCGCAGTGTGTTCTTCGGGTGGGATTGGGTAACTATATCTTCAAATGAAGTGACTCATATAATAATGATCGAACTTCACTTGGAAGCTCGTTTGATCATATATTATATTGCGTCACTTCATTTTTCAGATATAGTAGAATTATTAGTTTTAACATGGTAGAGGTTTAGAGAATGAAATTTGTTTTGCAGATTACGATGTGCCTTTCGATCAATTAAATAACCATTTTAGAAGATACGTTTTATTTTAATACTTTGCTGGTAATCCGGGGTACACAATCAGTCTTAAAGTTAGAATCACAAAAATTATCACTGATTAATTACACATATGTATTGCAGTTGTTTTGGTGGAGAAAGACCGTCCTAGCGAAATCACTTTCATTTTTGGAGAGTATGGGCCTATTATAAAAACGAGCAAAACTGCTGGACGTGGTTGTCCAACCTGCTGTTTTTCTAATAACGTCAACGCTTAGTCCCGCAGACCTCGCAGCTGACGTGGCCGCGTGGCGCGTACTGTGCGCGCTAAAGATACGCGTGTCTACGCCGCTTTCCGACAACACAGCCTTAATCCAACGACTGATGGATTGAGCGGTAGCAACGTTATGTGGCGGTTTGGTCGTCAAAATTAAGTTACCTGCGTTCGTGGTCCTCAATTTTTTTGTGACAAAAATATAATCTGTGACGACTGAAGCAGGACAAATTCTTGGATTTTCCCTGAAGTATGGTAAGAATAGCACTGGTTGGTCACGGCCGAGAGCTGAGGTCTTAATTGGATCTGATATAATAATTGTGATACCATTTTCTAAATTAGTTATATTTTCAAGTTTTATCAAAGATAGGGTTTGAACTCTATGTGCAGTGCATAGAGCTAAAAGTATTACTAGTTTTTTAGTGATACTTTTTATGTCAAGCTCTATATTAGGGTGCCAGTCAGAAATGTACGTAAGAACCAATTGAGGATCCCACGTGGACGTGTATTTAGGGTAATTAGGTTTAATTTTATATGCTCCTTTAAGAAGACGTTTAATGCGATCGTCCGATCCAATTGTGTCACCTAACAGTAATGATAGTGCTGATCTATGGTTGTTAAGTGTCCCATACGAAGAGCCTTTGTTAAACTGTTCCGTTAAGAAAGTTAAAACCAACGAAATTGAATTATTGTACATATTACTATTATTTGACTCGCAAAACCGCCACCAAAGGTGTAACGTTACCCCATACTGTTTGAGAGTGTTGTCAGCTAGCGATGCCATCAGTAGGTCGAGCGCAGCCGGGGGCACGCCGCGTCGCCCGAATGCCGTCCGCAGAGCTTCGCGGCACCCAGGATAAGGCTGGCATGCAGTGGGTGATGATCTCTGAAGTGAGATCGCAATAAGCTTTTAGTGGGCTCAAAAAAATGAATTTTTGTAATTAATAAATCCTGTAATAGAGGGAACCATGGTTGTGATGGCCAGTATGGAAAAACTAGAATCCCAGTGGCTTCGTCGTCGATGATTTTACGCAATGACTTTAAGATTAAAGAAAAAGGGGGGAAAGCATAAAAATATTTATTCCTCCAATGTACGGTAAAGGCATCGATGGTGACAGCGTCTGGGTCCTGTTTCCAGGAAATGAATGTTTTACATTTAGCATTGTTCCGTGATGCGAACAGGTCTATTTCGGGGACACCAAAAAGGTTTATTATTTCCTGAAAAGCTTTATCGGACAATTCCCATTCTGTATCCGGGTTAATTTTTCTAGATTCTGCATCTGCATAATTGTATTTGGTATTGACGTAAGAGGCAAATAACCAAATGTTTCGAATCTCACACCATTGCCAAATATTTCTGGCTAAGTTACTCAAATGAGGATATTGAATGCCCCCCATTTTATTAACATAACTAATGGCTGTTGTGTTATCGACTCGTAACAATATTGCACAGTTAGAATCATGAGCAAAAAAGCTCTTTAGTCCGAGGAAGACAGCTAATAATTCAAGATAGTTAATGTGATATTCTTTTTCTTCCTCTTTCCATCGACCGTTAACTTTTTTATCACCACAAACTGCTCCCCATCCTATCGATGTGGATGCGTCAGTATATACTTCGTATTTGTATTTAGTTTGTTTTAAACTGTGGTATGTTGTGGCAATATTTTCTTTCCACCAATTTAGGTCTTCTAAAACTATGGCCGGAATGTTTATTTTGGTCTCGTAATTATTATTACATTTACTTAACGCCAAAAACTTTTGACGTTCTAAAATTTTTGTGTATAAGTAACCGTACTTAGTTGCGGGACATGCCGCAATGAGCACACCGATTAATTTTGCAAAATCGCGAATTTTACAAGTTGGTAATTTGGAAAATGTATGGACTAACTGTGCAATAGTATTACGTTTCTCTTCTGGCAAAGACATGGTAAAGTCTTTCGAATCGTATACAAAACCTAAAAATTTTTTGCTATGTTCTGGAATTAAAGAACTTTTTTCAAAATTAACTACAAAGCCCAAGCACTGTATTAATTTTAATGTGGCATGAATGCAATTACTACATTGTTCATAATCATTTCCGATACATAGGATATCGTCAAGATATATGACAGATTTATGACCTTGTTTTCTGAGATACGTTACGACTTCTTTCATTATTTTAGTGAAAACTCTCGGGGCTTCGCATAGACCATAAGGCATAGCGGAAAACTGATACGTAAGAGTTTTTCGAGAGTTCGGAGGTTGAAATTCGAAACTTAGGTATTTCCGGTCCGACGGTGTTATGGGAACTAAAAGATAGGCTTCTTTTAAATCGATGGTGGCTAAAAACCCATTCTGAGGTATTAATTTGGCCGCTGTTCTGTAATCTTCCATCTTAAAATGTTCATTATGAATAAATTTATTCAACGATTTTAAGTTCAAAATGAATCTTTTTCCCCCGTTCGGTTTAGGGGCTAGGAAAATATTAGATATAAACCGGTCTTTACACGGGGAACAGGCAGATACAGCTCCTAACTGTATTAGTTTATTGATGGCCCTAAACATTTCTTCACTTTCGCCATGGCTAAATTTAGACCGGGGCGTTACCGATTGTGACACTTTGTCTTTGAAAGGGATTTTATATCCCCGTTCAATCCATGTCAAAACCATCTGATTATCCGTTACCATGAGCCAACAATTATAAAAATACATAATTCGAGCAGCATGTACCTGTATTAATGCTGAACGTTGGCACGAGTCTTCGGTTGATTCGACGACTTCGGTGCGTTCTGAGTCCAGGTCGTGGGGTAGGGTCGACGAGTCACCGTCGACGTTACTCTTCCTCGACCTCCTCGCCCCCCCCTGTTTGACAGGTAACGAGGAGGTCCCGTCCAGTTTCCCTGCTGGGCGGGACGGCTGGTCTCTTGTAAGGGAACAGATTTTTTGGTATTACCTTTATTCCGAATTTGTTGGCCTTGTTTTTCTATAGCCTTGCAGGATTTAATTTTTTCCGCTAACGAATTACCAAATAACGTGTCATCACGTTCGGTATCTTGGAGGAAATGTAAAAAATTCTTCTCCAAACTCGGTATGATCAATTTTGATCTATCCTTAGTGAAGCAATAATGTAATTCGGATAGAATACGGCAGCCGTCGCTGAGATTTTTTAACGCTGTGGCCTTATTATCAGTTTTAAGCAAGACATCCATCCCTCGGTTTATGGCTGTTAAGCCGATTCCAAGTTGTTGTTGAAAAGTGGTTAGTTTTTTATCGCGACCCCGAACTACGTCGGAGACAGCTGCTGCAATTTCGACATTCAGTTTTGGTGCTTGTAATAGTGTACAATTCACTGGTATCAAATATTCTTTAGTTACGCTATCCTTAATCTCTTTGGACAGTCCTTTGCGCAACAAAGGAAGCCATAGACTAGCTAGGCTATTATGTATGCTCTCACCAAAGTCAGGAGTATCCGATGTACCTGCACCCAGCGCAGACAGGAGGTCTGGGTCTAATGGCGGTTCTGACAGAACCTCCGAAGCATTGCCCAATTGGTCCAACGCTAAGTCGGCAGGCGGTGTTGCTGTCGGTAGCGGCGGTGCTGACGCCGGCTCGACCATCTGGCATTCCGGTATTTCTGCCGGTAGTTCTGATGTTTCATCAGTCATCGCACATGGTTCGGCATAAGTCGGTTCTGGATAACAAAAGACTAAATTAAAACTTCAATTTATTTTTTATTTTATTTTTTGTGGGTACTTGGACAGTCTTATCTTTGCACAACAATTACTTGTTTCTTTTAAGAACGTTTATCAAAATTAATTTTGATACGGGGGTATCTCGCAGATACACCCGTTGTCGAGAGAATCAATGAGTCGATCTCAGTAAAAATATAGAATAATGATTTCCAGCAAAATATTTTACTTGGAATAGTAGACTGTGTGTAACTCGCAGTTACACACATTATCGAAATTGACTCGCAGTCAATTCCGATGTATATATGTACACATTTTAAGCACTTGGATTACAAAATGTAGCTTACCTTCTATAATTTCATCCTCTGATGAGTTTGACGATATTATTCGACGTTTCTTTTTCACTTTATATTGTATCTTCCTTATTTTGCGTTGATAATGCGCTAATTTTTCTTCGGCACTTCGTTTTGGCATGTTAGGAGAACGTGTGTTCGTTGCCTTGCACGAAAAAGGAATGAAGACAGAAAGCCGGTGATCCCAAAGGCAGAAAATATGTTTTTTTTTTTTTTTTTTTTTTTTTTTCTCTAAATACGTGCAAATGTTGCCTGTAGGTTAAAGGTACTACCATGTTAAAACTAATAATTCTACTATATCTGAAAAATGAAGTGACGCAATATAATTTCTTAAATATTTTTTTATTATTTTTAATTTGATTTATGACATTTCAGCTGCTACAGAAGTGACATGAATTGTAAAGAATAATAACATTGCTGTCGCATTCTAGCACCATTATATATTTGCTCATTATTTCCTTACATAATTGGTGAACAGTCCATACTTGAGTTACTTGAGGTAAAACTAGGTGGCAAATATTAATAAATTGAAGTGAAAAACTAGGGCCTAATACATCTGAACATTTTCTTTGGAATTCGTCACACTTTTGTAATAAAGTTGCTTAATCAACATGTAATAAAAATGATGGTGTTAGAAAATCTAATATATGACAGACTGCAGTCATACCAATAAAATGTGTATCTAATTGAGATATTACTGTGTCTAGTACATTATTGAAATCTCAATTTTAAATATTTTAATTCATTTCAATCGATTCATCAAAATAATTTTTACTTTTCCTTGCCTTTTTTCTTGAAAAGGTGTATCAATACCATATTTTCTTGCAATTTCACTGGCTTTGCACTAGAATAATACGAAATCATTTCAATAAATCAGCAACTTTGCTTTGGTCTCTGCTAAAACTTAACTTGCCTCGTCGAAATTGATGTCGCATTTTTGTAAAGTTTTGGATTTTTAAATCAAGAGTGCAGTTACCACATTATTTGAGTCACTATCAATAGAAATATTTTGGCCATGTGTACTTGCAGAAGGCTGACTAAAAAACTTGTCAATTTTGGGCAATTTTTATTTACTATCTTCCCTTTCTTGGCGTTGTTTGCGTTTAAATGCACCACTGGGTTTCTTCTTTATAACCACACTTTTAATTTACTAATTTATTTAAACAATACAATACATATTAGATTGTGCTCGAGTATGTAGGTACTCACTGTTCATTGACGACGTCACTACATAGTATAAAACAAAGTCGATGTTTTCTGTCCGTCCCTATGTATGCTTAAATCTTTAGAACTACGCAACGGATTTTGAAGCGGTTTTTTTTATTAAATAGAGTGGTTCACGAGGAAGGTTTATATATATAACACACCCTCGCTTTGTACGGGCGAAGCCGGGGCGGGCCACTAGTTAAAAATAAAATAAAAGGGAAAAGTAACACAATGATACGCAACTAGTGGGTATTCCCCGGAAAAAATTATCACCGTTAGTGTTACCATATTTAACGGTGGAGACCATGACCGATCTCCTGTCCGCGGGAATTAACGTATCTACTGCAGGGACTTGCATATTTTCACCATATTCCGCGTTGTACAATGAGCTGTAGCTAAATCTATAGATTTGACAGGATTTATTAACTTAATGGACATCTAAGTATATGAGTGATAAAATCAAATGAAATTGAACCATTATATGGACTACTACAAAAAAGTTTATTGACATTAGCTTACTTACTCCGTTCCTGATACACAGTGCCGGATTAAGCAAACGCGGGGCCCGTATCAAATTCTTTCAAAATTCCCTTGATCTGCTATATGTAGTGGTAAAAATACAATTCAATGCTCAAAACGTTTATTTGCTGTCTATAAGTTACAATTTTGTGGGTAATTAATACATACCACATTTTAATAAGTTTCACTCAAAAAATTACGCTCAGGCAGAGATGAGTGGGTTTAAATATGCGGGGCCCCCTTTCGCGTGGGGCCGGAGCAATTGCTACTCTTGCTACGTGGTTAATCCGGCACTGCTGATACAGGATTAAATTTTAACCCATTCTCGAAAAAAACCTTAACTCGAATTCACAATAAAACACACGTCGATGAATAATAAAACGCACATATCACTATTCGTCAAATTGACAACACTGTCAACCTACAGAAAGAATTTAGGGGAATCCCTTGGTATAACTTTGGAATTTCTGTCAACTGAGTTGTCATGATTAAAGTGGGGTTGCAACCTGTCATATTTATTTTAAAAATTCGATTGAGATTTCTGATAAGGATTCGAGGGCCCCCTGAGCTTGAGGGCCCCGGGGCACTGCCCCGCCTAGCCCCTTGGTAGCTACGCCACTGATCACGAGCCCTTTCCATCCTAGGGGTTACGTAAGAGCCTAGCCTATCCTAGGGGCTGAAAACCTAGTCGGAAGAGAAGGGAAACTTGATACGAAACCCGGGTTAACATGAACCCGTCTGACCAGGGTGGCACAATAGGCTAATTCCCCTCGTGTTACTGGAGGAGGCTCGACTCAATAGCGGTCATCTACGGGCGGAGTATTAGTAGAAAATGTTTCATTTAGTGACCAATACAAAGTGTCTTCAACTAAATTCAAATTCAAATCATTTATTTTGTATAGGTCACGGTGGACACTTACAAAAAGTCAACACAGTCATAGTGATATTATATAATAAAAAAGGTTTACCGTCTACCACCAGTTCGGAAGGCGACCACTGCTGAGAAGAACTGGCAAGAAACTCAGAGGGCTTGTAATTTTTTTTTCATTGCGGTCCTATTTCTTATGTTTATGTACAATAACATAAAATACTGGCACTGAACAGCTTAGTCCCAAGCAGCTGTGTCGTTTATATAATCAGCAATGCGGTAATACGCTTTTTTGTAAAGCTTTGTCTTGACTAGTTTTCTACTGTGGCAATTATGAATTTAGAATAAATAATATCAGGTAGTGATATCTTAGGTTTCCGCAATTATTACACATTGAAATGTTTGTAACGGATTTATAGCGTGTTTAAGTTATTTATTTTGCATCAGTCGTGCTCACGGGAGAAACTAGATGACAGTTCTCTTCAAAAGTACAAAGAAACAGTTAAATCTACCGCCTATGATTTTGTTCTATTGATAACTTTCCCTGCACAGGGAACGTTATCATCGTTTAGTCTCTCCCGCGACCACGACTGCTGCAAAGCATTCGAAACATCGGGAATTAAATAATGTAATAAAGTGACAAAATTATTTATAAATATAATTTGGTGTCAAACTGTTTAGTCAGTAAGGTTCTGCAAGCAATTTTACTTCATAAATATAAGTAGTAAAGTTCTGATTTCAGTAGTGGTTTATATATAGTTACTAATGACTTAATGGCGATAAACTCATGCAATTGTTGACCAATACTACTCAGTCCATAAATGACCCTGTGCTGAGTGGGCCTCCTCTCAACACAGGAAGGGTAATTAGCCTACTGTGCCACGCTGGCCAGACGTGTTGGCACAGGGTTTCGTATCAAGTTTTCCTTCTCTTGCGGTTAGGTTTTCAGCCTTGTCATTTCCTTTTGTCGGCTCTTACGACACCCGCAGGATGAAATGGGCTGGTGACACTATGTATTCTAAATCCGTCACCACACGGAAGTCTAAATCCGTCACCACACGGATCAGTGACCAATGAGTGTTAGGAATTACCAACAGATTTTAAGATTTATCAATCCAACTCTAATAATTGGTTAAGGTTTTAACAATCTGTTCAACCAAACCAAACAAAACGTGTAAAGTAGTGAACGAATCAACAAACGTATATTGGGAAAAATCGAAAATGCCACGTGCCCATCGAAACACGTCAGAAGCCACAAAACACAAAACGCTTTTAAGCTGTCCCTTTCTCTCGTTCACAATATTTACAAAGACTATAAAAATATCACCAAGGTTTTCGCGCCCGTATGCCACACGCCTCCCACCGTCCCCCCTTCACCCCGTCTCGGCCCACAATTACCCCGCGCAGGTTTGAAAAGAAAATTTTTCACAGTAGATTTAAATGATTTGATAAAGTTACGAGGTCTTGGCTTTTGCCCTCAAGTCGGGGTTTAAGTGCTCTGCTTTGAGGGGAGTGCCTCGTTTCTATTTAGCCTGGCACTTTTAATGAGAGTTTCTTTTCATATATTTTCTCTTTCCGTCTGTCTGGGTTTCCAAAAGAATAAATGGAATGGACTTTTACTTGTAGGTATTAATATATATGTCAATATAAAGTTTATACTTAAAAGGCATCAAATGGTAACAAGTGACAGTATTTTAATGAGACTCGGACTTATTATTAATACACAATTTAATTCCCGACGGTTCGAATGCATTGCAGCAGTCGTAGTCAGGGGAGAGTCTCCAAACGAAAATAATGTAAGTAATGGCCGGTTTTAAAATGTGAACACAGTTAAAATTTTTGCTAAAAAGTGTTTTTCATTAAACTTTATAAGTAGCCGAAATTGCTTTAGAATGACTAATTTAGAAAAAAATAATCTATGTTTGCTTTTGGATTGAGTGCCATCCTTTCGCAAATGTCGCATATTTTTCCAATGCAAGTGTATTTTTTCAAGTTTCAGTATATTTAATAGGCAAACAGAGTATATACTTATACTTTCAATGCAAGTTGAGCAGAGAGATATATATCAAGATATCGTTTTAAATTAAATATACGGGTGTAACGAAAACCGTATAGCCATTCAACATGAGTACAAAGAGCTAATCAAAGAAGCACTTTTAAAATAATTTCCTATCTTGATATTTGACAAAAATAATAATCTCTTAAAGTTGGACATGTATCTTTATAAATTATAGCGTACCTGTTATTTTGATGTACAAGCTTCATCAAAATATTTTTCATTTTTCATTCAGTGGTTTTTGCGTTACAAACATATCCATAAATTATTACAACCTTTCACGTTTATAATATTCGTCGAGAAGGTAAGAAAATGAATATAATAGCACTAAACATTTTAACTGGGAAAATTAATATTGGCTCTTTTCCAAAAGCCGCTATCTCTCACCAAACCTAATTAGCAAAAAGCTAGACGCTAAAGGCTGGGATTTGACCCGAACATAAAATATGTAACTTATACTCCATTTAAAAATGCTTGAATATATTTCTTGTTCCTTGTTTCACATCTAGGTCATAACTTGGCGCTGTGCAAGTTGAGTAGATAGAGCTTAGTGTAGCAAGATGTTGGATAGGTGACCATTTTGCTATAGCATAGACCCCTTACAGAAAACTTAGACATCGGTTCCAAAGGCCATTCTAATTACTGACAGTGGTCGCGAGATTTTTTTTTTATGTAATAGTGCACTCGTTTTAATTGTGCACCATTCTTGTTACAATCTAGCTTAGGCTAATAACTTTTTTACATTAGTACATTGTTCGGGGTATCCTCACTAGGCAAGCCTGTATCACGGAATACTTCGCTTAAATTAGAATAAAAAATAAAAATAAAATATCCTTGGACATTTCACACAACGCCATCTCGTCTCAAGCTAAGCATCTTAATGCTTGTGTTATGGTAACGATATACGATATATGGATGATAAACTACTTATATATTTTTTTTTGTAAATACATACATTTTATAGATAGAAAACACCCAGACCCGGAACAAATACTTGTAGGTCGTACAAATATTTCTTCCGTGCGGGAATTGAACCCGCGACATGCTGCGCAGCAGTCGATCGCTCAACCACTGCGCCAACGAATGTTTCATTGATAATATTATAATATGCGTTAGTATACGAGTACATATAACGATAAAGGTGAAGGATTTAGAACACATAGTTTCACCACCCCATTCCATCCTGAGGGTGTCGTAAGAGCCGACAAAAGGAAATAACAAGGCCGATAACTTAGCCGCAAGAAAAGGAAAAATTGATACGAAACCCTGTGCCCACACGTCTCGCCAGCGTGGCACAGTTGGCTAATGACCCTCCATGTAACAGGAGTAAGACCGACTCAACAGTGACCCAATAGTAGTAGTAGTGTACAATGGAAAAACCAATTCAGTACCTCTTCTTTTTGAAGTCAGTTGAGAAGCAAAGTAAATTACCTAGTTATATTTGTTCGAATCAACGAAGGAAGGTGTACAACTCCCACGTAAAGTTTTATTGAATAAACCGTGCTAATGGTTAAGATGAGAATTTGGGCGGCAAGATAAACGTTGCCCCACCCTTCCTTTACTTACGAAAACTTTTACATTTATTGGCTCATTAAATAAATAAATATCCTTGGACATTTCACACAACGCCATCTCGTCCCAAGCTAAGCAACTTAATGCTTGTGTTATGGTAACGAGATGGATGATAAACTACATATATACTTTTTTTTTGTAAATACATACATATTATAGATAGAAAAACACCCAGACCCGGAACAAATACTTGTAGGTCGTACAAATATTTCTTCCGTGCGGGGATCGAACCCGCGACATGCTGCGCAGCAGTCGATCGCTCTACCTCTACATCATCATCATCATCATCATCAGCCCACATTAGTCCACTGCTGGACATAGGCCTCCCCTAAAGAGCGCCATAGCGCCCTGTCTTCAGCTTGACGCATCCAGCTGCTGCCCGCAACCTTTCGCAGATCGTCGCTCCATCTAGCAGAGGGCCGTCCCACACTACGCTACCCTCTACATTAGAAGGTGGAAATTTATTATTGTCAAATTGAAGTTATGTTTGTGTGAGACTTAAGTCTTGCGCATAAATCCCGCTATACGCTATGCGTGTGCGATAGTATACTTGTCAATACTACTACTACTCATCCCATAAATGACCCACTGCTCAGTCGGGCCACTTTACCCTCCCTGTAATGGGGGGGGGGGGGGTAAATGTGGTAAATGTGCCACGCTGGCGAAACGGATTGGCAGAGGGTTTCGTACCAAGTTTTACTTGTCCTGCGGCCAGGTTTTCGGCCTCGTCATTTAATTTTGTCGGCTCTTACGAAACCATCTGGATGGAATGGGGTGGTGACACTGTGTTTTCTATATCCGTCAACACACGAATTTCGCAATAAAGATACACAATACATAGAAAACACGAATAGAATAGAAAATGCTTTATTGTATAAACCAATTATGGCGTTCATAATTGTCAACGGATTCATCAGTTTCGGCGAGTGTGCGGAGGTTTTGCATAACCTAATACCCTTTCCATCACCGAACGACTAGACACGGCGCGCAGTTTCACCCTTACGTTGTAGACATCCCACCATTACGCACGAAGCGGTTTCCGTCTTCATTCATTATGCGAACAGCTAAGGAGTGGAACTCTCTGCCGAGGTCTGTCTTTCCGGATAGTTATAATCTGGACCTCTTTAAGGCCAAAGTGAACAGACACCTTCTAGGCAAACGTGTACCATCTTAGGCCTCATCTTCGCCTTCCATCAAGCGAGATTGAGGTCAAACGTAAGCCTATATTTGCATAAAAAAAAAAAACAGTTTTATAACATACTACCAGGTGGGAACGCGGAACCAACCGAGAAGACCTGGAGGAAGAAACTCGGAGGGCTTGTCTTTTCCTTTTTAAACGCCATATTACAACGACCCACGAATAACCAACACCGTTTTTTATAACAAATATTGAAAGCGGCCTTCACTGGCAGATTTTACTGGAAGATCCTCCTCTTAATATTGATTTAGGAAAATGTAAAGGGTTCTACGCGTATAACTTAAAAGGAAATGTTATTAATATCACAAAGCAATTTTGTCCTGACCTTCTTTCCTGGAAGCGAACCCGAACTGATTATGATTAACGCCACATTGAACTCTATGGTGGCGCTCAAGCATAAGGCCCGCTGACGGTAACTAGTACTACAACTCAGCCCTTATATACCCACTGCTGGGTCGAGTCTCCTTCCGCCACAGGGAGGGTAATTAGCCTACTGTGGCCAGACGGGTTGGCAAAGTGTTTCGTTTCAAGTTTTCCCTCTCTTGTGGCTAGGTTTTCGGCCTTCCGTGGAGATACAGTCGGGACCCACGGGGAAGCAAGCGCGGGACGGTACACCCAGGGGATGTTTAGTGGGTATGCCTCTTCGGAGGAGAGTCCTACACACCCCCTGCTGGCCATCCCCAGGCCGGCGGGGATAGTCCATAAAGGATTTTACCCCGGGCAACAAAAAGGTTTTCGGCCTTATTATTTCCTTTTGTGGACTCTTACGACACCCTCGGTATGGAATAGGTTGGTGACACTATGTATTCTTAATCCGTCACCACACGGATACAATCTATGTATAATTTACGCTAAATTTAACAGTTTGCTTTAATCGTTTACAGCTTAACTAATGTTAAATCGTGCGAGCACCAAGCAAAGTTTGTTAAAGGCCCTAAAGGGGACAACTATTATCACTTTGGTGCGCTTAAACTGATTGTAGTGCGAGATACGGCCAAGACTGTTACTCCCAAACGATTATGTTACGCTGTTGTCATAAATACTATCTATCAGCCACAGAGGTCCACTGCTGAGTATAGGCCTCCCCCATACATTGCCACAACGCACGATCTCGTGCAGATTGCAAAACGTAGGTACTTATGAAGTTACTGAAATAGCCATTTCAGTAGTATCGGAAGTAGTTTTTCAGTGTCGGTGACGCGTGAGTGACAACCTCTGCCACTGTAAACATCCATCTTCTTCTATTTGACATAAACCTTCTAAACTAAACTAAACTTCATAGTTTCTTGCCGGGTCTTCTCTGTAGAGCAACATTCCGAACCGGTGGTAAATGTTAAATAATAAATGTATTTTTGACTTGTGGAAATATCAAAAGACAGCCTGCTGAAAGGTACGGTAAGGTATGAAACGGTAACGAAGTTTGGCATTTTATGAAAATCTTATAAATTTATATTTCGTTCGTTTCAACTAAGCGATTACAAGGGATAACTCTTGAAACTTAGTTACAATAACAAAGCCTCATGATTAAGAACTTTACTCAGACATCGCAGAAGTTACAACATAACTTTGCTAGTTTATCTTTTTATTTATTCTTTTATTTTATTGACAACATATAGCGTAGCATATATCATGTTACTCAGTCTTGGATAATATAATTTATTCATCACGTTTGCGATTCCTGTCACTGATTATTAAAAAATTACTATATTTTTCTTTGAATCACAAACTGACATGACAATGATTAATATACATAATACAATGAATCAATCTAGCGGTTGGACGTGTCGGTCACCCACGTTTTTGGGGACTCCTCAGAGTTGATTACGAAAGGCGCTAACTGAAATATGAATCACTGCATAGTTTAAAACAAAGTCACTGTCGTCTGTCCGTCCCTATCTATGCTTAATTTTTCAAAACTACGCAACGGATTTTGAAGCGGTTTTTTTAATAGATAGAGTGATTCAAGGGGAAGGTTTATTATACATCCATAATATTGTAGAGAAACACTTATAAACTTAGAGGTTTCATCATTGCACCCGTGCCAAGCCGGGGCGGGTTGCTAGTTTTATATAAAAACCGAATAGAAAATGAATAGAAAATATAAAATGAAATAATAGGTCTTGAATGCAGTGAGCCGACCAACCCCAAACAGCGTCACCGGTTCACAAGCATAACGCATGTGTAAGCCATCGATTTCTTCAACCATATCAAAGGGAAGTGTTCGACCCGCCACATGTCGCTACCACTGTTCGAAGTATTTTAGTAAGCATGACAACTCACAGGATTGACGCCCACTAATATTTAAAGTTGAATTCGTATATTCATTTCCAGTGAACTTGCCGTTTTCAATCCAAACTAGCAAACAATACATGTTTTATATTTTATTAATATAACTATATATCGTTTGCATGTGATTTATCGGTCATAATGTTTGCGAACATTTTACCAGTTTCTATTAACACAGTAATGGGCTCGTAAAGGCTTTAATAATTCCAGCACGGTCCAAGTCATAAGACTTACAAGGATTCTTAATAGAAACACGAAATAGTTTATGGGTAACTAACTGTTGATTACGATTAGGTTTACTTTTGCCTGCACTTGGATATTTTAATGAAAGACGTGTGTATTGCTGCAAGTTTATTGAGCGACTGATTGGTCAGAAAATAGGCAATAGCTTCAACATGCCGCCCCCCAAAAGAAAAGTTCTTTTAAATAACAATAATATTGTAAGTAAATCTAAACAACCTTAAATATAGAAAATTTTAAAGAAAGAATAGATTATAGAAAATTTAAACATAAAAGTGTAAAACTTGTAACATGCTACGCAGTATCTATAGGTAAGTAAGCTAATTTGGTTATTAGCCTTTTTGTCACAGAGTTTCCCGTTTTTACGCTATACACTCTCGTTCGTCCGTCTAAACCAGGATGTTTTCCAATGATTCTTCCTAATGACCATTTTCCGGGCGGTAAATTGTCTATTTTAACCAAAACGATGTCTCCAATCTTAAACTCTTCTCTTTCCTTTAGCCACTTAGGTCTTTGTTGCAGCCTATTCAGATATTCATCCTGCCACCGCCGCCAGAAGTCAGTAACGAGTTTCTGGGTGTGTTGCCAACGAGACAAATGAGATACTTTTATATCTTTCATATCGGGTGATGGGACAATAATAGGTGCCTCTCCTATTAAAAAGTGTCCTGGTGTGAGTGGGTTTATATTATCTGGATCATTGCCATCGATTGGACATAGTGGACGAGAATTCAAACAGGACTCGATTTGGGACAGCACTGTCGTCATCTCTTCATATGTAAGGCTAGTCGTCAAAATTCTTTTTAAATGGTATTTTATGGATTTTACACCCGCCTCCCATAATCCGCCTATAGAGGGACTATATGCAGGAATAAAGTGCCACTGGGTACCTTCTGTAGCAAGTGTTTCAGCAATTGCTCCCGTGAATTGCAATTTTGCTTCATTCCAGGCAGTTTGCAGCTCCTTGTTGGCTCCTATGAAATTCCGGCCTTGATCGCTCCACATATGATTACATTTTCCTCTTCTGGCAACAAATCTTTTAAAGGCACCGATAAAGGCCTCAGAAGTCATATCACCAACTAGCTCAATGTGTATTGCCTTAGTTGACATGCATATGAATATGGAGACGTAGGCCTTGATCTTCTTGTTTCCTCTACCCTTGGACGTCAATATGGAGAACGGGCCTGTAAAGTCCACCGCGCTATTTAAAAAGGCCCTTGATGGCGTCACTCGTACTTCAGGTAGGTCTCCCATGATTTGTGTTCGTACTGCAGCACTTTGCTTCGCACAAATAAGACACTTATGTATATGTTTCTTCACTAGCGATTTTGATTTTAAGATCCAGAATCTATCACGCAAATAACATAACATCAGCTGAACTCCTCCATGAAGTGTCCTCTGGTGTGCATCAGCGATGATAAGAGGAGTTAATGAATTTTTATTTCCTAGAATTGCTGGGTGTTTCCGTTCATCTGGTAAGTTGGTATTTCTCAAGCGACCGCCCACCCTGAGGATGTTATTTTTATCAATGTAAGGGTTTAAGGATCGTAAAGAACTCCTTTTTTTTACATTTTTATTTCCCAATAGTCTTTCTATTTCTTCTTTGTACTCTTCTTCTTGAACTCTTTTTATACATATTACTAGAGATTCTTCTAATTCTTGTGTAGTTAACTCATTATTTGTATTAGGTTTCCTTTTATAAGATAAGAATCTTCTGCAGTATGTAATAGTTTTCAGTAGCTCAGATAAATTATTAAAATTATTAAATTGCGATGTCAAATATTTTCCTGCTTCTTCTGCGTTGTGGTAAGTATTTATCTTTATTGTTTTCATTCCTAAATCTGTTTGAATTTCTGTTTCTTGACTAATATTTATTTCCCTTTCAGATAACCAGTTCGGACCACTCCACCACAAGTCACATTTCTTTAAATCAGATAAAGGCATCCCTCGAGAGGCAATGTCGGCGGGGTTGTCGCTCGATTTCACGTGATGCCAATCTTCATTACTTAGATTTTCTGTAATTTCAACCACGCGATTCGCGACAAATGTTTTCCATCGGGTCGGTTCACCGGACAACCATGCTAAGACAATGGATGAATCCGTCCATGCATACATATGTGAAGTGGCTATGTTCATTGCACCACCAAGTTTTTTCATTAGTTTAGACAGAAGTAACGCACCACACAGTTCCAGTCTTGGTAACGAAATAGTTTTCAGTGGCGCTATTCTTGTTTTAGCAGCAGTGATTTTTATCTCAATTTTATGATCTGCTGTTTCCGTTCTAGTGTAGACCACAGCAGAAAACGCATGCATGGAGGCATCGCTGAATCCGTGTAGTTGTGTATTGTTCGTTTCCCTCGTTCCCAACCATCTCTTAATTTTTATATCATTTACAGTGGCAAAATCTGTTTTTATCTTTATCCATTCGTCGTGTAATGAATCGCTAACTTTCTCATCCCAAGTAATCCTTTCAAGCCACAGTTTCTGCAGTAGGGTTTTCGCTAATAAAGTACTCGGAGAAATCCAGCCAAGTGGATCGAAAAGTTTTTGCATATCAGATAAAATACTCCGCTTTGTCACATGATTCGTTTCAGATGTTTGTAAAGTAAAGTTGTATTGGAACGTGTCTGTCTTCAGGTTCCATACTATACCAAGTGCCTTTACTGTTCCGTCGAGATTCATGTCTATGGTGGCGTTGGTAGATCGTTTCTGTTCTTCTATAGACTTCATAAATTTTATATTATTCGATGACCATTTGGTAAGTTGGAACCCACCCTTTTGCAGTATGTTGGTAACATCTTGTGCAAGCGATATAGCGGCGTCTGAGTCATCAGCGCCGTCTAGCCAATCGTCCATGTAAAAATTGTTGGTGATAGATTGTACAGCTAACGGTTTCCCACTGCCTTCGTCTTGTGCTACTTGATGTAATGTTTTGACCGCTAGGTAAGGCGCCGAGGTCGTGCCGAAGGTCACTCTGAGCAAACGATAATCGCATAACTCATCAGATCCGTCTCTCCAGATAACTCTTTGTAAATCTGCGTCATCCTTCGTCACTAAAATTTGACGAAACATCTGTGTTATGTCAGCCATGAAGCAGACACGTTTCGTGCGCCATCTCACTAGGAGATTGCGTAAATCTTCTTGTAGCTGCGGACCCACTAATAGTTCTTCATTCAATGAAATATTATTTGTACCCTTGCAGGATGCGTCGAAAACAACTCGTGTTCGCGAAGTTTCTTTGTCGTTGCGGACTACAGCGTGGTGCGGTAAGTAAACTGATCTTTCTATTCCCCTTTCCTTTTCAGGTATCTTTTCCATATGACCTTGTTCTATATAATCGTTTATAACCTTAGTGTATTCTTTTTTCAGGTCCGGTAATCTTCTAAACTTCCGTTCCAGCTGTAGAAATCTTTGAATAGCTATTTCTTTTGTATTTCCTTCAAGTATTTGTGGACTGTCGACCTTGAGTGGTAGTTTTACGATGTATCTGCCTTCAGCGTTTCTAGTGGTCGTTCTTTCGTAAATGTCTTCACAAATCCTTTCTTCTTTTGTTAAGTGTCTGTCATTGTCAGCCTCTATTTCCCAAATTGACTTCAATATTTCATCCATATCAACTTGGTGATGCATCACGACGTAAGTATCTTCTCGTGTTCTACCGTAGACATCCCCAAAGAGGATCCAGCCTAGTGTTGTTTTTTGCGCTGTCGGAGTACCCGGTGGACCCTTAATCAACTCAGGTTCAATTATCTGTGCATATTCTTTGACTCCCAATAGTAGATCTACCGAACTTGGTGTCAAGTAACTTGGGTCCGCCATGTTAAGACCGTCAATGTGCGGCCAGGGTTCTGTAACGATTGTTTTGTTGGGTATTTTAGTGGTCAGCTGTTTTGACATCACATAGGCTTGAATCGGTAATCTATAGTTACGATCTTGTTGTGATTCTATTTGCAGCTGCACAATGTGTCTAATCTCCGTTTGCGTAGACCCCACTCCTACAACGCTTCCTTTAACAGGCTTTCGCTTTAGTTTCAAGAGTTGAGCCGCCCTTTCGCTTATGAACGTAGCTTGAGAACCTTGGTCTATCAGCGCACGTAAGGTAATGGTATGACCTTGTGAGCTTATTGCTTTTACCATAGCAGTTGCTAATAGGGCTACTCCTTGTCTAGTTGTAAGATGTGACGCGATCACTGTGTTCATTTGAACTGTTTCTTCTTCTATTACATGCTGTGAGGCCAACGGTTGTGAAGTACTCGCTGCTTCCGTCGGTCCAGTGCTCTTGGTCTCATGTATGAGAGTGTGATGACGTCGGTTACATATCTGACAGGAGACTGGTAATTTACATCTTGATACCGAATGCCCTGGTACTAAACAGTTGAAGCATAAATGTTTGCTCTTAACATAGTCTGTTCTCTCGCTAGGTTCCATCTTTATAAAATCCTTGCAGTGACACAACGTGTGATTCTCTTCGCACATAATGCATATCCTTTCTTTAGTTGGGGTGGCAATATGATATGAACGTTCTTTAAGTTGTTTCGATTCTCTTGTGGTGTTATTAGCCGTGACTAATTCTAATGTGCGAAACGTAGACTCCATAAATTTTGTTAAATCATTCCAAGTAGGTAATGTTTCAGGATTCTCTCGAAAGGCATACTCTTCCCAGCTTTTATGCGTCTCTGGGTCCATCTTCTGAACAAGAAGATATATCATTATTAGATCCCAAGAGTCAACGGAAATATTTAAGTTCTTTAAGTTATTTAGACACTCTGATGTTGTATCTAATAAGCCTTTTAATTGTGAAGCTGATTGAAAAGTCATTTTTCTTTGACCAAATAACCTCTTCATTATACAATTTATTATAATGCGTTTGTTGCCATACCTTGTATTTAATACATTCCAAGCGTTGGAATAATTGTTGGATGTTACTTGTATATGTTTTAATAAGGCCTCAGCTTCTCCCGAAACACTAGTCTTCAAATAGTGTAACTTTTGCACATCACTAAGGTTACTGTTCTCGTGCACCAAAGATGTAAACAAATCCTTGAACGTCGGCCATTCTTCATAATTACCACAAAACTTGGGTAACTGTATTTTCGGTAAATGTACCATATTATTGTGTACGGTAGTATTCATACTTGAATTTGCCGAATTCAGTTCTGTAGACGACGACCCGGATAACGAAATGAGCATATCCTTTAAATCACCTTGTATAACGCTGTACAGATCTTCATAAACAAAAAATTCCTCGTTTGAAAAATAAGGCATAGTTTCTTTTTGTTCTTTTGATGTAAGCTTTACTAAACCATCATGTGCGTTCTTGAATGACTTCCAATATTCTTCTATGATCTTAACTCGTGCTTCTATGTATCCTTTAGTTAATCGTGCTTTGGGGCACTTCTTTAAGTTGGTATGTGTCTTCTGTAGTAATTTGGCACCATCTTCCAATACTTGGAGATACTGTAGTTGTTCCTGGGTAGTAGCCATATTCTTTAAAGTATAAGAATCCGTAAACAATCTTGATATTCTTCCGTAATAACGCAAATAATTAAGTAATGAAAAAGTCACTAGCTGAGAAACCTTATCGCTCTGGAATGCGTTTCTTTTGTTCTCGCGGCTGAGTGTCGACCGCTCCGTCGTTGGTACTATTTGGCTCGAATGCGACCATATGTTGATTACGATTAGGTTTACTTTTGCCTGCACTTGGATATTTTAATGAAAGACGTGTGTATTGCTGCAAGTTTATTGAGCGACTGATTGGTCAGAAAATAGGCAATAGCTTCAACACTAACTATATTAACTGTCTTAATATTATTTGACTAATACATGTTAGTCAAATAATATTAAATTATTTTATACTAGCTTTTGCGCGCGGCTTCGCCCGCGTGGGCTTCGAACCCGTGCATATTTTTTATGAACATAAAATCGGTTATTGTGACTAAACTATGATAGTTAGATATGTGCTCTCGCAGACTTTTTTGTAGATCTTTATAAGACCTACAAACCCGTAGTACATTATTTTATTCTATTGTCAATAGTTTTTGCAGCGCACGCATAAATAGGTTTTCGATTTTACACCTTGGTTTACAAAATCGCAATTTTCATACGGATCCCTAATTCTTTTGAAAATAAAATATAGCTTAAAAAATTAATTTTGAAAATAAACAAACTCTGCAGCTTTATATATTAGTATAGATTTGCCCTTAATCTCCAACAGATAATTTAAGCTGCAGCACTTGTAAGAATTTATCTGTACAACATTCCGAACCGGTGTTAAAGGATAAATGATTTGTAATGTTCCAAATTAGACGTTTTGAAGACGGACTTGGATACAAAATGTCACCAACCCATCCCATCCTGAGGGTGTCGAAAAAGGCGAATAAAGGAACGTGCATAAGGCAGATCACCTAACCGCAAGACAAGTCTTTCAGTATTTTTAAGCATTGAGGAGAATTGTGGTTGTGTGTTGACAGATTTAGAATATACAATGTGACTAAAGGAACGAAGGATCACCTAGCCGCAAGTGAAGGAAAAGTTGATACAACCCCTGTGTCAACTCAACTTGCCAGCGTGGTACTATAGGTCTATAAGATAATTTCCCTCCACGAATTTTAAGTGAGTTCGTTTCAGTAGTGGGTCATTTATAGGCCGATATGATGAATGTTCCAAAACCCCTCAGGTGTCATTTGAAGTTATTTTTCTGTAAAATGACATTGATAAAACCAACTGAAATGGAAAAATAGACTTAATGTAAACACTAACATTGTTTTAATTAAATAATGGTATGATTAAGTAAATCGCTTAACTCTTAGCAACCTCGCGCGAATGGCATATTGCAGCCCCGACTATTTCATTGTTTTTTTATTTGTTTTCGAGAACAAGATTTTATAACACTACTACCAGGTTGGACCGCGGCACTAATCGAGAACACTTGCCGTAAGAAACTCAGTGGACTTGTCTTTTTTTCCCTCTTTATTTATTTAGGGGCTTATCTCCCAGTGGATATGTCAGCCCCAACGTTACCCTTACTAACTATTAAATACAATAGGCGCCATATCGCAACGACCGTTTACTTAAAACTATAAACTAGCTAACTAACTAACTATAAATAGCTATAACTAGCTTCGTTTGGTGCCGAAAGGAGCTGAACTGAAAGATGAATTTTCAAAAAAAAAAGAAATTGAATCAATACGTTCTGTAGACAAATAAATACAATTGGAGTGGCTGTTTGTAATATTAAAATAACCACTTTTTACTAAATACGTAAAATGTATACACAGTACATAGACAAAAAAACTTGTTTTAAAATTTTTGTCTGTCTGTTCCGGCTAATCTCTGGAACGGCTGGACCGATTTTGCCGGGACTCTCACTGCTGATGATATAAGGAGCTGATGATATAAGGAGTAACTTAGTCTACTTTTATTAGACTAGCTTCGCCACCCGCGGTACGACAATAAGTAAGCGCGGGTGAAACCGCGGGGCGCAGTGTTGAATCCAGTGAGCATAAGCATAACGCATGTGGCAGGATCTTCTCAACCATCAAAGGGAAATAAATGATCCGCTACCTCTTATGACTCGGTCCACCCGCTGTTTTCCCCAGTTTTAAGTTCCAAACTAATTGACGTGACGACTTGACGAGATGGAATTAATTGGATCCTTGGGCTTGCCGCAAGTCTGTTACGGATACTCACCGAGTCCCGCGACGTGCGCTGTTTTCCAGCAGCCCAAGTGTTCTTTATTCCTGTTAATAGAGAATAAAACAAAATTCAAATAAGTTAATTCATTCAAGAGACACGTCAAATTTATAGCCTGCTTCATCATGGATTAAAAATGTCTATTTGAAAATTCTTCTGTCGTATCTTCAAAAAGATTCTGTTACAGAATTAAAGAACTTTCCATGTGGTGACGGATTTAGAATGCACAATGTCACCAACCCAAATCATCTTGTGGGTGTCG
Source organism: Clostera curtula (assembly GCA_905475355.2). Taxonomy (NCBI): domain Eukaryota; kingdom Metazoa; phylum Arthropoda; class Insecta; order Lepidoptera; family Notodontidae; genus Clostera; species Clostera curtula. The sequence continues at coordinate 1,181,933 of FR997804.1, read as the reverse complement.
TAAGAGGCGACATAGGAACGCAAGAAGCCGATCACCTAGCCGCAAGAAAAGGACAACTTGATACGAAACCCTATTCGTATTAGGCAACCCGTTTGGCCAGCGTGGCACGGTAGGCTTAATACTCTCCATGTAGTTGGAGGAGGCCCGACTCAGCAATGGGTAATTTATGGGCTGAGAAGTAGTAATAAAAGTATGGCGTGCTAATTTTTTTATATGTCTAAATTCGTAAAAAAACTATTTATAATAAAATAATTATAATAAGGAGAAATAAATTAATATTTTAAAAATAAATCCTAATGACTGAAGATGATGCAATCGATTAATTTAAATCGATAATCGGTATAATAGTTATTCGAATACTTTTTGGAAGCAGGTGGCATGTTTTCAACTAGTGAACAGCTTAAAGTGTAATTAATTTTGATCAGCCGTCTGTCAATGCGAGGAATACCCAGTGATGGATGCGGCCGATGTCGAAGGCAGCGTTTTCACGAAAATAATAGATTACAGAGTGTAATAAAGATATACCTGCTAAGGGTCGCTTGCACAACTGACTGGTAGGCTAGTTGCGGATGGGAGAAAAAAAGGAAGCAAGAAAATGGAGATGGATTTGGAATACACAGTGTCACCATCCTATTCCCTGAGGGTTTCGATAAAAGGAAATGACAAGGCCGAAATCATAGCCGCGAGTGAAGAAAATCGTGATACGAAACCCTGTGTCAACTCGTCTCTCCAGCGTGACACAAAAAAAGGAAACTTGAAATGTATTATTATTAACTGAAAAACATTCACAATGTCATTTATTCAGTTTGAATAAACTCTAATAAGGATAAAACTAATTTGAATACCGAAACTCCCTGCACTAGCCTCAGCCTGTCCTGCGGGGAGCTTACGAGAACCATACAAAGGATATACTCAAACATAATTTAAATTAATAAATATCCTTGGACATTTCACACAACGCCGTCTCGTCCCAAGCTAAGCAACTTTATGCTTGTGTTATGGTAACGAGATGGATGATAAACTACATACATTTTTTCTTGTAAATACATACATATTAAAGACAGAAAACACCCAGACCCGGAACAAATACTTGTAGGTACAAATATTTCTTCCGTGCGGGGATTGAACCCGTGACATGCTGCGCAGCAGTCGATCGCTCAACCACTGCGCCAACCGTGTCGTCAATTTACATTAGCATTAAGCGGTAGTAAAACAAAAACATACACAGGCTAATTACCCTCCATTTAATGGGAGGAGGCCTGACCCAGCAGTGGGTCATATATGGGCTGAGTAATAGAAGTGAATCGTACAGTTTTTAATAAACTGCAGTATTAGTTATAGTATTCGTAACGTCAATATGCGAGGAAGGATTAAGTTTAGCGTGACAAGAGTCTCCAATTACTAGATATTCAGGTCACGGCCATGAATTGACCGGATCCTGAAGTAAAAATCTGTGCCAACCCCAGACTAGCCAGCTTGGCACAGTGGGCTGATTACCCTCCACGTAATAGGAGGGGGCTCAACAGTAGCTCATAGCTGGGCCGAGTTGAAGTAGTTTCACCCCATAAATTACCCACTACTGGGTCGGGCCTCCTCCAAATTTATGGAGGGAAGTTAGCCTACTGTGCGCCGCTGGCAAGACGGGTTGACACAGGGTTTGTATCAAGTTTTTCTCCTCTTGGGGTTAGTTGATCTGTCACTTGCTTTCTTTTAGACTCCTCATACGACACCCAAAAGATGGTATGTGTTGGTGACAGTAGTATAAAACAAAGTCGCTGTCGTCTGTCCGTCCCTATGTATGCTTAAATCTTTAAACCTACGCAACGGATTTTTATGCGGATTTTTTTATTAGATAGTGATTCAGAGGAAGGTTTTTATGTATATTAATATATACATGCATAATATTGTAGAGAAACACCGATAAATTTCGATATTCATCATTGCACCCGTGCGAAGCCGGGGCGGGTCGCTAGTGTATAATAAAGTATGTATTGTTTTGTATACCAGCAACACTTAAATCCACTTTGCCTTCTCCAGCAGCTCAAAATTTAACAGTTAACGTCACTTAACTGCGCTCGCTTAATTTATGCCCGTTAACCTAAACGGAGGTTCCCTCGGGAGAACCCTCTTCAAGCGAGGCCAATGCTACCTCCCTTAAGGAGTACCTCACGTACGCAATTGTCCCTTATCGCTCAAGACGTCAGTAATCTGTAACTTGTTTGTCCTTAAGTAGAGTGATCTAAACCTGGTTAATTATCATCTTGTTTGGAGACCAAAATTGTGTAGTAACATTATGCGTAGTGTAACATTTTTTGAAACTTTTGAGAATGTTGCGCTTTAAAAAACATATGTAAATATTGCTCATCTTCTTATAAATAAAATTGAATGTATGTCCTTTAAAGAATCGTAAACTATGCATTTCCTCATGTGATAATCTTTAGCAAAGTGTAGGGCCCACGAAGGTTCCTGACCAACAAAAAATTAAAGTTGGTGTAATGTCTTTCCTTCAAATTTATTTTAGTTAGTGGCGTAGCAACGCGCGCAGTTTACAGCTAGTATCAAATAATAATTATTCTTTGTTGGGTTATTTCTAATCGATTTTGTTATCCGATTCCTAAGAACGCTTTAGTTTCCCCGCAAATACCCAGTGCTTGTGATCGTGGTCACTGACAGGAGATATGTACGTTCTATTGTACGTTCTTTTGTAAATGTCGTGCAATAATGCTCTTCCGTGTGGTGACGGATTAAGAATACATAGTGTCACCACCCCATTCCATACTGAGGGTGTCATAAGAGCCGTCAAAAGGAAATGACAAAGCCGAGAACCTTGATACGAAACCCGTCTGGCCAGCGTGTGACTCTAGGCTAATTACCCTCCTTGTGTTGGGAGGCGGCCCGACTCGGCAGTGGGTCACTAATGAGCTGAGGAGTAGTAGTAATGCTCTCAATGAAAACAAATACAAAATCTGTCTGTTTACGCACAACGTATTTATAAGTATTTACACAACAAGATGATTTGCGTAGTAAACGGTTTGAACGCCAATGTTCAGCGCTTGTAATCAGCGGTTAATATAGGGTTGTTGCTCCGGAAATTGTGTGGATTTTTTAGGGATGGTTTTGGCAATCTTCGTTAGCCCTCATTAATGCATTCAACTGCGGCTGCATTAAGACTTTCATTACTTTGTTAGAAGTCCTACAACTAAAAAATCATGAATCGTGTTATTAAAACTAATAATCTAAATAAATAATCACCTGTTAATATTTTTTTAATGATAAATTGTCCGCACAATTTATTACATCGCAAGAACAACAACGTGACATCTTGGAATCCACTTTTCTGCAAGAAACCATTTTTCTACCATTAAAATAAGGTTCAAAATAAAATTAATATTTGCTTCGAAATATCTCGATGATATTGCAAAGAAGTTACGTGCTAGACCAACTTAGTAATTGCAAATACTAAGGATGCAACAAGATAGACAGACCGAGAATCGCAAAGCGAGCTAATTGGGTTTAAAACCTATGCCAATTTCTCTAGCCATATTCATGGCACTATATCTTTCAATCAGAAAGTGCCTAGTGCAGTGGCACCCCTATTTGTCCCCAGCACCTCTGATAAATATTTAAATTGTCCCCGGTGTGACGGGCCCTGTAATTGGCCCCCAATCTGCGGCACACTCTCTATGGAACGGGTTTCAAACAAACTTTGTCTGAAGTGATTACATTCACGAAAACAACACTTCGTTACCGGAATTGTGTCATTAATTTTATTTTGATTTCGTTTTAATTTAGTCGTTTGAAGGACTGGCTGCTTGATTGATATGTTTGTTTAACTACAAGTAGGTCGTTGACGGAAGACCAGCGTTGGTTGCTTGCAACCAGCATCGTGCTGAGTTTTTGGCAGGAAGGCTTTCCATTCAATTAGTTTAGTTTCTAATTTTATTATTTTTGTATATTTCTTGCCACGATAAATATTATGTCTACGTCTATATAAGATATTTTCTATGTGGTGATTTAGAATAGAAATAAATAAAGAAAGAAGAAAGACAAATAATTTTTGATAACAAACAAAGACACAATAAAAGGCAAAAATAAGGCAAAAACAATACAAGAAAAATAAAAAACATAAACGTGTGTCCCCGTTTGCAACAAACCGGTAACCAGCTCAGCATAAGCCGGACTTATCACCCACCCATTCCATCCTGAGACCATCGTCAGAGTCGATTAAAGGAACGCAACAGGCGGAGAATCAAGCATGTCATAGTAGGCTGATTTAACTCGATGTAATTGCAGATCTGAGTCCGCAGAAGGGAGAGATGGTGATGATCGCAAAACTTGGTTCCATAAACTGGCAAGATTTTCTCAAATCCAAGCAAGTGCCCATAATATATTATTGCCAGAGTACAAACATTCCCTGAAACGCGGGGCTTTTATTAGTGCTACATATTTTTTATTTCCCCACTCAACATCGAGGTCCTTCGGGCCCCCATTATCTTGAGGCCCGGCCTCGGGTGCGTAAACAAAATAATTTATTTAAGGGCCCGTTTGGCGACCCAAACGCGACCCTGTTTCTTACACCGTGGTTTATAAAATTCAATTATATTTGCGCCAGATTACCTTGGGCTTGGTAATTGATGTTTTGGTACTGCTTGGTGAAAGATAAAACAATGAAAGGACGTCTGTGCCTGATAAATAAAACGGAAAATAAACTTTAGGCGCAAAGCTAAGATTATCCAGCTAGACGAGGTGGTACGTGGATGATAACTTTAGCCGCGGATTTAAAAACGGTGCGATTTGCTCTGTAAATTTCGCTATCGCGGTGTAGAACTTTTTGGTAATTCTCGCATTTTTGGGCATATTTCTTGATGTTAATTGTTCAAATTTTTGGTGAAATTGTATGAAGCATGTAACATGCTGGTCGCTACAAAATTTATTATTAACATTATTTGGTCTAGATTATAGAAAGCAGTGTTCAAAAGCGATCATGATATAATGTCTCAAAACAAGTGGCGTAGTTATATCCTGGCGCCGAATTTGCAGCCTGGCGTTGAGCCAGACACGCCTCCTTATCACTGATCGCCGCTAACAGGCAGCGTTCAGTGTCAACAGTCTGCCTTGCTTTTGAAACTCGTGCACTACGTTTGGGAACCCTCTCTATATCATCACGAAGTTTTCGGCGGGAAGTTTGGGATGTCTTTTTAAGTGCAAATCATCACCATCATTTGAGTCTAAAGAAGTCCACTGCTGAACACAGGCTTCCCCCAAGGCATCCATCGGATACCGAAGACCTTAACCAGATCGTAGTCCTCGGTGTAGGATTTCTACCAGCTCTGCGCTTTTCGGTACGTGGTCTGCCCCGTCGGCCGTCATTCCTGCGAGCTATGCCCGTTGCCACAGAAGTTTGGCAGTCTAGTGAGCTATCGGCATGCTGGTGATCCCTGCGTATCTCCTCATGTCCGATTCGACCTCGCAGCGAATCGCGCAGCGAAGAAAGTGCAATTATTTGATAGCATAAGTGATAAGTGTAGTGTGAAGTTCGTTGCCGAATACCGTGTGGTGACGGATTTAGAATATATATTGTAATCACCCAATTCCATCCTGAGGGTATCGTAAAAGTCGGTAAAAGGAAATGACAATGCCGTGACCCTGTGCCGACCCGTCTGGCCAGCATGGCATAGTAGGGTAATTACCATAGTAGGCTATTATAATGCGAGGAGGCCGACTCAGAAGTAGTATTGGTCAGTCATCTCGGATGTCGTCCATTCTCCAAGTATCTATTATATTAAAACGTCATATAATTTTGGTTGATAAGTGTAGTTTTTGGGTGGAGGATTAATTCACCAAGTCTTAAAAAGTATTTAAGTACTTAATGTTCAACAAAAGTTACGATATTCTTAAGATGTACTTAATCCTCGTTTTACGAAGCTATAATACATATCTGTCAAACCTAAGACATGTATTCGAAGTAGTGCTACAAATACCAAAGTTGGGTGTTATGATTAAAACTCCATAAATTTCGCAGTATGCTACCGGCTCAGTTGGAAACCGGCCAAAGTTTATTTATACCATCCCTGCCTTCGCACGGAACAACCTAATTCCGGTGTAAGTGGACTACAATGAATCATGGCACAAACGTGGTTTATGGTTTAGCGTGATTGTAAACAGTTGGCTTACGGAATGCTAGTATATCCCAGGGTCGCGACGTACTCTACCACGTATACGTCGGGGAGCGAAACCCCTGGCCTTGGTTCGAGCAGTTGAGGATCGTTGTCGGTTTTTAGTGGCTAGACTGGGACGCTAATTGTACTTTTGGCGCCCTGGAGTCCTGCACTGATATAACTATCGGTACAGTGATTATCGAATCCATATTCCACATGGCACCAAACTCTTGCGATAGATCTAAGTACTTGCTGATCTTCTCATGTTCAGCCATTACGAGGTTGACAACATAGGTGATTATTATTATATTCCAAATATTTCGGACCCTTCCCTAACACTAGTACGAAGGAAATTAGCACCGATAAAATACATTCTACATACCCAATACCAAGAACCAAACTATTCGAACATTCCTCTACTCTGCGGTAGAGCTAAATTTGTTGGGCTAGTGAAATTAATTTGCCGCTCGCTGGATAACCAAATATTTAAATTAGAGGTGCACACAGTGTAAATAATATCCCTGTCTCCACTTATCGGCATCGATTAGTATCGATAACTGGGTTTTTTTATTTAAAGCTGTTCTCGTGAAGCATTTGGTGTTGCAAGTTATCTTGCGTAGAAGTAATGATGCAAAAATAAAATAAAATAGTACTATTTCTACAAGTAATAAGAAATATATTTAAAATTATAGCAAACCGTATTTTTGCATAAAACATTCTTTTTAGACTAAAGTATCTAAGATAATAAACTACCCATATTGGTTTATCTATGATAATTGCGTTTAGATGAATTTTGAAAATGTTTAAATTATTTATTGTTATGCATAGAACATCATTCATTCTAAATAAGTTTAAAAATTACTTTTAAATAACACTCAACTAGCAAGCGAGAAGAGACCCTAGGTTCTACATTACAGATGATCCTGATTAAATATTACTTGTTTGAGCTTAACCAAGTGTTCCTTTTTATGTTTGAAGAAAATATGTTTAGCCGTTGTAAGTAACTAAATACGTTTTGGTTATTTACAAGGTTATATCGAGTATCGATACTTGTCACGCACTCCTCTCTATTTGGCTCCGTGTGAAGCGAGGAGCAAGTCCGAGATTGTTTGATTTTAATCTCCTTTTCTAATTCCATTTTCTTAATTGAGAAATCTGGGGATTCGGTCCTGGGGAACAAATTATGAATTTGTTGGTGCATGTTCCTGAAACCTTTCGGTAACGTTGATGAAATTATTGTAACATTTTCTTAACCACAAATTTAAACTTCAATTGTTTTGGATTAACAAGGAGGCTGCGGATTGCAATCAATCAGCACGTAATGAAGGCAATAAGATATAAAAGATAACAAATTTTATTTACTCTATTTATTAGTATCCTTCGTCTTAATATAATAAAAGTCAGAAGCAATTCAATACATACTAAATACGTTCCCTATCCCGGAATTCTGGAGACGAGAGGCAGGTAACTCAATTCCAGGTCGGTTGACCCTTTTCATTTAGAGACAGGAAATGGGTCAGGCCCCTCCAAGCTCTGTGTTGCTACTGCCTTGGTAGCTGTGAGGCTTAGGTAGACAAGTGGTGTGTACTTGGGAATTTGGCGCGGAAACACGTTTTAATGAAGTTAACATTCATGTCTTTTGTCAAATATTTACAAATTATGTATCTAAATTCTCAAAAAAAACAACGATATCACTACATAGTATAAAACAAAGTCGCTGTCGTCTGTCCGTCCATATGTATGCATAAATCTTTAAAAGTACGCAACGGATTTTGAAGCGGTGCTTTAATAGATGGTGTCATTCAAGAGGAAGGTTATACCTGGGTGAATCAAAAAATTCTTGGAATCAATATTAAAAAATGCAAAGATATAAATAATAATATTTTATTTTTCTACATAATCTCCCTCCAATGCAATGCATTTAGAATAACGCGTTTCTAACTTCCTTATTCCTTGTGAAAAAAAATTATTTTCTTGACTCTCGAAAAAGTCCTCTACGGCAGCTATAACCGCGTCATTATCGTGAAATTTTGTTCCACGAATTTCCTCTTTTAATTTTGGAAATAAGTGAAAATCACTTGGGGCTAAGTCCGGAGAATATGGTGGGTGGTCAAGGAGATTGAAGCCAGCACAGCGGATTGCGTTGAGCGCAACTTCCGATCGATGGGCAGGAGCGTTATCTTGAAGGAACAACACGCCCAACGACAGTTTTCCACGACGTTTTTCTTTAATCGCTTCACGCACTTTCGGGATTAAATTTGCATAATAGGGTCCAGTTATCGTCTGGCCTTTTGGCATGTAATCAATAAAAAGGATTCCTTCACTATCCCAGAACACAGAGGCCATAACTTTGCCAGCGGAAGGAGCAACTCGAAATTTCTTAATGGATGGAGAGGATGGTCGTTTCCAAGACATGCTTTGTCTTTTAGTTTCAGGATCAAAATGGTGGACCCACGTTTCATCCATGGTGACAAGACGACGGCAAAAATTATCCGAATCACGCTGGAACATTTCGAGATTACGCTTGGAAATTTCCAAACGTCGCTTTTTGTTTTCGTCGGTTAACATTCGTGGCACCCATCTTGCAGACACTTTTTTGAACCCCAGTGAATCAATTAAAATGGATTGAACGCTACCAAAAGATATCTTTAGGATCTCAGCTATATGTTTTATAGTCATTCTTCTGTCTTCCAAAACCAGATTCTCAACCTTTTTGACATTTTCTTCTGTAACGGAGGTTGAAGGCCGCCCAGAACGCGGGTCATCTTTACAGCTTGATCTACCTCTTTTAAATTCAGCCACCCAGTACGCAACCGTAGAATAGGGTACAGCATCACCCCCTAATGTCTGCTGAATGTCCAAAAAAATTTCCTTCGTAGACATTTTTTTCAAACTGAGATATTTTATCACCGCACGTAACTCACTTTTATCCATAATTTTGACTTTTTAGCAACTCGTTGCACAAAAAAAATTATTACATGCGAACGAACTGACAAAAACAAGTGACAGTCTGCATAAATATAGTGTGATAGACACTCTTTAATTTGAATATCGAACTTGATCCAAAAAGGTTTCATATATATGCACTTCTAAGAACTTTTTGATTCACCCTCGTACATATATATAGTATATGCATGTCCATCATTGCACCCGTGCGAAGCCGAGGTGGGTCTCTATTTTGGCAATGTTTAAATCATCTTCATATTATTGGTCTAGAGGTTAGATGTGTCGCCTTTGGATCAACGGGTCCCGGTTTCGATTCTGGTTTGCCTGAGAAACGTCATTGTCTAACCAGAGCACTCAGAGTTTGAGCGTCATTTATGTTCGTGAATTTCATGTTTGTAAACTGCCCCCGCTGCATCTCACGATTGAATGGGTTGGTGTCGTTGTTTATACTAAATCCGTCATCAAAACGTCCAATTCGGAACATTACAACTCATTTATAATTTACGTGAGGGTATATTATAAATGAGTTGCAATCCTGAGGGTGTCGTAAAAACCAACAAAAGGAAATGTCAAGGCCGAAAACCTATTATGAAGTAAGTAACGTTGATTTTACGAATTTAATAAAATCTAAAACATACATTGGTATTTTTTTACTGTACAAAGCTAATATTGTTTAATAAGTATTATTTTATATTAGCGACCCGCCCCGGCTTCGCAGGGGTGCAATGATGAACCTCTGAAATTTACCAGTGTTTCTCTACAATATTATGCATGTATTGTACATATTATATAAACGTTCCTCTTGAATCACTGTATTTAAAGAAAGAAACCGCTTCAAAATCCGCTGTGTAGTTTTAAAGATTTAAGCATTCATAGGGATGGATCGGACAGACAGCGACTTTGTTGTATAATATGTAGTGATAGTCATAGTGATTGATATGCAAATAAATATATTACAGTAACATAGCAGAAACGATGTGTATTTTTAAAAGCAACTATAAAAAGTTTTTAGCTTTGTCATCCAAATGAAATTGTCCCGACAGCTGAATAGTTTGCGTGAACGCGAATGCCTGGAAGGCTGTTAACAAATTGAAATACTAGAAGGCCTAAAACAAATAGCTGCTGGACATTTCAGCGTTTCTCTTGCGGATTGAAATTGTTGAAATACTGACCGATGGCGCGTTTGTATTGTTATCTAGAATTTAGAGGTCCTTTGTGACAATAATAGAGGTTGTAGAGTTGTGAGTCGTGTATGATTTATAATATACAGCGACACCACCCCATTCCATCCTGAGGGTGTCGACGGAACCGACAAATGGGCTGATAACCTGGCCACAAGAGAAGGAAAACTTGACACGAAACCCTATATGGCGGCATGGAACAGTGCGCTCATTACCTACCTTCATGTAGTTGGAGGAGGCCTCACTCAGCACTGGGGCATTTATGGGCTTAGAAACAGAAGTAGTATAGTAACTACACTCATCTCATACTCATTTAACCAGTGTAATACTAGGTGAGCATAAACCATCACTCCCGAAGGCGTCTCTGTAGCTATGCAGGATCAAGTAAGGCTTAAGAGGGATTAAGCAGATCACTGCTTGAGTACACCTGTTCACTATTGTAACGTAAATGCCGAGCATCTGATAGATTCCGTAAATGTTTGTTTGAGTGTTAGCTCTTAGTAAACGGATTTAGAATACATATTGTAATCACCGTATTCTACTCTGAGAGTGAGGTAAGTGGTCGCTTAAGGAGCCCTAGCCAACTTAGATACAATAGAAGGTAAACTTACCACAAACCCTGAGCCAACCCGTCTGGCCAGCGTGGCACAGGAGGCTAAATTCTCTCCATAAAATTATAGGAAACCCGACTCAGCAGTGGGTCATTTAAGGGCCGAAATGACGATGATGATGATTAGCTTATGTACCTTAGTGGACATTAGTCGCCATATTATGAGGTTGGAATATTTGTCACAAAAGGCATACCGGAAATAACGAATACAAATAGCCATGAGACGAGCCGTGTAAAGCGTCTGGCTAATTAAATATTTCAAAGATGATAAGACCAAGATGCTAGTAGATAAATTTTAGATTTAAGAAAATTTTCCCTATAGAACCAATAATACTATTGGATACGAGATCCAATACCTCGTCTCTTCTGTAACCTAGAGGCCCTCGGCTCATTAAAAAAAAATGTTTCATTCACTAAATTTGATAAATAATTAATAGATACAACTATAAAACAGATGATAATATCACTGAGCAAATTGACTTAAAAAACAACGAGAAATTTGGGTTTTTTTATACATTTTCGGACGACACACGAGCAGGCGGTCAACTTGATGGAAAGTGGTCACTGTCGCCCAGGACATCTGCAACATAATGGGAGAAGACCGGCCTTTAAGATGCCTGTATACGCCTCTTTTGCAGAGCCCCATGTTGTAGCGCAGAGGAAAAACTTCGGGAGGTAGATCATTCCACATCTTGCACGTGCGCGGTAAAAAGGCTCGCGATGCACGTACAGTTGCTGAAAACTGTATATCCAGCCGATGTGGATGAAATCTCTCCGAGTGCCGCAGGGTGCGATGGCGGAAAATTGACGATGGCACCAAGCTGAATAATTCCTCAGAACATTCCCACTGGGGAATAAGACACATGTGTCTCCATGTGTCTTATACAGTCGGTATAAGACACATGGAGATCCAACGTCTCTCCTGAGACCAAGGGAGTCCAATCCGACTGTGAGTAAGGGATCGTCGACAATGCGAACTGCCCGGCGTTGGATGGAGTCAAGTGGGTCAAGCTGTTACTGGGGCGCCCCTGCCCAGAGATGAGAATAGTACTAAATTACATATTATTCAAATAGCTAAATCAAAATATTGTCATTCACTCAAAAGCTTTGATGCTACAGACATGTCAAACTTACAGCATTCTCTTTTTTGGCGTTGGTTAATAATAAGGATCGGCATGTGAAACTGAATTCCCATGCCAGGAAATGAAATAACTCTTTGCATTCCGACCTAGTACAGTGTTCGGCTCCCAGATTGGCATAGTTGTGAAACTGGAACGGTGTTCATAACAAAGTTGGCTCATTGTTCCGCCAGATGGACGGAGGTAACTGCAGATAGCGCACGTTTCATCACCTGACCCATATCGCGGAATAGGTAATACTAAGTGCAGGGTGGACACTCCGAGCTCCTACTCGTACAGGTAAAATAAAGAAAAATGAACTAAATTCCGTGTGGTGACAGATTTCGAATACAAAGTGTCGCCTGAATTATTTTAAAAGCCTGCATGATTGCTTTCAATGATAATAATTTCAATGAAATGTTATGTTATCTAAGATTTGCAAATTTTAAGATTTCTAGGGCATCTATTGGGGGCGCAAATGTTGTGATGTGATTTACTTTTGCTTTAAATAGAAACAGTGGGCAGATAAGAAAGCAATAGCAGACACTAGGAATAGCTTTCCGATACATGGATACCTCATCCTCCAGAAGAATAAACAATATTTACTAAAATTAGGAGTAAATGTTTTTAATTAACGATATATTCCGCCGACTTAAATTAATTTTAAATAATCATCATCATCATCATCATTTCAGCCAAAAAACGTCCACTGCTGGACATAGGCCTTCCCCAAGGATCTCCACAAAGGCCGGTCCTGGGCCGCCCGCATCCACTGCTTTCCGGCGACCTTAACCAGGTCGGGTCGGTCCACCGTGTGGGAGGCCTACCAGCACTGCGCCTTCCGGAACGCGGTCGCCACTCGAGGACTTTTCTGCCCCATCGGGCGTCGGTCCTGCGAGCTATGTGCCCTGCCCACTGCCACTTAAGTTTGGCAATCCGGTGGGCTATGTCGGTGACCCTGGTTTTCCTGCGTATCTCCTCATTTCTGATTCGATCTCGCAGGGAAACTCCGAGCATAGCCCTCTCGATTGCCCTTTGGGTGACTTTGAGCCTTCTGATGGAGCCCATAGTGAGCGACCACGTCTCTGTTCCATATGTCATCACTGGCAACACACATTGGTTGAAGACTTTTGTCTTCAGACACTGCGGTATTGTGGACGAGAAGATCTTTCGCAGCTTCCCGAACGCTGCCCAGCCGAGTTGGATCCGACGATTGACCTCTTTCTCGAAGTTGGACTTACCTAACTGGACAGTGTGTCCCAGGTAAATGTAATGGTCAACAACTTCGAGAGTAGAACCTCCGATGTTAACAGGAGTGGCTTGGACATGGATATTAGACATGATTTTCGTCTTCTCCATATTCATCTTAAGGCCGACTCGTTCGGAGGCTCGACAGAGGTCATCGAGCATTTTAAATAATATTTAAACTAAATTAATAAAACACAAAACAGTCATACACAATATGTCAATTTATCTTAAATTTCCATTGCTTTATAGTGAATGTTCTATAAGGTGATGTGGGGGAAGAAGTCGATCATCGCTGAATGCGCGGGCACACGCGTGAGGGCAGACGTCATTGACGGTTGTGTCCGTGTTGCGCACGCTAATATAACCTACTCGAAATACTAATCCTACGCAGACGAAGTCGCGGGCACCAGCTAGTTAGTTATGTTTGAAGTATTTATGTAGGCCGTTAGCTTATTTTAGTTTACTCTATCAACAACGTGGTTGAACAGTTGCTAGACGGAGGCTATGCCCATGGTCACTCGCGTATATTTTGTAGCCACAATATTCTTATGGCCAATCCATCTTGCACATCATAACTAACTATAGTAGTATGTATAATATTTAAATCAGATTGATTGAAAAAAAAAGATCCCCATTAGTAATGGGTGGCAGTGCCCAGGCGGTACATATTTACGCCGATGTTTGGCAATATGACGGGTTATGGAAACAGCTTTAGGCATTTGTTCACAGGAGCAAAATTCCAATAATCAACTCGATTTTCATTTTCAACTCCACATGAATTTTATTGCGAGTGGCTAACTAGAATTTGTTAACTAAATGAATAAATAGCCGGATCTAGTGGAACTACCGGTATTGTTTTGGTGGTTTACCGGTATACTGTTTTTTGGCCACCTGACTTCGTGTACTGTAGCTATTACTAAATACCTCTAATAAGCCAACCCGTCTGGCCAGCGTGGCAAAGTAGCCTAAGGACTCGCCATGTAGATGGAGGAGGCCCGACCCAACAGTGGGTCATTTATGGGCTGAGAAGTAATAAGCGGTCCGTGTGGTGACGGATTTAGAATACATAATGTCACCACTCCATTTCATCCAGGGGTGTCGTAAGTGCCGACAAAAGGAAATGAATAGTTCAAAAACATAGAAATAGAAGGAAAACTCGACACGAAACCCTGCGCCATCCCCTCTGGCCAGTGTGGCACAGTAGGCTTATTACCCTCCATGTAATTAGGGCACGTGCAACCTAGCTGTGGGTCATGTATGGGCTAAGCAGTAGTAGTAGACTTACTGATGAATATTGTATTACATTGGTCCCCCATTCCTTCATCCGGCTGATTGAGTCTGAAGTCGAAACAAGGTTGCAAGGTACCTTAAGTGATTAGTATGAATTAGAAACGGTACAAAAAAAAATACACGTAATTTTTCATGGGGGGTGGAGGGGTAGGCTTAAACCTCAACAGGGGGGAGGGAGGGGTTAAAAATGTTAAAAAAACATCACGTGATTAATGGACAGCCCCTAAGGTTAATAAACGATGCGTTAGGCATAAACATATGTTAGGAAAGATACATCATGTTAAAATGAGGCAAAAATTTAAAAAATCATTTGCGGTAAACTATTGCTCCAATTTAATTGATTTTTGTTACAGAGCCTGGAAATGAAACCTAGTATAGGCAGTTAAAAAAATGCCCCTATGTCGTATCAACCCTGTATGTATGTTTCAAATACATAGCATTTATTTCTGCTCGCTGTCATCACACTTAGGGGATATATAAAAATAATGTTAACGCTTCTTCAGCTTGAATCGACAATAGGGTCGCCATACCGTTGGTATGAGCACGGAGTAATATTGTTTCTGAAGGAAATGCTGGAACTGAATATCTAAATCGCCAAAAAAAATGTCTGTCAGTCTGTGCTGAGCTCCGGTTCTGGTATAGCGATTTTCAATTTATTTTGTTTGCAGATTTTTAAGAATAGACACAATAGTTAAAATTTCGTTAGTTAACGACTTCGTGTATCTATCTATACACGGTGATTTTTTTCCCATTGTTTTCCCGCGGCAGATCGATTTGCTATTAGTAGTACTATCGATTGATAGCGATAAATTAAAAAAATAAAAGGTTTTTTTTTTCAAATATCAAACAAAGTATTACATCAACTCGAAAGTGTAGCCATAGATTGTTGAATAAGATTGAGATTGTAGAATGGGCCACCAGCCATCAGGTCATATCAGACAGCCTGTGTGGGGATGAATTAAGAATACATGTTGTCACCACCCCGTTCCATTCTGAGGGTGAGCCGACAGAATGAAATGACAAGTCCGAAAACGTATGTAGTTGCGAGAGCAGGAAATCTCCATACCAAACCCTTTTTTTGTTGTCACTAGGGGCTAGGTGCATAATGAATATCGCTGCCCCTCGGGGTCAGCGGTTGTGTGGGACTCCGGAACACATGTCTATGCACTAAAAGTAGGTAATTGGAAAAGGCCGGGAACATCAGAGCTGAGCGTACTTGGCCCACTGCTGATTTGGGCGAGTAGGTGGTCGAATGTCTGGAAGGATCCATCTAACACCGCCAGCTCTAAATCCGCAGAACAATTGTGTCTCGTACGGCTAAGCTACAATCATCGGGAAAATATGTGTTGTACAGGAAATCCCGGAACATTTTGAAAGTTGGCAAGCTTAGTGGAGAGCCGATCCCAATTTAAGATGGTCATGCGATATCCGTGCGATCGAACCGTCTGCTCCAGGCCTAATGGAAGGCCGGGATATGTCGGTCCTATCCTACAATCAGAAACCGCTTACATTAACCGGGTCTGGGTTTTTGGAACGGATCCAGATTTTAGGCTTCTGAAGGGTTTTATTGTACCAAATGTGTTGTTTGTAGGTGGTGACCGATTTAGAATACAATATCAATGATGAACATCTAAATTTATCAGTGTTTTTCTACAATATTATGCATGTATTATACATATAAACCTTCCTCTATCTAATAAAAAAACCGCTTCCAAATCCGTTGTGTAGTTTTAAAGATTTAAGCACACATAGGGAACGGACAGACGACAGCGACTTTGTTTTATACTATGTATGTAGTGATAGTGATAGTGTCGCTTCCCATTTCATACTGAGGCTGTCGTGAGAGCCGGTAAAAGGAAATGATAAAGTCGAAAGTCTAGCCGCAAGAGAAGGAAACTTAATACGAAGCCCTATGCCAACCCGTCGGGCCAGCGTGGCACAGTAGGCTAATTACCCTATATGTAACTGGAGGAGGCTTATTGTAGGCCTGGGTAAGCTTTTTTTTTTTTTTTTTATATCCTACTTCCTACCTCCACTATGTTTGTGCGGAGACCTTAATTTGCTAAATCCTTTCATACCAGTTCTCGCTTTTATTCCTCTCGTACTTTCATGCTTCATACTTTATCTTTCTTTCATACATCTCGTTCGTTCCGGTGGGGGTTATCCCATTCCCTATTTATATTCCCTACGTTACTATTTGTACCTATTTCTTATTCCTTTTAGTGCCATCTTGTTTGACAATGGTCACTTACTTGGCCTGGGTAAGCTTACGCTGGCCAGACTTCAGGGGCGTCACACTGGAATAGGCTTACGCGAACCTGTGGCGCCCCATGCGTGTCGTGTGAGGTCGGTATACCGCTGGAGATTTAGTGGGTAGCCGAGTAGTTTCCGGAGTCCTACATAATCGCCGACCCCACCTGGGCGGCGGTAGGCATAAAGCATTTCTTCAGCGTAACAAAAAAAACGTTTCGTATCATGTTTTCCTTCTCCTACGGATAGGTTTTTGGCATTGTCATTTCCTATTGTCGGCTCTAACGACACCCTCGGAACGGAATGAGATGCCGACACCATCTTTTTTAAACCACTCATATACCGACAGATTCTGCTTTAATTAAAAAAAAAACAATGTTTAACTCTATATTTTATTACTGTAAGCTATAAAAACCTATATAGACCTGCCATAGAGCGAGGGTGAGGGTAATAAAACAGTATTTTCAACGTCCATTGCGACCTGTTGCTTCAGCTGGACTGTCATAATAAGCTCCCGGCACGTGATAAGCGATATCTTTCACTTAAAACAGGGGAAAATGACTGTATAACAATGTTCACATACTGTAATGTGTGTGGCCTCTAATTATTCGTTAATCCTAACAGGCTTTTAATGGGTAACATTGGTTTTAAATCTTAGTTATCTAACCAATTAAACTCGCGCTCCTGCTATTTACGCCGAAAGCGACGAAGGGAATCTTTTTAAAAACTTCGAAGTACACGTATAAGCTGTATCGCGGGGGCAGTTATATGCTTTAAAATTTTGTAAAATCCGTTCTTAGCTGACCTCTACTCGACGAAAGAAATATTCTCACCAAATTTCAAGGATCGGGGCCTTATGTTCCTAGAAATATATCAATGAGTCAGTATATATGAGGAAATTTCTTATGTATATATAATACTAGTGGCCCGCCCCGGCTTCGCCCGTGCAAAGCGGGGGTGTGTTATACATATAAACCTTCCTCGTGAACCACTCTATCTAATAAAAAAAACCGCTTCAAAATCCGTTGCGTAGTTTTAAAGATTTAAGCATACATAGGGACGTACAGAAAACACCGACTTTGTTTTATACTATGTAGTGAAGAAAATATAAACTCATGGGCAATTCTTAATTTATTATTTTCTTTGCATAGATACGAAAGCGATGCGACCGAAGCCCCGGGGCTAATGATAATTGAATTAGCTCCTTCTTCTAAAGCCTGAGGCTTCTTTCTACCTGTTGCTGGTGCAATTCAGCTAGCCTCAGACTACGAGATACTTAAAGTTAGTTCCCAACGGTTATCGAAAATTCCTGCATTACATAGACGAGAACATAGTCTTATGAAGCTTTGGATACTTTGAGCACGTATTTTTATTTGCCAAAACATTTTATGTTTTCAGCAATTTTGTTGGGATCGAGTTGGCAAGTAAAAATAAAGTTGATAGGCCTTTATTTTCTTGGATTTCTTTGTTAAATATATTAATTTAACATTGATATTATAGGGTTCGTCAAATAAACAATACAAACAAACATATAATAAACAAAAACAACGGGTGAAAGAAATAAATCCCAAATAAAACAGTGTCCATAATTTTTTTAAATTGCGCCAGTGTATAATAATATAAATTTATTATAACTAATATTTAATTTATAATATCATTTAAACCCTTCCCAACAATGCATCTCGGTAATTTCGGTAACGGTGTCGCGAGTTTGAGATTTTACACCCTTCCCAAGAAAAGATTTCAACTTGTGAAAAGGGGAAGATTTTTAAGCATAATAAATGCAGTATATTGTAGAGAAAAACTGATAACTTTAGAGGTTCATAATTGCACCCGTGCGAAGCCGGGACGGGTCGCTAGTTACACATCAAATAATTCATCGAAACTGCTTGCCTTGGGGAGGGTGCCCAAAATGCTGGTGACATTGCCTCGCTGTACGGCATACAATAACAACATACATACAAATAATCAACATTGCGATCCTGTCACATGTCCACGCTTGGCGATTCCAAAGCGTTAGTACGGAACGCCCATGAATAAAGTGAATGTTGAAATGGCCAAGGAAACTTATCCAACCGTAAATGTCCATTTCTGTTTTGGTACCTCTCAATCAAACTAATAACTATAATTGGATTAGCAAGCGAACCACGGAATGGCCTCAAGAATAAACAGTTAACAACTATAACTTTTAATGACTTCGAAGAGTGGCTAAAGGCCGAAATTGAATCAAAATATCTTCAGCAACTGCTGAATATCCGTGTAATAAAGTTGAGATTCGCCCATCGATCCTTCAAGGGAAATAAAAATTAATATTCTCTTAGCGTCCTTTGAAGTTTTCAACAATTCGTACCGCAAGGCAATCGTAAAATCATTAGGGGATAAAACGTAATGTGAGTCTCAACAATCTTCTTGAAAGATTAATCGTTTCGGAACAAATTTGTGCTTTAAAAGCCACAAGAGAAAGTCTACATTTAATTGGGAATTTGGTTGACGGGTTAGCGGAAACTTACACATCTCCCAAAGGACCGTCTGAAATCGAATGTACGAAGACTTAGCAATGAAAATTATTGCCATTGTATAAGCTTCGCACAAAAACGGAGCGAGACTGCTAAAGATTGGTAAAGTATGGTCCAAGTGATAAAAATCTTATCATAATATCTTAAATAAAAACTATACTTACTTACTTCTCATCCTAGAAATGACCCACTGCTGAATAGGGCCTACCCCACCTACGAGGAGGGCAATTAGCCTACTATATGCTACGTTTTGGCTAAACGGGTTGGCAAAGGGTTTCGTATCAAGTTTTCCTTCTCTTGCGGCTAGGTTTTCGGCACTCCTAAGGTAGCATTGCGATGTTGGCGACCAGGGCGACAGGTGACCGCGACTAGCGACCGCGACCCTGATCGCCTGTCGCCTGACGACCTGTGGCAGTCTGATGTCAACGACCGCGACCGACGGCTAGTCTGCCCTCAGTTTTTATTGTAATATATACAGTTGTGTTGAGCACTAGCTCAGTATAATTATGTCGCACAATTTATCCGCAACTAGGAAAAGAGCTATACAGATTTTATTAGAAGAAGAAGACAATACACTCATTTTGTTTGCCTTGCTTTCGGAAATAAGAATGAAAATCGAATCTATCTACAGATCACGACAAGATGAAGGTTATTTTCGATCAATGATAAGTATCTATTTACATTATAAAGAAGAAAAAATCAGGAAATATGCTTCAGGAAAAACTAAGCAACTCTCTTCTAGATTTTGGATTCTTTGAATTGCTAATTCGAGAAATAAACACAGGAAACCCACGGAACATTATGGATCCCGGGTACTAAGCTTGCAGGATAATAATAACGATAGCTAGTTGGTAAATTTTCACTAGAACCCATGTTTGGTAGTTACGATCTGGTTAAACGTCGGTTTTTATTGAGATACTCAAACTTATGGATAGATAAAACAAATTTGTATGTCGTAAGAGCTAATAAAAAGTAATGATAACGCTGAAAATCCAGCCGCAAGAACTGATTACCCTCATCTAACTGGAGGAGGCCTGATTCATTAGTAGGTCATTTATGGGGGAACCGTGTGAAGGAAATATATTTCTGACCTATCACTTAAACCACACGCCAAGACATAAAGTGCTGTATTATGCCCCCTTGTCCCTCGAGCCGCAAGGCAGCAAAAGGCTTCTTTCAGCAGCAGTGAATGGATTCCACCATGTTTAATGATGGAGCAAATTAACGTCGCTTCTGGAGTCTGCCCTTTGTACAAAATGTCCTGGAAAGGGCCGCGGTGCCTAGGGACGTCGCGTCTTGATGGTGTTAACTAGTGGATAGTGAAGTTAGTATTTTAGGACCTACTCTATATTTAATTTTTATTAACGAGCTATGTAGTTTCCTATGCGGACTACACGGCTCTATTGTTTCAAGCTGATTCATGGCCTGGTGTCTTTATGTTTGTTTTGGCTAAGTGAAATGGCTGGACCGACTTTCACTGGCAGATAGCTGATGTAACAAGGAGTAACTTAGGCTTATTTTATACTTGTTTAAAATAAAATCACCATCATCATGTCATCCTATAAAAACCCCTCTACTGAGCCGGACCTCCTCCTGTTACCTGGAGGGTTATTAGCCTACTGTGCCACGCTGGCAAGACGGGTTTGCATGGCTCTAATTACCCTCCATGTAATAGGACGAGGCCGACTCAACAGTGGGTCATTTATGGGCTGAGTAGTAATAGGTAGGATTAAGTCATTAAATGCGGTGAAGGATTGACTGCCTCGTTGGTCTAGTGGTTAGATGTGCCGCCTTTGGATCAACGGGTCCCGGGTTCGATTCCGGGGTCGGGCAAGTGTCTTTGTCTAAACCAGAGGCACTGGCTCGGAGTCTGGGTGTCGATTTCTATATTTATTATGTATGTATTTACAAAAAAAATATGTATCTAAGTAGTTCATCATCCATCTCGTTACCATAACACAAGCATTAAGTTGCTTAGCTTGGGACGAGATGGCGTTGTGTGAAATGTCCAAGGATATTTATTTATTTATTTATAATACTTAAGAGTCACCACCCCATTCCAGACTTAGGGTGTAGTGAGAGCCGACATAAGGAAATTACAAGGCCGATAACCTAGCCACAAGATAAGGAAAAATGGATAAGAAACCCTGTGCGAACCCCACTGGCCAGCGTGGCACAGTAGGCTAATGCCCCTCTAGGTAACTGGAGGAGGCCCGTCTCAGCAGTGGGACTAAATAGAAGTAGGTAGGATTTTGCCACTAAGTACCATTTTAATATCTATAGGTTCTCTGCTACGAATCAGTCGCCAACCTTTATAGTATCAAAAACGTAATCCATCAAGCCCCTTTTGATAAAGCCCAGCTTTGATTCGACCAAACTCCAGCTCGCTTCATTTAACTTTTTGAAATATCTCTGAAACTTGTTACAACTTTTGCTCCATTGAATTCAGTCCTTCGGGCATTTCTGTTGTTTGATCTCGATAGAGTTACGATCCAACTCGTTACTATTAAGTACTACTGAAAGTTTTTATACGATCAAATGGCGGGACAAAAAAAACTAATTTTTTTATTTACCTATTGTAAGCCAGACTAATCCATGAAATTGGAGGACGGAGGTGGTCCGTGTGGTGACAGATTTAGAATACATACTCTCACCACCCTATTTCATCCTGAGGGTGTCGTAAGAGCCGACAGAAGGAAATGATTAGGCCAAAAACCTAGCTGTCAGAGAGGGAAAACTTGATACAAAACCCTTTTTTTTTTTGTTTGCCCGGGGTAAAATCCTTTATGGACTATCCCCGTCGGGGATGGCCGAGGGGGGGCGTGTGGGACTCTCCCCCAGAGTGAGGCCTACCCACTAAACATCCCCGGAGTGCTCCAACTCGCGTCCTGTTGCGGCATTGTGGGATCTGGTGCAGAACCACGCCGCAGACGAGGAGGCCCACCTCCACACCTCAGGCTCGCTGAATGAGTAATCGACGTCCTGTCATGAGCACCCAACAGGACGTCGCATCTCCACAAATCCCAAGTGGGGCGAGGGCATCCCCGTGCCCTGCCCCGGGATCTGCGGCCGGACTCGGCCTATGTCCCGGCGGGAGCGGCCCGGGTAGTCAGGCCCGCGTCAACTGCCATGGGCGCCGCCAAACTGACAGCACCCTGGACCACCTCGCGCCTACCAGGGGGCCTGTTACGGCCGCCCTTGGTTTGGGATACAAAACCCTATGCCAACCCGTTTAGCCAACGTAGCATATAGTAGGCTAATTGCCCTCCATGGAGTTGGAGGAGGTCCGTCTCAGCAGTGGGTCATTTATGGGCGAATGATAGTAGTAGTAGTAGTACTACCATTCTTCTATTCTACTACCCTTCTACTACTACTACCAAGGGTTGGCATAGGGTCTTGTATCAAGTTTTCCCTCTCTGACAGCTAGGTATCCGGCGTATCATTTCCTTCTGTCGGCTCTTAGATCTGTAGTAGAATCTTACTAATATTATAAACGTGAAAGTTTGTAAGTATGGATGGATGGATGGATGGATGTTTGTTACTCTTTCACGTAAAAACTACTAAATGGATTTTAATGAAACTTTACAATAATATAGCTTATACATCAGAATAACACATAGGCTACAAGTTATAAAGATATTATGTGAATTACAACAATATAAACAAGTCGAATTCAAAATTTCTAATTGTCAAATTTTTGGCCATATCAAAACTATAGACAACAAGACGTTTCGCTGTCAGTTGCGTTTTGTTAAAGTAGGTTTTATACGGACAGGATAAAAATCTCAGGTATTCTATGTCCAACTTTCTTTTTGTTTTAAATATTTATAATGCGGATCAAAGTTCGCCGGGTCAGCTAGTGTTGAATAATATGAACAATTTTGTGTTTTGATCATGATTGCCTTAGTAAAAGACTTAATACCATAAACCATCTTAAGGGCGGTGATTTTCACAAATTAATCTTTCTCAATTTGTATCCGGGGCTCGTCGTTTTTTCCCGGCACTTGTCTGGATGAATTATCACGCCTTCTGGGAGCTTCTTTTAATTATTTTTCAAAACGAATTGCCCCCTTAATGTCCAGATTAACGTGTTTTGGGGCAATTTGTTACCGAAACTTGAGTTTAAAGGGGTTGAAAAAACATTGTTAAGATTTTGGGAAGGTTTAGTTTCTATTTGTGTATCCGTGTGTCAAACATTTTGTTCTAATACTATTGAGTCTAAAGAAGAGAATTTTAATGAATTAATTACATTCTCCGGCTGTTCTCTGCAGAGAAAGCTTCCGAAAAACTGGTTAATATCATATACAAATATTTTCATATTTAAAACAAAACCCACCACTGTGCGCCCTTGTATATCTAGATAAATCCCTTTAGTAAATACATACTTATATAGTATTGTTATTTTTAACTACGCCGCTCTTTCGTCTAACCTTGTACCGGGAGCGTTTTATCTACATAATATAATTCACCCAGACCTGAGCAAGTATTTATGGCTCGCACAAAGAAATAATCCGTAATCCAAAGGCCACACCCACACCCATACCTTACAAACATCTTGAACATAAATGCCGCACGATAGGCGATGGTTTGGTAGACCATTTTGTTCGAAAAACAAAAACACGCATTTGTTGATGACACGCGCGAGCTTACCCCGCCACAACCCTTTTGGTTCAAGATGTTTTTCGGCTACATACTATACTATACTAATCTATTTAACACGGGATTTCGTATCAAGTTTTCCTTCCCTTGTGGCTTTTCTCTTGGGTTATCGGCCCTGTCAATGCCTTTTGGCGACTTTTACGACCTCCCTAGGGCGGAACGGGGTGGTGACATTATGTATTTTAAATATAACTAAATTGTATACTATACTAATTAATAGTAAAGTCTGATTAAATCCTCTCTCTCTTTAGGACCTTTAAATATGTAATGATTCTTAAAGAAAAGTCGGACATCTTTCGAATATTATTTGTATTTCACCGGCTTTTATTCTTCGTCAAAATGGATGCTTGTTTATCTTCTGCTACTTGATAGTCACGATATTGTTTCGTTGTCATTGAAATTGTAGAGGATCATTTGGAGATTATTATATTTCTCGCCACGTTTGAGATTGATTAGGCTGTAACAAATAAATGCTTGATAAAAACAGGCTCTCCTACTACTCAACCCCTAGATGACCCACTGTTGAGCATACTGTACCACGCTGGTTAGACGGGTTGTCACAGGGTTTCGTATCAAGTTCCCCTTCTTTAGTGGCCTTGTCATTTCCTTTTGTCGGCTCTTACGGCACCCTCAGGGTGGAATGGGGTGCTGACACTATGTATTCTAAATCGTGGATTACTGATCTGTGACCATGACTGCTCCAAACCATTCGAACTGTCAGGAATTAAGCAATGTAAAATACACGCGTTAAATCCACTAAAAGGTATTTATATTGATTTGCGATAAACCTTTTGTGATAGAATCATAAATTAGGAAATCCGTAGAAGAACTAAAGTGACCGACGTAGCTAGAAGGATTGCACAGTTGAAGTGGCAATGGGCAGGCCACGTGGCCCGAAGAACGGATGGCCGTTGGGGCATAAAAGTCATTGAGTGGCGTCCATGTGTAGGAAAGAAAAGCGTGGGAAGACACCCGACTAGGTAGACGGACGACCTTGTGAAGGTCGCTGGCAGTCGGTGGATGCGGTCTGGACGAGATCGTGCATTGTGGAAATCTATGGGGGAGGCCTATGTTCAGCAGTGGACTTCTGTAGCTGATAGATAGATAGAAACCTTTTGCAAGTCTCTCCGTGTGGGGACGAGGCAGAATATTACACATCTCTCACACTGTAAGAGTCAACAAAACCCACCACGCTTGGTGGTAAGATCTTTTGGTCCGCCCGGCTAGCTACCACCCACACATCTAAGTCCAAGCAGTTTTACTGTGTTCCGTCGTGTGTATGTGAGAAACGGTGCCCGGCAGGGCATTTCCTTGAATTGCCTGCTCCATCTTAGACCCTGGCGTTGCTTTCCATCACGCAAGCCTAGGGTCAAAGGCAGTCAAGTCGTAGATAAAAAATAAAAGTCCATACTTGGAATACAATATAACAATTGGAATTGGGCCAGATGGCTTGGGGCAGTGACGTTATCTAACTAAACATCATAACATAACATATTGTAGAAAGTTAACGTGTAACTCTTAGGTACAGTTGGTTTCCGAACAAAATGTACAGGATAAAGCTACGTTTTTTTACTTTAATCACAAAAACCGTTGATATTACGTTTGTAAACACGATTAAAGTAATATGATTTTGTAAAACTACTATTCAGCCCATAGATGACCCACTGCTGAGTCGGGCCTCATCCAATTACGTGGAGAACTGGGCCACGCTGTGCTGACATGATGGTGCAGGGTTTTGTATCAAGTTTTTCTTCTCTTGCAGCTGCTCATTTTGGTTGCTCTAACGGCGCCCTCAGGAAGGAATGAGGTGGTGATACTATATATTCTAAATCCGTCACCAAACGCACCATTGGAGAATAGAAAGACTTTGTAGTGTAGGCTGTATTTAAAGAAATGGTAAAATTCTGTACTAACAATTTAATTATTTTGTTTTCAGGTAAGTTCGAGTTGTCCATTTGCACTAGTAAGTAAAATAATATGAAAAGAAAATTCAAATTAATATTCAAATGTCCGCTATATTTATAACGTAACTTTTATATTGTGAAAAGTTTCTCTCTCTAAATGTTATGTTATTTTTTGTAAAAGTTCTTCCGCCATGATGTTTCGTCCTGTGAATTCTCAGAATGCGACATACGCGATAAGACGCAACGATCAACAACAAGCAATATCATCTACAAACTCTAGAATGACCAAAAAGTTCTACATCGCGATAGTAAAGATTATGAGAGCAAATAGGAAAGATAATCCCCGACAACAGTAATGGGGGAAAAATGCCGCGGCCCATGCCAGTCATGCCACCCTATGGCTGGATGGTGATCCCTTTGCGCCTAAAGTTGTATTCATGGCGATACTGCGCAGAAGAAGCTGCAGTGCAGCAGAAGCTGCACTATATAGGTTATATAAGGTCTAGTAAACCTTTACCTTTTTAAAGGCACATTACTCATGAGCGTTCGCATATTCGTCGTGTATGGCACGGCGTATACTTGCGCCAAGTCCACATGCTGGACCACCTCGGCTGCTTGTGCGGACCGCTGGCTTAGCAACCCTGTTGGCCAAATCAAAACATTTTAATCACCAATCATGTGCGTAATCCCAGCTACGTACACATATGCCGAGAATATGCTTAAAGGCTGGGTTTAATGGGACTCTTCGGTGGGAAATTTTGGTGCCTTTCACATCCATGAGTGAAGCTCGCGTTTTCTCCTTCCTCATCTTTTTTCCCATATGTATTGGGGTCAAAGTTTTGCCGTCGTGTGAGCGTTGTGAGCGATTGCCGTCTGCGATCCATGGGACACCCAGTAATTATATGGTTCGCCCTCCGAAGCACGGGGCAGGTAAGATGTTTCAAATGTTCCAACATCTATGATGGCTAGAAGTTGCTTACCTTACAGGTCCATTTTTTTACAAGTATTATTTACGATTGAGTGTGTGCGTAAACTAAAGTAAACTATGTGGTGCTCACTCACACAACAATATGTAGAACTTATTAACTAAAATCGCAAGCATGTAATCCATTGTTTACTTGTATATAATATTAAAATCTGTCTTACTTTCTGTCTCATTATCTTTATTGATAAGCTCCGGGATCGGGATATCCAGTATGAGGTCCACGTCTTCTTCTTTCAGTTCCATGTAAACATCTCCCAGTTTTCTCCTCAGGATGAAAGGATAAGTTACCTGCATGGTCGCTGAAAAAAGAGTCACTAACGTTCGTTATTTCAATATCTTCTACCAAAACAAATAAATAATAGGATTCATGACATTTATTCACAGTTCCATTGTTGCACGTATTTTAAAGGTATACAAGACCCTAATGGTCAGCACCGACCTACGGAGGGGCGGCGAAGATACATATTGAGTAACAATTTAAATTCAACCTAAAATGCTTCAGAATACGACTGTATTTAGAATACGCTCACCGCGCTTTATGTCGCCGCCGTCATTGTATTTCGTTGTACCAAATATTGTTGTATTCTGAAGTGTTTTAGGTTGAATTTAAATTGTTACTGAATTAATCTTTTCGCCGTCACTCCGTAGGTCGGCGCTGACCCTAAAAATTCTTCCACAATGTAAGGATAATTCGTGGGTCGGTTGATGAGATGGATGATAAACGACTTACAAACATTTTTTTTGTAAATACATACATGTTATAGATAAAAAACACCCAGACCCGGAACAAATACTTGTAGGTCGTACAAATATTTCTTCCGTGCAGGAATCGAATACGCGACATGCTGCGCAACAGTCGATCGAATGCTCGATTAAAATCTTTTGCTGAGAAATACGTAATAATCACTCACCATTTCCCGAGTATTGTAAAAATCCACCTGCAACCAACACAGTTTAAGCCAAATTAATATTACTACTAAATTAACATTGATACTAGTGTAGGACGCTCTTCTCTGGATGAAGCGACGATCCGAGAAGACCACCAGCTGGAGGTCAAGCTGTGGTCAGGGTGCTAAGGCGCACTTTACGGGAGAATGTATTTTTATTTTATGAGCAAACCGACAAGGTTAAATACCTTAAAATTAATATAATGGCATTTTTATGGTCAAACTTTCTTATAGTAATTATGTCAATTACAGGTATGCATGACATTTTTAGAAGGACACGTAGAGTGCAAACAGTTTTTTTTTATGTAGAACTAGCGTCCCGTTACGGCTTCGCACGCGTGTTATTATGCATGTATTATACCTACTTCTAAACCTTCCTCTTGAATCACTTATCTACTAAAAAAACCGCTTCAAACCCGTTGCGGAGTTTTAAAGATTTCAGCATACATAGGGACGGACAGACGACAGCGATTTATACTATGTAGTGATGATGTATTGTGTAGCCGGTACAAATTATTCATTCTAAATAAAAAAAACTTAACTACGGTACACTGTACCGTATTCCCGCCTGAGAATGTCGTTAGAGTCAACAAAATGAAATGACAGGGCCATTAACCTAGCCACAAGAAAAGGAAAACTTGATACGAAATTGTGAAAGGTGTGAATGTAGGTATGACGACTGATAGGTGTGTGTGGAGACTACCACCTAGTGTGGGAGAGGGGCCGTAAGATGATAATGGTGTTTGTAAATATGACGATTTATAAGAGTTTTGTGATGAAACCTACGTAAATAAAGTTCCTTTTGAGTTTGAGTTTGAGTTGAGTTTTCCAACCCGTCTGGTCAGCGTGGTACAGTAGGCTAATTCCTCTCCATGTTACTAGACGAGGCTCGTGGGTCATCTATAGGCTGAGCAGTAGTAGTAAACCGTACAACAACAAGATTAACCAAATTATCGGCCAAATCTACTTATTGGGTTATTATTAAGGCTATGAGGGAAGACTTCACTATCCTATCACTATCACTACATAGTAAAAGATCAATCAAATGTAATAAATATAGTATATTTCATTACAAGTGCGGAAAGGCTGTCATTGCAAAGAGTTCCGACAAATGTCTACCCGAGCCGAGGCGCAGCCGAAGGCGAGGGTTGACAGTCGGAACAAGTTGCAATGACGGTTCCGCACGTGTACTGAACGACTATTTTTAATACAGTTGCGAAAAAATGAAGCAATATAATAAAATAATAAAAACACAATAAACTCAACTATAATGACTTATAAAAAAAAATGGCGCCAACCATAGAATATAAGCAGAGATTTTTTTTCTTCACCCATTCTTGTAGGCAAAAGCAACTATGCCCCATACAGCCAAGTCTTCAGTAGAATTTTTTTATTGATATGAAATGAAAATGAAACTTAATGAGATGAAATGAAACCTAACCTATCTCATTCATTCAAATCATTAAATCTGATATTGAAACAAATTAGTAAGTAGTTTCTTTTTAGAAATATACCTACGTATTTGCATGAGTCATAAAAACTTCTATGACTTCTTTTAGTAACAACTTCATGGTTGGTTTTTCCTTTTAATAGACATTATTTTGACAGTTGGGAAAGAAAATGCACTAGTGCGGGAATGGCAACAAAAAACACGAGTGTGTAATAGCCCACTTCCCGAACGCTATATGTCCGTGCAATACGCCACTTTTTGAGCAACTGTATTAAAAAAATATTTAACCAGATCGCTGTAAGTGTGATGTAGAACTTTAGAAGTAGATGGTTTTCAAGACAATATGAATTATCATTGTTACCTTCTGGCGGAGGCAGCTGTGCATCAGTGAAATCTGTAGCAAAAAAGAGACTAATATACATTTTAAGGATCGCTGGGAGTCGGTGAATGCTGTCTATCATCATAATCATCATTTCAGCCAAAAGACGTCCACTGCTGGACATAGCCCTTCCCCAAGGATTTCCACGAAGGCCGGTCCTAAGCCGCCCGCATCCATCGCTTTCCGGCGACCTTAACCAGGTCGTCGGTCCACCGTGTGGGAGGTTGGATGCTTTCTATACAGGATCGTAATTTGCGGCGATCTGTGCGTGAAACCTATGTTCAACTCTGAACATCTGTGGCTGTTTGATGTTCCATTAACATCAACTACTTCGGATGTAATGTAAAAACAATTCAGATATTAATAAAATTAAAATACACTGTTTAATATATTTTTGATTTAATTTTTTGTATTATTACCGAGTCCCATCGTTGGTCAAATCGTCAAAGTATCTGCCCTGGTCCTTGGCCTTGGCCAAGGTAGACGTCAGTCTACCTTGGCCAATGTGGCCTTCCAAAAAGTACTAAATATAAGTATATTTTCTTGCCCTTGTGCATAAAAGTCCTAATAATGTATTCAATAAAAAAATACTACTTTTTCTCTTCGCAGTTTCTACCATACTCCATTTCTTTTAAAACCTCTCATTTGAATGACCCATGTAGAATAATGCGTTTAAATTTAGAAGAACAATTTTATTAAGGGGTACATCTCTCAACGTACACTTTATACAATCTCTCTCTTGTGCATTCCTAAGGAGCAACTGCTGCTTCAAGAGATGGGTGACCGCAACTTTACCTTTGCTCGGAATCTCGCACGGTTCGTTGTCGGCTACTTGCTCGATTAGTAGAGGCAGCTGTACCACCGTGGAGTACTGTCGGTTGCGGCTATCGAAGCTGCGAAGAGTGAAAACCAGAATTTTACTGACACAGAATATCGAGCTCCGGTGGTTTAGAGATTTCAAGCCCTGCTTGTGCTTTAACTGTTACCCAGGTTCGATTCGGATGTGCATCTTTGTGAGAACGGTCAAGGAATATTGATTTTTGAATTTGAACAATTCGCCCTCGCCTTTAGCTCATTTACATTGGAGTCAATCCCGGTCTAACCTGACTTGGCTCCCCTCCCTGACCCACCTAATGGGATCACCGGTAATTATATGGTAAGACCAGCTGTCACTTTCCACGCAGCCGGAACTGACGGCTGTACGTGCCCTCCGAAACACAGTGAATTTGAAAATAGATGCATGTGTTCGAATCTAGTTAAGAAAATTTCTAGATCTTTATTTACAGACTGTAGAATGCTACATGAAGTCATCATCATCGTTTCAGCCCATAATTGACCGAATACCGAGCTTCCTCCAAATTCGTGGAAGGAAATAAGCCTACTGGCCCACCTTGGCAAGACGGGTCGCCAAAGGCTTTGTTTCAAGATTTCTTGTCTGTGGCCTGCCTCTTGCGTTCCATTAGTCGCATCTTACGGCACGCTCAAGATAGTATGGCTTGGTGATATTGTTTATTCTAAATCAATCAAAACACGGAAGGCGTAAACCCTTACCTTAACCCAATTAACGTGCTTTGTTCAAGTCCTGAAAGCTTGATGCAGGTACCAGTGTGTCCATAAAAGAACCTGTATGGCATGAACTTGGGGAGGTTGAGGTCAGTGTACCCAAGCAGTACATGATCTCGTAGTACTTTGTACTGGCGTCGAAAACAGCTGAACTCTGTGGTGTTGCACGCGAACAGGTACTGGGCTGGAATTAATGCGAGAGTACTAGAGATCACTCACACTCACTCACACTCCGGCAACATTATGTTGAATTAATGTGAAAGCTGAACCGAATGTCAAATGTCTACTTTCCCTCCGTCTTACGAATTTTCGATCAGGTCACGTGTCCTAACGTGAGTTTGACGTTTTGTATCCATCCCAAGAAAAGTGCTCGATCCCAATCTGGCGGTCTATTATGCCAGAGTAGTACAAAAGTCATAATAATATAGCATATTGCACTGTTCCATGTGGTGACGGATTTGGAATACACAATGTCACCAACCCAAACCATCCTGTGGCTGTGGTAAGAGGCGACTAAAGGAACGCAAAAGGTAGATCACCTAGCCGCAAGAGAAGGAAAACTTGATACAAGCCCTGTCCCACTTCGTCTTGCCAGCATAGTGGGATAATTTCCCTCCAAGAATCTGGAGGAGGCCCGACTCAGTAGGGGGCATTTATTATATTGCACTTGACTCTTCTTTTCCTGGTGTGGCTTCGGGTTGAAAGTGGATCCGCATATGCGACATATAATGTTAGCAGATGAACTCTTGACATTCCGAAAATAAGCTTTACTTTGTTCACTGTTCGTGGAAAGCGTGGGGGTGAATTCTTTCCTAATTCCCCTTTGAAATTGATGCTCCATTATGGAAATGACAGCATTGTTGGCGGGATGTTCACCGCTATTTTATCAATATTACCATAATGTAATACGCTAGTTTCTCCCCGCGGCTTCGGCTTCATAATAAAAATGAGCTTTTTTAAACAAAAGAATCCCATCGTGCATACGCTCGCTTGTTGGTGAACGGTTACCCTACTATAAAGCACTCTCTATGAGCTAATAACCTCAAAATAGTGTATCTGTTTTTGACAAAACAAGAACCATCATCTTAAAAGATGTGTTCACGGTTCTAATCGTCTTGTTTTATTTAAACCCCAACATTTCAGACAAGTCCGTGTGGAGGCGGATTTAGAATACATTGTGTCACCACCCCATTCCATGCTGAGGGTGTCGTAAGAGCTGACAATAGAAATTACAAAACCGAAAACGTAGCAAGAGAAATCACTACATAGTATAAAACAAAGTCGCTGTCGTCTGTCTGTCCCTATGTATGCTTAAATCTTTAAAACTACGCAACGGATTTTGATATAATAGATAGAGTGATTCAAGAGGAAGGTTTATATGTAGGTATAACCCACCCCCGCTTTGCACGGGCGAAGCCGGGGCGGGCCACTAGTAATACATAATAGGAGAACCCGTCCTTCGTGGCGCAGTAGGCTAAACCCCCTCCATGTAGTGGGAGGAGGCCTGACTCAGCAGTGGTTGAGGAGGAAATATAAAGTATATAAAAATGGTTTCTGGAGCATGATGCCACAGACATACACATAGACACGTTTGCTTGTAATGTATCATTCGAGGTAAATCTGGTCGCAACGCCCGCCGCGCCGATACATCAAAGTCACGGCTTGGGTCTGACTGAATACTCGGGTTCTGGCGCGTGACATCACACCTAATTCTTACAAGTCAGTCACCACCTTAACATTACAAACATTCTTTTGTTTGAGTGTATTAAAATGCGACATTGTACACAAAAAACAAAAGCCTCAGTTAATTGTTCTCATGGTAGGAAATAACCAGATAAAATTGTGTTAACACCGCGCGCCAAAATAATTAGGTCTTTGTGGCAAAAATTCAATAGACGCCGAGAAAGAGGGGTGCTGTGTTTAAAACACGAAATTGCGAGGTAACTCCTTCATAAATATTTATTGCTGTGGAATTTTTGATAAAGTTCGCGTTCACTAGAGCCGGACTTAGTCCGAGAGATGGAGAATTAAACTTGCGAAATTTAGTAAATAAATTTAATGACAGGTTCTTTATATTAGACACGTCATTAAATCTAACCAACCCGAAAAATGTCGACGAAATAAAAGAACGCGACAGTGGATAACACCAACCTATAATAATGAATTACCGACAGATATTATACATCTCCAAGCTCAGGCGATTAGTGGACACTGCAAGTCCAGATATCAGAGGTGTCCTGTTTTGTTTTTATTTAAAGCAGAATCTATAAGTTTTTTTAAGTACAGCTACAATAGTTTATTTAGAATCAAATATCTATTGCGTAGTTTAAAGTAAATACGTGCGAATAAAATGAAAGCACTGCCGACAAACTGATAAGCATTTTGGCAGCAGGTTGTATTGTAATATTTATTGAAAAAACTAATAAAAAAATAGTATTTAAACATGAAATAATGGCATTAACAGTTCACATGCAGAAATATGTCGTAAAGCTTAAAGTACAAAGTAAGATATTATTCGAATATTTAACTATCTACTACATAAACAAAACGAAACATAAATTTTATAGTATCGATACAAAAGTATCGAAATACCCGCGCTCTCTCCACCTAAACTTTTGTTAGTAATGGTCATACCGAGCTTTGTAGCTTTGCATTTATCATTCTTGCTCAACCTCATAAGGGTCGGGATTAATATTATATGCCCCTAAATCGTATCGGAGCAAAGTTAAGCTTCAACCGTATTTATCTTAGCTAGAAGCTTTTATTTCGATTGTAAGCCCACAAACGCAATAAGGCGTGTTAATATTATATCGTAGTATTGCTGTTTCATTTTTATAATTAAAGAAATACAGAAAGATAATATTTATTAGACACCGTAAAAATATAATAAAATAACACTAGTATACTTTTATGTGTCTTAACGGCAGCATCTCAGCATTTGCTGAAAATCATATAATACTGTAGTTAATACATACTACTGTTTCCTGTAGAGCTGATTTTCAGCTACAGCCAGAGTGAGACACAAATGCATTAACAGAAAAAGAAGGACAAAAAATCATATTTGTTCAGTCATTTCTAATATTGACAGAATAAAGGCCGCTGCATACGTGACGGGTTTTTATACGGACGGGACGGGAGGGGAATTATTGCAAACGTCGTTTTGATACAAAATGTATATGAAAGTGCATATTTCACGGGCGGGACGGGAACGTGGCACTCACGGGACGTGCTAAACATCATCGGCGACGATTTTATATACATTTTGTATAAAAAAGATGCTCGTCCCGTCCCGTTCTTATAAAAACCCGTCACGTATGCAGCGGCCTTTAGAATATGAGAAGGACAGCCGTGTTCAGCGTCGGCTACAACGTGTGTCGGAAGAAGTGACCAAAGAAACGCAAGTGCCCCCAGGGAAGGAAAACTTGGAACAAACCCTGTTGTCGGTGTCACGGAGATACGCCTCCACTCCAGTTTTGCGAACGTGTCGGTTATCATCATCATTTCAGCCATAAAATGACACACTACGGAGTCGAGCCCGCTGGGAATTTACCCACTGTGCCACTCTGGTGAGACGCTTCGGAGAGATCATTTTATGGCTGAAATGACTGACACCCACGGACGTCCGCAAAACCAAAAGGCTTAACTCACGTGACGCCGGCAACAGAGTCACTTTTAGAATCACTACATAGTATAAAACAAAGTCGCTGTCGTCAGTCCGTCCCTATGTGTGCTTAAATCTTAAAAACACGCAACGGATTTTGAAGCGATTTTTTTAATAGATAGAGTGATTCAAGAGGAAGGCTTATATGTCATTATTGCACCCGTGCGAAGCCGGGGCCGGTCGCTAGTTATAATAATAAAAGGATCGCCGTGTTCAGCTTCTGCAATACAATTGACAATGATAGCTTATAATACGTGTTTACAGTTAAAAAATAACGTCATAATTATGTCATTCAACAAACATTATCATAACGTGAATGTTTTGCAAGCTTGCTCACACTACTATATAACATTTAATAACTAGAAATGGGAGATTTATTAAAGTAACTGCGGTGTTTCTTGTGTTCTCTTCTTTCTTCTGGCAGGTATTATAGACGATCCAAACAAAATTTCTTTTGTTCTCAAATTTTTAACATTGAATATTTTAATAATATTAATTTATGGTTATATAAATAATCACAAAAAATGCGTATGAATGTATTTGTTTTTTATGAATATAAGGATTATCATCAGAAAAATATGCAGACTTTAAAAAAAAACCCATGTATGTACTTAGATCGATAAAATCAGAATATCGTGGTATGCACTTAAAAAAATGACGCAATATTCTGTTCTAAATTCACTGTTTAGCTTTGAGCAGTCAAGTGCAACAGTACCTAAACTACACCACACACACGTCCGATTTACTCTATATGTGACATTTATTTTAAAATAGCTGTTATCTATCCACTTTGCGTTCACTATAAATTGGGTTATTTGCAAATAGAGTGTCGCCTCTAAAAAATTTCACGATCTCGTTCATAAATGACCCATGGCTAAAGCAGGCGTCCTCCGATTCCAGGAGGAAAATTAGCCTATTGTGCCACACTGACCAGACGGGTTGCCCCAGGGTTTTGCTTCAAGTTATGTCTCTCTTGCGGCAAGGTTTTATGGCATACAATTTCCTTTATTCGACTCTTATGATAGTCACGTTGGAATAGGATGGCGACATTGTTTTTCAAATACGGCATCACACGGATTCCGAAAATTGTTAACGCGATATAACTATTAACAAATTTACGCATTCGTCGGTATGAATTATTCAGCCACTTTCAGAATTATAAAAATAATTAGGATCAAAGCTGACGGGCAAACAATATGTCACCAATAAATTTTCAAGTTCAAGACTTTTAGCTATGCGAGTCTCTGTTAAAATATAATTTTCATCCCACATATTCTATTAAAAAACTATTCGAGATATGTGAACTTCCTACATATATCCTACTCCAGACTACAATCTATTTCATAGCACGATTTCATCTTTATTTGAATAGCTGTTTTGACGTGATTCAGTAACTAGCACAAAATTCAGTACTTACTTATTTGGTCCCCAATGTATGTTTCACTACAAACAGCGCTTAAAAATAACAGGAGAATAATATAGGACATCTTTAAGACGGCCCCGCGCTACGCAAACACATGTGTGACTAAATAATTTATTGTTAATTGTACACCAAATACGACACAGGTAACTGTGGAGTTCGGACATTTTACTTGCAACGGTCACGCCTTTCTGATTTCATATTTATTTATTTCTATCACTACAATCACTATCACTATCACTACATAGTATAAAACAAAGTCGCTGTCTTATGTCCGTCCCTATGTATTCTTAAATCTTTAAAACTACGCAACGGATTTTGGTGCGGTTTTTTTTAATAGATAGAGAGACTCAAGAGGAAGGTTTATGTGTATAACCCACCCCCGCTTTGCACGGGCGAAGCCGGGGCGGGCCACTAGTTGAGAATAAATACATTTTGTGTGTATTGCAGTATAATAATATGTTTCTATTCTAAGCTAGAAGGTTACTTGTACTTTAATAATATTATTTTTATAGATAGAGTACACTTATTGATAGCCTTGCAATTGTATATTTGTTTGCATTTAATTTAAATCGAATTATTTAATATAACTAGTATAAATGTGTAATTAATTTATTCAGACTCTATTCTCTACATTATTTATTCTGACTGTCTCGTATAAATCACTACACGTAGAGGCGTGATCTTTTGATATACGTCCATATACAACAAGTACAAGTTTTTACTCATAGAAAACGTGACAATAAGAGTAATAATGCTAATAAAATTTTAGTTCCTCCGAAAATAATTGTTAAGAAACTTATTTAAAACGTAGGCAAATTACTTTTCAAAAAACTCAAATGGATTTTGAAATGTACAAACGTACATTAGAGACAGAAGTCCGCAATTTTAATGGTGTCAGTCTTGTTTATTAAAGCCGTCTGCACAATAAAGAATCATTGGCAAAGACCTTGATTCAATCCAGATGATTGTGAAGCATTAGGAATAACATTTTCCTGGTTAGTGTAGGTATTTAACATATTTGTCCTTGTGGTGACGGATGTAGGACATATAGTGTCACCAATCCATCCTAACAAGTAAATAAAAGTTTTTATTTGTAAAGTCATAATGACAGGTTTTTTAAAACCTTAAAAAACGTTAACGACATTCGTCAGGAGTCATTTGGAATACGCATCGCAATTAAGGTACCCTTACTATAACAACGGTGGTGTGGTGGCGGATTAAGAATACACAATATCACCAACTCATACGAACCTGAAGGTGTTGTAAGGGTCGACTAACAAGTGAAGGATAACTTGATACAAATCCTGTGCCAAGCCGTCTGACCAGCGTTGCACCAGTTGGCTATTTCCCTTCATGAATTTGAAGGCCTGACTCAGCAGTGGGTCATTTATGGGCTGAATAGTGGTAATTAGCCTACTGTGCCACCCTGCCACCCTGCCACCCTGCCACCTAATTATAGTTATTGTGTAGTAGTGTATTTAAGATTGCGCCGAATAAATTATTTTTCTTTCTTTCTTCTTTCTTTCTTTCATAAAGGTTTACGGCTAATACCCGAAGTGCGGCTACACCTAGTTCTAGCAGAGCCATTCTTACCAGATTTGTTCATGGCTAATATTAGGTATAGCCCATTTCTTTTTTTTTTGTAGACTTTTCACACAACGCCATCTCGTTCCAAGCTAAGCAACTTAATGCTTGTGTTATGGTAACGAGATGGATGATAAACATAAATTTTTTTTTGTATATACATACATATTATAGATAGAAAACACCCAGACCCGGCACAAATACTTGTAGGTCGTACAAATATTTCTTCCGTGCGGAGATCGAACCCGCGACGCAGCAGTCGATCGCTCAACCACTCATTTGGTTAAATCTGTTACACCTAGGTTTAACCACTGAAGTGCGGCTACACCTAGTTTTAGCCGGCTAGAACTAGGTGTAGCCGCACTTCGGATATTAGCCATAACATAATACAAATAAAGTTTTAGTTGTATACAAAGGTAAGTTCACGATGTTACTACTAAACATTGGAGCAACACATAGCTATATTTCAATTCGAAACTGCCGGCCAAGTTTCATGCAAGTATCCCACAAACTCGGCAGACCGCCGTGTTCACTAGTTAACGAATTTACAATGCTAATGTTTACAATCCTTCCAGCAGTAGAATTAAACGTTTTCTTTCTGTAAGTAAGTTTCAGTAGTCTTTCTCAGCCGTTTCTCGTTGGTCTAGGGGTTGGATGTGCCGCCTTTGAATCACGGGCGCCCGGGTTCGATGCCGGGATCGGACAAACTTTTTGTAAACCAAAGCACTTGCTCTGAGTCTAGGTGTAATTTGTGTTCGTGAATTTCATTTTATGAGTTTATTTAAATAAAATAACAGAAACTTAAATAACCCACTGCTGAGTTAATATCAAGTTTTCCTTCTTTTGCAGCTAGGTTTTTGGACTTACGTTTCCTTTTGTCGGCTCTCACGACACCTTTGGGATGGAACGCCGTACAGTATTGGTCTAGTGGTTAGATGTGCCGCCTTTGGATCAACGGGTCCCGGGTTCGATTCCCGGGTCGGGCAAGTGTCTTTGACTAAACCAGAGGCACTGGCTCGGAGTCTAGGTGTCATTTCTATCTATAATATGTATGTATTTACAAAAAAAAATGTATATAAGTAGTTTATCATCCATCTCGTTACCATAACACAAGCATTAAGTTGCTTAGCTTGGGACGAGATGGTGTTGTGTGAAATGTCCAAGGATATTTATTTATTTAGTGTATAAAAGCCAGATATATAAAAAATAAATGAAAATGCTATTTCGATGTTCATTGGTACGTTTACTTTTTAAGAAGCACGCATGGTCCTAAAAAAAAAACAATAAAAATATTAATCTTTGACTGCTGCTTGATACTTCGTGGTGCGTCAAGTTCCAACTTCACTATCACTACATAGTATAAAACAAAGTCGCATTCTTCTGTCCGTCCCTATGTATGCATAAATCTTTAAAACTACGCAACGGATTTTGAAGCGGTTTTTTTTAATAGATAGAGTGATTCAAAGGGAAGGTTTATATGTATAACCCACCCCCGCTTTGCACGGGCGAAGCCGGGGTGGGCCACTAGTTTTAAATAAATTATTATTGTTCTTTTAATTTTCCAATAGTTACTTTGTTATTCATTTGTCGTTTGGCTTCTACGATGCGCTCATGATGGAATTAGTGGTGTCATGTTTCATTTTAGCTTTCCAATACTGAGTCGGCCCCCTCCAAATTTACAGAAGGAGCATGGAATGGGGTGGACAATATGTCGTTTTAACATCTTGTCAATTTTGCGGGCATCAAAATTCAAAGCGAGTCGCTAGTATTAAAAAAAACATTTCGCGTCATTCAAGCGAATATTCCAGACATAAAACGACACGATATAGTCGCGGGACCATCGCACACAACACGGAAGGTAAATAGAAAATCTATCCGTGGCCGATTGCTATGCATGGAAAATTGTAATATGCAAGATGTGACGCGGTTATTGTAATAATATCAAAACATACAATAAGACCTTTTTTGAAGATATTCATTCGTTTTGTGGTGTGGTAACGGATTAGTAATACATAATGTCACCACCCCATTTTATCCTGAGGGTGTCATAACAGCCGACAAAGGGAAATGATAGGGCCGAAAACCTGGCCGTAAGAGAAGGAAAACTTGACACGAAACCCTAAGCCAACCCGTCTGGCCAGCGTGGCATAGTAGGCTAATTACCCTCCAGACAGTGGGCCATTTAAGGGCAGAGAAGTAGCAAGTAGTATTCGTTTTAAACCCCCGCAAAAGAACGAGGTGCTAGAATTTTGTCGTCTCCGTAAATGGTTTCCTAAAACTCTTTTTTCGTTGGATATGCTCGTGGATGCCCGTTGAGGGATGGCCGAGGTATGTGACTCCGGGGCGTGGATAGATGGTAATTAATCGCCCCGCCCTACTTACTAAAATCAACGGCGTTCCTCCACTGCGTTGTGGTTCCCAATGGAGGAACATGCTCCGTGACTTCTTATTATCACTATCACTTCACTATCACTACATATTATAAAACAAAGTCGCTGTCGTCTGTCCGGCCCTATGTATGCTTAAATCTTTAATACTACGCAACGGATTTTGATGCTGTTTTGTCTAATAGATAGAGTGATGCAAGAGGAAGGTTTATCACTCGTGCGAAGACGGGGCGGGTCGCTGGTGCCTAATAAAAAAGAAGCTGTTTTATTGAAAACGTAATATTCTCGATAAATCCGCTAAAAGCGTTTTGATTTCAGTGACATCATCTACTCTCAAATACCAGAGAGAGGCTCGGTATTGTCACAGGCTTTTTGACAAAATATTTCCCTTTGTGGTGTGGGATTAAGCATTGCAATGCCGTACACATTATGAGCGAAATTTGTCAGGATTTCTGAATATGTTGGCGGGGCCTGCTGAAAAAATGTTTTAATGTTTACGTAAAGTGCGGTCCATACATAAAACAAATTCTGTTTGTAATGTTGAAGTACTTGGAACCGGCCCCAAACCTGGGCCACAAAGTTCCTGATTCGGTGGAGTCATAATAGACAATCAACTGTCTTTAATTGTCGATTGTGACACTTTTGGTAACCTATTAGTATAGTGTCAGATGTGAGATGTGCCACTCGCTTTTGCCACTAGCACTTAGCAAGAACTTTTGAATTTAGCCGATTAATAAATAAATAAAAAAATAATCCTTGGACATTTCACACAACGCCATCAAGTTAAGCAACTTAATGCTTGTGTTATGGTGACGAGATGGATGATAAACTACTTTTTTTTTTTGTTGAAAATATTAAATATATCTATATCTATATATATCTATAGATAGAAAACACCCAGACCCGGAACAAATACTTGTAGGTCGTAAAAATATTTCATCCGTGCGGGAATCAAACCCGCGACATACTGCGCAGCAGTCGATCGCTCAACCACTGCGAACAATATTAGCTATTGCATCGTTTTGAATTGGCGCTATAATAAAAATATAGGCCTTGGGAATCCCACACGTTGGAATTTAACTATAGGAGTCGCCAGAATTCAAAGCAAGCCTTTGAATTTCGGCGATTCCTGGTCTTTATATTAATCCAAGTAGGCCAGGCTGAAATAATGATAAAATGTGGCTTATAGGGTTTTTAGGGAGTTAGCCCACCGAGACCAATGTCTCTTTCACAACTGTGATAATCAGTAATTATTTGGTTATACCAGCTTCTTACGATTGCAGCATGGACGTATAAAAAAAGGCGGACGGAACTCTGGCTAAGACAAAAGTGAGACGCCAAAATGGCGGCTGATCTGTATGTGTGAGTTAATTTTGGGGTTGCCAAGATACACAAAATTTTGCAATAAAAACATGGTTAAAATATTAAAAAAAAATTGTTCGAAATTGTTATGTTTAACTTTAACATCCTAAATGCTGAGTATTTTCTTTTATAATAATGTCTTTTACTTTGAGAGTTTTTTGAAATTTCCTCTAATTTCGATATGTGTTGAAAACCATTCAAAATTAAAAGAAATGCTTTCATTACCAAAATTTTTTTTGTGATAATATATTTATGTTGCCTTACTATAATTATAATTTATTGCGCACCTCTTGAGAAGCACTGGTATTAAATGGTACAGTAACAGTTTATTCCTCTGCCACGTGTCTTGACTCAAACAAATATTAAAACAAAATAAAGCACTGGGGATTAAAATAATGTATGAATATTTTTACGATTCGACGACACGGTTGGCGCAGTGGTTGAGCGATCGACTGCTGCGCAGCATGTCGCGGGTTCGATCCCCGCACGGAAGAAATATTTGTACGACCTACAATTATTTGTCCCGGGTCTGGGTGTTTTTCTATCTATAATATGTATGTATTTACAAAAAAATGTATTTTAGTAGTTTGTCATCCATCTCGTTACCATAAAACAAGCATTAAGTTGCTTAGCTTGGGACGAGATGGCGTTGTGTGAA
Organism: Clostera curtula; assembly: GCA_905475355.2. Lineage (NCBI taxonomy): Eukaryota > Metazoa > Arthropoda > Insecta > Lepidoptera > Notodontidae > Clostera > Clostera curtula. The sequence goes on along the minus strand of FR997804.1, from coordinate 1,139,654 downwards.
ATGTCCAAAGATATTTATTATTATTATATACCGACACAATAGCTACAATGTACTCGTACATTTAAATTTTGAAAAAATAAGCGGCATAGTTTCATTTTTTTTTGTAGTATCCATGTCTTGGTAGATTGCTAATTTACCTTTTAAGGTACTCCATAAGTAACAACACGGCGGAGTCCTCCTTTAGTTGTTTACTAGCTTTTGCGCGCGGCTTCGCCCGCGTGGGCTTCGAACCCGTGCATATTTTTAATGAACATAAAATCGGTTATTGTGACTAAACTATGATAGTTAGATATGTGCTCTCGCGGACTTTTTTGTAGATCTGTATAAGACCTACAAACCCGTAGTACATCATTTTGTTCTATTGTCAATAGTTTTTGCAGCGCACGCATAAATAGGTTTTCGATTTTACACCTTGGTTTATAAAATTGCAATTTTCATACGGATCCCTAATTATTTTGAAAATAAAATATAGCCTATAACCTTCCTCGATAAATGGACTATCTAACACTGAAAGATTTTTTGAAATCGGACCAGTAGTTCCTGAGATTAGCGCGTTCAAACAAACAAACAAACAAATAAACAAACAAACAAACTCTGCAGCTTTATATATTAGTATAGATAAGTCATCCGCATCAAAATGTATAATGACACTGTATTTGTTTGGAATCCAATCGTTTTCACCATTACAATTTCTACTAAGTAATTTTAATTCAATCATTTCTTCATACTTAATTTTCCTTAGAAAATCTAGCAAAAGGAATATAAAATAAAATAATCATTTTTATAATAAAATTAAAATTGATTTTTATAATAAACGAAAAATTGCCCACATTTCGGTTAATTTGCACACGTGAATATTGGCAACACTGAACTTAAAATTAATTGTTTTGTTCTAGCAAATACAAATTGATTTTAATGTATATACCTAATCTGGAAATAAGTGATTGAATTATTCATTTACGTATGAAACGTGATTCCTGGATTGTTTTTCTTTCGGTCACTACGGTTTTTACACCATTTTACCACGCAAGACATGATTTATAGTTTTTATTTTTACGCCACATATTGCGTCTTTAAGCATCGATGTTCACGCGCGTAATGGCCGACTAATGTGTGAAAGTGTGCGTGCTGGCCTATACATATAGCTGATCTGGCCGACTATGATGTCACAGTTTTTAGTTAGCGAGACTCTGTCCGACTTTTTTTATACGTCCATGGTTTGCGGGTAGGATGGCGGCCGGGACCAATGTCTTTGTGTGCTTCCGAAGCACAGACAAGGTCAGAGGTTACGAATGGTGGATTCCCATCCATCTTCCAGCACAACCAGGCGTGACTTAATCCGCAGATCGACAGATGAACTCTTTAAAGTCATGGCTCAGATAAAGCGAAGACAAGGTTGTCCCAAACCCCTCTTATACACTGTGATAAATGTAAGGAGCGCAAGGGTGCGACTAGAACGCTTAATTACAAGGTCTGTATCCCTTGAGCAGTTTGCACACCGGCAACTGAGCAGCGATAATTTAGTTTTATATATTTTTATTTTTTGGCGAAATCGTCGTTACTTTAGGTTAATCGGTACAACACTAATGATATTCGGAACTCTTAATAAGTCTGAAGCAAACAATCGGAACCAAAGAAATCGGAGCAATAAAGGAACTCAAGAGGCAAATCACCTAGGTGCAAGAGTAGGAAAACTTGACTCAAACCCTGTGTCAATACATCTTGCCAGCGTATCACAGTAGGTTCATTTCCCTCTACAAATTTGGAGGAGTTCTGACTCAGTAGTGGCTCATTTATGGGCTGAAACAATTCACAGTACACTGGATTCCAAGATGACGACAGACGGTAAATATCGTCTCGGTTGAAGTTGCTGTGTTTTTTTTTATTTCTACTGCTTCACACCCCAAAATCCTGGATTAGTAGTAGTGGTCAGTGGAGAGGACAGTTGGTTTATAGAGCTCAATCCATTGGTTTCAATTTTTGTCAGGTAGAATCTCATCACCGGTTAAATGTGTGTATGTAATTGTCAAGTGGTTTCAAGACTTGTCCTGAGATTTTGCCGGCCACTTTTTTGTAGCTCCATTGTTGCTGGTCTACTAGGGTCGGTCTATGAGTAAGAATTACACCAAACTCACAGTAGCCAACTCATTGTGTAAAAGTTCACTGTTTTAGTCGACACTGAATTATTAAGTTATTTTGAAACTGTTTTTGCAACTCGGCTAATTACTCTTAGTTCTCGGGAAAGGAGAGTACAGTGTGATTAAACGATTTTCAGTTTAGCACTAAAGATTAGAACGATGACTAAGGATTTAAGAGAGGTATCGCTCATTTGGGGACTGCTTTCGGTGGTAAGTCACTGTTGAGTCGGGCTCTTCCACCTACATGGAGGGTAATTAGCCTATTGTACCACGCTGGCCAAACGGGTTAAATCATAGGAGGGTTTCTTAAAAAATAATGTCTTCTAGATTTAATGATTAGAATTGTATTAAAATTTTCCATTTAACATAAATAATTGATAATCCTACTAATATTATAAACGTGAAAGTTTGTAACAATGTACGTTTGTTACTATTTTACGCAAAAACTACTGAATGCATTTTGATGAAACTTTATAATAATATAGGTTATTCTTATATCTATCTATAACAGATTTATTTTTCAATACTCGTGCGAAGTATCACGTAATTGTTTTATCAAACCAAAAATAGTGCAATATCTTCGCCGACCCAATTGTCTATTCGACCCACCCACAACCTTAACACGATAAGAATCAGTGAGTTAGCAAAGAGGAAATCTCGCTGATGTGGTAATCGTATGGACCCAACTTGCTCCTGTTTGTATCTAACTTTTGTTTCTAACGACCTAAACTGAAAGTTGAAGGCAGATGGAAAAACTTTGAGAAATTCCATATGAGTTGTTTTCATGTATCTAAAGAACCACAATACAAATATTTGTTTACTTTTCTTATAAGGTCCTTGTGGCAATATTTTACTACAAAGTTTATTTTTGTTTATAGACAAAAGAAGGCACGATACTTTAGTTACTTTTCTTCAAATTTCAATTATTTGGAATAAAATTAATATTATGATGTCTTGCTTGTCGCGATTGTTACACATTGAAATTAAGCATAAATATTTGAGTAAACATTCATTATTATTAAATATGTATATGTATTAGAATAAGTATGTGATTATTGTATGAGCGCGCTAGGTCATTACAAATTGTAATGTATGGTATTGTATTGTAAAATTGTATAGTAGATGTTTGATATTGATCAAGCGCGCTCCAAACTGGCGGTAAACTGTCCAATATTTTAAATGTAATACAAATTATATAATACAATTTATTAATATAGTGACACTATCTAAGTGTCTATTGTGTCCTATGCAAAATAAATGATTTGAATTTGACTTTAATATTCATGCAGTCGCCTCGTACGATACCGTGAGGATAGAACGGGTTGGCTACACTGTGTATTCCAACCCCATCACCAGCCGATCTACGTCACGTCATAAAAACGTTTATATACGAAGAATATTCCTGTAAAGTTGACAAAATAGTGAACGTTTATCACGTTTTCAATGAAATCTGTGAAGCTACGTGTCAGCGATGCTCTTCATTACATTATACATGAACCCGCCGATCTCTCGCTACTACAGAAACATACGGGCTGCAATAAACTCTTTAAACGGTAATGGTAACTATATGTAAACTATGGATTTAGAATACACAGTCACCAAACCAAACCAACCTGAAGGTGTCGTAAGAGGTGACAAAAGAAATGCAAGAGGCAGTTAACCTAGTTGCAATAGAAGGAATTGTTGATACAAACCCGGGGCCAACCTGACTTGCCTTTGTGGTACAGTAGGCTAGTATTTTGGTGCCGCGTTCCGACCTGGTAGTAGTGTTCTAAAACTGATGTATCCGTTGACGATTGTGAACGCCATAATTGGTATAAACAATAAAGCATTTTTCTATTCTATTAAACAAATTTATGGTTTAAATAATGATGACAACAGGCTTAGGCATTAGGTTTCTGCGATTCAAAATCAAAATGTTTAAAAATAATTGGTTTTACTAGCGGAATGCCAATTCCACAGAGAAGAGCCAGAAAGAAACTCCATTGGCTGCTAAATTAAATCTGATCTCAATGTAACCCACATTGAGATCAGCGTTGGTTGACAACAATCAGCATTATGCTGAGTCTGGGTCGGTTTGTGGCAAGACTCTAAAATACAATTGATGTAGGTATATTTTAATTTTAAGATCTATGCTATGTGTATGTTTGTCATTGTATTTTTGTCTCTTGCTATAAGAAAGAATATGACTATGTCTAAATGGTTACCTTCAGATAAAACAGATTGTTCGCGTATAAGTCATAAGGTTGTAAAGCTAGTCGCAAGATAATGAAAATTTTAACTAAGCTCCTGTTTCCTTCCAGTAATTGGAGGAGGCCCGACCAGGCAGTGGGTCTTTTGTGGGCTGAGAAGTAAGTTGGCGTGTATTTTACAAAATTGACATACGTATATTTTCTTTCGGACAGGACTATCGCGTTACGAGTGAGAACGACCGTGATTCGCGCCAACTATTTATTGCACGATGACTCGGCGGACCCACGTCACGCCACGTCACGTCAACGTCACGCACGTCACGTCACGCGTTCCGTGCGGTCCTAATGGAAATAGTGACGAAAGTTTTGTGGGTCTGATGGATGAATGGGTTTAAAATTGTAGGTATACAAAAAGAATATTGAACGGTTACCGCGAAGGAGCAATGTGGTGAAGGATTTAGAACATATACTTAAGGTATTTTTTTCAGTGTGGGTGGACATTTCTAGTCCAGAAATGAATAGTTTGGATAACCCCAAAATATAATCTAGTGATGTTAAATCACACGATATGTCTGGCCCCTTAACTCAGATTCTCAGACGGACGATTATGTTGTCCGAAAATATCGCGAATTGTGACTTCACGTAACTACCATTTTCATAGCGGATTTTAATTAATTTTAATTAGATTTTCGAGCGAAATCGAATTCATTGTAACCATTGCCAAAGCATCTACTATGAATACGTCAAAAAACTAAATGTCAAAACAGCCATGTTGCTTGTGTTGGCCCAATTGAAAACAAAGCTCTTGTTTCTAACACACCGCAACAAAACCTTACACACACCTCGCATACCTCATTTTACACACACACACCCATTCACCCCCTCACCCCATAGCTCAACGTCAAAATACTTCCCAATTCTTAACAATTGTCCTGCACTCTTTATATTTTGTCTTTGTTTTTTATCTTATTTATTTTGTTATTAATTATTAATTAATTAAATTAACTATAATCACTTTTTGTATGGAACATCATTCCATTCTAATCTGAACTCTGAAGACGGGCGTTGGTAGCTGCGCTGCAGTTTATACTTTTCATTTTCATCATCATCATCATCATCATCATTTCAGCCAAAAGCCGTCCACTGCTGGACATAGGCCTCCCCCAAGGATTTCCACAAAGGCCGGTCCTGGGCCGACCGCATCCACTGCTTTCCGGCGATCTTAACCAGGTCGTCGGTCCACCGTGTGGGAGGCCTACCAGCACTGCGCCTTCCGGAACGCGGTCGCCACTCGAGGACTTTTCTGCCCCATCGGACGTCGGTCCTGCGAGCCATGTGCCACAGAAAACTCCGACATAATTTACGAACACACATGACACCCAAACCCGGATCATACATCACTGGCTTACATTAATATACTCCGGAATCAATCCAGGGGCACATGACCCAAAAGTGTCGCCGACCCCTAGACCATCACAACTCCCAATAGGGAACATACATAGTAAAAGAGACGCTTTTAAAAATCACCCAATTTTGGGATTGGGTTAAAGGGGTCAGATACATTGTGCGGAAAACAAAGACAAAAGCAAAGACACTTCTTAGAAAGTAATTAAAAGTTGCCAAAGTAAGCACGACGGAAGGCGACAGAAGCAAACTGAGCTCCGAGATTTCTCCAATTCTAATTGTGCAACTTAAATAGGACTTAAGTGTGCCTTAAGGATTTACAAGTTGCTAACCTACCCCTTCTTCTGGGGTGCAATTCAAGGGTGCAATGTATGCGTTAGACGTGTGATACCCGTGTGTCACAGAACCATGGCAGATGTTGAGCTGGACACCTTTTCGGTACAACTAGACACACGTAGTTCTAAATACTCTTGCTTTTCTTCTTCTTTATTTTTTTAAATACGGCAGATGTTTGGACATTTGACTATTGCCCGGGCTTGCTCTCGCAAATTTTTCTTTTTTCATTCAAATATGACGATTTTATAAAAGCGGGCACAGAATTTCTTTAAGGCTCTTCTCTGTAGAAAAGCCTTCCGAATCGGTGGTTTAGATTTTGACTCAAAAAGCACCTAAAGCAGAAATAATAGACCAATATGCCTAAAATACTTAGTCTCTTTTCTACATTACCATAATGACGCGACACCTACAAATTATACCACAATCAGTTCATTAGAATCAGTTACGAAATATGCAAGCTAGCGTGTGTGGTAGCAATAAAAAGCTGCCTACCCTGCAATCGTGAGGATCGATAGTTGTCGCATTGCGCACACGATGCTCGCTGCATACCTTGGCCATTACCACATGGAACTGCATATATTTTCGAAAGATGTTTCGGTCGCAGCAAGCGTTGGAGATTAGTGCTTAAGCTTGGCTAGCGTTGCCAACTTTTTTCGACAAATCTGTACTCTGTACTTATTTTTTTTTATATATATAAAGCTGCAGAGCTTGTTTGTTTGAACGCGCTAATCTCAGGAACTACTGGTCCGATTTCAAAAAATCTTTCAGTGTTAGATAGTCCATTTATCGAGGAAGGTTATAGGCTATATTTTATGTTCATAAGAATTAGGGATCCGTATTAAAATTTCGATTTTGTAAACCAAGGTGTAAAATCGAAAACCTATTTATGCGTGCGCTGCAAAAACTATTGGATGTCCAAAAAGTCCATATCTAACTATCATAGTTTAGACACAATAACCGCTTTTATGGTCATAAAAAATATGCACAGAGATAAGCACGGGTTCGAAACCCACGCGGGCGAAGCCGCGCGCAAAAGCTAGTAAAGTATAAAATGGTTTGGATAGGAAAAAACATTTTTTTCTAATCTAACTAGTCTACCCCATCCGTTGTCCGTTCTTCTACAGATATGATAACCAGCCCATAGCCACTTCAGTGCACTAATTCTCTGGACTATTTTAGTCCCAGAATACAAGACTGGGTCGTTCGTACAGGCAACCTGATGATAAGTGACTGTGACGTCAAGTTGTTATTTACTATGATGACACAGAACAGCTGCCAGTTTAGGTATTTCACCTTACACAATTTCGTGGATTTCCGGAAATTGAGCGGCTTCAATTTCTCCCCAGTCGACCCCCGTACATGTAGCCTTATTCCGTTTCCAGATATACCCAAACCGCTTATGAAATGAAGTTGTCATTTGCCGTTATAAGCCGACCTGTCTGTGGTTTAGTAGATTTTTTTCTTTCATCGTATACTCGAAAAGGATTAATAGTGGTTTACACTTTAAAAAGTTTACAGTTAAGTTCTCATGAAATAAATTTGCTGGTAGAGGGAGATCACTAGACACAGTATTGTAATTGTCTAGGATAGTTTAACTTACTTAAGTTTATACTTAACTAGTGGCCCGCCCCGGCTTCGCCCGTGCAAAGCGGGGGTGGGTTATACATATAAACCTTCCCCTTAAATCACTCTATCTATTAAAAAAAAACCGCTTCTAAATCCGTTGCGTAGTTTTAAAGATTTATGCATACATAGGGACGGACAGAGGAATGCGACTTTGTTTTATACTATGTAGTGATTAGAATTTAAATATTTTGTTTATTTATACACATGGTTGGGGAAATGGTCTATTTGCACATAGTTGTACATTTGGCTGTGCGATTTCTATCTGGCTGGCTCATAGGAAATATTTTTAACAAATTGGCACATTATATATGGCTACAGAAATGAATTAAAATGAAATAATACAAATTTAGTAATTAAGTGACGATAAAATATATAAATATACAAATATCGTATTTATATTTTCATCATAAATTGTCTTACTACTACTCAGCCCATAGATGACCCATTGTTGAGTCGGGCCTCCTCCAGCTAAGGAGGGTTTCGTATCAAGTTTTCCTTCTCTTGCGGCTAGGATATTGGCCTTGTCCTTTCCGTTAGTCGGCTCTTACCACACCTTTAGGATGGAATGGGGCGGTGACACTAATTATTTTAATTCCATCACCACAAAGACTTTATGAGAATAAACTCGCATTAGCTCAATGTTGCGCTCAATTATATTGTTAATCTTTTGTTTTGTTGCTTACTAACCGATTACTCTACTACTACTACTAAGCCCATAAATAAATAATATAAATATCCTTGAACATTTCACGCAACGCCATTTCGTCCCAAGATAAGCAACTTAATGCTTGTGTTATGGTAACGAGATGGATGATAAACTACTTATATACATATTTTTTTTGTAAATACATACATATTATAGATAGAAATGACACCCAGACTCCGAGCCAGTGCCTCTGGTTTTAGACAAAGACACTTGCCCGACCCCGGAATCGAACCCGGGACCCGTTGATCCACTGTTAAGTCGGGCCTCCTTTCATCACGGGGAGGGTAATTAACTTACTGTGCCACGGTTCCGTTTCAAACTTTCCTTCACTTGGGCTAGGTTGTCGGCCTTGTCATTTCCTTTTCTCTGCTCTTACGACACCCTCAGGATGAAATGGGGTGGTGACACTATGTATTCTAAATCCGTCACCACACGGATAGACTACCCTACTACGTATAAAGATCTCAAACCAGAACTGACTAATAAACCGGTGCGGTCGTCTAAAACCACCAGATTCACTTAGTAAACCTGCCCATTACCATAACCACCCCTCTAAAATGATTATAGCCAACACACGCAACTCCATACTGCGACAGACAGACGTAGAGATAAATCAATTAAAGTTATCAACCGCAGCCGCTATGCAAATACCTCCGCAAATTACACGACCAGCCGCCGCGTTGGCAGAATAGTTGATTAAGAACATCGCCACGCCTGTTCTGCTAAGTGGATATGCAGCATACTACTAGACTCTGTTACTTACATACATACATACATAAAGTCACGCCTTTTTCCCGCAGGGGTAGGCAGAGATCACATCCTTCCACTTGCTACGATCCTGGCTCACAACTTTCGCTTCTTCCACTTTCATCAACTTCCTCATGCATGCACGTCGGTTTAGGGAGCACCCTAAACCAACGAGCAGAAGCATCTGATCTGACCTTTCTTTAGGATATCACCTATATATACTTACCAGCGATATAAAGACGGGTAACGTTTCACTGAGATAAAATAACTACTAATAATGACCTCCATCAGAAGGCTCAAAGTCACCCAAAGGGCAATGGAGAGGGCTATGCTCTGAGTTTCCCTGCGAGATCGAATGAGAAATGAGGAGATACGCAGGCAAACCAGGGTCACCGACATAGCCCATAGGAATGCCAAACTTAAGTGCACATAGCTCGCAGGACCGACTCCCAATGTGGCAGAAAAATCCTCGAGTGGTGACCGCGTTCCGGAAAGCTGGTAGCTCTCCCACACGGTGCACCGTTGACCTGGTTATGGTCGTTGGACAACGATGGATGAGGGCAGCCCAGGACTGATATTTGCGGAGATCCTTGAGGGAGGCCTATGCCCAGCAGATGGTGATGATGACTATGGGCTTACCATACATGTCCCACTGCCTCCTCCTGCCTCGTCCAACTACATGGTACATCAGTATGTAAGACAAATGAGGTGAGACAGATGCCGATCCCGAATAATTTGGGAAACGGGCGAAGAACATTACGAAAGTTTGGGAAAATTCACCTTCAAAATTATACCACGGTTCTGACTTGTTCGTTCAAATATATACTGATTTAACCCAATAGAATGAACTGTGACTTGATAAAGAGTAGTACCTCTCTTTATCTAATTACTATCTTTAATTAAGGAGACATTTACAAGATTACCCCGGGACGAGATCTTTTCGTAATTTATCATTGCGGCCCTCTTACCTCCCTAGTGTTTACTTAAGCTTCCCTGGTCTATAATAGTTATAGCTTTTTTAGCTGGATTTTTTGTTATACGGATGTAATGGATATAACAATTCAAGCTACGTAACCACTTTTACAATAAGCTCAATAAGTCTCAAGTTTAGTGGAATATATATGTCGGAGATAGCGACGGCTGAGCGATAGAGTCGTCATCATCTTGACTTGGTACGAGGTTTATTACTTGTAACTTTATAATTCACAATATTAACCACAGTATCAATAACAATGTTCAGTTAACACACTTAAATAGACAAACCGACAGGTTCGCAACGGAGAAGTGTCTCGGTCCGTGTCCCAACGTCGACTGACTGATCGAGCCAACCTCACTTTCCATTACGACTCTGTCCACGTGCCGCCATTGCAAAACAACTGACGTCACCGCGTTTGCCGCACTACTGTGTCAACAATCAATTGAGAAACTTAATAAAACGATATCGTCATCCACGACACGGCCATTCTGACGAAGCACACGTCCTCGTGTGTACTTGTAACAAAATAACCAACTGAGGCATATTTTCACGATCGGCCAACCTGATGCTAATGGTCCGTAATCGTATCTTAAGAATCAAGTTAACAGAGATCACGTTAGCATACAAATAATTTCAACAACTTTAACACGAAAGGTTCCTCTAAGCCCATAATCTTTAAATCTCAATACTGATACTTTAAAACAGTAAGTTTAAGACAATAAGTACACAACACATGGCCCAGCTGTCCCAGCAGCTAGTGACAATTCACGTGTCACCCATATCGACATCGCTCCAAGCGATACGACCAACACTTTAACTGGAGTCCACGACTCCCAGGCCACACAGGACCATACAAATAGTCTCTCTCGAAACCCGGGTCCCCGCCACACCACTAGCTGCCCATCGCGCTCTGTATAACTCTGAGAGTTGCAGTTACGACTACAGACTAGTGCGTGTAGTGCGACCTAGCCAAGGTATGTGTTCTTATTTACTGTTGGAGGCATCCTCCTCACCATCTTCATCAGACAAATTTAACTCAACGGACACACTGCTTAGAGGAATCCTCCTTATACAGTCGTGAGCGTATTTTTATGTTCTATTACCGGTCAAAGATTTCAGCAAATAACGATCACCATCAAGTAACTCCACATTTTTTTAAAGGTCCCTTGTACTTCGCGTCTAATTTAGTTTGGTTTCTCTTCGTTCTGAATTTAAACTAAATTACCAACATCAAACTTTACCACTTTAACTTGTAGTTTTATCAAATTTTACTTTTTCGTAACTGGCACTCTTTTCTATGTACGTGGCCGCTTGCTCTCTTGTCTTACTAATGTCTACTGCCGGTCCGGAATCATTCAAAGTTAATAGGTTAAATGGTCTAGCTAAACGTCCTATCAGAAACTCGAGTGGACTCGCTTGTATTACACGGTGGACAGAGGAATTCAAAACTAATTGCACGTCTTCTAACGCTTCATGCCGGGACCTATCAGACGCTTCTACCGCGGTCAGCATACTTTTTAACGCGCTCATTGTTCTTTCTACTTGGCAATTAGCGCGACTTGACTAGCTATCAAACGTAAAGAAACACCGTGAAACTGACAAAAAAACTTTGAATTCTTTGTTGGCAAAGCATCGTCCCAGATCTGCAATAACTAACTGGAGCTCCAACTAAAGACGCTTGATTTAAGGGATTTAATTGTTCTAGCCAAATCTATTCTCAGGGTATGATATAAGGGAACAAATTTTGTGACCGCATCAATTAAAACTATGACGTACTCCTTGCAATCGCTTTTTCCACTTAATTTGCCAATTAAGTCAACGTGCACAGTATGCCACGGGATACTTATGTTAGGAATTGGATGAAGTCCCGAACGCACTTAGCCATGTGCTCGAACCAATAGTGATCAACCCTTTCAAGAGTCTTCTTAAATTCAAGGTGCATACGTGATTCGTGCACGTGGTTAATTACTGACCAGCGGAAGGCCCGGGGAACAATTGGAAGACACCGGGTCCGATTATTTCTCTGTACCTTGCGATGTAGGACACCTGAGCGCATGTTGGAAATGTCGAGTGGTAACAGATGATCTTACGAGCTCGAGCCATACGACGTCCCTCACGATAACTGATTTGAAAATCAAAGGCCTGCACCAAGGCCCACCTAAGATGCACACGTGCGGTGCTGTCGGTGTTCCAGGGCAGAATGAATAGAACATTCATCCACTCCTGCGATGACCGAACCACTGACTCACTTCATTCGCGAGCGAAACCATCCATTTACTCGTTCCTTCGTTCGATACGTCACAGCTCTTCAGAATCTATGCGCAGCGCCATCCGCGAGTAATGCCACGGAGGCGGCATAGATGGCGCTAGTAGTACTAAAACGTTAACTCAATACGCCACACGACCATCCTGACAGTCAGCGCGTTCTCGCGCGTCTTTCATTGTCGTTGTGTGTGAAACGTAATAAAAGGAAAAACTCGTACGGTTATCGGGGTGCCCCGAGTCACAAAGCGCCAAGCTTTCAATGGTCAACTGTACGCGAAGCGCGTAGCTCCCGACGTAACAGTACGGGCTACACAAAACACGGAGTTCCGACGTACAGCAACGGAGCTACGTGAAGCGCGGAGCTTCCAATACACTATAGCAGTGTTACACGAAGCGCGGAGCTTCCAATGCACTATAACAGCGTTACACGAAGCGCGGAGCTTCCAATGCACTATAACAGCGTTACACGAAGCGCGGAGCTTCCAATGCATTATAACAGCGTTACACGAAGCGCGGAGCTTCCAATGCACTATAACAGCGTTACACGAAGCGCGGAGCTTCCAATGCATTATAACAGCGTTACACGAAGCGCGGAGCTTCCAATGCATTATAACAGCGTTACACGAAGCGCGGAGCTTCCAATGCACTATAACAGCGTTACACGAAGCGCGGAGCTTCCAATGCATTGCAACGGTGAACTTAGCAAACTTCCACATGCCTCTCGTTACTCGCCGCTGCTGCAGGCGCTGCTCCGAACTGCTTGCGCCTACTGCCGCGCCAGCTCCTCCGCTGTTGCCACGTGGACACTTCGTTGCCAAATGTCCGGTGGTGCCGCACCTGAAACAGATTAAGTCCGACCGCGGCCTCGGTCCCGCAGAGCTTGACGCCGAAGTGACAGCACTGGCTGCCTTGCCTTTCACCTCGCCTTTGGAACGGCAATCGGACGGTCGGTGACCTATTTTACCGCAGTTGTGAAATTTCACCGTTGCCGACTGAAACTTCGATCGCCTGAAGTCTGGATCTGCTGTCCTATCGCCTTATGTTTATGCTCTCAATCTACCTCACCGATGCAAATCAAGGCATATAATGGTGCCATAATCTTGGAAAACTGATATAACCTGCCGAAAATATGACGCTAGACCGATGAACTGTCAAGCTAAACAAGCACAGCAATCTAAACTTCGTATCGCAAGTAATTAACAGGTAAACATGTAAAAGAATTTCAAATAATATTTTCTTACACCGGTCAAAGCCACACTATCGTAAAGTCGTATACCATACAATATACCCGAGTAATAAAATGGAAACTGCTCACCGGAGTGACGTAAAATTGCAGCTGGTGCGCTTACTACAGATCCACTCACTATTCTTTGACCTGGCTGACCGCAGTACTGTTGCTCGCCTTCCTGCTGCTCCGCTCAGGGCAGTTAGACCCATAGTGTCCTTGTCCATCACAATGAAAGCAAGTGATCCCCACTTAGTTAATCGCCGCACTATGACTGCAGCTTGTGATCTTCAGTTTAGAACAATCTTCATGTAGCTTAATGTCTCCTTTATAGTGACAATGAATCGCCATTATCGGTTATTTCCATCGCGTACAGAAGCACACACATTACCACTACACTGTTTTCTCCACGTGGGCTGAATGAGTTACATCCCACTTCTGATGTCGGAGATAGCGACGGCTGAGCGATAGAGTCGTCATCATCTTGACTTGGTACGAGGTTTATTACTTGTAACTTTATAATTCACAATATTAACCACAGTATCAATAACAATGTTCAGTTAACACACTTAAATAGACAAACCGACAGGTTCGCAACGGAGAAGTGTCTCGGTCCGTGTCCCAACGTCGACTGACTGATCGAGCCAACCTCACTTTCCATTACGACTCTGTCCACGTGCCGCCATTGCAAAACAACTGACGTCACCGCGTTTGCCGCACTACTGTGTCAACAATCAATTGAGAAACTTAATAAAACGATATCGTCATCCACGACATATATTTTATATATATTCTGTATGAGTATGTATCAACTAATATATTTTTTGAGTGACGTAACATTTTTATAGAACTAGGTGCTCCCCGCTGTGTAACCCACGTGGAGATGGAAATTATTTTTTCGAAAAAAAACCCTATAACCTTCTTCGATAAATAGACTATCCAACACTGAAATATTTTTTGAAATCGGCCCAGTAGTTCCTGAGATTAGCGCGTTCAAAAAAACATACTCTGCAACTTTATAATATTAGTATAGATGAGAAAACCTATTTTACTCTACTCACAAAACATACTGTACACAGGCTGCTGTGAGATGAATGTTAGGTAAAAAACATAACAGCAGATTCCTCATTAGTCCCAACCGCTGCCGTAATAAGGGGCAACTTAATTAGTTGCCGACCACAGCCCCGAGTTGACTTTGGTTGCCCTATTAGTGATGTGCGACACCTATATCGATATTATATTTTTTATTAGCTGGATCCATATTGCCTTGTTGAGTGATTTGTTGGTGTAGGAGTAGGATGTGCCGCCTGTGGATCATGGGTCCCGGTTCGATCCCGCGGTTGGGCAAGTGTCATTGTGTAAACCAGAGTCTGGGTGGTACAATCATTGTACATACCACATCGTCTTGTAAATTGAGGATGATTAAATTCACGTTCCTATTGTCCGCGTGGTGACGGATTTAGAATACATAGTGTCACAACCCCATTTCATCCTGAGGGTGTCGTAAGAGCCGACGAAAGGAAATGACAAGGCAGATAACCTAGCCACAAGAAAAGGAAAACGTTATATGAAACCCTGTGCCAACCCGTTTGGCCAGCGTGGCACAGTAGGTCAATTGCTCGCCATGTAATCGGAGGAGGCCCGACTCAGCAGTGGGTCATCTATGGGCTGAATAGTTGTAGGTGCACTGAGCTACTACTCACCTTCTAAGAGGCTGTCCATTAATCACGTGAGGTTCGAAAGGAGGAGGAAGGGGTACGGCAAAAACAAAAAAAAAGGGGGGTGGGTGGTATAGTAAGATATCACGTGTATTTATTTTTTCGTCAAACGCGTGATTTTTAAACAGAAAAGCGGCGTGTATTGGCGTTAAGTTTGAGTGTAAGATTATATTTGTAGGAGGGAGGGGTAAAAAATGATGAAAAAAATATCACGTGATTAATAGACAGCCCCTAAGCGAAATACCTCTGTGTTTGTGTCGATAAAACCTATCCCATCCCTAAACGCAGTTAAAAGTAAGTGTAACCACACAACTACTAGTAAGGGAAGCAAATCTGTGACAGGCACAATAAAATTAGACAAAGCTTTTAGAATTTTCTAGGAAAAACTACCTGAGACTGGCGTCTATTGAGTGACATTTTGTACAAGCTTTCGCTCTGTGACAAATTTAAAACGAGACGAACTCAAATTTTTCAAAATTCTGGCTTAAATAATGTGCAAGTTGCCGCTTATCATAGCATATTGTCTACGCCAAATAGTGTAGAAGCCTGTAGGATATACAGTATGTTTGGTAAGTAAGTTTGATAGAATAAGATAATATAGGACTGACATGCACAAAATTGTATAAAAGTCCTTTTCTACAAATAAAGAAAAAAAAAGGTTTCGCTCAGGTAGGTTTTGTAAAACTGACAAGATTGAATACACAAATGTGTAATGAACACCCATACAGTAATGTTTGCCGGCCTAGGGGATGGATGTGCCGCCTTTGGATTACGGGTCCTTGGTTCGATTCCGGGGTCGGGCACGTGTCTTTGTGTAAACCAGAGGCACTTGCTCTGATACTGGGTGTGTTTGTGTACGTGAATTTCGTGATTGTAAACGCGATAAAAGTTATCCTACGTATCCCTGCACTGATACGTAGTGCAGGGGTTTAGTTAAAAAAAATGCATTCACTCTGGCCTCGTACATAAACGACCCACTGCTTTTAGAAGTGTGTTGTAAATGTGCTCCTCCAATTTTAAGGGGGGAAACTGGCCAGGTGGTTTGACATGAGCAAACAGGTTGTCTGCTTCTTGCCTCTTACGACACGCTCACGGTGGTTTTCTATAGCTAATATAAATCCATATAGGCCTAAGCGTCATTGGCAATAAAAATATTCCCAAGTAAAGTATAAAATTTGTCGGTTTAACGTGCACAGATTATAAACAATGAAAACAATTTGCCATAAAGCACAGATTTTTAAATAATCTATTGGCTTTTACTGCAGGACATAAAGCTAGCGTACACCAAAAACCAATTCCACCAAATTCCAATGCTTATTTAGCAACATAACCAATGTCACACGAAACAGCTTCCACGGCCTAAAGTAATAACAAAAATACGTTACCCATTTCCAGATAAATCCGCTCAGTTCGTGTTCCCCAATCCGGTTTGAACTACTCCGAGCCGGTTCGCAGCCAATTCGCACCGGATATATCCAGTTAAACGTACGGAAGAAGCTTATTCGTAGGATTTACCCCGATCGCAGTAGCTGAAAAAATATTTGCACGCGCATTCATAATATATCTGCTACTAAAGGTGTTTCGTGCGGCTCCGCTTATCGAAACGTACGGGAATGTCGTGTAGATTGGTTAAACACAGTATCAATTAACTTTTTTTAAATATCAGATTATTATTATTGATGTCTCTTCATTTCTTAAGTACTTAATTAAAAAAATAATTTATTAAAAGTAGTCAATAACCGTCAAAAACGAGGTCGATGACCTAAGCCCTTTTCGGTTCAGAGCTCCAGAAATAGGAACCTGCCCACGATCCTCGCGGAATCCAGAATGATAGCTTTCTTTACCAGGCTCTTAATCCAGCAACTCAGCGAGAGTTTCTTGAGATGTTGGTCGACACTCTTCGCGATAAGACCGATTACCGAAACGACTATCGGCACAATGATTGTTGAATCAACATGCCACACGGCAGTAACCTTGATTTATCTTTTTTCGGCTATAACGAGGTTCTCGTCATGAGGGATTGTTACGCCAACAAGCATTGCCCGAGTCGACTATCAACTATAATTTTATCATCCTTATTAGCAGGAATAGTCCTGTCAGTGATAATCGATCGATCCAGTAGAACGTGACAAGACCATCGTCAAGAATAATTTAGTTGTTGTGAATTTTGAAAACAAATTCAAATAATTTATTTTGTTTGGGTCATGATGGACACTTGCAAAAAGTCAAAACATTATTCATAATCACTATCACTACATAGTATAAAACAAAGTGGCTGTCGTCTGTCCGTCCCTATGTGTGCTTAAATCTTTAAACTGCGCAACGGATTTTGAAGCAGTTTTTTTCATAGATAGAGTGATTCTTGAGGAAGGTTTATTTGGTCATCATTGCACCCGTGTGAAGCCGGGGCGGGTCGCTAGTACAATATAAAAAGATCTACCGTCTACCATCAGTTCGGAACGCGACCACTGCTGAGAAGAACTGGTAAGAAACTCGGAGGGCTTGTCATTTTTTTTCATTGCGGTTCTATTTCATATGTATATAATATGTACAATAATATACAACATAAAATACTGACACTGAACAGTCCCCAACATAGTGTCACCAACATAGTTCTGATAAATAAATAATTTGAATTTGAAATAATGTGCTCGCGCTTGCATTAGCGTCAGGGCAGTGTCGTGTAGGTATGAGGTCGTCCCAAGGTGGCCTCTCCAGGACTTGTCTGGGACAAAACTGGAAAACTAACATTATTTGAGAATACAAAATATTCCTACAAAGGCTTTAACTAAGTTGAGATTTTGTTAAGTTCGAAGCAAAATTTTGCAAGCTAGGCTTTCAAACTTTTAAGAGCTTATTATATTTTGTTTGAGAATAGTAATCCTTTGGAGCTTATTTTTTTGTCTCTCTGTAAATATACAGCTGGGCTTTTTACTGAATTGATAGGCGATGGCTGCCACATGCGTCATGCTTGTGAACAGGTGCCGTTGCTGGTGGCTCGGGCATTAATAGGTCACCATTATTGACCAGATCTTGCTGATATTTGGCCCTTTGCGACTATTGCGCGAGGTTGCTTTCATAAATCTGTCTTCTACCCGGCCTTGTAACTAATAATGGCGACCTAAAAAGCAACTACGGTGTTTCTTGCCGGCTCGTCTCTGTAGAGCTACATTCGGAACCAATGGTAAATGATAGACTGTGTGGTGACGGATTTAGAATACATAGTGTCGCCAACCAATTTCATCCTGAGGGTGTCGCAACTACTGAGTCCTCCAAATTCGTACAGGGAAATTAGCCTACTGTGCCCCGCTGGCAATACGGGGAGCCACAAGGTTTGTGTCAATATATCTTTCTCTTGCTTTCCTTTAATCGGCTCTTACAACACCCTCAGGATCGTGTGGTTTTGTGACATTAT
Source organism: Clostera curtula (assembly GCA_905475355.2). Taxonomy (NCBI): domain Eukaryota; kingdom Metazoa; phylum Arthropoda; class Insecta; order Lepidoptera; family Notodontidae; genus Clostera; species Clostera curtula. The sequence goes on along the minus strand of FR997804.1, from coordinate 1,120,906 downwards.
GTATTCTAAATCTGTTACCACGCGTGATATTATGGCAATGCTAAACATGTCCAACATTGGACAAATGTCAACAAACATGAGCAAACATTGCCAAACGTTAACGTCGATTGGGTATAATGCATTGCAAACATCGTTGTGGATGCTCGTCGTGCACTATTTGAGTAACTCTTGTTGAAAAGCAAACTGCGATGCGGATTGCGGTTTCATGGCATTTGTGCTGCTTTGATATTATAGGTAGGATGTTTGTTTGAAAAAATAAAGTAACAAATTATCTAAAAAATTCCGTTGGCAATATCCAGCTTGTTTTTTCTTTTTTTACACATCCCATATATGACCCACTGCTGAGTTGGGCCTCCCCCAGTTACATGGAGAGCAAGCTTAATGTGCCATGTTAGCCAGACGGGTTGGCACAGGCTTTCGTATCAAGTATTCCTTCTCTTGCGGCTAGGTTGTCCGCCCTGTCATTTCCTGCGGTCGGCTCTTACGGCACCCTCAGGAAGGAATAGGCTGGTGACAACATGTGTTCTAAATCTGTCACAACACAGGCTTATTTTTATACACCACTAAGCGTACGGCCCAATGAGCAAACTTGATACGAAAGTCTGTGCCAACTGCCAGCGTGGCATAGTAACCCTCCATGTAAGTGGAGGAGGCCCGACTCAGCAGCGGGTCTGAGAAGTAGTAGTAACTTTTCCCCGTTTTAAGTGTTCCCCCGTGTGGGGCAGGATCAGTGGTGGATTTATACTAGGGGCAGTCGGGGCTAGTGCCCAGGACGGCAAATTTTCTAGGGCGGCAAAATTTGGAAAGTGAGAAAATAATTTCAATACAATATATTATATTTAACAAATCTTTTAAATAAACATTTTTATCTTTCAAGAAATATAATTTAATCAAATTAAAATTTTGTATGTTATAATATGTATAGGAAATATAAGTAAAAACTATTCAAATAATTTCATTAATTTATTTCCTTAAAATAAAATTTACGTCATAGGGCGGCACAAATTTAAATCCGGCCCTGGGCAGGATTAAGACTTCCCCACCACACGCTGGGAAATAACGCGTGTTGTAAAAGTTAACAAAACCAAGCTCGCTTGGTGGTAGGATCTAATGGTCCCTCCGGCTAGCTACCACCCTCGCATCTTAGTCCGGCGCCAAGCAGTTTCAAATGGGGTTATGTGAGAGCCAGTGCCCGACATTTCCTAGAATTGCCTGGTCCATCTTAGCCCCTGGCCTTGCTATCCATCACGCAAGCCAAAGGCATTCAGTCACTGATAAAAAAAGTAATTACCATCTGTCCTCCGTGATCCATCTGGTGGGCCTACCATTACTATTATCATTCATCATCATCATCATTTCAGCCAAAAGACGTCCACTGCTGGACATAGGCCTCCCCCAAGGATCTCCACAAAGGCCGGTCCTGGGCCGCCCGCATCCACTGCTTTCCGGCGACCTTAACCAGGTCGTCGGTCCACCGTGTGAGAGGCCTACCAGCACTGCGCCATTATTACCATTACAGACTATTAAATATTATTTCAGGTGAGGTTGTTATATTTCACTGTAGCCTCACGAAGTTCACAGGAGTAGCACTGGAATGCATTGAAAGTGTCTAAGCCTAAGGAACCTTATTGTATTAAGTTCGTGTATTTTAATATAGATGGCGCTAATGTCACTTTTAGCCGCCGATATGGTTTCGCCCGAATGATATTGTGTGTATCGAAGGATTTATTTTGAATATATATTTGACTTCCTTACAACGGTGGTTTTTCATTACCGACCCACTACAGCACTGGCTTCGTTGGGACTTTAACATGGTCCTTAGCGAGTCGGATGTGTTTGCACGGTTTTAGCGCCGAGCGAGTGTGGTATACACCGTTTTTTGCTGAAAGCGCTGGAAAGCAGTGACCAATTGTCGCTGAAAGTGCACACCGGTAGAATCCTTCAAGAGGAACGCCGGTTGGTTGGAGCAGTGAAGACTTCAGCCGAGGAGCAAGAAACGGGATTCATCGCAGCAGCGGCTTCATTACCTGCGGCGAGCGACGTGTGACGTCAGGAGGCGACTACACACGGGAGATACATGCTTGGCGGAAGTGTTAGTGTCAGTGGTTTAGCAAGTGCAACTGTGAGTACTTTTTCGATATTATTATAACAAATCCAGTTCAAGAAGCTCAGAAATATATCATCAATTTGTCGAGCAAGAAGAATTTCTGGGACTTAGAAGATTTCAAGCAAAACTGGACTTGTAATTTAATTCAGTAGTGTTAGATTTAGACATAGCCTAATTTTAAGGAAAAAGTGTTCAGACGGGGAACCTATGCCCGATTTGGTACCCATATTGTTAAGTTTCAAACACTTATAAAATTTCGGATATTTTTTAGAATTTTACCTAAGTTCTATTTTAGTTAAAAATGGAATTATGTATTAATAAAAAGTCAGTTTGCCATCCAAGAGATAATAGAAAAGGGTTACGGTAAATTTAAAATAGCTTCAAAGGAACGACTTACTAAGGCTTCCTACATGTTGGTAAGGCTCGAAACTTTAGAATGTCAATTTAAACAGTTTGTTGAAAATCATCACAAAATAACTCAAGGTGTTGATGAGCATATAATAGGTGATGATTATTTTATTTCTGATGTGTATGAGAACGTGCAAGAAAATTACATAGATTATAAAACGGACTTAAAAGAGGCTTTAGATATAGTTACTAATTACTCTAATAATTCATCATCACCTCCTGGTATTGTCAACGGCTGTAATGTTAAGTTACCTAAAATTTCTATCCCTGTTTTCTCTGGAAAGTATACCGAATGGACAACATTTAAAGATTTATTTATATCACTGGTGCATAAGAATGATTCACTTGACAGTGTCCAAAAGATGCACTATTTGAAAGCCCATCTGACCGGTGAAGCTGAACAGCTTCTTCGGCAAGTTCCAGTGTCCGCGGTTAATTATCAGGAGTCTTGGCAAATATTGAATAGTAGGTATAACAACAAGAAGTATTTGTCAAATTGTTTACTAAATAGATTCATGCACCAACCCAGTCTTGTATACGAATCAAGTAAAGGTTTAAAGGAAATGTTGGACACCATGACTGATACGGTGAATGGTTTGAGAAATCTGGGAATAAATGTCGATACTTGGGACGTTATCATAATTTACATTTTGTCTTCCAAATTGGATAATGAGTCGCGAAAGCAATGGGAGACCAAAATTAGTACAACAGACAATTTACCTAATTTATCGTCGTTTAAGGAGTTTTTAGAGTCAAGATTTAGATCTCTCGAGTTTTTAGATACAGAGAGTCAACAAATCAAACCACATTTTGAGAACCAAAAACCAAAAGTCATGCATGTAGTTTCTAATAAAACGAATAATATTAAGGCAAAACCTTGTCCATTATGTTTAATTAAAGATCATAAGATTTACAACTGTAAACAATTTTGTAATTTAGGCTATTCTGATCGTCACAACTTTGCGCAAACCAATCATCTATGCTTTAATTGCTTAGGTTTTAATCATTCCGCCGACGTTTGTCGTATTATCACACGGTGTCGAATCTGCAAACACAAACATCATTCATTATTGCATCCCAAGTCAACTTCGGAGCCTGTTCCTTCTACTTCCAATCTAGAGGCAGAAGTAAGTTCAATGGTGTCGGCTGTAAAATCAGCTTTGTCGGGTTGTCAGTCAAAAGCGGTGACAAATGTAAGATCACATTTCTCACAACAGAAAGCAGCCAAATCAAAACAGATTATTTTGGCTACTGCTCTTGTGTCGGTGCAAGCCAAAAATGGTTCACGACAAATATTAAGAGCCTTTTTAGACCAAGGCTCACAGGCTTCTTTTATCACGAAGTCAGCAGCACAGTTACTTGAACTAGAACTAGCGTCTAATAGGACATCTATTCAAGGATTAGGAGGTGATAAGAGCATGTGCTCAAGGTTTATCGCTACGATGAGAATTCAATCGCTTCTTGATCCCCAATTCTCAGTTCAAGTCAGCGCGCATGTAATCGAAGCAATAACTGGTCTCATACCTTCTGAGAAAGTTATATACCCTGATCGGCTGAAAGGTGCAGGTATTAGTTTAGCCGATCCAGAATTCCATACACCAAACAAAATCGACATTTTGCTTGGAGCCGATATCTATTGGCAGGTTATCAGAGACGGTTTAATCATAGGTCATGAAGGCATACCAACTGCTCAGAACACAGCATTGGGATGGATCTTATCAGGTCCAATACATCAATCTCATGATTACCGAAACCGTTCTCTTCAATCTCATCACAACGTTACAGTCAGCATGCATTTAAACGTTTCTGACATTGGATTATCAGATGCCAACCCATTGATTGAAGAAGAGCAACATTATGAAGAAATGTTGGATCAAACTTTGCAAAACGATTTTACTGAGCGATGCATTGTTCCTTGTCGTAGAGTGGTTTGGCGAGAATATCGGGAATCTGAAACAGAAAATAATACATTAACAACAGTAACATTTGGCACAGAATCGACTTACCTGGCTGTGAAGTCGCTTCAGCACATAGTAAGCGACAAGGAAGGCTCGCAGTATCCAATAATGACTGAAAGAATAAAATCAGAACGTTGTCAGAGATATAGATGTATAAAGGAGTTTAAACTAATGCAGTGTATACTTACCAAATATAAGTTTAAGTGGCAGAAATGCATAACTATTAATGTAGAGCTAGTAAAAGTAGATACACAGCTGGATGTGTTGATAAACGTATTGAAACTTACCTGGGATCCGGGATCCAACTCATTCCAGCATGTTAAGCAGCATTATCTTAAGCATATCATAACTTTACTATGTGAATATCATTTTACTTACCTGGTATCAGATGAGGCTCATAGGAAAGTGTTACATTGTGACGTACTTCTTGTACAGAATACAATTTTATATGTAAATTCCTGGCTTTTAGGTAAAGTTAAAGTAAAGCTTTTTGGTTTGGATAAAGTTGTGATGTTTAAAATCGTAATAAATAATAGTTTTTTTTTGTCATTAGAGCATTACGTAATTGGTATTGAACTTGTCACGATTTAAATACTATTCATGTTGAAATGTTATTGCACTTCTATTCTTAGTTGGAAATTAGAAGATAAATGTATAAACATAACGTTTAGTTCACTTCAAGTAAGAATTAATATTAATACAGTCCATTTAATTTGTCATATCAACCCTCTTGACCTCATGGTGGGCGGTTGGTTAAGAACGCACATTACGTTCTTGGTGGGCGGAATGTCTAAGCCTAAGGAACCTTATTGTATTAAGTTCGTGTATTTTAATATAGATGGCGCTAATGTCACTTTTAGCCGCTGATATGGTTTCGCCCGAATGATATTGTGTGTATCGAAGGATTTATTTTGAATATATATGACTTCCTTACAACGGTGGTTTTTCATTACCGACCCACTACAGCACTGGCTTCGTCGGGACTTTAACAGAAAGGCTTAGGTGATTATTAAATTATAAGTGTTTTAAATTTTTATGTTTTATGTAAGGTATGTTTTTCAAACTTAATGTTTAATTAGGTTTTTTATTTTGTATTAGTGGTAGTCCCATTGGCGCTATAGCTGTTAAGGTGTTATTTACGTAATTTTAAATCACTATTGTTGAAGTATCACCTTCATGGAGTCAACGCAGCACAGGCTGTTTATAAATATAGTTTTGAATATTTGTCAAGTTTATTCTATTGTCTTGTGTACTCCTTTATCTTGTTATGTCGTGTTGTTCTACCTTTTTTATATATTTTATTTATTATACGTACTACGAAGCTTCCACCGTGTTTTGCATACTCTGCCATGACCCCCTAACAAGGGTTATGGCCCAGAAGACACTCATTGAATACTGGTAGTGTAATGTATAATAAATAAAAGTACAATCGAGAAAAAATGTCAAATGTACGTATAAAACAATTGTTGGGAGAAAAATTTTTGGAAAATATAGGTAGAGGCATTGTTAACAAGAAATAATTAATGGGAAGTAAGTGGAGAAAAGCCAAAGCCGAAGGATGATGATGCTGCAAAATTATCATGGGATATTACGGATAGAAAGGTAACATCTGAGTTGATAATGGCATTGGATCCGAGTGTAGTTCGTCATGTTAAAAAAAAAAGGTGACAACGGAACGAAATGTTTGGCTGAAGTTGAAGAGTTTGTTCGCATCACGAGGCCCTGCGAAGAAAGCAACCTGGATGAAAAGGCTCATGTTGCAGAAAATGAGTGAAAATCAAAAGGTGGGCGAACATCTCGAATCTTTTTCTCCACTTACATACGATTATTTTTCTCATTGAGTCTACGGATGAGCTTCCGAATCCTGAACAACTGAGGGTGAAAATCTTGGAAGAGGAAGGATTGAGGATTGAGGATTTCAAGAGGAAACACCGATGTTGAAAGTAAAGACGGCGTTATATTTACATATAAACATCAAAAGAATTAGGTTTGTGTGTGCGGACTTAATTAGTTTTTAAGGCGTTGAGTCCATGAGTTGAAGGGGGTGTGTTGAAGTATCACCTTCATGGAGTCAACGCAGCACAGGCTGTTTATAAATATAGTTTTGAATATTTGTCAAGTTTATTCTATTGTCTTGTGTACTCCTTTATCTTGTTATGTCGTGTTGTTTTACCATTTTATATATTTTATTTATTATACTTACTACCAAGCTTCCACCGTGTTTTGCATACTCTGCCATGACCCCCTAACAACTATCATCACTATCACTACACAGTATAAAACAAAGTCGCTGTCGTCTGTCCGTCCCTATGTATGCTTAAATCTTTAAAACTACGCAACGGATTTTGAAGCGGTTTTTTTCAATTGATAGAGTGATTCAAGAGGTAGGTTTCGATAATATTGTAGAGAAACACATATATATTTAGAGGTTCATCATTGCACGCTTGCGAAGCCGGGGCGGGTCGCTAGTAAATAAATAAAATAAAATAAAATATGACTTTGGTTAACCCAGCTGTCTGTCAGTGACCTTCCCAATACCATCGAGCTGTGCTAGAAGTAATTTCATTTCAAACACCACCTCGGCTTCAGCAGTGCTTTTATTTTAAAATATGATTCTCTATCCATTGAAGTGAGTTTGCGTGCATGTTTGTTCACCTCTTGACGTTTAATATCCGACAGAAACGCGCCTCACTCACGCGATCGTTGCAATTCCAGTGCATATGGACGCAGTTAAACAACTTTTGATCGTATGTAGGAATATTATCAGTAAGTTGTGCAAAGTAATTAATTCAAATTCTGACACATCTGATATCGAAAAAATTTAGTGCAACAATGTTGTAATTGATGACCCCAAGGATATTGCAGATACGTTTAATACGTTTTTTATCGAATTGACTAATCGTAACTCATCGAGCTCACCAAAAATTGACATGAAAAGCTATGAATCGAGCATCTTCTTAATGCCAACAACGCCCAATGAAATATTAAATATAATAAACTCACTTCGAAATACAAACTCTGCAGGATATGACGAACTAACAACGAGTATGATAAAGTTAGTAGCCAAGCATATAGCCACAGCTCTTAGTCAGATTATAAACCTCTCATTTACTCAGGGTATCTTTCCTAACGGTCTTAAATACTCTGGAGTTAAACCTCTTTTTAAGAAAGGAAATAAAACGGAATTGAACAATTACAGGCCCATAACTTATTAAAGTTATTGGTATTACCAATTTTAGCAAAAGTATTTGAAAAAGCGATGCACACAAGGCTCACTAACTATATAGAAAAATTTGATATACTGATAGGCGAGCAATTTGGTTTTAGAAAATACAACAACCGCTAATTTTAAATTAATAAAATCTGTATTAGAGAGTGTAGACAAGAAAATGCCTATTACAGCGCTGTTTTTTGACATGAGTAAAGCTTTTGATTTTGTAGATCATGATCGTCTAGCAAAGAAACTATATATGTATGGTATCAGAGGAGTAGCTCACGATTGGTTTGTAAGCTATCTTCGAGACAGATTTCAATGCGTACTGATCAATAAAACAGCGAAGACTCACGAAAATACCTTCAAAAGGATGACATACAAATCAGACTATAAACTAAATCACTGTGGCGTTCCACAAGGAACCATATTAGGTCCAATACTTTTTATATTATATATTAATGATATCCCAGAAGTGACTAACCATGAATCTATTTTGTTTGCTGACGACATCACTACAATAATAAAAGGAAGTAATACAATCTCTTCAATTGATGTAACAACATATCAACATGAAATAAATATGACAGTGGAGAAAATCATAAACTGGATGACTTTAAATAATTTAACGGTAAATATAAACAAAACTAAAACAATGCAATTCGGTACATATAAATCTAATAAACTAAAACTAAATATAACTTATAAGGGGCAACTGATAGAGGATGTTCAAAAGATAAAATTCCTGGGCCTAATTATTGACGACAATTGTAATTGGAAATGTCACGTTGCATCAGTATGCGAGAGGCTTAGCAGATATAGCTATGCTTTACGACGACTTCGTGAAATATCCTCGGTCGAAAGTGCACTACTGGCATATCACGCACATGTGGCCTCAATTCTCCAATATGGTCTAATTATGTGGGGAAATTGTACAAATATCGATGATGTCCTTGTGATGCAAAAACGGTGTATAAGATCATTGTTTGGTGCAGATTTTTTAGACTCCTGCAGACCCTTGTTTATAAAACATAAGTTACTAACAATAACGGATCTATATATTAAGCAAATGTGCATCTTTGTCAGAGATCACCCCGAATACTTCGCAGAGAAAAATACCAACTTAAGTAAAGCAACGCGTAAGATACAGGCGCATAGAAAAATAATACCGATGGTAAAGCTCACATTAACACAGAAAAACTCAAATTACATGGCTATCAAAATATATAATGCTCTCCCATACGAAATCCGCAGTCAGACCGGTGGTTGCTTTAGGAACAAACTGCATAAATGGCTAGTTGAAAAATGCCACTACTCAATTAAGGAATACTTTTCAGATAACCCTCAAAAATGACTGGTCTGGTTAATGGTTCTGGCTTGGTGATGTAGTAACATAATTTTATAATTTTATATTGGTGACATAAAATATTGTAATCAATTAAACATAATTATACATTTCTATTAATTGACATTTAACATTGCATGAAATGATTTTTTGACATTTATGACAAGATAATAAAAAAAAAAATTTGTACGCTTACTATAAGCAGATTTTGCAAGGAATTCCAATATATTTTAAGCAACATCTAATCCAATGTACCCAAAATCCACACAAATAAATAAATTCTATTCTATTCTATTCTATTCAAAAAGTGTATCATTCAAACGTTATTTTTTTATAGGTTTAATCACGAACAATCCCTGTATTTATTTTGGTACCTAAACGTCGCTAACGTGCTACAGTTGATCGGTCAGTACAGTCCTGGTTAGCATGACTTCTCCAAAACTGTTCCATGGAGTCAAAGTCAATTATGACACAATGGACACCAAGTGTAAACATATTGATTAATATTATACGATACAGAGTAATACAGTTTACAACAGGTTGAGAACGCGACCACTGCTGAGAAATTTTGGCGAGACACTCGAAAGTCAGCGTGATTTAAAAATAGTGAGACTATCTTTAAATCACTTTGACTTGCTTAATAAAGCCTATGATATTGCTTGGGACCCGGCCATCCACGTGCAGTCAACTTATTCCGCTTGCTATATACCGATATTTTATATATTGATATTTTTTACCTACTACCACTACTACTCACCCCCATAAATTACCCACTGCTCAGTCGGGCCTCCCCCCATTACATGGAGGGTAATTACCCTACTGTGCCACGCTGGCCAGACGGGTTTTAACAGTGTTTCATTTCAAGTTCTTTTTTCTTTCGGCTAGTTTTTCGGCTTTGTAACTTCCTTTTGTCGGCTTTAGCGACACCCTCGGGGTGGCATGGGGTGGTGACATGTATTCTTAATAGTTCATCATACGGACCTAATATAAATAAATTATTTTACTACAAAAAGTATAATATGTAAATGTGAAATACATAAATAGTGTTGTACACAAAACTCACGCTTTTACTGATGGTGGCGGCGATGTACGAAATATGAATTTGACGGATGAAAATATTTATTTTTCAATTTTATATTTAAATCGTCATGTTATCAAAATCAAAATGTTTTTATTCGAATAAATTCTGGCGAATGCTTTCAAATAGTTCAAATTTAAAAGAAATATAAAAATAACTAATCATTTAGTTTTTACGACCGGTTCGGAACGCCATTCCACAGAGAAGAGCCAGCAAGAAACTCTGGTTGCTCTTTTAAATAAAAGGGTTACAATGATGGTGGTACAAACAAGTCTTACAGATTTGTGAAAGCAATAACACGCATAATAATGTAGCCTATTAAAAATTTAAAAATAAAAATCAGTGAAATTACACAGTTAAGTAAACAGTTCACCTGTTTGAAGATTAAGAGTTGATTTACTGTTGCTTTTTTTACTATGTAAGGTACATAATAAATGCATTGCAAATATTTCCTCAAGCATCGTCGAAGTATCGACATTTGAAGAGCAGTCAGAGAGACTGGGAACTAAATATCGTTAGCAAAGCAAACTGATACTTATTTGGTGGTAGACATAGAGTTGATAATAAAATGGCCAATAGGTGATTTATATTAAAACTAGTGGCCCGCCCCGGCTACGCCCGTGCAAAGCGGGGGTGTGTTATACATATAAACCTTCCTCGTGAACCACTCTATCTAATAAAAAAAACCGGTTCAAAATCCGTTGCGTAGTTTTAAAGATTTAAGCATACATAGGGACGGACAGAAAACATCGACTTTGTTTTATACTATGTAGTGATGATAGTCATTTTGTATATCCTATGTTATTAGGTATATGTACATTTGTCTCTGATATTTGTACTAGCTTCAGACGTAAACACGAAATAGGTTATTTTATTAAATATATCTAGATATTTATTTATATAAATTATATGTCCGTGTGGTGACGGATTTAGAATACATAGCGTCACCACCCCATTCCATCCTAAGGGAAGTCCTGTCCTAAGAGTAAAAAATAGGAAATTACATTATATTATTATTATATTTGGCTATGCTAAATGTTTATGCGTGGCTTTCACTAGTCTGACTTATTTGTACCACCACCATTATGACCGTTTTATTTAAAAGAGCAACCATGGAGTCTTGCCAGCTCTTCTCTTGGAATGGCATTCCGAACGGTTGGTAAAGCCTAAATGCATTTTTTTATTTTCGTGTTATTCTCTGTGTATCTGAAAGCTTTCGTAAGAACGGTTCTCCGCCAGTTCTATTCCGGATTCAGGCAAGTGTATATAACCAGAAGCACTTTGTCCGTTTCTGGGTGACATTTGTGTTTGTGAATTTCATGTTTGTAAAAAAAACAGCCACAGCGATAATAACTCCAGGCATTACGTTTGAATCTAAAAAGGGCTGATGGTGAGGATTATTCCATGATTAAAGTTTCTATCTGACTACGTAAATAAAAAATATTGATTACAAAAGGCAATAATCTATTATCGCTACCAAATGACTTTGAACTTTGTGTACAGCAGTTAAGACAGCAATACGTCAGGTTAATGTCGGCAACTCACGTTAATTGCAGATTGGATGCCAGGAGCGCGCCTTGCTTCTTATTTATTATGGTTTCTTGATAAATTGCCGCCATTACAGCTTCGCGAATATTGCTTTGATGCTGTAATCTATAGACACCCTTTGGCGAATAGATCCTGCAACACAGACATATACGGTATTCCCGATAATTGCTCTTTAAAAATATACTAGTGTTCGCCCATTGGTCGAAATTTGACCATAATTAATTAAAATTATAGTTCCATCATCATTTCAGCCCAGAAATGACCCACTACTGAGTCGGGCCTCCTCCAAGTCCATGGAGGGAACTTAGCCTACTGTGCCACGCTGGCAAGACAGGTTGGCACAGGGTTTGTTTCAAGTGTTCCTTCTTTTGCGGCTAGGTCATCTGCCTTTTGCGTTCCTTTAGTCGCCTCTTACGATACCCTCAGGGTGGTATGGGTTAAAGTCAAAGTCAAATTGTGTATTTTGCATAGGATAGAATGGACACTTACAAATGGTCAATATATTAATAATATTTAGACAAAGCAAATTAATATATTTTTGTTTACCACCAGTTCGGAACGCGACCACTGCTGAGAACAACTGGCAAGAAACTCAGAGGGCTTGTCATTATTTTCTCTTTTGTATTTTTTCATATAATAATAGAGTGGTACCGACCACAATAAAATTGGGAAAAAGCGAATAAATCGTAAAAAAATAATAACTGATACTACGCCGCGCGGCGCGGTAGTTGACTCTCCCTCCGTCTTACGAATTTTCGATCAGATCACGTGCCCTGAGGCGAGTTTGGCGAGTTTGATGTGCCCTGAGGCGAGTAGAAAAGTGCTCATCGCCGCTAAAGAAGTTTTCAAGAATAATCCATTGACGATTGTGAACGCAATAATTGCTTTAATCAACAAGGCATTTTCTGTTCCATTCCGTGTTTACGTTTGTGGCCCACGTACACAGGTTATTAAGGGGGTAATGGCGGCTCATGTATTATACAACAGAATCTTACATAACGTCTGTTTATTCTTCATTTCGCGTTGATATGCGAGCAAGTATCGTCGGCGCTATTTTATTAAAATTCCTACCGCGACGTATCACGCATTATACATACGTATAAAGGGGTTCGGGGACATAGGTTTTCTTATTTGAATGCAGGGGCGTAGCTACCGTCGTATCAGCCGTATCAATTATACGGGCCCCCGTGGCCCGGGGTAAGCACGTGCGTAAGCAAAAATTAATAAAAACATCCCAATTTTTTTTATATTTCAGAGCCACAAACTTTAGAAAAACTAAAGTCAACATTAGCTATAAATCAGTTTGCCGAAAAAAAGGCAAGGAGAGTGTAAAAATAATTTAAATTGTTTGAAAAAAATTTGGAAGTTTTTTTTTTCTTTTGTGTGAAATGTTTACCCTTCATAAGGGCCCGCAAATAAATTTTTATACGGAGCCCCACCAAGGCACGCTACAGCCCTGTTTGAATGCCTGTGAGAACATTTTTTAGCTATTCGAGTGTTTTAGTTTAACTCCATTAGTGTGTGTGTAGTTAGGCATATTTATGGACTAATTTGGAAATCTCCGTGTGTAGACGGATTTAGAATACATTGTGTCGCCACCCCGTGTCATCCGAAAGGGTTTCGTAAGAGTCGACAAAAGGTACTGCAGAAAATCTTGCCTCAAGAGAAGGGAAACTGGACACGAAACTATGGCAATCCGACTGGCCAGCGAGGCTCAGTAGGCTAATTACCCTCCCTGTGACAGGAGGCCTGACTCAGAGAAGTTTTCCTTATCTTGCGGCTGGTTTTTCGGCCTTATCGTTTCCTTTTGTCGGTTCTTGCGACTCCCACGGGATGGAACGGGGTGGCAACACATTGTATTCTAAATCAGTCACCGGACTTGAATAGCCCCCTTTAATTTATTTTAATTCTTCATACCACATGGTACGTCGGCGGACTTAATGCCTAGAGGCAATCTCTAACAGTAACCATTGGGTGGAGCAGAGAACAAACCGAATATAACTAGCATAAAATATTTTAACAATAAATGTAACATTTTTACATTTAATATTGTAATTTAACATTAAAAACAAAATGTCGAAAAATAACCAAACAATTTAAAGTCCGTGCATTAGGCAAACTTATAGCCTTATTAGCAGCGGTGTCAATATAGGTTGGCATCGACTACAAATACTGGTTTAATGATGAAAGTTGGCTTTAGTATAAGTTACATGGCAAACTACTGAACCAATTCATATAACCCGTCTGAACACAATACCAATCGAATAAAAATATGTTTGCAATCGATTTCAAAACCAAAATATACTCCTTCTTTATTGAAGTCGGTTAACATCATATTATGCCATAAAGAATACCCGGCATAGCACGATTCTATTAATTAAAACCATGACAATGGTTCAACGTTTTAAAACACTAAACCTCACAAGTAAAATACAGAGTCCTCTGTGTCTGGCTAAAAAAAAAAATTCCACGCTTTCACGGCTAACCCAGTTCGCGAGAGAGCACACAGACATGCATACGGCCCACGCTCTGCGGTAAACCTGGGGACGTATTATGTTGACGAGCGATATTTTATTTGTTACCCAAATTTACCTATAAGGCTAAGTTTTATAATAAGTTTTCGATTAATGCACACATGCACCCGCGACTTAGTTTTTTTTGTTGGTAATCATAATAAACGTGTGACCGATGACCTTGTTGAGGTCACCGGAAGACAATGCGGGTCACCCTGGACCGACGCGGCCCCTGTGGAGACCCTTGACCTATGTCCAGCAGTGCACGTCATTCAGCTGAAATGATGATGATGAATCCTAATAAAAAATATGTCGCTGTTATCAATTATTTTATTTATTGAAATGGAACGATTAAATGTAGCGATCATATGCAAGTAATAATAAAGAATATTTAACACGTTAGTGCGTATGGCCCACGCAGACTCACCATTTTGTCAAGTATTTTGGGTTTCCCACTCAATGGGGAACCAGAGTGCTAGTAATATCACCTGTTTACCTGTTTTCTATATTATACAACGGATTAAAAAAAACAATGTAAACACAGAACTGCCCTTTTCGTTAGGCTCTATGCCCTCACTTCGTACGCTACATCCTCTGTATTGATAGCTGTAACACGCTCCGCCTATGCACTAAAAGCGCTACCTTTCGTGTTAGAGAATAAAATAAAAAACTCAATACCAAGCGTCAGGACGCGCTCGTTAGCGCACTTTGTGCGAATTGTGCTTAGTGCTTAGTGCGCGCGTTTTGCACTTACTTAAAATGCTCCAACTTAATGTTATGGTACAATTAGTGCATGTGAGTACGTAAGTAATTGAATATGAAGTAAAATATTAGAAAGACATTAATGATTTCTGACTTCATTGGAGGAGAATGAATTGCAGAGAATAGCATAACGAGAATGTAGTAGAACAGAAATAAAAAATATACATGTAGCATATAATCGACCTCGTAACATTCTCTATCATCACGGCCGCACGGTGCACTAAGCCCCTTTCTAAGAACCGACTAAGAAGTGGGCTGAGAAATACATCAATGTCATTTTAACAAATAAACGTACAAGTAATATATCTAGTGTACTAAAGACACTAAAGGATTTAGAATTGAATCCAGAATCGTGTGAAAGGAGTCCTACCCGTTATAAATTCAATTTAGATTTACTAGTAAATGGTTCCGTGTGGTGACGGATTTAGAATACACTGTGTCAATACCCTATTTCATCTTAAAGGTGTCGTAAGAGTCGACAATATGGAAAAGATAAGGTCGAAAAGGAAAACTTGATACTCAACCCAGTGCCAACCCGTCTGGCCAGCGTCGCACAGTAGTGACCCGACTCAGCAGTGGGTAATTTATGGGTTGAAAAGTACTACTGGTAGTAAAAGGTTGAGCATTATGTAGCTAAAAATAATTTATTCGCTCAACGCCTATGGTGTCAGACACGGAACTCTTTTTTGTCGGGGCTAAAAAATAAGTTTATTCGTCTAGGAATAATTTCATTCATTTATAATTCAAGCCTCATTCTAAGACTACGAACATTTAAGAACATTCATCCGTAGCATTTATTACCTACGCGGCGTAGCCACCTCGTAGCGCTACGGCATGCGTAGCACGCGCTCACCAAGTTACTGTTGCGTGCCCGCCCAGATAAACATCGTGCTTATGACAAATGGGCGGGAAATCGTGTTTATGGAATTATATTAGCTGTTTGCTTATTTTATGGCTTGTTTATGTAGCAACTACGTTTGTTTCGGGAATAGCGTATTGAATATTGCGGTGTCTGCCACTCAAATTGATTTGTCGTGATGCTTTGTCTCTTCAAAAAGTCGGCACTGGTCTATCCTGATCTGGCTAACCAGTATCTACACTGAACGATTGCAGCCTGCCCTCGGCGACCCGGTGCCTAGGGGGGCACCGGTAATTATGTGGTGAGACCAGTCAGTTTTAGACTCGCTCTAGATGGTAGAATGGCAGTTGGCATCGACGGGTTTACGTGCCCACCGAAAAACAGAGGTCAGATATTACGCTCTTATTATGGATCCATTCTATAACCTGCAGTGCCAGGTGTTGCTTAACCTGCGATTGCGTTACGCACAGTCCGCTAGGTGATCGCCTTGGCCGTGGCTCATGTGTGGGTTGAAATTATAAACAACATAATTTGCATTTGCTTCTTACCCAGCTGTGGGTATAAGGACTGAGAATCCGAACAAACCTGTTGGGATTCCCAGAAGAATTTAAACATCGAGTGGATCAATAAAGTGATTTATTACATTTTCGTTTATTTGTCCCGATTGACCTGTTTCACCTTTATTGAAGCACGGAGCGAAAACAAACAGACAATTTCTCTTGTTTTTTTTTGTCTTATAATGACAACAAACTGTTTTTATACCATTGAAGTAAGTAATGTAAGAAGTAATTTACCAAAACAAGACAAAGTTACCAAATTTGGCTTAGGCCGGTTTTTATACATAATGTCACCAAGGTTACGGGTTCGTGACAACCTGAGGGTGTCGTAAGACACGATTAAAGGAGCCCAACAGGCAGACGACCTAGCAAGAGAAAATTTGGTACAAACTCTGTGCCAACCCGTCTTGCCAGCGCGGCACAGTAGGCAAATTTCCCTCCATTAACTTGGGGTGCGACAGGTCATGCAAGAAAAATTTGTAGGTTCAAAGGGATGAATAACTATAGTCAGGGATTTCCCCCGACTATAGTTAACCATGCGAATTGCTCTATAAAGTCCAGTATCGCGTAGGACATTTTGGTAATTCTTGCATTTGTAGGCCATATTTCTTGATGTTATTAGTTCTGATTTTTCGGAAAAATTGTGTAAAGTATGTAGAATATTAGCATGCTACTCGTACATACTTTACACAACAAGCTACAAATGTTTTGCTGTCGTTCTTTTTGTGATTCATGCCTAAGTCGAGTGCGTTTATAAAAGTTCTAGGTCAGTCAGTATATGAAGCTCGAGGCTAACTTCTAGCTTCTAATAACTCGCGAAGTATCTTGGTCTTCTTATTAATACGCGTAAACTTTCCCAGCATGGCGGCGTACATTAAAAAAGTTTCAGAATGGAGTTTTATTCCAAACAAAATATAATAAAACTGCTAAAATGGAGAGTGCGATCAAGTTCGTGTAATGGTTCAGTCTCGGAGGTTTATTGTCCATTTTATTAACAGTTAGAGTTTTTGTATGGAACAAGGAACTTGATTTTATTATAGATATTTTGGTATATGATTCCAAATTCTATCAGTATTATCTCCGTCATATTCCTTGAGGTGACGGATTTATAATACACAATGTCACCACACCATTCCATCCAACTCCTGTGCCAATCCGTCTGGCCAGCGTGGCAGAGTAGGCTAATTCCTCCATGCAACTGACGGAGACCCGCCTCAGTGGGTCATTGGGCGGAGTAGTAGTAAGTGCGCCAAGGTTTTTTATGACTTGTTTGACAAATGTGCGAACCACAGAAAACCCATAATGTCAAAAATGACAGATACATCTCCTTCATGTCTCTGTCACATTATATGTATCCTATTATCATTAATATCTATATTTTCTTATTTTTACATACATTTTTATAAATAACAATGTGGTTCAAAAAATATATACACAAAAACCGTCGAAAACGAGGTCGATTACCTAAGCTACCGACGGTTCCGGGCTTCAGAGAAAGGAACCGTCTCACGATCGAAAGCCTTTTGTATCAGGCTCTTAATCCGGCTCAGGCCTTTCCAGCAATTATTATTATTATGTATCAATAGATATTTTTTAAATTCAAAAGAAGTGGTCTTTTGTCTGAAATACAAATGATGATGATGATGATTTAACAGGAATTTGACTGCTGTATCACTCCGGCCAGATGGTTTGGCCCGAGGTTTCATACCAAGTTTCTCTCATGCTATTAGATTGTCTGCCTCTCTAGTTCATTAAGCCTCCTACGATAGCCTCAGGCAGGATACGGTTGGTGACATTATGTTCTTGCCGTGAACTTTTTTGACAAGTTCGCTAATGAACTATGCGACATAACCGCATAGAAATTAAGTACATTCGCCGTAACTGAATCAATGGACCGGACAGCTGCCGGACGATTCAATTACCGGACGTATCGCCGGACAGTAACGTTATTATACAAACGTGTGGGACTCATCATATGAACTTTTTAATGTACAAGGTTTTAATTCTTAAAATACTTGTATGGTCACGTATTAAGAATACACACATGTCACCGACTCTCAGGATGGTAATCCTGAGAGTGTCATAAGAGGCAACTACAGGACATCAGACGGCCTCCTCCAGATTAATTGAGTCAAATTAGCCTATTGTGCAGCGCTGCCTAGATGGGTTGGCTCAGGGTTGTTACCAAGTTCGGGCGTCACAGTGGAATGCGCCCTAAGCGTGTCATGTGAGGGTATACCGCTGGAGTTCTTTGTGGGTGGAGTAGTTTCCGGAGTCCCACATAATCGCCGAACCCACTCCGGAGGGGCGGTGGTATGCATAGAGCATTTCGCCACCGTCACCAAAAGAAAAGGGTTTGTACCAAAGTTTTTGTTTTTCCTTCTCTTGCAGCCGCAAGACCTAACCAGGTGATATGCCTCTTGCGTACCTTTAGTCGCCTCTTACGACACCCTCGGGATATTGTGGGTTGGTCATGTTGTGTATTCTAAGCCCATCTACACGGACACGTTTCATTTCCGAATGAATAGCGCGTTAATTAAATACATTTTTCATGCAACTAATTATAACGAGTTTCGTAAAGGTTTGGTAAGTACCGATTGGCGAGTGTTGGACGGAATGGATACGGAATCTGCAGTCAATTATTTTTATTCGGTTTTACATAGCTTAATTGATATAAATGTTCCTAAACGTAAGGTTAGATGTAATGGTAAATATCCAATTTGGTATTCTAGGGCTCTCATCAAGCTAATACGTCAAAAATCAAACATTCACCGTCGTTGGAAAAAGTATAATGACTCGACTTGTGACTATCAGCAATTTAAATTACTACGCTCTCGTGAAAAGAAATTACAGTATGAGTGTTATAATAATTATATTAGTTTTTCTGAATTAAAAATCACAACCGCACCTAAATATTTTTGGAGCTTTATTAAATCTAAATATTGTGTTAATAACACTCCTTCGTTTATGAATTTTGATGATACCTCGTCAACAGATGGCGAAACAATTTTTAACATGTTTAATGACTACTTTCATTCTGTATTTGTTCCTTCTAGCAACCCAGTCGATTTGTCTTTTTTAAACGAATTTAGCCAAATAAATAGTTGCATCGACGCTTCAGGCATATTGATCACCAGTAGTCTTGTCGAAAACTATCCAAGCGGAGTCGATGTCAACAAGGGTGCGGGCGTGGACGGAGTGCATCCCCTTTTAATATCCAAACTCGCCAAAGAACTATCCATTCCTATCACCATCATTTATCTCAAATCTATGAGAGAAGGATGTTTCCCTGATATATGGAAAAAAGCCCTTATCACCCCAATCCCAAAAGGAGGCAATAAGCATGACGTGCGGCAATATAGACCAATCTCAAAGTTAAACGTACTAGGTAAGATTTTTGAAAAAATTGTAACAGATGATCTCAGCCGAAAAGTTTGCCGACACATTTCACAAAACCAACATGGCTTCTTCCGAGGTCGTAGTGTGGATACAAATTTAGTGCTCTATACCGACTTTATTCTCAATGCGCTTGATAGAGGTTACCAAGTGGATGCCGTGTATACCGACTTTTCCAAAGCTTTTGATAAAATTAATCACATGACTCTTATTACACGATTATATGAGTTCGGTATACATGGTGACCTACTCCGCTGGTTATATTCTTATATTTGCAACCGGAGTCAAGCGGTAGCGATGAAGGGTTATACTTCCAGGTTTCTCGAAATATCTTCCGGAATTCTACAGGGATCACATTTAGGTCCATTTTTATTTACTATTTACATTAATAACATTGATTCCTGCTTTCGTGACTCACGTCACTTGCTTTATGCAGACGACACTAAAATTTTTAGAGTCATATCTACATATGAAGACTGCCTGAAGTTACAGTCTGACTTGCAACGATTTGAAGTCTATTGTAATAACAACCAATTGTTCTTGAACTCTGACAAATGTTCTACAATATCATTTACTCGTAAACTTTACCCTATCAAATATGATTACATCCTACTGGGTAGCAAAGTTAAGCGAGTTTGTGAAATTCGAGACCTAGGAGTTATTCTTGACTCTAAGTTGTGTTTTAATGCACACATAGATAATATAATCTCTCGAGCTTTTAGGCAACTAGGCATGGTCTTACGTTTTACACAACCATTTAAGCAGATTTTCACGTACAAAATTTTATATTGTAGTTTTGTACGTTCGATTTTAGATTTTGCATGCGTAGTATGGAACCCCCAATATGCTGTTCATATTGATCGACTCGAAAGAGTTCAAAACAGATTTCTGAAATCTGCAGATTACCGGACAGGCCATTTCTTTACTGACTATGAAACCTCCTCAAGTAGGTATAACCTGGAATCTTTAGTGAATAGACGTGTTTTTCTAGATGAAATTTTTCTTTATAAAATTCTAATGGTTACGTTGATTCTTCCTTGCTGCTCAATTTGATTGCATTTAGGGTTCCGAGAGTCTCCTCCCGTTCTAGAGATACTTTTTACTGTTCTCCTGCAGCCACCAATTACGCCAGACATACTTTTGTTAGACGATCTTGTAGGTTTTTTAATGATAGACTAAATGAGGTCGACTTTTTTTCATTACCGTTGCAAAAATTTAAACAAAAAGTGGGTGACATTGTGTTTAACAGAATGTTGTCCTAGTAATTTTTGGATTAATATTGTTTGTATAATTCTATTACGTCGTACAAATTATCGGTTAAATTCGTATATAAGTAATGGAACTATTAGGTCTATTTGTAATTTAAGTCTCATTATACTATGCTTGTGTATGACTGTATGTTTTCCTGAATAAATAAATAAATAAAAATAAAAAAAAAGTTAACCATCAGTACCTTCTCGTATAAAAAATACACGGCTTTTAATGGTATAAAAATTGCAAACAATTTTATCCGCACATTCAATTAGTGTCTCATTTTGTCTGGCAGAAACTATTCTGTTGCTTGTTTTTTCCAATCCGGTGAACCTAGCAAGGAAAATATTCATTTTTAAATCTAACAAACTAGCACGACGTTGAACAAAGAAGCTTTTAAATTAAGGTTTGTTTTCTAGGTTTATTATCATTACCTTAGTTTATATATCTCATGATCTTAGCTCATAAATGGGTCCAATTACGTGAAAGCTAGGCTATAGCACAGGGATCTGCCTCTTGCGTAATAGAATATTATGTGTACATAAATAAATAGCATATAATATGAACTCCCTCGGCTACGGTGGACATATTATATTACGTTTCCCGCGTGCGACCGCTGACGGGCCTTATGATTATGCTGTCAAATATAATTACGGAACATCATTAATTAATGTGATGCCATCAATATGGAACGACGCGTTCGCAATTTTCACATTGCGCGTGATTGATGTTGTATTTATTTAATTAAAATTAACATTTTGTACGAAGCACTCAACATATTTCATATATTTGGATTTGGAATACACAATGTCACCAACCCGCACCATGCTGAAGTTGTTTTAAGAGGCGACTAAAGGGACGCAAGAGGCAAACTCTTTTTTTTTGGTGACACTGGGGAAACTGGGAACTTTATGCATACCACCGCCGAGTGGCAATTAATTATAGAAACTACTCGTCTACCTCCTAAACCACCAGCGTTACCTATCACACGACACGCGTGGGGCCTCACACGACACAGGTTCGCGTAAACGCATTCCACTGTGACGCCCGACGTGGGCGTCCCGGGCAACTGGGACGCCCTCAGTCAGTAAGGCTTACGTCGGTGGCGGGTCCCCCGACTTACCACTTTTCCTGGAGGTGCGATTTTTTTACGCCGAGTGTATATTATAATATACCGCGTCTCAAAAATCTATTAAAGTTATATTATATTTAATCGTTCATACTATATCTTAGTCTATTTGTTATTGTGATCTGTAAGCTATATATTATTGTAAAGTTTCATCAAAATCCATTTATGTAGTTGACAAAAATACATTATTAAGAACTTTCGCGTTTCTAATATTATTAGGACGTGATAGGACTTTGCGGGGGTTCCCAGTATTAGTATTCTTTTAAATTTTATAAAATATCTTTGTATTTTTTTATGTTAATGAGTTCCTATTGTCTAACAGTGATAAACACCCTTTACTTATTCTAAGCGAATTGATTACAAAAAGAAGATTCGAGTAATGAGAAACGAGAGCGATTCGAAAGGGGATTATTCTGTAAACAAAGAATAATCAGTTTTATTATTCTACGCAGAGTCCGGATTATCCAGCTTGGGCCGGAACACAGCATTTTATAGTTAATCATATTAAATGTAACGATCCATTACGAGAAAGCCCAGCGGATATTGCAATTGACCCACAGATTAAACAAGGTTAATTTTACGAATACGGCTCGCTTGATGCTACTACTATTACTACTAACTGGTGGTAAAAACTAAATGATTATTTATTTTAATTTTTAATACGTTTCATTAGCTTCGCTTGTATGTAGGTATGTAACGGAATCTTTGAACATGATTTTGATCCACTTCAAAACGTCGGATTAACTCGAAATTTGGCATAGGTACTTATTAAGGACCGATGACAATTCAATATTTTAAACATTTTGACCCGTTATCATTAATAGAATAATAATAATAATGCTATGTATCTATGGATGTAACGGAATCTTTAAACATGATTTTGACCCAGTTAAAAACGTCGGATTAACACGATATTTTGCATACTTATTAAGCACCGATGAAAATTCAATGTTTTAAACATTTTGACCCGTTATCATTAATCTATACTAATATATAAAGCTGCAGAGTTTGTTTGTTTGTTTATTTGTTTGTTTGTTTGAACGCGCTAATCTAAGGAACTACTGGTCCGATTTCAAAAAATCTTTCAGTGTTAGATAGTCCATTTATCGAGGAAGGTTATAGGCTATATTTTATTTTCAAAAGAATTAGGGATCCGTATGAAAATTACGATTTTGTAAACCAAGGTGTAAAATCGAAAACCTATTTATGCGTGCGCTGCAAAAACTATTGACAATAGAACAAAATGATGTACTACGGGTTTGTAGGTCTTATAAAGATCTACAAAAAAGTCCGCGAGAGCACATATCTAACTATCATAGTTTAGTCACAATAACCGATTTTATGTTCATAAAAAATATGCACGGGTTCGAAGCCCACGCGGGCGAAGCCGCGCGCAAAAGCTAGTAGAATAATAATAATAACGGTGATCAAGTCGGTGCGCTACGAAGAGGCTTCCTCTGAATGGTGTAATCTTGCTGCGGGTGTGCCTCAAGGTGGCGTTCTCTCTCCTCTTCTCTTCTCTGTTTTTATTAATGCTATTTCTTTCTATCTATAATAAGTATGTATTTACAAAAAAAAATGTATATAAGTAGTTTATCATCCATCTCGTTACCATAACACAAGCATTAAGTTACTTAGCTTGGGACGAGATGGCGTTGTGTGAAATGTCCAAGGATATTTATTTATTTATTTATCTCTATGCTGATGACTTGCAGTTATATCGACATTTTAAAGTTGAGGATACGGATCTTGCCATTGACGCCATCAATAGTGATCTTGGAAACATTAGCGACTGGGCCAAATCTTTTGGTCTCCTGGTTAACCCATCTAAGTCACAAGCACTCATTATTGGTGGCCGGTATACTGTCAACCAAGTACCTAACGACTCGCTGCCCCCAGTTCTCTATGATAATGTCCCTGTAGCCTATTCGGAACACGCTAAAAACCTTGGGGTGTTCATAGATTGTAACCTATCGTGGAGTTACCATGTTGCAGAGGTAAGGAGGGTTTACTGTTCCTTTCAGTCTCTTAAACGTCTTCAAAAGTTCTTGCCTTTCCATACTAAAATCTCTCTTGCACAATCTCTTTTGCTCCCTCTTCTCGACTATGCTGATGTATGCTATCTTGATGCAAGGGAAGATCTTCTCGACAAGCTCGAACGTCTGCAGAACTTGTGTATCCGATTCATTTTCGGCCTCCGGAAGTATGACCATGTGTCAGAATTTCGGTTACGTTTGAAATGGTTACCAATTCGGCGGCGTCGAGATTGTCACATCCTCTCTCTCCTCTATTCTATTCTTCATAACCCTAATGCTCCTATCTATCTTCGTGAACGCTTTGAGTTTTTGGTACCGCGGGATAAACCCTGTCGCTCAGCAACGTCCCTTCTTCTTCAGATGCCTCTCCACACCTCCAGTCGGTATGACGGTTCCTTCACTGTGCATGCAGTGCGTTTGTGGAATTCTCTTCCACATTAGTTAAAACAAACTTCCTTTCATCGTAACGTGTGTAAGCTAATAGGCAGACAGCTATAAGGCATATGTTTATAATTATAATATATATTTTTAGTTACCTATGTATTTTGTAATTATTTAAGTATATAGTATGTATTATTAGTATGTAGGTCTATGTAGTATATAGTTAGCGATAATTTATTGATAAATTACTTTTATTTTCTTTTATTTTTTAATTTGTTGTGCACTGCCCATACCCATCTTCTACAGGTCTCACTCTGCCAAAGGTTTGCTGGAAGAAAACTCTTATAGAGTTAAGCTCGCCTGTGTACATTTTGTTTCCAAATATCATGATTTTTTTATTTTATGTATCTGTGTGCAATAAAGAATAAAGAACACCGCTCTTCGATGCAATAGCTAATAGAGATGTAAATATCATAAAGCTATTGCTATATTTTTTAGTGATTATTTAGCAATAGCATTATGATATTACAACTAAAAAATAAATAATAGTTTAAAAAAACTAAGAAAATACGCTTTTATAGAAAAGCGAACTAAAAAATAGAAAATAAATTTTAATAAATTTGAATTAAAAATAGTGTCAGAAAAAATGATTTTATTGTAAAAAGACATAGAGAAACACTGATAAATTAAGAGGTCCATAATTGCACCGGTACAAAGCC
This sequence comes from Clostera curtula, assembly GCA_905475355.2. Taxonomy (NCBI): domain Eukaryota; kingdom Metazoa; phylum Arthropoda; class Insecta; order Lepidoptera; family Notodontidae; genus Clostera; species Clostera curtula. The sequence continues at coordinate 1,095,648 of FR997804.1, read as the reverse complement.
GGGGCGGGTCGCTAGTTTTAATAATAAAACTCCTCAAACCCCACGCGCTTTCCCACCTTACCGCAATGACACTTAATGTTGTTGAATGTTTTTTTTTATTTACAGCACCGGTGTAATCTGTCGTAACAACAGACATTACACGCCCAAGGTGCGGCGGTTGGCGTAAAAGCTGTTATGTTTTACGTTCCCTATTTTAGGGTAAAGCTGTTTGTGTACAAGAGACACGTTTTATTTATTTATACATTTGTGACCTATCTTTACAGGCTAACCCAATACGATAGTTACTACTTATCTCATATGTAATGTTACGAGTAACAAATTACATACATTGCCGCCTTTGTGAATTCATTCAGAGTACAAGAAAATATGTCAATCCGAAATGTTGAGCGTCCTAAGCGCTCCCGACAGTGGAGACTCCCGCAACAAGGCAGTGCGGGCTCGTGGTAGCGCCAACAGTGGCGGACTCCGCCGATCTTATAATATCCCGATAAACTGACATCCTGTTTGGAACGCGTAGCCGTAACTTTTATTGGGGTTAATATCCTTTATGGACTATCCACATCAGCCCGAGGAGGGCTGGCGTGGGGCGTGTGGGACTCGGGTTCGCCTCCGCGTGCGCTGCGGGGACGTCCCCTACCCACTAAACATCCCCCGGTGTACCGTCGCGCGCTCACAGCCCCGTGGGCCCCGACTGTATCTACACGGGTGCGCTTTTTTATTTGTGGCTCCTTGTGGAGCACCCTCCTCTTGCTCTACGGCTCCAACTATGCCATGCCCGGTACACAGAACAGACTTATAAATCGACATCTAATTTGTCCGCATGGTGACGGATTTTGAATACGTAGTGTCACCATTCAATTCTAAGAGTTGATTCACGAAAATGTCATGTTATAAATCTTAAGCCGGGTCCAGACGTTTGTAACGCGTAATGTAAGATTACGTGTAATGGGTATAGTTTCGAACGCAACGGTGGTGTCTTTTGTCTGTCCTTTGTCCCGTGCGGTTGCGCTGATGATCAACTGCATTCTTAACGCGAACGAACTACAGTTCGAAATATTAATAACGTGTTTTTATCGCCTCGCTTATTTCTGCCATACACGTGTGGTAGTGTACTCGGTTATATCTTCGCATTCATTATTCTGAAAGGTTAGCAGACGTTTGCGTGACGACGGGATTTCACCCCAAATTACAGCGCAGTACTGGGAATACGATATTTTGTTTGCCAACGATGACCTCCGTGGATGGAATATTATTTTGTGATTACTTCATTGCGAGTTGAAGATAGTTTTGTTGCCACCCTATATGATACGGTTGGAGTTTATGGACTTTGCGATTATTACACATTTCTTTGTGCCTCTAAACTTGCTTTGATAGTGAGTCGTACCACCATCATTGTAACCCTTTTTATTTAAAAGAGCAGCCATGGAGTTTGCCGGCTCTTCTCTGTGGAATAGCATTCCGAACCGGTGGTAAAATTAAAATGATTAATTTTATGTTGTTTGTGTTACATTTTATGACTACTTGAAAGTATTCGCAAGAATTTATTCGAATAAAAATTATTTGTATTTTTTTATTTAGTATGTGTTAAATGACAATCAAAGTTAAGTTAAATATCAAATCAAACTTGATACAAACCCTGTGCTAACCCGTCTTACCAGCGTGGCACAGTAGGCTAATTGCCCTCCATGAATTTGGAGGAGGCCCGACTCAGTAGTGGGTCATTTATGGGCTGAAACGACGAACGACGACTTTACTTTGCATGAAATAACGAATGTGTTCCACAAAAACTCTTATATGTTTACTAGAAAAGGTTGTGCGTTGGCTAATTTTAATGAAGCCCTGTTAAGACCCATGTCCACACAGTGGGTGTTGGACGTGGCGGAATTCGAGAGGGGTGTTTAGTAAACAGACATATTTTACAGCTTTATCTTTCTCTTTGTTTACCGGGACAAAGGGTACACAATATTTACTTTTCACTCTTGTAGGAGACTTTTGGGTGCTTGTAGAAAGACGTTGTTTTGTTAACAAAGGGATGGGTTTTACTTTTTATTGCGGGACGAATAGAGGACTCGTTTAAGTTTGTCTTGGGTCTATATGACATCATTCTTAGCTACACGGGTGAACTGGAACATAAAAAATCTACTGGCAAAAAAATAGTAATTAAATAAGTCTTCATAAGTAATTAAATAACCATTATCTTGCGGCTACGCGATCTGCCTCTTACTTCAGTCGCCTCTATCGACACCCCCAAGATAGTGTGGGTTGGTGACATTGTGTGTCCTAAATTCGTCACCACACGGTCAAGCACCTAATACATAAGAACATAAATAACAATATGGTGTGGGATGCAACCTGTTCAGACACACTGGCCCCTTCCCATCTACATGGAACCAACAACAGAGCTAGTGCGGCTTGTGAAGCGGCTGAAAAAGCTAAAGCATACAAATACAGGGGTCTAGGCTCCGAATATGAATTTGTCCCATTCGGTGTCGAGACCCTTGGTCCGTGGAGTCCTAGCGCTATAAGCCTTTTTAAGGAAATAGCAAAAAGGTTAGTCGACATCACAGGAGACCGAAGAGCTGGTAGCTACCTCGGACAAAGAATCAGTCTAGCGATTCAAAGGGGGAACGCTGCCAGTATCTTCGGAACCTTGCCTAAAGGGACTCCTTTAAATAATATATTTTAGTATTTAAGTTTTAGGTTAATTGGTATTTTTAGTCTTGTTTTATTACTTACTAGTGGCCCGCCCCGGCTTCGCCCGTGCTAAGCGGGGGTGGGTTATACATATAAACATTCCTCTTGAATCACTCTGTTTATTAAAAAAAACCGTATCAAAATCCGTTGCGTAGTTGTAAAGATTTAAGCATACATAGGGACGGACAAAAACAGCGACTTTGTTTTATACTATTTTATTACTTAAGTTAGTGTTTATGTAGTAAATACATATTAATAACAATATAATATAATATATTAAATCAATATAGCTAGGTGGCTTAATTATCTGTGATAATCATTGCAGATTTAAGGTGTTTCTGTGCTTATTTTTTGCGTATCTTTTCCTATGTCAAATGTAATATCCATCCATTCGTTAAAGGTTTTACCCTAAATAGGTTTTTTGGTTCAGCCTGTAAAAATACAAACTCATTATAAACGAATTATTTCCCAGCTCGGTTTTGCCACAATATTTGGGCATTGTTCTCGATGTTACTATGTCATCATGAACTCCAAACTTTTGGTTCACTTATGATAAGATAATTAATAACCGTATTATGAAACGTTTTAATTATCTCTCTTTTGCTGTGATTATGTTCAATCCGTCGGGGACGGATTTAGAAACATAGCCATCTTCCCATTTCTTCCTGATGGGTGTCGTGAAAGCCGACAAAAGAAAATGCCACGGCCTATAACCTAGCCGCAAGAGAAGGAAATCTTGATACGAAACCCTGTGCCAACCCGTCTGGCCCGCGTGGCACAGTAGGTTAATTACCCTCCATGTAAATGGAGGAGGCCAGACTCAGCAGTGGGTCACCTATGGGCTGACGCTCTCAGTATGGAATGGGGTAGTGACACAATGTATTCTAAATATCCCTATTTTATAAAAAAATTGAGATGAGATACCATTGACATAAATATCTTTTTTCAGTCACATCACGCGGACTGCCAGTTGGCTCCCTCCAGCCGAAAGCTGGCCCACTCCTCACGACGGAAGCAGCAGCAGTCAGACCGCCCCTGAGGAGGAACTACCCTATGGCTGGGAACAGGCCCTGGACTGTCATGGGAAGCCTTATTACGTTAAGTAAGTTTGAGCCTAGGAATAGCCCTAGGAATATATAACCTTAACAAAACGTAGTTTAGTCAAGTTTAGATATCAATAAATGACCCACTCGGGCCTCCTTCCGTCACAGGGAGGGCACATATTGTCGGTTCACATCTGACGGAAAATGCGTCGCGTATTATCGGTCGCGTAACGCCAAAACAGACAAATGTATGATAAAACATTCAACCTTTCACACCTAACCGATGATGCGTCCAGTATACAGCGTCTGTTCCGTTTACGTCAACGCATTGTCGGTCGACTTAAGAGCAGTTCATCAAAAGATTCTACGGACCTATGGTAAAACTGAATAAATTGTGTTGGATACTCTCTTAAAATTGCATAAAGACAATGAAATTGGGCACTTGATATAATTTTAATTAACCGAAGAGCTGGTAGCTACCTTGGACAAAGAATCAGTCTAGCGATTCAAAGGGGGAACGCTGCCAGTATCTTCGGAACCTTGCCTAAAGGGACTCCTTTAAATAATATATTTTAGTTTGTTTCTCGTTTTATTACTTAAGTTAGTGTTTATGTAAGTACATATTACTTTCCTATATTTTATATGTTTATGAATATTTGATATACATAAGTATAATGCGATTTTAATTAATATTTCATGTTCTGATCGTGTCCTATTAAGTAAACGCCAACGTTTCAGACACTTTGCAGTGTCCGTGGACAAGAGATTTTATCAGCATTTTTTTTAAATTCAACTTTAGCTCATTTTCATTCTGTTTTTGTTGTATCAGCCCATGGATGACCCACTACTGAGTCAGGCCTCCTCCAAATTCATGAAGGGAAATTAGCCTACTGTGCTACGGTGGCAAGACGGGTTTGTGTCATGTTGATTGGCCTCTTGCGTCCTCTTACGACACCCTCGGGATGGTATGGGTTGATGACACTGCGTATTCTAAACCCGTCACCACACGGGCCAGCATCATCATGTTGCGTGTACCATATGCTATTATCTGCATCACCCATGCTTGACTGGTAGAGAACGCCAATTATTGGCATTAAAGCCACATAAGTAACATGTTGCATAAAGTTTAAAATAAATAAATAAAAGGGTTTCTTTACACCACAAATTCTTTGTTGGTATTATTAAGCATTTTGTTGTTGCAGCCACGTCAACAAAACAACAACGTACGTCGCTCCTGAAGGTTGCTCCTGCGAGTCTCCTCCAGCCCCGAGGGATGTTGAGCTGGAACGGGACCCTGAGCTGGGGTTTGGGTTCGTGGCCGGCTCAGAAAAACCTGTTTTGGTCCGGTTCGTGACGGATAACTCGCCTAGTGTCGGAAAGGTATACTGTTTTAATATGGAAGTCGATGTATACTTTTCCAAATATCCCAAAACACCTTTTAAGGGATCATGCTGGTAATGATTGACCAGATTTTTTGGGAAGTCTTGTGTTTCTGTATGTTTTATTGCGTAAATTACGTAGAATTCGGGTTGCACTTTTATTTGGCCGTTAAAATACGATTAGATAAAATTATCTACTATTGAAAGCTATTTCATGAGCTATTTTATTATTGACTAGCGACCCGCACCGGCTTTGCACGGGTGCAATAATGAACATCTAAATTTATCTGTGTTTCTCTACAATATTAAGTATGTATTATACATATGAACCTTCCTCTTGAATCACTCTATCTATGAAAAAACCGCTTCAAAATCCGTTGCGGAGTTTTAGAGATTTAAGCATACATAGGGACGGACAGACGACAGCGACTTTGTTTTACACTATGTAGTGATATGCATTAAAAGCTGCTTCTGCTTTATGAATGCAGCAAAATCATTAAAAAACCGTCGCCTTTTTAAATTTCAGCTAGAACCTGGAGATCAGATTCTCTGCGTGAACGGGGAAGACGTCAGCCTGGCGGCTAGAGAACACGTCATATCAGCGGTGAGGGCCTGCAGCGACAAGGTCACGTTACGGGTATGCCAGCCCGCCAGGAGTGGTAACCCTGCGAGGAGGTCTGCCTTGCTGTCGGCCGCTAAAAGGGCGAGGCTCCGCGCACGACCTCCAAGAGTGAGGTTTGCCGATTCTGTGCAACTTAATGGTGCTCCTATGTACCCAGTAAGTTTCTGTTAAATTAAGAATAAATTAAGATTAAGAAATTAAGAATAAATTAAGATTAAGAAATTAAGATTAAATTAATAATTTTGTCGTCGTCGTCGTTTCAGCCCATAAGTGACCCACTACTAAGTCGGGCCTCCTCCAAATTCATGGAGGGAAATTAGCCTACTGTGCCACCCTGGCAAGACGGTTGACACAGGGTCTGTATCAAGTTTTCCTTCTCATACGGCTAGGTGATCTGCCTCTTACGATCCTTTAGTCGCCTCTTACGACACCCTCAGGATAGTCTGGGTAAAAGTTTTTCATCGCTGCAATTAATACTTAATAATATAAAATACCCTATTGAGTCGGGCTCCTCCAAATACTAGGAGGGAAACCCAACTGGGGCAATTAGCCCTCTTACGACACCCGCATTATGAAATGAGATGGTGACACAATTTATTCTAAGTCCGACACCAAATTAATGTTATAATAATTCAATCCACCGCAACAGTGTGGTTATGGGATTACGTTTTCTCAGTCCATAAGAAGCCTTCTGCTGCGTCGGACCTCCACCAATTTCATGGAGGAAGATTACTAGGGTATCCAGCTAGCTTGACACAGGGTTTCATATGAATTATTCTGTGGCAGCATATTGCTATCCTGATCTCTCTCTTCCAGCCATCAGCCTTTTCTCTCGGCGATCTCTGCTTACCTCCACTGGCGAACGTCCTCAAAGTGTTCCTTGAGAACGGCCAAACCAAGTCCTTCAAGTATGACAGCACCACCTCCGTGGCCGATGTGGTGGCCAGCCTTAAGGACAAGCTCTGCATCAATGCTGAGGAACACTTCAGCCTGGTGGTGGAACATGTGAAGAGTTTGAGGAGGAACAAGCTAACGCTACTGGACCCCAAGGAGTCCTTAGCTAGGGTAAGGTTTTGGCTTAGTGATATTTAGAACGGCGGATAAGCGAACATTTACCGTTGTAGCATATTTTTTAGAAATAACTTTAATACGATACCTTAAGGTGAATGTTCCAGGGTTTTTCAACTCAAAGTCATTCTTGCACCTTTATGAGCTTGGAGGGTTGTATTGATGAGTTTGATGATTATAATTCTATAACTACATACGTCTTAAAGCCGCGAATAACATTTTAATCAACATACAACCTAGCACTGACCTGCAAATTGCAAAAAAACGTACGAAAATTTGAATTTCGCGGGCTACCCTGGAATATTCACCTTAACCTTTTACACTATTGACACTGTCTACACAAAAGCTTTGGAAAATCTCCAGTTAGTGACCTAAGTTTTGAAAAAACCATCCACTTTTTTTCGCGTTAAAATTTACTTGGACTAACAATAACGGATGTTTTTTAATATAAACGAAACGTCTTCTTTATGTACAACTTTAAAACGCAGGGGCAATTTACAAACATGAAATTCACGAACACAAATGCCCCCCAAACTCAGAGCAAGTGCCTCTAGTTTACACAAAGGCACTTGCCCGATCCCGGATTCGAACCGGGGATCCATGATCCAAAGGTAGCAAATCTAAATGATAGACCAACATGGCAATGTCTGTCTGAGACTGAAGTAGAGTTTAGTATCTACCTTTAAAAAGATTGTTAAGACAAAACTTTTCAAAAAAGCATATTACCGCATTGCTGATTATTTAAACGACCCAGCTGCTTGGGACTAGGCTGTTCAGTGTCAGTGTATTTTTTATGTTCTTTATTTAAGTTACTAGTCAAATAGGACCGCAACGAAAAAAAAAAATGACAAGCCCTCTGAGTTTCTTGCCAGTTCTTCTCAGCAGTGGTCGCGTTCCGAACTGGTGGTAGACGGTTTTTTTTTTTTTTTTATTGTATAATATGACAATGTGTTGACTATTTGTAAGTGTCCATCGTGACCCACACAAAATAAATGATTTGAATTTGACAGGGTGTAACAAAAAGCCGGAAAGCAGTGGATGCGGGCGGCCCAGGACCGGCCTTTGTGGAAATCCTTGGGGGAGGCCTATGTCCAGCAGTGGACGTCCTTTGGCTGAAATGATGAACAAAAAGCCATTACTCATAAAGAAAGTGTCGAAAGTATCTAGTACTGACAAGGATACTATGTGCAAATTCTGAGACAAACATTAATAAAACTTTACGCCAGATCAAGCCTACTACTACTCAACCCATAGATGACCCACTTTTGAGTCGTGCCTACTCCAGTTACATGGAGGGTAATTAACCCACGCTGACAGACGGGTTAGAACAGGCTTTCATATCAAGTTATCATATCAAGTTTTCATTTTCTTGCAGCTAGGTTTTCGGCCATATCATTTCCTTTTGTCGGCTCTTAAGACACCCTCAGGATGAAATGGGATGGTGACATGTATTCTAAATACGTCACCACACGGAACATGAGGTGGCTACAAAGTTATTGTAACATCCTGTAAAGCTTCTCCCTGCGATTTAGAATTTTATTTTGATGCTTTTGTTTTGTTTCTTAATTATAGTGCCGTATTCGGAGAGAGATGCCCATAAAATGTGTAAGTGACAGATAAATCTTACATACTTGTAAGCTAAAGAATCTTTACTGGGAACTGTCTCTGCCTTTTCCGAAAGTCATTCTATTCATTTGTACACGCGTTTTCCTTTCGCAATTGCTTGCTTAGGCACATGCGCTTTGGCTTGGAGATTGGCCACGCACACTCTCTGGATGCCATAGACTAAGGCTTGAATCGGCATACGAATATACGGATTTTTTTCTAAATACAGAAACAGTACATGTCTAGTTCCAAATCATTCCACTAGGTGATCTTGTAGCGTGAAATAGCATACTGGTCAAGCTATTACACGCAAAAGTCAAGCAGTATCGCCTATAAACACAAGTTTTACATCGCGATAGCGAAGTTTACAGAGCAATTAGCACGAATAAAAAATCCCCGGCAATAACCATCGGGGATAGGTGTCGCGGCCCTTCGCCAGTCAATATCACCTCGTCTGTCTAGATGACCATACTATTGTGCCTAAAATTTAAAATCTGTAGCTCTTACAAAAGTGTCTAAACATCTTTAAATCAACATATCCCATATCGCAAGTGTCACTAACATTTGTTATATTTTAATTATTTCATGGATAAATATCACTACTATTATCCTAAGTTCCACCATATTTCGAAGTCCGCAAAAGAACTACTGAATGTGCTCAGTCAACCTTATGCTACTGAGCATATTTGCATATTTGAAGATGAGATGATTTAAACATTTATCTCAGGGTGTCTTCCTTCTTGACCGACTTACCACAACCTCAACTTAAAATTGATTAGTGACACAATGTTTGGACCGTTATTTTCCAGATTGCAGCCCGTCCAGGCTCATACAAGATGCGGTGTCTATTCCGCGTCGTCTTCATGCCGACGTCCGCGGCAGAACTAGCTCAGAAAGACCTCGCGGCCCTGGACTACCTGTACCTGCAGTGCTGCAACGACGTGGCTCAAGAAAGATTTGCCCCCGAACTGCAGCCTGAGGTCGCTTTGAGGCTGGCTGCGTTGCATATGCACCAACATGCTTTGGCCAACAATCTTTCGCCTGCCAAGTTGACTGTTAAGGCTGTTGAGTAAGTATTTTGTACAAGATTTAATAACAGTAAGGATCTTCTCCAGTTAGGAAGGACGTTAACCTTTTTAAGTACCGCAGTCAAATAGTGACCTCGTTAGTTGGCGTAGTAATGCAAAAATTCAAGGCAAGTGCAACATGATGTTGGCAGCTTAACCAACCCGTTCCTTATGCTGCCAGTCTGCTGCGGTTATGATGGTCGTGTGAGTCATATCGTGTGATCGGCAGCTCTGGCGTTGCAAACTTTCATGGGCGAAGTTTATCAAGTATCAGTCATAGGCTTGGCCTACAGGAAAAAAAAACTACGTACCATCCACAACTGCGTCCTCCCGCCAGTAAAATTAGTTAATGCCTATTAGGCAAACGGAAATTAGCCGAAACAAACACAGATCAAACGGAAAAATCTTGATTGTGAAAATCAAAACGAGTTGCGACGAAAAGTTTGCCTAAACTTTTGTAAGAAACACTGCGACACTTTATTTTGCATTTGTTTTGTCACGTCTACTGTATTTAATTATTTCAGGAGAGAGTTTGGCTTAGAGCGGTTTGTGCCAAGCGGCCTTTTGGAGAGCATGAAACGAAAGGAACTGAGAAGACTCATCGCGCACTTCCTCAAGATGAACTCGCAGATGACCGGCAGTCAGAGGCAGTTAACACAACTACAGGTTAACTTTTTTTCTTTATTACTAATTCCACTCACTCCCACTCTCACTCATAAATAACCCTCTGCTGAATCGTGTCTTCTCCTTCTTGCATAGAAATGAGCCCACTGTGCCACTCTGGCTGGACTGGTTCGCACAGGGTTTATCAAGGTGGGTTAACGACTTGGTAAAGGTCGCCGGGTTCTAATGCTGACGGCCCAGGGGAGGTCGTTGTGGAAATCCTTGGACGATGCACATAACTTTTGTTAACCATTCGAAAGTATCTTATACTTTGGCCCGTCCGTATCGTAACGGATTTAGAATAAATATTGTCCATCCTGTGGGTGTCGTAAGAGCTGACATAAGGAAATGACAAAGTTCGACCTTATCTAGTCTAGTAGAATCTAGTAGAAGAGAAGAAACACATTATACGCTCTATAACTTTATATAACTTCCGTGCCAATCCGTCTGCGTTACAGTATGCTAATTACCCTCCGTGTAACTGGAGAAGGGCGGTTTCAGCAGTGAATCATCTATAAACTATAAGTAGTAGTTGTAGTACACCTTAGCGCCAATTGACTCTTCTCTGTTTTCAGGCCAAGCTACATTACCTGGACATCGTGGCTAGTTTGCCCAGCTACGGTGCCAAATGCTTTAGCAGTAGTAGACCAGAGCGAGTGTTGCTGGTATCACCGAGGTTTGGTCTTAGCCAGATCGTGGGCAGAAGCAGTGCGCAGGTACGGATAGCTTAGTACTTACTTTTCCCCAGTTAGTTACATAATTTGGTTTACTGCTATTATTGACTTGGTATTGCTATTAAGGACCCCAAGGTCACGGGATCATGTTCCCATTGGGGAGCAATGCGCGCCCCCGAAGCGGGCAGTCGAGGATCGCCGCTGGTTTTAGTGAGCAGGTCGGGCCGCTAATGGCCATCTTTCCGCGCCCCGGAGTCGCACATACATCAGCTAGTCTAGGATTACGAAATAATTAAAGTTTTAGTGTTTTAGGGTCACTAATTCAGAGAATCGATGCTTTGGAGACGGAGGTTGAAGTCAATAAGAAGGCGAATAACGGTCTGTGAGATATATTCTAATTCTATATACCTTTTCGAAATACAAAATTAATAATAATCAGGGTGTATTGACCAAACTTAATATATAACACAAATTGGTAATGACGATAGTATGTGCCGCGCTCCCTTCAAGGTGCGAGCGCCATGATATAGTGACCGAGCGTGTCCGAATTCCTTTCTCTTGTTGTAGGCCGCGGGCAATGATGTTAGAAGTAAAAAGGTGTATATACGTTACCTGTACAACATTCGATCTATAAAAATGGCAAGCCAACGCACACATAGTTAACTTAATATGCAATATGCACACTGCATTAGATGAGTCGTGAAAGTAGGATGGTATGATTTAATAATCACGTGCTAAATAGAGACAAATATAATTTGTTGTGATGCGTTGTCACATGCACTAGAAACAATATAGATTACTTAAATCAGACATAACATTTTGCCCTACAAAGATTTATGCCTAAAAATATTTTGTAAAAACTGTCTCGTTAAGTAAACATATATGTTAGAAACAGCTGTTTTGTTTTTTCGCAATTTCAGAGTTGTTCCCATAGTAAAAGTGTTTTATAATCATGAGTACTCCACCTTCTGAGATGTATGTTAATTAAAAATTGCCCTGTATTAATAGTTTATTTATTACTCAAGTAACACAACTCGAAAAATAAAACAATTTAATTTAAATAACAACTGCATTACAAAAAAAAACATCACCTAATAACCGTACCTTTGTACCTACTCCGTTAGGCAACTCACATGTCTGTTTCTATAAAGTCTGTGATGCGTAATGACATCTATCTCTTTTGCACTTGGTAATGAGGATACTTTTGTTCCACTCATTGATTTTTACCGCCATATTTTACAAATTACATTTTAAATTTGCCCACCGGATTGTCAAACTTAAGTGGCAGTGGGCAGGGCACATAGCTCGCAGGACCGACGTCCGATGGGGCAGAAAAGTCCTCGAGTGGCGACCGCGTTCCGGAAGGCGCAGTGCTGGTAGGCCTCCCACACGGTGGACAGACGACCTGGTTAAGATCGCCGGAAAGCAGTGGATGCGGGCGGCCCAGGACCGGCCTTTGTGGAAATCTTTGGGGGAGGCCTATGTCCAGCAGTGGACGTCTTTTGGCTGAAATGATGATGATGATGATTTTAAATTTGTAAAAAATATTAATTATATTACGGAAATAGTGAAAGTTACGAATGATAAGTGATTCCTTGACTTTTAGAAGTTTTGTTAGAGTAGTTTGTGGTATATCTCATAACACACGATGGCATTTTTAATTGTTTTATTTTAAAGCACTTTTTACACGCGGATCTTCACGTGCATTTGTTGATGCCAGCGACGCAACACTGAGGTCAGGTTTGCTAATTAGCCTACCTTTAACGTGCCGCTTGCTGACCGCTTATAACTTATATACACCTTTTTACTTCTATCATCATTGGCCGCGGGCGTAAAACAGTGCACGTCCGTGTGCGATCTTCTAATTCGTATCCTTAGATACGTAAGTATGCTGCTACAAAGCAATCTAGCTAAAATATTATTTGTAGCCTCAGCCGATCGCATCACTCGAGGAGGTGGAAGGCATTCGAGTGAAGCGCGACTGGTCCAGCGGAGGCGCCGACGTGGCGGTGTTCCTGCAAAGGGACCGCGTGTTAGCACTGCTCATGGACGAGCGGGACGCGGCGGAGATGCCACTTGTCATAGCCGGGTAAGTGTGAAGCTGACTAAAACTCCCTGTAGTTCGATCGCGCTAAGAACGCAGTAAGAAATTTAAAAAAATATTTTATATAATTAAGGGATAAAGCCAAACGTCCACCGCCAGCTAAATTAATTAGTTTAGTTTAGCTTGCATAGATGAGCCAGTTTTTCATAAATGTGCGTCCACCGACGGTGAACTAACCTTCGGCTAACATAAACTAACTTATTTTAGCTGGCGGTGGACGTACGGCTTAGAGGACAGGACATAGTTGTTCGAACGAAAGTTTGCCTTCAAATGGTCACCGTGACGTGATGTTTTAATTTGGAACGATTTGATTCGTTACGGGGTCAGTCGACGAACAATGTTGGTATATTACGAATAATAATTATTATTTATTTATCAGACAACAGAGGTCCATGGGTTAGTTACAGGCCGCTTAAAAACTATGTTAGTAACACACACGTGACATATAATAATAAAACTACATTATTCTTGCCAGTATTAATTATTATTACCAGTATTTGCATAAAATGTTGCAGAATAGGTGAGTCAAGCTTGTTTGATAACGTCCTCAGAATGCTATTTGGGCTTGCCCGCGTCCTTTGCAAAAGTGAGGCTGTTTTTAACCTCACCATGGCGAAAAATTCATGGGTGTGTGCCTGTGCGAACATGCCAGAGGCACTGCAATTACGGGCAAGCTCAAAAGCACCCTGAAGCTGTTATTGTACTGGATTCGCAGTTTATCTAATACACCACGCGTATAGTTGACCCACAGGCTACTCGTGTAGAAAGTTTGGCAATACGCTTTATACAAAGTTACATCCTCACTACAACAATGATGCATTCCTAACGCGAACGAGGTATAGAGCTACTAATTCAAACTTTGTTAAAAAATGGGCGCCCATCACTGGATGTCCTTGACTCTTCGAGACACCCAGACCCTGATTTACACAAAATTATCTACTTCTGATTTTAACCAGAAAATAAAGGCCGCCCCTAACTTATTTTTAAGCAGCCCTTTTTTCATATACTAGAAGGGTATATATACATAATTATGTACAATCCAAGCGACTAATTACTCAAGTTACTACTTACCGACCCTTCCCCAGAGCAACAACAAAATATATTAATACCGTTGTTTCATATTATTATTATTATTGGACATGGACATTATTTATACGATCGACTCACCTCAGAAAACCCTTTCCAGATATTATCGTTTGGCGACTGGTCAAGAACTAAACGTGGAATTGGAACGTGAACCAATGACAGAAGATATAGGTGAGTCAATTTCTTAAATAAAGTAGTTCTAAACTCACAGGTCCATGTGGTGACGCATTTAGAATACATAGTGTCACCACCCCATTCCATACTGAGGGTGTCGTAAGAGTCGATAGAAGGAAATGACGAGGCTGAGGAGTGAGGAGAGTGTAAGAGAAGGAAAACTTGAAACGAAACCCTGTGCCAACCCGTCTGGCCAGCGTGGCACAGTAGGCAGTAGTATTTTCCCTCCGTGTGATGGGAGGAGGCCCAACTCAGCAGTGGGTCATTTATGGGCTAAGTAGTAAACTCATAGGTGCTCACCAAGCTGTTATTTAATTTGCAGCTCCACCATATTTATCGCAGCACAACGTAGTGCCGGCCAAATGGAGTTACCTACATTACGACGATCCAAACACACTATCGAAAAAGCACTTCGCCATATTCAGCATGCCACCTCCATACCATTCCACTCCAGACCAGGTCAAGTCACTCGACACCAATATGAACTCTAGCATCACCAACAGAAACCACAGCAACAACTCCAGCCCGCTACTGGGCTACGAATCTAAACCTGGCGTGCTAGGCCATGATATCCACTTTGAGAAATGCAAAAGAAACGATGATTTCAGACTTTTCGACCCTAACGACCATTGCTTCCTTGACGACGGCATGGGTTTTGATCTTCAAAGTGTTCTTTCAATGGAACTCTTAGAGAATGCCACGAACAACCCAAGGCTTGTCGAGGCTAAGAATGATGAAGTGCTGAGAAGGGTGGCAGAGATGCAGAAATTAGTTGAAAACTCGGAGCAATATTTGACTGAAAACTGTGATTTTGATACGTATCATGAAGGACTTAGGGATGAATTAGTTGGAAAAGAAACGAGTGTAGATAATGTAGAGAGCGATACGGAATCGAATAATAGTAGAATGTCGTCCGCCGATGACGCCCCTGGTATTTTAAAACATAGCGATTCCCTACTTTTACTTACAGAAACTATAAATCAGGGATTGAGTGGCCTGAGTGTTCCGGAAGGTAGTAAAGACAATAATAGCTTAACTACTAGACAGTCTCAAGGCTTAAGTGCCATACTTAATAACTGTGGACTGACTGACGCTTTATTAGCTTTGAATAACGATGTCGGTCATTCAGAAAGTGATAATGATTCTTTGTACACTCCAACAAATAGCCCAATAAGGAGACATCTAAATAAGAGTACCAATAAACCGGTGCGAACTAGTTTCGGGCTACACAGTCCCGATGCAACCCAAGACAATAAGGAACCGAATCTCAAGGAATACTTGAAACAGTTAAGAGAAAAAAGTAATAAAGAAGAAACAAAAGCGACTGAATTCCCATACTTTTATCAAGAGAGCGTAGTTGACAATGATGCCGAGCTTATAGATTTAACTTTAATACCTCCCCCACAAACTCCCGATGAACTAGATAGTGCTACGCAAGTGCCTCAAATTCTGCCTGTCGTGCCACCGTCTTTTGCAGACGAAAAGGCAAATTCAGAAGAAAACCTCACGACTGCACCAACAGCAACTGAATTAGAAGAATTTATAGCCAACTTAACTATACAACCACCAACAGTTAGAGTGACACCTGCAATAGAATTAACACCAGAAGAAATTATGTCTTATATCATTCCACCTCCACCAGCATCAAACTCATCCACATTAGATAGAGAACAAGTTAGCTATGTGAATCATAGTCAAATACTAGAAGCCAAAAATGAACAAGCTGCCAATGGCGAAGTTAAGACTTCGAACGGTGATATTATTAAGGGAACACTTAGCGTGAGTGAGATTAGAAATATGTTCACTGCGAAAACCTTAAGTGAAGCTAGAAATAGTCTTTTGTTGAAAGATAAAAATAAACCCCCTCCCCCGCCGCCTCCCGCAAAGCCTGACCCAAATAAGAGCAAAAGGAAAAGCGTTAGTGACAAACAAGCGAATGGGAATGCGCATGTAATAGAGTACCCCACCGTGGAAAGGAAAGGCATGTTCTCATGCTGTAGCAAAGACAAAAACAGATCCGAAGAAAACTCCGAGGCTGAAAATACTGAATCTAGCGTACAAAATTCAGATTCCATGCCAGATGTCTGCGAAATCAGGCCGCCACCTAGAAGAAAAAGCTCAGATTGCAAAAAGCCTCCTGAACGACCTCCGAAAACAGCTCCACCACCGGCCCCCAGACCCCGATCCAATTCCTTCACATGTTTCAACAACGAACTAACAGCCGTAGAAATACCTAGCAATCACTTTAGCACACTGAACAATAGGAAACTTAATTACAAAGTAGTCTGCGACATGAATGATCAGTGCACGCAAAATCCACCTCAAATACCTCCTAGATTAGAGAACAAAGTCCTATCACCACCTCCACCAATATTATTACCTCCCAAAAAGCCGCCACTACCTCCCGTTCCAAGCATTGAGGTGCTCCGAATGAAAACAAACCAAAAACAGTCTCCCGTGCGCAACCCAGAGCAAAGATTAGCGAGTATCGGCTCACCACACTTCCAACGGAACCTGAACACATATAGAAATCTAGAGATTGAGAGTAGAATCACTGAAGAAGAGACTCAAAACATCAGGTCAACACCTAACTACAGTTCTATGACGTTACAGAGTCGACACGTGAGGTCCAACTCTGAGACGAAAAACACCATTTTGAAGAACAAAGATATGACAGCTCTATCGTTATGTTCCCCACAAATGAGCAGAAGATTTAGTAATAGACCGGATATATTGAACGGAGCTCCTGGAGAAAGGATATTTAGTCCTCCAGTGTCGGAGCGATCTTTCAGACGGGACAGTGCGAGTCCCACGCCCAAAGTGCAGAATCACGTGAGGTTTAAAGAGGATGTTGTTGACGATATTCCGACACCGCCGTCGCCTCCCACACTCAAATTTCCCGAGTTGCAGGCGGGGAACAATGGCCATGTTCCGATTGAGAGCCTGCTCTGCAAGACTGAGGTTGCTGTGGACGGACTATTGCAGAGGCTACATCAAGTTGCCCAAAAATGTTCGCACCAACATGCGCATGGCGGTGGGGAAGACATTGATGAGGTTAAGTTCCAGGTAAGTCTACATTTTAATCAGCTTATCAATGTACTCGTATGCTTGGTTTATAACGTGTTATTTACAAACTAAATACAAAGTAGAATCGTCCATTTTTTATCTGGGCCTCCGGGCCCACACGGTACAATTAACGACCTGACGTACCCACTAAAACCAAAGGTGATCATCAACTGCCCTGGGTCGCGGGTTTTGGTCCCCTTGGGGGAACATGCTCCGCGACCATAAGGGCTCCAAAGTGATGGGATTCTATGGACTGAATTCATCATTTCATCGTTCAACAGATTTGTGGCTTAATTACTACTTCCCAGCCCACTGCATACTCAACCTATTGTCGGCCTCGACATCCTCAGGTTGAAATGTGTGGTGACGAATTAATAATACATAATGTATTCTTAAATACAAAGAAAAGGAAAGCCGGAAAGCAGTGGATGCGGGCGGCCCAGGACCACCTCTCAAACATCCGAGGTTTGCACTCAAATCTCGTAGCAGTCCATCACCACCTTGAGACTGAGAAGCCACACTTGCTCTGCCTCACTGAGACGCAAATCAGATGTCCATTAGACGCGTCATACTTGCAATACCCAGGGTATACCCTGGAGCACTCTTTTATACCACACGCTGGTGTTTGCTTGTATGTTCGCGATGACATCTGTTGTAAGCGTCTCCGTAACTTTGAGGATCCTAGTTTTTCTAACTTATGGTTACTGGTGGACACAGGCGTTGAACAGATTGTTTACGCCTTGGTCTACCGGTCGCACAGCGGTGATCAGGAGACAACGAGACTCTTCGAACGGCTCAGTGATATGACTGGTGAGGCTCAGCAGCGGTACCCGCGTGCGCAGTTGGTCTTTCTGGGGGACTTTAACGCTCATCATAAAGAGTGGTTGTGCCCATACCAGTTTACGGACCATGCTGGGAGGGAGGCGCGCAAGTTTGCACTATCGCTAGATCTCACTCAGCTGGTCGTCGAACCGACACGCATTCCGGATGTTGCTGGCCACACACCTAATTGCTTGGACCTTCTGCTGACAACCGACCCGGACAGGTATAATGTGTCAGTGTCAGCCCCTTTGGGAACCTCTGACCACTGTCTGGTGAAATCTGTATCGCACTACTCACCGCCCGATCCCAGCCCAAGAGGCTTACGGCGGGTGTGGCGATACAAGTCAGCAGATTGGGACGAGATGCGGCATTTCCTTGCGTCTTATCCCTGGCAACAAGCCTGCTTTTCCTGTGATGATCCGTCGAGCTGCGCGGAAGCCATTACCGATGTCTTGCGTCAGAGTATGGAATATTTTATTCCTTACTCTGATATCGCACTCGGTGGCAAAGCACGCCCTTGGTTTAATGCTGAGTGTGCCAGTGCTGAGGCACATAAACATTCGGCATACCTATCTTGGGCGGATGCTCGTAGCCGCAAAGCTCCGGATGTACACCTTAAAAAGCAGGCTTTTAACAAAATTGCCAAGTCCTGCAAGAAGGTTTTACGGAAAGCTCGTTTCCTCCATGTTGGTCGCATCGGGACTAAGCTTGCTTCGTACCCAGTTGGGAGTAAAGCATTCTGGTCCCTCGCCAAATCGGTGGAGACGAACTTCTGTCAGTCATCACTACCACCATTGCTGAAACCTGATGGGTCGCTAGCTCACACTGCGAAGGAGAAGGCAAATCTATTTGTCTCCCTCTTTGCTGAAAATTCGCGTCTAGATGCTGGTGACGCTGCACCTCCTTCAATGCCTCGCTGCGACACGTCGATGCCAGAGATACGCATCCGTCAGAAAGAGGTGCTTAAAACACTACGTTGTCTGGATGTGAATAAATCTAGCGGCCCCGATGGTATACCAGCAATTGTGTTAAAGACCTGTGCCCCGGAGTTGTCTCCTATTCTTACACGCCTGTTCCGCCTCTCCATGCAGACGGGGCATGTTCCCAAGTCCTGGAAGGTTGCCAACGTCCAACCAATCCCAAAAAAAGGCAATCGTGCCGACCCGTCTAATTTTAGACCCATTTCGATCACCTCCATACTTTGTAAAACTATGGAACGTGTATTGAACACCAAACTCCTTGCATACCTTGAAGGTAACGATCTCCTCAGCGACCGACAGTACGGTTTCCGCCGAAACCGGTCCACTGGGGACCTTCTTGTGTATGCAACACACTTTTGGGGTGAAGCCATCGAGAGACACGGTGAAGCTCTTGCTGTGTCTCTTGATATTACAAAGGCTTTCGACAGGGTCTGGCATGAAAGTCTTTTGGGCAAACTTCCAGCTTACGGAATCCCCGCTAGTCTGTGCTTCTGGATCTCTGACTTCCTGAGGAACCGTTACATCCGAGTAGTCATTGATGGCTACTCATCGGATCAAGTGGCAATTAATGCCGGTGTACCTCAAGGGTCCGTTCTCTCCGCGACTCTCTTTTTGCTGCATATTAACGACCTGCTTAAACCCGGTATTTTTGGGTATGCAGATGACAGCACGGTCACGGAGAGATACGTATCTGATGCCCGGACCACCAGTAATGAGATTCAGTCGCTTAGGGAGGCCATGGTGGAACGTCTGAACCTGACTTTAAAGTCAGTGTCCAACTGGGGCGATGACAATCTAGTCGGGTTCAATGCGACCAAAACACAGGCGTGTCTATTCACCGCAAAGCGGAGTCCGTTCAACTTGACTCCCACTTTCCGAAATGTGTCCGTGCCAATTGCGGGTCGACTCGAGCTTTTGGGCATGAGGTTATGTTCAGACCTTAACTTCGGGAGTTCCATAGAGTCCAAAGCGAAAACTGCAGCAAAGAAACTTGGTATCCTATTTAAGGTGCGTCGGTACTTCACACCTGGACAGCTTCTCACTCTTTACCAAGCTCAGGTCCGCTCAGGTATGGAGTACTGTTCCCACCTTTGGGATGGCTCAGCCAAGTATCAGTTAGCCGCCTTGGATTCTGTGGAGCGCCGGGCCTACAAGCTCATTGGTGATACGCGGTTGGTGCAGGCAAAATTGCAGAGCCTCGAGCACCGACGACGAGTTGCTTGCCTCTGCGTGTTTTATAGGATACATTTCGGTGAGTGTGCGCAGGAATTGCACGAATTAATTCCACCATCCCCTTTCCATCATCGGACATCCAGGCGTGGGGAGCGACTTCATCCTTATGTGGTTGAAATTCCACATATTCGCACTAAGCGTTTCGCTTCCTCTTTCTTGATGCGGACCGCTAAGGAGTGGAACTCGCTTCCTACGTCTGTATTTCCAAGTAAATATGACTTGGATGCCTTCAAGTCTGGAGTGAATAGGCTTTTACTGTCCCAGCGGGTTACACCGTCGGCCTCATCGTCACTTACCATCAGGTGAGATAGAGGTCAACCGCCGGACAGTTGTTAATAATAAAAAAAAAAAAAAAAAAAAAAAAAAAAAAGATCCTTGGGAGGCCTATGTCCAGCAGTGGACGTCTTTTGGATGAAATGATGATGATGATGAATGTATTCTTAATTCGTCACCACACATTTAACTAATATTACTTTATACTTTATTGATATTTTACACCTTTCTTCATTGGTAGCGTGCTCGCAGTGAGCTGACATCGTGTGCCGTGGCTTTGGTGGGGGCGTCAAGGACTCTAGTGGGGGCATTGGGCGGGGGCAACAGCGGAACTGCAGCCACAGCGCTAGCGGACTGTCTCACGCCGCTGCGAAGATTGTCCGACCTTGCACAGGTGACATGAATTATTGTATTTAAAAAATAGCTGCTTTGCACGCATGGTTATCTTGCACTAAGTACCAATTTTTATCCACAAAAAGAGGAATTTGTTCATGAAACTTTAATGCCATCGGCCACCAAGAAATTCATATTTGCGATAAAAATACTTAGGTCCCGTGTACCTGAATGCGTTTATGTATTGTAAAACCATGGCAAAACTCACTCCAGGGCAAGGCCTGCTTACGTAAGAGTTTATTTATTTATATATAATAATAGTTATATAAGTAGATAGAAACAATAAAATGCCACATAAACTCATTCTAGTTAACCGTGCATCATTTTTCATCATAATTTCTCCGTCAACTTTGGCATAAACAATAACTTTCAGTTACCTAAGAAAGCAATGACTAATTCTGTGGTAAGACGACAGTTATTTCGTCACAGCCTTGACCACCAAATCGGCGCATATACTACCTACCCGCACAATATAATTCTATTCATAACAAGTGTAGTTGTAGTGTGCAGTCGGAGTTCAGGGCACTAACGGATTCCCGCATTCCCGGGGTCACCCAGATTGTACTCCCGGAGCTATTTCTCCCAAACTGGTCGCCTCCCCAAAGCCGCAAGCTCTAACAGCTCCATATGAGCGGTTCGCTTATTTTTGTCACACTGCGCCATGTAACGGTGTTTACATTATTTCATTGCCAGGCTCTAGGCAGACACACGTCATCACCTCTCCAGACCAGAAACCTAGTACTACGTGTCCACGACGTCACAGCAGCCTTCAAGGAGCTGGCTGGCGCAGAAATGGCACAAATCATTCACGAGCATAACAGCAAGAACCAAACGCAACAAGAAAATAACTCAACTCTAGAGGGCCAACTGGCATTGCGGGCGGAATGTTTGGCCAACGTGCTGGCAACACTGTTGAGAAGTTTGAGGGTATTTTCACCGTAAATGTTGACCATATAAATAATAATAATATAAAGTAAACCTGGAAATTGGAGGTAAATAAATTGGAAACTTTTTGTTGTTTGAATTTCGTTAATATTGTCGAGGTCTCAAAATATATAATTATAAATTAAAATGCCCTCATAGATAATGTTATAATATTAACGAAGCAAAGGTTAAATTAAATACATTTCCAGAATGTGCAGTTTCTTCATATTATTAACACAAGCACAGGGGTTTCAAAGATATTATCTGCTTGATTATTTGCTCCTACATTTTAAGTAGTCGCATGCCTACCCTTCACTCAAGAAATCATGGACACATATACAATACGAAGTCTTGATGTACGACTTCTAAGACCAGAGCTGGTCGAATATAATTAAAAGCTTTGCGAAAGTAACCTTGTCTTAAACCAAAACTGTGAATGAAGACAAATCTTTTAAAATCACAGTATATACATAATATTCTATTAATCTATATATTCCATATATGAAAGTTTTAATTCGTTATATTTTTGTTGACCGTTACTAAATGAGACCAAATAAATTTAGGTACGTTTTTAAATAAATTCCTGTAGATGGCAGCACTTGGGTTAAATTTAGTTTGTAGTTTATAAATTCTAATGTTAAAGTTTAAATGTGTTGTTAAATATAATTTTGTGAAACTATTTACTTGTAAAAGTATTTTAACACGAATTATATTTGCGTAAAGCTGTCATAATAACCTTATGACAAAATATATTCTATGATTCGTGTTATTATAGTTATAATTCATAACACTTAAGTTTTTCTTGCAAGTATTATACTCTATGATTCCGTAGGAAAGTGTTACCATAGTAATTATTAATTTTACTTCTAATACATATCTATTTATACAAGGATAAAATGTATATTTTCTATAAGTAAGAACGCAATGGATATTAGGGTGTAAAACTTCATAATCCTTTTATGTCTAAATAACCGTATCTTAAAACTTTATAAGCAATATGAATTTAAAATTCTTTACGAACTGAACAAATGCATTGTACTAAAACACTGCGTCCTGCTTTTTACTGCCAAGAAGTGAAAAAATAATATTTTTTTTCTAATCTGGCAATTATGTAACACGTATATGCTGTGCTAGGCGGATGCTATCATACACATACATACATATACATATAATCACGCCTCTTTCCCGTAGGGGTAGGCAGAGACCACTTCTTTCCACTTGCTACGATCCATACATACTTGTTTCGCTTCGTCCACTTTCATTATTCCCTTCATACATGCTCTTCGGTTTAGGGTACTCTTGACCTGGCCTTTTTTCAAGACGTCCCTGATTTGGTCTTGAAACGTCCGCCTAGGTCTTCCCCTTCCAACACTTTCATTCACACTCGCCTTATACACTTTTTTCGTCAATCGTTCTTCATTCATTCTCTCGACATGGCCAAACCATCTCAGCATACCTTTCTCAATTTTTGTCACTACATCTTCTTTCAGACCACAACGCTTCCTTATCTCACTATTTCTTATCCTGTCACTCAGTTTAACACAAAAACAACATTATCTTAGTGCGGAGCTATAAGGCTCATTAAAGTTAGCCCCCAAAAAAATGGTTTTTGCTATTTTCGACTTTTTTTCTATTATGTCGTTTGTTATTATTTGTTAGCTGTTAATAACTGTTTGTTTTCCATTTATTAATTTAAAAAAAAACAATTACAAATATACCTTCAAGTTAGCCCCCCACTTGCTATTTATAATATTTTTCCGTCAATAATGACTCGTAAATTTTTATTTTCGATTGTTCGTACATTAAATACGTTTGTTATCTTTCGAAATTACTGAGTTTTTGTCTCGAAAATAGTAAAAAAACCTTTTTTTGGGGGGCTAACTTTAATGAGCCGAGCTATAACAACAATACCCACGAGATGGCAGGCCATATAATGCTTGTTGTTAATTTATTTGTTTATTATACAGGCAAAGCCGTTAACCACAAAGCCAAACATTTTATGAAGTTTAATTTTATGTGCCGCTACACCTATTAAATTACAATTATCTAACGTAATAAATATATAATAATGTAAAATATGTATTACCAATTTAGACGCACCATTTATTAAACAATGTTGCCAGCAGTCGCTCTTCGGTTGCGATTTGTTGTTATAAAAATATTGGTGCTATTTTAAAGTGTTTTAATTATGATCATTTTCTTCGCAATAACGAAATGCACCAGTGATTTGAATTTCAACTGTAAATATGCATACACGTAAGAATGTTTTTGCAACGCAATACCTTAAGGCATTATGTAAATTTTAATACCATCTAACTTTCTGTGCTTGACCTGTTTAGTACAATTTCGTTTCACTTTTCTCTGCTGGTATCCCAAAGCTTAATAGGAACCAAAGAAGAGATGTTTTCCATATACCCAATATTATTTATTGTCTTGAATTTACTTACTAATTGTTATTTTTATCGATCCTTTTGCATGTTTAGGAACAGGCATTGAAAGTATTGTATAATGTTATTTGTACTTTTGATACACTCACTAATATTTCGAATTATTTACAATGGTTTTTGGGAAAAAAATACAGATTTATCATCTATATTGCCATTTTATCGTGTATATAATGCGATAAAGTGGTTAAAAATTGATTAACTTTAACATCAAATAATGACATACATTTTATAGTAGCCGGCCAACATCTTGATAAGAAAGTGTCATGGAAGGCGAAAGTGCGAGCTTGTTTCCAACTATGCGCACGAGTTTCGGCTCCCTGTTCGGTCAATGAGACAACAGTCTACTACAGCACCATCATTGTTCATGTCTTTAGACGAATAATAAACAACGTATTGTTTTTGATGTCCCATAACTCTAAGTTTGCCTTCTTTAAGTGAAAATAATAGAAAAAGTTCTAGAAAATGTGGTCCAAAATTGCATATTTTGGTAGATATCATCAATCATTATTAATTTAGGTCAAAAATTGTCAATCTCATACAAAATCATTACTAAGACGACGTTGCCAAACTTATGTCAATAGAGTTTTTGCCTCTCGATGTATGTAGGTAGTCGAGTTTCATTGATAAATTTAATTTAAATACGACTAATTCAAACCAATAATAATTATGACTAAAATTATTTTGCATTAAAAAATAATTAAATAAATTCATACTAAGCCAGTTAATTCTTTGATATATGGTCTCACTTATACGTTAAAGTTATGGGATATAAAAAAACAGGTTCTAAAATAAAACGGGTAACTAATTTCCCTTCAAGTACCTACTACTACTCAGCCCATAAATGACCCACTGCTGAGTCAGGCTGTGATGACAGGAGGTCATCACAGGGAGGATGGAAGTACATACATGAAAGGAATAACTATCCATTCTGGACGGAATTAGTTAACTAATAAAACCATTTATTTTCAACGCTCTGTTACATTATTTTCATTTGCTTAGTCAATTGAAGTACAGTGCTTTGTGTATCAAATGGATCAAATACCTACCTAAAACGTGGATAGAATTATAAAATTAATGTCGCAATATTGTAATTTAATGTTACTAAGTTAATCATCAACATCAATTTATTTATCGTTCCCAATTAAATATAATGCAATGCATTTGATGTAATAAAATATCAATAAACCTGAATTAACCTTTCATTTTTATTCCTTTTTAGGCGCAAAGGGATGATCATCCAGCCAGACGAGGTGTGATGTCTGGCTAGGGGTCGCAGCGCCTATTCCCCCGACAGTTGTAGTCGGCGATATCTTAACCTTGCGAATTGCTCTTGAAATTTCGCTATCGCGGTGTAGGATTTTTCGTGATTGTCGCATTTGTAGGCGATATTTCTTGATGCAATTAGTTCAGATATTTCGGGTAAACTGTGTAAAGTATGTAGCATGTGGTCGCTACACCTTGTAAAGTAGCGGCGATAGTGCGAAATGCATGATCTGGCTTCTGGATTTTGGATCATTCAGCCAAAATAAATCCACTGTTAGACATAGGCCGCCCCACAGAATTACACAAAAGCTGGGCCGCCTGCATCTATCAAATTCATCCACCACATCTAGCGTCCTTAGCCAGGTCATCGGTCCTCCGTATGGAAGGCATCTTAGCACTATTACTACTCAGCCCATAAATAACCCACTGCTGTCAGTCGGGCCTCCTCTCAAGACAGCGCCTTCTTTTTTCTTTTGTTATAAAAATCCCCTACACTAGGCAAAACCTGTACGGCGGGAGCTGTTTACAAACAAAGAGCAAAGTGTAAGCACTTGCCCGACCCTGAAATCGAACCGCGGACCCTTGTTCCAAAAGCGGTACATCCAACTCCTAGACCGACAAGGCAGTCGACCTTCTGGTACATGGTGTTTATATTCATATTTGATCTTGGCTTTCCTAATTGCATTTTCTTCCAGGTTTCTTACTTTGGTCACTTTTTTCTTCTTGTTCTTTTCTTCGAGGAAACCAGGGTAGGTTGCCTGGACGGAACGAAGAAGAAGCCTTGCATTACGTACACATTTAATTGAAAGATAAATTATATGTAGGTACTCCGTGATATTGTCCGTGGGGTCACGGATTTAGAATACGCATTGTCACCAAGGGGAACGCAAGAGGCAAATTATCTAGCCGCAAGAGAAGGAAAACTTGATACAAACCCTTTTTTTTCGCCCGGGTTAAAATCCTTTATGGACTATCCCCGACGGCCACGGGGATGGCCGAGGGGGGCGTATGGGGCTCTCCCCCAGAGTGGGGGCCTACCCACTAAACATCCCCGGAGTGCTCCAACTTGCGTCCTGTTGCGGCATTGTGGGATCTGGTACAGAACCACGCCGCCGCAGACGAGGAGGCCTACCTCCACACCTCAGGCTCGCTGAACGAGCAATCGACGTCCTGTCGTGAGCACCCAACAGGACGTCGCATCTCCACAGATCCCAAGTGGGGCGAGGGCATCCCCGTGCCCTGCCCCGGGATCTGCGGCCGGACTCGGCCTATGTCCCGGCGGGAGCGGCCCGGATAGTCGGGCCCGCGTCAACCGCCATGGGCGCCGTCGTGATGACTGCGCCCCGGACCATCTCGCGCCGACCAATACGGCCGCCAGAACGGCTGCCCTTGGTTTGGGCGCACAACCCGCTGCCCAGCCGGTGCTCATGGGGTAAACCCATGTCCGCACACAGCGGGTAGCGTCGCCTCTCCGCCTGGCACTCTCGTGCCGTGTGTCCGGGCTCGCTGCACTTGTAGCAGCGAGCCCCCCTCTCGGACCCTTTGTTGATACAAACCCTGTGCCAACCCGTCTTGACAACGTGGCACAGTAGGCTTATTTCCTTCCATGAATTTGGAGGAGGCCCGACTCAGTAATGGGCTGAAACGACGAACGACGATTCCGTGATATCTTGAGAATGGTTTGAAAATTAAAAATGCATGAATAATACTACTGTACTCGTAAATAGACGCATAAACGAATGTCTTCTACGCGCTGCGCCCAACGTCATTGTGTTTTAAGCATGAGGGCGAGTTATGGCGGTTACGAGGCGTTTGTCAACCTGCACGTCGCGTTTGTATTATTTTCACACGATAACTTACGACCGGTTAGCCGCGCACGGCAAAAAGCAATAGAACTGTTGCTGGATGGACCTTCGTAGGCCTAGTGTTCCGTAGGTTAAAAAATATCAATTATCATTGTATTTAACGTTTACTTTGGAAATCGTGGCTGATGGGGGCTAAAATCAACCAACCCCGACAACAGCAGGCCCTGTCCCCGTTTAACTTTTATAACTTTAATAGGAAAATAACTTTTTTAAGAAGCTCTGGACGTGTGGAACATTGCAGTTGCCTCTTTCAGATACTGCTTATGATGGTACCTTTTTGTAGACTAAATATTTTATCTTTTCTTCTGATTCTTCGTGATGGATTTAGAATACACAATATCACCAACCCATACCATCTTTAGGGTGTCGTAAGAGGCGACTGAAAGAACGCAAGAGGCAGATCACCTAGCCCCAAGAGAAGGAAAACTTGATACAAACCCTGTGCCAACCCGTCATGCCAGCGTGGCGTACAGAAGGCTTATTTCCCTCCACGAATTTGTAGGAGGCCCAGTAGTGGGTCATTTATGAGCTGAAATGACGACGATTTTCGTATGTAGAAAAAAACTAACGCAATAGAACAAGTCGACTCGAAGGAGAAAAGAGAACAATGAGCCAATAAATACAGAAAGTGACTATCAAATTGCTTAAGTTATGTTATTATCACGAAACGTGGCCAGTTACCACGTTTCGTGGTTATCCAACTGTTTATCGCGGGTAGACACTCCGCTGGCGTTGAGGAGTATCGGGCGATCGTTATGTGCCAAGGCGACGCGGCGACCGACGACGTAAAGAACGCTAAGCCATATTATGGAGCTATGATATTATAATATTACTATTATTATTGACGACACGGTTGGCGCAGTGGTTGAGCGATCGACTGCTGGGCAGCATGTCGCGGGTTCGATTCCCCGCACGGATGAAATATTTGTACGACCTACAAGTATTTGTATTTAGAAAATATATCCATCTCGTTACCATAACACAAGCATTAAGTTGCTTAACTTGGGACGAGATGGCGTTGTGTGACATGTCCAAGGATATTTATTTATTACTAGCGACCCGCCCCGGCTTCGCACGGGTGAATTATGCATTTAAAAACCTTCCTCTTGAATCACTCTACCTATCTATTAAAAAAAACCGCTTCAAAATCCGTTGCGTAGTTTTAAAGATATATGCATACAAAGGGACGGACAGACGACAGCGACTTTGTTTTATACTATGTAGTGATGATTATTTATTTATTTACTACTCAGCCCCTATATGACCCACTGCTGAGGCGGTGCTCCTTCAATTACATAGTAGCCTATTGTGCCACGCTGGCCAGATCAGCTGGCACAGGGTTTCGTCAAGTTTCTCTTGCGGCTAGGCTTTCGGCCTTGTCATTTCCTATTGTCGGCTCTTACGACACCCTCACGATCGAATGAGGTGGTGATACTATGTATTCTAAATCCGGCGATCACAGTGGCCTAATAGCATTGAAAAGGCGATATGGTGATATTTTTAAACATACACAATGTCACCAACGGATTCCATTGTGTGGGTGTCAATTTCTATTCTCTGGTGGCCAAATTCATGATTTCCGATTTAATTAAATTTCTGTTAGCCACCTCACAGGCGCTCAGGGTCATTTACATACCTACATCACTGACTTTAAGGACACAATCAATGAATATTAACTAAGGGTGTTTAACACATTTATTAACATCCCATTGCATTAAATTATAGAAAGACAACGGTAAGTTTATCTATTTTTATCCCGCCAGTATATTTATCGGTAAACGATTATCTTTAGTTAATAATAGATGTTACAATGTAAGGTACAACAAACAAAGTTGGAGATAATTGTTTATTTATAT
The DNA here is from genome assembly GCA_905475355.2 of Clostera curtula. Taxonomy (NCBI): domain Eukaryota; kingdom Metazoa; phylum Arthropoda; class Insecta; order Lepidoptera; family Notodontidae; genus Clostera; species Clostera curtula. The sequence continues at coordinate 1,066,347 of FR997804.1, read as the reverse complement.
TTGCCAGTTGATCCCCAATCAACTAGCGTCTAGGTTCGAGCAAAAAAATGGCGCGTATTGTTGTTCAAGTTTCACACTCAATGCTAAGCTACATTGCATCGCTTGGATTTATATTTTTAATATGCTAGTCAAAGATTTTTCGTAGAACTATTGAACTTGCCTGTGTACAGTTTAAATGTTGTACAGTCCTACCAACTAATCTGTGAACTGAAAGAGGCCGGCACCGTCAATTCAGTGTTGCTAATTCCTAAATGGTGCCCAAATTTGAGTAAGTTTTCAAGAAGGAAATTTCACATTAGACATAATTGTTTAATAATAATTACAGTTTTTACAAATTAGAAACGAATTAAAGAAAATAATTTTATAATTTACAGTTACGTAGGTACATCCGGCGCCTGACGGGGGAACGTGCAATGTCCCGCACGTGCCTCCCGGTGGGTTGAGGAGCGTCCAGAGCTCCCCATCAAAGCGAGGGACCTGCTTGCAGAAGCGGGCCAATGCCCCATCAGGGTCGCGGAGCATGCTGCCCAATCGGGAGTGAAACCCGTGGCCCTGTTTCGGGCAGTTGAGGACACCGTTGGTTTTAGTGGGTAGGTTGGGGCGCAATTACCATCTTTCCACGCCCCGGAGTCCCACATAACTCGGCTGGGGTTTAGCAGTCGGGTTAAGGATTTACAATGTAAAAAAAAGAGTTGAACAAACTAATAGCGGGGCCTGCCTTATATTTCCATTCATATCCATTTTTGGAATGATTCATAAAGTATGAAGAATCCATCATCATCATCATCATTTCAGCCAAAAGACGTCCACTGTTGGACATAGGCCTCCCCCAAGGATTTCCACAAAGGCTGGGCCGCCCGCATCCACTGCTTTCCGGCTTTCCGGATCTTAACCAGGTCGTCGGTCCACCGTGTGGGAGGCCTACCAGCACTGCGCCTTCCGGAACGCGGTCGCCACTCGAGGACTTTTCTGCCCCATCGGACGTCGGTCCTGCGAGCTATGTGCCCTGCCCACTGCCACTTAAGTTTGGCAATCCGGTGGGCTATGTCGGTGACCCTGGTTTTCCTGCGTAACTATCTCCTCATTTCTGATTCGATCTCGCAGGGAAACTCCGAGCATAGCCCTCTCCATTGCCCTTTGGGTGACTTTGAGCCTTCTGATGGAGCCCATAGTGAGCGACCACGTCTCAGTTCCATATGTCATCACTACTGTGTGTTGCCAGTGATGACATGAAGAATATCTGATATAAATACATAATAAAAATAATTTAATTGACCTCCAGCATTCATAGCTTAGCTTTCAAAGTAACATAGCCCTACTAGCAATATAAGGCTCCCTGTGTTTACTAATACGGCAGGCCCCGCTATCGGTTTGTTCAACTCTACACTTTATATCTTATTTCTGTGGCTATCGATGGTGTTGCCATCGTCTAATGCAACTAGATATGGACCTACATACAAACTGCTCGATTACCCTTATGTGGAAGTGTTATCAGTATATAAATTCTATGTATTGATTGGCAATGCAAAGGCCTTGCACCCTTTTAGGGGTTCCATAGAGTAATTAGAATGAAATGTGGACAGTATTTTAAATAGGGGCTGTTATTAGCTATAATTATAGCAACATTTATGATACAATATCAATTATGTTCGCGACTGGCCGGTATAACGCCTTTTTATATTTAAAATTAATAATATCTTACGTTTGACATAATGTTTTCTATTTACTGTAATTGTTTTTTTTTTACGATTTACTTGAATGTCTTTGACCCTAAGCTTGCGTGATGGAAAGCAACGCCAGGGTCTAAGATAGGGCAGGCGATTCAAGAAAAAGCCTTATCGGGCACCGGCTCTCACATACACACGAAGGAACACAGTTTAAGTGCTTGGCGCCGGACTGGTAGCTAGCCGGGCGGACCATTAGACCAAACGTGCTGGGTTTTGTTGACTTTTACAACACGCGTTTTTTCCCAGTTTTAGTTTTGTTCTTATTTTAGACTATTAAACTGCCAACTAGTGATCACCGTCGTATCATTTCACCCTACACGTACACATATACAGAGTCCACTTGCTCGCGAACAATGAAGTAATGCAACTGTTCTTGGTGGCGTCCGCGAAAGAGCGTGTCGCACTCGTCGCGCCTTGTGAGCGGCACAGTGGGGATCTCTCACTCCACCTCACAAGTGCTTAGTCTCAACATTCGATTCTCAACATGCTCCCCTGGTTGGAATATGCAGAAGTCTTCATAAATCTGGAAGAGGATGATATTGTTTGCTCCAGTGCCTTTGGTCTTTGGTTCGACGACTCTTGAGATTACGTCGCTGCCAGGATACTCCTTGATGACTCGATCAAGCGACCATTGTAGACGAGGAAGAGCTTCGTCCTTTATTATACCGAGAGCACCAAGCATCCAGCTTTGTGTTTCTGTGCGCCATTTCCCCTTCTCTTGAAGTAGGGCAACATATTCTAATGGGTATCGGTTTTAGAAATGTTGTTTCATATATTCTGTTATCTTATAACGCTCCGAGCCGTTCATACAATTCATCATCATCATTTCAGCCCATAAATGACCCACTACTGAGTGGAGCCTCCTCCAAGTTCATGGAGGGAAATTAGCCTACTGTGCCACGCTGGTGAGACGGGTTGGCACAGGGTTTGTATCAAGTTTTCCTTCTCTTGCGGGTAGGTTATCGGCCTTGTCATTTCCTTTTGTCGGTTCTTTTGTCGTCTCTGGTTTCCAACGGTAGGCGTCGCTCCACGTTAAAAGGTACTGTGGTGTGGCCCAATAATGTTGGGGAAAAAAAAGGTTGAAAAATACTTACACGATGATGGTGATAGGTTTTCGTCACATTATAAACGTCACCTAATTGCTACAGTTAAAGTTCACTCCGCTGACATTAAGCGGAGCATCGACAGTAATTAATTAGTGGAAGCTGACCTTTATGTCGGTTAGCGATAAGTGGATAAAAACTTAGTGTGCAAAGGTAGTTACTGAAGTACAGTTCCTAGTTTTTGCGTTATGGGTGAAGGGAACGAGCAGAGCCCTATGTGCAGGGCACATAGCTCGCAGGACTGACGCCTGATGGGGCAGAAAAGTCTTCGAGTGCTGACCGCGTTCCGGAAAGTGCAGTGCCGGTCGGCCTCCCACATGGTAGACCCCTGACCTGGTCAAGGTCACCGGGAAGCGATGGATGCGGCTCAGGTCCGGCCTTCGTGGAAATCCATGGGGGAGGCCTATGTCCAGCAGCGGACATCTTTTGGCTGAAATGAATCTTTAGCAAAAGCTCTAAGCAACATAACTAAACCACGTGACGGATGTTAATGAATGCCACATATTGTATCGCTAACCCTCTGTACCGTTACTCAAAACCATACAAAACCACACGTGTAACCCCATCAACGTTATAGGAAGCTATTACGAAACCTCAAAGAATTACGTTTTGTGACTCCGAGAATTGTATAAGGAATCATAGTCTGGGTCTAAAAGATGTTGGAACGCGCGAGTTAGCGTTTGGTTTATATGGCTTATCCTGTGGGATTGAGACGGGGACGCGTCGCAGCTACGCGATTAGGAGTTAGCGAGTGCAACGATCCGGTCATGAAGCATCGAAACCGGTTCCTAATCGCTGGCTCGCAGCAGCCGATCGGGTCGTGTCTTAAGAAAAAGTTAGAATAAGTTCATTGAAAATATTGAACACACACAGATCTGCATTTTATACAAGTAGCAATAAGGCCTACGTAGGCAACCATTTTTAACCGATTTTAGAAAAAGGAGGTTCTTTATACGGCTGTATTTCCTTTTTGCGTTAGTTTGTGAATAGATAGCAAATCTTTGCAGAGCCACATAGCTAAATTGAGTATGCAAAGATTCACCATTCGTAATTTGATGGCTCAACAAATCGACAACATCATCAACCTCAACAGTAGCAAATCGAAATATTCATCGCCATTTTGTTCATTTAAAAAAAAACGTAATCCCTGCAGTAGGTTATAACCTGAATCGCAGGGGCAGTTTACAATCATGTAATTCACGAACACAAAAGACACGCACAATTACCCGAATACACTTGCAAGGCCCCGGCATCGAACACGGGATCCCGTGCTCCAAAGGCGGCACATCCAACCCCTAGACCAACGAGACAGTCATTCTAACCTGATTTGGCTAGCTAGCCTGCCCTCCGCGACCCACCCACATTGGAACTGATAATTGTTTGGAGACCAACTATCAGTTTCCACGAAGTCAGTCTACGTGTATCATCTGCAATTGATGGTAGAATCGCAGCTGGGCCCGACGGCCATACTTGCCCTACGAAGGACGGAGGTGAAATATTATTACAAATGATGGACACCCATCTAACACCCAGCAGTGCCAGGCGGTGCTTAACCGCCAGGCCATCTCCGAATTTCAAGAGGCCACTAATCGCAATTCGTAAATTTACGAGTCAACACTCTCTGATCATTGGAGCTATTAACAAATTCTTTAACTGAACGATTATTATTAGATAGCCTAAACTAACTAGATAGCCAGCTATCTAGTCAGTTATTTTAAAATTTAAGCTCTTAAAATTTAATTTTGGACGTTTCTTTATCTACCAATACCAAAGCAATGACCCAATGTCAGTTCATTATCTAATAACACAAAAAGTTTCATATCGATTAGACACATAACAACCCCAAAGATACATAATAAAAAATGGTTAATCAACCCGTCACGTCTTAATAATTGGGCGAGGTACACATGGGCTCGTCCTAGTACCTATAGATATTATTGGGTACACTTAGAACAAAAATATCGGATAACCTCCAGCTCGCTAGAACTGCCCGATTCAAACTCAAAAAGAACTCAAAAAGAACTACTGTAGAACTGTAACACTGTAGTAATCTATACTATCTATACTAATATATAAAGCTGCAGAGTTTGTTTGTTTGTTTGTTTGAACGCGCTAATCTCAGGAACTACTGGACCGATTTCAAAAAATCTTTCAGTGTTTCAGTAGTCCATTTATCGAGGAAGGTTATAGGCTATATTTTATTTTCAAAAGAATTAGGGATCCGTATGAAAATTGCGATTTTGTAAACCAAGGTGTAAAATCGAAAATCTATTTATGCGTGCGCTGCAAAAACTATTGACAATAGAACAAAATGATGTACTACGGGTTTGTAGGTCTTATAAAGATCTACAAAAAAGAAGCGAGAGCACATATCTAACTATCATAGTTTAGTCACAATAACCGATTTTATGTTCATAAAAAATATGCACGTTTTCGAAGCCCACGCGGGCGAAGCCGCGCGCAAAAGCTAGTGTAATATATAAAGTTGCAGAGTTTGTTTGTTTGAACGCGCTAATCTCAGGAACTACTGGTCCGATTTCAAAAATTCTTTCAGTGTTAGATAGTCCATTTATCGAGGAAGGTTATAGGCTATATTTTATTTTCAAAGGAATTAAGGAATCCGTATGAAAATTGCGATTTTGTAGCCCAAGGTGTAAAATCGAAAACCTATTTATGCGTGCGCTGCAAAAACTATTGACAATAGAACAAATTGAAGTACTACGAGTTTGTAGGGCTTATTAAAATCTACAAAAAATTCCGAGAGAGCACATATCTAACTATCATAGTTTAGTCACAATAACCACTTTTATATTCATAAAAAAAATGCATAGAGATAAGCACGGGTTCGAAGTCCACGCGAGTGAAGCCGCGCCCAAAAGCTAGTGTGCAATAAAATAAAAGCATTAAAATACTTAAAAGTATTACAATAAATAAAATCATATACAAGTAAAATTAGATGTAAAAAACATAATCTAGGCCGCTTCTCTTATTGGTCGTTAATCTACATTCACAAATTTCCCCATTTACACAATCAATCTCTAAACTATCAGTTCGGAATACAGAAGTTGGGATTGGAGAAGGACATCCACCTTGCAGAATCTGACTCAAATAACATCTCCCAAAAGTGCGCGTAAGCTCTTATGACTAACATACTATCCACCAGCAAACGAAAAGAAGTTGGTGCATTAACTGCCTTTGCGGGAAACATGGCAGGACATTGCGGAGACCAGAACCGTGTGGATACTTATGGCTTTAACTAAATATAATTTTTAATAAGCTACTCACGATTTAGAAGATGTTCAACATCGATTGCATCACGTCCGCCATTACACACAATGGACCACGATCGCTTTAGAGCGAAAGCAGCTAGCACAGCTTCACTCTCTCACGTCTTTATCCGGAACGCAAGATCAGATAACACTAATGCCCAAGAAACTCATAGAAAAACAGCGTTATTTGCAATAGCAGATTTTATTTAAAGACACGCAACACTGGTACAGTTAAACTTATTATAAGAACCCGCGTAAATAATTTGAAATTCGTTGTCAAATTCAAAATGTTGACTACCCTAAAATGAATGAACATTGTAGGGTTGCGATTGATGATAAGAATTGCGAGATAAAAGAAAATTATATCAGAAGAAGTTAACAATTATAGATTTATCATTGACGCTCCAGGTTTTTTGATAGCTAATAATCCAGTAGAATTTATAAACAAGGCAGAATTTGTACAAAAATCATAATTCAATATATTTTTTGTTTACCGTAAGGAGTATTTCTGTGCATCCATCCGCATAGATGTAAACTCAGCCTTACACGATATGCGCTTTCGCCGGCGCAGGCACAGACATTTCTTCCCAAGGACACGAAACCTGTCCCACCGTGGTCGCCCACCATTTAAGTCGTAAAATTCTTATAAAAGCCCTTCAAAACTGTTAGAGATTGAGGAATTGTTACGCTTAGATTGGAGCTATTGGATAGCTTAGATTGGAATAGAATTAGAAATAAATCAATGCTTGACGCTACGTCGACACAGGTTAATATTGAAACTTTAACCGCGAAGATCCCATAGTTGACTAATTACCAAGTTCAGAAACTTTATTTCGCATAGATAACCTGCTTAATAGATGAAGACAAGGGAATATAACTGTAAATGTCAAGGAATCGAACACACTTATAAACATTCACACTAAATTGCATCACTTCATATTGCGAAGCTCATAATTAATTAGGTAACTATAGTATAACTATTGGTGTGTTTGTAGGTAATACCTACCCGCAAGAGAAGCACTTGATACTTGATACTAAACGCTATGCCAACCCGTCTGGCCAGCGTGGTACAGTACCCTGCATGTATTTGGAGGAGACCAGACTCGTCGTTCGTCGTCGTTGTCGTAAATGACCTACTACTGAGTCAGGCCTCCTCCAAATTCATAAATGGAAATTAGCCCGACACAGCGGTGGGTTATTTATGGGCTGAGTAGTAATTACGTAAGTAATATGTTAGATATCGGGATTGGGTAATAAATTTGGAGAAGCATAGACCTTTAGCCGCAAAAGGATGATCATCCAGCCAGACGAGGTGGTATGTCTGGCTAGGGGTCGCAGCGCCTATGCCCCGGTAGCTGTAGTCGGGGAAATTTTAACTGTTCGAATTACTCTTGAAATTTCGCTATCGCGGTGTAGTACTTTTTTGTAATTCTCGCATTTGTAGGCGATATTTCTTGATGTAATTAGTTCAGATTTTACGGGTAAAGGTTTACGTTGTTAAGTATGTAGCATGTTAGTCACAGACCCTGGTAGAGACTTTTTCTTAAAAAGACCACCCTCCCGCCTTAGTTACGGCAAGGGCTCTGCCATTTCATGCCTAGAATACCTCTGGCTTATATTAAAGCTAGTCTAAACTCTAACCTGATTCTTCTCTGACATAAGCAGACCAGATGTGGTGGGATTAGCGATAAATCATTCGGTTAGACCAGTCATCAGTTCTTACGCTACGGACTAGATGTAAGAATGGCATCGTGCAAGAGCACAGAGACGAACGTTGCTTAGCCTATCCACTTGACATTTTCTTCTATAAATCTGTTTAATACCTCTTGAAAATCGCTTTCTTCAGTTGCTGATACCATAAATACCTATTTTAATATCTACCTATGCATCTTAAAGAACAAAGAGGTCTATGCACCAAACACAGTGACGGATGAAAGCACAAATTCTTAAAATCGATCGCAATCTAAAATTCACGCACAATATTTCCCGCCAAATGAACAATACGAAAATCGTTTGAAACCAATATGGCGGGCGGCAATCACGTTTCAAACTGCCTGACGGCCGTTGTGGCTAACGCAAGAAGTTGCAACCTTTGAGTACCAAAGACGTAGTCTGGAAACTTGTCCTAAACACAACTAATTCTTACATTGGAAATTGAGCTTTGTCGTTCATAGCTTAAGTTGGATATTGTTGCGTTAGTTTATGACTTTATGTCCTTATTTTTCATAAGCTGGGCTGGTCAGTAAATGTATGTAAAAACATTTGCAGACTCGAACGACATTCTTGTGAAGACGCGATTCCTTAGCGACGTTAGGGACGTTTGAATGATTAGAATTTTCTGATCGATGTATCCTTGACGTGCTATATGATGTCAATTACTGTCTATCACAAAGGATGCGAGATCAGCCGATATTTGCATTTCCATATACACTTATAATTCTATAGCATTGCAACATTTGCAACTAACTAATAAGTACTTTTTTTAAGTTGGGGTTGCATGCATCGTTCTTTTTTAATACGCTTTTATTAGCTTCGCTTGTATGTATGTATGTAACGGAATCTTTGAACATGATTTTGACCCAGTTAAAAACGTTGGATTAACACGAAATTTGGCATACATATTAAGGACCGATGACATTTCAATATTTTAAACATTTTGACTCGTTATCATTAATAGAATAATAATAATAACGGCGTATCTATGGATGTAACGGAATCTTTGAACATGATTTTGACCCAGTTAGAAATGTCGGCTTAACACGAAATTTGGCATACTTATTAAGGACCGATGACAATTCAATATTTTAAACATTTTGACCAGTTATTATTAATAGAATAATAATAATAACGGTGATCAAGGTGGAACACCGCTCTTCGATGCAATAGCTAATAGAGATGTAAATATCATAAAGCTATTGCTATATTTGTTAGTCTAGCAATAGCTTTAAGATATTTCAAATAAAAAATAAATAATAGTTTAAAAAAAAACTACGTTAAAGCGTGGGGTGCATGGTATCAATAGTTCTAAATATTTTATGAACAGATATGACTAGAAGGGTTATTTTGATAATATCCCGAAAAGCACGCCACGCTTTTTAAAATTAAATATTTTTTTCTGACACTATTTTTAATTCAAATTTATTAAAATTTATTTTCTATTTTTTAGTTCGATTTTCTACAAAAGCGTATTTATTTAGTTTTTTTAAAACTATTATTTATTTAATATGATTTTCAAGGCTACTGACTAATTACATTTCTCGTCGTTTTAGCATAGATAGAAATAATAGCTTAATTAAAAAAAGAAACAATAATTGTTTCTTTTCAATGTTACATAATCCCATAAATTGCACTTGATAAACTTTTTTATGTGTACATAGAAATACTCTAAAGATAAATGTAGGTTGATGCTTATAAACCTTCATTTAGGTGTCCCTTAGACAGATTTTATTGTAATCGTTAAATTCACTATTAAACAGTGAAAAGGCGATTGCCACTAAACATGATCGAAATTGGATATAAATTCGTGCGCGTATAAATGTCGTTTCCATCTATATAATTTGGCTCTCACAGGCCTAATTTAACACGGCGTTTAACAGAGCTCTAGGACCTAACCTAACCACAAGACGAATAGGACCTATGCCATATAGGGCGAATGTCAATTTACTGATCGCAATGGCGGCATTCCCGCCGCGCATCGATTCCAAGATGGCGTGGCGCGTATTGCCGCCATGTTTTTTTTTCTATTTTTAAAATTATAGTTAACTATTTATATTTCAGAAATGCTTGTTAATTTTTTACATGTCATAAAATAGTTTTTAATTATAATAAACCTAATCGAACGATAGCAAGAATTTGTTAGGTTAATTTGAGTTCAGTGGACATATTAGGGCCCTACTCCTCACTGGGACAAGACGATCGAAGAGTTTTGCGTGGGTAGAGACAGTAGGATAATTACGCTCCATGTAATGGAGGAGGCCCGACTCAACAGTGGGTCATTTATGGGCTGAGTAGTAGTAGACATAGAATATGTCACTATCTTCAATGTGGCGTAAACTGACTGCAAAAAAAAATCCCGAGAGAATGGAAATTTTCTACGAAACCCTATCTTCCTAAAGTCTTAATCAAGGCCCCAATGCTGCTAATTCCATAGAGTAGATTCATGGACACCCCCCGCTTGAAATGGGGTGGTGAGACTGTGTATTTTAAATCTGTTAACAAACGGGCAAGCTATTTCTAGTTCTACTGTAAACATTTCCTATCTTCAGTAGATATTCCCACGATGAACTAAATAAAAGAAGCGAAGTTGACATGGCATTTATCTCGCAGAACAGCTAGTTAGAATAGGCCTTAGCTCAATGTATTCGCATACATTATAACCAGGTATTGCTTATCATTAGCTATAACTGGAACATAAGAGGACGCGTTGCAATGCATTTTTCATTTTTAAATTACAATTTATTTGAATAATCTTGTCGAAACCGGACTGGTCTGCATAATATTAGTCCGGCTGCTGTTATTTGCGATATCTATCTTGAGAGTAGTCTATGTATATTTAATAATGGGATTCAATCCTGTGAGTTGTCATGCTCACTAAAATACTTCGAACAGTGGTAGCGACGTGTGGCGGGTCAACCACTTCCCTTTGATATGAACAGGGGCGCCGCTGTTTGGGGTTGGTCGGCTCACTAGATACAAACTTATTATTTAATTTTTAATTAGGTATTCTATTTTTTCCATAGATTTATTATTTCATTGTAATATGGCGTTTTGATTAAAGACAAGCCCACAGAGTTTCTTCCGCCAGGTCTTCTCGGTTGGTGTCGTGACCTGCTAGTGGTATTATAAAAATTATGTACCCGTTGACGATTGTGAATGCCATAACTCGTTTATACAATAGAGCATTTCTCTATTCTATTCTAATATCGATACAAAAAAATTACTATTAGTTTTATTTTAAGAAAAAACAAAAAAAAACACTGTTTTTTAAAAACGATACCTCTGCACTATGTTTACCCTGTATGGCGGGGGCAGTTTACCAACACGAAATTCACGAACACAAATGACACCCAGACTCAGACTCAGACCCTAGACCAACAAGGCAGTCAAACTAAATGCACTATGAAAGATTTTTAATATGGCGTCCTTCGTTATGAGCGGCAGAGCACCGTTCATTTTCATAGACAATAGAAATGTCAAATCACTACATATTAAAAAACAAAGTCGCTGTCATCTGTCCGTCCCTATGTATGCTTAATTCTTTAAAACTATGCAACGGATTTTGAAGCGATTTTTTAATAGATATAGTGATTCAAGAGGAAGGTTTATATGTGTAATACATGCACAAATGCACCCGTGCGAAGCCGGGGCGGGTCCCTAGTAATATAATAAATATTATAATTTAATACGAATGGTTGCACCGTTTTTATAAAACACTAGAGCCCATGCCGGTGACGGAATTAGAACACATAGTGTCACCAACGCATTCCATCCTGAGGGCGTCGTAAAAGCCGGCAAAAGGAAATGATAAGGCCGATAACCTACCCGCAAGAGCAGGAAAACTTGATACGAAACCCTGTGCACAGTTGGCTAATTACCCTCCATGTAATTGGAGGAGGCTTCACTCCGCAGTGGGTCATGTATGGGCTGAGAAGTAGTATTAGTCGAAGCCAAAATAAGGCTATAAAGCCCACGGGCGAATACACGCGCCTAAGCTAGTTTCTATAAAATTATTAATTTAAAAAAGAAACAACGTTGTCGCTCGTTCATTTGAAGTTAATACGGGTTCTAAGCTATACTTAGATCTGGTTCTGCGCAGGAGTTCATTAGGAGCAGTTATGGCGAATAGTTTTTGCCTCTACTCTCCGCTGGATGCCCTAAGGGCATCATTGCGCAACTAATTGCCACTCGTGAGAAAAATACTTCGGTGGCAGTAATCCTTTTTTTTTCAACAATAACTTATTTAGTTTAGCCAGGATACGTGCAGGGATTATTTAGATACTTAGATGCTAGGGCTTAGAATGCACAATGTCAACAACCCACACTATGCGGAGGCTGTAATAAGAGGCGACTGAATAAACGCAAGAGGCAGATCACGTAGCCGCAAGAGAAGAATAATTTGATACAACCAACCCGTCTTCACCAGCTTGGCACAGTAGGCTAATTTCCCTCCACGTATTAGGAAGAGGCCCGTCTTAGCAGTGGGTCATTTACGGGCTGAAATGATGAATGATGGGTGGTAGGTAGTATATCCTATGGCAGCCTCGTACTTGTCTGATATACTTAGTATCTATAACAAAATCACTGAGGTTAAACTAGAAGACACTGCAAAATTCCCGGAAATAACTCATAAAATAACAATTTTCTTAGCTCGAGAAATGCGCATTGAGAGCTTACGTAACATTATTGATTACAAAGCGTGTAAAATTATAACGACAGCCAATTGGCTGCTTTTCACGGGCACCCATGTCTTTTTAATACAAATCTGCAGGGCCGGATTTAGGGGGGGGCATCCGGGGCGAAAGCCCCGGGGCCTCCACAAGCAGGGGGCCTCCACAATAGAGACTTCGGAAAAAAAAATCTTTCAAATTTCAACTAGTAAACCTAGTAAACATCTTTTCCTTTGATATTATTTTTCAAAAAAAAATGGTTCATTTTATTTGGATAATAATTTGGGGCAAGGGGGCCTCCACTCATTTGTTGCCCCGAGGCCTCTGGACCCCTAAATCCGGCCCTGCAAATCTGGTCTTAAACATCATTAGAAACATAGATCTAATTTTCTTGATTAGCTTTATACCTTGACTTTGGGTGGCTAGGGTTCTGTACACTCTGTATCATCATCAGCCCATAAAAGACCCACTACTGGGTCGGGCCTCCTCTGAGTTCATGGAGGGAAATTAGCCTACTGTGCCACGCTGGCAAGACGGATTGGCACAGGGTTTGTATCAAGTACCTATCACTCTGTATAAACATAAAGAAATAAATAAATTAATGATATACCAAAGCCAATGTGTAGTTTATATTAATTATTTGTTATTGGGATATCATGATGATGATATCAAGCACTACACACACAACAGAAGTAATCTAAGATTCCACGCAAGCTGCGATCCCTGTCCATTCACCTTTCTATGAGTAAACAAATGCAAGTATAAGTGCCCTGTTTGTACCTGCTCTGAACAGGTCCCCAGTTCTCGGGGCTGTGCAGACGAGCGATTTATTTATTCGACACACATAACAACGAAGAATAGCGATAACTATAACCGAACAAGATGTGCGACTTAAAGAATATAAGTAAAATAGACTCAGTTATGCTAGAGTTTAGCGATAAATACTTATAAAAATATTTATAGACAAGCACGCAATAAAGTACATATTTTGTAGAGGAATTACTAACTATACGTAGATTAATCAACGCTGCTAGTATATTAATTTATACCAAAACAAAAGGAAGAAAAAATTCTGGCATTAAATTCCAGGAATGATTTTAATATGGAACATATTAAATAACGGAATACATAAATTATGTCAAGTATAGGCAAAAGGTTGGGTGTTGTAGTCAAAAGTGGTCTTTGATTTGAGATCTCGTTTTAATATGGCAAAAAAAGTTAATAATATAAATAAACAGTCTTAATGTGTGGGAATAATGTAGGTCTTGGTGAACTGCATTGTTCCCAGATAAAATCTTCAACCATAAGGAATATTCATGACCGATGTTGTATACATCAGATTGTCTGGGACAGTTGCAAACCCACCACGTTTGTCGTTACTCTCACGGCATGTATTTTTTGGAACTTCGTCTAAAGGACCCGATAGCATCAGGGAAGGTAGGACATCCATATTTATGCTGTGCAATAAAGGAACCAGTTGCCGAATTTGGATCGTCAAGGTTTAGTTGCAATATTACAAAATCGATTTAATGTACCAAATCGGATCGTAAGTAAATATCGGAGTAACGTAGCAGCAAACAATATTCAACCAAATTAAGAAACACCCTTTTTTGAAAATAGTTTGTCACCTACACAATCAAATAACTTGCAACAAAATTGTGGCTCCGTGTGGTGACGGATTTAGAATACGCAGTGTCACCAACCAATACCATCCCGAGAGTGTACTAAGAGGCGACTAAGGGAACACAAGAGGCAAATCACCTAGCCCGACTCAGTAGTGTGTCGTTCATGGGCTGAAAAGAACGGATGAAATTGTGGCGACTAGTCGCGCCGGTCTGCTCGCCCGTCGATGAAGCCAAACGTGTTCCGTCGACGTTATCAACCTGCTGTTCTCATCATTAGCCAGATAAGAACATGTTCGCGCAATCTATGCAATATAATGTCGCGACAGCAAAGCATCATGGTATTGGCAGAAATTATTCGCTAATCAATGATCGTCATCGAAGTTGCATTTGACCCCCTGCCTTCAGACACTAACCTAGCTGGATTATCAACTAAGTCCAATCATTCAGAATACGTTATGTCATCAACGCATTCAATTCTGAGGGTGTTCGAAGAGGCAACGTAAGGAGCACAAAAGGCAGACAACCAAGTTGCAAGACAAGGACAGTTACAAACTCTGTCCAACCCAATTGGACAACGGCGAATTCGACGAGCGGGCAGCGGTCAATTTAGACGCTACTCCCTTCATGTGTCGACAGGTTCGAAAAATCTCAAATTTGGGTATGTACACCTGACTCATAAAAAGTTTATTAAAAAAATAAATAAAATACAAATATAATATTCTATTCTTTACTAGCAACCCGCCCCGGCTTCACACGGGTGCAATAATGAACATCTACATTTATCAGTGTTTCTCTACAAAATTATGCATGTATTGTGCATATAAATAAACCCTCCTCTTGAATCTCTATAACTATTAAAACAAAACGCTTCAAAATCCATTGCGTAGTTTTAATGATTTGTTGTCTTTGTTTTATACTATGATAATAAAAATCTTAATAGTGATTTTTTTTTAAATAATTGCTTTTGCCTGTTTTTTAATTGTTAATATCTCACTGATAATCAAGAATCAATTATTTCTGGCGGCTTTGATATGTTTGTAATTGTTTAGTAATCACGGACATTGTTGACGGATTTAGAATACATAGTCGTCGTTTCAGCCCTTAAATGATCCACTACTGAGACCCTCCAAACTCATGGAGGGAAATTAGCCTACTGTGCCACAGTATACATAGTACTACATATACATAGTGTTCACCCCCAATCCGTGATCTGAATAGGTGATCAGCCTTGTAATTTCCTTTTGTCGGCTCTTACGACACCCTCAGGATGGAATGGGGTGGTGGCACTATATATTCTATATCCGTCACCAGTGTCACCACCATCAAATGACAGGGCCCCAAACGTGCTATCTTATATTGAAGTGCTTTTCCGACACGATGCTAATCTGTGAAATGGCTGGACCAATTTTGACGGGAATTTTGGCAGACAGCTGATGTTACAAGGAGTAACTTATGCTACTTTTACCATCACCCCCACTCCGCTATTCAGGACCCTAAGAGCTAGTTTATAATGAAACTGAAACAGATAGGTTGGTGTAATTTAGAGTTTTCTTTAACTTGTTACCAGATTACCCTTTATACTGAATTATTGTGTTCACGTAACTAGTCGCCCGTTACGACACTCAAAGGAAGGAAAGGGTTGGCGACTCTGTGAATTCTAAGTCCATATCCGGAAGTTAAGTTCAGTTATCCATTGTCTACCAGTAACTAGGTAAATATTTGTAGAGACTGCAAGACTTCATTAAAGAGGAGATGAAAAATAAATAATTTAGTCTCACGTCCAATAACTAAGTTACACTAAGTTGTAATTTACTGCATACGCACTCAACTAAATATTCAGACATAGTTTAGTGGGCGCGTTTACACCGGACTGTAATAGAGCAACAAACTATGTACTTACTTCTCAGCATATAAATTACCCACTGCTAACTCAGGCCTCCTCCAACTACATGGAGGGTATTAGCTTACAGTGCCACGCTGGTTAGACTGGTTAGACGGGGTGGGGTGGTTTAGTGTCAACTTTTCCTTCGCCGGCGGCAAAGTTTTCAGCCTTTTCATTTCCTTTTCTGTCGGCTTTTACGACATCCTTAGGATGCAATGGGGTGGTGACACAAAGTATTCTAAATCTTTTGCATCAAAAGTAACTCTTTCTGTCGCGCTTTTACGCCAAAACTACTGAACCGATTTAAATGAAATTTGGTAGACGCAATATCCTTTTTAATGGGAAAAAAGGGTTGAAAGTGGGATGAATATGCTACCCAAAGACTCTATTCCACGCGCATGAAGTCGCGGGCATAGCTAGTAATTTATATTTCGAAGTCAGACTTATTTCGTTTTGCATATTCTTCTTACATATAAAAATCAAGGTCTATAGATGAGAACGTATTTATGTCGTATTCTTTATTTTTACGAGTAAACTCGTATATGTATAAAGAAATTGCAACGAAACTATGTAGTAAAAATAACTAGTTTACATTCCCATACAAACTGTTCGTAACTGTCAAACAGGATTCGTTCAGAAATTAATTTTTCCATTAATTGTAAGGAAAAGTTGCAACGGGACTGGCACAAAGGATGCAGACTGGTCAAAGTGTCCATACAGCAGTACATCCAATCCAAATAATAAGACGAGATGCCTTAGGACGCATTTTACGACTCATAAAAAAAATAACTAGACAGATTCAGTACCAATGCTTTCGTTTCGTGTTCGCTGCCTAAATATTACGCGACGGTGTAACACACGCCACTGCAGCTGTGTGCACTGTGTACTTAGGCCGCACACACATTTGAACATTTACGTGAGCGTACACGATAAACGCACACCCACACAAACGTAGAACCGGGCAACGTCCCTAGCGTCGTACCCGCAAGTTGTGGTTGTTTTATTTATACTTTCTTAGCCCAGGCCTCGGAGGAGCGGGGCGGCCGCTAAGCATTCTTTTCTTTCACTTTTTGTGAGCTATTTTGTTCTTTAAGCATTGAAACTCAGTAACGAGGTGGTTGTATGGTCCTATGGCGACGTGAGGAATGAATTGGGATAGAAATGCTCGTTGTTACAAGCACAAGCACATAAGCGGCTCTACCATAGGTGATAGTGCGGAACCTAATTCACGGCTAATCTCATCATCATCATCATCATCATTTCAGCCAAAAGACGTCCACTGCTGGACATAGGCCTCCCCCAAGGATTTCCACAAAGGCCGGTCCTGGGCCGCCCGCATCCACTGCTTTCCGGCGATCTTAACCAGGTCGTCGGTCCACCGTGTGGGAGGCCTACCAGCACTGCGCCTTCCGGAACGCGGTCGCCACTCGAGGACTTTTCTGCCCCATCGGACGTCGGTCCTGCGAGCTAATCTAATCACGGCTAATCTATTTTGTACTAAACTACCCATCCGAAACTATGTCATTACTGCTACTATTACTACAACTTTTTACTCAGCCCATAGATGACCCATAGGGCAGTGGTGAAGTCGGGCCTTGTCAATTTACATGGAACGTGAATAGCCTTTCCTATCAAGTTTTCCTTGTCTTGTGGCTAGGTTATCAGCCTTGTTATTTCCTTTTGTCGGCTCTTACACACCCTCAGGATGGAATAGGGTGGTATTCTAAACCCACCCAGACAACTTACGTTGCTTTCAAAGTATGCCTCAAACATTGGGGCAATGACACTAGTCCTGCTTATAATGTATGCACTGGAACCCAATTAAAACGGTGCAGGCGGCACCAAATATTTAATCAGAGTCACCTGGCATCTCATATCACTGCCTCGTTGGTGGTTAGATGTGCCGACTTTGGATCAACGGGTCCCGGGTTCGATTCCGGGTCGGGCAAGTGTCTTTGTCTAAACCAGAGGCACTGGCTCGTAGTCTGGGTGTCATTTCTATCTATAATATGTATGTATTTACAAAATAAAATTGTATATAAGTAGTTTATCATCCATCTCGTTACCATAACACAAGCATTAAATTGCTTAGCTTGGGACGAGATGGCGTTGTGTGAAATGTCCAAGGATATTTATTTATATTATATATTTATTTATTTCAAAGTCTGCCTCAAACATTGGGGTAATGACACTAGTCCTGCTTATAATTTATGCACTGGAACCCAATTAAAACGGTGCAGGCGGCACCAAATATTTAATCAGAGTCACCTGGCATCTCATATCACTAGAAAGGTTTTGACTTATATATTAGTTAAACCTGCACCTAGCAGGTGTCCTTCCTTTGGACCACTCTGATAGGACCCACCGGGTGGGGGATTAGGGGTCATGCTTCGCTCGTAGGGAGGAAACGCGGGATGGACTATACACGCTCATGTCACGGCAGAGGATGAGCTTCAGATTATGCTCCAAAAGGAGCTACGTAAGGAAGGGGCTCTAATTCCTCGCTCCTTTCTGAAGCCACTGACCTAGTATAGCTACATCCGAACCCACAAGGTATTAGGCCCAGACCGCTGCATCGGGGGATGTTTAGTGGGACTGGGTATTAGGCCCAGACCGCTGCATCGGGGGATGTTTAGTGGGACTGGGAACCAAAGTCCCACTGAAAAAAAATTTTACTACACTATTCAATGTTACCGTAACTATTTATAATAGGACAGCAAACATAAAAAAATAACAATCCTTGTGAGTTTCTTTCCAGTTCTTCTCAGCAGTGTTCGCGTTCCAAACTGGTAGTAAACTGTCTATTACTGTGCATTGTATCTTTTTTTAAATTAAAATGTTTAAAATTTGTAAGTGTTTATACTATTTATTTATAGGTGACAATTTATCACTATCACTACATAGTATAAAACAAAGTCGCTGCCGTCTGTCCGTCCCTATGTATGCTTAAATCTTCAAAACTACGCAACGGATTTTGGAGCGGTTTTTTTAATAGATAGAGTGATTCAAGTGGAAGATCAATATTGCACCCGAGCGAAGCCGGGGCGGGTCGCTAGTAAATAAATAATATAAATGATTTGACTTGACTTTGACACGCACCAATCATGCCCGAGCTAGTAGGCATCGTTCATCTAGGATGCTACGCCCCGTCAACAAGTTTTGTGCCTAAATGCGGTTGCCACCTAGAGCTCTACCTGGCCTTTTTCACAGGGTCAGCGACGCCTGCGTGACACCTCTGGTGTTGCAAAGGTCCATGGGCGACCGTAGCTACTTGCTATCAAGCGGACAGTGTGCTTGAATCCCACCCCAGTGGTAGGTATATAAAAATATGTACTTAGTCTAAACACTGCATTGCGACATTCTTCTCTGAGCGTCGTCGCAACAATATTAGAGCCTGTCGGTGTCACATCATGTAAGCCTGTGTGTGTGGTGTGCATGTGTGCGAGCTCAGGTAACTTGGTTCGTCTGCGGTGCCCGTAAAAGGCCGAGTTCACATTGTAGTCTTTTTGATCTTAGAAGATTCCAAGTAGTATTTTGTATTTCATTATGTAATCTTTCAGAAGTTATTTGTATTGTTTTTTGGGTTGATGTTTAACGTGTTCATATGTCTTTTACATTTTTTTCTCAGTTAGCCTGTTTAAGATCCACTGCTGAGACGGGCCTCCTCCAATTACATGGAGGGAAATTAACCTAATATGCCACGATGGCCAGACGGGTTGGTATTCAATGGTAAATTAATGGTCTTCTGCGGTTGTGTTTAAACTAATAAGAGCTAAGTACCATGGTTTTTGAAGTTCATAGAAATGCGTTTTGTACTACTCGCGAGATAAGATTACTTATTTTGCAAAGTACTTCTGTATTTGAGAACTTCTTTGCTAAACTCTGATGAAAAACGATTTAATCCTATTACAAAATATCTAAATCTACCATTTTATGAAACCATAGACAACATAATCCGTAACGAATTCGAACTTTTTAAGTTAAACGTCAGCCATCTTATTTCGATTCTATATTTGAACAAGTGTCAAGAGGTATTCGGGTATACGCTTTCTGACTTCGTTTACATTATTCTGTCTTCAATATTAGAAATTCAACATCAAATAACGATGTTGCTCGTTCGATTTTTTAGATGTGTAATTTATTCTATCTACCGCGAAGTACCAAAGAACTGTGTATTTTTAGACGTTGACTACTAAAAATAATTAAAAGCAAATATATAGATTAATTGTTAAAAACAATCGGTAGTACTCTTTACATTTGCCACCGGTCCAGAAGCTATCTCTTCAAAGAATAGTCAGAAAGAAAATTTGTAGTGACTTATGAAAATGCCATTAATTTGCAAAGGGTAAAGACCTAACCTAAAGGTAAACTAACACTATAGATACATAAATATAAATATTGACGTACGTAAATATTTGAAATTTAATCGCCGGAAATGTTAGGCCTGTTTAGAACGTTTTAGTTAATGGTTTGCAGTGCAGGGGTAACTGTCGGTGTAATTTAGCGGGTGTTTACTATTTCTGTACGTATTAAGTAGCTATGCAAAATACCTACCTATTAACAAACATCTAGATATTCTATAAAAATACATACACTACACAATATATTACAGGACACTTACTATGTACTGAAGATGCGACGTTCTTCTTCATTCAAATCAATAGACGACTATTTGAAAAAAATTGCAACATCGAAATTCTAACAAGAAATTAATTACGGTGTAAAAGAAAGGGGTGAGCGCGGGCCGTTCGCGCTGACGTAATTTCTGTAGTGGCGGGACTGCGTCGGCGCAGTGGTCGACTAGCCCTTGCGCGTCCCGGACGAGCGGCGCCTGCGCTTAAGTCCCTCCCTCCAAACTAACCCCCTCAAGAAAATAATTTCAAAAAAATATCTTTACGCAAAACAATGTTTTCAATTGTCACAAAACCTTTGTCAGATTTAAAAAATATATAATAACTAAGTGTAAAGATATCTTTTTCTAAAACTAACCACGGCACGGTGTTACACAAAACACGGCACATATTCCACGCCGGCGCACGTGTGATGACGTCAGCGGCGACCTACCCGGAGGGGATCGGTAAGTCCTTTTAAACTTCACCTATTTAGATCACATAGGAATAGACATGTCTAACAAGAATTTTTAAAGTTTACGTAGATTATAAAAGTACCTACGTATGAGATTTTTTTATGGTCATCTATAAAATAATACCCTTTATATGATTCCTTGCATGAACTATTCATAGTTGGAATTTTACATTTCACTTGCATTTAAACATCAGTTTAAAAGTTTTAAGGTAATTTTATTCTTCTTCTTTTGACAAAGATTTAATTACATAAATGCTGAATAGTTCTGCAAACGAAAAATTAAAGCTCAAATAGACGATATACTAAATAGTTTAGACCTACCATATTTTCGTAATCGTCACGTTTATTTTTATGCTGATGGTATTGTAAGTGCTATCGCTACGCTTACGCATAATGTCGTTATGAAAATCATACCCTAAAAATATTTTTTATCGATTAGTTATTTGGAATTCACAATGTTTTGCCTATTACGCATATTCGGCAGATTGTCGATGTTTCTTATTCTAAAGTTGTTTTTTAAGTTCTTATCAATATTTCATTGTGGTTCAGAATATTTCAACAGGCTACATGCATGTATCGTCGTTTGTGCCAATAAATTACCCACTCCTGAGTCGAACCTCCTCCAAATTCATGGAGGGAAACTAGCCTTCTGTGCCACGGTGGCAACACGGGTTGGCACAGGGATTGTGTCTAGTTTTCCTTCTCGTGCTTTCCTATAATCGCTTCTTACGACTCTCTCCGGTATGTGTTGGTGACATTGTGTATTCTAAAACGCACACGAAACATTTTAAACATGTACGTATACCTTAATGTTAATCTAATTAAATAAATGTCTACTTTATACTTTTTTTGTACTTGCTAACAGTTGTCGCTATAACCAATGAATGTAGAGACAATTTAAACCCAGATATTGTACACCTTACACCGACCTAAATTTATTGATATCTCATCTATGTAACGAAAATAATATTCCACATAACCCCTTTCAAAGATTAATTGGAAAATAGAATAGAGCTTTAGATTAATAATTAATTATACTTATTAGATTTTCTTGACGAACGGCAACGTCAACTGTTAGTGCAGCATGTTTGATAAATTAATTTATTCCAAATGCAAATCTCACAGTCAAAATTTAGATAATATTATTAGAGTGCGAAATAGTCTTGTGATGTAATAAATAAAACAATCCTTTTTTTCTCTAAATGAAAAATGACAACGCTTTATGACGAATTTCTAATTTTTAATTTCAGTAAAAAAAATCTAATGATTCCTTCCAAGCTTCCATAGATAAATAGACGTTTAGATGTTATTTATTTCATAAAAAGTAAATGACTAAGACTTTTATGAAAGGCATTGAAAAATATAGTTTTCCCGGCATTTTCGTTGTAAAATGGCGGCAAACCACGTCACCGCTGACGCGCAACCTAACCTAGGCCAACAGAGCTAGTCGGATAGGAAGCATAGGTCAATACACCCGGTCACGGCCACGTACTTTCACGGGAATAGAATTATTCTTGTTTAGTCTTGCGCTGGAATTCTAATTAGAGTTGGACGTGGCTAGACGTTGGCATTGTGCGGTTTGTGCTTTTGCTTTGGCACGAACCCGTGAGAGGCTAGTTGTTCTTTTTTAGAATAAGTGCCTTGCGCGGGAAATTGTTTTACGGACAAATTGTTTGGTGGAATTTCAGCTTCTTCTGTCACGTAAACCTGTTTCTAGAATACGCGTCATTTATAGATTATTGTCATATTATACTAAACTACAAGTACAGGAAAATATATATTTTATGTCAAACCTCATTTTGGTCTTTAAGTAAGAGTAAGCGTAAGTCCCTAGGATGGGAACCAATAATAAACCTCTCCGCCATCGCATAATACGGTAATGCAATGACATAATTACAATTATAAACGTCAGTTTAAGAATGTATGTTTGTTACTCTTTTACGCCAAAGCTACTGAATGGATTGTGATGAAACTTTACATTAATATAGCTTATATATCAGAATAACACACGCTATAATTTATAAATACATATACATAAATAGGTATGTCTACAGATTCAATTTTTTTTATATACCCGTGCGTATCCGCGTTGGGCCGCTTGAGGTTTTACATACTCGTAAATCATTTATTCGTGTGATTTTTGGGCTTATTGATAGGTGTTTGTACATCTTACATTACATTTACACATTAATTTACAGATTATCATTACATTACAGATCCTATAAAACAATCTATAGCATGGCTTAAAGTTCTTAGTACTAATACTGCAACTTAATGTTTGATTATTTAGATTCATAACCCTATAATTGTTTTTTAAAATGCAGGAGCAATATCGTAGCTTAAAAGCCGACAATATTAAAAATAACTATTTAGTAACTTAGCATTCATACAGATCCCAAGACTTGACGCTAGCTAGTCCTCTCGAATACAATACTTAAACCAGCCATGCCAGGTCGGAGAAGAATAAGAAATAAAAATATCAAATAGCCACATCACAAAACGACCAGCATCCTAACTCCCATAAAAACGGTTTCTAAGCCGACTCTCGCGCATCGAAGTTAGCCTAGGTCACTGGCACGAGCTTGGACGAAGAATGCCGAGCGTCGCCGAAGCTACCCGAGCGTCGGTGACGATAGACGTACTACACCGTAAAGTGACTAATTCATTCATAACAACAACTTGAATATGGAATGGTGAATTTGTGTATTTATTTGTCAAGGGGGATATTAAGGCCTTGGAATTTAGCGGGATGGTAGAGCTTTATTAAGAGTTCGAATCAGTGGGTACTACATATTCAGTTTTTTAAAAGACATATTTCGCTCGCTATGAGGCCTTGTATCGCGGGGGTTATCTTAGCTTAGCCTATTATGCCACGCCGCGCCGGCTAGACTGGGTGGCACAGGCTTCGTAATAAGGTTTCCTTTCGGTTTCCACCTTGTCTTTTCCTTTTATCAGCTCTTACGACACCCTCTGGATTGAATGAGGTGGTGACATGTTATATTCTAAATCCGTCACCACACGGGCTACGACGTAACTCCTAAAGCGTGGTACAGAAGGCTAAATTACCCTCCATGTAATGACCCACTGTTGAGTAGGGCCTCCCCTACTCAACAGTGGGTCATTTATGGGATGAGTAGTAAATTAACCAGACCTCAAGTAAATCAAACTCAAACATAAAAATAACTTTTTTATGATTACGATTTTTGCTAAACGTCTTTCTTAAAAAAGTTTAAAACTATAAAAGATGAGGCCTGGATACTAGTCTCATATTTCTCCCGTTGTCTCACGCTAGGTTGTAGTCACCATACACTATTATCGGCCGTCATATCTACATTTACACCTTTTATGCGCATGTCCACATTCACAGAACCCATCCATCTCTTTTCATCTCCCACGACACTTAAGATGTGTACAGACCGAAGCCGCCCCGGCACGGACCGGCACGGCACGGCCGGCGGCTTCGGTGTGTAGACACCTTTACGTCCATCCACATTCACATTGAAACTATGACGGACAAGCGGACGCCGACCTTCTATTGGACATATTGACGGACCCCCTTAACCAAACAAAATGCAAACGATTTCATACAAATTCTATTCAATAAACTTCTAACAAAGCGGAGCTCTTTGGATAGGACTAAAAAAGAATATGTAGATTTGTTTATTCATGACAGGTAATAGCGATGGGGATCTCTGCTAGAGGGTGTGACGATCTGCGAAAGGTTGGGGACTGTGTGTGATGATGACGAACGCATAACCCGTGGAATTTCCCGACTGGGTACCTCTACTACTACAGCCCACACATGACCGACTGCTGAGTCAAGCCTCCTCCAAGTACATGGAGGCTCTGCCATACCATACTGGTCAGATGGTTGGCACAAGGTTTCGTATCAATGTTTTCCTTTTGTTGCGGGTTTTTGGCCTTGTCATATTCTTTCGACAACCGACGACACCCGCAGGGAGGAATACTATGAATTCAAAATCCTTCTGGAATGTCCTCTACCCAGAACCAAAACACACAATCCTATCATCATTTCAGCCTACTAATGAGGCAGGCCTCCACTAGTGGCATGGTTTACTGAACTATTTTCTTTGAGAAGTGTAAAAAATACTATTAAGTCGATACATTTAAGAAAATGTTGTTGTTTAAATAAACAATACTTGCAACCCCTACTGTTAGACGAAAAAAACATGGCAGTATCGATTTTACGCTAACGTGCAACAAAAAACCCATAAACATGACCTTTTTAACCGCCCTCCAACACGTGGCGGATGCAGATGTACTACCTCGTAACGTTTCCAGTTAATTTATTACATATTGATGTACATTATGTCAAACATAGTCACAACCCTAGTTAGTGAAATTGAAAAAAAACCTTAAAAATAGCAACAGACTTTTGAAACAAACTGGCACTAATAATATCTACTAAACGCTGGTGGTCTCACATATTTTTAGTGCATTTGTAAGTTTTATGATATCAAATTACTTATTTTTGAGGGTTATCTTTTAATCAATAAAGTGGTTGCTCAAAGTCCTATGGGGCGGCCTATATCCAGCAATGGACGTCTTTTAGCTGAAACTGAACCTTGCTGCAGATCGCCAGCGTCCCAAACCAAAGATATAGTAATCGACAATCACGGTATACTATTAATGTGATAGAAGCCACTTAAAATATCAACTAGCTGTACCATACGCGCGTTCATGAGCCACTTACTACAATAAATTTGAAGGAAAGACATTACACTAATAGGTTTTCAATGTGTTTTGTTCTGAGACCTTCGTGGGTTTATGCACAACACTTTGCTGAAGATCTTTACATGAGCAAATGCATAGGTTACGATTCTAATTATGGACAAACAATGCAGACAATCATTCATTTTTATTTATGTCTACAGAAGTAGATACTTATTAGTTACGGCCGCGAGTTGTAGCTGTCGTGAATGTCACCAGAGCCCTTTTCCAAAATGAACTGATACTTGAAACCCTTTACTTTAAAAAACCTCAGTCTATTTTTTTGTCTATGGATCCAAAATATTAATTTACAAACTTTGCGGTTGGTACTAAAATATTAGTCAATATCGAACATTCTGGGGTTCTCTGTTTTACACTAGGAATCCAGGTTTGGATTCTCGAACATCAGCTATTAAGAAATATTGTAAATCGTATTATCGTTACCAATCCTCCCTGATAACCCAAAGCGTGTCGTATTGAATTTACGAAACCCTTCCAGTCCATGGTTCGATACACAAAGGGCAGGGTAGGGCCCCCGATAAAACTACCGACCGATACGCCAACCGGTATTTCGATACAAAAAATCGACTCGTGAACTAATTTTGGAATGACGATACTCTCGATTTCATCTCGTGGTAAAATCGAATTGGAATTGATAGTGATATTTGAAAAAGTGTTCCAGTTATTTTTTCCTTATATCCTCCATAGTTGAATCGATTTTGCCTCAGAAAATCAGGTATTTATTGTTATTTAATAGAGTTATTTATATATATGTATTTATTTATATAAATACCTAAATTAATAAACGTACGAAAATATTTATTCACGAAATATACAAACTTATGGCCAATTAGGTATATTTGGGTGGCAGCATAATTTTTCCGTGTTCCCCTCACTAGGCAAACCTGTGTCGACGGGTCCCTACTCAGGAACATGCTAATAGCAGATCACTACAGGCACATGTTTACGAGTTCAATGATGATGATCCTTCTATTATATTTATCTAAAGAAACAAATAATTCTAATAATACAGTAGAGTGATAGAGTATCTTTCTAGGTTTTCCTAGCTTACATCTCAAGACTGTTCTCTAAGCTCGCTCCAGCCGTATAATATGGGTCTTTGCGGCACCCTTCCCGCGCCCAAAATATATCATTCTCAGTGTTTCAATAGTTAAAAAAATAAACTCTAGTTCTTAATCGAACATGCCTCGCGTGTAACCTGTGCGAGGGTTCAATAAACACTACTACTAGTATTCACCCCATAATACCTACGGCTGAGTACTCAGGAAAGAATGGGTGGTGACACTATTTATACTAAATCCGTCACCACACAGACAACTTATAATAAACGTACCTAAATACTCGTACCCGGAATCGAATCAGGAATCTGTGCTCTAAAGGCTGAATGCCTTTAAAGCACAGGTTCCTAGACAACCAAGACAACCAACCCTAGACAATCAAGCTGGCTCTTACGACACCCTCAGGATAGAATAAGGTGACACTATTCTCTAAATGGCAGGGCAGGGCACATAGCGCGCAGGATCCGGAAAGCGCAGTGCTGGTAGGCCTCCCACACGGTGGACCGATGACCTGATTAAGGTCCCCGGAAAACGATGGATGCGGGCGGCCCAGGACCGGCCTTTGTGGAAATCTTTGGGGGAGGCCTATGTCCAGCAGTGGACGTCTTTTGGCTGAAATCATGATGATGATGATGATTCTCTAAATAAGTCACGACACGATAACCAAGTGAGATTCTAGATAGAGCGTTGAAACAGGTTGTGGGAGACTAGGTCTGCAGGTAACCACAAAAAGTAACCCGTTCCGGTCTGGTGGCGACCCCTGGGACTCACTTGTTCCATCTTTTCTCACTATTACTTTTATTTTTAACGAGTGAATTCTTTTTAATGTCTTCCATTCTCAAAATGGCTAACTAGAATTTAATGTCTGCTTTGAAAACGAATAAGTAATTATTAATAACTGCCTAATGGTTAACCAGATTAAGATCTAAATCTATGATCGCAATTGATCTGCAAGTTACGCAATGTCTGACTGTGATTATGTAAACGACCCAGCGGCTTCAGCGTAAGCTGTTCAGTGTCAATAGTTTAAATTCTCAACCGGCCTAAAATCTCTGCTACCGAAACAGATGAAGGTAGTAGAATTATTAAAAAAATATTTTCCTACAAACGATTGGTTTCCTGCTATGCAGTCAATTGAAGAGATACGCCTTTAACTTAACACGTTTGTACTAATAGGCCCGGTCTGGGAGACCGGCCCGGCTTCATAACGACTTTTTTAAATAATCAACGGTTCAAATGTATGTTTTTGACCAGGTATATTTAGAATATTATCAACCCGATTTCGGTTTTGGAGTCTCAATTATCCGTAAAAAAGAAAATTCCTGTGTATCTTATTTTAGTTCGTACCTTTATGCAAATCTATTTGATATGATTAGTGTCGTATGAGGCGACAAAAAGTAATAACACAGCGAACGTTATTATCAAAACAGAATTATAGGCGGTAGCTTTAATTGTATCTTTGTACTTTTTTAGACAACTGTCTTGTAGTCTCTCCCGTGACCATGATTGCTGCAAAGCACTCGAAACAATCCGTTAAAATGGTTTTATTACAATGTGTTATAATCGCGAAAACCTAAGACATCATTAACATTTATTTGTATTTATTTGTTTTAAAAAATCTGTATGCTGTGAACGTGTATCGCGGGGCGGTTTGCAAACGGTGGTAGTTTCAGCATGAATGTACGTAAGGGTTGTGGAAGATCAATAGAGATGGATGGATGGATTGTAAACATGAGAAATTGTGTATGAAAGGTGTGATGTAGATATGACGACTGATAGGTGTGTATGGAGACTACCACCTAGCGTGGGACAGGGGTGGTAAGATGATGATAATGGTAACTGTAAATATGACGATTTATAAGAGTTTTGTGATAAAACCTACGTAAATAGTTTATTTTGAGTTTGAGTTTGAGTTTAATTCACGAACACAAATAACATCCAGACTCAGAGCCTTTGGTTTACTTATAGACTTACTCCACCGCGATCAACAGGTAGCACATCCAACCCCTAGACTAACAAGACAATGAAGTAAACTGAACTAGAGGGTGGGTCATTTTTAAATGAAAAATATCCCTGTCATCTTTACGCAAAAATATGATAGTAAAGTGTAGTTTCTTCATTTGAAAACGATATTTTCAAGTCAAATAATTTATTTTGTATAGGACATAATGGATATTTACAAATTGTCAACATATTAATAAAAAATATACAATGCAAAGTTATATATTTTAGTTTACCACCAGTTCGGACCACTGCTGAGCAGAATTGGCTAGAAACTCAGAGGGCTTGTCATTCTTCTTTTGTTACTTTGCGGTCCTATTTAATAATTTAATATTTATTTACCAAATAAACTCCTTAAAACAAACTGTTCTATTGGATCCGCAAGGCGTCAACTGAAACGTGAATATTAAAACAATACAAAATAAACTTTAGTGAAATAAAACTTCCTTGGTCCACTGAACCGACCAACCCCAAACAGCAGCACCTGTTCACAAGTATAACGCATGTGACAGCCACAGGCTGTGTTTTAAATTTTATTAATATTAGTTAAGCAGTTCAGACTCTAGGACAAACGTAACATTTGTAAGGAAGTTCGTTCAACTGTTTACTAAAGAAGGTTGATTGTAGGTTCGCGGAAAAATGAATTAATGCAACAGATTGCAGTGCAGTGCCAACTCGCTTTACCTTGTTAATGATCTCATGACTTTAACTTTCAATAGAAGGCGACACGGATTTAGTGTCACCCCATTCAATCCCGAGCGTGTCGTATGAAGCGACTAAAGACGCGACTAGCCGCAAGAGAAAGAAAACTTGATCAGAAACCCCGTGCCAACCCGTCTGGCCAGCGTGGTAATAATAACGACAATTATTTATTGAACAGGTAAAGTTTAAAAAGTTTATTTCGGAACAAGCACATGAGACATGGTAAACAGGTAAAACGATGGTAGCCGCATAAGTATAAACTGCAGCGCAGCTACCAACGCCCTTCTTTAGATTAGAATGGAATGATGTTCCATAAAAAAGTGATTATAGTTAATTAAATTAATTAATTAATAATAATAACAAAATAAGTAACATAGGAAAACCATAAACATAGTGCAGGACAATTATTATGAATTTTACATTAAGCTATGAGGTGAGGGGGTGAATGGGTGTGGGTGTGGTGAGTGTAAAATGAGGTGCGCTAGGTGTGTGTAAGGTTTTGTTGGAGTGTGTTTGAGAGTGATGAGTGTTTTACACTTCCACAAGTTTCTCTGTGTCATCGTAATTTAGTGATATCAGCCAGGAGACAAGTTTCATTTTGCATTTGATCTTGGTTAATGGGTAAAAACCCAAAAGTAGAATAAAATACAATGCAGAAAAATGTATACAATAAAAACTTTAATGAAATATCACAGATAATACATGCATGTACTCATCACAACAATATATCTTACGGTAAGGTAGGTTAATTAGGGATGACTCACTGCTGAGTCAGACCTCCTCCAGTTACATGGGGTAGGGTAATTAGGCCAGTGTGCCACGCTGGCCAGGGGGGTTGGTACAAGGCTTTGTAAGTTTTCCTTGTCTTGCAGCAAGGATTCCGCCCCTGTTAATTCCTTTTTGCCGTCTCTTACGACACCCTCAGGATGGAATGGGGTGTTGACACTGTGTATTCTAAATCCCTCAACACTCGATTCGAATCATCTTAAATATTATTGGTCAATGAACTATGGTGGTACAAACAAGTCTGATAGATTTCTGAAGCTAGATTAGAGAGCCGAGCGCTTAGTGTATCAGCATCATAAAGCATACGAAACCTTCTACTTCTGCTAAATTCAAAAGAGCTTGCCAAGTTTTTATGTCAAAAGCGTGTGGCAGGAGTCCCGAACAGACACTTATATTAGATGTGCCGCCTTTGGATCAACGGGCCCCGGGTTCGATTCCGGGGTCAGGCAAGTGTCTCTGTCTGCACCAGACGCACTTGCTCTGAGTCTGGGTGTTATTTGTGTTCGTGAATTATTACTTATTTGTTTGTAAAATGCCCCCGAGACACAGGTTATACCTAGAGCAAAGGATTCGTATAAAAAAAAACGATAATCAAAGGCAATTAGCTCACTGCGTCACAATGCTGTCTGCTTTGGCACCGGGTTTCCTATCTATTTTTCAGTCTCTCGCTACTACATTTCCACGACACTCCCAGAACAGAATGAGTATGTGAGACTACTTGTTCTAAACTCATCACCGCCATACGGATATTTTATTTTTGTTACTAAAATGGTTTCTCAAACAAGACCGTCTCGTCACGCGTTACGCCAATGCATTTCAGTCGGCAAAGATGTTAGCCTAAATGACGCTCAACCAATAGCAATCTTAATTATGGGGGCGTAGAGTGCATAATTGTTCGTATTTCAAGGTCCATTTCAAAACAAGTCCCCGAAAACTGGTAGCAAGCTAACAAAACGTTTGCCAGGGACTGCTCCGACATTCCTGAGTCGAAAGCAAACACTACACAAAAAGGGAGAAGACAATAGGCGGCAGTGAGGAGAATTGAAATGAGGACAATCTTGCTTGAATTCTCAAGATTAATTAGGGACAGACGAATTTGTGCTGAAGTGGCGACCGACCCCAAACCTATTAAGGCTAGCTTTAATCTGCTTGTCCGTGTGGTGACGGAATTAGAATACATGGTGTCACCAACCCATTCCATCCTGAGTCCTTTCTTTTTTTTTTTGTTTTCGCTGGGGAAATGCTTTATGCATTCCACCGCCCACCGGGGGAGAGGTCGGTGATTATGTGGGTCTCCCGGGACAGAACCCGTATACCCACTAAAACCCCAGCGGTATACCCTCACACGGCACGCTTGGGGCGCCACCGGTACGCGTAAGCGCAGTCCACGTTGGCGCCCCGAGGAGGTGCCCGAGGAGGGCAAGCGACTATCAGAAAGGGGGCCCCGCTACACCGGGACGCCCTCAGTCATCGAGGCTTTCGTCGGTGGCAGGTCCCCCAACCCACCAAGTCCCACTGGCGGGGGAAGGAGGTGGGCGTATAGTAGCCTCCTCCTCCCCGGCCTCCGTCTGCGGCGCGGGTCGGCCAGGACGTCCTCCTCCCTGACCCGCTCCGCCGCATTCCATCCTGAGTCCTGACACAGGGCCAGACGGGTAGCACGAGGTTTTGTATCAAGTTTTCTTCTATGGCGGCAAAGTTTTCAGCCTTGTCATTTCCTGTTATTGGCTCTTACGACACCCATAGGATAGAATGGGGTGGTGACATCATCTATTCTAAATCCGTCACCACACGGACAGACTTCTTCTACTGCTCAGCACATACATGACCCACTGCTGCGACGGGCGTCCGTCCTCCACTTACCTCAAAGATATTTTGCCTGCCCAAACGTGCTGGCACAGGGTTTCTTCAAAGATTTCCTTCTCTTCTGGCTAGGTTACAACGCTCCCAAGATGGAATGTCTTTAATTTGATGAAGATATGCTATTTACTGTGCTACTCTGGTCCCAGAGGTAGAGGGTAACATGTAAAGTTTTCCATCTCTTCATTTTAGCCGATCCAGCTCTTCCTTAAACGCCGCCCTCAGGACAGTGCGAGGACACCACGTATTTAATTTATTTTTCTTCGTCGTTGCTTTTCTCCCAATAACATTAGGGTTAGTACCAGTCTGACCTGGTTTGAGCGAACTGATAGTATTAACAAGAGCCAATCGCCAAATGCCTTGTTGGTCTAGGGGTAAGATGTGCAGTCTTTGGATCATGGTTCCCGAGTTCGATTACAGGGTCCGGAAGTGTCTTTGTGTAACCGAAGGCAAAGTCTGGGTGTCATTTGTGTTCGTGAATTTCATGGTAGTAAACTGCAACCGTGATAGCGTGTGGTGACGGATTTAGATTATACAATGTCACCAACCCATACCACCCTGAGGGTGTCGTAAGAGTCGACTAAACGAACACAAGAGGCACCTAGCCACAAGAGAAGGATAACTCTATACAAACCATGTGCCCATATGTCTTACGAGCGTGGCACAGTAGTATTTCCCTCCATGAATTTGGAGGAGGCTCGACTCAGTAGTGGGTCATTTATTGGCTGAAACGAAACTGCCCCGCGATATAAGAAGAGTTTAGAAAAAAAAATGGTAGGTAACAATAGAAACATCTCATCTTGTTCCAAAATTCCACTTGTGTCAAGAGTTTTTGGACAAAAGGGAGAAAACAAAAGGTCGTATGTGAGGTGAATAGGAATGAGTGAGAATAGTGAGATACAGTGAGCTAGTGAGTTTTATAATGTACCATCATTATGAATGCGTGCCGCGATCCGCTCGCAATAATAATAGTCTGTGCATCCAGCCAATGTAGGGGTGGCGCGAGGAAGAAAGTTGACGACTTTTACCCTTGTTATTGTAACTAAGGAAATTGGGACCGTTATGTAAAAAAAAAATAACTACAATCACATAAAATTTCGAAAACGGTGTAAATTGTCCATGAAAATATTAATTTTGGGAAGTCGATAAAACTTCACAATTTTATTAATAGGTATCTGAGTATCTTGCCAGTTCTTCTGAGAAATGGTCGCGTTCCGAACTGGTGTTAAATATGTCATATTACATTGCATTATAGCTTTCTTGCAATGTATGTATTGACAATTTGTAAGTATCCATTGTGTCCTGTAAAAATAAATGATTTGACGTGACTTAACGGAACGGTAACAGATTTAGAATACATAGTGTCAAATTCAAATTCAAATTCAAATAATTTATTTTGCTTGGGTCACGATGGACACTTACAAAAAGTCAACACAATATACATAATGAGTCTATATAAAACAAATGGTCTACCATCTACCACCAGTTCGGAACGCGACCACTGCTGAGAAGAACTGGCAAGAAACTCAGAGGGCTTGTCATTTTTTTTTTTGCTTTGCGGTCCTAACTCTTATGTATTTAAACAATAACATAATTGAGTAACATAAAAATACAGGCACTGAACAGCTTATTCCCAAGCAGCTGTGTCGTTTACATAATCAGCAATGTGGTAATACGCTTTTTTGTAAAGTTTTGTCTTGACCGTCTTTTTAAAAGCATTGCGAGGCAAGTCTCTAAGTTGCATGGGCAGTTTGTTATAAAAGCGTATACATTGACCCAACCCATTCGCCACCCCATTCCATCCTGAGGGTGTCGTAGGAGCCGACAGAAGGAAATGACAAAGCCGAAACCTAGCTGCAAGCTAAGGAAATCTTGAAGTGAAACCCTTTGCCAACCCGTCTGGCCAGCGTGGCACAGTAGGGTAATTACCCTCGATGTAAATGGAACAGGCCCGACTCCATAATGGTTAATCTGTGGGCTGAGTAGTGTTAGGTTGTGAGTATTAGGTTGGTGATGGTAACCGATTGCCGTCGCTTGTTGAGGACTATCTGGGGTATGTGGGACTCCTTTAGGGCGGAAAAATGGTAATTAGCGCCCCGGACTACCCACTTACCCTACGTCGTTCCTCGAGTGCCCGCTTCAGGGTTGCGACCTTGGGCGCGTAGTCCCGCCTGGAAACCGGGCCTTACTGAGCTCCGAGATAAGCCCCTCCGCTAATAGAGGGCTAAGCAGTCTTGCTTAACCAATTTTGATACCTTAATTTGGCTACTTTTGCCGCGATTAAATAACTTGAATGGGGCAATTTGAAGTTAAAAAGCGGTAATTGACTGGTATTTTTCACAACTAGGGTTCGAAATCCAGGCAGGCATCCAATATACCTTGGCAACTAGACTTTACATTATGACTATCAATGCTATAGAGTATGACACGACAACAAAAAGCTTAAACATTAAAATGCAGCTTTAGAAAAAGACAACCCTAGCGATCCAGTTGAGCAAACGATGCGCGCCGCTGCGCTTGCGCCGCCCTCTCATTGGCCGGTGCAACTCGGCGGGTGTTAGAGCGAGATAACTATGCACTCTAGCTGGCGTTAGAGCGAGAGGGATGAATGCAGTCGACGGATGCGAGGGTTTCCGATCGTTGACTCCTCTCAAGGCCACAGTCGGGTAACTTTTCAGTTCTGTGTCATGGTAGCCCGTATTACTGAGTGACCTTCAATGCTTTCTTTCGAGGTCAAACTTCGGCGGTTATGAAATTCCAGAGCATTGAATGAGCGTCTGCCGGATTTTTAGCATGGACTTATAATAATTTTGTGTCTCATTAAGAAACGAATGTACCAATCGTAATTAGAAAGCATACTAAACTAATAACATAGGTAATTTTCAAAGACAACAACAAAGACTCGTGTGTTTTGGGTACCATAGCAACTGGCAATAAAGTCATAATGCACTTAGCCCTTTTGCCCAGTTTAATTGGTGTTAGCTACCGATCCGATTTCCGGTAGTCTTGTGTCCAGCAGCAGCTTGCAGGTTTTTGCCAGACACAATTTCAGCCCTTATATGATATGAGTCAGTAGGACTCGGAAATTAAACATGTAAATCGGTTCTTCACAGGAAGTTTACTGAAACACAGACACAAGGTGATATGTCAAATAACCGTTTTTATCACTCTACGAACAAGAAAGGTGTTTTCTTGTTCGTAGAGTGATAAAAACGGTTTTCCCAGTGCGTTGTAACGTCGTACCAACAATTTGGTGAGTTTGTCGGCTCCCTAACCTATCCCAATTCCGGTTACGTTCAAAATAGATAAGTTAAGTAAACATCGAGCCGAGAGATAGTTGAGGGGTCACCGAGCCCTTATCTGTGCGTCAAATACTTGTTTAGCGTCGTTTTATTAAGCGTGATTAGATTAATTAGGAGAACGGCGGGACAAGCTCGAAATTTCGGGTTTAACCAGATTTAGAATACACTATCTGTCTCCGCATGTGTGGTGACGGATTTAGAATACGTAGTGTTACCACACCACTCTATCCTGAGGGTGTCGTGAGAGCCGACAAAAGGAAATGACAAGGCCGTTAACCTAGCTGCAATAGAAGGAATTCGAAACGTAACCCTGTGCCAACTGTGATACTCTGATAAGTTAACTTAAGAAAAAAATACTGACGAAATAATTAAATACTTTCTCTCATCATTATCACAATTTTCCATCACCACCCGCGAGACTGCCTGCCTCAGCTAGTCTTTTTCTATACAAATAAATAAAATTGGAGTGTCTGTTTGTTTTGTAATAATAAAATAACAACTTTTTACTAAATGCAACATTTAAAAAAAAAAACTGTCCGTCTATATCTGTCTGACTGTCTGTCTGTTTGTTCCGGCTAATCTCTGGAACGACTGGACCGATTTTGACAGGACTTTCACTGATAGGTAACTGATGATATAAGGAGTAACTAAGGTTACTTTTTTTTTTGAACTAGCTTCGCCCCGCGGCGTCACCCGCGGGTAACATCGCACCCGTGCGAACCGGGACGGGCCGCTAGTTAAATATAAAATAGTCGTGTATATTTCAGGCAAGAAGGGGATCGGTGGGATTGTCTTTACATGTGATGTGACCTTCTGGTAAGTACTAGACGGAGTCTACGCGAACAGAGATGCATAAAACAACAATTTACTTCAAAGCGAAATACGGACTAATATAGATCAAATACATTGCTTGAGTCATTTGCTTGCTTTACTACTACTCAGCCCATAAATGACCCACTACTGGGTCAGGCCTCCTCCAATCGCAGGGAAGATAATTCGCTAACGTTGGGTGGTGTAATTAATACAATGTCCATAAATAATTTACATTGGTAGAGTGCAAATGTTATTATTAGAAAATTATTAATTGAGTCGGGCCTCCATCCATCACAGGGAAATTAGCCTACTGTGCTACGCTGGCCAGACGGGTTGGCACATGGTTTCATTTGCGGCTAGGTTTTCGTCGTTGTGTTGTGTGTGAAAGATGTGAATGTAGGTATGACGACTGGTAGGTGTGTGTGTGTGGAGACTACCACCTAGTGTGGGACAAGGGCCGTAAGATGATAATGGTGTTTATAAATATGACGATATATAAGAGTTTTGTGATGAAACCTACGTAAATAAACTTCCTTTTGAGTTTGAGTTGTCATTTCCTTTTGTCGGCTCTTACGACACCCTCAGTATGGAATGGGGTGGTGAGTCTATTCGTCACCACACGGCCAATTGCTTTAATTAGGTTAAAAATAGCATCTCGTAATACCAGTTATTGTTATTGCTGCCATTTTTATCCTCATTATTCTCTACATTTAGTTCCAACTTCCAACTAGTTATTGTTCGGGCCCGCTTGGTGACTGATTAATAAGTACACAGTGTCACCTATCCCTTCCATCTTATGTAGTAAAAGGCAAATATAGCAACACAAGAGTAAGTCAACGTAACTTCTAGAAGAAATCTTGAACCTCTTGCCAACTTAACTGCGAAGTTTCAGCATGAATGTGGGTGGACGCAAGGGTTGTGGGAGATCAAAGCAGATGGAAGAATTGTAAGAATGAGGAATTGTGTATGAAAGGTGTGACTGTAGATGTGACGACTGATAGGTGTTTATGGAGACTACCACCTAGCGACAGGGGCCGTAAGATGATAATGGTAATTTTAAAAATGAAGGGTTTTAGTGATAAAACCTACGGGAATAAAGTTCCTTTTGAGTTTGAGTAGCACAGCAGGAAAACCCTTTGTGAAATTTGGAGGAGGCTCGACTCTGCAGTGGGAATCTGTGAACCACATCCACAGATTCTCAATGATCATTCATCACTGAGCAGGATTATGTGCAAGCCTGTTTACGTTGCTGAAATTTAGACAGCGATTTTGAGGGCTATTCCATCCTGAGGGCGTCATAAGAGCCGACAGAAGGAAATGACAAGGCCGAAAACCTAGCTGCAAGAGAATAAAATTTGATATGAAACCCTGTGCCAACCCTACTGGCAAGCGTGCCACAGGAGGCAACAATTACCCTCCATGTAACTGGAGGACGCCCGACTTAACAGCGGGTCATCTATGGGCAGGGTAGACTTTAAGGGGATGTTATCTAGCGTGCCACGTTGGCCAGACGAGTTGGCTCCCAGTTTCATATCAAGTTATCCTTGTACATGGAGGGTTATGTCAGCCTACTGTCCTTCGCTCTCTGACACTGGATTTTATTAAAAGCTTTTCCTATCTTATAGCTAGGTTATCGGCCTTCTCATTTTCTTTTGCCGGCTTTTAGAACACCCTGAGCTCGGAATGGGGTGGTGACACTATGAATTCTAAATCCGTCACCATAAAAACAGTCCATATTACTCATTGGAAAATATTGTTTCGTTTTTTTTCAAATACGTATGGAATAGTTATATAAACAATATTATTATATTACTTGATCAGTGTGAATCATTGATGTATCGTAATATACCATAACTATTGCAGGTTACTTGTTTTATAAATACAATTCACGATTTCTGTAAAGCGTAATAGATAGATTCCTATCTCATTACTTCATCGTTATACGTCTACATGGTGTAACAAAAATCCTTTTGTCATCTGAAGTAAGGACACAGAGGCTACTGAAAAGACCAGTTGTGTGCATAATTTTTGTTTTATATTGAAGTCTATGGGAGAAACATATTCCGACCCGCTGTTAGTTTCCGAGACTACCGAAAAGACTAGTTGTGTGCATAATTTTTGTTTTATTTTGAAGTCATATTCCGACCCGCTGTTAGTTTCCGAATGAATGTGGATGGGTGTAAGAGTTCAGGTGACACAAAATAATATGGATTAAGGAAATGCGTAAGAAAGGTGTGATATGACGCCCGATAAGAGTGATGAGGGGTCCCTGGTTCGATTCCGGGGTCAGGCAAGTGTCTGTGAAAATCATTCGTATTACATGTTTGTAAACTGCCCCCGCGATACTGGTTATACCAAGTGTTGATGGTAGATTTAAACATGACGATTTATATCCTTGTTGCTGTTGCCTCATATGATACCCTCAGGACGGTAAGAGATGCTGACAATACGAATTCTAAAGACGTCCCCACACGGACCGGTAACTTGTAACATGTTTTTTTAACATTAAGACTTTTGTTATCCCATCACATTAAGCCTTGCCTCGCCTTAAAAAAAAAAGAATTCAATCAGGCCATAACTTCAAGTTGCAATGGAAAGTTTAAAATTGAACTCTATGATTCAGAAATAAGGTCGTGAAGTGCCGCAAATATGGAACAGCTTGAAACGCGTGGGTGCGCCCACGTATGTATTATGATGAGCCACGGTGTGAATTGAATTTTGTCATTCTGGCATTACAATTTTATCTTATTGTTATTTAATATCGCCAAGGTAGACCTCAAAAGCTTTTAATCCCGTGGGAATATATAATAAACGTAATCAAAATGTGTTGCTAGGCGAGACATAGGTAACTAAGTAACTCGTAGAATACAAGCAGAGTAACCGTATTTTACAGACTTAAAAAATAAGGGGTTATCAATTGACTGCCTGGTTGGTTTAGGGGTTGGATATGCCGCCTTTGGATCAACGGGTCCTGGCATCGATTCCGGGGTCGGGCAAGTGTCTTTGTCTAAACTAGAGGCCTTTACTCGTGAATTACATCTTTGTAAACTTTCCGTAGCGAAGACAGGGCGCTATGGCGCTCTTTAGGGGAGGCCTATGTCCAGCAGTGGACTAATGTGGGCTGATGATCATGATGAAACTTTCCGTGTGGTAGCGGAGTAAGAATACTACCACCCCATATCTTCCCGTGGGTGTCGTAGAAGGCGACTAAGGGACAACAGACGTTGGGCAGTAGCGACGTTCTGTCCAAAAACACACCATCCGTACTGCGATCGCCAACCCGCTTGCCAAGCGTGGCGATTATGGCAAATCCCCCTTTATGGGGGAGGGCTATGTCCAGCAGTGGACGTCTTTTAGCTGAAATGATGATGAAACTGCCCCCGTGACGTAGTAAAGGAGTTCCATTTCTAAAAAAAAATTAAAAAGTATCGTCTGCATGTTTTTTTGTGATTATTTTTACTTGATTAGTATTGCCTTCGGATAGTTCCCATAGAAAATTTATCATAATCGGCCCATGAGTTTGCTCTAATAACAACTTTATTTTCTTCCACAGATATACGTCGCGCACCTACATCGCGCACTACAGCAAATCGGCATCGAGAATATTCGCAAGTGTTCTCCATTCTTCTTCGGACGTACCTGGGCCTGGTAACTCCACCACCGTTGGCGGTGACCATGCGCCAACGGGGGCTGAGTTCCCACTCCTAGATGCGAGTTTCTACGGTCGACATGGAAATGGAGAAAACAAGACATTGCCTCCTAAAATAAGCTTACTTATTAATTAATTTATTTTTATTTATTTATTCATAGCAAATACATAGGTTGGTTACATTGAGTGGAATATGGCAACATAAACTTATTCGAGCTTTTCTGTGCGCTAGAATAATATGATCCGTGTGGTATGTTGTGTATGGTATAGGCATGGTGTTGAGTCGACCGGTTCACCTGTGCTACTAGGCGTGCCACAAGGTTCTATTCTTAGCCCTTGTTTGTAATAATATTAATAATCTCCCCCTTATTGTTGAAAATATTTGTGATATGCTGTTGTTTGCATATGAAAATTCTTTATATTTAAGGTTGACAGAGACGAAAGTTAGTATGACGATGTAAACAGCGCACTATCTCAAGTATGCCACTGGTTTGAAACGTGCAATATAACCTTGCATTAAACGCTCAAAAAACGAAATTTATTAAGTTTGTCACGCCCAATGTACGAATTGGGATTTAAATATTGTAAATAGATGCGTAGATATTGTAGAATCAACAAAATTCTTAAGCATCACTTTAGCTAAACTTCTATGGGGGGCACATATAAAGCCTCGCATGTTAATTATGCTCTGCGGCGTTTGCTGTGAGACAAGAAAGAAAACTTACTACATAATGTAGACACAGCAAGATTAATATATTTCAGTTATTTTCACAGCATTATGTCAAAAGGTATCATAATGTGGGGAAATGCTGCCGACATCGAAACCATTTTTGTATTACAAAAGCGAGCGGTGTGTGCAATTTATAACCTTAATTCTAGAGAAACGCTAAGATAACTCTTTAAGGATACTGGTATTCTAACAGTCACATCGCAGTAAATATTTACAAATATCCTACTAATATTATAAACGTGAAAGTTTGTAAGTATGTATGGATGGATGGATAGATGGATGGATGGATGGATGGATGGATGGATGTTTGTTACTCTTTCACGTAAAAACGACTGAATGGATTTTAATGAAACTTTATAATAATATAGCTTATACATCAGAATAACACATAGGCTACAAATTATAAAGATATTGTGTGTAAATTTATAGCGATATTAAGTTAAATTTTAATTTCTAATTGTCAAATTTTCAGCCATATTTAAATATAGACAACATAAAGTTTCGCTGTCAGTTGCGCTCTGTTATACCACGTAGGTATTATATCACATTCTACGGGAACGGGATAAAAATCTTAGGTATCCTATGTCCGACTTTCTTTTAAATATATAGATGTTGGACAATTCACAAAATCATACTTAATGTTATAAACCTGAAAGTGTAAATGTGTGTAATCCCGTTCCGTGATATAAAACATAGTTTATCAAAATGCAACTGCTGGAATAACAAAACTTCACCGACAGCTAAACGCTACGTTGTCTATAGTTTGACAAATTTGACAATTAGAAATTTTGAAGTTGACCGGTTGATGTATTTCTTTCGAGTAAATACAAGTAAATATTAGCTTATTGTGCCGAACAATGAAGAAGAACTAAATAATGCACGTGAAGATCACCGCATTAGTATGGCTTGAATCCGTGCTTCTTAATCACAAGAGCAAATCGAGGCAGCCCGTGAAACGGATCGGTTGGGAATGCAAAATCGTCGAGCAAATTTAAGAGATCAACAACTAGATAATTTTCGAGACACAAGAATAAATTTATAAAGTAGGTACTACATAATTTGGATCGAGCAACGTTTCGATACGGTGGCAGCACTAATTACTGCTTGCATACTTGCGTCCGCATTGGACCTATAGATGCCATGTAATATTACAAAACACTCCTCAGCGGCTAAAGTTTTATCAAAATAATCAATCATATAATCATATCCACCTTCAATACATATTAAGATAATAAATAGTATTTAAACACTGATTTATAGAAAAATGTTGCGTTCACCAACAAATATGTGCTCGTCTAGTCCCGATCTACACAGTGAAGCACCTTTGAACGAATCTAAACAGCAACGGAAGCGAAAACAATTCGACTGTGAACTTACTCTCGCCATTACTGCGCTGACGACTGAATTAAGAAACAGTTTATGTTGCCTCCGCGAAGATATGCTAAAGCAATTTTCTGGAGTTCAAGAGAATATTAGCAGTATTCAGTCCGACGTTAAAAACTTAAGTGATACCTCTTCCCGTATTCAATCAGAAATTGAGCAGTTGCGTAGCGAATACAGCGATATTAAGAGTCAGATAGCTAATTTAAATATCCATCACACAGAATTATCAAGTGAGCTTAATACTCTTAAAACTTCAGTCACATACCAATCTGACGAACAAATCAACTTATCCAAAAGAGTGGTAGAATTGGAAAACGACAATAAGAAAATGTCTTTAGAGACTATATCACAACTGCAACATAAAATCGAGGCAATGGAGCAACAAGCACGCCATTGTAATATAGAAATTGGCAATCTGCCTGAAAAACGAAATGAGGACCTTATCAGCATATTTAAAATACTTAGTGAGACGATAAATTGCCCTATCTCACCGAAGGACATTGTATCTATACATCGAGTAGCACACTTGCAACCTAGGAATAGCCGCCCTAAAAATATAATTGTGAAAGTTACTTCGAGAATACTACGTGATAACATCCTGAGTGCTTTTAGACGATCAAAGAAAGTGACCTCTGACGCCCTGGGTATCACGGGGATTCCATGCACGTTATACATGAATGAGCATTTAACGATAACAAACAAGAATTTATTTCGCAAATGCAGGGAGGCAACAAGAGCCCATAACTTTAAATATGTGTGGGTCAAAAATGCCACAATACTTGTACGCGAAACAGATACATCACCAGCAATTGTTATACGGAATGATGCGGATATCCATAATAAAATTAAAAATAAATCAACATAAATGGATGGTAAATGTGTTTCTTCTTTATTTAGTCATCTGTTTTGTGCACGTAACTGTAACTAACTTCAATCATATGGAAGACACTATTGTTACCTACACTGGGTGCTATTGCTTAAATTGTATTACTATATGTCTTAGTGTGTTTGCGGGGTCAGTTTTTGTTTTTGTAATTTATTATTGTTATTATACATTGCTGTTGAGTCTTACCTTCTTGTGTGAACTTAAAAGAATAATTTACAGGGAACATATATTTTATGAAATTAGATTTAATACTATAAATATGTTGTTGTGCACACTCTACTTGTTAGCAGTTTATTTGAAGAGAGATTGCCGGTACATTTATTTACTAGTAGTTCTTACTCATATTAGGCTATTTATTTATCACTGACAATGGAAGCAAAACTTAACATATACTATCAGAACTGTAGAGGGATTCGAACTAAGCTTAATAATTTATATTTAAATATTTTAGCACATTCGTATCATATTATAATTTTAACAGAAACATGGCTTGTTCCTGAAATATCTGACAATGAATTTATTGATGAAAGGTATCTGGTATTTAGGTGTGACCGATGTCGTCAGATATCCAATAAGAAAGACGGAGGCGGAGTTTTGATAGCGGTTCTCCGGAGACTCTGCCCTACTATGTTACAACATATACCGCAATTGCTTACTCCTGAACAAATTATAGTTAAACTGCCTAGCTACAATAATAGCCATAAATATCATATTATATGCACTGCATATTTTGCACCTAAGACTGTACATTCTGTTTATGCAGATTATTTTAACTCATTAATTACATTGATATTGGACAAGCCTGAGATAGACCGAATCATTGTTATAGGGGACTTTAATATGCCTTTTTTGCAATGGATACAAATGTTAACTCATTTAGAATGTACTTCGCACAGCATGAGCTACTGCCCTCAATACTACATGATTAACTTATGTTCTCTTTTAGATCTAAAACAGTTTAATGGCATTCGCAATTCCAATGGACGCATATTAGATTTGGTTTTTTCTAACTTTGAATGCACTGTCTCAGGCACTGATGAATCTCTCCTTCCCGTTGATAATCACCACCCTGCTCTAATTGTTACTATAGACTTGCACACGAAAAGTGATAACAATTTCACTAAAAACGATAAAAGAATAAATTTTAATACAGCAGATTACTCTAAAATAAATCATGACATAAATAATACTAACTGGCTAGAGATTTTACCACATTTGCCCCCAGACGAAGCTGTTACTCTTTTTTACGACAAGTTATATGGTATAATAAAAAAAAATGTTAAGTTTACCGTCAGTATTGATCGAAGATACCCTATCTGGTTTTCCAAGTCATTAATACACATAAATAAAAATAAAACCAAAGCATGGTACAAATGGAAAAAATATGGGAACAACTGTGATTATGAAACATTTTCCTTGTACAGAAGCCGATTTAAAAAGGAATGCAAGAAGTGTTATCAAAATTATATTAATTCGATT
The DNA here is from genome assembly GCA_905475355.2 of Clostera curtula. Taxonomy (NCBI): domain Eukaryota; kingdom Metazoa; phylum Arthropoda; class Insecta; order Lepidoptera; family Notodontidae; genus Clostera; species Clostera curtula. Next base: position 1,021,872 of record FR997804.1, on the reverse strand, counting down.
GAAGACACAATTAATACTAATAATAATAAACTTTTTTGGTCACATATCTCCAATCGCAAACGATCCCGAAATATACCGAATGAGATGATATTTGGGGAATACATATCTGAGGATACTGCCACAATTTGCAACTTATTCTCAACATATTTTGAATCTGTTTATGAGCCTAGCACATTTAACTTCGACCAATGGCAGCCTCCTGATGATAGTGCTGTGAGTAATTTAAATTTATGTCATCTACATCTTTCACTAAATAAAATAGAGAACCACCTAAAAAATCTAGACATCTCTAAAGGAGCAGGACCCGATGGTATTCCACCCCTTTTCCTAAAAAAAACTTATAACAGTATATGTATTCCCCTTTATATACTTTACAATCACTGTTTAAAACATGGCATTTGTCCAAATATATGGAAATCCGCAAACATCGTACCCATTTACAAAAATGGTCCAAGAAATGATGTAGAAAAATACCGACCCATATCGATTTTATCCACGTTGGCTAAAGTTTTTCGAAAAGCTGATTCATAATGAAATATACCCTGTTTTGCACAATGTCATCCTTAGAGAACAACATGGTTTTGTGAGGCATAGATCTACAATAAGCAACCTTACCTTATATATGTCTAGTTTATTTGAGAGTATAGACAGGGGTGAACAAATAGATGCTATTTACACGGATTTTCAAAAGGCATTCGATAAAGTAGACCACAAAATATTACTTGACAAAATAGCCTTCAATGGGATCAGAGGTGACTTGCTACGTTGGTTTGCCTCATATGTCACAAACAGAACGCAGAAAGTAGTTATTCAGGGGCACCAATCTAACTTGATCCATGTCACCTCCGGTGTACCACAAGGATCAATTCTAGGTCCATTACTATTTATTTTATTCATCAATGACATAAACTCATGTTTTAAAAATTCTAAATTTCTGCTTTACGCTGATGACCTCAAAATATTTAGATCTATTACAAACTATGATGATTGTTTACTTCTTCAACATGACCTTGATCGTTTCGCCCAGTATTGTTATGAAAATAAATTATATCTTAATATAAATAAATGCCAAATTATATCATTCACCAAAAAAAGAATAAAAACCGATTTCTCATATGTTATTGCCGATAGTATCCTAAATAAAGTTGACATACTTAGAGATCTTGGTGTTCAATTGGATAATAAGCTGCATCTCGACTCTCATATAAATAATATAGTAAATAAAGCTTTTCAAATGTTAGGCTTTGTATTGCGAGCTTCTAATGATTTTCGTCGACCTTCAACCTATATATGTTTATATAATACTCTTATAAGGTCTCAACTCGAATATGCGGTACAAGCATGGAATCCTTTTTACAACAAGTATAACGAACAAATTGAAAGGGTGCAGCGCAAGTTCTTTAAGTCAATGCAATATAGATGTTTTCATTCACAAATACCATACACTGATCTTTTGAGGAAATTTAATTTGTTAACATTAAAATCAAGGAGATCGCTTCTTGAATTATTGTTTCTTCACGGACTATGTAATAATAAGTTTGATTGCCCAGATCTTGTAAGTCGCTTAAGCTACGCGGTCCCTCGAACTGTTACTGGCCGTGCAACCCGCGGCCAGCGTCACCTCTTCACTACCGGCTTTTGTCGCACTAATTCTGGGTTTCGGTCACCCTTGCGTCGCATGACCGATGTGTACAACAACATTTTTTCGACAGTAGATATATTTTGTACATCTAAAAATAATTTTAAGCGAGAAATTGTCCAAATTTTAACTCAACAGCAGTGATTTTTACTTTACATTATTTAACCCCGTAAGTGTTTTGTTTATTATTATTTTTTCTTTCTTTACCATTGTGGAAATTTATCCTTTTATCTTATCTTCTTACACTTTAGATATTGTCAGTAGCATTTAGAATTTTCTGTATTTTTTGTTATTAGCATCATTATGGCTCATTGCAGAATATTTTAACTCAATGTGTAGCACACCACGTTTAATACTGATTGTTATTTAACTTGTGGATAACGTCGTGGGTGGTACATTTAAGTGTAATACTTAAATATTACTAATATTTTTTATGTTTTTGTCAATGTACTACTGTTTGTTTGTCCTAAATAAAAAAAAAAAAAAAATAAAAAAAAAAAAAAAAAAAAAAATGGAAAATCGTCATCTGGGACGAATGTACAATAGCGTATACACGTGCATTGGAAGCACTTATCCGATTCGACCGAACACCTACGCAAGGACTCGAGATGTTTTGGAGGCGCAATGATTTTACTGTCTGGCTATTTCTGCCAAACACTGCCTCTAATTCCAAGATCGACTGCTGCCGCCGAAATAAGCGCTTGCCTCAAATCATCGAAATATGTGGATTGATTTTATTTTCTCAGAATTTCTGTTCATCGAAGGACCAACTCACAAACACAAAAATAATGAATGGTTGACTAAGCGAGCTGTTTTGGCGGCTGAGAATAAATATGTAGATGACATAAAGTTTCAAATTACAAATTCAGAATGAAATCATTGGTACACTGCATTAATTCAAATATAATGACTGTGTAAAAAAAGAGAAAAATATATAAACCAAAACCACCAAACCTGTGCAACGGAACGCGTTTGGTGGTAAGTGAATTGATGAACAATGGAATATACTCAAAGTAAAGTTGGAAGGTGCGGAAATTCTCATCCGAGGATCCCGACGATATCAACTGATATACCGTTTTAGTTTTAATGATTTCCGATCCGTCGTGCATTCGCCGTGACCATTAATAAATCACAGGGCCAATCCTGGAAAGTTTGTGGCCTAAATCTAGAAAATTCATGTATTTCCCAAGATCAATTATATGTGGCATGTTCCGGGTCAGAAGACCATCTGCGTTATTTGTTCATGCGCCTGATAATAAACCGAAAAATGTCGTCTGTCACAAGGTGATTCACTGAAAAGTGCAGTTACTAAAATAGATGGCCAATAAAGTATAATTAAAATCATAGATGTTTAATTTATATTTTTCCTGATAAAAAATTGAAGTTAATAAAATAAAATATCTGCTCATTTATTGCCTTTAAGGCGAAACAAAGTTCGCCGGGTCAGCTAGTGTTCTATAAGCACAGTAAGTGAGAGAATCCTAACGCATAACATTATAACTTTTTTAAATATTTAGTTCCATGGTGCTCGAGTTATCATGCTCACTTTAAGTTCTCTTCCCTGCAATATGGTTTAGGAGGTTGACGGCTGCCACATGCTGCATGCTTGTGAACAGATGCCGTTGATGGGGGTCGGTTGACTTGGATCTTGCTGATGTTTGGCCCTTTGCGAAATTTGATACGAAACCTTGTGCCAACCCGTCTGGCCAGCGTGGCACATTACCTTCTATGTAATTGGAAGAGACTTGACTAAGCATTAGGTCATCTATGTATTATGTAGATAAGATAATATTATATTTTGTAATCGTAATTTCGTTTAAAAATATGAAATGCAAATGCTCCTGTCCTGCACGCCATATGACCGCCAATTAAACTACCAATGTAAGATGTATATAATAGTGTCATTATTTATTTAAAGCTATAAAAAAGAAACACGCATAAACCGTATTATTCTATTTCCTTCATTTTGCTATTCTACCATTGGGCCTGGGCTGCAGCACGTATATATATAACTGAGAATGTTATCTCGTATATTTTGTGGACTTCTGGCTTCTGACAAAAAGTGCCAGATAATCTTACACTCTCATTATATAAGTCTGCTAAAAAGACGTAAGGGATCCTTAATTTAGGACTTGAATCGGCTACCGAAATTGTCGTATTTGTATGTGTTATCTATACCTACATCTGTACAAATAAATAAAAGTGGAGTGTTTGTTTGTAATATTAAAATTAAAACAAAACATATTTTTTACAATCTGTCTGTTTTTTTCGGCTAATCTCTCAAATGACTGGGCCGCTTTTACTGGCTTAAAGCCGATTTAACAACGAGTAACTTAGGCTACTTTAATTGAACGCTCTTCACTTTTCAGAAGCCCATAGTTACTGAGTTATCCGAATTTATGCGGCTTAGTTCGCCGCCAAACTTTTGAGTGCTTTTCGCGCGAAATACAAAATTAACAAGCGACTCTACGAACTTAACAATAACTTCTTTGTTAAATACCACGCGGACGAAGTCGCGGGTAACAGCTAGTTTGACAATTTAAGTCAAAATTCAAGCTCAAAAAAGTACTTTATTTATTTTGGTGTTACGCATATGTGTTGTAATAATTTTTTTAATACAGTTGCTCAAAAAGTGGCATATTGCAGGGCCGTATAGCGTTCGGGAAGTGGGCTATTACACTACACACGCGTGCTTTTTTTTACCATTCCCGCACTAGTGCGTTTTCTTTCCCAACTATCAAAATAATGTCTATTGTAAGGAAAAACCAACCATGAAGTTTTTACTAAAAAAAACATAGAAGTTTTTATGACCTGACCATGACCAACCCTTGCCTCCGGCTGCGCCTCGGCTCGGGTAGACATTTGTCGGAACTCGTCGTAATGACAGCCTTTCCGCACTTGTAATGAAATATACTATAGTGTTTTGTTAATATTATGAGTGTATTGTAATATTTGAATTGGATTGAAGCATGTGATCCTGATCGTAATAAAACTAATAAGCAAATAAAATACTTAAATAATCATGGCTGTTGTCTTTTTTGACCTCACGTAGATCTAAGTTACTCTTCTTTCAGTTTGGTATGGGGGAGTCGACACCGATTCCATGGAGGGAGATTACAGAACCAAGCTAGCCACATCACACAATTTAGTTTCTATCTATGTAGAGTACAAAGTGTAACCACCCCAATTCATTATTCCAGAGGGTGTCATTACAACTGATAAAAGGAAATGACAAGGCCGAATGCCTAAAGACAAAGAAAACTTGAAACGAAACCTAAGCTAATTACCCTCCATATAATTGGAGGAGGTCCGACTCAGCAGTGGGTCTGTATGGGCTGAGTAGTAGTAGTATGCTTCTCTACGTATTCTGTCAATCACTTCAAATGCCCAACCAATATTGGAATGAATCGAAGCTACGTTCAATAGTTTACGAGTCTAGAGGCACCAAATTCAAAAAGTACAAAAAGTGAACGATAACCAATAAATTTGGATTTAGGTATGCCCAAGGCACCGATTTTTTATTGTTTATGAAGTCAATTAAACATTTTTGGGTAATAGATTTTCTTAAATTTCGAATTTGGACCGATCAAAACTCTAGACAGAATACAGGTTAAATTACTCACATTTCCGTATGCCTTCCATGACAGCATCCAAACCACGATCACTGGCAATCACAGTATTAGCACAGAGGTCTTCCATCAGCTAACTGGTGCCCAACGCGATAAGCCATCACATAATTTATAACTTAGCACTTGAATTTTGGTATAACTTACAGCGCTACCACATAGCGTGGGATGTTAATGGTAATTTTATATGACGATTCAAAAGAGATTTGTGAAAAATTTTACGTAAATAAAGTACTTTTTGAGTTTAAGCTCGTCCAGCGGGCAAAGCATTTTACAGTTAGATGTCATGTGGCCAGAGCATAAGACACCATAAAAGCTTAATCTTTACCCGGCTACACTCAAAAATGTATCTGCGCACTGCAACCGATTTCTGTCAGTAACATACCGACACCGTCTACCCGTGTCACACAACTACCCACATTGAAAAATATTTGTCACATTTTACTAATAACCCCCCAAACTACTACTACTATTCAGCCCATAAATCATCCACTACTGACTCAGGCCTCCTCGAGTTACATGGAGGGTAATGAACCTACTGTACCAAGCTGGCCAGACGGGTTGGCACAGGCCATAGGTATATATAATTTAATAGGATATTATGTAAAATTGTTAAAACAAGGATGACATTATAAATCAACTTACTGGGAGATTTGATCGACAACAGTGTTTTGAAAAGCACTTCATAGTAGAATAGGAAAACGTTTGTAGTAAAACATCGGGTTTACATTAGTTTTTCTTAAACGGGTTTACATTCTACTATAGTTTGCGATTCAAAAACCACCAGTCTTTTAAAGGTCTATGTCAGAGACAAATAATCTATTGTACGTGTGTATGTCACTGAACTCCCTAAACGGCTGGACCGATTTGAATGTTTTTTTAGTATGCGTTTGGGTGGCACCGAGGATGGTTTAGATTCACAAATCAGCCCAGATGGCCTTGCAGTCGGTAAACGAAAAGCATGCAGGACAACGTCTGCCCGGTCAGCTAGTTTCTTATATATTGTGAACCCCATGCGAAGCCGGAGTGGGTCGCTAGTAGTAGTGTAAATTGGCACGAAAATTCGTGTCCAAATCGGTCATCATAGGGCCCATCCCTGCAATGGATCACATTAACTCCATAGCATACATTAACAGCCTTCGGCATAGAACGGGTGGCGGTGCGATCAAGGAAAACAACGATTAAAAAATAATGATAATACTTTATTAGCTATAATATTAATGTATACAATCGTAACTATTTACAAATGACTGTGTGATGGGTACATCGCCGCCACTACACCGGCTCACCTAACAACGTTATATTTGGCGTGGCCTGCGAAACAAAAAAGGATTTTAGCTGAACATTACAGAACATAGTATTTACACAGGATGATTTTTAAGTGCTCGTGGGTGAGAATTCGAATCTATTAGGAACCTGTGGCCAGCGATGTGCACCCAGACATGGAACTTTATCAATAAAACAAAATGAGTATGTAGTAGCTTTAACTGTTTCTTTGTACTTTTAAAGACAACTGTCATCTAGTATCTCCCGTGACCACGACTGCTGCAAAGCATTTGAAACTTCGGGAATTCAATAATGGTAATAAATCTGTTGTAAAGTGTCTTTTTTAAATATTGCTGTTTTAATTTATATTTGTAACAATTCCTAGCCTGGAACCCGATGAATTTGCGAAAAATGCGCAGTCAATAGGGTTCTCATTAAGGATAAAAACAAAGGTATCTAATTTCAACATTAAATAAACATTTGAACTTTTATTTATTTAAGTATGGATCTCGCTATGATTCTGTAGAAAGTATATATTTTAAAAAATCAAACACAAAGAACTCTGTATCGTTACACAACAAAAGCCCTATAGCCACAGGGCATAGAGCTAATCAAAAGAAGCGAGTTCTGTGTATACAAACATTTTCTTTATTGAAGAATGAGTGAAACATCGAAGTTTTCCTAACCCAGATTTTTCTCTAAAACATGGTACACTGAAAATCAACTCACTATTGTTACTACTTACAAGCTTAGTAAGCCGAGTTCCATAATACTTCTCGAGTTTCCTGTGATTTTTTCTCAAGTCAAGATACTTTGGTCACCAGGCTGGTGACCAAAATTTAAATGATTTTTTTTGTTTACTATATATAGGTCAGCAGTACTATCGATTTTTTCGTTATGACTAGGTTTTTGATACGCCACAACCTGTACAGACATTTATACAGGATGACTGGTAAAATACTGCATATTTGAATAATAAAGTAATTATGTAAGGTCAACCGCTTATAGATATGGAAGTTGATAGTTTACAAACGGCGATTTTCCAAACTTGGCCGATCGAACAGAGCTGCGCTTCGTCCGTGCGGGCCAGACGCAGGTTATTATATCTTCTTACTGATTACATAAGACAACAATGTAGATATCGGCTGTGCATTTATTATGATATTTTTTCATTTTTTATAATTTCTTTAAATTCTGAATAGTGTTACTTAACATGTTTAAGAGCATGCTGTGGCACCTTAATGGGTTGTGAACTTAGATTTTATGACTTTACAATATGTATTAAGTATTTAAAAGTAACGTTGTTAACTTGTGTGGACAACAAACACCGAAACCAGCGCCAGGCACTCCGTCTGGCTTATGCTGAACCAGCGCCGTTTCAGCGCAATTTATATTAGAGTATAAGTAATTATAGATAGTGTTTAAGGTAAAATTGTGCCGAATAAACCATTTTACTTATTAAACTGATTTATTAAGAGATTATATCGCATGTACAACAATCAAGCAGCGTCAGTGACAGAGAGAGAAGATTGATGACTATGACAAACAGAGCTCGTCATAGAGCATACACATTTGTATAGAAATATTTTGGGCGCGAAATTTATACCCAGTATTGACATATTATTTTGTCAAATGTGTACAATCGTTTACCAGTCATCCTGTACATAAAGAGAGCCACACGAGCTAGGAGGAAGGGTACCTATGTGGGCCTGCAGGCGGGCGAGTGCAGGTCCCGGTCCGCGCCCCCCGCGAAGCTGATGTTGAGCAGCATGGCCTCGAAGGGGTCGCTGCGCATGCGCTGCTGGTTGGCCGCGGCCGCCGCGCCCGCGTCGCGGATGGACCGGCTGTCGGCCACGCCGTCCTGGACCACGCGCCATTTGTTAAGCAATTAGTGGGAAGAGAGAATGGTACCACCATATTTTCGGTGTAGTGTGTGTGCGTGTGTGTGTGGGCGGGTGATATGGGGTGTATGTTTATGCGTGCGTATGTCAAATTATAATTCTATACTTTCTTTTACTCTATATAAACTTACATAAAAAAGAAAGGATGATGTTTGTTCAAGGAAAAAAATACAGTCTTACATTCGCGTTACACAACACGAAGAATTGAGTATTGGATGGTATTAAAAAAGCCATTTTTCGTATCAACGGACAGCTGCCCCGCACCTGGGGCGGCCTCTGCGACCAGTGGCCACTTGGACAAAGGACGCCATTACACTCACGATAGCATGTCCTACTACTGAGTCGCGCCTCCGCCAAATTCCCTGTGGTGATTTAGCTCACTGTGCCACGATGGCGAGAACTGTTGGCACAGGGTTTGTATAAAGTCTGTCTATAGCGTTTCTTTAGTCGCCTCTGACGACCCCCAAAATGATTTTAATGTGTTCCTTAATTTTATGTCTATCAAGAATTGAGAAATTTACTTCTGAAATACGTTAGTTGCTTATCAATTTGTGTAATTCATTATAGCACTTCACTATATGTATCATTTATGGTTATCTTGTTTGTATTCTTAGGTAAAAATAAAGATTGTCGAAATTCGACCATAATTACTTTAAATTATAGTTCAACAAATATAATTCTATGGTCAATTTGACACAGATGTTGCAGAAAAATATCCAGTATATATGCGGCCATAGTAGTGCGGTGTGTGTAGTGATTTTTTTATTGATTTTACGTGTTTTTATGCATAATTTATGCATAACAATAAACTATAAGCGTGGGAATCTTTCGTAAAAAGGGGTAAATCGTTTTAGCTTCACGTATTTATATAGATTACTAGCTGAACCGGCAAACTTCGTACCGCCTCAGAATAAATAATAAAATAAATTTACATTTTTTCCACGAATATTTCAAGACCAAAATTAGCCAAATCGGTCCAGCCGTTCTCGGGTTTTAGCGAGACTGACAAACAGCAATTCATTTATATTTATAAGATTCTTCGGGCTGCTAATCCGCTTGACTCCTTTTAGGGAATCCTTTCCCCCCACTCACCTCGGGCCGCGGACTCCAAAGTCTAACAACGGTCTCGATTCCGCTGGTGGCAAGCAAAAACATGGAGGGATGCATCTGAATGCAGTTGAGGATGGAATCGTCTGCCCGGAGACACTTCACTATATTGCCAGACTCGCGGCACCATATGAACATGCTGCCATCATCAGACCTGGAACAAAAGTTTCTGGATGAATGAACCAAACATCTCACGCCCTCCACGTCATCTAGATATCTACCACCGGTTACGAATAGACCCATCTGTCATTTTTTTTAAATAGATACCCTTGCCCTATGTACTCAGAGCAAGTGCCTCTGGTTTAGACTAAAACACTTGCCCGAAACCGGAATCGAACCAGGACCCGTTGATCCAAAGGCATCAAATCTAAGCTACAGACCAACGAGGCAATTTTCACGCTACTGACTACCTGTAACGAATGCCATAGAGGGAATTGCAGCCGGGACGGGCATTATGTGTCTTCTCAAGCACGGATGCAATTCAAGAACACAAATGACACCATGACTTAGTGCCTCTGGCTTACACAAAAACACTTGCCAACCCCGGAATCGTACCGGAACCCTGTGATCTAAAGGCGGCACATCCGCCCATCTTTTTTTTTTTGTTGTAGCTGGGGTAATGATTTAAGCATACCACCGCAGGCACATCCGCCCCCTAGACCAACAAGACATCATCGGAAGGCAGAGCCAGACGTTGCTTAGTTTGCTAATCGATTGCGTTACGCGCAGTCCGCTAGACTAAGACATATGGACGAAAACGTGAGGAAAAAAAGAATGAACGAATTTTCATCATTTCTGGATTCATTTCATACATTTTAAAACATCACTTTTTATTAAGAGTGTCCGTCTATAGCATTGTGGCTCCTAAACGAATGGACCGATTATAATGCGGTTTTTATTTGAAACAAGTTTTCTAGCTGTGCATAGAGATCTTTTATAAAAAAATGGTTTATCTGTATAAGCTCAAACGCATAAATATGCCTAACAACCATATGTTGAATCCTGTCCGTATCAATTCTGAATTATGACATCAGTACAATGGTACCGCGTCATAAATCCTGGAATATTCAGGCTGTTGTATACTTGAGCATCACCTTAGTGTATGCATCTTGTACCACCATCCTCTTTGCTACATCATTTATCATCATCTGCGCCCAAAAAGACCTCCTCCAACTAAATGAGGGGAAATTAGCCCACTGCGCCACGCTGGCCAAATAGGCGAACACAGGATTTCTTTCCCATGCGGTTAAATGGCCCGTTTCTTCCATAGCACACAGACTGTTTTATTATAGTTCATTAGTCTATAAGATCCATGTAGCCATGAAAGGTCGTAGTTTCCCTGCGAGATTGAATCAGAAAAGAGAGAATACGTACGCGAACCAAAGGGTTTCCAAACGTAAGTGGCAACGGTTTAGGAACAAAGCTTGCTGAGCTGACGGCCGATGTGGCAGAAAAGTCCTCAAGTGGCGACCGCTGGTAGACCTCACGCGGTGACCGACGACCTGTTTAAGGTCTCCAGACTCAGCACTTTTATGCAAATACTTGGAAGCCTACGTCCAGCAGTTGTTTTTTGACTTGACCGCGGGTACCCTTACCCTGCCGCGAGGTAGGCGGCCTCCGGGCCCAGGAAGTTGGCCTCCTTGATGTCGGTGGTGGTGTTGCAGTGGCCCAGGAACCGCCGAGAGTAGTCCAGGGCGGAGGCCCGCAGCTGTCTCTCCAGGACGCTCATCGTCAGACTGTCCTCGTTCTCTTCGCCCGCTGAAAAATTTACAGATGTAAGTAAAAGACATAATAGGATAGCCCTTTAACCGCTCAGGGAACTACCTCCATTTGCCCATTAGTGCCAACATCATAAAGAGGTGCCCAATTTTGTTTGCGCATAACTCCGTCCTTGCTATTAATTCCAGATTGGTTCAGTACTAAGACAAAACACTTGAAATAAGTGGTCAACAAACATTTACTAGAAAGCAAAATTCGTATTGTTTCGACGGTTCTGTTAATCCTTTACCAAACGCATACGTTTATTTGTACTAAAAACAGAAAATAAAATCTTTACAAAAAATGTAAACCACTTCAAAATAGGCACTAAAAACGAAAAAAACAACCATTTGAAGTCAGTGTCAACTTAAATGGACACCGATGTTGATTAGGGTAAAGGTATACCTAATAGTGACCGAACATCTGTACGCGACGAACAAATCGAAATCAGAAAGACCTCGCACAGGATATTCTATTTAAGTTTGAATTCGGTTAAAATTTTAATATCTAGTCGATATAGTGAAGGATTTAGAATACATGGTGTCACCACCCCAGTCCATCCTGAGGGTGTCGTAAGAGTCGACCAAAGGAAATAACGTAACCGAAAACCAAGCCGCAAGAGAAGGTAAATCAAACCATAATAGAAGAAATAGTTGAAACTGTGCCAGCCCCACTAACCAGCATGGCACAGTAGGTCACTGACCCTCCCTCTAATGGGGGGAGGCCCAACTCAGCAGTGGGTTGTTTGTGGGCTGAGTAGTGGTAGTAGTACCTTCATCTGGCTGTGTGGGCATGCCCTCCAGAGCCACATTGATGTCCTTCTGCAGCAAGAAGACGGCGTGGCTGGTCGCGTGCCTCGGGAACTTGTCCTTGAAGTACAGCAGACACTCGTGGGCCTCTCTCGCCCTCTTCAGGTCCATTAAGCCTTTGGCGAGGCGGAAGTGGGACTTCACGTGAGAGGAATCCAGCTTTATCGCTTTGTAACAGTCTTTGATTGCGGCGTAGGTGTCACCGGACCTGAAGCGATATACAGGGTAAATTTTGTGTGGTAGGCTAAAACCGAAATTATTTGGAATACAGAAAAATGCTCTGAGTCTCAAGCCCTAAGACTTCTGCATAATTTTTTCTTATAGCATACTAGCTATTACCCGCGACTTCGTCCACGTGGGATTTAACAATGTGGAACACTCAGTAACTGTGCTCGTGAAAAGCGGGTGTCAATAACTTTAGTTACGGTAACTAAGGTTACTCCTTGTTACATCTTTATCTATCAGTGTAAGTTTCAGACATTTCAGAGATTAGCCTAAATAAACAGACATACATACAGACCATAACCATAATAAATATTTGGTTTTATATATGTACACATCCATATTCACTTAGTAAAATGCCGTTATTTTAATATTACAAACAGAGACTCCAGTTTTATTAATTTGTATAGAGGATAGATAACCATAGAGTTATGGGATGTCAAAAACAACACTGCATAGCTGACGGTAGCCGTATACCATTACACGCCGGCTGTACGCTTGGGTGCCCATGATGTAAAAGTACCACTACTACTAAGCCCATACGTGCCCCACTGCTGAGTCGGGCCACCTCCACATCTTCTTCTTCTTCTACCTGGCGTTAATCCCGGCCTTTGCCAGGGTCCGCCTTCCGACCGAGCTTCCTCCACTTCGCCCGATCTTCTACATCCTTTTCAGTCAGGCCATTGGCTCCGATGTCGGACTTGACGACGTCCAGCCAGCGCTTGCGAGGGCGACCACGGGACCTAGTCCCAAGGACAGCCATATTCACGCATCTCCGACCAACGTACTCTATACGGCGGCGCATGATGAGGCCATACCATCACAGACGACATTCTTAGAGTTTTTCCCCCACGGCCGGTGCAAAACAGAGGAAGCTGAACTCATCAATGGGCTATCTATGGAACAAGCAGAAGGGTTACCATCCCCGCCGCATGAGCGCCGCGGCTCTGTTGGAGTAGAGGATGGCGCAGTCGGGACAGGCCGCGATGGCGCTGTTGTACAGCTCCACGGCCGTCGGGAAGTTGCCTTTGTTCACGAGGTCGTTGGCCTGCGAACGAATACACCTTCTAGCCACACGCTAGCAGGACTGGGGAAGGGCCTCCAGGAAAGAACCTTCCAGAACTGGGCTTTAGGTTTTTTTTTTGTGATATGAGAAAAGATCATGTTTTAGTTTTATAACACTTTAGACTTTAGGCGCCAAGGGATGATCCTCCAGCCAGACGAGGTGGAATGTCTGGCTAGGGGTGGCAGCGCCTATCCCCCCATTGTTGTAGTCGAGGTCATCTTAACTGTGCGAATTGCTTTTGAAATTTCGCTATGGCGGTGTAGGACTTTTTGGTAATTCTCGCATTTGTAGACGATATTTCTTGGGAGTTCAGATTTTTCGGGTAGACCGTGTAAAGTATGTAGCATGCGGTCGCTACACTCGCAATGAACCAAAAGTTATTTCAATATAAAAAAATATTTTCGAATCCAGTACAGAAGACACTCGTGACAAAATGTTTTTAACTGTTCCATAAATATATCAACATCAGGAATATTATCAGACTTTGCCTTAATAAATCCTTTATAGCAAATCTGAACCAACTAAAAACTCGTTTTTAGCAATAAATTTTCAATATTATTGTTAAGTCACGTGCAATAAGCCGTAAATGCTGTTTCAATCACCCAATTCCGCAGCCAAATAGCATGACCCTTGGGTGGTGTTGTGTTTCTGGGCGTGAGGACGCCAGAGTTCTATCAGGGGAAGCTTTGTGTTGGGAGCTGAGGAAATCCACATTCAGCTAGGCACTCACCATTTCCTTGAGCTGCCGCACCCTGTCGGGCAGCTGCGGGGGCTCCACGGTCCCGTTGGTCCCGTTCCTGGGCTGCGCCTTCTCCTGCGGCTCGCGGTTGGACTGGTTGGAGTGGTTGTGCTGGATGATGAAGCTCTCCACCAGCACCGGCCTCCGAGCAGAGTTTATGTCGAAGAGGTACACCTGAAAATTTCGTTTAAAGAACGCCGTAGTACAAAACTTCATCATAATTTCAGCCAAACGAAGTCCACTGGGGACATAGGGCTCTCAATGATTACGGTCGGTCCTGAGCCGCCGCAAACATCGGATTTAGGCGACCTCGAACAGGTTGTAGGTCCACTGTGTGGACTACCAGCAGTGCAAACCTTAGAAACCCTGAAATACGTTTGATTTATGGTGATGTAAAGATAAGAAAGAAAAGTCCTCGAGTGGCGACCGCGTTCCGGAAAGCGCAGTGCTGGTAGGCCTCCCACAGGGTGGAGCGATGACCTGGTTAAGGTCGCCGGAAAACGAAGGATGCGGGCGGCCCAGGACCGGCCTTTGTGGAAATCCTTGGGGGAAGCCTATGTCCAGCAGTGGACGTGACGATGATGAAAGATAAAAATATAACATTAGACTGGATAGGTGGTTCTGTGTATAAATTTATTTTTTATCTAGAAATACGAGACAGAAGCTGAAGTAACTATTTTTTTATTTACGCATGACATGCTGCGTGAATTTCAAAAAAATCGATGTTACGTGAAAATATTTTCTCTTCGGATATTCGTGTCTATTTCTCTAGTTGAAACTTTTTGTAATCTCATGGTAAGAATATTTTGAAAAAAAAAAGACATCTATTCTCAGGAAACATCGAACACATTAACTACGTGCTGTAAATATAGAACGCAAACGGAACGAATATACCATTTTTGTTACATAGATCGTTACTATAAAACACAAATCATAAAGGGCAGGCTTACACAACGGTTGCGTTCGAAGGTATGCCTTCAACGTCGTCGTTCTGTTATACCCCTTATATGTTCCCTGTCCTGCCGACTCGCGCGCTTCCCTTTTGTTCATTCATCATTAGTTAAAGTATAAGTACACCTCTCCTATCCCGGCACTAGCCAGTCTTCATCCATACTCCATCCCGGTCGTAACGCTGCCATTTTTCATTTGTACTAAATATACTTGTGTGTGTGTATTAAAAACCTTTTTTAAAAAGCTTCACGAGTTTTCCATTATAACATTGGTGGCAGCGGTGGGATTTCCCGCGTTTTGGAAATCCACGGAATACGTCTCCACGCTCGTGAAAAGTGAAATAAACCTTCATTTGTGAGTGTTAAGTGCAAAAGCCTAAAGTGAAAGCTAAAAAGTGAAAAGTGAAAACTAAAAAGAAAACACAAACCTTACTACATCCAGCACGCGTTAACGACCCGTGAAGACTCCATCCGACCATCGTGTCCACTGCATCTGAAAATACTTACCTGATCACAGTGATCAGCTCTGATACCAGTCTCCGAATCCCGTACATCTTCGTCGCTATATCCTGAAAAAGAAAAACCTACCGGACAAACGCCGCTCTTCATCGCCGCTGTTCCTGACGCCGCCTCCTGAAAGCAGCTATATGAAGTCAACAACCACGTGCGCAGTTGTCATTCTATGCATGTAAGTCATTGGTCTCTGCTTTAAAATAAGTCCTTAACCTTAAGACTTGTCTCGAACTGTATCTGTATTATGCCTAAAGTGCCCAAAGTAGAGGACGACAAAGAAAATTCCGAAACCAAGTTGTGTCCACAGGAAATTGACATCCTACTGAGCCCTATCCCTTCGAACTCGAGGAAAACTAGGCAGACAACTACCATCACTACCATCGAAATGGAATTAAATGTGCTTTTTAAGTTTATTAAACCCTTCGACGGGTCAAGGGATAAGCTGAGCTCTTTCCTAAATAACTGTGAAAATGCCATCAGTCTAGCCTCCGAGGCACAGAAACATATTCTTTTTAAATTTATTTTAGCCCAACTAGAAGGCAAAGCCGAAACTGCGTGTTCCATTAAGGAATTTGAGTCATGGGATCAATTACAAACATTTCTAACAACCCAATTCGGTGAAAGGAAGCATTATGCCCACCTTTTGACCGACCTGCAGGAGTGCCGTCAAACCCATAATGAACCCGTGAGTCAATTCGTGTTACGAGTTGAAACGTGCCTTTCAAAATTGTTAACCGAAGTAGGGCTATCTAACAAAAAGAAATCGGAGTTAATTGGTCGCATAGCCGCCATGGAGGACTTGGCATTACACACATTTCTGCTTGGTCTCAACCCACAATTATCAAACCTAGTACGAAGCAAAAACCCGAGCAATCTTAACGAAGCCATAAACGTCGCGGTTTCCGAGGAAAAAATATTAAACTTGTTGCACAAAAGAACCATTCATGCAACAATGCAACGTCAAACTCCCAAACCCCGATACTACAATAATACACTTCAACCTCAACAATCGCTAAACGTTCCTAGAAACGATTACAGACCTCGAGGCCAAAATCAAACATTCTGCCGGTACTGTAAAACACCGGGTCACAGTATCGAGAACTGCCGGAAACGGCAATACAACAACCAACGGTTCTCAAACCAAAATGTAAACTCACCGGGCCAATCTTACAGACCAAATCCGGTCCACTTTATTCAATCCAATAACGAATCGAACTATATCGTAGATGACTCTCGCGATGAGGTGGACGACCCAAAAAACGAATAAAGGTCTCGGTTAGGTGCCGTACGAGACAACGTAATGCGACAACCGGCATCAAACATAAAAACATTTCCGCCGTAAATAGGCCCCCTGTTTCCGCTGAGAGTCAGCCCACTGTATCCACTGTATCCGCCATTAATAGGCCCCCTGTTTCCGCTGAGAGTCAGCCCACTGTATCCACTGTATCCGCCATTAATAGGCCCCCTGTTTCCGCTGAGAGTCAGCCCACTGTATCCACTACTATATCCGCCATTATTAGGCCCACTGTTTCCGCTGAAAATCAGCCCACTGTATCCACTACTAAACCCGCCATAATTAGGCCCACTGAACCCGCAGTTTCCGCCGCAGATAGGCGCTCCGTATCCAATGTTTCCGCCGATAATAGGCTCTCTGTTTCCACTAAAAGTCAATCGATCATACTCACCGTATCTGCTGAAAATCAGCCCACTGCATCCCCTGTTTCACTTAAAGAACAGTCGTCTCTATCCGCCGAATCACAAACCCCTAATACTCTGCAAGTTTACGAAATATCCAACAATCATTCGAACCTTATGCTACCTCACATAGTAGTACAATCATCCATTACCGATACTCCACTAAGCCTTCTTATCGATTCCGGATCTTCAGTTAGCCTCATTAAAAAGGGTAGCATAAAATTCAAAAAGGCCTTAATTAAGGAACCTGTGATTATAAAAGGCATTGATCCAACGGAGGAAGCAACCGAAACATGTGGTCACTTCAACTTGGATTTCGTTTCATTAAATTCAAATTATAAACCTACATACCACAAATTTCACGTCGTAGATAATATCAACCTACCTTATGACGGCATACTAGGTAGCGACTTTCTTAAATCCTGCAAATGTACTGTAGACTACTCCATCGACTCGTTATACATTAAAAATCAAAAACTATCTCTTCATTTTCATGAACCTACTTACATTATACCTCCTCGTACCGAAACTGTTATTGAATGCTCCGTCTCTAACCCTGAAATCAACACAGGCCTCATCCTAGACCAAAGTCCCTCTAAGGATCTCCTGATAGCAAATTGTCTCGTAACCGTAAAAAGCAATAATCGCATCAACCTTACGATAGCCAATGTCTCCGAAACACCTATCCCTTTAAAATCAAACCTAAATTTAACCTTAACTCCTGTAAACGTTAACTGCCTATCAAAACATCAAAGGAATACTAATGATTCAATCCAACGAACCAACGAAGTCCTAAAACAATTGCGAGCATCGCATCTTAACAATGAAGAAGCTCAATCTCTTTTCGAAATCTGTTCCGACTATTCAGATATCTTCTACTTACCTGGTGAAAAACTATCCTTCACCCAAGCACTCAAACATGAAATTAAAACTACATCCGATGTCCCTGTAAACACGAAAACCTACAGATTCCCTGAAATTCATAAATCAGAAGTACAAAAACAAATCAATCAAATGCTCGATCAAGGCATAATTAAACCATCCGTTTCACCTTGGTCTTCTCCAATCTGGATTGTTCCCAAAAAACGAGACGCATCTGGTGAACAGAAATGGCGGATCGTAATCGATTACAGGAAACTTAACGACATCACTGTAGGAGACACATATCCAATACCTCAAATAACCGAAATTCTTGATCAATTGGGGAAGAGCAAATACTTCTCCACACTTGATTTGACTTCCGGTTTCCATCAGATCCAAATAAAGGAAGAAGACGCACCTAAAACGGCCTTCTCTGTCCCAGAAGGACACTTCCAATTCACCCGCATGCCGTTTGGTTTAAAAAACGCTCCTTCCACTTTCCAAAGGTTAATGAATACAGCATTAACTGGACTCCAGGGTGTGCGCTGTTTCGTATATCTCGATGACATCGTGATCTACTCCTATGATCTTCAGTCCCACATCACCAACCCCTTCTCTGTCCCAGAAGGACACTTCCAATTCACCCGCATGCCGTTTGGTTTAAAAAACGCTCCTTCCACTTTCCAAAGGTTAATGAATACAGCATTAACTGGACTCCAGGGTGTGCGCTGTTTCGTATATCTCGATGACATCGTGATCTACTCCTATGATCTTCAGTCCCACATCACCAACCTAACCACCATCTTTCAGAGATTGAGAGAATTCAATCTCAAACTCCAACCAGAGAAATGTGAGTTTCTCAGGCGGGAAGTGGCTTATCTTGGACATATCATTACTGAAGAAGGAGTCAAACCTAATCCTGATAAAATAAAAGCAGTGACTCAATTCCCTACGCCTAAATCACCAAGGGACATTAAATCTTTTCTAGGATTGGTCTCTTATTATAGACGCTTCATCCCTGACTTCTCTAAAACGTCTAAACCTCTCACGACTCTCCTTAAAAAGGATACGCCATTCGAATGGCAAAATCAGCAGGAACTGGCCTTCCAAATCCTTAAAGCGAAACTTACTTCCGCGCCAGTACTCTGCTATCCTGACTTCACCAAACCTTTCACCTTGTCAACCGATGCATCCAATCATGCACTCGGTGCTGTACTATCTCAAGGACCCATCGGTAAAGACAAACCCATCGCATATGCCTCTCGAACTCTAAATAAAAGTGAATGCAATTATAGCACCACGGAAAAGGAACTCCTTGCCATCCTATTCGGTTGCAAAACGTTTCGCCCATACCTATACGGCAGGAAATTCCTAATCGTCACTGACCATCGACCCCTTAAATGGCTTTTCAACCATAAAGATCCCTCCAGTAAAATGCAAAGATGGAGACTTAAACTCGAAGAATACGAGTATGAAATCGTCTACAGAAAAGGAAAATTGAATTCTGCTGCAGATGCTCTCTCTAGATTTCCGGTAAATCCTATATACAATTCAGACAATAATGCTTTAGATAAAGATCTCTTAGATTTAGCAATATCACCCGCATCATTTAACCTTGATGAGATCAACCCTGATCCCGACCAAGGAAACCCAACTGCAGATGATCTTCTTCTTATTTCTGACTCTGATCTTTTACAAATCAATTCTCCAGAGAGTCAAATAATTCCAGATCCAACACCGGACTCTAATAACCGACCTGATTCTCCTTTACCTTCAACAAGCACCAACCCTGACACACCCGTAGACGACTATCCTACCTTCCTAAAAGCAATGTCCAACAAAGACAAACACTTTAATACAGAAATCGTCGAACATAACGAGAACCTACTTAAATGTCCCTACAAAACAGTTCTAGTCCCGACTTCGATTGACTTAGACGAATCCAATCCTTATGTCTCCGAAATCCTAAATGATCCTGTAATTAATACTAAAATCCAAGAAACCGAAAGGGAACTCTTTTCGTTCGTTAAAGTAGAACTAGGTAATAAAAATTATTACCTATTGTTCACCAAAGTACATCACTTTGACGAAGCATCCTATCCTGAAATCTTCCAAACCCTTAAGACAATACGAAACGAACTCGTCGTATTCAACGACTCTAATGAAATCGGTATATCCGATATGAGGAACCCCTTTGAGAAACACTCTTTTACTAAATTATATAATATCCTTTCCTATCTTTTCCATAACTCGGAGATCAAAATTCATATCTACCACAACACAATTATATATCCTTCTCCAACCGAAATCAAACAAATTCTTAAACAAAATCATGACCTTCCTATATCTGGACATCTGGGATCCGTCAAGATGTTTAAACGTATACAAGAAAGATATTATTGGAAAGGCATGCGCACAGACATAGAAGATTATGTACGGCGCTGTCCATCCTGCCAAATCAACAAAGCCCTTAGGAAAACTAACAGAGCGCCTATGCAAATCACCACAACATCCACTGGCCCATTTCAGCGCATAGCTCTCGATGTCGTTGGCCCACTTCCAGAATCTGGAACTGCTAGACTAAAGTACATACTTACTGTACAAGATGATCTTACCAAATTCTCAACAGCATACCCTATGCGGAGTGTCACTGCAGAAGAAACCAGTGACTGTCTCATTCACTTTGTGTGCCTATTCGGTATACCTAAAACCATCCTTACGGATCAAGGCACAAATTTTACATCAGAACTTTTTAAGGAAACCTGTAAGTTCCTGAAAATAAAACAGCTCTGGTCGAGCCCATACCATCCGCAAACACAGGGAGCTCTAGAAAGAAGTCATTCAACCCTTAAGGAATACTTAAAATCCTTCGTTGATCCGAACCTTAATAATTGGCCAAGATATGTATATACTGCTATACTTACTTATAATACAAATGTTCATACTACCACAAATTTCACACCGTATGAACTATTATTTGGGCACAAACCCTTTATCCCCGATTCTCTCTTTAACACGGACCCAGAAACGACTTACCATGAATACTTAAAAATGCTACAACATAAACTTCAACATTCTAGGCAAAAAGCCATTCAAAATATCTCTTCATCTAAGGAAAAATCCAAAGAATATTATGACCAACATACCAGACCAGTCGCATACAAAGCAGGCGACTATGTCTTTCTTAAAAATCACGTTCGCCTAGGTAAATCCCTAGCACCAAACTGGAAAGGGCCCTTTAAAGTCATAAAAATAAATGGAAATAACACCCTAACTCTCTTAATTAATAGAAGACATGTTACTCACCATTACGACGAAGTTAAAATTGCAAATACAATCTCCTTCCTACTCCCACGTGATGAGCAGTAACCTGAAAAAATAATATAATATTAATATCACAATAAAATTTCATGTTAAAATTAATGTAATCTAATATTAAATATACTTATAAAAACAAATATGATCATACATACCACACTTGCGATAAGCATTAATTTAGTATCGTAGTAAAATAATTTACTTACCTCTTTAACTTACCCTTCTAATTCCAGCACCATGATTGATGGCAATCAGTTTGTCCAGCCTCTTACCTCGAGTTCAGGGATCTTCTTCGATTACGAAGGAAGATTGAAGATTCAGAACGGTCATTTAGATATACTAATTCCACATGACATATCTCATTTCCCTGGACATATACAAAATATCGAATCCATATTACAAACTTTAAAGCAATTCTGTTCATTAGATGTCATAATAAATAATGACGATTGCCTTAATACTGTCGAACCATTGTCCATTAGACATCGCGATATAGTTAACTCGTTTAATGCATTCGAACATCTCATCCCAGATAGGAGCCGTAGGTCAGCTTGGATTGGTGCTGGCGGTTCAATCCTCAAAACTATGTTTGGCACTTTAACCGAGGAAGATGCTCTTAAATATGACAATGCAATCTCATTGTTACAAAATGACGAAAAAAGGATAGCTTCATTATTAAAAGACAATATTCTTGTCACTACCTCTTCTCTGGAATCTTATAATAAAACCATACAAACTTTAAAAAATAATGAAGTTATCTTAAATAATGCTATGGACGAGCTCTCGGTATTAGTAAATAATATATCACAAGAAATTACATATAATAAAATAAACACGAATTTAGAATTCATTCTAAATAGTTTGGAAACCACTGTCTTACTGTTGTCGTTCCAACTCGAAGATTTATCAAACGGCATTTCATTCAGCTGTCAAAACATACTCAGCCCAGCGATATTAACACCCGGGCAATTATACCGAGAACTCGTAAGTCATTATAACGACTTACCCAATAACGTAGACTTACCTCTAAGCTTAAGTTTGAACGATATCCATACATTGTTGAATGTTATCAACATGAAGTGTTTTTACTCTTCGGATAAAATTACTTTTATTGTACAGATTCCACTAGTATCCCCAAAGGAATACACTTTATATCATGCTTTACCTTTACCAATATCTTATAATGAGTCCGAATCATTTGGATTAATTTTACCTAACAATAAGTATATAGCAGTGACCAATGACAAAAATCAATATTGTATTTTAGATTCACTAGACAACTGCCGCGCTTACAGTGATAGTTACCACATATGTGACGTCATGAACATATTCTCTGTAGCCGCAGACACAATCTGCGAAAGCGAAATGTTAACCAATGTCCTGTCGGAAATACCTGCAATATGCCATGCAGAGTTCATCAAAGGCTCCACAGATATTTGGCATGAACTCAAATTCAATAGATGGCTTTACGCCCAGTCAAAACCCAGCAAAATCACGATACAATGTGCCGATTTACAGCTGATAGAGGACATCATACAGGGCACAGGTATACTTACTCTGCCAAACCAATGCACGGCATACTGCAAGAATACTATTTTGATACCTAAAAGTTCTGTCTATAATTTAAGTATACCATTAAGTCACTCTAATTTTAATATATTGAATAGCTCATTCTTTGTGAATAAAACATCGTTTAATGTGACCCCTATTCACCTGCAAGATACCAATTTAGATACCTTGCACTTAAACCCGAAAATTAAAGATCACTTATCGGAGTTAAATAAAATAATGGAACAGCCCTCAGCTATTCCAAATGGGACACATTATCCGATCTTAAGTATTGTAATCATTGTAATTTTAATTTGTTTTATTTTATATAAAATCGTCTTTTATTGTAAGAATTATGGCAGCAATTTCTCTCGTCCCTTTCATATTGTAAACCATACTAATTCCAATCGTCCTAGTAATGTCAGTCAACCGCCTCAGTCAGAAGACATAGAAATTCTTTCCACTACATCCCTTCCGAGACTCAGGATCTCTTAAACCCTTGTTAACTTCGGAGTTGCAACCCCGAAGTTCACTCTTATCCGGGGGGCTGTTATACCCCTTATATGTTCCCTGTCCTGCCGACTCGCGCGCTTCCCTTTTGTTCATTCATCATTAGTTAAAGTATAAGTACACCTCTCCTATCCCGGCACTAGCCAGTCTTCATCCATACTCCATCCCGGTCGTAACGCTGCCATTTTTCATTTGTACTAAATATACTTGTGTGTGTGTATTAAAAACCTTTTTTAAAAAGCTTCACGAGTTTTCCATTATAACAGTTCGAAACTTATAAAGTCACATGCAAACTGACCAGTAAACGAGACTTCCTAATTTGGAACGATTTGATTGGTCACGGAGCGTGGCTAGACAACGATAGTTCACTGCATTCATAACGCGAACGAGGTATAGTAAGACAACTTGGTACCTGCTCGGATCCCAGGTTGACGAGCAGTTCGTTCCCATCGTGACTGAAGGCGATGTACGTCGTGGCTTTTTTGGGAAACGTTTGCTCATTAGGCTCCATAGACAGGTGACCTGCAATGAAATATTTTTTATATTACTTTTTTTTTGTTTGTGCGTTGTTTATATGTAATCCTGGCACTTCATATGGCTAATCGTGTTCACTATTCGTGTATAGCATTATGTGCGCCACATTTTTTGCAATATTATTTTGACCTTGTTGGTCGAGGGTTTGGATGTGCCGCCTTTGGATCACGGGTCTCCGTTTCGATTCCGGGGTCGGGCAAGTGTCTTTGTGTAAACCAGAGGCACTTGGTGTCATTTGTATTCGTGAATTACATGTTTGTAAACTGCCCCCTCGATACAGGTTATACCCAGAGCAGGGGTTTCGTCTTTTAATGTCAGACATGACAGATAAAGTCGATTTGCGAAATTAAGTGTCACCATAACGTAAAGATCTTAGACTATCGGACTGCGTGACACAATCGTTCTGCAGGTTAAGCAAGGTCTCCCCTTGCTCGACGTTATATGGGTGTCCTTCAGGTCCATTTGTGTGTAACATCTGACCTCCTCCATGTTTCGGAGGGCACGTAATGCGTGACGGGACGTGTCAATGCCATACATTTGTCATTATATTCTGCCAAAGCGTGCTTTCCGGAATCCACTTGTATATGCCCCCTGATACCTACTACTTCTCAGCCCATAGATGACCCACTGTTGAGTCGGGCGTCCTCTCAGTTACATGGGAGGGTGATTAGCCTACTGTGCCACGATGGCCAGACATAGACTTTCGTATCAAGTTTTCCTTCTCTTGCGGCCAATTTTCGGCCTTGTCGTTTCCTATTGTCGGCTTTTACACCCTCTGGAGGGAATTGGACGGTGACACCATGCACTCTAAATCCGTCACCACACCCACTGATATAGATAGTCCCGAGATTAGCGCGTGCAAACCTACAAACTCTGTCTCTCATTGCAAACCATCGCGGACTGAAGAAGGGCCCAGCTGAGCGTCTTTAATAGGTGGAGATTACGAATACAAAAGAATAAAAGAACATACCTGGAGCAAAGTAGGTTACGGCACCCCTTGGAATATTGTTGTCCGGGTCCCCGTGACCTGCGCGAGCGCAGCGGCCGTTCTGCCAAGTCTGGCGAGAAGCCGGCGTAGGGGCATTGGCCTGCGTACAATGGACCATACAACCATCACCACGCCTCATCATCAATCTGCAGGCTACGCAACGCTCGGCTTCTTGTTGGATCGATGTGCATCATTTGTAATATCTGACCTTTGTACTTGTAATATTTGACCATTCTACCATCTATGGCAGTCGTTACACCTAAGTAGTAGGTAGCGTGAAAACTAACAGCTGGTCCCGGATGACCCACATGAAGGGTAGACGCAACCGTTCCATGGAAATTCTGGTAGTTAGCTAAACCAATTAAGTCTGGGGCCGACTCTAATGAAATTGGGAAATAGGCGAGAAGGAGAACTTTAAGATTAAACGCGATTTTTTAACGTGCAATCTTTAGGAAGAGTATGTTGAAAGGACAATACTTGCCTTTTTTTACTTTTTGTTAATTATGAGCTGTTTGACGATAATATGCTCAGCCGTTTATAGATTACAGCCTCTTTTTTTATTTAAATGGTTTGCACATAAAGTGCAAAAAGGCCGACCTAATGCCGTGGGCTCTCTCTCAGTCGACCTATAGGCGATGCAAAGAGACGTAGGTGCACATGAGGTTATAAAATGAAAATTATATCATGTTATACACACACATAACGCCATAAATTACGTATTTATTAAACATATATATAAACACACATATAATATGTACATGATACAGTAAACATTCTGCAAGTAAATCCTTCGCTAAATGCTCACGACATCTCTATTTCAGACTGAGCGTGTCGTAAGAGCCGACAAAAGGAAATGTCAAGGCCGATAACATAGCCGCAAGAGAAGGAAAACTTGATAAGAACCCGGACGCAGCAGTGGGTATTTTATGGGCCAAGTGGAAGTAGTAGGTTAATAAAACTGACAATCACAAGATTTAGGCAGATTTTGATATACCAGGTTTTGGGGTCCTGGTTGCTCGCATCATTTACAGCAAATATATTTCTATTCTATCTAGAGCATACCTGTAACCTGGCCAATTTGATCATCCTAGTGTCATAGAGCCTCACGTAAAAGTCGTTTGCCCCAACAGCTAGCTGGTAAGGCCGACGAGGGTTCACAGCCACACACTTGGCTTCGGCATACCGGCCCAGATGGTTAAGAAGATTCACCAACACATTGGCTGAGTCCGTGTTGCAGCGGTGGGCGGTCCTCATATCGTGCTGACTAGAATCACCATTTCATTCAATGTTTAAGTCCCGTTACGTACTAGCGGTTGAACCGCGGATGCGGCTAACCGCGCGGCCTGCCGCTTCTCCAGTTTAAAATGCGATGAAACGGCGTTAAGCGTTTGGACCGCTCAAACGAACCGCGTAGGCGGTATAAGGTATCACAATCATTTGATCTCGTCTCTGCCCAGTATACGGTTACTAAAACCCTGCAACTATCCGAAGTGCAGGCATAGCTATTTAAAAGTTCTGTCTTTAAAATTTATTTCTATCTTGAATTATGAGGAAGATATCGATGTTTTTCTAAACAAGATTTTTACTTTAAAGAACACGGGCTCCACGGAAAATCAGCCAACCTATAGTTATTGTTATAGAGGCTTAGTAAGCTGAGTTGCATAAATTTTCTTGGGAACAGTACTCATTTCCCGAATTATAAGATGATGAAAATTTTAAGAAAAACATATCTCTGCACTTCCTGAAATTTTGGACATTGTGTATTACAGTACTGTAGAAGTAAGATTATGATTATACCAAATGATGTAACAAAAGGTTACACCCGGTAAATAATAATCTTTCTTATTAATAATAAGCTATTGGTTTTGACTTGAGAGTTATATTTTTACACTATTAGTTAATTGTAGCATGTAAAATTTTAAGTAAAACATGAATCTCTCACAGTATGAGCCCATCCTCCCCCGCTGACCAGATCAGGTGCGGGTTGTCGGGGGCAGTGGCGAGCCGCTTGACCCTCCCGCAGTGGCACGCGCATTCCAGCAACGTGGCGCCTCCGCACACGCTCCTCGCGCGAACGGTGCCGTCTGCCGCGCACGTCGCGATCACTTCAGGTGAAACGAACTGTACATACAAACGGTACATTTCTACTACCACCCATTGCTGAGTCGGCCCTCCTTCCATTACAAGGAGTACCATGATGGCCAGACGGGTTGGCACTGGGTTTCCTTCTTTTGTGGCTAGGTTTTCAGCGTTTTGTCAGCTCTTACCACATCCTCAGGGTGGAATGATGTGGTGACAGCACGTATTCTTAATACGTCGCCACACGGACGCGAGAAGAAGGACTATCATGGTGGTATTAATCGATTTTGACTCGATTAGCAGACAAGGGTCCTTGTCGATATCCGAGTGCATACCCCGAGTACGCACTCGGAAGACGAATATCGAATGCTTTTCACATCGAGGGTGTCGTAAAAGTAATCATCTTCTTCGCCTTTTACCAATCTTATTGGGGCTTGTCTAAAGACACTTGATTGCCGTCTGCCCACCGTGAACCATCTAGTGGGACCGCCGGTAGTTAAATTGTCACATCAGCTGTGTGTGACATCGTGTACCGACGACCATAGATGGTAGGATGCGTGTTTAGTGTCCTGTAAATATGTTACTATGACCCGTCCAACCTCTAGTGGATGCAAACGTTGCTGAACCTGCAGATGGAATGCGATCCGCACTATTCGCTTGGTCACGACCGCCTCAAGACACGTGATTAATGGACAGCCCCTATTGCCCTGTTTATTCACACAAGTCCACTACTTGTGTGAATAAACAAAAATCCCTTAGATATTTTGCGTGAATCTCTCCTTAAACCATCTGCCTGGACCATCCCTTGGAGCCTCTGGGTGGAAAAGATTGGTATTCTAAAGGTGGTGACACACAAGAAAAGAAAATGGCTGTCATAGTTGGTATATATATATGACTGAAGAAACTGACCAATTAATTCAGTAACTACCTTCCAGTCGATGCGCAGTAAAATCCGAGGGCAGACACTTGTACTACATGAAGAAGATACATAAAATAGTACACAATACTTATTTTAATTTAGGAGCGGGTCTATTATTTTCGTAATACAAGGATATGTCGTCCCAGTAACTCACGTGACAACTCGTAATGCTGTCGCCGCCAGGGGTTTCCCCTAACCTTGCAAAGTGGACCGTAACTATTGTTTTCAAAGATTCACACAATATCAGGAATAGGTTATCAGTACACTGATAAAACTGTGTACTGGCACAATGTGTCATTTAATATTGAAACCAAATTATTTGCACTTAGAATTGTAGAATGTCAGATTAAGAATGTAGTGTTAAAAGTGTACTCCAAGAAGATTTTTATTGGTTACCTTCAGTTTTATTGCTGGTTTTGCAGTAGGTTTTTTATTTGAAACTAGCGACCCACTCCGTCTTCACACGGGTGCAATGATGAACATCTAAATTTATGCATGTATCATATATACAAACCTTCCTCTTGTATCACTCTATCTATATAAAAAAAACACTTCAAAATCCTGTCGTATAGTTTTGTTTATCCGGGATGTCGTCCACCCATCCCTATGTATGCTTAAATCTTTAAAACTACACAACAGATTTTGAAGTGTTTTTTTATAGGTAGAGTATGATTCAAGAGGAAGATTTTTATGTATATGTATATGCATAATATTGTAGAGAATCTAGTCACTAGTTACCTATATCTAAAAGGCTATTATTATTTAAGATTACCTTCACAGAGAATATGTTCCCTGTATGACCGGTGGGTATGTTATGCAGCTGTTTGTAACGGTATGGATCCCATAGGATAACATGAAGATCATCAGATGCAGATGCTAGCACCCTGAAAGAGTAAAATCATTTTGTCATAAAATAGCAAAAATCATAATAGAGCCCACAGTGGCCTGTATTGCAATGGCTGTTTACAAACGTGTATGGCCACAAGTAACACCCACACCCCACTCAACTATATCTAGCTACACAAAGATACTTGCCCAACCAAAGCAAACAGTGGCTTCAAAGATAGTGCTGGCACTAGGTACCTACTAAATATGTATACACACTAGTAGAAATGTAGTGTTCAATGTATTTTTACTTACGATCCGTCGTGGTTCCATTCCAGGCAGTTCACGCAGCCCATATGCCCGTGGAGCTCTTTCTCAAGCCCCAGCCTGTCGATCATACTCCTAGTCACCGTCAATTTGCTCTGGAACTTTCTATTGATATCGCCACGTTCCCGCGCCGCCGTCAGCCCCACGGTACCGCTGGCCCAAGCCGGATCCTCTCTTCTGCCCATTTCTACTACAATTTACTCAATATATCAGATCTACCATCACCATTAATCACTGATAGAACAAAAACGAACTAGATCCAATATTTAGTCTTCCATAATTCTAAACACATTATTCCATATTGCGAAGAAAAATAGACAAGTTTATAACACCGGAATGCAGAATTAATAACAAACAAAATCAACAAATCGTTCTTGTCTCGAAGAAGTGAAAAAATCCCAAGATAATAAAAGTGCAGAGCTGTCAAATACGTTGTCTGACGCAGAAACAGCATTGAGTTAAATGTAGTGGCAAAAATTTGTGGTCGTTGTATGGTTTTAGGTTTCTGAAAGGTTTTAGTTATATAGTTATATTTCTTACTCCAGTCAATACTCCATTTTGCTATAAAATGTACATTTTATTGACTAATCATAGCTTAGTACATAGATATACAATAGAACAAATTTTGCCACTTAATTTTAATAGAAGAAGCAAAAGAAAATATTTTTCGTTCTAAGCTGTGCAAGTGTTGACAATTCTTCTCTTTGTCTGTCATATCAATGTCAATTCTCAAATGTCAAAAATGTCAGCTGGCAGCCTTGAGCCTAGCCTGGCAGGCAATTCAATGCATTGTATGTAGATCTGTTCATTTTGGAAAGGAATAGTTTCGATAAAGTAATTTTGTAATTGGGGTAAGTTCTTGATACTTAATTATCTGAAGCAACCTTTACCAGGTCAATACAATCAGGAACGTTGCGGCCTGATCATAAACAGACATTATAAAAACTTCTCTGAAATAATCGCTTTTCCAGGATTTAAAATGGGAGAACGCAAGGGCCAGAATCACTACTACCCCCCTGACTACGACCCTAAGGTCGGGGGGTTGAACAAATTCCTTGGGACGCACGCATTACGAGAGCGAGCTCGTAAACTACATATGGGTATTCTTATCATTCGGTTTGAGATGCCCTATAACATCTGGTGTGACGGCTGCAACAACCATATAGGCATGGGAGTCAGGTATAATGCTGAAAAGAAGAAGATTGGAATGTACTACAGCACTCCAGTGTACCAGTTTCGGATGAAGTGCCATCTATGTGATAACCATTTTGAGATCAAAACTGACCCGGGAGTAAGTAAAACAAAACCCATTTCATATGTATTTATTTATTTAATTGCTTCATGCACTGAAGTACATAGGCGGACTTAATGCCATTATGCATTATCTACCAGTCAACCAATGGGTGGCACAGAGATATTGTAAGTGTCCAAAAAAGAAACTTAAAAAGAGACTTCTATGGATGCTCACTTTTAATATATGTCATAAACTATTCCAGAATTTGGATTATGTCATTGTTTCCGGCGCTAGAAGACAAGAGAACAGATGGGATCCCACTGAAAATGGGCAAGTTGTACCTGAGACTAAAGAAACTCAGAAAAAACTGTTTGATGATGCTATGTTCAGGCTAGAGCATAAGACTGGAGATGAGGATGCAGCCAAACTAGACAAGCCAAGACTCGGGAAGTTGGTAGGCCGGAATGAGTCAGTGTGGAAGGATGATTATGAAGCTAATTGCTCACTGAGAAGGAACTTTAGGGTTGGTATATTTTTATTCAACATTTATATTAGCTACATCGGTGTTGACCCCTACATTTTGGAACAGGCAAGCAAGAAGAAGACCTATGAATTATTGAGCAGAAGTATTTAATGTAGAGTTTATTTGCTAGATTTATTTTGTTGTATTATTGTACTTATTAATGTTTTTAGACTCACACATTTTGTACACAGACTTTTATTTGCCTGATGTTTCGACGAGGAATGTGTATGTTGTCTGCGTAAAATCAGCCATTTTGTGCCCCACTGACTCGATCATACAAAGTGTGTCTTCTGTGCTGCACCTTACAATCATTTGTCAATTTCATCTTGAGTTTCTGCCTGTCTAGCTTTATTTGTTTCCACATAAGGCACCCTCAGGATGAAATGGGTTGATGACATTGTGTAATCTTAATCCATCACCACACTGAAAATTTCTATTAATGTATACCATTCAATTTACAGAAGAGAAGAAAAGAACTAGAAGAAGCCTCAGTAAATGATTGCTTGCTGCTGGCAAAGTCATCACTAGACATCAATCTTCTACCAGAGTCAGAAGATGATAAAAACTTGGCCTCCCTTCTCTCTCTAAGACCATCCAGAACAATAGAAGAAAGTCAAACGCGAACTCGTAGAACAATTTTAAATAGTCCAGCATTACCTAGTTCTACTGGTCTCCTTACCAGCTTCGGCGGATTAAAAAGAGAGGAGTCATTAAGCCGGAGTTCCCAGCTTACCAGAAATACCTTGGGTATAATGTTGAAAAAGAAAAAGGGCGACACTGATTTACAACATAGCGAAAATTTTCGAAGCGATGAAGGCGTAACATTCAAAAAGAAAAAGCTTGACCCTGATTTAGACAATAGTGAAAAAGTCCCAACAGACGAATCAATAGTTGTTGCGGTCAATGTTAGTTTATTGAAAGATGATATTACGAGTAGAAATAGCGATTTGGGTGATGTTAAGCATGATGATTCCGAAGAGACCGGCAATAATGATGGAACTCTTTGCCTAACAGACACAGCAGATTTGAAAAAGGATGATGTGAAAAATAAAGTTTCTTTAGTTGGCGATTACAGTTCGAGTGAGGAAAGTGTTGAATGAAATGCATTTAAAAAAAGCGTAAAAGCTTTTATAAGAAATTAATGAAACAGTGCCGACTTGATTCGGGGGTACATCTACCAGTCATCACTTGAGCTTGAACGTATCCCGCCGTACAGGCGTACGATTATTTAACAAAAATAAAACATTTATTTCTACTACTTTATGTAGTAGCTTAAACAAAGAATATAGAAAATTATTTTCAATTTGGTAGTTTTGTATTAAAGTTCGTCCGTTCGTAAAATAAGAAAGAAATAACTTATATTTATGCTGATACTTGTAGTGTTTGAACATTCGTGCATGTTAAAAATAAAACCCATGCATTAGCTTCATGATTTTAATTTATACCATTTATAAAACATTTATAATAATACCGGATTATTCTATTATTTACTCTTCGATGTTAACATTTAAGCAGTATCTATAAAAAATCGCACCTGCTGCAAAACAAAAATACATCTCGAGATTTAGTTTTGCAAATTATCATTAACAGCTTTGTTTCACTATCTCTAAATAGGTCGTACCATTCATCGGCTTTATTAAAAAATGGATCGTATGATATGGGTCCTTTGTCACTAGCATGGTACATACGCCAAATTTCGTAGTAACTCATGCCAAAGAAGTACCTTATCTGTAGGAGCAGTTTCAAAGTTATTTAGAGACAGAAAAACAAGGCTTTAATGTGGATGCTCCAGGGTAGCCCGCGAAATTCAAATTTTCTTACGTTTTTTGCAATTTGCAGTTCAGTGCTAGGTTGTATGATGATTAACATTTGATTCGCGGCTGTAAGACATAAGTAGTTATAGAATTATAATCATCAAAATCATCCATACAACCCTCCAAGCTCCTAACTGACCACTGACCTGCAAATTGCAAAAAACGTAAGAAAATTTGAATTTCGCGGGCTACCCTGGAGCATCCACCTTAAAAAGGACCCATGTTTGAACAAGTTAAAGCAGTCGGAGATCGTACTAATTAATATACTAATATATCTATGATTCACTACGTCTGAAAATGAGGTCAACTTTGGTATAAGATTTTGACGACACATCGAAATTATCTTCTTGCTAGCAAAACAACCCTAAGACGACCAACATGAAAAAGAAACAAACATAAAATTTAATTTAATCTACTAAATGGCTGGGACGCCGATGATTCGCTGATAGTTGTAGCTGCCGTTCTCGAGGGTGACTGACAGTACACGGGCAGTACACCCGTGACTACGACGCTTATTACCGTGATATGACCCGTTTCATAAATTATACAGAATGTTCAAATTATAATATGGTTTGAAAAACAAAAGGTTTGTGCTTCATGACTTATTATACGTACGACTAGATCCACAAATAAATACAATACCTACACGAACAATTTACTATTCTTTATACATAGACCAAAGTTTATACACCAACTTTTCTAATTCAATTATCAGTGTGAGATCACATAGTTTTGCAGATTGACACACCTTTAAGAAGTGCAAAAAAAATACTGTTATTTTAAGTGGCGGCATTTCACATGGCTATTCGTGTTCGCTATTCGTATTTGTTATTTGTGTTGTCTATATTTTGTATGACTTTTCTGTTAAATATTCTATTCCATACATGGCTTCTATTGTCAAATACGTGTAAACGAATAATAGGTACCTAGCGAAGGTGAAATGTCACCACTAAATATACATCTTACATAGGACGTAACAAAACGGGTATGCACAAAATGTTTTAATAATACTGTGTGTAAATTTTCATTGAAGAAAAAAAATCACACAAAGGAAAATATCGGCGCACTGATTTCTGAGCTGGTAGGATATTTATCACGATAACTAGTCTGTTCATTTCCAGTGGAACACTCGTTTTGTAATCAAATATTGGTTCAGTATAAGATCGATCGCTCAGAGTGTAAACCTACTCCTAAATTGAAAAACAATT
Organism: Clostera curtula; assembly: GCA_905475355.2. Classification (NCBI taxonomy): domain Eukaryota; kingdom Metazoa; phylum Arthropoda; class Insecta; order Lepidoptera; family Notodontidae; genus Clostera; species Clostera curtula. The sequence goes on along the minus strand of FR997804.1, from coordinate 987,893 downwards.
TTCATCCCATCTATTCGAAAAGTGTCGTTTTGTTCCTCTTTATGTGGGAGCAAAGTAGCTCTTTTTGTTCTAGACTTTTTAGCGGGTAGTAATGAGTTTTTAATCCTCTTTATGCTCGTAAGTGTGCCGCAATTATAATGCCGCGAACTTTTTGATTTTGGAACATCTTAGTGTCCAGCGTTTCAAATGTTATTATATAAGCTTTTATTTGTTTTATTATTATTTTAATTTAGTTGTTACTATATGTTTTATTGAATACTGATATTACAATAACATATAAGGCGCCTCTTATTTTCTCATAGAGGGTGATGAAAAGTAGAGTGTAAAATATATTTGGCTCGGGCGACGTACTTTGAATCCCTCGCTAAGCTCGGGATTCTACTCTAGAATCCCTCACTTCGCTCTGGATTAAAAAAGCGCCCTCGCCGGAAAAATGTTACTTTGCTCCCTTGTGATACAATCTACTATTGTACGCGACAAACTCCATTCGGTAAGCTATATTCGCGACTTCAAATGTACCTATACCATTTTCTTACGTCCTGTATAATATACAGACAAACATAACTTACAGCCAAATGATTACAATGATGGTAACACAACTAACACATCAATATACAACAAGCTTACTAACTAATATTTAGACACCGAATACATCAACTTAAATATCCCGTTATGAAAATATGTTTTAACGTTTTATGTACGAGTAAGTACCTTGTGTTTAGATATCGCTATATTTTTAGCGGTTCTATCAATTGCACTAATTATATCAAATTGATTTTCGCAATTGCATGGGTGATCATCTCTTTTCAGGGTCATCATTGGGAAAAGAAACCCACGACCCTGGAATCAAGGCAGGCGAGGTACGCCGTTGGTTTTAGTGGGTAGGCCGCGGCACTAATTTCCACCGTTCGGCGCCTCGAAGCACTACATAACCCGGCTCGGCCTCAAAACGACCGGGCATCTGTGACTATTACCAACTTAAAAAACGGTGACCATCTCTCCGGCCATCATCCTTTACATAGACAGGGTTTTCCAATAGTGGAAAATATTTTGTGCGCATGCCCAAACTTCCGTCATGATTTTCGGGCACTTTATTTAAAAATGTGATGTGTGATAATGCTTGTTGCACAGCCTTAGAAAAGTGCGTTTTTGACATGGCAGACGCGCCTGCGCTGTGCGAACTATAAAAAGGCCTATAGGGACAAGGTGTCTTGGCCTAAAATCCACTGCTATACCCTGTACAAGAGTACAAGATAGCTTGCTCGATTTGACAGATGTCAAATTTTCTGAACGACTTAAAGGTATGATTCCGAACTACGCTGCACGTAGGAGTGCTGTCGCGGCACTACTTATTATTTTTATGTCTAGTGCAATAAAGAATTTCACACGTAATACACCCACCCACACCATCTCGTCACAGTTACAAGTATTTTAAAACGTAATTTTTTGGACTAGTAGATATTATCTGCTTCCCATCACTGTTCGTAATTGCAATGTAAAGGTATGATTCGCAACTACGCTGCACGCAGCAGTGCTGTCGCGGCACTACTGGTCCCCATACAATATTTTTAAAAGCTTATATGAGATTACATTCCGAGCTAAGCAGCAATGTAGCGGTTGTATGGGGACCAGTAGTGCCGCGACAGCACTACTGCGGCAGCACTGCTGCGTGCAGCGTAGTTCGGAATCATACCTGAAAGACGATCAGAAATATTTACATGTGTCAAAAATATCAAGCTATCTTGTACAGGGTTTATGCACAAAGGATATAAAGGGGACAGAGACAAAGATTCAAAAGAACAGCGCCATGGTAAGTACACCACTACAAGTAATATGCGCGTGTGTGCGGGAGCACTGGCGGCTCGTCACGTACGGAACGAAACCGGTTTATACTGGTTCGTCCAGTGCTTTAACAAAGTGCTACCTCACCACTCGCTTTATGTCTCGTCGTGTGTGTTTGTTTACATTTGAAATTTGAATAAATTTGAAAGAGGGTATAATATGGTTTATTGTACTGTGTGCATGAACAGCAATCGATAAAATAAAAACACATCTTTTTTAAATTATCCCAAAGACCAAAGAAGACCTTTTGAAATTATGTGATTAGTTTATGACTAAAAGTATGTCTAAATTAAATGACGCATAGATGTAAACAAACTTTTGTATATATATTTTAATCTTTAGGAGTATATACCATTTAAGAATAGGTAACAATTTTGCTCACTCTTTAGAAGGTTTCCCTCTGGTAATTCTCTCCTCATGTGGTATAAGTACAATCAAACGAGCGGCGGCGGCGGTTCAATTCGTCAAACGTTTCGTACGTTACAAGAAGCTTATGATCAGCATAATCGTCGTAAGGAGAACACTAATTCAATTTGGCTGCTTAATATTTGTAGGGATATGTGAAATTACTGGCGTATGACACCAATGCAAGAACTGGAACTCCAAGACCTAAGGACGTCATTGTAGCAAATTTCGATCACTCGTATTCACGCTGTCTTATGAAGACAGCGTGAGATTCCATACCTAATAAGTGAGCTTTCCAAAATGAAAATGATGTAGCTGTACACAATTCAGGTGATTTTATTTAAATTCAAATATACCTGGCTCCTATTGAAAAGCCCTGTACCATATCACGCTATGGTATAAAAAAATTCAAGAATAATTGATAGTTACGACATTTTAACGAGTTCCAACCGAGTCTTCTCAGTATTTTCTTCTCTCAAATAACAGTGCTTACTGTAGAAGCACACACAAATAAAATTTCTCTTTCACATATTAGTTTTCAGCGAAACTTATTCGAAACATAAATAGTAATCTAAAAATATTCAGCACACTTAAATACTGATACAACATGGTTCATAAAATGCTATTATAGAGCATCTTGTTTGATGTTGTACATCTGATTAATTAGAGGGTTTGTATAAAATCAGGGGCAAAAATTGGAAGTACTACGCAATATTAATATCAAGAAACTCATCGAAATGTGCGCATGCCTATTGAGATATGAAACTTTATTTTGAGACCGTCGTTGTAACTTTCTTCTCCATTGTTAAAAAATGGATAATAATACATTAAAGTTTTATTAGTACCTAACGTAAAAGATCTAATTAATAATATAACTGACCTGATTTGGATACTTGCATACGTAGACTTCAAAATCATAAAGTTTCAGTTAATTTTGAGTCTTAAAGTTCCAACGACAAAGATTTCTCAAGTATTTCATAGGTACCCAAGTCACAATATCTAGGACAAACGCTTTGGTAGATTTTAAAAGCAAATTTGGGGAACGACACGTCTTGTCAATGTCAATAAATAGGTACATTTGTCTTTTTAATCTACTAAACCGTGCATTTCGAAAGACATTTGGCTAGGCCCACAGTACGGATTACTATGGGCCGGATGTTTAGCATTGTTGCTTAGTCGCTGGTCGAGCACCGCTTGTCTTCCAAGGCCAAAATGAGGGCGCATTCGAGCTTGCACTTCAGCCACGCCAGAACTTCCATGTCTGCCACTTCTACTACTTTTTCATCCGTTGAATAGTAGTTCACCAATTCGTCCTACGAAACACACAAATTGTGGTCATACGTAATAATTTTAAGTTTATTATTTATCACATTGGTTCAAACTATTGAACAAAATTTTGATGCTACGGAAAACAGAGTGTAAGAAGCATAGTAAGTTACTTTTTTATTGGTTTTACAAAAACCAAAATGGTGAATTCTAATACAGTGTTGTGATTTAAAAACGAGTCTACATAACCCAAATCCGTCTCTTGTTTGATGCGCGACGCATTGAATCAATGTCCCATTAGGTCATTACGATATGGTAAGACTTATCTATACTAATATATAAAGCTGCAGAGTTTGTTTGTTTGTTTGTTTGAACGCGCTAATCTCAGGAACCACTGGTCCGATTTCAAAATGTTAGATAGTCCATTTATCCAGGAAGGTTATAGGCTATATTTTATTTTCAAAGGAATTAGGGATCCGTATGAAAATTGCTATTTTGTAACCTAAGGTGTAAAATCGAAAACCTTTTTATGCGTGCGCTGCAAAAACTATTGACAATATAACAAAATAAAGTACTACGAGTGTGTAGGTCTTATTAAAATCTACAAAAAAGTCCGCGAGAGCACATATCTAACTATCATAGTTTAGTCACAATAACCACTTTTATATTCATAGAGATAAGCACGGGTTCGAAGTCCACGCGAGCGAAGCCGCGCCCAAAAGCTAGTTAATAAGATATTAGCAAAACGTTTATGTTTGTTTATTGTGAGCACATATTCAATAAGACCGAAATACTGTATTAAGTATTAACTACCTGTTTAATGTTTAGAACAAGCTTGTCCCCATCGACCATTGGGGGAGCGATGACGTCATCCAGCCGCACCGCCCACTCCACGTGCCAGGAGCCGTTACTGCCTCCGGCTCGAACCAGGAATATGTGCCTAATAAATTACACATTATTTTATTTTATTTTATTGATTTATAAAACTTACAGCTAGAATAAACATAAAACATTAAATAGTAGACGAAGGTCAATTACAAGTTTTCACATATAATTTGTACTCCATCAAATTCGTGTGGTGACGGATTTAGAATAGTGTTACCACTTTGCACCGCTGAAACTCCAGCTACCCAACTGCGGAAGGATTACCACCTTGCAAAAAAAAGATGAGTCCGCTGCATTAGGTATCGCGGAGGAAATTTACAAACATGCATGTCATGGACAGAAAAGACACCCAAGCTTAAAGGGGCGAGCATCTCTTACTTACATAATTGGCACTTACTCGACCGCAGAGTCAAACCGAGGACCCATACCCAAAGGAAGCACAAGCAACTCCTTTTATTACATGCTTTATGCATAGCGCTGGTCAGCGGTTATGACTCCGGGAAGTAGCCACTAAAATCCCAGCCAGCAATCTAGGTCCTCTTTCCAACAGCGGACCACAGCCTCGTTCACCCTGTCCCGTACGAAGAGGAGGGGTGGCACTCACCTCCACCTGGATTTCCTAGGGGGGAGTCGCCCTCGAGAAAATCACAAGCAACCCCTCAATAAAGCTTCTCATTTACGCTATACTTACTGTGTAGAGATGAGCAGCGTACAATTCGAAGTAGGGCTAAGGTGAGCGTGAGCCAGGTAGACGTCAGTATCCGCATAGTGTCCCCGGCCTAGCAAAGACAGCAGCTGCTGTCCCAGTGCCGCATGTTGTGAGTGTGGCCTCACACCCTGTACCAGTAAACGGGTTTATCATTAAAAATACACCAATTCGTATAATTGTTGTTACATTTGATCAGGTTTTTTTCATGCTTAATTAAATTGTTTAAAGCATTTAATTTTTCGCAATATAATATTAGTAGTGGCAATAAAATATCTTTTATTAAAAAATATAGACGGCACCAGTTGAGTGTCCATGGTAGTAGCCTTCAATAACGAACACGTCTATCATATCTGTTACTGACCCTGTCGCTGTCCAATGACAAGGACATTTATGTATGTTCTTTAAAATTACAGCTATTAAGACTAACGCCGATATTTAGTAACGTCCGCAAAATAAGCAACCGTTTTAAATATAATTGTTATATAAAAATTGTTGTCCGGAACTAATACGTGCACATTAATGATATTTATTTACGTTAGCGTTTCTATGTAATACATCTTGATGCCGATAATTCTGATTTCTGCGTACATAAATTCTGGTCGCTACAAATGATGAGCGTTACCTCAGTCTGCGAACAATGCCTGGGCAACCTTCTCCGTGCTACAAGGCGTCCTCCACTGCGTTCCACACAGGTCTTCAGCGCGTTTTCAGCGCTGTTCCCGCTGAGCTGGCGAGTGAGCGACGCTCGAGCAGCCTCGCGGCACACATCTGTGGAAGTTAGAATTTTCTCTCATTGGGAATGTAAGTTTGGGGGAAAATTCGTGGATCTTTAAACCAGCTCATTGGAATGTAGTAGGCACTTGCAGGTACGGTAAGTATGCGGGTTAAGCAACGGTTGGGAATGAGTAATTAATTAGAAATTGATCGCCATAATTGAAAGTAAATCGAGATAACGTAGTTATTACATACACTATACTTCATAGGTAAAAAAGCAGGATACATAAGCATTAAAAATAAACTAAAAAGCGGCAAACTAATGGTTCCTCCTCCAGCTATATTTAATTAAATATTTAAGTAGTTATGTTAAAAAAATGCGAAGGATTGTAAAACTTAAGCAAAAAAAAAAAGAAGACGTTAAAATTGAAATCAAGTTGTTAAAACGGTTAAAACTCTCACTATACTGTCCGAGTATAGTCTTTATTATAACTTAAACTATTGTTATGAGCATTTCTCCGTGGAATTCACTGCGTCTGAATCGGTGGCAAAGAAAAAAATATGCGTAATTCGACTAGTTGTAAAGCACTCTCAGGAATTTATTCGAACAAAAATTCTTAATTGAATTAAACAAGAGGCCTTTTGAGTTTCGTATGCGTTTCAGCAATGTAATATCTGCAACTAATAAAAAACTTAATTTCAATGTTTCATCTTTAGCCAGGATAACAAGATCAGTAAGCATCACGATTGTTTAAATACGCATTCATCTAAATACTCACTTTTCACAACAACACAGTCTTCGTCTGTAGGCATGGTCAACGGCAACAATGAGAACACATATATGAAATGTCAATACAAACAAAGAGTGAAGAGAATACATCAAATAAGCTCTGTTTACTGGAAATACAAGTATTCAAAGGAATCTTTACAAATACGATCTAAAAAAACCTTCAGAGTAAATCTCTTTTCCAACCGGCCAAATATGCGAACCGAGTGCCCGTTAGCGGAGAAGCCCGCCTCGGAGCACTTTGGACTCCTCTCATCAAGGCGCAAAGTCGAACAGTAAACCAAAATTTACGATTCAGATATAAGTAGATGATTTACCCCCTTAACTTGATACCGATGTTGTAGGAACGTTAAAATGTAATTAATTATACTCACTATGTGACATTGCCTAAGACAAAATATTATCACATTTAGTATCAAGTTAAGAAAGTAAGGTAGCTTTTTATATCAATTTTCAGTCCACAAAGTCACATGTTAAAAAAAATATGTAAACACGTAACTATTTTAATTAACGAATGCATTTATCATGCATCAACACATCCAAGCTAGCATGCTGAAGTTCTAAGATTTTTTTACAATAAGTTCTTAGAAGTCCTAAAAATAAAATTCGTCGCTATTCCCATTAGTCCACAAATGAGGGTGCATTTTTCGACTAATGGGAATAACGACGAATTTTATTTTTAGGACTTACTAAGTCGGGCCTTCTCCAAATTAATGACGGGATGTTAGCCTACTGTGCCATGCTGGCAAGAAGGGCTTGTATCAAGTTTTCCTTCTCTTGCGCCTAGGTGATGTACCTCTTGCTTTCCTTTAGTCGCCTCTTATGACACTAAAGTGTAAAAATCCTTACGCATACCTATATCCTAAATAACCTCCTACCAACCGAAGAGAGAAAAGGAGGAGGCTCCTTTTTGTAGTCGGTTGAAAATCTTCATTAGTGGCGACAGAATGGGAGCAACAAGATTATACTTTTTGCATAAGCTCTTCCTAGGAAGAATGTTTAGATATTACAGACCACAGTGGATAATTGAAGTGAAACACGTTTTAACGGATTTATGGCGTGTAAATTATATTATTTAATTCCCGACGTTTCGAATTCTTTGCAGCAGTCGTGGTCGCGGGAGAGACTAGATGACAGTTGTCTTCAAAAGTACAAAGAAACAGTTAACATCTACCGCCTATAATATTTTTCTATTGAGAACTTTCCCTGTGCACGCAGAAATCGATCAGTCCAGAGGTCTCGCAGATAAATCTTTGCTCGAAATTTGATCAATTTAATTACTGGATCCCAAGCAGCTGGTAAATCCATTAAAAAGTGTTTAATTTCAAGGGGTAATAATCGCGTAATGTGTCACAGTGGATCATCTTACCAAAAGTGGGTCTGGCGACTAGTGCGCTGAGGGCAAGCGCGACGCTTGCTGCATTGCTTCCGTCCGCTTCTACCACGCCGTCGGGCAGGTCATTGCTCAGCTGGGGCAGTTCACCTGCAATCAAATAATTGTCACTATCTTAGCCCTTACATATGAGCTGGATTCGAGCTTACCTACTTCAATTTGTTGGATGGAAATTAACGGAGTGGTCGCTCAGCGGTCGAGATTCGACCATATTTAATCTATACTAATATATAAAGCTGCAGAGTTTGTTTGTTTGTGTGTTTGTTTGTTTGTTTGTTTGTTTGAACGCGCTAATCTCGGGAACTATTGGTCCGATTTCAAAAAATCTTTCAGTGTTAGATAGTCCATTTATCGAGGAAGGTTATAGGCTATATTTTATTTTCAAAAGAATTAGGGATCCGTATGAAAATTGCGATTTTGTAAACCAAGGTGTTAAATCGAAAACCTATTTATGCGTGCGCTGCAAAAACTATTGACAATAGAACAAAATGATGTACTACGGGTTTGTAGGTCTTATAAAGATCTACAAAAAAGTCCGCGAGAGCACATATCTAACTATCATAGTTTAGTCACAATAACCGATTTTAGTTTCATAAAAAATATGCACGGGTTTCGGAGCCCACGCGGGCGAAGCCGCGCACAAAAGCTAGTTTGAAATATATGTAGATCTATTCTCAATTTCACCACAGATTTTAACAACAAACAAAAGCGTAGTAATGCGCGTGTGTGTGTGTCAAATATACGATAGTGGGTTCAATGTGATGTTTTATTGATTTAATAATATAATATAATAATAATAATAATAATAATAATTTATTCAAGAAAGATACTAACGTATTACAATTGTTTTAGATATAAAAAAACATACAGTAGTCCTATTTGAGAATATACCTGAACTAGGTTAAAAACCTGTGCTTCAGGCGGAGTCGTGTTACTATTACCTATAATCTCTTAATTAAGTAATATTTATCTTACAATAAAATAACTTATGTGGATACATAAAAGATAGTTTCTACTAATACTTAGACATGTAGTTTTGTGCTAATTCTATGGTAATTATCATTTACAAATCGCAAGTAATTCCTCTGTCTGTTCGTAAGACAAGCCATACAAAAAGGTATGTAACTTTCGTTTACAGTTATAATAATTTAAGTTATAAATATCGACTGATCCATTTATTTTATTATACAGGAACGGCCCTAAAAAAGTAAAAAATCTATTTGTATAAATATACTTCGATGTCGAATTTGAAAAGCAGACTATATCTTTCCGTCTCTTGTAATTGAGGTCAGCATTATAAGCGAGCATGCGGTGCTGTTTTAACATTATGTGCATTATAAAAAGTTGCCGAGCAGTCAACACGTTGCAGGATTTATATAACAGGGTTGTAGGAAAGCGGAAGGGATGAAAGTTTGCAACTTTTAGGACGGCTCTCTGAGCTCGTTCAAGAGGTAATATAATTGTTTTTAGAGCACCCCCCCAAGATGTGATGCAGTACTGAATGATTGATTGGCATAGGGATAAGTAAACTTGTGTGATTAATTTTGGGTCTGCGATAGATCTCAGTATTTTGAAAACATAAATCAGTTTACGGACTCTACCGACTAGACTTTGTATGTGTTGGGTAAAGGAAAGTTTGTCGTCGACTATAATTCCTAGATATTTTATATTGTTAGTGTTCAGAATAATAGAACAGTTGCACGTGTTGACTGCTGGGTTTTCGCATCGGTGTGCGTATATATGAGGGTTAGTGACTGGGTGATGTGACCTTCTCATAGAAAAGTGTACATATTTTGTTTTATCGGCATTTAATGTTAGTGAATTGCGATATAGCCAATTATTTACTAAATTGAAACCTTGCTGAGCATGTTCGTAAAGCTCGCTGTTGGTTTGGGCAGAAAAAATCAATGCTGTGTCGTCGGCGTATGCTATTATTCTGCCGTGTTCTAAATTTAAATTACACATGTCATTAATGTAAATTAAAAACAGGGTAGGACCAATAATACTTCCTTGAGGTACTCCAAATCCAGTGTTTCTTTCAAAGTTACTCGTGAAATCGTCTATTTTAACACACTGATATCGATCATCAAGGTAGTCTGCAAAGAGTTTAAACTGTGTGCCTCTAATGCCTAAAGTTTCCAATTTGCTTAGGAGTAAAGGAATAGAGACAGTATCAAATGCTTTGGCTAGATCAAGAAAGATTCCTAAGGTCTGATTGCCTTTTCCAAGTTCCTCTGTCACATAATCAGTTAGGGTATGCATGGCGTCAGCCGTGGATAATTTAGGTCTAAAGCCGAATTGTGTAGGCGACAGGAGATTGTTTGTTTCCAGGTAGTTAATTAATCTAGTGTTAATAATTTTTTCTAGTATTTTAGATATGGAGGGCAGTAGCGAGATAGGTCTATAATTACTAAATAAATCTTTGTTTCCCGATTTATAAATAGGTATGACTACTGCCCTTTTCAGGCATTTCGGAAAGATTCCTTTCGAAAGGCAAAGCCCGAATATATAGGTCAGTGGCGGAACTAAGATATCCTGGAAACGTTTTAGGATCTTATTATTTATGTTATCCCAACCAGCTGCACAATCATCTTTTAATCCTGAAATGATACTTCGTATTTCTTGTTCGTCTGTATCCAGCATTACAAACGATTTTGTGCTAAACCTATTGTTGGTTCTATGGGGTGGAAAATTTACATAGTGGCTTGTCTGTGTTTTAATCTGCTCAGCAAGGTTTTTACCTACATTTACAAAAAACTTATTTACATTGTTAGTGGACAGGAGGGGTGTGGAGTTGGTAAGCAATAAATTCGAATTTGATTCACGTTGTTTACAGGTGAAAGTGACGTTTTTTATATGTGCCCATATTTTTTTGCTATTGTTGCCCGCTCGCTGCAATTTATTCCTATCGTGTTCAATTTTAAGCTTTTTTAACAAATTGTTACAGACATTTCTGTAGCGTTTGTATAATATATGAAAATTTTCGTTCTCGGGGAAACGCCTACATCTCATATGGAGTTTATCTCGGTTTCTTATGCATCGAATTAATCCAGGAGTAATCCATGGTTTCAGATTATAATTTTTCTTACAGACTTTTGTTTGCGTCGAGTTTCGTATAATTGCTTGTTGAATACTAGTAATTAAGTACGATAGAGACAAATTAGCGTCAGCAGTATTGTAAAGTGTCTTATAATCAATGTTGCGTAAATCATATTCGAGTTTGTGTAAATGCAGTTTAGTTTTTGTATGGGGACGATTTAACTTAGGCAGCGTTAAATTTACGGTTAGTAGGACAGCGAGGTGATCAGTAATTAATGAATTAATAATAAGAGTGACGTATTCAAGACTGGATTTGATCATCATGTGATCGAGGCAGGAGCCGCTCTGATGTGTTGTCATTGTATGAGAGGGGAGCAGGCCGTGGTAATAACACATATTGAGGTAGTCTTGTGTTCCTCCGTCGTAATGTTCAGATCCGATATTAATATTTATGTCACCTGTTAGTATGATATTTCTAAAAGATGCTAGTGCTAGAAGTGTTTGATTTAGGGAGTCGAGAAATGCGTCTAAGTTTCTGCAGGATGGGGATCTATAAATAGCGATAACTACTGTGTCTGTACCTATTTTTGTTACCAAACAGTTACAGTCCCGAAGTGTGGGTTCTTCGACAATAACCTTCAGTGACTGTTTAACATAAATGACCACGCCATCATTTTGACTGTGTATTTTTCTACTGTAAAATATATTGTACCCAGGTATAATAGGGAGGTTATTGTGGCGATTTGATAGCCAGCACTCTGTTAGTATTATTAAATCGCTATCAAATTTCATCCTGTGTATGAAAAGATTAAAACCGTCTATATTCTTATAAATACTACGAATATTTTGGGTGAGTATGGTTAGTGATTTTTGGTAAACGGTAAGATATTGTCTGCAGTTTTCTACCTCACATTCCTTTACCTCGGGTACAAAGGCATTATCTATGTCGCTAATTATATTAGCATCCATATTAATAAAAATGTAAGACCTAAAACACAATCGATTTAGTGGCGCTCCTAGGCGCCTTCATAGTCAATCGAGTTAATGTATCTAGTTTCAGCTGCTTTTTTAGCTGGGCAGTCAACATCACCAGTCTTATGGTCGCTCGGTTTTTTAAACCGTAGGCATGTTGCACATTTAGCTACATCTGTTTTTCTTGTACAGTCCTGAATCAAGTGGCCTTCTTCTCCGCAATGTCCGCACACAGGGGTCGTTGCTTTGCATGATTTTGCTGCATGACCATATTGCTGACATTGATAGCATCTGGTAACTAAAGTAAAGTCTCTTACCGGGCACGACGTCCAGTTTATATATACTCTGTCTTGTGTGATGAGGGCTTTACGAATGACGGCTGATACTTCAATTACGTAGTTGCACGTCTCAGCAGACTTCTTGCCTGACTTGTGGCTTAGTTTGATTGAGCTCAAAAATGAATCACGTGTCACGGTTGGTAGTTTGTCAGCTAAGTTTTGTTCAAATATGCATTTGAATACCTCATTCTCCGTCATTGAGGAAGGCACTCCTATAACAATAATGCGCGGTTTGCGTTTCTGCGGTTCGTCGACCGTAAGGCTTGTTGTAGCTCGCTGTACGGTCTCCTTGACTTTTTCGGAGTCACTCTTGGTCTCTGTACTGATTATAACTCCTCCGTTTCTAATTTTGCGAACGGCCCGAACTTTTAGCTTCATTTCTTCAGGGCATATAATTTTTTGGACTAGATTTTTTGTATCGTCGCTAGTTTTCGATTTATCAGAAGGATAAATTGCTACGGAACTGAGAGTGCTTGGACGTACATAGTTGTTGTGGCTCTTTTTAACCATATCTGCGAAAGATGTACTTGGCGATACTGGTTTTCCACAGGTCTCCTGGACGGTATGTTTTAAGTCCAATATGCAATCGGCCAAGGATTCCCTTTCCTTCAAGGTTTGTAGAGAACTATGGGTTTGTACTGCTTTCGTTTTTAGGGATTGGTACTGGACTGCCATTTGCGAGACTCCGTTTCCAACTTTTCGGCACAGGTTACTAATTTTTAATTTTTGCTCCGTGTTCATTTTCCCGTCAGAAGCAATAGAGCACACTTCGTTTAGGCATTGCTCAATCGATGAGAGCCAGTTTTGAATTTCAGGTGTTGGGATCAGAACCATTTCTTCATCCTGCACCAGCTTCGAGGATTGGGGGGTTGGCGTCGATGGAGGGCTGCGGCGCGTTAATCCACTCCGATTAAAGGGGCTGTTATCCATAATTATAAATTTGACTTCTGTCCATTTCAGTTTATTGCTCACTGACACACAGCTTTGTGCTGATCGCACTAAAATCACCGAAAGTAGGTCACAATTAAAATTTGTTAAATTATTATATTGTGATTAATGCACGTCTGCGTTCGGCGAGTACGCTGACTTAATGTATTTTTATGCATTATTTAAAATAATATGTATTAGCATTCTGCACTAATTCTCTATATATACTACACTGACCTACAATACTAAGTACTACACTTAAAATATATCATTTTTTTCTATAAACATTCATAAACGTTTTATAGCAAACTAGTGGCCCGCCCCGGCTTCGCCCGTGCAAAGCGGGGGTGGGTTATACATATAAACCTTCCTCTCGAATCACTCTATCTATTAAAAAAGGCCGTATCAAAATCCGTTTCGTTGTTTTAAAAATTTAAGCATACATAGGGACGGACAGACGACAGCGACTTTGTTTTATACTATGTAAAGATGTTTTCAGCGACTATGATCAAACGTTTTTATAAATAAAATTAAACTTTTTTTCGAGTCCTTTTTATTTCGAAAGTCTCTTGGTGTTAAAAAGTTATTGCAATTTTAAATGTGTGATACTTAATTTTGCAGAATGTGTAAAAGTGAGGGAAATTTCATACTTCTCCGTTCGCGCAATTTTCGTAAAAAAAGGGGTACAAACATTTTTGGTTCATGTATTAATAATAATTATATAGAATCTAGTTCAGTCAGTACACTGACACTAGTAAGATTGTCTTCCTACTTGATTGAGACTGACATTTTTGTAATTATGCAGTTGGTGTGCGTTTAAATAAATAAATAAATTTTAAGCGGATCTCGCCCTTACATGACATTTTTACAAGGGAGTTGATTTTAGGATGCTATTCCATCGTTAGCGTATCGTAAGAGCTGACTAAAAGAATGGTCACCTAGTTGCAAGAGAAGGAAAACATGATAAAAACCGTATGCCAGTGTCCTAACACTGTAGGCTAATTTCTCTCCATGAATTTGGAGGAGGCCCAAGTCAGTAGCTGGTAATTTAAAGGCTGAACCTCTAATAGTACATACCCAGCCTCCTACGAGGCGTCTGTGGTTTCGGCAGGTCATCGAACATGGCCGTGGTGCGTGTAATAGGATTGGCCCGTAGCCCTAAAAGTGCGGCTATACCTTCCTCCAACCTCGAAGACACATCTAAAACTTTCCGACCTATGGCTGTTCCCTGTAATTCCTAATTATGTATCAATTTCCTTGGAAGACATTGCAGATATTATAAAATTTAACTCTCGATTAGAATCTTTCCAACAAAAAACCTTCAAAGAGTCATGATGCAAAAGACAAACACACTGAACACGGTCAGGGGTTATCATGTAGAAAATAAAAATGATCTAAGCTCATTAAGAGTCTCGGTGGCGGCGGAATAGTGAACTGTATGAAAAAAAACCATGGATCATCTTCACTTACTAAACAAGGTTCATAATATTGCTTCAATCCCTTGGAGAAATCTCCTATGTGGCTGTACGGGTTGCCAAGAATATTCAGCCCAAGAACTAGTACGTAAAACTGCTGCACCAGTTGGGTCCAATAATGCCTCGAGGAGTGGTCCACTAAAGCCGAAGCAGTGATTGGAGCATTGTGCAGCTCGAGGTATGACATCCTGTAAGAAAATGACATTATTTAAGTTATCACCTTGACTCCAGTGGTTGCTCATTACATTTTAAGGGTCAGGCCATTCTTACCTTAGAACAACATCTTTTACATCGCATAGAGAAGATCCCCAGGAATTAAACAGATATTCTAACAGGTCGCTATTGAAAAGTTTCGGTCTATTCTCCTTCTTGTTCCCAAATCGCGTTCTGCTTGGACTATTGCTAGTCTCTGCTAAATATCCCCTTGACGACAAGCTCAACACCAATTTCACAGGCGAAAGATGGACAAATTCAAAGACGACATTCTTTTGGAGAACCGTCTGGCTCTTGATGGCGACTAACGGCAGTGGCATGTGGACCAAAGCCAGATCAGCACGGAGCCTCACAGCAGGCTTCTCTTCAATCTTCCAATGATTCAGTATATCAAATACGTAGTTTACAAAACCCCTGTCTAAATTAACACAGTACTCCTGAACTAATACTTTTAGATATTTGTAAACGTCTTGGTTGAGTGACGGTCGATGCTGTTTTAGGGCGACAATTTCTATGCACGGTTTTACTCCTCGATTAGAACGTACTTCAGCCGGTAAAGACGCCGGATATAACACACTAGGAAATACGGCTTCGTGTAATTGATTATCTATTTGCAGTCTTTGGCATTTCAAATGGCAGTATGTATATGTATCGGACTTGCGAAGCTGCAGCCACAAGCCCGGGTTGTAAGTCCTCCGGAGTTCCGAAAAGAATGGCTTGGTCATTTGCATTTTATCCAAATCAATGTGTATGTACTCTTTTAGCTGACACTTTTTCTGCTCCGTTTGGAACTTGTCTTCTATCCAAGCCGTTAAATCTGGAGAGAGTTGCTTCCATTTATGATTCACATTGACTTCCCATCTTGGAAGCGAATCAGTCATGCTTATGAAAGCCAGCTCTTTGACCCCAACGTGTGTTTGAACGCATACCGATAGACTGACCCCTGACAAAGACATGTACATTTCATAATTACTTCGTTCTGAATTGATTCTCATTCTATACTGGTATGCAATCCTTTCATCTTGAGCCAGTGCAAATACTCTTTGATATCCGTCCATAAAAGATACCCAGTACACAATGACTTTGTCTTTTCTCATCTTCTTGGACTTGACGTGATTTTCTGGTAAGTCTGACGAATCTGAGTCGTCACTGCTAGATGTACATGGTTCTGGAGATTTCGGAGTCAGTCGTTTGAGGGTAGATGATAGTTTTGAAGTTACACTATTCGTTGCAACTAAAGTACCGTGTTTCACCGAATGGAAACTTACCCTTTCTTCACCAAACCTAAAACAAAATTGCTGCATTTAAAAGTTCATCATCATCCCCAGCCTAGATTAGCTTCCAACTCTTGAGGAAAGCTGTACCTTTTGCAAATTAGCCAACTGTGCTATTTTGACCACGTTTCGTACAGACTATCAAAATTTCCAGATATTCTGACCCTTATGCAGATTTAGGTCAATAGTTGGTTCTAAATAAGGTAGAAGGTTTTAAGAGACATAAAACATGATCAAAAATTATTTTGGTAGATCTTTATGTGCTATTTTAGACTAACATACATACGGAAAAAACACATGATCAAATCCTTAACCAAACACCTAGAAAAGTATCACTTACCCATCTTGTCCAAAGTCGGCTACAAATCCTTTGCCTTTATTATTGTAAATGTTCCACAAGAGCCTTCTCTCCTTCGCGGGGTCATCCCACGTATACAACATAGACTGGTAAGGGCTAAGCAATGCCACTTGGCCAGAATCAACTTGGTGCAACTTCAGAAACAGGTCATCGCAGAGATTGTCGATACGAACTGGCGAGTCACCTTGGGTGTAAGGCTTGAAAGTGATGGTAAAGGGTCGGTCGGTGCCACCCGTGACGTCTACGCAGATTGCAGACTGCAAATATCCACAATTTGGTCTAGTGGTTAGATGTACCGCCTTTGGATCAACGGGTCCCGGGTTCTTTCCCGGGTCGGGCAAGTGTCTTTGTCTAAACCAGAGGCACTGGCTCGGAGTCTGGGTGTCATTTCTATCTATAATATGTATGTATTTACAAAAAAAAAATGTATTTAAGTAGTTTATCATCCATCTCGTTGGCATAACACAAGCATTAAGTTGCTTAGCTTGGGACGAGATGGCGTTGTGTGAAATGTCCAAGGATATTTATATTTATTTATTTATTATCTATTAAGGTTTGAATTGAGTTTTTTCCTTTTGCGTTCCTTTAGTCGCCTTTTGCAACAATTTCAGTACCTAAGACATGGATTGGTGAAACTGTGTATTCAACCCCATATTGGGGGTCACAAGACATACTAAATATATCCCAAACTAATGAAAAACTGTTTATTAACATTGTTGTAGTGGCTCATTTTAGAAAGCGAAATGATGTCGCAACGTAAATAAGTAAAAACTGCCTGGGCACACGCCTTACTGAATTGTTGACACAATCAATTAGAATACACGTAACTGTTTCATTCAACTGATTCTACCTGTTCCCATGTCCGTATGTATCATCATCATTACGTTTTTAACATAATACACACACGTTACAAAACTTATACAATAGTATTACGCCAGCCAGAGATACATAGCGACCACTAACTTGATTAGCAAGACTTTCCACCCAACTAATATAAGACTGACATATCACCTACTTTCTCCTCAGTTTTCAGGCAACGTTTACGCAGATATGTCGAGGGCAGTGTTATTTTCTATTATATTCCTAGTGATATGTGACCTCATAATTGCTGAAGACACAGACTGTTGTGACAGATGCAAATGTTCGCATGTAAGAGTTAAGCGAGGAAGATACTACTCTAGTGCACCTCAGAGATACTACAGTAGACCTCCACCTGGAATGTCGATAAAAGGACCCTTTTCTTATACTCCACCTCCTTTTGTAAACGACAATGGACCCAGTTACCCAGGGATCAGACCTTATAAGGTTAGTAAGCGACCTACTAACGATGGTTTGGGAGACGGTGACATAAATAACCTAGTGAAACATTTAACTAAACAAGATCTCGACAAAATATTGGAGTTCGCTTATGAAAAGGATATCACGCAATACAGCAAACCCCCAAGAATTGAAAGACCACAGTTTGAAACACCAGTTTTCAAAGAGAATGAAGCTGATGTACAGTTTGGTTATCAAGAGCAATCGGAGAAACCATATGAAGTTGACTTCAATAAATATGTAAAATATATGACTGACAGTGTACCAGAACAGATTTTCACACAAGATGATTACGAAAATCCGAACATTCATATCAAGTCCGCACATAGTAGTTCGCAAAACATTCCATTAAATATAAAACTCAATGAGATAGAAAATATTCCTCTAAGTCAAACACACGTAGAACAAAGCATTCCTAATTACACTGCGCCCAAAAGCGTTTTAGATTATCAAGTATATGATGACTTCAACATCGCAAAATTTCATACAAAGACAGATGTGCAAGAAACTCAAGCTAATAGTCAAATGTATGGCCCATTTAATGTACTAGGAAATATTTCGCCTAGTCCAAATGATTTCAATTCTAATAAACAAATATTTAAGGATAATTCTGAAACAAGAAACCCATACTTTATTGATAGCAATGAAGAAGAAAGTCTGCCTAGGCCTTTAAATATGAGAGATGATGATTTTGAAATATCACATACAAATAATGTGCCGACAGTCGTTAAGGCAGAATCTGTTTCATACAAAGTAGAGGATTTTGGAAATTTGCCTTTAATGAACTATGACTCCAAACTACATTCAGTGAGCTCATACCATGTGCCACATTACACAGTAAGTATTGAATTAACTAAATAAACCAACTACCTAATACCACCATAACAATGGGACATAGTGTCTTGTCTTTTTAAACATAATCTCTGGCATATACAAATATAATTTCCGACTCCGAAATGGGAGCAAATAATCTGTAATTTATTTTTTAATCCACCTTTAACAATCTTCTAAGCTTAACGCATATATATTTTGATAACTTTATCCGTCATGTGAAGTGTTGTTTCTCCTGTAAATTAATTTTCAAATTCTTAGGAATAAAACGTTGTTAACATCTTTACATTATTGTTTCAGATAACAACAGCGTCAAGACAACCTACATCCTACGAATCATCTCCATCAACTTCATTAGTACCATCACCATCAGCCGCTTTCATTAAAGCACCTCCTTTAGAACCTGCTCCTCCAAAGTCTGTTGCTGCCGAACAAAGCGATGCCCATCTCAAAGCTATTAAGATCTGGACACACAGGTCGAAAGGGACCGCATACACTTTGCACAACGATGGAACTCTTTCTTTAGAAACACCAGGCTGGCCAAAATATGGATAGAAGACTGTTTTTTATAGAGTTAAGACATAATTAAAGCTGTATTTATTATAAGTACGATCTTTGATTTCCGTGCTGCAAGCTTGCAGTCCCGCCAGTCTCTCTACCATCTATATTATGACGGTAGACACAGGAAGTGATAAAAATAACGGGTGGTCTAAAGAAAATATTAACCGATAGTCCCAAGGTAGGTCACGGAGATCTAAAGCATTAATCGATACTGATGGTAAGGCGAATCAAGTAAGACTGGTGCCATTATCAACGTTGTCAGTTCACTCTAGTCCACTGCCGGATATAGTCCATAGACGTATCCAGCTGCCGTCCTTAGCCTTTCACAGATCGGTGCTCCTTTGTTCCGTATCTCTCAGCTATACAGGACGTTGAGTGATTTTGAACTAGTGAAGGAGACTTAGCGTGAGCGTCTGGGCCCTCTCCCTGGGGTGCACTGGTTGAAATCATTCGTATTGTCGCAGTGCCTCTGAAAAAGGTCTTTGAATAAAAGCACTTACCCCTTTATCCATTCTTAGAATTGTAAAATGATTCTTTGTGATCGGGAAATGTTGTGAGACAACGGTGGAGTCTCTGTACTTGCAATGCATCGACATTGAGTCGGTCTGCGGCCAGAACGGCGTACATTGCTGGGGCGCTAAGTCTATCCATAAGTCCGCTGCTTCATTCTCTTCCATGAAACGCAAATGACGTTTGGTGTCGTTGTAGATAAGGAAATACGGTAAGAGGGTCACTATTTTAGTAAGCTGGGGACACAGTTCTGAAAGGGTTACCTAAGAAAACAAAAAGATGTTATAAAGTTTCACATTTTACAATATACTCGTAAATGTGTTTTCTAAAGAAAATGCATGATTTTTTTTAAAATTTTGAAGTTAAAATTTTGTGAAATATTACGAAATTACAAGAAGTTATTGTTTAGGTTTTAACATCCTTTTTCGTGGGAAATCCTCTTGTGTATTGGGGACTAGCTGGTTTAAGGCGGCGGAAAATGATAAGTTGGCTTTAAACACCTATGACTCTAAATATAAAATGCCTAAGGCATTAAGTCCGCCTTTGTACATTACTTGTGCAGAAGTGTAAATAAATAAATAGTTACTAACATTGAGTAGCAATCTATAATTCATCCTCCTTTCCGTATGTGGACAGACCACAAGGCCTGGAGCCGCAGCCACCAAGCGTGCTGCCCGGGACCATGCCGAGTGGTGGGCTCTGACGCGAACCCTCTCTCCACGACCTCTGATACCTCCTCTCCATCCGCGGCTTGAGGGCGACCAGAGCAGAGGTTCTTCGGTCACTTCATACCAGGTGTCGGAATGACGACCCTGTAAGAATGAATCTAAATGATGAATCCCCTTCGGCAGCAGCTTGTAAGAAACATGTAGTTCATCCGTGTGGTCATAGATTTTGAGTGATTTTGACCATCCCATCCTAACTTGAGAGGGCATTGTGGCTAAACAATCTAGATAGGGCAGGAATACGTGACGTAAATCCCGTTTTTAGGGTTTCGCTGGGGAAATTCATCAAGCGTTTACAAAAACCCTAGCAGTATACCCTTATACGTTTCATTTGGGGCGCCACAGGTTCACGAGGAACGCAGATTCCCAAATTTAAATAAGGTAAACCATTATACGAAATCTGAGGCATCAGCGGTATACCTTCATTTGCAGCGGCAGTCCGGTCTTGTTGATGACCCAGTGCTGCGCGTGCAAGAACAGTTCCCAGCAGTCATTCCTTTCCACCGTGACGCATACCAACACCTGCTTGTTGCCACCTTCAGCCTCGCAGTCGCTGCTCATCGTCACACTTTTCTCTGTCATATCTGATGAAAATAAAATGTTAAGCATTCAAAACGGTGGGGATTAAATAATGTAATATAGTTACACTCGATAAATCCGTTAAAAAGTGTTTAATTTTAATGTGTTAAATCGCGAAAACCTATGAAATCATTATAAAATGGAAAATTTAATTAACTATTCACACCAGCCTGAGGAAAGACAGTGTGAGGTTTGCCGCCGCAGCGTCCCCATAGCCACTAAACATCCCCCCGGTGCACCCGCCGCGGCGTCCCCAAAGCCACCAAACATCCCCCGGTGTTCCTGCTTCGTGGAGACACAGCCGGGACTGTGTCTCCATTGACGGTTAGAAGACAATGTGTGAACAGAAATATTGATGCATGTATGTCTTGGACCACATATTTTCTCAAACACCGAATGAGTTACCTATCTTAGTTAATTGATTTAGAATCGTCATCTGTGAGGAAAATACCTGGTGACAACGTGAAGCTACCGGTCCACGGGAATCCCATGTACTGCATATCTATAGTAATCCTGTGAGCTTGACTAAGTTGCAGTGTATATGTGTGCGTTCTTTCGCCAGCTTCAATTCTGACGTTCCAGTTGGCAGACGCACAAGAGACTTCAGTGGCGTAAGGCAGGCGATTGTAGATAGCCAGAGGAGGAACGACCCGGATGAGATAGTTGGGGATTGCGCGCGTCACTTTCTGGGCCTGACAACCTGGACAAACATCGTTTAGAAGAATATAACAGCTGCGTAGGTCTGAAAACCAGCACCAGGCCTTCTTGGCACGACGCTGACGTTTGTCTTATTTTACTTCAATAGCTTGTACTGAATATAAGGTTTTTACCCCAAGCCTGGAAAAGATTTTAAAATATACGAATTAACTAAAAATGTATGTTATGTGTACATACCTTCCACTGGCAGTATTCTCATTGCAAATATCCTCTTATCATCGTCAGCTTTAGCCGGGCAAATCATGTCTTTCGGGGTACCCACATCATTTGCTAATTCCATCCACCAGATACCTTGAGTCGCTGTTTGGTAACTCCTGAAACATTTTTAAGAGGTAAGTACTATTATTCGCAGGATTCCTGAAAATCGAAATCTTCTAGATAATATGACATGAGGACTTTTGATGTTAATGGGGACAATGTATTTGTACCTTGTGAAGGCTATTTATTTGTCTAATGCATAGATAATATCACTTTTATTGATCAACTCACTCGAAGTTAGAAGGTAATAGGAAAAGTTTGCAGTGATACGCAATGTACAGTGGCACGTTGTAAGTTTCCTGCGGCGCGATGACAGCCAACCTCATCTTGTCATCAAAAGGGTTGGTCAGCGACCCAATAATATCAGCCCCTATGGCTTGCAAATCTGTCTTCTTGTAGAACAGCTCCAAGGCGTATGATGTTTCATTACGTAGCTGTGGAAGGATCACGTAAATTATAGTTATTTTCAAATGAAATATTATAGTTGTTCAAAATCACGAAGCCCGATTGCCTCTGATTGTAGTTGGTCTAGTTGTTAGATGTGCGGCCTTTGGATCAACGGGTCCCGGGTTCGATTCCGGGGTCGGGCAAGTGTCTTTGTCTAAACCAGAGGCACTGGCTCGGAGTCTGGGTGTCATTTCTATCTATAATATGTATGTATTTACAAAAAAAAATGTATTTAAGTAGTTTATCATCCATCTCGTTACCATAACACAAGCATTTAGTTGCTTAGCTTGGGACGAGATGGCGTTGTGTGAAATGTCCAAGGATATTTATTTATTTATTTATGTGTTACGATAAACGCGCTTGTGTGTATGATAAGATACCTGAAGGTGGTTAGCAAATAAATTTGGCATGCGTTAAATGTGTACCAAGCAGGGCCGGGCAGATCAGGCCTGACTTTGTAAAACTCTTCAGGGAAGCCGAAATTATGATTATGATGTATAAAGTTGAAATATAAATAATCCACCTGTGATTAGTCTTCATCTAGGTAGAACTAGTCCACGTACAACCTTGCAGTTCCTATATGATATTTATGTCTTCTAAATCTGTGACGCCATTGCTTTACCTGTAATGGAGACCGTACGATGATCTTCTTGTTGTTATATTTGGACGCCCTTTCAACAACTATGTAGTACCGCGTTGAATTTTTGCTAGGATGTAACACGTGCAGTTTTGACACGCTGCGCTGAGGGCAAAGTATCTGAAAAGTTAAAAAAATATTTAAGCCCTCAACCTAATCTTATGGTATTCAACAGATCTTTTAAATCGTGTGGGGTGCATGAAATATGATAGAAAGCTCTGAAGTGAGAATGCTGTATGTGAGATTGTGAAATATATAGAAAAAAAACTTTATGTTGAACTAAACATAATTCTGTGTTTCATTAATGTTATATGTATATTGAACCCAAGAACATGATAAAAGCGAATTATTTTCTAAATATATAGTTATTTCCACTAAGGAACTTACTGTTAGATGGTCCAGGTCGTGCAGTCGGACAGTCAACGAAAGGTCTGTGACCTTCGTATGCAGCGTTGATGGTGGGGGTGGTGGTTGTGGAGACCACTCGCAAGGTGCTGGTGGTGACATGGTACCTCCAGGAAAGCCACCTTCAAAGCTACAAAAACAGCAAGTTTTATACTAAGAACTAAAATTACTACAGAGTACGAAATAATTAGAAACCTACCAGTCCCATTCATCGATAACATCATTATTTTCCGGCTTTTGTTTAGTATCAGGCTCGTCTAATAGCTCTGCGGAAGAGGTGTCACAACCTGTAACAAAAACCATTTTAGTAGTTAGGTACATTCAAAATTTTAAATATATTGTTGGTTATCAATTTATTGACTTACCTGGTGTACTTGGCCGGCTCGTGTCCACATCGTAATCGGCTATAGCTAACACTCGGTCATTCCCAGCTAAATCTGTTTCGGCCTTAGTCTTTAAATGCACTGTTGAACCGGGTCCTGGAAATATTGCGAAAGTCTTAGATATAGTTAACATCTCGATAACAAATTGGTTAGAACTACATATTTAGTTGTAGATTTATTCTTGTTATCCCTTCCACCAACCAAGAAGAAGCAATAGTAAGTATTAGTGAGAAATATAGAGAGAACATTTCCACCAATCAAATAGCGTAAGTAGGCTTACCAATGTCGTTAATTAGAAGTATCCCCTTTTCACTATTGACTATAGCCGACACAAGAACAGTTCTATCTGTGCACGCTGATGCTAGATCTAATAACGCTCGAGCCCCTGCTGGGGTGACAGTCAAGTTGAGAGTATCCTTTGCTTCTATAGTCACATAGGTACAAGTTTTATCAATGAAGCTTCCTATATCCAGGCCCGAATCGACACTATCTTCTCTGATCGGATCCTGTAAGTTTCGCAATTAGGTAAATATGATTATTTTTGAACTATTAATAATAGTCACATTTGTAGTTCTCCTAAACAGATTGTCGCTACTTACCTGTAATGTAACCGTTTTATGTTCGGTATCCTTTTTCACTTTTGCTTCACCATCGGTAAAAGTCACTGCTTTATCACCCTCTTCATGATCACTACCTACTTCAGCTTCGCTCTGTTCCGGTGCCGAAGAGTCGTCATCGTTGCTGACTTCTTCTGCACTTGAGTCACTGGTCAAATAAAAATACGATTTTATGGCCAAATTCGGAATGAGTATCATTTCAATTAAATGGTGGTAGTTTATAGAATGCTATTGAATAACTTACTCAGTAAACAAGTGTCCAATAGCTGTAGCCAATTTATCCATCAATCCACTTTCGTTTTCCGAATCGGACTCATCACCGTCAAGAAGTCCCAGAAATGACATATTCCCAGCACTAAAGTCTACATTATAATGTTTGCTCTCTTTCCCGTTAGGATTTTTTATGATTATCATTTCGTTATCAGTATCGTATTCGTCTGCTGACGTTTCTGAATCGAATTCATTACGTTTCTTGGATTTTTTGGAAGCGTCTGATGTTATCGATGTATCGGCTTCGGTTTCATTTTGAGGTGAGGACTCTAGGCGTGATGTCATATGGTACGCTTTAGCCTACAATTTTTAGAAGCTGAATTCAGTATCGGAGTGTAAAAATTCAAGGGAAAAGTACTCGTAATGTAGTAAAAGTTATTCATACCTGGAAGAGAGTAGCAGTGATTTCCCAAGGTCTGTATATGTTTTCATTTTGTACGACGGGTTCGATCAGAGGTTCCCATACATCTAATTTCTCATTGTAACAAGACGCTAATATACTCAATGATGCTGTACCATGCAACTGTTGAGACCAGTCGTAAAGTGACGCTTCCATTTTGGCCTACAATACAGGAATATAATTGTTAACAAATACATTATCCATATTTTTAATTTGTAAGTATATTATTTACCTAATATCATTTTGAATGTTATTAGTTAGATAAATATTTCACAGCATTTTATATACGGATCATACCTTCGTCATCAACACAGGCACTCTCACATTCTGCTCTATCTCAAACATAATCCTCACGCAGGGAATAGTCATCAGAAATGTCTCGGAAGCCCGTGTACATGGGTATTTCGGCTGCACGTAGCTATCCTCTGGGTTGAGCGCTACGTATGGCGTCAACTTTTTAGGAGACCAAAGATCTTCATCCTGCCTTTCCGACTTTGAATTGTAATTAGCAAAATTAAACTGTTCTTTTTCATCTGGGATTACAAGTTCTGTTGTTACTTCTTCAATTATATCTGATAAAATAAATCACATTGGATTAACTTCGAAGTAACAAACCGTTGCTATTACTACTACTACTCAGCCAATACATGACCCACTGCTTGAACCATTT
The DNA here is from genome assembly GCA_905475355.2 of Clostera curtula. Lineage (NCBI taxonomy): Eukaryota > Metazoa > Arthropoda > Insecta > Lepidoptera > Notodontidae > Clostera > Clostera curtula. The sequence continues at coordinate 961,969 of FR997804.1, read as the reverse complement.
AAATGCAGGGTAATTTAGCCTATTGCGCCACGCTGGTTGAGGGGTTGGCACAGGGTTTCTTATCAGGTTATCCTTCTCTTTTGCCTATGTTTTAGTAATTTCCTTCTGTCGGCTTTTACGAAATACTCAGGCTTGAATATGGGTGGTGACATTATGTATTATTTATCCGTCACCACACGGACTATAACATTTATTACTAGACAGCAATTATAAACTTACCCATGACAGTATGCACAGTCGTTGCTGCAATATGAACTTCAATTTCTGAAACTGACAGTTTCACCATAATCCCCTCTTCAACATTTTTAAAACTTTTGGAAAACTCCACATCGCATGGCTTGAGAACCATTTGTGGTGGTAGGCTTTTCAACTTCGATTGTAATTTAGACATAACCTGTAGGCCGGCGAGCGCAATCACAAATGATTCACTGTTTGAATGATAAGAGTAGTCTATGAGAAGTTCTGTACGAAGGAGCAAAGCATGGCCTTCAGTTTTTGTGAGGTCTGTGAAGAACATGACCTCTGGCTGTCGAAATTGAATGGATATCGACAATCCAGGTTGATCTTCAGATACTGATGTAGCTGAAAATTATATAATGGTTAGATTATAATCTATACTAATATATAAAGCTGCAGAGTTTGTTTGTTTGTTTGTTTGTTTGATGGAACACGCTAATCTCAGGAACTACTGGACCGATTTCAAAAAATCTTTCAGGTTTAGATAGTCCATTTATCGAGGAAGGTTATAGGCTATATTTCATTTTCAAAAGAATTAGGGATTCGTATGAAAATTGCGATTATGTAAACCAAGGTTTAAAATCGAGAACCTATTTATGCGTGCGCTGCAAAAACTATTGGCAATAGAACAAAATGATGTCGTAGTACATCGTCGTGTCGTGGTGTGTAGGTCTTATAAAAATCTACAAAAAAGTCCGCGAGAGCACATATCTAACTATCATAGTTTAGTCACAATAACCGATTTTATGTTCATAAAAAATATAGAAAGAAAGAAAGAAAGAAATGTTTATTTGTCAGAATGTAGTAGGTTACAATAGGTGTTCTATGGTTTTTCAGGGTATCATACATTCTACCGAATTGGTGTACAAATATTAAGCTTAATTTATAATTATATTGTACTATCTAATATTTAACAATGGAATTGTCATCGAAAAATTCTTTAGTCGAATAATAACATTTATTTAACAGAAATTCTAATAATTTCCTTCTGAATGACGTTATGTTAAGATTCTTTAGGTCATTTGGAAGTTTATTGTAAATTCTGATAGCCATACAGAATGAATTTTTACTATATAATGTAGTGCGTTGGCTTGGTACAGATAATTTATTGGGGAATCTACTATTTCTATTTGTTACATTAATATTTCTAATAAACAGATCTGGGTTTTTGTATACAAAGATGGAAATCTCATAAATATAGAGACAGGGCAGTGGTAGGATACGGTGTCTTTTAAATAATGGAACACTGCTGTCCAGGTAGTCAGCACGACACATTATGCGTATACACTTTTTCTGTGCTCTGAATGCTCTGATTAAATCCACTGAATTCCCCCATATGACTATTCCGTAGCGTAAAACTGAGGAAACATAACCGTGGTACGCACATAGTATAGCATTGGGAGTAGCTACTTGTCTTAGTCTGTTTAGAACATAAACATAACTATCCAGTTTAGAGCAGATCTTATCGATATGTAGTTTCCAGCTGCAATGTTTATCAATTACTAGACCAAGGAATTTAGTTGATTCTAGTTTTTCTATAGCTTTGCCTTTTTGGGTAATATTAAGAGAAATTTGGGTGCTGTTATGAGTTTGAAAGTGTATTATATTCGTTTTATTTACATTTATATTTAAGTTGTTATTGTTTAGCCAAGTAGTTACGTTATCTATAGTGTTGTTAATATCTGTTTCGTAGGTATTTTTATTGTGGGAGTGTATAAGTAATGTAGTGTCATCAGCATATAAGATGCATTTGTAATTAGTTGAGTCTGGTAAGTCATTAATATACACTAGGAACAACAACGGTCCGAGTATACTACCTTGTGGTACGCCGTGTTCGTTTAACATGTATTCAGAACGATAAGATGTTTTGTGGTGACCAGCTACACTTGGAATTTCAACACATTGGTATCGTTCAGAGAGGTAACTCTCTATACTCATATCAATACATAGAGATAAGCACGGTTTCAAAGCCCACGCGGGCGAAGCCGCGCGCAAAAGCTAGTAAATAATCATTTGATAAAGTAATCCAATATGTGCGAAAATAAAACTCCATAATTTCAACTTCAGTAGCGTTAAATATTTTTCACAACCTTACCTGTAGAATAATAACCACTTGTAGAATCACTAGAACTGGGTAACCTAGCAGTGCGATTGTTATTTCCTGTCTTAGAAGGATGCACATCTCCGACGTAACCATGGTTCACGACTCCTCCTTCCATTGTTTTTTCACCTGGAAAACATTATGATAAATATATATTGATTGTGGCATTACCGAACATCCAAACTTATCTCCCTTGGAAGATGGATCGAGCGCTTGTCTGGGATGTTACATGTGTAGACACTTTGGCGCTTCTCGGAACCTCAGAGCTGGCATACGAGTATATCTCGCGCAAAGGATTAACATACCTATCCAGCACGAGTGCGCTGATTCGGGGTACTTTGCCAAGTCGCAGCGATTGGGTACAATTAAACTTTTTTGTACATATTTTTATTTTATTATTATCCTATATTATATATTTTAATATTAGTTTGGACGTTCAATCATTTGATTAATAATAATGAACTTATTAATAATGAATTTAAATAATCTCTATACATAAAAATGAATCGCTGTTCGTTAGTCTCGCTAAAACTCGAGAACGGCTGAAGCGATTTGGCTAATTTTGGTCTTGAAATATTCGTATGAGTCCAGGGAAGGTTTAAGAGTTGAGAAAACATAGAAATATTGTAAGTAAAATAATAAATACAACAATTTTATTTTCCCATACAAACTGTTACCTGTCAAACATCTGACGTTCGTCCCGACGACGGTTCGGGTCTTTATATCATAAACTAAGTAAATGATTATAATCGAATTTGCGCAACGTGTGTGTTTGTTTGATTTAGTTTGATCAAAATTAAGATAGCTTACATCTCAATTTATTAATATTATATTATTGCAACTTATTTATCTATTATTTGACAGTTATAATCATATGTTCGCTCCAAACAATGGCGCTGTTGACTGTATTGTCTATAATTTGGAGTAAGTATTTAATAGATGGTGCTTTGTTAAAAGTACAAACGTTTCATAAATGTATATACAAATTAATTAAATAAATAGAAATAAAATAAAACAATTACGCGGAAAATTAGGAAAATAAAGAAGACTTAAACACCATATAAAATTATTTCTAATCTAAAATTAAACTCTTTAAATGTAACCTCATTACGTTTGACATGAAATTAATAGAATGCGTGCTGCAAATATTGTAAAAGAGGATGTAACAACTAAAAAGTATCGTTTAAAACAGATGCTTCGGTCGTATTTACAAAATACATATATGTATATCTTTAAAAATAAAAATTAATTGCTGTTCGTTAGTCTCTCTAAAACTCGAGAACGGCTGGGCTGATTTGGCTAATTTTGAATATCATTATAAATAAAAATGAATTGCTGTTCGTTAGTCTCGCTAAAACTCAAGAACGGCTGGACCGATTTGGCTAATTTTGGTCTTGAAATATTCGCCGAAGCCCAGGGAAGGTTTAAAAGGTGAAAAAAACATTCAGGCTTCTTATTTATTGATTCTGAGGCGGTACGAAGTTTGCCGGGTCAGCTAGTCGCTAATAAATAATTTATCGATCACCTTACTGTTTAAAGTATCGTCATCTTACCAGGCATAGCATCAAGAAGGGTCTTAGCTAACTGCAGAAGGAAAGGCAGAGCAAGGTTGAGCCTCGTCCTGTCGACTCTCACATCAGCATGACGTGCTTTGGCGCCAGTCACCCTGAGACTAGCGTCGATCAATGGTGGCCGACGAACCAATATACAAGCATTTTCAGTACCAGTGTTTGTACCACCTTGTGATTGGAAGATCCTAGAAATTATTGTTCCTTCATTATTCTCTTATCAAAATTGATTGAGATAATATTTTGTGAAGTAAAGGTTGTGTTAAATGAATAATTACCTCTTTATAACAATGGTAGGATCTGGTCTTATATCTTCAATTAGTAAACTCTGCAGACTAGCCTTCATCTCTAAACTTCCATCAGAACTGTAGTCCAATTGTAGTGTCAATTCACCAGAGGTCAATTTAGCTAGACCATGACTCAAATCCCTGACTGGTGAACTTAGCACTTCATCCATATCACTAAAGAGTTTTAGTTCAATGCCTTCCAATGCAAATCTTACCAAAGCTTCTTTCCTTATAGGTTCACCTTGTGCGAAGAAGGCTTGTAGTTTTTTTACTGATGCATCAACTGGTGCAGTGTCGACTGGAGAACTCGGTACTATACTGCCTATAAAATAACAGAAAAACAATGCCATATCTAAAACTGGTGATGAAAATTATTAGAACGCCTTGGAAGAGTTTATTTTCACGTTATCGCCATTATAGGCTTCCATTCCAACAAAAATAGTCGCTTTGATGTTGTCTTTAATTTTTTAAATATACTTACCGACATAATGTCCTTCGCTCAAGTTGTCAGTCCACACAGCCAACATAGTGGCTAAATCCTTTTGACCAACGTTCATTAGAATTGTGTCTACAGAAATATCGGCTTCGCAAGCCAGCAAGTCCCGATATGCGTTGATAGTTACTAACTGCTGGTAGCAAACAGCTCTCTTCATGTCACATCGGACGGAAACTGGCTCTAGGATTGGCTCCTGTAAGATCAGAAGCATTTTAATAATTGTATTTCATTTGTTTTCATAAGTAATAACTTTAATCTTGCAAGCTATGTCATATTTTACAAACCTGTACTTCCAAAGTACCAGCCAGCGTCATCACTGCTCTGGAGAACGTAATGTTCACTAGTTTGATCAAGATATTGTCTATAATCGGATGTTGAATCGGACTGCTTGGGTCCTGAGCGATAGTCAATTGTTTGAAGAAATTCTCTATCAGTAGATCACCTGTAGAATCAAATTGTACGAATATTTATAATTAGAAGATAAATTAGGAAATACCTTAATCCAATACACAACTGTCTGAAAATGAGTCTCTCGTAGAACTTACCCATATTTATGACGAGAAGATTCGGCGATGAGGGCTTCTGAGGTAGAAGCAAAACGGGAGCGTGAATCTGATAAGAAAAAATGCGGTGCTGAAGAAAATATTTTTTCCGGCGGCTATGCAAAGTTTGCTGTACTTTGTAGGGACAATGAACATAAATATTAAATCTCTATAGACATCGAATAAGGACATGGGGAATTTAGGTCTAATGCTTGTAGATTTGTAATGAAGCAATGTGCAATGTGCTTATGTGTAACTTTAATCTGCAGGTTACGCAAGGTCTGGTCATTCTACCATCTATGGCACTCGTTACACGTAGCCAGTGGCGTAAAAACTGACAGATAGTCTAACCATAAAATTACGGATGGCCTAGTGGGAGGCCACCTAGTGGGGGTGGGTCGCGGAGGACAGACCGCAGTCGCTCCCAGCAAACAACGGTAGTTAGCCGAAAAAGGCCAAGAAGGACCGTGTTTGTTTTAACTATTCGTCCATTTACTATTACATAAATGGACTGTTGGTCTGTGATGCAATAACCTCAAAACTTAGTTGACCCACCTCAATCACAAGGTTCAGTCGTGTGCTCCAGGTTCGAATTTCATGAGCTTGTTTCTCCGCAGCGCGTTCTGCTGCCACCACCGCCTCCGCGGCGACCGTACTAGGTATCAGGGGCTCTAGGAATTGCTGTAACAAGGAATTATTATTGACCGAACGGACTATATCACTTATCCTGGAGATATCCTAGGATGAAGTTTGCTGTTTTAGGCATCACGTTACAGGAATTATTCCTATACACTCGTTTGCCCCTCGCGTGACCTGATAATTATGTAGTGTCGGTTGTCCCAATTTTTTTTGCTGATGACGCACGCCTCGCCGAATACGAGAATCAAAAATCAAAACGGTGTTTGTTCAATTTTTAAGTAGGTATAGCTAGTTGCTGCCTAAAACGTCCATCTGGGTTGTATTTACACGACATCAGCAAAACATTCAATTTGTGATTAAATAAACAGCCGGCTATTTGAACTTATAGTTACTAGTTAGTTAATACCTAATATTGCTGCAAGGTGCTGTCTCGTATTGCATTTGCCCATCCAAACCATAATGAAAACAATGTCAAATAAATGCTGTTTTACCTGTAAGTGGTTCAGCACACAGCAGAACACGACGACATGCAGCCTCCCCAAATAGATCTTGAGTTCGCCATGTGCCTTCATTGGCTGGTCCTCCCCGCATGTCCCAGCGCCGTACACACGTGCCGCGGCTCGCACGTATTTCACCTCAAGCACCTTGTCTTCGTCAGGCCAAATCAGCTGTTTAGGTATAATGTGACATAAGAATTTGATGGTCTAAGCCCGTGTTTCCCAACCTTTTTTAGGCCATGCCCCACCTTAACACATCAAAAATTATTACGTGCCCCATACATAATTTTTAACCTTCGTAAATTGTTTGAAAATTCCATTTTTAAATTGGGCCCCAAGTTGGGGAACACTGGTCTAAGCGCTAAGGTATACTGATTCAAGCGGTTAGTTCAAAACCCTTATTGTACCCCTACACTTTGCATCGATAATACGCCAAAATAAAGTATTTATGTAACTTATAAACAAATATTAAAACAGAAATTGTAAGATTTTTCTCCAGTTTGAGTTTTCATTTAAAATGTTATTATTAATTGAGAGGGAAAGGATGTATCGCAGGGGCAGTTTAAAAACATGAAGTTACCCAGACTCAGAGCAAGTGCCTCCGGTTTACACACAGACACTTGCCCGGCCCCGTACTGGGTATCCGGAATCGAACCCGGGACCCGGTGATCCAAAGGCGGCACATCCAACACTTACTGTCAAACTACTGTCAAACCATTGTCAAAGGGCTGCTTTTGGGAGTCGATCTTTCAATACTACTATGGGACCAGCGGTAAATGTGAAAGAGTAAATATTTTTTTTGTAAAACTAGTGGGTACTAGTGGTACTTTCAGTGTTGCGACGTTTTAATTGTAAATATATACAATTAATAATAAATACATTAATATTCCGTGTGGTGGCGGATTTAGAATACATAGTGTCATCACCCCATTTCATGAGAGTGTCGTAAGAGCCGACAAAATAAAAATGATACGGCCGAAGACGTAGGCGCAACAGAAGGACAACTTGATACGAAACCCTTTGCCCGGCTGGCCAGCGTGGCACAGTAGTAGGCTCGTTACACTCCATACAACTGGAGGCGACCCGTCTAAGCAGGGGATCATTTATGGCTTGAGAATTATTAGGGAGTAAACACATGAATAAGAAACTATTAGAAAATTATAATTACCTTAGGGTACAGGGTCGCTTCGGACAAGTCATCGAGATGTAGGGAACTCAAGTACAGCTTAAATATCATTCGATCGTTGGCACGGAATACACAGTCGCTCTCCAGCCCCGCAAGCCTCACTTCCAGCACCGAACACTCCTGATGACACAGCTTAACCGATATCGATGATGCTCTGAAAATGTACAGTTTTATGTTCGCTATTAACTCTTACAGATTTTAACTTACTTTATAGTCCAGGAGGAATCGGCGCACGAGTACCGAAAAGTTTTCACCTCAATTTTTTTTATTCGATCTCTTCAAATTGTCCTACTGATGATATAAATGTATGTTGCCATGGGGCCACATGGCATAAACAGATTTATTTTTAAAATTTCAAGAAATTGTATTTTTCAACCGGAAAATCTTTTTTTTTTTTTTTTTTTTTTTTTTTTTATATTATTTATTGAAATACGAATAAAAAAGGTCACATGTCATTTCATGATACAGTTAATATTTTTAGAGATATGCATTTTTAAAGGTTCGTAAAATCGCAAACTTGGTTATTTTTGACCCATGAAAAGTATATCTCCCGAGTAGCTGTACTATCTATCTTCCGAGTAGCTTTAATAATTTTTTTTGAAAGTATACCGAAGGAAATCACCACGTCTTTGGCTTCATCTTCTGTCCACGCTGAGATGCTGCTCAAGGATAATGTTAGAGAGACGTCAGGCTTGCTCAGTTTCACTTATGTGACCCCTTCTGACATTGTTACAGCCTTTAATAGTATTACTTTGAAGAAAACAGGTGATTTGTGGGATATATCAACTGTTGTGATTAAAGGGGTTATTTCAGATATAGCTCCTCAGCTTGCTAATATATTTAATGAGTGTGTAGATGTGGGCGTATTCCCAAATTGAATGAAACATGGTAAAGTCATCCCACTCTACAAAGCTGGCAATAAGAAAGAGCTTGGCAACTATAGACCTATTTCCATTTTGCCAGTTTTAAGTAAAATTTTTGAGAAAATCATTTTAAAATAGCTACTGCAACATTTCCACAAATATAAATTGTTACATAGTGATCAATATGGGTTCACTAAGGGTCGCTCTACGGCTGGGGTGCGTGTGTGGAACCTCCCCGAGCGACGAGTGCGATTAGCAACTTCCCCCCCCTCGTCCGGTGCACCCTGGGCAACGGCTGGATCACCGTAACGGAGTGACCAGCCGGCCAATCCACACCCCCATCGTCCGCATTGCGCGCGCGTGAATTAAGATGGGATTTGACGATAAACCCGTCGCTCCAACCTCAGAGGCGCGTCGCCTCCGTTCGAGCTTGCTCCCGGAGCGCGTGACCCCTCTCGAGTGCCCTTCTCAGGGCATGGAGCGATGTACCGACATGGCGTCCGAAAGGCGAAAGGCTGGAAAGGCGAATTTGAAAGAGGTGAAGATGGTTACTCAACCGATTGACCCCATAGCTGTGTTTGGTCCCATAGAGGACCTTGAGTCGAGCTCGGACTCGAATACGAGCATGGTCACAGTGACCAATGCGACCAGCGACCCTGGTAAGCTCTGGGCTCGCAAGAGGTCACATTCCCGCAGCTCACGACGGGACGCGGAAACGGACACTGGCGATGAGTCTAGTACAGACACACCGGCCTCCAAGATTAAACTGGTCGCTGGCGAAAAGAGGAACCGTGGTCGGCCCCCTACCACTGGGGAGTATGTCGGTCGCTACAAGGCTCGCAAGGAGCTAGACACCCTACAACGCGCTGCTGATAAGGCGGAGAAGGAGGAAGTAGAGAGGGAGCAGAAGCGACGCAGCTTTCTGCGGGATGCGGCTGCCAAGGTCAGTCGGCTCTCCGACACGTCGTCGGAAAGGCCGTCTCCTGTGCTACGGCTCAATGAAGAGCTGACCGCTCCGGAACTCGAGGTGAAGTTAGAAGGGGCGTTGGCGACCATGAGGCGCGTGGCCACCATCTCAAAGGGGCTGAAAGGCACAAGCCAGAAGCTCCTTAAGGACGCCACGACCTCCTTTTCGGAGGTAGCGGAAGTGCTCTTTTATCGGTCCCGCTCCGAAGAAGAGGCCAAATTGAGGGCCCAAGTTCGACGGCAAACAGAACAGATGGCCGAATTAGAGAAAGCCTACATGGCCCTCCAAGCCGAGGTCGCTGAAATAAAATTCGGCGGCCAGGGCGGGAAACCTACAAGGAGCGCGGAAGAGGAACAGGAGCTACGGCGCTCCATCATGCTGGAGGTGGGCTTTATGGTGCAGGCCATCAAAGATGACCTAAAAGACCGCCTGCTCCCCGAAAAGCGTCTTCGCCCACCTCTGGCCGCTGACCGTCGTAACGCCGAGGCCGCCCAGGGCTCTGTCCCAGCAACATCGGTTCAAGCGCCTCTGTCATACGCGGCTAAAGTGGCGGGAAAGAAGGGCCGCCAACTGGAGCCGATTCCCTCAACGTCGTCAGCGGTGCCAACTCCGATCACGGTAGCTCCATCTACACCGATGGTCTTGCAGGAACCAGTCGCCCCGGCGAAACTGTCCGCCCCGGCGAATGTGGCAAGAAAACCCTCGGCGAAAGTGGCTACGCCCGTGTCTAAACACGCTGAAGAGGTCACTGGAAAAAGGCCAAAGAAGAGACGCACCGCCTCCAAACCGGCGCCTCCTAAGGCTAGCCAGCCAGCCACCGCCTCGCAGGAGGGCGCGTGGGAGACGGTAGGTTCCAGGAAGGAGGCTAAGACTGCGAAGCGTAAAGCAAAAAAGGCGAAGCAACGGGCCGCCAAAAGGGAGGCCAAGGTGAAGGCGCAGCTCAGCGCCCCCCGTTTCACGGCTGTGGTTCTAACTCTGCAGCCTGGAGCGGTAGAGAGAGGCGTAACATATAACGACGTCATGACAAAGGCAAAGGCGGCTATTGATATTGTAGGTCTTGGTCTCACCAATGGCGTGCGCGTCAGAAGCGCACGCACTGGTGCCCGCCTGCTGGAGGTTTCCGGCACCACCAGCGGCCCTAAAGCGGATGCCTTGGCAGAGCACCTGAGGACTGCTCTGGGCCCGGAGGACGTTCGGGTATCCAGGCCCGAAAAGTGTGCCGACCTTCGTATCTCCGGCCTTGACGACTCGGTAACAATACCTGAACTCGTGGAGGCCGTGGCGCGGGTCGGCGGCTGCGCCCCTGGATTGGTTCGGTCGACGACCATTAGCCCAGGGCGAAAGAGCACGGGCACGGCGACAGTGACGTGCCCGGTCGTGGCGGCCCGAAAAGTCGTGGCTGAGCCCCGTATGCTGGTGGGATGGTCATCGGCTCAGGTAGTGCTCCTGCCGCCGAGGCCATCGAAGTGCTATCGCTGCCGTGGAGAGGGGCACATCGGGACAGACTGCCCTACAGGCGTCGGCATTAGCGACGCCTGCTACAATTGCGGGCACTCGGGCCATAAGTCCGTGAATTGCCCGAACAAGACGCGCTGCCCCAGGTGTGAGGCGGCGGGAAAACCGGCGGAACATCGCTTGGGCGCTCAGAGCTGCGCTGCCGTAAAAGCGAAGAAAAACGGGACCGTTAAAGGCCGCCGGCCGGCTGCTTCTGTGCAGCCAGGGCCGTCGACGTCACAGCGGGTGCCCCAGGCGGATGCAAGAATGGACACCCAGTAATGGACCAGGGCTTCACTCTTCGTATCCTTCAGGGAAATATAAACCACTGCGCCGCGGCTCAGGATCTCCTGCACCAGAGTGCGGCGCGGTGGACGATCAACGTGGCGGTGGTCGCTGAACCATATTTTGTTCCCCAAAGAGATGACTGGTTGGGGGATGTCAGCGGCTCGGTGGTCCTGTTTGTAAGGGCGGCCGTAGGCACACCGACTCCGGAGGACGTACACCGGGGTCGAGGGTATGTTGCAGCCCGAATCGGTGAAGTGGTCATTATCGGGTGTTACTTCTCGCCTAATGCACCCCTCGCCGAATTTGAGACCCTTCTGGCGGAACTGGACGCAATTGTAGGGCGCAGCCATCTTCCCGTGCTCGTCGCTGGGGACTTTAACGCCAAATCTACGACATGGGGTTCCCCGGTGGCGAACGCGAGAGGAGAACTAATCGAAGAATGGGTGGCCACGTCAGGACTAGAGGTCCTTAATCGTGGGGCTGTAAACACATGCGTGCGGCAGCGGGGCGGGTCCATTGTGGATATTACCCTTGCGAGCCCTGCACTCGCGCGCAGAGTTCGGTACTGGCGAGTGGTAGAGGAGGAGGAGACGATGTCGGACCATCGCTACATACGGTTCGACATCCTCTCCCAGTCCTCTACCACCACACCTAACACGGTCCATCACAGGGAGGGCCCTAGATGGGCGTTACGTCAATTGGACGAGGGCCTCTTGCGGGAGGCCTCGCTTGTGAGGGCATGGGCGTCTGCGCCAGGACTGCCGAAGGATGTGGAGGAGGAGGCGGCATGGTTTCGGACCGCTGTGTCGGAGGATTGTGACGCGGCAATGCCCAGGGTCCGGGCCAAGCCTCCAAAACAGGCGGTGTACTGGTGGTGCCGGGAGATTGCGCTACTTCGCCAGTCGTGTGTGGACGCAAGGCGGCGGTATGCCCGCTATCGGAGACGCCGTCTTCGGCCTCTGGGATTCGTGGAGGTGGAAGCGGAGCTATATGAAGCCTATCGCACCGCTAAGAAGGCTCTAAAAACAGCCATTACGCGGGCAAAGAGAGCAGCTCGGGAGGAGCTGCTTTCCACTCTGGATAGGGACCCGTGGGGCCGTCCCTACTTAATGGTTAGGAGAAAGCTTCGCCCATCAGCACCTCCACTGACTACAAGTCTTCGGCCACAGCTTGTAGAGGAGGTGGTCGGGGGTCTGTTCCCGGCAAGGGGTGTGCACGTACCGCCACCCATGTGTGCACCTCGGCAGACTAACGCGCCTACCACTGCGGGTGACGCTTTTGAGGTAGGGGAGGTGGAGCTGCAGCTCGCAATACAGAGGCTCAAAGGTAAAAACACGGCCCCGGGGTTGGACGGGATCCCGGGCCGTGTCTGGATCATAGTTTTGGAGGCACTGGGGCCCCGGATGCGGGCCCTGTTTACAGCATGTTTGCTGCGTGGCCAATTTCCCCGTATGTGGAGAGCAGGGAAGCTGGTCCTAATAAGGAAGGAGGGGCGTCCGCCAGACTCACCATCGGCATATCGTCCAATTGTATTGCTGGACGAAGTGGCCAAGCTCTTTGAGCGCATCATCGTCAACCGCCTCGTCCAGCATCTTGAGACGGTAGGTCCGCAGCTTTCGGAGAGCCAGTTCGGCTTCCGCTGCGGCCGCTCCACAATAGACGCGGTAGCCCGCGTTAGGGAAAAGGCGGAGGAGGCTACATCCCGGGGCGAGGTGATGTTGGCAGTGTCTCTCGACATCGCTAACGCATTCAATACCTTGCCCTGGAGTTGCATAGAGGAGGCACTCCACTATCATGGAGTGCCAGCCTACCTCCGCCACGTCATCGGCGCATACCTCTCAGACCGGGCCGTAGTCTACCCGGTCCAGGGAGGCTGGGGCAGGCATGAGGTTTTCTGCGGGGTTCCACAAGGGTCTGTTCTGGGTCCAACCCTGTGGAACGTGGGTTATGATTGGGTGTTGCGGGGTAGGCTGCTCCCTAACGTCAGCGTGATTTGCTACGCTGATGACACCCTCGTAACCGCCCGTGCCAAGTCCCACAGGGACGCAAAAATTCTGGCCACTGCAGGTGTGGCCCAAGTCGTAGCCAGGATCAGGCGGTTGGGCCTGGAGGTGGCTTTGTGCAAATCTGAGGCCCTCTTCTTTCATGGACCTCGGAACGCGCCACCACCAGGCTCACACATTGTGGTCGGAGGCGTTCGCATCGCCGTCGAGCCCACGATGAAATATCTGGGTCTTCTGCTCGACGGTAGGTGGACCTTCGGGGAGCACCTCCGAAGGTTGGCCCCCAAACTACTGGGGGCGGTGGCCGCACTGTCACGGCTGCTGCCCAACCTTGGGGGTCCAAACGCGTCCTGTAGGAGGCTCTACACGGGGGTCGTGCGGTCGATGGCGCTATATGGGTCACCTGTATATGCGGGATCTCTGACGGCCCGTAACGTCGCCCTGCTGCGAAGGCCGCAGCAGGTGATGGCCGTCAGGGTAATAAGGGGGTACCGCACGACCTCCTTTGAAGCGGCTAGCCTCCTAGCTGGGCTGCCCCCGTGGGAGCTCGAGGCAAAAGCCCTCGCCGCCCTGTATAAGTGGCGAGTGGCAGAGATGGCGCAGGGGCGGCGTCCCCTTCCGAGGGATGTGGAGGAGCGGCGGACCGAGCTGCGTGCCAGGGTCCGCCAGGAGTGGGCGGAAAGACTGACGAGCCCCAGTGCGGGGCACGCCATCGTGGAGGCCATTCGTCCCGTATTGGACGAATGGCTGGAGAGGAGGCACGGTGCACTCTCTTTCCGGCTGACGCAGGTTCTGTCTGGGCATGGGTGCTTCGGAAAGTACCTGTGCCGCATCGGCCGAGAAGAGTCCCCAGGGTGTCACCACTGCGCGGATGGTACTGTGGATTCCGCGCAGCACACCCTGGAGGTGTGCCGTGCATGGGATGGGCAGCGACGCGACCTTATCAGCGTCGTAGGTAGCCTCTCGCTGCCGGATCTCATTAGATCCATGGTCCGGAGCGAGAGAGCTTGGAGAGAGACGGCTTCCTTCTGTGAAGCCGTCATGACGGCTAAGGAAGAGGCCGAACGGGCCAGGGAGTTGTCCTCCCAGCGCCCAAGCAGCCAGCGCCGCAACGGGCGCCGTAGGGCACTGGCTGACCTCCGCCCGCCGTAAGTGGGCCTGCGAGCGATGGACGTGGGAAGTCCATCGCCTGCGCAAAACAGGCCCCGGGAGGAAGGCGCGCTGCGTTCCGCGCGCGCCTCTCAGCGGCGGAAAAGGGGGGCTGTACAGCCCCCCATGATCGGAGGGGCCCGCCTCGGAGCATGGGGCTCGACTAAACAGGGTGGGCCGAGGCCCCCAGGGTCGCGGAGCATGCTGCCCCAGCGGGGGAGCGAAACCCGTGGCCCTGTTTCGGGCAGTTGAGGATCGCCGTCGGTTTTAGTGGGTAGGTTGGGGCGCAACTTACCATCTCCACGCGCTCCGGAGTCCCACATAACCCGGCCAGTTCCCAAACGGCCGGGTATCCATGAGGATTTCCGACGAAAAAAAAAAAAAAAAAAAAAAAAAAAAAAAAAAAAGGGTCGCTCTACGGCTGATGCCGGTGCTGTACTCTTAAAGCACATCTATGATGCATGGGAAAACTCACAAAATGCTATTGGTGTTTTCTGCGATCTATCTAAAGCTTTCGATTATGTACATCACAACACTCTTTTGAGAAAGATTCAACACTATGGGATCAAGTTTAACGCGCTTAATCTCCTTGCGTCATACTTGAGTAGCAGAATGCAGTTTGTGGACATAAATGGAGTCAAATCTACTGGTTCGACATTAACAATGGGCGTGCCACAGGGAACGATTTCGCCTTCTTTGTAAAAGATATTTGTAACATTGTTCTATTTGCTGATGATACCTCGCTTATTTTTAAAGTTGATCGTAAGAAAACAAATTTTGACGATGTAAATAGCGCACTCGGGCAAATATCTCAGTGGTTTACTGTAAGCAATTTATTGTTGAATGCAGCTAAGACCAAATGCATTAGGTTTACTACCTCTTACACAAAAGTATCGGTACTAAATTGGTATTAGATGACAAAAATTTGGACCTTGAAGAATCTACAAAGTTTTTGGGCATTACTTTAGATTCCAAGTTACAATGGAGGCCCCACATTCATAAACTCGCTGATAAACTTAGTTCAGCAGCGTATGCTGTGAGACAGGTAAGACGGCTCTCTCTTTGCGTCGTATTCCTCAATGTTGAGGGTCGTGACCACCCTTCAGCATCACTTTCTCTCGTATGATGTTCTTCCATCTGTTCCTGTTTCTGGCGGTGTGTACAATCTAGGAATCACTTAGAACTAAGTTTTGTGATATAGGAATTTTGACTGTGGCATCGCAGTTTATCCTTGCTAATATCTTATTTGTAAGACAGAATATCAGTCAGTATAAGACCAACTGTGATGTCACTACGTCCACTATCCGTACAAGAAATGGGCATAAACTAGTGATACCTCACCACAGACTGCAAAAAGCCCATGGATCTTTTGCAGGCCTCGGTGTTCGCCTGTATAATAAAATTCCTGACGCTATTGTAGATCTACCCTTCATAAAGTTCAAACATTTTGTTAAAACTACATTAATTAATAAAGGGTACTACCGCGTCAACGACTATCTGTGTGATAATGATGCATGGAAGTAACTGTCATTTTGTGCCTGTGCTCTGTTCCTTTGGCGCCTTTAATAATATATCTCATTGGCGAAATAACTTGTACGTAGCATTTAGAAAATGTCATAAATTGTACACTGTATGTGTGAGCAATGACGCAATGGAGACCTTTATTCGCGAATTTGTTTTTTGATTGGCCATGTCAAGGTCTATTCGTCATTCATTGCGTAAACGTGTAGCGTGTTTCTCTCATTTTGCGAACTTGCTCTCACTATGCTGTTTAGTGCTTTTTGTAAACAAGACTAATAATTTAAAAAAAAGCAACTACAGAGTTTCTTGCTGGCTCTTCTCTGTAGAGCAGCCTTCCGAACCGGTGGTAGTTTCGGCATGAATGTGAACGCAGGGATTGTGAGCGATCAGGGGAGATGGAGGGATTGTAGGAGAGAGGAGTTGTGTGTGAAAGGTGTGAATGTAGGTATGACGACTGATAGATGTGTGTGGAGACTACCACCTGGTGTATGACAGGGGCCCTAAGATGATAATAATATTTACAAATATGACGATTTATAAGAGTTTTGTGATGAAACCTACGTAAATAAAGTTCCTTTTGAGTTTGAGTTTCAGTTTATCCATTGAGATTAACCTGAAACGTCTGTAACGTATTTTATATACTTTTTTAATCTCACCTGACAGAATAGCTGAACTTGGTAGCACCTGGTGGTACAGGGGGATCCGCTTCCGGGTTCATCAAGTAATCCCAAAGTGATTTGCTTTTTGGCACCAACACAGTCTTCAAATTCAACGCGTGTCTGTGTTGTATTCTTTAACCAAAGTTGACTTACATTTAATAATACTTCACCACCCCCTTCCATTCTGGGAATGTCGTAAGAGCCGACAAAAGGAAATTTCAAGGCCTAAAACCTAGCCGCAAGAGAAGGAAAACTTGATACGAATCCATGTGCCAACCCGTCTGGCCGGCGTGCCACAGTAGGCTATTGACCCATCACAGGGAGGGTCTGTGCCTGCCATAGATGGTAGAAATACAGCCGAGGCTTTAGGTGTCCTCCGAAGCACAGGAAAGATCAGTTAATACACAAATAATGGACATGATGGTCACCCATTTAACAGCTAGCAGAGCCAGATGTTCTTAGCGGGCAGATCGCTAGGCTAATCTTAGCAACTGTAAGTACTGTCTTCTAAAATGTATACAATTGTTCCATAGAGGTTCTACAATTATAGTAAAATCAGTTTTTTAGATCAGAATGTCAAAATGTTATGGAAGCCTGTATAACACTTTCTTAGACTATTGCATTCTATCCCAAGTAACAGGTGCTTACTTGTCATAAATATATTGAAGATACTTCATCAACGTTCTAAGTGCATCGGCGTGAAGCAATAGTGAGATGTGGCCAGTATCCGCTACCAAAGCCTGCTCGACGCTGTGGAAATGTGAGCGAAATTCTGGGCAGTCAGCTCTGACCTACAAAAGAGAGATATTGTTAGAATATGACACAAGAAAATGTTACATTACGTTACATCATTGCTTTAATATTCATTACCGTTTATGCATCTTACTTTCCCTATCTTAGTCAATAAATGGCCTCCTGTATTTTGATGAAAGGAACTTATCCTTATGGCATGCATCTGGATATTTTACCTAGCTTGTTCGTTTAGCAAATATGGTGAACTAGTCCCAAAATATGTTTCTATGCGGTGACGGATTTCGAATACATAATGTCACCAACCTATGTACCCTTACTATGCTGTGGGTGTCGTAAGAAACGAATAATGGAACGCAACTTTTTTATATTTATTGTATGTATGTATGGATACCTAGCTGTCCGATGCCCGTGTAGTCGCTCAAGGGCCTAGCAGAATACCAGCGCTGCGTCATTTATTGTTATGATGTGGCATATGCTGAGCTATGGTCCTTTTTTGTTCTCACAAAACAGGATATTAAAAATTTGTTATTGTTACTTAAATATATTGTATTTTTACTTTTTTAAGTTTATCTTATTTGTAACTTGTCTTTTGTACCGCTCAGATGTGAGAACAAAATAAACACGTTTCTTTCTTTCTTTCTTTCTTTCAACTGGCAGATCTCCTAGCCGCAAGAGAAGGAAATCTTGATACAATTCTAATGCCAGCCCGTCTTGCTAGCGTGACTATAAACGCAAAACGAATGGTGTCCAGGGCCGACTGATTTTGTAATTACCTATTCAATCCTAAGATCAATTGATGATTATGATTCTGATAATTTTATAATGTTTGACACACCTTCCTATATAGTAGATTAAAAAGCTCCCCAGAACTGGTAATCAGCTCCAAATATTGTCCCGTACTGCTGTGGTGCTGCTTATCGGTAAGCAGGGCTTGACTAATTGACAGCTGGATAGCTGGTCCATACTCCATAAGCGCCACGTCCAGGCATACCTTCGTGATGCTCAACATGATATAAGGCTTCTCAGTTTGGTCGGTGGAACGAGAAAGGTTGATGACGATCTCACCTGATATAAAAAAAAAGCATACAGCTGGTACATGCCTTGGAAAGAAATTTATGGAGCTTCCATAGGATATATTTACATGGAAATATCAGGGTGTATCAAAAACTCAATATCCATAACGAGAGGATTCATGCTAAATTGCAGGAAATACAAAGCTACTTATTCCTTGACAATTTGGCCACCACCGGTCTGCCGTGTCTTAACACATTCACTGCCAACTACACGGCGCCGTGGAGATGTGTGTGGCCGAGTACACGGCGCCGCGGACGAGTGGGGAGCCAGGCACATGGCGCCGTGGTTTTCGACTGTGTTTTGTTTATGCATCAGTACCGCACCAGCCGTTACGATAGTTGTATGTGACGCAGGCCCTGTCAACTTTGTTCAGAGAAATAAAGATACCTACGGGGGCTGAATTTGTGTGTTGCCATAGCAAAAATCAACATATTTTTTTTATAATATGGTATGGTACAAGAGGCCATGTTTGTTTGTGTTGGATGGAGCAATTGTCATTATTGTCGGCAGCCATTGAATTTGTTTCGGTACGTTGTCGTCGATATTCTTTGCAATTTTAATTCACCAAAACGTCGAGTTGATCTTCTTATCCTCCGTTTAAGTGTTTAAAAGTGCAGTGATTTGTGGTTTTGAGAAAGTGACTCTAATCTGGTATAAGTATCAGTAACTTTTATTTGAGCTAAGACTTTTTTTTGTCATAAAATGTCGGACAAAGAAAACAAAAGAAAATGTTTCAAATGTGGGTGTTCACCAGCTGAAGACAACGTTAAATTGTTTCGAATTCTCATCAGTTTATTCATTTATTTCTGCTAGGATAATTTACCTGAATAACTTCCACCACTCAAGACCCGTGCCGTTAATTTAATGTATGTAATTTAAAATAGAATTAACACCATGTTTTACTGATCAATAAAGAAAATATTGTGTATCCTAGTTTTATTTCTAATGTTTGAAAGAAAAATGGGTAGGTAGGTTCCTATCATGTTCCTATATACGAAATTGCAAACCCCTCATTTGAATCTCCCGCTTTTGCATCCGCTGTTGACTAATATTTCTAGGGGCTGACTTAAGAGGGAGCTAGCGGCAGCCCTTTTCTCAGTTTTGTATGAAGTTGGCATTCTTCTCCGATAGGAGTATATGTGTTCTGTGATGTGACGACTGTGGCCATACGCGTAAAGAAACGATCTTTTCAAATCAAGTGTTGGATTAGGGTTTGCACGATTATTTTGTATAATACCTATGTTTGTAAAATACACTTTTTTACGGTAAAATGATTGACAAGCCAGGTCCTTCTAAACGCTCTGGTAGTGTATTGCCACTATCTATGAATGCAAGAACTGTAGTAAGTTTTGATAATATTTTTGATAAACCTTTATTGATTGATAAAAAAATGCATTTACACGGCGCCGTGTACTTGGCCTACGGAGCTATATAGGGCTAGCCCTATGCATTGAATGTTACTTTGAACAACATTTATAGTTTTTGAAAATTCTTGTCATTATTGGTTTTTTGTTTCTGCAATTAAACTTGTGTGATTATTAAATTTGTTTAATTTGTAATACCTATGTTCTAATTTAAATAATTTAACACAAAAACACTATAAATACATCACATACTGTAACAAAAATCAAATACACGGCGCCGTGTGTTTGGCCACTCATAGCTCCGTAGGCCAAGTACACGGCGCCGTGTAAATGCAATTTTTTTTATCAATAAATAAAGGTTTATCGAAAATATTATCAAAACTTACCTATAATACTTAATAACAAATAATTAAAACACTTTAAACTTATGGCCACAGTAGTACATTCATTACCAAAAACTGCTTACAGAGATGCAACTTACAATGCATTTGGCAGTGAATGTGTTAAGAAATAATGACAGAAATGCCAAGGACTATCTTGGAACTCAGATAACTAAGCTTGTAATACAATAATAACGAAACTTAGAGGTGGTTGGTTTTTACTAGAAATCTTAAAAGGTTTCTAAAAACGTTCATTTCGCGCTCCTACTTCAAGATTATCTCTCCTTAACCACATTTCGCATGGCTACAGGGTTTTTGAAATGAGACCGAAGATTTTCTGTATCTTTTTTGGTATTGGTGTGCAATATAGGGTTCATAAATAAATAAAATAAATTATACGAAAGGGTCAAAAACTTGTTTCAGTTTCAGTTCAGTTTCAGTTAATTTCACTAGTTTCAGTTAATATCACTCCTATGTGTTTTTCATTCCTTTACCATATATTTAAAATCCTACTTTCTCAGCCATTATGATTTTATTGTAGATATAGTAATTTGAGGTTAACGGTGCTGGTGGTACAATGAGTAATTTTAAGTTTGGATACATTTTTTATTATATTGATTGTTATTGTGTTCACTGTTAGTTAACCCTAATGATAAATAAAAAAAAAAACGTTGCTTCAAATGCCGACTAAAAGCCTACGTAAATAATTGACGTAGACTATAATTATTTGAACTTTTAAACGGCTGCGTAAGTTTTTCAATAATTTAGATATAGCCTTAAAGATCAAATAAGCGTCTTAGGCCTTACCTACAATGAACCTAAGTAAAGTATTGATATTGTTGCTTGGAGACACGTTATCGTCAAATCCAGGAAGATCTACCGATCGTGCATAAACCTCCATATCTTCATCGCTATGTTCTGAAGATATGAACACCTGCTCCGATTGCTGGAACCCAAGCTTGGCTCCCGCTTTATCAAAAATAGTTTCTGCTGCCCTGTGAGTAAAAGGAAAATTGTCTTTAGTTGCAGATTCAATAATCCATGCCAAATGTAATTAAACTATACTTACTTATTCCTGATTAAATAAGCAGCTACTATTTTCTGCCTTAACTTCACCAAATCATTGTAGCCAGGGTCGGCTGTCACTCTGTCTAAACAAAGCATTTCAAATAATTCTGGTTCATCCATAGCCTCGGCATAGTCTCCGGAATCCATGAATGATACTGGTACAGTGTTTGGTACTGGTATTGGAAGATTGTCCCAAAAATCAAGGAGTAGCCCAATAATGCGATCCGACAAGTTGAGTTTGAAGCTTGATAATGAAATATTTAGTTTGTATCTGAAGAAAAGAAAATATACACTATAAATAAGTCTAGTTAAAATGTTAAATGAAAATAATGAATCCTAGACTAAATTGCGACCTTGGCAGTAATTTGTAATCTTTCTTTATGCTGTTGGAGAAAACCACCAGCATTTTAATTTTTGGTATGAGATGCAATTCTGACTCTGCATGTCTCCGTGATTCTCGCCATTGATCATTCCAATCACAGAATAGTACCTGAAAATGTATTCAACGTTAATTTTAGCACCGGAAAAACGATATATGAGAATTAAAACTTGAGCTCATGTACACATTAATGTTTAACACCAGAATATCTTGAAAAATGTACCTGGCAGGAGCATTCAGCATGTAATCGATCATATAATCTTTCTTCCAACTCCATGCAAGTAGCGTCTTCTAGCGTCAAATTAGATGGCTGCAAATCTGATTTTATTATGATTCTACTTACGTCTAGAATCATTACGCGACCAGATCTGAAAATAAGGATATTGGCTGATATTTCAATCCATAAAAAGTAATGTTTTGCCTACACACACACATCATAATCTACACATCACGAGGACCAAAATAGCCTGAGAATGAACTCTGCTGACTGTGAAGGTTCTTTGTTCTAGTTGAATATAGTTATGTACTTACTTGTGCACACACCCATGCTCGGGCACAACCACACAAGGTCCTTTCACATCCACATTCAGTTGGAACACCTTCCTCCTGCTTATTGTATAGGCCAAGATAGACTTGCTTACACCTCCCGCCCTATACATCGCAGTAGATACTTCAGCAGCCATCTCCTCCGAAGTCATGGAGTGA
This sequence comes from Clostera curtula, assembly GCA_905475355.2. Classification (NCBI taxonomy): domain Eukaryota; kingdom Metazoa; phylum Arthropoda; class Insecta; order Lepidoptera; family Notodontidae; genus Clostera; species Clostera curtula. Next base: position 939,749 of record FR997804.1, on the reverse strand, counting down.
GTTTGGAAGAAGTTGATCAGTTCGGTGAACGAGTGCTGAAATGAGTAAGCAGTACAAAATAACATATTTCTAATTACGAGTTTGAACCCAAAAATAGACAATAAAGTTCTGTGCATGATGCGTTCAGGGTCTATGATGCCATACTACGACAAAGAGGTAAATAGTTTTCATACTACTCCTCCTTTCTAATATATTATGGCTATAACTAAATTTATATATACTTTCAAAAGTCTCTTTTTGTAATTTGAATTAACTCACCTCAGCATATACGAGTTCCAAGGGTTCGACGAGACAGCATAGCCCATAATCAGCCTCACTGCTGCAGGGGTTCTTCTCGAAGTCTACCGCTAGTAAATTGGAGCTGGTTGAGGCTGAACCTCTTTCTTGGGTCAGCAAAGGTACAAGTTCACCATCAGCAGTTATTCCTTCAATTGCTATGCTTTCTGCTCTTGCTGATAGCTACAAGTATAATGAGGATTGTTATAGAACTGAAAAAGGCTTCATTGTTCCAAAATCTAGCATTGACAAGAGTCTTTATGCATATATATATTACTACCTAAGTTTTGTTGAAATATCGGAAATACAAATTACTTTAGTACAAAAATTATAGTGCAATTTTATTACCTTATATGCTTTCGCTGAAGGGCGAGTTTCCAGAGAAGCTAGGAACTGGGTCAAATTTACCACCAATATTTCTTTACTTCTGTTCATTAGTGTTAATGAGCTGTTGGCGAGTGTCAAGTTTATTTTATGTTCTGAAACGACGTTAAATGATTGTTAAAATAGATGTTGTATTCAGAAAAAAGAAGATTGAGCGGTGGAATAAAGCCATCGTATTTTTATATAAAAATATACTGGTACTCTGATGATTCTACTACAAAATCCTCATCTAATAAAACAAAAACAATACTTGGCCTTTTAATTATACCTATATATTGCTTCGATTTATCCTGTTTTGGAGCTCCTTCTACGTAACCAATCAGCTCACAAACTTTCTTTTTTTCCGGGCTAGACAGATGGCTCCACAAACTCTTACTTCTTTCTGTTTTAACACATAACTCGACGTGTGCATTAGGTTCATCGTCCTCGCTTTCCGCGGGCGAAGTGCTTCTAGGTCGCCACCAGTCGAATTCTGTTTCCACCACTTCTATTCGCTCTGGTTCTTGGGATAGCAACTGTAAAAAGACGAACAACATAACACAAATTAACACACTACTGGACCGACCGCCAAATTCATGGAGGGAAGTTAGATTACTGTGCCACGCTGCGTCTTACCAGCATGGCACAGTAAACTAAGGCATGGGGTTTGTATAAAGTTGTCCTTGCAAATTATAGGTAGCCTGTAATTTCTTGCGTTACGCGGCTCTTACGACACCCACAGGTGTGGCTTGGTGACATTGTGTGTTCTAAATCTGTCACCACGCGCCCGCAATTGTCAACACTGCTTAAAAATACTGAAATTGTTTTACTAGGAGTTAGAAAACTGGCTTGGTGGCGTTGGGTTCGATCCTAGCAAAGCCTCGTTTTCTTCGAAGTATGCTCCCCCACTTGCCACTTACTGGAGTTGCCGTTGGTTTATCGCACCTCGGAGTCCCAAATAAAAGGCCTTACCCCCAACGTCTCAGTATATATTATATTTATGATTTCTTCCAACGTACAAAAAGTGTTTATCTTACTTCAAACTTCGCCTGCTCCCTTGCAATGACCACAGATATAATCGGCAAACTATCCTCGCATTTCTGCAGATCCAATTTCAGCTCTATGTCATTCGGGCTTCTCAGGGTGCTCTTGTAGACCTGCTTGTACTCGTTGTAGTTCTCTCTGTGCTTCTTTATAGCCGTCCAAGTATAGGGTCTAACCCGTTGTTCTACTACCACTTTGTAAGCGTATTGCCACCATTTCTTGATGTCTTTAGATAGAGGGACGCCAGGATGAAGATGACGATATTTCCTAAAAAAAGACTTCTGTATATTCGTTTATATAATAAAAATAAAACACTAAACTAACTATAACTACAATGATTTTAAAAAGATTAATAACTAAAATTTTTAAAATGGCATTTGCGTCTTATACTTTAAATTTAGATTAGATAAAATTGAGATTAATAAATTAAATTAAACTATATAAAGCAAACAGTAGGTTTAAGTTTATTTATTTTAATTTAATTTATTAATAATAATTTATTTTATGTTTGGTTTAATAAATCGTATAGTAAATCTTCATTTTAGTCAGAAGTTTGAGATTATTATCATAAGTTGTTACTATTGTGGGTTTTTTTTTTTGTACATTCAAGAGTTATCTATCTATTAGATTGTAGATTACGAACTTACCTATTGAGTTTTATTCTGGAAAATGATGATAGTAAATTGTTAATAGATAAATACTGCCGCCGGGATAACTGTAGAGCACTGTCCTGTAGGACAGCATCGAGCAGAAGGCGTGGAACACGGGATTCACCGGAACGGTTGATTAATACTTTTACCTTACAAATTACGGGTTTGAGTACTGGAACAAAAATATTGTAATAATTAAACTACTGAGTGAAGCCAGTTTATGTTACAGTCATTCACGGTAATGACAAAGCAAATATTAAAAGAGAAAAGGTGCGAGAGAGGGAAAGTTGTGACATGTTCGGGGCTGGATCAGATTCACAATAATGAAGCTAGTGAGTGTACCTCTTTTAAAAAGCTTGCAAGAAGCCCTATCAATTAAATACGGAAATACAGTCTTACAAAACTCGAAGTCCTCGTGATGCATAGAAAATTTGTCTAGTCCAGTAAGCATGTAATGTTTCCAGTTGTAATACTGCATGGGCGTAATGTGGGCTGTCTCATTGTCATCCAACGCAGTGGCGGTAGGGTTCCAGTACGCGGAGAGAGATTCAATGCGCATCATCTGATAGACCGTTGATGCATTTGCTGGAGTCACGGACGGCTTCCATTTACTACAAAATTGGTTTTAAAAGTAAATATCAACGACTTTAAATTAACCTTCAAGCACTTACCACAAGTAAATTATTATTGCTTAAATTCCATTCAGCTACCTACGAAACCGTGGCCTCCTTCTGCGAGGACGTTATTAAAGAGGCGGCGGAGCGGGTCAGGGAGGAGCATGCTTTGGCTGACTCGCGCCGCAACCGGAGGCCGGGGAGGAGAAGGCGACTCTTCCCCCACCTCCTGCCCCCTCCATAGTGGCCGGTGGTGGGTCGGTGGGGAGAGGTCTGCCACCGACGAAAGCCTCACTCACTGAGGGCTGTGGCGCCCCAAGTGTGAGGTGGGGGTATACCGCTGGGGTTTTAGTGGGTAGACGAGTAGTTTCCGGAGTCCCACATTAACGACGACCCAAACCCCGCGGGGCGATGGTATATAAAAAGCAATACCACAGCGACACCGAAGAAAAACTAAACTACGAAGCTTAGAAATCTATGTATAATTATAAACTTGATTAGGTGCCCAATTATTCCAATGAAAATATGTATTACTCCAATGGTCACGTTTTCACTAATTGCAATAAATGGAAGAACTGTTTTTCCGGCCTACTCACCTGTTTGTAGTCTCAATCGACAGACTCTGAAGACATAGACCACAAGCCAAAGGCCCATCCTTGGAGCTGATGGAATCTTCATACCTAATGTGAACATTCCTCACGTAGATTTGCAAGTTATTCACGATAGCAGTGAACAAATGTTCGAAGAAATTTTGCGGCCCCTTCAGGATCTCACTCTCTGCTTCAAGATCTTGTAGAATTTTCCTTTTGGCAGCTCTTGTTAAGCGCCGTTCTCTTTCAGGGTCGAAATGGCTGTTGGATATCGCCGGTCCAACGAGAATGAGTACATCCTCAATGTTGACTACAACTGGTTGGGTGTAGAGACCGGTCCACGGTATCTGGATGGCTATGCGGCCGATCGTCCCGATTTTCACATCAATTGGAAGATCAAGTTCATACTAAAAAGAGATAATAGCAGAAGAGCATTATTTTTACAATCATGGTGCCCCTGCAAGTCTCTTTAAAGTATTTTATGACAGCATTAAGTATTTTACTAATCTGATTTAGAGAATGGAATCTTACCAAAGCTTCTGGCTTCAATTTCAGGTCAGTTAGGTTAACATTCCCGGAGAATATGCCAACATTGAGGTTCTCCGTGTCCAGGTCCTGGACATACTTGCCCAGGAGCCGGTTCAGGATCCCGGCTACCGCACCTTCGAACATCTTCACTGGGGTTTTTCAGTACCTGCTCAAATATGGATATATTGGTGCCGTATATTCTACCATCTATGGCAATGTTACACTTAGGCTGTAGCGTGAAAACGGAGAACTGGTCTAACCATATAATTACCATTGGCCCCACAAGGCTGTTAGTTATGCAAAGCTAAGCATATAATAGTGACAGTTTAAAACAAGAACGAACAAACCGGATGTCAATAAAATAAAAACTAACGAAGAAAATGTGAGTTACTAAAGTTCCAAAGATTTCATCCCTAACTTTATCGCCAACAACATAAATAAGCCTTCTTCAAAATGCCGTCTTCATAATCAATAATTTGTTATAACCAAGTTCAAGGACGCCATATTTTCAGCCCGACTAAGACGTTGTGTTATTACTTATTTCAAAGCTCATTTAAATTATTTGTACGGCCGTTAGTACCACTCACATTGGTATGTTTTTATAAAGAGATCTGACATTATTGTTCTAGTACAAAACCAATCCTAGTTGACCCACTTTTTGGTAAGTGAACTTCTCATTTGCATTGCATCATGTATGTATGACAAACTACGACAAATATTAAACAACAAAATATACAAAAATTCAAATTTACCTTTAACTATATCAGTAATTTTTCTGATAGTTTTAAAATCAAAAGGAGCTATAATTACATAGGTTTGTCCACAAAACTCTTAATTTAAAATTATCAATATCTACATTCACACCTTTCATACACTATTTAGATTTTTATTTTATTATTCCCAATGTACGTTCCTACTTCATTTTATCATAAACAAGAAACACTGGTCCTAAAACATATCCTTGGAGAAATCTTTATGGATTATTCCCCCAAAAGCCTAAAGGAAATCGATAAGCGGACATCAATACTGTTCCCTGAGTAAACACACGTTATGCGTAGTCTTGTTTTGTTATTACTAGTAAACATTTATTAATTCGTTATCAAACCACATTATCAGGGAGATAAGATATCTTTGATTTGTCGATACATGTCGCCTTTATTAGGACAATGTACGATTATGAATGAAAACTGACTTAGTGAGTATTTAAAATGAAAAAATGCTTAATAAAGTGAATTAAGTTTCTATCAGAAGTAAGAATTGAAACCTAGCTGCAAAGGGAATTCATATCCTCTGTTGCGACTGGCCAGCGTGGCTTATGCGGCTTTACACTGGGTCAATTATAATATAAGCTATGAAGATAAAAACTTGTGAAAAATAAACTTATTATTTAATATTATATACTAGCTGACGCGGCAGACTTCGTACTGCCAATTTCAATCGATAATTTTATTACCTAAACTTTTGTTTACAATAAACTTAAAACAAACAAAAGGAATCGTCATGCGGCACGTCAAAGGAAAAGCTGTTTTTATTTAATTTCGAGCATTCTCGTAATCTCTCACCTTCCCTGGACTTCCACGAATATTTTAACAAAATTAGCCAAATCGGTCAAGCAGTTCCCGAGTTTTAGTGAGACTAACGAACATCAATTCATTTTGGAACGAAGTTCCTTATCGCGCGTTGTGAAAGGGGGCTAGACGGAAAAATTCTTACGAAAAGTTGCCGCGCGGCTCGGATTTAACAAAACCACTAAATAAACATGAATTTGTTATTGTAATACCTACAAGTGTTATGTTTTTTATGTTTATTATGAATAAAGCTATTTATTGAAGTGTTTTGTTTAAGTATTATTATTCAACTCCATTTTAGAATTATTACAATAGAAAAAAGAGATAGTGTGTTTTTGAGACCTACTTGTGTTTAAAAAATCATATCTCAAAAATTAAAGCCATAGCATATGGTTTTTTTGCTTTATTTACAATGTGTAAATGGTGTATATTATGGAAAAAAATAAAAGATACAACAGTCTAATATAATTACATTAAATAAATTTTAATTAAAATTTGGCTGCGCGCGCCGTACAGAAATATTTCTGTTATGACCTATTCTACATATTTTGCAAATGTTTATTAGTAAAACGGTAGGTAATTAGTTGAATTATCATATTAATTAATTGAATTATCATATTGATTTATTATATATAACTTCGTTCCATCCGGGTGTCCCTTGACACCTCTCAAGTTTTTTATTTTTAGAGAAGATAATAGACAGATTTCACCTGTTACTTCGTTTCAGAACCATGTTCATTTTGTTCATGTGACCTTAAGGTTCAGTTTTTTAGGCAGTAACTAAATACTTATTTTCGTTTAAATACAACTACAATAAAGGACATAGTTAATTTTCTTTTTGCTAAATTTCTTTAGTTATTTTTCACTTCAGTAGCTCAAACATGGAGGTTTTGCTCACTGAAAACAGTGAGCAAAATGCAATTTTGCCCACTGAGTGGGACAATAGTTATTTGTGCAACAAGAGAGCAAAGTCGTTTTTTGCTGCGAGTGCTGATATTGAATCCCGAGTAAGCGAAGGAATCAATGATTGAATCACGAGCGTAGCGAGTGATTCTAAAGTTGATTCCTGAGTGCTGCGAGGGATTCAAAGGCACGAGATGCGAAAAATTTTGCTCTCGTGTAACACACATAACTTTTCACTTCAGCAGCGAGAACACTATAGGAAATGAATTATATTACGTAACATTTTTGAAACTATAATTAAATATTTTTAAGTTAAATATCAGTTTTTTAAGCAGTAAATACTTATTTTAGTTTAAATACAACAATAAGTTAAAAATTCAATAAATTACAATAAAAGATATAATTATCATTTTTGCTAAATTTCTTTAGTTAGTACGAAATTCCGAACGTGTTTGTCTTTGAGGTCGAATTAAAAATCGGAGTAACCCCATAACGAACTCCTTTCATCCAATCGAACTGTTAAAAGTACGTCTAGTTTGTATTTAATCAAATATAGTTCCCATAATATTGCTCTATCAATTTAATATTTTTATAATCTGTACTTTAATGCTTTGTATTGTTTTCTATAGCGCTACCTGCTAACATTTAACTTCATAACTCTAACGCAACTTATAACCAATTAATTTAACTTTCATAATCACACGAAATTTCTAACACAACACACTTGTCATTGGCAAAATCATCGGTATAACGATGGAAGCCAAAATGAAGAAGAAGAAGAAAAATCGGAGCTGTAGGTACTGGCCACTTGGTCTTTGTCTCTCTCTCTTTTCTATTGGCGGGAAAGAGATAGTGTCAATGTTTCGAATTAGAATTAAAAAGTTACTTTGTCTCACTCAGTGGGCAAAATCGCATTTTGTCCACTGTTTTCAGTGAGCAAAACCTACATGTTTGTGCTACTGAAGTGAAAAGTAACTTTTTAATTATATTTCGAAACATTGTCACTCTATCTCTTTCCCGCCAATAGAAAAGAGAGAGACAAAGCTCCAGCACCAACAACTCCGATTTTGAACTCGACCTCAAAGACAAACACGTTCGGAATTTCGTACTAACTAAACTTAACGAAACTTAGAAAAAATGCTATTATGTCTTAAAATGTAATTTATTGAATTTTTTACTTATCGTTGTATTTAAACGAAAATAAGTATTTACTGCTTATAAACGGATATTTAACCTATAAATATTTAATTCTAGTTTCAAAAATGTTACGTGATATATTTCATCTCTTATAGTGTTCTCGCTGCTGAAGTGAAAAGTTATGTGTGTTACTCGAGAGCAAAGTTTTTTGCATCTCGTGCCTTTGAATTCCTCGCAACACTCAGGAATCAACTTTAGAATCACTCGCTACGCTCGTGATTCAATCGCTTCGCTTGCATGGGATTCAATATCAGCACTCGCAGCAAAAAACGACTTTGCTCTCCTGTTGCCCAAATAACTATTTTCTCACTCAGTGTGCAAAACCTACATGTTTGAGCTACTGAAGTGAAAAATATATAGTCACGACTCAGTGACATATATTTTCGCCTCTTGCGAGTTTGCGCATCCGACGCCGCCGCACCCGCCGCTTCTGAAGTTGCATGTAAATGGGAAGGTGCCAGTGTGTCTAAGCATGTTGCGTCCCACACTAGACACCTCCCACCTTTCCATGGAACTAACGTCAACCCATCAGGCCTCTTTCCATCATCACCTGCAATACCATTCGGTCCGGAAAAGAGCCGGCACGTTGATGGAGACCAGAGCCCGACGGATGACATCATTTTGAGCAGCATGGCGCGACATGCGACATGCGACCCGCACTGCGCTGGCTGGCACGAAAGCCTATTGTGGCCTAGACGATCTACCATCGCCCCACAAGGACAGCAGTGTGGATGATTCGAATGTAGGCGTAGTTGCAGGCTGACAGCAATAGAGAAAGTTCTGTTATCCAGAAATGTGCCTAAGTTTGGTGACGGTAGGGCATGCCGCCAGAGTCCTGATTCCCAGGTTACTACTGCGAGAAGACGTGCACGCTCTGACGCATCAGAAGCAGTCTTAACTAGCTTTTCGATCTAGATTTTCGAACTTAACACGACAAAGTGGCTCATTCCAAAGTCGTTGGGAATTCAAAATGGCTGGAAGGGATCCCATACCACTGGCTTCTTTCCAGGCATCTATAGCTTCTCTTTATAATGAGAATTGTATATTCCCTAGGGATGGGCTAATTATTTTATTGACCAAACCGTTCGTGCTATAGGTGGATGATAAAAATGCTGGAAGAGCTATTGCAGAAGCTTTACGAATACCAATGCCTCCAAAACGAATAGGCAAGGCAGCTTGCTGCCAAGCTTTATCCGTGATCTAGCAATTTAGAATTGCTGTTAAAATATTTAGAATACACGTGTCGAAAGAGGCAAAAATATTTGGAAAATTCCTAGAGCAGAAAAAGAAGAAGCTCACCTAAAGCATTGTAGGGTACATACCTTACCTCGTGTACCTACATACGTTACCGCACCATTACCTTACCTCCTTTACCAAGAACATTACCGTTACCAAATAAAACAACATCGCAAGGAGGAAAACTTTATTTTATCGATTGTGTGCTTCAAGAAACGTCGTAATCGATTCTATGAAACAAGAAGTGGATCTGAAAAGATCGCTTGAAGACAACGGTTCCACGCGTGCCGATTCAGCGCTGCACGCGGCTACGTACACGACGACCGCCGCCTACCGCTGGAGCAGTGGAGATGTCCACACGCGCTGGCTGCCTCGCCGAAATGAGCGAGCGCTCGCGCCGCGCGACTGTGTATATCCACGCGACGCGCGCGCCCTCTGATGGCACGCACACACATCGAATCGATGCCCCCTCTTGCGCACCCTATCTCTTTCACACAAGCGCGCTCTCCCTCTCTCTCTCTCTCTCTCTCCCTTGTATCCTGTTAGCACTAGTACCTAATAGTAGAAATTATGTTCTGTATTTATATCACAACGATGTACACAATAAATCATTCCTTCGCTATACCTCGACTGGAGTTTCACTACTTATCAAGAACACGCAAGATCCCCTTCAGCATCTCAAAAAGTAAGTAAATTTTGGGACAAATAAACAGAATAAGTAAAAAAAAATGTGCCAAATTTGAAAAGTCATGTGAATGTTCACTTCACCAAATGATCACTTGATTTTTTAAATTTATCCAATTGTTCATATAAAAAATTGGAATAGATTCTTCTAAAACGAGGGACCGGGTGTATTTGTCGACTAATTTAATATTGGGAGCCAAATTATTGAATTTATCAAGTATCATGGCTTGAGTATCAGTAGGGATTTTTTCAGAAATGTATTATTCACATTTTGAATAATTTTAAAGTATCCGGGTCAATTTCAACAAATGCCATTTTTTTTATCATATCGGTGAACTTTTTCATTTATATATATTTTGTATATTTTTCAGGTTTTATGTAATCTTTAGGACATCAAATATCTCCAAATTTAATATGATCGACGTATCATTTAAGAATAGGGAGAAAATTCAGTTTGAATTCTGGTTTCCACCGACATGACAAACCGGCACCGATTATTTTTTCTGTACACCGACATGATAAGTTTATCCACCGAAATGATTTACAGATCCAGCGATATGATAATCTATCCACCTTTGAATCATCATCATCATTTCAGCCAAAAGACGTCCACTGCTGGACATAGGCCTCCCCCAAGGATCTCCACAAAGGCCGGTCCTGGGCCGCCCGCATCCACTGCTTTCCGGCAACCTTAACCAGGTCGTCGGTCCACCGTGTGGGAGGCCTACCAGCACTGCGCCTTCCGGAACGCGGTCGCCACTCGAGGACTTTTCTGCCCCATCGGGCGTCGGTCCTGCGAGCTATGTGCCCTGCCCACTGCCACTTAAGTTTGGCAATCCGGTGGGCTATGTCGGTGACCCTGGTTTTCCTGCGTATCTCGTTCGGAGGCTCGACAGAGGCCATCGAGCATCGTATTGAGGCCCTCCATGGTCTCAGCTATCACGACTATGTCGTCAGCGAATCGAAGGTGAGTGATGTACTCGCCGTTCACGTTAATGCCCAGCCCTTTCCAGTCCAGAACCTTGAAAACATCTTCCAGTGCATCGGAGAACAGTTTCGGAGAGATAACGTCTCCCTGTCTAACACCTCGCTGCAACTGGATCGGTTTCGAGGTATAGTCCTGGAGTCGGACTGGCATGGTGGCGTTTTCATACAAGCACTTCAGCACTTCGATGTACCGATAGTCGACTTAGCACCTCTGGAGAGCCTGCAATACTGCCCACGTCTCGATCGAATCGAAGGCTTTCTCGTAGGCCACGAACGCCAGACAAAGGGGCAGGTTATACTCCTCGGTCTTCTGTATAACCTGCCGTAGCGTTAAAATATGGTCTACGGTACTGAAGCCTTTTCGGAAACCGGCTTGTTCGGGAGGCTGGGAATCGTCGAGCCTGCATGCGAGACGATTCGTGATGACCCTCGAGAACAACTTGTAGACATGGCTCAGAAGTGAGATGGGTCTGTAGTTCTTCAGTAAGGTGTTATCTCCCGTGACGCAGCGTAGACCTCACCAGGCGCGACCTTTGAAGCTTAACGTCGATATTCAATGTGCCTCTTACTAAGCGGTGATCGCTTCCGGTTTTGACGATATTGAGGAGTGAGGAGACATTGAATATGTGCTTTTCCGTCGACATGATGAAGTCTATCTCGTTTTTCGTGGTGCCATCCGGACTCAACCAGGTCCATTTCCTCTGTTCTGGTTTTTTTATTTTAGTTTTTCGTATTCGTTCCAGCAACCTCTTTCTCTCTTTTTTTCTCCTCCTCTTTTAGTTTGGCCTTGGCCGTTACTTAATATTTTTTTAACTAGAAAATATTTTCTAGAAAAACCTTTAACGCGTTCAATTGCTCCACCTCACCATCAACATCTCAGCCTATAGACGTAATGATACATTTATACATCTTCTACTATCCAGTGGTATCGTGATAATGATTTTGGCAGTCTATGTAGGTAGTATGTATGTTCCATTGTTTCTTTGTATGTTATTTAAAGAAATAACACAGGATCTACCGATATGATAAAGCAAGCCACCGATGTCACAAAACTGTGCGTTGATCATGAATCAAAACACCGATAATAGATATAAGACACCGATTGTTTTTTTCTTATAATTTCGGTGTAAATTATCAATTCGGTGGTAATAAAAACCACCGATTACACCGATATGAGAACAGCGACGTGAGAAATAACACACTTTTTAGGAAATTAGAAAAAATGCATAAAATGTAGGATAAATTCAATAATACTCAATGAAGCTAATTCACTTACTACCTATGTTAGAACCAAACAACAATAATAAAACTACTCATTACACTAAAAAAATGCAACCACCGATAGTATAAAATAATTGTCCGGGAGCAACTGGAATGGCGTACTTACGTTATTCGCGGGAATATGCAGCGATTTGACAGGCATTCGTCCTGACTGCGCAATAGCACGCACTAACGAGAGAATTAAAATTGGGGTAGAGACGCTTTCGGACTCATCAATGTAAAGTTAGGTTCAAATTAATTTTGTCCACCGATATGAGAACATTTTGCAAGACAAGTACGTTTGTGCCTCTCAGTAATAATAATAATTAATTATGTAATAAAAAATGCTATATATTAATAACAAAACTAATATTCTATGAAATAGAATAAGTTATATACTTATCTTACTTATTCTTATTCGTGTATAAGCTGTTTTGTTTGTAAAAAAAGTAGAGCGACAGCACCGATTTGAAAAAAATAGAGGTTTATAAAAAAATCTACCTTTTGTAATAGTCCTAGGCAAACTATATTTTTGCCACAACCCAATAACAACCTATTGATACTAAAAAAAATAATTCAGTACAATATTCCTTTATGCAAATACTAATTTCAACGAAGATAAAAATAAAAGTCATTTGGGAAATTCACCCATCCAATCTTTTTAAATTCGCTTATTAAAAAATCTCTTATTAAAATTGATCTCTCAAAACCGAAATAGAATCGCCCGCAATTGTTCCGTCATCTAAATACCAAATGTTTAATTTCGAGGTGAGTGCTGAAATTATTGGATGAATAGCAGGTCCAAGAGGATCTCCCTGTTGACATCGGAAAAGCAGAGTAAATAAAATTATTTATATAAACCAGATGTGATGGTGTGTTATAGCATTGCCAAAGAAAAGGATATATTTCTGGTACCTTGTCAGAGCATTGTGAGAGCAGTTTACGGCGGTCAATGGAGTTATAAGCGTTCTTGATATCCACCTTAATAACAACTACCTCTTCACTATTCTGTAGCTACCCTTAAGACTGTAAACTGCGGCTTCACAACCACCTTTAGAGCAAAAACCTAATTGAATAGGTTGAAACTCTGGTCTTAATTTCGGGTAAATGTATTTACAGCAAACTTTTGAGGTTATACGTCGAATATTATTTCCAACGGCAATGGGATGGATTCCACCATCCTTTTTTTCAGAGCGCAGAGATTAGCGCCGTATAATACATTTAGAATCTGTGCGTTCACTTTTCCCTAAAGCATCAGGTTGACCAAGTCGGTGAGATCACTTAAAAGTTTTTGGCTGGCATCGGCGGTGGCGGTGGCCACACAAAGTAAATCTTTGAAATGCTGAGGTGACAGTCCATCCAAGCCACCTGCAGAGCCGTTACTGAATGACATTATTGCTGAAAACACGGCTTTGTTTTCCACAGTTAGCACTAAGTTTTTATGTGCAAGAAGATTAGGTGGTTCAGAAGTGCAGGGATGTTTATAGAGACACTTAATTGTTTTTGTGAGGGACTGCTTCCTGGATATCGAATCAGCGTGGAGAATTTCGTACGAAAAAGTAAATAAACTTTTCCACGCATCAGCGGAATTTTCTTTTAGAATACGTTTTATTACTTCTGATAGCTTGAGCGACGCACGGCACCTCTAGGGATTCTTTTCACAACAGGGGTAGAAGATTTCAAATTATATATTAGTGAACACAAGTTTTGGCTCTGAACAATACCTAACTGTCTGTTCTGTGTAGATGGCACAGGAACGGGATGCTGTTGTGAGTTTTCGACGCATGGCTGTTTGTGACACTTACTTACGTGAATGTTTAGACCTCTTGAACCTTTAAAAAATTTCGGTTGTGGACAAAGTAGACACTGCATCTGATTAGAGTCATTGCCAACACTTTGGGAGGATAAAACTAAGCCATAAGAGGGTCCAGCAGACTGCGACATAGGTCTTATATTTTTGTTTATGATCATAAAGGGATGATCATCCAGCCAGACGAGGTGTGATGTCTGGCTAGGGGTCGCAGCGTCTATCACCCCAATAGTTGTAGACAGCGATATCTTAACCTTGCGAATTGAAATTTTGCTACCGCGGTGTAGGACTTTTTCGTAATTATCGCATTTGTAGGCGATATTTCTTGACGCAATTAGTTGAGATTTTTCGGGTAAATTGTGTAAAGCATGTAGCATGCGGTCGCTACAAGCTTATTGCTACCAATGTAAAAACTAATAAAATAATAATTAAAAGTACCATTAAATATTTACACCACAATAACGAACTACACTTCCTTTTGAGTCTTGTTTATTTTGGCTCTCTGTAAATAATTATTATGGTAGATATATGCTACAACACTACTACTATATAATAAGTATATATTACTATAAAATAAGTAAATGATACGAAGCTTTCTTCCAAGCTTTCTCTTCAAAGTTTCTTTAATTGCAAACGAATATTTTATAGATACGAAAGTGGAATGAGCTAAATCATATACAAAATATCAATCACACTTGAATTCTATGAGAATAGTCATTTTATTCTATTTGAATCAAGAAAATGCTTCTCATACATAAGAAAATAAATAAATACAGAAATTGATACCTAAGTATCGTATAAATGGTTAATTTATGAGTGTGTGAGTGTTAATCACTATCACTTCACTATTATCACTATCATCATCAGTACTTATTATAAAATAAAGTCGCTGTCGTCTGTCCGTCCCTATGTATGCTTAAATCTTTAAAACTACGCAACGGATTATGAAGCGTTTTTTTTAAATAGATAGAGTGATTCAAGATGAATGTTTTTAAGTACAACACATGTATATTATTGTAGAGAAACACTGATAAATTTAGATGTTCATCATTGCACCGGTGGTGGGTCGCTAGTGAAGAATAATCCCGTTACAACCGAAAAGTGTAAAACGTCATAAAAATTGTGGTAATGACCTCATCGAGGACAGTAATTCATTTACATGCTAATATCGTCTGTCGAGCTTTTTTTTTTTTTTTTATTATTTATTCTGTTACTGCACCACAGACTTGTAGTCCGTGTTCTTTTTAGCAATGAATGGTAGTTATTTGCTCTTTTTTTTTTCTTTCGGCTGTCGTACCCTGCGCCTCGGCACCTGGGACATTGGTGTTTCATTTAACCTACTCTCAGTAGGTGCTTCCTTAGCTTATGTTTGGTAATAGCTGTTTGGTCTTGATATTTAAATTATATTCCGTGTCCGTGTAATTTCTGCTGATTACTTCTGTCTGTCGAGCTTGATGAAAGTTCCAGTAAGAAATCCGGAGTATTATAGCCAGTATGTCTATAGTACATTTATTGTATTTTTAATGTGGCACAGTTTGGCAGCAGCTTGTTTGGTAGTGATTAAATATGAATATGATATTGTTGTGGTTGTTAGTGAAAACTTCTGTTGTTTTAGATTTCATATTATTCTCTCTAATACATATACTTATTTTCATTGCGATAAAAGTCACGTAGATTAACTTTAAAACGACGATGTGATTTTTCTTTTGTGGGAAAAGGAATATTCATATACTTTCGTTCTTTAGACAAGTATACTTTTTTTTTGTTCCAATTAGTCAACTTGAACATTTAGAAGAACTTAGACTTTTAATATTCACACGTCTTTGAAATGTTATTCTGGAATCCTTTTTCATATAGTTAAAAGATTATATATTAGTTTAAGTAAATTATATTGCCTGAGCAGGTAACACTATTACTAATGATCCAATTGATCATTTCATCTTGTGCCAGACAATACGTATCTGAGTGTCTGAGTTACAAATTGAATTCTATATTGTGAGTGATGCCTTCATTCCGTTAAAGGTAGGGTTACTCATCTGTCGATTGGCTGATCCTGGCATGGATAAGGACATTGGAGATATTTTAAATAAATAAATAATAAATAAATAAATATCCTTGGACACAACGCCATCTCGTCCCAAGCTAAGCAACTAAATGCTTGTGTTATGGTAACGAGATGGATGATAAACTACTTAAATACATTTTTTTTTTGTAAATACATACTTATTATAGATAGAAATGACACCCAGACTCCGAGCCAGTGCCTCTGGTTTAGACAAAGACACTTGCCCGACCCCGGAATCGAACCCGGGACCCGTTGATCCAAAGGCGGCACATCTAACCACTAGACCAACGAGGCCTAATACCCCAAACCACTATAAGCACTTTTAGACGTAAAGGGATGATCCACCTAGACTAGTCGATATTGCCTGGCGGGGACCGCGGCGCAAATCCCCCGATAGTTGTTGTCGGGAATCTCCTATCCATGCGAATTGCTTTGTAAACTGCGCTATCGCGATGTAGAAGTCTGGGCAAGGACGAAAGGGTTGCGGGTAAAGAGATGGATGGATTGTGTGGATGAGAACATGCATATGAAAAACATGTATGTAGATATAACAACGTCCATCGGCGTCCTATCTACATACATAAGGGCCGTAATAGGATGATGGTAGTTTTAAACAGGACGAATTTTAAGAGTTCTTTTTGAGACTGTTGAACTTTTTTCATAACGTGTAGGCCATTCGGCGACGCAAGTTCCTTTTTTCGCGTTCTTATTCGCGATAGGTATACATACTCTGGTGTTTTCGTCGAATATTAAAAAAATATTTACCATCCAGGTCTCCGGCGATTCGTTAATTTCTCTAATTCTAGAAAATTCACCACTCTTACATCAATCTCGACGTAGATTAGTTAGATAAAATTAAGATTAAAGGTCATCAGGCAGGCGCATTAACACTCACAGGTACATGTAATCTTATCAAACTACTCCTGAATATGTAAAGTAGATCGAAGGCCTCGGATCTAAGATACTTAATTTAATATAATAGTTTGTACCCTAATACCAATTTTAATTAGACGCATAATAGTTACAATTTACATCATCAAAATCAGTCTTGCGTGTTTAAAATGCGAATGCGATTCAAATTTACAATAAAAATCTGACAATCATATTCCATATTAGAATGCTTTTATAAATCAAGCAGCCAGTGCGTTGATTACTGAAAGTTGGTAGGTATAGAAAAAGGTTATACAGGAACTACTTACCTAAAATTACATGTTCACCAGAATACACTCGGATTATCCTGCACAGATGACGTTAAAGGCTCCGCACCGCACAGGGTATGGTCGGGTTTGACAGGTGTCAGGCTGCGCGCATGGCGACGCGCATGCGCGTCGTGCCCGTGGAAAGTTATGGAATAGGGAAACCCGTGGGTGTAGGGATGCGCTCGATAATCGAGAGGAAATGACGTGGCTATGCACAGATCTCCAACCTTTTTTATTTGTATAAAATAGTAGTTTAGTATAGAATACTCCTATCAAGGGGCGATAACATAGCGACGAACACAAACAATATTTATTTATAACTAGCTCTCTTAAATCCTCTATTTCTATACAACATATGTTAAATATCGTAACATCGACCCATGAACCCGACCTACTTTAATTGATGTCGTTGTCACACCAGACCCACTACGGAGTCGGGACTCCCCCAAATTCATGGAGGGAAATTAGCCTACTGTGCCACACTGGCATGACGGGTTGGTACAGAGTTTGTAAAAAGATTTTCTACGCTTGCGGCTAGGTTCTGGTCTGCTCCTTGCGTTATTTTAATCGCCTCTTACGACACCTTCAAGATGGTTTGGTTTGGTAACATTGTGTATTCTAAATCCGGCACCACACGGAATTTAATTGTACTCTAATGCTTCTCTTACTCTTTCTTACTTCTCTTTCTATCTATCACTAGTTCTTTGAGTTACGTTGCACTATCCGCTAAACTGGTGACATTAGTATTCTATTCGTTAACACAACCAACTGTAAGTTTACGCTATGTAAAAGTTGCATTAAGTTAGTTATTGGAGGGCAAGTTTTTACCAAAGCCTTTTCCTTTAAAACAAAATGTTACTTATACTTTTTATCATAAGAAATGCAATATAGGATAATTACGTAAACCTACTACTACTACTACACAGCCCATACATAACCTACTGTTGAGTTGGGCCTCCTCCAGTTACATGGAAGGAAATTAGGTTACTATGCCGCGCTGGTCAGACGGGTTGACCGTGTTTCTTCAAGTTCTCCTTCTTTTGCGACTAGGTTATCGGCCTTGTCGTTTCCTTTTGTCGGCTCTTACCACATCTCCAGGGTGAAATGGGCTGGTGACTCTATGTATTCTAAATACGTCACCACACCGCCGTATTACTTAGTGCAAAAATATTATTTCAATGACAGAAAATTAAAATGTGATTTTTATCTAAGTAGGTAGCAAATTATGTCTTAGGTTTTCACGATCTTTGCACAATACAGGAATTGCGCGGGACACTTTGCAGTGTCCGGAACATTGGGATTTAAATAAAAGAACACGTTCAGAACCGTCAAGAAATCATTTCCTGTAATAGGTTAGCGAATTTTAATATTCTTCTTCATTATTTTAAAGACAATTAATTTAAACAACAACAAAATAACCTAACAATGTTTAATAAAAGGTAGATATTATTTTACTTCTTTAATTTATTATACCTAGTTTTACAGAAGACGGCAAATGTGTAAATCTGGTACCTACAGTATGTAGACTATAGACGTATGATGTATGTGTGCATTAAAATATTGTTTTGTTTCATTAGGGCGATTTTGGCACTGACAGACAGGCATTACAAGAGCCGTAGGGAATGGCTGTGGCGTAGCAGCTGCTTGGGCAGACGGGGCACGCAGCGGCGTATGCACGCGGGTACTCGCACGCTTTAGACGGAGACCACTGGCCTGGTGCAGCGTTCTAAAAAAATGCATATTGTGTAAACGTCACATTTCCAGAGACTGAAATGTAAATCAGGTAAAAAGGTAACGGGACCTTTTGAAGTTGTCTATTAGTACCTAATTAGTAGGAGATTATGGTAAATTATCCTTTTATACTTGGTTCATAAAAGTAACGGTAAGTAAGGTAAATAAGTGTTTCTATTTAATTTCAACATCTAATATTGAGGAAATTTCTATGTAAATTGGTACACAGAGCTACGGAAATTGACCGCGCATCATCTCAATTTATTTCGCACTTCAAGCTCGGGAACTATTAAAATTATTTACATTTTGTAGACTATCGTTGTTCGACTTAATTTGACCATTTCATACCGGTGTCTGAAGACATGAAGATCGACCGTATATCGGTATATACGGTTGATCTTCATGTTTGATTAGGTATGTAAAGTCAATAAATCATAAATTGTGCTTGACTTATATTTCATTGATATCAATACAGTACGGTAACCAAACGCCGTACATCTTGGTCCTTCGAGCAGGAAATTTTGCAGCTAAATAATATCCTGGTGTGGTGGTGTTGTGTTCCTGAAAGTGGATAAGATCGCCAAAGCATTAGGGGGGAATCATGGTACTGGCATCGGAAGGATTTTTTTATTTTATTTTTATACGCACTTTTCGGTCTTCTGGTGTTGCAGGTACATGAGTAGCGCTGATTACTTACCATCAGGTGGTACATGTGTGCGTTTGCCTACCACTTTCATTAAAAACCATGGAACTTGAACGCGGACACTTACAAACATTTAATTCACCAACCCAAATGACACCCAGACTCAGAGCAAGCTGGAATCATTATTTTCCTTGAATTTTTATGATCTATTAAATATTTAAGGTAACTTATTTAATTTCTCTAATTACCCACTTTAATAATTTCATTTATGAGGTCTTACCCTAATAAAACTGGTAGTGATACAATGTATAATGTCGTACGCCGGACAATTCAGCACGGTGCCCTGTGGCCTCAGCTCTTGGTCTATGCACTCGGTCTTCAGGTGCTGCACGGCGGCATTCCACTCCGGATGATCTTTCGCTAACTGCTCGTAGTAGGCTGACAGTTTCGTCTTGTCAACTTTGCCACTGGTAAGCCATTTGGATTCGCGGAAGATGCATGTCATCCTTTCACACTGAAACGCGTTAGATTTACAAATATAATAATAAATAAATAAATATCCTTGGACATTTCACACAACGCCATCTCGTCCCAAGCTAAGCAACTTAATGCTTGTGTTATGGTAACGAGATGGATGATAAACTACTTATATACATTTTTTTTTTGTAAATACCTACTTATTATAGATAGAAATGACACCCAGACTCCGAGCCAGTGCCTCTGGTTTAGACAAAGACACTTCCCCGACCCCGGAATCGAACCCGGGACCCGTTGATCCAAAGGCGTTGATCCTAGTTTTCGATATAAGGGTATCGCAAGAGCCGAATACGGAACCTTGTAGTACTCCTATACTTATAGTTAACCAAATCATGTTAGATTGGAACCGCAATGAAATAAACGAGAATCAAAATAAACGTACTATGTTACATACGAGTATCTCCTACTGCAGACGGTAGCTACTTACATCGGAATACGTTGATACGTCACACTTCTCGGAGACATCCTGATTAATTATTTTCGGAGTCTTCAGGCACGCATGCATCTATAAAAAGAATGTTTAGTTACCCTTTTAAGAAGCATTAAAACCGAGTCCTTCTGTTTAAGTATTTTCAAAAAGTCTGTGCTTTATCATAAAGTAATTTGAGGAAACAGAGTCACGACCCAATCCTCCAGTTAAGGGAGTGATTAAAGAAATACGAAGTTGTTTACCATTCTGGATATTGTTTTCTTCCCCTCAATACCACATAACCGGCAGTCGGCAGTCTCCCGATTTTCTCCGGGACATAAAGCATTTGCCCCCTTAATATCAATTTACTTAACAGTATTTCTGTAGAGATTATTAAATCTTAGTCTTAAAACTAAAAAATACAAGTACTTAGAAAGTGTACAAAATATCAAACTTACTGCCGTTGGAGTTTCGCCACAAAACGTTCCTTGTTGCGCTGATGCATTTCCAACGCATGCCTGTACAAAAAAAGTCAAAATACATATATATTCATCCACCCAAACCATAAAAAACCTGCTGCTGTTTTTTGGAAGATAATCAGCCCCAGAGGTAGCCTCGTGGCTAGCTGTGTTTATCAAATTCGTCAAGTCAGCAGCCTGATGACCTTCACCTTATAGAATACCAGGAGCCAGCTAACGCCTCTTTTGGTTGATTTCACTTTTGGTTGAACGTCACCAAAGAAAGCATGGTGTTGTCAACTGAAGGAACCCACTGTTCCTCTGCTGCTGGTTACCGATTACCATCAGACAGCCCGTATGCTTGTTCATCATCTCGGCGGCAAATCCAATCTTAGTGTCTCTGTCGACTTCATGAGCATTCCTCAAAAATGTGAGAGACTCATGAATATATTTATAATTTATTCGATCTGATCAGTTTTTAAATTAAATTAAAATTCTCATACTTGAAGTGAATACATCACTTCATAATGTGCCTGTCGTCAGAGAAATAAGTCTTCGTAAACCATATAAACCTTCAATTTCCTAAACAAACTTGAAACAATGAAACCAAAGAGACGGCAGATAGATAGGTAGATAGATACATGTACACAAAAGTAACAAAAAAACGAAATTTAAACATTAACATTGTGCAGTACAAATGGCGATCTTATTGCTAAAAGCAATTTCTTCCAGACCACCGTTGGATGGACTTGGCTGGAACAAGAAACCAATATGGGTCTTTTCCCAATTTGATTAAGGGCGGCGCAGGTCTAGTCTATTCTGATTCGGCTTACTACCAGTACATAAACAGAGCGATCGCCACCCACCTGCCCTCTGCAACCCACCTAGTGGGTATTGTTATTATTTATTTGCTATAGAAATTAACACTATTGAATTTCATCTTGGGATATCGCGAACAGTGGCGTAGCTACCAAGGGGCTAGGCGGGGCAGTGCCCCGGGGCCCTCAAGCTCAAGGGGCCCTCGATTCCTCAAAACCAGAAATCTGGATATCTGCAAGTAATCTAAATTTGGTGATAAATGATGCCGTTAGGAGTTGTGTGGAAATACAGACTTTCCCGCAACGTTGCAAGTCTGTATAGCTTTTTCGGAAACGGCATCAAACGTAGGGATCTACTGTGAAAATGCACTGGCGAATCGGACACCACTAAAAAAACTAAATACAACTAGATGGTCCAGTAGGGTATCAGCAATAAAACTTTCTCGTTTTATTGCTGATATCAATACGATATCAGCAATAAAACTTCGTTATTCAAGTGCAAAGCCAATGAGAAAGATGGTATTGATTACGCATTTTGATGAATTAGCTGCTGATCACCGATTTCCAAACCGAGAAAAAATATTTAAAATTGAGATTTTCAATAATGTACTACACACCGTAATATCTCAATTATATATACGTTTACGAAACCGAACCATTTTTGAAGAAGCTGATAACTGGTGATGAAAAGTGGATCACGTACGACAAGAACGTGCGATAAAGGTCGTGATCAAAGGCCGGTCAGGCTTCACAGACTGTGGCGAAACCCGGGTTAACTCGCAACAAGGTGATGCTGTGTGTGTGGTGGGATTGGAAGGGCATTATTCATTATGAGCTGTTACCACCAGGCAGGACCATCAATTCTAAACTCTACTGCAAACAACTGATGAGATTAAAGCAAGAAGTTGAGAAAAAGCGGCCGGAATTAATCAACAGAAGGGGTGTGGTTTTTCATCATGATAACGTGATAACTAGACCTTACGCATCTTTAGCCACTCAGCAAAAATTAAGAGAGTTTGGATGGGAGGTGCTATTAATTCGCGGACTTGTATTTGATTGGCCCTGACCCAAGGCCTAGTTGTCATTCATGCGTTAACGTGTTGTGTGTTTCTCTCATCTGGCGAACTTGCTCCCACTATGCTGTTAGGTGCTTTTTGTAAACAAACCCATTGATTTGAAAAAAGCAACTACAGAGTTTCTTGCCGGCTCTTCTCTGTAGAGCAGCATTCCGAACCGGTGGTAGTTTCAGCATGAATGTGGATGGACGTAAGGGTTGTGGAAGATCAAGAGAGATGGATGGATGGATTGTAAACATGAGAAATTGTGTATGAAAGGTGTGACTGTAGATATGACGACTGATAGGTGTGTATGGAGACTACCACCTAGCGTGGGACAGGGATCGTAAGATGATGATGATGATGATAATGGTAACTGTAAATATGACGATTTATAAGAGTTTTGTGATAAAACCTACGTAAATAAAGTTAATTTTGAGTTTGAGTTTGAGTTAATGCATCCTCCGCGGTATTTTTAACCCCCGAAGCAAAAAGAGGGGTGTTATAAGTTTCACGTGTCTGTCTGTCTCTCTGTCGGTCTGTCGGTCTGTCTGTCTGTCTGTCTGTCTGTGGGTTTTTTGTATGAAAAGTGAGTTACGGGCGAGTGTTCTTAGACATGTTTGATGAAAATCGGGTGAGCCGTTTAAAAGTTATGAGGGGTGAAAGTGGGGAAGAATAACCGAATGTCTGCAAATATAATCGAGTGGGGTCTCAAATGAAAGCGCATCACGTGCAATTTAACAAAATCTACATTATAATAAGTATGTACCTTTAAAAAGTAAAAAATAAAAATAATTACTTCGCGTTGGGGGACCAGGGGTCAGGTAATAAATAAGTAGGAGTGGTCCCCCAACGCGAAGTAT
Source organism: Clostera curtula (assembly GCA_905475355.2). NCBI lineage: Eukaryota > Metazoa > Arthropoda > Insecta > Lepidoptera > Notodontidae > Clostera > Clostera curtula. The sequence continues at coordinate 916,261 of FR997804.1, read as the reverse complement.
TTATTTTTATTTTTTACTTTTTAAAGGTTATTATGTCGGGGGTTTATTTAAATTTTTAATTAAATTTTTTGATCAGAAGTCCCAAAATTTCTATAGCAATGGGATCATGTCCCTACTTACAAGATGCCAAAAAGTTATCGAACAAAATGGTATCTACGTACTTTAGTTAAATGTAAATAAACTATATTAAAAAATGTTATGAAATTTCTTAAAAAAATTCGAAGAATCTTTTTTCCCATCCTATTATTTCATATTTTTATTTGATAAAACCTAATCACTTAACATAGCAGTGGGGCCCCATTTTTTAATTAGCCCCAGGGCCCTTGGTTACCTAGCTACGCCACTCATCGCGAATATTACTCATGCATGTTATTAAACTTCTTGAACTTTATTTCTCTGTGAAGTTAAACGTGACAATCATGAATACTAAATAACATTACCTTTATAAAAACGTTTAAATAAAAGTATTTCTAAATATGTGAAAATAAAATATAAGCATGTAGGTACTCACAGTAAAAAAAATCGCAAAGACCACAACAGACAGATACATTTTTGCTTTACGACAGTTCAATCTTGACTGATTATGAGAACCTTGAAGAGCAACGAATTAGTTGATTGTAATGGATAGGCTCAGTACACAGTGCTTCACTACTTTTAACTTCGGCAATAGGAGAAGTGCTATGAAGGGAACCGATTAATTATCATCATTTAAAGCAGGTTATCTACAGGTGTTTCCGGTTCATCAAAATCGCTTCAGCCGTTCATTGCTACCTGAAACTTCTTTTCTATTTACTCGCGGGTTCCTTTAAATGTTTATTTTTTAACGAACTTCAAAAAAGAAGAGTTTCTGAATTTGGTTGTTTGTTCTATTTATGTTTATCTATATTATTTAATCCAGCTATATACTAGGATAATGTTGTTATTTATACACTGAGCCTATTTTCCTTTTTCGCACTCTCGCATATTAATTAAGGGACCAGTTATCAACTATTTTTTTATGACTACGATCAAGATTCTGCACCATTCTGAAGTCATCCTATTGTATGATATCACCTCCTTGAGATCATAGGTCAAGCGAGATAAACCTGTTTGTCCAATGTTATTATTACAAGTTCTCTAAGCAAGCATACAAGCTTTACTTAAAATCGAATGAAAACCGTTGAACTCTGGTGGCTTTTTTTGATATTGATTAGGTCTCAAAATTGATGTGATGTTATTTTTTTATAGAAAGATATATAGATAACTCTATAAGCGCAAAGGGATGATCATCCAGCCAGACGAGGTGGTATGTCTGGCTAGGGGTCGCAGCGCCTATCCCCGATTGTTATAGTCGGGGAAATCTTAGTTGTGCGAATTGCTCTTGAAATTTCGCTATCGCGGTGTAGGACTTTTTGTAGGCGATATTTCTTGATGTAATTAGTTCAGATTTTTCGGGTAAACTGTGTAAAGTATGAAGAGCAATAATGCAATTTAAATAGCATAACAAAGTCGTGGTGACAGGACAGCTAATGGTGACGTTGGGAATTAAATAAAGCTCACACGTGGTTCGAAGCTTCTTCCTAGGACAATTCTTTGAATGAAATGTTTTTGTTCTTTAAAATTTTTATAGAGCTTTTATTTTGTAAAAGAAACAGCGAGAAATTATTCCTCCACCCATTGGGGGAGTGTCAAATACTTAAAATTATTAGGCAAAATATAAAATAACTACACAAACTTTATTTATTGATATGACAACAGATAGGTACAACAGTAATTCTAATAGTCAGTTCCTATTTATGTTGGAACTATAATATTGTCTGTCTTCCAGTATGTCTCTCTTGAATACAATTATTCCTGAGAAAGGCTAGGTAGATAAAATTTGTTTTAAATAAATAATTGTAATATGACGATAATTAATTGTTGAATAAGTTGTCTGGTAATATTTTATCAAAATCGAAAAATCGTAGGTATGTGTAGTAAGTAGGTACCGTTTGTGATACATGTAATTCATTTTCTAAAACTATAGTCGCTACAACCGTGCGAACCCGGCAATGCAACTAGAAAAGAGCCAAGAGCTTGAAACCGCTAAACCGACATATTTCCATCACAAATACATACGCACAGGCACACGTCAAACTATACAGAGTGGTCAAAAAGTCGTGGATCAAACGCAACCAGCGGATACATGGGGTCATCAGCAGCAAAAAATTGTTCTACGGGAGGTCCTTAAGGTCAACTCTTGCAGAGTTATAATTGATTTTGTGTTTTTATGAGAAATTGTCCTTTTTTTACTAAAACTTGATAAAATTTCACAAAATCTACATCCTGTATCATTTTTATAATTTTCAATAGATTGGTACCATGGACGTATAAAAAAAATCGGACGGAACTCTGGCTAAGACAAAAGTGTGACGCCGTAATGGCGGCAGCTCTGTATGTGTGAGTTAATTTTGGGGATGCCAAGTTACACAAAATTTTGCCATTATAAATACGGTTAAAATATTAAAAAAAAATATTCGAAATTGTTATGTTTAACTTTAGCATCCTAAATGCTGAGTAGTTTTTTTTTTGTAAATAATGTCTTACTTTGAGAGGTTCTTGAATTTCCTCTAATTTCGAGATGTGGTGAAAACGATTCTATTTAAAAAAATGCTTTCATTACCAAAATTTTTTTTGTGATATATTTATGTTGCCTAACTATAATTATAATTTTGAAAAAGTAAGCGGCAAATGTTCAATTTTTTTAATAATAACCATGTCCTGGTTGATTGCTATTTTACTGCATAATTAAACGGAGTCCTCCTTTAGTTGTATTTATGTCATCCTCATCAAAATGTATACTGCAAATGACACTGTATTTGTTTGGAATCCAATAATTTCACCATTACAATTTCTAATTATTTGAATTCAATCATTTCTCCATACTTCATTTTCCTTAGAAAATCTAGCAAAAGGAATATAAAATAAAATACCCAGTAGTAACTATTAAATAATTAACCCTAATAATATATTGATATTAATAATAAACCAAAAATTGCCCATATTACGGTTATTTTGCACACGTGAATATTGGCAACACTGAACTTACAATTAATTGTTTGTTCTGGCAAATTTAAATTGATTTTGATGTCTAAAATCTAGAAATAAGTGATTAAATTATTCATTTACGTGTGAAACGTGATTCCTGGATTGTTTTTCTTTCGGTCACTACGGTTTTTACACCATTTTACCACGCAAGACATTTTTTATATTTATATTTTTTCGCCGCATATTGCGTCTCGATGCATCGATGTTCGCGCGCGTAATGGCCGACTAATGTGTGAAAGGGTGCGTAATGGCGTGTAGATACAGCTGAGCTGGCCGACTGTGATGTCACAGTTTTTAGTTAGCGAGACTCTGTCCGACTTTTTATATACGTCCATGATTGGTACTGATTTATGGTAGTTTATTGGGTGTGTTAAAGATAAGGACGATCATGCTACGAATGATGGGCTACTAATGATCGTCCTCGAAAGATATCAGAGCTACGCATAGCCATGTGTAATACCTTTTTAGAATCTCTATTAAATGCGCCAAAACTTGTAATAGAGGGTCACTTTTCTGTAGAGTATTTTTTTTCACAGTGGGTTCCGAAGTAAGTAACAAGTTTAGATTTAAGAATTATGTCTTTCGGAAAACTTAATGTTATCTTTAACACACCCAATAAACTACCATAAATAGCATGTCTAACGAAAGGGCTCATCATTACCAATCTATTGAAAATTATAAAAATGATACATGGTGTAGATTTTGTGGAATTTTATCAAATTTCAGTAAAAAAATGTCAATTTCTCATAAAAACACAAAATCAATTATAACTCTGCAGGGGTTGACCTTAAGGACCTCCCCTAGAACAATTTTTTTGCTGCTGATGACACCATCTAACCGCTGGTTGTGTTTGATCCACGACTTTTTGACCACCCTGTATAGTAAAATTCCTCTTTCAGTCAGAATGCTAAAAACAAGCAAGAAAAAAAAATGTCTGTCTAAGATTATTCAATAGATGGCGCAGTACAATTTCGTTTTTTTTATCTTTTTACCAGCTAAAATAATATATTATTATAGTGTGTAACAAAATAGTGTGTCAATCAGAAATTGTGACAATTACATATTTAAAGATTTCTTAGGTTTTCGCGATTATTACACATTGAAATTAAACACTTTTTAACGGATTTATCGCGTATATATTACATTATTTAATTCCCGACGTTTCGAATGCTTTGCAGCAGTCGTGGTCGCGGGAGAGACTAGATGACAGTTGTCTTCAAAAGTACAAAGAAACAGTTAAAATCTACCGCCTATAATTTTGTTCAAAGCATTCGAAACGTCGGGAATTAAATAATGTAATATATACGCGATAAATCCGTTAAAAAGTGTTTAATTTCAATACATATTTAAAGTTTTAGATAGCAATACGAACTCCTAAATACGGTCTTTTGACAGTTAATTATAGCATAGCATTCTTCGTAAACTCAAGTCAAGCTTAATACAGCGACATCTATCGTTTTTCGTAGATAGCAGATGCATAGAATAGGTAATCGCTCCGTAGGTAGAAAATTATTTTGTGTGAATCAAATAATATACATTTCATTTGTCTTACTATTTTTAATTCGTTTTATTTGGAAAAACAAACAAACAGCTACCCAGTAAATACTACAGTAAACAATATCACTAAACGTTAAATAAATGTAGAACCTATGACGTTTGCCACATATTAAAGTTCATTCAGTATTTAAATAGTCATGATTACTTATTATTTATGGTGTTGGATTCATTAATAATTGCGGCTTACTTTTGTTGCATATCCATAAAATTATTTTCAGTAGTCCTATAAAAAAGCACATCATTATTAGGTGTATGCAGATAGGCAATAATCTAGCACTGATTGTCTTCTGTAAAAGCTTTGCTTCCTAGCTATTCTTTGTGCTAATTGACGTTTTATTCCAAGATGGCAGACATGCCGCTTGAGCCTTGATAGTATGGAATCGTAGGAGTGCGATTTTTAGGTGTGTCTTTCTAAGTATCGAACTAGAATGTATCCCGAATTATTGACTAGAATCACAAACGAATGTTATGACGATGTGAAACACCTCGGCCGCGTGCAGTGCGCTAGTTTTAGGTAACATTTACGCCGGGACGTAAGGAGGAAACTGTGATCGAATTGTGTTTTTCGGTGTGTCGTGTGCGATAAGTCTTCTAGTTTTGATGTTATATTAAAATGTGGAATATGATGTGCGACGTGATGCCCACTATATCGGAAGACAGTATCAGTCAGAGGAGTTCCCAGTTGTCTGGTGAAGATGCCAATTTCGAGCAGTTGATGGTATCAATGCTCGATGAACGAGATAAGCTAGTGGAGAGCTTGCGGGAGACGCAGGAACGGTTAGGTGACTCGGAGCTACGCCTCAAGGAGGTAGAGAAGGAGCGGGACTCGCTGCATAGACAGATCGCCGCCAATTTGCCTCAGGTCAGTGACACTTTTGCTATTCATATGTAAAAGCAAACATTTGTGAAATAGTCCAGGCGTGTGTGCATTCCAGCTGATCTATGCCTCTGTATTTACTTGTTAAATAATTTTGATACTGCATAAAAAAAATGATAAGTTACAATATTTTCATAAAATATATATTTAATCATGTGTTTTTTTTAATATGAACAGTCAATAAGGTCCATAATATTTTGTGAATTCCTTTTTTTTTAACACTGACGAAGTGCTATAAACACACAACCACCCCTTGGGTGAGAGGTTAAAAATTAAGTGGGACTCCATTATGGACTTGTTTACCCACTAAACCCCCAGTGGTATACCGTCACACAACACACTTGGGGTGCCACAGGTTCGCGTGAACACAGTCTACTGTGATAGCCCGATGAAGTGCCCATTGCAAATATTGTGGAGTCCTCGCTTAACTTGCTGTTGTCTTAATAACTTCTTAAATAAGTTTACCCTTCTGTGGTAGTAAAACTATTGCAATTTTTCTTTTGTAATCAATTTGGTTCTTACCTATTGAGATGTAATTGTAGAAAAGGCTTTCTTTCTCACTAAGAATATTCAGTTGTTGGAACCAGTAGCATATTTATGCATAGTTTAATGTCCTTTATATTTCACAATATTTGTGCCAAAGCTAAAGTAGCCTAGTGGATATGGCAGAATTTAATTTATCTGCAAATTGAGTAACAAATGGTTTTTCCAGATGTGTTCATTACTCTTTTAGGCAATCATTCCACATAAAAATCTACCAGAAAACTACCCATAAATAGTTGGATTAGGTAATCTCATCCAAAAATGTTTCCCTGGATGAAATAATTTTTAACCATACACCCTAATATACCTTTGTGAGTTCTGAGATGTCAAGTGAGTTTCTCTTTTAGTAGGCTGCCTATAAAGGCTACTCTAGCCATCTAGGCCTCTTGGTGTTGGTGGTACAGTTGTGTGATTGAGTTCTGCATGTACAGAGTTGTGGAGTTAATTTATGTTGCAACTTTTCCATTTGTGAATCATTGGTGATTCACTGTATGGGGCTCCAAACTTATAATTTTTTTATTATGAATTAACAAGCCATTTTTTGACAATTTTGACAGATTTTGTAACTTGCTAATAATTGTGTGCATCCAGGACATATGCCGCACACTGAATACACAAGCTCTTGGCAAGAACTTTTGTATTTAGCAGTGTAGTGCTAGCAATTGCTTAGTGTTGGATGGACACCCACATGTTACATAAAGTGTATATTAAGGGATCTTAACATATTTAAAATAAGCAATTCCACTAAGAACAGGCAAGACTTGTAATAAGTCCTATGGTGCGTCCTTGCACTTTTGGGAAGAATATACATTTGTGTATAATACATTAGTAGCTCATTTCGCACAGTGTAGTAGTTTCAGCCCATAAATGACCCACTACTGAGTCGGGCCTCCTCCAAATGAATGGAGAGAAACAGTGTGCAATATGGATATTGTGAGAGTGTGTCAAGGATCTATTTGTAGATGTGTGTACCCAATGGAACAAACAGACATTAGAATTACTATAATTGCAACTGTGAAATATGGAAATTGCTTATAATCTTTTTTTAAATTAAAGTGATATCAGTTGAAAAAAAAGCCACCTTGAGTTTCTTGATGGGTTTTTGCTGTAGAGAAGGATTCCTAATTGATGGTAGATTTACAATTAATGATTGAGTGTTTGTTATCATATCTGTTTGAACTTAATTTGGTTCTATGACTTCTTCTCCTAAGAGTTGTTAGAATTAGAAACAAATTAGCTTTGGAGTGTTCATGTCAGGCCTTTTATTTTTAATGGAACACAGAACTGCAATTGCTTTGTTAAAAAGATGATCACTGAAGGCTGGCTTATTGGTGCACACTGTACAACATTTTATAATTTAAGCCAGAGGTAAAATAAAAATTGGACAATAAATTGAGAAGCCTTTAAGGTTATATGCCGTATTGTATGATTTTTTTGTATTCATTTTTATTTGTTTTGAGTGTATTGCCACCCAATCCTGAGTGTAGGTTTGTTCTAATGCATGCCAACTACCCCTGTCCCAGGGTTATTCCACCTCATTTTTCTTGCTATTCATGCAAGTGGTTGAATGGCCTCATGGTCTGCTTTCCCACATTTCTTCAATCAGTTTGGTTATATTTGCGCTCCTCTACACCCATGATGCATATAATTCGTCAGTCAGTTAACTTAGTTTGTATTGAGATCTAAAGCCTACTACGAATTTATTAACCAATCTTAAATTAAGTAAGTGTAAAACCTCGAAATCGAAATATTCTACTTTGAAAATGGAATTATTATTTTTACTTAAAGTACTTATAGTATTATCCTAACCCTAGAGTTATGGGATATCAATAAAATACATGCTGCATAAACACTCGTCTTTCTTCAGCGACAATAAGCATAAAGAATATTGTGCCGTGACGCCATACCCAAATGCCCATGCCCAAACAATCATGTCGTCGAACCTTGGATTCATGTCTGTTTACCGTCACAGACAGCCATCAATAAACGGAAGTGGCTCATCGATAACATTAATGAGTCGTTCCTACCTTATTCGGGATGTTTGGATGTATTTTATATCGATCTTAAAATATATCGTAAACCCCGGACCAAAATTACCGCCTACATATTTAATGTTCAGCAGGTTTGTCTAAAGGGGAGTTTTCGAAGTACAGAATAATGAATTTAAATAAAAGGACTTCGAAAAAGACCTTTATTATGATATTGCTTTAATATATTGAAACCACATTAGTGTAAAAAAATTGAGCATCATATGTAAATGTAAGACAGAACGGAGCACGGAAATCTGTGCTGCGGAAGGTATTCCAAACTAAATCCTTTTCAAATTATCTTCCAAGAAAGCCCGTCATCCAATACAGAAATTTTAATAGGCTCCTAAGACAAAATTCGCGAAGATATTTATCATCATCATCATCATTTCAGCCAAAAGACGTCCACTGCTGGACGTAGGCGTCGCCCAAGGATTTACGCGAAGATTTTACTTTTAAATAAAAGTAAAAAATAAGAAAATACAACGTAAAAATAAAGCTTATGTTATATTTGCTTATGTTGGCCGACGTGAGGATATTTTCTAAATAACAACATACTAGGCAGTTACTAGGGTGTGTGCAGTAATTGAAAACCAAGCAAGAATGTAGCTGTGAAATATACAGAATATACTCTAGCTATACTATGTATTAGACTAGTGGCCCGCCCCGGCTTCGCCCGTGCAAAGCGGGGGTGGGTTATACATATAAACCTTCCCCTTCAATCACTCTATCTATTAAAAAAAACCGCTTCAAAATCCGTTGCGTAGTTTTAAAGATTTATGCATACATAGGGACGGACAGGCGACAGCGACTTTGTTTTATAATATGTGTTAAATAAGTACTTAGTGATAAATAAGTCGAAGCGGACCGCAGTAATGTATGAAGCGATTATTTCCTCTGCGTTTCGAGGCCGATAGAAACGGGTTACCAGGTCGTTATCTCAGCGTAGAGGTTTGTAGATGAGCTATCAAGGTTAAGCTAACGGTTCCATCCAAGGCTTCACTAATTCGCGTAGTTTATCGGTTCTACCGAAATTATTAGGAAACATTTCAGTGTTCGTTTCAGATGTTAAAACAATATCGATGTCAGTTGACACCTTCACAGCTAGAGGCATGAAGCATGACCATCGCGAGTGAGTGTTGAAAGTAGTTTTATAGGTTACCAAGAAGTTACTAGCTGATTGTGAAATATACATATATGAAATACGGTACGCCTTCTCAAACAAATGAGCAAAAAAAATGAGAGGACCTAATTGAAACGAATCAGTACAATTCTAGCGTAACGTGAAGTTACTCACAAATTAATTTGTTACATTCAATCTGTTTACTTTCCATAAAGCGTGTTTTTCTCCCTTGCGCTCGAAGCGAGGTTCTTTCCGATCGATTTTTTTTTAACGAATAATTGCCTCCAGTCTATTCGCACAGTAATTTGCTTTGGGCATGACTCGAGTTTTGTGTTGTGATTTATGGACGTATCCGCCAGGCAATTAGTACTGGATTGTCCACGAATTTACACGATTTGGGACGGCTGTTCTGAATCTGAATGGATTTCGAAAAGTTCCTGACGATTATGACCTGCGGTGACTTTCTTGTTTACTTTCAAAGATCTGTGTAAACCTTCCATTCATTAGATAATGCAATCTGAAATAAGTTTATGCTCATTCATTCCTCGTGAGTCGTGATGTTCTGTATATTTACTGACTTCCACGAGCAATATTAATGTATGCCTGTGTATCTGATTAGGCCACTTAAACACACAGTTAGATAAATGGCCTTCGCCTTCCATATTTCTATAATTGGTATACAAACGCTAACATTTTCTCCACAATCAATCACTCTAGTTTACCATAAGTCATAACACTGGACTGGTACGTTTTTGTATTCATATCACACAATTTCAAACGGCAGTCATCTTTGACTTGATAGCCGAAGTTGAAGCAGTTGCATCTTAATATTTAATTATGCAGAACAGGCGGGAGTGTTCATGACGAAGTTACGGAGTGTCATAAGAAACTTGAGAAATTGTTAATGAACGCTGTAAAAATGAAACATTACGCTTAACAGCTAGCTCGTGATGCCCAGCTGGGTTCGTGTCTTGGATTTATGTTTGAACTCTTTGACCTGGTATTTTTTCCCAGACAAGAACGACAAATAGTTTTGCCAAGTTGTAAATATTAAGAACTTTGCATTATTTGAATAATACGACAGATATCGTAGTGTGATTAATACTAATGTGGGCTACGGGTAAGGTGGAATTATATTAAGAACCTAACAACCTTTAAAATAAGTATTACCTATACCGGTGTTTAAGTAAGTGTCCCAGTGTCTCAATAAAAGAACCTGTTCCCTGAACTGCATTAAATTGCATATAAATCATGCATACGATAGGGTCTAAAATCTAAATGAATTATCAGTTATAATCTTTGTTTTATCCGCGATTGTGCCTTGTAGAAATTGAGCAAACAGCATTTGTAATAACTAACTTATTACGGCAGTGATTAAGAAATGTGGAGGTAGCCAAAATATTGTTGGTGTTTGAGAAAGGGAAAATAGCAGCGGAAATGATATCATAATTCCATGAATCTCAAACCGTATTTAGGCAGTGTATATTTTAGTTAGCTACCGCCCGATCTAGTGATTATGCCAATGGATGGATCCTTTACGCCGGCGTTGCAGACGCGGTATAATCAACCCATAGACGAAGGACGAGGCGTACTTGTTCTCGGCAGTGATAAAACACATCCGTATTTTAACTATTTTGTATTCAGCGGCGGCTAATCTCGGTTGTAAGTAATTGAATAACTTGAATATTTACGCAACAATTAACGGCTAAAATTGGCATTTTTCAATTCAAAGCGGAGCAGTTTGGATAACTGTGCGAAATGTGTGGACTTAAAATTGGAATCGTCGTTTCAGCCCATAAATGACCCACTACTGAGTCGGACCTCCGCCAAAATCATGGAGGGAATTAGCCTACTGTGCCACGCTGGCAAGACGGGTTGGCACAGGGTGTGTATCAAGTTTTCCTTCTCTTTCGGCTAGGTGATCTGCCTTTTGCGTTTTTTTAGTCGCCTCTTACGACACCTTCAAGACGGTATGGGTTGGTGACATTGTGTATTCTAAACCCGTCACCACACGTTAAATTAAAATGCTTGGTGTGAGTAGCCCACTCTATCCTAAGGGTATCCTGGATACCAAAAGTAGGTACTAGAGCGGCAAGGCAAATCTTGCGGCTATACAGGGGTATTATAGGTACTGCTTTACAAAGCAGTAACCAAAATAATACATAGTTTTGTAGCGTAGGTTTTACAATGTAACACCAATACATTTTTTCCAAACTTGATGAAATTTAGTTTAGAGAAAACATGAGATGTTTAGGAGAGCCGCGCAATTTGTTGCAGAAAAAAAATAGGGAATTACTGGTATTAAAAAATCTTGTATTTAAAAATGAAAACTGACTCGAAATGTGCGCGGCAGATGCTGATATGGTCCACCACTATCCAACTGTAAGTCGCCGTACTCAGCGTCTATATTTAGTTGTGAGATAATATTTTTTACACTTTAGCCTAATGTGTTTGATGTTTGCTGTCATAAATTCGACGTGATGTCCGTGATCCCATTTTAACATTACATTGGGAGGAATGGTAAGATGTTCCAAATTGTCTCTGGCGTACCCCGGAAATTTATTCTTCCGAAATTGGGCGTGCGGGTCCGCGAAGCGTGGACTGTAGGCGAGATTTGTACACGATCTATGTATTATTTATAATAAATGCGAAAATAATTCTGATTGTCTTGTGCAAACAGATGTTTTATGGTGTTTGTCGAAAGATTGGGGTAAGTAGTGGATAGTGGTGAAAATATTAACGTTAGTAGTACTTAATTAAAAAAACACCCGAAATCAGCAAATTCTTTTTTTGTAACTGTTTTGTAAATCGTTAGTAGATGATTGTAGTATAACAGAAACAATATTTTCATTTAGACATTTCACTTCATTGGACATTGGATAGGACCGGGAAATGACGAAGTTCTGTTTGTATTTTGTAGATATTTATTTATTAAGGCAGAACGTTGTTTGATCTTGGAGTTTAAATTTGCAAGTTGACGCGTTGTGTTACTTTTGATATTGGCAGCTAAAACCAGAGGCGTCAACGCTCACGAACACTTTTATCACAAAAATATACTTAGCCTACCTTGGCAGGGGAACCTAGAAAATAACTGAAGGTTGAGATGCACAGGGGCTAAGCGAGACCAAGCTAAGAGATTGACTTTGACGAGTCGTGTCAATCCCAAACATTTGGTTTTTAGTACCAAAGCCTGACTCGAATAGGCCCCCAGGCTCTTTTGCGTGATTATGACGTGGATCGACAGCGCGGTAATTACTTGTGGATAAAGCACCATTATTTGGCTGAAGTTTTGGCAGCGATTGCTTCTGCCATTGGCACGGTCTGTTGAGTGTAAGTTAACGTCTTGGTAAAGCTTGGATGGAGCTTGGACGGAAAATCTGCAAACAACCCAGCGGCACTGGGTTGTTTGCAGATTTTCCGTCTCCCGTATTTTAACTCCACATGTTTTTTTTATTGCCCTTAGAGGCAAACGAGCTAGCGGCCAAGCCGTTGCCTACCGTGAAGTGAGTGCTCTTTTTAAACCTCGTTGAAAGGAGGACATGTCATAGCGCTTGGTGAATTGGTGAATCTATGATCTAATTATCGTCAGGTAGGATAAGAGTAGGCGATGGTTAGCCCTCCATAAAGCTTGGCACTCTTCTACGAAAGAAAGATAGCGAACAAGAGCAAGATTTATGATGGTCGTGATTATGAACGATGGCTCACAACAGGCCACCCCACGGATGCGGAAAAGCATTATTACACGGCTGGCATTGAACTTGGGACGTAATAAATGTACCATTGTGTTACCCCTGACGTAAACGGTAAATGTTTTTAGATTGTGAATTCATCATCACCATCTTAGGCCATGAAAGACTCACTCTGGGGTCGGGCAGTTCCTTGGAGGGAAATTAGCCTAATGTGCCGCGCTGGCTAGACGGGTTGGCACTGTTCCTTCTCTTCAGGCTAGTTTATCTGCCTCCTTTAGTCGCCTCTTGGCATGGGCGTCGTCCATAGAATACGTAACCACAACACGGAGTTAAACTTAAATATTTTTTTAAAGACTTTAATGGGCCATTTTAATTTGTATAATTGTTTAGAAGTTTGGAATTGTACATGTGAGCACTATGTAGTCACTGTATATAAATAACTTAACACATAAACAAGCAGTTGAGTGTATGGCATGCTCGCTTAAAAAGTCCTACTGATGGTGTCGTGTGTGTCGGGTCGTTCGGATTTACGTTTTTGTAACAAGCAACTAGCTTCCTAACTCTACTTTCGACATTTCAAAAGCACGTGTAAATAGGTTCAATTGCAATAAACGATTAGAGTTTTGAGTTTTTTTAATAAATTATTAATTTTGCGCATTATCTACGTCAGCGAGACGACTTATAGAGTAAAGGACTGAATAATTTATTTAGTATAAGTACGCCTATGGTAGGTACATACAGCTCATAGTACAATTATCACGTGAGATTACAGTTCAGGTGATAATGAATCTGGTTATTCGGCACACGAAAGACAATCCTGCACTGCGATTTAATTGGAAGAAAACTCAGTATGAATTGTCTAGCCAATCCGCTACATCCCGAGTCGTATGGGGCGACCAACATTTGCCAACCATTTTCCCCACATCAACTTGGAAGAGGTCGCTTTCGAAGTAGTTTCAGGTATCCAACAGCATAATACTCTAACACTAATTTAGCAACATATTAATGCGGGGATGTTTATTTCATAGTAGAAATTAATCCCGAACTATCATAAATACACAATCACAATGAGCCCGCATCATAACCGCACAATGCTACTATTAATGTATTATTTATTAGTCATAATTTCCCTTTCAACATAAGTACAATAGCGATGTTGACACGGCCGGTTGTCGCTGGTTAAACAAGTCGTGTTTGCAGTCCTACCTAGCAATAAGTCCGCTGATTTCACGGGACCCCACAAGGCAAACAGAAAGCCCGTTGTACTTAAATTACTTGAACTAAGTGCGTAGTCAGTAAGCGTTCACGTTTAAGCGTGTGAGACTTTATAAATAGAAGGGTGCAAAAGTTTGCGATTCGCAAGACTGTGAATGTTCGCTGTGCGTACAGATTTTATGTCTACGACGAGGTGAAGCGTCAACTACTAAGTAACAACTAAGAAGTACTAATATAATTTGTTAAAAGTCTGATGAACAAAAATAGTAAGACTGTAAGTCAAGTACAATACAATAGTGGTATTGTAAGTCCTTACAATTATTTACGTGGGAAATCCTCACCTTTTGTAAGAGGCTTTAAAGGTCGTCGTATATTATTATTGATTGGAGACCAGTCCGCACTACAAATAAACGTACTATAGCTAGTTCATGTTAAGAATGCGTTAAGTAAATATGTGTTCACCGTAGTGTTCAGTGTAAAGGCTAAAGGACAGGATACAACCTATGCGTTCAAAAGTGTGCCTTCAACTGGTCACTGGAAGCGTGACTTTCTAATCTGGAACGATTTCGTTGTTTACGTGGCGTGGCTAAGCAGGCGGACAATGATGCCTCACGCGAACGAGGTATAGTCATTGTCTTGTTTTGTCTTTCGCAGCTTACCGAACGCTGCCCAGCCGAGTTGGATCCGACGATAGACCTCTTTCACGAAGTTTGATTTACCTAACTGGACAGTTAGTCCCATCAAAGTAATTCTAGTGATTGTCAATTTTGAATTGATAAAAATAGCAGGTTTGGGTCCCAGTATTTATATGGAGGGATTGCTTTAATTACGTGAGCCTCCGATAGAGGAGGGGCTGGCCTCGGAGTTTGGGTCTCCATTAAAAGTAGCGGGCTAAGGCCTCTAGGCTCGTTGAGTGGAGCCCCCCTTTTTGGTGGGGTTGGGACAGACCCGTGGCCTTGGTTCTTAGTGGATAGTCCAGGAAAGCCGATATTCTGGATGGATAAGTTAGTGGATAAGTCTAGGCGCTGATTTCCATTTGTTAGCGTCCTGGATACTAACATTATTCAGTTAGCTTCCAAAGGCTGGGTATCCATGAGAGTTTCTAACGAGAAAGCCTTCATCGACCCAAGAAAAATATAATTTATAAAAAGCCGGCTCTTGACAGCCAAAGTTGAAATATTCCATAACAAGTCTTGTGAAAGGAAACTTGTAAGTGATTTGCTAAAATACTACAGCTAGTCTTTCAACGACTAGGGTTTACTCAACGTCTCATTTCTTAAATCAGATTCATTGACGTTTCGTGTTTATTGAACCCTGAGACTGACTGGTCCGGAAAAGGGTCTTTTAAGTCATTATTTTTTGCGATTTATTGGAAAAGTCTGCGGGTATCTCCTTCGGGAGACGTCTTGTAATGAGGTATTTAGAATTGGAAGATTTTGTCAACTCAATTTAAATTCAAATTAAATGATGTGTTAATAATAATGTGTCCTTGAATTATAGCTAGCTAGAGGATTAACTCTTAAAATGCTGTGCCTAAAATATTATTATTAAACTTTGTACTAGCCTAATCTATGTTTAGTTGTTTGCTTTAGTAACAAAATAACTTTCCTTCGCCACCTACAATACATTTGATGTTTTTTAAACATATAGCTTAGCCCAGCAGACAGTGCGGATGTTGGAGTATTAATGACTATGTATCTATCAGCCACAGACGTCCACTGCTGAACATAGGTACGTAGATCGCCACAAATTACGATCCTCTGCAGATCGCATCCACCGACTCCCAGCTACCTTTAAACAATAGAATGACTATATAGGACAATAGGATATGTGTGTATAGGATAATGTGATAGTCATGATATCGTTATAAAATGATAAAATGTCAAAGTAAGTGTCAAAGTATTTGACATTTTATAATAAACTTCTCGCTTCGATTTCAATCCAATCGCGGTTCCCCGTGTCGTACCATTACGGTAACGAGAACCGCTCAACTCGGACGGGGGCCTCGGAAGCTGTATGGTTATGGCTTCCTATATGAGATTATTGGCTCGCTACTGCGATTAATGGCAACGGCCATTGATACTAAGAAATTGGTACTTGTTTCCATTTGGGCGAATCGACATTGAACGTACTTGGCAGAACTGTACGAATTGGAGATAGTAGTTTTGTGATCATTGTGCTATTAGGGCTACGCAGCTACGGTTGATTACTCGGTGTTTATTGATAATCGTGAGACCGTATGGTTGGCTGACTTCTGATCATTGTTACATTTGTGTAATGAAACTGACAAGCGATGAAGGTGGACGATAGGCTTCTCATTTATTCAAAACCTTCACGCTCAGTTATTCATTAATATGTATGAGACCTTTAAACAATATCCTTGATATGAGATTATTGTAAGATTTTTTTGTCTATTCTGATCACAATGAAAACCTCTGCATCCTGTATAATTGTATATTTATCTTAAACTTCGCGCACTACCTAGCCTTTAATTGCGGGACTCTTTACAAATACAGAGATATAAAATACGTGATGGACACCGAGATCAAAATGATCCAGTGCTTGCAATCTCAAGACCAACAAGGTTTAGAGGCGTTTCTAAAACTGCTGTAATATTTCGTGAACTGTTGCTACACAGTGTATCATTCCTATTCTTGAAAAAGCCTTTCGTGGTTTGATCTACATTCCGCTGCGGCAGATTACAGAGGAACTAATCAGGGCACGGTTGTTCTGTACTGAACACAGGGCAGCACCCGTCTGGACCGCGTTGGCAAAGGCACGGTGCAATTTTGCAATGCTGTGTTACATTCTGGTGTGTATATTACGTCCAAACGATAAAATAAATATATAAATTTCACACAAATGCTAAAAGTATTTTAAATCGTAATGTCTTGTTACTTAGAAAACAATTTGGAGCTACATGCGCCGCCTTTGAATCATGGGTTCCATGTTCGATTCCGGAGCTGTATGTTTTTTATGTGAACCAAGGATAGTTGCTGGTCGGGGTTCTTTGTGTTTGTGATATGTATGCACGTTACATACATACTTACACTAGGGGGTATCCCTGGGATACAAGGATACCCCCTAGTACATGATAGTTATTATTTTATAAAAAAAACAAATCTTCGTTATAATTTACGTTCGTTACGCTGATCCCTACATTTATGTTAGTATTGAAGTAGCTAACCATTTACTTCAAGCCGCGAATACTTCTTTTCTGATTGCTACTCTAACTGGTAATTTAATGAAAGAAACATAAAAATAAGCATTGCTGAAATGTAACGAAATCCAAGCCAAACGAGTGCCCGCTGAATCGAGAGCGGCTAATTAGCGAGATCGCAATCGTCTGACCATTACCTAACACAACAGTCACCGAGTGACCTGGTGCTAAAGTCTTGATGGCCAACCAGACAGGACTGACTTATGTACGATTCGAACTTTAAAATTCAAGGAAGAACGCTCCAGGGACAATACTACTCCATTACATGTGGCACTATTCTATGATCCTTAAATGGCTAACATCGCATATTACTTAATTTAGTCGCACGGACACGTGTGTGTGTATACCGAAATTTTCGATACGAAATCTGCTGTTCTTCAAAAAATCCTGTGGCACGTCGACGAACAGCTTCTTTGTGTCTCTTTATTATTGGAAAGCAATACGCACCCCGTGGTCTATTTGACACCATACAACTCCACTCAATTTTCAGTAAATTGCGCACCATGGGTTTATTGATATGCTAAAGAGGTGAAGTAGAGAAATAACTTTTTGTATAAAATTCGTCTTTGGTATTAAGTGCGGACTTAAAATATACGCAGACGCGTGTGGTAATAAGTATTTAATACATGTTTGTCACTGTCCCGTCTAGTCTTGATGTCTGGTAATCAGTGCGCGACGGGCGTTCCCTTTCGCGAAGCGTTCACTGGCGGGATACTGTTACCGGGTGTCGAGCCGACGACTGGTCGCCTTGGCAACGCTATTGTTGCCTAATGTATCCACTATTGAATTAATTAATTTAGTGCAATCAAACTTTCAACTGTCATTTTTATCAAATGCGGGTTGGTGATTGTCAAAAGAGATAATTGGTCGCCTACCTGACACCTGCCTAGGAATGCTGTTCTAATTGGATATCGTGCTACCTCAGGGGTGTCTCGGAAGTGCCATGTTGTTTAGAAATTGACATTCCTTGAATTCCTTTGACGACCACGGTTGGAAGATACGGGGTAGAGTCTAGACCCTAAGCCGGGCGCTCCACGGCGGTATGGAAAGATCTAGTGGTCTAGTGGTTAGATGTGCCGCCTCTGGATCAACGGGTCCCGGGTTCGATTCCGGGGTCGGGCAAGTGTCTTTATCTAAACCCGCACTGGCTCGGAGTCTGGGTGTCATTTCTATCTATAATATGTATGTATTTACAAAAAAAAAATATATATAAGTGGTTTATCATCCATCTCGTTACCATAACACAAGTATTAAGTTGCTTAGCTTGGGACGAGATGGCGTTGTGTGAAATGTCCAAGAATATTTATATTTATTTATTTATTTTATTTAATATAAAAAAGGACTTTTGAATGTCCATGGCTTTAAGCAACACAATCGGCGCCGTTCCACCTCATCGAACAGTGCAACTATCACATTGTATCCTGGCCGGAATCGGAAGTGTCGACCAAATTAAATGGCGCTACGGCTCGTCGCACTCTGCGGGGAGGGAACAATGATCGGCGCATTTTTACGCCTTCAGCTTCCGGTTATCCCAAATTTCTGTTTAATTTGCAACGTTTAGAACATCTGGATGTTAGTGTTTAGTGCAATAAGCAAGGGAATAAGTGAGCGTCTCGAACGATGGCTTGTAACAATATTCTTGATGTTTCATAAATAAATAATAAATAAATATCCTTGGACATTTCACACAACGCCATCTCGTCCTAAGCTAAGCAACTTAATGCTTGTGTTATGGTAACGAGATGGATGAGAAACTACTTACATACATTTTTTTTTTGTAAATACATTCATATTATAGATAGAAATGACACCCAGACTCCGAGCCAGTGCCTCTGGTTTAGACAAAGACACTTGCCCGACCCCGGAATCGAACCCGGGACCCGTTGATCCAAAGGCGGCACATCTGACCACTAGACCAACGAGGCTTTTTAAGAACATCTTAATAAACGAGTTTCAATTGTTACATTAATTTATTTATATTATCCGATAATAGGGCGATGGTCAAACTGGTTGGCATCGTATTTTGCTAGAAGAGGCACTTCTAGTTCATAAGTTCTCCTATTTTGTTACCTCAATCATCTCTTACAAGGCTCTTATTATGAAAGTATGAGATTGTGATACTATTGAAAACCCGTCCAAAACATAATAAATTTTGATTATAAATTAGTCAGTATACATCTAATATTGAGAAATAAACTAATGAAAGCATGTCATTTCTCAATTTCTATTGACTAAAAACCGTAATTACCGTTTCTATAAATCTATAAAAATCTAAAAAAATCTATAAAATAGTATTTTATGTATTTGAGTACAAGTATAATAGCATCAAATATCGATTATAGCTCCTTCGATGCAATCGAGCAAGGTCGTTGGGGTAATCAACATTCTTCAAAGCTCTTTTTAAACTTTATGTGTTCTTTGATATGGTGGAAAATTCGCTGACCGTTTCTTGGGGAGTTCATTTTCTACTCGCTGAAATGGTTGCGATGATGAATAGGGCATTATGTGATTCCCGACATTGCTTTGAAATGTTGGCCGATGTCTTACAGAGCTTTCTTTATTCATAAGATTTTATTGATATCTCATGTACAAACATTAAAGTCAAAGTTTCTTTCACACGTGGTAGAGCTTATTTAAGGGATGCCAAATGGCAGAGTTAATTGATAAGGAAATCCATCCGAAAATCTGCGTCTTGGAGTTATCACAATTTTATAATTTCCACCCATAAATGATCCACTATTGTGTTAAACGGCTCATTTTTATTTTTTGGTAAAGTAATTTCCTGTTTTGGAAAACGTCCCTTTTTTATCGACCCGACCTACCCACTAAAACCAGCGGTGACTCGCAACTGTCCTAAACAGGGCCACGGGTTTCGCTCCTGATGGGCCTTGGCGCGCCTTTCAGCCGGACCGGACCACCCCACCACCGCGCCATGTGTCACGGCAGTTCATGGCACCCAAAGCAAGCCCTCTCGATACAGCAAAGGTCGATATTCGCCAATCAACTCTAGATCGTGATATTTCGGAAACGTATGTCTATTTCACATAATCTTATTTTTTATTATCTAAAGAGGTTTTAATTCTGGATCAAGTTTACCCAAGCATTTAGCGCGTGTTTTATGTACGTCTTGAATGTTGATTACGTAACTAATATTTAGAGACGAGCATGGTGTGAATAGGGTTGTCAAACAATCCAAATATCATTATATCAGTGCATAAATAAGCACTGGGATTGGTCGTGTTCCTTTAATTTAGGAAATTTATTTAGGTACACACATAAAACAAGTAAAGTTACATTTTAGGTACAAAGTACCTACTACTTATGTCTATAGAGATTTCTTCCAGTACACCTGCGTAAGCAGATGGTGAAAAAAGTATAATAAGCTTAGTGTGTAAATAAAAATAATGATATACATACTTAATATTAAGAGGAAAGAATGTTACAAATGTATAAAAATTACAACTTAAATGTGGCGTGTGTACCATATGACAAATTGTGAGAGACAACCACACCGGTGAGTAATGACGAGCCGGTTTTAATGAGATAGCTGTATCAACAAAACACAGAGAACAAAATGTACGGATGTGCATAGGCACGTAGATATGCATGCATACATATATATATATATATGTTATGTAAGCCCTGTGAAATCACTTTCTTTTTTTGCGTTTCCTTAGTAAACTGATTTAGCATTCTGACAAACCTACAGGTTGTTGTCACAGTAATTTAAAATGTCGTATCCATTAACCACTGACGTTCAGCGGGGCATATAAATTTCCCTCATAGTCATAAAGTCATAGTCTCAAAGTTTGTAGACTATGGGCAAAGGCTCTTCCTTCCATGGTCTTCGCTCCACGACTTTGGAGTTGCTACGTGGATAAAATGTGTTCTAAATTCACTCAAACGAAACTTGTTTAAGTTTGGCAATTGGCAATGGCATTGCCAAACTTAAGTGGCAGTGGGCAGGGCACATAGCTCGCAGGACCGACGCCCGATGGGGCAGAAAAGTCCTCGAGTGGCGACCGCGTTCCGGAAGGCGCAGTGCTGGTAGGCCTCCCACACGCTGGACCGACGACCTGGTTAAGGTCGCCGGAAAGCAGTGGATGCGGGCGGCCCAGGACCGGCCTTTGTGGAGATCCTTGGGGGAGGCCTATGTCCAGCAGTGGACGTCTTTTGGCTGAAATGATGAAAAAAATGATGAAATGATGAAACTTGTTTGACCCTTCAACAAGCTTCAGAGTATTTTATACGCGACTAAATTACTTTTGGAGTTCGACTTTAATGGCACTCTACATGGGACCTTTAGTCTTGACGTTTGACATTAAACTTATGCAAATTTTTGTTTCAAAAATGTTATGACAGCAAGAAAAATAACGCATATTTAACACAATTCTTCCTCCATCATAAAGGTCAAAAGTAAGCGATCATCACGATTGCTAATTGAACAACATTTCCCAAGTCTAGCCTTTCTATTACTAAATAACACCAATTAAATTCAATTGTACCTACTTCTCTTTATTCAATTAAGATTGATTTAATTTACGTACTCTTTCGATTATGTAATCAAACGATGTTCGATCTATACTGGTATATTTCTAATCTATTCTTGAAGCCAGATTGTGGTATTTTTTTTTCGGAAATAATAAATTTATGTTAGAAAACAAATTGAAATAACCTTGCCATGTAGGCACCTCAAAGTAGACATGCATATTAAAGCTCCTTCTAACAATAAGATACATTATTTTCGCCTTTGCTCTGACATCAAAGAAAGGCTTTGTGACATTTGCCTGTCATTCCAATTTAGTTCATACAGGAATAGCTGCTTTGGAGTGTGTATTTCTTATGGCTTTTGCATAACAATTGAATGTGAACTGAGAAAATATTACATAATATTCGTCTTGTTGACTAACAAGGGACAACCAAGAAATATTCCAATAAACTGACAGCAATGCAACAAACAATCAATAAATATCTGAATTTTTCACATACATGTATTTTTTTATGAAATTTCCATTTTCATAAAGAATAGCATCGAACCAATTAAGTTCATCGCAAAAATATCTTACTTTGAACTCTGAACCAATTTAATTTGGCTCTCAACACATCTTGTCTCTTCTTCACCTTTACTTGATGTAAGTGGATCTTGAAATTTATTCTGCCTTCCGTTATTATTGTAACCTCCAAA
Organism: Clostera curtula; assembly: GCA_905475355.2. NCBI lineage: Eukaryota > Metazoa > Arthropoda > Insecta > Lepidoptera > Notodontidae > Clostera > Clostera curtula. The sequence goes on along the minus strand of FR997804.1, from coordinate 893,759 downwards.
TTCAGTCGCAAATTGTACATAGGTTGTGAAATCAGATAACCTTTCGCCTTTTTCCCTCATTTGAAAAGATAAAAAAGACGTCTTTTACACTTAGTAATCAATATTCGTCTATAATCATCTTTGGACGTATTCTAAAGGTTCTAAAGTTAAGGTGTAGCCACTTCATTATCATTATCATTATCATCACTATCACTACTTATTATAAAACAAAGTCGCTGTCGTCTGTCCGTCCCTATGTATGCTTAAATCTTTAAAACCACGCAACAAATTTTGAAGCGGCTTTTTTTAATAGATTGAGTGATTCAAGAGGAAGGTTTATATGTATAATACATGCATAATTGCACCCGGGCGAAGCCGGGCCGGGTCGCTAGTTTAAGATTTGTTCCAAGATAGGAAGTTTCAAATCTCAAACATAACAAAAGGAAGTAAGTTTATTGTCATCTCTACTCCTTTCGACTATTTTCCTTCGATACTATTACATCCTAAAGATGTAACCATATACACCGGAATTTGGGACCAAATTTTACCACCAACGGAACAGGGCAAATATTTGCGCGCTATTGTGTAAACATAGCTATTTCGAGTATTAGGTATACTTCTTTCTTGGTATGCTTACCGACCTTTACGATATAGTCACTAATTGATATCTTAGGAGTTCCAGATTTGGTCTTTTCTGTGTTCGCAATTGCAACAAAGAATTTAAAACCCTCTGTAATTAAAACAATACAACATACGCGACATTTTTAAAATCGTATATCATTTAATAACACACCGCATCCACCGTGAGCTATTGTGATATATCGTGAATTGTGGAGATCTATGGGGCAGGCTTACGTTCAGCAGTGGACGCCTACTGCTGACAGACAGATAGAACTCGTTAAAAGTGTTTAAATATAATATCTTCGAATTACACAATACAGTTAATAGGCGGCACTCCAGGCTAAATTTCTTCGAGCTGAGATAAAGAAAAAACGCTACTGGTAATTCTGGAATCATCCGACACTGTAATTGATGGCGCTCCGTCGGCTTCATCAATCAGCCATTTTACAAAACGGCCGGTAATTAGAGGTTTCCCTCTTCTCGGCGGCCATTCTTCTCATAGCCTCGCCTTAGCCTGAAAAATAGCTGAAGATTTCTGAATGCGATAGGGCAGTGAAGGTCAGCAAGGTAAGCTTTATAAATTTAAATCAACGTGGGAATTTCTCATATTTCAACAATCTTAAAGATTGTGTGATAACGTAGGTACTACATGCAAAGTTTACAAAGCGTTAAACACTTGGCAACCAAATTTAAGGAACTTGATTGTGTAGCCCATGTTTGCTTAATGGAGCAGCATCAGTCTTGTTTAACATTTCTTTTTCTGCTAAATGGTGCATTCAATATAATAATGTTACTCTTGCTATACTGTATTTTGCAGTGTTCAGAAGAATATCGATATCATGACCTTAGAGGATATCGATATTCTTATACCCCAATATGTTTTATCGCTACAGTTGTTAAAATAATTACCTAAAGCATAGCTGTGTTTAAAACAAACGTATGACTGTCAAAATGAATACTAAAACGTCACTCCCTGACGATTTCACCCATGGGCTTACTACCAAACGCACATCAAGTGGTTTGCCTAAATTGGCTGGTCCCAACGCATTTTACGTTCACAGGCCCACGTTGAAACCGCTGCCTGCTGAAATATTCAAAGGGAACACTCAACGCACAGCTCCAGGTGTGTTTTCCGACTTTTGTCGAAATTTAATCGCCTCTGCGTATAAATAACTGAAATCAGGGTTGGATGGCCGCTTTGTAGATTGTCTCAAAAGTACTGACGAATAGTTCGTTTATTAATTTGACTGTAGTTCTGTTTGAACAAGGTAGATATGTATTATGCATTGTATTCCAGAAAATATGAATTGGTCCTCTGAATACTTCCACGAATAAACTGGACACATTTTTTGTGGAGTATAATTTAAAAGCTGATTTCAAAATAGGCGCTTAAAAGCGAAAACTAACCAAATAAACAACAATTACAGAAGTTCAATGGGACTGATCTGGAACAAATACCATTACGATACGAATGTTTTATTATTTTGAACTTAAATAACGCTGTTATGCGATCGCAAATATTAAAAAAAAAATACAACCGAATCGAGAACCTCCTCTTTTTTGAAGCCCGCTAATAGTAAGTAATTTTGGAATTTAAATTTAACACAGTAATTTAATGGTTTCATTTATATAGCTTTTACAATTATATTTTGTTACTCATTCATCTTCCTTTTCATTTTCTTTTAGCAACCGTTCATCTTATGATCGCGAAAACTGAGTTGTAGTTAGAGTGAATCATTTTTAATCTCAGTTCAAGCTAAATCTAGCTAAGCCTAATCCTGCATTTAAAAATGTGAGATTTAAGAACTGGTATTTGTTCACTCTATCCTCTGTCCATCTGTGACTTTGTGGTGTTTTGGTTCGTGTCTAAACATTAGACTATCTGTAATTAAATTAATGGCTCTCATTATCAGGTAATTCAAGTAGTTAGCTAATCCGTTAGATGACAATACGTCATAAATGTGTCACGCGGTGTCGGTGAGCTGTCTTGCCCCGGGTCAGTGCCCAGCTCGTGCAAGACGAAGTATACATATTAAATAAGTAGCAACTCAACTCAGCATTTTACAAATAACAGGCGTCTGCTGGTATTTTCGGCCCTGCGTACACATGCTAAGCTTGGTGTTTCAGCTCATTACATAAAGTATCTATCGGCCAGTGACAATAAAGTGGTAATTAAAAACTGTTCGTCCAGCCAAGTTTAATAGTTTTAAATTAACTAGTAGAAAAGGATTAACTGGTAGGCTGGGGGCTCATCAATGTGTTCGTGTGGTGACGGATTTCGAATACACAGTTTCACCACCCTAGTTCACCCTGAGGGTGTCGTAAGGCCAAAAACCTAGTCGCAAGAGCCAGAAAACTTAAAACGAAACCCTGCCATTCCGTCTGGCCAGCGTGGCACAGCAGGTTAATTACCCTCCCTGTGATGGGAGGAGGTCCGACTCCAGAGTGGGTAATTTATGGGCTGTGTAGTGCTAGTAGTAATGTCCAACAGCGGATGAGAGTGCTGATGATGGTTAGTATTTTATTATTGCTACGATAGGTATCCGATTTTCTGAGTATGGATGGACACATGACCTCTTACAGTGCGTATCGGGGTCAGCAGTGTATCTTGTCTACCACATCGACATAAATATGAAGTTGGCTTACTGTTTGTATAATATATTATGGCTTTGAGGATTAACTGTCGCTAACATACTGACCTATTTACACAATTAGTTGTGGTATCAAAGGGCACACTATTCCATGCAATATTACACGCTGGTATCCAGTCCACAGCGCCTAGCTGCTAGCCTTAATCTGCTAGATTCAATAGTACTTGCCACGTCCGTTTGTCAAAAGCGTGTGGCATACATGCTAAACTGATACTATAGTTCGTATATTAGTATTGGTTCCAACTGAAAACCAGAGCCACACCCGGTGGAATTGCAGCTGAGTTGGAACCATTTGCAGCCCCCGCCCAGAAACGTTCTAGTACTTTGTGATTCACAGAATTCATCTTAGGATAGGTTGGATAAGTGTATGATTTTTATTCTGTATGTGTGTGTTGATTTACTTTTTGAGCTGTATCGGCTGCAATAAACGTCCCTATTTCTTTCTTTAAATTAGGTTACCAAAACTGTCAAAATCAACCGAACAATTCCGTTTAGAAAACGGAATGTGGAAATTCTTCATTTTATTCGATTACTAATTGTATACCTATTGTCTTCGATTTGGTCCCATGGACATTTTATCAAAATCGGTTTAGTAGTTTGTTATAAAACTTGAAAGTATTGAAAAAAACTAATCGGCGTAAGATACACTAACTTAAAACGAAACCCTGCCATTCCGTCTGGCCAGCGTGGCACAGCAGGTTAATTACCCTCCCTGTGATGGGAGGAGGTCCGACTCCAGAGTGGGTAATTTATGGGCTGTGTAGTGCTAGTAGTAATGTCCAACAGCGGATGAGAGTGCTGATGATGGTTAGTATTTTATTATTGCTACGATAGGTATCCGATTTTCTGAGTATGGATGGACACATGACCTCTTACAGTGCGTATCGGGGTCAGCAGTGTATCTTGTCTACCACATCGACATAAATATGAAGTTGGCTTACTGTTTGTATAATATATTATGGCTTTGAGGATTAACTGTCGCTAACATACTGACCTATTTACACAATTAGTTGTGGTATCAAAGGGCACACTATTCCATGCAATATTACACGCTGGTATCCAGTCCACAGCGCCTAGCTGCTAGCCTTAATCTGCTAGATTCAATAGTACTTGCCACGTCCGTTTGTCAAAAGCGTGTGGCATACATGCTAAACTGATACTATAGTTCGTATATTAGTATTGGTTCCAACTGAAAACCAGAGCCACACCCGGTGGAATTGCAGCTGAGTTGGAACCATTTGCAGCCCCCGCCCAGAAACGTTCTAGTACTTTGTGATTCACAGAATTCATCTTAGGATAGGTTGGATAAGTGTATGATTTTTATTCTGTATGTGTGTGTTGATTTACTTTTTGAGCTGTATCGGCTGCAATAAACGTCCCTATTTCTTTCTTTAAATTAGGTTACCAAAACTGTCAAAATCAACCGAACAATTCCGTTTAGAAAACGGAATGTGGAAATTCTTCATTTTATTCGATTACTAATTGTATACCTATTGTCTTCGATTTGGTCCCATGGACATTTTATCAAAATCGGTTTAGTAGTTTGTTATAAAACTTGAAAGTATTGAAAAAAACTAATCGGCGTAAGATACACTTGGTTAGTTTTGGCAACTTAAAAAATTATAAATAAAACTAAAAAGCGAACATTTAAAGTCTTAAAATAGCTAGTTAATACATAAGTAACCAAACGTGTGATAACTACATTCCGTCATGAGAGTTTCGTAAGAGCCGACTAAAGATATGGCAAGGTATATAACCTATCCGCAACAGAATGAAAAGCCAAACGCACACACACACAGTAGGCTAATTTCCCTGTATGGAACTGATGAGTTTTAATGGCTCCATGATGATGAAATTACAAAACGAGTGTTCCCAAATGGTAATTGATATTATTTTTTCAATACTTGTAAAAAACATACTGAGTTCTTAATCAAGATAGGAATCTTGTAAAACGACTAACTTAATTACCTGTGCCTACAACTGTGTTTTAACAATTAATTAAGATATTCAAAACTTATTAAATACATATTATATTATTTAGGCTGTAAACTGGATAAACATCTATGTTGATAATGGGGCAGAATTTATATTAGCTTTATATATTAGCAGCATGCCAAGAATGTGAAATCACAATGACGTCACTCCTTCGTCGTAAAACTTTGATATGCTAGGTGCCGACTGCGGTTTTGCTCGATTGATAGTGACCATGTGGTCCTTCGAACTTTGATTTAGATATTTTGTTTAAAAAGAGTCTATCGAGTGTTTTTGCATGTAATCCATACTCTATTTTCTATTGGTAGCAGATGTTATATAGCTATACGATTTTGGGTGGATGAGGTATTGAGGGCTGTGGAGCCGTGTTGTTTGTGCAGTCTGATACCAAATAGTATACATTTTTTTATTGTTTAATTAAATAAGTATCTATTATTATGACGCTGTGAAGTCCTTGCGATCTGGAAAGCTAGCCGCCTACTGACTTACCTAAGTCCCTTACATCTTATAGCTTACGACGTTCTTTCGAAAATTTATACCAATATTTCCATCGTAGATATTGTGGAAACGATTTTAACGATACTCCGATTATATGTATAAAACTCCATCTAATCCATAAAGGTATAAATAAACAATGGTTAGTTGTGTGGTAAAAAGCTTTCATAAAAATGAAAATGACGTATAAAATAAAAATAAACCGAGAAGCGAAAAATAACCCATTAAAATAATTATAGAAGCAGTTAAAGGTGCCTAGGCATACCTATACCCTAATTTGCGTCGGACGTCCATTAAAGTTGGTATAAATGGTTTATTTTTACTTTTTGAAGCTGTATCATGTTTTTGTCAAAACAATGTCTATAGAGACCAGGGCGGAAGCCTGAGAAAATGGTTAAAAGTGAAAAAAAGAATAGTAGGATGAAACCCGTTAAAAAAGAAAGAGAATATGACAAAATAAAATACGGACGATCTGAGGTTGAGAAGTGGGGGAGGGGCGGTTTTTAAGGGTAAACAATGGTTTATCTCGATTTCCGGAAAAACTACTAAGTCTATGGAAAAAGTAAATGAGAAAGTTGTAGGTAATAAAAAGATCTACAACTTTTGTATTTGCACTTTATAATACGCTTTTATTAGCTTCAGATGTATGTAACTGGCTTCAGACGTATATCTTTGAACATTATTTTGACACGCGTCAGATGTATGTAACCGAATCTTGGAACATGATTTTGACCCAGTAAAAAAAGTCGGATTAACTCGAAATTTGGCATACTTACTGAGAACCGATGACAATTCAATATTTTAAACAGTTTGATCCGTTACCATTACTAGGATAATCCGGATTAGCGATTTTTTTAGTTCGACATAAAAGCGTATTTTTTAGATTTTTTAAACTGTTATTTATTTCACGTAACCTCAATATTTTTGGCTTTTTGACTGTTTAGCAATGTTTGTTTAAGCCACATATATTTTAAGCTAAGCCGACTTCGTTGTAACTTGACACTAATAACCCTGCTACATGCGCAGTACGAGTTGGTGTATGGGATTAGTAAAAACGTTACTGGGTTTGGTACGTAGTATGTAAATAGTTATTAAACATTAACCCAATGAAACCAATTTAAATCGCAACATCAAAATCGAAATGTTTTTATTCGAATAAAAGGGCTCAAATTGTTACGCTTTTTGTGACAGATTCTGATTTTCCATTCCTTCCCAAGGATATATTCAATATCCAATATTCAATATAAGGCCACAAACATTATGTGCACGATACTCAACTTCCTTTACGAGTATTAAGGTAGTCCGTCTAGTTGTCGTTTCGCCCATTCTACATGGAAATAAGTAAAAAGCCCTGAATAACCCAGGAACATAAATGTATACGCTAAATAACCAAGTTATACGAAGACTGTAGCCCAGTGCCTCAAATAGAGAGGCGAAATTGTTTTTCCAGCGCCAGTTGTCAGGCACAAATAAATCCAGACAAACAGCTAACGAGATAGGCGGGGGAGGGCGTGCTGAGCGGTTCCTGTAAATATTACAGTAGCCGAGCCCTCTGAATCCGAGATCAGGCTCCCGCCGCCGCTGCCCTAATCTGTTTGAGGGATTTCTGGCGAATGATGGCAATGAGTACAGGTCTGATTAGCAAATTAGACATGAAACCAGAATTATCAGAGAAAAATTATAATATTTGTTTTAAATAACACGATGGATAAGAGTTTTGTGATAAAAAGTATACGAATAAACTTCCTGTAATATTACATTCCTTTAATAATAATTTTATTGTAGGTCTTACTGAGCGAAATGACAGCAGTATTTGTAACTGCGCAGTAAACCTTGATAAGAGTAATCGGTCTTCTCATATGGGTAGACCAGGTAGACCAGTTCTCATACGGGAGCAAGGGATGGTGACAATAGTCCACCAATAAAATCCGCGTATCCTTAGAAGTATTACTTTTTTTAAGACGACTCGCACATTGGTGTATCCTTGTGTCGCAGGGCTCTTTCCAAACTTCTAGTTCATGATTATACTACACCCAGAACCAAAGCAAGTTCTTCTCTTCTCTGGTTTACATAAAGATACTTGCCCGACCCCGGAATAGAACCAGGGAATCGTGATCCAAAAGCGTCACACACCCCTAGACCAACCAGGTGTTCCTATTTTGCATATTATTCTTTACAAACAGCCAACATGAAACTCACTGTTCGTCTATATAAAACTCATCAAAGCCTCGCTGAAAAAGGTCGTTTAATTCACCTCTAGGAAGGTAATGGGCCCGTGTAGGCAAAAGGTACGAAGTAATAAGTTAATTTACTCTTCGTACGCCAAACAATTGGGATACCGTGTAATTTACATACGTGTATGTATACTTTTCATATAGCTAATGGAAGTTGGAATCTGACATAATGATATCAACATTTTCAGAATATTAGAAGTACTTGACTGATTATATTGTGACCAGAGTGGAATGTCGATTTCTGTTCCAGCTCTTTTCGCAGGGATTGTGAGCGATCAGGGGAGATGGAGGGATTGTAGAAGTGAAGAGTTGTGTGTGAAAGGTGTGAATGTAGGTATGACGACTGAGAGGTGTGTGTGGAGACTTCCACCTAGTGTGGGACAGGGGCCGTAAGATGATAATGGTGTTTTTAAATATGACGATTTATAAGAGTTTTGTGATGAAACCTACGTAAATAAAGTTCCTTTTGAGTTTGAGTTTACTGTGGCTCAAACTTGAAACTCAAACTTTATGAAGTAGACCCATTTGTCAAACAATTCAATGAATAGAGAGCCAGACTTGTTCTTTTGTTTCGCCGTATGTTTCTCGAAGTGGCATATTGCCAATATGACCAGGCCATATATTATTACAAAATGCAAATAATACGTTACACTTTCCCGGTTTATGTAAAGAAACACTATCGAATGTTCCTTTCAAAAAAAAAGACACGTAGTAGTAGTATCACTACAATTAAAGTCTTTAACTTTAAACTGGAAATGGTAAAGTATACAATCTATTAAGGACGCCTTTCAACTTCTACTAACTGTTCCTGTCACACTCGTCTGGTAACTAACTCCCTAACAGAATGCTGTAATTACGTTTCCATTAATATGTAAGCGAATAGAAGACGGTTAACAAACGTGCGATAATCTCCAGCTCCGTAATTTATGTGGGAAGTTACACGTGCGTCTGCTCCAAGACGTTTGTCTTTAGAACGTCATCTCGATAAAGCTGAGGACTGTTCATACCGTTTCCTCGTAATGTATCATTCGAGACGAATATGTTCGCGATGCGGATACGCCAAACCCTCGGCTCTCTGCACTGACTGCCTGGTTGGTCTTGGGGTTGGATGTGCCGCCTTTGGGTCACGGGTCCCCGGTTCGAATCCGGGGTCGGGAAACCCTTGTGTAAACCAGAAGTACTTGCCCTAAGTCTGGGTGTCATTTGTGTTCGTGAATTAAATGTTTGTAAACAGCCCCCTCGATACAGGAAATATCTAGTGCAGAGGTTTCGTTTAAAAAAGACTACTGAAATTGAATACGTTACATTACACCCCAACTTTACTAGTATTCGCTGTGTAACATGTAGTCATTAAGTAGACAGTGAGAGTTTTGAGCTTGGTGTATGATTCGCCTCGATACATACATTTTGAGCAAACGGTAAAGTCAGCCACCACCTTAAGATGAATACGCCCCGTTGAGCACGAGGACTCTCTTTGATCAGTATCTGTAATAAGTGTAGCCTGCCGGTTCAGGAATGTTTGCTCCAATATAGTTTCTTTTATATGTAACTTTGATCGTAAATCGGTTTGGGTAGGCGTGTTAAGTGTAGGAATTTCCGTGACATTCCTTGAGTGATTGTTTTTAAAGATTACTTACACAGGGTGTAACAAAAACCCTAAAGCCATTATAAAAGAATCTATATTGGATCATCATAACTGCGGAAAAATTTTTCAGAAAACAATGAATCATCTTATTTTTGATGCAACTCTAGAAATAAGCACATAAAATTCAATTTCCTATTTGACCCACTATTGAGTTAACATTATAGAACATTTACGAACTCCTACAGGAAATGTAACAAGTATTTTCTTTTTAATTATTTCGACTTTTATCAAGTCAATTTACAGTTCAAAACAAAAGTTTGGCCTCATATCACGCCCATTATGTTTATTAATTGGCGTGAATTAATTACGCCAATTAATTATGTCGCCGTGTTTTGACACTTGTTTCCTATCAGCCCTAATTTATTTTTTTGTGCTATTTTACATATCTATATCTCCAATCTAAGCGCCATTGTCGACGTATTTATTTAAATTTGCTTCGTGTAGGGCTGTTATACACAGCAACGAGCGGTCTGGCGTTATTGTGTTGGTTGTATCGGAGCAATAAACAGGTTAGGAACAAAATATTTATTGTGGTTTTCCATGATGTTATAGATAAATCCAGCGAATGCAGCAGTTTCGATCAGCTTTTTGATTCTTGCGTCTTGATCCTTCCAACCTATTAAACAGAGCCTTTGTTGTAACTGACCGCATGTAAAGCTCGACTGGTTCGCCGAAATCCAATAGTACCTTGGAAACGCAATGGAATCTTGATTGGCTTATTATAAAATACCAACTTTGTTCCCATAATTTTCAAGGACGTAATATTGATTTCGTATTACATTATTCTTTACATCTAAAGCATACGACTATTTGTCGCGGTTTGATGAAAAAAAAACTCCATTACGTTTTCATATAGTTTTTGTATGATAGTAAAACGAACACGAATGACATTCCCTTTTTAACTGTTAAACAATATTACGACGGCTGTAAAAGATTTCTTTTGCAACTTGTCGCCGACGACCTCCACACGCCTAATCGCCTCTCTATTGACAACAAGACGGCGTTTAAATCAAATCAAACGTTGACAGACCAGTTTTACATTCCTCAGACACGGCATTTAACGCGGACACTTGGTTCTATGGACTCAATGTGCTTAAGTTAGAGGCTTTTTACCTAATCCATATGACTCCAGAAGTCATGTAGGTTTCGGGACGTTAATAAGGTGTGACTAAACGATATTTGCATACACAAGAAACCTAACCGTATAAAAATACCCAGTCAATGAACGCATAAATAGAAAGAAATATAAGGTCAGTCCAGGAAAGAGGGATTTTATTGTTTTTTAACCACCAGTCAGTCACCAGTATTGCCACTGCATGGAGAAAACTGTTTAGAAACTTAAAACATTATTCTCTTACAACATTATCAATACCTTCGTCATAATTTCAGCCCATACATGACCCAGTACTGAGTAAGGCCTCCTCCAAATTCATGGAGGGTAATAAGCCTATTGTGCAGTGCTAGCGTTTTTTCTTCTCTTGCGTCTAGATGAACTGACTCTTGCGTTCCTTTGGTCGGCATTTGACGACACTCTCAGGATATTTTAGGTTTTAGTATTACTTGTGGGTCATGTATGGGCTGTCGGGTAGTTGTAGAGCAACTACAGAGTTTCTTGCCGGCTCTTCTCTGTGGAACTGCATTCCAAACCGGTGGTTGATGGTAAATTTTATTTTATTGTTCGACTTGTCAAAAGAGCTCTAATGAGCCAACTTGATTAAATGAGATTTGAATTTGTAGTTATATTTCAATATTTGCACCCTTTTTTTTTAACTGTCTTCTCATATATCATTTGATTTAGGTACGTTTGAACAATATCGTAGTTTTTGTTTTTAAGTAGGTTTACGTCTGTCTGGTTAATAGTTCCACGGCGTGTGCCGAGAGCGGTACCGGTTCGCCTTGACAAGGTCGGGGGCGCGGCGACCGGTTGCCGTGGGACCGACCCATTCATGCAGATGGCACGGGTCTTTGTCGGCACATTGTCAGTTAGGTGATCTATCGATTTGATGATCCATGGCTCCGTGCCTAAGTTCAGTAGCGCCTGTTTAGCTTCACCCCATTTGGTTCCTATCTTGCAATGTTCTTTTAAATTTGGTATATATTGTTGTGACCACCTATGTTATGCAAATAAAAACACGCGAGATCATTCATTTGCACTGTATTCTCTTTTAGGTTTAGAACCACGATTTCGGCTAACCCGGACGATATTAATGATTATTCCTTTGCACATCCGAGTCGCCTCACTGCCTTGCAAAAAATCTCCATAAAAATTAGATCAAACTCCTTGCTAGTGGTTTGTTGAATACCTTGAAATGCCCAGTTCAATTACATATACAATTGTGTACACAACATTCAAAATTAATTGTGCTTCGTTTTAATCTAAGAAAGCAAGAAAACATTTAATTAGCATAGCACAGTCAAAATGGGATAAAGAGAAAACGACACACAGTTTGACACTGTTACCCGTGTTACAAATACGCAAAAAGGTAAAATTAATGTCGGTCTCTGGTCCTATTGCGTGTTGTTGACTCGAATCTTCACGGATCGATTTTACGAGTGTTCAAATACGGCAGCGGGCAGATCCGTCCGATTACACAAATACAAAGAAATGGCGTAATGCGGACTGCGAATCTGAGGGATTAGGATTGCGACTCGTTTGCAAGCGAATCGTTGAATATTCATGAGTCGGAAACGCGGCAGGTATGCGGCAAGGGTAGCTGCGTTTTTGGGACTCTGTACTTGCTACTGACTCAAACTCAAAAGGAACTTCATTTACGTAGGTTTTATCACAAAACTCTTATAAATCGTCATATTTATAATTACCATTATCATCTCACGGTCCTTTACCCACACTAGGTGGTAGTCTCCACACACACATATCAGTCGTCATACCTACAGTTCACACCTTTCATACACAATTCCTTACTCCATCTCTCTTGATCGCTCAAAATTCCTGCGTCCACCTGCATTCATGCTGCAACTACCACCGGTTCAGAAGGCTGCTCTACAGAGAAGAGCCGGCAAGAAACTCTGTAGTTGCTTTTTTCCAAATTATTGGTTATTATATCCAAATTATTGAGCGTATTGAGAATGGCTGGAGTTTATTTTTGATACCATGGGTTTTCCAATGAAATCTAATTATGAGCCATAAGATAGATCACTTATTGTATACATATTGATAACCAAACAAAGTAGTCATCGCAGATATCAATGGCCTTATGGCTATCGTAAATCTCTGCCAGATATAGGAAATATTCTGAGTGAAGCGACCAAGTCGAAACCTGTCGGTGGTAGGCGCAACTGGAGATATTTTTTTATATTTATACGCAATAGGGTTAAACAGATGAAACCGGTACCCAGACCCATAATATGAATTGCTCTTCGACCTATTTATACCAGTGTCTACCAGATTTTTGTCTCTTGCCATAATAAATCTATATCTATTTAAAGAAACATATTTTTTTGCACAGCCTCCGCTGTCGGCCCACGTGCTATTTATTCTATTTCCAGTTAGATTCCCTTTAAAGGTTATGTTCGGCAAATGAAGAAGGCTGGAGATCTGGTGTCGGCGACCTGGAATAACGCTCAGACAATTACAGGAGAAAGTTTAAAAATAACTCAACCCGAAGGCTTCTCCGGTCTGGACAGGTATCAACTGACGACTAAGTTTACGTCATGGAAACTAACGGTCGCGAAAGTTGTGATCCATTGCTGAATCCATTTTGCGGTAAATATTTTTTGTGGTGACATATTATAATTATTAAGCGTCATCCCGAGAGAGAGAGAGAGGTAAGAAAGTACTGGAAGATATGGTCTGTAGAAAATCTTGTCGTAAGGGAAGTAAAACTTAATTTGAACATTACTTTTTCTCCATGGTGGAGCAAACGTATTAGATAGAAGACACACATTAACAAGATTCAAGGTGAAAACATACAGATACCGGTACGAAGGCGAGACGGAGACTGTTTTTGCTTTGGAGAGTCTACTACAACTCAGCCGGGCCTCTTCCATTTACACGGAGGCTAATTAGCCTACTGAACGATGAACGAACTAATGGTAGACGATCGAATTTCTTTGTTGTTGTATAATATGTTATGCATAATGTTGATTATTTGTAAGATTGTGACCAAAACAAAATAAATGATTTGAATTTGCCACGTTGGCCAGACGGGTTGGCGCAGTGTTTGGTATCATGTTTTCCTTCTCTTCTCCTTGGTTTAGTTATCGGCCTTTTTGTTTGCTTCTGTCGGATCTTACGACACCCTCGGGCTGAAATGGGGTGGTGACATCATGTATTGTAAATCGTTCACAACACGGCCGCAAAAGAACACACTACATACATTCTAATTGGAGCCAAACTGGTTACCGCAATCGCGAATTCAAAAATGTTTTCCATGTTTAAAGTGCTGAGGTATGCGATTAAGTTGTTTAGTCTTCTTTTATAAAGATAGATACATAATGCACTTATCGCTCAAAACGACAGATGGTGAAGATTTTTAATAAGGAACTAATAGTGCGACAGAAATACCGCTATGACACAATATAAGTCTTAAAGACAGCATTTACTCTCAGGATTTCGCGATTATTACTCATTGAAATTTCACTGACCAACACTCTCCCGTGTCTTCTTCATAGCGTTCCAACCGTAACACATTACACAAATCCCTTAATATGTTGTTGACTTTCAAAGTATAATAAATTATTAACAAAAAATTTAATTAAAAATTTAAATAAACCCCCGACACAATAACCTTTAAAAAGTAAAAAATAAAAATAAATACTTCGCGTTGTGGGACCACTCCCACTTATTTATTACCTGACCCCTGGTCCCCCAACGCGAAGGATTTCTTTTTATTTTTTACTTTACAAGGTTATTGTGTCGGGGGTTTATATAAATTTTTAATTTAATTTTTATTTTATACTTTTTATAGGTACATACTTATTATAATGTAGATTTTGTTAAATTGCACGTGATGCGCTTTCATTTGAGACCCCACTCGATTATATTCGCAGACATTCGGTTATTCTTCCCCACTTTCACCCCCGATAACTTTTAAACGGCTCACCCGATTTTCATCAAACATGTCTAAGAACACTCGCCCGTAACTCACCTTTATTGAAATCGCTTCATCCGTTCGCGAGCTACGGTGCCACAGACAGACAGACCGACAGACAGACACGTGAAACTTATAACACCCCTCTTTTTTGCGTCGGGGGTTAAAAATAGTAAAACCGATCGCATTTTTTTCATGTTATAACATAAATATGTAGCTGGAAGCGTGCTCTAGTGATATATTTTGGAACTATTTCCGAAGGCTGTACAATGCATGGTTCTAGGCAACACGAAGGGTGTAATGTTAGTTTGACTACCCTCCGTTAGATGGCGCTGTATATACTAAAATAACAAATTTCGTCGTCTGATTAAAATCTTTGGTAGCTTGCAGTACCTGGTTGATACCACAGGTTGAAAATGCAGTGTCATCTATTCATGTCATTCAATTAAAGGATAGGTTAAAACTAACTCCTACACGTATCCTACACACTCGAAAACTGTGGAATCTAGTTCCCAAGCCAATTAAGGAAGAAGGTAAAATCTGGCCCTAAGCGATCGGTGTGGTACTTGATACGGTGTTTAACAACAATTTAAAATACACTGTTCGATACGTTAACGACTGGCGCGTCAACGCCTGCCACATAATCAACGCATCCTGTTAAGGTTGCCTCCAAATACTGATCAAATACAATATTATTATTATTTTCACTGAGATATTGGATTGGATAGTATGTATTTTTTTAAATAGGTGTAATGTATACACCTGTTTAAAAGAAATACATACTAAATTTGGTAGATAAATATGAAACATCTATTTGCATAAGTTATAAGGGGGAAGCAGATTGTAAGTGGTTTGAACAATTGAACATTAAATGTATTTCAAAGTTCAATTGTTATGGTAATAATAGTACATAGTTTAGTTAGTTCCGAACGGGTGGTAGTTTCAGCATGAATGTAAGTGGACTCAAAGGTTGTGGGAGATCAAAAGAGATGGATGGATTGGAGGTGTGAATAGGATTGTACATATGACGACTGATAGGTGTGTATGTATATGTAGACTACCACCTAGCGTGGGACAGGGGCCGCAAGATGATAATGGTAATTTTAAATATGACTATTTATATTATATTTTGTGAGAAAACCTACGTAAATAAAGTTCCTTTTGAGTTAGAGTAACTTTAGTACTTAAGGCCTTTTTCTTCCTGTGGCCAACCCTAGCTGCTAATGAGCGCCATAACACTAGATCATAATTTTGTCCGTATTATGTCGATGTTTATGTAAACAAGCCGTCAATCTTTATTGATCTGTTGATCATACGGAAACTAAAATATTTATGAATAAATCCGGCACGGCCACTTTTTAATAAACTGAACTCTGTTCCATTTCGGGGTTGAATAAGTATTCTTGTGAAAGCCATGGATGCCCCGGCCCATGTTATCGTGTTATTCTAACACACTCCGCCCATTCTGTCACGACCATTGTGACCCGACTATCCTGTGGGTTTTGTATAAGGGGGCTAAACAATCTACACACATAGACTCTTTTGGCTACAACGATTGTGATACAACTAGGTTGCTACTCACGCTTTTGGGTCGCCTGTTGCTTAGCGGATACCGTTGCCTGTTGACTTTTGTAACACCAGACGGATCACTCCGTTGTCAATTACCCTGTAGAAACCTTTTCACGCCTAAAACCTTGATATGAAACTAACAACCCGTCAGGCCAGGGGTGGCAAATTCAATAAATATCTTCCATTACATTGGAGAACGTCAGGTTCAACAGTGATTCATTTATGGATCGTGATATAGATTTAAAAATAAGAGAAACAAGTGTTTCCACATGTCACTCTGATCCTATGAATTATACAGAAATAACCAACGTGTTCCCGAGAATCGATGATATTATAGTCGACTTGTCGTTTCAAGTTCCGTTCGCGTCGCCACCTCCACGGGATCTTGACTCAGAATCTAAGATTGGTATTGACGTTCATTTTCCTTTTTTTCTGTATTTAGTAATGGTTTCTATCTGTGAATGGATAAATTTGACAGTATTATGAAGGTATACTTATACATATGTTTAAAATAAGAAGTTGATAAAGTCTTCCTCAATACAAATTATCGAAGCAAAATCATTATCTCGTGTATGTTTTTTGTTACAGGTATACTATCTTACTTTAATTACTGACGTTCCATCAAAAATAATTGTAAGTATGTGTAAAATA
Source organism: Clostera curtula (assembly GCA_905475355.2). Classification (NCBI taxonomy): domain Eukaryota; kingdom Metazoa; phylum Arthropoda; class Insecta; order Lepidoptera; family Notodontidae; genus Clostera; species Clostera curtula. The sequence goes on along the minus strand of FR997804.1, from coordinate 876,871 downwards.
TTCTTCATTATTATTATACCAGACCATGAATCTACCTGTCTACTATCTGAAAATGTAGCTGAGTAAAATCAACCTTTTTTATTCGCCTTAAAAAATAAAATGACGTCATATACTACTAGCTTACTCAAAATGCACCACACTTAAAAAAGATCGCACCGCTATTGATACATAAATTTATTGGATTCATTCATCTCCATTTCAATAGCATATCCCTCATCTTTAGCGCAATCAAATTTGACACCGCATAAACATAATCAAAAACACCAATAACATTGATCTGGCATTCGGCCCGAGGGTCACCCGGCTATTTTTACGTGCGCACGCGCATTTAGAGTTCATTCATTCGTGAGTTTAAATTTAGAACGTGACATTTCCCGTTGTACGTTCAGTGTACTAAGTCAGTTGGGCGCGAGTCGTGGGCGTAAACGGATGTCATGTTTTATTGGTTGTGGAATGATTATTAGTTATTAGCGACGCGCCCCGGCTTCGCACAGGTGATAGAGGATACATGTAAAATTATTTGCACCTATATAGAAAATAGGAACAACACCACCATACATTCTACTGCTCCACCGCAAACGGAATAAGTGAAAACCGCATGCAAATACGTGCAGTATCTTTTAGATAAATAAAAACAAATGATCACGAACATATTATGTACATATGGACAGACAGACGCGGTGGAAGTCTGCTTTGGAATATTAAGTATATATATATGGCGGCGTTTAGGCACATTCGAGAATATGCCCGCATCCCATACCCAAAATTATTTTCCTTGTATTCTCTACTAGCTTTTGGGCGCGGCTTCGCCCGCGTGGGCTTCGAACCCGTGCATATTTTTTATAAACATAAAATCGGTTATTGTGACTAAACTATGATAGTTAGATATGTGCTCTCGCGGACTTTTTTGTAGATCTTTATAAGACCTACAAACCCGTAGTACATCATTTTGTTCTATTGTCAATAGTTTTTTCGGCGCACGCATAAATAAGTTTTCGATTTTACACCTTGGTTTACAGAATCGCAATTTTCATACGGATCCCTAATTCTATTGAAAATAAAATATAGCCTATAACCTTCCTCGATTAATGGACTATCTAACACTGAAAGATTTTGAGAGACTATCTAACATTGAAATCGGACCAGTAGTTCCTGAGATTAGCGCGTTCAAACAAACAAACAAACTCTGCAGCTTTATATATTAGTATAGATATCGAAAGGAATGACGCATGTAATACTAGCTCTGACTGCGAAATCGCCCGTGCCTTAAAACCAGTCATTATGAAGACTACTACTACTCAGCACATAGATTACCCACTGCTGAGTCAGGCCTCCTTTGGTTACAATCAAGGCAATTAGCATACAGAGCCACGCTGTTCAGACGGGTTGGCACAGGGATTTCGAATCCAGTTTTCCTTCTCTTGTGGCTAGATTACCGACCATAACATTAACACGTGTTGGCTCTTATGACACCCTCAGGATGGAATGGGGTGGTGATACTATGTGTTCTAAATCCGTTACCACGGATAGGATATGAATATTCTCACTCGTGAGGTGTAGTATTCTCCCCGTTGTGGAGGAAATAACACGTGTTGTAAACGTCAACAAAACCCAGTGCGCTTGGTGGTAGGATCGAAAGGTCCGCCCGGCTAGCTACCACCCTCGCGTCCAAGTCCGGCGCCAAGCACTTTTACTGGGTTTCGTCCTGTCGGGCACCGGCTCTCACGACTTGAATTGCCTGCTCCATCTAATACTCTGTCGTTGCTTTCCATCAAGCAGGCCTAGGGTCAAAGGCATTCAAGTCACTGATAACATAGGATATATAAAAATAGATATACTATATTATAAGGAACTTTGCCCGGTTGACGTTTAAATGATTGCTCTACGTCCCTGCGTAATTAGTGGTGTCGGACATCCTCGTCCGTGCTTCGGAGGGCTCAGTAAGTCGTCGGTTCCAGCTGCCAGTTTTACATCAGTCGGTGGTGTGAGTTGAGTCCGACTAGATCAAACGGCACTCGGAAGCAAGACGGAAAGAAAACCTAAGAAATTCCTACGCCTACTGGGTACGGGTTTAGACGGTAATAGACTTCGGTAAATATTTGCATTATACAGGAATTACGTTTTAAACGAAATACAGGCAGCGTTTAAACCGCGTGTAAGTGGATTATATTTAGATGGCTATATGCCTAGCTTGCCAGACGCTGTGGCGCTGAGAACTGTTTCTTTATTCATTTATTTTCCTTTATTCTTCTTCTTCAACCACCCTTGTCTTTGCTCCGAGTGGAATGAGTGGTTTGGATAACACTTTACCTCCCCATAATAATTATTTTGCATACTACTTTGTATTTCACGGAACATGTAGTTCAGTATGAGAATTAACTCGTTTTCAAGTCGAGATATATTTATTTATTATTTAACATATTATTCTTCTAAATAAACTGAAATAAAAATAAACATCGACTGTAAAAAAGTCACATAAATCGCCACTGTTCGGGGCCTCAGATAGAATATCCTTGTAAAATCCGTAGGAAAATGTTTTGCATCAAGGAATTTGCGCGGTGACGTATTTAGAATCAATAGTGTCACCACCCCATTCAATCCTGAGGGTGTCGTAAGAGCCGACGAAAGGAAATTACAAAGCCGAAAGAAAACCTAGCCGCAAGACAAGGAAAACTTGATGCAAAACCGTGTGCCAATCCGTTAGGTCAGTGTGGCACAGTAGGCTAATTACGCTCCAGGTATCAGGAGGAGGCCCGACTCAGCAGTGGGGCATTTATGGGTAGAGTAGTAGTAGCAGTTGTGGTGACAGTTTTAAATATATAATGTCACCAACTCAAGCTTTTCCAAGACTGATGTATGTGCCAACTTAAGAGCCAGATATCCAAAAGGGGGGGTGACCTGGCCAATACCCCACGATGATTTCGCACCAACCATTCAGTGTCGGGCAGCATTTATCTTATATCTCAGAAATCTCGGAATCGGCTCCAACGATTTTCATGAAATTTAGTATATAGGGGGCTTCGGGGGCGGAATCATTTTTAGAAAATGTCTTTATTCGGGTTTCGGGGGCGATAAATCGATCTAGCTAGGAATCCTGACATCTATTGGCGAATAATAATACTACTTTTTTGTGAGCACAACAATGGCGTTGTTAAGTAACACGAAGTCAATGAGTGTTTGCTTTGAGGTTTGACTTAATTCCTGACACCTATTGCCGAATAATAATACTACTTTTTTGTGAGCACAACAGCAGATGGCGTTGTTAAGTAACACGAAGTTAATGAGTGTTTGCGTAATTCGTACTTAAATATAATTTCCAAAAAACACAATTTATAAAAAACAAAAATACCGAGCAAAGCTCGGTCATCCAGATATTGAGTGTAATTTATGAAACTAAATTTTCTTCTGGACCAACATATTAGCAACACGTATTTTTTGTCGTCCGTATATTTTATTAAATTTTTCCAGTTTAATTCAACAATTTACATAGTGTTTTATACCGTTTTAAAGCCCGTGAACTGTGCTTTGTGTACGTGTATATATATCTACTCGACGATACCAGGTTGAAGTACAATTTGAATAATTGTTTGGTAAGCAAACAAAAAATTATTGAATTCCTGACCTACGACAACTCGCGCTGCGCTCGCGCTTGCATCTACGCACACCTCGTCGCATTCTACCTACCATATAGTATTCTAAATCTATAAGCATTAAATTATGGCTCCTTTAACTGCTAATAAAACCAAATGTGCCGGCTGTAACAACATTATTAAAACAAAAGATGTATTAACATGCTCGGCCTGTGCACTAAAATACGACCTTTTTTGTGCAAACATTTCTGAAAAACAATTTCACATTAATATGGATAAAGAAATGAGGCAGACATGGAAATGCCCTGAGTGTCGTAATAAGCTACCTAAAGCAGATAACACGAACACTCCGGCCCGCGCTGCATTCCGTCCTGTGTCACCGCTTGCTTCCGCCTTGCAAGTTGCAACTAAAAATGACTCTCCAAGTTCCTGTAATGTAACCACTCGTAACAAACAGCAAAGTGCTCTTGTAAACCAAAGTGAAACCACTAACATTACCCTTGAGGACATAAGAGCTGTGATAAAGCAGGAAATATCAACAATCATGAATAGTCAAGTTACTCAGGAATTGAAATCTATAAAACAACAAATGGCAAGCTATCACGAGTCTATGACCTTTTTTAGTAAACAATACGACGATTTAAAAGCCGAAATTGATGAAAAATCTTCAACTATTTCCAAATTAGTATTCGATAATGAGTCACTGCAAAATACAGTTAAGGATTTATCAATGCGGCTTAACCTTACAGAGCAATATTTGCGTGAAAGCAATTTGGAGATTAATGGTATACCGGAACATCGTACTGAAAATCTGGTCAATACAGTAATCCAGTTATCGAAAACCGTCGATAGTCCGCTTTGCAATGAAGACATAATGAACGCCACTCGAGTAGCCAAGCTTGATAAACACAGTCACAAACCCCGCTCTGTAATTGTGAAATTGCGCAGTCCACGCCTTCGTGACGTTATGTTGGCAGCGGTTATCAACCATAACAAGAAAAACACAAACAACAAACTCAACTCACAAGACCTGGGGATCGGTGGTCCCCGTGTACCGATATATGTCGCTGAACATCTCACCCCCAATAACAAATCTCTGCATGCTGAGACCCGTAAGAAATCTAAGGATATGAGCTATAAGTTTGTGTGGGTTCGCAATGGCCGTATTTATGTAAGAAAAGATGAGTCCTCGCAGGCATTACTTATACGTACCCCGGATAGCTTAAAACTTATTATTTAGAGGCGGTTACACCGCACGCATTTTCAAAAAAAAAAAAAAAACAATGTCAGCGATCGATTAAAATTTAACTTTAAAATTCGATCAGTTTAATATTTATTATCAGAATACTCGTGGAATCAGAACTAAAACTAACACAATTTATGATAATATTTTGGTTAGTAATTATCACATTATTGCATTAACGGAAACATGGCTTAATTCTAAAATTGGAAACGGGGAATTTATCGATTCGAGATACACTATATATCGCAGAGACCGAGATGAATCAAACTCCGAAAAAAAAGATGGCGGTGGTGTTCTCTTAGCTATTAAAAGCGATATTCCATCTACTAGATTATCAAAGTGGGAAAGTGACTGTGAGGATATATGGGTGAAACTCGAAGTAAATATAAACAGTCAAGCAAAAAACATTGTTTTAGGTGTAGTCTATTTACCTCCACCAATACGGTCGGAGGTGTTAACCAAGTATCTTGACAATGTAAACAACTTATTAGGTTCAATTAACGATGTAATGATTATTGGAGATTTTAATCTTTCGTTTATTAACTGGACTAAAGACAACTTCTTTCCATTTGTAAACCCTGTAAATTATAATAATTCACTAGGTTATTCACTTGTAGATTTCATGTGTCTCAATAATTTAAGACAATTTAGCAGTATACATAATGTTGATGATAAGATTTTAGACTTAGTGCTCAGTAATTTACCTGGTGTGCATGTTATAAACAATATAGACCCTGTCTGTAATTTAGATTCTAAACATCCAGCCTTGTTAATCACTATAACCTGTCTTACTATAAGCACTCATCTGCCGTCAGCGACACGCTCCAATAATTATAATTATTTTAGAGCTAAATATCATGAGATTGTTCCAATTTTGAAGAATATCGATTGGTATAAAGATTTCTCTACTTGTGCAAATGTTAATGAAATGGTTTCAGTATTTTACAGCACTATTCGCGAAGTTACTAACAAACATGTACCCAAACATCCAATATTTAAGTCCAAATACCCACCATGGTTTAGCTATTGTCTGATAAAAAGACTCAAAGAAAAAGAGAGGGCAAGACAAAGATACCGCAAATATAATAATCCCCTAGATTTAATATCCTATAAGGTGATTCGAGATCATTGCCAGAAACTTTATAATGACTGTTTTAAAAACTACAATTCATCTATCGAAGTACAAATTAAAAAGAACCCAAAAGCTTTCTGGCAACACATTAAAAATAAAAGAAATAACAATGCTTCCACTTTCCCAGCCACAATGTACAAAGACGATATAAGTAAGAGTACGGGCCCTGAAATTGCCAATCTTTTTTCATCACAATTTGCATCTGTGTACAGTTGCGACAGTAGCGTTGAACCAGACTTCCTTATTACGAATTTACCTAATCATGTTGATTGCATTAGCGGTATACACCTCACAGAGCGAAATGTACTTAATAAAATGAAGCAGTTGAATATATTCAAGGGCTCTGGGTCTGACCTTATACCAGCAGTATTTGTTAAAAGGTGTAGCTCTGCACTAGCACTCCCGCTTACGTTGATATTCCATCGATCCCTTACTGACGGTTGCTTTCCGGACGAATGGAAAAGGGCAAGGGTGCTACCACTTCACAAAAAGGGAGACCCAACTTGTACTGTTAACTATCGTCCAATAGCCATCCTATCATGTTTTTCTAAATTATTTGAATCACTTGTCACTCCAATACTAACGAATCATGTAGATAAAGCATTATGTTCGAGTCAACATGGATTCAGATCAGGTCGGTCGACTATAACCAACCTTCATTCTTTTGTAACGGACCTATCAATTGACCTTGACCGTGGGTGTGAGGTCGATGCAATATATATGGATTTTGCCAGTGCATTCGACAAAGTCAATCATAACCTTCTTCTAAAGAAACTGAAACATTTTGGTATTTTGGGATCCCTTTTGAACTGGTTCCGTTCTTATCTGAGTAAAAGACTTCAGATTGTGTCAGTTAATGGCCACGAATCTCAACCCTACTACGCTTCCTCTGGTGTTCCACAGGGATCCCATCTAGCACCCGTACTTTTTTCAATTTTCATTAATGATATATCATCTAATATATACAATTGCAAATTTATGTTATTTGCTGACGACATCAAACTTTACCAAACAGTAAATTCCACAGCAGTTGTTACAAAAATACAAGAGGATCTAGCGAGAATAACAGTCTGGTGTAAAAATAATCTAATGACCCTCAATGTAAGCAAATGTTACCATATGAGGTACTCTAGGAAAAGGATACCTTTGGAATCCTCATACAGTATAAATGGAATTCGATTAGACAAAGTAAACGAAATAAAAGATCTCGGTATAATTATGGACTCGGAACTGCGATTTAACTCACACATTGACTACGTAGTTAGGAAAGCTGCTCGGATGTTAGGTTTTTTAAAACGCAATACTAAACATTTTAAATACGCGCAGACAAAGATATTATTGTTCAACTCCTTAGTGAGGAGTCATCTAGAGTACGGTTCAATAATTTGGAATCCGTTTTACAGTTGTCAATCACAACGTATCGAAAATATTCAACGTGCATTTACGAGACACCTTGCCTTTTCCTCTCAAAATATCAGTCACCGATGTGGGTATGATCAACGGGTATTATTTTTTAAATTACATAATTTGTGCAACCGTAGAAAATTGCATGATCTAATTTTCCTATACAAAATATTGCACAACATTATTAATTGTAGCGATATTCTCAACAGCATTTCTTTTTCTGTACCTCATCGTCCTCCTCGGCATTCCAATAAAAAACCTTTCTATATCCCTCATGTTAGAACCAACCTTGGTCTCAATTCTCCTCAAATACGGATGGTAATGCAGTACAATAACCTAAATAATAAAATCACTGATATTGATATATTCCACCAAACATTATCTGCTTTTAAAAATAAAATTCTGAAATCATTTACATAAATTAAGATGTTCGCGCTTTATTCCCGCGACATTGTCCTTTTTTGTTAAATTTGTGTAAATTTATTACGTATTGCCAAGATATGCCAATGCTGTGCATGCCTATAACTGACACGCATATCAGGATTAAACCTATGTTATCATTGTAACTGTAATGTCATAATATGTGTGTTGTTGGCGTGTGTTAATAAATAAATAAATAAATAAATAAGAAACTAACGCTAAGCAAATCCGCTGGAGAGACGTGCGATGACGTATTCAGCGGTCGTCGCGCCCGTGGCCCTCTTCGCGGAGCAAGCCAGTACTAATTCAGTTTAACGTAGTTACGGAGAGACACTCCGTGAATACGCTTTTGATGAGGGTCCAAATTATTGCTTTGACGATAGTCATTTGTAACGGTGAAGTTTAATTCTGTACTACATAAAGTCGAAAATAATTGGATTGACACGGAGGGTTGAGTTGACATTGCTGCTCCTGCGAGTCTTGTGGTGGGCATGGATTAGGTGTCGATCGCTAATACGTGCGTCATGTTTGTGAAAAGGTGTTCTTACGGAAATACCTTTTGTTTATGATAGTGTTGTTAATGATATTTGACCCACTGGGAACTGTTTTTTAACTGGGTACTAAATTGCGTAGTATGCTCTCGAATATTATAATAAATAATACTTTCTCTCCAGATCTATACCGTAGCCTTCCGAACTGATGGTATAGTCCCAAAAAGCTCTTGTTCTTCTTCTCAGCCCGCAAAAGACGGGCCTACTCCAATTACATGGAGGGAAATTACCCATTGAGCCACGCTGGCCACATGGGTTGGCACAGAGTTCGTATCAAGTTTTGCTTCTCTTGTGACTAAGTTATCGGCCTTGTCGTTTCCTTTTGTCAGCTCTTAGGACACCCTCAGAATGGAATGGGGTGGTGACACTATGTATTCTAAATCCGTCACCACACGGACATAGCATTTGTCCGTATACTGGTAATAATTCTCTTCTACAAAAATTAAATAACATAATTGAGATTGAGGAAATCTGCTAGGATAATTAAGTAAAACAATGCGAGTCCAAACAAAGGTTAATTAAAGCTGCGGCTGATCTAGGCTTGACCGAGTTAAATATGGCGACCAATCTCATTACGCGGAAAAAGAAAACCAAAAGTTAATCTGATGCTTATAATTAGAGGTTCAAAGCTCTTTGATCAAATAAAAATATGAATTACACCAAAAGTATGAATGGAAGATTGAGATGAGATACGAGTGGTTTTACTGAAGCTTCTTTTGAATCTTCAAACAACGCAAACCCATTTGGGGTGGTTATGGATTGCTCCAACCCTTCATCATCAACGAATTTTGCAGGGGATCCTGAATTCTTCTTTGGGTGCAAATTTCTCTGTCCGTGTGGTAACGGATTTAGAATATACAATGTCACCAACCCTTTCCATCCTGAGGGTGCCAAGGTAAGATGCGATCCAAAGAACTCAACTTTATACAAACCCTGTCTGGTCAGCGTGGTGCGGTAGGACGGCGGGCCCGACTTAGCTGCGAGTAAACTGAGGAGAGGTGGTGGTGCAAATATAAATTGTTGATCGGTGCCATGTTTTGGGATCTGACGGTGTACAAATTTATGGAAATTCTACAAAAGGAGGCGTAAGTGATAAAAGAACAGAGAGTTGCAGATTTTAAAATGAAACCAACGATTAAAAAGTAGATTTAATATGGATAATAAATAATAATAGGTTTCTTTTAAACCCCAGATTAACTAGAATTCAAGTTATAATCTTTAAAATGTTTCAAATATCAGAAAGTAAATGGAAAACTAGGCACAGGCAGACAAACAATCTGATACGTCAAACTTACGCGAAGAACAGAGTAGGCATCGGAAGGCACGGCGTTTACTTGAGCAGTCGGGACGCCCGAGTATCTCAATTGACACCTTCCTTATTTGTCGGGTTGTAAAATCTGACGACAAGATCGGACGTTGTTGAAGAAGCACCAAGAGCGATAACGAAATAGGTTAAAACATATTGTCAATTAATAATAAAAAACAAAGAACAAATTCATCATCGATTGATCTCACCATAAAAACGAATGAGCGGAGGTTGTTCAGTGGCTTGCAATATAACGATTTCGTTTTATGTGCGAACCGATATCATCGCGACATGAGCATGACGCCCCTTGATTAGACTCTGTTGTGCCAGTTTAGGGCTGCTGATTCTAAATGGGCCAATCAGTCTGGCCAGCGTGAAATAGTAGACTAAATTCCCTGCATCAAATTGAAGCCTGATTCAGCAGTATGCATTAACGGACAGAGACGATCAATATTAGAAACCATAAAAATACAACTGACTTGTGTAACAAATTGTATCGATCACAGTGATTGTCGAATCACTGCGATCACTCGAATCGAAAGTAAAAGTGCGAGAAGGCTTTTCGTTAGGATTGAGCGGTGATTGATTGCTGAAACCTCTAAACCTTGAACGCGAACCGCTTCATGGATAAGGAAGAAAATAGCGAAATCCAAGACCTTTCGGAGTTAGAATTTATCTTGCGTATTTAGAGTTTTCTCTCGAGTGTACATGACTAAGCTATTTGTAATTTCAGTTAAGGAATTTTGATTGGCTAACTAACTACTACTTCTCAGACCATAAATGACCTACTTCTGAGTCGGACCTCCTCCCATCGCAGGGAGAGTTATCAGCCTAGTGTGCGACGCTGGCCAGACTGGTTAGCACAGGGTTTCGTATCAAGCTTTATCAACTTGAAGAGCACACTAGCTAGTGGATAACTCTAGAATCGGAGAACCCAATACATTTGTCGCCGAGACCTAGACGACGATATTCACGGTTTGCCACGTGATTGATGGCGGTACGAGGACGGATGGAAAATCCTGATTTGTCGATAAAAACGATCGGAAGACTGTTAAAGCTGATTAGTGGTAATGTTGCTGTGACACGGCTGGCCAACATGTCGATAGGTGTTGTAATCAGCTGAGGATAGACATAGTACGTAGTTTTAGGCATCGTTGAAGGTTACAAAGTATGTCTAGAGGTTTTGGAATCAGACAACTATTCTTAAATCACGTTTTGCGGTATGTCCACCTGAATATGTCACCAGCTTAACATTCGTAGGCTCTAATTCCTATACCATCTATCAGCCACAGACGACTATTGCCGAACGTAAGCGATAAAGCACGATTCACTTTGACAGTCATAGGACTGAGTCAACACTGCCGTGTTATGTGTTCTTAATTCAAGAAACTTTTGGTTTTAAAGACTAATGTGGGGGACATTATGTATCCCTGTATCGCGAGGGTTGTTTACAAACATGTAATAGCTCAAACACAAATTACACTGCAATGTTATATTACACGTGGATCCTTTTTTGTTTTCGCTGGGGATATGCATACACAAAGACACTGGTTCAACTTTTAAATTAAACCGGGAACCCATGAAACAAAAAGACGCTTGCAACACTTACACCAACAAGGCCTACCTTATTTCGCACTTAAAAAGGTTTTGTAACGGTAGCTTTATATGCAGCGCAAACTGGTAAAAACCAGTTTGTCTGTGAGACGAAAACCTCTACGAAGGCGTATTTTCCCAAAATGATTGGCTATGCGAGATCCCTTCTATTGCATTTTATGGCTCCCCGTGATATAAGTCGTTTCGATCATGTTTACGGCTTTGTATTATGGATTTGTTCTACCCAAAATAATATTACGTGCGCAAGGATAATATTAACTAGATGTCTTCCTATTTTATTTAGGTTATCAAAAAATTTAATAAAACCCATAAACAATTAAAAACTAAACAGCTTTAAATAAACAATAAACACCCACTTGAAGACGTTGCCATCGGCTAACCTATATCCTAATTAACGTCGATGTAAATTCAAGTTATTTAATAAAGGAATGAATGAAGTTTGCTTACATTGTTTGTCATATATTTTAATGATCATGTTTCAAATTGAACCCCATACACCAGAATGTATATTTTAAAATTGTTGTATTTTTTATGCTGGTTAAATTCAAATGGCAACTGCGTCAGAAGTTGTTATCTCCGAAGCTAAAACTTTTAATTATCCTCGATAACTGCAGTCCTGGCCGAGCTGCAGTTATTGGCTAAGCCAGTTATCGAGACCAGTCGATTCCATTCCGGTGCCCTACATTTAATCGTTTCAGTGAACATACAAACTAATAATATGTTTGGCACTTTGTTGACTATTGCGTTTGAGTTTGCTCTCACAAATTTGCCTTGTATACCCAAAAATGTAGATCTAAAAAGAGTTTCTTGCCGGCTCTTCTCTGTAAACAGGCCTTCTGCACCGGTGGAATTAAAATAGCCTATAAATAAATATAGTATTAATCAGTGATACTGTAAGTTTTTTTAAATCATCCAGTACTTTTTGAGCTAATTCGTTACAAACATCTCTCCTCTTTATAATATTGGTATAGATAGACAAGTCAAAAAGCTCTATTAATATTGATTTAGAAATACAAATATGCAAGTAACTGTAGACTGCCTCGTTGGTCTAGTGGTTAGATGTGCCGCCTTTGGATCAACGGGTCCCGGGTTCGATTCTGGGGCCGGGCAAGTGTCTTTGTCTAAACCAGAGGCACTGGCTCGGAGTCTGGGTGTCATTTCTATGTATAATATGTATGTATTTACAAAAAAAAAATGTATATAAGTAGTTTATCATCCATCTCGTTACCATAACACAAGCATTAAGTTGCTTAACTTGGGACGAGATGGCGTTGTGTGAAATGTCCAAGGATATTTATTTAAGTAATAATAATAATAATAATAATAATTTTATTGGCACAAAAAAGGCATACAAACAATTATTCTTAAATTAACACATTTGTAACACATCGCTTGTATACCCCATGGCTGCGCCAAACGGAAACAAATTCAGCATATGCCAGACAATTAGTAGTCTGGCGCTGGTTTTCAATTGTTCCCCGTTTGCCAATAAGAGCAATTTACGAGAGAAAAATAAATTAAAAATTAAAACCAAAGGACAGAAAATGAAAATTAAGCACCCACATTGCTTGGACATAGAACATAATATAAATGAACACATAAATAAATAAATATAGTAAACATACATTTGTGTGTGTGTGTGTGTGTGGTGTAGTAGTTGATGTGAATGTGTGTGATATAAAGTTCCTGTAGATTGTCTGTGCCCTAATAAAAATACATTATAGAACAATAGAATAATTCGACTCATGCGATTAGCTTAAATATACTACCTAAATTATTGAAGTGTTCGTGTATGCCGCAGTGTGTTTCTGTTGCTCGTTTAGAAGAAACAGACGCAAGCGCCTCTTAAATGTATTGATTGTAGTGGTAGACCTTATAGGCGGCGGTATGTTGTTCCAAACCTTTGATGCGGCATATCGAAAACTGCCTCTGAAGGCAGTGGTTTTATGGGGCGGTATAGCCAATTGCTGTGAGCATAGTCTGCGAGCACAATCCCGCTTACCCGCTAGCCAATTAAGCTTGTTGTATAGGTAGGACGGAGCCTGAGTTTTTGCAACACCAAATAATAAACAAGCCAAATGTAATTTCCTTCTAGACTTCATTTTCAATATATTGTGCTTATTAAAAAATGGAGTAAGATGAGTTCTCGTTGGTACTTTGTAACAAAAACGAGCGCAGGCGTTTTGTATTCGTTGGATAAGTCTGTCAGTTTTAGCCAGAAGGCGGGGACCATATACCGTGTCAACATAATTAAGTTTGGAAAGCACCAAGGATTCCACAAGCCGTTCACGTAAGTGTTCAGATATGTATGGCCTCATTTCATACAGAACCTTGAGTCGATAGAAACAGTTTTGCGTCGCATCTGCTACATGTTTCTCAAACCTGAGATGAGTGTCCATACGTAAACCAAGGTTACGAGCTTCTGAAACCCTTTCAATAGGTTCATTCATCATTACCAGATTTAGTGAGGATGGTAGGCTATGTAGTTGATGCTTAGAACCAAAAATTATATATTTTGTCTTTGAAGGATTGAGTACTAAGCAATTCTTTTCAGACCATTCCACAATCCTGTTCAAATCCGCAGTCAGAGCTTCGAGAGCAGCTTTATATTCGGTGGGTTTAAATGAAATATAAATTTGTACGTCATCGGCATAGATATGATAATTACACTTCCACAGACATTCCGTTATATCCGCACAATATAGTATAAATAAAATGGGACCCAAAATTGAGCCCTGTGGTACACCCCTGTTTACCGGCATTATTGATGAGACTTTGCTGAGTCCATCATCCTGTCTCAACTCTACAAATTGCTTTCGCTCTGTTAGGTAACTGTGAAACCACATTACAGCCTTATAATCGAATCCATAAAAGCTAAGTTTTGACAGGAGCAACGAAATATTTATGGAATCAAACGCCCGGGAAAAATCCAAAAGGACCAACAGTGTGCACATACCGCAATCCTGGGCGGACAAAATATTGTCAGTTACATCCAAGAGAGCGGTGGAAGTACCACGCCGTGCGCGAAAACCAGATTGAAGTTCAGGCAATATGTCGTTTATATCTAGATAGCGATTTAATTGTTGGCAAACAACCTTCTCCAATACTTTGGAAAGACAAGGTAAAATGCTGATGGGACGGAGATCTTTAACGTCCACTGGGTTACTTATCTTAGGCAAGGGCTTGACAATAGCAATCTTCCAAATCTCTGGAAATGTGCACGTTGAAATAGAACAATTTATAATATCTGTTATGATGGACAGTGTTTGCGGTATGATTGCGGTCAACATGTCCAGAGATATCCTATCGTAGCCCTCAGCATTAGATTTAAGGCTTGAGAAAATACGCAATATAGTTTCCTGATCCACTGGTTTAATACTAAAAGAAGCGTCACTGAACCTGTTAAACTCGTAATAAGTGATATGAGAAATACAGGTATGCAATCTACCAGGGACAGTTAAAAAGTTTTGATTTATTGTATCAGGGTCAGTAAAATGTGGAGGGAGCGATTGTCTCTTCTTATGCGGTAGCAAAACATTTTTAATGTTTTTCCACAAGTCTTTTGGCCTCTTCAAATTATTATTGATGTGGTGTTTAAAGTAAGCCACTTTTTCACAATATAACGATCTAACTACTAAGGTCTTTAGTTCCTTGTAATATTCTCTTTTAGAATCTAATTTTGTTCTCCTGAATTCAGTAAGCGCCTTATCGCGAAGATGCATCATTTTTTTAATGTTATCTGTAATCCATGGATAAGAAGAGCTTTTTGTTATAACAGAGGTTTTCATTGGCGCATGTTGATCAAACAGTTGCAAAATGCAGTCATTAAATGTATTTATCATAGCATTAGCGTCACCAAGGCCGGAAATTTCGATCCAATTAAAATTTGATAAGTCTTTATTAAAGCTATCCCAACATACGTTTTTGATAGGTCTATATATTAAAGTGAATGGTTTTGGCTTTTCGTGCTTAATAATAAATTCTGATATAAGTAATGAGTGACCATTATAGGATCGAAAAGATTCCACCACTACACTAGCGTTAAGATCAGTGCATATTAAGTCTATTAAAGTTTCACTTGTGTCGGTGTAATGGGTAGGCTTATTAACTAATTGGGTCAAATTAAGCAAATGCAAAAACTCGCTGATTTTTTTTGCTTTTCCATCATTACGAGAGATCATATTCACATTAAAATCACCCAATAACATGCAATGATCATAATTTCCCAATGCACCTATGGTATCCGTCATAGCATCAAGGAAAAGGTCCAGATCTAGCCATGGCGGTCGGTAGGCTGTACCAAGAATAACTTTCTTCCCGCTCAACGTTAAAGTTAACCACATCTGCTCAACCGATTCGAACCTGCCATCGACGCTGCCAGTCCAAGTGCGCGCACGTATACCGCGCCGTAGGTAAAAGCCAACGCCCCCACCCCGGCCCGAGCGCACAGCTGATGGGCGCGGCGTGTGACGCAGACTATACTCGGGCACCGTAGGCGCGCGACCCTCCTCTCCGCGGCGAATCCACGTTTCATTAATAGCCACAATGTCAAAACGGTGCCTGGTAATAGCAGCGACCAGGTCGTCATGGTGTGTACCAAGCGAACCGGCATTTAGAAAACCGACTTTAAACGACTTTTCATGTTTAGGCATCATTTATATACATAGGGTTAAAAGGAAAACGTATCAATTTCAAACACACATCAATTAAAAGAACACAATTAGTAACACGATTACTTAATATAACAGGAAGCTTGCTTGAATATATGTAAAGACTTGTAGTGATGTGCTTTAGTATAATAATTGAATAATTTGCAATAAAATTATGATTATATAATATTATACTATGAAGCAATATATACCAAGGAGTATTCTGGCAACGGCAGTCCCTATGCGATTCATAAATACTATAATAATTTATAACATATGTTTTAGTTTTTACTGTTATGGTGTGTTTCTGTAAAGTGTTAAATATGTTTAAAGTGTAGTGTATTACATTATATACAGGAAAATGAAAACTGAATAAATATGGATCTAAGTTACAATTAAATAGAAATTTCAGTAGATTTACTGACCCGTAAAATGCAGCCATGTTACACACAATATGACATACTAATATTAGTAGTTCCTGTATTACAGAGTTCAATACATACAAGTGAACTATTGAATACAAGAGTCTTGGAACAAATTGTAAAATAAGTATATACACTAGTAGGTAAAAAACACAGGAATAAAATACATAATTTATATTGAAAAGGGTATAATAGCAAGTGATGTTTTGAATATTATTATATTGGGGATTATTTTGAAGGGTTAAGTAGCAATGATTGTGTTTCCACGGTAGGAGTGACGTCGTCATGACCGAAGATGCGTTCAAGATCCGCTTCGCTACGAATCGGGAAGGGGGGGTCGCCGGGTTTGTTGCGGGCAAGTATGCGGCCTCGATTTGTCCATACGTATCGCCAACCAGATCGGTTAGCAGCGTCCCGTGTCTTACGAAATAACTGGCGGTTGCTTTTTGTTAGGCGCTCATTCACATAAAACGGAACAGCTGGACCGGCCAGGTTGAGGTCGGTAGTGGTGGCACCGCGGCGCACCCGGGCGTTCCGTAATAGATCGTCGCGCAGATCCCGGCGTGCAAGACGGACGACGAGTGGTCGCGAGCGGGTCGCGCGGGGCTCTGCTGCAGGTGCCGGCGCCGACGCATTTATTACGCGCCGACCGACTCGCTCGGCACTCACTATGTCCCGGGCCTCCAATGTCACTCCGATCTTAGCCGCGACCAACGTTGTCATATGAACGGGATTTTCACCACCGATTTCAGGCAGGTTGGCGATCTCAATATCGTTTCCTAACAACTCTTGATCGCGATCATTGAGGTCACACCTAAGTTGCGCAACTACCGCATCAACAGAGGCTCCAGCTCCAGTTATTGGTGCCTGCTTATTTTTATCGCTCTCTAGCGACGCCACTCGGTTTTCCAAGGTGTCGAGACGAGAGCTGCATGAGTTGACCGCTTTTTTTAGGTCTGCCATGTCGTTACGAAGTATCATAAACTCATCGCGAATGGACTTTATGAAATCGTCCCTGAGTGATTTTAAAGCGGTCTGAAAAAAGTCCTCTTTAAAGGCTTTAAGCTCCGTCCTTATTAATTCGCGTGTGTCCTGATCCTGTGAAATGATCTTCGAATTCAATATGCTTGTATCCATTAGATCTCCTAGAATGCTGTCACTTGCAGAATACGATTGGCCTCTGACTGGCGTGTCTGGGGCGTTGTCCCGGGCCAGGTGCTTTTTGCATTCAGGGCATTGCCAAGGCCTTTTCACGGCCCCAGTAGCTCCAATGCCAACACACGCTCGATCGTAAAATACCGAGCATTTGTCGCACCTAACGCCATCTGTCGCCGATACGAATCTGCCACAACCTCCGCATTTGGTCATTATGTATTGATCGATTAAACGTAGTGTAATACAATCACAATAGATGGCGCTTTTCACTAGCTGTGTTTATGGCTATTTTACAGGGATTCATGGGACTTCACACTATAGGTGTGACACATAAGCCGAAGGTGTTCCACTTAATTGTACACATGCACAGTAGTCTAATCACACGGTATTTTAGAGAATCACGATTATTCATTCACTAAGTTCGGTTTAGGGTAGAATCACACTTAATACAGTTTCACCGTAAAGTTATTTTGAGTTTTTATTTATTTAAACTGCACAGTTCTTCAAGATAACACTTTATAGTATCAGGAGCATGATTGTTTATGATTTTACGTTGAAGTAGTACGAAATTAAACAATGTTTACAATTTTAAAAACACAAAACAGTAACACCGGTCTGTACGAGGGTGAATCAAAAAGTTCTTAGAAGTGCATATATATGAAACCTTTTTGGATCAAGTTCGATATTCAAATTAAAGAGTGTCTATCACACTATATTTATGCAGACTGTCACTTGTTTTTGTCAGTTCGTTCGCATGTAATAAATTTTTTTGTGCAACGAGTTGCTAAAAAGTCAAAATTATGGATAAAAGTGAGTTACGTGCGGTGATAAAATATCTCAGTTTGAAAAAAATGTCTACGAAGGAAATTTTTTTGGACATTCAGCAGACATTAGGGGGTGATGCTGTACCCTATTCTACGGTTGCGTACTGGGTGGCTGAATTTAAAAGAGGTAGATCAAGCTGTAAAGATGACCCGCGTTCTGGGCGGCCTTCAACCTCCGTTACAGAAGAAAATGTCAAAAAGGTTGAGAATCTGGTTTTGGAAGACAGAAGAATGACTATAAAACATATAGCTGAGATCCTAAAGATATCTTTTGGTAGCGTTCAATCCATTTTAATTGATTCACTGGGGTTCAAAAAAGTGTCTGCAAGATGGGTGCCACGAATGTTAACCGACGAAAACAAAAAGCGACGTTTGGAAATTTCCAAGCGTAATCTCGAAATGTTCCAGCGTGATTCGGATAATTTTTGCCGTCGTCTTGTCACCATGGATGAAACGTGGGTCCACCATTTTGATCCTGAAACTAAAAGACAAAGCATGTCTTGGAAACGACCATCCTCTCCATCCATTAAGAAATTTCGAGTTGCTCCTTCCGCTGGCAAAGTTATGGCCTCTGTGTTCTGGGATAGTGAAGGAATCCTTTTTATTGATTACATGCCAAAAGGCCAGACGATAACTGGACCCTATTATGCAAATTTAATCCCGAAAGTGCGTGAAGCGATTAAAGAAAAACGTCGTGGAAAACTGTCGTTGGGCGTGTTGTTCCTTCAAGATAACGCTCCTGCCCATCGATCGGAAGTTGCGCTCAACGCAATCCGCTGTGCTGGCTTCAATCTCCTTGACCACCCACCATATTCTCCGGACTTAGCCCCAAGTGATTTTCACTTATTTCCAAAATTAAAAGAGGAAATTCGTGGAACAAAATTTCACGATAATGACGCGGTTATAGCTGCCGTAGAGGACTTTTTCGAGAGTCAAGAAAATAATTTTTTTTGACAAGGAATAAGGAAGTTAGAAACGCGTTATTCTAAATGCATTGCATTGGAGGGAGATTATGTAGAAAAATAAAATATTATTATTTAAATCTTTGCATTTTTTAATATTGATTCCAAGAATTTTTTGATTCACCCTCGTATATTTATACTATATCCCAGAAAACATTTCCTAAGACACTACCGCGATTTAACAGGTATTGCGGGAGCCCATTCTGTCCATCAGTTACCGGCGTCCACTGCTGAACTCGGCCTCACTTCGTTTTCCTAAACGTGGTCGCCACTCCAAGACATATTTTCCCTCAGCGGCCATCCGTTCTTTGGGCTACGTGGCCTGCCCACTGCCTCCTTATCGTGGTTTATATTGTTGGCTCGAGCTGCAAGCGACAGAAACCGCAGGTGGAAGCTAGTTTATGCTATATTTATTAGCAGGAAATGATTTCCTTCAATGATGTGTGACATCAATACGCTATATTTTACTATACGCTTACCACCATCAAAGTTCTCGTTCTCACTCGAGGCTATTTACAATATTTTCTAAATCTAAGTTAGATTCAACGAATCACGTTTCAACCCTTAGTCACATTCATTCCGCAGCTCTCAAATTGCCGCCATATTTCTCCCGCAGAAAGTTAATAGTTTGACAAATTTCCCCAACAAAAGGACAAAAATGGACCATTTCTGTTGACTTGTTGGAAAATCTGTCGTGACGTCACGGACCTCTCTCCGCAGTGCTACGGCTACGGCGTAGCGACGTAGTAGTGGCTACGAACACACCGGGCGCGTTGGGTTGTTCAGCGCTACGAATGTAGCCGAGCGAAGTTTGTTGATCGCGATTTATAAAGTTGCCTGATTTTGAGCATTCAATTTGATTAATGTTTCGATAATTGGATCAGCTGTAATTTATTTACATCTAGAAAACTGTAAATACTTCGTGACGTTGTTTATTTCATTTGTAAAAAATACCCATGGTTCAACTTATATACGTGCAATAGTGACAAACCTTTGATGTATAGTACACTCTTGGTGCACGATCTTTGTGAATTTTGGGTGTCACCGTAATTCTTGTTGGTAAACATACACAATAAACACGTGCAACAATAATTCAAAAGGCAGTGAATCAGAATGCCCAAACATACACAATAAACACGTGCAACAATAATTCAAAAGGCAGTGAATCAGAATGCCCAAAAACATTGGGAGTAAATATGGGCGAGGGTGAGACGCCGCGAGTTTACTTCTCGGCTGGTGATAACGGCGCGGCGTGTCGGCTGTCAGCGCGTGGGGTGCGGACACTTCACGCTTTCTTACGGGACCATGGCGCCCCCTGTGTACGACACTTCATGCAGGTAATGTGTCATGCATCTTGCAAGAAGGTGGATGATGTGGTGATGTGTTTCTGGGCGCAATGCCTGGCGACTTCTTATTAAGAGAAGCAAAGCACCCACTTTTCATTTGCTATGCAAAACGACGTTGGCCTCGGCAACCGCTTACCATCAGGCAGACCGTACACCTGAGCGCCACTCGACTGGCATAAAAAAGAAACCGGTCGCGACGTACACCCCTGAGACGTGCCCAGGATATCCATTAAAATAGGAATTAGATAGAATTACGTGCTTTGTCTGCGTGGTGATGGATTTATAGTGCCACCACCTTATTGCATTCTGAGGGTGCCGTAAGAGCCTACAAAAGGAAATGACAAGACCCATAAATTGATATGAAAAACTGTGCCAAACCTTCTGGCCAGTATGGTATAGTAGGCTAATTACCCTCCATGTAACTGGTGATGGCCGCGACTCAGCAGATGGTCATCTACGGGCCGAGTAGTACGTGCATTGTGATTTTTTCAGAATCAGTTTTCGCGGTACACTAGATATTACAATTAAAATTAAAGCTTCGCTATCCATATCTATAAAGGCCATTTCAATAAATTAAAATAAATAAAACGCGAATTAAGTTCCGTTATACAATCAAGCTGGAAAACGATGGATGCGGGCGGCCCAGGACCGGCCTTTGTGGAAATCTTTGTGGGAGGCCTATGTCCAGCAGTGGACGTCTTTTGGCTGAAATGATGATGATACAATCAAAATTCAAATTATGTGGTATGCATTGCTTTAACATTCGAAACGTTACATAATGAAGAACGGATGCGAGTAGAGTAGAGATTTGCGGTTATTTAATTAAATTCCGAGTAAACACGTGTAATCAAAATGGTGAATCTGATTAATATTCGTAAACTGAAACAAACGCAGCTCGTCATCTGGGTCCATAAATGATATTGATGATGAGTCGGGTCTCGACGGAAGGAACGAATGCGCTAGGAAAAATGGCTTTCGGTAGATTCAAAAACTAGCTAGCTCGTAAATCATTATGAACTCAATCCACAACCGACGCTTTACTCCATTTGATCCCTACCCAAGTTACTGAAAATATTTGATTTGATAACCTCTTTTAGTAGAGGCAGAATCTAGCCACAGACAATGGCTTCAAATAGCCCTATATCACATTGAAATACAGTAAAGAGATAATTTGGAAAAGCTCCGTGCCACCTTTCATTCTAAAAATATCCGCAAGTGCGTGGCAACTCCTTGGCCTCGCCGAATAGTAATCCGCTCGGTCGGCTGAAAAAATCTACACTAACCAACCTATAGTGATTCCTTTTCTCCTGCGGTCCGAATCGGCCACATAATCCCACTTATTTGGTAGATCCAAATCAGGAGGCAGTTGGAAACCGCACGACCAATAAAGTTAAGACTTAAATTACTCCTTTTGCCTACCAATTAGTGTCGAATACCTCTATAAATCCGGCTGAAGACTGAACTGAGACTTTGGAAGCTGTCTAATAAAATTAATTGAATCGGCCAGTATACTAGGGGCTAGACATAAAACTTACACAGGCGGTAACAATAGTTATTTGTTATACAAGAGTGCAAAGTTACTTTTTAACCGCGTGTTCAATTTTGATGACCGAGCAAGCGAAGGATTCTAAAATTGAATCACGAGCGCAGCGAGTGATTCAAAATTAGAATCCTGAACGTTAGCGAGGGAATCAAAAGAGCACGAGGTGAAAAATCTTTGCACTCGAGTGCAACACGTAACTTTTCATTCCACCTCAGCGAGGAAATGACTAAATGCAAAAAAAAAAACGTTTACAATCACAAGATAGGTACACTTTTATTTCAGTTTAGGTATTAATTACTACATTATGACAGGTAAGTATTACAGAATAATCTTTACTTTATTCTCTAGCGAATAAAAACGGCTTTTGCACTCAGATATCGAAGAGCAAAAATACTCTTTCCGAGATGGGGGGATGAAAAATTATTTTATCTATCCGAAGTGATAGGTGCAGGTCTGTGTAATAATTGTTATTAAAATACACTTCATAGGGGTAATCAATGCTTTTCTGTTCTATTTTTTGTTGCAACAAGTTTTTTTTTATTCACTGAATCAAGATCACTTTAATTATGAGTACAATTTTATACAAAAGAACAGACGAGCTATTTGTACTGTACAAGTTAATTAATCTGTGGCACACCATGGTTGTTGCATTCGCTGTGTGAGTAACTTGCTAATTCAAAACTAGTCGCCATAGGCTGGTTAGCAAAGATATTATTTGTTTTTTTTTTTGTGAATAATAGCTCACGTTTTCCGTGCCACGGTACCAGGGCACTACCGATTTTTTTGTTGCA
The DNA here is from genome assembly GCA_905475355.2 of Clostera curtula. NCBI lineage: Eukaryota > Metazoa > Arthropoda > Insecta > Lepidoptera > Notodontidae > Clostera > Clostera curtula. Next base: position 853,919 of record FR997804.1, on the reverse strand, counting down.
TTTAAACTCTTTGTTACAACCCGCATTTTTGCGATGTCGAAAACTTAGAAAAGAAGGTGGCCCGACCCGGCTTCGCCCGTGCAAAGCGGGGGTGGGTTACACTTAAAAACCTTCCGCTTGAATCACTCTATCTATTAAAAAAAACCGCTTCAAAATCCATTGCGTAGTTTTAAAGATTTATGCATACATAGGGACGGACAGAAGAATGCGACTTTGTTTTATACTATGTAGTGATAGTGATTGGGCTTGATGTTCTGATCCTGAGACTCTCAGTCTAGACTTAGCACCGACAAACCCATGTACAGGATATCCAGAGACCTTCCAACGCCATGATGCACTGTTACTGAAAATTGTGCACCATAACGAGACATCTTCAGTAGGTACTACATCAGAATCAGTTACCTAACTACCTAGTGGCCATGTCAAAAGGAACTGCTTTATCCGTTGGGTGTCGAGATACGTCGACATGGTTGTACGTAACTTGGTACAGTGCCGTCAACACATAATTACGTTTCATACATTTCCCCCTTGTTTTCGCCACCCCATCTCAACCTAAGGGTGTAGTAAGAGCCGACAGAAGGAAATGATCAGGTTGAAAACCTAGCAGCAAGAGAAGGAAAACTTTATACCAAACCAGACTGGCCAGCGTGGTACAGTAGGCTAATTACCCTCCATGTAATGGGAGGAGGAATTTTCCGCCCGACTCATCAGGCGGAAAACGGAAGCGTAATAATGTAAGATTTTATTGGTCTGGACTCTGTGTAATTTACCCTGCATTAGGTGCACAATGTAATATTAATTTGGTAGAAATCCGTTTTTATGAGATGACAAAGAATCGCGTTCAGTGTGTGCGTGATTTATAAAGATCTCATTATCTAGATCCTCTCCTTGAGATTGTCAAGATTCTTTGTAATGAACCTTTTTCCATTACATGTTCCCGGCTCTGTTACGCTGTCCAATCAAATAAATTGGTTGCCGAACAATGAGACTTGGCCTAATCAGAAAGTATTATACTTTCATGTATTGAATCAAAAGATTTCTTCTTGACAATATAAAATATAAATATAATATAAATATCCTTGGACATTTCACACAACGCCATCTCGTCCCAAGCTAAGCAACTTAATGCTTGTGTTATGGTAACGAGATGGATGATAAACTACTTATATACATTTTTTTTTGTTAATACATACATATTATAGATAGAAATGACACCCAGACTCCGAGCCAGTGCCTCTGGTTTAGACAAAGACACTTGCCCGACCCCGGAATCGAACCCGGGACCCGTTGATCCAAAGGCGGCACATCTAACCACTAGACTAACGAGGCAGTCAAAAAGCTATAGGAGCGCACTTTTACATTTTATTAGATTTTTATGAATGCTTCAAGAAAAATACCTACCGAGGTTGTTTGGCTAAGTCAACGAAAAATTGAGTCAGCTTTAAACTCACGAAGATCGTTCGTGTTTCGGTTTACATCACTACATAGTATAAAATAAAGTCGCTGTTTTCTGTCCGTCCCTATGTATGCTTAAATCTTTAAAACTACGCAACGGATTTTGAAGCGGTTTTTTGTAATAAATAGAGTGATTCAAGAGGAAGGTTTATATGTATAACCCATCCCCGCTTTGCACGGACGAAGCCGGGGCGGGCCACTAGTTAAAATTAAGTGAGATTGTTCCTATTCTATAGGTTAACAAAGGAGAAAGTATATCGAGTGTGGCACTCGAGCTTAGGAGCCGCCTGATGATAGGCGGTGGACCGTGGACGTATGGACGTCACCCAAAGTGCCCCTAACCTGTAGCGAAAGCTGTTAAAAGCATGACCAATGCATGCTTCTGGCTTGCTTCATAGAGGTCTGGCAACCTTACTCACGTGCTATTCATGTCACTCATGTTATTTGTCTGCGGTCCTTCGCCAGCCGAAGAGCAACAACGAGCCGATGGGAATGCGCTATGCCCCACCTCTCTAAAAACGAGTCAATAATTTCAACCTGACCTTATTCTAACGTTACTGAAGCCACAGAAGCTGTTTGATCTGAAACACATCTCGAACGTAGAGTTGAAACGTCCATAAAGCGTCTCCACCTCTCTGTGTACAGAGGGTCCTTATCTGTTTGCCAAGATTGACTTTGATCTATCGTTTCTGCCTCTCCATACTTGGCATGGAACTCGCTTAGGGCTACGTCACATGCGTATTGTTGATATCGGTTTATGCCTACACTTAAAACGTTGTTACCCTTTCAGATAACAACAAGAATATACGGTAATATAACCCGTTTTATCCGACGTGATCTTTCGTTATTTACCATTAAATGAAACATTCAGTAGATTGCTGTTTAAATAATCTAGTTTTTGAATGTTAATATTAATATATAACCAATACATATAAACACGTTTTAACTAGAAATGTTAACCAATACAAAAACAACTATTTTACTTGAAATTGGTGCGCTTCCAAATCGGGTTATAAATGACGGAGTTATGCATTATTTATAACACACATACAGACGAATTGAGAACCTCATCCTTTTCTGAACACTGTTAGGAAGATTACTTGATGAAATTATAGATTTGGCTACAATCTGGTCTAAAGAATCGTAGTCTGAACAATGTGCCCAAGTCTTTCGTTACCGCTGCGCCGGTTGCGATCTGGGCTATTATCAATTCGCCATTGATTTTCGATGCCGACTCAATGGTTTTAGGCCTTGGGTAGTATTTCATTGGTGAATTGAGAGAATTAAATTTAAGGGGCCTCAATGATTGATGTTTTTACTGTAACTAAGCTTACAGTGGGCATTCTTTAAAGGATATTTTAGAATAGAATAACGATTTGATTAATGAAACTTATATGTAATGTTTATTTACACGGTGGTAGGAGGTGGTAAACCTCTACTCACTGCTGAGTCGGGCTTCCTCCAATTACACGGAGGGTAATTATTACCCTAAGCTAATTAGCTTACTGTGTTTTAATAGGTGCAGTGTGTTTTAATTGGGAATAATAATAGCTTCAAAAGTCAATAGCGTGAAAACTGACAGCTGGTGTAACCATACATATAATTACTGGTTGTGTCATATGATGGGTCTATCATCAACATTTCACCCCATAAATTACCGACTACTGAGTCAGGCCTCGTTCAAATTCATGGAAGGAAATTAGCCTACTGGCAAGACCCTTTTCAATCGCCTGTAGTTAGTTTTTATTTTTTTACCCCCGACGCAAAAAGAGGGGTGTTAATAAGATAAGTTTCACGTCTCTGTCTGTCTGTCGGTCTGTCTGTGTGTCTGTCTGTCTGTGACACCGTAGCTCGCGAACGGATGAAGCGATTTCAATACAGTTTTTTTTATATGACAGGTGAGTTACGGGCGAGTGTTCTTAGACATTTTTGATGAAAATCGGTTAAGTCGTTTAAAAGTTATGGGGGGTGAACGTGGGGAAGAATAACCGAAAGTCTGCAAATACAATCGAGTGGGGTCTCAAATGATAGCGCATCAAGTGCACATTACAAAATAATATGTTCCATGAAAATCAGCTGACAACTTATACATCTACATCATAATTAGCGTGTACCTATAAAAAGCAGAAAATAAAAATTAAATTAAAAATTTAAATAAACCCCCGACACAATGACCTAAGTTCCCTTTAAAAAGTAGAAAATAAAAATAAAATACATCGCGTTGGGGGACCAGGGGTCAGGTAATAAATAAGTAGGAGCGGTCCCCCAACGCGATGTATTTTTTTTTTATTATTCAGCGTACAAAAGTACATGCAACCATAAATTTTCACCCCTCTACGATTAACCCGTATTTTAATAGCGATATTTATATGGCAAAACAACGTTTGCGGGGTCAGCTAGTTATCTTTAAACTTCCAACGCTTAATGTATGTATACAACACTATCTGTCATGTATCTGTGTATTATGGTGACACTAAATTCGGGTGACTCTGAGCTGCCCAACTGGGGAAATTCCTCCACCTTACAGAAAACCGCAGCCAAATGACGCCATTTTTGGCTGGTGAATTGTTCCTGTGCGTGAGTAGGGTCAGGTCGTCAAAATTCCATCTGGGGAAGCTCAAAGCTGAAAAATTACTGTTGGTGTTATTAAACAGCAAACAAACGCGAAACTCATAATATGAGCCAACTAGTCCAACTCGGTCCCGGGTTTCGATTGCTTGACGTCGATATCTGCGTCAGCCATATTGCGGGAGACTTTATTAGATCCCGTACGGGCTGCGGTGAGCTTTGCCTTTGGCGATAAGCAACGAACTGCTTTTAATCAGCCCGCGTGAGGACTTGATAATGACAAATCAACCGTGCCCAAGTGCGATATTCTACCTTGTCGTTCCCCATAAATGATTTGTCGAAAATAGTGCACTATCGATACGTAAAATGATAAATACACTCTATTTTAAAAAAAACCTGCATTTGGAGAACTACACGGAAGAGCCGTCAAGAAACTGTGTAGTTGCTTGTTATAAATCCACATTGCTGGGCATAAATTATAGGAGATTTGCGAGCAATAGTCAAGGACTAAACATCAGCAGTATTTAGAACTGCACGTCTGAGGCCACTGATCCCCAGCCATGTTTCCCAAGCGTGGCGCTAGCATCATCATAATCAAGCACGCTCGTGGCGGCCATCGCCCACCCCAACCCTGTTGCATGGAAGAGGGCGACACGCTACAGGACGGCACCTGTGCCAAGAGCCTACGTCAAATAATGGTACAGTTCATGCACATTTAGAAAGATTTAAACTGATAATGGGCTAGGCTAAAACCACAAAAACCAAATGGCTGACTCTTTGTTGAAGCTTGTTGAAGTCTTTGCTGCTGATAAGTGTATGAAAGTGAAAACTGATAAAAGTCATGATGCTGATTTTGCTGTTGTTATTTATGAACAGCATCTAGAATAGAATACTCATTATTGTGAACATGCATGAAGCATCTATAATCGATTACTTCACCTTAAACGTCAAAGTTCTTCATGAAAGTAGCCACGTGCAACTTCTTACGGCAATGTTGTTTTCTCTTGTTTATAGTCTCCGGATCGAGGACTACATCAATATACTAATTATTTCCAGAACTTTATCATAGTATTAGGTCTTATCGCAAAACTTGTCGTAACAATACTTATTTTTGTTCCAGGTAACGCCAGACTCATGCCGAGTTGAATACGTGACTGGGATCATTTTAATATTCATTATTATCGTCATCATTACAACCTGTCTTCTGCATATACCAGACGGCTTGGCAGAGGGTGTGTAAAGTTTCGTTATCTTGCGGCTAGGTGGTCTGGCTCTTAAGTTCCTTCAGTCACCCTTTACGAGACCCTAAGGATGATACTATCCACGTATACGTGTTGGTGACATTTCATATTCTAAATCGTCACCACACGAAAATTTTATCACAACAGAATCTTTAAGTAATTGCGAAACTTTAAATTGAATAATGATTTCTTAGGTTTTCGCGATTATTACACATTGAATTAAACACTTTTTATCGGATTTATCGCGTGTATATTACATTATTTAATTCCCGACGTTCTGATACGGAGTGGATCTATAGAGTCTTTTTAAAAAAAGATTTTAAACTTGCTAAAAGAGAATTTATTATTAGAAATTAATAGAAATTATAAGATTTGGATATGTCTGTCCGTCGCGACGTTCAAGTCCACTCTGATGTTAATATGAATCAAAAACAATGACCCGCGGAATGAAATGTGATAGACTAACGTAAGCTGTTTTACTACGTATGGGTAACCGCGTGAATTTAGATATAACAGCCCCCCCTTTAGAATGAAGCATCTAAAGAAGAAGATGCGAAATTGGATTTGGTGGTACTTGAAGGTCGTTCTAGATTTACAATGTTCTTAATTTAATTTAAATTTGAGTTAAGATTAATTATTTATTTTAGATAAAGTAATAAAAATTATTATGTTATGTTATATCTATATAGATTATTTGTATATTGTATAAGTATGACAATTACATTAAAAGAGAATATAGTTAGGATTACAATCAGAACATAGAAAAATTTAATAATTAGATTATGACAATAAAAAGACTAATAAAAGACGTAAAATTATATACTATTCCTGTTTTGTGAATACAAAATTACGTTTGACCGGTGTTGGATCACCTGGAGATGGCTCAGCCTCATACACTGCTTCACCTCTTGTTACAGATAGGTGGACTGATTGCTGTGCGTGTGGAGCAGTTTTTGCATTACATTGGTTAAATATTTGTATGCAACAACTTTTATCATGTGTAGATTTACATGATATTAGTTTTCGACCCTTGTATAAAATCCATAAAAGAAAAATACTAAAGCATATGTAGGATGTTATCGTATAGTGCATTGAGTACTTTTGAAAGTGACTCGGATTTTCTAAGTCCTGTATATCCTTCTCAAGTAGGTCTAAATGCATACTGGCCTGTAGTAATGAATCCATATCATTTATTTTGTTGAGTTTTAGATATGGTAATCTGGACAATGTTTTATTTATTTTAATTTTCGCACAACAATCGTCTTCAATTAAGTTGAAGTCTGAAACCATATGACCACTTGAATTTAGCATAAGATTGGAAGAAGGAGTGAACTGCAGTGTTTTGAAAAAGGCTTTGCAGTTGCTTGGTAATGATAAGATTCCAACACCTAGTATTGTTACATCGTAATTGTTACTATCGTTTTCACAAGACACATGACATTTACCTGGCTCTGATAGAGCATAGATCCATCTGTTAAAAGTGATCTTATAAAATATTTCAACAGAACCTTTTAGGAGTTTGATTTGACACGATTTTGGTAATTTATTCACCACCTCAGTTAACAAAATAGATTCACATGTCGGATTTGCAACACTTGAAAATACATTCCCGAGTTCACACACGTAACACTTTTCTCGTATCACTTTGCACTTGTTTATACCGTTCAAGGGCGAGTAGAACATATGATCGATTGTCATGGCCAAGTAAGATGTACTCGGAGAGATAAGCGCGAAGGTATCGGATTGCGATGGATCGTAAGGAACAGGCATTGGGATAACGTGATATAAATTATATACTTGAGGAAGGACGAGTGGAATTTTAATGACTATAATTACCTTGTTATTATGAAAATAAGATACAAGCGCATTTCGTGTGCATTTTGTAGAGAAAGGGAAACTGGGAGATCGTAGAACCTCGGCAGACTGTTTCTGTTTCTTTCAAGTTCATTATATAATTGATGCGGACTAAGTACAGTCGGGTGCAACACATTTAACTTGCTAAACAGTATTGCATTATTGACGTCTTCGACATCGAATGATAATGACATTACTATTGAGTCTAAAGAGTTTAATAACGAATTAAGATGGGATTTAATTTCTAATTTATCATTGGAATTTGAAATGTGTTCAAAGGCCTTATCGATCACCTCCAGATTTTTATTTAGGCGATACTCATTTTCGTTTAACTTAGAAATTGAATTGTTAAACGTTGTTATAGTAGAACGTATAACATGTATATTGTCCTTCATCAAATGAGCTAATTGCTTTTCATCTGTTTGCACTTGATCAATGGCATCGGAAAACTTAATAGCATCCTGCGCATCTAAAGTGCCAAAAAATGTTTTTAAAAGTGATCCGCCTGCGTCGAATAAGCCGCGCTTATGTCTTTTGTTATCAACAAGATAGGAAATAGACGAATATTTCTTTAAGTTACTTTCATGCTGATTTTCTAGAGCGGATAAGGAGTTCACACAGTCACCCTGTACTTTAGATGAAGTTATATCCTTACACAGCGCGTTAACCCTGGTCAGTAAAGACTCGACTATGTCAAAATGCAAGTGAAGTTTACTTATGTCTAAGTATGTGACGACATTCCAATCGTCATTGGTGAATTTGACGTCCAGCATTTTGTCGAAATATATACCGGGGCTGCTTATAATTGGCGTGGTGAATGGTTGACCCGAGCATGACGTAATAGCTTGCCTGTAATAGAAATGATGATGATAATAGAATGAGAGACGTCATGTTGAGGTATTATCAGAGGCTAACTTTATTTCGTCATAGTGATGACGCACATGTTTACGATTGATAAGTAGAGTGACGGTATGATTCCCGTTTATTTTTACTATTCTAAATGGACCTTTCCAGACTGGAGATAAGGCTTTGTTTTGCCTATGATGGCACTTAAGATATACCGCGTCACCGACATTATAAGTTACTGGTTTAGAATGTGAATCGTAATAACGCTTAGACTTTTCCTTTGAACCATGAATATTTTGTAGAGCTTTCTGTCTACTATAATATAACCTATGATTTAAGACACGAACATAATCTGTATACGTATTATTATCTAGACTGTCAATAGACTTAGGAATATATGGCTTAAAACCTAATAGAAGTTCGAAGGGAGAATAGTTAGTTGTAGAATGTATATTAGAATTATATGAGAACATAGCGGTATTTAAATATAAGTCCCAGGTGTGCGGGTTTTCGTTTACGAAAGGGCGTAAATACTCCTTTAGAGTTGCATGGCTACGCTCTAATGCACCGCAAGTTTGTGGGTGCAAATATATGTTTTATACCGAATAATTTATTTAATTGACGAAGAATTTCAGAGGTGAAATTAGAACCTTGGTCAGTAATTATCATCCTAGGGATTCCTAGGTGGGAAATAAAGTGAACTAACTTTTTAGCTGTTTCATCAGCTGAGCATGTTTGTAATGGATATGCCTGCGAATACTTTGTAAGGTCATCTTGTATTGTCAAAACAAACTTGAACTTGAACTCGTATGTTTCCGGAAGCGGTCCGACGATATCTAGAAATATCTTTTCTAGAGGTTTGGTGGCGGTGGATGTTATAATCATTGGCGCTTTGTTGGTTTGGCGCAGAGGTTTGTTTATTTGGCAGAACTTACATGACTTGATATAGCTTTCTATATCCTGCCTCATGTTTTTCCACCAATATGATGATTTTATTCTATCGTGCATACGAGTGATTCCTGGATGACCCGCAGAAGGAGAATCATGATTGTCCCATAATATTTGTTTTATTTCATCAGGACTAGGAAATATAACTGAATTCCGATAAATATTGACCTTGATTCCCGTTTGATGGAAAACGTAAGAAATAATATTATAGATTTTAGTGTAAGAGAGTTTCGAAAACGGATCATTAAAATCAGATATGGCGAATTCTTTCTCCTCGGTGAACCAAAATTTAATCATTTCTCTATATTCGACTAAGAGATTAAATATATCTTTATAAGACATTTCATCGTAATGATGGACGCGCACAAAAAGATGAGTATAAACGTGGTTATCATTGGACGTAGAATATATGGAGTAAAGTTCACGCTCCATATCACGAAAATTTGGATGGCTAGTAGATAAATCGACGATGTCCTTACAATAAGGAACGGATTCGTCGAGGTCAATTGCTGTAGGGTACGTGATTAATTTACATTTGGTCTTGAGAAGAGATTCGTTATACTCTTGAATGACAGTGTCAAACGTTAAGTTCGGCTGGCTACATATTTTAAGATATTTTTCATAAGTTTCGGATGTCGATGGCGATGGCGATGGGCTAGCATTTACAGGAGAATTTTGGGATAAAGGAATTGGTTCAATGCTATCCAGAGCGCATACCGAGACATTCGGGATAAGCGAATCGTCACTCGGGACAGGATATCGGGATAGAGCGTCTGAATTAGCGTTCAATTTTCCCGATTTATGAACGATGACATAGTCGTATTCTTCTAGTTTAAGACGCCATCGGATTAGTCTTGAGCCGGGATCCTTAACGCTGAACAGCCAAACTAAGGGCTTGTGGTCTGTTACAATTTTAAATTGTCGACCAAAGAGATAGGGGCGAAATGTTTTCACCCCAAACAATATAGCTAGAAGCTCCTTTTCGATAGTCGAATAATTACCCTCGGCTTTATTAAGTGTTCGCGATGCATAGGCGATAGGTTTATCCTTGCCTATTTCGCCTTGAGATAATATCGCACCGACAGCATATTGGGAAGCGTCTGTCGTTAACACAAACGGTTGGGTGAAATCCGGGTATTGTAAAAGAGGTGCTGAAGTTAATTTATCTTTTATGATTTTGAAAGCTATCTCTTGTTCTTGAGACCATTTGAAGGTTGCGTCCTTCTTGAGAAGAGAGGTTAGAGGTTTTGTGATTTTTGAGAAATTGTCAATGAAACGCCTATAATAGCCCGCTAGGCCTAGGAACGATTTAATGTCTTTGGGACATTTTGGCGTTGGGAACTGGGAGACAGCCTTTATTTTGTCTGGATTCGGACACACACCTTTATCGGTAATCATGTGTCCGAGATACGCGACTTCGCGTCGTAGAAACTCGCACTTATCAGGTTGAAGTTTTAAGTTAAAATCGCGGAGTCTATCAAAGACTAGTTTAAGTTTTTCTATATGTGATTCTAGAGTAGAGCTATATATGATACAGTCATCGCAGTATATATGACAATGAAGGCCTTGAAGGCCTGATAGAACTGTATTCATCAACTTTTGGAAAGTTGCTGGGGCGTTTTTAAGGCCGAAGGGCATTCTAGTAAATTCGTAGTGCCCAGACACTTCGCTACCGACTATGGTGAAGCCTGTCTTGGGAGCGTCCTTGGGGTCCAACTTCAATTGATGGAAACCACTTACAAGGTCAAGGGTTGTGAAATATTTAGAGTGGCCAAGTTGATCGAGGATGTCCGTGATCAAAGGTAAAGGGTAAATTTCAGTGACTGTTACGTCATTGAGTTTGCGGTAGTCAATGACTATCCTCCATTTCTGCTTTCCAGACGAGTCTACCTTTTTGGGGACCACCCATATAGGAGCACTCCAAGGAGATTTTGAGGGTTTTATTACATTTTGTTCTAGCATTTTCTTAATTTGGCCCTCAACTTCAGTTTTGTGACACTCGGGGAACCGGTAGGATTTTGTATGAATTGGTACAGCATCCCCGGTGTTAATTGAATGCTCAATAGCATTTGTGCAAGATAATGGTTCGCCCTCCAGATAGAATATATCGGTATATACCGAGCAACAGTCCAAAAGTGCTTTCTTCTCTTCAGAATTTAAATGTTGAGTTCGAATGAGATCCATTACGCGTTGTTCCCTATCAACGAAAATATCTTCTAAATTGTGGACATAGTCAAAGTTTTCTTGACGAGGTATCTCAGTTGCGATATCAGAATTAAAAGGTATTAGATGGACGCGATAGTCTTTAAACTGGATTTCAGAATCAGTCGTGTTTAAGATTGAAATATTGACTCGGAAGTTATCTTTGACAGTGACAATTGAATTGGCTAAAAAGACTCCCTCTGAGTAAGTGTGATCAAGGACTAGAGCTTCCTTGGTGGAAGTTAGTTCTTCAGGGCTATTCGATATACAGCATTCAATTATAGCCTCTGACCTAGGTGGAATAACGTATGTGAGTTGGTCAAAGTTCAATGGAATGCGATGTCCTTGAATAAATAGTGAGTTATTTGAATACTGAATATTACACTCAAGCTGTTTGAAAAAGTCATTGCCCAAAATTCCGTCATACTTTAATTTCATTTTATCGCTAATTGCATGTAAGACGTAATCAAAATTCAACGTTAAGCCTAGAGGTGAGGTATATTCGAGATCAACCAAAACTGACCCTAACGTCTCATAGTAAGAGTCGTCATCACTTAATCCCTTGAGTTTAATTTTCTCATTCGAGAGTGCATATGATTTATTAAAATTTTTCAATTTCACAAGACTAACGCTCGCTCCAGTATCTATAAGAAAACATAAAGGTTTATCGGAGTAGCTACTGTGCAAGAAGATATGGGGTAGAGATACCTTTGAAGATTTTATTTCATGAATTAGTGAAGGATTTGGTACATTTATGTTTGTGTCAGGCGAAACCGATGTTTCCGATTTTACAACCTGAATATTAGAATTAGAAATGGTCGATGGGACAGTGACTCTTCGTGGAGTGTGTCGACCATTGGAATTTGAATCATCCGACGATACAGCGACTCTCGGTGGAGTGTGTCGGTGATGTGATTTGGAAATGATCGACGATACAGAGACTTTCGGAGAAGTGTGTCGATCATGGGTATTTGAATCATCCGACGATACAGCGACTCTCGGTGGAGTGTGTCGGTGATGTGATTTGGAAATGATCGACGATACAGAGACTTTCGGAGAAGTGTGTCGATCATTGGAGTTTGAAATATTCGACGAAACAGAGACTCTCAAAGGAGTGTGTCGATGAGTGTTGGATTTAGTAAAATCCGGCCGAAAAGAAGTTCCAACAGGAACGCTTTGAGATTTTAATATTTCGGCATATGATTTATTTATAATAGTGCCTCTTTTGGAATCGGGTAAACGACGGCACGGTAACGAAACCCGATCCTTTAGTTTAAATCAGATTCTTGAGCGGTATCGTGGGAATACTCGGGCGATGTCGACTCTTGCAACATGATGCCATTTGAGTAATCAGAATTGTGATTGCGCGAATTATTATATTTTCGCTTGAAACATTGCGATATGTCGTGACCTATCTTTTTGCAATATCTGCAAGTTACCGGGATTGAGGACGGTTCGGATTTTATATTCTGCTTGAGATTAGAATTCACCGTAAAGGGCTTATTGTATGAGTCCCTTGGAACTCGAAATCTACTAAATGCTGGTACCGACCTGGTAGGGTTGTGTAAATATTTCTGCATATAATTTATAATTTTTTCCTCCTCGATTGCTATATTTATAGCTTCGTTGAGAGATTTCGGGCTCCTGCACCGCACCATGTTACTGAGCCGCGAAACAAGTCCGAATGAAAAAGTATAAAGTGCCAGATCTTCTGTCATGGCAATCCTACCAGGCAGGTCCTTTTTGGTCGTATCTGAATTATAGATTTCCGTCTGCATATCTACAAGACAGCCCTCAACCCTACGGCCAAACTCGGCTACAGTCTCACTATTTTGCTGTCTACATGATTGAAGTTCGAAAAACAAATGACTATAGTGCTTCCTATCGCCGAAATTTTGCCTAAGGAAAAGCTTAAGCTCTTCAAAATTATCAAATATTTTATGTGAACACGCTATTTGAGCCTTACCTTCCAGTTTGGCGAGTATATATTTTAACAAGAGTTTCCTTTGGCTTTCCGATGCCAAGTCTAGTGCGTTTTGACAATTAGTCAGAAACGCTGTCAGGCTTTCACGGTCTCCCTTATACGAATTGATAAAATTGCACAAAATTTGGATGGGGTATTGTTCACTAAGTGAAATCTCACCCTTGGTCGACATCTTTACCTTAGATAATTATTTCGCAAACAAGAAAATGACACTTAGAATGTTAATAAAAGAAATATAATGAAATTGAATATGAGGAAGAGGTTGTCTAAGAAAAATTAAGGACTCGAAATTGAGATTTAGACAAAGCGATCAGATGTTCAACTCACAGGATGACTGCAAGCTGGAGAGTGGCGAACATGGAGATTCTCAGGAACCGACGCGGCGGGAACTCGCAGCAGCACACAGGCACCGGATGATTCGCGAAGAGCACCGGATGAGTCGCAAGCGGCGACAAAGACTCACGTACAGCGTCAGGAGACCCACAGGCAGCGCCAGGCACAAGGACACGCGGTCAGCGTGTCAGCAGGACGATTATGAAGTCAGGGTTGACACCAAAATGGCAGCAGTCGATGCGGCCTCGGATGATTGGCAGGATCTTGGATCTTGTGTGTGTGACGGTGGCAGGCTCAACAGGGAGAAGGCTTACTGTCGCACTCGTCAGAAGATCTTCTTGGTCAGATGATTATTGACTGTCCTGGATGTATTTCTGCGCGCCGCGATAATGGGATAAGCACGAGCGATTGCTAAGGATCCCACTTCTGACACCACTGATACGGAGTGGATCTATAGAGTCTTTTTAAAAAAAGATTTTAAACTTGCTAAAAGAGAATTTATTATTAGAAATTAATAGAAATTATAAGATTTGGATATGTCTGTCCGTCGCGACGTTCAAGTCCACTCTGATGTTAATATGAATCAAAAACAATGACCCGCGGAATGAAATGTGATAGACTAACGTAAGCTGTTTTACTACGTATGGGTAACCGCGTGAATTTAGATATAACATGCGAATGCTTTGCAGCAGTCGTGGTCGCGGGAGAGACTAGATGACAGTCTTGGAATGTAATGATTTACCTCAAATCCTTGCCAAGGAAAATCATTACATTCCAAGAATGATCCGCGAGGCTATTGAGATTAAAAAACATCCAAATTTCAATAGAGAGGATGGTTGGCAAGTACCACCTGCTTGGGATCCAGTCATTAAATTGATCAAATCTCAAGCAAAACACTCATCTGCAAGACCTCTGGACACCGTGAGCGATTTCTGCGTGCACAGGGAACGTTATCAATAAAACAAAATTATAGGCGGTAGATTTTAACTGTTTCTTTGTACTTTTGAAGACAACTGTCATCTAGTCTCTCCCGCGACCACGACTGCTGCAAAGCATTCGAAACGTCGGGAATTAAATAATGTAATATACATGCGATAAATCCGTTAAAAAGTGTTTAATTTCAATGTTTAAATTGAATATTTTGCATGAACGGGCCTATTGCTTCAACCAGGTCAGGTGGCTTTCAACCCCCAACTTAATGTTAACACCATATGCGGTACCAGTACACGATTTACAAGGTTTAAAAAATATATTTTATCTACGTTGAAACAATAACGTCTTCTTGTCGACGCTTTTCTGTAAAGCAGCTTCCTGAACTAGTGTGATTTGTCACACGACGAATCAAAAGCGTTTACATGAAGTAACTCTTCCATTTGAACAAAATCTGAGAATGCTTGATAAAAATGTGAGAAAATCGTTTTTAAGCCTAGTTTTGTCATTTTAATAAAGTAAATATGTTGCATATTTTTCTTTAATTAACACTATAATAAATGCAGCATGTAGTGTATCGATTAGCCTCATAACCTTACGGATAATTTGTTTACATAACCTCGCGTGCATATTATTTCATATGAAAGCATCACGAAATAGATGACCGTATGATATAACTATAATTATTCTGATTGCATTGTAAAAGTTATTCCTTGTAATAATTTAACTAACATTTATTTAGCTGTCCATTATAATATTTATACGTCCATGTTTACTTTGACATGAAAGCGCCATCTCTGAGGCATGGTTTGTAACCAATCGTAGTACTTTATGTATAGTTTACATCATGTTGCGGTTGGATGGCGCTGTATCCGCTAAAAATATCTCATAGATTACTTTTATTCAGCCCATTGACAACCCTCTGCTGAGTCGGGCCTTCTCAAGTTACATGGATGATAATTAGTATCCTGTACCACGCTGGCCAGATGGGTTGGTACACACAATTAGCTGTATATGATAAGTCGGTTAAGTTGTGAATGGGTGCAATTATAATTAGATGCGATAGTGGAATCACATTTTTTAAAGCTCACCTTTTGATAGTCACAGAATCCGAAGTAACCTTGGCTGTCAACGTGCTATTGACTGTCGTTGAATTTGATAGTTTTGGTAACTTTTGATACTAGTGTCAGTTCGGGACGTAGGCCACACGCTTTTGACACAAGAACTTTGAATCGTATCGGATGGGCATGTCGATAGAGAATAGCAAAATGGTCATCCTGTCTTCGGGCCATAGCTATTGCTTCTATCTTATAACCAATTCTACTCACTCATGCATCACAGCCCATGAATTGGCTACTACGAATAGGAGCCTCCCGCAATTTGATGGGGCTACGCTTGCTAACTGCACAGGTTGTGTTGTCAAGACTTCCTCGCGCGGCCAGTCTGGCATAATAAGCCTATTTCCCTGTATGTGTGCAGTGGATCAATTGCGGACTGAGAAGAAAAAGTTAACATTTCAAACCAATCCATTAACTACAAAATATATCTTTGCACATAAAATATAACTTTACGTAAGTTATATTTTATGTGCAAAGATATATTTTTCCGGAGTATCCTGAATACTTCAGATGGAGTAAAAATACAGTATAATATAACTTTTTATCCAACATTTTCGGGTCTAATTACTGGCTGGGAATAATGGTTTATTTTTAAATTAGTTTTTATCAAATTCTGGCTCGAGACTCCTTTGAGCCGTTTTCGTAATTCCTTATAGAATCTATATTTTTCCATCCACGCACATTTGATAAATTCTCCCTGTTATAATCTAGGAGCGAGTGTGGGGAAAGGTATCGTTGTACGTGAGAAATTGGCGGCCAAACCTTTAGCTCTAGTACGCAATTCGCATTCATTTCATCTGAGCCGCTGAAAGGGAATCACTCGGCGGTACCGCTACATCGATTTTATTGGTTCCGCTTTAAGGGACTGGCTGGGGATTTGGCATTATTATCGGAAAATACTTCAGAGTTTCAAAACATTCAGACTTGATATTCCTTCTTCTCAGCCCATAAATTACTTACTGCTGGGTCAGGCCTAGTAATATAATAAGCCTACGGTGTCTCGCTGGCCAGACGGGTTGACATTGACACAGAGTTTTGTATCAAGTTTTCCTTATCTTGCGGCTAGGATTTCGGCCTTGTCATTATTACTGACTTGATAATACTTAATATTAAATCATGTACAGTGGCAGAAAAGCGAGCCGCAAAATCAGAGTACCTTGAAACAAACTGCGCCAATCCGTCTGGCCAGCGTGGCACAGTGGATATAATTTTGGACAATTTCATGTTATTGGAGAAGGCCAGACTGTGGACAGTGTGTAAATACCTAAACTTTGAGTAATTGAGATACGAATTTAGTGCCCATAGCTACTTTTATTTTTGTTTAAAAACAGGTAAATACGTCATTGCAACCAATTTTTTAAGGCATATTTCTATTTATTAATAATAATTGTCACTCTGTGTAGACACTAGTTAAAAAAAACACTGCGAAGAATATTATTTATTATTTATTCCGGGAAAACCTATGGTCTGATTCTCCGAAAGTCGAAACTCTACCTCGGTATTCTGTAAGATGGTCCTTTCCGATTTGGGCAAATTCAGCGAGCGAGTGGTTGTCCACAAACCCTCTAAACTTCTCTTAACCTTATCGCTCTTAAATATCCTCTAATATGTGGGTGTAGAATATTGTCCGCTAAAACCACGAACTTCCCAAGGTCACATAAGTGGAGGCTCGTTTCATCAATGAATTTTCTTAAAGGCCAATATGATATTTTGGTAAATATAATTTATGTTAGTACTACAATCAATTAAGATTCCATTAGACAAGTCGCGCGTTGTACATGTTTGATAGCAAACACGGAGCGGCGTGCACGACTCATACAGGGTGCGACGATAAAAATATACCTTAAATAAAGACTGTTATCTTTTTTTATTCTCTTCTATTTCCACTCCCAACGACAAAGAGGCATTGACCTGTCTATCTGGAGTTTGATAGCTCTTGAATGGACAACCGATTTTGATTTAATTGCTTTTAGAGGGCGTTTTGACTGTGAGTGTTCGCTGCAATGACAAAGCCAGCCGTTTGAAGACGGTAATCTGGCCTTTCGTAATACCTTTTCTTACTTATAAAATTTTAATTTGCTTAAAATGTGCCAATCGATTGTATTAAAAAAAAATACGTTAAATACGTTAAAAAGTGTTTAATTTAAATGCTTATAACTCATTGCTGAACCGGGCCTCTTCCAATTACATAGACGGTAATCAGTCTACCGTGCTACCCGAGCCAGACGAGTTGACACTGGGTTTCGTGTCTAGTTTTCCTTCTCTTGCGGCTCAGTTCGCTTCGCCCTTGTCATTTCCATTCATCGGCTCCTACGACACCCTCTGGATGGGATGGGGTAGTAACACTATGTATTCTAAATCCGTCACCACATGGACAGAATAAAAATAATACGTAGCTTCAATAAAAATATTGTCGCCTAGTTTTCATATCCAGTCACATCCTGTATTAACTAACCAGGATAAATGTTCCCGCTCCGCCGAAGGGAATGATGAAGGGATCCTTGCGATAGACACTCTAATGGTTCTCTAATCGCTCAGTAATTAAACTATTAAAATATTCTGCTGGGGTTTCATAGTAAAAGCATCAGGCGGTTTTAAGTTTTATTTAGGACGTGGAACTGAGGACCCAAAGCATAGTATTTGCTGGATGCGTCATCGACGTAATTCGCAACCCAGCAGTTCCAGCTTTCCAGAGTCAGCGCCGGCCGGTATTCTGGTAGTTGGCCAAATCCAGTTAGGATTTGGCAGGATTTGGCCAACTACCAGAATGTGTGCGGAGCGATTAAAGTTTACCTTCTGATGAGATTGTCGGTAGTCGTTAATGTAGAGCTCATTTAATATAGTGACTTCACAGCTATCATAGATGTTGGAATGACAGACTAGGTGTACAAGTCTAGTCTTCTAGACTTCCATACCCCGTGGGGCACGTAGACGGTTTCTACGTGCTCCACGAGTTATGGAAGTAAGTTGATCCTACTAATATTAAAATTCAGAAAGTGACAAAGTCTATTTATCCCGTCGTATGCAGAAATTTGCGCATCAAAGATTTAGCAGCGGCAAATATTTGCAAAAAAGGACCTAACCCAATTTAAAATCAACGCAGTTGAAGTCGTGAGTTACTATAATAATATAGTGGTCAACATTTGGCTGAGCTAGACGTGCCTTAACCTGGTGACCATTGACCCTGATTTCAGAAAAAGGCTTTGGATTTTCCGAAGAACAGCTTTTTTTCCACGAACAAAGTCGCGCTTAACGCCATTTGCTAAAACACTGACGCAATAATCATGACTAATAGTATTCTATCATTATAACAGTCCCAATTCTATTATTGATGTTAATCCGGTCCCCGGTTAACGAGAAGCCTATGTATCATAAACTTATCTCTTGATGGGAAACGGTGTCAATAAGACAATGGCCACCCGCTACGATATCTAAGCCCATTGTTGGACCCTTTGAATCTGTACTTTGCCTATAAATCTTATCTTTGCGTCAATCGAATTTTACAACTGTCATTGAGTAGGCGTCCGTTAATTTATTGGTTTGTGCATTGTGCCTTTATGAAGTATGTGTAGTAGGTACCTACCAGACGTACATAGCATACACCCACGTTTAGTATATAGAGGCTATTAAAAAGAGTGTCTGAAAAAAGCCATTTGGTTAACAACACGATGTATTTTGTAAATACAAATAGTTAATTGCTTCTTCTCGACAAATTTGGAAGGAATAAGATGGCAGAAACCGTAGTCGTAGTTGTACGAGCCGACTAAAGGTAATGGCAAGACCGGTAAGATAGCCACAAGACAAAGATAACTTGATACGAAACCCGTCTGGCCAGCGTGGCACAGTATGCTAATTACCCTCCATGTAACTGGAGGAGGCCTGACTCGTCAGTGGGTCATCTGTGGGCTGAGGAGTAGTAGTAGTCGCTGTAGTTCAACATAACAAAGAAGGGACTTTGGCCTAGTGTTTATATGATACCGATAAACACATCTCATTAAGAAACTAATTCTCGTGAAGTTCTAATGAATGTGTCTACAAATCATATTGGATACCAATATGATTTTATGACTCTGTTTCAACAAGTATAATCACTAAACAAATTCTCCGATCAAATTTCAGTTAAAGCGCGATACTTAGCCCCTAGCGAAGGATTTCGTAATGTATACGGTATGCAGAAGCACTCTTTGTAAATGTAAGCTTCACTAACAAC
Organism: Clostera curtula; assembly: GCA_905475355.2. NCBI lineage: Eukaryota > Metazoa > Arthropoda > Insecta > Lepidoptera > Notodontidae > Clostera > Clostera curtula. The sequence continues at coordinate 834,230 of FR997804.1, read as the reverse complement.
AATTTAGAGCGCACGCGCCTCCACATTAACCCGCATGTTTACGTTTCATCAGCAGCGGATCAGACGCTGTAAACAATACCGAAATTATGTAATTTCCAAGTACACCGCTCAGCGAATATAGCGTAGTCCATGTGGTGACGGATTTAGAATGCATACACAATGTTATCAACCTTATTAATCCTGAGAGACTTTATATGAATAGAATAGAAAAATGCTTTGGTGTTTCACCCAACTCTGGCAATCGTCAACGATGATTCACCAACTCTGAAGCATAATGCTATTCCCAGCATTAATATACTACTGCTAATCATCCATAAAACGAGCCTCCTCCCATAATAAGCAGCCTAATGTGCCATGCTGGCCAGATGGGTTGGCACAGGGTGTCGTTTCAGCACACCTTCATCCGCTGAGTTACTATTGAAAAGCAGTCTCGATAAGTGTAACACAATCTTTGAATTTACTCGGATTAACAACAAAGATATTATTAGCGCTTTTAATTCTCTTAACATGAAAAGTACTGCAGACTTGTGGGGAATGTCTGTAAAAACCATTTCGCCTATAATTAAGGTAATCGCACCGGTCTTAGCAGGTATTTTCAATGATTGTGTCGCACATGGTGAATTTCCTGATCTCATGAAACATAGTAAAATAGTAGCCTTATTTAAATCAGGTAGTACTTCAGATCCTTCTAATTTTCGACCAATCTCAGTACTACCAACGCTTAGCAAGATTTTTGAAAAACTAGTTTTATTACAACTACTAACGCACTTCAATAGTTGCAAATTGCTACATCCTAACCAGTTCGGCTTTACGAGAAATTGTTCTACTACTGATGCTGGAACTCAACTATTGAAGTACGTTTTTGAGGCCTGGGAGGATTCACATGATGCACTCGGCGTATTTTGTGATTTATCAAAAGCTTTCGATTGTGTTCATCATGATATCCTCATCAGGAAGTTACACCATTACGGTATCCGCAAACAAGCCCTCAGCCTTCTGAAATCTTACCTTAGTAATAGAATTCAGAAGGTTGATGTCAATGGCATAAAATCACATGGATCCATGGTCACTATTGGTGTGCCCCAAGGTTCGATTCTTGGTCCTTTTTTGTTCCTTGTTTACATTAATGACCTACCTTATTATGTAAGAAATAACCACGGTATTGTATTGTTCGCGGATGATACTTCTTTGTTGTTTAAAATTAAACGACAGCTACAAAATTTCGACGAAGTGAACAATGCACTTTCTACAGTTGTCCATTGGTTTAATATGAATAACTTGCTTTTAAATGAAAAGAAAACTAAATGCATCATGTTTTCACTGCCCAATGTTGTTCAGAATCAGGCCAATGTACGACTGAATGGAACAATATTGGAACCGATTGAGTCAACCGTATTTTTAGGCATAACCATTGATAATAAACTACAATGGGGCTCACATATAGAAAAGCTATCTAATAGACTCAGCTCGGCGGCTTTTGCTGTTAAAAAAATTAGACTTTTCACAGATGTCGATACGGCTAGAATAGTTTACTTCAGTTACTTCCACAGTATCATGACTTACGGGATACTTCTCTGGGGATGCTGTGCAGACCTTAATAGCATATTCATATTACAGAAAAGGGCTGTAAGAGCTATATATAACCTTGCTCCTAGAACTTCTCTACGAGATATATTCAAAGAAATAAATATTCTAACCGTGCCATCTCAATATATTTTTGAAAATTTGATGTATGTTCATAAAAATATTAATAACTTTAGTAAGAACTGTGATATACATAATATGAATACACGAAACAAGAATAATCTTGCTGTCCATTGTACTCGTCTCCACAGAATAAGCAACTCATTCATGGGTCAATGTATACGCTTTTATAACAAACTGCCCATGCAACTTAGAGACTTGCCTCGCAATGCTTTTAAAAAGACGGTCAAGACAAAACTTTACAAAAAAGCGTATTACCGCATTGCTGATTATGTAAACGACACAGCTCCTTGGGAATAAGCTGTTCAGTGCCAGTATTTTTATGTTACTCAATTATGTTATTGTTTACATACATAAGAGTTAGGACCGTAAAGCAAAAAAAAAAAAAAATGACAAGCCCTCTGAGTTTCTTGCCAGTTCTTCTCAGCAGTGGTCGCGTTCCGAACTGGTGGTAGATGGTAGACCATTTGTTTTATATAGACTCATTATGTATATTGTGTTGACTTTTTGTAAGTGTCCATCGTGACCCAAGCAAAATAAATGATTTGAACTTGAACTTGAACACACTAGCGGCCTGCCCGGAGTGGCAGGAGGAGCGCGCGACTCTCGTCGCTGTAATCGGAGGAGACCTGTCTCTGCAAACGATCCTGCGCAGAATGGCCGCATCTGTGGCGGCCTGGGACGCGGTCCGGACGTTTGCAGAGACAGTCATGAGAAAGAAGGAAGAGGCGGAAAGGGATAGGGAGAGAGCGCCCGAAGCGCACCCGATGCGGCGCGCTCGCACGGGGCGCCGCAGACTGGCGCACATGCGCTTTCTGCCTCCCTAACCGGGGCCTCCGGGCGGGGGCACAGTGGATCTCCCCCCACCCAATGAAGATCAGGTCCCGAGGAGACGCCGTCCACGCACACGGTGACACATAGGAGATCCCGGGGCGGGGTACGGGGATGCCTCGCCCCACACGGGTTCTGAGGGGAAGCGACGTCCTGCTGGGTGCTCACGGCAGGACGTCGAGTGCTCGTAAGGAGCCTGAGGAGAGGAGGAGGGCCTCCTCGTCTGCGGCGGCGTGGTTCTGCATCAGATCCCACAATGCCGCAACAGGACGCGAGTTGGAGCACCCCGGGGAGTTTTAGTGGGTAGGCCCCCACTATGGGGGAGAGTCCCACACTCCCCTCGCTGGCCATCCCCGTAGCCGGCGAGGAAGTCCATAAAAGATTTTACCCCGGGCGAACAAAAAAAAAAAAGGGTGTCGTTTCTGGTTCTTCTCGTGCGGCTAGGTTAGGCTTTGTAATTTGCTTTTGTCGACACCCCCAGCATGCAATGGAGTGGTGACACGATGTATTCTAAATCCGCTACCACACGGACATTAGGCTGCTAAATTCAAAATGTGGCACTTAGTCTCTGTACGCACTAGCGGCTAGCCGCGCGGCCTACTAAACCGCCACAAAATTTCAACCGCCAGTGCGTACAGATGTAAGCGGTTGCATATTAAATTAGAAAAGCGGCAGGACGCGCAGCTAGCCGCCTAGGCGGTTCAACCGCTGGTGCGTACAGGGGCTAACTGTGGCCCGAACAGATACTATTTTATTTGTATTAGCGAGTTACCAAAACCGTGAATCAAGGACAAGTTTATCTTCGATTTTAGCTATTTAATTAGGTTTTGGGTCCTGGCTATTCAGTAGCAGCTGGAGACCTAATTTAAAATACTTTTATTTACGTACCTATGATGACACAAGACCCTTCAGATAGATAGTCCTTTCCTACCCATAACACATGGCACTATCATGACAGTCCTATTATATAAAAGCGGCGGGGTCATCGAACTCGGCATAGCATAAATCCTGCAATAGTCGAGATGAGGGTTGAAGGGTTAGCAAATGTACCGATATGTAAGATATTTGCCCTTAGCGTTGTGACCTATCGATTTAAGATTCTTTAGGGCTGTTCCCCGAGCTTGCCGTCCCAAATCTGATTCTTTTTCTTCAAATCTTTTTTCGTTTCAAATTCTTTCCCAATGAACCTTTCGCCAGCCTAACCAGATAATTCTAACTACCGATATTTATGGAGTGGAGTGATTGTCATCTCTCTGATTTCGCAAACCATCTAGTAGAACGGGTTGGTGACGTTTTGCATATTGCAACTTTTTCTACAGGAATTTAATGCTTTGTATGCAGGCATTACAGTGAACATCGTTTATTGCCAAGAGTCCTTTAGTATAAAGAACTGAGTAGAAAGAACTGTTCTTCTTAGCTGTGCTGCTCTAGGCTAGCTAGCTAAGAGCAGCTCAGCTAATTAGCCTACTGTGACACATTTTCTCACAAGTTGACCTTTTCTTGGGGTTAGACTAGGTTGTAACATTTTCGTTTATTGGCTCTTACGACACTCTCAGGATGAAGGGAACACACTTTGTATTCTAAATCCGTATCTAATTTAAATACCAGAAATAATCTAACATAATTTTTTTTTATTGTTAACTAATTACTTGCTTTTACATTAAAAAACCAGTAAAGAACGGTAAATTAAAAATCATGACATGACATGACTTGCCTGGGGGTGTAGGAAAAAACGTATAAATTGCGAGAAATTTCACTGAATAACATCGTTTATAAATGATTATCCTTTTGGCTATTAAAGAACACTGCAATTACGGCGGCAAAGCTGTGGGTCTGACGCGCCATCTGAATCCTATAGATCGCGGACACTTGTGGCGTGACATCATTAGCGAGTCAAAAACTACGCCAGCGTTTATAGCAGTCCGCAAATATACGCATAAAATGGAAGCCCAACATTTTTAAACCCAAGTGGAAAGAGACTGTTTGTGGCATCGTAGTTGCTAAACGAATGAGCCAATTGTGACGCATCCTTTTAACTTGAAAGGGGCTTATTTGTAGCTGTTCGTGTTGTCGGTGTGGCGATGAATAAAATACATATTGTCACCACCCCATTCCATCCTAAGGGTAAAAGCCCACAAAAGGTATTAACAAGGCCGATAACCTAGCCGCAAATGTAAGAAAACTTGATACGACACTCTGTGCCAACTAGTCTGGCAAGCGCGGCAGAGTAAAATAAGTACCTTCCATCTAAATGAAGGAGGCCCGTCTCGGCAGTGGGTCATCTATGGTTTAGTAATAGTGACTACACGGTTAGCGCAGTGGTTGAGCGATCGACTGCAGCGCAGCATGTCGCGGGTTCGATCCCCGCACGGAAGAAATATTTGTACGACCTACAAGTATTTGTTCCGGGTCTGGGTGTTTTCTATCTATAATATGTATGTATTTACAAAAAAATTTATATAAGTAGTTTATCAACCATCTCGTTACCATAACACAAGCATTAAGTTGCTTAGCTTGGGACGAGATGGCGTTGTGTGAAATGTCCAATGATATTTATATTTATTTATTTATATTAGTACATAGTAGCTTGTAGCTGTGGTTTACATGTTTTATCAAATCAGTTCAATCGTTTCTAGGGTATATATCTTAGATGGGTTGCGGGCAGACTAGAGGCGTCAAGCTGAAGACAGGGCGCTATGGCGCTCTTTAGGGGAGGCCTATGTCCAGCAGTGGACTAATGTGGGCTGATGATGATGATATTCTAGATGTATCGGGAGTTTAATTAAGATATAAGATATCGTCGACAACACGACTAAAACATACTTTGTCTTTATTCACTTTTCTTTTTGTATATAAACTATATTTTATTTCCGAGTATTTTTCGCTAATCTCTAATTATGATGTGGTGAACTTAGTGCGATGATTTCAGTATATGTAGTTGCAAGAACCCTATCCAATCGGCACTAGATGGCGATCTTGCAACTCTATTCAAAATGTGAACAAATGGTAGCTGCAGAACCCTCTGTGTTAGCCGAGTTTTGGTCTTTACCGGCATCGCACCGTCCTGCCGTGAACTTTAAAATGTAATTGCACTTTAATGGTTCGCTGCATGTTTTGCGTTGTTGTAGACTGTAATCTGATCTCAGACGGGTTCACCTGGAGCCGTTTGGTTAGTATAGCATTTGAAGTCAGTAGAGGGAAATGTCCGTTGTTTACAGAAAAGACTGAGCGCCGGAATATTATTTTTATTAGATAAATGCAATGAAATTCAAGTATGGGAATTCCATCATAATTTCTAAATAAGCATGTTGCGGGTTCGATCCCCGCACGGAAGAAATATTTGTACGACCTACAAGTATTTGTTCCGGGTCTGGGTGTTTTCTATCTATAATATGTATGTATTTAAAAAAATCTATGTAAGTAGTTTATCATCCATCTCGTTACCAAAACACAAGCATTAAGTTGCTTGGGACGAGATGGCGTTGTGTGAAATGTCCAATGATATTATTATTATCACTTTACTGGAAATTTGAAACCAACATAATTCAAAGACATTATCCGCATGTTATCGAATGTCTAGATGGTGACAATCGCAGTGATGAAAAGCGACAAAAAATGGAGTACATTCCAGACATTACATTACAAACAATGATCAGAAAGTGGTGAATCATATCATTGATGTACATACACTCTAAGCTACATAACAGATCCCAACTTAGTCTAATGTCCTTTACATTCCTCCCAAGCTGCTCAGACCGTAGTCCCAAAGAGCGGCAGTTTAGAATACTATATTACTTTAACTAGCGACCCGGCCCGGCTTCGCACAGGTGCAAATATGCATGTATTATACATATAAACCTTCCTCTTGAATCACTCTATCTATAAAAAAAACCGTATCAAAATCCGCAGTGTAGTTTTAAAGATTTAAGCATACATAGGGACGGACAGACGACAGCGACTTTGTTTTATAATATGTAGTGATTAAAGAAAGTAAAGTACATCATATGTATATGACAGACAAGTAAAAAGAATACAATGACCCATATTTCAATAATCAACATCATCATTCCAGCCCATAAATGGCCCACTCCTGAATCGGGCCTCCTCCAAGTTCACGGAGGGAAATTAGCCTACTGTGCCTTAGGCACATGGTTTGTTTCAAGTTTTCCTTCTTTTGCGGCTAAGTGATCTGCCTTGCGTTCCTTAAGTCGCCTCTTACGACACCCTCAGGATGGTATGGTTTGGCGACATATATAAAAATAGTTTCTATTTGCAACACAAGCAAAGCATTTCAATTCGAATTCAATTTTCGCCACAAGCGTCTTTTGATATGGACAAGTTGGAAGGTCAAGACTTTTTTAATTTGCCTTCTTCAAAACACAATAAATCCGGATTTATTACAAAGGTTTCCTTCGTTTTGGCGAAGTTTGCGTGTTTCCACGATTTAATAATGCCGTACCCGCAGACCGTCGACCATCGAAGTATTCATAATTTCTGATTTCACAAGAATTTGGCAATGCCCCGGAAAGTAATAATGTTGATCACAATTTAGTTATGAAAGCAAAGTAATAAAAAATATTACGGGTTGTTTCTCGGAAGCGGATAGCAATCGCTAAAAGTATTTGTACAAATAAAGTTGGCCCTCATGATACTGTGAAAAAAAATAGTTTTAAAATTTAAAAGTTTGGCTTTACTGAAAGTCGTCCTTAAGACTTAAAATAATTGAAGTTAACCTTTAAAAAAATGCCCAAGGGTTTCGTTTCCGAATGGGTGAGCATACTCTGAGATACATATGAGCCTTAGCTCGTGTCCCTTGGCTAAGCTTTGGCCGAATTTTCAGCGGCCCAAATCTGATGAGATTGCCCCAACCCCACTGAGAGACACGTGCCTCCCTCAAGCGCGGATGTAGTGGCGACCGGTCTATGCCACGCTCAGCTGCTGTTAGCAGCGTTAGTGCCGTTGCCGCTGTTGGCGACGGATCTGAAACATTGGCATTATACGCTGGCTTGAACAACTACCGCGTCCTGAGTCACGGCAGCTTATGGCTCGCAACTGTGGACAGACGAGTCCCCGGAGTCAAAACACACAACGATACTAAGTGCCGCTTTTCGTCTAGCCTCTCATCGTGGGCAAGGATGACTAAGAGGCAGTATGGCCACCACAGCAAGGTGGCAACGCTGTCGAGGAGGAGTCGTTCTACGTTTTCCCTTACGTTACGACCCCCGACTCCGCCTCGACCACCATTCCAGGACTTTTGATTCTATATAAAATTTTATTATGTGAATTGTTAGCGTATAGTTAACTTTCTAAAACGAATCGCCTCGGTGACTGCTTTCTATCCAATAGTGGCATTCCAAATAGGATTTATGAGCTAAAAGTAGCAAGCCTGCCTCCGGTACACGGGACTGCTATTAGTCCACAAGTTTCGCTTGTATTTCTATAACAATCGTTGTTTACCGCGCAACTTTACGCCCTGGGAGAAATTGCGTTATTGTGTAACGGACAATGAGCTAGTTTCTGTTGGGCCAATAATATCGATAAATCGCTTTAAACAAATCGGGTACTCCTAATCTTGTCATAATCTGTTGCAGAATTATCTGCCCTGTAAAAATAATAACGAAAAATGTGTAAAAATCAAAATAGTATTTCGGTTGTTTTTTTTTATCCCAGACTAAAAGGGGACTGTCTGTCATCAGAGGAATTCAAAAGTTGTACCGATTTGGTCATCTCTAGATGGTTTCTTTTTTTTATTATTCCCCTGTATTAATTCCTTTCTGTTCAAATTAGCCTGGGGCAGAGAGGGAGAATTACTGTGGCGCTAACCAACCGAATTGCTCGTGTTTCGTATCAAGCTTTTTTCTGTTGCGGCTAGTCTAGGCTGTCTCCCCAGTTATTTCCTGTATTCGGGGTTTACGATGCCCTCAGCATAGAATGGTCTGGTTATTCTGTGTTCCAAGTCCTTAACAACACGGACTAATCGTTTTAATGTTAAATATACATTAGTTTATGAGTAGTTCGGTAAAGTTGCAGCAACTGTGACTTAGAATAAGCAAGATTTATAGTGCGATGCACTAAAGTTCTCAAAACTCGGCCAGTTGTTAAACGCTGTTACTGACTGCATACACTTTGTGGTCACCAATTTGCATCCGCTTTGCATATAAAATGATGTCGCTTAGCGTATGCTGACGAATTAGCCTGGTGTACCGTGGAAACGGGCATGTGTGGTTCACTTTAGATTAATCTCCGCATGTGCATGGTATCGTGCTAACATAACATATCTAGTTAATAAAATGCAAACAACAAGAAGACCTACAACAAAGGGCACCATATTCATCATCATATTAGCTAAAACGTCCAGTGCTCGGCATTGGCGTCCCCCGAAGATTTCCACGAAGATCAGTCCTGAGCCGACATCCATCAGATTCTGATGATCGCGGTCACCTCGCGAGAACCTTTCGTCCCCGTCGGCCATGTATATTGGGCAGCAGTAAAATGTCGTGTTTTACTGTGACAGAAAATACTTGCGATTTCGATAAAACTTAAATGAGTCCAGCGTTTGAAACAATAAAAGAAGGTTTCAGATCAGTTAAGGCGTCTTCTAGTAATATTATATTTGAAGTCGGTTGGTTAAAAAAGGCTCGAGGAACAAATCAGCAGTAGTGTGAATGCCGTGTGATGTTGGATTTTAGAATAGGTACATAGTGTAAGCAACCGATTTGGATGTGGTATGAGCCGACGAAGACCTCGCCGCAAGAGAAGGAAAACTTGATACGAAATACTATGCACAGTACCTAGGCTAATTACCCTCCATGTAGTTGGAGGTGGCTCGACTCGGCGGTGGGTCATTAGTGGTGAGTAGTAGTATGAAAGTGTCTAAAATAGCTTAAAGCTTGCAAGTTGAATGTCACTTGTATTAATATAATAGTTTACACAAGAACATATACATTGCTCTGTATTTCTTTCGCATTGTTGAAACCGTCATTGGGTGTAATTTATTACGTGTTATGACGTCAGCGTCCAATCGGCCTCGATCGAGTAGTGCTTCGGAATCAACATGTAATGACCGCCGTGGAAACCATATGACCCCCGCAACTAAAGGGCAGCCTACGCTGGGCATATGTCTTAACACTTGGTCAACTCGGTACATGTTTGGCTGGAGCTGACCGACTGGGGACGGTCCGCACCTTATGGAATACCGCAGCCAAATAACAAGGTTGCCAGATCTCTGTCAAGGGATGCATGGTGTTGTCAGCTGATGCCATCCACATGCCCATGCAGAGAAAGTGCATGGCGCTCATGCTTTCACGTCTAACGGAGTCGTTGACACGTGAATTACTCACGGTGTTATAAACGTCCGTAGGCGTCGGTAACCGCTTTCCATCAGACAGGCCGTATGTTTGAGCGCCACCCGAGTATTATAAAAAAGTTTATCTTAAAAGTATAGGTGAAAGTTTATACATAAAGCTCGTTTTGATCCTTCATTTTAACCTAATTCAAACTTAGGTATATAAAATTCAGATAACTTTCTCTAGTTGGAGCAACTTGCCTTAAGCTCCTCTTTAAACTAGATTTTTATAAAAACCTAACTAGTAATTTTATCATCATAAATTTATCAACAGCTAAATCGGGAAGGGAAAAATTTGCCTATTTTGCAACGTTGGCGGTGCAGTTGGCTAATTCCCCTTTTGCGGCTAGCTTTTCAGTCTCAGTAACCACTATTTTTGTCTTTTCAGGTATGCCTCTATCAAAGTTCAACTTTAAGTAGAAAGGTCCATTTGGTAAGGTGACTAAAAATAAAAACTACTCCTTTCTCTAGAATTACTGCGGTGGAGAACTGAAGACTTCTGATTCGAATAATAATGAGTGAAATAGGGTATTGATAATTATATATAGTAAGTATTTAGAATACACAATGTCACTAACTCGTATCTCCCTGAGGCTGTCATATGAAGCGGACTAAAGGAACGCAAGAGGCAAATGATGATTCAAGGCTGTCAGACTTATAACGCCACCGATAAAATAATCGTCAGTTTATATTGAACATCTTCACTAGACTGTACCTATATATATTTGTACCAACTTAACTGCAACTCCAAAATGTCATTATTCGTTTACTACGAGTCTTTTCCATATCTACGATATCATTTTATAACATTTATCTAAATACAAGTAATTACCGGATTATAATAGCTTGTTTTATTATAAGAACTTGATACTAATATAATAATTCTGAAAGAACCGAAACAACATTCCGTTTTATACGGAAATTAGTCACATTGCAAGTTGAAGCTGCAACATCTATACTCTATAGAAATAAATAAAATTGGAGTGTCTGTTGTTTTTACTAAGTATTTCTGGATGTACACACGGTACAAATAGCAAATCATTTTTTTTCGTATTTGTCTCCCCGCCTATCTGTCTGTCTGTTTGTTTCCGCTAATCTCTGTAATGGGAATTTCACTGGCAGATAGCTGATATAACGAGGAGTAACTTAGACAAATTTTATTGACCGCTCCCCCCTCCCCCGCTTTTCAGGAACCCATAAATACGGAGTTTACCACCTTATTGCGGCAATCTTAGCCGTCTTCGTCTTCGTCGTAAACTCTGCGAACTGTTTTTTTTTTGTGCCTAAGACAATTTACAGGGAACACAGGCGAATTCTGCGGGTAATAACTAGTTTGTGTTAGGTAAATGATGATGATGATAAACAAGTAGCAAGCACCAGTGACTACGCTTGTCTGTCTCGCGTCAGCTTAGCGTTTCCTGGACGTATTTCCCCATGTCACGAGTGAACATCCCAATTCTGGTCCCACAGGACTACACACTGGCATATTGACGCAGATTGTACTAGGCTTACAATATCACATAGGCATGGACAAAATTTACGTCAATATTACCGCCAATACAACTAGTATTATGTCGACCGCAGTCCGTCCGGATTTAGAATACAAAGTGTCACCCCATTCCATCCTGAGGATGTCGTAAGAGCTGACAAGGCCGATAACCAAGCCACAAGAGAAGGAAATCTTTATACGAAACCATGTGCCAACCCGTCTGGCCAGCGTGGCACAGTAGGCTAATTACCCTCCTTGTAACTGGACGAGGCCCGACTCGCTTATGGAGTGAGCAGTAGTAGAAGTAGAAATGTGTTTGTAATCATCAAACAACGTATTTATTGAACAACTTCAAAAAAGGTTCTCATACAGACGACGTATGTTCTTTTTGTATCTGTGTTACCGACCGTACAACTTCGTCATTTATAAGCCGGTTTGAACAAGAATATTCGATTTGTATTGCCTTCAAATAGGTACCTACATACATCGTATCGACATTGGTTCAGTAGTTTTCCATAAAACTTGAAATAAGTAAACCATTTGTCGACGGGAAATGTCGGAATAACTTTGTAACAAAAAAATGAAACACGAACCAAAAAAAAACCAAAAGCTAAAAATAACCGACTTAAAAGTGGTTAATGATTTCTTAGGTTTTCGCGATTATTACACATTGAAATTAAACACTTATCCGCTTATAAGAACATATAGCTGACATGGAAAACAGACGCTCGACCAAGTCTGCAGTTTGTGAGCACACATTCAACAAGACCAACCACTACATTCACTTTGATAGACCTCAAAACATGTCATATGGTATTCTGCTTTGGGGCAACGCCGCAGACATTGAAACAGTATTTGTATTACAAAAGCGTGCTGTGCGTTCCATTTACAATCTAGGACCCAAAGAATCACTTAGGAATAAGTTTTGTGATATAGGAATTTTGACTGTGGCATCGCAGTTTATCCTTGCTAATATCTTATTTGTGAGACAGAATATCAGTCAGTATAAGACCAACTGTGATGTCACTACGTCCACTATCCGGACAAGGAATAGGCATAAACTAGTGATACCTCACCACAGACTGCAGAAAGCCCATGGATCTTTTGTAGGCCTCGGTGTTCGCTTGTTTAATAAAATTCCTGACGCTATTGTCAGTCTACCTTTCATAAAGTTTAAAAATGTTGTGAAATCTACTTTAATTAATAAAGGGTACTACCGCGTCAATGACTATCTGTGTGACATTGATGCCTGGAAGTAACTGTCATTTTGTGCCTGTGCTCTGTTCCTTTAGCCTCTTGAATAATATATCTCACTTGTACGTAGCATTTAGACAATGCCATATATTGTACACTGTATGTGTGAGCAACGACGCAATGGATAGCTATTAATTCGCGGACTTGTATTTGATTGGCGCTGATCCAAGGCCTAGTTGTCATTCATGCGTTAACGTGTTGTGTGTTTCTCTCATCTGGCGAACTTGCTCCCACTATGCTGTTAAGTGCTTTTTGTAAACAAACCCATTGATTTGAAAAAAGCAACTACAGAGTTTCTTGCCGGCTCTTCTCTGTAGAGCAGCATTCCGAACCGGTGGTAGTTTCAGCATGAATGTGGATGGACGTAAGGGTTGTGGAAGATGAAGAGAGATGGATGGATGGATTGTAAACATGAGAAATTGTGTATGAAAGGTGTGACTATAGATATGACGACTGATAGGTGTGTATGGAGACTACCACCTAGCGTGGGACAGGGATCGTAAGATGATTATGATGATGATAATGTTAACTGTAAATATGACGATTTATAAGAGTTTTGTAATAAAACCTACGTAAATAAAGTTAATTTTGAGTTTGAGTTTGAGTTTGAAACCTTGCCAAGGAAAATCGTTACATTTCAAGAATGATCTGCGAGGCTATTGAGATTAAAAAACGTCCAAATTTCAATAGAGAGGATGGTTGGCAAGTGCCACCTGCTTGGGATCCAGTCATTAAATTGATCAAATCTCAAGCAAAACACTCATCTGCAAGACCTCTGGACACCGTGAACGATTTCTGCGTGCACAGGGAACGTTATCAATAAAACAAAATTATAGGCGGTAGATTTTAACTGTTTCTTTGTACTTTTGAAGACAACTGTCATCTAGTCTCTCCCACGACCACGACTGCTGCAAAGCATTGGAAACGTCGGGAATTAAATAATGTAATAAACACGCGATAAATCCGTTAAAAAGTGTTTAAATTAAAAGTGGTTGTTTATTTGTTATTTTTTGTTTTTATTTTATTGGTTGGCGAGCGTTGCTACTAACTAAAATAAATATGAAGGAAATACATTACACAAAAATAAAATTCTACATAACTAAATGTTTTGTGGCCTCATGCACAACACTTTGCTGAAGATCATCGCATTACCAAATGTATAGTTTACGATTCTATAGAGAACATACAGACAAACATTCATTTTTATTAATAAGAAGAAGATGATTTTATGATTCACAATACAGATGCTTACTTTCCGTCATACCCGGTGCAGTTGCTCAAGTGGCCGTGTCTCCTAGGTCGATCGGCTCTCAGTTGCAGGTCTCCGACAACTGATAAGGTGTGTCTTATCTTTCTCGAAGCTTACCGGCACAGCTAGTCACCTGCAGGATCGAGTATCTACTTCAGTTATGTGTTTATGTGAACAGTGACTGATCAAAATATGTATATAATGACGTCATATTTTAGTTAACCGCGGGTGCAAAATGCAGTTAACGTTTTTAAAACAAGGGATAAATCTTGAAATGTTCAAAAACATATAGTTTTACATATACACTTAAAAACAAACTCAAACTCAACTCAAACATGTTGTTGGGGATGTCAAATCAAGAACGTATTTACTAATGTATTCGATCTCGGAGAGACATTTCTAATATCGTCGAATGTTCGGATCGCATGCACAGTTCCATTATTGCCGAAATTTATACTCGTTTGACATGTTTGTGCGTATGCCTGTGGCATCGTAGCTCCTTAACGGATGAGCCACTTGGGGTGCTGATTATGTTACTTTAAAAGCTTTTAAGCTGTTGTTTCGTTATATTTAAGTTTAATTGAAATTTAAATTTCGGCAAATGATCCATGAGACGATTTAATACGAAAGATTTCGATTAAACAGAACACTAATAAACCCTGAAATCCGTAGAACATTAATAGCAAAATGTGCCTAGCCGTGTAAATAAATACTGAGAAAGCCCTCAGACAAAATGGCAGCCGGCGACGAGTGCTAACAGGCTCTATACCTCTTTCAGCGGAGACTCGTTAACTGCCGGGACCTCATTATCTTCACACAACACGAGAAAAACAACACTAAGTACCCGCCCGGCCACTGATATACAGTCCAGCGCTTAGATATATAAAAGAAAGACCCCTCTTGAGAAGACTTATGCTTGTACTAGTTTAGAAAACAAAAATCATTGGTAAAAAGAAAATTTTATATTTAAACTTGATGTCTGAGCCGGTTTTCCTCATAAATATCTAGGAACACTGTAAGTTTATCCGTTCAGTGGCACTGACGCGATAGATGAACAAAAATTCTTTCTTTTCCTTTGAAGGTTACAAACTACACGTATTATCCCATACATATAAAACCAGCAACTTACAAGAACTATATACCCTCGAGAGCAATGAATCCGGGTCACTTAAAGAATGTTAAAAATCTCGGAAACTAAAAATGATAGGTTAATGCAATAAATTGTATTTAATAGACAATGTAATACTCCTTAAATGAAAGTAAAAAAAATATGAGTCACCATACATTTTATTAACACAAAATTACATACAGAAAAAAACTGCTGATCTCTCCTTAAAACAAAAATAGGAAACATGAAATTTTTGAACTTTATTACGATTTTCTTGAATTTTAATACTTCGTATTGCCTCCTCGTGCTTCTATTACTGCGTTTACGCGGTTTGGCATGCTGTACACCAAGTTCCTTATACGATTTTGGGGAATATTCTCCCATTCCTCTGTGAGAGCAATTTTGAGCTCACGAAGCGTGATTTGGGGAGGGTTTCGTTGTTTTACGCATCTGCCTAGCTCGTCCCAAGCATGCTCGATCGGGTTGATATCCGGGCTGCGCGCTGGCCACTCCATACGAGTAATGTTCATCTCTTGAAGGTAGTCATTCACAATCCTACCTGTATGAGGTCGGGCATTGACATGCATAAATATAGCATCCTCACCTTAATTGACCATAAATGGACCAACGTGATCATTGAGGATTTCTTCCACATATCTTACGCTAGTTAAAGAGCCGTTTTCTATGATCACCAGCTCTGTGCGACTTTCAGAAGAAATTCCGGCCCACACAAGTACAGACCCAGTACAGGACCAAGTACAGAAGAAAAAGTAGCCTACGGTGGTAGGCTACTTTTTCTTCGATGCATGCTTGCTTGAATCTTTCCCCTGGTCTTCGATACACTCTGTGTCTTCCATCGTGCTTGTAGAGCATAAATTTTGATTCGTCGGAGAACATAACTTTTGACCGATCTTCAATACTCCAATTTACGTGGCTCTGGGCATATCTTAGTCTTGAAATACGATGCCCACGCTCCAGTTTAGGGCCGTTTGCAGGTCTAAGGGGTTTTAAGTTAGATTCAGCAAGCCGACGTCTTACTGTCCATGCACTTGGGTTACTTCCTCCGAGGCGTCGAAACTGATTTGTGAGTTCAGTTCCTGTGAGAAAGCGATTTCGAAGCATGGTGTTCACCAAGTATCGGTCTTCTCGTGCTGTGGTACACCTGGTTCTGCCCGTTCCTGGTCTGCGTAGGTTAGAACCAGTTTCTTCGTAACGTCGGAGAACTCTTTGTACTGTTGACAGCGACACACCGACAGTCCTGGCTGTATCGCGCTGACTCCGGCCGGTTTCCAGCATTGTAAGTATTCTGGTGCATTCTTCAGGCGTAAGCGACATAATTTCAGCTTGAATAATGAATATAGAGCACTATCAACATGGTTTATGTACCCACATAAATGACAGATTACAAACAAAAGCAAAACCAAATGCTGTAATTTCGTAGTTCCATCTTCGAAAGTGGCCCTTTTTCAAGTTTGATTTTTTTATGATATAACTTTACAATAACTATGAAGTTTTAATACCTTCATTTAAGGAGTATTACATTGTCTATTAAATACGATTTATTGCATTAACCTAGCATTTTTAGTTTCCGAGATTTTTAGGATTCTTTAAGTGACCCGGATTCATTGCTCTCGAGTGTATTTGGTTTTAGTCTATCAACAATACCGTAATTAGGAAAGCATGCGTAGGAAGCAGCGATTGCCAAAAAGTGTATTTTGTGCAATTTTCCTTTTCGCTGTCCGTCAATCTCGCTGTATGTATTCGTTTCATTACATGAAGATGTAATGTTTATTTTTTTATGTTGCAACACAACATGTTACGTGCAATACCGTCGCCTCGAATAAGGCCCGACTATGTAAAAAGCTGATGCAGGTGTCACAGCGCTAATTTTCAGTGGAACCATTGACGGTTAACAGAAAAGTAGGAATTCAAGTCAATTCTTGTTTGAATGGCTTGTAAATGTGAGAAAAGTAGTCATTCTGCATGTCACTCAATCAAGTGATTGAGTATCAGAATTGAACTAAAAAGAGCAAGCGAATGAAAATCTTATGTAACCTGTTATTTTGGATGATGTTTGCGGTCGAAATTCGACCACAATTAATTTAAATTATAGTTATTTTCTCAATTTGGCCACAGACTTTAACAATTAACAAAAGAGTATATATGCGCGTGTGTGTGTGTCAAATACATGGTAGTGTGTATAATGCATAAATTAAAAACAATATTAGCATTCTGCACTCCTTTATATAAATTACTAGCGACCCGTCCCGGCTTTGCACGGGTGCAATTATGCATGTATTATACTTAAAAACCTTCCTCTTCATCTATTAAAAAAAACCGCTTCAAAATCCGCGTAGTTTTAAAGATTTAAGCATACATAGGGACGGACAGACGACAGCTACTTTGTTTTATACTATGTAGTGATCATATAAATGTCTATATAAACAATAATATTTATCAATTTTTCGTAAAAAGAGGTACGAGATTTGTATCTACTATGGATACTACGACCGTATTTAATTTCATGAACGAGTAGCAGTTTTCACAACAATAGTAAAGCCGAAAATCATCGTCTATTTAACTTGCGTGTCTATTCCATTATAGAAACATTTGACATTCATGAAGTGCAAAATGTACAAGTTAATATCACGGAACCAGGGGTATTTAGAGCAGTACGCTGGTCGAGCTGAAGGGGCTGCAACTAGCTCAAGGACACCCGTGTTAGAATATTCATTACAAATTCCTAGAAAACCATATTCAATTAAAAAGCCATTTTTATTTTAGCGGGGCTTATTTACTATAAAAATACCATTTAAAATACCACAAAATGTATGAGATATTATTTTATCGGTAGTTCTCTTAGTTCGGTCTCGAATGGCAGACACCACTCGGTCCATAAATGACCCACTGCTGAGTTTGGCTTCCTCCTGTCACATGGAGGACAATTAGCCTACTGTGCCACGCTGACCTGACGGGTTGGCACAGAGTTTCTTTTCAACATTTCCTTCTCTTGTGGCTAGGTTTTCGGCCTTGCCATTTCCTTTTGTCGGCTCTATGTATTCTAGATCCGTCACCACAAGGGCATGTGCACTGGTAGCGCATGCAGCTAAAACTAGTGCACAGCTCAATGAAATGGCAATATAGGCGATGATGAATAAATTATTGTAAGATCCAACAAGAGATCCAACAAGCATTAATACCCTAGAAAGAAACGTGCACAGGGAAAATAATAGGCAGTTAAATCTATCGCCTTTAGTAATAATAAAGACACTAGATTTAACTGTTACTTTGTACTTCTAAAGGCAACTGTCATCTCGGCTCTCCCGTGATCACGGCTGCTGCAAAGCATTCGAAACGTTGGCAATTTAATAATGTATAATAAATACTATTAATACTCGCAGTAATCCGTAATAAATAAAAATGAATTGCTGTTCCTTAGTCTCGCTAAAACTTGAGAACGGATGGACCGATTTGGCTAATTTTGGTCTTGAAATATTCGTGGGAGTAAGTAAGGTTTAAAAGGTGGCAACATATTATGATAAACTTTTTTTATTGATTCTGAGGCGGTACGAAGTTTGTCAGCTAGTCCGTAATGAAGTGTTCGAGAAAGAAATGAATGAACAACGAATAATTTCAAAAGGTGATTATAAAATTAACGTTGCCAAGTACTGTAACTTACCAAATTGTGAATATGTTTAGCTACTCGTGCGGTTGTCTCATACTTTGGCGGGCGCAATGAGCACGTCAGATGGCGGCGATTTTCGTTCCGGGCGCCCGTGTCGGTACGAGGCCGACATAACTGAACTGCGGCGCGCCGATTTCTAAACTAACAATTTAAAAAGGGAATCATAGTTTTTTATCGAAGACCAGATGCTGTGATTAGTGCGATTTGTGTTTGTGACAGTTGATCAAACGTCATTGTGATGTTTTTACTTAACTAATTGAAGTGGCAAAAGAAATAGTGGCAAAATTCTTATCGTATTTCCCATTTCAAGTAAGACTATATACCTTATCTTCTAAAAAGTAACAAAGCTATAGACGAAAATAAAAGTGGGCTAATTAAAATTGCAAATGTTAGCCGTATTGTACCAGCCGTTCTGTAGTATCTCTATTAGCAACAGATATAGCGATGCATGTTGGTTTCGCCACCTTATTCCATCCCAACTCGTCTGGCCAGCGCTATTAGGCTAATTACCCTCCATATAACTAGAGGAGGCCCGACTCAACGGTGGGTCATAAATGGGCTGGGAAGTAGCAGTAGGTAGTATCTTAACAACAGATGCGTGAATAAAACAATTTTAGTGGTAATCAATTCTGCGAGGGACGATAAACATTGCGGGTAATGTTGTTACGTGTCCGTGCCCCGCGTTTACGATACTACGACTGGCAAATTAACTGAATAGATAGCCTGATTGGATATTTAATTAGCGGCTTTGTACGCGCTCATTATTTTACCGTGAGATCCGTGTCGCGATTAATCCTTTCTTAGTAATTATATTTCTCTGTTACTAAATTGAGGGTGTCTTCAATAAAATGATTAAACTTGGGCTCGGAATTGGTTTTATAATCGAGTTTGCGACCCAAATTAAGGCTTTATAATGTTTCTCTTCTCAGTCCGTTATAGACACACTTCTGTGTCGGGCCTCTTCCAACTACAGGAGGGAAATTAGCTCACTGTGCCAAGCTGGCCAGACAGGGTTTTGTTCGCTTAAGAGCTGACACCCTCAGGATGGAATGTGGTGGTGACATTATGTATTCTAAGTACATCACCACACTGACTACGTAACTCTGAAATTGATAGTGTTCTATGGTAAATGTATAATGTGGTAAACCACTATAATCTCAAGGTCTGTAATGTAGTCTCTGATTTTAAGAGACTAGATTGACTAGACCTAGTTGATAATCGTCTACGGAAATAAAACCCTTAAAAATTTAGGTAATTTTATCCCCAACATAATATCATGATACACCCATAACTCGTGATAGACAAACAGAGATAGATACACGTCTCTGATTGTCGGTGGCATTGCAGCAACGGACGGACCGAATCGGTAAATGGCTTAAAACACTTTGAAATAATTTATTAAAACACCTCTCCAATGAAAAAACAAGTACATCGAAATGGGTACGAAATTCTGTAGCTAGAATATGGTTTCAAAGGTTTTATTGAGCGTTTAAATAATTTGTGTAATTTTGTTCATAATAATAATATAATAGTATTCACCAGATATTAAATATCGACAAACGTTTGGTTTTTGTCTGTAGCGCCAATTGTTTCCACTGCGGCGTGAAGCTCTATAGACAAACTTGCGCCATTTAAACATCCCGCCGGCAAAACCAATCAAACGCGGATCGTTTCTCAATTTGTCTTCACATTTCTACTAAACAGAAAACGTCGCCGCGACGCTTTTATTTTACCACCTCCCCACTCTAGGGGGAATCAGTCGAGATTAGCAACAGGCTCCCGCCCGTGTCGGGGGACCGATATCTCCCGCCCTAACGCGACACATCGCTACGAGAAAAATAAGAATTACTGGCAACATTCTTTGGCGCGTTTCTTACTCTGGCGTTGTTTTATGGTTTCGCCGAAAGGCCGTTACAGATTTTTTACGGAGTTTGGTCGTGGTTGATATTAGTTTTGCGTCCTTGTATTCATCGTTGAAAAATCCTAGACGATCTTCTGATGCCTCGTCTTAACAAAAAGTCATCTTAGTTGATTTGAAAATATTTTAATAAATGAGATACAAGATAATATTTTAGAACGCTCCAGGCATTAACATCAAAGTAGTTTTTGTACATTTTAAAAGTCTTAATTTCTGGAATTCGATGGGGTTGCAATGTCAAGTGGAATTCTTTTGGACTAGGTCATTATCGTCTTAGCCGATAAATTACATACTATTGAGTCCAGCCCCCAACTTGGGATTAGAAGGAACAGGTGAAACCTTGAAGGGAAATCAGGTTACTTCACTAGACATATGGTTTAGCTCAGGGTACCATGTCAAGTTGTCCTACTGTTTCAGGTTAGTTTTGTGATCTCCTGCTGTCCTCGTAATAGAATGGATTTAGAACACATACTACGTCATAAAGTCATTACACAACACATCAAATGGCATTTTAATTGGAATGGTTGAGCTTTGAATGTATTCCACTCCGCAAGAATAGTTCCTTATATGTTGGGTTAACTAACTAGATTTTAACCCTTTGGGACTTGATGCATGTCCATTTACATCGCGACCAGCTTATCGGCCTTTCGCAAATAATTAAGTTAGGACTTGTATTGTCTAGTGGTCTGGTGTGATTCCCGGAACAAGATATCATCACCAAATATCGAACTCAAAAGGAACTGTATTTACGTTTTATCACAACACTCTTATACATCGTCATATTTAAAATTACCAATATCATCTTGTGGCCCCTGTCCCACGCTAGGTAGTCTCCATACACGCCTATCATTCGTCGTATCTGCAGTTACACCTTTCAGACACAATTCGTCATTTTCACATTCCATCCATGTCTTTTGATTGCCAACAACCCTTCGTTCACAGGTGGAAAAAGGCCTCCGCAACCAACCATTTCGATGCTGCTGTTCAATGAGTTCGGTTGCGAAGTTTCTGTCCGACAGAAAGGTTTTAATCCAAATGAGTTTCTTGTCATAGTTTGTATAGTTTAATGACTACGGTCATCTAGTTTCTACTGCGACCACGATTACCATTAAGCTTCGTGTATTAACATTCAATACTGGTAGTTTTTTGTCCACTTTTACAGCGTTATCGTCAGCTGCAATATGTATGGAGATACAAATTGCCGATAAAATGCACACACTAGGCACACATTCTACCTACTTAGTTACGTAATACCAGCCCAATACTGTTTCCTACTCACTTTCGTATTGGAAGTCTATTCGTTACACCCGCAGTATCCATTGCGATGTAGATATTGCCCTTGAGCACCTATAAAACCCTGCGGTTCTGGGTATAGACCAACAAATACGTAGTTTACGAGCAATGTTATGGTAATTGGGCTGATCGGGAACATCGGCCTGTTTTATCGATATGACAAATGAATTCGCGCGTCACATATCATTCGGAGGGGAACTTTGTTAAACTCGAAAGAGGCGGTATCACCACTACGCCTTTTTAACTTCACTTCTACTTCTCAGCCCATAAATGACCCACTGCCGAGTCCTACTCCAGCTATATGGGGGGTAATTAGCCACAGTAGGCTAGGCAGACGGGTTGGCTTAGGGTTTCGTATCAAGTTTTTCTTATCTTGCGGCTAGGTTTTAGGCCTTTTAGTTTCCTTTTGTCGGCTCTTACTACACCCTCAGGAGGAAATGGGGTGCGACAATATGTCTTCTAAAACTTCACTTGGCTATTTGTAATTGCATAGTTGGCTTTGAAGTGCCAATTATTTTAAATTATTTTAAAAGCGCAGTGCTGGTAGGCCTCCCACACGGTGGACCGATGACCTGATTAAGGTCGCCGGAAAACGATGGATGCGGGTGGCCCAGGACCGGCCTTTGTGGAAATCTTTGGGGGAGGCCTATGTCCAGCAGTGGACGTCTTTTGGCTGAAATGATGATGATGATGATGATTTAATTATTATTGCAGTTGAGACCTTCGGAACGTCTAAAAAAAGACAAGCCCACTCAGATCCTGCCGCCATTTTTCTATTCCGTTGTTACACTAGAATTGGGACAACATATGATTCGCAAAATAGTTACTTAGTGGTGAAATGGCTAAACTGCCAGAGCTAATTGGTAAGATAACTTTAGCAATGTATGTCTCCCTACCCTAGGGCCAGTCGCCAGTGTGATGATACCGACCACTGTCCAAACCAAATTACACGACAAGAGCCGCTTCAATCAATCCTTCAAGTGCGGCCTGAATTCCAATGAAGCGTGTCCTCGGATCAATCACACCTGCGATTCATTCCGCATCGCCAGGATACGGATCAATTGTATTGTAAGCTGTAAAAAAGTTGTAAAGCGCGACAGAGACTACTACAAATATCGATGTAAATACTAATACATAAACAGGGTGTAAGAACAAACTCAGTATAGTAGTAGTACAAAGGAGTAAGAATTAACGAATCTATTACTGATATAAATACTAACAGGAAGTTATAAATACATTCTTACAAATTTTCATAAGTTTCTAAGGATGTGTGTTTGTTATTTTTCACACAAAAAGTAATGGGTCGGAATGAGGACTACTTAAACCCTAATCTACAAATCGCTTCTAAATATATTATGCTTCAAATTACGTTATATCGGTAGTTGAACAGGCAAGTTGTCATATCTATTAAACTTCATGTTATCAACGTGTAATAATCGCGAAACCCAAGACATCGTACATGAGTTCAATTTCAAAACGAAAACAAGATCTCAATAAGTCCTATCAATGGCAGAAAATCACGCCTGCCCATCTCACTTTCTTATGCAAATGGCTCTAATACTCGGAAAATTATCGCCCGACGCCGAAGAGCATATTATTTGATCCGCGTCTGTCATAAACTTGTGAAAAGTAATTATTGGAGCTTCGCCCTATTTTCATTACGGCAGGAATATTTTCTAGACAGTGCTGCGGTTATAATTTGTGTTTGAGTGCCTATAAAACGTTGTATTATGTCATAATCTGCGGTCGGCTGTTTACTTTCAATTTGTGTAGTATCTTCTGTGAACAATTTTAAGGACTTTATTCAACACACGAACGTTTACAACGATAGATGCTAGCAAAATTACAGGGAAACTTACAAGATGCACGGATGGACCGTTGCCTTCAGAACGCATACTCGTTGGAGCAGAAATTTCCTGTAGGGTTGAATAGGAAAGCGAAGCATCGGACTAAGCTCTACTAAGTGGACAAATACGATTGTAAACTTGTATTCGGTTTGGGCAGTATCCATCATTTTTGAGCAGATATAATAGAAATAATCTGAATTCAGTAGTGACTGATTGTCATCACTACTTGCAATATCTATATTATGTTTTTATAACAGTTCTTCCCATTCCATCCTGAGGGTGTCATAAGAGCCGACAAAATGAAATGACATGGCATCGGTCTTGTCCCATCCTGCCGCACGATAAGGAAAACTTGATACGAAACCCTGTGCTAAACCCGTCTGGCCAGCGTGGCACTGTAGGCTAATTACCCGCCATGTAACTGGAGGAGGCCGTTCTTCCTACTGGACTAGTTTGGAC
This sequence comes from Clostera curtula, assembly GCA_905475355.2. Taxonomy (NCBI): domain Eukaryota; kingdom Metazoa; phylum Arthropoda; class Insecta; order Lepidoptera; family Notodontidae; genus Clostera; species Clostera curtula. The sequence continues at coordinate 810,048 of FR997804.1, read as the reverse complement.
TCAATAGTAATATTTCAAAGAGCGCATTATTAAAGTTCCGCGCGTAAACAGCATTTCTCCATCATCACAATTCTCAATTACCTGTAACATGCTCGGTACTGACCTGGCAGGAGAATTATCATATATCTCAGGAGCGTGGCTAATTTCTGCCTCATGCATAATATCTCTACTACCACTACGCTGGGATTGGCTTACATCTCTAAGCAGTTTACTGTTGTTGAATTGGCGTACTCTACGCCATGAAAGGTTAGCGAAGTAGTCGAATGTGATATTCTAATTGAGACGGAATTACGACCTTTGTAGACTCCTCATTAAAATACGCCCAATTTTGTGAGATTGCCGTTTCACTTCAAAAGAGTCAAATTCTTTATTTATCGGAACTAAAACTAGGGATACATTACAGATATCGAGGTTTATCCTGGAATTTGAAATACTTTATGTTGAGGTATTTACGCAATACATTTATGTGTAAAGAAATACGTCTCCCTCGCATTTTTCCTAATTTAATTGGGGTCGGCACCGGTCTAATCAGATTTGGGTAACTACTATCTAGTGGACCTCCGCCATACCTGTATCGCGGGGCCAGGTTACAAACGTGTAAAATCCGGGACCCGTTGATCCATAGACTGCTCATGTAACCCCTAGACCTACGAGACAATTATTATGGTTATGATAGACATCCCTCCGGTGTCCAGCGGAGCCGGACGTTGCATAACCTGCGGACCGATTACGTCATTGTTCTTACAGTTTTTACTGAAGATTTCTAATCAAGTCAGGATTAATTAATTACGGTTAAAGATTTTGATTGCCAATCCATCCAATAATAGCGAAATCTTTTTCTTTTCCGTTACATTCTTCGCAGTTTTCACAGCGCCTTAGCCGTGCAGAATAGTCTAAGTTTTGATCCGCTTACCTAAAGTTCTTACCGTGACCCCATTTCAAATGCCAAACTGAAATACGACGTCCTAGATCGTAAAACCTCACCTTAAAGCCAACTGCGGGGACTGACTGTAAGCCTAATCTAGTTTTTGTTTCGGTGCCCTTCTGTTAAAACGGATTGAGGATGGCAAAAAAATTTGTTTACTACCCACAGTTAGGGTTTTGCTTAGACGGTTTTCGTTACACGTGTTGTTCTACTTTAAACAAAGGAGTTGTCATTTGTAATTTCAACTACACCGACTCCTCATGTACCTAAAGAAGGGATCAAATTAAATGCAATGTTGCTGTTTGGGTTTCATTTATAACCCGTATTTGAATTCACATATTGTTACTAAATCTACAACTCTCAATTAGTTTTAAAATATAGGCAATATTTGCCCCATGACTACGAATAATGACTCTAAAACAGTTATACGGTTTAACATTAAAATATTGTACAGTCCTGATAAATCTCCTAAAATCGTTCCATTTTAATGCGATATTCCTTCAAATTTGAACTGTAAGTCCCATAAAATAGCAGTTGGAATACTTCAGCCTTCAGTTTCATACCGTTCTGGCGGTTTTATAGCGGACACTAAAGAGCCTATATGTCCCAAATGGCGTATATTCTGTCACTAAACTGCGTATTCCACTTTTGTTGCGATTATTCTTTGTAAATTGCAAACCGAGTATCCTGGTAAGATAATATTTGTAGTGTATTTAGCTTATTCATGCAATGATAGGTACTACCTTATTAGACTACCCGCATTAGAATTAACAAACTAGTGTACTGACAACATTTTTTAATATCTGTGATGGGTTCAACCAAATTCTAATGAAAACTATTTGAGAGCCTTCATTATTTTTTCTTTCAACGTGGATTATCTTGATGTAGTATTGGTATTATTTGGCGAAATATTTGATGAAAATTTCAATGGCGTTGGAAGAAATTAAGTTATCATGTTTTCCCGTAAAACACATCACATTTATTTTCGAAACATAACATTATAAATACAGTAAACGGTAAAGATGCCACAATCAAAATAATCAGAATTGTGAATTTTAAGATACTCCTGATAACTAGAAATGGGGGTATAATCTTCAAGCGGTTGTGCAAGACTTCTTCAAACATGTGCAACACCTCTCAAATAAGCAACACAGACGACACAGACAAAGATGCAGGTCAAGCATATGACACCGGTTCGCGGCTTCGGCTAAGACATGTCCATGCAAATAAGGAATTTCGAACTTTTCAAATAAAACGATGTCATTGCTACAGTGACGCTGCTACCCCGTTGTTTATATAACAAAACTCAAATTATACTGATTCACTCCAACTACTATTTGCAATATTTCCATGCATGTTTAACTTTATGACAGTGCAGCATGGAGTTCAGACTTCCGAACTAATATCACTGCGTTTCGGAGCGTCCCGTGTTGGCTGTATGTAGTTCATTTTTAATAGGTTCCTGATACAGTTTGTTTAGATGAGTTCTGAAATTAGTCAACTCGTTGACTAAACTAAGTAGAGTTGACTAAAAACGGCTTGGACAAGTAAGTGATGGCGTTTTATGGATTAAGATATCCTTTTTAACCCCCGACGCAAAAAGAGGGGTGTTATAAGTTTAACGTGTCTGTCTGTCGGTCTGTCTGTTGGTAATTAGCGCCCGACCTACCCACTAAAATCAACGGCGTTCCTCGACTGCCCGCTCCAGCGCCGCGGGTTGCACTTCCCATGCTCCGCGACCTTGGAGGCCTTGAACTGCCTCGATTTATGGAGCTAAACAGTCTAGCCTAAGCTGCTTTTAATAAATAAAATCGTTCCAAGGCTGCAAAGTATTAGGTCCCCCAACTAAGCGCCTGTCTGCCAATCTTTTCTGTAGGCTTATTGTGTTGAGGTCGTTAGTGTTTCTCGTTATATCTCTCCAACATTTCATTTAGATTTATACCGAAATTTCTCTTCAATGAACCGTGAGATTCGTCTGTTTGATTCTCCTTTTTTATAATTCGTAGACGATTCATCTATAATTTTCCAGCTTATAATAAATTTGATATTGTCATATTTTAGGTGCTCAATATTGTTGGACACAGAATTTAAATCATTTTAGTAATATAGTATTATTAACTAAGACAACTAGCATATGTTCACTGTTGTGACTGCTGCAAGACATTCGAAACTATTATACATGAATATGCAATAATCTGATAATCAGAATAACAACAAAAAGTGTCGCAATTACAATCGTCTCAATATTATGCTGGTCAACTGACAGTATATAAATCATTTTGTTCAGTTCAGCAGTTGTCTCATTGCTAATTCTAAAAGTTCTACCATAGTTTCATTGGAGCTTAATGCCAGTCCACAGCTCGTCCAACTTTAATTCAATTTCCAGTTGCAACTCGGATGAGTTCTTTCATGTTTATTTTTGTTCAGAATGAAACTTAAAGTAAATAAGGTGAAAATTAATTTAACTTTGGCTAGTTGACCCGTCGAATTAAAATAATTTACTTTTGGGGGATTTAAATTGTGGTACTACCTCAATCGGGCCAATCCGTCTTGCCGGAGTGGGACAATAAGCTAATTACCTTCCATGTAATGGGCGGATGCCCAACTCAGCAGTAAGTTGCTTATGAGCCGAGTAGTAGTAAAAGTAATTAAATTAAAAACCGACCAACCTCAAATAGCGTCACAAGCATAACGTATGTGCCAGTCATCAATCTCCTCGAATTATATCAAAGGGAAGTGGCAACGCACAGGATACATATTGAAGAATAAAATAAAGTTAAAACTCGTATATCGATTTCTAGCAATCTTGCCGTTTCGAATCCAAACTTCATGAGTGGAATAGGACATAATGCTTTTTTCCTGAAAAAATGCAAGTTGCAATATGGTATATCTTTGTTTTCTATTTTCACAAAAAAAGCAATATTTTGACCATACATTTTATTAACCATGATTGAACCTCTCGGGTACATGCCATAATCTATCCGAGAGTCATAACATGCTAAATATAAATTTAGTTAATAATTGAGCTAGATTGAAGATTTTGTTACAGTACGCTCGGTTGTTTAAAATAACATTTTGAAAATTTAGGGCAATGTACAAGCTGACAGCTTTCTCAGTCCGTTTTAACTTTGTGAAAGTTAATCAATATAATTAGTGTTCAGGCCGTATGCAGCGCCTGATCAAATTGTCAAGGCACCGTCTACCGCGCGTTCGTCGGCCGGCTAAGTGTCAACCATTGCGTAGTTGATCTCCGTACTGTTAACATCGTTATTATATTATTGTCTACAAATTCAAAAGTAAACGGTTTAAAATAGCAGTATTCAAGGAGTTTCACTTCTAAGTCCCTTCCGAAGAATCGAGAAGAAGACGGCGCATTCAATTGGTGACCCCGACGTGATCCCCCTGAAACAACGGGAAATTAATATTGAGACGGACTCATCCTTCAGGAACTCGCCAGTATCCAGCTGCAGCCATTATTCCGAGGGAAGTGCGTCAACATCCTTCTTTTACTATCATCCTTTCTACTTGCTTTGTGTGAATGATTCAGCAAAAACTTCCATACAAAAGTAAGACAACCCTCAAACAACAAATAAAAGTTGGTGATTTTCGCTAAAATTCAAGTTAATTACTAAATAATTTTAATCAATCACAGTGATTAAGTGTTTGTAAACCATTAATATGCCCAAATCAATCGCATTTATCTAGTTTTCTCGTTTTTGTGGCAAAAATTGCACTATTTTTTTTGGCATTATCTACCGACGCATAGCAGTGACCTTTTAAACTTCAGGTCTTTCATGAGCATCATCTCATACTACTTGCCGAACATTCCAGGTGTACCAAGCAAAACTACTTGGAAGCTAGACTACACAAAATAGGTGAGGAGTATCTGAACTGTGTTCCTGTCGTAACAGCGGGCGGCCAAGCTAGCCAGCTTCGCCACAAAACCAGTTTGTTATCAGCGCTCGCTCACGTAACGTACCTTTTATTTTATTCAATAGCCTTTATTTATTTCGTTAACGTGCTTTGTAGTTGCGTTGTTGCGTCGACAAAATGAGTGATTTGAAAGATCTGATTAAGCAAAGAGGACATATTCGGTCGCGTTTAACTTTATTTGAAAAATATTTATCGCCTTTATGGGAATGTAAAGAAACTAGTGCAGTAAAAATTAATGAACTGCGTTTGCGTTGCAATAAGATGCGTGACCTTTCGTGCAACTTTGAGGACATACAGTCGCAGATAGAAATGCTAGACGACGACAATGATAAACAAATGGTGGAGCGCGAATCAACTGAAAACATAATTTATAATTTAATCGCACGGGCTCAATCATTACTAGAGTATTTTGAAAATCAGGAGAAAGCGGAGGCTTTGTCTAACATTTCTAAATGTATGAATGTGAAATTGCCTTACATTAAAATAAATTCATTTAACGGTGATCCTCAAACTTGGCTCTCGTTTCGCGACACCTATTTGTCATTGATACATGATAATGAAAGCATAAATAATATCAACAAGTTCCATTATCTTAAATCCTACCTGGAAGGGCCAGCTAGTTCAGTCATTGGTTCCGTGACAATGTCAGCAGACAATTACATAATAGCATGGAATTTGCTCCGCGATCGTTACGATAATAAGCGAATTTTAGTCAACGAACATATTAAGAGTTTATTTTCAATACCACCACTGAGTAAAGAATCTTATAGTGGTATTCGTAATTTAATTGACACTTTGTCAAAAAATTTAAATGCCTTGAATTCGTTGGGCGAGCCAACCGAAAAATGGGATACACTCATTATTTATATGGCGGCGATGAAATTGGACAGTGTTACTACTACAAAGTGGGAGGAGTTTAGGAGTAGCATGGATTCACCCACGTTAGAGGACTTTTATTCATTTCTACGAAAGCGTGCTACGGTACTTGAAACGTTAAATGCTAGTCAATTACCCAACGAAAAACGACATAGCCTTCCCAATTTTAAATTTAATAAAACTCTTCATAGTACATCCTTTGATTCGAGGTCACTTCCTAAACAATGCCCCATCTGCAAACAACAACATATGTTATATGAATGTTCTGTATTTAAATCTATGCCAGTTACTGAAAGAATATCAAGGCTTACTGCTTTGAAACTATGTAGTAATTGTTTTCGCAGTGGCCATCAACACTATCAGTGCAGGCTGGGTGGCTGCCGAATTTGCCACAGAAAACATAACACTTTAATACACAAACAATATTCTTTACCATCTTCCCAAGCGAATATGGCTAGCAGTAATAATAATGATACACATGACACTAACTTACCTGGTCCTAGCGGTGATTGCACTACTTCTAATGCTGTTTCTGCCGTGAGCATGTCTGCTACATCTGGTGGTCAAGTTCTTCTCACTACAGCTTTAGTTGAGGTAAAAAACAACAATAACATTTATACCTTGCGAGCCATATTAGACTCGGGAAGCCAATCTTCATTTGTCAGTGACAGCGCCCGAAAGAGAATTGGGTTGCCTAGTACAAACAATTCTTACCATTGCATATCAGGGATAGGAAATGAGGTAGTAAATGTAACAGCGCACTGTGACTTACAACTCTATTCAATTTATAACTCGTACAGCGTATTTGTCAAGTGTTATGTTTTGCCCCGGATAACTGAAAAATTGCCCCAGGCTAATGTCAACGTTCATAACCTCAATTTTCCAAATTTCATTCAACTTGCTGATCCAAAATTCTATCAATGTTCTGACATTGACTTATTATTAGGCGCCGACATATTTTGGGACCTCTTGGGACCAGGCAGAATTAATTTGGGACCTCAAAGGCCCATCTTACAAGAAACACAATTAGGATGGATAGTGGCCGGTTCCATTGCAACGGAATATTTGGACAATAATAACTCACATTCATTATGTCATTTTTCTAAAGAAATTAGTCAACAACTAAGTAAATTTTGGGAACTAGAAGAAATAACTCCAAAATTAGAATACAGTAATGAGGATTATTGTGAGTCGTTATTCACCTCAACTACTCGTCGAGGGGACGACGGTAGATTTTGTGTACAAATTCCACTAAAAAATTCTACAGATTGCTTAGGTGAGTCGTATACGATAGCAGAAAAAAGATTTTTACAGTTAGAACGAAAATTAAAAAATAACTCACTATTAAAACAACAATATTCCGATTTCATTCATGAATATGAGCAACTAGGCCACATGAATGAAATTTCTCGGCCAACATTTGGTTGCTATCTCCCGCATCACGGCGTAATAAGAGAGGCCAGTGAAACCACAAAACTTCGGGTGGTTTTTGACGCGTCTTCAAAAACCTCTTCTGGGTTGTCGTTCAACGACATCCAATATGTAGGTCCTGTAGTGCAAAATGACTTATTTTCCATTTTATTAAGATATAGGCAACATTATTTTGTTGTATCAGCCGATATTGAAAAAATGTACCGCCAAATACTGGTACATCCTACGCAACGACACTTGCAACTTATTTTGTGGCGTGACCATCCAAGCGAGCGTATAAAAATATTTCAGTTGAACACAGTCACTTATGGGACAGCATCAGCGCCATATCTAAGTACGAGATGTTTATTGCAACTATCCATAGAATGCAAGGATCCTAAAATAGCTCAATTACTTAGCAGTGATTTTTATGTTGATGATTTTTTGTCAGGCGCTGATACGGAATTAGAATTACGCACTATAATTGAGTCGGTTGTCAATGAGCTGAACGCAGCTTGTCTTCCTTTACGAAAATGGCGTACAAACTTACCATCTATCCTTCAAAATGAAACCAGTCAACCTAAAACATTTGATTGTTCATCTCAGGCTAGCGTATTAGGTTTGAAGTGGGATCCGTCAAGGGATGTTTTGAGATTTTCAGTAGATTTAGAACCAGCTCAAATAATAACAAAAAGAATCATATTGTCTAAATCAGCTAAACTTTTCGATCCACTAGGCTTACTAAGTCCGTGTACAATCATCCCAAAAATAATTCTACAAAAACTTTGGATGTCCAAACTAGATTGGGATGATCCTATTGATGAAGTTTTGCGACGTAAATGGTTAGATTTTGCAGCAAATTTAAATGCTATTTCAGATTTTGATATACCTAGATGCGCCTTCATTCAAGATCGAGTAAAAATTGAATTACATTCGTTTTCGGACGCATCTCAATCGGCATACGCTGGTGCAATTTATATAAGATCAATTAGTACTAGTGGGCAAGTCTTGGTACGATTACTCTGTGCTAAAACTAAAGTAGCACCCGTAAAGGTGACAACAATACCTCGTCTTGAACTTTGTGGTGCTTTACTCTCAGCACGTTTAAGTGCCAAGGTATTGAAGGCTCTTCGTTGCAAAACTGAATCAATCGTACATTGGACAGATTCCACCGTAGTTTTGAGTTGGCTATCTTCCAACTCGTGTGATTTAAAACCCTTTGTTTCAAACCGTGTAAGTGAGATACAAGATTTGACTTCATCTCATATTTGGAGACATGTTCCTGGAAATCATAATCCAGCAGATCTCGCTTCTCGTGGTGTGAATCCAAAACTTATTCTATCTTCCAAGTTATGGTGGGAAGGCCCATCATTCTTGTTGAAAGACTCGTCCCAGTGGCCTAATAATATAGTACAACAAAATATTTCGGATCTGCCCGAGATAAAAGGTAGCAAACAAACTAAAACCAACTTACAATCTAATAATAATTTCATAGAGTCTTATAATAATGTTTTACAAACTAGTACTATTTTATATAATTCAATGTCTGAAATTACAAATAAAATTATTGATTTTGAAAGATACTCCAGTTACACAAGATTACATAGATCCTTTGCCTACGTTTTAAGATTCATAAAAAATCTGCGCAATTCAAAATCCAAAACATGTGGTCCACTCACGTGCGAAGAACTAAGCGTCGCACTTAATGCATTGATTAAGCTGCATCAACTGGAATGTTTTTCATATGAAATAAAAATCATAAAAAATAAACAAAGCTTACCTTCTAAATCTAGAATATTATCGCTTAGTCCTTTCCTAAGCGAAGATGGTGTGCTTTGTGTAGGAGGGCGACTAAGAAATTCTAAGGAAACTATTGAAAGGAAACATCCTTTCCTATTAGACACAAAGCATAACTTTACTAAACTGTTGTTTTCTCATTACCACGTGAAATGTCTGCATTGTGGGCCTCAGCTTCTATTGAGCACCGTAAGACAGATATTTTGGCCTTTAAGAGGTAGAATCTTAGCAAGGAGTACAGTCAACAATTGCAAAATTTGTCGACTTATGAAGGTCAAATCAATCACACCAATGATGGGTAACCTACCTTGTGGTAGAGTCACCCCAAGTCACCCCTTCCAGATTAGCGGGGTTGACATGGGAGGCCCCTTCCTTATAAGCGATCGTAAGGGTCGTGGGTGTAAAATATCGAAATGCTATCTTTGCTTATTTATTTGTTTTAGCACCAAGGCATTACACCTTGAGCTAGTCAGCGATCTTACTACTGACACCTTTATTCTTGGTCTGCGGCGCTTTATATCTCGCAGGGGTAAACCTCTAGAGCTCTTTTGCGACAATGGTACGAATTTTGTCGGCGCAAGCAACGAAATTACAAAATTTCTAAAGTCAAATAACGATGATATCTGTGGTTTTGCGTCAAACGAAGGGATTAAGTTCAGATTCTCCCCAGCTTATTCTCCCCACTTTGGGGGCATTTGGGAGGCAGGAATTAAGTCGGCAAAATTTCATATTACTCGAATATTAAGCGATAAACACTTAACTTTCGAAGAATTATCAACATTATTCACACAAATTGAGGCAATCCTCAACTCCCGTCCTCTGACTCCACTGTCATCAGATCCTCAAGACCTTGATCCTTTGACTCCTGCGCACTTCTTGATCGGTAAACCACTGACGTCATTACCAAGCGAGTGTCTACTAGATGTCAATGAAAACAGGCTAGATCGATACAGACGTCTAGAGAAGATGCGACAGCACTTTTGGAATCGATGGAGAAACGAGTACCTATGCGAATTGCAACAAAGGAACAAGTGGCGGACGCCTCAAAGAGGGCTTCAAGAAGGCGACTTGGTGACGATAAAGGAGCCTAATTTACCCCCCATGAAATGGCGAATGGGCCGCATTCACCAACTCTATTCTGGATCCGATGACACTGCAAGAGTAGCTGACGTCTACACTACTAAGGGCATCATACGCAGAGCTGTGCATAACCTCTGCCCCTTGCACCCTACAGAGTCTACACCAGCACCAACTTCTCAAAAGCTCGCAGCTTTCGAGGGCGGGGAAGATGTTCAGGCCGTATGCAGCGCCTGATCAAATTGTCAAGGCACCGTCTACCGCGCGTTCGTCGGCCGGCTAAGTGTCAACCATTGCGTAGTTGATCTCCGTACTGTTAACATCGTTATTATATTATTGTCTACAAATTCAAAAGTAAACGGTTTAAAATAGCAGTATTCAAGGAGTTTCACTTCTAAGTCCCTTCCGAAGAATCGAGAAGAAGACGGCGCATTCAATTAGAATATATATTAATTCCTGACAGAATATTTTCCGTGTCATTTTTGAAACAAGATGGAGATTTTTTTTCGTATTTTCTTCCTTTTTTGTGGCATGCCATTCATTCGCAAACCTGGAAACATGTGATTTGTTATTTTTTCAAAATGTACGTTAGCTTACCAATATAAATTTATACTGACTCTCATTACATTGCGAATCGCGTGCGTCCCCCCACAATAACTAAAAGGTTTTGAAAGTTTCGAATGCATTTTTACAGGAATAATGTCGCGGGACCAGGCAACGAACCCTTCGTGCGGTCCCGCGGTGGTAATCGTGACACGGCAACTTAAATGAGCCTATTGTTTCGAGCGTGGACTGTTCAGGCTGGAGAGGCAGGTCGTAGGGATGAGCAGTGAACGGAAAACAACCCTTGCAGCAGAAAACTGAATTTATTTTAGTAATAATGAGAACACTGACAACGTGGCGTGGCTCGTGGCAGGCACACAGAGAGAGAGGGCGGCCAGCCCAAAAAAATATAATTTCTTAAAATTAAAATGTTGGTGTTACCAACACCTATTACAAACAATATTTATCCCAAACAGAATTTAAAAATTTGATCACTAATGTGTTACAGTGCATTTTTTATTGTAAGAGATATGTTACTATTTGTACTTTTAAAGACAACCGTCATCTAGTCTCGCATGTGACCACTGGAGGAAAGGATTTGAAACATCGCCGCGTCGGTAATTAAATAAGGTAAAATACACGCGATACAAAAGTGTTTAATTTCAATGTCTCTTATTAGTTTCAAAGTTGTGTTTTCTTACCTCTTTCTCCGTTCTCAATACCTCGTTAATCGACAAATTTGCCCATTCCCACTAATTCAGTTAACTGACCTGGACTTGGAAGGGAATTAGGCAGAAAAATTGGGCATCAACTTTTCTTTCGCAGCGGCTAGCTAGGTATTCTAACTATTTAGTTCCTTTAGAATCATACGACATTATAGCCACAGTACAGCACAAATTCATCATCATCATCATCATTTCAGCCAAAAGACGTCCACTGCTGGACATAGGCCTCCCCCAAGGATTCAGCACAAATTCGTGAAGTAATATTCCAAAACCCTCACGTGGGTTAAATTATGGAATGGTAAGATATCGAGATTTTAACTAAAGTCTTATTTGGACAAAATTTATGCGACGCATATACTCCGGTAGCACGTAATTATATAGATTCATTTCGGTTTTTAATTAAGAATGTTCGGGAGTATTAAGATATTCCCTTCATAAAGTTCAAACATTTTGTTAAAACTACATTAATTAATAAAGGGTACTACCGCGTCAACGACTATATGTGTGATAATGATGCCTGGAAGTAACTGTCATTTTGTGCCTGTGCTCTGTTCCTTTGGTTCCTTTGGCCCCTTCAATAATGGCGAAATAATTTGTACGTAGCATTTAGAAAATGTCATATATTGTACACTGTATGTGTGAGCAATGACGCAATGGAGACCTTTATTCGCGGATTTGTTTCTTGATTGGCCCTGTCAAGGTCTATCCGTCATTCATTGCGGAAACGTGTAGCGTGTTTATTTAATTTGTTATGCAAAAATGTACATTTCTCTCATCTTGCGAACTTGCTCTCACTATGCTGTTTAGTGCTTTTTGTAAACAAGACCAATAATTTTAAAAAAAGCAACTACAGAGTTTCTTGCCGGCTCTTCTCTGTAGAGCAGCCTTCCGAACCGGTGGTAGTTTCGGCATGAATGTGAACGCAGGGATTGTGAGCGATCAGGGGAGATGGAGGGATTGTAGGAGTGCAGAGTTGTGTGTGAAAGGTGTGAATGTAGGTATGACGACTGAGAGGTGTGTGTGGAGACTGCCACCTGGTGTGGGACAGGGGCCGTAAGATGATAATGGTGTTTATAAATATGACGATTTATAAGAGTTTTGTGATGAAACCTACGTAAATAAAGTTCCTTTTGAGTTTGAGTTTGAGTTTCCGCTGTGATTAATTTGATTATATGATGGCCTTGACGAGACTCTGACTTGATAAAAGATATTGATAGGACCGCTCGTATTACAGAAGGACTGAGAGCAACCTTTTTTTGTACGAGTTTAGTAAGAGGAATTGTTGAACGCACAAATTGTTGTTTCATATTGCAATAATACAATTTTGGTAGTCCGTTCGTACGTATTAGTCCGAAGGCTATATGTTATTCATCATTATGCCAGCAAATCGGACAGACTTGCAAAGACTATTGTAAAACTGAGGATTTTAGGGGAAGTTGCTCGCATTGTTCACGAGGCAAGCCGAGGGCATAAGGTGGTTTTAAAATAAATGGTATACATTTGTTACTTATACCACGTGCACAGTTAAGTTCAGTGGCAGATTCAAAATTGTAGTACGTAACTGCATTATTTTAATGGAGAGTCCATTAGTGAAGTACTTTGTGAGTAGCCCGATGCCCTTTTTGCCCCCGCTTCACCAGGGACAGGGAATTTTCAGTTTTAAACATTAGTACGTTTAGGACTATATTTATACATTGTAAATTCTTGGACGTTCGTTTTCATACCAACTTTGAAAGAAGGTTGACATTTGCATCCCAAAAGTCATCTAATACCGGCTTACTATCGGTAATTAGTTACACCAGCTGTTGGCTTTCACGTTACAGATGTGGTTTGTTGCTGCTATAGATGTTCGATTTACAGCTATAGCCGACGCATTCGTGGTCTCCAAAGCAAGGAGGCGGTAGAAGTTATAACATGATGGTCAAGCATCCAACATCCAGCTAAGCAAAACGTTCCTTAACCTGAACAACTAACTGCACTATTCAATAGCTGATCGCTCCGTGTAAATCCAGAGGCCGAAACCAGCTACTTTCTATTGAAGCATGTCAATATGCTATATTCTAAATTCAAAAGTTCTTCCCAAGTCCTTGTGTTAAAATGATGATGGTCGATTTTGAATATTTTGAATAAGCTGGTTTGGGCCCCAGGTTAGACTGGCACAATATTATTGGGAAAATTGCAAGGTACACCTAGACCGCTTATTACTTCGAAAAAATAGTCATACTCGTTGAACTGGTCACCCGAGTTGTCGGTGACCACGCCTGTTACGCACTTTTGCCTTTACGGTAGTAACGTGACGCGGCGCGACCACCTTTATGGCAAAAAGTTATGTTTTATGCATAAGATGTACGAAATGTAGCTTTAAAAATATGAGAGACAGTATGGAAAAGGAATGTATTAATAATTTTCCGCGTTAAATGCTTTTTTTATCCTTTCCTTTCGGTACCTTTTAATTAATAGTTTAGGTAATTAAAATCCTGAAAAAGACGGCTGTTATACGTTTGACTTATCTGTTTGTGGCAATGTAGATCCTAATCGAATAGGCCTTATGATGCAAGTTGTGGTAGCCGTTTTAAAGCCATCAGGATCTTTCTCGTTGATTCAGAGTTTCTAACAAAATCTATCTTGGTTATTATGTCGGTTATAACTGAGCTCCTCAATTCTCGCCTCATTGGTGTAGGGGTTAGATGTGCTGCCTTTGGCTAAACCAGAGGCACTTGCTTGGAGTCTGGGTGCCATTTGTGTTCGTGAATTACATGTTTGTAAACTGCCCCAGCGATACAGGTTATACCTAGTGCAGGGATTTCGTTTTAAATAAAAATAAAAAAATAATCCCCACTGCACATGAACCGCTTCCCATGGAATGTTGTTGGGAAATTAATTCGATGAGCTACGCTGACCAGACGGGATATTCATAAGGGTAGATATTTCGAATATACCGTATAATAGACTTAAGATATTGATCCTTCCTTCGATAGCTTTAGGGCTCAGTTTTGCGTGTGTAGGGAAATACGAAGTATACAACGTGTGGCTGTCGATACGGTTTATTGCAGACTGGCTTTATTTAAGCTAGGTGCCTAAGATCTATATCATATATGTATGCCTTAATGGATTGAACATGCCGCCCGCCCAAAAGGGACCTGGCCCTTTTGACCACAACAAACATATATAACATTTTATACATTTCTAATTTGGTAGCGACATTTTACAATTAATACAGGCAATATCACTAAATATCACTGTTACAATATGACACAAAGAATATCATGCACTGAAGTTAAACAAACATTAATTATCCTGAATTGGGAGTAAACACAATTTTGTAACACAACGCTTTGTAATTGAATTTCCACTTTTAACACTATAAACGCGAGTTATCATGTCAGGGCCAGGGTGCTTTTCAACTATTCGGCCCATTGCCCATTTTCCTGGAGGAAGATTTTCTTGTTTGATCAGGACAATGTCATTTATTTGAAACTCTCTGGTTTGTCTTTGCCATTTAGGTCTCTGCTGGAGCCTCGTAAGATATTCTTGTTGCCATTTATGCCAAAAATCTCTCACAAGCTTCTGAGTATGCTTCCAACGACTCAAGTGACTTATGTTTACTTCTCTAAGATCTGGATGTGGAATAGTCGCTGGGGCTTCTCCTATTAAAAAATGACCTGGTGTTAGAGGATTCAAGTTATCGACATCGATGTCATCTATAGGGCATAAAGGTCGAGAATTCAGACATGATTCAATCTCACACAGCAGAGTTGTCATTTCTTCGTAGGTCAGATTACTTCTCAAAATTCTATTCATATGGTACTTCATCGACTTCACACCTGCCTCCCATAGGCCGCCAAAATTTGGACTATAAGGAGGAATGAAATGCCATTGAGTGCCTTCTTGAGTGAGCACATCAAAGGTGTGGCTGTTGAACTCTAACTTAGCTTCCTTCCACGCCTTCACGAGCTCCTTGTTGGCTCCTATAAAATTCCGTCCCTGATCGCTCCACAAATGTGTGCACTTTCCTCTTCGCGAGACAAATCGTCTAAAGGCTCCAATAAATGATTCTGCAGTGAGATCTCCTACTAACTCAAGATGTATAGCCTTTGTGGACATGCATACAAATATTGCCACGTATGATTTTGTAGTCTTCCCTCCTCTTCCCTTTGACAGAAGAAGATTATATGGGCCTGAAAAATCTACCCCACTATGTAAAAATGTGCGCGATGGTAAGACTCTGACCTCTGGTAGATCTCCCATCAATTGAGTTTTACATTTGGCATTGATTTTGGCACAAATCAAACATTTGTGTACATACGATTTTACAGCTCTCTTAACTTTGATAATCCAAAATCGTGATCTCAAGTAGCAAAGCATCAGCTGCAGACCACCGTGGAGAGTTTTTTGATGAGCATCGGCGATTATAAGTTTGCTTAACGGATGTCTGCTGTCCAAAATAATTGGATGCTTGGCATCGTGGCTTATATTGGCATGTCTTAGTCTTCCACCAACTCGTAGTATGCTATCCGAGTCTATGTATGGATTTAAAGATTTAAAATTGCTCTTCGTCTTGACTTGTTTACATTCTTTTAGTGAATTTATTTCATCTTCAAAGCATTGTAACTGCGCCTTTCTTATGCAAATTTTTAAAGCTTCATCTAGTTCGTCTGTTGTAATAGTGTTAATATATACTTTCTTCTTGTAATTTAGAAATCTTTTGCTGTATACAATAATTTTTTGCAGCTGAATTAAAGAGTCAAAGTCTTCAAATTTTAAAAGGAAGTCATCGTCTGATCTGCTTATTGTGTTTAACATTACTCTTATCTTCCGTGTCTCGAGATTAGTTTGATTAATATTTGGCTTTTTATATTCGATTTCTCTATCAGAAAGAAATTTAGGTCCATACCACCACATTGCATTACGTTGCAGTTCTAAAATGGTTGATCCTCGAGATGCAATGTCAGCAGGATTGGCTTCCGATGCCACGTGATGCCATTGACTATTATTAACTCTGTCTATGATTTCTACAACTCGGTTGGCAACGAATGGTTTCCACCTATTCGGTTCTCCTGTTAGCCAAGACAATACAATAGTAGAATCGGTCCAAGCGTGAATTTGACCTGATGTAATTCTCATGGCTTGGGCAGTGTGCTGTAATAGTTTTGACAGTAATAAAGCTCCACATAATTCCAAGCGTGGCATGGATACGGTTTTGATTGGCGTTACCTTGGTCCTTGCAGCCACAATATTAACTCTTACGATCCCAGATTCGTCAAGCACTCGACAATAGACAACAGCTGAGATAGCATGCATAGATGCATCGCTGAATCCGTGTAAAGTTATATTCTTCAGAGAAATGATTAATGTGTTTAGCCACCGATTAACCTTAATTACATTGGCACAGCACATGTCGTTTCGTATATTCATCCATTGTGCCTTGAAATCATTTTCTAGAACGTCGTCCCAGCCAGCACCTTTTAACCAAAGTCTTTGAATAAACATCTTTGCTCGTACAACTGCAGGGGCAATCCAGCCTAGTGGATCAAATATTTTCTGTAAATCAGACAACACTGTTCGTTTCGTAATATTATCTGTGCTGGGAGGTAATTGGAAGGAATAATGAAATTCATCGTCTCTTAAGTTCCATGATAATCCAAGAGCTTTTACAGTTCCATCCATCTTAAGATCTATATTTGCTTTGACTGATCGGTGTGATGGTGCTATTGATGCAATAAATTCTGCGTTGTTCGAAACCCATTTTTTAAGATGAAAATTGCCCTTATTAAGAACAGTTTGTAACTGTTTCCTGGCGTCAATAGCCTCGATTACTGTGTCACAACCGGACATCAAATCATCAACGTAGAAATCTTCTTTGATCATTCTGCTTGCCACTGGATAACCTTCACCTTCATCAATGGCCAATTGCCTTAACGTTTTTACAGCAAGATATGGTGCTGCAGCAGTCCCAAACGTAACTGTCAACAGTCTATAGTCCTTGACTTCATCAAACTCTGAAATATTCTTTCGCCATAATACTCTTTGGAAGTCAGAACTGTCTTTGGTTACTAACACCATTCTATACATTTTTTCTACATCGCTTGCAAAGCAAATTTTATGAAGTCTCCATCTCATTACAATACTTCTCAAATCTTCTTGTAGCATTGGTCCGACTAGAAGCTCATCATTCAATGACACCCCGTTCGTGCCCTTACAGGACGCGTCGAACACAATACGTAACTTGGTAGTTTCTTTATCTGTTCGCACTACAGCATGGTGTGGTAGATACACTGCCTTGTTTTCAATTTCTTCAGATGGAACTTCTTCCATGTGTCCCATTGAAATATATTCTTCGAAGACTTCTTTATAGCATTTCTCGAGTTCTGGATTTTTGATCAATCTTTTCTCCAAATAATTTAGTCGTCTTAATGCTATACTTCTTGTATTTCCTTCTACGGATCTTGGATTGTTAGTTTTGAAGGGTAAATTTACGACATATCTACCGTCTTCAGTCCTTGTATGTGTTTCATTGTATATTTTTTCACAATTTTCTTCATCTCTTGTAAGTTTTCGATTTGTATTTGTATCTATTTCCCATAGAGCTTTCAACATGTCATCTATTTCTACTTGGTTATGCAGGACGGTCATTGTTTCATAGTCTTCTGATTGAGGTGCGTCTACCTTTCCAAATAAAATCCAACCTAAGGTGGTTCGTTGCGCGCAAGGGGACCCTGGTGGACCTTTGATTACGCCCTCTTGTAGTATTTGTGCATATTCTTCATGACCCAAAAGTAAATCTATTTTACCAGGCAGATAGTAGTTTGGATCTGCCAGGGTGAGTCCTGCAATGTGAGGCCAGTCATGCTTTACTATCGTTTTTTTAGGAATTTGAGTAGTCAATTGATTCTTTACAACATAAGCTTCTATTTTGAGGTTGAAAATATTGCATCTTGATGAAACCTCTACTTGAACTACTTGATTTATTTTTGATGTCATGGTTCCCAGTCCTAGAATAGTTCCTCGTATTGGACGTCTTCTGGCTCTCAGTGCTTGTGATGCTCGTTCAGTAATAAAACAGCTCTCTGATCCAGGGTCGATTAATGCTCTTAAGACAGTAGTGTTCCCATCTTCAGTTCGTACTGACACTACTGCTGTGGCTAACAATGCCATTTTCTTTTTCCCTGTTTGTGATTGTGACGTCATCAATGTATTAACACTTGTCTCGACTTCTTCTCTTTCATTTACATGCTGTGCTATTACTCTCGGTTGTATATCCTGACTTGTCGCACCTTGAGTATCTGTGTTTGGTTTGCTCTGATGAAGAAGTGTATGATGACGTTTTCGACAGATTCTGCATGAAGTTGACAGCCGACATTTCTTTGATGAATGTCCATGTGATAAACAATTAAAACAAACAAACTTTGTTTTAACATATTCCATTCGTTGTGCAGGTTCCATCTTTCCAAAGTTCTTGCAATGACACAAATTATGATTATCATTACATAACGGACAACTCTTCTCTGCAGAAGACAAGTGCAAATTTCGTTCTCGTATCACACTTCTTTCCTTTGTTGGAGACGGGTTCAATAATTCAAGCATTCTAAATCGTGTTTCGAGAAATTTCATAAAACTCGACAAAGACGGCAACTCTTCGCAATCTTCTTTGCTCACATGTTCTTCCCACTCTTTATGAGACTCTGGATCTAATTTTTGCACGATATGAAAAATTATGAGTGGGTCCCAGAAGTCAGTCTTGATACCAATATTTTTGAGACTATTTAGGCACTCAGTTGTAGTATCATGCAAATATTTGATTTGATTAGCACTTTGATTCTGTAATCTTCTTTGGTTGAACATGCGCTTGAGTATTGAAGTGACGATGAGTCGCTTGTTGCTATAACGAGACTTTAATATGGACCATGCTTGACCGTAGTTTTCTTCCGTTATGTTAATATGTTTTAGTAAAGCTTCAGCTTCGCCAGTGACACTTGACTTGAGGTAATGAAGCTTCTGTACTTTGCTAAGTGTGGCATTCTGATGAACCAGTGAATTAAAAAGGTCTTGGAAAGTTGGCCATTCTTCGTAATTTCCCGAAAATGACGGTAAATTGATTTGAGGCAATTTAACTTGAGGCGCGTGCATATTTTGTTGCGCAGGGTTGGATACATCAGCCGGTTTTCGCGCAGCAATTAATGAAAGTGAATCCTTGATGCTTGCCTTAATTTCCATGAATTTATCTTCACAAAGACTGTACTCGTCCTTTATAAAATAATCACATTGCTTGCGGCTTTCTTTGGTGACTAATTTTAATAAGTTTCTATGAGCAAGTCGAAAAGCATCCCAATATTCGTCAATACATTGCAACTTAGCTTCAAGGTATCCTTTTGTTAAACGAGCCTTCGGACATTTTTTGAAGTTTTCTTGAGTTTTAATAATGATGTGATATAAGTCCTCCAATTCATTGAGTATTTGTTCCGCTGTTTCCATGGCTTCTTATGAATCTTTACGCGTAAAACTTATATGGATGCGTAGAACAGATCTTCAGCTACGTAACTCAATTATCCACTTCACTCAATTCCGTTTGTAAATGTCCAAAATCTTCAAAAATGTTCACAAACTCTGAGCAAAATTATTAATATTATAATTCACCTAATGCAGGTGTGGAATGCGGTGATTCTTTTGTTCTCTTATCGCTCGGCCGATGCGGCCGATCCGGCTCGTTGAGGCCACTATGATCCTTCCTTCGATAGCTTTAGGGCTCAGTTTTGCGTGTGTAGGGAAATACGAAGTATACAACGTGTGGCTGTCGATACGGTTTATTGCAGACTGGCTTTATTTAAGCTAGGTGCCTAAGATCTATATCATATATGTATGCCTTAATGGATTGAACAGATATCATTAAAATATAGATACCTTGCGGAGGTTAATGATCTTACACTGACTTGCAATTTCTTTGCAAAGATTGATCAAAGTAAGCTAGTTCTTTGTGGCGAGGCGAGGTTTATGCTAAGCAGTAGACGTTTATCGCTGATAGTGATGTATAACTAGGCATCGTTACAAAGTGACCAAGATACGAGTATAGACCCGGCCTCCCTAGATACCTAATTATAGACAAGTTAGAAATTAGTGTGTGTGTGTAATTTACGGCAAGAATTTGGGACAAGAGAAGGTATATTCAAAACGAAACTGTTTTTGGTGGATATCCGACAGTGAGTTGTTGGGCCGGTCGGGTTAGGTGTGGATTCGGAGACAGAAGCGCAATACAACCCCTGCTGTGTCCTCAAGAGGCCCGATCCGGATTTGTGGCTTACCAGGCATAGTAGACTTTCCCTCCATCTAAATAGACTCCAGAAACTGTGCGAGTACCCACTAAAACTACAGCGGTATATCCTCACACTTCACTTTTGAGACGCAAAGTTAATGGAGGAGGCCTGATTCAACATTAGGTCAGTGTGAAAAATATACTCAACCTTTCTCTATTTGTATCGGGGGTATAAAACCCCTTAAAATGTGCTTCTTTTAAACAGAAAACAACATCTAGCTAGTCACGTAAATTTTATTGTTCGCAATTTGCAAAAGGTGCTATTGCTTTGCCGTCCCTACGCGAGCACCAATAGGGCCTTAACAATTCATACGAGAGGCTATGGTGGGTCGTTACATAATTCATCCCGTGATACATTTGTAGGGTTTGCACCCGTGCAGACTTTGGATACACAACGCTAAATGTTCAATGCAAGGCGCAACAGGAAGGTCATTTTAAATTTTGTTGTACATATTAAAACAAGGCTAGTTCTTTAACCTATAAAAGTTTGTATCTTGAAAGCTTGAAAAAGTCATCTTCAGGCGCAAAGGGATGACCATGATCATGCAGCCAGACGAGGTGGTATATCTGGTAGGGACCCGCAGCGCATATCCCCCAATGACCATAGTCTGGAGTTTCCTATCCGTCCGATGTACAATATCGCGCATGATTCTCGCATGTGTAGGCGATTTTATATGTGAATAGTTTATAGTGCTAATAGATCACCACATATTATAAAACAAAGTCGCTGTTGTCTGTCCCTCACTATGTATGCTTAAATCTTTAGAACTACGCAACGGATTTTGAAGCTGGTTTTAATAGATAGAGTGATTCAAGAGGAAAGTTTTTAAGTATAATATATACATCCATAATATTGTAGAGAAACACTGATAAATTTTGAGGTTCATCATTGCACCCGTGCGAAGACAGGGCGGGTCGCTAGTTACAAATAAATGATATTATGAATAAATGATATGAAGTGATGCATAACGAACTAAACGAAGAAAAATAGGCCCTTGAAACGCTTTTAATCCGGTCCTCTACAACAGTAACTGCACCAATGCCAATTCAAAATATTGTGAGATAATTTCTTAGAATGACATACGGAGGATGATATCAGAATCATTCATTACATTTATAATTTACGTGTCCGTTCGTAATTTACCGTGTAATTATTATTAAATTAAACACCGTCGCATTATTTATGTTGAATACGGCCTGGTGCCAAATTATTATCTACCACATATATTCAATTATTATGTGAACATACCATAATTTCAGACGTTCAAATCAATATCCGACTTTTCCATATTATACCCATATCATTAGCAGTAGTTTTTACCCAACATCTTAAAAAATATTGTACAAGTAGTTATTCGTTGAGGCTCGTCCCCCGACGCAATATTGCTCCAAATGTCACACGGCCTAGACGTGACTCGCATGTGAATGAACTTAAATCCAACTTACTTGTTGTTCCTTCTTCATGTAGTAACGCCAAAGTGGCTGGATCGGTTGCAAATACAACGCTTTTATCTGGAGAGCTAGGATAAGCAACAGACGGAGTGTTGCTAACTAGCCCTTAATTCATACGCCATATTTTATCTGGACCTCGATAAAATTTCAACATTATCAGGAGAGGTGCTTGCCGGCCCTCTAAAAATCCTTTCTAAGCAGTGGTTACAGTAATTTGATAATTATTAACGAAGAAGAAACTGTTTGCAATTTAAAACGGGCACAGTATTTTCTTCATTGCCTTAGGAAAATAGTCACTTAGGCTTTACGTGGGTTTAATTTCTTGACGCATTTGTGCCTCCTTAGGCAATTTGATTAAGATAACATCGCACCGGCCTATAAATTACGGCTATCCCCAAACTGTCTTATTTTCCCAAGGTGGAAAATGTAAAATAAGGCTTACCATTACGGTGCAAGAGAGTCTGGCGATAAAATGTGAACAGATAGATATCTGGAAACATTTCTTCCAGCCGTCTTTCCTAGCCTCACTTTTTATAATTAGGTGATCTGACTCGATGGAAGTTCCAAGTGGAAAGTCCATAATGGAAATATTTTGAAGGATCAAACCAAATCTAAGCGTATTCGTTAGTATTGAGTTTATAAGCATTTTTGAATCAACTGGGTTCAATCCCTTGGTGCAACATGAGTCTTTGAGTAGGCGAGACATACTTTATTTGAGTCTGGCTGTCATGTCCGTGTATCACAATTGTGCATATCCATTTTAAACAGGAGTTTCTAATGCATGATATTTAACTAATCTAACGGTGTGCGTAACAAAAGCAAAACGTTAAAAGTCAAATTTATTATTTTACCGTAGTTTCAAAACACAACAAATTTTGCGCGATCTATGACGAGTATTGTTTATGTGCGAAAATTTGCTGTTCATAAAAGTTATAACACGATACCAAAGTTTTTCCTTTTCTTGCAAAAGAGTCTAGTACTGTCCGCTGCTCGCCAAAGGGCATCGCTCAAAAACTTACATGTACCAAACTTAGCGTATCGAACTGGCGCTGTAAGACCCGAAGAATCTCGCTCGCATTTTAATACGGTTACTTGCTCAAGCGTCCTTAGACTCATTACATACTTCCAATAATGCACCATGCTAAATTCAACATAATCTTACTAATATTATAAACGTGAAAGTTTGTAAGTATGGATGGATGGATAGATGGATGGATGGATGTTTGTTACTCTTTCACGTAAAAACTACTCAATGGATTTTAATGAAACTTTACAATAATAATTATAGCTTATACATCAGAATAACACATAGGCTACAAGTTATAAAGATATTATGTGAATTACAACAATATAAACAAGTCGAATTCAAAATTTCTAATTGTCAAATTTTCGACCATATTAAACTATAGACAACATAACGTTTCGCTGTCAGTTGCGTTTTGTTAAAGTAGGTTTTATACGGACGGGATAAAAATCTCAGGTATCCTATGTCCAACTTTCTTTTTGTTTTAAATATATATAATGCGGAACAAAGTTCGCCGGGTCAGCTAGCAACAAATATAACTAAACTTTATGAAAGTATACAGAATTTATTTCGCCTGTGCTGTGACGGATTTAGAATAGTCGCACGAAGCGACTGAATAACAAATCTAATAAATTGCAGGAAATTATGGCTTCACGGTTATGATCGTTTTATTTTATTTTATTCCCAACGTTTCAGACACTTTGCAGTGTCCGTGGTCGCGGGACGACTCGTCCCGCGACCATGAAGCCTTCATTTCCTGCAATGTGTAAAGATCGTGAAAACCTAAGACATCATTAAATCTAATAAACTTGTTATGAAACTCTGCCTGCCTTTTCATACCTGTAGCCAACCCTTTTTTTACGTTAGGAAAAAAAGTCATTTAGTCGTGTAATTGTGAGGTGCTCAGTTTTTATTTCACTCGGGCCAAATTCCACATAAAGTGAATTGAATCATGACATGAAGAAACTTAAACTTCGCAGAATTTCATTAGAGCATGATATTCATTTTAATTGTGTTTCAGTTGCATGTGAATTACAGATATATTTGTATTGTTTATTGCACAAACTTCACTTCCGAGGTAACGTAAGTGATGACTATTGTTTATTGTACTGTTGTGTATTTCATAATCATCACACAAAAACGCGAACTAAAAGACCCTCTTGACGTGTTTATCCAAATGCGTCTCAAAAATTTATAAGGAGTACTCGAGACTCTATCGATGTCTAATGGTTTTTGATAGAGTTCTATAATCTGGTTTTTCGAGTAATGTACTAAATACCATGTTATCAACTTGTTGTACTTCCCATAATACTTGTACGTCATTTTATTTGTTGCCATAGTAAACAGAACGTGTCATTTTAATGGCTGAAACAGAAACAGCTCATATCTGTGTTTTAAAGTGGCTGAGCCGACAAAGCTTTTATAGGTAATCGGAGCTGCCACGACCCAGACAGTTTTAAACTGTGTACTGAGTAGAAACTCCTCGAGACGGCCCCCCGCTCCTTCATTAAGAAGTGTCATCGATACCAACAAAATCATTATTCGTCAGAAATCTGTCAAACTCCCATAACGAGGGTTTCTATTTGAAAGGAATTTTAAGTTATCAGATGAGGCGTTAGATTTATGAAAAATCATACAATTGAAGATAGCATTCCCAATCTGGGCCTGACCCCATCCGAGTGAAGTGGGTCCCTCTGGTTAATCCGCCCTATTGCGTGATGCTCTCTCAATTTGTAATTCGTATACATTCACAATATGATGTGAAAGCAGTACCAGTGCAGTGACGAAATTGTTTTTGCCTTTAGTTAAACCTGCTCATAAAATCTTGTCGAAAAAACCAATAGCCCAAATTTTTTCCGGTCATGGTGGTTTTGCACAGTATCTCTATAGGTTCAAATTAAAGAATAACCCTTACTGTAGCTGCAACCAAAGAGACGAACAATCCATACTACATCTGCTTTTATATTGTAATAGATTTGGGAGAGCTAGATTTATGTTAGGGAGTAGAATTGGCAGACAGATGAATGTCGATAATATGAATGAAATTGTGGTGGACGATGATACCAGAAATCATTTTTTAGAGTATGCATTAAAGTTAGTGGAATTAGTGGGAAGAGAGAATGGTAGCATCATATTTTCGGTGTAGCGTGTGTGTAAATGCGTGTGTGTGTGTGTGTGTGTGCGCGCGGATAGATGGGATGTATGTGTTTATATACGTTTGTACGTATTATAATTCTATATTTTCTTTTTAATATAAGATTACTAAGAAAACCAATAACAAAAAAAAGGATATTGTTTCTTCAAGGAGCAAATGTTGCAGTTCTACATAGCAAAACGAAGAAAAAAGTAAATAACGTTAAAAAAAATGACCTCAATAACTTTTCCTACTAATGGTAATGCGTTGTAGACATTAATATTAAATGTGAATGTAAGACTGTGATCGATCTATTGTAGGGTCGACAGGGCTGACGCTTATGTAACGTATCCCATTCCCAAATAATAGTCGAGATAGATGAAAATGTCAATATCTATCATTACTTAGTATAAAACAAGCGACGTATCGGTCAAATGCTATAAAATGTGGCTGTGGGTAATAAATAAGCTCAAGATTTTATTCAGGATGATTTAAGAACACGCTTTCAGAAAATGTGCAGGTATAGAACACATGAGCAACCACCAAAACAGTCGGCATGTAATGTTTTCGCCGACAAGTTGAAAGCCGCATCCAACTCCCACTGTGGATTTCTAAGATGCCTCGGATAATGAAGCACGGGCCACGTGCGTTCGCATTATGAAAATCTTTACACGGAAAACATTAAGCTCAAACTCAACAAAAAGGAATTTTATTTACGTAGGTTTTATCACAAAACTCGTCATATTTAAAACATGCACAGCTATCAGTCGTCATTCCCACCAATTCATACACAATTCCTCATTCTTAATGTCCAATCAATCCATCCATCTCTTTTGATCGCCCATAACCCTTGTGGTTCAGTTCGGAAGACTGCTCTACAGAGAAAAGCAGAGAAAAACTCTGTAATTGCTTTTTTGTCATATTAAAGTCTTGGTAGTCATAATAAATAAATAAATAAATATCCTTGGACATTTCACACAACGCCATCTCGTCCCAAGCTAAGCAACTTAATGCTTGTGTTATGGTAGCGAGATGGATGATAAACTACTTATATATATTTTTGTAAATACATACATATTATAGATAGAAAACACCCAGACCCGAAACAAATACTTGTAGGTCGTACAAATATTTCTTCGGTGCGGGGATCGAACCCGCGACATGCTGCGCAGCAGTCGATAGCTCGTAAGATTTGGTGAAGTATTTTACACCTAGCATTCTTGCGAACTTCGCTAACACGATGTCGGATTCTTTTTTAGTTCGCTGATTCTCTTACTTTGCGTCTGAATTAAGTATCTTTCAGGTCGTTCACTTAGATTGTATCTACATGTTAGTGCTTTTTGGTCTCAATGTTTTTATAATGTAAACATTTAGCAAACTTTAAATATTCCAGTCGAAAACGAAGGCATTTCTTATCCCTGAAGAGGAATAGCTGAGGGAATTAATATAAGCATAACATTTTATACCCTCGGCAAGCCTGCGATATTCGGCGCTCGAGGCGTATCAGCCACAAATGGGATACCAACAACTTTATGGCGGTCTCTAAGAGATAACTTGTAGAAAAAACTTAGATAAACTAGCCTCGGGTTGGAAAATCTTCAAGAAAACCAAGCAGAAATTGAATAATCCAACGCACGAACGGGCAAATCTACGAATTAGGCGGTCAAAAATACAATCCTTGAAATATGTCGCAGGTAAAAAAAAATGACTACCTGCGACTGGTGAGTAACCGTAGAACAATGGGTGACCCCACCCGCTTCCGCACTGGAAGCTCACGCCGAGGTATGTCAGTCTAAACTTGATCGTCGCTCTAAGTGTTCGTATTGCGTTTAGACATTTTGGGAAAAACTGCTATTTTAAAAGTGAATATTTTTATTTTGGGGTGTGTTGTGAAGAATATTGTGATGGATTCAGGTATAACAGGTAAGAATACATATATATTAATAAGTTTTATTCCAATGGTTAAAAAAAAATACAGCGTACTTGAAGATTAAAAACCATGCTCGAGATTGTTGTATTGAAATATATTTTTTTGTTTTTAAAATGGTTTTTGTTATACTTCAGGGTTCGTCCCATTGGGTTTGTCAGTTGTAACATAAAATAGAGTATTTAGGCTAATTGAAAACGATGAAATTGGCCGTGATCTCCCGTGAAATCAACATTTTCAACATCAATGAATGATGTAGTAGAAATTCATCGAATTTGCTAATTATTTATTTTCCTTTTTTAAACCAGTTTTCGTTCCATTTCAGAAGCTGAGGGTACCTCAGGAATGCGAGTAGTAACGCGTAAACACCTTTTTAACAAAATGCAGGAACAAGACTTGCATAATTTTGACGAAAAGTTGAATTATCTCGAGAGATATATTTTATCGCAAGATGAGTATTGTGAAGAACTAAAGAAGGAAGTGAAACATAAATTATCTTATTTGAAGTCTCAATTTAAGAAAAAGTGGATAGAAGCTCATAAAAAATCACAGCTTTTCCTTCAAAAGAATGATAAGTGGTTGCAAGGAACCTTTGAAATACCAAGGGCTAGAAGACGTTCTTCTGGTCGACCAAGAAAGTCATTTATAGATTCAAGTGAAAGGAGTAAACGCAGAAAAACAAGGGAAGTGCGCAGTGCTGTTGAAAAAGAATTACTAATACATGCTGCTCAGACATCCCTTCAAAGTTCTGGAGAGAGAATTGCATCCAATATTTTAAAAAACATTACCAACTCTCCGCAGACAGCTCAAGTATATAAAAATGCTTACAAAATAACCAAGCAGTGTAAAAAACAAGATCCAACAACTGCCCTCTCAATGTTTGTGGAAGCTGATCTTTCAAGGCGACAATATGAAATAATTAGAAATGGCAACAAGAAGTTTTATCCGAGCTACAAATTGTTACAGGAAGCAAAAAAGACTTGTTATCCGGCGAAAGATGCGTATCGGATAACTGAAACATGTGCTGAAATTAACCTGCAGGATTTATTGGACCATACAGCTAAACGTTTGGCAACATATTTAGAGGATGTACTTAAACAATTAAGTCCACAAGACCGTCACTCTTTGACCCTAATTTCAAAATGGGGATGTGATGGGTCGCAACAATCACAATACAAACAAAAAATGCAAGATAGAGATGCGAGTGACAGCAACATTTTCCAAAGTTGCTTTGTTCCGCTACAGTTAATATGTGGTTCAAACAAAAAAGTTGTTTGGCAAAATCCAACTCCTTCTTCGCCACGATTCTGTCGACCAATAAGGATCCGTTTTACTAAAGAAACAGTGGATAACACTAAGTCTGAAATCGCAAATGTCGAAGAGGCTATAAATGCATTGAAAACCAGTGAATTCGTGCTGAGCGAAATGTTATTAAGTGCAAAGCACGTCATGACTCTGACTATGGTTGATGCAAAAGTGTGTAACGCTGCAACTTCAACTACTTCAACGATGAGATGCTTCATCTGTGGTGCTACATCAAAAGAATTTAATAACCTCGATATGAAGAAAACTGTTGATAGCGACGCATTACAGTTTGGCCTATCCGTGTTGCATGCTAGGATTCGGTTTTTTGAAAGCATACTTCATTTGGCATACAAGATTCCTGTTCAAAAATGGCAGTTAAGGTCGGAAAATGACAAAGACATTGTCAAACAGAAAAAGGCAGAAATACAAAAAAAATTTAGAGAGCAAATGGGCCTACTAGTAGATGTGCCGAAAGCTGGTTTTGGCAATACCAACGATGGCAATACTAGTAGAAGATTTTTTGCCAATCCTGAAATTGCTGCTGAAATCACCGGCGTGGATTTAAATCTATTAAAACGCTTGAAAGTGATTTTGGAAGTCATATCCAGCTCTTATAAAGTAGATTTAAAAAAGTTTGCTCTATATGGGTATGAGACTGCGAAGATTTACATTGAATTATATCCCTGGCATCCGATGACACCCACGATGCATAAAATATTAATTCATGGCGCAACTGTCATGGAAAATGCACTTTTGCCTATAGGTTTATTATCTGAAGAAGCAGCAGAGGCGCGTAATAAACATATTCGACTGTATCGGCAGGATTACGCTAGAAAATTTTCTAGGGAGCAATGCAATTTAGACGTAATGAACAGATTATTGCTCAGCTCTGATCCCTTGATATCTAGCATAAGACCAAAACCTAAAAACAGGTCTACGCCACATAGCGAAGAAGCAATAAAAATGCTTATGTCAGCTCAGCCCCACACGGCTGAAGAGAATTCCTCGGACGAGGAAAGTGGCATAGAAGGGCCTGACAATGAAACGAAAGGTTTCAGCTCTGGTGAAGAGACGTGGGACTCCTCTTCCTGATTTTTTTTTGTTTTATCAATAAAACGTGATTTTTTTTATGAACAATTGATTTTTTCGTTCACCAAAAGCTTATATAATTGAGATATAATAATTATAAACTATTTATAATACATAAAATAAAGAAAATAATTTTGACCGCCTAATTTTGATAAATGCCCCACTGTGCAACGTTGGGAACATTATATAGCACAATTTAATGTACATTATATGGCATAACTTACCTTTTGTACTTCAACTTTGGAAGAACCTTATCATTTTGTCGGCTGTTACGACACTTTCAGGATAATTTGGGGTGGTGACACTATGTATTTAAAATTCGCCACCACACCGAGACAACCATCTACCGACAAATAATGGATATCTTGTTCCGCGACACAATAAATGGGATAATGGAACTCTATGCCACGTCTAGTTCCGTATTTCCATGACGTTATGTTTATTGAAAAAATACATATCTATCAGTGCTGCCAACGTAATCAACGTTGAGTTCCTATGTGTGAATGACTTTTTAATATTTACTATCCTTTAACTACGTGAAAGGTTACTCTTTGATGCGGTTTTGCTTTGTAGTCACGAGTTAGTGGTTTAAAACTTATGCTACAATACGGGCTCCTGTCGTTTGCAAATGACTTTTAGAACTAGTCACAGAGTGAATTAAAATATTGTAGAACAGTTGACTTTATTTGAAAATTCTCGGTGGTTTAATGGATGTGAGCTAGTGTCGTGACTGTTTTTTTTTGTTTTGTTTATAGGAATTTATTGGTGGAGGCGATGTTGTTGCTATAGAAACAAATGAATTTGTTTTCGAAATCAAAGCCACGCGCTTTTATTTTATCTGTATAGTGGTGGTTCTTCACAAATATGTGTAATTATTGGACACTTGTATTCATTATTGTGTTGCAGACCCAAAGCATCTTACCTTTTATTTACACAAATATGCTCTTGCAAACAAACCAGGGACTGTTGAACCATTGGTACGGCTTGCTAACAATCTTTGTTATGTTAACAATGCGAGGGAAACTTGACCTTGTGTGCTAGCAGATCTATCTCAAAAAACCTCACCCACTGTAATGTATCACTACAAGTACATATAGTCATCCTTAGTCTCATTATTAATAGGGTGGGTTTATACAAAGACGTTAACTAGCGTAATCTCGGCTTAGTCCGATTTACGCCGTGGTGGCTTACGTCCAATTATCGTCGGACCTGGCCGTTCCCCTATACAAATCTCCAGGGTGTTTGTGGAGTCACAAACCGGTCAACGCGTTTAACTGATAAATTTGAAGCGGTAGGCAAAAATCTTGATATTGTTTTAGTAGGAAGATTTGATAAACTCATTCCAGTAGATACTATGGCCTGATTTTTTGCGCATGGACGCATTTACCCTAGTTCCTCCAAACTAGTAAATATGCGTCGGCAAGAAAGGTTTGAATACGTTATATGTGTTGAACTGGTGTTGAATAGCCATAGGAATGCTAAGAAATCGGAATAGCGACGTTTCTTAGAAGATTCTAATCAGATATCATTTTATTACAAGTGTTCATGGCTGTTCAATAATATCCATATTAAAAACTTCGTTTTTTAAAGAGGCGTCTTGATTTCTGTCTGTGAACCCATTGCCTGACTCCGTGTCAGACGAAGGCGCTCCCTTCGGGTTTGCGTCTAGTAATTGGTGTAGTTTATTACGTCGAGTATGTCCCGCGATCCACGGCCACTCAACGATCGAGCTAGGAACCTACTACTAACTACAATTCGAATATAACTAAATACCATCGATTCTTTAGGCTAAATATATCATTAATCAAAAGGGAGGAATATTCACGTTAACATTGTACATATAATACATTATCATGATACTCATATTTCGTACATATTGTCCCCAGCTGCCGCATCCCTCGTTTTATTTTTACATTTCACACTTTATACTGAATCGTGGTAGAAATTGCGACCCCGTGACCACAGTGTACTTAAATTAATCCCATAAGAAAAGTTGACTGTTGAATTACGCGATTCAATTGGCTGCACGTAGCTTCTCGCGTTTGTTCTATACCACTAGCCGCATTGTTTTATTGATACTTCTCATGTGGTGTGTATTGTTTAATATGACCAATATGCGAATACTGATAACGAAGTGAAGTGATCCCATAATAGTTGCCATTAAGTACTCCAAAAGCGGTTTCTTCATATTTAAGTTCTAATAGCCACCATAATAATGCCATCGTTAACAGTCGCTGTCATAGTAAATTTAATTCATCCGCAGCTTGAATGGTCTGCAGTGAAACCGACTACTTTGTAATTAAATCTGTCGACGGTTTCCGAATAGAATATAATGAAAATATTTTGGGTTTCAAGTAAGTTTTAAAGCTTCTTGTTACCGCCGGCTGTTACATTCATTTTAATAATAGAAACGAACTATATTATTTTAATTATCAAAAATGTCTGATATGACTTCTTTTATGGCCTAATTCGAATACGTAAAAAATATCTGACAGCCAACTATTTAAGGTGAAAACGAATACCATCCCCTTACGTCCTACGAGAACGAATTAAAACTTCACTAAGCTTTAAAAAGCTCAAAGAAATTGATATTCCCATCAATAGTGCGCGGTAAGAACCTCGAACATGTGCTACTGACGTTCTTTGAAAATGAAAATATATTAAAAATTTGAAGGTGTGCAATATGCAGTATTATAAAATCTAGTATTTTGGTCATGTGGTATGTGAATTTTCTCATTGACAATCTGACTTCAATTATTTCTAAAAGACATAAGCCTTCGATCAATGCGGATTGGCCGTGATGACATAAGGTATGACACGTGGTCGCTCTCTACGGGTTTCATAAAAACTCTACGCGCTGGTGTTACCGCGTGGCCACAGCCAACCGCGGTGCGAATTGCGGAGCGTCTTGCGGCGCGGTAAGCGGTGAGCGGCGAAAACAAATGGTAAACAAATGGTAGCTGTGGCATACTTCATAGATTGTCATCTATGAAGTATGCCACAGCTACCGGCGACGCGATCGGCGGCGCATCTCGCGGAGCGACTAGCGGCGCGGTGTACGCGGCGATCGAGCTAGGAAGCTCGTTGCGCGCGGCGGCTTCGGTGGACGTATTGAGGCATCGCGCGACCGAAACAAATTGTTTTGTTTTTATCGCGCGTTGAGCTAATTAATAATGAATATGGAATATTTCTTTAGTGAAATACTAGTACTAGACCAGCAATATGGATCTCAAAATCCACATCATAATTAAAACCATGTTGTAAAAAAAATGTGGGACGAAATAAAACAACAATTTCCTGATGGTACCTAGTTAACTTTAGTTTTCAAGTTTTCCTGTATGTGACCGAGTATATAATCAAAAGTATATATGCTTGCACGCGTATAATAAAAAAATATTGGGATAGTTCTTATATTCATAATAGTAAAGAGTGTGAAATTCGCCAAATTCTCTCCTTTTCTGGTTAACTGGGTGCGCTCCTATTTGTGACTAAATGATATCTTCAGCTTCACTTTTGATATTTTAATAGTTTAGCCGTTCTCTAAATACGTGCCTGGCGACGTCACCGCGGTCGCAACTAGTCTAGCTGTGACATACCACCGCAAATCGCGCCGGCCGCCGCGCCGCTCAACGCACCGCGCAACGCACCGCCTGTAGCTGTGGCCAGGCCCTTACACGGTGTATCGATGATTCGGTTAATATTTCCGGAATCCGATGGTTGCACCTTTGTGGTAAATTTACCTGGAGGCATATGTCCAACAATGATGGTATAACAACTTTTAGTTACTGAAATGGTGATGTTGATTTCACGTTTTATAAATATTGCTGTATACTCTAACATGTGCCGCCATCAACTTGTTAATAACCTAAAGTAAGGGCGGCGCGAAAACATAATATCAATCGTCTTTACTATTTAGGTACTCTAAATGAGTGATAAAATTGCATTTCATTTGCGTCATTAAAAGTTCACCACTAGTTCGACTTTGTAGACTAAACTCTATCCCTATGTAACATTGAACTTAGATTGCTAAATGAAAAGTTACTTTCAACTGTAAAGTGTGTGTTGTGAAGTTTAACCATATGTCGGTGTAATGTGAGTGGAATTCGCGCGTTGTGGTGAGATGCGCGCGCGCGATGCGGCGTGGCGGCGCGTGCGCGTGGCTGGGCGCGCCGTGCGTGCGCAAGAACGGCGCCGTATGCTCGTGCCGCGTGCACACCGCATTGCTGCAGGTCAGTCCAGGGGTCATTCCAACCTACTAGTTGTACTGGTTTTGTCATCAATCAATCAATCAAGATCAACGTGATTAGTAGATAACCAATACTAATACTAATCAGCCCATAGAAGATACACTATTGAGCAGGACCTGAAGTTGGAGAGGGACGTGGAGTTAATTAGTCTACTATGCCACGCTGGCCAGACGGGTTGGCACAGGGTTTGTTTCAAGTTTTCCTTCTCTGGCGGCTAGGTTTTCGGCCTCGTCATTATGCTCGCAACAACATAGTAAGGGCAAGTTCGCCAATGAGCATAAAGACGTGCCCGTAACAACTAATAAGTTCAGCAACGCAACAGAGCCATCATATCATTAAGTTCTCTGCAGAGTTGCGTGAATGTGTGGTTCGTAAACCAATAAAGAAAAATCTGTAGCTAATGAAATCGACAGACACGTTCGGTGCAGTCTGCTGGCTAATAGACGGAGCTGCGTCTAACGACGTTAGTCGCTTCTCCGCAAACAAACGGATATCACATGTACTCATTAAACGTTACTCGAACCCTTTCTTGTTTTATCCACATCTCAGGATTGGGTGGTTTATGGGCTACAGTAATGATTTAGAGCTGGATGGAGATACCTGATCAAAACTTTATTACAACAAATCGAGGATAGGATAATATTTAGGTAACTGTCCCGTATTTTTGTTGTGGCAGTTAAGAGTTAAAGTGAGTGCAGTCACTTCCAAAGTAATATTTTGATTATAATTTGTGGGCGTAGTCATAGTCGATAAACTATATCTATTCTGAGTGACCGCAATTACTATTGCCGAATGGCGTTGACGATAATTTAATTTTTAAATTCATTCGCCGTTTACTGTTGATTTAAATTATTTATATGTATAAACATTTATTTTGTCCATTAAGTGAGGATAAATTATATATTGTATATTGAATACAACAGATACTGCCGTGTTTGTTTAGTAATGGTTCCGACACATCAGTTCTACCGGAAAGTGCTACGGAAACCCTTTAGCTTCCCGCAAAAGACATTTTCACATACCGCTTATATTCGTTCACATTTTTACGGAAGACTACCTTAAGTCGGCGACTCTGGCTGTAGGCAGATTAAATGACTAAGCAGAGTTTGGAAGAAACGCACGAGCTAATATTTGCATTATCAATGTATCAGTTTTCCCAGTCCTACTAAAATTGCTACAAACTAGATTTCGGTGGATACGCGTACAGACATGTTTTTTAAGAATGACTGATTTTGGTTAACATTGAAACGTCCCCCTACTATGCATACTACATTATGGCTTTTTACTGACTAATAATTAACCGACACAAATGATAACCAGGCTCTGAATAAAATAGGCACTGAATCTGGGTTTGCATTTGAGTTAACACTATCATGCAGGTAAAGCCAATGCTGTTATAAATAAAATAAAAAAGTATGCTGTAAAATGTGTTATTAATTTCAAAGCCACATCGTGACAATTAAATTGAGCCCCACCCTCGATCCGGTGTATATTTTTCGTCCGGAAATTGAGTCCGAGAAACCACCGTGCGTCGCTCTAATTGAAACAACTGCAAGCTGGACGTGTGTTTGTTTGAACAAGGAAACAGGAAAGGAAAAAAAGTCCGCTATAGCTTGGCGCAAGTCCTGAAAATGTTCCAAATTTTTTATTTGTAATAGCCTCGTAACAAGATTTTTTAATCTCTGCTAATTAATTGAATTTAAAAATAATTAATCTCTGTGCTAACGCATTGTTCCGTGTGGTCCGTCCGGATTTAGAATACTTAGTGGCGCCACTACATTTCATTCTGAGGATGTTGTAAGAGGAAATGATCAAAAAGAATGATAAAGCTGAAAACCTAGCCGCGAGAGAAGGAAAACTTGATGCGAAATCCTATGCCAACCCGTCTGCGCAAAGTCAAATCATTTATTTTGCATAGGACACAATGGACACCTACTAATTGTCAACATATTAATAAAATGTATACAATGCAAAGTAATATACTTTATCACTAGTTCGGAACGCGACCACTGCTGAGAAGAACTGGCGAGAAACTCAGAGGGCTTGCGGCAGAGGGCGCGTGGCACAGTACACTACATGCAATCGGAGGAGGCCCGATTCAGTAGTGGGTCGTTTATGGGCTGAGAAGCCGTTTATGGTTGGTTGAATATAATCAAAATTACGACTTTACTAAAATTACGGCCGACACAGTCCTAAACATAGTTTAGAGGCACAAATCCCCGAATGGACCAAAATTCGTCATAGCCTTTTTTTAAAATGGGGTCAATCTGTTGTGGATACTTAGTCGGATGATAGGACTGGGTCTATCCACTAAAACCGCTTGGTAGCGTCTCCTACAGGAACGCATCCCAGTCCTACAAGTCGAGTAGATAGGTAAAATATCGTTTACTTTTCTGTTACATCTGGTTCAACTCTAGATAGATTAACCTGAACTTATTACAACAATGGAGTAAAATTGCTGTCAGTACAGTGCATCGGATCTCAGCGGGGAGCGCCTGCTACTGATATGAGAACACTCCGTGGCTTCAGCTACACAATGTTTAAGTTTAACATTTACTTTGTCCAAAAGTGGCAGTCAGCTGGAATTTGCGATTGCCATCATTAGGATTTTTTTAATTCCAACCTACAGCTTTTGTGTCCGCATTTTTAACAAAGTGATAGTCACAATATCAACTATTTTTTTACAACTATCATCATCTTTCTAATATAAAAAATTCTCGTGTCTCGTTGTTTGTTATTTAACTCCTCCGAAATTACTCGACCTATTTTCGTGATATTTTGTGTGCATATCGGTTAGGTATGCGAATCGGACAATATCTATTTTTCATCCCCCTAAATGTTAAGGGGTGCCCAGCCCTAATAATCTATGTTTTTATATGATACAGCATACAAAAATACTTCCAACCCTAAATTTTCATCCCTGTATGATCAACCCCTATTTTTAATAGCGATATTTATACAACGTTTGCCGGGACAGCTAGTTAATTTATAAAATACAGTTTGCATAATATGTGAATTTCCTCAATACATCCCTTTCTGAGCTGTCACTATTGCTTTATCTTTGATACAGTATCAAGAATTCCCTTTCGCAGCTTTTTATATCTACTAACTTTACTCACGCCCATGACACCCGCGGGAAAGAAAGAGGAGGGGACTCTACATACCTACATAAACATATCTATATATATTTCTACCCGTTACCGCACGGACGGTTTTGTACTGGAAATACATGAAAGTTTTCAGGCTGATCATTTACATGAAGGATACCAAATTTCCGCTCCCCGCACAGGATACCACAAAAGCAACAAAAGTGACGGAACGCCAACAAACCATTTCCCTTTCCTTGATAATAAATATTTCATTCCTGGCAATTATAGTTATCGCTTCATTGGCCCAGCTCTAATCTACCTGGTATGGTTCGCAGACAAATTTGAATTCTCATGTTTACTATTGTATATTATCACGATCACTACTTAGATAGTATAAAACAAAGTCGCTGTCGTCTGTCCGTCCCTATGTATGCTTAAATCTTTAAAACTACGCAACGTATTGTGAAGCGGTTTTTTTAATAGATAGAGTGATTCAAAAGGAAGGTTTTTATGTATAATACATGCATAATTGCAACCGTGCCGGCGCGGGTCGCTAGTTATTAATAAATCTTACATTTTCATTATAATTTTGGAGAGTTTACAGCATTTGAATCGTCGGTAAATGATAAAAAATGCCCGCGATGATTCCTCCAAAAACTGTTTAATTACAATTTGTAATAATCGCTTTCAAAATTATCATTACAATGCGATTTGCCTAAGATTCTGTCCCTTTTATTTTTATCACATCGTCTTAACGCTAAAACTTACACATGCCTCTCGACTCTTGTTTAATCTATGAACTCATTATCCGTGTAGTAACTGGCTAAAAATGCAAATCGATCCTGATGCTCATCGTATGAAAGTACTAGATTTTACTCGTGGCTACATAGAAAATCGTATCGTAAAAGAAGGATGGCAAGGTGTCGTATACAAATGTCCTTCCATCCAATTGAACCATTAGACTCGGACTAACTAGACTTAGCTTTAGGTTATTTATCTGATAAAGAGAAACCTAACTGTTGGTATATTTATATAGGAGATTTTCACAGACACTTTCAAAATTAATTTGTATTGTCGATGATTTTATTCTCTATTAGATCACTTCGTTTCATTTTTGTCTCTACATCATGTAATACCATACCCCGGGAGACAAGTCCGACCTCATTGGAGCCCCGTGGGGAGCAGAGTCGTCGCCCGTAACCTATACAAGAGCTTTTGCACGATACACCAAATTGATACATATTATCAAGTGTACATTATTGAGTAACATTTAAAAGAATGTAAAGATTCCTGACAATAAATATGGCAGTTATTCAGCTTTGTATAAGTTAGATTAATCGATTAGGTCGGTTTAGATTATGTATATGTATTTACGAGCCTTTGCTGGCATCAGCAATAAACCTGGCCGTTCTGTTGACTCTGCCAAGATGTGCCAGCAGCTCCGCTATCTTCTTCTCCAGAAGGAACTTGCGTTTACGTGAGTATAACCGTAAAAAATATGCTTAGTATTTTACGAAATAGCTACTATCTGATGTATACATGTTAAGTTGATCAAATGGGGCATACCATTGATTTTGTTAAAAATCTGTGAAATATCGAGTAAATTAAAAGTTTACACGATTTCACATTTTCGAATTCTTTCTACTCAAACCCAAAAATAACTATTTCTATAGGTATTTTCACAAAGCTCCAATAAAAATGTGTAAGTTTGTAACTAGGCGTTATTAACTAACTTAAATATTTACACAGAAGAGCCAGCAAGAATCTCTCTCTCTTGCTAGATGCCTCTGTCCAGGTCGGTGTCCTCCTGTGCTGATGACCCGATGTACTTATAAATTTGTCTAACCACTCTGATAAATACATATTTAATACCTTTGTAAGTTGACAAGGTTTGGTAAGAAGTAATTCAGCTGAAAGCTGCCGCAGAGGGACATACTACGAATGAAATGCAGCCTGTAATACCACATTTTGTAGGTATATTTGGAGCAGCACCTTTTATATCGGCATTAAGAAATGACACCGTGTTTGCAATATGACTATGATAATAAACGTTTCGTGTTTTATTTGTATACTAGCGACCCGCCCCGGCTTCGCCCGGGTGTAATGATTAACATCTAAAATTATGAGTGTTTCTCTACAATATTATGCATCTATTATATACATAAACCTTCCTCTTGGATCACTCTATATATTACAAAAAACCGCTTCAAAATCCGTTGCGTAGTTTTAAAGATTTAATCATACATAGGACGGACAGACGACAGCGACTTTGTTTTATACTATGTAGTGATAGTGATAGTGCCTATAATATAAACTGGCATGCGGCTTATCCCGCGTTGTATTTTAACTCAAATACATACTTCTGATTGTATAGTGAATAAATGATTTTAAAAAGAAACTTTATCGTGCCGTTTTGGCTAAATTTTCATCCAATAGCGACTTGTTATATCATGCATTTTAGAAATTTGTGTTTTTTATATAAAGTATACATAAATAAAATGTATTTCTAACAGAACTTGCGGTCACCCAGCGGTCGACAAAATAATAATGAATTAATTCAATTAATGATAGTTTTATATATACAAGTTCTATTCTCAATTTGTCCACAGATTTCAACGATAAACAAAAGAGTTTAAATGCGTGTGTGTGTCTGTCAAATACATAATAGGTGTATATAATATATTTTTTTTATTTTTATGTATGTATAATGTTTGTTCATGAAAATTTAAGAAAATGTTCTCTTTATAAACTTTATGCGCAATTTTCGTAAAATGTTTATAAAGTTTTTGCTTCACGTCTGTCATTTTATGTTGGAATTACATAACACCTCTAAATGCTGTATGTTCTTAAATTGAGGTACACGTACCTAAACTAACGTTTGTTACCTCGATCAGACGGGAAAGACGGGAATGGGAAAGATTTGACCCATTTTGGAAATGCTTAAATTGTTGCAGCACAGTTTACTAAAAATAGTCACTACCCCGAGGCTGCTGTTGTGTCTAGACTGGTTTTATTGCTTATACACCTCACCTTCTGTATTGCATACTACAGCTGGATGCTATCGCAAATTATTTTGATGCCCAACATATGGTATTGGAGGTGGCGTCTGAGTATAGTATCTTTCTCATCGATAGAGTAATTATTGCCAGGATGCAAATTAATTTTACTATACTTCTCATCAGAAATATCGAAAAACTTCCCTTTTTATTGTTGTTAAACAAAATACGAAACTTATGAAAGTTTAATTTGAATTTAGAACATTAACATTAGGATTTGAAAAATTTTTATTGTTCAATAATAAACGACATTTGAAATTTATGTATATTCCTAAAAATATACATTTTTCTAATAATACTTACAAATCATAAACTTGCAAGGTGTTTCGATTTTTCTGATGAGAAGTGTATTTCTGCCGCATCCCTAACTATAACTTATTCGCCCACTCAAATGGTAAGTCTTATGACAATATAAAAGTCACTGAACAGAAGTTTTTGTCTTTACCCTGATCTAACTGACTTCGGATTAGGGTTTTCGGAAATATTTTATACAGGGATAACAAAACCTCTTTAAGCTTTATGAAAGGATAGATACTACTAAAATAGGTATAGTGTGTACGATTGCAAGTTCATTCTATTTTATTCTGTTCTACTCCTATCCGTAGGCATTCACTTCTCATATAAATAATAATAATACCGTCACATTAGATGGGTTTTTTGTCAAACCCTATATTTAAGAAGTTCCAAGAAATTTCCTAGAACCGTTACTGTATAATATACAACATACCTATATTCCTATTAAAGATATCGATTCAATTTTCAGCCTAGATATTTCTGTTAAAGTTATATAAAAATATCCATTCAATTTTCAGCCTCGATGGGAGCAATCTTTATATAACTTTAACAGAAATTAAACTTATATAAAGATTACTCCCCATCCATACCAAGTGTAACAAAACTTGTTGATTAATCCAATGCGAGGAAAGTTGGTCGATAAATACGTGTGTCCGTAGTTTGGGGTTATCCGCGGACTAGTCCCGTGTCAGAAGTTCTCGCGTCACGCCAGATAGCGGTTTAGAAAATTTATAGACTTCGCCGCAAGGGCAAGCCCGGATCTTTTGACGTTTGATTGATCCCTTGGGTATCTTTCGCAATGTTTCTGAATTCGGACATTTTGATTACTAACTCTTGTTTTAAATTAAACACTAGTTATCTACGGAAACTCTAGCGAGGAATTTATGCTTATACGTTATGTAGCACACAAGCAAACTGGTTGGTTAGGTTACTGGGTAATTAGGGTCAGCATCTGTACTCAGTATTATTTATTTCTCTACTCTACTCAGCCAATAAATGACCCACAGCTAAGTCATGTCTCCTCCCGTTACATGGAAGGTAATTAGCCTACTGTGCTACATTGGTCAGACGGATTCGCACAGGGATTCGTTTCAAGTTGTCTTTCTCTTTCGGATAGATTTACTAAGGTCACTCAGTATGAATTATTTATTTATTTACCTTAAAATTATAACATGAATTTTGTTGACGCGCCGTCTAATATATACACGTTGCTGTGGCTAAGGTTTTGGTTATATTACATTTAACATTACCATAATTTAATTTAACTTTTAACATAGCGCCATATTTTGAATACTTACTAAATCCAGTCAACAGATATCGCCACCTGTTAGAATCGTTCCGAACTAATATAATAATTGTGACTGTCAAATAATAAACAAATATATTGAGAGAGAGAGAGAGAGAGAAATTCTTTATTGTGCAAAGAACACGGCGCAATACAAAAAATACAGACACTTTTCTAAGTGGGTATGTAACAAACACAATCATAATATTAGAACTAACAACGTAATAGGTACATCACGTGTGCACGCCGTATTCAGTCACAAAAAAGGTCCACACTCAGCATATTCTGCCGTGTTGCGACAAAGGTCACAACATGGCAACAGATTTTCAGTGTGAACCTAATTAATACACGGGGCGAACACGAAGTCACTTAAGCAATTAACATAAAATAGGTATACTATAACAATTTTTTTTAAATAAATTAATCAATACCAAAAATATAAACAATATTAAAAAAAACGAAAGAAATAAGCTACATAAAAATGGAAAACTTACAAATTGAATTTTTAACCCTCGACGCAAAAAGCCCCTCTTTTTGCGTCGAGGGTTAAAAATTCTGGGATACCCAATATCTGGAAATATATGTGGTGGGGATCTACATCATAACCTATAAAAAGCAGAAAATAAAAACTAAATTAAAATTTTTAATAAACCCCCGCCACAATGACCTAAGTACCCTTTAAAAAGTAAAAAATTAAAAAAAAAAACCCGACACAATAACCTTTAAAAAGTAAAAAATAAATACATCGCGTTGGGGGACCGCTCCCACTTATTTATTACATGACCTCTGGCCCCCCAACGCGATGTATTTATTTTTTACTTTTTAAAGGTTATTGTGTCGGGGGTTTTTTTAATTTTTAATTTAATTTTTATTTTATTATTTTTATAGGTACACACTTAATATAATGTAGATTTTGTTAAATTGCACGTGATGCGCTTTCATTTGAGACCCCACTCGATTATATTTGCAGACATTTGGTTATTCTTCCCCACTTTCACCCATCATAACTTTTAAACGGCTCAACCGATTTTCATCAAACACTCGCCCGTAACTCACATTTCATACAAAAAAACTATATTGAAATCGCTTCATCCGTTCGCGAGCTACGGTGCCACAGACAGACAGACCCCTCTTTTTGCGTCGGGGGTTAAAACTAAATACATCGCGGTGGGGTCAGGTAATAAATAAGTAGGAGCGGTCCCCCAATGCGATGTATTTATTTTATTTTTTACTTTTTAAAGGGTACTTAGGTCATTGTGTCGGGGGTTTATTTAAATTTTTAATTTAGTTTTTTATAATGATGAATATCCGTTGTCCGTTGAGACTGCACCTCCATACTGCCACGTCCGTGGATAACGATCGGGGAGTTCACACAGGGTGATAGCCGCGAAAGGTATTTCGTGTTCTCATATTTCTCGCCCCACAATGAGTTAGAGCGCTTTTCAGGGGCCCGTAGGACGCCCCAATTTATTTATTTGTCAGATAGGAGTACATGCAGGTGCGATTAATTATGTCAATAAATCTTAGATGATGATCCCTGGGCCGCCAAACCGTGCTTATTTTCTGATTAATCGAAATTTAATGAACCACGCCCATAGATAGGTATACTGCCCTAAGTGCATTAATAAGCCTGTTGTTAAGGCTTTAAAGCTGTAATTTGTGGCGATCTGTGAGGGACCCCATAGGCTCCATTAAAAGGCTCAATGTCACCCACAGGGCAATGTAGCAGACCATAGAGAAACTCCTAGTTCTCTACGGGATCGAATCGAAATGGGGAGCTCAAAAGATTATTTTCATATTTATAATTAACTTGCGACCCGCTCCGGCTTCGCAAGGGTGCAATGATCAACATCTAAATTTATGAATGTATTATACATGAAAACCTTCCTCTGGAATCACTCTATCTATTAAAAAACCGCTTCAAAATCCGTTGCGTAGTTTTAAAGATTTAAGCATACATAGGGACCTTTCGCAACACCCTTGGATTGGCAAGATGTGGTGATACAGGAATCGTCACGTACATCCCCATACTCATATCAGAATCTCTTGGTACACGTACACATATGTCGTCATAGCAATATACTTTCCATCTAAAGATTAGGTCTAGGCGTCTCTCAGGTACAAAGCTGTATACCCTACGGCTTTGTGAGGTCGAACAACTGACACGGAACAACTCGGTAAACCCGAGTCCGTAATACACGGCTGCATGCTGCGTTAAAACTAAAGGGCCATAACACAACATTTAGTTTTTCTTTTCAGCCGAACAGGTTTACTATTTACCTTTAGCTTTTCATTTTAAATGGCACATATTTTTAGATTTATACATGATTTCGACAATGGTCTATGCTAATATGAAAATGTGGGCGCTGTTTGCCTGATTTGTTAAATAAAAGAACTTTCGGATAATTTCCATCCGGGCCATGTCTCATGGTATGTTTAAAGGCAACTCCCCTGAACATGGTATAGCTTACATTGCGGCACACGCAGACCAAGCCTCTCTGATTTACACAAAGAAACTTGCCCGATTGAAATTAAGTACTTTTAAACGGGTTTATCGCGTGAATACTTTGCAATAATCGTGATCACGGGAAAGACTAGTAGATGGCAGTTGCCTCTAAAAGTAGAAATCCATTAGTAAGTATTTAATTTCAATGTGCAATCACGAAAAACCGAACCGATGAGCAGTGATGCAAAGGCATGTCCAACTCCTTGACACCATAATTAAAGTTTAAAGGCTAGTGTGAAACGGTCTTTACTGGTGTTTCCATCCGAAATTTAACCA
Source organism: Clostera curtula (assembly GCA_905475355.2). Lineage (NCBI taxonomy): Eukaryota > Metazoa > Arthropoda > Insecta > Lepidoptera > Notodontidae > Clostera > Clostera curtula. The sequence continues at coordinate 765,771 of FR997804.1, read as the reverse complement.
GCCAGTCCTTAAAATACAATCCCCGAGGCGAGGACTTCAGCCGGGCGTCAGTCATTAAAAGCCATTTCCCTCAAAACTCCTGTCGTTCCTTTTAATACAGTTTTTACCAATACTTTTGCAAATTAGCGAAGTATTTCTTATCTCGGAATCCTTTGAATTCAAGCGTTTGATAAATAATTAATCGCTAACTTTGTGGAATTTGCAATACATTTTCATTTTTACCCGTTTCATGTGGTGAGGAATATTCCAATGTGTCTGTAAGCCATTTGAAGATGCTGTACAAGATGTCTCAAAATTTTAGATGGGCAGTAAAAAATACTTTGATACGAAACCCCGTGCCAACCTAGCTGGCTGAGTGCCACGGTACATTCCCTCCATCAAATTGGGGAGCCCAACCTCAGAGATCGCGAGAGTTCTACTGGGGAAAGTTAAGTGATGGCAGCGGATGGAGTCCGCTTTGACACTGCTGCCTCTGATGTTTCAAACGTCCATAAAGGCGACAATAACTTACCATAATCGACCATACGGGTACCTTACTAGTACTACTCAGCCTAAACATAACCTATTTTATGTATCCTTCTTTTGCGGCATTTTCACCGTTTGGCGGCTCTTACGACACCCTCAGGATTAAATGGGATGGTGACACATTGTATTCTAAATCCGACACAATAAGGCCAGGGTGTTATAAAAAAAATATGTACTTGTACTTTTCTTACTATATATTCGTCAATTTGGCACTTTTTCCACGTAAATTGAACCGGAGAGACAATTCGTAACGTTACTCCATTTCATGTATCGAAATTTGGAATTCGATTTATCGTTAGGAAATGACATGTTGAATGCTAAAAACATACTATAGTGGCGAAGGTACTTCGACTGTGAACATCGTCGATATTTTTGTTTTCATCATAAAATGTATGCTAAATAAAAAATACGTGCCATGTTTATATTTTAATGATACTTGCAGCAAAAACTTTGTATCATACATAACGTTCCAGAGCTCCAAGGATTAAATGTATTTGCTAGACTAGTGTTAGTATGTACTTTTAATGTATGGAGACATCATTTTATTTACTGTCTATATTTCTTTTTTTAGCGCCGTTTCTACGTCGGTAATTTTTTGTAAAAAAACGTTACGGATCAGATGTTCGTGCACCTCCTACAATTCGATATGAGCAATAGACCTAGGGTTTCATTTTTGGTATATTATAGCAATCTAGTTCCTCTAGTCACATTTTACGACACTCTCAGGCTAAAATGAATTGATGACAATTTGAGTTTTTAATAATTTACCACACATACTGTATGTTATTTTTGTTTACTGTTAGGAAAGAAATCTTTATTGTCAATCACAAAGACTTGCGTCTTGCAACGACGTAAATACTAAGACAATATATATTACGAAAGATAGATATAATGAACTCAAAGACACACTAAATATTAACCTGAAGCAGGTTGCGTGGAAGAAATTACTTTTATCAATAAGTTTTGTGATACCAAATATTTCTAATAACGGCGATTTTTATATCTATTAAATTATTACGATAGCGGATTGTTACAACAGTGGTTTCAATAGATGTTTTATTAAATAGTTGCTTCGTTTTGCCCCCAGGAGTTCGCGACACTCACGAAGGAGCTCAACCAAGCCCGGGAACAGCTGCTCGAGCGGGAGGAGGAGATATCAGAACTCAAGGCCGAGAGGAACAACACCAGGGTAAATATAATTCGTTTTATTCGTATATCAAGATCAAGCTAGCTTCTCCATCAAGATACTCCTAACATAACTAGAAAAGGAATGATAAACTTCAATTAATGGTCTTTTTATTCAAATAACAGAGTTTGTTGTCTTTTTCGGTATTTCTAAACCAGAGGCACTGGCTCGGAGTCTGGGTGTCATTTCTATCTATAATATGTATGTATTTACAAAAAAAATGTATATAAGTAGTTTATCATCCATCTCGTTACCATAACACAAGCATTAAGTTGCTTAGCTTGGGACGAGATGGCGTTGTGTGAAATGTCCAAGGATATTTATATTTATATTATATATTTATTTAATTTGGTATATGTGTTATTATTTTATACTTCTTTATTAATTATAATATTTTTATTTATCCAAAAGTGTCATAACGAACGTAATATTTTTCAAAAGCAAGTCCTCTTCGTGCCAAATTCGGAGGAAGGGGTCTCTTCAAACCAAGTCGTGCGCTACTGAACCGACATTTCTCGAAGCATCTCAAGAAAATTTTACCCTTTAAAGATTTAACTTCACTATACATTAACCTTTTTCTTCGTTTGTAATCAACATGGATTCCCGGCCGTTCGGGACTAGCTGAGCTGTATAGGACTCCGGAGTGCGGAAATATTGTAATTAGCGACTAAACCCCCCCCCCCCCCCCCCCCACTAAAACCAATGACAGTTTCAGGGGCCCGGGTTCCGCTCCCTAACGGAGCTTGCATTTTCGGTCTCTTTTAATAATACAATGTATGGCAATGTTGCTAGAGAACAAAACAATAATAGGTAAAGAAATAGTTACATGAAAGCTGTGGTATAGATTTATTTTTCCCTCACTACTAAAATTAGTTTACTTGGTTTGGATCTAACACTCGCGAGACTAGCTCTCATTTTACATTAAATGTTTTGATGTGGTTATAGATACTCAAAAAACAAAACTACACTGACCTGCAATACTAAGTACTACACTTTTAATATATATTTTTTTTCTAAACTATCGAAGTTACAGATTTAAAATAAAAAAAACGTTTTATAGCAAATGTTATCTATCAGCTTTCTATGTAACTATAGCAAACTCTACAAACTTTATTACGAGTCCTTTTTATTTCGAAAGTATATCCTATGTACTTAAAAAGTTATTGCAATTTTAAAAGTGTGATACTTAGTTCTGCAGCCCAGTGTATACAAGCGGTAAAACAGAAAATGCTTAATATAGTTACTTTATTTATAAATAGTTCTTATTTACTTAATAGCTAAACTTTTTTTGAACAGCATTCAGATGACCAGGACCATATTTTTTAATAAGCCTTACTGCTATCCTATTCATAAAGCAGACACGGGTCTATCTGACCTGGTTAGCGTGCCCAGCGGACCGAAAGTAGTCCACGCCCTGTCTAAGCCGTGTTGGACACTGTTCCTCTTTATACCAAGTTTAGCAGTCTTCCTACGCCTATGCTATTTATAATTGAACAGCTAATGTGTGCACTCGGGTGCATCCATGACAAAAATCTATTTAATAAGTCTAGATATATTAACGGTAGTCGGAACCTGTACAGCTATTTTTCTCAGTTTAAATGAGTCCATGGATAACTTAAAATTTTAAACAAACGCACATTTTCGTCGTTTAAAAGGAGGAAATTATCATTTATTTAATTTCTCATAGCTTTTCTAGGTCAACGTCATCGATGTCGCCTAGGATATAAAAAATTTACATTAGTCAGTAAGTAAATAATATCGTTCGTTTATAAACTGTAGAATAAAGTAAAATCATAAATGAAGATCTCTTAACTCTATAAATAAATAAAATTGGAGTGCTTTTTACTAAGTGCATTTGGATGTACATGGGACATAACGAGTACCAAAACAAAATTTTTTACCATTTTGGTCTGTTTGTTTGGGTTAATCTCAGAAATGGCTTGACCTATTTTGACGGACTTTCCCTATAACATGGAGTAACTTAGGACACTTTTATTGACGCCGTATCCGCGTTTCAGGAGCCCATGGTTACTGAGTTTTCCACATACCACGCGGACGAGTTGCGAGTAACAGCTAGTACAGAATATAAACGCCTCGAATAATTCACTGAGATTATAGACTACATTCTGCTGTAGTCGAAGAGCTTGAAATCTTAGGTCTCGGCTGATTGAATTTGATATGATAACTCTATCTCGATAACTTTAAATATGAAAAACTTCATGCTCCTACGTTCGTGCAATTTTCGTAAAAAGGGTTACTAAGATTTATAGATTACGAATACTCTCATACAAGCATCCGCAGCAATATACATCCATAGGGGATATTTCGACTCAAAGTGTATGTTTTCACAATACTTTTGCAGTTACTTTTGGAGCATCTAGAATGCCTGGTGTCGCGGCACGAGCGCTCTTTGCGCATGACTGTGGTGAAGCGGCAGGCGGCCGCGCAGTCAGGAGTCTCCTCCGAGGTGGAAGTCCTCAAGGCGCTGAAGAGCCTCTTCGAGCATCACAAAGCTTTAGACGAGAAGGTGAGCTGAATTTACCTATACAGATAAAATCAATATCACGGTACTGCTCCGTGTGGTGACGGATTTAGAATACCCAATGTCACCAACCCATACCGTCTTGATGGTGTCGTAAATGGCGACTAAAAGAACGCCAGAGTCAGATCACCTAGCCGAAAGAGAAGGAAACCCTGTGCTAAGCCGTCTTGCCAGCCTGGCACAGTAGGCTAATTCCCTCCATAAATTTTGAGGAGGCCCGACTCAGTAGTGGTTCATTTATGGGCTGAAATGAAAACTGCCCCTGCCATACAGGTTATACTTTACCAGATACCTCTATACTGTTGTTCTACAAACTGGTTCTCACGACAATCATTTTTCAGGTGCGGGAACGGTTACGAGTAGCTCTAGAAAGAAATACGGCGCTAGAAGAAGAATTAGCTTTAACCAAAGAAGAAGTAAGTTGCATACACTCCCTATAAGTACAGTCATTTTGACGAAGTTAATAACTACTTTGTATTTATTTTGATGTATATATTTTTATTAAAACCCTTTATTGAACACTGTAAAGATACAAAGGCGGAAGAAACTTTACGTAAGTACGTAAGATCACTGTACGCTAGTGGGCGATCTTATCGCTCTTCGTGATCTCTTCCAGGAAATCTTGGATTATTGCAAGTCCTCATTGTCTTAATGGACTCCTATGTTTTATCTTTCAAAAGCTTGTTTGCCAAAAAATATTTTGTTGTTGGCCATTCGCCACGTTATACCGCCGATAACACGTTAAACGCCACAATATAACGTATGACTATTCGGATAGTATTACTAATATCACTATTAATTGAATAGTTACAGCAGTACAAGCAGTCAGGTGGTCAGGAGGGCGACAAGCCGAAGGAGAACGGGACCGTGCCGACAGGCTCGCCCGAACAGAACGGCGAGCATCACCAACCTAAGGTATACCACACACACACACACACACACACATGATACATACTGCCTGCTACACTCACATACACGCAGCCTTACACGTGTCACATATTAACGTGTTAATGTGTGGGTGATATGAACATTTTGGTTTTAAATTGAATTTAAAACCAATTCGGATTTTGTATTTACTCGCCAAAATAACATTCACATCCTTACTGAAGAATTTATAGTTATAGTTAGCAAATACAGCTATGTACTTTGATTATATCAAGTTGATCACAATTTTTTTATTATTTGACTGTTTGTAGTATTCATAAGTCTGTTCAATTAAAAACATTTCTTATATTTGAGACCTCTTGAATGTGTCTTTGTACAATAGTCAATGAATCTGACTTTAAAATAAAATGCATCATATCTTGAAAAACAAAGTGTGTAAATATTTTAGATCAATTTTAAGATGTTACTAAATCAATGAATACTATGTTAACGATACAAAATTGCATAGTTAATATAGAATCCAAAAGACATACGGAGTTACACACTACTATGCAAACACAGAACACTTACTGAAAATGTAAAAAATCACTCCGATCTCTTTTAACCCCCTTAGATGCTTAGGTTTCGTAACTACCAATGTATAAATGAACAAAACCATTACACAGCTAAATATTAAATTATATTTTTATGCGGTGCAGTGACGCGGACAAGTCTTGACGAAAATAAAACGAACTTTCATTTCTGCATTGGTATTATTAGAAATCTTAGTGTATGGTGATTGTGCTGTGAAGTTACAACATCCTACTTTTGAAACTATTGACATTTTTGGATTTGATCCCTTGCATCACTTACTGATATATTTATCGAACAAATAAAATGGCTTGATAGACACAGTCTTGGCGTCTAATGAAAATTCTCTAGGTTATTTTTTTTATTTATACACATACTTCTAATTGTTAGTTAAAAAAGCTAAGCTTGGGTTCGTAAGGCCCATAAATTACCCATTGCTGCTGAGTCGTCGTTACAGCCCCTAAATGACCCAGTATTGGGTCGGGCCTCCTCTAATTACATGCAGATTTATTAGCCTACTGAGTCACGCTGGCTTGATGGTTTGGGACAAGGTTTCTATCTAGTTTTCCGTCTCTGACTAGGTTTTCGGCACAGTCATTTCCTTTTTTTGGCCCTTACTGCACCCTCATGATGGAAAGTGATGGTGACTATGTATTCTAAACCACACAAGGATTGCCATTGAAAAGCCATAATTTAATTTTAACATCTATCTGGTAAATTAAATCAGTAAGTCATAATTACTACTGTGACAATTCACACTCAGTTGTGAACGGTTTTCGAATAGTAAAAGATTTCAAATTAGGATGTGTCTGTCAATTTGTAGTAGCTTTACTCAATTTAAATTGTAACAAGATACTGAAACATTAACAAGTATAATGAGTGAAATAAATCATTAGAGTTATTGAGTAAAACTAGTCTGTAGTTTAGAAAAGTTTTTCCTAACAAAGCCTTTCTACAACATTTAGAATGTTTTTTCATTTGTTTTCTTTTTATTCCGACGGTCGACACAGGAACAAAGTACTGTAAACGGCGAATCGGAGACTGGCAAGAAAATCAATGAGCTCCAAAATACGATCGCCAAGCAGGTTAGCTGAGCATAACTGCATTACGGCTAATTAATGCATCGTAACCTGGCAGAATGCATCGATCTGGTGTTATGGTTGCGGACCGTTTATATTACGTTGTCATGTGAAAATGCTGGCTGGCACCTTTTCATTTTTAAAAGTCATAAATGTCGTAATTAGGTTCCATAATTTGTGTGTCATAATTTAATTTTCAATTTGTTTGTGAACACTTTTTTTTTAAACAAGCGCGTGACCAACATTTAATTTTGATATCATGTCTCAAGACTTCTATTTTACATTTACCTTTAAAACGTTGCTAATAATGTTGTTTAAGAAATAATTAGGCTATATTTTCTTATACCATAACATCAGGTCGATTTGCTATTGCACGACCGGTCGCCATCAATTGATGCATTTATCTGAATAACACCTTAAATAACAGCATACATGTATTTAGGTATCATCGGTACTATTGGGCATTTAATCATAGACTTAACTGGCCATCTGTTAATAATACATTTTATCCTCTGTCTATCAGGGTTTGTCATTATTTAACACTATATCTCGCCAGCGCCATGAGCCTACGCGTGTTGGTACTATTTCCTATTCCTGTTTTCTGATTACAAATTTATTTTGATTCCCTTCGATGTATATGTCCCGGTTCTTTTTTCATATTTTTCTATTCTTCAACACTTTTGCATAATACACAATTAGTGTATTATAAATCCAGCTATGTTTATAATTTAAGAGTTAAATAAACTCTTATGTACCGTGGATAAAATTAATTAGAATATTTGACATGCATAAACAAGTAAGCGGCTTTCATGTTTAGCCTCGGGCGAATGCCTATATGCTTTATTTAACACTAGCGACCCGCCCCGGCTTCGCACGGGTGTAATTATGCATGTAATATACATAAAAACCTTCCTCTTGAATCACTCTATCTATTAAAAAAACCGCTTCAAAATCCGTTGCGTAGTTCTAAAGATTTAAGCATACATAGGGTCGGACAGACGACAGCGACTTAGTTTTATACTATGTAGTGATAGCGCCTTGTCGTGATGATCATCTCGTCTCAGCCCGCTTGCAACATGCCTAGTTTATATTGACGGCGGGAAATTAGCCCATTATTCGTCATGCTGGCCAGATGGGTTTGTTATCAAGTGTAGCGAGGTTATCTCTGATATCTTCAGTCGCCTCGTATGACCCACTTAGGATGGAATAGGCTTCTTTTGTACCACTAGGTTACGGCATTCCGCCGGCAGCACACGCAATGCCTCGTCTGATATAGCTTTGGTGACCTTTATCAGGCGACAGAACAGTCTCCTACTACTACTCAGCCCATAAATGCCTCACCGTTGAGTTGGCCATCCTCCCACTACATGGTGCGTAATCAGCCTATTGTGCGTCGGCAGACGCCCAGACGGGTTGGCACATGGTGTCGTTTCAAGTTTTCCGTCCCTGCCGATAGATTTTCGATGCTTTCCTTTTGTCACCTATACCCTCAGGATAAAATGGGGTGGCGAAGCAATGTATTCTAAATCTTTCATCATCATCCACCCACATTAGTCCACTGCTGGACATAGGCCTCCCCTAAAGAGCGCCATAGCGCCCTGTCTTCAGCTTGACGCATCCAGCTGCTGCCCGCAACCTTTCGCAGATCGTCGCTCCATCTAGCAGAGGGCCGTCCCACACTCCGCTTGCCGATTCGCGGTCTCCACTCAAGAACTCGTCTACCCCAGCGGTTGTCGGTTCTTCTACAGATATGACCAGCCCACTGCCACTTCAGTCTGCTTATTCTCTTCTTTCATCATTACATATAATTCATTTATACTGTCTGTATGCCGATGGATGTATTTACAATACATTTTTAATCACTTCTATGAGGCTCCTAATATTCCATAATATCTCCTACGAGGCGACCGAGTGATCCAGGCAGCCGCAACGAGATATAAAAAGCTCAATATGGAATCCATCTGGCTAGTGAAATTTAAGCATTGTACTTAGCAGTGTTCCAGGCATGGACGATGGAGATGATGGTGGATAAAATTTCAAACTAGCTTAGCTATCACTTTGCGTTCATATTGTTTTATCGTTAATATTGCGAATAACCTCGTAGACGGCATGCGGTAGCCCCTTAAATTAGAAACACTAACGTGTCATGCTATATCTCCTTCACCATACATCACATCACAGACACTAACACTACTGACCAAAGATTATCACCGTAGTTGTATACAAGGTAAACACAGTAGGTTGTAGTTTTTATTCAAGGTAAGTAACAGGCTACTTAACTCAAGGTTAAAAGTACAGGAAGAAATGGGCTCACGACTGGATACTTTTATATTTCTACTGCATTTTAAGATTCTCAGTGCAGTCTATGTGCAATATTTTAGTTGCTCCAAATCATAGACATGACTAAACTGCAAGCTCCAACATAGACACTGTCAAAAAATACAAGTGCCAGGTCATTATTATGTATTTTTTATAATCACAACCAAACCCATTATGCATAATCACTTCATGTCCAAGGGGGGTAACTCTAGAACGTTCTAAATATTACTTGACTTGCCTCCAAAGTGCCTTAGTAATATAAAGACAAATTGATAACATTTGATATCAATTGACTGAAGAGCCAGCATTCCTCACAATCTTGTTAATAATAGTCAGCGGAGTTGAGCTCCTGGCAGCGACGGGTGGCGGAGTTGAACAACAAGGTCACAGAACTGGAAGAACGGCTGGCCAAGGGAGAGAAAGAACTGGTCAAGAAGCAAGACGAGTGCGCCAAGCTCCAGCGGGATCTACGAGAGAACGTCGCGCAGAAGGAGGACCAGGTAACTATAGCGCAGTAACAGGTAGTTCAGAGAAGTGTCTGGCGAATTGCTGGAAAAATGTATTGTGGGCCGATTTACAGCAGAGACGGTCTGAGACACAGGAGGCAGGCGGCGCAGGACGATACACCAGGGGGATGTTTAGTGGGTATTGGGACGCCGTTCATATTATTTAGTGGCGGAGCAGAGTCCTACACACTCCACACCGGCCTTCCTCAGCCCGGTGTTAATGTACATAACGGCGAACTATAGATCTCCGGTGTTATTTTTGAGTGGCAGCAACTGTCGACTGTTTCGCTAACAAGTTTGGCAGAAAAGTAGTGCAAAGCGGATTATCCGTTCACTGAAGCTGACCGACAGGGAAAGGTCCTCCACCTGACAAATTAAAAAAATGTATAACATCACCCTTCTTTCCGTGAGTAAGTCGTCAGAGGTGTATCTGGGGACGAATGGTGTTTGCAGTGGAAAGAATACAAAGTTCCATGTGATGCCAGCGTCATGCTTTCACATTTGATAGGTTGGGCTATGCGCAAGTAAAAACGCCCCTAGCTGATCGTTGTATGAAGAAAAAGTGATCGGATGGTTCAGCATAGTAAATACTGCATTTCATCTTGGAGAATCATATGGCATATGACTAGATGTGTTCCTATATAAATTAAGATGATATCGGATCATTTTCAGGAAGAGCGGATAACCACGTTAGAGAAGCGGTATCTGAACGCTCAGCGCGAGTCCACGTCTCTGCACGACCTCAACGAGAAGCTGGAGCAGGAGCTGCAGCACAAGCAGGCGCAGCTTAAGGTATCAATGAGCTCCTTTGACTATTACAGGATACAGTTGAAGTTATAACCAACAGGGTTTTAAGGAACCCCTAATGCAACTAGACTAGTAGCTATTACTTTTTATGTTACCGTTTTTATAGTGTCGTTGTGACTAATCTACGCACTACTCATAAATCAGGTACGATTATTTGATTGTTTCAAACTGCTAATAATCATTCGTAGGACACATTTACATTATTTGTATATTTAAATGTTTTATAAAGGCGCCTAGTCTGTACAAAACAAGTGTACTTTAGTATTTAATGCTTTTAGAATAAGATCTAATTGTCATTAGTGTAATTATTTATATAAATAATAAAGACCTTTGAAAAAAAAAAAAAAAAAAGAATTCAACTAGAAGAGAGCTGCGATTGTAGCCAAGTGCCTTTCGTATTTTACGCTTCGGTAGACAAATAGGACGATCTAAGATTATTGGCAGTAGCATACAATTAAAGTTATAACCAACATTGTAAGCTTTAAGGAACCTAATACTAGTTGTAATAGAGTTGTGACTGTAGCCAAGTGGTTTTTGTAGCGCATGCTTCCGTAGAATAGAATAGCAAATGTATGGAGTTGACACTACCTGTCAATACCATATATTTGTCTTTCCATTGTAACAAAGCTTGCGTTTTGAATGACACTTGTCTAAGCCCCTCGATCATCTTGAAACGGCTCAACCGATTTTGATATGTCTAATGGCCACCCCGAGAAAACCTGGTTTCTATTATAAAACAACATCATCATAATCGCACCTTTCATTTATGACCTAAGATGCAAAAGACAGACTCGAGTGTAAAATTTTGTCTCGCCAAGAGTAGTCTTAAATAGTGCGGTTTCTCGTACAGCTTCAAGAAGAGAAGATAGCCGCCATCGAAGAGAAGTTGGAGCTGTCGGCTCAGAAACTGGCGCAGATGTGCTCGCTGCCAGAAATGGAGGAACAGCTCAAGGCCAGGATGGAGGCGCTCAGTCAGGTAAGCCTCATGCCTCTATTCCCGCTCAATAAAGATCAGCTCTACAATTGCTTATAGGTATTGATCTTAAGTACTACTGAGGCAATTACTGTCACCATCCGGTTCTGAGGGTGTCGTAAAAGCCGACAAAAAAAGCCGATAGCTTAGCCGCAAAAAAAAAGGAAAACCAGTTGTACAACGCTGTGCCAAGCCGTCTTGCCATTGGCTTATTACCCTTTATGTAACTGGAGGAGGCCCGACTCAGAAGTGGATAACCTGTGGCCTGAGCATAGTACCGAGTGCAAAATTTCAGGAAAAATAAGCATCGTGTCTTAGAAGTTTAGTCAGCAGCCCGTGACGTTAGGGTCGTATCTATCTAAATAAGGTAAGCTCTACGCTACTTCGTGTGGCTATAGGGTTTTTGTTGGACCCTGTACAGTTGTGAATCTGCAACGAATCCAATCCAACCAATTTTGACTGAATTCATGCGCCCTCTAGGAGAGCCCGACTAAGAATTACATATTCTACGTAATACATGTATGTGTGTTGTCTTGCTCAGGCGCAAGAACGTCACGGCTCGGCGGAAGATCGCATCCAGCGGCTGGAAGCCAGCGTGGAAGAGAAGAACGCGGAGCTAATGAGACTGAACCAGCGTCTTCGGATGAACGAGGAGCACAATACGCGTCTGTCCGCCACCGTGGACAAACTACTCTCCGAATCCAATGATAGGTAAGTTGACCTTAGATATCTTTTTGGCTAGGTATAGTTTAGCACTAGGTATCCCCACTTTCGGTCTGCATTTCCACTTAAAATCAGGCGGAACGCAGTCATCTGCCTTCTCGTAATTAACTTACGTAATTAACTTATTCATAAAAGACAACACCCTTGTAGCAGTTATAACCTCTTTGCAAACACATAATTCACGACCAGGAATGACACCCAGACCCAGAGCAAGTATCTCTGGCGTACATGAAGACGTTTGTTCAACCGAGCAATTGAATCGGGTATCGGAATTGAACCAAAGCCCTCCCCTACATATTAGACCACGGGCCCTCCGTAGCTCATTTAGGGGCTACTGTGCCAGGTATTTATATACTACTGTGCCGGGACCCTGATGTCATGAGAGTGGGCTATGCACCCCGTCACGTCTGCCCTACCGGGTATGTGTCATGTCGTGTTGATGTCCGACCACAAGACTATTAGGATGTATATTGTTTTTTTTTTAAAGTGGTTTTGTACCTTCATTAAGATTAAACTCTCTGGCAATCTCTGTACAAAAAATGAAGTCACAGTGGTTTTCCATCTCCTAGTGTTTTTAAAATTGATATTTATACTGTGTTTGTGGCGTATATGTGCCGCCTTGGGATCAACGGGTCCCGGGTTCGATTCCGGGGTCGGGCAAGTGTCTTTGTCTAAACCAGAGGCACTTGCTCTGAGTCTGGGTTCCATTTGTGTTCGTGAATTACATGTTTATCAACTGCCCCCGCGGTACAGGTTATACCTAGAGCAGAAGATTTGTTATAAAAAAAAATGTTATTTATTTTCATTTTCTCTTTTTTTTACATTTGCTATCTTTTGAATATTGTGTTGAATGTACGAATGTATACAGGTTGCAAGTCCACTTGAAGGAGCGTATGCACGCTCTGGACGAGAAGAATGCCCTCACGCAAGAGCTGGACAAGACTCGGAAGTACGCTGATGAACTTCTGGCCGAGAAACAGGATATACTCAAGGAGTTGGCTAAGTGGCGCATGGAGACTGAACAGGTAAATTGAGGTTAACTGTCTTATATGTCGAATACAGATTACCACCTATCCATTATATAGAGGGTGTCTAAAATATCATAAGAGACAGACAGCATAGATAAAATTAAGAGAGTTCAACGTTCACTCAACCCCGCCTGAACTTTATGGGTGCTATACCACATTTTGGAGTGTAAGTACACTAATTCTCTGCCAACAGTTTTGTCATTTTAATCTAGAGATAACGTTTTCTCTTAGCGTTGTGTCGTCTTTTGCCTTCACAAAATCGAATAACATTTTGCCAACATGGTGTACATCCAACGCCGATTAGTGTTGTAAGGAACAAACTTTTGATAACCAGAACTAAAAACAAAGGGAAACCTAGAATTCCCTTAGACGAAATGACAAATCCGCAAAAGGACGCAGGGCATCGCGGGAATATAGTATAGTAGTAGAAAGAGAGCCTACATATCACAGGGCGAATGAAGCTCTATTACGGCCCTTTATGCAATTTTTGGTACCTCGACCACTCGATTGGATTGGGTGTATCACAAAATGTAAATCGGGTACAGTGCTGCTTGACTTGAATAGTATCTAGTATCGGTGTTTGAAGAGCGTTGGCTTCCAGCTGAAGCGGCAGATGCTGGAGCAGGAGATCGCCTTCAACATCCAGCAGACGGACGCGCTCACGCGCTCGCTGTCCCCGGCCGCGCCGCAGCAGGCGCCGTCCGCGCACTTCCAGCCCAAGGTACACCTTCCCCCTCACAGGAGGCACTAGCTTCACACTTAACCACCTGGGCTAACTGTCAATAATCATTATAAATTGAGAAAATATTGCAAAACCTAAACAATAACCTAGGTAAAGTCGCAGGGCACGTGTCGAGGAACTGATAACTGTTGCGAAATATTGATTTTGTAGCTTAAGTCTTTTGATGCTTTTAACATTAGAATTATATCAAGGTCGCTTGCGGATGGTAAATAGAAATCTCGATAAAATACAGTTTGCAAAATAAATTTTAACAAAATGATAAACTCATGAAAAAATTGTCTACAGTTGGATGGCTCGTGGGAGAAACTGCAACAAGCGCATGTCTTGGGGAATGTGCAGCAGCCATTCGACGTATCAAGCGACGCAGAGGTTTGTTATTATTGAAGACAAACAATTGTTATAGTTATGCCAAATAATCTAATGTAAGTTACGATACACCGCTTGTATGATAAGTAAAACAAATACAAAACATTGTTAACACAACTTTGTAAGTACCACGATTGCTAAAGAAATTCAAAATAAAACCTAATATTGAGCCCTAGGGAACACCCACTGCTATGAGAGAAAACACGAATAGATTTAGTATTCGAATGATAAAAAATGAACTCCTTACGTATTTGTAATTTATTCCGTCGTTATTCATTAACATTATATCTTATTCTCACAATTTCAGTCATAGCTACAATTAATCCAGTCAGTGGAACGCTTCCGGCAAAACAAAACACGTTATCACAATCTTCTACGAAGAGTCAGAATGCTTTGTTTAAATATTTCCGACTTTTATTTGTTTATCTCCAGAACGATGAATCGGATGGAGGAGTTGAAGGCGGCCACACTGATGCCGCAGCACTAGCGCTAATGTTGCAAGAACAATTGGATGCCATAAATACAGAAATCAGACTTATCCAGGAGGAAAAACAGAGCACCGAAGCCCGAGCCGAAGAGCTGGAGTCCCGAGTATGACATACTTCTTAATTAATTAAACTAAACGCTCTTTAACGGGTTTATCGTGTATTTCAGAGAAATCGCTCACGGTGTCCAGATGTCTTGCAGATGAGTCTGGGCCTATGAACACCGTGAGCGATTAGTGATAAACGGAACGTTATCAATAAAACAAAATTATAGGCGGTGGAATAAACTGTTTCTTTGTATTCTTGAAGACAAATGTCATATAATATCCCCGCCACCAAGACTGTTGCAAAGCATTCGAAACGTGGGGAATTAAGTAATGTAAAAAAATTTGACTACTACTAATATTACAATTCTGATAATCTTTTTCTAAAAAGGAACTATCTCAAGTCAAAGGCAACACAGATGAATCCACGGGTAACTGCTAGTTATTAATAAGTTACCAATAGGTTCTTTACATGATGTTTCTCTAATTCTGTCCTATACACACTGGCCTTTAGTACACGTATCACTTAATTATTACCACAGATATTTCCGTTGCCTATGCTAATGTATAATGTTACATTTCCCTTGGAACTTCTCAACCCTTGGTTCACAGGTAGGGAGCTACGAGCACATGAACGTGGTCTCACGTCGCGGCGAGTCTCCCCCCTTGGCCGCATCGCCCTCCAGGCCCCATCTGGCGCCCCACCACAAGTATCACACGGTACGACCTTTTTCTATTCTTTCTATGTGACGGGAATGCAGAAATAAAAGTACTTTCAATAAAGAAATGCTATGTTCATGGAAAGCGTCAAACCTTCTTACTAAATAGAGTTAAATATAAAAGTTATGTCTCAGACCAAAGATATTTCATTTAATAGAACTACGATACTGTGGGAATCCAGTATTTAGTCATTATTTCTATTTATCAAATACTGGATTCCAGTTGTTTATTAAATACTACCAAAATATGTATTTAGTTGAGTTCTTTTATATAAAATTAAGACTAAAAAATAACTGTGATAAATGATAAATTATGATAAAGATAAAAAATAAATAATAAATGATAAATGTGTAACTATAACCATATTTTAACGATGACATTTACAAAGATTAGATAGACAATAGAAACTATAGGTTTGTAATATAAAATATAACTTAGGGGAGGTAAAGAGTGTATTTTGTATAATATACAAATTATTTTTAACAATTTCAAAGCAAATGCTGTTTATATTTGTAATTATATAGTTTTGTAAATCATATTTGAATAGTTGCTAAAATGTTCCCTGTTTTACAAACAAATTTAATATTCATAATCTGAAAAGACTATAATGGTTACTATTATCACTTGTAAGATGAGGTAAAAAACTATTCTGTAACATAAGTATTACCTGGAAACTAAGTCATTATAATTTTATAGTAAGACTAAGTTGCATTGTGCGGTTAGCTTCAATACAGTGTCACTGGACGTCCGTTTTGTACATATTTGATTGCGGTTAACCGGACGGCTGACCGCTTGCGCTAAAGCAGCGTGTATGTAAGTGTGTGGATGATGGCAGGCCCCGGCGTGCATGTCTCCTGCCCACTCGCACCGGGCCCCTCCCGCGCCCGGCAGCCTGTCCTCTAGCCAGGTCCGTCACCCCCTATACTGTACACTACCACTACCACACACCACTCACGTACCACTCGACATGGACTAATTCACTACCGACCGTCCTATGCTGCTCTCTATATGCTGAAAAGAGCATATGGTTATATGTAGTTTAATTAACATAACACCGTAAGCACAGTTCGTTTATTGTATGTAAAATACATTTAATTTCAATATATATTTTGTACAAAATGATATTGATAACATTAAGGAATATAAGCCGGACAGCTGTTAGAATTATGCAATAATTATTTGAGTTTTTCAAATAGACACGTTACTTTACGTTACTTTGGTTGAAGCATTACTATTAATTGTTAAGTGGTACGAGTTGTGGTGAATGAAGCGTAGGTAAATGCACTGCAGCAAACAGGAATGGCTTAGTCGCTATTGTGACAGTGATTGCAATTGACTGATGAGTATCCCACGCTATATCACAAGCTATACTTGAATATTTAGCATTAAGTGTAGATAGAATATCTTCTCAGACTTTTATCGATGATACATACAATTGTAAACATGCTAACGCATTGTTATATATTTAAATACTGTATTTTAACCCATAACCAAAATGGCACATTCAAGTTTTGGGCGCAACAACAAATTTGAACAGTTGCGTCATATCGATTTATTTATGTCGTAGAAATAAATTCGTTTGAACTTGCACCTAAAATAATATATACATTATTATGCCTCTTGTAGTTATGCCTTTTAACTATAACATCAGTTAAAATCTTAGACAAAAATAAAATATTGATAATTTGTATCCTTTTGGTTATTAGTCTTTGAGGTTATAAAACTTCTTCAAATAAATCATAACTTAATTAATTATTCATTTTAAACCAGACGAAATATTTATTTATAAGGCTACGGCACACGTTTCACCGCCATTTTGTAATAGATTAAATAATGTTATGGAGTTGCGCTTTGCTTAACTACTCAATACCTTTTCAAAGCATGAAGATTGCATTCAATCAAGTTTTTTGTTTTATAATGTTGGTTACCTCAAATGCCTGTCATTTATAAACGGATTGGGAATTTCATACAAAAGCTACATAAGAAGTTCATACGGCACTTTCAATCAATTAAATGATTAAACAAAAAAAATCGCCTCAATATCCAACTAACATTGTGCCAAAAGTCTGCAACAGAAAGCAGACTTTATGACTAACGTTGTAAAGTACATTTGTCGACTAAATATATTTTTGCTCGCTCATTGAAACGTCTGTTTATTCCGATCAAGTTATGGTAATCATGTAATCATAAATATGGTACATAATATCAAGTATACAGTAAGAAATGAGACTGCATGTTTGCAGTATGCATGTTGGACTATATGTGACCTGCAAAAGACTGTATCTTCACTTACCGCTATTGTTTGGCTGTAAATTTTGAAGTCAAATGTGTTGGACATATTGGTTTATGGAAATTAGTGAAAGCTTCAATGTAATATTATAGCGCTTTGAATACTCAATATATTATCGATTGTATGTATTTTTAAGTATAAACAAGGCTTATATGTATGTATTACTTCTTAGTAAGTTATTATATTAGTGTAGCAATATAAATCGTTGTGAATATTGCGGACTCCGCGCCGCTTGGGTACCTTACAAACTTTCAATATTGTCTTGTCTGAGGAATTAATATATTTACAGTACAGATAATAGATTTTATAGTAAATATTAGAACAAAGCTATTAGTTTAGTTTAGATTACTGATTACTATAAGTAAATTAATAATAGTAGACATAAAGATAATGTTAAAATGTTAGATGAAAATTTTGCTTCCATATTTTTTAGAAAATACTGCAGCCTCGTAACCACTATTGAGCGTTGAGTTCCAAAGCACTGTCAGGAGAAGCATGGTGTTGACAGCTAAAACTGATGCTTTCCATTTTACAGGGTCCGCAACGCGTGACACTTTTGGTGTTGCTTAAGTCGATTGGCGGTAGTAACTGCTTGCCATGAGATGTGCATGAGATATACAGATCGTTTAAAAATAGTGTGTTGATGTCAACAGTTGCAGTTGTGCGAGGATGGAGGGGGCGCAGGAATGGGTGGTCCGGGGGGCCCCGGCGGTGAGGGGGCCGAGTCCCCGCTGACGGCTCGCTCTCTGCGGCTGGAACGAGCGGCGAGGGCCATCCACGCCGAGCGGGACCGCTTACGGCATGTGCAGCCTCCGTATGACTCGTGAGTGGACCTTCAACACAGACTTACATGAGCCAATTTTATTAGCTAGGCATTGTTTATTTTGGGCAGTTTCCATCCATGAAAGTGGGGAAGACTACTCACCAGTGGGTTATACATATATGAGCTGATGTGATTGTATTCGTGATTTTATTGGATTTCATGTGCTGACGAGTGGATTTGTGTAAAAAAATACTTGCTCTGAATCTGGATGTTATTTTTTTGTTCAAATGTTTCAAGAGATGTCAACGAATTATGTCTCATGATAGTCCTGAGCAGATTTTTTTCAAACAATTAATTTTCACACCTTTTGATGTTGAGAATCGATTCATGTGTTCAGGTATGATGTTACAACCAGACGCCATAAAGATACCTCTTTAAATCTTTAAAACCACCAACGAACGAGCTCCACTGATAGTGAATGCTCAAAATTAACGATGTATTTTCCATCCCACACGCTACCAGGACGTCGATGATGTCGGGCAGCCTCGCCCGGTTCCCGATGCACAGGTCTCTGCTCCCCTCCACCTTAGCCTCTCCCAAGCCTTTCCTTTCGGAGGTCAATATTGCCAACCTCTGGTGCGACTGCCCCGATACCCAGTTCAACTATGTGCCTCACAGGCTTTGCCTCAAATCAAGTCTGTACAGGATAGTGGACAGTTATCTGTTTCATCATCCATGCTTGGTCAAGTCTGCTAGTTATATCTAAGTTCTGACACTGCATAGACGTAATTTCGGCATTCAGGCGGCTATCTTATAAACTAGCTGTTCTCCGCTGTGTTAACCGCGGGGTGATGGAATTTATTTTTCGAAAAAAAAAACAAGACGTATATGTAAATATATAGCCGTTATGATAATTATTATGGTATAGGT
Source organism: Clostera curtula (assembly GCA_905475355.2). Classification (NCBI taxonomy): domain Eukaryota; kingdom Metazoa; phylum Arthropoda; class Insecta; order Lepidoptera; family Notodontidae; genus Clostera; species Clostera curtula. The sequence goes on along the minus strand of FR997804.1, from coordinate 746,288 downwards.
ATTGTGATTGTGAAGGTATTGACGTTGGATACCTTTAAACACAAATAAGCCTGAAGGTATTTGCAAAACATTTGGCACACAACCACTTATGAAGTGTGGTACGATACGTTTTAACTCGCCAAATAGGTTTCATTGGAGTTGTAATAATAAATGATAACAATTGTTGCATTTAAATAATTGCCTATCGTTGGATGCCTCTCCACTTGATGGGGGGAGTATCTGCGGAAGGAAAGAAGCAGCTGGTGGCATCTGACACTTATTAGGAAAGGCCCATGTGCAATTAATCGTGGCACACAACATATCGCCATGTTTTATTAGATTATTTGAATCGCCAAAAACAATGTGTAACCTCCCCATATCCTTCCCCATCATGCTTACGTATTTTAAGACCATATTTATAAGTCTAGACTTTACCAAACACGGTAATATGATAATTGTTTTATAATAAATGTATTAGTTCAAATGGAATTACTAATTATTGTTGCCATGTTCTATAACCTTAAAATATGTCCAGGAAAAAACGGTATGTTGGATAATATTTTTTTCCTGTGTGAACCCTGATCCATAGAGTAGATTTGCGGTTTGTGCTTCTGTGTCTTATGCTGCTAATATTAGTAATTCCATTTTGGCAACGCTAAGATCAACATAGAAATACGCTTTTAATAGAACAGAATATGGATAGAAATGACTAGACTAGTAAATGGCTAGATTCAACTACCACATAAAACAGGATTTCGCTAAAGTTTGATTGCAGTTTTACCCTAGTTCATTATGATAATAAACTCTCCCTCGATTCGCAACCCAGGCGTCCCACTATCTCACTGCTTCCAGACTTCTTTTCTGAACTTATATTGGTTCTGCAGCAGCTCGTCCCAAGAGTCGTTGGGTGGGGCACCCCCCAGCACGGCTATGGGAGGGTCATGGGGCGGGGGGTCCAGCGTATCGCGGGGCCCCTCCAGCACCTCCTCAGCCGTGGCTATCGCTTCCATGCACCAGCAAAAGAAGCGGGGTATCAAGAGCTCACTTGGACGGTTCTTCAGCAAGAAAGAGAAGGCTGGCTTACCGGTGAGTACTCCAAACGATGTCACGAATGCGTGGAAGTAATTAGAACTGTTTTCAATAGTTTATTCAAATAACGGTTGCCGCAAAAGTATAATGACGCCTAATGCTTTTCCTGAATTTCTTCGATCGCTAATGTTTTCTGGGGAACCAAACCAAGTGATTTCGTTTAAGCGTGTGGTGTGTGCAACGTGCCTCTTGTTAACTCTCTTGTCGTCATAATATTACCAAAGATGGGATCAAATCGTAGATATAATTTTATTCGTAAATGTTATAAAATAAGTTAAGGTTGCGCGGCTGTTTTAAATATTCACTGACGATATGCATCAGATTTACGAAAGAAAAACAAGGGTTTCTACTACAGTATGGATCACACCACAAATTTCGTCAAGCTCAAAATATTCTTTCACTGTTTCGGTAAGGATCGGTATTATACAAGTTATTTTCTCTAACGCGATTCGAATCTGGGTATTATCATCTCAGCCTCTAATTGACCCACTGCTGAGTTGGGCCTCCTCCAATTACGTGGTGGAGGGTAATTAGATTATTGTGCCACGCTGCCCAGACGGGTCGGTACAAGGTTTGTGTCAAGTTCTCCTTCTCTTGTGGCTAGGTCGTCTGCGTTCCTTTAGCCACCTACGACACCTTTCCCGATGGTATGAGTTAGTGACATTGTGTATTCTAACGGCTTAGACGCCATAAATCAGAGGCTGAAGATATCACGTTAATTTTTCAAAGAAGCGATATGCATATGTATTGCTTTTCTTATATGAAGTGGTGCGGATGTCCGTACAAGAAGCGTTTGTTTTGGTTCAGCTCCCGGCGGGCCAGAGCCCTCGTTCGCTATCATCAGCATCGTCACTGGGGCTGGCCTCCTTGGCCGACGATACTGACGCACTCTCAGCCCACGCGCACCACCAAGACTACGCAAGGACCAAGAGCAAGTCAGTACATGATCCTTTTCTTTACTCATTTACGTGCGAGTTGTCTTTATAACTTTATTTATATATGATTTTTCACAAAACTCTTATTAATTATGAAGATTGAATCTACCAACGGTTCGGAATCCTGTTCTACCGAGAAGAAGCGGAAAAATCTATGCCGCGAAGGTGGGGCTCACGCATACGGCCCGCCTGTTTGTGAATGATTACTGTCTCCTATGGATGCTTGTGACACCAGATATTGTTGTCAATTGGGAGCATTGCGTATCGTTGGTAGGTGGTAAATGGAAATGTGATTTTAGCCTATCAAAAGAGACCGTAAATGTATTGTTGTCAAATAAATTATAATGTTAATTTTGTACTTAAAAAGAAATCGTATCGAGTTACTCGTCGTCTTTCCGTAAGTCCGAGTCCTATATCATTAATGTTGCTCTACTGTTAAGGGTTTTTGTGAGATGCCAAAACTGAAAGACGTACACTAGAACCGAGTTGTGTGTGAAAGGTGTGAATGTAGGTATGAATACTGATAGGTGTGTGTGGAGACTACCACCTAGTGTGGGACAGGGGCTGTAAGATGATAATGGTGTTTGTAAATATGACGATTTATAAGAGTTTTGTGATGAAACCTACGTAAATAAAGTTCCTTTTGAGTTTGAGTTTGAGTGAATAGCTTACCGCTAGGATCTTAATTGGTAGTCTTGGCGTCGAGATAGAAAGTATAATCCATCACTACAACCCTACTGCATTTCGTCACAGAGACCGCGACTACCGGCACGAGCTGCTGGGCGAGGCCATGCGGGCCGGCACGCCGTTCGCCCTGTGGAACGGGCCCACCGTGGTGGCCTGGCTGGAGCTGTGGGTGGGCATGCCGGCCTGGTACGTGGCGGCCTGCCGGGCCAACGTCAAGTCGGGGGCCATCATGTCGGCGCTGTCCGACCAGGAGATACAGAGGGAGATTGGTACGGACATCTTGTCACCCTTGCATCTATCTTTCTCTCGCTCCTTAGCGTCACCGAGATCTCAACCAGAAGACGTCCACACGAAATAAAGTTCTATTTCACCAGTCCGATAGTACAATAAGGGTCAGCGCCGAACTACGGACTGGCGGCGAAGGTCTCTTCGGCGTTTTAGGTTGAATTTAAATTGTTACTGAATCAGTCTTAATTCAGTAACAATTTAAATTTAACCTAAAACGCTTTAGAATACAACTGTATTTGGTACGACGAAATACAATGACGGTGAGCGACATAAAGCGCGGCGAGCGTATTCTAAATACATTTAAACACAGTCGTATTCTGAAACGTTTTATTTAAATTTAAATTGTTACTGAATTAGTCTCTTCGCCGCCACTTCGTAGGTCGGCGCTGACCCTTATAGGTTTATAGAGGAGAGAACATGCCCCAACAGCATCACATAGCGCACTACATGAGGGCAAGTAAAGTTTAGTTGTCTTATTGTATACGTTACTGCTGTGATTTTCGCCAAGGAAACAGTTTCACTCTTGCTTGCACGATGCAATCTGACGGTGCATTGTGTTGATGTAATTTAGTTTTTTCAAGCAAACTTGTCAAGGATATGGCGCTGTTTTAAGGATGTTATCAATTAAGAAGAATTATTTTATTTGTTTTAGGTTTTTGCGATTACTACACATAAGAATTGAACACCTTTTAACGGATTTGTCGCGTGTGTTTTTCATGATTTGTTTGGAAATAAGCAGTAGAGTCGTGTTGGCAGGCATCAGCAACCCGCTGCACCGGCTGAAGCTGCGGCTGGCCATCCAGGAGATGGTGTCCCTGACCTCCCCCTCCGCGCCCCGGGGCACGGCCTGCGCGGCGCTGGCCTTCGGGGACATGAACCACGAGTGGGTCGGGAACGTCTGGCTGCCTGAGCTTGGTACGCACTTTTTGGTCCAGGACTGTAACAAACCCTATAGCCCCAAAATCAACTACGGTAGAGAATAGATTTTGGCTTAACATGTTTGTAAAGTACTGTATACGCTTATGAAGTACGAGTACTTGAAGTTGGGAGGAAGCTGGTGAAGGCGTAACGAAACCGTCACGAGAAGTGTGATCGGGCGACACGGACGATAGTTTAGAGGGAGACATAATGAAAGTTTAGTGAAGAGAGAAAGAGAGATAGACACTTTCGTCGTGTACTGCCGTAGGGGCAAAAGAGAAAGGTGCGAGAACACATTTTCTCTCTCTCTCTCTTTCTCTCAGAGCCAGTAACGTTTCGTTTATCTTAGTTTTATTTCAGTCGTGTGTATTTCAGTCAAGGTCATTCAAGTTATTTGCCGGCCATTGAAGCAACTCGCACAATTTCACAGGTCTACCTCAGTACCGCACTACGTTCATGGAGTGCTTAGTGGACGCGCGGATGTTGGAGCACCTCAACAAGAGAGACCTTCGGACGCAGCTCAAAATGGTCGACAGCTTTCACAGGTATGGCCAACTCATTTGTCTAAGCCGAGCATGATAGACGGTCACCCTCGCCTGAGGAGGTGGTACAATAATGAGTGCACATTTCTAGTTTAGTTAAGTGAGTAATCTGTCCCCAGAACGTCGCTGCACTTCGGCGTGGCGTGCCTGAAGCGCGTGGGCTACAGCGTGCGCGTGCTGGACGAGAGGCGGCGCGCGGCCGAGCACGGGAACAGGGACGTGCTCGTCTGGACCAACGAGAGGCTGCAGCGCTGGCTGGCCTCCATCAACCTCAAGGTGGCCCTCCCCACATTGTTTCACTTTTGGTTCAGGGCAATTACATATAAAGATAGCCTCAATTCGACCTCAAGGTAACGGAAAACTACTTGGAGCCATAGGAGGTTTGGTTCATGGTGATACTGAACGTAACGGGTAGCTTTGAAGACGCGTCGATTGAGATGAAAGGCAACGGAGAGTTGGAGAGCCACGTCAATTCAAACCTAAGAGCCTCTCCTCAGTCGACATTCGTAAGACATCCGGGCAGTGGCCTAATAGCAGTGCTTGCAGGAGTACGCGAGCAACCTGTCGGAGAGCGGCGTGCACGGCGCGCTCATCGCGCTGGACGACAACTTCGACGCCAACAGCATGGCGCTGGCCCTGCAGATCCCCACGCAGAACACGCAGGTACCACTGTACCACTGTCCAGGGTCAAAGGCGTTCGATATTACACAGCCCATAGATTAGATCAGCCTTCTGTGCCACATTGGCACAGGGTTTGTATCAAGATTTCCTTCTCTTGCAGCTAAGGGATCTGCCTCTTGACTTTCTTCAGTCGCCTCTTACGATACTTTCAGGGTGGTATGAGTTGGTGACATTGTGTATTCTAAATCGGTCGATTCGTTTCAATTTCAACCATCCCCGCACTTTTATAAAATTCACCGTGTATACGGAAAACGTCAATGCATCAAGAAAACTTAAAAGAGATTGGTTTATGAAACAATAACACCTAGGTTGCAGGCACTAAGCAATGTCCACATTGAACATTTTGGGAAACTCCCAACACTACTAAAATGTGGCGAAAAGATTCAAACTGCCTAGCAGATTTGTCTCAAGTATAGCTGATATTCAGTTCATTAAAGATCAAAGGTAGAGCTCAAATGCCACGTTCGTCTAGTGGTTGGAGGGACCGCCTTTGGACCACGGGTCTGCGGTTTGATCCCGGTGTCGGTCTTTGTCTAAACCAGATCCCTTGCTCGCGAGTCTGCGTGTCATTTGTGTTCGTGATTTACATGTTTGTAAAGGTCTTACCTTGTGCAGGAGTTTCCTGTACATTTAGATACAAATACAATGGTACAAGTACAAGTGGTGGTCGCAGGCTCGCCAGATCCTGGAGGTGGAGTTCAGCGCGCTGCTGGCCAGTGCGCCCGAGCGCATGGCGCACGTGCACGTGCCTCACGCGCATCACGCGCCGCACGCCTCCTGACACCACACGCTCAACTAGGCTCGCGTAGCCAGCCTCCCGGCCTAGTGGCTGCCTGCATCGTGCCGCATGTGGTCGGTATTGGGCCGCGCGGTTCCAACTTGTGTCGAGGACAGTCTCCGTGTGGATCGACGCGAAACCAGCGTAACGGTCAGCGAACGATATAGTCATTTAGTCGTTAGCTAGTATTTGGTACAAATATACCGGTTTCCGAATGTAAAGTTAATATGTTCTTTTAGTCTAGCAATTCTTGAGCGTGAGGTACTACGCTGGTTTCATGATGTTGCTAATTTTAGGCGGTATGTTCGTGTTTCTGTGGCAATATTTTGTAGTTACTCATTTTTATTACAAAAATTTAAGTTTAGAGGGAATCATAAAGCACTTGACGCAACACATTTACCACCAGCTCGAAAAACATTTGTACGGAGAAGACCCGGCAAAAATTATAAGGTTGGTGTTTCTATATTACTGTGTACTGAATTAGATGACTAAATTTAACGACAATATTTGACACGGTAACTTACAAGTTTGAAGTAATGTAATTTAAAAGTGTGCAAAAAACAGTTAATTTTAAATAAATGCAGCTAGAGAATATTGCCACAAAGCAATATTGTTGACACACAAAAGTTTTTCATTACACTGTGTATATTGGATATATTATACAAGCGTAGGTTAAAGCTTCTTACAATTATGAATCAAGTGCTCTGATAACGTAGTCCTACCGTGTACTTAACGTGTAATCGGATATTTAATATTGCAACAAAATGTATTTGCTGAAAGCTGTCGCATGTTTTATCAAACACAAGTTCTGACCTAAATTAAGCATTTTAATAAGTCCAACACAGCTATAAAAGAGGTATAATTAATAATCTCCAAACGGCTGAGACAATTTGTCTGTCAATATGACTACATTTAAATGAATTACCGATAAAAAAGTAGATCAAAGTAGTATCGCTACTTAAACACGAAAGGGCCACAATACGAAACGTTTTTATTTAAATATAATCAAGCCAACATCACCCTTATTTTCATGTTATTGAAGACACTAAATCGGCCTATAAATCCTTGTAAGCCAATATAAGAAAAAGGTTATTTTAAATCCTTAAAAATTGCGCTTCACTTCACCCATCTGTATATAAGTCATACCTTCGGCAAAATATGTTACATTTTTTACCTTTTAATGTGAGGGCTTAATGAGTCAAAACTGATAAAACACGAGACAGATATAAAATATTGTCATACTCTGATGCCAAATATTAGTTATATTTTAACTAATATACATGTATTGCTGTGGCTGATTTTACACTCTGCTGTTTGTCGAAAAATACTCTCGAATGTCATGATCATTAATAACCAATCTTCTCCATTCATAATGAAGTGAAAACAAGATATACCGCAGAGTGTATATTCAAATCACTAGAGTGACTGTGTTGTGGGATAAAAGTTTTTAGCTGGATTGAATGCGAACCATATATCAGTGTATCATAAGGTCGCCTCTAAGTGTTGAATTTGAACGGCAACGGTTGCTTGATATTTTACGAAATATGTGTCGGTCTGTGCGTACGGCAGTTTCTTATTTCTTCATAACTTTTAGAAAAAAATATTAACCCGCCGATGTTTTTCTGGAATACTGCAGCATTCTTCGAGACAGACGAAAAAAAATAACAGACATCTTATGGGCTTCTCTATCATGAGGTCAGATCGAGGTCTTATTAGTCTGGTTTTTTTGTAGACACATAGCTGATTCAAAGGCTTAAATGCACTTTAACATAAACAGTAACGTACATTTATATATGTGATTTTTTTTGTTTGTACTGCCGTCACTGAACCCTACCGAGTACCTCCCCCACTTTCACAGTGCCAAGTGCGTTGGCACAGAGATTTACTTCTATTGCTGTTGGATTTCCTGCCCATAGCTATTTTAGTAGCGTTGTATGACACTTTTATAGCCGAGACAATGTGTATACATTGTACTACTACATTGCTCAACATATATTTATCTATATCTATCCCCATATAATTAAACACTAAAAATTTTCGTATTAGTCAAATAATATTTAAAATAATTTAAATCTTTTATAAATTTTGCTTTAATATAGCTTTATTGCAGCTGTAATGTCATAACTATGGCTACTGAATAGAAATTCCCTCAAGAAATCTCCCAGCAGTATGTGCCATCGCGCAGATCGACAGAAGGTTTAAATTCGTGTACCAAGTGCCTCGACGAGGTCTGTATATATACATAGCTTTATGTAGTTGACTGTGTGCCTCCCCGTCGCGACAGTTGATGCGGTTTCAGAGAAATGACCCGATATACAACAAACCTTGACCTCTACACATAAGGCCAATATTGATTGTTCGTAGTGTATTATACTATTTTAGATTCGAGTTGTAACTACATACTAATATGCTTTATTTTTAAATACTTATTATGCCACCTATAGTTATCATTATTTAAGTCATTTCTCTGGGCTAGCTCAAATTGTTCCCCGTTTGCCGCTAACGCAATCGGCAAGCAATACTAGTCCTTATGTACAGTGTTAACTAGGGTTGTTTTATAAACTTCTATTTAATTGAGATCGCTATTTAGGCAGCCGAACCTTAATATATTTTATTTTGTGTGATGGCCTACATACGTGACATATTAAAATTGTAGACTAAAGTCCATGTGGTAACAAACATGGAATTCACAGTCTTACTGCATTTATTATCTGCCTGAGCTTGAGTTGTGACTTAGCAGCAGACGACTTAGCCTTAAAAGGAGCCAAACTTGATATCAAACTCAGTGCCATTCCGCCCGGTTAGTCGGCCAATTTCTCCATGAAATTGTAGACGGCTCTTTGGCAATATTATATGTTTTTCCCTTGTCTTCGGGCTGTGTATTCTTTTCATATACATATTTTTACTTTATTCGCCCCGTTAAACCTCAGGTTGAGTGAGATCCGACGTCAAACGGAGAACATATTCGATTAAATGTTTATTTTATAACATAATCGTAACAGACTTGTAAAAGCAACATTAAACTGAATACTGCCAGTCACAGTAGGAACAAAGCTACCGTTTCTTTCTACCATCTGAACTTTAAGTCGAGATTCCTGTTGGGCTTAAAGTTATTATTGGGCCATCACACTGTCCATTTTATTCTTCATGCGACGAACGGTTTGTAGTGTTGTTCGTAAGGCAAATGCATCTGGGATGGTTAATAAAAGTTCCTTCCAAAATTATAGTAATTATAGTAAGACTCGTAACATAATGCGAGAACACAGCTGCGCCCCCGCCAGCCGGTCAACAATAACTAAACGTGCGTCGCATTCTTGTAGTTAATGAAATATAAACTTAATTAATTGTATAGCTATAGCAAATGTTTTTATTTTGAAAAGTGAATCTTTTAACCGGTAGCAAATATATTGTAAATATACTATCGTTTATATATCATTTCTATCGACTGTAGGTGTAATAGCAATATTTAGCTAAAATGTGTTCAAATTATGAAAGGATTTTTATTTTTTAACTATTATTACTTTGTAACGGTAACCGCTTATTTATTAATTAGATACTATTATTTATTAAGTTATGATGTATAGGTGTTGTATTAAAGTTGTATTTAAAAAACTGGTTTATGAAAATTACCTCAGTAATCACAATTATTGCGTATGAATTCGAGAAAGTTTCGCGGGCTTTTGGGCCGGCTAATGTAGGTAAATGTATAAAAGTTTGGATTATGGAATTACAGTATTATATAATTAGTCGGGATGACGTGAGGCCACTGGTGTGATGTTTTTATAAATAATTTTAATTCGTATATAACATTGAAATTCTACTCGTGAGTTGAATTTAATAGCGTGTCTCTAGTGAAATGTAATTATTGGACTCTATCGAAATACACTACTCCATACAGTAAGATAGGTGTCGTTGTCAACATTAAATACGATTCATATAAAAAACGGGTACCGAATAACGGCACGGCAATGAACTATGCCGCATGCATGCCTAAGGCAAATTGGGTACGTTTTTTAAGAATGTACAATGTTTATCTGTACATTTTAGTAACACAGCTTGTTCCCGTTACGGGCAAGAGCCAATTACATAACTAAACTTGTTATTAATTGACAGGCAATACTTCATAAACGATTAATGTATTTATCTATATATCTTAACCGGTACATCACTGCTTTGTGATATTGTGTCATATTTTAACAAGTATGACAGATCAGGCTAGCTTCTATCAACTTTTTACAATACTATACAAATTCTGGGCAGAATGTTATCTATTAAAGTGGTTTGTATATAATAAAAACGTGTTGGTGCAGTAACTTTACAATGCCGATGTCTGTCTTAAGGGACATTATAATAATTATGTGTAACACAATTGATCGATATGTTTTTTGTGTCTTTACCTACAATACAAGCTGTAAGAATAACTTGGTTACAGTTAAGTTTAGAGATTGTTCGAGACCATAACAGGTTGTCGTTGATTATTATTTTTGGTTACTAAAAATGGCTTACAAAGCAACAAGCTTGTCCGCAATTCAGTCATGATAATATCTAAAATGATATGTTTGCTATTTAGATAAGGTAGAAATTCTATTGATCTGTAATTAACTTGTATTTTACTCTCAATCGACAAAGTGACTTGACGTCAATAAACCCCGACCCAATATCATGTGTACACATCATTATATCATCAAATTAAATTATGTAACTAGCTACATTATATTTGTATACAATGCGATTATGGAGATGGTTATTTAGTTGAACTGTTAGTGTATAGCGTTCTATGTAGCTAAAGAATTTTCTATAAGGTGGTCTGGTTGGTTGGTAGGGCCCCGGCCTGTCAGAACTCCAAATTGTGGCCGAAGACTTTTTGTACCATTTCAAATTAATTTATTAAATCGTTAAGTTATTTTTTGGTGATTATTAAGACCTGACTTTCAAGAATTTCGTTTTTCCTCAGATTACGTTACATCTATGTTCGATTTGAAAGTTTAATGTTAGGGTGAAAATGTTTGCAAATGACTCACATATTCAAACTGTTTGAGTAGACTCTCAGTCTACTTTTCGAGCCTAGACTGGTGTATAAAGCGTAACAAAAAGGGTTCATATACATGGAACATATTGCAATAATGAGACACTGGTTTATGTAACATTTTTGTTATGGAATTTGCCGAAGCTATAAAAATAAAGAGTGCATACTAATGAATCCATTAGTATGCACTCTTTATTTTTATAGCATTTTATATATACATCGGAAATCAAGGGATTGAGCGAGAGCTAAAGAAACTATGTTTTTTTCTGTCTTGTGATTACAAGCGAGAGCTAAAGAAACTATGTTTTTTTCTGTCTTGTGATTACAAGACAGAAAAAAACATAGTTTCTTTAGCTCTCGCTCAATCCTTTGATTTCCGATGTATATACCCTTTTTCTTACAACCTTTATAACCGTAGGTAACCAAGCCTTATGCCAGGCGACTTATCGTATTTGCACGGACTTGTAATTTTGATTGGTCGCGTTTCGAAAATTAATAATTAGTCAATGTGAAACCTCAGATAATATTACGGCAGCTATTAATAGATATTTTTTAATTACTCTTTATTTTATTGTATGTAATATAGACAGTTGACAATACATATTAAACTGAATAAGCTTTTAAAATATCATGAATAGAAAATGCAGTAAATAACATTATCTAATTAAAAAGTAATTACGTAAGGTTCAAAATGTTGAAAATTACAAATTGAACCACTAAATAGTCTAGTGGAAATTAATTTGCAAGCAGTTCAAATTATCCGAAATGTATAGACCTCCATAAGTGCCAATATGTATTACCGATGAAATAATCCCTAGAATAAAGAACACATTCCACAAACCAGGTTTAGAAAAGTCTCATTTTCACGCGGCTCGCGCTACCAAAGAGCAAAGTTACCTTCGCGGAGTAAATGTAAAATATGTTAGTGAAAATTCGATATGTATATAATTTCGCCTTGTGTGCATAGCTTTAGTGGGGAACCTGCCCCAACGACCGCCATGTGACGTCATAGCGTGACATTCCAAGCTTTACATGTATCGCTTTGGCTCCTAATAGGCGGTACCTTCAGTCTTCACTCTGGATCTAATTTCCCAGAGATTAACGACCTTAATAGCGACATGATAACGTTCAGTTTTGCTTGTCAAACCTCTTGGGAAACTAAGTCCGAGTGTTGGTTAGACACATTTTATTTTGACCAATGTAATCGACTAATGTGTAACCTGTACCTTTGTAAAAACGTTGACGGAGCGCGCCATGATGAAGAGGTAAATACAATTTACACGATACTATTTTTTGTTTTATTTCTGTACTAGCGACCCGCCCCGTCTTCGCACGGGTGCAATGATGAACCTCTAAATTTATCAGTGTTTCCCTACAATATTATGCATGTATTATACATATAAAAAAACCTCTTCAAAATCCGTTGCGTAGTTTTAAAGATTTAACCATACATAGGGACGGACAGACGACAACGACTTTGTTTTATACTTACTTTATTTCTGTATTTGGTAACTTATTTTCTGTATTTGGTAACGGTATTTGGCGTGGTAAGTGCAAGGTTTAAAATGGTAAATATCGATTAAAATTTTCGACCAACAGTGAGGGGCAGACTAACTGAGTTACCTACTTACTTGGACAAGTAGGATGTCACTTATTTCCCACTTGGAATTATTACAAGTCTCAAGTCTTTGTGGGAACGAGGAAGCCTGCCTCAATTTGATTGATATAAATTAATATATCTTGCAAGATTTTTCGGTTTCCCTTATCTGTAGTAGATTTTCTGCCTGATTTCTTTGATGTCTTATGATTAGCAGTAGGTACTATATTTCGGGGTTTTAGGTGTCGTAAGACAGTTTAATACTATATTATAATGTATCAAATTAATAAGATCAGAAATTTAAATTACATTGTCACATTTGTGGCTTCTTTTTATTTCCCATTTTACTTAATTGCCTACAAATCTTCTTCTTAAGCTCTTTCTGACGCTTGATCTTCCGCCATTCTTCTTGTTCTTGCTGCTTCTTATGTTTCTTCAGGCGATCTGCCGTAGCTTCTTTCTGCACCTCCTTCTTCTTCTCGTAATTGGTTTTCAACATCTTCATGACATGGGTCACCTTCTGTTCGTGTGGATTCTTTATTACGGCTACTCTGTTCTTGAACACTTCTTTCGGATCTTTACCCGATAATGTCATTTTCCTATCTTTAGGTTTAAATCTATAAGGTAGACCTTTCTGAAGCGCCTTAGGTATAACCAAAGGCTTGAATACTTTTGGCCCTCTTGTAATGTCTGTGTACATAGAATCAGTATTCGCGTCGCTTTTGATATTCTTTTCTCTCTTTAATTGGCCTTTGGTCTTCATACCTTGCCATGCGTTTTTAGTGCCAACTGGCAACAAAAGATTAACAACGGGAGCATAGAATTTAGTAACGTCTACTTTGAACCATGTGCGGCAGAAAATGATGTCGCTCATAAGGATTTTATCTTCGAAAGTTGCTCGGAAAGCACCCTCAGGCTTATTCAAAGCCTTTTTAATTTGACCCCTAATACCAGATACAGTTTTTATTCTTGCCCCCTCAAATTTCGCGACCTCCAAAGTACTTGTAAACATATCTTGAATGAATGCGGTTTTTTTGTATATTTTTAATGGAGTACCTACTAACTTAAGTTTCTTTACAATTTGTGTGGATTTGTTGATTTCGTTTACACTGCCAGTAGCGGCTATTCTAAATCCCATTCGTTTTATATCATTAGAATTGTTATTAACTGATTGCAAAGCCAAAAATCCTGTATTTTGTGGAGTTATTGGACCATAGAAATGCATATTACATGTAACATGTTCAGGTGTATATTTCAAATATCTACACTTCAAATCATCCTCGATTTTCGAATAAATTGGCAACGTCTGAAAGCGGCGCCATCCTAGAGATATAATTAATGGATCATTGGTTTTTAATATTTTCTTGTACCATCTATGCTTTTTCACTTTGCATGATACAAATCCAATATTTTGCTCAGACATATTTAAGGCTCCAATAAGTATTGGATAACTAGAGTCAAAATTAGTGACGAATTCAGCAGGCAGGTTTTTGAAAAGCATTCGCACATACAAGCCAGGCCTAAAACCTTCTACTTCTACCCTTAAACCATTGTCCAAATTTTCGAATACAGACTTGTTTAATTCGGACTGCTTCAAAGCTTTAGCTTTTAAATTCTCGTAATAAGAATGATCTCCTTTAATTCTGTGATCATCTGGGTTATCATATTCAGAATCAAATTTAGCCTTTAATTTCATCTTCTTTGCAAGGATTTCAGATTTCGTAGGTTCTGCTTTACGTTTAGTACTACCTTCTTTTGTTTCTTCAGATTGATCATCAACAAGATGTTTCTCTCCTGTTTCCAAATCTTCAAAATCACCAAACAGTTCTTCATCTTCACCATCACTAGCATCATCTAGTTTCAACAGTTCTGATGCATCCTCATCAACAGACCTTTTTCCTGTTACAAAACTGTTAATTATATGCTGCTTATTAGATTCATCAGTCCAATCTCTTAAATTTGGTTTATCTAATGCATAGAAAAAGGAACATTCTTCCAAATCTAATACCTCCTTCTCTTTATGCTTTTTCTTTTGAGTGTCTGTCACCTTCTTGAAAAGACCACCTAACTCATCATCTTCACTTTCGTGTTCTGTTTCGTCTTTCTTGTCTTTAGTTTTATTGCCAATTTCAAACACTCCATATACAAGCTTCATAATATTTTTTGAGGTCTTTTGTCGTTCTAAATATGCTTCTGTAGCTTTTTCTCCCAACTTTTCTTTCCACTTCATCCCAAAATCATTTTCAGAGTCATTTTCATCATCACTTTCACTTGAATCAACTTCAACCTTTCCGTTTTCAGAATCTGCTTCAGAGTCATTTGCCCAAGGCACTTTATCTGCTTTATCATCTTTCTCACTTTGATCAATACCACTGTCATTATCAGATTCACTTTCTTCAGCATCTGATTCATCTGAAGAATCTTTATTATCTTGCTTCAAGTACTCATCATCTTTAACCATATCTGGATAAATAACAGCACCTCCACTGAAGAGTTGAAACCCAGATTCTTGCATTTGTTCATCCACAGTCTCTTTGGTCTCCACCACATTTTTGAGCAAAGCCTTCTTTTCATTTGTCTCTTCGTCCTCCTGTTTATGTGAATGAGATCCTTGAAGCTCAATGTACACAGCATCTTTGTCATAGACTATGCCTCCTACACCAGAAAATGGGGCATATATTTGCCTCTCCCTTTCCATAAGGTGGCGTTTCTTTTCACTACTTGGCAGTGGACATGGATCGGGAAGGTAAGATAGTTCACTGATTTTCATATCACCCACACCTGGAATTATAAATACAATAGGTTGGTAGTTGAAGTTATTCACCATTTCCAAATTTTGACAATTATGTATGAATGGACAAGAAACATTTAATGGAAGTTTCATCTTTTAAATAGGTCCACTACTATTGTGAAAAAATATATAATGATATTGCTAACTATATTCAAGTACATAGCTTATACATATCTCCTTTGCCTTTTTCCCAATTTGGTTGGATTCAACACTGGTCCACGCAAATGTGTGGAACAATTGACGTAGTTTGGTGCCATCTAGTGGGACCACTGGTGATTATATGGTTAGGACAGCCATTAGTTTTCATGCTACTGACTACACATAACAACTGCCATTAATGTTAGAATGGCAGCCGGGACTAACAGCTTTATGTACCCTCCTGTGGTTAAAGCATAGGAGGTCACATATTACACTCAAATTTTTGAGAGTAGTAGATGAAGACCCATCCAGCAGACCCTGATGATGGTTATATTTAAAAAACCATTATGTTACACATGGAATATAAAACTTCCCCACTGCACACAGGGAAAAACTGTGTTATGCTTTCCATCACGCAAGCTTAGGGCCAAAGGCAATAAAGTCAAAATTACATTATGCAGAGTCCACTAGTATATAACCTCCTCACCTGCTATGTGCACCATAGCCTCTTTCATCAGAGGCACTCCTCGGACATATCCATACAGAACCACATCTCTGTTTACCATTGCATCCTTCCTGATATTCTCCTGACTAGTTATATCCTCCAACCTGTCAGCCAACATATATGCGTGGGTCATACGCCAACTCAGTGGCCTAAATTTCATCACAGAAATAAATCTAGACAAGTTTTTAATTTCATTCCTTAAGTATTCACCATGGATTATGCCTGACAAATAAAACAACTTAGCACCAGAGTATACTTCAGTCCAAAATCTATGCTTCAAAGTCTTTTTTGTGGTCTTCAATGTCTTGGCATTTTTAATCATATCCAAGTGAGTGAGCACTCCCATGATTTTTGGCATGCCATGCACTTGGCAAATATTGAGAAACTCAAATATTTCCATTTCGAAGCCGAAGCTAGCGTCGCAAAGCAACAAAACCAAATCTGCACATTTGGCTATGTCAATCATAGAATTGATGTCATTATTGCATTCTATTAGAGTGATGCGGCGCTTCTTAGACGTGACGATGGTTATCGGGCCATTTGTGCTTGTCACGTTGGTTTTAATAAAACTTTTTATTAGATTGTTAATTAAAGTAGTTTTGCCAACTTTTGGTGGTCCTACTATTGCAACCACTATCGGCGGCGGTTCTAGAGGTGTTTTATCTACTTGTGGTATGTGCTGCTTCTTCGCGATCACATCTTCACGCCTCCGGAACTGTCTTTCAGCTCTTACAGCAGATTGGATAGCAAAAGCCTTAGGGTTTCGTTGGCGAGCACTTAGGTTAGACTGGTCCACTTTATTCTTGTTTTTCTTCTTTTCGGCTTTGCGACCCGCATGTTTGGCTCGATGAGACTTTTTCTTATCAAACGCAGATTCGTCAGCCATTGTAATTAATGGTTTTAAACGAAAATTCACAAAATAAACGCACGTGTACTATCGCTCCATTCTGTCTGACTGACGTCTGTCTGACTGAACTGATCAAATCAAACTATCCGTCAGTTATGTCATAATTAAGGCCCTGTCCGCACAGCAATTTTACCGCGACGTTTTTATTCTCGCGTTATAAGGCCGCCCATATACACACGTTTTCCTTAATCGATTTTCAAATTCGTTTTTCGTATTCGGACATCCGAACGCTTGGAATCATTATAAAATAAACTAACTGACGCACATGTTCGATTTGTTTCCGTACGGAAATCCAAACGCATGGAATCGATATAAAATACACTAACTGACGCACATGTTCGCTTTGTTTCCTTACAAAAAAAAACCGTATTCCATGCATTCGGAAGTCCGAACACGGAAAACGAATTCAGAAATCGAATAAGGAAAACGTGTGTATGCGGCGCCGGCGCCGCCGCCCTTATGATGTCCGAACACGGAAAACGAATTCGAAAATCGAATAAGGAAAACGTGTATATGAGGCCGGCCTAAATTCCGCGATCGAAATTACACCTAGCAGTACGCACTGCGAATAAAATTTCGTACTATTTTTGTCAGTTTATTTCAGTTCTCGGCTTTGACGCACGTGTAAAATGGACAACCAAACCAATTTTTTTTATTTAACTAATGTTAAGGCGGCGTAATATACGTATCAAAATGCGTCATGAACATTTGATTCACCCTCTTACGGCATTGAGACCCATGAAAGGATTTTTCTACTTATGTTAACAAGAGTTGCGAAAATACAGCTAAAAGATTTTTGGCTATTACAGAATGACCAAAAAACATTCGATACCTAATTTACTACAACTTTGCTCGACTGAGTGAAACGCGTGAATTTTATTCCACAGTGCGAACATGACCACACTTACATCGTGGATACTCTTTTATTATTCAATGTGTTACCGAATTTCAAGAAAATAAACGCGCGGTGAAATATCGCTGTGGTACGCACAGCGATATTTCACCGCGTACATTCACAGGCTATAAGAGCATACGGTCAGTCGAGTCATTTTTTATTTTATTAGCTATGGTAAACGTACAGCTAGGAAGACACCGTAAATAATATAAAAAAATAGAATACAACCAATTACAAGGTTTAAATAATAACTAAATGTGTGTTTATTTTTAAATCAATACTATACCCTATTCAAGATAGCATGATCGATTTGACAGACGGGCTAGTGATGGGAAACAGAAAATATCTAGTAGTCCAAAAAATAACGTTTTATAATACTTGTAACAGTGACAAGTTGGCGTGGGTGTATTATGTGTGAAATTCTTTATTGCACTAGACGTATAAAACATTGGGTAGATATGCATAATAAGTTCCTATTTAATATTACAGGGTTATTCTTTGACCTTCCGCCAAATTTAAATAGGTGGTTCAGACCATAAAATTAAAAAAAAAGAAAAGAAAATAATTGTTGTAAAAGTGTTAAATTTCAATGCGCTAAAGACAACGAATTTTATTTCAAAATGAAAATGTTTTTTA
The DNA here is from genome assembly GCA_905475355.2 of Clostera curtula. Taxonomy (NCBI): domain Eukaryota; kingdom Metazoa; phylum Arthropoda; class Insecta; order Lepidoptera; family Notodontidae; genus Clostera; species Clostera curtula. Next base: position 727,896 of record FR997804.1, on the reverse strand, counting down.
TTCGAATATCACTATCACTATCACTACATATTATAAAACAAAGTCGCTGTCGTCTGCCCGTCCCTATGTATGCTTAAATCTTTAAAACTACGCAACGGATTTTGAAGCGGGTTTCTTTTTTAAAATAGAGTGATTCAAGAGGAATGTTTTTAAGTACAATACATCCATAATATTAAATAGACACTGATACATTTAGAGGTTCTTCGGTGCACCCGTGCGAAGCCGGGACGGGTCGCTAGTTGTCTTATAAAGTTATGAAAAAGTGATAAAGAATTTCACACATAATACACCCATACCATCTCGTCACAGTTGCAAGTATTTTAAACCGTTATTTTTTGGACTACTAGATATTATCTGTTTCCCACCACTATTCGTCATTGCAAAGTAAAGGTATGATTCCGAAGTACGCTGCACGCAGAAGTGCTACCACGGCACTACTGGTCCCTATTACCGCGACGTAGTTCGGAGTCATACCTTTTTGTCGATCAAAAAAATTTTTTGGATACCTTTTTGCCACCTTGTAGGTAAGGACATGATCCCATTGCTATAGAAATTTTGAGACTTCTGATCAAAATACCGCGACAAGTGGTTTTGGCAGTCCTCTCGTGATGTTAACCTGACACTGCCTAAAGAATTCTGTAGAGACCAAAACAGGTGGAAATCTGAAGGTGCAAGGTCAGGACTATACGGCGGATGCATTAACACCTCCCAGCCAAACTCTCTTAATTTTTGCTGAGTGGCTAAAGATGTGTGAGGTTATTATCACAGTACGTTATCATGATGAAAAACCACACCCCTTCTGTTGATTAATTCCGGCCACTTTCTCTCAACTTCTTGCTTTAATCTCATCAGTTGTCCGCAGTAGAGTTCAGAATTGATGGTCTTAGGCTGCCTAGTGGTAACAGCTCATAATGAATAATGCCCTTTCAATCGCAACACACACACAGCATCACCTTGTTGCGAGTTAATCCGGGTTTCGCCACAGTCTGTGAAGCCTGACCGACCTTTGACCACGACCTTTTTCGCACGTTCTTGTCGTACGTACGTGATCCACTTTTCATCACCAGTTATCAGCTTCTTCAAATATGGTTCGGTTTCATTACATCGTAATAAAGAATCACAAATGAGTACACGGTTCGGACAGTGGATACGAAACGGGGCACAAAGGAAAAAAGAATTTCACCAAAATCCATCGCCTAATCAAGCCTTCGGGACCCGGTGGGATGTGGGAGTAGTAGGGTGGGGGAACACCATGGCACAATTCAAGGGCATTGACCTTGACCTCAAGGTCAATGACCTTGAGGTCAGGGTCAAATTTCCGAAACTCAAAATCCTCTATTCTCCTGATGGTACTATCCTTGACCTCAAGGTCAATGACCTTTCTAAGTCCCTGATGCCTTTATAATACAATCCCTTCGACATCGCTTTTACGACAATCGGTTGGTCGGAGACAAACATTGCCCAGATACTTTTCGCCTTATTTTTAGGTGTTAAATACGATAGATCACAACAACAACGATTTGAGAAAAACAAAAAAAAACATTTTTTTTAAGTCCCCGATGTCTTTATAATACAATCCCTTCGACATCGCTTTTACGACAAACGGTTGGTCGGAGACAAACATCGCCCAGGTGCTTTTCGCCTTACTTTTAAGTGTTCTATACGATAGAATCGAGAAAATAAACAATATATGATAATAAAAAAATTGGTGAATTTTTTTCTTTTTTCTTTTCAGTCTTTTTTCCTTTGTGCCCCGTTACGTATACTCCAACCCACGGTTCATTAGGTTTATTTCAGTGAGCTCGTGTGGTACCCAAATATTGAGCTTTTTTGTGTACCCAGTTTTTTTCAAATGCGCCAAACTGTTTTGAGGTCTATTCCCCCCCAGTTCTTCAGCTACGTCTTCTTCTTCTTCATTTAGGTTTTGGCTTCCATCGTTATACCGATGATTAAATTTTTTCCAATGACAAGTTTAGCGTTTTGTGTTAGAAAAGTTCGTGTGACTATGAAAGTTAAATTAATTGGTCATAAGTTGCGTTAGAGTTAAGAAGTTAAATGTTAGCAGGTAGCGCTATAGTTCAGCTACGTCGTAACTACTGATATTATGCCGATCTTGCTCCACTTTTAAAAAAATGGCATCCACTTTATCCGTAATGCCCTATTACGGATAAAGTGGATGCCATTTTTTCGACCAGAGCGACGTGCATCTTTGACATCAAAATTTCCGGATTGAAAACGCTTATTATAAACCAAATTGGTGCTACTCTCACAGACACTGCACTAGGTCCATAAACATCACATTTTTTTAAATTTATCATTTTTGTAAGGTTTTATGGTGCCCAATCGCTGCCACTTGGCAAAGTACCCAGAACAGCACAAACAACGCGTTCCCGCGCAAAGAGTATATAATTTAATCACATTTTTAACAAATTTACACTGACAATACTTGTTCCTGTGGCTTTTGGGAGTGAACATTTCTTTTGACGCATCGCACACAGATTTTTCCGTAGTTAGTAAGTTAGGCTGATCCGTCACGCTCTGAGGTGAAAGGCTCGATCGGGTGAACTCGGGACCGCCGAGTGTACCCAAGCTAGAAAGATACACTTAGCTGTTCTTCGCTGTTGTGTCGCTGTGTTTAGTATATTCAATTTATACGTATTATTTGTCTCTAGATTATAAAAATATCGGGCAGCATCTGGATGCGTCAAGCTGAAGACAGGGCGCTATGGCGCTCTTTAGGGGAGGCATATGTCCAGCAGTGGACTAATGTGGGCTGATGATGAATTGTCTTTATTATTTTAATTTAATGTGTGTAGTTGTCGGGTTGTCGTGCTAATATTATAATTTTTTTTAGGTTGCCGCGTTTTTTATTTTTTACTTCTGCCGACACTCCGGTATTGCAACCCGTTGTTCTTTATGTTTACACCGATTCTTTGTGCGAAATAGCCGAAAATCACAGCAGGCAGCTGCTGTCCTACAAAGTTAATTTTTTTAGATCCTTGGCGCTCAGGCTTATTTAAATGTAATATCATTGATATTCATTATTTACATATAAGATATTTAAAACAATATCTGGTTGACCGAGCTTTGCTCTGTATTTTTTTATAAATTGTGTTTTTTGGAAATTATATTTAAGTACGAATTACGCAAACAGTCAATGAGTGACTTCGTGTTACTTAACAACGCCATCTGCTGTTGTGCTCACAAAAAAGTAGTATTATTATTCGCCAATAGATGTCAGGAATTAAGTCTAACCTCAAAGCAAAACACTCATTGACTTCGTGTTACTTAACAACGCCATCTGCTGTTGCCATTATTCGCCAATAGATGTCAGGATTCCTAGCTAGATCGATTTATCGCCCCCGAAACCCGAATAAAATGGCATTTTCTAAAAAATATTCCTTGGTAGATCGATTTATCCCCTGAAACCCCTGAAACCCCCTATATACTAAATTTCATGAAAATCGTTGGAGCAGATTCCGAGATTCCAATTATATATATATGTCAACGGAAAACAACAAGAACCGGAAATTTATAAATTTCCTAGGAAATTTATAAACGTCCGTAGGATTCCAAACGAGAGATAAATTGTATTACTTTACGCCCACATTTTCGGAAATTTATAAACTTAACAGATCTAGGAAAAGATAAGAAACATGATAGACAAAAAGAAGAGTGGCTAAAAGAGAAAATTGGAATACGATAACTATAAAAATGTTGCCACAACAACCCATACCCATGCCACAAGAAAATGAATGAAATCAAATCAATATTTTAAAAAAAAGTTTTTTGACAAGTGTTTTGTTTTTAATGTATTTTTACAATTTGTGTATTTTTCAACGCTTAAAGTGTAGAATCACCGTTGGCACAAGTGTTTATTGATCATTTTAATCAGCCGATGAAAGTATGTATGTATACCAATTGTAGGCGTAGTCGTCAATAAGTATGCCGAACAGGGAACAAAGTTGACCTATTAGCAGTATTTCTAAGGGTCACAGAGGTGAGTATTCTATGTTTGCTTATTGTTTGCTCTGGACAATGATCATAACTTTATAAGAACTGCAGCAATGTTGATATTCCAAATTAAGCACATTCATAAATATTACATTATTAAAAAAGAAAGCTGGGCGAATGAGAGTGTGTTCTTTTCATGCTCTAAAATCATAACTCGAATTCTCGATAAACAAGCTAAGGTAAAATTCATGAACAAATTTGAAACATAACTTAGTGTTTCTACACAATGTGTTATATTTATTTTCAGATCTTAAGACATCCCATATAATTGCCCCCGATTCCAAGATACAACTATTCAAGTATACCCACTGACTAAAATTATTCATAATGGATCTGGGAGCAAGTTCAAACCTTACATTAATCCAACCAGTGTTTAGTCACTCATTTGGGAAAGTCCAAAATAGACTAGATGAAATGCCAAATACCAATATTTGCAATAAGCCACCTGAGCCACTTCCACAACAAATCATAAACAAAGAAGGAAATAAAACAAAAACTGGCAGGAAGAGAAAGTTTCCTAATCAATCCAGGAATGAAAGGAAACAAAAAGCTAATTCTAATCAAAAGTACATAAATGCAAAGGGACAGGAAGTAATGCCCAAAGTGTTTGATGCAAATTTTCAATGTACCTGCAAAAAGAAATGTACTGAGAGGTTTCCAATGGAATATCGAAAAAAAATATTTGACCTATTCTGGTCTCTAGGCTCCTACGAAGCTCGCTGTGCTTTTCTTAGTGGCTATGTTTCGCAATCAACAAAAGCCAGATGCTACACAGTTCAAGACTCAAAACGAGTTTATACAAGAAAATATTATTTTGATCACAGGGAAGTGTGCAAAACTGCATTTCTGAGGACTTTTCAAATTTGTCAAAGCAGGATTGATGTTGTTCTAAAAAAAAAGGAATCGGCTTCCTTCCAAGACCTACGTGGCAAAGCAAGTGGGGGCAACAATAAACTGCCAGATGATGTCATCAATAAAATTATGAACCATATTAATTCATTTCCCAAGTATGGTAATCATTACTGCAAACACAAAACAAAAAGCAAATTTTTGAATACGGATCTCAATCTCTCTATCATGTATGATTTGTTCAAAGCAAAATATGCTAATGAGATAACAATGCCAAGTTTGTCCACCTATAAAAAGATATTTTATGAGAAATTTGACTTGAAATTTAAACCCAAAGGTAGTACATGCAAAACCTGTGAAAATAATGCAAAAAAGTCTGAAGGAGATGCTGAAATGAAGGAGGGAAAGAAGATGATGCCTCTTATTAAGCCAGAACCCTTGCCTATGGCATTCAAGCCCCAGATACCACAGTATTATTAATCTTTATCATAATTTTATCATGTATATAATATCCACTAAAGGCAGCTTTGTAAATCTAATTGTAATAAGGTTTGCAACTGATCCAATGATGTACATAGTACCTATAACTGTGAGTGTTAATAACATGTAGAAAGATATGCCTAAATGTTCAACTGAATAAATTGTGTCTCAACATTGAGCATTGTTTAAAGTGAAACTAGGTGGAAAGTAGAAGGTACACGTAAACTAAACTAAGTATTATGTCAGACCAGAATTTATCTGATTATGTGCAATCCTAATGCAGGAATAACTAGTGTAGTGTATTGATTTGCACAGCAAGAGCTACCCTCAAGCCTGCAACTTAAATGGCTGAGACATAATATGAACTGTGATTGTAACTGAATGTTTATGTCTAACTTCATTGTATGTGTTCAAGTTGCTGTCTAACTAACATAAGTTATGTAATAGGATGCTCCCTGTCTTTGTTAATTTCATAAACATATATTATCATGATTGTTATATCAGGTTATTGTCTTCTTTTTAACATTTGTTTAAGAAAGCTATTTATTGTCTAATATCAATAATACTCTTAGCTACTACATACTAGTATCTTGATTATGTATGTATTTAAGAAAATTTAAAATGAAATATTTTTCGTCGTTTCACTTGTAAACCTTACCAGAAATGGTAGTAATTTAGGGTCAGCGCCTACCAACGCAGTGGCGGGGAAGAGACTAATTCAGTAACAATTTAAATTCAACCTTAAACGATTCAAAATACAACTGTATTTGGTACGATGACGGCAAACACATTCTGAAACGTTATAGGTTGAATTTAAATGTTACTGAATTAGTCTCTTCGCCGCCACTCCGTAGGTCGGCGCTGACCCTTGGGCTGAGTCACCAGTAGGCAAGTAGTGTTAGTTTTTACGCAGTATTTGAGAGCTTCTAAGCGCGCAACACATTGCATGGCATTTCACTTTTCAGTATAGCCATATTTTTCGGCTATGTATGCTACATGTAGTGAGTGATGGCTCTCACCAATCTCTCTGAAAAAAACAAGTACTTATGTGTATTTGTTTGTACATCTGACACTTTTTTCTTTTTATAAGATTTTGGTTTTCGATGGACATCCATCTAAGAATACCAGAAAATTTTGAAAACCGGTCAGACCACGGCAGTATGTGTGTGTACCTTTGCTCAATAGTCAAGACGAAATCCAGCACCGAGTCACTGGTGGGCGTAATATAATTTTGTAGTCAAAAGTCTCAAAAATAATTGAATACTCGTAATTTTTGTATCTCAAGCACAAATTAAACCAGGTGGATACAGGCAGTAATTTATGATATCGAGCATACTATTTTTTTTTCTATTATATTATTTTAATCAATACTGGAATAGAATCCGAACGTATTTCTCTTCACCCACCTGCTGTCATTTATTCGGAAACTGTCATCTTTCGTTTACAGCTATTCAGTCAGATCAATCTTGTATTTTTCTGTAAAAACTCTATTATTCGGATGATGAAAGCAAAAAGTGCACCTTTTAACTATAGCTCACGGGTAGCTGAGTGGCTACAGTGAAATAAATAGGATTGTTATTATGACTACTTCAGAACTGGAAAGCCGTAACATCGCGATTTCGATGTAAGTTTCATACGCATTTCTCCTAATTATAGAACTATTGTGTTAATGTATTCGTCATATAATGTTTTTTCTATTAGATTTTAGTATCACTTAGCGCAAAATATTTTTTTATGAAGTGGAAAATCGATTATCAATGTGGTTTGCTCTTAGCTTTGTATTGGCTCGCAATGCAGGTAAATATTCCTGAAAAAGCTAAAGTTAAACAATATGCGTGCTCGTTGTACGATATACAAGGCAACTTTTGTTATTGTCAAAATACAGTAACACACATTAAGGTGTCTAATCTCTAAGGAATCTGGTTTAACTATTTATTTTACTGGATGTTTTCATGTTTTTGTTTACTTGCTGAATGTTTAGCTTTCCAACTAGACTTTATGACGTAAATGCATCTTCAAAAGCAATGTGTAAGAGTTCTAGACAAGTGTAGTATGCAATTAGCAAACATAAATAAATTTTATATTTATTTTATATGCAGTTAGTTTGTTTTATGAAGCTTGGCATTAAAGTGTAGCTATATTTTTGTGATACATTTATTTTACAATTGACATACTTGATATTAGTGAATATTATTGTGAATATTCGAATAAAATAGATAGGTACAGTCATGCTTAGTTACTGGTATTTAAAGGAGTGGTCAAATTGAGTTAGACTTGCTATGTGCATACCTAGTGGTAAAAAAAAAGTATCTCTGATTTGTATTAAGACACTAACCCAACTCAGAACTCAACTTGGTCAGCACATCTTTACCTGCATATTATAAAAATTTACCTACATAAATATATATGACCCAAGTTAACATAATGCTAATCCCGCCTTGTTGATATGCTTTTGGTTGTAAACTGATTTGTTCAATGCTTATATTAATTTTATATTTAACCTTTGCATAACTCAGTCTGTTGCCCATAAAATCAGACAGATAGTTCCTGCTGCAACTTTATTTAATTTGTATACATTTTGAATTTGTGTTGAGTAACAATTTCTATAGCTCATTTTCAACTGGCTGAATTTTATACATTTCTCTAGTGGCTTTGACATTAGGCAATGGATGCCTAATGTCAGATAATAAATTAATACTAATATCTCATATCCTCCATGCTTTGTTTATCAGCCACAGCTGTAATTTGTGTATCAATAGCAGTTGTATATCATAATAATTTGCAGCAGTAATGCTTTGGAGCAGTAGTGGTCGCTCCAAAGCTCGATGACAGTTGTCTTCAAAAGTACAAAGAACCAGTTAAAATTTACCCCCTATAATTTTGTTTTTTGATGGAATTAAATAATATAATATACATGCAATAAATCAGTTAAAAAGTGTTTGATTTCAATTGTATATCAATTAAACAAAATCAGCCCACTATGTGTAAATACAAGTAGTTAGCCAAACAGGTTAGACTGGTTTGGACTGAAAATAAGAAAACAGCAATAACTGGCATATTTCTTGGATTTTTTACATATTTCTTGGACATTTTTTATTGAAGCCATTTAATATAAGTCGATACTGGAAATCAAGACAATTACTAATGTCTTGGCAATTCTCCAGGCGAAAATCTGTTGAGAACTTGGTGATATCATCTCAAGATGCCATCGGGCAAAGCATCAGCCAAGCACTCAGCTTCTCAGGAGTCATTGCTCAGAACCAAAACCTCCATGACAACAGGTAAGCAAAAGAGCAGACTTATTACAGAGAGAAGAAGAAGAATGATGACCACTCAGCCTGCCTTGTTGGCCTAGGAGTTGGATGTATCGCCTTTGTATCACAGGACCCCAGTTCAATTCTAGGGTTGGGCAAGTGTTTTAGTGTAAGCCAGAGGTACTTGATCTGAGCCTGGGTGTGATTTATATTCATCAATTACGTGTTTGTAAGCCCCCGCAGTACAGATTATTATACATAGTATTAATATACATAAAAAATTAAAAATATTTATTTATTATTTAACTAGTGGCCCGCCCCGGCTTCACCCCTGCAAAGCGGGGGTGGGTTATACATATAAACCTTCCCCTTGAATCACTCTATCTATTAAAAAAAACCGCTTCAAAATCCGTTGCGTAGTTTTAAAGATTTATGCATACATAGGGACGGACAGAAGAATGCGACTTTGTTTTATACTATGTAGTGATAGTGATTCCTATTATTTGTTGTGCAGATCATTTTAGCGCATTTTAAGCTGTCTCTGTACTTCGCTCTTTCTTCAATGTTTTTTGGTGTTTTTGATTTTACATGTAAACCTATGTAGCTCATATTATTCCTTTATAAGGTAATGAATACATATAATCACGCCTCTTTCCCATAGGGGTAGGCAGAGACCACTTCTTTCCACTTGCTACATTCCTTACATACTTGTTTCGCTTCGTCCACTTTCATTACTTCCTTCATACATGTTCTATGGTTTAGGGTACTCTTGACCTGGCCTTTTTTCAACACTTATTTGGTCTTGATTCTTCCGTCTGGGTCTAACCCTTCCAACACTTTCATTCACACTCGCCTTATACACTTTTTTCGTCAATCGTTCTTCATTCATTCTCTCGACTTGGCCAAACCATCTCAGCATACCTTTCTCAATTTTCGTTCACTACATCTTCTTTCAGACCACAACGTTTCATATCCTGCCACTCAATTTAACTCCTATCATACTTCTTACCGCTCTCATCTTAACTGAAATTATTCTGCTTTCATGTTTCTTTTGTCACACCCAATGAGACTATGCATTCGAAATACATCACCAAACGAATGGTTTAATGTGCAGTTCAATCATTTGTTGCCCAGGTATAACGGAAGTAGGCACGTTTTAATGTTTTAGTGTGTTACGTATTGTAAGATAAAGCGTTTGAGCGGTAATTAATTTGCGATAGCATTGCTTTAGAGGTCAACCTTCAATGGTGACCAGGTTAACGCTACGGAACCATTTCCGATAATAGACCGCGTGGTACATGGATTGGAAAACTGATAATTACCTATACCCCACTCGGGGTTTAATATGAAACGCCTATAGGAAGGTCGTTCTCATAACTCTTATTTATTTACTAAAAAGCGAAGCTGTGAAGCTTGTAGCCAAGCGGATAGTGCGAAACACAGTAGATCTATGGGACGGTTCACATCTGACGGAAAATGCGTCGCGTATATCGGTCGCGTAACGCCAAAATAACCGATGATGCGTTAGTGCGTCGAGCGTACAGTGTCTGTTCCGTTTCCTTGAACGCGTTGTCGGTCGACGCAAGAGCGGCAAATTTTGTACCATTTTTAGTTATGTAACATTTCATAATAGTAAGGAGTTCATAAAAAGACTCACAACCGCTCTGTAGATGCTGAACTGCTGCTGACTAGACGCGTAATGTGAAAGGTCTAATTTGACCGAATAGACGCCACCGATGATACGCTCGACGCATTTTCCGTCAGATGTGAACCGACCTTATAAGTCAAGCAACGTCTTGCCTTGCTAAATGTTGATTGGCTATATTCTATAGATGTACCCCTTTTACGAAAATGGCGCTGACGGAGGAGGATAAAGAAAGAGGATGAGTGCAGAATGCCAATATTTTCTCAAAATTGTGCGATAAAAAGTATTAAAACAATAAAAATACCATGACACAGTACTATCATTTGACACACACATAATATACTCTTTTATTAATTGTTAAAGTCTGTGGTCAAATTGACTATTTATAACACAAAGGCCCTCCTATTTTGTTTTGAAGCCATCCGACACGATGGCTTGCCAAGTGTCGTGTCAAATGCGTGTGGAATACGTCCCGAACTGACAATATAGTATTATACCCTGTTCAAGATAGCATGATCGATTTGACAGAGTCCAAAAAATAACGTTTTACACACATAATACACCCATACCATCTCGTCACAGTTACAAGTATTTTAAACCGTTATTTTTTGGACTACTAGTTATTATCTGTTTCCCACTACTATTCGCCATTGCAAAGTAAAGATATGATTCCGAAGTACGCTGCACGCAGAAGTGCTACCTCGGTACTACTGGTCCCGATTAACGCGACGTAGTTCGGAATCATACCTTTTTGTCGATCAGAAAGATTGACATCTGCCAAATCGATCACGCTATCTTGAATAGGGTATAGTAGGTCACTAAAACTGCAAAATTGACAATCAAAGGCCGTGTTATCAATTTTGCATCTATTGAATTCGCAAGTTTCGGGGCCCAGGTTGGGGCCCTGATCTGCGCGCTTTGGAGGGTTCATTACGCCGTTGGAAAAAAGGAGTCAGTCATATACTAATTCTATATCATAAATGAAGCTACTAAATGAAAAGTATAACCGCTTACTACATTTAATAATTGGTTTAATCAGTGAGCTAGCTCGTTAACAAAAGAATGGTCGAATCGTGCGAATACGACCTTCCTGCATATAACACAGGCGGATGTAGATGAGCCATTGTCTGAATTTTAACTGGACTAAATTAAAGCGCAATGCCATACGTGGAACTGGTTGGAGATAATTATAATACTAATTTTACTTGCGAAACTATTAACAAAATATATGTTAACGGCGGATCCCAAAGTGAGCGTAGCTTGGACATAGGTGCCCCTAGAATGAACAACAAAAATAAGAACGTGTGTGTGACGAAGTCATTTCCGTTTGTCGGCTCGTGACACTATGCATTCTAAATCCACACGGATGACACTATAAACATCTGTAAAAATATATTATATGTATTGTTTAACGGAAAATATTGATGAGTTGCGTATTCTTGCCCGAGCTAATAGCAACGCAACATTTTAGGTAGAAACCGCCGTCTGTGTGTGCGTATTAAATTTCCTACAATATCTTTCTCAACTTCGCAGGATTGTAAATGTTTATGGACTTTTTTTAAATAGAAAGAAAAATAAAAGATTATTTGGTTGGGATCATTGAGGAATTTCCTCGTGGAATATTAAACAAAATATGAACTTCCATACCAGGACATCGATAGAACTATCCACTTGCATCTCTTTATCCACCATACAGCCCATGAAAGACCCACTGCTGAGTTGGACCTCCTCCCATTACATGGGGGGTTATTAGCCGCCACAGTTATATCAATTTACTATCATCACTTGTACTCAACGAATCAAATTAGTCCTTCTGGAACACTTTGGAACCTTAGTTCCCAAAGTGGTCCAAGTGTACCCCACAGGAGACTCGACGAAGGACTACGTTGCGTGATTAAAAAGTAGGTTTTCAAGTATTTGTTCAAGTTATTTGCTTTCGAGTGAAAACCTAAAATGTTAGCTTCACCTAACACTATGTTTTATGAAGCTCAGCGACATTTTCCTAAGAAACTTGGCTTCTTGTGGGAATTTATTATGATTGGCCAACACTTACTTATTGGATATCCACTTACAGCCAAATCCTTTAATTAAACAATCAATTCTCACTTTTATTTTCGAAATCTATTAATTCGTGGTTGGAATTTTTCCGCAAAGGCAAATTTACATGTTTAGATCTAAAGTCACAGTTTTTATCGAGTTTTGGGAATATGCTAGTAGCGGCAGCTCAATTTTGAAAGTGGTCTAGGAGAAAAAATGTTTGGGAACCTCTGTTCTAGAAGAATGGATTCTTCTCTCTGATAATGTAAAGATAACCTATGTTTGCTTTTCTCCAGAACGTATCTTTGGTTAAGATTGCTTAATGCATTGAGGCGTAAAGCGAGTCTAGGTAAATGAACACACTTTTACTAATACTTGGAGGAATTAATTAGTACTTAGGGCGATATCGATGTTTATACATGTAAAAGATTAGTTATCAAGCTATCTGCTGTTTAGTATCGCTGCTACTGCGTGCCTGTGTGGAATCTCTAGTATACGAATAATTGATTTTTAATGCCCTTATATTGTATACCTCGGTTTATCTCAAAGTCCTGTGTTTACATTGTTCGCGTATCGCAATTTAATTTTATTGCCCAGTCTTGTAAGGTCGTTTTGTATGTATTTTGCGCGTTCGTAAATGTTTCAGTGCCGGTCAACTAGACAGCGTCGTTAAGGATTACTTTTGTGTGTGCCTGTTGGTCTGTTACGTCCTTTTGGAAGTGTTTGTGATGGGTGTCGATAATTTTCGCGTGGTTTACACGAAGTATGAAGCGGAGAGAGAAATCTCAATTTTAAAGTAAGTTTGTGTAAGTGGAAAGACGTGAATTAGAAGTGGTGCTAAATATGGAATAAAACATACCTATACATATATAAAATCAAGATTATTTACAATCCCATGTTAAGATTAGACAACTAGTCAAATTTTAAAGGATGTAACGAGTAGCTCAGTCTTCCTAGCTTTCACTTATACAGATAGATCAATTATTTTAGTAAGTTTATAAAATCTAATTTAATTAACCTTACGTACTTTACTAAGTTCATCTCACAATAATTATTTAAGTATTTGAGAATACTAACTATTGCTAACTAAAATGTCTTATATTTATGACAGACACCATGATTTGATGAATCTGTCTAATGAATGGCACCACGAGCAACGCATTGCTCCTTGTGCAACAGCTCTATTTGCCAAATATTGCTAGCACCGGATACGGTGAACGTTTAATCAGGCTAGATCCGCCGGATTACCGGATCCGTTTTTCCGGAATGCAATCCCTATGCCTATCATACGAGGGTGAATCAAAAAATTCTTGGAATCAATATTAAAAAATGCAAAGATTTAAATAATAATATTTTATTTTTCTACATAATCTCCCTCCAATGCAATGCATTTAGAATAACGCGTTTCTAACTTCCTTATTCCTTGTGAAAAAAAATTATTTTCTTGACTCTCGAAAAAGTCCTCTACGGCAGCTATAACCGCGTCATTATCGTGAAATTTTGTTCCACGAATTTCCTCTTTTAATTTTGGAAATAAGTGAAAATCACTTGGGGCTAAGTCCGGAGAATATGGTGGGTGGTCAAGGAGATTGAAGCCAGCACAGCGGATTGCGTTGAGCGCAACTTCCGATCGATGGGCAGGAGCGTTATCTTGAAGGAACAACACGCCCAACGACAGTTTTCCACGACGTTTTTCTTTAATCGCTTCACGCACTTTCGGGATTAAATTTGCATAATAGGGTCCAGTTATCGTCTGGCCTTTTGGCATGTAATCAATAAAAAAGATTCCTTCACTATCCCAGAACACAGAGGCCATAACTTTGCCAGAGGAAGGAGCAACTCGAAATTTCTTAATGGATGGAGAGGATGATCGTTTCCAAGACATGCTTTGTCTTTTAGTTTCAGGATCAAAATGGTGGACCCACGTTTCATCCATGGTGACAAGACGACGGCAAAAATTATCCGAATCACGTCCAGCGTGACATTTCGAGATTACGCTTGGAAATTTCCAAACGTCGCTTTTTGTTTTCGTCGGTTAACATTCGTGGCACCCATCTTGCAGACACTTTTTTGAACCCCAGTGAATCAATTAAAATGGATTGAACGCTACCAAAAGATATCTTTAGGATCTCAGCTATATGTTTTATAGTCATTCTTCTGTCTTCCAAAACCAGATTCTCAACCTTTTTGACATTTTCTTCTGTAACGGAGGTTGAAGGCCGCCCAGAACGCGGGTCATCTTTACAGCTTGATCTACCTCTTTTAAATTCAGCCACCCAGTAGGCAACCGTAGAATAGGGTACAGCATCACCCCCTAATGTCTGCTGAATGTCCAAAAAAATTTCCTTCGTAGACATTTTTTTCAAACTGAGATATTTTATCCCCGCACGTAACTCACTTTTATCCATAATTTTGACTTTTTAGCAACTCGTTGCACAAAAAAAATTATTACATGCGAACGAACTGACAAAAACAAGTGACAGTCTGCATAAATATAGTGTGATAGACACTCTTTAATTTGAATATCGAACTTGATCCAAAAAGGTTTCTTAAATATGCACTTCTAAGAACTTTTTGATTCACCCTCGTAAAATAAGTTCAAAATTTTCGACAGAACTAATCGTGGTCACGATATTTCAAACTCAAAAGGAACACTATTTAGGTAGGTTTTATCCCAAGACTCTTAGAAATCGTCGTATTTATAATTACCATTATCATCTCACGGCCCTTTACCCACAAGACCATCTTACGACCCATCTTACGACCCTTGTCCCACGCTAGGTGGTAGTCTCCATAAACACCTTTCATACACAATTCCTCATGCCTTGATGCTAGCCCAACAGTGGGTAATTTATAAGCTGAACCAATCAAAGGTCCCCGCGATTCATGAATACTTACTACGGTGACTTAGCTACTTCAAATAGACAAAAGTATTCGTAATTCTAATGCAAGTTTTCATAAAAGGTCACACAATAACAGTCGTCATTTCTTGACGCGTTCTATTCGCCGAATGATAGACTGACTCAAGTCGGTGGTAATCTGCATAATTTTGCAGATAATTACATAGTTGTACGAATCAGCTAGTTCGGTCGTTACCTACTTATATTGGCTTACTTGCACTTGACGCAGATATTACGAAGGCCCTCAGGGTCGCAGAGCATGCTCCCCACATCGGGGAGAGAATCGCCGTCGGTTTGTCGTGGGTAGGTCGGGGCGCTAATCGCTCTTTCCGCGTCCCGGAGTCCCACATAACCCGGCTTGTCCCTACGGCAACCCATGAGGATTTTCCGTCGTACATAATAATGCGATAGGTATTGTCAAGGATTTAACACAAATCGCTATCTGTATTGCATTGTATTCACATGACGCGGGTCTCGATTTAACCTCAGTGTTGTCCCTGGCCTTGAGCAGTATTTATTGCCACCCTTATCGAACAGCTCTATCTATCACACACAGACGTCCTCTGCTAACTGCCTCTCCTAGAACGCCGCAAACCAACTGCTTGTTCAGACCGCAGTCTATCTAGCCAGTCACTTATATTTCAAGTTTTGCTTCTCTGACTTCCTCGTTCTTTTACTCTTCTCGTACAACACCCTCGGGATATAATGGATGGTGCCCCTGTAATACATGTGCACACGGTCACCATGCCGTGAGGCCCATTTGTTTTTCATGGCAATCTGTCGAAATGTTCAGCGCTTTGTGCCAATGTCCCACAGTATAGGACTAATTTCATCGTTACCAAAATTCCGCAATTTGGACAATGATTTGTTATTTTTTTATTCTGTTTATTGATGTGACGCAACGAGCCCCGATCTCATTGCTCGACCAGTGAATGCCACTGTCAAGTGTCGTAACACAGCCGATGACTAAGACATTTTTTTGGGTTCTGCAGAGCGTAAACAATGGGTCTGGGGTTAAGTATGGATGAAGTAATGGCTCTAGCATTAAATATTAAATAAATAAATAAATATAAATAAATATCCTTGGACATTTCACACAACGCCATCTCGTCCCAAGTTAAGCAACTTAATGCTTGTGTTATGGTAACGAGATGGATGATAAACTACTTATATACATTTTTTTTTGTAAATACATACATATTATAGATAGAAATGACACCCAGACTCCGAGCCAGTGCCTCTGGTTTAGACAAAGACACTGGCCCGACCCCGGAATCGAACCCGGGACCCGTTGATCCAAAGGCGGCACATCTGACCACTAGACCAACGAGGCAGTGTATGAACATTCAACGTAAAGGATGTAACTGAAGTGCTATGTAGATATTTTATGTATTTTATAATGTACTAGCTGTTAACCGCGTCTTCCTATACTTTGAATTTCTCTTTTGTAATTATAATTAGATTACACTGCGTCAATTTTTAACGCAATATCGTTTGCTTCGAAGAACAAAGTCAGAAGTATTTTTCAAGCACTGTTACTTACTTTTCCTTGTGTTATCGATTAATAACTGATTATAATAATTCGTCATCTTAGGTATATTTACTATATTTATAACCATGCAAGCTATTAATTTCTATTAGAATTTAGTTTTTTATATCCTCAATATTGCAGATAGTCACAATTCGGGCGCTATGCATAGTTAAGTTATAATAATCTGTGTATGTGTGAGTAGTTTAAACTTATCCCTTGGTTATATGGGGACGGCCGTGCTAGGTGGGACTCTTCAGGCGCTATTCACTAAAATCTCCCACTGACCCTCGAATTTTTCAACTACGGCCAGGGTACATAGAGCTAATCAAGATAAATAAATATTCATGATTAATAACATTTGCAGGCAACCCCGGATTTAAGTATATCTAACCGGACTGATTACGTGGTTTTTGTTTGATAGGTGTAGTTAAGTTTGAAGAAAATTTCCTGGACGTTTCAGTTTATCTCCTCCTTTTACATGCAAACTACTGTTTGATGACTGCAAAACCCATTTTCACCTTTCATAAACATACACTTGACGGTTATTTTTTTCTCTATTTGGCAACGAACCGTGAACCGTTTCGCGCCGTTTTCAGAGGTCTAGTTAGTCTGTGGCTTCTTGGCCACTGTTGTAGCATGTCTATACTATATATATTTTTTAAATCGGAATAATACCGCAGAATGAGTTCTTTTTTAATCCGTGATTGAGATTTTTGCATTGACAAATACCGCGTTAACCTTTTTTTCAAGTAATATGGCCCATTGAAATAGTGCCGTTTCTGAAGCTGGAATAATAAGTGTATCACAGATATGGTTTTAGTGATAAAATATTGTGTAAACAGTGTCACGTTAACTTACTTTCGGTAGAGAGATACCTGCAATTATCTCTGACGCATTATATTATTTGGTCATGCCTTCTAAATCGTAAGTATTGCTAAAAAAGTTACCAATTATTTGCTCGGTAGTAGGCCTTGAAATCATTTGTGGAGCTATTTATTAGATAGACAAGTCTCTGTTAATTAAAAGGCGTATAATTTTTTTACGCCTTTTAATTAACTTATTAACTATCGTATTTTTCATTGTCTTGTTCTCATTATAGGTTTTATTTCATAGAAATTCTTTTTGTTTCAACCTATAAATTACTCATTTCTGATGATGATGATGATGATTTCCACAAACAATACACTAATTAAAAGAGTTATATTCTTCATAAAATACATTATCGGCAGATCTCAACTGGCAACTCAGTTTGTCAACAAACAACACTATCTTAAATATTTAATGAATAAATATTAAACGTTTTTAAGAAACACATTACAGTTTATGATAACACCTCTTACAAGAGTTATGTAATTAGTGATCCTCATAAGACCTAGTCTCCTGAATTTGACTGCTCAGTTCTGATTAACTATTTTTTTTTATAATATGCACTGTATGTAAAAAGAACAAGATTTAGCGCCACGTAACGTGAACTCAAGGTAATTTTCTCCATCTGACTAATAAACTGTGTCTTTCTAATTAATCATGCCACCGTATTTTAATGATGGGATATTTGATCTTCCAAACAAGTATGTATTATATGTATGCATTTAAAATTATCATCCGAGTTCTTTTAACACGTAGAATAAACACTATCCATTTACCACCGCTTCGGAAGGCTGCTCTACGGAGAACTACCGGCAAGAAACTCTGTAGTTGCTTTTTAAATCATCATTTTTGTTCATGTTGTTTGTTGTGCAATACCGTGCAATAGACGCATATTGCATGGAAGAGGGCGACCCGCCACACGACGATACCACTGCCCAACCCCAAGGCAATTGCAAAATATAACTTTGACTTTTGGTAATTATCCATCGTCTTCTTGGCTTTCCTGAACGATAGGTTCGATTCCGGGGCCGCGCAAGTGTCTTTGTGTAAACCAGAGGCACTCGCTCTGAGTTTGAGTGGTGTCATTTTTGTTCGTGAATTTCATGTTTGTAACCTGCCCCCGCGATACAGGTTTTTTTTTTATCAGTGACTTGAATGCCTTTGACCCTAGGCTTGCGTGATGGAAAGCTACGCCAGGGTCTAAGATGGAGCAGGCAATTCAAGATGGAGCCGGGCGGACCGTTCGTTCCTACCACCAAGCGTGCTGGGTTTTGTTGACTTTTACAACACGCGTTATTTCCCAGCGTGCGGTGGGGAAGTTTTATATTCTGACCCGTCCCCACACGGGAAAAAGGTTATACATATGCAGCAGTTACGCTTGAAAATGAAAGCTACTGTTTATTACGAACGCCACCCCGATTGTCTATGATAAATTTATTACTATCGTAACTGTAATAGTAAAATATGTATATTATTTATCGTTTTCCCCGGGATAATAGTATAAATTCCCTTTACTAAAATGGTAGCTGGCAACGGGCGTATTATAGTTGTAGAACTGTATCTAATTCGCAGGAAATGATTTCCTGACGATTTGAAGAAATCATTTCCTGCAATATGCAAAGTTCGTGAAAACCTAAGACATCATTATGCGAGTATGTCTACTTCGTTCATGGACGAAATGGGTCCCACGAGATAAGGACGTGTTTGAGGTTGATGTTCTCAGTATCTTTCTTTGTGGGAAAAATGTACTTATTGCACATAATCAAGCTCGCCTAATTAGATAGGAAATGTTTATCTACATTATCTTCGGGATTTCATCACTATCGTCTTGATGTTTTTTTAAATGACAATAGTTTGTCGTAGGTGCAATGTTGAATAGATCCTGACTTAACGTATACTTAAGTTGAAGTACTAAAACTAAGTTAAAGTACACAGAATAACGAGCAGTTTAGAATTTTTAAATAACTTTAAAATGTCTCTATGTTTCAGGAGTATCTCCCGGTCGCCATCGCCGTCTCCATCCGTCTCGCTGCGGACCACCGAAGCTGCTTTAGATGTGGACAGTGATAAGGTAATTAATATAATATCCCAAGTTTCTAAAAAGCATGTAGTATCTAGTAAATTGGCTGTGTTAAATATTCATGTGCAACTTTATTAATCTACTTGCAAAATACGTTATGGTAAATGATAAAAATAGGCCCTATAATGGCACCTTGTGGAACACCGATGTTATTATCAGTCAGCATCGTGTTTGTGAACTTTTTTGGATTTAGTCCATAGAGAAAAGCTCGTTTAGGGCTGCATTACTGTTGAAAATGTCCTTGAGATTTATTTGAGATTGAGAGAGAGATTTATATCATAATTCAAGCCCTAGCTAATTTTGAATTTAGACATAACGCGAACGGCCTCTACACTTGGTTCATCTGCCTTGGGAGTGTTAGTTGCAATTTATCATACTTTTTTTTAAAATCCCATATAGAGTTATAGTCTATTAGTAAAAATAATATGTAGAAATGTCCTGGAATATGTGTGTTAGTACCTACTTAATTAATTTTGATAAAAAATTGGGCCAGTGAAAGGAAAGTTTCTTTGATACGAGTCATACAAAACAATCATTATTATGTAAAGCTTACGAAATTCAACTTTGTAAATTTCCAAGGTTATTTTACAATAATAATCATGCCTTTGTAGAATAATTTGTTTGAAAAATTCAATAACAATTGAAAATTAAATCACATGCCAGTTTATACTTTTCTTTAAAAAAAACAGATTGCATGGTAGCTTCGGCTTGCAGCTTTGCCTTTCGAATGCCTGATTATCTCGACTTTCTGGATATTTTTTAATCTGAACTGCTCCGTTGAGTATAAGCGGTATATAAAAAGGCCTAACTAATACAATAAAATAGTTCAATGCAGTCCCGTGGCCGAGTTCCAAACAAACTTTGTCTCTACTCTATAGATTGGAATACATTTGTGTAACCATCCTACTCTGTCCTACGGGTTAGCCTAAACTTGATACGAAACCCTGTCGGAACCCGTCAAACTGCTAATTTCCCTTCGTGTAATTGGAGGAGGTCTTTTATGGGCTACGGTAGAATAGAATAGAAAAAAATGATCTATTGTATAAACGAATTTGGCATTCACAATCGTCAACAGATACATCATTTTTTTATGACTACTGCCAGATCGGAACGCGACACCAACCGACAACACATGGCGAAAGAAACTAACTTTTTATTTTAGACACCATATTACAATGCCCGTGTATAAATAACTAACTAGTCTCGTTTGGTTGCGAAAGGCGCTCAACTGAAACATGATTTTTATAAATAAGTCTTGTGATAGGTATAGGTACTTATTTTAGTTCCTTTTTGTTTAAGCTTATAGTTGTTTTTACGTTGCACATGCTTGTTCCAGCTAAGCGACCACTCTGCAAACAATGCTTGGCAAGGCGGGGGCGACTCGGCGTCGGTGTCGAGTGGGGAGCTCAGCACGGTGATCGCAGCCCCGCCGCTTAACCCCAAGGTGAGGCATGAACCACTGTACTTCGTCACTACTTTTCTTTGTCTATAGTGGCTTCTTTGTCTATAAAAATAGTTGCTTATTTTTGCCTGTTGCACATAATATCTTTATCAGAAGTGCTATGCATTTTCGTTATGTCTATAGAGTTGTTGTTACATCCTGTACATGCTACTAATATTATAAAGGCGAAAGGCTGTTAGAATGTATTTTTGTTACTCTTTCACGCAAAAACTACTCAATGGACTTTGATGAAACTTTACAATAATATAGCTCAGCTTTAGAATATGATGATTAGTGTGAATTATCCGAAATCTATACTAATATATAAAGCTGCAGAGTTTGTTTGTTTGTTTATTTGTTTGTTTGTTTGTTTGAACGCGCTAATCTCAGGAACTACTGGTCCGATTTTAAAAAATCTTTCAGTATTAGATAGTCCATTTATCGAGGAAGGTTATAGGCTATATTTTATTTTCAAAAGAATTAGGGATCCGTATGAAAATTGCGATTTTGTAAACCAAGGTGTAAAATCGAAAACCTATTTATGCGTGCGCTGCAAAAACTATTGACAATAGAACAAAATGATGTACTACGGATTTGTAGGTCTTATAAAGATCTACAAAATGTCCGCGAGAGCACATATCTAACTATCATAGTTTAGTCACAATAACCGATTTTATGTTCATAAAAAATATGCACGGGTTTGAAGCCCACGCGGGCGAAGCCGCGCGCAAAGGCTAGTATAACGATAAGTGTCAGGTATCACAGAAAAAAAAAATCTGAGAAAAAGTAAAATCTCAATTAATATCACAATTTTCCATCAGCACGCGAGTGAAACCCTGTTAGTTCATAAAACAAACGATTTGAAGAACTGCGCGAACCTGACCTGAACATAGCTCATTGTCGGATATTCGTTCTCTCGCAAATAATGAGGCTCACTCTCAGAACAGCAAACGGCAATCGGTAACAGATTGCTTTAAGGCTTGAAGGCATTTATGGGGTTGGGTGCGCCGCCTTTGAATCACGGGATCCCGAGTTCGATTACGGGCCCGGGCAAGTGTCTTGGTGTAAACCAGAGGCACTTGCTTTTAGTCTGGGTGTCATTTGTATTCGTGAGTTTTGATACAGGCTATACCTAGTGGTATCGTTTAAAAAAGAGAGTATGATAAATAGATTTTCCGCCTACTCAATTCGCCCAGGCCCCTCACAGGGCACTCTCAGAGTGAAACGGGTTGGTAAAGCAACATTTTTGTTACAGTTACCAACAAACAAAAGTTCGGACAGTGTTGGGGGGCGCACAAAAAAGAAGAGTTGGTACAACGCGCTTTACCCGACGTACAAGAGCAAGTCGGTCGACTTCAAGCGGCTGTTCAAGGACCTGCCCGACGACGAGAGACTCATTGTTGGTTGGTCATATGGCCTCTTGCTTTTTTTGCACAGTCGGGACCCACGAGGCACGCGGCGCGGGGCGGTGCACCGGGGGCCTTTCAGTGGGTATGGGGACGCCGTTCATATCACTAATTGACCAACACACCCCACATGGCCTTTCTCCAGGCCGGTGTGATTAGTCCACAAAGGGTTTTACCCCACGCAAGGAAAATAAAGTGGCTCTAGCCGTATAAAAGGCTGTCTAGTGGACAGCCCTTAACATCGCCTTTAGACGACTGCGGCAGGAGGCGTCGATCCTGTGATAAGTGAAAGCATGTTGACAGCAAAGGGAAGGTGTGTCAACTGGTATTTTGAAGTAGAGGTGGACAAATGAAACTAGTGATATTAATTTTTAATGGCGTGGAAGTAATCGCGACGAACTATATAGTTGTATTCACTATCGTTGATTCAATTTCGACTCCTATAAATCTGTCTTCTTCTCTTATAAAGGGTGAATTGAAATGCGCGTGTGTGGTCTAAATTTAAACTATATGGAATTATCCAAAAAAGGTGAAAGTAGTTTTCATGAAAACACACGAATCGAACCCGAATTGTTTTATGAAAATATTTACGTCCTGTCTTATTACACCATCCGCTAGTTTCCGTAATATGGGACAAAGTCTAAGAAGTTATTTCATATGCCAGATAAATAAAATCTCATTAAAAATGAGTACAATACATAATATTACAATTTTATAGTAGCTATATATTTTTTACTTACTTCGCAGTCCATAAATGACCCACTGCTGAGTTGGACCTCTTCCAACTACATGGATGGTAATTAGACTACTCCGACACGCTGCCAGACGGGTTGGCATTGGGTCTCGTATCAAGGTTTCCGTGTCTTGTGGCTAGAATTTCAGTCCCGTCACTTCCTATTGTCGACTCTTAGGACACCTTCAGGATTGAATTGACATAAGTAAATGACAAGGCCAAAAAAAAGGAAACTTGATACGAACCCTTGTGCCAACCAGTCTGGCCAGCATGGCACAGTAGACTAATTACCCTCCCTCCTCCTCCTGTGATAGAAAGAAGCCCGACTCAACAGTGGTTCGTTTATGGGCTGAGTAGTAGTCCTTTCGTTGTGGCTATAGGTTTTCTGTTACACCCTGTATAGGCTGTCTGTCTGCGCAGATTACTCGTGCGCGCTGCAGAAGGACATCCTAGCGCACGGAAGGCTGTACGCCTCGCAGAACTACCTCTGCTTCTACGCCAGCATCTTCGGCTGGGAGACCTGCCTCACGCTGCGCTGGAAAGACGTCACCGCCATCACCAAGGAGAAGACTGCGCTGGTACGCCAATAGCATTTAAGAGCTGCCAAACGTTTGATTGCCTCGTTGGTCTAGGGGTTAGATGTGCCGCCTTTGGATCGCGGTGTCCAGGGTTCGATTCCCGGGCCGTGTAAGTGTCTTTGTGTAAATCAGAGGCTCTTGCTCTGAGTCTGGGTGTCATTAGTTTTCATGAATTTCATGTTTGTAAACTGCCCGCGCGATATATGCTATTACAGGGATTACGTTTATTGAAAAAAATCGGAATGGAATGGAAAGACCTGCAGCGAAAGAAGAAGCAAATGAGACAATGCTACGTCTGCTTTGCGAATGTAACGCATTGGCAAGACACAGAATGGGCTATTTGGGTTAAGCATGCCCAAACCTACCTAGCTCGCAGGACCGACGCCCGATGGGGCAGAAAAGTCGTCGAGTGGCCTCCCACACGGTGGACCGATGACCTCGTTAAGGTCGCCAGAAAACGATTGATGCGGGCGGCCCGGGACCGGCCTTTGTGGAGTTCTTTGAGGGAGGCCTATGTCCGGCAGTGGACATATTTTGGCTGAAATGATGATGATGATGATACCCAAACCTAGACCACAAACTTGCAATTCTTACCAGAGAAATTAGCCTACTGTGGTACGGTCCTGGCAAAATTTCCTTCTCCTGCGGGTAGGTTGACTATAGTCAACACCAAACGACTTGAGCAAAAAGTTCTCGAGTCGCGATAATTCGCGCATGCCTTCAACCACAACCAATTGTGCGGGTTTCGCCTCCTTTCTCCTCCAATGAGGCTACTACGACTACCGCGCATCCAAGGTCATGTTCAAGTTATTTTGCAACCGTTATAACTTAACATTTCCTGCACTCGGCTCTTGCAACACCTTCAGGGTGTAAGCGGGTTGTGACGCTTTCTTTAACAGTATTCGTTTTTATGATGCAGGTGATCCCGAACGCGATTTTAGTATGCACGGACGGCGAGAAGAACTTCTTGACTTCATTCTCGGGGAGGGACAAGGCGTACCTGATGCTGTTCCGAATATGGCAGAACGCGCTCATGGACCAGCCGATGAGCAGCCAGGAGTTTTGGCAGTGGGTTAGTCAAACTTACTTTTGGACACCGTTGGACCTTAGGACTATCTTAGGAGTACTCCCCGACACTAAATATAAATATCCTTGGACATTTCACACAACGCCATCTCGTCCCAAGCTAAGCAACTTAATGCTTGTGTTATGGTAACGAGATGGATGATAAACTACTTATATACATTTTTTTTTTGTAAATACATACATATTATAGATAGAAAACACCCAGACCCGGAACAAATACTTGTAGATCGTACAAATATTTCTTCCGTGCGGGGAATCGAACCCGCGACATGCTGCGCAGCAGTCGATCGCTCAGCCACTGCGCCAACCGTGTCGGTTTAACCTAGTCTCGCGAAGTTTACGTACGTACCAGTAAGTATCTCTTTACACAAAGACACTTTCCGATCCGGGAATAGAAAATTGCTGAATTTAAAAGCCATTTGAGCGAGAGATAGATTTTAGTCTGTCATATAGGCTACTTGGAAATGTACCGCTCTCGTAAGTCCTTGAAAGCAACTTAGAATTTCCAATGAGACGGTCGGCACATTACCTACACTAAATCATGTGCATAAATATGTTGTACGCTAGTGGAAAACAAGGGAACCCTGATTATGTCAGTTTTACGAATTTTAGATTTGAAACAGGTCGATTTGTCTTAGTCACTAGGTTTGATTGCGAACTGCTTACTTCATTCTTGGCTTAGGTTCGAATAAAATGTAGTGTGGGTTATGGTTTCATAATTAATTTAAATTGGACAATGCTTTGCAGCAGGGGGAATTAAATAATGTTCAGTACACGCGACAAATCCGTTAAAAATGTATAATTTCAATGTGTAGTAATCGCGAAAAGCTAAGACATCATTCTCCTGAAATAGCTGCTATCTTGCATTGACTTTAAATGGTGTTAGTTGCTAATTGCAAATAGGTGTCGCTGGATTTATTTTTGATCCGATATGACTATTTACAAATCACGCTTATGATGGATCGAACAGTTGTGCAGTCACTTTCGGAACCTAACCAAAAATACGGTTTCTTTCTGCACTTCTTCACCACGTAAACTTTAACTGTGTCAGCAATCATACATCTATTACTTGTCAGCCTGTAAAAACCCTCCTCAAATTATAGGAGGGAAATTAGCTTACTGTGCCCGCTGGCCAGACTGGTATCGTTTCATGTTATCATTCTCTTGTGGCGAGGTTTTCGGCCATGATTGCCTTTAGGCGGCTCTTACAACACCCTCACATGGAATAGGGTGGCGATCATTCGTATTCTGTCCGTGTCGATTTAGAATACATTGTATCACCACTCCATTTCTTTCTAAGGGTGTTGTAAGAGTCGACAATAGAAAATGATAAGGCCGAAAACCTCACAGCAAGAGAAGGAAACTTAATACCTAACCCTCTGCCAACCCGCCTGGCCAGCGTGGCACAGTAGACTAATTACCCTCCATGTAGTTGGAAGAGGCCCGACTCAGTAGTGGATCATTTATGGGCTGAGAAGTAATCTATCTATCAGCCACAGAAGTCCACTGCTGAACATAGGCCTCCCCCATAGACTTTCACAATGTACGATTTCGTGCAGACCGAATCCACCGACCCTCAGCGACCCTCACAAGGTCGTCCATCCGCCTAGTCGGGGGTCTTCCCACGCTTCTCTTTCCCATACGTGGACGCCACTCCCAAGACTTTTATGCCCCAGCGGCCATCTGTTCTCCGGGCCACGTGGCAATACAAGAAGGCAAGGCAGGAAGAAGTACATAATACGTATTCTAAATTCGTCGCTACACGAATACATGCAAGTAGATCAGCCATTATCATATTAGTGTTTCCCAACTGGGGCCGTTTAGGAATTATAATGTCTAAAGCCATGGCCCAAGGCCTCTCGGTGCTTTCGGTCCAGTACTGCGGAGCGGGTCGAGGAGTTTACACGTGGTTTGTCGTGTCTATTCGAAGTTCAGTGTAATATGGGTAGCTATCATACCATCTATTAATTGTTATACCACCGTGTGTTGATTGACGGAATGGGTTGGTGACACAACGTATTCCAACGTTGTGTCACCAACCCATTCCGTCCGGAGGGTGTCGTTAGACCGGCAGAAGGAAATGACAAGGCTGATAAGGTCACGAGAGAAGGAAAACTTGATACGAATCATTGTGTCAACATTGTGTGTAGGATAATTAACCTCTGTTAAGTGGAGGAGGCCCGACTCGGCAGTGGGGTGGCTCGAGCTTACAGCAGGGCCATAGTAAGCGGTTACCGTCGCCAAGCTCGTGAAATGTGTAAGCATAACGCTGCCAGCAGCGGAGGAAAAATGGACTCTTCATATGGCAACAACATGCTTCTGCTGCTAGAGCTCTGGAGCTCAGGAGCACAACTCCACCCAAGGGTGGTAATATTTGGCTGGGGTGTACTTCCTCATCTATCTATCTAAAAACAGCAACCAAAGAGTTACCTGCCAGCTCTAATCAGTAGAGCAGCAGTTCCAATTGGTAAATTTCATTATTATTGTTTGACTTATCAATATAACTGTAATTATTAAAGGAGTTTTGATTTGATCAATCACACGGCTCCTTGTTAAGTGGACGTCATAAGTGCCGCTAGCAAAATTGAACTCTATATTGTTTAGTTTAGGGCGTACTTTGCATTGTCACATTATTTTTAAACAAATTGTTGTATAACAGGTGCACAGTAGCTACGGCGAAGAGTTGGGGTTCAATTCCGACGAGGAGGGATACAATCGAGACGCGGCTGACGACCTGCCCCCACTGCCCTCGGACAACCCAGAGGTGAGTGTCGGGGTTCGACGCCGATGCCTCGAAGTGGATGTATTAGGTATCAGACATAATACAGGTCTTAGCTACTACTACTACTACTATTCAGCGCATAAATTATCCACTGCCGAGTCGGGCCTCCTCCAATTACATGAAGGGCAATTAGCATACTGTGCCACGTTGGCCAGACGGTTTGGCAACGTGTCTCGTATCCAGTTTTCGGCCTTGCCATTTATATAAATAAATATAAATATCCTTGGACATTTCACACAACGCCATCTCGTCCCAAGCTAAGCAATTTAATGCTTGTGTTATGGTAACGAGATGGATGATAAACTAATAATTTTTTTTTTGTAAATACCTACATATTATAGATAGAAATGACACTGTGATATTGGTTTAATACTTTTGTAAGCTAGATAGGTATACATGGGAACAGGTGCCGTAGCTAGGGGCGGCTGGCTCAGGCATTAGAAGGTTTTTTTATTTATTTTTTATTGCCTTTCGTGGCAAACGAGCTAGATGGTAAGTGGCCCACCTGATGGTAAGTGGTAACCGCCGCCCATGGACTTTGGCAGTGCCAGGTTACTATTGTTGACTAGATCGTGCTGATGTATGGCCCTTAAAATTGCTACTATTGCGCGAATGTGCTCTCACAAATGTATCTTATCTCGGCCTTGTACCTAAAAATGGCAATGTAAAAAGATCTACTATTGAGTTTCTTGTCGGCTCTTCTCTGTGTTAATTCCGAGCTGGTAACAGATGGTAAATTCAATTTAATTGTTAGACTTGTCAAAATAGCTCCAATGAGCCAATTTGATTAAATGAGTTATTATATAGATTTTATTGATTTTGTTAAAAAATCAATATCTGGATGACCTGGATGTTTTTTTTTTATGAATTGTGTTTTTTGGAAATTATATTTAAGTACGAATTACGCAAACACTCATTGACTTCGTGTTACTTAACAACGTCATCTGCTGTTATGCTCACAAAAAAGTAGTATTATTATTCGCCAATAGATGTCAGGATTCCTAGCTAGATCGATTTATCCCCCCCCTAAACCCTAATAAAATGATATTTTCTAAAAATGATTCCTAGCTAGATCGATTTATCGCCCCCGAAACCCCCTATATACTAAACTAGCTTTTGGGCGCGGCTTCGCTCGCGTGGGCTTCTAACCCGTGCTTATCTCGATGCATTTTTTTTTTATGAATATAAAAGTGGTTATTGTGACTAAACTATGATAGTTAGATATGTGCTCTCGCGGACTTTTTTGTAGATTTTAATAAGACCTACAAACTCGTAGTACTTTATTTTGTTCTATTGTCAATAGTTTTTGCAGCGCACGCGTAAATAGGTTTTCGATTTTACACCTTGGGTTACAAAATCGCAATTTTCATACGGATCCCTAATTCCTTTGAAAATAAAATATAGCCTATAACCTTCCTCGATAAATGGACTATCTAACACTGAAAGAATTTTTGAAATCGGACCAGTAGTTCCTGAGATTAGCGCGTTCAAACAAACAAACAAACAAACTCTGCAGCTTTATATATTTTTTATACTAAATTTCATGAAAATCGTTGGAGCCGATTCCGAGATTCCAATTAATATATATATATATATACAAGATTGCTCATTTAAAGATATAAGATTAATAATGTGAGTGCGAGTCTTCGACCGAGCGTACGAGTAGTCGGGATAAACTCTCGGGCAAGCTCCATTAATTTACGTTGGTGCCACCGCGTTAATTAAAAATTGGGTATAAAGCACTGACTATCCAATAAACAGAGATAATATTATTGTTAAGTCTGAACAGTGAACTCGCAAAAGGGGTTCTGTCAACAACTTACCCCTGGGGCTCTGTTCTGGTTTGAGTATAGGTTGTGTCCCCAACCCAGTCTGTTCTTAGAGTGGAATTGGTGGTTGACAGACTGAAAAGGACTTAAAGCATGGGTAATTTGCGGAGCCCTTTTTGAAGTTATACTTCTTTAGGCGCATTAGGCAAAATTATGAGATTGAAATTAAACACTTTTAACGAATTTATCGCGTGGATATTACATTATTTAATTCCCGACGTTTGATTTCAATGTGTAATAATCGCGAAACCCTAAGAAATCATTAAAAATTATGAGTAAATTTTTACATGCGCGCGCACATTCACGAAAAACCGAACAACTGAAGTTAGCTATAGTCAACATTATGGACATCTACGTATGTTTGACATATGTGACAACTGTATTCACGATAATTATTTATTCAAGTGTTTCTGAACCTACCACACGTGTTTTGTATCAGTCCGAATAAAATATAATACCTAAATATATATTTTCTCAAATAATATTATAATATATTATAAAATAATATTATAATAATTTAGTGGGATTTTATGTGATAAAAATAGTTTTTACATATTATTTTGAGTACTTTTGTAGAATTTGGGGTTAGTTGACGTGACGGTATGTATTATTGTGACTTTTCCATTAAACTTTATTTAACTAGATAATACGTTATAATAAAACTTCGTTTTCTTCAAACGTAGAATATGGAGATGTATAAAACTTTTGAAAAGATTTTTATATTGTTACGCCAAAGAAGTATAACGTGTACATATGTAGGTACACAAAAAAATTTTTTTTCTATTGTTTATGTCCGACCTTTCCACTAAAATCGACGAAGATCCTCGACTGCGCGAATCAGGGCCACGGGATTCACTCCCATGCTCCGCGACAATTTCAGGAACCCTAAAATCGCTATCTTCGCACGTAAGCGTTTGATATCGACACTAATACCGTATCAGTAGATAAGTGCTAGTCTCGAGTGAGCCGCTCTCTTTGACAATGGTCAAAATACGGAGGCCCAAGAAAAAAGTAAGTGAAGTTAATCTCCTTGAATAAGGATGGATTGGACAACCGAGGATCATGTAGTACGGTGGGGGTAGGAAAGCCTTCGACAGTTATCATATTCCTTATCACTACCTTCGTACTTTAGCACTGAAACAAACTAGAGAAGTGCATATTAAATTCTACTCGGTTGACATCAGCACAAGGCACGTAATTGAAGCTTATTCTGGTTCGGGGATTGTTCACGAAGTTCGCATGAAATTGGTTATGATGCTTTTTATGGCAATTAGTTGACATTTTTACTCTTTCGGCATTTTAGTCCGTGTGTTCACTGATTTAGAATACTTAGTGTCCCTGAGGGTGTCGTAAGAGCTAACAACAGGAATTGACGGCTGATAACCGCAAGAGAAGGAGAACTTGATACGAAACCCTTTTCCAAGCCGTCTGGCCAGCGTGTCACCCCACACCATCTTAAGGGGGTCGTAAGAGGCGACTAAAAGAGCGCAGTGATAGATCACTTAGCTGCAAGCTGAAACTTGCAACAAACTCAAAAGGAACTTTACTTATGTAGGTTTATCACAAAACTCTTATACTCTACTGTCCCACGCTAGGTGGTATCTCCATCCACACCTATCAGTTGTCATATCTACAGTCACACCTTTCGTACACAATTCCACATTCTTACAATCCATCCATCTCTTTAACTTTCCCACAATCCTTGAAAAGAAAAGGAAAACTTCACACAAACCCTGAGTCAACCCGTCTGGCCAGCGTGGCACAGTACGCTAATAACCCAGCATGTAATGATGTCTTAGGTTTTCACGATCTTTGCACATTGCAGGAAATCCGCGACAACGGATACTGCAAAGTGTCTGAAACGTTGGGATTAAATGATCAGTTGAATAAATAAATGATCAGGCCCGTCAGGAAATCATTTCCTGCAATACTCTCCATGTAATTGAAGGAGGCCCTAGTTAGCTTTTATGGGCTGAGTAGTGGAAGTTTCAGGGTAGCAAGCTACCTGTCGGATGGGTATTTCAGAAAATAGCATGTCTGCGGTCCAGGGTCGGGCGAGTGACTGTGTAAGCAACACATACTGGGTGTCATTTGGGTTCGAGCATTTGTAATGGCCGATACAGGGCGGTTTCGCGAACATGTGTCGTGCCAAACGTCCCATTTTAGTAGGTCGCCGAGTGTTAGTAGGTTCCAGAGTCCGACATAACTGCTGACTTACCCGCAAGGGGCAGCAATTTGCATTAACCAAGAAAGAAAGGGCTGGAGAGTCGTCTTAAAATGACTATGTCAACACGATAATCCAGCACCATCTTCTTCTTATAAATAAAAATGCATGTTTGTCTGTATGTCCTTTATGCATCGTAAACTATGCATTTGATCATGTGATGATCTTCAGCAAAGTGTGGTACATGGGACCACGAAGGTTTCGGAACATAAAAAATGTGTTTATTTTATCAATAACTTGAATGCATTTGACCCTAGGATTGTGTGATGGAAATAAACGCCAGGGTCTGGATCAGGCAGGCAGGATGGAGCAGGCAATTCAAGGAAATGCCCTATCGGGCACCGGCTCTCGCATACACACTACAAAACACAGTAAAACTACTTGCCTTAGCTAGCCGGGCCGACTCTATGTGTAATATTTGTGTAATTTTTCCTTCAAATTTATTTAAGTTAGTGGCGTAGCAACGCGCGGCGGTTACGCCTAGTTGTACATATAAAGAATAGTAAAAAGATTAGTGTAGTTTGCATAAGCACCCAGGTTAAGAGCAGTGCGTTGCGCAGGAGGCGGAGGCGTGCCTGGAGGCGGCGCGGGAGGCGGGGGAGGCGGGGGACGCCAGGCTGCAGCCCGCGAGGAACGCGCTCTGTGAGTACCGTTGCTCTACTCTCCTTCCACGCCCACTCCAGCCCCTCTTAGGTCTCTAGGGCAGCGCCTACCACCAGATGTTACAACGCGATTGAAAGCATGACGAGCTTTCCCCGGTACAGCTATGGCAACCTTTCATATCCACAGGATAACAACACCACCCAGACAGAGATGTCATCTGCTGTAAGGTCGGACGGTGCCAGTTTGAGTGACCCTTGAACCTGACAACCGTGACCACGTGGTGACGTATTTAGAATACACAGTGTCACCACCCCATCCAACCCGAGGGTGTCGTAAGAGCCGACAAAAGGAAATAATAACAACGATAACGTAGCTACAAGAGAAGGAAAACCTGTGCCAACCCGTCTGGCCAGCGTGGCACAGTAAGCTTATTTCCCCTTCATGTAATCGGAGGTCTGATTCGGCATTGGGTCATTTATGGGCTGAATAGTAGTAGTAGCTCTCTAAGAAGAGAGAGGACTTGATGTTTTTATACCTCCCGGCCAGTGTGAGTGACACTTCCGGCCCTGTAAAAAAAGGAAAACATGACGAAAGTAGAGTCCTTCGGCTGTCATCCTTCGGTTGCCACCTTGCTTCCCGCTGTTATCTCTAGCGACATTCCTCACCCGCAAGGTTGTGGTTGAGGCTATTTAGATGCTACTCACCCAATAGATAACCCACTGTTGTCGGGTGTCCTCCATTGCGGTATTGTGTGAAGTGGAGGTCTTTTCCCAGTCGGGGTCTGTTAGCCCTGCCAGGGTAGATCAGCAGGTTGGAGGGAAAATAGCCTACTGTGCCAACAATAATGACTATCACTAGGTCATTGAAACCATTATCTCCCATACTTTGTAGTGTGTTTTGACATTAACAAAAGACACATTCAATGATGAGTATTTAAGTGTAATAAAAGTGATCTTTACGCTTTTGTAAATAAAGTTTATTTTACATTTTTTTTTTCACAATAAGTGTCGTTGATACCAATTATAATGTAAACAAAAGATATTGTTTCTAACGGGGTGTCAATTAACGACGCACTTATCACTACTAGTGTTGTCAGTTATAAATTTAATCATTCTCGTTTTTTTTTCAATATGATTGGTATACCCGTCTTACTTTGTTTGGCTAACTACCGATATTTACACGGAGACCATCGGTAATTGTATACCAGCGGTAAATTTACACGCTACTGACTAAAATATAAAATTTGATGTTATTAAATATCACAACTAAACAGGGTATTTGTGTAAACAGTATAAAGGTTCGTATGGGAAAAGAGCGACATCTACTATAATTACACATGCTGTTACCCACGTTTTCGCCTGCAATGAATTTAAATTGGCTTATTTCCTTTTTTGAAAATAGATTACGATATTTCAATTTTTAACGTTGTGTAATTTACAAATAGCTACATAACACGTAATGAATAGTCACTTTCAGAAATATTAGTAGGATAAATTAACGATATATTGAAGACGAGACAGTTCCATTTTCTAAAACATCCTCTGAAACTATATCGATATAAATTTCCGTGTCAACCCTATCTCTGCATCACATCACTGCTCATTTGTATTGAGCCGACGCCATTTGCAATGCATTCAGTATACATTAGACTTCAAGACGGAGCTCACGTTGAAATGGCCAATAAAGTAGCCGTGGTCACAGGCGCTAATAAAGGCTTAGGATTCGCTGTCGTGAAAGGACTGTGCAAGAAATTTGACGGAATCGTTTATTTGACAGCTAGAAACGAAACTAGAGGGTTAGAAGCTGTAAAAAAGTTAAATGATATCGGACTTAAACCTGTATACCATCAACTAGACGTGACTGACAGTGAAAGTGTAGAAAGGTTCGCCAACTTTGTAAAATCTGAACACGGGGGGTTCGATGTTTTGGTAAATAACGCCGCCATTTTGGAATGGGACGAGGTCTATCCAAGTTATGACGCGGCTAAAAGGAACGTAGACAACAACTACAGAAGTCTTCTGACAGTTGAGAAATATTTGTTCCCGTTGCTAAGAGACGGCGCTAGGGTTGTCAATGTGTCTAGTGCTTACGGACATCTTTCTAATTTGAAAAACAAGAAGTGGTTACGCGTTCTGATGAGTCCGGATCTAACTGAGGAAGATATTAATGCTTTCGTTGACGATTACTTGGAAAGTGTGAAAAATGGGACGTTTGATAAAAGCCAATTCGCTGACGAGGGTAAACACGCGGAGCATAGGGTGTCCAAAATTGCTGTAACCGCTTTAACCAAAGTTCAGCAGAAGAAATATAATGATCGTAACATATCTATCAATGCAGTGAACCCGGGCTATATTAAAACTGACATGGCCAATGGCGGTGGTGAGGTATCCCCGGACGAAGCGGCAGAAGTGGTTCTATACCTAATCCTGGAAGCGTCGCCGAAGCTGAGAGGCACCTTTATGTGGTATAATAAGAAATTAGTCGACTGGTACGATGCTGATAGCGATTACGCTGGCAAAGGCCTTTGGTGAATTTCTTGGGATAGATAAATAAACATGACCTTCATTTTTGTCGTTGCTTTTGTTGTAGTGGTACCTATATTATTTTAAATACCATATGCTTTGTTGTTTCAATGAACTTTCTAAATGGTAAACAGTTCTATTCATTCTAAATCCTGATCATTAACCCATTCTATTCTGAGAGTATCGTGAGAGGTGAATAATAGTATCCTACCCTATATGAACCTACATAATCCACAAAATTGCCAAATTTACGTAGCAGTCGGCATATATCTCATAGGACTGACAGCCGATTGGCCAGAAACATCATCGAATAGCGACTACGGACCGGAAACCTAGGTGCTGATAGGGGTACACGCGATGAACCGACGACCTGTTTAAGGTCGCCGAAATCCGATAAACGCGGGCGCCTCAGGAACGCCCAGCAGTGGACTTGTTTTGGCTGTAACGATGATGATGGTGGTTCTAAATCCGTGACCCCGGGAAACTACGGTATAATTGGCGTAATGTTTATGCTCCATTCCTACAATGTTGAACCAACATAACAAGCCAAGCGTTATCGGGATCTTCAGAAGTCGTATTGTTTTACACCCTCCTTGTGGCGAAAATAAATGACCACTGTTACTCACTCCTTGCAGTTCTTGATTTAGGGCGTTGCGATGCGGTAGTCCTAGAAAGCTTGTTTAATAAGTACTAAAACTTATGTGCCACTAAATATAACTTTAAAATGGTGTTTTAAATTGTGTCGTATTTAAAATTACTACTTAGCTTACCGTGGTCTTGTTCCAATAACAAATTGAGTCCCAATCATTATCTGAAGAGAGGAAGTGCTTAACGGATTCTTATCCGGTTGCCTGAAGCTCACGAATAGCATTACCCTAGGGTATTACCATTATTATCATTGACAGTATTATTTTGATTGCTTTTGATGAATCCTAGGAAATCCCGTTAGTATTAAGTCAGACAATATACTTATACAACAGACAATAGACATATAAAATTAATCATCTTTAAAATCCAAATTGGTTTGATATATTTTATTATTTAATGATTTCAATTGTCTACAGACACCAATGTACATCTGCAAAAAAATCATTTCAGTTCTTCTGTCAGCTGTTTCATCGTCATACACTCCCTTTTCATTTCATCGCTCATGCAAGCCATCCAACTTTTCAACTTTTCGTAACACGACGAAAATCCTATATTATGAAATTCTTGATAGATTGTGACGTAGTCGATGGGTGGGAGATTGGTACGCCCGCTGAGCCCGGTAAATGCTTCTTATTATCTATTCCCAAGATTGCTTCCTAATATCTATTGTCATCTCAGCCTATAAGTATCTACCGCAGAGTGGGGCTTCCTCCAAGTTCATGGAGGGTAATTAGCGTACTGTGCCTGTATACGCTGGCTAGACGAGATTCGTATCAAGTTTTCCTTCTCTTATAGCTAGGTTATCGGTTTTCATATTTCCTTGTGTCGGCTCCTACGACACCTCTACTTAAGCCGGAATACGGCGGTGGCACTATGTATCACACATACGAGTACGAAGGTAACCTAAACGTATTATTGGAATTTTCAAGAATGGCTGTCTATTAATGACGTTTTATTTTACAGTTATGTATTAAACACTAGCTGCGACCCGCGGTTTCACCCGCGCTTACTTAATGTCGTACCGCAGGTGACGCCGCGGGGCGAAGCTAGTCTAAAAAAAGTAGCCTAAGTTACTCCTTATATCGTCAGCTGCCTATCAGTGAAACTCCCGTCAAAATCAGTCCAGCCGTTCTCGAGATTAGCCGGAACAAACAGACAGACGGACAGATAGACAGACAAAAATTAAAAAAAAAATATTTTGGTCTATGAACTGTGTATACATACCTACGCATTTAGTAAAAAGTGGTTATTTTATTATTACAAATTTATTATTTTATTTATTTGTATAGATGTGCTTTTAGTGACGGTCAAAATAGCGCAAACCGGTGTTGTTTTCTAGTGCCGAATGCACATAAAACACTGCTCAGTCTGACGTCGCATAGTGTAGTTGATGGAAAGTAGGAGAAGTGGCCTTTAATAAGGTGGTCTTTAAATTAAAGTTTTTCTTTCTAACTCGTCTTCTACTCTGCTTCCTTACCTTACACTGAGCTCCATTTTGCCCGATCTTCTACATCCTTTTCAGTCAGGCCATTGGCTCTCATGTCGGACATGACGACGTCCAGCCAGCGCTTGCGAGAGCGACCACGGGACCTAGCCCCAAGGACAGCCATATTCATGCATCTCCGACCAACGTACTCCATAGGCCGACGCATGATGAGGTCATACCATCGCAGACGACATTCTTGCAGTTTTTTTCCCCACGTCACACTACCTCGGATGAATGAGTTACGCCGCTCATTCACATCAGCATTTTCATCTCCGTGACGCGAAGCTCCTGGGTGTGTCTGCTTAGTGCCGGCCAACATTCGCGCCGTATAGGAGGACAGGCCGTATGATGCATTTTTTATATCTGCCCTTTGGAGGCATTTTGCGGTCGCATACAACGCCCGTTACATCGCGCCACTTCGCCCGAAGCCGCGCCTATAGGGGCTTGGATATCGTCGTCCACGTTGCCATACTCATGCAGCACGGATCCAAGGTACCTTAACGTATCGGACTTTGTGATCAGGTCCGAACTCTATTCGGATGGTGTTTGAATCCGTGCAGCCACAGCACATGTACTCAGTCTTCGCCACATTTAGTCTCGGGCCACCGTATTCCAGTGTGTCCTTCCAAATGTTGACTTTGCGCTCAAAATGGGCTTTGTTCTAATTAATGAGGGCGAGGTCATATACATCATTAGCCAAGGAGGCTGATCTTGGATGATGGATGGATGTTACTAAATCAAGCACCGCGTTAAATGAAAAATTGGTGGTGAAATCCCCTCCACGGGCATAAAAAACATTTATTAACTGTTATACTCCCCTTGTGCACAGATACGAACGGTGATGCGGAGTACAGAGAAGACGAGGCAGGAGACACGCTGCCCACAGACATGTCCGACACAAGCGACAGTGAACCCGACAAGCCGCACAAGTGAGTATCTGCCGTAATCCCTCCTCCGTAGTTAAAACTGGTCCCGGCTCTAAAATATATGGCAGTAGATACACGTCACGGCCAACCAAATGATTTCCAGTTGCCCCTGTTAATTCAAGTCAATAGACTGTTAGTGAACCTCAGTGAAATTGGTAAAAGGCAAGGCATTTAAACTAAGAACCAAACAAGGTAGTCTAATGTAATGGATCTAATGAGCGCCTAATTTTCAAACGTGACGTAAAAGGTACAAAGTTCATAATTGCATGATAATCAACTTGCAACCGGGGTCTCTGATTCCTCAGTATGATCGCGTCGGTTGGAGCGCAGGCAATGTCGCGCCTTTTCTGGCTTTAAAAATCTTCACGTAGTGTCGGGCCATTCAAAATTCTACCAACACGTAATTTGATTGGATTGTGATTACACATACATTTTTCTAGACTAAGTCAATATCTATGTATTTTTTTTAGCTTTTCTCCGTAGAGAAGCAACCGAAACTGTGGTGGAATTTCCGTTTAAATGAATGCATAATATATTATCACTTATTCTTCTTTTAATATATACAGCATGTTGGTAATATTTGTTTGTTGAGCAAGTCTTCTTTTTTGTTTCGATTCGTGGGTAACCCTCTTTCGGCACCCGGCCAGGGCCAGGTTACGCGAGGGGCCGAGGTGCGATAATAGTATATTTCATTACAAGTGCGGAAAGGATGTCATTACAACGAGTTCCGACAAATGTGTACCCGAGCCGAGGCGCAGCCGAAGGCGAGGGTTGACAGTCGGAACAAGTTGCAATGACGGTTCCGCACGTGTACTGAACGACTATTTTTAATACAGTTGCGAAAAAATGAAGCAATTTAATAAAATATTATAAACACAATAAACTCAACTAACTAATCATTTCTGAAAAATGGCGCCGACCGTAGAATAGCAGGTTTTTTTTTTCTTCACCCATTCTGGTAGGCAAAAGGAACAATGCCCATACAGCCAAGTCTTCAGTAGAATTTTTTTATTGATATGAAATGAAATTTAATTAGATGAAATAAAACACATTCAATCAAATCATTAAATCTGATATTGAAACAAATTAGTACGTAGTTTCTTTTTAGAAATATACGTATTTGCATGAATCATAAAAACTTCTATGATTTTTTTTAGTAAAAACTTCATGGTTGGTTTTTCCTTATAATAGACATTATTTTGACAGTTGGGAAAGAAAACGCACTAGTGCGGGAATGGTAAAGAAAAAGCACGCGTGTGTAATAGCCTACTTCCCGAACGCTATACGTCCCTGTAATATGCCACTTTTTGAGCAACTGTATTAAAAATTGACGTTGCACCACGGTTAGTCATCAAACCCCTCGGAATGTCCGTTGCGGGCCGTCTGCCACTCGGGTAACGAATCTATCCAATTGGTAGCGGCTGTTTAACTGCAGCCTGCTTCATATTTCGCTTTCGGTTACTGGCAAGTTGATCAGACGTAATGTTAAGCTGCGCGCCGATACCTTTTCCGTTGGCTAAGCATTCCGGCATATTTCTCTTCCCAAAGAAGAAGCGGAGACCTAAACCCCCGAGAAGAGCCTTCAGGTAACATCAGTCGTGGTTTACTAAAAAAATTCGTAAGCATAGCATTGCAGATTTATGCGAAATTGAGATTAGACATTGAAATTAAACACTTATTAACGGATTATTTGGCAAAACAACGTTTGCGGGATCAGATAGTGTATTATAAAATACTGAGTATTTTAAATGCATTTCCTACAGCAATTAACATAACATGAGTTGGCTTGATAGTCCAAGTTCCCTCTTTAATATTGGAGGGAGCCAACCCGATAATTGGCCGTATATTGAATAAGAAGAGCAATATACTATATTATATGTAGTAGCATTACCTAATATCACAACAAAGAGCGTGATTCTGTGTCATTAGCGAACAATAATTTCACTAATGTAATTATCGAAACATTTTGTACAAATTAGCGTAAATCTCTATCATTGAAAACCTTTTTTATCATCTATATCTATACTAATATATAAAGCTGCAGAGTTTGTTTGTTTGTTTGTTTGAACGCGCTAATCTCAGGAACTACTGGTCCGATTTCAAAAAATCTTTCAGTGTTAGATAGTCCATTTATCGAGGAATGTTATAGGCTATATGTTATTTTCAAAAGAATTAGGGATCCGTATGAAAATTGCGATTTTGTAAACCAAGGTGTAAAATCGAAAACCTATTTATGCGTGCGCTGCAAAAACTATTGACAATAGAACAAAATAATGTACTATGGGTTTGTAGGTCTTATAAAGATCTACAAAAAAGTCCACGAGAGCAGATATGTAATTATCATAGTTTAGTCACATTAACCGATTTTATGTTCATAAAAAATATGCACGGGTTCGAAGCCCACGCGGGCGAAGCCGCGCGCTAAAGCTAGTTCCATATATAGTTGCTCTCATCATATTGAAATGGCTTATTCTTCAGCCCATAACTGTCGAATTAAGCCTCCTGAAATGTCTAGGCGGTATATTAGCCGACTATTGCCCTGACCAGATGAGTTTCTGTGTCGCCACATCGTTTCAATCCTTAACTGCGCAGACCGGCCTCCTCCAAGCTCAAGGAGCTGAATGAATTCACTTACTGCACCACATAATATGTTGGCACAAGGTTTCTGTAAAGTTTTCCTTTCCACTAGCTAGGGCTATGTTGAGTGCGTGTCGCGTTGGCATGGAAAATCAAATCGATCAAAAATCTATTTATTCGACAGTGGCACACCTGAGCTCTTTTGATACGTTATTTTAGATTTACTACATTGTCCGTATGGTGACGGATTTAGAATTCATTATGTCGCCAACCCATACCATCTCGAGGGTGTCGTAAGAGGCGACTAAAAGAACGCAAAAGGCAGATCACCTAGCCGCAAGAGAAGGAAAACTTGATACAAACTCTGTCCCAACCCGTCTTACCAACGTGGCAAAGTTGGCTAATTTCCCTCCATAAATTTGGAGGTGGCCAGAGTAGAAGGTCATTTACGGGTTGCTCTACAGAGAAGAGTCGGCAATAATCTCTAAAAATCAGTTGCATTTTTAAATCGCCACTTTTGGAAGGGAAGACTTTTATTAGACAGATTTGTGAGAGCAAGCCCGCGCAAAAGTCATAAAGGGCCAAACATCGGCAGAATATTGTCAGAACTGCTTGCCTGAGCTGACCGACCCCCAGGAACGGTGCCTGTTCACAAGGTTGACGCATGTAACAGCCGCCGCTCTCCGCAACCATATTGCAGAGAAGAGAGTGACCCGCCACACGGCGCCACCAATGCCATGAGTCAGGTTGCCATGAGCTTGGTGACGTTGTGCTTTCTAAACGCGTCACCAAAATGATAGCTTCTGTTGTTGCAGTGGCGGCGATGTGGACAAATGCACCGTCACGCATGACGGCAAGCTCCTGTTGCGGCAGCAATGCCCGTTCAACATCGACCAGATGTTCACGATGATCTTCACCAACTCCAAGTTCAACCTTGAGCTGCTGGCGGACAGGAACACCACTGATTATGTGCAGGTAAAACCTCATGACCCACTGCTGAGCCGTCCTCCTCCAATTACGTGGAGGGTAATTAGTCACCGTGCCACGCTGGCCAGACGGGTTGGCAGAGGATTTCGTATCAAGTTTTACTTTTCTTGCGGCTAGGTTTTCGGTATTGTCATTTCCTTTCGTTGGCTCTTACGACACCCTCAATATGGAATGGGGTGGTGACAATGTGTATTCTAAATCCGTCACCACACTTTATGCAACTGTCGATGCATTTAGGAAAGAGCTTGTCGAACGGCTGAGCTGATTAAGGTGTCTTGTGGCTCTAGGGGTTGGATGTGCCGCCTTCGGATCACGGGCCCCGGGTTCGATTCCGGGGTCGGGCAAGTGTCTTTGTGCAAGCCACTGACACTTGCTTTGCTCCTAGTCTGGGTGTCATTTGTATTCGTGAATTACATGTTTGTTTGTAAACTGTGGCCCCGCGATACAGATTGTATG
Source organism: Clostera curtula (assembly GCA_905475355.2). NCBI lineage: Eukaryota > Metazoa > Arthropoda > Insecta > Lepidoptera > Notodontidae > Clostera > Clostera curtula. The sequence continues at coordinate 685,955 of FR997804.1, read as the reverse complement.
TAGTGCAGGACGTTTCAGTTAAAAAAAAAACTAAATAAAAATATCCGTTTAGGAGCTTTGTTGCCATAGACAAGCACGTCAAACTTATATCAGCCTTCAACATTTGTGTATTTTGAAAATGTTGATTTCCAATTAACTTTGATGCCGTCGAAATAATATTCCTAACTAGCCGTTACTGGTGACTTTGTCTGCGTTAACTTAAAATTGGATTAGTTCCTTTTTTTTCAAATTGATGTCGCTGCTAGAGAATTCTACGCGGTATAACTATTTGCAAATCGCTGCGTAACGTGGAATGAATTAACTATTCAGTCAATTGCGTAACGTATTGTCTTTATTTGTCAATCCATCTCTTTTTGGTGTCCCACGAGACTTGCATCCTTATTTCTGATTACCTTTCTTTCGGCTCCTCGATGCGGTGGACTGCGGAGTAGCCGACAAACATCTTTATGTAAATGTGCAGTGATATTGTTTGCCGGCTACTATAATGAGTAAAAATACATACTAAGGTCACTCGCATTACTCCCACAGGCGCCATGGCAGGAACAGAACGGGCTTAAGTGCAGACAGATTAGGTACACGTTGGGTTTGACGTCGGGACCCATCGGACCTAAGGAGGTTCAGGTTACCGAGACACAGGTGAGCACTAATCACTGACGGCGAATGGCACAGAAATGTCATCGAGTGGCGACCACTTGACGGTAAATGCAGTTACCAGCACGGCACGACGACCTTGTTAAGGTCGCCGGACTCCGGTGAATGCGGAAGGCTCAGGACGGACCTGGGGAAATCCTTGAGGGTTGTCCGGCAGCAGTCTTCATTTGGCTGAAATGATGATTCAAAATCAAAACTTTTGACAAGTCGAACAATAAAATTAAATTTATCATCTACCACCGGTGTGGAATGTAGCTCTACAGAGAAGAGCCGGCAAGAAACTCTGTAGTTGCTCTTTTTAGGCACAAGACCGTGATAAGACAGATGTGTGAGAGCAAACTCGCGCAATAGTCGCCAATTTTTGCGTTTGTTTACCGGCACCTACAGATATTCAGCTCATAGATGACCCACTGCAGAGTCTGACCTCCCCCACCTACATGGAGGGTAATTAGCCCACCGTGCCACGCCGTACGGGCCGGCACAGGGTTTGATATCAAGCGTTCCTTCTCTTGCGTCTAGGCTTCCGGCCTTGTCTGCGGTTCTAAATCCGTCAGCACACGGTCCATAGACAGAAGCCCTCCGACCCGGTTCGCAGGTGATGAACACGTGCTCGAAGGCGGGCGTGGTGTACTCCATCGAGTCCACGAGCGAGAACGCGGGCATCCCGTACGCGGACTACTTCAGCGTGCACGTGCACTACTGCCTGCACCGCGCGGCTGAGCACGTCACGGACCTGGCGCTGTACGGCCAGGTCAAGTACAAGAAGAGCATGTGGCCCATGGTCAAGAGTGAGTGGCTCTTCTATGCAGGCAGCGCAGTGCCTTTGGCCACCGGTTCGATTCCGGGGTCGGGCAAGTGTCTTTGTGTCAACCGGAGGCATGGCGAGCTGTTATTTGGGTTATAGTGCTCGCGGAAGCGCTAGTCACCTCCGGGGGTATGCGAGGGGGTGCGACGGGGGAGGGCGTGATTGACAAGACGCACACGATATATTTGAGTGCAGATAAATCTCAGAATAACATGTAAGAATTAATGTAATAAATATAAATATCCTTGAACATTTATATTTATTTATTTATTCATCTGTCTCGTGTATGTTTAGAACAAACTGGCGAGAACAACTGAATTGTGACAAGGACAAATAATAACATGTTTTAATTATAAACATCAGTTGTACAATAATGTGTTTATTTAGTGACACGCTCACTGGGATAATGGTTATACAATGTGATGCAATGCAGACTGTACTACTTCGGATAAATGGTATCTTAGGAGGTGCTTCTAATATGGGGCAAAGGTATACTTTGCAATTTTTATGAATCTACAATTGGCCAGAAGTAAGAGCTTTATGGACGATTCCTCACGAATACCCGGCCGGTGCCTAGGGGGGTTCCGTGAGACTCCCGGCACAGATTGATGGTAATTCGGGCCCCGACCTACCCCCTAAAACCATCAGCGCGTCTCGATTCCCCAGTTTCCTCTCCCAGTTAGGGAACATACTGCGATCTCGATGAGCGGTGGCCCTACGCTTACATGGGGAGCTCTGGGCGTTCCCCAAACTCGCACGCCGGATGCTGTTCACTCCATCACCGCGCCGTCGCGGCAGTTTAGGCCTCCCAAGGAAACTCTGAGGATCGAGGATTTTCTGGAGCCACTCCGTATTGTAAAGAGTGCCGAGGTACCGACGCCTAATCTGTGTGTGGTGGCCTGTGCTAGCGTTCCTGGAGAAGAACACGATGGGCGGGCTGGAGCAGTTCGCGCGGCTGCTGGAGGCGCGTCTGGCGGCGGAGGCCGGGGCCGCCGCGCCCGCCCGCAAGGCCCGGCGCCTCCGCCGGCCCAAGGGTCAGTACTACATTCATTCCACCTAGCCAACCTTTGGGCGATGCAGAGAACGACATGGTAGGCGCTAATAAAAGAGACACTGCAATTCAATAAAGATAGCCACAGGAATAAATATTATTAATACATCTCATTTTTTTCATGATGATATCTTAACATATGTAACGTACACATGTAATGTTTTCTATCTTGAAATTTACTTTAGTCGTCTCTTACGCCACTCTCAGAATGAAATAGGGTGGTGACACCATGTTCTCAGTCCATCACCACACGAAAGTTGAAATATACGCGATACAAATAAAGAGCTACATATTTGATTTTGATAAAAAAATACAGTATTCAAAAGATTCGACATGGACATTATCCGATGGTATCTCTGTTACTTGCCACACAATATTTGATACAAGCAATTATTGGGATATTTAAATGTAGTGAATCTTTGCGGTATGCTTTTCTGCAACGCGTTGTTGATGTTTGTATTTCGGTTTATTTGACAGGCGCAGTGTCGTCGCAGGAGGCTTCGGTGTGTGCCGTAGCCAAGTCCCCCGCAGTGCTGTCGCCCCGCGGGCCGGTGCGCGCCAGCCGCAGCACGAGGGAAGTGGCCTGGCTGGCTGCCATACTCCTGGTGCTGCTGCTCATCAACGCACTCTTGTACTGGAAGCTGTACTACGCGGACCGACAACACTACGCATTGCATTTAGAGGACTTACAGAATAGGTCAGTGGCAGTTTCTATTCTCCCCTGATACGTACTCTATCTATAGCATATAGCGCTGTCCGTTTAGCTTAAAGCAAAGAATATTGAACTTGGGAAGTACCTGTGGTCCAAGAGGTGACCCTTGGGGTACGCCCACTAAGGCAAGTCGTATTTACTCATATTTGATATTTATTTAAATTGCAATCTAGTTTGATAAGGAAATAAATGAAGCGAAATTTAAAAGGTAAATGTTACATAAAAAGCGTTTAGAATTTTTTTCAATAAATATCTTTTCGACACTGTCAAATGCATTAAGAAAATCCTCGAATACACCAATAGATGTACGATCTCTATTTGTTGAATAAATGGCTTGCCTTATGGCCATTTGTTGGTCATCCAATATTGGTCCCATGATTGTTTAAAGCTGGACGAAATGGATGCTTCCAGGATGAACGTGGTGAGCGGGTCTGCGATGGCGGACTGGTCTCGCCTGCTGGAGCAGCACACGCAGCATCAGCGGGGGCAGCTGCTGGCCTGGAGGGACGCGCTCGAGAGGACCGTGGCGCACCTCGCACAGGTCAGCCGGTTCCACCCCACGTACACGTCATGCTCATACACTAACTGAACGAGCACGCTCATGCGGACAACTATACGTAAACCACATAACTGAAACATCGCCCGGCAAGAGGTGGGTGGGGCGGTCATCGACACACACGTAGTTAATAGTTCCGTGATAATATTCGATGAGTATACTTAGGTCATTGTGTCGGGGCTTTAATTCAATTTTTATTTTTTGCTTTTTATATGTACACGCTTATTATGATGTTTGTAATGTGCACGTGGTGCGCTTTCATTTGAGACCCCACTCGATTATATTTGCAGACTTCGGTTATTCTGCCCCACTTTCACACCCCATAACTTTTAAACGACTCAACCGATTTTCATCTAGCATGTCTAAGAACACTCGCCCGTAACTCACCTGTCATACAAAAAAAACTGTATTGAAATCGCTTCATCCGTTCGCGAGCTACGGTGCCACCACAGACAGACATACAGACACGTCAAACGTCTTGCCGCGCGGGCGATGTTTCAGTTATGTGGTTTACCAGTTACCTATTAGTGACCAAACATGTATGGGATATGACGGTGTGGGCACTTGAATTTTAGCATTAAGTTATGTTATTTTCTAGACGGAACAAGCATTAACGAAGCTCCTAGAAACCATTAAACCGTCGCTACAGAAGGCGGAGCAAGCTACGCACGCCACACACGAAGACCTGTGAATGTCTCGTACAAACTGGCTCATCGGGTGAGTCAACGATATGAACTTTGTATAGCATATTTTACAGGCCAAAAATCTCTAATATACAGGCTGTAACAAGATATACAGAACAAATCTTGTATACCATTGGCACAGTGCAAACTTCTAATAGTTTTTTTTTAATCTTTATTTTAAAGGGGAACGTTCAAAAAGAACACGTAATCCCACACAGACTTCTAATAGTTAAAATTCGATTCAAAAAATGGTCGACGTTTTCGTCATAAATAATAATTTTTAACACACAAGTGCTCATTTCAGTTAGCTCTATGATTCCGGATGTATACTTTTTGTTACACGCTGTATATAAGAAACATGAAGTGAATTTGACACGGCTATATTGTTGATCAATGTATCCGTAGGAATTTGTAACTGTAAAATTTGCAACACCGCCAAATATTCTAATTACTGTTGACTAGATACTTAGGATACAAAAATTGTCGTTGTGATTGTAGCAAAATTGTTTCATATTTGAATATCAATTATGTCAAATTATTTGGCAAATTAATGTTAAAATGGACTTCTGTTCATATTAGGCCACTGGCCACCGGTAGACAGTTGAAATATGTTTACATAACTACAACATTTTATAACAATACCCCAACTAAAATAACCCGTGTTCCAACTCGTTGACATTACCCAACATACCAGAATTGGGCGGATGTCCCTACCAATACCGGTAGTTCATTTACACCCAGCCATAATATTCCACACGTTCTCTAATGGACAATTTGGAACTTCCCAAAAAACGGCTGGACCATTTGCCTGCGACCACAAATATATTTTCAGTGTAATGAAAGGAAGACATTGGCTATATCTTCCATGTAGACTACCAATGCGTCAACTTCGCTCTACAACCTGCATTTGAAAACCACTGACGCTTGGTAACGATTTCCCTAAGTCCCTACATGCCCGACATGTCTTAAAACTCTTTAGCTGTATCGTACTTAGAAATAGAGAAATACGTAGGTAGTAAAACAATCTATATAACAATTGAGATAGCGTCCTCGACATTTATTCAATATAGAATAAGACTGTGGCGGAATGCCTATCACAATAGGCGGTAGAAGTGCGATTTCGATGAAAATAATTGATTATTGATCGCATTGTGAGTTGACGCCAAAAGAAATAATGCACTTGAATGGTAAACTTTAAATTTTAGGCAAGTGGCGCAAGGCTCCTGTCATTAAATGACTGCTAATGTCACTTCGAGTGACATCTGTCTATTACACGTTCCACACAAATAATTCCGCAGGGAAATGTATAGAATAGAACATTGACTAATTTTTCGGTTCTATTTAAACATTTTGAAGTTTCGGTAATGACCTCTATATCAAATTTATTAGAATTAAGGTTCTCAATTCGTCGGGAGTCTTTTTTATGTATGTTCACTATGTATGATTACTCAAATACGCTATGACCGATTTAGAAAACATATTTATGGTTTCAAAAGGTATACTTCCCAATCCCTTTTTAAATGTTATTGAAATCGTTTCAGTAGTTGGGTATAAAGTTTGGCTGGCTGAGACGGGCCTCCCGCTGCAACTTGAAAGTTAAAATTGATCAAAATATTTGTATAAAGATATATAATTAAATTACATGTATAGATTAATCCGTTCGGGTGCATCCAAATATTTTATCCTAAATACGTCTGGCAGAGGTTTTCTTCTCTCAGTTATAGCCACAATAATTACTTTATCGGATAAAACAATTAAAAAATTGATAATATCTTTTTTTTTTAAATTACCTTTATAACAATGTTCGTAGTTGTAACGCCCGCATAAAAAGAAAACCTCGCAGACACCTACTGTGATAAAATGTAGATACAAATTATAATTTATCTTCTAGTGAATATGTTCTTGTATCCTTTTCATTCAACTATGGAGAGTAGAGGCAAAAGAATTGTCTTGTTTTCAGACAAATTGAAAGTGTTCGCCGAAATAGCGCTATCAATAGCAACACGGTATGGCATAGATCAGCAGTTGGTTTAAATGCCGAATAGAAATATTATTATCATTATAGCTTGTCTACATGCTTTCGTGACTCCACTTTTTGCGACTTGGCATACCTACATGTAGTTCTCCTTACCTCTACTCTCCTTATGTGGGCGACGTACGCGCGGTTCCCGCGTACATACGTCAACAATGTAATTAAAAAATAGCGTCGCCTATTACATCTGCCTTGCTCTCTTGCGAACAGTATGAGACAGGTAGGTAATGTAATAAGCGATTTTGAATTAGCTCTAGGTAGGGAGTAAATTGTAAATCCGTAATGTTGAGTTGAGACCTAACATCTGCTTATGTGTTCAGTGTGTACACAGTAATAAATTGAAATAATATCTTCTAATACAAGGAGTAGATGTATTTTATGAAACCATTTTGTTTCACATTGAAATACACGCAAATGATAGATGACGGGTCTCGATTATTAGACAGTTGTAAGACCGATAACGATATCGCAACCGGTATTAATATGGGTGTCTCAACTCGTTAAATCCCATCTTCAAATCAAGTTTTCCTATTCTTGTACTTTGCTTGTCTATGTGGAATCCTCATGATTTAATGGATAGTGTATTCTGAACTCGTTACAATACGCGAATAGTATTTTTTTAATAATTGGTGTGAATATTTCTAACAATATCGTTATCGGCCAATGACAATGCTATTTACAACTAGGCTATTATATTTTTAAGTATGCCTGTCTTAGGCCCGCTGTTATTATAATTAAATTATCTACTATTATTTTTAAGCATATCTTAAGCTCTTTTCAAATTCAATGTCGTAGATGACTTATGTATTGTTTTTAAAACATCACCTCTTAGTATTTTTAAGTATTGGATATTACGTTTAACGGGCCTTAATGTTGGTAATTTTTCGATTGTGATATCGCGCATATTTGTATTTTAATTTGTATTAAAAGGTTGGTAGCTGCATATCTGATGCTGGAAATCCAAACACTTCTGATTGACACCCAATACGAATGTACATAATAACAACGACTAGACAACAAAATTTTTATGTTCAACTTACCTCGTTTTGTCCTAATTATTTGTGCTGGTTTATAGATATATAAATTTTACTATTTCGTTTATGTAGTAAAAGCTTTATCGAATTATGTATGTTATTATCTTTTTTTTTCAGTGGCAATATGGTAAGAATTGTCATAGAATATTATTTCGTTTACGGAAACACTTCATTGTTTAAATTTTTAATCATATCGCGGTGTGATACCTGGTATTTTAAATTACCATTGAAATGAAAAAAAGTACAATAGCATATTAAAGTGCAATTTTTAGCCTATGTATTTATGAACTGTAAGCGTAATGTGAATAGAATGAACGAGACGTTGTCTTTATAAGTTAATTTTGTCATTCTACAAATGACTGTAAGCACTACAGTTTTGAGTAATTTTTTTAGGTGCAGCACCCGAATTTAATGATAAACTGAAGCCGAAGTAATGATTACCGATAATCGACAATACTAAGAACTTAAGCTAAGTAAGTGTATGTATGTACTGTTTGTCAATACCATCGCGAGACACGCTTGGCGAAAAATAACGACTTTTATCGCATTAGTCGCGTCGCTTAGTTCTAGTTTTGGATTTCCGTGTCTATTCAAGTGATTTTTTAATCTTCTTTATTTTAAAACATAGCATGCAATGCAATCAATCACGAAATTAAAATCAAGAAAGGAGTTGCAAGAGCAGTTCCGAAGAGTCGATCTTATTCAGATGCTATATCACGAGTTATTCCAAAATCATTCATAAAAAACTGATAATATTAAGATACGTTAGTCTTTAATTTGAAGTTGAGGTTTGGTGCATTTAGTTTTATTTTGATTTGAGCAGGCTCAAATCTTAAGCCGTTCTGTATCCTATTATTATTTGAATATTGCTCTATATGTATTTCAAATAAAATCATATAAATAATCTATTAAGATTTGTGGACCACAATTTGTGGAAATTTTAATTGTGTTGGTAATTATTGCATACCTATTTCATCATATATTGGATGCTCCAGGGTAGCCCGCGAAATTCAAAATTTCTTACGTTTTTTGCAATTTGCAGGTCAGTGCTAGTTGTATGTTGATTAAAATGTTATTCGCGGCTGTAAGACGTATGTAGTTATATAATTATAATCATCAATACAACCCTCCAAGCTCATAAAGGTGTAAATTGCAAAAAACGTAAGACAATTTTAATTTCGCGGGCTACCCTGGAGCATCCACCTTAATATCGTAAAGAATAATAAGTCGGATGTTGCTTTTCGTTGTAGTGATGATCTCTGTATAATTGTCTATGTTTAGTTAATATTTGGTGCTTTGTAACTTTAATTTTTAAATTGATATATAACTGTTTATGTCTGAGAAATTATGTCAATTATGTATACTTTATTTATACCAATAATTATTCCTTTAACATTAATTTTTACGTACTGCTTTATTAGGCAATGCTAAATGTTACCTTCAATGAAATCGAGTGTTCTATTTATCTATAAAACTGGTTAGCAATAAGAAACCTAATCCACTTGTAACAAGTTCCATTCCAAATATATATGCGTAAAAGGATACGATCTGAATTTTTTAATAAGCTGGAAAGAGAACAATTGAAATGTAGCTATATTGTTATTAATGTGCATTTTTTAAGTTATATTCTATACCCGACCAGTGAAATTGGGTAAGGGAGTGTTGTCCCTAGTATGAAAATGATTATGGAATTAATAGTCTGTTCGATAAGTAGGTACCTGTATGTTCGTTAAACCGCCTCAGTTTTAAATTAGAAAACTAAACAATATGTTTCATGCGCAACACAAGTAAATTTGCGGTAATTAAGCCAATTAATTTTGAGATGTTGTAATGGAGTTTCTTTAATGTAAAAAACTAGCTTTTGCGTATGTCATGACCCGTGGTATAACCAAGAACCTATACCCATGTCTTAAAGGTGATCGATCATTCCTGACCCCAATTACGCAGTTCGTATTTATCGAGTTAACTCTTATGGACGTATGCACAATTGTAAGGCCTGGAATACACATGCTACGTAGTAGCACATAAGCACGCTAGTTACATAATAGCATACAATTAGTGCACCTATACGAAAAGAGCATGCTTGTGAACAAGCACGCTACTAAATCGCAAGCCGGTCTCTTTGTCGTACTAGTTAGCACACGGTGAGGCGAGGGGGAGAAAGCGGCGGCTCTATAGCAAGTCTGAACGCGTATTCTATGCGAGCATGCTACCTACTTGATTTGTTTGCGTAGTCACGATAGTCCCCTTTCATTATAGGTTTCTTTATTAAATGTATTGTAAGTAATAATATAACTGAATTTAATTCGTTCCGCAAAGAAACGTCCATTTTGAATGCTGATTAAGAGCATGTGTATCTCACACGTCCTAGAAAGAAGCATGCTAGTAATAAGTATGCTTCAGAGGTATGTGCTCTCATGAGCAAATATACACACTTGCAGAGCATGCTATAAATGAGCATACTACCTAATAGCAAACAAGCATGCTTTTCTAGTAGCATGTGTATTCCAGGCCTAATAACATTTAAGACATGATCTTATTTGTGTACATTAGTTGTTAGTCTCGGTATTGAATAAAATATTTTAATGAATTTAGAGTTTAATTTTAAAATACTCAAATGGCAAATTTTCTATAGGCGATGAAGTAGGGGTTTCATAAAGTTGTAAATAGTTTTATATTGCCCATTTTTCGTTTTATGTTTAACAATTTAATCCACTGCAGATAGTCAGTGGTCTTTCGAAATTCAAGCTACATTATAAGTATTTTTATGAAACTACAGAAACTTGACACTGGCTGAACATAAAGCGCTTCAACAAAAACTAGGGTCTTTCATAGCTACCATTTTTTTGCCATTAGATTTAGGACGTAAATAAAACAATATTTTGCAGTATATCCTTTTAATAAATTGTTGCCATAACTGTTGTCTTCAATATTAGTTTGAAAGTTCCGGGTAATACTTGCACTGGTCATCGCATTGTCTTACCTCTATATCTAGGCACTTCTCAGCCCGTAAAAGACCCACTACAGAATATGGCCTCCTCCAATTACCAAATAGAAATTAGCCAACAGTGCCACACTGGCCAGATGGGTTGGTATCTTCTCTGGCGACTTGGTTTTCTGCCATTTCCTTTAGTCGGCTCTCACTACACGATGAAATGGGCTGGTGGTGACACTGTATTCTACCGTCACCACACGGACTAACTAGCTTGCACTTGCTAGGCAGCAAACCCACCTGGGATGGACATTGGTAAGGAAGATATCATATAACAAATTATAAGTAACAAAATACAGTACAGCCATGCCATGTGGGTTTGCACCTTAGAATCTTGAGATATAACCATAAACACTCAAAGCACTATAAGCCGTGTGTCAGACAATATATTTTTAACACCTTCAACGAGTTTGATGCACTCTTTGCAATAATTTCAGATATGAATCTTAAATATATTGTGTGCTACACAACTAAGGCGGTGACCAAGTTATATTAGGGGATCAAGGAATTGGTATTGGATCATCTTACACTACAAGCACAACGCTATCATAGTTAAAGAAAGGCTCCATATACTCACCAAGCCCTACAAAAAAGAACGGAAATAAAACCATAAAATACCCCGACACTGTGTCAAGATTTATTGACAAATCCATCATACACAGCAGTCGCGAGTGTGAACCTTACAACTACAGAGATAGGGTCTATTTGTCGTCGTCCTTGAAGACCATGGTACTGTGGCATTTGCCGCAGTAGTGTCGGTCCTCCATGACTGCCATGAAGACTCCAGCGCCGCATTGCTCGCCGGTGCACTCGCGCCTCAGTCGGTGAATCTTGCCATTCTCATCGACCTGTAAGTCAAATAAGAATCTTGCAGTCGTAACTAAAGATGGGGAGATCATTGTTTGATCAAGTTATTAAGCGGGAGGAGTTTTAAGAAACCACTTTTACAATCAGCTTCAAATCAGTGAAGTGAATATTTTACTACGTAAAATGCGAATACCTCCATAAATAAACAAGAGCAGTTGAAAACATAAACAAAAGAAATTATCTTTTAACATAGGTAAATAAGTTAGAAGAGAATTTCTTTATCCATTTTTGTATGTTACTATTTCATATGTATTTTCAAATAAAGAACCGTTATGAAATAGGTTTCCGAGTTAAGTATAACATTAATGGAAGGGAGTTAAATAATGTTTAACTAATTCGAAAAATACAACACAACATGGACATTATTGGCCAAGTATTTATAGTAGATGATCATCTACTCTTAATTTATCTATTTAATCTGTGATCTAGTAGCCGTAGCACACCTTGTTTATTACAAAGTCCGCATAGTAATGCACCACAAAAATCAACTAACAAAAGACAACCACGGTGATATCACGCTTCGCTATTTTCCAAACGTTTACTTATGTAAAGGATACTAATGTACTTATGAATCACTGCAAGTGCATGCACCGACTTGTCTGGCTCGACTCATCAAAGCACGTTTAGACTTGTGTTTATTCATATGAGCACCTTCAGTTTTTGTACATGTGCTAAGGTTTATTTTCTTTTTGGAAACCTGTTTAGACGCGTTCACATTCTTTGCATTGTAACCTTGGGTTCTGATTCAAATCAGCTGACTATTAAAGCGGCACTTGATATGAGTTCGTGTTGTTGTAATTTTGCGTTATTTGAGACCAAGTATTTCATAAACATTCCAATGCCTAATTAAGAACAAAACTGACCTAGCAACTAAAATAAATGCTTGTTACTAATTGGTACATAGCTCATACTTTAATAAATTAAAACTTCCATTAAAAACGTCACAGACACATGTTTGTTGAGTACTTCTCACAAACCTCTTAATCATTGGTACTTCACTACATAGTATAAAACAAAGTCGCTGTCGCCTGTCCGTCCATAAGTATGCTTAAATCTTTAAAACTACGCACCGGATTTTGAAGCGGTTTTTTTAATAGATACAGTGATTCAAGAGGAAGGTTTTTATGTATAATACATGCATAATTTCCCCGTGCGACGCCTGGCTGGGTCGCTAGTACTTAATAACTTGATAAAATAGGTTAGCAAACAAAACCGTCGCAGACCATAATATGCTAGTATGGTCTGTGACGGTTTTGTTCGCTAATATTACTAATAAATAATATTACTAGCTTGAATCTTATCTGTGTTGAACATAGACCTCACATAAAGAAACATGATTAGTAAATCATGTTTCTTGCAAGACCGCAACATCAATCCCAGTGAACTTTAGCAGTTTTTTATTGTTCCTTCATAAAATTTTGGCTTCCTACTACATTGCAGGAAATAACTTCATAACGTTTCTGATAGTTTTATTTAATTTGCCGTTTAATTTGCAATCCTTTAAACTAGGTACAGTCCTCGCCAATCTTTATGGCCACTATGAATGTAGCTCACTCACACTAACATGCGGGTGGCGAGGGCACTTGCGGATGAAAAACGGCGAGCGCGGGCGTGCCCTGCCTCCCCGCCCCGCGTACGTCCCGCTCATACCTGACTTTGTGTTGTGCGCAGCGTAATGCGAGCGAGAAACATTCAGAGCGGCCACAAAAATTGGCGATGACTGTATATCGATAATTTTGGTTCATCTTCCATAATTTCAGTCACTTTTTTGAAAAAGTGAACAAAATCTTTTTGAATACACAATACACATACCTTGTAGTACCTAAGGACTGCTAGTTTGACCTTCTTCTTCTTGTGCTTGATCTTCTTGGGGGTGGAGTAATTCTTCTTCTTACGCTTCTTGGCACCACCACGCAGTCTCAGCACGAGGTGGAGTGTGGACTCCTTCTGGATGTTGTAGTCCGAGAGGGTGCGCCCATCTTCCAGCTGCTTACCGGCGAAGATCAACCTGAGAAGGTGGAACCACACTTTTTTTTAAGGTGCACATAAAGAGAATCATATTCTAAGTCATTTAGATTTCAATACTCCTCGACACAAAATCTAGCGGCAACGCAACCATAAGAGTTTTTGAATTAATGAGCAACTGAAACTGGACATATAAAAAAACCCGTAATTTAACAATTCAAATTAATTTTAATGTTACAATGGCCGGGTTGATTGCAACTGGATGAGTTAACATAGGATTTGAATTGATATCAACTAACCTTTGCTGGTCTGGGGGGATTCCCTCTTTGTCCTGGATCTTGGCTTTGACATTTTCGATAGTATCAGAGGGTTCGACCTCAAGGGTGATGGTCTTGCCCGTTAGTGTCTTTACGAAGATCTGCATGATGACTGCCTGCAGAGTGAAAATTGGTTGTATATCGATGGAGTTCAGACGAAACTCGTCTTTAAAACGACTATCATATTTGGCGAATACCCGGATTAAGGGTATTCCAATATTCCTTAATAATTCCCCCTGCCATGGCTTTGAGGCCGGTTTAGGGGGTTAGCTATTAGATCAGAAGACGGCGGCTTCGATTTCAACAGACTTAGAAAAGGAGGTTTTCAAATCGGTTGTATGTTTCTCTAACGTGGTGAAATTCCATACATAGATTAGACGTGCTTCTAAACAAATGTTGATAAAAACCCTACTACTAGTACTCAGACCATTAAAGACCCACTGCTGAGTCGGGCCTCCTCCAATCACACGGAGGGTAATTAGCCTACTATGCCACGCTGGCTAGACGGGTTGGCACAGGGTTTGTGTCAAGTTTTCCTTCTCATGGGACGAGGTGAACTGCCTCTTTCAAAAACCCTAACCATTAATTATTAACATAGCAGCTTACAAACATCTCGAGCTAAAAACTATCCTGCGAAATATTAACCACCACGGCGCTTTTTAATACGCTTTTATTAGCTTCGCTTGTATGTATGGTATGTATGTATGTAACGGAATCTTTGAACACGATTTTGACCCACTTCAAAACGTCGGATTAACTCGAAATTTGGCATACATAATAAGGACCGATGACAATTCAATATTTTAAACATTTTGACCCATTATCATTAATAGATTAATAATGATAACGGTATGTATCTATGGATGTAACGGAATCTTATAAACACTATTTTGACCCAGTTAATAACGTCGGATGAACACGAAATTTCAATATTTTAAACATTTAGACCCGTTATCATTAATAGAATAATAATAATAACAGTGATCAAGGTGGAACACCGCTCTTCGATACAGTAGCTAATAGAGATGTAAATATCTTAAAGCTATTGCTATATTTTTAGTGATTATTTAGCAATACCTATAGGATAATTCAACTAAAAAATAAATGATGGTTAAAAAAAATTAAAATACGCTTTTATAGAAAATCGAACTAAAAAATAGAAAATAAATTATAATAAACTTGAATAAAAAATAAATAAAAAAAAAGGTATCAATAGTGTCCGATAAAATTATTTTATTGTAAAAAGCGTAGGGTACTTTTCAGGATTTCATCAAAATAAGCCTTCTAGTCATATCTGTTCGTAAAATATTTAGAACTGTTGATACCATGCACCCCACGCTTTTACAATAAAATCATTTTTATTGACACTATTTTTAATTCAAATTTATTATAATTTATTTTCTATTTTTTAGTTCAATTTTCTATAAAAGCGTATTTTTTTAAACTTTTATTTTTGGTGCAGGTGAAAACAGGTATGCCCCCCGGCAATAACATCAGCAAGTTTATAGAGTAGTACTGAAACAGTGACAGAATTGGTTCCACTTGGCTGTTTGGAGAAAATAGTGTGTACACATCTGTAAGATTAGTTTGTAGGGATATAGGTACAATGGTGTTATTTTATTGTAGCAATTACAAACAAATATATTAAATACTTAAATAAATTTTCAATTAATAAAATAACATTACATTTTTCAAATAATTTATTTCAACATGTTTCCATTTCACAAAGCAATTCATGGAAAATAATTGTCAAATGTTCATCTCAAATTGTTGAACTGCAACCAGATTTACACCAGCAGTACAGCATTGATGCATCCATCATTTTCTGGGTTGTTGGTAACCTGTGCATATTTTCCCCAAACCACTTTACCAGCCTGTGTAACAAGACCAAGTTCAGATATATTTATTTCGATCACAGTACCCTTAGTAATGACACCTAGACTTGTATACATCTGAGAACTAGGATTCTTCTTCACACCAATGATCGGCAAACAAAAAGTTGCCTTCAACTCAGGATGAGTGACATGTGCCTTTTTAAACCGCAATGCCATTGGCCTGATAAACCTTTCAAACTTTGGAGGTTTCCGTGTGAAGTTCTCACCAACAAATGTGACTTTGGTAACCATTCTCTTCCAAGCTTTCCGTTTTGTTTTCCCAGATTTGAGGACTTTGAATACTTCAGCGTCAGCCTGTGCTCGGACTTTGGGAATAGGTACATCCCATTTTCCTGCCTTTTCTTTACGTTTCTGTTTGATCATATTTGACAGTACTTTGGCTCGTGATTGTACATCTCTGTCAAGGAGGTACACAGGCAGCGCCCCTTCTGCCACTTTCTCTGTGTTTTGTTTAACATTCTTCTCCTCATGGGCTTTGATTTTCTTCTTCATCTGAATCTTCTCATTGCGGCGTTCCTTGTTGTATATTTTCGCCTTAATACCGCGGAGTTTGCGGGCCTTTTCGGCTCTCTTGTGGGGCTCGCGGGCCTCGCGCTTGCGTTTTCTCTCCTCATAGTCGAGCCTTCTACCGTAAAGCTTTTGATGGCGCTCAATGTATTCGTTCTGCGGCATTGTGGTTGCTTATTCGGCAACTACAACAAAATTATCGAGTCAAGGTGGTTAAAAACTAACCTCACCGTCACTTAAATTTTCAAGCTTTTGCCGGCAATTCGTTGTTTTTTTCCACCATGTAGTTAATATTTGCGCTGATTAGACGGGGTAATATCCACCTTTCTTCAAAATTAGTTAGTCTTCTTGGTAAAACAAGCTTGTAACACGGTGACGCACGTGATGTGTGAAAGCACTCTAATCTTTCAATTCGTATTTGTTCTGAATTTATTACAATAATTTCATTTTATTATAGGATTTATAAAATATTTAAAACAGTTTACTTAAATATTACTCAATATTTTGTTATAAAATTCACAAGAACTATTTGACTCACCTTACGCCGACACCATGCCACATGGAAAAAGAATTAGTGTTGGGTGGGAGGGGCTGTAACGGGCTGTTCTCTAGTCGAGTTAGTAATATATCAATTGAGATAAAACAGAGTTCTTTTACTTGATTGTGACATTTCATTCGTTATAATAATATACATCTAAAACTCCTATAGTTTTAATAATATATAAATAAATTACTTTAATATAAAAATATTAAAAAACATATAGGATATTAAAAATTCGTAATATTGTTTATTATATGTTCTGCTTAACAGAAGTAAACTATAAATAAATAAAGCATATTTCGTCTATCATATTGTGAGTACATACTGAACCCATTGTGCGTGAATTATGAAGCTGTTGGCTACAAATGATATTTTTACCGTAGTGTATTTATTAGCTTATAATAAAGAAAAATATTATGATCATTTAACTCGTTGTTCATGAAATCATAGAATGAGGCTTCAGTTGGTTTTCTTTTTCAGTGGTTCTCAGAAACTGCCTATAGTCTAATTCCATCATATCCCCTTTTTTTATGAGAGTGGGAAACATCCTCTTTGTATTATGCCAACGTACTCACGGACAAACTCCACGCGCGTAGATGCGATAGGGTTATGTGGGTACCCTCTAAAATCCTACATAAATCCCGTCTCTCACCTTCTCATAACGACTTGGTCTGCAGTGCGATCACACCCCTGCCTGACTTAGCAGTTCTCAATTTGTTTTAGATCTATGACCCGTGTTGAAATCTGGGATATCTATAAATAAGCTTCAGACTTGCAAGAACCATAAAAGCGGGTAATATCTATATCTAAAATGTTTTTGCGTTGCCTTGCCATAAATAAAGATAAATAATTTTATTAGAAATGGTTGTGATAATTTCTATAATTCAACTTATCTATATAAATTTATTTTTGTATTTGTCGGATCTGTGAAAATTTATATTTTATTAATTACTAAATAACATTATGAAGTCTTTTATGAATTCTTATGCGGTACTATGGAAATTATATAAGATTGCTACAGTCAATTACTCTCAGATAGCTGAACCCATTGAAGGACATAGCACACATACCAACTCGGAAAGGGATCGGCACCGTATCAACTCGAGACGTTCAGTATTATTGCATTATACTCCCTACTGCAGTAAACGACTCTCCTCGGGACAAGCTCACGAACGCCGTACGGCTCGTGGTCAACAACCGGTCCCCACGCTTACGGGCATAGCTAAGTAATACGTTGTGCTCGTGTTTTATTGAATTTGTAGAAACTGATCTGGGGCCGGCCATATCAACCAGTGGTTGGCCATTCGTAAGCACGGCGTCGCCTAGCCGCAGCCGAGGCGAGGTATCCGAGCTGCTGATCCGCTTTTGTTACGTACTTACGTTAGATTGACGCCTGTTTGACGGCGAGGCGAAAGGCGATACGGTGCCGATCCCTTTCCGTGTTGATACGTCTGCTACGACCTTAAGTTTAAGCAAATCCATATTGTAACATCTTTAAACTTTCATTACTTACTTGCAATCATGCATGCAATGCTTATGTTCCTGAAAATGTTTACTGCTAATTCCTTACACATTAGTAATGGTTTAAAGTAATCTCTAAAAGGAAACACTACACAACTAGAAGGAAAAATATCTTTCAGATAGCAAAAATTTACTAAAATAGATTAAAATACTCTTTAGTGTACACTAATAATAATATCACAAAGAGGATTACATGATATCCCATACATAAAAATGAGATGGGTGGTAATATCGCACCAGGCAATTTCTGGATTGGGTTGATAAACTATTGATTTTTGTAAAGTGTCGCCCATTTTCAATAAATTTTCGTAACAATTCTACCCCCAGGGGGATAAAATAGGGGATGAAAATTTGTATGCAACTTTGTCAATTTTTCAACCGATCGGGCTGAGACTTTGGATGCATAAAGCTACTATGACGTAGGCATCCGCTAAGAAAGGATTTTGATTAACTCTACCCCCAAGGGGATAAAATAGGGGATTAACATTTGTATGAAACTTTGTCAATTTTAAACCGATCTGCTGAGACTTTGCATGCATAAAGCTACTATGACGAAGGCATCCCCTAAGAAAGGATTTTGAGATGCAGGCTTTAAAAGATTATTAACTGTTTAGTTTATAATATATGAATTTCTGTATGCTAGCGCCATCTACATTGAGTTATTTTGAAGAGAACTTTGAAATAACAATTTTTGTGATTAGTGCATAGATAATATAAATCTAGCGCGTTATATTTGAGGAGTAGCTTTTGCCCGCGGCTTCGCTCGCGTTAAGAAGTATTAATATTAATCAGGTATAGTTTTTGCGGCTATAATTTGGTTTAGCGTTTGTTCAAAAGTAGACCTATATCTATACTACCTATACATATAGTAAAACCTATACTTAATTCAAACGAAAACTAAACAAATGCCAAATACAAAGCAGAGTTTATAACCAAAACTACAAAACCGAAACAAAATAAATGCAATCCAAAATATGCCAAGAAAAGAACAGACAAAAAATTAAATATATATAATTAAATATATACAACTGACATAGAGATCTAGCAACGCACAGCGCAAAAATTAAAAAATTAAACCTTAATTTTTTACACACGCTAAACAAAAGTAAATCCGCAAAAACTACAACTAAATTAATAATAATACTTCTTAACGCGAGTGAAGCCGCGGGCAAAAGCTAGTTTTCAGTATAAACCTCCCAATAAGATATCCGCACTGGCATATCTAACTATTAACGTAGAACCTTCAATATTTCAATCAATATTTCATATTAAACTTATTAATCATGATTTAATGTTCCTTGTTCGATATATAATCGGTATGGTACCGACTTCCCTTTTTTACCTCACACAACATACCTACTAAAGTCCTGTGTTACGGACTGCGGACAGCACTAGCAATATCAACCAACTTAAAAAAAAAACGAAGTTATAAAATTTCGCCAAACTGGCGAGTGGCGACAAGTTTCTTTTGTTTGTGTTAAATTTCTTGTCTTTATTATTTAGATTCGATACATTACTGCCGAAAGCACATTGGTTTTTGTTTAAAGAATAAATATTATGAACACAACAGCTACTTTCTCCTCAGGTAAACTATAGTTTGAGTTTTTTATACAGATTGTGTGTTGCGATCCTTTCCCGTTTTTGTATTTAAAATTTGGTACTGTTTATATGTTTTGCGTTGTTGTGTAATATAAAAACGGAGAATATAGTCTAAAATTCTAACTGAATGTCGAAATTTCAAGGCTGGTGGCTGCTGGATACGGGTGGCTGACAGTCTGTCAGTGGTCATTCATAAATTATCTTTGTATGTGGGTGTGTGTTTTTGACTTGTGTGTATTGCATAGTGCGTGCGTACCGTACTCGTTGCGACTTGAAAAGTTTACAATTTACATCAAGATTGCCAAGAAGCCTAAGCTATGTATAACATTATGTTTAAGTGGTTAACATAATTATGGAAGTATTGTGCGTTATTGTAGCTAAAGGTAATTTATATTATATACAGCCAAAAAGGCGGGAGTCTACTTCTATCTACTATGGGTTTACTAGAATAATTAGGTTAAGATTTTTTTTGTTGTACTTTTAGTATACATCTGTAAACATGCAAGTGCAGTACTTGCAAGTCAAATAAATACTATATTTTAATTTCTTAGTACAACTTTATGTAGTGGTAGTTGGATTATTGAAATAATCATTAAATTTGATAAGTTTATCTAGACTTATCATTTCATAACTCAGTTTTTAGATAAAGATTTAAATTTATTTAGCCATAACCACACAGTGCACTCACTAGTTCTGTTGTGACATAATGTATTTACCAGTTTTCAATAGTCAAGTTTGGAATGATACAATTTCAGATCATTCATGGAGTCGACGCTGTTCTACCGAAACTGTTTTCAGCATCCAGGGAAAAGAAACTGGTAATATATCTTTAATTTTATTAATAATCAGAAATCTTTCAGCTATTATAGTGGTTTATGTAAATATACAATCATAGGTGAAAAAAAAAGCAAAAGACTATTGGCCTTTTGCATTAAGTAGTAGAAAGTGTGTGAACCATTCCCATGCTAACTTTTATTGGTATGTGAAAGTTTATTAGTGATGTTTGTCTATGACTTGCTTGATTTTTTCATCCGTTTATTTCTTTTCTATTTTCACTCATTTCATGATAATTACACTAATGGAAATTATGCATTTATTGAAATGTCGATTTAAATATGGTATTAAGAGAAAATTATTTCAAAATCAACAGATCTTTATTTTCTTCAAATTTTTGTTACCATTTAAATAAATAAATATCCTTGGACATTTCACACAACGCCATCTCGTCCCAAGCTAAGCACCTTAATGCTTGTGTTATGGTAACGAGATGGATGATAAAATACTAATATAATTTTTTTTTTGTAAATACGTACATATCACTACATAGTATAAAACAAAGTCGTGTCGTCTATCCGTCCCTATGTATGCTTAAATCTTTAAAACTACGCAACGGATTTTGAAGTGGTTTTTTTAATAGTTAGAGTGATTCATGAGGAATGTTTATATTTTTGAGAAATACTGATCAATTTAGAGGTTCATCATTGCACCCGTGCGAAGCCGGGGCGGGTCGCTAGTTATAGATAGAAAACACCCAGACCCGGAACAAATATTTGTAGGTCGTACAAATATTTCTTCCGTGCGGGGATCGAACCCGCGACATGCTGCGCAGCAGTCGATCGCTCAACCACTGCGCGAATCATTTATTGATGAAAGTATCATAACTCAAAAAATATTCAAAGAGAATCCAAGAAAGATAGTGGAACTCATACCACTAAGTCTGTTGTTTAATAAAACTATAGCTACTTAGCTGATTTTCCCTTGTTACTTCTTACTTACTTACTACTTAGCTAATAAAATACCCACTGCTGAGTCGGCCTCCTCAAATTACAGGAAGGAATTAAGCCTACTAAGACCCGCTGGCCAGATGAGTTGGCACAGGGTTTTCCTTAAATTTTTGTAGTAGAAAGTACATGGTTGTCTGCCATGTACTTTCCTTTATAACAACCTCAGGATGGAATGGGGGTGCTGACATTATGTATTCTTAATATAAACACACATACACATACCTACACAAATACAGCATGCTTGCAACAGACTTGTCTTAACATGTTTGTGAAGTAGGTATTCTTTTAAGCTATCAAAATATTGTTCCATTATCATGCACAGTCATTTGTTATCTTACTGCAAATTATATTACTACACATAATGATGATGACACTTTGTCTTTGTTTATTTCTTTACTTTATGTATATCTATATATCTTTGACATTTCCCAATTTTATTGTAGTCTATCTCACATTGGGGTTTATGAATTTATTTTATTATTTCATTCTAATTTTTATTATATAGACATGATATAATTTGAGGTGTTTAGTACAAACCAGATTTATTTCAATTTAGGTGTAAACAGGATGTTACTCAAAACTTAAGAGATACAACAGTTCACAAATGAGGTTCTGAAAGAGTAAAGTAATAGTACATAAAACATATAGATTTTTGCGCCAAGAATCATGTTGGCAATATTAGCAGCTTGTGCTTTTAACTGACATTGGCGGCCAAATGCTGGCTTATAATAAGTGTGTGTATTACCTCCTTTTCCTAACTAGAGCAAGAACCGTTCTTCACCTACGTATGAATTATATTTCGATCTTATAAAGATAATACACAAAATAACTAATACGCCATATTTTAATTAAAATACGCGTTTTTTAATGTTCTATATTTATCTCCACTTCAATCATTTGGACAGGAATTTAAAAACAAAAAACGTTGCGTTACTGAAAGACACGCGCTCAACGCCAGTTATTCATAAAGTAAATAAAAAAAACTTAAAACAAATAATAATAGGTTCTTCCCCTTTCACAATGTTTATTTTCGGCCGTTTAAATATTCTGTTTCCTAGTGAGTGAGTCATGCGAGCTCATCGGTCATGTTCAGACCTGCGCTTTAGACCGGGTCATTCACCAATCGCTTTTGTGACCAGTGCACCTATCATGGAATAATACCCTGCAGACAATGGACTTTGCAATTCTATGCCTTATCTGTATAGCTATTAAGCTTATTTGGCAATGGCTGTCTTCCAGGTTTGGAGACGGAAAGCATAACCCAAGTTTGAATATATCGACCTATTATTTGGTAGCTATTACAAATATATCATGGTCTTTAATTAGTCCAGAAATATTAGTCAAATATCTCGGAATGAGAGATAGTCAGCTGTAAACTTTAAAAACCTTTATTTTGGTACCGAAAGACGTGCCTCGAAACCTACTTATCGTAGGGTGTCCGCGAATTCAGATATTCCATGGTCAAAGGTAAAAAAATATCGATTTTTTACATATTCATTGCAAATATGTATCTATGCTATTTGTATTTAGTACAAATATTGTAGAGGATTCCATTCATTACAACCTTTGTTTCAACAATTCTTGTTTATATTGTATGTACTATTTTCGAGAGTTACAGTTCCTATTATTAATTTTTTTTTTTAATTTTCGTATTTATTAACTGAGATATAGCCAACATGAAATAGAAATATTAAAAAACTTTGAAATGTTAACTGATTTGACAAACAATTTTGTATAATTTTGATGCGTAAAATACCTTAATTTATACAATTTTCTATTGACAATCTTCAATTCTTTCGCTTTTTAATAAAAGGCCGACGACTATAAAACACACAATTTCTAGCCAATTAAATTTTAACCCTCTTACTAATACATTACGTGGTATCAAGATTAGTTATGTTATCAGGGTTAGTTACCTCCGTAATGGAATTTTACCTGGTGATAAATAAAGCCCTCTCATTAGATGCACTCTTTCAGACTTAAAAAGTGCGTCTAAAATTTTCAACTAATAAAGTTAAACTTTAAGAATTGTGCAGATAAAACCAAAGTCTCAATCGAAAAGTATTGAAATAAGCTAAAAGGGAATATCATCCACATCACTTTGATCTAGGATGTGTAGTAATATACACGTACACAAGTTTTGATTATTTTAAAACACAGGAATGACTAGCTGGTGCCCTCGATTACACGCAGTTTCGCGAGTTTCGAAACATGGATTACCTTTTTTTTTGATTGATAACTTTGTAGAACAGAAGATGTAAAACGAAATTTACCACCTCCTGCATTAATATTGCGACTTCATACCCTGCCCCGCTTGGACTTGAAGAAATATGTTAGTTCAGTTACTTTAAAATTTATAATTTTTTATGGTACCCTAGACATTTCAGAGCCTCATTTGCTAAAACGCTCTTCGAATATCATGTATTATCTTATTAAACTGCTAAAGTGTAGATCAGAGTTCAAATATCTATAAGTGTGCTATGTCGCATGTGTGTTTAGCTTTTGTTGGGACTAGTTGTTATTTTTAAACTTTCGCGATTTGGACACATAATTAAAAACATCCAACGGGGCTTATCGCGCACAGCATTAATACCTGTTTTTGCTCGACGCTTCGACCATGTTACAATGGCGGTGTATGGTCGAAACGTCGAGCAAAAACAGGTACTATTGCTGTGCGCGATAAGACCCGTTGGATGTTTTTAATTATTTGTTGGGACTAGTTGGCTATTTGTATTTCCGTTATTTGGAAAATACTTGACAAAAAATCCAATGCATAAAACTGATCAACGTGTTCACCGTGAAATAATAACTAACATCCACATAGCAAAGATAACTGCTCGGATAATATTATGACTATTGCCCGTGCCTAAAGATAAGCTGAATGAACCGCTCCTTATTTGTAAAATATGGCAACTTTAAGAATACAAATAGCCAAGGGAAGTGCCAATATTACGAATTAAAAATATTAATGTTGGTTTGGTGGTGATTGTCAGATGCGTACTGCAGCTAGACCGAGACTCCTGGTAATTCCCATAAGGACTGGACACCCTGGCAACCTGACAAATGGACAAAATATTATTAGCTTAGAATACCAGCACAACGCAACTAACGCACAGAGGCAAAGCTTTAATCTTCGTCGTAATGTGCGGACCGAATCGAATCGATTTACTCTCTTAATCGTCAGTGAACTGTTAGCATGTGTTACGGATGTGAATAATATTCCATCGACTATACTAAATGTACGAGACGTTATTTTAGTAAACCGTTATTTTTTTAATATCACTTTGTAGGGGCTTTCAAGGAATCGTCAATGATTTTATAAATCTTTCGATAGTTAAGGCTTAAATAACATCCCAACAACAACATTAAATATCATCCCAGTCAGTCAATGATAAACTAATTTATAAAACTGAAAATTCTAATTATAAATTCATAAACTATTTATCTGGTAGGCTTTGTTAAAATCTACAAAGAGAAAGAGAAAGACGGGCACATTTTATTTACTAAAATTTCACAGCATAGCATTTTTTTAAATCTATCAATTCGCTGCTTTGTCTCTGTGTGGGAGTTACAATAAGTGCTGTCGCATTTGTTAAGCTGTACTTTAAGTTCACCATAATTATTGCTTTAGCCTAAAAACATTTATTTTTTCATAAGACTACACTAAAGATTGCATCATAGTCAAGTTAAGTTTGTGCCTGCGGGAAGGCTCTTTTTAAATTTCTGCGCTGTACAAAATTTCTAGACTAAGCTTACCGCTTGTCGTTTTATTAAGTTTTTTATAATTGTTTTTTATAATATTTTGAGTTCTGTTTCATTCATGCAGTTTCTTGTTATTTAATTTCTTAATACTTATATTTATTGCGATCAAAATGCGTTTTATTAAAGACTTTTGGTCATTTTAGAAGTTACAATTTCGGGAATTTACATTACATATTAAACTACTGCTTGTAGGGGGCTACAAAAAATGTTTGGTACTATAAGTTTCAATCGTCTGATAGGTTAGACGATTTTTTTTATAAATATCATGTCAATTTAAAAGAATTATATTGCTATTTGAAGCTTGTGAGTTGTGCTGTGAAAGTTGAGAGTGCTCTTAGCGATGCATGAATAAAATCTGTTCGAAGATAATTTATAACCTGTCGCTTTTTTATTTAATTCTGCCCTACTTACAAGCAGTTGTTGACTGCCACATCTACATATTTTCACTTACTATAATTTGAAAATAGGCATTAGCAATAAATATAAGCGCTTACATTGTGTTGCCAAGGAATTATCATGTGTTTAAAAATAGTGTTTGACAGTATATTAACTAGAATGTGTTTGTTAATTTTGTATTAGATATGTAGTCTGAGTTGCGTATTTAGAAATAGGGCTGTGGCTATAGTTATCTCCCAGATATCGTATCGCAGAATGAGAATATTATAATTAATATATTATAAAGCGTATAAGAAATTACACAAGTGTCTATCGAGATTGGATCTATTTATACCATTTAATGCATTACAAATGAAAGCGCAACCCTAGTTTTAAATATGTATGTGTGCAACTTGTTGGAAATAATGTAGTTTACGTAATTGTTTTGTTCATTATTTGTGATAAATACTGGAGACTAGAGTGTAGACTTTTCTATGGTTCAATATTGTAGATCTACGATTTGGCTTACGGGTGAGCCGATATTTCTTTTCATAATATTTCATATAATGCCATCGAAGGTCAATGCATTCTAAAAGGCTTCTAATACTCAGCCCATACATGACCCACTGCTGCACGGGCCTCCTCCAATTACATGGAGGTTAATTACTTTACTGTGACACTTTGGGTGGGCACAGGTTTTCTTATCAACTTTTCATTCTCTTGGATGGAATAGAATGGTGACACCATCTATTTATAATCCGTCACCACCCGGACAAAGGGCTTTTATTAGTAGATAAATACGTTATGACTAATTGTACACCCACAATTAGTCATTCAATCCGGATAGATTCTTATTTCAACTGAATTTGCAATTCGTCCCTCAAAAAAAATTACACTCGCAGATTATATTATCGTACAATCTCGAATATTTATCACAACCATCGCATGCTTATCTCGCTGAGTGTATCATTCTGGAATAAAAAAATTAACCCGAAAAGACACAAAGACCGAGAACACAAAATAGTTACAGACTGACAGAAAAAAAAAGTAACAGAAGTGGGCTTATAAAAAAAAAAAACGATTAAAAATAGAACTAAATAAAAAAAATCACGCACACATAAAAAAAAATGTGCTAAAAAATGAAGTGGTTGCGGAAGCTGCGTCAAGCAAAGGTTGCCCGGTTAGGCGCACAGTGCGCGTTGTTGAGATGTGTGTGTGTGATTGTAGATTTTGCGCGCGACACGAGCGACACGGAGGCCGAGGGCCAGGCCAGCGACACTGACCCCAATGTCGAATACGAACCCGTCAGCGAGGACGACCCAGACGACGCCCCTGTTGAGGACGACGCCTCCGCTCAGAGCGATGTGAGTCAATTATCCATCTATTTTTCCTGCTGCAGTTGTAGAGGGTATTGTAGAATGGTCTATTGATTGCAAGGCCTTCGTGGAAGGAAAGTGTGTGAAGTGAAGACCAACACAGGGGACTTTGATTGGGGTTAAAGTCCCCGGAGTCCCACATACCCCGGCTAGTCCCCAAAGGCCGGGTATTCATGAGGAATCTTCACTTCACAGAAGCGAGGCTCCTGAGTCGCATATAACTACTAGTGTTGTATTATGTCTAAGTACCTTCAACATTAACTGTGTTATATTGTCCTACCGGCATTCAATAAAATCAGTCTTGGTGAAATCTGCGTATCATTCACAACATGGTGACAGCGGTGTTTTAAAGTTTATAACGTTTTATTCGATGTATCCCGTATAAAGTAATAGCATTAGTGCCTATTAGGCGGTGTAAAGTGACAGTGAATATGGAACATGCGCGGCCGCCATCGGAGTTGTGTCTGCAAGGTGGACCCGCTAGTCGAGCGGACGCGTGGCGAAAATGGTTTCAACAATTTATGGTGTTCCTAAAGGCCTCTGGAGTGAATAAAGAGGCATCAGACGTGCAAGCCAGCTTACTGATAAATTTGATTGGTCCGGACGGTTACGACGTATATACGACATTCAAATTCACAAAAGATGAGAACAAAGAAGACTTTCAATCTCTCATACATGGCTCTCATAATCAAGTTTAACGAACATTTTCAGACGAAACACAATACAACCATGGCTTGATTTAAATTTTTCACGAGGAATCAATCGGCAAGTGAATCGATAGATGAATATGTTACTGGCCTGAAACTTCTTGCCCAATATTGTGAATTTGAACATTTGGAAGAAGGATTAATAAGGGACAGGATCGTCTGTGGTGTTGTCGATAGCAAGATACGGGACCGTCTCCTTAGGTCAGAGGATCTCACTTTGGCTAGGGCTGTCAAGTTATGCCAAGCAAATGAGATGTCATACGAGGAAAAGCAGCAGATTGAGGAGTCCAAGGCTGGAGGTAGTAGTGATAGCAGGGAGGCTGCAGTAGTGGATGCAGTGTATGGGTCACGCAGTATCCGTGGCGGCTGGGCCCGCCGAGCACAGGTCGGGCGTGGGGGCAGCTCCCGGCGATTGCAAGAACAGCACCATCACCGACGGCACCCGGCTGTGGCGAGGCCTGCATGCGCGTCATGTGCAAGTACGACCTGTGATGGATCCCATTGCCCAGCGTCGAGGGCAACGTGCTTCTTATGTAATACACGCGGTCATTTTAAGAGAGTGTGTCCAAAATTAAACCAACGTGCAGTGTACCAGTTAGAGCAGGACGATATAAGTGAGGAGGAGATGTATTATATTACTGTTATTGAAGGTACTTAGACATAATACAAGGTTTATACATAATGGGCGAGTTGAGATTACTCCGCGGACATTTTGAGACCTCCCGCCGGAACGGATTGTTCCACTGAACAAAAAGGTGGTTGGAAGATCTACCTTTGGGTCACTGATCCTCGGTTTGATTACAGGGTTCGGTGTAATATAAATTAACCACTTGTTTGTGACAACGTCGTGGTTTTTAAAGTTGATTTAGATCGAGAGTAGTGTGAAATTTGGTGGCGAGTGTTCTTAAAAATCTCTTTAGGTTTACATAATAAGGATGTCATTGCCGAGTCATTTTTATGCTAGGAAAAGTCGACTCTAAATAGGAGCGACAGTTATCAATCGTGGTCGTAAAGGTTTTTCCAATGACCATTGTATATTTCCAACTAGCAATAATAATATGATCTATTCTGTTCCAGAACGACATAATTGCGACGAAGGTGATAGAAGTGTCGGTGTGCGATGACGGCGACCTGGAGTTCGCCGACTCGGAGCAGACCGACTCGTACGAGAGCGACAGCGAGACGGACCTCTACGACTACTGGCTGTGCGCGCAGTGCAAGGCCACCAACAACAACCCGCTGTACCGGTACTGCCAGAAATGCTTCCAGGTACATCTGCCATATGATTCAGTACTTCTCGGCATTGGGCTTTCCCCCATTTTACCCTGATTAGGCTACCAGCATTTCTGGGAGCGATGTCCGTATTTTTTTTATTACCACCGATTGACCCTAGGCTATGGTGATTAAAAGCAACGCCAGGGTCTAAGATGGAAGAGGCAATTCAAGGAAATGCCCTGTCGGGCACAGGCTCTCACATACACACGTCGAAACACAGTAAAATTGCTTTTCGCCGAATTTTGCTGTGAGGGTGGTAGCTAGACGGGCGGACCATTAGATCCCTCCACCAAGCGTGCTGGGTTTTGTTGACTTTTAAAACACGCGTTTTTCCTAGCCTGCGGTGGGGATGTGTAATATTCTGACCCGTCCCCACACGGGGTAAATGTATGTCCTAAATTTAGTGAGAAACCTATATGATGAAACCAGCGGTCCATTTTAACGCTGCTGACTTCGTGTACTACTCAGTCCATAGAAGACTCACTGTTGTCTTTTTTTTAATGGTATCTACTTTTTTCATGACCCGCTGTTGAGGCTGGCCGCCTCCAGTTACATGGATGGTAATTCGCCTACTAGGTTTCGTATCAAGCTTTCCTTCTCTTGCGGCTAGGTTATCGGCCCTATCATTTCCTTTTGGTGGCTCTTGCGACACCCTCACTATTGATTCTAGATCCGTATATCGACTGCCATTGTTAGTAGATTGCCAGGCCCAAGATATTACGCTATGGTCGAAGATGCAGAACTAGGGAAGGACTACAAAATACAACAGCTAAAAACACCGCCATACTTTTTTCCAGCCGGCGTCATGCTCGTCATTTTTACAGTGTCGATGACGCGATAGTCAATCTGGTGTTGATTGAAAGGATACTTAAAGAGATTCCGTTCTGTTCCGTCCTTTCTGTTTAGCAGCTTTCCCAATATAGTGATAGCCTCTGAACCTATTTTAATAAAGTACACTTTGAATTGGCAGGTCCGCAAAAACTTCTTCCCGCCCAGGCCAAGGCATAAACGGAAGAAGAACCAGGATATCCACCAGGCAGTGCCCAGGACGCTCTCCCAGGACTCTGGCGTGTACTCGCAGCCTTGCAGCCAGGACCTGGAGCCCAATCCGGGGGAGGGCACCTCCAAAACAGAACCGGACCTAGGTAGGTACAGTAAACGTCGCGCCGAATCCGCAGATAGGAAACCGAAACGCAAGCGAGTCTCGCGCACGGACTCCGAAAGTGACGGTGACGACGTCAAACCAATCGTCAAAACGATCAGCGACCCGTCAATCACAATTGACGATGACCCCTTGAAAATATCCAAAAAGGTCATAGCTAACACGCTGAAGGACTTGGAGTCGAAAGACTTGTGTGTCATATGTTGCACGGAGCCTAAGTCGGGTGTGTTTGTTCATGGCAGGATAGCGCATATATGTTGTTGTTATAAGTGCGCTGTCAAGGTGTGGACTAAGAACAAGAGGTGCCCTGTTTGCAATTGCAAGGTCAGCAACGTGCTGAAGGCCGTTGTCATGTGAGCGGTAGGGGTCGGCTCTGACTTGTAGTGTTGCTCGCCAGAAATTAACAACGAATGGCTTTTGTTATTTAGTAGCTTAAAAAAAGAATATAAATTAATAATGTGAAAGAAGTGCCGCTAGCATTTATGCTATCTGCAAGCCATTAACCATAAGTGAGGAGCATAGACACCTCCGATTCATTGCAAGTCCAAGGTACAAGCCCGTCCCATAATTATAAAATATAGTTACACATATTTTATTCATTTAATAATAGTTTCTTGTCCATACAAGTTTATGCATTTCGCAGTGCGTTATGATATGGAGATACCCAATAACTTGGCCACACTGCATTGTGTTGTCGATAAAACTAGAAATCAGGTATTAAGCTAGCAGCATCACTTATCATTATTCTGCTTCCAAAACCACAGATCTCTTCAAAAGATTCCCACATGCTTAAGTTCCCTCAAAGTATTTTCTTAAGTGGATTTGTATACATCACATTTTTTTTTTTGCTCGAATTTTGCGAGCCGATGTCTCCACAACTATGTTAGTGGGATCGCTTTCTCAAACCGGTCTATGGTTTCTTTTAACTATTTCCGTAGACCAACATTTTTCGGCGGCTAATATTACAAGTCTATGCCTACCTGATTCGGAAGATATTTCTTGACAAATAAATATATTACATATTTGTTTAAATTATCGGCAAGTTTAATTGAAATAAGTTGCTTTAACGTCAGTCTTTATGATATGAGTTATCTGCTCATCAAGATCCCGTGAAAATCACATAGATTATTAACAAAACCTGTTCATTATATTTAAACCAACTTAATAGTCTTAGACTAGGTCAGCAATTGTCTTCGGAATTCTGAAAGAATGAGTGTGAGTAACATCTACTTATAATGATATCGTCGGTTATTGAACGCAAAACTTGTGATAATTAGGG
The DNA here is from genome assembly GCA_905475355.2 of Clostera curtula. Taxonomy (NCBI): domain Eukaryota; kingdom Metazoa; phylum Arthropoda; class Insecta; order Lepidoptera; family Notodontidae; genus Clostera; species Clostera curtula. The sequence goes on along the minus strand of FR997804.1, from coordinate 654,507 downwards.
TTTCAAACTGTTTTTGCTATAAATTCAGATGTAAATATGTAATATTCAGTCCAGGAGTATTCGCAATCACACACCGCGCTAGAATAACTATCATACATGCTCCCAATACGATGTCGTAGACTGTTGTGTTTACTTACAGTTGTCTATTTAAAGAATAAATGTATCAAACGAAATAAATATATTGGATTAACCATTTTACTCGGCTCGGAAATTCAACGTTTATCTGGCGTAAGGTTTAAGTTTGAACGAACGATACACGAAACAGTCGTATGTATATTAGATGTAAATATGTAGAGACATCGACCACCGAAATATGAAAAAAGAGAGATAATATATTTCAGTTAATTTGTTAGTGTTAGGTTAGGTTGTCTGCCACGATTTGGGCGTGTCGCAGTGGACAGGTTAAAGGCGGTTGGTTTGATCACTTGAAGTATAATGATGTCTTAGGTTTTCACGATCTTTACACATTGCAGGAAATGATGGCTTCACGGTTATGATCGTTTTATTTTATTCCCAACGTTTCAGACACTTTGCAGTGTCCGTGGTCGCGGGACGACTGGATGGCAGTTGTCGCTGCGGGCTTTTATATACTGGTGAGACACTAATGAGCTCTCATTCTATTGGTGGTGACGCACTATTATGCCCGTGAGTCATGTTGTTTGTCACGTAGGCGCGGTGACGTGGCGGGGTACGTAACGCTGAACATAGCTATGTATAACGTGCTCGGTTGATACAGTATCTTGCGGTCTTGCAGCAAAATTTCATCAAAATCGGTCAAGCCGTTTCGGAGGAGTTTGGCATCTAAAACTGTGACACGAGAATTTTATATATTAGAAGTTAGTTACATTAAATTCTTAAAGCTATTATGTATTTCCAAACAAACTGATGCAGATTGAGAGCTCATTAGTGTCTCACCAATATATAAAAGCCCGCAGCGACAACTGCCATCCAGTCGTCCCGCGACCACGGACACTGCAAAGTGTCTGAAGCGTTGGGTATAAAATAAAACGATCATAACCGTGAAGCCATCATTTCCTGCACTTGAAGTATTTAAAATAGGTAACATTTTCTTGGAGACAATGCAAGCGGGGCAAAATATTGCGTACATAAATCGTAATATTACTAATATTCATTACATATTAAAATTATACTTCAATTTCTTGCTAGTATTTTACGTAATTAATTACTGACATACTTAATTTGTTTCACTTCAATAAGTAAATTGATCGATTTTTACAGGTATATTTAGGTATTTAGTGAAAATATACTAGTAATAAATAACACGCTTAAAATGGCATTTACTCTATAGTACTGTGGCAAGTTTGCCAGTAAGCTTCCAACGTTTTCATGGCGTCTTTTTTTACACATTAACTAATTTGATTTTCAGTTACATAAAAATTGCAAGTTTTAAAAAAACCTCACCAACACTTCTAGCTTTGCTTCAAATATTTCACGTGATCAAGCCAAACCTTGGGTTCACAAATTGATAGCTAAAATGATGAATAAAAAGGTTTTGGAAAATACCTCATTATTAACCATAATATCTCGCATATAGGAGTCAAAATTGATAGTATAATTACAAAATGTTCATCATGGTCAATTACTTACAAGCAGGTTAATACGCCAGTGAGATAATTTCAACGCTACCGAGAAGAAAAAAAATGTTGCTTGGGTCTGTGCAAGTATCTTTATATGCCATGTAAGCCCGCGATACAAGGAGGGTAGCCACAGCTTTTTTAATAAGTAAATATGTATACAAAATGAACAGAATCGCTAAGTATTCTCAAAGAAAATAATTCCAGCCTTTTTTATTAGAAAAGCGTTAAGTTTGTGTTCCCGCCAAAAACACCCTTCAGGTTAGGGGAAGCCCGTAAAGCCGAGCGATTAGAAAGTAAGTGTTTCTTAAAAAAAGAAAAAGTAACAAAATGGGAAGCATCCCCTCGTTATATTTTGTATATTATTTTAGTGCTTTTACATGTAGATATTTTATTTTAAAGTGTAAATTAACTACTCTAAATGTCAGACTTACATTTGTTGCAATCCGCTGACAGTAGTGATTAAAGTTAAAAAATAGTTTATTTTCTTCAGCTGTTAAATATATTTTTGCGCTTAAAAACACAGAAGTGGCAGGACAAATACATATATACTATGCATATTTTATATTACTATATTCATAGATGAATCGCTAAAGTTGTTGTAAATCGGCCTTAAATGTCAAGTTACGTAAGAATCTATAGTAGGTAATTATTATTATGGAGTAAAATTACCAAAATCGCATTACTTGATGGCCGAGTATACATAGTATCGATACGATAGAATTTGCTAGAGAAGTGTCAAACTATATTTTTGGCGATTTCGCAGACCGCATGACGATGGCCCTTTAAAAAAGTACGACAATGTTGCAAGCAATCAAAATATAGCGGCTCTTTTTGTTACGTTTGCAATTTTTCTTACATATTTAATTGCGTGTTACCGTCAGTATATTAATAGTAGTAAATTCTACTTTTAATAAGGTGTTGTATTTCAATTATACATTAAAATACCAATTTCATGTACACACATTTGTAACAATTAAAAGAAAAAGGTCATGCATTTTAATTCTTTGGCCATAAGCAGGCTCGTTTTGATAAGGTTTCTAATAAAATACAAAATTTTGGTATTATTTAACTACCTGTACAAAAATAAGCATTTTAGTGTGTGTGTCCCCTTGAGAAGTAATTTTAATTAGTTGCTGTGTTTAGTTCTAGAATTTTTATCATTTTATTAAAGCGGTGCTTAAAACAGTTACAGCCGTTAAATAGGCACTGTTGACTAAAATTTTTTTTCTTTTATTTTGAACGGAGAATGTTATTATTAAGTTTACAAAATGACGATATACAGTCGCACTGTGGGCTGTGTTGTTTGCCTTAAAATACGTGTACTTTTAGGACTTACTATTAGGTATATTATAAATCTTAGGCACGCCATGTAAAGAAAGTTATATATTTGCTTAGAGTAACTTTTAATCTGTCATTCAATTATAACCCACCACCTTTCCTACCGCATAAAGGATCTATCAATTGTTTTTCTTTTTTAAGTAGATAATTTATTTGGAGAAAAATATAGTTATTAAAATGTAAAGGTTTAGTAAAAGATCTCTATTCGTCTACTCGCTATTGTACATAATGGTTTAGTTTAGATTATTTCACGTTTTATGTAATTATCACATTGAAAAAAAATACATATTGAAAAAAAGAAATCGAAAAAGAAAACTCGATCTAATAAAGAAAAAAAAATGATTAATAATAAACTTTCTTTTTCAGGAATTTGAATTGTCTTATTTATTTTCCCCTACCCTCGTTAGACCTTATTGTCATAGGTATATTTTTTCTATCTATCTCTCTCTATCGTATTGTGTGTAAACATTGCAAGCCATATAATACTGGAATTAGACATTCTTCTAATTTTATTATTACATTCTCTTATTTTTTAATTAATATGGCTCTACCGACAGACGGCCTATTCAATCATAAGTATGTCGCAACATTCGTCTGACCACATTTGACGTCAAATGGACGTCGGGAGGTAGAAATTCTATACAGGGTGGTCAAAAAGTCATGGATAAAACGCAACTAGCGGCTAGATGGGGCCATCAGCTGCAAAAAAAAAATCTACGGAACAATGGTGTTACAATTAAAAGGTGTAGATACGTTACCTGTACAACATTCGATCTATAAAAATGGCAAGCCAACGCACACATAGTTAACTTAATATGCAATATGCACACTGCATTAGATGAGTCGTGAAAGTAGGATGGTATGATTTAATAATCACGTACTAAATAGAGACAAATATAATTTGTTGTGATGCGTCGTCACATGCACTAGAAACAATATAGATTAATTAAATCAGACATAACATTTTGCCCTACAAAGTATTATGCCTAAAAATATTTTGTAATAACATTTTGTCTCGTTAAGTAAACTTATATGTTAGAACAGCAGTTTTTTTTTTGCAATTTCAGGGTTGTTCCCATAGTAAAAGTGGTTTATAATAATGAGAACTGCACCTTCTGAGATGTATGTTAATTAAAAATTGCCCTGTATTAATTGTTTATTTATTACTCAAGTAACACAGCTCAAAAAAAATAAAACAATTTAATTTAAATAACAACTGCAGTACAAAAAACAACATCACCTTACCTTACCTTTGTACTTACTCCGTTAAGCAGCTCACATGTCTGTTACTCTTTAGTCTGTGATGCGTAATGACATCTATCTCTCTTGCACTTGGTAATGAGGATACCTTTGTTCCACTCATTGATTTTTACCGCCATATTTTACGAATAACATTTTTAATTTGTAAAAAATATTGATTATATTACGGAAATAGTGATATTTACGAATGATAAGTGATTCATTGACTTTTAGAAGTTTTGTTAGAGTAGTTTGTGCAATATCTCATAACACACGACGGCATTTTCAATTGTTTTATAGCACTTTTTACACACGGCTCTTGACGTGCATCTGTTGACGCCAGCGACGCAACACTGAGGTCAGGTTTGCTAATTAGCCTACTTTTAACGTGCCGCTTGCTGAACGCTTATAACCCATCTACACCTTTTTACTTCTAACATCATTGAAGGTCTATATAGTCAACAACTGTAATTATAATTTATTTAGTTTTTTTATAATAATATCGCCATTTTTTACTAATTTTTAGTAAAAATCGACAAAACCTATATCCTGTATCTTTTTTATAATTGTCATTAGATTGGTGCTGATGTTTCCTTGCGCTAGACATTAAATTTTTAATAGTTTATCATATTAGGATTTTATTATTAGTATGTTAAAGATAATATTAAGTTTTACGAAAAATAAAATTCTCAAATCATAACTTTTTATTTACTTCGGACCCCACCGTGAAAGAAATACTCTAGCAAAAAGTGACCCTGTATTACAAGTTTTGGCGTATGTAATAGGGATTTAAAAAGGTATTACACATGGCTATGGGTGGCTTTGAGGAAGATTTATTCGTAGCAAGGCCAAAGTTAGTCCAACCATAAAATTCGGTTAGGTTAGCGGTCAGTACTTGATAGCGAACAATTTCACAATCGTTATTTTGTTGTTTCGTCCTAGAAAGACGTCAGAGCGACACAGCAACAGACCAACGGTGTTACAAATCCCTAAAAGAATAGTTTATAGATTGTTCAATTGGCGAAACACAATATAACAAACCAATATATAAACCATCTCAAAGTCACCGCTAAACAATACATAGTGGAACACGAAGAACGCATTATCACATTTAAACCACAAGAAACTGGGGGCATCATAGTAATTTTGGCAAAAGTATTAGATCTAAAGAATATAAATGCTTCCAAATTTAATATGTTAGTTCTTGCTCGAGTACATTAGCACAACCAGCCGTACACTTAAAAAAATGTTACCACAAGTGATAAAAGTTTGGTGCAGAGCTTCCACATTCAACGGGAAAGCTACACCTCAAAACGCGGAAGATCGCGGCACTGCAATTGCCCAATGGGGATATCATCAATTTCAGTGCCAAGGCCAGCGCCAGCACGAGACGCAATTTCAAGATAATTGTGTTTCGGTTCCATCAAAGCATATAACACAAGACGTGTACCCTTATCAAATTAAATCAACAACTTGTGAGAACAACAACAATAGGGAGACCTATAGAGAGTGTAACAGAATCCTTACAGCAGTAACGATAGAATCGATAGTTCCGCTGATATAGATGCCGTGTACTAAATTTCAGGAAAAATATGAACTTTTCTAGCATTTTCTAGTCATCAGCTGGTGATGAAAGTGTCATAACTCGGGAAATAAGCACAGGGAGCCCAGAGAAACATTTTGGGACTTAGAATAGTAAGCTTGTAGGGAAATAATAACGATAGCTAGTTGGTTGGTATTTACTGGAACCCAGTTTCTGTAACAAATGGTTCTGGTACAAAGAAACGTCGATATATTCTCACTCGTACTACAAGATAGGAAATCCAGAGATAGAGCACCCCTTGGGGTACCCGAATCACCCCCATGTATGTTCTGCAATTTTTCACAGTTTTCGTGTTATGATATTTTTTCTGAATTTTTGACCTAACTTTTTTTTGTAATATTGAAGCCTTTTAAATTTTTCTTTTAACTAACTGTATCATCTTGGATTGTACTTTTAAGCATAAAATACTCAGCTTTACCAAAATTATAAAAAATATTGGCCAAACATTAAAAGTTCAGTAAAAAAATCATAACATGAAAACTATGAAAAATCGCAGAACACACAAGGGGGTGATTCAGGTACCCCAAGGGGTGCTCTATCTCTGGACTTCCCCTTGTCACTATTTGTTGGGACACCCTTTATATATATATTTTCTCAATTAATATTATAATAATTTACTGTGATTAAAAGTGATAATAATTGTTTTTACATATTAATTTGAGTAATTATTTTAAGTGATAAAAATAGTTTTTACATATTACTTACTTTGAGTACGTTTGTAGAATTTAGGGTTAGTTATCCCCTAAAACCTATCACTATTGTTCCGATCTCGTTCCAAACCACCTGAAGGAAACTTAGGATAGGTGGTGGCCAGCCGCCTTATTGTAGTCGCCTTTTAATAAAAGAAACTGCTGCCATTAAAACCAGCGATAATCCGAGGCTAATAGTGATGCTCATACATATTCGGGAACCAACCTAGTTCGTGTGGTATACTGGCTAATTAAGATAACTGTACCTACTTTATCGCATGGCACTAACTCATTGTTCCGTGCCACAGACTGCGAGTCTTCACTGTAATACCTATTTCATTTTAAACCGAGATTTACCACTACTTTGGAGAACGTAATATAAATTAATAGAGATCAAATTTGTGCACCGTCTACATTTTTGAGTACCTATGATATTTATGAGCAACCTCCATAAAACTAGTTAAACACAAAATATTTTTAACAAGCCATATTTATACCGACTTTAGTATGTCTCGTTAAGTCTGAGGCTTAACATATTATGTATAATACACTCGAGAGCAATGAATCCGGGTCACTTAAAGAATCCTAAAAATCTCGGAAACTAAAAATGCTAGGTTAATGCAATAAATCGGAGTTAATAGACAATGTAATACTCCTTAAATGAAGGTATTAAAACTTCTTAGTTATTGTAAAGTTATATCATAAAAAAATCAAACTTGAAAAAGGGCCACTTTCGAAGATAGAACTACGAAATTATAGCATTTGGTTTTGCTTTTGTTTGTAATCTGTCATTTATGTGGGTACAGAAACCATGTTGATAGTGCTCTATATTCATTATTCAAAAAATTATGTCGCTTACGCCTGAACAATGCACCAGAATACTTACAATGCTGGAAACCGGCCGGAGTCAGCGCGATACAGCCAGGACTGTCGGTGTGTCGCTGTCAACAGTACAAAGAGTTCTCCGACGTTACGAAGAAACTGGTTCTAACCTACGCAGACCAGGAACGGGCAGAACCAGGTGTACCACAGCACGAGAAGACCGATACTTGGTGAACACCATGCTTCGAAATCGCTTTCTCACAGGAACTGAACTCACAAATCAGTTTCGATGCCTCGGAGGAAGTAACCCAAGTGAATGGACAGTAAGACGTCAGCTTGCTGAACCTAACTTAAAACCCCTTAGACCTGCAAACGGCCCTAAACTGGAGCGTGGGCATCGTATTTCAAGACTAATATATGCCCAGAGCCACGTAAATTGGAGTATTGAAGATTGGTCAAAAGTTATGTTCTCCGACGAATCAAAATTTATGCTCTACAAGCACGATGGAAGACACAGAGTGTATCGAAGACCAGGGGAAAGATTCAAGCAAGCATGCATCGAAGAAAAAGTAGCCTACGGTGGTGGGTCTGTACTTGTGTGGGCCGGAATTTCTTCTGAAAGTCGCACAGAGCTGGTGATAATAGAAAACGGCTCTTTAACTAGCGTAAGATATGTGGAAGAAATCCTCAATGATCACGTTGGTCCATTTATGGTAAATTTAGGTGAGGATGCTATATTTATGCATGACAATGCCCGACCTCATACAGGTAGGATTGTGAATGACTACCTTCAAGAGATGAACATTACTCGTATGGAGTCCGGTACAGCGCGCAGCCCGGATATCAACCCGATCGAGCATGCTTGGGACGAGCTAGGCAGATGCGTAAAACAACGAAACCCTCCCCCAATAACGCTTCGTGAGCTCAAAATTGCTCTCACAGAGGAATGGGAGAATATTCCCCAAAATCGTATAAGGAACTTGGTGTACAGCATGCCAAACCGCGTAAACGCAGTAATGGAAGCACGAGGAGGCAATACGAAGTATTAAAATTCAAGAAAATCGTATTAAAGTTCAAAAATTTTATGTTTCCTATTTTTGTTTTAAGGAGAGATCAGCAGTTTTTTTCTTTATGTAATTTTGTGTTAATAAAATGTATGGTGACTCATATTTTTTTTACTTTCATTTAAGGAGTATTACATTGTCTATTATATACAATTTATTGCATTAACCTATCATTTTTAGTTTCCGAGATTTTTAACATTCTTTAAGTGACCCGGATTCATTGCTCTCGAGTGTATATAACCAATCTACTACTACCGCGTCAACGACTATATGTGTGATAATGATGCCTGGAAGTAACTGTCATTTTGTGCCTGTGCTCTGTTCCTTTGGCCCCTTCAATACTATATCTCATTGGCGAAATATTTTGTACGTAGCATTTAGAAAATGTCATATATTGTACATTGTATGTGTGAGCAATGACGCAATGGAGACCATTAATCGCGGTTTTTTTTTTTTTTTTTTTTTTTTTTTTTTTTTATTGGCTCTGTCAAGGTCTATTCGTCATTCTTTGCGTAAACATGTAGCGTGTTTCTCTCATCTTGCGAACTTGCTCTCACTATGCTGTTTAGTGCTTTTTGTAAACGAACAATAATTTAAAAAAAGCAACTACAGAGTTTCTTGCCGGCTCTTCTCTGTAGAGCAGCCTTCCGAACCGGTGGTAGTTTCGGCATGAATGTGAGTGAACATATAGGGATTGTGAGCGATCAGGGGAGATGGAGGGATTGCAGGAATGAGGAGTTGTGTGTGAAAGGTGTGAATGTAGGTATGACGACTGATAGGTGTGTGTGGAGACTACCACCTAGTGTGGGACAGGGGCTGTAAGATGATAATGGTGTTTGTAAATATGACGATTTATAAGAGTTTTGTGATGAAACCTACGTAAATAAAGTTCCTTTTGAGTTTGAGTTTGAATCAATCTACAATAGAGACGTGGTCGTTCACTATGGGCTCCATCAGAAGGCTCAAAGTCACCCAAAGGGCAATGGAGAGGGCTATGCTCGGAGTTTCCCTGCGAGATCGAATCAGAAATGAGGAGATACGCAGGAAAACCAGGGTCACCGACATAGCCCACAGGATTGCCAAACTTAAGTGGCAGTGGGCAGGGCACATAGCGCGCAGGACCGACGCCCGATGGGGCAGAAAAGTCCTGGAATGGCGACCGCGTTCCGGAAAGCGCAGTGCTGGTTGGCCTCCCACACGGTGGACCGATGACCTGATTAAGGTCGCCGGAAAACGATGGATGCGGGCGGCCCAGGACCGGCCTTTGTGGAAATCCTTGGGGAGGCCTATGTCCAGCAGTGGACGTCTTTTGGCTGAAATGATGATGAAAAATGATGATAACCAATCAAACTTCTATTCCTTGCTTTTTTTTTAAGTTATATGGGTTCGGCACCAGTCTACACGTAAGACTGGTGCCGAACCCATATAACTTAAAAAAAACGCAACTGTATGTAATTCTATGATCTATGGAAATCATAGATCATAGAATCTGTGGTTTAATCCGTGTGGTGGCGGATTTAGAATACATAGTGTCGCCACCCCAATTCTTCCTGAGGGTGTCGTAAGAGCCGACATTAGAAATGAAAAACCCTATGCCAACCCGTCTGGCCAGCGTGACACAGTTGGCTAATTACCCTCTATGTAGTTGGAGGAGGCCCGACTCAGCAGTGGGCCGTGAAGTACTATGCTAAGTACAGGAACGGTAACTAAGTCGTCTATAAACAAATCTAAATGTACTTATGTTTGTTCTTCACTTATTTCAAGTTTTTAAACGAAATTCCCTATAGCCAGTCTTATGGAGTTTGCTCATTGGTCTGGCCGATCCTGTAGTTTTTTATGCCATTATGTTGTCGCTCGACGTTTCCTAACGCCCCGGAGGCAAGAGCTTAAGCTAGTATTGGCCTCGTGCAAAACAGAAACTTCTACAAAGCTTTTCACCGACGGTGGGGGTTAACAAAACATAAATTCCCCCTCCGTACGTCCATGATAAGAGGTTTTCTACTCACGCCTCACCGACACCCTGTAAAAAGTGAATTCGTAAAATTAAATCAGCGTTGGTAGAAAATTGAAGAAGTATTTTGCTGCCTCTGCCAAAATCCAGCTCACCCTCTTCAAGTCCGGTGGACTTACGTACGAACACAACTCCATTATTTGACTGCTGGAGATAGGCCTTCTCCAAAGAGCTCCATAGCCATGTCTTCAGCACACATCCAGCTACAGCTCGCAACCGCAACTCGTAGATCGTTATGTTACATTTGTCACTGTCTACATTTTATAATAATCATTTTGACGGATATAGAATGTATAGTGTCACCATCTCGTTCCATCCCAAGGCTGGCGTAAGAGACAATAAGAAATGACAAGGCCGAAAATCTAGCCGCAAGAGAAGGAAAACTTGATACGAAACCCTGTGGCAAAGTTACTTACGGTTCATGTAATTGGAGGAGGCCACACTCAACAGTGAGTCATGTATGGGCTGAACAGTAGTAGTACATTTTGGAGCTGGTATGTCTGTGTGGTGACGGATTTTTAGCAATTTCACCTGGCCTAGCAAGAAAAGAAATACTTGATACAAACCCTTTTTTTTTTTTTTTTTTTGGTTTCGCTGGGGAAATGCATTACGCATACCACCGCCCCCCGGGGGAGAGGTCGGTGATTATGTGGGACTCCCGGGACAGAACCCGTATACCCACTAAAACCCCAGCGGTATACCCTCACACGGCACGCTTGGGGCGCCAACGGTTCGCGCGAGCGCATTCGACGTTGACGCCCCGACGAGGTGCCCGCTACGCGGGCAGGCGACTATCGGAGAGGGCGTCCCGGTACACTGGGACGCCCTCAGTCATCGAGGCTCTCGTCGGTGGCGGGTCCCCCGGCCCACCACCGGCCTCTATGGCGGGGGAAGGAGGTGGGCGTACAGTCGCCTCCTCCTCCCCGGCCTCCGTCTGCGGCGCGGGTCGGCCAGGACGTCCTCCTCCCTGACCCGCTCCGCGGCCTCCTTCTGCGACATGACGTCCTCGCAGAAGGAGGCCATTGCATCCCACCCCTCCTCGCTGTCGAGCATCCGTCCGATAAGGCTCGACAGCGAGAGGTCTCCTCCGACCTGTGCCGCCAGGGCCCGCCTCTCGGTCACCCAGGCGGCACACTCCTCCACCGTGTGGCGCGCCGTGTCGACTGGCGCGCCACACTCGTAGCAGACCGGCGTCGGCTCCCGGCCCGCGATTTGATGCAGGTACTTACCGAAGCAGCCATGCCCGGTAAGCACCTGCACCAACCTGTAGGTTAGGGTCCCGTGCCGCCGAGACAGCCAGCGATCTAGGTGGGGGCGGACCGCCTCCACCGTCGCCAGCCCGGCGGCTGGGGACCCCAAATCCTCCTCCCAGTGGCGGATCAGGGCCTCTCGCGCTCTGTCCCTGACCCGCCTTGCACCACCACCGTCGAGGAGGGGCAGCGCTCCCTCCTCCCTCCGTGCCGCACGGTACCTGTAGACGGCCGCCAGCACCTCCGCCTGGAGCTCCCAGGGTGGGTCCCCGGCGAGCAGCGTGGCAGCCGTCCACGACACCGTGCGGTAAGCCCGGATCGCCATCACCGCTATGACCCTCTGCGGCCTCCGCAGAAGGGCCCTGTTGCGAGCGGTGAGGGCTCCGACCCAGACGGGGGCTCCGTACAGGGCCATACTCCGGATGATGCCGGAGTACAGGCGCCTGCAGACGGAGCCCGGGCCGCCGACGTTGGGCAGCAGCCTGCCCAGGGCGGCGGCCGACCGTATGAGCCTCGGGGCCATCTGTTGGAAGTGGGCCCCGAAGCTCCACCGACCGTCCAGGTGCAGGCCCAGATACTTCATCTGGGCCCGCAGCTCTATCACCGTCCCCCCCACGGTGATGCTCGCACCGCGAGGGGGACCCCGGCGTGGCCCGTGGAGGAGGAGGGCCTCCGTCTTCGGGAGGGAGACCCTCAGGCCCAGCAGGCCGATCCGGTCCGCAGCCAGCGACGTCGCGACCGTTGCTCTCCTCGCCGCCTCGGCGAAGGTGCCGCCCCTGGCCGTGATGAGGGTGTCGTCTGCGTAGCAGAGCAGCCCCACCCCGGGCAGTAGCGGCATCCTGAGCAACCAGTCGTATCCGATGTTCCACAGGACAGGGCCTAGAACCGAGCCCTGCGGAACACCGCAATTTACCGTCCGCCGCTGAATGCGGCCGTCCGCTCCCTCCCACAGGACCTCGCGGTCCCGGAGGTATGCGCTCAGCAGCCTCCCGAGATAAGGAGGCACCTCATGGTACCGAAGTGCCTCCTCGAGCGTCTCGAAGGGGAGGCTGTTGAACGCATTGGCGATGTCGAGCGACACCGCCAGGACCACTTCCCCCTCCTCCACCGCCTCCTCGCGGAGGCGCCTCAGGGCGTCGAGCGCGTCGATTGTCGACCGCCCCGCCCTGAAGCCGAACTGGACCGGGCTGAGCCCCGGTCCCACTCCCTCAAGGTGCTGGACGAGACGGGCAGCGAGGACCCTCTCGAACAGTTCGCCCGCCTCGTCCAGAAGCACGATGGGCCGGTACGCGGAGGGGGAGTCCTCCGGCCGGCCTTCCTTCTTGAGGAGGCATAGCCTCCCCTCCCTCCAGAGCTTCGGGAACCGTCCGGACAGAAGGCACCTGTCGAACAGTCCCCGAAGCCCCTCCCCAAGGAACTCCGAGGCCACGCACACCACGCGGCCCGGGACACCGTCAGGCCCGGGGGCCGTCTTCTTGGCCCGCAGTCGGGCCAGCGCCGTCTCCATCTCCGACTCGGTGACCAGCGGGACATCGTCGTCCCCGCCAGCCACCTGGCGAGACGGCGGCGACATCACCGGCGGAGAGTGATGGGCCGCGGCTGGGAACAGCTCCCCGACCACCCTCTCGAGGAGGTCGGGAGGCAGAGTCTCCAGGACGGGGGCTCCCCGCGCGCACAGCTTGTCACGCGCTGCGCGGTAGGGTCGCCCCCAGGGATCCCTATCGAGATCCGCCAACAGCTGCTCCCTGGCAGCGGCCTTGGCCCGACTGATTGCCAGCTGCAGGGCCATCTTCGCCTCTCGATAGATGCCCCGCAGCCGGTCCCTTAACTCTTCCAGGGACGGGTTGTTCCGCAGGCGGTGGCCGCACCGCGTGTATTGGCGGCGGGCCACGTTGGAGGCCGCCCTGAGCTCCGCGATCTCAGACGACCACCAATACACCTGCTCCCGTCCCTGGTGCCCCCTCCGAACCCTCGGCATGGCCGCATCGCACACCTCTTGGAGTGAGGCGCGAGTTAAGTATACTACTCCTACCCAAATATCATTTGTCAGCACTTCCGGCCATACACGTGGCACTAAGTAAATGTATATTCGAATATCAGCAACTCAGCAATTGCGCAATCTGTAATTCAGCAGTTTATTAGTATTTAAGACCTAGAATAAGTATTTTTAATTGATTATTGTTTTGTCTTTTGCATTAAACGTCTCGCTGTTCAAATAAATAAATATTTTTTTAAACTAATCTCTCTCCGCGGTTCCTAATTGGCGCTGAGGACAGTTTCCCGTTCGGTGGACCCTCACTATAGCGCTTCGGTCGAACAACATTTTCGGTCGCCGCGCAGCAAGAAGATCCACTGTCCGTATCGACGGTTCATTCGGGAGCGAACAAATAAATGTATTGGGAAGGAGCAGAGCCAAGCAGCGAGGTCGGACAAGCAATATCCCGAGGCATGGGAGTGACTCGTGGACTGTGAGTAAATTTGTCACCATCCTTTCAAGTCTTCCTTTTACTTGCCTTGTATAGATAGATATTTCTGTGTTACCAGGGACTAGCAATCGCCCATAGGTACCTTTTTTTAACTTTAAGTGTGTTTTTTTTTCATATATAATTAAGATTTTTTGTGTGTGTATTTGTAAAGATGGCAAACAAAGATAGCATAACTCGTGTCCCTCAGGAGATGGTCAATATCATTCCTGTGTTTAGTGGCGATGCACGATCATTGCCATTATTCATTAAAAAATGTGAGTATATTTTGAACATGTTTATAGGAGAAGCCTTGCAAAATGAATACTTGTTCCACGTAATTACGAGTAGGTTATCAGGTGAAGCGGCTAACTTAGTCGGAGAGCGGGACAGTATACAGTCGTGGGCCGAACTCAAAAAACTATTGAGTCAACATTTCGGTGACCCACGTACTGAAGACTGTATAGCGTTAGAGCTTGAATCTTCAAAAATCAATAAAGGAGAAAGTTATTTAGAATTTTGCCATAGATTGCAACACTTAAGAAGCATTTTATTTTCAAAAATTAATGATACTGTTCAAGACGATACCATACGTTTAGCGAAACAAAGTATCTATAATAATTCTGCCTTAAATATATTTTTATTTAATTTACCTGCTCACTTAGTTAGATTAGTAAGATTACGAAACGCATTGACATTAGAAGATGCCTTAAAAATAGTTTTGGAAGAACTTAACTTTCAAAAAGTGTACGATTCAAAGAACACTTTGCATCGTTATAATTTTAATCTAAGTAGGAACATTAGACCTAATTTTTCTAATTATACACCAGCACCACATAGATTCCAACCACAAACATTTACACCTACACCTAGTACTTCATTTAACAGACGCTTTAGTAGCCCAATGAACACGCCAAATAACTCTGGTCAATTTAGAAATAATACTCGAAATCAGTATAACAATTTCAACCAACAATCCAGCTATCGGTCTATACAGTCACCGCGGCCGCTGCACAGTCAGCAAATTCATAACAATGCGCCGCATGTGACACCCGAGACGAATACCGATGTGACCATGCGAACGGCAAGTTCAAGGCGAGTTAATTTTACCGATAATTATCAACATAATAACTCACCACAGAATATACAGAATGTAGATATTCCGTTTGATAACATGCAAGATGTTCCAGTTGACAACTTTGCAACTGAAAATTTTTGCATAGAGGCCTCAGTAATAGGGAGAGAATAAAAATTAATTGTAATAAACGTTTAAATTTGCCTCATATTAGGGTGCCCGAATTAAATGCAATTTTTATGATAGATACCGGTAGTGTTAGGTCATTTATTAGTCCAACTTTAGCGAATAAATATTTTAGAAGTTACTTACGTTATGAACCATTCGAAGTTGTCAGCACTCACGCCTCAAGTATTCATAACGAAACGGCAGTTATTCCATTACCTGCTGTATTTAACACTAATCAATGTCATAAGTTTTTTATTTATAGCGTAGATGAGAGGTATGATGGTTTAATAGGAAGTAATTTACTGAAACAGTTACAGGCTAATATAGATATGAATAATCAGATTTTAATTTTAAGAAATACGCAGATACCTATTATTTATACGCCGCCTATGCGAGAGGTATACCATTTGCCTTCTCGAAGCGAGCTTAGAGTTAAATTACCAGTTAATTTGTTAGATGGGGAAGCTATATTAGATTTTAAAGAGTTTACCCAGGGTGTTAGAATGCCAGCTGCTATAGTTCAGTGCACTAAAGGTTACGCTACAACAGTGATTCAAAATTGCACTAATGAGCGTAAAACCTTAGTAGTAACCGGGCCTTTTGTAGTAGAGAATTTTGCGGCAAACCCTGAAGTTAATATTAATTTTACAGAATCTAGTGAACAGACAGATAGAATTCTTATGGCTAATTTACAAAAATTGAAATTAGACCATATGAATACTGAAGAAAAGAAAGCTATTGGAAGTATTTGTAGGGAATATAGAGATATTTTTTATTGCGAAGATATACCATTGTCATTCACAAATCAAGTTAAGCATAAGATTAGAACTAAAAACGAGGACCCGATCAACATAAAAGCACATCGGTTACCTCCAATGCAATCTGCAGAAATTAGGAAACAAGTAGATAAAATGCTCAAAGATAATATTATCCAAGAATCTCATTCTCCTTGGAGTGCCCCAGTGCATTTAGTTCCAAAGAAGTTAGACTCGTCTGGTATACGAAAATGGAGAATGGTTATTGATTACAGGCGTCTTAATGAAATAACGACAGATGATAAATATCCTTTGCCGAACATTAATGATTTATTTGACATGTTAGGTAAAAGTGTCTATTTTACTACGCTAGATTTAGCTAGCGGGTACCATCAAATAGAGGTAGAAACAGAGGACAGGGCAAAAACAGCGTTTAGCACACCGTCCGGACATTATGAATTTAACAGAATGCCGTTCGGATTGAAAACAGCTCCAGCTACTTTTCAGCGAGCAATGGATAACGTTCTCAGAGGTCTACAAGGCCTACATTGCCTGGTTTACCTTGATGACGTCATCATCTTTTCAAAGAGCTTAACAGAACATGTGCAAAAACTTAAATTAATTTTTGATCGATTTCGTGAAACTAACTTAAAAGTTCAATTAGATAAGTCCCATTTTCTTAGAAAATAAGTTTTATATTTAGGTCATACGATAACAAGTGAAGGATTAAAGCCTAACAATGATAAGATAGATGCAGTTTTAAAATATCCAATCCCTAGAAGTCCAACAGAAATCAAAAGCTTCTTAGGTCTTATTGGATATTATAGGAAATTTATTAAGGATTTTGCTAAGATTACTAGACCACTTTCAGCATGTTTAAAGAAGGGTAGGAAAATAGTGTTAGATAACGAGTATATAGAAAGTTTTGAAACTTGCAAGAAACTCTTAACCAATGCCCCTTTGTTGCAATACCCAGATTTTAGTAAGCCTTTTGTATTGACTACCGACGCATCAAATTATGCGATTGGTGCAGTATTGTCACAAGGTTCGATAGGTTCAGATAGGCCAGTAGCTTATGCTAGTAGGACTTTGAACGATGCCGAAGTTAAATATAGTACTGTTACAATGAGATTCTTCTATGTCTTTTTAAAAAGTAATTTATTACACGACGAATGGAATAGAATGAAATTACAATTAATATCGGGAAAAATGGTTACGTGTGAGACAGATGAAGGCTAGGAGAAGACTGCCCGCCGGTCGGGGCGGTCTGAGCACGTAGAGATTGGGATGGCTGACTAGACAGAAGGTTTAGCCAGCGTCAGGGAAAAGGTATACTACAGAAGGGTATAACAGCCCCCCGGAGAAGAGTAAACTTCGGGGTTGCAACTCCGAATGTTTACAGGTAGGTTAGGAAATTCGGAGCCTAGGAGGAGGCGTAAATGGAGTAGGAGATGGAGAAGAAGGTGTTTGATGATGTTGGGTAGGTGTGCCGAGGAGTTCGATGGGATCTGAGCGAGTCTCAGTACCCTGGCGTATAAGTCTAGACAGGTAACCATTTTCTTTCATAAAATAGAAGATTTTATACAAAACTAAACTTAATACTACACATGAAATAATAATAGTTATTATAGAGTGATGTGTCCCATATTTGACTATAAACGGTGGTTGGTCTATAATTCGATCCAACTCAGATAAATAAGTTTTAATTTCATGATTTGAACGTAGATTATCCAAATTGGATTCCCGAAGGTGTACAGGGGGCACATCATCTAGTTTTACGATATCTAGGTTAAAATTAGAAAGGTTGATTACATTAAAATAAGAGGACACTGGTAAGATACTAAAATTAAATGAGGGACCCTGTGGGGTCAATACAATATTTTTACTATATGCGGTACATTGATTAGGTACCGAGATTATTCCGGCACCATGGATAGTGTCCTCGGTTACATCTGAATAATTACAATCTAATGTTATTTTACTTGACCTTGATTGAACAAATAGCCACCTATTGAATTTTAATGGATGCCAGATATCTATAGTACCTGGGAGGAATTTAGGTTGGCATGTTTCGGGTATATTATTTAAAACCCTGGTTAAGATCTCACTTTCACAGATCGGATCTGCGGACACAGAATAAATGTTCATAGTGTTACATATGTAATACGTGTCACTATAGTCACGACAGTATTCTAAAGAGTTGAATTTGCAGTATTGCGTTTTGTCATTGGTCATGGCGATGTACTTAGTACTAGGTAATAGCATTCCAAATATTTCCGATTTGTTATGCGGCATAGGTAAAGGTAAGTTATGGTAAAGAATATATTCTTTCGGGAAAACTAAAGGAATTTGAACAATAAAAATGATTCTATCCGTAGAATAAAAACATTTCATGTCGATTACTTTTAACATCGTATGCATATCATGTAAGTTTAGGCTAATCGGTAAGTCTACATTGTTAGGTAGCTTATTATAATGGTTGGCGAGCTCTCGGAATAATTGCGCGGGCGTTAAGACCGCCGGGCTTAAGATATTTTGACTACAGAATATAATACCGTTCGTGAGGTCTTCAAGTTGGAATGATAAGGTGAGTATTGAGGTCTCCAAACTGTTCAATATGAATTCAAGTCTAGTAATAATGTTATTATTTACCGATTCCTGAGAAAAGTTTTTAATTATGGATGAAAGCTCGTCAACCGCATCATATAAGATAGCTTCATTGTTTTCTAAGGTTTGTAGTGATTGATTGAAAGAAGATAACGTAGAAGTAGTAACTATAATATTTTGTTTTAACAACGAAGCTAACTTTTGCTGATCGTGTTGTAATAAGGAAATAGCATTGTCATACTTAAGGGCATCATTTTCGTCTAAAGTGCCAAAAATAGTCCTAAGTATTGAACCACCAGCGCCAATCCAGGCTGATCTACTCTGTTTGTCGGAGATGAGGTGTTCAAAAGAATTGAAAGAGTCTACCATGTCGCGGTAGCGAACTGCTAGCGGTTCGACTGTACTAAAACATTCGTCGTTGTTTACGATACGATTTGATGAACAAAATTCTTTCACGATTTTTATAACGGATTCAATATTTTCCATATGGCTGGAAAAGTGAGAGATATCCTGCGGAATGAGGATATCTAAATGACCATTTTGAATCTTAAGTTTTCCTTCATAATCAAAGAAAATACCTGGACTTGAAGTAATTGGCTGGACAGACAGTTGCGCGTCTATCGTGGCCCTGAAAGTAGAACATAAAGGAAATGGAAAGTAAAATGCTTACGAACAGTTAATTTACCTTACATCTAGCTATGTATAATATGTCTTATTCTAGGAATAGTGTTGAATGAAAGTAAGTATTTATTTTATTACTAAGGTATATTAATTATAATTTATTTACTCTATAGGTTCCACGTCACGCGGGAGAAGAAAAGAGATAGTATTTGCAGTTTTAATTTCATCATAATGATGGGTGACGTGTCTCCTATTTATCAAAAGAGTCAAAGTATTGTTGCCATTTATTTTAATGACCTTGAATGGGCCCTTCCAGCATGGAGACAGAGCCTTGCCTTGGCGGACGTGACTTTTCAGGAAAACATGGTCTCCGGCTTTATATGAGACAGGTTTAGTGCGCTGGTCGTAATAAACTTTAGATCTCTCCTTAGAGGCGGTAATATTTTCGATAGCTCTGTTTCGCGAGTGTTGAAGTCGGTGCTGTAGCATTTTCAAATATTCAGGGTACGTGGTTTCAGGAGACGATTCGAAAAGAGAGTCAGGAATGAATGGCTTATGACCAAAGAGCAATTCATAGGGAGTGAAATTAGTAGTCGAATGGACGTTAGTATTATACGTCATCATCGCTGTGTGTACATATCTGGGCCAGTTGTTAAGGTTGGGATCTACGAAGGATTTTAGATATTCTTTGAGAGTAGAATGACTCCTCTCAAGAGCACCTTGAGTCTGTGGGTGATATGGGCTGGACCAGAGTTGTTTGACCTTGAGGAATTTACATGTCTGCTTAAACAGGTCTGAAGTAAAGTTAGTTCCCTGATCCGTCAGGATAGTTTTGGGTATACCAAATAGGCTAACGAAATGAACGAGGCAGTCGGTGCTTTCTTCAGCAGTCGCGCTACGCATGGGGTACGCGACGGAGAATTTAGTTAAATCATCCTGTATAGTAAGGATGTATTTAAGCTTGGCCGTGCCGGATTCGGGGAGCGGACCTACAACATCCAATGCTACTCGTTGAAAGGGGCTAGTAGAGGTGGAAGTGATTTGCATGGGGGCGCGATTAGTTCTCCTGAGCGCTTTATTGAGTTGACAAGAGGTACAGTGTTTTACGTATCAAATGCTAATTGTTGTTGGTTTTCCCATTTGAATGTTGATTCTTTTTTGAGAAGAGTTGTCAAGGCTTTAGCTGTTTTGGAGAAGTCGGGGATGAAACGGCGGTAATATGAAACTAGACCTAAGAATGATTTTACATCTTTTGGTGTCCTTGGAATTGGAAAATTAGCGACGGCTTTGATTTTATCGGGGTTAGGTTTAACACCGTGTTCCGTAATTACGTGACCTAGATAACAGACTTCGCGTCTGAGGAACTCGCACTTTTCTGGTTGGAGTTTAAGATTAAATTTCCTCAGTCTTTCGAATACGGAGATTAGATTTGCGATGTGGGACTGGAGGTCATACGAATATATTACGATATCATCTAAGTAAACAAAACATCGCACGCCTTGAAAGCCAGATAGGGCTGTGTTCATGAGTCTTTGAAACGTAGAAGGAGCGTTTTTTAGACCAAACGGCATTCGGGTGAACTGAAAATGCCCCTCGGGAACTGAGAATGCTGTTTTTTCTGCATCCTCGTCCTTGATCTCTATTTGATGAAATCCTGAGGCTAAATCAAGGGTGGAGAAGTACTTGCTGTTGCCTAATTGGTCTAAGATTTCTGTGATCTGGGGAATTGGAAAGGTATCGCCTACTGTGATATCGTTGAGTTTTCGATAGTCTATTACTATGCGCCACTTCTGTTTGCCCGAGGCATCTTGTTTCTTAGGGACTATCCAGATTGGGGAAGACCAGGGGGAGATAGATGGCTTAATTATTCCCTGGTCTAACATTTGGTTGATTTGTCTATGAACTTCGGCTTTGTGAATCTCCGGGAATCTGTAGGATTTTGTATTTACAGGATTATCGGATGAGGTTTTAATTTCATGTTGGATAGCTTTAGTGTAGGATAGTTTTTCTCCTGGGAGGTAGAATATGTCCGAGAAGTCGGAGCAGATTTGGAACAGGGATTGAGTCTCTTCATCATTGAGGTGAGATGTACGAAGCTGGTCTAGAACTCTATTGGTCCGTTGGAAGGCGCTAGGTATTTCGGAATAGGAGTTAGTCATATTAGGTGCAGAAAAATACGAAGATTCAATAGGCGATAATCTTAAATTGAGATTTGATTGAAGAGGAATAGGCGATTCTGAAATATTGGCGACTGTAAGATTAATTCGGTTGTTGTCTTTTACTTGAACGAGACAATTTGCAATTAAAAGATCGTCAGAGGGACTTTGATCAATAATGAGGCCGATTTTGATTTCTGGATTGACGACCGAACATTCTATAACAACTTCTGCCCGGGGTGGTATAATGTAGGTAGGTTCGCAAAACTGAAGAGTTGTTTTTCGGTCTCCAAAGAGTAGGGAGTCTGTTGAATAATCAATAGTGCACTGAAACGATTTTAGGAAATCATTACCGAGAATACCATCGTATGGCAGATGGATCTTTCCTACTACGTGGAATTTATGCTTAAGAGGTTTGCGGAACGAGTCTGCTAGCAGTAGATTAAGGTTAAAGTGACCTAAAGTTGCCGTAGTTTCCTCAGCAGGGTCAATACCCTTTATTAAGATTGGTTCTTTAGTGAGAGTCGGTTTAAACTGTATTGAATCTTGTTTAATGAGACTAACGGAAGAACCGGAGTCGATTAATAACGTAAGAGGTACTTCAGAAATAGGCGACTGAACTAGAATATGTGGAAGTAGTAGTTTGGAGTGATTACTGGATACTTCGTACACCTCGAGTGTTTTATGAATCTTGGATTCACTGGAACTCATGATAGGAGATACAGTGGATGCAGTGGATACAGCGGATGCTGCGGATAGAGTGGATACAGTGGATGCAGAGAATACAGTGGATGCAGTGGATACAGTGGATGCAGTGGATACAGTGGATGCAGTGGATGCAGTGGATACAGTGGATGCAGTGGATGCAGTGGATACAGTGGATGCAGTGGATACAGTGGATGCAGTGGATACAGTGGATGCAGTGGATGCAGTGGATACAGTGGATGCAGTGGATACAGTGGATGCAGTGGATACAGTGGATACAGTGGATGCAGTGGATTCAGTGGTAGCAGTGGATACTGCGGATACAGTGGATACAGTGGATGTTGCGGATACAGTGGATGCAGTGGGGATAGCATACTTTCGATTGGTGTCGAGTTCTACGTCTTGACATCTCATACGACACCTATGCGAGACGTTTCCTAGTTTTTTTGATAATCGACTTCGTCGCGAGAGTCGTCATTGTAATTAGGCGCGTACTGAGGTGCCTCCATATAATGCACCGGATTTGGTCTATAAGATGGCCCAGGAAGGTTAGGGTTTGGGTTTGAGAACCGCTGGTTGTTATATGTTCTTTTCCGGCAGTTCTCAATGCTGTGACCCGGGGACTTGCAATACCTGCACGTCATTTGATTTGAAGGCGGTTGGCGGAAATCATTTCTCCGGAAATTGTATGTGTTTGGATAGGACCGTTGAGGGTTTACGAAATCAGACCGTTTATGAAAATTGTCCGCCTGTCCCGGATTTATTGGCCTGTGCGGCGTGTTATATGTTTGGAGGATCTTCTCTTCAGACGCGGCGAAGTTGATTGCTTCATTTAAAGTTTCAGGGTCACGACAGCGAACAACAGTAGATAATTTAGGGTTAAGACCGACAATAAACGTATGTGTCGCCAGGTCTTGCATGGCGGCGACACGGCCCGCAAGTTCGCCCTTCTTCTTTGTGGGGATTGATATATTTATTTCTGTTAGCAACTTTGACAAGCATGATTCAACCCTAAGTGCAAACTGGCTGATAGAGTCGGACTGTTTTTGTCGGCATTCTAGCAATTCTGATAGTAAGGCGGAGTAGTGTTTTCTTTCGCCGAACTGGGATTTCAAGAAATCCTTTAGTTGTTCCCAGTTCGTAAACTCCTTGATGGAACAAGCTGTTTCGGCTCTCCCCTGAAGTTGGCTCAGAATATATTTAAATAAAATGGGCCTCTGTATTTCCGAGGCTAAGTCGTATGCATTATTACAATTTGCTATAAACGGGCTTAGCGAGTCCCGGTTGCCATCATAAGGCTTAATAAATTTCAATAAAATGTTCAACTCGATATCTGCCATAGTACTAAAACTGTGAAGGGTTTGTCTGGTGACCCTTGGGGTAGTGGGTGTTGGGCTCGGAGGGAGCTCAGCGTCTGCTGGGGCGATTTCGAGAGTTGATAGAGAAACTTTCTTAGTATCTGCTTCTACTTTAGGTACTTTGTGCATACTAATTTATGTTCAAGGAATGTCAATAATTATTTACAATTAATATTGAATTAAAATTAATATGACCAATGACTTACGCGAGCAAGACGACTAGTGTGTGGGCGGTAAGCAACATTTCTTCCAGGAACGGCCGAAGCGCGCGCAGCTGCGACGCGTAAACAGGATACTGCGATGACTCAGCCGAGATAGCGATGGGTTTCTTGGCACGCTACGACTAGTTTCTTCCCCTGGACACGGCGATTTCCTTCACGGGTACAGAGGTTTCTTCACAGGAAACTAAGGTTTTCTTCGCGGGATACAGAGATTGTCTTCACGGTATAAAGGGTTTTTTCTTTTTTTTCACAGGACACGGCGATTTGATTTACGGGATACAGAGGTTTCTTCTTTCACAGGATACAGAGATTTCTTCGCAGGACACGGCGATTTGTTTTACAGGATACAGAGGTTTCTTCTTTCACAGGATACAGAGATTTCTTCGCAGGACACGGCGATTTGTTTTACGGGATACAGAGGTTTCTTCTTTCACAGGATATACAGATGAGTCTTCGCGAGAGGCGTTTTCCCGGGATTTTCTTTTTATCGAAAATCCATCCGCTGCCACCAATGTTACAATGAGATTCTTCTATGTCTTTTTAAAAAGTAATTTATTACACGACGAATGGAATAGAATGAAATTACAATTAATATCGGGAAAAATGGTTACGTGTGAGACAGATGAAGGCTAGGAGAAGACTGCCCGCCGGTCGGGGCGGTCTGAGCACGTAGAGATTGGGATGGCTGACTAGACAGAAGGTTTAGCCAGCGTCAGGGAAAAGGTATACTACAGAAGGGTATAACAGTACGATAGAAAAAGAACTTTTGGCTATAGTATGGGCAGTAAAACATTTCAGACCCTATCTTTATGGTAATAAATTTACAATTTATACAGATCATAGGCCTTTAGCGTGGCTTTATTCGTTGAAGGAGCCTAATAGTAAGTTAACTAGATGGAGATTAAGATTAGAAGAGTATGATTTTGAAATTAAATATAAAAAAGGTCAACAAAACACTAACGCGGATGCTTTGTCGCGAATTAAACTTAATGCCATTATAACAGAGCTAGGTGATGACAACGACATAGATATAGATTCAGTTTTAGTTAATTTGGATGAAGATGAAAGAGTTACCGAAGTTATAACGGAACTTGAGCACGAAATAAAAAATAATAAGCTGCCTGTTCCGGAAGGTATTAATATGGACTTTTCCGACTCAGATGAATCAGAAGAAAATATGTCAATAATAGAAATTTCAGATTCTGAAAACGACAGATCTTATAAAGATCTAGAAAATAGAAAACTTAGTCCTTCTGTCAGTAGTGAAAATAACTCAAAAAATAATTCACCTGACGTAGAATTTGAATTATCAAACCCTAGTGATGGAATTACCGCTAACTCAGTTTCAAATAGAGAACATGAAGGTATTCCAATTTTAAATGAAGCCATAGACACGAAACCAAAACAAATACTCGTGCATTCATGGTTTAGAGACAGTTTTACTGTAAATGATCTTTCAAATAAAAACCAAAAAATAATTGAAGTTCATTTACCTATAAATAATGAGTCACTAGCAAAAGATTTTATGAAAGAATATATTGACCCAAAAAATAAATATTTCATTTACTTTGAAGTTCCAGAATTTAGGAGAACTTTTTCAAATGTAGTCACTAAGTTATTTAAAAAGGGAACACTTAAATTAGTAGAATGTACTGAAAGAATAGTTAATTTAACGGAATCTGAGGTTGACCAAAGAGATGTTGTCAACAAATACCACGATGGTAAAACTTGTCATAGAGGAATAAGGGAAACATTAGCAAAAGTTAAAAGGCATTATTGGTGGCCAAATATGAAAGACACAATCACAGCAATTATAAACTCATGTGAACCGTGTCAAAAGATGAAGTATGATAGGAAACCGATTAAACCACCTATTCAATTAACTCAAACTCAGTTTTCACCTTTTGAGGAAGCATTTATGGATCTTTTATTTATTGAAGGAAATTATTATCTTACAATCGTAGATGCATTTAGTAAGTTAGGCCAAGCGATTCATATTCCTAACAGAAGTACACCTGAAGTTGTAAAAGCTCTAATTAAGTATTTTAGTATGTATGGTTTACCACAAAAACTTAATTCAGACTCAGGCACAGAATTCAATAACGAGCTGATTAAGGAAATGTTAAGTTTATATAAAATAGATCTTCACATAGGAACCCCTAATAGCCCTAGTTCGATGGCGATAGTTGAAAGGTTCCATTCCACTATTATTGAAATATACCGTTTAGCTAAATATGAAAAGAGTGATCAAGA
Organism: Clostera curtula; assembly: GCA_905475355.2. Lineage (NCBI taxonomy): Eukaryota > Metazoa > Arthropoda > Insecta > Lepidoptera > Notodontidae > Clostera > Clostera curtula. The sequence goes on along the minus strand of FR997804.1, from coordinate 628,512 downwards.
TGCAGCCTCAGTAATGACATATTGCATTATGGCATATAATAATAGCATCCACTCAGCAACCGAGTTTACTCCTTTCGAAATGGTTTTTGGACATACGGAATCCGGAAACGTTTTCGATATAGATAGGAATAAAAATCTTTTACAGAAGTTATTAATAGATCATAGGAGACGTCTTAAGGTATTATATGAATATGTAGCCGAGAAATTACTTACAGAAAAGGTTAAGGTTAGGGAGAAACGAGGCGGTGAAGAACCACCTCTTATAAAAGAAGGTGACGATATTTTTATGAAAAATACTAGAACTAGGAAAGCTAAGGAAAAACCGCGATATGAAAAAGCTAAAGTTACAGGAAAAGTTAATCGAAATATTATTCCCGTAGAGTTAAATAAACGAGCAACTAGAGTAGCGATTAAAAATGTAAAACGCCCTCCGCAGGTCATGCCTGGTACTTCTGGCACTTGTGACCGCAGGAAGCGGCCTGGACCTTCAAAACTTAAATCAGAATCCAGGGATAGCATCGTTCAAGATAGGAGTAGCAGCGATGAAGAATAATTGTTGGACGATATTTAAGACTTTAGATTTGAAATCATTAGAGGTAGAAATAGGAAATAATTTTAGTGAGTATGAGAAGCTGAAGAATATTTTAATAGAAAATAAGTTAGATAGTGAATTAAGTGGTATTCAAGGACAAATAGAATACATTATGAAAGAATGTCAAAATAGACTTATGCAAATTTTACCTTCTAGCATTAGATCAAAGCGAGCAATTTTTAGCCCATTAGGTTCATTAGTGAAAGTAATTACTGGTAATTTAGACGAAGAGGACGCTATTAGATATAATAAGGAGATTGATAATTTAAAGAATCATGAACATGTTTTTGAACGTAAGGTATCGTCGATGCAAAAAGCTTTTGATAAACTTGTTAACACTTCTGAGATAATTAATAACAATATTAAAAATTTAGACTTGAAAACTAAAGAAATGGAGACACTTCGAGATGATGAATTGAAATTTAATAAAATACTTCATTTAATGAATGCTCTATATCAAGTTCTCAATAATTTTCGCACGATCTTTGAATGTATTCAGGAAATTGAAACCGCTATTGCTTTTAGTAAACTGCACATACTTCATCAGTCAATTATAAATACAACTGAACTTCATAACATTTTAAAAACAATTGAAGTACATGCTAAGTTGATTTATCCAGCAACTAGAGATAATTTGATTAAATTAGAGCGTAATATAGTATTGAAGTCATATATAGATAGTAATAGATTAGTTTTTGTATTGGAAGTTCCTCTTATAGACACAGAAACGTATATCTATTACAAGGTTATTCCAATCCCAATTCTCAGTTCCTTTCAAACCTTGACTATAATCCCAAAATATCCTTACTTATTGGTGAATAGATTGAAATACAGGCCCATGATAGCTCCATGCGAAGAAATAGAGGACAACAAATTCCTCTGTACTGAAGACAACATGGCCCAGTACCCCAGGGAAACCTGCATAGAACAATTGATGATGGTGAAAGAAAACTACAGCCAGTGTGAGAAACACCAGATAAAGATCGAGAAGACCAAAGTACAGAAGATTGCAGATGGCAATTGGCTTGTGTATTCCGAAGCTGAACTCATTGTGACGGAACACTGCAAGGAGGAAGTCCGCAAAACCAGCATTCACGGAACACACATCCTGACACCGAATCCAGACTGTGAAACAGAAGTCGGGACTACGTTCATCGCACCAGCGGCGAACACCACGGTCATCAGACTGCAGCTGCCCATCGTGCAAATTCCAGAGCTGCGCCACGACATCCAGATGGGAACCAAGGAACTGGACCTCACCAATGTGGATTTCAGTGATGTGAAAGAATTGATAAATAGTGTAAAGTATAGTGATTATTCGGAAGATTTTAGAGACTTTATAGTAACTGATAGTGTTAGTATGGGAACTGTGGTTTTATATGTTATTTTGATAATTTTAGCTCTGATTTTTGTTTTGTATAGATTCCATAATAAGATTTTTAGACGAAATTCTCTGAAACCGACAGAGTCGTCTCCAGACAATTTCTCTCTTGGGGAGGGAGGAGTTAAGTATACTACTCCTACCCAAATATCATTTGTCAGCACTTCCGGCCATACACGTGGCACTAAGTAAATGTATATTCGAATATCAGCAACTCAGCAATTGCGCAATCTGTAATTCAGCAGTTTATTAGTATTTAAGACCTAGAATAAGTATTTTTAATTGATTATTGTTTTGTTTTTTGCATTAAACGTCTCGCTGTTCAAATAAATAAATATTTTTTTAAACTAATCTCTCTCCGCGGTTCCTAATTCGCGCATGCGGCCGGCCAGCTCGTCCACGTCCGCACCAGCCCCCACAGCAGGGGAGGACCAGCGCTGGACGATGGCCACCTCCTTGGCCAGCTCCACGTCGAGCCGGCTCAAGGTCCACCTAGGCAGCCTGCTGGCCCGCCTACGGGCCGGCCTGAAGCCTGGGAGGGGCGAGACGCTGAACAGAACGTACAGATGGTCCGACAGCGTCTCGACCCCCTCCGCCACTCGCCAGTCGGAGACTCTGCGCGCGACGGCGGGCGTGGCAAACGAGACGTCCACCACGGATCCGCCGTTGTGGCGCACGCATGTCTGCGATGTCCCTACGTTCAGTAGGGACAGACCGGCCAGTAGGGCCCAAGATTGTAGGGCCCTACCCCTCGCGTCCGTGGCGGGGCTACCCCACGCCTCAGACTTGGCGTTAAGGTCGCCGAGGAGGACCACTGGCCCCGGCGACAGCCTATCCAAGGCGCCCCGGACGGAGTCGAGATACGTCTCGAACTCCGCCAGGGGTCGGTTGGGGGAGAAGTAACCGCCCACAATACGGTACTCTCCCCACCCCGCCACCACGAACCCCTCGCCCCTCTCTATCGTCGAGAGGGGCGGGGCAGCGTCCGACCTGACGATGACCGCCACGTCGCCGTCAAGGTCCCCAGCCCAGTGACCCTGGGAGGGGACGTAATACGGCTCGCAGGCGACTGCGACGTCGAATCGTCGCTCCGCCATGGACTGCATCAGCAAGTCCTGAGCCCCGGCGGAGCGATTGACGTTCGCCTGGAGGAAGGTGACATGCCCGGACCTATTCATGAGGACATGTCTGCTTCCTCCTGCGCCTGCGGGCGCCCGGCAGAGGTGGAGGCGACGGCGGTCGCTCTACCTTTGGTCACGGGGGGGTTACACGACTTCCCCCCCATGACGTGGTCGGCACGCTGTCCAGCGTCCGCGCAGACGGCGCAGCGCGGCTTGGCTGTGCAGCCAGAGGACTTGTGGCCCTCCTGGCCGCACCTGAAACAAAGTCCGTCCCGGTCCACCCTGGATGGACACGTCGGCCGGGTGTGGCCCATGCCAAGGCACCGGTAGCACCTTAGCGGGCGCTGGTCCATCACCCGGACCACGGCCTCGCTCCACCCAACTTGGACCTTGCCGGCCTCCGACAAGGTCTTGGCGACGGCGATCGGGCACCGTACGACGACAGTGCCCGCCCCGCCGGGCCCGGGACGGATTTCCCCCGTCTTTACCAGGGACAGGGCGCACTTCCCTGCCCTGGCCACCGCCACCGTGACTGCGGCCTTTGTGGCCGAGTCCCCCAGCCCCGAAATGCGCACCTCAACGCACTTCACGGGCCGGATGACCTCAGCCAGCCCCTCCAAGACCGGGCGCAGCTTTTCGGCCAGCTGGTCGGCCTTGTCCCCGTTCTGGGTGCCCGGCAGCTCCATCAGCCTGGAACCAGTTGCTGAGCTGCGGATTCGGAGGCCCCCCTCGATCCCCAGCTCAGCCAGGCTGACCTGCTCCTCGGCTCTTTGGAGGACCTGGGCATAGGTCACTCCCCTTTCCACGGCCTCCGGCAGCAGTGAGACCACCACCGCCGCCGTGGATGGCTCAGTGAGCTTAGGCCGCACAGACCTCCGACCCTTGGCCTTTGCGGGTGCAGCCGGTGGAGCCGGCTGAGCCGCGGGGGCCCTCGTCGCCCTGGGGCCCCTGCCCCTAGTTACGGTGGTCCAGCCGTCACCCTCTTGGGCCGGCGGCCGGGTCCCCGCAGGGGCAGCCCGCGGCGTAGCCCGTGGGGCGGCCCGCGGGGCCGCGACAGCAGCAGACTGTGCAGCCGCTGCGCGGCGGGCCTTCTCGGCCCTCCTCTTCTCACGCTTCTTGCTGGCGGCGCTCTGCACAGGGGCAGCCGCCGCAGGCAAGGCCGTCGGGGCCGTCGAGGGGACGGCGCGTTCAGTCGGCACTGGTGTGCGGGAGCGCGCTTCTGCGGAGGCGGCCGCACGCCTCCGTACGGGGGCGGTTGCGGGGCGCACTGCGGGCTCCACCGGCTCCGTCGATCGGACGGAGGCCCTCCTTCGGTCGGCCGCCAGCGAGGGACGGCGCACCGGTTCCGGCAGGAGGCGCTCGTTTATGCTCGCGACGTACGCCGCGAGCATATTCCCAGTTGACTCCAGGATAGAGCGCCTCCACACCTCGAGGGTCTCGTCTTCCCTCGGGGCTGACGTCACGCCTTCGGCGGCGTTCATTGCGGCCTTCATTTCGCAGAACTCCCGCCGGTGGGCCTTGAGCTCGGCCCGGAGGGACTCATTGTCCTTCCGAAGGCGCTCGCAGTCGGCACGGACGCGGCGGATCTCCTGCGTCTCCGACCTGGAGATCAGGGACTCCACCACGTCCGTGTACGTCGTCGCCGCCTTCTTCAGGTTCTTGACGAACCCCCCCTTCAGGTTGCCGGACTTCCTGGCGATCTCGAGCACCGCCGCCGAGCATCTGCCCGCAATTGCGCGCAGTGTCTCGATCGGCATCGCGTCGGGATTGTCGTCGGGCCCGAAACCTAGCTCCGCCTCTGGGTCCAGGAAGGCTGAGGTCGACACCTCCTTACGGAAGGCTCGGGCACCAAGATGGCGCTCAAACTCGTCCGACTCCTCAGCCTCGCTCCGCCGCCGCTGTACGCGACTTGGCCCGGCCACTGCCTTACCCTTCCCTCTAAGGGCCGTCGGCATCTTGGCGATTGGCCTGGTGTCCGTCTCCGTATCGGAGTCAGACCCGGCCGCCCTTTGCTTGGGCGACGCAGGATGGGATCTCTTGCGCCGCCCGCTCTCCACCAGCACGCTGGAGTCCGAGTCGGAGACTCCTCCAGCCGCCATACCGACCTCCGGTAAACTTTCGAGGTCTACCTCTACCGCTGAGGACGAACAATCTCCGTCCGACCCAGCAGCCGCAGCGCTGAAGCTCATGGTGAGCAACAAACACACACAGCACAAACACGTCACAAAACAACAACGACAAGTAAACAAAAAGACACAAAAGCGCTGAAGACGACAGCAATTGGGATCCCAGGGGGGTATGCGGAACTAGGTCAGCGCAGATACCCAACGGTCTCACCAACTGAAGCGTAACAAAAGCAGAATCCGTCAACTCGGGAGCGAGAGATCGACGGGGAGTGGATTGGCCGGCTGGTCACTGCGTTACCGTGAGCCAGCCGTTACCAGGGTGCACCGGACAAGTGGGAAGACAGAGAAAGCACTTATCGCACCACTTGATACAAACCCTGTACCAATCCGTCTTGACGGCGTGGCACAGTAGGCTAATTTCCCACCATTTTAGAGGGAGGCCTGACTCAGTAGTGGGTCATTTATGGGCTGAAATGATGATAGTATAGAGTTTCAGTAAGTACTGGTGGGCATAGCAACACCTACAGGGTTACATATCCTATAATTTAAGTATTACCTTTTCGCAAATTCATACGGCTTGGCACAATTCTAACTTGGTTAATTATCGGTACTCGGAGCGATGGTCGTCGGTAGTCAGACACTCAGCAGAACGTCTGGTAATAGTTTGGTTGGCCAGCTAGCAATATTTACGTTTCTGGCTTCGTGATTTGTTTTTATTCGCGTAAACCACTTGCCCTTGCACTTGCCTTTCGCAGCCAGCAACATGGCTGTTCCCCTCGTGATCATTCTTCTAGTGTGGTAACTGTCTGTATCTGAGAAGGCCACATTCACCGCTTACCGAAAAGATTTTCCAAAGGAGGACTGACCCGCCGTCCGCAAACCTGCTAATTCTACTATAGTTACTACTTAGCCCTTAAATAACTCATTGCTTGCAGTTAGCCTACTGTGCCATGCTGGCCACAAGAGTTGGCACAGGGCTTATTGCAACTTGTCGGGGCGTCACAGTGGAATGCGTTTACGCGAACCTGTGGCGCCCCAAGCGTGACGTGTGAGGGCTGAGGGTATACCACTGGGGTTTTAATGGGTAGATGAGTAGTTTCCGGAGTCCCACATAATCGCCGTCCTCTCCCTCGAGGGGCGGTGATATGCATAAATCATTTCCCCAACGTCACCAAAAATAAAAAAAGTTTTATTTGCAAGATTTCCTTGTTACGTTTAGGTTATCGGCCTTGTCATTTCCTTTTGATTCGAATTTCTGATTATATGTAATATTCTTAAATACTATAGGTCAGTGAATTGATAATGTCTTTATGGATACCTATCTCGTCGTTTTTGGTTTGTACCTGTCTATCAAACTTATATGCAAGTTTGTACTCGTATCTCAAATATTTAAAAAAAACTTTGTGTAGACGCGTGGCTCGCACTTGACCTCCCCTCTTCCTATTTTGATGATTCACGGGCTCGCGGTGTAGTGTGTCAGTTGAGTGTATTTATCTTTACGACAATACCTATATCTCATATCTGGATATAGCGCCTTCTGATAATATGTTATTGGCCAAATGTTGCTGTGCACTCATGTTTTAGTTCAACAAAATATGAATAACTAGCGGCCCGCCACGGCTTCGCAAGGACATTAAACAAAAATACAAAATCTGCATATGTCTATCTTTACAAATTATAGCCTATACATATGTGTTATTCTGATGGATAAGCTATTTTATATTATTGTAGGTTTTCCTTAAATACTTCTCCCGCTTAGTTAACAAAGCTCGAATCGAATCATCAACATAACTGATGCGGTTTTGACCGGAAAGCGTATTATTTAAAAAAGGGTTACTTTACTTGCACGCAATTCCAACAGACATTCTGTCTAAGGCACAGGTGCCCTATCTGAGAGTAATCAAATTATTTAACAGTTTCCAATGACCTTCAGTTTTTGCATACAAAAAGAGAGAATTTGAAGCCTCCAATTTTTTTAACAAAAAAAACCTTCCTTATTCACGAAGTCTATGTTATTCTTCAAAGCCTTAGTTAGGCCAAAGGCTTTTTAGTCCATTGAAATGTTAAATTTTTTAGCTTACCTACCTTACCTCTTGCGTTTTTTAGAGGACGCAATTTATTTTTTTAATGTGTAGGGGGGTTATGTGTAAAGCTAAAACAAAGTTTGTGGGGTCGCCACGCCAACCTTGTCCCACAGCCGCCATCTTGAAAATAGGGGTTGAAACGGTTTTTACGATATATCTCATACTATTTACCTGATAAAAAAAATGGTTGACATTTTTTGTCGCAAATTAAATTCTCTATAACTTTAGACCAGTAACTTTTTGTCGTAGAACTATAAATAAAAAAGTTATAAGCGAAAATGTTCAGAAATTCGAGATTTTATTTTATATTTTTCGATATAACTTACTACTTAACTAACACAAATGATATCAGACCATTTTTGTAGATCGTTTTTTATGGAACAACTTTCGTAGGCAACATTTTTTCATTATGTCAATAACTAAGGTTTTACAGCGCTCCGAAGTGAGTACTATTTTTCAGTACTCTTAACTATACATATATGTATTATACGTGGGTACTAATAATGTGTCCACAGTTTTTTTTTGTTATTATAATTGTATTGATTAGTAATTTTGCAATATTATTAATGTTTTTTTTTATGTTTCTTAGAAATAAATGTTTTTTTTTTGTAATACGTTAAATGGGTTTATGGAACTTTTTTATTAGACTACTCCATCAAAATCCATAATTTTATTAAGCTTAAAATCAGCTTATAAAGACATTTGTCCGAATCCGAAATCAAACCCGCGAATGTCTGTATACATACTATACAATATAATTAATTGGACCTACTTATGCAGAAAGGAATCAATCCACACTAAGACAGTTTTGAGATACAGCCATTTTTGTCAAAATTGTGTATACAAATAATTGTATTGTTATTTTCAATAAAGTTATATTACCATATTGTCCCAAATAATTTGTTCTATGTCTACAAATATAATATTGATGAAAATCATTAACATTTTTAATTATAATAAAAGAAAAACTGGCTGGTTCCTTTCTGCAAAACTATCTGTGGGTGGGTTCGTTCTTTGTTAATTTATCACTATGCTATAATTTTTTAGAAAAAATATGAAAACCTTATAATTATCTATGTATTATTGAAAAATATAAACAAATGTTAAATTCTTTGATATCATCATCAGTCATTTCAGCCAAAAGAGGTCCACTGCTGGACATAGGCCTCCCCCAAGGATTACGTGTGGGACGTCTACCAGCACTGCGGTTTCCGGTACATGATGACCACTCGAGGAAGTTCTGCACCATCAGGCGTTAATCCTGCATGCTATGTGCCCTGCCCACTGCCACTTAAGTTTGGCATTCCTGTGGGCTATGTCGGTAACTCTGGTTCTCCTGCGTATCTCCTCATATCTGATTCGATCTCGCAGGGAAACTCCGTGCATAGCCCTATCCATTGCCCTTTGGGGACTTTGAGCCTTCTGATGGAGCCCATAGTGAGCGACCACGTCTCTGTTCCATATATTATCGACTTTTGTCTTCAAACACTGCGGTATTTTGGAAGAAAAGATCTTACGCAGCTTCCCGAACGCTGCCCAGCCGAGATGGATTCGACGAATGACCTCTTTCTCGAAGTTAGACTTACCTAACTGGACGGTGTGTCCCAGGTAATTTCAAACAACTTCGAGGATAAAACCTCAGATGTTATCAGTAGTGGATATTAGACAATGATCTTCGTCTTTTCCATGTTCATCTTAAGGCCGAGTCGTTCGGAGGCCCGCCAGAGGACATCGAGCATCATAGTGAGGCCCTCCATTGTCTCAGCCATTAGGACTATGTTGTCAGCGAATCAAAGGTGCGTGATGTACTCGCCGTTCTCGTTAATGCGTTAATCCAGTCTAGGACCTTGGAAACATCTTCCAGTGCAGCGCTGAACAGTTTCGGAGATATAACATCTCCCTGTCTAACACTTCGCTGCAACTGGATCTGTTTCGAGGTCTGGTCCTGGAGTCGGACTGACATGAAGGCGTTTTCATACAAGCACTTCAACACTTCGATGTACTGATAGTCGACCTGGCACCTTTGGAGAGCCTTCAATACTGCCCGTCTCGATCGAATCGAAGGCTTTCTCGTAGTCCACGAACGCCACACAAAGGCGCAGGTTATACTCCTCGGTCTTCTGTATAACCTGCCGTAGCCTTTTCGGACACCGGCTTGTTCGGGAGGCTGAGAATCGTCGAGCCTGCAAGCGAGACGATTCGTGATGACCCTAGAGAACAACTTGTAGACATGGCTTGGAAGTGAGATGGGTCTATAGATCTTGAATAAGGTGTCATCTCCCTTTTTAAAGAACAGCACCACCACACTTCTGTTCCATGCCTTTGGCGTTCGTCCTTCGACGGCTTCGATTCAATAGGCTCTTCAACACGATTCGTTGAATCGCCGTTTATCACGCTTCAGGGACTTTGAGATCTGTCTATTGAGCCTCCGATACTTTTCGTCGCATCGACTGAAGACTGCAGGAACATTTTCCGTCGTTCTTTCATGAGATTCAGGGTGTCCGAGAGCCTTCTGGCTGTGTTCTGGCGTTAGATGTTGTAAATAAAGTTATATCAAAAAGGAACCAAGTAATACGAGTCATACACGATTACGCCTATTTTAATATGTAAACTAGAACCAACCCGCATGGTTCTACTTATTTTATCAAATTTTGATGAGAAAAATAGACATGCAAGGGACCATGTGGTATGGGTCTTTATGAAAAAAAGAGTATCAATATTTTTTTAGCATTGTTGGGTGACTATGGCGCATGGATCTTGTTAGTTTATTAGGCAATTGCTGATGTGTGGGTTGATAACTTTGTCGTAGAAATGTTTTGTTCTGTCAAAATTGTCAGATCATTTTGATCTTTACAGGGTCGATAGAAAGCTCATTTTTGAAACCTTCTGTGTACTTATCTCGATTTTAGCAATAGTGTGGATTGGTTCCTGTTTGCATAAGTAGGTCCAATTATTGATTCGTACACAACAAAAAAAATTGCGTCCTCTAAGAAACGCAACCCCAAATGTAACTTTTCAATGGACTATTTATATGTATGGTTCTGCCTGGTTTCAGAGTAATAGCGTAACAGAAGCTACGTTAGCATTTCAATTAACATAGGCCTTACGGTACTAACGAAGTTCGATACGTGTCATTGATGTCATCGAGTTACACATATTTTCCTTCATTAAAATTGTTTTTATTAAAATTGTGCGAGTGAATCATCGCATTCGGATCGCTCGTATGGAAAGAAATATTATTATTTGAGTCGCGTCACCGTACCGCGAGCCACCACCCCCGACTCCGTACGACTTCTGTTCGTCCGTACGCGCCAGTCGCATTTCGGAGACGCTACTCAGTGCACGACATTGCAAACCTTTCTTTTCCACATCACACACTTGGTGAGTTTAATTGTAAAAACCGGTTTTTACTTATCTTATTGCAAGAAAATAAATACAGTTAATTTATAGTTGATGCCAAGTTAAAGTTATTTAAGTCGAACGTCTGACGCTCCTTCGGGAACCAACCGTAGTGAAGTGGAGTTGCATTCGGATTCATCGATCTGGAATCCCTTATGGAACTCTGTCTCAGTCCGCACGATCAAATCGGATTTATTTTTCGATTAACGGTAATAACGTTCGTTACTCCGAATGGGAGCGGCATGACTTCATATTTTACTTTTTTATCTTTTTGCTCGTCGGGTAAATGCGTTGTGCATATTTCTTTGGAATGTGTGTCATATATGGTTACTCATGCAGCTTTGTTATAACCAATTGACGGAGAATTTTAAATGAAGGGTGAAGCATTAATGTTTGTAATATTGTCAATAGGATGTTAATCTTATTTGAATACAACAGAAACGGCCACCAATAATCTGCTGCGGCAGATTTATAAAATATTGCCTTTGTTTTCCCTCATTTTGTTCAATTCAAATGACATTGCATCCCGTCCGTTAAAAACGGAAATTTTACTAAATTGTCGCTTCGCGCATTTTCCTTTGTGAACAGTTTTTGTAGGAAAGACAAAACTTGCTTTTGACACATAGCGTATTTTACCGTGTAAAAGATTTTGCAATACCTCAACGAATAGGTATGAAAATGTACAAAAAGAAAGTTATATTGATTTGTGCCTCATAATAACACAATCCCACTTTAACAATAACGGCGGTCAATAGGCAATTTTAAACTATTTTTGATATGCGGATAAGTCTAAGTTGAAACCAAATTCATCCGCCGTCTATCCGAATCCGTTATGGTTCGTTTATCGTCATGCGATGTATTATGTTAATAGATGCAATTAAGAACTGTTGTGTTAAAGACTCGTGTCGTTGAACTTAAGATTAGTGCTGAATCTACCAATTATGTATTTCGGTCTCAAAAATACCGTATTCATTTCACGATAAATTTATTACCTCGCTAACTCGGTTTTAATATTGGAATGGCAATTTATTTATCGTTTAGATAAAAGCATTTATCTTTCATAAAAACAGGTTTTAGATAAACAGTTTTTAAGTATATTTTAACATTAAAACATTTTCCAAATATCAATTTAAATAGCTGTCAATAGCAACACAATAGTATTAAATCGTATTTCACTTGAGAAACTTGACTCGCTAGTTTAATATTTTTAGTAAGATAATCATGGCTTACCATACATCATTGATATGAGAAACTCGGCAGTTGTTGTCATTAAGGATCATGTTATTATTGTATTGATGTCTCATCATGTCTGGCCGCAACTTTTGGTAGCCCTTCAATTCAAAGCCTTGACAGAGGGTACTGTTGTGGTGTTAGTGAACCCAAACTTATACCAGTCAGATACTATAAATAGATATCTGACTAATGCACAACATATGGTTGACAGAGCCAATAACGACTGCCATGATGTTTAGAATAATAAGCGGGCCATAATTTTGGAGATGTCTAAGTTTGAATAGGCCCTTGGAATAATAACATTAACGTTATTATTGTAAACTATTAGATACCATCTTGCATTTTATTCTAGATCCTTTCAATTTGGCATCCAGAAAAGGAACTAATCAATTATATGACACATATCATACATTTTGTCTATAGACCATACTCAAGGTAGTTACGTGGTGAATGAAGGAACTAAACATACAGAAAGCCACAACAAAAAGATTTCATCATTTAACCAAGAGCCAACCAGCTCGGTCTTAAGCTAATGTCCTTGTATAGTACTATTGAAGGAGACTTGTCCCCGCGGTGGGTCGTTTACGAGCTAGGGGCAAAGGATCTATAGTACCATCATATTTCTTTCACACGTGTCTTTAACAATCGTTAGTTATTCCAAATGTGCTGCTTATCGCACAAGCGTATGCCGTTTGTTTAAAAACAGCAGTAGTCATATAGCACATTCGATAATTACAAAAGACTCAAAACCGGTTGGTGTTAGTCGTTGCACTTTCGCCACTTTCACGCATCATAGACCACGCCACGGTAATCATTCACCAAATCTGTAATTAGGTATTTGCTGGGCACACACGCGAAGTTAGTGATAGGAAGTTACTTCAAGGAACAGTGTCACGTGATACGAGTTTAAATAAAAACGTATCTTTTCATTTTTAAGCCCTGCACATTTGCAACCGACGTATGGACGTCAACCAATACCTTTATCAGACGAGTTTTATCTCTAAATTAATGTATCTATAAACAGATTTTTTTAAGAATCCTGTACAAACCAATTTATTAAATAAAATTATATCAATGAATTAATCCTACGAAGTCAATGTATTTTAATTGTGTCGAAATAATTGTTTCTCTTGCACTTTATTTTCCTGTTGACACCTACAATACGAAATTATTAGTGGTTAACCGGATATAACTCAATACATACAATATTTCCTTGCTCATATATTGTGTATAGAAACGATGTACGAGGGTGAATCAAAAAGTTCTTAGAAGTGCATATATATGAAACCTTTTTGGATCAAGTTCGATATTCAAATTAAAGAGTGTCTATCACACTATATTTATGCAGACTGTCACTTGTTTTTGTCAGTTCGTTCATCATCATTTCAGCCAAAGGACGTCCACTGCTGGACATAGGCCTCCCCCAAGGATTTCCACAAAGGCCGGTCCTGGGCCGCCCGCATCCACTGCTTTCCGGCGATCTTAACCAGGTCGTCGGTCCACCGTGTGGGAGGCCTACCAGCACTGCGCCTTCCGGAACGCGGTCGCCACTCGAGGACTTTTCTGCCCCATCGGGCGTCGGTCCTGCGAGCTATGTGCCCTGCCCACTGCCACTTAAGTTTGGCAATCCGGTGGGCTATGTCGGTGACCCTGGTTTTCCTGCGTATCTCCTCATTTCTGATTCGATCTCGCAGGGAAACTCCGAGCATAGCCCTCTCCATTGCCCTTTGGGTGACTTTGAGCCTTCTGATGGAGCCCATAGTGAGCGACCACGTCTCTGTTCCATATGTCATCACTGGCAACACACATTGGTTGAAGACTTTTGTCTTCAGACACTGCGGTATTGTGGACGAGAAGATCTTTCGCAGCTTCCCGAACGCTGCCCAGCCGAGTTGGATCCGACGATTGACCTCTTTCTCGAAGTTGGACTTACCTAACTGGACAGTGTGTCCCAGGTAAATGTAATGGTCAACAACTTCGAGGGTAGAACCTCCGATGTTAACAGGAGTGGCTTGAACATGGATATTAGACATGATCTTCGTCTTCTCCATGTTCATCTTAAGGCCGACTCGTTCGGAGGCTCCACAGAGGCCATCGAGCATCGTAGTGAGTTCGTTCGCATGTAATAATTTTTTTTGTGCAACGAGTTGCTAAAAAGTCAAAATTATGGATAAAAGTGAGTTACGTGCGGTGATAAAATATCTCAGTTTGAAAAAAAATGTCTACGAAGGAAATTTTTTTGGACATTCAGCAGACATTAGGGGGTGATGCTGTACCCTATTATACGGTTGCGTACTGGGTGGCTGAATTTAAAAGAGGTAGATCAAGCTGTAAAGATGACCCGCGTTCTGGGCGGCCTTCAACCTCCGTTACAGAAGAAAATGTCAAAAAGGTTGAGAATCTGGTTTTGGAAGACAGAAGAATGACTATAAAACATATAGCTGAGATCCTAAAGATATCTTTTGGTAGCGTTCAATCCATTTTAATTGATTCACTGGGGTTCAAAAAAGTGTCTGCAAGATGGGTGCCACGAATGTTAACCGACGAAAACAAAAAGCGACGTTTGGAAATTTCCAAGCGTAATCTCGAAATGTTCCAGCGTGATTCGGATAATTTTTGCCGTCGTCTTGTCACCATGGATGAAACGTGGGTCCACCATTTTGATCCTGAAACTAAAAGACAAAGCATGTCTTGGAAACGACCATCCTCTCCATCCATTAAGAAATTTCGAGTTGCTCCTTCCGCTGGCAAAGTTATGGCCTCTGTGTTCTGGGATAGTGAAGGAATCCTTTTTATTGATTACATGCCAAAAGGCCAGACGATAACTGGAACCTATTATGCAAATTTAATCCCGAAAGTGCGTGAAGCGATTAAAGAAAAACGTCGTGGAAAACTGTCGTTGGGCGTGTTGTTCCTTCAAGATAACGCTCCTGCCCATCGATCGGAAGTTGCGCTCAACGCAATCCGCTGTGCTGGCTTCTATCTCCTTGACCACCCACCATATTCTCCGGACTTAGCCCCAAGTGATTTTCACTTATTTCCAAAATTAAAAGAGGAAATTCGTGGAACAAAATTTCACGATAATGACGCGGTTATAGCTGCCGTAGAGGACTTTTTCGAGAGTCAAGAAAATAATTTTTTTTCACAAGGAATAAGGAAGTTAGAAACGCGTTATTCTAAATGCATTGCATTGGAGGGAGATTATGTAGAAAAATAAAATATTATTATTTAAATCTTTGCATTTTTTAATATTGATTCCAAGAATTTTTTGATTCACCCTCGTATGTAGGTACTATGTCTGTTGCATTTATGTTGGTAATGAAATCTGCTCAGATGGGACATGGCTGGCATGTTTGAGAGGGACAAAGCTATCCAGACCCCTTTGCAAGACAGAGTAAAAAATAACTTCCGAATACGTAAATCGATTGCCCAGAGACCAAACGACGCGACGAACCCCCAATGCCCAGCTAAGTAGGGTTGTCTAACAGGAATATAAATTAAATGGTTACAATATTTATATGTATTGGAATTGTGGATATTGCTACACGCGTGGCCAACAATTAACATCCACGTTAAAAAGGAGATAAATAATGTAATGTATTTGTATGCGTTGATCTATTTTATCTTACATTTATACTAGCTGACCCGGCAAACTTCGTACCGCCTCAGAATCAATAATTAAAAAACCGCCACTCTGCTGGTGGGCGCGAACCCTAAGATTGCCTGAATGATAATTCCAGAATATTTCAACTTTATTAAAATAAGTGCAAACCTGGAACAAAAATAGTGGATATTAAATTTTATGCCTTCCCTGGACTTCCACGAATATTTTAAGACCAAAATTAGCCAAATAGGTTCAGCCGTTCTCGAGTTTTAGCGAGACTAACGAACAGCAATTCATTTTTATTTATATAGATAACTAGCGACCCGCCCCGGCTTCGCACGGGGGCAATGAAGAACCTCTAAATTTATCAGTGTTTTTCTACAATATTATGAATCTATTACACATATAAACCTTCCGCATGAATCACTCCATCTATTAAAAAAAACCGCTTCAAAATCCGTCGCGTAGTTTTAAAGATTTAAGCATACATAGGGACGGACAGACGACAGCGACTTTGTTTTATACTATGTAGTGAAGTTTCAGTTTGTGCTATACATATCTACAAATATCGAGTCCGTCTCTACAGTCATCCTTCAGGTAGACGCCTATCATTGTGTAGTTGTGAGTATGCAACTCACCCTAAATCGTTGGTGCCAACCATTAGGTCCCTTG
Source organism: Clostera curtula (assembly GCA_905475355.2). Classification (NCBI taxonomy): domain Eukaryota; kingdom Metazoa; phylum Arthropoda; class Insecta; order Lepidoptera; family Notodontidae; genus Clostera; species Clostera curtula. The sequence goes on along the minus strand of FR997804.1, from coordinate 612,300 downwards.
TTTTATTTATTTGTGAGGGTCTAGGTTCCCTACAGCCGCGTCCAGATCGATAGTAGGGTGGGAGACGCATTGCGATATGCCGCATTTCGGTCCGACCGATGATAATAATACCACGGACATTACTATGACGGAAACCTGAGATCTGAACTAATGTTTATTCTAATTTCGTATGATTTTCCATTTACTAGCGTCGCTTTTAATGTCATGTTAATATAAATGTGAAAGTTTAGAAGTTTGGAATGAATTTAAATTACCTACATTTAGCATATAAATAGTGAATTCATTTATGAGGGTACCTACCTTTCATCTTGAAAATGTTGTAATTAACTTTGGAATCATCAAAAAATAACAAAATGATGATTAAAAATTATTAAATTAAGTAAGTGGTATTTTAATAATATGAAAGGCTCAAATAAATTGGCATATTATTCCATGTCCCGTTCGTTTCGTGTAATGAGCTAGTCGTAGATTGTTAATGATCAAAAAAGCGGTACATTGGCGATGAAATTTTCTTCACCGAGGCGTGAGTTCTCTTAGATATCTTAATTATTGCGAACACGGACAGGTGGCTGGCTTGACGCTCCATAAAATTTTAGACTTATCATTTTAGTTTACAATCCGGAGTAGAACCGGGTCAATGACACTTAATGATACAAATCACTTAAATGATCCAATGGATACATTGGTTCACTTGGTATTCGTATACGTATTGATCATTTTGGTAATTAAGTAATAGGTTGCTTACTTTTCTGAACCAAACGCTTCTTGCGATATCTAAGAGTCGAAGAAAAATATTATTTGCTTGGCGCGTTTGGTGTTTTAATCCGTTATTTAAACAAGTTTTTGAATTTAGAAACTTGAAATCATAGACAGCATTCCCAAAAATATTGCAGCCAGACCTGCCTATGCTGCAGCGCCATCTTAATATAATTCCAGTGGCATTTTCTATCATAACTCAAATTCTGATCTAGTTTTCTAAATTAAAATTAGTTTTTAGTGTAGCGATTGTGTAACAAGTATCCAAACTTTCTACCTATAATATTTGTAGGTTAAGGATGATTTCCTGTGTGTGTGTGAATTTGGGGTGAAATATACATATATTGGTGTAAATGTAATGCAGTACCCACATAAGTAGGTATAGTAATGTATTTCTAACTAACAACTTGAGCCAAAATTGACCTGCGCAATAGTCGATTTTTGGATCTCAGGCTGCGATTGGTGGTGAAGGAAGGCGTAATCTACGCGATTGGTTGATAACTTTCCCACTTCAGGTTCCGCTTCTTGTTCAACTACTATACCATCGATTTATTCATTATTATTTATTTCACAGCAGCCTTGTTCTTATGTTTGGAATTTAATTTTAAACAGACACATATTCTGCTATAACAACCCCACATAGCCCTATAACAACCCACTGCTGAGTCAGGCCTTCTCCAATTACACGGAGGCTAATCGGCCTGCTGTGCCACGCTTGCCAGATGGATTAGCACAGGGATTCGTCTCAAGTTTTCCTTCTCTTGCGGCTAGGTTTTCGGCCTTGTCATTTTCGTTTGTCGGCTCTTACGACACTCAATATGAAATGGAGTGGTGACGCTTTGTATTCTAAATCCGGATGGACAGCATAATGAGATCTGCTAGATCATACCTATTGTATCTTGAGAAAGCAAAAAGTGTCATTCTAATGAGCCTCCGAAATAAATTTATCAATGCGTGGCAAACATACGTACCTATTTATTTTTAACTAGCAGCCCGTCCCGGCTTCGCACGGGTGCGATGTTACACGCGGGTGACGCCGCAGGGCGAAGCTAGTAAAAAAAGTAACAGTAACAGTAGCCTCTGTTACTCCTTATATCATCAGCTGCCTCTCAGTGAATGTCCCGTCAAAATCAGTCCAGCGGTTCCAGAGATTCGACGGAACCAACCAAGAAAAGGCAGACAAAAATTAAAAAAGAAAGTTATTTTGGTCTATGTACTGTGTATGTATACACAGTACGCATTTACTTACGCATTTAGTAAAATGTGGTTATTCTATTATTATTATAAACAGACACTACAATTTTATTTAGTTAGATTTAGGGACAGCATTATTTGGAAGAAGATATCTCCTTTCATTTTACGTATATCATAATTATTTTTAGTTAACTATGAAAACAGTCATAAATCTCATAAATTGTTTTATTTTATGGCTCTTATGTGATATTGTCTGTTACTGCTGGAATACATCTCGAGATACATCTAAATGTAAATGTTATGCTTCTATGTGTGATTAATATTACATTAGTACAGTATTACAACAACACAATAACAATCTATTCATAGTATTGTGATATTGGTAGCGGAGAGCTACTTAGCCTACTTGCCGGTTCTTGACTAAGCCTTTGTTCAATAACGCCAAATAGTTTCAACATCGAATTAAACAAACTTAATTCTCACTTTTTAATACGACCCACTGTTAGAACAGTCCTGCTCCATGTAGATGGAGGGATATTAGCATAGGTACCACACAGGCCAGATGTTCTCAGCTTAACTATTTCCTGAGTACTCCCACTTGATGGGATGAGCTAGCGACGGTTCTAGAATACGTTTGTGTTTAGCATTGGTCAAAAGGCGCTCGTTCGTGTATTATGGTGGACCTTGGTTGACATGACACTCGTTATATCACGGTAATGACTGTCCACTTCTGACTCACGACTCAAGCTCGTAACAATGAAAGGAAGACAATGCGTGTTTACCGGATTTATGTCGAGATTCTTATGTTAAACGTTATATCCTTAATATACTTGAGCCCACCCTTTCACAGTGATGTATTACTAGGGCTCTTTTAGACAAACTCGTAATTACCAAGGATTAACTAGCCACGTTATGAGTACAAATAGGAATAAGTAGGTACTTATTACTATGTAACAATTAAGAGTTGATAAGATTTTATTTAAACTTATTTTTTAAAAAACTGGTAGAAGAGAAACGATGAAGCTAATTACAATCCAAACATTAAAATCGGCTCCAAAATAAAATCAAAAGCTAAGAACTACAATAACAACCGCAACTAAGTATCGCGTTGAGGACAAATTGTTTTTATACTAATCGCGTTGCTTGTTAACTTGTTAACACAACTGGCCAAACATTTATAGTAAAGTTATCCGAAAGGGAGAATTTACCAGTATCTGAATTTATTTCAGATGACAAACATAATATGGGTAGCAATTCCTTTTTAACCTTCCTAATTCATGTTTAACAATAATCAAATCATCTAAGGGGCTGTCCATGAATCACGTGAGGTTCGAAAGGGGGAGGGTTCGAAAGAAAATATCACGAAACATCACAAGGGGTAGGGGGGATAAAGTAAGATATCACGTGTATTTAATTTTTCGTTAAACGCGTCATTTCTGAACCGAATAGCGGCGTGTTTAAGCTTCTTTGTAGGTACTCAAAAATACACGTGATTTTTAATGGGGGGTGGGGGGGGGGGGGGGTCTTAAACCTCACCACGTATCACCAAGGGGGAGGGAGGGGTTAAAATGTTAAACTATGGCTATGGCAAAATCTATCCGAGACCTATCGTTGTGAATGGCCGTCTTGTTGAAGCTGTTTTAGAATATACATACCTCGGGCAAATTTTGCAATTAGGTAGAAACAGCTTCGACAGGGAGGCCAAGAGCCAAAATTTAAAGTCCCTCAGCGTGCTATGGAGCGAGCTATGCTTGGAGTTGCTCTGAAAGATAGGCTCCGTAACGAGACTATCCGACAGAGAACCAAGGTCACCGACATAGCTCAGAGAATTAGCAGACTGAAGTGGCAGTGGGCTGGTCATATCTGTAGAAGAACCGACAACCGCTGGGGTAGACGAGTTCTTGAGTGGAGACCGCGAACCGGCAAGCGTAGTGTGGGAAGGCCCTCTGCTAGATGGAGCGACGATCTGCGAAAGGTTGCGGGCAGCAGCTGGATGCGTCAAGCTGAAGACAGGGCGCTATGGCGCTCTTTAGGGGAGGCCTATGTCCAGCAGTGGACTAATGTGGGCTGATGATGATGATGATGATGGCAAAATCTAACGGAAAACTTAAACACAAATATAAAAGAACCATAATCTATAAAATATGTATATTTGTTTGTGTAGATTACAAGCAATGATTACTTAGACAAGCCAGGAATAGCTATGACAGCTTTTCAGCCAATAAAAAGACATGCATACAGTAGGTTTCTGCGAACATTGATGCACAAATATCATTGAGAACAACGAACCGCGTCGGCGGATACTGGAATAGAATTAGAAATGATGTGTATACCATTTGTTTATGAAATATGTTCCCTTTCTAACATAGCAAATAGATATTGCCGGACGTTCAATCATCATTTAAGATTCCATCATTTTTGGAGCATCCCTGCTGCCATTCTAACAAATTTGGTAGTTGAAGTGTCAGTACGGGACCATCGGCCGCACACATTAGATTAAATATCATCTAATAATCATTATAAAGTTAAATTACGTAATACATATATACATATGATGAGAAAATCCAAGTAAATACTAACAATTTATGTTCGTGAATTACATGATTGTTGTTTGCAACTGACCCGGTGTTACAGGAGCAGGATTCCGTTTTTTCTAAAGAAAACTTAAAAACTATTTTGTGTCCACAATATCATTAAAGAAATAAAACACCCGTGTTACTTGCTAACAGCAGCTGTATAGTTTATTTAATTTACGATAGTCTAGTCAATAATAAAGTCCGCGTTTATTTGCATTTCAATATTATCAATAATGCAGTCCCGTTCGTCCTTTGTTGTCAGTCTTATCACTTGTTATTTCATATAGTTAATCATGTTCTGCGTGAGTAATACGCTCAAAATATGTTGTTTACCCAATCAATCGTTTGTTTTTCTAGAAATTCTTATCAAATTTTGACACTTGAACAAAATTTTACGATAAACACCAAAAACATTTTATATTTTAATCTTATCGAAGCCGATAAACACTTGTAAATAAACACTGCCGTGTAAATGCTATGCCAAATAAATATGTAATATATTTCGCACGTTCCTGTTTACAGGGTGCATAAAATCGGTATGTTCATATGCACTTACCATTTTACACTTACTGGTAAAACAGTAAGTAGACTGTTTTATCAATTTTTATTCTCACAATATAATTTATAGGTATTATTTTTATTTAAATGTTTAAATACAAACTAATTTATAGTTGACCATATAAAAATGATTAGGCGGGGCAGAGCAATCGTGTGGCATGCGCCCATCTCCGCCATAGAAATCTAAAAATTGACTGTTGCCGGCTGATTGCCGTAAAATTTGTCTTCTTATCTCAGTTCGTCAGTGCATAACATTCCTTTTTGTCGGAAATAGCTGAGCGTTAGCATGACGCTATTCGACGGCAATTCTGACTGACGTTAACCAGACTGTAACTCGAGTCTTAAACACACATGAGCCCGGTAGCGAGTAAATAAGTCGCTAGCAATCAACAGTCAGTTAAACATTGGTTTTATTTCATACATCCGTAAATTTAAACATTTTAGAGCCATGTACTATAATCATCATCATCACTATCACTACATAGTATAAAACAAAGTCGCTGTCGTCTGTCCGTCCCTATGTATGCTTAAATCTTTAGAACTACGCAACGGATTTTGCAGCGGTTTATTTTAATAGAAAGAGGAAGGTTTTTATACGTATAATAAATCTATAATATTGTAGAGAAATACTGATAAATTTAGAGGTTCATATTGCACCCGTGTGAAGCCGGGGCGGGTCGCTAATTAAATATAATACAAATTTCAACGACAAATACACAGCACATGTAGGTATAAAATAATACTGAATAAAAAAGAAATTCTTGACGAAATCAACAACCCCTCTCATAACGTTTCTATTAGAACAAGATTGGTCTGAAAAAGCAACGCTACAATTTTCTTGCTTTTTAGCACAGTCTCTGTTAGAAATGGTATGTGGTAATTCTGTAGTTGAATATAACTTACCGCCAACAAACAACAGGGATGCTGCACGTGCGATCGTCTGTGTTTCCTTTAATCGGTGTTAATCGATTTGTTTTAGAAAATCTGAAATTGTGAAGACTAATTTTTTATACTTTTTGCACATACTTAAAAAGTAATGTACAATGGTGGACTTAATGGCTTAGGCATTTTCCACCAGTTTACCTTAGAGTGGTGCAGAAACGGAGCGTGGCAGGTGAATTTCTAATCTATGGAGTAGCATTGGAGCACTTTAAACTTTTTAGATTTTAGTTATTATATAGCAACTTTTGTTTTTGTAAAATAGAGGCTGCAAATGAAATCAGATCCCTGTTTTAGAAAAAAGGTCAACTGTGCTTACGGAAACTCCTTACTTGGTGAGCTGACTGGGCTTATTGTAGGATAAATACCTACGCCATGTATGACCAAGGTTAACATCTGCACAGAGATGTCACGATCCTAACGCTCAAGAAGCTGGGAATGTATAGTGATATAAATAGCCGCAAGGTCGATTTGCGGCTCCGTAGCACCATTTGCGTTTGTGATCCTTATTTGACGAATGCAATCGCGATATTGCAAGTGCCTTAGTTGGAAATTTTGAGAAAAAGCATATGTGGGAAATAATTTCAAATTCAAGTAATAGTCTCTGCTTTGGTTTAGTTTATTCTCTCCCTCCCCATAATTTTGGGTCGTTTATTAAATAAGTTCGATATCTTTTGTGTATGCTCATTATTATTAGTGTTAGTTATCATTAATTTGATTTCCTATAATTGAAACAGGACACTCCCGATAGATCTGCTTCACATTTAATATTAATGATCTTTCTTTCTTGGTAAGTCCTTATAATAAATTAATTATTCCGTTAACGAGATGATACATAGTAAGGATTCCATGCTATAAAATAAAAACAAAAAAAATAATGATTTATTTGAGTGTCGCATCCCAGGCCCTCAAGTTGCCTATTTTATTTACAAAGAAAAATCACAAAATCTTAGGGATATTTATTTTGGTTCATCAATCTAAACGAACATTTCAAGGCAAGGTATTTAAATTAACCGGAATCTCGCTTAATGTCTTCATAAATATTCCTGGCTCGAAGTTCCTGATTACACCCGTCGGGAATTATAAGGCTTCGATGGTTTCCTTCTTATGCAAAGGGAAATTACTTTTCATCCTGCGTGACGCTACGATACGCCATTTTGAGGGTTCTTATATTAACAACTTCATTTTCTTATAAAGTGTAACCGAACATAATCTCGCCAAACATAAGCTTAATGCCAGTCGTAAATTAATGAACTGTGTTCTAACGAGTTTAGTCTCTTTGTATCATTAGAGCGCATAACAGTTTTACCAAAAAAAATAACCAACCCAGACCATCCTAAGGGTGTCATATGAGGCGACTTAAGGAGCGCAAGAAGCAGAACACCTATCCGCACGAGAAGGAAATTTGATACAGACCATGTGCCAACCCGTCTTGCCAGCGTGGCACATTAGGTTAATTACCCTTCATGGATTTGGAGGGCCGACTCAGTAGTGGGTCATTTATGGGCTGAAAAGAAAGAAAGAAGAAGAGATTGTAACAGACCGTATTGCCAAAGAAAAGCATAATGTTTATCTGTTACGATTTCAATATCGCAACGAATCTAAGCATATCAGTGCCACATTTCATCCAGATATGACATGTCTTGACGCGCTGGCACGATTACAATCCATAATGTTGTATGATATTATAATGTAATTATGCTAAAATTCAGTGATGTTCAGTGAATCTCATACCGTAGAACGAGAATTAACTCTAAAAAGTACCTAACTAGGTTTGTAACCAAAAATGTGGATGTGAAATAACATTTCGGTTAAATTACTCTCTACGGGTGCAATCATTCTATAATACCTCAAACATTACCTCCCGATTTGCCAAATTCGTCCATTGCTGAACCCGCGAGAGCTCAGTCAACACATTGTAAATGAGCAAAAACGGTACGTGTCGAGGCCGGCGATCTGCTTACGGTGAAATTTTAATAACTCTTAACTTTCTACGGCTGAGGCCTTGTCGGCCACCAGACGTGCATCGCATGACTCACTCGGTTCACTGTACGCTCCCCCCACCAATAAGTCAGACACCATCATCGCATTGCGAATGGGACGAGTATCGATTCTCCAAAATGTCGCCGGTTTTTATGAACTTCTTACTCAATCTTAGTTACAATTTCATCGATACAATGCACACTGTATGCAACACGTTGCAAACCAATAATGATTTCGTATCGCAATGTTTACATCTTGCGTTTGTACAATAATGTCTATGCTTAAACGTCCGTGTTGAGACGGCATTAGATCCATTCCTAAAGGTTTACTGAGAGCCGGCTCAATCAAATGTGAAGGCAAAAGAAAAGGGAAACTTGATACGAAATCGTTCCCCTTGGCCAGCGCAGAACACTAGGAAAATTCTCCCCATATACATAATGTGAGGCCGACTCGGCATTCAGTATTATATGGGCCGGGATGATATTTATTTGCAGATGGCACTGATCTCCATAATTCGCTAGTATTAACTGTACATAGGTATTAACCGACTAGGCAGTAGGTACCCCACCTAGGTACTCAGTTTTTTTAAATAAATACGTGGGGACGTGGCGTTTTGAGGGATGCTACAAAATAGTATCGTTGCCATTTTTAAACTCATAAAAACTGAAGTTGCGTTGATTTGTCGACCATATGGTGTGCACACGTTGCAGTTGCGCACCTTTATAAGGAATCAAGAATTACGTACGAGACGTTTTTATAGATAGGTATCTACATAAACAAACTGACCACATAATACGTAACCAGTAGGCGCTCGTTCTGTTCAAGTTTTTATCCTTAAATGGTTTTGGAAAGGCGCCATGACACGACACGCACCGTCGAACTCGATTTCAACTAGAGGTTACAATAGAACCTTGATTTTTACCGCCATCACTGGACAGATGGTCGGCCATATTTGTTTTGTATGAGCTTGACACATATGTTTTAGAGCCCTTTTTTTTATGTAAGAAATGAGTCATATCCTTTCACGATAGCAGAGAATGTATTTCTTAATGGGTTTTGTACTTAGGAAGGATGAATCAATAATGACGCATACCTACATTAGTTAGCTATGTAATGTAATTTTGTCAGAATTGGGAGCGTCTAGCGGTCAGACAAGGATAGCATAGTAGAAGGCGTCGCCGCGTCGTTGACTTGTTTCGGTAGTTTTAACATGAGTCATAGGTACAACGAAAAATAACTTATAAACGGTAAACAATTTGTTTTATTAAATTCCTTTTTATATTGCCAATAATCCATCATTTCAGCCAAAAGACGTCCACTGCTGGACATAGGCCTCCCCCAAAGATTTCCACAAAGGCCTTTCCTGGGCCGCCCGCATCCATCGTTTTCCGGCGACCTTAACCAGGTCATCGGTCCACCGTGTGGGAGGCGTACCAGCACTGCGTTTTCCGGAACGCGGTCGCCACTCGAGGACTTTTCTGCCCCATCGGGCATCGGTCCTGCGCGCTATGTGCCCTGCCCACTGCCACTTAAGTTTGGCAATCTTGTGGGCTATGTCGGTGACCCTGGTTTGCCTGCGTATCTCCTCATTTCTGATTCGATCTCGCAGGGAAACTCCGAGCATAGCCCTCTCCATTGCCCTTTGCCAATAATACTAAGTACATAATATAAGAAAACGAATTTGTCTACCTATAATAGTTTATGCTGTTTACTTTGCACAAAAACGAAAAGGTAGACAATTCAATGCAATGCAATCATTATTGTATGGAAAGTAGGTACCTATATTAATTAAAAATCACCATGGCTTAATTTCTATTTGTTAAATATGTCTGCATATAAATTCTCTCAGACGGTTTTTCTCCTTCGCTTTTTATATAACAATTAAACAGATTTTAATAAAGGTTCATTGACTTCAGTCTCAAATAATAGATGTTATTTACTTAAAATATTTTATTATTAGTTAAAAAGTAACGGACTGGATTTTAAGCAATTAATTATGTACTTTTTGTGTGTCTAGTTAAATTATGCAACATGCTCTGATTGTTTTAATTACCGAAGCATAACGTGCACAATACCGATTTGACGGTTGTCAAGTAATTAGGTTTAGAACAGAGATGTGGAGCGAGCATTACTATTTGCCGCCAAACATTGTGTTAACCACGCAGCCGTTTTGAGGCTCATTAAAGATAGGCCCCCAAAAAAATTTTTTTTTTCTATTTTCGACTTTTTTTCAATAAGACTTATTATAATAGTTAATTAAACAAAAACTGAGTAATTTCGAAAGCGAACAAACGTATTTTATGTACGTACAATCGAAAATAAATATTTACGAGTCAATATTGACGGAAAAATATTATTAATTGCAAGTGGGGGGCTAACTTGAAGCTATAATTTTATTTTTTTGTTTTTAATATTAATGAATGGAGAACAAACTATTATTAACAGCTAACAAATAATGAACAAACGACATAATAGAAAAAAAGTCGAACATAATAAAAATACATTTTTGGGGGGCTAACTTTAATGAGCCCCGTTTTGATTAATTTCATAAACTTTTTACTAACTAACTTAACTTGTCTTTGGTTGAATCAGTGGTAGTGGATTGTGGGGCCATTATTTTGTTAATAAGAATAATATACCAATAAGTTCCTTGTTGGTCTAGGGGTTCTTTATTATCACATTTATTATTCCATTAAACTGACATCAAACACTACTCGATGTATGCCTTCTCTAATGCGTTTTCAGGCGCATATCCGCAATCTTTTTATTAAAAGCTTTGGCAGTCGGACAGGCCATTGTCTTAGTATCCTTGCTAATTTCCCTCAATATACATAATACGAAGGGCCCCCGAATGATCATCGGGTCATTAATATAGTGGGACGACGATGATGATGAATAAAGAAGTGCATAAGAATTTCGAGGCTTTTCAGAACATACTGTGTAGCACAATAAAACAAGTCTGGAGAGAGCTGTGGATTGGCTGTCTGCAATTATCGGCTGGCCTCGTTAAACGCCTTGTTTACTTCCATGGCAAGCTTGTTCCCAAGGCGGTTGATAAACTAATGGGAGCGAGGAAGTCGACTGCCACTTCACTCGTGATAAGCAGCGAAGAACATTAAGTATTAGATATCTACCAGGGACGTAGCTACCGCCATGTCATAATTTTATCTATGATATTTTATAGACCACTAGCGACCCGCCTCGGCTTCGCACGGGTGCAATTATGCATGTATTATACATATAAACCTTCCTCTTGAATCACTCTATCTATTAAAGAAAACCGTTTCAAAATCCGTTGCGTAGTTTTAAAGATTTAAGCATACATAGGGACGGACAGACGACAGCGACTTTGTTTTATACTATGTAGTGAATATCATTTTTGAAAATAACTGGTCGCCCATTAATTTCATTTAAACACTGAACTGAGTTAATACCTAATTTAGTTAATCACACACAATTTTTACACAGCACGTCTAAGGCCAGCTACGCCACTGACTAGGACATTCTAGTAAACAGATTTTTATCGTTTTCGCTTCTGTTTTACAACGTGTAGACCTTCTTTTAAATTATAACTAAAGTATAAAAATTCATCATCATCTTAGGCCTTACAACCCAGGGTGGGCCTTAGCCCGGTCCAGTGGCTCCTTCCAGCTTCTGACACCAATCACTTTGAGGTCCTGTTCGACGCCATCTAACCATCTGAGCTTGGGCCTGCCACGACTTCTGCGGCCATCCGGTTGGCCGTATAGCAGTTCTCGGCATTCTAGTCCCGCCCGTCTTAACAATACGTCCTGCACATCTTTTGCCCATCAGCGGTCAATTTTTATGGTATTATTGATATTGGTCTCTTTGTAAAGTTCGTATAACTCATGGTTATAGCGCGTACTGAATATGTTGTTTTCCTGCACAACACCGAATATTCATCTAGAAAAGTATAAAAATTGCTACACATATTATTTGTAGAGATAATTCAAAATCAGAATTATTTCCAGAAATAGAAATGAGGCATTTTTAATTGGTTGCAAATAATGTTATAATTATTATAATATTATAATTTATTGTTCGCGTTGTTGTCAGTAGGTATACATCATATCGATCTACTCGTTTCCTTTCCAATGCTGTAGTATTTTTGTGCCATGGAATATAACTTGTTCCTGCCTATAAGTCGGTGGATATTGAAACAAAAATAAAGATCCTAATAGCCTGCAAATTAACTCTATTAAAACGTTATAAAATCCCTTCAAGTACATACGACTCTTGTTAACGCCGCACTATAAAATTATCGCCAGACGGTCGTTTACACGGACTTTATTATGTTTGTTGTAAACCCTCGCTTACACAGACACTGCACAATATTTACTTTTTTAAGATAAACAATCCTAAAAATAAAATGTGTATAGCCGTGTTCTCCACGGGAAGGGGAGACTCGCAGCTTCCTGGCCGTGTTAAAATTGAATGGGCTATTAGGTAGGACTATTTGGCGCTAGCTTGCATTGCGGTGCAAAACTAAACTGGTCTCCTTTTTAGGACGTTGAATACCCAATTTCCTGTGAAACGCGATTAAGGCGTGCTCATACACCCACATACATCATACACACACATTCCTAAGTTTCCTTGACTTCGAGAGAGTTAGAGCTACCTCACTTTGATAATGTCTTAAGATGCTATAAAAATGTTGTCCGTGTCCGCCTATTAGGCTTCGCGGTCCTATAATGTAGACGCTACTGCAAATTGCCCTTTGACGATTTTATAAAAGTAAAAATACAAGAATTTAGCCGGGAGAAGACGTTCTCACACGCGCATGGGCCTACATGGGCTTTGTCGCCCTATAGCGACCACCCATCTGTCGGGCAACTGCGCACTGCCATTTGTACTTTTCGTTTCCTCATCTCTGTTACTATCACACGGAGTAACTGCACGCATAGTTGTCTCTTGTCGCCTAGTAAAGTCCTCCAAATTTAGAGTTACAGTCCATAGTTTGTGATAGCAATTCGTCTAGTTTTTTTCATTTTCAACCCCTAAGTAAACATCCTCTCTTAAACAAAGCGGTGTTTCCACAGGATGCGCTCTATTTTAGTATACAAGGCGTGTGTCGACAACAATGGACGTAGTTTGTTTAATATTCCATACGCGGGGACATCAGGCATCGGTTGCGCCCGTGGATTCACACTGTGGGGTAAAGGCAAATATTATTTACAAGTATAGACGTCACCCGAACATTTTTCATTCACACTGAAACCAAAAACATTTCGATATGGGGGCTAATAATCTACACGAGATACGTGTTTTAGAAAAATCTTTTATTAGATACCGTCTATGACTAGAAGTTAAACCTTTACCATCTTCTCAGGTCATAAAGAACAGGACTGCGTAGGCATCCTACAACTTCATGGAGAGACTTTACCCTCCTGTGTCATGCTCACTTTATAATCTAAGAAAACGTACCAAACCCAAATATATATAGTGGTTAGATGTGCCGCCTTTGCATCAACGGGTCCCGGGGACGAGATGGCGTTGTGTGAAATGTCGAAGGATATTTATTTATTTAATTATTATAAAAAAAAAAACTTTAAAACCCTGTTTTGCTGTTTTCGCTGACGCACAAACTCCAAGAATACTACTACGCTTTCAAAGCGGTTTTACCGTATCACCATAACACTATTTATCTACGTGGGCGCTACGTAGATTACGTGTAACGTACCTGACAGTTAATTCACCGACAATGAACGGACAACATACCGTTATTTTCTTAATAGAAGATACACGTCCCTTGAATTTGATCAGGCCAAGATTAAATATAGTATCAAAAGCAACTTTAAGCTCTTGCCCACATAGCAGATAATATCTGCAATGTAGGCAAGAGGATCAGATGATGGCGATATCACAAATAACATATTATTATTAATATTAAGTTAGTTGGGATATCGCCATCATAATCAGCCCACTCTAGTCCACTGGCCTACTCTAAAGAGCGCATAATGCTGTGTCTTCAGCTTGACGCATCTAGTTGGGATATATGTATTATCATAATATTGAAGTGTCTGTTTGTAATAATAGATATAAAACATGGAATGGTAATTATGTACTTAGGTACTAGTAGTATTGAGAGTAGGCGTCAGGCGTTCATGCGTCATCAAATATTTTTCTAATAAACTAAACCACGCTAAGACCAAAAGCCAATTACATAGCGACCTGGTCTATCGTATACAATTTGAAGATTATGTCGTGATGTCACTTTCTCATAGTAAACATTAAAACACATCAATAAGGGAAATTCTTTTTTCTGCAGATATTATCTAAAAATGGCCTGCTCAGTCAGCGATGCCCCCTCCCTCAAGGACCTGCCCAAAGTGGCCGGCGACCTCAAGAGTCAGTTGGAGAGCTTCAACACCGGCTGCCTCAGGGATGTCGACACCAACGAAAAAATCGTTCTGCCATCAGCTGAAGGTTAACTGCCATCTTTTACTTTATCTAATTTTGTACGTGATTATTCTAATTTGTCGAACGTGACAGGCGACGACTGTTATCATAATGTGTTGTAATATCGCAAGAACACAGCTTCAAATAGATCCTCGAGAAATAGTCGAAAAGAATTATTGTAATACGTCAACACTGTACTTATTTCGAAAAGAATATCACAATGAGTTAAAATTATACGATAAAAAGTAATTTCGATTTTACTTCAGACGTAGCTCAAGAACGTCAACACCTCGCCTTACTACAGGATGTAGAACAATTTATGCCCTCCTCCCTAAGGAAAACGGAGACAGTGGAAAAAGGCATACTACCAAATGCTCTAGGTATTTTAAGGGTGTTGCTTCGTTCGGGCCACATGAGCCAGTCGCAATTTGATGTGGCTGCTTTATTTAACGCATCTGTTTTTATTCATAACTCGGGATTAACTAACGGGGAACACACCAAACGAATTGGACAGCCGCAAATACTCTAACTAGACCTGTGTTTCTTTACTAAACAAATAACGAGCATGATTTATAAAAGTTTGTTCTTAGATGTTCGTTCGTCGATGTGTGAGTGCACAAAATTCTTATTTTCGAAATTAGCACGGTAGTTTAACGTATTGTCTATGATTTTCAGATGTTGCCGCAGAAAAGACTCAAAAGTCCCTGTTCGACGGCATTGAAAAGTTTGACGCTACCAGTTTGAAGCACACAGAAACTCAAGAAAAGAATCCCCTTCCTGACAAAGACGGTACGGTTTATATAATTATATAGGCATTTTCATTGCACTGTAATAATGTTATGCATGATAATATTTTGCTACTAAAGACGCAAGTGCTGTTATAAATAAGCATACCTACTTATGATTGGTTGGCAGTTTTAATAAGACCCTTAGTTTCTATATTTGATTTTTACAAGGTATAAATAATATACTGTACGGGATAATTTTTAATGAAAAATCGAGACAACAATAACATTTGTTTTTCTTTTTGGGACATATAATAATGCAGATAGACTCTTAGCTTAAAAAAAAAGCTTTTCCGTTTGGTTGGGTACAAAAAATACTGGCTGGTTTTGACATACATATTGGTTTGTACCTTTCATACTTGTTTTAATAAGTTTAATGTATGTTTGTTACCAACCTGTAACTTTAACTATGGTCTGTCTTGTATACAGTATTAATATTATAAGTATATTCCAATATTATAATTCTGTTTCGCTTATTTACCAGCATCATTGTATTGAATGTGGCATGTATATAAATATTCAATGCCTATAAATAATAGGAAATATTCATTGCTCGTCATGTGCTTACTATTTATTTTGCCCCGCACGAATTTGCTTTATATCAGTTGTTGCTGCGGAGAAACAACACCAGAATTTCTTGGAAGGCGTAGAACATTTTGACAAGAGTCAGATGAAGCACACGACCACAGAGGAGAAGAATCCATTACCGCCAGTTGAAGGTTCTGATTTTGCTGCTTTGTTATATACTTCTGCTTGTGGATGCACCATGTTTCTAATTTGTAGTGATATTTTTGTCACCTATCAACCGCATTAGATTTTGTTCAATAATTTATAATTCATGTTGTCCTATTGGCTACTTACTGCTGCTGGCCTGGCTACTTAGAAAATACCACTACAAATTTGAAGTCACCAATATATTTTACACACATAAATATGAAAGTTTGTATAAGTTTATAAAATAAAAATAACCTTGACCATTCTGCAGGTTTTCAACAAAACATGTCTGGGAGGAAGTTTAATAGGGATAGTTGAAGGGAGCTATAAAAATGTCGACAAAATGAAAAAAAAAACAAGTCGGTCATCTCTCAATAAATTATCAATAATAATTTAAAACAATCCAATAGATTCGGCATTAATTAAAATTATATGACATACTTATTATTAACTACTGACCCGCCCCGTCTTCGCACGGGTGCAATGATGAACATCTAAATTTATCAGTGTTTATCTACAATATTAGGCATGTATTATACATATAAGCCTTCTTCTTATCTATTAAAAGAAACCGGTTCAAAATCCGTTGCGTAGTGCATACATAGGGACGGACAGACGGCAGCGTCTACTATGTAGTGATGATAAATAATAAATTATTGTTTTTGGTTAGTTTTCACTCATTTAAATAAATATAAATAATTTTGGTTTGATTTTTTCTACAGCCATCGAAGCAGAAAAGGAGAAGAACAAGTTTTTGAACGGCATTGAAAACTTCGACCCTACCAAGCTGAAGCACACAGAAACTTGCGAAAAGAACCCTCTGCCTACTAAGGACGTCATTGAACAAGAGAAGACGGCTTAAATAATTATGTATATTCATCTCCAGCAATTAATCTCGCTAGTATCGACCGTATTTTAAACTCGATGTAAGTTACATTTAAGGGCCGTTTGCGATGTCCGTTACATATGACTTTATTTTTTTCAAACCACAAAATCAAGATTGGGTTAGACTTAATATGGACTCTGTAAACTGGTCCTTAACATTAGTTTATAGGAAACCAAATGTTCTATGTCAGTTTAAACCGTATAATTATGTATATTGAATAAGTGTATTTTACAAGCATTTTATATTTTAACTTATACTGAAATTAATAATTTAGTATTAATCCAGCACTGATTGTATTTAAGTTGAGAACATAGTGGACTCCGTTAAATTTTGTTTCTATGATTCACTTTCAACTTGGTATGTGCTTGTGTTCTCTATTTAGTTGTATTATTAGTAAGTGCTTAGGAGGATATCAGCATCTGTGACTCTGGTCATTAAATGAATAATCTAAGAGTGTAGTTACCAAAAATATTTTGGTTTAAATTATATTGAGTAATACATTCAAGGCTTGATTATATCATCGAAATATCGAAAAAGTAGGGCTATTAAATGTATGTACTTGCTCAATCACTACGGTATAAGTACCTAGTCGGTCTGAATTTAAAAAGGCAATAGTTTCTGCAAATTTCAATAATTTTTATATCGTCATTTACAAGGAATAGAGCATTTTCCACTTTTATAACAATGCGGTTAACGCCAATAAATCATTTTACCGGAATTTGTATGTTTACAGACGGTGCTTTTTATAAATACAGATAAAATATATTTATTCGTTTTATTTCACTCTTCCATAAAAGAAATAAAAGTTTTTATATTAAGAACAATCTAATTGAAAAAATACGCCTCCGAAATGGCTCGACCCATTTTCGTGAAATTTTGGGTGCATATCGGTTAGGTCTGCGAATGGGACAATAAACTCAATTGTTTTTATATTTTTTGACAAAAAAATTGATTTTTTTTTATGATGAAGCATTCACCTACTTCCCTAAAATTTCAATCTTATTTCTTAGTTATTAAAGGCTTATTAAACTATTACTGATAAGACCGCTAATTTCTAGTAAAATGATTAACCAATACGTTAAAGCCAAGCGGTATCCGTGAAAATTTAAATATGTGACTCTCTTTCACACACCTTTATAGATTTCTAATTTCACCTCACTCACCTTTGGTCGATCGATATACCCTGTAAAATACTACAAGATAAATTTATTGATCGATTTGACAGACGGGATAGTGATGAGAAACGGAAAATATCTAGTAGTCCAAATACCCCATTGAAATGTTACATTATTTAGGGCTTACCTTGCGTTTTTTAAAGGACGCAATTTTATTTTTTTTATGTGTAGGGGGGGGGTAAGTGTAAAGCTAAAACCAAGTTTGTGGGGTCGCCACCCTTGTCCCACAGCCGCCATCTTGAAAATAGGGGTTGAAATCCACACATCCACCCCTTCCTTCTCCAGTTCTCCTATGGACCAACCTCTATTTTCAAGATGGCGGCCGTGGGACAAGGGTGGCCCCATCGGACGTCCGTCCTGCGAGCTATGTGCCCTGCCCACTGCCACTTAATCGTATCGTAATCCCTGCGTATCGATTCGATCTCGCAGGGAAACTTGGAGCATAGCCCTCTCCATTGCTGTTTGGGTGACTTTGAGCCTTCTGATGGAGCCCATAGTGAGCGACCACGTCTCTTTTCCATATGTCATCACTGGCAACACACATTGGTTGAAGACTTTAGTCTTCAGACACTGCGGTATTGTGGACGAGAAGATCTTTCGCAGCTTCCCGAACGCTGCCCAGCCGAGTTGGATCCGACGATTGACCTCTTTCTCGAAGTTGGACTTACCTAACTGGACAGTGTGTCTCAGGTAAATGTAATGGTCAACAACTTCGAGGGTAGAACCTCCGATGTTAGCAGGAGTGGCTTGAACATGGATATTAGACATGATCTTCGTCTTCTCCATGTTCATCTTAAGGCCGACTCGTTCGGAGGCTCGACAGAGGCCACCGAGCATCGTATTGAGGCCCTCCATGGTCTCAGCCATTACGACTATGTCGTCGGCGAATCGAAGGTGAGTGATGTACTCGCCGTTCACGTTAATGCCCAGCCCGTCCCAGTCCAGAACCTTGAAAACATCTTCCATTGCAGCGGTGAACAGTTTCGGAGAGATAACATCTCTCCGAAAGCTCTCTCTTCTATATTTTCTTTTTTAATATAAAATTACTTTATTTAAAATTTTTAAAACTTAAATTTTAATATTAAATTACTTAATTAAAAACAAAAAAAAAAAGGATATTGTTTCTTCAGCAAGGAGCAAATGTTGCAGTTTTACATAGCAACAAGAAGAAAAAATTTATACCAGTAAAAAAAAAAAAAAAAAAAACACCACGCTGCAACTGGATCGGTTTCGAGGTCTGGTCCTGGAGTCGGACTGACATGGTGGCGTTTTCATACAAGCACTTCAACACTTCGATGTACCGATAGTCGACTTGGCACCTCTGGAGAGCCTGCAATACTGCCCACGTCTCGATCGAATCGAAGGCTTTCTCGTAGTCCACGAACGCCAGACAAAGGGACAGGTTATACTCCTCGGTCTTCTGTATAACCTGCCCGTAAAAAATATGGTCTACGTTACTGAAGCCTTTTCGGAAACCGGCTTGTTCGGGAGGCTGGGAATCGCCAAGCCTGCACGCGAGTCGATTCGTGATGACCCTCGAGAACAACTTGTAGACATGGCTCAGAAGTGAGATGGGTCTGTAGTTCTTCAATAAGGTGCTATCTCCCTTCTTGAAGAACAGCACCACCACACTTCTGTTCCATGCCTTTGGCGGTCGTCCTTCGAGTATGACGGAATTGAATAACTTCTGAAGGGCCATAAGGATCGGTTCTCCACCCGCCTTCAGAAGTTCTGCGGTAATTCCGTCATCACCCGCCGCCTTGCCGGGTTAATGTAACTCGTGGGTCGTTTGCTAGATTTCAACACCAAAATTAGTCAAATCGGTCCAGCCGGGACCGATTTGACTAATTTTGGTGTTGAAAGGTAAGTGGAAGTACAGGGAAGGTTTAAAAATAATTAAAAATCGGTTGGTGGTTAAAGGTCTGGGCAAACAGCGGACGGGGCGGGACGGCGACGCGACGCTGGCGGGACGTGAAGAGTTGTAATGTACTAGTTAATGTAGAATATGTCACATAGAGCCGTCGCGCTCGGCGCGAGAGTAGCGGTCGCGTCGCGTCTCACGTCTTCACGTCCCGCCAGCGTCGCGTCGCCGTCCCGCCCCGTCCGCTGTTTGCCCAGACCTTAAAGGTTTTTTATTTATTGATTCTGAGGCGGTACGAGTACGTTTGCCGGGTCAGCTAGTTTTTTAAACAGCTAATTTAGTTTATAGCACAAAAGTCCAGGTTAAACAATATACTACCTACTCTAGTCTCGCTCGAGTCTCGACAGATTAAAAAAATACAATTATTTATTGTCTGTGGTTTATACGCGTTCCACGCCTATAATGTGTTCTTGCGTTGTGTTGGACCATAATACGAAAGGTCAATATACTTTATATAATACAGAAGAGAGATAGATGTATAATGCACCGGGACGGGAAAGCAATGACAGATTAAAAAATTTGCAATGCGAAAATGCCGTCCGTCTTGTAAAATTTGATTTGATTTGCTTCCCGCCGGCTATTGACGGTTTGGTTTTGGCACGTGCATTTTTAATAAAAAATCCGTAAAACACAGTTTAGTACAATATTATTGTATGCCACTGATGCTGACTGTTGGGGTACATTATCTCGGTGAGTGCTTTCAGTTTAAAATATCGTCGTATGTATGATTTATATGTTTGCACGTGTTGAATATTGTAGACAGCAAAACAACCATTTGCATTCGCCAGACTATATAGCTACGATATGGATAATTGGACGTTACCTAAGTCTTACATGATTGTTGTGTTATCCTGCAAATGTTCTAAAAGCAAATGCGTCGGATGTGAGAAATTAGTGGCAGCGTCATTTGTTTTTGTTTACCTGCAGATTGTTAGAATGTCGCCTTCTCCGATTCGCTGTCGCGGTCCGTGGAAGTTGCACAAACGATCCTCGGAGCCGGACAGGTGGTTGGATGAGATGGGCTTTTTTCGTAAACACACAGCTCGAGACTCCAGCTGTTTGTTCCGCGCTGTGTCTGAGAATGTGTATAGCACGCAACGCTACTTTCACAAAGTCCGCCTGGACTGTATTCAGTTCATGAGCACAAAGAAGCACCTCTTCGAAGGGGTAGGATTTGTATCATTTATGAAAATATATTTCTGATATTCCCAAGCCCTATTAAATGATGAAACCTTTTGTTTTATAGTCATTGACTTGTCCATTTGAAAATTATCTCAAAGAGATGGCGAACCCATCTGAGTGGGGTGGTCTTATTGAGATATCCGCTATGAGTCATCTATATAGGTAAGATATCTATTGTTTCGTTACTACCTACTATTTGTTGTGGTTTGTTTAAATCATTTAAGATGGTTAACATAATTTGCTAAAATCACAATTTATACTAACACTTATTTAAAAAAAAAACATACTGATAATTTATATTTGTTGCTTAGCTAAAGATACAAATCAAAATATTTAATACTAAGCTCATAGTTCATGATATTGCAAATCTTGCAGGCGTGACTTTGTAATATTTGAGGCCAATAAGGGACCTCAAACAAAAATTAGCAATGGTTACGGAGCTACTATTTACCTCTTCTACACACCTGATACAAAACATTTTGATGTGGTGTACAGTAAAGATTTCATTAATACGTCATCATTCTGTCAATGTAAGTTTCTTTTCATTTTTTGAGTTGTATTTTTGAGTTGATTCATGTCCTATTTAAACTATCCATTTTATTATAATTTATATACAACTTAATTTTCATCATCATCATCAGCCCACATTAGTCCACTGCTGGACATGGCCTCTCTTAAAGAGTGCCATAGCACCCTGTCTTCAGCTTGACACATCCAGCAGCTGCCCACAACATTTCGCAGATCTTAATTTTAATAGGACTTAATTGGTTTCATTTCTTTTATTTTATATTCATGAAGGAGAGATAGTTAATTTTCCCTTAAGCATTTGAATATCTTTGCTATGAATTGTTATATTAGAGGAGTGGTTTTCTATAAAGAGGGTTTATATTGCAATTGTTATTATAATCTTATAGCGATTGTTTATGAAATACTGTATGATGGAGTCTACCAACTGAAAGATCTATCCTATGCTGTTGACAAAATGCTTCATGACAAGGTTCCTAGCAACCACATTGAATATTTCATGTCCGAGAATGTGGAACGTCGTAAAAAACAAAAGGAACGGGCAAAGATATTTATAGAAGCAACAGAAGATGACAAAGATAGGAATAACAATACTTTAGCTCTAAAATGCAAACACCATACTGAGGATTTGGAGCGAGCAAGCTTGCTAAAGGAATCTCTAAGCATCTTTGTGTTTAATAGAAGCTTGATACAACTTGAGAATGTTTGTATGAACTGCTTGAATGTCAACAGTGCTAAAGATCTGCTTGATAATGGTATCACTCCATTCCCATATAAAGTAGCCAAGGCTTTGGATCCTGATATTTATAGGAACATTGAGTTTGATGTGTGGAGTGAGTTGAGACGAGGTACAAAAATATTTGTTCTATTATATTTTAACTGCAATTCATAATTTTTTTATTAGATGTGAATGTTATTTGGCCTTTTTGTTTGAACATTTTTGTTGAGAAAGTTAGGTTTTTCTAAAATCAAGTTAAATAAATAATAATAAATTTTCTGTAGAGTAAATACTGTTGGAGTTTGATCTTTTGTAACTTTAGTTATGTTTATAACAACACAAAACGCGGGAGTGAAAACAGCGTGATTGCCATTTGTGTATTGCTTTGTTGCTGCGGTATAAATCCGGAAACCAAATTGAATATTAACAAGCCATAATTATTTTACAATCTCGTTTCGAAACGAGCAGCCGGCAAATTGTAACCCAACATCGGTATTGCAGAATTGCGCTATGGCGCTAGGTATTCGGACGGCACAACATTGCAAGTGGGCGTCAAATGCCTTGTCAAAATCCACATGGACCAATCGGTCCCGTACCACTGTCACATCCAAGAAATGCGTCCGGATGGTGGGCCATGTCTAGTGTTTGTCGAGGAGTTAGGAGAGAAACGCGTCGTAAAGTACGACCAGCTTGAGCCGTTGCCCCTGGAAGAGATAAGACCGTGGGCTCCCCCATACAGATATTCTAGAGCCCATTCTCAGATCCTGTCGCTAAGCCAAATGTTGCAACAAATAGGTGCGAATCTTTTTATTTTGAGACTATTCTATCTGTGATTACATTTCCAAAACAGTCCTTTTTCATAGATATGGCATTTTTAATCTTCAATATCACTAATGCTCTACAAATCGCGTGAAATGAGGTTGTATCTTATAATTTTACTGTGGCTTAAAGGAATACGACACGATAAATTTAGAAATCCTCGCTCTGCTAATAGGGTTCATGAACAGTTTGTTGCTGCGATCACCTGTTTGTTATCTAATGCTTTATAAAATAAACTTTCATCAATTTTGAAGCGGTCATATCATATGGTTTATTTATTTAATGATGTTATAGAACATGATATAACCTAAATCTTAAGAAATATGTTTAATAAAACTTGCATACGATATTTTGTAAAAAACCTTCCTACTTCGTGACCAGGCAATATCACAAGGAAACAGGGTATGAGCAAGTCCCGAAATAAAGCCAAGTCGGTCACAGACGAGAAACTCCCGGATAAATCTGGCAAGCCGTCCAAAATGACCTGGAGCGACCCTGAAGATTCGGAATTGACCCATTACCAGAACAACGATATGGCTTACCAACATTTGGATTACGTTAACTTTGAACCAATGCCTGTTAGTTTTGTAGTGCTAGTTGTAGGTTTGGGCGTTTGTAAGCATGTCACTTGATTCGCGAGATTTTTATCTACAATTGTGCAATGTGAATAATTATTCGCGTGCGTATTTCGTGGATCGCTGAGACGTTGATAAACCTCGCGTGTTCCTCGCAACTAGTTAGAAATCTAGTTGATAACTTCAGTTTCTAAATGTCGATTACGTTGTTTTTTATTGATAAAAGTGTGGTGGATAGACGACTAGTTTTACGTAACCTTTATGAGTACAGAAGGGTACTGATTTAAGTCTTTTTCCACTGCTATTTTTGTATTGCTTTCTGCGTTTAACTTATAAGAGCCCTATAAAAAAATAAACAATTTGATCATGTACACGTAGTTTTCTTTGTTCTTTGACCTATTTTCGAGTGAAGTGCTTATGAAACGGCCCTATGTACCATATCGTAGCTATAGTAGTTTTTGTGCTGTAGTGTAGTTGATATTTTAAGGTAGTTAGTTGCCCTGTCGTATAACAACCATAGATATGATATAAAATATGTTACTTTTATTTTATTTAGAAATAACTGGGGTGAATTTCGGATATGTTACAATAAGGTTTGTATTCCGGAAATCGGTTCGTAACATTGTTTGTTTAAGTCTGAGTGAATTATGTTTTTAATTATTAATTTGTAACCTTAGACATGTATCTAATCAATGAAAAGATTGATTGTAAAATTATTGATTCATATAGATGTGTTTATCCCTTATTCAGCTCAGGGTATCAAGGTTTGTCCACACCGAGGCATCAAGGCTACCCACAAAGGCGCGCTACTGTAACATAATTTGGTGTAACCCAGCACATAATACTAAAAGACATTCAAACGTGTAATTGTTTCGGTGTGGACATATCAGTAGTTCTGAGTGGTCGACCGTTCGTAGAGTACATGGGTTGTGGGGTGTGCGCAGGTTGAAGTAGAAGCACTGCCCCTGATGGTGGACTGCCGGGCGGGCGCTGCGCCCCACGAGCTGGCGCACTCGCAGCCCAACGGGGGACCGGCGCCCTCCGAGAACCACCACGCCCAGGTGACTTGATTCGTTTCATACACATTGATGTTTTAAGGATATTACAAAGAGGAAATAATGTTATGCTTGTAACAAATACACTCAAAAACCATTAGAATGTTTATCATCTATGCTATTATCCCTGAGTAACAACAAACGCTATTATGTATAGATGCGAAGCCGGGCTTAAAGCCAAAGCGGGGGAAGCCGCGCGCAATAGCTAGATCACAATATATGTGTAATAACATTTCTCGGGGTAACAGTCAGTTTTTGGGCCCCAAATATGCTATTTTCTATTGAAGTCCCCACCCGACACAATGCATTTGCTAGTCTTAATCTGCTTAATTCAAAAGTTCTTGTGTCAAAATTAATCTCAGAGGATACATGGAGAGTAATTAGCCGACTGTGCCATGCCGGCGCCGGCCAGACGGGTTGGCACAGGGGATCGTAACAAGTTTTCCTTCTTTTGCAACTAGGCAATCGGTCTTGTCATTTCCATTTGTCGGCGCTTATGATACCCTAGTGGCTTATAAAAATGCTGCGAATGTGGCAGAGTGGTGCGAGCGCGGCCGGAGGCGCTGGCGACATGGGCGCCCTGGCCCACGGGGCCCACGGGGTGGCGTCGCCCGGCTCGGCGCGAGCTTCCACTCCCGCCACTACCAATTCGCTAACCAACTACACCGGTAAGGAGCTCTTTATTAAACGTTAATATGTGGCGGTTATAGAGTT
This sequence comes from Clostera curtula, assembly GCA_905475355.2. Lineage (NCBI taxonomy): Eukaryota > Metazoa > Arthropoda > Insecta > Lepidoptera > Notodontidae > Clostera > Clostera curtula. The sequence goes on along the minus strand of FR997804.1, from coordinate 586,805 downwards.
TCAAAGAAGTTACCGAAATGTTCAAAAAATATAGGCACGTTTGTGAAAAACGCTAAACACGTTCTTCTTTCCGTTATTTTCTTTTTTAGAAAGTCCACGGTGTATCAATTTGCCTTTCGGTGGGGCTGTTTTGTGTTGGCTCTTACGTCTTACGCTACCTGTAGAAAATGATGACGACGTGTATTGTAGGCGGTGGTGGTTCGCTGGGAGGCCCTCCCGGCTACGGCGCGGGCTACGTGTGCGGCGTGAAGTCGGTCCTGTGGTGCGCCCCGCAGTCGCCCCCCGCGGGCCCCACCCCGGCGCCCCCGCTGCCGCCCCTGGCCCCGCTGGCGCCCCCTCCGGCGCCGCACGTGCCGCCCCCGCCGCACGGCGTCAACCCCAACGTGTTCAAGAGCGTTCAGCCCAACGGGGCCGATCTGCCTATGAACGGTGAGTTGCCTTGACATGTTGTCCGCCATGGCCATGGCCATGTGCTAACTGCTATGGTGCCTATATGCCGTATGTATACCGCAGATATCCCGACGCTGCGCTACTACTTCAACCTGGGCGTGGAGTGCATGTGGGCGGCGTACGGGCCCCCGCCGCCGCACGCTCCCCCCCGCCACTACTCGCCGAGGGACGTCGCGCAGGTCGGTCCCATTTCTGTCCAGGCCCCAAGTTTGGTTTTAACCGACTTTGAAGGAGGAAAGCTTCTCGATCATTCAATTTATTAGATTAGTTTGTGCTATGTGTAAAACTTGAAACAAAATCATTTGTAGAAAGGCACATTTGGGTATCTTATGTGTACTAAGACTAACTAGATGTTGGTTCTGAGTTATAAATAGAATAAATAAATATATAAACCTTTTAAAGATCTACTGATTTATTATTAACTAGTGGCCCGCCCCGGCTTCGCCCGTGCAAAGCGGGGGTGGGTTATACATATAAACCTTCCCCTTGAATCACTCTATCTATTAAAACAAACCGCTTCAAAATCTGTTGCGTAGTTTTAAAGATTTATGCATACATAGGGACGGACAGAAGAATGCGACTTTGTTTTATACTATGTAGTGATAATAAAAAAATAACCATTAAAGTATAGTTTAACCAATAATTTGTTGGTGTCGAAGTCGGTTAACATTTAATGTTAAAGATTTTTATTTGGTGTATTAACATCTGACATGCGCAACACATTTCCGTTATTAGTTGAATTCGTATTTTCTAAATTTATCAAACCCCACGTAAGTATTACATAGGTATAGTTTGTTTGTAATAATATATTAACAATTACATTACAAATAATGTATTAACATTATACAAACAAAGAATTCTTCCATATACAGGATGTAAAACAACCCTCATCTGAAATGACGGTATAGAGCTAATCAAAAGAATCCAGCTATGTTTAAAATGTGTTTTCTATGTTGAAGTATGAGTGAGATATTATTCTTCCTAATAGATCTTTTTTGTGAAACATTTTTAGTACATAAAGTACAAGGGAAAGCCAACCAAATGGTTTGTATTATTCTAAATTATAAAATTTGTTATCTGAATTCCAAATTTTATTTAGGGTACTGTGCATATTTTGCCAGTTACTCGTATCATACGAGTCGTATGAAGCTTAAAATTTGGAGTGACAAAAAATTCTTAGGTTGCCATGAAATTTTATGCACATCATCTATATCAGTAGCCTTATCAATCCTTCCGTCGTTATGGTTCTGTCAAAAAAATATTTCGTAATGTTGGCGACAGGACATGCAGCAGATGTCGCTGCATGAACGGCCCAATATGAACCACAGCTCGGGCGAGAACCACAAGCACAACAAACCTGGCCAGCCCAACGACAAGGCACAGGTCAACAACCAGGGCAAGGGCAACGGACAGAGGCCTCTTCTCGGGCCCAGGTGAGACCCACTTTTAAATGTGAGATGGATGGAGGATGGATGGCTGACACAACTTCGATGACATTTCAAGAATTAAAACAAATTCTTATTCAAATGGTGCTTGCTTGAATATGTTACAAAACATATACACAAGCTAGAAAAATAGATTATATAATCAAAATTACATATATGTATTCATTGAATGACAAATTTGATAGATTTAATTTTTATAAATAATCGTTAAAGAATACAAGCAATATTAATGGTGCTACAAAATATAAATACCAGCAAGGCGACTTTCTAATTTAAATCAGTTCAAAATTTTATCGTGAGAACCGTTTGAAGATCCGGCTATCCACATTCAAAACAAAAATGGCTCCTCTGTTTTGTTTAAACTCAAACTTTCTCAATAACATTACAGGTTCAAACGCGGTGGAAACAACCAAGATGGTGGGCAGAATCACAATCAGAATAAACATAACAATAACATGGCCAACAAGGGACCAAACAACCGGTGAGATTTTATTAGAAATTTTTGCTTGCACATAAGTCGAGAGTATATTTCTTTACATTAATAATGACAGTAGTGTTGTCACCTATATAAGTAATAATTTAAATCATTTTAAGATGAGAGATTTTAAGATACAAAATATTCAGTAATTTTTTGGTGATTCACAAGGGTCTATTTTGAGCCTAATATGCTTTTTATTTGTGGAAGTGACAGATGTTTAATGTTTTTTAATGATAAGTGGTATCTTGAGAGTTAACGCATCAGATTGTTCAGGTACTTGATTATATTGATAGCAGACAACCAGATATACCATTAGACAAACTGAGAACTTATCTACAAGAGTAGGGATATTTTATATACAACTAGCTGACCCCGCAAACGTTGTTTTACCATGTAATTAAATAGGGATTGATCGTATTTGGATGAAAATTTAGGGGTTTACGTATTTTTGTATCTTGAATCATAAAAAAAAATTTTTTTTTGCTGTGAACCACCCTTAACACTTAGGGTTGTAAAAATATCAACCTATTCTCAATATTCTCATACCTACTGAATATACATATGAAATTTCATCAAAATCGGTCAAGCCATTTCGGAGGAGTATAAACACTAAAACTGTGCACAGGAGTGCACAGACACAAGAATTTTATATATTAGATTTGTGCCTACTGGCCAGTGACACCCCAATTTCCCTTCTCCAAATGAGTATCTCCCAAAAAGCACTGGACATAAAGTTCCAAAGAAGGGAAACTTAATATTAAACTTGATGCCATATGGTTGATTCCCCTCGGTCAAGGCCGCGAGAGGTCCTATCAGGGAATTCATGGTGTCGGTAGCGTGACGGGAATGATGATGACGTGCGTGCTTCCAGCCGCAACTCGTACGTGGACGGGCGCAGCTCGGCGCCGATGGGCATGGGCGGCATGGGGCCCATGGGCGGGGCGCACGTGTACCCCGAGGGCGAGTGCCTCATGGAGCAGCCGCTGCTCACGCTGCCCTACATCCCCTACCCGCCGCCGCTCTACCCCGTGCAGTACTACCCCGTGGAGGGTGAGCCTGGTCAGTTTACTTCAAGTGGGTCATTTGGAGGCCACTCCTACGTGACGATTCATGTCATTCAGTCCAATGTCATGTGAGGATATTTAGGCCGAAAATAAGTGTCCAATTGAGTGGGATAAATGTAGGTTCTTCAAGATTCTCCTTATTTTCTCTTAATTGGTTATTTCTTTAAAACTCAATAGTTTTCTGAGCTACAACATCTTCATGATTTTATTAAGAAATCAATATCTTTTGGATGAATTCTTTTTAAATAGTGAATTTAAAAACGAATTCCATAAAAATCGTTACTTACGAGATGAACTTTCTGCCAAATTTACCTAATATGTTAGTTTATTTTCGCATCGCCCCTTCATGTTTTGTAGTCGCGTCAAAAGTCGTGTGTAGGTAACCTCTAAACGTGACACCGGCGATGTTCGCTTTGCAGCCATGATGGGCATGATGGGCGGCATGGGCTACGTGGGCTACGACGACGGCGGCGAGTACGGGGCCGTGCCGCAGTACTACCCGCACCCGCCGCACTACGCGCCGCAGCCGCACCCGTCGCACGCCCACGCGGCGCACGCCCACGCCCACGCCCACGCTGCCCACGCCGCGCACGCCGCCCACGCGGCCCACGCGCCGCATCCCCACGCGCCGCACCACCCGCACATCGAACACAAGTAAACCTTTGACGGGTGTGCCTACGGAAACGGAGACCTTTTTCATGCAATGATTGGAACCCAAGACGACGTTCGGATCCTTGGCTTACTCTGACACGATGTAACCGTCTCAGCCTGTCTGGGATAGACGCTCTCGCATATGCATAATGTCGGGTGCTTTAATGTTTTAGTGGATATTTAATTTAAGCAAATTCATTGCAGTTTTTTAAAGATACTATGGGTTTGCTAGATGATAAATGTTGATAACTACCAAAACTCGACGAGCAAAGGTCGCTGTCGCTTCTCGAAAAACAACTCGTACTTTTGCGGGCGTAGCCAGGACCCGTGAATTTCAAAGAAAGCCTTGGCTAGGTTATCAGGGTGTGAGCATGTTTCGCTATACAGGGTGGCGGGTTCGTGTAACTTCATCGAATCAAAGCGATAGTAAAGTTTAACTTTAAAAAAAAAATATCACCTCTACATTGCATGAAAAAGGCCAAAAAGTTAATCGTCTTAAATTCCATTGTACATCATCAGCCATACTATTTGGGAATCGACTATATCTACACATTTAATTTGAAGGATCTTATTTATTCACACCAATATTTTTGTTTCTATGAAGTTAAATAACCTTAACAAGTTTTAAACAAGTAACAAAAGAGCTGAACAATGTCAATCAAAGAACGGCTAAAAATTTAATTTCAAAAGAAATCTTAGACTTGCCGTCACATACAGTGTTGCTATTTTCAGTTCCTATGTAATAAAATCAGAAAATTCCTGTCTTAGTCATTTTTGTGTTGTGATCTTATAAGTGTTCAGGAAAAACTTGTATTTCAAAACGTTTTTGGTACAAAACAAAATTAGTGTAAAAAGAAGCTACGATATAGTCGATTTACTAAATGGGACGTATGAAATTTTGTACATTTCAGTTATAGTTTCACGATTGTCGTAACCGTGGAATTGCATTACCAGAACATATTTACCAGTTTTGGCAACACCACTTTCAATTTTTCACAATACATATATTTTCCTTGATTTTTAAGACAATAATTTAGAGCTTTAAAATTTTATTTAGACACATTGAGAGTGGTAAAGGGAACTGGATACTCATAAATCTTTAAACTTCGAACTAATGTACATAAAGAATCGGCTGTAATGTCGCTGTAAATTTATTTAGTTTGAGTATTGAGGGTTTATTTGTATCATCCATGTTAATATGGACTATGGTGTATATGTATTTATTTGCATTGTAAATATAATACATATATATAAATAGTATACATGGACATTTTGATGGTTTGAAATCCACCGGATTGAGGAATAAGTTACCGTCGTTCACGTGTAACAGCACCTGAATAAATTCCTCGGGCGTGAATATCAAACATCAATTTTATTGTGCAGCCGAGATGACTACCACTCCGATTATAATAATTGATATCCTAAAAATAAGTGAACTAGACATGACAGTCTTAAGTTTTGGAAATGAAACGTTGTACCAAGTCCATTTTAGAAAAAAACAACAACCGTAATTTTGTAAAAACAAAAACAAAATCTCGGCTGCAAAGTCTAGTCTCAAGTAGACTACGTCGACGCGGGACTGAGTTGATAGACAACGACGTTTATCGAAACAGCTGTTTAGAGTATACGATGTGGATCCGACGCGCCGATGTACGGTCGGCGTGTTGTGTCGTCGCGCTATGCCGTGTCCGATATACAGGGTGGCGAGTAACATATGACAGGTTCTTGTATTTTCGTAATAAATTAAAACTATTAGTTCCATTTGTTAATTCGTAAGATTTACAAGTTAATAGGAACATATTATGTAGTCTTTAATTTGAACCCATTTACTCGTATTAAGAAAATTCTTTCAATTTTTAGTTTTGGGTACCTCGTTACCGACAGCCTGTATAATTTGTAACTCGTGTCAATTACTTTAACGTGAAACATACTTACAGACAAATTATTTCATACTTATATATACTTATTTATTTATGGAAGCTATAAGAGTTAGTTCTTAGTTCCTCTAAGGATGATGAAATTAACTCCCCGGGACCACATTTAGCGCATATAATGCGGTACAAGGACACGACAAAGCGTGACGTTGTATGTTATTTATTACGACATAGAAGTGGATTATATGTATGTGTGTTATTGGGACAATTATTGTTGTCGTATAAATGTAAATTTGTGTTGTATTCTGTACTTAATATACTGATAGGTTACGATAAAGGCTAAGCATGCGAGATTAGTAACACGAATGAACGACAATCGCGCAAATAAAAAAAAGAAAAGTCCCATTATGAATTCGAAAACTGAAATGGAACGCCATTCAATACAATATGTAAGTTTTAAAAGTTACATTTTAAGTAAAATGCGCCTTTAGAACGAAAACGTCGTAACCAAAAAAACAGCTTTTTAATATCGCTCATAATTATTTATGTAAAAAAGATGCGATATAACATACCCACATTATGAGTTGATTTTAAATTGACTTAGATATTTAAATAAATAATAATAAATAAATATAAATGGATACCTTAATTGTATTTTTAACACCATGAGGAAAGGTTTTGCCAAAATGCAGAGGAAAGATATTGCTAATTGCCAAGAGTACTTAATTTAAGAAAAAAACTAAGTCTTGAACGTTATTTTTGTGGGTTGGTTCCCGACTTAAAAACTGTGTCCTTTAGCTTACCCTTCTAGCTCGAATTTGGCAGTGTTTTAAACTGTAGGTAAATACAAGATTCTCTTTCCAGTCATTCCGTAACGATAATTAAGTTAACGTTTGAATTGTGTCGTTTTCGGTCTAAAGCTGCGAAATATTCGATCTTATCTTCTGTGATCGTATACGACTGAATTCGTGTCCGTTTTATCACTAGGTGAACGAGTTTCGACATATTTTTACCCCCTAAGTGTTCATTGGTGCTGCAAAATTGTCGAAGTTGACAGGGTCTACAGTATTTTTGTATGGTACGGCGTTATACAACATACATAGGCTTTCGAGAGGAGATTTTACGGCAGAGTTTAGCATTCCTTGTAATGTAAGGTGAAAATGTACATTTTAAGCCAACTTAATGTAGTTTTATGTCGCAAATTTGATTTGTTTAGATATCCGGCTGAATAGTCTAGCACAGCGAAATGATCAAAAGAATTTCGAGAGTAAAATGATTTTAGTTTCATGCATAGTCTAAAGTAAATACCAATATTCCTTAAATTACGCCACCTTACAGAGTATTCGTCGACTGATACGTTTTGTTAAATAACGTCTTTTCCAATTGTACATGGATGCACGTAGTTGGCAATAATTTTGTCAGATATACGTTTAAAACGAACAAAAATATTAGGATTTCTTTTCATATGAAAACTAAACACATTGAAAGAATTCATCTGTCCCTTTATTAAAGATGTCATTGCAGGCTTCCTCATTTCTTTTGATCTTCTCGCGTGTCGTTAGATGATTAAATTTACTTTTAGTTTAATTATTAGTCTTTAGGTTTCACACTCACGCGAACACAAGTAGGTTTATTTAGCAGGATCTCAGTGTTTCAGACCGAAGGACACTTATTGAATCTCTCGGCGTTAATTTCAGCATTTAGTTAATGGTATTATGAACGTAACATCCGTATTATGCATACTATGATCTCATTTAAGAACTGTTTATTATCTTGGTGCTTGGGTAGCTGTTAATGTTTGGTTTCTTGGCAGTCAGTTGCTGACTGGCTGACCGAAAGCAGATAGAAATAGTCTAGTGACTCACTCATTTATCTCACATATATTAATATTAAACACTTTTTAACGGATTTATCGCGTGTATATTACATTATTTAATTCCCGACGTTATAACACACGATAAATCCGTTAAAAAGTGTTTAATTTCAATGTGTAACAATCGCGAAAACCTAAGAAATCACATATATTACCCTTTTTTTTGTTTACCCCAATGGTACTGGTTGGTTCATATTACGGCTGGTATTTCATAAAATAATAACTGTATACAGAAAATCCTCTACTGTAGATGCGGTTCTAAATTGTTTGTTGTTGTGGTTTGTGAGTCACTATATCTTTATTGATCTGGCTAGAATACCCTTACTTGTAATATGGTGCAAAAGTCTACACAAATGCTACATTTACAATCGAACAGAGAATGCTCGGTCTTCAAACGAACGCCCTTCTTAATTTTCGTGTACAAGGAGCGTTTCGTAGTCTATTAGTTACCGTCAATTACACAACCTTAATAAGATACTGACCGCTGAGTTTTTTAAAACGCACAACAAGAAACATAAATCTACAATTTCTATCCATGTGTTTTACCATAAATGATATTGGTTAAAAATAGAAATCGACGGTATTTTTCCTATTGAACAATAATCCTTTTTCCTAGTTTACCTAGTCCACGCATTTACTTAGTCGCGTTTCGCATTAATCTTGTTTGAGAGGATGCTGAAAGACCGCTCAAGGAGGTCTAAAATTTATGCAATTTGAAAATTATAAGTACGAAGAGTTCTTGTCTACTGATTGAAATTTTGTAGTGAGGCAACATTCCCGTCGGTAACGAAAATTAGCTTACGAGTATTTTTGGATGGTTTATATAATAAAAGTATATTTGGCTGTGATTCGGGAGTAATCTCAGTGAAATTTGGAGGATGCTGTGTATGGTCAGGTTTGTACGAAAATTAGAACCCGGAAAATTGCAATCTATCATATAGAATGATTTTTTTAAATTTCGTTATGTAAGATTGTCAACACTACTCGTCAGTCCGCCCATGTTGTTTGCTCCGCAATGTTTTACAACTCCTACAAACTTCTGACACATGCAAATTATATTATTATATTATAACGTAAATACTATTACGTAACAAGATTTTGATTGTTTGTACAGAGCGTTGTTGAAAAATATTTAAAGTGAAAAATACAAAAAAAATATAAGTGTACTCTTCTCTATCGATAAGTATGTGTGATGTTCAGTGTCAAGTCATTTGTTGGTTCAGTATTAGTTTTAAATCACTAGGAATTAGAACTTTTATGTTAGTCGTTAATTAATGTTTACGTAACCATAGTTTTAGAGTTACTTTGTCTAAGTATACCGTCAGTTACTTGTGTCTGAAATGTTTAAGTGTGTCCGTCGATTAGTCAGCAGTGAACCGCAATTTTAGAAGAACGCTGTTTTCCATTAAACAGCCTGTTGAGTGAATTTTGCTCAACAGGCTGTTTAATGGACCGTCTTAATTAACCGTAGGACACTAATTTATATCTGCCCTCGTCAATTGACAGTCAATTGAAACGAATGACTACGGATTTCAACTACATTTGGTGTTATTGATGTTGTATTTCCTGTGTTGAGGATTTTTTCTAAACTACGTTCCGTTGTGTCTAACAAAAGGTTTCGTTAATAGCATTTTATTCCAGAAAACTACGCCAAGTATGGTTCTGGTCGTCATTGAAACGTTCGCGCTCAGAAATCCGTATCACTAAAAAGTATAGGGTTGACGGGTCGAAACGATAAATTAGCTAACTGTCAATCTCGTAATTCTTTGATGATGTAGTGCGATGCACTTAATGCGACCAATTTTGACTTGTGCCAATATAATCCGTAACCTAGCTAACTTCTTAAAACATATTACGATGGACGGAGACAAACGTCACTTGCGGTGAAAAAAACTTGTTATTTGTTGTTAACGTTTTCTCAAACTTATACTCTGCTCCTAATATTACTAAATGATTCAAGTACAGCGAAAATGTTTAAGTAATTTGTTGCTAACCTTTTGTTGGACCCGTGCAATATGTTTGCAAGTAGTCTTAGTGTTTGTTTGTGCCAACTTCGGTGTATTAGCGTGTGGGCGCTTCGTCGTTTTTGGCTACTGTCCGCGTTTAGACTGTTATGCTATTGCAATGTTCCTTATAATAATTAAATTAAAATTACAAGTTTGATACCGAAATGAAACAAAAATTGTTCAAAGTTTGTATACGTTTTAAGATTGAAGATAGATTTTTATTTAACTTTTCATATTATTTAACAAGATTTGAAAAAGGAAGACGTTCTCTCTTCTTCTGTCGGTGATTCTATGTCATAAAAACACAAACATGGTAGTTTCAAGGCTTAAAATTTAATTATTAGTTAACAGAAAATATATAAATGCACCTATACTACATATCACTTATATTATAGGTGTTTAAATCTGATATGCTAATTATTTGATCTGTTTACAAAAAAGCCACCATTTCTAGTAATGAAATCCTGTTTTAAGCAGTGGTCTAAAGGCCGACGGTGTTCAGCTATGGCGACGCGGTCACAATAAATTCTCGTTGTCATACTTAACAGCCAATACTTACAATAATTGTGTTGTGAATATACTCTATGGATAGATGTATGTCTTAACTGTATGGTTATACAGAGCTCAAAGCGTTATGTCCGCCTTGGGATGTTGTTTGTATTTTTTTCCAAATTCCATCAAATAAAAGTCAACTGATTTTTCCAATGGCGTTTTTGTTATACGAATCCTATCCTTTCACGTAGTTGTGAAATGTACATTCAAAAGTACCTACGAGTTGCTACTGTTTTAACAAGTTTCTTGTGTACGAATTACAATTAATTACGAGGGGAATGTTGACTACTTGGCAACCCATATTGCAAGTGAAAAGAATAAAGACCGTTGATGCGGAAGACATCCCACTATGTTTCGTCAACGTTTATTTTGATCATATTATGTTAAAATATTTTTTGGGGACTGTGCTTCTCAGTCAATCTAACTTAATAAAATGTAGTCCCTGACGCAAAAAGAGCTATGATAACTTGCGGTGTATGCCCCGTAGCTTCTGCGGTATTATGCCTCCTCTTCTGGTAGGGCCGGGTGTTTTTGAGGCAACGACCCGTTCTTCGATCTCCATTGTTAGTACTCGCAGTTTTATTAAGCGAATGATATAGGCCATATAAGATAATGCTTCAATCGATAACATTACCTAGTGTTATCAGTACCTGCCCAGGTACAATTATTGTGATTTAGTCAACGGCCGCTCCTTCAGTAATTTAACGGTGAGTCTCTTTATTTTTGTTTTTTTTACTAGTTCATACACCATCCTAGGTTCCTTCTCATTTCTTGAAAACAAAACTGATTTAAATTGTTTTGTGCTCGATATTGGTAAAAATAAAAATTTGAACGAGGGTTTTTTTTTTGTTTTTGGTATTCCCGCGCATTTAGAGACTACGCGTGCTTCTTTATGGTGAAATTGAATTCTGTTTCGAATTATATTGTCAATATTGTAATGCTTTAGCCGGATTTTTAGGCAATACTTAGTTTTAAATCTTCTAATTGCATAATATTTTGTAATCGACGCGTTGGGCTAATTAATATTATAATGCCCGTTATTTTGATAATACCTACCTACCTATTGCTTCAGCAAGTTTGTCCTGGGCAAAAATTATCTGTTCATAAAACACAATTACGTATCAATTCATCTCGTGATACTCATGGAATAAACTGTTCCCATATTGTCCAGTTATGGTTAGACCAGCTATCAGTTTTCGCGCTACCGACGCCCACCGAACCAGGAAAAAATTCTGATGTTACAAATGATAGACGCCCATTCAACATCCATCCAAGTAATCCAGCAAAGTTACGGACTGTCTGATGTCCGCACTGACCGCTAAGCCATGACACCCATGGAATTAAAAAAAACTATTTTTTTACTTATACAAACATAACATAAATAACATAAAACTAGATGCTATACCTTTATTCTGATAATTACACGAACATCTAAAATGAAGGCCAAAATACTGCCATAGAATGCCTTTATCGCAAACGTAGCATAATGGGCAATTGTCAAACGCCACCCATCTGCAGTTTAAGTAAAGTTTGGCTCTTTCGAGACAACGAAAAGGGGACATTTTCAGTGTACCCATTTAAAAACATGTTTGCAGATGCCTGTTAAAGTTGACAAGATCACCGAGCCTCTGGAGTTGGGCGAGGCTCCGCACTGGGACGACAGACAACAAGCCCTATTCTTTGTCGATATTCTAGGCCAAACCATCAACAAATACGTCCCCGCCACAGGACTGCACACCAGAACGAAAGTAGGTTTGTATCATATCAAGACATTTCCCTGCAATTTTGACGCTCAGTAATGAAAAAAAACAGCTGGAGCGAAGATATTTGTGGTGTTATTTTAACCAAGCATCCAGCTCCAGACAAAATGTCAATATGTGTAGTTGTGGCCACAGTCGCGACGTACGTTTACGTGACCCTTTAAAGCTATTCAGTCTTCCTTTTTTTTTTTAAATTTAACTATGTGTTATTTATAATAATGCGAGGCGACAAAAATCTACTTTGAACACAGAATGTAGCAAACACTAGCACCTGTATAATAATAATAATAATAAGGTCCATGTGGTGACAGATTCAGAATACATAGTCACCACCCTATTCCATCCTAAGGGTGTCGTAAGAGCCGACAAAAGGAATTGACAAGGCTGAAAAGGTTTTCAGCCTAGTCAGTTTGTGGCTAGGTAGCCACAAGAGAAGGAATCCATCAACACACAGACATTCTTTTCGTAAGGAGTACATTTACCGTTTTAGTTAAACGATTTGATTAATTTCCATAGATGGACTGGTCAGCTTTATAATACCGGTAGAGGGCACCACGGACCAATTCCTAGTGGGGCTGCAACGTGAGGTACTGATATTGCGATGGGATGGCGAGGAAGGGACCTCCGCTACCCCCGTACGGGTGGTCGGTGAGGTGGATGTGGGGACCCAGAACAGAATCAATGATGCCAAGGCCGATCACCAAGGAAGAGTTATTGCTGGTCGGTATTTTTGTACAGAAATCTACAAATATAATAATTCTTTATTGTACAGGTAAAAACCCAAAATTAGAATAAATACAACGCTGAAAAAAGAAAAAATCAATATCCTTGGACATTTCACACAACGCCATCTCGTCCCAAGTTAAGCAACTGAATGCTTGTGTTATGGTAACGAGATGGATGATTAACTACTTAGATACATTTTTTTTGTAAATACATACTTATAATAGAGAGAAATGACACCCAGACTCCGAGCCAGTGCCTCTGGTTTAGACTTGCCCGACCCCGGAATCGAACCCGGGACCCGTTGATCCAAAGGCGGCACATATAACCACTAGACCAACGAGGCATTATTTATTTATTTATTTATAAAAAAATAAAGAAAGCTTGACTTTGGCTTGTTTGATTGCCGTGTTGGTCTAGGGGCTGGATGCCTATAAGTGTATTTGTGTACACCAGAGCCACTTGCTCTGAGTCTTGGTGTAATTTGTTTTCGTGAATGTCAAGTTTGTAAACTGCCCACGCAATACAGGTATACCAAGAGCAGGGGTTAGTTTGGAAACAGAAACCGCCTGACCGCTGATTGACCTGCTGAGGTTGGCTTGCGGTCGCCCCCATTGGAGCACACTATCAAGTGGCCGGTGCATGCATCGTCCCTTCGATCGTTTGACCACAGCAAAGTAGGTATTGGATGATTGAGTTACGATTATTGACCGAGCGACGCGGGTCGGGTGCGCAAGTGCTCAAAAGGACGGGGACCATTACACTGCCATAAATGGAAAATCGAAAATGGCACCTACCTACATTGAACTGATTTGGAGTCTTAATGATATATGGTCAAGATATTTTTTGGTTAAACTTGAATTTTGTGGTGGTTGAGCAGTTGTTGAGCGATCGACTGCTGCGCAGCATGTAGCGGGTTCGATTCCCGCACGGAAGAAATATTTGTACGACCTACAAGTATTTGTTCCGGGTCTGGGTGTTTTCTACCTATAATATGTACGTATTTACAAAAAAAAATGTATTTATGTAGTTTATTATCCATCTCGTTACCATAACACAAGTATTAAGTTGCTTAGCTAGGGACGAGAGGGCATTGTGTGAAATTTCCAAGGATATTTATTTATTATTATGAAGTCAACTCAAAGAAACTTTATTTACATAGTTTTCTGACAAAACTCTTATAAATCGTCGTATTTAAAATTACCAATATCACCTTACGGCCCTTGTCCCACGTTATATGATCATACAAATCTCCATACATATCTATCGCTCGTCATATTTACCTTAACATCTTTCATACACATTCCCTCATTCTCATAATCCGTCCGTCTCGTTTGATCTCCCACAACCCTTGCCTCCTCATACATTCATACTAAAACTAACACCGGTTAGGAATACTGCTGTACAGATAAGAGCTGCAAGAAACTCGGCAGTTGCTGTTTTCGCATTATAGATCTTGTTTACAAAAAAACACTAAACAGCAGCAGCTCTTACATAAAGGTGCTCTTTTCTGACTCTTTTATAATAAAGCATGGATATCTCAATATTGGTATTTTTAATTACGTAAATACTCTCTATTTTTCTACTGCAAAACAAGGTCATTCCAGGCACAATCGGGCCAGAAGTATCTCCAGGACAGTGGCAGAAAGAACAAGCTTCCATCTACCGTGTCGATGGCAAAATTATTTCCAAAATAGAGCAGAATATAAGCATCGGCAATGGATTGGCCTGGGACTTGAAAGAGAAAGCGTTCTATTACATCGACTCAATGGAAAATAAACTTAGGAGATACGACTACAATGTTGAAACTGGAGATATTTGTAAGTACACATTCTTAAATAATTTGCTAGGTTATGGTACTTATCATGACTGGCATGTACAAAATTGTTTAAAAGTCCTTTTTTTTACAATGAAACAAAACATACTAATTTGCAAATTTACCCTCTAACCTATATGAAAGGTATCAGTGTCTGTTCATATATCATCATCATTTCAGCCTATAAATAACTACTACTACTGTCTTAGGCCACCTCCAAATTCATGGAGGTGAATTAAGTTTGTATCAAGCGCGTATTTCCTTCTGTTGCGGCTGGATGGTCTGCTTCTTGCGTTCCCTCTTACGGCACCCTCACCTACACCGGTTGGTGACATTGTGAATTCTAAATCCGTCATTGCAATGTCTTAATTAATTAGCTCTCGACTATGTTTTAGGAAATCTGTCCAGCCGTTTGTATGCTGAGATTATAATAGTTTCTTACTAGCTCTTCTCTAGAGTATCCATCTAAACCGATAAACGTGTTTAAACCTTTCGACCACTTGCATTTTGTAATTCGACCCATTTGAAAAGTTTTTATTGAATATAAATAAATCAATTCGTAAATGTTATTTTCAGCCAATCTCAAGTACATAATCGACTTGAGTACCACTGATGTGAAAGGTTTTCCCGATGGTATGACCATCGACAGTGACGGCAACCTGTGGGTCGCCATATTCAAAGGGTCCGCCGTTATCAAAGTGAACCCTAAAACTGGGGAAATTCTGCAAAAAGTCTCAATACCGGCGCTGCAGGTGACGTCGGTCACGTTTGGGGGTCCAAACTACGATGTGCTTTTCGTCACTACCGGTAGTTGGGCGGTTGATGAACCCCAGTTACCCCCTTGCGGGTCCATCTTCGCGGTAACCGGTTTGGGCGTCATAGGTCTACCTAATGTTAACTATAAACCTTAAGATCTTGTTATATAGTAGTTAAGAATAATGAAATTGCTTGTACAATAAAAAGGTCGCAATATCATACTAAGTACATATATACTTTTAGCTATACTAATATTCGTATTTAAAAAAATCCTTTATGGACTATCCACAGTAGATACCCACTAAACATCCCCGGAGTGCTCCTTTCGTCGTGTCTTTGTTTGCAGCAGCATGGGTACGTGTACTATTCCTTGCTGCCGCAGACAGAGGCTCTACACTCCTCTTCCTTCTCTTGCCCCTAGTGGAGCACTCGGCAGGACACCGTATCCCTCGGGGTCTCATTTCCTAGTGGGTGGGGGATTTCCCCTAATCCCCCACCTGGAGACCCTCATCACGGGGGGCGACGGCCGTGCGCGACGTTGCGGGGCTGCGTCTACAGCGCGCTCTCTTTCGCGCTCCGCCTCCTCCTTCACACTCATCACTTCATCCCACGATCTGTCGCTCGTCACCATCTTCTCTACCAGGGCGGGGAGCGACAGATCATTTCCGACCATTAGAATCCTACATTATCTATGAGTAACATGGGCTATATTCGAAGCCAAGATAAGCACGGGTCTGACCAGCGCAGGCGAGACCGCGAGCAAAAGCTACAACCACTACTCAGCCCATATATAACCCACTGTTGAGTCGGGCCTCCTCCAGTTAAACACACTCCGTTGAACTGAAGTTCGTTCGTTGTTCGTTGAACTTGTACACTATCCAGACGGGTTTCGCATCAAGATTTCCTTCTCTTGCGGCTAGGTTTTCAGCCAACAAATTTCCTTTTGTCGCCCCCTCCAGGTGGAGACACAGGAGAAAAATAAATAAAATCTATATTTCAGGTAACGAACGATTCATGTTAGTACAAACAGGAAGGTTTCGTCAAGAAACATGTGTTATCGTTTAATTGGCCCGTTGCCACCGCAGGCGTTGTGAAATAGGAATGAGGCAGATATGATTTAAGGTAGTTTCAGTTGAAATTCGTTTCAAAATTGCCTTCTGCTAGACGAAGCTACGAATTTATACCCCTGGGTCTAGTATGCGAAAGGTTGTGGGCAGCACCTGGCTGCGTGAAGAGTTTCTTGCCGGTTCTTCTCTGTAGAGTTGCATTCCGAACCGGTGGTAGATGTTAATAATTAATTGTAAAAAGTAAATTTTAAATTTGATTTTATTGTTTGACTTGTCAAAAGAGCTATAATGAGCCAACTTGAATAGATGAGTTTTTGATTTTGAATAGTCCATTAATGTGCAGATGATTAGTAAAGTTTTGTCGAAGTTGAAAGCCACTTTCAATATTCCTAAGAAAATATTAGCGTGGCGTGAGACATTTGAATCAAGCGCCAATACTATTTCGTAATAAAAATCCGTTATGATTGCCCGCTTGTGCAATTCTTATCAATTATGAGTTCTACTAGTTTTTATTGTTACCTTATCTTATTTTCAATACACTGTTTTCGACCTCAAGTGAAATAAGAATGTTAAGTCATCATTTATACCAATTTATTTATCGAGTACGTATTGACCCTGTTATCTTCTCGCAGTGTGGTAACTCCTTTCTACCGATGTTTCTACTACGATTTTATGTCTTGACATATTCATCGACTCATAAATATACAAAGATACACTATCATTTATACATATTTATACACTCACAACTTATATATGTGGTACTTTACCCGTGTGGGGACGGGTCAGAATATAAAACTTCCCCACCGCACGCATGGAAAAAAACGCGTGTTGTAAAAGTCAACAAAACCCAGCACGCTTGGTGGTAGGATCGAATGGTTCGCCCGGCTAGCTGCAACCCTCTATCGCCGGACTAACATCTAAGTCGGCGGCAAGCTGTTTTACTGTGTTCCATCGTGTGTATGTGAGAGCCGGTAGGTACCCGACAGGTCATTTCCTTGAATTGCCTCTTCCATCTTAGACCCTGGCATTGCTTTCCATCACGCAAGCCTAGGTTCAAAGGCATTCAAGTAATTAGTAAAAAAAAGTAACACGCTACACTCACTCTTCAGAATTTTAAACAAGATGTACAGAAATAATAATGATGCCTGGAAGGAACTGTTAACATGCTGTGCCTGTGCTCTGTTCCTTTGCCTCGTCAATAATATATCACTGGCGGAATAACTTGTTCGTAGAATTTAGAAAATGTCATATATTGTATGTGTGAGCAATGACGCAATGGAGACCTTCTTACTCGAATTTGTATTTGATTGGCCCTGTCAAGGCCTATTCGTCACTCATTGCGTAAACGTGTAGCGTGTTTCTCTCATCTGGCGAACTTGCTCTCACTATGCTGTTTATTGTTTTTTGCTGGCTCTGTAGAGCAGCAATCCGAACCGATGGTAGTTGTGGGTGGCCGCATGGGTTGGGTGTTGGAGATCAAAAGAGATGGGTGGATTGTAAGAATGAGGAATTGTGTATGAAAGGTGTGAATGTAGATGTGAAGACCGGTGGGTGTTTAGGGAGACTACCACCTAGCGTGGGACAAGGGCCGGAAGATGATTTATAAATGTTATAAAGTGTCTATCATAAAGTTCTTTTCATATGTTAGTTTGGGACTGGGGTTAATCGTTCAAAAACTATCTAAACAGTGAAATGTATAATCATCGTTTCAACCCATTAATGAATGGCCCACTACTGAGTCGGGCCTTCTCCAAATTCATGGAGGGAAATTGGCCTACTGTGCCACGCTGGCAAGACGGGATGGCACAGGGTTTGTATCAAATTTTCCTTCTCTTGCGGCTAGGTGATTTGCTTCTTGCGTTCCCTTAGTCGCCTCTTACGACACCCTCGGAATAGTATCGGATGGTCACACTGCGTATTCTGAATCCGTCATCACACGGAGAAATGTATAATCGTAAATCTAGAATCTATTTCGAGGGAGTACGACATATCTGTGCATTTACTTATGTAAATCGATGTTCGCATGTACTCACGTTAACGAATGTTGAACGAATCACTCGATTTTCTTGTAGGATTACCTAACTTTTATTGATTGTACTTTTTTTGTTTTATTCTTGTGACTCGTGTTGTGTTCATGTCTCCATCACAATGTTTTCTTTTAAAGTATTATTATTAAGTTCAAAAGACTTCGCTATTGATCGTGTAAATTGTATTCCAAATTTGTGTCATTTAATTTTATATCTTGTGCAAGCCGAACGTCTACTGTTCATACACGGTGAGTTTCCTTGAGTACCTATGTGTTGATTTTAATATCATACGCAATATCTAAAAGTTTAAGTATTTAAACTGATGTGATATTTTGGTTGAAAGGTAATGCCTATCAAAGTGGAGAAGATTACCGAGCCCCAGGTTCTGGGGGAGGGTCCCCATTGGGATGAGAAGCAGCAGTGCCTGTATTTTGTGGATATCATTGGAAAATCCATCAACAAATATGTACCCGCCACCGGCTTGCACACCAGCACTAAAGTTGGTAAGGAAATTAATTAAAATCCTATTTTACTACTTAAAAATATACTTAGATAATGGTTACCTATGTCTATACGTAGTTAGTAGTTGTACATGTTATTAACAGGTGGTTTTCCTGTAGTTTTGGCATTGTCGGGTATATTTAGCTACATAATTGTGAAGTTATATACAATAATATTATGTATATCTGACTTGGGTCTATGTATTCATACTGACTATATTTGACATACCTACCTACCTACTTATATCTGGATTATTTTACTTGGGAATAATTTGTTGTCCAGAGTTAGCTGTTAACATCGCTGGCATATGAAGTTATGCTATACATTAGATATAACTTAATATGGTGACGGCAAAGTGACTACACCCCATTTCATCCTAAGGGTGTCGTAAGAGCCGTCAAAAGAAATTTACAAGGCCGATAACCTAGCCACAAGTGAAGGAAACTTGAAAGAAAACCCTGTGTCTGGCCAGTGTGGCACAGTAGGACAATTACCTACCCTCCATGTAATGGGAGGAGGCCCGACTCAGCAGTGGGTCATTTATGGGTTGACTGGTAGTATACATAAAATGCCTTAAAAATATTAAGAATACCTTATCTTTGTTAAAAAACGAATTATTTTAAACTTGCCGTCAACCAGTGAAAATAGTTTTATTTCTCTTAGCGCTAAGCCATCTCAATGAGATGTATGCCGTATTTGTTTTAAACATCTAGAACTTTCATTTACTTATTACGGCATTTTCTTTCTTCATATCATCATTGTGATAGATGGACGTGTAGGCTGCATAATACCGGTAGAGGGCACCACTGATCAGTTCCTGCTGGGTGTCGAGCTCCAATTCGTGATAGTGCGGTGGGACGGTTGCAGCGAGACACCCGCCACACTTGTGCGGGTTGTGGCTGAGGTGGACGCGGGGACCAAGAACAGAATCAATGATGCTAAAGCTGACCCCAAAGGAAGAGTTTATGGAGGTAAATATTAGGTCAGTTTTAAAAAACCATTTGAGATTTGTATTTTCAATAATTAATAGCAAATATTGAAAACGAACGTAAAACGTATTCCGTTAGCGAATTTCAACAGCAAATGTGAGTTATTGCAAAAAACTTTATTATAACGTAAATACAGATCCAATCTATTTTTAGATAGCGATACTTTATTAAAATCATAATCGTAATCATAATTTTTTTTTAAACTCCTGAGGGTTGTGCTTTCAAACCACCTGTTTTGAAAGTACGGACGGCCTTTCTTCTTTTTAAATATATTTAAATTGAATTGAAACAGCTTGAACGTATTAGGTTGGACTATTTTAGTTTTAGTCCCCGACAATGCCCGACAAGTATTTTATAAATGTTTCTATTTTAATAATTCCTTCGATAGAACCCGCATAAATAACTAACTACAGAGTAGGATCTCCTATTAGCGTTTTGTGTCTCGTTGCACAGACTGGGCTTTATTTCAAGGTTTTCCTCTTGCGGCTAGATCTATACACTGGACTGCAAACCTAAGTATCACACTTTTAAAATTGCAATAACTTTTTAAGTTGGTACAGGTACACAAGATATACTTTCGAAATAAAAAGGACTCGAAAAAAAGTTTGT
This sequence comes from Clostera curtula, assembly GCA_905475355.2. Taxonomy (NCBI): domain Eukaryota; kingdom Metazoa; phylum Arthropoda; class Insecta; order Lepidoptera; family Notodontidae; genus Clostera; species Clostera curtula. Next base: position 566,164 of record FR997804.1, on the reverse strand, counting down.
ATTTTAAATCTCTAACTTCTATAGTTTAGAAAAAAATGATATATTAAAAGTGTAGTACTTAGAATTACAGGTCAGTGTAGTTCTGTCAATCCGATACAACAAGAATAGCTTAAGGCTTATTTTATTACGTAGATATTTTTTTAATAATTTTAGCCCTCCTTCAAAAACATGGAAAAAGCGATCAGTCATTATCCACTAAACATCCATTTAAAGTATACCTACCTATATCTTAATTAACGTGGATGTCAACTTAAGTTGGCACCACAAGTTATTGAATTATTATTAGCTATCTAGTTCGGTTTATTGCTTTTCGGTTATCATTTTTTGTTAAACATTTTATTTTTAGTGCTTAATACTCCAATACAAACTCCAAAAAGAATACCCAAAGTTTCTTCCGACAAATGGCTTTATTCACTTATTTCATGTTTTAAAGGAAACTGCTGCTCCGGGTTTGATAAAATTTCTATGGGACCAATCTGAGGGCAATACCAATTGGATAAATATTTTTTCATAATAAAGGCGGTTGATTTTAACTGTTTCTTTGTACTTTTGAAGATAACTGTCATCTAGTCTCTCCCGCGACCACGACTGCTGCAAAGCATTCGAAACGTCGGGAATTAAATAATGTAATATACACGCGATAAATCCGTTAAAAAGTGTTTAATTTCAACGGTACATAGTTGTCGGAATTACAAGTACTTATCATCATCATCATTTCAGTCAAAAGACGTCCACTGCTGGACATAGGCTTCCCCCAAGGATCTCAACAAAGGCCCGTCCTGGGCCGCCCGAATCCATCGTTTTCCGGCGATCATAACCTGGTCATCGCTCCACCGTGTGGGAGGCCTACCACCTACCTTTGACTGCCTCGTTGGTCTAGTGGTTAGATGTGCCGCCTTTGGATCAACGGGTCCCGGGTTCGATTCCGGGGTCGGGCAAGTGTCTTTGTCTAAACCAGAGGCACTGGCTCGGAGTCTGGGTGTCATTTCTATCTATAATATGTATGTATTTACAAAAAAAAAATGTATTTAAGTAGTTTATCATCCATCTCGTTACCATAACACAAGCATTAAGTTGCTTAGCTTGGGACGAGATGGCGTTGTGTGAAATGTCCAAGGATATTTATTTATTTATTTATATATATATATTTTATATAAACATCTTGGTCAGTGGATACGAAACGAGGCACTATGAAAAAAAGACTTAGAATAATTTCACCAAAATCCATCGCCTAATCAAGCCTTCGGGACCCGGTGGGATGTGGGAGTAGTAGGGTGGGGGAACACCATGGCACACCTCAAGGGCATTGACCTTGACCTCATGGTCATTGACCTTTCCGTCAATGACCATGAGGGTCCAGAACAAATTTCCGAAGCTCAAAATCCGCTATTCTCCTGAGGGTATAGGGAATAACCTTGATCTCAAGGTCTGGTGTCCTTGAGGTCAAGGTCAAATTACAATACAGTCAAGAACAATTGACTTTGAGGTCTAGGGGTCAAGTGATTCTGGAGGTAATATTGACGGGCTCCTACTTCTAGGTGGTTTAAAAAAAAAATAACCACGAAGGGGATGGCGGGGTCTTCTAGACCCCGCCATCCCCTTCTAACCTAACCTATCCGATTCGGGATGCCCGAAGTTCCGAGCTCGCTACGCTCGCTCTTGTATCCTAAATTCTCCTAATACAGGAATATTGCATTTTGTAACCGATCCCTTCGCCTTCGATATCGTTTTTACGACAAACTGTTGGTTGGAGACAAAAAGCACCCAAATGCTTTTCGCCTTATTTTTAGGTGTTTTATACCATAGAATCGAGAAAATATACAATTTATGAAGTGTTTTTTCCTCAGTGCCCCGTTACGTATACTCCAACCAACATCTTTAACTCCAGTCTTCGTAACTTTAGTGTTTCCCAGGTACAATGGGCCACGAAGAGCCCCTGGGAAATGTGGCAAAGAACGAAGGCTCTTTCTACCGTTTGGCTGGAGACAAGATGACCCAGCTGGAGCAAGGCATAAGCATCTCCAACGGACTGGCGTGGGACGTTAAGGCCAAGGCGTTCTACTACATCGACTCCTTGGAAAGGAAGATTAGGAGATACAACTATGATGTCAATATTGGAGAAATTTGTGAGTGTACTTTGCCTTCTAAGCCTGTGACAAAATGGAGGTGTAAAACGTTTCACGTATCTGTTACCTAACGATTGTACACAGTACAGGTGAACAATTTAATTAGCTCAAGCTTAAAACTGTGTCCGTAGCAAAAATATTGTATTTAATTGGCTAAGAACGTTAAATTATGACGTGACAGAAGGTCTTTTAAAAATTCAATGCTAGTAGTTAATTTACTATACTTATAGAGATAATTTTAATATTATTAAATGGGTTTAAATTTGTAATTTTCCGAAGGGAGATAATCGAGAAGAACAAAACAACTGTTAACAGGTTTCCTGATACAGGCTTGCCTAGTGAGGAAACCGATGGATAATTTAGTTTAAGGTGAATGTTCCAGGGTAGCCCGCGAAATTCAAATTTTCTTACGTTTTTTGCAATTTGCAGGTGAGCGCTAGGTTGTATGTTGATTAAAATGATCGTGGCTGTAAGACGTAAGTAGTCAATACAAAATCATCAATACAACCCTCGAAGCTCGTAAAGGTGCAAGGAAAACTTTTTCAACGTCAAAGTCATTCTTGCACCTTTAAGAGCTTGGAGGGTTGTATACGTCTTACAGCCGCGAATCAAATGTTCATCATCATACAACCTAGCACTGCCCTGCAAATTGCAAAAAAACGTAAGAAAATTTGAATTTCGCGGGCTACCCTGGAGCATCCACCATAAGTAAACAAAGCGCTCTGCAAAATTTTCTAAATTTGTAATCGTTTTATCGTTTTGTTAATCCTATGTTAACTATATTATGTAATTTTGCAGCAATAAATGATTTATTATTATTATTATTGCTTCCATGGCTTCCTCTAATTATATAGAGGGCAATGAGGCTACTGCGCGCTAGCCCGTCGGGTTGGCACAGGGGCTCTTACCAAGTTTTCCTTCTCTTGTGGTTAGATTATAGACCTTGTCATTTCCTTTTGTCAGCTCTTACGACACCCCCAGGATGGAATAGGGTGGAGACACTATGTATTCTAATTCCGTCACCACAGGGATAGTAGTCATAGATGTAGGTTAATTTCCCTCCTGTTATTAAACAGTGGCTCATTAATGAGGATGATGGATATAATACTAATATTTATTTCCAGCGAATCGCTCATACATATTCGACTTGGATAAGAATGACCTCCCAGGGTCCGCTGATGGTATGACGATCGACACGGACGGCAACCTTTGGGTGGCCAACTTCAACGGCTCGGCTGTCATCAAAGTCGACCCGAAAAGCGGGAAAATCCTCCAAAAGGTCCCCATTCCGGCCCTACAAGTGACTTCGGTCACCTTTGGAGGTCCCAACTACGATGTGCTTTTTGTGACCACTGCTAGTATGGAGATAGAGGGGCCCCAGCTACACCCAAGCGGGGCCACGTTCCTCGTGACTGGCCTGGGGGTCAAAGGTCTACCTAATGTCAACTACAAACCTTAAGTTATGTCTTTTATAATTCATTATACAGTAATTGATTGCTATGTTCCTAGTTTTAAACTTTGCTTAGATTTTCAAATGATTTCATTATCTAATGTTTATTCGTTTTGATTAGAATATATTTGAAATATTCACGACGTGAAAGAGAAAGCGTTTTCGTTTCGTTTATTGTTCTATTGTCCCGTTGCCACACACACAATACGTGAACCCGAAGGCGTTATAAAATAGGAATGAGGCTGTTATCTATCTTCTATTCTTATCTTCTTATTTATAAAAATTAATTGCTGTTCGTTAGTCTCGCTAAAACTCGAGCTGGAGCGATTTGGCAAATTTTAGTCTTTAAATATTTTTGGAAGTCTAGGGAAGGTTTAAAAGGTGAGAAAATAAAAATAAACTGTTTTTTTCATACGCATTATTTTTGTTCCAGTTAAGGTTTACACATATTTTAATAAAGTTGAAACATTCTGGAATTATCATTCAGGTTTTTTATTTATTGATTAAATACCAAATTATTTATAGAGTATGTATTGACCCTGTTATCTTCTCGCCGTGTGGTAACCTTCTGCAAGTATTTAAAGTATTATTATATTTGTCCTTCCCTTCCTACCAATGCTTTTGGTACGATTTTATGTCTCTACACATTCATCCACTCGTAAATATAATGCAGGTTTGGAATAATGTAGAATGCTTGCACATGTAGCATGTTACTCACCACATACATACATAAAATACCAACATTCACACGCGCAGACAAACATACAAAGATACACTATTATTTTTATATACACTCACAACTTATGTATGTATGTGGTGAATGAGTAACATAATACTAAACACATTCTTCAGAATTTTAAACTAGATGTAAATCTATCTGCCTGTTTAAATACAAGTTTTGCAACTAGAATGCTACATAAATACGCTAAGAACTTCGGGAGATAGGTGCTGTGGCTTCCACCAGGCCTAACAACCTATTCTAGTAACTATCTAAGCGCTTCTAGCTCAAACTCAAAAGGCACTTTAATTACATAGATTTTCTCACAAACCTCTATAATCGTCATATTTAAAATTACCAATATCATCTTACAGCTCCGGTCCTATGCTATGTGGAAGTCTCCATACGATCGCTTTCAGTAGTCGTCGCTATATCTAAAATAGATTCAAACCTTTCTTAAACAATTCCTCATTCTTACAATCCATCCATCTCTTCAGATCTCCCACAACCCTTGCGTCCACCCACATTCATGCAGAAACTACCACCGGTTCGTAATGCTCTACAGAGAAGAGCCGGCATGAAACTCGGTAGTTGCTTTTATTTTTCCGAATTATATTAGACTAGCGACCCGCCCCGGCTTCGCACGTGTGCAGTGATCTATTACAAAAAACCGCTTCAAAATCCGTTGCGTAGTTTTATAGATTTAAGCATACATAGGGACGGACAGACGACAGCGACTTTGTTTTATACTATGTAGTGATAGTGATAGTGAAGATCATATTATCGCGCTAAAGAGCTTATTGAGAGCAAGTTCGCCAGATGAGAGAAACACGCTACACGTTTACGCAATGAATGACGAATATGTCTTGACAGGGCAAATCAAAGTACAAATTCGCAAATACTTAAGTCTCCATTTCGTCGTTGCTCACACTTAAATTGTACACTAAATAGCATTTTCTAAATGCTAAGTACAATTTAAGTTATAAAGTGTCATGTTATTTGTGTAGTTCATTTCTTATGTTAGTTTGGGACTGGGGTTCATCGTTCAAAACTACTGAAATGTATAATCGCACATCCAGAATCTATTTCCAGACAGTAGGTACTACAAATCTGTGCATTTACATAAGCAAATCGATATTCGCTTTCACTCACGTTATCGAATGTAGAACGAGTCACTCGATTAACTTTTATCGATTGTACAAGTTTTATTCGCGTGACTCGTGTTGGTTGTGTACATTAAGTCATTAACATGTCTCCATCACTATAACCGATTAACCGGTATCACTGACACAGGCGATTAAATTATCAATTGCTAATATTGACATTGAATGTTTTCATAAAGAGTATTATTATTAAGTTCAAAAGTCTTGGTTAGTGAGCGTTTCGTTACGACAGTATCTCTCGAGTGTTTTTAAATTGTATTCTCTATTTATATCTTGTGCAAGCCGAACGTCTACTGTTCATACACGGTGAGTTTCCTTGAGTACCTATGTGTTGATTTTAATATCAAAAGCAATATCTAAAAGTTTAAGTATTTAAACTGATGTGATATTTTGGTTGAAAGATAATGCCTATCAAAGTGGAGAAGATTACCGAGCCCCAGGTTCTGGGGGAGGGTCCCCATTGGGATGAGAAGCAGCAGTGCCTGTATTTTGTGGATATCATTGGAAAATCCATCAACAAATATGTACCCGCCACCGGCTTGCACACCAGCACTAAAGTTGGTAAGGAAATTAATTAAAATCCTACTTTACTACTTAAAAATATACTTAGATAATGGTTAGGTACCTATGTTTAAACATAGTTAGTAGTTGTGCATGTTATTAACAGGTGGTTTTCCTGTAGTTTAGTTATCGTCGGGAATGTTTCTGTCTATTTTGACTGGTGTCTATTATTTTTTTAAAGAAACCCCTGCTCTTCGTGTATCTTCGCGTGTAATCGCGGGGGCAGTTTGGACAAACATGAAATAACCGAATACAAATGACACCCAAACTCAAAACATGTGTCTGCCGGTCCCGGAATCGAACCTGGGACCCCATGATCCAAAAACGGCACATATAACCCTACATCGGCAGTCAAAATATACTTAATACAGTGACGGATTGAGAATATAAATAGTGATACCACCCAATTCCATGAGCGTGTCGCAAGAGCCGACAAATAGAAATTACAAGGCAGATACAAACGAAACCTTTATTTTTGATTTCGCTGGGGATATGCTTTATGCGTACCGCTGCCCCATAAGGTGGAGTCAGCGGCTGACTCTGGGACTCCAGAACACTTGACTACCCACCTAAATTTCGTTTAGGTCACGATGGACACTTACAAAATGTCAACATATTATTCACTAGCTTTTGCGCGCGGCTTCGCCCGCGTGGGCTTCGAACCCGTGCATATTTTTTATGAACATAAAATCGGTTATTGTGACTAAACTATGATAGTTAGATATGTGCTCTCGCAGACTTTTTTGTAGATCTTTATAAGACCTACAAACCCGTAGTACATTATTTTGTTCTATTGTCAATAGTTTTTGCAGCGCACGCATAAATAGGTTTTCGATTTTACACCTTGGTTTACAAAATCGCAATTTTCATACGGATCCCTAATTCTTTTAAAAATAAAATATAGCCTATAACCTTCCTCGATAAATGGACTATCTAACACTGAAAGATTTTTTTAAATCGGACCAGTAGTTCCTGAGATTAGCGCGTTCAAACAAACAAACTCTGCAGCTTTATATATTAGTATAGATTAAATGTTATATATTTATAATATAATAAAACATTCGACCGTCTACCAAAATATCATTGTGATAGATGGACGGGTAGGCTTCATCATACCAGTAGAGGGAACCACTGATCAGTTCCTGCTGGGTGTCGAGCTCCAATTCGTGATAGTGCGGTGGGACGGTTGCAGCGGGACACCCGCCACACTTGTGCGGGTTGTGGCTGAGGTGGACGCGGGGACCAACAACAGAATCAATGATGGCAAAGCGGACCCCAAAGGAAGAGTTTACGGAGGTAAATATTACGTCAGTCATAAAAAACCATTTTAAATTTGTATTTTCAATCAATAATAGCAAATATTGAAAACGAACGTAAAACGTATTCAGTCAGCGAATTTCAACAGCAAGTTATTGCAGAAAACCTAATTAAAACGTGAGTATAGATCCAATCTATTTTTTATCATACGATGTAGAAATCATCTATAGTCGCATACTGATAAGCAAAACCCTTAAATCTACCGGTCCATTCATACTATAAACAAAAAAAGACACTTGAGACGTACGTAACCCAAACAAACTCGAGAACAATGAAGTGTTTATGTGTAACCCGAGCGGCCTCAAGTGCGATTACGTCATCAGCAAAGAATACGCGGGCAATGTGTGGTCGTTCGTCATTAATGACCCACTACTGAGTCGGGCCTCCTCCAAATTCATAGAGACAAATATAAATCAATGTCTGGTAGGTAGCAGTAATCAGCTTATTCGGGCGAACGACGAATGTAAGACTACTGATCTAATAAATCGGCTAAATTACATGAAGGGAGGAAAATTTGCATTTTGTGTCTTGCTGAACAGACTGGGCTCTATTCACGTTTTCCCTCTTGCGGCGTAATCGTTATAAGTCGGAATTACACGTAGGTACCCTCCTTCTTTTGTAACTTTAGTTTTTTGGTGATTCCCAGGTACAATGGGCTACGAAGAGCCCCTGGGAAATTGGGCAAAGAACAAAGGCTCCTTCTACCGTTTGGATGGGGACAAGGTGACCAAGCTGGAGAAAGGCATAAGCATCTCCAACGGCCTCGCGTGGGACGTAAAGGAACAGGCGTTCTACTACATCGACTCCTTGGAAAGGAAGATTAGGAGATACGACTATGATGTCAACACTGGCGAAATTTGTGAGTGTACTTTGCCTTCTAAGCCTGTGACAAAATTGAGGTGTAAAACGTTTCATGTATCTGTTACTTAAATAATGTACGGATTAACATTTTCATTAATTTGTTGAAGCTTACCATTGCCTAGGCCTTTTATAACACCGGAGATGCCAATACTACATACTACTAAACCCATACATGACCCAGCGCTCCTCCAATGATATGAGGGTAATGAGCCTACTGTGCGCTGGCCAGTCGGGTTGGCGATTCTCTTGTGGCTAGATTATCGATGACGATGAATTGCTGGAGGCCTGATTGAGCAGGGGCTCATTTATAAGGATGATGGATATAATACTAATATTTATTTCCAGCGAATCGCTCATACATATTCGACTTGGATAAGAATGACCTCCCAGGGTTCGCTGATGGTATGACGATCGACACGGACGGCAACCTCTGGGTGGCCAACTTCAATGGCTCGGCTGTCATCAAAGTGGACCCCAAAAGCGGGGAAATCCTCCAAAAGGTCCCCATTCCGGCCCTACAAGTGACTTCGGTCACCTTTGGGGGTCCCAACTACGATGTGCTTTTTGTGACCACTGCTAGTATGGAGATAGAGGGGCCCCAGCTAGCGCCATGCGGTGCCACGTTCCTCGTGACTGGCCTGGGGGTCAAAGGATTACCTAATGTCAACTACAAACCATAAGTGATGTCTTTTTTAATTCATTATACAGAAATGTATTGCTATTGTTCCTAGTTTTAAACGTTGTTCAGATGGTTTCATTACTCTTTATTCCCGCAGATAGATATTAAATATTGTACATACATGTTAACAAAAATTAAAAAGAAGAACGAACATTAAACGGGTCAAATGGCGGTACAAATGACCCAGCTCTGTTTACTTATTCCGTAATACGCTTGACCGTTTTTTTTAATCTTGTCGCGTGTATTATGTATATCACAGTTTTTTCCAAACGTATTATCCGTAGTAATAAATCCTGGGCTTTAATATTATTGTGTTATAGAGGGAGTGAGAGAGTCCTATGTTCGGATGTGGACTTCTTTTGGATGAAATCATGGTGGCGTTTAATATTATATGACCTGATATTAAAACAACCCGTGAACATGCCATATCGTAAAACTTAAACTCCACTTTTTCGACGAAATATGAAATATCGTTCTGAGGAAACACTGTTGGTTGACACGGATAACCTTACATAGTTAAAAAGTTACTGATAAATTGAAATATTAAATGACTGATAAGATGTCCATCTTGTGCAAGGTATTGACAAATTGTTTATAGTCAAATGCTTTTATGATTGTGCCATTACTTTTGTTAATCATCATCATCAGCCCACATTAGTCCACTGCAGGACATAGGCCTCCCCTAAAGAGCGCCATAGCGCCCTGTTTTCAGCTTGACGCATCCAGCTGCTGCCCGCAACCTTTCGCAGATCGTCGCTCCATCTTTTGTTAATATTTAATCAAATTATTAATCAATGTATTTTTTGTTGAACCTGTAATGGCGCTTGTAAGAAAATATCTGTTTACGTACGTTTAAACTAATTTTATGGTCTAAGACTGAAAAATGTTTACAAAATTTTGGAAGAATTTATGAATTTTGAAAACTTTTATACATACATCATATTATTACGAATAAAATGTTATTTTAGAAAAATATATTTATTTATAAGGTCCTTCTTTTACTACCCCTATTCCGGATAATACGTGTTGGCTGTTTATTCTTGCCAACGGTTCTGTAAACTTTCATATCGCGATTCTTGATACTATTCTTTTCATTTATGAAGCATTATTAGTTCGTTACACAATGTATCTATAGTTCGATCGCATTACACTGAAGTAAGTTAAGGTTTATTTTTAATTAATAAACAGGCATAAACTAGTGATATCTCACCACCGACTGCAAAAAGCCCATGGATATAGATTTGACCATATAGGCGAAAACCGAAGCCTACAATAGTGTATACACTATTGTAGGCTTCGGTTTTCGCCTCTGTTGGCAAATGCGTGACGCTTTTGTACATGTACCACAAATAAAGTTTAAAAATAATAGTTTAAAAACAACAAAAAAAACCCTTTTATAGAAAATCTAACCTTTTATAGAAACTAAAAAATAGATATATAAAAATAGAATTAAAAATAGTGTCAGAAAAAATGATTTGATTGTAAAAAAAAGCGTGGGGTGCATGGTATCAATAGTTCTGGGATCTCCAGGCGGGGGCGTAGCGGATCGCCCCCCGCCCGCAGGAGCTGAGATCCCGTGACGAACACACCCGGACATGACATATCCTGTATTGGAGAACAAGAAGTGCCTGTTTCTGCACAGGACTTCGAAAGGTCTGAGCAACCAACTTGGGACGGGTTGCTGCTCATCGCAAGACCTTAGAGGGGGAGTGGCGCCAATAACACCTAGCGCCACAAACAGCCAAAACACGAGGCCAGCCATCACTTCGTGATCAGGTGATTCGGCTCGAGACTGGACAAACAGTGGAGGTTTTAGTGGGTACACCGACCGCAACTCACCATCTTACCGCGGTCGGGATTCCCACATACCCCAGCCCCGTCCCCTGGCTGGGGACCTATAAAAGGTTTCCCCCACTTTAAAAAAAATAAATGGTATCAATAGTTCTAATTATATTATGAACAGAAATGACTAGAAGGGTTATTTTGATAATATCCTGAAAAGCACCCCACGCAATGATATTATATAAATAAAAAGAGGTAGATATGTTTCAAGCGCACGCCAAGTGAAGACACGAAAACAGGCCAATTGGAACGTTTCGACTTTAGTCGCGTCTAACCACACACAGAGTTGTCACGTGTAGTGAATTTTAGAATAATAACAAAAATACCGTCCTGTGTGTTTAGAAAGTGTACAAATTATTGTTCTAAAATTAATACATCACAAGGAATTTCATATAAAATATATTACGATTTAATAGTGTAGTTGAATAAAATTAGTTTTTTTGTAAACAAGACCAATAATTTGATAAAAAGCAACGATTAGCATGTTGGAGCCTCCCGCTCCCCAGCCTGCAACTCAAGATGGCTGCATTACTGGGGAAAGACAAGTGCCGGATTAACCACGTAGCAATAGTAGCAATTACTACGGGCTTACGGCCCTCATATTTAAACCCACAAAAAAATATGCAAACATATCGGAATATCGCAAATCTAAAATTTACGGGATGATAATATAATCTAAAACTGGAGTCACGTGATTTTTAAATGTCAAAAAATTGAAGGTGGCGGGGCTGAACGTAAAAAGAACAACCGACGGAATCCCTTAAACTATTAGATTGAAGCACCGCAACGCTTATTTACACGTAAACACCCACACATACAAATAATAACCATTAATAATTGGTGGAGGCCCGACTTAGATGCGGGTCATGTGTGTCATCATGTTGTAGCGACCAGCATGATACATACCTAACACAATGTACCCGAAAAATCTGAACTAATAACATCAAGAACTATCGCCTACAAATGCAAATGCAAAAAAATCCTACACCGCGACAATGAATTTTCAAGAGCAATTGACACATTTAGGAATTCCCCGACTACAACTATCGGGGGATAGGCGTCGCGGTCCCCTGCCAGACATACCACCTCGTCTGGCTGGATGATCATCGCCATTACGGAAGGCTGCGCTTTAGAGAAGTACAAGAACCTATTAGCTTTTTCCAATTTGCCATCAAGATAAAATAGGAACAGCTACACGATTTGTTCAATAAACCCAAAAAGACGAAATTTATTTTTGTGTTGCTGCTAATAAAACCTTCTATGCTGTTGTTTAAAAAGTAATTAAAAAGAAAACGAGGGTATAAAGATAATTTATTAATCATACATTTCAATTAAGCCGAACATTAACATTGGGTAAGCCTCGAACTCCGAGGCCCGTGATCTGGAAGGTGCACCCGCAGGGCGGCAGTTGCTCTTCGCCTCTGTTCATACTGGCCGTGGTCACATACAGGATATCGAACCCGGGACCTCCGAATGTCGCTGACGTCACTTGCCGGGCTGGCATGGGAACTTTCTGAAGGAGCTTACCAGTGCGGGGGTCCACTTTGATTACCTGAAAAAAAAAACTCAATTTTTTGTTTCTTCTCAATTCTCGAAAGGTTGCATGTTTGTTTAACGTGTAATGTACACTGATGATGTAATATAAAACTGTTGTGTATGCTCGGAGCCGATGCCGCCGTGAGAAATAAATATAATAATAAATATCCTTGGACATTTCACACAACGCCATCTCGTCCCAAGCTAAGCAACTTAATGCTTGTGTTATGGTAACGAGATGGATGATAAACTACTTATATACATTTTTTTTTGTAAATACATACATATTATAGATAGAAATGACACCCAGACTCCGAGCCAGTGCCTCTGGTTTAGACAAAGACACTTGCCCGACCCCGGAATCGAAACCGGGACCCGTTGATCCAAAGGCGGCACATCTAACCACTAGACCAACGAGGCAGTCTTATAAGTATAGGACTGCCTCGTTGGTCACCAGTAGTCAGTATATAAATATTATATGTGATTGAATAAACGCAATCATGTCAGAACGCACGTGTTTCCTTTAACGAAAAACACACAACTTCACATGGTGACCCTGCCAGGAGTTACCGCATAAGTCCGCGTAAACCGGAAAAATATTTTATTCGATTGGTATTGGTTAGTTCTATATTAGACCATTTTTTTCTAAATCGGCTGAGTAGTTTAACAAGAAATCTTGTAATAATAAAAAAATGTATAAGAACTATCACTAGAAAACCGCATCAAAATCGGTCTATCCGTTTACGAGCTACAAAGACACGTCAAACGTATTCACCGACTCCCAGCGACCATTTAGATAGACAAGGCCATCTACATAGTTTCACAACAATTATGATCATCATCATTTCAACCCATAAATTACCAACTAGTGAGTCAAGCCTCCTCCAAATGCATGGTGGGAAATTTACCTAGTGTGCCACGCTGGCTAGACGGATTGGCATAGGAAACCCTCAAGACGGCGTGGGTTGGTGACTTTATGTAATCCGTCACCACAAGGATTGTATGGATTTTAATAAACATTTAGATTAATATAGTTTACTAGCGGCCCGTCCCTGCTTCGCACGGGTGGACAAGTTTTAGTAGGCATTCAAATGAAAGATTTTTTATAATCGGTCCCGTACTTTTTGAACCAATTCGTTACAAACATACTTACATACAAACCTTTCCTCTTTATAATATTAGTATAGATACATCAGAATAACACATAGGCTACAATTTATAAAGATATTGTTATTAACAATAAGTGTCAAGTAGAAAATAAATTCAATCACCACGCGCATAAAACCGCAGGGCGCAGCTAGTGTAGAATAAAAGCTCGAAGTGATACCTGGTGGCCATCGAAGTTGGCGATCCAGAGGTTCCCATCAGCGTCGATAGTCATGCCATCCACGATGCCAGTCAGCCCGTGGTCTTTGTACACGAACACGCTCTTCGGGTTCGCTGCAATAGGACGAAGCGTAGTTATACAATATTATAGGTGACATAATGCTGTCACGTTTAGTGCAGTCAGTTTGGCATTCACAATATATGGTGTCGCCACCCCATTTCATCCTTAGGGTGTCGTAAAGAGCCGACAAAAGGAAAAGACAACACCAATAACCTGTGCTCAACCGTCTGACCAGCGTGGCACTGTAGGCTAACTACCCTCCATGTAAAAGGGGGAGGCCCAACTCAGCAGTGGGCCATCTATGGGCCGAACAGTATGTACACCTTAATAAGCTAATCAATTGTTAGGTAATCTATAATAGCATTTCCAAATCAAATGATTAAAAAAATAACAAATAAATCTATTTATCATCATTTCAGTCAAAACATCTCCATAGCTATAATAGGATATACGCCTTTCCCAAGGATTTCCACAAAGGCCAGTTCTGAGCCGCCCAAATTCGTCGTTTTCCGACGACCATAATCAGGTCATCGGTTCACCGCCTACCAGCAAGGCGCTTTCCGGAATACTCACAAATATTCCCAGTCTCGATGTCATAGTCGTATCTCCTTACGACGTACTCGAAGGAGTCGGCGAAGTAGAAAGCCTTCTCGTTGACATCCCAGCAGAGGCCGTTGGAGATGTCGATGTTGGATTCGAGCTGGTGTGTCGAGCCATCAGGGTCGATCCGGTACAGGGATCCCTTCTTGAGATGGAACTTGCCTGGTTCGTACTCGTGGCCCATCGTTCCTGGACCATGCAAACAGTTGCCGTATAGATAACCTAAATCACCTGAGCTCAAAGTGTTCTGGTGGTTTATTCCTCCGTTATCCGGCCGTTATATGTTTGGATTACGAGTCCGGGGTCGGGCTAGTGTTGTATAAACCAGAGGCACTTGCTCTGAGTCTGGGTGTCATTTGTGTTCTTGAATTACATGTTAGTAGACTGTCCCCGCGATACAGGTTATACATAGAGCAGAAGATTAGTTAAAAAAAAAGAAATATAAAACTAAATGATCATCGAAGTATAAAACAAAGAAAATCTTAGGTTATCGCGATTATTGTACAGGTTATTTGTAAAGGAACAGTTCCGTGTATAATATCCTACAAGCTTCGTTATAAAAATCTATCAAACATTGTGGAGTGTTCCAATGAGCAAATTTTTTATATTTTTAACCCCCGACGCAAAAAGAGGGGTGTTATAAGTTTGACGTGTCTGTCTCTCTGTCTGTCTGTGGCACCGTAGCTCGCGAACGGATGAAGCGATTTCAATACAGTTTTTTGAATGACAGGTAAGTTACTGGCGAGTGTACTTAGACATGTTCGATAAAAATCGGTTGTGTTGTTTAAAAGTTATGGGGGGTGAAAGTGGGGAAGAATGATCGAATGTCTGCCAATATAATCGAGTGGGGTCTCAAATGAAAGCGCATAAATTTTAATAAACCTCCGACCCCTTAAAAAGTAAAAAATAAAAAAATACATTGCGTTGGGGGACCAGGGGTCTGGTAATAAATAAGTAGGAACGGTCCCCCAACGCGATGTATATTTTATTTTTTTACTTTTTAATAGTTAGTAATCCCACTCTATTACACTCTTTTAGTCTGCTGTTACGACATCCTCAGGAAAAACCATACTTTTTGCAAAGAGACACTACAATTTCGTGTATTTGCATAGATAGATACTAACCACACTGTTTGTAGATCAAAAGATTACTCATAATCTTATTTACACGAACGTCAACCATTATCTATATCGAAATTCCACGCGAAGATTGCGTCTGATTATGACTTGTCGTTATGTCAATTGTTATTTATTTATTATTATTTTAAGGATATCTGACAGCTTGAAACTAGGTATGAACTAACATGACTTTATAAATTAAATGACTAACATACAAGAAAACTATTTGGCTATTTCAGTGCTGCGTTAATGGATCTAAGACTATCAAAGAAGATATCGATATTCGCGCCAGAAATATTGATGGTTCGACAAGCCTATAATATAAGCATAGAACGCGTCAAAAGGTGATGGATTAAGAGTACACTGTGTCACCACCCCATTCTATCCGAAGGGTGTCGTAAGTGCCAACAAAAGGAAATGACAAGGCCGATAACCTAGCCGCAAGACAAGGAAAACTAGGTACGAAACCCGGGTCAGCGTGGCACAGAAGGCATTTGAAGGAAGCGCAACTCGGCAGTGGGTAATTTTTAGGTTGAAGAGAAGAGTCATCATCATCATTCACAATAGTCTCGTTATCTATGATCAAAATGTTACCAGCAAAGAGTCTCCCCCTGGGGTCTGCCTTGGCATCGTTGAACCTATTCTGTGGGTTGTCCTGGTCCACTTCTGCCACCTTCTTGACCACGGTGGCCCCATCTTCGTCTCCCGCCCACCGGATTTCCACCACGTCGCGGTTCAGCCCCACCACGAAGTGGTACCGTTTGCCTTCCACTGGGATTATGAAGGTGGGCATGCCATCTGGAAGATCAGAAATATGGTGTGCAGTAACAAAACAATAAATGTAATGAGTGAAACTGTTTTTTTTTTATAAAATATTCGGTTTAAAAAAGTTTAGCAATAGAAATATACACAATCATAATAACAGAACACAAATGACTACCAAGGGCCTTTGGATCACGGGTTCCCGGTTCAATTCCAGGTTCGGCGAAGTGTGTTTGTATAAACCAGACGTACTTACTTGTTCCTAGTCTAGGTGTAAATCGTGTTCGTGAATTTCATGTTTGTAAAGGCTCATTTTCATTGGTCGTTAGAGCCCGCATGCAGGGGTACGGTAGATTTCTGTTTAAGCATCCCATAAGGCCAGCATGCGATAGCCGTTTATTCATATACTGAGCCCCGCGCGCCACGCTTGCTTTACACCGACCGAGCGATGAATTTCAACCATGCTGTATATCAACCAAGATATAGATAGCTTACTTTCATTAGTCGATAGCCCGTATCCGGGGAATCCACGCCTGCTGTATGACGACTGAATTAAGGACCAATGAAAATGAGCCTTTAACTGTACCTACGATACAGGTTATAACTACTGCAGGGGTTTCGATTAAAAAAATACATTGAGGCAACACCAGTCTAACCTGGAGGCAGTTTACGCAGTTTTTTTGGTTAGACCAGCTGTCAGATTTCACTCTACTGCCTACTTGTAACGGGCGCCATAGATGGTAAAATGGAAACCCACCCAACGCCCGAACCAGACCAGTTTCTTAGCAATGCCTTACCCAGCTTAGCCTTGGTGTGTTTTCCAGTAGCCGGAATGTACTTGTTCACAGTCTTGTCGAAGATGCTTACGAAATAGAGCGCCTGCTCGTGTGCGTCCCAATGTGGGCCCTCACCCAGCCACACCGGAGCCGTCACTGCCTCCACGTTGGGAGCCATTGTGCTCTAACCTGGTAAAAGACATATATCTCATATTATGCTGGTGTGAACACACATTTTAGCGTCTCTGTTGCGGAATATGGGGAAGGCGATCTACGGGGAGGGGACCCCATAGATCGCTACAAAATATGGCCCTTGCATGATCACCACTCCACTTTGCTGGCTCAACGGCCGTCAGTATAGATTAGTAGGTTCTTCAGCTGCTTTTCTCATTTCTCTTTTATCACGCAGCGCAATAATGAGTCTTTGTAGACAACCACTTTACCACCAAGAAGACATTACAGAGGCTAGCATTTGTTCTGTCAATCTGCGAATAATTTCGGCAATGTCTGCCATTTTACGTGGATACGGGACGGTCCTCGTGGGCCGGGTAATGTGAAATTCCGGGCACGAAAAGAAGGCAGTTGCGCCGCGAAGTACCCACCGAAACCCACGGCATACATTACTACCGAAAGAGTATGACTGGGGTCTTTATAATGTTCCGAGTTGGGCCTTCTGTCAAAGAGAAAGCAATGTTTGACTGTGCCGTGTAGTTCAACTACTCATGAGAAGGTAGATTTTTATTTGTTAGTGTCATGGAGTCACATCTTTTAGGGACTAACTTCAATAGAACATACAAAACGCCAAAATAATCTAATAAGAAAATACATCAAATGTATATAAAGTTTAATAATAACAAAATAATACGGTTCAGAAACAAGGACTCTTGAATTTGATCTGGTTTTACGATATAAGGGAACTTGCCATCGTTCTTTAGTAACATAGATACGTAATTAATTAAATTAATACAAACTACCATACATCAATCACTAAATTTATGGTTGTATATCAATTTACGTCACACATTTGAGATCGACACGAAAACAATTTCAAGGCTACATCATCTGTTTAAATATTCCGTACCTTTTCGTTAACAAAACGAGAAAAAACCGCAAAAATAACTGATAACACGAATTACTGCTATTTTCTTTAGCTTCGTTGGTTCTTTCCTTATACTATATATTTCCGTAATAATTAAAAACGTTCACTAGGATAATAATTTTGTATCACTGTATAGATCTACAAACAAATTTAAAAATATTATCACTCATAAATAATACGCATAGCGCGAGCTACAACACCATTTTGTACGATACGAATGAAGGTTAGAAATACTACGAACATAGACAAAAAATTCGGCGCTCAAGGTCAACTACGCTAATTTAAAGCCACTCTTCAACTGACTCGGCACGTTTTAGGCAGTACAATTTTTTTTTACAGATATTCGTGGACAGGTTTATGTACAATGTTTATCAATGTAAATAGAACATAAAGATTAGACTTTTATATTATATTATTAAATAATTAACAATTAGAAGCAACAGTGAAAAAGTTAAAGAAATTTACTAACGTTTGACTGAATGTGGTACGCGTGGTAGGATAAATAGTGTCACCCCTCCATTCCATTGTGAGGGTGTCGTAAGAGCCAACAAAAGGAAATGATAAGGCCGATAACCTAGCCACAAGTGAAGAAAAACACGAAAAAACACTTGTAAAAAAGTAACTAGTGTTTGCCGGCTCTTCTCTGTAGCTGCATTCTCTGAGCTGCATTCCGAATCGATGGTAAATTTATTTATTAATATTTATTTCAAATTTTATGTACCTGTAGGTACCTTTGTACTGTGTATATTTTTTTTTCCATAGGACTTTTATTTTTGCCGGCAATAGAGATTAACCGTGTTTTACCTATAAAAACTTCACACTTCCTGACCTCAGATCACCCGTAAATTATTTTTCCTTTCATTTTTGTTATATTCTCTTCCTTTTTCAACGGGTATCATCCTATTATTAAATTTTTCACTTTTTACCATTTTCTCAGGCTTCAGCTCTGGTCTAGTCTATGTATCAGTAATCTCTCTTTTCTATAAATACTCATTATAATTAGGAAATAATATTATACTCACGATAAAAAAGGCAATAACAGAAATTAACAGTACACTAGACTAGCACCGGATTCAAAAACTACTGCAAGAGCTTTAAATGTATCATTGTTTTATACCTTTTACACTATATCTAATCTAATCTGTCCAGGCGACTCCATCTCGTTATATGAATTGTATTATGACAGTATTGTGATTACTTTAGTGCTTTAAGATTACATTTGAATATTAGGTTGTAAACAACACATTTTAAGAAAAAATGATAACCTATTACAAATCCCTAACGCTATGAATTGTACCTATCGCGGGGACTCCTTACAAAATTCACATCTGACCACAAAATTGAAAATCAGATTGTCTTTTAATCCAATAAATTCACAAGAATGCTTTCAAATGGACAAATATCTAATAAAATAGTATAAATAAATACGTAATAGTTTAAAAATCTAAAAAATACGAATTTTTAATACACTATCTAGTGGTTAGATGTGACGCCTTTGGATCAACTGGTCCCGGGTTCGATTCCGGGGTCGGGCAAGTGTCTTTGTCTAAACCAGAGGCACTGGCTCGGAGTCTGGGTGTCATTTCTATCTATAATATGTATGTATTTACAAAAAAAAAATGTATATAAGTAGTTTATCATCCATCTCGTTACCATAACACAAGCATTAAGTTGCTTAACTTGGGACGAGATGGCGTTGTGTGAAATGTCCAAGGATATTTATTATTTATTATTATTATTTACTATTTTAATTCAAGTTTATTTCCTATTTTTTTACTTCGATTCAAAAGCGTATATTTTTATTTTTTTTAAACTATTTTTTATTTGAAATATCTTTAAGCTATTGCTAAATAATCACTTAAAATATAGCAATGGCTTTATGATATTTACATCTACATAAGTTATTGCATAGAAGAGCGGTGTTTCACCTTGGCAGTCTGTTCAAACAAAAATCGCTAATCCTGATTATCCTATTAAGGTGGATGCTCCAGGGTAGCCCGCGAAATTCAAATTTTCTTACGTTTTTTGCAATTTGCAGGGCAGTGCTAGGTTATATGTTGATTAAAATGTTATTCGCGGCTGTAAGACGTATGTAGTTATAGAATTATAATCATCAAAATCATCAATACAACCCTCCAAGCTCATAAAAGTGCAAGAAAAACTTTTTCAACGTCAAAGTCATTCTTGCACCTTTATGAGCTTGGAGGGTTGTATTCATGAGTTTGATGATTATAACTCTGTATCTACATACGTCTTACCGCCGCGAATAACATTTTAATCAACATATAACCTAGCACTGCATGCCATACTTAAAAAGAGGTGTGATATTGCATAAGCAAATTCCCATGTTGCACAACAACATTGCAACAACCTTAAAGGACGAAAAGATTACAAAACGTTGACATCTGCCGAAACAATGATAGAATGAGATAAGCGAAGCAAATCTTTTATGAAACGTTATCCACGACAAATGATTATTCCGAGATCTCCAGTATACAGAATAGAATAATATTTAAGTTTCTGAAAACAAGTCACGTAGTTCGACGTCATCTGATTTAGAATAAACACTGTCAACATCCCATTCCATCTTGAGGGTTTTGAGGGCACGGGGTTTGTGTCAAGTTTTCCTTCTCTTGCGGCCAGGGCATCTGCCTCTTGCGTTCCTTTAGTCGCCTCTTACTACACCCTCAGGATGGAGTGGGGTGGCGACACTATGTATTACACTATGTTCTAAATCTGCCACTCATCTAATACGCGGCCCAGGTGGCGTATAAGGAACAGCCCCACCCACTGGAGTCGACAATCGCTCAACAACAGTAAATAAGGCTCATACGAGCCGCGTTGAATATCTGCCGAATTCAAAAGTTCTTGCCAGGTGCTTCTGTCAAACTCATGCGGCATACACCGTGACCTGACGCTATAGGTTGTGTTAGTACGTTACCAACACTTTCCAAATAGACAATCAGATGTATGTCGATTTTATCTCTAATGTATTAACAGGCTTGTGGTTACATACAGCGATTCGCAGCGTCAAAAAGGGTACCAAATTGAGTGTTATACCACTAGGGCCTGCCTGATGTCCGGCTAACGTCGCCTGTGACGATTTAAGAGATGATATTATCAGCCTACCGTGCTAGTTAAACGTCTTTGCACAGTTTCTCCCTCCACGCCCTCCAGGTGGAAGTTTGGTGACGCGAAGTATTCTAAACCACTCAGATCCTTATCAATATAGCAATTATATTTATTTAACGCGATTCACTTACCCAAATTAGTTGATTCCGATTATCAGGGTTCCCTTCGCCTTAAAACTAAGTAGTGGCACTTTATCAAATTTGTGGTTTCTCAATCCTGATGACTTCCATGCCTTTACCGAAAAGACAAACAGTTATGGAAGCCCTGCAAGATAAATTGGTTTAGTTTTTCTTTAATTAAATATTAATTCCACATGATGATGCAACATATTATTCCTTCATTTTGCGCCATTTGTAAATTTTTGACGTGGGGTTTTAATTAGTTAAATACGATTTCTATGAAGCTATTTGCATTATTGAGTATTGTTAGTTTTATATTGTACTAGTGGCCCGTCCCGGCTTCGCCCGTGCAAAGCGGGGGTGGGTTATACATATAAACCTTCCTCTTGAATCATTCTATCTATTAAAAAAAAACCGTATCAAAATCCGTTGCATAGTTTTAAAGATTTAAGATTGTTTTATACTATGTAGTGATACACACACTACGAAGTTTCCAATAGCGAACTATCAATAATTTAAAAATATTACTTACGGGATGAGCCGCGAATCACGAAATTAAGGGCCTCCGCGCATTATGCGGCCAAGCCGCTGCGGCCAACTAATTCTTCTACGATGTATAGCTGCGCGCATTACGCGGCCAACGAAAAACATCGCGTCACATACGCGGCCTATTGGCCGCCGAAATGCGCGGGGGCCCTAAAATGGGGTTAGTGACCTCGACAGGTGGAATCCAGTCGAAACATTTCAATGTCAATACGCGTATATGTCAAAATAAATTAAAATTGTTGAAAAAATAAGCTGATATTGTAGACTTCCCTCTTACGTTTTACGCTTGTGGCTTTTCCTACGTGGGACTCCAACCAGTGCTTCAACGTTGCTGATTTTTACTTTTAAATTTTTGTTGAACTGTTTAGCAACGAAATGTGCCAGTCACAATAATATATCGCCATCTAGTTTAATCACCGTAGTATATTTTTATTACAATAGGAAAACTTTAGCAGTTAACTTTACCTTTCTAATTGAATGTACATATATTTTTCATAAGAATATAAGTTAAAGAATACATAATTAACATAATTCTTCCAACAACAAAAGTTGATGTGCTACATACCCATATTGCTCCAATAAATCCATTCCTTGAACGTCAGCCACATCTGTTACAGTCTGCGACAGATATTTACAAATAACTCCCTCTGTTGTCACATTCCAACAAAACATAGTAACTCTCTGATCAATCGAGGCCGATATTAAGTAATTACCGACCAGGTGTAACCCAGTAATTTGGGAACTATGAAATTTATCCGAACTCCATGTACCCTGGACTTTCATCGATATCACATTGTCTTTCTCGGAAACTTCTAGTAATACCAAGTGAATAGCATTATCATCACCAGCTGTACCAATGATCAGACTATTTGCTGTTATAATTGCACTAGCTAAACAGTTTATTCCAGATTTATTTGTTCTCGTATGAAAAAACGGTGTAAGATAATTTTCTCCCATATTAGTTACATCCCAAAAAGCAACATCGCCCCGTGTTGTACATGTCACCAAAATATCTTTATTCAAAACCGTAATACAATTAGCTTTTAATATACAAGTTTTATGATAGTTTGAATCTTTAATAAGTTCAAGCTCTTTACTACTATCGACATATTGAAAGATTCTTAAATAAGAATCTGAACATCCAGCTAAGATTATAAAATTATCTCCTTGTTTAATAACATCTAAATCCATTATTCTCATTTCCGGGTCAAAATCCACTGAACAATTCCTCCAATTCTGATTCCCTTTACGTTTTCTATCTGTACCTTTTACTTGGTAATCAACTAATTCTTGTATAATAACTTTAACTCCATCATCTTCTAGTTTAAAGGTAGCATATTTTATACATATCTGAGCTCTGCCACCAGCAGATATTAATAGAACTTTTTTTTCTTCTAATGGAAATACTTTCAAAGTCTTAATGCTCGACAAATGCTTAAAAATGGCGACGTCATGAAATTTACTCTCGGAATTTATATTTGATATTCTTAAAGTGGTGTCTTCACCTCCAGAAATATAAAAGGTAAAATCATTTCTTTTATAAGATTTTAGACAATTTATTTCTTTCGCATGTGAGCCATTTATTACATATTTTGACATTATGTTATCAAGTTCAAAAGTGATAACATTGATATCGGCATTTTTAAGATAAATTAATTTTATAAACTCTTTATACGTATCATTATGTTTAGTGAAATACCGAACAGCATCCCACGATCTGTGTCCGCCACCACATTGCACTTCCAGTAACTTCAAATTATCTCTAAGATTGTACACGATAAAAACTCGTTCTTGAAAACCGCAAATCAAATTATAATCTCTATCTAAGAATTTCTCGATCCATGGAAATTCTATAAGTCTACTACTCATCAACTTAACGTGACCACTGACTATTGAAAACATTTTTGTTGTTCCGTCTCTTCCAGTAGTAATAATATCGTTATTTTGAATATTAATCGAAGTGGGACCGTATCTTCCGTGTACTTTGTTGAAGCTTTTGACTGGATCCTTCTGTCCTTTCATATAGACATGTATATTTCCGCATCTATCCCCAACAACAAAAATATTGTTTGTGGAATCTATTGCAGATGCTGTCAGCCATCTTTCTTTGCAATTTGGGAGGTCAAAATTAGCGGTGATGTCAACATTATTTTCATTTGCCGCGAGAATACTGATTCTACCATTTTCAGAACAGAAAACTATACGTCGGTTACCAGCCCATTGCATTGACAAAATTTTTCCGATATTTAATGTCGTATCAATCAAATTGATAATATTTGCTGTATCTTTGCAATTTTCAACAAACACATCAAATTTTCCATTCATATCAGCCACAGCAATCAATTGCTTACAAGATGATACAGATAGCAATTTGTATGTAGATTGATGGTCCAATTTGTGCTCAATTTTGATTTTTACATCTGGATCATAATATACAAGATTGTTTGCACCAAGAACAACTATCTTTCTTCTAGCAGTGAATACCACTTTCTTAGGTGTATCACTAACATTGATAACTTCTGTTAAACCATGATCATTAGCAGCTGACAATGGATGCATAGCAACACTGCAGTCACCCCCACCAGTTACCAAATGGGTGTCATCAGAATCCACAGACCAAATACAGCTATTTTGGTGTAACACTATCTTCTGCTGCAGCTTCCCATGGTAATCCCAATAGCAGATAGCTGCATCTTCACCAACTGATATTATGGTTTCATCTGTAATGCTACTTCTCATAACCCTGGCCAAATGACCAAATACTTCACATTTGCAATCAATTTGAATGTTATCCCAATATTCTATAGAATCACTGGGATGGTTTATAGATACTTTGGGTCCCCAAATGCGGACAGACCTATCATCGGATGTGGTAACTATGATAAGCTTTTTAAGGTTGCATGTTATTGAAAAAATTACACCCTGAAATAAATTTGTTGTTTTCACATACTTAAGAGATAAGTGTTCAATAAAAGAAGAGAAGTTATTAAGCAGCCTACTGCCAAGATAGCTAAACAAATTGGCACATCTTTAAGTCTAGTTGTAGTAACCATACCCCTTGAATTACTGCCTATATTATTATGTGTTTTTGCTTTTTTTATAGTAGGGATTGGTCAGGTTAGACTGCTATTGGACCCTGATAAAATTATGAAAAGGCAAGGTACATAACAAACTACCTTATTGGTCTAGGGGTTTGATTCCGGGGTTGGGCAAGTGTCTTTGTGTAAACCAGAGGCACTTGCTCTGAGACTGGTTGTCATTTGAGGTTATATCTAGTGCAGGAGTTTCGTTTTATATACAAATATAATAAATACAAATCGTAAATAACCCATTGCAGAGTTAGGCATGCCAAATTTTCTTTGCCTGACATAAAACTTCAGGGCGAAATAATTTAGTGACACTATGAAATTTGAGCCCACCAACAATGTGGTGTCAGATAATGAGGCTGTTGCTGCACAACTAATCTACAGGGAGTCAATGCTGAACTTACCTTGTGTCCTTTTAAATGCTGTAAAGGTGTTTTTCTACCAGATCTATGAATGATGACCTCAGAAAACACAGTACCTGCCAACACCAGAACTTCCTGCTGCAAAGGGACTAGAAGACCTGAGTATAGGATGGAGTTCTCTTGGCTGACATGATGGGAGATAAGAGTTTGGGAAGATGCATTCCATTTCTGAAAAAATTGTTAGGTCCTTGGTCATGACTAATAACTGGCTGCTCAGATTAACTTGGTTCTGCTTGTAATCTAGAAATGTAATATATGTAGCAGAGAACTACCGAGGCTAATCTTCATTTTGTCAATATAAATGCATTGACATTGGACTCAATATCAATAAGTTATGGATTAAAAATATATGTGACTTACCTGTACAACATTATGTGCTGTTAACAATGCAATAACATTTTCGCCTAGCCAAACTCCCGAGTGAATCCAGTCACTGACCAATACTGGATCAAACTGCCTCTTGTATAACTCCAACGTTCCAGAATCTTCATCATAACAATTCTCAGACAGGACAGTAAACTGTTTACCACCAAAAACTAGAATTTTCTTTTCAAAATTGGATGGCACTAAACCATAAATCTTCTGACCATACAAACCATCTAACTTCTGTATTAGCTTTATGGAGCTTTTTGAAAATACATTAATGGTACTCCCAATTCCTACAATTTAACACCAAAAATGTATTGGTATTGATTACTAATAGAATAAAACTCGAAGAACTGTTGCTATTTTTGTAACCTAAAACTTACCAGCCAAAATGTAATTTTCGTGCAATTTAACCGCAGTTACGTCAGTACGTATAATTATAGACATTTTTATTCTTTGCTATAATTTTTTTAAAGAAATCAGTTCAATTAAATTTTACAAATAACAGCTGATTACAGCTGTTTATTTTAGGTTATTTAAAAATATGACATTAATGACAATATTTTATTAATGAGAAGCGTAAAATAGTTGAGATAGCACTATTTACTCCTGATTAGTTTTAGCACAAGATTTATAAGTGTGACTGAGACAAAAACATATCGATCATGATAACCTTTCTGACCTTCCTCAAAGTTACTGACAGTTTTTTTTATAATTTTATGGTATGGCTTCAAAAGTATTTCACCCGTAATACTAATGTCTGTAGAGCCACTCTCGGCTATTTGAACATTTATTAATTTCATTTATTAATTATTTATTATTAACATTTATATAGGCTCCCAATTGTGTTGACGCTTTTCACTTCAGCTGCCAACACCAAACTTACCTTGTTAGGCCTCTAGTGACCTTACTCACGCGTAGGGGACGTACACACGACACCACCCAATTTCTACTAAGGATGATGTGATGTGTTTTTATTCTTCAAGATGGAGGTTCTTCCCTATTCGGATAGCCCCAGCTGTACCATTACTTGTTATATTTTTATATTGTCACTTAATTTTGTTTTTTTTATTTCGCTAAGGGTTTGATATCAAAGGTTGTAATCTTGCAAAAATAGCCCATTTATTAATATATGTAGGAGTTTATTTGTCCGTAATAAAAAAAACACTAATCACTTTCATATTGATCAAGGGGATATTTATCTGGATATTTCTTCAGATGTTCCTCCATTTGTTGCATTTGTTTTCTGAAATAAAAATTTTGTGCTTTATGTTATATGGTAATTTAAACCTTTATAATTAATGTACAAAAAAAAATATTTTTAATGCCCTATTTATGAAATATGAAAACTATTAGGAATTTGATTGATTAATATACGCCATTGTAAAATTTACAGCTGTTTTAAATTGTCTGAATTTAAATCACGGTCTACTAAACGACCCTGAATTTAAACTAAACCTTTGTTTAGTTTAAATCTATGGTGGCTTCTCCTGATGAAACATAATTATTTAAATCTGAAAAAAACGAATTTCAGGTTTTTACTATACAACAAATTACCCTGCACATTTATAATAATGTTTACAATTATTGAAACAAGAAACTGTTTGATGTTGCTATCATACACTTTAATTTTATTTATGTGTATAAATATTAGAAAACTCACTGGATCCTCGGGGGCATGTCATAGTAGACGTCTTCCAGCATTTCCTTCCAATGCGGTTTCTTCTTCTTTTCCGCTTCTTGCATGGTGCGGACCACAGTGTTCCTAGATTCGGTCAGCCATGACTTATCCGCTTCCGCATCCCAAATACCTTCGAACATATAAATAATAGGCTTATTGTATAGCTATTATTTATATGTATGTATATTGTAGCGACCAGCATGGTACATACTTTTTTTCAATTCAAATCATTTATTCTGCTTGGGTCACGATGGACACTTACAAAAAGGCAACACAATATTCATACACATTACACAATTAACCCGAAAAATCGGAACTAATAACATCAAGAAATATCGCCCAGAAATGCGTGAATTACCAAAAAGTGCTACACCGCTATAGCAAAGTTTCAAGAGCAAATTCGCAGTTAAAAATTCCCCGACTACAACTAATGGGGGATAGGCGCCGCAGAATCTCGGCCTGACATAGCACCTCATCTGGCTGGATGATCATACCTTTGCGCCTAAAGTTTATATGAATTAGTGTATAGTATGTTACCCTTGTTTTCCAAATACAGTTTAAACTTCTTCACTGGACTCTCGTCTTTTGTCCATTTGTCTATCTCCTGCAGCGAGCGGTAAGCACTGCTATCGTCAGATGTTGAATGATGTCCGACCCTGGAACAATAAACTGACAAGTTCAATACTTGTCTATTTTTTAAAAAGAAAGTGATAGACAATAGTTTCAAGTCAAAGTTGAAGATGAGATGTTTTTAATATGGAATCTGACATTGCCAAATTTTATCTTTGTTGGGGACCCAAATAAATAAAGCAATATTACAGGTGGTATATTTTTTAAAGTATCAGTATCGATGACCAAATAATACGAAATATTTTTTAAGTCCAATGATGCTGTTTTAGTTCTTATCAAAACTGGGTGGAGACTGAGCGTCATTCGATATTCAGTTTAAAGTTTCAGAATTAGCAGTAGGCGCACATTAAAAAAAATGCCTGTATACCTTTTTTGTTACACCCTACACAAACGTCTATGGCTGCCCCCGTCTCTGACAGAGAAAATCCGGCAAGAGACTGAAGTCTTACCTATAAGACATGGCTTCAATCAGTACGGGCTTGTTGTTCTCCACGGCGATCTCTCTTGCCTTGCGGACTGCGTTGTACACAGCAAAAGTATCAGTCCCATCGACACGTATCGTTTGGAGACCCAGAGCCGGCCCACGGGCCGCTATCCCGTCGCCACGGTACTGCTCTGATGTGGGGGTGGAGATGGCGTAGCCGTTGTTTCTACTGGAGATTTTCATTAATCAACATTAGGCAACAGTTAAGTTAAGGATGGTCCATTTTCCCCTTAGCGGAAGACTTACATACGAATTTAGTATTAATCCCATCAATAATTCCCTAGAATGGTATATTGAGAAAATTGTATTATTAACAAACAACAAATTTCCCACTGGTTAAGTATCTAAATGTTGAGGGAGGTAAATATACCTATAATTGTATTGTATTGTAATTCGAACCCACAAAAAAGCAGTACCCCAGTGCAAGTCACTGCTCTCCGGTTACCACAAAACTAAAAAATTAAATTAAAAATTAAAAAAAAACCCCGACACAATAACCTTTAAAAAGTAAAAAATAAATACATCGCGTTGGGGGGGCTCATTAAAGTTAGCCCCCAAAAAATGTTTTTTTACTATTTTCGACTTTTTTTTTATTAAGTCGTTTGTTATTATTTGTTAGCTGTTAATAATTGTTTGTCCTCAATTTATTTCTATGTTTTTTAATAATTAGAAAGGTTTTTATTTAATTTTTTTTTAAATAATTATAAATATACCTTCAAGTTAGCCCCCCACTTGCAATTTATAATAATTTTCCGATAATAATAACTCGTAAATGTTTATTTTCGATTGTTCGTACATAAAATACGTTTGTTGTCTTTCAAAATTACTCAGTTATTGTTTAATTAACTATTTTAATTAGCTGAATATTTATGTTTTTATTTTTTAATTTTTGTGTGTCGGGGGTTTTTTAAAATTTTTATTTTATACTTTTTATAGGTACCACACCTAATATAATGTAGATTTTGTTAAATTGCACGTGATCCGCTTTCATTTGAGACCCCACTCGATTATATTTGCAGACATTCGGTTATTCTTCCCCACTTTCACCCGTCATAACTTTTAAACGGCTCAACCGATTTTCATCAAACATGTCTAAGAACACTCGCCCGTAACTCACCTTTCATACAAAAACTACATTGAAATCGCTTCATCCGTTCGCGAGCTACGGTGCCACAGACAGACAGACAGACACGTCAAACTTATAACACCCTTCTTTTTGCGTCGGGGGTTATAAAATGAAATGAACTTTACTTAAACTCTTAATACCACAACATGATGACAGGACAGTCCAAGGTGGCCGCAAAGTTGAACGCAGCGTGAGCGTCGCCCTCGGAAGCTGCACCGTCTCCGAAGTAACAGATGACACATCGTTTATTGTTCGGCTGCCTCTTCAGGGCGTACGCTGCTCCTACAGCTTGGGGCATTTGAGTCGCTGGTGATGAAATTAAAGATATTAATACAATTATACAGAGTTAAGATACAAAATCTGTTATTATGAAAAGGCGTGACTTTGTGGGTCGGCCTAACCTAATGGTTCGTATAAACTATTTTAGTCAATGTTTTGTCTTGAAGTTATTTCTAACATGGCACTATTTTCTGCCCAGTTAAATTTAAAATATGCCTACTCCGAAAATTACAATTGAGCGTTATGAGCATTTATTCAATTCTCTAAGAGTTTACGAAGTCGATATCAGTAACGGGAAAGGCGAAAATGTTATTTACAGTGATCTATTTCATTTAGTAGCACTAGATGTATTTCGGGGGGTTTCGAGGATTGCTTCGCGTAGATATTGGTAGCCCCTGTCTATAGTACCGGGAAAATATAGTACCGGGTAGTATGTACTTAAAAAAAGTCAGCGATCACATAAAAATACATGATAAGCAATAAGATCACATAATCCGCCAAGTAATTATCAAATCATTTTTCCCAATTGGCACAGGTCTAACCTGACTTGCCACAGTAGAATGCGCCCTCGCGAACCTGTGGCGTCTCAAACAAGACATGTGAGAGCATGCCTCTGAGGTTTTAGTGGGTAGTCGGGTGTTCCGGAGTGTTCCACCCCCGAGGGAAACAGGAACTAAAGGTCTAACCTGATTTGGCTATCTACCAGTATTTATACAGAGTGATTGCCGTCTACCCTACTCTCCATCTAGTGGGACCACCCGTAATTATATGTATGGTTCGAGCAGTTTTCATGGTACATACAGCATACTACGTGTGACGACTGGCAGCTTTACCTTAAAAACATGATCTTAACCCACCCAAAGGACTGGAAATGGTGACAAGATTACGTTGCTTGTTCCCATAATGCACAGGCATCTGCCTTCCTTTGCCCTGATCCTCATGGTTGCCGTAACACTGGTTGACCAGCTCGGTAATGGTGACTCCTCGGTACAGAAAGACTCCGACCTCCCGGTATTGCGCGAAAACCAGATCTTCGGGGGCCAAGGCAGCAGCACTGCCCACGTGAATACCTTCCTCGCCGTAGTTAGTCATGTAGAAGGATATACGGCCTTGTCTGGAATTGGATGAAGCGAATTAAAGGTCACGAGTACTTCTCATGTCAGTCTTAAAATGACATAATATTTTGAGTCGTGCCCTCTCCAATCACATGGAAATTAGAATACATAGTACATTTCCAAGCTCGTCAGATGGCTGAGCACAGTAAGGTACGGGGAACAAGATTAAAATATATTTAATTTAAGTTACAGGTTTATTTACTATAATTTTTTTATCCGATACTTGAATGCCTTTGACCCTAGTCTTGCGTGATGGAAAGCAACGCCAGGGACTAAGATGGAGCAGGCAATTTAAGGAAATGCGCTATCGGGCACTGGCTCTCACATACACACAACAAAACTCAGTAAAACTGCTTGGCGCCGAACTGCTAGCCGGGCAGACATTATGTCATACCGCCAAGCGTGCTGTGCTGGGTTTTATTGACTTTTACAACACGCGTTATTTCCCAGCGTGCGGCGGGGATGTGTAATATTCTACCCCGTCCCGAACCGTCCGTCGTGCTCGGAGTAATTCTAGATAGGCAAACAATCTAGCCACACTATAACAATCCTGGATATGACATCTGGTTCCAACCCATCTGGGTACCATAGCACAGTACCTAATGTCGTCATGCTCCCTAGCGACCTGTCTGACTCAAACCGTCGCACTCGCCACATCTAGCAGAGGCGCGTCCACTACGCTTGCCCTCCGTTAACGGGCCGGAAACATTCAGTCATCATAAGTGTTCGTGCTTGTGATGAAGACTAAACTCAGGAGCGTAGGATAAAATTATGCGATTCGAAAATGGGGATTTTATAAAATTATTTACGCCTAGTACTAAGATACCGGCAGGTAGGTAACTTACCTCTGTGACTCGTACAAAATCTTATCCATTTGAGTCAACTGGGCCATCGTCTTGTACATATTCAGTAAAGTATCGTTATCGATGTTTGGCTCCTCTCTAGCGTCCGTGACGACGCCATTGTTGTCAAGCACTCGATAGATAGGGATGGGTTCGTAACTCGTTTCGTTTAAAAACTTCATCTGTGTGACATACGGCGCCTTAGCTCCCGGAAACTCCGCATTGTTGGTGACATTTTGGATATCAGGACGAGTGTTCGTTGATAAACACTGAAAAACATTCAGGATTAAAAAGACTGTGACTAACTAAGGGATGATCATCCAGTCAGGCGATGTGGTGCCCGCGCCTTTACGGGAATTGCTGTATAAACTTCATATTTTTATAACACTAGATACTGAGGCTTACGGCACCCCTGATGGTAAGTGGTTACCGACGCCTATGGAGGTTTGTGACATGCCAACCCTATAAAAAGTAAAAGCATGGCGCTGCTAGCCGGGTGAATAAGGACTACCCAAGGTTATTCCCCAGCGGTATAGCGGTATTCTATAAGGTAGACCTTCCCCCCTCTTGGCAGCTACAGCGAGCGGGTGGTATCACTCTCGTTTTTTTACGTAAAGTACGCTACATTGCATTACAATAATACTCTCTACGAATCCCTTTTTGGCGAGGAGTGCTATGTTGGCGTATACCCAGCCATTGGAGAAACGACTGGGCTATAATATAGGAAAACACCACTGCCTCTTTATAGGGCCACTGGTTCATTTACCTGGTTCGGGCATGCTCATTTATCATGGTAATTTTACGGTGTAAGCCTCCACCAATTTGTCGAATAAACCCACTAGGCCAGCGCGTATGGAATGTACGTATATCTGAATCCATGACCGTCAGATGATTAAGCTATATCGGCTTGCTTTAAAACATAGCCATAGCTACATAGCTGCTTAACATAGCTTAGTGAATTATCCACCTAGTTTCTCAGTCGTATTTTTTCGACTTTTGCCGTCACCAGATAGATATAAGTCACGGTATCGTGATAATGTTTTCTCGCGGTGCTCATCCTAGGCCGTTATACGTAGGTTAAGAGCTAAGTAGCACGTATGACTTAATAGTATGGGGTTGAAACTACCATGAAACCGAACAAATTTGTCTGGCTCAGTTAACATATGACCGTCCCGTAATCGTTGCAAAATGACTTGGGTACATAATTTTTAAAGTGCGTAATCCCTAGCGAACAACGCAAGGTTATTCAATGTGGAATCGGAATAAATTAAAAACTCACGCAGTCAAATAAACAATGATTGAAATTTTGATCCTCTTTCGATCGGTCCGAAACGGCTTGACCGGTTTTGATGAAATTGCATAAATATATTCAGTAGGTATGAGAAGAGGTTTATAACTAATTTACAAAAACACATACAACCCTACATTTTGAACCCCCTACGATCAGCCCCTATTTAATTACATGGCAAAACAACGTTTGTGGGCTCAGCTAGTAATATTATAAAACTTTAAATTAAGCTAATTAAAACAGGAAAAGTCCTTTTGGATACCAATGGAATATGTTTTAAATTGTGCATTATATGAATACAATTGCTGGAACTGTCAACGGACTAGGTAGGTACATTCTGAAATGACGAAATAAAAAACAAACTTAGTGTCAAGCGACCGAACTTGATAACAAAATGCGCATGAGTGTTATTGATAGAAATGCGATAAACGATCGTAATCATACCGGCGGGTGGCAGGGAGGTCGTAAAATAAAAATATCTAAACAACTTTCAAACAAATTTTGAAATGAATAAAGAGCACTAACCCGAAAAGAGTTTCGTAAAGAACTGAGTCGCAAAACACATGCCCCTATCTTGAGCGCCATTTTGTTACTGACGCAACGCAAACTCATTATAAAACAGCTGTAAGCAGTTAACGAAGCAAGTTGATAAGAAGCGTGGCATTTCTCACTAGAAGAGCCGGCACTAGCTTCGGATACCGGTTTTACTCGCGATTATTGAAATTTGTTAATAAGCAGCGAATCAACTCAAAACTAATTAAGTCATAATTTGAACATCTAGATAGGTATAGGACTACTAAATGTAATAAATGTGTGTTAGGTGGTACAAAACAAATTCGTCGGTACAGTAGACTAATTTATCGTACTACATGAATTGGAGGGGGCCCGAGTCCCGACACGACAGTGGGTCATCTATGGTCTGAGGGGAGAGGTACTTACCTACCATAAGCAGGTAGATACTTACCTTTGTAGGTACTACCTACGCTTAACGAAATAGGTACGCTACCTACTTACAAATTGTTGAAGAGTAATTAAGCTCTTCAAATTAACAATTATCTAAGTGTTTCGTCTCATTCATCCATCCATTCTAATCTGAGGTAGACGTATGACAAGGGTAAAATATAAAAGAGGGAAAGCAACCTATGAAATATCAAATACTCTATCGAATAAACGAAAGTAAGTCTTTCTGTCTGTTCTTTAGTTAAATTTTCACATATATTTTCACTTCAACCATTTCATTCTGAATGTTGATACAATTGTATTACTAGTAATTACGGTACCCAATGAGCTATAGAATAATTTCTTCTAAGCTCAGTTTAACCGGCGGCTACGCAAGAGAAGGCAAACTTGATACCAAACCCTGTACCAACCGTATGGCCAGCGTGGCACAGAAGGCACTCAACAAGGGGCCATTTATGGACTGAGTAGCAGGGTCTTACGGTGTAACTAGCTAGAGTCACGCAGGATGATAAAAATTAAGTACGTACAGATAGCTGACTCCCATGAGAAAGAAAATAGTCTATTGTTGTATTGTAATTCTTCTTGTGAAATCACAATAACAGTAATATGCCCTTAATTTGGATTTTAGTGTTATCAAATTT
Organism: Clostera curtula; assembly: GCA_905475355.2. Lineage (NCBI taxonomy): Eukaryota > Metazoa > Arthropoda > Insecta > Lepidoptera > Notodontidae > Clostera > Clostera curtula. The sequence continues at coordinate 531,452 of FR997804.1, read as the reverse complement.
ATCGACGACAAACAATACTAGAAAAACTTCATGTTGATAATATTAGTGGGGCATTTAGTTATATCTGTATTAAACATCTTTATATCTAAACACCTGTTTGGCAGTTTAATATTTTAGTAAAATCTAATATGTATATGGCAAGTTATACCAAACTAAATGTCAAACTGGTTTATGTATAGTCCTACCAAATTCAAGTGAATACTTTTATTCACGAATCAGCATAATTTTGCAATAATTTTTCACTTTAGCCGTGTAATACTATTTGTAATGTAAAATAAAATGTCAGTGACAAATGGTTGTTGAGGTTATTGATAGTGACGGATTTATTGATAATATTTTTGTTATAGTTTATCTACGACAATGCCGTACTGGTATTATGATAAAAAAGATTTGCAAAACACGCCTTCGTTCCGCGATGGAATATCAAACGACACAGAAAACCGGTACAGGAAGGAAGGTGCGAGGTTTATCATTGACACGGGTTCCAAAATGGACCTAGGTTATAACACAGTGGCGACTGGCGTCGTTTATTTCCATCGGTTCTACATGTTCCACTCGTTCAGAACATTCCCCAGGTAAACCAAATTTTGATATACTATTTTTCATTCTTCTCTCAGACATTGATGTTTCATGTACAAACCATTGGGTTACTTGTAAATTGCACACTACATTTTTAAAATATGCTTATATATATTTTAAAACTGATGTATTTATGTTGGCAATTACATGCACTAAACTTTTTGCAATAGATTGTTAAAGAATCACAACTATGAAAGTGTCTCTGTGTTGTTCAACAAGCAAAGTTTTTAATTTAATATAAACTACATTTCTGTAACCATAGATCACAACTAAGGTAATTTGGGATGTATAAAATATTAACAAAAACTTTTTGAGTAGTTACAACTTAGAGATTTGAATTTATGTGACACTGGTATTTAAACAAAAATCCAAGAAGGCCTATTTATGAGATTAATGTTTTTGTTTTATACTAATTACACATTGTTATCCAGGTATATTACAGCATGTTGCTGTTTATTTCTCGCGGGCAAAGTTGAAGAGACCCCAAAGAAATGTAAAGACATAATAAAGGTTGCCAAATCTCTGCTGACAGACCAAAAGTTTGGGTCATTTGGGGAGGACCCCAAGGAAGAAGTTATGACCCTGGAAAGGATCTTGCTTCAGACTATCAAGTTTGATCTGCAAGTGGAACATCCCTATGGGTACCTGTTGAAGTATGCGAAATGTCTGAAAGGAGACAAAGCTAAGTTACATAAAATGGTTCAGATGGCTTGGACCTTTGTTAATGATAGGTCAGTATAATATTATCAAGATTGTATTATAATTTAATTACCTATATTTAACAAACAAAAATAGAAGTATCTGGAATACTTATGCAAAATATGCTTAAGGAAATAGTTTAGATGGTCTATCTTGTTGAAATCAGGAGCTTGTAGTGGCCAAAACATGACTTTGTCTTTATTTTTATACTAGCCTGACATGTGTTGGGATGGCCATGTAATGAATTGGATCTGTGGGTCACTTGACCTAAAGCATTATTCTGTTCAATTGTAAACTTACTGCTATGTGTGTTATTGAACAGAAAGTTTCTTGCAGTTTTCTGTAGATTTTCCATTTGAAGAGGAAGAAATTTAATGTCAATCTAGTTAAACAATTAATCAAATTATTTATGTTTCAGCTTATGTACAACTCTGTGTCTGCAATGGGAGCCGGAAGTGATAGCAGTGGCACTCATGTTTCTAGCTGGTAAATTAAGTAAATTTGAAGTTGTGGACTGGAATGGACGGCTACCCAAGCATACAGCATGGTGGGACATGTTTGTTGAGGACATCACTATGGAGCTCTTGGAAGATATTTGTCATCAGGTAAGTAGGATGTTGTTGGTAGTTGCAAGCAACTGTAGTTCCATATTTTTTCAATATCTTGATATGTCCATCTGTAATATACAATATTAAGTAAGTCAATGTGCAATGTTATATATTAGTATTGCAGATTGTCATGTCTAAGTAAAGTAGTAGAATTGCTTATGTAGGAGATTTAAAATATACTAAAATATGCTTTTCCATCGACATGGGATTTGGTCATTAAATTTTTTGTGTGAATATCAGTGAATGAATGATGTGAAACTCTATACTGAATTTGTGGTGAAATTTGAACCTTGGTAAAACACATACCATAAGAACAACTGAATTTTGCTTTGCCAATTTGATTTACCGGTGTACAGACAAATCTGTGCAGGTTTTTGTTACACTGGGATCAATTGTTAAGTAATGATGTCATTTTTTGTGAGAAATAAATAAAAAAATCACTCTTTTATAGGTATAGTAAATAATCTTACATTTGTTTAATAAAACTAACACCTTTTTTTTCTAGGTGCTAGACCTGTACTCACCCCAGACGCAGTCTTCAGGTGGGGACTCCCCACCAGTTCAGACCTCAAAGTCGCAGACAAAAAACGAGAAGAAGCCCCCCTCCGGTACACCGCCCAGTTCAGTGTCGCCTGTCGCCGCTGCCCCCATTAAGGCGGTGGCGACCCCTATTAAGAATGGCGCAGATATCAAACCTGAACCACCCAAAATAGACCCAGTACGCTACACGTACCCGGCGTACCCTGGGATACCCCCACCGTACCCTGTCTACACCGCGCCTCCCCCTACTTTACCCCCTCCTCCCAGGTTACCGCTTACGGCACCCCCTCCTATGGTATATGTGGAACCTCTTCCAGCGGCGTCTGCACGGTTCCCACCAGTAAACGTCCCCCCTCCAAATTACTTCCCCCCCATGGGGAGGGGTCCCCCTCCGCCAGGCCCGCCACCACGGCCGTACTATCCTCCGCCGTGAGTTTATATTGTAAGATAGGCTATTGTAATATTTTTTTTACGGAAATATAATTATTAGGATAATATGTTGTATTATTTGACAGCAGATTGATTTTAACCCCGGTAAAGAGAGGCTTTCTAGCGGTGGTTGAGGATTTAACAAAATTGTAGTTTTAATAATAATAACACTTAGCTGTATTTTTAGTTAAAATTTTCAATGTCAGTTATAAACCCTGGCATCAGTTTAATCTATGGTGTTGGATCAATAATTCATCTTCATAACAATAGCTGCATAGCTAAATTACATATTCATATGTTCAAAATTTTCCTTAACCAATAACATTTTAAAGGACAATATTTGGCCATTCGTCCTGCAAATGCGAGCCTAGCAGTCACCAGTTGATTAACAATTTGAAAGATGGATTTTTGAAAGCAATATTTACATACCAGTAATTGTAGAGCTACTTCTGCTGCTGAGTATGCATGCAGGGTAATTCTTGAAAGAATAGGCTTCTTTATAATAATATTACACTTGGCGATCTAATAACAGAGAGGTCATCAGCGCTGGTAACAAAGTAATTCCAGTTTATAATTACTATTTCCTTGAATAAATTTTGAAGTATGATATGATTATTTAAGCTGCGCCTTTTGTTTGATCTAAAGAGTATACTTTGCTTATTGGGCACGACTGAAAAAAATACCCTGTAACATAAGCCTATAGCCACCCGAAGTGACGGCTAATCAGTGGAAGTAATTACACATTACACATTTATATTATTGTATATTACACATTTTTTCATAAAACACAAAACATGGTTTCAACCAACTATCTACGACTCTGTAGGTATATTCATTAATAAGCCTGTGTACAAATTTCGTGTAGTTGTATACATATTTACTTCCAATATTCATTTAGAAGAGTACAATGTTGAGGGTATTTAAAGGTTTACATTATATTTGACCACGATACTTGCATACATATCTTTGTCTGTACCAGTACATAACCAACACACACATCTTTATAAATAATGCCATCATTTCAGCCCATAAATGACCCACTACTGGGTCGGGTCTTCTCCAAAACTATAAAGGGGAAGTTAGCCTGCTGGTCAGACAGGTTCGCACCAGGGTTTGTATCAAGTTTTCTTTCTCTAGCGACTAGGTGCTCTGCCTCTTGCGCTCCTTTAGTTAGTCGTACACGACATCATGTATTTAGGTGACATTATTAATTATAAATACGTCACCACACAGACAAATATGTACCTTTGTGCTTAATATCCATTCAGCAGTTTTTGAGTGAAAGAGTAACTTACTCCATAAACGTTCGCGAATATAATATTAGTAGGGTTATTCGGGGAAGTTTAATTGGGTAGTGCACGAATAGATAAAGTTGTGTTAGTCACAATTTCTTTTCATAATATGTTTCTTAACACCATTATTATTCATACATATATGAACTATGTATCAATAATAATGGTGATAAGAAACATATACATATGTTTCATAACACCATTATTATTAATTCAACACATTATGATAATTAGGTTATAAAAACAAAGTAACCTTTCTCATTAATTTATTGTCAGTTTTCACAAATTCTAATAAATTGATTCCATTTTATACACACGCGGCTAATCAACGCCCAATATACACAAAAATACAATGCGTTCAATACTGCAAACAAACGTAATAAAATATTTAATTAAAACATAAATAATAATTACAAAAAAGACAAGACATAAAATTCATAAAAAAATCTGTAAAATCACAATGAAAATGTTTGTGCAAAAAAAGAGAAATACCATGCAATTCATAGTCCTATCATTTGGTAGTTTTACTTGGAAAGTTTTTCGGGAGTTTTGACAATTGGTGTATACTTGTTTGATATTCTATAACTCTACTCTCCTCTAACCCACAATTCTAAGAGTAAAAATAATACTGATTTCCTAGAAAATGTGGTCCATAAATGCATAATTTCGAAAATATTATGATATCTGCGATTAATGAATCCTAATTATTTTAGGTCAACATTGTCACCCGGTATGACCGATCTTGACTTTTGCGACATTGTTAAAGTTTCATCTAAAGTTCATCTAACATTTTTTTTTTAAGTCTGTATCGCGGGGCAGTTTACAAACATGAAATTCACGAACACAAATGACACCTAGACTCGGAGCAAGTGCCTCAGTTTTACACAAAGACACTTGACCGGCCCCAGAATCGAACCCGGGACCTCGTCATCCAAAGACGGCACACCCAACCCAAGACCAACAAGGCAGTCGTCTTTTTTGTGAGAGGGTGATGAGATTCAAAAACACAGCTTGTTTAGATTTTTAAATACTTTCACCGAACTTTAATTACACAAGTAAAGTGTGCCTCCTTCTTTAACTTATGCGGGCGTTGAAAATATATTTGTGTCAAAACGCATATTTATGTAAACTGCCGTGGTCGCCAATCAGTTTTTAAGACATCAATCGTAGACAATTTCCTCTAACATATATTTTTTTACATGCTTTTGTCATTCATTAAGTTAGTTAAAAAGAAAATATTGTCGAAAACCTGTTACTCGGCGATTTTTTTTCGATGTGTGACAAAAATCTATAATACCTATATTTTTCAAAACTCTCCGGGTAAACACTTTGTTACGTCCCAAATGACTGGACTTATGAGAGGCAATGAACAGTAATATGCTTTGAAATAGTAATGCGTTATCAATTATTCAAAACCCAATAAAAAACTATCACAACGTTTGCTCATCAATTTGGCGACATTCCATATACCTATACTGTATATGCGATGCCTGAATCGCATGGTGACCTAATTTACAGCCTTAAACAATAATATGGAGCTGCCGTTTGGACTAGAAAGTAAATACATACAATATGAACACACATTTCCCTCCACGAAAGTGGAGGAGGCCTGACTCAGCAGAGGATCAGGAACAAATCACCCATTGATTACATACTACATCATTAGTGTATTGGCAAAAGAACTGCGCATCGTCCTTTGAAAAATAATATTATCAAAGTGTTATAATCTCCGGTTAAATTACACAAAAAGTTAATGATTTCAGCTCTTAATATATAGAGCACATAAAATATACAAAACAGATTGCCCATTATACATAATACAAAGAAATTAACACTGTTTAGATATTTATACTGTTAAATTAAATGTTTATATAAGATCTGATAATTGTTTTCAAATGCAGATATCAGCGTAGTATTACTGCGAAGACTCACTGTTTTCGCAGTAATACTAATTCAAAAACCATCTCGCGAGTTTACATACTGTGGATAAATTGTGGACCTACAATTTTACGTATTAGTTGAATAATTTATACAATGTTTAATCTCACGATATTATTAATAAACGAACGGTATTGACAATAAACGATTAAAAATAGTAGTTATCGTTAATAGCTATGAAAATTAAATATATCAAGTCGAGAACAAATCTATTAACTACAAAGGCACACACGACAATAATTTCAGATCACGATTAATCTCCGATTAAGGCACACGCTAAACGTCACAATGTGACAGATACTTTTAGAATGTAATAATGTATGATTGGGAGCCATAGAAGAAAAATAAACTATAATAATAAATATTATAATTGACAGGACTATTCTCGCTAATAAGCCTGATATAGTGATAATTGACCGATCGGCGAGCCGGGCAATGCTTGTTGACGTCACTATCCCGCATGACGAGAACCTCGTTAAAGCTGAAAAAGAGAAACTCACAAAGTATCTCGATTTGGCTCACGAGGTTACCGCAATGTGGCATGTTGATTCAACAATCATTGTGCCGATAGTTGTTTCAGTAAACGGTCTTATTGCGAAGAGTTTCGACCAACATCTCAAGAAACTCTCGCTGGGTTGCTGGATTAAGGGCCTGATTCAAAAGGCTGTCATACTGGATTCGGCAAGGATCGTGAGGAGGTTCCTCTCTCTGGAGCCCTGAACCGTCGGTAGCTTAGGTCATCGACCTCGTTTTCGACGGTTTTTGTCTATTTTTATGTATATTTTTTTTAAAACATTTTGTATTTTTTAAAAATATATGTAAAAATATGAAATAAAGAGACATGAACAATATTATAATAGCATTACGCCGTATTGCCAGTATATATTTTAAACTGACAATCAGGGGCGGATCTACCTAAGGGCTTTTTGGGCTGTAGATGTTTTGTAGAGCCTAGAGTATGTCGAGCCCCTTGTTGATGTTTTCCGAAATTGCTATACTATTTTAAAGATTTTTGTTAACTTAGCCAATCACCAAATAAATCAAATTCTATTATTGTCCTATTTGTTCTATACCTACCTATCTACATCAATATCGGAAACAGTTTTTTTGACAAAAGTTTTTCAGTACTTCGGTATGCCCCTAAAGTGGTTCAGGCCAGGGCCCCACAAATTCACGATCGGCCCATGCTGACAATACGGCGTAATGCTGGCACTTCCTTGAAAGTTTTATAGAAAGTCTCTATATATAGAAAGACAAGCTGCAAAACAAAAATTGGCTTCCGATATATTTAGTCAAGCCTTTTGTAAACCAGCGGTCGTTCTTAGACATGTTTTATCGAAGTTATAAGCTTTTTCCCGGTTTCCTCGTTGGTCTAGAGGGTAGATGTGCCGCCTTTGGATCAACGGGTCCCGGGTTCGATTCCGGGGTCGGGCAAGTGTCTTTGTCTAAACCAGAGGCACTGGCTCGGAGTCTGGGTGTCATTTCTATCTATAATATGTATGTATTTACAAAAAAAAATGTATATAAGTAGTTTATCATCCATCTCGTTACCATAACACAAGCATTAAGTTGCTTAGCTTGGGACGAGATGGCGTTGTGTGAAATGTCCAAGGATATTTATTTATTCCTTGAAAAATATTTTATTTGCTTATTAATATACCTTGTTTGACGAATTTTCATCCACACACAGCGTTATTGCCAATAATGGGAAACATGCGAATACCCTTGGCAATGTGAAGTGCCATTAGAAAAAATAATATGTTAACACATGTCAACACTGCGACTTAAAAAGTTTCTTGTTCTTCTAACTTTCCACTAACCATACATGATTACAAACAAAAACAAAACAATTCGCACATTCTACAACTACAACAATAAAAATTGATCATTATAACATTACAAGCAATTCTTAACATTAAATTTGACATATATGTACATAAAGTTGCTTTTAAACGGGCAACATTTTGAATGAGTCTACAATTTCAGCTATCACGAAAATCTTTTGAACCAGTATGCCTTCGTATCTTTTTCCCAATTTCATTGTTTCACGTGAAAAATTCACCAAATGCATTGATGCATTGATTAATCCACTACCATTATTTATTTACACTAGTGTAACTACCGGTAATCCTTCGGATAGACTAGGTGTCAGTTTTTATTCTACTGACTTCTTGTTCTAAACTGTCATAGACGTTGAATGCCAGCCGGGATTGACTGCTATCCAATTCAATTTCCGGTTAAACCAAACCTGTTAAGGTTAAACTAACCTGTAAATCAGTTGCGTTCAATATCCGCTAGACTACCACCTCCTCTTTGCCCGATACCGTATTAACCAGTATGGCTTAAAATTTTAGCTGGTGCGCCGAATTAAACTGTACAGATTAATATTGCATACTATGGCTGTGATGGCTAGAAACATTGCTAGCAGCAGCAGCAGTTAAATATTACCCGTTCAGATGCACCTTTATGAATATATAATAATCACTAGAAAATTGTGGCAGGCAGATTGGTCAGTCAGTACTGCGGATCGGAATAAATGGAGTATGTTTACCTAAACACGGAGCGTGTAATACATATCAATATTCAATAGCGAGCAAGTAATTGACGAGCACAAATGACACTTGCCCAACTCCGCCGTGAAACTGGGACAGGCGATTCAAAGCCAATACTATTAAATAGGGTCTACATACTGAATCAAAGGTCCATATAAAATATCAATAAAAATATGAAGGTCTAATCATAAGATGCGACAGATCTTCTCGTCCACACTGTTGATTCTCGTGACACACCCTTCTGCGGTCCACGGTCCCGATGATGCTGATATTCGAGACTTCCTCGTTGGTCTAGGGGTTGGATGTGCCGCCTTTGGATCACGGGGTCTCGGGTTCTAGGTCTGGGGTCGGGCAAGTGTCTTTGTGTAAACCAGTGGCACTTGCCTTGGTTCTGGGTGTCATTTGTGATCGTAAATTTCATGTTTGTCGACTCCCGCGATACAGGTTATAAGTAACCGACTGGAGGTTTATTTAATAAAATACCATTAAAAAGTTGCTGTAGAGTAATAAGGCTTTGCATATGTCCTTGAATTTTAGGTAAAAATATCTACTAATTCCGATCTCTGTCATTAAAAAGGGGAAGTCTCATTGGATTGTATTCTTTTAATCTTATGACTAAAGCCGGTAACTAACCGAGTTTACGTGCACTCTACTGAACTGCAATAAACATCAATAAAATAAATAAAGATTTGAGTCATTTGAGCAACGCATGTGGCACATAAGTATTATTAAGTATACGCGGCCCCAAACTCGCTATTACCTACGCAGATGTTAGTCTGCTAAATTGAAAAAAATCTCAAGTGTGTGTCGCATACGCCGCGAACTAACACCAGTATTAATAAGTTCTAAGACTCAAAATCGAGAATCAATTGCATAAACGAGTTTGGGGCCTAATAACATAAGGAAATATAATCAGTGGGTCAACTTCGAATATATTCACAAATACCTTCACGCTACGGGAACATCGCGACCTTTTTTTAATGCTGCATAACTATAAACCAGTTGAAAGTACTTCAAAAGCTAAAAGTAGCTTCAACTGAAAATTGGCGACTAAGTTTCAGATCAAAATTGTTGAGCAAATTTTGACTGACACTTCAGGTTATGATTTAAAACTGGTATATTAAGAAATATTATCTCTTGTTACTTTCCAGTGATATGTCGAAGCTGTATACTGCTATAAAAAATCAAAAACCTTTTTATAAGACTAATTTTAGTTAAGGCACATAAAGGCACGGCAATAATGACACTACGTTCGCAGTGTTAAGTTAGTATAACAGCTTATGAAGATTAGAGAATTATCAGCATAAATTACAACTACACCGCATCACAAAATATTTGAAATATCTGGGTAAAGTTTTTGGATAATCTTGCAGTACATCATAGGTGCTTTTATAAGAAATCGCTAAGTTAATTATATTGTATTCATTAATAAAGCGCTTTTAAAAACGTCGCTTCTATTTTCCTGGAGAAGGCTATTTAATGATTGACATGATGATGATGATGGTAATGCATAACGGACATGAGCAACATTTGTTCCCTATAATTAGATATTAAGTGTTTTTTAATTGATTTCAAAAGCTTAGAGCATCAAAAGGTAGCTTTAATTCCTTTTTGAAGTTTATCAACTTTTGAATACTGCTCTTTCGTAGCACCAATTTTCCTTTGTTGAAGTTGAAGTTTGTTGAAGTTGTTATGGTCGCAGCAAAGTATCCGTTCTTCTTTCGCATTATATGAGCCGCGATTGCTGCAGGTGTGTTAGCAGCAGCTGATGGAGGAACCGGTATTGCTGCACGTTCTGGATGAGGCCAGCTCTTTGTTGGTGCAACAGCCCGATGGTCCGGGGGATGTCCAACTCCTGGAAGCCGAAGTGGGATGGGTGAACTTTAGTCGATGGCCTAGGTCCATTTTCATGTGATGCATCTTTAGCGACCGGCTCACTATTTGATAGTATGTATGTAAGTAGTATGACAAAGAAACGGCCTAAAAGAATTATGTACTCGCAATAAAAAAAATACTTAACATTTATTAAATTTTTACTATGCCATATTTATTTCCCGTTTTAAAGTATTCTATTGTGATTATAGTATATTATCTATACATAATAATTTCTAGGTTTCACTTTTTTCATGTCGCGGAGTATTTGGGATGAGTGAAACCTGTGGCTTTGGGAACGCCGTGGAGTTTTGGTGGGTAGGTGGGGGCGCCTTTCTCCTCGCGAAATTAAAGTCACCCGGACTTACTAAAATCCCGCGTTCCTGAATCTAATTGGTCCAGATCCACAATTTGTAGCACCCTCTTCCCCCCTTCCTCTTAACGTGAAACATAATTTATTGACGACTCCTGGAATATACCTTCGGGCTACTACTGAAAGGAGCCGAGCAGTCATCAAAAAGAGAACAGTTTGGGTTCACTTGGGCGAATTAGTAAAAATAAATTAGATTTACCTGGTTATTATCCAGCATGTCGTGTAGCAAGTCCGCAGCCAGCGCCGTGCCGCTTCGTCCGGCGCCATGCTCGCAGAAGAAGGCCAGCGGAGCTCCCGTCCCGCTCCACAGGGCGCCGTCGGAGCGGGCCTCCGCCTCCGACGACAACCTCAGGCTGTTCACCTCCGAGAGGAAAGCTGGGGATACGCACTTGGTTAATCGCGGCGAAGAAACATCACTTAAATATATATAAGTAATATATAAGCAAGTCATTGGGGACAAATTTAAAATACATAGTGTCGCCACCCCATTACATCCCGAGGGTGCAGTGAGAGCCGGCAAGAGGAAACGATAAGGCCGAAAACCTAGCCGCAAGAGAAGGAAATCTTGATACTAAACCCGTTGGCTAATTTTCCTCCATGTAGTTGGAGGAGGTCCGACGCAGCGGCAGGTCATGTCTGGACCGAGAAGGAGTAGCCTGGGTTGACTCGAGTAAGACAAAGCGAGGTGCGGAGCTGACCGAGGAACTGTGCGGGGTCCGGCGGGGCCGCGGCGTGCGGCCAGTGCGCGAAGCTCACGTGCCACAGCTCGCGCGAGCGGGCACTCGCGCCCGCGCCCACGCGCACGCGCACGCGCACCGACGCGCCCCACGCCGTGCGCGACGACCAGCACGACGCCACCTGGAACTGAGCCACGCGCGTCACGCCGGCCCGGGGTCGGCCGCGCCGGGCGCCCCTCGGGCGGCAGCAGTACCTGGCCGTAGTGCGCGGTGCGGCCGTCGGGCGGCAGGTGCGCCTGCGCCGCGTTGCCGCCCAGCGCCACGAGCACGGAGGCGCCCACCTGCCACGCGCAGCGCCACAGCAGCGCGCTCCGCTCCGGGTCCCCGGCGCCCACCGCGCCCACCACGTAGAAGCGCTGCGAGCTGCCCACCGTCATCTGGCGCCACATCATCAATCATCAGTTCGACGCCGACCGACGAATTGAAAATGGCGTCCGGCTAACTCACGGTGACGTGCGACGCGTTGATGTACCCGTGGGGGTTGGCGGGCGTGGCGTGCAGGCGCACCCGGTTGTCCTCGTAGGGCAGGTGGTCCCCGCCGGGCCCGTTGAGCGCGGCGTGCTGCGGCAGCAGGGCCGTGCGGAACTCCCCGCCGGTCTCCCGCCCCTTGGGGATCTGCTCGAACGCGAACGACAGCTGCTCGTCCGTCATCTTGCGCTCCAGGATTTGGCACTGCTCGCGTTACAAATTGTGGAATGTTTTAACTTCACGCCACCCGATGGCGCTCAAGGTTACGGCCGGCTCACCGCCAGGAGCGGTCAAAAGGTCAGCACGGCTGCCAACACCGTAATGCTATTTAGCTGTGGCGATTGCTATTCATATACCATACAACACACAGTACAATAAACCATATTTACACTCTTACTAATTTATTCAAATTTAAATTTTAAACCAACACGCACGTCGCGACACACAGCGAGCGGTTAGGTAGCCCTTTGTTAAAGCACTGGCCGAACCAGTATAAACCGGTTTCGTTCCGTACGTGACGAGCCGCCAGTGCCCCCGCACACACGCGCATCATACTTGTAGTGGTGTACCTACTGTGGCGCTGTTTTTAGAAGGTTTCACTCTGTCCTTTATCTACTCCCGTGGTATTACGCCCAACCTCTCTTTTCATATAATGACAGATAAACAGACAAACTTCTGGGCACTGGCAAGAAAATACAAAATATTATTTTAACACACCAATGAGGTATCGAATAAACCAACATTTATCTGCAGAAAAGCAGCCAGGGCAGAAGCAAAATCGTCGCTTTGACTTGACTAGGAATAAATGTAGAGAAGCCAAATAGTAAAATAAACAAATTAGTTAATTACCATTATTTATATATTTTTCGTAAGTTTGTTTTTATTTCTATTGGGCTAATCTAAAAGTAAAGTAATTTCGATTTTTTTTAAAAAGAACCAAAAAAGCTGCTTCATCTTATTATTGACAAAGTTCTGAGGTACGAAGAACAACCAAATAAATAACTACCTTTTTCAATCCAAATACAAAACCTTTCAGGAATTTCTTTAATGAAACCAAATAGCTAACGGATATGCAAACTATAATCATATTCACTCACAATAAGTCTTTAAATAGCAGTGTGTATTGAAATAGATAATGACGTCTATAAACATCGTTGTTTATAGATATTGTACAGCAATTGTTATTGTTTATCGATTTTATCAATTGGATTCAATAAATGTGTTGATTTTGTGGGTGGTGCTGTGCAGATGTTGGTATCATTAGTAATTGTTGTAAGTAATGATTCATTAGATACAACTATTACTAATGAATAATGATATATACAATTTCCATAGACACCTGCTGTTTCACTGAAGTTAATGGGAGTACTCCAAGGTTCCATGCTGGGTTCATTGTTTTAATGATATATATTGACCAAAAATGCATTTTTACCAACAGGACTTTCCAAATATTAGGAATGAAAATGATTCTCAAAATTCTAATAATTTTGTAGTTTCGTATTTTTTTATATGTTTTTTACGCAATATGGCATTACCTTAAAACACATATTATTTGTTTATCCTATATTTTTTCGATGTTTCCACCACACAGAACTCAACGCTGAATAACTTAGCACCACATTCATTATAGACGAAATACAAAAAATCACACTCACCATAGTTTCTTTGGTAATACTAGGCGGTAGGGGCTGGAACTTGGGCAGACCGGTCGACCAGCGGTGCTTATTGGCAGTCGGCTGCGTCGCCTTCGCTCTATCCCTTCCCAGCGTCGCACTCTTCACCTCCCCCTTCGCCGCACGCCCCATGAACACCCCCCACCTCCGCCTCTTCTTCTCCTTGGCACTCACACCACTCTTACTCGAAACATCCATATCGGTGCTGTAGGTGGAGTTGATCACGGAACTGGAAAACGCACTGTCCGTGGCACTGGTGGACAGGCCACTGTCCCGCACGTCTGGCACACTGATAGAGGTGACGTTATCGTTTTTGTTTATCGTATTGTTGTTGCACACTTTGTGGGTCGACAGACTCTGGTATGGGGTTTCGTCATCGTGCACCGAGAGCCTGTCCATCGAGAGCGCGATGTTCTCGAAGGCGGGCCCCTTGGCCGGCTCCGCAGCCACGCTGGGTTCGCGGGCGCCCTGGATAGCTTGGGCGTTAACGTAGAGGCCGTCCGCCGCGTCCGCCTTGGGCTGCGGCAGGTTCCGTTGGCTGAGCCGCGCCATCTCGTCGGTAGTCGTCAAGCTCTGTGCGCGGTCCCGTATCGTCTTCCCGTCGCTCTGCCAAGGCAGCGGAACGTTCTCGTAGATCGGCTCGTGCGAGTCGCTGATCTGCTGCGGGAGCACTAGATGCCTCTGGTAGGGCACCCGATGCATCGGCATCGAGTACATGATGTTCCCTCGCTCGTCGTACACCTTCTGGATGCTGTCGGAGATGTGATGCGGGTCGATTATGATGTGCGGCTTGGGGTCGAGCACAGAGGTCAAGTTGTCGTAGGTGCCATGAGCGCCCGTGACCACCGGTCGCGCGTAATCCAGGTGGGAGGGGGTGACGTAGCCCAGGTACTGGGCGGTCCGGGTGGAGACCAAGTCTGGGCTGGAGCCGGACACGTGCGGGTTGACGTACGCCCGGTGGTAGTTGAGGGCCTGGCTGGCGACGGCCAGGTCCGGGGTGGAGTTCGATGCGAGGCCGTTCGACGGGTAGGGAGGCGGTGGTTTGTACACATTGACGTAATGGAGGCGGCCGAGTTCGGTCTGTACATTGGGGTTTACGGCGAAGGGGTAGTTGAACTTGAGGTAGTAATCATTGGCGGGGGTGTGGTGAGTGACGTCGGGGTAGTGTAGGTGCAGGTCGGGGTGGGACCCACGGTGGGGTTCAATCGGGGCCGGGGTGGGTCCGGCGGGGGTCCGAGCCCTTAGAGCTGTAGGCGGTCTTTGCTGGTACTTCTGCTGTATTGCTGTTTCGTAGTCCGGCGCTGGACGGTACGATGGGAGGAGTGCCCTGCAATAAACATACAATTAGGGACAGATTTCTCTTTTTCAAAAGAATGCTGCGCAACTTTTCATTGAAAAGATAGATAAGGCAATATCTAGTAGAAATAAGATTGGCTCTCATTACTGGTAAACTGTTTTGTAATTTCTAACAATATGCATTGTGGCTATCAATATAAGTTGGGTTACAGCTTATGAATAGGACATTACGTACTCTATCTAGCAGGTCGTGCCATTCTTAGTGTTAGAGGCACACGAGACATTACACGTCACTAACGATAATCCTACTTGGATGTCTCAACATTTCAACAACACTAACCTGTTCAGCAGAGCCTGTCGTGGCTGTCGTAAATCAGCGAGTTCGAGGCACGAGGTGGAGTGTGCCCTGTGAGCTGCTGACAGCGGCTCATCGCGAGGTTCCAGCTCCTCTCGGCTGTCTGACAGCCCGTGCTCCTATCATCACGGTAACATTAACCGAGTAAAGACAACCCTAGCGTCATTATGTTAACGTAGACAAAAGCAATGACATTGAAATGAGCGGGTGACATGGGGGGAGGGTGAGTAAAACTGCGGGGTCAGGGAAAGCGGTAGCAGAGCAGCGCAGTTGAGTTTTAGTGGTTACATTTGGGAGCAACTAGCACTTACTCGCGCCTCGCAACCTCGCATAACCAGACTAGTTCCTCACGGCCAGGAATCCACGAGGGGATTTCACTTAAAAATGGACAAGATGAGAATTTGACATTTTTATTTAAATATTTCTTGCAATGCAATTCAACCGTACACACAAACATCACAATTATTAAACAAAACATTTATTATAATCATCACCTATAAAAGAAGCACTTTCACATAGCAATTACGACATAGTAATACATAAGGCATTGTTCCGATAGACTCGCGAATAGATCGTGTCGGAAGCGATTTCCATCTTGCCGGAACATCTTAAAGGCGCCTGTTCACTGGCTAATACGCCACCCTATAATGCCTGAAAGGTTGATGGTGATCTTTTTTATACATAATATAACAACCAACAACATGGTTTATGTATGAAAACGAAACGCATTTTTGGGATTCCCACTAATAATGTACGTTTAAGTACTCGATTAGAACCGGGTGAGGGATTACCGCGCGTTAGGGTCAGCGCCGACGGACGGAGTAGCGGCGAAGAGACTAATTCAGTAACAATTTAAATTCAACCTAAAACGCTTCAGAATACAAATGTATTTGGTACAACGAAATACAATGACGGCGAGCGACGAGCGTATTCTAAATACAGATGTATTCTGAAGCGTTTTAGTTTGAATTTAAATTGTTACTGAATTTTGTCTCTTCGCCGCCACTCCGTCCGTCGGCACTGACCCTTATTCACAAAATTTCTTCTCGCAATCTATTGTTTCATTTCGGTACGATTGACGATTTCAAATCGTCATGAAGTTATTGCGGATTTTAAGCAAGTCAAGTTAATGTTATTTCTTTTTCAAAGCTACCACCAGTTTAGAACACAACACCAACTGACAAGAGGTGATAAAAGAAACTCATTGGGCTTTTTAAAGCATAACGTTTAGCAAACTAAACGTAAATAAATATTATTTAGATTTCTGCAATCTTCAACTTATTGTTGGCTAAAAGTGATTATAGAATAATCGTGTAATGCATGGCAAGCCGCTATGGCGTGCGCACTTTCTTAGCGCATAACTGACTAATTGTTGAAATTACTGACACCAGTTGAACGATGAATATTTGTAAGAAAAATTAAAGTATATTTCCACTCAAGAAAATAAAGTGTATTTTGAATCTCTGTAACGATATTTTCATGTTGTTACAAACTAGCTTAAGATACGTACGACCATATGGAAGTCAATGGAACTTTTGTATAAAAAAATCAGTGGTAAATGCCTGGACATACCTGGAAGATGGTGGTATGGTCTTGGCGGGGCGTCTCACTAAGAGCTGCTTGGTGCTTCATGTAGAACGTGTGTTGCTGCACGCAGCTCCACCAGACGTACTTGCCCAGCTCTGGGCTGGCCAGGGTGAAGGACGCCGAGCCACTGGGCTTCTGGCATTCGATGCGAAAGGTCCGCTTGTGGTTTATCACGTTGGTTATGTCCATCCACCTGAGGGGGAAAGTGGTCTTTGTGTGTGGCTGGTACCTAACCTAACCTTTAGCTAACGAAGTAGGGCCGGCGCTAGTTTAACCTTCTTTGCCAACTAGCAGTGTTTAGATGGAGCAATTGCCGTTTGCCCTTGAGACCTCGTATCTACGTGGCCTACCGGTAACCCCACACGAAGAAACCTCGAAGAAGTCAGATGTGTACCGCACTGTTCGCAAAAAAAGTCCGCGGAAAATACATAAAGAGCGAGAAACAAGCTATTGTATATACTGTAAAACTACCGATTGCATAAATGACCCACTACTGAGTCGGAACTCTTCCAAAATCATGGAGGGATATTAGCCAACTGTGTCACGCTGGCAAGACGGGTTGGCACTAGCTTTGCATCCAGTCGTCTTATACCACTTTTTGAAGTTAGGTAAAATGAAGAACCCGTGTCATAAAGTACTGGTCGTTGGTCACGTTTGTCAGCTGGTCTAAAGCCGTCACTCCACTCACCTGTAGAAGTGCGGCGTGTCGGTGTTGTCAGCTAGCACGGTAATGCCGGTCAGTGAGACGGCGACCGTCACCTCAGCCTGGCGGAGTTGGTCTGCCGCGCTGAACAACTCCTGGCCGTAGCCGCGGAGTTGCTGGCACGTCGTGATGAAGCCCTCTTCGGCTTGGGCCTGGACATAGGTTGAGTGTTGAGTAAGTTTGTAGTCAGTATTTTTACCCGTGTCTTGACGGATTTAGAAAACATAGTGTCCACCCTATTCTATCCTGATGGTGTCGTAAGGGCCAACAAAAGGAAATGACAAGGCAACCTTCGAGTGGAAGAGAGTGAAAACCTGATATAAAACCCTATGCCAACCCACCTCGCCAGCGTTGCAGAATACTGTAGGTATTCGGGATATATCGCATTAGTAAAGTCAAATAATTTAGTAGGGAGACAAAAGTTGGCAAAAGAGTTGGATGGATTGTGTGACCCCTAGGAGTGAATGGAGACTACCACCTAGCGTGATGATGGTACTTTTAATTAAAACAATTTATAACAGTTTTGTGATAAACCCTAATTAAATAAAGTTCTTTTTGAGTTAATAGGACACAATGGACATTTAGGATTTGTGTAGATAAATATGACAGCACTTGGATGGCTGATTTGTGAGTCAGGTCTCCTCCAGCACAATGGAAGGAACTTTGCGACCAATGCCAAGCTGGCCACTCGGGTTGGCATGGTTAAAAAACCTAGCTA
Organism: Clostera curtula; assembly: GCA_905475355.2. Taxonomy (NCBI): domain Eukaryota; kingdom Metazoa; phylum Arthropoda; class Insecta; order Lepidoptera; family Notodontidae; genus Clostera; species Clostera curtula. The sequence continues at coordinate 513,033 of FR997804.1, read as the reverse complement.
TTCTTGTAATAACTGTTATCAGATAATTCCTGTAATTTGATACAAATAATGTCATCTTTTAGGAGTTCTACACGTTTTATCAGCAAACGTAACGATGTGATAATGTTTAGATAAGAGATAAGACACCGAAACGCATTTCTTCATAGCCCTAATCAATGCAACCGTTTTAATCGTGCGTAGAATATATTTCTAATTTGATCATATTCAATACAATACACCACTATCCCCTTTTATCTTGAGGGTGTCGTAGTAGAAACGAGAAAAGCAAAAAAATCTAGCGACAAGAGAAGGAAAGCAAATGAACGCAGGGCTTAGTCGCGAGGCACAAAACTTCACTTGCTTCTACGAAATTGAGTTAAATTTTAAATATGTATACCTAATTCCCAAACTCATGCTCATCTTGAGGTTCACTTCCATCCCCTATTGCAGCCCAGTCTCCCCAGTGTTCATCTATCAATATCAGTCTTCTGCTACATTAACTCATTCACTTTTCAAATTACGAGATTTTACATCAGGTCATCTTTCTTCTGACAATATGGAACACAACAACCAAAATTCCAATGGGAACGACTGCATTTTTCGGGTGTTATGTGCGTACACATTTTGAAGATTCATTTTTAAATCTGCTCCCATAGGCTTTAGACTTTTTTTTTGCGTGGGATACTTGGGGAATTAATCGGGTTAGTCGGTACGACCGTAACTATTTGGCATGATGTGTCAACATATTTAAGGGTTCCAACTTGGATCCGATTGGACTTGGATTGGACTTAGATCCGTCTATTAGAATTACTTGTTTAGCTTCTAGTTATTAGATGTTCTTTTTATTATTATTTAATATTTTTTTTTTAATAGGCTACATATAGCCCCACTGTAAGACAAAGAATCCCCATTTGAATTTGCATAGGTTTAGTAGTTCAGAGTCGTGTTCGAAAAGGTAGTTAGGAATCAAAATTAGCTCGCAGACAAAATGCGCGTCTGGGTTTTAAAAATCTGTTTAGTACACCAGACGTAAAGTTTATGTTAATTATTTTAACTGTACTCGAAAATTATTTGCTTACCAATTCGTAGCTTAGACAACCATTATCGTAACAGTTGGTAGCATTTAATATTCTGCACACAATATAGTCCATGACAGAAATACGAACCTATTGAATTACGTCATCAATAAAATTTCGACCTAAGGCTGTTCGACGCCCTGTTGGTCTGAAGATTGAAGGCACCGCATTTGGATCGGGGATCCCTCGTTCGACTTCAGAATACAACTATATTTGGTACAACACAACGAAATACAATGACGGCGAGCGACATAAATCGCGGCGAGCGTATTCTAAGTACAGTCGTATTCTTAAGCGTTTTAGGTTGAATTTAAATTGTTACTGAATTAGTCTCTTCGCCGCCACTCCGTAGGAGTGAAATGAAGTTGATGATGATTGATAAAGGTATGCATTGCATGGTGCTAAGGATTTCAAGAGCTTCCGTCAGTCTAAACTAATATGATAAACATGAACATCTTGGTTTACTAGATTTTACATACAAATGAGTGATCAAAAAATAACAGTGTGGAGATTTTTTAATCTATTAACCTACAGTGTAATTATGCTATGCAGTCATTTATATTGAGTTGGCCCTCCTCCAAATTGATGGAGGAATATTATATCACATTGGACATGTACATATAATCAGTTGGATAGCTTTACATCACTTGCAAGTACATTTTCTATCATCAAGACAATTATCTATGGGATATGATAGCAAATTTTACTGTACAACCACTAAGTATGGTTATAAAATGTTTAATTTCATACATAAACATTACATGTTCCTTTGTAAAATTAGGAAGAGCTTTTCAAAACAGAATAATCTTTAGTTTATATTGTATGATGAAATAATCTTTTTGATTCTCACAAAAGTTCTTTGTTTTGTTATCTAGACATCATTTTAATTGTGTTGACACACAATTTAAAGGATTGTTATCAGATTTGAGAAAGATAACAGCAGACACACTTTGTTGTTGCTTTAAAATCAAGGTTATTCATGATCGTACTTAGTTGTATTTCAAAATCATATGCAATTTATTTATGTTTATAATAGTATTTTATAAGAAGTTGAGAGGTTACCTACAGATGTTACTGTAATAACTCAAGGTTGTCTTTGTGGTGACAGATTAAGAATACTTTCTGTCACCGCTCCATTCCACCTTGAGGGTGTCATGCGAGCCAGCTGAAGGAAATGGCAAGGCTGAATCTTAGCTGCAAGAGAAGGAATACTTAATATGATACCATGTGTCAACCCATCTGGCCAGCTGGGCACATTAGGCTAATTACCTTCCATGTAGATGGAGGGTCCAGTCCAGCAATGGGTCATGTTTGGGCTGAGTAGTAGTAATAGATACAGTTAATATAATTGTTTTCTCAAAGAACTAAAGGTACTACAGTGAACTAGATATTAAAACGAGCCCTTCACAGAATAATGTCATATTGTGAAATTATTTTCTTTTAATAATTCAAATAGTCATTTAAGGAATCAGAAGAATATTGAGTATTCAATATTCTTTTCATATAAGATTAATTTGACCTGTACTAATTTAATAGTGAAAAATTACCCTACTGCCTAGGCAAGTCAGAAATGCAGGCATAGGCCTTTTTTCCTTAGATACAATAGCCAAGAGAACATGGTCAGTTTTGAGCTTATGGTGAAAATAGAATCCTACCTGTGACATATTATGCAAAGCCACATGGTGTTGTATAACAGCCTCCGTAAGCCACTCCAGCCGGCCAGTCTCCGCCAAAGTACTGCCATCAATAATCTGTCCTCCATCCAACATTTGCTTGGGAAATGTCAGCAGATTCTTCAAATAGTCCACAGTGTGCCTCTCGCGGTCATGGTTCCCATACTCTGCCTGTCTGCTATAAGATGCCAACACAATTGCTTGCTGGCAATCACAAATCAGGCGGCCCTCTATCAAATCATTTTTCAATTGCAAAAAATAGTGATAGCGGGTCACTTCATCCGTGATCAGGTTTGTCCCAGATATGACGTAGTACATCACACGCAGATACAGCTGGTGGGACGATGCGTATTTCTCCAGCTGTCGCTTCAGTGGCCGGTCGAGTTGCACCCATCGCGGCTGCTGATTCCTGTTGATATACCGCAAACCGAAGAACTCCGGCTGGTTTATCGCCTGTCTCTGACACACGTTATCCAAACATTCTTGACCGGTACTGTCTACAGACAACGTGCAGTCGGCGACACCTCCATCCAAGAGCTCAACACTTATCACGAACAAACTCTTAGAAGCCACATTGTATTGCCGCGTTTTCTTCAATTTTAGCTTAAAAGGCATCTTCCGAACCTACCCGCCACTGATTTGCAAAAACATCACATATGAAACAAACGTTATCCTACGTTTATGGCTGAGGAATGTAGGATACGATGCATCCGTTACGCGGGCCACATATTTATAACTTTTAATATTAAACTTGAGGACTTGTAGCAGGCGTTCGGAGGAATTTAGGTTATTGTAACGATGACACAGGAGATTCAACGATGAGTAATAAAAGATGCCCGATAAACACATAAATAAATCGTAAATAAAAGAAACACATCCACAACTCGCAACATTGAAGCTTGAGAAAGTGACAACTGTTTGACAGAAATTTTATTGTTGCCAGTATTAAAATAACATGTCAAGAGTATTATGCCGAACGTCCACCGCTAGCTAAAATATGTTTAGCTTGCTTGAGCCAGTTTTTGATACATGTGAGTCAACCGACGGTGAACGAACTTGTTTAAAAAACTGGCTCTACTATGCAAGCTAAACTAAACTAACTTATGATAAAGTAAAGACAAAAACAATAGATAATTGGTTTTATTCAACGTATAAGCGTACAATAGTAATATATTGACATTAGATAGGTAATGACAGAAATATATTAAGATAGGTTTAATATCTATGGTATATAAAATAAGGTCTCATAAATGAGTATAAATGGAAAGTAGTAAATATACTACAACTTATTTTAGCTGGCGGTGGACGTTCGGCTTAAAGATCACCGTCCATTACATCGCCTCGAGTCGTTACCCGATCAGCACTAGCAAAGTAACGAACGGGTGGTCCAACCAAACCTGCTAATTCTACTACTACAACTCAGCCTATGCATGACCTACTCCTGAGTCAGGCTAGCCATAAAACCTGGGTCATTTGATAATCATGTCTGTCTTTTAAAGTATCTCATAGTTATTTCCTCCTTTTTCTTTGTTGGTTTCTAATATGTATGTCTCTATGCTAGAGCATATCAAAAAACTCCTGTATATTTTATTAAATCTAGGCCCTGTCTCGGAATGAGGTCAAATATTCAGAGAGCGACGCGCGAGCGATTCAGAGGCGAGAAGAAGAGCGGCACCCAGCGCCGCAGTGGATTGGGGCTCGAGGGACTACTCTGTCTTCATAGTTGCCCTGCGGCCACTGCGGTGCACCGACGTCCTCGGGTCCTCCTGAGGCTAACCCTAGGATTGACGGGCCTCCTTCTGCGAGGCCGTTATGTCGCAAAAGGGGGCTGCGGGGCGGGTCGCAAAGGAGGGAGCTCCGGCTGGACAATCCAAACCCCTTCTGCCCTCGCCTAAGATGCCGGTGGTGGGTCGGGGGAACCGCCACCGACAAAAGCCTCGTTGACTGAGAGGGCGTCCCAGTTGCCGGGATGCCCTCTCTGACAGGCGCTAGCCCGCGTTGCGGGCACCACGCCGGGGCGTCACAGTAGACTGCATTTACGCAAACTTGTGGCGCCCTAAGCGTGCCGTGGGAGGGTATACCGCTGGGGTATTAGTGGGTAGACGACCCTTGTTGGAGTCCCACATAATCACCGACCTCTGGTGGTGGTGGTATGCATGCATATAGCATGTCCACAGCGACAACAAAAAAAAAGTTATTTACCGGGCATGGCTGCTTCGGTAAGTACCTGCATCAAATCGCAGGCCGGGAGCCTACGCCTAAAAAGGCATAGCACCAACCCCTCTCGACTGTGCTGCTGCCTTGCCGTGCCTGGTGAGGGGGCTTGTGTGCTTTTATGATCCGTTGGGCCCATACCGGCTCAGGGTCACCCATACCGGGCGGTCCCACGGGGAGAGGCCAGACGAAGAGCAGCACAGGGACTCCTCTGTCCTCAGAGTTGCCCTGCGAGCCCTAAAACGCTCGTGATACGAGATATTTTCGGAGTCCCACAAAATCGCCGACCCCACCCCCGCTGGGCGGCGGTATGCATAAAGCATTTCCCCAGCGAAACAAAAAATAAAAAAGGCATAGCCCCAGCAACAGTGGCCAGCGGCATCGTCTTCCATACTCGCCGCGAGCTGGGCAAAATACCACACATAACTTAAATCATTTCCCATAGCATCTTCTCTACTTACATTTAGTTAACAGTAGCCAAAATATCCCTAAAAAGAGGTTTGATGTTGCAGCGGAAATCCCGGATCTTCACCATGCATTTTAGAATGTAGTAGTATGTAGAAAAAAACCTAGTAAATGAATGTAGAATTATTTTAAATGTTATTTGTGACTAAATAATTGATAACAAGAGAGGCTAAGCTGGTCGGGTGTCACGGCATTGCAATGGACACTGACTCTTACGTTATAGGACGCTAGGTCCCATTACTTTTGGGTATTAGAAACTGCAATAGGATAAAAAGCATACAAACGAGAAACTTTGTAAAAGTATAATCTATATATTATTAAAAAAATAAACGCAGTATATATTTTACATGAAAATTATTACAACACTAAAGAGAGTCCATATTGTCATGCCCAATAGACACTATTAACGGAAATGTTAGACCGCAGCGCCGGCTTGCTGACTTTTCTGTTCGATGTTGAGCCAGTCTCGTGGCTCTCTTAGAACTTTAAGTAGTTGCTCTTCCGGAGAGTCAGGTTTTGTTTGATGCATGTATTCCCATTTCTGTAATAAAGAATAAATTTTATTATTAATTATTCGCTCAGGTTACCTATACAATAACAGCTACAATTATAGATAAGGACCAAAGACTCTTATTTCATTAAATAAGTCAGCCCGTGAACACGGTGTGCTATTAGACCATAGCAAGGGCTAGTAAAAAAATCAACTTCAAATTAACTGCAAATATTTTTTTGTTTTCGTGACCATGGATAAATTATAATGAAATTTAGAAGCGTGTAAAAATTTTTTTTCAAATAAAAGCTATTGGTCGTGATTCATTACATAGTTCGGCGTGTTTCATTAACAATTACAAAGTTAAAAAAAATATTACGACAAAATGGATTCATCTTCTGAAAACTCCCAGTTCGTTTGCCTATTTATTCAAGAAAGAAAGAAACTTACAGCGTTAAGTGGCAGTGACATGAGTATGGACTCGTATCTGGCTTGAGGGGTGTGGAGGCCGAATTTGGTTCCTCTATCATACATAAGGTTGAACTCCACGTATCGTCCTCTTCTCAGCAGTTGCCATTGTCGCTCGTAATAGCCGTACGCGTCATCTTTGTGTTTTTTTACTGGCAACACAAAATATTAATATAATAATATATAATAAATATAATACCGAATTTGGTATAAATGAAAAAGTACTTACAAAGATTATATTTTTTAGTTAAATAACTATATTACTACATAACATTAATTTAATATCTCACAAAACAAAGACTTTTCATAGAGCAGATATACATATTATTTATATACATATACAGACATATATATACTAAAAGAGTAGACTAAAATTAAAAGAATGTAAAAACCATGAATCAATGTAAACATGTCTGGCGCAATGAGGGAAAATATGAAAATTATTTCACGGTGTAAATACTCGTAGGGATATATAGACAGCAACAAAGGAATGCTATGGGGGCATTAAAACGCTAGGCCGCAAAACAGCCAGAGATGGCCTTTAATCTAAATAAAAAATAAATTAAAAATTTAAATAAACCCCCGACACAATAACCTTTAAAAAGTAAGTGTGTCGGGGCTTTATTTAAATTTTTAATTTAATTTTTATTTTATACTTATTATAATGTAGATTTTGTTAAATTGCACGTGATGCGCTTTCATTTGAGACCCCACTCGATTATATTTGCAGACATTCGGTTATTCTTCCCCACTTTCACCCCTCATAACTTTTAAACGGCTCACCCGATGTTCATCAAACATGTCTAAGAACACTCGCCCGTAACTCACCTTTCATACAAAAATAACTTTATTGAAATCGCTTCATCCGTTAGCGAGCTACGGTGCCACAGACAGACAGACAGACAGACCGATGGACAGACAGACAGACACGTGAAACTTATAACACCCCTCTTTTTGCGTCGGGGGTTAAAAATAAAATAAATACAATGTTGTTAGTACCGATGGGAATATAGCTGGGGATGACAGCCTCCGCGCAAGACGTGACGAACTGGAAAGCAGAGATCTGGTCCGGTGAGTCCACGTCATCGAAGAATATCCCTCCGATCCCACGCCTCTCGCCACGGTGCGGGATAGTGAAGTAATCGTCGCACCATTTCTTGAATCTGACGATACAATACCTTTTTTACCTCCGAAAAAAGATGTATCAACGGTCCAACTGTAGATTTTGTATTAATTAATGACTGACGCCCGATGGGGCAGAAAAGTTCTCAAGTGGCAACCGCGTTCCAGAAGGCGCAGTTCTGGTAGGCCTCACACGGTGGACCGATGCCCTGGTTAAGGTCGCTGGAAAACGATGGATGCGGGCGGTCTATGGAAATCCTTGGGAGAGACCTATGTCCAGCAGTGGACGTCTTTTGGCTGAAATGATGATAAATAAATAAATAAATATCCTTGGACATTTCACACAACGCCATCTCGTCCCAAGCTAAGCAACTTAATGCTTGTGTTATGGTAACGAGATGGATGATAAACTACTTATATACATTTTTTTTTGTAAATACATACATATTATAGATAGAAATGACACCCAGACTCCGAGCCAGTGCCTCTGGTTTAGACAAAGACACTTGCCCGACCCCGGAATCGAACCCGGGACCCGTTGATCCAAAGGCGGCACATCTAACCACTAGACCAACGAGGCAGTCAATGATGATGATGATGATGAACGAACTTCATTTTAAGAATACAACACTTTCCCGACACCACGGAATTTATGATTGAAAAGAGCAACCACGAAGTTTCTTTATGGCCTTTCTCAATGGCCATCGGAAAAAATTACTAATTAAACTATTGTTAAACCATCACCGGAGTTTATCCGAATAAGAAATATGTGGATTCTTTTAACTCTGTCGCTGAATCGCTATTCGATTCGTAGGATAAAAGATATGCGAAAAAGGAATACAGGAAACAGCGTGAACGAATAGCCATATTATGAAGAGCCAGCATCTTACAAGTAGAAAGAGACACATAGCCTCCTTCAACGGTTTACGGACAAAGTATGATCGTTACGGCTTCTTATTATTATTCATTAGATTTGGAGTGCGCTGACAGTGGAGAGACAGACTCACTTGGCGTAGTAGGTGGAGTCATGAGCGTCGCAGGCATGTTTCAGGATTAGGTGAAAATGCTTGGCATCTTCCTCGTTCAGGTAGTACGGAGTCAGATCCGTGCCGCCCCCGAACCACCACTGGACACCTAGAGAGGCGACCTATTTTTTTATTGTATTGACACGTATACGTTCCATAGTTCAGAATACAGAACGTCAGGAAATTATTATATTCTGAAGGTGTTGTAGAAGGTAACTAAAATTGGTTTCGTAAAAAAAACACTTGGGTAACATCCGAGCATCGGAATCAGGAAGACCATGATAAGCTATATATTTAAATTAATTTTCCACATACCATCTTTGTCCTGAACCTCGAAGTAACGGTAGTTGAAGTGAACAGTCGGCACCATAGGGTTTCGCGGATGGATCACCGCGCTGACGCCCGCAGCGAAAAAAGGCAGCTCAGAGTTCTGGAGGTTCTTGCCCCTGGAGACATTGGGCCTATAAGCTTTCTATCTAAACATTAGGTGAAGGCCCCCTAGATCGAACGACTCAAAATCTGTTCACATCTCCCAATATTTCCATGAAAATGTTCTATGACAGGACAGGTCGACAAATGCTCTTTCGTCCGGGACACTTTAAGAATCACATTCTGAAACTTCACTGGTTTCTAATAATACGTAGCACTGGCGATTGGCTTTTGTATGCATATGTCATTAGTTACTTTGTTTCTTTAATATTATATTATAAATAAATAAATTATTGACCAAGAAAATGCTTTTTTAACTCGATTGCCAAATTATTCTGCTACTTGTTTTCTATATGGCCCCACACTTCGTAAATGAATTGGTAAATATCTTGGGCGCCGATGTTGCCCTTTCAGCTGCTTGCCTCTCTCGGTTTCACTTACTATTGAAATAACATCATGACACACGCACATATGAGATATTTAGCTCGGATTGCCTTGAAAAACATGGTAAATTCGCTAAGCACCTACCTGCTCCTCATTTGCTGTACGGCAGCAGGCGGCAAGGTTCCCGACACCACAGAGATATTGACTCCAGCCTTCTCAAATATGCGTCCATCTTGCAGAACGCAAGTGATTCCACCACCCCCCTCCTTGCGCAGCCATCTGTCCACTTTGAATTTTGCCTCCTGTTTCAATGTGGAACGTCACTTGGCTATGTGCTATGTATGTACAGCAGATCTACTTCGACTAGAGGATGAATATAGGGCCAGCTTAGTCTTTTACATTGAGTATCTTGTGTCGAAAATACGATATCAACAAGATATCGTGTGAACTGAACATGCGATCACCTTGTATTGAATGTGTAAGCAAATTTGTATCGTGTATGCGAGTGCAAAAACTCCATGTAAAAGAAGCATCGCATATGTTTTATGAGATTCTATTATAGTTGTCGGCAGGCAGCTCTTACACGACGTTTTTTGGGTTCATCAAAGTATTTTTATTTTATAATTCGGTTAGAATACTGATTTCGATACATTTAGGTATTGACAAAGTGAAAAATCATACCGGCGATATAATGTAGACATCGTTATCGTAATCATATTCGTCTGCCGTTTTCTCGTCGTCCCACGCCTACAACCAAATTTGAAAGCTGGTAACACTGGACTAAACGTAATACAGTCTCTAACTCTCTGTCTATAGAATAAACGCAATGTCGAGATTGAATACAGAAAAACCAATTTCGAAACAATTCTTTGATTTTAGGAAATGTGTTCAATTACATTGCTAAAGCCAATTGGTAAAGTAACAATGTTTTTCATTTGTTATTTTTAAACTTTCGCGATTTGGACGCATAATTAAAAACATCCAACGGGACTTGGGACTTGACTTCACTCGCGACCACATCCATTGTAACATGGTCGAAACGTCGAGCAAAAACAGGTATTAATTCTGTGTGCGAGTCCCGTTGGATGTTTTTTAATTAAACATTTTTCATGTCTTACAGCACCATCTCACAAGACTTCAAGGTAACAATTATTTATTATCCATTTGTCATGATACAAGTAAGTACTATAAAAATCTACTAGAGGGTGCTATAATCAATAGTTATAAATGCCATATTTTGTATTGTATGTGAAATTCCATTACCATGATAAATATGAATGACTGAAAGCAAACCTTACCTCATCCTCTTCTTTTTCAAGTGCTCTACAAAACTCTGCTTGTATCCTCATGATGAGCAGTTCCATTTGAGTTTTCATGTCATTCTGCCTGGCCTCAAGCTGGTCTATTGGTGTGATAGGCTCAGCCATGTAGTTTTTCACCTGAATGATTTCTCTCATGGAGGCTTTGTTTTGTTTGTGCTGGGAGTAAGTGACATAGCCAGCCCCAAGGATTGCCGCACAGTATAAACTGTAAAAAAGTATTCATTTGAATAAAGGACTACAAAACCATCCTGTCTAGTTCCTTAAAGATCTAGGTTTGAGAGTTCTTATGAATAGAGAATATATTTATGGGTTTTTAATAATTCATGTTGGTTACAGTGATAAAAAAAGACTAAATTTTTTTATCCTAAAGCTGTCAATCCATTTGCTATCCATCTGGAATAGGGGTTAATGTCATACAGGGAGTTGTTTATGGATGGAGGTATTTTATAAAATTATCCCACTTTGAAGTATTTTTACCTATAAGTATTATTGTACTAATTTCTTTAACAACATTGTTTACTATTTATTAGTAAAGTGTCCAAGTTGATTCTAGTAAGAAATGGGCTTATATTATAGGTAGCTTATCAGCTCGTAAATTGTCATAGCAGTAATAAAAAATATTTCAATTAGATTCCAAGTAGAGCAGAGCAACCAGCAACATATTATTTTGTGTACATAACAATGAATCTATATACCTACACTTAAGACCTCAGAAGCATATTTTTTTTGAAAAGTTACAAGCATACTGAGCAAGAAAACCCGTGGAAGCATTAACTAAGTAGGTAACTAATGAAGTATTCGCGTGGCAATGTAGTCATTGGACGACAATGTTTGCGCGTTTGGGTCTGCCGAGTAACTCACGGTCACGTACACCAAACTATAAAAACTTTCACCGAATTCTATATCAAATAACTATTGCTTAGTTAGTGCGTAAATATGAAACATTGAAATAGGGTTCGTTTTGAAGGATATGTAATTTCTGCTTCTGTTGTCTTCAAATATTATGGAATGTTTGTGAGTGAAAGTTATTCTAAAGACATCTTACCCGTAAGGTCGGTCTCGAAACTTTCTGTAACTCCCTACGTAACTTAGCGTCCTGAAACTCCTAGCCATCACTTTGAACGACATTTTAGCACAGCCACTATCACGATAGACGAATAAATAACTGAAAAAATGAAAGATAATTTATTGCACACTGCAGGTGTTCGGTGGCTTATTTTGACAGGTCAAGTACCGGTTGTCATTTGACAGCTGACAAATGTCACGCGATTGTTATCGCGCGAGCGCCGCCCTGTCGGTGGCATGCGGCACTATTTAGCTATCAGCTGTGAAATTTTTCTTCCGCAAGACGCGCTACATGCGCGATATGTGTTCATCTCTTTCCCGAACGGGGCAGGGCGAATCGATCCATCGTGTCGCGCTTTTTCCGGCCAGTCCGCGGCGTCCTCGCTGACAGCGGGCCACGAGTGCGCGTGTGTATTTCTCCGCCTGTCTATCGATCCACGAGCGGAGCCGCATTGCCGTACATTCCGGAGGCGGTGCCTCGCCTAGTTTTCGTCGATCGTCGTCGTGGCGGGCGCGTGTCGGCGTCGGCGGCGCCCGGGCGACCCTGCGCAGTGACGGCGACCGGAGCGCGGGAGCGACCGACCTTCCTTCCGCCAAAACCGGCTCGCTGTCCGCCGCGGACGGCTGTGATGTAGCCGCGGCCGGCGCGAGCGGCCTTCGGACAAAGGACCCGCGACTCGATTCGCGATGAAGAAGTTTACGTTCAAGGGGGTGCTCGACGGGTTCCGCAGCTCCGTGCAGGCGGCGCCGCGCGGCACCGAGCAGGAGATCCAGGAGACGCTGCGGCCCGACCACTTCCAAATCAAAAAGGTGAGTGGCTTTATCGCGCGCCGCGGCCCAAGGTCCCGCAGATAATGGCACCGCACGCACGCGAGGCGCTCCGCGGCCCAGGGGAGAGGGGCTACGCTCCACCGCCACTCGCGTATTTATAAACCGAGGCGGCCCAAGCCAGCCACCGCAGCGTGCAGCCTCTGTTGTGTAAACTGACTGACACCCACCGTCAACACGGCCGTAACTCGCCAAGCGGCTTGTTGCCGCAAGGCGCCTGATGAGTCAGCTTTGTTGATGTTTTTTTCGATCGTCGTGCGTGACATTATTTTATTGAAAGCCTTGCTTTTGCAACGTTTCGACGCTGACGTCAGTCTTTCTACCTTGAACGACTAATCTGTTGGTATAACATGACTACGATAATCTGCTTAGACGACCTACCGAAGACTTCAAGTGCGTTCAGCGTTGTGGTACGATGGCGCGATTTCCAATAATGTTTGGCATCTATTTTTGATATTTTTCGTAAGATAAGCACAGTACGTGGGCGGCAGAATAGCGATCATAATATTGGACTGATAAATAGATAAGATAGACGCTGCACTTAATAATGCTGTCGCGTTTTTGCGACGAATCTATGGAAATAAAATGCATAGGTAATAATGCTTGCGGTTTTCGTGCTTAAGTTATTGAGTTCATACCGGGCAATATTGATTTTGTATCGTGCAGAACGTTGCACAAATTGAATAACACTCAATCTCAAAAGGAACTTTATTTACGTAGGCTTTATCACAAATCTCTTACAAAACGGCAAATTTAAAATTACCATTATCATCTTACGGCCCCTGCTAGGTGGTATACCCCTGCTAGGCCATACACACCTATAATAGTTCTTTAGGCGCAAAGGGATGATCATCCAGCCAGACGTCGTGGTGTGTCTGGCAGGGGGCTACGGCGCCTATCCCACGAAAACAGATTTTTCGGGTAAATTGTGTAAAGTATGTAGCATGCTTAAATGCACTACAAGTTTTGTACTTGTAGTGTTATGTTGGTATAAAATTATCATGAGGTTGCAGTTCCGCCGCATCGGAGCAACGAGGTCTGGCCTACTTCATTTTGTTTCGATTTATTGCTATTCATTCCTTGCCAGTGAGGCATAATAAGCATCGATTAAAAATGAAATGGTTGCCTTAATTAATATCAATCTTTCCTTAACTACAGCTATTTCTAGGCAGAGCAGAGGTCTTCTTAAGCATAAAATAGCCATTGCAATAATGACACACGTGTAGTAGGCACGCAAACTAAAAATTATTCTAAAAATATATGAACATATAAATAACACACCTGCGGTTGCGGAAATAAAATAATAAACTATTCTTCAGATACCTAATTCGAAGCAGAGTAGAAAACGAATTAGTTATTATTACATATATAACTGATCTGATAATCAGACAAATTGTGCAATGGAAATTACTATTATGTCTAAATTATTAATAGAGCTCTTCATTCAAATACCACACAAAAAATAGCACTGTACAAATTGGTCTTAGAACTTACTCTAAAATATATATTTATTTTATTTTATTCTATTGATTTAAATAAACTAAAGTAGAGCACATAGAAAACGACAGGGTAGACAGAAAAAGGAAAGAAAGAAAGACACAACTACCGGAAGCAACTTAAAGCGCTAACTAATGTTGTAAAAATGAGTGGCCATAGTCTTTTTTAAGTTACCTATGCTACCACAGGACAGGTCAATGTCGATCCTGACCACCTCATGCCGAATGCCCTGGCCACCCTTCTAATGTAACTAACTACAGACATGACGTCTGTAGTTAGCTTGCTGGAACAGGTCTATTGTAGTAATGGAGTTCGAGAGAAAATCTTAAAAGTGAAACGACCGAACTCTAGTGAATTCATTAAATTAGATTACGGTCTCACAAAATGGTCGACAAACATTCATTTTAATCGTATTCTGTTGAACATTCCAAGTTTTAACAGAAGAAAGCTTTCAAAACTTGGCCCTTTCTTCGGTATTGTAAATTTGTTGTTGAAACATCTCTATGGTGGCACTATAATTAGCATAAAACAAATTGTTATTATCCCGTACAGTAGAAATTCTACGTAGACATCTTGACATATGGACATTTTTTTACAAGAGTATATTATCAAGTCTATTTGATAAAATACTTTCATCTTTTACCTCTCTTTAATTTATGTTCTCGGCGCATATATGTGCCACTGCTGTGTGGAGCCTATAATAATCATTACATAATACCTAATGATAATCGTTAGGTATTTGCCAATTATCCAGCTCTAAAAATCTCTTTCCTTAGTCGCCTAGTACGACACATTTAGGTGTATTCGATCCCACCGATTCCCACCAGTTACCAACCCAAATCGGATTATTTAATCCATTGGCGTTGCTGCCATTGTGTATTCTAAATCCTCCGCAACCCGCACATTCAACGGCTTTCTAATACTAATTGATAATTTCGCCAATCCGACGTTGTAAAGCTAATGAAACGCTTCAGCAAATTCATGGGTCGAATGAGTTATCTCTACACGTTTATCAACATCAGTAGCAGCAGAAATGTATCAATATTTAATGGCAAAGCGGTAAAAGGAAAACAATGTCGCCCTGCCTTGGTGTTCGTACTTACTTACCTTAGTATCCAACAAGATGATGTAAGCAGCCGTCACTGTAACTGGATTGTTCCAGCTAACTTTCCTGCTTCTATGTGTGGCATAATAATCTTCAATATATATTTTTATTTTGTCTTCCATATAAAACGGGAGTATATTACATAAAATCAAGCACAGTATTCGCAAAACAATATATCATATCAGCATCATTACTGAAACCTCGGTTTTGGTGCTCAACTATTTGGAGGTTCTTCTATATAATTTTTAAACCCATTATTTTCTTCTTTAATAATTCTCCACCACTAATATTAATTAATAATTTTATTGAGTATCTTACCAGTTTTATAGCTTGAACATTTTGGACCATTTTTCAACTTCACAAAGTCACAACCAACATCGAAATCTGTAATAAGACTTACATACATACAAAAATACATACAGCTAATTTACGATGATGAAAGAAAACACGAAATCCTATTAGACTTTCCGAGAGGAGATGTAGTGGCTTATATATATTAGTTTTGAGAAAATATATTAGTATAGGTTAAGGTTAGATGTGACCTTAGGTTCACATTGAGGCTCATTTTAATCTCAACGGGAAGCCCGAATGTGCCCGAATGTGCCCGAATGTCGTTGCTGTGCCAATATGTAGTAAATCCTAGCAGATAACGGTTTTCCGTACATTGCGGTTATCACACTGCACTGCTGTGCACGGCTGATATCATTATTTGAGAATCCGAGTGCTAGGAAAAAGGCTGGAACATAAAATCGATACGTAAGCTTACAGCTCTCTATCTGCACTATCTGCAGCAATATTTTGGAACATATTCTTCCTAAGTTTATAGGATTTACTAAATTCATTCAGTTTGTTACATACCACAAAACTCGGAACGTGAAATAAAGACTGCGAGTTTTTTTGTGATGTAATTGCTCTGGGTGAATTGATATATAGTTGAAGGAGCAATTCGATGATTAAAACAAACTAAAAAGATTATCAGTAATTTTATACGGCTAGCGTATATTTAGTATAAGTTCATGAATTTATATCTTTATCGTCATGAAGTTATTACTTAAACTCAACTCAAACTCAAATCATTTATTTCAATTGAACCTATTTACTGGTGTTTTTGAAAAGTCAAAAGTGAAGTTAGGAATCTAGTTGCATGTTCCAAAAAGTAGATCCTATGGAGAAGAACAGGCAAGAAACTCCATGGACACTCTTTTTATCATATTTAAAGAATTAAAATAAATATAGGTCTAATGAAACAGTTTGGGACTTGATACTATGTCAGGGTTAAACACAGTTTACTCAAGTGATTTAATCAATCAATCGATCAATCAAAACTCATTTAATCAAGTTGGCTCATTAAAGATCTTTTGACAAGTCAAGCAATAAAATAAAATTAAAATTTTACCATTTAAAAATAATTATTTACCATCTACCACCGGATCGGAATGCACCTATACAGAGAAGAGCAGGTAAGAAACTCTGTAGTTGCTCTTTTTAAATCTCTATTTTTGGGTACAAAACTGGATATAAGACAGATTTGTGAGAGCAAACTCGCGCAACAGTTGCAAAGGGCCAAACATCAGCCAGATTTAGTCAACAATAGTACCTTCTAATGCCCGAGCCAACAGACACCCAGCAACGGCACCTGTTCAAAAGCATGACGCATGCGGCAGCCATCGCTCTCCTCAACCATATTACAGGGAAGAGAGAGGAAGAGAAGAGATTAGTGGACTGTCGAACGATAGATGGCTGTAGTAACAAATACCGTTGCAATGATGTGGCATACCACAATTACTCGGGCGTGTGCTCAGATAAGTAATTACCGAGTAAATTGGATATGTCCATTGTTATCACGTGATTGTGCTGGTGATTCATTCAATTACCACGCGAGCTAGACGGGCCCACTAATGTAATAACGCTTCCTTTAAGATTTCGAGTGTTTTCTAGATTGTATTTTGTAGGTGCTTGTACCGATGGATAATGAGCAAATACCAGCTAGATTTTGTTCATCAACCGTTAATTTACTTTCAAGTTGCCTTCACAACGTCCAATTCCTTGACTTTATGATAACTTACCAAATTGCCGTATTACATATCTTATCAGAACTATTGTTTTCGTTGTTCTTTAATATCTTCGTAAACAGGAAGTTCACAATTCTCATTCAATAAATCTTTGGATGATCTTCAAATATTTACAATCGATAGCTACTCGTATTATTCTGCAAAAAAGCCTTGCTATTTGACTTGCTTTTTAGAAGTCCTTCTACTGCGACCTCTCTACTCTTTTCTGTAGTTTTAATACAGCCGAGTAACACATTAAATAAAATAATCGAGCGGTAACCGTTTAAATTTTTCGATAAAAGATTATTTATTGAAACACTTGAAATATCAAAAATGCAGAATTCTTTGAGATTTTTGATTTAGTGCTAACATTTCTTCTCTAGTCTATTCCCAGAAACTTTAAATCTGTCTCCATTCATCATCTTGTTTCTGTAGAAACTCAATTTCCATCGGAGATATTTATTGCTTTACTTAAAGTGTTTTCTCTGCGAACTTGGAATAGATGTTTGATTTCCTGAAGCGTGAAAATCCATCTTGTTAGTTAAGATCCCGAGCGTTTCTAATATTTGAGTAGTCTAAAACGGTTAATCAATGTTACGAGTTTCTCCAAGAATTGGCACCTAGGAAATGGGCTCATTCGGATTTTGCTTAAAAATACTATAGGCTTTAATACTTATATTTTGCGAATATAGTAATACTTACCTACGTAATACGTCTTCGTCTCAGTCCTAATTGACCCACTGCGTGGTCGCCTCCAATTCGATGGAGGGTGTATCTTTATCAACACATTGACGGGTTCATATAAAACCGTGACGGACATTTCATGGCCTTACTTTGCTTCTTTGATGCTTTGTACGATACTCATTTAATGGCGTCCGAAACTACTAGACACTTCGCCGAATACCTGTTATACCCATAGTCTTCACTGTAGGTTTCCTTTATTGCCATTTTCAGTCCTCTCCTTCTTCCTCTTATTTTTAGTTCCTGGTTCTCTAGTATCTGGTGTAGTGACATCCATCACCATCATTCCACCCCATAAAATACCCACCGCTGAGTCTAATAAAGAAAGAATCTAAGAATTACACAGTTGGACTGTGCCACGCTGGACGGACCGGTTGGCGCAAGGTTCCGTATCAAGTTTTACTTCACTTAGAGCTAGGTTTTCGGCCTTGAGGATTCAGCGGACACCCAAAGGATGGAACGGGGTGGTTACAAGTATTCTAAATGTGACACATGGCAGTTGATAATTTTGGTTCTTTAGTGTAGTAGTCGCTTTTCCCAGATTTTCTGTCACTTTGGGTCTGTAGCGACCAGCATGCTACAAACATTACACAATTTACCCGACAAATCTGAACTAATAACATCAGGAAATATCGCCCACAAATGCGAGAATTACCAAAAGGAGTTTATAGAGCAATTCGACGGTTAAAAATCCCCGACTACAGTTATTGGGGGATAAGCGCCGCGGCCCCCCGCGAGTCATGCCACCTTGTCTGGCTGAATGATCATCCCTTTGCGCCTAACGGTCCTTGAAGCAATAATACATTTACAGCGAGTATTGAGCACGCTTTTGGAGTACACGCCGTAGAAGTTCACGTATTCTGGGATTCTTTAGAATGGATTACATTTAACTACATATTTCTAGTTGTAGCACCAAGTACTATTAGGATTAATTACGACATGCACGTTAAAAACATTTTTATAATTTGTTACTCATTGTGGCTTCTGGTACTTTGTTGAGAACGCCGTTGTTCATTAATGAAGTTCACTTTTATTGCGGATTGTTTTACTGCCCTTTTTACAGCTTGTGCTTGCAATAAAATGTTTGGTCTCAATAAAATTCAGACAGAATTGTACAACATATTGTATGAACATAGATTGACATGTGAACACTAAACAGACTAAGCTGATATGACAGGTAATTGAATCCATGTTTGAAACACGACAGCCTATCTTCAAGTTGGAATATTAATCAGACATTCATCTCAATGTATATGTATATTACGTATATCGACCATCGATAATGACTGTACAAAATTATCTGGGTCACTGCCTAAATTGGATTTGTGAATGGAAGACTTATGTGGATTATGATACTAAATATAATTACAACTCCTCTACTTAAAAATATGTATAGACAATCTGTACAGGGTGTAATATAAACCCTATTGGCATAACAAGGTCGATAGGACTACTAATACAGGCGCTGTTTAAAAAAGCCATGAAATCAAAGCAACCTTTTTGCTGGAAATGCCGGTGACCAAAGTTTAATAACTCGAGAAATACTACCACTATTATACAGCTCATAAATGACCCACTGATGATGAGACGTGCCATAATTAGCCTACTGTGCATAGTTGGCCAGACGGGTAGGCACAGGGATTCGCATCAAGCTTTCCTTCTCGTTATCGGCATTTCCTTTTGTCGGCTCTTACTGCACCTTAAGTTTGGAATGGGGTGGTGACAGCGTGTATTGTAAATCCGTCACCACACTCGAGAAATAAGCAAGAAATACTATGAAGCTCAGATTACGAAGCCTGTACATTAATAATAACGATAGCTAGTAGGCTGGTAGGTTGTAGCTAGTAGGACTGATAAGTGTGTATGGACTATGGAGACTACCACTTAGCGTGGGACAAGGGCCGTAAGATGATATTGGTAATGTTGAATATGTCGATTTGCGTTGAAGAGTTTGAGTTTTGAGTTGGTTATCACTAAAACACTTATTTTGTAATAAAAATCTGGTTTAGAAAAACATCGCTATCTTACTTATATTTCAAGATAAAAATATATTTTAAACAAATAAAATATTTTTTTTAAATACAGTTGCTCAAAAAGTGGCATATTACAGGGACGTATAGCGTTCGGGAAGTGGGCTATTACACACGCGTGCTTTTTCTTTACCATTCCCGCACTAGTGCGTTTTCTTTCCCAACTGTCAAAATAATGTCTATTATAAGGAAAAACCAACCATGAAGTTTTTACTAAAAAAAATCATAGAAGTTTTTATGATTCATGCAAATACGTATATTTCTAAAAAGAAACTACGTACTAATTTGTTTCAATATCAGATTTAATGATTTGATTGAATGTGTTTTATTTCATCTAATTAAATTTCATTTCATATCAATAAAAAAATTCTACTGAAGACTTGGCTGTATTTGCATTGTTCCTTTTGCCTACCAGAATGGGTGAAGAAAAAAAAAACTTGCTTATATTCTACGGTCGGCGCCATTTTTCAGAAATGATTAGTTAGTTGAGTTTATTGTGTTTATAATATTTTATTAAATTGCTTCATTTTTTCGCAACTGTATTAAAAATAGTCGTTCAGTACACGTGCGCAACCGTCATTGCAACTTGTTCCGACTGTCAACCCTCGCCTTCGGCTGCGCCTCAGCTCGGGTAGACATTTGTCGGAACTCGTTGTAATGACAGCCTTTCCGCACTTGTAATGAAATATACTATTTTGGCTGTAGGGCTTTTATTACATTATATTTATGAAAACCAGTATTAAGCGTGATTTTTTTTATCTTTCTTACAGTGATACTAAACTTTTTGAAACAGCATCATCCTACTATCTCTTGGTCTAGACTAAAACTAGTCTCAAGTTCTACTTGAATCTTGTGCAGCGTTCTGTAATACCTACGCCCCTTAAATGTCCCGAGACAACTTATTTTTGAGCAAGACATTCCGGGTCACACTGCTAATGTAATTTACTCAAAGAACAAAAGTGAGTAAAGCTTGACAGTAATACTCGTTTCTGCGTCAAAAGATTACCCTGGCTGATGTATTTAGCGCTAATCCGACTAACTCCGGCAGAGGTCACTTTGAAAAGAATATTTCCTGGAAAACAATTTCCTTTTTATGAAATTGCGCTGTTTGCAAGCTATTTTGTTATACCTGGCTTAAACTTAAACGTTATCATAATAATATGTACTAGTGGTAGCCTTAATAAGTAACTAATTTTCAGTGTAGTTGTATATGATAGTTCCATTCTCAATCTGTAATTATTAATTTAAAGAAGTGAAGAAGAAGATTAAAGAAGTGAGGGAACGACAAATAAGCAACTTTAACTCCAATTTAAACTAAAAGTAGAACAAGTCCTGCCGGCATCAGCTAGATAACTTATATATTTGTAGACTGTTTGTTGCGTGATTAAGTACCAATATGAGGAAATAATATTTTATACAGTAATATACATCACAAATGTGTATATTTTATTCTATAGATTTCTGTTAATATTCCTAAAATCTTAGCATACGGTTCTTTTATAATTCCAGAGACTCTTTATCAATTGTCATGTCTTTACAATATCTCCGTAGTGAAGAAGACAGTAAACTCGTCATAAATCACATCTCAAATGGAAGCGATGCGTTCTCTCGATAGAGTACAATGACCAGCTATTTTTACACCCACAATCTCGGTGCGTTGCTAATTAGCTCAGCAATTAACGTTGCTACTAACCGGTTTCATTAAATTACAAATCACGTCACTGTATGACAAATTAATAGGCGAGCGGTGACGCCATCTATGATTCATTGTTGCCGAACCCCATTTGGAATTTGCGGTGTTAGGTTGGCAGCGAAATTGAACCCGATTAATGCTTCCCATTCTAATTACGTACCGAGCTTCCCATAATGGCAGTTACTATAGATAATATAACATCTACATACCTTACCTACATAACTACACAACTGCACTTTTATCCTGAATTTAACTATGTGTCTGGTGTAGGATGCACCATGCACCTTGCCTTTTTCACTATTTCATTGGGGCCCAGCGTAACCTGCCATGTCTTACTACCAAGACTTAAAATTGAGTCAGTTTATTTTTGTTGCCCTGCAAAGCACGCATTAAACTCGATCAACAAAACAGTGCTTAACATAATGAATGACAAAAGAACGTGAATTTCATACCACGCGAAACTATATGTATAAGTAGGTAGAATCGGAACGGTATATTGTCGATATGCATTCGTCGCACGTAGCAGTCAGGTGAGATGCACTTATAGCCCTCGGCAGATGTGGTTGTAGCTATTGTGCATTGTTAGGTGACCCGTCACGCATCGCCTGGTGTAGGGTTCCTAAATATTTTATCCTTGCCACAATGACAATGATGGGCACCAAACTTGTTAATATCAGTTCCCGACGTATGCCATACGCTTATGAGACAAGTACTTGGCTATAACCATAAGCACGGTAGGCTAATTTCCCTTCACGTATTTGGTCACCGTCACTGTAGTTGGTCACCAAAGTCACCGAGATAGCTCAGAGAATTAGCAGACTGAAGTGGCAGTGGGCTGGTCATATCTGTAGAAGAACCGACATCCGCTGGGGTGGACGAGTTCTTGAGTGGGTGGAGACCGCGAATCGGCAAGCGTAGCGTGGGACGGCCCTCTGCTAGATGGAGCGACGATCTGCGAAAGGTTGCGGGCAGCAGCTGGATGCGTCAATGCGCTATGGCGCTCTTTAGGGGAGGCCTATGTCCAGCAGTGAATTAATGTGGACTGATGATGATGATGATTGTAGTTGGAGGAGGCCCGACTCAGCAGCGGGTCATTCACAGGCTGAGAAGTAGTATAGGAAAATGTCACAGACACAGTTTGTTTAAAATTACACAGAAGCTGAGCTGCGTGCAAAAACTTGTACGGGATACTTAGTAATACTCTTTTATAGAATCAGTAACAGTAGGTAGTTTACCTACTGAGCTGTAAAAATAGAACAACAGTGACATTTAAGCCTTATTTAGAACATGGCAAATGGACAAATACTTAAAAATACCAATAAACCTACAATTAAAAAAAACCCTAAAGTAATACTAAAATATAATAATAAAAGGAGTCCCTTTAGGCATAAATATCACTAATTGATATTTTATTGATATAGATTTTGGTATATCCTTCTCAGGCCCTACGCAACAGGTATGAAATCAATCGTGCCTCGAGCCTTCTGTAATATGTATGTGGCCGTGAAATTATTATGGTCTGTGATGTCATCCATTGTCGGTTCATAATCTCTGACATTGCCGCTCTGGTCGCCTGGAACGTTACTGCACGCATCATTTTATTGATAATCCATATAAGCCGCCGTTTTCTTTATCACTATTTTTTTAATAATTATAAGCTGTGTCGTCAATATTGGGAAGTTCCGCTAGATTAGAATGCTTGTGGTTTTAGCTTTCACATATCTTATTTCTGGTTTTGTTTACCAGATTGTGTATGATATGTATATCCATAGTTTTCGCGCTTAACTTATCACTTTGTTGCTTCATGCTACAGTTGAGTTGAGTCACTTTAATTGTATAACTGTATTTTTATCTAGCTGTTAATTTATTTACGAACCATTAAAAACCGTAACCCATAATTAGTGTATGTTTCCGTGACTTATAGATCGTTCTCATTCTAGCTTATCTAGTACATTAAATTTAGAAACAGAAACTTAATGACTCTCTGTTCGGATGGTGTTATTTTTTTACGTAGCTGTTTTATGATAAAGTTGATTATAATAATAATAATATAAATATCCTTGGACATTTCACACAACGCCATCTCGTCCCAAGTTAAGCAACTTAATGCTTGTGTTATGGTAACGAGATGGATGATAAACTACATATATACATTTTTTTTTTTGTAAATACATACATATTATAGATAGAAATGACACCCAGACTCCGAGCCAGTGCCTCTGGTTTAGACAAAGACACTGGCCCGACCCCGGAATGTTCTTATCAATGTCAGCTTGAATGTAAAGGTCAGTCAGCCAGTTGTAGTAAACATTGATATAGTATTTATCGTTATCGGTATTTGAGGTGCGTACGCGCCGCCGCCGGTGTTCGCGCTCCACTGATAAATAGCCAATTAACGGCCCGTGTGGTGACGGATTTGGAATACTTATTGTCACCAATGCATATCATTCTGACTTTCTGAGGGTGTTTTATGAAGGGAGTAAATGAATTGAGCAGTAAAAGATGCAAATCTTGATTTTGTCTGTCTGGCTACTGTCCCCCTATTTAATTGGGACAGTCCCGACTAGGCAGAGGATGGTCCAATGCAGTAGTCTAACATAGCAGGTTATCGAGAAAAACCTTGATATTTGGGAGAGAAGGAAAACGATAATTATACTACTAATCAGCCCACAGATGACCCATTGTTGAGTCGGCCTCCTCCGGTTATATGGAGATTAATTAGCCTACTGTGCCACGCTGGCCAGACGGGTTGGAACTTCATATAAAGTTTTCCGACTAGGTTTTCACCTTGTCATGTCCTTTTGTCGGCTCTTACGACACCCTCAGAAAGGAATGGGGTGGCGACACTATGTATTCTAAATCCGTTACAACACAAAATTTCCAACCACTTGACGCTTGATGAAGACGCCTTTCAAATAAAAAAGCTCGCATGGCGTGTAACTGCTCAGACCGTAACTGCCTGACTGGTGGAGTAATTCCACCTTACAGGAAACGGCAGCCAAATAACACCATCCTTGGCTGCTGTTGTGTTCCTGCGCGTGAGCGATGTTACCAGATGATAGCATGATGATGACTTATTATCAGGTAACTAAACTATTTGTTTGCCACTTAATTTAAAAAAAAACTTTCTATCCTACGCCGCACTGGTGGTATACTCTCCCTTCGTCTTACTAATTTTCTATCAGTTTGCCATTTTAGAAGAAAAGAGCTCAACGCCATTAAACTAGTTTTCACTTCAGAAACCGTTGATCCGTCCAGGCGGTATGATGCTACAGATAAACATGTCAAACCAATATCACCTCAATTTTTTGTGGAGGGTTAAAAGCCAGGTATTGGCTTTCTCCCGCATTTTATAAGCATTCAAACCAAGAACGAAAATCGCATAAATACAATGGAGTTTCCAGATATTGCTTGCGACCTACTTTATTTGCACCCTTGGAATAAGGGGGAAGGGAGAATTTCTCATAGTAGCACGTAACTTGCTCTCCCTTTCTAGCAACACGAGGCAGTATGGTCGACAAACCGTAGATCAATTACATACAATTACAAATAAATAAAATTATATTTAATATCGCGGAACCTAACATAAAAAAACATACAACAGAATTCAGAAATCGTTTTTGAAGTCAATTATAAAACGACTGTGATTCTAAAAATATAAATGACCATAATCTTCATAATACTGTACACTAAACAGTTTCCCGGTAATAAATCAATACGTTGCGGAAAATACATTAAAATCTACGTTAAAGCCCACAACTGTGTTTAATTTATTCAGCACCGGTTCTATTATTGTAAACTTATGCCTATAAGAAGACTAACAGAACGACTGACTGACCCGAACAGTTGCCAGTATTGATTAAAGTTGGACCACATTTGCAAATGGAACGTTCCAGAATTGTAAAATTAGGTTCGCTATTTAGATCAAGGATATGCCTATTTCCTGGCACAAGTCCACGGCATTATCAGGATTAACTTGTGACCCTAACACACAAAAAGCTTTAACATTGGAAAGCTCCATTATGTGAAACAGGCCACCGTAACGTTGTAAAAGGAATTGTGATTTTTATCTAAAATTGGGATCGTCATTGTGTTGAGCAGATAACCTGTTTTGTTTTTTTACCCCTGACTTATTTGAAAAAAATATATGCTATTAAGAATTTACTAGAAGGTGGTGAATATTTGTTTTATCAAGTAGAGATCTCGCCTGTAGTTATTTGAAAATTCCAGCTACAAATAATAAAATGTGAGGTTCATTGGTGTTGTCTAACGATCGCCCATTCAAGAATTTATTCCTTATAAGTTTATAGTTGTTTCAATGTTGAGAATTCTAGAGAAACATTAGTTGGACTTTAAGTTACCAAGCCAGAAACTTTCAGTGAGTCTCAATTTTTCTAATCTCTTTTCGTGTATTTTATTTCGTTGAACATCTTCTATTCCTAATAAAATTAAGATTGTGTTTGTGGAGAGATACTTAGGAGTAATTGAACAAGATTTATAAAAACGTTAAAATATTGTGTTTGGTTGAAAATGTAAATTCTCTGTAATTTTAGCAAACCGATTCTCAGCAAAGAGAAAAGCAGACGCTATCTGTAGCAATATACAAACGGTACGTCAGCTAATTTCTTTTTGAAGCTAAAAATGTACCAAAGAGCAACCCACAATTTTGTGGGAGCATTGCTCATTCCTTTGCTTTGTGTTGGGAAATTGTACCGAGGGAAAATGAGAGGGCTGTATCAAAAGCGCACTTAGTCATAGCAGCGAAGGAACTACGCGAAAGGCTTAAACTTTATTATAATACTAGCTACTGGTATATTACCTGCGTGGATTTTGCACACCCGTGTTAAATACCAGTATTTTATAGGCTTTTTAGCTATATTGGCATCTTAGCGGCCAACAGTTTCCCGTAAAATGTAAACTCACAAAAGTATTCTGTTTTTTCTCGCTATCATCTGTAGCTGTCACGTTGGTTAGACAAGTTGTCGCCGGATTACATATTAAGTAAACGTTTTCTTGCCAAACGTTATAATGCATAACCAGTTGTTTCAGCTAACTTTTGGAATATTTACATTTTAGTCTTTCATCGTGCTAATTAACTAATATGTCATATTATTTTAATTTCGTTTAGTAACAAAATTCGTTATTACTTCGCGCATTTTATTCAACTTGCCAAGTGCTCTCGGTGCTTGAATTCACAACTATTTTCAAGTGCGTCCTTAAATGGTGAACTATTTTATTCTGTATTTTGAAGTTACTATTTGCAATGGAAACATACAGACTTAGGTACTTTTTCTATTAGCGAAGTCGAAGTACAATGCTTTTATAAAATAATTGCTTTCCATTCTGAATTGTTTTTATAAAAGGTAGGTCGGATGGCTCTTAATTCTCTAGTTATTTCAAAGATTGAAGATAACGGCTGGGGGCAGCAACTGCATGCGTCAAACTGAAGACAGGGCGCATTTTTTATACGTCTATGGTAGCGTCAAGCTGGAAAGCGGTTACCATTGCCTATGGAGGACCTTCCTCAGTTGGAATGGGGCATGGCATATATGCAGCAGTGGACTAGATGAGGATGATGGTCTTATGATCCTATTCATTATTGCGAGTGAGTTTAAAATCATTTAACCGAGTTTCTAGTAATATCACGAGTACTTATTCAAATTGCAATTCATTACTGTGACAAAGTACTTTCGCACACCTTGAATATAAGTGGACGAAAAAAGAAATGTTAGGCATTCGGAAACCTAGATCTACAATCCGGCGGAAGCCGTGTGGCAGTGACGTATTACGTGGATTAACCTTCACTTCACTCCACCCGACTATCTGCTATCGGAAGTCGTTGGCACCGCTAGCTCAGCAATAGGCTTATTAGGAATCCTAACTAGCACAAATTGTAATGTGAAGTGGAAATGAAACAGTAAGGCTGTAGCTCGACAGAGGGCGTCCGGGTGCGATTATCGCGTGACCGGATATTAGTCGGGGATTTCTTTGTACAAATTGATTTGTTAACTTCGCTATCGCGACGTAGGGTCTCTACGAAATATTTCTTGATGTTATTAGTTCAGATATTTGCTTTAAGTATGTCGCATCCTGTTCACTACAGCACATACACAGATATAACACCTTCCTTTTTCGTTAACGATTAAACCTCCAAATAACTTATTAAGTTAACCAATAATTACTAGTTTATTATTCTGATATACCAGTCAGATTACGGTCGATTCATCAAATATTGAAATATAAATTGTTGCAAGGGCGAAAGGGCGGTTATTTACTGGCGACGATAATGACACGGCAAGGGCTATCAGCCCCATGATTACATCCACACAAACAACCCTTCTGATTTTTAACCACCGATGATGAATGTTTTTTTGTTATTGTGGATAGGTAAGCGTTTGGCCACTATCTCACCGGATGTTATAGTGGCTTAAAACGTCTTGGAGCAAAAGCCCTGGTAAGGGGAAGCTTGATCCCTTCTCCGCCAATCGCCGCAAACGATCCAAAAATCGACTATTGCACGAAAAATCTATTTCAAGCAATTAAGCTCAAGATATTTGTTAACTATTATAACTGTTTGCACGATGTAACACGCTTGCCTGGAAGAAGAGATATCTTCCCTTTCGACGTGAAGACAACCAGATTATATGTACAGTCAATGCGGAGAAGAACCTTAGGGCAGGAAGAACGTGGAATTGGTGACGGTCGAGTATTCTACCATGTAGGGGTAATGCGTTGACGAGAGTCTGGTAGTCCTGCCGAAGACCTCCCCAAATAAAACCGATAGGACAGCAACACTGGAACGATGCTGGAGACTTTAATTGATAAGTGTGGTACTCACCTCATTCTGATTTCAGTCTGTCCGTGCCGATTTAAAATACACTAAGTCATCAAACCGCCTTGACTGCCTCGTTGGTCTAGTGGTCAGATGTGCCGCCTTTGGATCAACGGGTCCCGGGTTCGATTCCGGGGTCGGGCCAGTGTCTTTGTCTAAACCAGAGGCACTGGCTCGGAGTCTGGGTGTCATTTCTATCTATAATAATATAAAAAAAATGTATATAAGTAGTTTATCATCCATCTCGTTACCATAACACAAGCAATAAGTTGCTTAACTTGGGACGAGATGGCGTTGTGTGAAATGTCCAAGGATATTTATTTATAAACCATGCCATCACCAGTGTCATAAGATGCGACTAAAAGAGACCTAGTTGCAAGAAGGAAATATTAATACGAAATACCCAGTCTGGTAACGTGGCCAACCGGCTAAATTTCCTCCCCGTCATTGGAAGAGCCCAGACACTGCTATGAACCTTAAACTGTCGTCGCCTAAGTCTGATTTGGAATATTTCCGGGTTGACCTACATTTGAGACAGGGGGTTAGCGGGCCAGTGATGAATGGTTCATGTAATTGTGTTAATGTGGCGTTTATGTTATGATCTGATGAGATGGTCTGTTTGGAGAAGGTCGAAGCCACGCTGGCAGTGCGGAATGCAATATCCGTTGGATGTTGGAGGTTTGTCCATCATTTATTGCATCAAAACTCCTCCGTGCTTCGGCGAGCACTTAACGTAGACAAACCACTGATTTTGTCCTGGATTCTATATACATAGATGATTTAACTATGTTTAAAGAAGGAGGAGGATTTCCATTCGAATATATGTATTTTTTGTATGTATCATCATGTCAGCCCATAAATGACCCACTACTGAGTCGGACCTCCACCAAATTCTCGGTGGGAAATTCGAGAATTACATAGGACTTCAGCTCTGAATGTACTTGTGACATTTTGTGTTCTAAAACACATACTGGTAAATCCGTTACGTTTTGTGTAAAATCTTCATGGATAGCTTCAGTACGGAACTAACACGAGGTTAGTACGAAAGTTGCGATGACGTCACGGACTTAATTTCTGGAACAGTGACGTCACAGCGTTATGGAAACGGACGCTGAGTCAGTGGAATTAATGAATCTTTTGGTGATTATGATAATGTTCAGGCCTGAATATTTAACGGCTTGTGATTTTCTAAGATTTGTGTAATGATGTATATCTATAGATGTATACTTAGGATTGTATTTATTGTCTTCTAGACTCGACAGAAATGTATATTGTCAAACTCAAACTCAAATGGAGATTGATTCATGTAGGTCTTATCACAAAGCTCATAGAAATCATCGTGGTTATAATAACATTATCATCTTTGGGCTCTTGTCCCTTGTTGTGTCATAATTTTACTATGAGAAAATATTATAAAAATCTATACAGCTGTGCGTGTGGTGATGGATTTGTAATAGAAAGTGTCACTACTTCATTCTATCCTGAGGGTGTCAGGTGCCCAAATGAAGAGATAGGAAATTTGATGATAACTTTATTTTGATATCTCGTGCCAACGGAGCTGGCCAGCTTGGCCCCGTAGGGATATAGTACACCGGAGGATGTTTAGTGGGTAGGTGGGATCCCTCGTATCACTGAAGGGTGGATTTTGTAAATGGATTTTATTTCACATATCATGAATTAAATGAAATGGTATCAATTAAATAAAACCTTTTAAAAATCTGTCGATATAGAAATGTACATTGTATTTGGATAACGCGTTACTGATAAGGCCGTAATTTATTAATGAAATTAATGCTTATCAGAAGTTTATTGGAGCATTTTGGTGTAAACACGAACCAATCAATGCGTCTATATAAATTTAATTAGTAGCTTTTTAATGAGTACCTACTGCGCTTACTTATCGTAATCCCTCATCCATCTCTAATGCGTTTACGACGTAGATCGTCGCTCCATCTAGCAGACGGCCGTCCTACACTACGCTAGCCGATTCGCGGTCCCCACTCAAGACCTCGTCTACTCCAGCGGTTATCCATACCAAATACCCACTACTGAGTCGGGCCTCCTCCAACTACATGTAGGGTAATAAGCCTACTGTGCCACGCTGGCCAAATGGGTTGGCATAGGCATTCGTATAAAGTTTTCCTTCTCTTGAGCTAGTCTTGCTAGGTTTTCGGCCTAACCGTTATTTCCTATGTCTTCTAAATCCTTCACCGCACGGATCAGTAGGTGGTAGGCTAAGTGTGATGTGTTTAAGAATTAACGGCAAGAATATGTTATGCAAACTATGAACTTTTATCGAGAGTCATTTCTTAGTGTGTCTTTGCCAACTTTACGCAAGACAAATACAAACAAGAGTCGGTCGCCGACCCGCCGTCCTTGGACCACTGGCACAAATCGTCATGGGGGTTGTCGCCGCCAAATGTTGGCGCACATTGAGATCTGTCAAATTGGACGACTTCCAAGTAGTAAGGTCAAGGCGAGACTGGAATGAGATTTTGAATAATTTTCTTCCTTATTTCTTACATATGAAAAACTTAAAAAAGTCATTTCTTTTTGAGTTTTTCTCTTGTCCTACCCAATGAATGAATCTGATGATGTTAAAATCTCTTTTACACATACACGGGGTTGAACAGATCTTTTCTAGGGGTTATTTTTGTGGCGACATGTTTTTGGCCCACAGTGTAACCCAGTGTTGCCAATTTTGGACTATACTGTTATCGTCTACTATTAAAGTTACTGTCGGATTGTTGGAAAATTGGATGGTTTCCAAGTGTGTCTGTGTCAAGGATAGGAGCATCGTGACCTGTTAAATTTTATACAATCTATTATGGAAACGTAGAGAAATTATCCTTTTACGCTACCTACATATTCGTGTGGGACGGACGGCGTTACGGGTAATCCGAAAGCGTAATCAACTGGAAACTTTGTGGATTTAATTAAACAAATCCTTCGCTTTCTATTCGGGCTCTAAGGGGGCTTTGTTAGCAAATTTGTCAACATATAACGAAATTTATCGGTACCCGAATATCCATTAGATTAAGAGCAAGGATCGTACAAATCAGATTTGTGAAATTCTCCAAGTGGATATTCTAACTTCTGAATTCAAAATGTTCGAATACAACCGCCAAGTGTTGCCAATCTTAAATATCAACGCAATTGGTAGAAACCAGTTTAGTTGGGGATTTTAATACCCGCTGCGATTAAAGCTTTGTTTCAAATAATTCATGTCTCGTTTGGTCTAAACGTTCGTATTTTGTTTCAGGTAAATGCTCGTTAATCTGGCGGGAATGATTTGTTGTGAGTATCGAAGGCCGATTAATCTTCACGAAAGGCGGTGCAAGAGAAATGTGGCTGTGTCACAACGGGCTCTATCATACATACATACATACATATAATCACGCCTCTTTCCCGTAGGGGTAGGCAGAGACCACTTCTTTCCACTTGCTACGATCCATACATACTTGTTTCGCTTCGTCCACTTTCATTATTCCCTTCATACATGCTCTTCGGTTTAGGGTACTCTTGACCTGGCCTTTTTTCAAGACGTCCCTGATTTGGTCTTGAAACGTCCGCCTAGGTCTTCCCCTTCCAACACTTTCATTCACACTCGCCTTATACACTTTTTTCGTCAATCGTTCTTCATTCATTCTCTCGACATGGCCAAACCATCTCAGCATACCTTTCTCAATTTTTGTCACTACATCTTCTTTCAGACCACAACGCTTCCTTATCTCACTATTTCTTATCCTGTCACTCAGTTTAACTCCTATCATACTTCTTAACGCTCTCATCTCAACTGCATTTATTCTGCTTTCATGTTTCTTCTGCCATACCCAACTTTCACTTCCATACATGAGTGTCGGAACCAACACTCCCTCATGCACAGCCAAACGAGCCTTGTTAGACACCTTCCGACTGCTCATAAAGGAGTGCAAAGCTCCGTTCACCATGTTCCCTGCATTCACTCTTCTTTCGATATCACTCTCACACTTTCCATCTCTTGTAAACTTTGAACCCAGATACACAAACTCATTCACCTGTTCAACTTGTTCATCTCCAATCACGATATTGCAGACTGTCACTGCCTCATCTCTTTCAAACACCATCACTTTCGTCTTCTTAACATTAATCTTCATTCCCTTTCTAGCAAAAGCTCCACTCATAGCAGTTACCATCTCCTGCAACTCCTCGGCCGAAGACGCAAGTAATACTTGGTCATCAGCATAGAGAAAACATTTGACGAGTAACTCATTCATTCTCAACCCACTTTCATTCTCTTTTAAATCTGTCAAGCAATTGTTCATGAACAGATTAAACAGCCACGGTGACGCTACACATCCCTGTCTAACACCCTTTTCGATATTAAACAATTCAGTGTATGCCCCGTTTATCCTTACACAAGCACTGGAGTCCCTATAAAGAGATTGCAATGCTCGTATAAGGATACTGCTCACACCGTTCACGGACAATGCTGACCACAATTCATTCCGCACCACTCTATCATAGGCCTTTTCTAGATCCACGAACGCGCAATAGACCTTCTTGGTTTTAGCCAAACACTTTTCGGCTATGCACCGCAAGGAAAAGACCTGATCCGTACATCCCATTCCCTTTCTAAATCCCGCTTGTGCATCCCACACTTTTTCATCTGTTTCATTCACAACCCTTTCAATTAACACTTTCGCGTACAATTTACCGACGACGCTGAGAAGGCTTATACCGCGGTAATTTATGCACTCTTGCCGTGACCCTTTTCCCTTATATAATGGCACTATTACGGCTTTGCACCAGTCTCCCGGTACTTGCCCATTTCGCCAGCACAAATTGAAAAGGCGGTACAGCTGGCTAGCCACTATGCCCTGTCCAGCCCTCAGCATCTCGACGGTAATCCTGTCATACCCTGCAGCCTTGCCTAATCTCATACTTTTCAACGCTTTCACTATTTCATCCATGCTTATCTCTCTTTCATCACCATTTATACTAGTTTCCATGGAAGGTGCCGGATGTTGTACCTGCACTTCCTCTCTTTCAAACAAACTTTCAAAATACTCTTTCCATCTCTTTAGCACACATTCTTCTCCTTTTATAATGCTCCCATCTAGACTCCTGATTGTACTCAGCTCCGAGGTAGATGTTTTTCCTCTTACTGCTTTGATGGATTTCCAGAAAAACTTGATATTTGACTGGAAATCTTCAGTGAGCCTCCTATCAAAATCATCCTTTCGTTCTTCTTTCTTTCTAGACACAACTTCTTTCGCTGCTAATTTCAATCTTTTATACTTCGTTCTTGCTTCCTTGACCTCGTCATCCGTCGCCTTTTGAGCTTTTTGGTTAGCTTTTGTAGCTAACCAATCTAACCACGCTTTCTTCTTTTCTTGCACCGCCCTTTGTGCATCATTATCCATCCACACATCATAGTTCTTTCTTCCTTTCCTTCTTTTAGCTACCCCGCATACGTCAATAGCCACATTCACGACCCCTTTCTTAAATTTCTTCCAAAAATCTTCAATCACACCTATCTCTTCTATGCCTTTAACACTTTCTTTCAGTTTCTCTACATACTCGTCTTTCTTTTCTTGCAGATTTTCCACTTTTACTCTGTCCAAAACACTCGTAGGCTCGGCCCCTCGGTGTCGCCACCGTTTAAAGAGGCCACGCATTCGGGCTATCACCAGGAAGTGGTCTGTGTCGAGGCCTACACCGCGGTATGCCCGAGTGTCTAGCACTTTCTTCCTCAGTCTTTCATCCACAATTACAAAATCAATCATACTTCTCGACTCACCTTCATCTCTTGTATACAAATGGATCTTTTTGTGGTCAAACATTGTGTTGGCCACGCAAAGATTCCATTCCAAGCATACTTCAAGCAGGCTTCTCCCATTTTCATTCACTCTCTCGTCCCCAAACGTACCCAGAACTCCTTCATACCCATCACGCTTCACTCCAACCCACCCATTAAAGTCCCCTAACATCACGATCCGTTCATTTTCTCCGCATTTATTCAAGACCTCTCTCATGCTATCCCAAAATTCCTCTCTCTCTTGTCGGGCTTTTAAGGACCCACCTCCGCGCAGATCCGTCGGTGCATAGACCCCAAGGATAAACAAGCGAGTGAGTCCGACTTTTAACCTAATCCAGAGGAGTCTTGGGCTTACACATTCATGCTCCATCACACATTCAACTATTCGAGAGGAAAGAATCACACCAACTCCCTGACAGCCTCGGCTGGTTTGGGGGACTCCCGACCAGTATGCCGTGTAGGAACCATGAACCGTGGTGTCACATCCTTTCCTCTTGGTTTCGTTCACGCACAAAATATCTATGCATCGCTCATCCATCATCTGACATACTTCATCTACCTTACCATCCATTCCTCCTCTCACATTCAACGTAGCGAAGCAAAATAACACAAATTAATCACGTTTAACGCATTTATCGATTGTATTCGCATGTTTTCTGGAACAATGTATAAAGAATCATTTAAAACTACGATTACTGTACATAAGTTTCTTTTGATGAAAGTGTTCCCTGTGCATGCAGAAATCGCTGATTAAATGAATCTGAGTTCTATGTGATAAGACTAGAGATTTTTAATAATCGCCAAAGCGAAAAGTTCGAAATTATTAAATATATATACGAATAAATTATATATAATACGAAAATATCAGCAATTTTCACCTATTTAATAAATTTCTTTTTAAACTCAGTTCAATTAGTAATGCATGAATGCCTCCCTTCCCCTCCGTTTAGCAAAGGGTGGCTTGCTTATTTAAAAATACCTTTTTTCGAGAAACTCATAAGCAACTTTAATATTTATAGCGCACTCCGTTTGCGTCCCTTAGGGCGAAATTACAAGATGGGAGGTCCCTTAGCGTGGAAGTTTCGTAATGTTGGTAACTATTTTCTTGTCAAAGTGCCTCTAATTACGAAAGTCGACGCCCCTTCATGGTAATATGCTTGTCTCTTCAAAGTTACTGTATTAACGCTTGAACTATAGTTACGTCCAATGAAAGATTCAGTCGTCTTGAAGTTCTGAAGATAGTTTGCTGATGCAAATCTTATTCGTAACAGCAGAATTTAGCGGAATGCCATCAACTTGTGACACCCTCAGGATGGTATGGGTTGGTGTCATTGTGTACCCCTATAGTCCGTCACCACACGGATATCACCACAACATCTTACCGATGTTATTCGTTACCGAATTCTGTTATGACAAAAAATATGCATCTATTCATTTTATCAAACAAACAGTATCGATCTTTCTTGACCCAATTATTCCCAACGCGTTAACTGGCGTAGCGGTACAAAATTAGGCAAATTATGGAATTATACATTGTTTACAGCTTTTCTTCGGGTTTCTATCTTGTGATGCTAACTTATGGTTTATTTTTACAGTAATTACAGAGTAGGCGGTTAATTATTCGTAGAGTCTTGTTGATTTCGGGGTTGGATGTGCTGCTTTTGGTTTAGGGCTCTCTGGTTCGATTCCGGGGTCAGCCAAGTGTCTTTGTGTAAACCAGAGACACTTGCTTTGAGTTGGGTGTCATTTGTTTTTCAGAATTAAATATTTGTAAAGAGTCCCTGCGATACAGGTGCATTGCAGGGGATTTCTTTTCTAATGAAAATTAAGCTGTCAAAATCTAGTAAAAAGAAAGAAAACAATTGTTTGTTAAGTAGGCAAGTGTCAATTGATTGATGGAAAGCCGACTAAGGGGTAGTCCTCCTAGCCGCAAAAGAAGGAAAACTTGATAAAATCTCCGTGTTATCCCGTATTGCCAGCAGGCACAGTAGGTTAAATTCCTCTCCACGAATTTGGAGGAATGGCTGGAACACCCTTATACCGCCTTTCAAAGCTGGACAGGGGCACTGCGATCTTATGGACAACACGCGGCTGAGCCATGCGCCGTTTAACCAAGAGCCAATGCGTTAGTCGAATGTATTAAAATCCCAAAAGTTGGTTGGACTTCTGAGCTCAGTAAAATAAGACATTTACGCTAGACACGCTGCGCGATGATGTTGTGGGTGGGCAGACACCCCTCCAAGTGGGTGCCCCCTTCGCACTGCAGTAATTGTTTTTGCAGACCATCCAGTACGCTGCCTGCATACTGATTTATTGGTGCCCTGAATATTACGGAGCCCCCTTTGAATATTTATGGGTAATGTGTGACTTGTCGCCCTAAGTCGGTCGCTTGTTGTTTGTTGAAAACTGCTTTCCTAAACAGGTTTTTCTAAGAATCTACTACCACTACTAATACTACACAGCCCGTAAAGCCTCCTCCCATGACGGGGAGGGTATTTGGCCTACTGTGCTACGCTGACCTGATGGTTGTCACAGGGCTTCGTTTCAAGTTTTCCTACTCTTGCGGCAAAGCCTCGGCCTTGTCATTTCCTTTTGTCGACTTTTACTACACCCGGAGGATGAAATAGGGTGGTGACACAATGTATTCTAGATCTGTCACCACACAATCAGTCTTCTAGGTGTCGTAAATATTATCCTAAAAGCTTGGTAAACTATCTTCCACAAATTCTTTCTCAGCCATTAAAGTTGGAGGAAGTTAATTGGCCAGCGTAAACTTAATTGATATGATAATAACGTCTACGTTTCTTTTAGCTATTTTGGTCCTTTCGACAAGTACGGTAAACTCAGTATGTAATGCTGTGATGATATATCACCCCGCATACCTCCCCAGGTTAGCTTTACAAAAAGAAGTAGGTACAATGCAGTCTTTTTACAAAAGCCCAAATATTTTTTCCTGTTTCGGATCGCTCAAATTGAGTATGCTCGGCGCTTAACATCATTCTTCCCGTCCCGTTCCAGTGGTTCTCCTATTATTGGGGGGAATCCATTCGTCCGTAACGGGAATAAATCACGTAGCTGCGTATTCGACCTATATCTGTCGCACACTCGGGTCAGATGTTTGTTGGAATGTGGAATTATATGCCCTATGTCTATGTGCCTTGTGTTGTTATTGCTATGCGCATATTATTGCCATGTGGAGAAAAGGGTTCGGGAATGAATCTTTTAGGTTACAAGATCTTCTAAGTTTGAAGCAATTTGTTCCATTTCAATTTTGAGATAGGACTCACTAGAACCTTTAAACACATTATATTTTAAAAAGAAATAGGTTCATGTGATCTTTAACGAGATACTAAAGAATTACAGGTGACAGTCACTACTCCATTCCGTCTTGAGGGTGTTGTAAAAGCCGACAAACCGAAATGACAAGCCCGAAAACCTAGCCGCAAGAGAAGGAAAACTTGAAATGAAACCTTGTGCCAATCCGTCTAGCCAGCATGGCACAGTAGGCTTACCCTCTACGTTATTGGAGGTGGCCCGACTCAGCTGTGGGTCATTTATGGGCTGAGTAGTCGTAGTAAAGATATATTTACAAAACGCTGCGCTATAGAGTAGTACAAGAAACGCTAATAGCTTTTAAAAAAAATTAATATAATTAAATAATAAATAAATAAATAATAAATATCCTTGGACATTTCACACAACGCCATCTCGTCCCAAGCTAAGCAACTAAATGCTTGTGTTATGGTAACGAGATGGATGATAAACTACTTAAATACATTTTTTTTTGTAAATACATACTTATTATAGATAGAAATGACACCCAGACTCCGAGCCAGTGCCTCTGGTTTAGACAAAGACACTTGCCCGACCCCGGAATCGAACCCGGGACCCGTTGATCCAAAGGCGGCACATCTAACCACTAGACCAACGAGGCAATTAAAAAAATATATAAATTGCCATCATGATTAAAGAGGAATAGCTAAACGATGATTTAGACAGAACAATCAAAATGGTGTAATTTATTTTTATATTGCTGTTATTAAAACGTTTCACGTTTAGTTTTCTGAAATAGCTCATGTGAAATATAATTTTAGTTTTATTGTACTTATGTCTCACTGCAAACAAATGGTGATTGTATTGTATGTCTAGCTTAGATGAATTTAGACAAAAAGAGCTTCAACAGCGACGGAGTGACGGGTTGTATTCATTTAGTATTCCTAGCACTGCATAGCTAAGTTGTCCTTCGCAAGATAATATTATCATACAATCGACCGGTATAATCTTATTCAACACATTATATGAGAACTAGCTAACACCCGCAACTTCAAGTAGGATCTTAGTTGACTGCTGAGTGGGACTTTCTCGATTTGAAAGAAAAATAGTTCCCGCCTTTTTTTTCGTTGGAAATACTCATGGATACCCGACCGTTGGGGACTAGCCAGGGTATGTGGGACTTCTGGGCACAGAAAGATGGTAATTAGCGCCCCGACCTGCCCATTAAGCCAACAGCTTTCCTCGACGGGTTGCGCGAGGGAGCTAGCCCACTGTGCCACATTGGCCAGACGTATTTGGACAAGGTTTCATAAAAAGTTAGCGTCTGTTCGCTATTCCTGACCTAGTTCAAACTCTTATGATACCCTCGGAATGGAATGGTGGGATACACTGGTTTGTAATGTGTTGTATGGTGATAGGACGTTAATGTTTAATAAATGCATAAGCAATGTATATTAAAGTAATCATTTTATTAGCTTGCAGTTTACACATGAATGACTGACAGTTCTTTTTATCATCGATCGTTTGCCACCTGACCATAATGCAATATAAACATAAGTACAAATAGTATTGTTACTACATTACCCCTCCCCTTAAAATAAGCCGAAACCAAAACGTGAAGGTGGCTTTGCTTTCCTCTCAGATCGGCGTAACGTCGCAGGCTCCGCAGTCGAAGAGCTCGACGGACCAGGAATGGAAGGGACATTATGACCTTGCTGGGTTTCATTCGTATTCAAGACTGCTGTTTCTTGAGAAGTTATTTGAGTCGTTTCGTTATGACCAGACGTTGAATTTGATTTTTTAAAATACGACAGATTCTTCTCATCAAAGATGCTATTACGCCTAGGGCGCAATTGATCTGCGTGTTTCCGCTTCTCCTCACCGTTTGTGATTTTAACTTTATACGAATATGGCCCAGTTTGTTGAGTAACTACACCAGGCTCGGACCCCTTTTCTATAGGTTTGTTGACCCACACTGTATCACCTTCTTGGTATTCGGGTGGTATTTTAACCTTGGATGTTGGTTGAAACTGTTGCTTAAGCCTGGTTTTTTCCAAGGTATCAGTTATGCTAGGTTTCCAAATATCAAATGTTGTCCGCATGCTTCTCCCGAACATCATTTCATATGGGGTTTGACCAGTGGAGCGGCGTGGAGAATTTCTATAAGCTCTAAGAAAAGCATTAAGCCGTTCGTCTAATGTAATGTTACCATTTTCGGCGGCAAACATCCTTTCTTTAAAGGTGCGCACCGTACGTTCCGCTAGACCGTTTGTTCTAGGATGATATGGTGTTGTACGTATATGATACACTCCGGTACGTTTGCAATATGTTTGAAACTCTTGGCTGATAAATTGTGGTCCGTTGTCACTTACAATGTATCGTGGAACTCCGTACGTTGCAAAGATTCTTTCAAGCTTTGAAATAGTTGCTTCCGTTGTAGTTGACTTCATTGGAATCGTTTCAATCCACTTTGTATAAGCGTCTACTACTATTAGCCAGGTGTAACCAAAAATTGGACCAGCAAAGTCTATGTGAATCCGATACCACTGTTCAGGCGGTACACCCCATGAATATACTGGGCTTAGATTATGGTTTTTCCTTGTCGATTGACAGCACTTACATCGTTTAGAGAATTCCACAATATCAGTATCTATATTTGGCCAATAAACATGTAAACGGGCTACAGATTGCATTGCATTAATACCGCTATGCCCATCATGAAGCATTTTTAATATATCATGTTGTAATTGTTGTGGAATACACAATCTGCCATTCCATAGTACTATGCCATCTTCAAATGACATTTGTTGTCGTTTTTCATAGAAAGTGTGAAGTTCTTGATTTAGTTTTTTCTTTTCAGGCCAGTGTGTAGATATAAAAGTTTTTATTTTGCTCAATATTGGATCTTTTAATGTTTGCTGTTGTAGAGTTTTCTTTGTGATAGGAATTTCTCTCAATCTCAAGTGCAACAGATGTGCAAATTCTGGAAATCCTATCCGTTCTTCTGGTTTTAATTTTGTGTCTGGAAGTGGAAGTCTGGAAAGTGCATCAGCTGGTGAGTTTTGTTTTGCAGGTTGATAGTTGATCGTGTAATTATAACTGTTAAGGACCATAGCCCAACGTAGCAATCTGTTACTTGCTACTTTTGGCGTTTCTCGATCTTGGCTGAAAATTCTTTCAAGTGGTTTGTGATCCGTCAGTAGTACAAACTTTCTTCCATATATATATTGGTGAAATTTTGTAACTCCGTAAATTATACCAAGTGCTTCTTTGTCTATTGTGGAGTATCTCGTTTCTACTTCTGACAACGTTCTCGATGCGTATGCAATAGGCTTCATTGCATTGTTCTCTAATTTATGAAACAATACTGCTCCCAAACCTTTATCTGAAGCATCACTGCTAAGATAAATTGGTAAATCTGCATTGTAGTGTGCTAATGTATCCGTTGACGTTAGAATATTCTTCAGCTCGTTGACAATCGCCGTATCATCATTGGTCCATATCCATTTCTGCCCTTTCTTTAATAGCCTATATAATGGTGAACAGCGAACATGAAGTTTATCGATAAATCGACCATAATATGTTATAGATCCTAAAAAAGATCTTAGTTCTGTCACGTTTGATGGTATGGGCATTTTTTGTATTGCCTCGATTCTCTCAGTTGTAGGGTGAAGACCATGTCTATCTATAGTATGTCCCAAAAATGTTACACTATTTTGGAACCAAGCGCATTTGTTAACTTGACTTTTAACACCTGCTTTCTTCA
Source organism: Clostera curtula (assembly GCA_905475355.2). Lineage (NCBI taxonomy): Eukaryota > Metazoa > Arthropoda > Insecta > Lepidoptera > Notodontidae > Clostera > Clostera curtula. Next base: position 471,705 of record FR997804.1, on the reverse strand, counting down.
GTCGTTCAAGTACGGCTCGCACTCGTTTTGTATGTTCATGTATAGATGGCGCTGTTACCAATATGTCATCCAAATAGCATACAACGCCATCTAGGCCACTTAGAAGCTGGTGCATGATTCTTTGAAAAAGAGACGGAGCAAACGATATTCCAAAAGGTAAGCGTTTGTACTGAAAATATCCTTTGTGTGTTGAGATCGTTAGATACTTTCTTGAGTCTGGGTGAACCATTAATTGTAAATATGCATCTTTAAGGTCAATTTTGCTAAATAGTTGACCTCCAGCTAATTTAGAAGTTATCTCTTCAAATCGTGGTAAAGGGTAGTCGTCAGTTTGGACAAACCTGTTGATTGTAACTTTAAAATCGGCGCATATTCGAATGTTTCCATTTGCTTTAACTGCTATAACAATTGGTGATGCCCATTCTATCGGGGTTGTCATAGTATCGACTGGTTCTAATACGTCTTGCTCTACTAACCGTTGAAGTTCTTGGTTTACTTGATTTTGTAATGCCAATGGTACAGGTCGTGGTCGAAAGGCTTTCGGCTTTACATCGTTAGGTATATGTATTTTAGCGCAATGACCTTCAATTGTTCCTAGTTTTCCATCGAACAACGTTTTATACTCCGCAAGGATATGATTCAGGTCCATTCCATTACTTGTTGTATTTGGTTTTAATGACTTATCTTTTTTTGTTTCATTTTCATGTTTCATGTTACATATTTTAGCACCGGGTGGCATCGGAAGCTTAAATAATAAGCACCAATCTAAACCAAACAAGGGAATATCGTTACCCTTCGTGACGTATATATACAGAGTTTTGCATTTGTCAAACGCTTCAACAGTAACTGGGCATTTACCTAGTGTTTCAATCTGTACGTCTGTATATGCTATTAGATTTTTACATGACTTTAAAGCTGGACGACCAATCGCTTTCCATATATGTTCGCCAATAACGGAATGTACAGCTCCCGGATCATATAACATTTCAATCTCCATGTCGTTCAGTTTTGTTGATATCATTATTTTACTGGCTAATTTCTTGCTATTGATTCGAAAAGTATGGATGCTGTCATCGTCACTTGCCTCGTCATTCGATTGTATGTTCTCGGAATTAGAGTTCACGAAACGTGTTTTAAATCTTTTGAGTTTAGATTTTCCGGTAGTAATGCACACTGATGAAAAATGGTTCTGTTTACCGCATGAACTGCATTTATGTCCTCTTGCAGGACACTGTTCCAAGTTTTTGTGGAAACCCTTTCCACAAAACACACATTTCTTGTTAGAATTTCTTCCAAAATTACTCTTTGATCTATTCGTGACATTGTTTACAGTTATTTCATCGTTATTTGAGCCTGATAACTGTGGCAAGTTTAAATTTGTTATTCGTTCACTCTGATTGGCTGCTAATTCAAGCTTCTGAGCCGTTGCTATGACTTCTGACAGTTTTGAAATGTTTGTTGGGTGTTCTCTTATTAATTCTTGTTGCCACTTTTTGTTGTTGATACCAATGACTATTTGATCTCTTAATCGCTCGTCTAAAGTATTACCAAACTCGCAATACCCGGCTAAAGTTCGTAGTTCCAAAACAAACTGAGAAATCGTTTTGTTTGAATCTCTAATTTTTGTTGAGAAAGCTAAGCGATCTGCTAATATATAGCTCTTCTTTCCATAAAAATCGTTTAAGACTTTAATCAGTTCGTCGTATGTTTTCGTTTGTATGGGTGTTGGTCGAAAATAGTCTACAAGTACCTTAAAGGGTGTTGGTCCAATTCTCGACAAAAGCAGTTGTTTTCGTTTTTGTTCCGCTTTTCCATCGATTCCACTTAGCTGTAAAGCTATTTCGAAACGTTGAATATAATATTCCCATTCTTCCAAACTTTGATCGAAATTTTCGAAATAAAATTTTTCATGGGAATCCGACATTTTAATCCTCGTCGCCAGAAATGTTGTATGGTGATAGGACGTTAATGTTTAATAAATGCATAAGCAATGTATATTAAAGTAATCATTTTATTAGCTTGCAGTTTACACATGAATGACTGACAGTTCTTTTTATCATCGATCGTTTGCCACCTGACCATAATGCAATATAAACATAAGTACAAATAGTATTGTTACTACATAATGTATCACTAGTCTTTCTTCACATACCTTTTTTTAAATAATTACGAACCCGCTTCGACGCTCCTGGTCTGGTCTCTCCCCGTGGGTGCTCCCGGTATGGGTAACCATGACCTGGTATAGCCCCAACGAATCTTGATGGCACGCAAGCCCCCTCACCACGGCCCGGTAGCAATCACAGTCGAGAGGGAAGCCAAAATCTTCCCCCTCGACTGTGAAGCCAAAATATTCTTCTTGCATGCCACGAACATTGGTTCGTGGCATGCAAGAAGCACATTTCGGCTTCCCGAGGCGCTTCTGGTTAAATATGTTATAAGGTAGGTACTATATTTTTAAACGTCTAAACCGATTTTGTCAAAATATCTCTAAGAAATTCTGTGTTCAAATAAAAAATATAACCGGTGGAAACCATAGCACGAACCATATCCATTTGTAGGCTGAACTAAGAGACGAAGGAACTGACACTTGGGTCGGAAAACCCAGAGAGAGAATTTTATTATAAAAAGTCCCTTTAAACGGACCCAGCAACTGGTTCGATCGACGTCGCATCGCCTTCATCGCTGGAATCACGCACGCTCGCCTTAATTCGATGTAATTGAGACATGCGATCGATCGAGTTGTCAATCAACGGCGAAGGAGCCTTTTTCTTTTGATAAATTTCCTTTCGTAATCCAACTGAAGCGTAGATGTCACAGCGTATTATGAGGCAGCGTCTTATTGAAAGGAAATTTCCAAATCCCTCCATTTCCACTTGACAGGTAACAAGTAATACCAATTACGACTCCTTAGAAAGTGTTTGAGAATTTCGGTGCAATTAGTGATGAGTCATTTAATAACTGCCGCGCATTGTCGTAAGTTTACGATGGGATATTAGCCGACTGTGCCCCTTAGTTGACACAGTGCTAGCTTATTTACTATATCTAAAAACTACTTATTCAAGGTGGCGTATCTGTGCTATTTGGACACGACAATATACATTTTACATTTACTATTTATAATTTACCACCGGCCGGTAAGGTTGCTCTACAGCGAAGAGCATTTGTGTGCGAGAGACAGAATTGTGAGAGCAAAGCCGCGCAATAGTCAGCGTCAGGCCAAACATTTGCAGTATTCTGTCAGTAATTATAACTGCATACCTGAGCTGACCAACCCCTGGCTTTGGCACCCGTTCACAAGATTGTCGCATGTGAGCTCCTCAACCATATTGCAGTAAATAGGGTGCCCGCCACGCGACGCCACCACTGCCATGATTATCTGAGTCCCAGGGCGATAACAAAATAAAACCATAACGCGTTAAAATGCTCTCACATACTAAACACAAACATCGTGAGACATAACAGCATAATGTGTAAGAATTAGTATTTAATTAAGAGCATCGGACTACAACAACAACGGAATTAATCCCAAGCATTTTTGTCTAAAATATATTCGTTTACCTATAGTCAGCTATTACGACACCCTCAGTATGGTATGCGGTATGACACTGCTATTGTAAATCCGTCACCAAAACAAAATAAAAGTATTACTACTTTCATGTACTGTGGCCGTGTTGCACGTTGTAAGAGTAAGTAAGAATGGCAGCATTTTGATATAACAGAGGCTCAGTGATTTCTCGATATTACTGCGAGTACAATACGTGACATTTATATTACGCAGAATATAGAAACGAGGTTAGCGATGGATTCTGTTTACGAGATACGTGCAAGTATTTGTGTGTGTAACAATACTAGTAGAATATGGATGCTTACGAGAACTGACAGAAATGGCACATTGTACGGTACGGCAAAAGTAGGAATATCACATACGGGTAATAGCTTCACGTGTGTCATGCTTTTGATAAGTGACGCCAGTACTCGTATCAGCTAGTAACTCAAATATAAACATCTGTGAGTGGAAAGTAAGTTAAAAGTAAAAGACGCATCAAAAATCCCCTCAATCAAAATTAACCAATAGTTCAGGACCAGGAACAAATACAGACACAAACTAGCAGGCAGCCAAGTCAAGCTTATAATTCCCCTATAGTAAAAGTTAATGGTAAATTTATTATATTGTTTGACTTGTCAAGAGATCACTATTGCCCCAACTTTAAAGGTTTTTGATTTTGAGTGGTGACGGATTTAGAATACATAATATCACCACCTCATTCCATCCTGAGGGTATCGTAAGAGCCGACAAAAGGCCGAAAACCTAACCGCAAGTGAAGAAAAACTTGAAAGGCTAATTACCCCCCCCCCCCCCTGTGATGGGAGTAGTTGCGACTAAGCAGTGGGTAATTTATTGGCTGAATAGTAGTAGTAAGAATTATTAGCTCGCTTATATTCATATGCCACAGAAGCCAGTGGCCAATTGATTACAGCACTACGATCAATGGTGTCAAGGAAAGTCAGTTTATTGAATTCCAATTAATTTTCGACAGCCTTGAGCGGTTCCGTCGCCATAAATCTGTGCGTCGGTGGGTCCCCGTACATAAAATTATGCGACCTCGGTGATTGGCGACGCACTCGCCCACTCAGTGTTGCCCGTATTGCATCAACTAACTTATAACTAAATAGTACATTTACATACGAAACTCCCAATATAACTAGAGTATGTGAACAGATTCCGATCCGTGTTGTGACAAATCTATAATACATAGCGTCACCACCCCATTGCATAGTGAGAGTGTCGGAAGAGCCGACTAAAGGAAATGACAAAGCCTAGCCGCAACCTTTGACCTGCGTGGCACAGTAGGCTAATTCCACTCACGTAATTGGAGGAGGCTCAACTGAGTAGTGGGTTTGAAGCCAGTATCCTATAATCTTAAAATGATTGAGCACATTTTCTTTACAATAGGCACAATTATGTTGGAACTGTGGAAGCTTGAAGATTGTAAACTGTTTTCTAGTTACCTAGTACAGTCATTTGCTTCGAAATAATTATTGGTCCCAAGTGTTTGAGAATTGGGTAATTTTATAGATTTCAATTACCTTTTTCCTAATTTCACCTTTGCTATTTCGTGTCTGCGCCAATCGGAGCGCCATATTAGTAAAATGGTACTGAGTAACCAGTTTTCGATAATATTTCCTATCTAATTATACTAGTACTAGAAAATTAAATACAGATATTTTGTCAGCTTAGTTTTCCATGCCTAAAATGTACCTTCATCGTGTAGCCGCAAGCTGGCAACCCTCGCTTTTCGTCCCGACCCACATGTCAGTCATGAAAATTACAGGGCGTACGATAAGATGACGTCATGTGTCCAAATTTTCTCACACCATTTCCCCGATTTACGACAAGACGAAATTCTGTGACGAATGACTTCATTTAGATGAAGTCAGCCTAAATTTGTCGACAATTTGTCCAAAAAGGTTGTGGATGCGGTCTAAAACGCTGATTTCAGATTCATAAGAATGTATTGTCGCTAGAATATTCAAGTCACCTAGAACATATATTTTATTGAAGAAAGTGAACTTAGTTGAAAGATATGTGAAGTTCTCGGGATTAAGAATGAATCATATTAATATTTACGTTCAACTATAAAACTAAAGATAATCTGCACAGTTGAAGTGGCAATCGGCAGGCCATGTAGCCCGAAGAACGGATGGCCGTTGGGGCATAAAAGTCTTGGAGTGGCGCCCACGTATGGGAAAGAGAAGCGTGGGAAGCCCCCCGACTAGGTGGACGGACGACCTCGTGAAGGTCGCTGGGAGTCAGTGGATGCGGTCTGCACGAGATCGTGCGTTGTGGAAATCTATCGGCGAGGCCTATGTTCAGCAGTGGACCTCTGTGGCGATAGATAAAACTATTAACAAGATTCACTCGAAAATTACAAGTGATAGAAGTTCAGTGTTTTACTTCAAGTAGCCAGTTACTTACTTAGTTAATAAAGTTTTATTAAACTATTTAAGTACTAGCAGACCCGGTCAAGCGTAACTGTGGCTAATGTTTTTGTTTTACTACATTTAATAACATTATTAAAGATAAATGAATGTTAATTTAACTTTTAACATAGCGCCATCTATTGAATACTTACTCAATCTAGTCTACTGATTTCGCCATCTGTTAGAATCGTTAGGAGCTAACATATAATTTGCAATAAATATATGATGATAATTGCTGTATGCTTGTATGATTCTTCTTCTCAGCCTGTAAATGACCCACTGCTGAGTCGGGCCTCCTCTAACTACAAGGAAGGCAATTAGTTTACTGTGCGCTGAGCAGACGGGTTGACACAGGGTTTCGTTTCAAGTCCCTTCTCTTGCGGCTAGGTTTTCGGCCTTGTCATTCCCTTTTGTCAGCTCTTACGACACCCTCAGAATGGAATTGGATGGTGACTCAATGTATTCTAAATCCGTCATTAAACGGACAAGTTTTTAGTATGATTATTTATGATTACTAATACTTATTTATCTTGTCTTCAGTTTTAGATTACTTTTAGATCAAGACGAATTTAATGTTTAATCAGTTCTTGTAAAAACGTTACAGGCGAGTTGATAATATTAGTTTGGGATGTAGTAAATTGAGATTGGAATATTCCCAACTGAGCTCAAGAGGATCTAAAATTAATTCCAAAATGGTAACTTAAATGTTTGCCATTCGTACCTTTGCTTTAGCGTTCTCAAAGAAACAGTTGTTTGAGTTTGCGAGAAACATCTCGAAACATACATAATCTCGCTAAACTTTTGCAAGGGTTGCCATAAATAACAAAAGTAAGATTTCATTTTTACGAGAAAATAATAGAATTTTCCTGACGCCGGCAATTCACATGGCTATTCGTATATGGTATTTGTGTGCGGTATTCGTATTGTTTGACAAATATACTATGCACGCTTGGCGCTTAATGTGAAATATTGCCAAGTGAAGTGCCGCCATTAGACATTTAGCATACTTCCTTCAAATAAGAAGACTAAAGGAACTAGATATGTAGAAAACTTAATATGAAATCCTGTACCAAGCTATGTGGCCACCGAGGCTTTACTTTCATGAAGTTGGAATAGGCTCGAGTAGGAGGATGAGGAGTGGATCATTTACCTATGTATTGAGAAAATAAAGAAGATGAAAGCAAAAATAAATTTGCAGAGACACATTAATAAATGAAAGTCTTAAGCGTTTAAATTAACTTATTCATGCTCTTTGTGAATATAGTGAAATTAGACTAACAAAAAGAATATATAGCGGGAGTGTGAATGGGAACGTTGAAGGCGCAGCCTGGAAGGACATTTCATAACCAAATAGGTGATGTCTTAAAGAAAGGTCAGGTTAGAAGCACCCTAAACCGACGAGTATGTGTGAAGAGGTTGATGAATATGGAAGAAGCGAATTTTGTGAGCCAGGATCGTAGCAAGTGGAAGGATGTGATCTCTGCCTACCCCTGCGGGAAGATGGCGTGACTGTATGTACGTATGTATTCATGCTCTTTGTGAATAGTGTTTGCATATTCCAGTAACTTACTAAGTAATAAAGTCAAATTTGCACACGCCTGTGGTACTGACAGTTTCGTGGAAGACGCGTGCTCGATCTGCGACTTAATTTAATGGAGAGTTGATTTATTACGGTGCCTTTATTAGGCTTGCCTTATTAATTTTTAATTACTTTTCCTCAAGCAAGCTTTTAAGTGAGCCTTAAAAATGTTCCAAGTTGTTCAGATAATTCGGTTGCCTGGTGAGTTGTAGGAAATTGAATTAGAATGGTTTAGTTTTTTCGATTTACTTTTATATGATGCCGTCAACCGGGTTTTACTCTGGATGTCATACGAGGCACTGGTGAAGGGATGAGATGGGCAGGACACCTAGGTAGGAGCAAGAGAGCGATAACTTGCCAGCGTCGCCAAGTAGGCTGGAAGAGGCCCGACTCAGCAGTGGTCCTTCTATGGGCTGAGTAGTAGTTTAGCTCTTTAGCAGTAACTGGTGGTAATGTAATTTTAAGCTGCCTAAAGAGCTTCACCACACCGGCCGAATAGATAGACTCTATATAAAAATAAAAAATAAATATCTTTGGACATTTCACACAACGCCATCTCGTCCCAAGCTAAGCAACTTAATGCTTGTGTTATGGTAACGAGATGGATGATAAACTACTTATATACTTTTTTTTTTGTAAATACATACATATTATAGATAGAAATGACACCCAGACTCCGAGCCAGTGCCTCTGGTTTAGACAAAGACACTCGCCCGACCCCGGAATCGAACCCGGGACCCGTTGATCCAAAGGCGGCACATCTAACCACTAGACCAACGAGGCATTCATTCTATATGAGGACAATATTCCTTGTTGTGTCCCACCGACCTTGCAACACTGGGATCGTTTTCTCCGCATGTAATGTCAGTGCGATCGCGATCAATGGCTGATTGAGTCGCGACGCCGATCCCCGGGGATCACTAGGGAAAGCACCACTCGCTCGATACCTGACTATTCGATTCCAACGGACTCGATACGAAATTTCCGAATGATTTACCGCGTTTTATTACTTCCATCGGGATATTATACTACTTTTATTCATTCGATATGCGTGAATGGAGTCGTATACGTTTCGTTACGTTACGTTGCGTTCGAGTACGTTTCACAGACCTCCTTGTCCAAATGTATTCCATCTCAGCCTATAAACGACCCACTGCTGACTTTGATCTCCACCTATTTCTCTCAATTCTATGGAGGGAAACAGCCCACTGCCACGCTGACCAGGCAGGTCTGTATCACTTTGAGGGTAGCTTGCGATCCTTAAGTCACCTCCTACGACACCCTTAGAATGGAATAGCTTGGAATAACATTGTGTATTCTCCATTTTCATGGTGGGAAATTAATCTACTACTACTGTGAAATGTGCTGGCATTATGCCTATGTGTATTAGTTTAGTTTCACTCTGCCTACCCCTGCGGGAAAAAGGCGTGACTTTATGTATGTATTAGTTTCATTAAGCACCTCATGTGACCCTCCAGGATGAAATGGGTTGGTATGATGCCGTTTATTATTAGACCTGTTCAGCCATTTTAAAGTTATCCGGATATACTGGATGTTTTTAAAATTGGTTTTGGTTTATAGAGACAAAGATTTATAATGACAGGATGGCCTTCTTTATTAGTTTCGTTACTCTTAGTCATAATATAATCACTTTGCCACAAGGATAACTTTAAAAGTTGCATCAATCAATCAAACTTTAATGAAAGTTAACGGAATTACAATAGGAACGCATACAACCATCAAATATTAGTCTAGTAACTATCAAGGCATTAACTATTCACTTCAAAGAGATTTCGTTTAAATTAATAAATGGCGATTAGTGACAATCGCGGTGCGCGGTCTTCCATTCAACGCGGCGTCTAGTCGTAACGCCAGGGTCTAAGATGGAGCAGGCAATTCAAGGAAATGCCCTGCCCTGTGGGGCACCGGCTCTCACATAATACACACGACGAAACAGTAAAACTGCTTGGCGTCGGACTTAGATGTGAGGGTGGTAGCTAGCCGGGCGGGCCAGATACCACCACCAAGCGTGCTAGGTTTTGTTGACTTTTAAAACACACGTTTTTTCTCAGCGTGAGGTGGGGAAGTTTTATATTCTGCCCCGTCCCCACACGGGGATGATACCAACCTTCTCTTCCATAGCATCAATTTGTAGACGCGCCATAAGACTTTTTATATAGTATCTGTACAAATTGTTTTCAGCATCTCCGTAAATGTGTTGCCCGTTGTATAAATCAAGCGGAGATGGTAACACTTGTTGATCTTAATATATTTTATTGGACCAAACAATACGGAGAGGAAAAGGCCATTAATGTAATGCACCATAAACATTATGGCTCGACTTTGGCTCTCGCCTCTTGTGTTTTGTGTATGGGCTACCGTAGACTAATAAATTGTTAAATTATTATACTGGATGGAACAAAATCTGTATAGCCATCCAAAGCGACGGTTTTATAGTCTACCAATTATTTCTTGGACCATCAGGACAGATAACCGGTCTGTCCTGGTTGATATTGAGTGGGGTTTCTGTGAATATTTCTGTATTTATGTCACTTTCTTTTCATTTAATATTAAGATTATGTACCGACGTATTTACTAACTACGATGCGTGACGACTACTAAGCGAGTCGCGGGACGAATGTCGGCGACGCGACTACTACCTCGTATACCTACTACGTGTACTAGCCTCAATGGATTTGTAGGGCGCCATACAAATCCATTGAGGTTCGTACTTGAAGACAAGGAAAATAAAAAATCGTTGAATATAGAAGATTTGCGTAGCCTGTGTACGAAGGGCATTAGTGTCACGTTCCCACTGTAAGGATGACATTGTTTTTATTCAAATGGTGCGCTTGTCTGCAGCGTCATTCCGCCACGCTTCAGAGTTTACGATTACTACGTGTCCCAAGATCATTTTCCACTTCTATAATCTTGTAGTTTTTACTTCACGTGTATCAAAAATATATCAAGTTTTAATTATAATATTTTGTAATAATCATGAAGTAAATTCTAGTAAGTAAACTCTGTAATTTACCCTTTACTACGAAAATCACGTACATAGACAAGCTTGGAATTTTGCACAATTAAAGTGTTTATGGAGAAATTTGCAAAAATTTAATATTTTTACACAATATGGCTTAAAAATAGAATTCACGTTAGATATGCCGCCTTCGGGTCAACGGGTCACCGGTGCGATAACGGTGTTGGGCAATGTTTTTGAGTACTGGGTCGGGGTGCGAATTTAGCGCAGTCTTTTAAAAAAATAAGTATTAAGAAAAATTTCCAATCTGTTTATGATTTAAATTTGTAGTCAATCTGAATAATTGTTAGTTGGTCCTATAACTATTATTGGCTTCCTGCCTTTTGCCAATTTTGGCTGAATCGGCTTCAGTCTAACCTGATTTGCTTAATGAGACTTGTACCAATTACCATTTGATAGATATAAGAATGGCACGGCTTCATTGACGAGGCTGGGTGTAATATGATGGACATCCATCCAAAATCCACCAGAGATGCTGCTTAACCTGCAGACAGATTGCGTTCACTATCTGCTTTTATCTGTAAATGAATTGTGCTTGAAATTCTACAACTCAACCTCCAGTTTGTGTCCAAAAATGTAGCCTTGCTTTGTTAAGCGTGCAATAAACAGTTTAAATGTCAAAGACGCGACGAGATATGAAGTTGGGGTCGGTGCCGCATTCTGGTGCCGTCCCTAGGGGCGACGAGGTATGTCTTTGTTATCAAGATGCCACTAAAATACCTCCTTATCTTGGCAACGAGACTCTGTGGAATATTTTCCCGAGTGTTGTAAGGGTCGCTTGCTATCTGTGGTGTAACTGTAACGCAGCGTATCCCAAACAAGTTATGTGATAAACTACGTCTAAAAAACTGACTTCAAAAACTAAGGAGTAGAAACATAATTTAAATTGATAAACCTCTTATGTTCTACCTTTTGATAGGTTATGATAGGCTTTCGATAGGTAAGTCGGTGCCAAGCCAAATGTAATAATATTTGTAGGTTAGATACTAGGTTAAAAAAATGTCAATGGAATAGAGAGCCTCTTCCTTTTTGAAGTGTGAATGTAGATATGACGACTGATAGGTGTGTATGGAGAACTACCACCTAACGTGGGACAGGGGCCGTAAGATGATAATGGTAATTTTAAATATGACGATTTATAAGAGTTTTGTGACAAAACCTACGTAAATAAAGTTCCTTTTGAGTTTTAAGTCGGTTAAAAATAAATACTACACGACCCTGGTACACAAAAGCACCTACCCGACCCCGAACCCGAGCCTGTGAAGCGTGTGAAGAAGCATAGTTATACCATTTATATCGTGGAAATCGGGCCTAGAAATTCATAGCTCTTGGAAATAATCAGATTAGGGCGAGTCTTGAAGGCTGTCGTATCAAGCGATGATCTTATTGCTTCAAGGCATGTCTCGAGACATAAATACATTTAGATTATAACTAGGTTTCAGTCGGGATTATCTAAACACTCTCTTGGTTAATATACCTGACTTAAGGTCTTTGAGTTCTTGTCTTTGAGGATTGTTAATTTAAGATTTGCGTCTAAACCCTACATTGATTTATCTTTAAATAAATAAACAAATGAATTAGCTGTTACATTTCAAATAATATTAAGCTAAAGCACTTTTAGGTAAAGCCGAGCTAGACAGTAGGTATAGTATTTTGCCAAACCTGTTTCTTCGGGACTGGCTGGTATGGAAATCGCTGGTATATTTAGAGGTTTATGGTTTTGTGAATAAAATAGTTGGGGCTAGCAACTAACCCACTTTCGCCGAGTTTGTGAAGTATTTTACAATTTGTATAAAAGGGAAGATTTTGTGGTTTATGGTTTCATGAATAAAACAGTTATCAACTGACTCTTGTCATAGATATTACAAAACAATATAGAGAGTTTGTTTTCTAGAATGAAATAAAGCGTCGTGCAATTTGAAAACGAACTTAGCATGGATATTAAAAATATCATAGCTCAAACACAACCGCGTTGTTTTCAATTAAATGTAGGCAGCTGAAATATTGAAAAAGTACGTTAAGTAAATTTATGCAAAAGAAATCAGTCTCACAACAATTATTTTTCCTTGTAAAAATCAAACTAAAGTTTTGTGAATTGGGTAATTTTAGCACAAATGTCAGAAATCTTTCTAGTTTCGAAAACCTACTGCATCACAATGTATGTCTTTTTTAATATAGTACCATCTATAATGTTAAATAATGAAAATCTTTATAGTTGTGTTTATAAAGCGACCTCTCCCACTTCCTGGAATAGATTACACTTTAAATGTAAGTAAATTAAAAGCTTAGCTGACATATGGAAATAAAGGTTCCTTACCTACGGTTACTGCCTACGTGAAGTAAGCAAGCCTTATCTGGCCTAGAAATACAAAGAGAGCTGGGCCGCGCCTCGGTTCACCAGTTACGCCTAACCTCCCATTTTAGGTCAAGCCACGGAAGATAATTACTGTTAGTTCAGTCAAGCAACAAAATTAGAATATTGGTATATTATAGCAATTTCCGTGTGGTGACGGATTTAGAACAAATAGTTGTTGTTACTTGTTACCTTGTTACTACATAATCAAAAAACCTACATATCTGTTTTATTTTTAATTCTCCTGTCATGTAAATAGATTTTTCCTTTGATTGACACTTCTAAATATACCGTCGTATGCCCAACATGTGTTTTATGTTTTCTTCCTGAAAAACCCCAACAATAGTTCCACCCCCAATTATATCCTGAGGGTGTCTTAAGAGCCGACAAATGGAAATTACAAGGCCAAAAGAGAAGGAACACTAGATACGGAACCCAGTGCATAGTAGGCTAATTACCGTCCACGTAACTGGAGGAGGCCCGACTCAGCAGTGGATCATATATGTGCGGAGTAGTAAGGCCATTTACTCAGTCTTGAATCATAAAACCGTCACTGCATAGTACGGCATTTTTCAATTGAAAGAAGAAAATTTTATTTTTTACAAAAGATGACTCACCGCAAATATCCTTGAAACGCGAAGGCTTACAAACATGTAATTCCGGGCCACAAATGATACTATGACCCGGAACCGCAATTCAATGCCCAACGTCTCTATTTGGGTTGAAAGGCATCAATAAAATGTGCTCAGCTGTTTGACTATCATCTCTTTGATGACATTTTCAACGTTGGTTATGTTATTATTCATTGTCCTGGTAAAGTTGCGTTTGAAGCGCGTTTCTACGTTTATGGGTAACCAAGATCCTTCTTGTCCCTCGGGAGTAATCTGACCTCACTAAAATATGATTTGCGTGCGGCCCTGCTTATAGTAGCTCAGGGCTGCCAGTCTTCAACGGAAATATTATTAAAATTAATTTACTACGATCCTACGTAAACGTTAGCTTTGACAACTCATCGTAACTAAACCATGGCTTTAATTCACGAGTTGCCAGTTCGATTCCATAGTCGGGCAATTGCGTGCCTTTGGTCATGCTTGTGGAGACTCGTGGGATACAGGGATAACAGGAACAAGAAAATATCAGGCAGGCTTTCCATGAAATTATGTATTTACAACACATAGGTAAGTTTCTTTGTGATAACATTTAATAAAATGTAATACGTATTTTGGCAAATATAACATGAACGTCACAAAATAAACCACTTTGAAGTTTCATTTGCAATTGTACGTGCTTCGCATTTTAATGTTGCGCGGGGGTTGGCGTACATGTGAGGAAATATTTAACGGATTTCAACAAGTTATTTGTTAGCGTAATTACGAACAAGCTTGTTACCGTTTATTTTTGGTTTACGTTAATCTTGATGAGTGGTTATTCTTTCAACATGCAATGTTAAATTGCAGTGTTGGTATGAATATATTTTAACGGAATGGTGTCAAGGCTCGGAAGCCGTGTTCAAAGAAATTTATTTGATAAATAATGTCTTTTTTATGAACCACTCAAAAATCTATCCCTTGTTTGTTGGGACTGTACGGACCGAGGCCCCCAAGGCATAACCTTGGGCATAGCAGGCAAGGCAACATGTGTCCTAGAGGTGGAGGACTCCGGAAATGCCAATTGGTTTTGGTGCGCTAGTCGGGGCGCTATTTCCATATATTCCGCGTCCCGAGGTCCACATATCCCGGGTCCATGTATGAGAATAAGGTGGTGCCCAATAACAATTACTCTGTACCAACCCACCTAGCTAGCGTGGTGCAGTAGGCATCACAGTGAGGTTAGGTAATTACACCCTCCACGTAGTTGGAGGAGGCCTGACTCAGTACCTGACCGACGTCAGAAATAACTTTATGATTGTTATCCTACAAACATAGAACGCTGTGTTCTAATATCCACCTAACTCTTATAAAAAGAAATATCATTTAGTGAGTTCATTAATCTACTACATTTTATTTATGTGATTTAGGAACCGATTTGGAAAGTTCGTCTTTTTATTCGATTAGTATTGCGTTCGAATTGGTTCCTTATACATTTATTGATATCGGTTCAGTAGTTTGCTGTAAAACTTCATATAAGTGAACAAAACTAAATGTTAAGGCAAATTTTATTTTAGGACGTCATATTAGTACTAAAAATAAAAATATTTTGCAGGAAATGAATTTTTGATGGTTTTGATCGTGTTCATTAATTTATATCCCAATGTTTCAGACACTTTGCAGTGTCTGTGTCGCGGATTTCCTGCAATGTGCAAAGAGCGTGGAAACCTTAGAATTCATTAAAAACATTTTAACAAAACATGTAAACCGAAAATATTCAATAACTCACCAAGTTCTTTCAATAAATAAGCTAAGAGCTAAGTGTCTTACCCATTCATTTTAATTTCTAAAAATAACATTCATTGATAAAAAACTATAACATGCAAATAACATAAAACACACTAAACTAGATGACTAAAATAGAGTAAATAACTAAAATTATAAGAATGTAATTTGCGCCAGATCGCTGTCATCGGGTACGGTGCCAAGAAGGCTAGTAGCATTGCCACGTTGAATGGCAATTCTAATTCGCTGCGCGAAGTAATAACCAGCCTTCTGGTCACCGGTTAAAGTTAAGAGACGCCGGGATAATTATTTGTAAAAAGAATTGAATTCTGTGCCCTTTAATTACGATTTTATTTTAATTTTTTCACATTATATTGATAACACACTACACTGCAAGGTGAAATAAATGTCACTGTAACTTTATTGGCGTGTCAACCCTATCTCAAAGGGTTGCGTCTTGGATCTGACATCATTTAATACAGAAATAGCCTTTTTGGAATAACTTACCCGAACTTCGGCTATTGTTAAGGGGGATATGAAGTCTCCAAACGAAGTGGTATCAGTGACAGATTAGGAAGTTTTGTGCTGTAGGAATTTAAGTGTTTAACGATTGTTCACTTATTTCTGAACGTTACATTGCAGAACTTTGAGCTTTGAACATTTTAGTTTAATTATTGACAAATTAACGGGATTGGTGAAGGGTTTATAATACATAAAAGCACCATCCCATGCCACCCTGAGAGTGTATCAAGTTTTCCTTCTCATACGGCTAGGTGAACTGCCTCTTACGACACCCTCACGACACGGGCCGCATTAGCAATGCTACTTGTTAAACATAATATGTATTAATAGAAATAATGTGTTATTGATGTATAGTAGTAGCGGATACTGGGCTCTTCAGCGCAAAAACTGGCGCCCGCCGGGACTCTTGGGGCGTGGGAGTGACGTCATATGTTCACTTATGACGTGTGCGACTACATCACGACGCTAAATTCTTAAAATTCGCTTCCTTCATAAAAGTGTTGTACACAGCCAAATGTTTGATACAGTATACAGAATATAAGCAAGTATTGACAACTTGATAGGAATTTCCCAACTAGCTGGTACAAAAAATGTAAAACAAACCGTAGCTTCCAATGGTTGAGGCAAAATGGCCATTCAAACTTGCCTTGATCCCTACAAGCTGGATTTTTGCACTCGTCTTGAATATGTAATTGCGAATGGTGTGTCCCTTGATCCCGCTTGTGCGTTATTTTTTAATCGTAGTCAAAGGAAGAAAAAGAACAACATCCAATTTGGATCGCAGGAACCCGGTTCGATTCCTGGGTTGGGAAAGTGTCTTCGTGTAAACCAGAAGCATTTGCTCCGAGTCTGGGTCAATTGTGTTCGTGAATTACATGTTTGTAAAATAAAATGCCCCTACGATACGCGTTATTTAAATATAATGCAGGGGTATCGTTAAAAAACAAATACCTCGCCTTTGCCTTTTGTCAGTTCTTACGATACCCTCAGAATGAAATAGAGTGGTGACGCCATGTATTCTATATGCGTCACAACACGAGTTTTTACCCGATAATTTTCAATTTTATAAATTGAATACATGTCGATTTTAGGAAATCCCATACACATCTAGATAAGTTTTAGAAGCGATAACCGTTTTCGTTTATCACATCTTTCTAGCAAACAAAAAAGAAACGAAATTTAAGGATACATTCGTTCGGCACAACGAAACATAGATACAGACACCCCAAAGTAAAATGTCCTCTTTTTGCGGGGGTTTAAAAACCGAGACTTTGCAAAGTCAACCAATTTGTTTAAAGGACTCTAAAATAAAGAAAATGGAATGAATACTAAAAGATTTTCTTCTGGTTTCGCGAGCATTATCTGAGCATTACTTTCCTAGCTTAATAAACCGCGCCGTAATTTATAATATTATATGAAAATAAACCATATTGCGCAAACAATAAGCTACAATTTGCAAGCACGACTGCGTATACAAAGGGGATACGAAAACCAGGCCCAGTAGTAAAGTAAATAGAAGTAATGCCAACTTTGTGGCGGCGGAAGCGAGAGCGGGTAGTTATTTTTAATAAGTAATAGTATGTAGTATTACATTTGTCGTGACGGTTTACATAACATAGGGTCACTACCCCATGTAATCCTAGGAGTGTTGTAAGCCGAATAAAGGAAATGACAAAGCAGATAATGTAGCCACCTGACCATGTGTCTGGAGTCCCAACCCAGCAGTCGGTTTTAGGGTATGAAATGATGATATCATATTATATTTAAAAAAATAAGGATTGCTTTTAATAGTGAATGCTAGTTACTAAACTAACTGTTTTTCTCGTAAAAGAAAATGAAAAATAGCAAAGTACATACTTGGTAGGTAATAAATGAACACACATACTATGTACCTAACTGAATATACTATGTGCCACAATCCAGAAAAAAGCCATTGCTTTAACTGTTCTGTGTTTACTGATCTTCTTCTACTTTTTCCTTCGATAGTTCACTGGTCACTTAATGATGTGGTAAGCGAGATGGTGATGCTCGGTATATCAGCTAACTTTATAGTTGTTTTTAGTTATCACTACATAGTCCGTCCCTATGTATGCTTAAATCTTTAAAACTACGCAACGGATTTTGAAGCGGTTTTTAATAGATAGAGTGATTCAAGAGGAAGGTTTATATGTATAATACATGCATAATTGCACCGTGTGAAGCCGGGACGGGTCGCTAGTAATTAATAAACCTAACGTTCATGTATTTTCGGTCATAAACACTAACAGTGGAGCAAACGTTTTGAGATCAAAAAGAGTATCACATAAACGTCCTGTCCTTCTCAAAGTTCCGATAGATACCAAAACTGATGATACTTCCATTAATAGCCCATGGGCCGCTCCAATGAAGCCGTGGGCAGATGCAGGAAAACAACAATTTCAAGTGTTCATAATCACGTAATATTTCCAATCACCACAGTCGCACCCTCAAATTAAATTTACTCGGAGCCAGGGCGGGGGCAATCACAATGTTCTCTCCTAGCAGCATCCTTTATATTTTTCTACCCGTTCTCAATTTGTGTGCACAGGGATCTGCGCTTCTTATTTTGATTTGTTCATTGTCTTTTAAAAGTTTTCTTGCTTTTGTTTTGAAACTTCCGCGCGGCGTATTGGTCGTTTGTTCTTGGTATTATTTCGTCTGTGTTTTTACATTACTCCGTATTATACCATGACATTATACATTTAATTAAAGTTCACTATTGTTTTATTTTGAATGTAACAGAATAAAATTCAAATCAAAATGTTCAATTCTATTCGAATAAATTCTTGCTAATGCTTTCAAATAGTTATCAAATGATCAAATGCAATCAAATGTTAAAATTAATATAATAATTAATCATTTAGTTTTTACCACCGGTTCGGGATGCCATTCCACAGAGAAGAGACGGCAAGAAACTCCACGGTTGCTCTTTTTAAATTAAATGGTTTGTAATGTGAATATTCTTTGTCTGCCAGCCTCACAAGGTAGTAGTAGGTAAGGATTTGGAATCCGCGGTAGTATCAGCCCATTCCATCCTGAGGGTTTTGAACGAGGTGACTAAAGGAGGCAGGAAACCTGCAAATCCGAACAGACGAAGACTACCAGGCAGTAGCTCAGCTGGTGATATCTATTCAATCCGAGTACCCGGCGGCGAGGTACGCAAAATTGAATGTCGGAGTCATATAGCCTAATGACAATAAATACTACAACTTTATGTTTATAACTATTTCTACAAAGTAACGCAATATCCCTTTTTAATAACAATGACAACTCTTTTTAAATCGCCAGCTTTATTGTGATACTGTCGTTTCGCACGAGTATTGAACAAAAAATACAAAAATCTGTTATAGTTAGACATATATCTTTTTAAATTAATTAATAATTTAATTTGTCTGATTTGGATGTAAATGCTACATTATTTTAAATCATCATTATCATTTCAGCCAAAAGACGTCCACTGCTGGACATAGGCCTCCCCCAAAGATTTCCACAAAGGCCGGTCCTGGCCCGCCCGCATCCATCGTTTTCCGGCGACCTTAACCAGGTCATCGGTCCACCGTGTGGGAGGCCTACCAGCACTGCGCCTTCCGGAACGCGGTCGCCACTCGAGGAATTTTCTGCCCCATCGGGCATCGGTCCTGCGCGCTATGTGCCCTGCCCACTGCCACTTAAGTTTGGCAATCTTGTGGGCTATGTCAGTGACCCTGGTTGGCCTGCGTATCTCCTCATTTCTGATTCGATCTCGCAGAGAAACTCCGAGCATAGCCCTCTCCATTGTCATTATTTTAAAGATTCATCAAAATTAATGTAGTAGTTTTTGCGCGAAAGAGTAACAAACAAACATTCTTACAAACTTTCACGTGTATAAGATTAATAGGATTCCCAACATCACGTTCCTAAGTAAAGAGTGCTATTTAATGATATGTACAATTTCAAGTACGTGGCCACAGCATTGACATTGGCTGTTATTAGTGCCAACCTGAAGAGCAGGGAAGCCATGCAGGCAACCTGACGATAATCGTTTGTGAGCCTCAACCTTTACACTCCACTTAGCACATTGAAAAGCATTTACATAATCGTTAGGCCGCGACCTTGGCAAGATCGTGGGTTGCTATAGCCGCTTTCCGGGATGGAGCCCAGAGAAGGAAGGAGGATCGGGAGCGCAACTGGGAGTGCCTGAACTTGCCACTGACCGAGTCAGATTCCGGGGTAGAATTGATACTCCACGTAATGCCGAAAGCCTGTGTGGAATGGTTACATGGGGTCCGATCTTGACACTAAAAGAGTAATATTAAAGTCCGGCGCCAAGCAGTTTTACTGGGATTCGTCGTGTGTATGTGAGAGCCGGTGCTTTCCATCACGCAAACCTAGGGTCAAAGGCATTCAAGTCACTGATAAAAAAAACTGACTGGGAGAGAAAGAACTATTTTTTAAAGACCTGCCCCCGGCCGTTGGGAACTGACCGGGGTATGTGGGACTCCGGGGCGCGTAGATATGGTGAATTGCGCCCCGACCTACCCACTAAAACCAACGGCGCTCCTCGACTGCCCAAACCAGGGCCACGGGATTCACTCCCATTACGGGAGCATGCTCCGTGACCCTGGGGGCCTTGGCCCGCCTCTTATAAAGCTATTGGAGCCCCATGCTCCAAGGCGGGCCCCTCCGATTATGAGGCTGTACTAAATAATACACGCGAGTCGCCCCTCCTCCTAATTCATGGAGGGAAATTTGCCAACTGTGCCACGCTGCCAAAGCAGGTTGGCACAGGGTTGTGTCAAGTTTCCCTTCTCTTGCGGCTTGGTGATCTGCCTCTTGTGTGCCCTTAGTCGCTTCTTATGACAACCTCAGGATAGTGTGGGTTGGTAACTAGCAAGGCTACGTAAGGTTAGCGAGTGGATTTAGACTATCAGAAATGATGAACGACACCCATATGTCCGACCCCGGAATGGAGCTGGGGACATGTGACCAAAAGCAATTATTAAATTGTTATCTATACTCTATACTAATATATAAAGCTGCAGAGTTTGTTTGTTTGTTTGTTTGTTTGAACGCGCTAATCTCAGGAACTACTGGTCCGATTTCAAAAAATCTTTCAGTGTTAGATAGTCCATTTATCGAGGAAGGTTATAGGCTATATTTTATTTTCAAAAGAATTAGGGATCCGTATGAAAATTGCGATTTTGTAAACCAAGGTGTAAAATCGAAAACCTATTTATGCGTGCGCCGCAAAAACTATTGACAATAGAACAAAATGATGTACTACGGGTTTGTAGATCTTATAAAGATCTACAAAAAAGTCCGCGAGAGCACATATCTAACTATCATAGTTTAGTCACAATAACCGATTTTATGTTCATAAAAAATATGCACGGGTTCGAAGCCCACGCGGGCGAAGCCGCGCCCAAAAGCTAGTTTAATATAATAAGAGAGACATTGATAATTATTAATTTTGCTCAATATTTTGTTACAGGTAAATTTCACTGAACTGTTGAGAGATTAAGTCACCAAAAGGTAATTTGGGCTATAAATGACCCCCCGGTTTGTTGAACCTCCTCCAATTTAATGGGGGGAATTAGTCTACTGTGCCACGCTGGCCAGATGGATGGGCACAGGGATGGGTGAGACTCCTTCTCTTGAGGCTGTCTGATTCTTGCGTTTCCTTTGTCACCTCAGACTGGAATACGTTAGTGGCATTTTATATTCAAAATCATCAGACGGACTCAAAACGGTATTTAAATATGTTCTTTAAAAAAGCAACAGTAATTTTCCTTCCGAATCTATTACTTATTTTCGAAACACACCTGCTTTCTCCCCCCTTGTCGAACACCCACATTAAGGAAATGGCACCGTAATATCGTCACATAATTTATTTGTACCTCAGAATCAATAAAAGGAAAATACCATCAAATATTTTCCCGCCGAATCGGGGAAAACGTACTAAGCGTACGAACTTGCATTTTGTAAGACCTTTCGGTCGGATGAGTTTCATGAGGCTCGAGGTTCTGTCTTTATTGGGTTAGCGAGCAAGCGGTACGCTTGTCAATGGCTTCGTAGCTGTGACGTCGGCATTTGTGAAGAGTTCCTTTTTTATTGCGCAAACAAATCTTTTTAGACAATATTGAACTGATCAGGGACTTATGGTGAAGAATTAAAAAGTATATATATATACATAGTTCAATATTAAGTTGCTTGATATGAATGAATGAACGTCGTGGCCTGTTGGTAGTCGCAGTCTGGTATAATAGGTTTCATTACCTCCATCAATTTGGAGGAGACCAGACTCGCTCGTGGGTTATCACCCAAGGTAAGGAACTTGGTTCTTACAAACATAAACCAACTTTATGCCGGATAATAAAACGTAAAAGCCATGAAAATAGTATGTGTATGTACTAAAAACTTGTTCGGCTCCCGACCGAATAGAGGGGTTCCGTACTTCATAACTCTTAATCGGGTGAACCAATACTTAATTTGGAGGCTATTTGCTTGAAAGGTGTGCTAAAACAAAGAAAATCTACTTACCTATTTTCTGTCTTTTGTTGTCAGGGGTTTTTAAATCACAAATTGTTACTAGGAACGAAGAATCCACATGGTTTACCAACCGTAGCAAAATTTACCAAAGAGTAGAAAAGACGTTTATTTTCGTACATTTAAACTCCACTGGAGTTGCACGCTGCTTGGCAATAGATGGCGCCAACGCCCCATTAAACCTAGTTCACATACTCTGGTTTATGTTGCAATAGTAAAACTACTGGCGATCATAAACCGCCCGCTGAAGTTTTAAAACTGGCTATACTGTGTTTTCGTGAATACTGCACCCGCGGGGCGATGTCTGTACATATTTTTGTTAAAATACACAATGCAGTACATTGTGTGTTTTTACCTACTCGTAGACCATTGAAAGTTAGTAGAGATCCGCTGATCGCTAGCCGGGTTACGCGTGACTCCGGGGTGAGAAAACCTACCCACTAAAACCAATGGTGTCTTGAAACTGCTCGAAACAGGGTTACGCACGCCAGTGGAGGAACATGCTTCGCGACCCCAATGAGCTTTGATTGGGAGCTCCCCAGCCCCACAAAGAGGCAGATGTGATGGCTGGATAACCTGATCCAGCGCAGCGCTTAGCCACCACTAGCGGCTAATCAAATCGAACGAACTCTTAGCTATTTTTTTTAAGAATCCTAACTGCTTATATGCGATATTTAGAGTTAGATTATTTTTCATTGAGAACAAACAATATCTTGCTTAGTACTCCTACTACTAAGCCCATAAATTACGCACTGTCGAGTCAGAGCTCCCCCCAAGTTACATGGAGGGCAATTGCCTACTCTGTTACATGGAGCTTACATGGAGTCACGCACGGTAGACGTTGGCACAGGGTTTCGTATGAAGATTTCCTTCTCTTTGGGCTAGGTTATAGACCTCGTCGTTTCCTTTTATTCGTTGCCACTCGGATATGGAAGACCTTTCTTTACTCGTTTCATGTAATACACGTAGACGTGAACATGTTGTTTAAGGGGTTTTAAATTGAAATGCTTTCTTCAGTGTACTAAAATCTCCAGACATCTTTATAGACACGTTCTGAGAATACCAGTCTCAAAGGATATATACTCAAGCAATTCACACGCTATCAACGCGTATTACCTTAAAAGGTTTCAATATCGTTTAGGCGAAGCGATTCCCCCGCGCCCTTGTTTCGCTGCCAATAACCGACCCACCCTCCCTGGCATGTGTGCCAATACTCATCAACTCTAACTCTGCAAATAATGGGGGCTTCTAAATTAAGTTCAACATTTTATCTACTCGACTCTGTTCCTGGCGTAACTTTCAATTGATTCACAAACTTCTTTCTACTTCAAATAGAATACTAATTACTCTGTATAAATTCATATTCAGTTGTCAGCTGAACACAAACTGCAATAAGCTTGCTTTGTATAGCCGTAACAGTAGCGTCGGATTTAGAATACATGGTGTCACCAACCCATTCCATCCTGAGGGTGTCGTAAGACCCGACAAAAGGAAAAGACATAATCACCTGGCGTTTCCTTTTGTCGGAAGAGAAGGTAGAGAAAGGAAGAAGAAGAAGGAAAACTTGATACAAACCCTGTGCCAGTGTGGCAGAGTAGGCTGATCACTTCCAGTTATAAGCTTGAATTATGATCAATAGGCTTCTTTCGGCTTAAACAATGATGATGATACGATATGTTTGTTACACGCATGTACTATCTAGAAGTTTCGGTCCATAATCCCGAGGATTATCCTTATACCTTTAATCCCATCTCTTAAAAGCTCCAGGCTTCTGCCGACAGAGCATTTTCACTTTGCACGAAATTTGTGAGCGCGGCCCGAGGGTCTTTTCAGCCTTATTTTTGTCAGGCAAAGTACGCGTTTAAAAAATAGACGCAGGTTATTGCGTTGTGCGTATGTTTAATATCCGTGAGGTCGGATACTAAGTTCGGCCCGTGGCTCGGCTCGTGGCATGGCATGGCCCATGGCGTAGTGTTGGGCGCCTCTGCTAGATGGTGGCAGGGCGCTCTTTAGAGATGGCATTTGTCCAGCAGTGGACGAGAAAGGGCTGATGAGGAATTCTGCATCTCGACTTTGAATTTCGTCTCATGCGTCAAACTAAGTTTTCTTTTCGCGAAAGAGGAAGCTTTATGTGAACCCGATGATTTGGAAAAATACAGAGCTTGTATTACTAGACTAGCAGATAGTCTTTTTAATAAGAAACAATTTCGCGGAGGTTACGTCAAATGCCCGAACACGCCCCAAACCAACAGTTTCTGATTGAGGATCTGTCGGAATCCATAATGATTGTTTGTATTTCGTGGATGGGTGAAATAATGAAATGTTGTACGTTGGGTCTCAAGTAATAGGGTCTTAGGACGTTATTGCTATTTGGCAAGCCAAGTTGCCGAAGCCGACTGGAACCTTATAAAATAACCAATCTAATATTACGCCCAATGACCCACTACTGAGTCGGGCCTCCTCCCAACATAAGGAGGGTAATCAGCCTACTGTGCCACGCTGGCCAGACGGGCTGGTACAGGGTAATGTTTAGAGTTTCCTTCTCTTGCGTCGTTTTACGACCTTATCACTTCCATTGTCGGCTGTTAAGTCACCCTCAGGATGGAATGGGGTGGTAACACCATGTCACCACATATTTATATTGAAATTTTAATACAACAATGAAAGCTTAACAATTTATCTTTCATAACCGTATTATCGAGTTTGAAACTCATTGGAATTTCAATCAAATTCAGAATGAGTCGGTAATAATTATATTAGATTTTTTTGTACGATAAATTAAAAAATGTTAATTAATATTTGAATTTACAACTTTATCCTGTAATAATATGTTAATACTTCATGTAAGAATGAGTTAATTTGCAATTTACATTCGTTATGCGTCCGTTCAACACATTAATCTGGACATTTTTTAGTCCACGAACTGTAAAAAATGATTAAAATCAAGACTCAAGAAGGTATCTTATAATTATCTACTCTTAAAGCTTAAAATAACGTTAAAAACTCTCATGAAATCCATAATGTATGGTCAACGAGCATCTAGGGCATTCTATTGGGCTAGATTTACGCTTGCTATGCATAGCTGTGGTTCAAGCCATAACTCTTAAGCAATTTATGTCCATTGCGCGCTCTATTTCGCACTGTAGTTGCGCAGGCTGACTGCGGCCGGTAATGAATGATATCTATTTATATTGCGGCGTCGACGTACCGCGTACGTTTATTGTCAATGGGGTATTTACTATTCACCCCGTAAAAGACCCGCTGCTGGGTCGGGCCTCCTCTCATTACACGGAGGGTAAATAGCCTACTGTGCCACGCTGGCCAGACGAGTCGGTTAAGGGTTTCGTTTTAAGTTTCTCTTCTTTCGCGGCTACGTTTTAGGTCCTGTCGGTTGACTATATATTCTTAATTTGCATTAATATTATTTATGCTATATATTCAATTAAGCATTTACGTAAAATTATGATATCCGCAATAGACCCACTGTTGAATAGAGTTAACTATTGTGCGACGTTTGAAAGTTTGGCACATGTTTTATTATCAAGTGTTCTTCCTCTTGCTTCCAAGTTGTCTGTCTCTTGCGTCTTGGCAGTCGCTTCTTCCGTCACCCTCAGGACAGAATGAGTTTCCTAAATAGGTTTTCATGCGTGAAAATATGATTGGTAACTAATCTGCCTGCATGTAAAATTAAATTATGCTCTCTGTAAAATCCAGCATAAGATTTTTATGACATGAAAAATAAGATATTTTTGCGCGACACCCTCAAGATAGCACACCGTGTATATACCGAGCAATAAGTAACTACTCTACTGTTTATACCCGAATAATGTACCATTAACAGAAACAGCTATAACTCAAATCCCGTCGTTTGGCCGCGTAAAACTGATCCAATAAACGCTGGACACGTTATCAAATCTTTTATTAACTCTAAAAGTGGTTACGACACTGTGGTTCTCTTCATTAGTAATCTAGGAATCTTACTAGGATACAAAAACAGTATACAATATACAGAGGTAATTTTTCAATTATGCGCCGATGTCCACAACTAAAACTAAGAATTTTTTGAGCTTTGAAAGAAGCCCAATGAAGACTAGCTCGATTTAGATGGAAAATAAAACGAAATAATTGGAATTTTGGAAAATAAATATTTCTATTCAGAATATTAAGATTTTGAAGCTTACGAGACCCACAGGG
Organism: Clostera curtula; assembly: GCA_905475355.2. NCBI lineage: Eukaryota > Metazoa > Arthropoda > Insecta > Lepidoptera > Notodontidae > Clostera > Clostera curtula. The sequence continues at coordinate 445,120 of FR997804.1, read as the reverse complement.
TGGAACAGGTTGGTGACTTTATGCATACTGAACCTGTTACCATATGGGAGGAAGTAGGAGACGGCGCCGCGGCGTGCTAAAAGCTTCGCAGCACTAAACCAGTAATAAAGTTGCGCGTTTATTGCTTCATTTTAGTTTCGCTTGTTGTGACACTTTTGGAATTTCCTCCGGGAGTCAAGTGACAAATGCGAGTAAAGTATGGCTTCTCTTTCTATATTTGGACAGTTAATAGGTAGTAGTAGGTAACAATAGTTTTTTTAGTCACCAGGTTGCAAGCGCCGGATATAAAAAAAGACTGTAATTAGTTTTGAAATTTGCTCTTTTTAATCGTAGTTCGGTCAGTTTTTTCTTTCCATGAAAACACTAAAAATATTCTGCGAAGGTCTCAGTAAAAAGTTTTATATACATTTTAAATTGAGTGTCGGGGCGCACTCGGAAAATCGCCGGGAAGCCTCGCCCGGGCTACGTTTTAAGCTTCCGACGTACAAAATAAAGATCCACTGACTGCAGGTTTTAAATCCCCCAGGGGCGGGCAAATGTGAAATATGTGTATTTTGCCCCGCTGTGATAGTGCCAGTGTTGCTTACTTAAAAGTTTTAGGTTGGTTTAAAACACTACTTTTTAAATTCTACTATACTCCTCACAAATCAGCCCTTAAATGACCACTGCAGAGTCGGGCCTTCCCCAAATAAAGGAGGGAAATTAGCCTACTGTGCCACGCTGGCCAGACGGGTTGGCACAGGGTTTTGTTTCAAGTTTTCCTTCTCTTGCGACTAGCTTTATTACCGTGTAATTTCCTTTAGTCGGCTCTTACGACACACTCAGGATAGAATGGGGTGGAGACACTATGTATTCTAAATCCATCGGACAGTTTTTAAATGCAACTGCCCTTTATTGCACGGGATGCTTAGACATGTAACCGAGATTCCGAAACCCACATTTTTTTATTATATTAGCTGACCCAGCGAATTTCATACTGCTAACAAATCTTTTCTGAACTTATTCATTGACTGTATAAAGAAGAAATCGATAGCACTGCACACCTAGATACTGTGTGGAAAAGATCTGTAATAACAAAACAGCTTTATTTTCTTATAAGGCTGGTCACCAACTGTCACGAAAGTATCGTAACTTGAGACATGGACACAAATAACCTAAGAAATAACGTAAAGTAATAATAACGATAGCTAGTTCGCTGATTGTTAGAAGAACCCATCGAGGCAAACTCGACATAAACCTAGTGTATATTCCCTTCATCCAGCTGCAGGCGAGAGGTGACAGATTTAGAATACATAGTGGCACCAGCCCATTCCATCCTGAGTGTGACGTAAGAGCCGAGTAAAGAAAATAACACGAAAAAAATCTGGCCGTATGAGAAGAAAAATTATAAACCCTGTTGGGCTAATTTCCCTCCATGTGATCGAAGGAGGCCCGACGAAGCAATCATATATAGGCCGTGATGAAGACTTTCATGGAAGGAACTTACCCCCAAAACCTGACAAAAGCTCCCTGGACGGGCATTCACAATGCTGTAGCTACATAATTGGGTTTAGCCACGCCGCAGGCCACGGCAATCTAATCGGCCCGAAAGTGCCGTGTGCCAGCCCAGTAGCGCCCGAATTAATACCTGTACCCTTCTAACAGAGTTAGTCCCCCTGTCCACTCGCTAGTGTGGTTTATGCTGGAGATATTCCGTTCAGCTTTTAATCCGACAAACTAATGTTGTTTTGCGCATTTTGTTCAATGATCGGCTCGTTGAAACTGCCTTTAGCTGCTGGTTGAGTTGCCAGGCATTGTGCAACTACATTCCTCTGGGACTCCATTATTGCACACGTTGTTTGACATTTTTGGAATGATCACGTATGAAGCTACTACCAACTCGGAACGAAGACCTACTCTGAAGAACCGATCGCAAAAGAAACTTCGATATTGAATTGTCAAAAAATAGTAACATGTAATAATATTATGGAAGTAAGTTCGCATCGGTCACGTTATAATGAAAATGTTTTGATGAACAATAAAAAATATAACAAGCGAGAAATAACCTATAAACAACTATTTGAAGTCGGTGCCTTGGGTTGGTTTACCCACATAGGTAGGTATACCTATATCCTAATTAACGTCGGTGTCAATTTAAGTTGGGGCCGACTTCAAATTCAAGTTGAGTCGTTCGATTTAGTATTCTTTTTAAATCAAAACTTTTTCATTATAACGCTTATTTTTCGGTTTTTAGCACTTCCATTGTTACAAATTCGTTTTACATTTTCTTCATAGTTTTAATGCTTATAACTCGAAACTAATCTCAATTTCATCCTAATAGTCGACAATAGGAATTGACAAGGCCGAAAACCTAAACGCAACAGAAGTAAACATACGATACTAAATCCTGTGCCCACCCGTCTGGTCAGCGTGGCACAGTAGGCTTATTGCCCTCCATGTAGTTGGAGGAGGCCCGACAGCAGTGGGTAATTTATGGGCTAAGAATTAGTACCTAGTAGTAATCTCAATCGAAATTTTTCAAATCCGATAAGACATACAGACGATTTGCTAGCTTCCTCCTTGTTTGTAGTCGTTTAAAAATGGGTCAGCGAGTCGGAAACCTTTCACGAGAAAACGGAAGAAAGTATTCTTATCCGTATGATGACATAGATGTTTAAGAGGACCCTCCAACGTGCGATAAAATGGTGCTATCAAATCCCGTATAAGCAGAAAGCCGCGATGAAGGGTTAAATTCGCGTTTCATATGTTAATCGGGTCGTTTCGGCCCCATATGGGCTTGTGTTATACGTCTAATGTAAGAATGATTCCGTTATGATGTTCATTGAATTTGCTTGTGATAACGTTTTTGTTTAATATTGCGCTTCCCTCATTCAATTAAGGATTTTATAAAAGCGAAAGTTTCTAAATTCTTACAAACTTTAGCTTTTTCGCGTATGTTACTCTTTCACGCAAAAACTACTGAATGAATTTTGACGAAACTTTGCAATAATATAGCTTACACATCGGAATAACACAAAGGTATACAATTTATGAAGATATAGTGTGAATTATCCAAAATATAACGATAAGTGTCAAGTAATTACGAAAAATATCGGAAGAAAAAAACAAAAAAAACCTGTCTATCATCATCATTATTACAATTTCCAGCACCACGCAGGCGAAACCGCGGGGCTCAGCTAGTTATGAAATAAAAACATAAAAAGTACTGCTGCTTTTATCAAAAGTTGTCGTTCAACATTAGAAGTTGTAGAACCGTGCACTGATTACAGCTATTCATTGTAAATGAGTGTGCTAAAATGCGTTCCAGTTACTAATCTACATTATTAATCAAATTGTATGGTACAATCATAAAACCATATTCAGGTATTGCAATAACAGCGAATACCGAACGTGTAAGGCTGATTCGAATGCAATTGCAGCCCCCCACCCAGCCAGAGGGTTTGAACTCATTTGGCAAACAGAACAGTATTAATTGCAAATGTTTCGATACGTATATGAATGTCCTATACAAATATATATAATATAGGTCCTATACGAATATATTCACGATAACATGTATAATGGATTATTTATTGTCTCCAACCCATTCCGTTATGAATTAGTTAGGTTTAACAAACAAGCCAGTGTTGAAACAACACATTAAAAATAAAAAAGAGCATTTATAGTATTTTTCAAGCGACTTTAAAAAGTAAAAAAAAAACAAATTATCATTTTTTTTAAGTTTATTACCGCATGGCTCCGTCATTTGTAAACCGATTAAAAACCCCAGATTGGTCCCATATGAATTATATCGAAACCGGTTCAGTAGTTTAGCCAAGAAGAAGGCAAAAAACGAAAAATATACGATTTCAAGTTGGTGCGAATTCAAATTGACACTGACGCTAATCAGGTTTTAAGTATGTCTTAGATACCTACTGATTGCAAGTGGTTGTATTCGTTTTAAGTGCCTATTTTGAAGTCAGTTTTATTTAGTTTAATAGTTTTTTTATATTGTAAGTAGTTACTCTGTACCCTTTATCCGCATACGAAAATTTGAAATAGCGAATTTCAAATTTTCATTTCCAAATATCGATACGAAACCCCGGGAATTAAATAATGTACACGCAATAAATTCGTTCGTTATAAAGAGTTCAATTTTAATGTGTATTAACCGCGAAAAGCTAAGGCACCTATCTAAATCTAAATTTGTTTCGGAGCAATATAACTTTGACTTTTACTGCACGAAAAAAGTTTGTTAATGATCCGTGCAATGATATAAGAATGTTATTTTTCGATATAGTTACATTTATTACGAGTCGGTAGAACGTCGGCGATTACCGTTTAATCCATCCCCGTCGGGCGCTCTCCAGGTAATCACCTCGGCTTGCCTCCGAGGATTACACTGAATACTGTAATTAATACTTTGCGACATCAAACCGTGGATTTCACAAAGAATTTAATCTCTCATCGGCTGTCCTAATTTCTTGTACGATAACATCGTACCTTGGGAAACGATATGAAAGGTTTTCAGTATCCCGTGGTGTAACCAAAACCCCTTCCGAAGTGGGGGCATATATCCAATCCAAATAAGCAGTTATGGGATTAAAACGAATCCCCTACACTGGGTATAAACAGTATCGCGGGGGCAGTTTACAAAAATGTAATTCACGAACATAAATGCCACCCGGACTCAGAGCCAGTGTTTCTGGGTTACACAATGACACTTGCCCGACCCCGGAATCGAACCCCTGATCCAAATGCGGCACATCCAGTCCCTAGATCAACAAGGCAGTCAACAAATTGAACGATTACCGGTGACTATCCGTATGGTTGAACTTGGGAGACAGGTGATAAATTGGTCTTCGTACCCCGATAAAATTGAGATAACAGATCCTAAACATTAAAGAAGGGTCGATACAGAGAGCATGGTGCGCCATCTACAAAGTATATTGTTTCATTTTGTCTAACAGCAAACTCCGAGTGCCCGGGTGCACAATTTGCCCCGGGAACAACTTGCGGAATAACCGAAACTTGTTATCACACTGCAACGAGATTGGCTTGAGAAAAATGTTGGGTTGTGCTTTGGAAATAACTTTCAGGTCACCATTTTAATAAATAAAATTCAAGTTAACACTTTCTAAAACGCCAGGTCTTTTTCGGGTAGACAACGTAGCCTACAGTCCCACGCTGGCCAGACGGGTCGGTACAGGGTTTCGTATCAAGTTGTTGTTCTCTTACGGCGAGGTTAACGGCCTTGTCATTTATTTCCTTTTGCCGGCTCTTACGACACCCTCAGGATGGGATGGGGGTGGTGACACTATGTATTCTAAATCCGTCACCACACTTTTTTAAATACCTCAAAATGAGCAACCGTTTTGTTGGTGCTCCTTTTATTAGTCGTAACAAAAGAGGATGTATTTCGAGTACGCAAGGATATGCTTACATTATATTTGTCAATTTATTGTCGTGTGTCATATCAACCTTCATTCATACATTATTAAAGGACCCATGGTTGCTTTGAGCATATATGGAAACCTTTTGGCTGTAAATTGAGAGCTCACTCAGCGGGTGATTTAATTTGCATTTTATATGTCATTTTTCACAAGTGCCTCATGAATTACGTACTAAAAGGTGGTATATGTATATATTAATAAAATATATTTAACTAGCGACCCGCCCCGTCTTCGCATGGGTGTAATTATGCATGTATATACATATAAACCTTCCTCTTGAATCACTCTAACTATAAAAAAAACCGCTTCAAAATCCGTTCCGTAGTTTTGAAGATTTAAGCATACATAGGGACGGACAGACGACAGCGACTTTGTTTTATACTATGTAGTGATAGTGATAGTGATACAGTTTGCGTATATTAGGAACTAGCTTTTGCGCGCGGCTTCGCCCGCGTGGGCTTCGGACCCGTGCATATTTTTTATGCACATAAAATCGGTTATTGTGACTAAACTATGATCGTTAGATATGTGCTCTCGCGGACTTTTTTGTAGATCTTAAGATCTACAAACCCGTAGTACATCATTTTGTTCTATTGTCAATAGTTTTTGCAGCGCACGCATAAATAGGTTTTCGATTTTACACCTTGGGTTACAAAATCGCAATTTTCATACGGATCCCTAATTCCTTTGAAAATAAAATATAGCCTATAATCTTCCTCGATAAATGGACAATCTAACACTGAAAGAATTTTTGAAATCGGACCAGTAGTTCCTGAGATTAGCGCGTTCAAACAAACAAACTCTGCAGCTTTATAGATTAGTATAGATATAGATTGCGCCATCATCGTCCTATTCCACTGCAGAACATTGGCCCTCCTTAATAGTTCCACAGCGGTCTATAGCTTGATGCATCCAGCTGTGTTCCGCCGCTCCAACTAGCAGAGGGGTGCTCTACACTAGGTTTGCTTAGGCGCGCTCAAGGTCTCGAAAAGGTTATTACAAAAAACAACGGAACGGGTTTGAAATCTGCCCCCGCGGGCAGAAACAAGTTATGAATTAAAATATGGACTAAAACCTTACTTATAAAATACTTATTATGTAGTCCGTGTGGTGACGGATTAAAAATAGATGGTGTCACCATCGCATTGCATCTGAGGGTGACGTAAGAGGTGACAGAGGGAAATGACGATAACTAGGCTAAACCATGACTCATAAAGCTAGGCCGATAACCTAGCTTTATGAGACGGAAATCTTGACACGGAACTCTGTGACAGCCCATCTGGCCAGTGGTAGAAGGCTAATTACCCTCCATGTAGTTGGAGGACACCCGACTCGGCCGTGGGTCATTTACGGGCTGAAAAGTAGGCATACTGGTACAATATGTGTTTAGAGCGAACATTTTGTGAAAAACCTCTACACGTTTGTATCAATGCATGTTCTCTCGCTGAAGAATGAAGTTTTTAACGAGCCGTGAAATATGCAAAGGGCTGAGCGGGGCGAGTGGCCTGTCAGCTTTAATATTCTCGGAGCCCGACGCAACCGCCGGAGATTATAGCTGCTTTCGCTCCAAGCTTGTGGTTGCGGGTGCTGTGGAATTTACGCGAATATTGTTTGTCTACGCCGAGTAAGTCTGACTAAACCCTTTGGAACCTGTAAATCCTTGGGTTGCCTTTGGAACCTAGGCAGTCGTGAAATCGGGATTAAATTGGCCTAACCAATTGTTTGCAGTATCTACTAATGCACCTCAGCCCAAATATGACCCACTACTCGATGGAGGACTTGCATGGATGGTAATGGTAATTTGCCTACGTCTTGCCATGCTGGCCAGACGGGTTCGCACAGGGTTTCGTATCAAGTTTTTCTACTCTTACGGCAAGGTTATCGGCCTTGCTATTAGTGATGGCACTATGTTATTCTAAATCCTTCACCACACGGAAAGTTTGAAAGCCGTTTGGAGTATACGAGTTTCTAAAGCCCAGAAATTCCTCCTTCGTTTTCGAGGAGGGATAGCCCAGGATTACGTCGCCGCCTCGTACGGTACGCTCACGATGAAATGGGTTGGTGACAGTGTGTATTCTTAAGCGTACGTACCTACCTTTAATAAATGGTTTTCTGTCACAAGAAAAACTCGTTCTTATTTCGTCTACGTGTTACTCCTATGTGACGCGACTAGATGTTCTCATTTCCCCATTTTAATATGAAACTGGATTTCATTCCGTCACATGGCAATCTGTAAACGCACGTCCATAACGGAAGGGACAGTTGCTTGCAATATTATGAATATTAGATGGATATTCGAATATCATTCTTTTGTGTTGTCCGTGTGGAGACAGCATATTTAATGTCTTCAACCCATTTTGACTTGACTCATGACGTCATGACATGGTCTCCTAAGAGGTGACGATAAGAAATGGGTAGACAGAGAGTTTACCTATAAAAAAGAAATCTTTAAGTAGATACACTGTAAGGAAACGTAGTTAAAATTATTAAAACAAGCAGAGAAAATTTAGCATAATCACGAAAAACTACAGAATTTATTTTGATGACCCTTTATAAATTATAGCCTATAAGTTATTCTGACGTATAGTATAGCTATATTATTGGAAAGATTCATCAAAATCCATATATATTTTTTTACAAACATTCGCGTTGATCATATATTTGTAGGATTGAATACTGCATCGTAAATCATATTTTACAACTTTATATCCAAATGCGTGCATTTATACGGGCACCTGTGTTTTAGATTTAATCAAAATCGTGAGTACGTTTCGTACCCGTTCCCAAAGCAAATAGCGTCACAATGACGCTGTTCCAAACAAGCACGCCTAGGGGTGTCACCTTTGCCCAGATTAAACCCGTAATTGGTATTTACTGAAGTAAACTGCTCAGCGTACATGACGCACTGCTCAAGTGGGCCTCCTCCAATTACATAGGGTAATTAGCCTGCTGAGCCACGCTGCCCAGTCGGGCTGGCACATCATGTGGTATCAAGTTTTTCACTTCTTGCAGCAGGTTTTTGGCCTTTCATTTCATTTATGTAAGTAAGTATGTCTACTAAATCTTTGAATTCGTATCTTTGCTTTTATATTGTACTTGTGAGGCCATAAATGGATCCATCGATTATACGTAACATGCTCTGCTAATCTGCTTTCTTCTGCTTGTTCAATAGGAAGGACAAGTGACCATCTTGGAACTTCAAATATCTGCTTGGTTTTACCGCATAGGAAAATAATCAACCAAAACACAAACTGTTAATGATTATTTGTTAATGTCACGTGGCAACCCTGTTTCCGGAATTGTGGGTAGTCCACACGAGCATTAATTAGCCGGCATCCCTTTGATGTGCATTGGGTGTGATATTGTAGTTTATTTGTGTCGTGCTGTTGGCGAATGCATAGATTTATTCGAGTACCATTTAAATTAGAATCATAACTCGAAAGGGTATAGGTAGAAAATTTCATTATTATTGTGTCGAGGTCAGATTCATCTTTATTCACTTAAAAACCGATAGATATCGATGTCTAAAATACTTAAAAAGTACTTTCATTATAAGACTACTGCTTATAATGAAAGTACTTTTTAAGTATTTACTAGATACTCAGTAATCGATCGTGAACGACTTGCCGATTTATTATTTTTAATCCGTAACGTTATCTCAATTTTTAACATTGTTAATTAACTATGTATTGTTCTATACTTTTAAGTATTTATACAATAAGTAATTTTGTTTAACATTTGTATTACATGTATTACATTATTGTATTACATTATTGTACAATCTCTATCTCAGCTGTGTGCTTATAACCTTCTGTAAACCTTTAATTAACTTATTTACTATAGCAATGTTTTATACTGTAAAAACGTCAAGATAATAATCTCAATGTAATTTATGTTGTTGGTGTGCTCATGAAATAAATAAATAAATATGATGAAAGGTTTCAAATATCGCTGTAATTATTAAGTGCCTCCGGGTTACACCGAAGACACTTGGAGGAGGCCGTACTCAGCAGTGGGCCGGATCTGGGATAAGCTGATGATTAATCTTTTCAATAGTACAAATGAATACATTTTTATTATTTTAATAAAATCATAGATGATTTTGTTGGAGGAGAATCTGCGAAAGAATTAGTTCTAACTTAATTAATGAGAGTGGAGATTGCTTCATTGTTTTAAAATATTAATTACTGTAATAACATTGGGAGCAGTCGCGTTCTGTTGAGTTTTGTGACAGCAAAAACCAATCTAAAGTCCATTTCGCATTCAAGAAACTAATTTAACTAAATGTAAAGTTGGGTGCAGGTGGAATAAACTATTGAGACTAGCTTTTTGCAACTGATGCGGGCATCAGATCTCGTGGGACGGTTCCTTTGATGGCGAAATGCGATTCACGGTACAATGTACTACTACTAAAGAACGAAATACTTGCGAAGTTTAATTTGGCATCGAGTTCGTAGCCTATGATTAATTTAAATGAAGTGTTGATTGATGTGAATGAATGATAATGTAATGTTCCTCTCCTCACAATAAAGACAAATAACTAATTTAAAAAAAAATACATGTTACATAACATTTTCGGAGTCCCGTCAAGTTTTACGTGTACATTCTTCACTTCTCATGAGCATCTTGGCGTTTACCTAGGAGAATGGAGTTGCGCTAAGTTTTGATAGTTTCAACTTGTGTAGTTTAGGCTTAGCCTACAAGGTGTTCGAAGTTGCTAACGAGGTGTCGGTTACTGAGAGGGCTCGCAAACTTAGCTCGAACGCTGAAATAGGGTCTTACGAGACATCAAATGTAGACCTCTTATGTTGATGTTGCCGTGTAGAGACTGACGGCTCACTTGTGCCAGCGTTTGTAATAATCAAGGTTTTAGGTACTAGTAGATGCTCGCAGGATGGTGGTAGGTCCCCCTCGACTGTGCTGCCACCTTGCTGTGGTGAGGGGGCTTGAGTGCCTCAATGATCCGTGGGGCCATACCGGCCAGGGCCTCCCATGCCGGGCGGGCCCACGGGGAGAGGTGAGACGAAGAGCGGCACCCAGCGTCGTGGCGGGTTGCGGCTCCGGGGACTCCTCTGTCCTCAGAGCTGCCTTGGGAGTCGTAAACCGCTGCGGCGCACCATGAGGTCCTCGGGTTGGCGCTCAACTTAGTTGGCCGTCAAACCGAGTCCTCACTCAACGTCCTCGGGTTGGCGCCGGCCGAGGGCTGACGGGCCTCCTCTGCGAGGCCGTATGTCGCAGAAGGGGGCTGCGGGACGGATCGCTGGTGCGCTGCGGTAGATTGGGGCTGCGGGGACTTGGGTGGATGGGGACCCTGTCCTCAGTGTGTCCCTACGAGCCCTGGACGGGGGCTCCGGGGACCTGGGTAGACGGTGGACCCTGTCCTCAGGGTTTCCCTGCGGGCCCTGGACGGCTGCGGTGCGCCGGTGTCCTCTGGTTGGCGCCGGCCCGAGGGCTGACGGGCCTCCTTCTGCGGGGCCGATGTCGCAGAAGGGGGCAGCGGGGCGGGTCGCAAGGGAGGGAGCTCCGGGTGACCCGCGCCGCGGACGGAGGCGGGGGTGGAGGGGGGTTCGTAACGATGCGGGCCCCTTCTGCCCTCGCCTAGGAGGCCGGTGGTGGTTCGGGGGAGCCACCATCGACGAAAGCCTCGATGACTGAGGGCGTCCCAGTATACCGGGACGCCCTCTCTGATAGTCGCTTGCCCGCGTTGCGGGCACCACGCCGGGGCGTCACAGTAGAATGCGTTTACGCGAACTTGTGGCGCCCCAAGCGCGTCGTGTGAGGGTATGCCGCTGGGGTTTTAGTGGGTAAACGACTCTTGGGTAGACGACCCTTGTCGGAGTCCCACATAATCACCGACCTTTCCCCCGGGGTGCGGTGGTATGCATAAAGCATTTCCCCAGCGAAACCAAAAAAAAAAAAAAAAAAAAAGGATGGTGGTAGGTGTTATACCAAGCTAGGTGGTGAGGTGAGGGGGTTGTCAAATTACACGCTTTAGAAGAATACGAAGACAAATGTTAAGAAATAACACAGAAGGAATAAGAAAGAATACTCTATATTGTACACAAGTAAAAAAGATAACATAGCATTAGACAAATAAAAAAATAAATAAAAAAAACTCCCCGAAACAATGACCTAAGTTCCCTTTAAAAAGTAAAAAATAAAAAAAATACATCGCGTTGGGTGACCGACCTCCCCTACTTATTTATTACCTGACACCTGGCCCTGGGGTTTATTTAAATTTTTAATTTATAATTATTTTCTGCTTTTTATAGGTACACGCTTATTATGATGTAGATGTTGTTAAGTTGTCAATACATAGATTCTTGTTGCATCCTAATTTTATCCCCACCCCATATATTTGCAGATATTGGGTATTCCCTCCCCCCTTTACCCCCAGAGTGTTTTCAGGACCCAATTGATTTTCATGGAACATATTATTTTGTAATGTGCACGTGATTCGCTTTCATTTGAGACCCCCCTCTCACCCCCCATAACTTTTAAACGACTCAACCGATTTTCATCAAACATGTCTAAGAACACTCGCCCATAGCTCACTTGTCATACAAAAAAAAACTGTATTGAAATCGCTTCATCCGTTCGCGAGCTACGGGGCCACAGACAGACAGACAGACAGGTCAAACTTATAACGCCCCTCTTTTTGCGTCGGGTGTTAAAAATAAATGTACCATGGGCACAAGGCGATTGACATTGGCAGATCGTGTCTATGCCATACATTTGTTTTTGTGTACTAATGCGTCGCCGATCGTATAATAGGCATTTTTTATCAAACTACACTGTCCCTCTACTGGGCAGAGAACCCCATCTGTAAACGGTTTCCACCTTACTGTTTGGCTAACTTGTGTCAGTCGCTACAGAAGCCACCTCACCCGCGGTCTTCCTCTAGTTTCCCTTCCCGCGGTAGTTTGAAGGACTGTTATACCTTGAGTGACGACTCTGTCCTACCGAATACTACCCATTCGGAATATGTGGCGCGGCCAGGTCCGTAATACCGCTTTCAGCGCGTAATAGCCAATGATGCTGGTAAATTGAGTCCTTCAGCTGCGACAAGCTTCTTCTGATAGAGATCTGGCTATCTACACGCAGGAAATAGAATGCGGCATTTTCAAGGTGGAAGTTTGTCCAAAATTTCTTGCCTTCTCAGCCCGTATAAGAGCCACTGCTTAGTCGGGCTTTCTCCAGTTACATGGCAGAAAATGGTCTACTGTGCCACGTTTTTTAGAGGCACAGAACAGAGTTTTGACTCAAGTTTTCCTGTAACCAGCTCTCATTCTCGGCACCCCCAGGTACACCATGGGGGCGCCGAGACTGTACCCTCAATCGGACAATATGAACCTACAATATGGCCAAACAAACTTGCCCATCAACTTAATGAAACCAATTATTAGCACTTCAAACTTAATTATAAAATACGCTTCGTTTAATGTCCTCCGAGAGACGCTGTTTATTCTCAGTGATTACGCGGAGAGAAACGCGGTACAGGCAGATCTACCCGCTTTTGTGAGACTAAATACCGCTGCCGAGCTAAAGTACCACCTATTAATACGAACAGGCGCTTGGAAACATACGGAACAGTTTTGGAGGCGAGAACGCTTTATTCTCCTCTAAAACTGTGCCTTTTTAGTTTTTAGGACGGGCGATTAATATAAGTAGTGGCTCAGTGTCCATCTGTGTTCTCGGCTGGTGCAATCCATACAGAAACGACAACAAGAGCAAATAAAATTAGGAAAGAGACGGACGTCATAATTTTATAAATTGCGGATGACTAAATACGCGTGAAAATTTACTGCTAGTTTAACCAAATAGCAGACTGGTACTTTCATCTTTCAGTGGCGAGCCATGGGGGAGGCCTACGTCCAGCAGTGGACTGAAATAGGCTGATGATGATGATGATGACTTTCATCTTCCTGATATGCCTAGCAGCTATCTCGGGGATACAGTGAAGTTCCATTGGCTTCTATATGGCATGAAATAGAACACAGTAGTCGTAAGGGGGGATAAAGTAACAGGGCAGCAATTTCGGTTATAGCTAAACGCTTTAGCTTCTTTATGGAAAACTTCATACTTGTGAAGTTGTGACCTGGTAAAGGCCACATGAATCCACATTTTCTCTACTGCGGGCTGTATGCTGGTGCGCAACCATAGTGTTATAAAAAGGTGACCAGAAGCCCATGGGCGGGTTGTGTTGAACCTTGAGTGAGATCTTTTCCCAGCAGAATAATTTCTTTGGTTAAAGTGACGAAGATTATGGTACAGACGTTTAAAAGTATTTTAAAGACACGACGAGTTACAGCGTATTTTGTTCTTGTACGTTTTCATGGTGTTCCATAGATGCACTCAAGATGCAATTTATTAGCGGTCAAGCAGTGTTTCAGCCTTAAACTGATACTATGTATTTGTAACCTGTATGTAGTCAATTGTCCGCGTAGAGCCGGTTTTGGAATACATAATGTCACCTATCTAGTCCACCCTGCGGGTGTCGTAAGAGGCGACTAAAGGAACGCTACAGGCAGACCATCAATAATTCTTGATTTGAACGAATTTTCTTAAAGTAGATTTAAATTAAATTTGGAACCTAGCCACAAGTTGAAGTCCTCTAACTGTTCGTAAACATTATATTTAGCAAAACAATTTCAGTGTCTTAACTTGGATTTGACTCAATTACGACTCAGAGGTAATTTTAATTTGAAATCTCCTTTCATAAATAAAACTTTTAAGCCAACTTTGGAAAAGTCCACAGTAAGTAAGGTAATATTATAAATAAGTTAATGGGGTCAGATGGAATTTGGCATATGTTTTTACCGGATCGGAAGATATGGTACTTTTATTTTATGAAAACATTAAAGGTTTTTTGGACATTTCAAAGAGAAATAGAGCTTTAGTATAAAGCATTATAACACAATGGTGCTACATGACCTGAGAACTTTTTTTCAATTATCGTCCTATGTTGGTAAACTGTGCATTTATAATGGTAATATGTAGATACGACTAAAAATCATTTACAAGAATCACGTAACTGTGTCTTTCGCGCCACACAGAAACTTATCTTGCCGATCTCATAATGAGAATAGACTCCACAAATGCAGTGTTATATTAAGTAGTGTGGGGCGCGTTGTGCCGAGGCCGATACGGTGTCATCGATGCCCGGTAGTCGTACGAGATGGTACTATATTTGCTGTAGCACAACTACGCCATTGTTCGCTATATCGAAACATTAGACTGGTAGATAATGCTCAACGGCTTTACGTTCGCCTATTACATAGTTGCATGAAGCATTCAAATAAATAAATTAGACAACATGGTTTATCTTTGAATGAACCGTAGAGGCCAAATACCGACCCCGATCTGGAAGTTGAAACCAATGAAATCAGCAACGTGAGCTGACTCCCCATCACTAGTTATTACGTGACCCACCGAGTGGCGATAAGTTGGGAATTTGTCGACGGCGCCTAATGCGGTGTCATTAACCGACATGTTTTATGGATTCGGCCAATCGTGCGGACACGTTAGGCCGAACTTGTATTCAGAACCTTGCAGATATTTCATAGATTATTTACGGCTCATTTACTTTTCTGTTTGGTGGACTTAGAATACACAGCGATAGCAAACTTTTCTATGTTGAGGGAGTCGGTAAGACGCGACTAAAGGAATGCAAGAGCGGGCAACCTAAACACTAGAGAAGGAAAACTTGGTACGAAACCCAGTACGCTACAGCGAGGCACAGTAGGCTAATTTTGCTCCATCAACTTGGAAGAAGCGCGATTCAGCAGTGGGTCGTAATAGACCGAAATGATGATTATGAACCTTAATACTTTTACTGATAAAATGTGCTTACTATTGCAGATAGCTTCTATTGTTGTTTAATTTGGATTTTATTGGAAAACTTTGGCCTAATATTGGTTTAGTACTCGGAATGATTAAAGCAATGTTCTTTCCCGCTAGACTACGCTGTAATTGTCATTATAATGCAGTGTGGAATACTGTATATGATGAGATAGCCGACAATTGATTTAAAATACACATCCCACTCCATCTCGCATCATCATCAAACTCTGTGCTAGGCTAGTTTATTCTAGACTTTTCTATTGCAAGCGTACGGCTAGCTTGTTTAGGGGCCGAGAATCATCTCGGCCCCTAAACAAATTTATTAGTAACGTAGTTTTCCATCACAAAGACATCAGTCTTTGTGATGGAAAACTACGACGACGAGGTGTGTAATTTAAAAAAAACCGACCGTCTGTCATGTTCATCATCATCATCATCAGCCCACATTAGTCGACTGCTGGACATAGGCCTCCCCTAAAGAGCGCCATAGCGCCCTGTCTTCAGCTTGACGCATCCAGCTGCTGCCCGCAACCTTTGGCAGATCGTCGCTCCATCTAGCAGAGGGCCGTCCCACACTACGCTTGCCGATTCGCGGTCTCCACTCAAGAACTCGTCTACCCCAGCGGTTGTCGGTTCTTCTACAGATATGACCAGCCCACTGCCACTTCAGTCTGCTAATTCTCTGAGCTATATCGGTGACTTTGGTTCTCTGTCATGTTGGTAGTCAAGAATTCGGAACATACACTTAAAACATCGTTTTTATGTTCTATCTGTTCTTATTAATTTCAATATTCGATTTTCACAACCGTTATCCATCTAGTCGTCCCGCGACCACGGACACTGCAAAGTGTCTGAAACGTCGTAGTTTTGATAAAACAAAACGATAAGTAAAAAGGATAAAAATACGAAACAACGCCAACTTCGTCGCGGGCGTCGGACCAGAACATAATTGAATTTTTAACTTTCACTGAGACTCATTTTTAAAGATTTAGTATTTAATCTTGATGGCACGAATAGGGGCTGCTTATTTAAGATACCTCCCAGCCTAAAAGCCCTAAACCTTCTCATATCTTTTACCCGGATTTAACATAAAAATGTTTGTACTGAGTTAACATATCTCAGTTGGTTCGTGTGTCTGTCTGTTGCATTATAGCTCCTGAAGCGGTTTTAAGTATCAACTAGACAAAGGAAATTCTGCTCTCTTATTTAGATTATATCTTCATCATTTCAGTCAAATTGAGTCTACGGCTGGTCATACGCCTCTCCCGAGGAGACACATCTATCGCATTCGAAAGAATATATGACATCTATGCACATATTATATAGGTTGGCACAGCCGTATTCGATAATGGCGCGTTATTCCTTTTTGTATTTATCTTTTGGCTTAGGTCACAGCCTTTTTGTCGTGAAGTAACGCATTAGTTTATTTCTGTTAAATAAACTCTATTACGAAAACTTTACTTCGAATTTATTACGTGAGTAGCTGTTAAGTTGGGACACAGTAGACCTTGTAACGTTGTAAGATATCGAGATCAAAAAGCAATTTGGATAATGTAATGGGTGGCAAAGGACCGCCAGGATTTTACGATCCTCGTATTTATAGGTTTAATGGCCGCGCAATATTTAAGGAAATAGCAACTAAGGTTAAATTCATAATTAGATCTACTCTTTATGAGATGCGGGTTAAGCAACGTCTGGTTGGGTGGTTGTTGCATGAATGGCCATCATTTTTTATATTATTTATTCAGGCAAACACGCAGTCACAGTCAAGCATTATAAATTAAGACATAAGTTACAAACATACCTAATAGTGTCATTGCAAAGATACAAATTTAAGCTATAAATAATTTTGCAACACACAATATGAATAAAAAAAATTGTAACATGACATTTCGTTTAAACTTTTTTAACAAGAGCGTCTAATAAAATGTGTCTGGTTGAATATATGGCTGAATGTGTACCAACTACGAATGTTTAAAAACGCTCTTAAAAATATTTAATCCACATTTACCCATTACGCCGTAATTATAATGAAAGTGAAATGAGACCATCTGAGGATCTCGAACATTTTGCGACGTCCATAATTCATAATTGCATTAAACATTTCCCTAGAGTGGGGACTGGGGATAGCAGCTGCATCAATATTTGAGCGGGTATTATAATGTACTTCCATTTATACTGGTAACTTACTTTTTATCGAATTAAATAAGTTCTCCTCAGCCCATTAATGCCCTGCTAAGCCGGGCCTTCTGCAGCAAAAAACAACATGGTACAGTAGACCAGTAGAGTAGGCTGGGGAGGCGTTCATCTGCTGCTAGTGAAAATTGTATGTTGTAAAATAGAATTATTAGAATAAAATTAATAGTTCTAAGTTACGCTAAACACTAACTTACTAAATGCAGAAAATTTACCTATTCATCCAGTCAAAATTACTTATAACTGATACGTTTTTGACTACAACTTTTTCCATCTCTTGATGTTCACGACATACAAGGAGATCATAAAATAGTTTTAGAAGAGCCATTAAATTTGCGAAGTCGCCGGACGCACTTCATGAACTTTATGAGGACATTTTTAAAAGTATTTCCTTGAAATATGCTCGTAAATTTGAGATTGCGCAGAGTAGTTACGCCCACTTCTTTGTGGACGCTGTGCCGGTGGTTTACTAGCATCATCTGAAACTTTGACAACCAACTTAAATGGCGCCCATTAATTTTGTCTAAATCGTATTTATTTTTCGCCAGTTTTAATATTTTGTTTTACCAGTTGCCGATACGGTTGAGATGGGACGATGCTTGGTGCCAGTGGTTGGGCACCACAATAGAAGTCATTATTTAAAGTCTCGCTATTTGGAGTCTAGCTGTGCTTAAACTTAAATGGCTAATTTAAGGGGCTTTAATACTACCATTTTCCCAATATCATTGGGGTTGGCTGATGTCGACCTAGACATATTTAAACAAACGCCTGTGGCGCCCCATCGTGTCCTGTGAGGGTATACTGCTGGGGTTTAGTGGGTATACGAGTCGTTTTCGGAGTCTCGCATAATCGGCGACCCCACCACCGGGAGGCGGCGGTATGCATAAAGCATTTCAACAGTGTCGCCAAAAAAATGTATTTAAACGTCTGCCCTTTTCGACCCATCTAGTTGCCCAACTGGTGATATAATGGTTAGACCAGTTGTCTGTTCAGACGACATGTAGTAACGACTGCCATAGATGGTAGAATGGCAACCGACTGCTTTAGGTACCCTCCGAGGCACAGAGGGGGTCACCTGTTACAAATGGTAGACACCCATCCAACATCCAACTGAGCCAAACGTAGCTTAATCTGCAGATCGTTTGCGTTCCGCAATTTCATCAGATATAAGAATATTACTCAATAAACCAAGTTTCGAAAGCATGAGCGAATTCTCTCAAACTTACAGTCGTTTAAGACTAAATACAGCTTAAGCACATCTGGTCCTTTTCAGGAATGATTATGCGATACACTTTAGAACTTCTCTCCTTCCACGAAGGTTTAGAAATGACCATGATATTGATGTTAACATCCTTATTTTGTATTGGATTGGCAAGGTAAAAGGGTTGAAGTCAGCCTTGGAATGATAGGACATAAATTGGATGCTGCCGAAATGATTTATTACAAACAATTTGGAAGTCGCCAATTTTACATATTTTTGACCAAGAAATGAGTACCGCGGGAATAGACTTACTTTTCGTGTCTATTGTGGCGTCGTCGGTACACTTTTTACATTTAGTACGTACAGGACCTTCCTACGCCCAACCCAGTTCCGTAGATACCTCCGAGGGAGCCGTAAACACCTCCCAAGCCGCCGTATCCGTAGTTGCCATAGCCGTAGTTGCCGTAACCATAGCCGTAGTTGCCGTAACCGTAAGGAGAGACGACGGCCGGTGTGGCGTAACCGGCGTACCCGGCGTAACCGGTCCCAGTGTAGCACCCTCCTGGCGCAGCGACTCTGCCAATGCACTGGCCGAAGATACTCTGGAACAAGTCGTTGGTTTCAGTATAATAGTCAATGTACCTTACTGCACGGGTACTATAAAATGTTACGTTTTTAGATTCAATTCAAATGAAAGCTGGTGGCACATTATTATTTCCTTCTCTCACGATTAAAGACGATACCCTCTTACGACACCCCGACAACGGAATGAGTTGGTGAAATATTGAAGTCTAAATCCAAATATTTTTTTTTTAAATTAAAATTTTACTTAGAATATTAATTATTTTTAGCAAATATTAATATCAAGACACGAAACATTATAAATAATATTAACCAAAATTGTGTGAAAAGTATTATATAATATTACCTGGACCAAGCAAGCTTGGATGCAGAGCAGAAGAATGGCGAAGGTGTTCATGATTGGAGATCGAAGATGTTATTCAAAACTGAATGATGCCTTTGAGATCCTCCCGGGCCTTTTATATTCGACTCCTTAACTGAAGTAGGAATGATGTCACAATAAAACATTGTTTTTAATACTAGGACAAAGTCAAATGCCTAATTGGTGATAGCGCATGTTTCGCTCCAACTAATTGCCTAATTCTCCCGATAATCAGACAAAGCAAAACTCCGTTGGAGTACTAAAAAACAGGTGTTGATTAATCGAATTGTTATTGAATGATATCATTCTGAAATGTGTGCCATATCGTTGTATGTTCCACAGTATACGAGTTGATTTATAGCGCGCAGGTTGTATTGTATTTTTAAGTTTTTTTTATTTCGTCAATTACTTTTGTTACCTAATGGTTAAGCAACGTCAGTCTTTACGGGATGTTAGATGGGTGTCCGCACTTATTTAATATCTGTGTCGGCTGCTATTCCACCATATACGAGTACCTATGGCAGGCGATACACGTTGTCGGTAGCGTGAAAATTGACAGCAGAGGTGGTATTTCAAATGATTACCGGTTATCCGTTATATTAGACGGGTCTCGGAGGGTAATGGCATACTGCTTTTAGTCGAAATCAGGTTGGACTGGTGCTGATCCCAATGGGGTTGCGAACGAGGCGAGGGTGAAGAAGTGTAGCATGAACTAGTAGTAGTCACTAGTTACCTTTTTTTGACATGGGCGAAACCTTCGTCTGGTCAGCCGGGGGGCTGGCTGGGTTATCTGGGAGTCCTACCACGTTGCGTCCTTACTCGAGGCGTAAACGCCTTCGGGAAAGTTACTAGTACCCTGGTAACATCGGTGGTATGAAAGGCCAAATAAATCTCTATATATAAAAATGAATCGCTGTTCGTTAGTCTCGCTAAAACTCGAGAACGGCTGGAGCGATTTGGCTAATTTTGGTCTTGAAATATTCGTGTGAGTCCAGGGAAGGTTTAAGAGTTGAGAAAACATAGAAATATTGTAAGTAAAATAATAAATACAACAATTTTATTTTCCCATACAAACTGTTACCTGTCAAACATCTGACGTTCGTCCCGACGGTTCGGTAATCTTTATATCATAAACTAAGTAAATGATTATAATCGAATTTGCGCAACGTGTGTGTTTGTTTGAGTTAGTTTGATCAAAATTAAGATAGCTTACATCTCAATTTATTAATACATATTATATTATTGCAACTTATTTGTCTATTATTTGACAGTTATAATCATATGTTCGCTCCAAACAATGGCGCTGTTGACTGTATTGTCTATATTGGAGTAAGTATTTAATAGATGGTGCTTTGTTAAAAGTACAAACGTTTCATAAATGTATATACAAATTAATTAAATAAATAGAAATAAAATAAAACAATTACGCGGAAAATTAGGAAAATAAAGAAGACTTAAACACCATATAAAATTATTTCTAATCTAAAATTAAACTTTTTAAATGTAACCTCATTACGTTTCACATGAAATTAATAGAATGCGTGCGGCAAATATTGTCAAAGAGGATGTAACAACTAAAAAGTATCGTTTAAAACAGATGCTTCGGTCGGAGTTACTTTATTTACAAAATACACATATGTATATCTTTAAAAATAAAAATTAATTGCTGTTCGTTAGTCTCTCTAAAACTCGAGAACGGCTGGGCTGATTTGGCTAATTTTGAATATTTTAAATTTTTGTATTTATATAAAACAAAAATAATAATGTCAATCCATCCTCTTTGTCGATAGACACCTCAGACAAAGAGTGCATCCTTCTATCTTTGTGAGTGAAGATTACCTCTACGTGCGCGACAAAATGGTCTTCCTACCCGTCAACATGCCACATATAATTGACCATGGGAAAAACATTTATATTCCATATTCAAACCACAAACTTTCAATTTTTGCCCTTTTGATTTGTTAATGGTCATCGCGAATGCAAGACGTATAGGAAATTGAAGTTTTAAACTCAATCGGCATATCTGTTGGGATCACTTCACCGGTATCATCGGAATGAGAACTTCCTTATGTTCGAATTTTACTTTGAGTATCGTCGCGCAAATCACATTGTTCATCAATTTGCTTACCACAAAATGTGTACCGTTGCACATTTTTGGTTGGTTTATGTTCCGAAGCATGATTACTACTTAGCCAACCTTTAGGCGTAAATGTGCGGTGGTAAGCCTGGCATATCCAAGGAGTTTAAAAATTCAATTGGATAGTTGGTGGCTTCATGTTCATTTGTTACAAAGTCAATTGATTTGAATCAATGCATTGTTCCAATGATCTCATTCTGAATAATGTAGTTTAGGTTATCTATATCTTTTCTTTGCCGCTAAAATTTTCTCGCTCAATCAACCATGCATTGTTTTTGTAGTTATTACTGATGTTTGGGAATACTTTGTTGATAAGTTCGTCTTTCGATGAGACAAAGGATGTACCTTTGTGAAATTATGAGGAAATGAAATCAATCCGCTCGATTTGTCGACAGGTATTCGACCATTACTGATAGTCAGCAATTGCTCAGAGAAATCTTCAGCTGATGTATCACTAAGCAATGCAACTCTCATGTTTGTTGTGAGCTGAAGTTTCTTCACATAGCGCCATACATTTGATGATATGAGGCAAGCGTTTATTTCGTCAGCAGCAGTCGATCTTGGAATTACTGGCAGTGTTTGACGGAAATCGCCAGATAGTAAAATCATTGCTCATCCAAATATCTCGAGTCATTGCGTAGATATTTCAATGTTGGGTTTATGTAGTTAAGGTGGTAGTTTATGAGCCATTGTGCATTCATCCCTGATAATAATTTTGCATGCTGATAAGACTTTGGCCATTGCTGATATGTTTGAGAAAATGTGGAAATGCTAAGAATTAAATAAAAACAACAAATTTTGCTTTTCATTTGACGTGACGCTTGACGATTCCTTTTGTTTGTTTTAAGTTTATTTATACAAAAGTTTAGGTCTTATAATCATCGATTGAGGCAAGACGAAGTCTGCCGGGTCAGCTAGTAATAAATAAATATCCTTGGACATTTCACACAACGCCATCTCGTCCCAAGATAAGCAACTTAATGCTTGTGTTATGGTAACGAGATGGATGATAAACTACTTACATACATTTATTTTTTTGTAAATACATACATATTATAGATAGAAAACACCCAGACCCGGAACAAATACTTGTAGGTCGTACAAATATTTCTTCCGTGCGGGGATCGAACCCGCGACATGCCAAGAAAAGAAAATAACAATGTTCAATCTTGTAAAATAGTAAAATTAAAAAATAACCCAATTTGCCATAGTAATTAAAAAGTCAATTATTATTATTTTCTTGTCTTTCTTAACAACTATACAAGAAGAGTTATAACACCATTTTGTCTTGTTGTACCGAATAAAAGTATTTTGTTTATGCTTAAATTTTTTATCGTGATTACAGGAAGAAAATAAAGACATTTTAGTTTGCAATAAATATATTTAGGTTTTTAGTCGACCGCATTTTTAACAGTTATATCCCTTTAAAACAATGAATTTGAAATGATAAGTGATGCTTAGACATAGAGCTAATCAAAATAAGCAGTGCTATGCTTAAAATGGTTTTCTATCTTGAAATGTGAGGATGAGACGGGAAAACCAACCAACTAGCAGTCGATGTTATTATCCTACAAGCTTACTAATTTGAGTTCCATTATGTTTCTTCGGTTCTCAGTGCTTATTTCTCAAGTTACGATATTTCCGTCACCTATTGGTGACCAATAGTACAAAAGAATGTTGCGCTTTATCAGCTGCACTGACGATCCTTTCCTTGTACGCATCCGAAGTTACGGCATACAGCCTACCAAAGGTAGCAGTTATGTGTATAAACTATGTGTATTAATTATTTTGAAGATCGAGAAAGAATTTTGTCTTTTGGAAGTCGACTGCCCTGCCTAGTGCAGGAGTTGTGCAGGGTAACGATGTATCACGAGGACTCTAAACGAATCAAGGTCCCGTGGGCAAAATCCGGCGCATGCAGCATCTAAACCATCAAAACCTCCAATTAGTAGTACATAATATAATTTATTATAATTGATGGTACAACCTACATGTAGGATTTATATACACAGCGTGTTTTTATATACATAGATGAACGTTACATCTAAATGCCTTTACTTCTTACCCACATCAAAACAGGTGTGTTATTAGTTTGTTCCGCCCGTCTGTCAGTGCGTCCTTCAGGTCGGTTTGGCACAGGGCTTTTATCAAGTTTTATTTCTCTATCTTTTTATTTCCTTCTTTATCAGCTTGCGTTCTATATTCGGCTCTTTAGACACCCTCAGGACGTTGCCGATTGTTAACATTGTGTATTCTAAATCCCTCACCCAACTGATTTTAATTTTGTTTTTATTTATTCAATTGCGCGCAATCGAGAGTGTTCTACATTATATTTGACAAAATCTGCAAAGTTTGAAGGTAACATTATGTATACATGGACTTAAAATATTAATAATTTTCATTACTGTAGCGTTATCTTGTATGACCGTTAAGAAATAGATTGTGATATTTCCTTGACTTCAATGAAACGTAAAGCCATATGAAGCGCATCTAAATCTGAATTAGCTAGTTTAATAAATCCTCGTACAATAAATGGATGGTTTTTAGAATCTTATTCCAATGCTAAAAACTCCTGACTTGTTATATTCCATTTATCGAAAAGACGCACGAATTCTTGCGCCTTTTCGGTTTTACACCTCGTTTACTTAATTATATCACTACATAGTATAAAACAAAGTCGATATTTTCTGTCCGTCCCTATGTATGCTTAAATCTTTAAAACTATGCAACGGATTTTGAAGCGGTTTTTTTTAATAGATAGAGTGATTCAAGAGGAAGGTTTATATGTATAACCCACCCCCACTTTGCACGGGCGAAGCCGGGACGGGCCACTAGTTAAGAATATTAGAAAGATCTAGAGACCACGCCAGTGTGGTGGTATTTAGCTGGTTGTCGAGGAATTCTTGTGCGAATAACGCTGTAAACTTCGTTATTGCGCTATTAACGATTTTGGTTAATCTCGCGTACGAGTAATTTTTAAATGCTGGTAGTTTTGGTGTTTGTTACCCCTTCTCTTGTTATAACCTGAATGGCAGAGGAGCAGTTTACAAACATGTACTTCACAAACACAGATGACACCCAGACTCAGAGCAAGAGCCTCTGTTTACTCAAAGACACTTGCCCGACCCCGGAATCGAACCGGCAGCCCGTGATCCAAAAGCGGCACATCCAACACCTAGACCAACAAGGCAGTTATAGTCGTGTTTCAATATAACTATCATTCAATTATCGTTTTCCTTTTAGGATTTTTCGGAGAAGGACTTATGATTTTTGGCGAGTCAATATCAGTCGTAACTGTAAACAAGGTCTTAAAAATCGAGATCCATGCGAAACCGCGGCAGCAGATATTCAATGAAACAATTCAACGTATATATGCTCATTATTATATTTATTTTGCGTTGCAATTCCACCGGGAATCCGATCCGGTTGGAGTCTTCTTACAGCAGCAGGCCGCGTCCGTAGCCCAAGCCGGCGCCGTAGATACCTCCCAGAGCACCGTAGCGACCTCCTAGGGCGCCATAGCCGTAGCCGTAGCCCGAGGCGCCATAGGGAGCCAGGAGCCCAGGGTTGGCGAAGCCGGAGGTGGCTACGGCGGCTCCGGGTGCGCATCCAGCGGCGCCCAGGGCACCCAAGTATTGGGCCAGCGTTGCCTGTAAATAGTGCACAAACTTAATATTTTTCTGCATTCTGAGTGAGGTTGGACATGGCGGATAAATCTCAACCACTCATACTGGAACTGAAGAAGTCATTATTATATTCTCAGGTGGCGTTGGGTTTCTGGAAACAAGGTTGCCAGAACTATGAGGGGAAGGATGTTGTGGGCTCAGGGAAAGCCATTTGCTTCGCCGTTTGGTGCCTCGGAGTTCTACATATCCCGGCTAGCCAACTCATACATGTAAACCTTTTATTAGGGGTCTGCTACTTGATTTATATCTATTTTAGATTTTACAATAAACGTGAATGGAATTTTTCCTATTTTTAAACGAATTTCCAGCACTAGGCTTAAACAACTATTATGGCGGGGGCAGTTTACAAAAATGTAATTCACGAACACAAATGACACCCAGACTCAGAGCAAGTGCCTCTCGTTTAGACAAAGACACTTGCTCGACCCGGAATCGTACCCGGGAACCGTTGATCCAAAGGCGGCACATCTAACCCCTAGACCAACGCGCCAGTTCAACTCTAGAAGTTATTTGAAAATCCCGCCATTATAAACGCCTATTATGAAAGCGTGGCGACAACACAACAACAACGCATCCCATCCTAAGAGTGTCGTAAGAGCCGAAAGAAGGAAATGTCTAGGCCGAGAACAGTCGCAAAAGCAAGAGAATGAAACTTGATATGAAACGTTTTGCCAACCCGTCTGGCCAGCGTGGCACAGTAGGCTAATTACCCTCTATATAATTGGAAGTAGTAATATGTATCGAAATTTACCTGAAGCAGGCAGGCGCAGAGCAGGAAAATGGCGAAGGTCTTCATGATTGACGGTAGGTTGAGTTCAACGAGGAGCTGAATGATGTTTTTTTAATATCCGCATCGCGTTTTATACTCTATGCGTTTACCGATAAAAACAAATGTCGCAATTACTAATATTTTAAACTGCATGTCCTAATTACTTTGGCAAACGCTATCCAAGCTGGCGGCGATAACGCATGTTTCATCTGAATTCTGTTACTTAAGAATTTAACTATTATACTATTATAGTATTTATTAGCTCGATAATGTGTCGTACTGCAGTTATCTATATACAAGCATAATTTAATTGTCTGTTTATGTCACGTTGTTGTGATGTGTTTATGTCACGTCACACATGTTCATGTATTTATGTAATTTCTTTTACTAAATGCAGATGAATGAATGAATACGGTATTTATAGCAACAACAAAAAATGCTCTCTTGATTTTCTTCATATGTATATCATATGGTATAAGATCATCATAATTTCACCCAGACGAAGGCCATGCCGATGCATCATGTGAGAGTTTAACCAGCATTGCACTTTCTGGCACGTGACCGTCACCCGAGGACTTTTCTGTCCCATCGGTCATCGGTCTTTATGATATATAAAAATGATTCGCTGACGATTGTTAATATATTACTACAACAACTATTACGCACTCCATAGATGCCCCACTGCTAAGTCGGACCTTAGAACTAGAGACGAAGAGACACAAGTCTGGAAAAACTGATCGTAATTAGGAACACTGATGGAAAACGAGCTCGAGGTCGATCACCAACAAGATGGACCGTACTACTTGACACGTACTCCTCCAAGTTTTGTTGGACTGCAAGGGAAGCCATGGATAGGACCCGATGGAGGCAAATCATCTCCACCAAATGTAACGCATCCTCTGATGACCACGATCGCCAATCATGAGGGACTGATTAGAGAGAGAGAGACTACTTATTCAAATTCAAATTCAAATCATTTATTTTGTGTGGGTCACGATGGACACTTACAAATAGTCAACACATTGTCATATTATACAATAAAAAAATCGACCGTCTACCACCAGTTCGGAACGCGACCACTGCTGAGAAGAACTGGCAAGAAACTCAGAGGGCTTGTCATTTTTTTTTATCATTGCGGTCCTATTTGACTAGTAACATAAATAAAGAACATAAAAAATACACTGACACTGAACAGCCTAGTCCCAAGCAGCTGGGTCGTTTAAATAATCAGCAATGCGGTAATATGCTTTTTTGAAAAGTTTTGTCTTAACAGTCTTTTTAAAGGCATTGCGAGGCAATTCTCTAAGTTGCATGGGCAATTTGTTATAAAAGTGTATACATTGACCCATGAATGAGTTACTTATTCTGCGGAGACGAGTACAATGGATAGCAAGATTATTCTTGTTTCGTGTATTAATATTATGTATATCACAGTTTTTTCCAAAGTTATTAATATTTTTATGTACGAGTACATACATCAAATTTTCAAATATATATTGAGATGGCACAGTTAGAATATTTATTTCCTTGAATGTATCTCTGAGAGAAGTTCTAGGAGCAAGGTTGTATATAGCCCTTACAGCCCTTTTCTGTAATATAAATATGCTATTAAGGTCTGCACCGCATCCCCAGAGAAGTATCCCGTAAGTCATGATACTGTGGAAGTAACTGAAATAAACTATTCTAGCCGTATCAACATCTGTCAAAAGTCTAATTTTTTTAACAGCAAAAGCCGCCGAGCTAAGTCTATTACATAGCTTTTCTATATGTGAGCCCCATTGTAGTTTATTATCAATGGTTATACCTAAAAATACGGTTGACTCAATCGGTTCCAAAATTGTTCCATTCAGTTGTACATTGGTCGGATTCTGAACAACATTGGGCAGTGAAAATTTGATGCATTTAGTTTTCTTTTCATTTAAAAGCAAGTTATTCATACTAAACCAATGGACAACCGAAGAAAGTGCATTGTTCACTTCGTCAAAATTTTGTAGCTGTCGTTTAATTTTAAACAACAAAGAAGTATCATCCGCGAACAGTACAATACCGTGGTTATTTCTCACATAATAAGGTAGGTCATTAATGTAAACGAGGAACAAAAAAGGACCAAGAATCGAACCTTGGGGCACACCAATAGTGACCATGGATCCTTGTGATTGTATGCCATTGACATCAACCCTCTGAATTCTATTACTAAGGTATGATTTCAGTAGGCTGAGGGCTTGTTTGCGGATACCGTAATGGTGTAACTTCCTGATGAGGATTTCATGATGAACACAATCGAAAGCTTTAGACAAATCACAAAATACGCCGAGTGCATCATGTGAATCCTCCCAAGCCTCAAATACGTACTTCAATAGTTGAATTCCAGCGTCAGTAGTAGAACAATTTCTCGTAAAACCGAACTGGTTGGGATGTAACAAATTGCAACTATTGAAGTGCGTTAGTAGTTGTAATAAAACAATTTTTTCAAAAATTTTGCTAAGCGATGGTAGTACTGAGATAGGTCGAAAATTAGCGGGATCTGAAGTACTACCTGATTTAAATAAGGCTACTATTTTACTGTGCTTCATGAGATCTTAGTATTAGTTACCTGATTATACATTGTTTACTATATGGTGTCCCGTTTTATTTGCGACTCGGCTTGTTTACTGGACTATCGTCTGGTAACTCTGCGACACGGATTTTGTATTGGACTGTTTCATGTTTACTCTGCTACTCTCCTTATAATTTGGACTGATTTTTGCTGAACTATTCGTATAATGGCAAATTCACCAGTTCAGAAAATGCGGAGGAAGCCTTTTTCGTGAAAACGTGAAAACCAAATGATATGCAACTTGTATAAAACTTAACTTAACTTCGTATCGTTGAAGGAATTACTTTAAATAGTAGTTCCTTTTTTTACTAATAAAACTTTTTAACATATTTTTAAAACTGCACCAAATATCATTAAAATAGTTTTAAAAATACTAAAAAAATACGCTTTTATAGAAAATCTAACTAAGAAATAGAAAATAATTTTTAATAAATTTGAATTAAAAATAGTGTTAGAAAAAATATTTTATTGTAGAAGCGTGGGGTGCATGGTATCAATAGTTCTAAATATTTTATGAACAGATATGACTAGAAGGGTTATTTTGATAATATCCTGAAAAGCACCCCACGCTTTTTTTTACAATAAAATAATTTTTTTTGACACTATTTTTAATTAATTTTTTTTTTAATTTATTTTCTATTTCTTAGTTCGATTTTCTATAAAAGCGTATTTTTTAGTATTTTTTTAAACTATTATTATTATTTGTTATTATTTTTTAGTTGAAATATCATAAAGCTTATGACTAAATAATCACTAAAAATATAGCAATAGCTTTATGATATTTACATCTCTATTAGCTATTGCATCGAAGAGCGGTGGTCCACCTTGATCACCGTTATTATTATTATTCTATTAATGATAACGGGTCAAAATGTTTAAAATATTGAATTGTCATCGGTCCCTATTATGTATGCCAAATTTCGTATTAATCCGATGTTTTAAACTGGTTCAAAATCATGTTCAAAGATTCCGTTACATACATACAAGCGAAGCTAATAAAAGCGTATTAAAATATTAAAATAAATATTCCGAGTAACGGCATGTAAGCAGAGGCAGTGCAGGCCGCAGGTGCAGGTTACAGTGAGGTGAAATTAGTGGGGCGCAAACACGCCCACAGCCCTTTTTTTGTCCTTTTCATTTGCATACAAAAGTATGACAGAGAGACCGCTATATTAGCTCGCTAACGTGAACAGGGTATAGTAACCTGGTAACAGCGGTGGTATGAAAGGCCAAGAAAACAAAATAACAATGTTTAATCTTGTGTACCGCGAAGATAAAGTAAATATTTTCTTCAAACATTCATTAGAAAATGGCCTAATTTACCATAATGATTGAAAAATCAATTACTAATATTATCATTGTCTTGTTTTTTGTAAGAACTATAAAAGAAGACCATTTTTTGTTTATGAATGAACCAAATAATAGTTATTTGTTATACAAGAGTGCAAAGTTGCTTTTTAACCGCGTGTACAATTTTGATGACCGAGCAAGCGAAGGATTCTAAAATTGAATCACGAGCGCAGCGAGTGATTCAAAATTAGAATCCTGAACGTTAGCGAGGGAATCAAAAGAGCACGAGGTGAAAAATCTTTGCACTCGAGTGCAACACGTAACTTTTCATTCCACCTCAGCGAGGAAATGACTAAATGCAAAAAAAAAAACGTTTACAATCACAAGATAGGTACACTTTTATTTCAGTTTAGGTATTAATTACTACATTATGACAGGTAAGTATTACAGAATAATCTTTACTTTATTCTCTAGCGAATTAAAACGGCTTTTGCACTCGGATATCGAAGAGCAAAAATACTTTATTCTCTAGCGAATAAAAACGGCTTTTGCACTCAGATATCGAAGAGCAAAAATACTCTTTCCGAGATGGGGGGATGAAAAAGTATTTTGTTTTTGCTTGGAATAAATGTTTGATCCAAATATCCACATTCATATAGTTTTCTTCTTTCCAGTAACATCTAAATAAATACACTCAGAATGTGTGCCTTGTTACACTTTATCTCTGGATGGTGGAGTCCGTGTTTGAAGGAAGAAGACATTTGCAATGGTTTGCAATAAAAAACATATATTTTGCCAGCTTTTAAGTCCACCGAAGGATAACAGTTTCACCCCTTTATAGAAGAAAAAAAAGAAATTGAAATGATAAGTGACGCTTAGGCATAGAGCTAATCAAAAGAACTACAGTTCTATGCTTACAATGGTTTGCTTAAAATCCTGAAATATGAGACATGAAAGTATCCTACAAGCTTACTCATTTGAGTCATTTCTAAACTGGTGACCAATATTTTAAACAAACTTTTTTGCTGAAATTTTAGACATATTATCTTTATCAGCAGTACTTACTGACGATCCTTTCCTTATACCCATCCGAAGTAACGGCATAGAGCCTACCAAAGTTATCAATTTTGTGTATAAACACAGTTTTGTGTATTAATTATTTGGAAGAGCGAGAAAGAATTTTATCTTTTGTAAATCGAGTCCCCTGCCTAGTGCAGGTGTGTGCAGTGTAACACTGCATCACGAGGTCTCTTCATGTGTACGTAATGAGAAACCTGTACGTAGATAATTCAGGAACACAGAGTCCCGTGATCAAAAGGCGGCACCTCGACACAGTACAGTACAAGTAGGCGTGTTCTTTGTAGACACAGTTGCACGTTACATCTAAATGCCTTTACTACCTAACCCTCGTCAAAACAGGTGTGGGTTAGTTTGTTCTGCCCGTCAGTCCGTCCGTCAGGTCAACGGTTAGACCGGTTTTGATTCACCAACATTTCAGTCGGGCTTCCTCCAAATTCGTGGAGGGAAGTAGCCTAATGTGCCAAGAACCAAGGTTGGTACGACGGGTTGGCACAGGGTTTTTATCAAGTTATCTGTCACTACATGATCTTGCGTTCCTTTAGTCGGGTGTCTGAAGACGACGGAAAGACGGGTGCAGGACGTTTCGGTTTAACTAATATTTATAATTTTGATTTTATTTATTCAATGGTGCGTAATCAAGTGTGTTCTAAATTATATTTGACAAAATCTGCAAAGTTTGTAGGTTACATGATATTGGGACTTTCAGTATTTCCAATTTTCTTTATTAAAGCGTTATCTTGTATGAACCGTTAATGAATTGATTTTGATTTTTCCTTGACTTCAACGAAATGAAAAGCCATATGAAACGCATTTATATCTGAATTAGCTTTGTGTAATATCTTGGTACAATAAATTGATAGTATTTAGAATCTTATTCCTATGCTAAAAACTCCAGTCTTTTTTTTATTCATGTTTAAGTGTTTTACACCTCGTTATCTCTATTATATTAAGCGTATTGGGCATTCCCAATACGCTGGGACATTTCCAGGGACCACGCCAGTGTGTGTGGCATTTATGGCGGGGGTTGCGTACCCTATCCCCTGGATGCTGGATGTCGAGCTCTGTAAACTTCGCTATTTGCGATGTAGGATTTTCGGTTACTCTCGCGTTTGTATGTTTAATGCTGATGACACCTGAAGGTGTTTGCGTAAAATATGTAGCATGCTTTTAACCGAATTTTTTACCCTACTTATATCTGTATCGCAAGATTAGTTCATTCCTATTAATACTTAATGTTGCTTGTTGTCAATTTACGGGGGTTTGGAGAAGGACTTGGGAATTTTGGCGAGTCAAAATCACTTGAATAATGCCCTAAAAATCGAGAGGTAACCGCGGATTTTCAATACAACAATTCAACATATTATATGCTCATGATTATATTTATTTTGCGTTGCAATTCCACCGGGAATCCGATCCGGTTGGAGTCTTCTTACAGCAGCAGGCCGCGTCCGTAGCCCAAGCCGAGGGGCGCACCCAAGCCAGCGCCGTAGATACCTCCCAGAGCACCGTAGCCACCTCCTAGGGCGCCGTAGCCGTACCCGTAGTTACCGAAACGGTTGCCGTAGCCCGTGGCGCCCAGGGCACCCAAGTATTGGGCCAGAGTTGCCTGTAAATAGTTCACAAAGTTAATAATATTCTGCATTCTGAGTGAGGTTGGGCACGGCGGATAACTACCACTCCTACTATAACTGGAGAAGTCATTATAATATTCTCAGATGACAAACAGACTCGGCGCAATTGCCTCTTGTTTAGACAAAGACACTTGCCCGACCTCGGAATCGAATCCGGGACCCGTTGATCCAAAGGCGGCACATCTAACCCCTAGACCAACGCGCCATTTCAACTCTAGAAGTTATTTGAAAATCCCGCCATTATAAACGCCTATTATGAAAGCGTGGCGACAACACAACAACAACGCATCCCATCCTAAGAGTGTCGTAAGAGCCGAAAGAAGGAAATGTCTAGGCCGAGAACAGTCGCAAAAGCAAGAGAATGAAACTTGATATGAAACGTTTTGCCAACCCGTCTGGCCAGCGTGGCACAGTAGGCTAATTACCCTCTATATAATTGGAAGTAGTAATATGTATAGAAATTTACCTGAAGCAGGCAGGCGCAGAGCAGGAAAATGGCGAAGGTCTTCATGATTGACGGTAGGTTGAGTTCAACGAGGAGCTGAATGATGTTTTTTTAATATCCGCATCGCGTTTTATACTCTATGCGTTTACCGATAAAAACAAATGTCGCAATTTCTAATAATGTTTAAACTGCATGTCCTAATTACTTTGGCAAACGCTATCCAAGCTGGCGGCGATAACGCATGTTTCATCTGAATTCTGTTTCTTAAGAATTTAACTATTATACTATAGTGTTTACTGGTTTGATATTGTCTCATACTGCAGTTATCTATACAGGGTGGTCAAAAAGTGATGGGGCCATCAGCAGCAAAAAATTGTTCTACGGGAGGTCCTTAGGGTCAACCTCTGTGTTTCTGTTTTGTGTTGTCAGTCTGGAAAAACTGATCGTAATTAGGAACACTGATGGAAAACGAGCTCGAGGTCAATCCCGTACTATGCACGTACTAGACACGTACTCCTCCAAGTTTTGTTGGACCACGATCGTCAGTCATGAGGGACCGACTAGAGAGAGAGACTATTAGTACTAGTTACTATTAGTACTAGTTACCAGATTATATACATTGTTTTCTATATGGTGTCCCGTTTTATTTGCGACTCGGTTTGTTTGCTGGACTCTTTGTTTACTCTGCTATTGTTTTGGAATTATCTTTGCTGAACTATAATGACATATTCACCAGATTAGAGAAGGCGGAGGAAGCCTTTTTCGTTACATGAAAACCAAATGATATGCAACTTGTATAAAACTGAACTTTAAATTATTAATGAATTGGTCCTTTTTTACAACAATATTAAAAACCGCAACAAACATATTAAACAAATATTCCGAGCGACTTAGTGGGACGCAAATACGCCTGTAAACAGCCCTTTTGGGTCCTTTTCATTTGCATACAAAAGTACGACAGAGAGACCGCTATATTAGCTCGATAACGTGAACAGGGTAGGCCTTGTTACACTTTATCTCTGGATGGCGGAGTCCGTGATTGAAGGAAGACATATTTGCAATGGCTTGCAATATTTCTTTTGCCAGCTTTTAAGTCGTCCGAATAGTCCAGACGCGATATACATTTAAACAGAAATAAATCGCTCCCCGGTAAGGTTGGAAGTATAAATCTCGATTTTCGAACTAATCCCGGTAGAGGGTTCGCCGCCATCTTCTTTTAAAGTTCAATTTTTTTCAGTTTTCTGAAATAACTCGTTAATTTTCGAACCATTTTCAACTTCGATCGAGAAATATAATTCCAATCAGCACCCGCGACGTTTAAAAATAAAATCGCTCCCCGGATTTTTTTATATTCCAGGCTATATTATGTCTGGCCCGACTGGACTAGAAGGATGACAGATTTACCACCTTCAAAAAGAAAAAAATTGAAATTGAGATGATAAGTGACGCTTAGGCATAGAGCTAATCAAAAGAAGTATTTCTATGCTTATAATGGTTTGCTTAAAATCTTGAAATATGAGAATGAGACATGAAAACAAACCAACTAGCAGTCGATGTTATTATCCTACAAGCTTACTAATTTGAGTACTATTACGTTTCTTCGGTTCTCTATGCTTATTTCTAAAGTTACGATATTTTCGTCACCAACTGGTGACCAATATTTTAAACACACTTTTTTGCCTGAAATTTTGGACACATTATCTTTATCAGCAGTACCTACTGAAGATCCTTTCCTTATACCCATCCGAAGTAACGGCATAGAGCCTACCAAAGTTATCAATTTTGTGTATAAACACAGTTTTGTGTATTAATTATTTGGAAGAGCGAGAAAGAATTTTATCTTTTGTAAATCGAGTCCCCTGCCTAGTGCAGGTGTGTGCAGTGTAACACTGCATCACGAGGTCTCTTCATGTGTACGTAATGAGAAACCTGTACGTAGATAATTCAGGAACACAGAGTCCCGTGATCAAAAGGCGGCACCTCGACACAGTACAGTACAAGTAGGCGTGTTCTTTGTAGACACAGTTGCACGTTACATCTAAATGCCTTTACTTCTTACCCTCGTCAAAACAGGTGTGTGTTATTAGTTGGTTCCGCTCGTCAGTCCGTCCGTCAGGTCAACGGATAGACCGGTTTTGATTCATCATCATTTCAGTCTGGCTTCCTCCAGATTCGTGGAGGGAAGTAGCCTAATGTGCCAAGAACCATGGTTGGTAAGACAACGTTGGTACATGGTTTTTATCAAGTTTTCTTTCTCTAGATGATGTTGCGTTCCTTTAGTCGGCTCTTCAGACACCCTCAGGACGTTTCGGATTGGTAACTATAATTTATTATTTTAATTTTAATTATTCAATGGTGCGTAATCAAGTGTGTGCTAAATAATATTTGACAAAATCTGCAATGGTTGAAGGTTACATTATATTGGGACTTTCAGAATTTCCAATTATTATATGATTTTTTTAATAAATTGTCAGTTTTTAGAATCATATTCCTACGCTAAAAACTCCAGCCTTTGTTTATTCATGTACAAGTGTTTTACACCTCGTTAAATCAATTATACGAGTGTTAAGCATATTGGGAAGGTCCAGGGACCACGCCAGTGTGAGTGGCGGGGGTTACCCTATCCCCTGGATGCTGGATGTCGAGGATTTCTTATGCAAATGGCTTTGTAAACTTCGCTATTGCGATGTAGGTTTTTTGGTTACTCTCGCGTGATTTTTTAATGCTGATAGTTCAGGTGTTTGCGTAAAATATGTAGCATTTATTTAACCGAAACTCCTGCCTTATTTATATTTGTATCGCAGGAGCAGATTATTCCTATTAGTACCTTATGTTGATGATTTCTTAGGTTTTCGCGATTTTTCAATAGAGAGGATGGTTGGCAAGTACCACCTGCTTGGGATCCAGTCATTAAATTGATCAAATCTCAAGCAAAACACGCATCTGCAAGACCTCTGGACACCGTGAGCGATTTCTGCGTGCACAGGGAACATTATCAATAAAACAAAATTATAGGCGGTAGAATTTAACTGTTTCTTTGTACTTTTGAAGACAACTGTCATCTAGTCTCTCCCGCGACCACGACTGCTGCAAAGCATTCGAAACGTCGGGAATTAAATAATGTAATATACACGCGATAAATCCGTTTAAAAGTGTTTAATTTTAGTACCTTATGTTGCTTGTTGTCAATTTACGGGGGTTTGGAGAGGGACTTGGAAATTTTGGCGAGTCAAATTCACTTGAATAATTCCCTAAAAATCGAGATATAACCACGGCTTTTCAATAAAACAATTTCAGCATATATATGCTCATGATTATATTTATTTTGCATTGCCATTCCTTCGGGAATCCGATCCGGTTGGAGTCTTCTTACAGCAGCAGGCCGCGTCCGTAGCCCAAGCCGAGGGGCGCACCCAAGCCAGCGCCGTAGATACCTCCCAGAGCACCGTAGCCACCTCCTAGGGCGCCGTAGCCGTACCCGTAGTTACCGAAACGGTTGCCGTAGCCCGTGGCGCCCAGGGCACCCAAGTATTGGGCCAGAGTTGCCTGTAAATAGTTCACAAAGTTAATATTATTCTGCATTCTGAGTGAGGTTGGGCACGGCGGATAACTACCACTCATACTATAACTGGAGAAGTCATTATAATATTCTCAGATGACAAACAGACTCGGCGCAAGTGCCTCTGGTTTAGACAGAGACACTTGCCCGACCTCGGAATCGAATCCGGGACCCGTTGATCCAAAGGCGGCACATCTAACCCCTAGACCAACGCGCCAGTCAATTCTCTAGAGGTTATTTGAAAACTAGCCGGAGCCATTATAAACGCCTATGATGAAAGCGTGGCGACAACACAACAACAACGCATCCCATCCTAAGGGTGTCGAGAGCCGAAAGAAGGAAATGTCTAGGCCGAGAACAGTCGCAAAGGCAAGAGAATGAAACTTGATATGAAACGTTTTGCCAACCCGTCTGGCCAGCGTGGCACAGTAGGCTAATTACCCTCTATATAATTGGAAGTAGTAATATGTATAGAAATTTACCTGAAGCAGGCAGGCGCAGAGCAGGAAAATGGCGAAGGTCTTCATGATTGACGGTAGGTTGAGTTCAACGAGGAGCTGAATGATGTTTTTTTAATATCCGCATCGCGTTTTATACTCTATGCGTTTACCGATAAAAAACAAATGTCGCAATTACTAATATTTTTAAACTGCATGTCCTAATTACTTTGGCAAACGCTATCCAAGC
Organism: Clostera curtula; assembly: GCA_905475355.2. Classification (NCBI taxonomy): domain Eukaryota; kingdom Metazoa; phylum Arthropoda; class Insecta; order Lepidoptera; family Notodontidae; genus Clostera; species Clostera curtula. The sequence continues at coordinate 407,625 of FR997804.1, read as the reverse complement.
TGGCGGCGATAACGCATGTTTCATCTGAATTCTGTTACTTAAGAATTTAACTATTATACTATTATAGTATTTAATAGCTCGATAATGTGTCGTACTGCAGTTATCTATATACAAGCATAATTTAAATGTCGGTTTATTTTATAGTAATATTTTTACTAAATTATATTATGTATGAATGAATACGGTAATAAAGCAACAATAAAAAATGCCCCCTTTCTTACCTAAGTCGCTTTCTGCCACTTGTATTTAGATGTGCGTGCGCCGTCATCATACGGCATTTCAGCCAGACGACGTCCACTACTGGACATTGGCCAATACTGAGCCTCTCGCATCCATCTTTTCCAGCGACTTTAACCAAGTCGTTCCATTGTGTCGGAGTTCGACCTGCATTGCGCTTTCTGGCACGTGATCGTCACCCGAGGACTTTTCTGTCCCATCGGCCGTCGGTCCTTATATAATATAATGCTACAACGACTACTACACAGTCCATCGATGACCCTCTGCTGAGTCCTCCCGTCACATGTCCCATCACACATAAATAGCCTACAGACGGGCTGGCACAGGGTTCCGTATCAAGTATTCCTTCATAGTTTTAGAACTCTCATAGTTTTATTCATTCAATTAAACACCTATCGACCGTAACTATTTGCTTTTTGTTTGCAGGTAAAGCCCAGCTAAGATGTGCGCCATACAGTGTATGCTAGACAGTAAGTCAACATTATAGTAGTCCTGAATAAGCTACACACACAAGGATGTAGAGTTCGTATAAACCATTTAACTCAAACGCGTAAAGTGTACGCGGGTGAAACCACGGGGCGAAGTTGCGGGTATAAAATAAACTAGATAACAATTTTCGTAGTACAATTACAGCATAAAATGTGCATACCCTGACGCGTGCTCTGAGCTCGCCCGAGCGCAGCCAGTTGCTTATCGCCGACAGGCTGACATTGTTTCAATATGTTACACCTGTTACTAAGTTTGCCTTATTGTTTTCCAATTCATTATTCTAGGCGACGGCACATAAATTCTTCTGTCCCGGTTGCAGTTATAATATCGGAGGCAGTCGATACAATAACTTGAGGTAGTCACTCTAAGAAGAGTCGTATTTAACCGACTCCAATGAATAGGGAAACTAAAGGTAGAAAAATCTAATTCTAAGTTTAACCTTCTAGTAAATGGTGATTCCTGAAAATGTTATGATTAAAATTCATTTAATCAAGTTGGCTCATAAGAGGAGTTGGCAAGACAAAGAAGAAAAGAATTACCATTTACCACCAGCTGGGAATGCAGCTCAACAGAGGAGAGCTGGCAAGAAACGCTGTAGTTGCTTGTTTTAGATCGGCATTTTTAGGTACCGGGCAGATTTATAATACAGATTTGTGAGTGCAAACTAGCGCAATGGTCCCAAAGGGCCAAACATCAGCAACATCTAGTCGATCGAAGTCATAAGTGAACTACTGGTAGTAGGTGTACTGTGGAACGTCTTGTCCTGGTTGTCACGCGCCAAACGTCTCGAACTACAACGGAACGTAACAAGTAATTGGAAGTTTTATACGTCGTAAACCGGGATTAGGTTTGAAGGCAGAATCTTGAGGCTTGTGGGGTTTTGCCAAAAGTACGAGCAACTTTTTGGAGTCTTATAAATGGGTGTGAAGATAGGTGATCCGTTTGGGGGAGGGGGTGAAGTGATTTGCGAGGACTTATTCCGGGATAAAGGCTTCTGGTTCCGGGGATTTTGCGATAACGTGTTTGGTGTGTTTCCGCGTAGAATGATATTTTGGTATACAGAGGGTAATGTATTGTGTACCTAGGTATGCCTTATGCTATTGCCCATTTTAGTGAGGTAGCTGCTTCGTCATCACTCTAAGGTGACTTGGCATTGGGCCCCAGCGTCTGGTCTAACCTGTGTGGTTATCATCACACAAACTTTTATGGCACCGTGGATATACAATCACTTACCGAAGAATGTTTTATACAGTACATGTCTTAACAGTTTTAAAACCAATTTAAAAGAGCTCTTATTTACCAAGGCGTACTATATTGTAAAACAATATTTAGATGACAAATTTTAAATAGACCTATGTATTGACAATTCACATTGAAATTCTTGACATTTTCTTGTTTTATCAAACTTGTGCTGATCTTCTTTTGTTAATTATATAAGTAAACTCAAAAAGGACATGAAATCACAAGTATCTGAAACTTGATGGTGTACAGTGTACACCCTAGAGGTAGTAAATTTTGAGAACCTCCAAAGATGTACAAACATCTGTCATTAAGCCCAAAATCACAGGAATAAATGATTTAAACTTGATAGTTATTTTCGAAAATTACTCTTATTAAAAAATAACTTAATTTATGTAGTTCTTATGATAAATTAAAGTACCATAATTATCTTTCGGACCTTAGGGCACAAGATAGGCTAGGTGATAGTCTCCATACACTCTTATCAGCGTCGTATCTACTCTCTTACGCATGTCCTCATTCACCCAAACCATCAATCTCATTTAAGGTGTTCCACAATCCTTTCGTCCGTTTATATTCATACTGAAACTACCTCCAATAGGAATCCTGCTCTACACAGAGTGTGGTTGCTTGTTTTCAAATGATATGTCCGTTTTATAAAAATTCACTATACGTGAGAGCATAGTGAGAGCAAGTTCGCCAGATCATCGAGAAATCATTCTCGATTTATGTACGCATGAACTGTTGTTGTCCGACCGCTGGTCTAAACAAGTGACTACCGATAGCCCAAGTATATAGGGGTTGGAGAGCAGACGGCAGCCGTTCCTTGTAAATACTGGTCAATCTATTAGACGGCAAGCCAACGAATTTAATTCTATAATTATAAATCCTTTTAATTACTGGTATGATATCATTAGAATTGGTTCATGCGAATAATAAATTAAAAAATTAAAGTATTCGGTCTATGGCACGTATGAGTTGTGAAAATCCTTATTCCTATCACGTGCGTGTCGATATGATGTTATAAATGCCGTGGAATGGTAATTTTATTCATACTAAAACGTATAAAGCGGTGATTTATTGCTTCGGATATTAACATCTTGTTATTACTCGGTCCTTCTGTGGCTATGCTGTGCGTCCAACAATCCGTGTGGTGACGGATTTAGAATACACTGTGTCACCACCCCAATCCATTCCTGAGGGTGTCGTAAGAGCAGACAACAGGAGAAGACAAGGCCGATAACGTAGCTGCAAAAGAAGGAAACCTTGATACGAAACCATGTGCCAATCCGTCTGGCCAGCGTGGCACAATAGGCTAATTAGCCTCGATGTAATTGGAGGCGGCCCGATTCGGCAGTGGGTCCTCTACGGGCTAATTATGAAATTGATTATTCGATACTGTTTTCAAACACAACTTAAACACATTCAAATGCAGAATTGAAATACGATCTCTGTTCCTAACGGTTATTTTCCTACAGATAATAAAACAAGCAATACAACCTGTGTCGTGACGTCACCGGCGACGGTCGCGCCACTTCGCTGCTTCCAAATTTGAATATTCATGAAACGAAGTGGGGCTCGTTTTATGCCAGCATTGCCAGCTTTCTCGCAGTGCTGCCACTGTAAATATTTGTACTGCTTACCTTGTGGCAATATTTTTATGGTTCTCCGTTGTAAGCTATGCGGAAATGGTCCGTGTTGTTTTCGTGTTTGTTCATGTTTAAAGGTTTTAATTTTTTAACTTCCCCAGCGTAAGCTAGAAAGCGTAAGGGTGAAAGCATTTGTTTGGATAAACATCCAGTTGATGAATGTTTACATATTTGTTTTAAGGATTACGATTAATTTGCTGAATGTTGATTTAGCCCGGCTTATTAAATTTACTCCTCCTGGTAGCCAGAAGAATTAGTTTAAATTTGCGCCGGCCTAAACGCTATTGGCAAAAGGCTAGGGTTGGTTTGTTAAAAAACAATACCCCTTTGCTAGATATTATAACCTGTATCGCAGGGGTTGTTTTCAAACATGTCTCTTAAATCACAAACACAAATCATACCCAGACTCAGAGCAAGTGCCTCTGGTTTACGCAAAGACACTTGGCCTGTCCCGGAATCGAACCGGGGATCCATGATTTAATGGCGGCATATAGACCAACAAGATAGTGAGTAACTTAAACGTATTTTGTGAAATTTTACACAATTAACTTAATAGATGGCAACACTACACCGCAGTGAGTGTGGCGCCATTAATTTTGTTATTATCTGCGCCCAACGTCAACAGATAATAAATTAGTTCAGAAACTCACTGCTCAAGTTCTGATTGGCAATCACAGCTTGTTTATTCAATTGATTCCCGCCAATACGTTCTGTGCAAATTTGTTTAATTAATTTCATAGATTATTATTTTGTCAAACAAGTTTAACCCTTACTTTGTTAATGTATTTTCTTGTTAAAGTATATTGCTGGAAATATTACTATGAATGCTGCCGCCGAAAATACTATTTTTCTAGGAACTTATGACCTATTTTTATATATGTTGAATATTAAAGAGTGAGTGTAAGCTGTTCCTAGTTTCCCATCATAAAAGCAGAAGCTGTTTGCAACACCAGAGATTGTTACTAACGGGTCACCGACCCTGTGTAAACTAGCAAAAAAGAAAAGTAAGTCTTGTACGCTCCCAACACTATATTGATGACTATGGCTCTTTGCGACTATTGCGCGAGTTTGCTCCCACAAATATGTTTTATTTATTTTATTTATTTATACTTCTGTGCACATATAAATTTACAAAAGTAGAATATACAAAAACAGACAATGTACAATTAGGCGGCCTTATCGCTAAAGCGATTTCTTCCGGGCAACCTTATGTGAATCAGACTAAAAATATAATGGGACTACCCCATGGGACGCTAGAACAAAAAAATACAATCTGCTATCTAACTATTAACCTTAAATACATACGCAATAAATTAAACAAATACATATCTACATACACATACATACAAAAATAGAAGAAGCGAAACGACAGTTTCTAACAGCCAACGTTTACACAATAAAAAAGTGGGATTTAAGAAAGCTACTGCAGAGTTTCTTCCGGCTGTTCTTTGTAGAGCAGCCTGCGGTGGTAAATGATAAATGTATTTTGACGCGCCAAATGAGAGACGAACAGGAGAAGTCAACTTAAACAAATAGATATTTGATTTGATTTGATAAACTTTTCCTGGTGGAACTCCTGGTATTAAGTAAGGTACGGACGCTCAGAATCGTACTTGGGTGGAGGGCCTTTCCTAGGCAGCTCCGGTCAGAGCAATGTCTATCCATAGCGAATATAGACTTATCTCTCTTAAATGCAATATACAATACAGATTTTACTTGAAATATCTATAGAAACACACATCGCTAATGAACCATAACGGTTTAAGCATATTGGCGAAATATATTGCATCAAAATACATTATAGCCACTTAAATCATCCGTTCAGTAGGTCCTTAGATCATATCTATTGCACAGACACACAAAGGTCTAGAGGTGCCAGTACCGTCACGTGGCGTATTCAGCGGTTCCGCAATGCGCTATCCTGGTAGTTATGTAAGCGGTTTTACATTTTCACAGCCCACCTCAAGCAATTAAGGGCTTCTGCAGAATATCATGTAATGCAGGTCTTTTACGCAGTTATTGCTCACAATGATTTAAAATTAGTTCTCACTGCGAACCCTCTACTTACGATGCCAATTCATTAGTTGTTACACAATTTATTAGTTGAATAATTTCGAGTCACGTTGCAATTTAATCTTTGGTAAATTATTAAAATATTGCCTGCATTCCTTTATTGTGTGGGGTAATGTATTAAATTCATTCCACCCTGTTACAGTTTACCATATTCAGCAGTTATTATGACTATTTTTATTGTTGTATGTCCTGTATTCATATAATAAAATCTATAAAATTATACAATTAATTCCATTCAACTCAGTCCATCCTGAGGTTGTCGTAAAAGGCTACTAAAGGAACGCAGCAAGGAAATTACCGAACTTAGGAAAATTCGTTACAAATCCTGTGTACCGTCATGCCAGCGGGGTACAGTAGGCTATTTTTCCTTCATGAACTTGGAAGAGGCTCGACACGGCAGTGGGTCATTTATGGGCTGAATGGAAGATAATTAATAAATTAAATATAGAAAAGTGCCTTCATTGAAGTACGGATTTATCTGCGCTATCTGAACTAGTGTTAAGACTAGATGTACATAATAAATTAATACTCTACCAATAAAATGAAACATAAATGATTAATGAATAAATGTAAGGCTATTTCTAACAATTTTCATAGATCGATGTATTTTAATTTAATTCTAGCACTTGTTTGAAAGCTAGTTTTAATACAACTGATTATATTATTTTAACAAAACGAAACTTTTGAAGACTGCTTATTCCTTTATGACTCTATAAATCTTCCAAACGTGCTGTTTGAGCTTCGTAGCGTATTTGAGGTAGACGACCGCTACGCCGTAGTCAACTACAATTACTACGGAGCTACGGGTGCAAAGTTTGCAAGAAGCTTTCAAAGTATAATAGTATTAGTAAAACTAAACATTACGTACAAACTTTTTTGTTGTCTACGATATTGCAAATGTAACAGTTTTGTTTTGTTCTTCAATCCCGCAAATACGGGTTTGAATGAAAGTCTGCCTCACAATCACTTGCAGTGGAAAAAGTGGACAGGCTCGACAAAATAGAAGTGAGATCACGAGTAGAACCGCTGCCAAATGGATCGATTATGTAGTTTTCCCAAATGGCAGATGGCACGGGAAGACAAAAAAGTGGTAGGTTTATTGGGTATACCGGGAGCACCTTACCACGGATTCGGGCTGGGCACTTATAAAACCTCAGTCAGTCAATCAATCACTTATGTTCCGTGTGGTGAGGGATTCAGAATACGCAGTGTCCCCAACTAATTGGGCTAGTTACCCTCCCTGTGGTGAGAGGAGGCCCGACTCAGCAGTGGGTTGAGATTTATGGGCTGAGTAGTAGTAATAGTATTAGTGTCTCCGTAAGAGGTGAGTAAGGGAACGCAAGAGGCAAATCAATTAGCCGCAAGAGAAGGACAACTTGATACAAACCTTGTGCCAACCCGTCTTGCCAGCGTGGCGTTTAATTTCCCTCCATGAATTTGGAGGAGGCCCGACTCAGTAGTGGGTCATTCATGGGCTAAAACGACTTATAAAAAGTTGCCGCTAAAATGGGGTGTACTGCTGAGAAGCTTGTAGTAAATATTAAAACGAATTACCAATGTTTTTCCTGTTTTCACAATTGGTTTTATGTATTTTTGATTAGTAACATTGATTTACGAGTGTAACTTTTTTAATATATAATTAGTCCTTTAATTAGCTTATCGCTCTTATCGAGGTTAAAGTTTATCGAAGTATATTGGCTGCCGCGGTTTCTTAATGGCTTGCTGTAATTTCACTTTCATTGAGCTACCAAACTCTGTGGTGATCGGCCGTCGTTAATCTTTACGTATGTATTACTTATTTATATTTTACATTTTTTTTGTTTATTTTGTTTTTCTTTTAAATATTGTTTTTGCCAGTGCTTATTTCTGTTTGCGCCTGAACTAAAAAGTTAAGGAAATCTTTAAGTAACCATGTTGAATAATGTAGTAAAAAAAAAGTTGATTCTCTGTAGTTATAGTGTAGTAGTGAAATAAAGGACGCTTTTAAATTATTTTTGGTATGTAACGTTTTGAATCTTGACTAATTGGGCTTAAAAAAAATATCGACTTCATTAAAAATCTTCATTCAAATAAATCTAAAATGTATATTAAAACACTATTCAAACGGTGATTGAAAAACTAATAATAAACTAGTATAAAATATATTTCGATTACCAGAACATTCCTCAACTTTATTCACTATGTAATAAAAAGGTAATGGACCAACTTTCCTGTGTAAACGTAACCTAAATTCGCCTGCCATAAAAATCCAGGCTCGGGATTCGGAGGATCGTATTCCTGAAATCGGTGCGCCCGGGGGACTGATTCGGATTCTTTCAAATCTGAAAATGAAATCCGATCTGAAAAAAGTCCATTAATATCTCCCTGGTAACGTTTTATGTAGATAAGCAATACGTTATCTACATAAAACGTAAATACTCATAAAGGTATTCGCTCACTAAGCTGTGTGACGTAATTTATTTATGTAATATACAACATTTTCATATTTTTTTGGCTTTTGAAATAATATCTATTCGATATTCACACATTGCTCTTTTTTGGTGCCTATTTTGTATGACATTGTATCACCAGGTGGTACAACTTTCTGGGTAATAGATATCTAAAGGAGATCCCCAAATATTCATGATATTTGGGATCGATGATTCTGTGCAGACTGCGTGCAGCGAAGCTCGCCATCTTTCAAGATCGTCCGTCTCCTAAGTTAGGATCGGCTCCTGTATCCTAGCGGTAACGCAGGACAAATTAAAAAAACCATGAGACGGGAATGAAATAATTTATAAACTTCAAGTGGCTGAGCTCACTTTCCTCAAACTTAGCTCAGAATACTCCGGAACTCTCGGAAGACCTTCAGGAGCTACAGGCACTCAAATCTCAAAACACCAATCTGTTTTGACACAGTGTAACTGTATTATAACGTGTAAAAGATAAAAATAGCGTTACATCTCCAACAATACCTCGTTCCAACGCAGTAGGCAGGTACCTTAACAGGCAGCGTCTCCTGTTTCAGAAAGCGGTCGTTAAAACTCACGGCGCTCGTATTTTGCGAAACTTTTTGTATTTACTTTGTTTCATAAGATATTGAGGTCAATTTGGAAAAGTTGTTAACTAAAAAAGGGTTCGCGGTTTTCTTTGGCGTTCGGTCAACGTTCTTCGGTAATGCAATAGGCTTGTTGTGTTCAACGTGTTTTTGATTAGCTGATGGACGTTCCTCGAGGCTTCATTTCTTATTTAATATAGCCTAGAAGCGATCTAAGTTTTAAATGTTACCCTCTCACGAAATGAGGCTGCTTATGCTATTATTTCGGTGACGTAGGAAGGTTTAAATTTAACTTTAAATAGTTCCATAGCAACCTTTTTCAAACTACATTGGCTTTTCACCAGTTCTAGCATAATTCGGGTAACTGCCAGTATTTTAATAGAACGATTGCCTCCGAGCTGTGTCTAATGGCACTTACGGTAATAGTTTGACCAGCTGTCAGGTTACTGCCTTCATGTGCCGGTTACAGCCAGGAACGATAGCTTATACGCGTCTTCCGAGCACGGAACACCCGAAGCACATAGGTCATATGTTGTAAGATATTCGCCACACCTCCAGAAAACGCCTGAGGACAAATGTAGGCACAACCACCTTGTAAATTAGTATTAAAACGTGGACATAAAAATATGAAACCTTTTTCTGTACAATAAAATGGCCAACCAAGCCAACCGCAGCAGTCAAGTACATGCTCGTTCACAAAAACTGGCCCACAGCCACTTCACGTAAGTGGTCGGGTGCCAATTCGTAATGGCTGAAATTTAAATTGTGCTAAAAATGTCTGCGTACTTAAAATATATTGTGGAGCGAGTAACGTAGTATACACTGAATTGGCAGATAACGCCACCACCGTTGTATAGTACACTCAATTTTCTCAACGTAATTGGTGGTTAGCCTAATAAGGCCAGGAAAAACGGAAAAAGTAGAAAAAAATTGTCAGTACTTGCGAAATTATATTGATTTAGAACCAAGGCAATGTTGAATTTATTAATCTAACGATGTAAAGGCCAGGTCAGGGAAGCGAAAACCTCTACAGCGTCAATCGTATACTCCTCTTTGTCGGCGGTTGAAAAATAAATAAATTCCGTTTGCGTGTTGAAATTATGGTTTCGAATAAAAGTCGGGACGTGTACGTTCGCAGCGAAATATCAGTTTTCCAATATTGTATTATAGTCTCTCATCTCTGTTGGGAGTGTTGGCGTATTACGACGTCAGCCGCCAATTCTTTTCGTGAATATCTTTGTGCATATATCGAAGTTAGTGTTTTTTAGATGGAGTTATTGGGTCTCCTATACATTTTTTGAAGATTTTTGTGTAGGTACCGGAAAAGTATGAATGAGCTAATCCACGTCTATTTAGTAAATTCATCACATAGTTTGTTTGTCACGCTATTACGCCTGAACCGCTGAACTTTTTTGGTACACAGTTTCGTATATTGTAAATAATCTATAGCAAAAAATAGTCTAAACTCGACGACTAATAAGTTTATCGAGTCTCATGCAGACGTCATGGCCTCTGGAAGAATGTAGGTACTGGAAGTATAAATAAAATTGAATTACGCCTTAAATGAACACCGACGTCAATTAGGATATAGGAATGCCAAAGACACCAACTGCAAATGGTTGTTAAAAAGTTCTTTCACATTATTTGTTAAGAAAAATTTATCTTTATTAAATTAACTACTTTATTTCTAAAACATAATTTATAACAATACTACATTTCTGTACCCCCTCTTTACCTGTGCCCATTATCCATCCACAAATATTCCTTAAACGCCAGAACTTATTGCGTCACGTACTTTCGACATATGATAGACAGTTGAATACATTAGAATCCTATAAGAAACTAATAAAATCATGTCCTTATCTTGAGTCCCTTTACAATAGCTGTCCCGCTCAAAGTAATGGTCGGACCCTTAGGCCTGCGCATGGTCTCAATTGCTCCCCTATCTGCCATATCGGCCCATCTGCGCGGTGCCCCGTAAATCTCCGCGTGGCGGGTTAATGGCCGGTCTATCCCTCCATAATTCTACCTAATATCAGCAATTCGATGTCAATAAAAGTGATTTGCGTGATTTATTGTAGTCATTTTTTTATTATTCTGATATATGTCAACTCGTTTTTTCCATTTCCAGTAAAAATTGTGTTGTCATTTGCCTGTCTGTGTCATCATCCCTTCTGAACGGATGAATCGATGTTGATTACAATTTATATTATCACCACACCGATCACCTTAATGGTTTTAATTTTGGTATTACGAATGTGTAGATTATTAATCTACAGATATTCTATAATCTATGTATACAGTATCTGATCAACAAGCTTTTAGTAATAAGCTAATGGTAATGGCGTGGTAAAAGTTAAATGAATGAGTAAAGTTGTAAACGATTTGTACTGTGCTTTAGGTTGAACATTGTGGCAACCGCGTTATACCGCTGGCATTAACCACTAGTTGAGTAGGGTGACCACTTCTGAACTAAGGTTCTAGATATTGACTCAATTCAAATATTGATATAGATATTACCTAGCCGCAAGAGAAGGAAACCTTTATACAAACCCGTGCCAACCCGTCTCGCCAGCGAGGCACAGTAGGCTAATTTCCCTCCATGAATTTGGTAGAGGCCCAACTCGATAGTGTCTAAATTTTGGGCTGAAATGATGACGTGCTTCAATAAATTTGAAGTTTGGGGAAAAAAGTTGAAGAATGTATTAGTTTCTACCCATTCCAATACTATACTATCCAATTTACCACTTGTTTTCATGTAAGTACAATTAATACAATTACAAACATTCGCCTGTGCATTGAATTGTAAAAAAATTGTACTGTTAATTCATAAGTTAATATTTATCGGTCAGTATTTAATCAGTCTGCGACAATTATCCCCCTACCGCATACCGCAAAAAACGATATTTGAACATATTTTTTGTATATGTTACACTCATCTGCAAGACCTCTGGAAACCGTGAGCGATTTTAATGCGCACAGGCAACATTATCAATAAAATTAAGTCTAGGCGGTAGATTTTATTATTCACTAGCGACCCGCCCCGGCTTCGCACGGGTGCCATTATATTATACCTATAAACCTTCCTCTTGAATTACTCTATCTATTAAAAAAAACCGCTTCAAAATCCGTTGCGTAGTTTTAAAGATTTATGCATACATAGGGACGGACAGAAGAATGCGACTTTGTTTTATACTATGTAGTGATTTGTACTTTTAAACACAGCTGTGAAGCATCGATAATTAAATAATTATAAATACACGTGATCAATCCGTTAAAAAGTGTGTATTTGAAATTAACAAATACTTAATTATTTAGAAATCTTATGTTCTTTTCCCGTGCCCGTTGTTTGGTGACCGCGATTGCTACAATTTGTTGTTGTTGTTTGTTGTAAACATTGTATGTGAGAAGTTTAAATGTCACTGAATGATTGAGACCGTGTTTTAGATTAATATTATAATAATACACTTGTATTATGTCCATAGTGAAGGTATTCTGTTCAACAAGTCTTCAAGTTGTATATTCAGTGAATAATTGGCTTTTTATTCATTTCGCTGAGGCCCTATTGGAAGGAGTACAAGGAGATTTTTTAAATCATTGTTTTTTATTTTACGCTGTTAGCTGATCTTTGAATACTTGGATGCGGTCTGCATGTTATCGTGCTTTATGGTCTACATATAGAGTGGCTGATGAATAGAAATTCACCCAATTTGAGAACTAAGTCGACCAAACTCTTTTTGTTTTCGGACAATCTATAGAAAGCCGAACAGCTTGTGCCCCTGCGGTGTAACCGCTGCACTGGCTCCCGGCCAGCGCACGCGACTCAATGAATCACCCACCAGAATTTTATTCCAAACAGAGTTTATTGTCCGGGAATATTAAATTATTATCATTTTTAACTTTCACTTTTACCATATTTACAGTATCTACCAAGACTTTAGGCACAAATTGTTCTAAAACGGTTTCTGATTGTAACTTAGTGTTTGTTTTCCTTTCCTATTTAAGTTTGTTCAATCATGTCGGCCCTTAATTTACTGCGCTCGTCCTTTAACACTAATGGCGGGAAATTTATTGTGTCAATGTCACATTGTTCAGATAGTTTTGCAGCCAATTCCTTTAGTCGCCTTGTATGAAGTGCCTCCAATATATGGACCCATGCTGATGATTGTGCTACATAATATATGTCATTCTGGTACCGCGTTGGGATGAACCTAAGACCATCAATCAGTTGGACGGGCATCTGTCGTCATTATCCCTTACCCACCGCGATCTATTTGTGAAATATCGATCAATTCGTATTTGTCAGACCGCAAACACAATTCAGCTTATTTTCAATAATGGGATAATTTGACTTCTGCCATACCCATTCCTTTCCGTGTGGTGACGGATTTAGAATAGTGTCGCCACCCCATTCTATCCTGAGGGTGTCGTAAGAGCCGGCAAATTAAAATACACAAGGCCGAAAACCTAGCCGCAAGAGAAGGAAAACTGGACAACCCGTTTGGCCGGCGTGGCACAGTGGGCTAATCACCGTTCCTGTGATGGGAAGAGGCTGAACAGTGGGCCATTTATGGGCTGAGTAGTAATTTCCATCACTAGACTTTCAGAATGTTGGTGGAAGCTGCTGAATGCGATCTGGGCAATACAGTGCTTTGTTGTGTCCTTGGGGAGGCCTATGTCCAGCGGTAGACGTCAGTGTCCGATAGGCGGAATAGATGCGGTTTTCAGAATCTCAAAAGCACCAACAGTACTCTAAACTCTGCTAAGCCTCGATCACTAATATTTTAGAGAGCATTTTAACAAACTAGATTAGTTTATTATAATATCTTTAGAGGCACTTATAATCTTAGCATCCTATGAGCACAACTTTTTTCCAGAATAAATTAACAAAAAGCAGAACACCTAGGCTAGGAATTAAAAAAGCGGCACATGAGAGCATTTCTCGGTAAACCGCTGACCTCCATTACGCAAATGTTAACAAGTCTGCCCTACAAAATGGTATGCGAAAACCACGCCCACCAAAGCAAAAGGCAGTTAACTGAAACGCTTAAAACCCTCCCTACCTACTACGTAGGGGAGATCTTACAATATTCACGCGTTCTTGGTTCTATTTACGTAAGTATGCTCCAATGGACTAATAGATTAAGGGAAAATCGAGTACTTTTCGTTGGGTGAGTGTGCCTACAATTTACTTGGAGTAGCCACTCCCAGTTCCGTATTTTTATCGCATCAATTCCTGACGACTTAAAGCGATCGCTAGCTTCATATTCGGAACTTTTTGCTAATGGAATAAGTTACAACTGTACTTGTGCCAAAGAAATTTAAACTCAGCAACATGGACAAATTTGGATCCATACTTATGCATACACAAAACATGAACGATAGAAATAAGTTAAAGCACCTTCCCTGAAAATGGACTTTGTTTTTGACCCGTTTGGCGATGAAATGTCACCAACCGATACTAAGAGGCGAAAATAAAATGACGACACCACATAAAAAAGTAAATAGAAAAGTGATTTTATTCGATACCCAAAAAGTTTTATTTGTCCATTATGGGTCAATGTTGCGAAAATCCCAGTAAGCACACATGAAACTAGTAGAAGCCGCCATTATACGGAATAACTTATTCTCTTAGCAGCATTGTATTCATCAGTATTCTCCCGTGAATACCTCCCCCACGAGGGGGTGGGGGTGACATCCGGTTCGGAAACGGACGAAAGCGTTTCCGGAGGCCTAGTTGGCGGTCTTTGTAATAATGTATGTAGCGACTGTGTCGCAGGTTTGTGGACGGTCTGTGGAGGCTTCACGGTGGGAGAGACGGATGCGGCGGTGGGGGGCTTTGTGAGAACGGCGTCACTCGTGGGATAACGTCGTTTTACTTTAACATCGTTGGGTCTAAACATTATAACATTTTGTTCGGAACACACGTCAGTTTGATTCCGGGAAGTCTTGTGTAAGCTACAGATACTTTTCTGGGCGTTAGTGTTGTTTTTTTAACACGCCCACGATTACTAGTGCAGTTGAGTCGAACATTTTACGATAATTTCCTTAATCATCAAGATATAAATGTAAAGATATAAAGAAAATAAAAAATAACAAAAAAATACCATACATACCATAATGACAAGGCTGATAACGTATCCGCAAGATAAAGAAAAGGAAAACTTGATAGGAAACCCTGTCTGTCCCTTGCCACCGTGGCACAGTAGGCTAATTTTCCTCCTTGAATTTGGGGGACATCCTCCGACTTTCCTACCGTGCCTCGCTGCTTAGATGTCACAAAGTACGAGTATTATGAAAAAAAAACAAGAATTCTAATCTAGAGTTAAATCCGTAACTGAAATAGAATTTTGTCGGTATTGTAAATACCTCATCTCACTATCAATACGACTTCGTTGGGGTAAAATTGAATTAAATATGAAGGCTTTGATCAAAGTCCTTCATTTTTATTGTTTTTTTTTTATTCCTTGCGCCCTAGTTCATTGGAAAAACACCTCGTTCCTTTGTCTTAAAGTTACAACTGAAGAAACTAATCACCTCGTTTTCTAAGACAATCAACTTTTTCTCCTCAAGACTAACAATCTATCAACTAAGCTGTTTTTCGCTTGAACAAGTTACTTTGAATACGATTTATACAACGGATACAGCTCATGCCATTCTACACCTTAACGTTGAATAGACGTAATGGCGGTATTTCATAGTTCAGTGACTGCGCCTATTAAACTTCTGTGCTTAAAATATTTATGATCCATTGCTTCTGAGTTTGCGTCGACTACACGGTTTATTGTCCAGCTCTTATTTTGATACGTATCTATAGTTTTTATTCTTATTTTGCATAGGACACAATAGATATTTACAAATTGAAATAAATGAAATTAATATTATATTATTACTTCTTAGCTCATAAAGTAATTTAGGTTTCGGTAAGTTCTTGCCGGCTCTTCTCTATGGAATGGCATTCCGAACCGGTGGTAAAAACTAAATTATTAATTTTATTTTATGATTTTTATTTTTAATTTTTTTTCTCTTAAAATCTTTGACTATTTGAAAGCATTCGCAAGAATTTATTCGACTAAAAAACATTTTGATTTTGATTTTTGAATTAAATATAAAATTTAAAATAAAATTCTGCTCTTACCTTTCCTTGCTTGGCACATGTTTGAAGTATAGTTTTGTGAAACAAAGTAACTTATTGTTAGTTTAAAAAATATGAAAGGACTCTTTTTCGGTCCATAACCGAGCCATTGCTGATATACGGTTTCCGCAACTTCGGAGGAAATAATTTGCTCTTACAGTGGTATTGGTATTATATATTGATTTCCTTCTCTCGTAGCTTGGTTTTCTGATTATCTAGTTCCTTTAGCCGTCTTACACAGCACGCTCAAAACTGAGTTGGTGATACGTTATATTTTGAATTATTGATTGCAGTGATTTACGAAATGAGCCGGTGAACATCATAATGAATTATGGTTCTACTTAGCACTTAAAATATGACATGCGCAACAATACTTGTTCAGCAACAGTAAGGCTTCGAATACATTGGCTAGGAATTGGTAGGTCTGTTTTGCTGCCAAGCGCTGGAGTTTCGCTAATACCCTATTGGCTAGCAGCCAGCCAGGCGGTAACACATCTGTTCACAGCAGCACTTCTGAATGCACAACTTCAAAAGGTCTCTTCAATTCATCTGTTGACGGGATTTTGAACTCTAAAATAAACGTGTTGAAATTCCATTTTGGAAATTCGTTTGTCGATCGTTTGTAAGATATTTTTAGAGACGTTGTCAAATTGTGTTTTGTAAATATGAGATTTAAATTCCGTTCTTTCCAATTTGGCAGTTGATGTATTTATTGGGTGGTAAATAATATTTTGCTTATTTGTTTGATTGCGCAACAAATTTTGTTTATGTGACGTTATGTATGTGCGGAACGATATACGGAAAAACCCAATAGAATGGAAAAGTTAAACTGGCACTTCACATGTCTATTTGTGTTAGCTATTCGTATTCGCTGCTTTTTGGCAAACATAAGCACGTTTGTATTAGTATCGCTATATCTAGTAATTTTAAATGGTTGTTTAATTATTTTAATTTCGTTTTTAAATCCTATTTTATAGTCGGTTTAAAACGTGTTGAAAAGCTTTTGGTTTTTTATCGAATTTTAGTGCAAATAGAATTACGGAAATTTACCTCTCATACAATACTCTGTTCGTCACTTCGTCCTACTACGAACCGATTTCGATAAAATTTGTACGGGTCTATAATAAAAACGATTTACAAATGGTCGTATGCGGTAAACATACAACCGGTAAAAATACAACATACAACTTTGGAAGTCGGTTGAATCACTACATCATCACTGCATAGTATAAAACAAAGTCGCTGCCGTCCGTCCGTCCCTATGTATGCTTAAATCTTTAAAACTACGCAACGGATTTTGAAGCGGTTTTTTTCAATAGATAGAGTGATTCAAGAGGAAGGTTTATATGTATATTACATATATAATTGCACCCGTGCGAAGCGGAGCGGGTCGCTAGTGTAGAATAATTTATGTTTAATGGAATTTAATGATTAGACAGAAACGGTCTTCACATAACCGGGGTCTTCTTCTTCTTCTTCATTTAGGTTTTGGCTTCCATCGTTATACCGATGATTTTGCCAATGACAAGTGTGTTGTGTTAGAAAAGTTCGTGTGAATAAGAAAGTTAAATTAATTAGTCATAAGTTGCGTTAGAGTTAAGAAGTTAAATGTTAGCAGGTAGCGCTATATAAAACGATACAAAGCATTAAAGTACAGATTATAACGGGGGTCTTCGTCTTCTTCTTCAAGGATTGACAAATGTCAATCGCATACATACGTCATTCTATTTTACTATGCCCTGGCAAAAACATTACTTAAATTTAAAGTTTTACTTCAGTTGTCTTATTCGTGACAATTATACATAATTTACCTCAAAGACAGGTTCAAATGGCCATAACGGGAATACATGGTCAGCCCCGCGGTATTATCGGGCAGCTAGCTGTCTGTGCTTAATCGGATAGCCAATACTCTACACTATCTGGATGTCAAGTGCATGTTGCTACGAGCGTCTGTTAACGCACCGTATGGTTTTGAACCCCTGGAGAATATACTTTACCCTTTATTTAATTTACGTTGCGATAAATAATGTCTTAACGGTTCTGACCCTGTTATTTTATTTAAATGCTAACGTTTGAAGGTGCAATGTGCAAGAATCGGTAACCTAAGACATCATTTTATTATACTTTATTGAAAGGGATGTTAAAGTGACATTTGAAGGCACTTTGATCTCATTTGAAGATTACAAGCTATTTCATAACTACTTTTTTATTAAAAACGAAACCACTGCACTAAATATACCCTGTATCGCGGGGGTAAACACAAATGGCACTAGACTCACGCAAGATAAAGACACTTGACCGTCCCCGGAATTGAACCCGGGCCCTGTTGACCCAAAGGCGCCACATCTAACTCCTAGACCAACGAGGCAGTGTTTATTTATTTATTTTTAAGCTCCTAAGCGAACGGATCGATTATGATGAGGTGATTTTTTATTTAAAAGAATTTTTTTATTTGATTATGTGGGATCATTCCGAGTTGTTATTTTTAAAACTTTCGCGATTTGTACACATAATTAAAAAGTAATTAAAATTCTGTGCGCGATAAGTCCCGATAAGTTTTTAATTATCATTCTGAGTTGGTTCGACTAGGAATAAACATTTATTAGAAGCAAAATGTGCTTTAAATAACTAATCCTGTGGGTTCGGAAGTTGGTACTCTGATATAAACTCCGAAAGACTTTCCTAGTGCAGCCAGTATCATATTCACAAAGTACATATCTGCTCGAAGTGTCTCTCAACGAGGCAGTCTATTGACAGAGATCGGTAGTCCGCTCGCCGGAAGCCTTGCCACCGGAAATAAGGAAATAGACTTGAAGATCGACATGGATGTAGAGATGCGCTAGAAGGTTTTTGAATACAACATTTATTTAATACAATCAATAGAGTTATGCGAACAGTAGAGTTTACAGATACCAATATATATGTGGGTTGACGGATTTAGAATACAGAATTTCACCAACCCGTACCATTCTGAGGGTGTCGTAAATGATGATTAAAGGAACGCAAGCTGCTCGCCTAGCCACAAGGAAAGGTCACTTGATACAATCCCTGTGCCAGCCCGCATTGCCAGCGTAGCACAGTGGGATACAAACGATGAGGAGCCACAAACGATCGCCGGTTGTGTCCGAGGGTCTAACCGGCGTATCGTCGTTGTCAAACCAAAATGTGCAAAAACTCTATTTTGAATTAACGAGTAAAAACATTTTCGTATAAAATTTTAAGAAGTTGAACTCCAAATAATATTGTCTTTGTAGTTGAAACTTACTTCTAGGCAGTACTTTGACATGTTAGCTTATTAGTACATACATATTTTAAAGTAAAAAGTGCATTATTACGGTGTTTAAGTAAAATTCTCGAAAATGCACATAGCACATTTTGGTTTGACAACGACGGTATATTAAGCAGTTTAAGATTCGATACCTTTATTTTCCCGACTATTCGGCCAAATTGCACAGACCCCGTTTTTAACATTGTACGTATATTACCTGTATTTTATGAATCGCCTTATTAATATTATCTGACCAACTATTAATACCGTCTTATTCTGAAAATTACGTTAAGAATTGAAACGGTGACTGCGATTTGCAACAAAAGAATTTCCCAGCATATAGAGAACGCAGACAAAGCCGCGGTCTACTTTAGTAGAAACTAGTACTACTTATCAGCCCATAAAAATCGTTACAAGAAACAACTGCGAGAGTAGATTATCCAATCAGTGTGGCGTTTCCTCACTCTACTGAACTTGTGTACGCGTATCAATTTATTAACCTGTCTCAGATTTAGGTCGAATGCACTGTGGCTTATACGGCGTACCTGGCGTTTCGAGCCTAACTAGATTGTCTCAGCCGAGCAACTCTGACACAAAGCAGTGTTTCACAGGTGCTGCTGACATGATATACGAGCCGCATATAGTTTGTAGTTATGCGACATCCCATTCCGGAGTTCATGGTAATTATATGTTAGGTTTGCACAGAATATCATAATTTGTGTTCTTATGCGAAAGAAAACGCCGATAGCCGTGTATGGAGACTACCACCTAGCATGGGACAAGGGCCAGAAGATAATGGTGGTAGTTTTCAACACGAAACTATGTCTTTGCCACCGCATGACTATGTCACGGGTAGAAATACCAATCTTTCATTAGCACAGACATCCATTTATCAAGCGAGACCTAGTCTGGCTAAGTCCGTGTCTAAACAACTTCAGCCCGCGAAGTCCATCAATCAAGGGCTTACAGGGCTCGCCACTCAGCCTGGCAATAATGAACCATTAAACCTGATACAGTTCTTATGATATGGTTCACAAAACATCAAATTCTTAACAGGGCTGAGGCGTATCACTGCCCAATTACAACGTTCAGTAGTCAAGTACTGTTGACTGAATATTTTAAAGCCCTCATCACATTTAGAAAATAATAATATTGCTTTGTCGATAGACAGATAGGTATATGTTTTTCTTAAATCTGAGTAGGTGCGATTCCGTCGGTGGGTCAGTTATGAGTTGAGATGATCAACATTTTACTTAATAGAACTTTAGATTCGGATTGAAATTTCAACCGCGATTCAGTCATGTTGTTTGTATAAAGTGATAATATTTGTAAAAACGTAAATGTTTCACTCATCCATAAATTAGCGGTAAATTGTATTAGCACATTAGTGTCGCATTAAACAATTTAAATAAAACCTGTTTAAATAAAATAAGGCCTACAACCCACAAACTCGCCCTGAGTACACCTGAGGACACGGAAATTTAAACAAGATTAACAAGTTCACGGGCGAGGCAAACGGTTCTGGGGCTCTTTGCTCTGCTCCTAATTAAGGATTATAACATAATATTTTGTGCCAACTAAAATAAGTGCATGGTGAATATTTAAACTAAAATACCATTCTAGAATTAAAATATATCACCTAATAAGCGACCCATGGGCCCGCGTGGTGCCGGATTTAGAAAAAATATTGTCACCAACCTATTCCATCCTGAGGGTGTCGTAAGAGCCGACAAAAGGAATTGACAAGGCAGAAAACCTAGCCGCTAGAGAAGAAAAACTTGATACGAAACATTGTGCCAAGGTGGCTCAGCAGGCTAATTAACCTCCCTGTGATGGGAGGCCAGACCCAGCAGTGGGTCATTGTTTTGTTTAAAAGCTTAAGTAATAAATAACAGGTTAATACGGGTCAACCACGCGCTCTCTATTTGCCCATTTTAGTCATCAGCGTGCTAGAACAGAAGTGTTTATGTAGAAACATATCTCGCGTTGATACCACGGGACATATTTTCGAAACAGTCCTCTGACCACAGCACATTTCCAACCCTCGGCTGACCTTCCAAGCAGGGTTTTGTGGTCGGGCCTGTACGAGCCAGCCGATTTTCCCAACGCGTCGGACTGAATTTTCCATAGTGGGAAATGTGGTTCACTAAATAAACTCCGAACAGATAACTGATGTATCCTGTTCCATTCATTATTCATGGCGTATACGTGTGTTTTAATTGTTCCTGTTGTTCGTACAAAGTGGAGCTTTGTGTTTAACATTTATTTTTTGTTTCTGACTCCGGCCAATGCAGAGAATATTTCATATCATAATCACCAACTTAGCCCGTAAAAAGCTCACTGCGAACTTTATTGAGAGAAATGAGTCTACTACGCCACGCTGGCCAGACAGGTTGGCACATGGTTTGCATCAAACCTCTCGCTCCTGACCTTGGTCGCCCGCATGGTTGGAAGCGAAAGGTTGTTAGAGGTATTTGCCATTTGGTAATGCGCCAAAAAGAAGACGCCACAAGAATAAGGACCTGGCGACGGTGACTTGCGCATCAGCGCCTGCCTTACGGCGGCCTCCAGGTTCAGCAATGCCCCTCACCCACGTAGATGAGATCCCGAGTTGGTCGGCGGCAAGCTTCGTGTTTAGGTCATGGGGCCAAGGAGGAAGCTCCTATGAGTTGTAAGAGTGGCTTTAGCGGCTCAGCTCCGCCTTGGCGGAGCGAGCGGCAGGGGTAATAGGAAGCTACCTGCGGCCTACGTACTTTCCGTTCTGCCGATTTTCGCAACACTGCGCATTCCTTTAGACGCGTCTTACAACATTATCTGAATTTGTACTCTAAATTGTATCCTACAGGGATATTAATTTTATGAAGATAAAATTACTTGACTTGAAATTACGTGACTCCGGTTATCATATAATATACCAGCATATTTTTAAACGAATATGACAGGGTCAATTCACTCCAATTGTGTGGATGGAAATAAGCCCACTGTGCTGTACGGGTTGCCATAACATTGCAAATGAACTGTCTTATATCTAACGCCTAGATGTTCCTCCTAATACACCACCAAAATAAATTTACACATAATTTACACATAAACTGACGTTTCCCAAATACAATACACGTTAGTCTCAATCAACTGAACATAGCCACATATTATCATGTATACCTAAGGAACCCCAAAACTCGATCTTAATGAAAGGACAATTTATTCACCATTCAATTTGCAAATGTTGTGAGAAGTATTTCAGTGGCAGTTAAAGCGGCTTTCTAGGCGTTCGCGAGTTTGCCCAAGTTTGGCACTAGATGTTGTAGTTTAGAACTTTGGTGTTAATTGGTGTGAAGATAGCTGGCAAGTACTATACGATACGTCTATGAATACGATAAGTTATGTTTTAGAATACATAATATTCCATTTTAATGTTCCGAGTCAACATTGGACGCAATGGATAAAAAACCATAGTGAGATTAAATGTTATTTAAAGGAGATAACACATACAAACATATGTTTTGCTAATATTCATATACAAATAGCAAAGGTACCACATTAAAACTGGTTTTTATTAAGGTGTTAATTATTTTTAGCGAATTGACCGTGTCGCGATACCCTGTCTAATTAACAGCACTTAATCAATCGCCCAACAGATATTAACTATTATCTTCAAAAGGATGTTACGTATATCCTGAGGTGTGTATATAAGCTAGTGGTCTCAATTCGAGCATAATTAATTTAAATTATAGTTCTCTAAATATATGTAGTTCTATTCTCAATTACTTCATAAAGTTTAATAATAAAGAAAAGAGTATACGTGTGTGTCAAATACATGGTACTGTGAGTAATCATATTTTTTAATGTTTAATTTAAAAAAGTATTGACTTAAGTGTAGGAAATTACATACTCCGCCGCCCGCTACTGGACATTATTTTGGTTTTACTTTTGTAACCAATTTATAACTTTATAACTAGTAATTTATAACTGACTGCCTCGTTGGTCTAGTGGTTAGATGTACCGCCTTTGGATCAACGTGTCCCAGGTTCGATTCCGGGGTCGGGCAAGTGTCTTTGTGTAAACCAGAGGCACTGGCTCGGAGTCTGGGTGTCATTTCTATATATAATATGTATGTACCTATTTACAAAAAAAAATGTATATAAGTAGTTTATCATCCATCTCGTTACCATAACACAAGCATTAAGTTGCTTAGCTTGGGACGAGATGGCGTTGTGTGAAATGTCCAAGGATATTTATTTATTATTATTTATTTAGTTAGTTGCACCAACTCATTTCAAGGTGGACAACCTATGCACAAGATGGAATGTCGTGAAAAGGTAATTTATATACTAACTTTCTTCCCTATTTATGTGGGGGAGTCCCGTAGTTCCGTGTGGAGACGGATGTAGAATGGGAAATTTTTAATTGCACTTCTATTTAAAATTCAAGCAAACTAAATCCCCCGACTAATAAGCCACTGTATATCAGATAAATGACTACATAACAAATTAACTACTTGATTATCTAGGCATATGTTATTAAAACACGCATACAATTGAATCAATTTTTTATCCAATTTACAACGAAAATCTAGCTGAAACGGATTTTGTATTACAGCCCACAGATAGCTATGCATGCATGAATATATGTATAGCGCCAGCACCCCATTCCATCTTGAAGCTGTCGTAAGAGCTACAAAAGGTAATGTGATAACCTACTCGTAAGAGAAGGAAAACTTGATATTCAACCCTGTGCCATCCCGTCGTCTGGTCAGCCTGGCACAGTAGGCTAATCACCCTCCATCTAACTGGAAGAGGCCCCACTCGGCAGTAGTACTAGTCCCGTCTACATCAGGCGATGTTTTCTCTAGATAAAAGTAAATCTGAAACATCTACCCGATATGTCCATGGAGCGTGTTACTGAATGCGTATACGTTGTTAGGTGTACATTTAGAAAATTTCATTGTCAGGATCCTGGAATTCTAAAAGCACCCGGGGAATCCTGAAAAATACCTTTAAAGTTGCAACATTTTTGTGGACGGGCAGAGAAATGACCGCCACTTAAAAGTCCTACAACTTTCGAGTTCGCTGTCCTGATAACATGTTGCGGTTAAACTTCCAAGTCGGGCTTTATTGCGTTTCGCTTCTGGCTAAACTTTAAGCAGAATACTGAAAAGTTATGTCAGGAAAGATTCTCCAGGTTTTATCTGTTCGCGAGCCAAAGTAGCTTAAGTGAAAATTATGGGGAAATGTACTTTACTTTTCATAATAACTACTTACTTCTCAGCCCATAAATGACCCACTGTGGAGTCGGGCCTCCTCCAACTACATGGAGGGTAATTAGCCTAGAATTCCCTTTTGTCAGCTCTTACGATACTCCCAGGATGAAATGGGGTGGCGACACAATGTATTCTAAATCCGACATCACACAGATTCCAAATGTAAGGTTCTCATATGACTATACAGTCTCGGGAAGTGGAAAAGGTACCATACTCTGACAACGCAGGCATATCGGATGTCCTTATTGTGTTTTATTTCTTTAGCTCCGCGGACGGGAGCCCTTCAAAACGATATTCACTGAGCTGAAACATAAATTTACTGGTTACTACTAAATGGAAATGTCTATCAAATATTTGGGTGACAAGTTAATGTATCTTTTTTAATTATAACATTGTTTAGTTTAGTTTAGCATAATTCCGTGTTGTGCCACCCCATTCCATCCAAGGGTGTCGTAGAAGCCATCAAAAGGACAAGCAAGGAATACCTGAGACGAAACCCTGTGCCAACCTGTCTGGCCAGCGTGGCGCAGTTGGCTAATTACCCTTCATATTATTGGAGGAGATCCCGCGCAGTAGTGGATCATATTTGGAGGTAGTAGTATTGTATAGTAAGTTCATTGGTGAGGTGCTCATGTGACGTCGGAAATAACATGACAGTACCTCTATTACGAAAATACGAGTAAAAACCTTGCGGGACTTGCGGAGTAAATATTAGAAATTACCGACAATAAGAATGTTCCTGCTTGCAAATCTTTTAATTGGATGGAATGGATGTGGAATGGAAACTTTTAATTGGCCCTCCCTTACTATGTAATTTAATATTTTTGTATTAGCCGTAAGTTCCCGAAAGTGTGAAAATAAAATAAAAAAATAAAATAAATCATATTCTTAGCATTGTAATCTTTTAACGCAGGCGGTTAAATAAACTCCAAGCACGCTTTGTACGTTACGTACTAATTTTATTACTTAGGAAATGCCTTTTACACTTAAGTTAACATAAATTCCAAATGTACATTTATAAGCTCCCTCGCGTTACATTGTAAAGTTTACTCTAAGTATTTTACTTACAAGTACCTAAGATCGAATTAAAAAAGACCGGGTTGACGTTTTCATCTTGGGTTTGTAGACTTCTTTTCAATAATGAGTCCCTGGGTCGATTCCTGGATGAGTGTTGTTGTTTAAGAGATACTTAGTTAATGGGTCTTTATATCACATTTGCTAATACGGTGCGTCTCACACTAAGCAATTACTATAAATATGCAATTATTGACATACTATGTAAAAAAGGATAAACATGTTGCAGAACGTAACACCAGTGTTTTGAGTGCGACATTTTGTTATTTGGAGGCTCTACCAGATCTACCAGATGACTCCACAGTAATGTGATTGTCCATGTGGTGACTGGTGACGGACTTCAAATACACAATGTCACCAACCCACATCATCCTGAGAGTGTCGTAAGAGCCGACTAAAGGAAAGCAACAGGCAGATCACACAGCCGCAACGATTCTAAAACATATTGTAAAAACACATTGGATTAAAGTGATTTTTATTCGGATGTTAGTATACTTCTGTGAATTCAAAATCGTGGAAATTGTCACCGAAGCGCTCCAAAGACGTCGCGATGTTATTTCCTCAGCGCCTG
This sequence comes from Clostera curtula, assembly GCA_905475355.2. Lineage (NCBI taxonomy): Eukaryota > Metazoa > Arthropoda > Insecta > Lepidoptera > Notodontidae > Clostera > Clostera curtula. The sequence goes on along the minus strand of FR997804.1, from coordinate 381,593 downwards.
GTTATCGGCACAAAGGCCGCCGCCACTTCCGCTTCCGGTACGTTTGGCAACCGGAAGTCGACCGCAAATACATTCGACTCTGTTTGAATACGAATCGTTTGATTCTTTTTTATTTTTATGGCGTCGATGGCTCAGTAAACGTTCGCACGTCTATATCGTAACGGTGATTGCGTGGCCATAAATGTTATTTGTTGAACGGTTAAGTGTGTATGGAACTCAAATGTTGATGTTATATATTTCCATTTAAAACAATTACCTGTACATATTATAAACAAAAACCTACTAGGTAATATTATAAACATGGATATTTGTAGAAATGTATGTTTGTTACTCTTTCACGCAAAGCTATTTGCACATAGCTTACACATCAAAATAAGACAATGCCTATAATCTGTAAAGATAACGATAAATGTAAAGTAAGTAGGATAAAAATCTGACAAAATAATAAAAAAACTTTCCATTACCACGCGGACGAAACCGCGAGGTGCAGCTAGCTTTTATTATTTCTTTCTATTCTTTATATCGCTAGTTTATATCCTACATATATGAACGATACAATGCGCAATAGTGTTTGATTTATATTTGAGGTAGTATAAGGAAATTAATATATAAATATTTTTTGTTTTCTAATAGAATAATATTGGATTTTTTTTTACAACGCGGCTCTCCTTTCTTATTTTTTTTATAAACTGGTAATTTACTATTCTACGTTTTCCATAAAGTTTGCATGGATTTAATGCCTATTTATTGTATGTATATGTTAAATACATTGAAGGACAAAGGTCAAACCTGATTTCACCAAATTTTAATTTTTATACGCCAGGCTTATTCAAAGCTCCACCCCGCCCTTTGTGTTTCGCGCAAAGTATTTACTCGTGGCACGTAGCACTTTGTGAATCGTTCAAATTGTGCAGATTCATAATAAAGACCTTTTCCAAAGCTCATATTGACTTCGTAGCACGTAACTTCTCGTAGCACGTAGTCCAATATTTCGTAGCCTGTAGCGCCCTACGAAAGTTCAAGTTTGCATCAGATTAAATGATATTGTATAGTTTTGAGTTTGAAATTAGCTTTTATTTTATGAAATATAGTACAAATTTATAAAGCTAATATACGAGTAATAGTCAGACATAGGTCTTTTAAGATATAATTGCTTGGTCGCTTCGCAATTTTCAAGCAACAGAAAACCATCTTAAAATTATTTTATTTTAATATGCTGTATTAGCGAAATAGCTTCATCAACACTTCACATCGACCTAGCTTTCAAATTATTATCTGAAATTCGATAATATATAATTATATTAAAGATGTCTCGCTAATGGGTACACAATATTTTTACGTATAAAAATATATTCTATTTTAAATTCTATACCCTTAAAAATTTTGAAATATGTTTTTGTACAAAGATACATCTATCTGTTTTTAACATCCCGCTTTCAGTCTTTGTATTACATAACTTTGTCTCAGTCCATTGCTAAAACACTTTAATTCTATAAATAATAATTTTCCAGGAATCTAAACCGTTTTGAGCGGATATCCATAATTTAATCATGAGCCGTTGATCGCTGCCATCAGACGGAATCCGAGACATTATCGGATAGCGCCGGCAGAAATCACCCCAATTGCCATAAGGATATTATGGCAATTGAGAGGTTGCGGGACTCAGTTTTTGTTATGCAACTCTTATTTTATCAGCAACCAGTTATGTCTGCCGTTCCTTCCGCAAAGTTTGTTATCTTTTTCGAATTAGTTGACTGTCTTAGTGCGAGCCCTGTGGGAGATCCTAATAGACCCCTAACCGTTGGGTTGGCCTAAGCGGATCATTTGTTGTTATGTTGCGAGCTAGGTGCGAGAAGATGGTCAATCTTGCCCTGACCTACCCACTATAACACACGGCGTGCCTTGACTTTCCGATTTAAGGCCATGACCAGGGCAACATACTTCGTGATCCTGGTCTGTGGCATAATACATCTTGAAAAGATGAATTACCTCAACCAAAATTAAATGTCTGGAGGCATTCATAAATAATATATTTATGCACATAACGTTTGTTGTTAAAATATTATCTAGTGTAGGCTAGGATAATATGGCTAACTTTAATAAAAACGTCATACAACCCGTATAAATCACTCGAAGCTACCACCTGCGGTCTAAAAGTGACTAAGTGCTACGAACAGCGGTGGGAGTTAACGTATGGCAAAAATATATTAATAAAAAATAAAGTACGACCTTTGTTAGAGCCCGACAGAAATAGATATCCCAAATTTAAAATGTGTAAAATGCAGCTGAAATATTTGTAAGAACCACCGCTAGAAAACCAGCTTGCATTAAAAGAAATCCACATCACGATTGGTCCATTTGTTTAGTAACTACGATGCCATAGATAGTTAAACTTATAACACCCCTCTTTTTGTCGGGGGTAATATACGCGGAACTTTATATTGAGTAAATCGGCAAAGTCTTAATATGGGGTAGACGAAGTAATGCGCGCAGAAGCTCGTAAAGTTTAAATTTTCAAACGGTCTTTTCTCTTCCCCAAACGGACTTGGCTAAAGCTTCGTCGATCAATAAGCGTTTTATAAAATCTAACCAGTCCATTCGTTTCGGAGTTGTACTTCCATAGACAGACATTTATATGTCGTACATATAACAGGTTCCGGGGTCGGGCAAGTGTCTTTGTCTAATCTAGAGGCACTTGCTCTGAGTGTCATTTGTGTTCGTGAGTAAGTTTTTTACAGATCAGGGGTTTCGTTTGAAAAAAAAAAGCTGTATTTAGGTACCATCTCCGGTATAAATTAGGTAAGCAAATGTCAAAAATACTTGTCGCAACATTAATCTTATCTCGTCTTTTGTTACAGGTACTTTACCATGAAATTCTGTCAGTTCTATTCAAGGCGGAGGTAATAACGTTATTGCATTATACCGCTTTTTCTGGAGCGCTTATTACAATATTATGTTCACAGTATCAAATTAATTGTTGTACTCTTGAAATATATTGAGGATAAAATTAAATGGAAAACCTAATTTATTGAATTTACACAACAAAACGTAATGAGATATCATTACGTTTTGTTGTGTAAATTCAAGGGTTGTTGTAGGTTTTCACGATCTTTACACATTGCAGGAAATGATTATTTCACGGTTATAATCGTTTTATTTTAACAAAACTTTTTTTTTTGTAATGAATATATACTTAACAGGCTCTTTAAAAGTGTTTCATTCGTAAAAGAGGTTGACCACACCAAATTCCATTTGGTGTGGTCGACCTCTTTTACTTTTACGGAGCTAAATAGTAAAAGTATCTTTAAGCAGAGAAGAATTTTCTAAAAAAATTGCTCTTTCTGATGTCCAACCTGTCTTTGTGCCTTTGGTAATGCATGTAATGTTCGCATTACCAGTTCATGCTCTTAGGCCAAAACGGCCCACTGTCGCCGAGCCTCTTCCAATTACGTAGACCAAAACTCTGACTGGATATACAGTTAAACACTTAGTTTCATGGCTAATTTTCCTTTTTTGCAACTGGATTTTCTACCTGCGCAGTCACCAACACCCTCACTTGAAGACTTGACTTAACTTGACACAGAAGGAACAACTTGGTGACACTAAGTTATTGCCGTACAGGATGTAATAAATTGGTTACATGTAACCCTCAATTTAATGATGTCCTAAGCAACGTTGGATTACGAAGCCTACCAACATAAAGGAAATTGTTCCCTTGCCCGGGAACCGGTTTTGCCGCAATAATCCAGACGGATGAGGCCCGAGTCACTGCTTTTATTAAAAACTGTTCAAAATGGTCTTTGCGCAAGAAATATGACTTGTTTTTATAATACACTCGGTATAAAGATTCATGAAGTTAATTGTGCCGTGGTGTCGGATTTAGAATATACAGTGTCACCACCCCATTGCATACTGAGGGTGTCGTAAGAGCCGACAAAAGGAAATGCAAAGGCAATAGCCTAGCCGCTGACTGAAGGACAACTGTAGGTCATCTATAGGCTGAGAAGAGAAGTTAATAAATTTTCTTACGAATTATAATTTCATACGAATAAGTATAAAGTGTCACCAACCCATTTTATCCGGCGGGTGTCATATCTAATGTAATTAGATCGAGATAATACCAGCTACGTTATGCAAGAGAAGGCATAGTATATGTGAAATAGATTTTGTGATTATTATCTTACAAGCTTATTTCTATCGGTGTGGTGACGGGCTTTGAATTCATAGCGTCACCACCCCATTCCATTCTGAGGGTGTCGCAAGAGCCGAACGCTCCTGGACAGAGTAGCACAGTAGGCTCATTACCCTCTATGTAATTGGAGGAGGCCCGACTCAGCAGTGGTCATTTATAGGCTGGTAGTACTTTTTGTTTTTCATGCCAGAACCACCAGAACGGTAACCTTCGCCTATGGACGCGAATCGGATGATGTCACTATGCGGTTGCGGTAGTCTCTCAGGTGGTATTTCCCCTTTGGTCTGTATTCTCCCACCATGTTTTTATTTATTTTGTACTTAAACAATTATAACAAAAACACGTAGTTATTTAGCCATTCACCGTTGTTCCTTTTTGTGTAAAGCCTATAAGACAACTGTCACAAAATGGATCGTCATTTCCTTTCCTTAATAAATCAGAGCACTACTAATTGCCGCTGGCTTCGGCGACGCCGGCCAAGTTGCTATGAATAACTTAGCTGGATGAATTATTCAACGTCACCGAATGACATTGCGCCCGCTTTTCCAGCGATATCTTTTATGTGAAGATATCAGAGACTGAAGTCTTTTTGTTTTCATCATCAGCATTCCATAATGCTGTTGGCTCAGGCCTCAGACCCGACTTCACTATTTACTATTCAAGGTCTGCTGTCGCAAGTTAATTTTTGTATACATTCTATTTATGTAGATACTTTACTCTTACAATATCACCAACCCACACTATCATAATAATGTCGTAAGAGGCGACTAATAGAACGCAAGAGGCAGACTACTTGGCCGCAAGAGAAGGAAATCTTGACCATCGGTTGGATTGTGCCCTTTTCCGATCTTTTTGACTCCATCCATTAGATCCACCTAATGGTCCATATTATTTCCTCTTCTTGAAGCTACAGGTTCTCTTTAAATCGGCTCCAATGCTCAAAATAGAATTGGCTGTTGCAATTTGTTTTTTTTTATCCCTACACTATGTATAATCTGTATCGCAGGGGCAATTTAAAAACGAAATTGATGAAATTCACGAACACAAATGACACTCAGACTCAGAGCAAGTGCCTCTGATTTACACAAAGACACTTGCCCGGCCCCGGAATCGAACCGCGTGATCCAAAGGCGGTGCATCCAACCCCTTAGACCAACAAGGTAGTCATTACCGATGCCGAAGCCACTACATGAGCCATTTTAATTAAACATATACTTTGCTTAAGCGTACATAAAACAGTTTGAAATTGACTTAAATGTCGTAATTAATTTTAATTATTCACTAACAACAACTTATGGCTTGTGGGTTAATTGAGTCTATCTTATAAGGGTCATAATCCCCTACGTGGGATAAATAGGGGCTACAATTAGCGATATGAACACGAGATAAGCCGCTCGGCCTGATAATCTCTTAATTGTAAATGTTATAGTGCCTGTTAGCTTGCGGATTATTAGGCAAATAATAATATTATTGTCTCCGATTTGTCGGTGTGGTGACGGATTTCGAATATACAATGTCACCAACCCACACTATCGTTAGGGTGTCGTTTTTTTTTGTATCGCTTTGGAAATGACTTATGTATACCGCCGCCGCAGAAGGAAGTCACTCCAGCTCTTGGCTTAGCGACCACATAAACCGTATGTGGGGTCTGTTTACAAACATGTCATTCACGAACACAAATAACACCCAGACTCAGTGCAAGTCGATCCCGAAATCGAACCTGGAACCAGTGATCTAAAGGCGGCACATCCAAGCTCTCGAACAACCAGGCAGAGACTGCCTGGTTGTTTCAAGAGATTCAAATAGACTTCGCTAACGTCAAAGAAAAAGCACGCGCGTCGCTTAACTTTGTTCTTAAAAGCCGTATTGTATATTATTAACATTATTTACAAAATGTATCAAACCTACGAACAAAGAGAACAATCGTTGGATACAAACATTATGGTAACGATTACTTTTTATGAATAAAGTTTGATTAATGCGACTTTGCTAAGTTTGGGCGTTGTTGTTTCAGATTGCTTTCGTTTAAATAATTTTACATGGGCTCAACGCAGTGACAATGTTTCATGTTATTTCACAAATTAAAATAAGAATGACTTGCCCGTAACAAGCTTAGTTCTATAGTTATGTGTAACTAATATTCAGATAAAATTATTACGTATTGTCACAATAAGGGTGTCGTAGGAAGCGATTCAAATTTGATAACCAATACGCCGGCATGGATTTGGATGCCATCAACTATGTCCCGTCATATAAACGTTTCGGAGATTATCCGGAATAATTCTACACCTCAAAGAAGACAATATATGTATATTGTTTTATTCTTGTTATATTGTATTTAGTCGTCGTTATTTATATATTGTATTGTATTTAGTCGAGGATTTGTATTTAATTGGCATTGTCAAGGCTCATTCGTCACTCATTGCGTAAACGTGTAGCGTATTTCTTTTATCTGGCGAACTTGCTCTCATTAAGCTGTTTAGTGGTTTTTAGTAAACAAGAACAATAATTTGAAAAAAAAAAAGAAACTACCGAGATTAGAACTGTTAGTTTCATCATTAATGTGGGCGGATTGTAAGAATGAGGAATTAATTGTGTATAAAAAGTGTGAATGGAGATATGACGACTGAAAGATGTGTATGGAGACTACCTCTTAGGGTGGGACAAGCGCCGTAAGATGAAGATGACCCTCCACATTATATCAGCCGTGTGCAAGTATCTGAAGAAGATTACACAAGAAGAACTACCAGGGCAGGTGTAGGGAGAGCCTTGCGTGTGATCTTATTGGTAGTGTGGATCTGAATCTATCATAAGACACACGCGGCTCTTTCTGTCCTGCTCCTTCAACGCAGATAAGAAGAGGACACTATTAAGGGGAAATGAAACATTTTAATGTTCTGTATCTTTTGGCAAAAGCAAATCATGCTATGTAACTTATCTTTAGCACTGGTAAAGGTAAGAATCGATTTGCTTTAACTTAAAAATAAAGTATTCGTGGGATATCAACACAAAATAGCTCATAGACGATATAAAGTAGTGTTTTTATCTTCTGTTGCCACATGCCATAAGGAGTGAATTACGCATATTCATTTTTATAGTTACTGGTCGTCCAACGGTCGAAATGCTACTATAATAAATTTAAATTGTAGTTTTATTCTCAATTTGATCACAGACTTGAACATTAAAAGAGTTTATATACGTGTGTGTCAAATACATGGTAGTGTGTAATGTTTCTTTTAATAAATTCATACATAATTTATTAGCATTCTGCACTCCTTCTATAACCTCTAAGCGTGGGAAATTTCATACACCTCCGTCCACACAATTTTCGTAAAAAGCGGTATAAAGGATTTTTTCACGTATTAATATTAGCTCTTTTTCTGTCAACAAATTATTTTTTGGATGATGTCGCATGTTGCACTCCGTTTGTTTATACTTAAAATAAGGAAAAATGTCAAAATGGAGTTACTAAATTAAAATGACAATAATTTATTTCGCTTAGGCCACGATGATCAAATGATTCAAATCGTCAATACATTATTTATAACATGTATATAATATAACACTCTATCGTTGACTACCATTTAGAAAGGCGGCCATGTACTTTTTTTTTGTTGTGGCCTAGCCAACATATATAAGAAAAATCAGAAAAAATCAGTAATAACTTTCTTTGTCAACGCTTCTCAATAATAAAGCAACGCGTTTGTCACCTAATGAAAATAGCGCCATCTACCATTACGTTGCTCCAATTAGACCCACCCAAATTTGGCAAAGCTTATTCCTAGTACACATTAGGCACATTCTGGGAATTGGAAGCAAATATCGCGCGGCCAGCGAAGCTCGCTAATGCACTCTAGTTATTAACGAGCCGTCGACGGCGAGCAGATGTTTTAGTTTATTGAAGCGAATTTAATTAGTATAGTGGTGGGCGGGCTAAGCTCTAAATTGTGCTATTATGTATAATAACTATGTGCATCACCATTCCGTGTGGTGACGGATTCAGAATACACAATGTCACCAACCCAAACTCACGATATAGACAATTCACGTGTACATAAACACTTTTGTATCATTGAGTGTCTGCAAAGCACGGGGGAAGTTTGTTGTTTATATTTATAACTAGCGACCCGCACCGCCCCGCTTCGCACGGGTGCAATGATGAACCTCTAAATTTATCAGGTTTTGTCTACAATATTATGCATGTATTATACATATAAACCTTCCTCTTGAATCACTCTATCTATTAAAAAAACTGCATCAAAATCCGTTGCGTAGTTTTAAAGATTTAAGCATACATAGGGACGGACAGACGACAGCGACTTTGTTTTATACTATGTAGTGATAGTGATAAAGCGATGGTCACCCATCCAATATCCGGCAAGCTCTACGTTGCTTAACCCATCACGAATCGGAAGACTCCCTTCGATTAAAACACTGTTATTTCATTATCTCCGTTGTAAGTAAACGCTAATAACAATCTCTCGAACTCATTAAGCTCCCTTTACCCGAATCATGTCTCTCCACCAGCAGTGGCTCTAGCGGTATCGGTTTCCGATAAGTGGTAATGTGGTAATGCGGTCACTTACCACATAACTGGCGTCCGCTACAGCTGTTCATTAAAATTGTGGTGCGGTCAGCGAAATCGAGCGGAATGAGAATTCTATTTGATTTCATTCAATAGCTCTAGGGTTGCTCTGCAGTGATATTGTTCTAATAGTCGCGCTCGATTTGCAATATCGGTGATTGCACATTAAATTAGTTGCCACCTTCAGACCACAGCTTCGCAAGCGTGGACGATAAACAATTCTGTGTGTACAGGGTGAAACAAAAACCCTATAGTCATAACGAAAAGGATATATCGGACTACTGCTACAAAACTGATGTACAAAATTTTAGACAAAAAAATGTATTTTTTTACCTTGTAATTTTGGTCACCTGCCATTTCCAGCCCATTATTTTGGACAAAAGTGTTAGAACTCGAAAAATAAGCTTGGAAACCCCACTAAACTATGGAAATCAGATTAGTAAGCTTGTAAAATTATAATGATAGGTAGTTGGCTGATTTTCACTGCAGCCCAAGTTTTGTACCTAAAATATTGTTCAGAAAAACGTCAACAACCTATTCATACCTTTATCAGTTACTTGAATGCCTTTGACCGTAGGATTGCATGATGGAAAGCAACGCCAGGGTCTAAGATGGAGCAGGCAATTCAAGGAAATGCCCTGTCCGGCACCACGAATCATACTTCAAGATAGAAAAACATGTTTAACATCGGTTAGATCTATGCCCTCATTTTGGATGGCTACAGATTGTTTGTCGCAGGCGATACATATAAGATGAACTCAAGGGTTTGTGATCTGATATCTGGAACTCACCCGTACCGTCCTGAGGGTGTCCGAACGCGACTAAAAGAACGCAAGTCCCGATTATCTGAAGTATTGGGTCGTTTATACGCTGACGACGATGTGGAATTTCTAGAAGGAAGCTTAGCCACTGTGCCTTGCACACCAAATGAGTAGCAGTATTTCATCATCATCATCATCATCATCATCAAATGTTCCTTCGGCTGCTCTTAGAACAGCCTCAGAATATAATGGGTCGGTGACTACGACTATCATATTCTATATCCGTCACCACAAGAAAAATATGTAGGTATACTATGGTTATTTATTACTTAACTTCAAACAGCACTGTTTAATGGTATGATTTTAAAGCATACAAATCTTATGTACAATAAAAAATACATTTTTATGTGTCTTGTCTAAGCACCCTAAACCGACGAGCATGCATGAAGAGGTTGATGAAAGTGGAAGAAGCGAAAGTTGTGAGCCAGGATCGTAGCAAGTGGAAGGATGTGATCTCTGCCTACCCCTGCGGGAAAAATACTTTATATTATGTAATGTGTCTTGTTGTTCCAGCGTTCCCTGCTGTTTCAAGTCCCACAATTGCACGTTTTGCATTATCTTTTTACCTTTTATCGTGCAATGAAATACATGTACAAGGGGCGCGAGGCCTTTTGAGGAAATAAAAACTAAACTTTGGAACACTTTTATTGCTGTTATCTCGGAGACGAATGCCCTCCAGCAGAGAGCGGTGTTAAAAAAACTAGGTTTTCACTGGAATGTCTTTTAACAAACAAGTTAAGGTTTCTTTCGTGTTTAAACGACAGCTGGCTCGCCAGGGATTTGTTCCGATGAATATGGCGACCCGTTTTGTCTGCCTTTTGTGTCGGTATCCTTTTATACTGACTGTTTTAGATTTATTTTTTTGGTTTAATGATTCTTGACGTACAGTTCAAGAGTCGCAACTGAACCGGAATCTTGAGGGACTGAATAGCTCATTCGCGCGGCTTCGTGGGTGCATACGGTGGTACTCAGAAATAATTAAGCATTATAATGGTGAAAGAATTTTTGAAATAGGTGCTGTATTTTTTTGTTTTTTCGTTTCAAAAGACTGGTACTTACGGCTACACTCAAAACCTCGAAAGAATTCATGAAATTGGAATAAGGCAGTAATTCGCCTTTAGATGAATAGATATGTTATACTCGTATTAACTAATGACAGTTAAAGTGCTTATAGACGGTAATGTGTTTCGCGGTGAACGTTTAATTTTATCGCAACTCGCAGCGAGTATTTTCTTTTCATTTCGAGTTTTAGTCAGTAAATGTTTATGTTATGCTGTAAAGATATTTCTAGTCTGTATGTACGCTGAAGTAAAATGTTATATACACTATTATACTCATACCTTATAAGTATACATACACATACAATAGCAACTCCACTTGGCATTGTGGAATATCAAATGCACTTTAGTCTAAAGGGTATCCTTGAAAGCGAATATTGTTCGTTTAAAAATGAGCGATACTGATATTAAATAGAAATAACTACAGAGAATCGAACAAAGATTGTGGAACACAGTTTACGAAGCATGTAGGATAATAGTCACAATTGTTAGACGGCTTATTTCTGATTGAACACATTTAAAAAAATGTGAATGTGGTTTTTGAAAAATGTGAAAGGGGAAACCTTTTTTAGAAGCAAAAGATGTTTCTCCTAAACCCTCCTTACCTAATTAACTACTGGGAAACTCTTTGCGCTTAGTTCTGGTGGAATTAGAGCTTTTATTTTACTTTCTACGCTCGACAAAATAATTCGAAATAGGCCTTCATCTCATGTTTGAAAGTAATTATCTGTCCAGTTAGTTAACGTCGGTGATATTTCATTGCGTACTACCCACGCGTATTTCGAGAAATTATTGTTACTTTAGTGTCTAACATTGCTTTACGTTTCGGGTGTTAAGGTTGCCTACTTAAATATACGTGAATCATAAGGTTTCTTTTAAAATACACATAGACCCCAGAGCTATCTCTATCTTACAAACATACTTCTTCGATCCAGGCATTGACCCGGTTACGTAATACAAAGGTTGCGCGTGCAACCCCTTTCTTACGTTGAAATATCGCGGATATCCGGCCGGGTTATGCGGGACTCCGGGGCGCGGAAGATGGTCATTTGCGCCCTAACCGACCCACTAAAACCAACAACGTCCGCCAACTGCCCAAAACAGGACCAACCAAACGCCTTTGCGCGACCTACAGATAGTCTTAACGGTGGACCTTTTACTTCGCTTTCTTCCAATTTAATAGATGCGACTATAATAGAGGGGATTAAAGTCGACTTCTTCAACTGTCGTAAGCTTCTTCCAACGAAGTGCTCAAGTTGTAAAGGTGACTAATTCGTCAAGCCACCTCTGTGGTTGACCTCCGCCACGCCAATCTCTTTATGGGATTAAGTGTGAAAGCTCTTGTTATGACAGACAAAGTCTCTTTTGCATTTATAATATTAATTTAGATTCACACAGACAAACAAAGAAAAGCTCATAAATTATTAATCAGTGACACCACAACTCCGTCGACCTCGGAGAGTATTCAAAATACAATTTGCTTTAAAGGGTTTATTTGCCAACGCTTTTCATTCGCCAAAACAAAGCTATTTCTTTCTCATTCACACTCCTTTTGGTGGGCTATGTCACTTCGGGGGGATTTAGTCGTTTTGTTACATCCTGTACCTACTACGTGAACCGTATCGATTTTCTGCTCTACATAGCTGAACGGGCAAGAAACTTTAAAAGATTTTTTTTTATTATTTGTTAACTCCCATTAAAAAGAGCATGTCTGTCTATAGTATCATATCTTCTGGACAAATGAACCTGTTTGGATTTAATTTATTTTTGTTACAAGCCTCATATACTTAAATATTCTTAGCTGTTGACATATTATTGTAATAGTATTGGTTCGGGGACCGAAGTCGACGAATGGTGTCGAAGAACTCCGCTGCTGCCCGATCACGCCACACTTAATAACTACTCGTTCAAGTGTAAGGTGCTGATAGTGCTTTTATTCGCATTGCTTTTAGAACTCACTACTCTGGATGACGTCACATAATATTTCGAGGCATATTTCAGTTAACCGAAATGTATTAACAGAGACTAAAAACTTGATTTGCTTGATCTATTACCGGATGGTAGGTACTTGCGTCGATAATTTTGATCAATAACAGTATAACTGAACATTTTTGCCAAATTTGAATGACAAATTGTCAAATGTCAAATTTGAATGTTTCGCCAGCTCGTTTTCACAAATCTCGTCATCATGCCAACCTATAAATAACCCACTGCTATGTCTTGGTAAAATGTCACGGAGGGAAATGACTGTGGTCTGCTGGCCAGATGAGTTGACACAAGCTCTTTATCAACTTTTCCTTCTCTTTCGGCTAGGTTGTATGCCTCATTAATTTAGTCGCCTCTTCCTTAAGAAAGGTGGTCTTCGGAAGGTCTTCACCTTCGTCAAAATACGGACAGATGTCTTATATTTATTATTGTGTATGTTATATTAATTATGGACAACACATAAAATACCTAGAAGTAATTTCTTTAAACAAGAGAGTTAAGAAATATGATTGGAATATAAAACGTCGCTGTGAATACAGATATACTCTCCTCTCGCCGACTGACATAACACTCTAGACCTTTTTCACCTTTAAGAAAAAGGCCTTTCATCCTCTGTTCGATAGCAAAAATACGAGCCGATGATTTGCATGGACGGCGACGCAAGTACGTGGGCGGGACCTCAACTAGGCTTTGCATTTGCAGAGGCCCCTGGATCGTAGTTTATTATACAAACCATACAATTGTGTAGGTGTATCGTCACTATCGTTTCTAAAAGATAAAAATTCAAATATACGTTTTTACCTTATTTTGGCCCCTTGGAACTATTGCGCGAGTTTGCTCTCACAAATCTGTCTTATAACCAGTCTTGTACCCAAATGGCGAACTAAAAAGAGCAACTACAGAGTTTCTTGCCGGCTCTTCTCTGTAGAGGTGCATTCTGAACCGGTGGTAGATGGTAAATAATTAATTTTAAATGGTAAATTTTAGATTTTATTTTTTTGGTTGACCTGTCAAAGGAGCTGTAATGAGCCAACTTGATTAAATGAGTTTTGATTTTGATCTTACCATTTGGCGATTTATTTGAAAATTCAAAAACATATATTATAAGTATATGCTGGAAAAAGATTAGATTATGAGATCAGTATTTGCATAGCTAAGCAATATTATATTTTCGTCTAAAACACCTTAATTTCAACATTACACTACGTTCTCTTATTTTTATATACCTATAAGCCATCATTCATATATCATTCTAATTTATATTAAATTATGCATACTGCTGGATTTGGCCAAATCACCGTACAAAATCATCACCTTGGTAACGATGACAATAAATCAATATCCTTCGCATTTTCCCAATACCAACTGCCAGTAATTACACGGACCGTTTGCCGTTTACTGGCATCAGCGCTAATTATATGGTTAGACCATCTGTCAGTTTTCACGTTTCTGGCTACTCATAACTACGGTCATATAATATAGTAGAATGGCAGCCGAAACTAACGGCATGACGTACCTTCCGAAGCACGGTATTATACACATGTGATGGACACCCATCTAACATTCACCGAGCCAGGCCTGCCAGAACCTTGACCGGAAAATACAGTAAATCTGAAATTCGATGCTGTTTGAAGTGGTTGACCATACGTGTCATCGTGGTTCCCACAAAGTACAGTGATTGCGCGGCGCAAGATTTGTGTGTGAGTAAATTGGGCGCATAAGTGGGGCCCACCGATTACCGAAATTCGGACAAAGAATTCGCTTTAACATAAAAGGCTTTTGGGTCTCACAGGTACTTTACTTTCTTTACACGTAACGTCTGATTCACATATTTTATTTATATCTCTGTATTTCATAATTTCATATTCTTCAACAAATGCTGGACAGCCGTGACACAGCATCCAAGCGGGTTGGTCTCGGAATGAACTTGGATAAAACCAAGGTTATGTTCAATGAACATATCAATCCGGGACCAATCAGCATTGATGGTACTGCACTTGAAGTTGTTTCGGAATACATCTACCTCGGGCAGTGTCCGCAGTTAGGACGAAACCACTTCGAGAAGGAGGTAGCCAGAAGGATTCAGTTGGGCTGGGCAGCATTTGGGAAGCTTCGTCAGGTCTTTTCGTCGCCCATACCGCAGAGTCTGAAGACAAAAGTCTTCAATCAGTGCATCCTACACGTACTAACCTACGGTGCTGAAACGTGGACACTGACGGTGCGGCTAGTCCATCAGCTAAAAGTCGCTCAGCGAGCTATGGAGCGGGCTATGCTCGGTGTCTACGAGCTGCTACGCTCGTAGACACCGAGCATAGCCCGCTCCATGGCTACGAGATAGAATTCGTAATGAAGTCATCCGAGCGAGAACACGTGTCTGAAATGGCAATGGGCTGGCCACATCTGTCGTAGAACTGACGGCCGCTGGGGAAAACAGGTGCTACAGTGGAGACCACGTACTGGCAAACGTAGGGTGGGACGCCCCCCTGCTAGATGGAGCGACGATCTGCGACGGGCAGCCGGCAGCAACTGGATGAATAGAACCGAAGACCGGGTTCAGTGGCGAGCCATGGGGGAGTCCTACGTCCAGCAGTGGACTGAATTAGGCTGATGATGATGATGATGAATAAAACACTTATGGTGTTTCTGTTATTGGTTTTCGTGAATTGTACGTTTGTAAACTGTCCCCGCGATACAGATAAGATTTAACTAAAGGAACGCAAAAGGCGCAAACTGAGCTGCTGAGTGCTAACGCACCTGGCCTGCCTGGCACAGCAGACTTATTTCCCTCCATGAACTTGGGAGAAGCTCGACTCACCAGTGGGTTATTCATGGGCTGTTGACATACTATGCCATGTTCGCCAGGCGGTTTTCGACTGAGGTTAATATCTAGTTTTATTTGCCTAGGTGCCTATCTATTCCGTTATGCAAATCCACCATCTTGCGACAAAAAGAAATAGTAAAAATAAATTAGGATGGGACTTGGGATACTTAACTACATACATACAGGGTAAATTTCGAAAAGTTTGCCATACCGACGTTTTAAATTTGAAGAAACATACGATCTGTAAAACAACGTGATTTGTTTTGTGTTTTTAAATTTAGCAATTGGTTTTTACTTGTAAAAAACACTTGTAAAAAACCAAACTTGGAAAAGCATACCCACAACGAAATATATTCGTAAATTCCATGGTTCTCGTTCATGGCTGTCAGGTTACATAAACACTTACTAGTGATTGTTTTCTCAGTTAATAATAATGTATTTGATTTGACCTAAGGACCGTATCTAGTTTTTTTATGTGGCTTCGATAAATTTACTCAGTATACCGTTTTTATGACCACCTGTATAATCACATAATTGCCGTTTCATTAAGCTCTGTAATAAAGAACCGTACGCTAACTCCACGAGCAATGCCCATCTCATTAGTGGTCACAAAAATATGTTAAACTTGGATAGAATGCAATTACACAAATGAAATGAGTGTAACTGGACAACAGTGACCGCATGGTAATTGTACCACTCGGGTAATGAGGATGAGCTTTTGAAATGGAACCGCGTCGATTGCATACTACTGAAATGTTTATACAACTTCATTAAACTGAAGTCATCTCTACCCATAAAATACTTACTGCTCAGTCAGGTCTGCGACAATGACGTGGGGGGAGTAGAGCCTACTGTGCTCATTCGGGTTGCCACAGGATTTACTATCAAGTTATGCTGCTAACTTTATTACTCCTGAGATATAGCTCTCAAAGCTCCACGTTAACTTGAACCGCTGAACATTCATCAAGGGACATTGCATTTTGCGGGTCTTCTTTGTAGAGAATTCCGAACCGATAGTAAAAGCAATGATTTAACGAAAGTCTGCGGTTATTATTGTTGGTCATTTTTTTTGGCGTTTTGCTTTCCAAATAATCTAGAAATGGACCGAGACGGACGACGAGCGTGCGTCTCTGGGGAAATCATGCCTACTGCACAATCCATTGTGGCTTTACTCCGGCGTCGTTTATGCGGTCTAATCATTTAGTAGGCAATGTATCTTGTCAATGGCGAGAGTACAGGTGTTGTTGTTAAAACGTTCCTCTTTTTATGGCAGCCATTTGCTTCTGCGTATAATATTATATTTATAGAACTAGCTATTATTTTTAGATTTTGAGCTTTGTCCTACTGCAACAACTTAAGGGCAGCTGGGAATTGCTGCCCGTAAACTCTAGCTGTCAGTCACGTCAGCTTAAACATGTAGCCGAGCCCAATGAAATAGGAAAATGGTAGGGTGGATAATACAGGATTCAAATGACACTGAGCAGGCTAACAGGTAGCACGTCGAACAGATATAAGTCAAGCTTTTATAGCTAAGGTTCAGCAGTCTTGTGGTCGCTGCCACGCTTGGGAAAGCATAGAACAGCCTTCTATTGGGACAGATGGTCGCCGGTAGTCGGTGAATCGTGGTTTGTGGAAATGAAGATGAATGAAGAAATTTAATTTTCAGCCTATAAAAAGTGAGCACCTACCTCGTTGAATTTTGATTGGCGTTTCCGTCGATAAACTGCGGATTTTCGTTCAGCTTATTCAATATAGTATCTATGTGGATATGTGTTTATAAGCCCCAACATTTAAGCTGTTTCCTTTTTACATATAAAACAGGATTATCGGTGCGTTCTACGCGCCGATGTTTGCAGAACGTGCCGACTGCTCGTCGCTCCGGCTTCGATTCCTACTCTGCACTTTATTCTAATGGACTATCGATGTCATTAGGATCTCTATTTCCAATAATATTATATAGTAATAGAGTGATAGTGTACATTACTGTAGTAAATCATATCTATCGTGTGATAGCAGGTACAATTTCGGGCATCTCAGTTTTGAGTTGGTGCAGCGCAGGTCTCGACATTTACCGCTTGTTTATCACTTTTTTGGTAGGAACTATGGGTAGTTCAGTTCGCACATGCCACTTACATTAACGACGTCATCGCCGCTTTGTCGGAGATATCTGATAGGTAATCAATCACTGACTTTTTGTATAATTTTCAAAATCAAAGTATAGTCGTTTATTTTGTATCGGACACAACAGACACTTACAAAATCAAAATCAAAATGTTTTTTATTCGAATAAATTCTTGCGAATGCTTTCAAATAGTAAAAGATTATAAGAGAAAAAAAATTAAAAATAAAAATTATAATATTTAATTAATAATTTAGTTTTTACCACCGGTTCGGAATGCCATTCCATAGAGAAGAGCCGGCAAGAAACTCCATGGTTGCTCTTTTAAATAAGATGGTTACAATGATGGTGGTACAAACAAGTCTGACAGATTAGTGAAAGCAATAACACGCATAATACAAATTAGAGAATTGGACAGATTCGGATACCACCAATTCAGACGTCAACTGAAACATGAATATTAAAACAGCACAAAGTAAACTTCAAGAAAAATTTCAGTACAACATATAAATAGTACTATAAATCCGCCAATACAAGGCGAATGTTCGCAATGATCTTAACAATATAATTATTCCTATGGATGACATAAAACTTAGGATTCAAAAAGTAGTTGTACAAAATATTGTACATTCTATATTCGAGGGAATAGACGACAACTAAAGAGAACTTTGGCCACATCTCTCAACGAAACAAAAGGCAGAGCGCAAACTCTCTTAATTAATGTTGTTAATTAACGGCGCGTCCACACTGAGTTATTAATTGCTGTTGCAGTATTTAATTGAACCAAACAAATTCATCAAACTTCTTCTTTTATCCAAGTTAAAAAACCTCTTTATATCTAATGCATATAATATAATAGTATTTTTATGATATTGACATTAAATATTTGTATGTGTAGTAAATGTGACATGATTTCAGAGTATTTTTTATTTATGTTTTAAGACGAGGGCTGTTGAAACGTGAGTGACTACGAATGTTGTGACAATTTTATTAAATATTCGTACGGCCTCAATGGTTACCATAGAGGAAACCTAATTTTTATAATATATGTCATATACCTAGAGTTGACTCTAATGACTAGAGAGTTTTTATACCATCTACGAGTATGTTTCATTTTAAAAAACCGTTGATAAATAATAATTTAAATTCGAATGCCTACTTCTGCTATATAATTAAACTATGTCAATTGTATTCTATTGTACTGGAATCTCTTGTACAACACACAAGGGCCGAACGAAACGTAAACTCGTATTAGAAATTATAATAGTAACGTTATTCATTATAGTGTCGCGGGTTCGATCCCCGCACGGAAGAAATATTTGTACGACCTACAAGTATTTGTTCCGGGTCTGGGTGTTTTCTATCTATAAATGTATGTATTTACAAAAAAAAAATGTAGATAAGTAGTTTATCATCCATCTCGTTACCATAACACAAGCATTCATTTGCTTAGCTTGGGACGAGATGGCGTTGTGTGAAATGTCCAAGGATATTTATTATTATTATACAAATTATTAAAAGGTTACATATTAAAAGTAATGTAATTTCTTTTTAGGAAATTGAAATGTATTTATTATAGAATAGAAAAAATAGAAAAATGTTTTATTTGTAACAAATACACTCATGACATATTATGACCGTAATATTTGCAGCACACTGCAAAACTTAGGTAGATTTGAGATATCTCTAGGATAGTGGGGAGTGACTGAGCACTACATAGTTTGTCTTTTGCTCTTACAATAGCCAATAAGCGGACGATTTTCCAACAGGTTTCTTCTTCTTAATTTTTTTCAAGGAATCGCCATTACGTCCCCTTATGGTTTCAACGTTGCAACCAACCATTCAGCTGTTTTTCACTTATTTATTTACACATTTTACAAACTCGAAGAAAAATTAAATGTATACAGTTTCAACGAAAACCATGAAATGATATAATTTGACAATTAAACATTTCTGTGCCTTTATGAAATGGCTTCGTCTGGTAATAATTCATTCGACGCGGGCGCCACTAATTGGGCCCGTTGCCATGACAACTGCCGCGCTCCACTGGGCCGACACATTGCATTGACGGTTTCGGACGTTAATAAATTCAAATTTGGATTACGATATTCGGTCCTGTCTATTGTATACGCTCGAATATTAACGTAATAAATTTAAATTAAAACACGAAATATAATATTTGGCTAAAATTGTTTTGAATTAACAATGTTACCAATCCTGTACTGAGGGTATCGTAAGAGGTGACGCAGACGGAACGTAGGAGCCGGAAATTTATAAAATCTTTCTATTAACTTGGTGTGGCCAGACTCATCTGTGGATCATTTATAGGCTGAGATGATGATACTAATGATTTGATTTCTACTAAAAGACAGAAAAACAATTCATCAATGAAATCATTTACTTTATTTTAAATATTAATTTACAAAATGTACACTATTATTCATCCGAGACAATTTTGAATAAAAAGGTACTCCTTAGAGGTGTTTCACATTTCCAAGAGATGTTTACAAAAGTAAAAAAAAACACTCGCTAGAGTCTCGGCCCATTTTATGAAAGCGAAAACTGCGTAATTGGATTAAAACAAACAAAACAAATTTCAAAATGTGTTGCCGGAATGATTTTTGATGATAAGTATGTCCTTTGGTTAGCCCGGTTGTATGCATGAACATCTTCCCCGTCTTTTTTAATTTCCGTCACGGTACGTGCCTCTGCCCGTTTTAACTTCGCTAATCTGTGCATAATTACTTTTACACACTGGCTGATATATGTGTCCATCACATAAGGACGGGACTGGATACATCTTTTCATTTAGTTGCTTTTGAAGATACCAAAGTACAGTTTGAACTACTTAAAGAGGATGACAAGTGTAATATGGGAAATATCTCAAAAGAGCCCGATGTTGATAAAAACGAAAACCGCATAATTGCATTTTTATTCCTGATTATCGTCATCATCGTCATTTCAGCCAAAAGACCTCCACTGCTGGACCCAAGGCTCCTTCGTAGAATATATTATTCTATTAAATATATAACATTTATTTGTAATTTAACTGGTGATGATGTCGCGTGGACTTTACCAACCCATTCTATCTTGAAGGTGTCGATCAAGGTGGCTGAAATTTAAGAAGCAGATAATTAAACTCTAGCCATTATAAAAACGATAAATGAGGGTTTAGATATTCCATGTTTTTTTCTGTTTTGGCTATCCACGCAAATTTAATATTAATAGGTAAAAAATATGTTTTAAGTTGGCGTGAAAATCCTTCCTTCCTTCTGCCTGGCGTTAGTCCCGGCTATTGCCAGGGTCCGCCTTCCGACTGAGCTTCCTCCACTTTGCCCGATCTTCAACGTCCTTTTCAGTTAGGCCATTGGCTCTCATGTCGGATTTGACGACGTCCAGCCAGCGCTTGCGAGGGCGACCGCGGGACCTAGCCCCAGGGACAGCCATATTCATGCATCTCCGACCAACGTACTCCATAGGGCGGCGCATGATGTGGCCATACCATCGCAGACGACATTCTTGCAGTTTTTCCCCCACGTCACGGACACCAAGACTACCTCGGATGAATGAGTTGCGTATGCGATCGGAACGCGTTACGCCGCTCATCCACCTCAGCATCTTCATCTCCGTGACGCGAAGCTCCTGGGTGTGTCTGCTTAGTGCCGGCCAACATTCGCCGCCGTATAGGAGGACAGGCCGTATGATGCATTTATATATCTGCCCCTTGAGCTTTGGAGGCATTTTGCGGGCGCATACAACGCCTGTTACCTCGCGCCACTTCGTCCAAGCCGCGCCTATACGGGCTTGGACATCGTCATCCACGTTGCCAGACTCGTGCAGCACGGATCCAAGGTACCTAAATGTATCGGACTTCATTATCAGGTCCGAACCTATTCGGATGGTGCTTGAATCCGTGCTGCCACAGGACATGTACTCAGTCTTCGCCACATTTAGTCTTAGACCACCGTTTTCCAGCGTGTCTTTCCAAATGTTGACTTTGCGCTCAAGATGGACCTTGTTCTGATTAACGAGGGCGATGTCATCGGCATACATCATTAGCCAAGGAGGCTGGTCTTGGATGTTAGCCGTAACTAAATCAAGGACCACGTTAAACAAGAACGGGCTAAGAGCCGAGCCTTGGTGAACGCCAACAGTAATTGGAAAGCCATTGGAGTCGCCAACAGCGGTCTGGACAGAGGACACGGAATCGCGGTACATGTCTCTGATAATGTCAATATAGGCCTCGGGGACACCCTTGGAGCGAAGTGCCCACCAGATGGACTGCCGAGGTATACAGTCGAAGGCCTTCTGCAGGTCTAAAAAGGCCATATGCAGAGCTCTCCTTCTCTCCCTGTAAGCCTCGGCCAGAGTCCGTAAGGCGAACACTGCGTCCATGATGCCGTTAAAGTTGGCGTTTAAGTTGGCGTGAAAATATTAAGTGATAAAAATCGATTTAATATTACGTGGTTCAAATCGGTCTATTCCTTACTTCTTATACCCTCGTATTAAAAATTATAGACGAATATATACAAAAGTCGCTTTTTGTAAATGAAATTTAACATGTTGAACACATGGCTCAAGGCTTTCGACTAAAACTGATAAACGGAAAAATAATTGCGACCGTTTATCTCAAACGTAACACGCCCAGTTCACAATCCCTCCCTAATATTCAATATAGAAAAACAAATCACTTTCCTTTGGTAAGTGCTATGCGCCCTGACCCAACTGTTTTAAATTGCATATACTTCACGTAAGACGTATACCCTTTATGTTGACACACACCAACTGAATAATAGTGTGTTATTCAACCGATTAACACTTACATGTGCAAAGATCCTGCAATGTGCAAAGATAAACATCACTTACATGTAGAGTTAGAAACGGAATAATAACAATGAAACGTGCTCTCGTTACAAAAGCAATCTCCGCCCTATCCGAGATTCAATAACACTATGCGTATATTTGCATGCATGACCCGAAAAACCGAACACAAACCAACGGATAATGTGTAACCACTCTGTGAGTGAATCTATTGTGGGCCGAGAACAAAGCCGTGGATGTGGAGGCTAGGGGTTGCGTCAGGGGAAAGGGAATTCAACGAGATGAATCCTTAACACCGTGTTAGATAAGGGGATTAGAAAATAATTTACGCCGCAGCGTGAACATTCGCCGAATGTATCAATGTGGATGAGACGTTATATTGTTTTTTATTATTATAATAAAACAAATGTGTGTTTGTGGTGTGTGGAAGGCTCCAGGGTGCCCGCGAAATTCAAATTTTCTTACGTTTTTTTTGCAATTTGCAGGTCAGTGCTAGGTTGTATGTTGATTAAAATGTTATTCGCGGCTGTAAGACGTATGTAGTTATAGAATTATAATCATCAAAATCATCAATACAACCCTCCAAGCTCATAAAGGTGCAAGAAAAACTTTTTCAACGTCAAAGTCATTCTTCCACCTCTATGAGCTTGGACGGTTTCGCGGTCTACCCTGGAGCATCCACCTTAAGCATTAATATAATAAATATGTCTAAACTATACTAACTACTTAATTTACTTTAAACATAGTGTCACCACCATATACCATTCTGAGGGTGTCTAAAGACACGGTGCAATAATCGCAATACCTTACAATGAGTTTTTCTCCTTTAATTAATACACAAATCTTGCAAATTTATCTCAGTACCGTGTCTATTGTATGTAACAATTAACCTAAAATGGTTCACAACAGTCTCTCAACAAAGCCGCGTTTATGTAGCTCAGATAAGCCTTTGTCACAGAGGTACTCTCGCAGACTAGCTGCGGCCATATCGCTACGTGTGGATATTCCTTTATGTTCGAAATTAATGTGACTATTGTTGTACGAAGCGATGTATGTGATCAAATAAAAGATTATGTTGTACGACAAGGCTTATCAAGTGGTATTGTGTCGGGCATTTTTTGGTAGAAAAGGGTGCTTAGGAGTGAACAAGGGATTATATATATTGAGTTGCTTCGTCGTTTCGGATAACTGGGTAAATATTACGTGCGAAATCGTCTTTTTTAGGTTACGAGATAGTTAAAATATCTTAGTAATTTCACCGTTGAGTGACAAGAGTGGCAAGTCTTAGATAGCAGTGAGCAGGACCTGTAGCCCGAAAACACGTCTCATGAAAGACAGCCTTAGAATTCTGCTACTTTTCAACCGTGTTCAAAAAGGAGGAGGTTCTGTCATTTGTAAATCTATTTATATAAAATACCTTAATTTCAAAAATATTTCAATATAAATAATTTCACATGGCATTTACCACAGGGTTTCATATTTTAAAAATAAACTTTAACAATACAGTATAAAATACAAAAAAAGTTTATAGAATTTGATCCTACCAACGAAATATCCGACATAAAAAATGGTATTCGCCTCGTGCGTAACATTGTCCGGGATAATTGGGAGTCAGGCCTAACCGGGTTAGCTGATTTGTTTTACGAACGTATTGCTAAATTTAATCGAACCCCAACCCTCGCCTCCAATAGGACCCTTATTGCTCGTGTATCAATTATACGGAATGTTACATGAGATTTTACAGCCTAGGGCCGTAATAGCCGCTATTTTCTGAAACAAACTCATCCCTTGTATCGAATACAAATATTCGAGACAAGCTCCTGCTCGTGGCTTCGCTCGCTTTTATAACAACTGCTCCGATCGTTTGGCATGATCCGCCTGACTAACATCGCACAGAAGACTAAGGCCCGTCATACTGGAGGAGTTCTGATCGAACAGTGGGTTATTTTATGGTGGGTTAGTGGTTATTAGGCTGAAAACAAAAACATGATTAAGATAATGCCTCTTGCCAATAATGATTAAAATTACATTATTTTCATGCACCATGTGTATGTGAATTTTTCACAAAATCAAAGCTCAGTTAATCAAGTTGGGTCACTAGAGCTCTTTTTACAAGTCCAACAATAAACTAAAATTGTTTTTTTTCTACTTACCAAGGAAGTGGGAATGCTTTGTTTTTATGTAAAAGATTTCATATCATACTGGATAGTGTTTAACACAATTTAAGGTAACTTAGCTCAGCCTAATGTAGGATTGGTGCCAACCATAAACTCACCCGGGCTTCGCACGGTACGAATGGACGTCGATCACAGCTACCTTTCTACTATTTATTTCACTGGATAGCATACATGAAGTATCTGTAAATTAGTTGGTCTGGTAGCCCCAATAGAATTGGAATGCAGATGCCAATCGCTCCATGGAAACATTGGTAGTTACCCAAATCAGACGCGGACCCCAATAAAATTGAAGGCGACAAGGTAATACTTATCATAATCTTAAGAGGACGTCACTTGCCTGCCTGAGATACGAACGTCGCCACTATGCGAAAAAAATGTACCTCTGTCACGCCTTGACAAAGCCGTCCGTGTATCCATATTTGTCAGGAGATGTGTCGGTGGCACATTTCGCAATTTCGCGGACTTATTTCTGGAGTCGGAAGAAAAACAGTTTTTGTGAACATTCAAGAAATGAAATACATCAGAAAATTTTGAGAAAACTTTTCTTTTAGATTTATACATTAAATAAGTCTTATTAGGTGATGATTAGTATTACTCTCCATGTTGGATGAGGCCCGGCGCAGCGCAGTGCGTATTGAAATTAAACACTTTTTAACGTATTTATCGCGTGTGTATTACATTATTTAATTCCCGACGTTTAATTAAATGTGTTTAATTTCAATGTGTAAACTTGTCCAGCTGTTGTATAGCACGCCAATTTCTCTCAACGAAAGTGAAAGTTAAGTTGAACGTTATATACGTTCCCAGCCGGCGGGACAGTGCTGGGGTACGTGGGAGTCTACGGGTGCGAAGAGATGGTAAATTGCGCCCGGGCTACCCACTAAAACCCACCACGCAAAGTCCGTACTCTTGCCATTTGTTGTTCATCATCATCATCATCATCATTTCAGCCAAAGGACGTCCACTGCTGGACATAGGCCTCCCCCAAGGATTTCCACAAAGGCCGGTCCTGGGCCGCCCGCATCCACTGCTTTCCGGCGATCTTAACCAGGTCGTCGGTCCACCGTGTGGGAGGCCTACCAGCACTGCGCCTTCCGGAACGCGGTCGCCACTCGAGGACTTTTCTGCCCCATCGGACGTCGGTCCTGCGAGCTATGTGCCCTGCCCACTGCCACTTAAGTTTGACAATCCGGTGGGCTATGTCGGTGACCCTGGTTTTCCTGCGTATCTCCTCATTTCTGATTCGATCTCGCAGGGAAACTCCGAGCATAGCCCTCTCCATTGCCCTTTGGGTGACTTTGAGCCTTCTGATGGAGCCCATAGTGAGCGACCACGTCTCAGTTCCATATGTCATCACTGGCAACACACATTGGTTGAAGACTTTTGTCTTCAGACACTGCGGTATTGTGGACGAGAAGATCTTTCGCAGCTTCCCGAACGCTGCCCAGCCGAGTTGGATCCGACGATTGACCTCTTTCTCGAAGTTGGACTTACCTAACTGGACAGTGTGTCCCAGGTAAATGTAATGGTCAACAACTTCGAGGGTAGAACCTCCGATGTTAACAGGAGTGGCTTGAACATGGATATTAGACATGATCTTCGTCTTCTCCATGTTCATCTTAAGGCCGACTCGTTCGGAGGCTCCACAGAGGCCATCGAGCATCGTAGTGAGGCCCTCCATAGTCTCAGCCATTACGACTATGTCGTCAGCGAATCGAAGGTGAGTGATCTACTCGCCGTTCACGTTAATGCCCAGCCCTTTCCAATTAGGTTATTTGTTGTTAGTTAAATGTAAATTTAGTAGAGATAATAAAATACAGATAAAATCGTCAAAATTAACTCGCATATTACACAGTATTTGTAAACATATCTGCCAGCTTGGTAACTATGCAATATCATCATCATCACTACAAAGTATAAAATAAAGTCGCTGTCGTCTGTCTGTCCCTATGTATGCTTTAATCTTTAAAACTACGCAACGGATTTAGAAGCGGCTTTTTTTAATAGATAGAGTGATTCAAGAGGAAGGTTTATATGTATAACTAGCGGCCTGTCCCGGCTTTGCACGGGCGCGATGTTACCCGCGGGTGACGCCGCGGGGCGAAGCTAGTTGAATTACAAAAACACTTACAAAATCCGTTTAATGTCAGAAACATTGCTCATATAAATTTTATAACAAATGTAATAATGGTGAGGAACGGAACGCATTCGTCGCGTTCCGTTCCGTTTAACGCAATAAAATATTATGGATGGACACCGCGGCCACAATTATTATCAAAATCTGGACTGAATGAAAAATATAAAATACAAAGAGTATTTTATATTTTTGACTTTTAGAGACTCACATTTTATAATTTAGAAAGCAGTGTTTCTTCAGCAGAAAACAGTTACTGTTAAAAGCAACAATAAAATTTTATTTGCCAATGAGTGTTTCCCTCGTAAGTAGTATTCCACTTAACTAAACATAGATCAATATCATATTTACAGATAGACAACTTTTTATACGAGTACAATCTCACTTAAAACTTTTCTTCGAAGTTTTTAATATTTGGATATAAAACATATATCATTTACAAAATTATCTATTCATTGTTTAAATAGGGATCTTAAACGTTGCGGAACGTAGCTTATGGCATATTTGTTGAGTCACGTTCCGTTCCACGCAGCACGAGTGATAAGATGGGCGGTGATGTGAAGAAGTGTTGTCACTACGTCAAGTAATTTGTCATATGGGGATCTTTAAGATAGCAAATCACTTAACCTTTTTTGTTCCAAACAGATTTCTATGGCATTTTCAACTTCTTCTAAAACGACTTCAAAAAGGAGGAGGTTCACAATTCGGTTGTATGTTCTTTAAGTTTGTTACCGCACAACTTCGTCGTATTTGATTACATCTCATATAGAGAAACGCTAATTTCTTCTATATTGTTCAATTGCTTAGAACTTTTTTGTGCCACTAGAGTGACAGTCAAGCATATCGCCTGCCTCATGGTAAGTGTTCACCGTCGCCTGTGGGCGTTTACAGCTTCAAAGTGATAAATCCTGCCCTCCATGAGCCCTATAGTGAACAGGGCTGGATTAACCACCTGGACAATGTAATTTTAGGGGCTCTATTCAGCCGTTTGAAGAACAGCAGCATTACCTGACCGATACTTAGGACCTGGCACATGTTACCTA
This sequence comes from Clostera curtula, assembly GCA_905475355.2. Lineage (NCBI taxonomy): Eukaryota > Metazoa > Arthropoda > Insecta > Lepidoptera > Notodontidae > Clostera > Clostera curtula. Next base: position 353,836 of record FR997804.1, on the reverse strand, counting down.
GTCTGCCTAATGGTTAAACCGGCCCTGAGTGGGGCTACCGGTAATTATTTGGTTAGACCAGCTGTCCCTTTTAACGCTACTAACTACGTCTAATGGAACGAAGGCTATCGCCAGACGCTGGCAGCAAAAATGAAATAAGCCAACGCCTACGCGCAGGGCACTGCACCATCCAGGGTAGGTGTTGTGCTGCAGTGTTCCGCAAAAGAAGCCGCTTCCCACTTGGGCACCTCGAGTGAGCTCTATCTCATCGATTTGGGCGGCTGTCAAGTTTTTCAATTAAAAGTATTTCACCCAAGACAATAATATTTTATTACCTCTAAGCATTATCGAACTCGTCGACAAAGCTTTGCTTACGTCAACGTTGCCTTCTAAGTTCTTAGCATAGTTGGAATAACATGTCAAAACTGTTGTAAGATGACGTCAGTTGTGGGCGACAGGACCTTGTGAACAGCCTGTATATAACTTGACACGGTTTGCGTAAGTTATTATGTTGTAACTTTATCAACATGCTTTTCTAGAAGGGCTTAGGCATAATGAGAACGTGTCCGAAATTCACGCGAGCAGAGTAAATGTGATAATATTTTAATTTTATTTTAAAGCGTATCTAATAAATTATTGCCGTAAAATTAATTACAGACATAACATAATTATTGATCTAGATATATGCAGAAAGGCTACTTTATACTAACTATACCCCAAAAATTAAAAAGAAAAACTAATCTAAATAAAAATCATCTTAGTTACAGTATATGGTAAAGAAAACTAAATTGCAAACTAAACAGTACACCGATTTTCCAAAAACATAGGCCGCGTTAGTTAACCATGTCAATTTTAAATAGTTTATAACAAAGGCAGCAAACTGGGCAGTAAAACTGGGATACAGGAACTCGCCGTCACTCGCGAGTGACAGGGCTTTGCAAACACCTGTATACTGCATTCCCATACAATGCTCGGTAAAGTCTTTTGTTCTCCCCCTGCCTATACTAAAGTGATAAATGAATATAGAGCTTTTGTGAACAAGCTCATTGAACGTGTGGTGATGGTATTTAGAGTACATAACATGACCAATCCAATATTCATGGTGAATTGTAAATCGTGGACGGTTAAAACTGAAACACGTTACATTGATTTGGAGTAGGTAAATGCCTTAACCAACCGACATTGTGTGTTCTAAACCCGTCATCAAACATCCACTCGGTACCCAACACTTTCTTAAAAACCAGTTTTAAACTCCAAAAACCTTTTCATCTTTCTCTAACCAAGAAAGAAACTGTAGCGGTCAATTTGAAGTGAACCAAGTTATCGACATTCGCAGACCGCAGTTAAAGCAAAACTAACCGCAGTTATCGAAATACCAGTAAAGTTGGCAACGAACAGCTTTATAAAAACTGCGGTTCTGGTTGCCGATATATATTGCAAGTCAAAGTTGCCGTTTTCGCTTAAAAGTTTCACCTGCGGTTTGCGGAAAACTAATAATATGAAGTATGAAAACTTATAAGATTCTTAATAGGTCCTTCTCCTTGAGGTACGTGTCCTTTGATGGTTTGCAATCGTGTGGCTCTTTGTGTTTTGTTGCACGAAATAGTTGTGAGCAGGAGTCGAACCATTGCTTCCGTAATGCTTCAAAGATAAGTCAGCAAGGCTTGTGATGGCTGCCTACCTGGACTATGGTCATGCTGGCAAAATCGCACTCTTCAAACCTTATTATACAGCGGGCTACAAAAACCCTGTTGCCACCCGAATAGTGTAAAGAACCGTGTTTAAAATATATTTGGATCATAAAATAACAGCGAATAATTAACGTATTTTTTAAACCAGCTCTATGGTTACAAAACATGTATTTTCGTTACCACTAACCCCCTAGCTATCGCAACTTACAAGGGTAGTAATCTCAGTTTCTCAAGTTCCTTTCAAGATACGACCCTTAGACACCATAATTATAAGAAAAAATGTTGCATTGATTACGCAAATTATGCACACAGTATATAAATAATCTTTAAGTAACAATATTATACTGTAATGTTGTCAGTAGCCATCACTAACGATGCCTTTGTTATGAATGCAGGGTTTTTGACACCCTGTATATCAAACTTTTGTTTATTCAAGGTGGCTTATCTGAGCGGTGTTGACACGTCAATGTACATTCAGTATTCACCACCATTTTGACCTCATTCTAACTACCAGTATTTACACAGAGCGATTGCCGTTTGCCCTCCGACAACCACCTAGTGGGACAAACAGTAATCCATTGGTTGGACCAGCGGTCAGTAACGACTGTCATTGTTTGACGCGCCCTCCGAAGCACCGCACAGCTTAACCTGCAAATCAAATATTTAATTCGCGGATATTCATTAATTACAAAAAAGCCCCAGAAGAGATAACAATACTACAAGCTGCGTATCTCCGATGCGAAGATGTCAAGCATAGTGAACATATCAAACCGAACAGACTGAATAGCAGCGATAGTGTCTGCGACGCGGAGACCTGTTGCTAGGCTTTTGTGTATTTTAGTAGCAATCAGCTTTGTAGGGCTCTGAAATGGTCTTGGTACGTTTGTGATTAATGAATACAGCAAAGTGGGTTAAAAAAATAAAGTCCTGCATTAAATTTATTCAAGTTATTTACAGTGAGGATAAATAATTACTTTCATATATGCCAAATATTGTGTATATAGGAAAATCTAATCATTTGAGTAAGAAACTTAAAAGAAATTTAGCAGGAAACGTAAGCTAATTTTCCCCAATAAAATTTAAGAGGTGTCATTCAGATTGAGCCCGAAGCGGGCTGACTTCAAAAAAAAGCTTATTCCTTCCTCTCAACACTATGCTCAACCTGATAGACCTCCGAAAACCATATAGAGACAGGTATCAAATCGTCGGAGATTAAATACACATATACCATATCTTTGTTTACTAATTACAATTAACTTGTTTCAGGTAACATCAATTTACAGCAATCCTTCAGCAGTAACATTTAAATAATGTAAGTAGACGAACAGCTCACGGCACTCGCGTTTCAATTAAACATTTATACAGACGCATCTCATTACGTACATGTTTCAGAATCATACGAACGCGTAAAATTACGCAAAACGCTTAAAGCAACAACACGAGACACGTGGAATAACAGCCAAGACTGTAAGCATATCGAAAGTAGCGAATATAGACGAAATTAAACCTCTTTCCTCAGACTTAAGACATATTTTCCCATTGTGTCTTGTGCGGTATTCCCTCTTTCATACTCCAAAGTTATACATACTCCAAATGACAGAGTTCTCGTCATTAATATGTATGTGTAATAATGAAATTCTGTGGTGTCTGTGCGATTTATGGATTCGCATTTGATGTGAAGCTGGCAGGGTCATGTTTTATATATTCTTTAGGGTTGCGAGCAAGGCTGTCTTTCGATAGAATATATTTCTTTGGTTTTTGTTCTAAGTATTTATCGAGAGCACGATTGCTGCAAGGCATTCGTAAAGTCGGAAATTAAAGTATTATATAACGGTAAATCCAATCAAAGTGTTTAATTGGAATAAGATCCCCGGAATGCAATGGCTGGCTTAGTATAAGTAATTGAAATCCTTGGGAGAGGCATATGACCTGTAGTCGACTCATTTGGCTAAAGTGGTGCTGAACGGCGAATCATAAGTAAAACACGCAGACTGGTATTAATTTCAATCTAAGGCTTAGACATTCTAAGACATTCAATTATTAAGAATTAGGTTGGAGAGTCGCCTGGCCGTCGCGGCGGCGTGGCGCAATAGGCTCATTCCCCTCCGTGTAGTGGGAAAAGGCCCCACTATGTAATATTGAATCAATTACAATAATGTTATAATTCCAAAACATTATGTGTCATTTATTATATTGGAGACAGATTGCTGTGAATAAAAAAAACTGAGGATAAAACAATAACGATTTACTACAGCAAGGAATTTTAAGAATACAATCAGATCTCAATCTTCATTATTTTCACGTCCACAGATAATTGCTTTGATGTTTAGTTTACACTATAGAATCCCAGCTACCCCAAGCTTTTCCTGTGTACCACATAAATACCCACATAAATTATTAATTTCACTTGAAACAAGTCCATATTATGTAGACGGATATTGTAAATTCGTTGCAAGAACTCGTAGAGTTTACTTTTAATAATAAACGGCATCCATTAACGGGGTCTTGAATCAGCACATTTCAGCAGCAATGGGTTTAATAGCTACTCATTATCCCTTGAACTAATTGACTTTGAAAAGCGCGCCAATGAAACGGTACTGAACAGTAAAATATGATTAACTTAACGTGCTTAGTTTAATCTTTCGGTGATGTAATGTTTGTTGTAGGTATTACATAATTGTAAAGAGCTGGTTTATAGTTTCTGATTTGGTAAATCATCAATAGCCACTTAATACTTGTCACCTAACTGGTAAGTGCTGTTCAGATAATTATTTGCATCAGCACTGCTATTACTGGTCTACGGTCGACAACTACACTTTACTAATATTACAAGTTCCTGCCCTAACATTTATATTCTCGGTATATTCAATTCTCATGTATAAAAGATTCAAGCATAACCCTCGCCACTCAATAACCTTATAAAATCCTTTGCAGGTGTCACTGATACATGTTAGGTGTGTGCGACCTCGATCTCACTATTAATATGGTGTCAAGGTCGAGGGTTGAGGTCATTTATGGTATAAGTGTCAATTAAGTGATAATAGTGTCTTGAACTTGTAGTATGTAACTATCAACTGCTGAACAGAGGCATCCATAGAAGATCGCCACGGCAGTGCTGGTTTCCCCATCATCATCCCATTGTATAATGACGTGCTACTGAGTCCGCCTGCAATACTGCACCACCCTGGGCACCACTATGCCGGTTTTGTATTTAATATTCCCTCTTCCTTCTTGACATGACATGAAAAGGCGAAATTCCTTCCAACCAAACTTGTCCTTTATTTTAGTCATCCACACACTAGAAATTACCTTTATTAAGTCGTTTGTCCGTCTAACTGGGGGCTTATTGGTAGATGGGCTACGTGACCGCACCTGCTGTTTCCAACGAGCAATCTTCCCAGCTATATCGTTCTTCTAGAAGTTTCCTTATCCGGATTCCATCTTGCTAAGTAATTCTGAGCTAGATAGAGAGGCAGAGACTGGAGCTACCCGACTGAAGAAGGACCTTACTTCATAGCCAAGGCAAATAACTACCACCCGCTTAAGAAGCTAGTTCTCAGCCGCTCTATGGGCACAATTGCGGCTACTTGAACGACTAGACTATTATAAATGATAGTTATTCCTCTTTTTAGTAAGTGAAACAAAGACACTGTTTTACGTTATTAACAGAATCTGTCAAAAATAACCAAGTCAATAGAGAATACAGTCAAATGAAACGAATTTGTAACTAAATATTAAATGTAACAAAACACATTTCAATTTGTTTTATTTCATTTATCAGAACAATAGGTACTCCCTAAGTAGTAGACTGGAACAAATGCCTTATATTTATAATTTACTAGCGACCCGCCCCGGCTTCGCACGGGTGCAATTATGCATGTATTATACATAAAAACCTTCCTCTTGAATCACTCTATCTATTAAAAGAAACCGCTTCAAAATACGTTACGTAATTTTAAAGATAAAAGCATACATAGGGACGCACAGACGATAGCGACTTTGTTTTATACTGTGTAGTGATAGTGATATGTATTTTGTCTTATTTTGGTTGTCGCGATTGGCCTAAACTCAAGTTTAACTCCCTTTTTTATATTTTAAAATACAGATGACTAATCGTTCAAACTATTTTATTCAAAAGTTGTGAGGATAAAGAGCCAGATATGTTTTTCTTTTAATAGAACCTTGGAAAACGGTATAAAGCAAGAACAAATAAAAATCATAGCACTCTAACTGTGCGCACTCACAGCTTTTGCAACTAGAAGTAAACGTGAACTTTGGCAATAACAGCCAGTTACACTGTACTAAACTCTCTCTGCGCGACTTACGAGTATGTTCGGAGCTTATCACGCTTCACACAACACATTAAATGTTACTCCTAATTATTAATATGTACTACTTTCCATAACGATTTTTACGTAAACGTAAGTCTTTCCCAATTACACAATATAATCTGCAATGACTGCGTCGTTGGTCTAGGGGTCGCATATGCCTCCTTTGGATCACGGGGTCCCGGGTTCGATCCCGGTACCGGGTGTTGTTGTGTATCATGTGTAGTTCATGTTTGTAAATTGCCCCTGCTATACAAGTTATGGCTAGTGCAGTGGTTTCGTTTTTATTAAACAAAAAGAAAAGAAAAAAGATACTCGTAAATCTTATACATTAAGATTATGGATATGACGGGAATAAATTATTATTTTGAGCGCAAATATATTTTTCTTAAGGCGATCCTGATATATTTGTCATTTTTTTTCTGTGCGCGATATGTCCCGTTTTATGTTTTTTAATTATTTTAATTAGTTATCATTATTTTTTAATACGCTTTTATTAGCTTCAGACGTATGTAACGGAATCTTGGAACATTATTTTGATTCAGTTAAAAACGTCAGATTAACTCGAAATTTGGCATACTTAATAAGGACCGATGACAATTCAACATTTTGAACCGTTATCATTAATAGAATAATAATAATAATAATAATTACGGTGATCAAGGTGGGACACCGCTCTTCGATGCAATAGCTAATAGAGATATAAATATCATAAAGCTATTGCTATATTTTTTAGTGATTATTTAGCAATAGCTTTATGATATTTCAACTAAAAAATAAAAATAAATAATAGTTTAAAAAAACTAAAAGGATACGCTTTTATAGAAAATCGAACTAAAAAATCGAAAATAAATTTTAAAAAATTTGAATTTAAAAAAGTGTCAGAAAAAATGATTTTATTGTAAAAAGCGTGGGGTACTTTTCAGGATATTATCAAAATAACCCTTCTAGTCATATCTTTTCATAATATATTTAGAACTATTGATACCATGCACCCCACGCTTTTACAAATTAAATCATTTTTTCTGACACTATTTTTAATTCAAATTTATTAAAATTTATTGTAGAGACCGTCAAGGTGAAACACCGCCCTTCTATGTAATAGCTAATAGTGATGTAAATATCATAAAGATATTGCTAAATAATCACTAAAATAATAAAATAAATGATAGTTTATTTTTTTTATTATATTATCAAACTAGCTTTTCATACATATTATAAAAATAAACCATTTACTCATATATCTGTTCCTAAAATATTTATAAGTATTGATACCATGCACCCCACGATTTTTTATAATAAAATCATTTTTTCTTACACTATTTTTAATTCAAATTTATTTTCTATTTTTTTTTTCTATTTATAAGCGTATTTTTTTTGTTTTTTTAAACTTTAAATTAATTTATTTTATTAAAAACTACTGGTATATTAACACACATTTGGTAATTGTTTTAAACTTTATTTACCATCTACATATTATATTTTACATTGTATAATCAAGGTCCAAGGTAAAAGATGTTAAAACTTTAACAAGATTATACAACATTCAAGTTCGCTGATGATTGAGTCATGAATATCAGAGGGAGGAAATAAGCACTCGCCCCATCCAACCTTCGTGATGTAATCCCCCGGGGTCGTACTTATATTTCACAAACATGTCTACTAAACTAACACTATTCTCAGTCTCTACGTCTACGTACGTACATATTAAGTGTACAGTATAGTGCATATTAAGTGTACATTCTCCTTCTCCTATCAGTTTGAATCCTGCAATCGCTTCTTGCGAAGCTATTAAGACAGTATGAGTTATATAATCACGGATCACGAGCCCTTTCCATACCAGGAAATATAAAATTGAGCTACTGAAGCTATGACTTCTGAAGACAAAATTCTTCGACTAATGTATGTTGCTAGTGATAACTTAAGGAACAGAGACGTGGTCGCTCACTATGCTATGCTCCATCAGAAGGCTGAAAGTCACTCAACGGGCAATGGAGAGGGCTATGCTCGGAGTTTCCCTGCGAGATTGAATCTACAGGATTACCAAACTTAAGTGGCAGTGGGCTGGGCACATAGCTCGCAGATCCGACGCGCGATGGGGCAGAAAAGTCCTCGAGTGGCGACCGCGTTCCGGGAGGCGCAGCGCTGGTAGGCCTCCCACACGGTGGGACGACAACCTGGTTGGGGTCGCTGGAAAGCGATGGATGCGGGCGGCCCAGGATCTGCCTTCGTGGAGATCCTTGACGGAGGCCTATGTCCAGCAGTGGACGTCTATTGGCTGAAATGGTGGTTGATGACTGAAGCCATATATGTGTGCCTTAGGCAGAATTCTTTACATAAAGTTGGAGGACGCTCTAGTCGGTTGCGGGCTGGCTTATATGATAACAATGATGATGATGATGATTTCTAAAATTACTTTTGTAATATCTGATTAAGTTTTTCCTCTTGGATCTGGATTAAGTCAATCTGTACTCAAGTCGGCAAGCAAAACTTTTCTCGTTACAGTAAAATCTCAATGTAAAAGGGATCTGCCTTTAATTAAAGTAATCAAGCACCTCGCTAGTTAAACGAACATCGATTAAGCCTTCAAATGGAGTAATAATCCGAACCATTCTAATCGTTTTACCGCAAGATTAATTATTGTACCTGCCGCAAGAGATAAAAAGTGGCGGAGAATAAGTATAAATGGTAACAAAGGCGAAAGAAAAACGATCTTCATGGTTCACTCATTTAACATATTGTCATCGAAACAAAAGGACTCCTGCTGGTCGTTTGATAAATGTCAGTCAGGTCCTTTGTTTTGGAATTCCGACCGCCTGAAAAATAGCTCACGCCTACCACCAAATTATTTTTGCGCGATGTCTCTTTGATAAGGACGCTCAAAGCTCCACACGGCTTCTGCTCGCTTTGCTCTATCTATATTCAGCCTTTTTAACACCCCAGTGACATAAGGTTGCGACATCTTTAAAGTTCTCAACCATAATTTGAGATGTTTTGATATTTTGATGACTGTATATTTTGTAAATATGCGTTGCTTGTTTGTATGGCTGGCAAAAGTAATATTGCAACAACTTTCCACGTGGTGATGGATTTAGAATGACATAATGTCTCCCATCTCACTCCATCCCGAAGGTGTCGTTAGAGCCGACTAAAAGAAATTACAAGGCAGAAAACCTATCCCCAAGATAAGGAAAACTTTAAACAAAACCCGCCTGGCCAGCGTGGCACCGTAGGCTTATGGCCCTCCCTATAATGTGAGGAGGCCCGACTGTCGATGTGTGGGTAATGTATAGGCTGAAATGATGATGATTCTCGGAACAATGTTCTAAGAACCATTTGGAGGCCTACAAAACCTTTTCACTGCCAAGTTCCAACCCAAAAGTATTCGATGTACATTTCAATCAGTTTGGTAATAATCCGGCGGCCAATCCCAAAAAGGCCACAACTAGTCCAGGTCTTTGACAGAAATTGTTCCTACAAACAACACTGAGTAAAGTATTCCATAAGGGTCAAACAATAAATAAGTTGGAAATAATGCTACGTTATAAGAATAGGAGATTTGGAAATGTTGGTGAGGGCAATTGGACAAAAGAGGACTTTTAGTCTTATTACACAGTAACAATTGAAAGAATATACGATATATGTTTATTTTATCCACAACAAAGTATTTTTTATAATCTAAACACGAAGTACTAAGTACGGAACTTTGGCAATAAACGACGCAATATGCTAAAATCCAATACAAAGTAATCTCCTGGGACCTCTAATGCACGTCAAGATAAAGCTTTAATACAAACAACAGTGACAGATAAGATGAAACAAAGTGTCGCAGAAAGGGTACAAACGACGATTTCTCTAAAGGATCGTTTGGACACGCACCCTGTGGGCGTTGTCAGGGATAGATGTTTGTCTTTATGTCCACCTGTGAATGGGCTTGCCAACTCTAAAAACATTTCGAGTATTTCGGCTTTGACATAGGTTAGATGAAATTCCCCAGATGCTTTGAAACGCTCTTGTGTAGATTTGTTAACTTTTCAATTCATGGCCCTTTGTGTAGCTTATTTGCCATTGACCAAAATGATTAGTTGAATAAACTTTTTGACTGAGCTTAGTCTGAATCAAACTAAAATGTTTATATAGCTGCTGTGTGTTTAGGTGTTTCAGTCAGTGACCACTGCACAGCTTTATTGAGCATTCGTATCAGGTGAACCTTTGTCCGCCTTAAGTTCTTATTTGTGAAAGTTTCGTTTGCTGCTTTTCTGCACATGTTTTCCTTTTGCCTAATGAACTCTGTTTTTGTTTCGACTTAGTGATCTTAGTTATAAACAAGAAATGTGAATTTCATTATTGTGAACAATATTAAAGGATTCAATATTATAATACAAATATGTAGTGAAATTCGAATACTCTTTGTTCAGGTCACTTATTAATGCGTAAATAAAAAATCTTTATATTAACAATGTCAAAACTCACTTTTCATTTTTTCTATATAAATAAGATCATTTATTAATAAAATTTATTAGACAAACACAAATTACCAGTATCTCAAATAAAGAATTTCACAATTTCATTAGCGTTTGTTCACGTAATTATGCGATATAGAAATACTTTCAAAGGAGAATCAAATGCCAGAAACTTGTTCAGCGATGTTAAAATAATGAGCGTCTTGGCAATTGCTATATAAGCCTGTTTTGTTCGTGTATCAATTCCGAACTGTAATGCTAGAGCGTAAGATCCAAATTCATATGACATTGGTATTTGCGATATTGTTTCGTCTCGTAATATTGCGTTACAGGAGCCGAACGTATGAAGAGATCCCGTTTGACAGGATTAAAAGTTATTGCGAAGTTACACTCGAAGGTTGTGAAGAACTTTGTTTTGTCATTTGTATCAATTTGCTTGTGCATCGATCGGCAGGTACAAAATGGCTTTCGTTTGTTCGATGTAGCTCAACTTTGAAGCAACATACAACCAACTCATTTTATCCCGAGATACGGAAAACTTGGCATGAAGCGTGGCATAATGCTACTGTGTCCCCATCAACCCAGAGAGACTTCGTACCACCTAGAACGAAACTCATCATTTTCCCATTGTTATTTCTTGTAACACTAACTGCCAGTTTTCATTGGTTGCTCAAGTGAAATGTTTGGCACATAGGTGGCCCACGTCTATTTTAGTGTTGTCGAACCAAATCACTTTATAAACCACTTCAAATATTTGCCGAGACCGTCTATGAGAACATAGTACGTTTGGTTACGTGTCAAGGATTCCTCTATCGGTATTTTGCTATTGTTGTTTTAAATTAAGCCACAGTTAACCGAACATTACATAAATATTAATTAATCCCGAGTCGCTGAGTGGTAAGCATCGTGTATTTATAGCTGTCTCGTCCCCTGTTGCTTGTGTAGGCCCGAGCCTGTGAAGCGACGCCGAACAAACAACGAGATGTATTGTTGCCGCAAATGAAGCGAGAGAATTGAAAACTGATGGAAACACGATCGCGGAGTGAATGGAGTGTGGCAACCGGTTGGATGTGGGACACGAGCTTTGTGTAGATAACATGAGTATCACAGGCTTCCTATGTACATATATAATACAGGGATTAGCGAATGTACGTGAGGAATCAAAGTATCCAAAATATGTAGATTGAGACACGGTTGGAATTTAGGTCTATAGATGTTCCTAAACCTAAAAGACTCTCAGAGAACTTTAAGTTAATAATTATATTAAAATGACCAAGAACAATACTAATAACCAATACAAATAAATAAAATTGGAGTGTCTGTTTGTAACAATAAAATAACCACTTTTTACTAAATGCGTAAGTATGTATACACAGTACATTGTTTTTTTTTGTCTGTCTGTTTGTAATCTCTGGAACGGCTGGACCGATTTTGACGGAACTTTCACGGACAGGTATCTGATGATATAAAGAGTAACTTGTCTGAGGCTACGGCTACGGGTTTTTTTTACTAGCTTCGCCCCCCGGCGTCACCCACGTGTAACATCGCACCCGTGCGAAGCCAGGACGGGCCGCTAGTAAGAAATAAAAATAGTTCGAGAGTCTATACGACAGATTTAAGTTTCATCTAGCTGTAATCAAATAGTTACACCGGCTACTCTGGTATTAATTGTTTAATTCTGTTTCACGACAAACTTTCAGTTTCAACTCATTCTTGTTTTGAAGAAGAAGATTGCAATTTAACTTCAAGCATAGCTCTTATCTTGAGGGATAAGAACTATGCTTTAAGTTAAAGTGGATTCAATAGTTATTCCTATGTTCAGATATTCTCATTATTTAATCAAATTTTAACCCCGTATATCCCCAATACCCAGTTTTGCCATATTCGGTTGGCAATCTGCTAACCAGTATAGAATAAGTTTAGACACTAGTTACGATCTGTAGCTCATTGACGCGAAAGAATCGACGTACACGAAGAAATTTTATCAGAATCTTGATCTTTTACTCTAATTTTGGCAATCTACGATAGGTAGAAAAAAATCCTGTGGCGAATAATGAAAGCCCGCCGTTCTTGTCAAATTTGACTCGTAATTTGCGCGTAAATAATTTTCCAGGAGTAATTTATTGAAGTAATTTTAGGATCTCGCTTATGCCAAGATTAATGTTGAGCGATTTATATCTTTTGAAATCCTTTGAGATATGCTTCTGGAAGACATTTTATTAATTAGGTTTAATATTATGTTATGTATTATAATTAAGTCGGTACTTATAATTTAATATGTTATACGTTTTAAGTACTATTTTTTATGTATACAAAATTTCGGTGAAACTGTTGATTTGTTGTCAATGCACTTTAGAGTACAAACGTCTAAACTTATCAGTACCGCAGTTGCAGTGATAATGTTTTGATATATTGCTTCTGAGTTGAGAAAAGTAATAAAGGCTGCCTTTAAGGTTATGTCCCCTCGTCGATATAAGAGTCCAGTATTTTATGTAGATTAAGGAAAATCCAATAATTCCCCTATTCCTGCGAGCTTATCATTTTCTTCATTTTCCCTGACACGTAATACAAAGCCAAATAGAAAAACCATTTGTGGTAAAATCAATTTGTAACGAGGATACATTATTACATGTAGCGACTATTTTTTTTTGCTTTGAGACGGCAATCAATTTCCGTCCTGTCGTCGACGGTCCTCCCTTAAGATAAATAAATATCTAAAGGAAAATGGAAGAAATTAGCCACCGTCAGGGTTCTGTCAGTTGGACTTGTCATTTTTGGCAAAGTATGTTACTTTGTAACGTTATTTCTTGCCGCGTAGGCACGATAGATTTCTTAGTGTTACTGACATTTTCAGATTATACGGGTAGCAATTTCAAATGTCGACAATAATTGACATCCGGGTTTGCTTTGTACAGAATTGGTGAGCGTTTGATCTATAATATTTTATAACCTATCACTGCGGTAATCTGCCTCCATAGTATGTTATACTTACAACTCTGCAACCATTATGTTATGGTGTATAATAGTGATGAGAGGAAGCCCGACTTGGCAGTAGGTCATTTATAAGCAGAAGAGTATAATAGTGTGGCCACTTCATTCCATCCTATGCGTGTCGTAATGCCGGCAGTAGGAATGCCAAAGCCAAAAACCTAGCTGGTCTGGCCAGCGTGGTACAGTAGGCTAAATACCCTCTTTGTATATTAATTTTCGGAGTATCGATTCCGCAGTGGGTCTTTTATGGGCTGAATAGTAGTAGTAGCGTTGAAAACATAAGTCCAAGAGTTTCATACGCTAAGACTTTACAGCCTGTAGTGACAGTATCTATTCTACCGTCACCATTGTCTCACCTCTCAGACCCTCAGTGCCAATTCCCACTCCTCCATCCACACATGGATGGTTGGGTTGGTATGAAGTCCTCCTTCAGATTCTTATAAATTGATTTTTTTTATCTTGTATCGTCTATATTGTATTCACCTTTCAGCCGCGTTTTGGACCCAACAAGAACGTATCTCTTAGCAACATCCTAATGCGTAGTGATTGATCTGTCAGTTGATCCATCCAACTGCGGAGGTTCTGGTCTCGGCCTGACGTTAGGAATGATAGCTTACTATCGAGAGACGCGCTTTGTCTATGGGGATTGGGTTTTCTTGTTGTGGATTTTTCTTATTCGAGCATTTCGATCCATCGTGGGGCTTGCCCGATTTAGTAACTCAAATTACTTTAAGCGATGTATACAGAGTGGTCAAAAAGTCGTGGATCAAACGCAACCAGCGGTTAGATGGGGTCATCAGCAGCAAAAAAATGTTCTACGGGAGGTCCTTAAGGTTAACCCCTGTTATAATTGATTTTGTGTTATTTGAGAAATTGTCCTTTTTTACTAAAACTTGATAAAATTCCACAAAATCTACATCCAGTATCTTTTTTTGTAATTTTCAATAGATTGGTACTGATGAGCCCTTTCGTTAGACATGCTATTTATGGTAGTTTATTGGGTGTGTTAAAGATAAAATTAAGTTTTCCGAAAGACACAATTCTTGAATCAAAACTTGTTACTTAATTCCGACCCCACTGTGAAAAAAAAACTCTACAGAAAAGTGACCCTCTATTACAAGTTTTGGCGCATTTAATAGGGATTCTAAAAAGGTATTACACATGGCTATGTGTGGCTCTGATATCTTTCGAGGACGATCAGTCGTAGCAAGGCCAGAGTTAATTCAACCATATAACTCGGTTAGGCCTACTAACCTAAGCTAACCTAACCGTGATCGTTTTCCGGACTACAGGGTCTTTATCGTCGTTTCAGCACATAAATGACCCACTACTGGGTCGGGCCTCCTCTAAGTTCATGTAGGTAAATTAGCCTACCTAGCGGCTTGAGTGGCTCAATGATCCGTGGGGCCATACCGGCCAGGGCCTCCCATGCCAGGCGGGCCCACGGGGAGAGGTGAGACGAAGAGCGGCACCCAGCGCCGCAGTGGATTGGGGCTTCAGGGACTCCTCCGCCCTCGGAGTTGCCCTGCGAGTACTGGACCGCTGCGGTGCACCAATGCCCTCGGGTTGTCGCTAACCGAGGAGTGACGGGCCTCCTTCTGCGAGGCCGTTATGTCGCAGAAGGGGGCTGCGGGGCGGGTCACAAAGGAGGGAGCTCGGGCTGACCCGCGCCGCCGCCACCGACAAAGGCCTCGTTGACTGAGAACAATTTTTTTCTGCTGATGACCCCATCTAACCGCTGGTTGATTAATTATACTGAATTAACCGCATTTGATCCAAAACTTTTTGACTACCCTGTATACATACGGTGCAGACTTAATACAAAACTAAAAAAAGATAAGACCGCCAATTAATTGAACTCGTATTTTAGTTATCTTCAAATATATCTAAAAAACAATTATAATTTGTTTAAAACACTCGTTATTATTATCGTACATTTCTAAATGTAACCAACCACATACATAAAAAAATTATCACTTAATTACTAATAGTGTTAATGGATGGATGCTTGTTTCATAATCACACAAGAACGGCTGAACTTATCTACATGAAATTTGACACAGAAAATGTAACGGAAAGGCTATTTTATCGTGTCGCCAGACTTTTCCCAGTTCCGATTTCCTATCGGCATTCCTCCTAATAAATTCAAATGCGGTTCATAGAAACTTATCGCTTTACAGAATAAATATTTGGAAAGTAGGTCATCGGGATAGTGCATTGAATATTTCATCGCTTGCATCCGCGTGGTTTCAATTGCAAGGGAATAGATATATCGAGACGTGGCTTGTTAGAATGCGCGATTCTGGTATAAAATTCTATATATTTCTTCGTTTGTTTAGAATATTAGATTTCCATGAGCACGCGACGGCAATTTTTATCCATTTTCATTTTTCAAATTTTACAATTATCACCGATGTGATGGAATCTGTTTATTGATGGCGTTCGGTCTTATTAATAATAGCAGTCATTTGATCGATGCTTTTAAAAAATACTCTATATTTTGTATAAACAAACATTTAGTCGGCGGAGGCCCGTCTCAGTAGTGAGTTACTTAGTTTACTGCGGTTCAAGACCTGAAACACAGAGTTCTTTCACTTACCTATTTATTCTAGCAGATTAGTTTTCACAAAGCCATTAGGTACAGTGTTACAAACCGTTGTAGCGCACACCACACAGTGCTAACATTGCTGAATGTACAAACGTCGACGCGGGAATTAGTGGCGGGAAATTGAGGCGTATTTAATTAGACATACATTGCTATTAAACAGATTTCAACTTTATGGCTGACAAAGCATAGTTCAAAGTTGAGAGCCCCGGTTTGCAGCGAGTTACTGTGAGTAATTAAGTTATTCATGGCGAAATGTGTATTGACGTTCTACATTATTACTATATGTATGTAGTGTGTGATTCCATGTCGGCAGTGTTCGGCTCAAATTAATTTGAAGACTCAATAGGGATTCCTGCCCCATTATCAATATCAATCAGCGTACCAGCAATATAACTATGTAGTGGCTTTGTAAATTAATATCGTTGGCGAAACATGATTTTGGTTTGTATTCATGCGTGTCTGCAAAACGTACATCAATTCATCAATATATGTACATATAATGTCTTGAATGATTATGTCCTTGCTGTCTAACTAGTGTTCAATTGTTCCATTCCACGTTGGCAATGAAAGGCAAGGAATCAATCTTTCATCCAAATCTTATCTAAAATGAAGTAGATATTGTATTATAGTAACTATTACTATCTGAAACGTTTTCCCGCCTAAACGCAGTTCCAGACGTATGAACCACATTATTTAATAAAAAAAATCTTAAGGATACTTTTATTTATCCGAAAACGAAAATTTTCACCTTCCGTAATTCGCAACACTTCAATGTGACTGCAATTCAACAATGTCATTTCACGAAAAGATCAGCAGAACTCGTTTGGAATAAAAAAATGTTAAAATGCAAAATCTCTTTTTAATAAAGTATTAATTTTGAATAACTCTGCAAAGAACCAGCAGAGCACAGTTTTCATAAAAGAAAAATGCGTTCACAACGTACAGTTTTTATTTGCGTTCCGATCCACTGCATACTTTCCACTAACTGAGCTCACCTACTGGTGGAGTGTTCGGAATTTAAAAATATGCATCGGTAGCGCAGTGTTGCCAGACAATGTAATTGAGAAATACCAATCGGGAGGAATATCTGTGCAATGTGCGAGCCAATCTTTATTGGCTTTCAATAACTGCACCCATTTCCAAATAGAGGTCTACATCGGTTTTTATGTTCACAGTGAGTTTCGTTTACGAATTAATTGTAGCCACGGGTCATTAAGACCTTTTTTGACACCTTCCGCATATATCGTACCGTATCGTATCGTATAGTCCTAAGATGATAACTTTAACTTATTCGAAACCTCTTGTTTTGTAATAAAACCTACGTAATTAAAGTTCCTTTTGGGTTTGCGTTATCAATACGCATTCATACAAACTGGGTACCGCAAAATTTAATAAATGTCTAGCATTTACCAATTTTTGCGGTCATCGAGTTCAAGTTCAAGAGTAATGCAATTACTTTACTTTTATTAATTACTTATAATGATATCTTGATGGTAGTCGCGTCGAACTGTCGAATTCATTGCATGTTATCATATTTATTATTAATACGTTTAATATGTGTAAGTATCTGTTGTGTCATAAGCTAAATAAACGCTTTGGCTTCTCTTTTCACCGTCCTTATGCCTACAAAATGGACCTACGATACCTATATTCAAAATGTACTAATTTACAACAAGTAACTAAAAAGTCAACATAAGAGTAGGAAGGCTAAACCGCGTTAGTTACGTGTTTTGAAGCTAATTTATTTAATAAGAATCTATTCATTGAAATTAAACACTTTTTAACGGATTTATCGCGTGTATATTACATTATGTAAAGTAATATACACATTAAAATTAAACACTTTTTAACGGATTTATCGCGTGTATATTACATTATGTAATGTAATATACACGCGTTAAATCCGTTAAAAAGTGTTTAATTTCAATGTGTAATAATCGCGAAAACCTAAGAAATCAAGAATCTATTCATTTAAAATCTTCTCGTGCCCACATGAGGAGGTTTTAAATGAATTTATCAGAAAACATATCCTACTATATGTTTGTCACTCTTGAGTCTTGAACATAAAAACTACTGAATGGATTTTAATGAAACTTTATAATAATATCCGGTGTGTCCGACGCACGGCGGGTGAGGGGTGGGGGTGGAAGAAGTCGCTCATCGCTTAGTGCGCGAAAAAAATTTAATATTTTTTTTTTTTTTTTGTCTCTTATTACACTGCGATCTGTTGCCACTGGGACATTTATCAGTGGGTTGGTTAGGTTTTATTTTGACGTGATCGGAATGCAACCTACGTCACATCCTACTTTACTTCACTGTTGAAATTTAATTATGTCTGTTGGCATCTTTCGTTTTAATCTTCGAGTTGTATGGTTTTCCTCCATCAATACATTGGCCAGGCTGTTAGGATGGTCTTTAATTCTTTCCTTATACTTCTTTGTAAAGGAGAGAATTTCCTGTCTAATTGTCGGCATACGCAGGTCGTGGTGTAATTGTTCATTGGTGACAAACCCGGGGGCGCCGGTTATCGTCCTCAACATTTTGTTTTGGAATCTTTGCACTATTTCAATGTTGGAATGGGAGGCTGTCCCCCATAATTGTATTCCATAAGTCCAAATCGGCTTAAGGATCGTTTTGTACAGCAAAAGCTTGTTACTTAATGACAGTTGTGATCGGTGGCCTATTAACCAATACAGGTTTCGTAGCTGCAGTCCTAATTGTTTCCTTTTTGTGAAAATATGTTTTTGCCATGTGAGTCGCTTATCAAGGTGTAGCCCTAAATACTTGACGTGGTCAGATTGTGGGACTTCGCGGTTATTAAGCTTAACAGGTGGACAAGTGCCTCGTCTTAGCGTAAAGTTAATATTTACAGATTTATCTTCGTTCGCCTTAATTCTCCATTTTTTTAACCAGATAGATATATCATTAAGCCCACGCTGTAAGAGTGCCGTGGCCTCAGCTGGTTCTGAGTGAGATGCTAAGATCGCGGTGTCGTCGGCAAAAGTGCCGGTGGTGATGTTTTCTGAAGTTGGAAGATCAGACGTGTAAATAAGGTACAATGTTGGGCCTAGAACACTGCCTTGCGGAACTCCTGCTCCAATAGGGTGGAGATTTGAGAGTGCTTCGCCATTTTGCCCAAGGAAGTGTCTGTTTTCCAGAAAAGACTTTATGATCTTGTACATATAGGTAGGAAGTAAAGATTTTGTTTTAAATAATAGGCCTTCATGCCATACCCTATCAAAGGCTTGTGATATGTCTAAAAAAGCACTTGCACAGTACTTTTTGCTTTCAAAGGCACGGTCTATTTCACTTATTAGCCTGTGTACCTGTTCGACTGTGGCATGCTTACGACGAAATCCAAATTGGTGTTTGGGAATTAATTTCTGCTGTTCCATCAGTGGTGTCAGACGACTTGATATTAGGGATTCGTATACTTTCGCGGGTATGGGTAGTAAGCTAATCGGCCTGTAATATTTTGGATCCTCTGGTTTCTTGTTAGGTTTCAATAGCATAATTATTTGTGCGACTTTCCATTGCGGAGGTATGAAGTTTTGTTTAGTAATAGCATTATACATTGCTGTGAGTAGTGTTATCCCAGAGTCTGGTAGTTCTTGTAAGAGTTTATTGGTAATTAGGTCATATCCAGGAGCTTTCTTGGAGTTTGCTTTTTTGATGACTGTTCTTACTTCACTTTTAGTAAAGCATTCTGGGTCGATATTATCCTGGTCAGCGGTGTTTATAAATTCAATAACTTCTTTTTCATGCTCAGGTGGATCCTCGTATGCATGAGGTTGAAAAACTCTTTCCAGGTGTTCTGCAAATGTAGCTGCTTTTTCTTGGTCGCTACGTGCCCAGCTAAAGTCTGGTTTTCTAAGTGGTGGGCTTGTTACTATGGGTCTTTTCATTTTCTTAGTGGCTTTCCAAAGAGAGTAATTTGTAGCTGCCGTTGCATCAAGACCTTCCAGGTATGACTGAAAGGTAGCATTCCGATCTTGTTTCAGAGCTTGTTTTAGTTCTCTTGCTATGTGGTTCAATCTTTTTTTCGTGTCAGTGCATCTATTCTTTTGCCATAATTTTCTGGTCTCCCTCTTTTTCCTAATTAGGTCCAGTATATTTGGGGCGATTGATTGCGCGACAGGCTTGTATTGATTGCGAAAAAAATTTAATGAAATTTTCTTTTCTTTGTATTCGTGAATATTATGTTTGTCAACTGCCCCCAGGACAAAGGTTATAGGTACATAGATCATGGGTTTTGTAAAAAAAACATTTAAAAATGTTTAAATTTTTGTATCCTAATATTTGCCACCATAAAGTAATAATAAATGACGACACAATGAAAACCCTAGATATCGCATCTAGGACGCAGCATGAAGTCGATAGGACGTCATTCAAGGCAATTTCCCTTTACCACGGCTAAAAGTAAGGAGCTTCACAATTTTCTCAATCATTTACGTGTCTCAAAGTGGAAACAAACTGGAGAAGACGAGACATCCCATTAATCATCAGCTGAAATTCGTAATTTTAGTCACATTCGTAAACGGCGTAAATGTAAAAAAAGGCCGTCAAAGTGTCTGGGGATCAAAGGGACTGCAAATGTTTGCCACTGCTCATTTAGGGGGCCCGACACTTTGAGTTCCATGTTTTGTTGATTGGTCTGGGAACCAATGTATATAATAAACCTGGGACTTACAGCTTTACAACTCAAGTTTTTAGTGAAATTGTATCATATTTGGGTAGAGATTTTCATTTTAAACCGCCTAAAAAATACGACAAGGACGATCTCTATTCGTCGGAATTTTTCTGTATGTTTATTATAATACTCCCCTCATTAAAAAGGTTATCAAAATCGGTTCAGTGCCTACTTTGGCATACAATTTGGATAAGTTAGTATGAAGGTAAAATTTTGTGTAAGTATTTACATGATTTCTGATTTAGAATACACAATGTCACCAACCCAGACCAACTCTAGGGCGACTAAAAGAACGAAAGAGGCAGATCACCTAGCCCCAAGAGAAGGAAAACTTGATACAAACCCTGGCAAGTTGGGTTTGGACGCAATCCGACTTGCCAGTGTGGCACAGTAGGCTAATTTCCCTCTATGAATTTGGAGGAGATACTATACTCCCCAGGGGCTCCCATTAAAATGTTATCAAAATCGGTTCAGTGCCTACTTTGGCCTACAGCTTTAGTTAAGTTTGTGTAGGGTTTTTCAACAAGAACTTTGTTTTTCAATTTAGGCAACAACAAAACAAAACTGTCACTGACTAAACTGTTACAAGTAGTTCAATTTCGCTCGAAAATCGAATTAAAATCCACTACGAAAACGTTTGGATAACCCCAAAAAAAAATCGCTTCAAATAAATAAAAGATTGAAGTACATTTTCATCATGCTAGTTAATTTAATTTGAAAAACAGAAAGCTTCTATAAAGTTTACATCCTCAAGTAGTTGTCGCCGCCAAGCATCACGTTCTTGTAGGACGAGCGGACGAGCAAGTCGCTGTCCAGGTACGTGAGGTCGTCTTTTTTCAGCACGAATTCGGCGGTGTCGACGTTCTTACTGCTGTTGGCGAGAGAGGACATGTCTTTCCTGTAGATAAGGACGTCGGTAAACTTCATGTTGGAGCAAGAGTAGAACTTGGCGCTGTCGATGGGACGATCGAAGGGGAATCCGAGGGGCATCGTGTCGAAACAGATGCTCCAGCGACAAGCGCGGCGCTCCTTCATAATGGACATGTCGATTGAGGGCAGAACCATTCCGGACCTGACGGGAGTTACGATGACGTACATCTGCATAGGCAAGCCACCGAGGCGACCCAGGGGAAGTAACAACCTCTGGGGGTAGCCGACACGGGTCTTGTACCACCAGCTTTCGACATCGACGGTTTTGGACAGAGCGCTGACGCTGCCGGCAAGGTTTTCCAAGATTTTGCGGGTCCAGGGCCTCTCTTCGATAACTCCATGCATCTCAAGAGAGCTGCGAACGATGGTGTTCTTTCCAGTTTCCAGTTTGTACAGGAAGCTGTCTAATTCGACCATATCGAGGCGTTGGTCGTTGACGTTCAAAAGGCGGCCGAGGCAGTCGTATTTGGGTCCCATGAACACGCGCACAACAGCGTCCACAGATTTGTCGGAGTTCACATCCATCGAGATTTTGAAGGGCTGGTTGTTCAGACGGCGCATGCGGGCAACGTATACCATGTCAGTGCTCTTTTTCTTCATCTCAGCCTCGTCCATGTACAGGGCGTTGGTGATGTCCAGGTCATATTCATCCATGAAGGTAACAAGTTTCTCCACGTTGAAGTTTTCAACCTGAACACCGGGGAATCCGAGCTCTTCATGTGTGTATTTAGGCAAAAGATTCTTGTACATAACAAACATTTCTGAGATTCGTTTCATTAGCCTCCAGAACACAGGGTCGCGCAGGCAAGTACTGTACATATCCAGTGCTGTAGGCACGTAGGTGTATCTGTTGAAAAAAAAAACAGTTGAAACTTATTCGTTTTCAGACTCTTAGGTTTAATACACATACTAGCACTTGACATTATTCTTATTATATTTAAAATACTTACTTGTTGACGTTGTACAGGTTGTAAGTCAGCAGCTTCTTCATCAGATTACTAATGAGGACAAACTTCGCGTCATCGCCGGCCATGTTCAGACCACCGAGAACAATCTTAGCCAAATTTTCAAAGTCTTCAGGCTTCTTGAGGTTGATTACGGAACCGTCACGCTATAAAAAATAATATCAGGTAATCTTTCTGACTAACAATAATAAGGCAGTTGATTCTAAAAATGTTAATATACTTACGCGTTCAATGCGACCAGTCATGATTCCGGAGCGGATAATGCTCTCAGCGTCGTCCAAGAGATGTTTAATCTTCATGTTTTCTTCAGTAAGCAGGACCATGTTGTTGGGACGGACAGGCATCTCATCGCCAGTGGGCAGTCGGATCTTGGGCCAGTAGCCGGTTTTGAGGGGTTCGTCGAACATGATGGCCTTGATGTCGCACATTTCGTGGCTCAACCGCTCAAGTCGGTATCTCGCCAACAGTTGTGTCGTAGTGTAAGCTGCCACTTCGCCGCGGCGTTCCTTGTTTAGGTTGTAGACGTCGTCGGTCATCCAGAATGGGTAGCTCATGTGAATGTAGTACATGTAGGTATTAAGATCGATATCTTCGGTGAAGTAAGACAGGCGGTCGTCCTCGTTCAAGCTGTGGCGAACTCCCTTGCGCCAGTCGATCACAACAAGGTTCTTGTCGGTGACTTTGATGCCGTAGTAGTCCATGAGCACGGGGTCATTGGCGGCCTTGGTCATCTTCATCATGAAAGCTTTGTTCATGACGTGGCTGTCGACGAAGAAGTATGGGTAGATTTCGTAGGGGGCCGGAAGGGTGATGCCGAGACAGTCGGTCCTGTGGAAGACGGCAGCGGTGACGGCATACACGAACATTCCAGGGTTGATGCGCTCCCTCAGCCAGCAGCAGGTCTTGATGAACACGTCGAAGTCCTTTGCGAAGTAGAGCATTTGGAACACTTTGACGGCTTGGTCGATTTGAAGCTCATCAGAGTGGACGAACACTTCGCCACGGGGCAGCATACCCATCTTGTACATGTCCAAGAACTTGTTCACGACATCTACTTTCTGTGAAAAGAAACAGAAAAATTATTCATCTTTTCTATTGTTTGGGTTAAAATTATATATTTTTTTAATAATTTTGGTAAATAATTACTTAGCCAACTTAATTTATTCGACATTTGACATAACTTTAGGGCCATTCTACATCGTACTTCGTCATTTTGTGTTATTCAAGTTGTGATGCGATTCAAATACGAACCAAACATTTCAATGAAAGCTACGATATATTCTTGTATAAAGTTTGTAGTAAAACTGAAGCATTACCAGGTATTTGTCCATGTTAGCCTCAAGCGAGTACTCGCGTGCCACTTCGCGGACATCTTCGTAGACAGTCGGTTGCAGGATCTGGTTCAGCAGCTTCAGGATGCATAGCTCCTTAACTTTCATGTCAGCGGTCGCTAGTCGAAAAAAGAAGTTCTATTAGGACTGTGTTGGCAGATGGTTTGGGATATTCATAAAAGATGTTTGTATTATTCAGAAATGTGACAAAGTACTGGAGTTTGATAATTTTATAAGTCCGTTATAACTTGAAGCCTCATTAGCACTTAGAAGGGTTCGTAATTAGAAGGTATCTTTCAAATGAATGAGAAGAAAACAAATCACAGCGTGTCAAGTGCAATTTGGGCGCGAAATAAACAGAGTCACGTTGTGTAGGCTTGTTGTCGTTTAATTACGTTTCCTCCGGTTACCGCCGATATCAAGTGTCTGTTTGATTTACAATCGCGGTTCCCATTTTGGTTTTAGTTGAATTTAAGGCGTAATTCTCTTTGAATTACCGATGTTATTTGGAAATAACGATTAAAAAAGGACACATATTTTAAAGCCTACCATATTATTGTTCGTTTAGTATAATTATAAACAGTTGTGAACGAGTTTCAGGACGCCCCGTGGTGGCTCAAACCTGCTGACCATCCATCCATCATCTAATACATTCAAAAGTCCTTACCATATTATTGTTCGATTAGTATAATTATAAACTTTGATAAAAAGTAAGGTTTTGACTTTTTTGATAAGCCTGGACTTGAAATATTATGTGTCACCGTTCTATTATTTGATGAGAGAGCCAACTAGATGATATATATGTATTATGCAGAAAGTCTAGCCGCTAGAGAAGGTAAACTTAAAGCGACCCGTTTGGCCGGCTCGCTGACCCACTAATTTCTCCTCATTTATGGAGTAGGCCCAATTTAGCAGTGGGTGTTTAACGGGTTGAGATGATGATGAGATAGTTAAAAATCCAAGTTTGTGAAGAACTATGAGTTGCAAAAATTAAGATGAACAAATATTTTCTGGGTGGATATCGTTTTTTTCTGTGGGGCAACTTTTTTTATATTGGAGTTCAGTTTGGCTAGTAATTCGAGTGGAACCTACATTAAAACCTTATTTTAATTAATAGGAGAAGTAGCTTAGACTCTTACCCAAGCTCTCCTTGCCGATGTAGATGTCATCTTTGACGACGGCTGCCGCCGCAATAGCCAGGGTCGCTGCCACCAGGAGTATCCTCATCTTCGCTGCTCCACACAACTGTGCCGACTGACTGGCCTGCCTCCCCTTTTATACCCGAAACTCATATTTTTCTGAGCGCTATCAGCCGCACTGATAACCTTGTTTGTTGCGATTTCAATGCCCTCGCCGAGGGTGGGACTCGAAGTTTTGCTAGTGTTATCAACTGTTCCTCGGCCACAATATTTGAAGGAGAGAGGTAAGGTGCCTCTGATAACGGAGTCCTTTAATTAGTTCCTGCAAAGGATCATGGTATTATTTGTAGTGTGTTTGTCAGATATATGATTGTCTCAGATTTGGTATATTTGTGAGATAAGGAATATTGCATGGATGTTAGAAGTTGTTGAAAGTCAAAAATAATCATTAAACAACCACTTGGTACTTGGCATTTTAAATATAACTTTACATATTTTGTAATAATGCTTCGTTTATCAAGTATTTTTGTCGTCGTCTTACGTATGGTGTATTTTTTATAATTTGTGCAAGTTTACATTCGTCTTCATGCCTAATCAGCAATTCTCTTTCTAGTAAGTGTATTAGTTTCCATTCTGTAAGGCACGTCAGGCTCTGGCTGTGTGATAGCTACTCTTTCCAAAGGATGACTAGTATTGTAGGCAGAAAGAAGAAATCTGGTAGCTCTTAGTAGACGGGTCCTGGCCAGGCAAAATCAAAATGTTTTTTATTCGAACTAATTCTTGCGAATTCTTGCAAATAGTCAAAAATTCAAAATAATGAATCATTTAGTTTTTACTACCGGTTCGGCGGAATGCCATTCCACAGAGAAGAGCAGGCAAGGAACTCCATGGTTGCTCTTTTTAAATAAAGGGGCTACAATGATGGTGGTGCAAACCAGTCTGACAGATTAGTGCAAATTCAAACTCTTCGTGCCAGAGATTGAAGTCGAAGTTCAAAATTGTTGGGGCATAAACGATTTTGCTAAAACGACCCCGCATATAAAAGAGCTGTATATTTATGCGGAAATCGAACTAGTTGAGTATTTATGGGCAGCCGCCGTGGTCTGCATGCGGAATGAGGGCTTACTTGTCTCCGCTGCGCCCAATATACGACGCGATGTTTATTTTAATAGTACTTTGGCCGCCATGAGCTGTTCAGAGAAACTCCTTGCCAGTGCGAATTGAGACTTCTTCCTAACACATTATATCACTGTTTAACTATCTCTCTCACGCTTCCTCTAATTTGGACACTATACTTTTGTTAAATTGAATGTTTTTATTTTAAAAAAAACATCACCCTGTACTACATGTAAGTTGCATCGCGGGGGCAGTTTACTAACATGAAATTCATGAACACAATATATATAGACAGAAAGCAATTGCCTTCGGTTTCCATAAAGTCATTTGCCCTACCCCGGAATCGAACCGGGGACCTGTGATCCAAAGGCGGCACATGCTCTACAGTCCAGCAGTGATCGTCATTGATGGATACATCTTCTGAATGGCACCAGCCGAAGCCCGACATCTAATTAAGACACATTGAAGATAATGACTTAATTGTTATGAACATATAAATAATCAACTGATAATATTGGTGCTTAAGAAATTAACTTGTGACCTGCACTTTAGCAACATTTTAATACTAAGGTCGTACTGCTATTAGTACATTGTACGATGACTGAGGTCAAACTCGACGCGTCCATCTCTTTATTTTTAACGTAACCTCTGCAGTAGCCTGTATCGCGGGGACAGTTTACAAACATGTAATTCACGAGCACCAATGATGCCCAGACTCGAGTGCCTCTGGTTTAGACTAATACACTGTGTCGACGCTAAGTATTCTAAATACTTCACGGGTGGTGAAGTATTTAGAATACTTAATAAATTACTTTGTTCGCGTGGTCTTGAAACGCGTCACAGACCCTTTGAAAATGGAATGCAATATCCGTTCTTCTGTTAATATCTATCGCTGCTAATGTTTGACTCTAGGGTTTTATAAGATGGAGATCCTTTCCAGTTAGACAGCTACGGTTTGAGCGATGGTTATCCACTCTAAGCTCCCTTTTATTAAGGTTTAAGTTAACTAATATGCGCAATGTTGATTAGTGTGTTTGTTCGCAGACATTCCGGCACGGATTCCCGTTTTCCCCCACGGCGTTGGCATGGGACCCCATACAGAAGCTGCTGGCCATCGGTGACAAGAGCGGCAATCTCAGAATGTATCCTTTTCACCAACACCAATTCTTATTACAGGACTGACGTGCGTACGCTTACCATAAGGTAGGCCTTAAATTGTAAAAAATACGTTCAAATGTTTATTATCTTCTTTTATGCACGTGTCCATGTGGTGATGGATTTAGATGCACAATGTCACCAACCCACGCCATCCTGAGTCGGAGGAACGCAAACGGCAGGTCACCTATAAGTAGCCGTAAGAGATACAAACTCTGTGCCCTCCGCCCTCCTGAATTTGGAGGAGGCGCGACTCAGTGTTGGGTCATTTATCGACTGAAATGATGATAATCAATATGATTCTACTGGTTTAGATATGTACCAAATATCTGACTGCTGAGATAGGCCAGATAGCATGGCACAGGATGTCTGATTCCTCAAATACAATCCAATGGTGACATTATGTATTCTAAATTGGTGACCAATAGTTGTGGATATACCGTGGACAAATAGCTTGCTGCTCGACTGGAGTAGAACCCCTACTTTAGAGATTACTGCAGCTGAATACCATCACCATCGAGTGGTGTTGTGTTCTACACGTGGTTAACAGTACCAAAGTCATGCTATGGTAGCCATTTACCGTCAGCCTTGAGCATCACCGTATACATATAAAACTACCTGAAATCACCACCAAGGTATTGGAAGTATGCTTCAGTGTTCAACAATGTCTGGTTTTTTTAACGGTCGATCTACTTCATCGCATCGCGACAGCTGATAGTTCACTCTATTTTTAATTGGGTGACAGATTAGAGGTCGCTCTAATCTGTCACCCAATTAAAAAGAGAGTGAACTCCTTCTGGATAAGGTATCGCTAATATGACGTCTGTCTAGCTAGGTAAACAGATATTGTAATCTGGCTGTGGGCTTAGAAGACGATCGCGGCTCATACACTTCCTTCCATGAGAGTGACAAATGAAAATTGCGGAACACTTACACCAGCTTGGTATTGACTTTTGTTAATCTGGCTAAACACCAATACTTAAGTTAAATTCTGCTCTGAAAACATACTGGCCAGCCAAGAAGGTCGGGGCGCAGACGTTTACTGAGCGTGGATAAAAAACGAAATCACATTGATTTATTATTCAGTTTTAAAATTAGTTTTAATCTATACATAAAAATTAATGTTTGTCTGTATGTCCTCTATAGAATCGTAAACTATGCATTTGATCATCTGATAATCTTCAGCAAAGTAAACGCGCGTGAAGGTTTCTGAACAAAAATTTAATGTTCGTGTAGTCTTTCCTTCAAATTTCCTTCGATTTTTCTTCAAATTCCCAACGTGCGCAGGGTACCTCTAGTTGTCTATAATTTTATAAAATGTGTGTAATATTTTCGTTGTGTATAAGGCAATCTGTCGTTATCTTCTCCAATTTTTGCCAGTGTCGCGTGATATCTGCTCATGTGAGCTATCTGTATCTGCTGCTAACATGCCCACGGGGTAGAATAGGTTTGAATAAGAAAAGATAACTTATAAATCCGGCAGTAGCTCATAATATTCACTCGTACAGATTAAAGCTATGACTTTGGCAAGTTCACTGTCCAGATTAAGCGGTTGACAACAAACCGACTTTATAATCATTGCAACAATGTAAATATTTAATTGGGCGTTATCGAGCAATGATAAGTCACTAACGAAGGTTGGAGGTCACTTGGTGAAATTGTGAAATGGACAGATAACATTTTTATCACTACTTTTTGTACGTACGGCACCTGTTTATAAAGAGAGTAAGCAGAGTCACTTTGCTCAGCCAGGATTTGGGGTCTGTGGGGGGTTATAGTCTTTTTGTCAGTCTAATGAAATACGCCTCCATACACCGCTAGTTAACCAAAGAACTTAATTTTTTTTCTTAAAAAAATCCTTAGATTAATTACTTATTGTGGCGGATTTATAACAAACTAGCGGCCCACCCCGGCTTCGCACGGGTAATTAACAAAAATACAAAAAATCTGTTATAGTTAGACATATACTATATCTTTAAAAATTATAGCCTAGGTATGCGTTATTCTGATGTATAAGCTATATTATTGTAAATTTTCATCAGAATCCATTCGTACTGTAACGTTAATAAAATTAGTATGAATGTGTCACCAACCCACGTTCTATAGAGGATATTGTAAGCGGTGGCTGAAAGATCTATTTAAACAGCTGTTTTACTAGAGTGCTACACAGTCGGTAACTTGTTTTGTGGTAGGATCTAATGGCCTACCCGGCTAGCTACCATCACATTTAAGTCCAGCGCCAAGCAGTTTAACTGTGTCGCGTCGGTGATAAAAAAATAAAAAGCTTCCCTTCCTCAAACTGGAGGAGGCCACGAACAGTGGGTTATTTATTGACTGAGATGATGTGACGATTTCTATAATGCGTGGATAGAACCCAATGAGCGACTCGACGGGTATTCTACCGGTGTAGCGTCAGCATAATAACGTGTATTTACGAGCGGCCCAACTTAAGTACGGTCAGCGCAATAAATGGATAAACACTTTTCAGTGTTATGGAATTGTAAAAAGTTTATATTACATTTATATTAGATACCAGCTGTATGTAGCCATAATGCCTACATACAGCGACTGCCTTGTGCCGCCTTTAGATCTCGGGTCCCTGGTTCGATTCCGGAGTCGGAAAAGTGACTTTGGGTAAACCAGAGGCACTTGCTCTTGGTGGCATTTGTGTTCGTGAAGTACAAGTTTGTCAACTGCGCCCGATACAGGTTATACCTAGTGCAGGGGTTGCGATTTTAAATGTATGTATATATGAGTTATTTAAAATAAATAGCTACACCAACGCATTCTATCCTGAGGTTACCATATGCGCAGATTGTAAGATCCAAAAAAAGTAGAAATAAATCGAATAATCAGGAAAAAAGAAAAGGTTCCGAACTAATGCTAAATTGATTTTAATTTAATTACAAAAGAGCTATTTAAAAATAAAAGAAAGCTATTTCCCTCTACAAAATGGAGGAAGCGGTGAGTCATTTATGAGCTGATCAAATCGATCAAAGCATGAAATTCTTTAGGAATATTTTAAACGATAATTTTCCGAAACTTCTTCAAGTAGGGGTCCCAAGTTTTCAGCAGGGTTTTACAAATACAGCCATCCGGATATAACCGGATAGCGTCGGTCCGGACCGGCAAATGCTGCAGAGCTCTCGACTTAAAAGCATCCCATTGGCTATTTGTGGAACATTTTCAAGAGTACAAGAGAATAGGCGGCTGTCATCATCAACATCATTTTGATCCTTAAATGACCCACTGCTGAGTCCGGCTTCCTCCAATTTGTGGGCGGAATAATTTCTAAATAGCTCTTTTGAAATTATATTTAATACTTTTAAGCATTCGTTCGGAAACATTTTCTGACTTTCTATTTATTACAATCGGATCGTATGACGATCTCAGGATAAAATTCGTTGGTGTAATATGGTTTTAAAAAGTTCACCCTATAATCATTTCGTAAGCCTCCTGAGCGTGTCGTAAGAGTCGAGAGAAGGAAATGTTAAGGCCGAAAACCGACCTGCAAGATACTGAAATCTTGCTGCAAATCCCTGTGCCAACCCGTCTGACCAGCGTGGCACAGTAGGCTAATTACCCTCCATGTAATTGGAGGAGGCCTGACTCAGCAGTGGGTCATTTATTGGCCGAGAAGAAGAGAAGTACTGCTACCCGCCTGGGGTGGCCCTACCTTATAGAACACCGCAGTCAATTTCCTTGGGCATTTCGTCGGCCTTAAGCTTGTGCACCAAAGTCGTGGCTTAAAAATACCACAATCCTTGTTTTAAGCTAGGTTTTCGGCCACGTAATCCGCTGTGGTGTTCCGTTGTCACTAAAATATCAATCCACTAACAGGTTTTTATAAATGGCGTGAAAGTATCCCGAGCACCTGCCAATGAAAAATGAAACGTCTCCCACATAACGTGAGGATGAATTTACTAAATATTTTTACGAGGGGCACGTCGAGTCCCAGTTGTCAATAAACTAGATAATCCATCAGTCTACCTGTCGCCTCCAATGAGTGCCCCAAAAATTATTGGAAAAATAATTTCGGAACATATCTATACTGATATTCAGGTAACACTGGTGCTGACCCCAGGGAAATTGGGGTAGCAGAGGTAAATGATGGTGATCTTTATGAATATCATTAAGTGACACAGTTTGATTGAGCGAATGTGCTAATCTTTTTGCCCAATTTCATTGGGGTAGGCTCCAGTGGGGTAGTGTGGGACAGCCCTCTGCTAGATGAAGCGGCGATCTGCGAAAGGTTGCGGGCATCAGCTGGATGCGTCGAGCAGAAGACAGGGCGCTATGGTACTCTTTAGGGCAGGCCTATGTCGAGCAGTGGACTGATGTTGGCTGATGATGAGGCCCCAGTCTAACGACTTACAGATACTTTCTACCCTGTACAACCAGTAATGATATGGTTAAACCAGCTGCCAGTTTTCACACTACTACTACTCAGCCCACAACTGACCCACTGCTGAGTCGGGCCTCCTCCCATCACAGGGAGACAAATTAGACTACTGTGCCATGCCGGCCACTGTTCTCTTGCGGCTAGCTTTTCGGTTTGTCATTTCCTTTTGTCGGCTCTTACGACACCCTCAAGATAGGATGGGGCGGTGACTCTATGTATAATATTAAATTCGTCACCACGCGGAATTTCACGCTACCGAATAAGTGTAACGACTGGGGCAGTCTACGTGCGGGTGGTTCCCTTCCAAGAACGGAGGAGGTCAGGGGCTTACTCTTTAATCCAATGCCACTTCCGACCCAATTCATTCTCAATGCTGTCAAATTACCGTACTCTGGCTGTCAAGTTGCTGTCAAAGTGGCGTAAAGAGTACCGATATTGGATTGAATCCAATAGTGCTTGGTTCATCCAATGGCCAAACTAAATTTAAACAATTTGGCGCTGGCGTCTCGTTCAAATGTGCTCAAGAGTACGGAACTCCAATCCTGATCGATCGGAATCGCGTTCGAGAGTAGGCTCCCAGCTGTTACCAATTCCCATTCTGCCGCTTAACCTGCAGATGCAATCCACACTGTCCGCGAGGCTACGGACTCCTCTGGAATGAATATAATAATTTCAGAAACTCCTTTTCTTCGTTGTCTAAACAAATGTTTCTCTCCTTGGCGCATTACGCCTTTAGAGAATTATAATCATGTCTTAAACTTTCACGATCCTTGCACATTTCAGTAAATTATATTTTGACAGTTCTAATCGTTTTGTTTTATTTTAACTGCAAAGTCTCTGAAACGTTGGGGGTTAAATAAAGCAACACGCCCAGAACCGTCAAAACATAATTTTGTTTTTTTACGAAATCCTTTCATCTGTATCGCAGGTTTACAAAAGTGTAATTCACTAACACAGATGTCAACCAGACGCAAGTGCCTCTGGCTCACACAATGATACTGACCGACCCCGGAGTCGAACCGGGGACCCCTGTACCAATTAAATAAATAAATAAATATCCTTGGACATTTCACACAACGCCATCTCGTCCCAAGTTAAGCAACTTAATGCTTGTGTTATGGTAACGAGATGGATGATAAACTACTTATATAATTTTTTTTTTTTTTTGTAAATACATTCACATTATAGATAGAATTGCGACCCATCCAGCGCCTGGGCTTACCTACTTAGCCCTAGAATTCATTTACAAGTTAAAAATACAACAAACGATATTTTTATTGTTTCTTAATTGTTATTTAAAATACTTTATCATTATAATCATCATCCCACTCCATGAAACCCATTGCTGAGTCGGGGTTCCTCCTTTACACTTTCCATTACACAGAGGGAAGGTAACTGTGCCAAACGCGGCGCGGGCCAAACGGATCCTCCTTTTGCAGCTAGGTTTTTTCATTTACTTTAGTCAATACGACTTCCTCAAAATGGAATGGGGTAGTGACACTGTGTTCTCTGAATCCTTCGCGATACACCAAATACTACTTGACACCTTCAACTGTTTATATTTCAATTGACCCATCAAGAGTCACGTGATTTCTCTAAATAGTTTAACCTGCCTTTACACAAGTTAATTATTCGACAGATACAATCGGCGTCGTTTATCTGAACTTTATCAATTACCGCCGCCCACTGACCCCAGTTACAAGTTTAGTTGTCTCGTTTATTTTAACGTTTAGTTTGCCTAATGGCTCAATTATGCTTTAGGGTTACAATGAAACTTTAACTAACCGCTGTAAACGTCATGCTATGTTACAGCTATGAGTTGTCTGAAATTTTCGACTACACCGTCAAGTTATTCAAAGCGAAAGGACGATCTTGATAAATATATGTATATAAAAATGCTGGAACATGTGCTACTGGAGAGTTTTCTTAACTTCACTTGGAGAAACTGCGCAGCCATTTGAAGAAAATGACTTATTTTCAAATTAAATCGTGGTTTTTTGTTGTTATTCTTTGACTTAATAAGCCTGTTCATCTATACTAATATCAAAAAGAGGAAAGATTTGTACGTATGTTTGTAACTAATTGGGTCAAATATACCGGACCGATTTTAAAAATACTTTCATCATTTGAATGCTTCATTATCACTGATTGATATCACAGACTATTTTAAAAATAACAAATAAATTTCCACCCGAACGAAGCCGGGACGGGCCGCCAGCATTAATTAAACAATCCAAGTTTTTTTTTCAATACCTACTTTATAACGCTTTTTAAAGTTGACTAATCAGTCAGAATATTATTAAGGGTCTGATATCTATACTGTCTATCAAACGTTGCCTTCTTTCAATGTTAAGGCATGTTAAAAGACAATAATCAACAATTCAATTTAACTCTATTTAATTGTTTGGCGTTCTCCATTAAAAGTTCTATTCACATTGCCTATTTAAGTATGATAATCGTTTTAGCTTTTGAATGGCGGTCATTTAATTTGGAAGTTCAGTAATTGGATTATGAACTTAATCGGTGTACGAATTAACCCAGATTAGTAGATAAAACGATATAGGTAGGCTTACTGCGCTGAGCGGTCAAAAACGATCTAGAATAGATAGAACATATACATTTCTTATATCATTTGTCCAAGGAGGTCGGCCGGCTTCGGAGCGTGCGGGTTCATAATGGCGCTATGGTCGCGGAGCAGCCCCCGTTGGGGAACGCAACCCGTATCGTGTTTCGGGCAGTCGATGATTTTAGTGAGTAGGTTGGAGCGCAAACAACAATATTTAGCGCCCTAGAGTCCCACTTAACCCAGCACCGTCTAGTCTCTAACTGCTATGTGAGGACTTTCCATGTAGAACAGAAAAAAATACGTCATTTTTTCTGTTCTACATGGAAAGTCCTTTTTTTTTTGTTTTTGTTTTCGCTGGTGAATGCTTTATGCATACCACCGCCCTCCCGGGGGAGAGGTCGGTGATTATGTGGGACTCCGACAAGGGTCGTCTACCCTAGAGTCGTTTACCCACTAAAACCCCAGTGGCATACCCTCACACGACGCGCTTGGGGCGCCACAAGTTCGCGTAAACGCATTCTACTGTGACGCCCCGGCGTGGTGCCCGCAACGCTGGCAAGCGACTATCAGAGAGGGCGTCCCGGTACACTGGGACGCCCTCAGTCATTGAGGCTTTCGTCGGTGGCGGCTCCCCCGAACCACCACCGGCCTCCTAGGCGAGGGCAGAAGGGGCCCGCACCGTCACGAACCCCCCTCCACCCCTGCCTCCGTCCGCGGCGCGGGTCTGCCGGAGCTCCCTCCCTTGCGACCCGCCCCGCTGCCCCCTTCTGCGACATCGGCCCCGCAGAAGGAGGGCCGCCAGCCCTCGGGCCGGCGCCAACCAGAGGACACCGGCACACCGCAGCCGTCCAGGGCACGCAGGGAAACCCTGAGGACAGGGTCCACCGTCTACCCAGGTCCCCGGAGCCCCCGTCCAGGGCTCGCAGGGACACACTGAGGACAGGGTCCCCATCCACCCAAGTCCCCGCAGCCCCAATCTACCGCAGCGCACCAGCGATCCGCCCCGCAGCCCCCTTCCGCGACATACAGCCTCGCAGAGGACGCCCGTCAGCCCTCGGCCGGCGCCAACCCGAGGACGTTGGTGCCGCTCTTCGTCTCACCTCTCCCCGTGGGCCCGGCATGGGAGGCCCTGGCCGGTATGGCCCCACGGATCATTGAGGCACTTAAGCCCCCTCACCACGGCAAGGTGGCAGCACAGTCGAGGGGGGTCATGGAAAGTCCTATATTAATCCTAACTTAACCATTCTAGGGTTATAAGGGCTGATTTGGATGTCAAGTCTCGGAGGTGTAGGCAGAGATACTAGAGTGATGCCTACACGTCTATTAAAATGTCATTCAGCTGTCATTCTGTGGAAACATTCGGTTATCTTGTGGACTCTACGTGATAGTGAGTGTGGATTGGATGTTGTTGCGAGTGCTATAGAGAAGTTTGATTCGTGAGGCAGTACAGTCGTGAGATAAACAATGTAATAGCGTTGCTTTTCTGACGGTTCTCATCGTACGCTATTAAAAATGTTGTTGTCACTTGATTAACATTTGAAGGGTTCTTTCTAAGAGTACAAGGAATTTTTTGATCAGAGAAACGCGTTCCTTATTTAGGCCCCGTTCGTGTACACATTTTGTGCTTCTATTATGTTCAAATAACCTTAAGAGGCACATCAAAGGCCGCCTTCTTTGCAGAATCACGTGGAGATTGTTCACTTGCACTTATGTGCATAAATAGAATGGCATTCATTCATGTAAAATTAAGCTCGTCAAATTGACAACACAATTATTACACTAGGCCTGCGTGGGGTGGGCGTGTGGGACGGGCGCAAAACATGTGTTGACCAATCATTTTCATCATTCTTTTGTATGTGTGGATGTATTTATGTGTGTGTAAATCGTGTAGGGGCTCAGAAGATTGAAACTAATGAAGAGATTATTTTGATATTTGTGTGGGAGGTAACTTTGTCTGTCTTAAATCTTGATAAACGAATTTTGATGTAGAAGTTTGATTTAGAAAGATGGGTTCAGGAT
Source organism: Clostera curtula (assembly GCA_905475355.2). Classification (NCBI taxonomy): domain Eukaryota; kingdom Metazoa; phylum Arthropoda; class Insecta; order Lepidoptera; family Notodontidae; genus Clostera; species Clostera curtula. The sequence continues at coordinate 317,463 of FR997804.1, read as the reverse complement.
GAAATTTTGCATAAGTACTCGTTACTTCCTAAGATAGAACTCTGTTCTACAGGGGCTCGGAAGAGAAGGTAGTTCCATTAAAACCACACAATAGAAAAATATAATTTACGTCTTTATAACTACAGTTACCGGTTTACAACTCGATCATTGTTCTTTTAAATGCATCGTGAAATTTCTCAACTTAATTCTGTGAATTCCTAAAGTTACTGGGGCAATTTCCTAATGCCAGCGCTGAATATTTAAATAAATATCTCTAAGTTACAAAATTCCCCGTTTAATCATTTAGGAGAGAAAATCTTATGAATTTCCTGTTCCGGCAACCATATTTAAAAATCTGCCATCTTGTTAATTATTGCTGCCTCCGTGAGTCCGCAGATTTCCTGCCCTAATATTTTATTTTCAGCATTTCGTTTCCGTAATCTTTCGTTTTCAATGTCCATTGAATTAATAATGTATAAAGGCACTTTATAGGAAAATGTATTTTATATCAAAATTATCAATAATATTGTGCTCCAATTTTCCTTTTCAATATTTTTGTGACAACTCTTGGTGATGGGTAAAAAAAAGCAATATTGCGCAGTAGCTTGAATTGAAACCGTTTGATACGGTAACTGCAGTGGGAAATAAAATTATATTTATTTAAATATTTAGCTCCTAACTTCATGGAGTAGATTTGTATGCTAACAAGTACCACAATTATAATTGTTACCTACTTTACGGTTTTAAGAAACAATATCAGACATTATTTTCTACATATAAAAACTGGGTATGACTGAGTTCTTCTGCATAAACATGACACCAGTTTATATATTTCCCTTTTGGAGTGAGAGACAGCTCAACCCAGAAGTAGCTTATGTACATAACAATCCCAACATTTAATCCAGTATACGTATGATACTTCATCTAGAAAAGTTACTAAGAAAAAATATATTGAAAACTTTGAAAGTACTAAATAAAAGTATATTAATTATAAGTCCTAACAAGCCACTGGAATAAGGCTAGTGTTGCACAAAGTTAAACAAAACTTTTTAATCCCAACTCGTTAGTTCCTAACTACAGTCATATTCGTTAGTTAGTACCGCCTTTGACGGGGCCGAACGAGCGTTAAATTACTTTTTAATTAAAGTGGAAGGGTCAAAGCCGGTTTTGTCGTCGTAACTTTACAATGGCGTCGCAAGCCAAAATCTTTTTGTTTGCTCGTAAAAATATTGTTGTTGCTGGGGATCAAAATGCTTATGTGCTAAGTTGGTAATCAATCAGGCGAACTTTGTTTGAATGAATTTTTTTTTGTTGCCGTCATAATTCAACAACGGAAAATATGTAACCGATTTGGCTAATTACCAGTATTTTCTCGGAGTCTACTGGTGATTGCCGTCTGACATTCAAATGTAGTCTGACAAAGCTGCCAGTTTTTTCACTCTACTGACTTCAAATATTAACTGCCGTAGACGTCCGAGTAATAGCCGGGACCGACGGCTTTGCGTGCCCTCCAACGCACGGAGGCTGAACCACCGGTCACATGGGTTGGCAGACTAGCTTCAACGTCTGAACTCCCGAGCAACGGGGACGGCCCCGATAGTTAAATAGGTGCTTGGAGCTGGCAAATCGTCGTGCCGCCACAGTAATCTGCATTCTCGCGAACTGAGCCAGGGTGCACCGCGTGTCCTTTTTTTTTTTTTTTTTTTTTTGCCCGGGGTAATATCCTTTATGGACTATCCCTGCCAGCCTGGAGATGGCCAACAGGGGGTGTGTGGGAGTCCCCCCCGCCTCTGTCAGGAGACGGAGTCATACCACTAAACGTCCCCGGGGTGTACCGTCCCGCGCTTGCTGCCCCGTGGGCCCTGACTGTATCTCCACGGGGACAGAGCGCCGCGTGTCCTACATGACTGGCGACTCCACCTCTGAGGAGCACCACTATACATCAAAAACTTCCCCGGAGAGGTCTGTACGGACCTATGACGAGGAAAAATACAATTACGGAATTGCTTAAACTTGATGATGAAGTACGCAGGCAGATCAAAAAGAACGATGAATTAACACGCCACCGCATTTCGGCCACCCCGCCTAATCTCTCATCTCGCGTACTCCAAAAAGTCAATGAAAGTGTAATTTTATGTTAAGACAATAAATCAAGAAGTTTGTACGTCACCGCGTAATGGAAGAAAAGTTCCGAAGAAGCCGGCCAAGAGTGAGCGGCCTTAACAATTTGCCATTTTCAACTTTTCCAATTTTTGCTCCAACTTTTTCGGAACGAATCACACGCCTGTTGCGTTCGATGCTTAAAAGTGATCGGTTTCTGAACTGACGAAAGGCCAACTTGTTTTCAATCACGTTAATCTAAATTTATTGGAATTTGGAGGTTCTTCCAACACCGGCTATGCCCGCGTACACTTCACACCGAGGTGTACGCGAGCATATTCGTTGGAGATTTGCGCAGAAGCATTTTCTGCTAAATCCAAAGTTTGGAAAGTTAGTACCTAAAGATATAAATTTTATAGCAGCTTACAAACTTCTTTAACCAAAAGTGCCGTGGTGGGGGAAAGTTCATCAACCAACCCCATGGCTTACGCCTCCCTTCTTCACCAATCACAACCTATACCCTAAAATTGACTATTGCTCTGTATAGATTTTGACTCAAGATGTTTGAGATCGAGAAATAATTAAAACACAAGAAATTCAAATTCAAATAGTTTATTTTGCATTATCAACATGTAAATAAACATTATTATGTTGCATAGTATTTGAGAGCTTACCTCCAGTTCGGAACGCGACCACAGCTGAGAAGAATTGACAAGAATCTCAGGGGCTTTAAATTTTTTGTCCTTACTTAGCCAGCTTTAAATAGGATAGACCTAGTTACGGACCAGTCGGCTTATCTGGTTTAAACGCCAATTGTATATCTTAACAGTTAAATAACAAACTGGGTCAAAAGGCGTCGAATTAGTAAATTATATAACATTGTATAATGATGCCAGCTGAACAATGGCTTTGAGTATTTCCATTCTGTTCGCAGGACCAGCCCCTTATTTACATAAGTTTCCAGGATCCGCTGAACCTTATTCAATTACATTTGACCTTTTTTCATTAGGGCGAATCGCTGGTGATCCCATTCCGGCTGCCTGGACCAGTTGCCCGCAGGTGGGTGTTGGGTGGGTACTTCGGTCCGTTTGGCACGAAACAATAGTCTGGACTCGATTACGCCTGTTGTAATAAATTCGTAATATTTTTTTTAGTATTTTTCCCGCGAAATAAATAATTAATAACTTATCGTAAACTCTGCGAACTGCACAATAAAATATTTGCAAATCAGTTTAATGGGATGACAGTAAGTGAACAAAAACAAAGAGAGTAGGTACATAACTGCAAATAAACATAAGTATGCATAACTCCCAATGCTCTTAGCAGATCCGGGTCATTAGAACGCCCATAATACGAGACTTGGGCCCGGAATGGCGAAACACGGGATGGCAACAATGCTTGCAAATTAAAATTCAAAATTCATAACATTAAGACTTTGCGGACAGCAGATTAAAATTACTATAAATCATAATAATGCTACCATAATTGTTAGAGACTTGAACAAAGGATGGCGTTTTACAGTTTATGATCATCATCCACTGCTGAATTGGGCCTTTCCAAGTTCTAACCTCAGAAACCCGTCTAGCAGTTCGTCGTCATTTTAGCCCATGAATTACCCACTACTGAGGCCTCCTCCAAATTTATGGAGAGAAGTTAGCCATCCAAAACTGGTTGGCACAGGGTTAGTAGTACCAGAAATCCCTCCCCGATAGGAGAATACACCCCGGGGCGAAGGGTGCCATGCCACGTGTACCGGGCATGGCGCCGGAGCAGTAATTGCTCCAGAGGAGGTTGCTCCTGATAGGAGCCCATATTGGATGGGAGTCGGGCGGTCGCAAGGCCACTCCCCTCAGCGCACGCTGTCCCCGTGGAGTACAGTCAGGGCCCACGGGGCAGCAAGCGCGGGACCGTACACCCCGGGGATGTTTAGTGGGTACGCCTCTTCGGAGGAGAGTCCCACACGCCCCCCGTTGGCCATCCCCAGGCCGGCGGGGATAGTCCATAAAGGATTTTACCCCGGGCATCAAAAAAAAAAAAAAAAAAAAAAGGGTTAGTAGTACCAAGTTTTCCTTCTCTTGCGGCGAGTTGATCTATCCTGTGTGCCTTTAGTCGCCTCTTATGCCACCCTCAGGATGGTATTGTAGATACCATCCATGTGTGTAGAAATTAATACCAGTGCAAAACAAGAGAGAAATGCGGACAAACCCTATTATACCTACTTTCAAATAGTAAAAGTAAACAGGACTCATTGATTCTGTTAGCCAACTGATAGTCAATCACGAAAACTCACTAGAACATTCAGTACGGCTGAAGTAACTCCGGCCTCTAACAGCTTTCAATAATGATTTGTAAACGTGCGATAACGAAACTTTCGCTTCTGTAATAAACATTTCGGATTACGAGTTGGAAAGTTTCGGACCAAGGCCCAAATGATTTACTGAGGCTCCATTTATTTTGGCATTGAAAGCCCGTTATAAATAGGTACTATTGATATTGAAACTTTGGTTTGTGAGGACAAAGTTAAATTCTTGTATAGAGTAATGGTGGGTCTGAATAAGCACTTTATTCATTAAAATCTGTGGTGTGTTCTACATTTTCTTAAATTTCAATAAATGTAGTAATTGTTACTCGTCCGCACCTCCGCTCGTGCCTTCGGCTTCGCATAGCCTCTGTTACTCAGGAGCAACGCAGCACTCTGACTGCCTCGTTGGTCTAGTGGTTAGATGTGCCGCCTTTGGATCAACGGGTCCCGGGTTCGATTCTGGGGTCGGGCAAGTGTCTTTGTCTAAACCAGAGGCACTGGCTCGGAGTCTGGGTGTCATTTCTATCTATAATATGTATGTATTTACAAAAAAATGTATATAAGTAGTTAATCATCCATCTCGTTACCAAGCCTTAAGTTGCTTAGCTTGGGACGAGATGGCGTTTTGTGAAATGTCCAAGGATATTTATTTATTATTTACTCTAAAGGTGAAAGTGACTTTTAGTTTATTCGTTACCAGCATACATATTTCCTCTTTATAATATTAGTTTAGGTTGTAGATCAATCTTGACTTAAACTCCCAATGAATAGGTGCTGATGTCAATGAAATTGGTAAAAAGCTCGCAAGAGGGGATAGAGCTGCGTGAGTCTCACATATAGAGACAATACAAAAAGATATTTTAGCTTACAAAATGGACTTGCCTGACCCCGGGGAATCGAACCGGGAACCCGTGATCCAAAGCACACCACTTATTAAACCATTGTACAATACACTATTTAAATACATAAACAAATTCAAAAAGTAAATATTTTTAAAAGTGAAACATGACTTGAATGAAACATGACTTGACGACCCATTTCACCATCACTTTGCTCAGTTAAGAATACTGTCGCATTCCTACCAAACCTCCAAGATACTATCAAATTTATTGAGTAGATGGTAATAAAGTTAACAAAGATAAATACAGATATGCCTAACATTAGTTTGATCGCAATCAAATGGATGAAAGTCATAATTCAAAACGACGACGGCCTAGACTCCGGGTATCTTGCTGGGGCCCGAAAACTGACCACATGGAATAGGGATCATAAATCTTCCGATTTAGGAAGGATGGTCTTGCGTATGTATCCACTTCTATTTCTAAGTTGAAGCAATCAATCTTTACTGCTAGACGAAAAGTGCGTTCTTCTGATATATTTTGAAATGTACTTACAAGGTGTTGGTAACAAACGCGGCCCAAATAAAAAAATAGTAGTATCCATCTTTGATGTAAGATTGACTTATATTATACCGTGTGGTGGCGGATTTAGAATACACCATGCCACCAACCCATGCCGACCTGAGGATGTCGAAAGAGGCGACTAAAGAACGCAATGACGAGTCGATCTTTCCTTTGATATGGTTGAGGAGATCGGTGGCTGTCACATGCGTTATACTTGTGAACAGGTGCTGCTGTTTGTTGGGAAAACAAAATATTTGCGTTATTAAATAGGAACGCAAAGCGATAAAAAAAAGAATGACAAGCCATCTGAGTTTCTCTTAACTTCTTAACTATAATACTTTGCATTATATAGTGTTTATCAATTTGTTGATAATTTGTAAGAGAAATTTGTCCACTGTGTGTGTCCTATACAAAATAAATTATTTAACTTGGACTTTAAATAGATCACTTAGCCGCAAGAGAAGGAGTAGGTACAAACCCTGTGCCAACCCGTCTTGCCAGCGTGGCACAGTAAGCTAATTTCCCTCCATGAACTGGGAGGCCTGCCTCAGTAGTGGGTCATTTATGGGCAGAAACGACGATATTAATATGAAAAGCAAACAATTGATTCAAATAAAACTGAGTAATAAAAAAAATAAGATTTATTTGTTAGTTTGGGTTAAAAGTACAGGCTTTGAAGCACTACAAACAACACGCCTTGTGATGAGGTGTCAATAGCGTCTGCAAACTTCGGAAAACGTTTCTACTCTAGTCGAATTATCGAAAACACTTTTCTATTGAGTAGCTGACGGTTATTTAACGAGCTCAACTTGTTACAACCCGGACTGGAAACGATGTTCAATACAGACCCATCAAAGGAAATATTTTGGTAATATTAATATAGTTAGGTCTTGTGAAAAGTTATTACATAATGTTGGGAATGGAATTGAAATTTGGTATCTGGTTTTACGTGATGACTTTTCTTTGGTAAATTAAATCTGATTGTAATTCTATGACATTATCACTTTGAAAGCAAATTAAATGTCGAGAATTTATCACATTCACATTGCTTTCGACGTGTTATCCGGGAGATACCAAAATGCCGCTACCCCGGCAGGGCAGTGTTCAACTTATTCTTGTGCTAGATGTTTTTTTCTGGATACAGGTGATTATGCAACTAAATATGTCCGACAAAGGAGCAGAATCACCGTCCTAACCCAGGAAATTAGCAAGCTGAAATGGCACTCATTACTGCTCAGCCTACAGCATGGCCCATTGTTGGCTAGATGCGTCGGCACAGGGTTTCGTTTCAAGTTTTCCTTCTCTTGCAGCTAGGTTTTTGGCCTTGTCATTTAATTTTGGCGGTTTTTACGACACACGATGGAATAGTGGTGACGCTATGTATTAGTCACCGCACTCATTAGGAAACACACAACTTTTCCAAATTCAGAATATAGTGGAACGATGATGATAACGGCAAACTCCACATCTTTTGGGATAAAGACTAAGCGCTGATCATGTAGGCACTAATGAAAAACGCTGTGGTTCCCCATATATTAAATCGAGGATTAAGTACATCAAACGTCGTAGAAATCTTCTTTAACTGCCGAAATGAACTTAATGAACAAATAAAAGAGACATTAAAAGAAAAGTTGATCCCAAAGGAACAGTCAACCGCTCGCCACGTCGGCAGGTACAAAGGTAAAAGGAAAAGTTACCAAGGTGGGGCCCAATTAACTTCTGAAGGACCCCCGGGGTCCTTGACAAATTACAATTCAACCAAATCACAAGGCAGTTGGACATATCTTTTTTTCGCTTTGAAATAATTGCCTTTTAGATGATATATTTGTCTTCGCATACAAAATTGATATATTCCGAATTGTTGTATTTTTGGTTTCACCTTTGAACTAAGTTTGACATGACAAAACATGTGTGTCGTGGAGACTTTTTCTTATATGTTCTTCATTAAATTATGTTTGACCTTCTGTTTAATAAGTAATTCTGTTTAATAAGTATTCCTTTTAATTACTTACTTACCTTTTGAAACAAAAAAGAATTCCAAATTGGCTGAACCGGCTTCGGGAACTCGGTGGATATACGTAAATAAAAACATACCTCCTTCTCTTTTTGTAGTCGGTTAAAAATAGTAAAAATTGAAATCTCCGATCAAATAGCTTACTTGAAGTTTTTCCTTCACAAGATACATTGTCCAACTGTGAGCGTTTCATCGGTTATATGTACATCAATCCTCTATCTGGCAATTTACGAGTCCAGTGCAGCGCGGCTTGCCACTGCTGATAGGGCGGGCAGGCAATAATTTATGGACGGCGCCGATAACTGTGCTTTATGTCACTATGGCTATTATATGTAGACCGTTATTGGGAACTTAATATGTACATAATATGGTACGTAGCGCAACGCATTAATCTGCAGGTTAAGCGACGTTTGGCTCTGTTAAATATTGGATGGGTGTCCAATATCTATATGTCTATATAATGTCATTTGTAATATCTGACCTTCGTACTTCTGAGGGCTCGTAAAGCCGACGGCTTTACGTCGGGGTGGATAACCACTGCCATTCTCTATTGCAGTGGTTATCCACCCCGACCCCAATGGAATTGGGAGGAAGAGGGCCTTCTTCATTCACGTGCAGGGACTTCGGCCTATTGTGCCACGCTGGCCAGACAGGTTGCCACAGGTTTCCTTGTGTTGCGGCTAGGTTGTCTTGCATTACTTTATTCGAATCTTACATCAGCTTCAGGTTGGAAAAGGTTGTTGATTTATTGTATTCTAATAAACATCAATACGGAGATATAAGAGATAGATTTGATAATTAACATGGACGTATAAAAAAAGTCGGACAGAGTCTCGCTAACTAAAAACTGTGACATCATAGTCGGCCAGATCAGCTATATGTACAGGCCAGCACGCACACTTTCACACATTAGTCGGCCATTACACGCGTGAACATCGATGCTTAAAGACGCAATATGCGGCGAAAAAATAAAAACTATAAATCATGTCTTGCGTGGTAAAATGGTGTAAAAACCGTAGTGACCGAAAGAAAAACAATCCAGGAATCACGTTTCATACGTAAATGAATCATTCAATCACTTATTTCCAGATTATATACATTAAAATCAATTTGTATTTGCTAGAACAAAACAATTAATTTTAAGTTCAGTGTTGCCAATATTCACGTGTGCAAATTAACCGAAATGTGTGCAATTTTCGTTTATTATAAAAATCAATATATTATTATGGTTAATTATTTAATAGTTACTACTGGGTATTTTATTTTATATATTCCTTTGCTAGATTTTCTAAGGAAAATTAAGTATGGAGAAATGATTGAATTAAAATTACTTAGTAGAAATTGTAATGGTGAAAACTATTGGATTCCAAACAAATACAGTGTCATTTGCAGTCTATATTTTGATGCGGATGACTTATAAACAACTAAAGGATGACTCCGGCGTGTTGTTACTTATGCAGTACCTTAAAAGATAAATTAGCAATCTACCAAGACATGGATAATACAAAAAAAATTAAACTATGCCGCTTATTTTTTCAAAATTTAAATGTACATTGTAGCTATTGTGTCGGTATATAATAATAATAAATATCCTTGGACATTTCACACAACGCCATCTCGTCCCAAGCTAAGCAACTTAATGCTTGTTTTATGGTAACGAGATGGATGATAAACTACTTAAATACATTTTTTTTTGTAAACACATACATATTATAGATAGAAAGACACCCAGACCCGGGACAAATACTTGTAGGTCGTACAAATATTTCTTCCGTGCGGGGATCGAACCCGCGACATGCTGCGCAGCAGTCGATCGGTCAACCACTGCGCAAACCGTGTCGTCGAATCGTAAACTTAATCATACATTATTTTAATCCCCAGTGCTTTATTTTGTTTTAATATCTGTTTGAGTCAAGACACGTGGCAGAGGAATAAACTGTTACTGTACCATTTAATACCAGTGCTTCTCAAGAGGTGCGCAGTAAATTATAGTTAGGCAACATAAATATATTATCACAAAAAATTTTTGGTACTTAATGAAACATCTCGAAATTAGAGGAAATTTCAAAAACCTCTCAAAGTAAAAGACGTTATTATAAAAAAAAATACTCAGCATTTAGGATGTTATAGTTAAACATAACAATTTCGAACAATTTATTTTTTATATTTTAACCATGTTTTTATTGCAAAATTTTGTGTATCTTGGCAACCCCAAAATTAACTCACACATACAGAGCTGCCGCCATTTTGGCGTCTCACTTTTGTCTTAGCCAGAGTTCCGTCCGCCTTTTTTTATAGGTCCATGATAATTAATAATTTATTTGGTGCATATTCCGGAAATCCGAACGAAACGCTTCAAGTCCACATTTATCATGCGTACCGCGGAAATGTGGAATGCGCTTCCCGAGTGGGTCTTCCCCGATAGATGGAATGAATAGAATGGGTGTCTTTAAATCACGAGTGAATCGGTTTCTTCTAGGCAAGCGCGCTCCATCTTTGGTCGCAGTGTCGCTTAACATCAGGTGAACTGGCGATCAAGCGTAAGCCTATCAAGAATAAAAAAAATAAAATAAAAAAAAAACATCATCATGCAACCGAATCCAACACTTTCACCCGCGAAAACTATTATCAGCTACTCAATGATTTCGTACAACACAATTTGGGATTCTTCAAGAAAAGCTTTTTTACCAGGATCAGCGACGCTTTAGTACACCTCTGGTATTGTAAACGTCCTTCGTACTTCCCATCAGACATGCCGTTTACGACCAAGCTTAAGACCATAGAAGCGCATGATAAAATCTAAAAACGTTGGAGTGTAATGAGTTGAGAAGATGCCAACTGGCTAGCACTGTGCAGTGCAGTTATATCTCTTGAAATTCCTAAATGGTGGGCACACTATGAATGTTTATCGTCTGTAAAATTTATCAGACGATAATTATACAAAAACTAGCTTCTCCTGACTCCCGTGCCTATTTATGATTACTGCTCTGCTCTCTTGGGTAGTAGCGTAATTATATACAGCCTTGCTCCAAAAATGGATAGCCTGTTAATGTAAAACGACTTTCTAAGGCTTTTATACATTTGGTCCTAAAAGTAGCACGTTCAAAGAAACGTACAAACTGTTGTCTCAAACTAACTAAAACCTTGAGTTACGGTAGTCAGGAAAACTATTTTGCTGCGTTTACCTCCGAGATTTCCTTGACAAATATGGTCAGATTGGGTGGGCCTGGCGTGGATGCCCACGCTCGCCACGAGTGCAGTGACGCCGTCCTGCACGCGAAGTTCCTCATCAACGAGGGTGCCCTCGTCACCGTCACTGCGGACGACCAGCTGCACCTGTGGACCTTCCGCCAGAAGTCACCGCAGAGGCTGCACTCCCTGAAGTTCCAGAGAGAGAGGTATGTACTCTTATTGACCGTCACAAAGTACCTATCAAAGCTTAGACTAGTAAAGATGCTTTAGTTACAATCATTTTCAATGTAATAGGAGTATTCAAGGCTAGCTTTTGTTGTATTATTTGTAGTATTTTGTATTAATTTTCTTGTAGTTTGTTTTTACCATTCATCTCACTTAAAATCCGTGCAATTGGTGTTAAGCTATAAATTTTCATTAGACCCTTACGATTTGAGACATACAGTCAAATATTAATACGAGTCTTTCCAATATTTTCATCGAATATTATTCTTACCGTTCATAATGTATATAATATTAATCAAATTTTCAGATCCTAGCTTCCCCAGATTTTCCGAATTAATTTCCGGAAACAATATTAGCTTAAACCGTTTTCAGTTGAGCAAACAATCCAGTGGAACGGATATCCGGGCCCATCCACTTTCCGGAAGCCCGTTACAGCCACAAGTTTTATGATTTCCTTTCTGGGATATACCAGTCGTGCTGATGCTGTGGCTTCTTGAATAATTTACGAACCAAAACCTGCGTATTTAGTGCGCGTGAGGTAATTCTGTGATCAACAAGTGGATCAACAAGCTGGGGGAAGTTGGATGTAATTGAGTGACTTTCGTTAAACGTGCTACAAAAGGGTCTTCGCCTTTTGTTTCAACCTCTCGTTGACTTCAAACTCTCTATTGAAGTTTGACAGGATTTAAATTATCTCATGTTTGTCGATTGCATAGTAATGGGAGGAAATTGTGAAGGGAAGCTGTCGTAACTAATAACTAGATGTAATAACATAGGATGAGAACAAAGTTTTGATGATGAGAATAAACAATGTTATTGCAAAGCACAAAATCAGCAGAAAGTTTCCAAAATAGAATCGTCTAGATACCTATGCCCCAAAAACATATAAAACGTGATACCTATTTCATATAGCCGAAGAAATAGTAATTACGAAAAAGATTTGTTGCTAAATATGCTGCTGTCTCTTTTACTTAACACGCTTATAAGAAAGAGAGAGATGTCGCTTATATTTTACTAATTACATTTCAAACAATACTCTACATTTTACAAATGGCCAGCATTCGACCTAACTTTATTTCTCAGGGCTTACGTTTTTTGGCACTCACAAAGTTTACGGTCCCGTCTGCGCGCTTAATTCTCTGTTTGTGTAAATTTATCTGTTTTATAGAAGCTCCTTTGCTCGTATAACTTTACGAGTTCCTAGCGCCATCTGTGAGCTGCTAAGAGTTGTTGTTTTCCGCTATCCGGGCAAAAGCAAAAAGCCCTCTTTCCTCGTTATACATTTATGCACTGCTCATCAGAAAAATCGAAACACTTCCCTTTTTTATAGTTTCTATCTATAAATAAGACAAAAGAGTTTTCAGTCCAGTTTTCATTCATTCAAAAAATCACATGACTGTATAGCTGGCAGTTTAGCCATTACAGTGATAAGCGAAAATTCAATATTAGACTTTCATTTGTTTATCCTTAGCCTATAAATTAAATGATTGCCTGTTTAGAGCCAAAAAAAATGGCACTCAAAACTTTTTGTTCTGTGTTCTGTATGCTGTGACTTCGGGACATCTGAATAACAACAAGTTATTAAATAAACGTTTCTTAGCTTAGATGTTTTATCAATTTCCTTCATCCTCCATACAGGCTAATAATGACTTTTTAAACAAAATAGAGCATGTCGCGGGTTCGATCCCCGCACGGAAGAAAATATTTGTACGACCTACAAGTATTTGTTCCGGGTCTGGGTGTTTTTCTATCTATAATGTATGTATTTAAAAAAAAAGTTTATAAGTAGTTTATCATCCATCTCGTTACCATAACACAGGCATTAAGTTGCTTAGCTTGGGACAAGATGGCGTTGTGTGCACTGTCCAAGGATATATTTTATGAAAATTTAATTAGAATTTAGAACATTAGGATTTGAAAACCTCATATTGTTCACTAATAAACGACAATTGACATATGTATATAAGATATGTTATTGAGGACTTTCACTAATAAACACAAATTGTTTCTCTGAAAATACAAAGTTTTATTTAGCACACTTTTACTTAAACAATATTACAAAAGTCTATGAAAATTACACTTTTATCTCACCTGAAAATACAAAGAAACGACATTTAAAGTTCACTAATATCGCCTCCTCAATTATATCCTTTCATTTATCTTTCTATAAGTTATTTATAACAATATTATTACAAAATGATCTGAACATTATTCGCCATTGAAATGCGCGTCACTCCGATGCGCCATCTACTCACTTCCACAGACAACTTAATACACGCGCGAAGCGCGCCAAATTCAATTTAATGAAATGTCATTTCATTACATCTCCCCCCCTAAGAGCGAAAATTCTAAACAACATATCCTAACAATGTACTTATATGCTATCTTTATTTGTGTTATCTTTATACATCCTGTCTGTTATATTTGTTATTTTCTTTTGTTCTATCTGCAAATCCTCATTTTGGGTTAGTTTGAATTTCTTTATCATATCTAATCCGATTATAAAATCATCAAAATCTTCATTTTCTATTACATATACATCCACCTCATCTTCTATATCGAAGATTTTTATTTTTATTGTTATCAAGCCATCTGTCATCTTCACACCATTAACCGTTTTCATATATATTATATTTACATTATCTTTTATTTCTTTTACTTTAATCAGTCTTGAATTTATTAACGAGATCTGTGAGCCTGAATCATATATGCCGTTCACTTCTAGTTTATTTTCTAATAAAAGTCTGATTTTGATTAATGGTGTACTTACTCGTTTTTTTTATTAGTGTTCATATCTACTTCAATAATGGAGTTATTATTTACATTTCTGGCTTTAAAGAACTTTTCAGATTCATTTTTATTTTTTTTGAACCAACATGACTCCTCCGGATGATATCTAATTCCTTTGTCCAAAGATTCACAAGTGTTACAGGGCTTCTTCTCATTAGTTTTATTTTTATAAAAAAATGTACCAGTTTTGATCATAGTTGAGTTTTTCTTGTACATCATACCTTCATATTTCCTTAGCTCATTGAACAAATCAGTAGTGTTGTTGAGTTCGTCCCTGTTTAACTTATTTAAGATAAATCCAGGTAGACCTGTTGCAATCAGATCTATCATTGTTTTCGGGTCAATTGATTTGTTTATATCTAGTATAAGGCGTTCTTTTTTTATAGCATAATCAATTAACAGTCCTTCTTTATACCTTAATGCGAGAGCTGTTGTGACTATGTCCCATCCTTGGTTTTTAAAAGTTTCCAAAAATTTGTCTTTCCATTCCATCCATTCAGAGTTTACTGTTAGTTTAATAACCATTGAGCTATACCAATCCAAACAAGATTTTTCTAAGAATAACCTCAGTATATCTATTTTTGTTTCATCTTTTGTTATATTAAAGCGCTCACATTCTTTTTCAAAATTTTCTATCCATTGCTTTGCATTAGGGTTCTTGCTTGTGAATTTTTCAATAATAAATTTTTCTGAGATATGTTTTAGGTTATGTTGAGTTTCTTTGTTGGTTGTACTTTCTATTAATTTTTCCAAGATATGTTGCAAACTGTCATCTTTGTCTTTTGGTTGTTTTGTGCTCATTTCTTCTAAATATTGATCTAAAAATTGCATATTACCTTCCTCATCTATATAAGTTTTCTTTAGATCTTCATCCAATTTTATCCATATTTTTCTACTTTGGTGCCTTTTCTTTATGCTATTTTTAATTTTTGAGTATGTGTTCATTTTAATAATATATGTATGATGAATCACCGGCTTCAGCTCATCGGGTAAAACATAACATTTTCCTTCTTCTGTTGATATTGAGGTTATGGCTAACACATTGGATTTGCCATCATTTGAAGCTATCATCGTAAACTCAAATAGCAGCCGGTCCATCTTCATTTAGTTAACGAAAATGTCGTTTTATAAGATATGTTATTGAGGACTTTCACTAATAAACACAAATTGTTTCTCTGAAAATACAAAGTTTTATTTAGCACACTTTTACTTAAACAATATTACAAAAGTCTATGAAAATTACACTTTTATCTCACCTGAAAATACAAAGAAACGACATTTAAAGTTCACTAATATCGCCTCCTCAATTATATCCTTTCATTTATCTTTCTATAAGTTATTTATAACAATATTATTACAAAATGATCTGAACATTATTCGCCATTGAAATGCGCGTCACTCCGATGCGCCATCTACTCACTTCCACAGACAACTTAATACACGCGCGAAGCGCGCCAAATTCAATTTAATGAAATGTCATTTCATTACATGTATATTCCTATATATATATATATATATTTATCTGATAATCCTTGCAAAACATAAACTTGCACGGTGTTTCGATTTTTCTGATGAGAAGTGTATTTGTGTCTTCACATATGCGTGCTAAACTTGTAGAAAATCCCAATATTTTTTGCCTTGTGATTTTGTCGGGATCGAAAATCTATAAAACCAGCTAAATTCCAAAACTTCTGGAAGACTACCAATTTATCTGATTATCATGGATTTCGACACTGTACAAAACAAAGCAATTTTCAAGAATGATGGCCTTTATGCAAATTATAATTGCAGAAAAGAAAAGTTCTTACCATTTTACGAGTTAAAAGTACTTTATGCCACCGATGAGTTTGTAACTAGTAACGATGCCTCCGTGAGCTGGGGATCTTTATCACTTCATTCAACTGTTTCAACAACACAACACGTAAAACATTTTTACTGACAAGGATCCGCGTAGAGCTGACTGGGCGTTTTGTAAGGGCAAAGGGTAAATTATTTACAGCTATGAACAAAGGCGAAAAGTAACGAGGCATTGACAGAATCGACGGAACAGGCAGTAGAGACGCTATTATTGTTCAGATGAAAATTACTGTACTTCAATGAGCCTAATGTAAAAGCACGTATTACTTATTTTTACTTAATCTTCTCTTTAATTAAATTAAAGAAAATTACATTAAAATTTGGTATTTGATCACACTGTTCTAAATCCGTCATTTCAGTCTGAGTGTGTCAAACAAGACCCAAAACAATTGTTTTTATTGACAGTGAGTGTAATAAGTTCAGAACCAATAAGCTTGTAACTAACCATACATTCTTAGAAAGAGCCATTTTTCTAAAAACCTCTGAATAGCTAGTACTTTCAAAATCGCCAAATTAGTATACCTTACCTTAGTCAGCTTGTCAATAAAAAGGTAACCGTTGACGATTGAAAACCGTTTGCGCTATGGTTGAAATCGGCCCACGCCTTAATGACTGTGGCTGCCTGCCAAAAACGATTCAAATCACAGAGCACAAACTGTCCGACATTCGCATGGTCCGCTGTTTGCATGCTAAGCGCTAATTAGCCAAGTCGCGCATCGGGAGGGGGGGTTGGGTTGGACCCCCTTGATTGGCTTCACCCGTGCCCCGAATTTTTATCCCGACCTTATTTAGTTCTGCACGTGGGCCGTGGGCGGCTGGCTGTTGATTCTCTCCGTCGTCTGTCCCCATGTCGATGGCCTTGTAAAAACTAATTCGTTTATAAAGTTGTAGGCTGGTGTATTAACGTCTCGGCTTAATCGGGACCGGGGGTCGTGTGCAATTACGACTCTTTTTCTTAGTGTTGTTATTTTACAGTAGCGAAACCTACTGTGTCACATTGGTCAGGCAGGTTGGCACTGGGCTTGTTTTAAGGTATCCTTCTCTTGAGGCTAGCCTCTATTACCCTGTCGCTCCCACAACTTATTAATTTTCATTATTAAATTAATGCAAATCACAAGAAGGAACATCACATTTAAACTCTGACACTGTAACTCAATACTATCACCTAACTCAATACTAACTTTAATTCATCTTTTATACTTTTCGCAGTAAACCTCTGGCTTCCTTGAAGAATATGGTAAACAAACGTTCCCAAAGTTATTGATATCGTTCTTAAATAAAATAACAACACTCATGGCAGGTAGCCCCTGACCTTCGCGCTGTCCGTGACCTCACCTCCGAGGTGAAGTTGAAAAGTGAATGCGGGACCATATAAATAGATTACATCGCTACTTGACCTCGTTATCTAGATCTCCGGCCTAGGAGGACACCGCCTTGCCTCGCCTCGCCTTTTCAAATTATATCTAAATTCATTTATGCAAATTGCTCCTGCAGTAGAAAATTGGGGTGTCGTCCTTTTGAATTATATTACCTTTTGGGAAATCTCGTTGATAGCAAGAATGTTTGTGCATAAACGTTTGGTTTAGTATCAATTTGTGAGAGTGATTCCTTGTTATTTTTTAAAGTATTCATTAAATTATTACTGAAAGGTTACTCTTGATTTAGTAAATCACTATATGTTGATTCAAATATGAATAGTGAAATGGAAAGGTAATACAGTGAAACCTGGTTAATTGGGATCCAAGACATATGTTCCAATTATTGAGGCTTCCCAATAATCCTATTTTCCAATTATGCAGGTTTGAAATTATAGTTGCCTCATTTACAGAGGCCCGGTTTACAAAGGTCGCAATGAGGTGCCGTTATTCCATTTTTAGAGGTGGAAATGTTAATAAAAGTGCGTATTTTTGGTGTTATGAATTTACGTTTGGACAATTTGTACACTTTTATTCCCTTGCTTTTAGGTCAAAACCTGAGATAGTACTAAACAAAGTATGCGCGAAAGACGACGCGAAACGCCTACTACGGTGACCGGCAGTTTTTGTTTGTGTTTTAATATACATTTTACATTTCACAAAAATCTTTACCTAAAAACTCTATTTCATTAATGGAATAACTTTCCATTCAGATATGGCCATCACGTTCCCTTGTACTTTGATGACAATTGACAGTTGGCCAGAGAATTGACGCGCGTTATATCACCTCAACGGTTTTGTTGTAGGCTCGTCATTATTGCTTTGTTTGATTCGCCACTGGAGGGCTCTGGGGAGAGGTGGCCAGGAGAAAAATTAGGGTTGCTCGTGATGTCTTTCCTTCATATTTCAATTTGTAAATTGATTTTCAGGAGGCTCTCTAAAGTCGCCTCCTCGGTACTTCGCACCACCGCACGGGGCCATGTCTTACATGGCTAGATCATTCATTGTAATATAAAATATAATATCGCAATATAAATGTGAGGGGTATTATCATCGCTCCCCGTGAAGATGTAAGTTAACAAGAATGATTCCGAGAATACTGAGGGCAGGTTTACCATGAAACACAAGGAATGCGTCAACCCTATTCCAGTATTCATCAAACCGTAGCCATGGCAACCGGCCCCGCTTTGTCGCGTGCTCAGGCCCCTTTGGGCTGTGAAGCGGACAACGACTCAATGGTACGACTCATGGACGATACTCCATGGAGTCCCTTGGTGCCATTTAATTGAGATAAACCTTTAGACTTTTTCACCATCAACGCAGCCCGTACAGTTAGTCGGATCTCCAGGTTCGTGACTACGAATAGGCCCATATTCCCTGCAGGCATTATACGGCTAATATTGACTGGATACTAGATATTTGGGCCTTTGTGCCCTTTGCTTGCTCAAAGCGCTCATCGCGCTAATCTGTCTGTATTTATAACGAAAAAGGTCATTTCAAAAATACACCTGCAGATTTACTTAGACCAATTGTAATTGACAACTCACATCTGCCACCTGTTTTCGCTTTTTACTACTTGGAACTTATTATGTAATCAATTAAAAACCAAAATGTTGTTAAAAAAGAGCCTCGTTTCTAATTAAATACGAACCTCGGAAGAGGGCGCCACTTTGGTATGATGGTAACCGGTCATAGTCGCTGATGGACGTTTGGATGTGAAAGCATGATGCTGGCAGCCAAAAACCTATACATGACTCACTGCTGAGTCAGGCCTCCTCAAAATAGATGGGCAATTAGCATACTTTGGCACCAGGTTTCGTATCAAGTTTTCCTTCTTTTCAGGCTAGGTCATCGGCCTTGTCATGTCCTTTAGTCGGCTCCTACAACACCCTGAGGATGAAATGGGGTGGAGACGTTATGTATGCTAAAACCGTTACCGCTCGGAATAATACAACACCTATAATAAACTACTATCATTAAATACCTTGCGACATGTGCACAATACCCACAAAAGCACTGATCGCTTCAACCAAAGCGTGCTGTTAACATATCATGGAGCAAGGTTCCAATTATCGGGTGTCGCATGCCCGTCGGGGCATGTCGACTCAGCTCGCACCAGTTTCGGTGCAATGTCATCCATTAACTCATCCAATACGTCTGGCTGGCCGTAACCCACTTTTGTTTTCAATCCACTTCAAAAAGGAGGGTAGACTATTCAGCTATATGCTTTTTAATGTTTATTTCTCTGCCCATGTATGGCTCACTGCTGATTCGGACCTCCTCCAACTTTAAGGAGGGTGATCCTTATCATTTCCTTTTGCTTAGTGCGACTTTAAAAGTATAAAGTCAGAGAGCTATTGATATGGCACTGTTCCATTAGCCTAGACAAAGCTGAACGTGCTAATGTGGGGAATTTGGAGTTGTACCTACCAAAGCAATCAAAGTAACGAAGTGCGAGCGAAGACTCCCGACAACGCCAATCACTGTTATATTAATATAACTTGCTAACTAACCTCCGCTCAATATTAATTGCTTTCACATCACGTCAAGTTGCCCTATTACAGTTTGATTGACGCGTATTTCGTGTGGCGCAGTCCGTATGGTGACGGATTTAGAATACACGGTGTCACCACCCCATTCCATCCTGAGGGTGTCGTAAGAGCCGACAGAAGGAAATAACAAGCTATCAGTGAAGGAAAACTTGATGCGAAGCCCTGTGCCAACCGTCTGGCCAGCGTGGCACAGTAGGCTCATTACCCTCCCCGTGATAGGAGGAGGCCCGACTCAGCAGTGGGTCTTTTATGGGCTGCGTAGTAGTAGTATTGGCATTATAAAACACTTGCAAGTATTTTCGGCTCAATATCAGATTTTGACTGCACATAGAATATGTTTCGCCACGTACCGGAGAGCACAGTGCTGATGTCTATGACCTGCAGCGAGTTATTTCGGCTGAAATCATGAGGATGGTCTTGTGGTCGAACTACATGTACCGCAGCGGTATTGCAGACTCCTTGATCCGATTAGCCACTTCTAAATTTTCATTTTATTAATTACTAATGAAACACACATTTTTATTTGTTAACAAAGCGATGGATGTGAATAATATAATTGCTTAAATAGTATAGCAAAGTTGTAGAACTTTAGAAAAATATTTTTTCCTTCAAAGCTATAAACTATGATAGATTTATTCTAAGTGACGTTTTATTAGATATCGCATAACACACTGTTTTTAATATTAACACTTTACTAAAGCACATATAACATAAAACGATTGGAATTGACACCCTACAGTTTAAATAATAGACTACTTATCACCTTTGGCATACTTGTACTATGAGTTTGAAATTAGTTGTTTTCTCGTTACACCTAATGACAAATTAATTTTCAAGAGCTACTGAATTTGAAGTTAGCTTTCTCTAAGCGAATAAAGTCGGACTGAACACCGCATTGTCTTATCATTCGAGTGACTCGTTTCGATAATCTGTGGAGCATCTATGGTACTATTTGTACTTTCATAAGTAACAGTGTTGACTGTTCGGTTACTCAATACTTGACTATAACAAACTCATGGTACGAGGTGCCACCACAATAACAATGCACTATTCAGAGCTATGTTTGCGTTTCAGATCACGACTTAAACTATCATTATCGACTAACGAAATAAAAGGGTGAGTGCGTGCTAGTTTGATGTCGTCAGCTCCTGCATGCATTTAGCCACCAACTGTACTTAGCTGCTGATGTGTGTTCTTTCTACTTAAACCCTGTGTGTCTCTCTCTACGCTTCAGATGAAATTTAACTAAGTACAGTATACTCAAACTGAATTTCGCTATTTATGGAGTTTAGAGGGTTCTTTCAAAGCTAGTCTTACCCATAAAAACTAAATCGCCATGAAATGAAGCCTTTCCTCATGTGGCAGTGAGTTGGCGATGCCAATCTCCTCAAATAATGTAGATGAATAAGCCATGCCGCGCTAGTTTCTCCCACTTGCCTGTGGGTTGGCAAAACTTCCAGTTGCTGTCTGCCCTCCGAGATCCACCTAGCGCGACTTCTGCTAAGGAATCTTCTCCTGCTCTTGTTGTTTCCTGCCTGTCGGCATAGAATGGCGACTGTTTTAAACGTATCACTAGACGAACGTATTTCAATTAATTACTAGTTACCATTACTTGGGTTTTCCTCATTACTAGATATATTTCCTTCAATTTTCACGTTTTGAAATTATACAACTAATTTTAATTTAAACTTTTCTTCTCTGGGTAGTATAAACTAAATTGGATGTTTTTATCGGTACTATAATTGTTCTAGAAGCATAAAGAATCCAAATTCCCGAGATAATATATGAGGAATCGATAAATACATTGGACTGACGATGCATCGCTTACTGCACGCAATCACTCTATTTAGAACGCTATACTTGTATATCTTGTTTGTTGTAGTTAGTGATGTTGTTACTTAATTTTAAACAATCGATTAGTCGTTGAGCTTATTTTTATGCACGCGTTTACGTCAAGGATGGCATAAAGTCGTTTTGATTCGACGGTAAGCGAATGAATTATATAATGTTTGTATCTGACAGAGCTCATTGTTGTTTAAAAATTTGGAGTTCATTAGAGGGTAGAGCATGTGATGGTTATTCTTTGACGTGTCACGTGACCAACCGCTTAAAGCAACCCGATATATTATGTAGGTAATGTGCTGTTTATATTTTATGTTAAATCGATGTTTTAAATATATTTTGCGATGTGTTCAGCAATGTACGTCTGAGATAGATGGATAAATATAATGTATTTTGTGCGTGTAATATTGCTATCTTTATCCTAATCTATAAGGTCCAAAATTAACTAGTAATAAAATGTAATTACGTTCCTTATTATTAGTTTATCGTCCTCGTTTTATCCCAAAACGTAATAGCTAAGCAATAAGCCCCACCACGACCGGGGTAAGGTTAATTAGAAAAATGTTTGGGCTAAGTGCTATGAGGCTATTGAATTAACGGTCGATAACGAGCCGGTCGTACCTGTTCAAGTCTTTTATACTGGTAATGTCATTGGGGCTGTCACAAGTTCTACCTGATTTGGCTAAAGACCAGTATGACACGGAACCATTGTTGTCTCCCCTCCGGTTCAGTTAGTGGGACTATCGGTCATTATTTTACTAGACCAATACTAAGGTCATGTGGCTGATGAAGGCGAGAATGGCAGACGAGGCGGACCGCTTCAAATAGCCACCGTAGCATAGAGGAGGTCAGATACAGAGCAGTTCCCACTATGGAATCAATATTGTGTACATCGTGTTCAGGATTTGGTCATCGATACTATACGCCTCTGTGGGCATGCCGGACAATATCCGCCTGTATAGAGTGTTTGCCGGAGCTGCAACGGACACCGTGTTGTTTGTACGCTAATGGAAGCTTTAAGTACTGGCGGCATGTTTACTGCAATAGAGCAGAGCGTTGTTTCTTAATGTGTTCGGATTGCTTGCTACGTGCTAAGTTAGGGCAACTATTTAACTCCCTACGAGTACAAGGCATTTTAATGGGAAGTTTTGACCTATATCTTAGTCGACACCTAAGACAGCCTCACCTTTTGTATTGTATGCTTGATTCCATGAAAATTATTCCCCCGCGCTGGATAACACGAAAATACGTACAGACTCCGACTTGCAACTCCTAACTTTACCTTGGCCCCTGCAATGTGCAGTTGCCTTTAAGTATGTATTATAAACATATCTAGGCTTGGACTATAACTAAGACTCAAGTGTTTTTAAGCCAGACTTTCGGATTGAAGGAATTATTTAGCAATAAAATGAAAAAACTAGCTCCTATGCATTTGTGTAATGTCCACACTAGTACTACTGTTTGCAAAACTTTCTGACTAAGCAGCCCTGATATCTTCGGCAAGGATAAAAATATGCGCTTCTCAAAGCCCGTACGCCAGAAGCAAGGTTTTCTTAACAAACCTTCCAACCAGCTCGTTCGGCTCACGTACGGCTGTCATCCTGCTGTTGCCCCACAAAGGGAAATCAAAGCGAGTGAATAATGCAGCGCGCGCTGTGCTTTCCGAGAAGCCATTAGCATTCGCTTGCGCACAACCACTTAGGAAACTTGCTGTTACTCCGAAGAAACTTGTTTTTGTTTATAGAAAGTTTAAAGAGAAGATTAATTTGTTGAAGCTTAATTCGATCCATTGCATTGTTGGTTGCAGCTGTCGGCATAACTAATTAGTTTCCAAGCGTTTATCCTAAGATCAAGATGAATATCGATCGCGATTATTACACATTGAAATTAAACACTTTTTCATCCAGTCGTTATATTGATCAAATCTCAACCTCAACACTCACCTGCAAGATCTATGACCACGGTGAGCGATTGTTGTTTGCACAGGGAACGTTATCAATAAAACAAAATTAAAGACGTTCGATTTTGCTGTTTCTCTGTCCTTTTGAAGACAACTGTCATCTAGTCTCTCCCGCTACCAGGACTGCTGCAAAGCATCCGAAACGTCGGGAATTAAATAATGTTATATACACGCGATAAATCCGTCATTATCAGAATCAATGCTTCTTAGATTTAAGAAGAAATGCGTCAAACAAGCCAAGCCGCACAACAACAAGCCGTTATACGTTGGTAATCCTCTTAGATCCGGCTGTTGGGGCTAGCTGGGTTATGTGGACTCCAGGGCGTGGATGTAAAAAAATGCAGATTTAAAACCAAATATTTTGAGTATCCGGATGTGAAGCTACCACTCCTCCCGACATTACAAAGAAACCGTCTACGACGCGTTGCAACCCTGGTGTCAGCCACAAGCCTAAAGTTAATTCCATAGCTCAAATTATCCTAACACAGCATTCTTAGCGTTGTAACCCCCATCAGAGTGGCTTCATTGTAAAATTAGTTAACTGACCGCTACTTATTGCCCGTATACATTGGTGCAATTTCAGTAATTATACAATTTAATACGTTTGAATTTTATAATATGAATTCAATAGATTATTTTGTCATTTTATTTATATGTGTTGTTGGACTTACTGCTACTAACGCAATTGCGTAGAGCTTATTATAACAACCAACTATTTTTATCTGCCTTATTATTTTTACTTACCGGTATAGTACGCCTGTCGAGGAGAATATTTTATAGCTTGGCTTTAAAAACATTTTGTGGTGAAATGGTTACAAATGTTTTGTTATATATCCACAGTTTATTTCGTTTTGTTCCCGCTGGTTCAAAAGGCTGTCCCGGTGATGTGCCAAAATACTGTCCATAATATTAAGAGTCCCCGTTGCTCCCCAGGATCACGTGCCTCCACCTGCCGCTGCAGTCCAAGTGGGCCCACGTGGGCACGGAACGCGGGAATGTGCACGTCGTCAACATCGAGACCTTCGCGCTCAGTGGATACGTCATCAACTGGAACAAGGCCATCGAAGTGTGAGTATACGGCTTTCTTCTTCATTTCTACTTGATATGTTGTCATATACTGTTGGTACCTATGGGGTCCCTGTCTTTTAGAGTAATAGTGTAATTACTGTTGCTAAAACTTTCGCATCGTAAAATAACAAATAAGGTAGAAAATCTTGCCAGAAAAGACCTTAAAGGTCTGGGCAAACAGCGGACGGGGCGGGATGGCGACGCGACGCTGGCGGGACGTGAAGAGTTGTAATGTATTAGTTAATATAGAATAGGTCACATAGAGCCGTCGCGCTCGGCGCGAGAGTAGCGGTCGCGTCGCGTCGGCTCTGTGTGACATATTCTACATTAACTAATAATACATTACAACTCTTCACGTCCCGCCAGCGTCGCGTCGCCATCCCGCCCCGTCCGTTGTTTGCCCAGACCTTTAGCCAGCGTAAAAGAACAATTTTATTCCATAGAGGAGCTATGAAATGTAATGCTAAACGACGAGTTGCTTCCAATCCTATGAATAAATAAATAAATATCCTTGGACATTTCACACAACGCCACCTCGTCCCAAGCTAAGCAACTTAATGCTTGTGTTATGGTAACGAGATGGATGATAAACTACTTATATACATTTTTTTTTTGTAAATACATACATATTATAGATAGAAATGACACCCAGACTCCGAGCCAGTGCCTCTGGTTTAGACAAAGACACTTGCCCAACCCCGGAATCGAACCCGGGACCCGTTGACCCAAAGGCGGCACATCTAACCACTAGACCAACGGTCTGTTTCATTTGTTCATGCAGCCAAATCCGTCAACACTCAGAATGTTTTATTCCAAATCTTCAGAGACTCAGGATATCGCCACTCAGTACAATAGCACTCCCAAATTAGAAGAAAGATGTTAGTACATAAGAAATGTTATGAGCCAATCTGTTAATCCGATAATTTGACAGTTTCGCGTCTCCACCTAATCCTGTGCATCAATAAAGGACCAGCGAAAGGCCCCGGGTACCTTCGGATAAGCCGATAAGCCCCAGCGGAGCGGCCCTAATTGCCGGCACCGGCATGGCTATTAATTAGGCGCCGATTTGCCCCGACCTTTGCGGCGATGGGTACACAATGCGGAAAATAATATCTGATACGACTGAAAGTGTTATTAGCTTTGGCATCGAGGTTGTTGCTGTACAAAAGTAAGTTGTTAAAAATTCCAGCTCACTTTGTCAAACCCTGTCAAGTTTTTATTTCTGTACTAGCTGACCCGGCAGACTTCGTTCTGCCTCAATCGATAAATAAAAGACCTAAACGTTTGTCACTATCACTACATATTAACAAAGTCGCTGTCCTCTGTCCGTCCCTATGTATGCTTAAATCTTTTAAACTACGGACGACTTTAATGGATAGAGTGATTCAAGAGGAAGGTTTATAAGTTTAATACATCCATAATGTCGTAGAGACACACTGATAAATTTAGACGTTCATCATTGCACCGTGCGAAGCCGGGGCGGGTCGCTAGTATAAAATAAACTTAAAACAAACAAAAGGGATCGACAAGCGTCACGTCAAAGGAAAATCTAAATTTTTGTTTTTATTTAATTCCGAGCATTTACATATTTTATTAATACGCTTTTATTTTAATAAACCTTCCCTGGACTTCCACGAATGTTTCAAGACCAAAATTAGCCAAATAGGTCCAGCCGTTCTCAAGTTTTAGCGAGACTAACGAACAGCAAAATCATTTTTATTTATATATATAGATAGATTAGGTTCTTCGAGAGAAATGTCCTAAGAACGAATTCTTTAAATTACCTCGTCCAATAAAACCCATTTCGTGAGTTTGGTAAATCTAGTCATACACCTCACAACGAATAATAAGAATGGGAAAAGCAAATGATTTGAATGCAAAATGCTCTTACACAGCCATCGTTGACAGTAAACTTCAACGCATATTTAAATGCAAATGATTAAAGCAATACCGACTCGCAAATGCATTCAAAAGCTTAAGCGAATTCTTCTCGAAAGCGCGCAGCTTTCGCATAGCCAAACATTTACATACAAACAACATATTCTCGCTTTGTACTGCCATAATGAAAAGTGCAGTGCTATTCTTGAAAACCAGAGATGATGTGATCTAGTAAAACTTTATTACTATTAAACCGACTTAATACGTTAGATGCAAATTAGCAACAGTCACCAGAATGCCAAATAGAACCATTGTAATGCGCAGACAGCCTCAAACGCGCAAGCGAAATTTACAAGAGCCAATAACATAGACAGATTCCCGATAATAATCATGACGCTTGATAGAACAATATACACATAGGCATACATGGTAATTCATTGTATAGTGATTGAATCCAAAAAAAATATGTACAAATTGAGCAACTGTATTGCTGGAAGGAGTTCTGAAACTATGTAGGTTATACTTTTGGTCACTATATTTTGTTCTGCACTAATAGAGCTTACTTTGCAAATAAAGAAACCATCCATACGACAGACCTCCTCCGCTTCACAGGCCCTTAAGGCTCAACTGGTGAGTGTCTTCTCTCCTGTGACTAGGACGCTACGTCCTAGTAATTATTGTTTCTACCCACAGTAGCAATTATTCATATTAAGAGAGGGTTACCATGATCACGAAGACTATCTATCTATTCTATCTATCAGCCACAGAAGTCCACTGCTGAACATAGGCCTCCCCCATAGATTTCCACAATGCACGATCTCGTGCAGACCGCATCCACCGACTCCCAGCGACCTTCACAAGGTCGTCCGTCCACCTAGTCGGGGGTCTTCCCACGCTTCTCTTTCCCGTACGTGGACGCCACTCCAAGACTTTTATGCCCCAGCGGCCGTCCGTTCTTCGGGCCACGTGGCCTGCCCATTGCCACTTCAACTGTGCAATCCTTTTAGCTATGTCGGTCACTTTGGTTCTTCTACGGATTTCCTCATTTCTGATTCTATCGCGTAGAGTAACTCCGAGCATAGCTCTTTCCATCGCACGTTGAGTGACTCTCAGCCGCCTAATAAGCCCCATTGTGAACGCCCACGTCTCGGGTCCGTATGTCATCGCTGGCAACACGCACTGTTCGAAGACTTTTGTCTTCAGGCACTGAGGAATACTGGATGAGAAGATATGACGTAGTTTCACGAAGACTAAAATCACATATTTCGAGCATACAACTATGTGAAATTCGAATAAATAAAAAAATAAAATTTTGAAAATGAATTTCTTGGCGTATCTGAAGTTAGGATTATACAATAAACTAGGTTGTATATTTTTGGTTTATTAAAATCCGTAATCAAACCACCACATGACAAAAGTAATATCTCCCACAAAAATCAGAGTGACAGACAATACAAAAATACCTCCACACCCTCACAATGCCGAGTACATTTTATCACATCGTGTGTTAGAAGGTTAATACTTCTTGCTCACAATAGCTGGCGCCTGATGCCGCGACACAATGCGAGGTTTACGAGCAGATATAATACTTTCGCGGGGCGCCATCTTGAGCGCGTAAAATGCAATTTAAAAATCAACTTTTATGAAGAATAAAGTGAGATAGAATGGCGGTGTATGAACGGTGGTTGCGGATAACTACGACGTTGTGCCCAAAAGCAAACAACACGGAGCGAAGAAAAGCTGGCATGGTTGTTGTGTTACAATAATTACGATACTTATAATAAAATTATTTTTCTGGCAGCGAAAGAGTACAGCCACTGGTTAGAACTAATTAACCAGCGATACTCAAACTAGCAATCGCGCCAGGCGTGTGTTTTGAGGATCAATTTACCTAGTAGGTTCCTCACCGTTTTACAATTAATTGTAAGAGATGCATCTCTCTCTCTCACTATGCATCTCTCCAACAATAATAATAATTTACTATCTATTGATATTATAGTTAATATATATATATATATATATGTATGTGTATTATATATTCATGTATTCTGTTTTAGTATTTATTTTTAGTATGTACTGTATAAATATATGTAGTGTATAGTTACATTTATATAACTTAAAGTATTATAGTTTACTGTTTGTCGGCACAAGATTAGCCCACTTCTCTTTAATTTCTCCAATTTTCCATCCTAAGGTTGCCTGGAAGAGATTGCAGTTTGCAATAAGGCCGCCCATTGTACAAATTATTTTAAGGTTTCTCTTTTATAATGTAAATTTTGTTTTTTTGTGCAATAAAGTATATAAATAAATAAAAATAAATAAATACCTGGTTGTCATTATTCAGACTAGTGGTCGCCCAGTGGTTGAAATTCGAACGTAATTAATTACTTCACTATCACTACATAGTATAAAACAAAGTCGATGTCGTCTGTCCGTCCCTATGTATGCTTAAATCTTTCAAACTACGCAATGGATTTTGATGCGGTTTCTTTTTTAATAGCTAGAGTGATTCAAGAGGAAGGTTTATATGTATAATACATGCATAATTGCACCCGTGCGGAGCCGGGGCGGGTCGCTAGTTAACAATAAACAAACGAGTATATATGCATGTGTAAAATACACATTAGTGTGTGTAATGATATTTTTAACGATTTACAGTATTTTTTGCAGCATATTAAAAAAGTATGTGCTACTTTATGAGCCTACGTTAAGTGTGGGAAATTTCATACAAGGGTACAAAGCTTTTGCTTCACGCATTACTTTAAAGATAATATTATACAATGTTCCAGTCGCTTTAGAACCTGTAGTCTGGAATACTGTCATATCTCGATCACCATTATCGATACGAAAATGTAAAATTAGATTCGTCATCTTTAGAAAAAATGGTTAGCACCAAGGCACTTACTGTTTTTGTATGAAACTAACATTTATTGAAGCTTCCAGTTGTTCCAAGCACCGTGGTACATACGCCTCCTCCATCCCAGCTGGGATCGGCATCGTTCATTCCAGTTTCTCATTACGGCGCCTACTGCGCCCGCCTGCGACACGTGTCGCCTTTATTATTCATATCTCAATAACATTCCTTTTGGCACGTTATGCACCTACTTTGAGATGGATACAGGGCCGGGGCGCTCTCAACTACTAGGGTTCATTGGCTTCGCGCAGTGCTAATCGTCCGTCCATCTGGCGACACGGTTGGCGCAGTGGTTGAGCGATCGACTGCTGCGCAGCATGTCGCGGGTTCTATTCCCGCACGGAAGAAATATTTGTACGACCTACAAGTATTTGTTCCGGGTCTGGGTGTTTTCCATCTACAATATGTATGTATTTACAAAAAAAAAATTATATAAGCAGTTTATCGTCCATCTCGTTACCATAACACAAACATTAAGTTGCTTAGCTTGGGACGAGATGGCGTTGTGTGAAATTTCCAAGGATATTTATTATTATTTTTTATTATCTAGTTGCGGCTGGTCTCAGGCCTAAGGGGGGGACCACTAGAACTGCCCATAATCGTATCTGCGAGGTCGCCATTAGTGGAAGCATTATATTAGTGAAGTGCAATTTCACAGATTTTTATTTTCTTTTTTTACTATGCTATATTATTATGTTTATGCGTGTTATTGCTTTCACAAATCTGTCAGACTTGTTTGTACCACCACAATGGTGGTACCCTTTTATTTAAAACTAGTGGCCCGCCCCGGCTTCGCCCGTGCAAAGCGGGGGTGGGTTATACATATAAACCTTCCCCTTGAATCACTCTATCTATTAAAAAAAACCGCTTCAAAATCCGTTGCGTAGTTTTAAATATTTATGCATACATAGGGACGGACAGAAGAATGCGACTTTGTTTTATACTATGTAGTGAAGAGCAACCATGGAGTTTCTTGCCGGCTCTTCTCTGTGAGATGGCATTCCGAATCGGTGGTAAAAACTTAATGATTAGTGATTGTGTTGATAATTTTTGTGTGAATATTTTTTTACTATTTGAAAGCATTCGCAAGAATATATTCGAATAAAGAAAATTTTGATTTTGATTTTGTTTGGCAGTGGCAGGAATTGACTTCCCTTCCGATTCCAAACGTGAGTCTTTGTGTAAATCAGAGTGTAATTTATGTTCTTGCATCTCATGTCTTTATACAGCCAACGCGATACGGGTTTTACCTAGAGCAGGGTTAACCCCTGCTCTTGGTAAACAAAACAAAAATAAAACTATAAGTAGAGCGGAACATCCGCTACTTGAAAACTTCTTTACATAACAAAACAGACAGCCTCATAAAATACTAGATAGAGTAGAAAGAGACATTGGATACGCACTTTGCAAGTTTACCTCGCGGCAAATGTGACAGTTGCGAGATTGGGCCCCGGGCCCTCCACAGCGCCGATCACGATCCAGCCTGTCGCGCAATTTTACCGGGGCGGCGGCGTGTCCCCGAAATTGGGGCTTGGGGGCCTCCTATACGGGGTGCGTTTTTAGGGCTCCTCTTTTGTATAGAGAATCCTTTTTTCGCTCGAAACAATTTGCTTGCATTGTTTCCAAGTTCAGAGTTTGTGACAATGGTTAATCGCTACGATTAAAACGGCTGTGTGTAATTATGCGACGTCGTAGCGTTCGTCATTGTAATTATAATTTGTTGATGATGTATATCAAGAGGAAGAAGAGCCAATTCAAACGTCACGGAGTATGTGGCAATGAAATACAATTATTTATTTTATTCACAAATTGGACCACAACAGTACGACACACATTACTTGAATGTACGACGCAGATTGTTCTTTCAGAAAACACATAAATGTGTACTATATAGATTTACTTATTACTCCCCAGATTCATGAACCTTAAACAACTTTAAGGGAGGTGTTGTCGAATAGCTGAGCGGGTCAAAGAAACTAAATTAAAAGCGGTCCACTCGTTTAAGCTATGATGCTACAGATAATCAAATTCGAACATAGGTTTCGTCGGTGGTTAAAGGTGATACCTTGGCGGGGATGAATGGAAACTCTGGTGCCGTAACTGCCGGGTGAAGGCATGCGCGCTATTTACTTGCTCCGTAACACGCATCGGATTATATCGTTTAAGGATTTACGGTTTCTAATTAACATTCAACTGCCTGTTCAATTTAGGATTAATTCAGTTTGAAATTAAATTAATGTTGATTAACAAAGTTTTGGAACGTGAGTTATTTAATTCGCGGCGGTCAGAAGGGTAACGTTATGATTTAACAAGGATGAAACTTGTTCCAGGTTTTTATATCTCATGTTGTAAGAGGATTGATTATCATATCTAGGTTAATGTAAACTAAGAATAATAAAGCAACTCAAATACAAATTTTAAATGCTAAAATATCCCTATATGTAGTAGAAATCTGTCACCTATAAAGATTTTAATTACACGGTTAAATTGTTCTGAATTGTGAAAAGCTCGTGGCAGGCGATTACAACTGGGTTCTATTGAAAATTAATTGGATTCTAGTCAAAGGGCCAGTCGCCACTGTTTGTTTACCAGACAGAGGCGATTACGAATCGTGGAACCACCGATGTCAAACACAGACGTTTTCAACATAGAGTTTTACCAATTAATGAAGTGTAAGCCCGCAGCTTCACCTTGAGTAGTTTACTGCTCCGCTTCTTTGGGTTGCAGCGTTCCAGGCATTTTTTTTTTAGTTCACCCGGGTTAAAGTCCTTTATGGACTTCCTCGCCGGCCACGGGGGTGGCCAGCGAGGGGAGTGTGGGACTCTCCCCCATAGTGGGGGCTTACCCACTAAACCTCCCCGGGGTGCTCCAACTCGCGTCCTGTTGCGGCATTGTGGGATCTGATGCAGAACCACGCCAGCGTTCCAGGCCTAACCTAACTATAAAATTTCGTTCGTTTCAAGACAGTCGTTAGTGTACCTACCATATCAGTAAAATACTGTAAGTAACAAATATTTTTTATCAAACTTGGGCATGTTAGGGTTTCCAGACATACATATTATGATTTTCATAGGAATGAGCGACCACAAAAAAAACTAATTTAAAACATATAGGAATTCATTCCGGACCCATGATGCCACAGAGCAAAAATGATAATGGACCTAGCCTATAATATTTAAAACTAGCGACCCGCGCCGGCTTCGCAGGTGTGCAATTATGCATGTATTATACATAAAAACGTTTCTCTTGAATCACTCTATCTATTAAAAAAACCGCTTCAAAATCCGTTGGGTAGTTTTAAAGATATAAGCATACATAGGGATGGACAGACGACAGCGACTTTGTTTTATAATATGTAGTGATGATAGTGATGTATTCGTGATAATGGCTTCTGTCTTCTTTAACTTGTCATGTCTTTTCGCTCTAGAAAATACGGATTATGCTGAATTTATATTGCCACAATAACTTCCACTGCGCTCTCGGCAAACATATTTTGAATTGTTTATACCTTTAAAAGTATGTATAGCTGTATAAAACAATCGTAATCGTTGTTTTTCATTAAGTTTTTGACAGCGTTGACATGGGGTGAATGCGGCTGGCGCGCGGATCACAGGGCTGTCACGCGCACGTCTCGAGTTGGTCCAACCCGAGGCACAAGTTACGCTGACGTTGTTTCTGACATTTTCCATTTTGAAACTAACAAAACAAAGTCATTTTCGAACCACAGAGAAGGGGGCACTTGTAATTACTGGTATTCATATTTTAAAATTGCGTTCGTTTTGTGGTAGAGTATCTGAAATTATTGCCGTTACACGTACAGTAAATTAATATTTTTTTTGTCTACAAGATATTTTTAATCCAATGTTGCTTAAAGATGCAACATATATACGCGGCAAGAAGTGAAATGTTATTTGTTACTTTTATAATCTCATAATAATCGTCTAATATAGATTTACTGGAAATGGAAGACCGCTCTACAGAAAAAAGTTACGGAAAACTGTATGGTTAAAATTATATGTATACCTACATATATCTCCCCTGAAATTGTTAACAGACAAACAACTTTGTCTAAATGACGATCGGAAACCAACGACACGTCATTAAAAACTACGAATTTACTTAAGTCTATTTAACGTGCGAGTATTACAATATTTACAACTACCTAACTCGCAGATAGATTAAGATCGGCGAAACTCGTTTGTTCGTCTTTAATTTTCAGACCGCGTGTTTTCTAGATAAATGATTTACGTTTTATGAATTAAAAACAACATTTACCAATAGTCATTTATTTGACAGTAAAGGTATAAATCAATCATGACGTTCACACCTGATGTTTAAATATTCACGTGTCCATTAACGTGCGCCATTACCGCTGTTTGTCGATCGCTGTTTCGTTTCCCATTGTTGATGTAATGGAGGCTCGGTGATTAGCCCTTTTAACTGGAGCAAACGTGATTTTCAATTTCATATCGAGCTTATGTTCTCGGGTCGATGAGGTGAGCATATTTTTCGATTATAACTGTAATTTTAGAATTGAATGTTTATGCATTTGAGAATTTGTCATCGCAATTATTGCAGCCCATAAAGAACGACGGGCCTTCTTCAATTTGATGAGGACATTTTTCAACGTATTTTGTCTATGGAATGTTGGATGGTCGTCCATTACTTGTATTTTCCTCCTCCGTGCTTCGGCGGGCACGTGCAACTGAAGGCCCCGGCTTCCATTCAACAATGTATGGCAAGCGAGAAAATGTACACCTGGTTTAACCAAACACTTACTGCTCCTTGCAAATACTGGTAATTAGCCAAATAAAGTTAGACTGGCGCCGCCCGCGGTAGACTCAAGCCAGACGGGTTGGCTTGGCACAGGGTTTCATTTCAAGATTTCCTTCTATTGCGACTAGGATATTATTAGCCTTGGTATTCCTTTAGTCACCTCTTATGAAACCCGCATAATGGAATGGGGTGGTGAAATAATGTATTCTAAATCCGTCCCTACACAGAAGCCATATACAATCAACCTAGGCATGCAAATATTTGTCGCGATATACAATGATTGGATCGTGAATTATTTCAAACAATAATAATCATAATAGATCATCTTAAAGACTTTTTTCTACCAAAATTACTTAATTATCTAATACATGTTTTCAATATAATTTAAATAAAAGATCTCTTACAAAATGGCTTAGTGCTGGTATAGTTAATTAATAATCTTACTTCCAAAATGTTATACTTAGACGTAATAATGTAAGATGAAAAATCACACAAAAAGTGTCACATACAAAGCTCTGCCGTTATTCGCGATCTGATGGACCCGCAAAGCATTCGCCATGATGCAAATGCTGGCGGGCCTTCTACAATAGGTCGTAATCCCGCTACTGATGAGGAATGATGACTGTAGACAATTATGCAATCCCATCTTACCTGTTTCATTACTTAGCACCGTGATTGCAAGTCATCGCATTCTGAATGAATGTCGTCATTAATTTGCATTGACAGCCCTGCGCCCAGTTGTACCGTTTACAATTGAGGGCCCGCTCGATTCCTTTCAATGTTTTATTTAGTTGCAGTTTTGTTCATCGCTAATGGGTAGGTTCTGTTTAGCTACCATTTACGTGTTCATTGAATTACCACGGGTGGGTGTGTTTAAACTCCAACTTATTTGTCTAAAAACAGTATCATATCACACACTTTAACACTTCTCCGTGTGGTCACGGATTTAGAATACATTTCATCCTGAGGGTGTCGTAAGGGCCGACAAAAGGTTGAAAACATAGTTGTCCACCAAGTTGATGGTCTGTTATTAAGTGTTATTAACCTCCTGTTTTATATATAATAAACGAAACCCCTGCACTAAGTATAACCTGTATTGCGGCACTATTTACGTACTATATTCACGAACACAAATGACAGCTAGACTCGGTGCAAGTGCAAGTAATAAAACTATCTACGCTCGTCTTAAAACGCTACATAGTTTGGTCGTTCTCACGTTAAAAACGAATCGATAACAGATACAAAATCAATTTGAGTTTTTTATCGTACAACGGCAAGTATAGGACAGGCGAGTAAGACTGAACAATTCAAAGAAATCAGTTGAAATATCACAGATACCTTTAAACCTGCATCAATTACAAACATTTAACTTAATAGTCTCGTATCAAAGGGTGCTGATTATGCTATTCATATAGAAAGTTGGCAGCCCTAGCGCTCGCTCGATCGAGTTCCACATTCAAACGTTTTAATATCCGGCTTCTGATGTTTTTTTTGTAACTACACGTGCTATAGAGTTATGTCAATGCTTCTCGTATTATGCTTAATAATTCTATAGGTTATAGATGTTTTAGTGCAACTCAATTTTAAATTAGCTGGGTAAATTTGAAATGCATAGATACTTGTAGTGTAAGGAATGTAGGTTTTAAGTTGTGTACCTATGTTTTCTTAACTAATTATTTATTGTTTTGTCTAATAGATGGCGGTCTTATATAGCTTTGTTCAAAATAGCAATTTAAATATTGTAATGTCCAGTTGAGAAGGTAAAGTTGTATCGTTTTTAATGTTAAAAGTTTCCACATGTCAACAGCCTATTCCATCGTGAGGGCGTCATATGACTAAAGGAATTTGAGCAGCAGCGTTTAGTGTGGTCATAGATATAAATATACAATTTTATTGCGCCACAGCATTGAACTATTGTAGCTATATAATTTTTGTTAATATTCGTTTAAGTTCCCGATAAATATCTTATCTTACATCTCTAAACCATACCACCCTGAGGGAGGAAAAGGAGGAAGTCTTGATCAGGCCATCGAGACACAGTTGGCCATTTTTCTCCATGAACTTGGAAGATGCCTAACTGACCACTGCTGAAGTGAGTCATTTCTGGTCTGAGATGACGATGATGATGCTCAAAAGCTCAAAATTGAATGCTCAAAAGGCGAAACTGTCAACCCGGTAAAATAATTGGCCTTTCAACACGACCCTGTGCTGTAGTTGCAAGATAGTTCGTTTGTGTTAGTTATCGACGGGGCTGCTTCCAGTCAGGTGCTGGAGGTAAGTTCACACAATGTCACCTGCTCATTATTGGGAAAGTTCCGAAAGCTCTCTTGACTCCCACCCACGCTTTGCCTTGGGGAGGAGAACGCTTATTGTACCTTGTATTTAATAAACTGATATTAATAAAGTTGACGATGTTAACATTTAATACAAAACACGGGGTGTTACAGAAAAACTATATGCATGAGGAAAGGTTTCAGAACAAATAAGTACAGTTCGTTGACGTGATAATAATCACAAAAAGGTTCCCTCTTTTTCATCTAAAAATAGTCTTACATACCGTAGTCGCTCATTTAATTAAATTATATGCACTGTTATGCACTCGGGCTTATATTGCTGTTTGTTACACCTTAAAGTAGTGAATATACAGAATCTTTTGAAATAAACCTACATAAAAACAGCACTATAAAGTTACTCTTTAAACGTAACAAATTTCGATAAAATTTTGTGGGACCAGACCACAACACAAAATGCCCGTAAATTAGGGACTTTTGTGGTAACAGCTAAAACAATACACCACTGAATTTCTAGTACCTGACGCTATTTGCTACAATAAAAAGCGAACTTAATTAGCGCAATTGTCTTGCTTCAAGTACTTGCATTAGTGTAAACGCAAAATTCGCGCACAATAAAGATCGTTATAACAAACCCTCGGGCTAGCCATCCCTATTACTTCGCTCCGAGTTCTCAATTCACATAACGCGCGCTCATTGGCGCGTGGCAACGAACTTCCGCCAATGGCGCTTTACCAACAATTAAAACGCCTAGGGCTGTCTCCTGCGTATTGTTAAATATCATTATAAATCGTGTAATTGAATCCGTCTGTGCTAGAAAAAGGTTCCTGAAATTTAATAAAAATGTGACGCTTTAAACCAAATTAATTCAAGTCTGTATATTTAAAAATACGCGAATGCACCTCAAGTGCACATCACTACATAGTATAAAACAAAGTCGATGTTTTCTGTCCGTCCCTATGTATGCTTAAATCTTTAAAACTACGCAACGGATTTCGAAGCGGTTTTTTTTATTAGATTGAGTGGTTCACGAGGAAGGTTTTATATAAAAACGAATTCCAATCCATCAGAAGGAAAAACATAGAGTTGTATGTGTGGTCTCTGGTTTTTAAATGTTGGTTGTTATATTAAAAACAACTTCTTTTGGCAATTTAGTAATCAAATTTTAATGAAAAACTGCATTTGGTTTACTGTAATTTAACGTAATAGTAATTGTAACAGTACTATCGGTCCGTTTTGTAATACCTGTATTTCAAAATATTGTTTTTATGCCACTTGAAACTTTAAATCATGTAACTTATTCCCCGTCTCCATCGAAATGTAGGGGAGTGGAGGGAGGGCTCGCATTTATGATTATTTACTATAGTTACACGCACTTTCTCGCTTGCTGCTCCATTTGTCTGCGTTTGGAGGTTATTTTTTGTGAGTTAGCGTTTTACGAGGGCGCGGCGATACTTCACTCGGTTATCTCGCGGCACGTTTTAATATACTTTCATCTTTCTCCGCAACACAGGCCGTAACTTTTATCTTTTGACGTCACTTGCGACGGTACCAACATATTTCATTCGCGGAAATTTTATAGAATTATGTTATAATACCTGTATTATTGCCATTGTGGACCATTTGAGAGATGGCTGAATATTTTATCTTACACGCAGCAAAGAGCGAACTCCGTCTACCCTCAGAACCCCAATTAGTGGGACTACCGGGAATAAATTTGGTCAAGCTGTCATAGGTGTTAAAATGTCAGCCGGGAGGGATGCAGGTGTTGTAATATGGCTTTGGAGAATATCCAAAAGAAACCGAATGCCACCACCCCTGGACCCCAGAAGCGCAATCACAAGCTTCTAACTGCATGTCTATGTGTATAGGTTGTATCGTTGGCAACGCGAACAATGGCGGCGCGTCCTGTCGATAACCGCCCGCCGGAAGCGTGCCGCGCTGCCTCTACCAAAGAGCAACAGTTGCCGCGCTCATAATCCGCTGGATACAATATCTTGCGCCCCAAAATGAACCTTTATAGAGAGTTTTATCCCAATTTTATTAGCCTGTCATGTTTTATGGACGGACGTAGGAAGACTAGATTTTTATGATCGCACTTGCCGTCCAATCTAGTGGATGGTTCGGAGATTAAAAGACTGAACATATTTTGGATCGTGATAGCGATCAATCGATAGTTGGGACTTGGGGCAGAATTACTTGGAAATTAATGTATTGACGTGGGCGTAGCTAGAATTGTCACCTTGTCTGTTGCAGGTTACTATCGAGATTGCAAACGCTGTGTATCGTGGCTTTTTTGGTTTGAATTAGGTTGGGAAACTTTTGTTTAGGCTTGAGATACTGCTAAATATATGTATTACTAGCTTTTGCGCGCGGCTTCGCCCGCGTGGGCTTCGAACCCGTGCTTATCTCTATGCATATTTTTTATGAACATAAAAGCGGTTATTGTGACTAAACTATGATAGTTAGATATGTGCTCTCGTCAGATATGTCGACTTTTTTGTTCTTTTTAGGACCTACAAACCCGTAGTACATCATTTTGTTCTATTATCAATAGTTTTTGCAGCGCATAAATAGGTTTTCGATTTTACACCTTGGTTTACAAAATCGCCATTTTCATACGGATCCCTAATTCTTTTGAAAATAAAATATTAAATACCTTCCTCAATGAATGGACTGAATGAAAGATTTTTTGAAATCGGACCAGTAGTTCCTGAGATTAGCGCGTT
Source organism: Clostera curtula (assembly GCA_905475355.2). NCBI lineage: Eukaryota > Metazoa > Arthropoda > Insecta > Lepidoptera > Notodontidae > Clostera > Clostera curtula. The sequence goes on along the minus strand of FR997804.1, from coordinate 278,176 downwards.
CAAACAAACAATACATTGCATTGCATGTTGCCTTAAATCGTCATGGCATAATCAGTGCGAGGAGATATGATATGAACAATTACGAGAATGACGAAAATCTTGATACAAGGAAAGGATAACTTGATATGAAACCATGTGGCATAACTAGTAGGCAAATTCCCCCGGTTCGAATTGATTAATTGTACAGCTCACCGAAGACTGACTCGTGACGTACGCCGGCGACGCCTCATTTACTATCCAAGATAATGATGGTGACGATAAAATAAAGTCGACTTCAAAATATCTAAAAATAACACGCCACCACAGAGTTACCGATAAAAGCAAAATTGCAATGGCCTCGTTTCCGCTATGCGGAAATAACCAACCGATAGTCCATTTATTGATATCTGACTAGTCAACAGTTTGTTTGAAACCCCTCCCACCCCTTATAGTACGAGATCCGGCTGCAGGATTAGTGCGCTGATCGATTAATTGCTAAAAAACATTTTTTTATGTATGCGGACCATCACTATTACATATTTATGAAACAGTCATCTGGCTTTTGACTATTGTGCGTCTATATTCGTTTTAAAGGGAGCGCCATAAAATCAGCGATAATTAAATTTCGCTGTTTCGTGCTCCAGTCGGGGATTAACCTCCGCCACTGTGTTATGACTGCGATAAAATTAAGAGAAATGTCCTTCTGTGTAATTAGTTGTGTTTATGGGCCGCTATGGCGTGGGGCAGCTCCTCATCTCATCTCCATTAGTAATCAAGATAAAACGCAGCCTATATTACGAAGGGTTATGTACGCGGTTGCAAACATATTAAATTAGCATTAGACTCTCTTGTGGCCATTTTGAAAATAAAATTGCACTACATAATATTGTAAATATGCGTACCAATGGGCTCACTACCAGGGATGCTGAAGACCGTGCGAAGTGGAGAAGAAAAAGTCGGAAAGCGGACCCCGGGCGCCGAAGCGAGACTTTGGGCTGCAACCGGGAAACATCGCAAAGATGATGATGATATTATTGTAAATATAAGTCAATTTTTCATAAAAAATGAGACAAACGCCAGCTGGAACAAAAAGCATCTGTTTAATTTTTTTTTTTTAATTTTCACGTTCATAGAAAAATATGCTTGAACAACGCCGCTATAAATGCAACAATAGTTTATTGACTTTCAAGAGAGCCACATCCATCTCTCTCGCAGGCTTTTCTCGGTGGATAATTGTGGTTGGTTGGTATAATATCTGACTATTAGTTTTCGCCTGCTCGCTCAACTAAGTGACATAACGCCTCCCGCAAGCCTCCGGGACATCCCTTAGTGTCAGATTGGAGCGTATGGTACTCGTGGGTCACAGCTGAAAATCAGCGTTAGGTATTTGTACTTGTGCCGATACCTAACATAATGCTGAGCTGGTGACCCTTTGGCGCTAATTCTCATTTTGTATTTATATTTTCCTGTTAACTTTTTTTTTATTAGTGTCAATAAATGAATTTTCTTTCTTGCTAAACTAATAATTCCACCACTTGCCGTTCATTCCAGAGCAATAGCCTGCTTGGGGGAGTATATTACGGTAATGTTTCCCTTCTTCAATTTTTATTCGTACTTTGCTAGTACATGCATCCTTGCCGGCACGAAAATATGTTTGTTCAACTCATTCGATTTGCTTACTATCTCTGTTGAGGCCTAAATGTAACAAAACGATAAATGTAACTTAGTTACGCGCCGCGGTAAAGTTACCATTAATGCTAACAGTACCATTAGCCTCCACATTGCCGCTGAACTGCCATTACTGTATATAATGACTCGTCACGTATGTATGAGTATACTGTCGCGTGGCGTGCCTTCTGCGTACGAAATGTATCTTACGCGCATCTTACGCGACATGAAGTTATCAACTTAGACTGAAATACATATATGTCTTAATATGTATTAGCTTCTCCGCGTGGCTTCACCCCTTTGGTCATCGATCCCGTGCTCAACCCAAGTCAAATAAAAATGCAGCAGAAAATCGCATGAAACTGTGTGCAGTATCTTTTGAGATTTTAGTGAACATACAGTCAGTATTTTTTTATTTATATCTAAGAAAAAGGGATTTCCTGCGTTGCTTTTTTTGGAAGTAATCCAGTTCTATGCTGTAAGTTCCCCTCATTCAAACCTGTACGTATGAGTTTGATTAAGGTTTGGCACACTAAGCTTATTAAATTAGTTAAAAAATAGAATGCTTTTTATCTTGTCTAAAAATGGAATCGGCACAAAAAAAATACCGGAGTCTCATGCAGTGTGATGTCAAATCAGTTAATTTTTGAGTAGGTCACCAATAAACTGTACACAATCTACGATAGGTGTCGCCACTTAAGTGTGACTTTAGAAATAATTTAAAACCCAAGTTATCAAATTAGAATTTTTACTTTGCGAGTAATAAACTACGTGAACGAAGCCGTGGGCTACCTACTATACTATAATATGCGGACGTTTTTTCATAAAGGAGTGCGGAACAATGGACTTGCACACAACCACCGCCGTCGTTGTAAACAGTTTTAATCCATTAACATGGCGGCGTAAACAAGCCTGTCCGTCTGTGATCCACACCCCACCCCTTCGCCCCTTCCCTTCTCGCTCCAAACAACCGGCCGAGGCATCTAGGGTTGGCAACAGTATTTAGTACTATTTCCAATAAGAATGGTCGGGCTTAGTGGTTAACCACTTTTGACTGCAGCTACCCCACTTACCTATTAGATTCCTGCACTTAAGTAAATAAGTGTCCGTGTGTCTCCACGCTTACTCGAATAAGTCTCCACACTTACTTACATAAGTGCGTTTTACGATTTTACGCATTTAGAACACCACGTCACCAACCCATGCTATCCTGAGGGTGTCGTAAGAGGTGTCTAAAGGAACGCAAATGGCGGTTCACCTAGCCGCAAGACAAGGGAAACTTGATACAAACCCTGTGCCAACCCGTCTTGCCAGCGTGGCACAGTAGGCTAAATACCCTCCATGAATGCGGACGAGGGCCGACTCGGTAGTGGATCATTTATGGGACTTAAGCCAGAACTCTACCAAGTGGACCCACTTTCCTTTCTGATGCCACCGTAATGCAGGAGATAACTCCTGTCATGTCATTTTTGTTTGTCATATAGTGCCATGCCAACCCTAAATGAAGGGGAAATTGTGGGGGAGACTGCAACAAGTGGCGCCACGGTTTCGCAGGCCTCGTCCGCAGGCCGATGGTCGCTTGCACTAGTTCTGCCACTGCTACATATGTGGTTGTTTTCCTTTCCTACGCAACCAGTAGTTAGCGTAGAAGAAGTTGTTATAATACGAGGGTGAATCAAAAAGTTCTTAGAAGTGCATATATATGAAACCTTTTTGGATCAAGTTCGATATTCAAATTAAAGAGTGTCTATCACACTATATTTATGCAGACTGTCACTTGTTTTTGTCAGTTCGTTCGCATGTAATAAATTTTTTTGTGCAACGAGTTGCTAAAATGTCAAAATTATGGATAAAAGTGAGTTAAGTGCGGTGATAAAATATCTCAGTTTGAAAAAAATGTCTACGAAGGAAATTTTTTTGGACATTCAGCAGACATTAGGGGGTGATGCTGTACCCTATTCTACGGTTGCGTACTGGGTGGCTGAATTTAAAAGAGGTAGATCAAGCTGTAAAGATGACCCGCGTTCTGGGCGGCCTTCAACCTCCGTTACAGAAGAAAATGTCAAAAAGGTTGAGAATCTGGTTTTGGAAGACAGAAGAATGACTATAAAACATATAGCTGAGATCCTAAAGATATCTTTTGGTAGCGTTCAATCCATTTTAATTGATTCACTGGGGTTCAAAAAAGTGTCTGCAAGATGGGTGCCACGAATGTTAACCGACGAAAACAAAAAGCGACGTTTGGAAATTTCCAAGCGTAATCTCGAAATGTTCCAGCGTGATTCGGATAATTTTTGCCGTCGTCTTGTCACCATGGATGAAACGTGGGTCCACCATTTTGATCCTGAAACTAAAAGACAAAGCATGTCTTGGAAACGACCATCCTCTCCATCCATTAAGAAATTTCGAGTTGCTCCTTCCGCTGGCAAAGTTATGGCCTCTGTGTTCTGGGATAGTGAAGGAATCCTTTTTATTGATTACATGCCAAAAGGCCAGACGATAACTGGACCCTATTATGCAAATTTAATCCCGAAAGTGCGTGAAGCGATTAAAGAAAAACGTCGTGGAAAACTGTCGTTGGGCGTGTTGTTCCTTCAAGATAACGCTCCTGCCCATCGATCGGAAGTTGCGCTCAACGCAATCCGCTGTGCTGGCTTCAATCTCCTTGACCACCCACCATATTCTCCGGACTTAGCCCCAAGTGATTTTCACTTATTTCCAAAATTAAAAGAGGAAATTCGTGGAACAAAATTTCACGATAATGACGCGGTTATAGCTGCCGTAGAGGACTTTTTCGAGAGTCAAGAAAATAATTTTTTTTCACAAGGAATAAGGAAGTTAGAAACGCGTTATTCTAAATGCATTGCATTGGAGGGAGATTATGTAGAAAAATAAAATATTATTATTTAAATCTTTGCATTTTTTAATATTGATTCCAAGAATTTTTTGATTCACCCTCGTATGTTTGTCAACCTAACCATAGACCTGCTCATGATCTCTTCATAAATGTAAAATATCTTCCAAAAATAACGGAATAAACGATTTATTTGTAAAATATTTTTTTATATTGCGCCAGAGCAGAAAGTTTCTCGCTTACTGTTTCCCTTTCTTTTTATATTAATTGCTCTATGTCGTGTGTGTGTGTGTATGATGTCTATCCATCCAAAATACCCGAAAATATCCTAATCTAGTGGCCGATGTTGTTAAACTCTTCTAAAACGGCTTGCTCGATGTTTATAATTTGTAAGCAGACTATGCGCGATTTAGACAACCTAATGGTGGGCACTGACCAATGTTACGAGGTGTAATGTAACATTCGCATCGAGCATTTAAGATAGGCGTTTTGACGAGCATGTTGCTTGCTTGTTGTTCGTCAAAACTCTGTGTTCCGTATTCGCCGCCAATTCATTCAAGATGGCCGACAGCGAGGTCGTGTTGGTATAGCTTTGTTAAACACTGCTTCTTCTCTATATTTTTCTATAAAATACAGAGTTTTTTCTTTGTTCCACTCCATCATAAAAAAATAAATTAAATAATTACGAGAGGAACGACGTGTGATCTCTCGTGACGACTCGCAACTAGTCGCAACAGCGTACTGACTGAACCGCGTATCAGTCAAAGGATTCGCCAAAAAACCGACAGCCGGGTGAAGCACTCAAAGCGAGCAACGAGCGGCTCGTTGCTCGCTGGTTTCCCCGTAACACGACGTACTGACTGCTCGAATGCTCGCTGTGTAACACGTTACATTACGCCCCGTAACGCCGGTCAGTACCCAGCTTCACTATCACTATCATTATCATTACATATAATAAAACAAAGTCGCTGTCGTCTGTCCGTCCCTTTGTATGCTTAAATCTTTAAAACTACGCAACGGGTTTTTAGGCGGTTTTTTTTCAAGTTTTTTTCAGTGATTTAAGAGGACGGTTTATATGTTTAATACATCCATAATATTGTAGCGAAACACTGATAGTTTAGACGTTCTTCATTGCACCCGTGCGAAGCCGGGAAGGATCGCTAGTAAGAGTATAATGAAGAAACGATTCTTGCGTATTTATTAGGTCTGAGTATAGATCGTAGGCTATTTTTATAGCCTGATAGCTGACAAAATAACGTTTGTTGGGTCAGCTAGTTCTTTCATAGAAGACAAGTTTAGTTGTTAAAATTAATTTTAAAATAATATTTTCGAATTAAGGTTGTTGTCAGATCTCGTTACGAATATTTTGCCAACCATATATTCTTATAAACTGACGTGACGTTATGGTGACGAATCGCGATAGAATTTGAAGGTACATTTGAGCACGGTGGACTTTCAAATTTGTATATTACGGCCGGCGTATCTTGGCGAGTCTGAACATAGGCTCTGCGAACTTTAGCGCATGTATACTCGTGAAGAAAACTTATTATCTTTTTTTGATATTTATTTAATTTGTACTAATTGGTCACTATTGGTTAGAGAATAAAAAAATGATAATAACTGTTTTCTTCACGAGTATACATTCGCTTAGATTCACACTCGCCAAGATACGCCGGCCGTAATATACCGCGATTCAGACCCGTGCTGTTAGTTTCATTAATTTCAAATGTGTACAAATTGCGAAAGTCGGTATTGTTGTTAACCCTAACATACTAATGGCGCGTAGACAAACCTCTAAGCTACGATTTGGACTTGGTTCTGAGCCGTCGAGTACAATTTCACAAGCCAAAACCTTGCGTATAATAAGTAATGGTACCAGCCTCCGGGGAAATAATTGTGATACATGCGGTGGGCCCGCATTGCTAGCTTAGGTCTTACGGAATCTCCTGCTTCATAATGGACTTTGGGAAGCTTGTCACTGTTTATCTTGGGAGCTTACCGGAGTTTGTGGTCTCGGGGCCTGTTTGACATCAGAGTTAGTTTCATATACATTAAATAACAAACTTGATAGTCAGTGAAATTTCGTTTCTTTTTAGTCACATACGAAAGCTAAGATTTCTCCCCGTGTGTCCCCACGGAGCACCGATCAGATTATCAGAAACTTCCTCACCGCACGTTGGATAACAACACTTGTTGTTAAAGCCAACAAAACCCAGCACACGTGGTGGTAGGATCTAATGGCCCGCCCGGCTATCCTATATCCGGCAATCAGTTTTATTGTGTTTCGTCGTGTGTATATGAGAGCCAGTGCCCGACAAGCCATTTCCTTGAATTACGTGCCCCATCTTAGGAATTCCTTTCCATTGTGGAAGCCTAGGGTCAAAAGAATTCAAGTCACTGATAAAAAATAAAATAATCTTATTGTTTAGTTGCTCATAATGATGATATAACCATTTTCCGAAACAAGGCGTAATTAGTAATTGGAAATGTCTTAATCCCTCCAAAAAATACCTACTGCAATTTATTAAATAGCTTGGTTAATGTGTAGCCCGCATATACAAGGTTGACAAATGTATCTAGTTAAAGCAATTTTGTCACCAGCGGGCAACTGCTGAAATGTTACAAACAATATCTATATCACATAATATATATATCTATATCACTAGTACTGTTGAACGTCTTGTCGTGGCTTTTGGGTTTGTGATACATTCTGCATCCGTTCTGACGAAATCCCCGATTAGTTACAGTAATTAATCAAATAACTTATTTTTGTTAGATTTTAAATAGATTTATATCCGCGTGCTTGATGCTGAATATAAATACAGTTAGCGTGAATATAATTGAGTACAGCGAAGTTCTCTCTGCCGCGTCTGAAGAAGCTACTTCAATATTCCGCTTGAGGACTCTTCTGAGAGTTACGCTCTTACATCGATACCGTAGTTGATATTAATTAACGAATTCCTCACAAGCTCACTCTTAATTAATTATACTGGAAGCTTTTAACTGAAATTCTATATAAATCTCACTGTATTAACTTAGAATACGAGTATCTCCACATTAAAGAGTGAATTATGTATTAATATTTACAGGGAATTGAATAGTGTTGTTCTCAAAATCAGCATAATTTTTTCATTTGATGGTTGATCGCTGCCGCAATTAAATGTATTAAATGGCCGATAAATCCTTCAAAATTATGTAATGTAATTATTTCAGTCAGTTAACCGTTTCGTCTTGGACTCGACACTGCCATTCAGTTTAGGGTTCATTCAGTTGGAACATTTAATAATGGTATTTAGCTGGGTACTGACCGGCGTTACGGGGCGTAATGTAACGTGTTACACAGCGAGCATTCGCGCAGTCCGAACGTCGTGTTACGGCGAAAACAGCGAGCAACGAGCCGCTCGTTGCTCGCTTTGAGTGCTCCACCCGGCTGTAGGTTTTTTGGAGAATCCTTTGACTGTTACGCGGTTCAGTCAGTACGCTGTTGCGAGTCGTCACGAGCGCACGCGGTGCGCCGCACTTCGCGAGTGATCACACGTCGTTCCTCTCGTAATTATTTAATTTATTTTTTAAAACATGGAGTGGAACAAAGAAATAACTCTGTATTTTATGGAAAAATATAGAGAAGAACCAGTGTTTAACAAAGCTATACCAACACGACCTCGCTGTCGGCCATCTTGAATGAATTGGCGGCGAATACGGACCACAGAGTTTTGACGAGCAACAATAGACTTGGGCAACACAGTTCCTATAGACTCGGTTCACCAAATCTCGTTCAGTAAAATGAACGAGTTCACCTAAATCGTTCACCAAATCTCGTTCAGTAAAATGTACGAGTTCATTTAAATCACTCTACACTACAGTTCATTTCGCTCTGTGACTCTGTGAGTCTTGAACATGAACTTTGAACGAGAGTCTATTTTATAGTTTAACGATTTAGACATTTTGATTTCCTATAAACTTTCACTGCTGTATGACAATTTAATTTTTAAACTTAAAATTTATAATAATTACAAATACTAATTACGATGAACGTTATTACCTATTAGTAAAAAACAATAATACTAATAAAGTTTAGTCTCGGAAATCTTTTGAAGTTCTGTTCACAAACAAACAACATAACGGGCACAAAATCGTCATAAAAAGACGAATACATATAGAAAAAGAAAGCGCTTTATAGTAGACAGTTCGCGCGAATACAACAATACCATCGCGGCAACCCGGTTTCGAATCAGAGAGAGCGGGAGCGACGAGCCGGTGAACTGCAGAACTACAGTTCGCGTGAATACAACAATACCATCACGGCAACCCGGTTTCGAATCAGAGCGGGAGCGATGAGCCGGTGAACTGCAGAACTAAAATACTCCACAGAGTTGATTTAGTTCAATTCGTTCACTGCCAATGAGCAGTTCAGTGGAACGAATCACTCGTGAGTTACACAAGTCTAAGCAACAAGCAAGCAACATGCTCGTCAAAACGCCTATTTTAAATGCTCGATGCGAATGTTACATTTCACCTCGTAACGTTGGTCAGTACCCACCTTTTGACGTAAAACGAGACGTTCTGCCGGAGCCGCTTAAATTTTCCAATTTGATTTCTTCAAAATTCCTGGTAGTTTTTGTGTTAATATCTTGTAATAATTACATTCTTATTGTTTCAGAACCAGGCCAAACCACCCTGGAGCGGTGGTGGAATTATGTGATAATCCTCTCGACGCGAGTAAGGTACGTTTTATTTAAATTAATATTCTATCTTTGTATCGATAGTAATCAGCTCCTGTTTTAGTCGGGATCGTGTATACATATGTATAATAATCCTGCGATCTATACACAGGATGTCCCAAAAAATAGTGTCAAGCGGAAGTCCAGAGATAGAGCACCCCTTGGGGTACACGAATCACCACCATGTATATTCTGCGATTTTTCATAGTTTTCAGGAGTAAATTACTTTTGGCTAGCATTCCACGGATCTACGACGCTATAAATCTCGCCAATGGCAAATCTTGTACAGAAATTCGTTTTCCATTGTGCACCCTATCCCGCTCGATAAAGTGTAAAATATCTTAAAATGAGAATAGAATATTAAAGCGTATATGGCCGGTATGCTTATAAATCTCTCTTTGAACGAGAATTCAAAGAATACACGGTTTTGAATTTTTTGAGTGTGGCTATGATCGGCTCCGTGCTCCACAAAGAATACCCGACGACAAGATGTTTTAGCTAAACAAACCCCGTTTGCTGTTCCAGCTCCTAATAGCTTTTGAAACGGGACTAGTTGTGGTGTGGGACCTGCGTGCTCGCGCCCCGGAGTGGCGGGGCTGCCTTGGCACGGGGGGCCCCAGCGATGGCATCCGCGCCGCAGCTTGGCAACATGATGGCAAGCTCATGACGGCGCACACCGACGGGGCCCTCGCCACGTGGACCACCCGCGCTGCTAGGCCGTCCTCTCTGTCGTACCCTCACGGTAACTAAACTAAACAATGTCTACTAACGAAACAACCGATCTGACCGGCGGAGCCATTAGTCGTTTATATTGATTTATGCCACGACAAATGTTTTGCGTTTATTATAGTGCTCGGGACAATCCCTCAAATTATTTTTCAGAAAGATTAGCCCAAATTTTTCCATAGACTTGTTCACCATGAGCAACGGTGTAATATCGATGGCTCTCTTTAATTTCGAAAAGATATGAATAATCTCTCATGCTATCCGTATGCTTTGTGCCTTGATGGTGTGGGTGTTAGGTAAGTCACAAATGATGCTTTGGGATCGGAGCGTCATTTGTGTTATCAACCGTACTTAGTGTTGAGAAGAAGGACATTGCACTAATTTGGCCTTCCCCCGTGTATTCCAGCTAAAGCAAACAAAGATGGCAAACTGGAGCCGTGCAAAGCCATACTCAGATTGGAATGGAAAACTGCAAGAACGGGGTATGTTAAACATTTTAAATTTATCTACATCATCATCGAATCTGTCTGTATCATATTCAAGGGTTATCTCTCTCCCGGGACCGCGACTGCTGCAAGCGTCGGGGATTGAATGATGTAAAATAAATCCGTTAAAAAGTACTAAGTTAAATTTCTTCTTTAATTAGCTTTTTACTTTTTACGAGTATTAGCTAGACGACATAACTTATAATGTATTCTCACGTATGCTCGTCGTAATTCACCTTATAAATTATGAAACAATCGGTTGTCACAACACATAGATAAGCAATTACAACTTTAAGGGCTATGAAACCAGATAGAGTGCTTTTATAATTTCCGTTTTGAAGAAGCACTTGTTGGAACTGGCACAAACAAACACGAGTCGCCCGCACAAGTATATCTCCACTTAGATAAACAACTCGTCGCCGCTCCGTTTGCCAGGTTATTCACAACTCCAAGTTGTTGTCGTACACAGTGCCAACATTCTTTAAAAGCTTTAGAAATTGGTCGTCATTATACATTATCTACGGGTACCAACGATTTTTGCAGCGCATACGATGCACGAATAGCTCGCAGATGGCAGGATTTTTCCTTACATTGGAAAATTCACACTACATCTTTATAAATTATAGCCGATTTGTTTTTCTGATGTGTAAGCTCTATAATTGTAAAGTTTCATCAAAATATCTTCATCCTAAATAGATAGACCTAGTTATAATTTTATGTTGCTAAAATAATATAAATAAGTCAGTGAGCGTGTCTTTTTCCACCGTTATTTTCTTTAACAAAATATTTTTCCCACATATAACAATCTGTTCTTTCTGGGTCCGAAAGACATCGACTGAAATGTGAAGCACAAATTAAATATTGCAACAATCCAAAATATGCACTATGCCATGTACGAAAACAACTTGAACCTGTTCACAAGAATAACGCATGTAGCAGGCATCGTTCACCTCAACCAAATTATAGGGCCCATCACACGTCGCTACCGCTGTCCAAAGTATTTATGAGCGCGTGACAACTCACAAAACCAAATTACTGTGTACAGTTACAAATCAATTCATATTCTATTTTGAAGTCAAAAAAGTCTGAAGAGCGATTCTGAAAAGTATTACAGCTTAGTTAGCAAAGAAGTTATTCCGAGGCGAACATATCAAATGTTGCCAATAGATTTATTTGTGTTGCGAAGAAGTCGTCCGAGGCTGAGCGCTCACTGAACTGGAAATTGCGGAACTATGCCCGGCATTCTTAGTTGGAACTTATTTAACTTGATTATGACTGCTGGAGTCGTCTCGACGAATATTTTGTATGTAATACCGGCCTAAACGTTATTAGGAAGCCTAATCTTTTTCAAAACTTAAAACAAAATTGACTATTTATTATGCTATGTGTATATCATATTTACTTTTATACAAACCAAGCTTGTTTATTAATATTAAATACTGAATAAATTTTGCAGCTATCACCGTTTGAATATTCAGAGAGGTCTAGGCAACTAAATGGAGAGTTTAAGAATTAATTCCACTGATTAATATTTCAAGTGCAGTATGCTAATGAGGCTATGTCTGTTTCAAGCGAGAGCCTGGTGATATTCAGCGGAGGCCTGCCTACGGACAAGGCAGGCCGCACGCACAGCATCACCGTCCTCAATGGGAAGACCACCACCGTGCTCGAAATGGAGCACAGCGTCGTCGATTTCGTCACCCTGTGCGAAACCCCACACACTGCAGGTATGGCTTACAGAAGCTCGAGCATATCTGGTTTAAGACATTTATTCCACAAAAAGAATACAATTCACTTACATGGGAATACATGATGGATTTTAAAATATAATATTAATCTACGAGTGTAACTGCATTAAATTGTGGGTAAACTAAAATATAACAATTTCGTATTCTATTACGTATATCTTTGATAGAAATTATGTCAATGGCCATCGGAAAAATTAAAATCTGCAGAAGTCTTTCAAGATGTGGTACCTAAGAGTTTTTTTATAACAATTATATGATTGTATTTCCTTAATGTCATTAGGCAGTTTATTGTATAACTGGGCTCCTTCATAAAGAATATTTTTTAGTCCATAGTTGGTTCGTGGACGATTTAGGGATAGATCATTCATTCTTCTTGTTATCCGATTTTGCGTTTGTCCTATTTTTGTAAAAGTTAATTTAGTATGTATACGTTTATCTAAGATTTTTCGCACTAGTAAGCATGTGTTATATTTGTATGTTTGAAGTAAAGTCATTATTTTAGTTTCTTTGTATATTGTTTCTGTTGGAGTGAGGTAGTTATAATGGAAGAGCATTTTAATAATTTTGTTCTGTGCTATTTGCAGTGGTTTCAAATTTGTTTTGGCGGCTATACCCCATACTTCTATGAGGTATTCAAGATGAGGTTTTACCATAGTATTATATATTATATACCGTACCGATTTTGGAAAGCAACGAACGTTCCCCCGTAGTACATACATGATTGTTGACAGTTTGGAGCCTATTTTCTCTATGTGTGGTTGCCATGTAAGGTGTTTATCTAAGTAAAGGCCTAGATATTTTTCTAAGCTAACTTTTGTTATAGATTTGCCATTAATTAATAAATTTTGATGAGGACTTATCGTTTTATTTTTGGCACTGAATATTAAGTAGTTGGTTTTTAATATATTTATAGTCAATAGATTATGATGAAACCATTCGCAAAGAGTATTTAAATCTTGTTGGGCCTGTTGAATAAGAGGCTCTATATTATTACCATAGTAAAATAAGCTGGTATCATCTGCATACAGCTTTATGTCTCCTATTAAACCTAGGTCTTGTATGCCGTTAATATAAATAAGGAACAACAGGGGGCCGAGAATTGATCCTTGTGGTACTCCAAAATTAAGGAACTCGCGCCTGCTCTGGATTCCTCCAATGCAAACGACCTGTTGTCTGTTAGAAAGATATGAACGAAATATATCATGAGCAGTTCCCCGTATTCCTATATCATAAAGCTTTTGCAAAAGTAAATTATGGCTAATGGTATCGAAAGCTTTTTTTAGATCAATGAATATGCCCAAAGCCACGCACTTTTGATCTATTCGTTTTAAGAGTTGTGACCAAATCAATAGTAGCTGACAAAGTGTTAGAGTGTGGACGAAAACCATATTGTTGTTTTGATAGGAAGTTAATCACATCAAGATGCCTGTTTAGGCGATCATAGATAATTTTCTCATAGACTTTAGAAACACTTGAAAGGACGGAAATTGGTCGATAATTGTTAGGATCAGATTTCTTACCAGATTTAAATATAGGGCTAACTTTTGCCACTTTAAGCGAATCGGGAAAGATGCCATTTTGTAAGGTTTGATTTATGCAATCGGTTAATTGTTGGCCATGTAGGAATGATGATTTTAATGTTACTAATACTGGTTTAGCAAGAAGTAGGTAATGTTCAACCGTAATGAGGAAACCAATCATGAGAAATTGCAATCCTGAATGGTAGACGAGTGTTTGAGTGAGAGTGTGCTACGTTTTCGTGATTATTACACAGTGAATTTAAACACTTGGTCTCCTGTAACCAACACTGCTGCAAAGCATTCGACACGTCGGGAATAAATAATGTAATAAAATCCACGCGATCCGTTAAATTATTGTACTTTAGAATCTTTTATAGTTAAAACTAAACGATTTGGGGTTTAAAATCGTAGGTACTAAAACGGAGATTGGCAAAATGTATTTATTTAGATAATATAGACAACTAGTTGTATCACATTGTAAGTGAACTTGTATTGTTCTTAAGAGTATAAATTCTTTAAACCGAAACCGAAGATTAATTGTACGTTTTCCGTGCTTACAGATTACCAGGAGCCCTACGCCATCGTGGTACTTCTGCAGAATGACTTAGTAGTAATAGACCTGCAGTCCCCCGGGTACCCGTGCTTCGAGAACCCGTACCCCATGGACATTCACGAATCGCCCGTAACCTGTTGCTCCTACTTCGCCGACTGTCCTTCCGACCTGGTGAGTGTACGACATAATACTCGGCTCGGGTAAGTAACGGAACTGGATAGCTTGATGAACTTGAATGTCTTTATTAGGATTAATACATAATTATTTATTCATATCAACGGGCATATCTAACTTCAACGGCATTTATATTTTAGATCCCAGCGTTCTACTCGGTAGGCCGGCAAGGCAACAAGAAACCGACAGGGTTCAGCGAGAAGCTGTGGCCAATAAACGGGGGCGAATGGGAGCCGGCCTCGTGCTCCTACAGCGAAATTATACTCACAGGGTAAACTAGTTTCCACATCGCATGATCATCATCTCGGATATTTTGCATACTACATCTAACGATTGCATTTGTTTTCACAGACATGCAGACGGCAGTATTAAGTTTTGGGATGCGAGTGCAGGGACCTTACAAATTTTGTACAAATTAAAATGTTCTAAAGGTGAGGTTCTACTCTTAATTTAACGGAGATCAATCCATTCATTTGTGAAGTACTCGTCAAACTGCTCAAGTTGTTTTGCAGTATTCGAGCGGCGCACTCCGGGCAGCGGCGGCAGCGCCTGCTTCGACGAGGACAGCCCGCTCGCGATACAGCAGATAGCCTTATGTGCGGAGTCTAGACGGCTGTGCGTGGCTCTGCCCCATGGTCACGTAGTGTTGTTTAAATTTAGGAAATCAGAAATCCATGGAGAAACTTCCGTGAGTCTTTTTCAATTGCACGCATGCGCCTCTCTATGATTTCGATATCTATCGCGAGACTCGGTGGAGATTTAGCTACCTTTCAACATTTTTAATTTGGTTTCCAGGTGTTAGAAATCCCTATGATAACTGACACGTTAGAAGAAGAAGGATCACCGGAAACGGAAGGAGGTCGATCTATGTCTTTTAGTAGAGGTGGTGATCCGGGAGAAGGAGAAAGCAGAAGAGTAAGTAGATGCACGCTCCACGGTGTAAATAGAGCTCAATAAGTTACGTTCTCACATTTATTTTGACGACGTCCTGTCTTATCATTTGTTGTCTGTCGAACAGTCAGGTGTATGGTCCGGCTGCAGCATGGGGGGCGGTGGCTCCCTAAGAGTCCGAGGCGCAGAAGGATCCGGTGGCGCCCGTCGGGCCGCCGGGTTCCAACCCACGCTGGTCGCCCTGCAGCAGGGACCTCCGCATCCCATCACGGCACTGACTATCAATTCCTCATACGGGCTGTACGTCCTTCCGTGTACTATACAATTTTAAATGAACATTTATTCCGATTTCGCCATACATAAAGTAACTACACAGAACATTTTGAAGTTCCGGTGGTGTTTGTGAGTCCATAAATGACACTGCATAATACACTCTGCCGAGCTGGGCCTCCTGCAAATAGGAGCAACTGTGCGACACTGGCGGGTTGGCGGAGGGCTTTATCAAGGTCTCCTGCTCCTCGGGCTAGACACCCTCGGCTGGACGGTGTCGTCGGTGGTAAATGTAAGGGGTGATGGTGGAGTGGCGTTGCAGCATGGCGTGGGGCGGCGAGCGCGGCGTGGTGGTGGTGGACGTGGCGCGGCGCCGACTGGTGCTGGCGCTGGCGCCGGGCGCCCTGTACGCGCCGCCCGACGCCTGGCCCCACGCGCGGGCCCGCCCGCCCGACCGGCAGCGCTCGCCCAGCCTCGACCAGGTACGCCTAGGGCGGGAGTGGGACGCACTGTTCTCAAGTCATTCTTCGACCGAGCCACATCGAGTAAATCGATCATGGCAAATAGGTATACCGTAACTGGCCGTACTTTGACGGACGCGCACGTCGGGAGATGACGCCACGACTAGCACGCGATGTAATGTCACGCAAACGAAACTTCACCTTACATTTAATTTGCTCGTTTATTTTCTTACAATAAGTTGCCGAGGCCTTTGGGCCGCACCCCGGTCCGCGTTCCCTTTATGTTTTATGATTTTAATATTTGTTTCAAGTAATTCGTTTATCCCGGCTCGTCCCAGTAGCGTCATCTGGCATGGCATCGTTAGTGCATTCTTTACACTCGGCCTGTCTTTCCCTCCTATCGCATTACATAGAAAATCTTTCGTCAGTGAGATTCAGATTTCGGTCCCGCGTAACAATTCCCTGGAACGCTAAGCGGGCAGCTAGCGATCCGTGAACGCCAAAAGTATAAGTAGTTCTCCGCCGAAAGTCCTCCTCTTAGCGACCCGTCGTCACAGCTCACGACATGCCATAGTCCTCTCGCACTACTCGCGCGGTCGCGCGGTCACCTTAGCTTCACCAATGATGTTTTTTCCCGTCCCCTCCCTCACAAGTTGGAGGAGTCTTCGAGGCCTACGCCTGCAGCGAGCCCGGGTGCCAACGCCGCCGAGATACCTGCCGCTGCGCCCGAGGATTCGGCTCCCGAAGACAAGCCAAAATTAGATTCAAGGAGGAAATCGACGTCCTGGAAGAACTTTAATCTAAAGCGACAGCTCTCTAAAGTGGATCTCAAGTTCAAGGCAGCGTTCGCGGTCCCCACCGAAAACAATTTGGAGGAGGTGCCCGCGGAGAAAAGTCACTCGCAATTCTACTACGAAGCCGCGGACCGACCGGATGCACCGACTCCGCTTCCTGAATCGAATACCTCCAACACTGAATCACCAGATAGCGAGGACAAGACTACGGACGTGGAAGAGGATGGCGCCAAGAGCACTGAAATGAGCCAAGCGTCGTCGCCTCTGAGAATATGCTCCGACGTCTTCGAAAGGATGCACAAAGAGATACAAGAGAAGCGGTCTTCCGACGTTTACGACCGCATGCACAAGGAGCTTCAGGAGCGATGGCAGGATAAAGAGAGGGTGGAGGCGAGTGCCAGCCCCGAGGTGGCGCCTTCCGCGGTAGAAGAAGAGAAGGCGCCGCGGCCCGACAACCTGCCGCTATTCGAAGAGGACGCGCCCCCCAGCAGGCCGCCCCGCCAGAAGGGAAAGATGAAAAAGGAGGACGTGGAGAAGCGGGAGCAGCGCGATCAGAGACTGCTGTCGGTGCCGAACATTAAGTACAGCCGGCAGGAGGCCCGCCGCCGGCCCGCCGGCCAGCAGGCCCCGGCCTCGTTCGCCGGCACGCTCATGCGCCGCTTCAGTAAGTATCCCACGCGGCTCATCTCACCCCATGCCATACTAACGCGGCTCACTACCGTAGCACTAGACCGTTTCTGTACTAGAGTAGTTCGATCGTCTCCGATTGGAATGGTAATGGTTTGGCGATTTTTATGGTTCACTAATATCGTAGCTCCCTTTTGGATCGGGTCTCTCTAGACTTTTGGCTAGCTAGAGGTGATGGTAGTTAGATTTTTATAATTGTATACATTCGGACCGGTTTCGAGTAACTTGAGATAATTTCTGAGCGACCGATGGTAGACTTGTGACGGTAAGATTGCGATTCGCCAACGATTCGCAAAGGTCAAACCAACATGCTTCGTGCTTTTTGTGATATTTGGCTTTTTATTTGATTTTTTTATTCAATATTTATATTTATATAATACATAATGTAAACTCGATATAAATACACAAGTATATTGATATATGTATAAGGTCACGTGTACAAATGCACAAGGTGAGGTATCACAGGTGATTGATGTTTACATTTCTTTTATTCCCAAGGAAAAGGACTCGTCCGATGAAGACTCTAACTGCCTTAAATACCTTTTCGCCGACCTCCTCGGTAATGAACAGTTCAAAACGGTTTGCATCGATGACGTAGGTGATCTCTGTGTTGTCGTTTGAGATGATGTTGAAACTGCTAATGGTACAAGCTGAGTAGTCGGTCCCCAGCTGCACCCGACGCTTGTAGCCTCCACAATCCATGCGCTCATCTCCGTCGGCGATTCACGTGTGCTCATGGATGGATTTTCCCCAGGGGATTTAGTAGCGAGCTTGTGCCACAGACACGAACCGACACACGCTGACAAAGCCACCGAGGAAGCGATAGAGCCCGCGCGAGTAGGTATGGCCCCAGGAACTCTAACTCGAACCGCGACACCCGACACGACACTAACTCGGCCGTAGGCTCGGGGCTCGGCCGCCCGAACTAATCCTGGCACAGAGATCACTGTAGCTAATCCGCGTCCATAACAGAGAGGGTCTTCAATGTGATACGTGGGGTGGTGGAGGGTACCGGTGCGGTCACCGTCGAGCTCGCTCCGGGACCTCGTCCCCCGGAGCGGGTTTGAGCGGGCCGCGGTGGGGCGGGTGGGGTGGCGGTGGCGGTTCGCTGCGGGGCGGGTGGCAGCGTGTGGTGTGTTGTAGATGAACGGGCCTGGGCCGGCGCCCAGCGGCGGGGGAGGCGGGGGCGGCGGGGCCGAGGGCGGCGAGCGCCCGGCGGGAGTGGTGGGCGTGGTGGGAGCGGTGGGCGGGATGGGCGGGGCGGGCGTGCCTCGCGCGGTGCGCCGCTCGCGCTCGCAAGGTACCCGCAAACTGCACAAGTGCCTGTCCACGGCGTCCGACGTGTACGCCGCGCCCCCCGCCCCGCAGCACTCGCTGCTGACGACGCGCCAGTATTGCAGTTTTGGTAGTACAGTCACCTTGTCTAGGCCTCGACTCTTTCCGTTCTGAGGCAGTCGCAGTTTCTTCTTGGTTGTTCTCCTTGGTTCCGTTTTTGTTGGACGAGCGCTCGCTTGAGTCGGCGCCCCGGGCCCGCGCTTTGTGTGCACCGTGAGAGGCGACGACGTCCGGCGGAGACCGTCGACACCTCGACTCCTCCCTTGTCCGACCCTTCCCTACTTCCACGTCTTCGTTCGTAGCCACATTGACCTGTAATTAAAAGAAACTCTGTCGCAACCGTCGAGTAATGTGCAACGGTCTCCGCCTCGTGTCCGCCCGCCGACGAATGTGATGTTCTTTCCGATAATATCTTGCAAGTGTTCAATGCTACTGATGCCGTCAAGCGTGCTCTAAGGTCTGTTCTCATTCTCACAGTTCTCTTTCATTTGTTTTTATTTCTTTTACGTATTTGAGTTGGTTTCTCGACACTCACTGATATACTTCTTTCTATTACTGAATACTCTAACATATTGTTGCGAGTTCGATGATACGGTTCAATATGACGGCTACATCTGTTCAACGATAATATCAGTCACGATTTAACAGTTTTCTTCAATGGCCACAGCGACCGGATCGTCAAATTCATAACAACTATTGTAAGAATTTTGGTCATAAAATACCAAACAGATGTCTCCGTGATAAAATATTACCCTGACTTGCTAAACTCACAATATAAAATGTCGATAATCCGACAAATTGGCTTATCAAAGCAGGCGATTGCTAGATATTGTTAAATTATTGTTTCGTCCCCGTCCGTTTGTTTGCGACAAGCATGTGTTAATTTGTGTCTGTGTTTATTTATTTGTAAAATTTCCAATTTCAGATCGGAATCATTTACTAGGTAATCATTGGTATACCTCACCTACATTAGTTTCGGTTTATTTTATGTTCTAGTTGTTTTCTCCGTGTAGTTATCCTTTGTTGTCATTTCCGAATCTCGACCTAGAATGAATGAGCGACATCTGTTCTATTGTGCTAGTTGTCCACGTCGGCTCGAGCCGTCTCTTGGTGTACGTGATAATGTGCAGCCGGCGGCGGAAGGGCCGGGCGGCGCTCGCCTCGGCCTCGGGGGCCAACCTTGGCGAGCGCCGGCCGGGCCCCTGCCGCCCAGCTATCACGCTTGTAACGTGTTGTGGTTTTGTTTGTCGGTACAGAACCACCTTTCCCGCAGACTCTCGCATCTATGGAGTACTTACACATAATGCAACCCAATGGTATCCAAACAACATTTGCATCGTTTTGTGTTAAGTTATTTATCTCTTGTTTTGAATCGTGTTCATTTCGTGGCTCTTGTACACACCGCTAGTTATACATTAGTTGAGAACGTGGCTGTGACTGTCTTGTGATCTTTGTCCACGACACATTCGATTTGCACTCAATTGTATTTGATCGACTTCAAGCGCATGACTTCTAGTTATATCTAAAAGGTGACTTACTACTCAAAACTATTTTTACAACCTATCACTTTTATTGTTACGGGGGACCTGTTATATGTTATGTGTGCATAATATAAGCGAGGCTTTCCATATTGTATTGAGACACATGATCCGTATTGTCGTTTCTTTCGTTTCTGTTTTGCTGTTGTTTCGAACGTCAATATGTTATTAATCACGAGCGATCACTTATTATCTGTTTATTTGCCTTCGTCCGCATCGATGGCTCGCGGCACTAGACTCGGCCCACGACCTATGACCTCTATTCTCAACTATACTCATTCGTGTACTGTTAATGCTGTTCACTACATGACTATTGTTTCTTTTTCTAGCTCGACCACAAAGCAAAAAGTTTATATGGCTCGTTTTTGGCTGCCTCTATATACGGCTGTCATTATGTCTATGTATGCTTACGTTATTCTCCTTACTAACTGTGCTGTAGATGCATGCGCCTCGTCTGGCACCTTTCCTGTGCACACGTCGGTGTTAGTGCATCCTTTGTCTGTCCGTCCACGCGACGCTTTACCCTTGGCGATAACATCCCGACCCTAGAACTTGTTGTAATTAAAGTATAGACTAGAACGGTAACATCAGTAGACCAGACAGACGCTTCCTGGCGACCGCAGGAGCCGCTTGTGGCTAGTGAGCTGACCGTTGTCAATCCATCTCATCCCATGTTTTGTGTTGCCCTTATATGTACATTTTGTAACATTTGTTCGAAGCTTTTCATTAACTCTATCATCTAGAGCTGTTTGTCGATATGCTCCTTAACCTAATATACATTAAATAATTATAAATATTTACTCGAGTGATTTGGGCGATATAATGTATCTAACGTTTTAACTTCTTAATTAATAATTAACTCAACGGTTCCGAAATAAACTAAACGTAAACAGTTGTGCAAATAAGCTGAGATTGGGCGGGCATGCAATGAACCTGTCAAAACGTCCCCGACGCATGAATCTTTCGACTTGGTTACTTTATATTAAAAGCACTTTCACACGTCAACATGGGTATATATACCGCACCTAAATTGATAATTTCAGCTAATTTCACAACAGCACCAGTATAACCAAGCTCCAGCTAGCTAGCAGCTACGCCCACTTCTACGTAGTGAATAGTTCATGTAACTGGTGATGCAGGCCCTTTAAATACCTTTACAGAATTCTTCACCTTTACTCTGTTCTTTGTCCCTACTTCCATTTCAAAATTAGTGTTTGTGACTATGTACCCTCTACCTCGTGGGCCTGTATCTCCGAACATCAAGAACTCCTTACGATGTTGATCACTACAAAGTCTAAATCGCAACATTGCAAACCTTTAGGTACTCCTTTAACTAGCGCTATGACTATTTATTATCAGAAGGTACATATCTGGAAACTCAAACGTGTAATAGCAAATGAACTTGTAGTGATCGCATAATTTCGTAATCTGTTCTTGTGGTGCGGCATACTGGCCGCGCGGAGGGAATAATCCGTGTGTGTGTGTCTGTTGCCAACCGGCCGCGTAGATAAACTGGACAGCTCATTCTCGCGGTCCCGGTCCAGCTCCATGTCCAGCCTGGAAAACATCTCACAGGAAGGGATACAGTGCCTCGCCTTCGCCGATAGCTATACGAAGAAATCTGGTGAGTTCATATCTGGCCTCAAAATCAATACAACTGAATAGATTTCTTTATTGCCATAACTGTACGTACAAAGAGCAGTGACGTAGTCTTGTGTATGATTGTGAAAAGGTAATCCTTACCTCATGAAAATGTTCCTTCATCAGACCCGACGACACTTTTACCGACTTTGTGGATCGGCACAACACAAGGCTCGGTGTTGACCATGATGATCAACCTACCGGAGCCGGAGCTCAGACACACCCAGCCTGTCGTCGTGTCCACCAGTGGTAAGAGCGATTTCTCTACAAGACTAGAACGATACTGTTGCTGTCCCTTAATTTTTACATATTTATGGCACCTAGGGCTCTTGAATCAGAGGCCGAAAATCTCTGTAACTTTGTGGAATTCAATATTTGGGATAAGTTTGCAAAAATATATCGTTTTACCTTACCGCAACATAATTGAACTCATCGCCACTCCCAAAGTGTGGATATTTCATTTTAACATTGTCGATGTATTTTTCACCTAAACCGCTAGAAATAAAGTCTATATTTATGATATGTTCCAGGTGGTCCAATATTTAGGTTAAAAGGTTCAATCCTAACTATGTCATTTCTTGACTGCAATGGTGCTTTAATTCCTTATTCATTTGAAAGTTGGAGGGATGACACTAAAGACGTAAGTTGAAGCTTAAATATTTAATTTATTATAAGTAATGCTCATAATTGATTGAGATATCGTTGATAAATTTCGTTTTCAGGTGAGAGAGCGTCGCGAACGCACTCCTACGAAACAGAGCTCGTCAAGCAGTGGCAGCCGCATGAGCCCTACGCCTGGTTCCAGCGAAACAACTGTCGGTGATCGACAATTCGTAGTTGTGGCCTCTGAGAAGCAAGCCAGAGTAGTTGCGCTTCCAAGTCAGAACTGCGTCTACCGTCAACAAATCGTTGATACTGACTTTGTAGTCAAAGCTGAGACCGTTAGCTTAAAAGGTAACGAGTATTTGTATTCCAAGATCCTTCGGTTGAATCTCGATTCTTATCCAACTTTGACCTTAATCAAGCGTTTCAACAAATTGCTGTTTTACTAGATATGCGCCAATTGTTTTCCAGATAGTGTATGTCTGGTCAATTACCTATCAACCGGCCACCTGGTGGCCTACAGCCTGCCGTCGCTGCGGCCATTGGTCGATGTCGACTTCCTTCCCCTTTCTGAACTCAGGTTGGTTTTGGCGCGCGCTTTCTTGACTTCTTTGAAACACCTTTTAACACATTTAGTCTTAATGTGAACACCATATTTTATGATACTATATTAATTAATATTTTACTTTCACGTTAATACGTAGTTACTACATTTTAATGTAAAAGTGTTCTTGGATGATGCAAAAATTTTCGTCAATGAAGTTGTGCACATTAAAACTAAACTGGTGTGCTGCGCTAATCTAACCGCGTGTGCAGTTGGTGTCGATCTCGCCGATAGACGTCTGGTGACACACCGTATTAGACGATTTCTCTGCACCAAACAAAGGCACTAAATGATAAATGGGCTTGTTAACATAGAACTATTTTCAATCATTAGCTTCGCAATGTAATCTTTCGAGAATGCTATTCTGGGCTAACAACAAATCTATCATCTATTTGAAGATTTCCTTCTCATTTATCATCAGAAGTTTTGATTTAGTAGCATCTATCATTTGCTATTTTATCATTTGGGAGCCTAACGACAGACTTCCTGTACAGTATCGATGTTAGAAATGTTAAAAACGGTACACGTTTGGTGCATCGCGCGCCTTCCCTCGGATCGTCACATAAGACTCGCGATAACGAACGCTGTGCCAAACGTGTCACGGTGTCATTTTCTTGGAGAAGTGTCGTGCACTTCGCTCCTAGACGCAAGATCGCGCTCTTTCTGATCACGATGTAGACAACGTTTTGCAAATCTGTCGAGCACCTCTGTGCTTTCGATATTTGGCACTCTTTCTATTTTTAAGTTTAAGTAAATCGACCACGGTCCACACGACACACGTAGCACCGCTCTGTCGGTCACACGAGAGAACACCGTACTGATTTCTAACAGAATAAAATATATTTCGGTGTTGCAAAATGAATATTATGTATGTATGTACACGTGAACCGACTCCTGCCACACTGGCCCGACACGCTGACACGGAATGCTTCCGACACAGCCCTGAGCCGCGCTAGACTCCCCGAGACACTACGATAGTATGTGCAGACCCTGCATCTCACATTTAACTTTTCTCCCTTAGAAAGATTACCGAATTATAAAAACTTTCGGCGCGTGTCTTTTCTTTGAAATCAACTGGACGCTTTAAATTTGTTGCTCGTAAGAACTACATTTATTAAGATCAATGTATTTCATAAGTAGTTCAATGTATTTCGAGACCACAAATGGAAATCGTCAGTTCGAAGTGAAGACGCGAGCCATGAGCGAGTCAACGAGCTGACTAGTGTCTGTGTTGATGTTCCTGGTAGCTTCCAGACACAGTCCAAACAGAGGGGTATCGTAGACCCTATGCTGTCCATATGGGGCCAGCAACTCATTGTAAACGAGGACACAGATCAGTAAGTCCCGATGCGTTAGCCACATCACTGTCATGTGGAGTCGCTCACTGCGCCTCTGTTGCGTCTAGACATGTTGTTCATGTTGACAGTTGCTTGGTACCTCCTCCTCATACCCCAGACCTTTAGAACCCTTACTGTTTCAACGTTTCACTCGGCTTAGGGCAAATCATTCCTTTATCAGACTCTCCTAAATGGCCAGCTATAAAATATATTTATTACACTGTTATTTGTATATTATTTAAATGGACTAATAATATACTTTAATTTTAATTTAGTGTCTAGGTTCTCTTTAATGTTTAGTTTGTATGCGGAGAACTGAAAGTTGCTAAATAAATGATTTGCCCGCCCCCGGGAGCTGCCTGCACCTTTGCTTCTAGCTGCCCTGGCCTGTCCCCGTCCAAGACATACAACACACACCGTTTACACCCGACACGCACTCACTTCCACGTTATTACTTTTCTTATGCGATCTCTCCTTCCCTTCGAACTCGCTAGAACGTGTGTACTCTTCGCTTCTAGCATGAGCTTCTGAATGTTTTCTTGGATGTCTGTTAGAGGTTGCGAAGCTTTTATTATGTTAAGAGTCTAAAGTTTGTTCAATAGAGAACCCACTACATTGGAGGAAGACGAGGACAGGTGAGAACATCAAATTGAATAGAAAATCTATATACTCTTTTTCGACTTCAATCTTCTACTATGAGTCTATAACTTTCTTCTTTACATTACAAACAACGAGAACAGCGGCACACTTGATCTGTGCGGTACGGTCCAAAGTTGTATGTAAACACGTGGCATGGGATGGTATTTCAGGATAGCGAAGACTTTCTGCTTTAGTAACAGAGGACACGGTCTATACCTGGCGTCGCCCACCGAGGTTCAGAAGTTCACCATCGACTCCGAGTTTTGGTGAGTTACCGTTGATATTTCTTATACTTTCCTCCTTTACTCGTTCGGCTTCGTCGCCACAGACCTCAAACACTTCTCGTACATTTTAAATTTAATCCGTCGGTACAGTCAGCAGTTGAACGAGATGCTAGGCGAGCTGTTCCTGCCGCGGGATATGCCCGAGCCGCCCAAGGAAAGCTTCTTCCGCGGCCTGTTCGGAGGAGGCGCCCGACCGCTGGACAGAGAGGAGCTGTGTGAGTGCACAGTACTCCGTTCGCACGTAACTCCGTCGCAGCGCAGGGCGCACTGCGGTGCTGACGGCTGCCTTATCGAATGTTGCAGTCGGCGAGAGCAGCGGCAAGCCCAACCGCGCCGTGGCCAAGCACATCCCGGGCCCCGCGGCCGCCGTGGAGCAGCTGAACGCGCGCGCGGGCTCCGCGGCGGGCGAGGTGGCCCGCGCGCACCAGCTCGTGCTGGAGCGCGGCGACAAGCTGTCGCAGCTCGAGGACCGCGCCGAGCGCATGCACTCGCAGGCCGGCGAGTTCTCCTCCTCGGCGCACCAGCTCATGCTCAAGTACAAGGACAAGAAGTGGTACCAGCTGTGAGCCGCTCCCGGATGGTGGCGCAGGTCGCTGCGCTTGACGCACAAATCCATGCTCTCCCGGTCGGTTCTCCCGCTTGCCCTCGTTCTTAGGCGAGCGATCTCGACAATCGTAGCGAACGTTGCTTTCCGACATCTCCAGGATCCCGGTACAATATTAGCTCGATCGTCGAGGATAGGTCCCGCGCGGCGGTGCGGCAGTACGCCGCTCTTTCCCGAATCGCGCGATGTGATAATGTAAATAATCGAAGCATTAATATAACTGATCGACTTACTCTTTTTATACGATATAGCTACGTAGGCGGGAAGACAGTCGGGCCGCCCGACGACGGCTCCAATCCCGGATAGATATCTGAGAGGGTGGACTGCCTATGATAGGTACGCGCGGCAGAAGTATTCCTGTACCGACTACTTCTTGGTAGGATAAAACCACTATTTGATTCGACGCAATAGTCTGTTCTATGGGTCCTCTTATTCCTTGGCACTATAGAAACTTCCAGATTGTTCTAGTAGTCTGTCGATTTGCGGTCATACTGACTACGCAATCTTTGCAATTGTTAGTGACGCTGATACACGGTAGATGTACATGATATAGATACAAATGAACACTATGGATAAGGTTAGAAAACAAAATGTTGTTCTGTATAAAGTATTAATTAAATATAAAGAATATTATTAAAGATTGGAAATTTAAGCATTGGATGACAATAATTTTTGTTACTTCTCTCACGAGATTCTCTTGTGTGTTCTACATGTTCATTTTGGTGCCTAGATTATTAAAACTATAATTTGCATTTGTTGCTAATTGATTTCACTTCATATTGTATTCCATAATACTCTTTAAATCTTCGACTAACCAATTCGTTATTACCAGATGTCCAATAGGTTTCGCTCGTTACTCAATGCTTTTTCTTTTTTAATGATTAAAGTAAAGGTATTTTGATAAATTAGCTAATATAATCATTTATTTAGCTACACTATTTTTATAAATACTGCCGGCAAGTGCCGTAACAAAATGAAAGCAATACTTCATGCGGGTTGCAAGCCTAAAAGTAAAACCAGACCAATCGGTGTCGTGTCGGTGTTGCTAGATTAAAATATCAAAATTAAACTAAAGCGATAAATAATATAATGTAAACTAATATTTAAGTAAAGTACTCCTTTGTATATCGCTGGTACTATGTAAGTCGACGCTGAGAAACTTGCTCAATGTGCAATGTTTAGGGTATTTAATTTGTTATTTTATGAACTGACAAGAAAAATATCTATAGTTTGATATAATCCTTCAATATTGGGTTCTGAACAGTTTGGCTGGCACGAAATCACAAAATATATGTTATTAATATTATAATTCTGAAAGATTTGGTCTGCCATATGCATCTATTTTTATATAGTCGTATCGTGTTAAAAACTGCAGAAGCGACATCTGTAAGTGATAGAAGGAACTTGCTTGGACCTAATTTTAAAGTCACCGCGGACGAAGTTGCCTGTAACAGCAATTTTTTTCACATACTGTATTACCTTAATGTGAAAACAAATTCAACTTTAAAATATAATATTGGTGTCCGTGGGTACGCCATTTTAGGCCCCTGAGGTGGGTGTTTATGACGAAATACTTGCTTCGGTTTTTTTTTCATAATTACAATAACATACGTTTGATATAGAATTGTAAGAAATTATAGTATTGGTTGGAAAATATTAAAGGAAATAAAACATTTATTGAGCAAGTTCCTATAGTAGGTAATAATTAAATTTAATAGAAAAATAAAGTAGTGAATATCTTTGTATCGCATGGCAATAACATTTTATGTCACCACTGCGTCTATAGGTAGTTGTATTACGTTGTTTCGCTTCTGATATTTATTATATCGTTTACGGGTTTAGGTTCTTGTGACATTGTGCTGTTTTAGCGGTTACAGCTTAACAGCGCTAAAGTTTACTCCCTATTCACATAGGGCATTTAAAGCTCGAATAGTTAAACATGCTATGAATTTTTTTGGCAATGATTAAATTAGAAAGCTCTATGATTACAGGTATTGTGAACAAGGCCGTTAGTATTTTAGTCCTCATTACACAGGGTGTTACAAAAACCTTATAGCCATAACGAAAATACCGATAGTGCTCCTGACATAGATAATGTATGCGAAATCTCAGGCACAATAAGCAACTTAAGTTACCAGTCGGTGACAGCGAAATATGTACAGACACCCTAAGTTCGAAATAGAAAAACATTTTAGACAGAACTGCTCAGCTTCTATTAAGTGATGTCTATACCTTGGCTATGGGTATGTCGTTACACCCTATAAATAATGGAGTTAGTTTTGTATCTTATAGCCCTTTAGACATGCTAGTTCTGTTTATCTTATTATTAATTAGCGCCCATCGTGTTGATGCCAAATCTTTGTACTGTTCTAGCGATGTGATGTTAACTATTAAAATTGATATGCGTACTGCAGCTGTTCATATTTTAATGAGTTTCAATACTTGAGCCCAATTATTATTGTAAATGACAGTAGTCGCCGAGTAGCCTTGAAATGTTTCTAATAGATATCGAAATATTTGCGTGGGTGCCGTAGAGAATAAAGGAAATATTATGACCTACCATTTGAAATATTTCTGCCTCGAGACCTAAGTTATAGTTTGTATTACATAGACACCATTAAACGAAAGAGGTGATTAGAGAATATAGTTCCCGCGCAACTCAACATTTGGGCTATGAGACAGACCGACAGATTTATCCAAATTATCTTTGTTACGAGGTTAATACATTTCGTAACGTTTACCAATCTTATAGCGGGGTTTAAAGTGTTTTGTGTTCTGCCAGTAGAAGGGTTTTATTTCATTTCGGGATCAAGAGTGCAGTGCAGGTTAGCTTGCTGAATACGGCATATCAATGGAATATATCAATCGCATGGGCCACCCTTATCGTAGGACCGTATAGTTTTGAGACGCCGCTCTCCAAGATTTCTACTCTTGACATAAAGTATATTTATCATTTTGCAACAGTTTTAGACTTTAATAAAAAGTATTTATCCATGTGTGCATTCATATAGATTGTAGCGTCTCAACTTATAAGATGTTAAGTATTACATTAACTACTTAAGATTTCTTTTCACTAGACGTACCCCTTTTTCTAGTATACCAACATTATTAATTTGAATAATTTTTAGAAGAACCTGTTTATTATTAGGTGGCATGCACGTAATTATTGCTGCTCCATAACTTTAATTTGAGATCTGAGTCATCATATTTTTAGACCTGTTTAGTTTAAGTAGAATGTGACAGTGGCCACAAGCCACCCGGCTCGAGCTAAACGCCACGCGTAGACGCAGAGGGCATACATTTTATAATACACTAGCTTTTTTATGAATATTATACGGTTATTGTGACTAAACTATGATAGTTAGATATGTGGTCTCGCGGACTTTTTTGTAGATCTTTATAAGACCTACAAACCCGTAGTACTTACATCATTTTGTTCTATTGTCAATAGTTTTTGCAGCGCACGTTTTCGATTTTAAACCAAGGTGTGGTTTACAAAATCGCAATTTTCATACAGATCCCTAATTCTTTTGAAAATAAAATATACCTTCCTCGATAAATGGACTATCTAACACTGAAAGATTTTTTGAAATCGGACCAGTAGTTCCTGAGATTAGCGCGTTCAAACAAACAAACAAACTCTGCAGCTTTATATATTAGTATAGATATCTACAAATGGCTGGCAGTCTTGTTAAACAAGTGAACGGATTTGAAGCAATGCCTTTACTAGAATACGTTGGATTCTTTCATGATTCTTAACTTTACACAAGACATCTTTTCATCATTCCCCCAGTAGTTAAAGAATACATTTCATATTTTAAATGTATTGAAGCCACTTTAATATAAATCTTTCTTCCAAATAGCTAGGAACTTGCTAACTCCGCCATTATCATTTTATAAAATGCTAGCATGGCGTTTAGCTGGAGCCAGCGACTTCTGCCATAAACTCGTGTGGTCTCCGTTGATCGTGTGGCTGTATCTCACCGCTCCGTGCAATATTAAAATATGTCTATTTAACTTTATGGCATAATGTTAAGTTTTCTCAATTCTACTAATTGTTATAAATGTAGCTGACCTGCGTTCTCTAATGTTCCATTTCAAGCGCTAACATTCATTTGGAAATTATGGGACTAAATTATAATTATAAGTATTTGTAAATAATAAAGAAAAATACAATCTTGTGGCAAATTATTACCTGTTAGTACGACGTGTAGCATTCATTGAATATTCCTTTTGTACGATTACACGTCTCTTCTGTCGTCCAAAGGCGACTACCTATAATTATATATGAAAATAAATATACATATTGTATATAATGGATGCTGTTGAATTATATTGATTATTTAGTTTGGTAGATGATTATTATAGTCATTATATTATATATAAATTATAAAATATGAAAATAAAATTATAACAAAGTAATTTATGTAAGTTTTACTTCATTCACCAAGTCCTCCACCGCGCATCGAGTCGAATCTTAAACAGGTGAACAAAGACGCTGTATCCATAACGAAATAACTGCCTTGTTGCTCTAAGGGTTCGATGTGCCGCCTCTGGAGCACGTGTCCCCGGCAAGCGTCTTTGTGTAAACCAGAGGCACTTGCTCCGTCAGTCAGTCAGGGTGTCGTTTGGGTTCATGAATTCCATGTTTGTAAACTGCCCCGCGATACAGGTTTCATTTTATAAAACATAGAAAGGATAGCAAGATCTACTGACACAGATGCAGTGCACACCTTCTTGAAATGATGGGTGGCAATTTTCTTGACCTGCGTCATGAAAATTAATAATAACGATTGCTTTGCTAATAACGGTTGTTTTTCACTGAAAACGACGGTTTTCCATGGCAATTCACGTCGCTATTCGTTTGCGCTTATATAGCCTCATATCTAACATGAAGAGTTACGTGTGGATGAAACATTCGTCAAAAAAATGCAATTACGGACAGCGTACACGAATGGACGAGCGAAGTGACAGTGTCGCACTATATGATAGAAATTCATTATATACCTACACAGATTTACTTTTTCTACTAACAAATTCCAAATCACTTCTACTCCCTGTTCACGTGGAACAAACCAGCTCCTGTTGAGTTGAAGAGATAAAACTATGAATAGATAAGCCCCACTTAATTGCAAAACATATCTACCATTCTAAATATTTTTCTTCCTACCACCTCTATGCAGATGATCTTCAAATATATTGCCATGTAAAACCTAAAAAGTTAAAGGCCGGGATTGAGACTATGAACGAAGATCCTGCAAAAATTTGTGACTGGTGTGAATCGTACGAACTCTATGTCACTCCTTTAAAAACTCAAGCCATAATCATTGGCAGTCCCAGGTCACACGCCAATGTCGATTGGTCCCAGGTCCCTGAAATTTTGTTTAATAACACTTCCATACCTTTTCCGACGTCAGAATCTGTCCTGGATACCACAGGCTCAGGAAATAGGTAGGAAGCTTTTTGCGTCAGCAGGTAGGGAACCTGCTGACGCAAAACGGTTACGTAACTTTCTCCCTATTGCCGCCACAAAAATTGCGCTTGCTCAATCTCTACCACTCCCTATCCTTAACTATGCTGACACCAGCTATCTTGATCTCTCTGAAAACCTTCTAGAGAAGCTTGAGCGTCTCCAAAACTTTTGCATTCGGTTCATATTTGGATTGAGGAAATATGACCATGTCTCCGAATTTCGTAAACAGCTCAAGTGGTTACCCATTCGCCTTCGCCGGAATTCTCATATTCTTCATCTTCTATTTAATATTCTCTTCAACCCTACCTCTCCCTCTTATTTAAAACAACGTTTTCGGTTTCTTCACCAGACGCACCCAAGGTTTTTAAGATCAGCAGAGAATCACATTTTATCCCTGTGCACTCGACCGCGTTTTATAGCAAGTCCTTCACGGTACAGGCTGCCCGTCTTTGGAATGCTCTTCCTGAGGCGGTCAGGCAAGCTAAATCGTTTCCGCAGTTTAAAAGATTACTGAAGGATCACTATATATCTCTCTAACCATAATAATTATTGACTATCTATTTTTATTATAGTTAATATATATTATTTATTTATATCATAGTTAATATATATGTAGATTTAATATATATATGTATTCTGTTTAGATATTTTTTTCATTTATTATTAGTACCTATGTATTCTATCTTTATAGGTTATAATAGTTTACTTTATGTCAGCACAACGTTAGCCCACTTCTCTACTGAATTTTCCATCCTAGGGTTGCCTGGAAGAGATTGCAGTTTGCAATAAGGCCGCCCATTGTACAAATAGTCATATTTCTAGTTCTTATTGTTAATGTTAATTTTGTTTGTCTGTGCAATAAAGTATATATAATATAAATAAATAAATATGAATTACAAAACCAACGTTTCTGTGCAAACACAATCTATTGAGACTTGCAGAACCGCCAAACCAATACTAGGTAATCAATTTATATTTATATGATTCATATACCTACACCAAATGAAACGCGACATATTGAGCAACTTTTTTTAATAAAACTTTAACTATGATATAAATACAATAGAATACATTACGAGCATTTATTATGTCTCGAGGGCTACGGGCGCGACGCGGGAACATTTCAGAGGGAGGGGAGTGATAGGGGATTTGAGGCTGCAATTTGGCACCCCATCGCGCCCTTTGCCGCCCGGAAGGCACATTTTCTCGTTACAACTGACCGGCGAGCATTATGCGCCCACCTTGCCGTTCAATACGCATAGCTACATTCAATATGTACATAGACGACTAAATATGCGATGTTGAACTTTACAGACCACGCGACAGCGTTCGATTTAGTTTGACATACAATTCATTCGTTCGTTACACCGCCGCGATTTATACATTTCAGTCGATAAAAACTTACTTGTTTCGCCTGTTATGCGAAACATCGACGCGCCACCCTTAATCGATATCCACGCCCCACTCGTCTACTCCATTTAATATGGGCATCTTATGTACCTATTCAGGTGAACACAAATGTAGGAAACTATGCATATCACGATAGTTCATCAAATGTTTTCTGAAGAGGAACTCAATATTATGCGTTACAATACCTAATACTATATTAGTAATTACTATTATTTCACACTTGACAGTATCGCGTTGGGTAGCCCGACCAATGAGAAATGTCTCCATCCATATACAAGTAGACTATATTGCATAGCAACGCATCCCGCACAGGCCAGACGTGGCTCCATTTTGAATTCTAACAAATGACTGTAAAGACACAATGGGCGGCGGACGTCGAGTGGCGGGCGCCGCGTGCAAACGTCATACATTCGTCGTAACGTAAATAAGCATAACATCGAGGACGGTCGCGTTCAGCGGAAAGGTCCAAATAGAAAAACATACACAATTATCACAAAATCCTGTACATTGTAAGTCGTTGGACGCATGCAATAAATAGGATCACAAATTGCTATCACACTTGTCCGATTAAGTATATTTTCGCTATAAACTTGACTATTATACCAAAATTGGTATGGATTTTGTAAAACACCCGCGTGGAACATTAAAGAGACGAAAATACCATGTTTTACAGAATCAACACCATAGTTTACCATTCACATTGTACGCTTAATCGCATAGTGTTATGGACTTGATCACAGCGAGCCAATAGTGGCCAAGGGTTTGTTCATCGCGCGCCGCCTATTGGTCAATCGGCGCGCGACGTCGAGTCACTCTATGCGAATCTAATAAATATAATTGGGTGGCAGACTTGTACATTCGCAATCTTAGCTCACAATTCACAGTATTTACAAAGAGGTATATTTGAACCGAAACTAGAATACAGGGTGAGATATTAACAGTTTTCTAAATAGGATTGTACAGCTAGCGTTATGATCACCCTGTATACACGTTTCTCGCATTAATAACATCACTTACACAAACTTACAACTAAAGACATAAAATTTTACAACAATACTAATTGCACTATACAAGATTACGTTGATCATTTTCAATGCTTTTTATTATAATGCAATTTCTTACAAAATATTTAGGAAGACGAAGCGATAACTGGAAATAAACATTTTAAAAACTAAACTTTAAGTGGTTTTATAATTTCGGTGAGAACACTAATCGTCTTCCTAAAATTTTACGTTTCGCAAAGCTCACGATTCTCACTGTCACAACGATTCATAGGCTATACATTGTAAGACTGTCACTGGACAGTTCCATACAAGAACTAGGCTATATACATACAGGTCCCTCCACTTAGCCCCGTCCAAGATATACTTAGTTATGCTGGGTTACAGATTATAGTTTAGAGGCCCGAGGGCGATTTTATTGAACTAACAACATGATTTCATACAACAGCGTGATACAAGTATTATCTAAATAAAATGATCGACTCCGGACAGGACACACCCAATCCGGCCTGACCGCAAAACTAATGGGAAAGAGATAAATAGATTATCGAGCCGTAAGAGGACATTCCGAGACTTGTTAACTGGGCTACTGTATGACGGCCGACCGACTATGACTATCAACTGGTGCTTGAAATCTTTGCAGTGTTTGGTACCATATTTATGTCACTTGGGATCCCTATAGGGAATGTCACTAACTCATAATATAACACCAATGTTCGTTCTTAATGTGTATGTCAACGGAAAACAACAAGATCCGGAAATTTATAAATTTCCTAGGAAATTTATAAACGTCCGTAGGATTCCAAACAAGAGATAAATTGTATTATTTTACGCCCAGATTTTCGGAAATTTATAAACTTACTGAACTCACGCGTAAAATAATAAGTAGCAATAACCAAACGCCATGGGCGCTCTGATTGGTTGAATAAGTCACGTGTTCCTTCTCTGTCCTCTCCGCCGCCATTGTTCGATATTGTCTACTTGTGGTAACCTAGACCTGATACTGCTGCATCATCAGGAATCTATAGGATACCCAACTCCTTACCAAATTACAGTAGATGTATCGTGTTTGGACTCATTGTAAGGGTATCAATGAAACAGATATAAAAAAGTTAGGTAACTGACATTTATGGCTGAGTAGACTCTCAATGTAGTGAACATTGAGTGTGTACTCAGCCATAATGCAGTCCGATGTCAGGGTTTTTTTAAGTTAAATACTTATTTTATTATGTTTAATTTGTTAAGCATTTTTTTTTATTACTTAGCGTCTGTTTGGAAATTCGCCAATCGCGATCGCAATTCACGTTTTTTTTTAAATTAAACTTTATAATGTTTGTTTTTTTTTTTGGCAGAAGGCCGGCTTTATTGTTTTATGATTGTTTTTTTTTTTTTTACTTCGCATCACTCTATTTCTTTTGTTTTATTTTGATAAGAGTGACGTAGGGGTCATTAGCTTATTATGTAAAACAGTAACCCTACCTAGTTTTAAAGTAAAAATACTGTTACGTACTGATAAATTTATAGTTTGGCAAGTCTAATTGTACCTATGTCTATGTACACAATCATGCCACTATCAACATCGACCAATCAGAGTGTTATTTGCCGTATCTTGTAGAAGCGTAAAATTAAAACCTCTACTGTGATTGGTCGAACCGTTTAGAATCTTACGAATGGGTATCCGTTAGTTTATAAATTTACGACGAGACGTCGTAAGTTTATAAATTTCCGAAAATGTGGGCGTAAAGTTATACAATTTATCTCTCGTTTGGAATCCTACGGACGTTTATAAATTTCCTAGGAAATTTATAAATTTCCTGTTCTTGTTGTTTTCCGTTGACATGTACATACAACACATAATATAGGTAAGATACGAATCGCGTACAATGATATGCAGCAAGGTACCTATATAAAGGTGAAATAAAAGGATTTTTCGTATTCTGGTTATTAGATTTGGCTGCATTTCTCTTTGAATACCAACGATATCAAGTACATTGAAAATGCTGCTGTATGCGCTATCAGACATCGACATTTCTCTAAAGGTAATCAAACTGACCAATACAAACGGAGCTAACACTAGAATAAACTCCAGTCGAACAGAATAACTACATATATAAAACAGCCGGGGAACAAAATTTGTCTTTTCAACATAACTGTATTTTAAACTCACATCACTTTGAATGACATATACAATTGAGAAATGCCTCTATAAATGCTAATGGCGGAAACTACATAATACAGCCGACGCCTCCCTGTATCTGCCGAAGGCCGTTTTCTAACATTTTCAAGAAACAACTAGGACGTTTGAGGCGTGTAGAAAAACTGGAAAGACCGGATTTTAATCCGTGCTACGACGCCATTACAGCTACATATACTTAGTAGCTTAGTACTCAAACAATATTTAATAACACGATATGGACTGAAAATATGTTTCGGAGTGTGTTGAAATGTGTGTCCTACGCTCCCGTTTCGTATGAACATCATGTATATGTTATACTTTCCGACCGATGGCTTAGTCAATATTCAATATTGTTGTCTCATTAATATTAGGGCAAATACACACGGTAAGTCTAGTCGCAGTGCGGCTTGCACGTCTAGCTATAGACGCAGGAGCCGGTTGGAATTGTGGTTCACCGGACGGCAAACCGCCGCTTAGTGTCGTGTAATTACGAATACCTGCGCCCATCCATCATGTGCAGAGGGAACATTCGTCACAAGTCATTCAAAAAATCTGGCGTCTTACAAACACGAACGGCCATAAGAGCATAATGATTTGTATTTTTACAGCTGCCATAGCAACTGTAAAAGTCTTCCGGACATTAATGTATTCATAGAATCTTATACACATAGATTTCATAGAATTGATTTCAAGTAATTTTTTACAATTGACATATGTATTTGTCTAATTAGATTATATGAAACCATATTTTTCAAAAACTGTAATTTTTCACCGATCTCTCTCCAAGCAATACCGCTATCAATTTTAATTTTACAAGCAATAAAATGATACGAATCGGTGACCTTAAGTGGCAATATGTAAATGAATAATCTTACAAATAAAAAGTGTTACATCAATGATATAACAGGGATATGTCCGGAATTATAATTTTATTAAAAGCAAATAGAAAGCCTTTCGACAACATCGTAAAAATCATTTCCACCCTTTTAGATTTCCGATCCGATTATTTGGATTTCAATATCCTGAATATTTTTAGTTGTGAATAATAGCAACAGCCGTCGAAATTGACTTGGTTGGCTGTCTATATTTAGGTAGCTCATGGGTGGATGAGCTGAATCTTATTTGCTCTGTTTTCGTAGGTTCTGGCTGCAACGAGCCCTTTTTTATATAGTGCCAATAAAAGGTTTGGTTTTACCAACGGAAGCATTGTTTTGTTATCATTCTTTTAGTTAAAGTAGATACAGTTATTCCTAAATTACATATTAAACTGTTTCACACAAATCGTCACAAACATTTAGAACCCCCAATGCGGTAAATCTTACAAAAAATGGAAGAAGCTATGAAATAAACCAATTTCCCTTACTAATGCAGTCGAGATATGTTCACTGATATATTTGCCTCGATATGATTGTTAAGTAGGTACGATTACAATCCGAATATCATACACGATTTCTGACCGCTGAACTTTTGACTTACTTGAAACCTAACCGCTACAAAGTATTACAGAAAATTTAACCTTCCAGAATGTAACTGCAATAAACACAGTTTTGTCAAAACATACTGTAACGTATTTTGTATTTGCCAGCTCCTCTCTATAGAACCGCCTTGCCAACCAATGATTAATGGTGAACCGTTAATCATTGGTCTTTTGACGATTTAAACGAGCACATGTAGCTTATTCTTATTTAATTGAGAATGAATTGGACTGACCCAATGAGATCTGAATTCATGATTACGCTACAACATTTAGGCATAAAGTTAACGCTAACCAAGGATCGGAATAGATAGATTGTTTGGTTAGGTTAGTAGTACCACTCCCCTCATAGATGGCCCACTGCTGAGTGGGGTCTCCTCCACTTGCATGGAGGGTCATTAGTTTAGTGCGCCGCGATGGCGCTGGCCAGAGGGACTGGCACAGGGTTTCGTGTCAAGTGGTCCTTCTCTTACGACACCCTCCGAACGGGGTGGTGGGGTATCGAAGCCCCGGGATCGACGGGAGCATCACAGGAGGTCGCATGAAGATGGCAGCATCAAGGTGGTTCGCCCCAATGCCAACATCTTGCTCCCTCGTCTAAAATACAACATACAAAAATGTTTCTTTCTAACGTAGACGCAGGAATTCAGCAGAACCAGCGTACTCGTACTTTAGAAAAAGATAGAAGATGCCTATTCCGATCTTTCCTAATATATTACATTCACCAATACAACACCAACTTGCAAAAATTACGCATGAACGTTGAAATATCTTCAATTAAACTATCTAAAGTTAAGTCACGCTCGGTGTGCGTGCCATCGACAACATTTTAATGCGCGCTACAAATACGAAGGCCTTCCCTTTCCCACGAACAAAAGTGGCCACGTGCACACACATTTACATGAATTTTGTCAGTGATTGGACCACACATCGTGTGAATAACTGTGAAACAAGACTACAAACGAAATTGTGCTCTTATTTTTCGGTTTCAAGTGATGATCGGGAATCGGGTCTGGTAGTTTGACTTGTCGAAGAATGTAGTATCACCTAAAAAGTTAAAGACTTAGCCGACTCATGAGTGTGCCATAAATGCTATATCCATTCCATTGGTAACAAATCGTTGTTCATACGCCAAAGGCGAGACAACGCACACATTCGTTTACAAACTATCGCGTCCGAAACAGTCATTAAACTATGAACCGCAAAACACCGCCGACAAAGTGCAAACAACGCTAAACGTAACGTAATGTGAGATATAGATATATAATACATAGGAATATAATTAACAAAATATTTAATTAATTGCACTGTCCAACGAACGATGTCGTCAATATGTTTTCCATAGTCCAAGATACTATTTTGTAAGTAGCAAGATACATTGGCCAAATGAATACTGGAATGTGAAGGTGCTAAAATTGGATAAAACCATTTATTTCTCTAAGTTGAGAGCTTTTTTAATACACGTAATGAAGATTTTGCGCAACGCGAGAGGCAGAACTAAGTGCTCCTTTGTCCAATATATGTTGTTATTACTCATAAAACAAATAGGGTCAGCCGACGACCTCTACGTATATGCTTAGTAAGATACCATTTAAGTGCAATTGAAATACTTTTTAATGAACACATACCACATAGGTGCTGGGCCATTTCCCACTGACCCCATGCGAGAATTTGAACTTGATTACCGAAAAAAGCAAATGCTCGGCTCTTCCCCGAAGAGCAACAATCCAACGATACAAAATAAATTTATTGAATTAAGGTGAATTTGTAACTTATGAATTTTATGAATCCCTGTGTGAAATGGGCAGCAATTTGCCCCCTCGAACGGAGGAGACTCGTCCTAGGAATGGGAGAGAACTGTTTGGAGCACTATGCATTAAATGCGGAATCACTTTCACTAGGTCCGCTGAACTTTCTTGGGGACAATTCAGTTGCGAAGTGTCAAACGAACGTCACCGGCATTTAGTGTCCGGCTGTACATGCCTGCCCATCACCTCTGGCTCGTGTCCCCGGGGCCCTCCGCGGGCCGGTTGTCGGTGGCGAAGGGGGCCTCGGCCGAGGGCGGCTCCAGGTTGGCGTTCACCAGGTTGGCGATGGCGTCCGCGGACATGCCCGACATGGCCGTCAGCAGGTTGTTGGCCAGCTCGGCGCTGCTGCGCTCTTCCGGGCCCGGCGCTGCAAATAGGTCATTGGACAACACAAGTAACCCACTGGTGGCACGGCACTTCCAGCCAATTCAATAACAATAACTACTACAGATTTGTGAGTGCGCAAATGTCCCACGGAGCGGAAAACTAGTTTCCAAAAACGGCCCACACCCGACAGGGTGAAGAACTTGTCAAAGAAACTAGCAAGGCTTACCGTTGTTCCTGTCCCCCCGGTCCGTGTAGGACCAGAAGGGAGTAAACTCCTGGGACTGATCGAAGTCATCATCGGCAAAGGGCTGCGCAAAGGGCTGCGCGGCTTTGGCGCCCGAGGGGCCGCTGGGGTCGGCGGGGTCCGCGGGGAGGGCGGGGTCGTCGGGGCCGACGGCTGCCGCCGGGCCCGACGAGGGCGCGAAGGGGTCGATGGGGGGCTGCGCGAAGGCGTCTGCCGCGAACTGCGCCCAGCCCTCGCCGTCGCCGTCGCCGTCGC
Organism: Clostera curtula; assembly: GCA_905475355.2. Lineage (NCBI taxonomy): Eukaryota > Metazoa > Arthropoda > Insecta > Lepidoptera > Notodontidae > Clostera > Clostera curtula. Next base: position 237,892 of record FR997804.1, on the reverse strand, counting down.
CCTCGCCCTCGCCATCGGCCGCCGCCTCGCCGCTCTCGGTCTCTTCTGCGCCCCACACTGCGAGACGCCAATTCTAATTCCGGTCATGTTCCTTTTGAGCTAGGCTTTCTGAGCCAGAACTACTCGTTCGTAGCCTTTACTTATTGCTAGCTAAACCCGCGAACTTTGTTGCAGCGACAAACAGTATATTCTTATTATATATACATGTATATTTTGTCTAACCTTTTTCCTTCCTTCTACAAATATTTCGATACCAAAAGTAACCAAACCGTACTCTTCTTCTTCATTTAGGTTTTGGCTTCCATCGTTATACTGATGCTTTGCCAATGACAAGTGTGTTGTGTTACAAATTAATTGGTCAATAGTTGCGTTAGAGATATGCAGTTAAATGTTAGCAGATAGCGCTATAACAATACAAAGCATTAAAGTACAAATTATAAATATTAAATCGATAGAGCAATATTATGGGAACCTTAGATATTTTGGTTAAAGACAAATTAGACGTACTTATAACAGTTCGATTAGATGAGAGGAGTTTGTTATGGGGTTGGCACTTTCACAACAGGGGAATGAACCAGCGATAGCAGAAAGGGAATGTTGACAGGGCGGGGGATATTAACTGGCAAAATGTCATATAGAGGAACTATTAACTTAGGACAGGAGAAAAATAGATGATCTAAGGTTCCCTCTGCAAGTCCACGCACAAAGTGAGTGGTCCCTCACTCGAATCTTGGCTAAAAATACAGGTGTACAGACAAAACCCAAACGTAACCGGATGATTACAGACGTAGCAGATTTGTTCACATTCTTAAAACGAGAAAACCAACGTTTTGAGGGGATTTCAGGTTTGAAATCAAATGTCAAAACTGTCACGTTGTCGGTACTTGGTGGTGCCCCAATTGAAAAACAAAGTTCTTGTTCAATAACCCTATAATTAAGGTACATATGACAAAATCTATATTAATATATAAAATCTAATATTAATCTAATTCTAATATTATTATCCAAAAAGCTTAGTAATCTGAGGGGGATGGTTAATTATTTGGCAAAACAACGTTTGCCGGGACAGCTAGTCTTATAATATAAAAATGAATCGCAAAATGTGTTGGTAACCGCATAACTCAACAACGCCTGGACCAATTTGGCAAATTCTTTTTTTTAAATGTTCGTTGAAGTTCAAGGACGGTTTTTGCGGCGAGAAAAATTCGAATAATTCGAAGAAGAAAACCCCTAAAAACAGCCTTTTTCTTTTTCACATACAAACGTTTTCTAACTAAAACGTAGAGACAATTTGAGCTTTATTGCTACTGTATAAAGTTCATATTAAATTACAACAAATCAATGTTGTGTAAGAAATGTAGGTGTGTTCCTAACGTCAAAGAGTCAATTTGCATTTTAATGGTTCAAGCACATTAGTCGCAGCGCATTGACGGATTTTGAGTTCTTCATTCATTTTTCTGCAAACCACAGGAACACGGAAATACCAAAATATGCCCACCAATCCGCTTGCTATATAGCACACTTTGACGGGCCGCATAATCACAGTGTTCTCGACGAAGTCTGTTGGGTCCGCTAGTTTATTATAAAAATGGACGGCTTTGTATTGGAGGCTGTACTCACGCGAGAACTGCGAGAGCGCCTCGCAGGCGCCCGACAGGCCCGACTGGAAGTCCCGCAGCTCCCCCGCGGACAGGCTCTCCCACATGCTGCCAACACATTGCCAGTCAGCGCACTTCCAGGATTAGGGTTCAATTCCTGCTTCAATTCACTTCAAATGATTATACTTCGCTTTGTGATTTTGAAGTCGGTTCATATTTTTCGTCGAAAAGTATTACCAATATATTAAGTTGGCCAAGGATACCCAAACTTGCCTCCCGACACATGGTTTTATTCACTTATTTCAAGTTTAATAGCAAACTGTTTAACCGAATTCGATACTAATTGACGGGAAACATTAGCTTTCAAATAACAAAGAATCATCAAAATCAGTCGACATTTCTGATGTCACAAACATAAACAAATCATTTTTCTAAAGTCGGTTAAAAGAGCTAGTATACTAGTAAAATTGGAGTCAAATCATTATAAACCAATGATCGCTTACTCGTCGTCAAACTTCCTGCTCGCCAACTCCAGGAAACTGTTCTCCGCTTCGGCTGCCTGCAACAGAAGATTCACCAGTCTCAAGTCCTCTGCAGCAGCAACGACTCGGCATCAATATAAACCACAGATTATTTGATTTCATAATTCATTCATCATCTAAGTCCAGAAATGATCCACTGGTGAGTCGGGCCTCCATTCTGCCTTGTCACTTCCTTTAATCCGCTGTTGCGACACCCTCCAAAACGATTGGGGTGGTGATACTGTATTTTGTAATACTAATTAATGAAAGAAATCAGGGATTTTCGCGTTCGGGATGGACCTTACCTTGTCCTCGTCATCGATGCCGAGTCCGTCTGCTATGAAGTCCGCGGACTCGGTGGAAACGCCGCCCACCCCGCAGACCTATAAACAAAAGTAAGAGCATTATGTTTTTAAATGGTTTGATTTATCTTCACCTGTTTCATTTTTGTAATGGCCGAATGTTTGAAAAATACATTAATTTCAAAAATATATATTATTTTTACCTAGAAGGACGCAGGCCTAGAATTTACATTTAGCTTATTGAATAACTTCTTATCTACCTTTTAACTTTAAATCAATTGACAAGAAATGGGCCGTCTAACGAATGTTAACTCCATTGTATTATTTTAGAAAGCCATTCGCTGATTAAAATTCGTCCAAAAACTATTTTACAAGTCAAAAGGAAAAGGCGCCCAAATTAATTGGTTAAAAGTATACCTCGTTGCTGTCATCGGCATTGACGTCGTGAGTCATCTCGTCCATGGTGGCCGTCGCCGCCATGTCGTTGAACTAACGATACAATGAACATTAATAATAGCATACTATTTGTCGTACAGAAACCTCGAAAAGCTTTATTCTCATTGCAATAAAGATCTAGCGCCTTTGTCAGCCTGACCAGTGGGTTCCACCAGACCGATATTTCACAGGCTTCCTTCGTAAACTGACCTCAAAAAACAACCGACATTAAGAACACAAACATCAAGAATACATACACACGAATTGAGACTATCCTCCTATTTGAAGTCGGTTAAATCACGTTTTGTAGGAAACCACTATACTATTTGTTTGTAGCATGGTGCGGGTGACTTGGAAGACTTGGCTATACAGCCAAGTCTTCAGTAGCCCATACGGGCATAGTTGCTTTTGCCTACTACAATGGGTGAAGGTTTTATAAGTCATAAATTATTAGTAAGTTGAGTTTATTGTGTTTTTATTATTTTATTAAATTGCTTAATTTTTTTCGCAACTGTATTAAAAATAGGCGTTCAGTACACGTGCGGAACCGTCATTGCAACTTGTTCCGACTGTCTGAACTCTTTGCAATGACATTTGTCGGAACTCTTTGCAATGACAGCCTTTCCGCACTTGTAATGAAATATACTATTCTACTTACATAAAATAGTCAAAATCGGGTTTACGTTCTTTTTTCTTAGCAGCCTTTAAGGAACATTACCATATAAATGTTCTGTTGTATAATTAAAGACCAGTTTTAACAATAAAAATGACGTACACACAATATACGTTTCTTATCATGAAAAAATCGACCATCCTCGTAGCAGTACATCCCATCACTAAATACGTCTATGGCGTTATTGGCTTAATTTTTCATCCAGTTTGATTTTATTTGTAAACTTAAACATTCTGGTTGGTTTAATTTGATTTACTACTGTTATTACTGATTTAATACATTACGAATGTGGTACAGCTGAAATACTAAGTCATAATTTGTAAATCGCGGCAACGTTCAAGAGTGAAACGAAATGTTACTGAAACTGTCACCCGCACCACGCTACAGCGCACCGAGTATAACGACACGGTTTCGGTTCAATAACAGTTTTTTTAAAATTAACATCTAGTTTACTGTGATCTTGTAGATTTTTCTTAAATGTACGCGACATTTGTGCCAATACGAATTGAAACTTACGGGGACAATATTTATAGGTATTTTACTTACGTCATAATTGGCGGGTAACGTGTCAGCCTGCAAAAGTCAAATAGATAAATCTAAGTAAAAAAACAGTGTCACTTGAAACATGACTATACCCTGTACAAGATAGCATGATCGATTTGACAGATGCCAATTTTTCTGATCGACATAAAGGTATGATTCCGAACTACGTCGCGGTTATAGGGACCAGTAGTGCCGCGGTAGCACTTCTGTGTGCAGCGTAGTTCGGCATCATACCTTTACTTTGCAATGACGAACAGTGATGGGAAACAGATAATATCTTGAACAGGGTATACTCAATGAACTGAATGAATGATATGATCGCAGGAAGTTAGCCTGCCGCGCCTTGCCATGTTTTCCTTGGCATTCCCAATACACAGTAGCTTCACGTTCGATTAATCAAAAGTATTGGTATGTATTCAAATCAACACGAATCAAGTGATTTAGGGCCACCCTCCCGGGTCAGCTCGGTTTCGCGGCTAGATTCGCAGCCCACGTTTAAGGTTATAGATGTACATAGTTGTGATATTTACCTCGTAAACATTTTCCGACGGGTAGAATCCTCCCTGGAAAAGAGCATAACATTATACAAGACGTACCTACCAAAAACGGATGCCATTACAAAATCAAAAGCCCACCGTTACTACTATTCGACAGTTACCAGTGTACGCGCGGTGTAACACAAACTCTATACCCATAACGAAGTACCGATAGTACCTACTACCGATAAAATACGATGCACAAAAGTTCAGGCACAAAAATAAGGAACGTTTTTAAACCTGATCTAAGGCGTGGCGAGAATTGCCGTGGCGACGCCATATGGTGGTATATAAGTACTGTACATAGTCCATATATTGTACCTACGCACGTCTGTGCGATGCTGTTGACACAATGACATCAATCTAACTATCACCGAAGTCGCCGATGAAAATAATTGAGTTTACAGACCAGCGGCGTGTAGTGGCGCTGCAGCAGCGGCGCCAGCTCTTGGTCCTGGAAGGCCTGCCAGGCCGGGGGGGGCTGCCAGGCCGGGGGCCCCTGCCAGGCCGGGGGGCCCTCCGCGCGCAGCTCGCGGGCCAGCAGCGCCAGCAGGCCCACCACGTGGCCCATGCTCGCCGCCCGCGGCCGGCCCTGCCTGCCGGACAGACGCACGTCAGGCCACTCACCTCCACGCCGTGCCTCACTCACCCGCACACTTACTGGTTGCTTTTGTTCTCCTCGTACACGTCCATCAGCCGGCTCAGCAGGTTGCACTCCTCCAATATCTGGAAAATACTCTGAATGTATACCGTGCGCCTTTCAAGAATTGATCGATGGACCCAATGGTCAATGTCGCTCACGTGTCTGGCGTACTGCGAGCGGTAGGCCGGGTTGTGGAGCGCGTGGCGCACCAGCGTGAACACCTGCGCGTGCAGGAAGTTGTTGTTGGCGAACGCGAAGAACATGTCCACCAGCACGCCCGGCGTCCCTGTGCAGCCAGTGCACAGTCAGCATACGTATTTTAATCATATATTCCAAATTAGAAACACAATATTCACTCCTTCGACACCATCGCAATGCAGTGTTTATAACAAAGCCAAAGTTAAAGTCGAACAGCGGATCAGACGCGGTACAGTCCGAGCGGTATGTCTCAGGGTGCCGTTTTAGGACCGATGAAAATCGTCGAATATATTCAGTGAACACATAGTATATCGTCAAAGGGCGACTAAATAAATGAAAAAGGGAAGGAGAGTCGATAATGGACGAGTGCACCGTGGCAAAGAAAGAGAATTCCACAAGGCGTACCTAGCGTGAGCATGGTGGTGGCCACCTCCTCGACCTCGGAGAGCGCCAGCCTGGCCAGCAGCGTGGCCACCTGCAGCCGGGCCAGGCCCACGCGCCCTCCCTGCGACTGCCGCCCGTCGCCCGTGCCCTCCTGTCGACATCGACCTTTCCATCATATTTATGTAGGTATTGCAACGGATTCCAGTCGCTCCATTTTCGTCCGAGACGAGCCGTGGAAGTAACATCGTTTGAGGGGGACCCTTTATGCCTGCGACTCCGGGGCGCGGCAACGATGAGAAGTCAAAGTCGAATCGTTTATTTTGCAGACACAATCGACACTGGCAAATTGTCAACTAATAAGCTTTATCTTGATATTTACCAGAAGAACCGACAGGAAACAGTAAGTCTCGGCGAGGTACCTGGTGGCCCAGCGGCTGCAGCAGCGCGTGGTGCAGCAGCGGCAGGTGGGGCGCCACGGCCAGCTCCACGGCGCCTCTCTCCGAGCCGCCCGAGCCCGCCTCGGCGCCCTCCTCGGGCCCCGCCCTGCCAACGTGGCACGTGACTAATGGCGTCGGACCCCCCACAGTGGACCCCTGCCCCTTGATGCGCATACGTACGGGTCGGGCGCGTCCAGCAGCGCCCTGAGCACGAGGCAGCCGTGCACGAGCGCGTGCGGCCTGTCTCGGGGCCCGCTGGTGAACATGCCCTGCAGCAGGGCGCGCACCGCGGCCTCGCTGCGCAGCCGCGCCAGCAGGGACCCGCCGCCAAGGGGCCTGCGCCAAGGGGACTCAATGTGTATTTATTGTCTACCACGAAAAGTAACCGAGGCTCCATTCACAGAACAATAACAAATAGCTTTTGTACGTTTTACAAGGAAAGTATTTAAAGACAAAAACTATTTAAAGATTTAGGCAGACAATTTGAGGAGGCGTAGTTTCATCAGGATCCACATAGCTGTGTGCCATATGCCCCTATATGCCCACGTTGGCTTTAAAATGGATTTATAAATGACGAGTTTATTTTCTAGGCTTAGTGATGAACAGTACATGTCCGTAAAGCAACAAACAGGCCAAATGAAAATAAAAATGATTAACATATATATTAAAGTACGTCCCTTGCTTTTATACACTTATATAAACTTCGTGACGGCAACTAAGTTGTCAAAGGTGGTTTAAATTTTCTATTGGGGGTCGTAGCTATCGTAAGTGTCAATTAAAATGTGAATATGCAGGCGTCTGCTGTATACGTCATTCCCAAGTGGTCAAATAATAACGCAACATTATCAAGCGGTTTCATACACCTGTACCTGGTGGAACAGTCGCTGGAGCAGCCGTTGGTGATGAGGTCGCAGAGGAGGGCCGCCGCGTTGGCGGAGGCCACCGCGGCCACCCTGGCCGCCCTCTCTGCCCGCTCGGACTCCGCTGCCGCCGCCGCAGCCGCCGCGCCCGTCTCGGGTGGAGCCTCCGGAGAACTGCTGTCCGACTTCCGAATGCCTGGCAGAGCACCACTATTAAGTACCGAAATATGGTGCATCGTACGGGAGCCAACAAATTACTAGTTTGTGTGCAAAACTGTTGGGCAGTACTAGTGATACACATGCTCTGTACATCAGGAGTAATGGGCTTATTGCTATCAACAGGCAAGCTGTAAATCCAACGAAAATAATGCTTATTTTATTTTTAACTAGTGGCCCGCCCCGGCTTCGCCCGTGCAAAGCGGGGGTGGGTTGTACATATAAACCTTCCCCATGAATCACTCTATCTATTAAAAAAAACCGCGCCAAAATCCCTTGCGTAGTTTTAAAGATTTATGCATACATAGGGACGGACAGAAGAATGCGACTTTGTTTTATACTATGTAGTGATAGTGATAGTGAAGCTAAATTCAGGGTACCTTCATCACCTTCAGCAACGTTTTCGCCCTCCTTGGTTTCGTGGTGGTTGGTTTGCGTCTTCTCGCTGGGTTCCTGTAGCCCCTTCTCCGGCTGGTCCGCCAGCCTGGCCACCACCGGCGGCTGGTACTCCTCCGGCACGTACGTACCACAGATAATCTGGATGAGGCTATCTAGGAACTGGTGCTCGTCCAGCCACTGCACATACCATCAAATTCCATTAAAAGTTGGTTAATTACCATCTCGGCCATTATTAGACACTCAAAGTACACCAGTTACTTAATTATCATACATAGGGCTGCCATCCATCTGGAATTCCCCAGATTTGTCCTAGTTTGAAGGGTGTCCAGGGGCCGTCCGGCAGGGGTTTTGAAAAGTGTCCGGGTTTAACCCAGACACTTTTGTTGTCAGGGCAAATAAATTTTGTGTACCAGTTGACATTGCGAATCTATAGAGTGTTTTCGCTAGTCACGCAGCAATGGACGAAAGAAAGAAACTCGCTAAACATACACATGGTTTCTTCTCTGATCAAAATCAATTACATATTTAATAACAAGCTGTATAAATGAATAAAAATAAAAGGATGTTATTTTCGTTGCTTTTTCAGAGGTGTCCGGGGAAAAAAACATATATTGCCTATATTTTCGGGCTTTTTGCCGTGTTTATCCGGGATCGGCAATTTAGGTGATGGTAGTCCTAATCATACATATCAGTGAGTACTTCTGTGTGAAAATTTAACTATAAAGTTCCTTCTCAATAGTTGGTCAATGTAGATAGAACTACAAAAATAAAATTTGACTACTACTCACTACTACTTATGGCTACAAAGCAAACTACACATGTGTTCATGTTAATTCTTTTTCTCAATATATTGCTAGACTTATCAGTTGGTCCTATTGTGTACTTATCATGTCACTGTCATCATTATCCAGACTGTAAAACCATGCCTGGTTTTCTATCTATTATGTAAAACATGTTTTCACCAACCTCCATAACAGTCTTTTTGAAGAGATCATCGAGGCGAATGAAGTACTTGAAGGTATCTGCTATGGCTGATGTGGACATGTGCCTCAGTAAGTTGGGAAGGAAGTCTCGTCGCGATTTGAAGAAGTCCAGCACACGTAAACACACTATGTGGTATAGGTACCAGTCCTGATTGTAAAAATAGTTGAGTCACTCCTCACATATTAGTTAATTATGACCTTTATAAACAAGCAAAACTCACACATAACTAATATGTTGTTTTAATGATTGTTTCCAACATTGTCATATCCAAGCAATATTGCTGAACTCATGATAATCACAATAGCTAAAAGAGTCATCTCTGATAGCATACACATTTGGTTTCAGAAATCTAGTCTAGCTAAATTTTGTGGTTACACATATTATAATACTTTTGGTCAAGTATGCCATAACTTTGGATGTACACACATTTTGTTACATGTGTGTTATACAATTGTAAATAATGTACATCAGAAAATCCTATAAGCATACATACAGGTGATCACTTTACACAGTTTAATGCACTTGAACAAAATAAATTAGAAGCAAACCTGCTTGGGGCTTCTTTCCAGCAACATCTCAACAGTTTTACTGAAGTAAGAGGCCAGCAATGGGTTCAGAGGTGGATCTTTGTTGATAAAATCACACAGTCTGTTCATCTGCACGGCATCCAGCGACAACCGGTCACTGAGCATAGACAACTGGCTTGTGAGAACCTCACACGCTATGTTGGCATGCCTGTACTGAGTTGCCAGCTCTACATTCTTTGGTGGCTCCTCAGTGATAAGGGTTATCAGCTCTGCTAATATCTCAGGTTTCGTGAGACTGAAAATAATTAAAATGTTTAATAGATTAGCAAACTGAGGCAAGCACTGATAACTACTTAATTACAGGATATTTTTAAAATATTTGTAACTAATAATACAAAGTAATGGGAAGTTATTCTCATTGTTATAAATTCAGTAACTCTTACTAGTTATACCTCTCTTTAATTGTTTTACAGGGAACATTATATGCACAAATAACAAAAACATATTCTGCATGATTTAAGCCAGTGGTTTTTCTTAGTTGATTTTCTAAATGAGACATAAACTTACAATTGTATCAACGCCTTGTTGTCCGCCTTGCATTCTTGCAGAATATCGTCAGCTTCTAGCACTTGAGTCAGAGTTACATTCTGAAACACAATGCCTCTTCAATAAATAGAAATCAAACACCAAATGGCACATGATAGCTGCATGGTTTTCCCATATTATCGCATACATACTAATTCCGAAACATTAAACCGCTCTCGTTAAAGGCGTAAACAACTCGGTATTATACAAAACCCTTTCTTGGAGGCTCATAACCAATTTACCAACACATTACGCACCTCCTCTTTGAGAAGAAACTTTAACTCCCTGACAGCGATATAATTTCCACTCCAAAACATAGTTAAAATTAATAATTAGAACAAGTGTAATTATTCTAAATCCATAGAAAATTATATTATTTTACAACTTCAGCGTTTCCGCGAGTTCAACGATCCGTTTTCTTTTTGACAGTTAGTGTAAAATGTTGCCAACATACAGGTCATGTCATGATTATTTTATTTTTTATTAATAACGTTCCATTCTTCAAAAATTCCATATCGGAGCATAAAATATTATTCAATCAAATTATTTATTTTGCTATTAGGGCACAATGGGAATTTAAAAATAGTCAACATATTAATAATAAATGTTGTATATCTATATTGGTGATTGGCGGGCAAGGAAGGACATGCGTGAATATTCCCGCACCATGGGACTTTTGGTTCAACATATTTTGAAACTACTATGCTTTACTATAATAACGTCAATTATTGAAAAGTACAAACTTTACTAAGTTCTGATGCAAATACACATGTGAAGATCCTTCAGTTACATAGTAATCATACTAGAATCGCATAAATGTCTGTATGTGAACCAGTGTCTGCGTTGGTGGACTTTAGGTATTTAATTAATAGCCCCCGCAATACAAGGTGACACAACTCATTGCTAAATGATGAGTTTACTTTTTTAGGCCTAAATGAAAGAATTCTGATGTATAATTACTACTTCGCTTATAACATAACCCAAAAAACCCCCCTATTCTCTCAGTCAGCGGCGGATTTACAGATTTGCCGCCCGTAGGCTATTTATTCAATTTTTGCTGCCTCTAAATAAATTCGATTGTTTTCTCACGGGTTGGGAGACCATCGATCTGTTAGTAAAATGTAAAATTTCGCTTATCTCAAGGTAGGTAGTCACTTTAAGCATTTTTTTCTACACCACTTTTTTTTGTTCATCATATGTCTGTCTCCTGGTCCTAAGCTACCTCTCCACCAATTTTCAGCCAAATCTGTTCAGCCGTTCTTGAGTTGATGTTCACAACTAAATGTGCCGCCCTTGCCCTCAGTCCGAGTACATCCCGCGTACGTCCCGCTGATACCTGATTTTGTGTTCTGCGCAGCGTAATGCGGCTACATTCAGAGCGGCCATACAGGTTTGGCGAGGACTTATGTAGCTTTTTAGTAGGTACACCACACATAACGAAAAGGTGAACACATTTTCCAAAAATCGGTGCATAATTGACCTAAGCTGTGAAATCTAGAAAAATAACCACGAAGAAAAAATAAACATTCACATCGGTTAAGGAAATCCCCCATCGACTGTGCTGCTACCTGGCCGTGGTCTCTGTGACTTTATGATCCGTTGGGGCCATACCGGCTCAGTCAGGGTCACCCATACCAGGCAGGCCCACGGAAAATCCAGACGAAGAACAGCACACGGTGTCATAGGAAGTTTAGGCTCCAGGTACTCCTCTGTCCTCAGGTTGCCTGTAACCTGTGAGCCATGAACCGCTGCGGTGCGCCAGTGTCCTAAGGTTGGCGCCGCGTTCAATTGGTTGGTCGCCAAGCCGAAGGCTGGCGTGGCTCCTTCTGCGAGGCCGCTTAAGTCACATTAGGGGGCGCCAGGACGGGCAAATTAATATTTTACCGCGGACGAAACCGTAATTACAGCTAGTTCGTAGTCACGGTCACGAGTGGTTCTTATCTACTGTTGAGCCATACCGGCTCAGGGTCACCCATGCCGGGCCCACAGGGAGTGGCCGGACGAAGAGCGGCACACTGTGTCGTGGTGGGTTTTGGCTCCAGGGAATCCTGTCCTAAGAGCTGCCTCGGGAGCTTTAAGTTACCGCGACATGCAGCGCGGTAGGGGCGGTTCTCCGCTATCAGCTGAGGGGCGGCCAGGCGTGTAGGCCAGGGCTGCCGCCTCAACTGAGCGCCGCGTGGGTCGGGGACCACTTCATCCGGCGCCTGACGGAGGCACGGGCTAGACCCGTACGTGCCTCTCGATGGGAGATCGATGGGAGCATCCAGTTTCTTTTTGGTTTTGAAAGACGAATACCCTGCACTAGTTATAATATTGCGGGGGCAGTTTACGAACACCAAATTCATGATTACAAATGACACCCAGACTCAGAGCAAGTGCCTCTGTTTTACACAAAGACACTTGCCTGGCCTCGGAATCGAACCTGGGACCCCGTAATCCAAAGGCGGCGCATCCAACCCCTAGACCAACAAGGCAGTCAAAGGCAATAAAATAATACAAAGTAAATGACAATGTTTATTTTATTGATCATGTTTGTCACTTAGCCAAGAGTTGCATAGCTAAGGCCTCTGCTTCATGGACCGATAGAGACGCAGAAATGTCTTGTACTTTCTTGACCTTACGTGGGGGCATGCCTTTTTGTGGGATGCCTTTACTCTGAACTAGTTTTCTCTTTGAAGGCCTGGAAAAGTAATTTATATTAATTTCAGACTCAATCAACAAAAATATAGTCAAAAAACATTCAGTAATAGTTACAAGTTAACATAACACTAAAGTTAAATGTATCATAAAATCACCTGTGATACTTCTGATCTATTTCTGACTCATCAGAATCTTGTGCATCAGACATATGACCCACATCATTTTCTATATCACTTCCCTCATCAGTGGTTTCTTTTTTACCATAAAATTTATCAGGATCGGGCAACCATGATAGATCTGGACCATCAGATTCTGATTGAGACCCAAAGTCATCTTTTTCCCCTTCATCTTCTTTCTTTTTGTTCTTAAGCTTACGTTTCGTCTCTTTATGCTTAGCTTTTACTTTTTCTCTAAACCGGATCTTATCAAATTTATCTTCTTCCTGCAAAACTTCTTTAGCTTTTTCAATATCAATTCCACCAACATTTTCATTGACAAACTGTTTGGCAAGTTCTGATTTAACATCCCTCTTTTCATCTTCAATTGCATCACCTTCTTCTGTAAATTTTACTTTAGTATTAACTTTGAGCTTCTTCTTTAGTATTTTCTTAGCAACAGCTGCCTTAGTTAGTGGTTTTGCTTTTTTCTTTGATACTGGTTGTTCCTGTTCTTCTAAGTCTTCCCCAGGATCAATATGTACTTTTTTCACTTGTAAGAAATCATCTTCATCACTATCATCATTATGGAAATCAAATGTTATTACACCATCTTTCTTTTTTGGTTTCTTGACAATTTTTTCTACGGCTATTTTGGGATCTTCATTGTCATGTACACTTTGATCTGTATCATCACCATACTCCATACTTTCAATTTTTTTAACGACATCATTTTCTGCATTTTCTTTATTTTTGTGTGCACTAATCTTAGGGTATTTTCGTAAAAACTTTATAAACGGTGGAACTATCAAACCCAGAGATCTGGCATATGCATCTGTATCTAATAGATGTATATTGAATATGTCTTTATTTTTCATTAAAAACACAGACTTAACATAGCTCACAAAAGCTCTTTGGGCTGATTGTTTCAACTCTGTGCTATCTGACAACAGGGCTTCTATCTTCCTCTGTGGTGCAATCACTTTATTTGGATCTACTGAGATTTTGTTGATAGGAATCTTGTTCATCTGCAGGTCCTCTACAAACTTCTCCTCATGTGGCATGAGCATGAGCAAGCCTTCTCCTTTACCAGAAAACCCCCTAGCTGTACGACCAGCTCGGTGGATGTAAGTCTCCACATCTTCGGGACAATCCATTTGTATGACCCAATTCACACGAGGGAAATCCAGACCTCTGGAAGCTAAATCTGTAGCGAAAAGAATGACATTTGATTTCCTGCAGAATTCATTGTAAATCTTTTCTCGTTTCTCTTGATGTAAAGTTCCATAAAGAGCTAATAAGCTTACACCAGGCCTTAGTTTGCAGAATAATTCATAAATATATTTTACCTGTTTGCAGGTGGCCATAAATACAATTACTTTTTGTTTCAAGTGGTTTTTTATAAAAGACCATAAGATACCTAATTTTTCATCAACTTCACATACAATATAGCTCTGTTGCAAAGATTCTGGTGTGACAGTGTCTGCTTGCTCATGGGGAGCAACATATGTAGGAAACTTCAAGCTGAGCCGAGCAAGGTCCTTGACCGATTTTGTCTGGGTGGCAGAAAATAATAAGGTCTGCCTATCTGGAGGTAAGTTCTCAATGATGGCATTCATTGATGCTTCAAAACCCATATCCAAACATCTATCAGCCTCATCGAGAACAAGTAGTTGGAGATGGCTACAGTCAAACAGGGGATTTTCGTCCATGTGCTGCAGCAAGCGGCCAGGTGTGCAAATCAAAATATTAATTTGATCCATCCTTTTCCGTTCGAACTTGAGATTTTGACCACCTATGATAAGACCAGCTGAAAAGTCGTGCAGGTGGCCAATTTTCCTAAGAGTTTCATAAATTTGGTAAGCCAGTTCTCTTGTTGGAGATATGACTAATGCACCAACACCATCCAACCTAGTCCACTTTTTACAAAAGAGGTTTTCGAGTATTGGTACCAGGAAGGCCAATGTTTTGCCTGATCCTGTCTTTGCTGCACCAAGGATGTCTTTGCCTTGCAGAGCATAACCAATTGCTAGCTTTTGAATTTCAGTTGGTGTGACATAGTTGTTATCTTTTAAGCCTTTTAGTGTTTTCTGTGACAGTGGGAAGTCCTTAAATGTTTTGATTTCATTGGGATTTATCTGAAATTAATAATAATAATAAATATACGACTTTCTTACCTATGCTCTAGAGTAATAAAGATCAAGAAAGGTTAATAAGTTAGATGTTTAAATAATGTTGGAGTTTGTATCCACCACGGCAGAATTAATTTGAATACGCTGTGATGGCTGGATAGATGATTTGATTTAAAACATTACGAGAATACAAGATTTAATAAAATCTACGCACTCTGTTTATGTCCTGAACATTGCTAAATAAACAAGTAAAACAAATTACTAACTCTATCATATTGCGCCTGTAAATATTGAATTGCAGCGTCCTCTTCTTCACCTTTTTTTCTTCTGGGTTTATAAAGTTGGAATTTCTTCCGTTTGCCTTGTTTACTCTGGCCTTTCTCGTCTTTTTTCATGTTTGAAAAAATTATTAAATTTTAAATGATTTGAGGTTATCTGCGCACAGCACAGAACTGAACTGAATGTGTGTGGTGTGCCTGGGGCTGGGTGGGGGACGGACGAAATATGTTGATATTGATTGACTGACTGAAGTTGAAGAAACTGACATGAAACGCCAATTTTTTTTACAATACCAAGGCAGTGTTGCTATTACTTAAATTAAACTATGTATTTTAGTTAACAAATAATTACAAATTATAGTAGTTATCTGTAAGTCTCTAATAAAACGTTTCTGAAAATTTTATGGTTTAATCAATTGACTAGAATTTAATTAATCGACCAACTGGCAGGTCATTGGTGAACTGGTGAAATAATATTTAAGCAAGTCATTCGACTCCTTTTTTATCTGGTATTGTTATCTCCCTCACACTAAGCTCTAAATCAAATAATATTGCATAGCCCTACCCTAGTAGCAGTAGTAGTAGCCGATAGAGAATCACAATTTAATCTACAAACAATTTCACCGTTGTTGTGAACGCACGCTCCTACTTTAGCGCATTATTTGGAGCTCGTATTTTCTTTGTTACAAATCTTGAAAAAGAAAGGTGAGTGATAATATTTTTTTTGGGAAAGTAGAGTTGTGTATTCAATTAAATGGGTCACGACCATTTTTGGGGGTCTTTATTTTTAAATGATGGTGAGACAAAGTGACTGCGTAGTAGGTAAGGCATTGTATTTCTTTGTGTACTATGTTGTGGGAACCCAGGCTGTCAGATAATACTTCCTTGATTGAGGACAGAATTACAATGATTGAGCTAGTATTCAATTTGATTATTCTATTCTTTATCTCTTAGAAAATAAGTTAATGTATTGGGGGTATGCAATGTATTACGCATACATTGGGTATTTTATACAGGGTATATTAGTCAAACGGAAAAATTAATAAATCTAAACTGCTTTACGCCCTCGGGACATTTGGTAAGGTTAATCTGAACAGATTTGTAATTCTGGCGATTAGTATGTTTGTCACAGTTGGTAGGTAGGTATTTTTAATAATGCTGGACTTGGTGTTAGGACATTACACCTTCTTTCTCTTATTTTATAATTTCAGTTATTATTATTGTAACTGTCCGTTTGTGTAGGTCGCCACAAAAAATACTATACGTAATACACACCTTGTAATTGTATGAAATTAAGTGGTAAAGTAGCAGAAAACCGAGTCCAGCAAGGCGACTCCTGTCTCGTAACACCCAAATAAGTTTGACCTCCTGAATGGTGGTCCGATGGCGCGTTGGGGGCGTTTTGGGCGGTCGAAGTTATTTTCGCGGTATGAGATTTGGTTGGATCACCGATCTCGAGGCATAGATCAAACTCCCCAAACGTGATCCCCTTTGACCCCAATGCAGAGGGTCTGTTGCGGTTATACCTTTACATACAATATTTTTATTTTGAATCTTTGTTGTTTCTAAGATATTTTGACAAATCACTACATAGTTTAAAACAAAGTCGCTGTCGTCTGACCGTCCCTATGTATGCTTAAATCTTCAAAACTACGCAACGGATTTTAAAGCGGTTTTTTAATAGATAGTGAATAAGTTACATATTTGCACCCGTGCGAAGCCGGGGCGGGTCGCTAGTCTATACCAAACTTAGAGACAATTTTGTTTATTGTCTGTAAGTCCGGAGGTCAATTCTAAATTTAATGATATATGATTGATTAAAAAAAATGCATTTAATCTCCGAAACTCGTAAAATAAAAACAATCCAACTGTTGGATGGAAACATAGGTCCACCGATCTAGGTTGGCTTGCTGCTTTCCTGATAATGACAAAAATAAGGAAATTTAGTTAGTATTGCTCGGATACATCAACATGGTTTATGTAGTTTATTTGTACTGACATTTGTAACTACTTTCCATGCATAGATGGTTAGATGCGCCGCCTCTGGATCACGGGGTCCCGGGTTCTATTTTGGCGCCGGGTAAGTGTCTTTGTGTAAATCAGAGGCACTTGCTCAGAGTCTGGGAGTCATTTGTGTTCGTGATTGTCATGTTTGTAAACTGCCCCTGCAATGCAGGTACCTACCTAGTGCAGCGGTTTGTTCGTATAACAAAAAAAAAACGTACACAATTGGTTTGTTAGTTACGTACAATTTACCTTTAACGTAACTTGAGATCTTTTATTTCAGATCGTCGTCAAAATGAAGTGTTTAGCACTGTTATTAATTGTGGTAGCGACAGCCAATGCTGTGTCGTTCTTTGACCTCGTTAAAGAAGAATGGAACGCGTTTAAGGTAAAAGCACTAATTTCAAAATATACATATTAAAACTTGATGAAACTGAAAGGCAGTATTTCCATTTTGAACAATGAAATATGAAATGTGTTGTAGAATTAATGTCCTTAAATAAAATGCGTTCTGAAATATCTGCACATCACTGATCATTTTCCATCTAATTTAGATTGAACACAAGAAACAGTACGACACTGAGCTCGAGGACAAATTCCGCATGAAAATCTACGCTGAGAACAAACACAAGATCGCGAAGCACAACCAGAGGTTTGAGAAGGGACTCGTGCCGTACAAACTGTCCACCAACAAATACGCCGACATGCTGCACCATGAGTTCATCCAGGTGATGAATGGCTTCAACAAAACTGCCAAGTGAGGGTCTTATTAATCTACTAGCCCTAAAAGGTACTATGTCGGTCTGTGGCATCAATGCTACTGAACGGCGGAACCGATTTTGTTATAGTTTGCTATCTTTGAACATTATTTAACGGAGTGTTCTTAGCTATGTATGATTTAAAAACAATGTATTTGTTTGAAGATTATAACTTCAGTGATAGTTGTATGGGAAAAGGGACTCTATCATTTATCATCAAGTACACAAATAAAATAGCCAATTATTCGACATGTTATATTTCGTCATGCAAATGAAAATTCTTATCAAACCAACTCAATTTGTTCTATTATAAATATTATTGTAAATTACTCGTATCGACATCGCGTAATTAATATTATCAACAAACAGTTCCAATGAGTCGTATTAAAAAATCATGAATTGTGCTTATACCGTGTCTCATTACATTTACGCTTGATTTAGATAAATGTAAAATATCGCCGATGTGTGATATCATATATATCGATATAAAGAGAGTGTAATTGATTAAGAAATGAAATTCATTTGGTTTTGTTTACCTTGAATTATTCTTTTGCGTTTTGTTTTCCTACAGAAATACAATTGCATTCATCTCGGTATTATAGTTTTTGTTATGGTACTCGTTTGTATATTGCTGGCAGCTTCCAGACAAAATAATTAAATATGTGTAAACAAAAGATGCCCGTATCCCTTGTGTAGATTGAAAAAGGGAAGCATATGGAGTTATTAATTAAATAAGTTATTTGACTGAGGCCTTCCAATAAAATGGCGAGCACGCGTCTGTCGTAGGCACAACAAGGCGCTGTACGGCAAGGGGCGCGAGTCGCGGGGCGCCACCTTCATCCCCCCGGCGCACGTGGCGTTCCCCGACCAGGTGGACTGGCGCAAGAAGGGCGCCGTCTCCGACGTCAAGGACCAGGGCAAGTGCGGCTCCTGCTGGGCCTTCAGTACGGTCAGTACCCAATGGCGGGAGACCAGGCTCGCGGCTACCTGGCACCATGTGTTCCTGCAACCCAGACATACTGGTCATTTACGGCCATGTTTATTCAAAGTCCGCGCGTAATAGGAAGGAAAAGCAAAAAACACACTGCTTTGTTTGCAACCATACCATGGACCATGGTTGGCAACAAAGCAGTGTGTTTTTTGTGACTGAGACTTATCTAACTGGGTGCGCAGTACTTGTTATCAGATAGAAGCAAAATGTGCTAGGCAAGCTACGACACCAGTCTACGAATCTCTGTGCCGATTCGTTGGATCAGCTTTACACTGTAGGCTAATTATTTTAAACTGGACGAGGGCTGACTTGGCAGTGGATGCAATGAATATATTTTTTCCAAAGATACCTGCAGCAGGCACTCAGTCATAATGTAGGGCTGTAATGGAATACCTGTTCACAGTAATAACGTGGCGATACCTATTGTATAAATTAATTTAGTCATAGCTCAATCCACAACTAGTTTTGCGATCAAAACAAAGCCCGCCATCTGTGCTCCATTTGTCAACCTTCCAGCTAGGTCTGTGGCATTGGCCAACCGCAGCGTGACTCATAGGGCGAAGTCGTGGCGAATCGTCGTCTCCGATAACAGCACACGATTCAATGTTTGGGATTGTATATGTAAACGATTTATTGTGATATTCCTATGTACCTCTTTCCTGTGTCCTGCCCTGAGATCGCTAACCTTATAAAGTATCATCGCGCGTGCACATTTCTAGACTTTTTGACCAAATGTATATTGGTGTGTAGATGGAAAGGCTTTCGTTATTCCCGTTCAACTGAGAGTGAGTACTGGCTTAACCAGCCTAAAACCGACTCGATCGCAGCTAGATTATCGATTTCCTCATACTTGCTTCCTACCTTACTCTTTGTTACAATATGTGCGTGACCCTAATGTTAAACTTGCCCGTGCGCAGACCGGTGCGTTGGAAGGTCAACACTTCCGCAAGAGTGGCTTCATGGTGTCCTTGTCCGAGCAAAACTTGATCGACTGCTCGGCGGCGTACGGCAACAACGGATGCAACGGAGGCCTCATGGATAACGCCTTCAAGTACATCAAGGACAACCACGGCATCGACACGGAGAAGAGCTACCCGTATGAAGCTGTTGACGACAAGTGCAGGTACGGGCCCGAACGGGGACTCAATCATATCAAGCAGGGTTGGGCCATCCTCAACGACCTCTGTCGAATAGGTACAACCCCAGCAACTCGGGCGCGGACGACGTGGGCTTCGCGGATGTCCCTCAGGGCGACGAAGAGAAGCTGCAGCAGGCCGTGGCCACCGTCGGCCCCATCTCCGTCGCCATCGACGCTTCCCAGGAGAGCTTCCAGTTCTACTCCGACGGCGTCTACTATGACGAGAACTGCTCTTCCACCGAATTGGACCATGGCGTGAGTATTGTCAAACTGCCACTTGCCGTCCACTTTAGGGTTTTGTTATTCCTTGACTAGTTACACATGGCTAGTAAATAGATGGATTGAGATAATTCTAAGAATACAAGTGCTAGGAAACTTAAATTTTCAGAAAGTGAGACTGAAGGGTCATTTGAAAACCATCGTTGTATTAACTTGTATGTACTTCGTTCGTTTTAAGAATACAGTGAATCGTCAGCGCAACTGCAGGACAACCAAAGGACAGGTTGCGTTTGAAAGTATACCTTCAACTGGTTACTGTGAACTCGACTTGCTAATTATGAACGATTTCAATGATTAAGACGCGTGGCTAGGCAACGGACAATGATGATCCACTGCATTCTTGACGCGAAACAAAATATAGTGTCGCACAGTAGGACACATAATTGTTTTAAAATGGAAGAGTCCCGACCAGCAGTACTATATGCCTTGCGGTGCACAAGGGGCACAGATATACTGTAATACTAGCAGGTCTTGCAAATCTACACGACCCTTGACATCGGTCTATCTAGGCGATATGCTCCATGGGCCAAGGTTGGCCACGCGCCTCGCGAATGTTTGTGTTGTCAAACAAATAGCGAGGAGCGAGTCACGTCCGTGTGCAGATAACACCCATGACCTGCGCCAATTTCGGCTTATCTGGCCTTTAAGGTTAGACCATATAAGTAGTAGATACGTTATCATTTTGGACAATAATATAAATATTTGTGTTGCCGAGCCGATTCTGTAAGTTTCGGTTTTGATTTGCCAGTACCTAACATCAGGATCGGCTGCTTGTTGAATGGATGTCCTCCCGGTACTCGGGCAGTTGCCCGGAATCGGTTTCCGATTAGGTCTGCAAATACTACATGTTAGCCAAATAATAGGAATGACATACAAGTAGGTGCATTTGCTTGAGGCGCAGTGCTAAGTCGCGGCGTATGTCCCAGGTGTTGGTGGTCGGGTACGGCACAGACGAGGAAGGCGGCGACTACTGGCTGGTGAAGAACTCGTGGGGCCGCACGTGGGGAGACCTCGGCTACATCAAGATGGCGCGCAACAAGCAGAACCACTGCGGCATCGCCTCGTCCGCCTCGTACCCGCTCGTCTAGCGGGGCACGCCGACGCGGACCTTCTAGAACAGTCGCATAACATACATAGCAGAGATTCACTTCGTATTCGACTCTTCTGTAATGCATTCAATGTATATTGCTATTGCGATTATGTGACAGTCGCTATTGCCAACAATGTAGGTAAAGCTAGCGATGTAGTTAATGTTTAGGTTAAAAAGCATTTTATGAATCTATGATATCTCCATGACAATTGCTTTCGAGAACTTTATTGTTGCACATTCCTGTAAAATAGGACTAAAATTGACAGTTAGGTTAAGTCCTGTATAATAATTATTTCATTTAGTATTAAAATTAAGATAAGCATAAAATATGTTGGTTAAAGAAACTTGTGATATTGTATTTACTATGTGTGTGGTTAGAAAGTGAAATATAATTTGATATTTTAAGAATATTTTCTTTTACCCGTGAGGTAGGAGAAGCCAAGATACTGTTGCACCAACTTATGGTAAAACATCACTCCGAGAGCTTCGTTACAAACATATTCCACAAGATGAAGTATGTTGAACGTCATCTATAATTAGACATTCGTTACAATGTGGGGCCCGATTTTACCCATTATAAACTTTATTCATCCTAGTCCAAGTCTTAAACTCATCACAATGCCGTTCCTTGCCATGTTCGCACCGTAGTGTGGCGTGATTCGTTTTGTACCAAAAGGCACGCAAGAGGCAGCCCTAGCCGCAAGAGAAGGAAGAAGGAATCTTGCTGCGCTGCTGGCCCTGTACCAACCTGTCTTGACAGCGTGGCACAGGTGGGGCAGGAAAGTCCTTGAGTGGCGACCGCGTTCCGGAAAGCGCAATGCTGGTAGGCCTCCCACACAGTGGACCTGGTTAAGGTCGCTGGAAAACGATAGATGCGGGCGGCCCAGGGCCGGCCTCTGTGGAAATCCTTGGGGGAGGCTTATGTCCAGCAGTGGACGTCTTTTGTCTGAAATGATGATGAGCTGAAAATCAGTGCTGCATTAACCTTCTGGGCACCATATTGTTCCATAAATATATAATATTTTAATATGTGTGTGTCTAACTGTCTGTATGTATTTCTTTCAAACTCATTCCCTTATACTCTACTCATACTATCTCAGCTCATGCTATGTTATGCATAGCTATGTAATCCTCTGCACAAATCTAAACCAATGTTTTATATGACCTAACAAAGGAAAATATACACTGGGCTGCAAAACTAAGTATCACACTTTTAAAATTGCAATAACTTTTTAAGTACACCAGACTACATATTATAAAACAAAGTCGCTGTCGTCTGTCCGTCCCTATGTATGCTTAAATCTTTAAAACTGCGCAACGGATTTTGATACGGTTTTCTTTAATAGATAGAGTGATTCAAGAGGAAGGTTTCTATGTATAACCCACCCCCGCTTTGCACGGGCGAAGCCGGGGCGGGCCACTAGTTCTAAATAAAAAGGACTCGACTCAAAAAGTATGTAGAGTTTGAAATTAAACACTTTTTAATTGATTTATCGCGTGGCTGAGCGATCGACTGCTGCGCAGCACGTCGCGGGTTCGATCCCCGCACGGAAGATATATTTGAACGACCTACAAGTATTTGTTCCGGGTCTGGGTGTTTTCTATCTATAATATGTATGTATGTAGTATATCGTCCATCTCGTTACCATAACACAGCATTAAGTTGTTTAGCGTGGGACGAGATGGCGTTGTGTGAAATGTCCAAGGATATTTTTTTTGTATTATATTACATTATTTAATTGTCGGTATCCGCATAAAAGAACATAATAGCTGACATGAAAAACAGACGCTCGACCAAGTCTGCAGTTTGTGAGCACACATTCAACAAGACCAACCACTACATCCACTTTGATAGACCTCAAATCCTTGCCAAGGAAAATCATTACATTCCAAGAATGATCCGTGAGGCTATTGAGATTAAAAAACATCCAAATTCTAAATATTAGAGAGGATGGTTGGCAAGTGCCACCTGCTTGGGATCCAGTCATTAAATTGATCAAATCTCAAGCAAAACACTCATCTGCAAGACCTCTGGACACCGTGAGCGATTTCTGCGTGCACAGGGAACGTTATCAATAAAACAAAATTATAGGCGTTAGATTTTAACTGTTTCTTTGTACTTTTGAAGACAACTGTCATCTAGTCTCTCCCACGACCACGACTGCTGCAAAGCATTGGAAACGTCGGGAATTAAATAATGTATTAAACACGCGATAAGGTGATTAATTTCAATGTGTAATAATCGCGAAAACCTAAGAAATAATTTTGTAGAGTTTGCTATAGTTACATACAAAGCTGATAACATTTGCTATAAACCGTTTTTTATTTTGAATCTCTAACTTCTATAGTTTAGAAAAAAATGATACAATATATTAAAAGTGTATCTATTACTTAGTATTGCAGGTCAGTGTAGTACTTCCTCATGAACATACCTACGCGCGGATAAACCCAAGATTCCTTTAAAACGTAAACGTAGGTAATTGCATCGACAGTATCGATGTCTCTGGTCTAACAGGAACTGCTTACAAGGCTCTGGTCTAGTCGCGTGAGAGGAGGAAAGGTCGAAAGGTGGCTAGGGCGTTGCTCCATAGCTGCGGAACAAACACCCTATAGCAATTCGAAGTGAGTGTATGGAGCCAGTCGAAAGGGGCACTTCTACTACTCAGCCCATAAAAGACCCACTGCTAAGTCGGGCCTCCTCCAATTACGTGTATCCAATTAATTGGCACTTCGAATGTACTTATAATAACTTGTTTTTTTTGGACTGTTTCCTCCTATTCGTGACTGTGCTTGTTAACTGGACCTTGATTTGTGCTTCTGATTTGGAACTGTTGGTACAGACAGAAATTGTACTGGTACAATAACAACAAAATGGCGTTTGAAATCACTTTTCTCTCTTGCACCCGTTTACATTGTATAATATCCCGCTCGCACGCGACGCGCTACCCATTGCAGGACCTCAGAATGCAGGACAATACGCGCTGCGAGCAACTTTACCGTTATTTTTGCTATTACCTGGGAATCTTTCATCGATGATTTTTCCGAGAATCCTGATAACACCGTAGCAAATTATACCTTATCGGAAAGCTGAAGAACCGTAGATATTTTTAAGGACATCTGCATAACTGTCATAGTTTTTTTTTTAAATATCTTACAATGAATAAAAGACTTTCCACAAATTTATTTCTTTTTTTAACAATCAATCGACTAATAACTAAGCAACTAATCTGCTACACAAAAAATACAAAAACAAAAACATTAGAGGTACAAAACACAAAAAAGGGGACAAAAGACAAAAAATATGGATTTTTATAAAAAAAACTTCAAAGTCCCATAACTTGAGAACGGTTAAGTTTGGGGTATGGGGTTCCATAGTCAAATCAGTCAGGAATGATGGAAACTACCACCTCTTAAAGGATTTAGGTCGACTTAACCTGTAACCCTGTATAATGTTCTTATATGTTGAAGTACGACGGAGAAACCGATGTTTCCAGAACCAAATATCAATCACAAAATGTGTTTTTTAGCAGCTTAAAATCTCTGTTCACAATATTTATTGGGTTCTCTGTTCTCATATATTTAGACACGCTCGTCACCAATTGGTAAACATACTTATATATCACGAAAAGCAGCATAATTATTTGACAAATAACGCATAGTAGGTAGCCCAAGAACTGTGCAATTCGATAACATCTCCAATTCAGTTTCCAATTCTTCCCCTCTGAGGTGAATAGTATAGTTACGCAAGTTTTGCCGTAGAAACTATGCCTAGCTATATTCGTGGGCATTACGAAAATATCCGCTTTAATGACGGCACTAACATACGATTGAATTTTACTTATTGGTATAAACGACATGTTTTAGTTCTAACGATAATGATGATTTATCTCTGAACAAAGAGCGACTGGAATTACCCCGAACCGACACTATCTGGAAACAAACTGCGTCGTGTCTGGCACAAGTGGGCCGCAGCACCGATATTTCTCACGTGATCCTACATAACGAACAATAACATTGTTGACAGTTTCCAGCGAATCCCTATCGGAATTATTTAGCTACAAACTATTCCGGAAACTTGACCCAACAGAAACCTTTATGCCATTTTAAATATGCTATGATATCATTCTTAACACACATAAATGGTATCTTTTAAATTTAAGAATAATATATTGTTTACTTTGGGTTCTTTCAGCATGTACTGCGTTATATGGCGCGTACATACCTGAGATCGGTCTGATTCGAGTTACGCCCTGACATAAATAGTTTATAATTGCTCCTGGTTCGCATACCTTTGCAACACCAGAGTCAACTACCTGGAACGTTACCAAAACTGAAAAAAAAGACGAATGGCTCGCTCGGAAAATATCCAAGTTCCTTCCACTCGCGCAGAAACATAACACTATGCCAAAATATGATATTATTAGTACACCGTACGTGTTGATCTTGATATGGTATTTTTAAACATACCAAGAAACCTCCAGAAGGAATGGAAGAAATATGATTAGCTTTAATTTGAAAGCGGGTTTTCTACGGCAGTCATGATTCATTAAAATCGATTCAACCGGTTCAAGGCTCTAATAAATGTTCAATTTGGATACATTGATAAGCTGGACACGCTTCCCCAGTGGGGCACCGCATCTGAGCGATGATCCATTGAGCTTAATACTTATATACGGATGACTTTTTAGGCGCAAAGGGATGATCATCCAGCCAGACGAGGTGGGATGTCTGGTTAGGAGTTGCAGCGGCTAACCCCCGATAGTTGTAGTCAGGGAATTCTTAATTATGCGAATTGCTCTTGGAATTTCGCTATCGCGGTGTAGGACTTTTTGGTAATTCTCGCATTTGTAGGCAATATTTCATGATGCAATTAGTTCTGATTTTTCGTGTAAATTGTGTAAAGGTATGTAGCATGCGGTTGCTACAACTTTATTAGGCTACGGAAGCACATTTAAAATAATATTTACCATTAGTTAGCTCATGAGGACAATGATATGTATTGGAATCGATGTGTCACTGCACAAATAATGAGCAACTATTTCATAATGATGTCACGAAAATGCGTTTATCATAGTGTCAACCATAGAGTTCAATGGACAATTGTATCAACATTGTGTCTGTTTTAAAAGAACACTGCGAGACAAAAGAAACTAAGTAGGTATGACATTATGTACTCATGGGATCGAAATAAGTAGAGCATATTTATACAGATAGTGACGGAAACCATGATAAGTATTTTTGCATATCAATATAACTCATATTACTTCAATTCATACTACTGCCACCCAGCCCATAAATGAGCCACTGCCGAGTCGGGCCTCCTCCTATCACAGGGAGGATAATTAGCCTACTGCGCCACGCTGGCCAGACGGATTGGCACAGGGTTTTGTATCAAGTTTTCCTTCTCTTGCGGCTAGGTTTCCTTTTGTCGGCTTTATGATACCCTCCGGATGGAATTTGCTATCCATAGACTAGATGGACATATTGGACTACTAGACTATCGTACTAGGTTAGTGCACCTGTAATGATAGCTCTATGAGGAAATAAATAAATAAATATTTGGTTGTGGCATTTGCTACCGTAGCGGACCTTCCCCAGTCGGCAGTTCCATGTTGAGCGATAGTTCTCTGCTATGCGCTATCTTTCCATAAAGTACATCTCTAGATATGCATATTAGGGTTCAGACGAAAAAAACCTCATACATACACCAAAAACACTTTAATATTTACAATACACTTAACAGTTGCGCATACGCACATACCACTGTCCTACGACTTACAGGTAACACACTATATACAAAATCTACAGACGATAATACAGTATCGATTTACAAGTTTAATTTACTGTACCAACTTTAAATAGGTACTGCTAGAGACCTGTCTACTGGACCATGTCATTCGCATTACCTGCTATTTGGCAAGAGTAATACTGTCCGATTAAACTCTACATAACATGCCTATAGAAATTGTAAACAAATTTAATTCATAAGCAAACTAAGAAATGAGATACAAAAATGTCAACAACGACATTAGTAGTAGTAGTAGGTAGTACCTAAATGTTGCCAAAATATCAGTAACCTAGAATATAAAGGTAGGATTCCACCAAAATAGTGTGCAGCACATTTGTTCATAAACATTTTGTGCAAAACTCCAGCTTAGTACGTACCAAGCTGGTATCGCGTTTAACCTCCGTCTCCACCGGCAAGGCTGTGTGAAACTTTTGTAAGCGCACAGTTTAACACACTTGCGCGCGAACATGTTCACTGAGCAGAAATTTCTGCCTTCAGTTGTTAATCTTCACTACATGGTATAAAACAAAGTCGCTGTCGGCTGTCCCTCCCTATGTATGCTTAAATCTTTAAAACTACGCAACGGATTTTGAAGCGATTTTTTTAATAGATAGAGTGATTCAAGAGGATTGTTTATATGTATAACCCATCCCCGCTTTGCACGGGCGAAGCCGGGGCGGGCCACTAGTATGGACTAATTCAGAAAAATAGTAATTAACGTAATTTCATACTATAGCGACCGCATTCTACATACTTTACACAATTTACCCGAAAAGTCTGCATCAAGAAATATGGCCTACAAATTATAAAATCATTGTAGCTGGAATTCCATAGTAGAGGATAAGTTTCAATAGCTTGAATAAATTTTATAATATTTTTTTCGTCAAATTTGACTTTGTGAAACGTTGTGCGCGTACAAATAATGCTTTTATGTGTGCGCGCACAAAAGTACACAGACGTGCGCGAACATTCGAGAAATGTTCGCGCACAATTTGTTATTGTTTGCTTGAGTGAGTCGACCAGGGTGAACATTTGTGTCGTACACTGTGCATAATAGTGCGGCACAGTTCAGCACACTGGTGGAATCGCATCTTTACACTCGCATTCTTTGACAAGGGTGAACGAGTATGACGCTGTTAAAAAAAAACTTATCAAATGAACAACTGTGCTCCATTGTCTCTAAGTAAACAACAAGTCCTATAACGTGATAGTAAAGTTTGTGAGCGATACTGAAAGCAAATCACAGGGATAACAAAAATCGCCATAACAACAATATCTCAACTGTTCCAAAACATATTATTTTAACAATAAACAAATATTGCCTTGAAACCAGATGCACTATTGTGCAAGAATATTTTATTGTAGCGTATTGTGCAAATTAACATTATGGAGTGACATCTATCGAGATCAAAGCGCGTTATCGTAGTATCATACAGCGCCATCTATTTTACAAACGTTTAGCCATTTCTTTTAGTGGACATTAAAAATAAAACGGGAGGAGGCCCAATTCAGCAGTGGACGTCGTAGTAGTACCGCCCACTTGGTGAAGACGCACCATGCATACAATAGAATAGAAATGGCATTTTTGAGCAATAATAGTATTTTTTGAACATATTTTAAGTGAAAAACTATAATAGTACACATTAATTACTCCAAGAAAATGTAGCATGATACATATTTTACACAATTTACCAATAATTGAATGTGCTCTTTAGCCAGGTCTTCCCGGTTGATGACGCGTTCCGAATTGATAGTAGTGTTATAAAAATGATGTATCCGTTGACGATTGTGAACGCCATAATTGGTTTATACATTATAATTTTTTTTCTATTCTATACCCGAAAAATCTGAACTATAAACATCAAGAAATATCACTACTATCACCTCAATTTGAACCCGTCAAAAATATCAAGCTTTATTTGACAAAGAATAGTTGTATGGTTAAGGTCGCCGGAAAACGATGGAAGTGGCGACACAGGCCTATAAGGAAATCCTTGGGGGAGGCCTATGTCCAGCAGTGGACGTCTTTTGGCTGAAATGATGATGATGTCCATGAGGTCCAGGGGGTTCATGGAACAGTTTCTTTGATGTGAATAATTTATTGACCCATTTAACTACACTTTACCTTTATGTACACGTTAATAAACACTAAATCGTTTACACTATAGTTCGTTCGCCGTAAGAATGCAGAGAGTCATCAGTGTACTGCAGGGTAAATGTGTATCCACCGAGGTGTTTTTATTTCCTACTACATATCTTATTTTCACTGGTCATTTCAATATACATTACATATTAGTTTTATGTTTAAGAATTGGCGAGGTATTTATTGTTTTTAAATCATTTCACACACAAACCTCAAGGACAAGGACAAGTACAACCGTTGCGGTCGAAATGAATGTGACCTAGACTTTCTAATTGGATTAATCACGTGATGTTTTTTTTTATCATTTTTTAACCCCTCCCTCCCCCTTGGTGATAGGTGGTGAGGTTTAAGACTAACCCCCTCCCCTCACCCCCATACTAATCACGTGTATTTTTTTAGTACCTACAAAAAATCTTACACACAAAGGTATACGCCGCTTTTCGGTTTAAAA
Source organism: Clostera curtula (assembly GCA_905475355.2). Lineage (NCBI taxonomy): Eukaryota > Metazoa > Arthropoda > Insecta > Lepidoptera > Notodontidae > Clostera > Clostera curtula. The sequence continues at coordinate 208,204 of FR997804.1, read as the reverse complement.
ATCACGCGTTTGACGAAAAAATAAATACACGTGATATCTTACTATACCCCCCCTACCCCCTTGTGATATTTGCCGGACCCCTCCCTCCCCGTTTCGAACCTCACGTGATTAATGGACAGCTCCTTACGGGACGTGGCTAGGTCGGCGAACAATGATTACTCACTGCAATCTTAACGCGGACAAAGATTACTATTTTACAAATTGCTTGAGGAGTTTTGGACACATTTAACGGCTAAGAACATAATAAAACTATTGGATTTTATATAAAGGTGCTGTTCCAGAGGCAGAATTAGCAGACTAGAGGATCGCAACTGACGCTCACGCTCCGGTATCCGAAACAATAAATGTGTGGGATTGAAAGATCGCGTTTAGAATCGGAACCCATGCATATTTCTGGGGAAAGTTTCAAGTGGGGCTTATGAATGACACCCCCCCCCCCTCTTACGTTACACATTGCCTTGAGGAGCCAGGGTACATTATTGTACTATTGTTCCAAATAAAGGATTATTCTTAGCTGGGCGTGGTCGCAATTACCTTGTATGGTTTTCTCATGATTACGGAGCTTTCACACTTCTTAAATTACCTATATCTTGATGAAAAGCGATTTGTATTCGAGTGACACGTTTTGCTGCAGCGTTATAAACGCGATATGCGACTTTATCGTTATTAAAACTCACTCCTTACCTTAACAATGGCTAACTCAGCTGATTAATTTAGAATAGGTAACAATCGCAGGCAGTCGGGACTAGTCACAAAATCTTAAGGTTCTGTCTACTGCAAACTATCGAAGTGGACGCCCATTACGATCGGCGTACGCGCGATAGCTCGCCGGTGGAGACATATTCCCGTTGCACGTGTGCCTGTGACGAAATGTAGCTAGTCCAGCTAAGAACAATACTTTTTCAGACCATTGTGCCCGCAATGGCTACAGAGCGCTGCCTTACTTATCTATGTTGAGCTCATCGGTTGCAGTACATGCCCTGCGGAGCTGGCGATTCGCCAACAAAACGTACAACCGAATTGAGAACCTCCTCTATTTGTAAATGGGTTGCGAGTAGCTTAAACACTATTTCTTCTTGGGCTTCTTGGGGTTGCGCGATCGGCTCTTCGCCTTGCACAGGGGGCAGATGGGCGCGTTGCGGTGGATCTGCTGGTGGCACGACAGGCACGACTTCATGGGCGGAGGCTGCTGCCTGCGGGCGACACCACACGGCCGTGGGACAACTTCATGGTAAACTAAGCATATGGCCTACAATCCGGACCGGCAGTTCTTTAATGGCAGATGTCGCTTCTATCGCGTAGAAGCGAAATGACTCTGACTAGAGATGAGGGAGTCCATCGTAAATTCTAACTAACGTCCACCCTCCGAGATCAATGTACTTAATGGCAAAGGATTTGTGCCCTTATTTTCTTATGTTGAGCTTACTTTGTCTTCCTACTCGTCTCGCACGATGCCCTCAAGATGGCCCGGATGGATGGCTACATTATACAGGGTGTCCCAAAAATGGCACGCCACAGCGACACTCGAAGTAGGCTAGGTCTATTCTACGAAAAAAAAATGGCTGAAGAAAAGTCTCATGGATTTCGAGATAGAAATCGTCACAAATACTTACTTAATGTTTATTTTTATTTTTCCGAACTCATCACTGATAGTTTTTGGAATAAAGTAAACTAATCATTAGTCGGTAATTGGTGTTTAGGCGCAAACGGATGATCATCCAGCCAGACGAGGTGGGATGTCTGGCTAGGGGTCGCAGCGCCTATCCCCCCGATAGTTGTAGTTGGGGAGTTCTTAACTTGCGAATTTCTCTTGAAATTTCGCTATCGCGGTGTAGGACTTTTTGGTAATTCTCGCATTCGCAGGCGATATTTCTTGATGCAATTGTTCAGATTTTTCGGGTAAACTATGTACATATTATGAGTATCTCAGACAAATTTCAATGATAAAAAATTAATTCGCCAGTCCAATTAAGCTTTTTTGTATTACGTGATAATTAAAACTAGAAGCGTTCGTTAACAAGAGGTGACACAATAACTGAATTTCTTAATTTATTGTGTACTTATTATACCATTTCTAAATCAGCATAGAAAGGGTTAATTTTTAAAATTAATTGCGAGCCAAGCGTAGAACTTTTTTTTTCAACGGCAGCTGAATAAAATTGAACTTACTGTTTATTCACTTGATTGTGTCAAAGACCGAAGTGACTATTTTTGTATTTTACACCAATTACCGACTAATGATTAGATTACTTTACTCCAAAAACTATCAGTGATGAGTTCGGAATAACGATTTTGTTACATAGAATGAAAAAAAACGGGTAATTTTCAAAAATATCGAAAAATTCAAATATCTCGAAATCCATGAGACTTTCCTTCAGCCATTTTTTTTTTGGAATAGACCTCGGGCTTGCCTACTTCCAGTGTAGCTGTGGTGTGCTATTTTTGGGACACCCTGTATATGTAATATGATTTGACTCAAATATGTAGATAAAATAAAATGTATAAACTCAACATAAAACCCAGGTAAACTATATTTTAAAAAGAAAATCAATAAAATGGTTGCCTGTTGGGACTTGGACGGAATGTGGAAGGAGCGAGTGGATGTTCTTTGCGCATAAGCACTACAGTCACTTGTTGGCTTAAACTTTTATAACTTGTCGTCAAATCACTCATTTAGCCGATTTAAGCCCTCGTGCACAGGTTTCGTTGCGGCTGCTGTGCTTAAATCAGCTCACTGACGAAGACTGGTTTTGCCGCCTGCATCCATCGGAACCCGGCGACATAAACCACGTCATCGGCCCCAGTAGGTGCTCGTCCTTAGAGGACCTTCCTGCCAACTGTAACATCTTGGCAACTCTTCTCTTAGATGTTCGATTAAAAGGCTTTGTAAACAACAACAAGTCAATGGAAATCGGTTTATTTGTTTAAGACTGAATGGCACCCATAGTCGTTTTGTGGACCTCCCCATATATTTTAATTTAGCGAAACTTACCAATAAACGTTCGTCGCGAGTACTTTAGGACAGACAGCTTATGAAGGAGCACGATCAAGGATGCAGGAAGAGGGAAGAGAGAGAGAAGAGGCAAAAAAGAAAAAGAAACAAAATCGAACCTCAGCGAGACGGTAATGAACTCTTGTTCGAGTGCAGACCTGAACGCCGGAGGAGGGGGAGGCTTGCGCGGAGCAGGCGCCAGGAAGGCGGCCAGGCCGCGGGCGCCCGCCGCAGACGCGCCGCCCACGCCCCCCGCGCCGCCCACGCCCCCGCCCGGCCCCGCCCCACCCCCCGCGCCGCACGCGCCCGCCGGCAGCGCCGGGAAGCGGCTGCAATCGCACGAGGAATTTCGCTCAATGCTTCTCACGGCACTGGTGGTGTACCTACTGCTCATATCTCCACCCACTGCGGTACTATTTGCTCAAGATGTTACGCCGGTTACTATCGGGTCGATTTTAAATATCAAGTTCAACAATCAACAGCTCGGCTCTTCAAATTAAACACGTTTTAACCAATTTATCGCGTGTATTTTAAATGATATATTATTCTCAAAGTTTCGATTGCTTTGCAGCAGTCGTGGTCACGGAAGAGATTAGATGACAATTGTCTTTAAAAGTACATAGAAAGAAGAAATAGCTTGTTAGCGATCATCATTTCAGCCAAAAGACGTCCACTGCTGGACATAGGCCTCCCCAAGGATTTCCACAAAGGCCGGTCCTGGGCCGCCCGCATCCACCGCTTTCCGGCGACCTTAACCAGGTCGTCGGTCCACCGTGTGGGGGGCCTACCAGCACTGCGCCTTCCGGAACGCGGTCGCCACTCTTTTCTGCCCCATCGGGCTATGTGCCCTGCGCACTGCCACGCGATAAATCCGTTAATCCGTGTTTAATGTCAATGTGTATTAGCGAAAACATAAGGGCATGTGCACATCACGTCTTTTAAACGCGCCGTCGACGCGCGTCTGTAGCGATACAGACGCGATACGCACGCAAGTCAGACGCAACCTGTAGACCTTTGCACACCTGTATAAATTTAAATACGCGTTTTGAATCGATGCATACGCGTGTGTAGCGATACAGACGCGCCGGTGTCGCGGGTTTGAATCGATGCAGACGACAACAAACTGCTCCTTAGGATAAAAGCACGATAATAGTTTCTAAAACGCGCGTTGACGGCGCGTTTAAAAGACGTGGTGTGCACAGGCCCTAAGCCTAACTTAAGCCGAGCCTAACTGTACTAAAGCTTCCACCGTCGATCATTTGAAATCGATCCATTTACTTAGAGCCGGTTGTTTTAGCTTATCTTTACGCACGCGTAAGCGTTAAATTTCCATTATTAATATACAAGGATTTTTTAATTTGACCAACCGTATGAATCGAGCCTTAGAGAATTGAACCTCGAGAGAGGACTGCACCGCTGATGGAATGACAAACAAGCCGATGGCACTCACTCGGGCGTGATGGGGCTGCCCTCCTCTTCGTGCAAGTCGGGCAGGCGGTCCAGGCCGAGGCACTGGCGCCGCAGCAAGTCCACCTCGGCCTTCAGCGGCCTGTAGTCCTCGTGCAGCCGCGAGGCGTTCGTCAGCTTGCGGCCCATACTCTCCTCAGTCTGCTTTATCACCGTCTCCATCTGCCGAATGGTAGCCACGTGCCTTTAGTGCCATAACCACATACCTTGCCTTTTCCCTATTTCTTTGTTTGACCTTGCTCGGTCAACTCCTGTTATGCCATCGGGGCTCATCTACTGTATTTTGTTCCATGTCTGGCATTCTACACAGCTAGTCCAATCCCTGCCCTACTAGTGGGACTACCGCCTCTAGGCGAGGCTCGGGTCGGAGGCAATTGCTGCGTATCAATACTGGAACCCAGGTACCCACATCAGGTTCACCGCCAATGAGATTGGCAAAAGCAACGTCGATCAAGTACTAAAGCATGGGCTATTTGTATTTGTGTTGCGAATATGTAACTCGATGAAGTGAATGAACCACACGAGCCAAATCGTGCGCAGGATGTACTCCAAGTTCATGCGAGAAATTACCAACTCATCAAGCAAGAAATATGCAACTGAAAACGATAGTCGTCCCGTTACCAGAGAACGGTGGGCGTATTTTAAACAATTGCATCGCATGTTTGCCACAAATAGGAACCATTACCAGAGAATGCGATCCCGCCAGAGAAAACAAACATCGGTACACGTCGCAGCCGGCGCTATTGCCGGCCACAAATAAACATGCCAATGTTTATACCACTCTAAATACCGCAGTGCGCCCCATTGTGGGGATCGAAAACGGTCCACCTGATGGCGAGTGCGTGCTAACATTGAGGTAACCGCTCCAGCGCCTGTAGCCAAGTGGCTTTCAAAACGCACGCTTTGGTACAATAGAAAAACAAATGCATAGGAATGGCACAACCAAATTCAAGTCATTCATTTTGTTTTGGTTGCAATGGACACTTACAAAATAGTCACTCGACTAGTCCCCCAGGGGATTGCAAATGCTTGCCACCATAATGTATCACCATCATCTTTCCATTAGATGAATGGATACTAGTTATTAGTCCATGTTATCTAGCCTTTACATATCGAAAATTTCTAGGCATGGGTTATGATCAAATGGATTAGCAATACTATCAGGAACAAGACATCTCATGGACAGTGTATGGGGTACACATATATCACACAGGCCAAGATCTTCTTTGTTTAGCATTCCATTTCTACTGCTACTTCTCAGCCCATAAATAACTCCATGGAGGATAATTAGGCATGAGATGAATTCCTAAAGTGGTAGATAGGGTATTAATTGGCTTTTATGGGGTCCTGAGGTATCAGTTCATTTTGGAAAGGGGTATCTTGCCCTCTTAGGTGTAAATAGTTAATTTTAGTAATATATTAATTGTTCCGAAATATTTATCACAACCATTTGTCAGTCTTATTAAAATCAAAAGAAAAAGAAAGGGGTGCCATGCCTTGATGGTATGCTTTACATATGTGGAACTGAGAACCACGACACTGTTGCAGTTAGAACGGACCCAGAGCAAGTATCTCTACCTACACAGAGACAATTGCCCAACACCAGAATCGAACCAGAGAGCTGTTGATTCAAAGGTGACATGTCCAACCACAAGTCAGACAAGGTAATTTCAGTCAGTCTTGAAAAAAACAATAATACTCATATTAGTAACAATCACTACGATTTTAATTATTAAAATGTATAAAAAAAAATGGTAGCACTTAAAAACTATAGGAATCTCAGTATGTCAGTGAATTTTTCCTAATTTCACATAGGTTTTAAATTTCCAACAACAATAAGTAATTATATTAGATTTGGGAAATCAAAACTTAATTTTGTTAATTGATCAACTTCCACTCACAGCATTGATGTCTGCATGAATTTGACGCAATTCCTCTACATGGCTCATCTTCTCCTGCTGAAGCAACTCCATCTCCCGCTTGTATTGTGCCAGGCATCGCCCTTCTTGGTCCCCACTTCGTACCTCATTCACAATACTTCGTTTTAAACGCTCCAGTGTTATAGTTTTATTTCTGAAACAAAAATGTTATCTCAAGCGACAGGTTCTGTAATTATATCATATAAACTATTAAACAGACCACAGGAGACCTAAGAGAATAGATATCTAAAAATGCACTTGGGTTTAATCACAAGCATTACTTTTATAGGAGAAATAATACATTTTAGCTAAAGTATCCAGAACTAAAACACATCAAGGAAATTTTGTTAAGAAATGCATAAAATATATTGAATTTTAATATATTATACGGCTAATACAAGCAGATAAAGTAAAAACAATCATAATGTCAAGTGTTTATTGATCGGGCCTACAGGTGTGAGGGGGGATTTGAAGAGAAAAAGGCTTTACCTAATTTCTTTCATGGCTTCCAATTTATGATATATTTCCCGTTCGTTTTCAGCAGTCATTTCTTATTCAACACACTATCACAAAATGATAATTTTACGAAGAAAATAAAAAAGACAACAGTAAAAAATTCGCCGTACACTCGGCCGTACCGCACATGAGATTATAGTGATGTAGATGTTCCATTCCAATTCAATGAATGTTTTCATTGCAATAATAAATATTATTTATAGGTTTACGGCTTCTGGCTGATTAATAAATTGCGATAAAAACACAAATATTAAACAATATAATAAATGAAATTGACAGTTGTTGACTAAATCGGTAGTTATTATCTACATTACCATGAATAATTAGTTATCAGCATTACAGCATTGAAGTGGCAATGGGCTGGCCACATTTGTCGTAGAACTGACGGCCGCTGGGGCAAACAGGTGCTACAGTGGAGACCACGTACTGGCAAACCTAGGGTGGGACGCCCCCCTGCTAGATGGAGCGACGATCTGCAACGGGCAGCCGGCAGCAACTGGATGCATAGAACCGAAGACCGGGTTCAGTGGCTAGCCATAGGGGAGGCCTATGTCCAGCAGTGGACAGAAATAGGCTGATGATGATGATGATTACAGCATTGCTCAGGATGGACATGAACTGAACTCGCGCGCCTTTAATACTTACCGTGATGAGTACAATATACAGATATAGTGGCAGTGAAATGGTGTAATTAGAATTTAGTAGGTACGGTGTAACTGTAAATGAATATATTATTGCCTACCGTAGCAGTTTCATACACTTGTGTTTTAATTTGTTACCAACGGATTTATTAATAATTAATAACTGAAACTCCAATTTATCAATTGATGGTGCAGTACAACACTAAACTTGGGCATTAAAAAATATTGTAAGGAAAATGGCTGCCTAACCATTGATAGCGGCTTGCTGTCAAAATAGTGGGATAATTTTACTCAACGCGTACCCAAATGATTTTGATTAAAATTCATGCATGATTTTGACTTGCAGACCGGATGAATGTGTTAATAAAATACGTTAACGGTGACGGTAATACTGCCAGCGGAGGTCATTTACACCTTTGCAATTCGTTTCGTGTCGTTCTCACGAAGTCGCCCAACATAGTGTTTACCAGGAACGATGAGTGACGATGGAGGCGACGACTCGCCGCCGCGTCCCAAGCGTAAAATCAAGAAAGTGGTGCTTATTTCTTCGGAGTCCGAGTCGGACAGCGACGAAAGCATTGCCGCAGCGGCGACACGTCGAAAGAGACTGAGGGTGACTGACCATTCGGCACGTTGTACTTAAACACATAATTGCCACAGTGATTACAATCATAATCGTTTTCAGGTGGTGAGTGACGATGGGGGTGAGAGTAGCGGTAGCTCGGTGGTGGCTGGGGTGCGGCGAAACCGGCCACTGCCCAAGCTTCGCGACTCCGATGGCGACAGTGACACCTCGGGCTGGGCCACCGACCACTCCGACGCCCCTAAACCAGCGCCCTCTGCTAAACCATCCTCTGGCTTTGCATCTGACAGTTCAGAGGGAAATTCAGACAAATGCTCCATTTGCTTGTTGCGTTTCACTAATCAGGAGATTGGAACGCCTCAGAGCTGCGAACACATATTCTGCCTAGATTGCATTACAGAATGGTCAAAGAATGTTAACACTTGCCCAGTAGATAGGATGTCTTTTGACTCTATAGTTGTAAGGGCATTCAATGGAGGCAGAGTTCTACGCACTGAACCTGTGAAAGTGGTGGAACGGAGACCGTCTATAGAATTACTTGTCACTGAAGATCCAACTGTATGTGAGGTGAATATTATATTTAGTGAAATACTACTATTTTCACAAACTAATGAACGTTGTTTCTAATATAAGTACAATTCGACTAAATCTGAATGAAAGAAGTTTTAGAGATTTTTTACATAACATACAGTAATACATAGTTGTAAGTTAAATTTAATTTTGTATGCTTGTCTGCTTGTATATTGTAGGCTTGTAGATTTAATCTTGCTATGATATGTTTTAAACTGGATAAAATAAAATTATCAATTTCAATGTTTAACTATATTTATTTTTTTAATATAAATAAAGTCTCAACATTATTTCTTTTAAGACAATTTACAAAAAGCATTATGAGCACCCTAGTAATTCAGAATATAAACAGTTGTGGAATACTTTCAGGTGTGTGGGAGTACAGAGAATGAGGAGACAATGCTCCTGTGTGATGGCTGTGACCTGGGGTATCATATGCAATGCCTCAGCCCACCTCTCCTCGAGGTACTTGACTCAACAGAACTAACTAACCAGAAGACTTATGTGATAAATCTGTCTGCAATTGAACTGAAATATAAAAATACCCACTGTACCTGTAGACAATACATCAAAATCATTCAATCATCACCCCTGCCTAGCTATTAGCATTTTCATATCAAACTTAAATCACATACCCTGCCCTATGGTATAATTCTCATGTTCTTGAATGGTTTCTCAATCAATGTATAATGAACATTGTTTTAGTCAAATAGATCGTCATACTTGAGTGGGAAAGGCCTTCTTCATCTCTGCCCTTGTCCCAATTTCATTGGGGCTGGCACCACTCTAGCCTGAAACATTATTCAATGAATAAGACAAGCCAAGCTAACTTATAAGATTATCTTAGCTTTTCCAATTTTAGTACAGTACATTACCCCTTGCACATTTAGGATAGAATGGTTTATCAACATAACATGTTCTTTAAATATCCCTTTTAAACTTGTAGATCCCACCAGACCAGTGGCTGTGCCCCAACTGTGATGAGTTGTTATCAGATGTAGATATCCTGTTCTCTGGTATGACGGACGCGGGCATAGATATATCCCTGGACTCCCGCCAGTCGAGAGGTGTCCGCTCCAGGAACCGGACTGAAGTACACGAGCCCTCCACTTCGACTAGCCACGGAAGCAGCCAATCGGCTTCTAGTGACTTTCCATCCACATCTAGAGGATCTACGTCGCGAGCCTCAGGTTCTCGTGCCTCGCACCGCAGACATTATAGACGACCGCGCAGGCGAAGGACGAGAACAGTGATCATCGAGTATGAGATCGAGGAAAACGGAAAATTTCCAGTCACGAAAAGGGTCAAAAGGAAACTGAAGAAACGAAAGGTTTGCATAGATATGAAATCGATGTATCGCAAGCTTAACGAAAATAACATAACAAGTTTTAGTATACTGAGTAAAAGGTCCACGCCCATGGAGGTGAATCTTTAACCTGCTCATTTGAACATTCAACAAAATGACGTTTTAACGTTTTCAGAAAGATTCTAACCTAACCTAGCTAAAAGTTAAGGAATTCCTAGATGAGTGGCTCATTAGGGAAGTATGAATGGAATGCTATGATCCAAAGTGCAGACCTGAACTTGTAAAAGAAAACATTGTCTCATCATAGCATTCCATTCATATTTCATATTAATAAATTACTCTGCTATGCCTTTGCGGAAATGCTTGGGGGAGGCCTACGTCCAGTGTGGACGTCTTTTGGATGAAATGACGATGATGAATGATGTGTCGCACGTGGCAGACTAAAAGGCGACAACCTCGCACCGTGGCTCGCCGGACCCACGTCAGGGCCAGCGTGCGGGCCAAGCTGGCGACGCAGGGCGGCTCCGGGCCCCTGGCTGCGGCGGGCCCCGGCAGCCTGGGCCTGCGGCGGCAGCGCGCGGGGATCGCCCCCCTGCGCCTCTTCGGCGACCCTCACCAGCTGGACTACTTCTCCGAGGAGGACGACCCCGGAGTGTCGGAGGGCGCCACCACGGCCGTCGCCGTGAGGCCCACGGCCGCCATCCTCAGTGCCTACAGACAGGTATTGCCTTATTTTCTTAATCTTAATGTATTGAAATTTTGTTGTAACTGCCCGCCCTCGGTTGAGCGGTCACACTCGTCATTCAAATTTGTTCGCAGTCGAGACGAAAGATGATCAACATTCCTTCCCCGCCGCACGCCTCGGCCGCCCCGGACATCCTGTCCTCAATTCTGGAGAGCCAGACGCTCCTGCACTCGAAGAAGTCGGTGGTGTCCGTCACAGTCGACGGGAGCGTCAACATCAAACTGGAGAAGAGGGAGCGCCAGCGGAAGCCCGAGCGCGGCGAGCGGGTGGACCCGGCGCGGGCCGGGGGCGCCGCAAGGGAGGTGCCCTCGTACCCGGGCCAGTCGCGCGGCGGCTGGGGCGGCGGGTACAGGTACCGGGACGCGCCCGGGCCCGCGGGCGGCAACTACCAGAACAACGGCTACGGCGGCGGGTACCAGCAGCAGCAGCCGCGCCAGGCCGACGCCGCGGCCGGCGACGGGCGCCGCGGCCCCGACGCCTACGACGACTACTCGCGCCGCCCGCCGCAGCCCTTCGCCGGCGACGCCGCCTTCGACCGGCGCCGGGAGCACGCGCGCTTCCCGCCGCAGCACGAGAGGCGCCCGGCGGGCGCGGGCCCCGGCCCGTGGCGAGCCTACGCGCCCCCCGCGCCGCCCCGGCCCTCGTTCGGCGCCTTCGAGAACCCGCTGGACATGCGCGTGGCCCGCGCGGCGCGCCCACCCGCGCCCTACCGCCCGCTGCCGGAGCCGCCCGTCTTCAAGTTCGACGGGCCGCCCCGCCTGGAGCGCTCCGAGGACGAGCGCAGCGACCCCGACCCCGACCTCGTCATCGACACCGACAAGTACGACCCCACCGAGCCCACCAACGACGACGACTCGCCCGACGAGGCCGCGCAGCCCCTCGGGCCCCGGCCCGGCCCCGCCGCGGAGGCCGCGCCCCGTCCGCCGCCGGAGCCGGAGCTGCAGCCGCAGCCGCAGGCCGCCCCGCAGGCCGCCCCGCTGCCCGCCGGCGTGCTGGACGTGGCGGTGCGCCAAGTGCTGCAGGAGCACCGCGGGCTGCTGGCGCCCCCCTCCGCCCGCAGCGACGACGACTCGGACGGCGACTGCCCCAACTTCTCCATCTACTCCGCGGCCAGCGTGCACATCGCCAATAGCGGCGCCGCCTCCGCCCCGCCCGCCCCGCCGCCGCCCTCCGACGGCATGGAGGACCTGGTGCAGCAGGACGACCCGCCCGACGATCCCCCGGACCCGCCACCGCAGCCGCCGCCGCGACCCGCGCCCGCGTCCACCCTCAAGCTCAAGAAATCTGACCTGGAGCTGAAGGAGAAGGTGTCGAAGCGCTGCCCCATCACGACCAACCCGCGCAACCCTATCAAGATAAAGCTAAACACGCCGTCCCTCATCCGGCGGCAAGTCAGCCTCTACGACGAGGAGGATGACGCCGACGAGGAGCCCGACGAAGAGCCGGAGCCCGAGCCGGTGCCGGAGCCCGAGCCGGCGGCCGCGCCCCTCGAGGGCGACCGGCGGACGCGCGAGCCCGACGCCGACGAGGCCCGTGGAAACGCGCTCGACGAACGGGACACTGAGAGAGAATCGTCGAGGGAGCCCGCCGAGCCCGACACGGACACCAAATCAGAAGAACCGGACGAGAGAATCGTCCCCGAAGGGCAGGCGTCGCCGGGGAGGTCACCCTCCCCCGAACCGAAGAGCCCCCCGACCCCGCGCGATCCGTCGCCCGAAGTTGGCGACCGGGCGCCCGGCAGCGGAGCCGAGTGCGGCCACTCCTCGGACGACGAGCGGGACGCGGCGGAGCACCAGGCGCACACGCCCACCGAAGGCGGGGAGGGGGCGGGGGCGGGCGGACCGCACTCCGAGTCCAGCGACGACGAGCACGTCGAGGGCGGCCGCGGGCCGCGAGAGACAACCGCGCCCGAGAAGATGACGGAGTCCATCAGCGAGACGGAGGACGAGCGCAGCTACACGCCGTGTCTCGACGAGAACAAGTCCAAGGACACGTCGCTCGAGACCGACAAGGACAAGGCGCTCGAGGGACTCGACACCGAGCTCATCTCGGAGGACGAGACCAACGGCGTGTTCTCGGACGGCGAGCGGCCCGAGGCGAAGGCGCCCTCGCCCGGCGCCACGCCCGCCTCGGTGCCCGCCTCCGCCGTCGCCGTCGCCGCGGCCGAGGGCGGCGACTCGCCCCCCGGAAGCGTCCGCCGCAAGCGGAAGAAGGACGCCAAGCGGGACGGGAAGGACAAGAAGAAGGCCAAAAGGGAGAAGGCCGCCAAGGAAGTGGCCTTCAAGAAGCCGAGCCGCAGCGGCAAGGAGCGCAACTACCGCGACAAGGACCGAGACGAGCGCGAGAGGCGCGACTCCGGCGACGCGGCCGAGCGGAAGCGGCGCCGCAAGGAGAAGCGGAAGGACCTCGAGCGGTACGACGTGCGCACCGTGGTCACCGAGAAGCGGCGCCGCCCCAAGGACGCCTTCGGCCGCGACGTGTCGCCCCGCGCCCGCGCCCGCTCGCGCTCCGCCAGCGACCCGCCCGACGACGCCCGCCGCTCGCCCTCCTCCCCGCGGCGGCCGCGGCGCGGCGCCTCGCCCACGCCCCCCCGCAGGCGCTCCGCCTCGCGCGGCCGGGGCACGCCCCCCCGGCCCCGGCGCTCCCCGACGCCCGCGCGGCGCCGCGCCACGTCCTCCCCGCGCCGCGCCCGCCGCACGCCTTCGCCCGCGTCGCCCCGCGCGCCCGCCGGCAGCCCGGCCCGCCCCCGCCGCCGCCGCCGCGACCCCGAGAAGCGGGCCGAGGCCCGGAGGCGCCGGTCGCCGGAGCGCCGCAAGCGTCGCCGCAGCGGCTCCCCGCCGCGAGCGAAGCCGGGCAAGCGCCGCAAGCGGACGCGCTCGGAGCGCTCGAGCCGGCGCCGCCGCGGCTCGGCCGGGGCGGGGGCGGGGGCGGAGTCGGCGCGGGCGTCCCCCGCGGCCGCCCGCTCCCCGTCGCGCGCCTCCGTGGACTCGCGCCTGCTGTCGCCGCGCACGCCCCCGCCGGAGCCCTCTCCGCCGCCCGAGGAGCGCCGGCGCCGCGAGCCCGAGAGGCCGCGCCACCGCCGGCCGCGGGACGCCGCCGGCCCGTCCAAGGAGGTGTTCACGTCGGGCGACAACATCCTCGTGAGCGTCAGCTTCGACGACCGCGAGCCGGAGGGCGAGGCGCGGCGCGAGCGGCGGCGGGAGCGGAGGCGCCGGCGCAGGCGGGCCGCGCCCGAGCCCGACGCCGCGCCGCGCCCCGTGGCCGTCATCGACCTGGCGCGCTCGCCCTTCCGCGAGCTGACGCCGTCGCCGCGCGACGTCATCGTGCTGAGCGACAGCGAGGCGGGCGCCGAGGCGCCGCCGGCCGACGCGGGCGCCGAGGCCGCGACCCCGGCGGAGGCGGGAGGGGGCGCGGGCGCCGGCCCGGGCACGCCCCCCGAGCCGCCCGACTCGCCCGACGCCTACGACCCCTACGAGCCCACCCGCTCGGCCTCCGCGTCGCCCTCCCCGCGCCCCGACCCGCCCAGGACGCTCATGACGCTGGAGACGGCGCAGAAGACCAACATGTCCGCCGACGAGGTCATCGACCGCCGCCCCGTTTCGCCCATCGAAAAGGTAAACGCGAAATACGCGTATTGAAAATAATAATATCTAATCTATAAAAAATAAACAAAATTGGAGTGCCTGTTTGTAATAATGAAACAACCACTTTTTACTAAATGCGTAAGTATGTATACACAGTACATAGACCAAAATATATATATAATAAGGTTATCATACCACGTGTAATGTTAGGAAATAACACGATATTGCGTTTCTTCTGAAATCATAAGAATTTATTTGTTACAATTTTACATATTTCAAAGATACAATTATATCTATAACTGCGCAAATAAAAATAGCAAATATTACCTGAAATCATAAGAAACAACATTTAAAGTAATTATTCCCACTTTTAAATACAATTATAAAGAAACTAAATTAAATCATTGAAATAAATTATTTAAATTCTCTCCTGAAAAATATTAATGCTTATGACATATTTGTCATTAGACTCGTAACATGTCATAGACAAACTTAAAGAAAAAGGTTGTATTTTTCTTTACATATATCTAATTTTTGTCTTCTATCCGTCTGTTTGTTCCGGCTAATCTCTGGAACGGCTGGGCCGATTTTGACGGGACTTTCACAGATAGGTAGCTGATGATATAAGGAGTATCTTAGGCTACTTTTTTTTTACTAGCTTCGCCCCGCGGCTTCACCTACGGGTAACATCGCACCCGTGCGAAGCCGGGACGGGCCGCACCATAACTAAGAAATGTTGGGCCAATTGCACTGTTTGCCTCATTAACGAGAACTAATATATTGAAGCAAAAATGAATATGATTGGTGTTTCGGTCACAACGACAGATTTAATTATTTTATACATCTATTATAATTAAATATTTATATATTGTCGTCATGCCTATTGTCAATTGGTTGTAGGTGATGGCGCTGCTGCAGTCGACGCGCGACGTGTCCCCGGAGCCCCCGCCGGCGGGAGACGCGCCGCCCGCGGCCGAGTGCGAGCAGCCCCCGGAGGCCGGAGCCGCCCCGCCGCCCGCCCTGGCCGCGCCGCCCGCCCCGGCGGCGCTGCTCGCGGCGCCCGCGGCCCCCGCTCCCGCGCCGGCGCCCGCGCCCCCCATCCGCATCGTGCTGCCGTCGCCGACGCGCGCCCAGCCGCCCAAGCTGTTCCTGGCCAAGCCGTCGCCCATCAAGTCCGACCCCATCAAGCCGATGCAGGCGGCCAAGCTGGCGCGGCCCCCGCCCCGCGTCTCCCCCGCGGGCGACTCTCCCTACTCGCCCGGCTCCAGCGACTTCGGCGACCTGTTCTCGCCCCCCGGCGGGGGCGGGGGCGGGGCCGGGAGTCTGGGCGGCGAGCGGGCCCGGCCGCGGCGGGTGCGGGGCGAGGCCGCCAAGGTGCCCGTCAAGCTGGACCGCCAGGCGCGGCGCGGCAAGACGCACGTGGGCGTCAAGGTGGACGAGGACAGCCTCAAGATCCTCGACGACCTGCCCAGCTCGGCCGTGGAGATGCAGGTCAAGAGCAAGGTGAGTGCTCGCCGCGGGCCCGCTCCGCCCGGCTGGGCCGTGACCGTGACCGTGACCTTGACCTTGACCCCCGCGCCCGCCTTGCAGTTCCTGAAGAAGCTCAACCGCCAGGAGCGCGTGGTGGAGGAGGTGAAGCTGGTGCTGAAGCCGCACTACAACAAGAAGCACGTCACCAAGGACGAGTACAAGGACATCCTGCGCCGCGCGGTCCCCAAGGTCGGCTCTTACACGTGTTGTACTCTTTGCTCGCCGTCTTTTTCATTACGGCTCTGAACGTACGCTGCCCCGACTGAGCATCACTCGGGCCGAGGGCCATGTTGTTTGGGCGGGCACAGTGTTCCACGTCTACTTAGGCTAACCAGGTTTGTTTGTGCAGATCTGTCACAACAAAACGGGCGAGATCAATCCGGCGAAGATCCAAGCGCTGGTGGAGGCGTACGTGAAAAAAATCAGGAAAAAACACAAATTGGGACTATCGTAGTGAATTAGCATAGCTTTATACATAGTGTAGTGTAAAGGAGTGAACGGCAAATTCATCAGATTATTGTAATTATAATTTATGTACGGACGATCTATTTTACTTAAAAAACTTTTATTTAATAAATAAATAGTATTTAATAATGAAATTAAGAGAGATCGTTTTATTCCCTGTATCATTCTGGTCGCGTAGTGTGGAGTCTTGTGCGCTTCGATAAAAAGCAGTGTGGCTAAAACCTATATCCTTAAAGAATTCAGAAAAAGATGCAGTACAAAATAAACGTACGTGTTTTTTCTAAACAGCTCCTAAAAAGTGTTATTAGCGTTTTTTAAGTGATTTCATTTCTAATTACTTTTTCATCTAACTGGAATCTATGTTAGAGTATGTATTGTGCATTCCTGCCACTGGTGGCGCCACTTATACCATGTTAGCTATGTCTCCTGCGCTCTGATTGGTCAAGGGGCGGGGCATTAGTGCCGTGTGCAAATCTGTAACAGTGTTCCCAACCGTACGATAATTTGGACCTACGTACGATGTACGATAACATATTATTATCGTACGCAGATTGTACGATAATTTCCATCATGATGTAGAATTTTCAATATTCGACTATGCTGATAGTCTAGCATGATATTATTTAGCCCAAGAAAGTCTTGGGAAAACAACGTGGTAGTCAAAAAGAGTGGGAAAACAACGTGGTAGTCAAAAAAATAATAAAAGTTTATTAATTCACAAAATATTACAAAACATAGAAATTGAGGCAGCACCAGTAAGTAATTAACAATACTTGTGTTGGGCTGTCCCGCATCTTCCCTTATTTAGTAGTATAGCAATATTGTGACAATTTATATATATTTATACATTAAAATACAAATTAAAACCAAAGTACTTATTAGTTAACAGCTCAGTTTGTGTGTGTGTGTGACCTAATAAGAATGTATGTGTGTTGTGTGTTGTATGTGTGCGTTGTTTCCTGCAGTGTTATGTATGTATAGTTAGGAGAATCTTACTAGAATGTGTTCAGTTTCTTCATATGTTAGTATTTTTAGCCAATCTGCTATCACTTTCTTACATTCATATAAAACTTTACAATGAAAATCAAGCTTAGCAATTATTTTATTATAGATGTAGGCAGACTGGGTAACATACTGACGTCTTACAAAGTCAGTACGAACTCTCGGGGTGTGAGCCACTATATCATTTCATTTTACTTAAAAAACTTTTATTTAATAAATAAATAGTATTTAATAATGAAATTAAGAGAGATCGTTTTATTCCCTGTATCATTCTGGTCGCGTAGTGTGGAGTCTTGTGCGCTTCGATAAAAAGCAGTGTGGCTAAAACCTATATCCTTAAAGAATTCAGAAAAAGATGCAGTACAAAATAAACGTACGTGTTTTTTCTAAACAGCTCCTAAAAAGTGTTATTAGCGTTTTTTAAGTGATTTCATTTCTAATTACTTTTTCATCTAACTGGAATCTATGTTAGAGTATGTATTGTGCATTCCTGCCACTGGTGGCGCCACTTATACCATGTTAGCTATGTCTCCTGCGCTCTGATTGGTCAAGGGGCGGGGCATTAGTGCCGTGTGCAAATCTGTAACAGTGTTCCCAACCGTACGATAATTTGGACCTACGTACGATGTACGATAACATATTATTATCGTACGCAGATTGTACGATAATTTCCATCATGATGTAGAATTTTCAATATTCGACTATGCTGATAGTCTAGCATGATATTATTTAGCCCAAGAAAGTCTTGGGAAAACAACGTGGTAGTCAAAAAGAGTGGGAAAACAACGTGGTAGTCAAAAAAATAATAAAAGTTTATTAATTCACAAAATATTACAAAACATAGAAATTGAGGCAGCACCAGTAAGTAATTAACAATACTTGTGTTGGGCTGTCCCGCATCTTCCCTTATTTAGTAGTATAGCAATATTGTGACAATTTATATATATTTATACATTAAAATACAAATTAAAACCAAAGTACTTATTAGTTAACAGCTCAGTTTGTGTGTGTGTGTGACCTAATAAGAATGTATGTGTGTTGTGTGTTGTATGTGTGCGTTGTTTCCTGCAGTGTTATGTATGTATAGTTAGGAGAATCTTACTAGAATGTGTTCAGTTTCTTCATATGTTAGTATTTTTAGCCAATCTGCTATCACTTTCTTACATTCATATAAAACTTTACAATGAAAATCAAGCTTAGCAATTATTTTATTATAGATGTAGGCAGACTGGGTAACATACTGACGTCTTACAAAGTCAGTACGAACTCTCGGGGTGTGAGCCACTATATCATTTCGCCTTCTACCCTGGTTAGACGGGTTAAATGGGATCGCTTTATGCAGGAATAGCGTTGCATTTAATAAATATAATTTCCTTATCTTACTAATATTATAAACGTGAAAGTTTGTAAGTATGGATGGATGGATGGATGGATAGATGGATGGATGGATGGATGGATGTTTGTTACTCTTTCACGTAAAACCTACTGAATGGATTTAAAGGAAACTTTACAATAATGTAGCTCATACATCAGAATAACACATAGGCTACAAGTTATAAAGATATTATGTAAATTACAACAATATAAACAAGTCGAATTCAAAATTTCTAATTGTCAAATTTTCGACCATATTAAACTATAGACAACATAACGTTTCGCTGTCAGTTGCGTTTTGTTAAAGTAGGTTTTATACGGACGGGAGAAAAATCTCAGGTATCCTATGTCCAACTTTCTTTTTGTTTTAAATATATATAATGCGGAACAAAGTTCGCCGGGTCAGCTAGTAGAAAATAAACCACTTGTTTTATACAGGGTATAAGTGGGGTATCTGTAGGGTTTAAAATGCATAACCTTTATAAGAGACCTCTGAACTCTTTCTAATTCAATCAGTTTAGTTTTGGTGGCTCCCCCCCATACTGGTATACAGTACGTGATTACTGATTGCGCGATAGCTTTATAAATATTATTATGTAAGTCCCGTGACATGACATGACGTAGGGTTTTGAATACCCATATTAACTTTCTAACACGTGTCATATTATATTATTATCAATATGTGAGTGCCACGATAAGCGGTCATCAACCACAACGCCCAAGTATCTAGTGGATGTAACGCGCTGTATTGACCGACAATTGCAATTTCGATCTCGATCAAAGCGGCTGTTACATACATGAATACCAATAATAAATTCACTACCTGGTTTTGACTTATTACTGGGAGAAAAGCAAATGTAGTTAGTCTTTGTGATGTTAAGGGTGAGGAGGTTCACGTTTAGCCAATCTACTATGACAGAAAGTCCATATTCGGCCTTATAACGTACATCCTCCCATGTTTCCCCAGAGTAGACCACAGCCGTATCATCCGCATATGAGAAAATTGTCACCCCGTTAGTGACGACGTGTTAGTCAAAAAGAGTGGGAAAACAACGTGGTAGTTGTAGGATTTGTAGCACATCACTAATATTGTGTCACATCCCTAGATGTTCAGTTTTATAATGTTGGTTAAATCCGGGATTAAAAAGCATGGATACCGTGTATGGAAATAAGAAGAGTTTTATTTACTGAGAAGCCCTCTACATCTTCTGGCGACGAGTAAAAACAAGAAAAAACGGCAATGGCGGTGCCTGAATATGTGGTCGGCGCTGCGGGGCCAAAGTTTGAGCCATATCAGGAACCAGATTCGGTAAATGAAAGATGGCTGGCATGGATGCGTAACTTCAACTATTATTTGGAGGGCCAAATCGGATTATCTACTAAGCAAAAGGTGGCACGTCTACTACATCAAGCGGGCCCTGATGTACAGGAAATTTTTGAGAACCTGAATGACTGTGACGAAGATAATGGCAAAGATGATTTTGATAAAGCAGTGGCCACGTTGAACCGGCATTTTGCGCCCAAAATCAATGTTAATTATGAAAGGCAAATGTTCCGGGGCCTTAGCATGAAAGAAGGAGAAACAATTGACAGTTTCGCAATTCGTTTGCGCCGTAAGGCGAACTATTGCAAATTTACAAACAAGGAAGAGGCTATTCGTGATCAATTGATCGAGAAGTGTAACAATATTGAGTTAAAAAGAAAGTTCTTAAAGAAGGAATTAGAGTTGGATAAACTGCTAGAAGTTGGAAGAATATTTGAAATGGAAAAACAGATGTCTAATGTCACATGCAAAATGAATGAATCTCCATCTCAAAGTCATGAAAATAATGAGATTAATGCAGTGAAATCCAAAGGAAAATGCTACAGATGCGGATATCCAGGACATTTTGCAAAGGATTCTTCATGCCCAGCGATGGACAAAAATTGTGAAAAGTGTGGCATGAAAGGGCATTTTAAAAAGCAGTGTAAGACACAAGAATCAAAGAAAAAGGAACATAAAAGCAAGAAAAGGTATGTTAAATATGTAGTAGAAGAAGAGTCAAGTACTGAGAGTGAGTCAGACAATGAGTGCGACTATAATGAAGAAAGCTCTGTACAATCTGTATTTCCAGTGATGAGTGCTACAGACAACAAGTGTAATATAAAGATATGTAATAAAAATTGCAAATTCATCATAGACTCTGGTGCAATGATCAATATTATTGACAGAAAACTTTTTAGAGAACTTTTAGACTGTGGTTTAAAGTGTAGTTTAGTAAATAGTAAGTCTCAGAGGTATTGTGCATATGGTGGTAGGGAAATTCCAAAATTAGGAATTTTTCAAACTAACTTGTACTCAACTGACACAAAAATCAATGTAACAGCTTCTGTTATGGTATATGATGGCAAAGGGCCAGCTCTGTTGAGCCGAGATACTTCTATCCAGTTAGGTCTTTTGAGAGTAGGGCCTGACACCACAATTATGACGGCTTATACACAGCCCAACACTTGCATGACTAAAGAAAATATTGTTTTGACATATCCTGACCTGTTCACAGGGGTAGGTAAACTCAAAAATTTTGAGCTCAAAATACCTATTAACCCTAAAGTACCACTTGTTGCTCAACCTGTAAGGAGACAACCATTTAATATGAGACAAATAGAAAAAAACTTAATTCAGGAATTACTTAGTAATGACATTATTGAACCAGTGACAGGACCAACACCTTGTGTTTCACCTTCACACATTGTTCAGAAAAAGGAGAAGGGGCAGTACCGGCTAGTTGTCGACATGAGAATGGCAAATGAAGCTGTACTACGTGAAAGAGTACCACTTCCCACATTCGAGGAGTTGTTAAATGACCTTAATGGATGTAAGTACTTTTCTAAAATTGATATTAAGTGGGGTTACCACCAGATTTTACTTTCTGAGGACTCTAGGAACATAACGGTGTTTAGTAGTAGCATGGGACTTTTTAGATACAAAAGATTGTTCTTTGGAGTTCGCTGTGCGAGTGAAATGTTTCAACGAATCATCTCTCAGCTTCTGCAAGGCATAGATGGTGTAGCAAACAGCCAAGATGATATTAGGATTGGTGGCAGGACACGTGAAGAGCATGACAACAGGCTAAAGACAGTCCTGCACAAGCTCCAAGAAAATGGGATTACTCTCAATGAAAGTAAATGTGTGTTTGGGGTACCAGAGATTACCTTTTTAGGGCACCACTTATCAGCTAAGGGCATAAAACCTACACAGACCAGTCAACAGGTTATACAGGATTTTAGAGCACCTGAAAATAAAGCAGAATTGAGAAGCTTTTTGGGATTAATAAATTTTTCTGCAAGGTTCATACCTAACTTCAGCACTATCACAGAACCCCTAAGAAATTTGACAAAGAAAGATACAGAATTTAATTGGCAGAAGGAACATCAGCAAGCATTTCAGCAACTGAAGGAGGTTATTGCTAAGGCACCTGCATTAGGATATTATGAAAACAGATCAGAAACCACATTAATAACTGATGCTAGTCCTGTAGGTATTGCAGGAGTGTTAATTCAACATCAAGTTATCAACAAACAAAAACAGCCTGTGCCGATTAAGTATGTCAGTAGAGCCCTGACACCAACTGAACAAAGGTACTCACAGACCGAAAAAGAGGCTTTAGCTATTGTGTGGGCTTGTGAGAACTTATATATGTACCTACTTGGCAAAGAATTTAAAATAATCTCAGATCACAAACCATTGGAAATAATTTATTCTGCAAAGTCAAAGCCAAGTGCTAGGATTCAAAGATGGGTATTAAGATTGCAGCCATACACCTTTAAGGTTATCTATAAACCAGGGAAAAGCAACATTGCGGATCCCTTAACAAGGCTGTTGGATGTTAACAAAAAACCACAAACCTCAGAAGATAACATAGAGGATAATACATTTTTAAGTTTGATTGAAGTTATCACCCCTGCGGTATCAATTGAAGAAGTGAAGGAGGCTACTTTTAAAGATGAAGAATTAATAGAGGTTAAAAAAGCAATAGGAAAAGACATTTGGCCAAAGGAATTAAGAAAGTATGAACTCATAAAAACTGAATTATGTGTTGTGGAAGAGATCATTTTAAGAGGAAGTAGAATCATAGTACCTAAGGAACTAACTGCTAAGATATTAGAAATAGGTCATGAAGGCCACATCTCTGCAAATGGGATGAAAAATAAACTAAGGTCGAAAGTCTGGTGGCGAACGATGGATAAAGATATTGAATATTGGACAGACACCTGTGAAGGATGTAGGCTGGTAAGAAAGACCATGCCTCCAGAACCATTGGTATCAACTGAACTGCCAAGCGAAGTGTGGGAAAAGGTAGCAATTGATTATCTTGGACCGTTGCCATCAGGACATTACCTATTATTTATAGTGGATTATTATAGCAGATTCTATGAAGTAGAAATATTTAAAAACGCAACAGCTGAAAATACTATAAATGCATTAAACAAAATAATAGCTAGAGAGGGTCTTATGGACACCATAATCTGTGACAATGGACCTGCCTTCATTGATAAACATTTTACTAAATTCCTAAAGTCAAATGGTATTAAACTTAGACACAGTACACCTTTGTGGCCGCAGGCCAATGGAGAGGTTGAACGACAGAACCGCAGTGTTCTGAGAAGGTTAAAAATTGCACAAGCACTAAAGAAAGACTGGAAAGAAGAACTATTGACATATCTTTCTGCATACCGCACAACACCTCACAGTACCACAGGAGTACCACCAGGACAACTGTTTAGAGGAAGACCTATCAAGACCAAGTTACCAGAATTATCAAAATCTGAAAGCAATTACCAGGATGAAGAGATCAGAGATAAAGACAGGTATCGGAAGAGTATGCAAAAGCAGTATGCAGACAAGAAGAGACACAGCAAAGGTTCAGATATAGAAGTTGGAGACAAGGTATTGGTTAAACAGAAGAAACAGAATAAGCTAAGCACAGATTTTTCACCAATAGAGCATACAGTATTATGGAAAACAGGAAATTCAATGGGTACCCAATCCCCAGATGGCAAGGTAGTGCGAAGGAATTCTACATATTTTCAGCCTGTCAAGGAAAGAGATATGCACAGATTTAGCTTACAAAGAGGTGAAGAAACAGAAGAGCAAGGAAAAGGGAATACCCCAAGGAGAGATTTAGAAAACACCCGAGAAATAAATAGAGGACAGGGAAAGCAAAACAAAGAGAGGGAAGAACTTGAACAGACAAGTGACAATGATATGACTATGACAGATAGACCAATGAGAGACTGTAGGGCTAATGATATGACTATGACAGATAGACCAATGAGGGACTGTAGGGCTCCTGCTAAATATAAAGATTTTGTTTTAGGCCTAATATTAGATTGTATCAGTGCCTGATAGTAGCATGTTTAGTTTATGAATAATAATTTAATTATATTAATAACTGATTGAGTTGATTATACCTAACATTAGATTGTACTGTAGGTATTACATTGTATCTAAGTACATAAAGCTGAGATCTGGATTTGCATTGTATTCGTGATTATATTATTGTGTTGATTGCTTATACTTTCTATACTTATAATTTCATGACTATTTGTGTTTTGTTTTGTTACTTTCCGGCAGTAGCATTAATGTTCTATTAGTTCATAAAGAAAGGAAGGGATTGTAGGATTTGTAGCACATCACTAATATTGTGTCACATCCCTAGATGTTCAGTTTTATAATGTTGGTTAAATCCGGGATTAAAAAGCATGGATACCGTGTATGGAAATAAGAAGAGTTTTATTTACTGAGAAGCCCTCTACAGTAGTCAAAAAGAGTGGACGTCCACGTTACGTTACGTTACACGTACGATAATTTTACGCCCGTTGTACGATTATCAGTCCGCTTCAGGTTGGGAACACTGATCTGTAATTCGTGCATTTTCTGTGGTCGAGCATTACGAATCCAGCAGAAGAAACATCAAGGATAATTAATAATAAGAAAACTAGCCCTATGATTTACTCCTCCTGCTACCACCGAACACTCTCCAGTCAATTACATTCAGCCAGCGAACCTGCTCCACAAAACACGAGCGTCAACAAGTGTCATTTATAATCATTGTTTATATTTAAAGTTGGACAAGAGAAAGATCGATTTGTTCCTCTTCCTTCTAAATAGAAAAGCAATATATACTAGGTACTTACTCTTTTCACTAGCTTAATATAATTATATTAACCTAATTATATTTTTTGTCTGTGAACTTTCATCATCAGTAACTAGTTAACAGGATACACGACAAAATAATAAATTAGGTTATCTTGCAATGTATAAATCTAGTTTCTTTATTGAGACACGCATCAGAATATGTTAGGTCCATCGACAATTGACAGCATTTCGAATGCTTCATCCCCGCTCGTCCGTTATGAGGCTGTACATCCCCCGGAGGTGTGGTGGTCGCGGCTTTCTTAACGTCAAATCCCTACACAACCGGGAGGTCTGCAACCTCAGGGACTATTTCCTCAGGGTAGATATGACGAGATGCATCGAGATATTGTCAAGGTTGACTCTGGCCTTACCGCGCTATTCATGGCAAAACAGAACTGGCGCAGACCACAGGTTCTTAGTATTTCGGAACGCAAGGCTATATGGAAGGGTAAAGAGCTACACGGACGATTCTACATTGCTCTGACAGGACCGAAGATAGATCAACTCGCTTCCGTCTCCTGGTTACGCTTCGGTAACCTCTTTGGGGAAACTGAAGGGTTTGTCTTTGCAATTATGGACGAAGTTGTCAAGACGAACAACTACCGGAAATACATCATTAAGGACGGGACAGTCGACATTTGTCGGGCATGTCACTGTCCCAGTGAATCCATCAGACATGTTGTTTCTGGTTGTTCTCGTCTTGCCAACGGGGAAAACTTGCACAGGCATAACCAAGTAGCTCGGATAATCCATCAGCAACTTGCCCTTCGATATGGTATTGTGGAATCAGAAGTACCTTATTACCAATATGTAACCATGTCACGCTCTACTGGGACCGATCTATCGTCACTGATAGAACCATCATGGCTAATAAGCCTGACTACGTGGTAATAGATCGGTCGGCACGTCGTGCAATGCTTATCGATATCACTATTCCCCATGATGTCAACCTCGTGAAGGCTGAACATGAGAAGATCAGTACCTAGATCCATCTCACGAGGTTCGTGCCATGTGGAATATGGATTCGACAATCATTGTAATGATAGTTATATCAGTGCACGGACTGATGGCGAAGAGCTTTGACCAACACCTACAGAAGCTCTCACTAGGCTCCTGGGTGAAGAGCCTGATCCAAAAGACAGTACTTTTGGATACGGCACGTATTGTGAGGAGGTTCCTCACTCTGGATCCCTGACCACCGGTGGTTTGGGCCTTCGGCTCCGCCATGGGTGGGATTTTTTCTATTTTGTATGAATTTTTTTTAAATAAATGTATTTTATAATTAGTTTATTTAAAAAATATATTTGTAAAATATGATTAATAAAGATATGTGTATATAATGTTTAATAATAAGATAATAATGAAGTACCTACTCCGGTTCGTCATTTTGGACTGAACCACATATTAAGTTGATGGCGCCAGAAGATTTTTTTCTATTAGTTTTATCTTTACAGAACGATAATCGGCGCCATTCTATTATATACGTAATGTACGGTGTATGTGCGCTGTTAGCACAAGTTATTCCATCCAATTCATTATTTAATGTGTACGTTCAAACCTCACCAACAGCTCCGGTATCACTCTTAACCATCTAACGAGGGGCGGATCTACGTAAGGGCTTTTTGGGCTGTAGCGCAGGGCCCCGTGGATACAAAGGCCCCCAGCCCGCACTATAAACAATAGCTAGGTCCACACCGGACGATCCAAACGTGCAGGCGGGCGTGGACGTGCCGCGCGCGATCCGTGCGCCCGTATTGGAGCGCGGCCCTGGTGCGCTCGATGCGTACGTTGTCGGTTTTCTTGCCAGCCTCAAAGGTGCCTCACCTGCGAGGCGCGCGCGGTGGAGCGGTTGTGTATGGTCGCGCGATCCACCACACCATGGACATCTCGCAAAGTCACCGTCTGACTTCGCTTCACTATCACTATCACTACATAGTATAAAACAAAGTCGCATTCTTCTGTCCGTCCCTATGTATGCATAAATCTTTAAAACTACGCAACGGATTTTGAAGCGGTTTTTTTTAATAGATAGAGTGATTCAAGGGGAAGGTTTATATGTATAACCCACCCCCGCTTTGCACGGGTGAAGCCGGGGCGGGCCACTAGTTATATATAATTTGAATGGTACCCAAAAGATGGTAATCATACCAATAGAGGTGTAACAGACGACGCTTAGCGTCAGATATATCGCGAAATGGAAAACAAACCAATAGAAGACCTAAAGGAAAAAATTCTGTCTGAAAAGAGCTAGACTGTCGGATCGCCTTAGGATCGCTTGGAGCGTATTTTTAGGATCGCAAGTTTCCTAAACTGGATCGGTCTAACACGATCCACGCTCCATGGTCGTGGATCGCGGGATCGCCGATCCAAAACGGATCGTCCGGTGTAGACCCAGCTATTAAGCGATAATTTGGATTAAAAATATGTCTAAAATTTATCGAATTTTTACTTAATTAAGAACACTGATTTCTGGGTTTTGGAAATGAAACCAGTAATTATTTAACATATTTATTTCCAATAGATACAAACATAAAAATGTAAGAAAAACACAAAGGGCAGTCTAAATACGTCATGGCTATGTCATTTCAAACTCCATTTTCTAATAAAACCCTACTAACCAACTGTATCAAAATATATTTAGTATTAAAGCACAAGAGCATCCAATTACTTATACCTACCACAGCTAACCTGGTTCCCAACTGGCAAAGGCATCATAAAACTACACAATTATAAGCCTATGTTCCAAGAAACAAACCTACATGAAAAATTCACTAGGACATGAAAGAGAATTAGCTTGTCTGAAAAAGTGGAACGTGCATTCTCCGCATTTATTGAAAAGCACGTTTTGTGTTATGCATATTATTTTGTACATTTGGGATACCGTTGCCGAGTGAATTGCAAATATTTCAAAATCAAAAAGAACTTTGGACGACGTAGGTTTAGCATACATACGGAGATTTGTTAATTAGCCAGTGCAGGCGGCGGATGGCGCTCAGGGGCTCAGACGGCGGGCGCGAAGCCCAGGCGCTCGTTGCCCATGTCGAACTCCGTGTAGTACTTGCCGATGAACACGTCGCCCAGGATCCACAGCGGCCCGTTGGGCGGGGGCACGTCCAGGCCCATGAAGCCGGACAGGCACACCGTCTTGCCGAACTGGCTCACCTGCACCGACGGGGATCAAGTCACAGCGCGCACAGGCGAAGCAGAGGCAACAGGCGGCGAGTGCATACCCTCAGCACGTAGTCGCTGGGCTCGAGCGTGAAGTCGCGGCCGGCCACGTGCAGCGCCACGGCCGGCATGCGCGGCAGCAGCGCGCAGTCCACGGCGAACTGGCCGAAGGCCAGCGGCGTGGCGCCCAGCGCGCGGTTGAGCGCGGCCACCTCCGCCGCCGGGCCCGCCACCAGCGACGTGCCCGTGTCGGCGATGGCCTCGCAGCCGCGCGCGCAGAAGCGCTGGCCCGCCACGCTGACGCCGTCCATGCGGAACTGCCAGTAGGCCGCGCGCGACACGGGCACGTACGTGAAGTTGCCGCGGTAGTGCGCGGGGTCGGAGCCGCCCAGGATCATCTCGCCGCCCTGCGCCGCGGCGGGGTCCCGGTTCAGGTAGAACGAGAACACGGGCTGCGCCGAGCCCTGCGCCACCATCTGGTCGAACACGGGCGTCACGCCGTCCACCGCGATCCTCTTGAATGCCATGCCGAGGATGCCGTCGAACTTAGCGGCCACGAAGGCCAGCCCCGGCTCCGACATGGCCTCCGCGAAGGTCTGCTGCCGCACCGTGATCCCGCCCACCTGCCGTGCACATATTGTTACAGGTGAGACGTGGATTATTCACGAAACTATGATTGTGGCGAACTGCGACGTGAACCCGTTCCATCTTGAGGGTATTCATTAGGGTGCGGGACTGACGGGATTGGGCAACTCGATAACAAGTGGCCGCCTCTTACCGACACCCTCAGCGCAAATTAGAATGACGCCGTCCTTAGTGGTATAACCAAAATGAATCTGGTAAAACTGTCCCGGCCCTCGCTTGCGGTCCTCGTGCTACTCACGGTGACATCGTCGGTGGAGAGGAACCCGGACAGGCTGCCGGAGCCGTACTGGATGGCGAACTGGGTGCCGTTGGCCTTGTACGAGCTGGACTTCGAGCTGTCGTACTTGTTGTGCAGCACTGAAACAAACGTTTCATACGTACGTACTTCAAATAATTACGATTCGTTTAACAGCTGTTCAACCCGAGTTTCTTATTTGTATTTATTGTAACACAACTCTCATCACCTATTTGAGAATAACTTGACGTTGGCCAGCGGGCAGGGAACCCAAAAGTAGTCGTAATTCATACGTGTAATGCTATACGTGCGTTTCGTTGACCAAGCGGGTAAAAACAATCAGGGCTGATAGTATTTGGGGCATTCAAGCAGCAATTCTGCTATTGCGTTCTCTTTCCATGTCGCACGAGACGACTAACGGAGCCCTTGGCACCGGGTCATGTATGAGAGATCAGAATATGCAGAGGGAATTTACCGAAACTTCGAGGAACATGCCGTTTTAATTTATTTTAGGACCCATATAAAT
Organism: Clostera curtula; assembly: GCA_905475355.2. Classification (NCBI taxonomy): domain Eukaryota; kingdom Metazoa; phylum Arthropoda; class Insecta; order Lepidoptera; family Notodontidae; genus Clostera; species Clostera curtula. The sequence continues at coordinate 178,758 of FR997804.1, read as the reverse complement.
TAAATTCAAACTTGCAAATTTGCTTAATTTCACTTTACTCACAAATCTGTCTTTTGTAAAAGAATAAGAATGTAAAAAAATATCCTTTAATATTTAGCCAAATGAAAAGCTTATAGTAACATCTTATAAATTACTTACGTTAGGGAATATTTTCCGGGTCAAATACCGTAAGGGACTTTGAAGTCCGCTTCTGTTCGTCGAGGTTGAGGTCAATTCACTCTGCCTATTCCGATCACTCTTTATGAGGCTCTAATTGGTGTTTACAAGATAACCTTGGGCCGGACGCCCCGCGCGTGATTCAAGCTTATCGCTCCTAAATAAGTGTCGTTGACCAAACGTCAATTACGCGAGTCCACAATAAACAAACGCCCGTAAAAGACTCCCAAGTACATATTATCGGAACAGCACAATATGTCGTATCCTTTAGTCGACTCTTTCGCACCCACGGGGCCGAATGGGGCGATGACACTATTCTAACTAAACACTAAACTTGCACAAGACACTAAACTTGTAATCTAAAGGCGCTCCCTCGCCGACGAGCGTTCGCGTGTAATGTAACATTTAGTATAGATTTTTTATTTGAAAAGCGCATTAATGTTACAAGTTGTATCAAAATATTACACATTGTATCATTACAAGGTGCGCATTGTAATACTCGGTTCTCCTCCTTCAGTGATGGAAACTCGTTTTGTATCATTACAGTTTGTTTACTATAATGCTCAGTTCTCCTCCCTCGCTGGTGTAATGCTCCTCTGTACCGTTACATTACACGCGAATGCTCCCGGCGAGGGAGCGCCCTGAAGCAGATAATAAGGCGGTGCCGTTGGCCTATTCAATGCCAGCGTGGGCTGTGAGCTGTAAGGTGTAGCAGATGGTAGGTGTTCCTTCCAGTTACTTCTATGCGCATCGCACACTTTTTTGCAACGTGACATTACACAGACACTTGCCAGAACCTTGGAATCGAACCAGGGGTCGGTGAAAATGCATCATCTTCAGAAGTTCTAGTAGTAGAAAGGACAGCTTGGCGCGGTACTCACGGCAGGCGATGTTGGTGAAGTGGCACTTCTTGGAGGGCACCCACAGGTTGGAGGAGCCGGTGTCGAACACCACGCGGAACGACTGCGGCGGGTTGCCGATGGAGATGGGCCCGTAGTATTGCGCCTGCGGACACGCATTCACATCACGCTACTACGCGGCTGGTCCGCCTTACATAAACCGACGCTCTGCCCGTCCATCGACGTCAAAGCGTTCAAATACCAAAAGTACCTACTTGACACGCACACCAAAGGTGCTACTTACTGTTCGCCGACCCTATAATAGATAGTGAAGAAAACATATAACCAGGGTACATTCGAAATAATATGGTATAATGCCAATAACAGATTTCCTCGTTTAATTTAATATAGATGCGAATACAAACAAAGAACAGTGAAACTAATAACATAGCGACGATGCGGTGCCAATTCATTCGTCAAGCGGCAGCACGTCAAGTTTAATGCGTATCGCAAATAGATTTGAAAACAAGCGGTTCATACATTGTAACCGTCAACAGAAAGGTGGCATTCTATAATTTTGGGCAAACCGGAAAAAGGTAACATGGTATCATGCCACATGGCGCGAACCGAACCACCCATATGAAATTTACCATCATTGTAACCCTTTGATGACATATGGAACAGAGACGTGGTCGCTCACTATGGGCTCCATCAGAAGGCTCAAAGTCACCCAAAGGGCAATGGAGAGGGCTATGCTCGGAGTTTCCCTGCGAGATCGAATCAGAAATGAGGAGATACGCAGGAAAACCAGGGTCACCGACATAGCCCACCGGATTGCCAAACTTAAGTGGCAGTGGGCAGGGCACATAGCTCGCAGGACCGACGCCCGATGGAGCAGAAAGGCCCACGAGTGGCGACCGCGTTCCGGAAAACGCAGTGCTGGTAGGCCTCCCACACGTAGGACCGACGACCTGGTTAAGGTCGCCGGAAAGCAGTGGATGCGGGCGGCCCAGGACCGGCCTTTGTGGAGATCCTTGGGGGAGGCCTATGTCCAGCAGTGGACGTCTTTTGGCTGAAATGATGTAACCCTTTTATTTAAAAACATTTTTTGGCCCTTTGAAAAAAAACCTTTTGATTTGATCTGTTTTGCCCTGTAATCGCTGCTGAGCTGCCGAGTTATTTATTAGCGATCCCAAACCGCCAGGGGTTATCGCTGCACGCAAGCAATGCGGTTGCTTGAAAACCACTCATAAGTGTCGTCGTCTAACACGATTCGGGCCCAGGCCAGCACAACACTAACTTATTACCCGATGCTCTAAGATTTTATGTAAAGTTTGGATAATATCAAAATCTCATGATTTACACGAGATTTATAAAATCCAGCAGTACCAAAACATCACAGTTCCTAAAGTGTGTGGCAAGTGGTGTAGCATCATACATATACAAATCAAATTGATACAAACACAAACAACAAATAAATTACTCGAGTTTTATTGGTATTAATATTGATAACCATAACAAGTGTTGCTGGTAATCAGGCAACCATGTGTAGCTAGAGTAAATTGTTTTGCTATAGCCTTATCTAAAGCAAATGTGTTGTGGATTAATTATGGCTTGTTTATAGAACATAATTTACTAAGTTGTTATGTGTAACAATGGTGAGAAATTTAGAGTACACCAACTTGTATAGTAGACTGGTGCTTGGTAACGAGAGGGAAAAGATACACAACAAATCTATCCATGAGGTGGAAACTTGATACAAAAAATGTGCCAACCAGTTTGGCCAGCACACTTTTGTTTAATCCCAACTGAATAGTGGAGCATTTACCTAACCTCCTCCAGGCCTCAAAAAAATCAAAAGTTGTCAAGTATTATTCCTCCTGGTGATAGGTTTGCGGCATTTTTATCTGCTATAGTCGGGCCTTATGATGCCCCAGGGCTGCAGTAGGTACATGACATTTCATATTCTACATACATCCCCACTAGGACATGTATCTGTGTAAATATCACATAGCAATAAGGACTCACGTCAAGGTAGTTGGAGAGTGGCTCAGGGGCAGGGCCCATGGCTGCATACTTGATGCGCAGCACCTGCAGGTCTGTGCCCACCTCACTGAAGTGCTTGCGCACAGTTTTCATACGATAGAGGGGCACTCTGCAAACATGTTACTAATATATTTTAAACCATATACTAGTGTCATTGGTTGGACTTACTTCGTTTTGGTCAAAAATACCTACAAGAGTTTGAATTCAAATTCCATTTTTATCGTTGTTTTTATTGTTGATTCATTTTGACTACATCTTACCTGAGAAAGTCTGCGGCGCAGGTGGCCGCCAGAGCCAGGAGTAAAAATAGTAGTCTCCCCATAGTAGTTGCAAGTCACTCAACTACAACAACATTTATCATGAAACGGACTAATCAAATTATAGGAAGGAAAAGAATCTATTTATTATTCTTAGGAAGTTAGGACGCACTTACATACGTACCTGACTTATTTTATTGCGTTCGGGACTTCGCTCGCGATACAACTAATTAGATTAAAATAATACTGGATTTCGATTCTTCTATATCACCGGTGACTCCGGCAATCGGATGTCGATTGTCATCAAATGGTGAGCGAGCCGTGAGACATACAAATTACAAAGCAACAAAAATAAATACATCAGTGTTCCCAACCTGACGCGGACTGATTCAGGGGGGGGACAGTTAGAACACGCACAATTTCACTAAAGAAAGAGGCGCCATCTAAAATTCTTAATAGAGAAACTATTAGTTTCATAATTACCGATAGATGTCTCTGCGTTCCGAACTTTAATGCGAAAAAAACAATTCTCTAATTTAATTTAATAGTATTTTTCTAGAGATTAATTGTTAAATTTTTCCTCAAAATTATCACATTTTTATATTTCATGGCTGTCCAATATTTTCAATTATGGCAACCTTGTCTTGGCAACATCACAAAATGGTCGCCGCAACTTGCGCCCGCGCTTGTTTTTGTTTCGTGTGTCCATTTTGTGCTTAATTATTGGTATTTGGGTGTTTTATCTTCATTGATCTCGTAAAGTTGAATTAAAATGGAGCAAAATAGTTCATTAATGTGTAATTGCCAATTCTATTCAAATATAAATGTAGCCGCCGAAATTCATTTATTTTTGTTTTGTTTATACTTTTGTTTATTTTTCTATTTTATATGTGATCATTCAAATTTTCTTGTTTTTTTTTAAATAGATGCTGTTTACTTCATAATTGATCAAAATGCAATTCACGAAAATATAATGATGGTTCCGTTACGTAATGAATTACGATCCTTAAAATAGCTCCATCAATTATAAAATTTGAATGATCGTAATTTATTAAATGTATCATTATTTTATTCGCAAATCGTATTATGATCAACATATGACGTAAACACAGCTGCTATTTGAAAAACCAATAGAAAATTTGAATGATCACCAAGCAAACAAATATTGACCTATCTATTGGAATAGAAGGTATACATACATTCTACCTATAGCTACCTATAGAGCCTTAGTACTCGTTAAGAAATCCAGATGGCGCTTCAAATCTGTATGCTTCAAAATGGCGCAAGAGGGCTCTCTTCTCCCATATTATTATTTTACTCTTTGGACTGATTATCGTACAAGCAAGGGGCGAAAAAGGGTAATTAAAGTTAGCCCCCCAAAAAAATGTTTTTTTACAATTTTCGACTTTTTTTCTATTAAGTAGTTTGTTAATCGTTTGTTATTATTTGTTAGCTTTTAATAATTATTTGTTCTCCATTTATTAATTTATAAATTATTAATTAAAAATATACCTTCAAGTTAGCTCCCCACTTGCAATTTATAATATTTTTCCGTCAATAATGACTCGTAAATATTTATTTTCGATTATTCGTACATAAAATACGTTTAACTGGTAATTTCGAAAGAGAACCTTTCGAAATTACCCAGTTTTTGTTTAATTAACTATTTTAATTAGCTGAATATATGTACTGCGCATGCATGCGTCAACTAAACGTTTAAACTTTCAACGCGATTTTAATCGTTATAAAAAAATAAATAAATCCTGAAGAAACATTATTTTTAACAATGATTAAATTCTAAATATATTTATATCAAAATGACATTAATTAAATTCTGTGAACAAATCATGAGTCGATAAGTTCCCATTCAGTTACAATCGAAATGCTACGATAATTATTGAAGTCAACTTTCAATACTTGAATATACATCACTATCACTATTACTATCACTATCACTACATAGAATAAAACAAAGTCACATTCTTCTGTCCGTCCCTATGTATGCATAAATCTTTAAAACTACGCAACGGATTTTGAAGCGGTTTTTTTTAATAGTTAGAGTAATTCAAGAGGAAGGTTTATGGGTATAATATAATTGCACCCATGCGAAGCCGGGGCGGGTCGCTAGTTTTTATTAATTTTAAATCAGAAAATTAGATATTGCATTTATTTTCTATTTTACTCATATATCTACCTATATAAATAAATAAATAAACGTCTATATTTTAAAACATATACATGGCAGTGTTTTACCCAAAAATAATTTTTGCTTTATGTCGTTGTTTATATTGATAGATAAATGACAAACGACTATTGTTTTATTAACACGCCATTTTAGAAGATTTCTTCATTCAATTTACAGAACTTGACAACAAAAGAAATAATTTAATTGCCTTTATCGATAAAGTTATATTAGTTACTAAAATTAAAAATAATTACTTTACACTCATCACTTAATTAAAAATATATGTATTTATATATTCCTGATCCTTTTCCTAAATTCCGATCTGTAGAGATTTGTATTCAATGTTTGGTGGTTGATACTGGCAATGCAATATTTGCCACAAAAGAAAAAAAGAATCATCAATATTCAGCTAATTAAACAAAAACTGAGTAATTTCGAAAGACAACAAACGTATTTTATGTACGAACAATCGAAAATAAATATTTACGAGTCATTATTGACGGAAAAATATTATAAATTGCAAGTGGGGGGCTAACGATAACAAGGGAAGAGTAGAGTGTAGTAGCTAAAATGCAATGGTTAATGTTTCATGAAATGCATTTTATTTTATTTAAATTATTCTAACAGTAATGATGTTTTATTTGAAGAAACGCACCTCTGTTGTTATTAATAAACTAAATTTATTATATCCTGAGGGTCATACCAGAAAAAAATATTGGAGTTGATGGCTATTAAACTACCTGTGAATCACTGTTTTTATCTTTCACCCCCATAAATTTTAAACGACTCAACCGATTTTCATCAAACATGTCTAAGAACACTCGCCCGTAACTCACCTGTCAAACAAAAAAACTGTATTGAAATAGCTTTATCCGTTCGCGAGCTACGGAGCCACAGACACGTCAAACTTATAACACCCCTCTTTTTGCGTCGGGGGTTAACAATAAATCAAGCGCCCATGTATGTATAATCATGAATAAACTAGATTAGGCGCGAAATTAAAAATGGGACATGTTACTGTATAAGTTAGTAACTGTCCCTTCTTGCTGCCAGTCCCAAAAAAGTGGTATGGTACTTGCACTTTTTTGGGTTGGTTATAGGAGAGCGCCGCCTTTGGCCCGGCATACATCTATAGGCAACGGCAGCTGCTTACCATCAGGCGGACGGTAGTCTTGAGCGCACTTCCGTGGCAAGTCTCAATATATTACCTACACTATTTTATTTACATCGACAAGTCCTCCGTATATATTACCAGTTCTTCTCAGCAGTCCCGTCGCGTCCCGAACTGGTGGCCAACTGTATTACTTTGCATTGTATGTTATTGTCAATGTAATAAATGGAGACGGTGCGGTGGAGTCTGTAAAAAAATACACAAGGGTGCATGGAGCCACGAGGTTTGAGAAATAAAACATTCACAGCCTTCGCGAAGAGTTTTATTGTTAACGAGTAACAACCTCGGCAGTCTCACAGACATCCACGTCAGAAATCGACGCTCCACGCATACCACAAATATACATAATATACACAAAATATCTCATTATCAACATTACGGACAACATTTCACCGAAATTCGGATAGATGGGAATTAATGATATAGTCTACAAATGATTTTATACAATGTATGGAGCCCTCAGTATGTTGCTAATCAGTACACTCTACGTAGTTCACAGATGAGGTAAGGCACAGTCGTAGTTTGGCGTTAAACATATTGAAGCTTTGCTTTGACGTTCTCAAATTGTTCAACACAGCAGACACAAGAAAAAAATATAAAGTTTATTTCCATTTAGGTATCCAACGATTATCACCTAGCTCATAAGTTATTCGAGACGAGACTCGTATTGTAGTCGGGGGAGGTCCGAATCAGCAGGAGAAGTAGTACATATTTGAAATATTTGTCCATCAAAATGTAACTGAGAATCTCATTCAATTTCCTGGGTTTGTGTGTAGATCTCATGTTATACAGAATACAGAAAAATTGAACGAAACTACTTTTACAATTGTAGAACACCTGTCCACGTGGAATAGTCCGTGTCATGTGCGAGGCCTTCTCGACTTCGGTTCGGCCGATTATCACAGATCCATGTACAGCATTGCATATTCCGTGTGGCCCTCTATGATGGGAGGAGGCCCGACTCAGTAGTGGGTCATTTATGGGCTGAGTAGTAGTAGTGTACGACATTGTCGGCATGTCTCCTGGACGCTGGCCATTCAGGCAGATTAGTATATTCGTGTTTGCTATTTTTATGATTTTTTTGACGAATGTGTCAATTAATTTCAACACGAATTAGCCATTTGCCACCACGAAACCAAGTCCAAAAATGACTAGACTAGGGCGGTAGAAGTAGTATTAGGTTGTTATTATTATATGATGTATTAGGCAAATAAATAAACATTACAAATTTTACTAACATTCGTCACTCCGTTTACAAAAACATCCAAAATATATTTATTATTTTTATAATAGGAATGCAATTTAACGATTTTGACAGCTCCCACTACGGTTACCAACTTTGTGTTATGCCGTATTGGGTACAGTAACAGAACAATTAAACTCGTCGATTAACAATCGGTATGTTCAATGTTAAACACATTCTTGTCCTTCGAGATCGATCACGGTAGAGTGCACTGATGTGGCCCATCGGTCTAAACATACATTTCCTGCGAGCTCTGCTTGGAACATATGCGTACCCTGCCCGATTTAACTATTACACAATATATACAACCGTTATTATTCTATTCACGTTATTGTACTTGTATATCTTATCTAAAATATCTTCACTTTTAAAGCATCTCTTATTCAATATTTACAAGTCTTAAACACTATAGCGCGCGCGCATTAGTAAATAGTAAATAAACCATAATATTTGGATCGCAATTGAACAATACATTGTAAAGTCACGTAAATATGCCAAAATATAGTCGTCTCAATAAAATTTTAAATTATACAACACAAATTACTAAAATAAAAATATTTTAGTCTTTTATAATAATATTGCAAATATCAATTATATCATAGTCACATTGAGAAATCTGTAAATCCAATTTCGCAGTATTATGAACCATCAATAAATTATGAACATTGTCATTCTGCATACTGTCGCTTATCGGATTTCAATCTCCGCGAAACCATTTGTAAACTAACGGAGGTCGCGGCGGCTCCATCGTATATGCGCGATGAACCGACAACGAAGACGAGCTACAAATACATGTAGTAAATTTGATATCGGGCTAATATTCACCAGCGGGCGACGAGTCTTTTCTCCGTCGAAGACACACGAGCGAGCACCGGGTGCACCGCGCCCACACTATGCTAAACGTTACCACTTCTGCTGGAGTGTCATTCGCAGATCGACGGAACCCGAACAGCGAGCACCGGGCTCGGCCCCGGGGGGCGCTACCGCAGGCCCACGAAGTGGTCCGAGCCGAACACGCGCTCGTCCGCCGACAGCAGCCGCAGCGAGCACGAGTCCACGGACAGGGGGGGCCCCTGGCAGATCTCCACGTTGCCCGCGTTGGCCTGGGGCGCACACGTTGGGAATTAGGCGTCGAGACACGAGCTCACCCGGCCAAGGGAGGCGGAAGGGGAAGGGCACTCACCAGCAGGAGCGTGGCGAGCAGCAGCCGCGACACGTCGCCGGCGTCCTTGGCCTCGGCGCGCAGCAGGGCGGGGAAGGGGAGGGCGGCGGGGGGCGCGGGGGGCCTCAGGCGCCGCAGCACGCGGCCCGCCAGGGCGCGCACGTCCAGGCCCGCGGCGTCGGCGCGGTGCGCGCGCGCCAGCACGCCCGCCTGCCACGACGCCCACTCGGCCGCGCTGCGCTCGCCGCCCTGCCGACATAGCGAGGCGTCATTGCGGCCCACCGCCGTCGGTCCATCGCGTCCGGCAGCGACGGCAGCGAGCTTACCGTCCGCTGCGGCGACTCCTCCCGGCGCGAGGCGTCCGAGTCCCCGAGGGAGCTCTGCTCGAAGAAGCCGTCGTCGTCGCTGTCCTCGGCCTTGCCGCTCTGCGCCAGCGCCGCCGCCGACGCCGCCGCCGCCGCGGCCTCGCTCTCGCTCCACCCGCAGAACCCTGCCGAGGGGAATTGCTGATGGTTACGGACGTCGGGACTCCACTGGAGCTAGGAAACTTGGAGTTGCAATACGTACGCCCGATACGGCCCGCTACACTTATTGCCTCCTACGACTTGTCCGGCATCGATCACTACCAAGCGTCTAAAGCAATCACATAGGTGCAAGGTACAAGGTGCGCATGACGCTCGTAGCCGCCGTGCAACATTACATTACGGTCGAAGCAAAAGTAACGAGTGGCAAACGAGAAGGAAGCCGCTAAATAGGTCTGCGGTGCGCGTCTACGGGCCACTCACCGCCGATGTCCTCCGCCAGTGAGGCGTCGAACCCTCGGAAATCTGAAAGAGACGCCCAGTCCCTGCGTTACTCACCTACGACTCGCACGCTTCTGAGGCGTGTAATAAATTCGTATTTTGTATTTACAGACATTCGTTCACTCACACAGACACGGGGAGCTCCCAGAAATGTTTACATGTGTACCCTAGTGCCTATCTAGTATGACGGCGGCAAAATAACTGTAACAATAGCGTGTAGTCAATGGCGCATTGACTGCGCGCGCAGTAGTCAATTGTTATGCCTCATGGCCGCAAGAAACGTCGTCCAGTATAAATTTGATGGGGTCGTGGAAGGAAGGGTATTACATAACTTGAAGTGAATATACCCGCTTCGCCAATTTATTAATCGGAGAAATTAGATCTTTCCAGATCATTCTAGAATTTTCTAGAACAATGTAGACCATTTTGGACCAATGATTGTCTCACATATTTAAAGTTAACATGATTCAACCCCCATATCTTTAACACTCCTATAATTATCGACTTGCAACCACAATAGTGCACGATGGGAGCCTTGTACCTATTGCCACATACAACCACTATTCGACTGCGATGCGTAGTTTTGGCTGCAAAGCGAAATATAAAGATTTCACCCTCGGGAGTAGGTAAATAGTTTTACCTAATTCGCTGGGCGAGCTCGGCTCGTGCTGCCGCCTCCGCAGGTCCACGATTTGGAGCGAGCGCTTCATCACCACCGACCGGATCCACTCGTCGGGTATGCTGAACTCGCTCATCTCGCTCAGCCTCTTTTTGATCTCTGCAACGCGACACGCTCCCGGTTAGAGGGTCCCGAGAGGCGCGGCAGGTCGGCGAAGCGGGCCGGGCTTACGTTTGTTCATCCGGAACTTGCAGGAGCCCTCGAACACCTCGTCCACCCGGGCGGGGTTCCTCCTCTTGCGCAGCTTGGCGCCCGCGCCGCGCTCGGCCTCGGCCTCGGCCTCGGGCAGCGGCGTGCTGGAGCCGAGCGGCGCGGGGCCGGGGTCGGGCGGAGGGGGCGTGGCCGGGGGCGGGGGCAGCGGGGGCGCCGCGGCCTCGATGGCGGCGCGCAGCTGCAGCAGCGGCAGGCGCTCGGGGCGCGCGGCCGCCTGCAGCTCGTCCAGCAGCAGCCCGCCGCTGAGACGCCAGGTCACGTGGAAGTCGGCCAGCAGACCGATGGGCTCGCCCGCGTAGTCGGCCAGCGGCGCGTCGGCGTCGGCCAGCTGGCGCGGCTCCAGCTCGATGTACATGCGCGGCAGCGTGGGCGGCGGGCGGGGCGGGCCCGCGTCGCGCGCCGCGGCCGCGCACGCCGCCAGCGCGATGTCGCCGAACTCCGCGCTGCCCGACGCCTTGCGCTTGCGCCGCTGCGACGCCGCGCCCGCGCCCGCCCCCGCCCTCGCACTCGCCTCCTCCTCCTCCGGGGCGCTCGAGTTGGCCATTTCTCTGCGACGGACACGCATGCAAACGACTGTTACGGCTCAAATAGCGTTTCTTCTTTAAAGTTGAATAAGCAACTTGCGCCGTCTGGCCCGCCGACGCGGCATACATAGTTAAGTCCCAAAGAATACTCACTGTGTGCTGTTGTGCAGCGAGTCGCTGACATTGAGCACGTGCTGGTAGAGGAAGTCCACCTTGCGTCCGTAGATGCTGGCCGACTGCTGCAGCAGCAGCGCCAGCTCGGCGAAGTTGGGCGCCCCCGCCCCCGCCCCCGCCGCAGAGGCGCCCTCCTCGCCCTCCTCCAGCGCGTGCAGCCCCGCCTCCGTCAGGTACTCCTCCAATAGCTGCAGAGACCATTCCATTTTCACCATTCACCGCTGCATCACACGTTAACGGCGAGGGGTGGGTTGTGACCGGTCTGCCAGTCGTATTTTAAAATGCAGGTTCTTAATTTAATCTGATGTTCTGATGCTCTTAAATACGCATTAGTAGATTACACCTGTCAGTGTAAAGTTTATGACCAACATTTAGTATTGCAAGTCTACATAGAGTTAACGTCAACCTAGTGCGGTTGTTTAATTATACCCATCATTGCTTAGTAAACATAATACAAATTACAAAATTTATGCTAATTGGAGCATAAGCATGTGACACCTGCCAACAATTTACGTAATAAGCTAACGAAATGAATACAATGATTGAAGATGATTAAGCTTATGCAACATGCACTCAAATTATCTTTAAATATTTGTTTAGTCAGTTTGATGAACATGATGGATGTGGGCTCGCTGGCCATTCTGAGGCCAAAGACTAGCTTCCTATTCATGTCTTGTATGGGTCTTACTGCACGGTGTATCTAAGGTGAACCCTTACATGTAGCAAGAAGATTCACATATGTGTGAACATAATGCCAGCAATACACGCTGGCCGAGCTTAGGCCAACGCGAGCGTAGGCAATTCAATACAAGGCAAGTGCTACTGCCTACACGTTGGGCAAGTGTATCGAAAACCAATGCCACACGTTGGGCTCAGTCAGTTTGTATTGTAAATAAAATAATAAATAAATATCCTTGGACATTTCACACAACGCCATCTCGTCCCAAGCTAAGCAACTTAATGCTTGTGTTATGGTAACGAGATGGATGATAAACTACATAATATATACTTTTTCTTTTTTTGTAAATACATACATATTATAGATAGAAAAACACCCAGACCCGGAACAAATACTTGTAAGTCATACAAATATTTCTTCCGTTATTTAATGAGCGCTTATAATTATTATGTCAGTGTATACCGCACGAAAGTTGTGAAAATGTAAAGCCAGCAATATACGTTGGCCCAGAATTGCCGAGTGAACGCCAATACCAACGTATAGACGGTATATTTGCATTGTCTGGCCATCGCTCGGTGTCGCTCGCCTAGTTGGCCGAGTAAAGGCAAGCACCAACGTGTATAGAACTCTTTTGGCGTAGCTGCTCACCACTCGAAACTGAAAGAAAGTGTTAAAGGCATAGAAGAGATAGGTGTGATTGAAGATTTTTGGAAGAAATTTAAGAAAGGGGTCGTGAATGTTGCTATTGACGTATGCGGGGTAGCTAAAAGAAGGAAAGGAAGAAAGAACTATGATGTGTGGATGGATAATGATGCACAAAGGGCGGTGCAAGAAAAGAAGAAAGCGTGGTTAGATTGGTTAGCTACAAAAGCTAACCAAAAAGCTCAAAAGGCGACGGATGACGAGGTCAAGGAAGCAAGAACGAAGTATAAAAGATTGAAATTAGCAGCGAAAGAAGTTGTGTCTAGAAAGAAAGAAGAACGAAAGGATGATTTTGATAGGAGGCTCACTGAAGATTTCCAGTCAAATATCAAGTTTTTCTGGAAATCCATCAAAGCAGTAAGAGGAAAAACATCTACCTCGGAGCTGAGTACAATCAGGAGTCTAGATGGGAGCATTATAAAAGGAGAAGAATGTGTGCTAAAGAGATGGAAAGAGTATTTTGAAAGTTTGTTTGAAAGAGAGGAAGTGCAGGTACAACATCCGGCACCTTCCATGGAAACTAGTATAAATGGTGATGAAAGAGAGATAAGCATGGATGAAATAGTGAAAGCGTTGAAAAGTATGAGATTAGGCAAGGCTGCAGGGTATGACAGGATTACCGTCGAGATGCTGAGGGCTGGACAGGGCATAGTGGCTAGCCAGCTGTACCGCCTTTTCAATTTGTGCTGGCGAAATGGGCAAGTACCGGGAGACTGGTGCAAAGCCGTAATAGTGCCATTATATAAGGGAAAAGGGTCACGGCAAGAGTGCATAAATTACCGCGGTATAAGCCTTCTCAGCGTCGTCGGTAAATTGTACGCGAAAGTGTTAATTGAAAGGGTTGTGAATGAAACAGATGAAAAAGTGTGGGATGCACAAGCGGGATTTAGAAAGGGAATGGGATGTACGGATCAGGTCTTTTCCTTGCGGTGCATAGCCGAAAAGTGTTTGGCTAAAACCAAGAAGGTCTATTGCGCGTTCGTGGATCTAGAAAAGGCCTATGATAGAGTGGTGCGGAATGAATTGTGGTCAGCATTGTCCGTGAACGGTGTGAGCAGTATCCTTATACGAGCATTGCAATCTCTTTATAGGGACTCCAGTGCTTGTGTAAGGATAAACGGGGCATACACTGAATTGTTTAATATCGAAAAGGGTGTTAGACAGGGATGTGTAGCGTCACCGTGGCTGTTTAATCTGTTCATGAACAATTGCTTGACAGATTTAAAAGAGAATGAAAGTGGGTTGAGAATGAATGAGTTACTCGTCAAATGTTTTCTCTATGCTGATGACCAAGTATTACTTGCGTCTTCGGCCGAGGAGTTGCAGGAGATGGTAACTGCTATGAGTGGAGCTTTTGCTAGAAAGGGAATGAAGATTAATGTTAAGAAGACGAAAGTGATGGTGTTTGAAAGAGATGAGGCAGTGACAGTCTGCAATATCGTGATTGGAGATGAACAAGTTGAACAGGTGAATGAGTTTGTGTATCTGGGTTCAAAGTTTACAAGAGATGGAAAGTGTGAGAGTGATATCGAAAGAAGAGTGAATGCAGGGAACATGGTGAACGGAGCTTTGCACTCCTTTATGAGCAGTCGGAAGGTGTCTAACAAGGCTCGTTTGGCTGTGCATGAGGGAGTGTTGGTTCCGACACTCATGTATGGAAGTGAAAGTTGGGTATGGCAGAAGAAACATGAAAGCAGAATAAATGCAGTTGAGATGAGAGCGTTAAGAAGTATGATAGGAGTTAAACTGAGTGACAGGATAAGAAATAGTGAGATAAGGAAGCGTTGTGGTCTGAAAGAAGATGTAGTGACAAAAATTGAGAAAGGTATGCTGAGATGGTTTGGCCATGTCGAGAGAATGAATGAAGAACGATTGACGAAAAAAGTGTATAAGGCGAGTGTGAATGAAAGTGTTGGAAGGGGAAGACCTAGGCGGACGTTTCAAGACCAAATCAGGGACGTCTTGAAAAAAGGCCAGGTCAAGAGTACCCTAAACCGAAGAGCATGTATGAAGGGAATAATGAAAGTGGACGAAGCGAAACAAGTATGTATGGATCGTAGCAAGTGGAAAGAAGTGGTCTCTGCCTACCCCTACGGGAAAGAGGCGTGATTATATGTATGTATGTAAATGTTCAACAGTACCTACTACTCTTTATCAGTAGCGTGTACAAAAGTACAGGATAAATTACCTACTTTTCTCAATACATATTTTGTTTACAAGAATAAGCATGTGTTGCCCAGAAACATTGAGTATAATTTCAATTTAAACATAGTGTATATTCCACATTTTTCACACACACAGTAGAAAAATAATTCAAAATTGGAATGGCTTTTTCTCTACTAGAAAGTGCCATTCTGATTATGAATTCCAATAAATTCAGGGTTTTTGTTGCATTCTGTATATGTCCATAAATACCCCACAGCCAAATCGGGCCATCTCCAATTTCATTGGGGGTTTATATAAGGAATTGTTGGAGACTATTTAATTCCCTTAACTGTTAGAAATTAATTGTAATCACGGTTTTAGTTGACAATCAACAATACTGTGCAGATATGTATAAGATTTACATTAAAAATATCTCAACCACTCTGCATCAGGGTCACCTGTCTCAAAATGGAGATACAAATTTTATCAAAGATAGCAATGGACTAAAACTGTGCATGCATTCACAAGTGGCCATGGCACTTTTCTGATACACTGTTTACATGGCCTTACATTGTGTACATAAAAATTTGTGCAAATTTTATTACAATGTTCATTTTCTGAAAAACATGTGATGTGAACTAGGGGACATTATGAGAATGTTATGTAAAACCTATGCAGTTAACAGGCTCAGAATAGGTGCCACTTTTCACAGTTTAGTTGTTATGTAAAACTAGCTATACTGGGTGCATTTTCACCCATCACACCCATCACAATGTGTGCGAATCGTAACTATAAGTAATGTCAAATAATAGTCAAAGGAGTCAGAGCCCAATTGGGATGTTATATCAAGTATTTCTCTATAGTAGTAATTTTGTTTAAGAAGTTAGTGTCAACAGGTGTTGTTTATGAATTAGTCTATAATTAAACTTTCAATATAATATATTAAAATAAAGCAAATATTGGGACAGATAATATTAATTATTATTCTCATAGGTACACTGAATTTGCCACATTATAGTTACTTATCAATTTCAAAAATACAATTTTACCCAAGGTAGGGACATGCAGGTGTTAATTGGGGCATCTATTGAGCTAAAAACACTTGAAAAAGCATTCAAACAACACACAATATGTTGACAAAGATGTGTAACTACACCATAGAACAAATGTAGGAACCGGCCGGTTATGATCTAACCAAAACGCTAGCTAGTTAAATAACATTCCAGCACTAATCATGTAAATAAACCAAAGTGCATTGCACTTCAGCCGCCAAGACGGTTGGTTCCCAATATGTTTGCTTCAAAATAGGTTATCATTATGAATAATTCATGGCAATAAATGATGAGTGGGATGTAGTCTCACAAAGAATTACTCAGAGTGGGCAATTCTAGCTGGCTAATGTTCAATGAAAGTCGTTTAGATTACTATATTCGCAAATAACATAACGTGACAAGAAAGTCGTGGACAAGTGAGCCGCCTAGCCCGGTGGCGGCAGCGCGCCGGTTCAAGGCTGAGCACTCACCGCGCAAAGGTCCGTGTCGAAGCTGCGGCGGACGTCGCTGATGGGCTTCATCAGCTCCGCCACGATCTCCTCCAGCCTCTGCGAATTCATGCTCCACCGTTGCTCTCGCCGGGATAAATTGTGATCCCTGTAAGCAGCGTCCTTTCATTGATAACATTACTGAAAGGCGTCGCAGGCACAACACAAACACTAGGCTATACCAGTGGCGCGAAACTGTCTGTCAACGACCTCTTTTCAATTTCTGAAACGATTGTGGAAAATTCAGCCCTTCCAAAATTCTTCTGGGCTTCATAGCAGCACGAGGCATTACCTCTTACTCTTGTAATACTCGGCGTCCATTTTATAAACATAGAATGGTGCAAATAGGAAGAACGTAATAACAACGGTGGCCATTTATTTATGTTTTCTTGGAGATATTTCGTTCGCTGTCAAATTCCCATGTTCGGTGTTCGTTCGCCATTTGGAAATTTACCCTAAGCTCTGTCTATGGTTACCCAACGACAGTGGAGTTGTTTCTAAAATTTAATTTAATTAATTAATAACTAATATATTTAATACAATTGTAAATAGATGTAATGAATGTCAACAATTATAATATTATTTATGTTTTACATTTTGAGGTATTTCCAAGTAAATAATAAATTTTCTGTCTGGCAATCTCTAATCAATATTATTTATTTTGGTTGGGCTTATGATTGTTTAGCGTTTTTTGCTTTGCTCCATAAAATACTTCACAGATTGTGATTAAGTCGATCAAATTATAACTCATTTTCTTCTTCAAGAGTAATTAAAAACTGAAAGGCAAAGTTTGTTGTTAATAATTTGTTCAAAAGGCAACCAAGCCCCAACAGACGCCAGAAGATATAATGGGCATGTCTCGCTGTTACTCGCTGATGAAATGTTTGCTGATTATTTTTAGCATTATATTTCTGGTAAGCTGTATTAACAGGATTTTACTTAACTTCGTAAGCGTACATTCTATCATATCATATCTCATAATTTTGAGAATACATACATATTTCAATGAACTTCATCATAATGTAATTAAACATTATTTATAGTGCAGGTCCGTAAAACACCGACAAGATGTGATCTGTTCCCAAATGTAGGTGAATTAATTATATTCATTTGAGCTTTGTTTTTATACCTATCATACAGCCACAAATAGATTTCTCTAAATTAAACAGATGCAACGCATGGAGCACAGGTAGGAAGTTAATTATAAACAAAGTGCATCGGACAGATGTGAACTATTTATTTATGTTCTATTTCCGGTCGCAACGAGAAGTTATAACTTATAGTTAATCGGATGTGTTGTGATTATAGTAAGTTTATACTGCAGGTGGATTGATAATAATTATTGTAAAGCTATAGGTGGGTACTTTGTGAATAAATCAGTTTTGCTTTGAACCTCAATTCTGTTGTATCTTTTATTGGCGACTTGTGTGAAATTTGAAGTAATTGTGCGAAAATGTCGTCGAATATTGCCAATATAGTGTTTCCTGGACAATTCAACCCAAAAACTGATAAGTGGTGTGATTACAAAGAACAGTTGTTGTGTGCTTTGGATGCTGCAGGTTACGACGATATAAAGAGTGGCAAAGCGCGCTCTTTATTCCTATCTCAGTGTGGCAAGGACACTTACGCATTAATTGCTTCACTTCTAGTGCCAAAGCGCCCCACAGATGTTAAACTGAACGAAATTTTCATTATATTGGACAAATTTTATGAACCAGAAATCAATGAAATTGTGCAGGCTGGCAAATTCTATAAACGACAACAATTACATGGCGAAAGCGTGCAGGATTATGTTGCGGCAATTAGTGTGCTCGGTGCCAAATGTAATTTTCAAGATTTGAAACGTCAATTGAGGGACAGATTAGTGTTGGGTATACAGGATGATCGCTTGAGAAGAGACTTAATAAAAACAAGTAATCTCACATATGAGACAGCTCTTCAGATGTGTTTGAATTATCAAACAGCTCAGCCAGACTTATACCCACTACATAATGAAACAAAGCAAACTCCGTCCACTGCTACAGAACACATGGAGATTGATAAAATTAAATCAAATGAATGCCCTCATTGTACACGCATACACAAATCGGGTGAGCGGTGTATGTTTTCTAAAGCAAGATGTTTTTATTGCAAAAGATATGGACATGTGATTGACAGCGAGGGTTTACACCCATCTCCGGAAAAAGTTAAAGAAATAAAAGAAAAGCCTGCCCCTACAAATAAGGAATCATTACGTGCATTTTTAGGACTATATAACTTTTACGAAAAGTTCCTGCCAGACAAAGCAACCGTGTTGGAGCCATTGTATCGCTTATTGGAGTCTAAGAGGCCATGGCTGTGGGGAAAGGCCGAAGAGGTAGCATGGGCAAAAGCAAAAGATCTTATTTCTTCGGACCTCACTTTAGTAGGATACGATCTTCATAGAGAATTACTTCTAATATGCGATTCATCAGAGTACGGCCTAGGAGCTATTTTAGCGCACGTGATGGATGATGGATCCGAAAGGCCTGTAGTCATGGCATCAAGAACGCTTCAACCGCATGAAAGACGTTATGGACAGATTGATAAGGAGGCGTTGGCAATTATATTTGGTATATCGAAGTTCCATGAATATCTGGCTGGACGCAAATTTTGTATTGTAACAGACCATAAACCACTGGTTGGTTTATTTAATCCATCGAAGCCCATACCGGATCAAATATCGCCGAGGATGTTGAGATGGTCTTTAAAACTTGGTTGTTACAGTTACTCAATTATATATCGGCCAGGTAAATTGATGGGTAACGCAGACGCTTTAAGTCGTTGGAATTTGCCATTCAGCGCGGGACTTAAAGAAGAACGCTTACGAGATGTATTGCTTCTTGAGGAGTGTCCCGACGGGTGGAATTTGGATGCAAATAAAATTGCCGAACACACGAAAAGAGATATGTTGCTTAAGAAGGTTATATTTTACGTACTGCACGGCTGGCCCCGATCCTGTCCCGACCCAAACATACAGCCATTTTGGACTCGCAGAGAGGCTCTTTCCCTCAGTAACGACTGCTTATTGTGGTGTAACAGAGTCGTCATTCCAGATGATCTTCAACGGGAAGTTCTTGAACTATTACATGCCCCACATGCGGGTATCGCCCAGACGAAAGCTTACGCTAGAGGCTATGTATGGTGGGTGGATATGGATAAACACATTGAACAGATAGTGGCAGAGTGTGAGCGGTGTCAAATTGTGAGAAATAACCCGCCTAAGGATCCACAGACTTGGATTACTGCTGAGAAGCCGTGGAGTCGTGTACATATCGATTTCGCAGGACCATGGCAAGGAAAAACTTTTCTGGTACTAATAGATAGCTACAGTAAATGGTTTGAAGCCGAAATAGTAAACTCAATGAGTAGTGGGACTATTATAGCGATACTAAGAAAAATTTTTGCGTCGCAAGGTTTGCCTGAAGTATTGGTGTCGGATAATGGTAGAGCTTTTTCTTCAGATGAATTTAACATATTTTTAAAAAGAAATGGCATAAGGCATTTATATTCGCCTCCCTACCATCCCGCTACCAATGGTCAAATAGAACGCGCCATACAAACATTTAAAAACAAATTAAAGAAAATGCTAGAGAAGAATGTCCCGTGGAATGAGATCCTTCCAAAAGTGTTGTACCATCTGCGAACTGTACCGAATAGTAGTACTAATAAAACTCCGGCTGAGATGTTAAATGGGCGTAAATACAAAACCGCCATTTCAGTGTTGCACCCTGATAATACTCCCAGTAAGGCGAACCAACAGTTGCAGGAAGCCGCCGAACGACCACCGAAGAGGACGTTCACGATTAATCAGCCGGTGTTGATTCGACTGTACGGTACGCGTGATAAATGGCAAAAAGGAATAGTGGTAGAAACGGAAGGCCCCGCCATAGTATAAAGAAGAGGGAGTAGGCTATCTCCGGCCCAATTCGCGATATAATTACCTACTGTCTTAGGGTTGTCACTTTTAGCTAAATATTAGGCGCGGCTGTTCGCGCGTCGCAGCAACCGCATGAACAGCGGCAACGTCAAGTCGCGGTCCCGACTCGCCATGTCGCCGCTAGATGGTACACGCGGCAACATAGCTTGTGTTTAATTTATTTGCTAAAAAATCAAAAAGCTGACTTGTATAAAGCACTAAGCTTTATACAAGTCAGCTTTTTGATTTTTTTTATTATGCATAATGTAGTATTTTTACACATAAAGGACCACATTTATTTTTAATTAATACAAACATATCTATTGAATCACACATTTATTACAAAATTACAAATTAGCTACAGAAAAATACTTTCTTCGGTTTCGACTATTACGAAACGCCTTGTTATTAAACTTTAATGTGTAATATATCCGCATCCTTATAAATAACTTTTGCAAATATAATTTCGGAAAACATGGGCAGGGCAGTGAAAAATGTAAATCTTTTATTTGTTCATAATTAGACATGCCAATTTTGCAGTTTATGTGATCATTTTTAAATGCTTTTTGGAATATCTGCTCCATCCTCTTAATATTTTCAACAAAGTCGTCGGGTGGAATCACTAACAAAATTTGGTCTCTAGAATAATTTTTGTAGTGAAGGTACCTAGTTTCTGCACTTAAATTGCAAACTTGCTGATTCGCGTTTAAATACGATTTAAGTTGTTCGCAATCCTCGTGACGTTCAATCCACTTTTTCAACAAGGCTCCGCATACGTAAAAAAAAGCATTTTTTTCGAGGATAGGTATCAAATTCTATATAGTCTGAACAACTAATATCACGCAATACACTATTTGACTGCAGTATTGCAATTACACCCAAACATACAGCAATACGTTCTTCTGCGATTATCAGACATTTTGATGATGATATTGATGAATAAATCATTTAGCGGTGCCGAAAAGCCGTGACGCGCGCGCGAGCCTTGTGCAGTGTTAGCCCCGACTGGCGCACTGAGAAACGGGTCGAGATTTTGTTAAAGTGTGCGTGCGTCGACACATAGATACAATAGCGCACACATACAAGCCGCGCGCGGTGCGTTTGTATGAAGATAACCTACTTCCCCTCTCTTTATACTATGGCCCCGCTACCTATAAGGTGAAAACGGAAGATGGGGAGCTGCATAGAAGACATGTTGATCAAATGGTTGCTCGGTCAGTGCCTGAACCACAGCCGACGACACAGCGTCGATTATCGTGGGATCGCCCAGATGGGGAGTCCCCATCAATTGAAGAAACAGTGGAACCTACAATACCGCACCCAGATCTTTGGCCAGATATTATAGGCATACCTAATTAATGACATTAATGGAAGCTTAGATACTGTGTCAGATCTCAATTAGGAATTGTTATTTGTTTTGGTTATGTAATACTTGTTTAGCAATTTGTTTGTTGTAATTTTATTACTAGTAAATCAAATTAAAACTTATTAAGTACTAATAGCTTGCGATTATGAAAGAAAGGTATGTTGTGATTATAGTAAGTTTATACTGCAGGTGGATTGATAATAATTATTGTAAAGCTATAGGTGGGTACTTTGTGAATAAATCAGTTTTGCTTTGAACCTCAATTCTGTTGTATCTTTTAGGATGCAGCTAGGTTTTTTAATAATTTCAATATTTTTGTTATCAATTGAAGTTAATTATGTGTTTTGTAATTTAGTGTGTAGGTAGTGGTGCTTGCGGTTTTGCCGCATGGGCGCTCTGGGAAGGTCGAGGAAATGAGAGTGCAGCAGAACGAGCTGGTCTCTGCGCTCTGGCAACCTGGGGCGGCACTCTCACCCTAGGGGCCCTTGCGGCCTTATGTGGAGCTATTAGGTAATGGGTGTTATTTTAAATGTAAACCATTATAAGTTTTACCAGTATCCACTGTCATGGTTTCTTTTATTACAAACTGTATGAAATAGATAAATTCCAATAAAATTTTATAGATAAACATGAGCAAATAAATAAATTAAAAAAAGTAGCAGCAATAATTGAAGAAGGACCGTGAGAAGGCGGCGAGGTAGTAGCGAGCAGTGTATAAGGTTGTATCGCGGCCAGGGGCTCGGGGCGCGTGCTGGCGGGCGCGCTGGGCGTGCTGGCGCTGGCGGCGGCGGGCGGGGGCGCCGCGGCGTGGTGGGGCGCCGCGCACGGCCCGCAGCTGCGCGAGGCGCTCACGCACGCGCTGGCGCACGCGCTGCGCCACGAGTACGCGCGCGACGCGCCCCGCACGCAGCTGCTCGACCTCGTGCAGCACCAGGTGCGTGGCGGTTGCGGTAGCGGTTGAGGTCGGGGTCGGGTGCGGCCGTTCTATAACGAACACTGCTGCAGCTGGAGTGCTGCGGCGTGGAGGGCGTGCGCGACTGGCAGGAGTCGTACTACTCGCGGCAGCGAGAAGCGGCGGAGGCTTCCGGTCTGGGCTCCGGGCCGGACTCTGGACTGGGCGCCGAGCCGGAGGCCGAGGCTCGCGCGCTGGACGTGCTCGACCTCTCCGTGGGCGCGCCCACAGTCTACTACTGGGTGCCGGAGTCCTGCTGCCTGGTGAGTCATTCGCTGCATTTCTTTAGTATAAAGGCTGAAAATAGTTTAATAAGAATCACACTTGAACGAATGCGGTGGAACAGCAACCGCCATTAAGTTCGGTTAAGATACGTCACTGGTAGTATATGCTTGGAAATGTTCCGCGATATACATTTACCCAAGGCCGATCGTTTGTGCAACAATGTTCAAATATAACTTTGAACGCACCATGAATATTAAAAATGTTGGCAAACGATGTGGCGTCATCTAACTGAAAAATACGGCTCGGCATGGTTCGTGTTTAAAATAATATTTTTCAATAATCATATTGGACCGTTTAAGACTTTAATAAGTCGCATTCCACTGCCAAGCGATTGATTCCTTCCTCGGGATTGCAGGCGCCGGGGCCGAGCTGCGAGCGGGCGCGGCGGCTGCCCCGGGGGGCGGGGGCGGGGGCCAGGACGGGGGCGGGGGCGGGCCCGCTGCCGCAGCTGAGGGCCGCGGGCTGCGGCCCCCGCGTGGTGTCCGCGCTGCAGGCCATGGCCCGCGCGCCGCTGGCGTGCGCGGCCGCGCTGCTGGTCGCGCTGCTGGCGTCGCTGCCGCTGGCGCTGGCGCTGGCCCTGGCCGCCCGGCCGCGCGCGCCCTCCAAGGCCTAGCTGGCCACGGCCCACCAGCAAGGCCCCCGCCCCGCTTGACAAGCTTTCCAATTCATTACACCCTCACTGCGGTTCGGCGTCACCTCTCCGGATGTCACTGCCGTAACGAAATGCAGCCATCTGGCGCGCGACTGTTTACGGTGCGACGAAATTCAACATTTGTTTACACGAAAACTCTTGGCCGATAAAACGAGGGTACATACGTTTTGGATCTAGATTGGTAGAAGATGATAACACTAGATGTATGTTAAGAATTGAAACCTTGTCAATTGGCCTATAGGTCTACCGATTAGGTATAACGATGATAGAAGTTTAGTTTGTAGACACCTTGCATTTCCGTAACGGAACCACCGACGTCGCACTCTTATTGGCCGTAGCCATATGTAGCTTTATTTGAAGACTGATTTTATTTACGTTTGTATTGTTACTCCGCCTCGGGTACCGGCGACCCGTTCCCACCGTTGAATATTCTCATCTATTTATTCGTCGAGCACCCGTGAAAATGCTATCGAGTCTTTAACAAGTGCGTTCATATTTATTTATTTAGTATCGAGTCATTATTTACTTACGATTATAAAAGTCGTCGAAGGAGAATAGAGAACATGACAATTATTAACCGTAGTTGTAGCTAGGCTTAAGTGATAATATGTAAAATTAACCAAATATATGTTAGATGGTATAGCTAAGACGTTCATCATCATCATCAGCCTATTTCAGTCCACTTCTGGACGTAGGCCTCCCCTATGGCTCGCCACTGAACCCGGTCTTCGGTTCTATGCATCCAGTTACTGCCGGCTGCCCGTCGCAGATCGTCGCTCCATCTAGCAGGGGGCGTCCCACCCTACGTTTGCCAGTATGTGGTCTCCACTGTAGCAACTGTTTGCCCCAGCGGCCGTCAGTTCTACGACAGATGTGGCCAGCCCATTGCCACTTCAGCTTGCTAATCCTATGGGCTATGTCGATGACACGTGTTCTCGCTCGCATGAGTTCATTGCGAATTCTTTCTCGTAGCGAGACACCGAGCATAGCCCGCTCCATAGCTCGCTGAGCGACTTTTAGCTGATGGACTAGCCGCACCGTCGGTGTCCACGTTTCAGCACCGTAGGTTAGTACGGGTAGGACGCACTGGTTGAAGACTTTAGTCTTCAGACTCTGCGATATAGGCGACGAAAAGACTTGCCGAAGCTTCCCAAATGCTGCCCAGCCCAACTGAATGCTCCTGGCTACTTTCTTCTCGAAGTGGTTTCGTCCTAACTGCAGACACTGCCCGAGGTAGATGTATTCCGAAACAACTTCAAGTGCAGTACCATCAATGCTGATTGGTCCCGGATTGACATGTTCATTGAACATAACCTTGGTTTTATCCAAGTTAATTCCGAGACCAACCCGCTTGAATGCAGTGTCAAGGCTGTCCAGCATTTGTTGAAGATCCTGCAGCGATTCTGCCATGATAACAATATCATCAGCGAAGCGCAGATGCGAGATGTACTCGCCCCGTTAACATTAATGCCCCGTCCTTTCCAGTCCAGTGTCTTGAAGACGTCCTCCAATGGGGTTGAAAACAGTTTCGGGGATATGACATCCCCCTGTCTTACACCTCTGCACGATTGGATTGGTCTTGTATGGTCTTCCTGTACTTGGATCTTGGACGGTCATTGATGCAGCGTCGTATAGGCATCTCAGCGCTTCTATATATCGCCAGGTTTCGATAGAGTCAAAGGCCTTCTCCTAGTCCACGCTAATGCTAGACACAGCGGCCGATTATACTCCTCCGTTTTCTGTATAATCTGCCGCATTGTGTGGATGTGGTCTATGGTGCCAAATCCTCTCCGAAACCCAGCCTGCTCCGGTGGTTGGAAGTCGTCAAGTATTTTTGCCAGACGGTTCGTGATGACTCTCGAAAACAGCTTGTATACGTGGCTCAAAAGCGAGATGGGCCTATAATTCTTCAGAAGTGTCTTGTCTCCTTTCTTGAAGAACAAAACGACTATGCTCTTGCTCCACGCATTAGGAGTTCTCCCAGAGAAGAGGACGGTGTTGAAAATGCGTCGGAGCTGTCTGATTACAGGTAACCCTCCCCCGGGGCTTTTCCATTGTTAAGCTGTCTGAGAGCCAACTCGACTTCGTCAAGGCTGACTTCCGGCAGCTCATCTGTGTAGTGGCGGGACAACGTAGCTCTGGGATCTGTAGAAGCGGGTGATGGCTGTGGAGTATTTGAAGCGTATAAACGACCATAAAAACTTTCCACTTCCGACGATCTCCGGTTTAGATGAGACGACATTGCCGTTGGTGGTAGTGATCTTACTCAGACGGCTCCTCCCAAGACGCTGCGCGAACACTTTGGACCCCCGATTTTGCGTATTGGCGCGTCGGAGGTCACAGCGTATCAGTGTCCTGATGTTTTTGTGGAGGGCCGTCTTTTCTGATGTTGTGGCGCTGGTATTTTGCCGTCTACCATCCATAAGCCGGAGAGTGTCAGTAGAGAGTTTCGATGCTCGTCCATATTGCTTCCTCGCACAGAGCTTCCTTCCCTCGTCCTTAATTATTTGGACTACGTTGTCCAGATCCTCGTCAACGCTCATTGTAGTATCCAGAGCAGCGAACCGGTTCTAAATTTCCAGCTGGAACTTTTCGGAATCGCTAGCCACTTGATGCAGGTTGGGTCGGAGTATAGACTTCATCATCCGTCTGCGTTCAAGCTTGAAGTCTATATTCAGGGTGCCTCGTACAAGTCGGTGGTCACTACCGGTATTTACCCTGTTGACCACAGAGACATCCCTGAATATATACTTCTTGTCCGTCATGATGAAGTCGATCTCGTTTTTCGTCACAGTGTCGGGGCTTTGCCAGGTCCACTTCCTTTGGGCCTTTTTCTTAAAGAATGAATTCATTAAGAATAGCCCCTCCCGTTCCAGGAAGTTGACCAGCATATGTACTCCCACTTTGGCGTTGAAGTCCCCCATGACAACATTGAAGTGAGCCTTAGTGGTATTATGCAGAGCCCTGCGCACGTCTTCGTACACAATTTCCACTTCGTCGTCCAAGTATGTGCATACACTTACACCACTTTGAGGGAATACCTCTCGGTGAGCTTTAGAATGAGGTTAACCAGGAAGAATTTCGTACGTTATGTACCTGTCTCTGTCACTCCCATGTAAATATAATGAGTCTCGCTCACACAGATGCAATGGCCGCCGTCGCCGTTTTTCTTTTTTTTCTTTTTAACAGCCCATAAATGACTCACTACTGGGTCGGGCCTCCTCCATGAAAAAATTAAGTTAATTTCGCCTGCAAGGCAACGACCCTTTCTTACACCCACTGTGCGACACGCAGTGCTGTGCATGGCTAAGAAGATGTGAAAACAGCTACTTAATGTGACAGGTGCCGGCAAATTACTTGACGAAATTACCTTGACTGAGTCTCTCGAGTTTTGTTAGACGCCACTACAATCTGCATTTAAATTAAATATGTAATTGCAGAAGCAGCAAAAATGTATTGAATAAATGCAAAGAAAGAAAAGCAATGAAAAGAAATGTCTACCTGGAATCTGGTACAAAGTGTAATGTAAGACCGTCACGTTGAGGTTTATATTCTTGCTTCTCAGTTATTTATTCACAGATCACTTAATAAAGCTAGCATTACTGGGCTGGTTGTTATTTTGCACGTTAGTGTGTTTGCGCAAACTAGTCACTTTTTTGCTCAAGATTTCTGCCGGCACCTGTACGCGGACGCGTGATCTCTTTTTTATTTCGTACAAGACTGAGGACGCGCTAAAAACCTTTTAATATAAACTGACTTAAAGAAAAAAGTATTTGCATGTAAATTACATTTCAATTGCAAGGATGTTTGCAGTCTAGGGCGTTGATTGTGATGACCTACGAGCCATGCCATTATTTTTCTATAGCACATTGTTTATATTAAAATGTTTTAGTTTTATACCTTTTTTAAATATATTTTTATTTTAAGTTGGAACTGAGTACAAATATATAATATTAGTTGTTGTAAGTATGCGTATGGAATGTTATCGCAAGCCTGCTTTTCGACTGATTTCGTTATTAGATGTAAGTTAATATCCGCATTGTATTTTAGTGCCGGATCTATGTACCTATAGTAGCGTTGAGTACCTACAAATTGACTAGATTACATATTTTATATGTGTTTACATTCAACCGGAACATCCTTTTGTGTTCAGGTAATATAAGTAAACTATAACTTAATTTTGAAGATTCTGAAATTAATATTCCGTACTGGGAGCCATTGATGGATGGTGCATCTACATGTATTGTAATCGTAAAACTAATACTAACAATGGAAAACAAGGTGATTACAATCAGTATATTGTTTTACGTTCGTGAAACAATATTTGCCCAGCCCGGCACTTGAATAGTTGCATCGGGCTCGAGGAGAGTGACATGCAGCAGTACGGGGGAGCCACTGCCCCGTTCGCGTGCCTCCTATTTACTTGTAAGTGTGTATTTCGAATCTAATAAATGTTTTGTCTGTGTACGTGACGTAAATTTTATTAATTTTTACCTCTCCCGCCCAACGGTTAAGTAATATTGAATTCAGTCATTTTTATTCATTCAGGATACATACAGACATACACAAGTATTTTAAAATAAGTATTACGATGTCGGGAAAATCTATATCTATACTAATTTATAAAGCTGCAGAGTTTGTTTGTTTGTTTGAACGCGCTAATCGCAGGAACTACTGGTCCGATTTCAAAAAATCTGTCAGTGTTAGATAGTCCATTTATCGAGGAAGGTTATAGGCTATAATTTATTTTCAAAAGAATTAGGGATCCGTATGAAAATTGCGATTTTGTTAACCAAGGTGTAAAATCGAAAACCTATTTATGCGTGCGCTGCAAAAACTATTGACAATAGAACAAAATGATGTACTACGGGTTTGTAGGTCTTATAAAGATCTACAAAAAAGTCCGGGAGAACCCATATCTAACTATCATAGTTTAGTCACAATAACCGCTTTTATGTTCATAAAAAATATGCATAAAGACAAGCACGGGTTCGAAGCCCACGCGGGCGAAGCCGCGCGCAAAAGCTGGTAATTAAATAAGTAGGTAAAAAAATAAACTGAACCTTTTTTTTATAATTATACAAAACACGCAACTCAAGCACTAATCACTCGTTACAGAAGTAACCGCGGAAAATGAGTCCCGAACTAAACGTAAACGCACACGCTCTTTTTATCAACTCTCCTTTCCACACCCCAACTCGTCATAGTCAATACATCTCCTCTATTTCCGTTACCTTTGCCTCAAATAACAAATAGACCTACATATTACTTAGATACTAATTTAACCGATAATTTGTACTTTATGTACAAAATTATCGGTTAAAGTTATTTTGAAAAAAAATTACTATACGATATTCTATTATATACAATGTCACCCACTTTTAGGGTGAATGTTCCAGGGTAGCCCGCGAAATTCAAATTTTCTTACGTTTTTTGCAATTTGCAGGTCAGTGCTAGGTTGTATGTTGATTAAAATATTATTCGCGGCTGTAAGACGTATGTATTTATAGAATTACTAGCTGACCGGGCAGACGTTGTCCTGCATGATATTTGTTTACCGACTGCAGCGCCATCTGTCGGGCTGATTTGTGAATCTAAACCATCCTCGGTGCCACCCAAACGCATACAAAAAATTTCATTCAAATCGGTCCAGCCGTTTAGGAGGAGTTCAGTCACATACACACGCACACAAGAAATATATATATTAAGATAATCATCAAAATCATCAATACAACCCTCCAAGCGCATAAAGATACAAGAAAAACTTTTTCAAGCTCAGTCATTCTTGCACCTTTATGAGCTTGGAGGGTTGTATTGATGAGTTTGATAATTATAATTCTATAACTACATACGTCTTACAGCCGCGAGTAACATTTTAACATACAACCTAGCACTGACCTGCAAATTGCAAAAAACGTAAGAAAATTTGAATTTCGCGGGCTACCCTGGATACGCTTTTATTAGCTTCGATTGTATGTATGTATGTAACGAAATCTTTGAACATGTTTTTAACCAGTTAAAAACGTCGGATTAACACGAAATTTGGCATACATTTTAACATTTTGACCCGTTATCATCAATAGAATAATAATAATAACGGTGATCAAGGTGGAACACCGCACTTCGATGCAATAGCTAATAGAGATGTAAATATCATAAAGCTATTGCTATATTTTTTAGTGATTATTTAGCAATAACTTTATGATATTGAAATTAAACACTTTTTTAACGGATTTATCGCGTGTATATTACATTATTTAATTCCCGACGTTTGATTTAAAGTGTTTAATTTCAATGTGTAATAATCGCGAAAACCTAAGAAATCAACTTTATGATATTTCAACTAAAAAATAAATACTTATAATAAAAATAATATTTAAAAAAAAAACTAAAAAAATACGCTTTTATAGAAAATCGAACTAAAAAATAGAAAATAAATTTGAATTAAAAATAGTGTCAGAAAAAATGATTTCATTGTAAAAAGCGTGGGGGCTTTTCAGGATATTATCAAATTAACCCTTCTAGTCATATCTGTTTATAAAATATTTAGAACTATTGATACCATGCACCCCACGCTTTTACAATAAAATCATTTTTTCGGACACTATTTTTAATTCAAATTTATTTTCTATTTTTTAGTTCGATTTTCTATAAAAGCGTATTTCTTCGTTAAATTTTTCTAACGATAATGAAAAAATATCAACCTCATTTATTCTATCATTATAATATAAAACGAAATATACAAAAGCTTTGGGTTGGTTAAATTTGTAGGGGCGTTTATAGTAGCCAGCAGACATCCTGACCAAAAGTGCTGTGGTGGGGTAAATTTCTCCCACGTCACCAACCGACTTTTGATGATGATTCAATAAAAGACACTTCTCTTTATTGTACTTTAGGGATCCTGCGTGTTCACATGACATTGGGGTCACCCCTTTGGGCGCAAAGGCATGATCATCCAGCCAGACGAGGTGGTATGTCTGGCTAGGGGTCGCAGCGCCTATCCCCCGATAGTTGTAGTCCGGGAAATCTTCACTATGCGAATTGCTGTTGAAATTTCGCTATAGCGGTGTAGGACTCTGGTAATTCTCGCATTTGTAGGCGATTTTTCTTGATGCAATTAGTTCAGAATTTTCGGGTAAACGGTGTAAATTATGTAGCATGCGGTAGCTACAGACAGTACACACAAATTATAATTGTACTGTAACATTTTGTCTGACAAAATACGCACACAACACAATGATGTATAATGGGCGGTCGTAACGCATGAAGCTATTTGGATGGATAGTTGTGGATTTTAAAAGAGTAGTGTGCAACGAAAAACTTGTGGGGAAAAACTGTCCGATTTGTGACAATAGTAAATACATACACACTGGTCGGATATTAAGATATAGTGCTATGACTAATATTTTTTCTACCCATAGAGGAGCATCGGCGTGGGAGCCTTGGCAGCCTACGTTGGTACTAGTGGCGCTTCTCTTAATTGCCCTCTATTGGCAGCGGCTGGTGATTGCCGCAATAGCGGCGGCGCCCTCTGACCGCGCGACCATCGCCATTCGGCGCTCCTCGATACACTGCTCGACGGACTGGGCACTCGTTGCTGTTTTTAACACTGCCCAAGTACGGAACTTTACTAAATACTAATTTTGCGTCCAAAGATACGGGAGACCTAGTGATTCCGGAATATAATTACATCGTTGGTCCGCTGCTTCATCGTGTGGTAGCCGAGTTATAAAATAATATTCTACATACAATAATAGTTGTATAACATTATAAAATAATAGTCTTCGTCCTCGCATTTTTCAATTTAATTGAGGGCGGCGCCTAACTTTTGATACCCTGGCATCTGGACATCATTTGGCAAGGTCCAACGTATCATAGAGGAAATCGGCAGAGTTGAGGATAGGGAGAATTGTTGATAAACGGCCGAAGAAGTGCGCGTCCAGCAGTTGGGCGGTCTTCTGTCGCGGGAGGACATTCCAATAACAAGACGTTGCGCAATTGGAAGCCAAACTCGTTCATTGGACCTAATTGGAACTAAAGCGGCGCACTGTGCAGCCACTTGGCGACGTCGCATCCTAACATTCGTGCAGTCTTTGTTTTGAAACTCTGCATAAAATCTTGTTGTTGTCTATGAAGACCCTTGAAAAAAAAATTATTATACATTTATTTATTCTTGTCCAATAACAGATATTTGTCCCGCGCAAAAAAAAACCACAAAACCCGAAAACCGATTCAAATTGACGTCATATCCAATACTTATTAAATTATGTTAAAAAACCCACGCGTTTGAAGGAACGGACTGCCGATGTACATAATAATTATGGCGAATAGTAAAAAACAATACCTGCATAGGAGGAAGTTCCACAAAAACACTAGAATCAAGATTGTGGAAGATTTGGATTACTAAGACATACAACATATTGTTATGTAATCCGTTAGTGTCGAATTCAAGCTCAATATAACATGTAATTAACAAATGACTGGAGGTGAAGAAAACACTTTTTACTTAGGCACTTTCAAAATTAATAATTTGTCTGACAGCCCGAATCCCTCGCTGTACTCGTCGTTCGTTCGTCGTTTTAGCCCTTAACCCACTACTGATGCGGGCCTCCTCCAATCTAATTTTCTAATTTCCCTCCATGAGTTAGTACTCAGGATATTAGTATTACTTGTGCCGTTTCTGTGTTCCCCGAGCGCCTTTCGATTCAACATTCAGCTGGCGATGCAAACTACACCCTCGAATACAGTAGAATAGTAGGTAGTTTGAATTTTACTCAGGATACTAGTTATCCTGAGTACAGCGAGGGATTCAAGCTCGCCCAACACAAAGACTTTAACCCCTAGGCAAACATTGCTATTTTAGGAGCGGTGCAGGGACAATAGGGACAACGGGAATGGTACAAAAATCCAGAGTGGTCTTAGTTATAATCATCATCATCATCATTTCAGCCCATACATGACCCACTACTGAGTCGGACCTCCACCAAGTCCATGGAGGGCTTAACACAAAAAGAACAGCCCTAGACCCGTCATTGACACATTCTTTCCGAGAGGTCCGTGTCCATCAGTGCGCAATTAATGGCTGAAATGATGACGAGGAAGGTCAACATATATGCGGTCTGGGAGGGGTTTCTGCCGCGCCTTCATGATCCGGGGCTGGCTAATTGCTTCAAGCCTTGTCGGGCCCAGGTTGCGAGCAGAACTTCGTTTAGCCAATTAGATTCGATTATGGTTGGAACTTGTTTGTGCTAAGTTCTGTTTGTTTTAGTTATAAAGAAGTTTGAGATGCTATCCACTTCATGTCAATTGTGAGCTACAATGAAATTATTTTCTTTGTTTCTGCTAGATTTAGAATACGAACTTAACATTGTATGTATAATCTAGTTACGTTGGTTTTACAACCACTGCTTCGACGGGCACTCTTCATTTGATATCAAACTTCAACATTTCCGGAACCATTATTTATGCATGCAGGAGAAATTGAAATCATCGAGACCGTCTGGTGACGTGGTCACATAGTGTCACTGAGCGTATCGAATTAGATAGGCAGAAAATGTACGGGATGAAACGATGAAGTTAACTTGGTATTGTTAAAAAAACTACACGAAAAATTCTTGCAGGAAATGATCTCTTCACGGTTATGTTCTTTTTATTTTATTTTATTCCCAACGTTTCAGACACTTTGCAGTGTCCGTGGTCGCGGAAGGACTGCTCATTTCCTGTAAAGGTCGTGAAAACCTAAGACATCATGACGAAAAATTGTTTTCATATTTTTAGCATTTGGTTTGTTACCGGCTCATCTCTGAAACGGATGGACTGATTTTGATGAGATTTAGATTCACTGCCAACGACTAATGTTGAGAGGAGTCACATTCTTTCAGAGGCTTCGTGTTTCGGATATCTATTACACATAAGTATATGGAAACGTGGTTAGATGTTCGTGAAAATGAAATGACGGTCGAATTCCGTGCGACTGGAACCGCGGGTACGTGCAGTTATGAGTATATACCCACCTACTCTTTGCCCGCGGCCAGCAGTTGCTATGTCTTGACATTAATATTATCCGATTTTTACACGAATTAACCAACTCTTTTTAATGGAAGTTTCATTATTCAGCATAGTAAATGTGGGGATGTTTGAAATACTTGTTGATTGATGAGCCTATAAAAACAGAGAGATTTTAAAATTCACAACTCAGTAACTCCAAGGTCCACACTGATGGGAAATTTATTGTTTCACATATTGCGATTGATGGAGCCCATGCGGTTCATGTTACAGATGGCCGGGGCTGCGGCGAGGTCGGCGTTAACGCTCTTCTAAATTTAGAGCATTTCCATCAGATCACGGGGAACAATAGATTTACGGTCTCCCCACACCCCGTTCCACATGCCCGAGTGCATTTTGTACCGGCCAGAGGGTTTTGTACCGGCCCTGCACGAAAGCACGGCGCTGGGAGCAAGCAGCCTAATACATCTATAAAACTCTTTTTGTTGCTTTTCCTAATCACACATTAGTTATTACACAAGTATGTCTTGGTCACAATCACAACGCTATGCTTACCCCCGATAGAGCTGCAGGTTGAGAGCTCATATGCAGTTGCATACCCATCCAACTGATTATGGCTGTATTGAAATGGCATGTAGGTACCAAGTCCTACGAGTACCTGTTATAAAATTCTTAGTTTGTACCTACCTACTACCTCCCGATGTAACATTTTTCTTTTGTTTAATAATAATAAATAATAAATAAATATCCTTGGACATTTCACACAACGCCATCTCGACCCAAGCTAAGCAACTTAATGCTTGTGTTATGGTAACGAGATGGATGATAAACTACTTATATAATTTTTTTTTTTGTAAATACATACATATTATAGATAGAAATGACACCCAGACTCCGAGCCAGTGCCTCTGGTTTAGACAAAGCCACTCGCCCGACCCCGGAATCGAACCCGGGACCCGTTGATCCAAAGGCGGCACATCTAACCACTAGACCAACGAGGCAGCCAACGGTTTAGATTTGTGTTTTTACAATAAATATAAACCGACTTCTTAAACAATAATAATACCAAAAAGAGGAAATTAATCAATAAACAACCAGTTGAAGTCGGTGGCTTGGGTACACTTCTATCCTAATTAACGTCGGGGTCAATTTATGTTGGGGCCGACTTCAAATGATTATTTATTGGATTTGTTTTTGGGCATTCCTAGAATGTCGTCCAAAAATAGATTTGCCTTCCGACAAATGGTTTTATTCACTTACTAGCTGACCTGACAGACGTTGTCCTGTCTTAAGTATGAATATTTCCAAGTTTTCTCACCTTTTAAACCCTCCCTGGACTTCCACGAATAATTCAAGACCAAAATTAGCCAATTCGGTCCAGCCGTTCTCGAGTCATATCGAGACTAACGAATAGCAATAATTTTTTTATTTTTATGAGAAGACAGATTTGAAGTTTTCAAAAAACAACTGAACCGATAAAGTTTGAAAAAATCTTTGAATCGGTTTACAAATGAATGACAGAGTTATGCGGTGACAAAATAAAAAGTGTTGAATTGAAAACCTCCTCCTTGTTCAAGTCAGTTGAAAAATGTTAACAACCTTCTGCCCTTGGCATCGACTTCAAATATGTAGTTGTATATTTTTTAGTGTCATACTCGGTCCTCCTGCATGCTCATGAACAGTTAGTGCTCTATTAGGTTAGTTGAACTGGGTACCTCCTGCTAAGTCGCTGGTTCGCTAACACACGACCATGATACCCTGCCGAGTCGAGAGAGACATGGTCGGTGGCCTGGCAGGAGTATCATGCTCTGATAACCCAGTATCAGATGTTTGATTTGAACCAGCAAAGGGGAGGTCAGGGATGGCACGCGCCGCGCGTGCCGGTTGGGGCACGGGGTCAGGCCGGGAGCGGGATGAACGAGCTGCGCCGGGCGGCAGCCGGGCCGGTCGGCAGTCGGCACGGCACGGCACGGCAGTGCCTTACGCGGCGCGGAGCGGAGAGCACGCGTCGCTTCGCTTCCCGGGCTAGGCCGACATGCGGTGAAGTGAGTGGTGATCGTGTGTGTGCGACAGTGACAGCTCCTCAACCCAGCCATGGCCTGCGTGCGGGGACTATGTACCGCTGACAACGTCTTCATCTTTATCAACATCGCCTTCGCGGTGAGTGCGCCTTTTCGGAGCTTTTTCATGACACGCTTAACACTTTCGTGATGGTTTGGAGCAGGCTTGTATCGACGCGGGTAGATAATCCTCAATGTCTCAATAATTAGATTTGGGATCGAAAATTTAACCAATTGAACTTTTAAAAAGCATTATTGTAGACGGTAAAATTTTTTGCGCTACTCAATTATAGGAATCCGAGCTCAACAAAAACGATGTCGACCGAATGTAAGTTGGAGTCACGAAAACTTAGCGCGATGCACACAATCATTAATAAGAACATGAAAACTAACCCATCGAAATCGATAGTACATACATTCGTTCTTTTTAATTAGGTACAAACAAATACTATGTCTTTCTGTCATTGTTATGTTATTGTAATAACAAAAGCAAACGTTTAAGTTACCGAGCGCCCCAAGCGCAGACATGTTTCGTACGTACGCAACCGATGCATCGCGAGGTGCGACCGTTGAGGAATGCAGCCGGTAAATAAACAATAGGGCCTGCGCCTAGCGAGCTCCGCCGTTCTCAAAAAGGGTCAACAGGTAGACCTGCCCCCAGCCCCCAGCGCCGGAAGGCGGCCGGTCATCATTGGGCCAGATTTCCCTTACATCTAATTATAACAGATTACTTTCGTGAGAATTGAATGCCTGTTACGGCCTTGTACAGAACATGTACTTCGCCGAATGGGCAGTGAATTTGCAGGTCGCCTTTGATCTGCCCAGGAAGGCGCACATTCGGGATAAGTTATAGCCGCAATTGGATGTTACTATACTACTATGACCTGTTGATCGACGATTCTGAGAAAAGATGTGCCTGCCTGCTTGCATTCTGGGAAGTGTACTGTCTCGAGTAGGTATCCGCGCCCTTGCCGTGCAAGCCACTCGACTCGTTTTACCCATTTTGCTTTGGCCAATATTTATTTGTGAATGATTTTGAACACTTATAAGATTTTTCTGAATCCAGACCGGTCTCGTGCAGCATCTAACGTACCATTAAAATAGGTTCTACAAAGCCTATCTAAATTGACGCACCGAAACTAGTTGCGGTATGCGAATTTGTCACTCTAGCTGGACACAACACGTTTCACAAGTAGCTGCGCCCGCGTCTAATTCGTAACCGTGCTGGTTAGACTTTCTTGACATCTGTGATGCTAGCAAAGTATGTAGTCTATATTTAATAAGAAGGCTTTGTTATTCCGCTGTATCGAAGCAAACATAGCTATAATTGATAACGTAGCTTCTTCAACTTTCCCAAATCCATATAAACAACTATACACGAAGTAAGGTACTTCAGACAGCTCAGACAATTTCATCAAGGAGGATGGGGGAACCTATTTTAATATTATTTATAGTGAAGGGATCGAATGTAAGTTGATTCGCATCGCAGCATCTTAAGGTTCGCAAAAATCGCGCGAATATTTAATTACACAATTTTGGAAGACTTCATAGAAGATTTATTTTATACCGCGATCCAGATTATGAGGACGATTGCTCTATTACGCATTGTGTGTGTGTATCGTGTATCGTGTAACGACCTGTGTATCTAGCGATAACCTATGTACATAACGAAAGGGTCCTTGGGAAAAAATCTTGCTTGTACAACTTGACTACCACCAAATGCATTTCAAAATTTAATATGTAGTCCTTGTAAAATACTTAAGATGTTAGTTTTCGTCAATTGAACGGTCGATTGGGCGCGGCACTGCAAGCAATGACCCCACTATTAATGTAATCATTTGATTACTCGAATTAGACAACTCGGCGATGCGACGGTGGCTCGAAGACGAGAGCAAGCGAGTTCTTATTGTCAGCGAGCCGTCCATCAATCGGCAGGTTATTGCTCTCCGCCTTGGCGCTGTGCCTCGAGCGACTGGCCCCGGCGGCCGGCACAGTAACAACTCTGTCCATCAATTCGCCGACTTCTTAAGCTCGTCGTTCTCGGCCGTTTTAGACTTCCTGGCAATGTCTCCTGCCATAGCGAGCCATTACAGTAATGTTGTAACTAATCGGGACAGGTTATTGCTTCTAATGCTCATTAAAGAGATTCATATAGTAATTATGTAATCGTGACTGGAGTGCAGGCGTGGCCAAGTTGTCCAGTTGGCGTTACGAGTGCGCCACGACACAATTCGACACGTGTCAGCATTGTCACAGTTAGCACAATGATGCAGCCGTGGTTATTGGGTCGTCGTCAAAGTAAACGCCTGCGAGTGACCGACTGCCATATGCCAGCGGGCACTACGGTCTCGGAGAATGGGGAACCGGAAGATAGTGTTACCATCCTTAATCCTTTTTATACCCAATTGGCTTGCTTTGATTTGCATCCCTCACCGCAAGAAGTTACAGCACAAGTATCCGTAAAATTAAGATAAATAAATGTACGCTTACTTGCGATCTATTAGTGTGCGTGTTTTGCACAAATGATGTACATATTTTTTGCTTATGGTTTCCTTTTATGGACGTTCGTCTAATAATTTATATTGCACGACACTCATGAACTTTTATTAATTAATACGCGCCGTATTATAGGTATTCTATACCAATTATTTTCTTTGTTCTGTTAGTTTCTGTGTTTTGCGCTAGTAATATTGCTGCCTGAGTCAGAGGTTGCAACAACTCGCCCCCACATGCGTCGCATACTCCGCACGATTATGTGTCACTAGTTTCTGGGGATCCCATTGTTTGAATAATACGAGTGGGTCTAAGCAGATAATAAATAATGTAAGCCAAAGTAGAATTCGATGATGATCCCGTCGGAAGCAACTGATAACGCTAAGGGTTCCTTCGTTAGGACATTTGTTTTAAGAGCAAGACTATTAAAAACGGGTCTACGGAAATCGGTACAATAGGACTAACACAAATACTTGTTACGCAGTATATTTGTATAGGTGTACTAACATTATGCGTTGATATTTCTCAAGTACAACTGGTCAATGACTCAATGTAAACAACAGTGATAATATTGGTGTGTCGCCGTCTCTAATGAACCCAATCCCGACCAGATGTGTCGCGCATCGGCCCCTGGCCTTGATCGCCATGTTCCGCTGGCCATTGGCTTCTTGGCGACAGTCGAAGGCACCTTCACCTGTTCGGCGATTGGCCCCTTCCAAACCGCACTTGAACAGCATTACGCTGCACTAGACTCGTGGGCGTTACAAAATAAGTATTTACGGAGTTCAGGTATTGACGAATGCAGTTGGATCCACTGGCTGCGCTCATCGCAACAACCTGACACGTCCAAAATATTAGTACGTAGTTATTTGCATGGCGGGGAGCAGCCGTGGCCCGGCTCGGCTCATCGCCTCTTTTTATCGTGTGTCTATAAAAACACTCCACGATCTATTGGTAAAACGAGTTTGAGTGGAGATTGACCATGATGTAGCTAAACAAATATCGTCACAAATACAAAAACCTCCTTGAAGAGGTTGTAGTTTCTATCAGAAAAATACTAATAAACGTCATTTCATAGCTGTTTCGTTTGTTTGTTTTCTGGGCGCATTTCATGACCATTTTCTTTTATAATATTGATATTGTCCTAGCTTGTTAAACCTTTTTGGATAACTAATGAAACATAGATATTTTTAAGCCCATGTGCAGCACAACTGTCATAGACTTTTTTTGTAATATTTCGGTAATGAAAAATATGTTCTACCAATATATATTTCAATTTCTAACTATTAATCGTCTACTAGGACCCAGTCGGTTCAGTAAACTACAAATTTAGTGTTGAGAATATTAAAGTTACTTATCTACGACACAAAAATCGCAAACACAAATAGATAAGAGACACCCAAAAATATAGCCCAATAGAGAAAAAACCGGCTATTTAAAAATAAAACTCTATCCAATGTCTTGCTATCGGTTTAGTTTGGGGTATGATGTTTCGCAGGCAAATTAGTCAGACTGATGGGAACTACAACCTCTTCAAGGATCTAGGTCGACTTGACCTTTAACCCTGTGTATACTTATAATTATAATGTTTGATGTGTGACGATATTTGTATAGATATCTCATAATAACACTGTGTTTGTTTACCCTCCTCTTGTGGCACTGCCCGAAAGATTCGGCGAAATTCTCACCAGTCATGGCCAGCTTGGGGGTTTCATTTCCAATCAAGGTCTTCCCTACATTTAAGTGGTTTGAGTCTACCTTAAAGATTTGTACTTCAAAAAGAACGAAGAATATTGTTGTTGAACCGGTTCTAAAGGAGACTTGGACGTACATACAGTACGCTTTATCTTGGAAAAGAATAGCCCAAAGGTATGCAGCGATGAAACCGGTTGGCGAGGTGGATCAGAGGCGCGGATGCCCGCTGCTCGTGTGACGCGCCGCGTTCGAATCCCGCGTTACACCTGTCACACCGGCTGCGACTGCACCGCGCCCCGCTCCATGGGCGTTCATAGCAGATTTCACACGCTGCGCTGTGCAGTTCAGATACACATTCCGATCGGCCTTTAAATTCATGCTTAATGTCTGCCATAAGCTATTTTACTCAAATTCATTTACATTTGACTGCCTCGTTGGTCTAGTGGTTGGTCCCGGGTTCGATTCCGGGGTGGGACAAGTGTCGAAGTGTAAACCAGAGGCACTTGCTCCGAGTCTGGGTGTCATTTGTGTTCGTGAAATACATGTTTGTAAACTGCCCCCGCGATACATGTTATACCTAGTGCAGGGGTTTTACGTTTTGTACAACAAAAAATGTGTTTTTGTAGCCTCGAACCGCAAGAATAGTAACGACGAGTCGATAACAAAGGCCTAGATTTTATTGTTATCATCTGTCCGAGGCTTCGCTCACTGAAATATTGTTGGTTCAAAATAGCTACGCCGCGGGTTGTACATGTGGGGTGGTTGGTTCTTTCTTTCTTATAATATTAGGTAGCTGCCATGGAACGTCCCATCAAAATGGATTGTG
The DNA here is from genome assembly GCA_905475355.2 of Clostera curtula. Classification (NCBI taxonomy): domain Eukaryota; kingdom Metazoa; phylum Arthropoda; class Insecta; order Lepidoptera; family Notodontidae; genus Clostera; species Clostera curtula. The sequence continues at coordinate 137,969 of FR997804.1, read as the reverse complement.
CAGTCAAATTTCGCCGGAATAAAGACAAAAATAGTACTTTTATCATCATCATCATTTCAGCCAAAAGACGTCCACTGCTGCACATAGGCCTCCCCATAAGTACTTTTATATTTTCATTTAAATCGTTTATTTTAAAAACATGGTCATTTTTTATTTTAGAATACCTAACAAAATTATTGTATGTATTTAGGGTATTGGGGATAGACTCCGTTTAGAACGAAATTCAATGTACGTCATTAACTTAACTGACATACTATTTAAAGTTTAATTTCCACAACTGCACCATAACTCGCGTTGTATACTTGCATGGTTTAGATGAAGCTACGCAATGCTGCCGTTCGGCTGATAAGGCTATACGCTAAATCACGCAACCTCAAAAGCGAACCATGGACCACCCAATGGCAAGGAACATTAAGTATACTCTTCTCTTTACTAATAATACTCTTTACTAATTTACTCAATAGAAAATTTGATTCATAGCATTTTTTGAATCAAGACGGCCTTGGGGGTTCTTCGCCGGGTGAGCTTACGAGAACAACACCCCGTGGTGAGTTCGTTCATTACGTTTGGTGGGGGCGATGCTATTTGTAGTTTCAATTTATACCCTACTACAATTTGTTTGTGCGACAATGTTGGAAAGGGCTGACCTTTGAACGTTGGTCTGAATACATTTCTGCAAGTTCGCAGACATAAGAATCGGGTTCATCAACGGCTACTCCATTCATTGCTGCATTCTATTCGTAACCCATTGACCTACGTTAGCAGAATAGAGCAAAGCATTTCCGATTAAACATGCTTAAGAAATGGGTCGTAAAGGTTCATCAAGTGTTTGCCAAAATGGTGTCGGTCTTTCGAGGTACACGAAGCCCTATCGCTGAGTTTGGCTGACGCAGACGGGGCTCGGCCTCGCTAGCCGAACTATACAGGACGAGGTTTGTAGCGAAACGTGGCGAAGTACATCAAAAGTTCTTGATCTCAACTTCACTCGTTATAGCTGTACTTCGTTTAAAACGTACAAACACCCGCTCGTCTAAGGGGCTGTTCATTAATCACGTGATGTATTTTTAACATTTTTTAACCCCTCCCTCCCCCTTGGTGATACGTGGTGAGGTTAAAGACTAAACCCCCACCCCCCAAAAAAAATCACGTGTATTTTTATCGGTTGTATCGGTTCATAAATGACACGATTGACGAAAAAATAAATACACGTGATATCTGACTATACCCCCCCTACCCCTTGGTGATGTTTCGTGGTTTTTGCCGAACCCCTCCCTCCCCCTTTCGAACCTCACGTGATTAATGGACAGCCCCTAACTTAGAACTTGGAACAAAAACAAATACATAATATTGCGAGTGTAAATGTTTAGCTTCGGCGCGCCGAGCCACAGAATCCCCTAAAAGAATGAATCATTTTCCTGGAATGTTTATTATAAAATCAATGTTATTATTGTAGTTTACAATATCCTCTGAAATGTTGTGGCGTCATAGTGCCTTGTGCACAAGATAAAGCCGCGGTGACGCCATGTAGGTTGCCGAAGCTAAAGTAGGCAAAGACAATTAGGGGTGCGTGTGTGGAACCTCCCCGAGCGACGAGTGCGATAAGCGACTTTCCCCCCTCGTCCGGTGCACCCTGGGCAACGGCTGGATCACCGTAACGGAGTGACCAGCCGGCCAATCCACACACCCATCGTCCGCATTGCGCGCGTGCGAATTAAGATGGGATTAGACGAAAAACTTGTCGCTCCAACCTCAGAGGGGCGTGTCCTCCGGTCGAACTCACTCCTGGAGCCCACGACCTCTCTCGAGTGTCCTTCTCAGGACATGGAGCGTCACACCGATATAGCGTCGGAAATGCGAAACGCCGGAAAGGCGAAGTCGAAGGAAGCGAAAGTGGTCGTACAACCGATCGACCCCATCGCTGAGTTTGGTCCAATAGACGACGTTGAGTCGAATTCGGACTCGAATACGAGCATGGTCACGGTGACCAGTGCGACCAGCGACCCCGGTAAGCTCTGGGCACGCAAAAGGTCCCATTCCCGCAGCTCTCGAAGGGGTGCGGAGACGGACACAGGCGATGAGTCCAGCACAGACATGCCGGCTGCCAAGGTTAAACTGGTGGCTGGCGAGAAGAGAAGCCGCGGTCGGCCACCCACTACAGGGGAGCATGTCGGCCGCTACAAGGCTCGTAAGGAGCTAGAGACCCTCCACCGCGCCGCTGATAAGGCGGCAAGGGAGGAAGAAGATAGAGAGCAGAAGAGGCGAAGTTTCCTACGGGATGCGGCCGCCAAGATCAGTCGGGTCTCTGACACATCGTCGGACAGGTCACCCTCTTTGCCAAGGCACAACGAAGACTTGACTGCCCCAGAACTCGAGGCGAAGCTGGAAGGGGCAGTGGCGACCATGAGGCGCGTGGTCACCATCTCAAAGGGGCTAAAAGGCACAAGTCAAAAGCTACTTAAGGACGCCACCACCTCATTCTCGGAGGTAGCGGACGTTCTCCTCCACAGGTCAAGGTCGGAGGAAGAGGCCAAACTTAGGGGTCAGGTCAGACGCCAGGCTGACCAAATGTCGGACTTGGAGAATGCTTACATGGCACTCAAGGCGGAGGTTGCCGAAATCAAGTTCGGCAAAGGCAGCACAGGGAGCGCTGAAGCTGAACAAGAGTTTAGACGCTCCATCATGCTAGAGGTTGGCACTATGGTGCAGGCCATTAAAGAGGACCTGGTCGGCCGCCTGCCCCCGGAGAAGCGGCTTCGCCCACCATTGGCAGCCGACCGGCGAAACATCGAAGCCACCCAGGGTTCAGCCGCAGCGGCCCCGGTTCAGGTGCTAGTGAGTTACGCCGCCAAAGTAGCGGGTCAGAAGGCGCGCTCAACGGTGGCGACTGCCTCGACCTCGTCGACCCCTACTCCGGTGGCACCATCCAAACCTACGGCGAAACAGCCGGTGCCGCCCAAAGTGAAGTCCAAATCCACGACCACACCTGGGCCAGCCACTGAAGCTAAGGAGAACCGGCAGAGGACGCGGCGTGCCGCTTCCAAACTGAGGACAGCGACGGCCTCTACGACCAACCAGTCATCAGCCACCCCGCATAAGGGTGAGTGGGAAACCGTTGGCGCCAAGAAGGCGGCTAAGACTGTCAAACGCAAGGCGCAGAAGAAGGCGCAGAAGGCGCGGAAAAAGGCTGCCAAGAAGGAGGCCAAACAACAGGCGCAACTGAGCGTCCCACGCTCCACGGCTGTGGTTCTTACCCTACAGTCGGGAGCTGCGGAGAGGGGCGTCACGTACGGGGTGGTGATGGCGAAGGCTAAAGCGGCCATTGATATCGTGGGCCTGGGCTTAAAAAACGGCGTGCGTGTCAAAAATGCGCGCACGGGTGCCCGGTTGCTGGAGGTCTCTGGCACCACTAGCGGCCCTAAAGCGGATGCCTTGGCTGAACAAATTAGAGCAGCCCTGGGCGATGAGGACGTGAGGGTCTCCAGGCCCATCAAATGTGTGGACCTTAAAATATCAGACCTCGACGACTCCGTCACAATCTCGGAGCTTGCCGAGGCCGTGGCGAAGGTTGGTGGTTGCACTCCGGACCAAGTGAGGGCCGGAGCCATACGCCTCGGGCGTAGAAACATGGGCACTGCTACAGTAACATGCCCGGTCGCGGCAGCCCGTAAGGTCGTGGACGCCCAACGTATTCTCGTGGGCTGGTCTTCGGCACAGGTTAAGCTTCAGCCTCCGAGGCCCTCACGGTGCTTCAGATGCCGTGGAGAAGGACACATTGGCGCCGACTGCGCTGCGGGCGTCGGAATGGGTGACGCGTGCTTTAACTGTGGCGCCCAAGGGCACAAACTAGCTACGTGCCCCAACAAGTCCCACTGCCCCAGGTGTGAGGCGGCGGGCAAGCCGGCGGACCATCGTCTTGGCGCGCAGTCTTGCGCCGCCACCAAGGCAAGGAAAGAAGGGGTCGTTAAAGGCCGGCGGCCGGCTGTTTCCGCACAGTCAGGGCCGACGACTGCGCAACAGGCACCACAGGAGGAAACAATAATGGACACCCAGTAATGGACCACGGCCCCATTATCCGTATCCTCCAGGGAAATATAAATCACTGCGCCGCAGCTCAGGATCTCCTGCACCAGAGTGCGGCGCGGTGGTCAATTAATGTGGTGGTGGTCGCTGAACCGTATTTCGTCCCTCCCAGAGATGACTGGCTGGGTGATGTTGACGGCTTAGTAGCCTTAATAATAAGAGCGGGACCAGGGACACCGACGCCGGAAAACATCATTCGTGGTCGAGGCTACGTTGCGGCACGAATCGGCGAGGTGGTAGTAGTCGGGTGTTATTTTTCACCTAACAAGCCCCTTGTCGATTTCGAGACTTTTGTGTCGGAGTTGGATGCCCTTGTGGGTCGTAGTCGTCTCCCCGTGCTCGTGGCCGGGGACTTCAATGCCAAATCCATGACTTGGGGCTCCCCGGCGACGGATGCGAGAGGGGAGATAGTAGAGGAATGGGTTGCGACATCAGGACTAGAAGTTCTCAATCGAGGGTCGGTAAACACGTGCGTGCGGCAGCGGGGTGGGTCCATCGTAGATATAACCATCGCGAGCCCTGCAATCGCGCGTCGTGTCCAGAACTGGCGGGTGGTCGAGGAGGAAGAAACGATGTCGGACCATCGCTACATTCGGTTCGACATCTCCCAGACCTCTGCCGCGCTGCCTAGGACGGTGCCTCACAGGGAGGGTCCGAAATGGGCGTTGCGGCAATTAGACGTAGACCTCCTGCGAGAGGCGTCGCTTGTGCGGGCATGGGCTTCTGCGCCCGGGCTGCCCGAGAATGTGGAGGAGGAGGCGGAATGGTTCCGGACCGCTGTCTCAGAAGACTGCGACACAACAATGCCTAGGGTCCGTGCCAATTCCGCCAAACAGGCGGTGTACTGGTGGTCTCCCGAGATAGCACGCCTGCGCCAGTCGTGCGTGGGGGCGAGACGTCAGTACGCTCGATATCGTAGGCGCCGGGTTCGCCCTCCAGGCTTTGAGCGGGTAGAGGAGGAGCTGTACGAGGTGTACCGCTCCGCCAAAAAGTCCCTAAGGACGGAAATTGCGCGGGCCAAAGTGGCAGCTCGGGAGGAGTTGTTGTCAACAATAGATGGGGACCCGTGGGGCCGTCCGTACCTAATGGTTAGGGGAAAGCTCCGACCGTGGGCTCCACCACTTACGCAGAGCCTCCGACCGGCTTTGGTAGAGGAAGTGGTCGAGACCCTGTTCCCGGCGAGGGGTGTGCACGTGCCACCATTGATGGCTCCGCCCCGCCGGGGCCTTGTCCGCCTCCGGGAAGAGGTGGGCATCCCAGCGGTTAGCGAGGGAGAGCTTCAAATAGCGGTTGATCGGCTGAAAGCTAAGAACACGGCCCCGGGTCTAGACGGTATCCCGGGCCGTGTATGGGTTGTGACGCTGGAGGCGTTGGGCCCCCGACTACGGGCCCTGTTCACGGCATGCTTACAGCGTGGCCAGTTTCCCCGTATGTGGAAGGCGGGAAAGCTGGTCCTCATTAAGAAGCAGGGGCGCCCGCCGGACACTCCGGCTGCGTATCGCCCTATAGTGTTGCTGGATGAGGTGGCGAAGCTTTTTGAGCGCGTCATTGTCGACCGCCTCGTCCAACACATGACCACGGTGGGCCCTGACCTGGCGGAAAGCCAGTTTGGTTTCCGCCGCGGCCGGTCGACGATCGACGCAATTACCCGGGTCAGGGCGATAGCGGAGGAAGCAACATCCCAGGGCGAGTTGGTGCTGGCGGTGTCCCTAGACATCGCCAACGCCTTCAACACTTTGCCCTGGAGCTGCATCGAGGAAGCGCTCACCTACCATAGAGCGCCAGCCTACCTTCGCCGAATAATCGGGGCGTACCTGTCGGAGCGGGCCGTACTGTTCCCCATCCAGGGAGGCTGGGGAAGGAGGGAGGTGTCTTGCGGTGTGCCACAGGGTTCGGTTTTAGGTCCGACCCTGTGGAACATTGGCTATGATTGGGTCCTGCGGGGCGGGCTACTTCCAAATGTCAGCGTCACGTGCTACGCCGATGACACGCTCGTGACGGCCAGGGCCAAAACACACCGCGAGGCAAAAATCCTCGCCACTGCTGGGGTAGCCCAGGTCGTGGCGAGGATTAGGAGGCTGGGGCTAGAGGTGGCTCTAAACAAGTCCGAGGCCCTCTTTTTCCGTGGGCCTCGGAATATTCCGCCACCAGACTCCCACATCGTGGTTGGAGGTGTTCGAATCGCCGTCGAGCCCACGATGAAGTATCTGGGTCTTGTGCTCGACGGCAGGTGGAACTTCGGGGAACACCTTCGAAGATTGGCCCCCAAACTACTGGGGGCAGTGGCTGCACTGTCACGGCTGCTGCCCAACCTCGGGGGCCCAAACGCCTCCTGTAGGAGGCTCTACACGGGGGTCGTGCGATCGATGGCCCTGTATGGCGCACCCGTATGGGCGGATTCCCTGACGGCTCGTAATGCCGCATTGTTGCGAAGGCCGCAGCGGGCCATGGCCGTCAGGGTGATAAGGGGGTACCGCACGACCTCCTTCGAAGCGGCAAGCCTTCTGGCCGGGCTCCCTCCGTGGGAGCTTGAGGCTAGGTCCCTCGCCACCTTGTATAAGTGGCGAGGGGCGGAAGTGGCACAAGGGCGTCAACTCTTGCCGCGAGATATAGAGAGACGGCGGTTGGAGTTGCGCCAGGTAGTGAGGGAGGAGTGGGCCTCATTGCTGGCTCACCCTACAGCGGGGCACACGCTTGTTGGGGCAATAAGCCCTATCCTAGATGAGTGGCTGGAGCGAAGGCACGGCGCACTCTCCTTCCGGCTGACGCAGGTTCTGTCCGGGCACGGGTGCTTCTCAAAATACCTTTGCCGCATCGGCCGGGAGGAGTCCCCAGGATGCTTTCACTGCGCGGATGGCGCTATAGACTCCGCGCAGCACACCCTGGAGGTGTGCCGTGCATGGGACGGGCCTCGGCGGAGGCTCGTCTCTGTTGTGGGAAGTCTCTCGCTGCCGGACCTTATTCAATCCATGGTCCGGAGCGAGAGAGCCTGGAGAGAAATGACCTCATTCTGCGAGGTCGTCATGTCCGCCAAGGAGGCGGCTGAGAGGGAGCGGGAGTTGGCCTCCCTACGTCCAAGTGGGCGTCACCGCAATCGGCGCCGCAGGGCGCAGGATGACCTCCGCCCACCGTAAGTGGGTCTGCGGGCGATAGACCTGGGAAATCCATCGCCTGCGCAATATAGACCCCGGGAGGAAGGCGCGCTGCGTTCCGCGCGTGCCTCCCAGTGGTGGAATGGGGGGAGGCTACTATAGCTATCCCCCACGTAATCGGAGGGGCCCGCCTCGGAGCTAGGGGCTCCACTAAACGAGGCGGGCTGAGGTCCCCAGGGTCCCGGAGCATGCTCTCCTATTGGGGAGTGTATCCCGTGGCCCTGGTTCGGACATTCGAGGATCGCCGTCGGTTTTAGTGGGTAGGTCGGGGCGCAATTTACCATCTCTACGCGCCCCGGAGTCCCACATATCCCGGCTAGTCCCAACGGCCGGGAATCCATGAGGATCTCCGACGTAAAAAAAAAAAAAAAAAAAAAAAGGCAAAGACAATTAAAATAATGTTGAGGAGGATCATTTCTGTGTGATCTAGGCACTCATATCTAAATATTAAGTTAACAAAACCTATAATGTCGTTTTAAAAAAAAAACTGTAATATGCAGTTAAATACCCAAAATAAGAAATGCGAATAATTGTTTTGGTAATATTAGCGAATTATGTTACATAGATCTGTCTTGTCTTCAGTCTCTCTGACTTGGCTGGTTCAGACGTGAATGTATGAGAACAATTGTTTTAAGATAGGGCGTGCTTGAAGAAGAGTTTCTCAGCACAGGAAAGTTGGCCGAAAATGGCAAATTGACGCTAATGGCTTGCGCCACGGATGATTTTGAACAAGCGCTGAACTAATTCTTGCGATATGCAGTTTTTTAACGTAACTCCGAATGGAGGCGATAAGTGAAATCGTAGGTTAGTGGAATCTGAGTCGGTGCCTGATGCCTCATCGTTTCAGCGATGTTTACAGAGCCGGTGACGCAACACTGCGCTGACGTGATGGACGGCCGATAGCCGCGCTGCGTTTGGCTTCGAGCGAAAGCCTCCGACATCGTATAGCAGTGTACCATCGTCACCTCGGCCCACAAATGGGCCTCCTCTAGTTGCATGGGCAGCAAGTCAGTCAGCCTACAGTTGCAAGGTTTGCATAAAAAATCCTTCTCTTTTCGCTTGTTTCTCGGACTCTCGCGTAACATTGACTCTTACGACACTCTGTGTTTGAGATTGGTTAGTGACATTCTCCACTCTAAATCTGTCACCATACGCACCACTTATGTGATCGATAAGTTAAGGAAAATTTCCCCTAAATTTACCTCGATCGGTACTCTATACGTGGATTTAATGAATACGCATTCGATGAGCCGTGGATAGTAAATCGGTAAATAAGCGGTGTTGCACGTTGTTCAGGCCGTAGCCTTCGAACGAACACTAAGTGAGCCATGTCGGAGTGTATGGACTAGGTCACCGTCTTCAAGCGCAATGTCGCTTGTCTCCACTCGAGCGCGACATTGGGATGAACTGGCAAACACTCATTGCACCTGCAGATCTCGTAAGTTGCTTTTCATGTTCCGCAATGTTTGTCGTCCAGGCGGATCTCCATGTTTCTGTGTTGCGTAATAGCACGAGTGACACACGAGCATTTTTGCAACTTTGAAGTTTCAAACTTCCGTCGATGACGGTAGCTGCTCTCAATATACTTTTAACAAGAAACACTCGAGAGAGTGACTCTTGCGACACAACATATTAGTTTCCACCAGGTGGACCAGTATTTTACGTGGTGCTTGAGTGGCGCACTGATAAGAACTTCTTGATTCCCGGCCAAGACCCCGATTAATTAAAGCTCCTCATCTTACTTGGTGGCCCTTCTCCCGGCTACTACAATTCCATTCCAACACAATAGTGAACCCGGGCACAAAAAGGGGCGGAATTTCAGGCATGGTTTATCAAAATCGCCTCAGCCGCTTCAAGGTCCTTTCAGAGCTGTACTGGCGATTTGTTACATTTTGAAAGTCTACCTATCAAATAACTTGTAAAATGGGGCACGGAACTTTGTGGCTCAGTCGGTTTGTCTGGCGTCGTTGCGACATCGCGTCACTGTAATATTTGTATTCCGAATGAACGGTTTTCGGAGATGACAGCCATTGCGCAAGACGAGCCTTGCAAGGCCAACTGGACTCATTGTCTGCGAATTCATCATACATATTTGTCAAGTCTGCATTTATGTGTGTAAAAGCTGATGTCAAAACATAAAAAGCGAGTCAAGTTTTTATACAAAATATTTTCCCCATTGTTCACAATATACCGCAGTACCAGTGGTGACGGCTTTAGGATACACAATGGCGACAACCTGCAATATCCCGAGGGTATTGTAAGAGGCGCTTATGACAGGCCACCTAGTGGGTCCCCCCTCGACTTTGCTGCCACCATGTCGTGGTGAGGGGGCTTGAGTGCCTCAATGATCCGTGGGGCCATACCGGCCAGGGCCTCCCATGCCGGGCGGACCCACGGGGAGAGGTGAGACGAAGAGCGGCACCCAGCGCCGCAGTGGACTGGGGCTCCAGGGACTCCTCTGTCCTCAGAGTTGCCCTGCGAGTCCTGGACCGCTGCGGTGCACCAACGCCCTTGGGTTGTCGCTAACCCGAGGGCCGACGGGCCTCCTTCTGCGAGGCCGTTATGTCGCAGAAGGGGGCTGCGGGGCGGGTCGCAAAGGAGGGAGCTCCGGCTGACCCGCGCCGCGGACGGAGGCAGGGGCGGAGGGGGTCGTGACGATGCGAACCCCTTCTGCCCTCGCCCAAACCCTCGATGACTGAGGGCGTCCCAGTGTACCGGGACGCCCTCTCCGACAATCGCTTGCCCGTTGCGAGCAACACGCCGGGGCGTCACAGTAGAATGCGTTTACGCGAACTTGTGGCGCCCCAAGCGCGCCGTGTGTGGGTATACCGCTAGGGTTTTAGTGGGTAGACGACCCTTATCGGAGTCCCACATAATCACCGACCTCTCCCCCGGGGGGCGGTGGTATGCATAAAGCATTTCCCCAATGACAACAAAAAAAAAAAAGAAAAGGCCACCTAGTGGGTCAATTGTGGGCTGTAATGAGGAAGATGATGATCTGTTAGTATTTTAGGCGCAAATGGATGATCATTTAATCAGTCGAGGTGATATGTCTGGCAGCCACGGCGCCCATCTCCCTCGCGTGCGAATTGCTCTAAACTTCGCTATCGCGGTGTAGGACATTTTGGTCGTTCTCGTAATTGTAGGCAATATTTCTTGTTGTTGATAGTTCAGATTTTTCGGCTAAATTGCGTAAAGTATGTAGCATGCTGGTCGCTGCAGTATAGTAGGTACTGCAGTTATTCTTGCTCTGCTCCCTTTGTTATTTACATCAATATATTTCGCTTGTAGATGCGACACTATTAATATTCCGACGCCTCTCCCTACTTTGAGGTAAACGAGTGTGACGTCAATATTGATTGACGGCATAATGTTTTGAAGAGTTGTTACGGGGCTGCAGTTTTAAGGCCGCTGCATACGTGACGGGTTTTTATACGGACGGGACGTGACGGGAATTATTGCAAACATCGTTTCTTACAAAATGTATATGAAAGTGCATATTTCACGGAGACACGGACGGGACGGGAACGTGGCACTCACGGGACGTGATAAACATCGTCGCCCACGATGTTTATCGTCGGCGACGATGTTTAACAAATAGGTGTCGAAAATGGGGTTTGTACAGAAAATCTCCTCTTCTTGTTCACGGTCGTAGCTACTTCGTCATCTAGAGCATTAGCAATTAAAGCCAATTCTTGAAACGAAAAATCTATCTTTCCATATTCACAACACTAGCATGTTATATCCGAGACTGTCACGGTGCGTATTTTATTTACATCACGTTCGCGTTTTGGACGACGCAGTCACGTCCCCGTCCCGTTCACGTCCCGTCCGAGGTAATATCTCGTTACGTATGCAGCGACCTTTATTTCTTAGCCAAATTTCCATAAATGGACCGGTCCAGCGTACGACACAGTCGTTGCGAGTCATTTGGCTACAGGCTGACTGGATACTACCTAGCATCGTGCCACGCATGACGAACGTTTGGGTTTTCGCCAATTCTTGTTCACTAGTAGGTGAATAACAGCACCCGAGACCTTGCACTCTGAACCCACGTTTCCTTACACAAGCATTGGAATTTATTAGTTGTCAGAAACCAGTTCGTGAATGGATGTTGATCGGGGAAAGACTTTTATGTAACATGCAAGTGGCGCCATTCTGTGGCGAGCTGCTGCCAGTTCTCATAAAATACATGTTTTTAGTCTAAATAAAGGGAAGGAGCAAACCAATGCTTGAGCCGACAATTGGACGCGTGGGACTTAGGGAACGCAAATCACCTAGCCGCAAAAGAAGGAACACTGTATACAAACCAAACCCCGTGCCAACCCGTCTTGCCAGCGTGGCACAGTAGGCTAATTTCCCTCCCTGAATTTGGAGGAGGCCCGGCTCAGTAGTGTGTCTTTCATGGGCTGAAACGACGACTCGTTGCTTCATGATATGTGTCAAATAAGTTAAATCAAATTTATTTTAACAAAATACGATACGGTATTGAGAAGTGTAAGTTACGAGCTAGAGAATTAATGTTTTGGCCAGGAATGGGTAATGATATTACAAATATGATAAATACTTGCAATATATGTTTAACGCATAGGAAAAATAATCAGAAAGAGGAATTGATTCCACACGAAGTACCTGAAAGAGCTTGGGAAAAAATAGGCATAGATTTATTTCATTATATGGGTTTAGACTATTTATTGGTTGTAGATTATTATAGCAAATATTTTGAGGTCATTGAATTGCCTTACACGATTGCCGATTTTGTAATCAAATGTTTGAAGAATATTTTCATGAGGCAGGGCATTCCGAACATTGTGATGTCTGATTGTGGCCCCCAATTTTCATCTATTTTATTTAAGAATTTTGCTAGTTCCTGGAATTTCGTTCATAAAACATCGTCGCCTTATTTTCCCAAATCTAATGGACAAGTTGAACGTATGGTCCAAACGGTAAAAAATATTATGACTAAGACCAATGAAGATGGAATTGATTATCAAATCGGTATATTGGAGTATTTAAATACTCCGCTTAGTGATGAACTGCCATCCCCAGCGGAATTGTTACAAAGTAGGAAATTAAGAAGTGTAGTATTTACCCCTTCAAAATTATTAAAACCCAAGGTACATGATACGATACGAAATCAATTAATAGAACGACAGTGCGTTCGGAAAATGTACTTCGATAGGAGTTCAAGAAATTTACCGTCACTAAAAGTTGGTGACAAAGTCAGAGTTAGGGATAATGTACACAAACGTTGGATCTCGGGAACGATTACCAAATACTTAGGCTTTAGGTCATACGAAATATGTCTGATTACGGGAAGTACGATAGTGCGTAACAGAAGACACATTATTAAAGATTGTAGTTTGAGACATGACCCATCGCGAGATTATAGTTTTGACTATGATGATATTACTCCCAAACCAATTCCGGTTGAAACTAGTAATAATATAAGGGGTAATAATTGTAATTAATAAGTAACCCGTTTTGGCAGGATGGTGAAGCCTCCGGATAGATGGTGTTCAGCTGTGTAGAAGCTATTAAATGTAATGTTTTTTTTTTTTAATAGACCCATTTTTTAACCAAATAATTGTGATGGAGAAGAAGGAGATGTTACGTTTAAGTTTTATCGTTTTCATTGTCATACAACTCAAGTGAAACTAATTTTATTTTTTGTTTAAAGAATACTATACGTGCATTTGGAAACCATATTTAATCTGACCAGTCTATTTACATCTTTTTTATTCTAAAATCATAAACGGCCAGTACCACACAATATGACCCGATGTAATAGTGATCTCAGTTCGGCTATCCTGCACTACACGTTTTACATAACCTACAACTAATACTTAGAAATTAACAAAGATAAGCGTAAACACCATGCCATGGTATTTTCATTCCAATCCTTATTCCATTCCAAGATGCATTCCCATGATCCTGAGTTATGTACCCTTATCGGCTGATCATGAGGCATCTAGCAGGAACTGAGCATCATTCTACATTTGATTCATAAATAATGTAAGCCTCACGAGGATAAATCAACGGGCCCAGACGTCGAAAATATTCCGATAAATTCGGTCAACGAGCTGGTGGCACGCGATATCAAAGTACACTCCCCCACTCCTGGTGGATATAGTAGTGGTGGGCGAGTAACTATTTTATTGGTTTGAATGCAGCCTTCGCGAGGTGGCCGAGTCCGCCGAATTTGCCAATCGATAGATGTGATGGTGTCAGTGCAAACGGCCCGTTCCGCGATCGTGCGAGTGGGTCAGGGTCAAGGCGGCGGGAGTGGGTCGCCGACCCAGCGCGTGACGTTGCCGGCGTTCACTGTCACTGGCGACATTTAGAGCAGATACGGGACAAATCACTCGAGTGTTACTGTGACGACGTTCTATGCAAATGTTGGCGTGTGAGCCTGTCGGATCCACCTTCCCCAGTATTATTCATCAACGAGTACTGAAATAAGCTTCCCCAGTATTATTCATCAACGAGTACTGAATTGCGTGTACGTGTGTGAATTTTATCGAAATTGATTCACTAATTTGGTATAAAGCTTGAAATTTGTATGAAGGTAGTGGTGTAGTAGTTATAGTTCTACACATCTAAAAACAAAACAATGTTGACCGACTTCAAAATAGGCATTAAGGTTCAGTCGACTTTAATGCCGTTGCCGTTGTCGACAGGGAAGTGGTTTCCGTAGCATATGAATGCCAGTGCCAGCAACTGCCGCTTCTGTCAATATCCCTTAGCAAATCCACTGGGGAGCTGATTGTACAGGTTTAGTGTCCTGATGAGCTCCTTAGGATTAGTGAGCTGCGGGCATCATTTTGAACAATTGTTTCACACGGGGAAGATGTCTGAGTAGGAAAGTTACAGTCATTGCTCTGCTCATAAGAAGGACCATTGCGCACAGTGAGCTTTTAATTTCGCGTTCGCAGCTGCGCTGAGATAAGGTGGTGTCGGAACTGCACGTTTTGTACAAATTGCTGCACAAATTGTAGTACATCCCCATGCTATTTTAAATATTGAAGGTAGTTATAAATAATTGTGAATATGGTGCGGTGTTTGGGCCGATTTGACCTCAACGCACTACCTGAAAGTCCTCTGACTCTCAGGGCTGATGCTGGGGATGATGATGACAACACCCTCAGTGTGGAATGGGGTGCTGACTCTATGTATTTTATATCCGTCACCACACTGACTAAAGCAATGCTAGCTATACGTAGAAGATTTACCGATATTCACAAAGGGGCCATATTATTAGCCAAGCCCTCCTGCAGCATTACTACAGGATTGGCAATGGGCGTGCAAATCAAGAATTTCTGAAATTTTCGTCGACCTCTTGCAGTCGTCGCGATCAATAGTCAAACTCAAATCATTTATTTCAATTGAACCTATTTACAGCTGTTATCGAAAGGTCAAAAGTGAAGTTAGGAAAATAGTTGCTTCTTCCAAATTCAATAATGTCCCGCCAACAATAGACATTACTATTCGAGCAGAGACATTTCCGCCCGTCAACCTTTTGTGCGCCACCTGCAGACATAAAGGAGAGCTTCCAGACTCATTCTCCTTCCTTTCATTTTTAAGTGACTTCGGTCAGAACATAAGATTTGCATAAGAAATGCAAAATATGGACGTTACATAGAATGGCCCCTCGATCGGCGATATGGCACATCAAGCTTGGATACTTCACTTAATTGCAAACGATTCGTAAGAGCCAGAGGTCGAACCAATTACGGTAGTACCTAATCGTAGCCACACAGACGCACTTATCACGAGCATCGCCATTCCGATAGGATCGCTCACAACGATGCCTTCATCGCGGGGTTACTGGGTCAGAGCTTCGGCAATCGGCACTCGACGGGGAACGAAGTCGTGCGGGAGATAGCGCCGTGTCCGTGAATGGCCCCTCTGTGGCGCTCACCCGGAGGTATGCGGGCGCACAAAGCGATTCTTTGTTCATTCAAAAAGTCTTTGAGCTATTTGAATTCTCCAGAGATATGAGGGCTGGAGGTCGGAAGGTCGAATTGATCGAATTCAAACTCATGTCGTGTTATATTACTTTCATCATGTCGTGTAATTCTGTCTGCATAGTGCCTCATCGTTTGACAGAAAGCATGACAATATTAGAGGAAAGTCACCAAATATGGAATACCATTTTGTTTCTGGCATTTAAAAAGAAACTACACAGAAATTAAAACGGTTTAATGTAATTACTAATCAGTCATCATACATTTATGTAGTAATTAACAGCCTTTAATCAAATACACTCGAGAGCAATGAATCCGGGTCACTTAAAGAATCCAAAAAATCTCGGAAACTAAAAATGCTAGGTTAATGCAATAAATCGTATTTAATAGACAATGTAATACTCCTTAAATGAAGGTATTAAAACTTCTTAGTTATTGTAAAGTTATATCATAAAAAAATCAAACTTGAAAAAGGGCCACTTTCGAAGATGGAACTACGAAATTACAGCATTTGGTTTTGCTTTTGTTTGTAATCTGTCATTTATGTGGGTATATAGACCATGTTGATAGTGCTCTATATTCATTATTCAAGCTGAAATTATGTCGCTTACGCCTGAAGAATGCACCAGAATACTTACAATGCTGGAAACCGGCCGGAGTCAGCGCGATACAGCCAGGACTGTCGGTGTGTCGCTGTCAACAGTACAAAGAGTTCTCCGACGTTACGAAGAAATTGGTTCTAACCTACGCAGACCAGGAACGGGCAGAACCAGGTGTACCACAGCACGAGAAGACCGATACTTGGTGAACACCATGCTTCGAAATCGCTTTCTCACAGGAACTGAAGTCACAAATCAGTTTCGACGCCTCGGAGGAAGTAACCCAAGTGCATGGACAGTAAGACGTCGGCTTGCTGAATCTAACTTAAAACCCCTTAGACCTGCAAACGGCCCTAAACTGGAGCGTGGGCATCGTATTTCAAGACTAAGATACGCCCAGTGCCACGTAAATTGGAGTATTGAAGATTGGTCAAAAGTTATGTTCTCCGACGAATCAAAATTTATGCTCTACAAGCACGATGGAAGACACAAAGTGTATCGAAGACCAGGGGAAAGATTCAAGCAAGCATGCATCGAAGAAAAAGTAGCCTACGGTGGTGGGTCTGTACTTGTGTGGGCCGGAATTTCTTCTGAAAGTCGCACAGAGCTGGTGATCATAGAAAACGGCTCTTTAACTAGCGTAAGATATGTGGAAGAAATCCTCAATGATCACGTTGGTCCATTTATGGTCAATTTAGGTGAGGATGCTATATTTATGCATGACAATGCCCGACCTCATACAGGTAGGATTGTGAATGACTACCTTCAAGAGATGAACATTACTCGTATGGAGTGGCCAGCGCGCAGCCTGGATATCAACCCGATCGACCATGCTTGGGACGAGCTAGGCAGATGCGTAAAACAACGAAACCCTCCCCCAATCACGCTTCGTGAGCTCAAAATTGCTCTCACAGAGGAATGGGAGAATATTCCCCAAAATCGTATAAGGAACTTGGTGTACAGCATGCCAAACCGCGTAAACGCAGTAATGGAAGCACGAGGAGGCAATACGAAGTATTAAAATTCAAGAAAATCGTAATAAAGTTCAAAAATTTCATGTTTCCTATTTTTGTTTTAAGGAGAGATCAGCAGTTTTTTCTTTATGTAATTTTGTGTTAATAAAATGTATGGTGACTCATATTTTTTTTACTTTCATTTAAGGAGTATTACATTGTCTATTAAATACAATTTATTGCATTAACCTATCATTTTTAGTTTCCGAGATTTTTAACATTCTCTAAGTGACCCGGATTCATTGCTCTCGAGTGTATATTAGTTATTAAATTAAAATCTAACACAAAAACCAAAATAACAAATGAGTAACCAAATATGGAATAGGTACCCAAATATGGAATTTAAGCTTAAATCGTCAATAACATCAATAACAAAAATAGACATAAATATCTATGAGATCAATTAAATTAAAATGGCATATTGTGCTAAATAAAAGAAGTTACTTAATTGACTCGCAAAAGTCACAGATCCAAGTATCAAACTCTGGACTAGTACAATCATAATGTGCCCAAAGTCCACACAATAAGCATTTAATCCAGCTACTATTATATAGCTTTGCCATTTTTTCTTCATCCCAGGTTTTTCGTTTCTTAGTTGTTTTGGAAGCAGACATTCTTAAGACAAACGTAATATATATGTTACGTTTGTTTTAAGAATGTCTGCTTTTTAAGAAATAGTAGCAAGTACCTAACATGCGACATATTCCATAATTACTATTAGACACCGACGACAATATATGGACAATATTTGGATTTTTATACAAGCTCAATTTCAAGTCACAATATTTTAATGACAGACGATCACAAAATGTAGAAATAAACTTATTATCGATATACTAAATAGTATAACACTTACGTATACGCACTGGTAATACTCATATAAATCTTACATAAAAAAGTTTCTGCATGACAACAAAACAAAACACGCCTGCCACATTTGTATCGTTCGCGCAACTGACACGATGGTGAGGGTATGGTAGAGTAAGTAGACACAATGAAGCAAAAGATGGTCGTGTATTGTGTTTCATACATAAATTCTTACAGAACTCAAGTATTCCATATTAGGATACTATTCCACATTTGGTGACTTTCCTCTTAGAATATATATGTCACCGGAAAACAACAAGAACAGGAAATTTATAAATTTCCTAGGAAATTTATAAACGTCCGTAGGTTTCCAAACGAGAGATAAATTGTATTATTTTACGCCCACATTTTCGGAAATTTATAAACTTACGACGTCTCGTCGTAAATTTATAAACTGACGGATATCCATTCGTAAGATTCTAAGCGGTTCGACCAATCACAGTAGAGCTTTTAATTTTACGCTTCTATATGATACGGCAAATAACACACTGTTCTCTGATTGGTGGATGTTGATAGTGGCATGCTTGTGTCCATAGACATAGGTACAATTAGACTTGCCAAACTATAAATTTATAAGTACCTAACAGTATTTTTACGTTAAAACTAGGTAAGTACCTATAATACAGGGTTACTGTTTTACATAATATGCTAATGACCCCTACTTCACTCTACCAAAATAAAACAAAAGAAATCGTGTGATGCGAAGTTAAAGAGGTTTATTTAAAAAAAACAATAAACCCGGCCTTCTGCTAAAAAAACAAACATTGTAAAGTTTAATTTCAAAAAAATCCGTTGGCCTCAGGCGAATTGCCAAATAGACGCTAAGTAATAAAAAAATGCTTAAAAACATGTAACAAATTAAACACAATAAAATAAGTATTTAACTTAAACAAAACCCTGATATCGGGCTGCATAACTTTTTTTATACCTGTTTCATTGATACCGTTACAATGAGTCCAAACACGATACATTTACTGTAATTTGGTAAGGCGTTGGGTATACTATAGATTCCTGATGATGCAGCTGTATCAGGTCTAGGTTACCACAAGTAGACAATATCGAACAATGGCGGCGGAGAGGAAAGAGAAGGAACACGTGACTTATTCAACCAATCAGAGCGCCCATGGCGTTTGGTTAATGCTACTTATTATTTTACGCGTGAGTTCAGTAAGTTTATAAATTTCCGAAAATGTGGGCGTATAATAATACAATTTATCTGTCGTTTGGAATCCTATGGCCGTTTATAAATTTCCTAGGAAATTTATAAATTTCCGGTTCTTGTTGTTTTCCGTTGACATATACATATATATAACTTAGAAATATGTATCATTTTTAGAGATAACTTGCGCAAGGGTTTCGTTTAAAAAAAAATAGGATCGATATCTTGCGAGTTGCGCTGTGAGGCTGACCAGCGTGTTCGTGCACAGATGTACAGCGGCGCGCTGCTGGCGACGGCGGCGCGGCTGGCCTGGGACCCCAGCACGTACACGTGGTTCCGCTTCCTGTGCGCGGCGCAGTACCGCGTGTCCGCCGCCTACGTGCTCAGCGCCGGAGTGTGGCTGGCCGCACTCGTGTACTTGGCGGCCGCCGCCCACGCCGCGCCCTCCCCGAGGTCGCTGCACGTGGTGAGTGCCGCTCGGCCGGTGGAAGGCATTCCGTGGGATCGTCTACGTGCTGCCGAAGCATTTAGGCTCGTAGGACTAATGGCGGTCTCTCGTACGCAGTACATGTGCGGCGTGGCGTGCCTGGCGGCGAGCGAGGTGTGCTACGGCGCGTGGATGGGCGCGTCGCTGGCGGCGTGGTGGGCCGCGGCGCCGCAGGCCGAGCTGGCGCGCAGGGGCCTCGACCTCGTGCACGACCTCAAGCCGGCGCTGCTCGCCGTCGAGCGGTACCGCGACGTGGCGCGGCCCATCTACGACATGATCGAGGTAGCGTACCGCGCACCGACCGTCTCTCTCCGTTCACGAGGCAGCTCATTCGCCATTCTCCCCCTTGCAGGAGGTGGAGCGCGAGGCGCCTAACAACGCGTTCGTCATCGTCGTGTTCGGCGTGCTCGGCATGATTCTGCAGGTGAGGGCCCACGTATCCGTGGACCGGCCGCGCGGCGCGTGGCCGAGCGGAGGCGGGTGACTGCAGCACTGTGCGTTTCGGCAGGTGGCTGCGTTCGCGATGGCGTGTCGGCTGGCGCGACGCGCGTCTCGCGATGGGCGGGGCCAGGCCGAGCGCCGCGCGTGCGCCGAGGCCGCCGCCGACGACGACAGCGACGCGGTGGACGCCCGCGACGCCCCCACTTGGCGCAAGACAGCCAACCTGCACATGTATACCATCCTCGACAAGATTTTCTAGCAGGTGAGTCCGTAGGAGACGGTCTAGTCGTGCGCTGCAGCGTTGGATTGCAATCAGTCTCCAGCCCGGCAAGGATATTGCCCACACAAATAACAGAAAATTAGTGAAACATATCGCAATTTCTCACTTGTCGGCATTGCACCTTCCAGGAAGAAACGTCGGCGGCCGACGAGTGCGGGGAGACGACTCGACGCCGACAGCTCGCGCCGGCCAGGAGGGTCCGACGCCCGCGGGCCCACGCGAGGAGGGCCGCGGGGGGCGGGGAGGCGCCGTCGCGTGACGCGGCGTGGGCGGCGGTGCACGCGCAGTTCGCGGCCACGAGGCGCGCCCCGCCCGCGCCCTCCGCGCCCCCCGCCGCCGCCCTCCTCATCCTGCACGCCGACATGTAGCCGCCGAGGGAGATGAGGCCCTGCCGGAGGCGATCGAGCCTCGGTTCGGTACATGAGACCGAGCCCTTTCTTGTTAAATCACTGAAATCTCCGACCACGAGACCTGGGGTTGGTTCGTTGAACGGGAATAAAATTGTTATATTTTCTTAGTAGATACGATTGTGCGCGTTGGAGGTAAATCTATCTATTCTTTGTATTGTTGTTACTGACCTTGAACACAGGTGTACTTTTGTACACGTGCCGCAGCGTCGGACATAGGACTGTTTGTATAATGATCGCGTCCCAGAATTGCATGACGAATTAATTGCGTGCACCCATGGGGGTCACGGGAGCCGAAGCCGATGCCACAGTCCAGTGATGAACTCAGTCCCGCTCCCTTGTTCCTCGGGAGGCCGCGGCCGGTGCTATCTGCCATTGGCCGAGCTCAGTCTACTAGTTAATCCCGTACATGTTATATTCGAGAATTGTTACGAACGCAGACTGCCATATTATCTAGTAGTTATAGTAGAAGAGTTTCTAAGTGATACGTAGGTCTAAGCCTTAGCTATATCGCGGGTTGTCATATCATCCACGGAGATTGTTATTGCATTGTAATCTAATTTAGATAAGGAGATTTATCATGAAAGTAGTTTCTAAGCGTAGGGAATGTTCGTGGGGCACAAGCGTGTATATAATAGACCGGAGGGAGCAATGTAGCGCACATTCCTCCATTACCTCTTCGGAAGAAGAACTGCATGCGCGTGTTTCACCGTCAGCGTCGATTTACGGGACCACCACCGCGTCACCCCTACTGAATTACTGGAGAACGGACCATAAGCTTGTGCTATAATAGTATATTTCATTACAAGTGCGGAAAGGCTGTCATTACAACGAGTTCCGACAAATGTCTACCCGAGCCGAGGCGCAGCCGAAGGCGAGGGTTGACAGTCGGAACAAGTTGCAATGACGGTTCCGCACGTGTACTGAACGACTATTTTTAATACAGTTGCGAAAAAATGAAGCAATTTAATAAAATATTATAAACACAATAAACTCAACTAACTAATCATTTCTGAAAAATGGCGCCGACCGTAGAATATAAGCAGGTTTTTTTTTTCTTCACCCATTCTGGTAGGCAAAAGGTTGTTCCTTTTGCCCATACAGCCAAGTCTTCAGTAGAATTTTTTTATTGATATGAAATGAAATTTAATTAGATGAAATAAAACACATTCAATCAAATCATTAAATCTGATATTGAAACAAATTAGTACGTAGTTTCTTTTTAGAAATATACGTATTTGCATGAATCATAAAAACTTCTATGATTTTTTTTAGTAAAAACTTCATGGTTGGTTTTTCCTTATAATAGACATTATATTGACAGTTGGGAAAGAAAACGCACTAGTGCGGGAATGGTAAAGAAAAAGCACGCGTGTGTAATAGCCCACTTCCCGAACGCTATACGTCCCTGTAATATGCCACTTTTTGAGCAACTGTATTAAAAAATACATTTTAAAATGGTATATAACTAACGTCTTCTATCGTTGCGTCGACGCATTCTGAAATATACTGCCATACAGCTCTACATCCATATTCCTGAAACCGAGATGGGAGAAGTGTTTCTGGTCGGAAGGTGGTCTCGTAAATGCCCCGGTGCTATGCCTTAAGGTATCGCTGCATTGCCCCTTTTCGTGCAGGGGCCGCTCCGAGTAGCCCCTGATCCCGAAAAAAGTGATTCCACCTACTGTGATCATGTTTGTTGTATACTCATCTCACTCGAATGAATAGCCGCAGGGCGCGCCTGATGCTCGCGGGCTCCATTGGACAGGCGAGGTTACTTTCCCTGACACAGTAGACACTTGAAACCGCGTAGGCGAGCATCACGCGCGCTATGGCGTAGGTACTCGCAGAAGTGTCCACCCGCGGGAGCACGCGTCGAAGCCTCTACTATTTCCTGATCAATGATTGCCGAGAATGGATCATTCATTCATCATGATTTGAGCCCATAATCTGGTTATGCTATTGGAGACATTAACTTGAGTTTACACCTATGGATGCCGTTCGTCATTTGCTGGATCCAAATGTTCACAAATCTCCCAGTTCTGCCTTCCCTTGGTTGTAGCGCAAGGCTTCAGCAGCCGCGTGTTCCCGCGAGTCGGTGGTGCGGCTCCCAAAAGTGCCAAATGGTTGTCGTAGGCCTCGAGACGTCGGTACTGCCCTAGCCAATAGTGAAAGACAATAATCTGCGAAACGCACACGAGGCGTAGCCATGTCGATGCCCTTAAACCACTAATATTGACACGGTACATTTAAAGCAATAAAGTGATATTTTTATATTCATGAGTTTTTGATTGTCCAGCCTGCAGCGTCGCCCTATCCTAACCTGTGTGCATTCACCTCCAAATTGTATCATTTGGAACCAAATGATCATCATTGATGTCGTGGAACCAAACACGACATCAATGATTTCCGTAATGGCATCGATGAATCAATGTCCGTATGTTGCGTGTTGATTATTCCTACAAAACTGCGCGCTATCAACGTGATAAAGCGTGATGACGCGTCCTATAAGCATTTCGATAACGCTCCTCGGATGGAAGACAAGGCGGTGCTCCAGTTTAGCGTGCGCAAGGGCTCGGTGCCGTGTTGGCGGCTATCAGATAAGATAGCGGGACGCGCACTGAGCCACTCGATCGCGGAGTCTATGCACACTCAGAGTCAGCCGTTGTCGTGAATATTCGTGAAGGAAAGTAAATGTTTTGCGAGTAAGCGGCTGTGAGTGTGGTGAGATGACGCGGAGCTCACGCGTCGCCGCCGCGCTGCTGCTGCACCTCAATCTGCTGCTGGCGGTGAGTGCCCCCACGCACCTAGACTGCTACAAGCGCGACAGAAACCTACTGCTGCTATTGGTAGGGAACGGCGAAGGAGATATGTGGTTTTAGGCTGCATAATTCAGGGAACACTTTGAAATTCTTATTCTATAGGTATATTTCTATAGAGTAAGAAGTTGGTGTGCGCAGGCGTACGGAGGCATAGCCCTGGCGACGGCGGCGCGGCTGAAGTGGGACCCCAGCACGTACGTGGCGCTCCGGGCGCTGCTGCCGCGCGAGTACCGCGCCGCGGCGGGGGCCGCAGCGGCCGCGGGCGCCCTGCAGCTGGCCCTGGCGCACCTGGCCGCGGCCGCCGCCGTGCTTCGCGCCGCTGCCGCCCGCGCCTGCTACATCGCCGTGCGTATGGCCGTCTGGTGGCGGGCTCGGCATACACCGTTCGGGATTAGGCCCCATTGAGGTCCATTCAGGGGCTGGGAATTCTTGTGTCTTGTCAATTCCGCACAAGCCTACTATGCGCGCAATGTGAATCCGGTTGCAGTACGCGGTGGCGACCAGCCTGCTGCTGCTGGGCGAGGTGGCGTTCTGCGGCTGGCTGTGGCACGCGGTGCACGCCTGGCTGCAGTCCCCCGCTGCGGTGGAACTGATGGACGCGCTGCAGCTGCGGGACCACGCGCGCCCTCTGCTGGCCTTCGCCGCCAAGTGGCACCCGCTGCCCGCGCAAGTGGACGCCATCATACAGGTGCACTGCCGGAGCCCACCTCACCGTCCTCGCGAGTGAGCTGTGCCCCTCGGGTTGGCCTGCCCTTCAGCTTTCGACATTATCTGCTTGTAGTGCCCAAACTGTTGACCAAACTGGGTGTGCGCAGGAGGCGTCCGCGGATGTGCCTTGCAACGCGTACGTGGCTCTCGCCTCGGGCGCGCTGCTGCTGCTCCTGCAGCCGGCCGCAGTGGTGCTGGCCTCTCTGGCGACTCCTCCGCGACCCCGCGTCGCGCCCGCCTCGTCGGCGCTCGCGAGGCGTGCGAGCTCCCACAGGTACTGGCTCCTATACTGTGGCATATCACTACCCCGGCAATGACTGTGACGTATGGTCTCTATGCGCCGTTGCTACATCGGGGGCCGGCGTTAGTCATACCTTCTCGAACACTACTTGTAACTCTGGGGCCAAAAAGAGTCGTCTATCGATCGTCTGTCCTCATTACCTTGATCTACTGAATTTGCTGATTGCCCGCGTGCGTAACTATATGTAGAAGACGCTCACGAGTTCTCTTGTGCATCCTGTCGCACTGTGCTCTGCGCGCCACGTGTCTGGGTGGTCGTGTTCGCGAGTGCCGGGAGCACAGGTGGTCACGGGAGGGCGACGGGCGCGCTGTTGCAGCTCTGGCGGCGTGTCCGCGTGGCTCGCGCGCGTGCGTGGCGCACGACCGTTGGTCCGCCACGGCCTCGCGTCGGCCGTCACCTTCGTCGTGAGGATCCGCTACGGCCGGAAGCCCCCGAGGGCGCTACACCCGTGACTTGTCCGCAGCTGGACCAGCGACGACAGCGAGCGGGCGCCGCTGCGGACCGCCTACAAGAACGGCCGCCTCGTCGTACTGTAGCGAGCCGCTTCGCCGCGCCCGGCGGGGCCTTCTACTAACTGACTCTGCCTGTAGCCTAAGTCTCATGTTTAAGAGTAATATAGATATTTTATTATACGGATGTTGCATTTTTGCTTTCATTTCCCTGAACCGATAGAACCCCACAAACATGCGGTGGTTTGCCAAGGGATGCATCTTCAGATAAGTGTAATACTGCCCGGGCTGCACCGTCTCAAACAAATGTCCTGGAGCACAGAGTGCAAGCAACGACGCGTCCGCCGCTGCAGCCGACTACGCCGACCGATTACGCGGCGGTGGCTAGGAAAGCAGCGGATATGAAAGTTGGCGATACTGATTATAATGATTGGATAGAGGTTAAAAAAAATAACAGACGCAATAAGGAAAGGTGGTAATAACTCAATTAATTCTTTAAAAGCAGTTGAGCGCAGAACATTTTTACATGTTTGGAGGCTGAATAAAAGCACTACAGAGGACGATCTAAAGGAGCATATCAAACAGACACTAGGACAGGACTCGGAGGTCGTAATCGAAAAATTAAATCCAAAAACCGAGCGAGACTATGCTTCATTCAGGATTGGTGTTACATTAGGTAATTTTGAGAAACTTTGTGACCCTGAGATATGGCCAGTAAATGTAGAATACAGTGAATGGATTTGGTTTCGTTCCAAAACTTCCCCAAATCAACCGGAAACCAAGTAATAATTTCAACATTTTATATCAAAACGTCAGAGGACTCAGAACTAAGACAACACAATTTTTAACACTGCTGGAATCATCAGGAGCGGATTTATTTGCTATTACTGAATCGGGCCTTAATAAAGCGATTCAGAACGCGGAATTTGGGCTTTCTGGCTATCAAATACTACGATGCGATCGAGCGGATGGTCGCAAGCAAGGAGGCGTACTTTTAGTGGCCACACCGAGGTTCGAGTTGCGACGAGTGTCGGTGCCAGGTGACATTCATATAGATAGTCAAAAGTTTAAGCTATTGTGTGCTGCTGTTTATAAACAAAACCTTTTTCTATTCACTTGTTGTGTCGTGTATATTCCACCAGGGACTAGTGACAATGAATATTTGTCAATGTTTTGCATTTTAGAAAAAATATGTGTCAAATATAACAGTATTTTAATTATATTAGGGGACTTTAATATGTACTCATGTAACAACAACATTGCTAACTATTACGAATATTTCATGGCCTACTGTGAATTTGCTCAGTGCAACTCTGTACCTAACTGTAACAATAGGCAGTTGGACCTCGTGTTGAGTGCGCGCGGTGGCGTGTCGGTGGGCCTGCAGCCCGTGGACGCATACCATCCTCCGCTGCGCGCTGGTCGTACGCATCGGGCGCGCCCGCCTCCGCCGTCCCCGTTCGCTTCCCCCGCGCCGCGTTCCTCGCCCGCATCGCGGCGTACGCGACATTCACAATCTCAATCTTTTATAAATCGTGCAGGTTGGAATTTTAACAAAGCGGACTTCAATCAAATGTATAGTTTGGTAGGTAAAATAGATTGGAGTGAGATTTACGGTTCAGATGATCCAGATATAGTTTTAGATTTATTTTACAATAAGTTATATGACGTTTTTGACAACTGTGTTCCCGAAAAAGTTAACATAACTCATTAAATAATAGATACGTTTATCCAGTTTGGTATACAGCTGACATTATTAGAGATATTAAAGTTAAATATGTATTTACTACATAAAAAATATAAATTAAGTAAATCACACAGTGATTATGTGGAATTCGCAAGATACAGGGCGAGAGTGAAAAGCGAGATTGCTCTGGCGCATGATCAGTACCGCAACCGTGTGCAAGGGCACCTGGCGAGGGAACCGCGAGCGTTTTGGGAGTATATTAGGTCTAGGAAAGGCGACTCAAATCAGTGGAAGTTAATTATGGACGGACGGGTACTATCGGAATCCGAATGTGCCATTGAGTTTGCTCGGTTTTTTCAGTCGGTATACAATCTCGGCGGCGGCGAGTGAGGGTAAGGCGACAGGCGCGTTGCCCGGCGCGCGGGTGCACCTAGCGAGCGTGAGCACCGCGGACGTACAGAGTGCGCTTGCACGCTTGCCGCCTAAGCGATCAGCCGGGCCGGATGGTATTCCAGCGGACATCTTTAGGGATTGCCGTGCGGTGTTGATTAGGCCGTTGCTACACTTGTTCAACGTCTGTATCAGGACCGCAACTTTTCCTGAGCGCTGGAAACTCACCCGAGTTGTACCCGTGCCTAAAGGCAATGGAGGTTCAGCGCCCTGCGATTATAGGTCTGTAGCGGTATTATGCACTCCAGCTAAAGTGTTCGGGTCGACCATTCACAGTCACCTGTATCCACAGATAAGCGCTCTGTTGTCCGACGCACAGCATGGTTTCCGTCCTGGGCGGGGGACAACGGGCAACCTACTGGATCTTATGACACAAATAGTACCGGCGGTGGATGCAGGTCAACAGGTAGATGTGGCCTACTTCGATTTTAGGAAGGCTTTTGACACGGTGGATTACGACGTCCTTTTGGCTAAGTTAGCTGATGTAGGCTGTACACCTCACACTTTGTCATTTTTCGCCTGCTATTTACGAGACCGTACTGACAACGTCGACTGCAGAGGGCAGCTTTCAGAGCCCTATTTTACGAGATCGGGAGTCAGTTAAGGCAGTAATTTAGGGCCTTTTCTCTTCATTTTAACAACTAACGACCTGCCGGGAGTGGTCGATAAATCCAAACCATTGTTATTCGAGGATGACTTGAAATTGGTTCTTGAAATAAAGCAGGAGACTGATCACGATATACTGCAGCAGGATATTGATAGGATAGTAGAGTGGAGCCTTACTAATAAGTTGTATTTAAATGTGGCCAAATGTTCGGTGTTATCATTTTCCCGTGCCCGCTTCCCTAGTCATTATCAATATTGCATGGATGGAATCCGGCTGCAACGTGTTTCAGAGGTTAAGGACTTGGGCGTGCGCTTTACAACTGATTTGAACTTCCGTAAGCATACCACGGATGTATGTAAAAAAGCATACCGCAATTTAGGGTTGGTCTTACGCCTAGGAAACCAGTTCACAAACATCAGCGCTCTGAGATCGTTGTACAAAGCGCTTATCAAAAGTCATTTGGAATGCAATGCTTCCGTATGGTCGCCACATGAAGCCAAGTACAAACTAATGATAGAACGTATCCAGAACAAGTTTGTGAGATTCCTGTATTTAAAGCTGTATGGTGTATATCCAGGGTATCCACTTCTATATCCTACTCTATTTGTGCTGGGCATGGTAGGCTATTATAAACTAGAAGTACGAAGGGAAGTAGCTCTCGCCACTTACTTATTTAAGATTATGCGTGGTAATATACACAACCCCGGCGTTCTAAGCACAGTTGGGTTACGTGTACCTGATTGGTACGTGGGGCGACGGAGGCGGCCGCCGCTGCTGTGGGTGCCGCCCGCTCGCACCAACCTGCTGCAGCACTCAATATGGTGTCACAACAGATTGACTTCTTCAATTGTACACTGAGTGAATTCACACGGGCTGCATTTTGCACAATTGCACTATCTGCTCAATATAATTAATTTTAGTGAACTTTTGTAACATAAATATAACTACGCTATTGTATTAGGTACCTTAACCTGTGAAAATAGCTGTATGTGTGGTTTAATAAATAAATAAATAAATACTGATGAGAGACAAGGGCGTATGGGCGACGGATGCGACTTGCCCGAGCGCCCCTCCATTTAGATAGAGGAAGATCAGCCTACCGCGAGTGTCTCGATCGCCGGCCAGAAGGGTTCCAAGGTATCTTAGTCTTGAGGTTCCATCATCTGCCTATGCATTTCCTAAGCCGATCCTTAGCATGCATAAGATGAAAAGGTCTTTGTTCATTGGCACCACCTTGTGGAGCATTGTTTGTGGATGTCCTTTAAAGAATCGTGACTTATGCATTTGATCACGCGATGTGAACAATACTTTGCTGAAAGTGTTGTTCACGAGCCCACGAAGAATTTAGAACAAAAAAATAGTATATTTGTGTAATGTCTTGTCGTCTATGTTTGTGTGTTGTCTTTCCTACAAATTTATTTTAGTTAGTGGCGTAACAACATCTGGCTAGTTTGTAAATAAATGAAACAATTTGAATAGGTAGATATAGATCAACATTTATTCGTACACATGAAATGGGAGACGCGGCCCGCGGCGCCACGCGCCTGGCTCCTGCGCCCGTGGCGCCCGGCCCGCCCGAACAGTACCGCTACAATACAATGTGCAAAAATATATAACTGGTGCAGGCGCCGACAAATTTGATAACTCCACAACAACCGTATGTATACATATAGCTCTAATAGACATTTACTTATATCAACAACGCAACAGTCGAGGCCACCTCGCCCCGCCACTGCCTAGCCCCGGGCCACCGTGCCCGCTGACGCAGGCCGAGGCGTGGGCGGGGGAAGAGGCGTCGCACACGTACATTAGATGGACAAAATAACCGTATAGTACAGTACAGCTCTCACCTATAGAGTACAGGGACCTAGCGACAGTCGAAGGGTCGAAGTGCTGGTCGATCGGAGTGCTGCGGTTACCGCGGCCGTTTCACTGATACGATAGACGAGTTTCCGCCCTCATTCCGCTTTAATTCCACAAAAATGACGCCATCCATGTTTTGGGTGAAAGTGGGCTTCGTAGAGCGTGAGCGACGCCGGCCCGGTGGAACCAGCGGGACCTCGGGGTTAGTGCCGTTTAGCTTCGTCCACTCCGACGGTGGTCCTTGGCGCATCGGGGATAGGCGAATGCGTCACTCTTGGTAACCCCTTCATTGAAATTCGATTTGATTATACTTACCATCCTATAACGGTAGACTTAACCTAAGAACGACGAATACTGATGTTGTCCTATTGATTCCTTACTTAAGTAACATCCAAGTAAGCGACATCCGAGCGACGTCTTCGCATACATTCACATATACATATCCTTCTGTGAGCAGACATTAGCTTATACATAGATATAATCCGGTGAGGAGTCAATGCGCCACCGCAGGATTGCACTGGGATTGGACTCCACCGGATTTCAGGATATGTTCCCAACTAATACTAGCCCTCGGAAACCGACGAGGGGAACTGGTGCCCGATGTTGAATCCTCTCTCGAAGCGGAGGTGGCGTCAACCGCATTAACGGTAAGTGGGCTACGAAGGGGTGGCTGGTAATA
Source organism: Clostera curtula (assembly GCA_905475355.2). Lineage (NCBI taxonomy): Eukaryota > Metazoa > Arthropoda > Insecta > Lepidoptera > Notodontidae > Clostera > Clostera curtula. Next base: position 107,951 of record FR997804.1, on the reverse strand, counting down.
CGTGTGATCGGTTTACGCTCGTTGTGCGGCTTCGGCGGGCGGCGTCTACCTGTAGGCGGGCGCCCGCTGCGGCTCGGAGCCGGCCAGGAAGGGGTTGGCCGGGCGCGCGGGGGGAGGCTGCCCCGGCACCCCCAGGCTGTCCGACCCGCCGTAGCTCTGCGCGACAACACAAGTCTCGCGTCAATCGCCGTGACGGCGTGGCAAGCGCGCCGCGGGTCGAAGCGGGCGCGGCGTACCTGCGTGGCGCCGTAGGAGTCGTGGTGCGCCAGGTCGGCCAGGCGCGTGGAGGACAGCGCCCTGGGCAGCGGGTTGGAGGGCACGCCGTGCGGGGCCAGCACGCCCGCCTCGGCCACGGCGCGCGCCTCCTGGTCGGGCTCCGCGGGCGCCGCGTCCGCGTCCCCGTCGCGGAAGTTGACGAAGGCGAAGGCGGCCAGCACCACCGTGCACAGCAGCCCGTAGCCCGCGAAGGTGCGCGTGGTGCCCCAGCGCGCCACGGCCACGCCGCCCAGCACGGCGCCGCAGCCGCGGCCCAGCCCGTGGTGCAGCCCTGCGGGCAGAGGCCCGGCCGCGGTTAGCGCGAGTCGGGCGGGGGCCACGGGGCTCCAAGGCCGGGGCCGGGGCCGGGGCCGTACCTTGCAGCACGCCCTGCGCCGACGAGCGCAGCCCGGGCGGCGCCCCGTGCGCGATGTAGGAGCAGCACGCGGCCCACACGGCGGCGTGGGTGACGCCCTGCACGAACTCGAAGGGCAGCACCCACCACGGGTCCGTGAGCCACGCGATGTACAGGAAGCGCAGCACGTTGCCCGCCAGCCCCAGGCACAGCACCTGCGCGATGCAACCCGCGGCTATCGTTACTGCGCCCTTGCCTCGCGAGGGACTGTCCCGCAACCCCACAAGCGAAAGCGATCGCACCTTGACGTGGCCCATTTGCGTGATGAGCTTGAAGCTGAAGAAGTAGGCGAAGATCTCAGAGATGTGGTTGATGACGGACGCCACGCCGAACAGCGTGGGGGAGCCGCCGATGTCCTGCGAACGGCGCAATGCTCACATCAGTGCTAGGGCTTGGATGACGCAAGTCACGAAGTCTCGGCCGAAGGAAGCCACTGCAGGACATGGCCTCCCTCGGGAGCCGGCGGATACGACGAAACTACAATGGTTCTTACAATGACCTGAAGTGTACCGCGCTACTACCACTAGCGCACCATACGCAATTTAGTGAAACGGGGGTCACCTGCAAGTGCCAGAAGAGGAAGGTGAAGATGAGTCCGATGCCGAAGCCCATGAACCAGGCCACGAGGAGGAACGATGCGGCCTTCACGTTCTGGAACTGGCGCAGCACCGTCACCCACTCTGGCATTTCGCGCGTCGTCTGCGCAAACACCTGCGCCAACCCGAGGTTCAGTCGTCTGCCGCATGACCGGTGGGCATGGCTCGGTGGGGCTGCTCACCTTGGTATGCTGCGGCGGCGGCGCCCGCGGCGGCGGGGCGCTGGTGTCCAGGCCCGGCAGCTGCAGCTGCTCGGCCAGCTGCTGCTGCAGACGCTCCTCGTGCGAGGGCTCCGCGGCGGGCACCGCCTCCGGCTCCGGCGCCTCGGGGCTCACGAACTCGTACTTGAACCTTATCTGCAAACGGCGCAGGCCTTAGATCGCCCGCCCTCGGCGCGACAGAGTGACACCGTCACCCACCTGCGTGGCGGTGATGAGCGCGGCGCCCATCAGCACGGAGAAGGTTGCGAAGCAGATGGTGTAGTTCTTCTCGTAGCGCTGCGGACCCCCGCACGGGTGCGAGCTGAAGGCCGTGCTGTGGTCCAGCGCGATGCCCACGAAGAACATCGCCAGCCCCCAGCCCAGGGAGCCGAACATGCGCTGATGGCCGTACCTGTGGACGGAGAGGGCCTGTACAGCGCCGGGGCGACGGGGGGACGGGGCGTCGGGCCGAGCCGCGCTCACCTGTCCGCGTCCTCGCCCAGCAGCGTGATGACGGCCGAGTCGGCGAGCGTGATGGCGGGCGCGCTGAAGAACTCGCCGATGACGACCAGCAGCAGCAGCAGGAAGAAGGTCTTCTGGATGTCGGGCGTGCGATACACGATGAAGGAGTGCAGCGGCGACACCCAGTCGGCCTGCGAGCGCGGCTCGTAGTTGACGGCGTCGCTGACGGGCAGCGGCGACCCGGCGCGGGCGGGCGCGGGCCCGCGGAAGGCCTTGGGTGGCGCGGGCCACAGCCCGTCGTCGAGCCGCGGCTCCACCAGCTCGTAGGCGCTGCCGTTGTAGGGCTGCACGCAGGCCACGGCGCCCGGCTGCACCCAGCTCAGCGGCAGCGTGAACACGATCCACGCCGCCAGCGACGCCAGCAGCAGCGTGCGGCCCATGCGCCAGCGGTCCGCCAGCCCGCCCCAGAAGGGCGCCGACAGGAACTCCACGAAGGGCCGCGTGCCGATGAGCAGGCCGCACTGGCCGGCGTTCATGCCCATCTGCTTGAAGTACACGCCCATCAGCGGGAACAGCGAGCCGAAGGCCGAGTAGAAGAAGAAGTAGAACGTCTTCACGGTGAGCAGCTCCGGGTCCACGGCGCCCGCGCCGCACATCAGCTCCAGCACGTCGCCGCGCCCGCGCACCTTGTGCGTCGCGTCCTTCGGCGCCGGGTACCTGCCAATGCCGAGTACCATTCACTATCGGGTCTGTGTCCTTATTGATTTTTAGCTACGAAACATGTCTGCATATGATTGCTCGCAAGATGTAACTTAACCTCTCCACCCTCTAAAAGTCGCCCATAGAAGAAAAACGAAAAACGTCAATGTATGACATTATCTACTTCTTCATATATTTAAAAATGAATGTTTGCCTGTATGTCCTCTAAAGAATCGTAAACTATGCATTTGACCATGTGATGATCCTCATGGAAATTACTGTAGCAACGCGCGCAGGGCACAGAAGAAAGAAAGTAAGAGAAGCTCTTCGCCAACTTTTATTATGAGCGTTTTGATAACAAAACTGGTTCACTTTCGACCGTCGATAAAAAATGCTAAAAAACTTCTTAGGAGGCAATGGACAGCCGGCTAACGTAACATTACGTTTTTTAAATCAACATACTTCTTTCAAATCCCAAAATATACAAGCATTGTGTTGATTATATCATTGCGAGATGTAAACTTTGATCGAATTTGATGTTTGGTGACGTAAACGGAGCTGCGCCGTGCGCCGTTCAATGGTTTCAAAGGGCGTGTTACAAGGCTCTATTTTGAGTCCGGTATGTTTTTAATCTATGTTTGAAAAACTTTGTTAATCTTACAACCGGGGAAATCAGATTAATTGTGGTATTCTTATAATAAACAAAAGTATCTTTTATTTATTTATACAGTACTAGTGGCCCGCCCCGGCTTCGCCCGTGCAAAGCGGGGGTGGGTTATACCTTTAAACCTTCCCCTTGAATCACTCTATCTATTAAAAAAAACCGCTTCAAAATCCGTTGCGTAGTTTTAAAGATTTATGCATACATAGGGACGGACAGAAGAATGCGACTTTGTTTTATACTATGTAGTGATGATAATGTTACAAAACGATTGTTGTGAGTTTATTCTATAGCGGTTGCGATCGACAGCAAAACTGGAACTGAAAGAAGTAGCGTACACCGTGACTTCATGTTTTTCTGGGTGCGCTTTGGGCGGTCGATACGCAAATATGTTCGCACTAGCTGCGGCCCGCGGCCTACTCGCGCGGAACTTACTTTTCTCCATTTGCATTTAAGACTACCCTGGCCCTCCACAAATATTTCGAAACGAAAATTAGCCAAAGCGGCAATTGATTTTTATAATGGCATGGCCTTGAAATCGTTCTCCTTCCGATCGAAGGGCAAGCAAATATGGCTCCCGCGGTATCGAGGCCGGGCGAACCTGGTGGTGTCGACCTCGCCGTACTCGTCCGGGCGCACGAGCGGGCGCACGGCCGCGGGCCCGGCGCTGGCTGCGGCTGCGGGAGGCTCCATAGCGCGCCACCGACTGCGTCACCCGACTGCCGGCCTCCGGAATAGCCCTGAGTCGGAGGGCCTCCCCACCGCCGTCGCTCGATAGCGCCGAGTCTGCGCAGTGAGCGGGCCCCCCACCCCCCCGCGGCGCGACCACCCCACACCTCCCCTCGCGGGACTGCAAATCGTTATTTATTACACTGCCAATTGAGAAGCTGGCTGGCCTTCAGTTGGCTGCTTGCCGGGCGGGCTCAAGGGGCGAGGCCAAGCGAAGAGCGGCTCACGCTGTCGTTGGTCTCTACGCCGAGGGCTGGGGCTGGCCTGGCTTCCTTGTGCCTTCGGATAGTTGCACCCCACCGGGGGGAGGGGGGGGGGGCAATGGAGAGGGCTATGCTCGGAGTTTCCCTGCGAGATCGGATCAGAAATGAGGAGATACGCAGGCAAACCAGGGTCACCGACATAGCCCCCAGGATTGCCAAACTTAAGTGGCAGTGGCGACTGCGTTCCGGAAAGCGGAGTGCTGGTAGGCCTCCCACACGGTGGACCGATGACCTGGCTAAGGTCGCCGGAAAACGATGGATGCGGGCGGTCCAGGACAGGCATTTGTGGAAATCCTTGGGGGAGGCCTATGTCCAGCAGTGGACGTCTTTTGGCTGAAATGATGATGATTGACAATACAGGACAGCCTCAGTATTTGTTTGCACCACCGTCTGCCACTAACCACTAACTGTGTTTTATCATTTCGATATAAGTATTAGGTGTTCGCCATTACTTTAATAGAGGTTCCCGTGCACCCAACAATCACTCACGGTGTCCAGAGGGATTGCAGATGAGTGTTGAGCTCGAGATTTGCCCAAGCAGCATGCTGGCCAACCATATATGTTGAAATTCGGATGATTTTTGATCTCAATAGCCTTGCGCATCATTCTTGGGATGTAATGTAATTTTCCTTGGCCTTGTCGTTTGCACAAAAGCTGCAGACTTGGCCGGGCGTCTTGTTTTTCCTGTCAGACGTATGTTCCTATAAGCGGATACCGACACTTCGTTTGCCCAATGTATAATACCTAATCCACACTCGCAGTCAAGTTTTTACTTTTAATAGAAGCACGTTTCACAATATTGCCAAGTTTGTCAGTTCGTTCGTTCGTTACAGCCCATAAATGACCAACTACTGGCTGACCCAGTACCCTCCTCCAAATTCACGGAGGGCAATTAGTGTACTGTGCCACGCTGGCAAGACGGGTTGGCACAGGGTTTGTGTCAAGTTTTCCTTCTCTTGGGCCTAAGCGATGCCTCGTGTGTTCTTTTAGTCGGCTCCTACGACACCCGACACCTATACACACCCACAAGATGGTTTGGGTTGGTGACATTGTGTATTCTAAATCCGTCACCACACGGATAATACATAGGGATGTTATGGATACATAATTTCGGATCCGGATATGGATACGGATATATGAAAAATATTATAACGGTTTCGGTTATGGATATTGAATTATTTCGGATTATCCGGTAGTTTCGGTTACGGATATAAGCTTTTTATGAAAGTGTAAAAATAAAATACTCATACGAATATAAATGTATTGACTTTATTGTAGGTTTTACAATTAGTCATACAGGTAATTCTTTCTCACATCTAGCTAATTCATACTTATCGCGGTGTTGAGATTTAAGATGAAGTTTCAGCGAAGTGGAAGAAGGGGGTGGCCCCTATGCGTGATATTTCCTTACTGTTACATTTTGCAAAATCTACATTAACTTCATACAAGAAAAATCCTAATTAAACTAGACTTAGCACGCATTTTATTATAAAATAGTTATTATTGTTACTAGTAGTAACAACTAAGCGCGCGGTTCCCCCTCGACCGTGCTGCCTCATAGTTGTGTTGAGGGAGCTTGCGTGCCTTTAGGATCCGTTGGGGCCATACTGGCTCAGGGTCACCCATGCCAGGCGGGCCCATGGGGACAGGCCAGATGAAGAGCAACACACGGAGTCGCGGTGGGTTTTGGCTCTGGGGACTCCTCTGTCCTCAGATTTGCCTCGGAAGCCTTAACCTGCGTCGTCACACGGCGTGGTGATTGCAGTGGAGGTCGGCCCGCCGTTGATCCCAGGGCTGCCGCCACTACAAGCGAAGGGGCGGCCAGGCTGGCGGGCCGCAACAGCTAGCCATACACGGACAGATCTGTCCGCCGGATCTGTCCGACAGACGTGCCTGGCGGATAGATCCGTGCGTGTATGGTGAGAACGGACACGGATTTGCACGCCGGATGCTTGCCCGCTGCCCGTGGTCAAATCGAGCGGATCGGGCACGGGGCGATTAGATCCGAGCTCCCAACTGTGCGTGGCGAGCGATGGATGTGCCCGCCAGATTTGACGTCAGAAATGGCGTTTATTGACACTAAATAGTTTTGGGCAAGTTTTATAGAACTTTATAAGTCTTTGTCTTGTTTGTGGTCAAATCAAAGATAAACAATTGTACCATAGTAAATATTTAAAAGCACAAGCATACGAAAATTGCAACGCAATTCCCGCTGCTTAAAGTAAGTTAAAACAAAAATTGAAAAATATGCAATATATAAAATTAAAATTTATGTTTTGTAATAGATATCTTCACAGACGACCGTACTTATTTGCTGGAATTACGATTTGAACGGCTGCCCGTACTCGTATGTACGTAAACAGCTGGATTTTGGTTATTTTTACAGTTTACGACGATTTATAAGAGCTTTGTGATAAAACCTACGTAAATAAAGTTCCTTTTGATTTTGAGAGTTCGAGTATTTATGAATTTATTGATAGGACCAAAAAACAGGTAAAAACTAGCAACTTTGCCATTTCGTATTGCGTGGCAATGATCCTGACATCAAAACAATGTTTGTATTACCAACACCTCCTCCCCCTCAAAATTCATGGAGGGAAATTGGCAAATTGTGCCACACTGGCAAGACAGGAATCACATCAAAGTCAGCCGCCTAGCAGGCACAGTACAGGTATCTCGCAGAGCCAAGCGCCTGGGCCACACTGCTTCCGAAAACCTCGGGGCCGCACAGGGAGATGCAGATAAGGTACCGGGAAGTGGCATTGCGATCATATGATAAGTGATATCAAAGAGGTGATGTTTTGTAGACTTTATTTGTCGGTCCGACGAAACATTGCAAATATTGGCACACCAGCGATCCTTATCGTTACAAACACTTTTAACTAAGCGCGATATCAGTACCTATACCTATTTACAATGGCAACTCAATTACATTAAGCCCAGCATAACTCGAAGTCAGCGCCCCGCCGCGGGCGTGGCGGAGTCGCGTTCGCGGGCGTGCCGCGCCAGGCGAGCGCTGGCCGCGTGCATGGACGAGCGGCGCCGGCCGGGGGGCCGCGCACCCGCGCCCGACTGCAGCGAGCTCACGCGCCCGCGGTCCGGCTGCGGCTCGGGCTCGGGCTCCGGCGAAGGCGAAGCATCCGCCTCCTCCGGCGCACTGTCGCCGCCCTCCGAGTGCGGCGAGCTGCGCGGCGACCCACTCAGCGGACCCTGGGCGGAGGCGAAGAGTCAGTCGCGGCGCGAACACCGGACCCGGGGCGCGGGGACGGGCCACTCACGTGCAGCGGCTTGACCGATCGCTCGAAGCGGAACACGAAGCGCAGCTCGGAGCAGAAGAGGCGCCAGAAGGGCGTCCGCTGGGCGCGCGCCCTCCGCCACGCCGCCCACGCCAGGTCGCAGGCCGACACCGCCACGCCCAGCGCGCACCCCACCGCCAGCACCAGGAACAGCCCGCGGAAGTTGCTAATCTCCAGCTCCTTGCTCTCACTGTTGTCCGGTTTCTGAAAGTCGGCCGTACGCCTGTGATGAACATCGCGTGGATCCTAAATCCTAATCCGCGTCCTAAATGAATGACTCTCCCGCGTATTATACTAAACAAGTTTAGCTGTGCGTTGTTTTGTATAATATATAAAAGCTAGCGCTAAACGCAAATATGATAGGATTTAGGAAAATGTTCACGTTAACATTCGTAAGGTGAATTTTATGTTACGTTTTAATGTAATTTATTGGGATCCTCTCTATTGAAAATCTTCCAAATTTCAATAGAGAGGATGGTTGGCAGGTACCACCTGCTTGGGATTCAGTCATTAAATTGATCAACACTCATCTGCAAGACCCCTGGACACCGTGAGCGATTTTTCCGTGCACAGGGAAACAACATTATAGGCGGTAGATTTAACTGTCTCTTTGTACTTTTGAAGACAACTGTCATCTAGTCTCTCCCGCTACCATGACTGCTGCAAGGCATTCCAAAAGTCGGGAATTAAATAATTTAAGTGCGGGGTGTAGAGAAGACGCCAGCAGCTAGTCCAGCGAAACAGCGCCGAGGTGGGGAGATGGTACCGACCTTGCATGCGCCGCCGCCGTGCTTCTTGCTCCACCAGGTCTCCTTCATTTCGCGCAGGGCGCCCGCCTCCTGCAGCCGCAGCAGGCCCAGGTTCATCTCCTGCCGGTACTCTGACCCTAAAAGGTGCGACGGCCGGTTTTTCATGGCTTGCGTGTGAAAAAATGATTTATTCACAGGAGCCTTTATTATACCTTTTCGCATTGCGATGCCGTAGCCCTTGTTGTCTAGTGGGGACCCCACCTGCAAAGTGACCACCGACATTGATTAGACGTGTGCACGCTTCTCAAAACGTGCTTCTGGGTACGAGCAAAGTAAATGTTCACCTTCACGACGTCGCACTTGCGCTCGATCTCGTAGTCGATGGACGTGGACTCCATCAGAAACGCGTAGTTCCCCTGCTGCACCCTGCACACAAACACCGCGACCGCTCACGTACCTCAACGGGTTCAATGGCGAGCCAGTCTCCAGCATACCCACTTTTTGATTCCCTCCTCGTTCGTACCGGGCATCGTTTTGTCCTTCATGTATTCGAACATTTGCTGGTACTGTTCGTTCTGCGAGTGCTGGAAGCGAACACTGTTAGTTGACACCGGGGCAATCCCGCCGAGGCTACGGATTGGTTGGACCAACACGCAAAGCTCACCTCGAAGAACGTGTAGGTGGAGCCGCCGCCCTTGGCGCCGTAGTCGATGCCGAGCGTGTTGTTCACCAGGTCCTGCACGCCGTGGATGACCTCGTTGGGCGACTTCTGCGCCAGGAGCGTCGCCAGGTTGGCGGTGTACGAGCTGGTGATGACGAGCGCGAACACCCACCACACGCTCGCCACCGCGCGCGTCCCGTACGCCCTGCGCATGCTCAGAGCCAAATGTCGAGCGGCAATAGACCGCTCGTCTACTTCGCATGCAACTTATGTGGCGCCATCCAAATCATTACGAGCATGTAGGTGCCAGGACACCATTTTATTGTGCACTTCTAGTTATCACGAGCATACTTACACGGGAGCGATCTCGGAGCCCTGCAGCAGCACAGCGCCCAGGTTGAACCAGAGCGCGTTGCCCAGAGTGAACTGGTTCTCCAACGCCGTCGGCTCCTCCACGCACGGGTACGGATTCTGCCACTCCTCGTGGCACAGGCGCCCGACCACGTACAGTACCAGCGACGTCACCAGGTACGCGAACCCCAGGTACAGCCAGACCTGCCCAAGATATCCCATGTCTCAAACGATACTACCACTAGTGACTACCGCATCATCGTGGGGCACCTCGTTGGAGAAGGGCAGCAGGAAGGCGAACAGCTCCGGCTCGGGCTCGGTGGGCGCGTGGAACAGAATCGCGATGCCCAGGTTCATGAAGGGCGTGGTGAAGTCCACCGCTCGCTCCCGCTCCGCTGTGATCGTCAGGTCCGTGATCGCGAAGTCCGTGCTCTGTCAGACAGCACATTAGCTTTCATGGCAAGTGACCGACCGCACCGCGACAGGCTAAAGTAGGTGCAAGGCAGGTGCGGTACGGCGGAAGCTGCAACCATCGAGTTTTGTGGGGCGCTTCGGTTGTTTGTTTTTATTTATTTATTTAATTAATTCCCCGGAGGACTTACGGCTACTAAAGGTTTATAACTAGATTTTTCACAATTCAATTAAAAAAGGAACGGTTTTTACGTAGGTTTTATCAAAAACTCTTATAAATCGTCACATTTGAAATTACCAATATCATCTTACGTCCCCATTCAACAATAAATTGTTTACAGTGAACCTACATTTCTGATTCCATCACGCAAGGTAACGAGGGACCCTCGACAATAGCTACGTACATTGTCCTCCATGAGGCGGCCCAGCATGCCGGTCCACTTGCCGAGCTTTTTGTCGTAGGAGCCGTACCCGCCCGAGGTCTCGACGAACGTGTAGTTGAAGTTCAGCTGCTTGCCCAGCCGCTCGATGAGCTCGATGCAGAAACCTGGAAGGCGGAGGGAGGCGCCGTAACGATCACCGCGGCCCGCACTGCTGCACGTGTGAAGCTCTCTCGCGCCACAGGTACGCCTCGCGGATACCATCTCTGAAGTTACCTTCGTAACGATCGTTCCCGGAGCGACGCTCCTGCGATTCCCGCCTCATCACGTAAGGAGGGTTCTGCAAGCAAAGAGGCGGACACGTGGTCACGAGGAGCGGAGGAGCTGAGGAGCGGAGGAGCCGGCGAGGGGCGGCACGCACCAGGGCGATGAGCACGGTGAAGGTGCGGTTGGTGAGCGAGTGCGCGGGGGGGTGGCGGCGGGGGCGGCTCGAGCAGCCGCGAGCCGCCCCAGCGCAGCCCCGAGCGCGCCGCCCACAGCCCCACCGGCCGCAGCTGGCCGCCGCGCGCCAGCTCCACCACCTGCAGCGGCAAATCGCGCCGCGCGCCGTCCGCCTCCCACGCCATCGAGCCGCCGTCCACGCTCGTCCACTCGTCCTGCCACCGGCGTCACTGTGAGCCTCGCGCCGAGCGACGCGCGTCCGCCGCCCGCCGAGCGGGTCTCACCGAGCGGATGTAGTTGAGCAGCGTGTCGGCGTGGAAGGCGGCCGAGCCTCGTCGGCAGCTGCCGCGCGCCAGCCGGGGCAGCGCCAGGCGCCGCAGGGCCTCGTCGGCCACCGCCGCGCCCTGCATCGCCAGCACCAGCGCCGTCGGCGGCGCCGGACTGTCCCCCAGGAAGGAGGCCCAGCCGTCGTAGCGGCGGCGCCACTCGCCCATCAGCCGCACGATGTGCTCGTCCTCCGGGTCGAACAGGCGCAGCGCTGGGGACGATCGGTCGTCGTGAGCCGTCGTCACCGCGGCCGCGCCGCGGGCGGTCGGCATGCGCACCGGTGACGTTGGCGCCGCCGTGGCTGTAGTCAGCCAGCGACCGCGTGTGCAGGTCCAGGTCCAGCAGCAGGTACTCGTGCCTCTGGTCCAGCAGCCCCACGCGCTGCGCGGCGTCCAGGACCCGCGTGGTCGCCGCCGCGCCGGCCCACACCGCGAACCGCGTCACGCCCGACTTCTTCAGCACCAGCAGCAGGTTCCTGCGCAAGCCGCGCGTCAGGCCCCGGCCGGTGCGGTGCCGGGCCTCGGGCTCCCGCTCACCTGAGCAGCGTGGGGTCCGCGGGCGGCGGCAGGCGGCGCGCCAGCAGCACCAGCTCGAGCCCCTTCTCCTCGGCGGCCGCCGACAGCGCCGCGGCCGGGGACGCGCTGCCCTCGTGCAGCAGCGCCGCTCGCTTCCAGCCCTTCTCCAGGCACAGCTCCACGCAAGCCTGGGGACGACGACGCTGCAGCCGAAGCGAGGGGCGCCGAGTGTCGCCCGCCTCTCGGACTCACCTTGGCGAGAACGTCCGGATGCGGGTACAGCGCCAGCGCCTCCCAGGTTGCGTCGGTCGGCCACGGGTCCACGGCCAGCAGCGGCAGACCCACGCGCGCGGCGGCGGCGGAGGCCAGCCGCGCCGCACGCTCGTCGCCGCCTGCGACGGCGTACGCCGCGGGCTCCTCGTCGTCGTCGGCGCCGGCCTCGGCCAGGCGGCACAGCGCGGCGGCGATGGCCAGCGGCTCGCTGGGCTCGAGCGGCGCCGCGGCGGCGTCGGGCCGGGCCAGCGCCGCGTCCGCCGCCGCCGCCAGCGCCTGCGCGCGCCCCGGCTCCTCCAGCACCCCTGCGGGCGCAGCACCAGGGTCAACGCGACGGCCAATGCAGAAATAGGCAGATGTCTGGCTGAATGCGGCACCGACCGATGCGCGCGGCGTGCGCGGCGGTCGCCGCCATCGCCAGCCACAGCACGACGCCGGGCGCAATCTGCCCAGTCGGCGCTGTGGGCCTCCTCATGCCGTTAAGCCTTTCAGCGTTATTGCCCTCGCCGAAGTCTCGTCGCCCACCGCGCGGCTCGGTCTCCGCGCGCGCACTGACGCGCCGCAATCGCGACTCTCGCGCTCCCAATTTGAGTTATTTCGAGCCACTGTTTGTAGTTTGCGCGGCCGCGGAAGCGACCGGATTCCACCTTCATGGGAATACATAAAAAATGAAACGTGCTTTTAAAATGAATTCTGTGGCATTTATTGTTTTGAGCACACGTGGCTACCTGAGGTACAGCCAGTTGATCTTGCGTGTCTCCTTCGTCTGACCAATCCCAATGGTCCCGAACAGTAAGGAGAGGCAGAACCGACTGACGCACGCCGGCGTCAAATACGGTTCCATTCCAAAGCTAGGAGAGGACCGCGGAGGAATCCAGTAGTTTGTGATATCTTTTGAGTCACCTTTTTGTAGATTAAGACTATTTCCGACTCTACCCACTGAGATGATATTTCAGCAGTTTTTAATATAAGGTTAAATAAGTTTGATATTGGGGGAGTCAGTAGCGGCCAAGCAGCCTTTATAGCTTCATTTGTAATACCGTCTGGTCCTGGGCTCCTATCTAATAGGTTGGGGGAAAAGTTTCTTCGCATTTTTAAGAAATTTCAAAACATTTTTTTATATAGTTTATTTACATTTAACTAAAGTATCCGGTACCATTTCGTTCGATAACTTTTTGCCATCTTGTAGGTAGGGACATGATCCCATTGCTATACAAATTTTGGGACTTCTGATCAAAATACCGCGACAAGTGGTTTTGGCAATCCTCTTGTGATGTTAACCTGACAGTGCCTAAAGAATTCTGAAGAGACCGAAACAGGTGGTAATCTGAAGGTGCAAGGTCAGGACTATACGGCGGATGCATTAACACCTCCCAGCCAAACTCTCTTAATTTTTGCTGAGTGGCTAAAGATGTGTGAGGTCTAGCGCACCCCTCCTGTTGATTAATTCCGGCCGCTTTCGCTCAACTTCTTGCTTTAATCTCATCAGTTGTTCGCATTAGAGTTCAGAATTGATGGTCCTGTCTGGTGGTAACAGCTCATAATGAATAATGCCCTTCCAATCCCACCACACACACATCATGTTAAATCAGAATCCTCGCAAATTCAAATCTATACGTACTAAATGTTACATTACACGCGCACGCTCGTCGGTGTGGGAGGTAGTTTGGGTATTGTAATGTAATGCTCAAAGTCGAACTGTAATGCTCGACTTTGTAACGTTACATTACACGTGAATGCTCGCGGTGCGGGAGCGCCTTAATGCGAAAAGACTTTTTCATCCCCCCATCTCGGAAAGAGTATTTTTGCTCTTTGATATCTGAGTGCAAAAGCCGTTTTTATTCACTAGAGAATAAAGTATTTTTGCTCTTCGATATCTGAGTGCAAAAGCCGTTTTTATTCGCTAGAGAATAAAGTAAAGATTATTCTGTAATACTTACCTGTCATAATGTAGTAATTAATACCTAAACTGAAATAAAAGTGTACCTATCTTGTGATTGTAAACGTTTTTTTTTTTGCATTTAGTCTTTTCCTCGCTGAGGTGGAATGAAAAGTTACGTGTTGCACTCGAGTGCAAAGATTTTTCACCTCGTGCTCTTTTGATTCCCTCGCTAACGTTCAGGATTCTAATTTTTTTTCTAATTTTTTTTAATTTTTTTGTTTCCTTCGCTTGCTCTGTCATCAAAATTGAACACGCGGTTAAAAAGCAACTTTGCACTCTTGTATAACAAATAACTATTTCACTTCAGTAGCTCAAACATGTAGGTTTTGCTCACTGAAAACAGTGGGCAAAATGCGATTTTGCTCACTGAGTGAGACAATCGTTATTTGTGCAACAAGAGAGCAAAGTCGTTTTATGCTGCGAGTGCTGATATTGAATCCCGAGTAAGCGAAGGAATCAATGATTGAATCACGAGCGTAGCGAGTGATTCTAAAGTTGATTCCTGAGTGCTGCGAGGGATTCAAAGGCACGAGATGCCAAAAATTTTGCTCTCGTGTAACACACATAACTTTTCACTTCAGCAGCGAGAACACTATAGGAAATGAGATATATTACGTAACATTTTTGAAACTATAATTAAATATTTTTAAGTTAAATATCAGTTTATTATGCAGTAAATACTTATTTTAGTTTAAATACAACAATAAGTTAAAAATTCAATGAACTACAATAAAAGATATAATTATCATTTTTGCTAAATTTCTTTAGTTAGTAAGAAATTCCGAACGTGTTTGTCTTTGAGGTCGAATTAAAAATCGGAGTAACCCCATAACGAACTCCTTTCATCTAATCGAACTGTTAAAAGTACGTCTAGTTTGTATTTAATCAAATATCTATAGTTCCCATAATATTGCTCTATCAATTTAATATTTATAATCTGTACTTTAATGCTTTGTATTGTTTTCTATAGCGCTACACGCAGAAGTCGTACACCGCTCTCCGTGTTTAGGACAACAATGCGCTGAGGGCGCTGTTGCGGCTGGCTGCCTCGCTTCTGTAGTGCATCGGGGATGTTCGCGGAAGCTCGCATTGATCGTTTTCATACAATTATGCGCAAGAGAGCTTCTACCATTGCAGACAGAATACGGGGGAGCAGCAACAGCCTCCTTAGTGTCGTTGCCAACAGTCTGGATGGGCCGTTTACTCAGTACTGGGGGTCTTTGCACGCACCAGTGTTTAAAGCGTGGAGTAGTTGATGTAAATAGTAATACAATTAAAATAGTTTAGTTTTTTTAGTAATTTATAAGTAGTGTAATTTGATTTTGTGCGATATGGATTTTGTCTGAAATAAATTATTAAGTATTATTATTATTATCGCATCAAAATGTTTAAGCAGAGCAAAGAAACAACTTAATATTATCGGCAGCACCATATTTAAACGATTATTGTGTCATTTTTGAGAACAATAACCTAGTAACTACTAAACTCGGATGATCAAATCTCCCACTCAAAACGGTTCAAACCGATTTGTACGATACTCGTATGAATTTGAAGAACGGTCATACTAGATCGAGTCGAGTTTCTCGTAAGCAAGAATCTTCCTATAAAATGTCGCTGTGTAAACAGACTAACAACTGGCACAAAAACTCGAAATACGATTATTGCTTCAAAATTCTGTTTAGACGGACACTGTCAATATTGTAATGAGAGGCAATTCTCGCCAAGCGATTGAGCGAGAGGTTTGAATGTTTAGACGAAGCAACTTTTTTATATTCTTTCGATAATCGTATCTTCGAGGCGAGAAACTATCCAAGTCTTTATTGTGAGACTTCTTTTTCAGTTCTTGGTGTTCTGTTTCCGCTTTTGTTTGTAGAGCTTATAGCATTGGCATCGCAATGGGTGGTACACTCGTTTCCTTGTGTTTTTTAATGTATTTACTTATAAGTTTGTATAGAGCTGACAGTTCATTTTTTGTGGCTCGAGTTTTTATCTTAGCATGTTGTAACTTGTCTTCAGTGTACGCTCTTTTAGAACTTTATGGTTACCTTTTGATAATTCGTTGGAGGTTCGAGCGTCCTGTAAGCTCTGGATTATGGCGTTGGTTAATGTGTTAAAGAATGCTTGTACTGATGGGTTTCCTTGGCATTTATGTAAATCCTGTAACTGAGGTGAAATGCTTTGTTTATAAGATAAAATTTAATCATATTTCTTGTTCAGTTTTTAGTGATGAAAATCGATTGCTTATAAACGCTGTACGTTTGTTCTCCTGCTTTGTGATAGACATGTTGCTCTGATTGCTCTGTGAGAGTTTAAACCTATCCGTCAGATAGGTTTAAAACTTATATGTTTTGAAAGATTGTTTTGATTAGACAGTATGTAATCTATTTCATTTTTGTATTTACCGTTCGGAGATCGTCAGGTCCATCTTTGGGTTGGTTTTTAACCCCCGACGCAAAACGAGGGGTGTTATATGTTTCACGTGTCTGTCTGTCTGTCTGTCGGTCTGTCTGTCTGTCTGTGGCACCGTAGCTCGCGAACGGATGAAGCTATTTCAATACAGTTTTTTGTATGACAGGTGAGTTACGGGCGAGTGTTCTTAGACATGTTTGATGAAAATCGGTTGAGTTGTTTAAAAGTTATGGGGGGTGAAAGTGGGGAAGAATAACCGAAAGTCTGCAAATATAATCGAGTGGGGTCTGAAATGAAAGCGCATCACGTGCACATTCCAAAAATCATAATAAACGTGTACCTATAAAAAGCAGAAAATAAAAATTAAATTAAAAATTTAAATAAACCCCCGATATTAAATAAACCTATAAAAAGTAAAAAATAAAAAAATACATCGCGTTGGGGGACCAGGGTTTCAGGTAATAAATAAATAGGAGCGGTCCCCCAACGCGATGTATTTTTTTATTTTTTACTTTTTATAGGTTACTTAGGTCATTGTGTCGGGGGTTTATTTAAATTTTTAATTTAATTTTTATCTATAAAAGAAAGTATTTAAGATGGCAAGTTTGTGTTCGAAGGCGAAACCAATTAGTCTTCGACCTCTCTGGTTTCTTTCACCATACCCGTTTGGTTTTATTATTAGATGTTCATCTTTTCTTGGTTGACTTATTTTCGCGTTAAATCACCCATTATTATATTCTTTCTTGTAAGCCTTGTCTAGGGCTCTATTGACATTTGAGTAGAAGGTGTTAATCTCTTCTTCACACGCTGCTTCTGTCGGTGCGTATCTTATCTTATATCTTTAAATGGGCAATTCTTGTAAGTATATAATTGGAATCTCGGAATCGGCTCCAACGATTTTCATGAAAATCCGGGGGCGATAAATCGATCTAGCTAGGAATCATTTTTAGAAAATGTCATTTTATTCGGGTTTCGGGGGCGATAAATTGATCTAGCTAGGAATCCTGACATCTATTGGCGAATAATGGCAACAGCAGATGGCGTTGTTAAGTAACACGAAGTCAATGAGTGTTTGCTTTCCTGACATCTATTGGAGAATAATAATACTACTTTTTTGTGAGCACAACAGCAGATGGCATTGTTAAGTAACACGAAGTCAATGAGTGTTTGCGTAATTCGTACTTAAATATAATCTCCAAAAAACACAAATTTAAAAAAAAATCGGTCATCCAGATATTATTTGTATAATTGACATAGGCAATCCTTGTATGTTTAAGTTTAATACAGCTACTCCGTCGTTTCTGCCCATGAAACTTTCAATCCAGTTCTTGCGGTTTCAATGTATTATGAAACCGACATGGAGTCGGTTGCCAGGTGTGTGTCCCGCGTGCGTATATCGAAATGCTCATTCAGTACGTCCCCTCCGCCTGAGACGAACTCGATTAGCATTTCTAAGCTCTTTTAATGAAAAAACACGCGTAAATGCTGCTCCAATACGTCCCAGAGGGTGACGTACTGCAGTAGGATTTCTAAGTCTAAACGCAATAAAACATATTAGAAACCCTCATCCTATTCGTCACCCTCGCGGGACGTATTGGAGTAGGATTTCCAGTGCTAAAATCACAAAGTTGTCTTAGAAAAGCTAATGTGATACGTCTCTCTGTGCAGATATTGCTATCTCACGCACAAATTATGTTTTCGTGTATTATCCATCCCTATCTGCGCCCGCCGATCATCTCTGCACTTGGCACGTGCGGTGCAATTTCTTGTTTATTCCGTAATTAGCGAGTGCAAAACCCGATACATGAAAAATATTGTACTTCTCTTACGTACGATCTATTTTAGATTTTGGATCCTAATGGATCCGTATGTAAAAAAATATATTAAACGTATAGTTTTTTACAGTTTGATTTAATTTTCCTTTACAAACTACTTAATAATAAATTTGATTGCTTGCTTGCCTCTATTAATTTTAAAACACATAAACGTTTTACACATGCTCGTTTAAAGAAAATCTGTACGAATAACAGTCTTATTCCGCGCTGCACGAAATTATATGACAGTACCTTTTTATATAAAATATCATTGGTACCTTTAGTGATATGGACATCTTTGATATTACATTAAGTTCTTTCAAAAATAATCTGAAGGGTTTATGTAACAACAATTTTTAAATGATTATTTCTGTGTTACCAAAATCTTATCTTTGGCATATTTAACCATAAATATTACATTATGTAAATTTCGGCACTATAGGTCTATTTAGATGTAAATTAGCATTATTATTTTTATGTTTAAACAAGACAGATTTTTGCCAAAATAAATAAAAATACAACCTAACATTACCTAAGGCCAAAGTGCTAAAAAGCGACCCCATTGTTTATTCATTAATATTGATATGTTAATAACCAGGCTTGTGCAAAGAAGCATTGAATATTTTTCTTAGTAAACTTTTATTCCTTAGTTTCGTACTGTATTTGCTTTATTTATCACTAATTATAACCAAGGGCGTCGCCAGCCGATGGCGCGATGACTACAATTCATACTTTTCTCATTCTCTATGAATGAGAAAAGTAGGTATGAATTGTAGGTAAATATGTACGATATACGAATAAATGACAGACAGACGCTAAAACAAAGGCGGCGCGAGCGCCGCGCGGTTACATGTCGCTTCCCCACTCCCCCTCTCCCGCTTCAACGATAGAGTAGAGCAGAGCGTAGTTGAGCGTACGGAATATTAGGAGTGGAATTGGAGAATTCATTCAAGTTTCGACGTACGCGAATGTTTGTTCAAGGCTTGAACTTCAAGCAAATCAACTCAAAGACTTAGGACTTTGGTTGCATTATATTTGGCAACTTTTTTAGAATCTCTAGGGGGGGGCAGCTGCCCCTCCCTGCCTCCCCTTGGCGACGCCCTTGATTATAACCGTACCTGTTTTATAGTTTATGCAAATTAAGTAATCCCTAACCTTATTTTAGTATCCGGTTCCCGTTGACGAATAGAACTAGGATAAACCCTACGTTGAGGCGCGTTATACCACTGGAATCTTTGTGATTTTAGCACTAGAAATCCTACTCCAATACGTCCGAGGGTGACGAATAGGATGAGGGTTTCTAATATGTTTTATTGCGTTTAGACTTAGAAATCCTACTGCAGTACGTCACCCTCTGGGACGTATTGGAGCAGCATTTACGCGTGTTTTTTCATTAAAAGAGCTTGGAAATGCTAATCGAGTTCGTCTCAGGCGCAGGGGACGTACTGAATGAGCATTTCGATATACGCGTCCCGCGTGGCATAGTTTGAAATTAGCATATTGCTCTATCCGGGTACCCATCCGCCTTAATTCACACAATCCAATAATGTCGTATTTCACTCTGATGAGTGCTTCGCTAACTTCGATTAAGCGTTCGTACGTAGATAAAGTTCTGACGTTGTAAGTTATTATGTAGAACTGATCTTTCTTCATTTTAGTTGAGTTGAGTATTTTTTGGGTATCTTTTCCATTTCTTATCATTGCAGAAGTTTAAGATGTCTTTAGAGGGTTCGGGTCTTGATCTTCCACGGCTACCAGCCGGGTTGGAAGATGATTTGCGTTGTTTAGTTGTAATTGATTGATGTTGCATCGTTGACGGAGGGGCGAGTTGGTTGCTATGAATGTAAGTTATTGGTTTTATGGTCGTTGGTTTGGTTTTCTGAATCGTTGGCGTTGGCGTTATTGTTCACTAAGTAACTTAGAATGCTTGGTTTTAGAACTCCTTCTGAGACACTGTTTGATCTGGGTATAGATGGGTTTGATTATTTTGTTTTGTTTTTCTTTATTATTCTTGTTGTACTTTTACTAACTAGTGCTTGAGGATTGGGGTCTGACTCTGGTGAAGTAATCGGTGTTCTATTGTTGCTTGATTTAATATAATAAGTTTATCGTATTTTATCTTGACTTTATTTCCTTTCTCGCGCTCTCTATTTGCTTCTTCCTTTAGTTCTTTTCTTTTTTATAATATGTATTTATGGCAATATTCGTTCAAGTAATATTGGGTGTCTTTTAATAATCTTTTTTGCTAAGGAATGCTGATCTTTAAGCCAAGGGTAGAAAAGATTACAATTACTGGTCGGGGTTTATCACCTTTTTCCCCACTCTCTTTATTTCAATTTCAAGAACAATTTTTCACTTAAGAATTGCTGTATATTTTTCTCGAAGTTATGATAGGATTTAGAAATTAAACACTTTTTAACGGATTTATCGCGTGTATATTACATTCATGGACGTATTTTTTATACGTCCATGATTACATTATTTAATTCCCGACGTCTCGAATGCTTTGCAGCAGTCGTGGTCGCGGGAGAGACTAGATGACAGTGTTGTCTTCAAAAGTACAAAGAAACAGTTAAAATCTACCGCCTATAATTTTGTTTAATTGATAACGTTCCCTGTGCACGCAGAAATCGCTCACGGTGTCCAGAGGTCTTGAAGATGAGTGTTTTGCTTGAGATTTGGTCAATTTAATGACTGGATCCCAAGCAGGTGGTACTTGCCAACCATCCAGTCGGTGGCCAGATCTCTGTTAGACAGAGCTGTAGCCCTCTGTGACCCTGAACATGTGGAGGCTGAAGTAGCCCATGTTCAGGAGGTACTTAAAAGAAATGGCTATAGTGTGACCAAGAGAGGACGACCAATACGCAGAGGACACAGGAGCAAGTTTGACGTCGAGAGGCAGCCGGCTTCATGCCTTACGTTAAAGGGGTAACAGAACAGATAAGGTGGGGACTGTGTTGAAGGAGTATTCCATCAAAACGGTGTATACCCCCTTTTCCAAGTTAACCAGGCATGTGGGGACACCGAAGGATGTCATTCCGTTCCAGACTCCCGGTGTATACAAGGTGGATTGCAGCTGCGGTAGTTCCTACATCGGTCAAACGAAGCGTACTATTGCGGAAAGGAGCAAAGAACACTTCGCAGCTGTCAAAAATCACCGGATACATAAGTCTGCTATTGCTGAGCATTTGCTTGAGGCGGGTTCTGATCACTGGATCGAGCTCCACGATCCGAAAGTCCTCTCCACTGAACGGCATTACTATACGAGAACGGTTCGTGAAGCGGTTGAAATAAAAAAAACCGTAATTTTAACCGAGAAGATGGATTCAAGTTGGCGGCATCGTAGAACCCCGTTATAAGCAAATGTATAGTTCGCGGTGTAGGTACTAAGTGTTTAAGTGTGTGTAAGTAACAATTTGGTTCTCATTTGTTATTTTGGTTTTTGTGTTAAATTTTAATTTAATAACTAATATATTTGATTAGAGGCTGTTAATTACTACTTATAAATGTATGCCTGATTAGTAATTACATTAAACTGTTCTAATTTCTGTGAAGTTTTTTTTTATATGCCAGATACAAAATTTCCTCTAATAATCGCGAAAACCTAAGAAATCACTATGATAGGATGTCTCACTCTCTTCAATACCGAAGAAAATTAAATTTCTACATTTGGCTTGTTTTTCCATAGATTGAATTCTTTTTTCTTGTTGTTCAACTTTTCCTTTCAGGGTTTGATGTTGTTCTTGCATTATGGTAAACTTCTCTTCCAAACTGTTAGTTATATTGAGAGTTACTTGTTCGGTCACATTTTGGGCACTTTTCTGAATTTACATTTTTTGTGCGTTCAGTTCTTTTTGAAGATTTTGTAAGGCTTTCATAATTTCCTCCATAATGTCTATTTTGTTTTGGTACTCGTTTGCGCCCTCTAGTAGTACTGGATGGTATTGTTTCGTATCGTACGTAAATCGAACGTAGTGTGTTTCGTATCTAATAGATGGCGCTGTTCCGCAGTTTATTGGAATTGCAGAAACATTCAGGTGTGAGCCTTTTGGTATTATTACTCTACTCTTTGGGTGTGAGCATGGTGTGAGGTTGTTTTTCCAAAAAGGGATATTTATTTGCACTCGGACACTTTCATAGATTCACACTGGCACAGTTGAAGTTCCTGGATTCGCGAGAAAAGGCTTGAAAAGTTCGTGGATTGTTGTTTGTTTACATTTCGGTTTATAGCTTTTTATGTATAACATATCATTGTTTATAGGTATTTTTGTGTATTAATCGTTAACTGGTTGGGGATTTATTAACCGTGCGAATTGCATTGTAATATTTGCTATCGCGGTGTAGGACTTTTTATTTATTTTAAGGAATCTCTACAGCTTCTTAAAGATGTTAGGTACATGTAATTACAGTAATTTAAGCCAATTACAGAGTTCCACGACGGTGCAATATGAGGTAGAAATATAATAAATTTTCAATTAACATTGAACCTTAAAAAACTTAAAAACAAAACATAGAAGTGAAAAAGGACCTTAGTCCTGTGAATCTGTAACTTAAGTAGGTAACTATAACATAATTAAATAAAAAGCGTATCAGTAAAAGGGTATTAGTAACAGGAATTTTCCATCAGAATTCGAATGATGTTATTTTTGAAACCAGAAGATATCAATTTTACTAAATCTGTTGTTATATGTCCGAAGTAGCCGCGCTACAACAGAGTTGCTACCATAATTTGTGCGGTGATGAGGCACTGAGAACAAAGCAGTGTTCCGAGTTCGAGTTTTAGGTGTGGTAAATTGAAAGCAGATCCCACCTCGTAATACATCAAATAGGAAACATATCTAGCAAGAGGTAGCAGTTTATAGTGTCGGCAATCCTTCGCGTAACTGTCGTGGCGCTTATGCGTCTTGAAGTTCAAATACGTTTTTGAATGCGTTCAATTTGTTCAGTGTAGATGTTATACTGAGGGGACCAGATTGGGCTACTGTACTCTAAGATGCTACGAATATAAGAGTAAAAGACTGTCTTAAACGTGTGATTTTTTTTATAATTTTAGACGTTGCAATGGATGGATTAAGCTTCCGCAACACAAGTACGATCAGCTTGAATGGAAAAAAGGACCTTGACTCGGAACTTGTTTGTTTGCCAAGTGCGCCAGACTCGCGACCGGCGACCGTGCCTGATGCTGAGATAACCTATGCACCTCACGTGGACTCATAGGGATGTGCTCCACTGGTCCCGTCTGCCGCGGCGCGACCTGGCTCAAATACGCGGCACGGCTCCTCATCGTCATTAGCCAAACTAAACCTTTATTGTCTCTCCATTTGCTGTTACTTCTCACCTCTTTACCTTTCACCCGTTAAACACAAACCGCAAGTTGCATGAATACCTTAAATTTCCGAAATGCGCATATCATACTCTCCTTCTCCAGCACTACGCGTCGTCATGCCTTCGTCTGTCGCGGCACCCGAGAGGCAACCCTACCGCATTACGTCATGCCTATTCAGGCAGCTATCGTTGTTTCGGAAACGGCAACATCCAAACACGCGTGAATATCTAGCCGTATAAATGGGGCGACGCTCGCGGGCCTCTGCAGTGGGATCGACTGGTTCACGCAGCGTTGGGGCCGGCAGGCAGCGGCGGCACTCTCTCTTCATCCCGTATTTCCAAGGTGATGTTATTATTGGTTTGTTTGAATTTATCACTATCACTACATATTATAAAACAAAGTCGCTGTCGTCTGTCCGTCCCTATGTATGCTTAAATCTTTAAAACTACGCAACGGATTTTGAAGCGGTTTTTTTAATAGATAGTATTATGGATGTTTTATACATTATAATGTATAAAACATCCATAATATTGTAGAGAAACACTGATAAATTTAGAGCTTAATCATTGCACACGTGCGAAGCCGGGGTGGGTCGCTAGTTTACAAATAAACGGATCTATGGAAATACAGTTTAATCATGATAAAATGTGCCTTAATACAGTTAGATAAAATGAAATGAAACAGTGATTATGAAGTGGGGCAAATACAGCTGGCCCAACCAGAATGGCTCTAACGTGTTCCTTAAATAGTTCATCTACATATGTACGTATTTACATATATAGTATGCCTGATCCGGTTCCAGTTTATCATGATTATCGGATAACCAGTGATGTATAAGATACCCTATACAAGGTATCTAAAATACAAGATACTTTAAAAATAAGGATTTCAGATACCAGACACAAATATTTTTCTAAAAAGGTATTTGAAATACTAGATGCAAAATACCTATCTTTCAAATACTTTTTCGCTCCACAGGGGCAGAGCTGGGCAAACAGGTGTTATATTTTAGGAATATTCTTTTTATTGTAGGATAAGCATTTAAGTTTTTAAAGTTTGCATGTATATTGTTGAGGTACTGGAGTGTCTCTAAATCACTGGTGCTGCTTTTGTTTTCGCCACTAGCAATAGAGGAATCAGAGTCCTCTAGAAACATATAATAAGATTCATCTTTTGACTTTTTTTTATTATAATTAAATATTAATAAAATTAAATATAAAATTTCACCGTGGCAATGACGAAGTAACGGGCTAAGTAGCCAGAATGAACACTCTGATTAGAATTAAGATTATAAATTTAATATTCATCAACTTACTGAATCATATCTGTGATTACTAATTTAAAAACTAATGCGTACCTAGGTGAATCAAAAAATTCTTGGAATCAATATTAAAAAATGCAAAGATTTAAATAATAATATTTTATTTTTCTACATAATCTCCCTCCAATGCAATGCATTTAGAATAACGCGTTTCTAACTTCCTTATTCCTTGTGAAAAAAAATTATTTTCTTGACTCTCGAAAAAGTCCTCTACGGCAGCTATAACCGCGTCATTATCGTGAAATTTTGTTCCACGAATTTCCTCTTTTAATTTTGGAAATAAGTGAAAATCACTTGGGGCTAAGTGCGGAGAATATGGTGGGTGGTCAAGGAGATTGAAGCCAGCACAGCGGATTGCGTTGAGCGCAACTTCCGATCGATGGGCAGGAGCGTTATCTTGAAGGAACAACACGCCCAACGACAGTTTTCCACGACGTTTTTCTTTAATCGCTTCACGCACTTTCGGGATTAAATTTGCATAATAGGGTCCAGTTATCGTCTGGCCTTTTGGCATGTAATCAATAAAAAGGATTCCTTCACTATCCCAGAACACAGAGGCCATAACTTTGCCAGCGGAAGGAGCAACTCGAAATTTCTTAATGGATGGAGAGGATAGTCGTTTCCAAGACATGCTTTGTCTTTTAGTTTCAGGATCAAAATGGTGGACCCACGTTTCATCCATGGTGACAAGACGACGGCAAAAATTATCCGAATCACGCTGGAACATTTCGAGATTACGCTTGGAAATTTCCAAACGTCGCTTTTTGTTTTCGTCGGTTAACATTCGTGGCACCCATCTTGCAGACACTTTTTTGAACCCCAGTGAATCAATTAAAATGGATTGAACGCTACCAAAAGATATCTTTAGGATCTCAGCTATATGTTTTATAGTCATTCTTCTGTCTTCCAAAACCAGATTCTCAACCTTTTTGACATTTTCTTCTGTAACGGAGGTTGAAGGCCGCCCAGAACGCGTGTCATCTTTACAGCTTGATCTACCTCTTTTAAATTCAGCCACCCAGTACGCAACCGTAGAATAGGGTACAGCATCACCCCCTAATGTCTGCTGAATGTCCAAAAAAATTTCCTTCGTAGACATTTTTTTCAAACTGAGATATTTTATCACCGCACGTAACTCACTTTTATCCATAATTTTGACTTTTTAGCAACTCGTTGCACAAAAAAAATTATTACATGCGAACGAACTGACAAAAACAAGTGACAGTCTGCATAAATATAGTGTGATAGACACTCTTTAATTTGAATATCGAACTTGATCCAAAAAGGTTTCATATATATGCACTTCTAAGAACTTTTTGATTCACCCTCGTAAAAAGATCAATGATATTTGTCCGTTGTTAATCTAACCTAAACTTTTCCTCCCGTTCAGAAATACGGAATGAGTGACAGTACTCACAGGAGTGACGGTGGGACATCTTCCAATAGCCAATTACATTTGTAGAATTTTTAAAAGACGCGCTACGTTCAGTTGCATTCGGAAAAAACTACGAATTTATTTTAGTAAAAGTATCTTAGGGAACAAAGTATCTTCAAAATACTAAGATACCATAAAAATGTATCTAAATAAAAGATACAAAATAATAAAATTAAAAAGTATTTCAAATACAAAATGTAAATACGTATTTTGTATCTTGTATCTGTATTTCAGATACTTTTATCTAAGATAAGTCACATCTCTGCGATCACGAACCCGTTCCGCACAAATGCTGATTAACGGAAAAACTGATTCGAGTTTTATAAGTATGTATATAGGTACATTCGCAAAGAATGTACATATTAGATAATGGTCCTGTACGATGCAATCATACATCTCGTTGCTCGCTGTCAGCGTTTTACGCCAACGCGCGGCGTTTCGAGTAGTAGGTATGTCCAAAAGAAGTCCACTGCTGGACATAGGCCTCCCCCAAGGATCTCCACAAAGGCCGGTCCTGGACCGCCCGCATCCATTGCTTTCCGGCGACCTTAACCAGGTCGTCGGTCCACCGTGTGGGAGGCCTATCAGCACTGCGTCTTCCAAGTGTGTACCAACTACAAATCAATTATAGCTTCCGGCAATGCCCATATGTTTTGTGTCGCCCTTTCGCCTCAGTGAAGCGGAAGGTTGGTTAAGCTGTGCCGGATGGCGCCAGGTGCAATGGCCGTTGCGGGCGTCGCGTGGGCCGTGGTGGCGCTGCTGGCGCTGAGCGAGGCAGAGCTGACGCGCCAGTGCCAGCGCCGCACCAGCCTGCGGCCCGACCTGGCCGCGCCGCCCACCTCCGCCTCCCGCGACTACGACACTTACGTGGTCTACTGCGAGGTGAGCCAGCGCCCACTTGTCGTCGACCTGCGCGAGGTTGCTGTAACGTACTACGCTGTCTAACAAATGTAATGTCAACGGACGAGATTACCGCATCTCTTCGCAAACTGTACCCAACAGGAGTCGGACGTGAGATGTACCGTGAACCACGACGAGAGCCGGCAGTATTCGACGTTGTTCACGAACTGGGGCTGCGACGAGCGCCTGGCGCGCTGCCTGCAGGACAAGATCCGGCCGCGCTACGGAGACGAGCTGCGCTCGTGCCCCGACGTGGACTCGTGCCTGCCCAGCGCAGAGGCCCGCGCCGCCTACCGAGTGCCCCACCGCGGCGCGCGAGTGCCCAGCGTCGCGCAGTCCGGTGCGTCCTTACTCCTGTTTGTTCTTCGCCAATGTTTGAACCACTATAACCAATGTTGGCGCCGATGTTCCCAGAGCTCACGGGTGCGCGGTTGGACTTATCGCAGTGCGAAATCAATGCGCTGCCCGCTGGCTGGCTGCAGGGCGCCAATGTGAGCCAGTTGGAGGTGCGCGGCAACCGCATCGGCAGCGTCGGCGCCGGAGCCTTCTCCGGGCCACTTACCGAGGTCCGTTCTCTCCACTTTCGATCGCATGTGTGACGACTGTTGCTCTACTATCCACGGTTGATATCGAAGCCAGTTCATCTACCGGTATACTAGATACATCCCAGAACAGAAAAAATACACAACTTTGAACTCGCTCGCGCCTAAATCTCCACTTGAACGTAGAACTAAAACATACACGTTGAAATTCTCTTACAGATAATTTTTTCCTACAACCAAGTTAACCTCACGATAGGAAATGGGGCTTTCGCGGGTCTATCGGAGCTGAAATCTCTCGACCTCTCTTGGAGTAATATCGTCTCCATCGCACCCGACTTCATCGGCCGCTCCGCCACTCTCACCGAGCTGCATCTCCATCGTAACCACCTCGTTGAGATACCGCCTGGCGCGTTCGCCGGGCTGGGCGCGCTACGGAAGCTGGACCTGACTGGGAACCTGCTGGCTGCGCTCGCGGACGACGCCTTCCGCGGCCTCGGCGCGTTGCGCGAGCTTCACCTCAAGGCCAACCGGCTCGTGGCCCTCCCGCCCACACTGTTCTGGCCACTCGCTTCGCTGAGCTCTCTCTCTGTGTCAAACAACCGAATCGAAGTGCTGCCCGAGTGAGTATCCCTGGAGGACCGCGGTCATAGAAACACCATTTCATTTAATTGTCACCTTGACCGTGCTTCTTTTCCATTGGCTATTTTGTTTCCAGTTTCCTTTTCGAAGGCCTGAGTGGCCTCCGGACGGTGTCCCTGGACGGCAACAGGGTGCACGCGGTGGCGCCGAACGCGTTCCAGGGCGTGGACCTGTACACCCTAGACCTGAGCTCCAATCGCCTGACGCTGGCCGAGCCGGAAGCGGCAGAGCGCTCTCCTTTCCACCACCTGCGAAGTCTCGAGGAGCTCCTTCTGTCGCACAACGCCATCTCTCGCGTGAGCCGTGACTGGACCGCCGGAATGCCCGACCTGTACAAACTGGAACTGTTCAGCAACAACTTCACGCAACTGCATGTAGGTCGAATAGCACGATTCACACAAATATGAGAATTGAATGCGACGTCGAGGTATCAAAACGACTTGTTTCGTGACAGGTGTCGGGCTCCCAGCTCGGCAAGAGGAACCGCGATCTGTGGGTGGACCTGACTTCCAACCGCATCGCATCCCCCTCGCTGGGCGACGACGTGTCGGGGGCGCCGGACTCGGATGACCCCATCGTGCACTTCACCCTCGCGGCCAACCCGCTGGTGTGCGACTGCGCCCTGAAGCACGCGGCGCGCTGCGGCTGGAACCCGCACGAGCGCCGCTGCGGAGTGCGCTTCGAGATGGACGACGCACACTGCGCGGTGCCCGCCGACCTCAATGGCTACTGGCCCTCCACCGCCTTCACACGGCTTCAGTGCCCCAAGCACTAACCGCCGCGCCCTTTTGGCACCGATGTCTGTAGACGTTCAATATGCGCAGTGCGATCAAATTCACAGGTTATTGCGCGCTGGAATTTAGTTCGTTATCTTTATTGTACTACTAGCTGAACCGGCAAACTTCGTACCGCCTCAGAATCAATAACTATAAAACCTGAATGATAATTCCAGAATGTTTCAACTTTATTAAAATGTGTGCAAAAAACACGTATTGGAGTAGGATTTCTAGTGCTAAAATCACAAAGTTGTCTTAGCCCTCTTACTAAGCCGCGCGGTCTGCCGCTTTTCCAGTTTACTATGCAACTGCGATGAAACCGCGTTAAGCGGTTGGACCGGGCGGCCAGCCGCTAGTGCGTAAGTGTGGGTCCATAGTGAATGCGCGGTGACTGGAGCCTACGGCGGGCGCGGCGAGCGAGCGCGTGCGGTGGCCACAGTGAGGCGCGCGCTCTTGTAACGGTTCGATGTTTATCAGGGGTTGCAAACTATTGTATTATATCTGTGCTATTTGCTATTTTTATTAGACGGTCCAATCCTGAGATGGTAGGTGTTGAACACAAGAGATGGTGTTCACAAAATAAATAAAAACAGGGGTATTACTGTGTTTTTTTTAACATAGATGAAGAATTTAGCTTATCTACAAAATTCATGAAATTGATCCTTTATTTCACTCCATAACTTTCATATTATGGGCAAATACTGTGGTGTGGATGTTTGCTTTGCCCTATAGGTGGTTTAGATTGAATTGCACATAAAAACAATTCAGTATTTACCGCCATTTTACGACAATAAAAAATACAGACGCGCAAACGCTGAGCGGCAAGATCGAACTGGTTTGTTGTTCCCGCCACCCGCGCATTGGTTCGCTCGCTGACTAGGCCATCTAAGTCACAAGCACTCATTATTGGTGGCCGGTATATTGTCAACCAAGTACCTAACAACTCGCTGCCCCCAGTTCTCTATGATAATGTCCCTGTAGCTTATTCGGAACACGCTAAAAATCTATCGTGGAGTTACCATGTTGCAGAGGTAAGCAGGAGGGTTTACTGTTCCTTTCAGTCTCTTAAACGTCTTCAAAAGTTCTTGCCTTTCCATACCAAAATCTCTCTTGCACAATCTCTTTTGCTCCCTCTTCTCGACTACGCTGATGTATGCTATCTTGATGCAAGGGAAGATCTTCTCGACAAGCTCGAACGTCTGCAGAACTTGTGTATCCGATTCATTTTCGGCCTCCGGAAGTATGACCATGTGTCAGAATTTCGGTCGCGTTTGAAATGGTTACCAATTCGGCGGCGTCGAGATTGTCACATCCTCTCTCTCCTCTATTCTAGTCTTCATAACCCTAATGCTCCTATCTATCTTCGTGAACGCTTTGAGTATTTGGTACCGCGGGATAAACCCTGTCGCTCAGCAACGTCCCTTCTTCTTCAGATGCCTCTCCACTGCCTCTCTTGTGGAATTCTCTTCCCCATTATGTTCGTGCTAGCTCTTCTCTTGGAGTTTTTAAGAAAAGAGTTAAAACATACTTCCTTTCATCCGAACGTGTGTAAGCTAATAGGCAGACAGATATAAGGCATATGTGTATAATTATCTTACTAATATTATAAACGTGAAAGTTTGTAAGTATGGAAGGATGGATGGATGGATGGATGGATGTTTGTTACTCTTTCACGTAAAAACTACTGAATGGATTTTAATGAAACTTTACAATAATATAGCTTATACATCAGAATAACACATAGGCTACAAGTTATAAAGATATTATGTGAATTACAACAATATAAACAAGTCGAATTCAAAAGTTCTAATTGTCAAATTTTCGGCCATATTAAACTATAGACAACATAACGTTTCGCTGTCAGTTGCGTTTTGTTAAAGTAGGTTTTATACGGACGGGATAAAAATCTCAGGTATCCTATGTCCAACTTTCTTTTTGTTTTAAATATTTATAATGCGGAACAAAGTTCGCCGGGTCGGCTAGTAATATATATTTTTAGTTACCTATGTATTTTGTAACTGTGTTTTGCACTGCCCATTCCCATCTTCTACAGGTCTCACTCTGCCAAAAGTTTGCTGGAAGAAAACTCTTATAGAGTTAAGCTCGCCTGTGTACATTTTGTCTCCAAATGATTATGTTTTTATATTATGTATCTGTGTGCAATAAAGAATAAAGAATCTCCGAAATATCGATATTAAAATATCGATAATCGTAACTTTGAAATATCGCCATATCGATATTTTGAACATGATATCGGGTTATTCTCGAAATATCGAAACTCGATCACATTTCGACCAGTACACCAGTACTTTTACATATGTAAAAAAAATGTTTCATGTATCCATTCATAAACATCGACACCGTATAATATTTTATGCGCAACCTCAGCAGAGTAGCTTCCCTATTTTACCTTCTCTTTACATGACATGAAAATAAAGTCAGTCAATTCTCACTCATGCATTTATAACAAGTCAGTCAGTAGTCAGCTCAGTCCTAATAAAAATTGTGTTATTTTAAAAAAAATTAGGTGCAATATTTTCGAGTGGGATATATTATAATTTGGAGATGAAACTTCTAAAGTGAACTTTTTCTTATTTTGTCACAACATTTTTATAACACAGTGAGTTTCTCACCATGGTTTTCGATCGATATTATAAAATATCGATATTTTGTGCCCGATAATATCGAATTATCGATATCAACATCGTTTTAAATATCGATATTTTATTTTACTAATATCGCTCTTACCTAAACTGAATCTATAATGTGTAGACATGCGTCCGATATATCAAAACGAATCTGAAATCGGATTTCAGTCAGAAATCATATCGTATCGATATTCATAACTACACAAACGGATTTTAGAAATCGTATCTCGGCAAAATCTAAAGCAACATCAAAATGACGAAAACGCAAAACGTTAGAAAATTTATTGCTAGTTTTGCAAACCAAACCAATATTTGAAAACTTACTAACTCTTTCACTCCGCCAATCGATTGCTTGGTTAGAATGAGAGAAACCGAATTTCTTTAAAATTCGCCTCCTTTCATTCTAACTAAGCGATCGTTTAGCGCAGTGAAAGAGATGAAGCGAATTGTCATCAGTTTCGGATTTTGGTGGTTTCTACGGAACTAAGAATTGGCAGGCAGCATGGCAAATTGAAACGAAACAGAATTACAAGGGACAGGGAATAAGCTCTTTATCTGAATGCAACTACTTCCATGATAATAATAAGCAATAATTAGTGGCACTTTAAGTTTTGTGTTTGGTTAACAGATTTTTTGAATTATTGGAGAAAAAACATAAAAACAAAATTAAAAAAAAACATACAAACAAATGTATATTATATACTTAACCATCAAATCATTGTAAATATTATGACGATTTTTAAATGCACCAGAAAGTTTTGTATCTTGTTTAAAACAAAACATTTTTGCTAGTCCTAAGCCTAGATAAAGCATGAAGGAAAATCGTAAACCTAATCCACAATACTTAAACAACAAAGAAAAATATTTTGAATGCATTCGTTCGTTTCGTTTGCGTTTTTCGTCTGCTACGCTAAAATAACTAAAAACATCGAATATCGATCGAAAGTATCGAAACTAAGATAAAACCCACACCGCCAACCGCTCCGGAAATCGATTTCTGAAATCGGATTTTGAAATCGATTTCAATATCAGAAATCGGATTTTTATCGGTTTGCGTAAAAATCTGAAAACGCCCATCTCTAATAATGTGAAATGTGTTGCCCAAGTCTAGCGGATGGCAACCCTGATCACAATCACAACATAAAATCATTAAAAATATTAAAATCATCATACGTATTAACTTTAACTTCCATTCATGTAATCTTTCCACAGAAATCCATAATAGTCCTTACAGAATTTAAGCAGAAGCAATTGACTAGTCAAGTAAAAATCTTAACATCGACTTCTAAAAACGCCAGTAGCGACATCTAGTTATTGATGTAACTTTAATTTATAATTATCCCATTTGCCACAGATTGAGACCAAAAACAGGCATTCAAATTTTAAGGAAATGCACAAGGTAAGATCCTTGATAGAATAAAAAATAAAGAAACTAACATGCCTCAAAAATAATTTTCCATATGAGCTCAGCACAGAGTTGATGACCCCGGTCATCGACAACGGGTGGGTGGGTGCGGCGGGGCAAAAATCGATTTTTTGCCAAAAATGATGTAAAAAGGGTGTCATCTGATAGATAAACAAAGATGGAGGTCGGCTATGGATTCAAAACACCGGAAAAATGGGGGGAAAGGCCTCGGAAACGTAACCGCTTCTGACCTAACTCCAAAAAAGTTAGGTTAGGTTAGACATGTTTTTTTGCCAAAAATGATGTAAAAAGGGTGTCATCTGATAGATAAACAAAGATGGAGGTCGGCTATGGATTCAAAACACCGGAAAAATTGTGGAAAGGCCTCGGAAACGTAACCGCTTCTGACCTAACTCCAAAAAAGTTAGGTTAGGTTAGACATGTTTTTTTGCCAAAAATGATGTAAAAAGGGTGTCATCTAATAGATAAATAAATATGGAGGTCGGCTATGGATTCAAAACACCGGAAAAATGGGGGGAAAGGCCTCGGAAACGTAACCGCTTCTGACCTAACTCCAAAAAAGTTAGGTTAGGTTAGACATGTTTTTTTGCCAAAAATGATGTAAAAAGGGTGTCATCTGATAGATAAACAAAGATGGAGGTCGGCTATGGATTCAAAACACCGGAAAAATGGGGGAAAGGCCTCGGAAACGTAACCGCTTCTGACCTAACTCCAAAAAAGTTAGGTTAGGTTAGACATGTTTTTTTGCCAAAAATGATGTAAAAAGGGTGTCATCTGATAGATAAACAAAGATGGAGGTCGGCTATGGATTCAAAACACCGGAAAAATGGGGGAAAGGCCTCGGAAACGTAACCGCTTCTGACCTAACTCCAAAAAAGTTAGGTTAGGTTAGACATGTTTGGGCTCACGGTAACGCAGTGACCAGCCGGCCAATCCACTCCCCGTCGATCTCTCGCTCTCGAGTTGACGGTATTTGCTTTTCTGCGCTTCAGTTGGTGAGACCGTTGGGTATCTGCGTCGACCTAGTTCCGCATACCCCCCTGGGATCCCAGCTGTCGTCGTGTCTGGCGCTTTAGTGTTCTTTGTCTTTTTGTCGTTTGTTTTGTGTCGTGTTGTGCTGTCTGCCTGCTGCTCATTATGAGTACGGGCGCATCAGCTGTTGCGTCGGAGGACGAAAGATCGTCGTCAGCGATTGATCTGGAGAGCCTGCCGGACGTGAAGATGGCGGCTGGAGGAGTCTCAGACTCAGACTCTAGCGTGCTGGTAGATAGTGGGCGGCGCAAGCGATCTCATCCTGCGTCGCCCAAGAAAAAGGCGGCCGGGTCTGACTCCGATACGGAGACAGACACCAGGCCAATTGCCAAGATGCCGACGGCCCTAAGAGGTAAGGGAAAGGCAGTGGCAGGACCTAGCCGCGTACAGCGGCAGCGGAGTGAGGCCGAGGAGTCGGACGAGCTTGGGCGTCATCTTGGTGCCCGAGCCTTCCGCAGGGAGGCCCCGACGTCGGTCTTCCTTGACCCAGACGTGGAGCTCGGCTTCGGGCCGAACGAAGACCCGGATGCACTGCCGGTCGAAACGCTGCGCGCAATAGCGGGCAGATGTACGGCGGCAGTGCTGGAGATCGCCAGGAAGTCTGGCAACCTTAAAGGGGGGTATGTCAAAAACCTCAAGAAGGCGGCGACAACCTACACGGACGTGATCGAGTCCCTGGTCTCGAGGACGGAGACCCAGGAGATCCGTCGCATCCGTGCCGACTGTGAGCGGCTCCGGAAGGACAACGAGTCCCTCCGGGCCGAGCTCAAGGCGCACCGGCGGGAGTTCTCGGAGATGAAGGCCGCCATGAACGCCTCCGAGAACACTCCGCAGGCCTCGAGGGAAGACGAGACCCTCGAGGTGTGGAGGCGCTCTATCCTGGAATCTACCGGGAATATGCTCGCGGCGTACGTCGCGAGCATAAACGAGCGCCTCCTGCCGGAACCGGTGCGCCGTCCCTCGCTGGCGGCTGACCGAAGGAGGGCCTCCGTCCGATCGACGGAGCCGGTGGAGCCCGCTGTGCGCCCCGCAACCGCCCCCGTACGGAGGCGTTCGGCCGCCTCCGCAGGATCCCGCTCCCGCACTCCCGTGCCGACGGAACGCGCCGTCCCACCGACGGCCCCGACGGTCTTGCCTGCGGCGGCTGCCCCTGCGCAGAGCGCCGCCAACAAGAAGAAGGAGAAGAGGAAGGCCAAGAAGGCCCGCCGCGCAGCGGCTGCACAGCCTGCTGCCCGTGGGGCGGTCCCGCGGGTTGCCCCGCGGGCTGACCCTGCGGGGACCCAGCCGCCGGCCCAGGAGGGTGACGGCTGGACCACCGTGACTAGGGGCAGGGGCCCCAGGGCGACGAGGGCCCCCGCGGCTCAGCCGGCTCCACCGGCTGCACCCGCAAAGGCCAAGGGTCGGAGGCCTGTGCGGCCTAAGCTCACTGAGCCATCCAGCGCGGCGGTGGTGGTCTCATTGCTGCCGGAGGCCGTGGAAAGGGGGGTGACCTACGCCCAGGTCCTCCAAAGAGCGGAGGAGGAAGTCAGCCTGGCTGA
Source organism: Clostera curtula (assembly GCA_905475355.2). Classification (NCBI taxonomy): domain Eukaryota; kingdom Metazoa; phylum Arthropoda; class Insecta; order Lepidoptera; family Notodontidae; genus Clostera; species Clostera curtula. The sequence continues at coordinate 72,519 of FR997804.1, read as the reverse complement.
GCTGGGGATCGAGGGGGGCCTCCGAATCCGCAGCTCAGCAACTGGTTCCAGGCTGATGGAGCTGCCGGGCACCCAGAACGGGGACAAGGCCGACCAGCTGGCCGAAAAGCTGCGTCCGGTCTTGGAGGGGCTGGCCGAGGTCATCCGGCCCGTGAAGTGCGTCGAGGTGCGCATTTCGGGGCTGGGAGACTCGGCCACAAAGGCCGCAGTCGCGGTGGCGGTGGCCAGGGCAGGGAAGTGCGCCCTGGCCCTGGTGAAGACGGGGGAAATCCGTCCCGGGCCCGGCGGGGCGGGCACTGTCGTCGTGCGGTGCCCGATCGCCGTCGCCAAGACCTTGTCGGAGGCCGGCAAGGTCCAAGTTGGGTGGAGCGAGGCCGTGGTCCGGGTGATGGACCAGCGCCCGCTAAGGTGCTACCGGTGCCTTGGCATGGGCCACACCCGGCCGACGTGTCCATCCAGGGTGGACCGGGACGGACTTTGTTTCAGGTGCGGCCAGGAGGGCCACAAGTCCTCTGGCTGCACAGCCAAGCCGCGCTGCGCCGTCTGCGCGGACGCTGGACAGCGTGCCGACCACGTCATGGGGGGGAAGTCGTGTAACCCCCCCGTGACCAAAGGTAGAGCGACCGCCGTCGCCTCTACCTCTGCCGGGCGCCCGCAGGCGCAGGAGGAAGCAGACATGTCCTCATGAATAGGTCCGGGCATGTCACCTTCCTCCAGGCGAACGTCAATCGCTCCGCCGGGGCTCAGGACTTGCTGATGCAGTCCATGGCGGAGCGACGAATCGACGTCGCAGTCGCCTGCGAGCCGTATTACGTCCCCTCCCAGGGTCACTGGGCTGGGGACCTTGACGGCGACGTGGCGGTCATCGTCAGGTCGGACGCTGCCCCGCCCCTCTCGATGATAGAGAGGGGCGAGGGGTTCGTGGTGGCGGGGTGGGGAGAGTACCGTATTGTGGGCGGTTACTTCTCCCCCAACCGACCCCTGGCGGAGTTCGAGACATATCTCGACTCCGTCCGGGGCGCCTTGGATAGGCTGTCGCCGGGGCCAGTGGTCCTCCTCGGCGACCTTAACGCCAAGTCTGAGGCGTGGGGTAACCCCGCCACGGACGCGAGGGGTAGGGCCCTACAATCTTGGGCCCTACTGGCCGGTCTGTCCCTACTGAATGTAGGGACATCGCAAACATGCGTGCGCCACAACGGCGGATCCGTGGTGGACGTCTCGTTTGCCACGCCCGCCGTCGCGCGCAGAGTCTCCGACTGGCGAGTGGCGGAGGGGGTCGAGACGCTGTCGGACCATCTGTACGTTCTGTTCAGCGTCTCGCCCCTCCCAGGCTTCAGGCCGGCCCGTAGGCGGGCCAGCAGGCTGCCTAGGTGGACCTTGAGCCGGCTCGACGTGGAGCTGGCCAAGGAGGCGGCCATCGTCCAGCGCTGGTCCTCCCCTGCTGTGGGGGCTGGTGCGGACGTGGACGAGCTGGCCGGCCGCATGCGCGCCTCACTCCAAGAGGTGTGCGATGCGGCCATGCCGAGGGTTCGGAGGGGGCACCAGGGACGGGAGCAGGTGTATTGGTGGTCGTCTGAGATCGCGGAGCTCAGGGCGGCCTCCAACGTGGCCCGCCGCCAATACACGCGGTGCGGCCACCGCCTGCGGAACAACCCGTCCCTGGAAGAGTTGAGGGACCGGCTGCGGGGCATCTATCGAGAGGCGAAGATGGCCCTGCAGCTGGCAATCAGTCGGGCCAAGGCCGCTGCCAGGGAGCAGCTGTTGGCGGATCTCGATAGGGATCCCTGGGGGCGACCCAACCGCGCAGCGCGTGACAAGCTGTGCGCGCGGGGAGCCCCCGTCCTGGAGACTCTGCCTCCCGACCTCCTCGAGAGGGTAGTCGGGGAGCTGTTCCCAGCCGCGGCCCATCACTCTCCGCCGGTGATGTCGCCGCCGTCTCGCTCGGTGGCTGGTGGGGACGACGATGTCCCGCTGGTCACCGAGTCGGAGATGGAGACGGCGCTGGCCCGACTGCGGGCCAAGAAGACGGCCCCCGGGCCTGACGGTGTCCCGGGCCGCGTGGTGTGCGTGGCCTCGGAGTTCCTTGGGGGGGGGCTTCGGGGACTGTTCGACAGGTGCCTTCTGTCCGGACGGTTCCCGAAGCTCTGGAGGGAGGGGAGGCTATGTCTCCTCAAGAAGGAAGGCCGGCCGGAGGACTCCCCCTCCGCGTACCGGCCCATCGTGCTTCTGGACGAGGCGGGCAAGCTGTTCGAGAGGGTCCTCGCTGCCCGTCTCGTCCAGCACCTTGAGGGAGTGGGACCGGGGCTCAGCCCGGTCCAGTTCGGCTTCAGGGCGGGGCGGTCGACGATCGACGCGCTCGACGCCCTGAGGCGCCTCCGCGAGGAGGCGGTGGAGGAGGGGGAAGTGGTCCTGGCGGTGTCGCTCGACATCGCCAATGCGTTCAACAGCCTCCCCTTCGAGACGCTCGAGGAGGCACTTCGGTACCATGAGGTGCCTCCTTATCTCGGGAGGCTGCTGAGCGCATACCTCCGGGACCGCGAGGTCCTGTGGGAGGGAGCGGACGGCCGCATTCAGCGGCGGACGGTAAATTGCGGTGTTCCGCAGGGCTCGGTTCTAGGCCCTGTCCTGTGGAACATCGGATACGACTGGTTGCTCAGGATGCCGCTACTGCCCGGGGTGGGGCTGCTCTGCTACGCAGACGACACCCTCATCACGGCCAGGGGCGGCACCTTCGCCGAGGCGGCGAGGAGAGCAACGGTCGCGACGTCGCTGGCTGCGGACCGGATCGGCCTGCTGGGCCTGAGGGTCTCCCTCCCGAAGACGGAGGCCCTCCTCCTCCACGGGCCACGCCGGGGTCCCCCTCGCGGTGCGAGCATCACCGTGGGGGGGACGGTGATAGAGCTGCGGGCCCAGATGAAGTATCTGGGCCTGCACCTGGACGGTCGGTGGAGCTTCGGGGCTCACTTCCAACAGATGGCCCCGAGGCTCATGCGGTCGGCCGCCGCCCTGGGCAGGCTGCTGCCCAACGTCGGCGGCCCGGGCTCCGTCTGCAGGCGCCTGTACTCCGGCATCATCCGGAGTATGGCCCTGTACGGAGCCCCCGTCTGGGTCGGAGCCCTCACCGCTCGCAACAGGGCCCTTCTGCGGAGGCCGCAGAGGGTCATAGCGGTGAGGGCGATCCGGGCTTACCGCACGGTGTCGTGGACGGCTGCCACGCTGCTCGCCGGGGACCCACCCTGGGAGCTCCAGGCGGAGGTGCTGGCGGCCGTCTACAGGTACCGTGCGGCACGGAGGGAGGAGGGAGCGCTGCCCCTCCTCGACGGTGGTGGTGCAAGGCGGGTCAGGGACAGAGCGCGAGAGGCCCTGATCCGCCACTGGGAGGAGGATTTGGGGTCCCCAGCCGCCGGGCTGGCGACGGTGGAGGCGGTCCGCCCCCACCTAGATCGCTGGCTGTCTCGGCGGCACGGGACCCTAACCTACAGGTTGGTGCAGGTGCTTACCGGGCATGGCTGCTTCGGTAAGTACCTGCATCAAATCGCGGGCCGGGAGCCGACGCCGGTCTGCCACGAGTGTGGCGCGCCAGTCGACACGGCGCGCCACACGGTGGAGGAGTGTGCCGCCTGGGTGACCGAGAGGCGGGCCCTGGCGGCACAGGTCGGAGGAGACCTCTCGCTGTCGAGCCTTATCGGACGGATGCTCGACAGCGAGGAGGGGTGGGAAGCAATGGCCTCCTTCTGCGAGGACGTCATGTCGCAGAAGGAGGCCGCGGAGCGGGTCAGGGAGGAGGACGTCCTGGCCGACCCGCGCCGCAGACGGAGGCCGGGGAGGAGGAGGCGACTGTACGCCCACCTCCTTCCCCCGCCATAGAGGCCGGTGGTGGGCCGGGGGACCCGCCACCGACGAAAGCCTCAATGACTGAGGGCGTCTCAGTGTACCGGGATGCCCTCTCCGATAGTCGCTTGCCCGTGCTTGCCGATAGGGCACCTCGTCGGGGCGTCAACGTCGACTGCGCTCGCGCGAACCGTTGGCGCCCCAAGCGTGCCGTGTGAGGGTATACCGCTGGGGTTTTAGTGGGTATACGGGTTCTGTCCCGGGAGTCCCACATAATCACCGACCTCTCCCCCGGGGGGCGGTGGTATGCGTAATGCATTTCCCCAGCGAAACAAAAAAAAAAAAAAAAAAAAAAAAAAAAAAAAAAAAAGGTTAGACATGTTTTTTTGCCAAAAATGATGTAAAAAGGGTGTCATCTGATAGATAAATAAATATGGAGGTCGGCTATGGATTCAAAACACCGGAAAAATGGGGGGAAAGGCCTCGGAAACGTAACCGCTTCTGACCTAACTCCAAAAAAGTTAGGTTAGGTTAGACATGTTTTTTTGCCAAAAATGATGTAAAAAGGGTGTCATCTAATAGATAAATAATTATGGAGGTCGGCTATGGATTCAAAACACCGGAAAAATGGGGGGAAAGGCCTCGGAAACGTAACCGCTTCTGACCTAACTCCAAAAAAGTTAGGTTAGGTTAGACATGTTTTTTTGCCAAAAATGATGTAAAAAGGGTGTCATCTGATAGATAAACAAAGATGGAGGTCGGCTATGGATTCAAAACACCGGAAAAATGGGGGAAAGGCCTCGGAAACGTAACCGCTTCTGACCTAACTCCAAAAAAGTTAGGTTAGGTTAGACATGTTTTTTTGCCAAAAATGATGTAAAAAGGGTGTCATCTAATAGATAAATAAATATGGAGGTCGGCTATGGATTCAAAACACCGGAAAAATGGGGGGAAAGGCCTCGGAAACGTAACCGCTTCTGACCTAACTCCAAAAAAGTTAGGTTAGGTTAGACATGTTTTTTTGCCAAAAATGATGTAAAAAGGGTGTCATCTGATAGATAAACAAAGATGGAGGTCGGCTATGGATTCAAAACACCGGAAAAATGGGGGAAAGGCCTCGGAAACGTAACCGCTTCTGACCTAACTCCAAAAAAGTTAGGTTAGGTTAGACATGTTTTTTTGCCAAAAATGATGTAAAAAGGGTGTCATCTAATAGATAAATAAAGATGGAGGTCGGCTATGGATTCAAAACACCGGAAAAATGGGGGGAAAGGCCTCGGAAACGTAACCGCTTCTGACCTAACTCCAAAAAAGTTAGGTTAGGTTAGACATGTTTTTTTTTTTGCCAAAAATGATGTAAAAAGGGTGTCATCTGATAGATAAACAAAGATGGAGGTCGGCTATGGATTCAAAACACCGGAAAAATGGGGGAAAGGCCTCGGAAACGTAACCGCTTCTGACCTAACTCCAAAAAAGTTAGGTTAGGTTAGACATGTTTTTTTGCCAAAAATGATGTAAAAAGGGTGTCATCTGATAGATAAACAAAGATGGAGGTCGGCTATGGATTCAAAACACCGGAAAAATGGGGGAAAGGCCTCGGAAACGTAACCGCTTCTGACCTAACTCCAAAAAAGTTAGGTTAGGTTAGACATGTTTTTTTGCCAAAAATGATGTAAAAAGGGTCTCATCTGATAGATAAACAAAGATGGAGGTCGGCTATGGATTCAAAACACCGGAAAAATGGGGGGAAAGGCCTCGGAAACGTAACCGCTTCTGACCTAAATCCAAAAAAGTTAGGTTAGGTTAGACATGTTTTTTTGCCAAAAATGATGTAAAAAGGGTGTCATCTGATAGATAAACAAAGATGGAGGTCGGCTATGGATTCAAAACACCGGAAAAATGGGGGAAAGGCCTCGGAAACGTAACCGCTTCTGACCTAACTCCAAAAAAGTTAGGTTAGGTTAGACATGTTTTTTTTGCCAAAAATGATGTAAAACGGGTGTCATCTGATAGATAAACAAAGATGGAGGTCGGCTATGGATTCAAAACACCGGAAAAATGGGGGAAAGGCCTCGGAAACGTAACCGCTTCTGACCTAACTCCAAAAAAGTTAGGTTAGGTTAGACATGTTTTTTTGCCAAAAATGATGTAAAAAGGGTGTCATCTAATAGATAAATAAATATGGAGGTCGGCTATGGATTCAAAACACCGGAAAAATGGGGGGAAAGGCCTCGGAAACGTAACCGCTTCTGACCTAACTCCAAAAAAGTTAGGTTAGGTTAGACATGTTTTTTTTTTGCCAAAAATGATGTAAAAAGGGTGTCATCTAATAGATAAATAAATATGGAGGTCGGCTATGGATTCAAAACACCGGAAAAATGGGGGGAAAGGCCTCGGAAACGTAACCGCTTCTGACCTAACTCCAAAAAAGTTAGGTTAGGTTAGACATGTTTTTTTTTGCCAAAAATGATGTAAAAAGGGTGTCATCTGATAGATAAACAAAGATGGAGGTCGGCTATGGATTCAAAACACCGGAAAAATGGGGGAAAGGCCTCGGAAACGTAACCGCTTCTGACCTAACTCCAAAAAAGTTAGGTTAGGTTAGACATGTTTTTTTTTTTTTTTTTTTTGCCAAAAATGATGTAAAAAGGGTGTCATCTGATAGATAAACAAAGATGGAGGTCGGCTATGGATTCAAAACACCGGAAAAATGGGGGAAAGGCCTCGGAAACGTAACCGCTTCTGACCTAACTCCAAAAAAGTTAGGTTAGGTTAGACATGTTTTTTTTTGCCAAAAATGATGTAAAAAGGGTGTCATCTAATAGATAAATAAATATGGAGGTCGGCTATGGATTCAAAACACCGGAAAAATGGGGGGAAAGGCCTCGGAAACGTAACCGCTTCTGACCTAACTCCAAAAAAGTTAGGTTAGGTTAGGTTAGGTTAGGTTAGGTTAGGTTAGGTTAGGTTAGGTTAGGTTAGGTTAGGTTGAGGAGAGCAACGGTCGCGACGTCGCTGGCTGCGGACCGGATCGGCCTGCTGGGCCTGAGGGTCTCCCTCCCGAAGACGGAGGCCCTCCTCCTCCACGGGCCACGCCGGGGTCCCCCTCGCGGTGCGAGCATCACCGTGGGGGGGACGGTGATAGAGCTGCGGGCCCAGATGAAGTATCTGGGCCTGCACCTGGACGGTCGGTGGAGCTTCGGGGCCCACTTCCAACAGATGGCCCCGAGGCTCATACGGTCGGCCGCCGCCCTGGGCAGGCTGCTGCCCAACGTCGGCGGCCCGGGCTCCGTCTGCAGGCGCCTGTACTCCGGCATCATCCGGAGTATGGCCCTGTACGGGGCCCCCGTCTGGGTCGGAGCCCTCACCGCTCGCAACAGGGCCCTTCTGCGGAGGCCGCAGAGGGTCATAGCGGTGAGGGCGATCCGGGCTTACCGCACGGTGTCGTGGACGGCTGCCACGCTGCTCGCCGGGGACCCACCCTGGGAGCTCCAGGCGGAGGTGCTGGCGGCCGTCTACAGGTACCGTGCGGCACGGAGGGAGGAGGGAGCGCTGCCCCTCCTCGACGGTGGTGGTGCAAGGCGGGTCAGGGACAGAGCGCGAGAGGCCCTGATCCGCCACTGGGAGGAGGATTTGGGGTCCCCAGCCGCCGGGCTGGCGACGGTGGAGGCGGTCCGCCCCCACCTAGATCGCTGGCTGTCTCGGCGGCACGGGACCCTAACCTACAGGTTGGTGCAGGTGCTTACCGGGCATGGCTGCTTCGGTAAGTACCTGCATCAAATCGCGGGCCGGGAGCCGACGCCGGTCTGCCACGAGTGTGGCGCGCCAGTCGACACGGCGCGCCACACGGTGGAGGAGTGTGCCGCCTGGGTGACCGAGAGGCGGGCCCTGGCGGCACAGGTCGGTGGAGACCTCTCGCTGTCGAGCCTTATCGGACGGATGCTCGACAGCGAGGAGGGGTGGGAAGCAATGGCCTCCTTCTGCGAGGACGTCATGTCGCAGAAGGAGGCCGCGGAGCGGGTCAGGGAGGAAGACGTCCTGGCCGACCCGCGCCGCAGACGGAGGCCGGGGAGGAGGAGGCGACTGTACGCCCGCCTCCTTCCCCCGCCATAGAGGCCGGTGGTGGGTCGGGGGACCCGCCACCGACGAAAGCCTCGATGACTGAGGGCGTCCCAGTGTACCGGGGCGCCCTCCCTGATAGTCGCTTGCCCGCGTAGCGGGCACCTCGTCGGGGCGTCAACGTCGACTGCGCTCGCGCGAACCGTTGGCGCCCCAAGCGTGCCGTGTGAGGGTATACCGCTGGGGTTTTAGTGGGTATACGGGTTCTGTCCCGGGAGTCCCACATAATCACCGACCTCACCCCCGGGGGGCGGTGGTATGCGTAATGCATTTCCCCAGCGAAACCAAAAAAAAAAAAAAAAAAAAAAAAAAAAAAAAAAAAAAAAAGGTTAGGTTAGGTTAGGTTAGGTTAGGTTAGGTTAGGTTGCCCCGAGGCTCATACGGTCGGCCGCCGCCCTGGGCAGGCTGCTGCCCAACGTCGGCGGCCCGGGCTCCGTCTGCAGGCGCCTGTACTCCGGCATCATCCGGAGTATGGCCCTGTACGGAGCCCCCGTCTGGGTCGGAGCCCTCACCGCTCGCAACAGGGCCCTTCTGCGGAGGCCGCAGAGGGTCATAGCGGTGAGGGCGATCCGGGCTTACCGCACGGTGTCGTGGACGGCTGCCACGCTGCTCGCCGGGGACCCACCCTGGGAGCTCCAGGCGGAGGTGCTGGCGGCCGTCTACAGGTACCGTGCGGCACGGAGGGAGGAGGGAGCGCTGCCCCTCCTCGACGGTGGTGGTGCAAGGCGGGTCAGGGACAGAGCGCGAGAGGCCCTGATCCGCCACTGGGAGGAGGATTTGGGGTCCCCAGCCGCCGGGCTGGCGACGGTGGAGGCGGTCCGCCCCCACCTAGATCGCTGGCTGTCTCGGCGGCACGGGACCCTAACCTACAGGTTGGTGCAGGTGCTTACCGGGCATGGCTGCTTCGGTAAGTACCTGCATCAAATCGCGGGCCGGGAGCCGACGCCGGTCTGCCACGAGTGTGGCGCGCCAGTCGACACGGCGCGCCACACAGTGGAGGATTGTGCCGCCTGGGTGACCGAGAGGCGGGCCCTGGCGGCACAGGTCGGTGGAGACCTCTCGCTGTCGAGCCTTATCGGACGGATGCTCGACAGCGAGGAGGGGTGGGAAGCAATGGCCTCCTTCTGCGAGGACGTCATGTCGCAGAAGGAGGCCGCGGAGCGGGTCAGGGAGGAGGACGTCCTGGCCGACCCGCGCCGCAGACGGAGGCCGGGGAGGAGGAGGCGACTGTACGCCCACCTCCTTCCCCCGCCATAGAGGCCGGTGGTGGGCCGGGGGACCCGCCACCGACGAAAGCCTCGATGACTGAGGGCGTCCCAGTGTACCGGGACGCCCTCTCCGATAGTCGCTTGCCCGCGTAGCGGGCACCTCGTCGGGGCGTCAACGTCGACTGCGCTCGCGCGAACCGTTGGCGCCCCAAGCGTGCCGTGTGAGGGTATACCGCTGGGGTTTTAGTGGGTATACGGGTTCTGTCCCGGGAGTCCCACATAATCACCGACCTCACCCCCGGGGGGCGGTGGTATGCGTAACGCATTTCCCCAGCGAAACCAAAAAAAAAAAAAAAAAAAAAGGTTAGGTTAGGTTAGGTTAGGTTAGGTTAGGTTCCCCCCGATTTGTGCTGCCACCTTGCCGTGGTGGGGGTGCTTGAGTGCCTCAAGGATCCGTCGGGGCCATACCGGCCAGGGTCACCCATGCCGGGCGGGCCCGCGGGGAGAGGTGAGACGAAGAGCAGCGCTACCTTTTATAAAGTATTTATTGTTTTCGTTTTTGTTTCGTTTTGGTTTTGTTTTTGATTTTGCTTTTGCTTTTGTTCGTATATATTCTGTCTTTTGGTTTGGTTTTGTTTTGTTTTGTTTTGTTTTGGTTGGTTTTCTTCGTTTTGTTTTGTTGTATTCTTTATTCTTTCCTATCATATGTATTTTACTTTCGTCTTCTTTTTCACGACGTTTTGGGAGGAGTAAATAAAACCATGGAAAGACGCGCATTTGAAAATAGTCCCCGGGCGGGTCCCAGCTCGACTTTGTCAGCTGGGGAATCCCGTACTGTCGCTCCTTCGGGGGTGGCAGTCTGCCCCTCGTACTACGGGGGGGGCACAAATCGCGAAACTGCCGCAAAGGGTAGCAAGGGAGAGGCCAGCGAGCCGAAATTACAACAATTTATAGAGGTAGCCGGACGAGACGGCGTTGTATATCGTTTTCCGGGCGATCGAGTGCCGGATGCGATTTCGGAAGAGGACGACGTAATCGTCGTAGAGGAGAAGGAGAGGTCGGACGGAGGGGTGCGCCGAACATCTGGCCCCCAAAGGGACACCAAGGGACGCTTTGCGTCGTCCCGGTCTGCCTCCCCATTACCGGCTGTACAGCCGAAGGGAAAGACAAAGACTCCGGTGGTGGTCCTTGAGGACATCCTCAGGCCCACATCGCCACGGACGTTGGACATGGCACGCACTGCGCGTGACCTCGGGCTGGAAATGTCGACAGATGGAGAGTCCGTCTACGACTCGGACTCGGAATATGGGGGCCCGCTGCGGAGAGCCGGCAGTAAGAGACGTCTGGACTCTGACGACGACCTTGCTGCCGAGGCCGCAGAGAAGGTCCCCAGGGTGGACGAGTCTCCGAGAGGTCGGGGTCGACCGCCCACAACCGGGCAGCACGTGGGCAAGTGGCAGGCCAAGAAGGAGCAGTTGGCTGCCAAAAAAGCCCTGGAACCGGACGAGACACGGGAGCTGAGGGAGAGGCCCCCCGCAGAGCCTCCTGCGGCGAAGCCCCCCAAAGCAAAACCCGTATACAGGCCCGACCAGGACCCACATGGTCTAGTCGGGTCTGAACTGGAAAGACGCATGGCCGAGGAAGTCGCCAACATTCGCGACGTTGCGAAGTCCTCCGCCAATTTGAAGGGCACTTTCATTAAGCGCCTAAAGGAAGCGGCCACCTTTATGGAGGGGGCGGCGGAGGTCCTCATTCGGCGGTCCGCTGATGAGGAGGTCGCCATGCTCCGCGCCCAAAACAGGAGGCTACAAGAGGAGAGGAAGGAGTACCGCCGTGCAAACGTGGAACTCGAAAAAAGGATTGGTGCCTTGGAAGAGCAGGTCGAAAAGCTCAAGAAAAGGCCAGGGAAGAGTAAAGGCAAGTCAAGCTGTTCCTGTGCGTCCTCCGGCGCACCAACGTACACTGAACTGCCGATGATTGTAGAGAGACGGCCTAACCCGGTGTCGGCTGAGGTGGAGGCGGCCCTGAAGGCCCTCGGGGTCATACCCAAGTACGCCACCGAGTACAATGTGTCGGACGATTTCCGGGACATGCGGCACCTGCCCCGCGTGCCCCCGGAGCTCCAGGAGGCTCTCTTCGGAGGTCCGGAGCCCCCGGCGCCCCCGGCGCCCGAGTGTGCCCCGGCGCCCACCAGGTCCTCTGAGACCATTACGCGCCAAGAGGCTTCTGCGCCCTTGGCAACCACACGGACGAAGACCGCTGGAAGTGCCCCAGCCGCCACATCACCGGCGGTGGAGGGCCCTGCCAAGAAGAAAAAGAAGAAAGGGAAGAAGAAGAGCCTCGCGGCTCAGCGCGTCCCCGACGCCGAACGACTGGACATGGAGTCCATCCCGGCGCGGGAAGATTGGCAGACGGTGGGCCCACGCAAGGGTCCCAAGAAAAAGGCTGCGGCTCTGCCAAAGCCACGGGAAGAGGCGCGTAAGGCGACGCCGGCCAAGCCGAAGATCCGGGCTCAACAGCTCCGGGTCCCGCGGACGTCGGCAATTGTCATTACGTTGCAGCCTGGCGCAGTGGAAAAGGGCCTCCACTACGCCAAGGTGATAAATACGGCTGCGGCGCAGATACAGTGGGCAGAACTGGGGCTTCCACGCCCCCTATGCAAGCCGACGGCTGCAGACGGGCGCAAGCTGCTCATCCCACCTGGGGAGGGCAGCGAGGCGAAGGCCGACTTACTGGCCTCCAAGTTGCGGGAGATCTTCAGCGCGGAGGAGCTGAAGGTCTCTCGACCGGTGAAGACGGCGGAGCTCGGCATCTCTCTCCTGGATGACTCTGTCACCAGGGAGATGATCGCCGAAGCTATAGCCGAAAAGGGCAGGTGTGACGCCGCACACGTCAAGTGCGGCGAGATCAAGAAGGGCCCGCAGAACATGGGCAAAGTGTGGGTGCGGTGCCCGGTGTCGGCGGCCAAGGTGGTTGCGCGCGATCGCCTGGCTATTGGCTGGTCGTCGGCCCGGGTGGAGCTGCTGGGGGCAAGGCCCCTACAGTGTTTTAAGTGCCTGAGGTACGGGCACACCATGGCTATATGCCAGGAGGGAGGAGACCGCGGCGGTCTTTGCTATCGCTGCGGTCAAGCCGGTCATATCGCTGCGGCATGCAGCGAGACGCCGCACTGTGTAGCATGTGCGGCGGCCGGCAAACCGGCAGATCACCGCGGGGGCAGGAGCCAGTGCCTTGCGGCTAAGCGCCGTGGGGCGCGAGAGGCTACAGGGGCCAGCGCAGCCAAGCCGCGGCCCCCCCCGTCCTCAGCCCTCCAAGAAGAGGGCCGGGAGGAGGATGGACACGGATTGTCCATCCTAAAGCCATGGGTAAGGCGGCGGGCGTGGGAATTCCCGTCGCCTGTAAAAGCCCTAGGGTAGAAGTGGCAGCGCCATTCTGACTGGCGCGCCACAAATTCCGGCAGAGAGCGGCTATCACGCGCCGCTCCAAGTGGGAAGAGGTCCCGCGAGGGACCAGTGCCTGCTGGGTTGAGAGTGGAGATATCTTGGCCCCACGTCAACTCCCCAGCAGGCCGGGCCGGAATCGAGGGGTTTAGTGAGTAAGAGTCTCACATAACCCGGCTGTATCCCACGCGGCCGGGTACCCATGATGGGTTCCCCTCGTTAAAAAAAAAAAAAAAAAAAAAAAAAAGGTTAGGTTAGGTTAGGTTAGGTTCCCCCTCGACTGTGCTGCCACCTTGCTGTGGTGAGGGGGCTTGAGTGCCTCAATGATCCGTGGGGCCATACCGGCCAGGGCCTCCCATGCCGGGCGGGCCCACGGGGAGAGGTGAGACGAAGAGCGGCACCCAGCGTCGTGGCGGGTTGCGGCTCCAGGGACTCCTCTGTTCTCAGAGCTGCCTTGCGAGTCGTAAACCGCTGCGGCGCATCATGAGGTCCTCGGGTTGGCGCTCAACTTGGTTGGCCGTCAAACCGAGTCCTCACTAAACGTCCTCGGGTTGGCGCCGGCCGAGGGCTGACGGGCCTCCTCTGCGAGGCCGTATGTCGCAGAAGGGGGCTCCGGGACGGATCGCTGGTGCGCTGCGGTAGATTGGGGCTGCGGGGACTTGGGTGGATGGGGACCCTGTCCCCAGTGTCTCGCTGCGAGCCCTGGACGGGGGCTCCGGGGACCTGGGTTGACGGTGGACCCTGTCCTAAGGGTTTCCCTGCGGGCCCTGGACGGCTGCGGTGCGCCGGTGTCCTTTGGTTGGCGCCGGCCCGAGGGCTGACGGGCCTCCTTCTGCGGGGCCGATGTCGCAGAAGGGGGCAGCGGGGCGGGTCGCAAGGGAGGGAGCTCCGGGTGACCCGCGCCGCGGACGGAGGCGGGGGTGGAGGGGGGTCCGTGACGATGCGGGCCCCTTCTGCCCTCGCCTAGGAGGCCGGTGGTGGTTCGGGGGAGCCACTACCGACGAAAGCCTCGATGACTGAGGGCGTCCCAGTATACCGGGGCGCCCTCTCTGATAGTCGCTTGCCCGCGTTGCGGGCACCACGCCGGGGCGTCACAGTAGAATGCGTTTACGCGAACTTGTGGCGCCCCAAGCGCGTCGTGTGAGGGTATGCCGCTGGGGTTTTAGTGGGTAAACGACTCTTGGGTTAGACGACCCTTGTCGGAGTCCCACATAATCACCGACCTTTCCCCCGGGGTGCGGTGGTATGCATAAAGCATTTCCCCAGCGAAACCAAAAAAAAAAAAAAAAAAAAAAAAAAAAAGGTTAGGTTAGGTTAGGTTAGGTTAGGTTAGGTTAGGTTAGGTTAGGTTAGGTTAGGTTAGGTTAGGTTCCCCCTCGACTGTGCTGCCACCTTGCTGTGGTGAGGGGGCTTGAGTGCCTCAATGATCCGTGGGGCCATACCGGCCAGGGCCTCCCATGCCGGGCGGGCCCACGGGGAGAGGTGAGACGAAGAGCGGCACCCAGCGTCGTGGCGGGTTGCGGCTCCGGGGACTCCTCTGTCCTCAGAGCTGCCTTGGGAGTCGTAAACCGCTGCGGCGCACCATGAGGTCCTCGGGTTGGCGCTCAACTTAGTTGGCCGTCAAACCGAGTCCTCACTCAACGTCCTCGGGTTGGCGCCGGCCGAGGGCTGACGCACCTCCTCTGCGGGGCCGTATGCCGCAGAAGGGGGCTGCGGGACGGATCGCCGGTGCGCTGCGGTAGATTGGGGCTGCGGGGACTTGGGTGGATGGGGACCCTGTCCCCAGTGTCTCGCTGCGAGCCCTGGACGGGGGCTCCGGGGACCTGGGTTGACGGTGGACCCTGTCCTAAGGGTTTCCCTGCGGGCCCTGGACGGCTGCGGTGCGCCGGTGTCCTCTGGTTGGCGCCGGCCCGAGGGCTGACGGGCCTCCTTCTGCGGGGCCGATGTCGCAGAAGGGGGCAGCGGGGCGGGTCACAAGGGAGGGAGCTCCGGGTGACCCGCGCCGCGGACGGAGGCGGGGGTGGAGGGGGGTCCGTGACGATGCGGGCCCCTTCTGCCCTCGCCTAGGAGGCCGGTGGTGGTTCGGGGGAGCCACCACCGACGAAAGCCTCGATGACTGAGGGCGTCCCAGTATACCGGGACGCCCTCTCTGATAGTCGCTTGCCCGCGTTGCGGGCACCACGCCGGGGCGTCACAGTAGAATGCGTTTACGCGAACTTGTGGCGCCCCAAGCGCGTCGTGTGAGGGTATGCCGCTGGGGTTTTAGTGGGTAAACGACTCTTGGGTAGACGACCCTTGTCGGAGTCCCACATAATCACCGACCTTTCCCCCGGGGTGCGGTGGTATGCATAAAGCATTTCCCCAGCGAAACCAAAAAAAAAAAAAAAAAAAAAAAGGTTAGGTTAGGTTAGGTTAGGTTAGGTTAGGTTAGGTTAGGTTAGGTTAGGTTAGGTTAGGTTAGGTTAGGTTAGGTTGGGGTGCGTGAGTGGAACCTCCCCGTGCGATAAGTGCTTTCTCTGTCTTCCCACTTGTCCGGTGCACCCTGGTAACGGCTGGCTCACGGTAACGCAGTGACCAGCCGGCCAATCCACTCCCCGTCGATCTCTCGCTCCCGAGTTGACGGATTCTGCTTTTGTTACGCTTCAGTTGGTGAGACCGTTGGGTATCTGCGTTGACCTAGTTCCGCATACCCCCCTGGGATCCCAATTGCTGTCGTCTTCAGCGCTTTTGTGTCTTTTTGTTTACTTGTCGTTGTTGTTTTGTGACGTGTTTGTGCTGTGTGTGTTTGTTGCTCACCATGAGCTTCAGCGCTGCGGCTGCTGGGTCGGACGGAGATTGTTCGTCCTCAGCGGTAGAGGTAGACCTCGAAAGTTTACCGGAGGTCGGTATGGCGGCTGGAGGAGTCTCCGACTCGGACTCCAGCGTGCTGGTGGAGAGCGGGCGGCGCAAGAGATCCCATCCTGCGTCGCCCAAGCAAAGGGCGGCCGGGTCTGACTCCGATACGGAGACGGACACCAGGCCAATCGCCAAGATGCCGACGGCCCTTAGAGGGAAGGGTAAGGCAGTGGCCGGGCCAAGTCGCGTACAGCGGCGGCGGAGCGAGGCTGAGGAGTCGGACGAGTTTGAGCGCCATCTTGGTGCCCGAGCCTTCCGTAAGGAGGTGTCGACCTCAGCCTTCCTGGACCCAGAGGCGGAGCTAGGTTTCGGGCCCGACGACAATCCCGACGCGATGCCGATCGAGACACTGCGCGCAATTGCGGGCAGATGCTCGGCGGCGGTGCTCGAGATCGCCAGGAAGTCCGGCAACCTGAAGGGGGGGTTCGTCAAGAACCTGAAGAAGGCGGCGACGACGTACACGGACGTGGTGGAGTCCCTGATCTCCAGGTCGGAGACGCAGGAGATCCGCCGCGTCCGTGCCGACTGCGAGCGCCTTCGGAAGGACAATGAGTCCCTCCGGGCCGAGCTCAAGGCGCACCGGCGGGAGTTCAGTGAAATGAAGGCCGCAATGAACGCCGCCAAAGGCGCGACGTCAGCCCCGAGGGAAGACGAGACCCTCGAGGTGTGGAGGCGCTCTATCCTGGAGTCTACCGGGAATATGCTCGCGGCGTACGTCGCGAGCATAAACGAGCGCCTCCTGCCGGAACCGGTGCGCCGTCCCTCGCTGGCGGCCGACCGAAGGAGGGCCTCCGTCCGATCGACGGAGCCGGTGGAGCCCGCTGTGCGCCCCGCAACCGCCCCCGTACGGAAGCGTTCGGCCGCCTCCGCAGCATCGCGCTCCCGCACTCCGGTGCCGACTGAACGCGCCGTCCCCCCGACGGCCCCGACGGCCTTGCCTGCGGCGGCTGCCCCTGCGCAGAGCGCCGCCAGCAAGAAGCGTGAGAAGAGGAGGGCCGAGAAGGCCCGCCGCGCAGCGGCTGCACAGTCTGCTGCTGTCGCGGCCCCGCGGGCCGCCCCACGGGCTGCCCCGCGTGCTGCCCCTGCGGGGTCCCAGCCGTCGGCCCAAGAGGGTGACGGCTGGACTACTGTAACTAGGGGCAGGGGCCCCAGGGCGACGAGGGCCCCCGCGGCTCAGCCGGCTCCACCGGCTGCACCCGCAAAGGCCAAGGGTCGGAGGCCTGTGCGGCCTAAGCTCGTTGAGCCATCCACGGCGGCGGTGGTGGTCTCACTGCTGCCGGAGGCCGTGGCAAGGGGGGTGACCTACGCCCAGGTCCTGCAAAGGGCAGAGGAGGAGGTAAGCCTGGCTGAGCTGGGGATCGAGGGGGGCCTCCGAATCCGCAGTTCAGCAACTGGTTCCAGGCTGATGGAGCTGCCGGGCACCCAGAACGGGGACAAGGCCGACCAGCTGGCCGAAAAGCTGCGTCCGGTCTTGGAGGGGCTGGCCGAGGTCATCCGGCCCGTGAAGTGCGTTGAGGTGCGCATTTCGGGGCTGGGAGACTCGGCCACAAAGGCCGCAGTCGCGGTGGCGGTGGCCAGGGCAGGGAAGTGCGCCCTGGCCCTGGTGAAGACGGGGGAAATCCGTCCCGGGCCCGGCGGGGCGGGCACTGTCGTCGTGCGGTGCCCGATCGCCGTCGCCAAGACCTTGTCGGAGGCCGGCAAGGTCCAAGTTGGGTGGAGCGAGGCCGTGGTCCGGGTGATGGACCAGCGCCCGCTAAGGTGCTACCGGTGCCTTGGCATGGGCCACACCCGGCCGACGTGTCCATCCAGGGTGGACCGGGACGGACTTTGCTTTAGGTGCGGCCAGGAGGGCCACAAGTCCTCTGGCTGCACAGCCAAGCCGCGCTGCGCCGTCTGCGCGGACGCTGGACAGCGTGCCGACCACGTCATGGGGGGGAAGTCGTGTAACCCCCCCGTGACCAAAGGTAGAGCGACCGCCGTCGCCTCCACCTCTGCCGGGCGCCCGCAGGCGCAGGAGGAAGCAGACATGTCCTCATGAATAGGTCCGGGCATGTCACCTTCCTCCAGGCGAACGTCAATCGCTCCGCCGGGGCTCAGGACTTGCTGATGCAGTCCATGGCGGAGCGACGAATCGACGTCGCAGTCGCCTGCGAGCCGTATTACGTCCCCTCCCAGGGCCACTGGGCTGGGGACCTTGACGGCGACGTGGCGGTCGTCGTCAGGTCGGACGCTGCCCCGCCCCTCTCGACGATAGAGAGGGGCGAGGGGTTCGTGGTGGCGGGGTGGGGAGAGTACCGTATTGTGGGCGGTTACTTCTCCCCCAACCGACCCCTGGCGGAGTTCGAGACGTATCTCGACTCCGTCCGGGGCGCCTTGGATAGGCTGTCGCCGGGGCCAGTGGTCCTCCTCGGCGACCTTAACGCCAAGTCTGAGGCGTGGGGTAACCCCGCCACGGACGCGAGGGGTAGGGCCCTACAATCTTGGGCCCTACTGGCCGGTCTGTCCCTACTGAACGTAGGGACATCGCAGACATGCGTGCGCCACAACGGCGGATCCGTGGTGGACGTCTCGTTTGCCACGCCCGCCGTCGCGCGCAGAGTCTCCGACTGGCGAGTGGCGGAGGGGGTCGAGACGCTGTCGGACCATCTGTACGTTCTGTTCAGCGTCTCGCCCCTCCCAGGCTTCAGGCCGGCCCGTAGGCGGGCCAGCAGGCTGCCTAGGTGGACCTTGAGCTGGCTCGACGTGGAGCTGGCCAAGGAGGCGGCCATCGTCCAGCGCTGGTCCTCCCCTGCTGTGGGGGCTGGTGCGGACGTGGACGAGCTGGCCGGCCGCATGCGCGCCTCACTCCAAGAGGTGTGCGATGCGGCCATGCCGAGGGTTCGGAGGGGGCACCAGGGACGGGAGCAGGTGTATTGGTGGTCGTCTGAGATCGCGGAGCTCAGGGCGGCCTCCAACGTGGCCCGCCGCCAATACACGCGGTGCGGCCACCGCCTGCGGAACAACCCGTCCCTGGAAGAGTTGAGGGACCAGCTGCGGGGCATCTATCGAGAGGCGAAGATGGCCCTGCAGCTGGCAATCAGTCGGGCCAAGGCCGCTGCCAGGGAGCAGCTGTTGGCGGATCTCGACAGGGATCCCTGGGGGCGACCCTACCGCGCAGCGCGTGACAAGCTGTGCGCGCGGGGAGCCCCCGTCCTGGAGACTCTGCCTCCCGACCTCCTCGAGAGGGTGGTCGGGGAGCTGTTCCCAGCCGCGGCCCATCACTCTCCGCCGGTGATGTCGCCGCCGTCTCGCCAGGTGGCTGGCGGGGACGACGATGTCCCGCTGGTCACCGAGTCGGAGATGGAGACGGCGCTGGCCCGACTGCGGGCCAAGAAGACGGCCCCCGGGCCTGACGGTGTCCCGGGCCGCGTGGTGTGCGTGGCCTCGGAGTTCCTTGGGGAGGGGCTTCGGGGACTGTTCGACAGGTGCCTTCTGTCCGGACGGTTCCCGAAGCTCTGGAGGGAGGGGAGGCTATGCCTCCTCAAGAAGGAAGGCCGGCCGGAGGACTCCCCCTCCGCGTACCGGCCCATCGTGCTTCTGGACGAGGCGGGCAAACTGTTCGAGAGGGTCCTCGCTGCCCGTCTCGTCCAGCACCTTGAGGGAGTGGGACCGGGGCTCAGCCCGGTCCAGTTCGGCTTCAGGGCGGGGCGGTCGACGATCGACGCGCTCGACGCCCTGAGGCGCCTCCGCGAGGAGGCGGTGGAGGAGGGGGAAGTGGTCCTGGCGGTGTCGCTCGACATCGCCAATGCGTTCAACAGCCTCCCCTTCGAGACGCTCGGGGAGGCACTTCGGTACCATGAGGTGCCTCCTTATCTCGGGAGGCTGCTGAGCGCATACCTCCGGGACCGCGAGGTCCTGTGGGAGGGAGCGGACGGCCGCATTCAGCGGCGGACGGTAAATTGCGGTGTTCCGCAGGGCTCGGTTCTAGGCCCTGTCCTGTGGAACATCGGATACGACTGGTTGCTCAGGATGCCGCTACTGCCCGGGGTGGGGCTGCTCTGCTACGCAGACGACACCCTCATCACGGCCAGGGGCGGCACCTTCGCCGAGGCGGCGAGGAGAGCAACGGTCGCGACGTCGCTGGCTGCGGACCGGATCGGCCTGCTGGGCCTGAGGGTCTCCCTGCCGAAGACGGAGGCCCTCCTCCTCCACGGGCCACGCCGGGGTCCCCCTCGCGGTGCGAGCATCACCGTGGGGGGGACGGTGATAGAGCTGCGGGCCCAGATGAAGTATCTGGGCCTGCACCTGGACGGTCGGTGGAGCTTCGGGGCCCACTTCCAACAGATGGCCCCGAGGCTCATACGGTCGGCCGCCGCCCGGGGCAGGCTGCTGCCCAACGTCGGCGGCCCCGGCTCCGTCTGCAGGCGCCTGTACTCCGGCATCATCCGGAGTATGGCCCTGTACGGGGCCCCCGTCTGGGTCGGAGCCCTCACCGCTCGCAACAGGGCCCTTCTGCGGAGGCCGCAGAGGGTCATAGCGGTGAGGGCGATCCGGGCTTACCGCACGGTGTCGTGGACGGCTGCCACGCTGCTCGCCGGGGACCCACCCTGGGAGCTCCAGGCGGAGGTGCTGGCGGCCGTCTACAGGTACCGTGCGGCACGGAGGGAGGAGGGAGCGCTGCCCCTCCTCGACGGTGGTGGTGCAAGGCGGGTCAGGGACAGAGCGCGAGAGGCCCTGATCCGCCACTGGGAGGAGGATTTGGGGTCCCCAGCCGCCGGGCTGGCGACGGTGGAGGCGGTCCGCCCCCACCTAGATCGCTGGCTGTCTCGGCGGCACGGGACCCTAACCTACAGGTTGGTGCAGGTGCTTACCGGGCATGGCTGCTTCGGTAAGTACCTGCATCAAATCGCGGGCCGGGAGCCGACGCCGGCCTGCCACGAGTGTGGCGCGCCAGTTGACACGGCGCGCCACACGGTGGAGGAGTGTGCCGCCTGGGTGACCGAGAGGCGGGCCCTGGCGGCACAGGTCGGAGGAGACCTCTCGCTGTCGAGCCTTATCGGACGGATGCTCGACAGCGAGGAGGGGTGGGAAGCAATGGCCTCCTTCTGCGAGGACGTCATGTCGCAGAAGGAGGCCGCGGAGCGGGTCAGGGAGGAGGACGTCCTGGCCGACCCGCGCCGCAGACGGAGGCCGGGGAGGAGGAGGCGACTGTACGGCCACCTCCTTCCCCCGCCATAGAGGCCGGTGGTGGGCCGGGGGACCCGCCACCGACGAAAGCCTCGATGACTGAGGGCGTCCCAGTGTACCGGGACGCCCTCTCCGATAGTCGCTTGCCCGCGTAGCGGGCACCTCGTCGGGGCGTCAACGTCGACTGCGCTTGCGCGAACCGTTGGCGCCCCAAGCGTGCCGTGTGAGGGTATACCGCTGGGGTTTTAGTGGGTATACGGGTTCTGTCCCGGGAGTCCCACATAATCACCGACCTCACCCCCGGGGGGCGGTGGTATGCGTAATGCATTTCCCCAGCGAAACCAAAAAAAAAAAAAAAAAAAAAAAAAAAAAAAAAAAAAAAAAAAAAAGGTTAGGTTAGGTTAGGTTAGGTTGGGCGGGTGGAAGGGGAAGTCACAGAGGCTACTGGTAAGACCTGGTGACTTCGTCTTTCACCGTACTCCATTGTCTTTCCCGGCAATGTGAGGGGTGTTGGTCTTGGGTGGAGCACTACTGTTGCGTCGAAACCCAAGGCAAGTGTGGTTGTTATCCTGCTCGTGGTTGCCGCCTGCTTTTGGTCTGGCCCTTCTGGACAGACGTAGCCGAAACAGCCATGCGCCTTCCCGTCTTAATTCTCCACTTCCCTCCTTTCCCTTACCCTGTTTCCTGTCGTTCCGAGTCCTCACTTAATTTATTTTAACACTATCTTTTTGTTGTTTTGTTGTTGTTATACTTCGTTTTGTTTGTTTGTTTTGTTTTGGTTTTGTTGTTTTGTTTTGTTCGTTTCGTTTTGTTTGTTGTTTGTTTTGGTTCTGTTGTTTTGTTTTTGTTTTGTTTTGTTTTGTTTTGTTATGTTTGTTTCCCTAACTTTTCTGTCTTTTTGTTTGTTTCTTCTCTTTTCGTTTCTTCGGGTTGCGGCTCTCGGGGTTCCCTGGGGGTTTGCAAGGGGGGGTGAGCTTAGGGCGATGTTTTGGTGGGAAGCAAATATGGACAAGCACGGATACGAAACAACTCCCCGGGCGGGTCCCAGTTCGTCGGTGACGGCTGGGGAATCCCGCACCCCTGCGCCTAACAGTGCGGAGGTCTGCCCCACGTTATACGGGGGGGGCAGTAAACGTGCGACTCCATCTGCCGCATCGGCAGGTGTTGAGAGGAGGAGGGCCAGCGAGCCGAAATCACAATTTATTGAGGTAGCCGGAAGAGACGGCGTAATATATCGTTTTCCTGGCGATCGTGTGCCGGACGCGATATCAACGGATGACGAGGTGGTAGACGTGGAGGAGAGGGAGAGACTGGGCGAAGGGGTGCGCCGAACACCTGGCCCCCAAAGGAACGCCAAGGGACGCTTTGTGTCGTCCCGGTCTGCCTCCCCATGCTCGGTTTCAAAGCCGAAGGACGTAGGAAAGACTCCGGTGGTGGTCCTTAAGGACTGCCTCAGGCCCGGGACGCCCCGGAGTGTTGAGCGATTGAGGCGAGAACAGGAGCTCGGCCTCGACATGTCAACGTCTGGTGAGGAGGACGTCGAGTTCCTGTCCGATTCGGACTGTTCTCTGCGGAGAGCCAGCAGCAAGCGTCGTCTGGACGTCGGGGATGACGCTGCTGCTGAGGCCGCGGAGAAGGTGCCCCGGATAGAGGTGGTCTCCAAAAGGGGGAAGGCCAAGAAGGCCAGCGACAGATTGGAGGAAGTTCCCGAGGGTAACACCTCGGATGAGCCCTCAGAGGACGCCCCAAGAGGGCGTGGTAGACCGCCCACCACTGGCCAACACGTCGGCCTGTGGCGCAAGAAGAAAGAGAGGGAGGCGGCCCTAGAAGAGGAAAGGGAGAGGCAGGAGTACGAGGCCCGGTGGGGCCCGCTCCAGCCGCCAACTCCCAGTGCCGAGAGGCTAGAGATGGAGGAGCGCGAGGACCGCGAGGTCCGGGAGGCGGACGAGCGCGCTGCGGAGCAGGGAGTCGCTCCCAGCAGGCTCTACCAGCCGGTGCGCGACGCTGATGTGGACGATATGAACGGGATCGAGCTGGCCCGTACCGTCCACAACAGCGTCATCAAGATTAGAGAGGGCGTCAAAAGCTCTAAGAACTTGAAAGGGACGGTGATCCGAGATGTCAAAGACAGCCTGGGCGCAATTTTAGATGCGACGGAGGTGCTGACGCGCCGCACAGAGTCAGGGGAAGTGGCTCTGTTGCGGGCGCAAGTCACAATCCTGCAGGACCAGATGCGGGACATGGAGCTGCAGTGCGCCGAACAACGGCGCACGATAGACGGGCTGCGCACTCGGCTAACCAAGGCCGAGGCAGCCCGTATAGAGAAGAGTTTGCGCCCCTCTACAATAACAGAGGGACTAGACGTCCAGCTCATTAGCAGGACAATCATGACCCAGGTGGGTGGGATGCTTAACACCCGCCTGGAGGAGATTGAGCGCCGGCTTCCCCCGGCGCAGAGTATGCGCCCGCCTCTCGCATCGGACGCCGCCCGGGCCCCCGTGGCCGAGGTGGCTGAAACCGAAAGGCCGGTAGGAAAAAAGAAGAAGAAGAAGAAAGCCGCCAAAGCGGCTGCCATCGAGAGGAGAGAGGTCGGGCCGACGGCACCAACCGTCCCTGCCCAGGCCGCCACAACATCTGCGGCTCCGACCTCCTCCAAACGGACGAGAAAGCCGAGGAAGAGCCTCGCAGCACAGAGAGCGCCGGATGCGGAGCACGGGGATGTTGTGCCCGCTGTGTCCCGGACAGAGTGGAGTACGGTGGTCCGCAGAGGGACCACCAAGAAGGCAGTCCAGTCGCAAGAAAGCAGCAGACCGCCGCCACCCAAGCGCAAGCCCAAAGCCTCGCGGCTGCGGGCCCCGCGCAAGGAGGCGGTGGTCCTCACTCTACTGCCGAACACGGCTGAGGAAAAGATCACCTACGCGGAGGTGATCCGTAGGATAAAGAGCCGGGTCGCTTTGGCCGATCTCGGCCTCTACGTCCCTAAGTTCAGGGAGGCGGCTACGGGAGCGCTCGTCGTTGAGGTCCCGGATGCCGAGAAGGCAGACGCGCTTGCCGCGAAATTTAGGGAAGCATTTGAGCCCGAAGTACTTCGGGTGGCGCGGCCGGTCAAATCGGCCGAGCTGCGCCTACACGGGTTAGACCCCTCGGTCACCGAGGAGGAGGTCGTGGCGGCTGTTGCGAGCACCGGTGCGTGCGACGCGGCGGCTGTCAAATGCGGCAAAATTTCAAGGGTGCGCCGATCGGGCATAGGCACAGTGTGGGTGCGGTGCCCGGTCCTGGCGGCCAAGACGATCGCCCGGGGTCAGCTGACCATAGGGTGGACGTCGGCCCGAGTGGAGCTCCTTCGGCAGCGCCCCCGAATGTGTTACCGGTGTCTCGAGACCGGGCACATCGGGGCGTGCTGCAAGTCAGAGAAGGATCGGGGTGGCGTCTGCTACCAGTGCGGGGAGGGCGGTCACATGGCCGCCAGCTGCAGCGCCAAGCCGCGCTGCGTCGTGTGCGCCGATTACGGCCGAGACGCCAACCACAGATGTGGTCGGGCGAGTTGTCTCGGCCCGAAGAAGCGAAAGCCGCCCGACAAGGGGGCCGAGCAGGAACGGATGGACACATAGTCCATCCGCCGACATAAGGCCGATTCAGTCGGCCCGGGAAGACTGGCCGGTTCTGTCCGGGTCCAGGTACGATGGTGGTGGTGCGTAGAGTAATAGTGCGCAAAGATAGGGTCGAGGTCGTTGGCCACACACGGTGGGTGGAGCAAACGGAGATATTGGTCCCGAACCGCTCCCCACCAGGAAGGGAAGATACAGAGGTAGGTTTAGTGGGTATGGGGACGCCTAGATCTATGGCGATCTCGAGCCCCACATAACCCTGTCGCGTCCACTCGCGTTGACACTTTCTCCGCGAGTGGATGCAACAGGGTATCCGTAAAAAGGATTCCCCCTCTTTAAAAAAAAAAAAAAAAAAAAAAGGTTAGGTTAGGTTGGGCGGGTGGAAGGGGAAGTCACAGAGGCTACTGGTAAGACCCGGTGACTTCGTCTTTCACCGTACTCCATTGTCTTTCCCGGCAATGTGAGGGGTGTTGGTCTTGGGTGGAGCACTACTGTTGCGTCGAAACCCAAGGCAAGTGTGGTTGTTATCCTGCTCGTGGTTGCCGCCTGCTTTTGGTCTGGCCCTTCTGGACAGACGTAGCCGAAACAGCCATGCGCCTTCCCGTCTTAATTCTCCACTTCCCTCCTTTCCCTTACCCTGTTTCCTGTCGTTCCGAGTCCTCACTTAATTTATTTTAACACTATCCTTTTGTTGTTTTGTTGTTGTTATACTTCGTTTTGTTTGTTTGTTTGTATTGTTTTGGTTTTGTTGTTTTCTTTTGTTCGTTTTGTTTGTTTGTTTGTTGTTTGTTTTGGTTTGTTTGTTTTGGTTTTGTTTTGTTATGTTTGTTTCCCTAACTTTTCTATCTTTTTGTTTGTTTCTTTTCTATTCTCTCTTCGGGTTGCGGCTCCCGGGGTTCCTCGGGGGTTCGCAGGGGTGGGTGTGCTTAGGGCGACGTTTTGGTTGGGAGTAAAAAACATGGACAAGCGCGATTATGAAACTATTCCCCGGGCGGGTCCCAGTTCGTCGGTGACGGCTGGGGAATCCCGCACCCCTGCGCCTAACAGTGCGGGGGTCTGCCCCACGTTATACGGGGGGGGCAGTAACCGCGTGACTCCGTCTGTTGCAACAGACGTTGAGAGGAGGGGGGCCACCGTGCCGAAATCACCATTTATAGAAGTAGCCGGACGAGACGGCGTTATATATCGCTTTCCGGGAGACCGCGTGCCGGATGCGATATCCACGGATGACGAGGTAGTCGTTGTGGAGGAGAGGGAGAGGGTGGACAAAGGGGTGCGCCGAACACCTGGCCCCCGAAGGGATGACAAGGGTCGCTTTCTGTCGTCCCGGTCTGCCTCCCCATGCTCGGCTTCTAAGCCGAAGGAAGGAGGAAAGGCTCCGGTGGTGGTCCTCCAGGACTGCCTCAGGCCTGGAACGCCCCGGAGCGTAGAACGTTTGAGACGAGAACGGGAGCTAGGTCTCGACATGTTGACGTCCGGCGACGAGGACGTCGAGTTCCTGTCGGATTCCGACTGTTCTCTGCGGAGAGCCAGCAGCAAGCGTCGTCTGGACGCCGAGGACGACGCTGCTGCTGAGGCCGCGGAGAAGGTGCCCCGGATTGAGAAGGTCTCCAAAAGGGGGAAGGCCAAGAAGGCCAGTGCCAGGTTAGAGGAAGTTCCCGAAGGTAACACCTCGGATGATCCCTCAGAAGACGCCCCAAGAGGGCGAGGAAGACCGCCCTCCACGGGCCAACACGTCGGACTGTGGCGTAAAAAGAAGGAGAGGGAGGCGGCCCTCGAGGAGGAAAGGGAGAGGCAGGAGTTCGAGGCCCGGTGGGGCCCGCTTCAGCCCCCAACTCCCAGTGCCGAGAGGCTGGAGCAGCAGGAGCGCGAGGACCGCGAGGTCCGGGAGGCGGACGAGCGCGCTGCGGAGCAGGGAGTCGCTCCCAGCAGGCTCTACCAGCCGGTGCGCGATGCTGATGTGGATGACATGAACGGGGTCGAGCTGGCCCGTACCGTCCACAACAGCGTCGTCAATATCAGAGAGGGCATTAAAAGCTCAAAGAATTTGAAAGGGACGGTGATCCGGGAGGTTAAGGACAGCCTGGGCGCAATTTTGGACGCAACGGAGGTGCTGATGCGCCGCACGGAGTCAGGGGAAGTGGCTCTGTTGCGGGCGCAAGTCACAACCCTCG
Organism: Clostera curtula; assembly: GCA_905475355.2. Lineage (NCBI taxonomy): Eukaryota > Metazoa > Arthropoda > Insecta > Lepidoptera > Notodontidae > Clostera > Clostera curtula. Next base: position 46,078 of record FR997804.1, on the reverse strand, counting down.
CAGACCAGATGAGGGACATGGAGCTGCAGAGCGCCGAACAGAGGCGCACGATAGACGGGCTGCGCACTCGGCTCACTAAGGCCGAGGCAGCCCGTATCGAGAAGAGCATACGCCCCTCTACTACAACAGAGGGGCTAGACGTCCAGCTCGTCAGTAGGACGATCATGACCCAGGTGGGTGGCATGCTAAACGCCCGCCTGGAGGAGATCGAGCGCCGACTTCCCCCGGCGCCGAGTATGCGCCCGCCTCTCGCGTCGGACGCTGCCCGGGCCCCAGTGGCTGAGGCGGCCGGAATCGAGAGGCCGGCGAAGAAAAAGAAGAAGGGAGCCATACTGGCTGCCCCGGTGAGGAGAGAGGTCGGGCCGACGGCACCAACCGTCCCTGCCCAAGCCGCCACAACATCTGCGGCTCCGACCCTCTCCAAAAGCAAAAAGAAGAGGATTAAGAGGAAGAGCCTCGCGGCGCAAAGAGCGCCCGACGCGGAGCATGCAGACGTCGCGCCCGCCACAGAGCGTGCGGTCGTCGTGCCTACACCAGTCCGGGAGGGCTGGAACGTGGTGGTCCGGAGAGGGGCCACCAAGAAGGCAGTTCGGCCTCCTCAGCCGCAACCCGCCAGCAGGCAGCCGCCGGCTCAGCGGAAGCCCAAAGCCTCGCGGCTGCGGGCACCACGCACGTCGGCGGTTACTCTCACGCTGCTGCCGGGAGCCGCTGAGGAGAACCTTAACTTTGGCGGGGTCTTACGCAAGGTGAGGACCCAGATGCCTGAAGAAGAGTTTGTGGCGCTGAAGCCCACGTTTAGGGAGGCGGCTACGGGGGCGCTGATTATAGAGCTCCCCGATGCCCAAAAGGCGGACGCCCTCGCCTCCAAGTTTAGGGAGGCGTTTGGGCCGGAGGTCCTTCGCGTGGCGCGGCCGGTCAAGTCGACCGAGCTGCGCCTCCACGCGTTGGATCCCTCCATCATTGAGGAGGAGGTCGTTTCGGCCGTCGCGAGCGCCGGTGGGTGCGATGCGGCGGCCGTCAGGTGCGGCCCCATAAGACGGTCGAGCCGGTCGGGCCTAGGCACGGTGTGGGTGCGTTGCCCGACGGCGGCCGCAAAGACGATCGCTCGAGGGCGTCTCGCGATCGGGTGGTCGGCGGCCAGAGTGGAAGTCCTGCGGCAGCGGCCCCGGATGTGTTACCGGTGTCTCGAGACCGGTCACGTCGGGGCCTGCTGCAAGTCTGAGCAGGACCGGAGCAGTCTCTGCTACCAGTGCGGTGTAAGCGGTCATAAGGCCGTCGACTGCAGTGCGCCTGCGCGCTGCGTGGTCTGCGAGGGAGAGGGTCGAGACGCTAATCATCGGTGCGGCCGGATTAGCTGTCTCGGGCCCAAGAAGCGTAAGTCGCCAGGGGAGGCGGCTACGCAGGTCCGGATGGACACTTAGTCTGTCCGCGACCAGAGTGGGGTCCGTTCTGTCCGGGCCAACTCGCAGCGGGGCGCGTAGGCGCAAGCAGGGTCGTGGCCTTCAATGGCCAAGCCAGGTGGGCACAGGGGCAACTGGTGCAACTAGGTCCCAACCGCCCCTCCACTGGGACGCGAGAACGGAGGAGTTTTAGTGGGTAGGGGGGCGCCCTCATCCCTAAAGGGCGTCTTCGAGTCTCCACATACCTCGGTCGCCTTCCATCTTCAGACCGGGGACCCGTAAAAAGGGTTTCTCCTCCGCCCAAAAAAAAAAAAAAAAAAAAGGTTAGGTTAGGTTAGGTTGGGCGGGCGGGTGGAAGGGGAAGTCACAGAGGCTACTGGTAAGACCTGGTGACTTCGTCTTTCACCGTACTCCATTGTCTTTCCCGGCAATGTGAGGGGTGTTGGTCTTGGGTGGAGCACTACTGTTGCGTCGAAACCCAAGGCAAGTGTGGTTGTTATCCTGCTCGTGGTTGCCGCCTGCTTTTGGTCTGGCCCTTCTGGACAGACGTAGCCGAAACAGCCATGCGCCTTCCCGTCTTAATTCTCCCCTTCCCTCCTTTCCCTTACCCTGTTTCCTGTCGTTCCGAGTCCTCACTTAATTTATTTCAACACTATCCTTTTGTTGCTTTTGTTGTTGTTATACTTCGTTTTGTTTTGTTTGTTTTGGTTTTGTTGTTTTGTTTTGTTCGTTTTGTTTTGTTTGTTGTTTGTTTGTTTTGGTTTTGGTATTTGGTTTTGTTTGTTTTGGTTTTGTTTCTTTCCCTAACTTTTCTATCTTTCTGTTTATTTCTTTGCTATTCGTTTCTTCGGGTTTGGGGGGGTGTGCTTAGGGCGATGTTTGGGTAGGAGTTGAAAAAACTATGGCAAGTCGTGAGTTGAAAATAAGTCCCCGGGCGGGTCCCAGTTCGTCGGTGACGGCTGGGGAATCCCGCACTGTCGACCCTTCGGGGGAGGCAGTCTGCCCCTCGTACTACGGGGGGGGCACAAAGCACGAAACTACCAGAAAGGGTAGGATGGGAGTAAAGACGGCCGCAATGGCGCAACTACTGGAAGAAGAAGAGGCCGGTACTGACGGCGAAGTAGAGAGGAGCAAGGGGTGCAGCACAGCAGGCCCCCTGAGGGACGGGAAGGGGCGATTCAAATCGCCATCCCGGCCCAGGGTAGAGATGGACAGCAATCCGGTGGTGGTCCTCGAGGACTGCCTCAGGCCTGGGACGCCCCGGAGCGTTGAGCGACTCAGACGAGAGGCGGAGCTGGGTCTTGATATGTCGACGTCCGGCGAGGAGGACGTCGAGTTCTTGACAGACTCGGAATGTAGCTATGGGGGCTCACTGCGGAGGTCCGGCAGTAAGCGGCGTCTTGACAGTGATGACGACGCTGCTGCCGAGGCCGCAGAGAAGGTCCCACGGGTTGAGGACGCCCCACGAGGGCGCGGAAGACCGCCCACCACCGGCAAACACGTCGGTCAGTGGCGGAAAAAGAAAGAGAAGGAGGCTGCCGAAATGGCCGCACAAGAAGAGAGGGATAAGGAGGAGTACATTGCTCGATGGGGAACGAGTTGGCCTCCTGCCCCCAGTCAAGAGCGACTGGAAATCGAACGTGCGTGCAAGGAGCAGCAAGAACGCCTAGAAAAGGAGATCAGGGAGGCGGATGAGCGCGCTGCGCAACAGGGAGTGACACCCAGCAGGCTTTATCAAGCTGTTAGGGTAGCCGACGTAGAGGAAATGAACGGCATTGAGCTGTCCCGTACGATCGGCAATGGAGTGGCAAAGATTAGGGAGGTAATTACACACTCCAAAAATTTGAAGGGAACGTGTATTCGGGACGTGAAAGACGGCCTGGCAGCGATCCTCGACGCAACGGAGGTATTTACACGCCGCACAGAGTCCTCGGAAGTGGCACTGTTGCGGGCGCAGGTGAAGACCCTCACTGATCAAGTGACGGGCATGGAGTTGCAGTGCGCTGAACAGCGGCGCACGATTGACGGGCTGCATGCTCGGCTTACTAAGGCCGAGGCAGCCCGAATAGAGAAGTCTGTGCACACCTCCTCGTCAGTGGAGGGTCTGGACATACAGGTCCTGAGCAAGACCATTTTGACCCAGGTGGGGAACGTTCTCAATCCCCGCCTGGCGGAAATAGAACGCCGTCTTCCCCCGGCGAAGAGTGTACGCCCGCCTCTCGCGTCGGACGCTGCTTTGGCCCCAGTGGCTGAGGTGGTAAGGACCGACGTCGACAGGCCGGCGAAAAAGAAGAAGAAGAAGAGCGCCGCCGAAGCGGCTGCCAACGTGAGGAGAGAGGTCCGGCCGACGGCACCAACCGTCCCTGCCCAAGCCGCCACGTCATCTGCGGCGCAGGCCTCCTCCAAACAAAAGAGGAAGCCGAGGAAGAGCCTCGCTGCACGGAGAGCGCCGGATGCGGAGCACGCGGATGTCGCGCCCGCTCCGGACAGAGAAGGATGGAGTCTGGTGGTCCGCAGAGGGGCCACCAAGAAGGTAGTCCAGCCGCCAGTAGACAGCAGACCGCCGCCACCGAAGCGCAAGCCCAAAGCCTCGCGGCTGCGGGCCCCGCGCAAGGAGGCGGTTGTCCTCACGCTGCTGCCAAACGCGGCTGAGGAAAGGATCACGTACGCGGAGGTGATCCGCAGGATGAAAAGCCAGGTCGCGCTGGCGGATCTAGGCCTTCATGGCCCCAAATTTAGGGAAGCAGCGACGGGGGCACTCGTAGTCGAGGTCCCGGACAAAGAGAAAGCGGACGCGCTTGCTACAAAATTCAGGGAGGCGTTCGAACCAGAAGTTCTTCGTGTGGCGCGGCCGGTCAAGTCGGCCGAGCTGCGCCTACACGGACTTGACCCTTCGGTCACGGAGGAGGAGGTCGTGGCGGCTGTTGCGAGCACCGGCGAGTGCGACGCGGCGGCCGTCAAATGCGGCACAATTTCGAGAGTGCGCCGATCGGGCATAGGCACAGTGTGGGTGCGGTGCCCGGTCCTGGCGGCCAAGACGATCGCCCGGGGTCAGCTGACCATAGGGTGGACGTCGGCCCGAGTGGAGCTCCTTCGGCAGCGCCCCCGAATGTGTTACCGGTGTCTGGAGACCGGGCACATCGGGGCGTGCTGCAAGTCAGAGAAGGATCGGGGTGGCGTCTGCTACCAGTGCGGGGAGGGCGGTCACAAGGCCGCCAGCTGCAGCGCCAAGCCGCGCTGCGTCGTGTGCGCCGATTACGGCCGAGACGCCAACCACAGATGTGGTCGGGCGAGTTGTCTCGGCCCGAAGAAGCGAAAGCCGCCCGACAAGGGGGCCGAGCAGGAACGGATGGACACGTAGTTCCATCCGCCGACATAAGGCCGATTCAGTCGGCCCGGGAAGACTGGCCGGTTCTGTCCGGGTCCAGGTAAGATGGTGGTGATGCGCAGTGGTGCGCAGAGGTAGGGTCGAGGTCGTTTTTGATCACACACGGTGGGTGGAGCACACGGAGATATTGGTCCCGAACCGCTCCCCACCAGGAAGGGAAGATACAGAGGTAGGTTTAGTGGGTATGGGGACGCCTAGTTTTAGGGCGATCTCGAGTCCCACATAACCCTGCCGCGTCCACTCGCGTTGACACTTTCTCCGCGAGTGGATGCGCCAGGGTATCCGTAAAAAGGATTCCCCCTCTTTAAAAAAAAAAAAAAAAAAAAAAAGGTTAGGTTGGGCGGGTGGAAGGGGAAGTCACAGAGGCTACTGGTAAGACCTGGTGACTTCGTCTTTCACCGTACTCCATTGTCTTTCCCGGCAATGTGAGGGGTGTTGGTCTTGGGTGGAGCACTACTGTTGCGTCGAAACCCAAGGCAAGTGTGGTTGTTATCCTGCTCGTGGTTGCCGCCTGCTTTTGGTCTGGCCCTTCTGGACAGACGTAGCCGAAACAGCCATGCGCCTTCCCGTCTTAATTCTCCACTTCCCTCCTTTCCCTTACCCTGTTTCCTGTCGTTCCGAGTCCTCATTTAATTTATTTTAACACTATCTTTTTGTTGTTTTGTTGTTGTTATACTTCGTTTTGTTTGTTTGTTTTGGTTTTGTTTTGTTTTGTTTGTTTGTTTTGGTTTTGTTTATTTGTTTTGTTTTGTTTCGTTCGTTTTGTTTGTTGTTTGTTTGTCTTGGTTTTGTTTTGTTTGTTTCATTAACTTTTCTGTCTTTTTGTTTGTTTCTTTGTCTTTTCGTCTCTTCGGGTTTGCGGCTCCCGGGGTTCCTCGGGGGTCCGCAGGGGTGGGTGTGTTTAGGGCGACGTTTCGGAGAAGGAATAGCAATATGGACAAGCGCGATTATGAAACTATTCCCCGGGCGGGTCCCAGTTCGCCGGTGGCGGCTGGGGAATCCCGCACCCCTGCGCCTAACAGTGCGGGGGTCTGCCCCACGTTATACGGGGGGGGCAGTAACCGCGTGACTCCGTCTGCTGCAGCAGACGTTGAGAGGAGGAGGGCCACCGTGCCGAAATTACCATTCATAGAAGTAGCCGGAAGGGACGGCGTAATATATCGCTTCCCTGGAGATCGAGTGCCGGATGCAATATCCACGGATGACGAGGTGGTCGTCGTGGAGGAGAAGGAGAGGGTGGACAAAGGGGTGCGCCGAACACCTGGCCCCCGAAGGGATGACAAGGGTCGCTTTCTGTCGTCCCGGTCTGCCTCCCCATGCTCGGCTTCTAAGCCGAAGGAAGGAGGAAAGGCTCCGGTGGTGGTCCTCCAGGACTGCCTCAGGCCTGGAACGCCCCGGAGCGTAGAACGGTTGAGACGAGAACGGGAGCTAGGTCTCGACATGTTGACGTCCGGCGACGAGGACGTCGAGTTCCTGTCCGATTCGGACTGTTCTCTGCGGAGAGCCAGCAGCAAGCGTCGTCTGGACGTCGAAGACGACGCTGCTGCCGAGGCCGCAGAGAAGGTGCCCCGGATTGAGAAGGTGCCCAAAAGGAGTAAGGCCAAGAAGGCCAGCGCCAGGTTGGAGGATGTTCCCGAGGGTAACACCTCGGATGAGCCCTCAGAAGACGCCCCAAGAGGGCGCGGAAGACCGCCCACCACAGGTCAACACGTCGGCCTGTGGCGTAAGAAGAAGGAGAGGGAGGCGGCCCTCGAGGAGGAACGGGAGAGGCAGGAGTTCGAGGCCCGGTGGGGCCCGCTCCAGCCCCAAGCTCCCAGTGCTGAGAGGCTGGAGCAGCAGGACCGCGAGGACCGCGAGGTCCGGGAGGCGGACGAGCGCGCTGCGGAGCAGGGAGTCGCTCCCAGCAGGCTCTACCAGCCGGTGCGCGACGCTGATGTGGATGACATGAACGGGGTCGAGCTGGCCCGAACCGTCCACAACAGCGTCGTCAATATCAGAGAGGGCATTAAAAGCTCAAAGAATTTGAAAGGGACGGTGATCCGGGAGGTTAAGGACAGCCTGGGCGCAATTTTGGACGCAACGGAGGTGCTGATGCGCCGCACGGAGTCAGGGGAAGTGGCTCTGTTGCGGGCGCAAGTCACAACCCTCGCAGACCAGATGAGGGACATGGAGCTGCAGAGCGCCGAACAGAGGCGCACGATAGACGGGCTGCGCACTCGGCTCACTAAGGCCGAGGCAGCCCGTATCGAGAAGAGCATACGCCCCTCTACTACAACAGAGGGGCTAGACGTCCAGCTCGTCAGTAGGACGATCATGACCCAGGTGGGTGGCATGCTAAACGCCCGCCTGGAGGAGATCGAGCGCCGACTTCCCCCGGCGCCGAGTATGCGCCCGCCTCTCGCGTCGGACGCTGCTCGGGCCCCAGTGGCTGAGGCGGCCGGAATCGAGAGGCCGGCGAAGAAAAAGAAGAAGGGAGCCATACTGGCTGCCCCGGTGAGGAGAGAGGTCGGGCCGACGGCACCAACCGTCCCTGCCCAAGCCGCCACAACATCTGCGGCTCCGACCCTCTCCAAAGGTCAGAAGAGGAGGCTAAAGAGGAAGAGCCTCGCGGCGCAGAGAGCGCTCGACGCGGAACACGCGGACGTCGCGCCTTCTGTGGCGGACGTCCCGCCCGCCCCAGTCCTAGAGGGCTGGAATGTGGTGGTCCGGAGAGGGGCCACCAAGAAGGCAGTTCGGCCTCCTCAGCCGCAACCCGCCAGCAGGCAGCCGCCGGCACAGCGGAAGCCCAAAGCCTCGCGGCTGCGGGCACCACGCACGTCGGCGGTTACTCTCACGCTGCTGCCGGGAGCCGCTGAGGAGAATCTCAACTTTGGTGGGGTCCTGCGCAAGGTCAGGACCCAGATGCCTGAGGAGGAGTTTGTGGCGCTGAAGCCCACGTTTAGGGAGGCGGCTACGGGAGCGCTCATTATAGAGCTCCCCGATGCCCAAAAGGCGGACGCCCTCGCCTCTAAGTTTAGAGAGGCGTTTGGGCCAGAGGTGCTTCGTGTGGCGCGGCCGGTGAAGTCGACCGAGCTGCGCCTACACGCGTTGGATCCCTCTGTGGTGGAGGAGGAGGTCGTTTCGGCCGTCGCGAGCGCCGGTGGGTGCGATGCGGCGGCCGTCAGGTGCGGCCCCATAAGACGGTCGAGCCGGTCGGGCCTAGGCACGGTGTGGGTGCGTTGCCCGACGGCGGCCGCAAAAACGATCGCTCGAGGGCGTCTTGCGATCGGGTGGTCGGCGGCCAGAGTAGAGATCCTGCGGCAGCGGCCCCGGATGTGTTACCGGTGTCTCGAGACCGGTCACGTCGGGGCCTGCTGCAAGTCTGAGCAGGACAGAAGCAGTCTCTGCTATCAGTGCGGGGTAAGCGGCCACAAGGCCGTCGACTGCAATGCGCCTGCGCGCTGCGTGGTCTGTGAGGGAGAGGGCCGAGACGCTAATCATCGGTGCGGCCGGATTAGCTGTCTCGGGCCCAAAAAGCGTAGGCCGCCAAGGGAGGCGGCTACGCAGGTCCGGATGGACACATAGTCCGTCCGAGACTCGAGTGGGGCCCGTTCTGTCCGGGCCAACTCGCTGAGGTGCGCGCAGGCGCACGTAGGGTCGTGGCCTTCAATGGCCAAGCCAGGTGGGCACAGGGGCAACTGGTGCAATTAGGTCCCAAACGCCCCTCCACTGGGACGCGAGACCGGAGGAGTTTTAGTGGGTAGGGGGGCGCCCTCATCCCGAAAGGGCGTCTTCGAGTCTCCACATACCCCGGTCGCCTTCCATCTTCAGACCGGGGACCCGTAAAAAGGGTTTCTCCTCCGCCCAAAAAAAAAAAAAAAAAAAAAAAAAAAAAAAAAAAAAAAAAAAAAAAAAAAAAAAAAAAAAAAAAAAAGGTTAGGTTAGGTTAGGTTAGGTTACCCCACCCCCCCGATTTGTGCTGCCACCTTGCCGTGGTGGGGGGGCTTGAGTGCCTCAATGATCCGTGGGGCCATACCGGCCAGGGCCTCCCATGCCGGGCGGGCCCACGGGGAGAGGTGAGACGAAGAGCAGCGCTACCTTTTATAAAGTATTTATTGTTTTCGTTTTTGTTTCGTTTTGGTTTTGTTTTTGTTTTTGCTTTTGTTCGTATATATTCTGTCTTTTGGTTTTGTTTTGTTTTGGTTGTTTTTCTTCGTTTTGTTTTGTTTGTTGTATTTCTTTATTCTGTCCTATCATATATACTTTTCTTTCGTCTTCTTTTTCACGACGTTTTGGGAGGAGTCAATAAAACCATGGAAAGACGCGCATTTGAAAATAGTCCCCGGGCGGGTCCCAGCTCGACTTTGTCAGCTGGGGAATCCCGTACTGTCGCTCCTTCGGGGGTGGCAGTCTGCCCCTCGTACTACGGGGGGGGCACAAATCGCGAAACTGCCGCAAAGGGTAGCAAGGGAGAGGCCAGCGAGCCGAAATTACAACAATTTATAGAGGTAGCCGGACGAGACGGCGTTATATATCGTTTTCCGGGCGATCGAGTGCCGGATGCGATTTCGGAAGAGGACGACGTAAACGTCGTAGAGGAGAAGGAGAGGTCGGACGGAGGGGTGCGCCGAACATCTGGCCCCCAAAGGGACACCAAGGGACGCTTTGCGTCGTCCCGGTCTGCCTCCCCATTACCGGCTGTACAGCCGAAGGGAAAGACGAAGACTCCGATGGTGGTCCTCGAGGACATCCTCAGGCCCACATCGCCACGGACTTTACAAATGACACGCACTGCGTGTGAACTGGGATTAGACATGTCGACGGACGGAGAGTCCGTCTATGACTCGGACTCTGAATACGGGGGCCCGCTGCGGAGAGCCGGCAGTAAGAGGCGTCTCGACTCCGATGACGACCCCCCTGCTGCCGAGGCCGCAGAGAAGGTCCCCAGGGTAGATGAATCCCCGAGAGGTCGGGGAAGGCCGCCTACCACAGGCAAACATGTTGGCCAGTGGCAGGTGAAAAAGGAGATGCTGGCGGCCCGAAAGGCCCTAGAAGAATCGGACGCACGGGAGCTGAGGGAGAGGCCCCCCGCAGAGCCTCCTGCGGTGAAGGCCCCCAAAGCCAAACCTGTATACAGGCCCGACCAGGACCCGCATGGTCTTGTCGGGTCTGACTTGGAGAGAAGGATGGGCGAAGAGGTTCGGAACATCCGAGAGGTTTGCAGAACATCCGGCAACCTCAAAGGAACCTCTATTAAGAGGCTAAAGGAAGCCGCAGCCTTCATGGAGGGAGCGACGGAGGTCCTCATTCGGCGGTCTGCCGATGAGGAGACCGCCATGCTCCGCTCACAAAACAGAAGGCTGCGAGAAGAGAATAAGGAGTATCGCCGCAGCAATGCCGAGCTCACTAAAAGGCTGGACGACCTCGAGGCGGAGGTCGAAAAGCTGAAGAAAAAGTCGGGAAGAGGGAAAAAGTCGGGTTGTTCCTGCGCGTCCTCCGGCGCACAGACATACACAGAAATTCCCATGATAGTGGAACGACGACCGAACCCGGTGTCGGCTGAGGTGGAGGCGGCCCTGAAGGCCCTCGGGGTCATACCCAAGTACGCCACCGAATACAATGTGTCGGACGATTTCAGGGACATGCGGCACTTGCCTCGCGTGCCCCCGGAGCTCCAGGAGGCTCTCTTCGGAGGCCCAGAGCCCCCGGCGCCCTCGGCGCCCGAGTGCGCCCCGGCGCCCACCAGGTCCTCTGAGACCTCTGCGCGCCAAGAGGCTTCTGCGCCCTTGGCGCGCACACGGAAGACGACTGCTGGCAGTGCCCCAGCCGCCACATCGCCGGCGGTAGAGGGTCCTGCCAAAAAGAAAAAGACTAGGAAGAAGAAGAGCCTCGCGGCACAACGCGCTCCCGACGCCGAACGGATAGACATGGAGTCTATCCCAGCGAGGGGAGATTGGCAGACGGTGGGTCCACGAAAGGGCCCCAAGAAGGCTGCGGCTTTGCCAAAGCCACGGGAAGAGCCTCGTAAGGCGACGCCGGCCAAGCCGAAGATCCGGGCGCAACAGCTCCGGGTCCCACGGACGTCGGCGATCGTAATCACGCTGCAGCCTGGCGGAGTGGAAAGGGGCCTCCACTACGCCAAGGTGATAAATACGGCTGCGGCGCAGATCCAATGGGCAGAACTGGGGCTTCCGCGCCCCCTATGCAAGCCGACGGTAGCGGATGGGCGCAAGCTGCTCATCCCACCTGGGGAGGGCAGCGAGGCGAAGGCCGACTTACTGGCCTCCAAGTTGCGGGAGATCTTCAGCGCGGAGGAGCTGAAGGTCTCTCGACCGGTGAAGACAGCGGAGCTCGGCATCTCTCTCCTGGATGACTCTGTCACCAGGGAGATGATCGCCGAAGCTATAGCTGAAAAGGGAAGGTGTGACGCCGCACAAGTTAAGTGCGGCGAGATCAAAAAGGGCCCGCAGAACATGGGCAAAGTGTGGGTGCGGTGCCCGGTGTCGGCGGCCAAGGTGGTTGCGCGCGATCGCCTGGCTGTGGGCTGGTCGTCGGCCCGGGTCGAGCTGCTGGGGGCAAGGCCCCTACAGTGCTTTAAGTGCCTTAAGTATGGGCACACCCTGGCTCTATGTCAGGAGGGAGGAGACGGCAGCGGTCTATGTTATCGCTGCGGTCAAGCCGGCCATATCGCAGCGACGTGCAGCGAAAAGCCGCACTGCGTGGCATGTGCGGCTGCCGGCAAAGCGGCAGATCACCGCGGGGGCAGGAGCCAGTGCCTTGCGGCTAAGCGCCGTGGGGCGCGAGAGGCTACAGGGGCCAGCGCAGCCAAGCCGCGGCCCCCCCGTCCTCAGCCCTCCAAGAAGAGGGCCGGGAGGAGGATGGACACGGATTGTCCATCCTAAAGCCATGGGTAAGGCGGCGGGCGTGGGAATTCCCGTCGCCTGTAAAAGCCCTAGGGTAGAAGTGGCAGCGCCATTTTGACTGGCGCGCCACAAATTCCGGCAGAGAGCGGCTATCACGCGCCGCTCCAAGTGGGAAGAGGTCCCGCGAGGGACCAGCGCCTGCTGGGTTGAGAGTGGAGATACTTTGGCCCCACGTCAACTCCCCAGCAGGCCGGGCCGGAATCGAGGGGTTTAGTGAGTAGGAGTCTCACATAACCCGGCTGTCTCCCACGCGGCCGGGTACCCATGATGGGTTCCCCTCGTTAAAAAAATAAAAAAAGGTTAGGTTCCCCCTCGACTGTGCTGCCACCTTGCTGTGGTGAGGGGGCTTGAGTGCCTCAATGATCCGTGGGGCCATACCGGCCAGGGCCTCCCATGCCGGGCGGGCCCACGGGGAGAGGTGAGACGAAGAGCGGCACCCAGCGTCGTGGCGGGTTGCGGCTCCGGGGACTCCTCTGTTCTCAGAGCTGCCTTGCGAGTCGTAAACCGCTGCGGCGCATCATGAGGTCCTCGGGTTGGCGCTCAACTTAGTTGGCCGTCAAACCGAGTCCTCACTCAACGTCCTCGGGTTGGCGCCGGCCGAGGGCTGACGCACCTCCTCTGCGGGGCCGTATGCCGCAGAAGGGGGCTGCGGGACGGATCGCCGGTGCGCTGCGGTAGATTGGGGCTGCGGGGACTTGGGTGGATGGGGACCCTGTCCCCAGTGTCTCGCTGCGAGCCCTGGACGGGGGCTCCGGGGACCTGGGTTGACGGTGGACCCTGTCCTAAGGGTTTCCCTGCGGGCCCTGGACGGCTGCGGTGCGCCGGTGTCCTCTGGTTGGCGCCGGCCCGAGGGCTGACGGGCCTCCTTCTGCGGGGCCGATGTCGCAGAAGGGGGCAGCGGGGCGGGTCACAAGGGAGGGAGCTCCGGGTGACCCGCGCCGCGGACGGAGGCGGGGGTGGAGGGGGGTCCGTGACGATGCGGGCCCCTTCTGCCCTCGCCTAGGAGGCCGGTGGTGGTTCGGGGGAGCCACCACCGACGAAAGCCTCGATGACTGAGGGCGTCCCAGTATACCGGGACGCCCTCTCTGATAGTCGCTTGCCCGCGTTGCGGGCACCACGCCGGGGCGTCACAGTAGAATGCGTTTACGCGAACTTGTGGCGCCCCAAGCGCGTCGTGTGAGGGTATGCCGCTGGGGTTTTAGTGGGTAAACGACTCTTGGGTAGACGACCCTTGTCGGAGTCCCACATAATCACCGACCTTTCCCCCGGGGTGCGGTGGTATGCATAAAGCATTTCCCCAGCGAAACCAAAAAAAAAAAAAAAAAAAAAAAAGGTTAGGTTAGGTTAGGTTAGGTTAGGTTAGGTTAGGTTAGGTTAGGTTAGGTTCTCCGCTCGGAGAACCGCAAGCTACACGAAGCCTTGCGGAACTCCGAGCGGGAGTACGGGGATGTAAGGAGGGAGCTCGGCGACGTGAGGAGCGAGCTGCGCAAGCTCCAGGAACGCACCTTGGCACAGGATGCTGCGCCGACGCCTGTGCCTCTCCCTGTGGCTCCCCCTAGCGTCCCTGCGACGCCCTTGGATGTCCTCCAAGTCGAGCGAATTGTCCGGGCGGTTGTCCGAACGATGCTCGACGAGGAGAGGGGGCGTCCACCTCAGGCGGCGGAAGTCGGGACTGCGGTCCCTAGGGAGGACACGGTTTGCCCTGTTGCCGCTCCGGCACCCGTGGCTGGGGCGGCACGCAGGAAAAAGGGCACCAGGCCCGTGATCGCAGAACCGGAAAGAGGTGGGGCCACAAACCTGGGGGGGACAGAGGCGTCTGTCCCAACCGCGACTACATATGCGGCCCCAGCCAAAGCCCGCAAGAAGAGGGCCAAGAAAAAATCGCTCGCTGCGCAACGAGTGAGCGATACTGAAGCCCGAGAGGTGGTTTCCGTACCACCAGAGGAAGGCTGGAGGGTAGTCAGTCGCCGCAAGGCTTCCAAGCGGCCACCCCCACGAAATGCAGCGCCGGAGCGCCCGCCGCAGGTGCGGAAGCCCCGAGGCGTAATACCAAGGGTACCGCGGTCGGCGGCGGTCGTTATGACGCTGACTCCGGAGGCGCTGGCGCATGGGGTCAAATATGCCGAGGTCATCAGGCAGGCCAAGACCAACATTCGCCTGAAGGAGGACGGGCTCTCGTGTCCCGTGTTCAAGGAGACTGCGACCGGTGCTCGCATGCTGGAATTCACTGGCGCAGACTGTGAGAAGAAGGCGGACTCCTTGGCCTCGAAACTTAGGGAGTGTTTGGGGCCAGAGCAGGTGAGAGTCTCCCGTCCCATCAAGACGGTGATGATGAAACTCTCGAACCTGGACGACTCCGTGAGGAAGGAGGAGGTGACGGAGGCGGTGGCGAAAATCGGTGGATGTAGCGCAGCGGACATCAGCTGCGCGGACATCTACCGGGGGCCGAGATTCCGGCTGGGCACGGTTCTGCTCCGGTGCCCGGCCGCGGCGGCAAGGCGACTAAGGGGGCGGCTTGACGTGGGCTGGTCCTCGGCCCGCGTCGAGATCCTCCCCGAACGCCCCCTGATGTGCTACCGGTGCCTTGGCTCCGGTCACGTCGGGGCAGTATGTCCTGCTGGGGTGGACCGCAGCGGTCTTTGTTACCGCTGCGGTGAAGCCGGCCACAAATCGGCCGGCTGCAGGAACAAACCGCGCTGCGTGGTGTGCGCGGAGGCGGGCCGAAAGGCAGACCACCGGTGTGGCCGAAAAGGCTGCACTAGTAAGAAGAAGGAGAGTGACGAACCCTTCCCACTGCCGCTCTCCCGTCCTGCAGCCTCTAGAAGGGCCGGGGCGAGTAGCTGGGCCTAGGATCTGGTTCGTCCAGTCCTAGGTCCAGCCAGATGGTGTCTTACCATTAGGTAGGACTGTGGCGCTGGCCTTGTTCGTGCCTCCGTCGGTGTTATTCGGTCCCAGGTGGGCACAGCCAGCAGCCACATAGGCGGAAAAAAAAAAAAAAAAAAAAAAAAAAAAAAAAAAAAAAAAAAGGTTAGGTTAGGTTAGGTTAGGTTAGGTTAGGTTAGGTTAGGTTAGGTTAGGTTAGGTTAGGTTAGGTTGGGCGGGTGGAAGGGGAAGTCACAGAGGCTACTGGTAAGACCTGGTGACTTCGTCTTTCACCGTACTCCATTGTCTTTCCCGGCAATGTGAGGGGTGTTGGTCTTGGGTGGAGCACTACTGTTGCGTCGAAACCCAAGGCAAGTGTGGTTGTTATCCTGCTCGTGGTTGCCGCCTGCTTTTGGTCTGGCCCTTCTGGACAGACGTAGCCGAAACAGCCATGCGCCTTCCCGTCTTAATTCTCCCCTTCCCTCCTTTCCCTTACCCTGTTTCCTGTCGTTCCCACTCCCCTTTCACAGTGCTGCGGTTGTTCGGCTCCGGGTCTCCTCTGCCTTCAGAGCTGACTTCGGATGACGCACCGCCGTGGCACACCATGGGGTCCTCGGGTTCGCGCTCAACCCAGTTGGCCGCCAAACCGAGTCCCCACCTTCACTTCATTTCAAATTCTATCTTTCTGTTAATTTTGTTTTGTTATACTTCTTCTTATTTATTTTGTTATTTTGATTTTCGTCTGTTTTGTTCTCTTTACTCTTTTCTGTCTTTTGTTTTACTTCGTTTTCTTTTGTCGTTTCTTGGGTTGCGGCTCTCGGGTTCGCCTGGGAGTCTGCAGGGGGGGTGCGCATAGGGCGACGTTACGAGGAGAAAAGGAACCAAAATGGATAAGTGCAAGAAGGAAAAGAATCCCCGGGCGGGTCCCAGTCAGTCGGTGGCTGCTGGGGAATCCCGCACCGCTTCTCCCTCGGGGGAGGCGGTCTGCCCCTCGTCATACGGGGGGGGCACCCATTGCCTTTCCACTTTGGAAAAGAACGAAGGAGTTAGGAGAAGCCAGAGATTTCTGAAAGTTAAGAGCGAGTCGAACGAAGATTGTTCAGTAGCGTTACCCCCTGTCCAGCAAACCGTAACGGAGTTTCCGCGGCAGGGAGGTGAAGTCGTAGCTGGGATAGCGAAGGAATTGGTCGTCGTCTTAAGCAATGACGGGTTTAAGGTGAAACGGGCAGACTCAAAAGAGTCGCTGCAGTCTGCCGTGGTAGTGGACAGCGCGTCTGAGACGGAGGAGATGGAGACGGCTAGCTTGCCGGGTCCTGAAGACCCTGATCGGCCTAGCAAGCGCCGTAGGGAGCGTGGTGGCTCCAGTGGAGACTCCGAGCCCGAGGAGCCGAAGATCCCCCGAGCTGCGTCGAGATCTTCCAGCAGGGGGCGCGGCTCTTCCGCTGGGAGCAGCCGAGAGAGAGGGAGACCCCCCACGACGGGGCAATTCGTTGGGATGGCAAAGTCCAAGATGGAACTGGCCCAGGCCCAGAGGGATCTCGCAAAGGAGATTGCCGACACGCAGCTCACGCAGCTCACGGCGGACTTTTACCGGCAGGTGAGCCGCAGCCGGAGCACGTGCAGCCTGCCGGACTCCCTGAGCGTGGCGGATCCCAACTGCCCGGACGGGCCGAGAACTGCCGCCGAGCTGGTCGAGAAGGTGAAAACTAGCGTCGGCTACATCCGGGAGGTTGGCGCTAGGTCGAAGAACCTCAAGGGGGTGTTTGTGGCCGGCATCAAAGCGGCCTCGTCGGTCATAGCGAACGCGGTCACGGAGCTGGCCGCCATCAACAGCACCGAGGAGACGGTCAGGCTCCAGCGGGAGCTCGACCTAATGAAAAAAGAGCTTGAGGCCTCCCGACAGGAGGTCCAGAAACTTAGGTCGGAGATGGCAAGGGATCGTCCGCCGGAGGATATGGACGCCTTCAGGCAGTCGCTGCTCGTCCAGTTCGGCGCCATGATGGACGCGAAGGTTCAGGGCGCCATGATCCCGGACAAGCGACCCCCGCTCGCCGCCGACAGGGCTCGCGGAGGGGACGCGGTGCTGCACGGGGAGGTTCTGCCCTCTCCGAAACCGGCACAGGGGGCAAAGGCCGGCAGCAAACTCCCAGTGAGGACCGGCGCGGTCGTTGTCGTGGAGAGGACCCGGGCTACGGGTGCGCGCCCAGCGGTTCCTCCTGCTGGTGCGGTCGCGAAGACCCGCTCAGCAACACCCGAGGTGACGCAGCCCGTGGTCAAAACCTACGCACGGGCGGCGTCGTCTAAGCCGAAGCAGGTACGGGCTCTCGGGGCCCCCGTGAAGAAAGTGGAGCCCCCGGCTCCAGTCAAGAAGGCCACACCGGTTACGGTGCGTGCCTCCATCCAATCGGCCGCGACGAAAAAGGTCGTGACGAAGGCACAGGTGCACGCCAGTCCGGCTCCCAGGGTCGTAAAGAAGGCGACACCGCCTCCCACCCTCCCCAAGACGCCGGTTCCTCCGGCTGTCCCGGACGAGGAGTCCATGGAGGTGGTGGAAGTGGTAGAGGTGGAGGAGGTCCCTGCGGAAGTGGCCCCCGCTCGCCAAGTCGAGGCGCCTCGCGCCGCTCCGCCCAGTGTGTCGACGGAGCGGCCGAGCAGATCCAAAAGGCGGCGCGAACAAAAGAAGAGGAGCATGGCGGCCAGGAAAGCTGCGGCAGCGGAACACCGCGGCACGGCGCATGCTCCTCCTAGCCATAACAAGGACGAGGAGGGGTGGACCACGGTCCGCTCCAAGAAGGCGGCCAAGAAGACGCAGTCTGAGGGCCGCCGGGCAAGCTCGCGAGCGAGGGAGAAAGGGCCGAAGCCCCGAAAACTCCGCGTCCCCCGCACGGCCGCAGTGGTTCTGTCCCTGCTGCCTGCGGCCGTTGATCAGGGCCTCACGTACGAGTCCATAATTACGGAGGCCCAAAAGCGGATCAAGGTCAGGGAGCTGGGGATTGACGACCTCCGATTCCGACACACCATCACGGGTGCGCGGATGGTGGTCATCCCCGGCCAGGACAGCGAGGAGAGGGCGGAGCGGTTCGCGGCCAAGCTACGGGAGGTTACAAATCCCTCCCTGGTCAAGGTCTCCAGGCCCGCCAAGACCGCGGAGCTGAGAGTGTCGGGCCTGGACGACGCGGCCACCAAGGCACAAGTGGCGGAGGCGCTGGCCGAGGCCGGCAACTGCGACGTGTCGGCCTTCGCCTGCGGGGACATCCGGCGGGATGCGCCGAGGCGTCTGGGGTCCATCTGGGTCAGGTGTCCCCTGCCAGTGGCCAAGTTGGTGACGGCCAAGGACCGCCTTCTCATCGGCTGGTCCTCGGCGCGTATCGAGCTGCTGCCCGAGCGGCCATTCCGGTGCTTCAAGTGCCTGGAATCTGGACACGCTCGGGCATGCTGCCACTCGGAGTGGGACCGCAGCGATCAGTGCTATCGCTGCGGTCAGCCCGGCCATCTCGCCAGTACCTGTCTCGCCAAGCCGCACTGCACCGTGTGTGCGGCGGCGGGCAGGAGTGCGGATCACACGTCGGGGCGCAGAACGTGCGTGGCCCCTAAAGCCAGGCAAAACGAGCCGGCTCGCAGCTCAGCGCCGCAGCCTGCAACCGCCGGACCCTCAGGTGCAAGGGGTCCGGCCGAGGAGAAACCGCAGTCCGACCGATAATGGACCACACCCACATATTGCAGATAAACCTTAATCGCTGTGCCAACGCGCAGAATCTGCTGATGCAGACGTTGGCACAGCACAGTATCCACGTGGGTGTGGTGTCGGAGCCGTACAGGGTTCCCTCCGGCGACGGTTGGGCCGGGGACCTGAGCGGGTTGGTGGCGTTAACCGCCAGGACGGCGATCGGAGCGCCTCCGCTCCGCAATGTCCATAGGGGGACGGGCTGGGTCGCCGCCGACGTACGCGATGCCTTGGTCGTCGGGGTTTATTTCTCCCCGAACAGGTCGCTCGCCGAGTTCGGTGTCTTCTTGAGCGACCTGGGGGCGTTCATCGCCGGGAGGGGACCGAGGCATCTGCTGTTGGCCGGCGACTTTAACGCCAAATCGGTGATGTGGGGTTGCCCCAGGACCGACGCCCGCGGAGCGGAGATGGAGGACTGGGCCGCCTCAGCGGGCCTGGTGGTCCTGAACAGGGGGTCGACGCACACGTGTGTACGGCGTGACGGGGGTTCAATTGTGGACATAACCCTGGCCACCCCCGTCCTTGCCGACCGCGTGCTCAACTGGAGAGTGCTGGAGGGCGCCGAGACTCTGTCGGACCATCGCTACGTCCGATACGATGTCTCGGCCTTTCTAACTCCAGTAGCGTCGACAGGGCCGACCCCCGGGGATCCCCCGCGGTGGTCGGTCCGGCTCCTGAGACAGGACTTGCTCCGGGAGGCCGCTCTCATAGTGTCGTGGCCGACGGACGGCTCCGTCATCATTGACGCGGCGACGGAGGCAGAGTGGCTTCACCGGACGCTCACCCAGGTCTGCGACGCATCCATGCCCAGGCTTCGGGGCAATAGGCCCCGTCGCTGGGTGTACTGGTGGTGCGACGAGGTGGCCCAGCTCCGGGCGGACAGCAATCGCGCCAGGCGGGCGTATACTAGGTCGCGCCGTCGGGCGCATAGGAACGAGGACGATGAGGCGCGCCTCTACGCCGCCTACAGGGAGGTGATTGGGGCGTTCTCCCTGGCCATAACGCGTGCGAAGGCGAGGGCCTACGACGAGTGGATCGAGCTCCTGAATCAGGATCCATGGGGCCGCCCCTACAAGCAGGTGCGGCAAAAGTTGCGGCCGTGGGCGCCGGCCGCGACGATAACCCTGGATCCTGACCAACTCGAGCGGGTCGTGGGGACTCTGTTCCCCGCCGCGGACGACACAAGGCCGCCGTTTGTGGCCTCGGTGGGGGACAGCAGCAGTGCTGGCATCCCCCCGATTTCCGAGTCGGAGCTCGATCTCGCTCTACAGCGCACGCGGGAGAAGAGCAGGGCCCCTGGCCTGGATGGCGTGCCGGGGCGGGCTCTCGTCGTCGCCCTCGACGTCCTCGGAGACAGAGTACGGGCTTTGTTGAATGCCTGTCTGGAACAGGGCCACTTCCCCAGTCGGTGGAAGACGGGGAAGCTGGTCCTGATACCGAAGCCGGGTCGACCGCCTGACGCGCCCTCGGCGTATCGCCCCATAGTTCTGCTGGACGAGATCGGGAAGGTGTTTGAGAGGGTCGTTGCCAACCGTCTCGTCCAGCACCTGGAGAGCGTTGGACCTGATCTGTGCGACGTGCAGTTCGGCTTTCGGCGCAACAGGTCCACGCTCGACGCGATTGGGCGCGTCAGGGGTATTGCGGAGGAGGCGATCGCCCAGGGTGACGTGGTGTTGGCGGTGTCCTTGGACATCGCCAACGCCTTTAACACTCTCCCCTGGGCGATCATACGGGAGGGCCTCCGATATCATGGTTTCCCTCCGTATCTGAGGAGGCTTTTGGGGTCTTACCTGAGTGGGAGGAGCATCAGGTTCCCCACCAGGGAGGGCTGGGTGACCCGTTCCATAGGTCGCGGTGTTCCACAGGGGTCGGTGCTTGGCCCACTCCTGTGGAACATCGGGTTCGATTGGGTCCTGCGCGGGCACCTTCTCGCGGGAGTCGCTGTCACCTGCTACGCGGATGACACTCTTGTAACGGCGCGTGGCAGCGACTTCCGCGCGGCGAAACTGAGAGCTACGGCGGGAGTCGCACACCTGGTGCACCGAATTCGGAAGCTGGGTCTCGACGTAGCCCTCCACAAATCGGAGGCCCTCTTGTTTCATGGGCCGAGGAGGAAGCCACCAGCCGGGTCGCACATTGTCGTTGGGGGGGTGCGGATTGACGTCGGGGAGGCCATGCGGTACCTCGGCGTCACTCTGGACCCCAGGCTCAATTTCAACGAGCACTTCGTCCGGCTGGTGCCGAGGTTGATGAGGACTGCGGGCGCCCTGAGCGGGCTGCTCAGCAATACTGGTGGGCCCACCGCCGCCTGCAGAAAACTGTACGCGGCGGTCATTCGCTCCATGGCCCTTTACGCTGCGCCCGCTTGGGCGGACGCCCTCAGTCCGAAGAATCGCGCGCTCCTGAGGCGGCCACAACGCCTCATGGCGATCCGCATAATAAGGGGTTACCGCAGTGTCTCCTTCGAGGCGGCGTGTGCTCTTGCCGGCACTCCGCCGTGGGAGCTTGAAGTCCGGGTCCTCACCGCCTTGCACGTCAGAGTCACCGAGGCCCGGGCCAACGGCGACCGCCCCACGGCGGACGTTGTTCAGAGCTGGAGGATTGAGGAGAGGAGCACACTGCTCATAGATTGGATGGAGATACTGCGGGAACCCAGAGCCGGGCATCGGCTGGTGGGAGCCCTAGGGCCCATGCTCGACAGCTGGGTAACGAGGCGGCACGGTGAGTTATCTTATCACCTCACACAGATCCTCTCGGGGCACGGATGTTTCGGGAGGTATCTGTGTGAGAGGGCGGGGCGAGAGCCCAACACAAATTGTCACCACTGTGCCGCCTCGGTGGACAGTGCGGAGCACACCTTGTCGGCCTGCCCGGCGTGGCAAGAGGAGCGCGCGACTCTCGTCGCCACAATAGGAGCTGACCTGTCTCTGCAAACGGTCCTGCGCAAAATGGCCGCATCTGAGGCGGCCTGGGCCGCGGTTCGGACGTTTGCAGAGACAGTGATGGGTAGCAAAGAGGATGCGGAGCGTGATCGGGAGAGGGCGCCCGAAGCGCATCCGATGCGGCGCGCTCGTACGGGCCGCCGCAGATTGGCGCACGAGCGCCATCTACCCCCTTAACCGGAGCCTCCGGGTGGGGGCACAGTGGATCGCCCCCCACCCACGGGAGATTAGGTCCCGAGGCGACGCGGGGATCCCGGGGCAGGGCACGGGGATGCCTTGCCCCACGAGGGATCTGAGGGGAAGCGATGTCCTGCCGTCTGTGCTTGCGGCGGGACGTCGAGAGCTCACAAGAGCCTGAGGAGAGAGGAGGGCCTCTTCGTCTGCGGCGGCGTGGTTCTGAGAACAGATCCCACAATGCCGCAGCAAGACGCGAGTTGGAGCACCCCGGGGATGTTTAGTGGGTATGCCCCCACTCTGGGGGTACTCAATAATAGGTTAGGTTAGGTTCCCCCCCGATTTGTGCTGCCACCTTGCCGTGGTGGGGGGGCTTGAGTGCCTCAGTGATCCGTCGGGGCCATACCGGCCAGGGCCACCCATGCCGGGCGGGCCCGCGGGGAGAGGTGAGACTAAGAGCAGCGCTACCCTTTATAAAGTATTTATTGTTTTGTCTCGTTTTGTTTCGTTGTTTTGGTTTTATTCGTATATATTCTATCTTTTAGTTTTGTTTTGTTATTTTGTTGTTATCTTCGTTTTGTTTTGGTTCTCGTTTCATCTCCTTTCTGTCATATGTATCCAATTTCTCGCCTTCTCTTTCTTTGACGTTTGGTGGAGTTTAAAAATAAAAATGGAAAGTCGCAAGTTTAAAATTAGTCCCCGGGCGGGTCCCAGTCAGCCGGTGGCGGCTGGGGAATCCCGCGGCGTCGCGCCTAACAGTGCGGCGTCCTGCCCCTCGTACTACGGGGGGGGCAAAACCTGCGCACAATCTGTTTCGGCAGTTGTGGAGAAGGGAGTAGAGGGAGTGCAGAAGGCCTCAAGGAGTGGTATACCACTCCTTACCGACACTAAAGGCCGTGGGAGGAGTTCGGCAGTTAAGTCCCCAACCCCGCAGGCGGTAACGCAGTCTGCGAGGGAAAGGGCAATTTCGAATGCGAATCAATGCGAAAATGCAAATGCGCCGAGGTTGGTTCTCAACTTTAGATCCGGCCCCAAGGCCAAGGACGCAGACAGTGCGTCGGATGTGGAGAAGGAGAAGATCGGCTTACAAGCCGGGAGCAGGACCGCCAGTAAGGCGAAGCAACCCGTCGTCATCCTGGACGACGTGTTGATAAGGAAGGGACAAGGCTCAGTGGAGTCTCTCAGCATGGACGTGTGTGAGGGTGAGGGGCATGAGGACGATAATGTCTCAATCGCCAGTTCCACCAACTCCACACGCTCCACTGTTGCCAGAGCCGGGAGCAAACGACGAAGGAAGAGTGGTTCGTCGGACCCGGACTCTGACGAGGCAGATGGGGTTAAAATGCCGCGGGCTGCTTCACGCAGTAGCTCGACGAGTCAGAAACGTGGGAGAGGAAGGCCTGTCACTACGGGTGAATACGCCCAGCTGGCCAAGTCCAAGGAGGACCTCCGGAAAGCGGAGCAGGCACTGGTGTGGCTCGAGGCGGAAAAAGAGTTGGCCGCCAGCACAGTGAAACTGTGCCGACTCACTAGGAGCCATCGTCAGGGCCAGTCAGAGTCCACGCCGGACCTCCGCACAGCTGGAGAGGAAGAGGGCTTTCCCCCCGCCGCGCAAATCATGAGAAAGGTGGACGATTGCGTGGAGTACATACGGGACGTGGGGCGAAAGTCCAAAAATCTAAAGGGAGAGTTGCAAGGTGGCCTTAAAGTGGCCACCAAGACAATTGAAGAGGCTGTACAAGATCTGGCAGCCCTCTCGACGTCAGAGGAGTCGAGGCGTCTGCAGGCGGACAATGACCGCCTTCAAGCGGCTAACGCTCGCCTCCATGAGGACAATGCCCAGCTGAAAGCTGAGGTCATCGGCCTGCGGCAGGACATAGAGAAGCTGAGGTTACTCATCCAAGAGACCTCAGCCACACTCAAAACGCCAGTGCCGGTGAACCCTAAAGCGGACGAGAAGCAGGAGTGGTTGAGAGAGGCTATGCTGTGCTGCGGTAACATGATTACTGCACGCATCGACGACCGCCTACCGCCTGCCCCAACCATGCGCCCACCGCTCGCGGCGGATAGGGCTAGAGAGAAGGCCGCTGTTAAGTCTAAGACAGCCACGCCTACAGTTGCTCCACCAGCTCGCGCGGTGGCAACAACTAATCGGAAGGGAGTGCGAGTGGTGCCTGCCGCCAAGCCCGTCGTACCGAACAAGGCTTTGGGGACAAAAACAGCTGTCCCTTCGACCTCAGGGGTCAAAACGTACGCCAGGGCGGCGGCGACCGCGACAATACCGGCAAAAACCAGTGCCAAGTCTCAGCCCAAGGTTTCAATGCCGACGAGGATTCCCCTGCGCAAGGCAGGGAGTAATAAGGTGGTGGTCCGAGAGGGCCCTGTCGTACCGGCTGCTGAGGTGGCCGTCGACGCCCCAGTGGACATGGAGGTGGTGGTCGCAGCGGTCGAGACCTCTCCGCCTCTTCCACGGGTTACAACATCCAAACCCGTGGAACCAGTGCCCAGCACGTCTGCTGAAGGCACAGAGGAGGTAGGCCCCTCTTCTTCTAAGAAGAAGAAGAAGAAGAAAAAGAAGAGGGGCAACATGGCCGCGCGCCGGGTTCCGGACGCGGAACATGCGGACATGGCAGTCATCCCGCACAACAATGAGGAGGGATGGACGAGGGTCATACCTCGTAAGGCGGCTCGACAGCTACGTCCGCGGTCCCAGGGCCGCGAAGAGAGAGGACCACTTCCCAGAGCAGGGCAGAGGACACAGCCCAAAAAACTGAGTGCGCCCCGAAATGCTGCGATAATTTTAACAATCCAGCCGGAGGGGCACGAGAAGGGCATATCCTACAAGGATTTAATAGCCGAGGCCAAGAAGCACATAAGCATAAAAGCCCTGGGCATCAAGGGCGTGCTATTCCGCACGGCTGCTACAGGCGCCTGCAAGATGGAGCTCACGGGCAGCCAGGAAAAAGCAGATGCCTTGGCCTCGAAATTAAGGGAAGCTCTTGACCCAAACATAGTTAGGGTCACACGGCCGACGAAGGCGGCCGAATTGCGGTTAACCGGTCTCGATGACTCAGTAACGCGAGAAGAGGTAGTCGAGACTGTGGCGGAACTAGGAGAGTGTGACGCAGACGCAGTCACCTGTGGGGAGATCAAGAGGGACTCTCCACGAAGGCTCGGAACGGTTTGGGTCAAGTGCCCGATTCAGGCCGCCAAAAAGGTGACCAAAACCAAAAAGATCACCGTGGGGTGGTCGCTAGCTAGGGTAGAACTCCTCCCCGTGCGACCACTTCAATGTTTTCGCTGCCTGGAAGCTGGGCACGTGCGGCCCTGTTGTGCTTCCACTGAGGACCGCAGTGCCCAGTGTTATCGCTGCGGCGAAATAGGCCACAAAGCCTCCAACTGCCACGCCAAGCCGCACTGCACTGTGTGTGCGGCGGCGGGCAGAAAGGCTGACCACCGAGGTGGTCGCAAGACATGTGTGGCCTCCAAGCAAAAGGAGCCGGCTGGTGAAAATTTGTCACAGCCCGCCCACCCCAATCCTCCAAGTGCAGGAGGTGCGGGCGAGATGGTTAATGTTTCCGCGACCCAATTATGAACCAGTGTCGATTCATACAAGCCAATATCAACCACTGTGCCCGAGCTCAAGATCTGCTCTCACAAAACATGGCACAGTGGGACACGCATGTAGGGGTGGTCGCGGAACCATATAGAGTCCCAAACAGCGGGAACTGGGCTGGAGACACGAGTGGCCAAGTGGCACTCGTAACAAGACCGGGAAGTGGTGCCCCACCCATGCGAAACATAACCAAAGGTCGTGGCTGGGTGGCGGCAAACATAAGGGATGTCCTCGTTGTCGGCGGCTACTTCTCTCCAAATAGCACTGTCGCCGACTTCGAGGAATACTTAAGGGGCCTGAGCATACTACTCGCTAACAGGGTGGCGCGACATGTTCTGCTCGCTGGGGACCTAAACGCCAAGTCTGCGGCGTGGGGGTCCTCAGCCAGTAACCCGCGGGGCGATGTCCTGGAGGAGTGGGTCGCCTTGCAGGGCTTGGTTGTCCTCAACAGAGGTCGTGCACACACGTGCGTAAGACGAGAGGGAGGGTCAGTCGTCGATGTGACGTTCTCGACTCCCGACCTTGGGTCCCGCGTTTCCGGATGGAGGGTAGAGGAAGGCGCTGAGACTCTATCGGATCATCGCTACATCCGATATGATGTCTCCGCCTTCCTGCCCAATATACAAGTCGGACGAGCTGCCCCCGGGGATCCTCCCCGTTGGACACTCAAAAAACTGAGGATCGATGCAGCCGAAATTCAGGCTGAGCTGGAAACGTGGGTCCACCCGACCCCATCACCGGAAGTGACACAAGAGGCGAACTGGCTGCGGGGTGCACTGTCTAGAGTCTGCGATGCCTCCATGCCGAGGCAGCGTCCGGGTGCGCCTCGTTGTAGTGTGTATTGGTGGAACGACGAGGTGGCCCAGGCGAATGCCCGGTGCCTCGCAGCCAGGCGCAGGTTCCAAAGGATACGACGTAGGCGACGCCGTAACCCAGAGGAGGAGGATGCGGCGTACGCCGCATACCGGGAGATGTCGAGTGCCCTATCGACGAGCATCAGTCGGGCAAAAGAGGCGGCGCATGAGGGGTGGATCGAGTCCCTTAATGAAGATCCATGGGGCAGGCCGTACAAGTTAGTACGGCACAAACTTACGCCCTGGGCACCACCCCTCACTGCGACCATGGAGCCTCGGCAGGTTGAGGATGTTGTGGACGCATTGTTCCCGGCGGCGGAGAACATACAACCGCCGAGAATGGCGCCACAAGAAGATTTAGAGGAAGAGGACGCTCCGCCTATCACGGAGGGCGAATTTGGGACGGCATTGGAACGTGCTCGAACGGGCAATAAGGCACCCGGACTGGACGGGGTTCATGGCCGAGCGCTGGCTGTCGCGCTCAACACCCTTGGCGACAGGGCGCGCGCCATGCTAAGTAGGTGTCTAAGGGAGGGCTATTTCCCCGAAGACTGGAAAGTGGGGAAACTAGTCCTCCTGATAAAACCGGGAAGACCGGCAGAATCCCCATCTGGGTATAGGCCGATCGTGCTGCTGGACGAGATGGGCAAACTCTTCGAGCGAATCATAGCTGCTCGTCTCGTCCAGCACATGGAGTCACAAGGGCCGGACCTCTCCGAGGTACAATTTGGCTTTCGGAGAGGTAAATCGACAATTGACGCTATCCAACGAGTTGTGGGGATGGCCGAGGAAGCGTCATCACAGGGCCAGGTGGTGCTGGCGGTGTCACTCGACATCGCCAACGCCTTTAACACTCTTCCCTGGCCCTGTATATTGGAGGCCCTGAAACATCATCGTTTTCCATCTTATCTCCAGGGCCTAATCAGGGCGTATTTATCGGGTCGCATGATCAAATATCCGACCCAAAATGGCTGGACAAGCAGGGAGATATCACGCGGTGTTCCACAGGGGTCGGTACTGGGCCCACTCTTGTGGAACATCGGGTTCGATTGGGCCCTCCGTGGCCAACTTTTGAGAGGCGTCACTGTCACGTGCTACGCCGATGACACTCTTGTCACGGCACGTGGCAGTGACTTCCGGGATGCAGCTATACGGGCAACAGCTGGTGTGGCCCACGTCGTCAGACGTATAAGACTGCTGGGGTTGGAAGTCGCACTCGCCAAATCCGAGGCCATGTATTTTCATGGGCCGAGGAGAAGGCCACCGCCCAACTCCAGCATAATTGTGAGTGGAGTAGAGATAGGCGTGAAGTCGACAATGAAGTACCTAGGTCTTGTTCTCGACTCACGCCTATCTTTCGAGGAGCATTTCCTCAGGCTGAAGCCTAAATTAATGGCGACGGCGGGCGCTCTGAGTAGTCTCTTAAACAACGTTGGGGGGCCGAACGTGGCGTGCAGACGTCTGTACGCTACGGTCATACGCTCGATGGCCCTATACGGAGCGCCCGTCTGGGCTGGCAGACTAAATGCCCATACCAGGGCATTATTAAGGCAACCCCAAAGGGTAATGGCCATAAGATTGGTGCGTGGCTACCGCAGCGTCTCATTCGAGGCGGCGTGCGCTCTGGCCGGCACACCGCCATGGGAGATGGATGCCCGAGTTCTCGCCGCGGTTTATGCCCGTGTCTCCGAGGCCCGCGCGAGGGGTGAGTCTCCCATGGTGGATACAGTCGCGAGCTGGCGGGCGCACGAACAGCAAGCGCTCATGCGGGATTGGAGTGAGGCGCTGCGGGGGCCATCCGCAGGTAAGGCCGTGATAGAGGCCCTAAGGCCTATCTTTGAGGAGTGGGTCACCAGGCGGCACGGAGTCTTGTCGTACCAGCTGACGCAGGTCCTCTCGAACCATGGATGTTTCGGGAGGTACCTGCACCTGGTGGCAGGAAGGGAGCCGAACCCCAACTGCCACCACTGTGCCGCCTCGGTAGATGATAGCCGCCACACCCTACAAGTGTGTGCGGCATGGACAGTCGAGCGTGCGACTTTAATCGCCGCAGTAGGGACGGACCTCTCGCTCCCGACCCTGGTAGCGAAGATGGTCGGGAGCGAGAGCGCATGGAAGGCCGTGGCCGACTTCTCTGAGTCGGTCATAAAGGCCAAAGAAATGGCCGAAAGAGAGAGAGAGAGGGCGCCCGATGCACACCCGCTCCGCCGGGCACGCACGGGCCGACGTCGCTTAGCGCACGTCCGCAACATGCCGCCCTAACTGAGGTCTCCGGGTGAGGGATTAGGGGAAATCCCTCGCCCATTGGAGTGGAGACCCCGGGACGGTCAGCGCCATGCCACGTGTACCGGGCATGGCGCTGAGGAGCAAAGACGCTCCTGAGAAGGATGCTCCCAAGGAGCTTGAGTTGAAATGGGGTCGAACGGTCAATCATTGACTGTTCCCCCAGCGCAAACTGTCCCCGTGGAGACACAGTCAGGACCCACGGGGCAGCAAGCGCGGGACGGTACACCCCGGGATGTTTAGTGGGTATGCCTCCGTCTCTTCTTTACAAAGGGCGGAGGAGACTCCCACACTCCCCCACCGGCCATCCCCAGGCTGGCGGGGGGTCCATAAAGGATTTTACCCGGGCAACAAAAAAAAAAAAAAAGGTTAGGTTAGGTTCCCCCCTCGACTGTGCTGCCACCTTGCTGTGGTGAGGGGGCTTGAGTGCCTCAATGATCCGTGGGGCCATACCGGCCAGGGCCTCCCATGCCGGGCGGGCCCACGGGGAGAGGTGAGACGAAGAGCGGCACCCAGCGTCGTGGCGGGTTGCGGCTCCAGGGACTCCTCTGTTCTCAGAGCTGCCTTGCGAGTCGTAAACCGCTGCGGCGCATCATGAGGTCCTCGGGTTGGCGCTCAACTTGGTTGGCCGTCAAACCGAGTCCTCACTAAACGTCCTCGGGTTGGCGCCGGCCGAGGGCTGACGGGCCTCCTCTGCGAGGCCGTATGTCGCAGAAGGGGGCTCCGGGACGGATCGCTGGTGCGCTGCGGTAGATTGGGGCCGCGGGGACTTGGGTGGATGGGGACCCTGTCCCCAGTGTCTCGCTGCGAGCCCTGGACGGGGGCTCCGGGGACCTGGGTTGACGGTGGACCCTGTCCTAAGGGTTTCCCTGCGGGCCCTGGACGGCTGCGGTGCGCCGGTGTCCTTTGGTTGGCGCCGGCCCGAGGGCTGACGGGCCTCCTTCTGCGGGGCCGATGTCGCAGAAGGGGGCAGCGGGGCGGGTCGCAAGGGAGGGAGCCCCGGGTGACCCGCGCCGCGGACGGAGGCGGGGGTGGAGGGGGGTCCGTGACGATGCGGGCCCCTTCTGCCCTCGCCTAGGAGGCCGGTGGTGGTTCGGGGGAGCCACTACCGACGAAAGCCTCGATGACTGAGGGCGTCCCAGTATACCGGGGCGCCCTCTCTGATAGTCGCTTGCCCGCGTTGCGGGCACCACGCCGGGGCGTCACAGTAGAATGCGTTTACGCGAACTTGTGGCGCCCCAAGCGCGTCGTGTGAGGGTATGCCGCTGGGGTTTTAGTGGGTAAACGACTCTTGGGTAGACGACCCTTGTCGGAGTCCCACATAATCACCGACCTTTCCCCCGGGGTGCGGTGGTATGCATAAAGCATTTCCCCAGCGAAACCAAAAAAAAAAAAAAAAAAAAAGGTTAGGTTAGGTTAGGTTCCCCCCCGATTTGTGCTGCCACCTTGCCGTGGTGGGGGGGCTTGAGTGCCTCAGTGATCCGTCGGGGCCATACCGGCCAGGGCCACCCATGCCGGTCGGGCCCGCGGGGAGAGGTGAGACTAAGAGCAGCGCTACCCTTTATAAAGTATTTATTGTTTTCGTTTTGTTTTCGTTTTGGTTTTTGTCTTGAGTTAATATATATTCTGTCTTTTGGTTTCGTTTTGTTCTCTGTTGTCTTCTTCGTTTTTGTTTTGGTTCTTGTTTGATATTCTTTCTATCGTATACATTCAATCTTTTCGCCTTATTCTTAAATGACGTTTAGTGGGAGTTAAGGAAAATAATGATGGAAAGTCGCCAGATTTCAATGAATCCCCGGGCGGGTCCCAGCTCGACTGTGTCAGCTGGGGAATCCCGCACCGTCGCTCCTTCGGGGGAGGCGGTCTGCCCCTCGTATTACGGGGGGGGCAAAATCGGCGCTCTGTCTGTCATTCCGACAGATGTAGGAGAAATGCAGAAGGCCCCAAGGAGTGGCATACCCACCCTCCTTCGAGACACCAAGGGTCGACCCAGTAGGAGTTCGGTAGTCAAGTCCCTCGACACCCAGACGGTAACGCAGTCTGGGAGTCAGGGCGAATGTGCAAATGCGATCGAAAATGTGGCTGCGAAAGCCGATTATAAGATGAGATTGTCTCCGGGCATGGTGCTGAAGTTCAGCAAAGAGAAGAAGAGTGAGGATGCACAAACCGCACCTCAGGCTGCGACAACATCTAAGCAGCCCATAGTCGTCCTGAGTGACGTACTATTAGTAGAGAAGAGAGGCTCCACGGAGTCCCTACGAATGGATGAGGGACAGGATACTGACGGCAACGTTTCTGACTCTAGTGTCACAACCGTCAGATCCTCGCGCTCGCAATCCGGAGGAGGACGCTCTAGTCGCAAACGAACCAAGCGACCTCGTAAGAGTGGGTCCGACTCGGACGAACGTGACGCCGAGAAGATCCCGCGCGCGTCCATTGACTGCGACACCTCGCAGCAAAAAAGTCGCGGTAGAGGAAGGCCCGCTACGACAGGGGAGTACGTTGGCAGAGCCAAGGCGATAGCCGACAAAAACGCGGCCGAAAAGGAAGCCGTCTGGCTTGAAGTAGAGAAAGAGCTCGCTGCCAGCACTGTGAATCTATGCCGCAGTGTGAGGCGCAGCCAGAACATGTCGGGTTCTGCCCCCGACCTCCGGTCGATGAATGTCGACACTCCTCGCCCCCTCCTCCCCTTGGAGGAGATCAATACCTGCGTCGAGTACATCCGCGAGGTCGGGCGCAAATCTAAAAACATAAAAGGGGAACTCCTGGGTGGCATGAAGCTCGCCGCCCAAAAGATTTCTGACTCCGCCGAAGAACTGGCGAGTTGGACGACGACGGATAAGACGAAGCGCCTTGAGGAAGAGAACGCCGCCCTGCGAGGGGAGGTCTCGGCGCTTCGTCAAGAAGTGACAAAACTGCGCGAGCTGCTAGAACAACAGCTCAGTCGAGATCGTGACGAGATGTTCTACAGAACTATGACGGAGAGGCTGGGGGTCATGGTAGATGCCCGAATCGAGGCTAAACTGCCACCACAAGCACCCCAAATGCCACTGCGACCGCCTCTGGCCGCAGATAGGAAACGGATGGAGGAGGCCAGGGTTTCTGTGCCCGCTGCCGCCCCTCCACTGATACCAGTGAAGACTGCCTTAAAGGGCAAATCCACTAGCAGCACCGCCGTGCCTGCGCGTTCTGCCGCGCCTGCGCGTTCTGTCGCGCCTGCGCGTTCTGCCGCGCCTGCACGTCCCGCCGCGACTGCGCGTTCTGCCGCGCTCGCGCGCCCCGCTGTGCCGCGCAGTGCTCCTATGCCTGCGCACACGGCGGCTCCGTCGACCAGCAAGGCTATATCTTACGCCAAGGTCACGGCAGCGAGAACGACCTCTGCCAAGGCCCAAACCAAAATCCCGGCGCCCTCCAAGATTCCGGCGCCGAAAGCGGGGCCCAGCAGAGTGCCTGTCCGCACCACACAAAAGACTGCGAGACTGGCTCTCAGTCCAGCAGCCGCCAGTGTACGGAACACTGAGCCGATGGACGTAGTGGCCCCGGTGGTGGCTCTGCCACCAACCCCAGCTACAGTGCAATACGTCCCTGAGGATAGAGTCCAGCATGAGGTTGACCAAGACCCGCCTGGCCCTACACGTCGCAAAAGACCGAGGAGGAAAAACATGGCTGCCCGCCGCGTGGAAGACGCTGAACGGGCAGACCTTGCTGCGCTGCCCTCAAACAATGACGGGTGGACAACAGTGCGGTCACGCAGGGCCGCAAAGAAATCCCGTCCCCAATCCAGGGGGCGAGACACGAGCAGACCGGCGGCTGCCAAGCGCAAGCCCCGTAAAATCAGAGTGCCAAAAACGGCAGCGGTGGTCTTGACGCTTCAGCCTGCCGCAGTCGACAGAGGCCTCACCTACGAGACGGTGATGACTGAGGCCAAGAGGCATCTCAATGTGCGAGAGATGGGCATAGGCGATCTGCGTTTCCGACACGCCGCCACGGGGGCCCGAATGATGGTGATACCGGGTCCCAACAGCACCGAAATTGCAGATTCGTTTGCTGCTAAACTAAAGCAGGTGGTAGACCCGGAACTGGTCAAGATTGGTAGACCGGTAAGAACAGCCGAGCTCAGAGTGACCGGCTTAGAGGACTCTGTGACCTGTGAAGAGGTCACCGCTGCCATTGCGGAAGCTGGAGCCTGTGACACCTCCAGCGTCACCTGTGGTCCCATTAGGCGAAACAATCCAAGGCGCCCGGGGACGGCCTGGGTTCGCTGTCCCCTGGCCGCGGCCAAGCTCATCTCGGCAAACACGCGGCTCCTCATTGGGTGGTCGACAGCCAACATCGAGCTGCTGCCTGAACGCCCCCTCCAGTGCTATAAATGCCTGGAGTGTGGGCATGCTCGGGCGTGCTGTCACTCCGAGGCTGACCGAAGCGACCAGTGCTTCCGGTGCGGTCAGCCCGGACACAAGGCCAATACCTGCCTCGCCAAGCCGCATTGTACCATATGTGCGGCGGCGGGCAAAGGGGCCGACCACAAGCCGGGGCGCAGATCTTGCAAGGCGCCCAAACAGAAGAAACCCGAGCCGGTTGCTAGCCCCGTGCTGCAGCCCGCCGTTCCCGGACCCTCCGGTACAAGGGTCTCGGCAGAGATGGAGCCCATGAGAACCTGTTAATGGATCACACCCTTATCCTACAAGCCAATCTCAACCACTGTGCCAATGCTCAAAACCTTCTGCTGCAGAGCTTGGCACAGATGGGCATACACATCGGGGTGATCTCTGAACCCTATCGGGTTCCGCCTAACCACGACGGTTGGGCTGCGGATTTGGACGGCTTGGTGGCGCTACACACCAGAATCAATGCTGGAGCGCCGCCACTTCAAAATGTGTCGAGGGGCCATGGCTGGGTAGCGGCCGATATGAGAAACGTCCTGTTCATCGGGACCTATTTCTCACCCAACAAGCCCCTAAACGAGTTCAGTGATTTCTTGCGTGAGCTGACGTCCTTCATCGCAGGAAGAAGACCACGCCACCTATTAGTGGCGGGGGACCTCAACGCGAAGTCTATCGCGTGGGGGTGCCCCGCCACGGATGCACGTGGCGAGGCAGTAGAAGAATGGATGGTCGCAGAAGGTCTGGCAATTATCAACAGGGGATCGGCACTAACGTGCGTTCGACGGGACGGGGGGTCAATCGTCGATGTAACCCTAGCGAGCCCAGAATTTGCGGATGGGATCCGAAACTGGCGGGTCCTGGAGGGCGAAGAGACACTCTCGGACCACAAGTATATCCGCTATGATGTCACCGCCCTCCTGGGCGCCGTTGCAGTGTCGAGGCCTTTACCTGGTGACCCGCCCCGCTGGTCCCTCAAAAAGCTGAGGAAAGACCTCCTCAGAGAGGCGGCTATAGTTGAGTCGTGGCCCACTGATGGCCTACCTATCGACGATCCATCAATGGAGACGGAGTGGCTGCACAACACCCTCAGGAGTGCCTGTGATGCGGCTATGCCCAGGGTCAAGGGAGGCAGACCCCGACGATGGGCATACTGGTGGAATGATGAGATAGCACAACTCCGTGCCCAAAGCAATAGGGAGAGGAGAGTCTACACACGGCATAGACGCCGAAGGCGCAGAGATGAGGTGGAGGAGGCGCGGCTCTATGCCGTGTACAAACAGACGATTGCGGCTCTGTCTGCTGCCATCACGCGGTCCAAGGCTGCAGCGTACGAAGAGTGGTTGGAGATACTCAACCAAGACCCATGGGGACGGCCATATAAGCAGGTCCGTCAAAAGCTCCGCCCATGGGCCCCACCACTCACGCTAACCTTGGAACCGAACCTGACTGAGTCGATAGTGGAGACTCTCTTTCCCCCAGCTGGGGATCTGAGACCTCCCTCCATGGCTCCGCCAATAGAAGATTCTGAGAGAGAGATTGCCCCTCCGGTTACCGAGGCTGAATTTGACTTAGCCCTTCAACGGACCAAGGCCAAGCGCAGAGCCCCAGGACTCGACGGAGTTCCAGGCCAGGTCCTTGTGAGCCTCTCCGACGTCCTAGGGGACAGGATTAGGGCACTAATGAGTGCATGTCTCGAACGTGGACATTTCCCTGTACTGTGGAAGACAGGGAAACTGGTATTAATCCAAAAGGATGGCAGACCCGCGGAATCCCCTTCAGCATACCGCCCGATCGTGCTGCTGGACGAGGTCGGGAAAATCTTTGAGAGGATAGTCGCTGCCCGCCTCGTCCACCACATGGACACGGTCGGGCCAAACCTTTGTGATGCCCAATATGGTTTCCGTCGTGCGCGCTCCACTATTGACGCAATTGGTAAGGTGAAGAAGATGGCAGAGGAGGCGATCGCCCGGGGTGAGGTGCTGGTGGCGGTGTCACTTGACATCGCCAACGCCTTCAACACACTCCCCTGGGCGGTGATACTGGAGGCCCTCCGCTACCACAGGTTCCCCGCATACCTTAGGGACCTAATTGCGTCATATTTGTCGACGAGATGTATAAAGTTCCCCACGCAGGAGGGCTGGGTTTCCAAACCCATAACGCGCGGTGTTCCACAGGGGTCGGTGCTGGGCCCACTCCTGTGGAACATCGGGTTTGACTGGGTGCTGCGGGGAAGCATGATTAGAGGCGTCGCTGTCACGTGCTATGCGGATGACACACTTGTCACGGCACGTGGCAGCGACCACAGAGAGGCCCAGATAAGGGCCACTGCAGGAGTAGCACACGTAGTGCTCAGAATGAGGAAATTAGGTCTAGAGGTGGCTCTTCATAAATCAGAGGCCATAGCCTTTCATGGGCCAAGAAGGAGGTTGCCAGCCGAAGCACATATCGTAGTAAGTGGGGTGAGAATCAATGTCGGGACCGCAATGCGGTATCTGGGCATCACGCTTGATTCTCGCCTCACATTTAAAGAACATTTCACTCGGCTGGCACCCAAACTGATGAGAACGGCTGGGGCGTTGAGTAGCCTTCTCCGCAACAGTGGGGGACCGTCCACAGCGTGCAGAAGGCTGTACGCGACGGTCATTAGGTCGATGGCCCTCTACGGGGCCCCCATCTGGGCAGACGCCCTCTGCGCGCAAAATCGGGCAATCCTGCGTCGAGCGCAGAGGATGATGGCAATCCGCATCGTCAGAGGCTACTGCAGTATCTCTTTTGAGGCCGCCTGCACCCTCGCTGGCACCCCGCCCTGGGAGCTTGAAGTCCGGGTACTCACCGCCCTACACATCCGCGTTGATGAGGCCCGGGCGATCGGCGAACCCCCCACGGTGGACACCGTCAACGACTGGCGAGTGGAGGAACGAAGCAGTCTTGTCGTGGACTGGATAGAGGTACTGCAGGAGCCCACAGCTGGGCACCAGCTCATTGCGGCCATTCGGCCAATTCTAGAGTGTTGGATCACACGGCGGCACGGCGATTTGTCATATCATCTGACGCAGGTGCTCTCAAACCACGGCTGTTTTGGAGAGTACCTGCACAGGGTGGCGGGGCGAGAGCCCCTCCCTAACTGCCACCACTGTGCCGCCGTGGTAGATACTGCTGAGCACACCCTCCGGGAGTGCCCGGCATGGGACAGTGAACGCGCGGCAATGATCGCCATTACCGGAAATGACCTGTCGCTACCCACCTTGGTAGCGACTATGACTGGACATAAGCCAGCCTGGAAGGCTGTCAAGACCTTTGCAGAAAAGGTAATGACGAAAAAAGAAGACGCAGAACGTCTTAGGGAAAGGGAGCCAGGGGCGCTCCCCATCCGGCGAGCCCGTACGGGCCGCCGACGATTGGCGCATGAGCGCCACCTCCCCCCCTAACCGGGGCCTCCAGGTGGGGGTGTTGTGGACCGCCCCCCACCCATAGGAGCGAGGTCCCGAGAAGAATACTCGGACGATACTTACTCGGACTGAACTTTACTGGATTTGACCAAAGTGGAACAACCCGCAGACTTCAACTGCAGGTTATGTAAGTCGGAGTGATAGACATGGGACTGTGTGTCACTCAATCTCCAACGGCTTAAGAGAGGGGAAGACGCCATAAGACCTGGCGTCATCTAAGTAACATCCGAGGGTCGAGTTCTGACCTCCCCTCGCCCAGCCTTTCACCTAGTGAGAAGTTTACGCAGTTACCCACAGGTGGTATGGCTTGAGACTGGCAATATCGTGGTAGGTTTTAGTGGGTAAACCGGTTCGCACCTTACCATCTCTACGCGACCGGGACTCCCACATACCCCAGCCCCCGTCCCCTGGGCTGGGGACCTATAAAAGGTTTCCCCCACGTTAAAAAAAAAAAAAAAAAAAAAAAAAAAAAGGTTAGGTTAGGTTAGGTTAGGTTAGGTTAGGTTCCCCCCCGATTTGTGCTGCCACCTTGCCGTGGTGGGGGGGCTTGAGTGCCTCAGTGATCCGTCGGGGCCATACCGGCCAGGGCCACCCATGCCGGGCGGGCCCGCGGGGAGAGGTGAGACTAAGAGCAGCGCTACACTTTATAAAGTATATATTGTTTTGTTTTGTTTCGTTTTGTTTCTGTATTAATTTCGTATCTATTCTGTCATTTGGTTTTGTTTGTTATTTTGTTGTCATCTTCGTTTTGTTTTGGTTCTTGTATATTACTCTTTCTTTCATATATATTACATCTTTCGCCTTATCTTTCCTTTGACGTTTGGTGGAGTTCAAATATAAAAATGGAAAGTCGCAAGTTGAAAATTAGTCCCCGGGCGGGTCCCAGTCAGCCGGTGGCGGCTGGGGAATCCCGCGGCGTCGCGCCTAACAGTGCGGCGTCCTGCCCCTCGTACTACGGGGGGGGCAAAACCTGCGCACAATCTGTTTCGGCAGTTGTAGAGAAGGGAGTAGAGGGAGTGCAGAAGGCCTCAAGGAGCGGAATTCCAACGCTCCTTACTGACACTAGAGGTCGTGGTAGGAGCTTGAGGAGATCGGTAGATAAGGCCCCAACCCCACAGTCGGTAACGCAGACTGTGCGGGAAGGGAAGAATGCGAATGCGAATGCGAACAATGCGATTGTGGCTGGAAAAGCCGAAGGAATTGCATCGGGGATGGTCCTTACATTTGGATCGGCCTCTGGACCGAAGGGTGTCGGCAATGTGCCTGCTGTAGACAGAGTGGAGGTTTGTGCACAGGCCGAGGGAGTGACCGCCGTAAAGGTGAAGGAGCCGATCGTCATTCTTGACGACGTGCTCATAAGGAAAGGACGGGACTCAATAGGGTCTCAAGAAATGGATGTGGTTGAGGGTGAGGAGCGAGAGGACTGTGCCTCGATCGCTAGTTCCACCCACTCCTCAAGATCCAACAGCGCTGCAAGCCGATCGGGTGTAAAGCGGCGAAGGAAGAGTGGCTCGTCGGACCCGGATTCTGACGAAGGGGATCCAGTCAAAATTCCGAGGGCCCCTTCATGCAGTAGCTTGTCGGAGAAAAGAGGACGAGGCCGTCCTATCACATCGGGACAATATGCGGGCCTAGCCAAACAAAAGGAGGATCTCCTTAAAGCGGAGAAGGCGCTCGTGTGGCTCGAGGCGGAGAAGGAGCTGGCGGCCAGTACGGTGAAGCTGTGCCGATACACACGCAGCCAAAGTCGGGGACGATCGGAGTCCAACCCGGATCTCCGAAGCATAGGACAGGACGAGGACTTACCCCCCTCCGCCACGCAGCTCGTGGAGCAGGTGAACGAGTGCGTGGGCTTCATATCAGAAGTGGGGAAAAAGTCCAAGAATTTAAAGGGAGAACTTGTTGGTGGCCTTAAGGTTGCCACTAAAACAATCGCTGACGCCGTGCAAGACCTGGCGTCCCTTACAGCGACAGAGGACACG
This sequence comes from Clostera curtula, assembly GCA_905475355.2. Lineage (NCBI taxonomy): Eukaryota > Metazoa > Arthropoda > Insecta > Lepidoptera > Notodontidae > Clostera > Clostera curtula. The sequence goes on along the minus strand of FR997804.1, from coordinate 8,117 downwards.
AGGCGCCTCCAGATGGACAACACCCGCCTCCATGCGGACAATGCCCGTCTGCATGAGGACAACGCCCGACTTCAGGAAGTCAATGTCCAACTGAAAGCGGAAGTCATCGGCCTGCGGCAGGACATTGAAAAGCTGAGGTTACTCATTCAAGAGACCTCAGCCACACTTACAACCCCAGCGCCGATGAAATCTAAGGATGAGGAAAAGCAGGAGTGGCTGAAGGAGGCCTTGTTGTACTGCGGCAATATGATCACTGCCCGCATTGACGATCGCCTCCCGCCTGCACCAACGGTGCGTCCGCCGCTCGCTGCGGATCGGGCTAGAGCCAAGATAGGTGTCAAGCCGAAAGCGGCGACACCTGTAGCAGCACCGCCAGTCATTCCGGTGGTGACTGCTACAAATAATAGGAAAGGAGTGAGTGTGGCAGCGGCCGCCAAACCTGGCGTAACGAACAGGTCTAAGGGGACCAGAACACCTGTCCCCTCGACGTCAAAAGTCGACACGTACGCCAAAGTGGCAGCCACTGCTAAAACCTCGTCGGTTAAACCCAGCATCCCAACCAAGGTGACAGCTCGGGTACCGACAAGGATTCCCCTGCGCAAGGCAGGAAGCAATAAGGTGGTGATCCGGGAGGGGCCTGTCGTACCAGCTGTTGGGACGACTGTCGATGCCCCAACGGAAATGGAGGTAGTGGTTGAGATGGAGACGGTAGGGACCTCTCCGCCACCTTCGCGGGCTGTACCCCAACCAGAGGCAGTGCCTAGCACATCTGCCCAGGGCACGGAAGCACAAAACGCCTCTGGAAAGGGGAAAAAGAAGAAGAAAAAGAAAAAGAAGGGCAATATGGCTGCTCGCCGTGTCCCAGATGCAGAAAGCATGGACACGGCTGCCATACCTCAAAATCATGAGGAAGGATGGACGCGTGTCACATCTCGTAAGGCGGCTCGCCAGATGCGCCCCCGTTCCCAGGGACGAGAGGAAAGGAGACCTAACCAAACTGGTCCAAAACCGAGAGTGACGAAACTTCGCCCACCTCGTACGTCAGCGATAATCCTGACTGTCCAGCCTGAGGGAGTCGCGAAAGGAATGTCCAACAAAGACATTATCGTGGAGGCCAAGAAGCACATTGACATCCAAGCCCTGGGCATCAAGGGCGTGCTTTTCCGGACGGCCGCCACTGGCGCCTGTAAAATGGAGCTCAATGGGGCGGCCAGCCAGGAAAAAGCTGATACCTTGGCCTCCAAACTGAGAGAGGCACTGGATCCGGCTATTGTGAGGGTGACAAGACCAACTAAAATGGCCGAAATCAGGATCACAGGACTCGACGACTCTGTATCGAGAGAGGAAGTCATCCAGGCCATCGTTAACCTGGGAGGTTGTGGGGCTGCTGACATCACCTGTGGGGAAGTAAAACGGGATACCCCACGAAGAATGGGTACAACATGGGTCCGATGCCCAATCGTAGCAGCCAAGGCGGTCACAAAGACGCGCCAAATAACTGTTGGATGGTCACTAGCCAGAGTGGAGCTCCTTCCTGAGCGGCCACTGCAGTGCTACCGTTGTTTGGAGGCTGGGCACGTGCGGCCCTGCTGCTCTTCCACAGAGGATCGTAGTGCCCAGTGTTACCGCTGCGGCGAAACGGGCCACATAGCCTTTAACTGTCACGCCAAGCCGCACTGCACTGTGTGTGCGGCGGCGGGCAGAAGGGCTGACCACCGCGGTGGTCGCAAAACATGTGTGGCCCCCAAGACAAGGGCTCCGGCTAGCGATAATGTAAAGCAGCCGACTACCAACCCCCCAGGTGCAGGGGGTGCGGCCGAGGTGGAAATCAGTGATTCGCGTTAATTATGTATAAGTCCCGTTTCCTGCAAGTTAACGTGAATCACTGCGCCCGTGCGCAGGATCTGTTCGCCCAAAACATGGCGGAATGGAATATCCATGTAGGAGTGGTTGTAGAGCCGTACACAATCCCCAGCAACGGGTGCTGGGCAGGGGACACGGCTGGCCTTGTGGCCTTAACAACCAGGCCCGCAAGCGGTGCCCCTCTCCTGACTAATGTAGTCAAGGGACAAGGCTGGGTGGCCGCAAACATCAGGAATGTCCTCGTTGTCGGCGGCTATTTTTCTCCCAATAGCCCAATCGCTGACTTCGAGGAATACCTGCGGAGCCTGAGAACTATGATTGCTCATCAGAGGCCAAGTCATATAATGTTCGCCGGGGACCTCAATGCGAAATCCGTAGCATGGGGGTCTTCAGCCAATAATGCGAGGGGAGTAATGTTGGAGAATTGGTTGGTGTCGGTAGGACTTGTAATCCTCAACAGTGGGACAGAGAACACGTGTGTTAGGCGAGAGGGTGGGTCGGTGGTTGATGTCACATTCGCGACACCTGAGCTTGCATCTCGCGTGTCCGGCTGGAAGGTGGAGGAAGCGGAGACCTTATCGGATCACCTATACATCCGGTATGAGGTCTCCGCCCTCCTACCTGACATACATTTTGGAAGACCAGGTCCCGGGGAGCCTCCCCGATGGGCCATCAAAAAACTCAACATTGAGTCAGCCGAGACAGCGGCTGAAATAGAGACGTGGGTCAGCCCGACCCCACTACCGGATGTAACGCAAGAGGCGGACTGGCTGCGAGCTGCCCTCAACAGAGTGTGTGATTCCTCCATGCCGAGACAGCGCCCGGGTGCGCCTCGTCGTTGTGTATATTGGTGGAATGACGAGGTGACCCGGGTGCGTGCCCGGTGCCTCGCGGCCAGACGCCGATTTCAAAGGTGTAGACGTCGGCGACAGCATGATCGGGAGGAGGAAGATCGGCTGTACGCTGCTTACCGGGAAGAGACCGCGGCCTTAACGGCGACCATCTACCGGGCCAAGGAAGCGGCGCATGAGGGGTGGATTCAGTCCCTAAATGAAGATCCTTGGGGTAGGCCCTACAAAACTGTACGGCACAAGCTTGCACCCTGGGCTCCACCCCTCACTGCTACAATGGAACCGCAACAGGTGGACAATGTTGTTGACGCCTTATTCCCGGCGGCACAGGTCATAAACCCGCCGGCGATGGGGACTCAACACTCAGACCAACAAGAAGTGGAAGAGAACATCCCACACATATCGGAGGGGGAGTTCAAGTCGGCACTTGACAGAGCCCGGAGTGGAAACAAGGCCCCTGGGCTGGATGGGATCCATGGTCGCGTGCTAGCTGTCGCACTTAACATCCTGGGCGACAGGGCGCGCGCCATGTTGAATGGGTGCCTGAGAGAGGGCTACTTCCCAGATTACTGGAAGACGGGCAAGCTAGTCCTCCTTCAAAAGCCGGGCAGACCCGCAGATTCGCCGTCTGCATACAGGCCGATCGTACTGCTGGACGAGATGGGCAAGCTCTTTGAGCGTATTGTCGCCGCCCGTCTCGTCCAGCACATGGAGACGCAGGGACCGGACCTCTCCGAAGTCCAATTCGGATTTAGGAGAGGAAAATCGACCATTGACGCAATTCGGCGGGTTGTAGGGATGGCTGAGGAGGCGTCGGCGCAGGGTCAGGTGGTGCTGGCGGTGTCACTAGACATCGCCAACGCTTTTAACACGCTCCCCTGGCCCTGCATCTTGGAGGCCCTGAAATATCATCAATTCCCTAAATATCTACGGGAGATTATCAGGGCCTACCTCTCTAACCGGCGCATAAAATTCCCGACTCAAAGTGGCTGGGCAACGAAAGAAATCTCTCGCGGTGTTCCACAGGGGTCGGTGTTGGGCCCACTCTTGTGGAACATCGGGTTTGACTGGGCCCTCCGAGGCCAACTCATAAGGGGCGTCGCTGTCACGTGCTACGCCGATGATACTCTCGTCACAGCGCGTGGCAGCGACTTCCGGGATGCGGCCCTACGGGCCACGGCAGGAGTGGCCCATGTGGTTAGACGCATACGCATGCTGGGACTCGAGGTCGCTCTGACCAAATCGGAGGCCATGTTTTTCCATGGGCCGAGGAAGAAACCGCCGCTCAACGCCAACATCACAGTGAGCGGCGAGACGATAGGCGTGAAGTCGTCAATGAAATATCTTGGCCTCGTACTAGACTCACGCCTATCCTTCGAAGAACATTTCGTTCAGTTGACGCCGAGGCTAATGGCGACAGCGGGCGCCCTGAGTGGCCTACTCAAGAACGTGGGAGGACCGAACGTGGCATGCAGACGCCTGTATGCCACGGTAATCCGTTCGATGGCCCTCTACGGGGCGCCCGTCTGGGCGAACAGGATTAAGAGGGGGACTAAGGCGCTTTTAAGGCGCCCACAAAGGCTCATGGCGTTACGGATAGTGCGTGGCTACTGCAGCGTCTCGTTCGAGGCGGCGTGCGTGTTAGCCGGCACACCACCATGGGAGCTAGAGGCCCGGGTGCTCGCAGCGGTGTATGACCGTGTCGCTGAGGCTCGGGCCAGGGGCGAAACACCCATGGTGGACACGATTCAGGGTTGGCGAACACAAGAGCGTGAAGGGCTAGTGTTGGAATGGAACGAGACGCTGCAGGAGCCTTCTGCAGGGGAAAGGACGATCAGGGCTATTAGACCCTTATTGGAAGAGTGGATCTCCAGGCGGCACGGCATCTTAGACTATCATCTTACGCAGGTCCTCTCGAGGCATGGCTGCTTCGGGAGGCACCTGCACCTGGTGGCAGGGAGAGAACCGACTCCAAACTGCCACCACTGTGCCGCCTTGGAAGATGATAGCCACCACACCATGTCGGAGTGTACGGCGTGGAGCGACGATCGCGCTCTATTAGTCGCAGAAGTGGGGCCTGACCTCTCGCTTCCGACCCTGGTTGCGAAGATGGTCGGAAGCGAGAGAGCATGGAAGGCAGTGGCCGCATTCACGAGCAAGGTGATGCGCGCCAAAGAGGAGCATGAGCGCGAGCGAGAAAGAGCCCCTGACGCGCACCCGATGCGTCGAGCACGCACAAGGCGTAGAAGGTTGGCTCATGACCGCAACATACCGCCCTGATCGGGGTCTCCGGGTGAGGGATTAGGGGAAATCCCTCGCCCACGGGAGAGGAGACCCCGGGGTGGATGGTGACATGTCACGTGTGCCGGACTTGTCACCACGGAGCTGAGAGCTCCAGAGGAGGATGCTCCACAAGGAGCAAATGAATGAATTGGGTCGAATGGTTCTGACCATTCCCCAAGCACACACTGTCCCCATGGCGTAACAGTCTGGGCCCATGGGTCAGTCAGTGCGAGACGGTACACCCCGGGATGTTTAGTGGGTATGCCTCCGTCTCTTCTTTACAAAGGGCGGAGGAGACTCCCACACTCCCCCACCGGCCATCCCCGGCTGGCGGGGGGTCCATAAAGGATTTTACCCGGGCAACAAAAAAAAAAAAAAAAAAAAAAAAAAGGTTAGGTTAGGTTAGGTTAGGTTAGGTTAGGTTAGGTTAGGTTCCCCCCCGATTTGTGCTGCCACCTTGCCGTGGTGGGGGGGCTTGAGTGCCTCAATGATCCGTGGGGCCATACCGGCCAGGGCCTCCCATGCCGGGCGGGCCCACGGGGAGAGGTGAGACGAAGAGCAGCGCTACCTTTGATATCGTATTATATTGTCTAATTTAATTTGGTTTTTCTTTTGTTTGTTTTGTCGTATATATCCTGTCTTTTAGTTGTTTTGTTTTGGTTGTTTTCTTCGTTTTGTTTTGTTCGATTTATTATTCTCTATACTATCATATATATTGTACTTTCGTCTTCCTTTTTCTGACGTTTTGGTGGAAATAGCAAAAATGGAGATACGCCCTGATAAAAAATTTGGTCCCCGGGCGGGTCCCAGTTCGCCGGTGGCGGCTGGGGAATCCCGCGGCGTCGCGCCTAACAGTGCGGCGTCCTGCCCCTCGTACTACGGGGGGGGGCAATCAGAGCGTCTCATCTGTTGCTTCGGCGATGGATGTTGTTGGGAGTAGACGGGCCAGTGTGCCGAAATCACAAGACGGAGTAGCCGGAACTGACGGCGGAGTTAAGGAAAAGGCGACAGGGGTGGCGAAAACATCTGCCCCCCTGCGTGACGGTAAGGGGCGTTTCAGCTCGTCCCGATCGTCCTCGCCATACCCGGCCTTGAGGCCGAGGGAGGAGACGGCGAAACAGCCGGTAGTTGTGTTGGAGGATTGTCTGCGGCCAGCGTCACCACGCGTTGACTTCCTCAAGACAATTGAGTCAGACTTTGGTGTCGACCTTGGTCTCTCCGACGAGGAGTATCTCGACTCGGACGACGTCATGTCCGGGTCTGAGGATGGCGGGGGCCCGCTGCGGAGAGCCGGCAGCAAGCGTCGTCTGGACGTCGACGACGACGCTGCTGTCGAGGCCGCGGAAAAGGTCCCCAGGATTGAGGCGCGTCCCAAAGAGGGGAAGGCCAGGAAGGCCACCATGGAGAGGAAGGAGGATGTGCCCGAGGGTGACCAGCGCAAACCGCGCGATGAGTCCCCCTCGGATGAGCCCTCCTTCCGATACGACCGTGACCCGGAAGAGCTGGTGGGTCACGATCTACAGAGGAGGATCAGAGAGGAGGTGAACAATCTGCGGAAAGTCGCCTCCAGCTCGAAAAACCTCAAGGGAGGCTTCGTCCGCAAGCTCAAGGACGCGGCCACCTTCTTGGAGGGGGCAACGGACGTCCTACAAAGGCGGTCCGCCACGGAGGAGTCGGCCATGCTGCGCGCCGAGAATCGGAGGCAGAAGCGGCAGATGGACGAACTCCAACAGGAGTACTGCGAGGTTCGCAGGGAGCTGGGGGACATGAAGGGCAAGCTCGCGAAGATGGAAGAGGAGTTACTGAAGGCGCGGTCCTCCAGCTCCTCTAAAGCACCGGCCGACCTAGGGCCGGATGGCAGACGGTGCAAGACTCCGTTGCCCGTTGCTGTGGAGGCCGAACTCAAGGCCCTCCGTATCAGCACCAGGTTCGCAACGGAGGGCAACACGTCCGACGAGTTCCGCGACTTGCGCGGACTCCCGCGGATTCCCGCCCATCTCAAGGCGGCGATGTTCCCGCCGGAGGGAGAGACACAGCCGGTGCCAGTAGCGCCGGCTAAGAGCACCGCCTGCGCGGCGGTGCAAACCGGAGAGGACGAGCCTCCTGCCGTGAGGACGAAGAAGGGGGCCAAGCCGGTAAAACCGAAGACTGGTCCTGCCCCGGCCGCAACAACATCTGCGGCCCCGGCCCCGGCCCTCTCCAAGTCCAAGCGGAGGAGAGAGCGAAAGAAGAACCTCGCAGCCCAGCGAGCGCCGGACGCGGAGCGCGCAGATGTCGCACCTGCCCCCGCCACGGCCCCTGCCCCGGCTCGAGAGGGATGGAATATGGTGGTCCGCAGAGGGGCCCCCAAGAAAAAGAGGTCAGTTGAGCCTCCTCGGCCGCAACTCGACGGCAGACAGCCTCCGGCGCAGCGGAAGCCCAAAGCCTCGCGGCTGCGGGTCCCACGCACGTCGGCGGTGGTCCTCACGCTGCTGCCGGGTGCGGCTGAGGAGAACTTAAACTACGGCGGAGTCCTGCGTACAGCCCGGACTCAGATGCCGTTGGAGGAGTTCGGGCTGCTCAAGCCCACCTTCAGGGAGGCAGTGACAGGGGCGCTCATCATTGAGCTGCCCGACGCTGAAAAGGCGGACGCCCTCGCCTCTCGCTTCAAAGAGGCGTTCGGGCCGGAGGTTCTCCGGGTGGCGCGGCCGGTCAAGTCGACCGAGCTGCGCCTCCACGGATTAGATCCCTCCATTGTGGAGGAAGAGGTCGCCTCGGCCGTCGCAAGCGCCGGTGGGTGTGATGCGGCGGCCGTCAAGTGCGGCCTAATAAGGAGGTCAAGCCGTTCGGGTCTGGGCACAGTGTGGGTGCGGTGCCCGACGGCGGTCGCGAAGAAGATCGCCCGAGGCCGTCTGTCAATCGGGTGGTCTTCGGCCAGGGTGGAGATCCTGCGGCAGCGGCCCCGGATGTGTTACCGGTGTCTTGAGACCGGTCACGTCGGGGCCTGCTGCACCTCGGATAAGGACCGCAGTAGCCTTTGCTACCAATGCGGCGAGGGTGGCCACAGGGCCGCTGACTGTGCAGCGAAGGCGCGCTGCGTGGTCTGCGCGGAGCAGGGCCGAGACGCCGACCACCGTTGTG